>OX451379.1:2145476-7895476 GCA_949629185.1 Apamea crenata | reverse complement strand
TGCAGGTTGCATGGTTAGGGAGACAACGGCACACACCATCCAACAGTGTCACAGAACACACGGCGGCCGTATTGAACGCCATAACTGCGTAGCGGACGTCGTCAGCTCTGCCATGGTGGACAAAGGGTGGTCTGTGGTGAAGGAGCCGAAGGTCAGGACCGCGTTGGGCCTCAGAAAGCCCGACATTGTGGCCTCCAGGAATGGTGTGGGGGTGATTGTGGATGCGCAGGTGGTCTCGGGTCAGCGGCCCCTTGATGAGCTTCATCGTGAGAAACGTAATAAATACGGGAATCACGTGGAACTCGTCGAGAAGGTCGCTGATATACTAGGACTGCCTTGTAAAGAGAGCGTTCACTCGACCTCATGCACTTTGTCATGGAGGGGTGTATGGAGCCCAGCTTCCTATAGGGAGCTTAAGAGGTTTGTCGGGCTCGATGAGGGAGTTCTGGCTGGCATCCCGTCTTTGGTCTTGCGAGGGTCCCATATGAACTGGACACGTTTCAATCGCATGACTACCCGAATCGATTGAGTCGGGGAGCGAGTGGTCGGATTCCTGTGTTGCGGGCCGCCGCCGGGCCCAGGGGTCGAAGCTCCCACCAATGGCTACTCCGTTTGTTCTGTAACAATTTAAAAGATTCGACCTCGCCTAACATCCCACCGGCGAAATTTCGACAGTTTGGTGACGGTAGGGGACGTGGGAGTCCTGTCACAACAATCTATGATGATTATGTTTGTAGTCACTATAGACGAAGGCAAATGTTCGAGCTAAAATAGGTAAGGGAGTCTGGTTGCTCACGTATGTGGATGTGTACCCTCTTGGTTGCCGCTATCAGCCGACTGGGAAAGAGCAGTCCACATACGTCGAAGCCCTAGTGGTACGGCAGCTGGAAACAGCTGGCGGTGCTAGGGAACTCCCACCCTTGGCCTGCTCGTGGCGCCGCTGCTACTAACTGACAAAGGGGGGGGGGGGGGGCAAACTCACCATCAAATGGACTGGATAGCATGGCCAGCCTGTTAAAAGCATCTCATAGTGTAGACCCTTGCACACGACTAGAGGTGTAGCGCATATCTCCCCGACTTGACCAGAGGACTAATAGTCTGATGGTCCTAGGGGTACGGTGAGCCTGGAGACCTTGGTCACGAAATGTGGTCAAGGTGCGCAAAGCAACAATGCCAAATCCAGGACAGGCTCTGGGGGAAGTTGCTGGAGAAGCCCCGATGGGGGTCCTTGGACCCCAAATCAAACAGCTCGTAAGGCTGGGGCGTACACGAGAGCTGTGGGTGTACCGGTGGTAGGGTTAGCCACCCTACCACATAAGGTTTATTGGGTTGCTTTCGATTGTAATAAGGATACGTATGGTCGAACCTCCGGCCTCCCACAGGAGCCGGAGGTGTCGACCCTTAAACCTTTAAGTCCGACCGCTCGATCTTCGCCTCAGTCGGGGCGGGGGGAAGGCGAGTGGACCTGTCCGGAATGTAGCAGGGCGTTCCGGACCAAAACAGGGTTGGGCGTGCACAAGCGGCGCGCACACCCTGTGACGGCAAACGCCGCAGCCGCCCCACCGCAGGTGAAGCGGAGATGGCATGAGGAAGAGGGGGAGCTCTTAGCCCGGACGGAGGCGCATCTGGTTAGAGCTGGAGGCAGTGCAAACACAATAAACCAAGATCTGTTGAGGGAGTTGCCACAGTTGGGGCGCTCCCTAGAGGCAATCAAGGGGTACCGGAGAAAGGAGGCATACAAGAGCCGGGTGCAAGCGTGCCTGGCCGAGCTAGCTCAGCCGTCTTCTCCGAGTGCCCCAGGGGAGGCAAATTTGCCTGGGGGCACCCCTATAGCCAGCACTGCCGAAAACTCGACACCAGAGCAGCCTCTCGTTAGGGGGGAGTCCCCCTCTGAAGTCGTGCCTGTCCCCGTTAGCTTGCAAAGCCCGGACTTGTCCGAAGCACCAGACCATGTCAGAATTGTGGAGGATCTCCTGGCGAGCGCCGAAGCGAGGATGACGCGGGGTGCTAGTGATGGGAAAAGGCGGGGGCGGCCTAGGCGCAAAGGTCAGTCTCCAGAGGAGACCCAAACTGTTTATGCCAGATTGTCTGCGCGAAAGCGGCGCAGAATGGAGTACGCGAGGGTGCAGGAGCTGTATAAGACCTGTAGGTCCAGAGCTGCTGCGGAGGTGATTGACGGTCAAACTCGGGGTGTTAGTCATAGCCTTTCTGAGCTGGAAGCCTATTGGCGACCAGTGATGGAGGCCGTGTCGGACGCTCCGGGGCTCACACCGGAAGTTCTGGGCGCGTTACAACGTTCGGAGCAATACGGGGGCAGCCGTGATTACTCGCAGTTGTGGACGCCTTTTACTTCTGACGAGGTGAAGGAGTCCCGAGTGGATAACAGGTCGGCTCCGGGTCCTGAAGGAATTCTCCCAGGGGCCTGGAATACTTTGTCTTCTGTAACTCAGGCGGAAATATTCAACGCGTGGCTGATGGCTGGAGAGGTCCCCGAGAAGCTCCGCGGCTGCCGCACGGTCTTTGTACCTAAGACGGAGACTCCTGCAGGTCCTGGGGAGTACCGGCCGATCTCGATCGCGTCGGTGCCTCTTAGGCACATGCACTCTGTTTTGGCGAAGAGGCTCGAAGCATGCTGCCCTCCCGATGCACGACAGCGTGGATTTATCTGCGCCGACGGCACTCTCGAGAATTCGGCAGTGCTGGACGCTGTGCTGGGAGACTGTGGGAAGAAGTTGCGTGAATGCCATGTTGCTGTGCTCGATTTTGCCAAGGCGTTCGATACGGTGTCGCATGCGGCGCTGATTGATCTGCTGAGGAAAAGAGGCCTGCCTGAGGGGTTCTGCAACTACGTTGCGAGGCTGTATGACACTTCCGAGACTGTCTTGGTTGCAAATGGAGCCCGCAGCGGTCCCGCAAGAGTGGGTCAGGGAGTTCGCCAGGGAGACCCGTTGTCCCCGTTGTTGTTCAACATGGCCATGGATGCGATCCTAGCGGCCCTACCGAGGGAAGTTGGTTATAGGTTGGAAGGCGAGAGTGTCTCGGCTCTGGCTTATGCTGACGACCTAGTCCTGCTTGCAGGTTCAAAGGTGGGCATGCAATCCTCCATTGACTGTGTCTGGCACACTGGAAGGATGATGGGCCTTTTTATCAGCCATGCGAAAAGCGCTGTGCTTTCCATGGTGCCTGACGGGAAGCGCAAGAGGGTGCATTATCTGACCGACCGTACCTTTAAGGTGGGGTCGCGTTGGCTACGGCAAGTATCTTGTGTTGAACGTTGGCGCTATCTTGGAGTGGACTTTAAGGCGTCTGGATGCGTGACGTTAGAGCATGATGTGAAAATTGCCTTGGATAACATCACAAAGGCTCCCTTAAAGCCGCAGCAGCGGCTCGAATTAGTAAGGGCGCATTTAATTCCGAGATTCCTGCACGGTCTCGTGCTAGGGGTCATTACGGATGATAGACTGAGAATGCTCGACGTCCAGATCCGGAGGGCAGTGCGGGCCTGGCTCAGGCTACCAAAGGATGTGCCTATCGGGTACTTCCACGCAGCAACCACGGACGGTGGCTTAGCGATCCCATCGCTGAGAACTTGGGTGCCGGATCTCATTAAAAAGAGGTTCGGCCGCTTGGACTCATCGCAATGGTCAGTGGCTAAAGCCGCTGCCAGATCAGAAAGGATCCGAAGGAAGCTGCAGTGGGCCGATAAGCAACTCCGGAGATTCACTGCAGAAAACCCCAAGTCAGGGGAGCGGACGACCGCATTGTATTGGCGTGAAGCCCTGCATGCTAGCGTGGATGGAGTCGAATTGAGAGAGTGTCCACGTGTCCCTGCGTCTACGAAGTGGATGCGGGGACGCAGCATGCAGTACACTGGCCGGGACTTCGTGCAGTTCGTGCACACTCATATAAACGCGCTCCCGTCGCGAGTACGCAATACACGGGGGCGCCGGACTGGTGTGGCGTCGGAGTTGAACTGCCGTGCAGGTTGCATGGTTAGGGAGACAACGGCACACACCATCCAACAGTGTCACAGAACACACGGCGGCCGTATTGAACGCCATAACTGCGTAGCGGACGTCGTCAGCTCTGCCATGGTGGACAAAGGGTGGTCTGTGGTGAAGGAGCCGAAGGTCAGGACCGCGTTGGGCCTCAGAAAGCCCGACATTGTGGCCTCCAGGAATGGTGTGGGGGTGATTGTGGATGCGCAGGTGGTCTCGGGTCAGCGGCCCCTTGATGAGCTTCATCGTGAGAAACGTAATAAATACGGGAATCACGTGGAACTCGTCGAGAAGGTCGCTGATATACTAGGACTGCCTTGTAAAGAGAGCGTTCACTCGACCTCATGCACTTTGTCATGGAGGGGTGTATGGAGCCCAGCTTCCTATAGGGAGCTTAAGAGGTTTGTCGGGCTCGATGAGGGAGTTCTGGCTGGCATCCCGTCTTTGGTCTTGCGAGGGTCCCACATGAACTGGACACGTTTCAATCGCATGACTACCCGAATCGATTGAGTCGGGGAGCGAGTGGTCGGATTCCTGTGTTGCGGGCCGCCGCCGGGCCCAGGGGTCGAAGCTCCCACCAATGGCTACTCCGTTTGTTCTGTAACAATTTAAAAGATTCGACCTCGCCTAACATCCCACCGGCGAAATTTCGACAGTTTGGTGACGGTAGGGGACGTGGGAGTCCTGTCACAACAATCTATGATGATTATGTTTGTAGTCACTATAGACGAAGGCAAATGTTCGAGCTAAAATAGCCAAATGCCTCGTCATCTAATTAGTGACGCGCATGAATGGATTAACGAGATTCCCACTGTCCCTATCTACGATACGAAGATCCTGGTGAGCTATTTCATGAATTGGTGAGCTATTTCTAGGAACTGGGGAGTACTGAAATGTCCAGTAGTGGAAATGAGCAGAGGGGAAGAGGTCCGTATGCCGCAAGGCGGGCAGGACCAACACAGGGGGATCAGGGTGTCCCTATCTACTTCACGCCCGACTACGGTAGTGGACGGACGTGTCGTTGCGCTCTGCAGAGATTTTAATAAATTTTATTATTTATTGGGTTTCTGCTGAGGGCCGTGTTGCTGAACTTCAGCTGGTTACAGTTTTTCAGTGCTAGTAATACACGAACGTATAGATAGGACTATTATTGTTAGGGAGTGAATTGGACACGGTGTTAGTTGAGTGATATCTTTGTGCGGTGGTTATTGTGCTGTGCTAAGGGGACGCCACTCTGAAATTCAGTGGTGGGCGACCCATCGCTGCCTCTGAAAGGTATTGTTCAGTTCATTAGTATAATAATTAGTATAATAGCAGTAGTTATAGTGTTAGCATAACCTAAATAGGTTATATCCACGCGGTGCACGTGCCTTTTGAGGTTAAGTGCACGCGGTTTTGTAGGTTAGTTTTAGGTTAGGACGACCGCGTGGTGGTGGCCGTTAGGTGTGAGCTGTCGCTGTCACTTTCGGGTGACAGATGACACTGACATCTGCCAGTGTCATCATCGTCGGACGTCAGTAGTCTGTCACTGTCATCCGTCACTTTTGGGTGACGTTTGCCTGTGGTGGGGTTGCCAATTAACGGAAATTGGTGTTAGCCTGTGGTGGTGTTGCCAATTAACGGAACTTGGTAGTAGTGGTAGAAACTCACCGTTTCTACCACGACTTTAATTTGGTTCGTATTTTTATTGTTATTCGTGTTATTTTTTATTAGTTATATTTAATTAGGAACTAGGATAGGTGATAAGTGGAGTTAGGGGCAGGTTTAGGTTTAGGGCGTTTTATTTATTTAATAGATTAGTGCAGATATTTAATTATTAGGGTTAGGTTAAGGTAGGGCGAGTTAGTGGGACAGCCACAAGATGGCGGATGACGAGGATGGGGAGGCCTTCCAGGACGCCCCGTCAGCCATTCAAATGGCGTTAGACGAGGAGCTGTCCAGGAGGGAGGAGGAGTTGCGCTGCCTGGAGGAGCTGCGCCAGGGTATCACCTTCGCGCCGAGGAGGTCCCTGATGAGGACCCCGCCGGCAAGTTTTAGCATGACTGCTGACGCCATTCCCCCCATCAGGGAGGAATGCATGCCGCCGGCAACGTTGACCCCGCCGGCCCAGTCAGGGAAGGGGAAGAGGCCGTTGTCCTCGCCTCAGGAGGTCCACGGACCAATGAGGAGAAGGGAGACATCGAGGACTGCTGCTGCGCCGCCCATTAGCGGGATACTGACGGCGCCGCCTACTGGCCAGCTGGTGTGCCTGGACTCACCTCAGGAGGGTTCCCCTCCAGACGCGTCCAGCACACCGGAGAAGCATGGGATGGCGGCACGCAGCAGCATAGACCTGATCGATCAGGTCTATGCGGCGGTGAAGGGTATAAGTGGGGTGGCCAATGCCACAAACAAACTCAATATGACGGATAAGGGGCTGATAGCCGGCTATGGCCAGGACATCCTTGCGGTGGTAGCGGCACTGAACCTGCGCCTGGCCGAATCAGAGCACAAAGTGACCGCTATGAAGTTAAAAGTGGCCTCGATCGAACTGCAGCAGGCCAGTGCTCCACCCGCTGGGGTGGCAACCCGAACCGGGCTTGGAGCACCGGGGTCGGACAGGATGGACTATGCGGCAATTCTTAAACTGCCAAATGGAAAGGCCAGCATGGCAGTGGAGCAGCGCGGGCCGGCGGTGCTCTTCTACCCCAACACCGAGGAAATAAAGTCCTCGGAGGGTACCCTAAAGGAGCTAAGGGAAAAGGTCCAGCCAGGTGCCAAGGGCATTCAGGTTCAGGGGGTGCGCAGGGTGGGCAATGCAGGCGTCGTCGTGCAAACGGCGTCGGCAGCGGCTGCCCAGAAGCTCAAGGCGGCTGCCCCAGCTACCCTGAGGGCTGCTGACCCGAAGGCCAGGAGACCACTGGTGGCCCTGCGGAACCTCAGCGGTAACCCGGGAGCGGAAGAGGTAGTGGAGGACCTGCACAGGGTCAATCTTGCGGAGGATCCCGACTGGCCCCTTCAGAGGCTCCGCAAGGAGGCGTGCTTCGCCTTCAAGAAAGGCCGGATGGGAGGGCGCAGCACGACCCTGGTTTTTGAGGTCTCGGCGGCGCTGAGGGAGAAGCTGTTGGGGCTGGGCAGGGTTTATATAGGTTGGGACGCAGTAGAGGTCTGCGACTTTGTCCGCGTAACGTGCTGCTCCAAGTGTCAGCAGTACGGACACCCTGAGAAGCACTGCAGGGCAACAGGGCTGACCTGCGGTAAGTGCGGGGATAGCGGACACAGGGCAGAGGAATGCCAGGCTGAGTCGCATTGCTGCGCCACGTGCAGAAGATTCAAGCGGCCGGACGCAAAGTCCCACAAGACGGCGGCCATGGACTGCCCTGCGCGCATATACGCGGAGAAGCAGGCGGTTAACATGACCAGTTATGCCTAGCCACGCATCATTGAGGGTGGGGCAGTTGAATCTCCAGGGCTCGGCAGCCGCCACGGCGGAGCTACCAGTGATTGCCGGGACGCTGCGACTCGACCTTGCACTGGTCCAGGAGCAGTATACTGACTCCAGGATCATCCAGTGTGGGCCAGGGTCCAAGGCGGGTATACTGGTAGTGAACCCGGGGATGGCTGTCACGTTCCTGGGGAATCTCAGCAACGACCATTGCGCGGTGGCCCATGTCGGCTGTCAGGCCGTCGGTATTGACCTCTACGTGGTGTCATTATACTGCCAGTACAGCCACGATATTGCAGTCCACCTGCAGCATCTGTCGATGGTTCTGGATCAGCTGGCAGGGCACCATGTGCTGGTGGCGACGGATAGCAACGCTCACTCGCCGCTGTGGCACTGTGAACGGAGGCAATATGTGGGTAGGGGACCCGACACGGAGTACAGGAAGACCCAGATGGAGGGACTGATCCTCGGGAGGGGTCTGCATATTCACAACGTGGAGGGTCAACCGCCCACATTCCAGGGACCCAACGGCCAGTCGAACGTGGACCTGACATTGTCGGACCGAGGGTTAACAGTGTCACAGTGGACGGTGCATGAGGGAGTGAGCATCAGTGATCACCAGCTGATCACCTTCGTGGTTGGCATGGGCACCGCAAGGACAGCGGGTCATGCTGGGTGGCAGGCCGTCGAAGCGGTATCCTTCCGTGAGAAGGGGGTGGATTACGAGCGATTCCGCAATGTGCTCCATAACAAGATGGGTAGGCTTCAGACGTGGAAGCCGGCACAAGCAATCTGCTCCCAGTACTCGGAGATGGTTACCCGCGCTGCGGAAGCCTGTCTAGGCAAGCGCGGGAGGAAGGATACCGGGGGCTACGAGTGGTGGACTCCAGAGTTGGAGAGCTGGCGCCGCAAGGTGTACCGGGCGCGGCGAGCCTGGCAGCAGACACGTAAGGCGCGGGATGCCAGGGAGGGGGAGAGGCTCGAATCGCGGTGAGGCGACAGGCGGTGAGAGCCTCTTATAAAGCCGCTATGCGGGAAACGGAGATGGCCTACTTTCGTGGCATTGCGGAGACGGAGAACGACGATCCATGGGGGCTGGCATACAGAGCCGCGTCGGGCAGAGTGCGCCCCCCCGCAAATGTCATGCAAGGGATCAGGCTACCGGACGGTAGCCATTCCACGACGGCAGAGGGTACCGCGGCGGGCCTCCTTGGCTTCGTGTGCCCGGACGACGACCCTGGTAGGGACTCGCCATACCACAGGCGGGTCAGGCTCACAGCGGCGTGTGCCCCGTCAGGGCGGGAGTCTGACCCGCCCAGCGGTGCGGCTCTCGACCGCATCATCGGGGATCTCCCCAATACAGCTCCAGGGCTGGATGGCCTGACAGCTCGAATAATTAGGCACGCGTGGAGGGTGAGCGGAGCGGAGATGCTCCTAATGTACTCCGCGTGCATTAGGGAAGGCATATTCCCGGACATCTGGAAGGTGGGTAAGCTGATCGTCCTGCCAAAGGGCAACGATCGGCCGCTCTCGGATCCCAAGGCGTATAGACCGGTGACCCTTCTCCCGATATTGGGGAAGATACTGGAACGCCTCATAGTTACTTGCGCACCATGTTTATATCCGGGTATATCGGATTCGCAGCATGGTTTTCGGGGTAAGTCAACGGTCACGGCGCTGAACGCGATCCTGGACCGCGTGGCGAGCTCCTCGGAAAACTATGTTCAGGTGATCCTGCTGGACATCTCGGGGGCCTTCGATAACGCCTGGTGGCCCATGGTCCTGACCAAGGCGAAACAGGGCGGATGCCCGCCAAATATATACAGGATCCTGGTGAGCTACTTCACGGACAGGCGAGTCGGACTTTTCATGGGCGACCAGGCGGTATGGAAGCAGTCCACTATGGGCTGCCCCCAAGGATCGGTTTTGGGGCCGACATTATGGAACCTCCTGCTAGATGACATCCTGAGGCTGCCTTGGCCAGAGGGGGTTGGGGCGACGGCGCACGCGGACGATATAACGATCGTGATCGAGGCTCCGAGTAGAGCGGCGATTGAGTGCAATGCTCAGTCGTCGCTAGAGACGGTGTCCGCTTGGGGGAATCGGAACCGCCTCCAGTTTTCACCTGCGAAGTCGCAGACCCTAACCCTGAAGGGGAAATTCAAGCGTCCCCCTACAATTCGCATGGACGGCGCCTCGATCGCGAACGTGGAACAGGCCAGGGTGCTGGGCGTTGTCATTGATGAAGCGGGCTCCTACGCGCCGCATGCTAGCTTGGCCGGCCAACGGGCTGTGAACGCCTTCGGGAAGATGTCGAGGGTCTCGGCGTCTTCCTGGGGCATACGGTACAGGGCCCTAAAGGTCCTGTTTTCAGGGACCTATGTGGCAATCCTTACATACGCTGCGGCCGTATGGTGGCGGAGTGTGACAAGATATGTAGTGCGGAGTACGCTGCTCCGTACGCAACGCCCAGCACTAATTTTATTGACTAAGGCATACAGATCGGTGAGTACGGCGGCATTGCCGATGTTGGCGGGTGTGCTCCCGGCTGACCTAGAGGTATGCCGAGCGGGACGAGTCGCGCAGGAGTGTTCCGGATTGATCGGCGTGGTGCGCAGGATAGCTATCGGGAAAGTGAGAGCGGAGGTCGTTGCTCAGTGGCAGGAGCGGTGGGCTTCTTCCAGGGACGGGCGCGAGCTGTACTCCTTCTTTCCGGAGGCGGCTCAGCGGCTGGCGCTAGGATGGGTGGAACCGGACTACGTGACATCGCAGATCCTGACAGGGCATGGGAGTTTCAGAAGCCGGCTACATGCAATGTCGCTATGCGACACTGCCGAGTGCTACTGTGGGCTGGCGGGTGAGACTCGAGACCATGTCCTGTGGGACTGCCCTCTCTACGCAGTCGACAGGGAGGTCATGTTGGAGGGCTGGTGTAGAGAGGAGATCGGGCCGGTCTACCACCGGGAACTGGTGGCCAGCGCAGAGGGCTTCCGGAGGCTGCGGTCATTCGCCCACAAATGGCACAGCAAAAGGAAGGAGTTGGAGTTGGAACATGGGCGGCAACACGGTAGGGCAGCCAGTTAGGCTAGTAGGGAACGGGTAGTGAAAGGGTCTGCTCGGGTGCGAAGTCCTGTTGTGTGACGTCGCATGCCCCAAACTGGGGAGTACTGAAATGTCCAGTAGTGGAAATGAGCAGAGGGGAAGAGGTCCGTATGCCGCAAGGCGGGCAGGACCAACACAGGGGGATCAGGGGATTGTCCCTATCTACTATCTAGCGAAACCACAGCCAAGGGAACGGGCTTGGGAGAATCAGCGGGGAAAGAAGACCCTGTTGAGCTTGACTCTAGTCTGGCATTGTAAGGAGACATGAGAGGTGTAGCATAAGTGGGAGATCGTTCGCGCGATCGTCGCTGAAAAACCACTACTTTCATTGTTTCATTACTTACTCGGTTGGGCGGAAGCGGTGCGCGGTCGATAATATCGGCGGGCGCACGGTGTTTCGTTCCAAGCGTGCAGAGTGGCGACGTGGCGGCAACGCTCGTCGCCGTACAACTCCCGCGTGATCCGGTTCGAGGACACTGCCAGGCGGGTAGTTTGACTGGGGCGGTACATCTGTCAAAGAATAACGCAGGTGTCCTAAGGCCAGCTCAGCGAGGACAGAAACCTCGCGTGGAGCAAAAGGGCAAAAGCTGGCTATGTGATGAAGATCTGCGCAGCTGGCTGGCTGAACTGAATCCTACAACTCCTATATCATAACTTCGCTGACGGACACCGAGGCCATCACCAACGTCACCGACTATCACCAAGCAGGAGAGTGCGGTATTGACGGCCTCCTACGTAGTCCGACCCTTGTACCGACCTTAATCGTACGCTCGTGTTTTTTGTATCAAAATTTTAAAGTAACGAATTTTACACTATACCCTTGCTTTTAATTATTTTTGGTATAGCTGCATATAAAATAAAACGTGACAGTATGATTATGTAAGCTCGATTGTTGAGCGTGATCCTGTGTTCAACTCCCGGGTCGGGTAGGTGTTATTGGGTTTATTCATGAGAAATTTCTTAGTAACAGCCCGTGCATCGGATAGCACGTAAAGCGGTCCTGGGCCTGATCACTCCCCGGTCGTGTCAGATGCCGCCCAATCGGACTAAAGAGAGATTAGACCACAGTAAAGGAACAAAGACTGAACCTGTGTTTGCGAACACACTTGTCCACTATAATATCTCCTTCGTACTTAGCTAGGCCACTGCGGCCGAAATGCGGCATGGAGGAAGATAATTGATATATTTGTGGCTTGATTTAAGGATTTAATCAAAGATTGAATTATTTGCTCATTTTCATGATCGTTTATTTTTATTGTGGCATCTGAAAAATACCTTTGTTTCATTAGTAAATAGGAGAACCGCAGCCGCATGCACATTGTCCGGAGATAGACACGGCACCAGCAGCGGGTACAGCACCACCGAAAGTCACAGCACCCATGATGGGGACAGTACCAGCAAGAGCGGTGTTACCGGCGACTGGCAGCTCACCGGCGACCGCCACGTTGCCTTCACCGGCACCGCCATAAGCAGCTCCAGGAGCGAAAGCACCTCCGTATGCAGCAGCAGGAGCAAGTGCACCAAGACCGAGGGCACCACCACATGCAGCAGCAGGAGAGAGTCCAGCGCCGAGACCCAGAGCAGGAGCTATGGCTCCCACTTGACCTCCGCAGCCGCACCCGTAACCGAACACATTCTGAGGGTACCAAATAGTATGTACTTACATAAGAATGTCAACATGCCAGATTTACAGATCGTCAATAAAAACACAAGCATAATAGCAGTCACGGAAAAACTCAAAATCATCACTCACCTGGACCAAGCAAGCTTGGATGCAGAGCAACAGAACAGCGAAGGTAGACATGTTTGAAAGTTGTTTATTTTCAACGAGGAGCTGAAGACTGAATGATGTTCCCACTTCTAGACCACGTTTATATAGTGCATACGTTTCTTATCATAACGACGTGATGTTTTTCAAAGTTCTATTGAAACAAAGCCCTTCATACTAAATATTTCAAGGTTACATCACTTACGAAATACAAGCATTTTTCTATTTCTCCATATTGGAAATACTGATAATGGCGTGAAAAGTTCATTTCAAAATCCACAAATTGCTGCAACACAACTACATAAGGACTTCGTTTCAGTATAAATAGTCGATCGATTCTTGAAAAGTCATTCTCAAGTTCACTTCAACACAAACTACAATGTCAGCCAAGGTGATCCTCGTCCTCTGCGCTCAGGCGCTCTTCATCCAGGTGAGAAATGTTTTAACTATTATTATTTTATGTTTTCAATATATTAGTTATAAGATTCTTTTATTTGTGATTTTCCCAAGGGTTGCACTGTGCCCACAGATACCAAGATAGTTTTGTACAAAATCGTGAATTTATGCCCATTCTCATTATTTTTTCTGCCCTGAACTGTGTAGGTAAAACCATAAGCCAGTCACCATTCTAGTTAAGTTTTTTGTGATTACATCAAAATGATCTGACACACATTACGTGATCGATTTAAGAATCATTTAAATAAATTTTTACTAATACACACAATGATTTCTTGTTTACAGACTGCTTTCAGTTCATGTCTTGGTCGTGGAGCCATCGCCGCTCCTACTCTTGTTGCCCCAGGATGTGCTGGTAACGGCTGGGCTGGCAGTGGTATGGTCGGAAATGGATTGATTGGTAATGGTTGCGGCAACGGCTTGGCTGCTCTAGAGATCATTCCCACCAGTGGCGGTGGACTGCCTGTCTCCAGCGCCTCTGCTTTGGCTCCCAATGGCCTATCCGTAGCGTCTGAAAATGTGTATGAGGGTACTCTGGCCGTGGCTGGTGAGCTGCCGTTCTTGAGTGCTGTTGCTTTGGAAGGCGTGTTGCCCAGTGCTGGTGCTGGAGCCGTCAGCTACAGCTGCGGTAACGGTATCACTGCTATCGAGAACATTGCTCCTTCTGCTGCTGCCTATGGCGCTGGTGGTGCCTATGGGCTCGGCGCTGGCTATGGACCTGGCGCTGCTGCCATCGCTCCTGCCGCTCTCGGACTCGGCTATGGAGGTCGCGGCTGTGGATGTGGACGTTACTAAGAATTTAAAAGAAAATTGGTACTCAAAGTGATTCAATAAAATGATGATGCAATATATTTTGATGTATGAATTTAAATACCATAATCCCTGTTAAGCTTACGGTACATTTTTTGTAAAAAGCAATAATTTCTTTACACACCACCGGCTGGAATGTCAAATTATATGTCATGCAGATTTAAGAAATAATTTAATCTGCATTCCCGATTTAATTACCAAAAAATGTCAATAAAAATGAGTTTATGGAAAAATAGCTTTAACTGCTACAAAATAAATTTTAGTTTACGCTACAACTTCAAACATTTTATAACTTCAACCAGCAGGTGAATAGTGCGATTTGAATTTGGAAAAATAAAAAAAATATGAACTCTGTTAACTTAAAAAAAAAACCTATTAAAGTACAACTCGACCAAAGAGTTTAGTTGCCATCGACGAACAAATTAACGAAATTAAGCAATTTACTTTTACGTTTTTATAACTTCTTCAATAGTGCTAGTCACTCTGAAATCAACTTGATTACCATTAAAATCAAGTTGATATTTGTTTAAATTGAAATAACATCAATTTGAAACATAAAAAAATTGAATAGACTTTCTAGTCTCTAGCCGGGCATTAATATTGCACAGGATTTCATTATCAACCTACTGGTTGATAATGAAATCCTGATGAGGTGATAGTGCAATTTGAATTTGAAAAAATAACAAAAAAAAATTATGAACTCTGTTATCTTAAAAAAACCTATTAAAGTACAACTCGACCAAAGAGTTGTCACATCATAAGTTTTAGTTGCCATCGACGAACAAAATAATAAAATTAAGCAATTGACACAATAGAGATGTTATAGTGGAATAATGAGTACCTTACATAAATAAAATAAAAAAAAAATTCAAACTATTTATTTCATGCAATTTTCATAATATTTTTAAACATAAAAAATAGCGCTGAATCTAATTAAATAAGATTATGTGGGCTTTATGCTTATTTTAGTGTTGCTCACTTTTAATAGGCTAGACATAGGCTGAGAACCTACACGTTGACATCCTCCATTCCAAAAAAAAATCCATTCCAAATGTGTTTTTGCAAAATTAAATAGATAAAACAAAAATAATTACAACAGTAAGAGCAATGATTTTCTGTATAATTATTACGGACAAGTCACAAATGATTGAATAATGAGTTGCCCAACCGCTGTTTCTATTTGTGGCGGTAATGGCGGCATGTCATCGCAACAGCTGATTGGTTGCTGTGGCCGTGTGTGTGTAACGATATTTTTTTAAATGTTATTTAATGGATGAGTGTACATAACATTTTGCATGAAACTGCGCATAATTAGGTATTCCCCGGTTACAGCCAGAACGGGAAGAACACTAGGCACTTAATCACTTGGTAACCAAGTATTTTAATAATAATTAAAATAAATAATACGTAGATGATTTCTAGAAGTTATAGTTTAATACGCTACGCTGCAGCCGCTGAGGTACCTACGGTACAGAACACTTAGTACGTGTCGTTCCCCGATAGCTGTTCGAGCGTCACTCCGGCTGCTCCGGCGAAATGATTGCGCCCGCACTCCACGATAGGTGAAAGGAAGGGATTTTGGACTGTATATAAATCTAGCTGACTCGGCAAACGTTGTTTGGCCATTTAAATTATTTCTAGCTGCCCGGCGCTACTTCGTTCGCGGGGTGTCCTACAGAGGGAGTGGGCCGGAATCCACCACGCGGGCCCAGTGCGGGTTGGCAGATGTCACACGTCTTCGAATTTTTGTTTCAAGGACATGCCAGTGTCCTCACAACGCTTCCCTTCACCGTTTTGAGAGCAGTGGTGATGGAATAATTAACGCAAAATAATGCGCTTGTCTGGGTTCGAACCTACGACCTAGAACTCGTAAGTCGCGTCCGTTGCCACTGGGCCACCACCGCTCTTCAGTCAGGCAGTCGAGCTTGCTGGCAGTTAATAATAATATGACCATGAACCACCATATGAAAGGCAACGCATTTGAGCGCAATGAGGAAGCTCTGAGTTAACTCCTGAGCCAAGTGACGGAGTTAAGACTAGAATCCTGAGTGCGGCGAAGGATTCAAGCTCGCCCAAGACATAGACACCTTTATCCCCTAGGAGAAATTTCTACTTTTCGCACTTACTGCGAGGAAATAAAAACTCATTCGATTTCGAATAAGAAGCTTATGAAACTGTTGAATAACCGGGGAAAACCTAATTATGCGCAGTTTCATGCAAAATGTTATGTACACTCATGCAATTCCATTAAATAACATTTTAAAAAATATCGTAACACACACACGGCCACAGCAACCAATCAGCTGTTGCGATGACATGCCGCCATTACCGCCACAAATAGAAACAGCGGTTGGGCAACTCAGATTATTCAATCATTTGTGACTTGTCCGTAATATACATAAAATCATTGTTTTTACTGTTGTAATTATTTTTATTTTATCTATTTAATTTTGCAAAAACACATTCATATTACTCATAGCTTCTGCCCGCGGCTTCGCCCGCGTGAATGTCGGAAAGGATAAGAAGTATGTCCTTCCCCAGGATGCCATCTATCTCTTTGGCATCTGCTGGCAGTTAATTTTATCGAAATCCGTTCAGTGAGTTAGGCGTGAAAATGTAACATACCTACACCTACAGACAGAATATATAATTTTATATAGTACCTATAGCTGTTGTCCGCGACTTCGTCCACGTTTCCGCCGTTTTTCGTAAAAAAAAAGTAGCCTAAGTCCTTCCTCACGGTTCAGTGGTTTTGATGTAACAGACAGATTAACTTTCGTATTTTAGTAGGGAAATATAATATGTCAATCTACAATACTGTTGAAAAATATCGCAATACGGAACCGCACAATATTATTGTTAATAGCTGTGCCCGCGACTCCGTCAGCGTGTAACTCCTTATGTGTTATTAAGTTAATGTATTGGTAATATTGTTTAGATCACGTTCACGTTCGTTCGGCTTAAGTACCTATAGAAGGGGTAGCGGGATCGTCCGAAAGGGTTACCGCTGCCCTGGAACATAAAGGGCTAAGGAAGGAACACGGGTGGGTTTTAGTCAGTAAGAGTCTGACACTCCCTTCCGCTCCACCCAGAGCTGGAGGGGTCATTTGATGATATCCCATGATTCTTTTTTATGGAATAGTTAATAATGTTAACTTTTTTAATTAAGAATGACTGAGAGTGTTATAAATGTAAGAGTAGACAAATATAATCAGAAAGCTTCGAACTGCTAAGCTATCGGGAGTTACACGTGTTATTGTGAGTCAACCATAAAAGATAGACATATGCTGTCGTGGGATATTTTTTATACAATTTTAAGGAGAACATTTCCGTCATACATGATTTCTGTGTAGCTTTAACCATTAAGGTTGCACACGCGGCGGAAGCGTAAAAAATGGAGTAACTTCTCCCGTTTTCCCTACATTTCCATTCACTGCTCTGCTCCTATTGATTGTAGCGTGATGAAAAGTATACTATAACCAGCTCAGGAGTATGAAAAATAATTGTACCAAGTTTCATTAAAATCCGTCGAGTAGTTTTTGTTTCTATAACGGTTATACAGACAGACAGACAGACAGACAAAAATTTTACTGATTGCATTTTTGGCATCGGTATCGATCCCTAATCACCCCCTGATAGTTATTTTGGAAATATATTTCATGTACAGAATTGACCTCTCTACAGATTTATTATAAGTATAGATATAGATAGATTATTCCACTATAACATCTCTATTGTGTAAATTGCTTAATTTCATTATTTCGTCGATGGCAACTAAAACTTATGATGTGACAACTCTTTGGTCGAGTTGTAGTTTAATAGGTTTTTTTTTTTAAGATAACAGTTTTCATATATTTTTTTTTTGTATTTTTCCAAATTCAAATCGCACTATTCACCTGCTGGTTGATAATGAAATCCTGTGCAATATTAATGCCCGGCTAGAGACTAGGAAGTCTATTCAATTTTTTTATGTTTCAAATTTATTTCAATTTAAACAAATATCTACTTAATTTAATTGGTGTTTAAGTTGAATTCACACTATTGAAAAATTAATAAAAATGATTGAAGTTGAAGCGTAAACTGAAATTTATTTTGTAGGAGGTAACGTTACTTTTCCATCTATCTATTGTTAGCATTTTCGGTAGAATTAAGGACTATGTACTTGTATTAATATTTATCATACTTTATTATGTTTACATTATGATTCTATGTCCGTGTTCGCGTGATTTAGATGGTCTATTGACTAATCGGTCATTCATTCGGACCTCACTCTGACGTTCGTTCTGTGGTTCACGAGAGGGGATAAGAAGGGTGACACGCGAACACGGGCATGCTGGCAGGCATTCGGGTTCGATGCCTCACGGAGTAACTTATAATATAGGAGCGATGCCTGGTCGACGAATAAGGATTTTAAAAAGTATTCTGTGATAGTAAATAAACGTGTGTTACTGAAGAAACTGCAATCTCATTTCCTGACCTTTAAAAGGTCAGAAGTGGGATCACACCAGAACGCCCAACGGTTTTGGTGAAAACCTAACGCCCATTTTATAAGGTAACTGAATCTTTTGCCATTCTATTTGTTTTTTCGAATTGTAACCGTTATTAAGTGAAAATCATATGTATTGAAATTACGTACAGTATTTTTAAACACTTAAACTTTCTTTGTCTTTTCCTAAAATAAGTACACTTATTTAGAGAGTAATAGATATGGTTTTTAGAAAATACGGTTTAATGTTAGTTACCCGCTAACGCAAGCAAACTATTTTCACAATTACTGTTGATCCCGATTTGTACTTCAAACTTAATTATTTAAAACGTTTTTTTTTTAAATTTAATTTGGCGGGAATAGTTTAACGCGAAAATTTTTTCATTCCATGCTATTAAATCCAATTAGTTTCGACTCCTTTACCAAATAAAGTAAATAGTTTTTAATTTACTTTATTTAGTAAAGGTTTAATTTTCATAATTTCATAAAACGTTGAATTTTCATAACCTAACCTAGTACCTACCGACATTTTTTTTTATTTTTTTTCCTCTCTCTCGTAATTATATACCTCCATGTTTTGGTTACGTTACCTTCTAGATTTCTAAAATAATAATAACCCTAGCTACTAATTATTATTACTCACTCATTTTCATATTTTTTTTTCAGTTTGTTTTTTTTAAGTAACGTTTACTTGTTTTTTGTTTATATATGGTTTCAGTTACGTAAGAAACATGCCAAGTCACCGATCGCGGAAACGCGTTAGAGACTCGAAGTCTAAGGACTCCAGTAGTGAGTCTGAGTCGTCCCCAGTGAATCAGCGTGGTCGCAGATCACGGCGCAAGCATTCACGGCGCAAGCGATCGAGGCAAGAAAAGAACAGAAGGCGTTGTTCCGGAACACCTGAATTACCTGAGATCCCGGCAGAACTACATGCCGGGTCCAGCAATCAGCATTACAATGATCAACCAAGTACATCAGCTGCTCCCGGTCACACCGCACCACCACTGACAAGTAACCAATTTACTGTTTTAGATTCTAGTTACGCGGATGTACTTAGAGAGCTAGTTCAATCTATTCGCACTGACGGCAATTCAGAGCGTTTTCCGAGTATGAATGTTGTGCCCGAATTTGATCCTACTAAGCGAAACCAGAGTATTGATGTTTGGATTACTAAAGTCAATGAATGCGCGAAGATTTATAATTGGACAGAGCGACAAATAATCCACTACGCGTTACCGAAATTGGTTGGACTAGCTCAAAAGTGGTACCAAGGCTTACCTAGTCTGTTATTTACGTGGACAGAGTGGCAACAAAAATTGCGCTTAGCATTCCCTTGTGATGACAATTATGGTCGATTGCTGACTGAAATGCTTGCCTGTAAAGCACGTTTTGGGGATAATTTAGAAGAGTATTACTACGAAAAGATGGTTCTAATAAATAGATGTAAAATTTCTGGTAAAGACGCCATTGATTGTTTGTTATTTGGTATTGATGACAGATCGGTTAGAACTAGTGCAGAGGCTGTTCAGTTTAATGAGCCGGATAAATTGTTAGTTTATCTTCGCAATGTAAGAACCACTAAAAGAAATGATAAATCTGACGTGACTTCGCAACCGAGCCCTTCAGACAGCAAACGATCGAAATCATTTAAATATAATACGCTTAAGGACAATAAGGATAATGTATCAAAATGTTACAATTGCGGGGTAGAAGGTCACCCCTACTATAAATGTAAACACCCAATTAAAAGATGCGAACACTGTCATAAAGTAGGTCACTTGGTAAACGATTGTCCCAATAAAAATGAATCCCAAAACAATAAGACAGTCTTAAATATTTCAAAGGAACAAGATAATGATACGAAGTATTTTAAAAATGCAACAGTTAACGGACAAATTTTGAAATGTTTCGTTGATTTTGGCAGCCAAATTACAATGCTTAGAGAATCGGATGCGCTAAAATTAAACATAACGTTATCTCACAGTAATTTACCGGTTTTGAGGGGATTCGGAAATTCTCTAGTTCATTGTATAGGAAAATGCGAAGTCGAAATCGAGATAGATTTGGTAAAAGCACGCGTAGAAGTATTGATAGTCCCTGATCATTTTTTAAAAGTATCATTGTTAGTAGGTCATACATTTACAGAAAAAAATCATGTAGTGGTTTACAAGACTAAAGACGAATTAATTATTAAAAGTAAAGCGGTAAATGAACCTGTATGCGTAGAACTTTATGCTTATGAGACGCTCACCATATCAGGCCGTGCTGAAGTGACTGTGTACTCAAATCCACAATATGACGGCGAAGTTTTGGTCGAGCCTAGCCTGCACTCTCATCCTCGAAAGATGTACGATATTATGCCTTGTATTTTGGCACTAGTTCGTGGTAGGGCAACTCTTCGGTTGGAAGGTTTAACGGAAGCCGACTTCGTTTTAAACAAGGGTACCCTCTTATCACGAGCTCTCCCTTTAACTCAAATTCATTGTCATACCGTTAATAAAATTGAGCGATGTATTGGTAGTGACCCTTCGGATACTCGTAATGTTATTGACTGTAAAATGTTATCCGTTAGCGACCAAATTAATCAGAGTGATCTCCTCCAATTAACTTTGCTTTTAAATGAATTCAGTGATTGTTTTGCTTTCTCCACGAAAGAGTTGGGGTGTATTACTAACACTGAGATGGATATAAAATTGAGCGATACTACACCGGTAGTTTACAGACCGTATCGCATGCCTTTTACGGAACGACAAGTTGTTCGTGAAATGGTACAGGAACTAGAGGACTCTGGCATAGTTAGGCCTTCAACTTCAAGCTATGCATCTCCTGTTCTCCTCGTGAAGAAGAAGTCCGGGGAGTACAGATTGTGTATTGACTATAGGGCTCTCAATAAGAAAACTATTAAGGAGCATTATCCTATCCCTAGAATTGATGATCAGCTAGACAATTTGTCGGGTTATAATTATTATACAACTTTAGACTTTATGTCAGGTTATTACCAATTGTGTATGTCTGAAGCCTCAAAACATCTGACAGCCTTCATAACACCCGATGGGCATTATGAGTTCAACAGGATGCCTTTTGGACTTGTTAATGCGCCGTCTAATTTTCAAAGAGCAATTAACAACATACTGGGCAATGCTCGTTTTAAGGAGGCTTTCGCTTATATGGACGATGTCATAATACCGTCCAAAAACATAGAGGAAGGCTTCCAGAAACTAAAATCAACTCTAGAATTATTTCGTACCGCTGGCATTACGTTAAAGCTGTCCAAGTGTAATTTCTTAAAGGAATCCATCGACTATCTTGGATTTGAAGTATGTGCCGACGGGATTAGACCGGGTAAAGCTAAAATAAACGCAGTGGAGGTATTTCCTCGCCCTACTGACCAACACAAAGTTAGACAGTTTTTGGGACTTTGTAGCTTCTTCCGCCGGTTTATAAGAGCGTTCTCATCAATAGCTCGACCACTTACTCAACTTTTGAGGAAAGATGCAAAATGGCAGTGGTTGGACTGTGAGGAGAATGCTTTTATAGCTTTAAAGGGTGAATTAGTCAAGCGTCCAATTTTAGCATTCTACAACCCCGCGTCCGAAACTCAACTCCATACAGACGCCTCAAAAATCGGTATTGCCGGTATTTTATTACAAAGGGCTGGTAGTGATGCGCCTTTTAACGCTGTAGCTTATTATAGCCGACAAACCTCACCGGAAGAGTCTCGTTTTACTTCATACGATTTGGAAACCTTGGCGGTCGCGAGTTCGTTACAACGATTTAGAACTTACTTAATAGGCATACCGTTTACCATCGTTACGGACTGTAATTCATTAAGGGCCACGTTTGAGAAAAGAGATATCTTACCCAGGGTGGCGAGATGGTGGAACATTATGCAAGAGTATGATTTTAAAATAATTTACAAGTCGGGTTCCACTATGTCCCACGTAGATGCACTTAGTCGAAACCCGGTTGAGCTAGAGTTTGTTGAGGTACGGTGCGTAGAAACTAAATGGATAACGACGGTACAACAGAGCGACCCTGAACTCCAACGTATCGTATCTATTTTGAAAGATGAAAACACAAACGGTATTTTAGAAATTAAAAATAATTTTGTAATCAAAAGAGGGTTATTATATAGAAAAACCGAGGCAGGAGATCGCTGGGTTGTACCGAAGGGGGTTAGATGGCAGGTATTAAAGGCTCATCATGATGATATTGGTCACTACAGTTTCGATAAGACATACGATAAAATTAAGAGTAATTTCTGGTTCGCTAAAATGAGACGGTTTGTAAAAAAATATGTCGAGTCCTGTCTGCAATGTGCTCATGCAAAGATACCAGCCGGTAAAAAGGCGGGAGAACTTCATCCGATTCCTAAAGTTGATCGTCCTTTTCATACCCTGCATATAGACCATTTGGGTCCCTTTGTGCGAAGCAAAAAGAAGAACGCATATTTGCTTTTAATTGTTGATGCGTTTACGAAATATATTATATTAGCCCCGGTCAAGAACACAAAATCGGTGAATTCCATATCTACCTTGAAAAATTATTTCCACACTTTTGGCGTTCCCACACGAATAATTTCGGACAGAGGGAGTTCGTTTACGTCCAAACGTTTTGAAGAGTATTTAAGTATGTTAGGTATTAAGCACATCCTGAATGCGGTAGCGACACCACGTGCTAATGGGCAAGTGGAACGCTACAATCGCACCGTCCTAGCTGCCCTAACTGCAGTTAATCATAACAGACCAGAGCATTTATGGGACGAACGTGTATCCGAAATACAGTGGGGCTTAAATAATACGCTAAATAAAGGAATCGGAAAAACACCGTCACAAGCGTTATTCGGTATCGACTTAGTTGGCACACCTAATTCATTATTAAATTTAAACGTAATTGATGATTCCGAGGAAATAGGAAATAACGTAGAAATAATAAGAGATGAAATATCACGGCATGTCGAAAAAAATCAATTAGAGCAGAAGAAACGATTTGATAAAGGTAGGAAGAAAGTGGCTTTCGAAATCGGTGATTTAGTTCGGGTAGAAAGAGAAATCCCATCGACGGGAAAAAGTAGAAAATTAGTCCCTAAGCTTCGTGGTCCTTATCGCATTGTAGAGGTCCTTGATAATGACAGGTACAAAATAGAAGATACCCCACTTTCCCGTAAGGGAAATAGAAGCTTCACTGGTGTGTTTTCTGTTGACAAAATTCATCCGTGGTTAGCATTTAATAGAAACAATGAGAGTGATAGTGATTCAGTCTCGGAAAATGACGAGAATGAGTGAATTGCTCTTTTAATTGGGTAGTGATGAGAAAAACTAATGATGTTAAGAAATGGTTCGAAAAATGATTATAATACTTATACAATAAAAAAAAAAAACAAATATTAATAATGATAATTATGTAAAATAAAATTAAAGTATGTACGTATTAATTAAAATAAATCTAAGAATAGAAATTATAAACTTGATTCATACAAAAATGAATAAGAATAATTCAATAATTGAGGCAAACTGTAGACATGCAGGGGCTACAGTGAGTCGTTTAGTTGTTGTTATGGATATGAAGAGGCCATAATGACTTAGAAGTATTCAGTAATTTACTTGGTGTGTTGTGGACATGAAGGGGCCACAATATATCAAGTAGCGTAAATTATGCTTGCAACTGTGGTATTGTCGCTGGCGTGCTGTGGACATGAAGGGGCCACAGCATGGTTGAGCTACTGTGGATATGTAGAGGCCACCGTGGTTCCTTCAATTCTGATGGTGCAAGCATAATTAAGCGAGATAATGATTTTGGATTCTAATAACTAATAACAAGTTGAACAAAAGCTTTTAAAAATGTTTTAATGAGAATCAATTACATTAAATATTATGTTTCTATCAAACACCTAATGCATGATAATTTATAAGTCTATTATTGCTTTAGATTTAGAATATAAGTCTTATAGTAATTGTTACAACCAAAGTACTGTTTCATATTCAATAATCTAGTGCAAATATAACTGTTTTCATCTATACATCTCTTTAGCTATTTTAATTATCATTAGCTAATGTAAGTTACATTTGTTAATTTAAAATTACTCTTTCCACGGGACGTGTAAGCGTCAGGAAAGGCCGACTGTTAGCATTTTCGGTAGAATTAAGGACTATGTACTTGTATTAATATTTATCATACTTTATTATGTTTACATTATGATTCTATGTCCGTGTTCGCGTGATTTAGATGGTCTATTGACTAATCGGTCATTCATTCGGACCTCACTCTGACGTTCGTTCTGTGGTTCACGAGAGGGGATAAGAAGGGTGACACGCGAACACGGGCATGCTGGCAGGCATTCGGGTTCGATGCCTCACGGAGTAACTTATAATATAGGAGCGATGCCTGGTCGACGAATAAGGATTTTAAAAAGTATTCTGTGATAGTAAATAAACGTGTGTTACTGAAGAAACTGCAATCTCATTTCCTGACCTTTAAAACTATATATATAAAATTCAAAGTCCTGACTGACTGACTGACTGAGACATCAACGCACAGCCTAAACCGCTGGTCCTAGAGATATGAAATTTGGAGGGTGTATTCTTCGTGAAGAGTAGGTATCCACTAAGAAGGGGTTTTTCGAAATTCCACCCCTAAGAGGGTGAAATGGGGGGATTTTGTTTGTATGAAAAATCTTATTCCTTGAGTTAATAAACTTGAAACTTGGCACGAATACTTATCTAAGTAAATTATGAAGTTGGGCATTTTTTGTTTTTATAAACTACCCCCTAAAAGGGGATTGGAGGGTTTCAAACTTTGTATGGAAGAATTTTAGCGCGCAGTCCGATTTAATCGAAACTCAGTATTTGTACCTATAATTGAAAGAAAAGTATAATGTGTATCGGAGTTTTTCGAAAATCTACCCCTGACGGCCTGAAAAGGGGTAGTCAATTTACAGGGGAGGATTTTACAGCGTGGCTTGATTAACTCGAAAATTGATATAAATAATCTTTGAGTCAAGTTATGAAAACATCCCAAATGATTTTTCAAAATTCCACCCCTGTGGGGGTGGAAAGCGGGGATAAAGTTTATATGAAAAATCTTATTCGTTAGGTTAATAATCTTGAAAATTGGCATGAATACTCGCCTAAGTAAGCAATAAAGTTTATCATTATTAGTTTTTCAAAACTACCCTTCAAAGGAGATTAGGGGTGCTAAAGTTTGTGTGGAAGAATTTGAACGCGCGGTCCGATTAACTCGAAACTCAGTGTGTGTACTTAAGACTAAAAATAAATAATAACACGTATGAGGGTTTTTCGAAAATCTACCCCTAACGGGGTGAAAAGGGGTAGTTAATTTTACAGAAGAGGATTATAATGCGTGGCTTGATTAACTCGAAAATAGGTATAAATAATCTTTGTGTCAAGTTATGAATTTTTATGATTTTTTTAAAATTCCACCCCTGAAGGGGTGAAAAGCGGGGATACAGTTTATGTGAAAAATCTTATTAATTTAGTTAATAAACTTGAAACTTGGCAACAATACTTGCTTAGGTAAGTAATAAAGTTTATCATTATAAGCTTTTCAAACTACCCCTCAAAGGGGGATATAGGGGTGTTGAAGTTTGTATGGAAGAAATTGAATGCGCGGTCCGATTAACTCGAAACTCAGTATTGATACTTTTGACAGAAAATAATTATTAATAAGTTAATTAATAATAAGTATGTAAAGTGGTCGAAAATTGACCCCTGACGGGGCAAAAGTGGGTTATTCGGTTTTTTAAGGGAGGATTTGTACTTGAAACTGTATGTAACATTTTCACGCCTAAACCACTGAACTTCTGATTTGGCAAAGAGATACATAGATGGCATCCTGGGGAAGCACATACTTTTTATCCTGGTAGCACGTTCCCGTGGGATAGTTTCCGACATCCACGCGGGCGAAGCCGCGGGCAGAAGCTAGTAAACTTATATTTGTTTACATTTTTGGCAATTAAGTCGCAAATGCAGATTAAATTATTCGTTTTAGGTAATAAGGTCTGCATGACATTTATTTTGACATTCTAGCAGGTGGTGTAAAAAGTTTACAAAAAAGACGTGTGGCACTCGGAGACTGCCGCGGTAAAGCTATTGCATAACATTTTTTATCAACTTATGCAATTATAATTATTAACCGTCATTTGTTTTTGGACCGTCTTTCTTTTTGGGTGTTAGGTTTTTTTCGTTACGGAATTTCTGGATTCGGTCCCCACGCTCAAGGCCCGCGATAGAAGCTATGCAATAGCTTAAAAATGTACCGTAAGCTTAACAGGGATTATTGTATTTAAATTCATACATCAAAATATAGGTATTGCATCATAATTTTATTGAATCACTTTAAGTACCAATTTTCTTTTAAATTCTTAGTAACGTCCACATCCACAGCTGCGGCCTCCATAGCCGAGTCCGAAAGCAGCAGGAGCGATGGCAGCAGCGCCAGGTCCATAGCCAGCGCCGAGCCCATAGGCACCACCAGCGCCATAGGCAGCAGCAGAAGGAGCAATGCTCTCGATAGCAGTGATACCGTTACCGCAGCTGTAGCTGACGGCTCCAGCACCAGCACTGGGCAACACGCCGTCCAAAGCCACAGCACTCACGAACGGCAGCTCACCAGCCACGTCCAGACTACCCTCATACACATTTTCAGACGCTAAGGAGAGGCCACTGGGAGCGAAAGCACAGGCGCTGGAGACAGGCAGTCCACCACCACTGGTGGGAATGATCTCTAGAGCAGCCAAGCCATTGCTAGCCCAGTTACCAGCACAGCCGTTACCAACCAAACCATTACCGATCAATCCATTTCCGATCCAACCATTGGCGCCAGCCCAGCCGTTTCCGGTGGTTTCACGACCAAGACATGAACTGAAAGCAGTCTGTAAACAAGAAGTTCATGTATTAGTAAATAAGTCTCTATCAACGAACGATGACGATGCATTGAAACGTGATTATTATATCGATCACGTAACACAATGTGTGTCAAACACATTTTGTGTAATTGCATTGGTGATAGTGAATAACTTCGTTAAGGTTGTGTTTCAAGTAACATTTGTCTTCTCCTGTTGATGTAATTTTTATTTATAATTTACTTATTAAGGAACAAAACAAAATATAAAAAGAGACTTTAAAAAAACTTCAATTAAAATGATGATTGGAGGGCCTAAAAGGAGATGTCCGCTTTTTGTATGGACGTTGGTTTTTTATTCCGAGAAAAATCTAACAAGAATCAAACTACATCCAAATAAAAGCTACAAAAATATGGAACTTGGAACCACTGAAATTATATTTTTAGACCCCCCCATTTCAGAGAAAAATGATAAACTTTTTAATGTTAGTACATATAATTTATTCGTTATGGCAGCCCAAATTAAACCTCCCAAACACTTTGACAATGTCTAAATATGACAGATGACAGATGTCTAAATATGACAAATGACAGTGTTGACCGTCAGGCTTCACTCATCCGTCTGATACGTCACACTTTCGCTCGTGCCTTTGTGTTATCGTATTTTAATTTGTGCTTTGCTTTCTTTGATTTTCTTGATTTAACCGACTTGGCTTTTTCACAACGGACTCTTCTACTTTGCACATGATTAGGATACCGATAGCTTACGAACCTTCAACCCTGACGACTCTGCTTTTTTATACCGGTTATTTGATATTGCACGCGATTAGGACTTTTGGATTTGAAACTCCGGATGTAAGTACTGTTCTTTATTCCTATTTAGCTGCTTAACGCTTTTATTTGCACACCTTACCCTTGCCTCTTTTACGTCCTCTGACAGTATGCAATCATTAACTTTCATTTCTATCTTCAGATTATGGCTATCTGCATGAATTGCAATATAGCAATAGGTGCGAATCAGCAGTACGAATATAACGCTTTATGCATGAGCCCTGATATAGTATCAATAATTGAAGAATGGACTGCTCAGGAGGTAATGTATTCTTTAAATTACATTATTAGGTATTTTTGAATCATTTGTAACTTACCGTAATGGCTTATGTTGAACAAGATTAAATAGCACTACTTTGCTCAAAGATGTAGAGAACCGATTCAGTGTTCTTAAAATATTTTTTTGTTTTTAGGTAACAGATGGAGATTGCATTTGCCAAGAATGCATCAACCTTTTACTGATAGAACTGAATAACAGAAACCAGCACAACATTGGTGACCGACAGCTGGGTCATCAGTCAATATGTGTGTGTTGTGGCGTTTCTATCTCAAGAAGATCAGGCAGGATCTCTCGTCCCTTACCTGATGTTCGTCCTGAGCGGGCTTATATAGCTGGAATCATCAACCCCCGTCAGGTAAATATGTAAATTAAATATGTACATTGATTTTTGTATCTCTGATTAGTGGAACACACAATAAATGAAAACCGAATTTCAGATCCCTGCTAATGCTCGAGCATGTAATGCCTGCTGGCAAAGGGCTCATAACAATATTCACGAAGTGATGGAACCACCAAGAGAAGCCCAAGTGACTGATGATAATGTAGAAAGTAGGTCTAGCTCTGTGGCTGAACCTGTAAGTGCACTCAGTTCAGAGATTGATATTGATAATATAGTGCGAAATGAGAACAGGTATGTAGAACTAGATGGTTACAGCCGAACCCCGGATTCATCAAATCATTGTTTTGTTCCCGAGTGTACAAATCCGGAACGTTTAAGGGTACCCCTGTATCTTAAAAAACAAATATTAATGGACTATAAATTGTATGTCTCACCTAATGCCCGAGTATGTGAAGAACATGCAAGTGTTTATAATTGGGAACTGTTGAATGAATTTCAGTTCACAACGCAATTTACCCTGAATCATGTTGTAGAAATGTTAGATTTATTAAGAAAAAAAACAATTAACATTATTGATTTTGAAAATGTAGAAAATATGAACAACCATATTTGTCGTTACTGGACAGGCTTGACTGTACTGAATTTTTTAACAATACTGAGCTGTATTAATCATCAATTATCAGCTGTGTGCCGAAAACCAAAATTAGCTTTAGGATTATACCTTATGAAAATAAGAACTGGGGAGCCAATAAGACGAATTGCATCATTAATCTGCATAAATAAAACAGTAGCATGCAATTATATGAAAAAGGCACGTAACTGCATGAAAGAATTTTATGTACCAATACATTTAGGTGTCAATCGTATTTCTCGAGCAAGCCTTACCAGTAGAAATCTTTTAATCCCACAGGGTCTTTTTGGAACAGCAGAAAATAACCCTATAATTATTTGCGATGGAACCTATATATACTTACAGAAATCGTCAAATTATCTGTTTCAAAAAAAATCATACAGCTTACACAAGTTTGCAAATCTTGTGAAACCTTTTTTGCTGGTGGCCACCGATGGCCACATTATAGACATATTTGGCCCATACGCCGCCACAACTTCTGACGCTACAATTATGCAACAGCTGTTCCAAAATGAAAATTCCAATTTAAGGCAATATTTTAGACAGAATGATGTATTTATTCTTGACCGCGGCTTTAGAGACTCTATACCATTGCTCACATCTTTGGGATATACTGTATGTAAACCAGAGACCTTAAGTGAAGGGGAAACTCAATTGTCGACTGAAAAAGCCAACAAATCACGACTAGTGACACTGTGCAGGTGGGTTGTAGAAGTTGTAAACGGTCGGTTTAAACGGGATTTTAAAATCTTTCGGAATAAATATTTTAATATTGAGTCTAAAAATCTAATGGATGATTTCAAAATTGCAGGAGCCATTTTAAACCAATTCCATCCCGTTTTGACTGACCGTCCTGATGCCCAAACTATACTGGAAAGAGCTTACCAGAGAATGAACATGCATAATTATTTAGCTGATCATGTGATTGGGCATCAGCTTAATAGACGCCGAGCCAGTTTCGTCCAAATAAATGGTCAAATACCACAGCTCAATATGTTCCCCACCATGGAAATGTCAGATTTGGTTTTATTTAGTTTAGGAATTTATCAAATTAAACAGGCTCGCTCTTATTATGGGGAACATATTCGGCTGAACGGTACTTTTACTATAGAAGTAAGTGAAGATGTACAACTAATTAACATTCCAGGTATTTCGTCATCACATGAGACAGCTTTGGTCAGAGGACGAATAAAGTCACGCCACTACAGCAATAGAGTGTATTACACATATATATTATTGAAAGTGGCAGAGACTAGTTGGCAAAGGTGTATTTCTGACTATTATTGCAGTTGCATAATTGGGAAAAGGACTGTAGGAAGCTGTGCTCATGTGATGACAATAGTCTGGTATCTTGGATGGGCTCGGCATCAAAATGATATATCACCACCTGCTCAGTTTCTCGACAATATTTTAATAAGAGAAGATATTGAAAATGAAGAAAATCAATAAATAAATATTTAAAACCAAAAAAACGTTTTATTTCAAAACAAAACTACACACATACAAATAGTAACACTCGCGTCCAGTTATTGCATATTAATTCTGTTTTTGAATAGGTCGAAACGCTTTTCTTTCTATTCCAAGTCAATAATAAGGAATTCTCCTTACGTAATAAAAAAATGTTCTTGATCAGTAGATACTATTACATTTACTCCTGCTAAGCCATCCCTGTGGAAGTGTGGACTATGCTGAAACATGCACTGTCTTGTTTATAACCAGGGTCTCAGTAAAATACTGCAACTTGCACATGAACATTCGAAGTAGCCATAATCATAGAGAGTGCGCTTTCAGTTCTGAAAGAATTATGCTACACATTTTTGTCTGAAAACATTTCTTATTAGCTTCTGCCCGCGACTTCGTCCGAGTTACGATTAGGTACTTCATTTTCGCTTAGCGTTCTTTCTGACTTGTTTCTTATTAGTATTACTCGGCTTCTAAGGGTCGTAGCGTGATGTTAATGTATTCGCCCTATGTAATCTTACTCAAGAATTACGCTAAAAAGAATTATTCAAATCCGACTGGTAGTTCCAGGTATAGACTATACACTAATATTTAGGAAGTTCCAGGTATTAGCGCGTTCAAACAAACTTTTCAGCTTTATTATTAGTGTAGATTATTACAGAGGTAACTAAATAATCTGATTAGATTAGTTTCGTTCACATTGATAAACTCGCAAACAAATCAAACATTGATTGACAGTAATGATAATGACAGTACCATGTGTCAACTTTGACAAGATAAGAGATTTTTTGGGGTGCGTTCACTTTATTATCCTAGACAATTAGAAAGGTTTGTTCGTTTTAGGAGTAAATTCACACTAAAATAAAAAAATATTTTTCTCAAAATTGGGGGCCTTTAAAAATGTATGATAGAGTTAGAACCACTAGTTTTTGGGATGTCTATCCAAATATATTTAATTTATCCTTGTTAGAATTATTGAATAATAAAAAACCATTTTTGGACATGTCCTTTCCCCAAATGTAACTTGGAGCTCATTCCTTCTACGCTATACAATCAGTTTCTGACCAAATAATTTAAAAATACATACGATCTGAGTTAAATTAGAGACACACGAAATCCCTCAAAACACACCTGGCCATACCAGTGACAGCAATAAGGACACAGACATTATAAAAAGTAGAACAAGTTCCTCACCTGGATGAAGAGCGCCAGAGCGCAGAGGACGAGGATCACCTTGGCTGACATTGTCGTTTGTGTTGAAGTGAACTTCAGAATGAGTTTTTCAAGAATTGATCGACTATTTGTACTAAAACGAAATCCATATCTAGTTGTGTTGCAGCAATTTGAGGATTTGCACGTAAAGTATTTGTCAAACTTTTCATCAGCGGTTGCTAAACAATGGAAAAATTTGTGGTGTGTTCATTACTTTGTTATTATTATCAAATGCTTTGTTAGAATAGGAAATAGAACAAAAGTACGTGTTATTGATAAGAACTTCTGCACTATATAAACACTGTAAGACTTCTAAAAACAACAGTCTTCAGCTTCTCGTTGAACTTACGAATACATCAAACATGTCTACCTTCGCCGTTCTGTTGCTCTGCATCCAAGCTTGCTTGGTCCAGGTGAGTGCTTTACTATTTCTAGGATCTTTATTTTTTCATGAACTTCCTTCATTATGGCTTCCATATTGCACATAAGTTTCCTATCTAATGTGCCTATATTTTTTCTGCAGAATGTTTTCGGCCAATACCTCGGCGGTCGCGGCTGCGGATACGGAGGACCAGCTATTGATATCGCTCCTGCTGTAGGCATCGGCTCTGCATGTGGTGGTGCCCTCGGTCTTGGAGCTTTCGGTGGGGCTCTCGGAGGTGCTATGGCTCCTGCTGCTGCTTACGGAGGTGCCGGTGAAGGCAACGTGGCGGTCGCCGGTGAGCTGCCAGTCGCCGGTAACACCGCTCTTGCTGGTACTGTCCCCATCATGGGTGCTGTGACTTTCGGTGGTGCTGTACCCGCTGCTGGTGCCGTGTCCATCTCTGGACAGTGCGCTTGTGGATGTGATTCACCTATCTACTTCTAAAGATTTTCGTTACGAAAGGATTTTTGTAAGCAATTAAGAAAACAGAAATTCATTATATTGTTAAGACAAACCTTTGAAAGCAGGTTCAAAATTAAAGTACAGAAATTAATCAGCAATTTATGTTTTATTTTTAAAATTAATTTATTACTTATTTCAGGTATGAATTAATTCTTATATGCCTTCATTTTGAATACTTATTATTTTTGTTGCTAGTCATCATCTGCCTATCCTTTTCCAATTATTTTGGGGTCAGCCTCCAGTCTAACCGGATGCAGCATTTTACATGGAGTGACTGCCTATTTGACCTCTACAACCCAGCCTATTCCCCTATTATCCTATATTTCTTTCGGAGTCTGCAATGACCCCTGATCTCAATATTGGACACCAGCTGAAATTGCAGTTCACAAATACATCTCATTCACATCACACACTGATAAAGTACTCATTTTTATTTCGTCAGGATCGTGATTTTTGTCGATCTTTAGTTTATTTGATGCCAATAAAGGTACTAAGTGCAAACAGACATTTTCCACACTGTTTGATCCACATCTCTGAACTCTGACTACGACACCCGACCATTGTGGATGTAGTCTTGAACTTTCAGTTCTGGCACTTCAAACAAAACGCTCATAACCATCATCGCCGCCATTTCAACTGAAAGACGTCCTCTTCTGGACATAGTGCCTCTCTCAAGCACCACCACTTCGACCGGTTTTGTGCTTCTCGCATCCAACGGGTTCCTGCGGCCTTCATCGGATCATCGGAATGTTCAACACTCGTAATGTACTTACCTATATTATCATTCATAAATACTGAGCCTTTATTTATATAATAGCACGTTCCTTCTTAGAATCGTGCTCAGCGGTCAAGTTTCATAACAACCAGTAATTGGAGATAGCTTATACTTGGTCCTGACCTCGTACAAGCTTGTTATTAGCAATTATTGTCCCAGTGCTGGGCAAAGGTATCCCTCATATTCTTCCAACTATCCTTGTGCTGTGCCTTCTCCGTTCAATCGGTTAGAAACGAGTCCAAATTCTACATCATTATTAAGTTTATTTTTTTACAAGTTAAATATGTGGCGGGACGAGCTGGTTTTCGAAAGATGAAAGGAGTGGAGGGAGGCCTTTGCCCAGGAGAGACTGTGTCTCTCTGGCAGACAAGTATAAAAAAAAAATTCAAAGTACCCCGACACAAAATAATAATAAAAATAGTATGAATTTAAAAAGCCTAAAAATGTTTTAAAAAAACCATTGATAAAATAGCCATAAATAGAACAAAAAATTATAAACGTGAAACCCTATAAAAAGAAAGAAATAACCTTGAAATTATGACCCTACGTAAGTACGTATGAAATTTTTTGACTAAATGTTGTCCCGTCGGGGGACCGCTACTATTTTAAACTTTAACAGAACGAAGGCTAATAATAACCTAACGTTCTGTTAAAGTTCAAACACTCCCGACAAATTCACTTTTCAAACAAAAAAAAACAAAGTCAAAATCGGTTCATCTGTTCGGGCGCTACGATGCCACAGGCAGACATACACACACACACACAGACAAGTCAAACTTATAATTCCCCGTCGTTTTTGCGTCGGGGGTTAAAAAACCTTGGAAAACATACAAAATCCAGGTACGTGAACCAAGCCAAAGCGAAGCGCACCTTACAGACGCGTCGGGTTGCATCGCATCGCATTTCAATGCAAAAAGCGCGGTGCACCCCGCCTGTAGAGGTGATGGTTCATAAAAAATGTACGAAAGCCATGTAGGGAGCTTTTTACAATGCGGCTAGCTTTAAAAGTGAAGATTTGTCTTGCGGTCACCCGAAAATAAAGAAACCTCTTTAGACATAACAAAGCCAAATGCTTCGCTGTATCCATGATCAACTATTTGACTGAAATATTTGTTATTGTACGAGTAGCTATCTGTAAGCTTACAAGTGATTTTAGGATTTAATTAAAGAAGGAATCGTTTGCTCATTTTCATGATCGTTTATTGTGGCATTTGAAAAATACCTTTGTTTCAATAGTAAATAGGAGAACCGCAGCCGCACGCGCATTGTCCGGAGATAGACACGGCACCAGCAGCGGGCACAGCGCCACCGAAAGTCACAGCACCCATGATGGGGACAGTACCAGCAAGAGCGGTGTTACCGGCGACTGGCAGCTCACCGGCGACCGCCACGTTGCCTTCACCGGCACCTCCGTATGCAGCAGCAGGAGCGATAGCACCTCCGATGGCGCCACCGAAAGCACCAAGACCGAGGGCACCACCACATGCAGAGCCGATGCCTACAGCAGGAGCGATATCAATAGCTGGTCCTCCGTATCCGCAGCCGCGACCGAGGTATTGGCCGAAAACATTCTGTAGGAAAAACATAGGCTTATTAGATAGGAAACTTACTAAAGAGGTAAAGAACTACGATACCTAAAGAGGTGAAGAATGCGAACTCGTTTAATATTTTCAAAACTAAATTAAAAAATCACATTCTAAATGATCAAACATTATTACCATAAATAGACTTGCTCTACTGTTGCGTTGCTTTGTTGTGGCACCGGCACCCCAATTGCGTAACACACAATCAATCGGAATCTGAATCATTTTGAAGCAAATTGCTAATCCATTGCTTCATAAGTTCGAAAAATTTGTCTGCTCAACACGTAAATAATGCAATGAATGTTGTTGAACTGTCAAAATGAAACCGATTCCGATTGATCGTGTGTTACGTAATTAGGGTGCGCGTTCGCATTCCTTATCTAATATGAATATTTGCGACCACGGTAATAATTTCTTTTGCGGGTAGATTGAATTTTTTTTAAATTTTAAGTTTTATATCCGTTAATGTTGTTTGTGTGCAAGGTGAAATGTTGTTGCGTAAATGATTTTGTTGTATGGAATATAATAATAGCTGCTTGGTTTGTGTGTCAAAATTCTTATAATATATTTAAGTTTTAAAAATGTTCTCAAGTAAGTGAAATCTTTGTAATTTCTTATTGAGAAATAAATTTCTTTAACCATAACTTATGGTTTACTGAGGAAAACGCAAGAACAACCACTGTCACAGCTTAAAAAGGCTTTAATCGTAAACAAATGTATTATAAATCTAAAAGTAAAGAACGTCTTCTCTCAAGTCAGCACGACTTACATAGGTACAGGAGAAATTTACAAACGACAAGTTTGAAACTTCCATAATAATGGAGGAAGCAATAATGAAGGAAGTTCATGTGAAAATAAAGATCCCAGAAAAAATAAAACACTCACCTGGACCAAGCAAGCTTGGATGCAGAGCAACAGAACAGTGAAGGTAGACATGTTTGATGTATTAGTAAGTTCAATGAGAAGCTGAAGACTGATGCTTTTAGAAGTCTTACACCATGTTTATATAGTGCAGAAGTTCTTAACAATGTCACGTACTTTTGTTCTATTTCCTATTTCAACAACGCATCAAAAATAACAAAGTAATGAACGCACCACAAATTTTTCTATTGTTTAGCGACCGCTGATAAAAAGTTTGACAAATACTTTACGTCAAAATCCTCAAATTGCTGCAACACAACTTGATAAGGGCTATGTTTTAGTATAAATAGTCGATAAATTCTTGAAAAACCCATTCTGAAGTTCACTTCACCACAATCCGCAATGTCAGCCAAGATGATCCTCGTCCTCTGCGCTCAGGCGCTCTTCATCCAGGTGAGAAACTATTTCTAAAGTTAACGACTATATTAACGATAATGACTGTATTACATATTATTGCTGTTACTACGTTTGCCCAGATATATTCTGACCTCCACCTGATTCGTCCGGAATCACAAGAATAATTTTGTTTTGTTATAATTATGAAAACTGACCTGGATTTGGATTCTGATCTAAATTCAGCGATTTAGCATAAAATGCATAAATTTCTGATATAACACGGACCATCTGCATTCTTATATATCTAACCTATGCAAATGATTCGATCAGAAACTGATTGCACTACTTAGTAGGAATGTATTGCTTCAAGTAACATTTGGGTGAATTCAAAGAATCCCAATCACCATCTTCCCAATCCCAAGCACCTAGAGTAGACTCGTAACTTTTAACAAAATTATTACTTAGTTTTTCACTATCCAATAACAATTACACCTATGTATATATTATGTATTACACAAAATGTATTTGACACACATTGAGTAACGTGATCGATATAATAATTACGTTTCAACGCATTGTCATCGTTTGCTGATACAGAAACATTTACTAATACAAGAACTTTTTTATCACTTTTGTTATCCACCTTGAACTGTGTCGGTAAGACCATAAGTCTCTCACGATTTTAGTTATGTTTTTCACTATCAGGAAATTTGTGATGACATTAAAAGGGTCTGACATATGTAAATTATTGTTACGTGTTTGATTAAACAATCATGTGACATCGACACCGATGTTGTCTGCTTTTAAAGTACTAATACTATGATTTCTTGTTTACAGACTGCTTTCAGTTCATGTCTTGGTCGTGGAGCAATCGCCGCTCCTACTCTTGTTGCCCCAGGATGTGCTGGTAACGGCTGGGCTGGCAATGGCTTGGCTGCTCTAGAGATTATTCCCACCAGTGGCGGTGGACTGCCTGTCTCCAGCGCCTCTACTTTCGCTCCCAGTGGTCTCTCCGTAGCGTCTGAGAATGTGTTTGAGGGTGCGCTGTCTGTGGCTGGAGAGCTTCCGTTCGTGAGTGCTGTAGCTTTGGACGGCATGTTGCCCAGTGCTGGTGCTGGCGCCGTCAGCTACAGCTGCGGTAACGGTATTACTGCTATTGAGAGCATCGCTCCTTCTGCTGCTGCCTATGGCGCTGGTGGTGCCTATGGGCTTGGCGCTGGCTATGGACTTGGCACTGCTGCCAACGGTCCTGCCGCTCTCGGACTCGGTATTGGAGGCCGTGGCTGCGGATGTAGTCATTACTAAGAAATAAAACAAATGATTACTCAACCGAGATTTTTGGCTTTATTCCGATCAGATCCCACAAGCGGATCGCAATTGTGGGAATAAAGCATGGTAGAAGAAAATTTTTTTTTTTTTTGAACCGATAGGGATCGGTTGACAATTCAAAATTCAAATCCCCAAATTACAAAACAAGGTTTTTCTTTCAATCAGGTTTAAACCACTAACCCAGTTATTGAATTAAGAACCCAACTGATAGAGAAATGCAGTTCTTTATACAAAAATGACAGCTTAGTTCGGTGCTAACTTGTCATTTTAGTATTAAGAACTTTGCCTAAATCGAAATAAAGTTCGAAGTACAAGTACTGGCTCAATAGTTTAGGCTAGAACTAAAAGTAGGTTTCGTTTTATAATAAGACGGCTTGCATTTATTTCAAATAAACCAATTACAGGCACTTTTGAATTGTTAAGGGGTCGGTCATTCAAAAAGATGAAGCTAGTTGCCCATTCCAAAGCGTACTAGGTATGAAGAAGAACGGGCAGGAAACTCCATGGATACTCTTTTAAATCAAAATAATATGGTAACAAAGTATTGGTTACATGATTCGTGTTAAAAATTATGCATGTGAGAACGATGCAGAACGTTAAAAGCGTCCGTAATGAAACGAAAAAAAAAAATCATATATTAAATTAAAATAAGCCATGGCAGCAAAGGGATGACCAGTCCCTACGGAGGGCGCCCGTTCACGAACATGAACAACAACAACATTCGGACTAAGAAGTCTCAATCCATTTCAGTACGCTATTCCTAAATAATACTGTAAAACGATAAAGGATCTGAAAATATATATAGTTGTTAAGTAGTTTCAGAGTCTACAGTGACCAATGATCCCAATATTGGACACCCGCTGACGGTGTAGTTCAAAAGAAATATAGACACCTCATTCACATCACACACTGATAAAATACTCATTTTCTGGATCGTGATTATTGCCGATCTTTAGTTATTTTCTCCCGTCCCCCCCTCATACTAGGGGGGGGAGTCTAATATGTGTGAACCGACCAAAATGAAAATTGATTTCGTACTGTTTGCGTTTCCATACTGTTTGTTCCACTATATCACTTCTAAATATTTTACCAAGGCCCTAACATTGAACCGTCGGGTATGCTAAACTCAAATGTTTTAATTTAAATCCAGTTAAGAAGTTAACCTGTGTAACGCCTTCACAATAATTATTATTAAGTAAAATTACTAACAATTCTACAACTAACACGTTGCTATGATAAATATAACAGGCGTGTGCTTTTATAAAGATTTAAAAATCATACCCAGCCTTTAATAAATAATAATAATAAATTTATTTGTTCTGTTTGAAAACATACATAAGTACACAGGATTAAAAATATAATGTACAATAGAGTCACATTAAAGGGCGAACTGATGCCTCCTAAACTAGGCCAAAAGCCTGTGTTTTAGAAGCCAAGGTTCCTCCAGGTATGACATACAAAAGGTAACAAGTGTCGTGCAGGTACTTATAGACACAACATAAATTAAACCAACAGCGCCTTAATTTAAATACAGCATTAGTTCATTTAAGAGACAATTGTAATAAGATTCTCGGTTTCCTCATACGTTAACTTCTGCAACCAATCTGTAAGTTTGATTTTGACTTCGTGTTTAGTTAGGGAGTACATGGGTATAAGTTTATGTATTCTATTATACAGTCGAGAGCTAGTTGCCGCATACTGTCGGCTTGCAAACTTGGAACGGCATGGGATTATATCGCACACAGGAGTGCCTTTGCGTCTTTTTAGTTTAGCAAGATCTAGATGTAGGGTAGAGTGTCTTCGCAGCATAGCGCGGAGCACAAAAAGCTGTCTCACAGTCAATACTTTGGCTTCTGAATAAAGATCATTGGTTGAAAAATCTCTGCGCTTAAAGTGCATGACTTTCAAGATCGCCTTTGAGCTCTTTCAGCTTTGAGTAAGGAGGTTTTGTAGGTTCCGCCCCAAACCGGGATACAATACAAAATAATGGACTGGCAAAGACTCTGGTAAACCATCAAAGCTACATCGGGGTCAGCAGAGTGTCTAAGCTCCTTAAATATGTAAATTAATTTCCTGATCCGTATATAAGGCTTCGATATGGGGTTGCCAGCTAAGTTTGTAGTCGATGTGGACTCCTAAATATTTTATGTCAGGGACCAAGAACAGAAATGGGCAGTTGGGTGCCTCACCTGAGCAAACATGGGCTTTAATTTGACCTGAACCAGTGGAGGAGTTGAAGTGTTAGGCAGCGAAAATCTTGGTCTTTGTTACGTTAAGGGTAAGTAAATTCTCTGAGAGCCACTTTCACCACTCTTTGCACGACACAGGTCAAATATTCCTAATTGCGATGCATGTAAACGCAACGCAAAAATTACGTAAAAAGGGAGATATATTTATAGGTGCAAAAAGTTTTCAGGCTTGAAATATCACGGCCACTGCTCGACATTAAAATAAAGGGAATAGTGCGAAAATAAGATAATATGTTAGTAATAAAATTTCTACATTTATTCATAAAAATCGAGAAATCAGTACATATAAGCATTGCTGCAAAATTAGGCACACTTGCTAAAGATAGTCACTGCACCAGCAGCCGGCACATTGCGGCCGAAACTCACAGCGCCCATAATAGGGACCTGACCAGTGACGGTGGTATAGTACCGGCGACTGGCAGCTCACCAAAGATCGCAACGTTGCCTTCACCGGCGCCGCCATACGGGGCAAGTCCGGCACCGAAACCGGGGAAACGGGGAAAGCACCAGCGTAACCGGCATCGGGGTAAGCACCAGCCAAGCCAGCAGCAGGGTAGGTGAGTCCAGCGAAGCCAGCGGCAGAGTAGGCAAGCCCAGCTAGTCCAATGCCATAGTCGAAAGGAACTGTAGCTGCAGCATTACCAAATACACTAATACCACCGTACATATTTCCGGGAGCAATGGTCGCGACAAGAACAAAGCCGGCACCAAATGACCAAAACGATATACGACAGCAGATTCATCCTGGCTCACCATTCTAGGAACACCATTGCCGCAGGCGTGGTTGACGGCTCCAGCTGTGGGTAACACCCCTTCTAATCCAATCCGGCAGCCTCACCACCTACAGCCAGAGTTCTCTTATACACATGACGGCACGGTTGGCGCAGTGGTTAAGCGATTGACTGCTGCGCTGCGTGTCGCGGTTCGATTCCCGCACGGAACAAATATTTGTATGACCTACATGTATTTGTTCCGAGTCTGGGTGTTTTTCTATCTATAATATGTACGTACTTACAAAAAAAAAATGTATATAAGTAGTTTATCAGCCATCTTGTTACCATAACACAAGCTTTAGGTTGCTTAGCTTGGGACAAATGGTGCTGTGTGAAATGTCCAGGGATATTATTATTAAGTATTACACATTCTCAGATGCAACCACTAGACTGTTTGGGGCCATAGCAGAAGCGCTGGTGACAGGAAGGCCACCTCCAGTTGTGGAAGTGATTTCTACGACGGGAATATAGATGCTGTCGTAAGCTAGGCTGTTACCAGCCAGTCCATTGCAAGTCAAGGCGTTTTCAGACAAGCCAGAGGCCAGACCATTATATCCGAGAGGAAAGGTCAAGGCAAAACCAGCTAGGCCGTAAGATCCAAGACCGGAGGCAGCAGCAAATGCTGAAAGGCCACAAACTTGGCTAAGCGTTGACTGGCAACTTATAAATTTAACACACACATATGTTTTGTATCACAAATAAAGAATATACGAGAATTTGAAGTAAATTTTAAGCTTCATTGATTTTTGGATTAAAGTTAGCAAAATTGATAGCGTAAATGGAGATCTCTTTTAAATTAGTAAGCAAAACTGATAGCTATGTTTCCTAATGCAAAGATATGACGAAGAGTTTTAATTGCCATTTTACCTAAAAAGCCTTGAAAATTCAGAAATGTATTACAGAATTAGGAAAAAAAATGTAAAAAAAAAACATACCTGTATTAAAAGAGCTTGCGCAAAAAGGACGAAGATGGCGGGCTTGGCAGACATATTGGATTTTGGAACTCCTTCCAAAATTCAATATGTCTGCCAATATTAGGTATATATTCCTCCATCCGGTAATGAAAACAAACTTGAACTGAATTTTTCTAAAACAGCCGAGGATTTTTTACTAAAACTCCTGACATATTAGAACAAAATTATAATAATCGAAATTATAATACTTTACCCACAACACAAAATTACACCACGTTCCATTTGTACAAAATTTTTATCGCGAAAAAAAACTCCGAATTGTTAATTATCAATTCAATTATGTACAGTACAAAGACTTGCCTAAGATTCTTGATAGGGCAAAATTCAGTAAAAATTAAAAACTAGCACGGAATGCAATTTCGAAATTTAAAGGTAACAACGATATTCAATATTACTAATTATTAGAAACACACGTACTCTTTCTGTGAATTTAGTATAAAAACATTAGGTTTTCCTGGAAATATCATTCAAGAATTTACATTCGTTGAAGAAACTACCATGTCTGCTAAGGTCGTCCTCGTCTTCTGCGCTCAGGCGCTCTTTGTTCAGGTAAGAATTTTATACCATATTCATCAACACATCAAATACATTTTCTTACGCACAACTTTTTGTAGACATGTTTTCCAGGGAAACAAGGGCAGTGAAGTATATGTAGACCGGACATTACTATAATAACGCATGTGTGAAACAGGCACTATAGAGAAGGGCATAGCCATCGGTGCCTTTGAAAAAAAATTCTCAAAGTGCTTTCCCGGAAAATTTCTTTGTTGAAAAATAGGCAGTAACATTGCTGTATGGTATACAGCAATGTTACTGCCTATTTTTCAACCAAAGTATATTCCCGAGAAAGCACTTTGAGAATTTTGATATCTATATGTGTATTTTTTCTAGGCAGTTTAGATCTTACTTTTTACTAATATTTTGGTGTTGCACCTCCATTTTTAACCGCTTCAATCTTTCATAGAAAATTAACATTTTTGTTACAAGTTTGTGGCAATCGCTTAGACTATATGCCGCCATTGTAAGAGACTACTGACTGATGTAGGTATTAATTCATTTTCTTGGGCATCTATGTTACGGGTTTGGTTTCCGCACTTAGTCCTTCAAGTGGACCATTGTGCGTGGTAATGGCGGCTGTCGGTGGTTATTCCAACCATGCTGGTTATTTTCTTGGGCATATAAACCCGTAGTATTATTATTGCTTCAAATTACTAAGCTGCTATCGATCATACAGCGATATGTATTGATGATTATAATTTTATTTTCAGCTCGCACTGAGTGCGTGTGCAGGTCGCCCCAACTTGGGAGCTGGTCTTGCTACTTTCGGCTTGTCTACTCCAATGACTCCTGGCTTGGGCGCCTCTTCCTGTGCTGGCCCTGTATCAACCACTCCTCTGTTACCCGCCCCTAGCTGCTCTGACTTAGGCTACAATAGTATGAGCTATGGCAACGCTGGTATCGGTTACGGTTCTGGTCTCGGATACGGTTCCAACCTTGCTTTTGAGGTCATCCCTACTAGTGGCGGTTCCCTAGCTGTCTCCAGCACATCTTCAATCTCTCCTACTGGTCTTTCCGTAGTCTCCGAGAACGTCTTCGAAGGAACCTTGTTTGTAGTTGGTGAGCTGCCATTCGTAAGTGCTGTGGCTTTAGAGGGAGTGTTACCAAGTGCTGGTGCTGGTGACATCAGCTACAGCTGCGGTAACGGTGTTACTGCTATTGAGAGCATCGCTCCTTCAGCTGCTGCTACCGTTGGTCCAGCTGCTGCTTATGGCGCTGGACTTGGAGCTTATGGCGCTGGACTTGGAGCTTCTGACGCTGGACTTGGAGCTTATGGTGTTGGTATTGGAGCTTATGGTCCTGCTGCTGGTATTGCACCTTTGTCTCTACTACCTGGAGCTGGTTGCAACGCCCCTGTTGCAGAGATTGTTGCTCCCATCGACCGTTGCTACCCAACTGGAATTTACTACTAAACTATGTATTTGGAAGGATGGTTATTATGTGACGAAATAAAAGTAATTTCCGTGTGATATTATTGTATTATTTCTTTAACTTTCTTTAATAATAATTCAGGTCCGTAACTGAAAAGTTGAAAGAGTATTGTATGTCTTGGATTAGGGATGTATATAATGCATGCGACTAAAAGAGTTTTTAATGTAAATGTTGATGGACGAAGAGGAATAAGAAGATCAAAGCAAAGATGAACGGATTGTGTGAGGAATGATTTGAAGGTACAGGAAATGAATAAAGATGTGAAGGGGAGTGGAGAATAGAAGAAATGAACATTAGGTGCCGACCCTAAGTTACTTGGAACAAGGCCAGTTAGAAGAGGAGGAGAAACTGTCCGGCTGCAGAGTAAATGCCTCTTCTCACACAAAAGACAAAAGATCACCATTACGGATCACTGCTCTCTCTCTCTCTCTAAAACTGAATCGAATAGAACCTATAATTTTTTTCACTCCTCATAAACCACGCCTTCTTCCCGTGGGTATGCAGAAACAACAGAACTTCCCTGCTGCGATCCTTTTTTTATTATTTTTTTTATGAGCCATTAGTGTCCCACAGCTGGGCAAAGGCCTCCCTACCCTCCTTCCACCTCCCTCTGTCCAGAACTGCCAAGCACCCTTAATTAAAGGCTACGATCCTTACGTACACAAAAAATATAAAAAAGTAAATTAGAGGGAGTCGACATTTCCTATCTGACTACCCCTGACAAGAAATGGCAAAAGAAACTCTGGGTCATGCTATTGGTATCGTTACCCGGCGCCTCCACCATATATAGAGAGCTAGAAGAGCCCTCTAAGGTATCAGGAAGAATCAAACAACTTATAATATGACTCCTTCTAGAATATATTGGGCGAACGTCTTTTCATATTTCTCACTACCACTATCACTGACAGTTCTAAACCAAATCCTAATTAAAATATTTGACACTAGCTTGATCGTTCGAATGGAACCCGCGCATAATTATAGCCGGCCTGCATCAAATGAAGTCGCCTTCGGCAGACATCCTCTACAGTACTTAGGTACCCTTCAGCCTAACCCTGGAGGATTACAAGCACAATGGTATGTGATGTTCTGAGTAAATCTAATTTTATGGTTCTTTCTTACATAAACATTATACATAATATTGAAATAAATTTACTATGATTATTGAGCCGGTCATTTTTAGAAGAATTTAAGAACGCAATAAACGATAGAGTCCTAAGTATAATAAAATGTTTAATAATATAAAAATATAAATATATAATCTTATATATAAAATTCTCGTGTCACAATGTTAGTCTGCATACTCCTCCGAAACGGCTTGACCGATTCCTCTGAAATTTGGTAAGCATATTGGGTAGGTCTGAGAATCGGCTACCTACTATCTATTTTTTTTTTTTTTTTTTCGAACCCTTAAGTGATAAGGGATTTCCACCCTAGGGTAGGAGTAGTGTAGGAGTAGGGTAGGAGTAGGGTAGGACTAGGGTAGGAGTAGTGTAGGAGTAGGGCAGGAGTAGGGTAGGAGTAGTGTAGGAGTAGGGTAGGAGTAGGGTAGGAGTAGTGTAGGAGTAGGGTAGAAGTAGGGTAGGAGTAGTGTAGGAGTAGGGTAGGAGTAGGGTAGGAGTAGTGTAGGAGTAGGGTAGGAGTAGGGTAGGAGTAGGGTAGGAGTAGGGTAGGGGGTAGGACACCACGCGAACGAAGTAGCGCCGGGCACCTAGAAATAATTTATATATGGCAAAACAACGTTTGCCGGGTCAGCTAGTATTTTATATATTTTATTTATGTTCTGTAACTTTTATGGTGTACAATAAAGAGTATTCTATTCTATTCTATTCTATAATAACATAAAACCCAGTTAATGGGAAATATGATACCCCTTGGTAAGACTGGTTGTCAGACTTTCTGACGACCCGTAACGACTATCAAAGATCCACGAATGACAGCCGGGACCACCAGCTTAACGTGCTTTCCGAGGCACGGAGGGGTGAAGATGGTCTCCCATCCACGGACCAACTGCGGCAAGCGTAGCTTAACCTGATCGATCGACCCGTGCGGCTGTTATTACTTAGCCACAAGCCCCTCGGACTCCCTAATTATACTGGAGTAAAATTCAGAGGAGAAAGCTCGGTGGACCAAACTAAATCCCGGCCACTCTCATACTAGCCATAACCTACTTGATCTGAATTTATAATTTGCTGTATGTTATGATTGACGGACGGTCTGGGAGCTAGGAGGAAGAGAGGTAACAAAACTTTTTTACAAAAAAAAAAAACAACCGACTTCAATAAAAACACTACAAACTGAAAAATAACTTTAGGAGGATCCTCCCTTTTCTATAGAGTATGCCAGTTTAGAGGTATGAGGAACAGAGATACTCTATAGAATAGGGAGGATCCTCCGACCAGACGGGTGTTGTGTCTGGCGGGCAATTGCCCAACGACTGATGTCGGGAAGTTTGTATATATGCTAATTGCGCGGTAAACTCTGCTTGCGAGATGCAGGATTTGCGTGACGTCAGTATGACGCTTTGTTCGCATGTGGCATTGTAGATACCGCTACAAAGCAATAGATTAGGAATATCCTTCAAAATGATTCAAATTGTGTTTAAAAGTGTTTTACGTAATTAGGGTGCAGGGCCAGCGTTAGGATCATTTACAAAATAAAATCAACCAGATTAATGACTAAAATTGTGATTTATTAAACACTTACACCAAGACAACTCAATACTGGTTCTGATATTGACCATTGCACCCACAGGCACAGTTACCAGCAATAGACACGGCGCCACCAGCTGGAACACCGCCATTGAAGCCAATAGCGCCCATGATGGGCACCTGACCAGCAAGAGCTGTATTACCAGCTACGGGGAGCTCTCCTGCAACTGCTACATTGCCTTCACCGGTGCCGCCGTAAGAGCTAAGACCAGCTTGGTATCCATAAGCGGGGCTTCCGTATCCTGCACCATAGCTGTTAGAGGCAATGGCGGCAGGTCCTGCGAGTCCAGCGCCGTATCCGCGCGGAGCTACTGCTGGGCCATAACCGTAGGCAGCAGGGTTTGCCAGGCCATTGCCATAGCCGTACTCAGCTCCGTAGATTCCCATACATTGGCTGAATGCCGTCTGGAAGAAAAATAAATGAAGACTGTTAATTACCCGTTAATATAGTCCTGACACTTTTACTTAGGACCTCAGGAACTTAAATATTACGTAACGGTATTCGAAAAAAATACCTTATTGTAGTATTTACAGTAATAAATAAAAGTGGATACGAGCTGTTAATAAATATTTTTGACAGACCAAATAAATAAAATAAATAAATATCCCTGGACATTTCACACAGCACCATTTGTCCCAAGCTAAGCAACCTAATGCTTGTGTAAAAAAAAAAAAAAAATGGAAGCTAACTGCAGTTCACTCCAACATTAATAGAACGTAGCGCAACGGGCTAAATAATTTATTAACTGCCGCCTGCCGCACAGCTGCGCGCGCCCTAGTACCACATTTTATGATCTCTTGAACTCTAATCCATTAAACGATTTGTTTGCGGACGAATGGAAGAAGATTTTAAAAAAAGTGTTGTTAACTTTTTACTTCATGATTTTATATTTTATGTGTATAGATAATACAAACTGTGTCTTTAATTTCTGTAATTAATTAGTTTTAAACCGTTTTAGTTATAGAAATTAATTAATTAATATTGACTGAAATCCTAGCTAGTAGGTAAGGACAAATACGTTTATCAATTTTCTAAAGATATTTTGGATCCTTAAAGCTAAGAAAACCTGCTACTAAATATGCTAAAGAGTACGTGAAGAAATTCGAATATGTAGAAAACGAAACCCGTTCTATTGGCTTCAAAATGTAGGGTAAAACGTAAAGTAGGACGCTAGGCTAGGTGGAGCGTTGATCATACACAGGATGGCTGGTAGCAGCTGGATGAGAGTTGCCGAAAATTGAGTTGAATGGCGTGCGATAGGAGAGGCCTACGTCCAGAAGTGAACTGCTGCACGCTGATGATGATAGCTCAATATGAAAAGGAAAATCAAAAACAACTTATAAAATTCTCTTACCTGGATCAGACAAGCTTGAATGCAGAGCAGAAGAACAGTGAAGGAAGACATGTTTGATGATTGATTGATACTGTAGTAAGTGATTTGGATAACCTGTATCTACATTTTATATTGATAAAGTTACGATATTGTACTTTGTGTGAGCTAACTGTACGTGATTGTGATTGTGAACTGATTGTAATTATTGGTACATGGTGATGAGTTGTGTAATTAGTTTTGTATGGTGATATTTTAACATATCTTAACATCACGCCTGTATCCGTCGATGGGTTAGGCAGAGGGGTAACTATAGAACACCCACATTTCCCCCGTTATGTTTAAGTCCTACGTCATAAGGGGCAAGCGTATTGCCATCATCTTAATCAGCCTGTAACGTTCCCACTGCTGGGACTCAGGCCTCCTCTCTGTGAGAGGAAGCGGGCCGTAATCCACCACGCAGGCCCAGTGCGGGTTGGTAGAGGTCACATGTCTCAAAGTTTTTGGTTCTAGGACACGCCGGTTTCCTCACGATGTTTTCCTTCATCGTTTTGAGAGCAGTGGTGACGAAATAATTTACACAAAGTAAAGTACCTGTCTGGGTTCGAACCTACACTATACTATCGATTGCCTTCAACTGAGCACAAAAATCCAGACTGCGGGCTGCTTCTGAGAAATTTCAGATGGAAAAACCCAGTAACACTTTGCTCGAGCAGGGAGTCGAACCCAGGACCTCATGATCAGCACGCGCTTGCGACCACTAGACCTACGGGGCTGTTAGAGTGACATTTATAAAATTGGTTTTATCAGCGTTTTCATTTTTCTTAGCCACTAGTCTTAGCTTTTATCCCAGCAATGTTAGGATGGTATGTGGGTGAGGGACAGTGGCTTAATAATAACAGCCACACAAGTCGATCGATCAGGTTAAGCTACACTTGCCGCGGTTGCTTTGTGGATGGGTGACCATCTTTACATACCGAGACCCCTCCGTGCCGCCTCGTAAAGCACGTTAAGCGGTTGATCCCGGCTGTTATTCGTGGATCTTTGACAGTCGTCACGGGTCGTCAGAAGCCCGAAATTATTATAACCAGTCTTACCAAGGGGTATCGTATTACCCAGTAACTGGGTTGTGCAGATCAGATAGGCAGTCGCTCCATGTAAAATACTGGTATTCAGCTGTATCCGGTTAGACTGGAAGTAGACACCAACATAGTTGGGAAAAGGCTAGGCAGGAAGGATATCGCTAATCCATTGCTTCATATGTTCGAAAAATTTGTCTGCTCAACAAAATAAATAACGCAATGAATGTGCTTGTACTGTCAAAATGAAAACCATGAGTGTACTACGTGAGATCGACAAATGGATATGCGAATAACACTTGTGCGACAAAACTGTACTGCGGCTCACGATAGTGCGAATGCACGCTTGTGCGACAAGCATAGGTATTATTAAGACTTAGTCGCCGGAGCCCCGCTTCGTGGGGCCCCTATTTCTGTCTGCAGGGTTTAAAGGAACCTAACCAAACCGAAACTCGGGGTGCCTCTGACGTCGAAGACTTAATAATATTGCTGGTCGCACAAGCGTGTATCCGAACTATCCTGAGTCGCAGTACAGTTTTGTCGCACAAGTGTTATTCGCACATCCATTTGTCGAGCTCACGTGGTACACTTGAAAACCATGGCTACTATAATTAGCGTGTTACGCAATTATCCCGTTGATTCAAAGCCAGTGTGAAATTCAGACTTTCGGACTTTCTTCCATAACAGTTAGTGTACACAGAATAGTCTTTTAGATTTGACCTAGTAAATGACTAATTTGAAAAAATTGTTTGGTCAAATCCTTTAATTTTCAAAAATTACAAGCTTGTTATAATGTAATTATACGTGTTACAGCTTATCAATAAAAAAAAATGCATAGGCGTCACGCAATGCGTTATCGTAAACTTTACATAACTTATTACATTTTATTGATAAACCATTTACAAAGACTTCATATAAATATGCCTTCACAATTTTCAAAAACCATTCTCTTCTTCTACTTTCAATCGAAGTTTAGTAAACTACTAATCAAAACAAAATGGCAGCCAAGGCTCTTCTCGTCCTCTGCGCTCAGGCCCTTTTGGTCCAGGTAATTTCACTTTATTTTTTTCTTGAAAAACTCTGACTTTGCAGTTCTTAAAAAAAATGGATATCCTTTCTTTTTCCTTCTGCAAGACCTACCTATCTCTTCTTCTCGGTTCAATCTTCTCTAGTTTTTAATTGTTAAAGTCGTTTTTTTTTAACTGGTGATATTTTTTGGGTGTACAGACGCCAGCGCATCAAGCTGCTACAATCTGTCAAATTTCTTGAAGAGCTTTTCAACTTTATCGCTAAAGCTTTAAGGTTCAAGGTTGATTGGGAAAATTTTACAGTTTCGGGTAGCTTGACCTACTGGCGTCCGTACTAGGTAGACCTCTGCCTTTTCCTTCAGAAATAACAGGCGTGATGCCTGTGAAAATTATGATTAGTTCCTGGAATGACTTGCCCAGCAGTGGGACAGCACAGACCTTGTATCATAAAAAAAATATTTTGCCTTTTTAACACGACCAACATTTTTTCATGTATTCCTTCAATTTCCATCGTCTATATCCAGGAGCACTTCACTAAAAAGGTCATTCTTTCCACAGAGCATCTACAGCCTTGCCATTCCTTGTGCCAACACCATCGGAACAACCATAGCAGCTGAAGAATACCCCTTAGCTGGCAACGCCTTAGCATTTGGCGCTGGAAGTTTAGGACTGGCAGCTCCCGTGACAGGCTACCCTGCTGTCGCAAACTGCGGCCTGGCTGCTAACTCCTTCGTCCCCTCCAGCGGTGGTGGTTTTGCTGTCCAAAGCTTTTCCCCCATCACCCCCGCCGGCATCACCGTGATCTCCGAGAACGCTATCGAAGGAGCTCTCGCTGTAAACGGAGAGCTGCCATTCTTGAGTGCTGTGGCTCTGCAGGGAGCTTTACCTACTGCTGGTGCTGGTGGTATCAACTACGGCTGCGGGAATGGCGCTGTTGGTATTGTGAGCGAAGGTGAGTGAGATGAAAATGACTAACTATTAAATACTTTAAAAAAACTACATGAGCTTCTTACACTTCATTAAATGCCTTGGATCCATCATGGATTTAGTAAAGACTGTTAATTCTGTCTATTTTTATTTTGTTTATAATTTTTAATTATATTATATAGTTTAGTTACCGGTTTTTTTTTTGTAAGAATTCTATGTTTCTGAATGTTTTAAATTGCACAGTAGGTATGTGGCGTACCTGCTCATACTAATAGTGACATTTCTTAGATTTTGATCACGTTTATATTTTGTAAATACCTTTCTCTTTTATTTAGCGTTTAGTGGCCCACAGCTGGACAAAGGCCTCTCTCTCTTCTCTTCGATACAATTCTGTTTTATAAGAGTCCTTTCAGTAGGAGTCGAGCGCGTCCCGCCATGTTTTCCTCATTCACTCCTGTAACAAGGAAAACAATAAAATCCTTTTCTTTTCTCTTCTCAGGTATCTCTCCTGCTGTAGCTTCAGCTGCTGCTTACCCAGCAGGACTTGGCTTTGCCCCTGGTGTAGCTGGAGGACTCGGTTACGGTGCTGGTCTAAGAGGCCGTGGTTTGGGCTTAGGTCTGGGTGGCTGCAGTGGAATTTATTAAGTTTTCTTTTAAATAAATTGGTTGTTATTTAGTTGGGTAATGATGTTGTTTGATTTTTGAAGATGCATCCAAAATTCGAAAGATTTTGAAGGAATTTCCGAATCCATTGCTTCATGTGTTTGAAAAATTCGTCTCCTCAACTGCGTAAATAACGCAATGAATGTTGTTGAACTGTCAAAATGGCCGCCATTACAGGTCCCGTCACGTAAAAAGAACGCTGGCAGTTTGTTTTGTTTTTTTTAAAAAAACGAGTTTGCCTGGGCACTGAGCGATTTATCGATCAAATTGGTAACCTATTATGATTCTACAATAAAACAATTACACTTATATTATAAAACAGTAGCCTAGTACATTAGGACACGAGTATACGCGTCCGCAGGCCCATCCTCTCCACTATCGCTCAGCGTTATTTTTACGTGACGACAACTATAGGTACATGTCTGAGGGTCTAAACAAAGTGATATACTATTCAGCGTAATGATGATGGAAAAGTAAAAAAAAAATGGATTGACTTAAACTACCGAAGAGCTTATGTCAATCCTGTAGAAAATCGTTGCAGAAATACTAAACGCTTTGAAAGCGATTGTCAGTTATCTAGACCATGTATCCTAATATCGCGACATAGTCACCAAAAATGTACACAAATATGAGTTTATGGAAAAATTACTTTAATACCTACACTATAAAGTTCAGTTTACGCTACAACTTCAAACATGTTTATAACTTTTTCACTTGTAGTAGTCACTCTGTAATCAACTTAATCTCTATTAAAATAAAGTTCACATTTGTTTAACTTGAAATAACGTCAATTTGAAACAAACAAAAATTGAATATAGATAGTCTATGCTTTCATAAAAGTTATATTCCGACGTTGTTAGTGTGCATACACACTGAGCACCATACTCAAATACACGAGCTACACGTTGTCGACGGCTGCAGCTGCCTCAATCCTGGGGGTCTACTCCGAAATAGTATCGGCCGTTTCCTGCTACGAAGTTACTATTTGGTTCGGTCGGTCTCGATCCTACACTCCTACACTCTTTGGAATGTTGATTATGGTCCCGACCCAACTGAGCCGGTCCGAACTTTTTTCGCATTTTTCAATAATATTCGGTTCGGCCATGTGTCGGTCCGATCCGAACATTCGCACTTTGCACTTCGGAGTGTAACTACTTCTACTATTTTGGAAAATGTTCATGGATGATTGTATTTGCCTCTTGTCAAAAATGCGATTGTAAGTTTTAATACATTATTTTGTAGCGATATCTACACCACCACATGCCAACAACGCGTCATACTGACGTCACGCAAATCCTGCATCTCGCAAGCAGAGTTTACCGCGCCACTAGCATACATATATACAATTTTCCGACATCGATCGTTGGGCAGTTGCCCGCCAGACACAACACCCGTCTGGTCGGAGGATCCTCCCTTTTCTATGGAGGATGAGTGAACTTTACACCCTGTTCTTCATACCTCTATACATTATCTTTACTGTTTTTCGGCTATTTAAGTTGTTTCGTTGCATTGAAGTAACATTAAGACAATTTGAATATTTAAAATAAATTGTTTTGCACATTACATTTACCTTTTTTTTCGACTTTGTTCATATTATCATTTCGCGGACTACCTAGCACCCCCTTAAGATTTAAAATACTAAAGTGTTAGCTGAAGCTGTAAAAAGAGTGTTTCAGAATGTTAGTCTTACGTTTAGTTCCACTCATTTAGCGTTGACTTTATTAAACTACCAACTTGGGTACTTTGGTGCGTAATCCATTGATGTCTCTACGTGGTGCACGGGATCGGCTGCAGTTCTAAAACGATGATTAAAGTTAAGTAACGTTTTAACGTCAAAAATGTAAGGTTAAACAGCCACTACTTAACTTTAGGCAACGTTTATGAATAAAAGGGCTAATGTTTTAGAAAAAAAAATGATAATCAAGTTCTAGCAATAGTATCTACGAACATTTGTTAAAGTACGGTCAGTCATTTGCTTAATAAAAAGCCCGGGGCTTGGATTTTGGAGGTGAGCCTAGTTGGCGTAAAGAACATTGACGCCCAAACTCTTACCATGAATTTAATACCTTAATCGAATGAATGTTTGGTCTTTTGAGTTGTGAGAAAATGGCTCGGGGAAATAGTGGTACTTGTTACGTCAGCACAATCCATAGTTACGACACAAATTCAGTTTTACACCTTTAGTTGAACACCGCAGGATGATATTCAAATTTTGGTCGTTTCAAATTGACGTTATTTCAATTTAAACAAATGTCAACTTTATTGGAATGGAAATTAAGTTGATTTTATTAGGATATTAGGAATTAAAGTTATTTTTCCATAAACTCATATTTGCTTACATTTTTGGCGAATATGAATTTGTAGATTACGTAACCGCACCACTATCCATCATCCACACCTCGAATTGAGCATAGCCACTGCACACTGCCCACTGCCCCTACTGAACACAGCCTTCTCTTTTCTTGTGCCAATTCCCACAATCATGTGCAGCCTCATCCAGGTTTTATCCGCGATGGTAACAATGTCGTCCGCCCATCTAGTTTTCCGACCTACATGATTGAAATGTATTGACGGTTATTGAAAAACAACCCAGTGCTAATAGCTGTTCCATCGCTGATGGGACTAGAATCATACAGTTCTGAAACCATGGTAACAGTTTTGTTTAGGTTTTTTTTTAAATGACTGTCGTCTTGTAGGGTAATGGCGTGAGAGGTATGAGGCACAGGGTGTAAAGTTCATTCATCCTCCATAGAAGAGGGAGGATCCTCCGACCAGACGGGTGTTGTGTCTGGTGGGCAACTACCCAATGAATCATGTCGGACTGTTGTATATACATATTATTATGCTAATTGCGCGGTAAACTCTGCTTGCGCGATGCAGGATTTTGCGTGACGTCAGTATGACGCGTAGTTCGCATGTGGCGTTGTAGATACCGCTACAGCATTGTTCAGCAGGAGAATTTTTCATGAGTCCGATTGTCACCATCCCAATGAACTGTTTGAGGTAATCGCAGTGTGTTGTTAATGACAGGACGCTAAATCTAATAATAAATAAAAATGAAAATAAAACTTAATACCGAAATAAAAGCCTCCAGGCATAAAGGGCATGACAGGTCATATATTGCAATACTGGGTTCTGTACCCTAATTGCGTAACACACGATCAATCGGAATCGGTTTTATTTTGACAGTTCAACAACATTCATTGCGTTATTTACGTGTTGAGCAGACAAATTTTTCGAACTTAAGAAGCAATGGATTAGCAATTTGCTTCAAAATGATTCAGATTCCGATTGATTGGGTGTTACGCAATTGGGGTGCTGTTCACATAGCTGTTACTCGAAGTCACAAATGATAAACTAGGACCATCGAAGTAAAATAAATAAACAGTTATAACAATAACAAAACCATGGTCAGCAAGAAACTAGGAGCGCTATACTTAGATAGAAAGATTTAAAATCAGTCTTACCATATAAAATATAAATATACCATTATCAAGTTTTGAACTTACATATGTAAGTAATAAGATAGGCGTTTAGAAAGAAAGAAAATACATTTATATACGGCAAACATGACGCATAAAAAAGAACACAAACACAAAAAAATTTGGGGGTAAACATGCGTCACATCCACGCCAAACGGCTATCGCTCAGCATAATGCTAAGACCCTATACGAGGCAGAACCCTAGCGCTGGTTTTCAGCGACAGCCGGCGTTGACAACGTCAACCAGTGCAGCATACGATTAGACATAAATAAAAACAACAATCAAAATATGAAATAAAATAAACATACAGTGCAAAAAGATGGTAGTTAACATGAAATATATGATGTGGTATTTAAGCGTGCCTATGTTACCACTTGATTATGTGACGCACGCATAGATAACAAATTAAGTAATATCAATCTTTTATCGATAAAATGACAACCAACTCGATAATCGATTGTACAATTAATCGATATAAAAGGCAGAAGACAATCGTTTCAAATTATCAGTTACTTTTTGAAGCTAACAAAATGTACAGCAAAGGAGTTTTCGCTTTCTGCCTATTCGTAGTTGTTTTGCAAGTAAGTTTTGCTTTCTCATTTTATTAAATATTGAAAATACTTTTTTCAATAATTATTAATAACTTTTTAGTAATTTTTACGGTTGTGAAAACCACTGAACACACAACGTCACTTTTTTGAATAATTTATAACACTTGAGATTTTTCAACTCGATACTTTTCTAGTTTGCCTCCTAGGTACCTATTTCAACCTTGCCTCCTATTTTTTGTTAATTTTGCCTCCAAAACTTCTCAGCTTTGCCTTCTAAAGTTTTCGACTTCGCTTTTAACACTTTGCAGCTTTGCCTCCCAAAGTTTTCTACATTGCCTCCTAAACTTATCAACGTTGCCTCCTAACATTTCAACTTTGCCTTCTAAACTTCCTTAACCTTTTTCCATAAAACCCATGTTTTTTTTTTCTTTTCCAGAATGCCAGTTCCCTGCCCATAGGTTTCCAAGGACCCCTGAACGCTCCAAGCAGCAACCAGGCCCTCATCACAGAAACCATGCCAGGATCACCAGTTATCACCGAAATAGTTCCATCTCTCCAATTCGGTGATATCTCTGTCACTGGTGATCTGCCCGTGGGTGGCAGTATCAAAGTGAAGGGTATGTTCCCTGTGTATGGTACGGTGGCTATTGAAGGTGCGCTGCCATCTTGTGGGTCGGCGGTGGTCAATACTGGCAGCGGAGTGGTCGCGCAAGTCGTTTAGGTGTTTGTTAAATAAATTATTGTTTTGTTGTTATTTTTGCATTTTATTTTCTGACAAAAACGTGTTTCATGTCCTTGTGGTGATTGTATTAATAAACTATGTCTCATGATAAGGACATTAATAACCTATTGGGGAACTTCCATGCCAACTTTCATCCCCTATCATCATAGAGATCATTGGCCAGGGTATTTGGATGAACCAAGAGCCGATCAGCATGATATATCCTTTTGAATCTCTCAATTTCAGTCTGAATAGTGGGAACGCAAAGATATTCAAACTCAAACTCAAAGCATTTATTTCAAATAAACCAATTACAGGCACTTTTGAATTTTCAAGGGGTCGGTCTGTCAGAAAGATGAAGCTAGTTGCCCATTCCAAAGCATAGTAGGTTCCTATGGAGAACAACGAGCAAGAAATTCGTGGATCTCGTCATTTCTGGAGAAGCACGGGGCCCTTGTAACTTATTGATTCAAAAGAGGTGGTGGTCTATGGTGCTACGTACTGAGCTACGCCGTAGCTCAAACTGTGCTACGGCGGCGTAATCACCACGGCTACAGAATGCTTTTGGAAGATTTTGTTTGTGTGTTATATTTATTACTCGAGACTGGTGCATACTTCGCACGGATTCTACAACTGGACAAAACGTCGTGATTTCTTCATTTTGTGTATGTATTATTTTGTGTATCATTTAGATAATTTATTCCGGAAGGTTTATGTTTCCGGAATAAATTATCTAAATGCTGTTGAAAACAACAACAAAATTCGTTGTCAGAAACGAAAAGCAACTTTAATTAAAATATGTGTAGATTGATTTTTGAAAATAATGTATTTTCGTCATAACACTTATCATCACGCGGATATTTCCCATAGGTTTAGTCAGTTACGTTTAAAATGCACGTAATGTATTTTTGTTCTTTATAAAAATGTCCTTTAGGCACAGAGAACTTTCTTATATCTATGTTTAGGCAAATAACCTAACAATATAATCAAGTAGTCGGATATCATAAATATGGAGGACATATAAAAAAATCAAGATTCAATCACCAGCCATAATTACTTTTCCTTCCAAGGACAAGGACAATCTCGTAATCAAGGACCCCGCTATCCCGGTTAAAACCCCGGGGATCTCATATAATTTTCCCCTTTTCAGGATTCCAAAACGGCCGGTAGTAGGTATGCTTTGAGGGCTGGTAAAACAGAAATATAATTAAAAAGCTATTGTAATGATCGATCGATCAGATTAAGGTATGCTTGCCTAGTTCAACATACCGATCACCCTCCGTGCCGCGGAAAGCAGGTTCCGGATGTCATTAGTGAATCTTTGACAGTCGTTACAGGTTGTCAGAAATTAAACCCCAAATTACGACAACCGGTCTTACCAAGGGGTACCGTGTTGGGCGGCGGGATCGTCCGAAAGGGTTACCGCTGCCCTGGAACAGAAAGGGCTAAGGAAGGAACACGGGTGGGTTTTAGTCAGTAAGAGTCTGACACTCCCTTCCGCTCCACCCAGAGCGGGAGGGGCCACTTGATGATTTCCCATCCAAAAAAAAAAAGGGGGGTACCGTGTTACCCGTAAGTTATTATCTACACGAGATACCTCGTAGTCTGGCATTTAACATGTTATGAAATAGAAAGTAAGGCTTTGTACTCAATCTTTCTTTTAGTATTGTGTTCTTTGTCTGTTGTGTGTACATAAATCTACTAAATAAAAATCTTAAATTCACTGTCAGACAACGCACAGCTTGAAGAGCGCGGGTGTGCCGGCGCGGTATATAGCCCTTCTAAGATACTGGTATGCTCACCAGACAAACCGAGTGAGATGGGTCCGTACAATATCGGATGAGTACAGGATGTAATGCGGGTTAAGCTCGCCTTTGTTATTTAATTTATATATAAACCAGCTTAACGAGCGAGTGAGCAGCGCACGTGTGGGCTGCCACATTGATGGCACCTGTGTTAATAACATAGCTACGCGGATGACATGGTGCTGTCGTCCGTCGATAAGTGGGTGCCTCGGTGACGACTCTTGTCTTCAGGCACCTCACCAATCTGTCTGCATGCATCCTATAGGTGTGACCCGCCCAGTACTACTTCAGCCTCCATCGCTCTTTGGCAAACCTTGAGTTTGGACGTCTGAGCCTCTGTCAAAGACCAAGTCTGAGAGCCATAGGTTAGGATAGGCAGGATACACATGTCGACGAGCTTGCGCTTTAATTCGACCTTGACAGTGGCTTAATTGCGTAACAGTAAAGGGCAAGGCTGCATCGTTGTTCTAATAGTAGCAAGCGCTGCCGCTGAGCATGAGGTCCTGGGTTCAATTCCCGGTTCAGGCAAGGTTTTTCCATCTGGAATTTCTCAGTTGCAGCCCGGTGTCTGGATTTTTGCCAGGTTGATGGCCGACTGACTCAAACATAACTGGCGAAATATAGGTAGACATCTGCCTAACCGTTCGGGGATTACAGGTGGGATATTATAGGTACGCCGTGTTATCCATAAACTTTGGCAAACGCTACTATAGCTTTTACAAATCAAATCTTACAAAGGAAGTAAAAGGCTTTGTTACAAAGATATTTGTAATTTTATTTATTGAAATTTAATTGAGCTATGCAGTTAGAAAGGGTCTTAATTTGGCCTATGTTGGCGCTTAATACAATTAAAATGATAAATCTATCAAATGCTATTTGCATTTCATTTGCACGTACGAGAGGAACCCGAGAGTTAGCGAAGAAGGGCGATCATTTACATCAAGTTTGTGAACGATCGCCGATCGATCGATCGCGGTTTCAAAGTTTCAAGTTTGAAAATTAAAACAGAATTCATTCATTTGTCCATAATGAGAAATGCTTATTTCCATGGTCTGAACATCTGGTCGAAGTTTATGTATATCGACCGGAACACGGTGTATGGTAAGGGCGGTTCAAGCGTTAGGTGCTACTCTATAGTGAAGTAGATAGGTACAGTTGACCTTAGGTAAAATAATATGACGCATAGAATACGTGACTTATCAGTTATAACTGAGTCACAACGATATTAGTAGGACGCAATGAAAATAATTACGTTTTTTAAAGAAATATATTTCACACACTCAGATATCACAACAATACATATTTTTACACAATATTTTACAAAATAAGTGCTATCTTATAACTGGCAACTCTGGCATTTGAAATATTTACACATTTTACTGTTCAAAAAGTTACGAAATATTTACAATGAGAAAACACAAACGAAGTGTTTTTTTAGAATTTAATAAGTACCAAAAGTAAAAAAAAAAAACTGAATTAACAAAAATCTGAAATATTACAATATTTCGATGCGATGCTAAGTCTAGGTGACTTTGTCAAAGTTGCCAGGTATAATATTTCTCGTTGAGCTGCTAACGCTTTAAAATGTCACAAATAACAAATTAGGTACATATTTTCCATTTTCAATAATATTGTAACAATCGAATAAAAATTTCAAAAAAAATCGTGCTCATATACATAATTTTATACACAACAAATATGCGACAGTGGCGTAGGTATATATTTGTCACTGAGTAAAAATTTTGAAACCAAAAATATCTCAGTCACAAATATAAGTAAGTCAGTCGCTAAAACTCCATGATGTCGGTCGACAAGTTGTTTGTTAGAAATATGTTTTTATTGAAAAGGGTGGTGAAGACAAATCACTTGGCCTGACCAAGATTATGTCTGGACTTTAATAGAATCTGGATTTTAACGTGTAGAAGTGTTTTTTACCAAATTATAGAAATAGGTAAATGCCATTATTAATTGAATCCTTCAGTAGCTATAGTACAGCTCTACGTCCAAGATATGACAAAGATTTGTTGTTGAACCAAAATTTAAAGCGTCTCAAAAATAACAGCTTAGGGGACCGTATAGTGAAGTGTCATCATTGTTCCAGTGGCCATAACTCTTCCAGTGCGGTTAAGAAAGGGCGCTATACATCCCCTACAATGTAAACAATTGAAAACACTGACAATACTAATGCATAGGATTATTTTGACACTATCAAAAAATCCTAACTTCGAAATTGAAATTGACGTGATTTTTTCAAACAAACTAAGGCTTTTCCCAATCTTTTTCCAGCTATAGTGACTAAACTATTGGAGATATATGGTTGAATTTTTGTATGCAGACTGAGGACGTCATTCGTTATATACGAAGTTAATTTGATTGTCGTATTGTCCTCTCCACCTTGTATAGCTTCATTCTTTTTTTATTTTTCGCGCTGTAACTTTTTGCTGCCGCGCGAGAAAGGCCTGAAGATATGTATAATAAAGGTCGAAAAGTGCCATCGTTTTTCATACCGGAACAATAATTTCTAGCCCAGTATAATTCTATTTTTGGTCTTACCGTAAAGCACTCCAGTTGGGGAGTTTTTGTGTTTTGACGGTTGTAAATTGTAACCTCAAGAAATAAGGGGTTTTACTGTATCTGCCAGGGTCGTGGGTTGTTCGAAAGAAATACCGTGGCCCCTGGCACAGGCAACTGAAGGAACAGGGGTGGGTTTTAGTCAGTAAAAGTCTGACACGCCCTCGTACTGCGAAGTCATTGATGATTTCCCACCCAAAAAAAGGGGTTACTGTATTATAAAATTGTCTTCACCACCCCTTTCACAACAAACACCCTCTTACCAAACTGCCAGACCATCGCACATAACCATCAACCACCTTAGTAGATGTAGCTACACCCGTTATATCCCCCACATCCACACCCGCAGCCACCATAAGCCACAGGGGCATAAGCAGGTCCCACAGACACTGGAACTGGTACTGCGGCTACTACATTGGGGTTCAAGGGTAGGCTCTCAGCCAACAGGCTGCTGACGGTCAGGAGAGAGAGGGTGTCAGCAAGGCTGGCGGCCACGCTGGGTTGGGCGACGGTGGTGTACACAGGGGTGGTCATCACAGGGCCGGAGATCAGAGGAGACCCGCAGCCGCATGCTCCTCTTATGATTTGGGTGTAGGCGTCCTGGAAATAATAAAAACAAAACACGTCAGATTTTGCTTAACGGTATAAAATAAAATTGCGACATATTCGTCAAAAATGTAAACAAATATGAGTTTATGGAAAAAATAACTTTAATTCCTACACAATAAAGTTCAGTTTACGCTATAACTTCAAACATTTTTATAACTTTTTCAATCGTGCTAGTCACTCTGAAATCAACTTAATAACCATTAAGATAAAGTTGATATTTGTTTACCTTGAAATAACGTCAATTTGAAACAAAAAAAAATCAATATAGGTATATAGGGTCAAAATAAATTAGCTAGCGAAACTTCATAGACGTAATGGGTTTCGATATCTAAACATGATAAAACAAAAAATAAATTAACTCGATGACTTCTTTGTGGGGCAAAGACCTCAGTACTTGTAGTATAAATGAAAAAATACAGTTTTTTTTTGTAAACTTCACAGACGTGATTGGTATCGACTTCTCAAGACGATAAATGAAAACAAAACAGATTTTATCATCTCATACATCAAGTAACAACAACACCATCACGACTGAAGAGTTTCGCTAGCTAATTTAATAACCTGTATAATAGTAACAGGAAATAGTGAAGCTAAAGTGTGGTCGATGTTCAGGTCCAAAGTTGACAGAAGTCACACAAGAGCGTAAACTATGAGTGAGATGTATTTATAACCAAGTTTGAAAAAAGTTACGGTAGAATGAACTGTTTTTTTTTTTAAACCGAGACGATGACCCCAAAACTAGGCATAGATATAACCAGAAAAAAAAAATTAGCCACTCGATAAAATAAATCGTGAAATAATGTTGATAGTTCGGGACGCATTAAATGCGCAGATATACAAACGTTACACGCAATAAAACCTTACCAAGACAGAGGATTCATAAATGAGTTCAATTAGCAATAAAAAAAATACAATATCAAACATATTTACCTGGGTAAGAACAGCCACCACAACCAGAACAAATGCGAAGGATTTCATTTTTTTTAGTTTTTCTTCAAAAGCAAACTTTGAATGTACTTACCCTACGTTTTACCTACCATTTATACTAAAACATTTCATAATAAATTGACAAATTTCGTTTTTATCAAGTATTGTAATTTATTTCTTAATTAATTTGTACTAAGACTATTGTAATAGGTAAGTATATGGAGAAATCCTAGTTTGATAAAAAAAATGTTTGCGTAGTACATTTATTACATCCAGACACATTATTGATAACAATTGGATATTGATATGACAGCGCCTTTATTTCGTAGTTGTAAGGGTGATTTTGGGAGTGCAAGTGTTATCACTGATTTGCAGTTGACCATAAATCTAATAAAGTATTGCTAGATTTCATTAGAATTGTATGACGTTTAAAATTAAATGTGAATACAGCACTCAAAACGGTGAAAGAAAACACCGTGAGGAAACCGGCATGTCCTAGAACATCTAGCAACACGCGCTCGCGTGGTGGACAGCCCACTCCCTCTCACAGAGAGGAGGCCTGTGTCCCAGCAGTGGGAACATTATAGGCTGATTGGGAACATTATAGGTTATTATTGCTTGACGGCACGGTTGGCGCAGTGGTTAAGCGATTGACTGCTGCGCTGCGTGTCGCGGGTTCGATTCCCGCACGGAACAAATATTTGTATGACCTACAATTAGTTGTTCCGGGTCTGGCTGTTTGTGTATGTGAGTTTATATGTCTGTAAACGCACCCACGACACAGGAGAAATTACTAGTGTGGGGCAAAGTTTAAAAAAAAAATATATATATATGTAAGTATAGCACAAAAGAAAATGACAGTGAGTCTTGTTCCTGAAAAATAAACAAATATACCGAAACAAATAGCCGATTCCGTTACGTTTGCAGGAAAATGTAAGCTAATAGTAGACTGTTAATAATATTGTATTTGAACTTTAATTATTAGGTTAAGGGAAGGTAGGAGAGAGGGGGTTAAGGGGGGCAGATTTTACCAAAGTCAGATATGTATATTTTATCCGTGGAAAAATGACGTCTCACAGTTCTAGTAGCAATTGATTTAATTTTGACAGTTCAACAATATTCATTACGTTATTAACGTTGTTCAGCAGACAAATTTTTCGAACATAAGAAGCAATGGATTAGCAATATCCTTCAAAATGATTCAGATTACGGTTGATAGTGTGTGACGGATTACAATTAGAGTGCAGTTCCCTACAATTTGGCTGATTCTCACGATATGATTTATTCTAGTTATAAAAATTTGGAAAAAAAAAATATATTAAAAAATTTTGTGATTATTTAATTTCATGCGAGCTGTTCATCGCAATCACGGATGTAGGTAGGTAATGAGATGGAACTAGATAGATATAAGATAAGATAATATATAAGATAACAAAAGATCATGCATATATTACTGCAGCGGACACCAAAAGAAGGTGAATGTTTTTAGTTACGCGTTGTATGTGAACGTACGAGTTGTAGGTCGTAGGTTCGAACCCTGACAGACACTTTACTTTGTGTAAATTATTTCATCATCACTGCTCTGAAAACGGTGAAGGAAAACATCGTGAGGAAACCAACATGTCCTACAACCAAAAATTCGAAGACATGAGACATCTACCAACCCGCACTGGGCCCGCGTGGTGGATTACGACCACTCCCGCTCTAAGAGAGGAGGCTTGTGCCCCAGCAGTGGGAACATTATAGGCTGATTATGTGTGTATCTACATGTGTATGTTTGTCTGTCTCTCTGTTTCTTCGTAGAGGCTAAACGAGCCAATGGATTTTAACAAATGAGGATTCCCATTTATGTCGCGAGTGGCACTGGCTGAGTATACTGTAGAGACTAAGGCATATGTGGTGCTTACATGCAACCTCAGCGAGTCAGGAGACAAAGATTAACATGAGATTTTTACAGAATAGCTTGACTGATTATCTATTTATTTGCACATACCCTTGATACTTTTCAAATCATGTAGGTAGGTGCATTTCTTAATATTTATTTAAAAAATTATAGTACTCTAGAATATATTTTGCCTATGTTAATAAGAACTTACATTTGACTATTATTTGTTAAAATTCCGGTGACATTTTGAATTTTATCATCTGATAGTGAAGCGACACATGATTGTTATGTCATATTCAAACCGATTATTGTTAGTGCGATTTCGTAATCGATAAATGAAGTATACAAAACCTTGCGATTATGATCGGTTGATGTATTGATAAGTTAATAGTAATTGAAGTTAGTTGTTTTTTAAGTTATTTTACGGTTTTACGGAAGAAAATGATTAACAGAGTTTTATTATTTGGATTTTATGTGATTTTAAGTGTGAGTAATTTACTTTATTTTTCTTAGAGCTAATTTTTCAATGGAATAGAATGGAATAGACATTTATTTTTCAAATATGGGTAATACATAATAGGTGTTATGCAACATTAAAGCTCAACCATATTTCACCATTCGCCATGAAAACATTTATATATGTACTTAGGGCTGATTTTTCAATCGACCAATATTTTTTATAAAATTTACGTTTGACGGTTTTTGTATGATTTTTTTTTTTAAATAAAACTTGATCGAACTCCGGACAACATTAATACAAAAATAAAGCTTAAAAACCAAAATAATCTCTTTCAGGTCTCAACACAAACCCTTGACGATACAATATCATCACCAAATCCAGTGGTCATTCAAGAGCCGAAGCCATCAACTTCGTCTTCCACCGATTCAAAATGGGAGGAGCTTATGCCAGCACTACAATCACTCAAAAGCACCTCCAAAATTAAAAAAGAAAGACTATACAACGTCGTCAAGATAATCAAATTCCTTCTCTCCGATGAAATGGAGAAAAATGGTGAGGGTAAAAAAATAATGGAAGAATTTAAGGAAAAACTCAAGGAAACTGGAAGTAATGACATGTTCCCGGAGCCAACAATGCCAGATGTTGATAGTATTGTGGAAGAAAGACTGGAGTGTATTAAAGAAATTGTTGATGATAGAACCTACATGCTTGATAAAACTGAAATGAAGAATAAAACAGAAACTATCAAAGATGAACCTGCACCCAAAAATAAAACTGCTGACTTTAGCAAGATTTTTTCCAAAATAGCTACAGCCTTAGCCAAATTGAAAGACCAAAATCAGGAGCTAGAAACTCAGACTCCAAAGCTCGTGCAAATATTTAGACCAAAAAATGGTTGCAACAAAAATGATTTCAATCCAACATTGTACGAAAATCCAAAACAGTTAGGGAACTTGGTCTCTGGCCAAACTGCAATGAACCCTATGTCAAGTCTATCGATGTTCAATATCCCTTGTCAGAAAGCATCCGACATTTTAGAAGAGACTGCGAATTTCCCTCTACCAAGACATATATTCTGTGATAACCCAGCTGCGAATTTGAAGTCTTTGGCTAAGAACACTAAGTTGGATTTGGAGAATCTGCCTTTCCAGAATATTGTACCAAATTCTATAACTTGTGTAGATTCTGATGACTCGATTGCTATACTTTTTAAGCCGAAAACGATATCGCTGATGCAAGTGTTTGGGAATTTATTGAAGAAGATCACAGTCACTGTCCTCGTTCCTTACTATGTTTCTAAATTAGCCTTCTAGGCTACTATGTTAGTAATTAGATTAAAGTATTTATTCTATTGTAACTTTATTTAAATAAAAGTATCATTGTTTTTTCTAAGTGTGTATTTATTTGCCTTGCCACCCTTTCCTCTTATATTATTTTAAGGTTTTCAAACCCGAAGTTTGCCAAAAGGACCCTATACTGAGGCTCCACTGTTTCCATCTGTCCGTCCGTCCATCTGTCTTAAAGCAGTATTGAACCGTAATAGAATAGTTTATAACCAAGATTAACACAAAGGATACTTTTTTTATACCGATATTCCCCCGGAATCGAAACTTATGCGGATCAAACCGCGGGGCGCTTCTAATGTTATAATAAACACAGTATAACTAGCCAGTATCATATATGATATATATGAGTATGAATAAAACTTTTTGACTCGAACCAATAGATATCCATATTTTTGTTAGTTACAAGGCAAAACTAAAAGCCCTCCCTCTCCCTTTTCCACACAAAAATGTTTCAGCATTGCCAGACACAGTAATGTCTTCAAATGTTAAATATTCACTCGTAAAACTGGCTAAACGCTATAACGATTAGGAATTCGGAAAGTCACCCCTTTCCAAGTGCCACCCTTCTGCAGTCCCTTTTTGGAGCTTGTCCAAATCCTTGCCACGCCCTCGGACATACTAAAATGCGGAGTCTGGTTCTTACTTTATGCAGTAAACAACAGTCTCAAGTCTGTACCTACATTTATTTGGATACGACATTTGCTTAAAATGATATATTGTTGCGTTCAGCTGATGTTAAAATCATTTAATTGTGCTCCCAGATTTCAAAGCAGTGGTTGCCCAGGGGTAACGGCCGCGACTTACAAGTTGTAGGTCGTGGGTTCGAACCCAAGCAGGTACTTTACTTTGTGTAAATTATTTCATCACGACTGCTCTCAAAACGGTGAAGTAAAACATCGTGAGGAAACCGGTGCGTTCTAGAACCAAAAAGACACGTGACATATGCCAAACCGCACTGGGCTCGCGTGAGAGCTCCACTCTGTGACCCCGTAGTGGGAATATTACAGGCTAATTACGCTTATGCTACATAATGCAAGATTTCAGTTACTTTAGGTTCTGAGAAGCTGGATCACTCTCAAGACCCTGAAGGCTGTTAATTAATTAATTGAGAAACATTGAATTTATATGAGTCATGGTAAGACTTCATATTGCTCCTAGTTGAAAAGCTAAGCAATGATTATAAACATTTGAAATACTGTTACACCTTGCATTGTTGAAATTATTTAGTAACCCGACGCGCGTGAGATAACGCCTGTTTCTGCCGAGTTGAAATATGTTGTGCATTTCTTCATTAGTTTTATCACTGTTCAGGTGTGACTAATGCGAGGTTCTACTCACTGTTTGAAGGTGACTGTTAATTGAAGGTATAATGTTGCTCAGTCTAGAAAAAAACAAAGTTCTCTTTCTGTGTATTCAAATAATATTACCTAGGTATATCTTTTGGTGTCCTTAAAGGTAAAAACTATAATATAATGGCAGTGGGCTGGCCATGTTTGTCGAAGGACTGATCGCCCCTGGAGCCGACGAGTCCTGGAGTGGAGACCGTGTATCAGCAAGCGTAGTGTGGAACGCCCCCCAACTAGATGGACGCACGACCTAAAGAAGGTGGCTGGGACAGACTGGATCCGGAAGGCGGAGGACAGGGTGTTGGTGCGCAGCCTGGGAGAGGCATATGCCCAGCAGTGGACGGCTATAGGCTGAGTTGATTGATTGACTTCACGCACGGACCAGAGGGTAAGAGAAAATAAGTTAGACCTTACGCCCGATGAGAAGACGATATCGTGTAAACAGCCGGTTCAAATTAGTCTCAATCAGCCCAGTCCAGAGAGGACTAGCTATCTTTGAAGGAGGCCTTCACCTGCAGAGGGGTTCTTGCAGATGCAAATTAAAATACAGGATTTTCTTTTTATCAAAATAGTGTATTTCTTTTTTAACAATATTGTGTAGATTTTTTTTTTCTATTTTGTTGAACCTTGTAAAAATTGCAAGAAATAAAAGGTATTTTATGTATGCACTTCACGAGTTGGTGGTGAACTATTATGTTGGGAATTTGGGATGGACGAACATATGAATATGCTAGCACATTTTTCACGATAGATGCCTATGCCTACTACAACTGATTCAACATACATTATTATTGTTGGAGAGCCCATAGGGTTTTTGAGCAAGCATATGCAGGGTGAAAAGTTGATAGCTGAGTAGGTGAGGAGGAGAGAACACCGAAAATATATTATAAAAGTATATTGTTGTTACCTAGGGAGAGAAGAAAAGATGGATAGATTGTGTGAAGAATGATATGAAAGAGAAGGGAGTGAATGATAGCGTGACGGTTGACAGCGGAGAATGGAAGAAGAAAACGTGTTGCGCCGACCACGAGTAACATGGGACAAGGGCAGGAAGATGATGATTGTTATTACCTATTGTTTAGTCATAAAATCATTACGCTTAATAAACCTACTACGCTTTGGAATGAGCAACTAGCTTCATCTTTATGAATAACCAACTTCTTGACAATTCAAAAGAGCCTGTAAATGGTATAATTATTATTGAAGTAACCTCTTTGAGTTTGATAATCATACGATAGTATATAAATATTAGTACTGATGATGCTGTATCAATAGAGCAATGGTTCGAACACCGACAGGCGCTTTACTTGTGTAAATTATTGCATCGACTCTGCTCTCAAAACGGTGAAGGAAAACATCGTGAGGAAACCAGCGTGTGCTAGAACCAAAATTACGAAGGCATGTGACAACTACCATCTCACACCGGGCCCGCGTGGTGGATTCAGGCCCACCTCCTCTCACAAAGAGGAGACCTGTGTCCCAGCAGTGGGAACATTATAGTATGAGTATGCTACCACCATAATAACTGCATACAAAACTATATGTGATAGGTACGTATAGCAATTATGCGCCACAGCGCGTCGTTAGTAACCTATATGCACGGTACACTGACTCACTGACCCTATTTATTTTCAGGAAACCAACCACGTCGCTTCATTCATGATATTTCTAAGCACCCTTCCAGATGTTTCTCCATTGACTTCAAATAGAGCAAACAAGCAAAATTCAACCTTACGTTACTAATTCCAAAACCTCATCTGCTTAGTCTTTTCCCAACTGTGTTGGGGTCGGCTTCTAGTTTAACCGGATGCAGCTGATGCTGCATCAGTAGAGCGGTGGTTCAAACCTCGACAGGTGCTTTACCTACTTTGTTTAAATTATTGCATCACCACTGCTCTCAAAACGGTGAAGGAAAACATCGTGAGGGGTTTCCTCACGACATATCCTAGAACCAAAAATTCGAAAATAAGTGACAACTACTAACTCGCACTGGGCCCGTATGGTGAATTATAGCCCACAAACTCCCTCTCATATAGAGGACTGTGTCCCAGGTGTGGAAACCCACGTACCTGAAATAGCAAAGTGTTTTCAGTAACCACCTAACTATTAGTATAGCCAGCTCAATGCCTTTGTGAGACTGACATAGGGGCATTACCTAATGCAGTGGATACGTCACAATGCACACTGAAATTAGACTCCCCTTATAATTTCAGATTACAGTACTTTATAACAAGTTATCTTTGACCATGTCCGGTAATTCAAGTGTTCAATTTCAAAAAAGAGCGAGCTGTAGGTAGACATTCGGCCAATGTAAAGAAGCTCAACCCATGTCATATTTTTTTTTTACTGGCCCTTCGCCCGCGATTTTGTCCATGAAGATCTCGTAATTTCCCTACAAAACTGAATACCTGACCGCTTCCTTGGTCTAGTGGTCGAAAAAAGTTTGCATTTCTATAAGTACTTAGGTATGTTAGGATCTTCCTGTGCTCATGGCCCTCTTGGGCCAGGGGCCCGTGGCATTTTGCCACTCCTGCCACCCTATTGTTACGCCATTATATGTCGGTACTTCACTGTCAAACACATACCTAGTCGCTTAACCCAAGTTCACTAATTAATATTTGGAGTAGGACAACACGAATCAATGATTTGATAACCTAGGGACTTTAGGGTTAACATTTTATACAATAATGGTCAAAAGCAATAATAATATCTGCATGCATACGAGAGAAATTGTAATAATTACGAAAATAAACGAGCAACTATTCATGAAAAAACTTTTTTACAAAAAGAAAACAACCGGCCGATTTTTTATTTTCACTTTCTAGTTGTACCTACTCCACACAAATACAGATAACACGAATTGCTATGTAAATATCAGTGACAGGGAGTTATGAAAACAGTGGAAAAAAAATAGTATTATTGAAGCTAACTCAAAAGCTACTCAAGCAAAGTTAATAAACGGGACCACCCCTGAGGCGTAACATATCGATTAAAAGAGAATCTTGCAAATCGGCTTATTAAAACAATTGGAGGGCAAGTCTGGTGCCAGCAGCCGCGGTAATTCCATCTCCAATAGCGTAATACTAAAATTGTTGCGGTTAAAAACCGCAACAATTTTGCGCCGCGATGTCGGTGCACCGCATCCGTGGTGATACTGACTTAATAACGGAGTTATGAGGCAACAAACATTAAAAAAAAACAACAGAATTCAGAACCTCCTTCTTTTTTAGAAGTCTGTTAAAAATAGAGATCAAATTCCTTTTGTCCTGGGGCCCTAAAAAGGCCACTTTGGCAGAATCATAATAGGATAACAATATGAATCATATTAAAAATCGTAAAATTAATGGTCACAAACTGACAATTCATAATAATGTTCTGCAATTCATATCACGCAATTTACCTGTTTGACAGTTTTGTATGGAAATTTGTAAAATGGTCCACCAATGTTTTCATTAAATATGATTGATATGAAATGAATTGTATTTATTTATTAATTTATTTATTTATTAGGCTTTTCAACAATGAGTAGGTACACTGTTACTTTATAATTTGTACATACATTGCCATTGTAGGTGATTAAACTATTATGTGTGGTTACACAAACTTAAATTTAAATTTAAATGGTTATTTAAAGAAAATTAGAGGAATTGCTAATGATCTGCTGGGAATTCAGGAAATGCTAAATAGCTTTTAGAGGTATTGCTTAAAGTGGCCTTTTTAGACCCCCTGATGTTGTTTAGTTATGCAAAAATCAGCCGATAAACTCATCAAAGGAAGGAAGGAAACTGACAGCAATGCGCAATCATAATTTACATAAATCGATCGCCTTATGTTGAGTAGACGTCACAAGGGCATGAAGGGCAAAGATGAAGGACGAGTCCGAGGGCAAGAAAATGAGTGCGTCACGTACGCCAAATCGAATAAAAAAGTTGCTCAATGGAGAACTCGTACGAGTACCTTATATTACTGAAATTAGCATATCATAATTATTTAGGGCTGATTTCTCCATCGCTAGTAACTTTTCGAGGAATAAAATTGTCGTTTGACAATTTTTGTATGAAATAACTGTCAAAATTTCAAAATTATTCCTCAAATAAAATTATCAGACGATTGAAAAATCAGCCCTTAATTTTTTTTATTTTTTAAATATTTTTTTTTATTTTCGTTTATGTTTCAGATATTATTTGGGATTTTTGGGTTCCAGAAAATGTTAGTACCTACTATTTAATCTCAGAACAATAACTAAATATTTAATTAAATAATCTTTCGATGTTGTAATTGAAAAAATCAAGTGACATTATGTAAGGCCGTCGAAACGCCTTGTCGCCATCCGGTTTTTGCTGAGTACCTACTCAGTACTTACTTAAGTATCTAAAAAAAAATAACAGCTATAAGTTATATAGCTATCTGAGAACTCTTTATCTAGAATCGTTGGAAAGAATATACATAGATTTACTTTTAATTTTATTCAAAAATTTCAAAAAGCTATAAGGACTATAATCGCTCCACAAACAAAACAATCGAATGTGCGAGAACGGGGGTGTAAACATCGTGACGTCACGGGAGGCTATTGCGCCTGTGCGGGAATTTTCAGGCGGACCACACTAGGTGAAAATTGGAAATCGAGATTTTGAGGCTAAAAATATATTTAGCTTAGTGCAGTATCAAATCTGGCAAACAAAGGAATAGCCATCTAACTATTTAATTAAGCAACTCTTGCGTAATACTCTATCAATCACAATCTGAATAATTTTGAAGGATATCGCTAATCCATTGCTTCATATGTTCGAAAAAATTGTCTGCTCAACAACGTAAATAACGAAATGAATATTGTTGAACTGTCAAAATGAAAGCCATTCTTACTGTAAGTTTGAGTCTTACTCAGTTACCCCGCTGGTTTAAGATTTGGATATACCTACCTTAATGCTTTTATTTGTCACCCTTGTTGGAAGAGCTACACTCGCAAACTGCCTACAGGAAGAGATATAACTGTCTCTTTTGTGCAGAAAAGTAAACAGTAAAAATGATTTAGCACCAATTTGTTTAGCACCGTATGAACTGATTCACTAGGTAGGCTGAATCTGCCAACACGAACCCTCGTTATAGGGTTCGTGTTAGCAAGCGTAATGGATTTGAAAAGGCTACGACTGGCCCATGGTTTGTCTAGCGCTCACAAACCAATAAGAGCATACAGAAACACACACCTAACAAACAGCCTTTGTCATAAGGGTAGGTGATAATTTATTTTATGATGATCCCACAAAAAATGTAGGTAGGTAATTTACTTCTGCTCATCCTTTATTTTCTTTATTGTAACTAGTTTACGTTCAATTTAGTTTTAATTCAGTTGACAGGGTTTCCATAAAACAAAATTAAACAGGGCAAAAGCCATAAAAAAATCCACCACTGTGTCTCACCCCATACTCCTTCCCCTCCAAAAATAGAGGGAGGAGGTTGCCTACTTTATTCTTATATAATAGGTATCGTCGCTGCGGTGACTAACCCAGCACTAGTCGTGAACACGCCGCAGAGCCTGAATGTCGCAACCTAGGATCTTACTGAATACTAGAAAAAGTAAAAAAAGTGTCATCGATTTGAATGTGCTACAAAGTAAACAGACTTCCTAATCTTTCCTTATTTGGAATCTCTTTTTTCTGTGCAGTGTAAATTAAAGTGAAGTTATGACGTTATATGCGGTGCCCGCATCCAGTTACATGATAAAAAAAAAGTTAACCAATACTGAGTACCCGACGAGCAATATGCCATCGTTAATTTTTCTTAATCGGTAAGTTTTTAATCGATTCTCTGTTGTTATGTACGCACTACGGCACGGTCCAATCGATAGTACTGTGGCTGACTTCACTACGGTTCTTGTTGACGTTTTGTTTTGAAGGAACGGAACGTTATTCATGGCAAGTCATGGTTGTCAAAGAAAGTATTGATTTTTATTATTTTGGCGCATAATTGCTCCGAAGGTAATAAAGACAAAAGATTAGTGTTCAATATTCTTCAGTATATTTTATTGATTAAATAATACATAGTTTGTGTTGAGACAAAGGAACGATTACGTCATCTTTTAATTCAAGTACTTAGAGAAGTCACGCTGCACGTACAACGGAACGTGATTTTCTAGAATAGAAACGTCACGCATCCGGTGGCCATTATGGAAAAATTATGTTATGCGACCAAATTCAGACGCCTTCCACCACGTGTATTTTGTATGGAAATAGTGAACTTCTTAAATAATAAGTAAACACCTTTCGCCCGCACTTCAAGTTGATTATTCATCAAATGAAACCAATTTACACTTCTTTGATTCGTGTTCGTGTGTACTACGTAATTTGTGCAATCTTTACGGTCTGACCGTGTTTTTCTTCCCAAGTTATTTCAAGGCTTAATTACGACTTGCCAAGATGACGAAGTTAATACAACAGTTAAATTTTAGTAGTAGTATTAGTAGTAATTACAATAATTACTATAATGTCGTTGGTCTGGAACCCCCTGCTGATGAAGAGAAGAACTACTAGTAAGTCATTTCAATTTCTTTCATTTGCTATTTGTTGTTTACCAATACGTAAATAAGACAAGATTCTATCGAAACAACTAGCTGAATACTCAAAATATGGAACGGCACTCATTACGTATTACAAATTTACATTGTCCTTCTATTTGGATACGTCATCAATGTAATTGGCTGATTACCTTCATGTCGAAATCTTTTTTGTATTTTTGTCTAACCTTTTTTTCACGTGGAGGTTATCTCCATCGAGGTTTTATTATGATTAGATAGGGAAGGGAATGGAATGTGTGTGGATGCAGTGATTGTTGCAACTTCGAAAATGGCGTAATTTTTTATACTCCGTTCTTTTTATTTAGCACGATTATTAAAAAATGAGGTAGATTATTCTCGTTTGTTATTTTTCGAATGATAAATACCGGAACAGGAACTTCAATTGACACAAAACTAAAATTTTGGGTAGCTGGAGATAAAACTCATTTTAATCATATTTTTCACTAACTTTTTCCTTTGTGAACCACTATGAAGAATGATCATATTTTAAAGAGACATTGTCCATTACACTCTTATGCAGTGCTAAGTATACCAAAAACATTATTCCACTAAACAATTCAAAGGCGAGAAGATAAGTTGTGGTGAACTTCTTTTGTTTTTGTACTTTTTTAACAAACAATCACATGTCTACAGAAATGTGATTTTATGGTTATAGTCATAAAAATTTTATGACTTTACATAGCACAAAATATAGGCTTTTTTGTGGGAAGACTAACACAGAAACTACAGAATGCCTTATTGTATAATTCTTACAAAATACTTCTTTAAATAACCTGACAAATATCATAGAAACCAGCATTGACAGCCCTTGGATTGGTTACCATCCGTTACATACCGAGACCTCTTGGTGCCTCGAAAAGAATGTTAAGCCGTGTGGAAACGGCAAGGCAGATTGATTTTTGAGTTTTCAACATAAAGAAGTCTCGTGAACATCTACAATTGAACAGCACTCACAAAATTGTTCTATTATTTGCTATCAGCGTTCCAATATCAGTTTGATATTGACACCATTTAGTTTCAATAGACAATCATCATTGATGTTGTCTATCAATAAAAGCCAATATAATAAAAGGTTTTTTCTCAATGGACTCCGAAAAGTGGTAATGTTCCGTTTATTTTTTTGAATTATTTCTCTAAAATTATGGAGATGAAACAGATAAATATACATTATACACACAGAACGCTATGATCCTACATACATACTTCTAAAGAAGAATGTAAGCATCATAGCAGGTGGCGTTCTGTAAAAACCAACAGTAAATAATTGCTTGCTTGACGAGATGTATCATAATTAATGTACTTGATGAGATCATAAACGAAGTAAACTTCATTTACGATCATACATCGTGAGGGTCAATTCTCGTAATTTTAAGAATTTTTACAGTCTGAGTCTCAATGTGTCAAAAATACCTCTAATTTCCCTACAAATTTGACAAGTTTTTGACATTGATTGTCGCTGAGATTGCAACTAGATTTTGAACGTTTTTAATTTCGGGAATTGGCCTTCTGGTCATTCAAGCAATTGTTTACTGTTGGTTTTTCTTATGAAACGATCAGATTTAACCTTTTAATATAAATTCATTTAAAGAAAAAAAAACTACAAATATTCAAACTGATTACTTACTACTAATGTACAAAAACAAATTCGACTTCTCCACCCAACGGCAACCATACAAGAACAGGATAAATAATAACAATAAAACAAATGACAGCTTGAGCCGCCATTTTATAATAGGCTAAGAAGCCTGCTACATGCATACTTATTGCATTAAAGTTGCATTGTTGTCTGTCCAGGTTAAAGTCATGAACTCATGATAGTGTTATTAATTGTCATCATAAACCATGCGACAGCTCGACGACAAGACTCTGACCTCTGACCCGGTGTGCGAGTGCACCGTGCGACTAGACTAGACGCTGCGACAAATAGCAAGAGCGTGCGACTACAGCCAGTCGTTGCGCATGTCGCTTAGTGTGCGCCATGTCTTAAATGCATTGTTGAGACTTTGGCAGCAAAACATTATTAAAGCCCATTGAATTAATTAATTCATTTTTGTTATGTCTTCCTGACCAAATACAATGGTGCCTGCATTTGGTACAGTTTGACAGAGTTCGACTTGTCCAATCTGGTGAATTCAAAACGTCATTGCCAAGAAAATATTAAATAAGTTGCTGGATAACTTAACAACAACTTATACGACGGTCCCATTTTGTGTCCAGGGAAATCGCTGTCCATACTGAGGTTGCCTGGAAGAGATCATAGTAATGCGATAAGGCCGCCCATTGTATATTTTGTAGTGTATCATGTATTTTTTATGCTATGTATTTTTGTGGTGTACAATAAAAATATCCATGATATATACATACTGGCCATAGGAGTTTCATATTCTACAATCTTATCCTACTAATAACGTGAAAGTTTGTATGGATGGATGGGTGTTTGTTACTCTTTCACGCTAAAACGACTAAGTAAACGATTTAAATGAAATTTGGCACACAGATAGTTTATAACCAGGGTTAACACATAGGATACTTTTTATCCCGATAATCCTACGAGATCGACCCTTATGCGGGTAAAACCGCGGGGCGGTGCTAGTAGAAATATATTTTGAAGACATAAAAGGTCTGCTAAGCCTCAAAACATAAGAAAACAAAACAAAAGACTCCAGCTTATGATAGCAAACAGATCAATCAAGACTGTCAGTTGTCTCTCAAAATATTAGGTCGTTGATCTTTAATTAGTAGGTAGAGTATACAATACATTAATGGGTTATGTGAGAATTAATTATACTTGAATAAAGACTGAAGTCGAAACTTGAAACGGTGAAAGAAAACGTCTTTAGGAAACCGGCATGTCCTAGAACCAAAGAAATCGAAGACATGTGACATCTACCAGCCCGCACTGGGCCCGCGTGGTGGATTACAGCCTAGACGAGACCCTTTTCCCTACAATGGGAACATTATGCAGATTATGAGTACTGACTAGAAGACTTTACAAATAACATAGTAAATGTTACTACGGCTTGTTTCATAGAAGGGTTAGGCAGATGTGTAACTATTCGAGTACACCCACATTTCGCCAGTTATGTTTAATTCCCATGTAATATGGGCGAGCCGCCATAAACCGCCCGCACAAATCCAGACTCGGGGCTAGTACTGAGAAATTCCAAATGGACAAATCCAATAACACTTTGCTCGACCTGGGAATCGAATCCAGGACCTCATGCTCAACAGTAGCGCTTGCTACCACAAGAACAACGAGGCAGACCAAAAGAAATAAAAAATAGGCTGTTTACATCTAGAATAGCCTTATGGCTCAGTTCGGGTTTTGGCTATAATGATGCATATTAACATATTTTGTACCTAAATTGCATAAAGTTAGAGTTCAAAATGGATAGATATTTGCCAATATGATGGTGCAATATGTTTTTGCTGACATTGTACAAGTCACGTGTTCTGTGGTAAATATTTAAACAATAGTATGTTAATGAATTAAAACCAGATTTTTCGTCAACAAGTATTTTAATTTTGTAAAGTTCAATACAGCTATCAAAATAAAAATACTTAAAAATAAATCAATGATCAAGATTTTCAACTTGGTAAAGTAAGAAGTAGTAGAGATAGACAAGCAATCTGCGAAGCCTTTCCGCAACCATGTTGGGGTCGGCTTCCAGTCTAACCGAATGCAGCTGAGCTATTTTACATGGAGCGACGGGAGACCCTCCATGTAAATTTGGTCAGATAGGCATATCTGTGGGGTAATTGCGTAACACACTATCAGTAGCAATAACGTTCCTTTTGACAGTTCAACAACATTCATTGCGTCATTTACCGTTTACGTTGTTGAGCAGCCAAATTCTTCGAAAATATGAAGCAATGGATTAGCAATATCCTTCAAAATGATTCAGATTGTGATAGATAGTGTGTTACGCAATTAGGGTTCTGACCTCCACAACCCAGTTACTGCGATACCCTGGTTTTCAGACTTTGGGTCTTCTGACTACCCATAACGACTGTCAAAGATCTATGAAAGACAGCCGGGATAGGGACCAACAGCTTAACCTTCGAACTCCTGTTATAATTTAGCCACGAGACCCTCAAGAAGTAGTAGAGTAGACATAAGTATCAAATGTTAAAATTCTCGAAACTTTTTATTTTATTTTTCATACCGTGCCGTGCGTCACCGATTGGCGTGACGTCTTATTATTTTCTTGTCATCAATCCTATTGTTACTGGAACGAAAGAATAAGTCAATCAAGATCGCATGCTTGTTACGTACCATACCTAGATAAAACACTAAACTAATGAAAGCAACACAAAATTCATTGCGGTATTTACGTTGTTGAGCAGACACGACACATTTTTTGAACATATAAAGCAATGGATTAGCAATATCCTTCAAAATGATTCAATTTGAGATTGATTGTGTGTTACGCAATTAGGGTGCAGTACGGTGGAGGCGGCGACGCCCGCAATTGCTAAACGTGCCCGTGGCCTGAACCAATCTACTGGCGAAAGCACCCCTCACCCGAACAATCCTTGTGGTGAACGAAATCCATGAGAGACTGGATATTTTTTCGTGCTCTTTGAGTGAATTCACAAGTTTTATTAAATATAAGTAGTTAGTTATATAAGGTAAATAGTTATATTATTTGTTGTTAGGTATGTAAGGTCAAATAAGTTAATTTTAAGTTGATAACTACACTGTCGCATTAGGTTAAGAATCATCAAATGACCCCTCCCGCTCTGGGTGGAGCGGAAGGGAGTGTCAGACTCTTACTGACTAAAACCCACCCGTGTTCCTTCCTTAGCCCTTTCTGTTCCAGGGCAGCGGTAACCCTTTCGGATTAGGTTAAGGCCTGCAATGTGATAGTTGTAAGGTTGATAAATAAATAATACATAAATAAATAAAAATAATTTGTAACATTTTTCCTTTGCTACTATGTACTTCTTTTGTCCACCAGTAAGTAGGTAGTTATAATGAAGGAATGCCACTACTGGTAGCTACTAATTTAAATCGTGTCGTGACGTAGAAGTCGTAGAACATTACTCTCCAAGGCCACAGACCGTGATAAATGTATCAATCAATAATAATTGTTTGAATGGAATAGACCACGCTTTTTAACTAGCAGTCAATCAATCTGCGTTGCATTTCCCCAACCATGTTGGGGTCGGCTTCCAGTCTAACCGGGTGCAGCTGAATACCAGTATTTTACATGGAGCGACTGCCTAGATCTGACCTCCACAACCCAGTTACTGGGTAATACGATACCCCTTGGTAAGACTGGTTGTCAGTCATTTGGGTCTCTGATTATTCGTAAAGATTGTCAAAGATCTACGTATGACAGCCCTCTGGTGCCAGCTGTCAAAATCAAAAGTCATTTATTCAAATTAGGCTGCGAATCAGCACTTTTCGAACGTCAAAATTACATAGGTAAGACAGTCCCCCTAAACGTCCGCTCTTCATTACTTCCTAGTGCTGTAGCTGGGAAAAAGAAGTGGCGCAACAAACTCCCCATCGGATCAGCTGTCTTTTTAGTACGAAGAACTTGATTCTATACAATAGAAACCAGCAAGTAAATTAACCATTTGAAGTAGCAGTCTGTATCACTTTTGTTGATTGTACCTGCACATTCCAGAATCTGCAATTATAACCATTAATAATAATATAATCATATCATTGAAGTGCTGTACAATTTATACGTGAAATTCTCGGTATTTCTGCAACAATATCATTTTACATTTACAAGCTTGCGTTTGCGCAGGTCTGTTGTGCATGTATGTTTGTATAAAGATTACTTTTACTTGGCTGTGTTTAACTGTAATTCCAGCTTAGGTAACTGATAAAATGGCCGTTCATGACGTTATGGGTTTATCTTTGTTAATAAAGCGCGAAAATTAGCGCTACCTACTTAAAATGGTGTCGTTTGGCGGCCATTTTGGAATACTTAGAAGTTTAGTGTTTACTCGTGCATTTTAGCTTTAGAGAAGTATATTTTTTTACTAATTAAAGAAAAAAAGGGCTAGTCAAGTCCAATAAATTACTACTGCATTCGCGACATATTCGCCAAAAATGTAAACAAATATAAGTTTATGGAAAAACAACTTGAACTCGCCTAAATATATAAAGTTTTTTAATAGAGCTAGTCACTCTGAAATCAACTTAATTATAATCACCATTAAAATAAAGTTGATATTTGTTTAACTTGAAATAACGTCAATTTGAAAATTTGAAACATTCCCAGTCGCGGCAAGTGTAGCTTAACCTTCGATCGAGCTGTGAGGCTGTTATCATTTAGCCACGAACCTCTAGGTACATATTATTTAAGGAAATGACAGTTTTCAACTAAATCCAGAAACATTGCGAGTAAATTACCTAATACTGCAATCGCGACATATAAAATTTGCCAAAAATATAAACAAATATAAGTTTATGGAAAAATAACTTTAACTGCTAAATAATAAAGTTAAGTTTACGCTACAACTTCAAACTGAATCAAAAATAAAGTTGATATTTGTTTAACTTGAAATAATATCAATTTGAAACATTTGGAATAGACTCTCTTATCTCTCGTTCTATTAATACAATGCATTAACGATCAACCCATATACCAATCTAAATATATATTTTCCGTGACTACAAAAACACTTGAAACTCATGTTTATTTTGTTATTCGTTCCACTGTTTATACTTTTTGGAGTTTCACGATTCGCGTGGGTTTTCATAAAATAAGGCTGGCTGGCGTGCTCACGTTTTTTTTTTTTTTGTTAGCCTATTTTGTGTCCCAATGCTGGGCAAAGACCTGCCCCTTTCTCTTCTAAACCTCCCTGTCTTGTGCGATCTCTGGCCAAGTTGGCCCTTTTTTTTTTTTTTTTGTTGTTAGCCCATTTTGTGTGACGCTCCGGGCGTCGGGAGCCGCGTGACGACTCCCGGCCACCGTAGGCGCGGGCCTGCGGGCGGTGAGTAATGGGTAGCTCACCGTCCGATCAGGACCAGGCCCGTGCCGGACGGCGCGTTGTGTTCCACGCGCGCCTCAAAGAGATGTCAGCAGAGGACGGGGCCCCACAGGGCCGAAGCCTGCCGGGGCGGCGGGATTTTCCGAAAGGTTAACCGCTGCCCTGGAACAGAAAGGGCTAAGGACGGAACACGGGTGGGTTTTAGTCAGTAAAAGTCTGACACTCCCTTCCGCTCCACCCAGAGCGGGAGGGGTCATTTGATGATTTCCCATCCACAAAAAAAAAAAAAAAAAAGCCCATTTTGTGTCCCAATGCTGGGCAAAGACCTACCCCTTTCTCTTCTAAACGTTATCACATCGTCATACCGCTTTCCCCGTGGTCTACCTCGACGGCGATGTCACTATACTCACGTCAGCGCCAATAATTCTTTCACAATATTTATAAGTATTTTGATAATCTACATCTTACTGGAAAAACCTCGTACCTAAAGTAGGCCGCAGTAAAGACAACCTCCACAAGCAGGGGTCACGGAAGGCTCAGACCTCCGCGGTGTGTATGCGGCGTCTCCATTGCACAGACAATGGCTCACCTCCCATCTTGCATCGCATCCTATCACCTGCACACGTGAGGACCTGATGGCTGCGAATGCTACCTTTTTTCTGTTATTTTTTATATAAATACGCTAAGGAGACAAAAAAAATTACAAAGTTAATTACGTATGACTATCTTTCTGAGGCCCCCCCTACAGGCCCAAACTGCAGTTTGGGGAAAAATAAATACCCACCTAAATTTAGAAATAACTGTTGCTAAAACTTACGTCACTTCTACAGAATTGTTTGAAAAAGTCTAGAGAGTTCTTCGCCATATTCTAAAGAACCTTTAGATGGATTGCGTTCTGCGAACAGAAACCTTTCTCTTTTATTAAAACCAAGCTATTTTCGTACATACTTATCAGAATTCCTTGACCTAAAAGGAACTTTCGCGACCACAGATTATATCGTTCCCGCCAACCGAAGCGACAGCTGTCAAAATGCTCCCGGGAGTGCGATAGCGTTCTATTTTATGAAAATGTCACAGGTCCCATTCAGCCGATATTCAGCATTTTCAGTGCGTTTGTATTGTCCTAGATATTTATAGAACTGAAAGGAATTGTTGTTCGCATTGTCTAGTAAACTCCGTGAGCATTTTATATTATACCTAACTAGAATAAAAGAGGTTTTGTTTGATAGCGTTGGGGTTTTTTTTTGTTTGAATTAGCTGTAGGTTATGTGGTTTTCATTTTATTTTGAGAGACGTACCTAATACCTAACTTCGAAAGGAGATAATTATATCAAATACCAATGTAGATATTTAATTTGTATAAATCCTACTAATATTATAAATGTGAAAGTTTGTATGTTTGTTACTCATTTATGGCTGAACGGATTTAGCACACAGATACCTTCTTTTTTTGCTGCTCTATGGTACTCCTCATGGACTTCCTCCATCGTGGGGGTGACAGAGGGGTACTCTTACCGGCTAAAACCACAGCGGTGTTTTACCTCTGCCTATGGCGGGGGTGCGGGATTCGCATAAGCATTCACCGCTCCCCCGAAGCACACAGATACCACCACCTACCTAACCACCTCTCTACCTGATACCAGATACCTGGATTAACACTTTTTTTTACCCTGTTCTGTCCCAGTGCTGGGCCAAAGCCTCCCCAAAGTCCTTCCGGATAAAAATATTCCATGGGAACGTACTGTTCCTATGAAATATTTTCCGACATCACTTCGACATACTTTTAATCCGGCAAAAACTAGTACGCTAATAAACATCTGATAAACTCAATAACACTTTCATTTAGAGTGATCAATCAATGAATCACATCCATCATAATGACATTCCAAGACCTTGAACTTAACTTTCTCCTTTTAATCAATAATCAGCGATGACGTACAAAAACGGTAACGCGCAGTGCGCATGTCAGTCAGCCCGCTCGGCTGTCTATGGAAAATTTTGTAAGACGTTGTTTTTTAATGTCAAGGCGAGTCTTAGACTAAAGAAAACACGATAAAACTTTTTCGTTATCAAAATAATCTTGGGTTTTATTTCCGGTGAGCGTAATGCTTCAAGGCGAGAAGATTCTATATAAAAAAAAATCTCTTTTTGTTACGTGGGTGGGTTTGGCTGATTAAAATGATAATTTCTGTTTAGCCGCGGGTGTGGAAAAATGCGTGCAAAGAGAAATGCTCGAGAGTATTTTTAATTCATTTTGCTTTGAAAAAGATTTCGCGTATCGCTATACTTATCAGAAGATTGCACAGATAAGCAAAAATCTCGTCTTTATTACAAAACTTATTTGCATCATTTTTACGGTTAAGGAAACTCGTTATGCATGTAAACAAAACATAATATTATAAATCAATGTCAATGTGAAAAACGAAACACTAAAAAAAAAAAAAAAATATTATTTAGCTGGACCGTACCCAGAAGACAGAATGACGAGACAACCACGCCAGGCCGAACGGGTTATAAAAAAAATAAAATGTAAACAATTTGCGCGCCAATGCGTTAGTGACAGCGCGGTTTGTTTTCGTGTTCTATTTTTTGTATTTCCTTCGATTTTCCTTATGGCATATCAAAAATAGTTTAAATATTCCATAGAGAGTTTGTCTTAACTAGGTGGGGCCATCCACCACGCCGGTCCAATGCGGTTTGATAGATGTCACATGTCTTCGAATTTTTCGTTCTAGGACATGCCGATTTACTCACGAGGTTTTCCTTCACCGTTTTGAGAGCAGTGGTGATGAAATAATTTACACAAAGTAAAGCGCCTCACTGGGGCTCGAAACCATGACCTACAACTCGTAAATCGCGGCCGTTCACACTGGGCCACCACTGCTCTCTGCTCCAGTTCGAGGGACATACAAGAATACAACCAATGCGCATAGTGCAATACAGCAATGTTAAAAAAAAATATATACCAAAAACAGTTCTAAAAACTTTTCTAAATTCGTACCAAAAATTAACACGAAAACAAGTAAAAATATTCTTACGTATTTCGGTTGCCAATTGCCATAATAACATGAAATTCCTTTAAAGAGTTATGGCAACGTTTCAAACGAATGACGCAGTGTTTTGACGGTAGTTCTATAAAAAGATCGTAATCTTGTTGGGTAGAGAAAGTACCTACTATTGTATTTCAACACTCTGTATGAAATATTACAACGCAGTATAGAGCGAAACTATCCGCGATGGTTTTAGAATCACCTTTAAGTAACCTGACGCTTGAGTTCGGAGAAAAAAGAGCACTCCCGTTCGTAACGTCAGATCATAATGAATACGGCAAATAGATGAGTCAGGTCAGACCGAAGGAATTTAGGATAAGGGATAGAGCAAAGCCATTCAACCAGGGCTGTGTAGTGGTATGCTGGACAAAGGTCTCGCCAGCTCGTAAATTCGTCATTGATAAACAGAATCCAATAACCACCTAAATGTGATCCTTGGATGGTTAGGTTCATTGTGAATCCTGTTCATCAATTCAGCCGAAAGATGTTCACTGCTGAACATGCACCAGCGATGCTTGGGGGAGAAGCGTCGCCTTCGCCACATCGACCGGTCCTGTGCTTCTCGCATCCAGTGGAGTTCTGCAACTTTTGTTACCTAAGCCCAAGAGAAGGACTTCATCATCATCATTTCCGCCGAAAGACGACCACTGCTGAACATAGGCCTCCCCTAAGCATCGCCACTTCAACCGGTTCTGTGCTTCTCGCATCCAGCGGATTCCTGCGGCCTTTACAAGGTCATCGGTCCATGTCGTAGAAGAAGAGGAACAACTGTCTTTATGATGATTAGTTGTTACTTCTCCATTCTTCCGCTTCCTCGGGCCATTGTCAGCTGCTATTGACCAGGAAGAAGTAACAGTGAGTCACACCCACCGTTCCTTCATTGTCAATGTGGATGTATGCCAAATGTTTGTTTTCTGACCTCCCATTCCTAGGAAATCTCGTTTTCCAAAGTTATGTTTGTATGCTTAGTTATTATCTTGTTCTTCTTTAGTGGCTTCTGAAATCTGGGTGAGTCTTTCTTCAAGGTTCAAGGGTTTCAATTGTTTCTTCTTGACGATACTCCGACTAAGATAAGATGAAATACCTTAATTTCTGGCATAATCTTTGGGAATTGATGCATTTAAATGACTAGGCTTTTGAGTTTGTGTTGGCAACTCTTATAGAGGAGGCAGTCAGAACACTGCATATTCAGCTTTGCTTTGCCGGATGCGGAAGGTGGAGGACATCCGCATCCAGTCTGTCCCAGCCTCCTTAATTTCGTCGATCCATCTAGCTGGAGGGCGTCCCCGCAGACGTTTCGGCGCTTGCCGATACGTGGTCTCCACTCCAGGGGCTCTTCTGCCCCACCGGCCATCGGTCTTTCAACAAACATGACCAGCCCACTGCCACTTCAGCTTGCTAACCTTGCAAGTTATGTCGGTAACTCCTGTTCTTTTCGGGATAATTTCATTTCAGAGTTTATCCTTCAAGGAAACTCTGAGCATAGCCCGCTCCATAGCGCGCTGAGCGACTTTGAATTTGTGAACCAGACCGACCGTCAGTGTCCACGGTTCGGCACCGTATGTCACAACGAACAGGATAGGCGGACGGGTGGGCAAGTTCATAGAGTTATTCAGCCAGAAACAACTTTGCTGGCCTGCCAATTCCTCTGCGGATTCATTCCAGTCCAGACACCAGGAATGACATAAACCATTGAATAATAAATCATATTCAGTCACGTAAATTTTCTCTGTGACAAAAATGCAGCATTTGAAACATGCAAGCAAGCATTTCAGAAAATACAACAGAACCCATAACCATTGAACTCCAAACGTATTTTTATGCTTCCTTTAGCAAATTCTTTATGGATCGAGGCCAAGTATATTCCTTTTATCATAAATTTTCAATAGAATAGTTTGGCAAGCGCTCTCTTTTAAATTTTTCCCGAGTAAATGCTAGAATTGCTAAAAAGATAATATTTTGTCCCCATTGCGAAATGTTTTATCGGCCGATGAGAATGCAGATAAATATACGAATAAGCGTTTTGATGACCTTGCTATTTCCGATTTGTATGTTTGTATTAGAATGTGAGTATGTTTTTTTTTGTGGGTAGGTATGCAATTTGGCGTATTTTAAGAAGGAGTGTCCAAGGAGTTTCTTTTCCGTTCTTCTCCATAGGTCTTCCTACTACCGCTTTGGAATGGGTAGCTATCTCCATATTTCTGACTGACCGACTCCTTGGTAATAAGTAAAAAAAGTAAAAATTGAAATAAATGCGTTGAGTTTGAGTCTGTTATAATACAATACATGTTGTATTCAATCAGCAATCCAGATTGAATTGTTTATCTGAGTCCGTCCCTTTATATCCTAAACAAACATTTGTTTCTGAATGTTACATGGTAATGAGTTAATACACGTAGACACTATTTTTGGCGTTTAAAACTAAGTTTTATAAAAACTTCCAAGGAAAAAAAAACTTCACTCTAAAAAAGAACTTGCTAAGCACTACGTGTCGGCAGATTTTCTTTCCATCGCTTTTCTACTAGTATAATAATTATTAAATCGCCGATTAAAGAAGTAAAGGCACGTTGTAACTATTGTGCTTCCATGGTTTAAAGCAAATGACGCATGCAGCACGCTTGTGCATTCAGCTTTGTTCTGAAACCAGAGTTTTCCAAAACAGTTTTTAGGCATCCATCTATTTCAGTACCATCTTTCATTTAGATAGGTACCCGTATGTCTTGTGCTTTATAAACGTGAAAGTAATCACGCCCGAAAGTAAGACTCACCCTATTATTGATCTGTTTTTAGATTCACAACACTAATTCTATTTTTGTATATTGGCAAGGCTCCTCTTTTGGCCGCCGACTGTTTACTGTTTTCGAATTTTGAATCAGTTGCTTCTTGATTCTCGTATCGAACGCACGTGTTGACAAACATAAAAATAGATTCTATTTTCGTAAACAAACATAATATGCTGTATACGGTATACAGCATAAAGCTATTTTTCAGAAAAGTGCCTGAAAAAAATCGCCTTACGATACCTTAATTTTTTTCGTTGTTTTTTGTAAATTATTTATTTATTGAAACATTCCATTTTTTGTGATATACTTGTTGTTTATAATATTATACGAGGTTTATTTCGTTGTTGCACATAGAGGATTTATATATTTTTGAAAAATGGTCAAGTTGTACCGGTAAGCCCATTCTAGTCTATCGCATGAAGTCAGTGTTAAAAAATATGTTGTTTGAACCCCTTCGTAGGCTCTAATATATTTGAGTACATTCCGACGACATTTAATGTATTGCCATCTCTTTCTACCAACCTCTCTTTCTTACTGAAAGAGAGGGAAGTAATATGTTACTTTAATTCACTTGTGCTAACTTTAGCATGTTTTAATAGCTTTGTATATCCTGAGATGACGTCTTTACGTGTTTGGAAACTACGCAAATTATCATAGTTCTAATTTTCTTCCATCTCTTTCTTATTTCATCTACAAGTAAATGACCACATTTTCAGTTTATTCTGTGAACAATCGACGCTATGGTCGTTGAAATTTACCTATAACCAGTCACCAAGCCTTGAAAGTATGCATCTGAATTTACTTAACCTATTTAACTAAACTAATAATAATTTTTGTTTGAACGCGCTTAACTCTGGAACTACCAGACGGATTTGAAAAATTATTTTTGCATTTGGTAGCCGCATTCTTGAGGAAGGTTATACGCGAAGGTTATATTAACAATACGCTACTACCCTTAGCAGCCGAGCAAAAAGAAAAAACGTCAGAAATAACGCTAAGCGAAAACAAAGTAGCAGCGCGGGCGGGCGATGGATAGCCCAATTCTTGGGGAAGGTTATAGACCATATTAACATCATGTTCTCGCTACGACCCTTAGGAGCCGAGCATTGTCGAGCAAAGCCGAAAGCGAGGTAATAGCGCGCGCCGGCGATACGATGCGACGCGGTATATAAGGGGCCGAGGTAGTTTTACAAAAAATTGGCTATTATTTTAGTATACGGTGTATCAAACTACTTCCACGCGAATAAACTCGCAGGTCGCTAGTTAACTTATAAAATGTCGTGAAAACAACTCATTAATATCAAGGTTGCCCAGATTATATCAAAGAAATTCCCTTCGGAAATTGTTCAGTGGTTTTCCAGTTAGCTTCGATAAAATAAACATGCAACTGTTATGGTCCTTGAAATTGTTTGAATACAACACGCTAGGTTTGTTACCGGCTCGTAGCTAAGTAATAACCGCCGCACGGGCCGATCGATCAGGTTAAGCTACGCTTGCCGCGGCTAGTCCGTGGATAAGTGACCATCTTTACATACCGAGACTTTTACTCCCCGTATCACGGAAAGCACGTTAAGCCGTTGTACCCGGCTGTCATTCTTGGAGCTTTGACAGTCATTACGGGTCGTCAGAAACCCGAAAGTCTGACAGCCTTACCAAGGGGTATCGTAATACCCAGTAACTTGGGATGAGGAGGTCAGATAGGCAGTCGCTCCTTGTTAAATACTGATACTCAGCTGCATCCGGTTAGACAGCAAGGCGACCCTAACATTTGGGAAAAGGCTAGGCAGATGATGACATTGATGATTTCATCATCATCATTCAGCTGAAAGACGTCTACTGCTGGCAAAGGCCTCCCCAAGCATTACCACTTCGTCTGCTTGGAGTGGCGACCGCGTACCGGAAGACGGAACGTTGGAAGGTCTTTCACATGGTGGACCGATGTCCTTGTGAAGGCTGCGTCCCAACGACCATGGTCGTTGCTGCGTCCGCTAGATGGGAGAAACACAGAACCGATTGATGATTTAAAATCATCGTCGGATAATTTAGTTCCTTATTTCTTTAAGGATGATGATGACAACTCGCAAGGTGTACTTATTTATTACCATTAGACTTGTACTTTAGACTCCGGTCCCTTTATTATGCGATAGTGAATCGTTTCTCTGTGTAAGGGAAAAGTTTTCCATGCCGGACGGCGCGTTGTGTTCCACGCGCGCGTCAAAGAGATGTCAGCAGAGGACGGGGCCCGATAGGGCCGAAGCCTGCCAGGGCGGCGGGATCATCCGAAAGGTTAACCGCTGCCCTGGAACAGAAAGGGCTAAGGAAGGAACACGGGTGGGTTTTAGTCAGTAAGAGTCTGACACTCCCTTCCGCTCCACCCAGAGCGGGAGGGGTCATTTGATGATTTCCCATCCACAAAAAAAAAAAAAGGGAAAAGTTTTTTCATCTCCATCTAACAACATCTTGTGATTGCCGTTTCGCACTTCGTCTATTCAGATTGAGTTAAAATGTCGCAAATTATGCGACATATGTAGCGTAACCTTCATAGCTATTCATATCCGTTCGATAAGCTTCAGTGTCGAATCGATCATCAATCAATGTTGTCGTAGGGGTACTCTCAACGTTGTTCACAAATCACATCGTTTGCTATCAGGAAGCATTTCCAAACGAAAATTACAAGATGTCCCACCCGCAGTTCGGTATGCCTTTTGGCATAGACCTCCAACTGTCTCCATTGTGCTCTATGGTCCCCAAGGATAGACGGATATCGTCTTTCCATCTTGTTTTTGGACACCCCCGATTTCTTATACCCAAGCATAGCATATATATGCAAACAACTTTATACCACGGGAAAATCAATTCCTCTGTTTGTCTTGAATCAAGGCTTCCAACAAACGACAGTAACCTTCAAAAAAACATTTATAACCTCAGCACATCGCATGCTAAATTCTCATCAAGTACTATCGCCTTAATTAATCTACATTTGCTGTAAACAACAACAGAGCTGTTTTTAAACAAAATTATGCATCCATTATCATTTCAGTCGAAATGCCAGGAAGTACTAACTATAATGTACCAACATAATTATTATAATAAATTCAATGACCAATCCAAAACAACATACAAAGTGTCTGTAATTCGGCAGTTACTTTCACAGAATTATTTTGAGTTGATTGATTGTCAAAGGAAAGGTCACACTTTCTGTGTTGTTTGGTAAAATCCGTGGTTCCAGAGATAAGCGCGTTCAAACAAACAAACTCTTCCGCTTTATTATTAGTATAGGTTGGATGACCGATCCAAAACGAAATCAACATTAACCCCTTTATTTATAAACGTTGCTTAAAGTTAAGTAGTAATTAGCGACTGTTTAAACATACATTTGTGACATTTAAACGTCACTTAACTTTAATCATCGTTTATAAATAAACCCCTAAGTGTCTGTATGTTGGCAGTTACACTTCCACAGGTTTATTTTTGAGTTGATTGATTGTCAAAGGAAAGGTCACACTTTCTTTCTGTGGGTTGGCAACAGACAATGCTTTGTTGATCCTACCCTATCTTGTAACATATTCTGACAAATAAATGATTATGATAATATTAGCATAAGGCTTTGTACAGACGCCAGCACATCAAGTTACTACAATCTGTCAAATTTCTTTAATAGATTTTCAACTTTATCGCTAAAGCATTAAGGTTCAAGGATGATTGGGAAAATTTGATAGTTTCGGGTAGCGTGACCTGCTGGCGTCTGTACAGTCACGAGCACCAATATGTCAACACTTGGAAACTTTCAAATGCGATTTTTTCGTGAAATAACGAATGCAACGTTGAAATACGACACATTACATAAACCTATGGGTTCGAAAATGCTATGTTCGTAACAACATAAAATTTCATTCAAAAATAATTGAGTAAATTGCATTTGAATAAAGCCGAGTGTATACATACTTTTGCTCGTGACTGTACACGACACGGTTTCTTTACGGTAAACCACGCCGTAGAAAAAGCGTGCCCGTCAACAAGGTTCCATAGTGATCCATACAACACTTACGACCGGACTGACTGACAGACTGAAAATATTTCGTCGGTTACGTAAAAAAAAAAAATGCTGTTCCATACATTTTGACCGCGTATTCCATTCATCTATGAAACGGTTATTATTTTTTTTAACAATCTGCGAGAAATTTCGTGCAAGGGGGCTCAGCTCAGAATCATGTACTGAATTCATGGTAACTCGTGCGCGTCGATGTCCCTGCGACCTTGTTGGTATACCTGCTGATTTTCAGGTTTTCTTACGTAATTTTCAGTGCACATGCACCTAAATCTCAAGTACTGGAGGTACTTAGGTAGGAGGTAGGTAGGTAGGTATTTTATTTTAAAGCGTTACGTTATTACCAGTTTTATCAGTCACAATAACTGTACTATCTCTGTTATCACCTGTTGTTTCAAATATAAGATAAACAGACATGTAGGCTATCTACCTGCATATCCATATTGTTATCTTACACAGATCTACTAACATCTCATCCTAAGGACCATACTCATCCTAAACTTACAATAGTACCTTTCGACTGCTGACAAAGTTCATCATCATCATCTGTCTAGCCTTCTCCCAACTATTTTGGGGTCGGCTTCCAGTCTAATCGGATGCAGCTGAATACCAGCATTTTAGGAGACTGGCATTTTAGGGACTGTCGCGGTCGGTCGGTCTGAAGTGTCTTTTTTTTTCCTGTAATGCCAGTAAACGCATTTTTGTTTCAGTCTTTATTTTTGACTATCTGTCCTCCACAACCCAGTTGCTGGGTAAAACGTAAAGTTATGGTAACGAGTTTTTGGATAAATAGAGCTTTCATAACACTTCTCCAATTCCCATGTGCCAATTTGCCGATACTGGCGCAGTTACAAATGAGAAATACATCTGATACTCTAAAAACTTTGGCGCTTCTAACAATGCAAACTTAAAAAAAAATATTGAGTCTCTTTTTACTTTCTTGCTTCTTCTTACAGATGTAGGTTGCAGTCAGTATTTAGTGGCCATTTAGTATTTTTAGGACCTCAAAATAGGAATTATTTGAGGTTCAGAAAAAGAAGCACTATCATTATATTAGTGTTCAATCATATTTTTAGGAACGCAAAATGGGAATTATTAAAGGTTCGATTAAATGCCGTTACAAATCCTATAAACTACGAAATTTGTCGGCAGTGGAGACTGCTGTTGCCTTGTAAGGATAGAGAAATTAAGCATTTTATTTTGTCTAGAGTAGTGAAATTAAACATTTATTTTGTCCTCTACAGTATCCTGTCATAATTCTCGAGCGACTTCGTCAATTTTACCCCTTATTCAAACAAAGATAACAAAAACTAATCCTATTATTATATTTGCTAGATACTAAAACATATCTTAGTCTTAGTTTATACAATATTTACTAAGACTTGAATGTGAGGTAAACTGACAATAGTTCCCCAACATTTGAAGGAAGCAGACAGATTGAATATAAAATGCCTTATTATAATTATTTCGAGAAGAGGGCCGGTGATTTGACGTTGTTAAGTGAATATTTGGAATCTGAAGTTATTTTTTTGAGCAAAAACATTGGAAGGTACGGATATTAATTGGATTTTGTGGTCGATTTTTGTTGTTTCAATGTTGGTTTGATAAAAAGGCTGGCGTGATTCCGCGTGATTTAGTCATTCGTTTATTTGTCAATGGGTGATTAGATTAACCCGGCGGGAGTGTGGTGGGGTGTGATATACCCCAAGTACAGTTCATATGGCTATATCTTTTTAATTCGCGGTGTTACATTTTAGCGGCTTTGTGTAGCTGGAGTGGAAGGGTTGCGGGAGCGGAAAGTGGCGTGATCGCAGTGTTGCGCCGGCCAGCGTTCGGACTACATGTGCGCAAACGTCTGTGGGGTAAGTCACACCCCGCCACATACTTCGTGTATACGTTTTGTGACAAATTTGTTTAGCGCTTGGTGTAGTTATAAAAGCTAATTATTGCTTTCTTTTTAGGTTATAAATAAAAATGTCAGTGGAAAGTGGTGAAAGAAGACTAAGGTCATTGCTAGATGAAGTTTTAGAGCATTCAGATGAAGCAAGCTCGTCAGAAGTATCCGATCATTGCAGTGAACATGAACAGGAATCTGATACGCAACGCCAACAAAAGTAATAAACGTACAGAATTTATCCGCAATTTGGGATTGAGTTTGGTGTATACGCATTTGCAGTTACGAGGAGATCAAAAAAATATTCCTGTGTACATTCGCCAAAGAATTTCTTCACAAATCAATGTACCGCTGCGCCCAGTAGTCCAAAATGAGCCTGGACGATATACTCGATGTGTGGATTGCCTACGCAAGAGAGATCGCAAAACAAAATACGCATCTACAGGGTGTGGAAAAGCCATATGTCTAGATCATGCTATTTTTTCTTGCAAAAATTGTACTGATTTTGAATATTTTTTTTAAAGTGTTCCTAAACAATTTTCTAAGGTTTTATACCTTTATTTTGTCAAAAATCTCATGTTCTTTTAAGTTTTAAGAGTTTTTTTTGTTTAAATAAAACTTGTTATTTTTTGTGATTTTTCAAAGAGAGGATAATATTTTTGTTACCAAAAACTAGTGCCTTAGATCTCATTATGTGAATTAATAAAAAATATGTAGAATTAGCAGTATTTTTCATTTTTAATACACGTAAATAAATGCCAAGTATAATATACACCACTCATTTCATGTTATTTCATTGAAAAACCTATTTTAAATGCCGATTCGTATTGGGGTACGTCACACCCCGCCACATACTATATGTAATTTTTCTTCACCACACTCCCGCCGGGTTAATATCCTGCATCAACAGACAGTTTTTTAACAACATAATTATAAATCTATTTGGTCAATCTGTGTGGTTTTTCCTCAAAAGACCATCTCAGACATCGATCTACATGGTCTTCATAATGATCTGACCAAGATTATGTCCGGACTTTAAAAAAGACTGTGACCTCTGAGTTTGTTTCGACCTTTCTTCTCAGACTAGTCAGATAGGAAACGCCGACCTCATCTAGTTCTTAAAATATGATTGACGTGTTAAAAGGGTTTGTGCAAACCTACTTACAACAATAAAATAATATATCATTTATTTCAAAAAACTTCTAAGTTTTATATACTTAGTAGGCAGCGGTTGACTTTGACTTCAATACAACCTTCTAAGTTCATATTATAATCATATTGATTGCCATTTCATGAAATAGTCATTTAATAGGATTATATGAACTTGTAATTCTGTAAATACATACTTGTTACGGTCGCTAATCATATGGTTCAACATACAAACCGACACTGAGCTGCAAATTACAAAAATCGTGTGAAAATTGAATTTCGCGGGCTACACTGGCGTTTCCCCTTAATACTGTTTGACATTATTAATAACAACTCCTTTTTTTGTTACAGCGGTGACAACGCCTCGCTGAGCGCTGCAGGGAGCAAGCGCTCCGCTTTGTCGGCTTCGGACGCCGAGTGTTTTTCGCTGTGCCTGGGTGCCGGGCCTCTGTGGTAAGTGCAACATTTTAGTACTTACCGTGTTAAACTAAAGAAAAAATAATCTACCAACACCCCAATTGCGTAGCCACTTCCTTTCACAATTCGAAGGTTTTTAAAAGAGATTCCTAATCCATTCCTTCATATGCTTGTAAAATTAGTCTGCTCGACAGTGTAAGTAATGCAATGAATGTTGTCGAATTATAAAAATGAAAGATATTGCAATCGTTATCGGTGAAAGATATTGTGTTACGCAATAACCCCACGTGATCTTTTGGCGCTCGGAAGACATTGATAAGGGGGCGCTGTTGGTGGGTAAACATTTTGTGCAATTATTTTGTGAAATGTATTGAAAACACATATATCAGTATTTTATAAAAAGCTAGTGAGTCTATTCAACACACACACAGCTACACACCAAGATATACATTTCCAGTTTTAGCTGACCTCGCATTGTATAGGTTTTTCGTACAATCAGAAGTCAGTTTATACTGGTTACTGTATAGCTTGATGTGTAGCCGTGCGTACAGACGCCAGAACATCAAGCTACCCGAAACTGTCAAATTTTCCTAAGCAACCTTGATTCTAATGTTTTAGCGAATAAAGTTGAAAATCTATTAATGCCAGGCGCCAGCACATCAAGCTACTACTATCTGTCAAATTTAATAGGTTTTCAACTATATCGCTAAAGTATTAGGTTCAATGTTGATTGGGAAAATTTTACAGTTTCGGGTAACTTAACCCGCTGGTGTCTGTACAAGATTTCCTAAGAAAATCACATGACGTAAAGCAAGAATCTCGTGGATAAAACGTGGTCAACTAAGATTACATATTTATCTTGTACACAGATGTAACTAGACGTACCTACTTACGTCGAAGTAATTAATTGAACCTTAGACCCAACGCGCGAAGAGATAAGTTCATGCAACTATTTGACCTGTTCAAGTATCTCGTTATCACTAGAGATACATGCTCTGTGATATCTTATAGTGCATGTAGTGTGACGTAGGTGATACGTTTTAACTCTGACTAGCATCTGCCCGCGATTTCGTCTGCGTTAAACCCGTCGCATTGCATCGCCAGCCCGCGCTATTACTTCGTTTTCGATTATTACTTTTGCTCGGCTCCTAAGGGTCGTAGCGTTATGTTAAATAAATAATAGCTTATAGCGATCCTCAAGAATTGTGCTATCAAATACAACTGGTAGTTCTAGAGATTACTCCCTACATACAAACAAACAACCTTTTACGTCTTTATAATATTAGTAGTGTAGATAAAGTGTGTTAATTAATTAGATACTTTGAAGTCTATATTAATAGAAGTAGGTATTAGATGTACTACGATTATCCACGAACGCGTTAGTATAGTACATACTAGTGTAACTAAAAGCAGATTGAGTTACGCTGCCACTCTTTTCACACGAGAGGTTTCGAGAACATGTTACGCTGTCAGTACTACCAAATCAATACATTTTGGACGGCAGGTAACGAGCTCCTTGAAATTCTGACAGTATTCGTACATAAATGCAGTCACATATTAATTTTAATGAGTCAGTCGAACGCTCCATGTAATCCTCCAAAAAAATTACATAAACCTCCATGGGCACTTATGAAACGTCAGAAGCTAGGTGCACGGTTACAATTGGTAGTTTTCTATGGAGAAGAGCTGGCAAGAAACTTCACGGTTACTCTTAAAATTTAAAAATAATAATTATAGTTAGCAAAGGTGTCCAATATGAACTCCCAGGTCCACTATCTCTAATGAGATTTTATTGGAAGTAAATTTTAAATTTATATCCCCAAATATTCGCATATGACTCATTCAAAGTGATTGTAGGTTACTTTTATTGAATTCTAAGATATATTAAATGTATTCTTCGCAGGTGGTCCTGATGTTCCGGCAACCGGCTCGGCACCGCCCGGAGGGGTGAATGGCGGGGCCGCGAGCCCCGCTAACCCATCATCACCCATCCACGACGACAACAACCGTGAGTGATCCATCTCGTTTTATTATTAAAGAGTTCCACAGCACAACAGTCTACACCACTGTAGACAAAATCTTGGCAGGAAAAGTTTTTACAAGGGTCTCATCAACAGCTTTTTTTTACTTGCCTGCGCTGTCCCACTTACGAAGTCTGAATTATTTTTGGGATAAAAATTACGTCAGTATATTAAAATGGCAGAAATTGATTCAGTAAACGATTCTGAATAAACTACTTTTATGATGTCACATTGTATAGTGGTGCACTCGGTGATCAATGATGCAATCTTGTCTAGGTTTTACTTACACTCCTAATTTGAAAACTTCCTAGTTATTCCTAATGGTTTTGCCAATGCCCATAGGCAGGGGCTACCATATTTCAGATGAGCTACCGACCTGTTAGCCAACTAAACTAAAATCTACATAACTTTGGTATTGACCAACCAGCTGTTCCCTCTGCAGGTGACTTGTTGAGTGCCCTACTATGGGCCAGCGCGAGTTCACTCGCAAGCAGCGCGGAGAGCCTCATCGAGCAAGCACCGCAGCAAGCTCACCCAGCCATCCACCAGCAACGCAGAGAACAGGTCAGTAACAAATCTATCTATCTTTCGGGAATAGATATAATTTTCCAAGCTACCGTCGGTTAGGGCTCCAGAGAGAGGAACCTCCTGACAATGCGAGCCGTCCAGAGGTACCACTTTCTGAATCAAGCAATTGATCCAGCTGCCCAACGAGAGCCTCCTCAGTTGTTGGTCGAGGCTCTTGGCTGTCACGACTATCGGCACAATGATTGCTGAGATTTATTATTATTATTACTATTTGGTTAGACACACTAGCAGCTAATAAGCTGATGCGTGTGTATCACATAGCTTGGAGATATTTAATCTGCCCAGTCGATTCTTGAAGCAGTTCAGTGTGGGAGCTTGCGAGCGTTGGAGGCTTTTCCTTTGATGAGTTTTCTCACAGCTTGAGGGAATGCCCACGCAAATGTTTGTTCGCATTCAGTGTGTAAAGGCCTTGAAGGCTGTGCACTTCGTAGTGTTCTGTAAGTGTTGATGATTCAACAACATGAATAGATACCATCAGCCTATAGCAGTCCACTGCTGTACATAGGCCTCTCCTATTGCACGGTAGGTAATAGGAGGTAACTTACTTACCCTAAATCTTCACTTGACAAAAAAAAACACATGGCACACAAAATAACAATTAGTTGTTCCGGGTCTGGCTGTTTGTGTATGTGAGTTTATATGTCTGTAAACGCACCCACGACAGGAGGAATTCCTAGCGTGGGGCAACATTAAAAAAAAAATTATAATAATTTGTATCATTGCAGACGATCAGGAAGATCCTCGAGCGCAAGGACAGGCAGCCTGTCAAGGTGGACTTCAAAATCTTCCTCACCGAAAACACTATCAACCGCTGGGAAGCTGTAAGTACCATTATATCACTTACACACATACTTGACATCTACCAACCCGCACTCGGCCCGCGTAGTAAATAACGGCCCACTCCTTCTCACAGAGGCCTGTATCTCAGAACATTGTAGACTGATTATGAATTGTTTAGAAATAAATTAGGTAAGTACCTACAGACGAGATTTTGAACCTGCAACATGGTCACACACAGCTTTGACACAGCAGTAGTAGGTCTTTAATAAACTGAAACTAGTATATAATGTATAGTTTACGATATTATCAGTCTCTGGACATATGTATCGAAGTGCAATGACACTATTGATAACCCTAAGATAGTAACAAATACGTCATTGTTGCAATTACAATGTTTATATAATTAAATAAGGAGTTATTGTTTATGTAAAAAGTAAAAGTGTTTACATATTTATTATACAGGGTTAAAAACAAATTAGCTAGCGAGACTCAGCTGATGTGATGGGAAACATGATAAAAAAAAATGATTTGATGATAATTTATTTTGGACTAAACAACCGTTGGTAGTGTTGTTACATGAAGTTCGCGTCACCCCTGCTGAATTTCGCTAGTTAATTTGATTTGACCCCGTATTTGTGAAAGAGTGTCAAGCGTACTAGGTACTAATCACTGCCGTACCTATCCCAGCCGCCAAGCAGGGCTTACCACCAGCTCTTATAACAGGGCAGAAGTTGAACTGCACTGGGGGTCTACTCCGAAGTAGTATCGGCCGAATGTTCGGCCGTTTCCTGCTACGAAGTTACTATTTGGTTCGGTCGATCCCGATCCTACACTCCTACACTCTTTCGAATATTGATTATGGTCCCGACCCAACTGAGCCGATCCGAACTTTTTTCGCATTTTTCAATAATATTCGATTCGGCCATGTGTCGGTCCGATCCGAACATTCGCACTTTGCAGTTCGGAGTAGACTGTTGTTCTGACTTGACTTGACGTGACTTAATACGAAAGAGCAATGCAGTTCAACTCCTGCCCTGCTTTAAGAGCTGGCGGTAAGCCCCCAGCAATGCTATTCCAATTTGAAAGGCATGGATGCCAAGTCATTACAGGCTCTTGAAACCAGCATTAAAACTGTTGTCTTTGGTGTAGTAAAGTCTATGGTATTGCAAATATCTATCGTTAGCGGTGATCACTTACCATTATGCGGTGGACCCATTGACCCGCCATTTTGGCGCTGATAACAACGTGAGCGTCCGTGGAACTAATATTTTTGATAGTCAGTTTTACAAAATACGCATACTCTTAGTAAAAATGTTCAAAATATCTCGTAGTAAACACAAAATACACAAAAAAGTCTTATTAAACGATTTAGATCATCAGAATTGTACCAAAGCAAAACGATGACCGACGCAACAGTTTATCAATTTTAGTTCCTGAGACGCTCGAGCGGGGCGCTTTGAATCGGCACAAAAAACAACTGTCATTTCGTATAGTATATTTAGTCCAGCGTACTTGTTTATTAGAGTTCAGTGGATGGACCATAGACATATTTGTCATAAGTACACTTCACTTTCGAATGCAATTATTATTGAACATACATGCGGACTGATAAAGTTACGTACGTGATAGTCATTTATGTAATAAATGATAATGTAATAAATAAATAGACGTTTGTATCATGTTTATGATTCATGATAATATTATGGCTAAGTGGGAAATCGCGATATTAACTACATTGTTATTATTGAATTTAACGGGAAGGAAAACACTGAGGAAATGTAGAATTTGTGAGATGAAATTACCAACTTGCAGTGAGCTAGTTTGGTACTCTTTTCGGTATAAAATATTTGTTAAAAAAATTTGGCCACATGCTAAAATATCCTCGTACTTAGCTATAGAGTTTGGTTATGCCAGTAATGACCAGACCAGAGTTCAGCTTCAGCATTTTGACCTCCTTAAAATGTATTATTTCCTTGTTTCTCAGGTGGTTCAAGGAGGCACTATGTACCTGCGCATGCCGGGTGTACTCCAGTCAGGCAGCAAGGAGAGCTTCATGCTACTGCTTGACTTCGCTGAAGAGAGGCTCGGTTGTACCAAGTGAGTATTATCTTTATTAATGACAACTAGCCACCCACCGAGGACCCCTCGCATCTGATGAACGTGGATCCACGCGAGACACAATGTAACGCTCCTCAAACTTGCATAGCACAATACTATGGCTGCCTATTATCAGTCTGTATCTGTCTTCAGTATAAAACCAATGAACCACCAAGGTTGGTTGTACGCGAAAAATAAAGAATTATCTTACTAGCGGCAGACGTCGTCCTGTCCGACTGGGTCCAACTGTGTTTTCAAACCATCCAGGAACCCATAAAAATATACACACAAAATTTCATCCAAATCGGTCCAGCCGTTTAGGAGGAGTTAGGTGACAAACACACGTACAGAAGAATTATATAATAGATGGGCCAACAGAAAACTAAACCAGTAGAATAGTAGTATTAACCCATATAAAGGCAAGGTACAACCGCAGTTTTCATGACGGAGTACCATTTCTTCACTCTCAAATAAAGTATGGTCTTCGAAAAATCTCTATATTAACCAACATCTTCTCTTTCCAGCTGCATCATCTGCGTGCTGAAGAGCCGTCCGGACCGCGCGACCATTCTCCGCACATTCATGTTCATGGGCTTCCAACTCCTGGCCCCAACCTCGCCCCACATGCCCCAAGAAATCACCAACCCCGAGTACATGTTCCTGCACTACAATATGCAGTAACACTCGGAAATTTCGAGTTTCGTAGAGTCGGAAATTTTAAGCTTTTAATGGTAGATTAGAACTTGTCTTGTAATCTTAGTAAAACCTCGAGCTTGAAAATTTCGAGTGGAGTTTAACATCTGAAGGCGTTGATATAGTTTGAGTTCTCTCGAATTTTGGCGTCTTTTTGAAATTTCCGACTCGTGAAACTCGAAAATTTCGAGTTGGACGTCACATGTAGTTTCGTTTAATCTAGAAACAGTATTTTGAAAGTTGCACTTCTTCTCATATTAATGAATATATCACCAGGGCTTGCTTATAGTGAGGCATCAACAAGTCTGTAGTATTAGATATTTAGCGTATTATTGTATGACGTATTAATGCGAATTTCTTTTCGTTGAGCATTAAAAACTCGGATTATCCGAGTTTGAAAATTGGATGTAGCTAACTCGAAAAAGTAGAAATGTATTCTGCTTTTAATTATTATTTGCATAAATCAACAACTTGCATAAAAAATTAGTGAATTAATATCTAAAGAGAAATCAAAAGAAATTCGAATTAAACTAATTCTTTTATTTCTACGATTTCAGCGTTAAAACTGACTATTGTAGAAATTACTTATATTTTCTTATTATTAATTAAGTAATTTCTTTAACCTATATATTATTGTAAAACTTAATAATATCGTCGTCGTGTTTAATCATATTCACCCGCTCCGGGTTAGAGCAAAAAAAAATTAAAAACAAAAAATACAAAAAAAAATTACTTATAGTAAAAAGATTTTAAAAAATATTTCGGATTTTTACACCTTTATTCCACAAGTCTTTTTAACACTTTATTTTAATTAACACCTTTCACTGCAAGACTTGAGCTTTTTTTTTAATAATTGTGTTGAGCAACTTTTTAACGTTCGAAATATTTTTTTCTGTCAATCGCACCTTCGCGTTTTTGCGATTTTTATGTGAGAGATAATAATCGTAGGCGCGCGTCGTATCTTAGTATTAAGTATAGCTTTAGTTAAGTGGTTTTATTTTTAAATTTTAGTATTAATATTTGACATATTATTCTGAAGAAAAAAAATCTTATGTAACGTAGAAATTATTCTCTTAAAACTGCGAATTTTTTGACCTCACAATGACGCGGGTTTTTTTTTTAATATCTCGCTAAAATTAAATCTAAAAAGGATTCTAAATATAAATCGACGGAAAGATGATGATGATGAACACCTTTTCAAAACGAAACTTCAAAAAAACATGTTTTCTACAACTTTGACTTAGACATTGTAAAAGATACCGCATAAACATAAAAGCAAAAAGGTATCTTCCATGAAATAGAGAATAATTTCAACTTTATTTCACCCTAGACTACTTTTAAAACGACACGTCCTAAAATTTTCAGTATTTTTCATGTCAGCCTTCCACGTAAGATTTGTTTCAGGGACGCGTCGTAAGTAGATTTAATTATAAGTCTTGTATTAATTGATAAACAATTAAAGCTAATAATAATCAATTTTGATGTTTTATTTTCATTCCTTCCTCGTTGGTCCGAGAATACACTGTTGACGATCGGGAAAAAAAAAGTCGTTCGTTCAGTGTGGATGCTAGTCGCGCAGTAATTCTTCAGTACGATGCGTAGTTCGCATGTGGCGGTGTAGTTCGATTCATTTTGGGTTCCGACGTTTCACTACGTCTGAAAGATGCCGATAGAAACGCGAATATCAACACAAGTGAAGCGTCTCATATCGCACATAGTTCTTGGTAAGCGACATCGAGGCTAACCGAAAAGGAGATGGCGGGAGCTGGTTGTAGTATCATCAAGATCTTTGCTTTTTAATGTCCCAATGCTGGGTAAAGGTCTCCCCATAGCTTTTAATTCTTCCCTGTACTAAGCTTTCTCCGGTCGTCAATCTCCCATAAACGCTTCCAAGTTGCCACGCCAGCGTTTCCTACTTAGCTTTTTTTTTTTATTATTCTCAAACCTACATTATTTTGTTACGTACTTTTACAATTTTACTCGCCAAACTTCGGAGTTTGATGGCGAGAAGCGCTTGTTACATGCAAGTAATATAGTAATAAAAACTACCACCTATGCACTATTTCACTGAAGGATCATTCACACCAGCACGGACAGATTACGGACGAGCCGCGAACACCGGACACTGACAGATTCTAAGTACGTATCCGGCTGGAGGCGTGGCGTCTGTGTCCGGAGCCACGTCCACAAGTATCCGCAACCCGTCTGCGCCGGCCCGCCCAAACTCTTATAATAGAGACAGGTGGAAATGGAAAGAGTGTGTAGGGAGGCCTTCGCTCTGCAGCGGTTTGAAAGCCAAAAAAAAAACTAGAGTTAAACAACGTGCATGTATTTATAAAATAACAATTTCCAAAACTACAAGCTTACAATATTTTTCATCATTGCAACACCAATACAATGAAAATTTTTAAACAAAAGAAATCTTAGGTATATTAAAATTTTATTTATGTTTCAAATTGACGTTATTTCAAGTTAAGAGCGTTTACAACGTACGGCATTTCATACAAACTTTCAAGTCCTTGTTTTTCGAAATGCTTGAACCGATTTTAATGAAACTTCATACGCCTAAGCAGAATACATAGGTCTAAAAAGTTAGTTAAGAACATTACAACAACACAACAAGGACTTGAAAGTTTGTATGAAATGCCGTACGTTGTCAACGCTCTTAAATAAATATCAATTTTATTTTTATAGTAATTAAGTTGATTTCAGAGTGACTAGCAGTATTGAAAAAGTTATAAAAATGTTTGAAGTTGTAGCGTAAACTGAACTTTATAGTGTATTATAGTTATTTTTCCATAAACAGGCCAATGGCGCCGATTCCCTTGTTCACAAACTAAACTAAATTTAAGTTCAGTGCATCTTTTTCTTTCTATTTCCTTAAGAAAAGGACAGAAGATATAATATTAGTTTAGTCCTGTCAAATTATGATACTCCATAGACAGTTTAGACGTGATTTAAAACATGGCTACTAAAAACACGTCAATTTACGTCAGGCGCTGACTAATTTGACAGGACTAAACTAATATTTATCGTCTGTCCTTTTCTTAATGAAATAGAAAGAAAAAGATGCACTGAACTTAAATTTAGTTTAGATTATGAACAAGGGAATCGGGGCCAGTATTTAGTGTTATTTTATGCAAAGCCAGGAGTAAATGTGACAGTATCTTGCACAAAAGAATGCAAGTTTTGCATGCAATCACCGATCAAGTTAGGTACAAGTTGGCAAAATGGCATGTAAGCTCCCCACCTACTTTTGTTGATACTGGTATCATGTATTCCTGGCTTAAGTTACATTGTATACGTTTTAGGGTCAGTTCACACCGAGACGCGACGCGACGCGACGCTGCGCGCACACTTTAAAAGAGAGAGCTGCACGGCGCAACGTATTCTGAACTCTCACAATGCAATGTGTACCTTTTCGTGTAGAAAATAAAGTGAGTCACTCTTTTAAAGTGTGCGCGCAGCGTCGCGTCTCGGTGTGAACTGACCCTTATGAACATTCGAGGTGATTATATAAAAACATGTATCGAGAATCGAGATATACTTAAACACGACATTTCTTCTTATATTAGTATATTACGATACGTGTGACTTAATAGACTACTTAAGTCACACGTATCGTATACTATTTTATAGCTCGTGTGACCTAAACCCGCACTTAAGTCACGTTTTTCTGTGAAAACCTTAAAAGTGCCGGTTTTGGTCATACAGTGCTATAAAATTATTTGTGATTTAAAATGTAATAATAGACATTCACTTGAACACATAAAGGCTTAGCTGAAGGCACGATTATAACTGTATCGTACACGCGAACATCGCGTCATACTGACGTCACGCTAAATACTGCATCGCGCAAACAGAGGTAACCGCGCAACTAGCATACATACAACGTCCCGACATAAATCGTCGGGCAGTTGCCCGCCAGACACAACACGTCGGAGGATCCTCCCGTTTCTATGGAGGATGAGTGAACTTTACACCCTGTTCCTCATACCTCTATATAACAATAAGTTTTTAAAAGCTAAGTTATAAAATGTAAAGTCAAGTTTATTAATTGTTAAGTAAATTAACACCCTACGTCCTTGCCGTGTTATAATAATTGACAGTTATGATTTGAATAGCGGACAATTTAAGCTGGTAGTCAATTTGCTTAACATTCCCCTGACTTCATTATAAAAAGGTTTTGTTTATTCTAAATGGAATTTTATCAGTGTTATGCGGAACTATCTACAATTAGCCCCACCTCACCAATAATCACTAAATAATGCATTTAGCGAAATTAAAACATCGTTGAATGATGTTTTAAAGACTCGCGTCTTTTTCCCAAGGGGGTGGGAGGCATACCCATTATGCTTCGTTTACGCACGCCGGTTGCGAGTACTACGCACCTGACTTTTATGAAGAACATCACCAAAAAGGTCACTATATGCGTCCTCCTAGGCGTCCTGTTGCTTTGACACATCATTCCTTAACCTACCATTCATAGTTAAATGCTTTTAGTGATTTGTGTTGCAAGTGGGCCTAATCCTTGTCCAGAAACCGCGTTTACATCTCTTCTCTCCCTTCTTACAACTTTTTATAAACCCTAAAATAGTAGCTGATGTCACCTTCGACCTGCCTTTCCCCCGGGACCTCCTCCTCATCGACCAAGTGAAACCGTTGCTTGTCGATGTTCGGGAAGTACGTGTCGCAGTCGTACGACTGCTGTATCTCTGTGAGGTAGATCTTGCCGCAGTTCCGATGGGACATCGTGGCCTGGAATGAAGAAAAATAAAGTTAAAAGAAGAATTTGACTTTCATGGGACCCTCAGGTGTGAAACACGGCGGTTGGTGGTCGTGCTATTTGCCGATACTGTATACTTAATAGTCGATCTTATTCCCAAGGCGCGCGTGTTTCACGTGCTTGTTGCATAAACTTTTCAAGTGTTTGGTTAGAAATTTTAGTGGAGGAGCGTGCATTTTTAACACGCTTTTATTAGGCCGACTTGTATGTAACTATGTAATGGAATCTAAGGTAACTAATTTAACCATCTTCCAAGGGTCGTAGCGTAATGAAAATTGGCAGCTGTATGTAGTTCTGATGACAACACAATAATATGGTACTGTCGAACTGATCTGATGATGGAGCCGGAAGATATGAACTGGAACTTCATGATGGAAAATCGTATCATAGCTGTTTTGGATTTCTTAGAAAATTATTGTAATGAACTTTGACCACGATTAGGTTTCAAGGTCTGATGATGAAGCCGGAAGATAGGCACTGGCATTCCATGATGGAATATCGTATTTATAGTCGTGTTTGCACTTGTGAGAAAGGTCATTTTTTGTTTTTACGTGCATTTATAAAAGCGTGTTTTTCTAGTGTTTTTTTTAACTATTAATTTATTAATACACAAGACAATCCCTAACACTGGCTAAATAATAACAGCCGCACAGGTCGACTGATCAGGTTAAGCTACGCTTGCCGCGCTTGGTCTGTGGATGTGTGTCCGTCTTTACATACCGAGACCCCGTGCCCCGTGTTGGGGCCGGCTTCCAGTCTATCCGGATGCAGCTCAATACCAGTATTTTGCATGGAGCGACTGCCTATCTGACCTCCACAACGCAGTTACTGGGTTATGCGATACCCCTTGGTAAGACTGGTTGAGACGTTCGGGCTTCTGACTACCCTTAACGACTGTCAAAGATCTACGAATTATAGCCGGGACCAACGGCTTAACGTGTTTTCTGAGGCACGGAGGGGTCTCGATGTGTAAAGATGGTCACCCATCCACATCCACAGACCAACCGCGGCAACCGTGCGGCTGTTATTTCGACGGCACGGTTGGCGCAGTGGTTAAGCGATTGACTGCTGCGCTGCGTGTCGCGGGTTCGATTCCCGCACGGAACAAATATTTGTATGACCTACATGTATTTGTTCCGAGTCTGGGTGTTTTTCTATCTATAATATGTATGTAGGTATTTACAAAAAAAAAAAATTGTATATAAGTAGTTTATCAGCCATCTTGTTACCATAACACAAGCATTAGGTTGCTTAGCTTGGGACAAATGGTGCTGTGTGAAATGTCCAGGGATATTATCTCCAGGGATATTATCTTATTATTTAACCACGGGTCCTTCAGCAGTGGGACATCGAAGGCTAGTAAAAACTGAACCTGATATCTTTTGAACTTGGTTTAGAAGTATAGACGCGATCAGCGTTTAGTTTAATTGATGAAATCCGCACTAATTCATTTGTTTGGTTTGGCCTGAAATTCGATGACATTTGACGTCTACCAACCCGCACTGGGCCCGCGTGGTCGATTACGGCCCACTCCATCTCACCGAGAGGAGGCCTGTGTCCCAGCAGCGGGAACGATATAGGCAGATTATGTTATGGGAGGCTAATATCCATTGCAGAGGACAGTGAAGTTTCAGCAGTGGATTTGGACCTAATTAGTAGAACAGTGAACTGTTACAGTTAGTTCAATAGTACTTTTACCATGTAAAAACTCACCTGATATACTGAAGATCCTCCTATAACCCAGGTTGACTCTATGTCCTCTCGACCCTCGATGTATTTGACCGCTTCATCCAAACCTGCTACTACCACCACTCCTTCAGGTATCTGGAATGTTAGACATAACTACATAATGAAGTAACAACAGTACTGGTTTGAAACAGCTGGTAGTCATGAGGGAAGCCTTTGCCTAGCAGTGTACGGAGGATTTTTCCCAGCAGTGGACCGAGGCATTTGCCCAGCAGTGGTCTGAGTCCTTTGCCCAGCAGTAGACGGAAATCTTTGCCCAGCAGTGAACGGAAACCTTTGCCCAGCAGTGGACGGAGGCCTTTGCCCCGTAGTGGACGGAAGCCTTTGCCCCACAGCGGACGGAAGCCTTTGCCCAGCAGTGGACGAAACCTTTGCCCAGCAGTGGGATGAGGCCTTTGCCGATCAGTAACCAGTAGACCAATCAATCAATCTGCCAGCATTGATTATTCACTGCAGTTTGTACTAGCCATTCAAGTTAATAGGACAACTATGATGGTACGTCTATGTTGTTTATAATATTTGGGCCCAGTAGGTGGCCAGGTGTATTGTAGTGTCAGAGGCGTGGTTCAGATCATCATTATATTTGGTATATTGGCGTAGCTAGCCGACATATGGCAAATAATTTAATTTAATGTTCTGTGTCTTGTAATGTTAATTACTTTACCTACCTAGTATTGTATACAATCAAGTGTTTTCTAACTGACTGAACTGAACAGACAGCCGTGCTGCTAGGGAGTTTGTTGCGCCACTTCTTCCCAGCGAAAGCCCTAGGAAGTGGCGAAGGACGGGCGTTTTGGGGGACTGTCTTATGTAATTTTGACGTTCGAAAAGTGCTGATTCTCAGCCTAATTTGAATAAATGACTTATTGAGTCTACTTTTTTAGATCAACGAAAATCTATATCTGACCACCGTAAGGACTATTCCTGCTTGCAGCGCATATTATTAGTCGACCTAAAAAGGATACTCTTTTATTTTACTTACGGACACAGCTGTGGTCATCATGACGTGCACGGGATTTTGTTTTCAAAATGGTCAGAGATAGGTTTTGGCGATAGTACCAAAACAGAGGCTGTAATTATAACAATGCTAGTTGTTATCTGCTATAAGTAATAATTGCTTTGAAATCATTGCGTTATTATTTTGTAAATTAATATTACAACATACTTACAAGCCCCTATCTCTTGTTTTGGGTGTTGTAAGGGTCATAGCGGTACATTGACAAGGTAAACAATTAAGCAGTCTATACTGGCTTCTATCCTACTAATATTATAAACGCGAAAGTTTGTGAGGATGGACGGATGTTTGTTGCTCTTTCACGCAAAAACTACTCAACGGATTTTGATGAAACTTTACAGTGATATGGCTTGTACATCAGAATAACACTGGATATTTTTTATTCCGATATTCCCACGGGATCAACAATTATGCGAGTGAAACCGCTGGGCTCTGCTAGTTATGTATAAAACTACTATTAATGTGAAATTATATCAACATGTAACTGTCCAACAGTAGGGCAAAGACATCTTCTCATTCCACAAAAGTACTGGAATTGACCATACAGCATACTCGCTCACTGCATGTTGGCATTTTCAGACAGTTAAACTCATGATTTCATTTCTGATAGAGCAGTTTTCTAAGGATGGTGAAACTGCTTTCAATCACATGCAAAAATAACTTACTGTTAGTCTTCAACATCCCACAGCTGGGCAAAGGCCTCTCCCCATGACTTCCAGCTCTTTCGATCCAGGGCTAAAGTGGACCACTGGTCATTAGTTTTGTCCAGCTCGTCCCGCCATCTTGTACGGGTTCGACCGCGACGTCTTCTAGCTGTGTCAGGGCTCCATGTGGTGGTCATTTTGACCCACAGCTTATTGGGCATACGGCAGACGTGGCCAGCCCAGTCCCACATCAGCTTAGTGGCTTTTTGAAAATTACTTAATACAACAAAACATTTATTACGTTTTCCTTCACCCTGTCAACATGATGTGTCAGCACAATATTGACTCTGTTGATCAACGGCCTGTACCTGTCTGGTATACAGTCCCACGTCCTGCGACCCATGATGACCGCATTCACTTTGGAGGGGTCCGAGACTTTAGTTGTCATTGTCGTGAAATAGGCCATTTCTTTCCTGAAATGTTTAATAATAATAATATAGCAATCATTTATTATATTACATATTTATTAATAAGGAGAGCTGTGGTGGCCAAATGGCCGCGACCGAGTTGTAGGACGTAGGTTCGAACCCAGACAGGCACTTAACTTTTTGTAAACTAATTCATCACCACTGCTCTCAAAACGGTGAAGGAAATTATCATGAGGAAATGGCATATCTTAGAACCAAAAATTCGAAGACATGTGACATCTGCCAACCCGCACTGGGTCCGCATGGTAGGTTACAGACCACTCCCTCTCAAGAAGAGAGGAGGCCTGTGTCCCAGCAGTGGAAACGTTATAGGCTGATTATATCAATGATTTATTTAAACACAAAGGCTTTGTAGTACATGAAGGACTTACAAAGTATCCATTATTAATTACATGGTGTGCGTACAAATTGTTGGGTGAGTAAGTACTTCATTGAAATTGGGAAGTCAGAAGCCCGAAAGTGACAACCAGTTAACTATAGGGCTATTTAATTGTGTTACCTAGTAGCTAAGTTAACCAGGGAATCGCTCCATGTAACTGGTAATGAGCTGCATGAAGAATGTAAGGATCATGGACACCAGGAGAGATGGAGACTAGGAGACCTGTAGCACAGTTTTACTTACTATGGGCTCCTGTCTCCCATCTTCAAACTATTATGAAATATAAACTGGGTACATTTTGAAACTTTTGGAAGAAAATAAATCAATTTTATTATTGTTATTATCATAGCAGGTTGTGTTCTGTAGTTTCTCCCTAACCGCATGGGAAGGTGTGAATTTATGCAATGTGTTGGCTGCATCCATTACGACTGGAAGTCATGACAAAGTTGGGTGCCAAGCATAGGCAGTTGAGGTATAAGGAAATCTTTATCTTACTGAAAGAGGGTGTTGAATTCCTCCATAGTAATCTGGAATCAACTGGTGCCAATAGACGGACTCCCTATGAGATGAGAATTAATTAGATATACATACCTAGGTTTTAAGCTCTATCCTTTTAGAATAGAATGCTTCAGTGAAAAAAAAACATCCAACAAGAATAACATAACAATTTGTCCTATCGCAGTTATGCTGGAGGTCATATTTTATTCCTACTAATATTATAAAAGTGAAAGTTTGTATGTATGGATGGATGGATGTTTGTTACTCTTTCATGCCAAAACTACTAAGTACTGAATGGATTTGGATGAAATTTGGTACACAGATTATAACCAGGATTAACATAAAATATACTTTTTATACCGATATTCCCACGGGATCGAAACCTACGCGGGTGAAACCGCGGGGCGCAGCTAGTATAAAATAAGCATCACCTCTATACCTATTTTCCTGTTCTGTTTTTTTTTCTTGTCTGTTTATTATGTGTACATAAATGGTAAATAAATAAATAAACAAAACTGAGTTAAAATAAAATTGTATGATTCGATTTAAAAAAAATCGAAGGAAATAAACTTACCTACCTAGAATAGGTCATTGAATACATATCATGCCTCCACATTCATATCGACGCCGGGCAAAGCCCCAGAAACAGCTAAGTTAACCTCACATACGCCGGACATGCGGTGGACCTAATAAACTCGGGAATCATTCATTTTAGGGTTTGTAACAGTAATGAAGATGTAAGACTTACTTCAAACGCCATGGCAACGCTCCATTAACTCCAATACCCATGTTTTCACAGGCAGCAGCGATTAAATTCAATTTTACTTTCGACATCGTGTTTTTGGCAAATTATTATAAAAAAAATACAATTTCCGTCTGAAATAGGTTGGATAACAATATTATTGATTAGTTAAGGTCACCGTATTGTGATATTAGTCTCGTTTTTTTATAAAATAACGATTAATTCAGAGATAAGATAATAAGTATATTTTACCGCGCTTTTAATTTGAAATGTCAAATTATGAAGTTTGACAGCAGGATAGGCTACTTCAGTTTGGTAAGAGCGAAAGAGACATACTTAAAATTATACTAAAATATCGCAATTTGAGTGATTCTGGGCATGGAACGCAATAATCGATAGTGTTGGGAAAAGACTCGGCAAGTCGGCATAATCTTCACTCGGCTTAATTAATTAATTAATTCAACTAATGATAAAACATGTCTGTAGAAATTAGCGCCAGATATTTTTTGTTCGTGGAAAAAAATTGACGTTTGACAGTTTTTGTATGGAAAAATTTACTGTCAAAACATCAAAATTATTCCTCCGATAAAATTTATCTGGCGTTGGAAAATTCAGCCATAGGAGCTGATTTCTCCAATTTTCCATCACGAGATCATATTATCTTTTAATCGAGGAATAAAATTGATGTTTGACAGTTTTTGTGTGAAATAACCGAAATAACCGTCAACATTTCAAAGTTATTCCTTGAATAAAGTTATCAGATGACTGAAAAACCAGCCCTAAATAAATTGATTTTGTTTTGGTTATTGCTTGTTATTCCTCCAGCCCGCTCTCTTCTACGTAGGAATGATGATTGTGAATGACATTACGTAAACTCCTTCCCGCTTAAATTATACAGACAAGATAGATAGCCAGTCCCTTGGCATGGCGATTTTTACTGCATACATGCTGTACATGTTGGGCAAAAGGAAATCCTTTTGCCCAACTTATTAGGGGTTATTAGAGGGCTTTATTACAAACAGAGTGTAGGTATCGTTATTAGTTATTTCAGAAGCTCTCTGAAGAAGAGAAATGACACATAAAAAACCTAAAAACAAGGTTTCAAAATGCCCTTTTATCGACGTTTATCTATAACGAAAATAAATAAAGGTTTTATTACGCTCTCCGTAGCGCCGTTAAGCCCTACATATAAACGGAGTTAAGGCCAGTTAGGATCTGTAACTACATTTTAACGTGTCACTTGCCGATACGGGCTGCCGAATTGCCAATATCAAGCAAAGGTCAACCTTTTTTTTGAGATTCAAAATTGCTCGTAAGTATTTTATGGTTGCCTACTAAGACATGTTACTTCTGCTATTAAAAGCCGACACTTAATTTTAAAATTAAAGATCTTTAAGTCACTGGTTAAAAATAAATGGGTAGGTATGCCAAATACAGCAAATGTGTTGGAGTTTTCACTCGGAAATTGCATCGGTGCAATGCACTGTAGGTTTTCTTTTTAGGAAAACAATATCCTAATTTAACCTATTACACTTTATTTACCGATCCGAAGGATTTTTAGAGAAATTCCTGGTCCATGATGTTAGAAAAAATCGTCTGCTCAATAACATAAATTAGGCAATTAATGTTGTTGAATTGTCGAAATCAAAGGCATTGCAACTGTTAGTGTTTCTCAATTACCCCGTAGTAGGTAATCGTTTTGTTTACTAGGTATTTTTTATATCTGTATGAATGCAACACACTAAACACACCCCTTAGTGCTTAGGATCTCAAAAAGAAGGCCCCATGGCGAGTTAATCGGTTCCGTCGTAGGCAAATCGTATATGTGTGCGTGTGTGTAAACGATGCGTAGCCTGGCTATCTTTTTACGACATTGCATTGTAAAACCTTTCGGTGAGAGTTTTTAGTACCGACTCATAATAATATTCAGCTTCTTAAGTTCGACTCTGTCTGTGACCTCGACCTTCTTTTGTTTGCGTTCCAGCACCCAGCAAATTTAAGATTTGGAGCACTTAATTTTATAAACAACTCCGCTTTTTTGGAACATTATAATAAGTTATCCGAAACTGTCAAATTTTCCCAATCAACCTTGAACGTTGAACCTTAATGTTTTATAGATAAAGTGGAAAATCTATTATAGAAATTTGACAGATAATAGTAGCTTGATGTGCTGGCGTCTGTACAAGTGTCAGACATCCGACTTGCTCTCGTCTCGACTCCAAACATCTGTCGGATTTACGTCTTCATAACGATTTTTACTGTCAAAATCAGATTGTCGATTTGAAAATATTGTCAGCGGCGTTAGTTCAGCTTTTCGCCACGCGCCAAACGATACTTGTGCACCCATAGCAACCTTGTTCTTCACTAAAGAGACCGTAGAAAAAGGTTTGTTATCTGAGTTGGTATACCAAATGCGTATCAGCCCTAAATAAATTTAATATTTGGAGCAATTGAATAAAAACTTAGGTACCTACGCTTCGCAATCTCTTTCGAAAGCTTCCAGGCGTTTCCGAAACATTATTATTAACTATTTCTACTGAGAGGGTGTTTAAAACACGTATTAGTTACTTAGAAATGTATTTAGTATTCCGAAATATTAACAAACAACATAAATCAAACGCGTTTCGCGGCAAGAGAGAGATGATCATAAACAATATTATGACGGGAGTCTATATTCTCTATGGAAGTTCCTTGCTTCCAAACTTTCGAAGTAGCTTCACTCGGTGTTGCCAACACGGCCCTCCTGCGCCGTGCATGTCCTCAGGCACGCCTTACACCATCAGTATTACTTAGCTTAAACACGTATCTGAAAGCATACACTTTACGTTAGGTACTAAATATAAAACAATAATGCTTCGGCCAATCATGATTCATAATATTAATAGAACTCCAGTTGCAGGGTTTACATCGTCTCTGTTCCTTTAGGCTTAGAAACTCTCCCTACTCTGCAACTGGTAATCCCATTCTGAAATCTACCATAGCTCTTCTACTCCCAAAACTCTTATATTACAGAACTTAAAACAAAGCCCCATTACATTTAGGAGACTTTGTAAATTATTCTGCAGTAAGTTATTCCCAATTCAAATTGTACTGGATCCCAAAACAGAGTAGGTAGTCTTTAAGCTTAGACAACCTCTTTGCTACTGTCATTTTAGCTCACTTCCTTAATCCAAGGTGGTGCCTGGTCCATTTCACTCCTTTAGTCTTAGGCAGTACTGTTTCAGCTCACCACCTCGATTCTGGCAAGTGACTATTATAACATTTTATTTTTTTATCCAGTATCAATTGAATGTAATCAACTTGAGCAGAAACTGAAAATTATAGAGAGCATGAATTATTGACCAGGACGTATCTACGTCAAGTGAAATTAAATATATATATTATATTATACACTCCTTTTTTTTTTTTTTTTTACCTTGCCAACACGCCTTTTATTTATATTTGCACCTTCTAATGATGCATCAATCAACACACCAGTTATCAATTTTAATCCAAGGCTTAATGTTCTCAGCAGCAGCCACCCCATTATACGATCTACAACTTCTTTCACTGCCCCGCATGTCTTTAACTTCATATCTGTCTTTATCCAGGCATTTCGTTATTTGGAATGGGCCTTTAAAAGTAGGCAGTAATTTTTTACTTCGTCCATCATTTGTTTGGCTTTGTATTTTAATAAGGACTAAGTCTCCTTCATGATAAATTTTAGCTTTAGTGCGGCACTGGTCGAATCTTTTCTTCTGAGATTTCGCACTATTCTTTATATTTTCGTCCGCTCTTTTACGCAACTTCGTCACATCCGTAATATGCTCGTCATCATGCTCAAGCTCAGGCCCGAAGCTGTCGCTATCGGTACGTGGTCTATACCCGAACATGACCTCACATGGAACTGCCTTGATCGTTTTGTGATATGTACTATTGATCGCCTGTTGTAATGGCGTAATACAGTTATCCCAACAATCTTCATCCAAATCTGCGCCCATAGTTTTCATGGCCTCCAGAATTGTTTTATTAAATCTCTCGGCTTGGCCGTTTGAGCGCGGCATGCCTGTGGCTATTGTATGTAAGCGAATATTTTTCCCGTTGCAAAAATCCTTAAACATTTTTGACGTAAAAGCGGATCCTGCATCCGTAACAAGTCTACGAGGGTTGCCGAATATCTTTGCTATACCTTCAAGTTCACTAATTACGTTACTACTATCCGTATTAGGTACCGCCGAGATAAATACAAATTTAGTAAATGCATCTACTGCGACTAACAAATACTTATTGTTATTTCGTGTTTCAACAAAAGGACCCAGATGATCCACATGAATAGTGTGGAATGGTTGTGCGTATTTTGGTAGTGGATATAGCTCACCTTCGTTTGGGCCGCCTTTGTTTTTAAAGTAAACACAGTTTATACAGTTTTTTACATATTTCTTAACTATGTGTCGCATCCGAGAAAACCAATATCGGCTAGAAATTCGTTCGACTGTTTTATCAACCGAGAAATGACCGAGGTCGTCATGGTTACATTTGATAATTTGCCATATGCATTTCTTTGGGACAACCCAGCGACGACCGTGACTTGTACGTCGATATACTTTATTGCCAAGAAGTTCATATTTGTCGAATACATCCCTATGTTTGTCCGCTTCGCCCGACTCTAAAGTCTGCCTAATTACTACTATCCGAGGATCCTGCAGTTGAACTGATAGCAACCAATCCGCTTCCGTTATAGACATGACTATTTCCGCTTCAGATTTTTCCCCAGACTTTAACGGGTTCCTACTTAAAGCATCTACATGCTGCATTCGAGTTCCCTCTCTATGAGCGATATCGAAAGAAAATTCTTGCGTAGAAAGCACCCACCGCGAAATTCGGGGAATTATGTCTTTTTTTTTTAACGCATAACGTACCGCACTACAGTCTGTCACTATACGGAAATTAGTCCCTAACAGATAGCGCCTAAACTTTTCCAAAGACTGGACGATAGCTAGCAGCTCAAGCTCAAAAGAATGGTATTTTTTTTCATCTTCAGTAGTTTGACGGCTATAATAATGGATAGGTTTTTCACCATTATCTGTTACCTGCATCAAAATGCCTGCGATTCCGTCTCTGCTTGCGTCAGTATATAGTATGCTTTGCTTGGCAGGGTCAAATAATGTCAAAACATCGTCTGAACTTAACGTATCTTTTAATACCGTGAAGGCGCGATCTTGTTCAGAATTCCAAACCCAAAGGCTGTCTTTTTTCAGTAATTTAGAAAGCGGACTAGAAAGCATGGCACAATTTTTTATAAACTTGCGAAAATAACTGATGAGGCCAAGAAACTGACGAAGCTGGTGGATTGTTTTTGGGACCGGGAAATCCTTAACTGCCCTAACTTTACTCTCACATGGCTTCAAACCCTCAGAGTTTACTCTATAGCCCAGGAACTCTATTTCTGACTTTAAGAAATGGCACTTCTTTAGGTTAAGCGTAAGGCCATTTTCCTTAAAGATTGCCAATACCTTCTCAAGAAGATTAAGATTTTCTTCGGCCGTCTCACTTATTATCAAAACGTCATCTAAATACAGAACAATATTACCAAATCTCAAGTTCCCCATGACCTTGTCCATCATTTGTTGAAAACATGATGGTGCATTGGCTAGACCGAATGGAAGTCGCAAAAATTCATAATGCCCGTCCTCAGTTATAAACGCGGTCTTGTGAATAGATTCCTCTGCCATTTTAATTTGATAGTAGCCACTTTTAAGATCCAAACTTGTGAAACATTTACAGCCAAAATCTATCTATCAAATCTTCAATACGTGGCATCGGATATTTATCTTTCGTTGTAACTTTATTCAATGCGCGGTAATCAATACACAATCGTTTTTCACCGTTTTTTTTATTCACAAGCAGAGCTGGACTCGCATACTCGGATTTACTTTCACGGACTATACCATTCTCTAAAAGTTCGTTTACCATGCTTCTTACAATTTGCCTATCCGAATGAGATGTCCTGTATGGTCTAAATTGCACAGGTTTTTTATCATCTAAATTTATGACCATTTCATGACCTTCTACTTTCCCTAGTTGGTTTATATTTGTAGCTAGGCATTGCTGATATTTACCGAATAGATTAATCAACTCATCGCGGTGAGAATCTGTATCGAACTCTAAGGATATTTCACCAACAACGTTGCAGAAGTCTTCAACATGTTTTACGTTTTGAAACGTTAAGGTTTCACCAATTCGCGAATACATTAAATCAGACCGTTCTGTCACGTTGCGTCCTATCAGTACGTCACATCCCGATAGCTCATTAAGTATGTATAACTCAATCTCGTCTATTTTCACGGAATCTAATTGTATGCCTACCTTCACCACCTCCGTTACGTTTTTTAAATTATCTTTAGAAAATCCCTGCAATGTTATAGGGGTATTCAACGGAATTCTTTGGAGATTACATCGTTCTGCCAAATTAGACGTCATTATAGAACAACTACTCCCGGTATCTATGAACGCTTCATGAACAAAACCATTAATGCCTATTTTCTTACAAAACTTGTCTTTCGCATTAGAAAGTTGTACGTATTTTGTTTCCTGGTTATTTTTTTGTTCAGGTTTGTCAATTTTTGAATTCTTTTTGTGAAAACATGACGTTTCCGTGTGACCTTTTTTACCGCAAAATTCACATTTTACCGAACATTGAAATCGTTTGTGATTGCCGCCGCAATTATAACACTCTATGGGTTTACGTTGACTTGGGGTTAGATTAGTCACAGCTGATGCGGTTGTCGTATTTGCCGTTGATGTTTGGGAAACAGAACTTTGAACTTGACATGGAACCTTAACATTATCACGATTATTGCTGTGGTTAACCATTTGTTTAACGACTTTTGCTTTGTAAACGCGGCTGTGTAAAAATCCAGCTAAACTATCGCATGATTTAAAGTTGCTAGCCTCAACAGACGCTGTTATGTTATTATCACCAATATTTCCTAATATTATCGAGATCACGTCATTTTCAGAAAAATTTAAGCACAGACTATCAATTTTCGATTTTTGTTCAAAAAAAAAATCATATAGCGGTTGATTTTCCACAGGTTTCCGGTCCACGATTTCCTTAAGTAGGTCGAACATATTTCTCTTCACTCTAAATGTATTAGAAAGATTTTCCTTCCAATCCTTCCACAGCCAAGTTGTCCACATGTGATCATTACGCAATAAAGACTCGTACCAGATTTTAGCAGAGCCTTTGAGCTTATTTAGTGCCTGATAGCGTATTGTACTATCCGTCCAGGAAAATGTTGATGCATACGATTCTATCACGTTTAACCAAGAAGTAATATTATCGTTCAAGGGGTCAAACTCCGGTATCATATTATGCAAAATAATTGTACTCACAGTTCCGGTATCTTTTGTCTTAGATACCTTTATCCTTTTGCGAGGTGCCAGCGGGGGTGTTCTTGAGCCGCTGCTGTTAGAACTCGTACTGCTACATCTGCTACTGCTAGAACTCGTATTGCTGCTATTAGATGATTTACGACGAGCGCGCTTTGCCCTGTGTTTACGCTTACCTATGCGTCTTTTACCCATTATCAACTTTACTTTTCGGGCGCGAGAAGTTTAATGCACACTTCTGATATTAACTATTTCTACTGAGAGGGTGTTTAAAACACGTATTAGTTACTTAGAAATGTATTTAGTATTCCGAAATATTAACAAACAACATAAATCAAACGCGTTTCGCGGCAAGAGAGAGATGATCATAAACAATATTATGACGGGAGTCTATATTCTCTATGGAAGTTCCTTGCTTCCAAACTTTCGAAGTAGCTTCACTCGGTGTTGCCAACATTATATAAAAAAGTTACGTCTGCTGATTGATCAAAGACGAAGTATTTTATAATCAAAAACATACACCTACATGAACCTAACATACACCTACATGAACTTAGCAGGCTTCAACCAATTGATTTTGTAAGAATAGGTACGGCTTCTTGCAAAATCAACCAAATACGAAACTAATTTATTTTACACTAGCTTCTGTCCGCGACTTCGTCCGCGTGGAATTTTTGATTCCTCCGCCCCGACCCGTCGCAAGTTCGCAACGCGTCGCCTGCTCGCGCTATTTATTACTTTTAGTGTTCTTTCTTCTTTCTGCTCGGCTCCGAAGGGTCGTAGCGTGATGGTTAAATAGCCTTTCTGAAGAATTGGGCTAGGTATCAATCAAATGCAAAAATATTTTTTCATAGTTATCGCGTTCAAACAAACACTCTTCAGCTTTATTATTATTATTACCTCAACTTGAGATAGAAACAATCCGATACCAGAATTACGAAGAGGACAAGGAACGTAGTATTTAAAACAACCAAACCAATAGAAATCAATAGAACACCATCAAATCAATTTATATCACCCAATGGCAATACCGTTACCGACAATAAATTATGAACACCGCGAGTCAGAAAAGTTACGTATTTGTACAACGCCATCTATGGGTAAATGGATAAAACGTCTGCACAAAGCATGTGTAGTTGTATTCGTGAATGTTTTAGCGGCATTTTGCGTTTTAATAATCTTCTTTGACTCCGAAACTATATGACCAAATGACATACTGTAAAGGGCAAATCTTATCTCTATAATGTCCTTGTGATCATAAAATAATTTAGTTTGATAAAGATACATATAATTAAACATTATATTTTCATCCACGCTCGCGATTTATATCGTCACCCACGACAGAAAACACTGCTTTATCCCCTTGGTTAATAATCTACTATTTCATACCACTTGCTCAAAAAAGTGACATTCTATGCCACAAAAAGCGAACATAACAATAGTCATTTTTAATCTGTTAAAAACAGGGAAAGGACGATGGAGGGAAAAGACAAATTATTCGAACATTTGAAGTAATGGATTAGAAATATCCTTCAAAATGATTCAGATTTTGATTGAAGCCGCACAGGCCGATCGAAGGTTATGCTACACTTGCCGTGGTCGGTTCGTTGATGGGTGACCATTCATTACACGTATCGGGACGCCTTCCTGGCTCGGGTAGCACGGTTTTTGACAGTCATTTATACCTACTACCTACAGTTGGTTGTATAGGTCAGACCGTCAGTCGCTCCATGTAGCACTTATTCTTAAACCGGTGTTAACTGTACCAAAGATTTTTGTTTTTTTTTTTGTTCGAGCATTGGTCAGTAACTAATAGGAACTCGGTAATGACCGCGTGGCGCGCACGCTAAGCCCGTAACGTAAAGTACCTACATAATTAGATCATAAATAAACAATTATAATTGCCTACTGATAAGCTACGATCTTTGTGGTCAAAGGTGAGCATTCTTGACGATATAAAGACATTCAGACATTTTATTGTACCTACATGCAATAATTTATATGGAATTTTTGTTAGTCACCGCTAGCATCATAAATCATAATCTGCCTAACCTTTCCCCAACTATGTTTGGGTTGGCTTCCAGTCTAACTGGATGTAGCTGAATACCAGTATTTTATATACGAGTAGAGCGACATTACATAGTCTAGACATACAGAGTCATAGACATTTACATAGACTGCCTGCATTGAGTACCAATTGGCAGACAGATTGGCAATTTGACGGCACGGTTGGCGCAGTGGTTAAGCGATTGACCGGAAGACGTAGCGTTGGAAGGCCTCCCACAAGGTGGACCGACGACCTTGTGAAGGCCGCAGGAATCCGTTGGATGAAGCGATCCGAGATGCAAGGAACCGGTCGAAGTGGAGGTGCTTGGGGAAGGGCTATGTTACATTTCAGATCACAAATGATCGTTATGATCACATTTCAGAATTTCGTACAAAGCTCAAGTGGCTTCCCATACGTCTTCGCCGGAATTCTCATATCTTATTTCAGCTCTACAGTATTTTGTTTAATCCTAAAACCCCCTCTTATCTTAAAGAACGTTTCAAGTTCCTTCATGACACACATAATAGATATCTGAGGTCATCGGAAAACCTGAGATTAGAGATGCCGATGCATTCCACCAGTTTCTTTGACAAATCTTTTACTGTTCAAGCAGTACGGTTATGGAATGACTTGCCCGTGTCGGTAAGGCGTGCTCAATCTTTGTCCACTTTCAAAATTATGTTAAAAAAACACTTCCTCTCTCCTTAAATATCATCATTATTATATTGTTATTATTTATTATTACTCTTGTTTCATGTTTATTATTATATGTATATATTTAGTTAGATGAGTAAAATATACTTTATGAAAATATTAATCGTTTAGTGTAAATGGTACACCACAAACTACCTACCATATTTGTCTCTCCTTAATTTTAATCCATCCAAAGGTTGTCTTTAAAAGATCGCTTTTAGCGATAAGACCGCCCATTGTGTCACCCTTTGTAAAAAATAAATAATTATATTTATGTTCTGTAATTTGTATGGTGTACAATAAAGAGTATTCTATTCTATTCTATTCTATTCTATTCTATTCTATGTTCAGCAGTGGACGTCTTTCGGCTGAAATGATGATGATGAGAGGACCAGGGGTCACCACTATACTGATGCTCATGACCTTTCTGTAACCTTATTAGTATTACACAGTGTGATAATCATACGTAAGACTGACTCATTATATTTACGATGCAATACGATGGAAATATCTTACGCTACGATAATTATAAACACGGTAGATTGACTGCAGGTGCAATAAATTTGTATTGCGTAGATATCTACGGCGTATTTACGACGTATTTACCTACGTCGTTTTCGTCGGAAATATTTATGCTATAGGTTCGATAATATACGAAAATACCTATTGAAATTCAGCCGTATGTGGGTGTTTTTGAAGTAAAAACTTCTTTAGCGGCGTTGTGCACTTTTGTTGTGATGGGTAAAAAATTTTAAACTCGCGTCAGGACACGTGACATGAGGGCATAGTGCGAGTTTTTCTACCTACTCGATGGCGTTAACGTAAACTCAGATTTGTATGGAATGACAGCAGTGCTATCGAGTTTCCACTAGATAGCGCTGCTCTAATACCGTACAAATCTGCGTTTACGTTCACGCGATCGAGTAGGTAAAAAACTCGCACCACGCCCTCTGATCGAAAATTCGTAAGACGGAGGGAGAGTAGACCGCTTTCCAAAATATCAAAAATGCACAACGTCAATATTCAAGTTTTCACTTCTGCCGACACTCCCGGAGTGCAACCCGTTTTTTTTTCTTAGGGAGGGAGTGAGCATATTCTAATCAATCGGACACAAATCCAGAGCAGTGATGGCCCATTGGTAAAGGCCGCGACTTACGACTTGTAGGTCGTAGGTTCGAACCCAGACAGGCGCTTCACTTTGTGTACCTACCTATATTATTTCATCACCACTGCTCTCAAAACGGTGAAGGAAAACATCGTGAGGAAACCGCCATGTCCTAGAACCAAAAATTCAAAGACGTGACATCTACGAACCCGCACTTAGCCCGCGTGGTGGATTATGGCCTACTCCCTCTCATGGAGAGGAGGCCTGTGTCCCAGCAGTGGGAACATTATAGGCTGATTATGTATGTGGACACAAATCCTGACTCCGGACTGAGAAATTAGCAATAATCAAACAAAACACTATAACTTTATTATGCTAAGTTATTATGAACTTCATGGATTTTCAATCGAAACCTATTTAGATAATGGCTGAAAAGAAAACCACTCAGCCTGAAACATTCAAAATTCGAATCATTAATCTTTTTCATTATGGCGTTATCCCGCCTTATTGCGGAGTTTGTGTCGTTCACTTTTTTTTTTTGTTTATCACTCGAGGCAAAGGCAAGTGGTTTTTATGCAGAACGATTGACGTTAGCCCTTTGTAGGGAGATAAAAATGGAAGCCTTTATTTGGGAATTTTTAAATTATTTTTATTCATCAACCGCCTAAACTTTGTTGGGGTCGGATTTAGGGTTACCAATTTTTTAAACATCAAATATTTATCTAGTATTTTTGAAGCCATTGCCTATAAAAATATAGTAAATGGCGAAATTAAACAGTATTTGCTTTTCAAAAACAATATGTTATTTTTTAAATGCACATTTTTTGCTACTTTGAGCCTATTATTAAAAGTTTTTTTTTATTAAGGTTACAACACCACAACACCGGTGAAACTCGGTCATAGTCAACTCCCACAAAGCGACTACGTCAAATACCTTGGTATGCACCTGGACCAGCGACTGACGTGGAGGAAACACATCGAAACAAAACGAAAAGAGCTCGACATTAGATTTACGTACAAAGGCATTCACTGGCTCCTGAGTAGGAATTCCAAGCTGTCCGTAGACATAAGATTTTGATCTATAAGACCATATTAAAACCCATCTGTAATTACGGCATTCAACTGTGGGGCTCCGCGTGTGGCTCAAGTATCAACATGATTCAGAGAACTCAGAATAACATCTTAAAACAGGATATCGATTTGGCCGTAGTTTATTAGAAATGCTGAAGTCCATGAACACCTGAGCATGAAAACGGTCAAGGAAGAAATAAGTTCATGCTCGCAAAAGTACAAGTACAGACTGGAGAGACACCCCAACCAATTGGCCGCTCAACTCACAATACCAGCTCGTGTCAGCAGGTCAGCAGACTCAAAAGACGCCACTTCCTACAATTAGATAACTTGTAGAGAGCTGCATTACTATCTAATAAGAGATTTGTTCCTAATGAGGAGTTATTCTTCCCTGCCAGATTGTCCTACAACTCATCTGCTCATAGTTTTAAAAATTAATAGTTTAAAAAACACTAGAAATGCACGTAAAAACAAAAAAAAAACAGCTATGATACGATTTTCCACCATGAAGTTACAATTCATATCTTCCGGCTCCATCATCAGATCGGTTCGACAGTACCATATTATTGTATTGTCATCAGAACTCAATACAGCTGCCAATTTTCACTACGCTACGACCCTTGGAAGATGGTTAAACTAGTTACCTTAGATTCCATTAGGTACCTACATAGTTAGTTACTTAAAGGTCGACCTAATAAAAGCGTGACTGAAAAAAAAAAAGGTTACAAAATACCTACCATTAATACATACCTACATACATTTTTATTGACCCCGTCATCACTGCACTTTGTTAGGTGTCCTGCCCAACTCCATTAGAGTTCCATCGTAAGACCAGCGGGGTAGTTGCGTAACTTTGTAACAGTAGCAATGACTTTCATTTTGACAGTTCAACAAAATTCATTGCGTTAATTTGTCTGCGCAAAGAAATTTTTTTCGAACTTATGAAGCAATGGATTAGCAATAACCTACAAAATGATTCAGATTGAGAATATTCTAAAGCCGCTTTATTAGATAAGATATTCAGCTGAATAAAATACGGAACGTTGACAGCTACGGTACATTCGTAGGTCGAGTACACATGAGTGATTTAATTTATCTATCTCTTTCATTTAAAGGATTGGTACACATTCACGATTCAATTTTGATTGTGTGTGTGTTGTGCATTTGTAGTTCTTTGACCACAGACACGGTAATAGATAATATTACCGTGCTGCAGATTTATGATATTTCAATGTCTTTGATGTCAGAAGCCCAAAAGTAAGAGATCCAGCCTTACAAAGGGTTATCGTGTTGCTCAGTAACTGGCTTGTGGAAGTCAGATAGGAAGTAGCTCCATGTAAAATTTAGCTCCATCCGGTTAGCCGACCCCAAAATAGTTGGAAAAGGGCTAGGCAATTTACACTTAGTCTTGTAATTGTTGTTGTGTGTTTTGTGTATAAAACAAGCTAGTAAGTTGAATACAAAAAGTATTTTATGTACACGAAAAACAATGGTTTTGGTGCATCCAAGGTCCTGAGGCCATATTCTCGTAATATAAAACGTTCAAAATCTAGTCGCAGTCTCATCTCGGCGACAAACAAATGTCAAAAACTTGTTAAAATGTAGGGAAATTAGATATAATTTTTGACAGATTGAGACTGAGACTGAACGTTCTTAAAATTACGAGAATTGCCCCCCTCGTATCATCGTATGGGACTTTTTCAGCTCATTTTTTCACCAACCTATGGAGCTATTTTTATAGCCCATGCAGACTTAAAAATAAGAGATTTTTGAATATTATAAGGTCCTGTTTTAGCCTATTTCCTTACCCGTAAAAGACACGGACCACTCATTAAAAAAAAAAAACCGGCCAAGTCCGAGTCGGACTCACGTACCGGTTCCGTACAATTACAATTTATGACGTATTAAAAAAAACTACTTACTAGATCTCGTTCTAACCAATTTTCGGTGGAAGTTTACATGGTAATAATGTACAGTAAGTATCATATATTTTTTTTCGTTTTATCATTCTTTTATTTTAGAAGTTACACACACATTTTACCACTTTGGAAGTGTCTCTCGCGCTAGCTATTCAGTTTAGAAAAAAAATATATTAGAAACCTCAATATCATTTTTGAAGACCTATCCATAGATAGCCCAAATATGGGTTTGATGAAAAAAAACCGGCCAAGTGCGAGTCAGACTCGCGCACCGAGGGTTCCGTACAAACCTGTAGGTATATAAGTAAAAGTTATGGTATTTTTATTGCTAAATGAAATCCATAACATAACAATGTGGAAAGCTGACGGTACCTTGTCAATACATATATGAAAACATTATGTATGTTCGGAAAAATCTTCATCTCTTTAAGAGCCCCTGGTTCAGACCATGGTGTGGAGCGAGAGGGAATGGGAAGCAAAATTCTCGTGTCGCGGTGTTTGTTTCCAAACTCCTCCGAAATGGCTGAACCAATTTGCATGAAATTTTGTGTGCATATCGGGTAGGTCTGAGAATCGGCCAAAATCTATTTTTTTATTTTTTTTTGTTAATCGCATAACAACGTTTGCTGGGTCAGCAAGTCTAATATATAAAATTCTCGTGTTGCGGTGTTTGTTTCCAAACTCCTCCGAAACGGCTGAACCGATTTGCATGAAATTTTGTGTGCATATCGGGTAGGTCTGAGAATCGGCCAACATCTGTTTTTTTTTTTTAATCGCTGAACAACGTTTGCTGGGTCAGCTAGTAAGTTTATGATTATTAAAAAAAATATACTATGTGATGTAACTAAAAATTTAAGATTTTCGGAATTTTTCCTATATGTGTACTTTATAACGTTGCTTCATGCCAAATTTCAAGATTCCAGGTCGTCTGGAAGTATCCTTTAGGTTTTGATTCCCTTGCGAGTAGTTGCGAGTTTCAAAATATGCGGCTTTAATTGCTGTATCTTTTGATTGCGTTGACGTAGAAGTTTGATTTTGTTACAGCTTAAAGATATTATAGACTTGAGTATTTGTTAAGAATTTCAATATAATACCACTACGCGTTCATGAGTAAAGGGGTAATAAGTTTAAAATTATTAAAAATATTTTTATTATATGATGTAACTAAAAATTTATGCTTTTCGCAATTTTTCCTTTATCTGTGTTATAAGACGTTGCTTCGTACCAAATTTCAAGATTCTGAGTTCACGGGAAGTACCCTGTAGGTTTTGATTCCCTTGCGAGTGTCGAAAATTTGCGGCATAAACGGGAGTATCTTTTGATCGCGTTGACTTAGAAGTTTGATTTTTTCACAGCTCCAAGAGACCATAGACTTGAGTATTTGATATGAATTTCAGCTTGATACCTCCACGCGTTCCTGAGAAAAAAGGTCTTGACAGACAGACAGACAGACAGACAGACAGACAGACGGACAACAAAGTGATCCTATAAGGGTTCCGTTTTTACCTTTTGAGGTACGGAACCCTAAAAAAATTGAGTTTCAGTTCTAAGTATGGGGAACCCCCAAAATTTATTGTTTTTTTTTTCTATTTTTGTGTGAAAATCTTAATGCGGTTCACAGAATACATCTACTTACCAAGTTTCAATAGTATAGTTCTTATAGTTTCGGAAAAATGTGGCTCTGACATACGTACGGACAGACATGACGAATCCATAAGGGTTCCGTTTTTTGCCATTTGGCTACGGAACCCTAAAACGGTATTTTCACAGCACCTACATAGCTAATATTAGAAATATTTTTCAAAAATCGTAAGTCTACCCTCCTCCCAACAATTTTATTTTCACTATAATATGATCCAGATACGAGTTCAGGCACGACTGGGTGGCACGACTATCACTCACGCGTCACGACACACGCGCTGAGGTGTGAACTATTGTAATATAAATATGTTACAGAACCTGCGATATAACGGGAGTGCCGTTTCAAGAAAATCTGTTTTTTTTACAGTTTTTGAATCTTCTTCTTTTTATTTTCGTGTTCTTTTTCTGCGTCATGTTTACCACAAATAAAAGTATTTTCTTTCTTTCTTGGCTATAACGCATAGCTCTATATGTGAGGTTAAGCTGTGCTTGTTAAGGTCAGTTTCTGGATGGGTGACCATTTTTTTTACCCGACTACGGCATATCCAAAGAAGGGTTATGATTTTATTACATGGAGGTTATTATTTTAAAATGGAATATCGGTATATTCCCACCAACCTGCGGGGTAATTCCGTTTTTCAATCATCTGATAACTTTATTCGAGGAATAATTTTGAAATTTTGACAGTTCTTTCATACAAAAACTGTCAAACGTCCAAGTCAAAGTTTTTTTATTTGTAAAACATAGGTGGTGTAAAAACAGGTGTTGTTATTAAAATATATGTATAGGTACACTATGTTTTGCCGATGACGGCGTACAAATATGAATAAGTTATAATCAATTTAAAGTTAATTCAGCAAAAACAATAATTTAAAAATGTCAACAGTAAAAAATAATTAAGTAATCGAAAAATGTATGTTAAAATGAATGCTTTAGTCAGATAATTATTGTAGAGATTAGGTATGTCATAATTATTATGATGTGTAATCATTTGAATTTGCAAATCTAACTTAATCAATATTGTCAGGTAATCAGTTATTAATGTCATATTCTTGAAAATTAAATTCACCGGATAATTTAAATATTATTCCTCGAATAAAAGTTTTTTTTTTTAAGTTTTATTTATTTATTTCAACAAAAGAGTACACAGATGGGAATACACAGATCTTCTGCCAAACTGCAGGACAGTTTGTCGGCAGTTAAATCAGTCCATAGTCAGATAGGCAGTCGCTCCATGTAAAAGACTGGTAATCAGCTGCATTCGGTTAAATTGGAAATCGACCCCAACATATTTAGGAAAAGGCTGGCAGATGATTGATATTCAGTGAGATATGTAAGAAGGCCGGCCCCAATATTTGGAAAAAGGTTGGCGGGTTAACGATTATTTTATTCTTATACTCGTAGGTATTCGCATTCTCGCCCGACATTTTCGGCCATTTTCTCCTTCTTTTGTATCGATGGTTCGTATCTATAGGATTTTTTTTTTCTTGGATATTACTGACATCGGTGAAGGAAAGACGTCGTGAGGACACCTGGACTTACCCTACTTCCTACTAATATTAAAAAACGCGAGCGCCTCAAACTCAAAGCATTTAATTCAAATAAACTAATTACAGGCACTTTTGAATTGTCAAGGGTCGGTCAGTCAGAAAGAAGGAAAGAAAATACATTTATTTGCGGCAAACATGACGCATAAAAAGAACAAACACAAAAAAAATAACAAGTTGGGGGAAAGATGAAGCTAGTTGCCCGTTCCAAAGCGTAGTAGGACCTATGGAGAAGAACGGGCACGAAACTCGATTTACACTCTTTTTAAATCATAAAATGACTGCGTATCTGACCCCCACAACTCGATACCCCTTGATAAGACTGGTTGTTGAGGCGTCTACTTGGAATTTTTAAAATAAAAGGAAACCAGATATTTTTTCATGCGTTTATCCAAGGACTAAAGATCGAATGAACAAAAAGACCCGACATTCATAAACGAACATTTTTCGGTCGCGACGCGGTTGCGCGCGCATGTCGTTGTGCGTTTTATCGCCTCGAGATGTCGCCACTGTTGCTCGCCGTCTACACCGAGTATTGAGCAGCCCGCGAGTTGTCGTGAGGTTACGGTAGATGGCGTTGCGGGTAGCGAACATGCCGGCCGCCTTGAAATCCTCTGGTTTCGAAACTAAATTGCTGCGTCGCCGGCGGCCTCGACTCCGCCGTTATCCTGGCCACCACTCGTCGTCGATGGCACCGGAAGTGGGCAGATCTTAGAGAAAGCTCGCTGCACAGAGCCCGTCGCTGTTTGGAGTTCAGCTACACGGCTCACACCATCGGTTCCTGTGAACACCTTTACAATTCTGCCCATGCGCCATTTCAGAGGTGGTAAATTGTCCTCCTTGATGACGGCAAGGGTGTTAAGAGCTAAGTTCTGAGTGTGAGTCTTCCACTTAGTCCTGGTCTGAAGCTCCGAAATATAGTCGGTTGACCACCGCTTCCAGAACTGCTGCCTCATTTGCTCCACCCTCTGGAATCGCGTCAGGCGATTAATTGGCTCTTCCGTCAGGTCTTTGCAGGCTGGTGAGAGGAGCGGCCGGCCGATCAGAAAGTGTGCCGGGCTAAGTGGAAGAAGGTCATGTGGGTCTGAGGAAAGAGGAAACATTGGACGGGAATTCAGGACGGCTTCGATCTGTGCCAATACCGTGCTGAATTCCTCGTACGTTAGATTAGCGGTACCCATGACCCGCCTCAGGTGGTGTTTACAGGATTTAACTCCTGCCTCCCATAATCCCCCAAAATGAGGAGCGTACGGCGGTATAAATTTAAACTCTATATCATCATTACTTAAGTCATCAATAATTTGAGGTGAATGCTCAGTAAACATTAATTTAACTTCTTTCATGGCTCCAATAAAATTTGTCCCGTTATCCGAGAAAATTTGAGCCGGCTTACCACGACGGGATATAAACCTTTTCAATGCTAATAGGTAGTCTTGTGCAGAAAGGGTACTGACTAATTCAAGGTGTATGGCTCGCGTTATAAAACAAACAAATAGGCAGATGTACCCCTTTTCAAGCTTAGCCCCCCTACCTTTACGGTTCAGTACTGATATGGGTCCAGCATAGTCGACCCCACAGCGAATAAAAGGAAAACCCGGTTCCAACCGCTCCGCAGGCAAGTTGCCCATGATTGGGGAAACGGTCTTTCCCCTAAGTCGCGTGCAGCGGACGCAATGATGAACCACCTTTCTGGCCAGATTTCTCCCCCCTAATGGCCACCAACTCTCACGCACAGTAGCAAGTAGCAGTTGGGGCCCAGCATGGAGAAGTTTATCATGGAAATGCTGAAACAATAATAATGTAAAACGATGCTTACAGCATAATAAACTAGGGTGTTTTTTATCATACCCGAAGTTAGGCGAGTTAGTTAAGCGTCCGCCTACTCTTATTATATCATGGTTATCTAAGAATATATTAAGGCTAGAAATTGCACTTGTAGTTTGTAATGGTAAGCTACCCTTCAATTTAGTATATTCACTAGGAAAAGATTCCCGCTGTGCGAGTCGCGTTAACAGTTGCGTTGACGACCGCAACTCATTCACTGATAGCGGCCCTATAATGCGCTCCTGTCGTTGTGTGCGTGAATTGTAGATGAAACGCAATACATATGCCCCGGTACGCCTTATGCGATTATACGAAGAAAACCGTTCAAAAGTGATAACTGTATTTTGTGTGACGTCACAGACCATTGCTGTAGTATGTGGTTTTAGTTCCGGTAGGTCAGCAGAGTAGTCAGAACGCGGGACTGTGCCCTGCGACTCCATCAATTCATGACACTGCAAGAATGGTGGACCGTTCCACCACAGCCTACATTCACCGAGTGTGTCCAAGCTGACCCCGCGTGAGACTAAGTCCGCTGGATTATTTTTAGTACCTACATGCGACCATATAGCATTACTTGTAAGCTCATTTATTTCTACTACTCTATTTTGAACGAAGGTTTTCAATAAGTGAGGCGACATTCGAAGCCACCCAAGGACAATGGTTGAATCTGTCCAAAAGAAAGTTTTATAAAAGGTCAACCGTAATGAACTGATTATTTTTCTATATAAACGTGCGCCGATCAACGCCCCGCATAATTCTAGACGAGGTATACTAGTTGGTTTTAAAGGCGCGACCTTACTTTTGGCACAGAGTAACTGACAACTAACAGCTGAGTTATCTGAGTATGTACGTACGTACGTGCATGCGCCGTATGCAGACTGAGAAGCGTCACTAAAAATATGTAATTCTATGTATTGTGAGTGCGAACTCATTACACAACGCGGAATGCGTAATGTACGTAAACATTGTAGGGTACTAATGAATTTATCCCAAGATAACACAACATCATTAGGAACTGGGTCGTCCCAATTTATTTTACACAACCATAACTTTTGCATAACAATTTTTGCTATTATTATTGCCGGTGCTAACATACCTAACGGATCGTACACCTGCGCTATCACTGACAACATGCTACGTTTAGTTAGTGGGTACGTGTTATTATTATTTACTCGTGATGTGAAATGTAATTCATCCTTTTTATTGAACCATCCCATACCTAAAGTTTTATTTTGAGATTGATCTCCTAATGCCAATCTTTTTGATATGTCATGGGCAGTGATGTCCAAATTAAATATCCATTTCCGTAATGGAAGACACGCCGATTTTAACGTATTAGTGACCTTAGCACACATGTCAAATAAACTATTTAGGTCATCACTACCCATCAACACATCATCCACGTAAAAGTCATCCCTAATCACCGTAGCTACCTGTTCATCCTCACATTCACGCGCCAGTTGGTTCAGACACCTCATGCTCAGATAAGGCGCTGATGCCGTGCCGTACGTCACGGTGTTAAGGCGATATATACCTATTGAGTCAGACGGATTTTTACGCCACAGAATCAGTTGTAAGTCACGTTGATCTGGCTGTACTAAAATTTGACGGTACATTTTTTCCACGTCGGCACATGCTACGTATTGATACTGCCTAAAGCGTAATAATATGGAAAAAATGTCGTTTTGAAGCGGTGGCCCAATAAACTGTATACTGTTCAACGACTTGCCTGTAGATGTCACTGCGCTAGCGTCGAACACCGTGCGCAATTTAGTGGTACTACTATTCTCATTTATTACACCGTGATGTGGTAAGAAATAGTGAGGTGACCCGTATGTATCTACGCGACTCATGTGACCGAGACTTTCGTATTCACTCATGAAATTAATATATTTTTCCCTAAATTCGGGGAAACGAGTGAACTTACGTTCAAGCGACAACAAACGCTTTTTAGCCGCACTGTAACTTTCTCCGAGAACTGCAGGCGATTCCTTAAAAGGAATACACACAGAGAATTTACCTTCTTGAGTACGTGTTGTCGTTTCAACGAAAATATTCTCGCATTTTTGCTCGTCGGCACTAAGGATATTCCCAGCGTTGGGAATCTCTTCGAGTTCCCAAAATTGTTTTAATTGTGTATCTAATGTTTGCGAATAGTTACACTGAACCTGATTAATGCGCAGGCCATTATTATTATTATACAAAGGTCCAGACATTATCCACCCTAGCTTAGAGTTTTGCAAATAAGGTCCATTTTTCAACCTAATTTTACCATCAATCAACAAATCCCAAAACTTATCTGCACCTATCAGGATATCAATATCCGACGGCGAATGAAAGGTGGGGTCAGCCAGTTGAATATTGTCTGGGATACTAATATTATTTACATCTATAGAAAATGCCGGTAACCTATTAGTAATACACGGCAACACTAAACATTCAATATTAGTATGATAACGCTTATCTTTCGAACGTAAGAATATTTTACAAGTGTGGGTAGACTTCGCGATCGAATGACCTACACCCGTAACTTGACAAGTGGACTGTATTAAATTTGCATTTAGCTTATCGCATAAATATTTTCTTATAAAACACTGTTGGCTACCATTATCCAGAAGAACGCGTGCGGTGTGATAGTCATTATTATTAACTGTAATATCCACCAGCGCTGTGGAAAGCAGTACGGTAGGTAACACGGAATAAGTTTGTTCACCAAGCGAGTCGGTACTATCAGCTGATGAATGTAACGAAGTTGAGACATTGTTAAGAATGTTAGCGGTAATCGGCTGCGACTGCGTATTATTCGCACCTACCACGTTCACGTTGTCTGTGCTATCGACATGAATCAAACTATTATGCTTTTCAAGGTGACACAGCCTACACGGGCCGAATGTACACTCTTGTACCGCATGACCTGAACGTAAACAATTCTTACAGATATTTGTTGTGTTTACCAAGTTAATCCTATCTTGAACAGGTAAATTAATAAACTTGGAACACGTATAAAGTGAATGATTACCTTTGCACATCACACACACGCGCGGACCACGCTTGTTCGTTTTCGAAGTGTTATTATTATTGTTATTTTTATTACCAGCGCTCGTAGCGACGTAACTATGAGTAGATTGTTTTTTGTTTTGTGTTTGTTCACTACTTTTGTTGTCGTGTGGATGTTTACTGTGGTTTACCTTAATAATATCCAACATGTCCGCCCTGTCTTTTAGAAACTTAAGTAAATCGTCTAACTTTACAAATGGCGGCTTAGTGTTCGTATTATAAAGTGTACCTTGATACTGTTCCCATTCACGTTCAGTACTGGGATCCAACTTCGAAACAACCAAATAAATTATTAACGTGTCCCACGTATGCGTTTGTTCCCCTAGTGAGGAAAGCGCACGTAGGTTTCTTAGCACAGTGTCTATAAGCTTCCTTATTTGTGAAGCCGATTCTTTATGTAAAGAAGGAATCGCATAAAGGGACTTGACGTGGTTATGTTGCAATAGCCGTAGGTTGTTGTAACGATTCACTAGTAGCTCCCATGCGTGAGAGTAATTGTCGGCCGTAAACTCCAATGCGCCAATAACTTGCGATGCACTATTCGTTAACGACGATCGTAAATAATGGAATTTTTGTATACTGTCTAAATCCTCCCGCTCATGGATCATAGTACAATAAGAATTCTTAAACTCCAACCAGCTATCGTATGAACCGTCAAAGGTAGGTAACTTTATGTCCGGTAATTTTACACACATTTTACTTTTCATGACTACATTATTATTATTTACAGGTACCTCCTTCTGCAGCAAGAGTTTGGCAGAAGCTACTGTCCTATAGTACTGATCTTCGAAACGGTCTCGGTCTTCCAACTGTTTTGGAAGATCGAGCTCGTCCGTGCTTTCTTCGATTAAACTTTGTAACTCGGTGTAATTATCTAATAAACTCGAACTGTTATCTACGCGTAACTGTAACTCTAATATTTGTTGGTCATCTAGTGGGCATTTACATCTTTTAACATAATTTTCTAATAAAGTTAACCGACCTTTGGTTACTGCTCTTTTCTTAACAAGTTCCGACATCTTAGCTTCACTCATTTTAAGGGAAAATAAGAACACAAGAGTACTCACTGTAATCCTTCCTGTATGATGTGGACTTGCGCCCCGTACCACCCGCTCAAACCCGCGAGATTACAACTCACGGCGTCGTCGGGTTATCACACCGGTTGGGCACCGCCGCTCAACAACTAGGAACACAAAACGAATATTAAACACAGACCGAGATAGGATGGGTAATTGGTAGGAAAATCAGACCTGCCACTCCTCTAATCCACTCGAAGTCCTGAAGGCAGGTAGGTACTCGTTGCACGTGTTCTTGTAATGGCGGGTGAACTTCTTCTTCGTAATAATGCGACGAATGCTTGAAACTTCACCACGTATAGAACTCCTCTTCGTTGTTCTTCATTAATTTGGCTCAAAAGGACCATATGTTGAGGCGTCTACTTGGAATTTTTAAAATAAAAGGAAACCAGATATTTTTTCATGCGTTTATCCAAGGACTAAAGATCGAATGAACAAAAAGACCCGACATTCATAAACGAACATTTTTCGGTCGCGACGCGGTTGCGCGCGCATGTCGTTGTGCGTTTTATCGCCTCGAGATGTCGCCACTGTTGCTCGCCGTCTACACCGAGTATTGAGCAGCCCGCGAGTTGTCGTGAGGTTACGGTAGATGGCGTTGCGGGTAGCGAACACTGGTTGTTAGACTTTCGGGCTTCTGACGACCCGTCACGACAGTCAAAGATCTACCAATGACAGCAGGGACCAACGAAGTCCAAAATGAAGTCCACGAGGATTTCCACCGCAAAACCAAAAAAAAAAAACGGACCAACGGATTAACGTACCGATCAATCGACCCGTGCGGCTGTTTATACTTACTTTAATTTAATCCATATGTACATAGTGTACGGTCACCAAAGGAGATAAGTAACGAGGGTTGTCGGATAGTTGAAGTTTTGTAAGAAACCGATGAACGTTTTCGAATAAAATTTAATTTAATTAGGTAATAGAAAAAAACAGTTCATTTATCAAATTAAATTTCGAAAATCGAAACCCGCTAAGCTTTTCCGACGTGATATGTCACGTCGGAAAAGCTTAAAACAAAAATTCAAGTGACTACATTAATTGCAGTCGATGACTCCACGACAAAATCATCAAATTAATTTATTTTTTGTTTAATAATTATGTTTAGATATGGATATACCTATCACGAGCAGGTGACGTTCTGTAGTTTCTGAGTCTGAGTTTATGTATGTGTGTATGTAGGTAGGTACAAACTACAAAGGTACAAACAAACCCTTTCCTTTGCCTGACTTTTACGATTCACACAAGGTAATAAACATCTGATAGTATATACATATTTTTACATCCAATATGGAGGGAACACGAGGTACCCGTGGCTAAATAATAACAGCCGCACAGGCACAGGTCGATCGAGCAGGTAAAGCTACGCTAGCCGCGGTTGGTCTGTGGATGGTTGACGGTCTTTACATACCGAGATCCCTCCATGCCTCGGGAAGCACGTCAAGCCGTTGGTCACGGCTGTCATTCGTGGATCTTTGACAGTTGTTACGGGTCGTCAGTAGCCCGAAAGTCTGACAACCAGTCTTACTAAGGGGTATCGTATTAACCAGTAACTGGGTTATGGAGATCAGATGGGCAGTCGCTCAATGTTAAATACTGGTATTCAGCTGCATCCGGTTAGACTGGAAGCCGACCCTAACATAGTTGGGAAAAGGCTAGACAGGTGATGAGTCTGTCAGTTAGATTAACAAAAAATAATGGACACGTATTTTTTCTTTTGTCAATCAAACAAAAAATGACAAAGATAAAGCACGTCAAAATTTGGGAGTGGGGGGTCGTGACGTCACTTGCTTGCACAAGTGTCGCAAGCAAGTGACGTCACGCGGAACTTTAACGGGCGACATCTTCATCATTTTTTATATAATTGACAAAAGAAAAAATACGGGTTCAATATTTTTAGATAATCTAACTGACGGACTAATTACATTTTTTTAGGAAACTAGCCTATTGTACAGACGCCAGCAAGTCAAGCTACCCGAAACTGTCAAATTTTCCCGATCAACCTTGAACCTTAATGCTTTAGCGATAAAGTTAAAAATCTATTAAAGAAATTTGACAGATTGTAGTAGCTTGATGTGCTGGCGTCTGTACGTAAGTACTACCTATCTATAGTAAGTAATTGACATTTGATGATGATGATCTTTCGTTTCAATCGAAATATATTTTTCCATTTCTCCATCAAATTTCCCTTAAAAAGTTTTAATGAGAGAATTGAAAAAATACTTTTTTGACGTGTTCAATAACGATTTCTGAGACGTTAATGTTCCTCTACTTAATTAAAAAGTTACTGTTTTACTTTTCTATCGACACATTTCCGATAAACGCTCGAAGTATCTATACAAAAGGCCATTATTTTATACAGGGTTACGTAGTAACTATTCAGTAATCTGTGACAGGGTTGACATTAACCACCTCTCAGGACTATATTACTAACATCATAAACAACAACTTTTGTTTTATAACTTTTATTAATTCGTCAGACTTTCAACAAGAATAAAAATATTTTAATTCATCGCATTGAAAAATTCGATTTTCAGTTACGAACTCTACGCGAAACAAAAGATAGCTAGGTAAACCAACTGCCGTGTCTAGTATGTACAAAATTCAGCGGAGGGGAGCGGGACTTAGATAGAGCAACGAAATGTTAAAGGTTTGTATTTGGTAAATGTAGAAAGTCATAGAACAAAACTTATTTTTTTATGGATTTATGATGCTAGTAATCCAGCCTTGCAAGGTTATTAGTGTTTTACTAATAACCCTGTATACAATACGATTTTCTCAGAAAATATTTTCTGTGAGTGTTCCTTTGAGCCCATTTACAAAAACTTCTTTATTGTCCCACTGCTGGGCAAAAGCCTCCCCAAGTCCCTTTAGCACCCTAATTTCGTAACACACTTTCAATCAAAATCTGAATCATTTTGCAGGATATTTATTTATTTACTAGGTGCACCCCGCGGTTTCACCCGCATAGGTTTCGATCCCGTGGGAATATCGGGATAAAAAGTATTCCATATGTTATTCCTGGTTATAAACCATCTGTGTGCCAAATTTTATCCAAATTCGTTCAGTGGTTTTTGCGTGAAAGAGTACTAACAAACATCCATCCATCCATAGAAACTTTCACGTTTATAATATTAGTAGGATTTCAGGCGACGCAGACCCTTAAATAAATACCTTAACCTAAACATACATATTTTATTATAAAACTTCACTTCACAGGCTTGTTCTTGAGATAATCCATTGCTTCGATAAGTTGTAATGTGTGTGCAATGTAAAATAACGCCATGGATTTTGTTGAACTGTCAAAAAATGAAAGCCGTTCCTTTTTCTACTGTCAGTATGTTACGCAACTACCCCACAGGAACTCATTTCCCTCGCCATGCACCACCTGAAACCAGTTAAGGCTGGTTTTATCGTCACGCGTTTCGGCAGCGCCCTTGGAGCACGCGCGTTCGAAGATGTACATCATGGGGGTAGTAGTTGCGTTTCAAAGTCACGCGCTTGAGCAGCGCCGTTCAACAAAACGCGCAATGTTCGCCGGCGCTGCAAAAGCGCGCGCCGCTCATTCGCTTCTACGGCCAGTATGCGTTTTAGTGTGACGCCGATGAGACGCGCCGTATTGTAGGTAACCTGCATATTGTACACGACTGGCCAACAGCAGCAGAACGCGCGGTACTAATCTCGTTTTACGGTGGACCGCTGCGCTGTTCAAGCGCGTGCTGTTAACAGCGCGCTGCTCAGCGGCGCGTCTAGCGGCGTGACGATAAAACCTTTAGGTTGGTTTTATCGGTTACCAAAAGTTCATTTTTTATTCCCGGATACTAATCTGACATTTAAGTCTTTTGTGTTTGCGTTTTTAGTATAGAAATTTGACATTACACCTGTCAAATAAGCATCTAGGTTTGAAAAACGAACTATAGATAACATGTTTTTAACGTTATTTTAAAGATGACAATGGTTGTCTTTGCCTGCTATGGACTTATGGTATCAAATGCATTAAGGAAAAAAACATAATTTAATACCTATAATATTAGGTATTTTAATAGGGAAAATAATAGTGGTACGTGACATCAATAATTACTTAAAAATAAATGTCAATGGGTTATTATTAACAATAGGTTCCCTCAAAATACATTATATTCATGTTGTTCACATATAAACATAACATCACACGTATGTGAAGTCTAGTAGGTACATACACCCACATTTCGCACAAGTCAGTCGGTAATTAGACGGATTAAGGGGCGACCCTAGTCAGAAATTCAGACCCCGGGTTAACACTTTGTCTGACTTGGGAATCGAACCCAAGACCTCTTGCTCAGCAGTAGCGTTTGAGACCACTAGACTAACGAGGCAGCCATGTTATTTATTTAATCATTTATTAAACACTAGCTGCGGCCCGCGGTTTCACCCGTATAAAACAAAAGTATCCTATATGTTAATCCTGGTTATAAACCATCTGTATGCCAAATTTTTGTCCAAATCCGTTCAGGAGTTTTTGCGTGAAAGAGTAACAAACATTCATCCATCCATCCATCAATCCGATACAAACTTTCACGTTTATAATATTAATAGGATTATTATACATATTATTATTATTAAGTAGTAGGAGTAGGATTGCTGGATGAGAACCGTTGTTCAGACGCCAGCACATCAAGCTACTCGAAACTGTACAATTTTCCAAATCAACCTTGAACTTTAATACTTTCAGGTACAAAGTTGAAAATCTATTAAAGAAATTTGACAGATTGTAGTAGCTTCAGGTGCTGGCGTCCGTACTAAGTTCTTAGGAGAATGGAAAATCCAATAAATGCATTCTGCCGACTTGGACATCGAATCCAGACCCACATACGCTCAACAGCCTCACTTATTTTGATTAACTAATGAAAATACCAAGTGTGTTTTTGAATAAATATAATGAAAACTTCATTAAACCGACAGCTAGTGGAAAAAAATGCAAATTAACATCTCCATGCAGCTATTTATCAAAAAAAATTACTACAGTTCTCCCAGACATGGCAATATGAGGCTTTAATAAAATTTTCATGTTAATTAAATCGATATTGAACTCATTTTCTCCCTGCCAATGTTTTAATGTAAACATCTCACTATATTAGACAGTTACATCCGTTTGCGAACGTGTTGTTACTGTAAATAACTAATAACGACTAACTATAATAAGTAATCTTCGTGATCATGAAATACGAATTATAAATAATTTTCCTGTGCCCCAATAATGTCCATGTTATCTGTCAAACCATAAAGATTGATAACCCTTCGCGCCAAAACAAACGTCACTTTCGCCGCCGCGTTCCGTCTAATTAAAAACAAAAACATGAAAAATTAAGCGCGTTCCAATTTGCGAATAATGAGAGCATAATTCGATATTTTTGTCCGACGTTTTTCGGTTTCAGTGGCCAGGATAATAAGTGAGAGAGACGGATGATTCGATACGTTTGAAGTTTGACAGGGACGGAGCTATTGTGTACTTTCTCATATAGATTTGTTGAAAGCTGCGATAGGGACGTTCACGTACGTCGACGTCGTTCAGTTCTCCAGTTTTCCGAGACCGTTTCGCGAGTGAGGTTGTCGCGTTCGTGTTTGTGCGGAAATCTCGCAATTTACTACATGTGATTTATTAGAAAAAAACTAGTCATGTCCCCGAAGGGTGATTTTAGGACAGATACGCATGTAATGAGGGTTCGGTCTCGTTATAATGGATAAATGTGTAAAAAAAATCGCGTTTGGATATCAAAACAAAGTCGAAACGTTTGATTTGTTGGAATTTTGTGCGTACTTATTTATATTGTAAATATTTGAGCCGTATTTCAATTGCTTGAGTGAAACGTTATAAAAAAAAAACAAAGTGCAATGTGGTGTGCTAAGTGGTTTGGAGGATTTTAATTTTTAAATTTGGAATATATATTACTGGTGAGTTATCAAAAATATACTCAATTTTTTTTTTTAAGTTTCAAATACTTTTTTTGTGAATACTCTTTTGATTTTCTTTTTGAGTTTCCAATTTACTCTTTTACAGCAACTTTCTGAAGCCGTATTACCATAAATTTTAATTATAAATCCCTGTAATACATAAATTAGCATAAAATTGTTATTCAGACCCGATCTGATAGACCAAACTTATCGATTTCATAATAGTTTCGAAGCTTGTTCATGAATTAATCTATGCCAGATTAAATACATACATTTGAACATTATTCTCTTTTCATATACAATGTTATGTTATGGGCATATGTGTTACGGGCGAATGAGGAAAATGTCGTGAGGAAAGTTTTGAGTATGAATGTCGATGGCTATAAGAGTAGGGGAAGACCAAAGAAACGATGGATGGACTGTGTGAATGATGATATGGTTAGAAAGGGGGTGACTACCGAGATGACGACTAATAGAGAAGTATGGAGGAAAAAGACATGTTGCGTCGACCATTAATAAATCGGCACGATGATGTTGTGCTTGTTTTAGGGACGAACTTGACTCCTAACGAAGGGACTGGCCGGCATGGGCAGTGGACAGTAGTGCGTTGAAAAAGGAAACTGAGCCGGCCTTTGCCAAAAGTGGGAGATAGATCATGTAAATGATTTTCTGAAATACGAAGCACTGTTTTTCCATCGGGAGGCGTCGTAGAGGGCTCATCATTGTCCTGTCCTGTCCTTATCTCAATTTATCTGGGGTCGGCACAACAGGTTTTCTTCTTCCATAGATGACGACTAAGGGGCTACTCACACTTATTCAGCTCTGTTCAGTTGAGAGGGAGTGAACCCTTAAACGACCACGCGGGCCTAGTGCGGGTTGGTGGATGTCACATGTCTTCGAAATTTGTTCTAGGACATGCCGGTTCCTTCACCATTTTGAAAGCAGTAACGATGAATAGAATAGAAACACTCGTTATTATGTATATACACGGCTACACGTAGAGCTATACAAAACCAGTTTGTCTTGGCCTCACTTTGTATGATATTTTCTCACAATGAACGGTCAGCCAATACTGGTTTTGCATAGCTTGATGTGTAGCCGTGTGTACACCATAAAAATGACAGATATAAATGTAGAAATTTTACAAGGGGTGACACAATGGGCGGTCTTATCGCTCAAAGCAATCTTTATAATTCAATTCGATGAAATAATTTACACAAAGTAAAATGACTGCTTGGGTTTGAACTCGCGACCTACGACTCACAGCCGCGGCCGTTACCACTCGGCCAATAGTATATCATAACAAAATTATCACAAGCCTTGGGGGACTCCCTCAATCCGGCGGCTCGATGAAAAGCTAATCTAATCACCGGGCACACGTGGACAACGGCAGTGCCTATCAGCCTTTTTGACTGAGTAGAAAGTTATGTACGAAACCCACGAGTAAAAGCTTATCTATTTGACGGCACGGTTGGCGCAGGTGGTTAAGCGATTGACTGCTGCGCTGCGTGTCGCGGGTTCGATTCCCGCACGGAACAAATATTTGTATGACCTACATGCATTTGTTCCGAGTCTGGGTGTTTTTCTATCTATAATATGTATCTATGTATTTACAAAAAAAAAAAATTGTATATAAGTAGTTTATCAGCCATCTTGTTACCATAACACAAGCATTAGGTTGCTTAGCTTGGGACAAATGGTGCTGTGTGAAATGTCCAGGGATATTATTATTATTATTAGGTGCTAGCTAGCTTAAATATTAGGTGGTTTTAGTGGGAGTGTTATTGGCTTGGTGGTACAGTGGTCGCAAGCGCTACTGCTGAGCGTGAGGTCCTGGATTTGTTCCCGGTTGATGGCAATCGACTCACCCCTTGTTACATGGGACATAAATATTACTGACGATATGTGGGTGTACTATTAGGTACGACTCTGCTTAACCCTTCGGGGATTACAGGCGTGCTGTTCAGTGGTGTGCATTGGTTTTCAGAATAGGAAGGCAGGAATTTAATTTCGTCGTATTAACTTGAACGAGTAAAGACCAATGACAATGTGCGAACAGTACGGGAGCCGAGTAGGCCGTCTGGCGACTGCCTACTGCCGCGCGTGTTGGTATAAAGATTTTGTTGTTTTTTAGGTATGATAATTTAGTGAGTTTCCTAATTGTGGTGTGACCCACAATTAGGAAACTCACTAAATTATCAAACACACTAAAATGTAATTGACAGGATTATGGTGATTTATCGAGGTAGGCACTGCTTATATGCCTTTAGGCAATGCACGTAACTGGTGCTGTTGTTATGTAATTGAGTCGGTGGTCTTGTGGTAGTGAACGCGACTGCTGAGAAAGGTCCTGGGTTCGATCGGGCAAGTTGTTTTGGAAACATTCTCGATAACAGGGTCCTTTAGGATCTAGCCTTACTTATGGCAAACAAGCTTTTGACCGCAGCTTCGCCTGCGTGGAAATTGAAAAGGGGATCCCGCGGGAAGATATTATAGGGATAAAAAGTATTTTAAGTCCTGAAGATCAATTCCAGTAATTAAAAACGTTTAAAATCTAGTCGCAGTCTCATCTCAGCGACAATCAATGTCAAAAATGTATGGAAATTAGAGGTATTTTTGACAGAGAGAGAGTAATTCTCGTAATTTTAAGAATCCTCATCGAAGTTCGTTCAACCGGCGTAAAAAAGTTAACAGACGGTTCCTTTCGTATTTATTATATTAGAATGGATTGTGGTTGTAATATTATACGCCTCTGCATACCCAACGATGAATTAAAAACCACTTGCACTAAGCTCTTTTCCTCATCTGCCTAGCCTTTTCCCAACTATGCTGCTACTAGCTGAATACCAGTATTTTACATGAAGCGACTGCCTATCTGACCTCCACAACCCAGTTACTGGGTAATACGATACCCCTTGGTAAGACTGGTTGTCAGAATTTCGGCTTCTGACGAACCGTGACGACTGTTCCGAGTCACGGAGAAGTCTCGGTTTGTAAAGAATGGGGAAGAAACTCCACTGTTACTCTTTTAAAATGTTTTACAATATTTTGCATACATTAAATATTTAATAATATGTAAAGACGATGCCCTAAAATAAAATTACTCTAAGACAATAGGTAAAAGAATTAAAAATGAAACCATGAACTATTAATTAATTATGTGTAATCACATAAACAAAAACCTCCACAGACCAACCGCGGCAAGGCGGCTGTCATTATTTAGCCACCTCTGCATACCCAACGATGAATTAAAAACCAACAACACTTAGCCGTTTCCCTAAAAACCTAAAAAAGTAAAAGGGCTGGCCTAAAAATTGGTCACAATCACAACCAATAGAGCCACAAAAAAAAAACTGAGCAAAAATATGACGAAATGGGACGATAAATGGAGCAATTTAATGACTGGAATATGTGCCCCATGATGTGTCACCGAGTTGCGGTTGTCACCGATAAAATTGAAATATCACACGTGAAATACCTGAAATTTCACCTTTGTAACCGGAATTCAGGAATCCTATTTATTTTGCTGTGTTCTGGAACCCTGGCTAGAGCTGCGGTTACACAGGCAATTGTTTCAGCAATGATTGCCCGTTAAATTTTGCTGGTTGCAGTGGAATTATAATATGTGTAGTAGTGGAATATAATGATAAATTATTTCATTTCTGTAAGTAGGTAGGTTTGTACAAACACTTTTACACGTCAATCATATTTTTTTTTAAATAGATAAAGTCGGCGTTTCCTATCTTACTACTCTGAGAAGAAAGGCCGAAACAAACTCAGAGGTTAGTCTCTTTTAAAGTTCAGACATAATCTTGGTCAGATCATGTGAAGACCATGTAGATTGCTGTCTGAAATGGTATTTTGAGGAAAGAACCACACAGATTGAGTGGACCTGTCCAGCCAGTGCACGCATTTGTCAGAAATAGTGAACCGATCCAGTTTAATTATGTAGCGGTATCTACAACGCCACATGCGAACAACGCGTCATACTGACGTCACGCAAATCCTGCATCTCGCAAGCAGAGTTTACCGTGCAATTAGCATAGATACAATTTCCCAATATCAATCATTGGGCAATTGCCCGCCAGACACAACACCTGTCTGGTCGGAGGATCCTCCCTTTTCTATGGAGGTTGAGTGAACTTTACACCCTGTTCCTCATACCTCTAAACTTCTTTTAAAATAGCCACCACATGGTCAATATTGCGCAGTGCTATTTAGGTACACCGTCTTCACATACAAACTGGCAGGGACATAGATACACGACCTGTTACCATGGAATCCATGGATCCAAGACATGGTTCTGAAAAAGTAAATTCGCTGTTTAGACATTTTGACCGCGTAGGTCACTAGGCACTTTTATATGAAATAGCATTTCATTTTTGATGTCGGACGAAAAATTTCTATGCTTGGGGGTCTTGAATCATGTGCTGAATCCAAGGTTACAGTTTGCGCGTTAATGCATGGCCTGTATATGCCAGGGCTAGAGTCATTTTAAATGACCCTTAAGTCCTGAAGATACATATATTAAAAGAGTACTAAGTAAATCCAAAACAAAACCAGCAAAGTTCTTATTGTGATAACATTTTCGCGACTAAATGAAGTTTTCCCATTTGGCGCGCATACCATTGCGGTTAATCACCAAGAGTTGCTAAAACATTCGCTGGTGACGTAGGACTAACAACGCAATGTAATCAAAACAGTTTTTAACGACTTGCGTAGCCTATAAACTAGTATAAGAATTACGGAGCAGCGATGGCTCATGCGGTGAAGGTCCAGTTTTGAACGGTAAGCTTGGGCAAGTTGATTTTCGTATTGTGCAACAATTGTACGCATTGTTTAGAAATCATAATTCGTCTATAATGTTCCCACTGCCACACACGGACACAGGCCTCCTCTCATTGAAAGGGAGTGGGCTGTAATCCACCACGCGGGCTTAGTACACGTTGTTAGATGACAAATGTCTTCGAATTTTTAGTTTTCACGACGTTTATCTACACCGTTTTGAGAACAGAGGTGATGAAATAATTAACACACAGTACAGCGCCTGTTTGGGTTCGAATCTACGACCACTTGTAAGTCACGGCTGCCACCATTGCACCCGTCAGTGCAAGCAATGGTCAGTAATCGTGCAGCTCTTTCTAGTTGAGGGAATTGAAAGCCCTCATCATGCAGTGAAAGAAATTAGCATTGGACCACCATGCTTGCTCAATGCAGGTTGGCCAACTCAGACTATTCCTGCCAGATTTCCTCACAACTTTAATGACCCGTAACTACAGTGTTTAATCCCGGCTTGCACTAACGTCATACTTACCACCTAATTAACAAAGGACGTAAACATGGCTTCATTGGCACGGAAATAGATGGTTCCTAAATCAAGCAAAACTGGGATTGTGAACTTGGTTAAGTGTATACGGTCAGTCGGTCATTTAAAAATCCTACTAATATCATAAACGTGAAAGTTTTTATGGATGGATGTTTGTTACTCTTTCACGCAAAAAAACTACTGAACGGATTTGGATGAATTTTGGCACAAACATAGTTTATAACCCGGATTAACACATACGATACTTTTTATCCCGATATTCCCACGGGTTAGAAACTTATGCGGGTAAAACCGCAGGGCACACCTGGTATCTTTATATTTTTCCTACTTTGATAGCTCTTGTCGCTGCAACAAACGAGTACTCGCCGGTTGATGTGGTCCTGTGTGAACAGCCAGCGATCAAATATTAATATCTATTTGTATCTCTTTTATTTACACGAGACCTACAATCTTTCGTACGTTACTTGAGCGAGAATAGTTCAGTAGGCGTTTCCTCGTCGACGGTGGGACAGGTGCCTTTATGTGACTGTTTGTCACAGCTGCTTATTTGAACGACTCATACAATGAACTTATTTGCCTAGATGTAAATCGTCTTTGAACCGTAATCAATCCTTCACATTCTACGTCTCGGAAGCACATTGATTAGACATTCCGTTCATACCAGACCTATCTGAATGGCTCCCAACTTTCGCCCGGTTTCTATAGACAAGTTGCAGGACGATTGGGAACCCGATCACGTGCAGGAAATCATTCGGCTTTTTCGGTAGAGTATTGTGAAGCAAGGCAGCTGTGTGTGTGGTTCGTTCTGACTGGCTGGTTAATGTATGGGATTATATCTTTGATTGCTTTTGGTGGAAGCTTTAGACATGATTGTGTGTGATTTATAATCATTATTGAAGAGACGCACCGAGACTGGGCCCGCGTGGTGGATTATGGCCCTCTCCCTCTCACAGAGAGGAACACCTGTGTCCCAGCAGTGGGAACATTGTAATAAATAAATTTATTTATTTCACAAAAAACACATTTAAGGTTCACAGAACAATTTTCCAACTAGAAATGAACATTACACAAAAAAGTGTATCGTTGGTGCCTGTACTAATGAATGCAAATCATTGTATCACAGACACCAGCGCCTTCCAAGATAGGTTACATAATAAATTAAAAATTCGAACGTGCTATAGAGTGAACTGGTAAAAAATTACATGGTAATAAAATAAACGGTAAAAGTAATAAAAACAATTAATATTATAAACTAAAATAAATGTAATGCTGTTATGTGTATGCTATTGAAGAGACGTGACAAAGAAATGTATGAAGGAAGCATAGCCCCAGGGTAGCGGGATCGTCCGAAAGGGTTACCACTGCCCTGGAACAGAAAGGGCTAAGGAAGGAACACGGGTGGGTTTTAGTCAGTAAGAGTCCGACACTCCCTTCCGCTCCACCCAGAGCGGGAGGGGTCATTTGATGACTTCCCATCCAAAAAAAAAAAGCATAGCCGCCCGTGGCTCGACGCCACCGCGGCCGTGCCTCCAGCCTCGACTTACCAGTGAGCAACGCGCCTAATAACAGCTGCACCAGTTGATCGAATGTCAAGCTACGGTTTCCGCGGTCAGTACGTGGATGGATGACCATCCATAACATATCGAAACCCCTCCGTGCCTCGGAAAGCACGTAAAGCCGTTGCTCCCGACTGCGGTAGTCAGAAGCCTAAAAGTAACAACCAGTCTTCCTAAGGGCTTAATAGTGTTACCAGATACCAGAAGTACGTTCGTTCTGATTGGCTTGTTAATGTATGGGATTATTATCTTTGATTGCTTTGGTGGAAGCTTTAGACGTGGTTGTGTGTGATTTATAATGATTATTGAAGAGGCAGCAATGATGGCAATGTACTCACTCCTTAGTACATGGGACTTGAACATAACTGGCGAAATGTGGATAAAGAAAGAAAGAAAGAAAGAAAAAAAAAGTATTTATTGCGACTCGTACAGAAAGAACATAAAACTAATATTTTTGATGTAGTATTAGGGACACTTCTGCCCAACCCTTCGGGGATACAGGCGTGATGTTATGATATCATTTAAGAGTATTCTATATGTATGTAGGTCATCATCTCGCGTCGGAATTCATCTCACGGAAACGTAAAACGAATTACCTTATCGTGTTAGCAATTGAGTTGTAGAGGACAGATAGGCTGTCGCTCCATGTAAAATAATGGTATTCAGCTGCATTTGGTAAGACTGGAGGCTGACCCCCAAGTAGGCGGGAGAGGGTTAATGATGATTATGATGATGATGAAAATACACTTGCATCTTGATGAGATTTGAGAAAAAAATAGTGTGGTCAGCATTTAAAACACATATCCAGAAGATCCAAGATATACATAATATTATTGTTATTGTTATTTAGTTGTTTTTTTTATAGTTTAAAAAAAAAAAACACATTAGGAATGACTCCTGTATCGTGGGTGCGTTTACAAACATTTAAAACTCACACACACAAACAGCCAGACCCGGAACAACTACATACCTGAAGGCAATACAAATATTTGTTCCGTGTGGGAATTGAACCCGCGACACGCAGCGCAGCAGTCGATCGCTCAGCCACTGCGCCAACCGTGTCGACATGTTCATCATGATAATAGCTCACATAAAAACCTTTGACCGTAAAGCGCAATCTACCGGAAGCCACTATCGGATATGACGTAGCAGTTGGCAGCCCTTTCAGACATCCTTCCTTGTTTGTTATTATCGTACAGACGCCAGCAGGTCAAGCTACCCGAAACTGTCAAATTTTCCCAATCAACATTGAACCTTAATTCTTTAGCGATAAAGTTGAAAATCTATTAAAGAAATTTGACAGATTGTAGTAGTTGATGTGCTGGCGTCTGTCTGTACCATCCCTTGTGGCGTAGGCAGAAAAAAGTACAATAATAAATTTGACAGACGATAATGAAATAGTTTTGTTTACCTACATAAAGATAGAGAGGGGCCCGTGGCTCAATAATAACAGCCGCACAGGTCGACCGATCAGGTTAAGCTACGCTTGCCACGGTTGGTCCGTGGATGGGTGACCATCTTTACATAAAGATAAAGATAATTTTATTTGTCAAAACATGCGTATACATGACAATTAAGCATGCAGGATGTCACAATATTAATATTTCGTACGTACATGTTTCACCCGTAAGGCGTACAAATTTAGTGTTTACAAAAAAACAAAAAAAAGTAAATTACAAAATAAAAAGTAAATTACTAAAGGCACATCAATCCTAGTACATAATAATAATAAACATTGATAAATCAGTAAAATAAATTAATCATAAAATGTCACAAAATTTAAGTATTATTATAAAAAAATGTCAAATAGTGTCATTCAAAAAAACATACCGAGACCCCTCCGTGCTTCGGAAAGCACGTTAAGCGGTTGGTCCAGGCTGTCATTCTTTGAACTTTGACAGTCGTTACGGGTCATCAGAAGCCCGAAAGTCTGACAACCAGTCTTACCAAGGGGTATCGTGTTACCCAGTAACTGCGTTGTGGAGCACAGATAGGCAGTCGCTCCATGTAAAATACTGGTATTCAGTTGCATCCAGTTAGACTGGAAGCCGACCCCAACATAGTTGGGAAAAAGCTAGGCATAATGTTTTTATTAGTTATGGACAAATGTCACGGGCATGGCCTCACTAATTGGTTCTATAAAGACGGCTTCAAAAATAGCCCTAATCACCAATTGTATGTACAGTTCGAATGTATATGGACGTAATTTGTATGTACAGTCACCAAACGAGAAGTAACCAATGTCTTCGGATATAGTTAGAGTTTAATAAGAAACCGATGGATGCTCTCAAAAGAAATTTAATTTGATAAATGAACTGTTTGTTTTCTATTATTTAAATTAAATTTCATTCGAATAAATCCATCAGTTTCTTGCTAAACTTCAACTATGTCCGACGACCCTGGTTACTTATCACCTTTGGTGACCGTACCAAGACACCCACATCGCAGCACCGGATAAGGAATCCTTATGTCTCTTTTGTGATACAAGAATCATTAAGGTACTGCCATGTATTGAGAGGCACGTCGATGAACACCAAGGCCAACTCAACAATGCCAGCCCTCATACATAGGGCTTCCAATCCCGTGGACTTTCTTCAATCCACAAGGTGGACCGACGACCTTGTAAAAGCCGCTGGAAACCGTTGGATGCGAGAAGCACTGAACCGGTCGAAGTGGAGGTGCTTGGGGGAGGCCTATGGTTCAGCAGTGGATGTCTTTCGGCTGAAATGATGATGATTATGTCATCATCATCATCAATTTAAGATCATTCTTCAATCTCGGTATTTGCGCGGGATCCACATTTCAACTGCACCCACAGATGTTGATGCAGTTGAAATATGGTTAACTAGCTTCTGCCCGCGGCTTCGCCCGCGTGGATGTCGGAAGTTATCCCACGGGAACGTGCAACCAGGATAAAAAGTATGTGCTTCCCCAGGATGCCATCTATCTCTTTGCCAAATCAGAAGTTCAGTGGTTTAGGCGTGAAAATGTAACATACAGTTTCAAGTTCAAATCCTCCCCTAAAAACCGAATTAGGTACCCCTTTTTGCCCCGTCAGGGGTCAATTTTCGACAACTTTACATACTTATTATTAATTATTTTCTGTCGAAAGTATCAATACTGAGTTTCGAGTTAATAGGACCGCGCATTCAATTTCATCCACACAAACTTCAACACCCCCCCTTTGAAGGGTAGTTTGAAAAACTTATAATGATTAATTTATGATAAGTTTATTAACTAAATTAATAAGATTTTTCATATAAAATGTATCCCCGCTTTTCACCCCCACAGGGTGGAATTAAAAAAAAAATCATAACTTGACTCAAAGATTATTTATACCAATTTCTGTAAAATTAACTACCCCTTTTCACCCCGTTAGGGGTAGATTTTCGAAAAACCCTCATACGTGTTATTATTTATTTTTAGTCTTAAGTACACACACGTATTGTGTGTTAATCAAGCCACGCTGTAAAATCCTCCCCTGTAAAATTGACTACCCCTTTTCAGGCCGTCAGGGGTAGATTTTCGAAAAACCCTGATACACATTAGGTATTCTTTTCTTTCAATTTTAGGTATAAATACTGAGTTTCGAGTTAATCGGACCGCGCGTTCAAATTCTTCCACACAAACTTTAACACCCCTATATCCCCTTTGAGATGATAAACTTTATTGCTTACTTAGGCGAGTATTCATGCCAATTTTCAAGATTATTAACCTAACAAATAAGATTTTTCATATAAACTGTATCCCCGCTTTTCACCCCTACAGGGGTGGAATTTTGAAAAATCATGTGGGATGTGTTCATAACTGGACTCAAAGATTATTTATACCAATTTTCGAGTTAATCAAGCCACGCTGTAAAACGCTCCCCTGCAAAATTGACTACCCCTTTTCAGGCCATCAGGGGTAGATTTCGAAAAACCCTGATACACATTATTCTTTCCTTTCAATTTTAGGTATAAATACTGAGTTTCGATTAAATCGGACCGCGCACTAAAATTCTTCCATACAAACTTTGAAACCCCCCAATCCCCTGTTAGGGGGTAGTTTATAAAAACAAAAGATGCCCAACCTCTTCATTTACTTAGATAAGTATTCGTGCCAAGTTTCAAGTTTATTAACCTAAGGAATAAGATTTTTCATACAAACAAAATCCCCTCATTTCACCCTCTTAGGGGTGGAATTTCGAAAAACCCTTTCTTAGTGGATACCTACTCTTCACGAAGAATACACCCTCCAAATTTCATGTCTCTAGTACCAGCGGTTTAGGCTGTGCGTTGATGTCTCAGTCAGTCAGTCAGTCAGTCAGGACTTTGAATTTTATATATATATAGATAGGAAATAGGCAATGTAAAATTATTTTGTCTCCAAGATTCTTAATAACCTATCTAGGGTTAAGGCAAAGACCCCGTTTCATCAGGTTAGCCAACAGATTTTTTCACCGATATTTAAGAGATTTTAGACATTTCGCTACTAATTTTAGCGTACCCTTAGTGGGTCGGAACCCAATAATTGAACTAAGGCTTCGCTGTCCGTCTGTCCGTCTGTCAGCGGGTTGTATCTCATGAACTGTGATAGGTAACAGTTGAAATTATCACAGCATGTATTTCTATTGCCGCTATACCAACAAATAATACAAATAAAATAAGGTAATAAAAACTACAACGGGGTCTCCATGCAAGAAACGTGTTTTTTCTGCGTTTTTCGCAGTAAACAGAACCCTTCTAATGCAACCCGCGATAGGCTGGTTTTTAAAAATTGTTCCATTTCTGATTTTTTCAGGATATATTTCGATATTCCGCCCGAGATCCTGTGCCAACACTACCATTCCATATTGCGGATATACTCCTAGATAAATCTCAAGGCCAAAATCTACACTATCAAAAACTTCACCTCAATTCTCTCACAAATGAATACATCCCAGCAATAGAATGAGATGTTAAAACGCTTACGAAATAACAAAAAATAAACAAAGCATTTGAACCACTCCGGCTTGTTATCACAAAACATACATTCGACGCTGGAATAAGGTTATTTGCGAAGTATTTACGTAATGTTCGAGCACAGTCAGTCGTGCTGTTAAAATGTATGATTACACGAATTAAATACCGTGCCTGAAGATCGCGGAAGAATGGAATACGAGTGTGTTTAAATATAACAGTGACTGAGGAACTTGCTGACAGATAAAACGCAGGCTAATCCACAGAGTATAGACTCGGGCTCGAAAGCAATGGATTCTGACCATAAGCATAATGAGCCACTTACTTTTACTCTTCCCCCTCCTACCAAACGAGCATCTCCCTGTAGGGTGTAACCTTCCGTGGTCCACTTGGAAGCCCCTGAACCGTCTCCGGACACAAGTGGGAATATGTAAGTCCAACCTGGTAAAGTAGGGTTACCTTGATGGAAGGACAGTAGGGTGTGCTTGTGGAGCTATGTCGCAAACCATGCTCCACCTCCTATCTTGCCCTCTGTGTCCCAAAACATGCAGTCAAAGTGACCTCTGCGCTGCCACCGACAACCGCGTGGAAGTGGCAGTTTTGGGCCAACAAGATATAAAATTCAGTCGTGCTAGCGACACGAAGATGAAGGCATATAACTAGACTTTGCAGACTTCTAAACAATAGGCTAGTTTCCTAAAAAAATCGAATTAGCCCGTCAGTTAGATTATCAAAAAATATTGGACTCGTATTTTTTCTTTTGTCAAGTATATAAAAAATGATGAAGATATCGCCCGTTAAAGTTCCGCGTGACGACACTTTTGTAAGCAAGTGACGTCACGACCCCCCCACTCCCAAATTTTGACGCGCTTTATCTTTGTCATTTTTTGTTTGATTGACAAAAGAAAAAATATGTGTCAATTATTTTTCAATAATCTAACTGACGGGCTAAATATAATTTTATTATTTTTTTACCCAGGAAACTACCCTATTGTGATGAATTATATTGATATTTGTTGCACTTCAGTTCAAAAATTCAAGCCCCAGGTCCACCAAAATAGGTAACCATTATAATTATGTAACGTACGATTTCGCCAACTATTGTGAACTCATCATCATCTGCCTTGCCTGCCTTTTCCCAACTATGTTGGGGTCGGCTTCCAGTCTCATCGAATGCAGCTGAATACCAATATTTTACATGCAGCGACTGCCCATCTGACCTCCACAACCTAGGAGGCTCGGCAGATTGATATATTGATTGACCTACAGAAGATCGCGAGGAAGACATGGATGTGACGCCCATAGACCAGGGAAGTATGATACAAAAGGAAGGAGCCCTATACTCAGCAGCGGGTGGAACAAGGCTGCCGATGATAGTGATTGTTATATGTATATTGATTTCGTAGATGTAATTAATTATTACACTCGATAACACTTTGATGAAATGAACCACGAATTACAATCAAGATGGCTTTTTATCACCGAACACATCCGAGCAGACAGTGTTGCCCTCTCACTAAAGATAATATACAACAAATGATGATGAATGAGTTACGAAACCGCTTCAATGAGTTGCTTTCATGAAATATCATTATGAAAAAGAATTTAATCGTTTTAATGATGGCGGTTTCCACATTTCGTAGCTAATATTAGAAAAAGAAAATAAAAACTCAAACGACTTGCTTATCGTATGGCGCAAACCGTAAAATTGACTTAGCATGAATACCTTCGTGGTCACGTTTGTACGGAGTGTACGCGAACCTCGAGAATTGAGAACATTCTTATTTCGTTGATAAGTCTTGGCCAGTTTCTTGGCCGAGCATGCGTGATCCCCGGTTCTTCATAAGCATAAGATAATCAGTTTATAATGTTCCCACTGCTGGGACACAGGGCTATAATCTACCACACGGCCCCAGTGCGGGTTGGTAGGTAGATGTCACATGTCCTTGCATTATAGTTCTAGGACATGCCGGGTTCCTCACGATATTTTCCTTCACAGTTTTGAGAGCAGTGGTGATGAAATTATTTACCCAAAGTAAAGCGCCTGCCTGGTTCTGCCTGGGACTTACATACAACTCGTAAATCATCGTTACCACTGGGCCACCACTGCTCGAACCAGCACCCTAATTGCGTAACACACGATCAATCGGAATCGGTTTCATTTTGTCAGTTCAACCACATTCATTGCGTTATTTACGTTGTTGAGCAGACACATGACACATTTTTTGAACATATGAAGCAATGGATTGGCAATATCCTTCAAAATGATTCAGATTGAGATTGATTGTGTGTTACACAATTAGGGTGCCGGTTCTGCATGAATGGGATTAAAAACTGGAAGCTGTCATCTGTGTTTATGATATTATTTAGTTTTAAATCACGAACACATTAAAAATAAACGATAAAAATGTGTGCGACTTATAGAGTGACCCAATTTCATTCATTCATTTATTTTAGTCTCTCTTCACAATATTGGTTTCCTTTAAAATTAACAATGTTTTTGACTAATGTTATATACACCATTGGAAGAGGCTGGTGCCTGAAGTATGTTTTTTGAAGAAGCCTGTGTTACAGGTCACCAGGGCCCCCACAGCAAAACAATATAGTATAAGGTTTAATGACGATCTGGTCTGAACATCATTCATGGTTCATGGTACACACGGCTACACATCACATAACCAGTATAAGCTGACTTCTGATTGTACGAAAATCCTATACAATGCGAGGTCAGCTAAAACTGGAAATGTATAGCTTGATGTGTAGCCGTGTGTACCAAGAAGATCACAAAGAGACGATCAGTTTAATGTTCAAAATAGTATCAAACAGTAAAAAAAGCTAAATTAAAAATGGAGAACTAGGTATTGGTTCATACGAAAGTGTAGTGTCGTGTATGAATTTATGTCATTTGGTATGAATATAATGGGGTTTATTCATAAACGATGACTAAAGTTAAGTAACGTTTAAACGTCAAAAATGTATGGTTAAACAGTCGCTAATCACTGCTTAACTTTAAGCAACGTTTATGAATAAAGGGGAATATGTGTAATTAAATATGAGTTATGGTAAAGAAAAACGTCTACCATTGGTAAAAGTTCAGACTTATGGAATGTGGATGCCTGGTTGATGACAGACTCGCCCTCTATTACATGGGACATAAACATAACCCATGAAGGCCTTGTGAAAGCCGCAGGAACCCGTTGGATGCGAGAAGCACGGAACCGGTCAAAGTGGAAGTGCTTGGGGAGGCATGTATTGTATATGTCCAGCAGTGGACGTCTTTCGGCTGAAATGATGAAACATAACTGACGGAACCGCTGTCTAACCCCTCAAGGAATACAGGCGTAATGTTATGTTATGTAAAGTTTCTCTACAGAGGCTGGAGGCTATTATACAAAAACTAACAAACTAATTTCACAAGTCAAAGTAGTCCATTTATTTACATTCAAAATCGACCATCAACATAATTTTACGATTAAGGATAACAATATTTATTCATGTACCAAGTACCAAGGCAACATAAATTAGTGAAGACACTGTCGAGCTGTCACTTTGACAGGTGACAGTCGATATTGACAGCGAAAGTTTAAGGCTGGATACAGACAGACGAGCGTTTAGCGTTTTAGCGTGTTTGGGCTATTTTCGTATTAAGCAAGTTCACATTCTAATCTTGGTCTCATCATCATCCTTTCAGCCCGGAATCACCCACTGCTATGTAGTATACTGCTCCCCTTTCTTTTGCCATACTTCCCGGTTCTGTGCGTCTTTCATCCAGGAGTTTCCCGCGACATTAACGATATCGTCAACCCAGCGCGCTTAGTTTCAATCTAACAAAAATATAATTTTATCGCTGAGATGAGATTTAAACGTTTTTTGAGTACAGAATTGGCCTTCAGTGATCGATATTTCAGCTAAAAACTAGACTTAATCGAACGATGATGAATGGACGAAGTTTTATTGGAATGTCAGAAGTACTGTGAAGGGTATTCATGAAAGCGTTGTTAATTAATTCGTTTTACGTTTTAAGGACAGTTCTCGTAATTTTCAGAATATCCACAGTCTGATCTCAGTCTCAATCTGTCAAAAATACCTCTAATTTCTATACATTTTTGACAAGTTTTTGACATTGATTGTCTCTGAGATGAGACTGCCTAGATTTTGAACGTTTTTAATTACGGGAATCGGCTTTCTGATCGTTAAAATACTTATTTACTATTTATGTGTATGTGTCCCTGCTACCTGTGAGGGGCCCGTGGCTAAATAATAACACCCGCACAGGTCGATCGATCGGGTTAAGCTACGCTTGGCGCGGTTGGTCTGTGGATGGGTGACCATTTTACATACCGAGACCTCTCCGTGTCTCGCAGAGCACGTTAAATCGTTGGTCCCGGATGTAATTCGTGGATCTGGACAGTCGTTGCGGGTAGTCAAACCTGAAAGTCCGACAAGCAGTCTTACCAAGGCGTATCGTATTACCCAGTAACTGGGTTGTGGAGCAGTCACTCCCTGTAAAATACTGGGAAATACTGGTATTCAGTTGGAATCCGTTTAAGACTGGAAGCCGAACCCAACATAGTTGGGTAAAGGCTAGGCAGCTGATGTGTGTGTCCCTGTTTTTAGTTCTGGTTTTTAACCGTGTTATTTGAAGTTAATAAATAAAATTAATGGAAAATACTTTCAAAGTTTTCTTTTTCTAAATCAGATTCTACGTTTTCATTTAACCTAGGTCAAGGGATTTCACTTTTATTTTAAAATTCTACAACTTTTATGATCATTCTTACATCAAGCAGATCAGTTTACGAGTGCTCATTTCCTTCACTAATAAAAATGAGTGTTGCACAGTTAATAGTTAAAAGCGAAGCGTATACAACGGAATAAAATCTACGTCAGATTTTATGTCTCCTTCTGGTACAAAAAGAGAGAATTAAAAACAGAATGTTTATGTTCGTTCTGAGTTTTATTTCGATTCATTGATTCATTGGAGTTACTGGTTTATTTAGTGTTTTTGACGAGCCTTAAGACTTTTTATTGGTGTTGATTCTGTTACGCACTTCTTCTTTTGCTCGTAGGTAAACAGCCGCATGGTTTGATTGGTTCGTGGATGGGTGATCCATTACATACCATTACATATCGCTACTACACCTAACTTCCTCGGAAAGCCGCTGGTCCCGGCTGTCATTCGTTCTTTCGATCTTTGACAGTCGTTACGGGGTAGTCGGAACCCCAGAAGTTTGACAATCAGTTTTTCCAAAGGGTATCGTGTAGCCCAGTTACTGGGTTTCAATCAAACAATCAACTCAGCCTATTGCAGTCCACTGCTGGACATAGGCCTCTCCCAGACGGCGCCACAACAACCTTTCCGCCTTCCGCATCCAGTCTACCCTAGCCATCTTCTTTAGGTCGACCATCCATCAAGCTTGGGGGGCGTCCCACACTACGCTTGCCGATACGCAGTCGCTCCATGTGAAATACTGGTATTCCCGTTAGACTGGAAGCTGACCCCAATGGGAAAAGGCAGGCAGATTATTATGATCGCCAGTCGGCTTAGACTATATTTCTTAGATTATCTGCTGAAAAATAAGACGTGATTTTAGGTAGGGAAGTACCAAAATACCTATTGTAAGTAAGTCTTCTCTTATCTCTTTTGGATTGTGTCCATCCGCCTGAACTAAGTTAGTTGCCAAACTTCAGTACCTACAGGTATACATATGTCATACACAAGAATAGTCATATAGCATAATCAGTCTATGATGTTCCCACTGCTGGGACACAGCCCTCATCTCTTCGAGAGAGAGTGAGCCGTAATCCGCTACGCGGCCCCAGCACGGGTTGGTAGAAGCATGTCTTCCTTTTTAGGGTTCCGTACCCAAAGGGTAAAAACGAGACCCTATTACTAAGACTTCTCTGTCTGTCACCAGGCTGTATCTCAAGAACCGCGATAGCTAGACAGTTGAAATTTTCACAAATTATGTATTTCTGTTGCCGCTATAACAACAAATACTAAAAACAAAATAAAATAAATGTTTAAGGGGGGCCCCCATACAACAGACGTAATTATTAAAATAAAATAAATATTTAAGGGGGGCCCCATACAACAGACGTAATTTTTATAGATAATGGTACGGATCCCTTCGTGCGCGAGTCCGACTCGCACTTGGCCTGTTTTTTTTACATGTCTTCGATATTTTGGTTTTAGGACATGCCGGCCGGTTTGGGTCCGGTGAATAGTCTCATACCACCCATGAACATCACGCTATATATGTATAACCACATAAATAAAGTACTAGAACAAATAAATATTATAAATACATGACACGTACACTTGAATCCAACCCGCTGTCTGATTTGATAGTACTTGAAATTAATGTTGAGATACAAGTCATGAGCGAAAGCGGTTATAAAGACTCGTCATCTGCCTAGCCTTTTCCCAACTATGTTGGGGTCGGCTTCCAGTCTAACCGGATTCAGCTGAATATCAGTCTGACCACCACAACCCAGTTACTGGGTAATACGATACACCATAGTAGGACTGGTTGTCAGAGTTTCGGAATTCTGACTACGACTGTCAAAGATCCACGAATGCCAGCCGGGACCAACGGCTTAACGTGCTTTCCGAGGCACGGAGGGGTCGCGGTATGTAAAGATGGTCACCCATCCACAGACCAAGCGAAGATGAAGCGAGTTAAGTATTAAATCTACAAAGGCTCTTAGCTTAGGCCTTTTGTGAACATCTTTATACCTTGTGGAATGCAAATAAATGAATATGAATACGCGCTGTCGATAGTGTTAACCCAAATTGGTTAGAAAGGGGGTGACTGTCGAGATGGCGGCTAATAGAGGAGTATGGAAGAAAAAGACATGTGGCGCCGACCCCAAATAAATTGGGATAAGGGCAGGAGAATGATGATAGTGTTAACCCAAATACATCGATATGCGTACTACCCAAATACATCGTAATGCCAATTCTTCAAACTGCAAACGTATGTTTGTAATCGTAAAAAAACAAATTATGTGACAAAACTATAAATTAATCGTTTTTGGACTTTTTCCTTTACTTTTACTGTGAGACCTTGCTTCTTGCCAAATTTCATGATTCTAGGTCAACGGGACTATCCTATATTTTAATGTACTTGGGCTAATCAAATTATGTCGCATAAATGGGCGTATTTTTTTATTGCTTTGACTTACAAGCTTGATTTTTGTAGAGCTCCAAGACTGTCCCTTGGATACCTCTGTATTTTATATTAATTTAAAATTGATACCTCCAGGCGTTCCTGAGAAAGGGTCTTGACAAACAGATGGACGGACAAGGAAGTAATCCCATATGGGTTCCGTTTTTTTTTCCTTTGAGGTACGAAACCCTAAGAATGAACAAAAATGAAAAAGTAAGAAGAATTAAAAGTACTTGTTTAATCAGAGCCAAATAAAAATGTTGACAATTGGGATTTGTGGAGAGCAATTTGAAACTCTTAACAAAAAGTTAAGAGTTTCAAAGTTTTTTCTTCTCGGCACACAACGCTTAAAATTATAAATATCAAAGGCGCGCTTCCAGCTTCCGTGAGACTTGTGACCAACAGGTGGCGAAATAATGGCAGTCACTTTCCTCAAGTTCTGAGTTAAGCTAAAACCATTAAACTTGACATCTTAATTATCGTGCTAAACCATCATTATACACCACTTTATAAATAAAACACATTGATATTGAGAAATGATATGAATATTTACTTGTAAAGTATTTTTTTTTTACCCCGACTGGAATTAGTAATTCATTCACCTATATTTGGAAGATTTCAACTTTATATCTCACAACAATTAACAATTATTGTTTGTATATATATATTATTAAATTGTAAAAAAACAATCTTGAATCTGTTATTATTTTTATTTATCAAGATAATATTTACATAATATAAGCTAACGGACTTAAAATAATAATATGTATGTAGCGGTATCTAGAACGCCACTTGCGAATAACGGGTCATATTGACGTCACGGAAATCCTGCATCTCGCAAGCAGAGTTTACCATGCAACTAGCATACATAAAATTTCCCGACATCAATCGTCGGGCAGTTGCCCGCCAGACACAACACCCGTCTGGTTGGAGGATCCTCTCTGTTCTATAGAGGATGAGTGAACTTTACACCCTGTTCCTCATACCTCTACGTATATATATGTATATCAAAAAAGAACCAAAAGAATCATAGGGCAAAAAATTTGTCCGCATCGCTGTCAACAGGAATAGTGCCCAAAAGGCTGGCAGCATTGCCACGTTGTATGTTGTGACTTTTTAGCCAAGAAATAGGCCAGCCCTCTGGTCACCTAAAGAGTCAACTGCTTGGCGATATCTCGAAAAAATAATTGGGCAATATTTTTTTTATTTCCCACTGCTGGGCAAAGTCCTCCCTACCCTCTTTCCACCTCTCTCTGCCCAGAGCTGCCAAGGACCAATCTTTATCAAATGAGTCCAGCTCATCCCACCATCTCCGTCTGGACATGCCGCGATGTCGTTTAAATCATACTAGTTGATAAATCTCAAATGAATAGTCAATCGCTAATCGCTCCGCTCATAACTTGCACCACAGCAAAAGGTTTTCGATTAAAATATCATTGATTACTCACGAACGCGCTTCAAACTGTAATGAATCAATTCTGCACTATTTTTTTATGTTTATTAATATTGATTGTATGTATTTTTATTTCTAGCGTGATTATTTTGAACAAGATAATGTTCCCACTGCTGGGACACAGGCCTCCTCTCTGTGAGAAAGAATGCGCTATTATAATCCACCACGCGGGCCCAGTGTGGATTGACAAATGTCTTCGATTTTTTGTTTCTAGCACATGCCGGTTTCCTCACGAGGTTTTCCTTCACCCATTTGAAGATTTCTTCTCAAAAGGGTGAAGGAAAACATCATCATCTGCCTAGCCTATTCCCAACTATGTTGGGGTTGGCTTCCAGTCAAACCGGATTCAGCTGAATACCAGTATTTTACATGGAGCGACTGTCTATCTGAACCTAACAACCCAGTTACTGGGTAATACGATTCCCCTTGGTAAGACTGGTTGTCAGACTTTCGGCCTGCTGACTACCCGTAACGCCTGTCAAAAATCCACGAATGACAGGCTGGACCAACGGTTTATTGCGCTTTCCGGGGCACGGAGAGGTCTCGGTATGTAAAGATGGTAATTTTATCACCCATCGACAGACCAACCGCTACTTCACCACTTCATAGTGCTTCCGCTGGGAGGAAGAAGTGGCGCAACCAATTCCCCAGTAGCACAGCTGTCTGCCAATTCTTGAGAAAGGCTATAGGCTATTTAACATTACGCTTTGACCCATAGGAGCAGAGCAAACAGAAAGCACTGCTAGTAATACAAATAACACAAGCCCTATTTACCGTCACAAACAGCTCTAACGTCCACAAACCCTATTTAGCATTGACATCTAAGGTTTAACCACTATAACTAATGAAGACACGTACATAACTGACAAACTCTCTCATTTACTATTCCTCTCATTAAGATGAGGTTCTATCTATTAGTAATTCAGCATTTTGAATCTCCTTGTGATGTATAATTCAGATGGTTGAGGTAAATCCACCTCTGTCGAGTCAACCAGAAACGTTATTCTCTAACCATTACTCTACATATTTGGAAATTTCAATTGTCAATATTGTGGTCGACGTCTGAATCCGTGATAATTAACTCGGTGAATCCACTGCTGGGGAACAGCAGTGCGATTCTGTAACCCTATCACCGTGAAAACTTAGGTGAAGTGAGTGTGGAGTGAGCTGTCATTCGAACTAATGCTAGGGATTGACACTATTGACAGCTCACTCTAAGCTCACTTCACCTAACTTTTCACGGTGAGATTTTTATAGAATCGATCGGCTGGCCTCTTCTCGGTGAGAGGGAGAGGGTTGTAATCCACCTGTTGCGGGTTGGTAGATGTCATGTCTCCGACTATGTATTTTGCTTTGTACGAAAACTCGATTCCGCTCCGTTCCGAAATTGACCCTAAAGAACACTTTGCAAATTCTTCTTTTTACACGAATGCTCAAAAATTAGTGTATTCAGGGTGTATTCCGGAGTGTATTAACGAACTAAAGAGTAAAAAAAACAAGTTGTATTCCCTGACTAAACAGATAAATAAAATTGTCAATGCAGTCGGGGGACTATTCTGTGGAACACTTTTTAATCTAAGAGGTCAACCGACTGCAAGGACAATTTTATTTATACAGGGTGGGGGGGACATCGACGCGTAAACTGTAACCATAATGAATTCAGCACATGAGTTATAACCGATGAAAAATTTCTACGCTAGGGGGTCTAAACTCGTGTGCTGAATTCGTGGTTACAGTTTGCGCGTCGATGTCCCTGCCACCCTGTATTTTTAGTCAGGGAATACAACTTGTTTTTTACTTTTAAGTTCGTTTTTTGGCAGGGCAGTCGTGTTTTTTTTTTTTATGTATGCATTGGTATTTTGATATCCTGCAGGGGACAGTACAATCATAATGTTATTCCGGTTTAAATTATTAACACGAACACTGACACACGTGCAGCCAACATCAAATTAATATGCAGGGTAGTTAACCACTCATATTTAACTGATGTTGTACGTGTGCTGGGTAATCAAATAATTACGATTTCACTCTCCAAAATGTGTGTTACTTGCGCACACCAGAGTCAGAACAGTTTCTATGTTCTATGTTATGGGTTTGGTTTTCGCACTTAGTCCTTGAACTGGACCATTGTGCGTGTGCCAAGGCGCCTGTCGGTGGTTATTCCAACCAGCCCACCTCCCTCCAGAAGTTGACTACGTCTCCTGGCCTGTTGAGAACATCTGTGTAAGATCTGGGTGTCCCGAGGGTTTCTGACCTAATCTGGGTGACGCCTGTGCACTTCACGAGCACATTTTTTTTTTGTTTTTTTAAAACGTTGCCCCAGACTAGGAATTTCTCCTGTGTCGTGGGTGCGTTTACAGACATATAAACTCACATACACAAACAGCCAGACCCGGAACAACTAATTGTAGGTCATACAAATATTTGTTCCGTGCGGGAATCGAACCCGCGACACACAGCGCGGCAGTCAATCGCTTAACCACTGCGCCAACCGTGCCGTCATGCGCAACGGTTTCCTCAGCCTCCATGCATGCATGCTGTTACTGAGAAATTCCTAATGGAAAAACGCAGTATAAATTAGCCCGACCTGATAATCGAACCCAGAGCGGACCTGCTCGTACGGAGCTGATAAAATCACACCACATTAAACAAGCAAAAACAACGAAAACTGCTAGCATAGCAAACATGTTTATTTGTAGCCTGTATACTGCAGTCTTTTGTTGAATACACAATAAACAAGGTCGCCTTATCAGCAAGTTAGCTAAACTTAGCGATGTTGATATGTAATGACGCGCATAGATGCGCGGCTGTGCTGATAACGATAGTGAGGAGTAAACAAATGAGGATGCCGAAGTCACCGAAGTTCAAATGTGACGAGGTATCCAGATGGTTTGTTGCTAACGTTAATGTAACTTGCAATGTTCGTGTTAATGTGTGTTCAGGTGTTGTGTGTGTTCAGGTGTTGTGTGTGTGTGTTTCGGGTTTTCTGGCCAGCACCTTAATTGAAAGAAAAAGAAAAGAAGAATGAAAATAGGTAATTGCGGAACACACTTTCAATTGCTTCATATGCTCGAAAAATATGTCTGCTCAACAACGTGAATAACGCAATGAATGTTGTTGAACTGTCAAAATGAAAGTCATTGCCACTGTTTTTGTGTGCAATGCAATGGATTAGCAATCATCATCATCTGCCTAGACTCTTCCCAACTAAAAAAAAAAAAAAGCTATGATAGGGTCGGCTTCCAGTCTAACCAGATACAGCTGAATACCAGTATTTTACACGGAACGACTGCCTATTTCACCTTCCACAAACCAGTAACTGGGTGACACGATACTCCTTGGTAATACTGGTTGTCAGACTTTCTGCTCCTGACTGCCCGTTACGACTGTCAAATATCTACGAATGACAGCGTGCTTTCCAAGGCACGGGACGAGAAGGCGGCAGGACGGGAACTTTTTAGACCTATGTCATTCATTAAAATCGGTTCATGCCTTTCGAAGAACAAGGACTTGACAGTTTGTATGAAATGCCGTACGTTGTAAACGCTCTTAAACGCCTAACCACATCACTGTGCTAGCTTGCTTCTTTGTGAGGGACAACGACTGCCACGGCAGAAAGCACAGGCTGTTTGTGTCTCTAAGTCGCACACTTGCGCGTGCTAAGTCCCCAATACCACGTACTCTGGCCGCACTTAATGATCTCTTGGACTCAAATCCAACAAACGATCTGTTTGCGGACTAATGGACGAAGATTTGGTCGGCATGTCCGAAGTACTGTAAGAGGGATTTATGAAAGTGTTGTTTTACTTGATGATTTTATATTTTATCTTTTTTGTGGGTACTTTTATCTTTTATTTTATCTTGTGTTCGTGTATATGCAAATTGTATCTTTAATTACTGTAAGTGGTTTTAAACCGTTTTAATTAAAGTAATAAATAAATAACTAAATCACGCCTGTTTCCCCCGAAGGGTTAGGTAGATCCGGGCGTCGGGAGCCGCGTGACGACTCCCGGCCACCGTAGGCGCGGGCCTGCGGGCGGAGGGTAATGGGTAGCTCGCCGTCCGATCAGGACCAGGCCCGTGCCGGACGGCGCGTATGTGTTCCACGCGCGCCTCAAAGAGATGTCAGCACAAAGGAAGGGGCCCGATAGGGCCGAAGCCTGCCGGGGTAGCGGGATCGTCCGAAAGGGTTACCGCTGCCCTGGAACAGAAAGGGCTAAGGAAGGAACACGGGTGGGTTTTAGTCAGTAAGAGTCGGACACTCTCTTCCGCTCCACCCAGAGCGGGAGGGGTCATTTGATGATTTCCCATCCGAAAAAAAAAAGGGTTAAGTAGAGGTGTACTTATATTACCTACCCACAATTCACCAGTTATGTTTAAGTCCCATGTAATAGTGGAAGAGCCTATTGCCATCGACTGGGCACAGATCCAGGCTCCGTCGTGCTACTGAGAAATTCCTGATGGAAAAATCCATCACGTCAACGCCGGCTGCCGCTGAAAACCAGCGCTGGGGCTCTGTCTCGTATAGGGTCTTAGCATTATGCTGAGCGATGGCCGTTTTGCGTGGATGTGACGCATGTATACCCCCAACTTGTTATTTTTTTTTTGTGTGTTTGTTCTTTTTTATGTCATGTTTGCCGCAAATAAATGTATTTTCTTTCTTTCTTTCAATAACTCCCACTTTCTATGTTTATCTGTTTGTTTCACCTTTGTACCTATTTTTCTGTTCTTTTTTATCTTGTGGGTACGGTCACCAAAGGAGATGAGTAACCAGGGTCATCGGATATAGTTGAAGTTTACTAAGAAACCGATGGATGTTTCCGAATAAAATATAATCTAATTAATAGAAAACAAACAGTAATGCTATTCTTTAAAAATCTCACCGTGAAAACTTAGGTGAAGTGAGCTGTCATTCCACATGATACTAGGGATTGACACCTCACTTTAAGCTCACTTCACCTTCGTTGTCACGGTAAGATTTTTACATAAAAGCATTACAGTTCATTTATTAAATTAAGTTTTATTCGAAAACAGCCATCGGTTTCTTACTAAACTTCAACTACATAAATATTCGACGACCCAGTAACTTATCTCTTTTGGTGAGTGTACATAAATAAATGGTTAAATAAATCAATAACACTGCCCGGCCTGGGAATCAAACCCAGGACCTCACGCTAAGCAGTAGCGCTTGCACCCAACGAGGCAGACCCCTAAACCTCTTCCTACCACTTTCGCATACCACCCACCCATCTTCCACCACCATTATCAATATCAAAACTGACTCCTGATTCCTGAATCATAAGTCATCTTCCAAGAACATTTTAACTTGTCTAATTAAATTAAACAAAAGGCTTCCAATTGTTTCTGACCGCTGTATATTAATTGTAGCCCACAACAAAGACAAATGGACGAAGCTTGTTATTAGCTCAAGGGACTACCTATAGAACCCCGAGACCCCCTACTAGGGAGGGATGAGGTACCATTGTCTTGTTGAGGACCAATTTGACTTCTGAAGTGAACTGTGGATTGATTAGTTTAGAAAGATACAGTAGTTTACAGGGTCAAATTAAACTAGCTAGCAAAACTTTACAGACGTGATGGGTATACACGGTTTTTGGGAGATTTTTTTTTTTTTATTGACTATGGGCTTACTCTTGACCTCAATCCAGCCCAGAGGCAGGGATGAGATCTACGGTCGAACGAGCTTGCCCAGAAGAAGCCTATTCACTACCGCCCTGAAGAGATTAGGGTTGTATGAACTCGGGAATGCAGACGCAGGCAGACAATTCCAATGGGCCATTTACAAAATATTTAGCTGAACTTGTCTTAGACAAAGTCTGTTCCTTTTTTTTGTTAAAACTGTAAGGTTTTTGACTCTCAGGTAGCGCCTAGTGAATAGAGTTTTATTCAGTAGAAAAATCTGCTTAGTTACAGAGGATATAAAGTCGTTATTTATTCATACTAGTCAGAATCAGTAGGTACCCGATAGTCGGGCGAAAAAAAATAACGTAACAAGTTTTACTTGGATATTATTAGCAATTAATTGAAAAAAAAATAGGTTTTATAGTCAAAAACCTTAAAGTATCAACAACAAAAAAGGAACAGGCTTCGTCTAAGATTAATATTATGTTGTAAATGGCCTAAAATATCATCCCTTTAAAAATTTGCACCCATCTCCCAAACACCCTGTATATGTAAATACTATAAAATGAAAACAAAAAATATTTGATGTTTTTTTAGAGTTCAACGACCGCTGGATGTTTTGTTACTTGAAGTGTGAGTAGAGAAAATATGTATATATATATATATATATATATTTTATTAATATGTGTAATATTAATAAAATATTTATTTAGTTTTGTCGTGTTGATCGATACCAATCACGTCTGTGAAGTTTACACAGTAAAACTAGCAACTAACTAAACTAGTAACTAACTACTATAAGTTTTATTAATTTTGTGTTTCACGAACTGTGTCCAAATATACGTTTTTCTTTCTTTCTTAAAAAAGATATTTTTAAACTGATATTTCAAGTGACTACATTAACAGCGGTCGGTGACTCTACGAAAATCGTTCTTTTTAGTATTATGATACCGATACCCCATCATGTCCGCGGAGTTTCGCTAGCTAATTTAATTTGATCCTGGAGATCTAGACCGTCACATCTCTTAACTTTAAGAGTATAAACGTGTATATACGTCTCTAAGCAACATTTATAAAAAAAACCTCTTGATGTTTATGTGTATAAATATAGACGGTGGTATCTCTTTGATGTCTTTAAAACTACGTTGTAGATATTTAAGGCTGTCGCACATTTGGGCGTGCCGCACTGCAGCGCAAAATCTTCTTACATCAGTTTCGAACATCTTGTACTTGGCCCGCGGCTTCACCCGCGCTTATGTCGGAAATTATGCCACGAGAAAGTAACACTACCACCACTGGGATAAACAGTATCCTACGTCCTTGTTCAGGTCATAGTTTAAGTACAGTCAATCCAGACACACACAGGCACAGGCTACCGGCTATCCAGACGCTTTCGCCCCAAAATAAAGCTTTTTGTACAGACGCCAGCACATCAAGCTACTACAGTCTGTCAAATTTCTTTAAAAGATTTTCTACTTTATCGCTAAAGCATTATGTTCAATGTTGATAAGGAAAATTTGACAGTTTCGGGTAGCTTGACGTGCTGGCGTCTGTACTTGCGATGCGCTGCGGCGCGTTGCGGTTATAATGAACGCTTAGCTTTAGAGCAATTTAATGTTGTCATGAATGCACTTTGGCATGCTGGCTCCCGCACGCGTGATTATCCCGCATGCGTGACATACCTATTGTTCTTTGATGTTGCGTATTTAAGCACATAGTAGGTTATGTATGTAGTTTACGAGTGATGGGATCTAGGCGGGGGGCGGGGCTAATCCCCGTGTGATGAAATTTGCATGACAGTAAAAACATTAAGTCTTTATTTTATCATTTATGTATACACATATGTATATAAACAGACAAGAAAAACAGAACAGAAAAGATAGTTACAGAGGTGATGCTTATTTCACAAGAAATCTCTTCCAGCACACTCAGGACAGGACAATATATACAGACATGACAGACGAGACAGGTGTGAAATAGTAAAGGAGACAACAAATAATACATACAATTAAAAACAATTCACTTAAAAAACTAAACAAAAATTACGAGAATATACTAACATACAATACAAATAAACATACATGAAAATAAATATCATTTATTTAGGTTCTGATAGATGCCAAGGCCTTAGATAGCTAAATAAAATAACATCACGCCTGCAAACGAAAGGTTAGGCAGAGGTGTACAGTAGTCGACTATTTGAAGTAGAATGATTTAATAATGTGTGATAATCTATACTTAAAATAAGAATGTAAAAAAGTTGTGTCTGTACATTGAATATATTTAAAAAAGAATAATTGAGGGGGGTTAAGAAACAGTAATAGAACACGAATCTAATAAAAAAAGTCTGTCTGTTTGTCTGTTTATCTGTTTATCTGTTTGTCTGTTTATCTGTTTGTCTGTTTATACACGCTAATCTCCGGAACTACTGGACAGATTTGAATGAAACTTTTTTTGTTATCTAGCTACTAAACCTGGGCAACATATAGGCTATAATTGATTTTGGAAACTGGAACACCTGATGCAGAACCGCAACAGACCAGCTAAACTATAAGAGTTACAAAAATGGCGCCTTAAAAAATATTTTGCGTCTGATGAGCATTTTCTGCTGCAAGAATAACATTGAAGATCCGGAACACCTGATGTGGAACTCTTAGAGCACAGCTAAACTATAATATATATAGGTTTGACATCTTAACAAAAGTTATTCAGTCTGATGAGCATTTTCTGCTGCGAGAATAAAACTCGAGGATTGGAACATCTGATGTGGAACTCTAAGAGCACAGCTAGACCATACCATATATAAGATTGACATCTTTGCAAAAGTTGTTCAGTCTGATGAGTATTTTCTGCTGAGAGAATAAAATTCGAAGATTGAAACATCTGATGTGGAACTCGGAGAGCACAGCTAAACTATGGCATATACAGACATGACATTTTAGCAAAATTTGTTTGGTCTGATGAGTATTTTCCGCCGAGATAATAAAAATCAAGGATCAGGAACATTTGATGTGGAAATCACTTTATACTAATATAACTAGGGCAGATGAGATTAACGCCTCATTAAAATATTCGTATCTATGGCCTTACTTTTTTTAACAATAAATATGAGAGCCCAGCTTGGTGGTAATTCACATGCCCAAGAGTTTTCAGAAACATTATTAAAAGTTGGAGAAGGTCTCCTTCCTGCACAGGTCTGGTGACTGTTCCTGATATACTTGGAAAAGTGATTGCCTCCTAAGAGGAACTTATACAATCAGTATTTGGGGACATTCAGAGCATAAGAAACCAGAAAAAATCGTGGTTATGTGAACGCGCCATATCGACCCTAAAAAACGAACAAGTTGCATCAATAAATGAAAAAAAATTGGGGGAAATTATTGGAGATGAAGTCGTTTACACTTCTTTTGATAACGTAGACGATCAGGACGACGTCACCAATTACCCAGTTGAGTTCCTCAATTCACTCACAGCGATGAGTGGTCTCCCTGCTCATAAAATAAGACTCAAAGTTGGTGTTGCTCAAATATGGAAAAACCAACAATATAGTTTATAAAGATTTAAAAAAAAATAGTAATGTTAACTAATTGATATTAATTTCGCTTTATAATTTCGGAATCAAAATAATTGTACCTTTATATTTTAATGAAGTTATAACCTACCCAGTCTACAACACTCAATCTAAGTTATACCAAACTTAATCGAAATCCTCCATCGGTTTTGATTGATTTATTGGCTGACATATCAACGCACAGTTCAAACTCTTACCGAAATTCCTATCGGAATGAGAAAGGGGCTGGATTCGCGTACGAAGTCGCGGGCAGAAGCTAGTTTATTATAATCAGCATCTTTATACAAAGACAATATCTGTACGCCGATGACGGCTAGACATCATCATAATCATCATTAAAGCCGAAAGACGTCCACTGCTGTTCATAAGCCTCCCCCAAGCACCTCCCTATACGGCTAGACATAGCGTTCTTTAATAATTAAAACATCTGTACCTAACCAATACTTTGTAACCATATTATCGTGATTTAAAAGAGACGTGTCCATGGAGTTTCTTGCCCGTTCTTCTCCATAGGTACCTATTACGCTTTGGAATGGCTAGCTTCATCTTTTTGACTGAACGACCCTTGCCCGTAAGTGCCTGTAATTGGTTTAGTTGAAATAAATAGTTTGAGTTTGAGTTTATCCTAGCTATGCTCAACAAATAAAAAATAGTATTTGTAACCCTTTGAGAAATAAAGATGTAATGTTATGTGTTTAATTATTCACGAACCAAACCTCTGGGTCCGGGTTCGTGGCCGGTTGATGGCAACCCGCCCTCTATTACATATGTAGCGGTATCCACAACGCCACATGCGAACAACGCGTCATACTGACGTCACGCAAATCCTGCATCTTGCAAGCAGAGTTTACCGCGCTATTAGCATATATATACAAACTTTCCGACACCAGTGGTTGGGCAATTGCCCGCCAGACACAACACCCGTCTGGTCGGAGGATCCTCCCTTTTCTATGGAGGATGACTAAACTTTACACCCTGTTCTTCATACCTCTATACTGGTGACTGGTGACCCCCGAACATGAACGTCAGCGCAGCTTTCGTGCAAATACTTCAGCGTGACGTCATCATCATCACTCCTAAACTTTTTTTAACCGACTTCAAAAAAGAAGGAGGTTGTCAATTCGACTGTATTTTTTTTTGTTTATGTTTGTTAACTCAGAACTCCGTTTTTTATAAGCCGATTTGCAAAATTCTTCTTTTATTTGTAAGGATATACTTTCAGATTGGTCCCATAGAAATTTCATCAAAAACGGTTCAGTAGTTTGGTTTTAAACCAAAATTACTGGTAAAAATTACAACTTAAAAGTGAAAAATAAAAACTTTTTTGCAAAAAAAAAAACAACCGACTTCCAAAAAAGGCACTAAAACGTGAAAAATAACTTTAATTTCGGAAGTCGGTGGCAAACAACGAAAATGCGAACCTAACGCTACCGACTTCCGAAATTAAAATTTGTTTTTGCAAAAAAGTTTTAATAACACCTACACGAAAAAAAAAACAACACATTTTCTCCCAATCATAAATATCAGCTGAAGCCAACACTTACCCACTCTACAACTAACACTATAAGCCCCCCCAGCTCATACATATTGCCACTAATACATCGGAACATCTTTAAATCCTCTCAGACGTTCGAAGCTTCGAGTGGCATCTATTGGATATCTTGTTGACGGCGGTAAGCTCTGGTAAAGCTAAGCATACACTTGTGAATATAAGCTTCTTCTTATACCGTCCGATTACCGGATAACGAAATAACCGGCGGAGATTGTTTAGGTAATGGACACACGTTAAAGGGGATGGAGGGGTCAACAAAGTAGCGCTGGGGCTCTGTCGCGTATAGGGTCTAAGCATTATGCTGAGCGTTGGCCGTTTTGCGTGGATGTGACGCATGTTATCCCCGAACTTGTTTTTTTTTTTGTGTTCGTGTTCTTTTTATGCGTCATGTTTGCCGCAAATAAACGTGTTCTCTTTCGTTCTTTCTTATGACATTGTGTGACAAGTGTGGGACGGATGACTCACATTATAAATCATTTTACTTGTTGCCTCTGCCAAACCTTTCGGGGAGAAGAGGCGTAATAAAGCTTTTTTTATTAATTCACGAAAAATCCAACATTTTACTTCCAATCATATCATTTGAAACATGAATAATAAACGTGAATATCCTCGAGAAGCTCCTTCTCATACCGTCCGACAGCCGGATTGTAACCGGATGATGAAATAACCGGCGGAGATTGTTTAGGTAAGGGGCTATTCATAATGGTCACACGTTAAGGGGTCAACAAAGTGTGACATGGGGGGGACTTTGTGACGGCACGTGATAAATCATTTACTTTAGTGCCAAAACCTTCGGGGAGAAGAGACGTCAAAAGGTTTTTTTTTAAAAAAATCTCACAAATCATATCGTAATTCAAATAAAGTATCTCGGAATTTTACTCAATAACTAACCCTATAAGCCTACCAAGCTCATAGATCTTGCCACTAATACGTCGGAACACCTTTTGTTTTGAAGTCTGAGAATCCTCTCACACTTTGAAGCTTTGAGTGACCTCTATTCAACCGGATAACGAAATAACCGATGGAGATTGTTTAGGTAAGGGGCGATCAATACAGCATAATATATACTAGAACGAAAGAAAGAAAATACGTTTATTTGCTGTAAACATGACGCATAAAAAGAACACAAAAAAAAACAAGTTGGGCGAAACCATGCGTCACATCCACGCAAAACGGCCATCGGTCAGCATAATGCTAAGACCCTATACGAGACTGAACCCCAGCTCTGGTTTTCAGCGACACTGACAGCCGGCGTTGGCGTATGACGTCAACCAGAAAGAAAGAGAGATTAGAAAGGTTTGGTCATATTTAAGGGTGTGGTTAAGACCACCAATCTGAACATCTTTCTCCATGGGACCACTATCCCATATAAAATTTCAATACCTACTCGACACAAATGTATGGGACGGATCGGGGCACCTAGATCTTCACAGATGTTCTTAACAGATCAGGAGATGTAATCAGCTGGTTGGAATAACCACCATGCGCACAATGGTTCTCCTGAAGGACTAAGTGCGAAACCAAACCTTCTATCATAGAACTTAGATGACACGGCTGATTATTTTATCGGGATTACGATGTTGGTCTCTTAGAGAAAGCTGTTCAGTTTGTTGGCCTGTACCACACTCTGAAATTTGACCACGCCTTCCTGGTACACACTCTAAGTTACGTCACATATTGGAAGGGAGTCAACAAAGTGTGACACCGTGTGCCAAGGGGTTATGCTTCGGGACGTCACATGATAAACCTCATCATCATATCAGCCGAAATGCGTCTACTGCTGGAAATAGGCCAAAGACAGACATTTATTCGTCGGATATGGTAGGTACAAACATGGTTGGTACATATGGATAAGTTCGGCACATCCGCCGCTACTAGCGGCATACATATAGCGGCCTCCCCCAAGCACTGCCACTTCGACCGGTTCTGTGCTTCCCGCATCCAGCGGTTTCCTGCAGCCTTCACAAGGTCATCGCTCAACCTTGTGGGAGGATTGCCGGTACGAAAAACATAAAGATTTAAATTCTAAACCTTCAACTCCAACGAAACATTTAAAAATTAAAACTCAATATTATTGCGAGATTTTATTTAAAATTGCAACATATGTGACGTCACACCAGGGGGGCAACACATATTATATAACCACCTGTGACAAGGACGGAAAATTTCACGACGTAACGTGACTTGTGACGTAATTTATGGATCCGGCGCCGGATATCCGGCAGCCAGAGAGTGTGAAAAGGGTCTTAATAATCGAAAATGAAGTGAAGCTTCGTCCATTCAATCATACTAGCCATGATTGACGCAGTGGCTAAACGATTGGTTAGCTTGAAAGCTGTGCCGACAGCCGTAAGCTCTCGTGAAGCTATAAACACACTTGGGAGAGTGAGTGAATGAGTGAATGAAACGGCGAAGTCAATCATATTAGGATGATCAAAGGAGTTGAATTTTTGGGAGTGAGTAAGGATCAACAAAAGATTCTTCCTTTATGTTAAGAAAGATAGATAGTTTATTTTTATGTTATTAGGTGAGTGGATGGGTGGTGGGAGTCGGTAAGTGGTCACGTCTGTCATACCAAAAGCATTGTAAACCTGTTGCCATTCCAGAAAGCAAGCTGGAATGTGTCCTGTGACTAATTACACCGGCACTTATACCCTTCAACACCAAGCAGTGTGGCAGGAATAGGTGTGCTGATAGTACTTCCCAGGACGAGCTCCTTCACAAAGAGCTCTTCTACCATTGCAGTAAAAAACAATTGCTGAGCGATATTTATTTGTAGCTTGAAAGTCTTACGTCGCCGATAAGCGCCGACGAGTTTCTATCTGCTTAGCGCCGGTTCTCGCTGATTTGACAAGACGTATGACAACTGCCTGTGCCGACCATCGTTGACAACCAGCGCTTGTCGGCAGCGCCAAGCGCTGGCATATCGGCGTCGGTTACTAGCGTGAATGAATACACTCTTACGAAGGGTTATCGTTTTACCCTAATAGCTGGGTTGTGAAGGTCAATCGCTTCATATAAAATACTGATATTCAGCTGCATCCAGTTAGACTGGAAGCCGACTCGACCTTAGTTGAGAAAAGACTAGGCAGATAATATTTATGGGGCATGCGGTGCTAACCTGTAAAAAATTGTTACACTAACCCTAGATTATGGTAGATAGCACTTTAAATATTTACACTGTAAACAATTGTTGGTTGGCCAATAAAGGAAAATAAAATAAAATAATGATGGTTCATTTGTTTTTACTGCAGTAAAAAACAATTGATCTGCGATGTTCATTTGTTTTTAAAAGTTCCCAAAAGCTGTGACTACATTATCGTATCTTTTACGCTTTTTACGCAAGCCTTATTTTAGAGTAGTGGTGGCCCAGTGGTAAAGACCGCGGCTTACGAGTTGTAGTGGGTCCGAACCCAAGCAGACACTTTGTATAAATTATTTCATCACCACTGCTCTCAAAACGGTGAAGGAAAACATCGCGAGGAAACCGAACCTAGAACCAAAAATTCGAAGACGTGTAACATCTTCCAACCCGCACTGGGCCCGCGCCCCACTCCCTCTCACCAATAGTAGGCCCGCGTCCCAGCAGTGGGAACATTGTAGTCTGATATAACTATTACTCCTAACCAGGCAGATGATGATAAATGTGATAATTCATTTGTTATACTGCAGTTAAAAAACAATTGAATTTCGATGTTCACTTGTTTTTAAAACTCCCCAAAAGTTGTGACCGAATTATCGTATCTTTTACGCTTCTAACTGAAGCCCTACGATACCGCATATGATTCAACGCCAGTGTTTACCTGTGGGATCTCGGTCAAATGTAGCTCATCTATTTCCGTGCGTAATGTGCGTACGACCGATTATTTTTCTAACTACTGTTCGTAACTGATCGGAATTACGATCCGTTTCTGTGTTGGTAAACTTTTGCGCGTCTAATAATGCACACTTTTTTAAATAAATAAGCCTCTTTTTATCTTTCTGGTCTTTTCTCACAGTTGATCGCGCAATAACTAAGCTAGACCCGACCAGGTTAGGTCCACCAGACACTACACCCGTCTGGTCGGAGGATCCTCCATTTTCTATAGAGGATGATTGAACTTTTGCACCCTGTTCCTCATACCTAAGTCGCAAGCGTTACTGCTGATCATGAGGTCCAGGGTTCGATTCCCAGGTCGGGCAAAGTGTTGTTAAGTGTTTCAGTCTAGAAATTTTTCAGTAGCAGATTGGAGTTTGGATTTGTGCCCGATTGTTGGGAATAGGCACACCCCCTTAAACATAACTAGCGAAATATAGGTGTACTATAAGTACCTACACCTCTGCCCAATCCTTCGATTATTACAGGCGTGATGTTACTAAAGTAGGTCCAGTGGGGTCATTCCGTAACATACCAACAGTAGCAATGGGTTTCATTTTGACAGTTGAGTAACATTCATTGCGTTATTTACGTTGTTGAGCGGACAAATTGTTCGAACATATGAAGCAATGGATTAGCAATATCCTTCAAAATGATTCAGATTGTGATTGATAGTGTGTTTCGCAATTAGCTTGCTGGCTTATACATATAGGATACTTAAACTTCTTAAGCCTTCATTTAATGTACAAGTGAACTTTTAAACTGAGCACTTAGCTGTTTAATACCCCTTTTAGTGTCCAACATTAATGCCTAACATGAGCTACAGAGCTACTTTCAAAGATTTATATCCTAAATTAGTTTTAGTACTAAAATGCTTGGAATTGTATTTTCTTGTACCATTAAGAATTTAAGATGAACCAATAAAGTGCTTTGGCTTGTTGGTTTTCGTTTTAATCTTTGGGCTATACATTACACAGCTCTACAAAAAAAGATTTTTTTTTTTGTTGCCCTGGATTTCTGTGAAAATTCTCATGTTTTCAAGTATCCAGATCAAGAATATATTTATGAAAGCACTGACTGTGCTCTTATTTTTATGATTTTCACAAATCTCAAAATTTGAACAATAATCAGCTTTTCGTTCATAAAAATTGATTTTATCAGTCATAATTTTAACAAAATTAAGAGCAATTCTTACAAAATCATTGATAGTTTCATGAATTGTGAGCATAAATATATCCAAAATCAGTCTTATATCCAGGGCAACAAAACCACTGTATACCAGTGTTACAAAAAAAAAAACGCCTCAAAGAGGTCAGCACTGACTGATGGGGTCTGCTAGGGCCGATGCCTGCGAGGGTCGTGGGTTGTTCAAAAGAGTTACCGTGGCACAGGCAACTGAAGGAAGACGGGTGAGTTTTAGTCAGTAAAAGTCTGACATGTTCATTGATGATTTCCAGGCCAAAAAAAAACCCGTGATATATAGTTATATTCCTAGGGATATAGCTAGTGACGTAATTAGTCTAGTAAGTTATATTACTAGACCAGCTGCGACCCGCGATTTCACTCGCATAAGTTTCGTCCAGATTGAATATTGCTATCTCCATACAAAATTTCATCAAAATTGGTCCAGCCGTTTGAGCGTAAAGAAGTAACAAACATACACACACTCACTGACAAACCTTTGCCTTTATAATATTAGTGTGATAGAGCTCGTATCAAAGTTATATTCCTTAGTATCCTATTAAGACGGTTATGGACCGCTTTCATATACTTAACTATATAACTCATATACTAACTTTTCTTACTTACTTTTTTTACTTACGGCTTAAGGCTTTAACCATCTTACATCAACATATACATACATTAATACTACTACTATAACGACATGCGTAGCCTATAAACTGAAAAAAAGAAAAAAAAAGAGAAGACGAAAAAAAAGAGAAAGAGAAAAAAAGATAAATAAAAAAAAGAGAGAAAGAAAAGAGAAAAAAAAGAAAAGAGCCCGAACTCGATGGGGTTCTGTCGTTTAATTACCGAGTTCCCATGGCCATCTTCCAGCTCCATCGTCAGATCCTGGTTACCATTTAGCGTCAAAGTACTCGTCAAGACGGATCAAACGAGTCCAAACTCGATGGGGTTGTGTCGTTTAACTACCGAGTTCCTATGGCCAACTTCCGGTTCCATCATCAGGTCAGCTCCATGTCATAATAATTTTGCATTGTCGTCCGATTTACACATGCATTCAAAATGTCAACTCAATCGGTAACCGGGAAGTGAATCAGATTTCACTTGCAAGATTTGATTACAGACAAACATCGGGACAGGTAAAACTAAATAAAAGCTTGTAAAAAGGATTCCAACATCGAACCTTTTTCCTTCGAGGGTCAAGTTAAGAACCTTCTTCACGAATTACTTCGAGTGTAAAGAGAAAATTCAAGGAAAAATCGTGATTCGGAAGAAGCTAAAAGCTGGACTGCATTCTAGACTCAATCTTAAAGTTGGGATAAACGTACAAAGAGTAAATGTATCGGGTTTTATCGAAGAATCTTTTTTGAAAATAGTAGCGGTTTACGGGGATTGTGGCTAAATTATAACAGCCGCACGGGTCGACAGACCGTTAAGCTACGCTTGCCGCGGTCGGTTCGTGGATGGGTTACCATTCATTACATATGAGATCCCTCCGTATCTCGACACGTTGGTCCCGGCTGTCATTCGTAGATCTTTGACAGTCGGTACGGGTAGTCAGAAGCCCGAAAGTCTGACAACCAGTTTTACCAAGGGGCAAGTGTTACCCAGTAGTGTCAACATTTTTATGCTTGAGTACGAGTCTTTTGACTATGTGTATCTGATGTCTTTTTTCTTTTTTTATTGTTTTCATTTTTTTGTTGTAATTGTGCGTTTTGTTTATGCAGAATAAAATATTTTTCTTTCTTTCAGTAACTGGGTTGTGGAGCTGAAATTCGCATTCGCTCCATGTAAAATACTGGTACAGTCACGAGCACCAATATGTCAACACTTGGCAACTTTCACTTGCGATTTTTTGGTGAAATAACGAATGCAACGTTGAAATAGGACGCATTATATAAGCCTATGGGTTCGAAAATGCTACGTCCGTAAGAACATAAAATTTCATTAAAAAATAAAGGAGTAAATCGCTTTTGAATAAAGCCGAGTGTATACATACTTTTGCTCGAGACTGTACTCATCCGGTTAGACTGGAAACCGACCCCAACATAGTTGGGAAAATGCTAGACAGATTGATAGTCTCAGACGGTTCACCCTTGCGGTTCAATTTGGATTATCATCATCAGCATACTCGTACCAATCCACTGCTGCACATAGTTCATCCAATATGCTACTTTCTTACGATATTATGCACTTGCTTGCGACACTTTTGCAAGCAAGTGAACTCACGACCCCCCAATCCCAAATTTTGACGCGCTTTATCCATTATTTTTCGATAATCTAACTGACGTACTAAATATAATAATTATTTTTTAATCTAGGAAACTACCTTAGTGCACGCCATTTAGCTCGATTCTTGGCAACTCTCATCTAGCTGCTACCAGCCAGCCCGCGATGATCGTCGCTCAACCTAGCCTGAACGTGTCCTACCTTACGTTTGCCGATTCACGGTCTCCACTAAAGAACACGTCTACCCCAACGGTCATCGGTTCTATGGCTAATATGGCCGGCCCTGGATGAATCGAACAAATTGAATTGCGTACACATAAATGTGAAATGTGAATCATTGAATTTCGGCGATACCTTCGATTTGCACAGCTTTCCATTAAGGATAATTAATTGATTGAACCGTATGCTCTGGAATTTATTTTTAAAATATCACGATTCGAAATCCGAACGATATCGAAATGGGAATCCGCGATGATTTATTTATAAAAACAAACGAGTTCGATTTGCGATGATTTATTTTAAAAACAAATTAATTTAATTCACGATGAATTATTTTAAAAACAAATTAATGCTTCCGTCTTGTGAATAGTGTCGCTGCAACTTTTAATTTGGCCCACCAAAGAAACTGTATGAGGACATTTTGTCAGCCTATGCCGCTATGTTAAACCCCACCGATTTAAAATTAGGATCTCGGGACTACACAGCAAAAATAAAAATCTTTTCTAATTCCCGAAATCTCCATAGCAACGGATCCCAAAGCTTTATCCTATAACCTTTTGAACGAGACAAAAATAAATAATATTCAATTAGGGACTAAAATTGCGCTCCGACGTAATTACTCTCATACGGGCATTGTGAGGACAATGAAAAAAGCTTTCAGAGAATTTTGATCTCTATTGTTGGTCGCACAAAGGAAATTATTGCGAAAACATGCCAAGGACAAAGGGAGCTCCGTTAGTAAGGAGAACCGTGTCAAATGGAAATGTAAGCACAGAAGGTTTGGTAAGAGAAAACAGCATACTCAGCCTGTAATGTTCCCACTACTGGGACACAGGCCTCGTCTCCGTGTGAGGGAGTGGGCTGTAATCCACAACGCGGGCCCAGTGCGGGTTGGTAGATGTCACATGTCTTCCCCCATAAACACAGCAACACTGCTTGAAGGCAAAAAATGCTTTCATCATGTTGGAGTCGGCTTCCAGTCTAACCGGATGCAGCTCAATACCAGTATTTTACATGGAGCGACTGCCTATCTGACCTCCACAACCCAATTACTGGGTAATACGATACCCTTTGGTAAGACTGGTTGTCAGATTTTTGGGCTTCTGACGACCCGTACACACATACAAACAAACAAACAAATTTTACCTCTTTATAATATCAGTATAGATTATTAGTAACGTCATCTAATAATTGACAGTAATTTTACTAAGGGCTCATTTTTCAATCAGCTACTTTACTAAAGGAATAATTTTGAAATTTTCACAGTTATTTCATTCAAAAACTGTCAAACGTCAATTTTATTCCTCGAATAAAAGTTATCTAGCGTTGGAAGAATCAGCTCTAAAGATGATAAAAATATATTATACACTGGATAAACTTCATAGTAGATTAACTAACAAACTATTAAAATAAAAATATAATACCCTAAGTACTACTCAAACTATTTACTAACTAAAATATGGCGTCGAAAAATTCTTCCGCATCGCGATTGGTAATACACTCCAGAGATAGGCGGCATTGCCACGTTGTATAGCAATGCTTAGCTTCTGGCCAAGGTAAAAGCCAGCCCTTGGGTCACGGGAAGTGTGAACTAGTCATTTGGAGATTTCGTTTAACAAACCATGACCAATCGGTCCCCATGACTCAAGGGTTTCAACCCCAAACGGCCCAAAAATATCATTATCGTAATTATCAGTGAACTATAGTGCATGAATAGACACCTCTACTAAGTATTTTGACAATGATTTCGGTGACCCATCATGGTCGCATATTCTGATAACGAAGAAATGCAAATGCCTTCGTTATACATTTTAGTGTATAAGTACCAATGTTTGGTGGCATTGCTTTCACGGAAGAATTCCTTTATTAAGAGCTCGAATTTTTCTTGTGGTCCGATTGGAATGCCATTTTGCTTTTATCTCTATTGTAGACCATTGTGCTGACAGTCGGTGAAAGAAAATAGATTGAAAAATGCAGGACTAAACAGCGTGAAAACGTCAAAATACAATGAGAAAGCGATCAACGAAAGAAAGGAAGAAACTACGTTTATTTGCGGTAAACATGACGCAGAGAAAGAACACAAACACAAAAAAGAACAAGTTAGGGAAAAATATGCGTCATATCCAAGCAAAACCGACATAGCTCAATATAATGCTACGACCCTATGCGAGACAGAGCCCCAGCGCTGGTTTTCAGCGATAGTCGGGTCATGGATCAATGCCTTTTTTTTTTCTCCTGGGCAAAGGCCTCCCTCCATTCCTTCCATCTTTCGCGAGCCCGCTGGTCCTCCTTCCATTTTTGACGGAACCTATCCAGCTCTTCCCGCTATCTCCTACGTGGTCTGCCGCGATCCCGCCTCACTGTCTCAGGGCACCAATTCCGTGCTCTTTGGGCCCACAGTTTGTCCATTTCTTCTTTCAATCGGCTTTTTCTTTACAGTGAACCCGTTTTATGCCTATTTTTGCTCGCATATTTATGCTTCGGAGTTGTCTTTCTAAAGATTGCCTTCGTTGTGATGTAATGGAAAGCAGTTTGAAAATATGTTTTGATAAGTAAGGGATTATGTGTGGGGTTTGAGTTCATTCAATGAGGTTTTCTTTAATACAGAACATAAGTAGTGTTACGTCTTAACAATACATGCTATAATCCACCACGTGGAGCCCTGACACAGCTAGAAGGCGTCGCGGCAGACCCCGTAGAAGATGGCGGGACGAGCTGGACAGAACAAACGACCAGTGATCCACTTAGCCCTGGATCGAAAGAGCTGGAAGTCAGGATGCAGGCTAACAGTAACAGTATGCTATAATATACCGCTTGGGCCTACCATTGGGGACATCCACCAAATTTTTATACTTAGAATATGTTAAGACATATTCTATTTATTATTCCTGAGATTTGTTTTTGAATTTTTTACTGTATCCCCATACTAGAACTGTGAGACGTCAATTTTAAAGATACCAACCATAATAATAACCGATAAGGAGGGTTTTCCTTGGGTGCACTTGCATTGTGCAAACAGAGATAATAAAGAAAAGAAAGAAAATACATTTATTTGCGGCAAACATGACGCATAAAAAAAAAGAACAAACACACAAAAAAAAAGTGGGGGGTAAACATGCGTCACATAATAATCGTCGGTTGGTGCCTCCTCACCATTTCAAATTGTCTAAAGGGACTCTGCGAGTTGACTTCGGTCCTTAGTACGCCTTTCAAAGGTCCGGAACCCTAGGGTCCCGACTTCCCGAGACAATCATGTCGAAAACCGATAAAAATAACTTTTGTAAAATCAGCCCTTTTAACCGTAAAGTTCGGAATTAACCCCGAATGGAACCGAATACGCGAACCTACGTTGACGACATACGACACCCTAAATTGATTATGTAAATATTTATTATGCTACCCATCAAATCTTATGTATGAGAATTAATTAAGAGAGTTGTATAAAAAACTCATGTTGCCGCCATTCAATATTTTTATATGATTGTTTAATAAAGGTCTACTGCAGGAAATGCTCAAATCACTATTATTAATCTGCCTAGCCCTTTCCCAACTAGGGGTCAGCTTCCAGTCTAACCGGATGCAGCTGAATACTAGTATTATACATGGAGCGACTGCCTATCTGACCTCCGCAACCCACTTGCTGGATAATATGATAATCCTTAGTAAGGCTGGTTTTGTCAGACAACAGTACATCCGTACTTTAAGTAAGTACTAAAATTATAAAGAGAGTTTTTTTTTGAGATTTTATGTAGGGGGTAATCTTCGGAACTATTAATCCGATTCCGAAGTCTTTCACTGATGGGAAGCTGCAGTATAGCCGAGTATCATAATGATAATATATTTTATGGTAAAACAAGAAATTACACACGGACGAAGTTGCAGACAGAATCTGCATACTAATTAAAGAAAGAAAGAAAAACGTTTATTTGGACACAGTTCGTGAAACACAAAATTAATAAAATAACAAATAATGTTTCAGACAACAATAGTGTGTGCCTCACGGCTGCGCCAAAAAGGTTCATTTCAGCATTAATGCCAGACAGATGCTGTCTGACGCTGGTTTTCTAATGAACCCTTAGGGAAAAGTGACGGGGAGTACACACAGTTTCAACATACCTAATACATACTTATAAATTAATAAATAAACTAGTAGGTAATCACGTATATATCATTACAAATACAAATAAGAAAAAAAAACAACAAAGTCTCAGCAAAAACCTGTTTTTCTCGATCAACGTAGATTAGATTGATCCGTGCACGGTGCACTCAAAGCGCAACAGGCCGCCGAGCACGACGGACCGCACTATGTTGTGTTATTTATTTCTGCGACAGTAAAAATTAAATAAAGACCGCATTGATTTATCCTTCTCAACATCCCTTTATCGTGTGATAAACGGATGTTGAGAAGGATGTTGTTATTTTTGTGTAAAAATAACATATTTACAGCTGAAAGCTACCCCCCCACATGTTACACACTTAATCCAGTGGTTATACATTCAATATAAGAGTCACCTACTCCGAATGGGCCATCAAAACGTCCACATGTAATAATATGATAATACATACATACTGTGCTGGCTCATGGGTAAATAATAACAACCACATGGGTCGATCGAAAGTTAAGCAACACTTGCCGCGGTTGGTTCGTAGATGGGTGACCATTCATTACACATCGAGAGCGCTCCGTGCCTCGGAATCCTAAAGCTTGTAAAGCCGTTGGTCCTAGCCATAGAAATGTAAAATATCTATGGTCCTAGCTGTCATTCGTATATTTGACAGTTGTTACGGGTAGTCAGAAGCTCAAGTCTTAAAACCAGTCTTACACAAGAAGACAGACATTTATTCGTCGGATATAATATGGTTGGTACATATGGATAAGTTTAACATATCCGCGATACGATTATTTACAATGTGAACCTAATGTACACGTGGGTATTAAACCTAACATATTATACTACTTATACTCTAATAAACAATACAAAACACTTATACTATAGACATTTGTACTCTAATATACAATATAAAATAAAGGGTATCGTGTTACCCAGTAACTTGCTGTGGAGGTCAGATATGCAGTCACTCTATGTAAATTGTAAAATACTGGTATTCAGCTGCATACGGTTAGATTTGAAACCGACCTCAATATATTTGCGAAAAAGCTAGACAGATGATGGAGGTATTAACGAATATTGAATGACTTATAGTATTTCAGCGGTTTCCGTCTCAACATCTCTTTATCACCATTTACACACATAAATAATATGCCATTGGCAGCCAAACGCCACCCCACATGTTACACACTTAATCCAGTGGTTGTAACTTCAATATAGGAGTCACCTGCGCCGAATGGGCCATCAAAACGTCCACATGTAATAATATAATAATAAATACATGCTGTGCTGCAATAAAAATGCCGTTATTACGGGATTCGCGGTGTTATTTCGTAAGATACACGTTGGTAGTAAGATGTAATGTGCATTTTATGAGTACCGTAGCGTTTGTTTTGGTAGATGCAGTCGCCAAAACAGATAGAAAAGTAACCAGGTTCGTCGGATATAGTTGAAGTTTAGTAAGAAACCGATGGATGTTTTCGGATAAATATTTAATTAATAGAAAACAAACAGTTCTTGTTTAAAACTAAATTTCATACGAAAACATCCATCGGTTTCTTAACAAACTTCAACTATATCCCACGACCCTGGGGGTCTACTCCGAAGTGCAAAGTGCGAATGTTCGGATCGGACCGACACATGGCCGAACCGAATATTATTGAAAAATGCGAAAAAAGTTCGGATCGGCTCAGTTGGGTCGGGACCATAGTCAATATTCGAAAGAATGAAGAAGTGTAGGATCAGCACCGACCGAACCAAATAGTAACTTCGTAGCAGGAAGCGGCCGAACATTCGGCCGATACTACTTCGGAGTATACCCCCAGGGTCGTCGGATATAGTTGAAGTTTAGTAAGAAACCGATGGATGTTTTCGGATTATTTTTTTAATTAATAGAAAACAAACATTTCTTGTTTAAAACTAAATTTCATTCGAAAACATCCATCGGTTTTTAACAAACTTCAACTATATCCCACGACCCTGGTTCTTATTTCCTTTGGTGACCGTACATGGTTTTATGACGACATTTCCTATGTCAACATTTTCAACTGCCTCCTTGGTGTCGTGTGCAAGTCCTACTTCAGAGAATGAGGTCATTGCTTGGTGCGATCCGGGGTCGGGAAAAGTGCCGTTGAGTTTTTCCATCAGGAATTTCTGATAGGAAAAAAAAAAAACATCTTGCCCGACACGGGAATCGGACCCAAGACCTCATACTCAGTAGTAGTAATTGCGACCACTAGATCAACGAGGCAGTCTGTGTCTATCTGTGAGTACAATCGTTTTAATAACACGAGCGTGCCTCGAAAAGCACGTTAAGCAGTTGGTCCCGGCCCCGGATCGGTCCCGGGATTCGTGGATCTTTGACATTTGTTACGGGTAGTCAGAAACCTGAAAGTCTGACAACAAAGTCTTACTAAGAGGGAAAGTAAGTAAAGTGAAGAAAGTGAACTGGGTTGAAGAGGTCAGAAAGCAAATTCTCGTAATTTAAAACGTTCAAAATCTAGTCGCTGTCTCATCTCGGCGACAAGCAAATGTCAAAAACTGGTCAAAAATGTAGGGAAATTAGAGGTATTTTTGGTAGATTGAGACTTAGATCAGACTGTGAATTTTCTTAAAATTACGAAAATTGCCCCTCAGATAGTCGCTCCATGTAAAGTCTGGTCATCATTCATCCGTTTAGACTGGAAGCTGAACCCAACATAGCTGGGAAAAGGCTAGCCAGATTAATTGATAGATAGGTCGCGGCTTATAGTCCGCTGACCTACTCAACATAAACCGTCATCCGTTGGCCTATTTAAACAGTTTATCTCTATTTACGTTATCTTTGCAACAACAACAACAGATATCTATACTAATTTATATTAAAGCTAAAGAGTTTGTTTGTTTGAACGCGCTAATCTCTGGAACTACTATCGCCCTTTTAGGCGATTAGAACACTGCCACGTAGCGTAGCGTGTGAATGCGTGTTTTAACGTTGCTTATTGTAAGTATCTCCGTTTGTATAGAAAACACGAATAGTCCAACACACAGAAAATCCATCCACGCGCGTTCATTCTGATCACGCGCCTACAAGCGTAGAACATGCGCACACGCGCGTGGGTGCGGGGCGAGAAGCAAGGTATGGTACACCGAGTCTCGCAGCTTTGAATGAAATGAGTCAGAGCCGCCGTGAATCCACAAAACGCAATTACGCGCGTGAGTGCGTAAAAAACCCGCACGATGATGCAGATCTGCACTCCCGCTAGTACGCGCGTGGGTGCGTTGACACACAACATGCAGCGTGATGCGTGGCAGTGTGATAATTGCCTTACCACCGGACAACCAGACGTACTGCAACGAAAACTGTGACACGAGAATTTTATATATTAGATTCTCGTGTCACAGTTTTCGTTGCCATACTCCTCCGAAACGGCTTGACCGATTTTGATGAAATTTTGTGTGCATATTGAGTAAGTCTGAGAATCGGCTACTATTTTTTTTTTTTTTTTTTCAAATTCTTAAGTGATAAGGGATGTCCACCCTAGGGTAGGAGTAGTGTAGGAGTAGGGTAGGAGTAGGGTAGGAGTAGTGTAGGAGTAGGGTAGGAGTAGGGTAGGAGTAGTGTAGGAGTAGGGTAGGAGTAGGGTAGGAGTAGGGTAGGGGGTAGGACACCACGCGAACGAAGTAGCGCCGGGCAGCTAGAAATAATTTATATATTATGGCAAAACAACGTTTGCCGGGTCAGCTAGTAAAAATATAAAATAACTACCTGTAGCATATGATAGCCCAATTGTTGAGGAAGGTTATTGGCTATTTACATAAAGAAAAACATTCAGAAAGAACGCCAAGCAAAAATGAAGTAACAGCGCGAGCGGGCGATGCAATTGGATGCGACGTCACCAGTCAAAAGGAGTTTTATAAAAATGTAGCTGTTATTTTGGTAGTTTAACTCTAGGTTCTTTATTATTGATTAAAACACTCGTACACACGGAATCAGTTCATATTTGGCCAACTTGCCACACACTTAAACACTTAAAACTAAGACACATGGAAATTATCGTTTTACAGTCCAACGGATTCTCATCTGAAGCGTGCCGGCATCGGCAATTACCTCGTGCGGCGCGGGTTCCATCGACCAGTGTTGCCACTCGATGCCGCGGGGTACTCACACGCGGCGTCGCGGGAAATATCTGACCCGCGCGTTACAGTAGGTAAATTGTGGTGTCTTACGACTTCCACGCGAACGAAGACGCGGGCAGAAGCTAGTAATATCATACATAACACTCATCATCATCTGCCTAGCCTTTCCCAACTATGTATGTTGGGGTCGGCTTCCAGTCTAACCGGATGCAGCTGAATACCAATATTTTACATGGAGCGACTGCCTATCGGACCTCCACAACCCAGTTACTGGGTAATACGATAACCCCTGGTAAGACTGGTTGTCAGATTGACGACCCGTAACGACTGTCAAAGATATCATACACAACACTAAAAAAATATCTATAATATAACATTAGCGCACAAAATACAGATCAGCTCGCGGCAAGAAACTACCAACTTTTGACGTTGATGTAATCATGATTTAAAAGATAAACTAAACATGATATCACGCTTTTAATTTCCGAATAGGCAGACAGAGGAAAAGTTTTTATACACTTTGATGCTCTGTGCCTCTGTAAAAAAAACTAAAGTGGCGCTGGGCTAGGACAGACAACCGATGGACTCGCAGACTAACATCTTGGAACGACCCATCAGGCACTTGGAAAAGAGGTCGACCAACTGCCCAGAGGGCAGTTGTACTTCACCAGGTACTTCACCGGTACCTTACCAGGTCATCGATCCGTATTGTAGGAGGCCTTCCAACGCTACTTGTTCTGGTACGAGGTCGCTACCTCAAAACCTTTCGGCTCATCGGCCATCTGTTCTGCGAGCAATGTACCCTGCACACTGCTACTTATTTTGCCAATTAATCCCAACATGGTTGGGAAAAGGCTGGGCAGATGATGAGGTGAAAATGTTTAAATGCCAACATAAATCGCATTAACTGCACCGCGGCACAGGCGAAACGGAACCAAATCGAGTTGATACACGTACGAACTCATAACAAACCTCGGTGTAACATGACTGTTTTTAAATGACATGTCACACGCAGAAGTGACCGAAATAATCAAAAACTGAAACTGAAAAGTTTTTCGGTTATATTTCGGTTCGGTTCACTATTCCTCCATACAGGTGTATACAGGGTGACAGGGAAACTCGACGTATTCCTTGAAAGGGGTTATAAAGGTCATTACCAACCAATTAAGTCCAGGGAACTAGGGGTCAAAACTGGATGGGTAAAAAATAAAAATTTTGCTATTAAACACCTCTTATTTCTGAGATTGTGTAAGTTTTGCAAGCATTTTTTTTTAAATGATCACTCTTTTATCAACTTTCAGAAAAGTGTCAGTTAAATGTTTGGAGTGGAGTTGTTTTTTATCATAATTAATGTTTTTTGGTAACAAGTCAGAATTTCTATAAAATCGAAGAACCGACACAGCTCAGTAACCGTCCAGTTTTGACCCCTAGTTGACTGGACTTAATTTGTTGCTAATGACCTCTAGTATAACGCCTTTCATGGAATACGTCGAGTTTTCCTGTCACCCTGTATACTAGCGCTTACCCTACGCTTCGCCCACGTGCACCACATACAACATAGAACCACAGGAATCGTGGATTTGTTCGAGTTAAAAAGGATCCTACTATGTCATTCGACGGCCTTTTGACTATCTCTATCAAAAAATTCCATGCACCAACAAACACGGTTTCTCATTTATAATTGTAGCTACAAGTAGAACTAAGCATTCTTATTTGCGTGTCGGGTTGCCGAGTAACTGGAGTTGTCGAGTTCAGATGTTGACCTCCACAACTGGACTCCGGTTGGAATGGAGTGACTGCCTATCTGATGGGCAGTACCATGTAAACTGGAAGCCGACCTAACATATTTGGTAAAAGGCTAGGCAGATGATGATGATGACTCTAAGCAACCTAGGCTTAAAGCCAGATCCTAAACATAACATAAAACCTGTTTTTCCCTACGGATATAAATCTGCACTCAAGGCCGTACTAAAAAAGCTATTAAACATGAACTTAAAGCTTTAAGTACTGAAAGCCGTTTCTTTACAAGCTAATAACTAGTGCTTAAGGGATTTAAACATGCTGCCAAGTTAACGGCAAGAACACGTGTAGGTGTTACAGTTAAACCAGATCAGGTATGCGCGTCGGTAAACTTCGTGTTTCCGAATTAGTACGAACGTCAAAATCAAAAGTCATTTATTCAAATTAGGCTGAGAATCAGCAGTTTTTGAACCTCAGAATTACATAAGACGGACTGTCTTATGTAACTCCCCAGTAGCACAGCACACGTCGGCCGATAGCCGGTAGAGTAGACGAGTTCTGGAGTGGAGACCGCGTATCGGCAAGCGTAGTTTGGGACGCCCGCTCCCAGTTGAATGGACTGGTTAATCTCTAATTAACATGGTTTTGGAACCTTGGTTATACTAAACAAGTAGATAAGTACTTCCATGGTAGTAACCTCTCTACATTAGATCTCATCATCATTACGTTCGTATTTCCGAAGATGGACGATAGTTGCCGAAGCGTATAACTTTGCTGGGAGAACTTTTCTTGAAACAGCAAAGTAGATTTTTTTCTTATGTTGGTAAAAGGAGCACCTGTTGGAAAGTATTCAAGGAGCTTGCAGTTGGGTTGCCAATCTTATAAATAAATTTGAAAAGTCCTATGTGCCTGCAAATAAGACCTTTTTGGCCGTCATGTACTTTGTCTTCTTTTTAACCGTGTTTATTTAAAGGAAACCGTCATTTGTTTTCGCTAACACACATGACACACACACATGTCATTGATGTGTACTCCAATACTGGCAAACTGGAGTGTGTGTGTTTACATAGCGCAGTATAATAAGGATAGTAATATATTTAATTCTTTTCAAGTAGCAAGAACGCACGAAGTAACATCATTATCCTGCCCGTATCCCAATTTATTAGGGTCGGCGCTACATGTCTTTTTCTTCCATTCTTCTCTATTAGTTGTCATCTCGTTAGTCACCCCCTTTCTAACGATGTGAACATGTGCCAAAGTGTGGAACTCTCTGCCAGCATCTGTGTTCCCTTCGACGGATAACCCGTCAGCCTTCAAAGCAAGAGTGAATAGGCATCTTCTGGGCTTGCTTGTTCTATCACAGACCTTATCCATCACTTTTTACCAGGCGAGATTGAGGTCAAGAACAGGCTCATTGACAATAAAAAAATAACTTAAAAAAAATCTTCCTTACTTTCCTATTAGTCGTCATCTCGGCAGTCACACCAGTCCATCACAACCACACGGACGACGTCACCCACCGACCACCACCACACCACCACCACCACCACCGCCACCACCGTCGTCCTTTCTAACCATATCATCTTTCACACATCCATCGTTTCTTTGGTCGCCCCATACTAACTATAACCATCGACATTCAAGTTCAAAACTTTCCTCCCGACATTTTCCTCATTCCTCTGCATCACAAATGCCTGCAGAGGAATGAGGAAAATGTCGCAAAAAGTGGTCTGGAAATTGGATGTCATGGTCTATACCATGAGATCCGATTTCCACGTAACTTTTCAGTTACCGGTGCCACTTTAAGACTTCCTCTTATATTCACATTTTTATGGTATCGAAGTTAACATAGCGTACCAAATTTCGATAGATTTTGAATCGGAAATACAAGTTTCGCACATAATGTTAATTTAGTTTGAAGACTTTATTCACATCATTGATTGATACTTTATGATGCTTGTTAAACTTAAAAAAAAACCTGACTATACAGGATGACTGGGAAACTTGACGTATTCCTTAAAAGGCGTTATGCTAGAGGTCATTAGCAACAAATTTAGTCCAGTTAACTAGGGTTCAAAACTGGATGGTTACCGAGCTGTGTCGGCTATTCGACTTTTTTGAAATTTTCTGACTTGTTACCAAAAACAATTAATTATGAGAAAAAAGCTAAGTACTCCACTTCAAACTGATACTTTTCTGAAAGTTGTAAAGTGTTTAAAAAAAAAATGCTTGCAAAACTAAATAGAAATAAAAGATCTTTAATAGCAACATTTTTATTTTTTAAGCATCCAGTTTTGATCCCTAGTTCTCTGGACTCAATTAATTCTTGCTAATGACCTCTAGTATGACCCCTTTCAGGGAATACGTTGAGTTTCCCTGTCACCCTGTAGACGGACGGTCATCCCGCCTTCACCTTTTTACCATCGGGAGTCCAGACGCACTGCGGGATACCACCCCTATTTGGTTAATATACCATATATACGCACTAAGCGCTTCTCGTCATCTTTTCTGATGCGCACAGCAAAGGAGTTGAATTGTCTGCCTGCGTCTGCATTCCCGAGTTCATACAACCCTAATCTCTTCAGGGCGAGAGTGAATAGGCTTCTTCTGGGCAAGCTTGTTCCACCGTAGATCTCATCCCTGCCTCTGGGCTGGATTGAGGTCAAGAGTGAGCCCATTGTCAATAAAAAAAATAAAAAAAAGACGATAGTACTATTAGTTAATCTGTGACTATTAGTTGTAATTTTAAATCAAAAACCGTTGGAAGTAACGCTACGTTTTACTCCGCGCGGTCGAGCTTGGCCTACCGTAATTGGTTTTTGGAACCCGAAATCACTTGCTCAATTTCATTGTCATTGTTCTTGCTGTATCACGTATATTTAACACGTGTAACAGAAATTAAACCTGTTACAAAATGGCCTACGGGCCCACGATTGTGCCAGGGCCAGATAATTATAAATGAATGTTGATCCCTCTCGAGGGGCCAATCCTTCAATATTGATTTAGGAGTAAAACAATACGACACAAAAGAGTTCAGTTTGATTGGAAACAAAATGGCGGGACCCACGGTATATTTGTTTTGTACCTGCCACTATAGTTTTAGGACAATATAAGGTAAGTTTGAACAGTGAGAGCAGTGGCAGACCTGGTAACGATCCGATTTACGAATTGTACGTCGTGGGTTCGAACCCAGGCGCTTTACTTTGTGCAATTTATTTCATCACCACTGCTCTCAAAAAGGTGAAGGAAAATTGGTGAGGAAGCCGACATGCACTAGAACAAAAAAATCGAAGACATGTGACATCTACCAACCCGCACTGGATGACCCCCACGTGGTGGATGGTGGCCCATTCCCTCTCATAGAGAGGAGGCCTGTGTCCCAGCAGTGGGAACGTTATAGACTGATTATGCTATGAGGTAAGTTTTGGTGTTGACCTTTGAATAATTAAAGATGGAGTGCATTAAAATAGCATCTATGAGTGGCAATACTTAGGTATTCTGAAAGTGGCACCGGTGACTGAAGAGGTATGGGCATGTGCTGCAGTGGAATGAGGAAAATGTCGTGAGGAAAGTTTTGAGTACCTACGCATGTGGATAAAAAAGACCAAAGAAACGATGGATGGACTGTGTGAATGATGATATGGTTAGAAAGGGGGTGGCTGTCGAGATGACGATTAATAGAGAAGTATGGAAGAAAAGCTTGCAACTGCTATAGTTTGTTTTTTGACGTTTTTGGAGCTGACTGCTTGGTTTAAATACGTCAGACTTTCTAGTTGAGCGAGTTGACGACAAAAAAAACACGTATAATAACTTTTGCAAAAAAAAAACAACTGATTTCCAAAAAAGACTAGACTAATAAAGTGAAAAATAACTTTAATTTCGGAAGTCGGTGTCGTTGGGTTCGCATTTTCGTTGTTTGCCACCGACTTCCCTTTCTTCGAAAAGTCTTCCACGACTCTCTGTCCAGCGCTGCCAAGGACGTTGTTTGATTGAAATATATTTGTTTGAAAATATTTTTAATAATTCGGCCTTTAAAAATAATATTATGCAATGATTTGAGTTTTACAAAATAAATTTTGTATTTTGAAAGTTTAATGGGGGTTGCAATTTGCAGGAATACTTTCAGTTGAATTTTCTCTCCAACGGAGCTTGATGATAATGGCGCTTTATTGGAGTGGGCGGGGTACACGTGTATAAATCAAATAATATAGTGTTTTCGAAGCCGTTGCCTGTAAGAATATAGTAGAAGGCGAAAAATAATGTATAAAAAATATGCATATACATTACATATCTGCTTCTTTGAGCCTTTAGGTCCAAATGAAATAAACCATGAGTCCCGCCATTTTGTTTCCAACGAAACATTTAACAGTTTTTTTAATGTCTCGTTACATTCAAAATACCATTAATTCAGCTTTATTAATCGCCATTTTGTATTTTTTACATATACATAATATGTAAGTATTTAGGCCAATAATATGTATTTATGACAGACTGTGAACGTTCTTAAAATAGAATTGCCCCTCTGATCTGGCGCCGATTTTGTATTGAAGAAGACAAATGTACTCAAATACAGTAAAATAAACCGTCTTACAAAGTCTTACTTTAATCTACAAAATCTCACTACATTGATTGATGAACCGACAACAGTTTCGACGCAGTAATCCGCCATCTTTCAGCACACAAAGAGTACACAAACATAATAAGAAGCTATCTACTCGAGCTGTCATGTAAACAGACTTGCCGCTTAGCATTCTGACCGCGTACCCGCGGTCTCGTCCAGGGTGAACGCACGGTGGCTCAGGCGGTAGCGGGCGCGGTGGCGGGCGCGTAAACATAATCAGCATACAGACCTCATCTCGGTGAGAGGAAATAGGTCGTAATCCATGATGTGGGCCCAGTGCAGCTTGGTAGATGTCTCATGTCTTCTAATTTTTGGTTCTAGGACTTGCCGGTTTCCTCATGATATTTCCTTTGCCGTTTTGAAAGCAGCGGAGTCTGGAGTTCTGCCCGCTTGATGGCAATAGGTTCGCCTCCTATTAGATGGGACTTAATCATGACTGGCGAAACACAGGTGTACTACATATACGTACACATCTGCCTAATCCTTCAGTGATTATAGGCGAGATCTTATGTTATGTGTCTTTAGCATGAAGCGACAAACTTGAACATAATACATATTTTTTACACTTATAGTTGTTATAGGGGTGTGTAATAGGCAGTGGAATAAAAGTCAAGTCTGCTTATAGTAGGTACTCACGATTGTATTGAGCAACACACACACACAACACAGGAAACAGTCAGAAGGAGAATAGTCTAGAATATAACGGGCACACACAGTCACAATAGTCACAGCACAATAATTACGAGTATACAGTACGTATGATATATTATATTGATAATCAATAGGCGAACGAGGTGTCACGAAATCATGCGCTGACGTTCATGTTCGGGGTCACCAGTTTGGAGGTATGAGGAACAGGGTGTAAAGTTCACTCATCCTCCATTGAAAAGGGAGGATCCTCCGACCAGACGGGTGTTGTGTCTGGCGGGCAATTGCCCAACGATTGATGTTGGGAAATTGTATCTATGCTAATTGCACGGTAAACTCTGCTTGCGAGATGCAGGATTGGCGTGACGTCAGTATGACGCGTTGTTCGCATGTGGCGTTGTAGATACCGCTACACACTCAAAAGTTGTTCTATAAGGTCTGATTTTTCCAACGCGAGATAATTCTATCCGAGGAATAATTTTGAATTTTTGACAGTTCTCCGATACAAAATCTGTCAGACGTCAATTTTATTCCACTAATAAAACTTAGCTGTCGATTGAAAATCGATCATCCCTGAATTGTTTTTCATTTTAGCGTGTCTGTTAGAATAAAAATACTTGTACATCTGTCACCTTGTTTACATGACATTAAATATGTTTTTGTCTGATCATCTGTCTGGCAGGCTATGCGATGCGAGATGGTGGGTCGAGGAAGTAATTTCACACGGATGAAGTCGCGGGCAGACGCTAGTAGTTTGATATATCGCGCCCGCCTCAGCACCCGCGCGTGCTCCTCACTCTAGACAAGACCTTAGTCGTTAGTACCTCAGTCAACTGAAGCACGTGGGTTATTACAGAAGTAGGGATTATTATGTCGCCGAGTAGCTGCTCTGTTGTTAATATGGTTCATCATCAGCCTACAGCAGTCCACTCTCCTATTGCACGCCATTTACCTCGATTCTCGGCAACTCTCATCCAGCTGTAAGCATCCAGTTGTTAATATGGTTCGTGTAGACTGTAGACATATTGATGTAATTGGGGTTACTATGTACTTCGAAATGTATAAGTCCTGACAAAAAATCCCGGGTATTTTACTTTTAAATCTTTCTTTTGTAGGGTTTCGTACTTTAAAAGGAAAAAAACGGGACCCTTTTTGGATCACTTCGTTGTCCGTCCGTCCGCCGTGTGTCTGGTCTGGCTGGACCCTTTTCCTCAGGAACGCGTGGAGGTATCAAGTTGAAATTAATATCAAATACGTGCGTATACGGTCCCTTGGAGTTACAAAATCAAGCTACTAAGTCAATGCAATAAAAAATACGGCCATGTATGCGACATATTTTTATATTCGCAAATAAATCAAAACCTATAGGGTACTTGCGGTTGATCTAGAATCATGTGTGGCAAGAAGCAAGGACTCACAGCAATAGAAAAGGATAACGTCTTAAAATCGTTCATTTGTAGTTTAATCACATAAAAAAAATGCGATTACAAACTTACATTTGCAGTTGAAGAATTGACCGTGACGTATATGGATGTATGGGAGAAGCGTTTTTTAACTACAAAGCTAAGTTTGTTTTTGGGATAAATTCATCCCGACTAATCCTTCCTTCATTGTACGTGGACCGATACGCATTTGGTTAGATTTTTTTAGTATCCATTTTCACTTATTTTTTTATTTTCTAAAAGAAATCACCTTAACTCGAAAAGTCAAGTCAGTCAGTCAAACAGCCGGACATGTCCTGACACATCCAAATAGATCAGGCAATCCTTGCAACACATTGAATTTTTAGACAAAAGTTTAGTTATGGAAAATTTCGTGTTAGCTTAGCTCGTGCTAACTTTAGACATACGGTTTCTACGCCTATATATAAATGGTTTTTACTGAAACTGAACGTTTTGTAATTACGTAGATAATTAATATTATAAATAACTCCACATGCCTAGGAAAGCGGTTACATTAAATGCTTCGCTTCTAAAGAAACTTGAGTAGAACGTGTCATTTTGCGCAAAAACAAAATTACATAAAGATGTAATTTGATTTTTGCCCGAAATACCTCTTACTTAACACACATAATATACGAGTACATAATCAGTCTACATATAATGTTCCCACACAGATCTCTCTGTGAGAGGGAGGGGTCCATAATCCACCACGCGGGCTCAGTTGTGACATCCACCAACTGAGCCCGCGTGTCATGTCTTCGAATTTTTTATTGTAGGACATGCCGGTTTCCCATTTTACACAATCTAACAAAACAAGCTGTTGCCTGGTTCACTTGCATTCTGCATCCTATGGGAGGGGGTATCTTGGTGCCTACAGAAGTTCCGTTAGGGTGGGCGCCCATGAGCATAATTTTTATCATGAATGATGTAACCAATACTTTGTAACCATATTATTGTGATTTAAAAGAGTGTCCATGGAGTTTCTTGCCCGTTCTTCTCCATAGATACCTACTACGCTTTGGAATGGGCAACTAGCTTCATCTTTTTGACTGACCGACCCTTGACAATTCAAAAGTGCCTGTAATTAGTTAAGTTGAAATAAATAGTTTGAGTTTTTGAGTTGAGTCTGTCCCAGCCACTTTCTTTACGTCGTCCGTCCATCTAGCTGAGGGGCTTATTTTATTCCATGTGTGAGTCAAATTCATCTGGCTTAACCCATTTACGCGTGATTGAGTAGGAAAAATCTCTAAAACCTTACCTTTATCATATGAACTTTTGCCTGCAGCTTCACCCGAGGTTGGAAATTATCTCTCAGAAATGTGCTACCGGAATGAAAAGCTATGTTCCGAGACATGCTATTCCTTATACACTCTTTTTCTTCTTCGTAACACTCTTGTCAGAGCGGTCGTGGTCCTCATGTAGTTACTTGTCTAGGGGCATGTGATTCACCTCACGATTTCTCGCCATCTACTCAGATTTTTGGTATTTTTTGTGCACTCGTACAAGGGATCGCCCACTGCGGATTTAATTTGGTCAGTCCATCTCATGGGTGAGCGTCCGCGTGGTCTAGGGCCCTCCACTCTATCCTGCACGACAAGGCGCTTTAAAGAGTCGCCCTCACGCCTCGAGACATGTCCGAAGTATTTGAGGATGCGCGCTTGGACCAGAACAGATAGACCGTTTTTGATGATGAGTTCTTGGCGTATAGAGGTGTTGGTGCATAACTCAGTCCACAATACACAACTGTCGCAATCTTCTCCAGCACCACATTTCCAGAACGTCTATCTTCTTCTTCTCGATGTCACCCAGCGTCCACGTCTCAGCAGCGTATAGGAATATAGGGAAAACCAGTGATTGAACAAGCCTGATCTTGGTGGCTTTTGTAAGATCTCTGTTCCTACATATTTTTTAGGGCACTGTAGAAGTAGCGTAAACTAAATTATCTTACAAGAGACAACTCAAGGACTAGAAGAATTCCTATAAATTCTATTATCTCCTCGCTCCCGGAAAACCGCAGCACACGGAATTCAATTTTTCCACGCAGACGAACGTTTATAACACAATGTTATATTACTTACGTAGGAAATACGGCTTCAAATCATTGTTGTTTGCACATAGTTTCTCGTAAATCGTGGACTAGTAAACAGTAAGAGATAGCTACAAATATTAGTTGCTGTTTAATGAGGAAACGCGGTCACGTGTTCGTGGTTTTGGTCGTTGGCGTTCATTTTATACAAACGTATTCCTTTGTTTTCTCCCTTGGTAATGGCGTTGGAATTTTTATCTTTATAACTGGGGATTACTCGCGATGAAGCAGAGCAGTGGTGACCCAGAGGTAACAGCCCCGATTTACGAGATGTAGGTACTTAGGTTCGAAACCAGGCAAGCGCTTTACTTTGTGTAAATAATTTCATCACCGCTGCTCTCAAAACGTTGATGGAAAACCTCGTGAGGAAACCGGCATGTCCTAGGATCAAAAATTCGAAGATGTGATATCTACCAACCTGCACTGGGCCAGGGTGGTAGATTACAGTCCACTCCTTCTCGAGATGAGGCCTGTGTCCCAGCAGTGGGAACAGGCTGATTATCTAATGGCATTAGAGTAAAACTATATATTTTTACGATAAAATCTACTCTTCTCCCCAGCGAAAGCACTAGAAAATGGTGAACGGCGGGCGTTTTGGGGCCTGTCTTATGTAATTTATAATTTTGACTGCTGCAGGCTGATGATGAAAACTGTACGATTTTCCTAACAAAAAATATCAAGTAAATAAGTCAGTGTGTCAGTTAAAGTAATCACATAATGTATTTCAATCAAACAGCCTGGCCTTTTCCCAACTATTTTGGGGTCGGCTTCCAGTCTAACCGAATGCAGCTGAAAACCAGTGTTTTACAAGGAGCGACTGCCTCTCTGACCTCCACAAACTAGTTACTGGATAACACGATACCCTTTGGTAAGACTGGTTGTCAGATAACCGTAACGGTTAGACTGGAAGCCGACCCCAATAAAGTTGGGAAAAGGCTAGAGAGATGATGACGAGCCAACCTCACACACAACCTCACATTGAACGAAAATGGCTTGAACACATTGAAGCAAACATCATAAAAAAATTAAATGCTCGTAGAACTATGTGCTTATCAAAAGCATTCAAACAATTGAATATTCGGCTGTTCACCTCTCGCGGTAAAAATAAACAGAAAACGCGGCCAAGTGCGAGTCGGACTCGAAACGAAGGGTTCCGTACCATCGTGCAATATAACACTACATTTTTTAAAAAATACTCATATTTTCTTGTATGACCCAATTATCAGGATAAAAGAGTAACAAATATCCATCCATCCATCCATACAAACTTTCGCGTTTATAATATTAGTAGGATTTGTTGTTATAGCGGCCATATTACTACACACTCTGTTTCGAGTGTCTACTTGTATTTTAGATCTTGTTGGTTCAAAACTTCGCCACTTTCACGGCGTCGTCGTTGGCAGCGCAGAGGTAACTTTGACTGCATGTTTTGGGACACAGAGAGCAGGATAGGAGCTGGGACATAGTTTACGACATAGCTCCACATCCTGCTGCCGTTCTGTCGAGGCAGCCCCACTTTACCAGGTAGAAGATACATCTTCCCATTTGTGTGCGTAGGCGGTTCAGTAACTTACTTAGATCTGAAATACAGACGTTCCTGCGTTACACGAAGAAGAAGGTCTACCTATAACGATTCAAAAGATACAGCCTTGTGACAGACGGACGGACACCAGAGCCATAGTAATAGGGTCCCGTTTGCACCCTTTGGGTACGGAACCCTAAAAAGTGGTTATTTTAGTCTAGTATGTTTATTAGTTTAAAAATAAAATTATATATTAATGGGAGTAGGCGTTTTATTATATACAAAGAAAATGGGACGCAGTGCGAGATCGTGACTCATGTGATATATAATAATGTTTATTATAATAAGTAATAGTACCTAAGTGGTTGCACCTGCCAGGGGCTTGTGGCACTTGCCACGGTTGGTTCGTAGATGGGTCCGCCCATTGTATATTTTGTAGTGTCTCATGTATTTTTGTGGTGTACAATAAAGTATATATAAATAAATAAATGGGTGACCATCTTTACATACCAAGAGACCTGCCACGGAAAGCACGTTAAGCCGTTGGTCTCGGCTGTCATTTTTAGAACTTTGACAGTCGTTACGGGCCATCAGAAGACCGGAAATCCAAGGGGTATTGATGAGGGAGACCCGACCCCAAATAACGGGACCAGGGACGGAAGACAAAAAGACAACACGACTGTCATTTGTCTTCAATGGTTCTTGGTGGTTTATAGTTAAGTCAATGACTGGTTTGTCCGTTCCAAGGCAGAGAGAGATGCTTTGAGGAAAAGTATAATAAATGAATGTAGGATGTCAACACGCTTATCAATAGTACGTCATTAATATTTCTCTAAAATCACGTGTTTAGAATCTACCAACTCGCACTGGGCCCGCGTGATTACCGCCTACTCACTCTCACAGAGAGGAGGCCTGTCTCCCAGCAGGTGGGAACATTATAGGCTGATTATGATGATTATGTCATTTTTTTTTAAGCATTGCCCACACTAGGAATTTCTCCTGTATCGTGGGTGCGTTTACAAACATTTAAAGTCACATACACAAACAACCAGACCCGGAACAACTACTTGTACGTCATACAAATATTTGTTCCGAGCGAGAATCGAACCCGCGACACGCAGCGCAGCAGTCAATCGCTTAACCGCTTTTTTTTTTTTTTTGTCGCTGAGAAATGCTTTATTGCATCCCCATCTCGCGGGGGACGAGACGGGGTATGTGGGACTCCCTGTCCCTACCCACTAAAACTCAGCGGTGTTCCCACACATCGCCGTGATGGGAGGGCCATGGGAAATCGGCATAGCCTTTACTTCCACAGCCCTCCCGGCGCATGCCCGCCTAGCTGGTATGGCGGGCCCCGCATGCTCCCCAGGTTGGGGGGCTACGGGAATGGCCGGGTGGCTCTCCCGCCGCGGCGTCCAATCTTCAGCCGCGATGTCTCCCACACGGGGGACACGGCCGCGCCCGCCTCAGGTAGGCTGTGATGTCGCCCAAGCGGCACCGCAACCTACCCGCCGGCCATTACGTCGTCGGCTTAGCCGCAAAGCCTTGACGAGCGGCGCCTCATGGCGTTCCTCTTCGCTTCACCGTGGTCCTGCTTACCACGGCTACTGAGCCCCCCCGCCTCGACAATGCGGGAACCCACCGGGGGGGATCGCTTAACCCCTGCGCCAGCCGTGCCGTCAATGTGTTTTGAATGAGCAGTGAGCATCGGTGGCCCAGTGGCGAAGGCCGTGACTTACGAGTTGCAGGTCGTAGGTTTGAACACAGACAAGCGCGTTATTTTCATCTCCACTGTTCTCAAAACGGCGAAGGAAAATATCGTGAGGACACCTGCATGTTCTAGAACAAAAAATTCGAAGACATGTGACACCTCCACACCCGCACTGGACCTTTGTGATATATATTACGGGTCTAGAGTAGTTACCGAATATTAAAAAAAAAAAAAACCAGCTTTTTCATACTACATTGCAATAACTACGCGAACAAATGTATGGAGCAGTTATTTATTTATTATATTTTAAAGAAGGCTTACAGACTAACGAACAAATGACATAAAGAATGTAATATTAAAAAATTGCTAAAAACAAGCCTCCACTTATAGTTAAGGAGAAAAAAAGTCGATAAAAAAAGAAAGTTCATACAAGTAATATAATTAGTTAAGAGTAGATAAGTTAACTATCCAAGAAAAAAGACTGTGCCAAAAACCGTCTTAAGGTCGATACACTCTGGTCCCAAGGAAGCCTACAGTTGCAAAACAAAACAATTTTTGATATAATGATCGACGAAAAATTTCAACGCATGGGGGGTCCAGAATCATGTAGTGAATCCGTTACCATGGATTCAGTATATGATTCTGGAAACCGCTGCACTAGTGACGGTCGATGTCACCCTGAATACTTTTTGAACAGAAATAATGCACCTCTGTCTACCATTTTAAGGAATACAGTCGTGATGTTATGAATAACAAAGCTTACAACACTTGTTCGTCTGCTAATAATTTTGCGTACGATTGTATCAGCCGCGTATTATGAAATGCTACCTACTTCAGCTCGCGGAGATCGGGGCTGGATTTGTTTTCAATTTATGTGCAGATAGGTTGTGCTTGAAATGGTCCTACTTTTCTACCTAGGTTACGTCTAGAAACGAGGTATACCATGATTTATTCAGCAAGAGAATTTAGAATTCGCTACGTGGGTAACGAATGCTACCTTAAAATAATCAAAATTATTCAACAATACGCCTCCCATCCATTAAGAGCACACATCTGCATATTTATCAAATCCGTGAACATCTTTACTGTAGTTTTCTTTGAAAGCGCCCACGGAGTCTGACATAAAATTATTTTTATTGTTAGTTCGGGATTAGGCTGAATCGTATCGATGTCTTGGCCTTTGTGATAATAGTGCTATTATAAAAATGTTTGCTTTGTTGTATTTATTTATAGTTTCATGTCTAGATTGAACGCGCATGACGTTTGAATCGCGTGACGTTTGACTTCAAGATGCCTGCCAGCTGTTTTAATCACTAAATGATAAATGATTTTATTTTTGTAAGTAGGTTTGTACAAACACTTTTACACGTCAATCATATTTTAAAACTAGATGAGGTCGGCGTTTCCTATCTGACTACTCTGAGAAGAAAGGCCGAAACAAACTCAGAGGTCACAGTCGGCGGTCACTCTCGGCGTAATTCAATCAATTAATTTATTTTCAGATCATTAAATCCAATTTGTACTATAGATACATACACAACTTAAACCACCACCAACCGCCAACTTATTATAATGTTGTATGTATTTATAGAATTTATAAGTTATATTAATATTGTATTGTATGTGTTTTATATAGGCCTTGATGCCTGAAATAAATGGATAAATAAATAAATAAACACTAGTGTAACAACTATTGTGGATGTACTACATCCACAATAATTGTTAGTTACAAAGGTCTTAAAACAATGTTAGTATACATATCACACTACAAACTAAGTTAACAAAACAGTGAGCATAGAACGTATTCTTAAAATATTCGCTCCATGTAAACTACTGGTATTTAGCTGAATCCGGTTAGACTGGAAGCCGACCCCAACATAGTTGGGAAAAGGCAGGCGGATGATGATTGTTTTGTTATTTGCCGCGACTTACGAGTTCTACGGGTGCCTGTTCTCAAAACGGTGAAGGAAAACATCGTGAGGAAACCGGCATGTCCTAGAACCAAAAATTCGAAGATATGTGACATCTACCAACCCGCTCTTTTAGGTAAATATTAGTATAGATAGACTAGCTGACCCGGCAAACGTTGTTTTGCCATATATAAATTATTTCTAGGTGCCCGGCGCTACTTCGTTCGCGTGGTGTCCTACCCCCTACCCTACTCCTACCCTACTCCTACCCTACTCCTACCCTACTCCTACACTACTCCTACCCTACTCCTACCCTACTCCTACACTACTCCTACCCTACTTCTACCCTACTCCTACACTACTCCTACCCTACTCCTACCCTACTCCTACACTACTCCTACCCTACTCCTGCCCTACTCCTACACTACTCCTACCCTAGTCCTACCCTACTCCTACCCTACTCCTACACTACTCCTACCCTAGGGTGGAAATCCCTTATCACTTAAGGGTTCGAAAAAAAAAAAAAAAAAATAGATAGTAGCCGATTCTCAGACCTACCCAATATGCTTACCAAATTTCAGAGGAATCGGTCAAGCCGTTTCGGAGGAGTATGCAGACTAACATTGTGACACGAGAATTTTATATATAAGACTAGCTGACCCGGCAAACGTTGTTTTGCCATATATAAATTATTTCTAGCTGCCCGGCGCTACTTCGTTCGCGTGGTGTCCTACCCCCTACCCTACTCCTACCCTACTCCTACCCTACTCCTACACTACTCCTACCCTACTCCTACCCTACTCCTACACTACTCCTACCCTACTCCTACCCTACTCCTACACTACTCCTACCCTACTCCTACCCTACTCCTACACTACTCCTACCCTACTCCTGCCCTACTCCTACACTACTCCTACCCTAGTCCTATCCTACTCCTACCCTACTCCTACACTACTCCTACCCTAGGGTGGACATCCCTTATCACTTAAGGGTTCGAAAAAAAAAAAAAAAAATAGATGTTAGCCGATTCTCAGACCTACCCAATATGCTTACCAAATTTCAGAGGAATCGGTCAAGCCGTTTCGGAGGAGTATGCAGACTAACATTGTGACACGAGAATTTTATATATAAGATATAAAGTCTAATCAAACTAATGTTTGAAAAACAAAATGATGTTAATTCAAGTTAAACAAATATCAACTTTATTATAAGGTAGTTAGGTTGATTTCAGAGTGACTAGCACTATATTGAAAAGCTATAAAAATGTTTGAAGTTGTAGCGTAAACTGTACTTTATTTTGTAGGAATTAAAGTTATTTTTCCATCTATCTATCTATCTATCTATATATATAAAATTCAAAGTCCTGACTGACTGACTGACTGACTGACTGACTGACTGACTGACTGAGACATCAACGCACAGCCTAAACCGCTGGTCATATAGACATGAAATTTGGAGGGTGTATTCTTCGTGTAGAGTAGGTGTCCACTAAGAAAGGGTTTTTCGAAATTCCACCCCTAAGAGGGTGAAATGGGGGGATTTTGTTTGTATGAAAAAACTTATTCCTTGAGTTAATAAACTTGAAACTTGGCACGAATACTTATCTAAGTAAATTATAAAGTTGGGCATTTTTTGTTTTTATAAACTACCCCCTAAAAGGGGATTGGGGGGTTTCAAAGTTTGTATGGAAGAATTTTAGCGCGCGGTCCGATTTACTTGAAACTTAGTATTTATACCTAAAATTGAAGGAAAACAATAATGTGTATCAGGGTTTTTCGAAAATCTACCCCTGACGGCCTGAAAAGGGGTAGTCAATTTTACAGGGGAGGATTTTACAGCGTGGCTTGATTAACTCGAAAATTGGTATAAATAATCTTTGAGTCAAGTTATGAACACATCCCAAATGATTTTTCAAAATTCCACCCCTGTGGGGGTCAAAAGCGGGGATACAGTTTATATGAAAAATCTTATTCGTTAGGTTAATTATCTTGAAAATTGGCATAAATATTCGCCTAAGTAAGCAATTAAGTTTATCATTATTAGTTTTTCAAAACTACCCCTCAAAGGGGATATAGGGGAAGGTGTGAAAGAATTTGATTGCGCGGTCCGATTAACTCGAAACTCAGTGTTTTTACTTAAGACCAAAAATAAAGAATAACATGTATCAGGATTTTTCGAAGATCTACCCCTAACGGGTTGAAAAGGGGTAGTTAATTTTACAGGGGAGGATTATAATAAGTGGCTTGATTAATTAGAAAATTGGTATAAATAATCTTTGAGTCAAGTTATGAATATATCTCAAACGATTTTTAAAAATTCCACCCCTTTGGGGGTGAAAAGCGGGGATACAGTTTATATGAAACATCTTATTAATTTAGTTAATAAACTTAAACTTGGCAACAATACTTGCCTAAGTACGTAATAAAGTTTATCATTATAAGTTTTTCAAAACTACCCCTCAAAGGGGTATATAGGGGTGTTGAAGTTTGTGTGGAAGAAATTGAATGCGCGGGCCGATTAACTCGAAACTCAGTGTTGATACTTTTGACAGTAAATAATTAATAATAAGTATGTAAAGTTGTCGAAAATTGACCCCTGACGGGGCAAAAAGGGTTTAATATAAAAAATAAAGTCATTCGGTTTTTAAGGGAGGATTTGAACTTGAAAGTGTATGTTACATTTTCACGCCTAAACCACTGAACTTCTAATTTTGAGAAGAGGTAGATGGCATCCTGGGGAAGCACATACTTTTTATCCTGGTAGCACGTTCCCGTGGGATAACTTCCGACATCCACGCGGGCGAAGCCGCGGGCAGAAGCTAGTAAACTCATATTTGTTTACATGTTTGGCAAATAAATCGCGAATGCAGATTTGAGAGGAACTCTAGAGATTAATGACTAATATCTACATCTTTCTGTTTCAGGTAAGCATTTCCACCGAACGTAACGATCTACTTTATTCAGCAGCGTCTCAACCGTTTGTGAAGAGGTTCTAGTATTATTTAAATTAACTTAATTATTGTTGGCACTATAATAATTTTAGTTTTCCCTTAATTAGTTAGTCTATTTTTTTGTAAAAACTCAAATTTCTGAAACTGTCAAATTTCCCCAATCAACCTTGAACCTTAATGCAAAATATATTAAAGAAATTTGACAGATTGTAGTAGCTTGATGTGCTGATTTTTCAATCGTCAGATATTTTTTAATCGTGGAATAAAATTGACGTCTGACAGATTTTGTATGTAAGAACTGTCAAAAATTCAAAATTATTCCTCCGATAAAGTTATCTGGCGATGGAAAAATCAGCTTTTTAAGGGCTGATTTCCAACGCTAGATAACTTATTAACGAAACAACTTATTAACGATAATAGATTGAAAAAAATGCCCTTAGTCTTGTAATCTCGATGAGGCTAACTAGCTTAACTGTAGCCAATTTCAACTTTATTTTTTACTTATTTTGTCTAAAATTATCAAAATGGTGCCCAAGATACAGGCTGTGTCTAGTTTGGGACCAACGATACCTAAAAATTGTAATTTAGAATTATGAAATAAACGATTTTTACTTTACTTCGTGTATGAGTATGTTTACCTTGGACAAACTGTCCAGTTAGGTAGGTCCAACTTTCAGAAAGTGGTCAATCGTCAAATCTGACTCGGCTGGGCAGACTTCGGGAAGCTACGCTATATCTTCACATACCGCAGTGTCTCAAGACGAGTCTTTGACCAGTGCGTATTGCCAGGTGTACTGAAACGTTGTCGCTGGCAATGGGCCTTATTGGAAGGCTAAAAAGTCACCCAAAGGGCAATGGAGACGGCTAGGCTTAGAGTTTCCCTGCGTGATCGAATCAGAAATTAAGAGATCCCCAGGAGTACCAAGGTAACCGATATAGCCCGAAGAAATGCCAAACTTCAGTTCAGACAGTGGGCAGGGCATTTTGCTCAAAATCAAAAGTCATTTATTCAAATTATGCTGAGAATCAGCACTTTTTGAACGTCAAAATTACAAAAGACAGTCCCCCAAAAACGCTCGCCCTTCACCAGAACACACTTGCTCGCAGAACAGATGGCCGATGGGGCCGAAAGGTTCTGGAGAGGCGACCGCGTACCGGATGACGTAGCGTTGGAAGGCCTCCCACAAGGTGGACCGACGACCTTGTAAAGGCCGCAGGAACCCGTTGGATGCGAGAAGCACAGAACCGGTCGAAGTGGAGGTGCTTGGGGGAGGCCTATGATGATGATGATGACTAGATGTATTGCATAGCGGCGTGAACTATTACTGTATTTAAAACTATATTTATCTCCCTCTAACATATTTACGTCAATCTAACTATCTCACGAGTGTTTTGTTTCACTAACTGACGTATTGCAGATACATTTATTTTAATTAAACATCCAATGAGAGGAAATGGAAAACAGACAATCCGCAAAATGGGTTATGATATGAACCACTTGTAAACCCATTGTTAATCTGTTCATGATAAACAACCAAATAATTGTTACCTTTTTTTTTTTCGGAATTTGCGTTTGGTGTTGTTCTTCAGGAAGGGAGGGGCTTGTGGCTAAGTAATAACAGCCGCAGGAGTCGATCGATCAGGTTAAGCTATGCTTGCCGCGGTTGTTCCATGGATGGGTGACCATCTTCACAAACCAAGACCCCTCCGTGCCGCGGAAAGCACGTTAAGATGTTGGTCCCGGCTGTCATTCGTCGATTTTTGACAGTCATTACGGGTCGTCAGAAGCCCGAAAGTCTGACAACCAGTCTTACCAAGGGGTATCGTATTACCTTTTTTCCCGATATTCCCACCGCCCACGGGATCGAAACTTATGCGGGTGAAACCGCTGGGCGCTGCTATCATGCTAGTAATATTCTAAAGAGGTATTGAGTTTGTGTGTAGGGAGTAATCTCCGGAACAACTAATTCGATTTCGATCATTCTTTCACTAATGGGAAGCTACAGTGTTGCCGAGTGTCAAGAAATTTCACGCGGTCGAAGTCGCAGGCAGAACCTAGTGTACGAGACGTAAACAATGCTCCGTTATTGTTTTAACTTCCAAAGGTTAAGATTTTCTTTTGTTCCTACACAAAGAGCTATAAAAGTGGTTTATTTAATCCTAAACATTGTGTACGCATGGAGATTTTTATGATTTCAATGCGTAAGCAAAATTTCGAGAGGGCAAAAGGTTGGCAACCCATGGTAACCTTTGGTTTTTGATGTGTTCTAGGTCGTGGATTCGAATGTGAACCGGCGAGATGACAAGTGATGGTAGTTTTAATTATTAGTACTAGCTGCGCCCCGCGGTTTCACCCGCATAAATTTCGATCCCTTTCGAATATCGGGATAAAAAGTATTCTTTATGGAAATCTTGATTATAAACTATCTGTGTACCAAATTTCATCAAAATTGGTCCAGCCGTTTGAGCGTGGAGAAGAAACAAACATACACACACACACACACTCACTCACAAACTTTCGCCTTTATAATATTAGTGTGATCTTAATTAAACAGTATAGTTGGCGCGAGAGACACATACAAAATGGTCAAATGTCCCCCTCCCCCCGTAACTTCTAAAATAAGAGAATGATAAAACTAAAAAAAATATATGATGTACACCTACCATGTAAACTTCCACCGAAAATTGGTTTGAACGAGATTTAGTAAGTAGTTTTTTTTAATACGTCATAAATCGTAAATTGTAATTGTACGGAACCCTCGGTGCGCGAATCCGACTCGCACTTGGCCGGTTTTTTACATTTCTATGATAATAACAAAACTAAAGGCTAGAACTTGAAAATGATGGCAAAATACTAATAATAAGTTATTGGGTTATTTACGTTGTTAAGTAACGTAACGTAAATTAAATAAATGGAAATACTCGTTTCGCACATACCTACAGCTGTATGTGCGAAACGAGTGTTTCCATTTTTACCGACTTCAAAAAAAGGAGGAGGTTCTCAATTCGATTGAATATAATATATTGTTATGTTTGTTACCTCCGAACTCAGTTATTTATAAGCCGATTTGCAAAATTATTTTTTTATTTGAAAGGATTTAGTTTCAGATTGGTCCCATAGAAATTTCATCAAAAACTACGCTTGCCACGGTCGGTCCGTGGATGGGTGACCATCTGACCATCTTTACATACCAAGACCCTCCGTGTCTCGGAAAGCACGTTAAGCTGTTTGTCCCGGCTGTCATTCGTGGATCTTTGACAGTCGTTACGGGTCGTCAGAAGCCCGAAAGTCTGACAACCAGTCTTACCAAGGAGTTTCGTATGACCCAGTGACTGGGTTGTGGAGGTCAAATAGGCAGTCGCTCCATATAAAATACTGGTATTCAGTTGCATTCGGTTAGACTGGAAGCCGACCCCAACATGATGAAAGCATTTTTTGCCTTCAAGCAGTGTTGCTGTGTTTATGGGGGAAGACATGTGACATCTACCAACCCGCACTGGGCCCGCGTTGTGGATTAAAGCCCACTCCCTCACGGACACGAGGCCTGTGTCCCCTGTGTGTGGGAAAAGGCAGGCAGATGATGATGAATGCAAAGAAGAAAGAAAGAAAATAAATTTATTTAGCACAGAGTAAAAGACACACAACACAACAGATAGGTACATACATCAGATAGCAACAAATAAAAAAAAAAATAGAAAGTATAAATACCTACTTATGTAAATGCCAACTACTTTAGAAAAAAAACATTGTAATTGTAGGAAAACATTCTAATTGCAATATGATAATGCTTCATTTTGCTCCGACATAAACTAGCCTAAATGAAAAAAACCGGCCAAGTGCGAGTCGGACTCGCGCACGAGGGGTTCCGTACAATTATCTATAAAATCACGTCTGTTGTTTGGGAGCCAATAAAAAATATTTATTTTATTTTAATTGAATTATTTATTTTAAAAGTGAATATACAACTAAATATTCTGTGAATATTTCAAGCGTCTACCTGTTGCCGTTATTAATATCGAGCAAAAAACGGGAAAAAAAATCACGTTTGTTGAATGGGAGCCCCACTTAAATATTTATTTTAATATGTTTTTAGTATTTGTAGTTATAGATTGCAGCAACAGAAATACATCATCTGTGAAAATTTCAACTGTCTAGTTATCACGGTTCATGAGATACAGCCTGGTGACAGACAGACAGACGGACAGTGGAGACTTAGTAATAGGGTCCCGTTTTTACCCTTTGGTTAAAGAAAGAAAGAAAAATGTTTATTTGGACACAGTTCGTGAAACACAAAATACAAAATTAATAAAATAACAAATAATGTTTCAGACAACAATAGTGTGTGCCTCACGGCTGCGCCAATAAAGTTCATTTCAGCATTAATGCCAGACAGATGCTGTCTGACGCTGGTTTTCTAATGAACCCTTAGGGAAAAGTGACGGGGAGTACACACAGGGTACGGATCCCTAAAAAAAGATTGCCAACACTGCCAAGACAACCTCAAAGCAAATAAAAAGACGCGACCTTTTTTAAAAAAAGAAGTGGTAAATTGAGCCCCTTAATAAGGGCCAGACGAGCCCTCCTGGAAGTGTTGCCATGCATATAAAGAAGGAGTGGTATTGCCTTGAGCCCCCTTTTAACTTTTAAATTGGTCTCTCGTAATTTCTTCACGGTGAATTCTCTGTGTATTTTTTTTTCATGTTTTGTAATAATGGAAAGTGGATTGGTGACAATTGGTATTACGAGTAAACGGTTGAAATACGAAGTAAGTATTAGAGGATTCGATTGGATGCATCACACTGAAATAGGAGCCTTTTAGCCTCGTATCTAGGACTTTCTGTTTCATTTTTCTTTTTGTTACTTTTTTTTTTATATAACTGTGTTTAATTTAGTTTGTGATCTTACAGTACGAGTCGCAATAACTACTTTTTCTTTCTTTCTTATCTTTGTGTGCCGCTATTGCCGCTATAACAACAAATAATAAAAAAAAAATAAAGTAAAAAAAAAATTAGGGGGTCTTCATACAAGAAACGTGTTTTCTTTCGGCGTTTTTTGCCTTGTCGTAAGGAACCCTTCATGTGCGAGTCCGACTCGCATAGAATAGAATAGACTAGTAGAACAAAAGTAGTCTTTAGAGTCGAGACTCCGGACCCAGGTTGGCCGAAGCAAGGAAAACCTGTTCAGGTTGAGATTCATAGACGACTCCGCCTTGGAGTGTAAACGTGGCGCTGTTCCACAAATGATGGGACACGTAATATCGTGTCCTGCGTATCCTGTTAGCTAAACGTTGCAGGAACTGATAGACGCTAGTCCACACTCTGTCCGCACTTATCATTGATAGACACTTATACACGGACACACGAACTCTAACGCACTGACACTGTGTAAATTGTAGATTTCCTGCACTTTCTATTGATCCGGAATGTCCTTGTTGATATCGCCAGACCGATAGTTGCACCCCTCACAAGCAACCTTTGGATCTCCTGGGTAATTCCTGGACTCCTGGTTCGATTAGATGATCGCCGCAAAATGTGTCTTGTTAATTGCTCCCTCATCCAAGACTGATGGCACTTTTTATAAAGCCTAAATAACATATAGGCAACTCCAAGAAGTAACAGCGTACATATGATCATAACTACAATGCTTATTGTGGATAAATGAAATTTGAACTCCTCTATGGTGTCTGAGTTGTGGCTTCCAAAGGCACTATTCTGGTTTACGAATACCTCTTCATTCTGCACTTTTGATTGACACGTGATGACTTCCTTTCAATGAGCTTCCAACTCGATGACACTCGCTCAGAGAACGATTTAGATTAAATGCGCACATGATTGACAAATGTTCGCTCAAGTGGCAGGGTCGCCATATAGGGACGGGACTTTAAGGAGAATGAAACATCTCAGATGCCGAGTAAATACTGATAATATTTCATGTGTTGATAGGTCTTATAATGTACTGACACTGGTAGAACTTAATATACTTATCTACTACATCACAAGTTATGGCGCCAAACAAGCAGCCGAATTCTGCGCCGCGTCCATTTAGATTGCTATTGACACGCTAAGAAGATAGAATAGTACCTACTATTCTATTCCGACTCGCATTGGTTCGGTTTTTTAATCGTCGTAGGTACACAGGAGGTAGACAGGATGACCGATTTTTTCATGTAAAAGCTACGCTACAAAGCCGTACAAAAAGGCATCCGATTTTCTAGGAATGAAATATTACAAACCTGGAAAAATTGGTCGAACCAGTTTTTATTATTCTTTGCTCTCTGCTCCATTAAATATCGAGAACCCTTCGTACCGAGAACCCTCTCGAAAAGCACGTTCAGCCGTTGGTCCCGGCTGGCATTCGTAGAACTGTGACAGTTATTACCTACGGGTAATCAGAAGCCCAATATATACCAGTCTTACCAAGGGATATCGTGTTACCCCGTAACCGGGTTGTGGAGGTCAGATAGGCAGTCGGTCCATGTAAAATACTCTAAAAAAAAAAAAGGTACAGATATTGGTTCACGTCATATTATGTCAAGTCAAATTAAATTTGTAACCTTTGTGAGAGCTGGAGTCTATAGTGGGTTCGGGACCTGTATGACAGATCTCCAGGCTCTCACCCTCTTAAGCAATACTATTAAGTAGGTACTAATTTGAACACATAAAGGCAAAATCTGCGAGTGTGTAGTCAATGGTGTGTCTGTGAGTGTGTAGATTATGGTGTGTGTTGTGTGTATGTGTATGTGTGAAAGTATATTTGTAAGAGTGAGAGTAGGTGTGTGTCTTAAAATGGTAAAGAAAGAAAGAAAGAAAGAAAGAAAATACGTTTATTTGCGGTAAACATGACGCACAAAAGAACTTATGAACAAATAAAGAAAATAAAACATTAAGAAACAGTTGACATGCGTCACATCCACGCAAAACGGCTATCGCTCAGCATTATGCTGCGACCCTATGCAAGACAGAGCCCCAGCGCTGGTTTTCAGCGACAGCCGGCGCCGACGTAAAAAAAAAACGGGTCCATGTAAAATACTGGTACTCAGCTGGATCAGGTTAGACTAGAAGCCGAACTGCAACATAGTTGGGAAAAATCTAGGCAGAATATTTGGTCTCTGCTCCGGTGCGAAAAACTTACAACCCGATATTATTAATACGATGTGTCATTTATTTACGCCCTAAAGCACACAGATGTGCATATGAACGACAAAAACATCGGGACATCAGCTGACTCCCGGCTGTGTGCACGGTACTTACATACTTATAGTAACGATGTAGATTTAATTCCCTGGCACCGTTCCAAAGTCATAAATGTTGCTGATAAGCGAATTGTTTAGGGTATTTCGTGGACTATATCAAATAAACTGCACTAAGGCGGGCGCGATAGAGCTGTCGAATCAGGTGCTGGTTTCGCTGGTGTGTTATGTATGAAGGCTTAATTCAAATTGCCTTCATGATTCCAGTGTAAGGGAGAGACGGAGCTATACATGACCAATAGCACCATCCCTTTTTCGCACTGGAATCCTGGCATTAATACTTCGTCTACTTCATCATCATTTAACTGCCTCGTTGGTCTAGTAGTTGCTAGTGCCACTGCTGAGCATGAGGTCCTGGGTTCGATTCCCGGGTCGGGCAAAGTGTTATTAAGAATTTTCCATCTGGTATTTCTTACTAGCGGCTCGGAGTCAAGATTCGTGGCCGATTGATGGATATAGGACCGACCCCTGTGGGCTTGTGGCTGAGTAATAACAGCCGCACGGGTCGATAGATCTGGTTAAGCTACGCTAGCCGCGGTTGGTCCGTGGATGGGTGACCTTCTTTACATACAAAGATTCCGTGCCTCGGAAAGCAGGTTAAATCGTTGGTCCCGGCTGTCATTCATCTTTGTCAGTCGTTACGGGTCGTCAGAAGCCCGAAAATCTGACAACCAATCTTATCAAGGGGTATCGTATATCCCACAGTAACTGTGTTGTCGCTCCATAGGTGGTGTCCGCAACTCCACGTCAATGCGCGTATTCTGCGTACCAGTCGCTCCATGTAAACTACTGGTATTCAGCTGCATCCGGTTAAACTGGAAGCCGACCCCAACATAGTTGGGAAAAGGCAAGCAGATGAGGCTCGCCCCCTGTGACATGGGTCTTAAACTTAACTGGCGAAATGTGGGTGTACTAATGGGTATAGCCACAGACATAAGTCTGTGGGTATAGCTCTGCCTAACCTTTCGGGGAGAACAGGGATGTTATGTTCTCTTTGCTATACTTATTTTTCTCAATTCTAGTAGTGCCGTCTATAAACAATCAGCCTATAATGTTCCCACTGCTGGGACACAGGCCTCCTCTCTGTGAGAGGGAGTGGACCTTAATCCACCACGCGGGCCCAGTGCGGGTTGGTAGATGTCACACGTCTTCAAATTTTTTGGTTCTAGGACATGCCGGTTTCCTCACGATGTTTTCCTTTACCGTTTTGACAGCAGCGGTGATGAAATAATTTACACAAAGTAAAGCGCCTGTCTGGGTTCGAACCTACGACCTACAACTCGTAAGTCGCGGCCTTTACCACTGCAGTCACTTGCAGGCGCATTCCGAGGGGGGGGGGGGGGTGATGACGCCCCCCCCCCAAATAATTTAAGCTGTCGAGAGTCTGCATGATCTACTTGGTTTACTATCTTAGGTTACTAACTTACTACTTGGTGACCCCCCCCAAAATCTTGGGCTGCGACCGCGCTTGGTCACTTGCAATCCGATCGATCTTGCTCAAGGCTATCTTATATCAAAGGAGGATTGAGTTACTATGGACCTCAGTTCCCACACAGGCCATCCATCGTTCCTTTGGTCTTAGAATACTCTTACTGTTCCAGTATCGTCGCGTCGCGTCCCGTTGTGAACTGACCCTTATAGCCATCCACATTCATACTCAAAACTTTCCTCGCGACATTTCCCTCATTTCTTCGTATCACATGCCCAACCAAGTCCCAAGATACAGACTAACTGTCTAGTTTGGGGCTCACTAGCAAATACCACATTGTAACCTAGCTGTAGGTAATATCTTAAGCCACTGATGTCGTTTTAACTTGCTGTTAACCTGTGAACCTGCTTACTGTATTACCCTGGACAATAAATATTTTCTATTTCTATACCATGACAAATACTGGTGAAAATTACAGATTTTCATGACTAAGGTATGACTGGTCCGTTAAGGTATGGTCTAGGTACATCTCTGTATCTATTGTCCTATCTAAGGTATGCTGGAAGAGATTTCTCATGAAATAAGCATCACCTCTGTACCTATTTTTTCTGTTCTGTTTTTCATTGTCTGTGTATACATGTGTATACATAAATGGTAAAATGGTAAAATATGACGGGACCGCTTTTCTAAGAGACCAAGGCTTTAGTTTCATGTACAGAAGCCAGCAGGTCAAGCTACCCGAAACTGTCAAATATTCCCAATCAACCTTGAACCTTAATGCTGTAGAGATACAAGTTGAAAATCGATTAAAGACATTTGACAGATTGTAGTAGCTTGATGAGCTGGCGTCTGTATAGAATGCGTAGATGACGGCTTTGTGATGGGTCACTTTACAACAGTATCATTTGCAAATAAATTCTGCGTATATATTGGCTTGCAATCCGATCGATCTTGCTCAAGGCTATCTTATATCACAGGGGGATTGGGTTACTACCGACCGCTGTAACATTTGATATCATTGCTTGACCGACAGATTGTAACTAGCAATTACGGACACTTATCCGTGTCGTTACTACCTCGTTAGTCGATGGTGTACCTAATGGTGGCAAGCGCTACTGCTGGGCATGAGGTCCTGGGGGTCTACTCCGAAGCGCAAAGTGCGAATGTTCGGATCGGACCGTCATGGCCGAACCGAATATTATTGTAATTTTATTAATATATTTAAGTATTATAGGCACACATACGTCACGTTGCAGTATAAAACTGATTTACATCCGTCACCTCACACATTCAGGTCCAGTTGAAAACCAGCGTCAGGCACTACTTGTCTGGCATTTTTGCTGAACTGGGCCTTTTTGGCGCAGCCGTGAGGCACAACACTTTCCTGCTAATTTCTTACATCGGACTTCACACTTTTTATTTAATCTTTTTTTATTGTTTGTTTTATCTGATGTATGTATCTGGTGTATTGTGTGTCTTTTAGTTTTATGCCAAATAAATGTATTTTCTTTCTTTCAAATACCTATGCGAAAAAAGTTCGGATCGGCTCAGTTAGGTCGCGACCATAGTCAATACTCGAAAAAGTGTAGGAGTGTAGGATCGGGACCGACCGAACCAAATAGTAACTTTGTAGCAGGAAACGGCCGAACATTCGGCCGATACTACTTCGGAGTAGGCCCCCTGTATTCGATTCTCAGGTCGGGCAGAGAGTTATTGGGCTTTTTCCAACTGGAATTCCTCATTAACAGCCCGGTGTCTGGATTTGTGGCCTGTTGTTGGCAATAGCCTCGCCCCCCTATTACATGGGACACACGGGCAAGCCTGCTTTTTTTTTTTGGATGGGAAATCATCAAATGACCCCTCCCGCTCTGGGTGGAGCGGAAGAGAGTGTCAGACTCTTAGTGACTAAAACCCACCCGTGTTCCTTCCTTAGCCCTTTCTGTTCCAGGGCAGCGGTAACCCTTTCGGACGATCTAGGCTTCGGCCCTATCGGGCCCCGTCATACGGGCAAGCCTGTGCGGTTAACAAAGAAAACAAATACACTAGATCACACATCAGTTAATATCAAAATATGTTTACATAAAATATCGGAAATCTCATAACCGACGTCCATAATGAAGCCAACGAACCGTTTAGGTCCGTCGGCCGTGATTGGACGCGTGAACCTGAAAGTCATGGGATTACATCATTGGGGTGCGTTTAACAAGGTCGAAAATGTTTTTCGGGGTGGGTTTTGAAAGACTTAAAAAAAACATAGTAACAAAAATAATAAAGTCATCGAGACCTAATTTCGTCCATGGCGACCAATCTCGGCGGAGCAGCTTACGGCGCGGGAAATATTACAGTGCACAACATCCCCCCCTCACTGTCATTGTCCGATGGGACGGCACTTCGACACGACCGGAGAGGGATCAGGTGCAGACCAACGGCTTAACGTGGCCACGGCACACGTGGCGTAGGCACGGGGGGTATCATACCGCCAACTTCCAAACTCCGGGCTCTTTCTAAAAAATTCTCAATGGAAACACACAATTCGGAAAACCAAGTCCCAAGGCTAACAGGGCATCATTAATCATTATAACGTAACATCACGCTTCTATTCCCCGAAGCGTTAGAGCGATTCTGCACTGCATCCGATCCGAATCTGAGAAATTACGGTCCGAAGTAGCCATAGTAGGTACATACTATTTGTATGAGGGGTTGCGCACTACATTCGAACTTAGTCCGTCCGAATTTAGAACATTCCCAATTCAAAAAAAAAAAAGTATAATTATAAGTAGTTTATCAGCCATCTTGTTACCATAACACAAGCATTAGGTTGCTTAGCTTGGGACAAATGGTGCTGTGTGAAATGTCCAGGGATATTATTATTATTAATTCGGATTGAACTCGGATTCGGATCGGATGCAGTGCGAAACCGCTCTTATGCTGCCATCAAATGCCTGTCAAATCATCCTCCAATAACGGGCTTAGGAAATTTGAGAAAAAATATCGGCATTTAGATTTGGGTCCTTTTCGAACAATGCCATCCGGTGATAAAGATTCTTGTATCCAATGAATTTAATTCAACTTCTTAAAGATTCAAAGTTTAATCTTATAACAGACTGACAAAATGAGAAAAGTCGGAAGCCCATGTTTTAATTAATATTATTATGAGATAGAATAGATATACAGGATGAACTTGAATGAGTGCGACAAATTAAAATATCTAATTCAGCGTGCTATAAAGTAAATTTCGAGCATGTTATTAAGGAAAGGGATGCACATACGTGTGCATGAGCAATTTGCAACGTCGCGTCGCCGTCGTGCACTCTTTTTTTACCCGACTGCGCGACGCAAAGGAGTGGAATGGCATTGAAAAATTAGATTGGCTGTCGAATAATGGATCCCGGCTGTTCAGTTGTTATGTTCCATTGTTAGAATATATTTTATTTTCTTCAACAGTACTCATTCAATAATATATATCATAGAATTCTAGACCACCGGACATCTAAGTGCTTGTTTTTTTCTTTTCAGTTTTTTTTTATTATGTAGGTAAGTACGTAGTTTGGTTCACTTTTTACGCAGTCGGGTTTTTTGATTTTAATTTTTTTAATTTTTTCATAGGAACGAGCGGTCAAAATTAGGTAAATGCCGCTAGTTCAACACGTTGCCAACTTGCTTCATGGTTTGAATTCAGCGACTAATGGATTGCTTATCAGGCGCGCGCTAAAATTTATACTTTAATTTTGTTACCTATTTGATTTGGTAATTTTGAAAAAAAAATGTACTTAGACAACGATCATTCGCGAAGGCAATGACTTAGTTTGCACTTTTCACTATCTAAGACGATAATTACACGATTTTTTTTCAAGAATTTATATTTGAGAAATGACAGTTTATGTAACAGTTACTGGACCTCCTATTGCGATTTGTCGCAAGTTTTCAATTTCATCCTGTATTTTATATTATTTTGGACGTATTTATGAGTATTTAAATTTTATAAATTTTGAGAGAAATTCCGCTTGTGTTCTGTAGGCCCCGAGAAAGCTCTCATCCAGCTGCCATCCTGCGAAAATCGTCGCTCCTCCTCCTGAGGGTGTCCCACCTTACGTTTACCGATTCGCGGTCTCCACTCAAGAACACGTCTACCCCAACGGTCATCGGAGGGCGTAGTGCGAGTTTTTACCTACTCGATCGCGTGAACGTAAACGCAGATTTGTACGGTATTAGAGCAGCGCCATCTAGTGGAAACTCGATAGCACTGCTGTCATTCCATACAAATCTGAGTTTACGTTAACGCCATCGAGTAGGTAGAAAAACTCGCACTATGCCCTCGGTTCTACGGCTACTATGGCCGGCCCATTGCCATTTATTTTTTGCTACGACTGCGTCACTAAGTCATAACTAAACGATCCTGATCTTAAAGCTAAGCACATACAATACAATCGCCCCATTTAATCTGTTGGAAGCCTTATCTAATATTAACCGCGGCATCAGCTCTGAATATGCTAATAAGAGTCTACGCAATGCCGTTTAGCACAGTTACGGAATCCCTAATGCAAGTTAAAGGATCCCTCTGTGTGTAATGGTGGGAGATAGGGGGCGACCGCAATACATTAATGTTTAATTGATTTACGCACGAAATTAATAATCTGCACCCTAATTGCACAAACTATCAATCCCAATCTGAATCATTTTTAAGGATACTGCTAATCCAATGCTTCATATATGTTCGAAACAATCGTCTGATTAACGATGTAAATAACGCAATGAATGTTGGAGAACTGTCAAAATGAAAGTGTGATAAGCAATTACCCCGCTGGATACCAATCTGAAGCCCGACTTTTTACTGCTGTATACCGTTCAAACGTTTATAGCGATTTATTATTTTTAATTTGACGATATTATCGTGGACGCCCACGGCATATAATTACTGTCTGGCGGTTTTGAGTATCTTATATATGGGCTACGCAAATGTCCTGCAGATCTGGTAGCGTCATGTGACGGGTCGTTGAGCTCCCTAAAATAGGGTTGAGCTACACGATGACTGATGCATGCATGCCGTCTGTTCGGACAGGTGAACTGAAAGCTGCAATGGCTCTTTCTTCAAAAGGCCCTTACAGACATGGCCCTGCATTGTTAGACTCCATAAAATCCTAATAATATAATGTTTGGACTTTAAAAGAGACCATCCCACCTCCGAGTTTGTTCCGGCCTTTTTTCTCAGGGATCAGTCAGCAAGGAAATGCCGGCGCCATATAGTTTTAAAATATTGACGTGTCAAAGTGTCTATTTTACAGAAGATCTACTTACAGAAATAAACATTAATTTCATTTCATTTCTCACGGGGAAGTAAAATGTATGGAAATATAATTATGAAGACTTATAAATTTTCGTCCACAAAAACGTTTTAACGTGCATTATATTTTCATACATTTTATGGACGTGGATGTCCATGATAAACATCGTTACGTTAGAAATAATAAAAGTTCACTCTCTCTCGGTTAGACCAGTGTCGAAGATTTGTCCCTGACCTGACATTTTTCAATCATCCATCTCCCATCCACTATCGAATAATGAAAATGAAAATGGCAAACTCAATCCTAGATTATTGAAGTTTCAATCTTAGATGTCTAGAATTGAATCAAGATTGATTATATTCATTTCGTGCGTAATAGAATCAACGCAGTTACAGCCCGATTCAAAATTTATGACGGATCTGAAGTGCGCTACTCGCTGCCCAGTACCCCACCCCTCACCCCCGCTGACACGTAAATTTGCTACTGCACAGCGACTCGCCTCATGTTCCGAGTCGCCATAAAGTTTGAATCGGGATGTACAATCACATTTTTTAAATTACACTAGCAATTGTTTTTATCACATTGAATAAACACACACAACACACCCTCACACACACACACACACACACATTTACATTGATTTGTATAATTCTGAACCATTTCAACGTAGTTAAATGCATGCATGCATATTATGCTTGCGCTAGAAATGGGCTCACGTCAATTTCGAAATCCTCACCCAGCCTTTTCCCAACTATGTTGGGGTCGGTTTCCTGTCTAAAATCAACTTCGAAATACATAATTTTTTTTTAATCGTAATCTATTTTGTATTGAGCGGTAACGTATTATTTATTTATAATTATATACTTTATTGTACACACGGCTACACATCAAGCTATACATAACCAGTATAAGCTGACTTCTGATTTTATGAAGACCTTCTGATTCTGATGATTCTTTGGTCTTCCCCTACTCTTATAGCCATCGACATTCATACTCAAATCAAGTATTACCAATTTTATTTTTTGGTAAATGATGCCTTTCAACAGTGCCTTTTAACTTTTAATGGGAGTAAAAGTCAAATCGATTCGATCGATTTGACTTTGTTTACTGATTGTTTACCGATTCGCGGTCTCCACTCAAGAACACGTCTACCCCTACGGTCATCGGTTCTACGGCTAATATGGCCGACCCATTGCCACTTCAGCTTGCTTATTCTGTGAGCTATGACTACTTAGGTCCATATTTGTAGCTCTGCTCAATCAACTCAGCCTGTCGCAGTCCGCTGTTGGACATAGGCCTCTCCCAGGCTGCGCCAAAACAGCTTCCTCCGCCTTCCGCATCCAGTCTGTCCCAGCCACCTTCTTGAGGTAAACAACCTGGTAACTCTGCTCGCTTTTCGTTAATCGCTGTCTTTGTGACAGGTGCCTCAAGCCCTGTATATGCAAATGCGTTGCTACGCAGTCAGTCTCAAATGACATCCGACACGAATGTCAAGGCTATCGCGATTAGCATAAGATTTACATCGCTAATCTTCTTTGTGATAGCGATTTATTGATTTATCTTTGGAGATTTATCCGTAAGGGATATATGATGGATATTTTGTATCGGTATTAACAGGGGCCCGTGGCTAAATAAGAACAGCCGCACAGGTCCATCGATCAGGTTAAGAGGAAACGCGGGTGGTGTTTTTTCTATAGAGACGCTCTCGCCTGTTTTCTTTCTGGTTAATGACCATATGGCTACGATTTTTTACAGAATAATAAATGTTAGTTAGTTGTATGTCCCTATGTTTTCCTTTTTGATAATACATTATTTTTACAAGCACTAGAACCCCCAAAAAATGCTTAAAATTGCCTATTTAGACCGCTGTTAACAGAGGCCTAGGGTACAAATTTGACAACCACATATTAATGAACAAAGGAAAACATGGCGATACAGTATATATCCTTCTTATCCAGTTTATGAAATATCTTTTAAATTGGTTCAATATTGGTGGAGAAAATAGGCGAGAGCGAAACCTCGAAAATGTGACTTTTTACTTAGGCTATTCAGTCGGATCTGCAGTTGTCCTTATCGCACGCTTATTGGGCGGCCGGACGCCGAGCGCTCGCAGAGCGACAGCGATAGTTTCTTCAAATACCTAATTTTCAAAAGTCTTTCCGCCCGCATTTCCTCTTAAGCTACGCTTGCCGCGGTTGGTCTGTGGATGGGTGACCATCTTGACATATCGAGACCCCTCCGTGCCTCGGAAAGCACGTTAAGCGGTTGGTCCCGGCTGTCATTCTTGGATATTTGACAGTCGTTACGGGTAGTCAGAAACCCGAAAGTCTGACAACCAAGTCTTACCAAGGGGTATCGTATAACCCAGTAACTGGGTTGTGGAGGTCAGATAGGCAGTCGCTCCATGTAAAATACTGGTATTCAGCTGCATCCAGTGAGACTGGAAGCCGACCCCGACGTAGTTGGGAAAAGGCTAGGCAGATGATGATAATTTGTATCGGTATAATAATAATAATAATATCCCTGGACATTCCACACAGCACCATTAAAATTTGTCCCAAGCTAAGCAACCTAATGCAATATGTTTCTTGTATGTATAAGAAACCGAACGAGGTGATCCGGCACATTAACAAAAGTAGCCGATATAGCACACAGAATAAGCAAGCTGAAGTGGCAATGGGTCGACCATATTAGCCGCGGAACCGATGACCGTTGGGGTAGACGTGTTCTTGAGTGGAGACCGCGAATCGGTAAACGTAAGGTGGGACGCCCTCATGCTAGGTGGAGCGACGATCTTCGCAGGGTGGCTGGTAGCCACTGGATGAGAGTTGCCGAAAAGCGAGTTGAATGGCGTGCAATAGGAGACAGCAGTGGACTGCTTTAGGCTTATGATGATGATGTATAAGAAACTATTTTTTTCGCTAAAAATTAAAGTGGATTCCTATTTGATCAATTTTAATTTAAAACTTAATTTTATTTTTATTATTTGTTGTTATAGGGTCCATAGTACAACACTCTCTGAAAATTTCAAGTGTCTACCTATTAGGGCGATGCCACACGGGCGTTGCCAATGCGTTGCGTCGGCGACGCCTGCGCGGTGACGTCATCGCAGCGCTCGTGCGGCCCTCACTGCGCTGCGACGGATCAAAGCATCGGTAACGCTGTGGCATCGCTCTAAGAGCGGTCCCGCACTACATCCGATCCGAGTTGGGAATGTTCTAAATTCAGACGGACTAAGTGCGGATGTAGTGCGCAACCCCTGATACAAATAGTGGCTACTTCGGACTGTCATTTCTCGAATCCGGATCGGATGCAGTGCAGAACCTTTCTTACGGTTCAAAAGATACAGCCTTGTGACAGACGGACGGGAGCTTTAGTAATAAGGTCCCGTTGGCACCCTATGGGTACGAAACTCTAAAAACAAAATAAAATCGACTAACTTAACGCACGAGGGAACCCGGGATCAACAACGAACCAAGCAAAACTTTTATGAATAATATTATTATTCGTTACGTCAAAAGCCCGCTGTGTTTATGGCCGCACAACAAAGATGGCCACGTGACTAGGCGTGTTAAGGCTGTGCGCAGACCAGCCCATCTATTCTGTAAAAATCTCACCGAGAACATGTTCTATGGTATAAGTTTGGTTTCCGCACTTAGTCCTTCAAGTGGACCATTGTGCGTGGGCCATGGCGGCCGTCGGTGGTTATTCCAACCGGCCCACCTCCCTCCAGAAGTTTATTAAGTATCCTGGCCTGTTGAGAACATCTGTGTAGGATCTAGGTGCCCCGAGGGTTGCTGACCTAATCTGGGTGACGCCTGTGCACTCAAAGAGCACATGCGCATTTCATCAGCCTCCATGCAAGCCCTGCACAGGGGACTGTCCGTTATGCCTATTGTGTGGAAGTGTTTGTTTAGCGAGCAGTGTCCTGTGATGATGAAAGGCCTGCGTCTGGTGACGGTCCCCGTCCCTGTCCAGGCGTATTAACCGACTGCCTGCAGCCCGGTCACGAGGTCCACCAACTCTCTCTCCAACGCAATGAATAAGTACTGTTGAATTATTTAAAAGCCTAATCTCATTATCAAAGTTGTAAAAAGTCACATAAGACAAAACTTTTCTATTTAACTTTACATAATCATCCTATAATGTTCCCACTGCTGGGACACAGGCCTCCTCTCTGTAAGAGGGAGTGGGCCGTAATCGAACACGCGGGCCCAGTGCGGGTTGGTAGATGTCACATTTCTTCGAATTTTTGGTTCTAGGACATGCCGATTCCTTCACCGTTTTGAGAGCAGTGGTGATGAAATAATTTACTCAACGTAAAGCGTAAAGCAACGTAAAGCAGTCTTGGTTCGAACTTGCGACTTACAACTCGTAAGTCGCGGCCTTTAGCACCCTGTTTACCTTTAGTGCAATATCTTAAAGTAACGTCAAACTTTTAACAAGAAATAATTTTTTATTTTTGGGTTCCGTAATTTTGTAGTGTATCCTTTAAGGCATTGACTGCCACCGCGGTCACCTGTGAAATGGATAGCTAATAAACATTACATAACGCCTGTATTCCTAAAGGGGTTAGGCAGAGAAGCACCTATAATTATAGTAATAGTATGTATGTGTATATAACCTATTTATGTACAAAGTTTTAAGAGTTTTTTTTATCATTGTCCCTCTCAACCAAAAAGTTTAAGTCGTATATCGTTTGTTTGTGTAGTATGTTTAAAAGTATCTTATACTTGGGAAAGATGGAAAGAGTGGAGGGAGGCCCTTTCCCAGTAGTGGGACAGCGTAGACTACGCTGTCTGTCTGCGTGACATCAAATAAAGCTGTTGCCCTTCGTTTGTGTGTATTTTGTATTTCATCAGTTTTAATTCAAATAACCTGAATGAAAAGTAGCCCATGTCCTTCTCATGATCTTAGTCTACTTTTTCGTCAAACACAACGATCGGATCAGTGGTTTAGGCATGAAAAGTTAACGGGTAGGAAGGCAGACAGTTTCTTTTTTATCCCGGTAGTACTTTCCCATGGGGTATTATCCGATATCCACGCGGGCGAGGCCGCAGGCAAATGCTAGCTTATCACCATCATCATCATCATTATTTCAGCCGAAAGATATCCACTGCTGGACATAGGCCTCCCCCAAGCACCTCCATTTCGACAGGTTATGTGCTTCTCGCATCCAACGGGTTCCTGCGGCCTTCACAAGGTCGTCGGTCTTTGTGGGAGGCCTTCCAACGCTACGTCTTCCGGTACGCGGTCGCCACTCCAGAACCTTTCGGCCCCATATGCCATCAGTTCTGCGAGCAATGTGCCTGCCCACTGCCACAGTTTGGCAATTCTTCGGGCTATGTGTGTTTATAACATTAGTATGGAACTGTGGATGGATATTATGGACTAGGATTTATACAGAACCACTTGAAACCTGAAAGCTCAACACAGTCCGACATTTATCAAAAAAAAAAAAAACAATTTGTTAAAATGACAAAAAGTTCTCTCGCACTTAATCTAAGATTTACGTCTTGTATCTTTTTCTTTTCTTTTGAAATATCTTGTAAAATATTATGGCTGGCTGTAAATTAGAATGCTTGGTCTTGTTGACAAATGGCGAGAGTAGTTACAATGTCCAGCATAATCTGCGGAGTAATAAAATTATTCCTCAATTTTCATGATTGCACCTGCCACTGTTTATCTCTGCATCACCTAATGGTTGACTGGTAGAGTATGAAGTGTTAAATAAAATAAATAAATAATTGCGTAACACACTATCATTAGCAATGGGTTTCATTTTGACAGTTAAACAACATTCATTGCGTTATTTACGTTGTTGAGCAGACACATTTTTCGAACATATGAAGCAATGGATTAGCAATATCCTTCAAAATGAGATTGGTAATGTGTTACGCAATTAGGGTATAAAAAATTATCAGATAAAGTTTTTAGATGATTGAAAAATCAGCCCTAAATAAAACTGCAAAGTTACTTTTATTCGATTCAAGTAACATCAAACGCATTGCTCTTTTGAAACTAATTTGTTGCCGCGACGGGCAATTTGCTTCTTACCGTGCCTTTAAGGGTTAAATGATAAATAATTTTATTTTGTAAGTAGGTTTGTACAAACACTTTTACACGTCAATCATATTTTAAAACTAGATGAGGTCGGCGTTTCCTATCTGACAGTCTGAGAAGAAAGGCCGAAACAAACTCAGAGGTCACAGTATCTTTTAAAGTCCAGACATAATCTTGGTCAGATCATATGAAGACTATGTAGATCGATGTCTGAGATGGTCTTTTGAGGAAAGAACCACGCAGATTGAGAGGACCTGTCCAGCCAGTGCACGCATTTGTCAGAAAATCGTGCAGCTCAACTTAAAACTTAAGGAGCTCAACGAAACGACGAACGACGAGGACGAACGAACGACGAGGACGGACGAACGTTAGGCTGATGATAATTATGCCGTTCAAAAACAAACCATAATTACAAAAACACAAAACTCAATTTAGATAAGCATTATTTACCCGCTTGACGAAATAACCGCTTGAAACAAAAGTGCCAACATTTAATTAGTTTCTCAAAAACGATTACAGATGAAAACTTTACTCATTTGAGTTAGTACTTGGTAAGTACTGTCTATTCTGTGGTACAAAGGGATTGTAGTTAGGTTAGCGTTTATCGGTTGGTATATCTACGATAGTGTAGACATACGTCCCTACAGACGAGGTGTACGTCATGAGCGGAAGCGATTTTATATTGTTTAAAGAAGAAATCTCTTCTGTAGTTTCTGCCTTACCTACCCCCTCACCTATGGGAAGAAGACCTGAGTTGGTCATCATCATCATTTCAGCCGAAAGACGTCCACTGCTGGACATAGGCCTCCCCCAAGCACCTCCAATTCGACCGGTTCCGTGCTTCTCGCATTCAACGGGTTCCTGCGCCTTTCACAAGATCGTCGGTCCACCTTGTGCTAAGCCTTCCAAAGCTACGTCTTCCGGTACGCGGTCGCCACTCCAGAAGTTTTCGGCCCCATCGGCCATCTGTGCTGCGAGCAATGTGGCCGAGGTAACCGTCATAGCCCGAAGAATTGCCAAACTTTAGTGGCAGTGGGCAGGGCACATAGCCGTGAGTTTGGATATGTAAGAAATTTATCTCGTTGTTGACATGATTTTATTTTTTCGGGGAGGTATTCCGTCTCTTGTAATGAGTATTTTGCTATCTCGATAGATAGTAAAATAAACAAATTGTGGCCGATGCCACAATGCCTTATTTCGACTTACTCGTTGGTCTTGAAGACGGCTTGCTTTAGGCTCCTTGGTTTAAAACGTGGAATAATAGTTCTAATCCAGTTCGTCTTAGGTGTTGACGAAATTGTTATTTTCACATAGTAAGTAGTGGTTCACGCCAGCAAGTCAAGCTACCTGAAACTGTCAAGTTTTCCCAATCAATCTTGAACCTAATGGCGTAGCTATAAAGTTGAAAATCTATTAAAGACAGCTTGATGTGCTGGCGTCTGTACGTGAAATTGTACAAGTCAAAATAAACAATTTTGACAAAAAAACAGCCAAATAAAAAAAAAAAACTCAAAAAACGACTAATTCCCAAACGTAACGAAGGATTCTAGATTCGATCGTTTGTCGGGTGAAGTTCAGGTTTCACCAAGATTCAATCCATCATAAGTCAGAAGTTTTTCTTCTTCTCTGAAAGGCCTTCGTGGTTTCATGCACGATGTTCTGCCACTTCGTTCGGTTCTCAACTTCTCTCAGGGCGGTCGTAACAAAGAGTCCAGTGAGGGCGGTTACTTAGTCTGGCCAGCGGTTAGGTGGCGGTTGTGACAGAAGTTTTTAAATGATTGTAAAGAAACGTCTTTACATATAATTGATTGAACGTTGAATTTTCAACTCTAGACCCCAGGGTTTAGAGTTGAAAATCAACAAGCGTCCAAAATTCAACAGTGTGCTTGTGTTTAGACATTACATTTAAGTGTTACCTAGTGTTAGTAAAACGGGCAGTATACCCAGCCCCAGGAGTTTTCAAAGAAAAATTTACGAAATCTCAGCTCATTTTAACCTAAATTTAAAAATACAAAGGGGCTGTGAGCCTCATTGAACGCTGAACGCCGATTATTGGATTAGCTGTTCTAGATTTTCAAGACACTTGGTAAAGATACTTAGACCCAAATCACTTGAGTTGATCCGTGGCTTAAGTTAAGAGCTCATGCCTATTTTTCAATGTTCAGGTAAATAAAAAAACCGGTCAAGTGCTAGTCGGACTCGCACACGAAGGGTTCCATACCACAAGCCAAAAAACGCCGTAAAAACACGTTTGTTGTATGGAGCCCCCGTTCATTTTTAACTGTATTTCATTTTATTTACTTTTGTTAGGTATAGCGGCAATAGAAATGTGTACTTCTATTGCCGTTATAATAAAAAAGTTACTCTGTGATTCGCAGAACACACCAATCACAATCTGCGTAATTTTGAAGTATATTGCAAATCTATTGCCTACTCAATGACGTAAATAACGCAATGAATGAGGTTGAACTGTCAAAATGAATGCCATTGCTACTATTATTGTGTTACGCAATTATAATCAGCGGATCAGATCAGATCAGAAAATATCCTCATTCGTAACTGATTTTAACAGTTCGAAGATGGAGGAACTTACCTAATGATCCTCCATTGAAAAGGGGGGAACAGCCCAACGTGGACGTCTGTTTATTTTGTGATGTTTGATTGATAATCAAGCATTCACTCGTCTTCAGCACGCGTAGCATGAACACCATAGAAACGGGACTTGTCAAAAGAAAATAGACGAAGTTACAGATTGATGAGACGGAAGATTTCTACCGTTTTAAGTATGGCGATGAAGAGAAGACATGTTTCTATTCTTTCTACAAAGTCTACAGAACGACCAATTTTTCTCTTATTTTTTGCTCCCCGTTGCTATGCGTTGGAGATTTATTTTTTGTTTTTATGGAATGAATATATGAATCTATGTAGGTCATCAGTCATTTGCATGAATTTGCATTTTTGTTTTTTTTTGGTGGGGCTTCATTTTATAGAAACGCGAGTCTACGGGTCACCCCGTGCTCGGGCAAAAGAGATGTCGAGTTGGATAGAAAGAACTTGGTTTATTCTTGGTAGAATAGAGATAGGATTGGTCATTATTTCATCACCACAGGAAAACATCTTGAGGAAACCGACATGTCCTAGAACCAAAAATTCGAAGACATGTGACCAACCCGCACCGGGCCCGCGTGGTAGATTACGGCCCACTCCCTCTCACAGAGAGGAGGGCTGTCTCCCAGCAGTGGGAACGTTATAGGCTTATTATGTATGCTACGCGAGCAGTTAAACTTACCGCGATACTTTCTGACAAACACAAAGAAACATTCTCCCAAATTGAGCCAATTTTGTAACCTCAACCGTTATCCGTGAAAAGCGATGAAAATTATTTGAAAATGTTTTCTTTGTGTTAAAAAGCGAATCGAATGGATTCCGATAAATGGCGCTCGGCAATTGTTTCGATATAACGGCATTCGAACCGACTCTCTGGAGTACTATTGAGATTATTGTGGGCCAAGTGAGGAGGTGGAAGCGAGTTTTATAATATTTTTTTTACCTTTTTTAATGACACTGAGACGGCCTCGCTGATCTAGTAATCGCAAGCGCTACTCAAATCAAATCAAAAGTCATTTATTCAAATAAGGGTGAGAATCAGCAATTTCAAAAGTCAAAATTACAAAAGAAAGTCCCCCAAAACGCCCACCCATCACCACTTCCTAGTGTTTTCGCTGGGAAGAAGTGGCGCACAAACCCCCCAGCAGCACAGCTGTCTGTTCCCTACTGCTGAGTATGAAATCCTGGGTTGGGCAAAGTGATATTGGGTTCTTCTTTCTGGAATTTCTCGGCTCGTGGTCTGAATTTGAAGCCGTTGATGGCAATAGGCTCGCCACATACATGGAACTTAAACATAGCTGGTGAAATGTTGGGGTACTACAGGTACACCTCTGCGGACTGCCCGACCTTTCGGGGAATACAGGCGCGATGTTATGTTAGGTTTTATGAAGTTTTCTCGGTTTTTGGCAAAGTTCCGCTTCGTCAAATTGGTCTACCTGAAAGATGCTTTAGGTCCCAAATAAACTTAGAAGTTAGAATGATCAAAAACAAATGGATGGCTCGCTTGCACCACAAATCACAAAATACGTTAAAACATTCGTCATTGAAATGAAATGAAATGAAATGAAATAATTTATTTGCTATGAATGTAGGTACAAAAGTATGGTGTTAAGTAAGAGTATCCAGTACATTCTACCGTTAGGCATGCAAAATTTTTTTATAGTAGAATTAATGATGAAATAATCTTAAAAAATCAAATATTTAACGAGTATCAAATTATAAAATAGTCAATAAAAATATAAATCATTCAATTTGTAAGTTCATTCAGTGGTAAACAATGTCAGTAATAAGTTAATAATTAGTCAATATTACAATGTCAATAATAAGTTCTCATTCTGTATCTGTCATCTGCAAACAATTGACAGTAATAGAACGACGTTTTATGTTTTGTGTGTTTTTCTTTTTATATCGGCACCTCCTTGTTTTTATATTATATTCTAAACTCGAATGTTTCTGGTGTATAACTAATTTGTGGTGCAGGTGGGCATTAATAGAAAATACCTCCTTTGGAGCTGGCGCAGCGGCTGGTTACGATGCCCAGGCTAAGACACACAGGCAGTCGAACTTTTGTTTTGTCTAGGTTTGCGCACGGTTGATGGCAATTGGCCCGCCCTATATTACATGGGACTTAGGCTCAATTTACACCGCCGCGGAACGGAGTGGAATCAGCAAAATGAACTTTACGTCAATGGTCCAACGTACAAACTAGATACGAACTTATTACTGCAGGAATTCCCGAGAATGCGCGAAAATTCTCCAGAAGATGCGCGACCTGTGCGTATGTGTGTATCTAATTTGTGCGTTACACTTTTGACATAAAATTCATTATGATTTGTACAAAAAAAATCGCTTCCATTCCGTTCCACGGCAGTGTAAGTTGAGCCTTAAACATAACTGGCGAAATGTGGGTATAGCTCTGTTCAATCCTTCGGTAAAACCAGCCGTGACGTTATGTTATGTTTATCTTAACAAAATGAAAAAAAAAAAATTGTTTACCAAACCGCTGACCGCTCAACACTTGTACCCATCCGTAAATATATTACAAAGATCAAAGAAAACATTAAGACATATGTTTTATGTGCTTTTTATGTTCCCCCGCGTAGAACCGAGATTATTTTGATAAATAATGAGTTATGCTATATTTTGTACGCGATGGCTGGCTGAAGAGAAGTATATGGTGAAAATGAATTGTTTTACTGTGGGTGTGAGTTCCTTTGGATTGGATTTTTTCCGTTTTTGAGCTCAAGGTTACTGGTGCGAGACATGGGAATTTCCAATGCCTTGTAGCATCAGCCTAGCCTTTTCCCGACTATGATGTGGTAGGGCTCCAGTCTACCGGTTGCAGCTAAATACCACTATTTTACATGGAGCGACCGCTTTTAGTTAGACGGGTATTCAGACTTTCGGGCTTCTGGCTACTTGAAACGACATGGCTTAACGTGGCTTCCTCTGAAAGCACGTGAAGCCATGTCGTTTCAGGAATTCAAAGGGATATCGATATGTAATGTATGGTCACTTGGTCACCCATCCACGGACTGAGCTCGGTTATTGACATTGTGAGATTGATAGTCATCATCTGCCTAGCCTTTTCCCAACTATGTTGGGGTTGGCTCCCAGCCTAACTGGATGCAACTAAACACCAGTATTTTACATGGAGCGACTGCCTATCTGACCTCCACAACCCAGTTACTGGGTAATACGATACCCCTTGGTAAGACTGGTAGTCAGACTGTCGGGCTACTGACGACCGGTAATGACCAAAGATCCACAAAAGACAGCCGGGACCAACGGCTTAACGTGCTTTCCGAGGCACGTATTGACAGTGTGTTCCGAAATTTGGGTGTAGATTTAAGAACGTAAACGAAGCAAAAGGAGTATGTAAGGATAGAAAGAAAAGAAAGAAAGAAAGTGCATTTATTTAGCACAGACTAAAAGACACATAATACAACAGATACATACATCAGATAGCAACTGATAAAAAAAACAAATAGAAAGTTAAAAGACCTGTGTAAGAAATTAGCAGGAAAGTGTGCCTCACGGCTGCACCAAAAAGGCCCAGTTCAGCAAAAATGCCAGACAATAGTGCCTGACGCTGGGTTTCAACTGAACCTGATGTGTGAGGTGAGGGATCGTAGCAAGTGGCGTTCTGTAATTTCTGCTTACCACCATGTAGACGGCGTGTTAAAGTCTATGTGTTAATAAATACATCGCTTTTCTAATATACTATTTACAAGCATTAACGTCTAATACATATATATCTGTCGGCGGCGCCGTCAAGACTTTTGACGTCGAACCAAGCTGACGTGATGAGTGACGTCACTACGATAGTATATCGTACGGCGCTGTATAATTACATCATCTTATTACTCCTGTTTTATAAGATTGGATCAAAATCACTTTCTGAGTGAAATAAGGATGTTTTAGACAAGCTGAAGAAGCACTGAAGTGTGCGTTACAATTTTGATTTACAATGTAGCGTTTTCTTTAGTTTCGGGTTTGCGTTTGAGGTTTCCGTTTCAGGTTTCCGTTTAGGGTTTCCGTTTCGGGTTTGCGTTTCGGGTTTCCGTTTAGGGTTTGCGTTTCCGGCTATACTGGGAGTCTTTTTTTTTTTTTTTTTGAGCATGGGAAATCATCAAATGGCCCCTCCCGCTCTGGGTGGAGCGGAAGGGAGTGTCAGACTCTTAGTGACTAAAACCCACCCGTGTTCCTTCCTTAGCCCTTTCTATTCCAGGGCAGCGGTAACCCTTTCGGAAGATCCCGCCGCCCATACTTGGAGTCTCACTGAGGGATCGATCGATATCCGCAACGAGGTGATCCGGCAGAGAACCAAAGTTGTCGACATAGTTTACAAAAGCAAGCTGAAGTGGCAATGGGCCGGCCATATTAGCCGTAGAACCGATGACCGTTGGGGTAGACATGATTGTGAATAGGCAAACGTTAGGTAGGACGTCATCAGGCTAGGTTGAGCGACGATCTTCGCAGGGTGGCTGGTAGCAGCTGGATGCTGAGAATCGAGCTAATTCGAGAGGCCTATGTCCAGCAGTGGACTGCTGTAGGCTGATGATGAAAAACCACTGAAAAGTTTCAAAGTAAAGGTTACGATTTTGATTTAGAATGTAGCGTTTTCTTAATCAATGATAAGTATTTTTGTTTGAAAGCTGGCTAAGTAATAACAGCCATGCAGGTCGATCAATCAGGTTAAGCTACGCTTACTGAGGTTGATCCTTAGATGGGTTACACAAATGACCGCCGGCGCTGGGGCCAACTAATTCTGTCAGCTCAAAACTTACCTTTCAGTAATTATCAGAATCATGAATAAATTCCTTGCAAGAAGTAAAATTTTTCCATAGCGTGCGGAACGAAATGAATTGAGATGAAGCAGAAAATATTTAGTTTTTTTTTATCCTTAGACATTGATGTCCCACTTCTGGGAAAAGACCTCCCTACTCTGTTTCCGTCTCTCTCTCACCAATGGACCAATCTTTATTCAAAATAATTATAGGAATATGAACACATGTCATTATTCCAAAGCCTAACTTTCAACGAAGACAAGACCTCAAAAAACTACCGCGTACAGCTCCCAGAAACACCACAAATAGTATTACAAGACTTCCTGCCCATACTATTATGGTTACGTACGACATAAAACTCCGAGATTGTAATAAAATCATAATATCTTCTATTTACTTGTCCGGGTTGAACGCACGGGTCAGCTGCACTGAAATAGAATTGTGTCACTGTTGAGGTGAGATGAGTAGATCAATTCGAAGCAAGAATATAAAGAGTGGAAACTTTTTTTTCGCTTACATTTTGTACTTAGTTATTTAGATTGGTATCTAAACAATAGAAAATAGAATTAACAAACCAAAGTAAATTAAAATCTCATTAGAGGAGAAAATGCATTCGAGTACAAGCAACGAATGTACAGAGGTAGACTTAATGCCATAAGAAATTCAAAGACGAATTCAATCAATCAATCAATTATTTATTATTTGTAAAACATAGGTAATAAAAAAAATACAGATCTTAAAGGTAAATACAGTGCGCTATGTTTTGCCTATGGTAAGACATACAAATATGGGTAGTTTTAAAGTTTAGATACAATAAAAAATTCAAAAATGTCAAATAATTAAAAAAATATCAAAAAATTCAGTAGGTAAATATCAAAGAAAGAAAAAAAAAATTTTAATATTGGCACCGAAATTAGAAAATGTTGATGTTACAAACTTAATCATTCAAGAACTCGTCAACCGTGTAATAACATTTATTTTGTCAATTAAAATTTCATAGTGCAAGACCTCACGTACAGCTTATGAATACATACATAATTATATTGTTATTGTGTAAATAATGAGTAACCCTTCATACTTATAGAAAGAATTAGAGCTAAGAAATAATTATTCGAATTTGTCTAATACGTTCATTACGGAGGACACCATTATTTTTATTTGTCATCTTCGTATAGGTACATTACATAAACATGACTTACAGCTGATTTTTCCAATGCCAGATAATTTTACCCGAGGAATAATTTTGAATTTTTGACAGTTATTCGATACAAAATCTGTCAGACATCAATTTTATTCCACGAAATAAAATATCTGTCGATTGAAAAATCACCCCCTACAATAATTGTCTTGTAATACTTGGGATTGCTCGATGAAGACTTTTAACGCTGCCAGCCTTGTGTGCAACAACTTCTTAATCAAGTGTCGACATTATTCTGTCTCGTCTTACTTGTTGATCTTCTGCATATACTCGTGCTGTGTCTTCGCCTATATTTAACGCGTGCTATGAATATGGTGCTCTCAATTCATCATGTGATCGGCATCAATATTGATCAGCTGAAATGAATATTATAATTAGAAGGTTTTGTATGGAACTGTACTTACATAACATTACGCTTCTATTCCCATAACTTACGATCGAGTTTATGTTATATGTTTACCCACATTTTTTAAATATTTTTTTTGTTGTTTTGTATACCTACGTAACATCTGTGCGCTCTAATTATTAATCTTAGTTTTAGATATTGTTTCTCAGTAAGTGAATTATGTATGCAATTTTTATGAGAAATAAAGTTGTTCTTAAACCTAAAGGTGTGCATAGATATTTATACGCCTTCACGTATTTACAAAGTACGATACAAAACAAGAACATTTTAATATAATTCTCATCTTAGATAATGGAGTAAGACCCTACACACGTAATACGTCAACATTCACACTGACATCTCACAAGTAATTAAGATGAATAGGGAAATTACGATGTTCTCCTTCAAAATATATACCTAGTAATAAGAAATGGGATTTCATGTCTTTAAATCGGAATAATGGAAATCAGATATAAAAGTATGTTTTGGTGTTAAAAGAAAAGTAAAAAAATAATTTGATTTATAACCAAAATACATACTAACTTGGAAGGTTCCAATGTAGTACTTAGGTATATATTCTTTAATGTAATTTTATTTATTATGTAGCTTTATTTTTTGGCTTAATAATAGTAATAGACCAAAAATTACAGTATATTATATACCTCATCCCCTTAACATGACATAGGAAATTATAATTTAAAAGGTTTTTATCAATCATTCCGAAGAAAGAATCTTTCAAACAAACTATGAAACCCCCCGTTATGAAACCCTAATTGCGTAACATAGTACTATCAATCTCAATCTGCATAATTTTGAAGTTTATTGCTAAATCATTGCTTCATAATTATGTTCGAAATATTTGTCAGTTCAACAACGTAAGTAACGCAATGAATGTTGTTGAACTGTCAAATTGAAACCCATTGGTACTAATAGTGTGTTACGCAATCAAATCGCATCATCTGTATGTATATATTTAATGTAAAATGTAAAACTTGATGCAAATAAATTATTATTATTATTTGTTTAAAAGCTACGATACCGCAGACACACAGACGGACAACGGCTTTAAGCTTTCAAAGCCCCTTTTAAACTCGATTTGCGGTTGTATGGCGGCGTTTTAGCGCAAATCCCGTAATCTTCTAATTCCATCGCGGTCAGTTAAACTCAGTAGTGTATTTAAGTCTGTAAATTCGCTTCAAAACTCACTCAAGCGACTGCAATTTGACAAAAATAATTTGTAAAAACAAAAATAATTTGCTCGAATTGCAGTCACGTCAAAACCTGTGTGAATCTGCCTACCGTTTTCTCAACTATGTTGTTTCCCAAATGTGTTGTTATAGCAGCGTACTAATAAACACTCTGTAAACATATAAAATATACGGTTCAAAAGATACAGCCCCGTGACAGACGGACGAACGGACAGCGGAACCTTAGTAATAGGGTTTTTACCTTTTGAGTTCGGAACCCTAAAAATAACATAGGGGCCCGTGGCTAAATAATAACAGCCTTACAGGTCGATCGATCAGGTTAAGCTACGCTTACCACGGCTGATCTGTGGATGGGTGACCATCTTTACATACTGAGACCCCTCTGTACCTCGGAAAACACGTCAAGCGGTTGGTCCCGGCTGTCATTCGTGGATCTTTGACAGTCGTTACGAGTCGTCAAAAACTCGAAAGTTTGACAACCAGTCTTACCAAGGGGTATCATATTAACCAGTAACCGGAGTTGTGGAGGTCAGATAGGCAGTCGCTCCATCTAAAATACTGGTATTCAGCTGCATCCGGTTAGACTGGAAGGTGACTCCAACATAGTTGGGAAAAGGCTAGACAGATCATGAACCCTGAAAAGAACATAAAGTTGGGACAAAACTTGCATCACATTCGCGCAAATCGGTCGTCGCAAAGCGCTGGTTCCCAGCGACAGCCACTCTAAATCAGGCTTACTAACCCTGTTCAGTCACGAACACCAATATGTCAACACTTGGCGACTTTCAACTGCAATTTTTTCGTGAAATAACGGATGGAACGTTGAGATACGACACATTACATAAACCTATGGGTTCGAAAATGCTATGTTCGTAACAACATAAAATTTCAATTAAAAATAAAGGAGTAAATGGCTTTTGAATAAAGCCGAGTGTATACATACTTTTGCTCGTGACTGTACATCCACCGCGATCAGTTGTGAACTCGCCAGTGTAGTTAAGGCGATTATTTCGTGAGTTTGACACAATTACTACATGCAACCGGTTGTAATGGTGTTTTACGATGCAGCCGAGCGTAATCCGATTATATTTAGAGTTCATTCGTTTGTGTGTCGGCTAGATTGTAATGTGTCTGGGAACGGTTTGATATGGTAATCATTATACTCGTAGTTTAGGTGTAGAGAGATCTTGGATATGATGTTATTTAGTAGCGTCTCAACTTTGGCTGTATTTTTCTTGAGAGATATTTAAAGACGAAACGAAGTTTAGATAGGTAGTGAAATAATAAGAACTTTTGTTAAAAATATATTTATTTATTGATACACAGTAATTATTATTAATTCAGAATAACATTTATATTCCATACATTTGTTAGTAAATAATACTAATAACTTTGTTAGTCAAATTATTAATTATTATTTACAAAGTTGCGCTATTTAATGTTATAGAGGGCACCTCTCACCAGAACCGTGGCGGGTATTGAGTACCCCACAACCGGGCAATCAACCATTCCCAATATGGTATTCAGAAGGCTGATGTTACTGCCTCGCACGCAGCGCATCAGGGAGGCCACTCTTTTACGTATTACTGCCCTAAAGCAGTCCGTGCTGGCCTTAAAAACATACCTGATGCACTGTAAAAGCGAGGCAACCCTAACAGCATCGGTCAAGGAACATTGCCATACAACGTGGCAACGTTGCCAGCCTTTTGGTCACTTTTCCCACCGACAGCGATGCGCACGAATTTTCTGATGCCCAATGAGCTCTACCCTTCTTTTTTTTTCCTTTACATACTTGATATTTTAGTGCTAGATTGTATTTAAGATTACTTAATAAGCATGTAAATAAATATATATACACACAAAATGACTACTATCTATCTGTTTCAGGTAAGCATTCCTCCGATCGTATCGACCTACTTCTTGATTCAGCAACGTCTCAACTGTTTACGAAGTAAGAGGTTCTAGTATTATTTAAATGCTGCAAATCGCCATATTTCTTATTGAGAAGCACTCGCCGTAACCTCATAATCATAGCATAATCAGCATATAACGTTCCCACTGCTGGGACACAGGCCTCCTCTCAGTGAGACGGAGTGGACCGTAATCCACCACGCAGGCCCAGTGCGGGTTGGTAGATGTCACATGTCTTCGAATTTTTTGGTTCTAGGACATGCCGGTTTCCCCTCTATGTTTTCCTTCACCATTTTGAGAGCAGTGGTGATGAAATAATTTACACAAAGTATAGCGCCTGACTGGGTTCGAATCTACGACCTACAACTCGTAACTCCATTACCACTGGTATGCCACGTCGTAACGTTCCCACTGCTGGGACACAAGCCTCCTCTCTGTGAGAGGGCCGTAACCTAGCCACCCACAAATTAATATCATAAAAGTTTTCCAACCAGATTTTCTCGACCAAACTCCTAAGAAAACTTCAGGAAGTATAAAATAAATATAACAATAGATTCTATTTGTAGCAGCATAACCCATCAGATATAGAATCTGACGTCATCTCTGACGTCATCGGTAATACATCAGATGGCATGGCATTGGAAATATCGCGGATGTGAAGATCGTGGATGATGTCACAACAGTATTAGTAGAGATTTACTTCATACCTTTGGGTTTTCGCAAAACATAACGCCTGTATTTCTCGTAGGGGTCGGCAGACGGGGAATATGTGGCACGGTAGGCCGCATGTTTTTAAGAACAGTGGTGGTATTGTGTTAACACTCTCTTATTCTTTATTACGGTACCCTTATAATATCACTTCGTTGTCCGTCTGTCTGTCCGTCTGTCAAGACCCTTTTTCTCAGGAACGCGTGGAGTTATAAAGTTGAAATTAATATGAAATACTCAGGGCAATTCAATCCCTTGAAGCAGTGAAAACAACTAAGTCAATGCAATCTGAAGATACGGGCGTTTATGTTCCATTTATGCCGCATATTTTGACACCCGCAAGGGAATCAAAACCTATAGGGTACTTCCCGTTGACCTAGAATCATGATATTTGGCAAGAAGCAATGTCATGTAAAGTCAAACCAACCTTAATAATACTGAAATTCATTTAGTTTTAAATAAAAATAAATTTTCCGACTTCTGAAGGAAAATTACATCGTGTCGTGAGGCCACAAGCGTAGATAATCTACGCTTGTGGCCTCATAAAAAACAAGATGAGAAATGAACAAAAATAGACATAAAATTGTATTAAATATGTCATTTCATTTTAATTTTCAAAGAAATCCAGAGAGAATTCTCTTTCATTTACCTCGTAAACTAATTCCTGGAGGGCATTGTTTTGTTTGAAAGATTAGTGGAGTTTCTTGCCGGATCGTTTTGCATAGAAAGGACCAATTGGAACCGTGCACGTAAACCTACATGGACACTTATGAAACGTCAAAAGCTAGTTTTGACGTTTCGTAAGTGCCCATGTAGGTTTATGTGAAATAAAATATTATGAATTTGAAAAAATTGGATCCGTCATATCCTGGGTGTGGGGGGCGGGAACAGTGGTGGCCCTGTTGCCGCATCTAGACAGCGCTATACTTAGTGTAATTTATTTCATCACCACTGCTCTCAAAACGGTGAAGGAAAACATCGTGAGGAAACCGGCATGTCCTAGAATGAAAAATTCGAAGACATGTGACATCAACCCGCACTGGGCTCGCGTGGTAGATTATTGCCAAGTCCCTCTCCAGGCGAGGAGGCCTGTGTCCCAGCAATGGAAGCATTGCATGCTGAAGCGCCTGTCTGGGTTCGAACCCACGACCTACAACTTGTAACTCGCGGCCGTTACCACCACTCTGCTGTCTCGGGTTTTTTTTATTAATGATTGAAAGTAAAACTGCATGTGGCATGTAGAAAATGAACAGCGTCCATTTTAAAACAAACAGTGGGTATAAAATTACAAACGGGTATTGTCAATCGAGGCCAACATTAACACTGCAGCGTGGTCGCAGGCGATCGATAGTGTTTTGTTATTCATTTGCATGTACAACCAATGAAACGTCGGCGGTTAGCTTACCCTTTGTTTGTTTATTCATTGAAGGTAGCTTTGCATTTTATAAAATTCTAGGTATCCCTCTGTGTTTGACCCGCGGTGAGTGGATTCTTAACAAAATCAGTCATCATCATCTGCTTAGCCTTTTCCCAACTATGTTGGGGTCGGCTTCCATTCTAACCGGATGCAGCTAAATACCAGTATTTTACATGGAGCGACGGCCGATCTGACCTCCACAACCCAGTTACTGGGTTATACGATACCCCTTGGTAAGACTGGTTGTCAGACTTTCGGGTTTCTAACGACCCGTAACGACTGACAAAGATCCACGAATGACAGCCGGCACCAACGGCTTAACGTGCTTTCCGAAGGTGTTGGTATATGAACATGGTCACCTATCTACGGTTAGCCACAATGAAATGTAATTCAAAAATAAGAGAACATCACGACCAGAAAAAACACCCTGAAAGGTAGGCAAAGATCTGTAACAGACATCACCCTATATGCTGGGGAGTTTGTTGCGCCACTCCTCACCAACTAAAATACTAGGAAGGGGCGGACTGTAATATGTAATTTTGAATTTAAAAAAAAAATCCTGATTGCAGCACATACCCACATGAACTCTGTAAGTTCTAAGATCACACCGAAATGTTAGAAGACCCAAATCAAGATCTTATGTAAATCAAACCTAGATCATCCAACGAAGTCGCTTAGATAGGTAGGTAACTACCATCTATTGACCAAGCAATGATATCAAATATTATAGCGGTCGATAGTAACTCAATCCCCTTGTGATATAAGATAACCTTGAGCAAGATCGGTCGGAATGCAAGCCAAGAAATACGCAGAATTTATATTAATTCATTTATTTATTTATAAATAATTTACATTGTGTTGAACATTACATATTAAATAAAATTATCATATGCAGAACCAATACCAAATTAAATGTTATTTAAAATTATCATATGCAGAAACAATACAATAATTATACAACAAACAATACATAGAAAAGCCTAATTAGCGTTTATTTGAAATGTCTAGTTCGAGAGTCAATTCGTATAAAATATGCAAATGATACTGTTCATTGTAAAGCGACCCATCACAAAGTCGTCATTTTGCATTCTGAACATTAAACTAAAGCCTTGGTGTCTTAGAAAAGCGGTTCCGGCAGTCATGAAAATCTGTAATTTTCACCAGTATTTGTCCTAGTTTGGGCATGTGATACGAACGAATGAGGGAAATGTAAAGCGAGGAAACTTTTGAGTATGAATTTTGATGGCTATAAGAGTACACGAAGGTCAAAGAAACGATGGATGGACTGTGTGAAAGATGTTATGGTTAGAAAGGGGGTGACTACTGAGATGACGAATAATAGAGAAGTATTGAAGATTTTATTTTTAAGTTTTTTTTTATTGTCCTTGGTTTGCTCTCGACCTCGATCTTGCCTGATAAAAAGTGATGGATGAGGTCTGTGATAGAACAAGCAAGCCCAGAAGATGCCTGTTCACTCTTACTTTGAAGGCTGACGGGTTATACGTGGAAGGGAACAGAGACGCTGGCAGAGAGTTCCACACTTTGGCACATGTTCACATCGTTAGAAAGGAGTTGACTACCGAGATGACGACTTAGGGTCTACTCGCACTTATTCAGCTCTGTTCAGCTTAGAACACATCGATTTTGTATGGAATGCGTACGCATCTGTTCAGCTTTACGACCGCGTGCGCATTCCATACAAAATCGTTGTTTTCTATGGACAAAAGCTGAACAGAGCTGAATAAGTGTGAGTAGTCCCTAATAGAGAAGTATGGAAGAAAAAGACAAGTTGCGCCGATCACAACTAAATTGGATTAAGGACAGGAGAATGACAATGACATTTGACATTAAGATATCAAAAAACTCTTTGGGTTTGGACAGCTGTTATTCTGTGACAGTTCACCGCTTTCCTAGGAAATCAAAGTTAAGTAACATTGTACAATAATAGCGCTGAGAAATGACTTTTATTTAATGGTCCGGAAATTCGGTGATTACCGTATGTAACGCGTGTGAGAGCAGAGGTGGTCCCATAGAAATGTAATCTTTCCTACATCTATGGGTGGCCCGAAAATCAGTAGTGGCGCAGTGGAAACAGCCGTGACTTACGAGTTGTAGGTCGTAGGTTCGAACCTAGACAGTAAGTACTTTGTGTAATTTATTTCATCACCACTGCTCTCCAAACGGTGAAGGAAATATCGTGAGGAAGCCGGCATGTCCTAGAACAAAAATTTGAAGACAAAAAACTAGTAAAACGTATTAATACTTGGCAACGTTCGAACCCAAAACCTCGTACAATCACGAGCAAAAATATGTATACACTCGGCTTTATTCAAAAGCGATTTACTCCTTTATTTTTGAATGAAATTTTATGTTGTTACGAAGATAGCATTTTCGAACCCATAGGTTTATGTAATGTGTCGTATTTCAACGTTGCATTCGTTATTTCACGAAAAAATCGCAATTGAAAGTTGCCAAGTGTTGACATATTGGTGCTCGTGACTGTACTCAACAAGCGAATTCGTAAAACTTTAAACTACAAACTTAGGTAAGGATCTCTACTTGTTGAATGGGCCAAGGTCAGGAAGTATTCGCTTGCCAGGTTTTTAATCCGCTACCTGTAGCTGGTCGAATAAGTTAATTAGTCATTTAGCAAGGTGATGGATGAGAATGGCTGAATATCTCAGGGAAGAAATTTTTAAAAAGTATTTATTTATTTAAACTTTTTGGTACACAAAAAGGTACAAGACTGATTTTTTAATCGACAGATATTTTTTATTCGTGCAACAAAATTGACGTCTGACAAATTTTGTATGGAACAACGGTCAAAAATTCAAAATTATTCCGCGGATAAAATTATCGGCCGTTGGAAAAAGCCCCGGCTGGAAAAAGCGGCCCTTAAAGTATTAAATATTATCAAAGAACTTTTTTGAAGAATTACTCAATTGGTTAATGCAATCTCCATCGAGACACCAACGGTTCTCGAGATAATCACAATCATTCATACATCATCATCATCATCATTCTCCTGCCCTTATCCCAAACTATTTGGGGTCGGCGCAACATGTCTTCCTCTTCCATACTCCTCCTTCCACAATCATTCATACATACTGTATGCAAATCAAACTGACTATCTTCTTTTTCTTGTCAGTCGGTCTGTACCCATATAACTTTTAACCTGACTTCCCAAATTAACATCTCCGTGTAGCCTTTTAGCCATGTATTTTAATAAAATTAATTAACCTGAAGCATGATCATCGTATCTATCGGTGACGTTACATCAGAGCGGCAATTCTCGTAATTTGATGAACGTTCATTCACAGTCTGATCTCACTCTCAATCTGTCAAAAATACCTCTAATTTCCCTTCATTTTTGACAAGTTTTTGACATTGATTGTCGCTGAGATGAGACTGCGACTAGATTTTGAACGTTTTTAATTACGGGAATTGTCCTTCTGATAAAGGTAACTAGGTCACTAGTAGATGCACCTAGTATGACCTCAATAGTTCACGAGAACCTTTGCAATTTTCAGTGAACAAGCGAATTCGTAAAACTTTATGCAATTGCCCCATTGGGCTACCACGATCATACGCTGAAAGTGATAAATTAGTTACCTATAACACGTCATGTCGTAAGTAAGTACATTTTATACTACTCGAGGTTAAAACTTTCGAAAATAACGATTAAACTACAATAGTGTGTGTAATTAACTACAATGGGGCTTGTGACTAAGTAATAACAGTCGCACTGGTCGATCGATCAGGTTAAGCTACACTTGCCACGGTGGGTCCATGGATGGGTCAATCTTTTCATACCGAGGCCCCTCCGTGTCTCGAACAGCACGTTAAGCCGTTGATCCCGGCTGTCATTCTTGGATCTTTGACAGTCGTTACGGATCATCAGAAGCCCGAAAGTCTGACAACCAGTCTTACCAAGGGTATCGTGTTACCCAGTAACTGGGTCGTGGAGGTTAGGTAGGCAGTTAGTAGCTCCATGTCAAAAACAGGTATTTAGCTGCATCCGGTTAGACTGGAAGCCAACCCCAACCTAGTTGGGAAAAGGCAGGCAGATTGCAGGGCGTGCCTCACAGCTGCGCTAAAATGGCTTCGGTAAACCATTTAGCCTCTAAACCGTCTACTTTTAATAAAGTTAATGAACCTGCTGCCTGATCGATCGTATCGGTGACATTACATCATATATAGGACAGTAGGTCACTGGTGCAACTAGTACTACCTGTCAATAGTTCATGAGAACTGACCTTTACAATGTACAGGCGAACTAGCTAGTTGGTACACAGGCAGCTTTTAAATTTTAAAATAATGTTGCAACTTTTAAAACAATTTCAATGTGTGACGGCACAGTTGGCGCAGTGGTTAAGCGATTGACTGCTGCGCTGCGTGTCGCGGGTTCGATTCCCACACAGAACAAATATTTGCATGGCCTAGAAGTAGTTGTTCTGGGTCTGGCTGTTTGTGTATGTGAGTTTAAATGTTTGTAAACGCACCCACACTAGGAGAAATTCCTAAATTCCTAGCGTGGGGCAACGTTTTTAAAAAATAATAATAATAATGTTGTGAATGTGCCGAATATAACATAACTTCACGCCTGTATTCCCCGAAGAGTTAGGCAGAGGTGACCTATAGTACATCCACATTTTGCCAGTTGTGTGTGAGCTTCTGCTTTCGATTTCGTCCGCGTGAAACTTTTTGTTTGCCTGGCCCTCCCCGTCACTCGCATCGCATCGTCTGCCCGCGGTAAGCATTTTTCGTTTTGCTCAGCTCCTAAGGGTTCTAGCGTGATGATAAATATTATGTATATAGCCTATAGCCTCTCTCCCTCAAGAATTGGGCTATAATAATAGGCCATAGTTCTTTCATAGTTATTGGTAACCAGTCCACTTTAGCCACCCAAACCCATAGTCCAAATTTGTATTTTTCCATATCCTGCAATAGTCCTACACTAACCGGGGGTTATCCTTGGATGCACTTGCATAGTGCATACAGGGATAATCGTCGGGTGGTGGTGCCACATTTCAATAAAATTTCCTAAGGGGAACCTGCGAGTTGTCTTCGGCCCCTCGTACGCCTTCCAAAGGACGGGACCCCACGGTCCCGAGATATGTTAAAATATAATAATAATTTATTTCAGATTTCTCCATAATACATTGTCTAACCCAAACCCAAATATTTATTAGCAGCGCCTTACTTTCACCCGCATAAGTGTCGATCCCGTGGGAATATCGGGATAAAAAGTATCCTATGTGTTATTCTGATGCAGTGGCGTGCATTGCATAAAGGCATATAAGCTAGTGCCTACCTCGAAAAATCACCATAAGCCTGTCAATTACATTTCAGTGTGTGTGCCCCATAATTAGGAAACCCACTAAATTATCATACCTAACAAAAAACAAAATCTTCATACAAACACGCGCGGCAGTAGGCAGTCGCCAGACGGCCTACTCGGCTCCCGTACTGTTCGCACATTGTCATTGGTCTTTACTCGTTCAAGTTAATACGACGACATCAAATTCCTGTCTACCTATTCTGAAAAGAAATGCACGCCACTGTTCTGATGTATAAACTATATTAATATAAAGTTTCATCAAAATCTGCTCAGTAGTTTTTTGCGTCCTAACAAACAACAAACAAACAAACATCCTCACAAATTTTCGCGTTCATAATATTAGCAGGACTAGTTCCAGAGATTAGCGCAATCAAACAAGCAGCTAAACAATTTTTTCAGCTTTATGAGTAAGTATAGATAGGGGGCGAGCCTGTTGCCGTCAACCAGGCACAGCATCAGCTGCTGCTGCTGCTGCTGCTGCTGCTGCTACTGAGAAATTCCTCATAGAAAACCCAATAACACTTTCCGCCTTCGAAGTCCTACATCAAACCTTTTCTTTGAATTATACCTATATATATTCAAATTTTGTTTATGTTTCAAATTGACGTTATTTCAAGTTAAACAAATGTCAACTTTATTTTAATGGTTATTAAGTTGATTTCAGGGTGACTAGCACTATTGAAAAAGTTATAAAAATGTTTGAAGTTGTAGTGTAAACTGAACTTTGTTGTGTAGGAATTCAAGTTATTTTTCCATAAACACATATTTGTTTACATTTTTGGCGAATATGTCGCGAATGCAGATTAGATCCGTTCAGACTTTAAGCCACAACACTCTTCTAAGGTATGATCGACGGTATCGGTGACATTTACATCAGATATGGGGCAGTAGGTTATTGGTGCACCTAATATTTCACGAGAACTGACCTTTACAATGTACAGGCGAACCAGCTGTTTGGTGACCAAGCTGCTAACTTGCAACTACATTTAAATAATTTTGTGAGTGTGCTGTATTCAGTTCAAATAAGGCATGTATTTAAACGAGCCTAAAATACTAAAAATATTTATTGCAGTCTAATATGTATAACGATTTTTTTTCTTTTTATAAACTTCAAATAATTCCGAAAGGAAAAAATACCAGAAAGTTAAAGAGGTTCAATAATAATAATAAAAAAAAGAAAGAATAAAACGAAATGTTTTTATTGACATAAATACAAAAAAAAAACGCCTTAAAAAGTATTAATAAAAAAAGATGATACCTGACGCTGATTTTCAGCTGCAGTTCACGAGTGAAAGATGAATATTTTGTCCTGTGTACAAAATAGCTTGTTCGACTGTAGGTACCTCCTGTTGGCTGTGGTCCGGTGACGTAGTTAGGTACACAAACAAAAGTGATGTTGATATGCATCAATCATGATTGGGAGCAGTGGCCCTGTGGTATCAGCCCCGACCATCAGTTCTAGGTCGTGAGTTCAAACCCAGGCAGAAACTATACTTTGTGAATTTAATTTCATCACCACTGCTCTTAAAACGGTGAAGGAAAACATCGTGAGGAAACCGGCATGTCCTAGAACCACAAATTCACCGTGTTTTACTGATCCGATTCCCAAAACTTCTTACACTAATGTGAAGCTGTTCTGCGAGCAATGTGCCCTGCCCACTGCCACTTAAGTTTGGCAATTCTTCGGGCTATGTCGGTTACCTTGGTTCTCCTGCGGATCTCTTCATTTCTGATTCGACCACGCAGGGAAACTCCAATCATAGCCCTCTCCATTGCCCTTTGGGTGACTTTGCTTTGCTTTACTCTCAGAACAGATGGCCGATGGGGCCGAAAGGTTCTGGAGTGCCAACCGCGTACCGGAAGACGTAGCGTTGGAAGGCCTCCCACAAGGTGGACCAACGACCTTGTGAAGGCCGCAGGAACCCGTTGGATGCGAGAAGCACAGAACCGGTCGAAGTGGAGGTGCTTGGGGGAGGCCTATGTCCAGCAGTGGACATCTTTCGGCTGAAATGATGATGATGATGAATGTGAAGCTATAGTAATAGTATTGCCGATTTTATATCAAAATAAGAAATTCACGCGGACAAAGTCGCGGGCAAAGCTACACACAAATTTTTTTTTGATTCACTTAATTTTAAGAGAAGCAGACAGTCGTTATAATGCCTAGAGTATGGCATCCACCACTTGAGGGCATAGCCAAGACTTATCTAAGCAATCTCACTTAATATGAGCCCCGGGGATATGAAATTCCATAGGATTTGGTTTGAGTCATAAGCGTAGCGAGAAAGGGGCTGAAATTAATTAAAAGATGACTGAAATTAACATCATTGATAACTCTTTATTATGTACACCAATTAATTACTATTTTACAAGCTAACACTAAAATATACATACAATTATACAAAAGTATATAGGTAATACGAAAAAGTATAGAAAAAGGCAGGAGCTCATTGGGCATGAAAAATTTGTCCGCATCACTGTCAATGGGTGTCCAAAAGGCTGGCAGCGTTACCACTTTGGATGGCAATGCTGATTCTTTGGGCCAGCCTTCTGCTCACGTGAAGATTCATTGATTGAATCGATTTAATTTGATCTATTATGGTTATACAACAAAAAAATCACGAAATTTCTTGGCAATTGTGTGTCATTTTTAACCGACTTTAAAAAAAAGGAGGAGGGTTTTTTATGTTTGTTACCTCAGAACTCCGCTATTTATAAGCTTATTTGCAATTTTTTTTTCATTAATGTCAATTCAGTAATTTGGTTTATTGGTAAAAATTCAAGTAAGCGAGATTGCGTAGGTTGCTTTTCTATGACTTCTTAGTGGTGACTTAGTGGAATTCTCATGGGATGTGTTGAGACCGCTCGCGCTCCACTCAACATCGCCGCGCGCTGGCGGCAGTGAACGAGGGGTGCGGGGACAGCGGGGAGCCAGCCGGCTGACGGCCGAGCGCGGACCCCCGCACCACACCGCCACGACAGTCAGCTGTTGCTCTCCTTCGTGCACGGCTGCGGTTGCGCGTCTTAATAGCTCTTGTTTTCATATTTTAACCGACCGTTGTAATTTCATATCATTTACTCATTATACTTGTTATACAGTCCGCTAATTTCATTTTGCTCCACCACGACCTATCGTCGCGATCAGGATGCATTAAGGTTTAAGGGGATTTTGGTTTGGATTACACCAAAATCCCCTTAAACGAACGATTTAAAAGCGGAAAACATGGGCCCGCTCTTTACCTCGATCACGCCTGATAGAAAGCGATGGATTAGGTCTATGATTGAACGGGCGTACCCAGAAGATGCCTGTCCACTCTTGCTTTGAAGGCAGACGGGTTAAATGTGGGAGGGAACACAGATTCAGAGAGAGGAGACTTCCACACAGAGAGTTCCACACTTTGGCTGGCACAGTTCATTTTGCATCAAAATGTCGACCTTCATGCGTCGGGCGATCGCCTGCTTAGAGCATTTTCACGATCGATTTTAGTCACCCACCGCATGCGACCGGTCGCCGCTTGACAAAAGTCGAAACCTACTCTACTTAGGAACTTGCGATTTTAGTCACCTGCGGCCTAGCCGAATTGGCATTTAGACAGCCGATTTTCGCTGGGCGATAGTCACCTGTGTAAAGCCCGCATAAATTCAATCTGTCATTGTAAAAAATCATTCAAGCCTAGATTATAAATCATTCCCCTCTCCCTTGCACCAAGCGCCACCCAAACGACATTAAGTTCGGCTCTCTCCGTGTTTTATGGAGGCCCATGGTTTTTGTACATCCTGTGACATGACGTCACCGAGGAATAGCTACATCACTGAATGTTCGGAATTGGGAGGAGGATTAGGATAGTGTACTGTGTGAAGGACTTTCTTGAGAGATCAGGGTTTTCTGTTGTAATTTCAGTGGGGTAAATGTAATACACATCATGGGCATAATAAAGCTTAAGAGTTGGTTTGTTTTTTTGAACGCGCTAAACTATGGAACTAGCAGTCGGTTTTGAAAAAATATTTTTGCATTTGATAGTCCGATTCTCGAGGAAAAGAAAAGAAAGAAAGACAATACGTTTATTTGCGTTAAACATGACGCATAAAAAGAACACAAAAAACAAATGCGTGTCCTTATGTTAAAAATATTTATTCCTCAATTCAAGCACATACATGTACATGTAGGCAGTCGTTACGGGTCGTCAGAAGCCCGGAAGTCTAACAACCACTCTTACCAAGGGTATCGTATTACCCAGTAACTGGGTTGTGGAGGTCAGATAGGCAGTCGCTCTATGTAAAATATCCGGTTAGACTAGAAGCAGATCCCAAAATAGTTGGGAAAAGGCTAGGCGGATGAAATGCCACTGTCTTTAAATAAAAATACAGCGACTAATCCACTCTGCTCAGTAATGTCTCTACTTCGTGCGAAGGGAGACAATTTCTTATGCCAGTGTCCCGATTTAGAATGGAAAATTAATTAGAAAGGTTTTCTTGTTAGGGTTCCGTATCCAAAGGGTACCAATGGGACCCTGTTACTAAGGCTCCGCTGTACGTCTGTCGTGGCTGTAACTTTTGAACCGTAATAGGAAGAAACTTGAAGTTTTCACAGAGACTAGTACTATGGTCGCTATAACAACAATAAAACTTAAATAAAGTAAAAAATGAATTGAAGATTTTTAGGTTTCACAGGCTCCATATAAAAATCTTCATTTCATTTTTTACCTTTGTCCGACACTATGTTTTTTTTTTTCAAAATTGTGGCCACGCATGAAACCTAATAAATCGATAGCTGACATCAATGCAAACAGAAAACATAATAGGACCAAACCCCGTAAAACGTCACGTTTCCGAGATAAACGTTCTCTGTATGCCACGGACCTTTAAAACCCTCAAAGGATCCGGGTTCTCTGTGGGCCAGATGGAGACTTCTAAAGGCCGATTTAGACCGAACGAGCGAGTGCACAATCTATCCCCACTCTACGAAATTATTCTATGCCCCGAGGTTTCACCCGCATAAGTTTCGACCCCGTGGGAACATCGGGATAAAAAGTATCTTATGTGTTAATCCTGGTTATAAACTATCTGTGTTCCAAATTTCATCCAAATCCGTGCAGTGGTTTTTGCGTGAAAGAGTAACAAAAACCCATCCATCCATCCATACAAACTTTCACGTTTATAATAAATTATTAGTAGGAGGTAAGATAAACAGAGACAGAACATTCCCTCGTTGGTCTCTCTCCTCCTACAAGAAACATGTTAAAGTAATTTGCAGTGTTCAATATTGTACGGTGGTACCCTTGTATGCGAGTCCGACTCGCACTTGGCCGCTTTTCTATTTGTAAGTTCAGTTGTGCTGCCTTTAACTAAGAATAGACGGTGTTGTTTCAACCTGTGTGGGTGTTGCTGTGAGACAGGAAATCTAACTTTATATCAGGTAGATTTAAAAAGCAAATTGCAATTTGCAAAATTATTTCACTTTGCCAGTCTACAACTCGACTCTAGTAACTACTCTACTGAAACACTATTTTCGTAAACTGCATTGTGCCAGTGCACTCTCCCACTGTAATTTTTCAAAGGGGATTGTATACAAGGCGGCAAGGACATCGACGCGCAAACTGTAACCATGAATTCAGCACATGAGTTTAGATCCCATAGCGTCGAAATTTTTCGTCGGTTATTAAAAAAAATATTGCTTTTTTATGAAACAGAAGATTTTTTTTTAATAACCGATTTATAGAAACACTAGCTTCTACCCGCGGCTTCGCCCGCGTGGATGTCGGTTTAAAAGATTATTTATACCAATTTTATAATTAATCAAGTCACTTATTATAATCCTCCCCTGTAAAATTAACTACCCCTTTTCACCCCTTTAGGGGTAGATTTTCGAAAAACCCTCATACGTGTTATTATTTATTTTTAGTCTTAAGTACACACACAGTACACTGAGTTTCGAGTAAATCGGACCGTTCAAATTCTTCCACACAAACTTTAACACCCCTATATCCCCTTTGAGGGGTAGTTTTGAAAAACTAATAATGATAAACTTTATTGCTTACTTAGGCGAGTATTCATGCCAACTTTCAAGATTATTAACCTAACGAATAAGATTTTTCATATAAACTGTATCCCCGCTTTTCACCCCCACAGGGGTGGAATTCTGAAAAAATCATTTGGGATGTGTTCATAACTTGACTCAAGGATTATTTATATCAATTTTCGAGTTAATCAAGCCACTTTGTAAAATCCTCCCCTGTAAAATTGACTACCCCTTTTCAGGCCGTCCGGGGTAGATTTTCGAAAAACCCTGATATACAATATCCTTTCCTTTCAATTTTAGGTATAAATACTGAGTTTCGATTAAATCGGACCTCGCGCTAAAATTCTTCCATACAAACTTTGAAACCCCCTAATCCCCTTTTAGGGGGTAGTTTATAAAAACAAAAAATGCCCAACTTCATAATTTACTTAGATAAGTATTCGTGCCAAGTTTCAAGTTTATTAACTCAAGGGATAAGATTTTTCATACAAACGAAATCCCCCCATTTCACCCTCTTAGGGGTGGAATTTCGAAAAACCCTTTCTTAGTGGATACCTACTCTTCACAAAGAATACACCCTCCACATTTCATGTCTCTAGGACCAGCGGTTTAGGCTGTGCGTTGATGTCTCAGTCAGTCAGTCAGGACTTTGAATTTTATATATATAGATAGATAGATGGGTATCTGTATCAGAATCTCTCATCTTAAAGTGGGTAATCGTGCGAGGTATTCTAGAAATAAGTTGACAGGTCTTCGGTCAGTGTACTTTACCACTGCACTCTCACACTCTACTCGACCACTGCACTCTCCCACTATACTCTTCCACTGCACTCTCCTAATATACTCTACCACTCTAATCTCTCACTGCACTCTCTCACTGTACTCTCTTACTCTACTCTCCCACTATAATCGCCTACTATACTCGCCCACCACGTCCCGATTATTTATCAAATTCTAAGAATGACGTCCAGTGCATCTCGTATAGCGCTGGTAACAAACACTAGCTATAAAACAGTGACAAGGATAAACCGGGCAAGTAAACGGTAGCGGTAACCGGATATTACCGGTTATAACCGGGCAGTGACGTCAGCGGGGGAGTGAAGTTAATGGAGTGACAGTTTTCTTTTTTCTAAAGATCTTTCTTTTTTATCTTTTGTTTTGGGGTTCCGTATCCAAAGGATAAAAACTGGGAACTATGTTAGTGTGTTTTGGCGGCTTATTTTTTGGTCGATTCGCACGAAGTTACTCGCCCGAAATGGGCGAATCGATCATCATAATCAGCCTATAATGTTCCCACTGCTGGGACACGCCTCCTCTCTGTGAGAGGGAGTGAGACGTAATTCACCACGCGGACCCAGTGCGGGTTGGTACTCGTAGATGTCACATGTCTTCGTATTTTTGGTTCTAAGACATGCCGCTTTCCTAACGATGTTTTTATTATAGGTAGCTAAGTTTACACACAGAATACATGTTACCATGATTCATCATGGCAAGTAATAAAAAAAAGGTAAACAATTATAGTTTTGGTCTCGGCCGGCATACATATTATAAAATTAAAGTAGCTTTTCATGTCTGTGTGACTGTGTTGTTCTTCTTAACTACGCAACGGATTTTGATTCGGATCTCGGCATTATTCAGAGAATCAAAAGTCATCTGTTCAAACTAGGCAGAGAATTAGCAGTTTTTGAACTTAAAAATTACGTAAGACAGTCCCCCAAAACGCCCGCCCTTCACTTCCTAGTGCTTTAGCTGGGAAGAAAAAGTGGCGCAACAAACTCCCCTGCAGCACAGCTGTCTGTTCAGTTACAAGACCTTCAATCAATCAACGATCAACTCAGCCTATTGCAGTCCACTGCTGGACATAGGCATCTCCCAAGCTGCGCCACAACACCCTGTCCGCCTTCCGCGTCCAGTCTACCCCATCCACCTTCCTTAGGTCGTCCGTCCATTTAGCTGGGGGGCGTCCCACATTACGCTTGCCGATACGTGGTCTCCACTCCAGGACTCGTCTACTCCAGCGTCTATCGGTCTTTCGACGGACATGGTCAGCCCACTGCCACTTCAGTTTGCTTACTCTGCATGCTATGTCGGTAACTCCGCTGGGGCGGGTAGCTGGTGGGATATAAAAAATCGATATTCGTCGCTCGTTAAAACTAAAACTAGATTTCTAACCGCTCATCCTAGGGACCAAATGAAAAGCAAACAAATTACCTACTGCTCTAAAATTTGCATACACTGAGCACACTGAATTGAAAACAGAATACAATGTTGTCACATGGAAATTACGTCGCCATTTCTCATTAAACTTTATTCAGTAGAATTTATCTTCCATTTTAAATTGCACCCCAACATCTGTGAACATATTTTGTAGATACAACGCATTTCAGAATAAGTAGGCATTAAAATAAATGATGTATGCGATACGAATTAATCCACAATGAACTTCAAAGGGGATTTTATATTTTTATACCTGTCCGCCATTTTGTTTCTTTTTTTCAAAATGGCGGTCAACTTTGAACGTTAGTATTTCTGAAATGTGACACTTAATGTGGTTTAGTCTTATTATGTTTTCCGTTTGCATTGATGTCAGCTATCGATTTATACCTGATCAATGTTTTATCTGATCAATGTTTTATATTTACACGGATAAAATGGCAGGGGGTGACTTGCACACTCAATAATGGGCCCCCGGAAACTGTCGCTAGCACATAGTGACGTAGCAACAAGGGGGCAATATGTCCTGAGGTGCTTATGAGGAGTGGAGAGGTAATCCACAGCTTTCAGAACAATCCCAGAGCCCGGAAGATGGTCAAGATCCCTACGAGCACTTACTGGTATACTTCCTTCCCCCGAGCACGTTTGCTCTTGCGACTCTCCACTCAAGCCGGCCAGTAAAGGCAAGAATGAGGTGGGAGCTCTGTTCCTCGTCATTGTCCACTCCAGCCGGCCAATAAAGGCAAGCCAGAGGTGAGGATCAAGATTTCTCACGGGAGATGTGGGGTCGCTACTGCCCAACAGCTCGCCACATGCTGCCCTGCGGGTTCCTGTATCTCTCTTGGTCTGGCTCCTCACCCTAGACCTGATCCGGCAAAGTAAACTCTTCCGTCACAGACCTAGAGTTTAGAGCGCGCAAGCCCCACCACGACGTCAACGTAGAGATACTGCGGTGGGATTATTATTATTATGATATTATATATAAGTGCACCTCTGCTTAACCCTTCGGGAAATACAGACGTGATGTTATGGTACCTTTGTGTTTCAATTGTACTCCAACATCTGTCAATATACATATTATTTCATACCACGTATTTCAGAATATAAGCAGACAGGAAAATAAATGATGAATGCGATACGGATTAATTCACAATGACCTTAAAATGTTAATGCTTTTACATGATTGTGAATTCAGTTTTTGAAATGACTGCAGGCAAGCGCTGTTTAATTAAACAAAGATGTTTTTTGTGAACACTTTTCAATACCTACAGCCGATCGATTCTGTAAGCTAAGCGTAATAGCGCCTAGAGTAAGCTGTCAATAGTGTCAATACCTAGCATTCGTTGAAATGACAGCTCACTCCACGCTCACTTCATCTAAATTTTCACGGTGAGACGGTTACAGAATCGCTATGCAGTTCGCTTTACAAAATTATAAAATGATTTATTTTCTGTAAGTACTTAGGTTTGTACCAACACTTTTACACGTCAATCATATTTTAAAAACTAGAATAAGTCGGCGTTTCCTATCTGACTACTCTCGAAACAAACTCACGAGGTCACAGTCTCTTTCAAAGTCCAGACATAATCTTGGTCAGATCATGTAAAGACCATGTAGATCGATGTCTGAGTTGATATTTTGAGGAAAGAACCACACAGATTGAGAGGACCTGTCCAGTCAGTGCACGCATTTGTCAGAGATCGTGCAGCTCGACGATTCGACGAACAATACCAAAGAAAGGACATTTGGGTAGGTTTTTCATTTCGTTTCGTTCGCTTTATGATTTTAATTGTAGAATGTCGGAACTGTATGTGAGGGGCTTGTGGCTAAGTAATAGTCGCGCGGGTCGATCGGTCAGGTGAAGCTACGCTTGCCATGGTTGGTCCGTGGATGGGTGACCATCTTTACATATAGACCCCTTCGTGGCTTGGAAAGGACGTTAAGCCGTAGGTCTCGGCTGTCAATTTGTGGATTGACAGTCGTTACGGGTCGTCAGAAGCCCGAAAGTCGACAACCAGGCTTGCCAAGGGGTATCGTATTACCTAGTAACTGGGTTGTGGAGGTCAGATAGGCAGTCGCTTCATGTAAAATACTGGTATTCAGTTGCATCCGGTTTACAAACACATATACACATACATACACACGGTACACATTCATTCATGGAGGTCTCCATACAAGAAATGTGTATTTTTCGGCGTTTTTTGCCCTTTAATTTTTACTAACTTCGTTTAATTTTATCATTAGTAGTTGACGCTATCGTCAACAGAAATAGGTACATACTTTCTGAAAATTTCAACTATCTACCTATTACGGTAATGGTTAGGGTATGAGATACAACCCGCTGACAGACAGACGGAGGCTTAGTAATAGGGTTCGGTTGGCACCGTTTTGGTACGGAATCCTAAAATCTAAGTTATATGTGTCTCACGGCATCGGCACGATGGTGGTGTTAGTCTTATGCATCTATGCAGGACAAGTAAATGAAATTAGATAGATGAAAATGAAATGAGATTAGATAGATTTATCAGAAAAGCGTCTTAAGACAATCTCCTTCTGTCTTTTGTTCCAAATTTAGCTTTACTTCATCATCAACATCATCCTGATCCACTTCTGCATAGGTAACAACAAATATAAAATAAAAAAAAATCTGCAAACAAAAAAAAAAAAGACCAACACTATCCCACAACAAAAAAGACATTAAAACCGGTATCAACCGGATTGATCCAGCAAATTATCAAGCAGACCTCGTCCAATAATGCAGGGACACGGATTAATGCATCCACTGGGAGCGATCGCGGCACGGAAACCGGATATTATTGGATATAACTAGTTACGACTGGATATAACCGCTCTGTTCGCGCCATTGTCGCCGGGGCAATTTATTGGCGCAAAGAATTCTTTTTTGCGTAGTATTATTTTTTTGTTGTGGACATTTTTATTCACCCGCAACTAGAAAACGTTGTGCTTGATTTTATTGGGAGCCTGTACTGTCCCACTGCTGGGCAAAGGCTCCCTCAAATCCTTCCAGGAACTCTTCCCATGCCACCTCGAACCAGCCCTCGCGGTACGCTTCCAGTTCATCTCGCTATCTCTTACGTGCTGGCCTCGGCGGCGACGTCCATCTTCAGGCACCCACTGTGTGAAGACATTTGCCCAACTTTTTTTTTGGAAAATCTTAAGTTAACTTTAACGTAATTCTTTGGCTTTAAATTTAAGCTTCTATTCAGTCAAAATCACGTGTTTATTTTGGCAGAGACAAGCTCGTTTTAACGCACAACAGTATTAAAGTAATTTGGAATCTCTCCTGTCTACCTGGGTCTCTTCCCTTGGGTACCCTTCATTCCACCACGACCACCACACGTTATGTGGGTACTCTAACTTAGCCGGGACGATATTGCACCTTGGGGACCTATCTGTAGATAGTCTAGTACACAGAGTATTATAACATGTGCATTATAAGCAAGTGTGGTCATTAGTGTTCAGTGCTTGTAAGTAGACATGATTTCAGGACATCTGTCTAGTCTTAGCTGTGGTGACTTACGAGTTGTAGGTCGTAGGCTCGAACCCTGACAGGCGTTTTACTTTGCTTAGATTATTTTATCATCACTGCTTTGAAACGGTGAAGAAAAATATCGTGAGGAAACAGCATTGGCATATCGTTCAGCATCAAGAGCTCTACACAAAAATAAATCTAATCACAGTACACACTTATGCATCGATCTAGGTTAAACACACCAACATCCAAGCTAAAAATGCATTCCTACGTAATGTCTATAAAAATATGTATATAACAAACTCCCTGAAATTATAAAGAAAGAAGAAAAGCTAAAGCTAGCTAGCTAGCTATATTTATAAAAAAACTTAAAAAGTTATTGATAAACAAATGCTACTACTCGTTCGATGAATATTTAAATGATAAACAAAATAGAAAAAAAAAGTATTAAAATTAATGATAACCACGCAAATTATAAGAATGTTTAAAATATATTAATGATACGGTAATAATTAATAAATAATATTGTTGTAAAGAATTGTTGCTATTCAAAGAATAACAATTTATATAAATGAATAAACAGAATTATAATACTATGCTAGACTATACTTATATACTATTATGAATAAATACAATTATAGTACAGGTATATAAAAATAATCTAAAACATTTAATTAAATTTCCTAAAACAGTGCTTCCTCGCTTCTACCCTTTTGCTGTGCCCTACAGGGTCCATAATGATCTAAATTATATAGTTACCACATAAGTACACATTATGGTAAAGTAATATAGATATTAAGTAACCAAAAATTCGAAGACATGTGACATCTACCAATCCGCACTGGGCCTGCGTGGTGGTTTACGGTTACGGCCCACTCCCTCTCACCGAGAGGAGGCCTGTGTCCCACAGTGGGAACATTCTAGGCTGATTATGCCTAGTCTTTTCCCAACTATGTTGGAGTCGACTTCCAGTCTCACCGGATGCAGCTGAGTACCAATATTTTACATGGAGCGACTGCCTATCTGACCTTCACAACCCAGTTACTGGGTAATACGAAACCCCTCGGCCTTCTGACGACCCGTAACGACTGTCAAAGATCCAAGAATGACAACCGGGACCAACGGCTTAACGTGCTCTCCGAAGCATGGAGGGGTTTTGGTATGTGAAGATGGTCACCCATCCACGGACCAACCGCGGCAATCGTAGCTTAACTTGTGCGGTTGTTTTTGCTTAGCTTAACAAACAAACAAACTCTTCAGCTTTATTATTAGTTATAGTTAGTAATAATAAAGCTGAAGAGTTTGTATGTTTGTTTGAACGCGCTAATCTCTGAAACTACGGGTCGGATTTGAAAAAAAAAAATGCATTAGATATCTTAATTCTTGAGGAAGGCTATAGGCTAGTTAACATCGCGCTATGGCCCTCAGGAGCTGAGCAAACTGAAAAAAAGTCAGAAAGAAAGTTAAGCAAAAACGAAGTAATACCGCGCCAGGCGACATGACGCGATGGGTTGGGTTGGGGGAGCATGAAATTTCACGCGGACGAAGTCGTGGGCAGAAGCTTGTCAAATAATAACAGACTCTATCTCCAAACTGTAGGTAGTTTGATATTAACTGTCATGAAAGATGACCCTCTTGGGAGCGAGGAAGCTGTATGTGGGCGATATCCGATGAATACAATATTGGTGATGTAAAATCGAAGATTTACTGGCAGAGATTATGTTTCATTAGTTATCAGTTTACTTGTATTGAAAGGAATATGGCAACCCACGTGAGTAGTAGATGGATACATACTAAAACATCACCCCTGTATTCTCTAAGGAGGTAGGCAGAAAGCGAAGAGCTCTCTCACAATTTGGCAGTGCCAAAAAAAAGGTGTGCGATCGGGGGATCCCCGTCAGGAACACACACACACTCCTATAACTATATAAAAATGAATCCCTATTTCCCTTGGTCACGTCATAACTTGAGAACGACTTTACCGATTTCATCCATCTTTTTTTTTTAAGTTTTCTATTACTTTGTAGAAGGTTCATACGGAAAAAAAATTAAGAAAGTTGTTTCACGCAGACGAAGTCGCGGGCAAAAGCTAGTATATAATAGAAAGAGACAGCGACAGATCTTTTTCTTCTTCTTCTTCCTCTTCTTCTTCCTCGTAGCACTCTTGTCAGAGCGGTCGTGGTCCTCATGTAGTTTCCTGTCTAGGGGCTGATGTGATTCACCTCACGATTTCTCGCCACCTACTCCGATTTCTGGTATTTTTCATGCACTCGTACAAGGGATCGCCCACTGCGGATTTAATTTGGTCAGCCCATCTCATGGGTGAGCGTCCGCGTGGTCCAGTGGCCTCCACTGTACCCCGCACGACAAGGCGCTGTATAGAGTCTTCCTGATGCCTCGAGACATGTCCAATGTATTTGAGGATTCGCGTATGGACCTGAAGAAGTCCAGAGACAGATAGAAAGTGTGAATTTAAAACGAGTTTTTTATATGGAGCCATCTAGTATATGTTTTTAGAAACTCTAATTAAGTTGTCGTATCTTAGAGTTTTATCTGAATCAATTCTATTTTGTTGTGTTTTTTGACGTTCTTTGTTTCTAAATGTCCTCATTCCTCGGGTGCATAGATATTTACTGTTCTTATACTGTATGTCCGGGTCCAATTTCCAATCGGCTTATTTGGCTTATCAACCAATCTTATTAGGATATGTCTGATTAGGAAAGACTGATTCAAAGATGCTTTTTATGTGTCTGTTTGAAATAAATACGTTGTCTTTGACTTTAGTTGATATTTTTCCACTTCAGCTGTGATGCCACAGTATGTTTGAAAATCCTAGTTTCAAATGTTTCAACTTTACACTATAACGTTTTTATTGACTTATTCAACTACCTACGACTTATCATAAAAATAATCAGGTAATCTTAAGGCATTACTAGCTTTTTTTGTCATTACTTGGCATCACAGAAAAATTAACAAAATAAAAATAATGTTTCAAACAACAATAGTGTGTGCCTCACGGCTGCACCAAAAAGGTTCAAATGGAAAAATGTCAACTAACTTTTAAAAGGCACTCTAGATATTTTCGTGTACATCTTCTTAACACAAGGGAATTTGAGAAAAATTTAGTACCTACATAGTAAGTACATGTTAACATAAAGAAAATAAAAGTAGACAGGACACGCAACGCCACGCATCTCTGCGTAGCAGCCTGCTACGTAATGGCTGACGACATGCTACACCGTAGCTCTCGTAGCGATAACCCGCCCCAACTACGGCAACGTGTAGACGTATTCGCCTTTACTGTGAACTTTATTTTTCTTCATAATAATCACTGGCCAGCCAGTGGATTATTTGATGATTTTTATCGCTTGCTCTGCCCGGTCTCATCGCCGTACATTTTTCTGCTTACTCAGTAACCTAATTTAGGCCACCGAAGCGCGTCATTTAACATAATAAAACAACATGACTAACGAATTTAATTATAGTGAACTTATAACTGTGTAACTATCAACAACTGAGAGAAATAATCGCCTTCCACTCTAGTACTGAAACTTTATTACTTAGTGCTTCTTAGTGGAACGGGTTTCTCTATACTAAGTAAACTTACAAACCTTCACGACAAATCGATGTACGGAGTTAACTTCAACCCGTACAGTTTCTTTTTATTTATTTTTTTTTGCTAAACGGGCCTGCACTTAACCTCGATCACGCCTGATGGAAAGCGATGGATGAGGTCTATGATGGAACGAGCGTGCCCAGAAGATGCCTGTTCACTCTTGCTTTGTAGGCAGACGGGTTAAACGTGGGAGGGAACACAGATGCCGGCAGAGAGTACACACACTTGCTCTGAGGGGCACTTTGGCTGTGCGCATAATAATCGTGGAGGAGAAGCGCTGAGTACGACTCGTTGTCGTCGTTAATTATTTTCGATCATTATTGCGGGCCACAGCTAGTTTATAATAATATATGTATTTATTTATAATATGTAGTTTATTATTCAAATAAGGCTGAGAATCAGCACTTTTCAAACGTCAAAATTTCATAAGACAGTCCCCCAAAACGCTCGCCCTTCACTACTTCCTAGTGCGTTCTCTGGGAAGAAGAAGTGGCGCACAAACTCCCCAGCACCGTTCAGTAAACCGGTCTTATATTACCAAGCTCTTGAGAAACCCCAATCGGTCCATAAAGTAATTACCGATATTAGTTTTGCTGCAGGGCACAGGATCTTCTCAGTTAACGAGATTTGGTTAACCAACTTCCTGTTCACTTAGAGGGATTAAAGGTAGTTTATTAGGTTGTGGTTTACTGGGATATATGTAGGAGGGTTATTTTTGTTAAAGTGTTTTTTTTACCGACTGCAAAAATGGAGGAGGTTCTCAATTAGATTGAATATTTTTGTATTTTAACTCTACTCGATGATAAAAACTAAAAGGAAGGGTTATCAATTCTACTGCTTCAACACGGGATCTCGTACAGCTTAAACTACTATACTGATTTTAACAAAAAAAATGGGTTAATTTCGTTTATCCACCCACAAAACCCACCCTAAGGTGGATACGCGGAAACGCATGTCCGAGAATCCAACCTAGGCCTAGTTGAATAAACGGAATTTAGAAGCTTAAGGAGGGTTCACGGACATGCGTTTCCGCGTATCGCGGGTCGGGTTGCGTTTTTTGGGGGGGCCTAAACGGAATAACTGAAATATTGAAGTTTTTCTTTCTAATCTGAGTGAGTAGTGGTATTCTGTAAAAATGCATTTTAATTTAAATCTTACTGAAGCAGTCGAATGCAAACTCCTTTGTTCTTCGTAAGTTAGCAGTGGTGGCCCATTGGTAATAGCCGTGACTTAAGAGTTGTAGGTCGTAGGTTCGAACCCAGACAGGCGCTTTACTTTGTGTAAATGATTACATCACCGCTGCTCTTAAAACGGTGAAAAAAAAAAACATCGTGAGGAAACCGGCATATCCTAGAACCAAAACTTCGAAGACATATGACATCTACCAACCCGCACTGAGCCCGCGTGATGAATTACGGCCCACTCCCTCACACGGAGACGAGGCCTGTCTCCCAGCAGTGGGAACATTATATGCTGATTATGCTAAAGTTAATAACCAAGGATCCACCTTTCGAGTTCTGAAGACAAAGAGATGCTTAGAGAAAATCCTAACGGAACTCGGAGTGGCAGACAAAGGTATATTCAGTGCATAAGAATAACGCGATAAATAATTGATGAAGCAATGGGTCTGAAATAAGCACGCCAAAGTTTTGAACTTTAAACAAAGCAGACTCCGAGATGGCGGAAGAACGTAGTATGAAGAACTTTCATATTTGAATAGCGTCGAAATGCGAAAGGTTTGGTGATGTGAAAATGTTATTCGAATCGTTAGTATCGATTTAATCTATACTCTGTACAGACGCCAGTACATCAAGCTACTACAATCTGTCAAATTCTGTAATAAGTATTCAACTTTATCGCTAAAGCATTAGGTGCAAGGTAGATTTTACAGTTTCGGGTAGCTTGATGCAGTGGCGTGCACAGAGTTTTTAGACAGGGTAGGCAGAAAATTTTACGCCTTCAAAAATGAATTCAAACCTACATCTAAATTATTCTAAAAAAGATTCAAACTCATTTTTTTTTATGAATTCGAAGTCTTTTAAATTGTCTAATAAAGAGGAAACTCGATCTAACGTCTCGCCATCCCAGGACTCTATGTGTTCAGCCATATCCTCAAATAAATCAATTCAATGTGAAGAAGGTCAGCAACGCGAGGCAGTTTTTTCATATCAGCCGTTTTATTGTAGTGGTTTTGCTTTTTGGTACTATTATTAAAGAAATTGGCTAATGTTTTTATGCGACTGAAAAAACGTTTAGTTTCATGAATACGTTCGCACGACTTGGAAAGTATCAAATTAAGGAGATGGGCGGAACACCAAACGTATTCAGCAAGAGGACATTGCTGGCGAATCATCGTCTGAACGCCGTTCCGTTCAGATGGTAACACAGCAGCACCGTCGCCAAATAATATGGCTCACAAAACAAATCAAAACGAATCAAACAAACAATATGGCGACTAGGTAAGTCACAAACTCGGAGATAGTGCAAAAAATAATTCGACAAAAAAAAAATAGTGTAAGTTATGATGCAATATAAATGAGACAATGCTACTTTTTAAAATAGTTGTATAGCTAATTTCGGTTCGGAAAACATCGGATAATTTCGTAATTTGTCGTGTTGTAAAAAAGACACTGTCTATTTTGTACGGTTGTGTGCGTTATTGTGACATTGTGTGCCACGTATTTATAGGAACGCACACCCATTCAATCCGCATGACCACGAGAGCACACATATAAACATTTAGACCCGAATAGTTTGTGTCTTTCCCGAGGCACTGGGTACTCAGCGTAGGTAGCGGCGCTAGTGCCGCGCAATGCCACAATACTGAACGAGCTTGCTTGGAGCGACTGTTTATGATTTTTTTGTTTATTGTTAGTAAGTAGGTACTCGTCGTACTCGTAGATAAAATAATAATAGATATCAGAACAAGATTATACTGAGTTAGGTAGGGTAGGCAATGTCTTTCTGTCTTTATGAAACGCACGCCACTGGCTTGATGTGCTGGCTTCTGTACACTTATAATAAAGCTGAAGAGTTGTTTGATTTTTGTTTGTTTGAGCGCGCTAATCTCTGGAAATACCAGTCGGATTTGAAAAAATATTATACGATCTTGAAAACCTTTTGCAGTCGCCATCTTATATTTTTATTTTGACCTCAGTATTGGGTTCAGCACTTTCGAAAACCATGAAAACTATCTCTCGTTGTCCCTCTGTCTCCTCCAAAAGGTCAGAAAGAACGCTAAGCGAAAACGAAGTAATCGAAATCTGCCTAATTAGTAATAAGAATTCGAATCGAATGCGGCTGGGTGACAATCTTTTCATACCAAGACCCCTCTGTACCTCGAAAAGCACGTTAAGCCGTTGGTCCCGGCTGTCATTCGTAGATCTTTGAGATTCGTTACGGGTCGTCAGTAGCCCGAAAGTCTGACAACCATTCTTACCAAGGGGTATCGTATTACCCAATAAGTGGGTTGTGGAGGTCAGATAGGCAGTCGCTCCAAGTAAAATACTGGTATTCAGCTGCATCCGGTTAGACTGGAAACTAACCCCAACATAGTTGGGAAAAGGCTAGGCAGATGAGGATGAATTCGAATCGAATGAAGATAATCGAGATATTATTATTCTACAACAAAAATATTCGAATACACACATCACTAAAGTTAACTTTTAACTTTTAGGAAACATTTCTCGTAAATATCGGAAACATTTTCTTAATGAAAACCATTACTGCGGTGTCGAAGTAAGTACCTACTTGTTGAGCTTCGTTTTGTTATAACACCGCACTGTATTACGCGAGGTTCTTAACGTTTTAGCTTTTTTGGGAAGCCCTTACCGTTGCTTCATTTAATTTCTAGGTTATCTTTAAAAAGGTTATTCGCTACTTAGCTTTTTTACAGTTTTTTAAAGTCCAATCAAGGGCGTCCGAAAGGGTTACCGCTGCCCTGGAACAGAAAGGGCTAAGGAAGGAACATGGGTGAGTTTTAGTCAGTAAGAGTCTGACACTTCCTTCCGCTCCACCCAGAGCGATTTGATGATTTCCTATCCTCAAAAAAAAAGGCTGTTGGGTAATTGTTATAATAACTTGTCAAAAATGTAGGTTAACAAAAGCAATTTTTGAAAGATTACAAAAGCGAGCCAACAGAAAAAGCAACTTAACCAACATAATTCAATTTAACCCAAATCTCAAAAACAAATCTTCAATAAGGAAAATATGAAAGTAAAAAGAGACAATTTGTCTGACGTTTTCCTTATCTGTCGGCATTTAAGACCAGTAGTATCGGTAAGAACCCGGTACGAAACCGACTCAAAAGTCAGTTCAGAGAATTCGGAGAGTTACTAAGTCGGTATTAAGTACGTAGAGTTTCACCGAATTTCCTTTTCTGTTTTCAGCAATTTTGTTGGCCGAAATATCCATTTTCGGCAATATCTTACTACCCAAAAGACTATTGGCTGATTTTACAATCGACCGATAATTTTTATTCGTAGAATAAAATTAACGTCTGACAGTTTTTGTATGGAAGAACTGTCACAAATTCAAAATTATTCCTCCGATAAAGTTATCTGGCGTTGGAAAAATCAGCCTTTAGTCTCTCTTAGTTATTAGGTACTAACATAGTTTTTAAGTTCATACTAACAATAATATATTGCGTAATGGATCAATGGTTGTCTGAATAAATTAATTATTTATTATTATTAATGTGTTTTCGGTCAAAAAAAAAATCTTTTCGAACGTGGCCGAAAAAGAATAACAAAACTACCGGCAAATCATTACTTTAAAATAAATTAATCAGAGAAAATCGATAGTTACAACAACTAAAAGGACAATAACCGAGTATATGCAGAAAAAATGCGTTTCTCGCACATAACATGACTGTGTCTTTTAAAAAAGTTTAGAGTTTCGTGTGATTTAAGTTTAAACAGTTAAAATTATTTGATTAAAAATGGACACTACATTTCTTTTATTGGCTTTTATCAAAGAAAAGTCTATTGACAAACAAAACGACGTTGTTATTGTTTTCGGTTTTCTGGTCGAAAATACGCATCAGGCCGAATTTAGATTTCGGCTAAAATAATAACCCATTTTCGGTCGGACTCTAGTATAAAGTTGCATTTAAACACTTGGCTTTTCGTTTTCATTTCTTTTCAGATAAAGTCTTTTTTCGATGAACTCATTAGCATCAGGTTTAAAAGCTTTCGGGCTCATATATTGAGGATCAGCATACCAGTTACAAACCTGGCAAGTTCTGAGAAAACATTTCAATGTTATTAAGAAAACTGGTGCCCCGTCCCTGCTTCGTTTGCTTAATATTTGTCTCTCCTTCCCCTTTTTAATCCATTCAAAGGTTGCCTTTAAAAGATCGCTCTTAGCGATAAGATCGCCCATTGTGTCACCCTTTGTAAAATTTCTATATTTATATCTGTGATTTATATAGTGTACACAATAAAGACTATTCACAGACAGACACTTTTAAATAATACTTATAATTTTTTCTGTAGGCGATTCGCACGAATTGTTTTTTTTTTGTGGGCGAATTGACAACTCCAGAAATACGTATTAGGCAATTGGCACATTTTTAATTCAATTTATATCTAGCTTCTGCCCGCGACTTCGTCCGCGTAAAATGTCTGCCCCCGACCTATCGCGTCGCATCCCAGCGCACGTTCGTGCTACTACTTCGATTTCACTTAGCTTTCTTACTGGCTTTTCTTCCTTTGGCTCGGCTCCTAACGGTTATAGCGTGATGTTAAATAGCCTACAACCTTTTCAAGAATTGGGCTATCAATTACAAAAATATTTTTTTTCAATTCCGACTGTTACTTAGTTACGGATTACTCCCTACATACAAACAAATTTTACCTGTCTATAATATTAAGTATTAGTATAATTAGTATAGATTAAGTTCGGGCGAATCGCCCACAGAAAAAATAAATATTCAAAAGTATCTATTCGCCCTTTTCGGGCGAGTAAATTCGTGCGAATCGACCAAAAAATAAGCCGTCAAAACACTAACATAAAAAAAAATCCTTCAACAAACAAACAGTAAAAGAAATCTCTTTAATATTTCGTCTCGTCTCATAAAGCGGGCGCGACAGTGGTGGATGACGACAATTCACACAATTACTGGAGATACTCCAACGATATTAAGTTTCATTGATACTCTTTGTGTATTTTCTTTCCTTATTTCTTGAGGAAAAGCGAATTCTCATGCTTCATGGATTTAGATAAGGGTCGCTGCGCTATTCTTTTCCTTAACTTGAAAATGTGGAAGCGGTAAGGGATGGGTAGTAATTTAAAACGCAAAAGGCAGTTTAAACTTTTAAGGCAAATTGTTTTTATCTTTAAAATTAAGTAGGTATATAAAATTATACACCGTGTTCCGGACGATACATAAAATTCGACCAGAGGGGTAATTCTCGTAATTTTAAGACCGTTCACAGTCTGATCTCAGTCTCAATCTGTTAAAAATACTTCTAATTTCCCTACATTTTGACAAGTTTTTGACATTTGTTTGTCGCTGAGATGAGACTGCGACTAGATTTTGAACGTTTTAAATTACGAGAATAATAAAATTGGCCTTCAGATGTTCAGACCATGGAAATAATGCATTTTTCACTATGGACACATTTAATGAATTCTTATTTTTTATTTGTTAATTTTCATACAAACTAAATACCTTGACGTAAATCATCCGATATGCATGACCCTTTATCAGCGTATTTTCGGCCAGAAAACCGAAAACATTAACAACGTCGTTTTGTTTGTCAATAGACTTTTCTTTGATAAAAGTCAATAAAAGAAATGCAGTGTCCATTTTTAAACAAATTATTTTAACTGTTTAAACTTAAATCACACGAAACTGTAAACTTTTTTAAAATACACAGTCATGTTATGTGCGAGAAACGCATTTTTTCTGCATATACTCGGTTATTGTCCTTTTAGTTGTTGTAACTATCGATTTTCTCTGATTAATTTATTTGAAAGTATTGATTTGCCGGTAGTTTTGTTATTTTTTTTCGGCCACGTTCGAAAAGACTTTTTTTTTGACCGAAAACACATATTAATAATATTAAATAATTAATTTATTCAGACAACCATTGATCCATTACATTAGATTTAAGTATATTATTGTTATTATGAACTTAAAAACTATGTTAGTACCTAATAACTAAGAGAGACTAAAGGCTGATTTTTCCAACGCCAGATAACTTTATCGGAGGAATAATTTTGAATTTGTGACAGTTCTTCCATACAAAAACTGTCAGACGTCAATTTTATTCTACGAATAAAAATTATCGGTCTATTGAAAAATCAGCCAATAGTCTTCTGGGTAGTAAGATAATGCCGAAAATGGATATTTCGGCCAACAAAATTGCTGAAAACAGAAAACGAAATTCGGTGAAACTCTACGTACTTAATACAAAATACGCCAGTTCTTCTTCCCAGCGAAAGCGAAGTGGTGCAGGACGGGCGTTTTGGGAGACTGTCTTTTGTAATATTAACGTTCAAAAATTGCAAAAAATAGTCTGCTGATTCTCAGCCTAATTTGAATAAATTACTTTTGAATTTAATTTTGAAATACTGGTATTCAGCTGCATGCGGTTAGACTGGAAGCCGACCCCCTGGGAAAAGGCTAGGCAGACATATATTTTTTGCATCGAAAACCGCACACATAGCTGACAATAGCCTTCACAGACCCACAACGCGAATTATTTTATCCAAACAACCACCAGCAATAGTTTTATTGTGATTGCATGTGACCAAATATTTTGTTAAAAATATAGTTTGTCCAATTCCATCCGAAAAAATCCGCCCATTCTTCGGGAGAAGAATTCAAAACATTTTTTCGACACACTCACTGTGTGTTTTGTTAAATTCCATCCCGTTGTTTCCAAGTTTGAAACAAAAATACTGGGACAGTGATATTGTGACGTCACACCCAGGTACGGCCGTATATTATTCGGGTATATAAATTATGACCTGTCATGAAATGGACAAAGGGCGTTATTCTATTGTATTTTATTCTCTTTTAGGTTACAAAACGGGTTAAAAATATCTTTATTTCTGTATAATGGTGGCGTATTTCGGTAAAATAATGAAGAGGTTTAAAAATCTATTATCCGAATTTATATTTGGAGTCGGTCCCGGTTCCCCTCGGTAGTCATCCCCTTTCTAGCTATATCATCTTTCAGAAAGAACGCAAAACGAAAATGGAGTATCGGGAATATCTATAGGAAATATTATAACTCAATACAAGAAATTTCACGCCGATTTATTTTTATTTATTTACTTCTTTAATTTAAACTGTTTAAACCCAATTACGCAAATTAAAAACACAGTTTGTGTAGGTATACACAAAATATAAAATCATCAAGTAAAAAGTTAACAACACTTTCATAAATCCCTCTCCCAGTACCCTCTGACATGCCGACCAAATCTTCGTCCATTCGTCCGCAAACAGAGGGGCAATTCTCGTAATTTTAAGAACGTTCACAGTCTGATCTCAGTCTCAATTTGTCAAAAATACCTCTAATTTTCCTACATTTTGACAAGTTTTTGACATTTGTTTGTCGCTGAGATGAGACTGCGACTAGATTATGAACGTTTTAATTACGTGAAATTGGCCTTCAGATCGTTTGTTGGAGTAGAGTCCAGGAGATCGTTAAGAGCGACCAGAGTACGTAGTACTGGGGACTTAGCACGCGCAACGGTGTGACATGGAGGCACAGCAAACAGTCTGTGCCTTCTGCCGCGGAAGTAATTGTCTGGGAGAAGGAAGCGAACCAGCACAGCAAGTACATTCCCGGTGAAGACGCGGTGCGCTGTGTCCCAGCGGTGGAAACATTATAGGCTGATATTGGGATAAGGGCAGGAGAATGATGAATGATGATGATATGTGTTATGGGTGTGAAGTCGCGGGCAGAAGTTAGTGTATTGATAAACAAAGAATCCAGTAGGTAGGCAATAATGTTCACGTGTGTGTTAAGCCAGAAACAGTATTGCAACACTGGACACGATTAACCGACGCGTGTTCAACGACGCGTCGTCACGTGAACAATGTGGCCAAATGACACGCGCTGGCTCGCGTTTGTTGTTACAAGTGTGTTTGGCTCTTAATTTGCATTCAAGGGTAATTGGAATCTATGTATCTACTTTCCTAATATGTTTGGTAGGTAGGTATTTCGTAAAATACCAAAGAATAATGTAAATGGAAAGCTACCAGACTGAGAGCAGTGGTAGCCCAGTGGTAACGGGCCTTACTTACGAGCGTTAGGTCGTGGGTTCGAACCCAGACAGGCGCTTTACTTTTGTAAATAATTTCAAGACCACTGCTCTCAAAACGGTGAAGGAAAACATCGTGAGGAAACCGGCATGTCCTAGAACCCAGCTAAAGTACTAGGAATTGGTAAAGGGCGGGCGTTATACGTTTCGCGGGACTGTCTTATGTAATTTTGTCGTTTTAAAGGTGCTAATTCTCAGCCTAATTTGAATAAAAGACTGTTGATTTTGAACCAAAAACTCGAAGACAGGAGAAATCTATCAAAATCAAAAGTCATTTATTCAAATTAGACTGAGAACCAGCACATTTCGAACTTCAAAATCACAAAAGAGTCCCCCAAAACGACCGCCCTTCACCACTTCCTAGTGCTTTCGCTGGGAAGAAGCGGCGCAACAAACTCCCCAGCAGCACAGCTGTCTGTTCAGTTAGAAAATACTTGATTGAATACAATACTAGGTGTACAAAGTAATTAGCATTACAAGACATATAACATTACATTAAATTATTTGCCATAATATGTCAGCTAGCCACGCCAATATACCAACAAATACAATAAAAACTATACTTACTCAAGCAAAAAAATTATAAATAACCATTTAAAATGTATGAATCCGCATAGAGCCCGCGTGGGATATTACGATATTATACTCTCACAGAAAGGAGGCCGGCGTCCTAACAGTGGAAAGGTTTTACATCCTCTACCTACTCTCTCGGGGAAAATCGGGTAGGAAAGGAGAATTACCGAGGAATTCCGGTATGTTAAACCTGTGACGTTAAGTTATCGACACCCTTTAAAACCCACATAAAATAAAACTACCCTCAGTCCGCTGACGTCAACCCACTGGACCACTATAATCGATTCGTAGATCAAATAAAGCAGCGCGTGACATAGGTAGCAAAACGGATAAATCCGGTACAGGTACAGACGGGAAACGGTACAAAAAGGGTCGGTGAATTAGGGTTGGCAATGGTTCGAACTTCGAATGATTTGTGAAATATAGTAAGAAAGAAAGAAAGAAAAATACGTTTATTTGTGGTACAAATGACGCAAAGAAAGAACACAAACACAAAAAAATAACAGGTTGAGGGAAAATATGCGTCACATCCACGCAAAATGGCCATCGCTCAGCATAATGCTAAGACCCTATGCGAGACAGAGACCCAGCGCTGGATTAAGACTTGACAAAACATTAATCAATTTATTAAACACATAAACCTTTCGAAATAAAATCTATAAACGATCGTATATCAAAATCCGTTGCGTAGTTTAGAAGGAAATCGCAGTTACACACAGCTACGAAAAGTGACTTTAATTTATAATTTGTTGCATGTGACGTGAAAGGTTTGGAGAGCGATTTCGATTTTAATTCAACATCAAACTCATTTTTGAAATATAAATAAACTAGCTTCAGCCCGCGACTTCGTCCGCGTAAAATTTTAGCCCCTGACCCATCGCGTCGCATCCCATCGCTCGCCCGTGCTACTACTATCTCAAATCCGACTGGTAGTTCCGGAGATTACCCCCCTACATACAAACAAACAAATTTTACCGGTTTATAAAATAAATAAACATTTATTTCAGAATCACTTCCATATTTGTTAGTAACAATGTAAACTTATAAACTAGTGTTTAGTAACATTTAATCTAAGCTGCGTGAGGCACGCCGTTCCTAGGGAATGTCTACTTGACTGCGTGCAGTCGTATCCATCGCCCCAGGATCGGAGAGTCCCACCACCATCAGCCAATGTTCTAAGAATTGTGTAACTGGGTAAATATTACGGTTGTTGCATGTTTACCAGTCATATTTGTGGCCGGTTTTACCATTACCGAATAAATACTTATCGGTTTACTTCAGGGTTTCACAGATAATTTAAAAATTTGGAATCCGAAAGTTTGACTAAAACAAAATAGAAAAATAAAACTTGAAATTGTGTGCTCACGTAGACTGCATGTTGACAGCCCTGAAAAACAGCTCGCACCTTCGTTCCATGTTCCATCCCTGGAGTATCCAACGTTTACAAGATTACATGGTAAATATTTACCAATTTGATAGTAAACAAAGTTTATTTGAGGGTAAACAATTCGATACATTTTCATTACTGTCCAACAGATTAGAATGTTACTTAGGAAAGCTTGTTTTGCGTATGGTCGAGTTGATTTCTTTGAGAACACCCCATTTGGCTTAAGTAAATGAAAAGTCAGTTATTCAAACTAGGCTGAAAATTAGCACTTTTTGAACGTCAAAATTACATAAGACGGTCCCCCAAAACGCCCCCCATTCACTTCTTTCTAGTGCTTGGGAAGAATAAATGGAGCAACAAATTCCCCAGCAGATATTAAAATAAGCGTAAATCATTAGAAACCCTAAAAGTTTTTATAGAATAAATGAAATATTTCCCGCAAAAAAATCAAAAATCCACGTTGACAGCCCTTAAAAACCGCTCGCACCTTCGTTCCATCCCTGGAGTATCCAACGGTTACAAGATTACATGGTAAATATTTACCAATTTGATAGTAAATCAGGTTTGTTTGAGGGTATACAATTCGATACATTTTCATTACTGTCCAACGGATTAGAAGGGTACTTATGAAAGCCTAGCGTATGCTTGTATGCTTGAGTTAATTTCTTTGAGAATGGTGGGCTCAGCTTGAACGCACGGTAAAATAATCGGCTTATAATGTTCCCACTGCTGGGACACAGGCTCACAGGCCTGCTCTCGGTGAGAGGGAGTGGGCCGTAATCCACCACGCGGGCCCAGTGCGGGTTGGTAGATATCACATGTCTTCGATTTTTTTGGTCTGGGACATGCCGGTTTCCGCCCGATGTTTTTCTTCACCGTTTTGAGAGCAGTGTGGTGATGAAATAATTTACAAAAAGTAAAGTGCCCATGTTGGGGTCGGCTTCCAGTCTAACCGGATGTAGTTGAATACCAGTATTTTACATGTAGTGACTGCCTATCTGACCTCCACAACCCAGTTACTGGGTAACACGATATCCCTTTGTAAGAATTTTTGGCTTCTGACTATTCGTAACAACTGCCAAATATATACAAATGACAGCCGGGACCAACGGCTTAACGTGAGTCCGAGGCATGGAGGGGTTTCGATCTCGATATGTAATGGATGGTCACCCATCCACGAACCAACCGCGGCAAGCGTAGCTTATCCTCCGATCTACCCCTGCGGCTGTTATCAAGCCACGAGCCCCTCTTACTGTAGGGTTAGATTAGGTTTATATTTTATTTTATTTTAGGGTTGTATTTTCGATTTAAAAATTGTACAATTTTATGTTACGTTCACGTCGTCCGTTCGTGTTAGGGCTCTGGTAAACCTCTGGTAGATGGTTGAGCAGCTCAAGATACTCTTTGAGAATGTATTACATGGTCAAATGGCCATTTATAACGGAATCTTCAGTATTCATTGGTGAATGACTGTTTCGATCTCGTCAAAACTACTTGCTTATGTAGGTATAATTTTCATGCTTAAATGGCCCTGGTTTGGATGTTCTAAAATAACGAATGTTGTCATGCTTCGTTGTCGTGGAATTTGTAATTTCCTTTGTTATGATAGGAATTGATGAAAGACTCTGAAATCGTTTTCAATAAGTACTTAATATAAAGGAAATAGATAAAATGTCTTCTCATACATAATTATAAATCAATTTTATCTCACGAAGTGACGCGCGCTTTACTCTCGGTACCGTCCGAGACAATGGCGAAGTCGGTGTCTGTGTTATGTGCTAACCCTTTTCGTCTTCACCCACACATTCATAGCGTGTTTGTACGATTGGTTACCACAAGTAAGGATCTTGTCGCTTCGTAAGATAAAAATACTGTAGCACTTTAATGAAATTGCTACCTTCATTAACTGTGTTTCTCTTCTTTCCAGATGATGACGGAATCAATAACAACATGAGATACTGAGGTCACCAAGATGACTGCAACTAAAGTAAGTGCTCCTTATGTTACTTCATACAGCGTGGCGCTTTAATGGCGACATTAATTTAACACACGTATACGGTTTCGCGTTTTAGTTTTATGAATATATTTTAATTTAACTAACCATTAATAATATTTATTTATTTACTAACAATTTTCTAAAATAGCATCGTAAAGCAACCTGACTTAAAGAACTGAAGGCAGTCATTTGCCGGGGTCACGGATCATAACATCGCATCAATGTAATTAAAACAAATACCTAACGTGCAAAGAGAAGGCGAATTGAAGGAAAGAGAGAGAGCCCTATGTCGGCGAGGGGCGTAGGTAGAAGTTTTCAAGTTACGATTTTTTATGTTGTTATAATATAAACTGTCTTTGGAGACATCTTATATGTATAGTGATTAGAAGATTGAAACTGCACATATTTTTCCTTACAAAAGAAAAACCTTCCGCCAAACAAAAAAAAAACCGGCCAAGTGCGTGTCGGGCCTGTTCTAGTACGATTCTGTTGTTCTTTATTCTGAATTATAAGTAATGGTAAAGATATTAGGAGTTCTTTACCCGTTATAAACAAGCTACTTCATCTTAGTCACTTTAAAGGATTAATGCAAAGGATTTTGTATTTGGTACAAAATTATCCAATACCCAAGTTCAACGACTATTACTGCTGAACTAATAAATTTATCTTAACCGCTATAATTTTCCTTTAAAGTTCATGAAATGTACTATCATCGTGAATTTTTCCAGAATTTTTTTTTGGAAGACCTATTCAACGATACCCCACACGATGGAGTAGACGACGAAAAAAATATTCATCCCCACTTCACATGTGGAGGAGAGAGCTACTCTAAAAAAAAAATATTTTCCAAAATTTTATTTTACCACTTTTTCGGCGTAATTGATATACACACTCCTACAAAATTACAGCTTTCTAGTACTAACGGTCTCTTAGCAAAACCTCGGATAGACAGACAGACGGACATGACGAAACTATAAGGGTTCCTTGTCAGAACTACGGAACCCTAAAAACTTGTTTTTGTTTTCGGTTTTCGGCCTATTATGCAAATCAGACCGAATTTTGATTTCGGCCAAAAAAAAACAAACCCAATCAGTAAACCTACCTATAAATTGACAAAATATACAAAACATTTTTTTATTAGCTAGGCGTCGAAACGAACACGTTGAGATGAAATTGTGTATTTTGTTGCCATATTTTTCGTGGATACCTTCCCGTGTCGCAAATCGAATGTTATTATTTTTGCGTATTTTGTTTATTTTCCGCGCAAAAAATGGCGAAACAAAATACTTGTATATTTTTTCGTTTATCACAAGCAATTTTTTATAAAAATAATTTATGGAATAAGAATAAGAAATTTTATTTGCTCAAACATGTGTATACAAACATACAGAATTAAAATAATACATGCATGCAAGATCTTAAAATAAGGGAGTGGCTCAAGACATGTCGGTCATTTCTAATGGCGTGCAAATATCTTAGTTATGTACAATTATTATTATTTAATCAATGATTTTTAACTTTTACACTATTATACATTAAATATCAGTCACAGTTAAACAAATTTCTTACCTATATTAAAATTCCTAATGCCTTGTTACTTGGAATAAGTAATAAAGTAAAAAAAGTCTTATTCCACGATTTAGACCTAAATCATCAGAGACGTACGTACCAACACAAAACGACGGCCATTTGCGGCAATGTGTTAATTTTAGTTCCTGAGACACTCGAGCGGGGCGCTTTGAATCGGCACAAAAAACAACTGTCATTTCGTCTAGTATATTTAGTCCAGCGTGCTTGTATAATACAGCCGCTCGATTCTGTAAAAATCACAACGTGAAAAGTAAGATGAAGTGAGCTTAGAGTGAGCTGTCAATAGTGTGCATACAATAGTTGGACAGACAGCTCACTCCACGCTCACTTCACGTAAGTTTTCACGGTGAGATGGTTACAGAATCGCACTGCAGGTCAGTGTAACGGACTAAATCGCAACTCTTTTAAAAATCCTCTTGACGTTATTGTTGTTATACGAGTAGATAGACTTTTATGTTACAGTCGCTCTGAGCAATGGCCCGGGGCCCGCGTGGTGGATCAGGGCCCACTCTCTCTCACAGAGAGAAGGCCAGTGTCCCAACATCATTGTAGGCTGGTTATGCTTCTGTCATGCACCAAAACATGATAGATTTTGACCCATACACCACCATTTTTCCTTAAACTTTCAATTCACAAACCTTAGTCAAACTAAATATTTATTAAATATACCACAAAACATACGATTAAAACCCACATGAGACATTAAATTGTCCCCATAGCGGTATTTTCGTCGACAATTTTGCGGGTATACCCATGTCTTGTACAGGAAAATCGAATGAAACGTCACCTTTCACCAAACACGGGTATCCATATCGAAAATATGACACCAACTAGAAAAAAATATGGCAGTATATTTTGCTCGTTTTACTTTTTACGTACATTCATAATAATACCCTTTGTCTCCGAAGGAGTAGGCAGAGATAGATTACATCTACGTTTTGCTATACAGGATGTAAAAACACCCATCACATAGCCGTCAATTACGCAATCTTTACATCAAACTACTCTCATCTTTACTTAACTCGTTTTTTTTTTACTTTTGGTGTGAAAAGCTGTTTGCGGTAGTGCGCAGTGTAACACACGAAAAGCATTGTGCTTATGGGTGCAAGCTACGGTACAGGGGTCGTGGAGGTATTTAAAGTTATGGGTGATACTTTAAAAAACTGGTTTTCGTAAAAAAAAAATCAGAATGTTAACCTTCAATATCTCCGTAACCATCAGAAGGCATGGTCCAGTACAAAAAAAAATATTAAAAATTTAATGACGGGGAGTACAAATGACTCTCGGCTTCGTAAAGTGTCTTTTTACACCCGGTATTTAGGCCTCTGTAATAAGAGGGGAGAAGCACAACCGGAATTAAAAAAAGGACCGAGTAAAGACATAAAAAGTTTAAAAAAAAATCAACAAGTAAAGTGGAGATGGACAACCCTGTCCATTGTTTTTTTTTTTCTTTTTTTGAGAAGGAAAAATGGACAAAACTAATAACTGAATGGCTTTTTCTGTCATCAAAATCAAAATATTTAATGCCACATAAACCTACATGGGCACTTATGAAACGTCAGACGCTAGGTGCACAGCTGTGCGATTCTGTAAAACCATCCCACCGTGAAAACTTAGGTGAAGTGAGCGTAGAGTGAGCTGTCATTCCAAATAATGCTAGGGATTGACACTACTGACAACTCACATCAAGCTCACTTCACTTGAGTTTTCACGGTGAGATTTTTACAGAATCGACCGGCTGTTCTAATTGGTCGTTTCCTATGGAGAAGAGCCGGCAAGAAACTCCACGGTTACTCTTTTAAAAATAATTCGCTCTTACAATGTTTTCAAATTACAGTGTTAACAGGTATGAGAGGACAGTGTAGGCCTGTCATCATGTACCAGGTACTCATTAAATAGAAAATGATCTAAAAATCTACAGTCTACAAGACCTAATAAATAAACTTTTGCTGTCTCGTGGGGTACCCCAGACAGCACAATAAACAGAGGTAGATAGAATAAGAGATCAGGAAACCTGCGGGTCCATATTGGACCCGCAGTTTTCCTGAGCAGAAGACAGGACAGAATGGACATCTTTAATGGCTACCGTTGTCGGAAGATAAATTATATACATTTTTTGTTAAAACAAGAAAATTTCTCGCGGCCAGCTAAACATTAAATTTTGGGGGTTCCCCATACTTAAAACTGAAACTCAAATTTTTTTTTTTATCAAACCCATACGTGTACCCCACACGTCTATCTATGGATAGGTCTTCAAAAATGATATTGAGGTTTCTAATATCATTTTTTTTAAGCTGAATAGTTTGCGCGAGAGACTTCCAAAGTGGTAAAATGTGTCCTCTCCCCCCTGTAACTTCTAAAATAAGGGAATCATAATAATAAAAAAAATATGTGATGTATACATTTCCATGTAAACATCCACCGAAAATCGGTTTGAACGAGATGACGTTTAGTAGGTACTTTTTTAAAATCGTAAATTGTAATTGTACGGAACCCTCGGTGCGTGTGTCCGACTCGCACTTGGCCGGTTTTTTTTTGTTCGAGTTTATCTTATCCCGTTTCCTTCCTCTCTCCTTAAACATCATCATTATAATTATTTTCTTTGCTCTTGTTTCATATTTATTTAGATTAGTATAATATATTATATGTATGTTTTTCTAGTATTATGTAAATGTAAATGGTACACCGCAGACTGCCTACAGTATTTGTCTCTCCTTCCCCTTTTTAATCCATCCAAAGGTTGTCTTTAAAAGATAGCTCTTAGCGATAAGACCGCCCATTGTGTCACCCTTTATTTATTTATTTATTTATTTATATATCAATTGCTTGCTTGCTTTGTAAAATTTATATGTATATATTTTACGTCTGTAATTTATATGGTGTACATAATAAAGAGTCATCTGCATCATCTGCCTAGTCTAACCGGATGCAGATGAATACCAGTATTTTACAAGGAGCGACTGCCTATCTGACCTCCACAACCCAGTTACTATGTAACACGATACTCCTTGGTAAGACTGGTTGTCAGACTTTCGGGCTTCTGACGACCCGTAACGACTGTCAAAGATCCACGAATGACAGCCGGGACGAACGGCTTAACGTGCCTTTCGAGTCACGGAGGGATCTTGGTAAAGATGGCCACCCATCTACGGTCCAACGGCGACAAGCATAGCTTAACCTGATCGATGGACCAGTGCGGCTGTTATTACTTAGCCACAAGCCCCTCGTACCTAATAGAGAGAATTCTATTTTATTCTATGAGCGTGTTTCCCTGACAATTAAACCTGTCTTATTTCTGTCTTCCAAGTCCTCAGCAGCAACACGGCAAATAAGCCATTTTATTTCATTATCACGATTTAAGAGGCCTTATTGAAAAGCCCTGTCCGAGGTCCCAAGGATTTCCAAAGATCGTTTATTATCTCATCCTATAAATAAATACCGTCCTTCAACGAGCACTCCCGAAGGTTCACGAAGGTTCCCGAAGTGTTTCCGTCGAGAACCTTGATCGCTATTTAGAACAACTTTTAACTGGGGATGAAGTACAAATAGTCTACAATGCCCGAAATACACGACCCTAGTTTCTCAAACCAGCGGGGTAATTAAGTAACACGCTTACTAATGTAAGCGTGTTACTCAATTACCCCGCAGGTTTGAGAAACTAGCTTATATATCTATAATATAAAAATGAATGTGTTGCTAAGCGCTGAATGTGTTGCTAAGCTTTTGCCCGCGACTTAGTCCGCGTGAAGCAACTTTCTTATATTTTTTTCTGTAATAACCAACCTCGTACATAAAGGAATATTCCAAAAAAAGAATTAGCGAAATCGGTTCAGCTGTTCTAGAGATTTTGCCCGCGACTTAGTCCGCGTGAAGCAACTTTCTTATATTTTTTTCTGTAATAACCAACCTCGTACTTAAAGGAATATTCCAAAAAAAGAATTAGCGAAATCGGTTCAGCTGTTCTCGAGATTTGCGCTTAGCAACACATTCAACGATTCATTTTTATATTATAGATAGATTATTAGCTCGTGATGTCCCACTGCAGGGCAAAGGCCTCTCTACTCTTTCCACTTCTCTCTGTTCAAAGCTTCTAAGGACCAGTTCTTGTTGAAGGAGTCCAGCTCATCCCGCCATCTCCTGCTGGGCCGGCCGCGATGTCGCTTGCCATTGAGGGTTGTAAGGAGTTAATAGTGTAATATATGTATCTTTTTAACTTGCACGCGACCTACAATCTTTCATCATCATCATCATTTCAGCCGAAAGACGTCCGCTGCTGGACATAGGCCTCCCCCAATCACCTCCAAGTCGACCGGTTCTGTGCTTCTCGATCCAATGGGTTCCTGCGGCCTTCGGTCCACTGAGAGGCCTTCCAACGCTACGTCTTCCGGTACGCGGTCGCCACTCCAGAACCTTTCGGCGCCATCTGTTCTGCAGACAATAGCCCTGCCCACTGCCACTTAAGTTTGGCGATTCTTCGGGCTATGTCGGTTACCTTGGTTCTCCTGCGGATCTCTTCATTTCTGATTCGATCACGCAGGGAAACTCCAATCATAGCCCTCTCTATTGCCTTCTGGGTGACTTTAAGCCTGTCACAATCTTCATTATGATGTTATGTTCACCTGAAATTCATTAATAGCCTATCGCTTCCTCGTCTGTAGTGGGACAGATGGCAAAGACTTAAAAGCTGCTTAGAGTTGAGAAGCCTTTGAGCATTTGTCTGCAACCTTTGATTTTTTCAAATACCCCAAAAGTTTGATTACCGATTACAGGTACCAACCAACTGAGATCAAACGGTAGACTCATGAAAAGAACGAGGGAAAGCGGAAAAAGCTGTCAAAAAATCAACAGCAAGATGGCTTCATCCGTAAAAAAATCTGATTTATTTTTTTTAAAAGCAAAGAAATTACGTCTTTGACGTGAAGATTTGTTTGATCAAACCATAGAGGCCTTTTCATTTTTCTACCGCGTTAGGGGCTCGACAAACTTATCGGAGAGAAATCGCATTAAATCGTTCATAACGTCAAGGCTGACTCTTATTGCCTTTAGAAAGGACAAATAAATCAGTCTGTAGTCGTCGTCTTATTACAGGGCCTGCTTTTGTACAGAAAAGGACTTGTTTTTATAGTAAGACCTGCACCTATTTACTACTCATTTTAAAAATTCAAATTGCACTATTGGAACCATTAACCTTTTTAAAAAAAAAACAAAAAACAATTAAATAAATTTCTCTGTAAACATTTTAACTGCCTATTATTTATGTTTCAATTTTGTTATGCTAAGGAATACACCTACTCAATATTAATACCACAGGGGCAATTCTCGTAATTTTAAGAACGTTCATCATTCTGTTCTCAGTCTCAATGTGTCAAAAATACCTCTAATTTCCCTACATTTTTGACAAGTTTTTGACATTGATTGTCGCTGAGATGAGATTGCGACTAGATTTTGAACGTTTTTATTTACGAGAACTGGCCTTCTGATGTTATCCTTTATTCATGTGCTTTTTTTTTGTGTATAATTATCTTTTGTTGGAGACCCTAAATAAATATAAACTAATAAATAGTTTTTTTTTGTACGTTTTTTTGTTACGCTTTCACGCTAAAACGGCTAAATCTGTTTAGCCGTAGCATCCTATCGCTGTAAGTATCCTATATACCAATTCAGGTCATGATCTACTGATCATGACCTGAATTGGTATATAGGATACTTTTTATCCCGATATTCCCACGGGATCGAGATTTTGGGGCGCAGCTAGTAAATAATAATTGCAATTGACTTATAATTGTTTGTGTTGCTAAAATGAAAGTGATTGTCTTAACAAGTGACTTACCTAATTAAGGTGCATATTTCTCAACGTTGTTGTAGCGATATTTTCTTATATCGTAAGAGGGATAATTTCCCTACGGCCAAAGTAAATTTAATAAATAAGGTAGCGTGGCTCAAAATAAATGTTTAGACTCCCTGTTGGGCGAGTATTTACTGAAGAGGGTGGATGGGTGGACCATCTTTACATTCCTCGACCCCTCCGTGCCTCGAAATGCACGTTAAGGCGTTGGTCCAGCCATTCGTGGATCTTTGACAGTCGCTATGGGTGAAGCCCAAAAGTCTGACAAACAGTATTACCCAGTAACTGGGTTGTGGTGGTCAGATAGGCATGCTGATTTTCAGCTGCATCCGGTTTGACTGGAAGCCGACCCCAACGTAGTTGGGAAAAGGCTAGGGGTGATGGGTGTAAGAAAGAGACTGTTGTCAGAGAAGACGCTCAACAAACTCGAAATTTTCCCAAAACTCGATAATATGCCATATCGGGCGCGTACGTACTGTACCTAAGAGCTTTTTTCTTCTTAAAAAAATGTCTGTTTTTCCTCTCTACCGATTTATCCTTTTTTTTTTCTGGATGGGAAATCATCAAATGACCCCTCCCGCTCTGGGTGGAGCGGAAGGGAGTGTCAGACTCTTACTGACTAAAACCCACCCGTGTTCCTTCCTTAGCCCTTTCTGTTCCAGGGCAGCGGTAACCCTTTCGGACGATCCCGCCGCCCTGGCAGGCTTCGGCCCTATCGGGCCCCATCCTCTGCTGACTTCTCTTTGAGGCGCGCGTGGAACACAACGCGCCGTCCGGCACGGGCCTGGTCCTGATCGGACGGCGAGCTACCCACTACTCTCCGCCCGCAGGCCCGCGCCTACGGTGGCCGGGAGTCGTCACGCGGCTCCCGACGCCCGGAGCGTCTCCCGCGGCGGCCACCTCCTTCGCTAGCATGACTGCTTCGCAGAAAGAGGTGACTGCCTCCCACTCCCTGTCACCCCGGACCATGGCTTGAACCAGGCCCGGACGCGAGAGGTCGCCGCCGTTGCCGATCGCCTCTACGAGGACACGGCGGGGCTCCGCCCAAGCAGGGCAGCCCTCCACCGTATGCTCACCGATTTATCCTTAACTTGTCTTTTATACAGTGTCCTCCAAAAGTTAGTTGACATTTTTCATCTTCAGATGTGATACGAGCTTATGATTTAAAATAAAAATAAATAAATAAGAATCAGGCACTCGTAAGGGATTACTTGATATTTTTTTATAATTTAAGTCAAAGTAGAATTAGTCAAAAACAACGTTACAGCAATTCAAACATTTGGATCACTAGATTTTAAAAACACAATGTGATGTGTCACAGCTGAACTGGAAAAATAACAACTAAGTTTTGGAGCCCACTGTATATAGAGGAGCAGTGGTGGCCCAGTGGTATCCTCCCCGAGTTACGAGTTGTAGATCGTAGGTTCGAACCCACACAGGCGCTTTACGTTGTGTAAATTATTTCATCATCATTGCTCTCAAAACGGTGAAGGAAGACATCGTGAGAGAACCGGCATATCCTAGAAGCAAAAATTCGAAGACATGTGACATCCACCAACCCGCACTGGGCTCACGTGGTGGATTACAGCCTACTCCCTCACAGAGACGAGGCCGCGTCCCAGCAGTGGGAACATTATAGGCTGATTATGGTGTATATACAACGTGTACCAACAATGTGTGGTCATTATTTAAAGGGTGTGGTACGGACCATCAAACTAAACAATTTTCTCCATGGGACCAACATAATAATCGCCAACGCTGTATAGATAAACGAGCCATAAGACTTATTTTATTTATTTATTTACTCAAATTAAAGAATTATAGTAAACGTTAAAAATACAGTTTTACAAAATCTAAAATCGAATCGAATCGAATCTATTTCTACAAACGTGTGGGTGAGCACTGCTCTCCTAGGTTATGGAAATCTGTGTTAAGAGGAGCGTTGACAACGTACGCCATTTCATACAAACTTTCAAGTCCTTGTTTTTCGAAATTCATGAACCGATTTTAATGAAACTTCCTACGCATAAGCAGGATATATATAGATCTAAAAAGTTAATTGAGAACATTTTTGAAAAATAGTGTTACAGCTAAATTAGACAGATTTTAAATTTTCCATAGAAACAGCGATTTCCAATACCTAATTTTTTTTTAAATAAGACATTTCGAAAATGTTCTTAACCAACTTTTTAGACCTATATATCCTGCTTATGCGTAGGAAGTTTCGTTAAAATCGGTTCATGCATTTCGAGAAAAAAGGACTTGAAAGTTTGTATGAAATGCCGTACGTTGTCAACACTCTTATGGAGAATCAGTCCGGTCCCCTAAGGTACAATGACTTATAAGTTACATAGTGCTTCTTATGTTACTGTTATAATTTCGAAGAATGAGTTACACAATTAAAAGTTTGTTCAAGATACGTTTTGTTATCGTTAAAATAAAATAATTTAAGATAAATATGTGTGTGTGTGTGTGAATATGTGAAGATATAGGAACAAACGACAACTTATGTCATAAACGTCAGTACATTTCTAGCTTACATAACGCCGTGAAAGCCATCCGATCCATCCATCACGCCGACTGGACGAGATGTACCACTTATTTGGTATTAAACTTACCTCGTGTTTGACGCGGCTTTTTCCTTATTTTTCTCACATTTTTATGTTTATGTTTTTTCTTATATTTTGGAATAGTACTAGATGAGCTTATACTTAAATAAGTTTCTGATTGGCAAGATGAGTTTTGTTGTTGTGGCGGTTATTTGCAGTGTAGGATTGTTTTTGTAGCTATTTTGTGAATTTATGTGTAAAATAATTTAATATTTAAGTTGGGAAATATCCTACAACAGCACAAATCTCTGCTTCACCGATTTCTGTATGTAATTTATTCAAATAAAAAATCTATCTTATCTTAACCGGATGTCAGATAGGCAGTCGCCATGTAAAATACTGGTATTCAGCTGCATCCGGTTAGACTGGAAGCCGACCCCAACATAGTTGGGAAAAGGCTAGGCAGATGATGATCTTAACCGGATCGTAGATGACGTTCTATAGTTTCTGAGAAAAGACGTTTATTATGATTATGTATGTACGTGTACGTGTATGTATGTTATGTGTGTGATTGTGTATGTGTGTACTGTGAAGGGCTAGATGACGCCTTCAAGGTATACGGGAGGAATCAAACAACGATACGATTCCTTTCAAGTTTATATTCACAGAACGTCTTTACATATTTCCGACTAAACAGCACTGACTGTTTTAAACAAAAATCCTTATCAAATACACACACACACCACCTTATTCTAAACTCGCTCCAATGGAACCCGCGCTAAATTATAGCCAGGTTGCCATCGGCGGACAAACTTTACAGTACCTACTACATTTTAAAATTGGACATATTTATTTAAACTATTTTTACTATATTGTTCCAGACGGAAATGGTCCACGCGGGCAGCAGCTTCCAATGGGACAAGCTGTCGCCCGCAGAGTTCCAGCAGTTGCAGGAGTTGACCTCGTGTGAGTACACCCTTAATTAAGCAATCATTAAACCTTCCACTGTCTTTGTGTGAGCCCCAAACGAAGCCGTTGTCAGTTGTGTTCCACATGAGTACATGCTGTGTGTGCTGTGTGGGCTTGTGGCAAAGTAAAAACAACCGCACAGGTCGATCGATCAGGTTAAGCTACGCTTGCCGCGGTTGGTCCGTGGATGGGTGACCATCTTCACATACCAGGATCACTCCGTACCTCGGAAAGCGCGTTAAGCCGTTGGTCCTGGCTGTCATTCGTGGATCTTTGACAGTCGAAACTGGTCGTCAGTAGCCCGAAAGTCTGACAACCAGTTTTACCAGAGAGTATCGTATTACCCAGTAACTGGGTTGTGGATGTCAGATAGGCAGTCGCCATGTAAAATACTGGTATTCAGCTGCTTCCGGTTAGACTGTAAGCCGATCCCAACATAGTTGGGAAAAGGCTAGGCAGGTGATGATGATGATCATTGTATGCTGTGGGTTCCCTGAAGCACAGCATCATGCTGAGTGGAAGTCTTCTTGCCACAGTCACGACGTGCAGCTGTCGACTATTTCGGTTTTATGCTCGTGATTATAGATCTATTTTGTGTTTATTATCCGAGTTAATTATCTTTGTATTGTTGTATGCACGTGTTTCTGTGTAAACAAAACAAATAAACCTATTTTTCTTTCTTTTATTTCTTACCATCATCATCATTCTCCTGCCCTTATGCCAATTTATTTGGGGTCGGAGCAACATGCATTTTTCTTCCATACTTCTGTAGCGCTATCTAGAACGCTATATGCGAACTACGCGTCATACTGTCTTGCAAAATCCTGCATCGCACAAGCAAAGTTTACCGCGCAATTAGCATATATACAACAGCCCGACATCATTCATCGGGCAGTTTCCCGACAGACACGACACCCGTCTGGTTGGAGGATCCTCCCTTTTCTATGGAGGATGAGTGAACTTTAAACCCTGTTCCTCATACCTCTATACTTCTTTCTCTATCACCGTAGTCACCCCTTTCTAGCCATATCATTTTTCACACAGTCGATCCATCGCTTCTTTAGTCATTTGTGTTCCACATTACTGCAAAAACAAAACAAAAACTGTATTTTTGATCTCTCCTAAGTCGAATGTTACAAGGACGTTCAGGTCCAGTAAAAATACTTTCATATTCAAAGTAGAGACAGAATATTTTTTGTACCACTTAGATATACTTTTAGGTTATAACTCAATGCAAACGAGCCGTTATACGGAGATTAGGCACTCAAACCCGAAGGTAACTAAATGTTTAAGGCCCGTTGTACACAGGTTTTTCTTGCCGTAAAAGTGTACGGTTTGGCCGTGAAAAACTACGATTGATTCGCCGTATGTAGGTAAAGTCGTCAATGTTGTATGGATCACTATGGAAGCTTGTTGATAAACACGTTTCTCTACAGCGCGGTTTATACGCCGTGTGTATGCACGGTGGTCAGCGTTGTATGGATCGCTATGGAAGCTTATTTTCAGACACGTTTTTTCTACAACGCGGTTTACTCGCCTTACCGTAAAGAAACCGTGCCATGTACATGGGGCAACACCGGTGACCTTTCAAACCTCACCAGAAACTGTGCCACCCCTATTCGCTGTCTCTTCATCTAAAAGTTTCAGCGATTCTCGAAAACTCAGCGCCAATATCACGAAAATCACCTGACCTTTCCTAAACCTAACAAAATGAAGCCACTGAACATCGCGTCCGAAGTTTCCTTCCGATAATAACATTATGCCCTTACATGTTCCGATTTTACATCGGATGTTGGGCGTCGGTCGGTAACTGATCTAACCATTTTAGTTAATACTATTAGCTCTCCCTCTACCTGTGTACCGTTTACCGCCTTACACACAAACATCGTTTAACGTTAAGGGGAACGCGCTAAGGTAGAGGAAAATTCAAATGTTCTTACTTTTTTTTGGAATTTGGGTTTTGCTGGGCATGAGCCTCTCTTTGCTTGTGCCAATCCCCACGCTCCTGTGCCAACCTCATACAGATTTTGCCCGCGATTGCTACAATGTCGTCTGCCCATCTCGCCGCCGGATGACCGACATCTCAAATCCTTCAGTAGTACTTCATACTGACAGTAGTAGTTGGTAGTTCCAGAGATTAGCGCATTCAAACACACAAAGTCTTCAGCTTAATTATTATCTAGTATAGATAGATGTACCCTAAACCAATTAAATTCATACCACTTCACCCACATGAAGGTATAAAATCAACCAAAACAAACCCGAAAATGCCTTTTCCCCAAAGGTAAAATTTACCTGAGTATTACCCGATTACCTCCATCATATCAGGCCACTAATGTAATAGCAGCTCAGTGTTCCAATTCAATTAGACATATGGCCCAGGGACTATGTATTAGCAAATTAAACTTTTGCACTTAGTGAATTTCGATAGGGGTGGCACAATTTCTGGTAAGGCTTGAAAGGTCGCCGCTGTTATTACAGGCATACAAAAAGAAAAAAGCGGCTTGTGGCTAAGTAATAACAGCCACACGGTTCGATCGATCAGGTTATGCTATGCTTGCCGCGGTTGGTCCGTGGATGGGTGACCGTCTTCACATATCAAGATCCCTCCATGCCTCGGAAAGCATGTTAAGCTCAGCCCGGTGGTTAAGTCCCGGCTGTCATTCGTGGATCTTTGACAGTCGTCACGAGTCGTCAGAAGCCCGAAAGTCTGACAAGCAGTCTTGCCAAGGGGTATCGTATAACCCAGTCATCATCATCTGTCTAGCCTTTTCCCAACTACGTTGGGGTCGGCTTCCAGTCTAACCGGATGCAGCTGAATACCAGTATTTTATATGGAGCGACTGCCTATCTGGCCTCCACAACCCAGTTACTGGGTAATACAATACCTCTAGGTAAGACTGATTGTCAGATTTTCGGGCTTCTGACTACCCGTATAACGACGTGTCAAAGATTCACGAATGACGGCCAGGACCAACGGCTTAACGTGCTTTCCGAGCCACGAAACAGATACGATACGAGTTACTACTGTAAAAAATCTTCAGAATTTCACAATCTTCTTCCTTCTACTCTAGTCCCACTAGATAATTCAGCAATTCAGTGTCCTTTTCTTATAATTTTCATTACGGGTTCCAAGATAGCTGAATAATTTATAGGGGACTCGTCGCTTTTATTTATTTTATTATTTATGGACACATAGACATATACATTGCGAAACGACATATATCTTTTTGTGGACCAGCCCGACCGTCTGTGTCAACGTTTCGGCACCATATATCTAGTAATGAGTTATGACAAGTAATGAGGTTACGTCTGGCGCGAATTAAAAAAATAAATAATATTTATTTTATTGCTATATTTTACATAATTATTTCTATTTTATTATTTATTTATTACTGTAATTACCTTATTACTAGAATACCAGCGCTGCGACATTTATTTTTTAAATGTCGAAGCATCATGCTGAGATAGGAGCCTTTTGGCCTCGTATAGGACTTTCTGTTTCATTTTTCCTTTTGTTATTTTTTTATATAATTTGTTTTATTTTTATTTTTAACTGTGTTTAGTTTAGTTTATGATCCTGTACGAGTCGCAATAAATACTTTTTTTTTCTTTTCTTTCTTATATATCTTGACGAGCAGGACGCACTGGAAGAGAGAGGACCTTAGTCTTCAAACACTGCGGGATAGGCGACGAGAAGACTTGACGGAGCTTTCCAAATGCTGCCCCATCCAACAGGATCTTTCTGTCGGCTTCTTTCTCAAAGTTGTGTCTACCGTGCTGAATTACTTGCCCTAGCTCAGCGCGCTAAGGAGCGAGCTATGCTCGGAGTCTCTGAAAGATAAAATCAGGGATGAAATTATCCGGAAAATAACCGGAGTTACCGACGTAGCTTGCAGAGTAAGCAAACTGAAGTGGCAGTGGGCTGTCCATGTTTGTCGAAGGACCGATGGCCGGTGGAGCAGACGAGTCCTGGAGTGAAGTCCACGTATCGGCAAGCGTATGTAGTGTGGGATGTGCCCCAGCTAGATGGACGGACGACAAAAGAAGGTGGCTGGGACGGACTGGATGCGGAAGGTGGAGAACAGAGTGTTGTTCCGCTTCTCTGATGGTTGTAGATTCTATCTTGTAGGGGTTGCAATGGTTGGTGGAGTGGCAGTTATGCCCCTATTTCCCTGTTACTAGTCCGTGCAAATTTTTTTAGAACAAAGTTGTTTTACGGATCTAGCGGTAGGAGTGAAATGGGAGAAATCGTCACGTAACGAAATAGCGTTATACCCCCTCCATGCGACTTTTATGTAATAGAAAGAGATAGAGAGAGAGAAAGAGAGAAGGAGATAATTTATTGATGATAGGTAATAGGTAATAGGTAAGACGGGCTGGTGTCCGCAACTCCACGACAATGCGCGTATTTTGCGTATTATTGATGATGTAATAATACATTATATAGAGAAAAATAAAAACTTCTTTACAACAAAAAAAAAAAAACATCCCGCCTTCCAAAACATAACTTTAATTTCGGAAGTCGGTGGCATACAACGAAAATGCGAACCCAATGACACGGACTCCCGAAATTAAAGTTATTTTTCACTTTGTAGTATCTTTTTTGAGTCGGTTGTTTTTTTTTTTGTAAAATATTTTTCTTTACATACATACACCCCTCTTACCATCCACCAGCCCTAAGTGGAATAATACCGAAATAGCACTATTCATAATGTACTTTAGGTTCCTATTACAAAACTGTTAGCATATTGAACTTAGCCTGATCAACATGGACTAATTGGGATTAAAAGCTTTTATATAAATAATACGACTCTACTCGTATATTATCAACTTTATGTCACAAGAGCCAATCACTTGGCAAAATGTGTGCTACATGCAAAACTATCCTATTTTTTTCTACCATGGTAATTAGACCAGAGAAGTCCACGTATTAAAACAAATCAAAAGTCATTTATTCAAATTAGGCTGAGAATCAGCACTTTTCGAAAGTCAAAGTTACAAAAGACAGTCCCCCAAAAACGCCCGCCCTTCACCACTTCCTAGTGCTATCGCTGGGAAGAAGAAGTGGCGCAACAAACTCCCCAGCAGCACAGCTGTCTGTTCATTTAGAAAATACTTGATTGTATACAATACTAGGTATGCTAAGTAATTAAAATTACAAGACACAGAACATTAAATTAAATTATTTGCCATATATGTCAGCTAACCACGCCCATTTACCTACAAATATAATACAAACTACGTAAATAAAAACTTACTACCTAAATAAGAGCCTCCAGGCATAAAGGGCGTGACAGCTTACATATTTATGGAATGCTGGGTTCTGTTCACATAGCTGTCACTTGAAGTCACAAATGATAAACTAGGACTATCGAAGTAAAATAAATAACTATGTTAATACTAATAACAACAATAAAACCATGGTCTCAGCACGACGACCGGTCACCACAAGCAGCACCCGTTCACGAGCATAGCGCAAAGATCAGCTATCATTGGTCAGGGCCTAGACAAAGTAACTTTATTTCGCCGTTGTCGAAATACGAATCGCCTTAAGTATGCGATTGTCACTTGTCTACTCCCTGAGTTCTTTAAATACTAAACCTATCAATCTATAATTCAAATTTTATAAATGTTTCAAATTGATGTTATTTCAAATTAAACAAATATCAACTTTATCTTAATGGAAATTAAGTTGATTTCAGAGTGATTAGCATTATTGAAAAAGTTATAAAAATGTTTGAAGTTGTAGCGTAAACTGAACTTTATTGTGTAGGAATTTAAGTTATTTTTCCATAAACTCATATTTGTTTACATTTTTGGCGAATATGTCGCAATTTTATTTTGTCTAGCCTTTTTCTATGTTGGGGTCGGCTTCCGGTTTAAACTAGAATATTAATGACACGCACTGTTTTCCTTAAGTGGCAGCGGACAGAGCACATAGCTCGCAGAACAGATGGCCGATGGGGCCGAAAAGTTCTGGAGTGGCGACCGCGTACCGGAAGACGTAGCGTTGGAACTCCTCCCACAAGGTGGACCGCCGACCTTGTTAAAGCCGCAGGAACCCGTTGGATGCGAGAAGCACGGAACCGGTCGAAGTGGAGGTGCTTAGGGGAGGCCTATGTCCAGCTGTGGACGTCTTTCGGCTGAAATGATGATGATGACTGTTTTCCTGTATTTGATGGTCCACTTGTTCCCCTGTTTATTATAAGTATTGCTACTCGTGAAGGCAATGCTCAGTTTCGTTCTTTCTCTTACATCGACACTATAAAATTTTAAATTTCTTTTCCAGATTCAACCAAGAAGCTTCAGGATGTCCTCAAGGAGTTCTGTGAGGTCAAGAAGCAGAGTTCGGATGGGGTGAGTCTCTTACTTCATTCTTTGTTTTATTCCAGGCATCATTTCATATTTATTAAGAATTATCTTGCCAGGTACATATATGGAATTAAATAATTCGCACACGGTTTTTGGAACTACCAAATTGGCAATCATATTTTGGATATGTTAAATGACCCCTGACCGCAGGGCTCGTATCTGAAGCTATAATATCAAATCATCAGTTCCCGAACGGCACCTGCATACAGTTTGTAGTGATGGGACGTATTTATTCTTTGTTCAGGACATTACCATATCGCGGTATTCTTTCGTTCTTTTCGCCCTACATTAGCTTGCTCAAAAACGCTCTGGGCTACCGATTCACTAACAAAAATTTTGACGATTATGTACTCAAATATCACGATTCCGAAATTAATGAGGATTTATTTACGTTATAATGCGCTGTTAGTCCAATTAATTAATCAGTAAAGTAAAGTAATAAAGTGGTCACAATATCGTAAATTATTAGTACCCGGGTGTAAACTCTACCCATCTTATTACAAAACGAAACCTAACTTTAGTTCTAGCCTTAATCTTTAAGCCAGTATTTGTATTTCGAACTATATTTCGATTTAGGCAAAGTTCTTAATACTAAAATGACAACTTAGCACCGAACTAAGCTGTCATTTTTGTATAAAGAACTCAATTTGGGTTTGGTTCTTAAGTCAATAACTGGGTCAGTGGTTTAAACCTGAGGGGCAATCTCGTAATTTTAAGAACGTTCACAGTCTGATCTGTCAAAAAATACTTCTAATTTCCCTACATTTTGACAAGTTTTTGACATTTGTTTGTCGCCGAGAGGAGACTGCGACTAGATTTTGAACGTTTTAAATTACGAGAATTGGCCTTCTGATCTAAAGAAAAATCTTGTTTTGTAATAAGGGGGTACGAGTATTATCACTGACAACTACAATAGCTGGGGAGTTTGCTGCGCGACTTCCTCCCAGCGAAACCACTAGGAAGTGGTGAAGAGCGGGCGTTTTGGGAGACTGTCTTTTCTAATTTTGACGTTCGAAAAGTGCTGATTCTCAGACTAATTTGAATAAATGACTTTTAATTTTGAATACACCTACCAAAATACACTGATTGCATGGATTAAGGCCCTTAGTACACGCACGTTTTTCTTGCCGTGAAAACTGTTTGTTCAACGTGTTTAAGCACGGTCGTCAGTGTTGCATGGATCACTATGGAAACATGTTGACAGACACGTTTTTTATACGGTTTATACGCCGTACCGTAAAGAAACCGTGTGGTGTACACCGACTGGTTACACATATGATTAAGTAGTTACAAAGCCAGTACTAATAAAAAGATACGTAAAGAACTTGAGAAAAGTCAATAAAATTATAAAATTTATTACTCGCAGACGGCGTGCGTGTACGAACGAAAGTTAACGTAAGTGTTTTTTGAAGTGAAAACTTTTTTAGCGGCTTTGTGCACTTTTGTTGTGATGGGTAAAAAATTTTAAACTCGCGTCAGGACACGTGAGCTGATCGAAAATTCGTAAGACGGAGCTCGCGTCAGGACACGTGACCTGATCGAAAATTCGTAAGACGGAGGGAGAGTAGACCGCATTCCAAAATATCAAAAATGCACAACGTTAATATTCAAATTTTCACTTCTGCCGGCACTCCCGGAGTGCCGGCAGAAGTGTGCGTTGATTTTTTTTATTTGACAACATAGAATAGAATTTTATTTTTTGCACAATAGTTGTTTCGATATAATTATTTTACCATTCGGCATGCAAACATTTACATTGTCATTCAATAGATCAAATTATAAATTATCATTACAATTATAATTTGATAGATCAATTAATCAATTATCATTATCATCACAATTATATCATATGCGTTCACCTCTGCCGACTCTTTCATGAAACTACGGGAGTGATGTTTTGTTATAATTTTTCTAACAATGTTATGACCTCATCTAGAAATTGCTTTATAGAACAGGAATCGAGTTTTATTGTGATAACAAGAGAAGTTAGAACAAAACTTTGTGCTTCACAAACTAATATCGCAATGCATCCTTATTGGATATACTTTGATCCAGTGCAATTTATTGTTCGACCTTTGTGGGTGAAAGTTTATATTATTTAGTTTTTGTTTGAGTGGTTTTCCTTCTACGATATTACTTTTTAATGTGTAAGGTTGACAAACAGATTATCATCATCTGCTGATGTCAGAACTTTTGGAATCGGATCAGTAGTTCAGGAGATTACCTACATACAACTCTCAATTTTTCTCAAAATTACCGTTTTTGTTGCCACTTTGCACAAGGGTATAGATGAGGTATCCCTGCACAAATAATAATAATAATAATATCCCTGGATATCGCCTAGTCTCCTTTTACCTCTATAAAATATTAGTGTAGACAACACAAACATTTATTTTATTCTATAAATCTCTATCGCCAATTTCATCCCAATATCTGTTTGTCAGAGGGGCTTGTGGCTAAGTAATAACAGCTGCACGGATCGATCGCTTTGTCCGTAGATGGGTGACCATCTATACATACCACGACCCCTCCGTGCCTCGGAAAGCATATTAAGCCGTTGGTCGCGGCTGTCTTTCGTGGAACTTTGACAGTCGTTACGGGTAATCAGAAGCCCCATAGACTCTCAAGCAGTCTTACCAAGGGGTATCGTGTTACCAAGTAACTGGTTTGTGGAGGTCAGATAGGCAGTCGCTCCATGTAAAATCCTGGTATTTTTTTATTTTTATTTATTTAATTAAGGTTCACCAACAGTTGTTACAGACATTACACAGATACAAAGGAACATACAATTGTGTCTTAAAACTAACTGCACAACCAATTACAGGTAAACACCACATGCAAAATGCTCTTTAGAAAATATAAATTTTTTTAAAGACTATTAAATTTTAAAGAATATTAAATTTTAAAGACTATTAAATACTAATATTAATGACGTATCAGCTGCATCTGGCTAAACTGGAAGCCGAACCCAACATAGTTGGGAAAAGGCTTGGCTGATTGTTAACGACCTAAATAAGGTGGCTGGGACAGACTGGATGGGGAAGGCGGAGGACAGGATATTGTGGCGCAGCCTGGGAGAGGCCTATGTCCAGCAGTGGACTGCGATAGGCTGAGTTGATTGAATAGTAGAAAACAAAACCTTTTACTTTTTATCCTGGTACTCAGACGAAGTCGTCATCAGAAGCTATAATTATAGTTTGTTATAAATAGAACTCAATTATGAGGAATGTCCTACAAAGTTGAGACAGACAGCACTATACCGCATTAGAGTTTACGAACTAATATTAGTTCGCCACAATGTCTGACCTCATGCTCGTACTGTTGTTGCGAACTGGCTCCTCAGGTACAATGATTATCTAAAGTGGATTGCTTTGTAAACTGGGAAATAGACATACATTTTTTTTGTTAGCCTACGGTGTGTCCTGATACTGGGCTAAAGCCTCCCCTTTTTCCTTCCAAACCGGGATGTCTTGTGCGATCTCGGGCCATGTTGGCCCTGCAAACGTTAACAGATCAACACACCATCTTCACCGTGGTCTATCTCGACGGCGATGTCCGCCCTCAGGCGTCCAGTGAGTGACGATCTTCGCCCATCGATCTTCTTCTCCTTTCTTTGGTCTTTGGGTGGATAAATGGTTATAATTTTACAAAACCTTGTATTTTGGTATTGTGTGTTAATGGCAAAGGCAACTCCAGCCGTCGATAACATACTGCTCGTGTATTTGAGTACGGTGCTCAAATACACGAGCGGCACATTGTCGAAGGCTGCAGATGACGCGTGTCGCTCGTGTGTATAAGCACTTAAAAGTGTAAAGGATGGAAAGAAAGAAATTTTTTTTTTTGTCACACTCCCGTGCCCTAGCCTTTTTCCAACTATGTTGGGGTCGGCTTCCAGTCTAATGCAGCTGCATACCAGTATTTTATATGGAACGACTGCCTATCTGACCTCCACAACTCAGTGACTGGGTAACACAATGCCCCTTGGTAAGACGGGATGTCAGTATTTTTGGGCTTAACCCGTAACGACTGTCAAAGATCTAAGGATGACAGCTGGGACCAACCCAGCCGGGGCTTAGCGGGCTTTCCGGGGTACTGAGGGGTCTCTGTATGTAATGGAAGGTCACCGATCCACGAACCGAACGCATCGACCCGTACAGCTCTTATTATTTCGCCACGAGCCCTTACATGTCATATCTGGTACTTGAAAAGCGTATTTATAAACCTCCAAAATCACATTAAAATCGGTAAAAGCATTACAAAACCAATATTTCCGAAGCCAGCAGTTTTCGAAATTAACTCGACAATGTCATGATAATGAAATCTGATTAAGTGGCGTCCTCGATAATAATATAGTGGAGAGATAACGTTATCTATCACCGATATTGGCACCTCATTATAAGAGATAAAGTGTTTTATTACATGGTGGCTGTTGGCGTGGCTTGGTTCGTATAGGAGTAGTAGTGTGGCACTCGGAAAATAATGTTATTTTGGAGCTCCATTTTTAATTGTGAGGTGGAGGTGTTTTTTATTAGAGAGGCCCGTGGCTAAATAATAACAGCCGCACAGGTCGAATGATTAGGTTAAGCTACGCTTGCCGCGGTTGGTCTATGGATGGGTGACCATCAAGTGGAACTTTCCGCAGCCAATTCAGGTGGCGATGCTTGCAGGAATTAGGAAATTATCTAGGCCTTGAAAAAATCAAAATAATTTATTTCACATAAACCAACATGTGTGCACGGTTCTAATTGGTCGTTTCCTATATGGAGACGAGCCGGCAAGAATCTCCACGGTTACTCTTTTAAAAATAAATTGACTTTTAGAATGTTTTCAAATTACAGTAGATATGGGAGGAGAGCGTAGGTCTGTCAACAAGTACCAGGTACTTACTTGATAAAATAAAAAATTAAAAAATCTTATGTTTCCATATATTTGGTTTGCCCAGAAACATGTGTACAAACGCCAAATGAGTATCATAGAGCCAATCATTTCTGTGTTCCAAATGTAAGATATTTTTAATGACTTCTTCGACAAAAACCGAAAACCTCGTCATATATAATAACACGCTAGCACTTACAATACTGCCTACTTTTTACGACTAGAGACGGTAGATAAGGGGTGAACTCCATTTTTATTCCCGAATACCCATCAAAATAGCCATTATTATGAAAACACAAAAACTTTTTATGGACCTTCTTCTATTAACGTACTCCTAATCTGTGTGAGCGAGCTAGCGAATATGACGTCATATCTCCTGTCTCCCTCTCTCTTTATGACGTCACATGCTGCTTGACAATCGATGATAACCTTTTACCCTAGCAAAGGATAACCGACTTTATGTGGTTTGAAATAGAACTCAAAATCGAACTAAACCATTCGGATAAGGAACCATGACGTCTCAGAAAAGGGGTGTAAAGAAGAAAAATAAATATTTATTACCGATTCCTCTGAGAACTTTATTACGCTCGTGATAAGGTTCGATTTCGTGTGCAGTCTATAAATAAACTTGATGTCCCACTAAAGTTTCGCCAAGGATTCCGAGGCCTATTTGCTTGGCATTAAGTGTAAAAACCTACGTGGGGATCAAAAAGGGGAAGTGGGTTGAAAGGGGGGTGTTTTGTACCTTCCGGGGTTAGTAGAGGTCGAAGTGTCATTGTGGAGTTAAAGAGACATTAAGTGGGTAGTTTACATAGAACTTCATTGCTGACGGAACTACTTGAAAGTCAAAAAAACTCGTGTATAAGATATTCCAGCCCAAAAAACAAACAAAGTTTATCGAAAGATTTTTACACCGAAACCGCTGTTCAATATTTTGGAATCAACTTTTATTACATAATCAACCTAAAATGTTCCCACTGCTGGGTCACACGCCTCTCTTTGTGAGGGAGTGGGCCGTAATCCACCACGCAGGCCCAGTGCGGGTAGGTAGATGTCACATGACTTCGAATTTTTGGTTCTAGAACATGCCGGTTTCTTAACGATGTTTTCCTTCACCGTTTGAGAGCAGGGGTGATGAAATAATTTACACGAATTAAAGCGCCTGTCTGGGTTCGAACCTACGCCCTACAACTCGTCAGTCGCGGCCGTTACCACTGGGCCACCAGTGCTCTTCAACTTTTATCATGGTCTAATACTTATATGATTTATGACTTACGAAGCCGAAACGTGGACACTTACAGTACGACTGGTCCCTAAATCCAAGGTCGCTCAGCGAGCTATGGAACGAACTATGCTTGGAGTATTTTTGAGGGATCGAATCCGCCATGAGGTGATCCGGTAGAGAGCCAAAGTTGTCGACATAGCTCACAGAATAAGCAAGCTGAAGTGGCAATGGACCGGCCATATTAGCCGTAGAACCGATGACCGTTGGAGAAGACTTGTTCTTAAGTGAAGAATCGGCAAACGTAAGGTAGGACGCCCTCAGGCAGGGTGGAGTGACAATCTCCGCTGGGTGGCTGGTAGCAGCTGGACGAGAGTTGCCGAAAATCTAGTTTTAAGGCGTGCAATAGGAGAGGCTTATGTACAGCAGTGGACTGATGATGGTCTTTACTTGGCGACCTTGATCGAAAGGCAGGAACGACGTAATGTGATATGAATGATCAGGGTCTTTATGTAGTTGTTTTTAATAACAGACAGGTGAAGGTTTTTGAGAGCGTTTAATAAACGAAGATCAATCAACTCCGGACTCAGGCGGCCTACTCATTAAGACAGTTTTCGAAGACACGGGACCTTTCGAAATTAGTTCGATACTTCGGAATGAACCGTACTCCCGATTAATTAACTTTTTCGAAAGGATAATAACACATCGGGAGTAAAGACAACTGTCAATACGTGTTGTGTTCATTTTTAGTTCGAGCCCCGAAGTAATATTGTTAACGAATGTCGAAGGAGGAAGCGCCCGTAGCTTCGGCCAAAACTACGGATTTCTGCTTAATGGTAACCCCCTGGACAGGAAGATATAATCCCTTAGTCTTGGGAAGGTTGGGTTAGCTTAATTTTGATCATTAATTTTTAACCGTCTCCAAAAAAGGTCGACGCTATATTGGTCGGAATCTGTAAATAACGTCATGTATTTTTAGAGATAATTATTTACCACGACCGATTTCGGTGATTCTTTTTTTTATTGGAAACGGGGTACATACCTAAGGGTTGGTGCCAATTTGGGTCAAGTTCTGATGAGTGGGGTTTTTGAGTTAGCTTCATTAATAATATAATATTATGTTATCTACTTCGTCTATATTGAAGATGCTATAATGAATACATAACAAGAATTTGTGTGGGACAACTAAAAAATAAAAACTTGGAGGGGCTTGTGGCTAAGTAATAACAGCCGCACGGGTCGATCGATCAGGTTAAGCTACGCTTGTCGCGGTTAGTCCGAGGATGGGTGACCATCTTTATATACCAAGACCCCTCCGTGGCTCAGAAAGTACGTTAATCCGTTGGTCCTGGCGGTCATTCGTGGATCTTTGACAGTCGTCACGGGTAATCAGAAGGCCGAAAATCTGACAACCAGTCTTACCAAGGGGTATCTTACCCAGTAGCTGGGTTGTGAGGTCAGATAGGCAGTCGCTCCATATAAAATACTGGTATTCAGCTGCATCCGGTTAGACTGGAGCCGACCCCAACATAGTTGGTAAAAGGCTAGGCAGATGATGAACTTAAAAATAAAAACTTGCATGTTTATGCTCGAGCCTCCCTAGTATTCACGAGGAAAACAGCATCGGGAAACACCAAAACAAATAAATAAACTAATAAATTGCAATGGATTGTAATCTTTTCCTCAACCATCATTCTTGTCGCATTACATATTTCCTGCCTTCCAATCATTCTTGTGACATTCGTTCCTGTGAGTATGAGCAGCTACTCGTATACTATACTTTAGCAATAAATACTTTTTGTTTCTTTCTTTCTTTGTATGAGTTTGTTGCCCCACTTCTTCTTCCCAGCTAAACTAATGCTTGAACTATTCGCTCATAAGATCTATGAATAGATTTGTTATTTTGCGAGTTCTCAATGAGGTGTAGGTCGTTCGAACCCAGACAGGCGCTTTACTTTGTGTAATTATCGCCACTGCTCTCAAAACGGTGAAGGAAAACATCTTGAGGAAACCGGCATGTCCTAGAACCAAAAATTTTAAGACATGTGACATCTACCAACCCGTACTGGGCCAACGTTTTGGATTACGGCCCACTCCCTCTCACAGAGAGGAGGCCTGTGTCTCAGCAGTGGGAACATTATAGGCTGACATAATCCACCACGCGGGCCCAGTGCGGGTTGGTAAATGTCACAATGTCTTCGAAGTTTCGGTTCTAGAACATGCCGATTTGCTTACGATGTTTTACTTCACCGTTTTTAGAGCCCACCACGAACTAAAAAAAGCCAAGACATTGTTCGGAATAAGAGGGTAATTCGTCCCTTTTCCCCAGACAATAATCGATATAAACAAGTCGATAAATTGCGCGAACACGTCGTAATCACTCCGTTGTCGATCGTTTGTAGTCACATTAGTCCCCTAAAGCCTATATTTATCGTTTAAATTGCATACTATGAACGTAAATAGATTTCCGTGATGTTGCCGAAAAAGTCCTTCTGAGATCTACAAGGGCTCATAACAAACGAGCCTTGACGTGGACTTGCGGACTAGCTTCTGCCCGTGACTTCGTTCGCGTGAAATTTCTTGCTCCCTCAACCCACCGCGTCGCATCGCATCGCCTCCCCACGCTATTACTTCGTTTTCGTTTTTAATAAAAAAAAAATCTTATATCCGACGAGGGTCTGTTAGGCTTATTATGTTTGATAATAATAGAAAAAGTAATTGTATCATATTAGTGAGAGAAACAACTTGTTTCTTGGGAAACACTAAAAACCTTATAAATAAAGAAAGAAAGACAATACGTTTATATGCGGCAAACAAGACGCATAAAAAAGAACACAAAGACAAAAAAAAAATACAAGCTGGGGGTATACATGCGTCACATCCACGCAAACAGCCATCACTCAGCATAATGCTAAGACACTATACGAGACAGAGCCCCAGCGCTAGTTAAATAAATGGTATTGGTAATGCTTGGTTGCTTGGGAAATGTCTCATCGATGGAATAACAGGCGGCATTCTACAATACACGCATTCTGCCGTTCAAGAACGTGAGCGTTCAGTCTGATCTCAGTCTGTCAAAAATACCTCAAATTTCCCTACATTTTTGACAAGTTTTTGACATTGATTGTCGCTGAGGTGAGATTGCGACTAGATTTGGAACGTTATTAATTACAGGAATTGGCCTTCACATAACTTTCCTTAATTTTTCTGATCTGTTCTATGGGTTTTTCCATTCGGAATTGGTTAGCAGTAGCCTGGAGGTAGAATTTGTTTTCCATACAGCGATATTTTTCAAAGGGAAAACCATACAGATCGCGTGAAAACCTTATAAATCCTACTAATATTATAAACGTGAAAGGTTGTGAGGAAGGATGGATGGATGTTTGTTACTCTTTCACGCAAACACTACTGAACAGATTTTGATGAAACTTTACAGTAATATAGCTATAAACATCAGAATAACACATAAGATATTTTTTATCCCGATATTCCCACGGGATCGACACTTATGCCGGTAAAACCACGGGGCGCTGCTAGTGGACTCTAAATGTCTCCATCAATGGTATGGCACAGCGAAAATACCTGCATTATAGACGACAACTGAGCTAAATATGACCCCATAGTGAACGAAAGAGCCCATAATGACAACGTTTCTTCACGAAAACCGATAGAAAACCTTATAAATGTCCTCTAAATGTCCTCATCTATATTTTAAGAGGCAAAATGCCTGCATTGTAGACAATAACGGAGCTAAATAGGAGAACTTCAGACGATTGAGCCTCGAAGGGGGGATTTCTGGTTCAAGACCTGACGGCAATAGGGTTACCACACGTAAGTTTTATGGAATATTTATGGAATGGTTTTGGAACCTGTGTTCTAGATATAAACTTAAATTAGTAGGTAAGTTGCGAGTTTAAAGCTAATGTATTTCAGTTTAAATCAATCTAAGCTAACATTACTTACCTTGCTATAGTACTAGCTGCGCCCCGCTTTAGATGTGCTGACCGCGTTCAGTTTCATTGGTGAAATTTGCCCTTTGTGTGCAATAAACTATTTGACGTTAACCATAAGTAAAAAAGGGTGGAATTTCTTTAATGTTAATTTTTATTCAAAACTGACTTGAGCAAAATTGAGGATTTTGGATCAAAAACTTACCTTCAATACTTTTTGATTCAATAAACTGTACAAATACATAAACCTGAATGAAACGAAATTTAAATCATGTATTAAACGCACACTATATAGCCAAGCATATTATAAGTTAGGGGATTACATCGCTGACAAAAATGCTTGGCTCAATGCTGGTCCAGCTCCACAGGGGCGCTTAAACTAATTAGCATTCGGAAACATAGTTGGAGCTGCTGAACATTGGAAGAAAACTATATTTGCATTATATAAACTCAATTGTTTAGTATTGTATAATTGCATAGCACACGTGTGAGCACTATGTACTTTCTATAAAGCTACCATTTACTGGGTACGTCTTTCATTGACTTGAATGTGCCCTGGCGGCTGAGAGTATGTCATGCTCACTCTAATGTCTCGCTGGTGGTGGCGTGTGTGTTGGATCATTAAGTTCCCTTCAAAATGGTTGAGCTGAATGGTGCTGATCCATACGTCATGTTCGTGAACGGGCGCCGTCAGTAGGGACTGTTCATCTCTTAGCCGCCACGGCTTATTGTAATTTTTAATTTCTGAATTGTTTTTATGTTTTCTATAACGGACGCTTCAAACGTGCACGTCTTTCTACATCGTTCTCACATGGTTAATTTCAACACGAATGATGTAATCAAATATTTTGTAACAATTTTATGATGTAAAAGAGTGTCCATGGGGTTTCTTGCCCGTTCTTCTCCATAGGTACCTACGCTTTGGAATGGGCAACTAGCTTCATCTTTCTGACTGACTGACCCTTTGACAATTCAAAAGTGCCTGTAATTGGTTTAGTTGAATTAAATGATTTGAGTTTGAGTTTGAAAACACACCCCTTCTTCCATGGGGGTAGGCAGGCAGGCAGAAACTACAGAACGCCACTTGCTACGATCCTTGCATACTCCTTTTGCTTCATTCACGTTCATCACCTTTCTGAAGAACATCACCAATAAGGTTACTATAATAATATTATATAATAATAATATATTTATTCAAAAAAGTAATTTCAGTTTTCGTCTTTTGGCCTCGTACAGGACTTTCTGTTTCATTTTTCCTTTTGTTACTTTTTTATATAATTTGTTTTATTTTCAACTGTGTTTAGTTAGTTTAGTTTATGATCCTGTACGAGTCGCAATACTTTTTCTTTCTTTCTTTAAAAAAATATAAGGCATGAAAGTTAGTACAGTTTTGCTTAAATGTAACTTATACCTATGTACTATATTTGTATCCTTCTTAAGTCTGACAACCAGTTTTACCAAGGGATATATATTTTATACCTAGTATTACCTAGTAACTGATGGGTTGTGGAGATCTGGTAGACAGTCGCTCTATGTAAAATACTGGTACTCAGCTGCATCCGGTTAGACTGGAAGCCGACCCAAACATAGTTAGGAAAAGGCTAGACAGATTTATGCCCTTCGAAACTATATTAATGCGCAATATCCAGCTGTCTCCCGCGGTCTTGTTCAACGGTCTTAAGCCTGACCTTCGCTCCCGGATATTGGAAACAGTTTCCATTACTTAACTTGTAAATTCCTCGCTAGGAATTGTCCGTGGTTTAATATCGGAGATGTGGTGCGCCTACTCGAGTGGGGGATGAGTGTGCTTTGATTACGAGGCGCCGACACGACGCCGGCAGGGTTACCAGAAGATCGGAAATTAAATCGGGATATCAAAAAAAATGGCTTCTTTCTTAGTATTTTGCTAGGCTAGTATTTTGTGTAACCTGTCAAATCCATACTATATCTTTTAATAGATTAAAATAACGCGATATTTATCTATCTAATATACTCGTACTAATAATAAAGCTGAAGAGTTTGTTTGTTTTTTGTTGGAACGCCCTGATTTAAAACTACCGGTCGGATCTGAAAAACTAGTTTTGCATTTGATAGCCTAATTCTTGAGAAAGGCTATGGGCTATTTATTATCAGCCTAAGACCCTTAGGAGCCGAGCAAAAGTAAAAACAATCAGAAAGAACGCTAAGCGAAAACGAAGTAAAATCGCGGGCGGGCGATGCGATGCGACGAGGTGGGTCCGGGGAACAAGAAATTTCACGTGGACGAAGTCGTGGGCAGAACGTAAGTACTATTATAAACGTGAAAATATCTCTGTGTCTTTTACATATAACTAGCTGCGCCCCGCGGTTTCACCCGCATTAGTTTCGATCCCGAGGGACTATCAGGATAAAAAGTATCCTATATGTTAATCTTGGTTATAAACCATCTATGTGCCAAATTTCATCCAAATCCGTACGTTAGTTTTTGCGTGAAAGAGTAAGAACCATCCATCCATACATCCATACAAACTTTCGCGTTTATAATACTTACTAGCTTCTGCCCGCGGCTTCGCCCGCGTGGATGTCGGATGTTATCCCACGGGAACGTGCTACCAGGATAAAAAGTATGTGCTTCCCCAGGATGCCATCTATCTCTTTGCCAAATCAGAAGTTCAATGGTTTAGGCGTGAAAACGTAACATACAGTTTCAAGTTCAAATCCTCACCTAAAAACCGAATTACCCCTTTTTGCGCCGTCAGGGGTCAATTTTCGACCACTTTACATACTTAATATTAATTATTTTCTGTCGAAAATATCAATACTGAGTTTCGAGTTAATCGGACCCCGCATTCAATTTCTTCCACACAAACTTCAACACCCCTATATCCCCCTTTGAGGGGTAGTTTGAAAAACTTATAATGATAAACTTTATTACTTACTTAGGCAAGTATTGTTGCCAAGTTTCAAGTTTATTAACTAAATTAATAAGATTTTTCATATAAACTGTATCCCCGCTTTTCACCCCCACAGGGGTGGAATTTTGAAAAATCATTTGGGATGTGTTCATAACTTGACTCAAAGATTATTTATACCAATTTTCGAGTTAATCAAGCCACGCTGTAAAATCCTCCCCTGTAAAATTGACTACCCCTTTTCAGGCCGTCAGAGGTAGATTTTCGAAAAACCCTGGTACACATTATTCTTTCCTTTCAATTTTAGGTATAAATACTGAGTTTCGATTAAATCGGACCGCGCGCTAAAATTCTTCCATACAAACTTTGAAACCCCCCAATCCCCTTTTAGGGGGTAGTTTATAAAAACAAAAAATGCCCAACTTCATAATTTACTTAGATAAGTATTCGTGCCAAGTTTCAAGTTTATTAACTCAAGGAATAAGATTTTTCATACAAACAAAATCCCCCCATTTCACCCTCTCAGGGGTGGAATTTCGAAAAACCCTTTCTTAGTGGATACCTACCTTTCACGAAGAATACACCCTCCAAATTTCATGTCTCTAGGACCAGCGGTTTAGGCTGTGCGTTGATGTCTCAGTCAGTCAGTCAGTCAGTCAGTCAGGACTTTGAATTTTATATATATAGATTAGTACGAAGTAGGGTTTACATTTCCGGTTCCAAAATATTATATTTTTATAGCAGCTCATTTTCTAATCACCATTTAACAGGAACAGGAAATAAGATTCCTCGAATATCCATTTTCCTCAATTACACCTCTGGAATAAATATGAAATGAAATGTTTATTTATATATGGGCTGCTTTTTCTAACGCCAGATAACTTTATCGGCAGAATAATTTTGAATTTTTGACAGTTCTTCCATACAGAATCTGTCAATTATTATTTATTAGACGAATAAAAATTATCTGTTGATTGAAAAATCAGCTCTAAGTAGATCTTCTAAGACACTTTTACACGTCAATATTTTCTTGGCCATTAAAAACTAGATCGTCTCAGCATTTCCTAGCTGACTGAAAAGAAATGCCGTAGTTATTGCACTAAAACAGTAGATTTTTTTTATAACCAACAAAAAAATTCTACCCTTGTTCTAAACCCCCCTAGGGTAGATTTTTTTTTGTGGTGTAGGTATACTGTAACCGATGCCACCCTGTACAGCAATTTTAGTTGTAAGGATGATCCTACTAATATTATAGACGCGAAAGTTTGTATGGATGGATGTATGGATGGATGGATGTTTGTTATCTAGCATCTATAGACGAATTATTATTGCCTACACAATGTTTTGTTTCGTTGTCTGACATTTGTTTTTATAAGTTATAACTCGCTATAACTCTCATCATTAGTTTATTTCTATTTCTCCATTTCATCCATGCCGTTAATTAACTACCACATTCCACTTTTATTGTATATTCACTGTAATACTGTTCCACTACATAGCCATGTATAATGTATTTGTTGATTTTCGCCGGTTTATTATTTTCGGCGCATGCGACCGTTCACTTGTCATAACAATGCCACAGAGTGCTTCTGACACTCAGGGCATAGACAAGTAATGAGGTTACGTCTGGCGCGGATTAAAAAAAAATAATATTTATTTTATTGCTAATATTTTACATAATTATATATATTTTACTATTTCTTTATTACTGTGATTGCCCGTGACATCACAGCGGGCCCTATCAGAATACCAGCGCTGCGACATTTATTTTTTAAATGACGAAGCAACATGCGGAGATAGGAGCCTTTTGGCCTCGTATAGGACTTTCTGTTTCATTTTCCTTTTGTTACTTTTTTATATAATTTGTTTTATTTTTATTTTTACTGTATTTAGTTTAGTTTATGATCCTATACGAGTCGCAATAAATACTATTTTATTCTTTCTTTCTTTGTTACTCTTTCACGCAAAAACTTCTGAACGGATTAGGATGAAATTTGGCATACAGATAGTTTATAACCAGGATTAACACATAGGATACTTTTTATCTCGATATTTCCACGGGATCGAAACGTATGCGGGTGAAAAGGCGGGGAGCAGCTAAACTAAAATAAATAAAATAAAAATTTTCAGCAATATTTTCTAACTTTTCGCAGGAATCGGAAACCAGATTCCTCAGATCACCATTTTCCTCAATTAAACCTGTAAAATAAATCTACTTCGGTTCAACCCTAAGCGCAAAACTGACGCCCGCAGATTTCCATAGATACGTGTATTCCTCTCAATATTTTTTTTCTTTTACTTTTCACTGCCTAATCTTGTAATTTACTCGGTAATCTGAATCTGTCTCATTTGATATTTTTCTTAGGATCAAGTCTTGAGATGAGAAGATACTTGATATTTTTAAAGATATATCAGATGTGATAAAAAGTTTTTCTGCAAGTATCTTGTTTTATTTTTCTGAGAGTGTTGCTAAGCGAAAAATTGCTCTTTGATAAGTATTCTTGTGGAAGTTTTGATATATAAAGGTTATGTAGAGTGTATTGGTACTTAGATCACGTGGAGCCTTTTAGCCTCGTATAGGACTTTCTGTTTCATGTTTCTTTTTTTTTGTGTATATAATTTGTTTTATTTTTATTATTAACTGTGTTTAGTTTAGTTTATGATCCTGTACGAGACGCAATAATTACTTTTTCTTTCTTTCAACTAAACTAAGCCTGACAACCAGTCCTTACCAAGGGGTATCGTGTTACCCAGTAACTGGGTAGTGGAGGCCAGATAGGCAGTCGCTCCATGTAAAATACTGGTAGTCAGCTGCATCCGGTTGGACTGGAAGCCGACCCCAACATAGTTGGGAAAAGGCTAGGCAGATGATGATGACTCATATTTTCTGCGTCGTTGGTCTAGTAACTAGTGGTTGCAAGAGCTACTGCTGAGCATGAGGTCTTTTTTTTGCGGATGGGAAATCATCAAATGACCCCTTCCGCTCTGGGTGGAGCGGAAGGGAGTGTCAGACTCTTACTGACTAAAACCACCCGTGTTCCTTCCTAAGCCCTTTATGTTCCAGGGCAGCGGTAACCCTTTCGGACGATCCCGCTACCCCGGCAGGCTTCGGCCCTATCGGGCCCCTTCCTTTGTGCTGACATCTCTTCGAGGCGCGCGTGGAACACAAACGCGCCGTCCGGCACGGGCCTGGTCCTGATCGGACGGTGAGCTACCCATTACTCTCCGCCCGCAGGCCCGCGCCTACGGTGGCCGGGAGTCGTCATGCGGCTCCAACGCCCGGAGAGCATGAGGTCTGGTAGGTTCGATTCGAGATTTCGAATGTGAGTTTTGTCGTCTGGATTTTTCACATACCCTTTCTTTTTTTTTTGGTTTCGCGTTGGAAATCCTCATGGACTTCCTCCATCGTGGGGGTGACGGAGGGGTATGCCGGACTCTTACCGGCTAAAACCATCGCGGTGTTCCACCTCTGCCTATGGCCGAGGGTGCGGGATTCGCATAAGCATTCACCGCTGTTCCTCAGCGGGTCCTACCTCCTCGTGCGGCAATTCCCACAATGGTCTCATCCACTCTCGTGGCGCGTGTGAAACACTGCCGCTCTAACTCGGGCCTGTCGGGCCTCCTCTCATGGAGGTCGCAAATCGTTTTGCACGCTTCTCTCTCCCGCTCGGCTGCCTCCTTTACAGACATGATATCCTTGCAATAGGAGGCAACTAAACTAATAAGTCAGGACTAAACTAATATTTATCTTCTGTCCTTTTCTTAATGAAATAGAAAGAAAAAGATGCACTGACTTAAATTTAGTTTAGTCGGTGAACAAGGGAATCGGCGCCAGTATTTAGAATATAGTATCTACTCATGAAACCGTGAAATGTTTAATAAGAAATCAATACCGTTGTAACATAATCTGTGATTACTTTTAACAAGTTAATTTATGGATAATACTAGTTTTTCTATGATTATTCCACAGGCAACATAATATTTCAGTTTTATGATGTTTTATCTTTATTAAAAAAATAATCTGTGATTTTATGATAACGTAAGTTCAAGCATGAAACGAACAATATTCTAATTATTATATTTGCTTGAAAAACCATCTGTGATTACGTGGGTTAAATTAGTTGCCTGTGATTATTCCAAATAATTAATGTAATTAATGGTAATGTAAGGTTCAATCAATGTGATTTGTTGGAAACGTATTTGCGATTTTTTAAGCCTTTTAAGCTCTATAGTGTTAGTGATACATAGTTATAGTTTTCTGTGATTACTCCTTATGTAAACTTAACTAATCTGTGAAATGTAATTGTAATGTACGGTTTAATCCATGTGGTTTATTGGAAATATATCTGTGATTTTTTTAAGCCTTTTGAGCTATGCTTAGCGACGTATTTTGTTGATTTGTTCGATTAGCGACCTACTATACATATATCGTGAATATAGATTAGGTACGTTATTGTTGATTTGTTTATTTTATTAAAGATTTACTGAATTTGTGCAGTATTTTTTCTATCCATTTTCACGTGGAATCATGGTCACCCCATAAGTTGTAATGTATGATATTTTAGATCCGATTTATTTTTTAAAGTACTAATACAGCAGAATCGCAATTTATTTGGAACGAATGTACTCCTATAGATAATTCAGAAAAACGAATTTTGTACACAAACATGTCATATTTAAAAAGATATAGGCAACTATAGAGGGCCGTGCTGAATGAACTAAAATTGGTTTATTTTTCAAATTTAGCAAGTTGTATGAGAAACCAATGCGTTACATATGTTACTTGCCAAACATCAATTATTTTTTAATAGTTTTTGGCTAAGATTGTTTTGTCTTTTTTAGATATTTTCTTATAATTTTTTTTCCAGCACGGCCCCCTATCCGCATCTATATATTATTTGTTATTACGAATTCACAATATCTGTTGCGGTACATATAACGTGTTAATAGAGTACATTGCTTGAGTTTAAGAAACTTTTCAATACGCTATATATTTTTCAAGTTACACGGGGGCCGTGCTGAAAACGTTTGGCTGGCACGGCCCCCTTTTTTTGCAAATATCTTCAAAAGTACAGAGGTACATTGAAAAAGAAACCGGTACATATACTCCTAGAGGCGAGTACATTGCATTAGTGCACACATAAAACGCAATTTCTGGGGGGCCGTGCGGGGCAAACGTACATGCATAATTATGTTATTATTGTGTTATTTAAAAAATAAAAAAAAAGAAGAGTAAGAAGAGAGAGAGAGTGAGTATTTATTTACAAGAAACTTTCAACACAACATTAAAATAGAACAATAGCCGAAAGACGTCCACTGCTGGACATAGGCCTCCCCCAAGCTCCTCCACTTTGATCGGTTCTGTGCTTCCCGCATCCAGCGGGTTCCTGCGGCCTTCACAAGGTCGTCGGTCCACCTTGAGGCCTCTCAACATTACGTCTTCTGGTAAATTAGTGATACCATACGAAAGGTTAAATAAATTCAAAATCGGACGACAAGACTGTCCATCCAACCTCAAAAAACACGGCCCCTCTTGTACACTCCGCCTACAAAGGCCTGCGTCGTCACTGGAGCACTTATTTCGGGAGATTTCCTCCTAACATCGGCTTAAGATGACATTCAGCGAGTCGAGTGGCTAATGTCATAATGTCGGGATGTGTTACTGGGAGATGAGGACCCAAATGATGCTGGTAATAATGTTTAGTTGGTACTTGTTGAAATTTTAGCGAGTAAAGTATTTTTATCTCTCGAACTTGTGTACAAACACGCTGTGAATGTGTGTGTAAATACAGGAGCTTTCGGTACCGGACGGTACCACTACCAAGACGAGACAATGCAGTCGGAACTGTCTGTGTGTTACGCGCTGACGCTACTCCTCTTCACACACACAATCACAGCGTGTTTGTACACTTGGTAATCACAAATAAAGTGCGCGTCGCTTCGTGAGATGAAAATACTATACAAGCTGTTTGCCTGATCATATTTCTCATCGGCTTTTCAAGAGCCTTAGGGGACAGTTTCCAAAAAACGATTTATACAACAAACTTGAACACAGAAGTTTAAGTACCAACTTTCACGTTTCTAACTTAAAAAATTACGAAATTCCATATAATCCTTGATGGCGAATTTTCGAAAACCTTCCTCCTCTTCCTGTCGCGATACCTTCGCGCAGTCTCTTTCGCAGACCAGTCGACGTCTCCCTGTGTAACAGAGAATGCGAAAACAGATTTTTTCAACTCATACTTCAAGTAACAACACTAGTAGCGTTGTTCGTTGACCTCGAAGAAAAAATCTTTTTTTTTATTTTATTATCGTTGTTAGATATCGATACCAACCCCTGCAGAGTTTCGCTAGCTAATTTAATATGACCCTGTATTTTCATGGCTAATAATCCTGCCGCCTGTGCAAAACACACGTATAGCGAAATATCAGCTCTCTTAGTACTACAACCAACAACACATACAATGTTATCCTGACCTCCGGAAAATACACGCAGCCATCTTGACTAAGCTATATTTAGCCCGAGGGGCTGAAAGATTGCTTGCCAAGATACATCCACGACACTGTCATATGGGGACGTAGTTATATTGTTAAGGGTTATCTAGAAACATTGCGGGGCTCGTGGCAAGTAATAACAGCCGCACGGCTCGATTGACTACCTTACCGCGGCCGATCCGTGGATGGGTGACCGTCTTCACATACCCAGACCCGTCCACGAAAAGCACGTTCAGCCGTTGGTTCCGGCTGTCATTCGTGGATCTTTGACAGTCGTTACGGGTCGTCAGAAACCCGAAAGTCAACCAGTCTTACCAAGGGGTATCGTATTACCGATTACAGGATCGTGGAGGGCAGATAAGCAGTCGCTCTATGTAAAGTACTGGGGGTCTACTCCGAAGTGCAAAGTGCGAATGTTCGGATCGGACCGACACATGGCCGAACCGAATATTATTGAAAAATGCGGAAAAAGTTCGGATCGGCTCAGTTGGGTCGGGACCATAGTCAATATTCGAAAGAGTGCAGGTGTGTAGGATCGGGACCGACCGAACCAAATAGTAACTTCGTAGCAGGAAACGGCCGAACATTCGGAAGATACTACTTCGGAGTGGACCCCCTGGTATTCAGCTGTATCTGGTGGTCGAATATGGACATAGATGGAATGAAAGAAAGAAAGAAAAAGTATTTATTGTGACTCGTACATAGATGGGAAAAGTTTAGACCGATAATATATCTGTAGTATCGAAACAGGAACACAGCAAAGCTGTTAGGAATCTTAAGTCCATCATAATCAGCCTATAAACGAAAGAAAGAAAATACATTTATTTGCGGCAAACATATGACGCGTAAAAAAGAACAAACACACAAAAAAATAACAAGTTGGGGTAAACATGCGTCACATTCACGCAAAACGGCCATCGCTCAGCATAATGCTAAGACCCTATACGAGACAGAGCCCCAGCGCTGGTTTTCAGCGGCAGCCGGCGTTGACGTGTAACGTTCCCACTGCTGGGACACAGGCCTCCTCTCAGTGAGAGGGAGTGGGCCGTCCGTAATCCACCTTGCGGGGCCAGTGCGGGTTGGTAGAAGTCACATGACTTCGAATTTTTGATTCTCGGACATTCTCTACACGATCTTTCCTTCACCGTTTTAAGGGCAGTGGTGATGAAATTGTTTACACAAAGTAAAGCGCCTGCCTGGGTTCGAACCTACGACCTACAACCCTAAGTCGTGGTCATTACCACTGGGCCACCACTGCTCAATCTAAGTTGAAAGCCGAATATATATAAAAATTAAATAAAAAATATTTATTTGACACTTTTTTTTGTGGGAAATCATCAAATGACCGAGTGGAAGGGAGTGTCAGACTCTTACTGACTAAAACCCACCCGTGTTCCTTCCTTAGACCTTTCTGTTCCAGGGCAGCGGTAACCCTTTCGGACTTTCCCGCTACCCTTTATTTGACACTAAAAAAAACATGTTACAAGCCATTCACAATAAAAAAGCACTCGAGTGTACGCCACAAATCTGATCCTAACCCCCAAACTAGTCCTGGACCTGTATTTTAGGGGTCAGCGTTCAGCCATGGGTTCCATTTTCAATCTGACAGCATTGAGAGTGTTGCTACTCGCTACAGAGTTGACAGCAAAGGTGAATGATGAGTTGGTGGTGGTTAAGTCAAGCTAATGTATAAACTTATCTTATAAACCAATGAGTTGAAATATGATAAGCAGTTGTAGGAACTCAACCTCAACTCAGAAATGAAACAGCGATTGTATAGATATTCTTCTATATAATTTTCACAACAAAAATATTAATGCTCTCTTCGACCGTTCAAATCTCAATTGCCTCCAAAACGTGCAAATGTCAAAAACTGTCACACTTTCAAATAATGGTGGCAAAGGTCTAAACATTTAACAGCCTAAGAATATTAATTAAATTAGTCGATCACTACTTTTGTGACGGGTATCTGTCAATGTTCCCAGATGAAAAATACGAGACTGTTTACGTGCCTATGACAGTTGACAGATACTTGTCACTGGTACAAATAATAACAATTGGATTTTACCCTAAATCGTGAATATAATACTGTTAGTCTTACACAAAAATTATAATAACTATCTAAAGGAAGCTTTACACAGTGGAGGTGTAATCCAATAAACGAGGATGTAATTTGACTCAGAATCTTCCCAAAATAGAATAATCTACCTACCTAGTTGCTACAACTATGATTGCAAGTAGGTTGTTTAAAATCTTGGCATTCTTCCAGGGGGTGAAAGTACGGATAAATATGAACAAAATAAATGAATAACGTTTGAGGGTAAACAAAAAAACACGATAGCAAAAGCAAATGTGTTCGACGGTTAAAATGTTACACTTTATCTAGCTCTTAATTCGCCGAGTGAGCAGAGTATAAACGCGCCATAAGGACCTTCGTCCCAACTACAGGATGAAATTGAATAGGTGCGACAAATTATTAAAATATCTAATTCAACGTGTTATAAAGTAAAAGCATGTCATTAAGGAAAGGGATGCACAACGTGCTCGTAGGCGAGGGATTTGGCAACGTCGTCGCGCGCCATTTTTTTCGTAGGAACGGTCGAAATTTGGTGAATACCGCTAGTTCAACGCGTTGACAACTTGCTTCATGTTGTGAACTCAGCGATAAATGGATTGCTTATCGGACGCGCGCTAAAATTGATACTAAATTATAGTACAAATTATAGTTTTCAGTTATGAAAAAAAAATCTAGAACGACGATAATTCGTGTCCACATGAAGGCAAAAACACGATTTTTTTGAAGAATTTACATTTGGGAATTGACAATTCATAATGATTATGTAACAGTTATTGCATCTTCTACTTATTTCGATTTGTGGCAAAGGACAATGACCAAAAGTCGTACCAAAAAGTCTCATGCATCAAGATCAAAATATTATAGTAATTATTTTCATATTTTTTTACGACAGTACGCGTACAAAGTGTGACTTTGATGCAGCATGGTACGGGATTCCATGCATCCATGAGCATTGTCCTTTCAATTTCATCCCGTGTACCTAACCTACTAAGTATTGGAACTTCTTTGAAAGACTTGAAGTTCCGTGGCATACTTATCTACCTGCCCGCTATTTTTTTTTCCAAAATGGCGACCAATAGATTTATTGAGGATCCATGCGCGGCCGCCATTTTGAAAACAAAAAAACAAAATGGCGCGACAGTAGGTATGCCTGGCTCCATATAAATATCTTAAGTCCCCTTTAAAAAAAATGCAGTTGCTTCATAGAAAGTTACTAAAACTACCAATGATGCTGATGAGATTGATTGGTACAACTATAGCACACCCACAGTTCGCCAGTTATGTTCAAGTCCCATGAAATATTTAGGGGGTAAGCCTATTGCCACCAGCCGGGAACAAGTCTACACTCCAGGCTGTTACTGAGAAATTCCTGATGGAAAAACCCAGTGACACCGCCGTTTTATTTACCTTGAAAAAGCAGCATTCTGCCGACCCTATTCTGTAAACATCTCACCGTGAACACTTAGGTGAAGTGAGCGTGGATTGAGCTGTCCATAGTAAATCCCTAGCATCAGCAGTGCGATTGTGTAACCATCTCACCGTGAAAACTTAGGTGAAGTGAGCGTGGAGTGAGCTGTCCATAGTGAATCCCTAGCATCAGCAGTGCGATTCTGTAACCATCTCACCGTGAAAACTTAGGTGAAGTGAGCGTGGAGTGAGCTGTCCAAAGTGAATCCCTAGCATCAGCAGTGCGATTCTGTAACCATCTCACCGTGAAAACTTAGGTGAAGTGAGCGTGGAGTGAGCTGTCCATAGTAAATCCCTAGCAGCAGTGGAATGCCAGCTCACTTCACCTAAGTCGTCTTCACGGTGAGATTTTTACACAATAGATCGGCAGTTCCTTTGGTTCTAACAGATGGATCTAATGACCACATTACCACAAACTTTGATCTTTTTAAATAAACGTGGATGACTATAAAACGCAGGCGAATCGGTTTTTCTTGTTCGTTTTTAGGGTTCCGTACCCAAAGGGTAAAAACGGGACCCTATTACTAAGACTTCGCTGAGTGTCCGTCCGTCTGTCTGTCACCAGGCTGTATCCCAAGAACCGCGATAGCTATACAGTTGAAATTTTCACAAATTATGTATTTCTGTTGCCGCTATAACAACAAAACTAAAAACAAAATAAAATAAATATTTAAGGGGGCTCCCATACAACAGACGTGATTTTTATAGATAATGGTACGGAACCCTTCGTGCGCGAGTCCGACTCGCACTTGGCCGGTTTTTTTCTAATATTAGGCTGTAATACCGTCACTTCCGAAGTAATTATATCGCTAATACCCGGATATACGTCACTGCCTAATCGAGGGCAATACATCACGGATGTAACGTCACGATCATATAATGACGCACATCGTTTACAGACGTGTCGTGAGAATGATGACGTGCAATAGGAAGTAGGCAGAGAGCCATCGTAAAAAACGATGTCCCAGGCTAGGCTGAGGTTCAAAGCTCAAAGTTCAACTTCTTGATAAAACACGCTCCAAAATGCCCAAATCTATTTGGGAGCTGAAACTTTCGTTTAAACCCTTACATAATATAACATCAACATGTAATTCTTCGAAGGGTTAACCAGAGGTGGACCTGTAGTGCTTACCGCCTACTTTTTAAACCATTATTTTGTTAATAACAGTCATCGTTAGACCGGCATCCTAATTGCGTAACACACGATTAATCGGAATCGGTTTCATTTCGACAGTTCAACAACATTCATTGCGTTATTTACGTGTTGAGCCGACAAATATTTCCAACTTATGAAGCAATGGATTAGCAATTTGCTTCAAAATGATTCAGATTCCGATTGATTGTGTGTTACGCAATTGGGGTGCAGGTGAGTCTTGGAGTGGAGACCGCGGAAAGAAGGTGGTTTTATTAAATCGTGACAAAAACTGAAAAATATCCTCAAAAACTAACATTGACGAAATGTCCTAATGGTTCACATCGTTCCTCAGCCGCCATGGTATCACTCCATAAATCAAGAGCAGACTCTCATTCAGACCGAGAACGAATAAACTAAATGAACGAAACGACATAAAAACGTTCACGAACGGTTGGCAGTTTAAACTGAGTTTAGTTTTTGCACTTTTTACTTTCTGCTTTTAACTTAATTATGAAGTAGATTGAATGCACGTATCGGGTGGAGTTTTTTAGGCCATTTTTTTAGTAGGCGTGAATGTATATGAACCTAGCTTCTACGTAAATTAGTATATTTAATTAAAGTGTCGAGTATACTTACAAAACTTCACTCTGCACATAACATTGTCACAACACCAATTTTTCTCGTCTGCTCAATGTCCGTGTGCCACTGCAGGGATCCAAAAGAATATCAGCATCAGATACATTTGTCTGACACATGCTGAGCTGGACTCTCATTTGGTGCACCCTTTAGTTATTAATTTGATTTTCAGTATCTTTTTGTTTTTATATCGGCACTTTGTTTTAATATTATATTCATGTACTTTTGTGGGTTGTGCTGTGTTTTGCGTGCTCCAAATAAATGGTTTATCTATCTATTTTATGTCTCTATTTAATAATATATTTTTTTTACAAAAGTTTGTGCCTGTTACCATAGGGAAATGCGTTTGCGTGTCTAGGTCAACGGGAAGTACCTTATAGGTTTTGATTTATTTGCGAGTATCATAATATGTTACATGCTAATTTCTTACACTGTATTTCACACTTTTTATTTAATCTTTTTTTATTTTATAGTTTGTGCCAAATAAATGTATTTTCTTTCTTTCTTACACTATCATCTGCCCGCGACTTCGTCCGCGTGAAATTTCCGCTCATCGCGTCGCGTCCCATCGCTCGCCCTTGCTACTACTTCGTTTTCGCTTCGTGTTCTTTTTGACTTTTTTCATTTTGCTCGGCTCTTAAGGAACGTGGCGTGGTGTTAGCCTATATAACCTTCCTTAAGAATTGGGCTATAAATGCAATAAGATTTTTTTTAAATTTGACTGGTAGTTCCGGAGATTACCCCTACATACACACAAACAAACAAATTTTACCTCTTTATAGTAGTAGTATAGATGAATGGCTGTTTTTTTACGCGGTCAAAATGTATGGAACAGCATTTTTTTTTTTTTGTACGAAGTTTTTCAACGCGGGATTTCATGCACTTAACCCATGGTAAAAGGTTGATGTTCCTGCCACCTTGCATAAGTATTCTAACATTAGTAATAACATTTTGAAAACCAAAAACTTACTAACTACTAGAACCACTTATAAATGTAAAATTAAACTGTGAAAATTAGGTTTATTTAAACCGACAACACAACAAACGATTCGTCATACTCATACCAATTATTACCGCTCATACAAACTTTGTCCAATGTTCACGCGAATTTGACAAGCACACGGTATCGTGTGTGATCCCCTTTACCAATCATTGCGCAGCGAAACAAATGACAATCTTTGTATTGTGGTCTTTGTAGGGGGGGGGGGGGGGTCTTGTACAGAGATAAGCAATGATCGGCAACTACATCGCCTCATGCGAACTATGCATATGCATCACACTGACGTCATGAAACGTGCGACTAGCTTATATACAACGTCCCGACATCAATCGTCGGGCAGTACCCACCAGATACGACACCCGTCTGGTCGGAGGATTCTCCCTTTTATATAGAGGATGAGTGAACTTTACACCCTGTTCCTCATACCTCTATAATGTAAAATATTAAGATATATTAAGATCCGATTATTCCGCTCATACAAACTTTGTTCAATGTTCACGCGAATTTGACAAGCACACGGTAACGTGTGTGGTCTCCGTTACCAATCATTGCGTAGCAAAACAAATGACAAGCTTTGTAGACAGTTATTGGTCTTCGTGGGTGGGGGGCCCTTGTTGTGGCGGCATCTACATCGCCTCATGCGAACTACGACCACGCATCACACTGACGTCACAAAAATCCTGCATCGCGCAAGCAGAGTTTACCGCGCAACTAGCGTAATACTCCCACTCCCTCCCCTGTGTTCCAGCAGTGGGAATTCTATAGCAGATTATTCTGAGGCTATGCGGTTAGACTGGAAGCCGACCCCAACATAGTTGGGAAGGGGAGATTAGAGTAGTGGGTGTATGTATGAGATGAACATAAGCCGAGCCGACTAGCGAGTCAGGAAGCTGAATGCAAGCTGGCCTTTGTGACCTTGGCTGTCAAACCGTCAGGCGGATGACCTTTGTCAACTGTTCTTATTATAGATCTATGAAACGGAAGGCACCGCTTTATAGCGGTCCACGAATAACCTGCGTAAATTCAAACTAATGTTTCTAATTGATGGTATTTCAAATTAAATAAATATCAACTTTATTTTAATGGTAATAAGGTTGATTTCAGAGTGACTAGCACTATTAAAAAAGTTATAAAAATTTTTGAAGTTGTAGCGTAAACTGAACTATATTGTGTAGGAGTTAAAGTTATTTTTCCATAAACTCATATTTGTTTACAGTGTTGGCAAATAAATCGCGAATGCAGATTACGTGTACCATGTACTGAGCTTTGCTCTGTATCAAACTAAAACCAGAAACATTTAACACGATATAAACTCACCCCTTCTTCCCATGGGGGTAGACAGAAACTACAGAACACCATCTGCTACGAACCTTACATACTTACTCCTTTTGCTTCGTTTACGTTCATACGAGTACATACATCAGAGGGCATATTCTCATAATAATAAGAACGTTCACAGTCTACACCTGGCTTACGTAACATATATACTTTCAATCATAATCTGAATCATTTTGAAGGATATTGATAATGCATTGTTTCATATGTTATAAAAAAATTCTGCTCAACAACGTAAATAACGCGATGCATGTTGTTGAACTGTCAAAATGACAGCCCTTGCTAATGTTAATGTGTTATACATTTTTGACATTGATTGTCGCTGTGGTGAGATTACGACTAGATTTTGTTTGTTTAATTACGGTAATTGACCTTTAGAACACACACGCACGCCCGTTGAGAGTACAAACAAAAACAGAACGAAACATTCATTTCAATTATATTTATACAGGCACTTTTGAATTGTCAAGGGTCCTGCAGTCAGAAAGATGAAGCTAGTTGCCCATTCCAAAGCGTAGTGGGTTCCTATAGAGAAAAACGAGCAAGAAACTCCTTATGAAAATGAAGGCCGGATCGTCCACTGCGACCCACGACCACGCTACGCATGGATGCGTGTTTCGCAAGCAACTGAAGTGCGAAGTGAATGTGGCAAACCTTTACGTGCACATTCTAGCACTAGACGGTCAAATTAACTTCTAAACATGCTAAATCTTTATTTACATTCCACAATGGGAACTTAGGTAGTAGGTTTTACAAAGACATGATCATAGTGGACCCTATCGGTCACAGCCAACTAGCTAACTAGGACAGAGGACAAGGGCTTTAATTTCGAATACACGCAGGTGTGCACCTGTAATGAACAGTCACCCATTCCGAATATGACCATTTCAACCGTAGCTAATATTCGTAGACCGAACGCTACGGCGTAGCCAATTGCTACGAGCCTCTACAAATGCGTACGTACGTAGGTACATACCAAGGCCACAATATCTGGATTGTCAGAAAACACAGAAATTTCTGAAAATATGACCTTTTTACCTAAGACAAAGAAAAGAAAAGAAGAAAAAGAGATAAAGTAATAGAACATTTTCAGCCTAGGCTGAAAATGTTCTATTACTTTATTAAGAAAATAAAAACAAATTCTTTTTAACGGTTTAATGAATAGCAATACAGCGAATATCGTTATCAACTCATCTGAACATAGCTAAACATTTACAAGCAAATTCAGACCTTACATACTAGCACATAAGGTGGTTATTTACATATATTTTACTAAATCGTCTTTCGTGGTAAAATGGACCTTGTGAGAAACTGTGTCAGGAAGAGATCGTCCTAGTGATATTTACTTGACCTATATAAAGGAATATTATCATTTAGATCGCTGTATGGCATCCGAGGATTTGGATGTATTAATGGGTAAGCAGGAATCAAAGGTAATGTCATAAATAGTGGAAAAAAAAAGTTGTGGAAAGGAACACACTCAGAGGCAGGAAAGAAAAGAAAAACACGGGTTTATTATAATATTTTATCATTTTATTTGTGAAAATCGCGCCTTTTTCCTTTCCATGGGGGTAAGCAGAAACTAGAGAACGGCACCTACTACAATCCTTCCCTTCCTTAGTTTATGTTCATACATCTGGTCATACACCCACGTTGGTTGCGAGTATCTGACCTTTCTGAAGAACATCACAATAATCCTACTTCCTACTATTATTATAAATGTGAAAGTTTGTGAGGATGAATCGATGGATGGATAGATGACTTTGTCGTCCATTCATTATAATTATGTAATGTTTAGTGCGAGTCGAGTGTCGAGTATTTTGCTTGGAGATCCTAAAATAAATAAACAAACATCCATCCATCCATACAATATACAAACTTTCGCGTTTATAGCATAGAATAGAAAACTTTTATTTCAGACAGGAGTCCATAGGGTAAGTAACTATTTTACTTAACTTCTAGTGTTAGTGGGCTACAGATATTTATTTAAAATTTAGTGTGGAGCTGCATCCACCTGCGCAACATCGGGGAATCCCACCGATCTGCGAACACACTGAGAATACTCTGTGTGTGTACTGTTTTAATATTATTAGTAGAAAGTAGGGTAGGAAGGATACAAGCAGTTTAATTAAAATCCGTTCAGTAGTTTTTGCGTGAAAGAGTAACAAAACATACATCCATTCTTACAAAATTTCGCTTTTATAATATTACGAGTAATACTAATGGGATTGCCATACCAAAAACTCTCTTTACCACGACAAAAACAAAAAAATGTATCCTCAAGCAATATACTGTATTTTTTCCCACAACATCTAAACCTCTTCCCTTACACGAACAGCATCCGACACGAGTTTCCCATTCTTCCCGTCCGCGGAAAGTCCCACTTCCCTTTATATTTACATAAATCAATCTATATTGATTGGTTCGCGCCTAGATGGCTATAGTACTTATGTATATAGGTAAGTTTTCTTTCGCTTTTCTTTTTATTAGGTGTGAGTTCTGCGTTGGCCCAAAACATAAGTATAATAATAATAGTTTAATAATAATAGTTTATTTATCACTCCTAAAATTACAAATTTCTCTTAGTCTATGTACAAAATCATGGCAATGAAACATATTTATAAGAGATTACGTTGACGACTATACTAGTATAAACTGTGTCACAGTCGTCAGCGTCTTCCACACTTATTTATTAAAACCACAATTTAAGATTGTTTTAAGCACAATATCTGTAATATTGATGAAATGGGACGATTTTAAAATGAAACTAACAAAATTTACAAGGAAAACAAACTATTTAGAATAAGTACGTTACCACAATGATGGGTGAAGAATGTGTGTCTAGTGTGATAAGGAGTGTGGGTGTGTAATGTATGTGAGGGTGTGCATGTAAAGTAGGTGTAACGGAGTTGGTGTGTATCTTTCTTTAAACATGTTTAACTTTTAGTAATTTCTTCAGTTTCATTATAGTTTAATCGTAGGAGCCAGTCTCGTATTACATCCTTACATTCACTATTCGGAAGTGCATAAATGTTGTTCAAACGGTTTGCTACGTTGTATAAAATATTACTTCCAACATAATATTGTTGTCTAGCAAGTGCCGTTCTGTAAGGTGTCCCTGAGCAAACTCTTGTTTTGACTCGCTTTGAAATCGGGATATATCTAATGTTTTTATGCTTACGGAGTATTGTTGATAATATAAAAAGTTGTCTAACAGATAAAACAGAGCACTCACTATACAAAAGATCAGTGCTGTACCTTCGTGGTCGTCCAAGCATGACCTTCAATATAGCTCTTTGTGCACGCTCTAGGGGAAGTAGGATAGTCTGGTACTCCTCCCCATACAATGGCACAGTATTGCAGTAAACTTTGAGCAAGGGCATAATACACACATAACAAAGTTTCGCTATCAGCTGAGTACCTGAGTTTTCTAAAGATTGGCATCAATTTTCTCACTCGGCCAACTAACTGAGTTATATGTGCAGTCCATTTTAAGGAGTTGTCTATAATGAGACCAAGATATTTTATATTGCTAGTACGAGTTACTTTAGGGCAATCACAATTTTCTTTTAAGTCACAAGAATGTACCCTAACTTCGAATTCTGGTGGAGGCTGGGTATTGCTACGGTGAGTAAAAGTGATATATCTGGTCTTGTCAACATTCAGTGTCAAAAGATTGTCATTAAGCCAGGTCATAGTTTCCTTAATCGCATGCTCTGTGCAATGCTGAGCCTCTTTCCAGTCATTTCCTTGCACAATTAAAGCAGTGTCATCGGCATACGTAATAATATTACAGTTTGGAAGAACTTTTAAACACAAGCTGTTAATGTACAACAGAAAGAGGGTGGGTCCAAGAACACTCCCTTGCGGAACGCCGAAAGAGAGAGACGCTTCTGAGCTTGTGTAGCTTCCTATCCTAACGCACTGGGTTCGGCTGGAGAGGTAAGATCGAAAAATCTCCAGTACTATCCCACGAATGCCAATCGATTCCATCTTCAAAAGTAACAAGGGAACAGAGACAGTGTCGAATGCCTTTGACATATCCAGGAACACACCTATAACTTTCTTTTTGGCATCAAGGTTTTGAGCTATGACCTCAGACAGAAGTAGAGTTGCATCTTCTGTAGACCGACCCTTCATGAAGCCAAATTGGTTATCAGCAATAACATTATTATGTCGCAGGAAGTTTGTTAATCTAGAATTTAAGAGTTTCTCCAAGATTTTAGAGATAACTGTCAGCACAGATATGGGTCTGTAGTTTCCGACAATGTCTCTGTCACCACTCTTATAGATAGGATGCACTAACGCCCTCTTCAAGATGTTCGGGAAAACACCAGTGGTCAGGCACAGGTTACACATGTGTGTAAGGGGAGAAACAAGACTGCACTTTGCACTTTTAATCACTAGTGTAGGAATGTTGTCAATACCAGCTGCTGAGTCACTTTTTAAGTTACGAATAATGGACCCCATCTCTACAAAGTCAGTGTCAAGTAGCACCATAGAATCTCTAGATGACTGCGATGAATTACATTTATTTAATTCATATATCGATCGATTGGCACTTTGTTTATTTAATATTGCATTTGCAAGTGTTTCTCCGATTCCTGCAAAATAATCATTAACTACATTAACTGACTGGCATGGTTCTTGAGCAAGAGTAAGTAACTCACTGGGAGGAGGTGAAATTTTCTTAAGGCTAGCAATTTTATTGATGGTATTCCACATGCCCTTTGGATTATTTTTATTCTTCTGAAACTCATTTTTTTCGTAAGTAATTCTAAGTTTTTTTAAAAGGTTGTTGCAAAAATTCCGGTACCTTGTATAGGTGACTCGAGTAATGGCATTGTCTGGATTAAGCGTTGCTTTTTTGTGCAATTTGTCTCTATGCCTAATGCACCGTACTAAGCCCGGAGTTAACCATGGCTTAATGGTTCGCCTACGATGAGGGATAGTTACAGGCATTGAGTGAGCAATAATTGCTTGCGAAATTAAGTTTGTTAAGTTGACAGCGGAAACATTCGCATCGACGGTATCATACACAGGACTAAAATCTGTACCTGAGAGTTTTTGAACTAAAGATGGATAATCAATTTTAAGAAAAGTGGTCTTAGAAGTGTGTCTTTTTATTTTACAATCAAGACAAAAAACTAGGGGTGCATGGTCAGTTATAAACGAGTCAAGTACATATGTAGCTGAATATTTATCAGATCTTAACATAACGTGGTCTAAACAACTGGTTTTACGAGTAGGGAACACATGGGCAGGTAGAAGACCATGATAAGCCATTTGATCCAAGTAATTACTACAGTTAGGATCATTACCACTTGGGGATATATTTATATTAATGTCACCTATCAGGACCACTGATTTCACTGACTTTAATGATGAGATACACAAATCAAGGCTATCACAGAAATTGTTAATATTTCGGTTAGATGGTGAGCGGTACACAGCTACGACAGCATATTCGTTTTCCGATTGTAAAATAAGACAGTTGGCATCTAACACGGATGGTTTTGTTACGCGGTGTTTTATTTCAGATTTTATATATAAAATGACGCCGTCATTCTGATTGAGGTAGTCTGAAGTGTATGACGTGTAGCCAAGAAGTTCAGGCGCAGTTGTACATTTACTCAGCCAACATTCTGTGAGTACGAGAATGTCACATTGTATGCAAATTCTTTCCAGTAAAATGATAAGATTGTCATAGTTACAAGCTACGCTACGGATGTTAGTGTGCATTAAAGTTAAGGATGTCCGAGACAAATCAATACTATTTACAAGACTTTCAGGAGAGCAGATCCTAGACTCAGACACCTGAACCGAATCAATATCGCTTGCTTGAAGTATGTATCTATACTTCGTTACTATATAAGGTACAATTAACCCATTTGTTTGTTTGTATGTAGAGCGTAATCTCCGGAACTGCCAGTCGGATTTAATAAATTATTTTTGCATTTGTTAGCTCAATTCTTGAGGAAGGTAATAAAATTCGTCCGCTTCGCTGTCAACAGGAATTGTGCCCAAAAGTCTGGCAGTATTGCCACGTTGTATGGCATAATATACATAATGGATTTGGTATCCGGTTTTTTTTGTACCTATGTGAAATTACTTTTCAGGCTAACGAGCTAATGGTACACCACAGACTACCTTCAGAATTGTCTCTCCGTCTCCCTTAATCCATCCAAAGGTTGTCTTTAAAAGATCGCTCTTCATCATCTGTCTAGCCTTTTCCCAACTATGTTGCGGTCGGCTTCCAGTCTAACCGGATGCAGCTGAATACCAGTATTTTACATGGAGCGACTGCCTATCTGACCTCCACAACCTAGTTACTGGGTAATACGATACCTCTTGGTAAGACTGGATGTCAGATTTTCGGGCTTCTGACGACCCGTAACGACTGTCTACGAATGACAGCCGGGAACAACGGCTTAACGTGCTTTAAAAGGCACGGCGGGGTCTTGGGATGTGAAGATGGTCACCCACCCAAGGACCAACCGCGGCAAGTGTAGCTTAACCTGGTCGATCGAACTGTGCGGCTGTTATTACTTAGCCACAAGCCCCTCACAACTTATCTATCTAAATAAAAATAGAAGCTAATATTCGTTTCTTCAGCCAACAATACTAGGATATTCTAACATAAACGAACAGAGGTAGTCATTATGCGATACTGCGCCGAGTACTCTGTATTATGCATTTATTTGCATATTGCATATATCTGTGACGTCGAACGGTGGTGCGCTAGCCTTTTTGGGGTTATTTCAATAAATATGTATGGGAAATGGGAGATTAGACGGTCAAAATTAAAATTCATTTATTCAAATTAGGCTGAGAATCAGCACTTTTCGAACGTCAAAATTACAAAAGAAAGTCCCTCAAAAATGCCCGCCCTTCAACACTTCCTAGTGCTATCGCTGGGAAGAAGAAGTGGCGCAACAAACTCCCCAGCAGCACAGCTATCTGTCGGTCAAACTGGGGACTCAGGGATAGAAAGAAGAAAGAAAGAAAATACTTTTATTTAGCACAGACTAAAAGACACACAATACAGATACATACAACAGATAAAAATCAAATAAAAAAGTGTAAAACCCGATGTAAGAAATTAGCAGGAAAGTGTGCCTCACGGCTGCACCAAAAAGGCCCAGTTCAGCAAAAATGACAGACAACTAGTGGCTGACGCTGGTTTTCAACTAGAAAGATTATTTACGAGTCGACTGGCCATAGAGTAGAACTAATCGTAGTATAGCAACATCTCTACATCAAGCTGAAAACAGCAGAGTCAGACAGCAGACCATAGATATCAAAGAAAATTTCAGTATAGCTATTCACAAGTACTCGATTCGCTTCCGTATCGTATCGAACATCAATCAATGTTATCGTAGGAGTCCTCTGAAAGCTGTTCACACATCCAAAACCCAAAAATGTTGTCAGTTTCAATCAAATAGACAACCGCTATTTTTCCGACAGCTGTGTGCTGTCGGGGGCAAGGCAAATCAGGTTATCGAAATGTGTAATTTTCGACACGATAGCCTTTCGGATGGTTGTGAAAAGCTATGATGCACCCTAATTGCGTAACACACGATTAATTGGAATCGGTTTCATTTTGACAGTTCAACAACATTCATTGCGATAATTACGACGTGTTGAGCAGACAAATTTTTCGAACTTATGAAGCAATGGATTAGCAATTTGCTTCAAAATGATTCAGATTCCGATTGATTGTGTGTTACGCAATTGGGGTGCAGATTAGCATTCGTAAGACAGCAGTGATGTAAATGAATTATAAATATATAGGGCGTAAAAAGACCCATCACATAGCCGTCAACTACGCATTCTGTACATCATACTAATGAATTTAAGATTTGTATTATTAAGTAGAAGTAGTGGAGCACCTGAAGCGTTAAAAACTTAAAAAGCCCGATGACCGAGTCCGAGGTCAAAACCCCCAGGATTATTAAAGATACTAGCAGCGCCCCGTGGTTTCACCCGCATAAGTTTCAACCCCGTAGGAGTATCGGGATAAAAAGTATCCTATGCTGTTTGCGTGCCAAATTTCATCCAAATCCGTTCAGTAGTTTTTGCGTGAAACAGTAGGTAACAAACATCCATCCATCCATCCATTCCTCCTCACAAACTTTCGCGGTTATAATACATATTAGAAGCATTAGTTGATAATATTACTAATTACTGATATACTCAAATCTTTATAGCATTCCATACGTGTTACATACATAGATGGTATTTAAAATTAGTAGGATGTATGTGAATATATAACATGGGAAATCCGACCCTGGATTAAAAGTTTTGCTAGATTTTTCCATTACGAATTCCTTACACCCAGTTGATCACCATTGGCTCACCCTCCTACACCCGTCACACGCTCGACCTTTATATGGGACTAAAACACGAAATAAAATGTGGGTGTACACTAGTACACCCACATTTTAGTTCACCTCTGCCTATTCCTTCGGGGAATATAGGCGTCATGTTATGTATTAACTTCTTTGTGCTTAAAACCCCCGGTTCAAAAACCTCAGATCTCGAAAATAAAACAATAAATACTTTCTATTATTTTATAAGCACTTCGCTCTCACACCTACGCGAATACTATTTGTGTCCGACCTCTTCACATCGCTCCTCATAATTTTGTATTACAAAAGTTGTTTTGGGACAAAAAGTACCTTATTTTAAGGACAAAAATACTATTATCGCTGTAATAAATTTCTATCGAGGTCGTAAAATGTTGAGGGTCGGGCTGGAGTGGGGATAGGTACTACGACTGGACGACTGTTACACCGTAGCGAATTTAAGGGTTTTTTATTTATTTATTTTATTGCTGAATGTCACCAAGAGCAGTGGTGACTGGTGGCCCAGTGGTAACGACCCCGACGTACGAGTTGTACATCGTAGGTTCGAACCCCGTCAGGCACTTTACTTTGTGTAAATAATTTCATCACCACTGCTCTCAAAACGGTGAAGGAAAACATCGTTCTAGAACCAGAAATTCGAAGACATGTGGAATCTACCAATCCGCACTGGGCCCGCGTGGTAGATTACGGCCCACTCCCTCTCACAGAGAGGAGGCCTGTGCCCCAGCAGTGGAAACATTATGGGCTGATTATGGGTCGGTTTTTGTTGGGCTAAAATAATCACGTTGCTCTCTGCTAAAAGTTTCTGATATTTTATACTTTCTGTCAAAAAGATATTACAACAAACCGTACGGACAATCGCGAGTCAGACTCGCACACGAAGGTTTCCGTACCACAAGGCAGAAAACGCCGAAAAAACACGTTTCTGGTGTGGAGACCCCTTTAACTTATTTTTATTATTTTTTGTTTAGTGACAATAGAAATACACACTTTGTGAAGAAACTTCAACTGTCTACTTATTTCGGTTCATGAGATACAGCCCGCTGACAGATAGACGGACGGACGGACAGCGAAAGGCTTAGTAATAGGGTCCCGTTGGCACCAAGAAACAAATTGTTAGGTACACTTTTTCGATATTCCCACGGGATCCAGACTTACGCGGGTGAAACCGCGGGGTGCAGCTTGTCATTTTATTTTTTCGCTGTTCGAAAAATCATGTGCTGAATTCATGGTTATAGTTTGCGCGTCGATTGTCCTGCCACCCTATATCGTTTAAAGAGTCCGACCCATCTCTATAGTTTCACCAGTTACTTGAATTTAACCTTGTAAATGAACGTGGCTGTAAGTCTAAACCAGCCATAAAACTTATAGTTTCGTGGGCGTACCGTGACTCCGTGAGTCAAGCTCGTTTTTAGGCATGGCACATAAGGGTCTAATCGATACTAACTTTTGCTGGTTTCTTGTAATATAATATTATTACTTAATATTATAAATACAAAAGTAAGTAAGTTTGTTTGTTACCTTTCACGCCTAATCCACTGACCCGATCAACATGAAATTTGACATAGGGTATAAGGTACCCTATGTCAAATTTCCAAATTTCAAGTTCAAATCCAGAAAAAAAACTGTTCCCGAGGAAAAGAACAATAACTTTCGGCTAGGATGCCATAAATATGGCGCTACGTGTCTTTCTGTTGAATCATGATTGAAACATGACCCGACTTTCTGAGCAGTATACTAACAACAAGTACTTAGCTTGCATGCATTCACGATAGTATTCCAATCATTAGTAATGGTTTTAATAGGATTTAATTGAAATTTGACACATAATCAATCAAATATGAGTTTATGGAAAAATAACTTTAATTCCTACACAATAAAGTTCAGTTTACGCTACAACTTCAAACATTTTTATAACTTTTTCAATAGTGCTAGTCACTCTGAAATCAACTTAATGACTATTAAAATGAAGTTGTTTGTTTAACTTGAAATAACGTCAAATTGAAACATAAATAAAATGTGGTGTACAGCCCACTCCCTCTCACCGAGAGGAGGCCTGTGTCCCAGCAGTGGGAACATTATAGGTGGATTATGTTATGTGGTATAATTTCCGACCTCCACGCGGGCGAAACCGCTGGCAAACGCTAGTAATATTATATTATGATATTAGAACGACCACCCGATACGATAAAATATTAAGTTCATTTTTTTATGGCACACCTGGTTAAGTAAGTATGCCATAAAAAAGACCTATCTTTTTATTTTGTTAATATATCATAATGCGACATCGCGCCTGTAATCCCCGAAGGGACAGGTAGATGAGTTCTTATAGCATATAGCATATGAGTTTCTATAGGTGCATATGTATTATACTTAGGAGCTTTCATGAAGTTTATTCTTTATTTTTCTTTTATTGTGCCATTTTTGAGTATTCTAAACACATATTTTATATACATTAAATTATAATATATTCATATCATCATTTATATTATATGTATTTTATATGCTCTATATATATATATGCGCTCTTAAGATGTGTGATAAATGTTCTCAATTAACTTTTTAGACCTATATATCCTGCTTATGCGTAGGAAGTTTCATTAAAATCGATTGATGCATTTCGAAAAACAAGGACTTGAAAGTTTGTATGAAATGCCGTACGTTGTAAACGCTCTTAAACACCAACATTTAATAACTTAAATAAATTATTTGTTACCTTAGCAATTGTTTTCACTGCATTGTATCCTATTGTTAATCTGTGAACAGCGTCGTGGGCTGCGATATTGTCTATATGTTTTGTGTTTTTCTTGTTTCTATGTTTTATATTGTTTTTGTTTGTTGTTCGCCAGTTATGTTTAAGTCCCATGTAAAATATGAAAGTAGATCCTTTAAGATTTTGTCTTATAGGTAATTTCTATTCCTAGTTTTTTTTTTATGTAAGTAATACGCACGTATGTTAACCACAGTCCTTTACCTCTTTTAATTATTTTAATAATATGTGGACATTGGTGTGGGATACATGTTTGTTATTTTGGTGTAAGTATTTCTTTTACTTTCTTTAGCATGTAACTGTTTTTTTGTCCCTAATGAATACAATAAATTACCTACTTGAAATTGTAAATAAATAAATAAATATTGTTACTTACATGCTTATAAGATCTCGGAAAAAAGATGATTATAAGGTCGTAGGTTGGAATCCAGCGTATGGCACTCGTGGGTCGCAGCTGAAAATCAGCGTCAGATGGTACACCTTGTGTTGTCATCTGACAGTACGCTGAGCTGAGGCCGTTTTGAAATTATAATCTTGGTTTTCTGTTGGTGTACCTATTTATTTTGCTGTAATGCCAATAAACGCATTTTTCTTTCTTTCAGTGAGGCGCAGTTATTTTGTTTGCCTATATTTTCCCACTACTGAGCAAAAGCCTCCCAAATTAATGTTTTTTTTTTGTTTTGTTTATGAATTTATCGTCTGTCGTCACACATCGGTGTAACAGGCACCCCGGCTGCCTGTAATGAAGATCGGTGTTTGTTCGAGCCGACGAGCCACCGTCATTTGTTTCTATTAGTTTTAAACACAGCTCTTCTCTTTTTACACGCGTTTACTACATCAGTTACTTGTTTAAAGGAAGGAGGGTGGACTTGTTTTAAAATATGGGAGAAGTTGGGTAGGAGTTGGTTCCTGTGGATTCACTGTAAATGAATGCCCCTCGCTAAATGCGCTGTTGAATTTTCAACGCTCAGCTCAGCGCTAAAAGTTGAAAATCCAACAGCGAGTGTTTTTTTGAGCATTTATTTAGGTGTCGTCTAGTGTTAATGAAAACGGTTCTATGTTCTATGGTATAAGTTTAGTTTTCGCACTTAGTCCTTCAAGTGGACCATTGTGCGTGGGCCATGGCGGCCGGCGGTGGTTATTCCAACCAGCCCACCTCCCTCCAGAAGTTGATTACGTCTCCTGGCCTGTTGAGAAAATCTGTGTAAGATCTGGGTGTCCCGAGGGCTTCTGGCCTAATCTGGGTGACGCCTGTGCACTCAAAGAGCACATGCGCAACGGTTTCATCAGCCTCCATGCAAGCCCTGCACAGGGGACTGTCCGTTATGCCTATTGTGTGGAAGTGTTTGTTTAGCGAGCAGTGGTCCGTGATGGTCCCCGACACCAGGCGCAGGCCGTTCCTGTTCAGGAGCAGTAAACTCCTGGTTAGCTTGCCATATAATGATGGCATGGCTTCCTTGGACTGCCTGCTGCTCGGTCACGAGGTCCACCAGCTCTCTGCTTGTGTGTGGGTGTGATTCTGTAGCCACCTGGGTGGTAGGTTGAAGGAGATGGACTCGACAGGTTCCGGTCCACAGACTGACGTGCTGGATGCCCTTCTGGCCAGCTCGTCAGCTGCGTCGTTTCCTATTGAAAATGGTTATAAGAATGATACATCTATACATATTATAAACTAGCTTCTGCCCGCGGCTTCGCCCGCGTGAATGTCGGAAAGGATAAGAAGTATGTCCTTCCCCAGGATGCCATCTATCTCTTTGGCATCTGCTGGCAGGCAATTTTATCGAAATCCGTTCAGTGATTTAGGCGTGAAAATGTAACATACCTACAGACAGAATATATAATTTTATATAGTACCTATAGCTGTTGCCCGCGACTTCGTCCACGTTTCCGCCGTTTTTCGTAAAAAAAAGTAGCCTATGTCCTTCCTTACGGTTCAGTGGTTTTGATGTAACAGACAGATTAACTTTCGTATTTTAGTAGGGAAATATAATATGTCAATCTACAATACTGTTGAAAAATATCGCAATACGGAACCGCACAATATTATTGTTGTTATTATTATTGTTAGCTGTGCCCGCGACTCCGTCAGCGTGTAACTCCTTGTGTGTTATTAAGTTAATGTATTGGTAATATTGTTTAGATCACGTTCACATGAGGCTTAAGTACCTATAGAAGGGGTAGCGGGATCGTCCGAAAGGGTTACCGCTGCCCTGGAACATAAAGGGCTAAGGAAGGAACACGGGTAGGTTTTTAGTCAGTAAGAGTCTGACACTCCCTTCCGCTCCACCCAGAGCTGGAGGGGTCATTTGATGATTTCCCATCCAGAAAAAAAAAAAAAAATGTACCTATAGAACGAAAATACTTCAGCGTAAAGCTTCCGGGTAAACTATGTTGAAAGTTGACCCGTCCGGCACGTGAACATAAAGATTTCTAGAACTGCTAACCCGGGAAAGAGCGACGTACAATTGACCATGCGAGAAACAACTGACACCGAGATCTACTCCAGCAACACGAAAAGTTTGCCCTTGAGCCTTATTAACTGTCATTGCATAACACACCGTTACTGGGAATTGAGTTCTTTTAAATTGGAATGGAAAATTATTTGCTATTAAGGGAATTCTGGGAATAAACACGGTTCCTCCTGCACCGCAACCTGTTAAAATTTGAGCCTCGATTATATTTTGTTGCAACTGGGTTACTTTTAGCCGAGTTCCATTGCAAAGTTGTGGTGGTCTTAAATTTCGGAGCAGAATAATCGGAATGCCAATTTTTAAACAAATTTCATGAGAAGGAAGTCCGAGCATATTTAAAGAATTTAAAAATTCTATCGGGTAATTAGTGGCTTCTTGTTCATCGACCATTCTATTTATTGAACTATAAACTTTGCTTTCCCCCTGTATATTCGACAGTATTTTGTTATTAATCTCAAATGCCTGGTCATTGCGAGGAGTTAAAATGGATCTTTCGCATAGCCAAGAATTGTTCCTATTTAATATATTTGTTACGTCACCGTAAACCGACGATATAAGATGTGGTTGGGATTGCACTATACAACATAACTCAGGCGTCAGAATAAGTTTTCCTTGGTGTAGTTGTGAATAGGTACCTTCACCAATCTTTAATAATGTATCAGAAAATTGACGATCATCCGGGTTATCTCCAGTTCTCACTCGCATGTTTATAGTCAAATGCACCGATTGTATATCACGCCACAAATAAGAGCTTTTCAGGCAAGCCCTAACCTCATCAGCTTGGGTTCCCCGTGGTATTACCGGTAAGGTCTGTCGGAAATCACCACAAAATAAAACCGTGATGCCGCCCATTGGTCGATCATTTTGTCTTATATCCCTTAAAGTTCTGTCTACCGCTTCTACTCATTTTCGATGGGCCATCGTACATTCATCCCATATGATTAAATTACACTCACGTAATACCTTAGCTTTGTCGTTATTTCTTGAAATACTACAGGTTGGACTTTCCGTGCGATCTAAATCAATTGGTATTTTAAACATAGTGTGAGCAGTTTTACCTCCTGGTAGCAATGTTGCAGCTATACCTGATGAAGCTACGGCAAGAGCAATTTTACGCTGATTTCGAACATGAGAGGCGCGAGACGCGTCGAGCGTGATTCAGTATTCACGCGCGATGGCTTATTATTAGCGTATTTCATGTATAACTTCGGTGTTTCTATACCGATTTCTATGATTCTTTTTTATGGAATAGTTAATAATGTTAACTTTTTAAATTAAGAATGACTGAGAGTGTTATAAATGTAAGAGTAGACAAATACAAATCCGAAAGCTTCGAACTGCTAAGCTATCGGGAGTTACACGTGTTATTGTGAGTCAACTATAAAAGATAGACATATGCTGTCGTGGGATATTTTTTATATAATTTTAAGGAGAACATTCCCGTCATACATGATTTCTGTGTAGCTTTAACCATTAAGGTTGCACACGCGACGGAAGCGTAAAAAATGGAGTAACTTCTCCCGTTTTCCTAACATTTCCCTTCACTGATCTGCTCCTATTGATTGTAGCGTGATGAAAAGTATACTATAACCAGCTCAGGAGTATGAAAAATAATTGTACCAAGTTTCATTAAAATCCGTCGAGTAGTTTTTGTTTCTATAACGGTTATACAGACAGACAGACAGACAAAAATTTTACTGATTGCATTTTTGGCATCAGTATCGATCCCTAATCACCCCCTGATAGTTATTTTGGAAATATATTTTATGTACAGAATTGACCTCTCTACAGATTTATTATAAGTATAGATTAAACTCGCTTTTCGTGTCTGTCTGCGTGACCGCTTAGTTTTTCTAAACAATGGATATTGGTGCAGTTTTCACCATCATTTAGAGAATTTATTTTGAAAGGTTTTTGATCTTTATCTTCGTTTTAATAAGGTTGCTGTTGCAATGACAGCATCTTTATTGTATAAGGTTTTTTTTTTTTTTGCCGAGATTTTATGGCTCAAAACCATAGGAGTTACGACTGGACCCACTCCACTCCGTCACCACCATACTCATCAAAACTTGCTCCAACTAATTTACATTTTTATTCGGATTTCGTATAACTTTTTACAGGGAAAAAATTTCATATCCAACGAGGCGGTGAAAAACGCCTGGAAAGAGTTCATCGATTCCCGTCCCCAGGATTTTTATAGCAGAGCCATCAACGAATTTCCACTAAAATGGCAAAACTGTATCTTCACTAATGACCAATACTTACTAATGGAATACATAATATAATTTTCTTTGACGGCGTCGCCGAGGTCGGCCCAGAAAGCGGTGGCGAGATGACCGCGAAGGCTGGTTCGAGGTGTGGCTGTTCCTGGAAGGGCTTGGGTATAGGCTAAACAAAAAGAAAAAAAAAGGGTTGCACTCCGGGAGTGCCGGCAGAAGTGAAACCTTGAATATTAACGTTGTGCATTTTTGATATTTTTGAATGCGGTCTACTCTCCCTCCGTCTTACGAATTTTCGATCAGGTCACGTGTCCTGACGCGAGCTCCGTCTTACGAATTTTCGATCAGGTCACGTGTCCTGACGCGAGTTTAATATTTTTTACCCATCACAACAAATGTGCACAACGCCGCTAAAGAAGTTTTCACTTCAAAAATTGTTTTTTTCTATATAAATCATAGCCATTTCATAGGTCCTAGTAGTGACAATGAGGTGGCTCTTGGGTTCTTGCTGTCAAAGATAAAATAACTTTGAAAGGACATAAAGCCCATATTAGCATCCAATTACTGTACGTTAAGTTAAAATACTCGTTCCCAAGGCAACGTTTCATCTTTTTCATGATTTTATTTGACGAAATCGTAATTTTCCAGGGCTCCTAAAGACGTAGTTAAAGTGTGTGCGAAAATGCTCGTGTGAATTTATGAGCCACTGCAAACCGTTCCGTTTTTAGGGTTCCGACAAAATCAAAATCAAAAGGCATTTATGAGGAACAGGGTGTCAAGTTCACTCATCCTCCATAGAAAAGAGAGGACCCTCCGATTATGGATGTTGCGGCGGGCAACCGCCCGATGAATCATGTCGGGTTGTTGTATATTATGCTGATTGCGCCGTAAACTCTGTTTGCGCGATGCAGAATTTTGCGTGACTGAGAGAGAATCAGCACTTTTCGAACGTCAAAATTACATAAGGCGTTCCCCCAAATAGCCCGCCCTTCACCACTTACTAGTGCTTTCGCTGGGAAGAAGAAGTGGCGCAACAAACTCTCCAGCAGCTTTACCCAAACATTGCCAACGGGCCCCGATTACTATCTAAGCCTCCGCTGTCCGTCCGACCGTCTGTTTGTTAGCGGACTGATAGCATGCACCGTAATAGGTAGACAGTTTAAATTTTCTCACAGTGTGTATTTCTTTTGTCGTTATAACAACAAATAATAAAAATAAAATAAAGTACAGATTCAAGGGGATCTCCATACAAGAACCGTGTTTTTTTCGGCGTATTTTGCCTTGTACCTTGGAACCCTTCGTGTTCGAGTCCGACTCACACTTGGCCGGTTTTTTTATATTTTTAACGATTCCGATAAAATATGGATTGCCCTGCGTCAGCTGCGTGAGAGGGTGGATATTTGCCTACACAGCATCGTAATGACTTAAACCTACGGGATCAAATTAAATTAGCTAGCGAAACTCTGCCGACGTGGTGGGTATCATATCTAAACAGGATAATATAAAATAATAAAATGATCTGATGTTTTTTTTGGGGGTCAACGACGACTGGTAGTTCTGTTACTGAACAAAGCAAAATAATGTTACCATGCTACAAATAATTGTGTTGGGGCAGTGAATGAATATTCGAAAACAGTTAATGGTAATTTTTTTTTATTTTGAAATATTGAAAATAATTATTTTACTAGCCACTGCGCCAACCGTGCCGTCAACCCTGGACCGTGACCCGTGAACCGTGGACCTATAAACTATAACCGTGCCGTCGTTATAGTTTATAGTTCCACGGGCTACCCTGACGCTTTCGCCTTAAGCGCCAGCCTACACTCAAACGACGGCAACAAATCTAGTTAATAACTACAACCACACAACTTAAACCCTACAAATCTTCACAACACCCCCACAGCGCTCCTTCACAAAACTATTTCAATAACTTTCAATAGTGCGCGTCTTATCTAAACCCTATTCCCCACCTTCGCCCCAACGTTGGCCCCAACACCACTCGTCCAATTTTTAGATCGAGAAATTTGTGATATATGATATTCTATTTCTGTGAATTGGTTTTTTAAACTGTGTTTTTTTTGCGGTAAAACTGGTTTTTCGCCGATCCGAGTGCTGTGGTGCATGGCAATACCAGAGAATGGACATTTGGGTTAGCCGCATAAAGTACTCAAACAGCCAGACAATCGCTAAAAACGAACTGAACAAATAAAATGACACAGAGTCCTTACATTCATACTAATTTAAATAATAATTCTACTAATTAATATTATAAACGCTAAAGTTTGTGAGGATGAATGGATGTTCGTTACTCTTTCACGCAAAAACTACTGAATGGATTTGGATGAAATTTGGCACACAGATAGTTTATAACCAGGATTGACACATAGAATACTTTTTATCCCGATATTTGTAAGGGATCGAAACTCATCCGGATGAAACCGCGGGGCGTTGCTAGTAATATGTATAATAAGTCTGAAAACCAGTCTTACAAGGAGGTATCGTGTTACCCATTAATTGGTTTGTGGGGGTCAGATAGTCGGCCCATGTAAAATACTGGTATTCAGCTGCAACCGGTTAGACTGGAAGCCAACCTCAAAATAGTTGAGAAAAGGCTAGGCAAATTGATTGATATTGATTTATAAGTAAATATTAATATTATTGTATAACATTATATTCATGTGGATCAAGAAATTAGCCCCAGCACCCCCAACGTTGGCCAAAGCTAATTTCTCGATCCACACGTTGGACATGTAGCGTTGGGGCCAACGTTGGGACCAACGTGTAAAACCAGCGTTATATGTATTTATTTTCCTTCGAACTTCGTCGAACTGCCTGTGGGCGTCCATCCTCCTCCACTTATTCTAAAAATGTAATACGAGCCGATATTGGATTTCGCAGTAAACACCTTTTAAAAGATTTTCTAGAATCTTCTGGGTGTTTATTTCGTCCTTTTATTTGATATTTGAGGCTTGCTATGGTATGGGCGTTTTTATCTGGAAGACAGGGTTCTGAGTGGGTAATATCTGGTTGTTAGGTGTACTTGTACTGGGGCAAAGGGTTTCTTGTTTTTAAAAAGGTTCTGTGTCATACGACTCTCTAGAACAGACCGTTTCGGCAATAAGGGGCGTTACCACCAAGACAGATCAACTTGACAGGAATAGCGGTTGACTGTAAAAGCGATTTAGAACCATGTGCGGTGTGCATATGGTTCTAAATTGCTTGACACTGTCACATGCCACATTCTGACAAATATTAGCCAGTTACAGGGTCAATTTAAATTAGCTAGCAAAACTTTGCAGACGTGATGGGTATTGATATTTAAACACGACAAAATAAAATATGTTTTTTTTTTGGGGTCAACGACCATTGGTGTATTTGTTACTAGAAGTATGAGCAGAGTTAATAGTCTTTTTTTGTTTTATTGTGTTTAGATGTCGATTCCCAACACGTCTGTGAAGTTTACACAAGGAAAACTGATATTTCAAGTGACTACTGCGGCCAATGTCCCCAAAAAACTCATCAAATTAATTCCCTTTTTAGGGTTCCGTATCTCAAAAGGAAAAACGGAACACTTATAAGATCATTTCGTTGTCCTTCTGTCTGTCCGTCTGTCAAGACCATTTTTGTCAGGAACGCGTGGAGTTATCAAGTTAAAATTAATATCAAATACTCAGGGCTGCAATCCATTGAAGCAGTGAACATCAGTCACCTATCCACGGACCAACCGCGGCAAGCGTAGCTTAACCTGATTGATCGACCCGTGCGGCTGTTATAACTTAGCCCCTTTTTTTACGAGTATAAACTTTTAATATTAACATTAATGTTTTGAATGATTATTAACTTGACATATCCAAAAACGGAGGTGTAGTAGTGGTAGCTCAGTAGCAACGGCCGCATCTAACGAGTTTTTGGTCGTAGGTTCAAACCCAGACAGGCGCTTCACTTTGTGTAAATTATTTCATCGCTCTCAAAACGGTGAAGGAAAACATCGTGAGGAAACCGGCATGTCATAGAACCGAAGACATGTGACATCTACAGACCCGCACTGGGCCCGCGTGGTAGATTATGGCCCACTCCCTCTCAAAGAGAGGAGGCCTGTGTCCCAGCAATGGGAACATTATAAGCTGATTATGTTATCTCAATCTACACGGTCTTCACATGATCTGACCAAGATTATGTCTGGACTTTAAAAGAGACTGTGACCTCAGTTTGTTTCGGCCTTTCTTCTCAGACTAGTCAGATAGGAAACGCTGACCCCATCTAGTTTTTAAAATATGATTGACGTGTGTACTTCCTACTAATATTATAAACGCGCGAAAGTTTGGATGGATGGATGGATGTTTATTACTCTTTCACGCAAAAACTTCTGAACTGATTTGGATGAAATTTGGCACACAGATAGCTTATAAGCAGGATTAACACATAGGATACTTTTTATCCCGATATTTCCACGGGATCGAAACTTATGCGGGTGAAACCGCAGGGCGCAGCTAGTGCAAAATAAAATCATTTATGTATAAGTTATCTCAAGTGGTTAAGTACAGCATGCGTGACATTATTACTAGTAGAACGTGACTTTATGTTCGACTAACCACTATGTGGACCCCCCGTGGGAGTGCAAAGCAATCCTAACTCCACGCCATCGTAAACCATGGTTAATCCCGTTTTATGACTAGTGATGGGCGTGTGGCGCGGATATTTTAGTGTATCCGCGGGATATGCGGATATGTCTTAGGAAGGCCTGTAGGTGGCTTTCTTTTATTGTAGTCTGTTTCACTTTATTTGCTGTGTGTGTGTACTTAAATGGAACAAAAATAAGGGACGGTAGGCCGTATATCATCATCTGCCTAGTCTTTTCCCAACTATGTTGGGGTCGGCTTCCAGTCTAACCGCATTCAGCTGAATACCAGTATTTTACATGGAGCTGCCTATCTGACCTCTACAACCCAGTTACTAGGTAATACGGTACCCCTTGGTAAGACTGGTTGTCAGATGTAAAAAAAATCAATATAAGCTGGTAATATAAATTCGTGTTTGGCACTTATTTAGCTAGCCGACTCTCTCTTCTGTTACAGAAGAAAGACTTTTTTAAAATAGGTAAAAGTAAAACTCAAATAAAGTATTAAAAACATTTTTTTTCCACATACAACTTGACTTGGTTCAAGCCCTCGATAGCGTACCCATAATAAATATAAAACAAAATTCTGATACAAAAATAACTTACACCCAAATCACTCCAAAATATCCGCAAACTTTCGGATACCTACACCTTTCCTCACATCCCTACACTGAAGGGTTAATAGTTTGCCCTCCGGCCCCATCTGGGGACCTCTTACAGACGAAGTTTCTTTTGTTTTCCCTCACAATTTCCAGGGAAATAATTTGGACAAAATATTGTGGAGTGTTGAAGTATGTTTTGAATAAGTAGGTGATTTGTAGTGATCGAGATTTCTTCGTATTCAATGGCACTCATATGTAATAACATCGTAAGGAAACCTGAGGGGTAGTTGCGTAAGACACAAACAGCAGGAATTAATTTCATTTTGACAGTTCAACAACACTCATTGCGTTATTTACGTTGCTAAGCAGATAAAAATTTTCGAACATATGAAGCAATGGATTAGCAATAACCTTTAAAATTATTCAGACAGTACTTGATAGTGTGTTACGTAATTCGGTTGCTTGACTTATAGTCAATATAAGCATCGATTTACATCTCTGAATATAAGTTTGAATTCGCCAAATCGTCTTGAGCAAGCGTGGTGATCAATTTATTTATTATTATTTATTTAGATAACAATACGGTCTATCTTACTGAACAACAGAAGTCCAAACTCAAGATTTGTCAACGGGCAATGGAGAGCAGCATAATATGTCATGCTCACTTAAATGTCTCACTGATGGTGGCGCGTGTGTTGGATCATTCGGTTCCCTACAAAATGGTTGAGCTGGGTGGTGCTGATCCACGCGTCATGATCGTGAACGGGCGCCGTTGGTTGAGACTGGTCATCTCTTAACTGCCAGGGCTTATTTTTAATGTTATATTTTAAATTGTTTCTTTTTTTACATTGTTCTCACATATAGAAGCAATAAGAATAATGTACCCAGGATTTTGTAATAATATCTTGATTTAAAAGAGTGTCCGTGGAGTTTCTTGCCCGTTCTTCTCCATAGAGATCTACGTTTTTGGAATGGGCGACTTAGCTTCAACTTTCTGACTAACTGACCGACTATTTAATTTTGACAGTTCAAAAGTGCCAGTAAATGGGTTAATTGAAATAAATGATTTGAGTTTGAGGTGTCAAGCGCACAGACCGAGTCAGAAACACCACGCACTCCATAACTCAAGTAGCGGATGTTGGAGAAAAACAACCAGGCTGAAGTAGGAGTGGGCCGGACACGTCGCGCGAATGCACCCGGAGAGATGGGCAAAGATCGTCACTCACTGGACGCCTGAAGGAAGACAACGTCGAGGTAGACCACGGCGAAGGTGGTGTGACGATCTAACGAGGTTTGCAGGTTTGGAAGGAAAAAGGGGAGGCCTTTGTCCAGCAAGTGCCCAGCAGTGTGAAACAGTATAGGCTAACAAAAAAAAAAACATTACGGTCTACAGTGTTAGTAACAAACTATCTTAGCATATCAATTAATCTATCTGCCTAGCCTTTTCCTAACTATGTTGTAACCGGATGCAACTGAATATCAGAATTTTACATGGAGCGACTGACTATCTGACCTCCACAACCCAGTTACTGGATAATACGATATACCCTATATACGATATACTACATATTATGGTAAGACTGGTTGTCAGACTTTCGAGCTTCTGACAACCTGTAACGACTGTGAAAGAGCATTGCCACGTTGTATCGCAAAGCTGCGGGGTAATTGTGTTAGGTATGAGGAACAGGGTGTAAAGTTCACTCATTGAAAAGGGAGGATCCTCCAACCAGACGGGTGTTATGTCTGGCGGGCAATTGCCCAACGATTGATATTGGGAAATTGTATCTATGCTAATTGCACGGTAAACTCTGCTTGCGAGATGCAGGATTTGCGTGACGTCAGTATGACGCGTTGTTCGCTTGCGGCGTTGTAGATACCGCTACATGTGTAACACACTATCAGCAGTAATGGGTTTAATTTTGACAGTTCAACAACATTCATTGCGTTATTTACGCTGTTGAGCAAATAAATTGTTCCAACATTCGAGGCAATGGATTAGCAATATCCTTCAAAATGATTCAGATTATGATTGATAGCCTGTTAAGCAAATAGGGTACGTATTCTTTGGCCATATGTTACTTAAACTATTGCGATTTTTCTGAAATAAATCCACAACAAAACGGTCAGAATGGTGAGAGAAACTATTTTATTTTTAATAGTTTTTTTTAAATTGCTAAATGGGCATGCTCTAGACCTCGATCGATGATGGAACGAGCGTACCCAGAAGATGCCTGTTCACGTTGGCAAAAAAAAAATACAAAATCGTAGAACACATCATTTTAATGTGATAAAAACATACTCCCCCTATTAAACTTCAACAAAGATCCATAATGGGGACAAAGGGAGTTTTCCAGAAAGCTCGATATTATCCAATATCCTCCGATATTCCGTACCGATGCTACCCACAATAGCCTTCAATGTTAGAGTTTTCATATTTAATCTGATAACAGTGATTGTATGGAATAAGGCCTTGTCTAGGGTGAGGAGCTTGCGCGGGTGCTAGGCGTATTATCAAACGTATGAAACGGGACTGGCGACCTCTTTTTTTTTTCTCGTGGCGAGTTCCTCATGGATACACACGTCTGGGGAGAACGGAGGTTTATGTCGGTCTTCTACCAACTAAAACCTTACTGTTCCCTCTAGTTATCTAGTACCTTAAGTCGGGGGCCAGGGAGATACATCTACATTCGCCTCACCCCCGACTGGTATCCGCCCGCCATGCCTAGCGCTCCCCGTCACCAAGAGTGACGACCACCGCACGTCCTCCAGAACTAGCGACCCAGCAAAAGTATGCAATTCGGCAATCGTCGTCAATCTTCGGAAATACGAACGCGTTATTATGAGATTTAATAAAGAAATGTTATAACACTACGTTACTTACCTATTTTGCATTACCATGGTTCTCAACTCGACATTCTTTGCTATGATTCTGATGCAAGTTCAATAACTTTTTTAAACTTTTGAGTGACATAATGACAAAGTGTGAGCAGAGAGGTTATCCAACAGATAGCTTCGACACTACGACAAAGCACGGCAGTACAAAATTTAGAAGCTTTGCCTCTGTAGGGGTTACTCTGTGGCGCGGCGTTCGTACTAATTCGGAGACACGAACGTTGCCGAAGCGCAAACCTTTTCTGATTTACCTGTAACTAGCGAGCGATCGTCCATTGTTTTAATGTGTGAAACACTTCGCGCGTCTACTGCTCGCTACAACAACTCGCGATGCACTACATTGAGCACACACTGCGCGCGCGCATTGCACTGATTTGTGAGGCATATGCACGAGAACATGGTCTTAAATATAATGTGGCGAAAAGTCAGTTCATGGTTTTTGAGGCCGGCTCTAAATGCCCTATAGCAGTACCTCCCATCAAACTATACGGGGTTCCCTTGGTCAGAGTGGACCATTTCAAATACTTGGGGCATGTAGTAACATCCGGTCTCAGAGATGATGCTGATATCGAGAGGGAGCGGAGGGCCTTGGCTGTAAGAGGTAACATGATAGCCCGCAGGTTTGCGCGTTGTTCAGGGTCGGTCAAGCAGACCCTTTTCAGGGCTTATTGTACCTCTCTGTACGCGTGCAGCCTGTGGGTAAATCACACTCAAAAAGCATACGAAGCCCTCCGCATCCAATATAATAACGCATTCAGAGCGCTGATGGGGCTGCCGCGACATTGTAGTGCTTCGGGCATGTTCGCCGTCGCTAGCGTTGACTGCTTCTATGCAACGATGCGTAAGCGAAGCGCGTCCCTGGTACGCAGAGTTCGCGGCAGCTCCAACAGCGTGCTGGTGATGATAGCCGGCAGGCTCGACTGTCCGTATATTAGACGCTGCAGTGACTTGCACGTCACCTACAGTCGTCGGCTGTCGAAATGAAATGTTTTTGTGTGGTTATTGTTTTGTGTTGTACCTATTGTAATGTTATGTATAATGTATTCAGTGTATTCTAGTGTAAGGTTTGTGCTATTTATTATTTAATTTCTGTGTATTAATTATTTCTGTGTATATTTTATTATTGTATTAATGAGTCCTTGTTACTTGATCAATAAATGAATTATTATTATTACTACATAATCAGTCTATAATGTTCCCACTGCTGGGACACAGGCCTCCTCTCAGTGAGAGGGAGTGGGCCGTAATCCACCACGCGGGCCCATTGCGGGTTGGTAGATGTCACATGTCTTCGAATGTTTGGTACTAGGTCATGCCGGTTTCCTCACGATGTTTTCCTTCACCGTTTTGAGAGCAGTGGTGATGAAATAATTTACGCAAAGTAAAGCGTCTGACTGCATTCGGACGGCGGCCGTTACCACTGGGTCACCATTGCGATGCACTGTGGCCACCTAACCGCGCCCGCCAACGCACCCACTACTACCCTACCGCCTCACCGATCGATTCTGTAAAAATCTCACCGTGAAAAGTTAGGTGAAGTGAGCTGTCAATAATGTCAATCCCTAGCATTTAGTTGGAATGACAGCTCACTCCACGCTCACTTCACCTAAGTTTCAGAATCGCACAAAATCGCACTGCAGGCCATGATAGACACCTAACAATATCAGAGGGAAAACATACTATACTGAGCTTACGTCGGATAAAATGAGGATAGGGGATAACGAGATACAGTGGGGGGATAAACGGTGTATTCTTGCAACGTCAGAAGGATTAGGTTGGTCATAAAGGGTAAGCACAGGTGTATTATGTTGTTGTGCATAAATAAGCGTGTTGTGTGCCTGAGCAGTCATTAGTAAATTATACAAAACTCTAAAGGAATTCTATGAAATATAGACATGAGGATTTTTCACATTAATAATAATAAAAAAAATCTACACTACACACACACACACCCACATGACACTATCCTACACTTTATTTATTTATTTTATTAATAAAATAAATAAATAAATATTATTTTATACAATAATCCGTTTACTATGACAAAACATCGCGCCTTATTCCAATGAGCTAGGTAGATGCGTGCTAAACCTAGTACATTTCACCAGTGTTTTAAGTCCCATGTATTATGGGGCGGGACTATTGCCGTCCATCGGGCACAATCCGACTCCAGGCTGCGTTTTATATACCTTGCATATAATTGAAAGAAACTTCTTTAATTTTACGCAGTGATTAAGCTATTCTGTATTAAGTGCAGCAACCTAATTGCGTAATACATAATCAATCACAATCTGAATCATTTTGAAAGGATATATTTCTAAACCATTGCTTCATATATTCGAAAAACTTGTCTACTGAACAAAGTAAAGAACGCAATGAATGTTGTTGAACTGTCAGAATAAAAACCATTCCTAGGTACGGTTGTGTGTTACGCAAGTACCCCGCAGGTTTTGATTCCTACTCAGAACAAAATTATATTTGTATGGCTGTGGCAGCGATATGGCAGATAAAATGCAGGACAAATCTTATTGTAGGACAATTTAAGTGTATTTATTGCTTCTAATATTGTACTCTTCCTGTATTTACTCCCTTGGGAAATATTAAAGTAGGTAGACGAAGCCACGCGCTCAGCTAGTATACCGTTCTTGTTCTTCTTCGTGTCGCCGCCACGACTATATTTTAGATCTTGTAGGCTCAAAACTTCGCCACTTCCACGGTGTCGTTAGTGTCAGCCTGTCAGCGCAGAGGTCGCTTTGACCGCATGTTTCGGGACACAGAGGGCAGGATAGGAGGTGGAGCATCGTTTCCAACATAGCTCCACAACCACACCCTACTGCTGGTCCGTCGAGGCCCCCCTCGACGGAACGGCAGCAGGGTGTGGACTGTGGATAACTGCAACAACTTGTATCCGACGACGGTTCAGATACTTCCAAGTGGACGGAAGGTCACACCCTGCAGGAGATGCTCCTTTGGTGGTAGATAGTAAGTAGGAGGGGGAAGAGTATCCTGCCAGAGTTTACAACGGGTGTACACCATAACACCCTAACATAACGTAACACAAGTACATATGTTAGAAGCGTTTTATTTGTTTGTTGTCGGTATCAAAGATGGCGTCAATTCTAGACTCGGCGTGCGTTGCTAGGCAACGACCCACCTGAGTATTATCGACACAATTATCGTAGAGGACGAGAGGAAAATACCTACTTTATTTTGTTGTTTTTCTCGTTAATACGTCTCATAATTATTTTGTTTTTGATATTTTTTTAATGGTTTATTAGGAGTGAGAACTAATTGGTTACTTAAAGGATTTCGTATTTGAAGTTAAATTTACCCCAAGAACAAACTCAACTTGGTAGTTGAGAGTGAGTGAGATGAGTATATTTATTTATATGAGTATAGTCCCACACCAGACACACACACATCACACACACTCACCACATAAACATACACACGACCCATACCATACCTGAAATCACCTCTAGTCTCTACTCTGCAATTCGTACTCCGAGCCTCAAGATACAGACTAACTGTCTAGTTTGGGGCTCACTAGCAAATACCATATTATAACCTAGCTGTAGGTAATATTTTAAGCCACTCATGTCGTTTTAACTTGCTGTTAACCTGTGAACCTGCTTATTAATATTCTATTTTCTATTTCTATTTAGAATTAAAATAATATGCATGTAAATAACAATTAATCATCATCATCTGCCGAGCCTTTTCCCAACTATGTTGGGGTCGGCTTCCAGTCTAACCGGATACAGCTGAATACCAATATTTTACATGAAGCGACTGCCTATCTGACCTCCACAACCCAGTTAACCCAGTAAATAACAATTAATACCGAACTAATTAACAAAAAGAACAAAATTATATCCTAACTTAACTAAAACTATTCACAAACTAAAATACTGCGTCGAAAAATTGATCCGCATCGCTGTCGACTGGTAATGTAATATTTCCACTGCTGGAGCACAGGCCTCCTCTGTGTGAGAGGGAGTGGGCTGTAATCCACAACGCGGGCCCACTGCGGGTTGGTGGACGTCACATGTCTTCGAATGCTTGGTCCTAGCACATGCCGGTTTCCTAACGATATTTTCCTTTGCCGTTTTGAGAGCAGTGGTGATGAAATAATTTACACAAAGTAAAATGCCTGCTTGGGTTAGAACCTCGGGCCCACAACTTGGTAAGTCGCGGCCGTTACCACCGAGCCAACACTGTTCACTGTGTATACTATACATACATAGTAACTTATCTGTCCGCTTAGCGTATTTACAATACAATATACAATTCGTGTACCACACAACTTGTTTCTAACACAGCAAGTATCGATTTGATTCCAAAATAAACTGTTTGAGGTTGTAAACATCATTCTAGTAGAACTTTAAGATGGCGGCTTGAGATAACAGGGTTCGTAAAGACCTCGAGGTTATGAAAATTAACTGTTGCTAGCAGAAAATAAATCTGTTAGATACGAGGTATTTTTTTCAGATCGATTTAAACATCATCATCTGCCTAGCCTTTTCCCAACTAAGTTGGAGTCGGCTTCCAGTCTGACCGGGTGCAGCTGTATACCAGTATTTTACATGGAACGACTGCCTATCTTACCTCCACAACCCAGTTACTGGGTAATACGATACTCGTTGGTAAGAATGGTTATCAGACTCGACCCGTAACGACTGTCAAAGATCAAAGAATGACATCGTGCTGTCCGAGGCATGGAAGGGTCTCGGTATATAAAGATGGTCACCTATCCACAGACCAACCGCGCCAAGCCTAGCTTAACCTGATCGATCGACCTGTGCGGCTGTTATTATTTATGACCATGGGCCCCGGTTCAGTTCAATAAACATGTCAGTACAAAAGATCTGCATTTCTAGTATTTTTATTTGTTTTCTCAGAAAGTTTTATATGATAATTTTTATTTTTATGGTAAGAACTAATATTAAAAAAAAATATAATAGTCTAACCTAAAATATGGCGTCAAAAAATTCTCCCACATCGCAGTCGAATGGTACCCTAGACACTGGCGGTATTACCACGTTGTATGGCAATGCTTAGCCTCTGGCCAAGGTAAAAGCCAGCCCTTGGGTCAAGGGAACTGTCACCAGCCGTTTGGAGATTTCGTTGAACAAACCATGAGCACTCGCACCCCACGGCTCGAGGGTTCCAATCCCGTACGGCTCGAAAATATAATTACCGATAAGGTTATTATAATTTCTAGTAGCAGAAGTGACAAATTGCTGAATACAACAACCAGTTCTGTGCCATGTTTCCACACATCATAACAGCAAAAACACACACAACAGTTAGATAGCTATTCAATTTTTATTAGGCGTCAAAGAACGGGCAAGAAAAAGACCGTTGTCGGATTCAATTGATTTCGAAAACTCGAGAAAATGAAGATTCTAATGACAGCGTTCTCTATTGTTTCAGGATATCGACTATGAAGGCTTCCGGTGGTTCCTGGACACATTCCTCGAGGTGTCCGCCCCTGATGAACTGTGCAGGTAAACTATTCACCAGTAATATTATTTGCTTCACAAAGGAATTCTGTCCCACACTCGACATTTACCTATTTATAGTGTCCGACCGAAAGTTCGGTTTCGGTTTCGGTTTCGGCCGAGTTTCGGCCAAAAATCAAGTTTCGGTGGCAGTTTCGGTTTCGGCCAAAATTGGCCGAAACTTTTGCCGAAACCGAAACAGTAACAATTAGTGATTTGATTTATTGATAACTGATAAAAATTTTGCTATGAGAACTTAATTTGAAAAAATAATGAAAATATGACTAATATTTTTTTATAATATTATCTATATAATATAAAATTCAAAGTCCTGACTGACTGAGACATCAACGCACAGCCTAAACTGCTGGTCCTAGAGACATGAAAATTGGAGGGTTTATTCTTCGTGAAGAGAAGGTATCCACTAAGAAAGGGTTTTTCGAAATTCCACCCCTAAGAGGGTGAAATGGGGGGATTTTGTTTGTATGAAAAATCTTATTCCTTGAGTTAATAAACTTGAAACTTTGCACGAATACTTATCTAAGTAAATTATGAAGTTGGCCATTTTTTGTTTTTATAAACTATCCCCTAAAAGGGGATTGGGGGGTTTCAAAGTTTGTATGGAAGAATTTTAGCGCGCGGTCCGATTTAATCGAAACTCAGTATTTATACCTAAAATTTAAAGGAAAGAATAATGATTATCAGGGTTTTTCGAAAATACCCCTGACGGCCTGAAAAGGGGTAGTCAATTTTACAGGGGAGGAGTTTACAGCGTGGCTTGATTAACTCGAAAATTGGTATAAATAATCTTTGAATCAAGTTATGAACACATTCCAAATGATTTTTCAAAATTCCACCCCTGTGGGGGTGAAAAGCGGGGATACAGTTTATATGAAAAATCTTATTCGTTAGGTTAATAATCTTGAAAATTGGCATGAATACTCGCCTAAGTAAGCAATAAAGTTTATCATTATTAGTTTTTAAAACTACCCCTCAAAGGGGGATATAGGGGTGTTGAAGTTTGTGTGGAAGAAATTGAATGCGCGGTCCGATTAACTCGAAACTCAGTATTGATACTTTCGACAGAAAATAATTAATAATAAGTATGTAAAGTTGTCGAAAATTGACCCCTGACGGGGCAAAAAGGGGTAATTCGGTTTTTAGGGGAGGTTTTGAACTTGAAACTGTATGTTACATTTTCACGCCTAAGCCTAACTAGCCTAACTTCTGATTTGGCAAAGCGATAGATGGCATCCTGGGGAAGCACATACTTTATATCCTGGTAGCACGTTCCCGTGGGATTCCGACATTCACGCGGGCGAAGCCGCGGGCAGAAGCTAGTATTAAATAAATGATTACAACAAAATTAATATACCTACTGTGTTTCCATTTCATGTCCTAATTAATGCAGAATAATGGGTAAAATGCACCAAATTTCAGTATTTTAAGGAATTTAATACTTAACCACGTGAGTTTCGGTTTCGGTTTCGGTTTCGGCCGAAACTGAAGCCACGGCCGAATATTCGGTTTCGGTTTCGGTTTCGGCCGGAAAACCAGTTTCGGTCGGACTCTACCTATTTATAAAAAAAGAATTATAGCCGTGGACTTTATACCGTGATATTTAGGTATGTAATAGGATATTCATAGGTTCGCATATCCTATAATGTAGGTTCCTCTATCCTCATAGGTTGAACTGTGATGCCATTCCTAAAAAAAAAACAGACGCTTGTGTCATTATGAAATACTCGAGACAAATTAGAAATACCAAAACATCCTAAAAAAACATGACAACTCCTCATTCCAGACACCTTTTCCTCTCGTTCGTCCGGCGCGACCGTCGCCCAGCTCTCCGCGAGATGGCAGCAGCGAGCTCCACCGCCGCCTGCGCAGCTGTCACGGCGCATGCCGACCATCAGGTACGGCAGGTATATGAAACAGTATCAACATCTTGTTATTAATATTGTTATTCTAGCTTTCATACAACTTTCTTCGAGGCGACGCCGGCGTCCACTGTACAAGATGCGGCAACGGATGAGGAAGATAAAGAATGTCTCCCTCCAAAAGTTTTGTTAAGCATGTACCTAACTCCATTTTCGTTCTATAACGTGCATTCAATTTAGTGCATTTGGAACCATTGTTACAACTGGGTCCATAGCTTTTTAACAGCGCTCGGAGCCTTGATTTATAAATTAAGAACAATTCACGAACTATCATGGCAAACTCTGCTTGACTGAACCTCATAGATTTCAGAAGGCCAATTCTTGTAATTTAAAACGTTCAAAATCTAGTCGCAGTCTCGTCTCGGCGACAAACAAACGTCAGAAACTTGTCAAAATGGAAATTAAAGGTGTTTTTGACAGATTGAGACTGAGATCAGAGGGGCAATTCTCGTAATTTTAAGAACGTTCACAGTCTGATCTCAGTCTCAATCTATCAAAAAATACTTCTAATTTCCCTACATTTTGACAAGTTTTTGACATTTGTTTGTCGCCGAGATGAGACTGCGACTAGATTTTGAACGTTTTAAATTACGTAAATTGGCCTTCTGACTGTGAACGTTCTTAAAATTACGAGAATTGCCCCTCTGATCTGTTCCATTATTTACCGTTTATCCCGCGCGGGGTGGCAACGTCGCATTTCTAGTGACTTTTCGTGATTATTTAATTAAATCTAAACCAAAGTACTATTTTTTTTAGCCAAGTACGGCCACGATCTACTCATTGGTATAAGTTTGTATGCTATTTTTGACAGTTATTTTTGTATTTACTCATAAAAATTTACATATTATTAATTATTTTCTATTTTCAGTACTTTCATACTTAAATTATTACGGTTTAATATTTTTATTTAAAGAGTAAATGTTGAAAACAATTATAATCACCAACGATCTAGTACTTGGCTGTAAAAAAATTGTGCTGACGCCAGCTGTACATCAAGCTACTACAATCTGTCAAATTTCTTTAATAGATTTTCAACCTTATTGCTAAAACATTAAGATTCAAGGTTGATTGGGAAAATTTGACAGTTTCGGGTAGCTTTACCTGCTGGCGTCTGTACTATGGTTTAAATTTAACAAAATAGTCACGAAAACCGCCATTGCCAGCCCGCGCGGGATGAAATGAAATTTCTTTAACTGGAATGCTTTACCATGAGATACCAATATTCTCTCTTAGCTTCCATTATTTATTTAAAGTAAAATGCTTACTACGCAATTTAAAAAAAAAACAGATATGAGACACCAATATACTGATCTGCTTACAGCTTCCAACTTGTAATAATCTTGCTAGTCATGAATCAAAATTCTTGCTTGGCTGGGTTCAAGCTCACAATTCTAGTCCGTTATCTAATAAAGAACTAAATCCTCTTCCAGGGCAAGATGAGCTTGGCATCCAAGATCCACGGCTTGGCGGAGCGGTTGCAGCAGCTTGGCAGGAGTTCAGGGGATTCCGTAGATGGAAGTGATAAGGGGTCTCGGAGTCGAACGGGTAAGATTCAATTCATAGTGAAGTATGGATATTAATACCTTGCTTCTGCCCGCGACTTCGTTCGCGTGGAAGTCGTGAGACACTATAATACACAAAAAGAAAAAAAATATACAGCCATGATACTCGCTGGTAATCTAGCTTTCTATAAGTGAAAGAATTTTGTAAATCGGTTTAGTATTTTTTGAGTTTCTCCATTACAAACTCTTCTTCATCAACCCCTTCATCCCAGCTCTATCTGGGGTCGCGTCTTCTTATACAGCGGCACCAGGACGAGGTGTCCTGGGTTGTCATAGGAGTTAGGTTCTGCGCTTTCATCTCCCTCTCGATACTGGACCACCAAGTATCGGGGGTCTTCCTCTTCCCAGGCATTTCGTAGGGTCGACAACGTTCCACTCGTGTATTTCAGTACAGTGCTCAAATACGCGAGCGACATGTTGTCGACGGCTTCCACCGACGAGCGTTTATGGCATGCCGTCCACGGTTGCAGTTGCCTCTTTTGATTCGTATCGCTCGCCTCGCACTAACTGATCTCCAATATCACCTGACCCTCATTCAAACTCAAACTCAAACTCAAATCATTTAATTCAACTAAACCAATTACAGGCACTTTTGAATTGTCAAAGGGTCGGTCAGTCAGAAAGATGAAGCTAGTTGCCCATTCCAAAGCGTAGGTACCTATGGAGAAGAACGGGCAAGAAACTCCATGGACACTCTTTTAAATCATAAAATTCTTACAAAATATTTGATTACATCATTCGTGTTGAAATTAACCATGTGAGAACGATGTAGAAAAGACGTGCACGTTAAAAGCGTCCGTTATAGAAAACATAAAAACAATTCAGAAATTAAAAATTACAATAAGCCGTGGCAGCTAAGAGATGACCAGTCCCTACTGACGGCGCCCGTTCACGAACATGACGTATGGATCAGCACCATTCAGCTCAACCATTTTGAAGGGAACTTAATGATCCAACACACACGCCACCACCAGCGAGACATTAGAGTGAGCATGACATACTCTCAGCCGCCAGGGCACATTTAAGTCAATGAAAGACGTACCCAGTAAATGGTAGCTTTATAGAAAGTACATAGTGCTCACACGTGTGCTATGCAATTATACAATACTAAACAATTGAGTTTATACAATGCAAATATAGTTTTCTTCCAATGTTCCACAGCTCCAGCAATGTTTCGAATGCTAATTAGTTTAAGCGCCCCTGTGGAGCTGGACCAGCATTGAGCCAAGCATTTTTGTCAGCGATGTAATCCCCTAACTTATAATATGCTTGGCTACATAGTGTGCGTTTAATACAAGATTTAAATTTCGTTTCATTCAGTTGAAGTATGTGGGGAGGAATTTTATTGTAACATTTTAAACAGTACCCCATGAAGGTTGAGTCTACTTTAGCCAGTCTGAAACCTGTTTGCACTAATTGGTCCCTATTTCTAGTCCTATAGTTGTGTTTTTCACCTCTTTTGTTGAACAGATTTAAATTTTTTCTTACGTACATGATGTTTTCATAGATGTATAGACAAGGTACCGTCATGATGTTAATATCTTTAAACAGTTCCCTTAAAGAATCGCGCCTGCGGAGGCCATATATTGCTCTGATGGCTCTTTTCTGCAGAATAAAAATGGACTCGATATCTGCAGCCCGTCCCCATAGTAAAATACCGTAAGACATGATACTATGAAAGTAACTAAAATAGACTAGCCTCGCGGTATCTACATCAGTAACTTGACGGATTTTTCTTACAGCGTAAGCTGCTGAACTTAGCCTTCCTGCAAGAGATGTTAAATGAGGACCCCATTGCAGCCTTGAGTCGAGCGTGATCCCCAGGAAAACAGTTTTATCGACGAATTCTAGTTTCTCTTTGTTCAATACTATGGCACAATCACTACTTTTAACATTTGGTAAAGCAAATCTTATGCATTTAGTTTTTTTCCCATTTAATACCAAATTATTAGCAGTGAACCAATTTAGTACCTGCTGTAGGGCGTTATTTACGTCGTCAATATTTGGTGCACGTCTATTTATCTTAAAAATTAAGGAAGTATCGTCAGCAAATAACACCATTTGTGGTTGGTTCTTTATTAAATGGGGTAGATCATTAATATATACTAAAAAGAGGAAAGGACCTAAAATCGAGCCTTGAGGAACACCCATTTTTACTTTTAAAGCAAGAGAATTGACACCATTTATTTGAACTTTTTGCTGTCTATCATTTAAATAAGATTTGACTAAACTGAGCGCAAGTTGACCTAGTCCGTAGTGCTCCAGTTTAAAAAGTAAGGTTTCGTGATTGACGCAGTCAAATGCCTTGGAGAGGTCACAAAAGATTCCTATGGCATCTTGGGCCTCCTCCCACGCTATAAATATGTGCTTTAATAAGGTGACACCGGCGTCAGTCGTACAACGTCCTTTGGTGAAACCATATTGCTGATCATGTAAGATTTTGTTGGTGTTAAAATGATTAAGCATTTGATTGAGCATTACCTTTTCGTACACCTTGCTGAATACGGGCAACACGGATACGGGTCTATAATTGTTGGTGTCTTTGCTGTCCCCAGATTTAAAAAGCGGTATAACCTTACTGTATTTCATTAAATCCGGGAAGACTCCTTGATCTACACACAAATTAAATATCAAAGCTAAGTATGGTGCTATAGTCTCGATTATGGATGTACAAACTTTGATAGACATTCCCCATAAATCTTCGGTCAATTTGATTTTGATTTGCCGAAAAGCTTTTATAACTGTCATAGGGTTTATGTGTTTAAATTGAAATTCAATCGAGCATCCTGGAACGTTAGCTCTTAATAGATCAATTGAGACAACAGGTGAGGAATTTAAAGCTTCCGTCGTTTTACATGGTATATTTGTAAAGAAATTTACAAATTCCTGAGCTACTTCTAAGTTAGAGCTTATGGCACCACGTGAAGTCTCCAATGTGTAATCATTGTTTCGTATTTTATTCCCACTAGTTTCATTATGTATAACTTTCCAAACTGTTTTTATTTTGTTATCTGCTGTTTTGATCTTGTTACTAATGAACTGGGCTTTAGCTATCTTGCATGTATTTCTAAAAGTTTTGGAATACATAGCAACATACTTGTTGAAAGTTTCAGTGTTGATATAAGGCTTAAGGCCATACAGCTCGAACAGTCTTTCCCTACTAATCCTAATACCTCTAGTTGCCCAGTCACTAAATATAAAATTAGGGCAAATACTTTTTGTTTTCTTTTCAAAAGTTTTATTGAATTCAGTGTGCACTATTGAAAAGAAATCCTCATACAATTTATTTGCATCGTCCATATTATAATCCAGAACATTTAACTTATTATTTAGGGTAATATCAAATCTATTTAATTTGCCAGTCGTTATTGGCCTAAATTGTATTTGCACTTTTTGCAAAGGTGTTTTAAACTTAAAAGTTACCGTTTGTCCACTATGATCAGACGGCAGATAATTTACGATGGCTTTATCTAAATAATCACAATCGCAGAAGACATTATCGATACAAGTAGAAGAAGTTGGAGTTACTCTAGTTGGTTCTGTAAAAACATTAAATAAATTGAACGATTTAAAAAGGCTTAATAATCTACTGCTATTTGAATTATTTTCCAAAATATTAATATTAAAATCACCAGAAATAATTGCGGTTTTGTTACTGGATGCAAGTTTCGCTAGGACATCTTCCATTATTGACTCAAATACAGAAAAGTTCTGATAATTAGGGGGTCTGTAAACGCACACTACAACATGCTTATCCAGCTCAACACAGGACAGTTCGATACAATGTTCAACTGATAAATCCACTATGTCGTTTCGTTGCTTGGATTTTAAACTATTTTTTATCAAGATTAGAGAACCTCCACGTAACATAGATTTACGGTTAAAACAACTGCAAACACTATAGTTCTCATAATTAATCAGCATTTGGTAATCCTTTAACCAATGTTCAGTTAAACAAACAATGTCAAACTTTGTTTTTTCTAAAAAGATTTCTATTTCTAATAATTTGGAAGAAATGCCTTGAATATTTTGATGAAATAATTTCAAGGCATTCTGCTGATCTCCTTTTCTTAATTTAGAGCAAGAAGATACCTTGTTGTTGTTAGGTATAAGAATATTCTTACTGGTACCTTCTGTTGTCTTACAAACTAGTTTAAAAGATTATCCGGAGTTAACCCCAAGACTTCAATGTCATCACCGGGCAGTGAGCTCACATTGAGTGAGGGACATGAAACCTCCTTCGTAAAATTTGTATAAGTATTTATAGCATTTGAGCTACATTTATTCAGACTCACCACCTTATTATTAGTATTATTACTAACCATTGTGGTGTTAATAATACATGACTTCGACATACTATTTATGTCTGAGTTTATATAGGAAGCTAATAGCCTTGCTATTATGTGTCTTAAACTAACAGGCAGATACACAGTATCCCTAGTCGACTTTAAAGTTTCCACAAAACTGTTGGTGTCAAAATATACGAGCTTGTCACTGTGATGACTAACTAAAAAATGCATATGTTTATTAAGCATATGAATATAATTGTTTTGTCTATCTGTCACTTTTTCAAAATATGGGAAAGCACACAATATTATTTTACTACAATTTAACTTTAACAACTCAGTTACGCAGTCAGTGTTTTCGTATTTTTTGATGTTAGAACTATTACCTACAAATACAGTAATGTTGGTTTTTGGGGTACATACATTTCCATTTACATACATTACATTATACTATAACACATTCCAGGGAGCGTTCACCCGATGTTCACAGTCACCACGCACCCCTCATACTCCTCCCACGAGCTCTGCCTGGACAGGCGCAACGAGACCAGCCCCAGTCACAGTCAGATGTCCCGGAACTCAAGTCGGAAGAGCAGCAACTCACTGAGGGTCAACCAGTCTACGAAGATCGAAGGTATGGTCACAAATCTAAAACTATTACCGACAACCAACTCACACTGGGCTCGCGTGTTGGATTATAACCCACTCCCTCTCACTGAGAGGAGGCTTGTCTCCCAGCAGTGGGAATGTTATAGGCTGATTATGTATGTATGTGGTGGCTCTGTGGTAACGGCCGTGACTTACGAGTTGTAGGTTCGAACCCAATGCACTTTACTTTGCGTAAATTATTTCATCACCACTGCTCTCAAAACGGTGAAGGAAAACATCGTGAGGAAACCGGCATGTCCTAGAATCAAAAATTCGAAGACATGTGACCTTTACCAACCCGCACTGGGCCCGCGTGGTGAATTCAGGCCCTCTCCCTCCTACAGAGAGGAGGCCTTTTTCCCAGCAGTGGGAACATTATAGGCTGATTATGTAGTTAAGAGAGGTTTCTTCTAGAAATAAGAGTTACATTTTAATAATAATAATATAATAATATCCCTGGACATTTCACACAGCACCATTTGTCCCAAGCTAAGCGACCTAATGCTTGTGTTATGGTAACAAGATGGCTGATAAACTACTTATATACATTTTTTTTTTGTAAATACATACATATTATAGATAGAAAAACACCCAGACTCGGAACAAATACATGTAGGTCATACAAATATTTGTTCCGTGCGGGAATCGAACCCGCGACACGCAGCGCAGCAGTCAATCGCTTAACCACTGCGCCAACCGTGCCGTCAAGTTACATATATACATGTCTGATTTTGAAACTGTTTATAATTTCTATTGTCTGCAGATTTCAGGCACCTGATGAGGCGGTCTTCAACTCTCGAAGTGCATACAGCGAGGGTATCACTCAAAGACATCGTATGCTACCTGTCCCTGTTAGAAGCTGGAAGACCTGAGGACAAACTGGAATGTAAGTGTTCTTTTAAATCTTTCCTCTATACAAATACCTCAGAATTATTAATCTCCAACTACATCATCATCATCATATCAGCCAGGAGACGTCCAATGCCGGATAAAGGCCTCTTTTAAGAATTACCACAGTGACTTATTCACCGCTGCGTTACCCAGTGGTTTCCCAAATCTTCACTGCACACTGGATCGTCATCCTTGTTTAGTTTTACGTTAAACACTATCTATAAAACTGGAATCAAAGATCAATCTCTTCGTTTTGACCACAATATTCGCGATATTTTGATCATTTATAGAGGTATGAGGAACAGGGTGTAAAGTTCGCTCATCCTCCATAGAAAAGGGAGGATCCTCCGACCAGATGGGTGTCGTATCTGGTGGGAAATTGCCCGACGATTGATTTCGGGAAAAGCTAGTTGCGTGGTAAACTCTGCTTGCGCGATGCAGGATTTTGCATGACGTCAGTGTGATGCGTAATTCGTATGTGGCGATGTAGATGCCGCCACAAAATTAATCATTCAGGTTGATATAAAGAATGATACCTACTTAAGAAGATCCAAGTAATCACACGCAATAACTTCTCTAGACCATAATTCTGACCTGAACTGTAAAGTCTGCCTTTTTTTCCAGTCATGTTTCGCCTCTACGACACTGACGGAAACGGCGTACTAGACACGAATGAGATGGACTGCATCGTCAACCAAATGATGACCGTCGCTGAGTACCTGGGTTGGGAGACTTCTGAACTTAGACCAGTGAGTATAATTATGACAGATTATTAGCTTTTTTGCAGTACATCCCTGATGGAATGGTAGCCAGTGGAAGCACGGAGCGTAGGTTAACCAGATGGCAAGATGGCTCGATAATATTATAAAACCTTTTGGAAAGACCTGGACAAAATTTAAAAAAAAACTAGCAATAATCTAAGAAAAATGGTGTAAAAAAGAAGAGGATTTTGCCCTGCTGAGAAAGAAAGAAAGAAAGAAAAAGTATTAACCGAAAGAAAGAAAGAAAGAAAAAATTTTAAACGTACGGATTGAATAAATTTTATTTGAAATTTTACAAAATTTTACGATAGTCGTTACTTTTTTGCAGATCCTACAAGACATGATGGTGGAGATAGACTATGATGCTGACGGTACCGTGTCACTTGATGAATGGAAGCGAGGAGGGTCAGTATGCTAAAATTAGTTTTTTTTTTAATGATATAAACTAGTGCTTGACTGCGATCCCGCCTGATGGAAAGCAGTGATGCAATCGCGGATGGTAAAGAGCTTAATTATTTTTTCATATTTTAAGTTCTGTGAAAGATTCATAATGACAAAGTAGTAGATTGTTCCTATTGAGAAAGTACATCCGGAACATACTGCCACCAACCCACTTCAACCGTCAAATATTTTGGACAAAACTGTAAGAACTTCGTTCGAAAAAACTTATGCTCCTAGAATCAACGGCTGTATTCTAGAATCTTTCTGAATCATGAAAACCTTTCCAAAACTTCCTACTCAAATCTAGTTTCATATCGGGATTCATGCTTGAGAACCATTCTTAGGGCTTTACTTATCCGCTGCTGTACTTCAGAATATCCAGCTCTCCTCAATATCTCATATTTCGTTCCACAGCATGACCACCATCCCCCTTCTAGTCCTATTAGGCCTGGACACGAACGTCAAGGAGGACGGCGAGCACGCGTGGAGACTCAAGCACTTCAGCAGACCTGCCTACTGCAACCTATGCCTGAACATGCTGGTCGGGCTGGGGAAGAAGGGGCTGTGCTGTATATGTAAGTAATTTGTTCTTGTTTTGTCTGACCATTCATTTAGATCCATTCATGTTCTCAATTAACTTTTTGGACCTATATATCCTGCTTATGCGTATGAGGTTTCATTAAAATCGGTTCATGCATTTCGAAAAACAAGGACTTGAAAGTTTGTATGAAATGCCGTACGTTGTCAACGCTCTTAATAGGCGTAGCTCGAATGTGAACACTTGTGCTTCATCCACCAGAATATGGTTCTTAAGCTGGTTTCATGGTTTCTAAAAACGTATACAATTGTAATTGTATCTGCTTTTAAATTATTTGATTGGATGCCCAATCAAATAGATGGTGATGAAGATCAAAGACTGCTCTCCCTAGTTTCTGAAAGCCTATTTCATTTAATCTGGTGCTAAAACGTTAAAGTTAATCCCACGGGTTAAATCTCATATCGGTTTCCATTAATTGGTTTGGTCAACCCAGCGCAACGTACCTACTTACATAAGATTTGACAGCATTTTTACTAATTAGAGGCAAGCCTTAATTTTCTGCTTACATTTAATTTGCAGATAGATTATCTATAAGAAAATCTAATGTTTTTTTTTTTTAATTTTATCTTGAATGTAATGTTTCCTTACTAATTTCATCTTGAATCTTCTCTTTTCCTAATCCTACTCAAACGTCTGTATTCCCGCCCCAGTCTGCAAGTTCACGGTGCACGAGCGCTGCGTGCAGCGCGCCCCGGCGTCGTGCATCGCGACGTACTCCAAGTCCAAGCGCGCGCCCGCCACGCTCGCGCACCACTGGGTCGAAGGTATGTGGAAGAACTTCTTTAATAAAATCCTCTTTATAATGTCGAAGACGTTACGTTCTGCCCCGATTACAACGTGACCACTGCGGTTCCTATGGTTTCGTGGTAAGACCTACTGTACAGAAAAAGCTAAGGCCCAGGATGTAGTGACTGCGGGAGACGGGGGGTGATACTGACGCGCTATCATCCCATTCGTGCATCCTATTGCGGCAGAACCTATTTTGAATAACAGCATACAACTTTGACAATTCTAATTTCAACTCTTTATTAGTGGTTATGTAGTGGCAACCATATCACTTGGTTTTAATAGGTTTTTATATTTTATTTATCCTTTTGATACATTCTTTTAAATTTTTTAAATGTGAGTATTTTGTAGGCCTTGTAGACTTAAGATCGATAGACCATTTTTTATTTTATCAAGTACCAGGTACTTGTTGACAGGCCTATGCTACGCTGCGCAGTACCTCACCTCCCCCCCCCCCCGCTGACGCGTGAATTAGCTACTGCGCAGCCACTCGCCTCTTAACTTGAATATTTTGATAAAAAAATAATCCACAACTTCTATTCCAGGGAACTGCCATGGCAAGTGCGCCCGGTGTCGGAAAAAGATCAAGGGCTACAACGGAATCACTGGCCTGCACTGTCGCTGGTGCCATATCACTGTGAGTTCAGTATTTTACAACAAAAGCTATCACCAATACAAGCATTTTTACTACTGGTAAACTTCTCTTGTAGATTGATTGACTAAGACCACGATTCACTAAGACAAAGAAGGAAAGAGAGACTGGCGCTGATTCCCTTGTTCACAAACTAAACTAAATTTAAGTTCTGTGCATCTTTTTCTTTCTATTTAATTAAGAAAAGGACAGAAGATAAAATATTAGTTTAGTCGTTGAGTAGAATAAAAGTAAACGAATATGATATTGGTCCTTATGTTAAAGTTTTAGCGCAGCCTTCACCTCAGATAAAAAAATCCACTTGTTGATTTGTTTTGACATTATTAATGTATAAATTATATTTGTAATCTGCATTTGCGACATATTCGCCAAAAATGTAAGCTAATATTAGTTTATGGAAAAATAACTTTAATTCCTACACAATAAAGTTCAGTTTACGCTGCAACTTCAATCATTTTTATAATTTTTTTAATAGTGCTAGTCACTCAAACTTAATTGCCATTTAAATAAAGTTGACATTTGTTTAACTTGAAATAACGTTAATTTGAAACATAAATAAAATTTGAATAGGCTGACATGCCACTGTGGAAAGCCTATAATAATAGCTAAGAAAAAAAAAGCACCACGATTCGATCGATTGGTACTAGCTATGCTTGCAGACACAGAGATGTAACGACGTTAAGAAGTTTCAACTTAACTTAATAGATACCTTAAATAAAAAATAGAAAAACAAAATCCACCAATAAAAAAAAAACATCTTTTATCTTGAAAAGATTTTAGCGATAAGATCGCCCATTGTGTCGCTTTTGTAAAATTTCTACATTTATATAAATTTATGTTCTATTCTTGATTGTTATGTAAAGGAAAGATCCTGATGAATCCTCTACCTTCGATTGATGGGGTCTATTTATGTTTATCTATATGTACTCTATTGTACACCACAAGAATACATAACAAAAAAATACATTAAACACTACAAAATATACTATGGGCGGCCTTATCGTTTACTGCGATCTCTTCCAGGCAACCTTAGAATGGTATGTGATTTTCCTGGACATAGAATGGGACTGTCGTTGGTGTAAATATTAAGTATAAAATACACTAAAATAGATACACAGATATATACACATCCAAAATTATAGATACATAAATACATAAATCTATATTTTGTATATAAAATTCAAATTCCTGACTGACTGAGACATCAACGCACAGCCTAAACCGCTGGCCCTAGAGGCATGAAATTTGGAGGGTGTATTCTTCGTGAAGAGTATCCACTAAGAAGGGGTTTTTCGAAATTCCACCCCTAAGAGGGTGAAATGGGGGGATTTTGTTTGTATGAAAAATCTTATTCCTTGAGTTAATAAACTTGAAACTTGCCACGAATACTTATCTTAGTAAATTATGAAGTAGGGCATTTTTTTTTTATAAACTACCCCCTAAAAGGGGATTGAGGGGTTTCAAAGTTTGTATGGAAGAATTTTAGCGCGCGGTCCGATTTAATAATCCGATCATTCGAATCAGTCCGATTTATTCGAAAATCTACCCGTAACGTGTTGAAAAGGGATAGTTAATTTTACAGGGGAGGATTATAATGTATGGTTTAATTAACTCGAAAATTGGTATAAATAATCTTTGAATCAAGTAATGAATACATCCCAAACAATTTTTCAAAATTCCGCCCTTGTGGGGTGAAAAGCGGGGTACAGTTTATATGAAAAAATTTATTCATTTAGTTTATAAACTTGAAACTTGGCAAGAATACTTGCCTAAGTAACTAATAAAGTTTATTATTATAAGTTTTTCAAAACTACCTCTCAAAGGGGTGTTGAAGTATGTGGAAGTAATTGAATGCGCGGTCCAATTAACTGGAAACTCAGTATTAATATTTTTGACAGAAAATAATTAATAATAAGTATGTAAAGTGGTCGAAAATTTACCCCTGACGGGGCAAAAAGGGGTAATTCGATTTTTGAGGGGAGGATTGGAACTTGAAATTGTATGTTACATTTTCACACTTAAACCACTGAACTTCTGATTTGGAAAAGCGATAGATGGCATCCTGGGGAAGGACATACCTTTTATCCTGGTAGCAAGTTCCCGTAGGATAATTTCCGACATCCACGCGGCCGAAGCCGCGGGCAGAAGCTAGTACTAAATATATAAGCAACGAAAAATAAAAGAAGACTGTAGATGATGATAGTTAGGGCAACAAGAAGGCCAATTCTCGTAATTTAAAACGTTCAAAATCTAGTTGCAGTCACACAAATGTCAGAAACTTGTCAAAATGTAGGGAAATTAGAGATATTTTTGACAGATTGAGACTGAGGTCAGACTGTGAACGTTCTTAAAATTAAAATTGCCCCTCAGATTACAACGACAAGTAGTGTTCCTTTATGAGTCTCTTGAACTGTTTATTTATATTCTAAGATATAAAAAGATTTGCTCATGTATTTACTACGAGTACCCCTGGAAATTATTGCACAAGTCTAACAAACCGAACTGCATAGATTGAGACTGCAACCTGAACATAAATAGGCTGGTATCAGCCACTTTCAAAAAGAAGTCTTGGTTTTTATAAGCCGTGCTTTTAAATCCGCTGACAGTGTCCCCCCTCCCCGCCCACAGCTGCACAACCGCTGCGTGGGCAGCGCGGGCGGCGCGTGCTCGCTGGGCCGCCACGCGCGCCACCTGCTGCCGCCCACCGCCATCCGCCCGCTCGTTCTGGACCGGCAGCGCTCCCTGCCGCACCGGCCGCAGCATGATCAGGTAACATCCGCCCGCTCGTTCTGGACCGGCAGCGCTCCCTGCCGCACCGGCCGCAGCATGATCAGGTAACATCCGCCCGCTCGTGCTGGACCGGCAGCGCTCCCTGCCGCACCGGCCGCAGCATGATCAGGTAACATCCGCCCGCTCGTGCTGGACCGGCAGCGCTCCCTGCCGCACCGGCCGCAGCATGATCAGGTAACATCCGCCCGCTCGTGCTGGACCGGCAGCGCTCCCTGCCGCACCGGCCGCAGCATGATCAGGTAACATCCGCCCGCTCGTGCTGGACCGGCAGCGCTCCCTGCCGCACCGGCCGCAGCATGATCAGGTAACATCCGCCCGCTCGTGCTGGACCGGCAGCGCTCCCTGCCGCACCGGCCGCAGCATGATCAGGTAACATCCGCCCGCTCGTGCTGGACCGGCAGCGCTCCCTGCCGCACCGGCCGCAGCATGATCAGGTAACATCCGCCCGCTCGTGCTGGACCGGCAGCGCTCCCTGCCGCACCGGCCGCAGCATGATCAGGTAACATCCGCCCGCTCGTGCTGGACCGGCAGCGCTCCCTGCCGCACCGGCCGCAGCATGATCAGGTAACATCCGCCCGCTCGTGCTGGACCGGCAGCGCTCCCTGCCGCACCGGCCGCAGCATGATCAGGTAACATCCGCCCGCTCGTGCTGGACCGGCAGCGCTCCCTGCCGCACCGGCCGCAGCATGATCAGGTAACATCCGCCCGCTCGTGCTGGACCGGCAGCGCTCCCTGCCGCACCGGCCGCAGCATGATCAGGTAACATCCGCCCGCTCGTGCTGGACCGGCAGCGCTCCCTGCCGCACCGGCCGCAGCATGATCAGGTAACATCCGCCCGCTCGTGCTGGACCGGCAGCGCTCCCTGCCGCACCGGCCGCAGCATGATCAGGTAACATCCGCCCGCTCGTGCTGGACCGGCAGCGCTCCCTGCCGCACCGGCCGCAGCATGATCAGGTAACATCCGCCTGCTCGTGCTGGACCGGCAGCGCTCCCTGCCGCACCGGCCGCAGCATGATCAGGTAACATCCGCCCGCTTGTGCTGGACCGGCAGCGCTCCTTGCCGCACCGGCCGCAGCATGATCAGGTAACATCCGCCCGCTCGTGCTGGACCGGCAGCGCTCCCTGCCGCACCGGCCGCAGCATGATCAGGTAACATCCGCCCGCTCGTGCTGGACCGGCAGCGCTCCCTGCCGCACCGGCTGCAGCATGATCAGGTAACATCCGCCCGCTCGTGCTGGACCGGCAGCGCTCCCTGCCGCACCGGCCGCAGCATGATCAGGTAACATCCGCCCGCTCGTGCTGGACCGGCAGCGCTCCCTGCCGCACCGGCCGCAGCATGATCAGGTAACATCCGCCCGCTCGTGCCGGACCGGCAGCGCTCCCTGCCGCACCGGCCGCAGCATGATCAGGTAACATCCGCCCGCTCGTGCTGGACCGGCAGCGCTCCCTGCCGCACCGGCCGCAGCATGATCAGGTAACATCCGCCCGCTCGTGCTGGACCGGCAGCGCTCCCTGCCGCACCGGCCGCAGCATGATCAGGTAACATCCGCCCGCTCGTGCTGGACCGGCAGCGCTCCCTGCCGCACCGGCCGCAGCATGATCAGGTAACATCCGCCCGCTCGTGCTGGACCGGCAGCGCTCCCTGCCGCACCGGCCGCAGCATGATCAGGTAACATCCGCCCGCTCGTTCTGGACCGGCAGCGCTCCCTGCCGCACCGGCCGCAGCATGATCAGGTAACATCCGCCCGCTCGTGCTGGACCGGCAGCGCTCCCTGCCGCACCGGCCGCAGCATGATCAGGTAACATCCGCCCGCTCGTGCTGGACCGGCAGCGCTCCCTGCCGCACCGGCCGCAGCATGATCAGGTAACATCCGCCCGCTCGTGCTGGACCGGCAGCGCTCCCTGCCGCACCGGCCGCAGCATGACCAGGTACCATTATAAACTTTTACTAGTTATTTCAAAGACATGTGTGTGTTTTTTCGCTTTTTCTCAAATGTCAAATCTGAATGCTAATCACTATCAGAAAATATGCTATGAACTAAAAACCAAGATCAGAACGGCTGACATATTTCTACCTGAAGACTAAAAGTCCGCTGAAAAATATAGTTACTTATTTGGGTAGTATAGCATAATCAGTCTATAATGTTCCCACTGCTGGGACACGCCTCCTCTCGGTGAGAGGGAGTGGGCCGTAAACCACCAAGCGAGCCCAGTGCGGGTTGGTCGATATATATTTCTCCTATTAACAAAGATAAACATATTTTTTTTAGAAATCACAAAAAAATAAAGGACATAAGTTTTGATAAAACTCCTTTGGTGTAAAGAAAAGTTCCTTTCTTACCCAAGAGACTGGCAGCATTGCCACGTTGTATGGCAATGCTTAGCCTCTGGCCAAGGTAAAAGCTAGCCGTTGGGTCTCTAACTTAACTATTTTTTTTTTCTTTATTCCAGCACTCCCTCCCCACCTCGATATCCCTTCCAATTTCAATAGCAGCGACCTCCGAGGAGAAAAAAGAAGAGAAAGACAAACGCGAGGCCCGCGCGCCCCCCATCTCCTTCCAGATCACGCCCCCCGACGGCTCCTGCCCCCTGCTCGTGTTCATCAACCCCAAGTCTGGGGGGAGGCAAGGGTCCAGGGTGCTGAGGAAGCTGCAGTATATCCTGAATCCAAGGCAGGTGCACGATATTGCGAAAGGAGGAGGGCCTACGCAAGGTGAGTTTCTGATCGAGTACAATCAAAAATCAAGAGTCATTCTTTCAAATTGGGCTGAGAATTACCACTTTTTGAACGTCAAAATTACATAAGACCGTCCCCCAAATCGCCCGACCCTCGCCACTCCGTAGTGCTTTCGCTAGGAAGAAGAAGTGGCGCAACAAGCTCCCCAGCAGCACAGCTGTCTGTTCAGTTAAGACAGAGAAGATCTTGATTCTATACAGTAGTTTTGGTTTATGACCCATTCATTTCTACGGGTCCGTACTGATAGGATGTTAAAGGGAACTAAATAAAAAGTAAATGCTGTTGTCGGTAAGCGCATCACTTGTGAACGGTTTGGATCGATTTGGCAATTTTTTGTTTTAAAATATTCGTAATAGTGGTTAAATTCGGGAAACACTGAAAGTGCATTTTGTATAAATTATTGAATTTCGGACAGAAAAACGTCGTCTGTCGGGTCAGGTAGTGGTAAATAAAACGACCAAACCCAACGTTCGAAAATGAACGAACGAACGTTCTTAATATTACAAGAATTGCCCCTCTGTTAATCGTATTGAATTCATCAGGATTGCAGATGTTCAAAGACGTGAAGAACTACCGTGTGATATGCTGCGGAGGTGACGGCACTGTCGGATGGGTGCTTGAGACTATGGGTATGTGATTTTAGATGGTTTTTAGCGATCCAAATAAAAATAAGACAGTTCCTTCTATGTAAGAAAAGAGGCGTTAGCCGTGATGCGTGACTTGTCCTACGTGTTATCCTTACCTAACGACCCGCCCTTGATTCAATCATCGAGATTTCTTTATTATATGTAAGTTTAATATAAGTGTATTATACACATAAACTTTTCGGAATAAATTCTCTAAATGATGGTGAAAACCTCATCAAAACCTGTAGCGTAGTTTAGATGAACAACGCAGTCACACAGACAGACACGAAAACCGTCTTTAAATTATAATATGTATATTTATAGAAAATAGATAAATAAGTGATAGTTAGATAAGTGTACTATCTAGATGCTGTTTTTATTATTCTGATTTGATTGCTTCCAGATAAAGTCCAGATGGACACGCAGCCAGCTGTTGGCGTAATACCGCTGGGAACTGGCAATGATTTAGCCAGATGTCTGCGATGGGGTGGCGGGTAAGCACACTTAATTTTTACGTGTCGGCATGATGATTACAGCACCATATGGTATTTGCCATCACAGTTCTAAAGATATGTAGCGGTATCTACAACGCCACATGCGAATAACGCGTCATACTGACGTTACGCAAGTCCTGCATCTCGCAAGCAGAGTTTACCGCGCAATTACCATATATACAAACTTCCCGACATCAACCGTTGGACAGTTGCCCGCCAGACACAAGACCCATCTGGTCGGAGGATCCTCCCTTTTCAATGGAGGATGAGTGAACTTTACACCCTGTTCTTCATACCTCTGTAGCGGTATCTACAACGCCACATGCGAACAACGCGTCATACTGACGTCACGCAAATCCTGCATCTCGCAAGCAGAGTTTACCGTGCAATTAGCATAGATACAATTTCCCAATATCAATCGTTGGGCAATTGCCCGCCAGACACGACACCCGTCTGGTCGGAGGATCCTCCCTTTTCAATGGAGGTTGAGTGAACTTTACACCCTGTTCCTCATGCTTCTAAACCTCTATACCTACCACTCAGACTACAGATATCTCACGGATATGTTAGTCTGATTTTTAGTTTGTTTTCTTACAGAATTTAAGTACTGCCTTCACAAAAAAACTTGTACTTTCTGGTAAATAGTAAATAACCACATTCATCTAACTCCACAGATACGAAGGCGAGTCCATCCACAAGATTCTGGACAAGATAGCTCGCGCGAGTACCGTCATGATGGATCGGTGGCACATCACCGTTGAGAATTCTTCCGCAGATGTGAGTTACTTAACTTAGGGATCAAATAATCAAGAGGGGCTTGTGGCTAAGTAATAACAGCCACACGGGTCGATCGATCAGGTTAAGCTACGCTTGCCACGGTTGGTCCGTGGATGGGTGACCATCTTCACATACCAAGACCCCTCCGTGTCTCGGAAAGCACGTTAAGCCGTTGGTCCCGGCTGTCATTCGTGGATCTTTGACAGTCGTTACGGGTCGTCAGTAGCCGGAAAGTCTGACAAACAGTCTTACCAAGGGGTATCGTATTACCCAGTAACTGGGTTGTGAAGGTCAGATAGGCAGCTCCATGTAAAATACTGGTATTCAGCTGCATCCGGTTAGACTGGAAGCCGACCCCAATTTAGTTGGAAAAGACTAGGCAGATGATGAGGTATTAAATAATTATTACAAACTCAGCCTAGTTCTGAAGAAGCAACTTCTCGTGTTGATCGTTTTCGCTGGGATAGGAAGGAATCTAATTACTATATACCAAGTCAATTGTATTCAAATTGCATTTATGTTTCAAATTGACGTTTTTCAAATTAAACAAATATCAACTTTATTAGAATGGTTGTTAAGTTGATTTCAGAGTGACGAGCACTATTGAAAAAGTTACAAAAATGTTTGAAGTTGTAGCGTTAACTGAACTTTATTGTGTAGGAATTAAAGTTATTTTTCCATAAACTCATATTGTTCACATTTTTGGCGAATATATCGCGAATGCAGATTACATCCAAATTATTTTCATCTTTACAAATAAAGAAAGAAAAATAAGTTTATTTGTCACAGAAACACGTGCATACAAAAAGATAATTAAATCTAATAATAAGGAAAAATAAAAACAAAATTTATATATAATCACGAGTACAAAGCAGAAATAGTCGACAGCTGCACGTTATGACTGTGATAAGAAGGCTTCCACTCAGCATGATGCCGATGCTCCGACAGCACAGAGCCGATTTTCAGTGGTTACCCGGTGCATTATTTTATTGAAACAAATGTGCAAATCTTACGAAGCTGATGTTGTAATGTTGACATTCCATGCATCCATTGCATGCACCCATTTGGTGCAACTTTGAGACGCACACCGCACTATGTATGTTTTTTTATTAATTTTATTCGTCATTGTGTCAATTTTATTTCCATATTTGTGTGTTTTTCATTTTGTTTTTTTTTTATCGGCACCTTGTTTTTATATTATAATCATGTGGGTAGTTTGGTTATCATTTAATAGTGTACTTTTGTGTGTTGTGCTGTCTTTTTTGTGTGCGCCAAATAAATGATTTATCTATCTATCTATCTTTTCCCAGTGCGAACAGCCCCAGATGCCCGACTCAGCGCCTCACCCCACCGTGGTGCCCTACAATATTATCAACAACTACTTCTCCGTCGGTGTTGTGAGTATCAAACGTCACCATCATACTGGCTAGGAACCTTCATAGAGAACCTCTTCGCATTTAAATTGATAAACAGGCCAGCACTCTAATTGCGGCACTATCAATCTCAATCTGAATCATTTTGAAGGATATTGCTAATCCATTGCTGCATATGTTTGAAAAATGTGTCTGCTCATCAACGTAATAAACGCAATGAATGTTGTTGAACTGTCAAAATGAAACCCATTGGTACTGATACAATTACCCTGCTGGTCTATTCCGTTATGCTTTTTAGTTTTCCTTACAACTCAAGTTCCAGAACTAGAATAGCTTTCCTGAGTTGCTATACTTATGTGGCGGCCTCTACATCGCCACATGGAAACTACGCATCATAGTCGACGTCAGTCTGACGTCACGCAAAATCCTACTCCTACTAATATTATAAGCGTGAAAGTTTGCATGGATGGATGGATGAATGTTTGTTACTCTATCACGCCAAAACTACTGAACGGATTTGGATGAAATTTGGCACAGAGATAGTTTATAACCAGGATTAACATATATAAAAAAAGACTTTTTATCCCGATATTACCATGGAATCGAAACTTACGCGGGTGAAACCGCGGGGCGCAGCTAGTATTATTATAATACCCATCACATCTGCGAAGTTTCGCTAGCTAATTTAATATAACCCTGTATATAGCAAAATTATTAAGAAGTACACTCTGTTTTCTCTCCAAGGACGCTGCAATCTGCGTGAAGTTCCATACGGAGCGAGAGCGGAACCCCGACAAGTTCAGCTCCCGAATGAAGAACAAGCTGTGGTACTTCGAGTTCGCCACCTCCGAGCAGTTCGCGGCCAGCTGCAAGAATCTGCACGAGCATATAGATATTGTGGTGAGTCATTATCATCCTATCAGCCTAAAGGGGGTCCTGAATAGCACAACGATTTGGGGGTCTATCAACTGCGTAAGTATTTAGGGTTAATTTCTATACATCCTACACTAACGTTGAGCTAGACCATACAATATGACAGTAGGCTCTCTGTGGCGCCATCTACATCGCCATATGCGAACTACGCATCACACTGACGTCACACAAAATCCTGCATCGCGCAAGCATGGTTTACCGCGCGCACATAAACAACATTCCAACATCAATCATCGATGCGCGATGATTGATGTTGGAATGTTGTTTATGTGCTAGTCACCACTACACACTACACCGTCTGGTTGGAGGATCCTCCCTTTTCTATGGAGGATCAGTGAACTTCACACCCTGTTTCTGATGCCTCTATATCTCCATTGATTGATGTGCCTCGCGACAAAGTGTTGCCGTGTCTGATAGCAGCCGGGCTCATTGCAGACCAAATATTTTCTTTTTGTCGTTTCAAGTGCTTTTTAAATCCGCTCTAAATGATCCAAACAATTTTACAAGGTCCCCAGAAGTTTAAACAAACCCGATAATAATTATCGAGATCGAAAAAAGGTTATATTATAATTTTAGTAGTTCAAAACCTAAGCCTTAGGTTTGGTTTTTGGTGGGCACCTAATTGGGCGTCGTGCTCGTAGGCCGTATTCATGCAGCCTATTTCTCACGATTTGGTGGCTAACAGCAACACCGCTTCAGAATTGTAGCTTTCAACCTACCTCCCGGGCGGTTAACATCAGCTAACGTCTTCCAGTCAGTTGTATGAATCGGTCCTGTCAAGCAGTTGTACTCCTTCCACGTCCTGAGTGCTGCTCAGCAGGATCCCCTGTATTAGGTAACGTAACGCTGCCAACGACGGCAAATCACGCTCCTATTGACACCCAAAATGCCGAGATACCTGAAGGCCAATTCTCGTAATTTAAAACATTCAAAATCTAGTCGCAATCTCATCTCGACGACAAATAAATGTCAAAAACTTGTCAAAATGTAAGGGAAATTAGAGGAATTTTTGACAGATTGAGACTGAGATCAGACTGTGAACGTTCTTTAAATTACGAGAATTGCCCCTCTGGGTTTGAATCGAAAAGTTTCTATTTTTAAAAGCAGCCAGTATTATGTTTCCGAGAACAAAAAGATGTACCTATACCAATCTACTTTGTTAAGAAAAAAATAACGTATCAATAAATAAAGCATGCAGTTTCTGTAAATGATTCGTGTTGCTTAGACTTTTTTGATGTGTGTATTTGTTACCTCAGAACTCCGTTATTTATAAGCCGATTTGCAAAATCCTAGTGCGACGGCGCGTCCCTGGAGCTGAGCAAGGGCCCGGCGCTGCAGGGCGTGGCGCTGCTGAACATCCCCTACGCGCACGGCGGGTCCAACCTGTGGGGCTCCTCCGCCGCGCACCGCCGCGGCCGCTTCCCCAACGCGCAGCAAGGTACGGAGACTGCTTCAGCTACAGCAACTGTAGGGCATTTGATAAAAGGGACTCATTTTCAAATGCCAAAAACTACCACAGGGGCAGAATTTCTAAAACAAAACTTTGAGTGACAAAAAGTATTAAATTTGTTAAATCAAGACCTGTCTAATTCCATATCACACTGTCAATCTGAATGATTTTAAAGGATATATTGCTTCAAATGTTCGAAAAATTTGTGTGCTCAACAACGTAAATAACACAATAAATGTTGTTGAACTGTCAAAATGAAACCGATTGCTTGTTACGCAATTACCCCGCTGTGTCTATGTTGGCAAAGATTCATTTTTTATCTTAAAAAAAATTCTTTCAGATATTGGTGACAAACTAATAGAAGTAATTGGTTTGGAGAACTGTTTGCACATGGGCCAAGTCAGAACTGGTAAATAGTATAACATATTATTTTCATTAATGTCTCATCAGCCATTTATTAATTTGTTTAACATAGGTAATAATAATAATTGTTTATTTTTATAAAATATGGGGCTTACAGATGTCATAATACATTTCATAGTACTTCATATTCCGCCTACTAAATTCAGCATGCAAATTTTGGATGAGCCATGATTCATAGTTATTGAATGATAAACTCAAACTCAAACTCAAATCATTTAATTCAACTAAACCAATTACAGGCACTTTTGAATTGTCAAAGGGTCAGTCAGAAAGATGAAGCTAGTTGCCCATTCCAAAGCGTAGGTACCTATGGAGAAGAACGGGCAAGAAACTCCATGAATCCTCCATTTAATATCATAAAATTGTTACAAAATATTTGATTACATCATTCGTGTTGAAATTAACCATATGACAACGATGTAGAAAGACGTGCACGTTTGAAGCGTCCGTTATAGAAAACATAAAAACAATTCAGAAATTAAAAATTACAATAAGCCGTGTAATAAGTATATAAAATTGTATTCATTAAAATTATGTTAGAAAATGTCAATAAAATAAGAAATTACAAATGTCAAAATAAGAATACAGACATTTCAAGGTATAGTAATAATAACTGAGCTAAAAAAGCAATTATAAAGAATCACATTTCTTAATACAAATTAATTAATAATAAATAGCAAAAGAAATCAATGTCAATAAAAAGAGACAAAAATAAAATGAAAAAATTTCAATACAATGCATGCCAACACACAGACTGAAAATAAATAATAAGGTAATGTCCACTCCTTCAAGTCAAATTCTGTTATCTCCCAGGTCTCCGCGCGTCAGGCAGACGGCTGGCTCAATGCAGCTCCATCACGCTAACTACCAAGAAGACATTCCCCATGCAGATCGACGGGGAGCCGTGGATGCAGCCGCCTTGCAAGGTAACTCTTATATTGTACCTAACGTGAAAATTATTCACAAATGCTAAAACAAAATAGTAGACCATTCAAAAATGGAAATATTTTACTGATCCTCTAAAAAATTCATCTAAGACCTTCTAATGACGGACACTTTTTTAAATGATTGAGCCTCTTTTTAACTTTTTGCCATTTTCTCATCGTTAGTCGCAGTAACTAAACTAGGGTATCCCGGCCAAACGAGTTACAAGTCTATTCAAATTTAGGTTTCAAATTGATGTTATTTTAAGTTAAAGAAATATCAACTTTATTTTAATGGCAATTAAGTTAATTTCAGATTGACTAGCACTATTGAATAAGTTATAAAAATGATTGACGTTGTAGCGTAAACTGAACTTTATTGTGTAGGAATTATAGTTATTTTTCCATAAACTCACATAAAACGCAAATCACGCAAATAAATCGTGAATGCAGATTAGGTTAAATTAGAACTGTAACCAACCGGCACTGTTCGTCGCAGTTATTTCACTATTTAGTATTTCTATGACCCCAAAATGGTAATTATTTGAGGTACACAAAAAGAGGCGCAGTCTTTATATAAGAATGTTCATTTATTTTTTTAGAAGCGCAATATGAATATTAAATGAGGTTCTATTAAATGCATGCCTTAAAATTTTAGAAGGCCCATCAATCAATCCATTGATTGAGCTAAAATTGTGCTAGCCTACAAAATATCCCAAAATCCTTATTTATACTTTAAGGGTTATTGGTAAAACATTCAACAAACCCTGTTTAGAGCCATTTGTATCACGCTACTGTTACACGTCACCATTCATAGAAATAACAACGAATGTCTTTCACTTTCAGATAACGGTAACTCACAAGAATCAAGTCCCGATGCTGATGGGACCAGCTCCAGAAAAGGGGCGGGGATTCTTCAAATTGTTCACACATTGCTAACTTACTTACAATTACAACCATAAGATTTATCAATCGTATTAATTACAGCCAAGTTTGAACTGCTCACATCTTGTTGATTTATCAATCTTTTTAAAACTTCTTAGATTTTCTTGTAGAAAAAAAATCTTTCAGAACCATTGTTACTTTTCTCCTTACTTCAACTAAGATCCAATTAAATCTTTTGTCGTTTTCAACGTTCTTTTACCAATCATTAGATTGACAGCCGGAATAAGACACATGTGTCATGTGTGTATTATGTAAAAACTTTTATTATAAAATATTATCGGTCGGTTGATTGATCAATCAAACGGTTGATTCAACAAATTTATTTATTGTTTTAATATTGATTGACAAAATACAAAGTAATACGAAACGAAGTTTATATAATAATAAAATTATCAACCTATTAAAATAATAATAATGCCAAATATTCACGTATTTTCTGACAGGGATTTGATACAAGAATTGAAAATAATAATTATTATACCTACATAACGATAAAAAAATCATCGTATTTTCGTACATGGAATTGATAAATTTTCAGCGATATACTATAGATATATTGTATATATCTATTTAATTGAATGCTTACAAGCTTTCACCCCTGCATAGAGGAAAAAAACAAGAATCTTACAATAAAAGACAAATTATTTCGCTATATCGACAAAAGATAGAACGCACTAAGCGCTTCTCATCACCTTTTCTGATGCGCACAGCAAAGAAGTGGAATTGTCTGCCTGCGTCTGCATTCCCGAGTTCATACAACCCTAATCTCTTCAGGGCGAGAGTGAATAGGCTTCTTTTGGGCAAGCTCGTTCCACCGTAGATCCCATCCTTGCCTCTGGGCTGGATTGAGGTCAAGAGTGAGCCCATGGTCAATAAAAATAAAAAAAACCTCATTTATCGGCCAATACTCGTCGATCAAGAATACAGGGTGTCAGGGAACATCGACGTGCAAACTGAAACCATGAATTCAGCACATGATTCTAGACCTCTACAGTAGATTTTTTTTTTTGTAGGTTATTAAAAAAGAGCTGTTTTATAGAGAAGTGCAATAGCGGTTTTACGCGTTCAAAATGAGAGAAAGAAAATACATTTCTTTGCGGCAAACATAACGCGTAAAAAAGAACACAGAACAACAAGTTCGGGGTAAACATGCGTCACATCCACGCAAAACAGCTATCGCTCAGCATAATACTAAGACCCTACACGAGACAGAGCCCCAGCGCAGGTTTTCAGCGGCAGCCGGAGAGGACAGGGACAGAGCAGAGGCAGAGGGAGGGCCAGAGGTATTTTTTTTAATAACCGACGAAGTCTTTATTATGAATCCATGGTAACAAGTTGTGCATCGATGTCCCTGCCACCCTGTATATAATATTTTATCTAATGATGAAGAGACTTGCCATGTGTTCAATATGGTAGCCTAAATATATCACGATTCTCGTTAATATCTTCAAATCAACTTTAAAAGTACGTTATGTTTATTTTCAAACAATATAATATTTATAATAATATATCAGCTAACAGTCTTAAAATAATTGTAATTATATGTACATGTATTTAAAAAAAGAGGGGAAATAATCACAGGGCATTAATAAAAAAATCATCCGCATCGCTGTCAACAGAAATATGGCCAAGGCTGAAGATTGCATTGCACAAAAATTGGCCAGCCCTCTGGCCACGTGAAGAATCGACCAACCGCTTGGCGATGTCTCGAAAAACCAACTGGGTCCTCGGACCCTAGTGCCCTACTGTTTCAACCCCAACCGGCTCAAACATATAACTCCCTAATAAACTTAAAACATTATTTCTCGTACAATTGGCAAATTAAAACTTTGATCACTCTTAGAGCTGTGTCGCATTATACGATGCAAATGGCGAATGTAGGTCCAACAATTGACAAGTAACGAGTTTTAATGTGACCAGCCGGACTATTCTGTAAAAACTTAAAGATTGACCTTATTGACAGCTCACTGTGAGCTCACAAAAGTGATTAAAGTTTTCATAATGACCATATTACACGGTTCAACCAAATTGTTTAATTTTGATTAAAAGGCGCAGCCATTAAAACTGTGGCCGTACTTTGCATGATTCAATTTGGCAAAATGTTTTTGGGTCCGGTTGATGGCCCTTATTAAATGGGAAGTAAACATAACTAGCGAAATGTGGGTGTACTATAAGTGCACCACTGCCTAACTCTTCCGGAAATGCTGGCGTGATGTTATGTTGTGTGATTCAATTTGGTTGATTCAACCAAAAGTACACCGTGTAATTTGATTGTATCAGAAAGTAATGATTTTGCTTGCACTCAGTTTTCTTTCATTTAAAGGCCTAGTATGCATCTATTGTTCCTTTCCTATGCTTAGCGTCCGTGAAGTATTTAATCTTCACACTTCCTAAAAGCGACGTCTGATCCTTGAACTCAGCATCTTCTATTACTAAGAAATGCGCTAGCTGAAACCCTAACGTCCATTTTTGCTATATTAGACATAAATGTATACATTTATAAATATATTTATATGTAAAACATATTATATTCCCCTTTATTCATAAACGTTGCTTAAAGTTAAGCAGTGATTAGCGACTGTTTAACCATACATTTTTGACGTTTAAACGTTACTTAACTTTAGTCATCGTTTATGAATAAACCCCATTATCTACATTTAAAGTTCAATAAACTATTGAAATTAAATGAAAATGACGTGCCGAATATGTAAAAAAATATATTTTATTTTTAGGCATTATACACATCAATTTTATTTTAAATGAACATTAATACCTTTGAATCTCGCTTCATTAAAAGTCAATCTTGCATCAAGAATAAGACTGTACAAAGTTTAATTTTAAGGAACATAACAAAATAATATTACTGTGTAATAAAGCCAAAAGATATCGGCAATATTAAATGAAAACACATGCTAAAGCGATGAGACCTAAGACTTACACACAAAAACATCTCTAAGTGTCATCTTTATTAAAAATAAATAAACCTGAAAAATAGTTAAATAAAAGAAGTAAGAATATCAACTTTTGAAAATGCAAAAATATTATTAAAATAATAAATGTGAAAATTATTATACTGAGTGTCGAGAATGTGTGCAATGTATTTCCAAAGAACATAATATTATTATCAAAAATATTTTAAATAAATGTTTTTATATTTTAAGTCATATTAGTTCAAAAGTCATGGAGTGACTGTTACTTTTTATAATATAGGTATTGAAAAAACGTGTTAAAATTAATCATAATTATTTATTAAATTATTGACTTACGTGCATTTTATTATACGTCCCATTTACTTTATAAAAAAATGATAATTTTCCGTATTAAATGTAAACTTAAATGTAATTGTAACATAAGTTGTAAGCGAATGATTGTGTTTATAATTATGAAATGTTAAACTTACTGTTATAAAATGTTTAAAAAATATTTAAGACATTATCAATGTGTTGTTTTAATTTAAGATGTAATATTTTAAGGCTTTTAAATGTGAAACTTGTACTGACATAAAAATTTATTCATTTTAAATGAAAAATGTTGTCGTGTTAAATGTAAATTTTGTGTCGTGAAAATGTTAAAGCTTTGTCGTAAATAATATGGCATTCAAAGTTTTAGTTTTTAGTCATTAAAATAATTAATAATAAAAACTCCACTACAGTTTTAATATAATTTAATTGAATAAGTAACGCCAGCGTACATTTTGGCATAATATTTTAAGTTTAGGTTCAACAGTGTAGGTTAATAACATATTAATACGACTTGGTTTAAAAATTCAACTTTGGAGGAATTTTAATGATTAAAAATAACTATTATAAAAATAAATTATATCAATGTTGTGCCAAGAAGAAATGGATACGTCCTTAATTCCAACGCCAGCATTTTTGTAAATATTTTTCTATAGGAGATTTTATCCATTTATAGGAAAAACCGATAGATCTATTTATTATAAATAATTATATAGCGCCATCGCAAACCAGGATTTTTATTTTGAATCGCGATCAACATGCCTCGAAATGAGTAAAATGTATGCCTCATTTATGCCTTAAAAAAGTGATACCTACTTCTAATTTTGTTCGCCTTGACTCGAGTAATGGAAAAAAAGTGACAGTACTATCAAAGAAATATTTTGTCTAGATCGAGCCGGATCTATAACGCACGGGGTGAAAGCGAGGGATGGATTTAAAAAAGTACGGACATTTTATATGAAACAGTTCAAGCGTATGTACAATATCTCGACAGGCGTTTAGTTAGACGCCAGTCCAAAAGGCCTAAAAATAACTATAAAATTGCAGACCTTTCAACCAACCTTCCTTACAAATTCTAGTAAGGCCTATTAAACGACGGGTTTGTCACAATAACCCCTTCAAATAAATTAAATCAGGTAGAGACACGACTGTTTTATTTTTGACAGCGATTCGATAATTGGACAAGAATTGAGACTGTAATTTCAAGGACGCGTCACTTTTATGCACATTTCGTTACATGAGAGAGAAGAAATATATAACTCTTGAAGAAAGAAGCAATATAAATCCCTCTTGTCTCTCACATTAAACCTCTTTTATTATTTTCAAGAAGTTTAATTTATCACGTGTACGATGCTGCATGCTGTTTTTTTGACTGTTTTTTATCTTTGTCATGTTGATCGCGATAGATGTAAATATGTATAATTTGATAACTGTACCACTGTTTGTCTGTGTCTGTGTTGGTGCTTCTAGTATTAATGTGTAGCATATCCTTTCTCTACACTCTATATAAAAGTTGTGAACTATTCGAGTTTAGTTTAGAAAGGTTATAGTGATGTGGGTTGTCTTGTGCCTCGTAGAGAGCAATTCTTCATGGAAGACCTTTTTATTTTGAAAATATCGTGGAAATCATTTAATTTTCCAATTTTTTCACGTTTGAACTAAAGAATGGAGCCATTCTTCATGAGTTACACAGTCCGAAGCTCGAAAGTGTGACAACCAGTGTTACCAAGAGGTATCGTGTTACCCAGGTACTGGGTTGTGGAGGTCAGACAGGATTTCGCTCCATGTAAAATATTGATACTTACTCAGCTGCATTCGGTTAGACTGGAAGCTGATTCCAACCAAGTTGGTAAAAGGCTAGAATATGATGATATTATTAAAAAGATCACATTTCGCAGTTTTATGCAGCATATCCGGTCACTAATAAAAAAGAAATACCGCTCAACCGTCTATAGGTACAACCGATTGACCATCCAATTAGCACTTAGCACAAATTGAAAACCAGCACTATTATAATAATTATAGATGTGAATTGTAGCGTTTTATCACTATTAAATTTATTGAAATGTACATCACTATGATTCTTTCTATGGAGTACCTATATATTATTATATTTGTGGTACTGTTTCTAGCTATTGTTATACTATCGAAACAGAGTTTGAAACAATAGTCTTCACATAAAAGTCAACATAATTTATAAAATATGCAAAAACAAGAGCTGGAATAATTATATTTTAGCTCTTGTTTATCAGTACATTCCACTTCAACTTTATTACGAAAACTGTATTAATTTTTTTGATTTGACTTAAGATGATAAAAAGTATTTTTGAATGAAGAAGGCAACTGTCAAAATGGCACTGTGCTAGTTCCCAAAACAAACGAATAATACAAGGCGTGAGGCGGTTTTGGTATTATTGTTGCGAAAATGATGGGATAATGTATTGGTAAATACACCAAATAAGGACACAAAATAAATATCTAGACTCTGAAAGTAATAGGTACATTTAATCTAAGTGCATATTAAAGCCGCGTCGGGCCGCAGCGCTTCGCATTGCAAAAATGCGCAAAAGCACATTAGGAACCGCGCCGGGCCGCACCGCAATGCAGTAAATATTTCAGACAGATTCAAATATTGAATTTGTACTCTTTCCATTTCAGTGCAATGAGGCTCGCGCACAATTGAGCGGGCTGCGTCGCTACATAACGCATTGCCAAAACCCTCCTTGCACTTTCGTACATTTTGTATGAACTATATAGCATACTACAGGCCGGCCGCATCGCAACACAAAATAGAAGCCGCAAAAATCAGCCCTTCGAGCGATCCGCCAGTGCGTTGCGCTGCGGCCCATTACGGCCCGTCTCTACTGTACGCAAGCCTTTAAAGGTCAATTGTTTCAAACTCGACTTAGTTTCTACCTAACCATGTGGAACTTTTCTCTGTTAAGATTTCATCTCACTTTGCAAAACCATGCGATGTAAACTAAAATCATAATGTTTGATACTTATTAAATTGTTATAAATATACACACTAAAATAAAAAAATATACTGTCGCATTGTTTTGAAAAGGGAGATAATAGTAAAATTGGGCTTTTTAAGGATGACATTTTATGTGTCTTAATATACAAGGTGAGACGACAATACGGCAGTAAATTAAATTTCGTATATCTAATGACGTTCCCTGTCTGCAAACGAAAATTCAACGAAATGTGTCCAATAGTTTAGTCACTAAAGTTGTCAAAAAATAAAAGGCCCGTTTTGACATTTGAGAATGCGTTCTTAACACCTGTCAGTTTCATCCAAACGAATACGTGTTTTGCGAATTTGATCTTTATTAACTGCTAGAACTGTCAATGTTAAAACGGGCCTTTTATTTTTTGGCAACTTTATAGCTACCTAGTCAAAGATTGGCAAAACCCATAGTCGGCCCATCACTATTTATTTTGTTTGAATAAATAATTTCGATGTTAGGATTTATTTCATAGTTTCAAAATACTCCTATGCATTAGTATTGCCAGTGTTTGCATAAATTATCGTATTGCCGTCCCCATATTTTGATTAAAATTGAAAAAAAATATATTCCTATGGCAACACCTTTATTTATGCCAAAATCCTTAAATAGCCCATTTTTAAGATGTATCTTATACGTTATTGCTGTATTATTATAATTAGTACTGATTTTTATAATTGCTTTTAACGAGGCATTTTACTATGCAGGTACTTACATACGCTGCCTTTTTTCTGGCACAGAAGAAAATAATTAATTTCGTGTGATTTTTTTTTTAATCAATTTGGTCAGCAGAGTGCACCATCTTGCAATATTTGACAGGATATTTGTGCCTTTTTTTGCTAAACTCAAGGCATGCCTCGTTCTAAGTAAAATAATTATAAAAATCAGTATAATAGACATAGATAGATATACGAAATTATCGAATTATGATATCGGATAAAATAAGAAGCTTAATGCATAGTTCAAATATACAACATAGATAGTTTATTATTATTGTTATAATTTAGATATTATTATTATTTTATAGATCTGTTGAACCTAACTTACCGTGAGGCCCATTTCAAAAATATATTATTTCAGTTAAATAAAAATTACATTGCAATGCTTTTTTATTAAATATTCAAATACGCACTTTCATATTTTATTTCCTTTTTTTATATTAGCCGACAAATATAATTATTATTTTTGAAAAGATCATTTTAAATGAAAGGTAAAAAATAAAGACAAAAATGTACGTTGTTATAAATTCTAACTTGGCGATATTATCGTGGACGTCGACGTCCATAAAATATATTGAAACACGTGCACATACGTGTACGTGCACATACATTACCGTGGACGGAAAAAAGCGTCTTCATATATTTCTATACAATATTACGATAATATAGTCATGTTAAAACGCATTATTGTCCATACTTTTCATTTAATTACAGTGTCAATAGGCCTTTAGACTTATTTTCTTACATAATATGTCAAAGTACTTACTGTTATTAGTAATTATTAAAATAATTTAATTTATTATTATTCTTTAATAAACATGAAATTAGCGTTGCGATAAAAACAAAAGAATATGTGCCAGCTTTAATAGTGTTGTAAGAGATAATTATTATAATTATATTACATTATTAAAATATTATTATTATTGTAACGAATATATGTGCATATGAAAATTTAATTGGCCGTTTTATTTAATTACGTAGTGATTTCCTAAAATTGACATCGACGAAACTTAGGTTATAAAATAAATCAAACTCAATATTGACAAATGAAAAACATCTAAGGAAATTTAGAATTAGATTATTTCAGGTTTAAGTATTCAAATTATCAAATCAAAGCTCTTAATTTTTTAGTAGGACTACAAATTGGCTACAATTCCATATCTACAGAGCCAAGCTACCCAAAACTGTCAAATTTTCCCAATCAACCTTGAAACTAATGCTTTAGCGATAAAGTTGAAAATCTATTAAAGCAGATTGTGATAGCTTGATGTGCTGGCGTCTGTACGTTTTCTGATTCATTTAGTTTTGGAACAAGGTATACACAGATCTATATATATAAAATTCAAAGTCCTGACTGACTGACTGACTGACTGACTGAGACATCAACGCACAGCCTAAACCGCTGGTCCTAGAGACATGAAATTTGGAGGGTGTATTCTTCGTGAAGAGTAGGTATCCACTAAGAAAGGGTTTTTCGAAATTCCACCCCTAAAAGGGTGAAAGGGGGGGATTTTGTTTGTATGAAAAATCTTATTGCTTGAGTTAATAAACTTGAAACTTGGCACGAATACTTATCTAAGTAAATTATGAAGTTAAGCATTTTTTGTTTTTATAAACTACCCCCTAAAAGGGGATTGGGGGGTTTCAAAGTTTGTATGGAAGAATTTTAGCGCGCGGTCCGATTTAATGGAAACTCAGTATTTATACCTAAAATTGAAAGGAAAGAATAATGTGTATCAGGGTTTTTCGAAAATCTACCCCTGACGGCCTGAAAAGGGGTAGTCAATTTTACAGGAGAGGATTTTACAGCGTGACTGGATTAACTCGAAAATTGGTATAAATAATCTTTGAGTCAAGTTATGAACACATCCCAAATGATTTTTCAAAATTCCACCCCTGTGGGGGTGAAAAGCGGGGATAAAGTTTATATGAAAAATCTTATTCGTTAGGTTAATAATCTTTAAAATTGGCATGAATCAAAATCAAAAGTCATTTATTCAAATTAGGCTGAGAATCAGCACTTTTTGAACGTCAAAATTACAAAAGACAGTCCCCCAAAAACGCCCGCCCTTCACCACTTCCTAGTGCTATCGCTGGGAAGAAGAAGTGGCGCAACAAACTCCCCAGCAGCACAGCTGTCTGTTCAATTTAAAAAAATACTTGAATGTATACAATACTAGGTACTTATGTTCGGTAATTAACATTACAAAACCAGAACATAAAATTTAATTATTTGCCATAATTTGTCAGCTAGCCACGCCAAAATACCAACAAATATAATAAAAACTATACGTACTCAAGCTAAAAAATAATTAATTAAAATGTAAATAAAAAAAACTTACTACCCAAATAAAAGCCTCCAGGCATAAAGGGCGTGACAGCTTACACATTTATGCATTGCTGGGTTCTGCAGTAAGCTAATTCTGGAGAAGGAACATAAACATTGTCTTGCGTTAAACTAGGGTGACCAACTATTCTTGTCGTCTAAGTAGTCGTTGATAGAATAGTATGCCTTTGAACAAAGGTTGGATTTTAGTTGAGCTTTAAACGCATTAAAAGGCAAGTCTAGAAAAGAAGGGGGTAACTTGTTATAAAAGGTTATACCAAGCCCAACAAATGAGTTATGAACCTTATGAAGCCGGTGAAAGGGGGCACGTAGTTTGTCCTTATTTCTAGTGTTAACACTGTGAATATCACTATTTTTAGTGTACAAGTGTAAATTTTGCCTAATATATAAAATGTTGGCAAGGATGAATTGTGATGCAACCGTGAGAATACCAATATCTTTAAAGAAATCTCTTAGAGAAGCTCTGGCACCTAGCTGGTAAATTGCTCGAACAGCTCGCTTTTGAAGGACAAATATATTTTGTATATCAGCGGCTTTGCCCCACAGCAGAATACCATAGGACATAACGCTGTGAAAATAACTAAAATAGACTAAACGAGCTGTATCAACGTCAGTATATTGTCTTACTTTCCTGACGGCGTAGGCAGCCGAACTGAGCCTTCCTGCTAGACTTGATATATGAGGTCCCCACTGAAGTTTGGCATCTACTGTTAGTCCTAGAAAAATTGCCGAGCCTACAGTTTCAAGCACCTCTTTATCTAAGACGATGTTGGGTCCTAGGTTTCTAACATTCGGTAAGGCGAACTTTACACATTTGGTTTTCTTGGCATTGAGAACTAAGTTATTTGACGTAAACCAATCTGTAACTATTGAGAGTGCACTGTTTACGTCGTCAAAATCTTGTCTATTCCTGTCTACTTTAAAAATAAGAGAGGTATCATCTGCAAACAGTACAACATCACAGATGCCCGTCAAATGGAATGGTAAATCATTAATGTAAACTAAGAACAAGAATGGACCCAGTATTGAGCCTTGCGGAACACCTAACTGAACTGGTAGCCCGGATGATTTCACACCATTAACATCTACACATTGGACCCTATTTTGTAAATACGAAATAATTACGTTGAGAGCTTCGTTTTGGACACCGTAATGACGTAATTTACGCAAAAGCGTGTCATGGTGCACGCAATCAAAGGCTTTGGAGAGATCACAGAAAACTCCAATAGCATTCTGTGATTTCTCCCATGCGTCAAATATGTGTCTCAACAGAGCAACACCCGCATCTGTAGTTGAACGACCTTTTGTAAAGCCATATTGCTCATTATGGAGGCTATTTAAATTAAAATGTCTTAGCAGCTGCTTGAGTATTAACTTTTCAAATATTTTGCTAAATGCAGGTAAGATAGAAATAGGCCTGAAATTGCCAACGTCATTCTTATTACCTGATTTAAATAATGGTATGACTTTACTACTCTTCATGAGGTCAGGAAAAGTTCCTAAATCAACACATTTATTAAAAGTAACAGCTAGATAGGGGGCTACGATGTCTATTATATTACTTATAAGTTTAGTGGAGATGCCCCAATAATCACCGGTGTTTTTAGACTTAAGTGTATTAAAAACATTAACTACATCACGCGGGGTTACATGTTCGAAACTAAATAAGGGACTACATTTAGGTACACTACTGTGCAAAAGGTTTTCAGCTTTAGACGAGGACGAATTTAAGGAGCGAGTCGTAGTTATCGGTATGTTGGCAAAAAACTCATTAAATGCCTCAGCTACGTCAGCTGCTTTATTAACTAATTTGTTGTCGACCATAATCTCAAGTAGTTTTTCTTGTTTAACCGATTTTCCCGTTTCATTATTAATAATTTTCCAAGTGGTTTTTACTTTATTAGTAGAATTTTTTATTGTATCGCCTAAAAATTTTGATTTAGCAAAAGCACTAATCTTTTTGAATAATTTTGAATAAGTTTTGACATACTCTAGGAAGGGAGTATCAAACCTGTATTTTTTCAAACCATATAACTCGTATAGTCTCGCTCTACTTTTATAAATACCGGGAGTAGCCCATTGGTTAAAGCCAACAGAGGATCCATTAATGTTAATAGTTTTGGTCTTGAAAGTGGATTGGTACTCTTTTTGCACAACATCAAAAAGGGCACCATAAATTTCATTAGGATTCTCGTATTCTACTATCGATGGTGTAATTCTATGAGCTATATTATTTTTAAACATTTTGCCACGACTAGCTGTATAAGGCCTGCATTCAAATTTATGTGGCTTTTTATGTAATGGCATGGGGAAGCTAGCTAATAAACCACAGTGGTCGGACGTTAAGTCAGTTAACACTAATTTATTTTTGGCATCACAATCACTAAATAAATTATCAAGACAAGTTGACGAAGAAGCTGTGATCCTAGTAGGTTCAAAAAACAAGTTAATTAAATTATAAGACCTCAAAAGATTGAGAAGTCTAATACTTAATGGAGTAACATCTAAAATATTAATATTGAAATCTCCACATAAGATAATACTTTTGTTATTTGATTTTAACCTATTGAGAGTATCTTCCATTACCGATTCGAAACTAATAAAATCCCCAGAGGGGGGTCGATAAACGCAAATTATAACATATCGCTCAAGTTCAACACAAGACAACTCTATAGTGCGCTCGATTGAAAGATTAACTAAATCTAAACGTTGTTTACATTTCAACTTGTTTGAAACAAGAACTAAAGAGCCACCGCGAATAGCACTTTTTCTCACAAATGCACTCTGTACGGTAAAGTTTTCATCATTTATAAACACTACTTCATGTTCCTTCAACCAGTGTTCAGTCAAACATAACACCTGAACATCGTAGTTCTCCATAAATAAACTTAATTCTATCTCTTTGCCGGACAGACCCTGCATATTTTGATGTACAACATTCAACATATGTGTCTGACCCGTTGTCGCACCTAATAGTTTAAACTACAAGGCGTATCAAAAGTAGTATTAGTATCAGTACTAACAGTAATCGATGGTACACTACAAGTACCAGTGTCACTGTGTATATTGTATGCTAAAAGATTAGCAATTTGTCTCCTACAACTAGGTGGCAAATACATAGTATAATTTGTCAGTTTGTAATCAGTAATGAATTGATTACAATCAAAATATAAAATAGCATCACTGTGACGACAAGTCCTATTATAAATGAACATATTTAAATTATAAATATGCTTATTTTGCTCATCAGTTAAATAATCGGAATAAGGCAAGGCACAAAAAATAAATTTACAATTATTAGTATCATTAAGATGCAACATCAAATGGACACATTCAATTAAGTCCTTTTTCTTTACATTTAAGCTATCCCCATATAATAATATAACAGTTGAACTGGGACTCGGGGCTAGCTGGCTTGTACCAACGCAAATGTATACGTACATCGGTGGTGGTGCGAACCAGACTGCCGGGCACTTCTTCTCTTGCAACCGAGCGGGTGGGCAGGTTGCGGATAGCCCAACTCCGGCTGCGGGACCGGCTGACTACAGCCGATCCCGCGGCCGGAGCATCTCGAAAGAGATCCCGGACAAGAGAATTGCCCGAACACCAAGTCCCAGGTCTAGGGTAACCAAAACACCTTTATCCCATGCTCCTTAATGTCCTAACCAAACACAACCTTTCCTTATCCATAAATCCCATCAATCCGCGAAATCCCTAGGCCAAATCCCAGACCTAGGGTGACCAAAACCCCCTTCATCCCATGCACCTTAATGTCCCAACCAAACACAACCCTTCCTTATCCATAAATCCTATCAATCCGCGAAATCCCTAGGCCAAATCCCAGACCTAGGGTGACCCCCCAAACAACCCACACCCCACGACCAAACACCCTCCCTCCTATCCCTACATCCCATCGGTCCCAGAGGACGGGTAACCTCGATTCCAAAAAAGCCCACCCCCCAAAAAAAATGAAAATGCAGGAAGTAAAAGAAACTACCCAGGTGGGTCCCGGCCAAGCCGGGGAATCCCACACCGCTACGGCGGTTAGCCCCCAACGTATTATGGGGGGGGCAACCTACTGCACTCATTCTTCTCTTTCTTTGCCGCGCTCTCTAGCGCAGCCGGCTGCTGATTTAGCGCCCATAACACAGGCAGCGACAAACGCGCCCACAACACTGGCTGCTACAAACGCGCCTATGGACACAACCCCGGCAGCGACTAACGCGCCAAAACCCACTACGACGATGCCCCCCGCGAGCCTCTGGCAACAGAGCATCTTGCGGAACAGCGTCACAAACCCCGACACTGTAAGACACGGACAGACCGAGACGGGGAAGGTTAACGAACCCGGCGGCCCTACCACTCTCCCGGTAGATGGAGTACGACAGCTGAAAAAGCGCGGAAAAATCACAGGCCGGGGGAAGAAAGTAGGCGACCGAAAGCGCAACACTTGCGAAGGCAATAGCCAGCGCGAAGCGCGATCGGACGCCGAAGAGGTAGTACGCGACCAGCCCCGATTACGCGACGGAGAACCCGAGCGCGAAAAAGGGCCGGACGCGGAAACAAGAGAACGGCCGCAAGTACGCGTGGGGGCAACCCAGCGCGAAAAGCGGCCAAACGTGGAATTACGCGACCAGCAGCCAGTACGCGAAGGGGCAACCCAGAGCGGAAAGAGGCCGGACGCGGAACCACGCGTGCAAGGGCAAGTACGCGAGGGGGCAACCCAACGCGAAAAGCCCCTGCACACGACAGAGCCTACCGGGGACGCCAGCCGACCCCCTCACACGGACACAGACACACCCCGCGACGCACCCAGACCCAGACACCACAGAGGGAGGCGAGGTGGAGTCATGCACGCTAAGGCGGCCACCCAGCCGGGCACCTCCAAGCCGCAGCCTGGACCGAGCGGTACAGGGCCGGCGAAGAGGGAGCGCCCAGACGACTCGGCCTCACCGAGCACACTCCAAGGGGACGCCAAGCGTGTAAGGGTCCACTCCGCCCAAGGGGAGCCGAGAACCTACGCGCGGGCCACTAAGGATATTCCTGCGAGGCTCGCCGTAGCAATCTGCTTCCCTCCCCCTTCCAGAGACTTGACGAAGGAAGAGGCCGAACTGGTCAAGGTAGGCCTGGAAGACCTGCTCATGGACGCAGACTCATCGTCACCACTCCCTGCCTTCCGCGGATACCCACGGGTAGCGGAGGGTACCGTGCAGATGTGGTGCGAGGACGACAGCGCCCTGACATGGCTGACCCAAAATGTCCCCCTCCTACAACTCCCAGACACTGAGCTCAAACTGACAGTCCTAAAGCAGTCAGACGTGCCCACCCGTGTCAGAGCCTCGCTTTTCGTCCCTCGGTATAGAGGAGACGTACGGAGGCTCCACAGTGTTCTGATCCGTCAGAACACGTGGTATGACATTGCCAGGTGGTCACTGTACAGGGCAACTGCCGTCGGTGGTGACAACTATGGGACTTTTTTGACCCTGGGTGTGCCACCGGAGGAAGTCCAAAAGGTTTTGGACCGGGAGCGTCGGATATCGTATCTGCTAGGTTCGATATACGTGCGCTTCTGGCCCACGACCCAGCCCTCTGACTGCAAGACCGACCCCACGACAGCACTGACAGAGACACGGACAGACGACACGGACGATATCGCTGAGTTGGAAGAGGTCATGGCCCGTGCGGCGATGGCTGACGACGAGGCCACTATTCCGCCCACATCCCCCGGCTGGAGCGAGCAGCTTTTGGCATCGTCGCCGGGAGATCACCACGAAGGCCCGTACAGGGAGGAGGCGGTGGAGGGATTATCCGATGGATCCACCACCGACTAACCACCCCTCCCCATCGCCGTCACCCACACTAAACATCATCCAGACAAACCTCCAGCATAGCCAGACTGCCACGGCTACCCTACGCAGAGGGCTGGAGGTTAACCCCCGGACCATCGCACTGATCCAGGAGCCGTGGATCAGGAACAACAGAATATGCGGCCTCAGCAACATCGGAGGTAAGCTAAGCCTTAACACACAGAGCTCAGACAAACCTAGAACCTGCGTGTACATACCCAAAGATATCCCTACCACACTGCTCACACAATTCTGTTCCAGAGACTTGACAGCTGTCAAGCTCCGGACTGATGACGACCTCCCAGACGTCGTATTAGCCTCGGTGTACATGCCGGGCGAAAACACTAACTGCCCGCCGCAAGAAATGGCCGACCTAGTGCAGCACTGCGAGGTCACCGGTCTGGACCTGATCATCTGCACCGACTCCAACGCCCATCACCCGCTCTGGGGCAGCGACACATCGAACCCCAGAGGAGAGGTACTATCCACCTATTTATTCTCTACTAACCTTAACATCATTAACCGCGGATCCGAACCCACCTGGGTCACGGTCCGAGGACGCACAATAATAGACCTAACACTTGCCACAGAAAACGCGAAAAACCTCATCACAAACTGGCACGTATCGGGCGAACCTTCTTGCTCGGACCACAGAAGGATCCGCTTCACATTAACCACCAACACCAAGAAACCTGCACCGAGAAGAAATCCGCGGCGCACCGATGTGCCCGGGTACAAGCGCCTACTGGCCGCGCTGCTAGCTAGGCACCTATCACAAACAACCATAAGACAACCAGCACAATTGGAGTACACTGTGACAAAACTATCAGAATATCTTACCGAAGCTTACCATGCATGTTGCAAACTAAGAGCGCCACGTACCAACAGCGAGAGAAATCCCTGGTGGAACGCCGAACTTGGTAAACTCAGACATGCACTACGGAAGCAATTCAACAGAGCTAAAAACACCAGACTCCCGGAAGACTGGGAGTTATACACAGAAACCCGACACGTATATAAAAAGCAAATCAGAACCGCCAGAAGGACAGCATGGCGGAAATTCTGTGAATCCATAGAAACCAACAATGAAGCCGCAAGGGTAAGGAAGATCCTATCAACAGACCAGGACCGAACCCTCGGCACGCTGAAAAAACCCGACGACACATATACACAAACGGACCACGAGACCAGTAAGGTCCTCCTGGAAACCCACTTCCCAGACTGCAAACTCCTAGAGGACAGGACCTGGGAGGACGTACCAGTTTGGACCCCAACGGAACGGGACTGGACCTGTGCCCACAGGCTAGTAACGGAGGACCGGTTAAAATGGGCTATAAACACCTTCCAACCATACAAGTCTGCAGGATTGGATGGCATCTTCCCAGCCCTACTACAATGGGGGCTCGAATACATTACACCATGCCTGATGGAGATCTACCAGGCCTGCATAGCACTCAGATACATTCCCCTAGCCTGGCGCGAAGTGAAAGTCATCTTCATACCCAAGCCAGGTAAAGCCGACTACACGCAACCCAAGGCGTACAGACCCATAAGCCTCACATCCTTTCTACTAAAGACCCTGGAGAGACTATGCGATCGCCACATTCGAGACGGTCCCCTTAGGGCAAAACCACTCCACAAACAACAGCATGCGTACTCCACAGGCAAATCAACAGAATCCGCGCTACACAGCGTGGTATCTAAAATCGAATGTGCAGTGGACCACAAATGCTCAGCACTGGCCGCCTTCATTGATATCGAAGGCGCCTTTGACAAAACCACATTCAAAAGTATCAGCACGGCCTTAGACAGACACGGTATAGATCCGTCTCTGAGCGGCTGGATCACCAATATGCTCGAACAAAGAGCCGTACAAGTAACCGTAAACGACACCACAAGGGCCATTGTGGCAAAGGGGTGCCCGCAGGGGGGCGTCCTTTCGCCACTTCTATGGAATCTGGTAGTAGACAGTCTGATAAAGGCACTAAACGATAAAGGCTACTTTACCGTAGGCTACGCCGACGATTTAACCATAATAATAAATGGCACACACGAAAACACCCTGTGCAACCTAATGCACCAGGCACTGAAAATAGTAGAGAATTGGTGTAGCACACACCAACTATCAGTGAATCCAACAAAAACCGAACTGATCCTCTTTACAAAAAAGAGGAAACTTGCTACGCTACAACTTCCACGATTCTTCGGAACTACCCTAAGCCTATCAACTGAAACCAAATACCTGGGCATCTTTTTGGACAAACAGCTGAATTGGGCAAAACACATCAACCACATCACCACAAAGGCCAGCATTTCCCTTTGGCAATGCAAGAAAATGCTTGGAAAAAGCTGGGGGATTAGCCCCAAGACTACCTACTGGCTTTACACCACAGTTATCCGACCCATTATCACATACGGCTCACTAGTCTGGTGGCCCAGAACAGACCTGAGCACAGCCCAAAGAGATCTCGAAAAGCTGCAGCGCTTTGCTTGTGTGGCAATCACTGGCAGCATGAGAACTGCACCCACCGCTGCCCTACAGGCTATGCTCGGACTGCCTCCCCTACACCTCATCGTGCGGGAGGAGGCGGCCCTGTCTGCCTTCAGACTCCATATATCAGGAATCCTGAGCAAAGACTCGAGGATCAAGCACACACGCCTAAAGGACGAGGCGATCAAACGGCAGCCAATGATGGCATCACCCTGCGACAAAGCCCCCAAGCAATACTGCTTCCAAAAGCACTACAACATAGAGCTTAAAGAGGAGCAGTGCGACTACTCAGGTCCGGGAGAGCTGAGAGTTTACACGGATGGATCCAAGACCGACTGCGGAACTGGAGTCGGAGTTTTCTCACACGACCTCAACATAAACATATCCAGCCCGCTAGGAATGCTCAACACGGTCTACCAAGCAGAGTGTGTGGGTATAATACAAGCGGCCCATGCCATAGCAGCCAGGAGAGTTATGGACACTCATGTTCGTATACTCTCCGACAGTGCCTCAGTCCTCCAATCCCTAAAGAAGGGATGCATCACATCAAATCTTATACTAGAATGTCACAAGGCGCTCGAACAGGTAACTGTATCGAACCGCAACACAGTGACACTACAATGGATAAAAGGACACAGTGGGTCACTAGGTAACGACGCGGCTGACGAGCTGGCCAGAAGGGCATCCAGCACGCCAGCCTATGGGCCGGAACCAGTCGTACCCATCCCCTTCAACCAACTACGCAGGTGGCTACAGAAGCACACCCACGCACAAGCAGAGAACTGGTGGTCCTCAGCACCGGGCTGCAGGCAGTCCAAGGAAGCCATGCCATCATTAGATGGCAAGCTAACCAGGAAATTGCTACGCCTGGACCGGAAAGGCCTGCGCCTGATGACGGGGACCATCACGGGACACTGCTCACTAAACAAACATTTCCACACGATAGGCATAACGGACAGCCCCCTGTGCAGAGCTTGCATGGAGGCTGATGAAACCGTCGCGCATGTGCTCTTTGAGTGCACAGGCGTCACCCAGATCAGATCGCAAACCCTCGGGACACCCAGATCGTACACAGATGTTCTCAACAGACCAGGAGACCTAATAAGCTTCTGGAGGGAGGTGGGCTGGTTGGAATAACCACCGACGGCCGCCATGGCCCACGCACAATGGTCCACTTGTAGGACTAAGTGCGGAAACCAAACCCGTAACATAGAACATAGAACTGGGGTTTATTTTTGTCAATTTGATATTATTAATTAATTGGCTAATACTGGCACCGGGTAAACAATGATTAATTACATATTGTTGTGAACACTGATTTAACAAGCTACCAAAACCTTGACCAAATTTATCAGAAAAAATATAAGTAGTATTAATCAAATTATTCGTACTATTGCTATTATCACTAATACAGCTGCCTACTGGTTGAGCTACTGAGGGTGTGGGTGTAATAAGTTGGGGTCCCCGGGAACAGGTACAGCTAAAAGAGAGGTTATTAGTCAAAGACTCATACCTCTCCGCATTATACTTGACCAGGTCTGCCAACTCATTAGCCTCCTGCATGCGCTTACTCAGGTCTTGTTGAGAAGCCTCATATTTACTAAAGATATCCTTTAGAGTGTATTCCCTAACAAACAGTTCATCCTGAAGGTGCTGAGTGTCTGTGTCATACATAGCATTACACAATTCTAATTCACTGTTACAGTTTTTTAATTCTTGTATTAAATTTACTTTTTTTTGCCTAAGTTTTGAATTTAATTTGTTTACTTTTTGGCATTTCAAAGATTTTTGAGTTTTTCTAATTAATCTATTAATTTTAATATATTTTTTTAGCTTATTGTGACTGGTAAACAATTTATTTTTAATGATAGTATCATCAGTTAAATCTATTGTTACCACTGGCTCAACACATATGGGACCCGACCCGCTACCAACCAACTCATCATAAAGACTGCAGGTGATCGCAGACTCTTCACGGGCTTTGAGAGTTTCCAAGGCGGTTATTGTGTTGTGGGCCTTGCTTAATTCCTGTTCTAGTTCAGATATGCGTCTCAAAGCCAGTTCGTGGGTGTCACTACATTCCTGGAAATTTGACACTAGTTGACGGAGGTGTTGATGCTGGTCAAGTATGTCCATATGCCGTACATGTAGTTCAGTCAGCTGGTTCTTAAGCTCAGTGTTCTTGTCAATAACAAGCTTTATTTCCACCTCACTGTCTTCCCTTTCACAGAGCAGCTGTTTGCATGTAGCTTCAGAAGCCTCTAGCTTTGTCAAGGTAGATCTCAGTTTTGCTTCCATCTCCTTGATTGTGGCACTGCGGGTCATCATTTGCTTCAAAATGTCAGTCACCTGAAATGTGTGAAGTTAGGCAGCTAAATAACAGTGTGAAAAAGATGTTCCAATATTTAGATTAGTAGGAGGTAGAAGGGAAAAATAAAATTAAAGTAAGTTAAAAATCAGTAAGTAGTGAAATGTTAACAAATAGATTATAAAATTAGTTGAAGTTATTATGGAATGAGATGGAGATGATAAATAGAAGTGAAGTTACAAGGAATAGGCACTGCTTTTATTGTAAAACACAAGGAACTTAGTTGACAATAACAAGTTTATGACCCTTAAAAGGTTTTATAGTATGAATAAGCTCTAATGAGCCTATTTTTGTGCAGTAATTATGTAGTGTTTATTGTCTGGGCGAATGTTTTCGTCATCGATTTTGCTTCCACTAGTTGTCAAGCAAAAGGAGACATAAACCGTGCCAGTGTGTGATGGACGTAGCTCAGAGACCTGAGCAGTACTTTGTGATGTTCTGTGGTATGTAATACAAGCAAATAAATAAAACAAAATACTCCCCAGGATTGATGAAAGTTTGAAATCCGTCACCGTTGGTACGTTGAGTTGACAGCCGGTTTTGAATCCTCTGTTTTTACGAAATTTTCGCGGCAAAGAACACTTGATAATCACTTTTTAGAATACTTAATACCTAGGTTTGACTATATTACACTTATTTAACTTATTTATAACAGTTTTATTAATATAATAAATTAATTAACCTAGAGACCGTTTTTTGACGACCGGCTACCAGTGTTGCCAGATCCAATTTTCTTAGTTTCAATCATTATTAGTTTTTCAAAACTACCCCTCAAAGGGGATATAGGGGTGCTAAAGTTTGTGTGGAAGAATTTGAACGCGCGGTCCGATTAACTCGAAACTCAGTGTTTATACTAAGGCCAAAAATAAAGAATAAATCTATCAGGGTTTTTCGAAAATCTTTCCCTAACGGGTTGTAAAGGGGAAGTTAATTTTACACGGGAGGATGATGATGCTTGGCTTGATGAATTCGAAAATTAGTATAAATAATCTTTGAGTCAAGTTATGAATACATCCCAAACGATTTTTTTAAATTCCGCCCATATGGGGGTGAAAAGCGGGGATACAGTTTATATGAAAAATCTTATTCATTTAGTTAATAAACTTGAAACTTGGCAAGAATACTTGGCTAAGTAAGTAATAAAGTTTATCATTATAAGTTTTTCAAAACTACCCCTCAAAGGGGTGTTGGAGTTTGTATGGAAGAAATTGAATGCGCGGTCCGATTAACTTGAAACTCAGTATTGATACTTTTGACAAAAAATAATTAATAATAAGTATGTAAAGTTGTCGAAAATTGACCCCTGACGGGGCAAAAAGGGGTAATTCGGTTTCTTAGGGCGGATTTGTACTTGAAACTGTATGTAACATTTTCACGCCTAAACCACTGAACTTCTGATTTGGTAAAGAGATAGATGGCATCCTGGGGAAGCACATACTTTTTATCCTGGTAGCACGTTCCCGTGGGATAATTTCCGACATCCACGCGGGCGAAGCCGCGGGCAGAAGCTAGTTCATTATATATTTGGAAAACAAAAAACCAAGAACGAGTTGGACTCGCTCCCTAAGGGTTCCGTAGTGTACGTTACCCCAGCAAGAAAGTGTCTCCTAGGGTTATAGGAGTAAAACGTATAATTTGTGCCCTATACCATATTTAGTAGAAACAAAAGAAAAAACCTAGGAATTAAAATATAAACTACTATGATGGTGTTGGCTTCCAGTTCAACCGGATGCAGCTGAATAGCAGTATTTTTTAATGGAGTGACTGCCTATCTGACCTCCACAACCCAGTTACGGGGTAACACAATACCCCTTGGTAAGACTGGTTATGAATAAATTCAAGAATGGCAGCCGGGACCACGGATAGGTCTCGGTATTTAAAGGTCCCATCCACGGACCGACCGCGGGAAGCGTTGCTTAACCTGATCGGTCGACCTGTGCAGCTGGTGTTACTTACCCACGAGCCCCTCAAACCTAATTAATTCGTTTACTTTAATTAAGTGTAATGTAACGAATAATTGGATGATGTTATGAAAGAGTTCGCAATGCTCGTCAATCATACGTTGCAAGTGTAGTAAGTAAGTAATAGTTACGGTAATAATTACATGCCGAAGATGCAAACTAAAAGCATTTATTTCAAATAAACTAATTACAAGCACTATTCGATTTTCAAGGGGTCGGTCAGTCAGAAAGATGAAGCTAGTTTCCCATTAAAAACGTCTATAATAAAAAGATAAAAACAAAACGCAAACAATTCAGAAATTAAAATAAGCCGTGGCAGATATGAGATGACCAGTCGCTACTGACGGCGCACGTTCAGTATGGATCAGCACCATTCAGCTAAACCATTTTGAAGGAAACATAATGATCCAACACACACGCCACCACCAGCAAGACATTTAAGTGAGCATGACATACTCTCGCCGAAACTTATTTTGTAAAGTAGGTATTTACAGTCAGGCACATAACTGTTATGCAAATTGGCATCCTACATCAATTTGCCATGTTATACGACTGTCAAAAAATGACAGCTGTAATTTGAATATACGGGCAATTAAAGTTGGCAGTCAATTGTATGTATCTGGCGTATTGTGTATCTTTTAGACTGTGCTAAATAAAAAAAATGTATTTTCTTTCTTTCTTTCAAATTACTTAACAATAAATTTCCCTACAAACTTTATTGGCACAACACTCTCACTTTTAACCTTTTAGATAAAACATCTTATTAATGGTAATGGAATTCAGAACTCAGCATCACTTAAGGTGAATCTGAAGATATCTTTATAAACTTATATTGAGAAAAGAAATACAATACAAATATTCTTACTTTAGTTGACTTCTCTGCACAGCCGGCGCAAGCTGGGCCACTATTTGTGACAACTGAATCTGGAGAGAGTGACTGTTGACGGCGACCTTGGTTCGACAATCAACCAACGCGTATCGCAGTCCACTGCTGGACATAGGCCTCTCCCATGCTGCTCCACAACACCCTGTCCTCCGCCTTCCGCATCCAGTCTGTCCTAGCGATCTTCTTAAGGTCTTCGGTCCATCTAGCTGGGGGGCTTCCCGTCTAGATGCTGTCTAGAAGTCAAATGGAATTTAATTCGTTCCGTAAACAAGTCAGAGGTTTGTTAATGCGGCAGACCCCGTACCCCGCGGGATGAGCTGGACGAAACAAACGACCAGTGGTCTACTTTATCCCTGGATTGAAAGAGCTGGAAGTCATGATGCAGGCTAACAGTAGTAGTAAGTAACAAGTCAGAGAAATATTTAAAAAAAAAACTAAGTACAATATTTTTATATTAGATACGTATATTGAAATTGAAAATATTTATTTCAGACCAAGCACACAGTAATTGACACAAGTCCATTATTATGTTAGTAAGTAGATACTTATAGCTATGTTGTTAAAATTTAAAATAATTATTATTTTGGACATGCATGAGCGACCTCAGGATTTGGCTGTCCACTCTGTCTGACATCACCATGAGCCATGGACATATTTAATTACGCAACCCATTTGCAATTATATTTGTAAACATAATATTTATTTGATAAAAAAAAATAATTTTCATCCGTTAAACAGATTTATTTCAATTTTATTTTAAACAGCTGCGCCCCGCTGTGTCACTCGCATAAGTTTCGGTGGGAATTTCGGGATAAAAGTATCCTATGTGTTAATCATGGTTATAAACTATCTGTGTGCCAAATTTCATTCAAATCCATTCAGTAGTTTTTGCGTGAAAGAGTAACGAACATCAATCCATCCATTCATACAAACTTTCGCATTTATACTCGTAAGTACTTAGGATTAGATTGGACGGTGATGAGATGAGTGAAGGTCGATCTTCCTTCGGATCCTATACTAGGTACTAGTAGTCGAGAAGTGGCGACCACTAGTCGCTCACTATGCAGCTGAACTTATTCGCGATTTTAAAACCGAACTCGTAACGAAGCCCTTGACATTCAGAGTTAACAGACGGGGCGTATGATAATGTATGGAAATGTATGTGTGGAAGAATGCATGTTATTGTACCGGTTTCAAATTGGATGGGCGAGTGTGTAAATTGTTAATGTAACATTTTGATATTATTGTTTTGCGGTGCTGATTTTGTTGCATGAACTAAAGAAATAAAGTAATAAAGATTATGGTAAAAGTCAAAAGGTTTTTAAGGAATTTTATTTCAAGATGTCGCCTAGAAGTGGTCAACTTAATCGTCCACGTTGGTATATGGGTTGCAATCGCTACTGCGGAGCATGAGGTCCTCGGTTCGATTCCCGGGTCGGGCAGCGTTCTCGGGAATTTCCTGGAGTCTGGATTTGTTTCCCTGTTGGTGGAAGGTAGGCTCGCTCCCTACTACTATTAGTATACAAATGTGAGAAATCTCTATAGATTTCTCACATTTTGACATGTAAATGGAACTGGCAAAATTTGGGTTGGGCCGAAGGGTTGGACAAAGGTGTACCTATAGTACAGGTACACATTTGCCCAACCCTTCGGGCAATATATACGTGATGTATGTATACTTACGTAACACACTAACAGTAGCAATGGGTTCCATTTTGACAGTTCAACAACTAATTTGAATAAATGACTTTTGATTTTGATTTTATACACTTTCAAAAAAAAACTCCATAGATTCCTATTATATGACTTATGAATATTTAGGCGAAATATAAAATCCGTAAAACCAGTTTCTCAGATTGATTAATTGCCTAATTTAGTTCATAATAGTTTAGTTTAAATAATATTTGTTTAAAAATTTTGTTAATTTAATATTTTTTGTGTAATATTTGTTTTATAATTCTATACTATTTTCTTTGTTTATGTTTTGTGTAAAGTTTCTTTGTTTATATTTTGCTAAAGATTTAAAATTGTTATTTAGCAGTATTTTTATAATTATATAGGCCTTACTGTAGACCCATTACCATGGATGAGCAATATTTGTACGCCTTGCAAGGCAACACAACATAGTGACACAACATATTTATTTTTATTTTATACCATCATGTACCACTACCATGACTGCTGCGCTGCGTGTCGCGGGTTCGATTCCCGCACGGAACAAATATTTGTATGACCTACATGTATTTGTTCCGAGTCTGGGTGTTTTTCTATCTATAATATGTATGTATTTACAAAAAAAAAATGTATATAAGTAGTTTATCAGCCATCTTGTTACCATAACACAAGCATTAGGTTGCTTAGCTTGGGACAAATGGTGCTGTGTGAAATGTCCAGGGATATTATTATTATTATTATTATTACTACATTACACCTATGTGTACAAATAAATAAATTTGAATTTGAATTATCGCAGACCACTACAGGACATGGGCTTCTCCTGCCGAATTTATGTCTATCCCCTTTTCGGCTGTCAGTCAGTCTAGTTTGGGGGAAGGGGGTAAAAGAAACATTTTTTTTAATACACGGATTTAATTCGTTTTCACCCCGTTACATGGTATGCATTCTGAAGGTCTATTAAAATTTGCAAAGTGAAGAATTTCTTTCATTTTACGGTACCTACCAACCTACATAATGTTAATCGGCTTCAAAATAAAGTAATTAAACTGTACTGACAACTCTAATAAATCACTCGGACTAACAAGAAATAATTAATAACCACTACACTGAAGTTAGCAATAATTGGCGTTTTTATAACAAAATTGCTACATATTACATGAAGCCGGTCATTTATATAGGCGTCGCCTGCAATCACAAATATTTATAGGCTAGGAGCTATGCAAGTTTTATTTTATATCCGTTTATTAATTATTTTTTTAATAAAAATGAATAAACATAGAGTGGGCTATGCTTGGAGTTTCCCTACGCGATCAAATCAGAAATGAAGAAATCCGTAAGACAACCGACATAGCATGAAGAATTGCAACACTTGAGTGGCAGTGGGCAGGGCACATCGCTCGCAGAACAGATGGCTGATGGGGCCGAAAGGTTCTGGCGGACGTAGCGTTGGAAGGCCTGCCACAAGGTGAACCGATGACCTGATGAAGGCCGCAGGAATATGCCGAATTCGAGAAGCGCGGTACCGATCGATGTGGCGGTGCTAGGGGCAGGCCTTTGTCCAGCAATGGACGTTTTTCGGCTGAAATAATGATATGTTACCCAGTAACTGGGTTGTGGAGGTCAGATCAACAGTCACTCCATGTAAAATACTGGTATTCAGCTACATCCGGTTAGATTAGACGTCAACCCCAACATATGAAATGAAATGTTTTGTGTGTGTAAGCATTTCCTAGTCGATTGATCCCTGAGATGAAACGCCGATACAAACTCAGAGGTCATGGTTTTGTCATGGTCTGGCAGTTTGAGTAATTTATGTGGCCTACCCAAATGTCCTTTCTTTGGTATTGTTCGTCGAATCGTTGAGCTCCTTAAGTTTTGAGTTGAGCTGCACGATTTCTGACAAATGCGTGCACTGACTGGACAGGTCCTCTCAATCTATGTGGTTCTTTCCTCAAAAGACCATCTGTTTCATCGATTTAAAATTCTACATGGTCTTCATAGATCTGACCAAGATTATGTCTGGACTTTAAAAAAGACTGGCCTCTGTGAAACGTGCCTTTCCTATCTGACTAGTCTGAGAAGAATCTCAGAGTAGTCAGACAGGAAACGCCGGCCTCATCTAGTTTTTAAAATATGATTGACGTGGAAAAATGTTTGTACAAACCTGCTTACAAAATAAAATCTATTGTCATTTATCGTGGTCTCTTTAAAGTCCAAACATTATTATTATTAGGAAGCATGTATAGTTAAAAAAGGGAGGCTTATTAATGATAATGATATTTTATAAATCTCCTGACACCGAACTCACTTCCCATTCCCAACTACCAGCATTTGAGCCAAAAGTAGGTACCGCAACTCATAAAAAATTCTTCCTCGTTTTGATAATGTTATCAAAAAACATGAAGCACTCAACATGAATGAATTATTAAAACATTTCCTTTATTTATCGCGCACTTTACGCTGTCATTAATTTATTATAATTTCTTATTTTGGGGTCATAAATATGGTGAGTGTCATTGACAATATACAGCAGCAATAAATTCGAGTGGCCTGTAATATTCTTAATTAATATTATTATGGATCTGAAATAGTTCCATTCTTCGTTCCGATTCTACGCGAAATACCTGTTAATTATATCGGTGCCGTTTTATGACGGCCGTCATAACTATAACGTGGCCGCCTTATTACGGCAGACATAATTAAAGCAGTGCCGCTTTTGGATGGCCGTCATAATTATACCGGTGCCGTTTTATGTAGAGGAAAACCTATAGGTACCTAGGGTAAAAGACTAAAAGGTTAAGTTCGGTTCGGCATTAGGTTAGGTTCGGGTCGGTATTAGGTTAGGTTCGGTTCGGCATTATGTAAGGTTCGGTTCGGCATTTGGTTAGGTTCGGTTTGGCATTAGTTTCAGTTCGGGATTAGGTTCAGTTCGGCATTAGGTTAGGTTAGGTTCGGCATTAAGTTTCGAGGCGGTCCGGCCGGTGCCCGAGCGCTGACTCGGGAAGAGGCACGGCTCCCTGTTGTTTCGAGTGACGCAGGTGCTTTCGGAGCATGGTTGCTTCGGGGAGTACATGTGTCGCATAAACAGCAGGGAGCCGGACGCCCGGTGTCACCACTGCGTCGACTGCTTGGCAGAGTATGCCGCCTGGGAGGAGCCGCGCCGTGCCCTCATCTCAGAAGTATGCAGTGACCTGTCGCTGACGGCCCTGTTCGAGTCGATGGTCGGCAGCGAAGAGTCCTAGGACGCGGTGTTTTCCTTCTGCGAAACAGTCGTCTCGCAGAAGGAGGCTGCGGAAAGGGAGAGAGAGATCTCGTCCACTCACTCGGCCCGCAGCAGGCGCACCGGGCGTCGACCAGCCTCCATAAATGGGTCCAGGGGCGACGGACTCGAAACAAATGTTTCGGATAAAGAGGCATGCATATCGGGTGATTTACGTCAAGGTATTTAGTTTGTATGAAAGTTAACAAAAAATAAAAAATAAGAATTCATGAATGTGTCCATAATGAAAAATGCTTATTTCCATGGTCTGAACATCTGGTCGAAGCTCATGTATATCGTCCGGAACACGGTGTATATCTGTCCAAAAATAAGCCTAATGAAAAGAAAAGTGAAAAACAAGTGACAATCCAAGAAACGCCGTCTAAGAAACTAGTGTTAAAAAAATAATAAAAAATTAACGCACCGACCTTCATGACATAATGTACCGAGATAATCAACAGCGTCACATTTGAATAATTGAATTATTTATAGGCGTTAATGGGCATCTTGTAATAAGACTTAATTATACACACTGATATTGTCAAAATGTGTTATCTCTTTTAGTATACATGTTTACAGGGTGAGCAACTTAACAACGAATGCCTATAGAGCAGTGGTGGCCCAGCGGTATCATGGGTTCGAAGCCAGGCAGGCACTTTACTTTGTGTAAATAATTACATCACCTCTGCTCTTAAAACATCGTGAAGAAACCGGCATGTCATAGAATAAAAAAATCGAAGACATGTGACCTCTAACAACCTGCACTGGGTCAGCATGGTAGATTACAGCCCACTCCCTCTCGAAGAGGCCTGTGACCCTTTGACAATTCAAAAGCAATTAAAAAAAAACTCAAGAAGTAACTCAACTCAACTCTCGTTTTTTTTCTGAGTTTTGTCCCAGCAGTGGGGACATTATATGCATATTGCATATTTAGGATTTATGACTATTATGACTCCATAATGAGTGCCTCCCTGGTCTAGCTGTGGCAAGCGCTATTGCTGAGGTCCTGTGTTCCATTACCAGCGGGGTACGTGATCAACTTTGGTATCACGATAACGTTATAATGTGCACGTATTTTCCATACATTTTTTGGATGATGATAACGAAAAATCAACATACTTACAGCCCGGCCGTCGAGAGAATGCGTTCCTGACACCTGTCCGTGCGACAATTCTAGTAGCTAATAAAGATCAAATTCGCAAAACACGTATTCGTTTGTATGAAACTGACAAGAACTGTCAAGAATGCATTCTCTCGTCGCTCACTGTACAGACGCCAGCAGGTCAACCTACCCGAAACTGTCAAATTTTCCCAATCAACCTTGAACCTTAATGCTTTAGCAATAAAGTTGAAAATCTATTAAAGAAATTTGACAGATTGTAGTAGCTTGATGTGCTGGCGTCTGTACATTGTATCAACAGACACTGTGTCAGACTGGAATTTAACCAAGAATTCGATAATGAAGATATAACAAGGAAATACGACTCACATAAACTGTTAAACATTACAATACAAGCTTTCACCGGAGTGCTTGCGAGCGATTTTAAATGCAAAGGGCACATTTACCCGACTGGTGCGCAAATAAAGAGGTACTATGCATGTAACCTTTAGGACAATTCAATTGTTATTGGCAAAGGAAATATTACATGTGTCGTTAGCGTGCAGGAAGCCAAGTGTTGTGCTGTACGTATTATTTTATTGCAAGATTTTTATGGTGGTGTCACAGTGGCAGCGAGGATATTTTTAGGGGACAAGCTAGCTATATTACAGAGGTGTTCTTTGACTCTACATCGAGGTCGTTTATGAATTCTAAGTAGACATGGGTAGCTCGTGAGCGAGTGATAGAAAAGAGCTAGCTCTTTTCAACTGACGTAGCTCTCGCTCACTCACTCGTTCGCTGGATATGTCACTAGCTCAGTTAGCTCACTCAGACTCACTAGCTCAGTACTTCAGCGAGACACCGAAGTAACCGTCCAAACGACTCATTCGGCTCACTTCGGAATACTTCGTTGTGCATTGTTCGTTCCGCTCTCCGGGACAATACGTCATTGTGAACTTGTCATACGACGTAAGTCACAGTAAATCTATCTTTATTACTTCCAAAGAGCAGTCTATTGACTATTGAGCGAGCCGAGCCGTCTCCTTCGATGCGCGTGCGGCGAGAGTCAAATGAGCTAACAGTCGGCGTCTGATCACTGAGCTACAGAAGAGCTAGTGAGCTAGAAGAGTGATATAGCTCTTTAGAGTGAAAGAGCTAATCACTGTTTTTCTTTTCACTGAGCTATTTCGCCCATGTCTAATTCTAAAGTAACGATATTATCGTGGACGTCCACATCCACGTCCATAAAATGTATGGAAATACGTGCACGTTATAAAGTTATCGTGGACGAAAACTTAAAAGCATCTTCTAACATTTTACTTTCCTCTGTTATTTTGATACCATGACGTGGACGTGCATGAACACGATAATGTCGTCACGTTAGAAATGATAAAAGCACACATTGAAGGGCTCGGAGTTCGAAGTAGTGTCTACGTTACTTAATCAGTCATATGCTTAATTACAGCGGCACATGCGTTTCTTATCTACAAAAAACCGATGATTGGAGATGATGCCAATCCGGTGCTGAGCTGATCTATTTGCGATGACCTTTAAGGGACAAAGCGACAAGGGGTGGCTGGGCCCATATTATGCATGTGAGAACGATGTGAAACGTGCACTTAAAAACCATCCGTAATAAACAGAAAAAAAAAGAAAAACACTAGCTAAATTAAAATAAGCCGTGGCAGCGAAGAGATGGCCAGTCCCATCTGACGGCGCCCGTTCACGAACATGACGCATGAATAATCACCATTTGGAAAGGAGCTTCATGATCCAAGACACGTGCCACCATTCGCGAATCATTATTAAAATCCGTAGGTACTTATTAATAATACCTATTAATAGTTAGCAATTTATTTAAAAACCCAGCGCAACATAAAGAGCTTCATTTTCGCTATCATAGGAGCTGTTAATGCGCCCTGGTATATAAGAAATGAAGACCTCCATCGTGACCTAAAAATGGAACCCGTCACCAATATAATCCAAAAATTTGCTGAGGCCCATGAACACCGACTCCACCGACCTGTGAACATCGAGGCAATTCAGCTTTAGCCCAAACAAATATAGTGCGAAGACTAAAACGGACCAAACCTTTTTAGTTAGTGTAGTGTAAAAAGTGTAGAAATAATAGTGCCAATGACACACATAATAACATATGAACAAAGTGCTTACAATATCATCATATCAGACTCTAAGAAAGTGGAACGGACTTGTGTAACGTACCTACACTACAATAAACACTATTCTAAGTTTTAAAACAATTATCACGTAGTAAATTAAGTTAGATTAAAATTATTAGGGATTTATTATTATTATTATTACTCATCCTCCATAGAAAAGGGAGGATCCTCCAACCAGACGGGTGTTGTGTCTGGCGGGCAATTGCCCAACGATTGATGTTGGAAAGTTTGTGTATATGCTAATTGCACGGTAAACTCTGCTTGCGAGATGCAGGATTTGCGTGACGTCAGTATGACGCGTTGTTCGCATGTGGCGTTGTAGATACCGCTACAGGCTAGATTGTAATTAATTATTAAGAACCTCGTTCTTTTTAATAAAGGATAAATAAAACTCGCCATCGCCTCGCTTCTTTTGGGGGCCGGTCCTGAATGCGGGCCAATAAATTAAATTTGAATGTCCCAATAACAGAGGCCTGCTGGTGTCGACTTGTCTAAACGATCGCCGTTATTATCGTGCTAGCCTTACGGAGGCTGCATTCTGATGTATGAAGGTATGTCGTCTAGTTGCTGATAATGATAACGCGAGATTGTGCGTCTGTCTAAAGAATTTATTGTGTGGAATCATCTAAACGTTTCAAGGCCCTAAATAACTATGATCCTTGTTAGACATAAACAAAAAAAATAATGAAATTTATTAAAATATTAATTAGCTTTTGTGCATACATGAGATGTCACTTAAACGAGTAGAAAAAAAAACAAAAGAATATGTAAAATTCCTTTCCAAACTATGTTGGGGTCGGCTTCCAGTCTAACCGGGTGCAGCTGAGTACCAGTATTTTACATGAAGCGATTGCCTATCTGACCTCCACAACCCAGTTACAGGGTAACACGATACCCTAAGTAAGACTGGTTGTCGAGTTTTGGGCTTCTGCCTAACCTAACGACTGTCAAAGATATACGAATGACAGCCGGGACCAATGGCTTAACGTGCTATGATAGAATATCAGTATGGAGGCGCAGTGTAGACCGCGAGTCCTTTCGTATCTTTGATGCAATACTTGGTAATAATGTAATTTAAATAATACAAGTGCCAGTCCTACTCCCGCACCGAGGGTTCCGTACAAAGTAGGTATATAACTACAAATTTACGGTTTTCGAATTTTATCCTTTACTTGTGCTACCTGACATTCCTTCTTGCCAAATTTCATGATTCTGGGTCAACGGGAAGTACCATAAAGGATTTGATTAGAGCCTTGAGTATTTTACATTAATTTCAACTTGATAACTCCGCGCGTTCCTGAGAAAAACGGGTCTTGACAGACGAACAACGAAGTGATCTTATAAGGGTTACGTTTTTCCTATTGAGGTTCGGAACCCTAAAAATAAATATACTTGGTCGTCTAACAAACTAACCACACAACAACAAATTTAAAGTTCCTCCATCCAGCACCTATCGTCATGCAATTAACAATATAAATTAACATCAACCTCCACGAGTCCTTCCGACGTCATCAGATAATCCCAGCCTACATACATACATATCCATGCATAATGACATACGTACGTACATGTGAAGTTCTCAATTATAATGTAAAGCGGCCACGCCTGGCGCCGGCATGCGGAAACAACTGGTATACGAGGATTGTTGCGCTATGGTAATGTCAAAAGTAAGGGAGGTGAGAAGTATCACATGATGGAGGAGCCGAAAATTATGAACGAACGTAGAATTCGGTAAAAAGGCTGCCAAGCTGAAATGGGATTGGGCGGGTCACGTCAGCCGCATGCACAGTGACCGCTGGGCAACAGTCTCCGGTGGGTGCCTGAGGATGGACGACGCCGCCGAGGCCAGCCCAGGAAGAGGTGGCGGGTCGCTATATTCAAATGTTATTTGTTTCAAATTGACGTTATTTCAAATTAAACAAATATCAACTTTATTTTAATGGTAATTAAGTTTATTTCAGAGTGACTTGTAGGTACTATTGAAAAAGTTATAAAAATATTTGAAGTTGTAGCGTAAACTGAACTTTATTGTGTAGGATTTAAAGTAATTTTTCCATAAACTCATATTTGTTTACATATTTGGCGAATATGTCACGATATTAGATTAGACGCGTTCCGCGAGGGTTGGATCGAGGTGGCTCTGAAAAAGGATGCCAGGGACGATTTGGGGGAGGATTTTGCTCAGCCGTGGAACAGTGTGCTTAACTTTAAAAAAATCATGAGTATCTAGTTCGAATAAAAGCTATTTTGATTTCAATAAATTTCATAGATGAAGGGCTGATTTGAAGAGATAATTTTTATTCGAGGTGCGTCTGACAGATTTTGTATGGAAGAAGTGTCAAAAATTCAAAATTATACCTCGGATAAAACTAACTGGCGTTGGAAAAATCAGCCCAAAATTGAATAAGATTTTATTATTTGATAAGTTTTAGTCAGTAATGCAATTTCTTGAAAATTTATCTCCACGCTTGCTCAAGCATGTTGTCAATTTTCGACAACGGAAATACCGCATCACCTCGTGCTCACTTCACTACCAACCTCCTTGTCATTAAAGAGTACTTTTTGTGATGCACTTCCAAGATCACTTGAAACGAGTACGTAATAAATATACAACAAAAAAACGTTGATCACACATTAATGATATGTATCTAAATCACCTTGAATAAGCTTTTATTTGGATTTAATTGATTTATTTGTGATTCCGTTTTTTTTTTGTCTAAATTTATGTAAGTACAGACGCCAGCACATCAAGCTACTACAATCTGTCAAATTTCTTTAATAGATTTTCAACTTTATCGCTAAAGTATTAGGTTCAAGGTTGATTGGGAAAATTTGACAGTTTCGGGTAGCTTGACCTGCCGGCGTCTGTACCTTGTTTATTTCAGTTGCCTTATCTACTAACTCAACAATTTGACTCGAGACAAAAAGTAGGTTTTAAGATGAGATGCACATTGTCTGCATTCCCGAGTTCATACAACCCTAATCTCTTCAGGGCGAGAGTGATTAGGCTTCTTCTAGGCAAGCTCGTTCCACCGTAGATCTCATCCCTGCCTCTGGGCTGGATTGAGGTCAAGAGTGAGCCCATTGTCAATAAAAAAAAAAAAAAAACATCATTATCATCCGTCTAGCCTTTTCTCAGCTATGTTGGGGTCGGCTTCCAGTCTAACCGGATGCAGCCGAATACCAGTATTTTTCAAGGAGTGACTGCCTATCTGACCTCCACAACCCAGTTACTGGGTAATGCAATAGCCCTTCGTCAGGCTGGGTTGGCTAGCTAGCTGGTTGGGTTGGCTGGGTTTGGCCTAGGTTGATTTTAAGATGAGATAATTACTATTAATAGGAGCTGGGTGAGACTCGCATAGACCAGGCAAGCATGCCACAGGAGGAGGAGGGTTTTACTCAGCTGGAACAAGGCTGTCGAAGATGGTGATGATAATCATTACCATCGTTCTATGTTATGAGTTTGGTTTCCACACTTAGTCCTTCAGGTGGACCATTGTGCGTGGGCCATGGTGGCCGTCGATGGTTATTCCAACCAGCCCACCTCCCTCCAGAAGTTGAATAAACAAAGTCGGGTTAGTTACACCATTTATAACTCAAGAACGGCTGAACCGATTTTGATATGTGGGATTTGTCTCCGCCCCGAGTAGCAGAATAACCATAGGAAAAATCACGAAAAAAAATATAATGTAGATAATTCATTTTCTCATACATTTAGTATGGATTACTCTCGAGAACGGATTGACTGATTTCATTTATTCATTCTGAGGACAAACAAACTAACTTTCGCATTTATATTAATTATATTAGTTAGGATAATGAAGTGTGACCATTGATCAATCAGACTCAAATTATGAAGTGGAACCAATGGGAATAAAAATAAAATGACTAAGTAAATCATTCCTGTTCGTCCCACTATCAATATCAGTGGGACGAACTTACTTAATTTTTAATTTTCCGTTCATCCCACCAGTGGGACGACGGCAGTCGGACGAACAGCAATACCCGTGAGGCTGAGGCCTGAGGAAGTTCGAAGGGTCAGCTAGTAAGAAATAAATACCTATAGCTTCTTCCCAGATCCTAATACCTACATGTTCTGCCGTACAGTAACTGTATTTTCTTCCCATGCACCATCGTCAAAACCGACCCATAAACAAATAATAAATATCCCGCATTTAAATTAACATCGATACCAACTATCGGTCTCATCTATCTACTCCAAAAAAAGTTTAAAAAAGCAACAAAAATCTGGCATTTCCTACCAGAAACCCACCAAGGCAAACCCTGCCATAAAACCTTTAAGCGAAAGTTAAATATCCTTTGGCAGATAACCCACATTAATTGGTAGTCGAATTCGCTCGGTTATTAAGGACGGTTCCAAATATGGCGGCGTCTAAAGGGCACTCTTATTGTGACAATAAGATTACTGCGATGATGATCTGATGCGAAAATTATCGGTCTTTATGGATTCTTTATGTGGGCCAAGTGGGAATTAATCATGTACAAGATAGGGCTTATAATCAGTGAAAATACCGGTGATAATTCGATCATTTTTACCCAGTAAGGCAGCGCCATTTTGTTTTGTTTTCGGAAGTTGCTACTGCAAACCAAAGGTCGGTTTTCCGTCTTTTTTTTCCGGTCTACTGAGTTTTGAGTGGAGACCGCGAATCGGTAAACGTAAGGTGGAACCGTGGGACGCCTTCAGGCTAGGTGGAGCGACGATCTTCGCAGGATGGCTGGTAGCAGCTGGATGAGAGTGGCCGACATTCGAGTTGAATGGCGTGAGGACTATGTCCAGCAGTGAACTGCTGTAGGCTGATGATGATGACTGATTTTTGGGCTAATTCTTTTAAAATATTTGTAGAAAGCTGCTATGCCAGAGCAGTTACAAGTAACAGGTCGAAGGTTCGAACCCAGACAGGCACTGTACTTTATGTAAATTATTTTATCACCACTGCTCTCAAAACCGATAAAAAAAAACATCTTGAGGAAACCGGCATGTCCTAGAACCAAAACTTCGAAGACATATCCCATCTACCAACCTGCACTGGGCCCGGTGGCTTACGGCCCACTCCTCACAGAGAGGAGGCCTGTGTCCCAGCAGTGGGAACTTTATAGGCTAAGCTGATTCATGCCGCTAGCTTTTTCTGAGCAGTGGTATCTGTAATAATGTAAAAACCCTTTAAATTCCTCTCGGTTTAATTTGACGGCATTTTGTTCTTATCGTCATTTTTTCGCATTTTGTCGGATACTGGCCACAAACATTCTTACGTGAAAAAACTTTTTGGAAGGCCCGTTTTGTCTTTCAGCAAGTAGACGGTGGGTTCCTATATTGCATAGCAGCCTTGGAGCGCGGTTGCTCCCGCGTGGAGGGCGGAAATTGTCCCACGGGAACAGAAGTATCCTATATCTAACTAGGGCCATGGTCTATCCGTGTGCCAAACTCCATCCAAATCCAAACAGGCAGACAGACAGAGTTACTTTCGACAAGGTGGACCAATGACCTTGCGAAGGCCGCAGGAATTCGCTGGATGCGAGAAGCACAGAACCGGTCGAAGGAAGTGCTTGGAAGAGGTCAATGTCCATGAAATGATGATGATGATAATGTATGGGATCCCCAAACATTAATGATAAATGATTTTATTTTTGTAAGTAGGTTTGTACAAACACTTTTACACGTCAATCATATTTTAAAACTAGATGAGGTCGGCGTTTCCTATCTGACTAGTCTGAGAAGAAAGGCCGAAACAGACTCAGAGGTCACGGTCTCTTTTAAAGTCCAGACATAATCTTGGTCAGATCATATGAAGACCATGCAGGTCGATGTCTGAGATGGTTTTTTGAGGAAAGAAACACACAGATTGAGACATTATATAAAGATATCCTCTCTAGTGTCTAAGGTTAGATAAATGGCTGATCAGGACACCTGATATCCTTGTGTAACACACACCGAAGTTCGTTAAGTTCTAGTTATTAAACGGAGCTGACCTTGCTTGTTGCGTGAAGGACGCAGTTACAATGACTTAATAGTAATAAGATACGTTCAGGAATCGGGTATTATTTTATAGATCATAAAAAAAGGTTCTACAGGTGACGAAGCTCTCAAAACGGTGAAGGAAAACATCGTGAGGAAACTGACATGTCCTAGAACCAAAAATTCGAAGACATATCACATCTAACAACCCGAACTGGGCCCAGTGGATTGCGGTCCATTCCTCACAGAGAGGAGGCCTGTGTCCCAGCAGTGGGAACATTATAGGCTGATTATGCTGTGGTGTAGACCAGCCAGTCAGCAAGCTTGGGGCTAACTGCCCTGTGGCTCCTTGTACTTACCTACGAGTATTTAAGTTTCGTCACCTTCATAAGTTCATGCCTTCATCCCATGGGGGTAGGCAAAAACTACAGAACGCCACCTGCTATGACCCTTATACTCCTTTTGCCTCGATTACGTTCTTACACCCTCGCCATACTCGCACGCCGGTTACGAGTACTACGCACCGGGGGGTCTACTTCGAAGTGCGAAGTGAATGTTCGGATCGGACCGACACATGGCCGAACCGAATATTATTGAATAATGCGAAAAAAGTTCGAATCGGCTGAGTTGGGTCGGGACCATAGTCAATATTCGAAAGAGTGTAGGAGTGTAGGATCGGGCCAAACCAAACCAAACCGACCGAACCAAATAGTAACTTCGTAGCAGGAAATGGCCGAACATTCGGCCGATACTACTTCGGAGTAGACCCCCTGATCTTTCTGAAGAAGATCACCAATAAGGTCAATATATGTCCTCGTAGGGCGTTTCCACTCACATCTACCTTGTCGTACATTTTCATATTAATTTTTATTTTTATTTTGGGACAACTAGATCCAAAGGTTAGTATACAACAACTTAGAAACTATTATTAGTACTTAAATACAATTACAAAGGACAACACTTCTCATATACATCACAATTCAATACACAAATGCCCCTCTGCCGATACACCCCGCCCCGTCAAAATAACCAAAAAAGCCAAAAGTAAAAATCGAAATGTATATAAATATAAGTTATCTTGCCAGTTTCTTCTACCAAGCCTTGTCGCAATCTACATTGTTTTCTTTTCCCGACGAAACTACATCTGTGTTAAATCTTAGAGTCCTGTTACCCCTTCAGCTGATGTAATGTAGACGCGTATTACAATAAGTAATAGGTCATCATCTGCCTAGCCTTTTCCCAACTATGTTGGGGTCGGCTTCCAGTCTAACCGGATGCAGCTGAATACCAGTATTTTACATGAAGCGACTGCCTATCTGACCTCCACAACCCAGTTACTGGGTAATACGATACCCCTTGGTAAGACTGGTTGTCAGACTTTCGGGCTACTAACGACCCGTAACGACTGTCAAAGATCCACGAATGACAGCCGGGACCAACGGCTTAACGTGCTTTCCGAGGCACGGAGGGGACTTGGTATGTGAAAATGGTCACCCATCCACGGACCAACCGCGGCAAGCGTAGCTTAACCTGATCGATCGACCCGTGCGGCTGTTATTACTTAGCCACAAGCCCCTATTACAATAAGTAATAGGTATACGCGCACTATTGCATGAAGAAAGGTCCGTCAGGTTGCGCCAACGCCGATCAAAGTATGCGCGAAATACTAAACAATATGAACATCACAATATCAGAAATTATATAATTACTTTACAACTGACTGCCTCTAATCAATCTGCCTTTTCCCAAGTGAAGTCATTAGGTACGCCAACCGTATCGTACTAATTCCGTGTTGAATCGGACTCAAAATAGTGGTGGCCCAGTAACGAATGCGACTTACGAGCTGTAGGTCGGGGGTTCGAACTTCGAACCCAAACAGGCACTTTACTTTGTGTAAATTATTTCATCATCACTCCTCTCAAAACGGTGAAAGAAAACATCGTGAGGAAACCGGCATGTCTTAGAACCAAAATTTCGAAGACATGTGACATCTACCAACGCTCACTGGGCCCGCGTGGTGGACTACGGCCCACTTCCTGTCACAGAGAGGAGGACTGGGTTTTTTTTTTTATTACACTTTCATACACAAACAGCCAGACCCGGAACAACTACCTGTAAGCAATAAAAATATTTGTTCCGTGCGGGAATCGAACCCAAGACACGCAGCGCAGCAGTCAACCGTGCCGTCAGTGTGTTTGGACCCAAAAACGATTCTGCGGGTACCTTATGTGAATTTCCTAATGTAGAAACTTACCTCTATAGCACTTTGCCCGACCCGGAGTTCGAACCCAAGACCCATGCTCAACAGTGTGTGGTTTTACAGATGTAGGTAATGTGATCGTCGCTAACGCTAGGTAAAGGGGGTTGTACTTAGCTACCATAGGTATTTCCGTTTTTCTTGAAAGCAGTCAAGGACACGCCCACACACCCACAAGGCATTGATTCGATCGCCATAATCACTAAGCTAAGTGATTGTACTTCCTGGGTATCAGGAGAAAGAAGGACGCTGCTGCGTGGTATTCGTGGGTATACGCCCACCACAGCCTAGATCGTGAAACCGTGGCCTATATTGATAGAAAATCCTCAGAAAAAAAAAACCACTCATCATCATCATCACCATCATTTTTCAGCCGAAAGACCTCCACTGCTACCCCAAACCACCACTTCGACCGGTTCTGTGCTTACCGCATCCAGCCGATTCCTACGGCCTTCACAAGGTCATGGGTCAATCTTGTGGGAGGCCTTCCAACGCTACGTCTTCCGGTACGCGGTCGCCACTCCAGAACCTTTCGACCCCATCGGCTATCCGTTCCGCGACTAATGGGCCTTGCCCACTGCCACTTAAGTTTAGCTGTTTGTCACTTAAGTTTAAAAAACACTAACATAGGTAAATCAACACTTTCAAGTTTCTAAAACGTAGATATTTATGCATACTACTCTCAATTTTACAGGAGAGCGCTTTCAAGGCTAAAATGCTGTCCAACATTGCACCAACCTGGTTTTGTTTCAGGTTTTTTTGAAACCGGCATGTCCTAGAACCAAAAACTCGAAGACATGTGACAACTACCAACCCGCACTGGACCCGTGTGATTACACAGGCCAACTCTCTCTAACAGACAGCAGGCCTGTGTCTTAGCAGTAGGAACAATATAGGATGACGTCATACGATTTAAAAAAAAACTATCTTGAAATATTTTATCTACTATTTATACATAGGGAGTGTCGATCTATCATGTAACCCCCAATAGCTTCGAGAAACATTACAATACAGTATAACGACGCAAACCGACTCCTGCGCCGGTATAAAAGCACCTGCGCTGCAAACATAAGACATCAGTCTCACAGTGTTGTCGAGAGGATACACATACCAACTCACCTATCAAAATGTTCGGTAAAATGGTGAGTTTATTTTTAATTAAATTAGATATTTAATTTATATTGCTTTAAAAATCTCGAGAGAAATGACACTAATTTCTAACTTTTTAAATTATTTATTTTTATAATTATTTAAATTCTTAGAGCAAACTGCTTCGTCCAATAAAAATAGGTTTTTTTCGAAAAATATGTAAATACACTGAAATCTAAATGAAAAAAAAAATTGGTGCCTTATGATAAGATTTTTCTCTACTCTTGATAGGCAAATGAGCTACCTATTTATTCAATGCCTTTTTTCCACCAATTTACTTCAATTTGTATTTTTCACATTCAATAAGACTTACGCGCGTACGCTTATTTTATGTAAACATCCATACACCCATTTTCTGTTCGACAAAGTAAAATCGAAAAATAAATGGATTCCGTCATTTAAATCCGACCAAGATTATGTCTGCACTTCAAACGACACTTTGACCCTTGAGTTTGTAGGGTTTGTAGTTTGTGGTAGTCAGATAGGAAATGTCGACTCCATCTAACTTATTTTTTTATAATATGACGTGTAAAAGTAATTACGATTTACAGTATAAACAGTTTCATTTCATTTCGTTTTTGACAGCTCCAAATGCCTTGATGATAAGAACGATTCTATATAATACGGGCATATCTATGGCATTTTCGCTGTAAAACGCTATAAGCCCCGCTTAACTACGCCCCGCTATCAAACAGACCGCAGCCTTATATATCCTAGCCAACAATACATCGGCTGTCAACGTGGGTCTTTATAACGACAAATTATTGACTAAATTGTGATTGATTTGTGAATGAACTCATGCATAAGCAATTAGCATAAAATATTTGACAGTTGTTATGAGTAGTTAGCTTACATTAGAAGCCAGAAAGACTGACAAGTGGATAGGTAGAGTGGAAGTGAAGTAAAACATTTTGAAAATACTATCATAAGAATCAAAACAAAATCTAAGTGAACCCGCTTTTGGCGTTACCGTATACTAAAAAAATAATAAAGTAAAAAAAAAATAAAGTAAATTGGTGCGTTTTTTTGGTGATTACAGATATTTTAAAGAAACTCAAAAATCTAAGCTTTACTTTACACTATTAATTTAACAATATCAGAAATTAAATAAAACATTATATTATACGATATAGTTCTAATAAATTAAAAGTATTTAGATAGGAATATTACATTACAAATTATAAACACAGGATAAGTCACAAGAAATTTTGTCAGCAAGAAATTAGTCAAATGTTTTTTAATAGATAAATGCCATATTTAACTCTTAGTTAGCACTTCTGTGCACTAGTGTCCTTTTTTCTATAATTAGTTGCGTACAATTCAAAATGTGCCAATACACATACACGTATGTATACATACGAGTATTTCTGGAGCTGTCAACTCGCCCACAAATAAATGAACTTCGTGCGAAAAAATAATATTATTTAAAAGTGATGATTCGCGCGTTTCGTGCGAGTAGATTCGTGAGAATTGACTAATAAGCCTTTATAGAAGTTAAATGAAACGCTGGCTATAAAAAACGTCTTAAGAACGAAGGTACGGTTAGCAAAAAAGTTGTTTAAAACTTCAGGGTTTTTTAAATAACAACTAAAATATTTAAAAAAAACCGTACGAAGGACCGTAAAATACCAAAAATTCATGACACGAATAGTTTTGTAAGCTTCTAACCGACTTCAAAAAAAAGGAGGTAGATGTCAATTTAGATAATAAAAAGACAACTTCCGATGCTGATTGACACTTATGTTATTGAAAACAAGCTGAAGTACATTAATTACAGTGTTTTTTAATCAGTATTAAGATGTTTTGTAATAATATCTTGATTTAAAAGAGTGTCCGTGGAGTTTCTTGCCCGTTCTTCTCCATAGAGATCTACGTTTTTGGAATGGGCGACTAGCTTCAACTTTCTGACTAACTGACCGACTATTTAATTTTGACAATTCAAAAGTGCCTGTAAATGGTTTAATTGAAATAAATGATTTGAGTTTGAGTTTGAGTTTGAGTTAATTACAATATTTATCAAATCTCCATACACATTATTTGATACAGTGGGTGCAAGGTAGCATTTTAATGACATGACAAGTGTAGTACGCATAACATTAATTAATTCAGCATTTATTAATATGTATGTGATCATTATCGATAATTTAAGTGGTAATTTGTTGACTCGCAATAATTAGAGGTTGCCATGGTGATATACATGTTTATCTGTCATGTAATTGTAGCTGTCGACATGTCTGGCGTGTATTTGAATTAAAAGACAAATTGTCAAGTTATGGACAACAAACTGAATGGCATACTTAACAAAGTTCAAATTCCATTGCAACCTAAAACTTTTTGTTACAAATGGTCATTATAAAATCAACTTAGAATACATTTTACTAAGGTTGATAATTGACATGCCATCACCACATAAGTTGATTAAGTGGCGATGGCATGTCAATTATCTGAGATTATGAACACTGCTATAGATGGTATGTGCAAGTATGTACCGAGGTCGGAAGATTAGATGCGGATCTTTAGGTTTTTTTTTTTTTTTTTGTTAAACTACAATGTCTTGACAAAATATTCACAGCGGATGTCATCGTGGTTTCTCTCTACCTTCGATTATTTTTTCACAAAAACCTGATCAAGTTTTACTTTGCTTTCATTCAAACTTTTAGCAATGAACACAAACATTTATACTACCGAAAGAATAATTTCCTCTGATATACAGGATTTCAGGGACATCGTTTCTGAACCTCTTGCGTTGAAAAATTTTGGTCAATTAACACAAAAAAAAAATCTGCTGTTTAATTTCAACTGTACAATACCTACACAGTCAAAATGTATGGTACAGATTTTTTTTTTATGTCAGTATCATGTACTGAATCCATGGTAACAGGTTGTGCGTCAATGTCCCTGCCACATCATCATCATCAGCCTATAGCAGTCCACCGCTGTCTTCAATTGCACGCCATTCAACTCGATTTTCAACAACTCTCATCCAGCTACTACCAGCCATCCTGCGAAGAACGTCGCCCCAGCCTCAGGGTGTCTCACCTTACGTTTACCGATTCGCGGTCTACACTCAATATCCCTGCCACCTTGTATACTAACTAAGGCCCATACTATCCTGGAACAATCCTCACACAGAAATCTAGACTTAAACCTGTCAGATTCGACACAAATCTAGTTTTAAATCTAGACCGAAAATGACAAGCCTAAATGCGAAACAAAGCCACTCCTTCACAAAATCAGATCTCAAAATTTGAAGTGAATTATTGCCTTGATAAACAATAGTTAGGTTGCCTGAAACCATGTAATCTGCACAGCAATGTCATTTAATTTGAATATTCTCTGCATTCATGCATAATTATATTGTAATTCTGACTAATCGGTATGATAACGCCTACTACAGTCGAGTTATAGGTAGAATTGGTAGTGTATTTGCATTCTTGGGGTATGGTAAACAATAAATTACAATTTGGGAAAGGAATTTCAAGATTTACATGTTAAATTAGATTCATCATTAATATTGAACTTAATGTGTTTAATGCAAATACAAATAAAACCTTTTTAAATTAGATACTTCTAAAAGTTTTTAAACATCATTTTTTTAACTTTTGATGCGGACTGTACCTAAAGTATACAAGATGGCTACCTAATTTAATTTGATGTGTAGTTATGAACAAATGTACCAATATAATATAATACTGAATAATGGTATGATAAAGCTTACTAGAGTCGAGTTACAGGTAGAATTGGTGGTGACACTCTTTTGGTATGGCAAAACAATAAATTACAATTTCGGAACCGAATTTAATTATAATAGTTAAAATGAACAAGTTCAAATAACTCGTTGGTCTAGTGGTCGCGAGCACTACTGCTGAAGACGAGGTCCTGGTTACGATTCCCGGGTCGGGCAAAGTGTTGTAGCGGTATCTACAACGCCACATACGAACAACGCGTCATACTGACGTCACGCAAATCCTGCATCTCGCAAGCAGAGTTTACCGTGCATAGATATAATTTCCCAATATCAATCGTTGGGCAATTGCCCGCCAGACACAACACCCGTCTGGTTGGAGGATCCTCCCTTTTCAATGGAGGATGAGTGAACTTTACACCCTATAGTGTTATCAGGTTTTTCCATCTGGAGTTTCTCAGTAGTGGGTTTTTGCCCGATTTATGGCAATAGGCACACCCTTTATTACAAACAATACTGAGGGGCAATTCTCGTAATTTTAAGAACATTCACAGTCAGGCGGCCTAAAATGGCCACTTTAAGCATTTCCTCTAAAAGCTATTCATTTCCTGTATTCCCAGCAGATCATTAGCAATTCAACTAATTTTCGTTAAATGGTTATACATAATAGTTTAATCACCTACAATTCATTTTATATCAATCATATTTGGTGTAAACATTGGCGGACCATTTTACGAATTTACATGCAAAACTGTCAAACAGGTTAATTGCGTGATATGAATTGCACACAGATCATATATTGAATTGTCAGTTTGTGACCATTTTACGATTTTTAATATGATTAATATTGTTATCCAATTATGATTCTGCCAAAGTGGCCTTTTCAGGCCCCCTGATCTCAGTCTCAATCTGTCAAAAATACCTCTAATTTCCCTACCTTTTTGACAAGTTTTTGACATGTCGCTAAGATGAGATTGCGACTAGATTTTGAACGTTTTCAATTACGAGCAGAAGGCCGATTCCTTCTGCTTTCACCTATCAATTAAAATCTAGTAAATTAATTAACACAGCAATAAAAATCATTCTCCATATCGTGTCAAACGCACATTTATACCGAAAATTGATTAGTCTACAATTGCGTTACACTGTCTGCATTGTTGCCTAAATTACACTGCGTTGCAACGCTACCTACATAGCGCGTTACGGCCTGCTTATTCTGACACACAGTGTACTAATCGGCAATACTATAATAAGGGATTATTAATTAATGAATTTAATGGTCTAGCGGTGGCTATAGTGTGACTGCTGTGTGTGTGGTCTTGGGTTCGATCCCCAATTCAGCCAAAATATAATTGGCTTTTTCATTAGTGACAATGGAGTCGCGAGTATTAAACGGATCAACATAACTGGCGAAATGAGGGTGTACATGCACCTCTGCCAATCCCTTCGGGGAACACTGACGTGATGTTATGTGATACTCTTAAGTCAATTTTTTATAACCATTTTTAACTGGCTCGATGGTTTCAAGCCTGGTCGTAAGAAAAGCCTTGTTTTGTAAGAAGGGGGATAAAGTACATATGAATTGTAAAAGTCATATTGGTACTTACCCGGATATGAACCCACAACCTCGTGCATGAGACGCGAGACTTAACCACTGGGACATCATGACTCATTTAGATTTTTACTATTCTTTATTTTTCTTCTCAGTTGATGTTCTTCGCGCTGGTGGCGGTAGCCTTTGCCCGGGAGTACCCCGCCGGTGTTCACCCCGCCGTGTGCCCTAACTACCCCTACTGCGACGCCGACGCGCTCGCCCGCCACACCCCCGACGGCATGCCCATCCCTCAGTGGGGATACAACCCTGCTGTGGCCCCTGCTCACCCTGGGTAGGTTCAGGACGATACGTCACTTAACTAGCTAATAAAATATAAAAGCGCTCTTCCTCTCTCTAAATATTTAAAACGTTGATGTACCCGACAGGGTCCATAATTGTTTAGTATTATTTTTCTTTTATTTACCACCTGTAATTGTACTTTATGGATTGCAATAAACGATTTGAGATTTTAATAGTTGCTCAAAACGGTGAAGAAAAAAATAATCGTGAAAAAACTGGCATGTCCTAGAAACAAATATTCGAAGACAGCGTGACAGCTACCATCCCGTACTGGGTCCGCGTGGTGGATCACGGCCCACTCCCTCTCACCGAGAGCGTCCCAGCAGTGGGAACATTATAGGCTGTTGATGCTATCTTATGTTTTAAAAGAGTTTCAAGTATGCGTTCTTGAAAATTGATAAACGAATACGTGTTTTGCGAATTTGATCTCTATTAGCAACTAGAATTGTCGCACTGACAGGCGTCAGGCACGCTTTCTCTCGCGACGGCCGGACTGTAGATAACATAATGACATTGCCCGTTTGTACAGACGCCAGCACATCAAGCTACTACAATCTGTCAAATTTCTTTAATAGATTTTCAACTTTATCGCTAAAGCATTAAGGTTCAAGATTGATTGGGAAAATTTGACAGTTTCGGGTAGCTTGACCTGCTGGCGTCTGTAAATTCTTTCATAAAGTGATACTATACTGTGGACACTTCGATCAGACTGCCTACTTAGGTTATGTTGAAGAACTCTTGCAATATGTAAGTCTTCGATTGATAATGACCCTACAAACCTGGATGGTTTGTAGGGTCATTAATAATTCTAATTTTATTAAATGTATTTTTCTTTCGACAGACCCGTCCCCGCTGCCCCGAGGTACCCCGCTGACTTCCCCCCCGCGCTCTGCCCCAACTACCCCTATTGTTGGTGATTACCCCATAAGACCCCAACTTTTTTCCGACACAACTTTATGACAGCTTTACCCATTAATATGAAGACGCCGCCATCTTCTTTTTAGAGAGTATCTGAACGCATTTTTTATCTGTGCTTATGTCAAAATTTGACACTGTCATCTGTCACTAACTACACTAAAAAAATGTTAGGGATGTCTCTCCCACAAATAATTTAAAGCGTCTTCGTGTGAACCCTATGCTACTTAAAAATATTGAGTATGCTAAAACATTTTGAATGTAAAAAAGCGAAATGGCCACTAAAATCGATAATACTGATAATATTTTAAGAAAAAATTATTGTATCGATAAGTCAATAGAGTTCAAACGCCTGTTGCAAATGTATATCAGATACTGTAAATTTTCTCTCAATTTCTTAAGTAATTCCCACCTTTATGAGTTTATTTCTTCATTTCAAGTTAAACGGGGAAAATCATTAATTTAGTGGATATTTCACCCTGTAAGATGCTTTTTGTAGTACCAAATTGGGTTTTTCTGCATAATTTTCGTCATTTTCAACTGACGCACTGCCATATTGTTAATAATATGTAAATAGACGCATTCCATCTTCCGTCTTCGTAAGAAAATGCTTGTCTGCATTTGTAATTATTATTTTTTTTGTAAAAACGTGTAAAAAATTGTAAATAAATATATTTTTTTATAATTTCGTTGTATTATTTAGGGTTACTTACCCCCTTTAACCTGTTGAATGCCGTGATGACAGACACAATTAAAAAGCCATTGTGTCTCGCGTGGATCTACGTTCCGGCAAATGAATTGAATTTAGCGTTTTATTTAAATACTCTGGAATCAGCGTAGGTATGTTATTGCACTGATCATCTGTTGTCATCAGTTTCACTGGTCTATCTATATCTTAATACAATAGCGCTGATTCCCTTTTTCACAAACTAAACTAAATTTAAGTTCCGTGCATCTTTTTCTTTCTATTTCATTAAGAAAAGGACAGAAGAAAAAATATTAGTTCAGTCCTGTCACATTTAGATACTACATAGCAAGTTTAGACGTGATTAAAAACATGGCTACTAAAAATACGTCAATTTACGTCAGTCGCTGACTAATTTGACAGGACTAAACTAATACGATAGCACTAGGCTCGTTTTATATGGAACATAAACATAACTGGCGCAATGTGAGTGTACTATATAGGTAGGTACATCTCTACCTAACTCTTCGGGGATTAGGTGCAGGCTTGATGTTATGTGGTTTACATTTGGGTGCCTACATTTACTATTAAAAAAAAAAACAAAGAAAATTCAAATTCTCTTAAAATATTTATTTTTTTATTTATGTACACACATAGGTATATAAACAGACAAGAAATAACAGAACAGAAAAAATAGGTACAGAGGTGATGCTTATTTCATAAGAAATCCGGTCCAGCATACCTGCGATAGGACAGAAATGTAGACAGCGTGTGAAAGAGTAAAGGAGACAAAAAAATAATACATTAAATCAAAAACAATTCACTTAAAAAACTAAACAAAAATTACGAGAATATACTAAGATACTTACATACAAATGAACATACATATCTACATTTAAAATAAATATCACTAGAATGATAATAATTATAGCATACCTACTCAAAATAATAAATACCTACATTCACAATTACTATGATGAAGTGGACAGATAGTGTTCTTTACTCTTCTTTTAAAAACTGCAACAGTTGCAGCTGCAAATAATGAAATTCCTGACTCATCATTAATATTTAATGCACTCACACACAGTTCATGTCACACTCAATTTGCAAATCGATGAACTAATTAAATCGGAACCGATTATTTATTTATTCATGCATCGTATTGTATTGAAATGTCCGAACGCATTTGGTGTTGCAAGGTCGCTGATCAAAATATGCATTCCCGCGCTGTCAAGTAGACAGTTGGGCAATCATGGCGGGAAATATTTCACGATGTTTCTTATTAGAATACAGAAATAATAGACAACAAAAATAAAAAGTGTTCATAATAATATTAAAGTTTTGATTATTATTTACTAACTAGCTGCGCCCCGCGGTTTCACCCGCATAAGTTTCGATCCCGTGGGAATGTCGGGATAAAAAGTATCCTATATGTTAATCCTGGTTATAAACTATCTGTGTGCTAAATTTCGTCAAAATCTGTTCAGTAGTTTTTGCGTGAAAGAGTAACAAACATCCATACATCCATACATACAAACTTTCGCATTTATAATATTAGTAGGATGCGAAAAGATTTAGGGCTGATTTTTCCAACGCCAGATAATTTTTACCGTGGAACAATTTTTAATTTTTGACAGTTCTTCCGTGCAAAATCTGTCAGACGTCAATTTTGTTCCACGAATAAAAATGATCTGTCGATTGAAAAATAAAAAACCCTTAGTAAAGTTGTATTCATTTGGCCAGATATAGTGTACAGACACCAGCTGGACCGACCCCGTCAAGCGTGGGTTAGCCATCGATCAATCCGTGCGGCTTTATACTTTAGCCACGAGCCACGTCCACAATAATTTCTTACGTACAGACGCCAGCAGGTTCAGCTACCCGAAACTGTCAAATTTTCCCAATCAACCTTGAACCTAATGCTTCAGCGATAAAGTTGAAAATCTATTAAAGAAATTTGACAGATTGTAGTAGCTTGATGTGCTGGCGTCTGTACAGTGCCATAATATGTTGCCAGGTAATTTATTTGTCGCTTTCAACTCTTTGTTTTTTTTTTCATGAGATTTATAGCTTCGGTACGGTAATGTACGGCTATCTTTTACGTCCGATAAAGTCCATTAATCTCTTTTAACAAAATTATAATAGTGATTTATATTCGTAATAAAAAATAATTCTCCGTTTTTTGTCTGATTCTTTTTCGCATTGACATCGTATTACTCATCTGATTTAATAATGTAGTAACATAACATAACATCACGTCGTTAATCCCGGAAGGGGTAGGCAGAGATGTACTCACATTCACCAGTTATGTCCCATGTAATAGGGGGTGGGGGTTCAGCCTATTGTCATAAACTGTTTAAAACCCCAAGCTCCGGGCTGCTACTGAGAAATTCCTGATGGAAAAACCAGATAATACTTTACCCGACCTGGGAATCGAACCATGGATCTTTTATGTTCAGCAGTAGCGCGTATCACAGGATATTTTTTGGCCACCCACCTTTCGGCAAGTTTTAGGTAAGTACAGACGCCAGCACATACAATCTGTCAGATTTCTTTAATAGATTTTCAACTTTATCGCTGAAGCATTAGGTTCAAGGTTGATTGGGAAAATTTGACAGTTTCGGGTAGCTTGACCTGCTGTCGTTTGTACGTAAGAAATTATTGTAGAGGGGCTCGTGGGTAAAGTATAACAGCCGCACGGATTGATCGATGGCTAAGCCACACTTGACGGGGTCGGTCCGTGGACAACCAGTCTTACCAAGGGGTATCACCATGGCGGCGGGATCATCCGAAAGGGTTACCGCTGCCCTGGAACAGAAAGGGCTAAGGAAGGAACACGGGTGGGTTTTAGTCAGTAAGAGTCTGACACTCCCTTCCGCTCCACCCAGAGCGGGAGGGGTCATTTGATGATTTCCCATCCTCAAAAAAAAAGAAAAAAAAAAGGGGTATCACCATTACCCACTCACTAGGTTGTGGAAGTCAGATAGGCAGTCGCTCCATGTAGGTATTCCACTGCATCCGGTTGGACTGGAAACCGACCCCAACATAGTTGGGAATAAGCTAGGAAGACGTTGACCAACCTATCTACTTTTTTTTTTGGGACGATGCCATATTATCCATAATTTTTCCTAAGTCGAGAAATGAACCAGGGAACTTGCGATCGGAAACCACCCCTAGCCCATCAATATTTGTGGGCCCATCTGATGAACAGACAGACTGATTTGAAAACGCGCATCGACAGGAAGGAGACATGATGATACAAAGACCTTACGAGCAATTTTATTATGAACTAGCTTTTGCCCGCGGCTTCGCTCGCGTTAAGAAAAATTGTCAAAGTTTCATACAAACTTTCATCCCCTATTTTATCCCCTTGGGGGTAGAATTGATCAAAATCCTTTCTTAGCGGATGCCTACGTCATAACATCTACCCGCATGCCAAATTTCAGCCCGATCCGTCCAGTGGTTTGGGCTGTGCGTTGATAGATCACTATGTCAGTCAGTCAGTCACCTTTGAGTTATTATATATATTTAGATTTCTGCAGTTTGGATCTGTTTGCTTTACCCCATAGAAAGTTTAGGCTCATGTAACATATTGAAAAATTTATGTCACACTTTTGTTCCACTTATGCGGCACTATTAACGGCTTTATTTACATTTTTTGTTTTTTTGATACTTTTACTAATAATATTCCTCTTTTTAACCGACTTCTAAAAAAGGAGGAGGTTCTCAATTCGGATGTTTGTATTTTTTTTTAATGTTTGTTCGCGCATAACTCCGTCGCTTGCCAACCGATTTGAAAAATTCTTTTTTTGTTGGATAGGGTATACTTCCCAAATGACCCCATGAAAATTTTATCGAAATCGGACAAGCGGTTTTTGAAAAATCAAGAAAATGATCTCAACAAAAAAGTGAAAAATAAAAACTTTTTTACAAAAAAAAAAACAACCGACTTCCATAAAAACACTACAAAGTGAAAAATAACTTTAATTTCGGAAGTCGGTGTCGAAAAACGAAATAAAAAAAGCAAAGACACCGACTTCCGAAATTAAAGTTATTTTTCACTTTGTAGTGTTTTTATGGAAGTCGGTTGTTTTTTATTGTTTACAACGCTAGTCTTTGAAATTTACCAAATTGTCTCATTGTGTGTCTGTGGAGAACGTGGTTGATTTCACATTTGTATCTTTTCTGTATCCTGTCTTTGTGTAATTCTTAATGTGTAATTGTTAGTTTTCCCGAATAAATAAAAAAAAAATAAGTAAAATAGACCGAATTTCGGCCTTGGCGGTCAATCCCAGCGGAGACTAGCCATCTACGCGGGAGTGGACAAGTGTATGTGCAGACACAGGTGCACTTACTTCTCCCTCACTCTAAAGCGCAGGCCACACCGCCAGCTGGCGGGCGGGCGGGCGAGCCGAGCGAGGCATCGTTTCACCTTTTTTCATACTTGGGTTCACACCGCGAGCTACAGAGATAAGCTACCAAAGTATGAAAAAAGGTGAAACGATGTTCGCCCGCCTAGTTCGCCCGCCCGCTAGCTGGCGGTGTGGCCTGCGCTTAAAGTCCGATGGGACGGCAATCCGACATGACAGGAGAAAGATCTGGCGCAGGATCAAAGACTTAACGTGCTTTCCGAGGCACGGGGGTATCACACCGCCAGCATCCAAACATCGGACTGTTACTGCAAAATCCAAATAAAAACCCAATAAGACTTTGCCCGAGCTGGGAATCGAACCAAGGAACTCGTACTCAGCAGTAGCGCTTGCTACACCAGAACAACGAGGCAATTTATTAATGAACTGCTGCGCCCCGCGATTTCACCTGCATAAGTTTCGATCCCGTGGGAATATCGGGATAAAAACTATCCTATGTGTTAATCCTGTTTATAAACTATTTGTGTGCCAAATTTCATTCAAATCCGTTCAGCAGTTTTTGCGTGAAAGAGTAACCAACATCCATCCATCCATCCATACCAACTTTCGCGTTTATAATATCCTTTATTCCCAGTACTTAGTTCCATGTAGCTTATAGTTCCACATAGAACTGTTGCAACCTAAGTAGGATTTAATGTCCATATTTAAGTGTCCGTGGCCTGTTCGGCAATTACCGTTTATATAACTATAAATATTATAAAAAAAGTTGTTGAGTAATTAAATAATCGCAATTAACTGCGTCTTCGCGCTGTCAATCTCAACGCAATTTTTATTTCGGCGGGAAACGTCAGCGTGTGGCAGCCATCTTGAACATTGCACGCATCATTCTACCACTCGGCCTTGCAAGTGATATTATGTGGGAGCAGGTGGCTGGTGGTATGTAGGATGTAACCAGCCAATATTTTGTTTTATTTTATAGGTTTGAAATACTATGATGATCACCCATCCAGCGCCAGGCACTAGTAGTCTGGCATTTTTGCTTATTTGGCGCAGCCGCGAGGTTCACTTTCCTGCTAATTTCTCACAACGCACTTTACACGTTTTATTTGTTTTCTTTTTTTTATATTTCTTTTTTTTTACTTGTAGTACAATATGTGGTGCTGTTTGCCTTTTAGTGTTTGCTAAATAAATGTATATTCGTTCTTTCTTCAATCCAGTCTGGTATGCATGATGAATTATCGAGTCTCTCGATCATCGTTAAAATCTTCAGCAGTGCAAAATGTAATGAAAATCTGACTTTATGTTTATTTCCCCAATTCATAAGGAGTAAGGACAAAACCCAAGGGGCAATTTTCATAATTTTTAGAAATTCACAGTCTGATCTCAGTCTCAATCTGTCAAAAATACCTCTAAAATCTCTACATTTTTGACATTGACTGTCGCTGAGGTGGAATTGCTACTAGGTTTTGAACTTTTTTAATTAAGGGAACATTGGCGTTCAGGATTACCCCTGAGCGAGTCAAAATTGGTTTAGAAAGTTTGTAAACAGACAAAGTCGCATACTTCTTGCACGCGACTAGGGCACAATAAAAATTCTTGGTTCCCTCCTCAGGAACACCATCCACCGAAATGTCACATATCAATTGACGTAAAAATCTGGTCGTCGGCGTCGGTGCAAGCTTCCTGCAACATTAACTTTTTTATGATTCTTTATTAATTGCGTGACAATTGATTGAGATAAATGTTCGTGAATGAGTTGCTCTTATTTGGGTACAGGCAATTTATGCGGTAGCTAATTAATAGTGACGTTAAAATTGATGGACTGCCTCGTAGGTCCAGTGGTTGAAAGTGCTACTGTTGAGCATGAGGTCCTGGGTTCGATTCCCAGGTCGGGCAGTGTTATTGGGATTTCTATCTGGAATTACTCAGTAGCCACCCGGAGTCTCGATTTGTGCGCGGTTTATGCAATCAGCCAATTGGTCGCCCCCTATTAGAAATAAAGAAAATTTAAGAAAAAAATATTTTAAAGAAAAAATATTTTTTGCGACTCGTACAGGAAGATCATAAAACTAAACTAAACACAGTCAAAAAATTAAAAAAAAAAACAAATTATATAAAAAAGTAACAAAAGAGAAATGAAACAGAAAGTCCTATACGAGGCCAAAAGGCTCCTATCTCAGTATGATGCTGCGACATTTATTTAAAAAATAAATGTCGCACTGTCAAACTTCCCGGAATTTGATCCTTATGGACACTATCGAATGGTGTAATAATACAGTATGCGTTTTTTTAATCAAAATCAACGGGTTCAATTCCTGACTAGATATATTTATTTTTCAAAAATCCAATGATGCATTTTTAGTTTTCATCAAAGTCAAGCATGATACACCTTTGAGTACCTTTCGCTATTCCTCATAGTTTCGAATTTGGCCATCGACGCCCACTTGAAAAATTCACACTGTATACCTAACGCAATTAATGATGTTGAACTGTCAAAATGAAAGTCATTTCTACTGTTAGTCGGATTAATCCGCGGGCATCTGTTTTTTGGTATGAAGCAAAGAACAGTCGAAATACGGGTTATTGCAACAAAAGTAATGTTAGTAAAAACCTGATAATAAAAATGTTATCTCTTTGTAACTATAAAATTGAATGAACACTGTTACTTAGAGGTTTATTGTCAATTAAATTATCATAAAAAATCAAACAACTTTATATTTAAGCATGAAAACCTCAACATTTTAGAAGAAAAAGCCGTCGACAACCACATCGTGAAAAAAAGCAGTTTGCTGACAAAAACTTTAATGAACCATGCGTTAATTGGTGTGGTTTAACTTTTAAAAGTAAAATATAAAAGAAACAGTAGGCTGCCTTCCTTCAGGCACTAGCACAGGCTGCACCTTATTCACTCTATTCTTCTTCAAGCTTCTTTCCTTAGCTTTCAGCACATTCTTCTCCATCAGCTGTATGTTGTACTGGTCCTCTAGAAGTTTCTTGAATATGTCCAAAATGGCGGTCGATGATTCTACCTCGTCTGTCATGGCGTCGAGATTGACAGCAATTTTGGCGCAGTTTTCTGATGACATCTATCAAATAACATTATGGTATAGGCATGGAATTAGTATGTACTTTATAGTAATACTTGTATTTGGGAATTTAATTAACCGGTGACCTTTAGGTCATTTTTTCACATATTGATACCTAGGTAAAAATAGAGTAGGTAGAGTAATAATGAAACAAGTAAAATACACCTTAGCATTCCATGAACATGAAATATTTATAAAAAATCTGAAATATACGATTAAAAAATTAGAGAATATGAAAAAACATGGCTACCTTTTGAATCATTGGCATAAGTCTTTCCAATTCTTTGTTGGTTTTGCTGACTTCATTTTGAATAGGTCTTGATGTTAGCCAGCCGTAGTGGTTGGCACTGTGTTGATTGCTTGCTTCTCGAAGTTTGGATTCTTTCAGCAGCATTTCAGCCTGGAGTATAATAAAATTAACTATAGAAAGAAAGAAAGAAAAGAAAGAAAAGAAAGAAAAGAAAGAAACGAAAGAAAAGAAAGAAAGAAAGAAAAGAAAGAAAAGAAAGAAAGGAAAGAAAATAAAGAAAAGAAAGAAAAGAAAGAAAAGAAAGAAAAGAAAGAAAATAGTTACATTTATTTGCGGCAAACATGACGCATAAAAAGAACACAAGCATAAAAAAAAATTACAAGTTGGGGGAAAACATGAAAATATGCATGCTTTAAGGACAAATGATGGCGAAAAGTGATGGATCGTCCAGTAAATTGGTGCTTACCTACTGGTATCCCGGGGATTTGTGGGCGTTCCTTAAAGAAAGAAAGAAAGAAAGAAAGAAAATACGTTTATTTGCGGTAAACATGACGCACAAAAGAACATAAGAACAATATTATAGAAAATAAAACATTAAGAAATGGTTGACATGCGTCACATCCACGCAAAACGGCTATCGCTCAGCATTATGCTGCGACCCTATGCAAGACAGAGCCCCAGCGCTGGTTTTCAGCGACAGCCGGCGCCGACGTAATGACGTCGTCCGGTGCAGCAAACAATTATTCATCAACAAGTAATAAGACAATTATACATATTTTAAAAGCAAACAGTTATTCTGACGCTGTACTGGTACAGCGTACTTAAAGCAAAATAATACATTTTAATTTAATTGTGATAGAAACAAACAGGAATATAAAAAAAACAAAAATAAAAAACAAACAGCAAACAAAAAGGAAATGTATGTAGGTACTACATGCTAAGAGAATATCATCCTCAATAAACGTTTTACGTTTTATGTAGTGGCAACATTTCGAAGCGTCCTATCATCGATTGACGTACGCGCACCCAACATGCACCAAAGAAGTTATGTAAGGAATTTGTAAGGAAGTTAAAGAATAACCATATTATTGAAAAGCGGTTGCTTTTTCAAGAATGCAAACAGATCACAGCTGACTCATCGATATTGTACAAAAACAAACATCTGACCAATCCAAGCGCACCACGAAATCGATGACACAAAATCTGTCGTTCGGAAATCGAATCTTTGAAGTTTAAACACCAGCACTTTGGGACTGCGCTCCGCTACACGCATAGTTCACATATCATAGTTCGCATATCAGCGATCTGTCGCAATATATTTCAATATATCTTGCTATTAATATATAGTCAGGCATAAAAAGTAATCGAAGCTACAAAGGATTGCTATAACTTTTTTGGAAGTATCAATCGAATTTAAACTATGAATTCATTCTTGGAACATGTTACATTCCGACGCACCCGTACACGCTCGGAACCAAGTGATGAAAATGGAAACAAATCAAAAAATTTGGACAGTACAACAAATAGCATGCCTGAGTTATCTGAGGACGAAGAGGACATTCAACTAATCGCCTATAAAGATGAAATCAAAAAACTTCAATCCCAATTACAAAGTGCACATAACGAAATTGAGTTGCTATCGCTGCAAAATAGCGACCTAAAACAGATAAACAATGAATTAATGAAGAAAAATGATATATTCAAGAACATTGCAAGTAGCCCAATCAAGAAAAAAACACCGTTGAAGAACACTATTAACAGCAGCATGAAAACAAAACAAACACAAACTACAGAATACCCTACATTTAAACAATGTACACAAGAAGACAAGACAATAATCACTCCTCAAGATATCAAACAGCCGAAGATCCAACTACTTCCTATGAGACAAAAAATCTGCATTGTGAGCAGTGAAACATCTGACAGGATTTATAAAATGAGTGAAAGAACTCAACTCGCTAACTATAGTAGGTGTCATTATCGCACTCCACGATGTGGTTTAAAACATGCCTTATGTAATATTCATGAAAAAGTTCGTAATTTCACTTTCTTTGACTACTGTATTATAGTTATTGGCGAAGAAGATTTCAGACAAACTAATAACTATATGGAACTTGTTTCATATATCCGGGAAACACTACTCCCATTAAACCATACTAATTTTATTATAAGTCTTCCAACATTTAAATATATGGAGAACAATGCTAATTTAATGTTTAATAGTAGAATAGATATTTTTAATAATTTGATTTACATGGACGCCGAGACGCATAAATATGCGTATATTCTAGACTCAAACCTCAATCTGCCGTATTCATACGACTCATATAACCAACGGTCCGGCAGTATAAATAACAAAGCTCTAAATATTATTGTAACAAACCTAGAGAGCTTTATTTTAAACCTAAACGCACTGAATACCACCTACCAAGATATTGATTGTATACCAAATCTTAGCACGGGTAAAATCATAACACAAAATGATATTTCTGTTATGAATGACACAAAGCACTGTGATGAGGATAGTTTTTTTCGTGTATAAAAATCTCAATATTATGCATCAAAATATAAATGGCCTCTTAAATAAATCCAATGTATTTACTGTACTGCTAGAGGAACTACATAATTCAGGGAAAATAGTGGATGTATTATGCTTTTCCGAGCACAATATGATATTGTCGGATGTAAACCTATTACATATACCTAATTTTACTTTAGCCACACATTTCACTAGAGAATCCAGACATGGAGGCACATGTATAATGATAAGAAACGGTATTAAATATATAACTTTGGAGTCTGTTGCGAAATATGGTGTATCCAATTTTTTTGAATGCTGTGCCGTGGAACTCACCGATCACAATATTATTATAATATGTTTATACAGGAGTCCACATAGTACCGAAGTAAAAAGCAAACATGAAATATTTTTTAATAAATTAGACAGTCTGTTAAATTCTTTATCCATTCACACAAAAAAAGTGCTCCTGTGCGGTGACTTCAATATTGATTTGCTAAAAGATACCACAAGTTCGCAGCAATTCAAGCACTTAATAATGGGTTATAATCTTAAATTTGCCGTAAACGTTCCAACTAGATTAAGCAGTGGGACCTGCATTGATAATATAATCCACAATGTGCGAGGAGCTAAAGGAGAAGTTTTGGAACTAGCAGTATCCGATCACACAGCACAATTTGTACGATGTCCAGTTAAACAAACGTGTCTTTTAGACTACTGGCACTGTACAAAACGGGACTACTTAAAAGAAAATATAGATAAATTCACAAATTATTTAAAACAATTGTCATTTTCTGATGTTTATGAGGAAATAGACCCTGAAAAAGCATTCAAATTGTTCTATGACTGGTTTAAATTGCTATATGACTTATGTTTTCCTAACATTAAAATAAAAATATCGACGAAAGTAAAACCAAACTGGATTAGTCGCGGTATTAGATTATGTAGCAAGAAAAAAAGAGATTTGTTATGGAAATACAGGTTATCACCGACTGAACATAATAAAACAAACTTCAAAACGTTGTCTAACCGGCTTAAAAGAATTGTCAATCTCACGCAGAGAGCCTACAATAACCGTTACATTCACACGGCTAAGAATCGATGTAAGGCAACGTGGAAAGTCATAAATAAAAACAAAAATAATTTACCAAATCAATCCACAATGAGAATTAAATCAAATGATAAAATACTTACCAACCCTCTTGATATAGCAGAGGCTTTTAACAATTATTTTGCGGATCAAGTCAAATCAATTAATAGTTCAAATAATAATAATAAATTACCAATAAATACTCCAAATTCGTCCATGTTTATGAAACCTACAATACCACAAGATATTCATAAAATTGTTATGTCTTTAAAGAATACTCCCAGCACTGGATATGATGGTATTAGCACAAACATTATTAAAACAGTATCTACAATAATTGCACCCGTCCTTAGTCACTTGATCAATATGTGCATCGTGCATGGGGTTTTTCCAAAGGAATTAAAAATTAGTATCATAAAACCGCTTTTCAAAAAAGATAATAAAGACAACATGTCTTCCTATAGACCTATAGCACTGATACCTATTTTGTCAAAAATATTTGAAAGAGTAATATACAATAAAATCAATTCATATTTCGAGAAAAATAAATTATTTGTCGATAGCCAAAAGGGCTTCCGGAAAAATAAGTCCATTGACATGGCAATCTATGATTTTTTAAAACTCGTTAGCAACAGAGTAAAAAGAAAACCGGCTCTGGCTCTATATATGGACATGTCGAAAGCCTTTGACCGCGTAGACCATAGAATATTAATTAATAAACTTGACGCATACGGGATTAGAGGTAACATATCAAATTTAATTAAATCATACCTACAAGATAGACAGCAAATAACAGTTATTAATAGAATATGTAAAAAACATGAAACAACATTTAAATCTAGCCCGAGAACAGTGATGTATGGAGTTCCACAAGGTAGCATACTTGGACCTCTTCTATTTATTATATATATAAATGACTTCCCAAAAGCATCGACCTATCCCATGACAATGTTTGCAGATGACAGCACTCTACTTTTCAACAGTGACCAATTAGATACATTAGAATCAGACATTAACTATAACATAAAATCAGTTATAAATTGGCTAGAGAATAATAATTTGGTAATAAACTTGGACAAGACAGTAATAATGAAATTTCAACAAACAGTAAATCAGAATTTAAATTTAGATATAAGATATAATGATAAAAGGATTGATGAGACGAATGTGACAAAATTTCTGGGATTAAATATTGAAAGCACATTAAAATGGAATACCCAGATTGACAAAGTATGTAGTAAAGTAAACCATTTTTCGCATGCGCTGCGTATGCTAAGTAAAACGGCCAATCGAAACACCGTACTAACTGCATATCACGGTCTAGTAGCCTCAACATTAAGATATGGCATTATGTTTTGGGGAAACGCCTCGGGTAAAAATATGGTGTTTAAGTGTCAGAAAAGGTGTATTAGAGCGATCTGTAACCTGCAAACCACTGACAGCTGTAAACAATATTTTAAAAGCATGAAAATTTTAACAGTGCCCTCATTGTACTCGTACATATACCAGACATCTATGTTCATCAAAAATAATATGCATAAATTTGACCGAGTAGGTAGTCAGCGTCGAGCTGACCGCCTACAAACTGTTGGATCTAAAACTGCTTTATACAAGAACAGTATTTTCGTAATGGCTCCAAAATTATACAATAAATTGCCAAAGTGTATCAGAAGTGAGGAAAATGTCAGCCATTTTAAAAAAAAGTTGTTCCTGTTTCTAGTTGAAAAGACGTATTACTCGATTGAAGACTTTAAATGACAAATTATGACTAAATTTAATTTTCTTTGACATTCTTAATAATTAATAATATAATTTCTTTATTCAATTACTTTATTTTATGCGGCTCATGACATTTTTCAATTGCTTCATTTCTTTTAACCTAGACTTTAGTAATTATGATAGTAAAAATAACCTGCTTACTAATATTATATTTGTATGCCGATTATTGGCCGAACATACAGATCAGCTAAAATGTATAAATAACACCTTTTTGTACTTATGTTCACAAATAAAGATTGATTTGATTTGATTTGAATTACAAAATGGCCAATGATGTAATGTGTTATGCAAAAGTTAAGTGAGTAAAGTGAGTAAAGAAGAAATCTACTTATAACCCCCCAATAAAAGTGTTGAGGATGGCTACCAAGTCGTTTAAGTTAGTCAATACGAACCTAAAATTTCGTTTCCACACGAAAAAACTAGCTGGCATGCAAAGCCAAATAATGTTCACTTATTGGAACAAAAAGAAAGGTTTGCCGATAAAAAAAAATCTTTTAAAAACAATATAATAGTCACTTACATATTGAAACAGATCCGTCGGCGAAAAACTATTTTCTGCGCTAACCATTTTATTAAGGAAAATAGTTGGCGCCCTCTGGTATCACGAAGTGACCTACCTACCACTGTTATAGTTGATGGACTAATGACATTGACTCTATTTCCTAATAATAATAATGAGCTTTCACAATACGATAATGTGACATTTTATCACTGACATGATGACATCTATACTAATATCTATCTATACTATAATAATATAGGTGAACAATTTGTATGCTCGTTTGTTTAAAAAATATTTTTGCTTTCGATAGCCCACTACTTGAGGAAGGCTATAGGGCAATGTTTTTCAACCTTTTTCATAGCGTGGCCCCTTTGATACGGAAAATATTTCGCGACCCCCTTTCCCTCCACTGCTTCTAACTTGGAATTCAAGTCTGTCACCTTGGGTACCTTTTGGTTAAGCAGAAAAATATAATTCCCACAATCAACCACTGAAGCTTTGAAGGGTTTGAGTCCATTTGGAACCTCCTATAATTTTAAAGAAAGAGGCTTGGCGAACCCCTAGGTGGTCGCGACCCACACGTTGAAAAACACTGCTATAGCTAGGCTATTTAACAACACGCGAGGGCCCGTAGGAGCCGAGCAAAAGGAAAAAATGTTAGAAATAACGCTAAGCGAAAACGAATTTATAGGGAGGGCGACGCGATGTGACGCGCTTGGTCGGGGGCCAAGAGAGTTTTATAAAAATGTTAGTAGGTATAAACCCGGTTCATCAAAGAAAGGAATCTTAAATGGCGGCGCTTATCATGTTCTCTCGCTCGCACACTAGTGCTGTCTATAGTCTATACTCACTTTCGCGCGTACCGTAAGCAGAAAAAGAATTAGTCTTGATTTGCTTCCACGCTGTCTTGACGCGCTCAGTGATCCTTTTTACGAATTCCTTGTTATAGTTTTCTGTTATGTTTCCGTTGTTACCGGTTTGTTACTGTTGTTCATTTTTGTTTTATTGTTACTATTTATAATGTGTCCTTTTTACAGTTTTATGTTCTTTTTATGATATTGTTTATCGTTTAAGTTTGATAAAGATACTTTTTAAAGAAGTGTTACGCGTTCAAACAATATATCGTATAGAGTCTGTCTATTGAAAGCTGAGAGTGAAAAAGAGCGGCAAATTTAAAAAAAATAGGTCGGGTATCCCCAGATCAACTAGGAAAAAACGTATTTGATACTTGAATATATAAGTGTCAAAAAAATTGTGTAGATAAGCGTTTATGATCTTCTGGTTGTAAGTCACATAGAAATTAACATTACACAATAATTTATGTTATGTAGGTCATATTTTTTTAATTATTAGGTACTTATTCTAATTCTATGCATTAGTTAATAATAATAATAAAGTAATACTATGTTCTGTACTATACTATTAATACTATGTTTTCTTCTATGAGGACTTCTATAGCAGAAAACCTAGGAAACTGGATTACAAAAATAATAACACAGATTTTTATACAAATATGTTTAATACGAGTACAGAATTATATTCAAAAAGTTAGGAATCATAATCGAAGTCTCATTCGAGGAATTCAATGCCACCAAAGGAATCGTCACTATCATCATCACTGTCACTGTCATCGCCTACGTACGCCTCATACTAACACCTGAAACCAAAGAAGATACAATAATGTATATATTTCTTGTCTGTCTGCACATCGTAACTTGTGTTACTAGATTAACAAACCATCATACAAAATATGACTTACACCGTGCCTTTGCCCTAAATGTAGGTATATACAACAATATAATGTTAATACAACCAGAAATAGGTAATAAGATACACTTTAAGATACTGACCAGTCATAGACGAGATTTTTTCAAGGTACCTATTGTGTTTCAGATTAAATCAGTTTCTTGCAAGTCTTTCAATTTATCAATTGAAGTACGGATTGCGTGAAGCTCTTCGGATCATTAATGTATTCGTCTGCAAAAGACATGATTATTTGTTACAAACATTTTATTGACGCCACGACATTTCTCAACGTATAAAACTGTTATATTGATAGGTCTAATAAAAAAAATCACGGTTACTTAAAATAGTAAGTATCAAAACCAATTCAATAGCTTTACCAGTAATTTTCGAAATTATTGTAAACAATTGTACTTTTTCTTGAAACGCAGCCTCGCGTTCGCTTTTCTTTCGGTTGTAATTATTTATCATAGTGTATAGCAACTTTCTCGCACTGCTTCTTAAAGTTTTAGGCACTGTTTTACTTGAAATACGACAAAATATACACAAATTGTTTTCATAAGAGGTTATAAGAACAACAAGAGTGACATTTGCACCAGTGTTGTCAATTTCTGAAAACATGAAAAAATCACTGTCAGCTTTCAGTAGACAGACTCTAATTTAATTACGAGAGGAGAAGTACTTGAAGAACTTTGACTTGAAGTTTTTTATGCTAACTGTACTATCTGTCAACGCAAGTACAAGCCGCCATCGCCAATTAAGATTCCTTTCTTTAATGCATCGACTTTATATATTATGTATCTTACGATTTCCATGCGAACAAAGTCGCGGGCAGAAGCTGGTTTCGGATAGAATGATTGAATACTAACTTAATTAAAAAGAAGAAGCTAACACTTATAAAAATATATGATTTTAATCAATCCACTCGATATAGATAGGTAATATGAAAGCTTATCAGTTTGATAATGAACTTTAATTAAGTATATACAGAGTGGGCAACTTGGAGATACCACTATACAACTTTCTTTTGCCGCCATTTGGTTTTGGCGGCAAATATGACAGTTGTTTCATGAAAATTATTTTGTGGAGCGTTTTACGACTGAATAAGGTGTTTTTATTATTAAAACATCCACACAAAAATTGGCCGCAATTTTCTTAGTGTGAAAAGAAAATTGCGGCCAAGTTTAGATAGAAATCACTTACCTTTCCGGCTAACAATAACTCGTTTAGTGATTTTTGAGCAGCATGGTATTGTAACAGTTATAGCAGTTTTCTATCATCGAGTGAATCAGTTGGGCTTAAGAAACGTGTGGTTCCAACAAGACGGGGCCACTTCTCATACGGCACGAGCCACAATCGAGACATTGAAAAGAACGTTTCCAAGTCGATTAATTTCGAGAAACGGTGACATTGATTAGCCCCAAGATCCCCGGATATAACAGCTCTTAACTTTTTGAAGTGAAAACTTCTTTAGCGGCGTTGTGCACTTTTTTGTGATGGGTAAAAAATGTTAAACTCGCGTCAGGACACGTGACCTGATCGAAAATTCGTAAGACGGAGCTCGCGTCAGGACACGTGACCTGATCGAAAATTCGTAAGACGGAGCTCGCGTCAGGACACGTGACCTGATCGAAAATTCGTAAGACGGAGGGAGAGTAGACCGCATTCCAAAATATCCAAAATGCACAACGTTAATATTCAAGTTTACAATTCTTTTTTCATCCGGTTTTTTTTTTTGTGGGGCTATCTAACTAAAGGGACGTGTCTATGCTAACAGGCCAATGAACCTTCAAGAATTAACACAAAATATCTGAGACAGTCACTGAGATAACGCAGGAAATTTGTGAAATTTGTGAAAAATGAAAACGGAGTGAAAAGGGTTCTCATCTGCCATGCTGCTAGAGGTGGACATTTGTCTGAGATTATTTTCCATACTAAATTGCCGACCTTACTATATTTAAATAAAAATAATGAATATTTTTTACATTTTATAGAATAAAATTTAAAAAAATAAAGTGTATACCTACCTGTTATTTGCCCACCCTGTACAGTAATGGCGTAACACACTAACAGTACCAATAGAGTTCATTTTGACAGTTCAACAACATTCATTGCGTTATTTACGTTGTTGAGCAGACTTTTTCGAACATATGCAGCAATGGATTATCATTCAAAATTATTCAAATTGTGATTGTAATTGGTGTGTTACGCAATTAAGTGCTGTTTTGGGGGTTTTCATTGGCCCTGAATGTGGCTTCCTATGTTTTTAGGCCAAGCCTATCTTCTTCAATATTGCATTTCATCTTGGACCTCATCCATCAGGCGAGATCGAGGACAAGAGTAGGGGGTCTGGACAGACCCCCTACAGTCCGTCAACGAAGATACGGGCCAGTCCGAAAGTAGTTGATCCGTCAAAAGAACGAGAAGTCGGAAGAGAGAGAAGTCGGTTGAAAGTGCTTTTTTTTAATTCAACTTCGTCTGAAGTGATGGAAGCCTTCTACTCCGCATCACCTAAGGACAATATAAGATTAGTTCAGGACCCAAACTAAGAATGAATGGCGACACAATTTGACAGTAATCCTTACCCCTGATGTGTTTTTGCTCGTCCGAAAAAGTTAGTTAATAGAACCGCCAGGCCCAATTGGCCATAAAAATAGGTGCTTCAGCCCGTAAGTGGTAACAAAACCAAGCTGGCCTATGGCTACTTATTCTATTGAAACTCCGTACGACGTTACGATGGCCTGTCAGCTCCAGGTCAGTGTTACCAGCAACGCGCGACGGGCGGTTGACTGTCCGAGTTCAATGTTCAATGTGTTTTTTTATTAAGAATTCTAAGACAAATACATGTCATCTGTACTATGATTTGGGGTTAATTTTATGTAGTACTTATTAAACAAAACATCTTTGACAGTCGTTACGGGTCGTCAGTAGCCCGAAAGTCTGACAACCAGTCTTACCAAGGGGTATCGTACTACCCAGTAACTGGGTTGTAGAGGTCAGATAGGCAGTAGGACGGGGCCCGATAGGGCCGAAGCCGAAGCGAAGGGCGGCGGGATCGTCCGAAAGGGTTACCGCTGCCCTGGAACAGAAAGGGCTAAGGAAGGAACACGGGTGGGTTTTAGTCAGTAAGAGTCTGACACTCCCTTCCGCTCCACCCAGAGCAAGAGGGGTCATTTGATGATTTCCCATCCACAAAAAAAAAAAAAAAAAATAGGCAGTCGCTTCATGTAAAATACTGGTATTCAGCTGCATCTGGTTAGACTGGAAGTCAACCCCAACATAAAATGATAAATGTAGAAGGCCTATCTTAAGCAGAGGGTGGAAACAGGCTGGCAATGATGATGAGGTACTTATTAGGTACATCCAGAAGCTTCACTGATGACGCCTCTTAGTAACTACACTTTTATTTCATCGACCAAATAATTAGACGGTATGGCTTATGACGAGACCCAAATGGTTTCTTCTACAATTCTGTTAGCACCTCTTTGCATCACATAACAAAGCTCTGGTATTCCTTTAAAAAAAACCCGTAACCATAAACTTCAAACATCTGTCTAGCAACAAAACGTCAAAAGATGCGGTCTATGATATTGGCGAAAATGTGCTTGTGGGTCGAAAACTCCACAAATAAAGAATCACGCGATGGAAAATACAATTAGAATTACTTTTAAGAATGCCAAATTCAATATTCTGTAGAAAATCGAGCACTGCTTCAAAAACCGGCAAGAAACTCCAAGAAGAATACAATGTGTTAACTCAAACTGTTAAAAATATAGCCAAAAGATTACTAATTTGTTATAAATCCTTATGCTGCTTTCCTCTTGATCAAATCTTACCCCCGAACCCCAGGAAGTACAAAAACGGTTTGAACATAAACCTGAAACCAGGACTATGCCAAACATCAGAGAAAGTTTTAAACGATATAAAAATAATAAATATTTTACCAAGATCTAGAGTCTCCTTCAACGATCCAGTAAGAGCCAAAAGCGAAATTTGCTCCAGGAAACCAGTCAGAAGGGTTTTAAGCGCGAAGAAAGCTAAAAGCGAGATTTCCGCAGCAAAAAAGCTTAAAAGCAGGATTTCCCTCGCAAAAAAGCTTAAAAGCGAGATTTTCCCCGCAAAACAGCTGAAAAGCGAGATTTCCGTACCAAAAGAACTTCCCCCCGAAAAATTTAAAATAAAATTAACTAAAACTAGAATATTCAAGGAAAAAAGTAAAAAGATTTTTGATTTTGGATCCGGTAGTATAAAAAACACATTTAAATACAAAAAGAAACCGAGCGGCGCGGGCGTATGGAAAAATACCGACAAGCCTGCCAAACAAAAAAGCAAGAAAAAAAGCAAAAACGATGTGCTTAGCGAAAACAAATGGATCCCTAAAAATATGACAAAAATATCAAACCCAAGCAACCTTAAATGGATCACACACGGACATACAAAACCGCAGGAAATTTTGACAACTTCGAGCACAGACAACGAAGAAACCTCAGGGGACGGGCCAGGGACGCCCAAAGTATCATATATTATTAATAAAATACCTCTGCCATCGAAAACCCATACAGATTTGATTAAAAAGGATGTAAATAAACAGGTCACACTGCAAATTATCTGAATTACGTTGCGACTGTTTTTGTATAGGTACCTATGTACTTGTATTGTTGCCACACAAATAAAACTTCAGAAGAATTATGTGTTTTGTTAAATACATCTACGTATTTAAAACGTTCAACTGTGCAAATAGCAACGTAGGTCAATCTGTCTAGCCTTTTTCAGTCTTCAGCCTTTTTCAGTTTTTGGGGTCAGTTTCCAGTCTAACCGGCACCCGGCGTAACACACGATCAATCGGAATCGGTTTCATTTTGACAGTTCAACAACATTCATTGCGTTATTTACGTTGTTGAGCAGACACATGTCATGTCATGACACATTTTTTGAACATAATATGAAGCAATGGATTAGTATAGTAACCGGCATGAGTCGTGAGCACAAACTGACACCTGCGCAGTAGTGCATTTTGCGGTCTCTTTGGCGGAATGAAGAAGGCGGGGGGCACCGAGGCTGCACGCGATTGGTTCGTCTGTCGATGCTCGTCGTCTATTGGACTCTCACATGTCATTCGGCTACTGTACACTTTCGTGCACTTTTAATGACTTACGTTTTTAATTTTGAAATAGTTTATTTTTGTTAATTCGTATTTGTTAAGTCAAAGTAACGGTTAAATTGGTTTCTTCACTATTTGAGCAGTTACTTGAATGAAGAAAACATTTGCTGTACTATCAGTAAAGGTCAAGTAAAAGTTAATACTTTGACTGATTGTGTTGATGAAGAAACTGGCCGTAGGTAAGTCACAAAGGCCTACAACATTACTGTATCAAAGTAAAATTTCAAGTACCACTAATATTTTAATTATATTGTATTATAATTTGAGCAAAAGCGGTACTTACTAAATAAATTTGGCCGAAAGTGTACAATGCGCGAGCTTGCCCCCACTACTGCCCATCTGTGCTCACGACTCGTGCCGGTCATTATAATATCCTTCAAAATGATTCAGATTGAGATTGATTGTGTGTTATGCAATTAGGGTGCGGATGCAGCTGGATACCAGTACCTATTTAAGATGGAGCGACTGCCTATCTGACCTCCACAACCCAGTTACTGGGTAATACTGGTTGTCAGACTTTCGGGCTTCTGACTACCCGTAACGACTAATAAAGATCCAGGAACCAACGGCCGGGACCAACGGCTTAACGTGCTTTCTGAGGCACGGAGGAGTCTTGGTTTGTGAAGATGGTCACCCATCCACGTACCAACCGCGACAAGCGTAGCTTAACCTGATCGATCGACCCGTGCGGCTGTTATTACTTAGCTACAAGCCCCTCGTGACACACCACATTAAGATTCTAGTTCCAAATGTTTGAACTGTAATGTTTTTATTGACTAATTCAACCTATGAATTTATATCTTACAAAATAACCAAGTATAGTAAACTCATCTAATTCTGTGACTCGCCTAATTCGGTGATATTTGGTTTGAGCGCTATCATAGGGCTATACGAGTGAAATCAATGGTTTGAAATACAACCTTAAGCCTCTGTGATAAAGTTCAAATTCAAAACCAAATATCACCGAATTAGGCGAGTCACAGAATTAGATGAGTTCACCCTAATCCCTAAGGATTACCTGATTATTTTAAATCATTACGGCTGAAGTGGAAAAATGTTAACTAACTTTTAGAGGCCATTGTATCTTATAATAAAACCATAGATAATTAAAACAATTTTATTTACCCATAAAATTAAAAACATGTGCACTGGCATTTGGCGAGATACGAAAAGCAATTTGCATTAAAATCTTTGATACATAAAGTAAAATTAATAATCTTTAATGCAACATGTGTACGATTCTATACAAACCAATTATTTTGTCACTACAGCTAATAATTGTTTCCTTTCATAAACTTTTTGTGAAAATCCAAAAATCCACCCTTAGGTGGATACGCGGAAACGCATATCCGAGAATCCACTCTGTTACACAATTACAATAATTACAAAATTATGGCCTTGACGTACGTCAAAAAATAACGATTACGTAATCGTTATTATTTGACGTACGCATATGTTAACTAACCTTTTTAAATAACCGGCCCTTAGGGCGGATTCTCGGAAATGCCTTTCCGCGTATCCACCTTAGGGTGGATTTTTTCGGTGCATAAACGAAATAACTCCTCTGTGTCCGTAAAATTTTGGAAAAACACTTTTCGTAGGTAGTGTGATTAAGTGTGCAGACGTCTCACCTCCCGACGTCAAGCGGTGTAAACGCCCGCAAAACGAATATGAAATTGAAAGAAAGCCTTTACAAGTTGCATTCCCCCACCATAATTTCACAGCTTTGCTATTTTTAATTATACAAAGTGGAGACGACAATGAATTAAACTGTATCTAATGACGTTCCCAGTCTGCATATATTATGAAAATTCACTCAAAAATATAACCAATACTTTATTCATTAGTGACTAAACTCATCCCAACTATGTTGGGGTCGGCTTCCAGTCTAACCGGATGCAGCTGAATACCGGTATTTTACCTGGAGCGACTGCCTATCTGACCTCCACAACCCAGTTACTGGGTAATACGATACCACGGGCTTCTGACTACCCGTAACGACTGTCAAAGATCCACGAATGACAGCCGGGACCAACGGCTTAACGTGCTTTCCGAGACACGGAGGGGTCTCGGTATGTAAAGATTCAGACCCATTCACAGACTAACCGCGGCAAGCGTAGCTTAACCTGATCGATCAACCTGTGCGTCTATTATTATTTAGCCACGGACTGAACTATTGGATATATTTGATTGGATTTTACTAGTCCTATAAACCTTTAGTTGCAACATCACTACTTTTAGTTTGTTAGAAAAAATCACGTTTTCAATTTCGGTGTTAAGATTTATTTGATAGTTTAAAACGACTCCTATGCAATTAAAAATCAAAATATTTTAGTTCACATAAACCTACATGGGCACTTATGAAACGTCAGAAGCTAGGTGCGCGGTTCCAATTAGTCGTTTCCTATGAAGAAGAGCCGGCAAGAAACTCCACGGTTACTCTTTCAAAAATAATTGGATTTTACATGTTTTCAAATTACAGTGTTAACAGGAATGGGAGGACAGTGTAGGCCTGTCAACAAATACCAGGTACGTATCAAAATAGAGAATGGTCAACAAATATACAGCCTACAAACGTTCTCACATTCACAAAATATTAGTATTGCCAGCGTTTCATTTATTTATCGTATTATCGTCTCCACATTTATCAAACATATTTTGTTGATTATAAATAAAATAAATAACATACCTATAGATTTTTTTGTAAAATATTATAACATAATTATTTTATATTAATTCCGGACTTTGTCCTTTGTCATGTTAAATAAATAATTTTGGATAGTATCACAGGGAACATAAATATAAATAAAAGTAAATAAACCCGTAGTTTTGTACCATAAAAATCACAAACATTGTTTAAAAATATTTACAAATAATTGACAAACAGAACTGATATTAAAAGGACATCATCCATTCGACGGAACGTGTCCAAATGTACAAGACCAAAAGGGCTTTCAAAGTCCATGGCACCTACAAGTCCGGTGCGAGATGCCATTCCCAAAAAAAAGGTCGTGGCATGCCATTTAATTTTTTGTCCGCCATTTTTTTTCCTTTTTCATAATGGCGGCCACGCATAAGTCATAATATAAATCGATAGCCGACATCAATGCAAACAGAAAACATTCCTCACACATTCCGAGATATTAACATTCATAGTTGATAACGTGACATGCATATTTTTTTTTAACATTCTTAAATAATCACTGAATGTTTAAAGTTTCAAACATTTATGCAACAAGAAGTACGCTTTTTTATGTTAGCCTACGCTGTCCCACTCCTGGGCAAAGGCCTCCCTCCACTCCTTCCATCTTCCGCGAGCCCGCGCGTCCTCCTTCCAGTTTTGACGGAACCTATCCAGCTCGTCCCGCCATCTCCTACGTGGTCTGCCGCGACCTCGCCTCGCTGTCTCAGGGCACCAATTCTGTGCTATTTTGGCCCACAGTTTGAACGTACGCTAGTTCAAAAACATATGGTTGTCACGTGATCAAAATGAAAACGTTAATGACTCGGAAACGTGACGCTTGTTTTCTGTTTGCATTGATGTCAGCTATCGGTTTTAAAAAAATATCAAAATGGCGGACGCTGTAGGTATTCCACGCTCCATATAAAATCTTCAATCCCCTTTATGAAACTTGGATGATGTCCTTTTCGGACATCTTATCGTGTTAAAGGAAGATTCAAATAATTTGAAAGCAAAAACAAAATGGCGTAGCAAGATATTTTTATAATCGAAAATTGATGCGCTTCCTTTGCAGTTATATTTTACAATTTCTCAATATTTCTAACGATTTTTTTTATTTAATTGTTAATTTGCGCTAAGGCCCTGGTTCAAGGCCACATCTTTCTAAAGAAGCACCTATAATTATAAAAAATCACTACATTTATTCGGCTTCATGTGGACCTAGCCTTAAAAATCTTTCCACTCTACAAGTACTTGCAAGTTGAAAGAAGCTTTCAAAAAGGTTATATCCAGGCTAATGCACATTGCAATAGTTCATTATTTGACCACTGGCAATGATATCATATCATTAGATAAACAAAAAAAATATCAAAAAACACATTTTAAAAATTTTTTACCATTAGTTACTATTTTTAACAATTGGTTGAGTTTAACTAGTGATCAAAAAATCGGCCCTAAGCGAACGCTTTCAAAAGATTATTCAAAATTGTACCTTTAACATAATGTCATGTTTTCTTGTGCAAGTGCACCTGCAAGATACTTGCATAGTGGGCACACTTTTTACCTCCGGTTTCTTAAAATCTGCAATATAATCTGTTGTGAACTCATGAAGCTAACATGAGCTTTAACAGCAGATTTACCGATGTGCATAGCAATTCACAACCATTCGACAGGTTGTCGAATCGAATATGACACATTTTCAATTACTAATTTGCGTTGCCCCCGACACCAAATAGCTGAAGAAGAAACACTGTCGTCTATTTGATTTAAACTGACAACATTTTCGGGTTTCCGATTTGTGAACTGTCTTTAGAGGATTCTTTTGATAAAATTTTTGATTGATTGGATTGATGTTCGATTCGGCACTGAAGCGTATTGAAGGGTTGTGAATAGCTATGCAGTATGCAGATTGTATCAACCTTTAAAAAACCGATGGAAGGTAAAGATTTCCAGTAATATTACTATTTTTTTGAACATGTGTTAGTAGAATTATATCTATAAATTTTCTAGCTACATTAATTGACTTAAGAGGCATTAAAAACTATTTCCTTCGATTAATTAACTATAAGCACAAACGGCTCGTTACAATGTGAAAACTTCTTGGTGCACTTTGCGCTCTTTCTGAACAGTGAACGGGTATACTCGGCTCTGAATCGCGTATACTCGGCACTGAATCGGGTATACTCGGCACTGAATCGGGTATACTCGGCTCCAGTAGGCCGGTAACGCTGAATTGGGTATACTCGGCACTGAATCGGGAATACTCGGCTCCAGTCAGTCGGTCGGTATTGCTGAATCGGGTATACTCGGCACCAGTAGGTCGGTAACGCTGAATCGCGTATACTCGGCACTGAATCGGGTATACTCGGCTCCAGTCGGTCGGCGACACTGAATCGCGTATACTCAGCGCTGAATCGGGTATACTCGGCTCCAGTAGGTCGGTAACGCTGAACCGCGTATACTCGGCACTGAATCGGGTATACTCGGCTCCAGTCGGTCGGCGACACTGAATCGCGTATACTCAGCGCTGAATCAAGTATACTCGGCTCCAGTCGTAAGTTTTCACTTCTACCGGGTGGTCATAAGCACACACCTTTTTTCACTCGTTTTCTATTACGGCGAACTTTTTTAAATTTGCGCTACGTACATAAGTACTCAAATGAAGCAAACTCACGCGAATTGGTTCAAAGCGAAACTCGTACAAGTTACCACAAGTACAAGTCAGCTAATATTTCGATCCTATACTTACAATGATGATAACTTACAATGGCGCCGATTCCCTTGTTCACAAACTATACAAAATTTAAGTTCAGTGCATCTTTTTCTTTCTATTTCATTAAGAAAAGGACAGAAGATAAATTTTAGTTTAGTCCTGTCAAATTAAGATACTCCATAGACAAATTATTAGACGTGATTAAAGGCGCTGACTAATTTGAGGACTAAACTAATATTTATCTTGTCCTTTTCTTAATGAAATAGAAAGAAAATGATGCACTGAACTTAAATTTAGTTTAGTTTGTGTTCAAAGGAATCGGCGCCACTATCTTCAAAAGATCCTCAATCATAAAATCACAATAAAAACATCTTTGAGGCTCTAATGACCATAAGACCCAGGGCCAGAAGACATTTAGATCCAAGGTCAAAAGACCTTAAGCCCCAAGGCCAAAAGCCCATAAGACAAAGGCCAAAACACCTTAAAGCCCGAGGCCAAAGAACCTTAAGACCCAAAGCCAAAAGACCTTTACACCCAAAGCTAAGAGCCCTTAAGCCCAAGGGCCAAAAGACCTTTAGACCCAAAGACAATAGACCTTAGGACCCAAGACCTTAACCCCAAGGGCCAAAATACCTTTAGACCCAAAGACAATAGACCTTAGGACTCAAGACCTTAAGCCCAAGGGCCAAAAGACCTTTAGACCCAAAGACAATAGACCTTAGAACCCAAGACCTTAAGCCCAAGGGCCAAAAGACCTTTAGACCCAAGACCTTAAGCCCAAGGGCCAAAAGACCTTTAGACCCAAAGACAATAGACCTTAGGACCCAAGACCTTAAGCCCCAGGGCCAAAAATCTTTAGACCCAAAGACAATAGACCTTAGGACCCAAGACCTTAAGCCCCAGGGCCAAAAATCTTTAGACCCAAAGACAATAGACCTTAGGACCCAAGACCTTAAGCCCAAGGGCCAAAAGACCTTTAGACCCGTAAGACGATAGACCTTAGGACCCAAGACCTTAAGCCCAAGGGCCAAAAGACCTTTAGATCCAAAGACAATAGACCTTAGGACCCAAGACCTTAAGCCCAAGGGCCAAAAGACCTTTAGACCCGTAAGACGATAGACCTTAGGACCCAAGACCTTAAGCCCAAGGGCCAAAAGACCTTTAGATCCAAAGACAATAGACCTTAGGACCCAAGACCTTAAGCCCCAGGGACAAAAACCTTTAGACCCAAAGACAATAGACCTTAGGACCCAAGACCTTAAGCCCCAGGGCCAAAAATCTTTAGACCCAAAGACAATAGACCTTAGGACCCAAGACCTTAAGCCCAAGGGCCAAAAGACCTTTAGACCCAAAGACAATAGACCTTAGGACCTAAGACCTTAAGCCCCAGGGCCAAAAACCTTTAGACCTAAAGCCAAAAGACCTTAAGAGCCAAGGTTAGAAGACTAAGGTCCAAGGCCTTAAGAACCAAAGTAAAAAGACCTTTAGACCCTAAGCCAAAATACCTTATCTTAATTTATAAACTAAGGTCAAAAGGCCTACTCGACCTTAGTTTTAGCCCCTCTAAAAGGCCACATAGAAAGCGTAGGCGTCATTCTCAACAACAACAAAGGTTTGACAGCTGCCATCACGAATTGCATCGCATAGTATCTGTGAGCGTCTGCTTTGCACATGTTTTCCTGTATGTTTCGGTAGCCCATTAGAATGATGACGGTGGAGAACAATGATATCAGGATGGACCTGTTCTTCGTGTAGTGACGGTATCTGAAACAAAAATAAATAAATATTAGTGTTGACGAGTTAAATAGTCGTTTTTGAGGTTATTTTTTTAGTAGAAGAGGTATTTTGATTGCCATGGTTGTATACCACTGTTGGGCATATAGGCTACGCCCAACAGTGGGTAAAGTTTAAACCTTTGACGTGTTAGGCCAAAGACTTTGGGTAGTGGAATTTTGGAGGGCCAATTCCTGTATTTTTAAGAACGATCGCATTCCAATCTCCGTCTCAATTTATCTATACTCCATTCATTATAGCATTTGACAAATAACGTCCAGATAACGATAGTTATTGTGTTGTATTGTTGAAATGGCTGCATTTTAGTGTTTCAATTTACATGTAAATGTTAATACAATACATTGCTTTGTATTTATAGTGAAATAACGGAGCTTATTACACGTTTATATGGAAATAACGATGGCATTATAACGTAATTTTTTCTTAATGTTATAGTAAATGGAGTACAAATTTCCGTTTCTCGAATTTTAACGTTTTTAACTAAGGAAGGAAAAAATCTGCGATATTTGAAGACCTGTCTTCTGATTTTTTCCTAATGGTCCTAAGTTGACTAGTATAATTAAATTGACTTACTCAGCAACAGCAGGAGTCACACACAACGCCCACCCCAGCAGACTGCCCGTAGACACCACTAAGGCGTACATCGGTGTCGTGGACACGCGGATAGTCTCCGGGTTCTCGCACCAGCGGAATGCCTGGAAATTATAGGTAAAATTATTATATTGGACATCAATGAGGAATAAGTGGGACTAGAGCAGCGCTGCCAGACATCCCGATTTTGACGGGACGTCCCGATTTTTGCCCCAAAATTACATGTCCCGCGCGGGACAGGCTCAGCACCGCTTTTTGATGATTACTCGACGATGCGATTGTTATAAGTATTGTAAAGTAACATGCTCATCGAAATACTTTTTCTATGGCAGCAAAATACTATTTCTAGCAGCAAGTGGCGCCATCTAGGTACCACCGAGGAGGTCGGATAAGATCATAAGAGTGACACTGGTTGGTGACAGTCATTCTAGTCGAGCGTCGCATCGATGGTTGCGTGGCGACTCACTTCGTATGATAGGTGATGTCAGAGGAGCCGCTGTCGTACCACGTCCACGACGAACTGCTATATTCCGGCACAATCCTGATGATGTCGAAGCTGCTGAACCACTAATATGATACTTCTGGTAAAAGCTATACTGCGCCGTTATTCTTGTTCAAAAAACCGGCCAAGTGCGAGTCAGACTCGCACACGAAGGGTTCATACTACAAGGCAAAAACCACCCAATAAAAAACCATTTCTTGTATTAAATATTATTTTTATAATTTGTTGTCATAGCGGCAATAGAAATACACACTCTGTCAAATTTAAACTGTCTAGCTTTTGCGGTTCATGAGATACAGCCCGCTGACAGATAAGATGGAGGGACGGACTGACTAACAACAAATAATTAAAATTAAAAGAAGAAACCCCTTTTATTTTTATTATTTTTTGTTTTAGCTGCAATAGAAGTAGCCACTCTGTGAAAATGTCAACTGTCTACCTATGATGGTTTATCAGATACAGTCTGCTGTCAGCCAGACGAAAGGATAGCGCAGGCTTTTAGCACCTTTTGAGTACGGAACCCCAAAAAAGAAGTCACAAAAAACTAACCAGTTTAACAGTCCAATGCGGGTCCCAGCCGCACAACTTGAGACTCCAGTACGTCAACCCCGCGATCAGTACCGCGACTATCGTACTGATCACGTGACACGCCACCGCGCGCCCCGTCTCGTACGTCGCGTGGAAGCCGTACTTCCAGATGAACGGGTCTGACACGTAGATGCAGAGGGCTGGGGCGAGGAATGCGCCTGGAAACGTAGAAAAAATACAACATGTAACTGAAATAATTCAAAACATGAAAAAAAAAAGTTTTTCAAAATGGTGGGTACAATGACCCCTGTCATTGTACCCACCATTTTGAAAAACTTTACCCATTGGAGTAACCCTGAAATCGCGAAAAACAATCAGCTGCTCTATAGATTTTATCAAGTCACAAAAAGCTGATTTCAGTGTTAACTTTATAAGCAGCAGCAGGTTTGCAGGTTCTTTTTTTTTAGCAGTGGTAAATGACTGATGGACTTGAAAATAAAGAAAACTTCGTACCTATTAGGAGTTCGGCGTATCGTACGCCCCGAAACTAGCCTAAGGGCGCCATTTTGAACATTTTTTTAAAGGGCAATCGTCACGCGAATACGTGATAGTCGCGTTCATGTGTCACTTTCTGTTCGGTGAACCAGAACGCGTCGTCAAAAAGTGACATAATAATATGAACACGACGATCACGTACTCGCGCGACGATCATCTTCTATGAGGACGCAGGGTTAGAGTATTGTGTTGCGTGATTGAATTTAGTTTCCAGCTGTTATTTTTTTAAATGAACAATTGAACTAAGGGGTTACATTACGGAAATTTTCGAAACTCTAATCCTATATTTATCATCATTCCTCAGTAAGAACATAGTTAAAGGTACTGACCAATTAGAGCCCCGATCAGACACTGATGTGGGAAGTGTGCTGCGACAAACAACCTCGCGAGCATCACCGAGCCGAGCGCCACACCGAACAGCGGGTACATCAGGTACTTCCACCACCAAATGTAGTACTTTCTGTTGGTGAAGGACAAATTGTTGCATTAATTAGTTGTGTACATTAAGTAGCCGCACGGGTCGATCGGAGATTAAGCAACGCTTGCCGCGGTCGGTTCGTGGATGGGTGACCATCCATTACATATCGAAACCCTCCGACCGCTTCGTCCATCGGAAATCACGTTAAGTTGTCGGTCCCAGTTGTCATTCGCAGATCTTAGACAGTAGCTATGGGTAGTCAGAAACCCACATCTGACAACCAGTCTTACCAAGGGGTATTATGTTGACCAGTAACTGGGTTGTGCGGATCAGATAGGCAGTTGTTTCATGTAAAATACTGGTATTCAGTTGCATCTTGTTAAACCAGAAGCCGACCCCAGGATAGTTTTATTTTCTGAAAATGTATCCCCTATAGGGGTTGAATAGGGAATAATTGTTAGGTGATAGTTCATATTTTTTTTTACGGAATCATTGTCATCATTTCAGCCGAAAGACGTCCACTGCTGGACATAGGCCTCAAGCACCTCCACATCAACCGGTTCTGCGGCCTTAACCAGGTCGTCAATCCACATTGTGGGAGGCCTTCCAACGCTACGTCTTCCGGTACGCGGTCGCCACTCCAGAACCTTTCGGCCCCATCGGCCATCTGTTCTGCGACCAATGTGTGTGAGTTTTACGGAATGGCTTGTCTTTAAGTTTATAATAAGCTTACCTGTCGTGCATGACATGTGATATCCACATGAGGGAGAGTACCAGCATCATGGCGGCTGTCATAGAGTGACCAGAGGGACTACCGGGGCCTGTCTCACATGTCTGTAGTGTTTGTTGTAGTACAGGTCTTTGGGGCTCCGAGTAGAATGTTGTTTCTCTTATCCACCAGTATGGACGGTCTTCGAGGAGCCACCTGAAATTGGAAAATAATAATAATATAAATAAGGGCTTGATTGACTTCTGGACATGGCTCGCATTGTCAGGAGGTTCCTCTCTCTCGAGCCCTGACCGCTGGTAGCTTGGACTCTGTTCCCAATACCGGTGGGCTACTACTATATACTATATTTATATTTTATTCTAATGTATAAAAATATAATTTATATGTAAATAATTAAATAAAGGAAATAATATAAATATACTAATATAATATAAAAAATATAATAATGGTCTACTTTTTGTTTTAAGTAATTATACCCATCCATATATTATATCCCTGATTATACATAGATATTTTAATTTTAAGGAAATATCTCTAAAAATGTACAGCCCCTATTAGTAATTGTTAACATACATACATGGGAGTGTTTCAGAGAGCCATTGGAATCTTTTTTTAAAGTTGGGTGATTACAGTGGTCCAAATTTTTTCATCCTGATAAATTACAAGCTTTCCATTTTTTATGTGGTGTGTTAAATAAATGTGTTTCCTTTCTTTCTATTATAAATGTTTATTTTATTATTCAATTAATAAAAATGAACATACCATTTCATAACAGCATTCAACCAGCCTCCAAAAGCCAAACACAGCAGCAGCTGAGCAGCAAATACCGAGTCGATAACAGAGATCAGCGGGAACAGGATCTCAATCGCATGGTGCGGGTCAAACACATGGTTGACTATCTCAAAGAAGTTGGCATGGTCTTCGAACCTGCGGATAGAGAATATCATCATCATCTGCCTAGCCTTTTCCAACGATGTTCGAGTTTGCTTCCAATCTAACCGGATGCAGCTGCATTACAGTATTTTATTTTCAGCAACCAGCTACCATGTCTGCCGTATGCCCAGTGAGCTGTGGGCCAAAATAACCACTGTCTGGATCCTTGACACAGAAGGCGTCGCAGGCCCCATAGAAGAAGAAGAAGAAAACAAACTCCACTTTAGCCCTGGATCGAAAGAGCTGGAAGTGATGTGGAGAGACCTTTCCCAGGTGGCTTACAGTAACAGTAACTGCCAATCTAACCTCTCCTATCCAGTCAGGTACCTGGAATGTGGATTGCTACGGGACAGTTTCTATGTATTTTAAATATAAGGATGTGGAGGGAAAAAAAATTGTATCAAAATAAAATATGTTATACTAGCCCTGCGATTTCACCCGCACAAGTCTCAATCACATGGGAATATCAGGATAAAAAGTATCTTATGTTTTAATCCTGGTTATAAACTATATGTGTGGCGAATTTCATTCAAATCCGTTCAGGTATTTTTGCGTGAAAGAGTAACAAACATCCATCCATCCTCACAAACATTTGTGTTTATAATATTCGTAGGAAGGAAGTAGGATAGGAATTAATTTTGATTTAAATATTTTTCCCCTTGTCTTCTAAATAATTCTTATTGTGTTCTGAAGTGTTGAGGATACGTTAATTAATAATAGTAATTGTAACCCCCGCATTCCCCTTAAACTTAAGGGGAAGATATACAAGACCATGGTTAGACCTGCTGTCTTGTATGGATCAGAATGTTGCGCTACAAAAGGGATGAATGAAAGGCAATTGCATGCAGCTGAGATGAGAATGCTGAGAGGGATGTGTGGTGTTACATGAATGGATAGAATAAGAAATGAGTATATAAGAAGAAGTTTGAAAGTGGCACCGGTAGCTGAAAAGTTGTGTGGAAACCGGTTGTCATGGTATGGCCATGTGTTACGGAGGAATGCGGAAAATGTTGTGAGGAAAGTTTTAAGTATGAATCTCGATGGCTATAAGAGTAGGGGAAGACTAAAGAAACGATGGATGGACTGTGTGAATGTTGATATGGTTAGAAAGGGGGTGACTGTCGAGATGGCGGCTAATAGAGGAGTATGGAAGAAAAAGAAATGTTGCGCCGACCCCAAATAAATTAGGATAACGGCAGGAGAATGATGACTTGTAATGCTGATAACACCGTACTAGAAACACGCTACAGGCACTAGAAAACTAAATTATTTATAAAGTACCGCAAAAGGACTGGTTTTTAAATTAAAATAAGTACCTAGATGTTTCTGCTCAATATTAATCAGAACCGAATCCAATGTTCATAGCAATTACGTGAGGAATTTGTAATTGGTCGCACAATGCAGTATTTCAAAGAAATAATCAATATTTTGAATACTTTACCAATATTGCACTAATTCTATGCATGTTACACCAAAAGCGTAGATTTGCTCCATCGTAGCACGATATTTACATGAAGTTTTACAGAAGCATTATGTAATGGAAGTTAGTTTTTTTTTTGTATTTTGCTAATTATTTCGATGTTCTAACCAAAACAAATACCATGGTCAATTTTGATAACGAAACGAATGTCAAATGTCAATGTCAAAGTCAAACTTCATATTTCGGAATGAAAAACCGGAAATATCCTTTCTAGTAAAATTATATTTTGAATGAATACTATTGTTCTTTTAGTCTATAATAATTTAGTAAAGCTTTTAATTCTCGAAAATTATATGATGAATAAAATATACTATAGTTTCAATATCTTTTTATTTTCCTGACTATAACGACATCTTGTGGATTAGTATTGAGTTCCGAAACGTTACAGCGCCATCTAGTGTCGAATAGCTGTAACTAACATTAAAACATATTCAACCCAATAAACACTGCTACTCATTAGGAGATGGCGCTGTTATCTCAATAGAACATTTCGGAATAAAAACTAAAATATTTCGCCGTTAAATTTCATCATGTTACAACCATTTTGTCTCACCTTTGCCAAAAAAAAGAAACAGTAAAGTAGCCTTGGGCCAATCCGTTACCTTAAATCGAAACCAACCACTGAAATCCTGTAAATCAAGACAGAGCCCGCTAATTGTTACGAAGCCACTTGCATCGGGAGCTGACAGCCTTTCGTAGGAAGAAGTTGACTGCGTTGTTAATTTCTCGTGTTGGTATCAACTGTACGAAAACTTCTGCTATGTTAATTCGATTTGGCAGTGAGGCCAGTCAGCATATATTGCGGCTGCCCCATACCAAAACTCAACAGTTCATACTAAATTTTCCAGGAGAACGCGAAAATAGCTTACTTTTTTGTTTTTTTTTAATGGTTCTTTTTTTGTAACCAAGTGTTCGGAACTTACTAGGTTTTTTAATGGTCTTCATTAAAAAACCTAGTAAGTTCCGAACACTTGGTTAAAGTGACCTAAGTTCTATCTTTTTTGTAACTAAAGACTAACTAGGTATGTAAATAAATACATAGGATTTAGGCGTCGAAGTACTCGTCCGCATCGCTGTCATCCAGAAACGTGCCCAGAAGACAGGCAGCATTGCCACGTTGAATCAAATAAAAAAAAAAGTAGATCTTTGACAGTCGTTACGGGAGTCAGAATCTCAGAAACTCTGACAACCAGTCTTACCAAGGAGTTTCGTGTTACTTAACTAGTAACTGGGTTGTGGAGGTAAGAAAGGTCGTCGCTCTATTTAAAATACTGGTATTCAGCTGCATCCGGTTAGACCGGAAGCTGACCACGACATTGTTGGGAAAAGGCTAGGCAGATTAGATAGTGGTTATGTGGTACACTACGTACTAGTTTTGCCAGCAACTCAGCAGCTGTTTTGCAGCAGCATTTTTTGATCTCCGTTGTTGCTAAGATTTTAACACTGGTGTTTTTACAATTTGTTGGGACTTATTTGAAAGTAAGATAAAGATAAAGATAAAAGATAATTTATTTGTCAAACATGCGTTTACATAAACTGACTAATCAGACATGCGAGGTATTAAATTAATATATGTTGTGAGCGTCCATGTTTTGCCAACAATGGCGTACAAATTTTGTAGGTATAAAAAAATTACATTTAATTGCATTTTTACATAATAGTCATTCTAAACATTACAAAATACAAAACAAATAAATAATAATTGATGTCAAGATATTAGAGTATAAGTATATTATAGTCAAAATAAATTAAATTAAATATGTCCAGAATATTCATTACTATGCAGTCAATATTATAATCATTCAAAAGTCAATTGATTTAAAATTCCCATTATTCAATTGTTATTCTTAACTATGTATGTACATTAGAAGTCGGAATAGAAAAGTCCTTTTCATTTAAAAAATCTACAACATTGTAATACACTTTACTCACTAAAAATATTCTCAGCTTACTTTTGAAAAGTGACAAGGGCAGTTCTCTCCAACTTTTAGGTAGTTTATTAAATATGACAGGAGCCATTACAGAAAACACTTTTGCGCATGAGGGTTGTTCTCGCAGTATGAGAGCATATCCTGCTGTTGTCACGCCTATTACGTGGGACTACTTCATCTAATCGTTTAAATCGGTGTGGATTTGTTTTTACAAAAACAGCTACTCCTAAAATGTACAGACATGGCAAAGTAAGTATTTTATATTTTTTAAAGTACGGCACACAACTATCAGTAGGTTTAATTTTAAATATTGAACGAACGCATCTCTTTTGAGCCTTGAACACCGTGTCTTTTTCTGTTGAGTTGCCCCAGAAAATGACACCATAGCGTAGATGAGATTCTGTTAAACCATAGTAGTAAGTAGGTAGAGATTACATGTTCTTTTAGGATTCCGTACCTCAAAAGGAATAACGGAACCCTTATAAGATCACTTCGTTGTCCGTCTGTCAAGACTCAAGACCCTTTTTCTCAGGAACGCGTGGAGTTATCAAATTGAAATTAATATCAAATACTCAGGGCTGCAATCCCTTGAAGCAGTACAGCAAAACATAAGTAACTTAACTTCTAAGTCTACGTAATCAAAAGATACGGACGTTTATATTCCGTTTATGCCGCATATTTTGACACTCTCAAAGGAATCAAAACCTATAGGGTACTTCCCGTTGACCTAGAATCATGAAATTTAGCAAGAAGCAATTTCATGTAGCAAAAGTAAAGGAAAAATTCCGAAAACCGTAAATTTGTAGTTTACGTACGGAACCGGTGTTTTTGTCTAAGGTACCTACAAAAAAAAAAAATAACACAATATTTGTAGGTACTGCGTTTTGAATTTTTTGATATGGTGCAGCCAATTGGTAGAGAAACCAGGAAAAGTGTGACACGAAAGCGAGCATCTCCAAGTGAATTCGATTACAATTAATCGTAATTTTACTGAAAAACATAATTTACCTAGCCGAAAAAAGGGTTAAAACAATCTCCTCGGTAAAAAAACCATTTCATCAGATTACCGGAAGGTTAACGTGTTAGAGCGACGCTAGATGGCGCTGCTCTCTCTCGGGACCTGTGAGGGCGGATTATTGTTTTAATAATTGAATATTATGCTATGGTAGCGCTACAACCGGCAACACAAGTTTGAAACGAACGGGAGGATGTTTTTGAAAGGTGTGATATGTAATTTTGTTGAACAAAAGAGTTGAATTTGTTGTTCTTGCTTGTAAATTCAATATTTTGTAGCTTGTGACAGCTTAGAAGAAATGCTGCAATCGTACATGCAGCAATCAATAAAGTAATATAATTGGCGTGGCTAGCTGACATATTATGGCAAATAATTTAATTTTATGTTCTGTTTTGTAATGTTTATTACCGAACATAGGTACCTAGTATTGTATACAATCAAGTATTTTCTTTTTAATTGAACAGACAGCTGTGCTGCTGGGGAGTTTGTTGCGCCACTTCTTCTTGGTCTTCACCTAACTTTTCACGGTGAGATTTTTACAGAATCGATCTGCTGGTACTGGTAGTGTTCGTCTTAAATTCAGTAGGTAATAAATTCCTAAAACATACCTACATAGACATTTTGTTGTTTGTTGTTTATGTAAATATGTAAGTTATACTAACATGGATTGATCTGGAAAATAAGTGATTATTACTATAAAGACTAGTAGATTATTAACCAAGGGGATAAAGCAGTGTCTTCTGTCGCGGGTGACGATTTAAAGCGCGAGCAACGAAGGACTGGAGGTTTACTCCCGAGCGTAGCGAGGGTGTTCAAAATTTAAATCACGAGCGAAGCGAGTGATTTAAGACGAGTCCTGAGTGTAGCGAGGGATTTAAGTTCACCCAAGACTAAGACAGCTTTATCACCGAGGAAAATACTCTACTTTTCGTACCATTTGCGAAAAAATAAACTTAACGTTTATGTATTTGGAGAAAACAAAAACGCGGCAAATTCCTAGACTAATATTTTTTTGTCAAAAAGCAAAGGCATCAAGCTCATACGGCCTCGTCGGTTTTCGTAATTTTATTTAATAATCATAACTGCATAATAAATGCGTATTCCTTTTTCAAAAAGATGTATAATGCTTTATATACAAACTCAATGGTGTAAACACAGATGTAGTTCAGTATAAATTTCGGTAAGTATTCGAAATTTAAATCACATTCTCCCCCTAGAGGATGAATGAAATTCAGTACAATTTTCTTTCCCTGTTTTTAACAGATTAAAAATGACTACCTATTGTTATGTTCGCTTTTTGTGGCATAGAATGTCACTTTTTTGAGCAAGTGGTATGAAAAACAAATATATCCTCCAGCATTAAACACAACGTAGACACAATCTATTGTCTGAGCTGTACGCAGATATAAACTTCGCTCAGATTTGGCCAAATTTAATCTTAGCAGCGGCGGCGTAGACCCGGGATTGAACGGTGGACAGGTCTTGGGATAGGTCGCAAGATGACATTAGAAAAATAACGAGATAATCGTGAAAGAAAGAGCTAACGGCAACTACATAATAGATATCTGCATTAATATAGTCGCGCTCTAGTTTGTCGAGCGTACGTTGTGTCGCGCTATCGTTCGTCGATCAAAAGTTCCGTCGTCCTGTCGTTTGTCGAGAAAACAATCAGTCGCATTAGCTTACATAAGTCGAGCTGATGTGCGGTTGCAACACTGATGATCGACGTATTGTCACGAATTTGTTGGTCGCAACTTTGATAAAAACAGATGCGTCCTGACCACACTAGGCACAGGCTGTAAGCCCCGCTATCATATACTGACTTACTAATATTGTTACCACGCATGAGAATAATATAGCATAGCGTGTATTCTCATAGCTATAGGTCGACAGATACCTACGAAAAAGAAGAAGTTTGGTGAATTGGATCGAAAAAAAAAATTGCGTAAGTAAATATATATACTTAAGCTCACGCCCTTTATACCTACCTATACATTTTTAGGCAGTAAGTTTTTGTTTACATTTTTAATTTCGATTTATTATGTTTTTGCTTGAGCACGCATAGTTTTTATTGTATTTGTTGGTATATTGGCGTGGCTAGCTGACATAATATATGGCAAGTAATATAATTGAATGTTCTGTGTCTTGTAATTAATTGGTTTGCATAATTATTGTATACAATCAAGTATTTTCTAACTGAACAGACAGCTGTGCTGCTGGGGAGTTTGTGGCGCCGCTTCTTCTCCCCAGCGAAAGCACTAGGAAGTGGTGAAGGGCGGCCGTTTTGGAGGATTATCTTTTGTAATTTTGACGTTCGAAAAGTGCTGATTCTCAGCCTAGTTTGAATAAATGATTTTTGATTTTGAATAGAGACAAGAAGATTAAATCCTGAGGTGAAAAGTGGTAGTGGCGTAACAATTTGAAAAAAAAAGAATTTTATCTTGTTGTGAATCTTATTACGCCCTTGCATCCACCCAACTTAAACACTGTCGAACGATGGTAGAACATACATAATGGTAGTCCATTCACGAGCAGTTTACCTCTGTTTTTGCATCACTATCAAAAACAAAGTGATCTTTATTTTCATTTAAATAAAGTTGCTGTTGGGTTGCCACCACTCACAAGCCTGTCAAAGTCACAGTGATCTTTACTCTCGTAACTATAAGGTTGCTTTTGTGTTGCTACTGCTAGAGGTACAATAACTATCCTTCTTCTCCGTGTATGTCGCTTTCACGGCTGTGTTTTAAATCTTGTTTTCCCAAAACTTTGCCACTTCCACGGCGTTGTCGGTGGCAGCGCAGAGGTCACTTTGACTGCAACTGTTACCTTCCATCACTTGGGAGTCTCTGAACCGTCTCCGGTCACAGGTGGGAAGATGTAAGACCAACCAGGCAAAGTGGGGCTACCTTGACGAAACGGCCGTAGGGTGTTATTGTTGTGATAAGTCACAAACCATGCTCCACCTCCTATCTTGCCCCTTGTGTCCCAAAACATGCTGTCAAAATAACTAGGACTGTAGGTACGAGTAGGTATTGGTCACATGTCCTGTCTTCATGAGTTCTTCTTGCAATTCTAAACCTCTTTGCAATTAAACGATCGCCGAGCTCGCGGAGGGGCCAACCCGGACCGCGATCTGTTTGCTAATAAATTCGCCAATTTAATGGTTATGTTCCTACATTTTTGTGCGAATAATATTAGGTAGTTTATGTTTTTTTTTTTGTTGGTACTTATTATAGATATACTTTGATTTATGTAGTTGGTTCCTAACCCGTGTAAATTAAATAAATCTTTAGCTGATTATGTTCCCTGTCGTCCAGTAAAGTCTGCTGAATATCTCCGGACGTATCCTGCAATCCCGCCCACCGTACACAGCGCCACTCGTAAACGCGGCATGATCACGTAGAATTATTGCGTTAAAATATAATCTGCGCTCAGCTCACACCCGGTGGGACTCGGGAGGATGGGTGGAGGCTGTAATAAGGTATGCTCACGCTATTTAGTTGAGGAGCGGGACTGGCAGAGAGGTTGTAAGACTGTGAGGTGAATGTTAGGTAGTAGAAAGGGTGTTGACGTAGGTTTGTGTGTTTGTAATGTTCATTTGAGCTTTTAATTAGGTCATGTGTTGCTTTGTGTAGCTAGAAGTCGAAAGCTGTATCAGTTAGGTGCCTGTGACTGTTAGCCAAAGGTAATTTTCAGGTGTCAGGGACATCGATGCGTAAACTGAAACCATGAATTCAGCATAATATTATGATTGTAGACCCTAGAGGGGCTTGTGGCTAAGTAATAACAGCCGCACGGGTCGATCGATCAGGTTAAGCTACACTTGCCGCGGTTGGTCCGTGAATGGGGTAACCATCTTTACATACCAAGACCCTTCCGTGCCTCGGAAAGCACGTTAAGCCGTTGGTCCAGGCTGTCATTCGTGGATCTTTGACCGTCCTTACGGGTCGTCAGAAGCTCGAAAATCTGACAACTAGTCTTACCAAGGGGCTTAGAATACCTAGTGACTGGGTTGTGGAGGTCAAATAGGCGGTCGCTCCATGTAAAGTACTAGTATTCAGCTGTATGCGGTTAGACTGGAAGCCGACCCCAACATAGTTGGGAAAAGGCGAGGAAGATGATACTTAAGTTTTTTTTTCGTAAGGGTATTTTAGGTCATGATGATTATTGAACTAGCTTTTATTACATAACTAGCTTTTGCTCGTGGCTTCGCCCGCTTGGAGGATGGGAATAATCACACGGGAAGGTACTATCGACATGAAAGTAGTCTTAACAGGCCATGGTCTCCCTGTGTGCCAAGTTTCATCGAAATCCTTTAAAAGATAACAGGCAGACAGAGAGAGAGAGAGGTTTCACCCGCATAAATGTCGATCCCGTGGGAATATCGGGATAAAAAAGTATCCTATGTGTTATTCTGATGTATAAGCTATATTACTGTAAATTTTCATCAAAATCCGTTCAGTAGTTTTTGCATGAAAGAGTAACAAACATCCATCCATCATCCTCACAAACGTTCGCGTTTATAATATTACTAGCTGCGCCCCGCAGTTTCACTCGCATAAGGTTTGTTCTGCAAAAGGCTAGGTAGATGATGACTTCACGATCCTACATAATATTATTTATTTGTTTATGTGAAACATAGAAAAAAAAACGTGAAAGTAGGTATGTGTTCTCATTTATGATTTCTCATTTTATGATCATTATGATTCTAGAACCAAACCTAGACGATTTTTTTTAAGAAATTTTTCGTCGTTTATAAATAAAAAATAGGCTGTTTCATACCAAAGTGCAATAACTACGCGGTCATAATGCAACAACAATTTTTTTTTAATAGCCGACGAAAGTTGGTCCAGAATCATGTCCTGAATCCATGCTAACGGGTTGCGCGTCGATGACACGAGACAGCTGTGCTGCTGGGGAGTTTGTTGCGCCACTTCTTCTTCCCAGCGATAGCACTAGGAAGTGGTAAAGGGCGGGCGTTTTTGGGGGACTGTCTTTTGTCATTTTGACGTTCAAAATAGTGCTGATTCTCAGCCTAATTTGAATAAATGACTTTTGATTTTGATTTTGATGTCCCTGCCACCTTGTATTTTCAATTGTTCTGAAAACATATCTAATCTTAGACACTAGCACTTACAGAATCAGCCTATAACGTTCCCACTGCTGGGACACAGGCCTCCTCTCTTCGACAGAGAGTCTCGAGACCCTTTGACAATTCAAAAGTGCCTGTAATTGGTTTAGTTGAATTAAATGATTTGAGTTTGAGTTTGAGTGCCATCCACCACGCGGGCCCAGTGCGAGTTGGTAGACGTCACATGTCTTCGAATTTTTGGTTCTAGGACACACCGGTTTCCTCACGACGTTTTCCTTCACCGTTTTGAGAGCAGTGGTGATGAAATAATTTACACAAAGTAAAGCATCTGTCTGGGTTCGAACCTACGAGCTACTTTTGTATAGAAGCAAGTTTTTTTTATTTAACGGAACATACAGCTATGCTGCTGGGAAGTTTGTTGCGCCACTTCTTCTTCCCAGCGAAAGCACTAGGAAGTGGTGAAGGGCGGGCGTTTTGGGGGACTGTCTTATGTAATTTTGACGTTCGAAAAGTGCTGATCCTCAGCCTAATTTGAATAAATGACTTTTGATTTTGACAATTCGTAAGTCGCGCCCGTTAACCAGCAGTTGCACAAGTTTAGACCGAAATCGCAAAAACGCAATATTACCTACCGTACTGCGTCTTTGCAATTTCGCAGTATGCAAGTTATTGTGACTGACTGGTGACAAATATTTGTCTCATCTCTGTACGAAAAAAAAAGGGTTGGCTTTTTTTTTGGGTGGGAAATCACCAAATGACCTCTCCCGCTCTGGGCTGAGCGGAAGGGCGTGTCAGACTTTTACTGACTAAAACCCACCCGTGTTCCTTCAGTTGCCTGTGGTGCCAGGGGCCACGGTACCTCTTTCGAACAACCCGCGGCCCTGGCAGGGTTGGCCTTACAGTAGGATAATACGAGTCATGGAGCGTTCCATACTTTACTCACACATTACACTTTAACTCACACTCTGACATATCACTTGTTATTTTTTTTTTATTAAATGGGCCAAAGTCGTCACGCAGTGGTTGCCTGAAGACGGACGACGTCACTGAGGCAGGTCTAAGAAACGCTGGCGTGACGATTTGGACTCGTTCCTAACCGATTGGACGGAGAAGGCACAGCACAAGGAAAGGTGGAAGAATATGGGGCAGGCCTTTGCCCAGCAGTGGGACTATATAGGCTAACGGGAAAAAAAGCCGTCTACTTTTACAAAAAAATATATGAAAATCTACTACTTTTACAAAAAAATATATGAAAATCGTCTACTTTTACAATAAAATATATTATGAAAATCGTTTGCTTTTACAATGCTTGTAAATATGTGAGCACCATGTAGGTATCTATCACATAATTAATTATTAGGCCATGCTTTCATTAATCCATTTTAATTTTTAGCCCAAAGAATCAGCATTGCCATCCAACGTGGTAATGCTGCCAGCCTTTTGGGCACCTATCCCATTGACAGTGATGCGGACGAATTTTTTGATGCCCAATGAACTTCACATATAAGTAGTAGTATAAGTCTTTATATAAATAATATATGCAAAATATTTGGAAAACATTTTAAAAGAGTAACGGTGGAGTTTCTTGCCCATTCTTCTCTATACGAAAACTTTAGGGAGGGGCGACTAGAATCAATTCTATTTTATTGTAATTTTTGACGTTCAAACGTGACTTTTATGTGCCTATTTGAAATAAATGCTATGACTTTGACGCAAACGCGAAACAAAATAAAGTCGCTTCCTATAATAATGTCCAACATAATAGAAATCAACATGTTTATTAACTTTACGACGTTACTAACAAAGTCAGGGACAAAGAGAGATATTGATATAAACAGTTTTCTTTTAAAACATTTAATGAAAGGCTAAAAGGCTAATTATAAAAAAGCACTCAGCGACAACACATAAATGCCAGCAGGATTAATATCGTCGCTTCTGAAAGTTTCAGAATAGTGCTGGGAGGGAGTTTGCCGTCGGATAAAATTATCCGAAAGTTTTGTACCAAAGCAACTAGCTGGTAGGTGTCTATTGTAGACACATTTTTCATTGTCTCGTTACATGATTTAAAAGGAAAAGATGATTGAATGATTCATCGGTTGACGAATTTAAAATGTCATGTGAATTACTTAAGTATGCCTAAAATGTGATCCTCAAGCATTTTTTTTTTTCTTTACAAATAAATTAGGAGACTGCGTTACCTAGGTAGGTCTACCAATAAATGTCAATGAGTCCACCGTAAACCTTTTGTTTTTTTTAACAATATTTCCTGTGATTCCCCCCTTCAGTCTTCCCTGTTTAAAATAAAATTAAAATGTATACCTATCTACAATGTAGCAAATAACTATTTCCACTGGGCAGGTAATCCTATTAAAAACAATAGGGTCTTATGTACACGATACACATGCCTTATTTTTCATTATTTTTTCAGTAAGCGGATGTAAAAGGCTCGTATCTTCAAAAATTCGGATACTCGGATACGAAACAAAAAACAGTCGGATACCCTCACATTCCTACATGAACCCACTTAAAAACTGCTTGTAAAGAGCTCCTAATATGTCACAAAAATAAAGTAGCGACCAATAAAGAAGCAATTAGCTGAAGTTTTTTAGAACGCAAATAGAATAGGGGAGAATCGGATGCGTTCATTTTGAACGCGACTAAATAACTCGTGTGACAGTTGGTTAATTTTTTGTGAAGAGTTTGATTAGGGCTTTTCTGATTGTTTTTTTTTTTTTCTTTTTTTGATTAAATGATTACAGACGATGACACAGCAGGTGAGGTGAGCGACACGCGACTTACGAGTTGTAGGTCGTGTGTTCGAACCCAAGCAGGCAGTTTTCTTTGTGTAAATTATTTCATCACCACTGCTCTCAAACCGGTGATGGAAAACATTGTAAGGAAACCGGCATATCGTAGAACCAAAAATTCGAAGACATGTGACAACCGCCAACCCGCACTGGGCCCGCGTGGTGGATAACGGCCCACTCCTTCTAACAGAGAGGAGGCATATGTCCCGGCATCAGCAGTGGGAACATTATAGACTGATACGATTATGATGAGACGACGACACATCAAGCTAAACATTTTCAGTTTTAGCTGACCTCGCATTGTATAGGCTTTTCGTACAATGAGAAGTCAGCTTGTACTGGAAATGTAGGTATAGCTTGATAATATATGTCGTCGTGCGTACACAAATAAAATTATCTAATGTATAAAATTCTCGTGTCCTAATGTTTGTTACCAAACTCCTCCGAAACGGCTGGACCGATTTGCATGAAATTTTGTGTGTATCAGACCTACCCGATGGTAGGTCTGAGAATCGGCCAACATCTAAAAATCCTAGAAATAATGTTTTTTTTTTTTAATAATACTAATATTTATTTAATCAAATAAGAATGTTAACAATAAACAGTAGTAATCTGTAGGTAGTGACACAGTGACACAGTTTAAGGTCGAAATATCTGACTTCTAAACTAGGCAAGAAGCCTAGTATCTCAGAAGCCGAAGTTCCCCCAGCTTTCATTGACATACAACAATATAAACAAGCAAAACAACGTTTGCCGGGTCAGATAGTAATTAATATAATTTTGAGACAGCATTTTCAAAGGTCATGATAGAGTTATATTACTTACTAGCTGCGCCCCGCGGTTTCACCCGCATAAATTTCGATCCCGTGGGAATATCGGGATAAAAAGTATCCTATGTGTTATACCTGTGTCCAAATCCATTCAGTGCTTTTTGCGAGAAAGAGTAACAAACATCCATCCATACATCAATCCTTAAATTATACAATATTAAATATTAGTAGGATGTTATATTTTTTTTAGTTCGAAAACCAATTTTCTTGCTCAGCCTTGTGTTGATTTATGTGTAAATCAAGGTAAGTAAGCTTGAATATTTATATTATTTCTTACTCTTGGGGCTAAGTAATAACAGCCGCACGGGTCGATCGATCAGGTTAAGCTACGCTTTGCTTCAGTTGGTCCGTGGATGGGTGACCATCTTTATATACCAAGACCCCTCCGTGCCTCGGAAAACATGTTAAGCCGTTGGTCCCGGCTGTCATTCGTGGATCTTTGACAGTCGTTACGGGTCGTCAGAAGCCCGAAAGTCTGACAACCAGTCTTATCAAGGGGTAATCAGACTTATCAGTAACTGGGCTGTGGAGGTCAGATAGGCAGTCGCTCTCTGTAAAATACTGGTACTCAGCGGCATCCGGTTAGACTGGAAGCCCACCCTAACATAGTTGGGAAAAGGCTAGACAGATGATGAATGACATACTTTTATCATATTCGTTGATATAGCAGCAACTGCTTCAACTAACGGGCGCCGTTGGTTGAGACTGTTCATCTCTTAACTGCCAGGGTTTATTTTTAATGTTATATTTTAAATGTATTCTTTTTTACATTGTTCTCACCTAAAGAAGCAATAAGAATAATGTACCCAGGATTTTGTAATAATATCTTGATTTAAAAGAGTATCCGTGGAGTTTCTTGCCCGTTCTTCTCCATAGAGATCTACGTTTTTGGAATGGGCGAATAGCTTCAACTTTCTGACTAACTGGTCGACTATTTAATTTTCACAGTTCAAAAGTGCCTGTAAATGGTTTAATTGAAATAAATGATTTGAGTTTGAGTTTTTGACTATCTGCCTAACTGACCGCCTCTTTGCCAATTTAAAAGTAAAAAATGTTAAAAGTAAAGATGAAAGTAATAAATGGTTTAACCCTTCATAGAACGTAGATCCACGCGAGACATAATGGCTTATTAATTGTGTCCGTAATTACGGCATTCAATGGGTTAAACAGAGAAAATGGTTTGAGCTTCCAGTTTATAAGTAGGTAAACCAAACAAGAAAAAAAATCCTAAACGTACCTGTTTGTTCCTTTTTAAATAACCGTCGTCGGCGACCGAATTCAGATTTTCAAACTGCCTGTTCTTCAGAAGACCAATTCTCGTAATTTAAAACATTCAAAATCTAGTCGCAGTTTCATCTCGGTGACCAACAAATGTCAAAAATGTAGCGAAATTAGAGGTATTTCTGACAGATTGAGACTGAGATCAAACTGTGAACGGTCTTAAAATTACGAGTATTACCCTCAGTTCTTCTTCAGTATTTTCTCCGTAACTTCAAAATAGCACTTTTTACCAACCAAACAACCCTATCAAGGTTATTGGAACCTATCAACGCCCCCAGCCACATGTGTAATAAACAAATTAAACTACCCTTACAACTCGCACCCTCACATAATTCGCGAATCAAAATAATAAACTAACACCCATTTATATCGCAGACAGGCGTTGATTTAACAGAAAAAACGCCAGTACAGGGCTCAGGTGGCATTTAGCGGCCCCCACCGGCAATTTGACAGACTATTAATCCGGATTTAGCCGGTTTTAAGCGGATTAGGGCGGGCTTATCTCGCTCAAAGTGGTTTAAAGCAGTGTGTGTTTTTGTTTTTGGTAAATTGATTTGTGGCGGTGATTGGTCTTTGTTTTAAGTAGATCACTGTTACTTTCAGTTCACTTATAAGCTGGTAGTTTTATTTGCGTCATTTTCCTCCTGCAAAAAATATGCGTAGACCCCTGTAGTCCTAAGACTTCATTATTATTTAGAAGTACGGTTTCAAGGTACTGAAAACGGTGAAGGAAAACATCGTGAGGAAACTGGCATGTCCTAGAACAAAAAATTCGAAGACATGTGACATCTACCAACCCGCGCTGGGCCCGCGTGGTGGATGCCACTCTCTGTCGAAGAGAGGAGGCTTGTGTCCCAGCAGAGGCTGATAATGATGACGGTTTCAAGACATATGTTGAAAAAATAAATAATGATCATTCCTTTTGTAGAACCGCAGAAAATAAACTTTTTCACAAGTAAACCACAAAAAACTAGGCAAACAAATACTCATCTTAACGAATATTATTACCTCAATAAAAATATATTGCGTCGTTTATTCCCCAATACCTAACCACAATTTACGAAAAAAAAAAGTTACAACTTTCTTTCAAGCAGTCCCGAACGAAACAAGTCGGCATACAAATAAAAAAAACCTTCCCGCCTTTCGTCAAGGACACGTTCATAATAGATGAAAAAATGTTTTGTCATTTCTACGTTCTCAAAGTTACCGCCATAAACTAAGGAAAATAACTTTATTACTACATTCCGACCACTTTACGGTAGTTTTAATTGTTATATTGCGACCGCAATATTGCAAGGGCGGACATCTTTCTTTGACATTTTGAGAAAATGGCGGCTGCTTTGACCCGTCATAATTTATTTTTAGTTGGTTTATTGGATATTGTAAAAATATGTTAGTAGGTTTAGTGTTAAAGTAAATATGTTAGTAAAAGGTTAGTATTGTGGGCTCGTAATATTTGTGCCCAAGTGATAATATTCTGGAGTTTCTTTACCACAAGATATAATGTAAATGTAAGGGAAATTATGTTTATATTTTCTAGTTTTATGCTCTCTTAAGTCTTGTAATAACTAGAACTCGTAATAATTGAGGAGAAAAGATCTTCTTTGCTTCTAAATCTACCTGTATGACAGTGCGTGGTCTATCAAGTCAATACACTTCTTACACCTGACGTTTCAAATGTTGAACAGCATAACTGAATGGTCTAATTTTTCATTTGTACACCATTTGTTTTCTACTGTCTAGTGTCAGTAGGTGATTAAGGTTCTAAAAGTTGAATGAGTGTATCATAGTGTCTACCATAACGTCTGTGACGAACTTTATATAGGTACCTAATTTATTTTAAGCATTGTTCTCGTGTGACTTTATGTCTTTTTTGAGAATAAATATCTTTAAACCTAAGAGAGATTAGTAGGTACCTAGGTACAGACGCCAACATCAAGCTACTACAATCTGTCAAATTTCTTTAATAGATTTTCAATTTTATCGCTAAAGCATTAGATTCAAGGTTGATCGGAAAAAATTGACAGTTTCGGGTAGCTTGATGTGCAGGCGTCTGTACTTTATCGTTATCAATTTTATTAGGTACGTATAGTACCCCTACTTAGCTAACATGATTTCTAATGTAAAGAAATCCTAATAACACAAAAAAATCTAACTCAATTTGAATCATAACCGCACTTTATCATTTTAACTAGGTACGTATCTCGCGGTATCTGTATCTGTATTGCGCATTAAACCATATCAATATGTAAACTATACAGTTAATTCAAGCGTATGCCTCTATTACAGAGGGCAGCACCCTCGCTGCATATTGTGTTAAGTTTAAACAAGAGGGTTCGTTGCGGAGACAGGTTGGTTGCCCATCAACCAGGCAATTATCTTGTCAGACAGATTTTAAATGAGTATTTAAAGGGAGAAGGAGATTTTTCGTTCAATTTATTACTATAAAATATTTTACCTAGACTGTCGATCGAAAACTATAGTACCTACTGGCTTTTATATCCTGACTAGCTTTTTCCCGTGACTTCGTCTGCGATCCAGGATGCAAAGAGTAGACTGTCCTTCGCCAGGTCATGGTTTACCCATGTGCCAAATTGCCAAATAAACATACAAAAAATCAAATCTTTTCACTTTATAATATTAGTTTAGATGAGTAAGTGCAGACGCCAGCTGCAGGTCAAGCTACCCGAAACCGTCAAATTTTCCCAATCAACCTTGAACCATAATGCTTTAGCGATTAATTTGACAATCTATTAAAGAAATTTGACAGATTGCTTGATGTGCTGGCGTCTGTACTTTAAACACCTGATTTATCGTGTTTTTTATTTGTGTTTCCCTGCAAAGACTATAAAATGATATATTACAGAAAGCGATAGTTGAAAAGAAACTATGTGTTAAATTCTATAGGTACAGCACCATTCTCTTCGCGTGGTTTTCGAGGAAAAGATACCAAATTAACGTGCTAGAACCTGCTACAATAGTGTTGAATTAGACACTGAATGTAACAATGAATACAAAGTGTTATTAACTCAACATTAACACCTTTTGATCCAATCAAAGACTAAAAAAAAACCATACCAACCTCATTGTGTTACAGATCTCCAAAACTCCTCACTACCCATATAAAATTTAACACTGGCGACCCCACTCCGCGATAGCCATTCGTAGCAATAAAACAGAAACGAAAAAAAAGGATTGTCTTTTGATTCCAATTTTGAATTCAATTCGCGCGGGTAGCGCTCCATGATTTTATTTTCATGAGCGTCGCGGGACCGGGGGAGTGTGTAACGAAAATTTTAATAATAAATGAATTAAATCTTGTTATTATATTAGTTGATATCAGCGAGGGATTATTGTTTTTATTTATGATTTGGGGCGCCTCTGTTATGGATTAAAGTGATAAATATTTTGATGTAATTTGTTTGGGATTTATTAATGAAAGTTTAAGCGTGGTATGGCGGAAAGAAAAGAAAATATTTTATAAAATCACATGCCTCTCTCCCAGACCTTCATTTTTTTGGCTTTCAGGAAGATCATTACACTAATTACACAGTGGTACCTACCCTATAAAATTCTGGTATTCAGCTGCTTGACTCGACTGAAAGCCAACCTCAACAAAGTTGGAAAAAGCTAGGCAGATGTAGTGGACCTATGGAACATTACACACATTCACAGTAAATCATTTCTTCATTTGAAACCCCTTTCTTTTGATCATCAAGCTCAAAATAAAGGAAGATTTAAGGGTTCAGAACAGGGTCCTAATTCACTATGACTCAATGATTCCTTACTTCGAAACCACGTCAATTCCCTATCTAATCCCGCCAATCTCGCGTTCGTTTGTTCGCGCGATTTCGTTCGTTGTCATAGAGAATATACGCCCTAGTACGTCCAACAGTAAACTAATTTATGCACCCTGATTTTCAAATAACGTACCAACCGTTAAAACAACATAAAAACGCACTCTCATCGACTACCAACAAACTAAAACAAACCACCACTATTTCGCAGCACCTATCACACAAAATTAAAGAAAAAAAAAGCCGAGCGAATAACCCGACCCGCCCCTTACCTTCAATAATATCCCACCCGGGCCATAACACCTTTACCCGTTTACTTTTTAATCCGGCAAGGTCGTAAACAGCCCGGGTAGGGTATCACGGATATACCGGGCCAATCATCCGGCTATCTGCACTATTTTTTCCCGGGAAAATGTAGCATTGGTCCCTGGAGATGTCCCTTAATATATGTTTTATTTGGAAACTATTGTTTCACCGTTTTTTTATACGTGTTGGTGACATGGATTTAGGGTCTGGCGTGTGTTTTGTTTTAAGCAATGTTTGGGGTGTCATAATGACGCGTGGAAATTACTGTTTTGGAGCAGGACATCTTTATCTTTCATGAGTATATCTATATATTTGAACTGGAAGCTCATTGGTAAGCAAAAATAAATCCTATTAAGTTTTTATGGTTAGATTAAATGTTTACGTAAATATATTTTGCTTTATATTCATTCAATTATAATTTTACAAAGAATGTCACATAGACGTTTTTCACTTCTTTCAATTCAGAAGTCTCCAAGGAGTTAGTATTGTGAACAAGAAGGCTGGATATATCAGTAACTTCACTTATGCTTATTTTGATAAGCAGCAGGATAATTGCGTAACACACTGACAGTAGCAATGTCTTTTATTTTGACAGTTCAACAACATTCATTGCGTTATGTACTTGGTTGAGCGGACCAATTTTTCACACATATGAAGCAATGGATTAGCGACATCCTTCAAAATCATTCAGATTGTTATGGATCGTGTTGTTACGCAATTTGAACTAGCAGAAGGTTCTTTACTGATCTACCGATGCTGAAATTAATGAAGACTACTCTAGATTGACACATTATGAGCCTTTTGGCCTCGTGTAGAACTTTCTGTTCAATTTTTCTTTTTGTTACTTTTTTTTATATAACTGTGTTTAGTTTAGTTTGCGATCTTCCTGTACGAGTCGCAATAAATACATTTTCTTTTTTTTTTCTTTCTTTACCAATAAATAGATTGATGCATCCTTAACTTGGGCGGGATACATTTAATGCCATACCAATGTTATAATCAAATGACTTCTCCCGCGGAGCGAGAGGGTATGTCAGACTTTTACTGACTAAAACCTACCAGTGTTCCTTCAGTTGCCTGTGCCAGGGGCCACGGTATCTCTTTCGAACAACCCGCTGCCCTGGCAAACCAAAGTTAACCACACAGTAAGTACCTATGTTAAAAACAAAGTAAGGTTATGATTTCATTCTGAATCTGTTATGGAATAAGTAAGCCTATTTTTATTCAATCGTCCGTAAAAAATACTTTTCTCGAAAGTAAAGAAATGGTAGCAAAAACCCGTCAAATAAAAAACATTACACCATTGCGACTTCTATGTAAAAACCACCCTTATTTTGTGTAAAACTTCTCCATTTTACATTTCTTCGTGCGGAACTAAAGAGATTCGTGTCGCTGTGCGCAATAAACAGCTCAATAGAAAACAGACAAAATTATTTACACATTAGAATGGCGACCGAAACTAATCATTTGCTACTGGTAGCAAAATAAACAAGCATTACTCAGCGGGGACCGGCCCATTATTGTACACCAACCTTTTTTCAAGAATTATAAACCATAATTGTGAACGCAACCATAAACTTTGCTTCACGAAATGTCAAAATGTTTCCCGCGATTTTTGTTTTTTTTTTCGGTGGCCTTTATGTGGCATTGTTTATAATCTATTATGCCAGAGGCTGTAAAAGTGTTGAAAGATATATTGTTTTCGGGTGAAATTGTTACAATTTCTTTCCCTTGTAATAGTTGTTGGTTCTATGAACTCGTAATTAAGCGTTTAGTGTGAAAACTTTTTTCGTGATTCGGAAGGGGGCTTGGTCTTTGTGTTTAATTTCTTGTGGGGCAACACAAGTCGTCAAAAGGACGGCTATGATATGTAAAATTAGTATCGCATGATTGACCAGCAAGATAATAAAATTGAGATAAAATTATTTGTCACTTCACGATCCTTGGCAAGATCGTTAAGCCGTTGGTCCCGGCTGTCATTCGTAGATCTTTGACAGTCGTTACGGATAGTCAGAAGCCCAAAAGTCTGACAACTATTATGTTACCCAGTTACTGGGTTGTGGAGATCAGATAGGCAGTCGCTCCTATCGATATTTATTTTTTAAATGTCGAAGCATCATGCTGAGATAGGAGCCTTTTGGCCTAGTATAGGACTTTGTTTCATTTTTCCTTTTGTTATTTTTTTTTTTTATATAATTTGTTTTATTTTTATTTTTAACTGTGTTTAGTTTAGTTTAGTTTATGATCCTGTACGAGTCGCAATAAATACTTTTTCTTTCTTTCTTTCTTTCTCCATGTAAAATACTAGTATTCGGCTGTATCCGGTTAGACTGGAAGCCGACCCCAACATAGTTGGGAAAAGGCTAGGTAGATGATGACTTCACGATCCTACATATTATTTACTTGTATATGTAAAAGAAAGAAAAAACGTGTATTTTCTTTTACATGATAAGTTATCTTTCATCATAGAAAGTATTTCAATGAATTACTTTGGGAAATAATGCTATTGTGATTGAAGAACTAACCAATGGTCTTTGTATATACATTTCTAAAGCAATAGGTATATTTGCAAACCTTGGAAGCCCACAACATAATATTAAAACGAAGAAAACCTAAAATATTTTGATCTACGCCATTTTCTTGCAAACATCCCAGCCCGTCGGCGAATTCCACATTCAAAATTCCGTTTAAAATCTGTCATTTAGCCAAACAAATAGTCAGCCATTTTGCGTCGATTTCGCGCCAAAATGTACGTCACAAAAGCGTTCGGATACAGACGCTGAATGTTATCATTGTCGGTGAACTGGCGGTGAGAGCGACTGTTTTATTATACACGGTTAAGTCTAAACAGACAGGGGATGTAACTTGGGTAGCGAGGTGAGATATTGCGAAAAATAACCATTTTCGACTGGGAATTTGTTGTGAAGGTATAAACCAGAGGGGCATTCCTTGTAATTTTAACATTCACAGTGTAGCTAAGTAATAACAGCCGCACGGGTCGATCGATTGATCGATCGGTCGATCGAACAGCCGCACGAGTTGCCGCGGTTGGTCCGTGGATGGGCGACCGTTGACCATCTTTCATACGAAGACCCCTCCGTGCCTCGGAATGGCCGCTAAGCCGTTGGTCCCAGCAGTCATTCGTGGATAGTTGACAGTCGTCGTTACGAGTCGTCAGAAGCCCGAAAGTCGGACAACCTGTTTTACCAAGGGGTTTCGTATTACCCAGCAATTGGGTTTTGGAGGTCATATAGGCAGCTTCTCCATGTAAATTACTGGTACTCAGGTGTATCCGGTTAGACCCCAACATAGTTGGGAAAAGACTAGGCAGGCAGAGTCTAAGTCTCAATCTGTCAAAAATACCTCGAATTTTCATACATTTTTGGCAGTCATGGACATTGATTGTCAATAAGATGATATTACGACTAGATTTTGAACGTTTTTAATTACGGGAATTGGCCTTCAGATGTATTTGCCAGACAGCATGAAAACTGGCGCCGGACACTTGAATGAGAGAGGAATTATAACCTCCTTGATGGCAGGTTTCGGGCTATCTATGCCTAGCATGGCTAACAAAAAGTCTTTAATACGCTGTATAGAGCCTACTACTTTGAGCGAAAATATGAAGAGGTTGCTTGATAAATTTTCGCTGACATAAGCAGTATGTTAATAGCAAAGACGTGTAAGATAAAGATCATGTAATAAGCTATTGCTGAACCTTCCCTAGGTTCAGCAATAGCTTATTACATGATCAGCCTATAATGTTTCCACTGCTGGGACACAGGCGTCCTCTATATGAGAAGGAGTGGATCATAATCTACCACGCGGGCCCAGTGTGGGTTGGTAGATGTCCCAAATGTCTTCGAATTTTTGGTTCTAGGACATGCCGGTTTCCTCACTATGTTTCACTGTTCACCGCTTTGAGTCTAGTAGTCTCTGTAGTAGCCTTCATCTCGGTATTCACCCCCTTTCTAACCGTATCATCATTCACACCGTCCATCCATCGTAGACCAAAGTATGTCAAATATTATTGTTTTTTTTTTACAAAATAACGCTTTCTCCCACATTAAAATGATATTATTTACAACGTTTTATTTTATTTCTTGGCACAGTTCAACGTTATAATTCAAATAAATTCTTTGCTAAAAAGCGTAGAATTTGGTATTTTATTATTATGACTTTAATTTTTAAAGCGTCGTATCTATTTCTATACTAATAATAAAACTGAAGAGTTGTTTGTTTTTGACGTGACAACTCATCTTTGGCAGTCGTTACGGGTCGTCAGTAGTCCGAAAGTCTGACAACCAGTCTTATCAAGAGGTATCAAACTACCCAGTTACTGGGTTGTGGAGGTCCGATAGGCAGTCGCTCCATGTAAAGTACTGGTACTCAGCTGCATCCGGTTAAACTGGAAGCCGACCCCAACATAGTTTGGAAAAAGGCTAGGCAGATGATGACTTCTCTATAATATCATAATATCATCATTCACACAGTCCATCCATCGTTTCTTTGGTCTTCCCCTACTCATTACGGTTAATCTCTGTAAGTACCTGTCGGATTTGAGAAACTATTTTTGCGTTTGATAGCCTAATTCTTGAGGAAGGCTATAGGATATAGAACATCACGCTAGGACCTTGGGAGCCGAGGAGCGAAAACTAAGTAAAAGTTACGGTGAGTTTTATAAAAATGTGGCTGTCTCTATTATGACTTTCACGCGAACGAAGTCGCGAAGAAGCTAGGAATTAAAATAAATTAACAGTTTTATTTGCTAAAGAGCGTATAAATTGTTTTTTTTTTATTATTATAACTTTAATTTTTAGAGTGTCGTTTTTTTTTTTATTGTCTATTATTTAGAACCACTTAAAAACATATATTGTGCATTAAGCACATTTTTATAGGTGTTATAAAAAAGCGTCCGCTAATATTTAAATTGTTTTCCTAACACACCAATGTTAGGAATTTCTCTAAAACTTTTAAAAGACGGATTTCGGTAAAACCCATACGCTAAAAATACTGTGGGCAGTGCAAACATTATTTGTATGTGATCCACATTATTATTATAGAAAAGTGGTGACCCAGCGGTAACGGGTGCGACTTACGATCTAGGTCGTAGGTTCGAACCCAGACAGGCGCTTTACTTTGTATGCATTATTTCATCACCACTGCTCTCAAAACGGCGAAGGAAAACATCGTGAGGAAACCGGCATGTCCTTGAACCAAAAATTCGAAGACATGTGACATCTACCAACCCGCATTGGGCCCGCGTGGTGGATTACAGCTACTCTTGAAGAGAGGAGGCCTGCGTCCCAGCAGTGGGAACATTATAGGCAGATTTTGATAACCCACATTAGGTAAAATGTTCTACCTATGTAATGTTTTTTAGGGTTCCGGACGCAAAGGGTAAAAACGAGACCCTATTGCTAAGACTTCGCTGTGTGTCCGTCCGTCTGTCGGTCACCAGGCTGTATCTCAAGAACCGCGATAGCTAGACAGTTGAAATTTTCACAAATTATGTATTTCTGTTGCCGCTATAACAACAAATACTAAAAACAAAATAAATATTTAAGGGATACATACAACAGACGTGATGTAAATGTCAAAACGGCCTTTTATTTTTTGACAACTTTAGTTGCAAACTTTTAGAATTTTATAGAGTACTAACTTCTGGCCGCGACTTTGTCCGCGTGAAATTTCTTGTTGCCCCGACCCAACCCGTCGCATCGCATCACCCGCCCGCGCTGTCACTTCAATGATAAATGATTTTATTTTGAGTAGTAAGTAGGTTTTCACAAACACTTTTACACGTCAATCATATTTGAAATACCTGAAGGCCAATTCTCTTAATTTAAAACGTTCAAAATCTAGTCGCAGTCTCATCTCGGCGACAAATGAATGTCAAAAACTTGTCAAAATGTAGGGAAATTTGAGGTATTTTTGACAGATTGAGACTGAGATCAGACTGTGAATGTTCTTAAAATTACGAGAATTGCCCCTCTGATGAGGTCTGCATTTTCAATCTGGTTAGTCTGAGAAGAAAGGCCGAAACAAACTCAGTCTCTTAAGTCCAGACATAATCTGGGTCAGATCATGTGAAGACCATGTAGGTTGATGAATGAAATGGTCTTTTGAGGAAAAAACCGCACAGATTGAACGGACCTGTCCAGTGAGGTCTTCGTTTTCGCTTAGCGATCTTTCTGCCTTTTTTTTTCTGTTTGCTCGGCTCCTAAAGGTCATAGCGTGATGTTAGAGAGAGCCATAACCTTCCTCGAGAATTGGGCTATCAAATGCAAAAAGGTTTTTCCAAATCCGTCTAGTAGTTCTAGAGATTAGCGCGTTCAAACAAACTCTTCAGCGTTGTTATCAGTATAGATAATTTCATCTTGTTTTAAGGCTGATTTTTCAAACGCCATATAATTTTATCCGAGGAATAATTTTGAATTTTGGACAATTCTTCCATACAAAATTTGTCACACGTCAATTTTATACCAGGAATAAAAATTATCTGCTAATTGAAAAATCAGTAAAAAAAATAATAAAACGCGAATCTGAAACAGTTACGCTGTATCGCTCCTACCGCCGCTGCACGTCGAATAAAAGCGGGAAAATTACTTCACCAACACCCATACATGAAACATCCTAACCACCACCTATTTACCTCTCCCTCCCACGCACTTTTCCCTCTACCTCCATCCCTTTCCCACTCACAGAGGAAAAGCAAGCGAGCTAAGCTTTTCCGACTACAAAATACATTCATGAATCGCTTCGGCTTCCATGATGGCTGATTATACAATGCAATACGGTCCGGAATCCCGTGTTCACTTTTCCTCTAGCTCATACGGGAAAATGCTCAGGGACTTTCGGCACGGTTTGCTGGAGCGAAACGGGCCTTTATCTACGTCCCTCCATTGGCTGTTTCAAAAAAAGTCCGCAGCCTGTGATTGGCCAAAACAAATTGTTAGCGGCGCGTTCTTTATTACAGCGTTATTCGAAAAGTCTTATGTGCCAGTGTTGTTTATGAGAGAATAGTCGTAAGTTCAGTACTAATGGGTGGTGCTTACGGCTCTTTGGTGCTGGGGTGAGATACGACATACGAATTTGAATTTGGTAACGGAATGAAATTGCAATATTAGAACAATTATACGAGTTTTTCTTTTTCGCACAGAGTTGTTACGATTAGAGTTGGCATTCATTTTATATTTTTTTATTATTAAACTTGCTGCATCGTAGGTCTAGTATCTAGTGGTTGCAAGTGTGACTGCTGAGTATGATGTCCTGGGTTTAATACCCAGAGGTCGACTACCTAACTGTTATTGGTAATATCGGAAAACACCAACCCTTTGTAAATAATCTGATGTAGGGGAATTAATTGTAAAGCAAATTGACCACCTGCGTCAATTTGCCGTCTTTTATTTTGTGCCTTTTCATATCATTGTGATTTGAATATACAGACATTTTGGTTGGTAAACAATTTGCCATTTGGCTGTCTTTACATTCTTATTACTACCACATTGTTCTGTTCCGCACCCTAATTCCGTAACACACTATCAATCGCAATCTGAATCATTTTGAAGAATATTGCTAATCCATTGCTCCATATTTTCGAAAAAATCGTCTGCTCAACAACGTAAAGAACGCAATGAATGTTGTTGAACTGTCAAAATGAAACCCATTGCTACTGTGTATGTTACGCAATAGGGTAGTTTCCTGGGTAAAAAACTATTAATTATATTTAGTCCGTCAGTTAGATTATCGAAAAATAATGGACACGTATTTTTTCTTTTGTCAATCAAACAAAAAATGACAAAGATAAAGCGCGTCAAAATTTGGGAGTGGGGGTCGTGACGTCACTTGCTTGCAAAATTGACGTCACGCGGAACTTTAACAGGCGATATCTTCATCATTTTTTATATAGGTAATTGACAAAAAAAAATACGGGTTCAATATTTTTTCATAATCTAACTGACGGACTAATTAGATTTTTTTAGGAAACTATTCCATTTCCGCGATGGTGTGTAGGGTATCAGTGTTCAGCCTTCAGCGTAGTTACAGACACATGAAACTCTTCATTGCTTTTTTTTTACAAAATTAAATTCAAAAGCAGAAAAAAAAATCACCAATGACGTCACTCCTTGTCCTTCAACAATGTTTGTGTTCAAACAATGGTGAGCGGAACGAATCATGTGCTACTGGTTAAGGACCACGGGGGGGATCACGGACTATTAGTCAATGAGCCACAGAGTATAAATAACAGGGTAACAAAAACACATAAGTAGGTACTTTAAACAAAAAATTCAGAATTATTTTTCGTGTTACGCTACATAAAAACTAACACTACTTGGTTTGTAAATATCAGTACCAGGAAGTTGTTAAAACATCAGAAATTTAAGGTAATTGTGGATAAAAATCGTATTATTGAAGCTAACTCAAAAACTACTCAAGAAAAGTCAATGAAAAAGAGAATATAGATAAACGCCCGAATTGAGAACCTCCTCCTTTTTTTTGAAGTCGGTAAAAACATAAATTTATGTTTTTATACATTTTCAGGTTTTTTGATGCTGCACCTGCATGGAGATTATGGACAAAGCTATACGTTAGAAAGTATCAAATGTTTTTGGCGCCTATTAAAGAGTTTTTTTTTTTCATTTTTTTCCCAGTAGAAAGAAACTGCTGAAACTAAAATACGGGAAAAGACCGTTTTCAGACAGCATCAAATAACTATACATTGCAAACACTCTTGTTTGTACAAAAAAAAATGAAAATGCAAAGATAAGTAATGATTCGCAAAAATCCTCAACATTCCTTGTCTATTCCCATACTATGCAATTATGAAATAAAGTAACATAAACATCACACAATATAGCGTCACTAATTCCTAGCTACCGGGCACTGATCGAACGTTGAACACGGACCCCCGCAGTGCTGACGACATAATTCAAATTTTCCCCGTCAATGTTTTTTTTAAATGTGCTATTTCATTCAATTGTTTGAAGATGACAGAGACAGAATGATGATTTAAATAATATGTTTAGCGCTTAACCGCGCGAATATGCAATCGTGGGCTGGCGATCATATATGTTACTTTTTGTTCGGAAATCCGGAAGACTTTCGGCGCGACCACACGTTCTGAAAGCGACCATCGCGTATTCGAGTGAAGATTGCGTATTCGCACGACCCTTTTTCTATTTAGTAATTCGTAAGTATTAAGTAACAAATTCATCACGCAATACAGTAGCGTCACTAATTCCTAGCTACCGGGCACTGATCGAACGCCGAGCACGGACCCCCGCAGTGCTGATCACAAAACTTATTCCTAATACCTTATGTGTGTACTATGTACTTACGTTTACCTGTAAACGTATTTAGTGGCTCATGTTGTAAGTAAGCGTAAGTACGAACTTATGAAGTAGGTAACATTAAATGTTAGTTTTCACTAACACAGCGACACCAAAAAGTAATGCCTGAGCTATTGCATTGCTGGATTTTCAACTCACAGCTTAGCACCGAATGTTGAAAATCCAACAGTGCGTTTTTATTCAGACATCCATTTAGGTGTCAGTGATAATGGGCATAGCCATCACACAATGCAGTAACCGTCACTAATTCCCAGCTACCGGGCACTGATCGAACGCTGAGCGACCCCCGCAGTGCTGACGACAAAACTTATTCCTAATAATGGACTAGGAGTATTTGTGTAAGATGTTTATTATCAGCGTCACACGGCGTGTACTGAGGTTTTGTTTAACTTTTAGAACAAGGCCCACCGGCAAAGACGCTACTCAAAATTACAAACTATTAAAATACTTACTGTGCTGTGACATTCTGCCTACTTTTACGGTGATTTTACTTTTGAGAGTCGTGGGCGATGGGCTTAAGTATTGATAAGGTCGGGATATTATTTTGTTATTAGATATAAATTAAAAAATTAAAACCAGATTATAATGTTCTAAAATGATGAATAGTAAATCTGTTTTTCTTTTTTTGTTTGCCTAAGGTGTCGCACTGCTGGGCAAAAGTCTCCCCCATACTTTTTCAGTTTTCCTTATTCAGGCATAAATTATACCGAATGAAGTTTAGATTTTAACCAAAAGAATAATTAAAAATAAACTCGCCACTATTTCTTATATTTTACTTTTAAGCACGTAAGCATCTAAAAAGAAATCCTATTCTAAATTCCAAATCTCCCTTATGCCAGGTCTACACACACCTAACCCAACAGCCGTCCATAATGGCGGGCGTCGGTTCCGAGGCAATTTTTCACGTCGTATCTCCATCAGGCGCTAAATAATAGAGCCTGGCTTCATGAAGTTTATATTCCATTAGTTGTTGCTGAAACACCATTATCGCGGCCCACTGTAGTTTACAGTTTTATTGCCCGCTAATACAGCCTTGCTGGCTTAACCATAGATGGAACCTATTTTTTTTTTGGTTATGTGTAGAGTAGGCCATGTTGGTTTATAGGTAAGCATAGATGATACTACGAATATCTAAGTGACGGGCTTGTGGCTTAGTAATAACAGCCGCACGGGTCGATCGATCAGGTAAAGCTACGCTTGCCGAAGTTGGTCCTTGGATGGGTGACCATCTTTACATACCAAGACCCCTCCGTGCCTCGGAAAGCACGTTAAGCCGTTGGTCCCGGCTGTCATTCGTGGATCTTTGGCAGTCGTTACGTACCTACGGGTCGTCAGAAGCCCGAAAGTCTGACAACCAGTCTTACCAAGGGGTTTTGTACTACCCAGTAACTGGATTGTGCAGATCAGATGGGCAGTCGCTCCATTTAAAATACTGGTACTCAGCTGCATAAAAAGCTAGGCAGATTATGATGAGATGATATATTGAGTTAGGTTTTTTTTTGACAAGGGAATTTTAGGTCATAATAATGATTATTGAACTAGGTTTTATTTTTAGTTTACATTACTAGCTCTTGCTCGTGGCTCCGCCCGCTTGGAGGATGAAAATAATCACACGGGGCTACACTATCGACATGAAGTAGTCCTAACAGGCCATGGTCTACCATGGTCTATCTGTGTGCCTAGTTTCATCGAAATCCATTTAAAGGAAGACAGAGAGAGAGGTTTCACCCGCATAAATGTCGATCCCGTGGGAATATCGGGATAAAAAGTATCATAGGTGTTATTCTGATCTCTAAGCTATATTACTGTAAATTTTCATCAAAATCCGCTCAGTAGTTTTTGCAAGAAAGAGTAACAAATATCCATCCTCACAAACTTTCGCGTTTTTAATATTACAAGCTGCGCCCCGCGGTTTCACTCACATAAGTTTTAGTAAAAAAAGTATCCTATGGGTGAATATCCCCGCAGCAAATTTTACGCGTCCACGTTGAGAATCGAGGTGTTAAATGATAGGATGTTTCTTATTTTTTTTTATAGTGAACTACATAACTTGGTTCAATTAGGGCCACATTTTTTTTTTTAATAAGGGTGTGTAAATAATCAGAGAAAAAAAAAACGCCATAAAATTCCAGTTTGGTGGCTTGTCCCAGCTCCATTTTTTGATATAAATGCATTCACCAAAGTAACAATTTAATGTACAATAAAAAATAAACGATTTCGTTAGTATATGCATAAAACACATTCTCTAAAAACAACCAAACCATATTAGAAAATCTAATTTAAAAGCACAGGATACTCAATCAAAGTTTGTCCAAGCAAAAATCAAAATTTTGGTGGCACTTATTCAACTTACTATAAAATGAAGCTTAGTGCGCGTGCGATCAGTCGTGTTTTATTATTTCACATCTCTCAGTCATGCGCCAGCATTTGCGCGTAACAGGTGTGTGTTTAGTGCTGTGATTTCCCCCCAAAAACGTAAGTACCATCTTTGGTGGCACGGGGGACAAGAATTGTTCAATTTTTGGTGGATCGATTTGCTGTTAATTTTAAAGTGTTTTAATAATAAGCTATACATTATAGGTAGTAATTTGGGTTACGCATAATTCAGTGATATTAATTTAATTGTAACTTAAAACCCCTATTTTTAATGATTTTTTATATGCCTGGTTTCAATTTTGGTGGCTCAATTTTGGTGGTTTTGGTGGTGTTTTCACGCCACCAAAATTGAAAACGAGCCACCAAGTTTTAAGTACGTACTGTATGTTTGATTAGCAAACAAAGAAACGTTATGTACTTGGCAGTAAGTAAGACCTATTATTATAAGGGTGGCATACTAATGACTAAGTTTCTTATTCTTATATTTGACGGCACGGTTGGCGCAGTGGTTAAGCGATTGACTGCTGCGCTGCGTGTCGCGGGTTCGATTCCCGCACGGAACAAATATTTGTATGACCTACATGTATTTGTTCCGAGTCTGGGTGTTTTTCTATCTATAATATGTATGTATTTACAAAAAAAAAAAATTGTATATAAGTAGTTTATCAGCCATCTTGTTACCATAACACAAGCATTAGGTTGCTTAGCTTGGGACAAATGGTGCTGTGTGAAATGTCCAGGGATATTATTATTATTATTATATATTTTTATTTTGTTGCTTTTAAGAATGCCAAAACAGACTAGCGAAGAGAGGCTGCTTAAAAAGAGAATGGCAGAAAGAAGAAGAAAGGCAAGAATAAAGAGCAATCCCGAACAGGCTGAAATAGTACGAAAAAGAGAAAGGGAGAGATCTTTATCATTCATTATACCTGTTATACAGTCCGCTGCAATTTCATTTTCCACCACGACCTATCGTCGCGATCAATCACCAAAAAAAGCGAGAAGGTAAACTTGTTACACAGCAACAAAAGTCCTATGGCACTGCGAAAGTGGTCATGGTGAGGGTGCACCTGACGGAGTTGGCGGTGTTTTAAAGAGAACTGCAGACCAGGTAGTAGCATACGGAAATGACATTACGGACATTGTTAGTCTAATTCAAAGTCTGAAAGCCAATACAAATTCAGTAAAAATTTAACGCGTGGAAGACTACGAAATTACTGAGAAGGACTGGCCTATTACTAGACAGTTAAGACCTTTTCCTGGAACTATGAAGGTACACAAAGTGATTTGGACCAAATGTTTCAAGCACCGATTGGCGCTCCGTTCTCTGTATTACGCCGAGCCTCAGTGCATGTACAATTCCACCCAATGCCTTCATGGTAAGCACTTAGGATTTCACAACTTACCATTCAATGAACACATGGATGGTGAATTTCAACGCACAGTTCGCGAAGAAGGTTTAGCTAAGGCTCAGACTACCGATATGATTAAACCGAGAACCGATAGAGTGCGTCACTCTGTAAACATTCAGTCTTCAGTACAAGACATCCATATTATATCTCAGCAGACTATTTTGCATGGCAAACATCCCGTGACAGTTCATAGATTCAAAGGATCTGAAAACATGGAATTTAGTCATTTACAAAGACCAAGGACTTCTCAATTATACTAGAACATCTCGTTCAAAAATATTAATCGTGATGTGTTTTCCAAGTTCGAAAAATCTGGTGACTCTGCAGCAACTGCTGACAAAACATCAGACTTAGATGTTAATAGTTCATCTGACTTAGAATATAACATATTTTATAGTTTAACGTCGTCGTTATTTTTTAAATTTTGCATTTTATTTGCAAGAATAGTTATTAAAATTCAGCTTGGTTATTTGGTTGTTTATTACGAAAGATAACGGGTTATGTGGTAAGTGAAAAATATAATAATATTGTTTTTAGGAAACTTGTTGAAATTCTAAAGAAAAAAGTATTATTCCTGGTTTTAAGTCAGTTTGTATGAGAAAGATATATTTAACACAATTAAGTTTGTTATTCCATGCAACTTTTGTAACTATTCTGTGTAACTATTGCAGTTAAGTTCCTATTAGATGTAAGTACTCTGCTTATTGTTTTCTTGTTTTAAGTTTTTTTAGTAAAGATGAGAAATCTTTATATTGGAAAATTTTGAATTCCTTTCTTAGATTTAAATACTGATTGTAGAAACCATTGATCTCGTCTGGTGATTAGCACCCAAATAATTATTGAGTTAAGGTTCTTTAGTAAACTGAAATCTGTAACTAGAGCGTTGGTGAAATGGTCATGATAAATGTTTGCTATTTCACTATGTCTCCACCATGGATTTAATATTGTATTATCTAATAATAATTTTTTTAATCATTTTTTTTTATTAATTATGTTTTATTTCTTAGTTTTGTTTGGGAAACTTTTGTATGTTGGTAGTTGTTGACAAGTAATTTTGTTTACCATAAAAAGATTAATGTTTTCTGTTTTCGTGTTTTTGTGTCATAAACTCATAATTATGATTATGAGTTTATCAGATAAAAAATAATAAATATTTTTAGCAATAGAGTTTTATTAACCGATGAAAATTATTGATAATTCCTCAGTCTAATTTGTGAGATGAGACAGAAAAATCCAATTTTGGTGCCACTGATTTTCAATTTAGGTGGGCACTTTCGATTTTGGTGGGCGATTTTCCATTTTGGTGGACACACTAGACTTTGAACTAAAATATCTCAAAAAGTTATTGAGATATTCTTAGACCTCTTGAAGATCCTTCTAGCTTGGACTTTCTATTCTTATACCAGGTCCTTATTTTTCACGAAAACTGAAGAAAAAATTACGCCACCAAAATTGAAAAAAAATGCACATTGTTGAAATTGACCCCTATGTGTTAATCCGGGTTATAAACTATAGTTTTGTCGTGAAAGAGTAACAAACATCCATCCATCTTGCCTCATTAACTTTCGCGTTTATAATATTACTAGCTGCGCCCCGCGGTTTCATTCACATAAGTTTTGTTCCCGTGAGAATAACGAGATAAAAAGTATCCTATGTGTTAATCCGGGTTATAAACTATAGTTTTGGTGTGAAAGAGTAACTAACATCCATCCATCCATCCTCACAAACTTTCAAATTCAAAATATTTATTTGCCAGAAAATACATTGTTCAACAAGGGAAGACCTTAAAGCCTAAGTGTTATTGTATTCTGCCTGCAAGCAAGCGTGCAAATTACATTCAATAATAAGGTCATTCATTTTCACATCGTACCCGTTCGCATTTATAATATTATTGACAGTTATTATAATTATATATAGTATAATATTATTAGTTGACAGTTCAACAATATTCATTGCGTTATTTAGGTACGTTTTTAAGCTGATAAATTGTTCGGACATATTATGAAGCTATGGATTAGTAATATCCTTCAAAATGATTCAGATTGAGATTTATAGTGTGTTACGTAATTAGGGTGCTGTACTTACCCTCAGCAAATCCAGAAAAAACTTAAACGTTAAATCTAAGTGTCACTATCCCATTCCAATCTAAATAAACAACAAAAAAAATACCTATAAAAAGAGTACTCGACAATCCCCATTCGTCCGCCATCATAAATAAGAAAACAAAGAATAAAAATAATCAACTAGATGAGCCAAACAGCAATGAATAGTAAGTGCGCACACATAGCGACGTATAACTGAGTCCGTGTAATAATACGCGGATGATAGGCATCAGTAATATAGCAGCAGTCAGATTGAAATGATAGCTGTTCGTAGGCTACATGGATTTGTAGGGGGACCACTGTTCTACAGGAGAAAGTGAGACTGTCTGTTTTATCATACTTCGTAGAGCTTTCGGTGAAAAGGCTCATCCATAGAAGAAAGACACTCAAACACAAATCATTTATTTCAACTAAACAATTATCAGGAACTTTTGGATTGTCAAAGAGTTGTTCAGTCAGAAAGATGAAGCTAGTTGCCCATTCCAAAGCGTAGGTACCTATGTCGAAGAACGGGCAAGAAACTCCACGGAAACTCTTTTAAACCATAAAATTGTTACAAAATATTTGATTACATCATTTGTGTTGAAATTAACCATGTGAGAACGACGTGTAGCGACAAGTAAAACTAAACTTTAAAAGTCAGGGGTGATGAAATTAAAGAAAGGGAGGTAGAAAACCATTAATGTTATATTTATAAACAATTATGTGGAGGTGGGGTGTATTGATGATGATGATAGGTGAGTCGAGGAGGCTGAGCTGGAGACGTGCACGTTAAAAGCGTCCGATGTAGAAAACATAAAAACAATTCAGAAATTAAAATGAGCGGTGGCAGCTAAGAAATGACTAGTCCCTACTGATGGTCTCCAAAGTTACTTGACATTTTTCCACTTCAGCTATGACCCAACACATTATGATTTAAAATTCTAGTGATCCAAATGTTTGAACTGCTCTAAAGTTTTTATTGACATAAGGCTGGTTTTTCCAACGCCAGATAATTTTATCAGAGGAATAATTTTGAATTTCGACAGTTCTTCCATACAAAATCTGTCAGACGTCAATTTTATGCCACGAATAATAATAATTATCTGTTGATTGATAATTCAGCCCCTAATCAACTACGAGTACCAGTGACTTATCACAAAAAATAATAACTCTTAGGAGTACCTACCTGAATATATTTTCATTTTAAATCATAATGTGACATTACAGTTGAAGTGGAAAAATGTCTACTAACTTTTGGAGGCCTCTGTACGTATATCTTTGCATGTGTTCAGAGGCTCTTAGTACTAGAAAGCTGTAATTTGACATGGGTATACATATTAATCACGCCGACAAAGTGTTAAATAAAATATATATATTTTTTTTTTGCCTTTCAACGATATGACCGATTTTATCAATTGGGAAGCAAATCAAGCTTGAGTGAAGGTCGCCTTGACACGTGGACGTAAGAATCTTCTACAAAGACTTATAAAACTTAAAAAAGCTATAATAATCCCTATTTCCCTTCTTAGTTATGGCGTGACCAAGGGAAATAGGGATTCATTTTTATATAAGTATATATATAGATTACTTTAGGAATTTTTTTCCAAAACTTTGAAACCATGTCACATCCACCAACACACACTGGGCCCGCGTGGATTATGGCTCACCCCTCTCACAGAGAGGAGGCCTGCTTCCCAGCAGTGGGAACATTATATCATAATGTAAGGAATTAATTCCGGAAGCTGCGGCAAATCTCATATTTTGCTATTGGGCGACTGACCGGCCGGCCGACTATTTAGCTATTCACCGTTTGTCGACTATACACCTCCATTCTCACCTCTATTTTCATCGACCAAAAACATAGCATTTTGTTGGTTCTGATGCGTCATCAACTTTGGGGAAAATCCCGCATGATTCACATCCCCCAGCCACCCTACTCTCGTACTCCTATTCCTTAGTAATACGAACATCATTTATTACTCAGTTATCAGTGCCTCGACGTACGCCCGCCATATTTGTTATCGAACTATTATTGGCGGGAGTTCTTCTCACAATTACGTTATTTTTATATGTCTCTGTCATTTTCTGTCGGGATTATGTTGTTTTTTCGACGTTGATGGAATAATATTAGATATTCCTCTTGATTTAACTTACATTTTTTTTTTTGTTTCAATCTGTAGCCAAAACTTTGAAGATTTGTGACTGTCTCTTACCAACCCGCACTGGGCCCGCATGGTGGATTATAGCCCACTCCCTCTCACAGATAGGAGGCCTGTGTCCCAGCACAGTGGGATTTTAACCATCCCTTGGGTTCCTCTGCGCGTCTCTTCATCTCCCACTTATCTTGCGATTCTGACCAAAACTTTAATTTGATTGAAAATAACAATCTATCAAAATACAAATCTAGTTTAGACCAAACAACAGTTTCCGAGACCTCTTGATGGGCTTCTTACTTATGGCAATCGACAGTTCAGTCGATCGTCGGTGTTCATTTCAGGCAAATGAGCAGTTTTTCAGGGAGTTTAAATGGCAGATTAATTTATTTTAATTTTATTTATTAGGTCTACCAACAATTGTTTCCAATAATCTACAAAAAAAAAAAAAAACATCCGTTTAAATTCTATACAGTGCAACAATGACCACATGAATAAAAAAAAACAGTAATAAGTAATTATGTTAGTTGTAAGCTACTAATTGTACAAGTAAACTTAGTAAAATATATAACTATGTATTAGTAACATATTAAAAGCCTCATTTCTTTAAAAAAATTACGTACACAGTCCAAAAACTTTGTACAACAAATCTTATAAAATCTTTTTTATTTATTTAAAATCTTTCACACCCAACTGCCTGTAGTATTAAAGACAATTAGTACACGTCAATTACATTTCCAACTAAAGTATATGACAGTCTGACCCACAAAGATACTTCTCATTTCCCAATAAATATCAATTTTCCGCTTACAGACTGCCTGTCAAACAGCCTTCCACCCTCCCTACCTTCCTCACACACAATCAATACACCTCCAACACAACACAGGTAAGCCATACATCACTCCCATTAAAGGCTCCGATACGTGCGACCGTTTAATTAACACCCACACATGCACACGCTGAGTCGTGTCGCAGACGACACAGAGGTGGATTACGGATGGGACAAACTTTATTATTTTTCTAGTGTAACGACACAGACTATGGGAGTACCAGAAATTCAAAGACGTGACATCTACCAACCCGCACTGGGCCCGCGTGGTGGATTACGGCCCACTTCCTCTCACAGAGAAGAGAACTGTGTCCCAGCAGTGGGAACATTATAGGCTTGTTCTTGTTTCTAGTTTCTTCACGATGTTTTCGTTCACCATTTTGGGAGCAGTGGTCATGAAATAATTTTCACAAAGTAAAGCGCATGTCTGGGTTCGAACCTACGACCTATGACTCGTAAGTCGCGTCCGTTAGTTATCTGATGTATTGTGTGTCTTTTAGTTTGTGCCAAATAAATGTATTTTCTTTCTTTCTTTCTTTCTTTCACTTGGCCACCACTCCTCAATGTGCTCATAATACTTACCTCTAATTTACGATGATTTACTTTAAAAACTGAGTTCAAAAAATGAGTTCACTTTCTAATTGTGTAAATTGTTTCTTCACCACTGCTCTCAAAACGGTGGACGAAAACATCGTGAGGAAACCGGCATGTCCTAGAACCAAAAATTCGAAAACATGTGACATCTACCAACCTGCACTGGGCCCGCGTGGTGGATTACAGCATTATAGCCCACTGCCTCTCACAGAGAGGAGGCCAGTGTCCCAGTAGTGTGAACATTATAGGCTGACTTGCAGAGCCACGCGGTTTCACCCGCATAAGTTTCGATCCCGTGGGAATATCGGGATAAAAAAGTATCCTATATGTTAACCCTGGTTATAATAATAATATCCCTGGAAATTTCACACAGCACCATTTGTCCCAAGCTAAGCAACCTAATGCTTGTGTTATGGTAACAAGATGGCTGATAAACTACTTATATAATTTTTTTTTTTTTTTGTAAATACATACATATTATAGATAGAAAAACACCCAGACTCGGGACAAATACATGTAGGTCATACAAATATTTGTTCCGTGCGGGAATCGAACCCGCGACAGGCAGCGTAGCAGTCAATCGCTTAACCACTGCGCCAACCGTGCCGTCAAACGTTATAAACCATATGTGTGCCAAATTTCATCCAAATCCGTCCAGTAGTTTTTGCGTGAAGGAGTAACAAACATCCATCCATCCATCCATACAAACTTTCACGTTTATAATATTAGTAGGATACTTGAGTGAGGTTCGAAGTAATAACTCTACACTACAGACTCCGGCTCTGCCCCTCGTGTGGTGGTCGTCCGTGTGTCGTCAGCAACGGGTGCCTTATTAAGTAACAGTACGACAGAGTTGATGGGTGGCTCGTTATTGAACGGACACAGGGTCAAATTGAATTAGCTAGCGAAATTCTGCAGACGTGATTGGTCGATATCTGAGGGACAATTCTCGTAATATTAAGAACGTTCACAGTCAGATCTCAGTCTCAATCTGTCAAAAATACCTCTAATTTCCCTACATACTTATTTGACAAGTTTTTGACATTGATTGTCGCTGAGATGAGATTGCGACTAGATTTTGAATGTTTTTAATTTAAAACGAGAAAAAAATGTTTTGATTGTAAATTATTATGGGGTCGACGACCTTAGGTAGTGTAGTTACTTTAAAGATCAGTTAAAAAATATGTTTTTTTTTTCGTGTAAACTAATGAAGTTTACACGAAAAAAAAACAGATTTTTTGATACTATACGTGATAAGTAAAGTATTGATATTTAAACGTGATAAAACAAAAAAAAAAATATCTCAAAACATACTTGAAATAACTACACTACTGTACATAAATGGTTAAATAAATAAATAAAAACTTTTTTCGTTGACCCCAAAAAGAATAATTATTATCATATTTTTTTTAATCACGTCTGCGTAGTTTCGCTAGCAAATGAAATTTGACCCTGTATAAAGGTAAGCTGCCATATGTAGGTACAGTGGTGAAGATAACATATAAAGTTTTCTCTACATACATAATAGTCCTTCAGACCGAATTTCGGTCATGGCGGCAAATGTATTCGGAGACCATAGCCATCGACACAGGAGATGTCATAGTGCACAGGTGTGTCCGCAGACACAGGTGCGCTCTCTCCTCCCTCACTCTCATAGTCCGATGAGGCGGCAATCCTGCCGGGCCGGAGAGAGATCAGGCGCAGGACCAACGGCTCACATCGCCATCTTCCTAAAACCGGTCTGTTACTAAGGCATCCCTAACAGAAAAACACAAAAATTCTATTGTTTTTATATGTATGGGTTTTGCCCGTAGTGTGGGGATCGACCCGTGCAACTGACTTATTTATTTATTTAAAATTTTCGCACAAAAAGGTACAAAGGCGGACTTAATGCCTTAAGCATTCTCTACCAATCAACCAAGGGTGGTGAAGAGATTAGATGGCAGGTGATTTAGTTGAGAGGGACAATGATTAAAAAAAACTCTTAGAACTATGTACATACATAGGTTATATACACATACATACTATTACTATAATATATACTTATAATATATACGAGTATACAAAATCAAAGAAGGGAGGTGTTAAAATGACGCTACGCTATTAATTTTTGAAAATTTGTTTTGAAAATAACTCTGCAATTTCCGCTTAAATGCATTCCGACTGTGTTTACTTAGCCACGACTAAGTAATAACAGCAACACGGGCCGATCGATCTGGTTAAGTACGCTGGCCGCGATCGGACTGTGGATGGGTTACCATCTTTACATACCTCCGTGCCTCGGAAATCATGTTTTACCCTTGCCGGCTGTCATTCGTGGATCTTTGACAGTCGTTACGGGTCGTCAGAAACCCGAAAGCGTGACAACCAGTCTTACCAAGGGATATTGTATTACCCAGTTACTTGTGGAGGTCAGATAGGCAGACGCTCCATGCAAAATACTGGTATTCAGCTGCATCCGGTTAGACTGGAAGCTGACCCCAACATACTTGGGAAAATGCAGGCAGATTCATTTATAAGGTCAATTTCATCTTGGACTGTTCACCATCATACACTTTTTTTTATTTATTATTTAAAAATAGAGAGTTCTTATCTAAAATAATTCAGCGATAACAATTCGTTTGTGTGAATTTTGATGATTTGGGAAATGAATCTGTTAAATGAATGTGTTGTTGTTGTTAATGTAGGTATGTGTTGGGTTTTTCTGAGAAGAATTTTTCAGAAGCAGGCTGTATTCTGAATTTGCTCTCTATTGCACGGGACTTAAATATAACTAGCGAAATGTGGGTGTGCATATTTTTTTTTTTTTGTTTCCGTGGTGGAAAATCCTCATGGATGTCCGCCGCCCTGGGGCGGGCGACGGGTCTGTCAGACTCTTACTGACTAAAAACCATCCCTGTGTTCCATCTCACACCTACGCCGAGGGTCGCGGGAACGATGGGTGTGCATACTAACCTAACCTTTCGGGGTATTACAGGCGTGATGCTATGTAATTTTTTTGCATTGAACGTTGTACTGCTTTGTAGCCTGTAGGTCATATTTTTTTTGACGGCACGGTTGGCGCAGTGGTTAAGCGATTGACTGCTGCGCTGCGTGTCGCGGGTTCGATTCCCGCACGGAACAAATATTTGTATGCCCTACATGTATTTCCGAGTCTGGGTGTTTTTCTATCTATAATATGTATGTATTTATAAAAAAAAAAAATTGTATATAAGTAGTTTATCAGCCATCTTGTTACCATAACACAAGCATTAGGTTGCTTAGCTTGGGACAAATGGTGCTGTGTGAAATGTCCAGGGATATTATTATTATAATATTAAAGAGAGTATCTAAAATAATTTCTGTGAATTAAATTGCTAACCTATCTACCAAAAACGCTTTCGTAGCTCGAATAGTTCTGTCAACTATGCTTTCGTAGCACATTCGAAGCGCGAGCTACGCCGTAGCACAGCGCGTAGCGCATTGAGACACGCGGCGCTACGCAACTTCCTTGGTCCGTTTTTACAAAAATGACTCAGTTTCCGGATAAACACTATCTACGGGATTTATCTGTCAGATAAATGTTAGCCGGTATAAGACTGTGAATAAAATTAAGTAATTTATCTTGAAAACTATAGTAACCTACCCCTTTATTCATAAACGTTGCTTAAAGTTAAGCAGTGATTAGCGACTGTTTAACCATACATGTTTGACGTTTAAACGTTACTTAACTTTAGTCATCTTTTATGAATAAACCCCATTGTGTTTAGAATACGTAATATTAATGTAAGGCAAACAGCATTGACATCCGAATTGCGTAACACACAACCAATCACAATCTGAATCATTTTGAAGGAGCTAATCCATTGCTTCTTATGTTCGAACAATGTGTCTGCTCAACAACGTAAATAACGCAATGAATGTTGTTGAACTGTCAAAATGAAACCCGTTGCTACTGTTCGTGTGTTACGCAACTACCCCGTAGGTCCCTTTATAATCTTTTGCTAAATTAAAAGATCAACTAGTAAGTGTATGATTATGTGTTATTTTACCGCTACAGTGAAGCATTATTTTTATCCTATCGTATACTGCACTGGTTGACGTCATCACGTCAACGCCGACTGATGCTGTAAACGGGGATCTACTCCGAAGTGCAAAGTGCGAATGTTTGGATCAGACCGACACATGGCCGAACCAAATATTATTGAAAAATGCGAAAAAGGTTCGGATCGGCTCAGTTGGGTCGGGACCATAGTCAATATTCGAAAGAGCGTAGGAGTGTAGGATCGCAACCGACCGAAATAAATAGTAACTTCGTAGCAGGAAACCGCTGAACATTCGGCCGATACTACTTCGGAGTAGACCCCCTGCGCTGGGACTCTGTCTCGCATAGGGTCTTAGCATGATGCACTTCCTCTCTCCCTAAACATCATCATTATATTTTCTTTGCTCCTGTTTCATGTTTATTAGTATATGTATATATTTATTTAGATTAGTTCATTATACTTTTTTTATTTTAGTATTAGCTTGTAAATTGTAATTGTTGTGTCCTTGTGAATATATATACTTTATGTACGTATTTATTGTATTATGTAAATGGTACACCACAGACTGCCTACAGTATTTGTCTCTCATTCCCCTTTTTAATCCATTCAAAGGTTGTCTTTAAAAGATCGCTCTTAGCGATAAGACCGCCCATTGTATCACCCTTTGTAAAATGTCTATATTTATGTCTGTAATGTATTGTATATGGTGTACAGTCACGAGCACCAATATGTCAACACTTAGCAACTTTTATCTGCGATTTTTTCGTGAAATAACGAATGCAACGTTGAAATACGACACATTATATAAACCTATGGGTTCGAAAATGCTATGTTCGTAACAACATAAAATTTCATTAAAAAATAAAGGAGTACATCGCTTTTGAATAAAGCCGAGTGTGTACATACTTTACATAATACAGAGCATTCTATTCTATTCAATGCTGAGCGATTACTGTTTAACGTGGATGTGACGCATATTTCCCCCCAATTTGTTATTTTTGTGTTTGTGTTCTTGCTTTGCGTCATCATCATCATCTGCTTAGCCATTTCCCAACTATGTTGGGGTCGGCTTCCAGTCTAACCAGATGCAGCTGAATACCAGTCAATCATCATAATCAGCCTGTAATGTTCCCACTACTGGGACACAGCTAGGCCTCCTTTCGGTGAGAGGGAATGGAATACCAGTATTTCCGTCATATTTACCGCAAATATACATTTATTCTTTCATTCTTTTTCACAAACACCTTTCTCTAACTTAACTCATTTTTAAGCACACTCGGTGTCTTAACACGTTGACTGCCAGACAACAGACACAATAGAAAATCTATTGTTGGCGGACACCGGTGACCACGGTGGGAGTCAATGCCTTAACAAAATTAAACAACAAAATAAATGTATATAATAACTGTCTTATTTATTCTCTTCTTTTATATTTTAAAATGTAATTTTTACAATGTTCCTTACGAACTAAGATATTTTATTTTAAGTGAATGCATTAATTAATTAAACAATTATCTATTTTACTATGAACACTAACACTTATTTCGTTAAACATTAATATTTTACACAACATTTACAATAAAAGGTACAGAATTGCGACTAAAAATCGCAGGCTATTTTCGCTGGAGTGGTGAAAGCTTATGCGGATCCCGCACCCCAGGTTATAGGCAGAGGTGGAACACCGCGGTGGTTTTAGCAGGTAAAAGTCAATACACCTCTGTCACCCCCACGATGAAGGAAGTTCATGAGGATTTACAACGCGCAAAAAAAAAGGCAAGTTTCACTGGGTTCACTGTTTCGTATTCCAAAACCAGGATATAAACAAGAATCTAAATATATATAACTCAAAGGTGACCGACTGACTGACATAGTGATGTATCAACGCACAGCCCAAACCACTGGACGGATCGGGCTGAAATTTGGCATGCAGGTAGATGTTATGACGTAGGCATCCGCTAAGAAAGGATTTTGATCAATTCTACCCCCAAGGGGATAAAATAGGGGATGAAAGTTTGTATGAAACTTTGTCAATTTTAAACCGATCGGGCTGTATACATCTTAACGCGAGCGAAGCCGCGGGCAAAAGCTAGTATAAAATAAGAAGGATAAGATAGTAAGGATACGGGGATCATTTTGATTAATATTCCTACCTACCTATGACTTATAGTCGCAAGACTGAAGGAAACCTACAATTCTTACACAGTCATTTCACCTCTAATTTCACAGTGATCTTAAAGCCGCGTTTTCACTAGGGGACATTTGTTCCGCGACTCTGTCACTCGACACGAACTTCACGTGTCCCGCGCGATGTCACCCGACGTCGCTTGGATCATTTACGGGTCGCGCAACTTGTCGCTAGTCAATGCTCTGCGAGCGTCGACACACGCGACCTTCGTGTTTTTCGACAGTCGCCGGACAGGCTTTGAGTAGTGAGAACGTGTGTCGCTTTGTGTTCTGAAAATGGCAGTAGTGTGGTCCTTCTCGGCCTCCTCGGGCGACATACTGATCATGACTGGCGAATGTGAACAAGTCATATGTCGCGGGACATTGTCCCACAACTTTTGCAGAGACAACTACGTGAATGTCGAGCGATAAGTATCTGCGACATGTCGCCTAGCGAAAATGCGGCTTTAAGCCTCGGGTACACTAGGGGACATTTTGTCCCGCAACATGGCACGCAACACTCACTCTACGTGTCGCTGCAACGTTGCAAAGTGTTCCGCAACAAGTTCCGAAACATTACGTGACGCGGGACATGTTGCTTGCTAGCTCCGAGAGCGAGCGCACGCATCCCGAGTCAGTGTCGCGCCATTTGTAGGCCTGCAAAATGTTCCGCGACATTCTCTCGGGACATTCACGTAGTTGTCGAGCACCATGGTCCGCAACATGTCGCTCCATTGGTCTCCTAGTGAATTCGAGACTTTATTATCATTAAAATAAGGTTGCTATTGGGTTGCCTGCCACTGGCAATTCTGTCAAAATCACAGTGATCTTTATTATCTTTACTATAAGGTTGGTATTGGTTTGCTGCTAGCTGTCAGAGATAAAATAACTGTGACAGGACGGCGATGTTTGAAATTACCGCCATTGATGAAAATGGTATACACACATATAAAATTACATTATAATTTCGATATTGCACTAATGTTTACTACTATTTAAGGTCTATTCACACATCAGGGCCGTGTCCGGGACGTGTCAGGGCCGTGGCACACACAAGGCAGACACTGAAGCTCCGTCGCCGTCCCGGACACGGACGTGTGTGAACGAGTTCATATAAAATGCAGCATGCAGTGCAGGGAGAACTGGTTTGGCCTAGGCGAAACTAGTTCATCCTAAAATCGGGTTTGGCCGGTAAAATATACACCAATATTTTTTTGAGCCTCTGGCGAAGCACAGTCCGTTCACGTCCCGGACACGGCCCTGATGTGTGGATAAACCTTTAACATACTTTGGCTTTTTACACAAACCTACAGAAAAAAAAATTGTAAAAAGAAAATACAAACGGTAAATTTTGTAAATAATATTCTACAAATTTATTCCATATTTATTTTCTTCAAAAGATTGAAATTGTTTGTAAAATTGTCTATTAAAAACGAATTTCGATTATTCTAAAATAAACCTTACCATAGACAAATCTACTAATTTGGAGCATTTTAACGTGGAATGAATAATCACCAAAACTTATAAATTACTGTACAATACATTTTTACGTCTTTTTTTACTAAAATTAAAGTATATAATCATTAATTTCCGTTCATTCAAAATCGTTCACTCACAGGTATGACCAGCATTCAATAAATTAACTTACAAAAATATTTACAATAATTCTTTCTCGTCCAAATGGGTTACAATTTGGTACTTGGTGGGGGTCAAACTCCACTGTGCATTTTGACCCCTATAATTAATAATACATAATAATTTTGTTTTTTTTCTCTCCCGAGTTACAACGATGCGTTATTTTAGGGCTTACACTCAACTCAGATTTTTGTCCCCCAATTATACACAATCATACCTTTTCACCCCCAACAATAGTATAATAATACCAACCCATTTGGCAAACTTCTTAAACGCAACACTCCATCGGGAAAATTAAGCTCCAAAATTATTTATCAACATTCAAGTTGAAGTTCGAATACGGAGGCCTTAGCGACGTCGCCTCCGCGTTCACGGGAGAGGGGGGCGTAGGGGGGATGTAAGGGTAGCGGGGGTACGTAGGGTAGGGGTAGGGGTACCCCGCGGGTAGCAGCTGGGGGTTGTGGAAGGGGGGAATGAGGGCGGGAGAGGGGTATCCGTAAGGTAGGCCTACGGATGAGGCCGCCGCTTGGAGGATTGATGCGGCGAAGGCTGGGTCGCTGTAGACGGCTGCGTATGGCCAGGCGACGGCTATGCGTTGTCTCTTGTCCTTCATTCTTCGGTTTTGGAACCATACCTGTTGATGAAGAGATGTGGTTTAGTTGAATGTTGATTGAAAATAAAATTCGGAATTTCAAGGGTAACTTAGTAGAATAAGTAGAGATTGTAACTGGAAGATTTATAAGCTATTTCTGTTAAAGGTTAAATAAGCCTGCAGGGTGCAGGTGACGCAGGTGTTAAATGTTAACCGGTACACTTATGTGGCGGTGAATAAAATTAAATCATTTATCTTGAAAATTATGGTAACATTGTGCTTAGACTAGGTAATATTAATGTAACTCAAACAGGACCCTAATTGCGTAACACATTATCAATCGTCTGAATAATTTTGAAGGTTATTGCTAAATCATTGCTTCATATGTTCGAAAAATTTGTCTGCTCATCAACGTAAATAACGCAATGAATGTTGTTGAACTGTCAAAATGAAAGCCATTGCTAGTGTTAATATGTTACGCAATTACCCCGCTGCTCGGTCTTTGTTTTCTTGTCCTTATAAGCATTTTCATAATCATAGCCTAAGCGCCCTCTAATTTGATCGTATAAAAACTATTTACATATTTAAGTACTTATTAAATGGCAAGCTTTATAAAGGATCATTAAATATGGCCTAAGGGCAGAATTCTCGAGTGACGTATTTAGCTTTTAGCGCATCATAATTACCTCAAAATACATCGCTTTTTAATAAAAAAAGAGTGTGAATTTAAAACCTGCTTACACAAATTATGTTGTTACAGACGCCATTGGCAAATAAAATAGAAATCTGTGATCGGAACCGAACATCATTATACGAAGTGCTAATAGAGATAATAAAACGTTATTATCGCAATCGCAATACATGGCATTTTGAAAGCGAGGAATGAGAATAGAACGAATGAATGGTTTGCTAGATTGTTCCATTAATAATACGGTTTAACTGTTATGAAATGGACTTATTCGTTACTGGATTTTATTATTGTGAATGAACTAAGAAAGTAAATGATCGTTTATGGGCTGATTTTTCAATCAACAGATAATTCTTATTCGTGGAATAAACTTGACGTCTGACAGATTCTGTATGGAAGAACTGTCAAAAATTCAAAATTATTCCTCGGATAAAATTATCTGCTGTTGGAAAAATCAGCCTTTAATTGTAGTATTTCAAAAAGGGAACCTCCTTTAAAAAAAGGGTAAATATTAAATGAGTCCCGTACAAAAAAAGGTGCAACTGCTTCGGTTAAAACTACATATGCTCGTCACATCAAGGTTGTCTATAGTACTGCTTAGCAACACAAAAATATATTAGAACCGTAAGTTTTTAGCACTATATCGCTAATTAATTGCATGTTTTCATATAACTGAGTAGTCATAAATAGAACTAAGATGGGTCTAAATCATTTTGCATAAATGTTTCGACAATTTTTAAAGAAGGTTACATTTATAGAATACCTTCTTTAGAATTGGAACACTATCATGTAAAATCACAACAGGATTTCCTCAGCTTTGAATTTACGAAACATTTTGGAATATCCAGCCTCTTGGGCAACTAAAATCTTCCATCAAACAGTCAACAAAGCCTTCCTACATTACTTCTCAGCCCGATCCTTCTAAAATCATTAAACACAGCATAATAGCCGCCCTTACAATGTATGTACACAAAGACTTTCCCTCCAAAAGGCGGCCATCTTTGTTCGCAAAGTGTTAATTGGCGGGAACCGCGCGAATGTTCGTACAAAACGACTTTCCTTTAGCGCTTCCAAGAAGATTATTGCATTTTATTGTGCAGAAATAATAAAACAAGGGGCTTAACGGCTTGGCTAAGAGTCAATGCTCAAATATAAAGGCGAAGAACAAACTTCAAATGTAAATATAAAACCTCTTTCGTTACAAAATCAGAGGAAAAAAAAGTGACGTTGACAGATAAACTTTGGCGGTTGTTTTTTTTTTAATGAGCAATAATACGCAATTTGTACAGATCAAAGTCGAACTTCTTAGATCATTATTCCAAGCAACATCAATCAAAGCCGCCAGCGACAATCTAAAGCGTTCATTGCGCAACACTAATCTGGAAATTCAAAACCTCTATTCATTTATTGACACGTTACACAGCATTTACGACAGCAATAAAAATTAATCACAATAAACAAACATACGAATAAAAATCCAGTTCTTTATAACTCATCAAATGGTAGCCGAAAGGTATAATTTAATAGTTTTTAATTGGTATTATCGCGTCATAAAACAGATGCCCATAGACAACCGATGAAGTGTTTTCATTCACTCACTCACTAATGATGGCGGGGCCGAGGCTTTGTTGACAGCGGTGAGCGGGCTTTTTAATCGCTTCGCTTTTATAAACGCTTTTTATTCCAGCCCTTTGACATTCCAAAACAGAAGAAGCTACTTAATAATATTTTTTTTCTTCACGAATAGTCAAACTCAAAGCATTTATTTCAAATAAACCAATTACAAGCACTTCTGAATTTTCGAGGGGTCGATCAGTCAGAAATATGAAGCTAATTGGCGAAGTTAGCTAGTCAGATCAGTTCATTCTCTTTTTGTTGTTGAATATTTAATTCTTGAGAAAATAAAAAAATCTTACGAATATAAATGAGTAAATACGTATATAAAGTGCCTAGCAGAAGCCAATACAATGTAGGTTCTAAAGCAGGTGTCACAAAACTAAATAAAAACCTGGAATTTTTATCACACCTTCAACCAAAATTTGTCTACCAGTGGGACCCTGTACTAATATGGTCATTTTATAATCCCAACGTTCCGTTCCCCGCATTAATGTTCATTAGCATCACACAGCTACCGAATAACTCGGTCGGCTTCTTTTAATGCCCATCGACAAATTAGCATGAATGTAAAACTCGAATGAAGCCATAAAAAACATATGTTTTTTTTTTGGCTTTACGGTTATTCTTTTTTTTTATTGGAAGTGATAATTGACATTATGACCGAACTAAAGAATTTAAATTTAAATTGGCGTGTAGTTTTTAAACGTGGAATTTTTATAATTGAAACTTTTTGTTGTTGATGAAGATTTTTGTGAGTTTTATTTAGGATTGTTTTGGCAGATAAGTTGGCGTTGAAAATTTAGTGTTTGTACCTCGCTTATCTGCTTATATTAAAAGCCTAATTTTATGCTTCAAACTGTCAAACATTGAAGAATGTGTGTAATTTATTATTTTATTTAAACATAGGTACTTGTGCAATGTTCACCGAAAAGGAGTTATGTATATTTCCCTGTGTTCATTATCAGTTAAAAAAACCCCTTAGCAAATTAATGTAGAAGAAATATTACTCATTATTACGGGCTCTAATCAAGCCATTTCTTTACAGCCATAACGCATATCAATACTCAATAGAAACCGTCCGATTCTTCGCACATTTGTACACAAATTCTCGCGAATTAGCGCGCATAATAGAGCGTTCGTCTATGGAAATCATAGAGGATCTAATTGAAGTTTATTGAGGCATCATACACTTTAGTCATGAGTTCTAGTTAACGAATCAGTTGTTTCCACTATTGTTAGCAATTGATTCGGGGTTCGGCATTCAATGTGAATTTTATTCGAAAATATTACATTACATTGATGCATGTTGTTATTTTGTTTTTTTTTTTTTGTATCTTTCCTCCTTTTTATAAAACATGATAAACTAATTATCATTCAATCACATTTCCGGTAACTGAACGAATGATAACACCCTTCACTATGACACACACGAGTAACTTTTCAAGGCAAAGGAAACATCGTAATAGGCCTTACGCAAAAAAAATTATAGCTGTCATCACGATTCATGTGATCTGCTACTCGTTACTAAGTAACGTTCACTTGTCAATTGATAGTGATGTTACGAAAACAGTTACCACTTATTAAACAGAGGTCGGTTTTATTCGGGACAACTCGTGGGTGGCACGAATGAGATTCTGAAATAATGCCCGTTTTGTATGTGTCACATTGTGGGGGCGGGCTGAAAGCTTAATTTAATTACCTAGTTTTGTTTCGTAAATGTTTCCAAGAGAAATCGTTAGGGTATAATTGGTTGAGTCACCGAGTCGGTACAGTAGGTAGGTTACCTAAGTGTGTCATTGTTTTTTTTCTGTTAGCCCAAACCCGAAAGTGGTGCTGCAGAAGAATGCTTGGGGTATCATGGACTGAGTTTCGCACCATACGCCAAGAACTCATCATCAAAAAGCGTCTATCGGTTCTGGTCCACATGCGCATCCTCAAATACTTCGGACATAATATCTCGAGGCGTGAGGGAAGACTATAGAGCGCCTTGTCGTGGATGGTAGAGTGGAGGGCACTAGAGCACGCAAACGCTTATCCATGAGATGGACTGACCGAATTCAATCCGCAGTGGCCCATCCCTTGGACGAGTGCACAAAAAATACCAGAAGTAGGTGGCGAGAAATCGAGAGGTGAATGACATCAGCACCTAGACAGGAAACCACATGAGGACCACGACCGCTCTGACAAGAGAGTTACGTAGAAGAAGAAGAAACCCGCAAGGAACTACCTACTTCTCTAGAATGATGATTTAGTTAGACAATTTTGAAAAGACAAATAAATATCGAAATTATAGCAGTTACAATCGCTACATGCCACTCATTAAGTTTGACGTTTATTCAAAAAAACAACAAAATCAACCGTCAACTGGCATGGCAAAATCAAAATGGAGGCATTCAGAATTTGAATTAGTCCCGAACCTTACCTTGATAGTGGATTCCGGTAGTTGCAGCTGTGCGGCCAACTCGCATCGTCGTGGTCTTGAAACGTAGTTCTCTTTCATGAATTCTTTCTCTAATCTTGCCAGTTGTTCTCTTGTGAATGCTGTGCGGTATCTCCTAGAGCAAGATAATTATTTTTTATAAGTAAGTAATTATGTATTTACTAAAAGACTTAGCCTAGGTAACATCAGCGTTGTTTCAATAAAAGATGGGAATGCCTATTACAGATGAGTAAGAGAGACCTTCAAACTAGGAAAATCCTTTATCTTGAAGGACAGTGTAGGTACTTTAGAAGGGTGTACTTTTACAAAATATTCATAATTGCGTAATAAATCATACCATACATATGTATTTATTGAATGGGGTTAAAAGCTAACATAGGTACATATTTATTGAATGTTAACATACACCTATATTTATTGGATGGGGTTAAAAGCTAATTGTGAGGAGTGTTGGTGATTGTAAATGTTGCTGTGGAGTTAAACTAACAAAAAACATTTGTTTCAGAAGGACTATAGCCATCAGTTGAAATATTTTTCTAAATTCTAAAATTAGACTTAGGCCTTTGTTTGATTACCAATACCCATAATTTATTATTCGTATTTTCAGTCAAATAAATTTTCACTACCCATTAGAATCTTATTCATAGCAGAAAATACCTGATGTCGTACCTATACAATAATATCTACATTGTAAAATGCAAATTCAACAAACCTGATATTCGGATCTGGCGCTGTTTGGTTGGAGTTTGTCATCTGCTCCGACTGTGGACTTAATGATTCTATGAACAAAGAAAAAATATGTTAATAAAACTCATTTAGCTGTCTTATCTTTTCCTAAGATTACTATTCTTGGAGCTTTGGCTCATATGGCTCATTATTTTTATTTATTTATTTTATTTTAGAAAGGCTTACAGACTAATAACATACTTACTTCTTTATTTGTCTACTATGAATCTTGTACCGGCTGTCATTCGTAGATCTTTGACATTCGTTAGGCTCTAGACAGACGGACCGCATTTCAACTGCAATCCAACCGCAAATTGCAGTTTGAATGCAGTTGACACGACTGCAATAGAACTGCACGGTTCAAACAAACCGCAAACAGCATCCGAACTGCAATTTGCGGTTGGATTGCAGTTGAAATGCGGTCCGTCTGTCTAGAGCCTTACGGTGTGAAATTGTATTCAGCTGCATCAGCGGGGTAGTTGCGTAACACACTATCAGTAGCATGGGTTTCATTTTGACAGCTCAACAACATTCATTGCGTTATCTACGTTGTTGAGCAGACAAATTTTTCGAACATTATGAAGCAATGGATTAGCAGTATCTTTCAAAATGATTCAGATTAAGATTGTTAGTGTGTCAATTAGGCTGCAGGTTAGACTGGAAGCCCACCCCAACGTAGTTGGGAAAAGGCTACTCATATTGATCGACTATAAATTTTGTACAGACGCCAGCACATCAAGCTACTACAATCTGTCAAAATTCTTTGATAGATTTTCAACTTTATCGTTAAAGCATTAAGGTTCAAGGTTGATTGGGAAAATTTGACAGTTTCGGGTAGCTTGACCTGCTGTCGTCTGTAAATTCATTATAAGCCCTTATGTTTCTACTGCTGGAACCCTGGAGAACAGGACGCCTGGGCCGACTCCACTTAGATTGCTATCGATACGCTAAAAAGAAGCCTTTTACAAGGTAAATTTTTTTGGACATCATATTTTAAAAGCCTGAAGCACCCTCAAATACAAATAAACAATAATAACTAAACCACGTCACATTAAAAACACCAACCAGTTAAAAATCTCTCAATAGAGATTTAGAGGACCGATTAGGAGATATCTTAACATGCTCTAAAGGGTTGTGAGTACCACTCGAGTGCGGCTGGCTTTATAATTATCTTAATTACAGTAACGTCTAGACGCTTAGACATTAGCTACTTGATCAGGCGGTAGGACACTTGCTCCTTCTGTTTTGTAATAGCCGCTAGAGATTCAATGTTGAGTACTCATCGGATGTACCAAGGAAACTGTTTGTCTATGTCTAAAGAGTCGCGATGAAAAACCTCTTTAACATAACATCACGAAGGGTAAGCCTATAAGTACGGTCACTAAAGAAGATAAGCAACCAGGGTCGTCGGATATACCTAGTAGAAGTTTAGTAAGAAACGGATTGATATTTTCGGATAAAATTTTATTTAATTAATAGAAAACAAACAGATAATTTATCAAACTAAATTTCATTCGACCCACATTTAGCCAGTTATGTTTAAGTCCCATGTAATGGGGGCAAGCCTATTGTTATCAACCGACCACAAATCAAGACTCCAGGCTGTAACTGAGAGATTCCTGATGGAAAAACCCTATAACACTTTATGAGTTCTAAAAAGATCCTAAAAGTAAATTCGTAAGTCACAGGTGTAGGGTTTTACGATAAAAAGAAAAGCCATCAATCCTCAATGCTTCTTAAAAACTAATTATTCCCCGAGCCCGAAATTGACTTGTCGTAAAACAGTAAAAAAGATATAACCGACGCTTCGTTCGGGAACCAGTAGCCCGTAGGTGCTAATTGCGCGCACCCAGACTTTCAAGAGTAACATTAACAGAACAAACACAAATAAGCTATTGTCTAATTAAATATTTTCCCATGCACAGTTTGTCTATTTCATACAAACACACCACAAAGAGGCCGAAAGTCTCAGTCGATCGCCGCTCAATTTAAAAAAATAACTCAACCAACCAAAAAGCCGACTTTACAAATCTGATTAGTCTCTGAAGTGGTTCTAAATTTAAAAGGGCGCGGCAAACGGGAGCGCTATTTGACATGCCCGTTTTGAAAAAAGAACATTGGACGCTTTTAAAAAGTCATGTATTGTCTTAATGGCGGCGTGATTAAGATGTTCATTCCTATTTCCGTTTTGGAATTACATTAGCGTTGTCGCTTATGTTCAACGTAAATTGAGATGTTAAAAACCTTTTTGGGGTTAGCGACCAATTCACATGCATCGTCAAATAAAAACGTTCACCAAATAAAAAAAAAAATATGACGAAACTTCAGTTGTAATAATTTCGCATTAGGGTAAATTTATTGCTTTCATAAGTACGTCGGACTAAACGATTCATGATTTTTTTTAATCGTCATCCGTGGCGTCTGCGCCACTTGAGTCGTTCCCATGCTGGGTGGCGACAGACCACTCAAAAACCAATTTGCAATAGTCTAGCCGGTGGCTTCCTCTCAACAATTTGTTGTCGTATAAACTTTTTACGTTACAACCTCTTTAGTGAGATGTCTATGGGTATGGACCCCAGCTGCGCTATTATGGCGTGTGTCTTTTCGAAAAAAGAACGAGGAAGCGATTGAGATTTAAAAAGTTTCCGTTTTAAAAGCTTCCGTTCTATATTTAGGAAGGAATCATACTTTAAAGCGGTGACATGGAAAGTATTTTACGTTTGTTTTTTTTTCGTGAATTTATATGACCGGTGCCTATAACACTTGAGTTTGTTCCTGTTTATTATAGATAATAATCGTAAACTTGTAGAACACGAAATATGATGAAATAAACTTATATTATTTATTTTTCTACATTATTATTTGTGTCGTGATCGTATCATTTTTAATTTCACACTATTATAAAACACACTGTCACACTAACTGCCTCATTGGTCCAGTGGTCGTAAGCGCTACTGCTGAGCACGAGGTCCTAGGTTAGATTCTCGGGTCGGGAAAGTGTTATTGGGTTTACCCATCAGAAATTTCGCAGTAACAGCCCGAATTGCGCCCGATTTATGGTAACAGGCTCAGTCCCTTTTACATCGGACTTAAGACTTCAACAAAACTGTTGAAATGTCTGTGCTAGGTAATAAATATATTTTCATTCTCAGGTTTTTTTTTTTATCAAGTCGGGATCACCAGTATAGAGGTATGAGGAACAGGGTGTAAAGTTCACACATCCTCCATAGAAAAGGACGACCTCCTCCGACCAGACGGGTGTTGTGTCTGGCGGGCAACTGCCCCACGACTGATGTCGGGAAGTTTGTATATGCTAATTGCGCGGTAAACTCTGCTTACGAGATGCAGGATTTACTTGACGTCAGTATGACGTGTTGTTCGCATGTGGCGTTGTAGATACCGCTACAATTCTTTCTTTTTCTTTCTTTCTTTTACTCGTACTCCTCTGCCTAACCCTTCGGAGAAGGCGTGATGTTTATTACGGTATTTTATTATTTTGGTAGTAAAATTTTTGAATCTGAGAATATTTAACACTAATATCACATGAGTGTTCATTACAAGCTCATGAAAAATGACGTCACCACCTAATGGTGTCGTGTCGTCAATTTATTTCGAAACCGCATCTTTGTTTCAAAACTGCTAATGGGTAGAACACACAATACTTGGAACAGTCATAAGGTTTTAAGGCTGGGTTACACTGCACAGGGATAATTATCGTGAGAGACTTTTCTTTTGTGTAAAATAAGCTTTAAAGTGTTTTCAGTAACATTGAGTGAAATAAGAAAAATGTCTAAGGAATGAGCCATACCTAAAGATGGTTCTTTAAAGATTTTTGTGATGTGTGAGGAAGACAAAGAAACTACAAAAGATCATATTCATTAGGTTCTAAGACAAATTAAACTTATACATAGAACCTCACATAACCTAGGGATGTTAGAATATAAAGCCCAAATATTGGAGGCCTGTTAAACATTAGTTAAAAAGTCAGCCCCGACTTTCTTTTCGTTTTCTTTATCAAAAAAAGAAAACGTACTTAAGAGACTTAAAACTACTTATCACTTCGAATAGTGTTAGCTTCAAGACTGAAAAAGATCGGCGGGGAAATTGCGTAACACATTATCAGTAGCAATGCGTATCATTTTGACAGTTCAACAACATTCATTGCGTTATTTACGTTGTTGAGCAGACACATTTTTCGAACTTATGAAGCAATGGATTAGCAATATATATAGAGAGTAATATAGAGCTATCAAAAACAACACTAAAGAAGTCAAAATATCAAACAAGAAAAAAATACTAAAACCGTGGATAACCCCAGGAATTCTGAAGTGCATTAGAAACCGCGATAATCTATATAAAAAAGTAAAGAAACACCCAGACAATGAGATATATAAAGCTACATACAAACGATACCGAAACTTTTGTTCGTGTCTATTAAAAAAAATTAAAAGAGAATATGAGAAAATACAATTCCAAAACGCAGGGAAAAATAGTAAAAAAATTTGGAAGGTTGTTAAAGAGATAACATACTCAACTAAACCCAAAGACAGCCCGATTGAACTTGTAAGCACCAATGACCCCCAAAATTCGGTAAACAATGTTAATCAATTCTTTGCAAATGTTGGTAAAACGCTAGCAGAAAGAATCACTATGAGTAATCTACAAACGGGACCCATCACCTTTAGTTCGTGTAGCTATTCTTTTTGTCTGCTCCCTACGGATGAGGATGAGGTTAGGTCTTTAATAACGGAGTTAAAGAGTGATTGTTCGGTGGGCCTTGATCTGATATCTAGTGACATCTTGAAGTCAAATATGGATATTCTAACAACACCTATAACATATATCTGTAATTTGTCGCTCACAACCGGTATATTTCCAAAGATTTATAAGAGGTCACGAGTTCACCCGATACATAAGAGTGGTGACAGAGACTGTGTCAATAATTATAGGCCAATTTCAATTCTCCCTACACTATCAAAAATTTTAGAGCGCATCATTAACAAAAGACTTGTTAATTACTTAGAAAATAATAATCTTCTCTCACAAGCACAATTTGGTTTCAGAGCCAAGAGATCCACCGCTGACGCTGTGTCAGAACTAACCAATTATATAGTTAACAACATAGATTCAAAGAGGAAAACCATTGGATTATTCCTAGATTTAGCAAAGGCCTTTGACACAGTCTCTGTCCCCATTCTGTTGTCAAAACTCGAAAGCCTGGGTATCCGGGATTTTCAGTTGAAACTTTTTAAAGATTACCTAACCGACAGAACACAATGTGTTAAAATCGGTAACATAACCAGTGAAGAGGTCCCAGTGACATTTGGAGTTCCACAGGGCAGTATTCTTGGACCGACGCTGTTCCTAGTCTATATAAATGACATATGTCAATTAATGTCTCCAGACTCGAAAGTTGTTGCGTTTGCTGATGATACGGCTTTACTTTTCAGTGGTAACTCCTGGCATGAAGTTTTTGTCAAAGCTCAAATAGGCATGAACACTGTGATCAGTTGGTTAAATAGGAATCTACTTACATTAAATGTAGAAAAAACGACCTACATCACATTTTCCATTCAAACGAATGACAAACCTGATCCCTCTTTGAGTATTGTCTCCCATTTGTGCCCAAATGCAAATGACACATTTTGTCAGTGTCCCAACCTTAAAAATACTGAATCCACAAGGTACTTAGGAGTGATTATTGACAGAAATCTTAAATTCCTTGATCACATTAACCTTCTATCAGCGAGAGTGCGTAGACTTATAGTAATATTTAAAGCCATAAGGAACACTGCGCCAAAATCCATAATAAAATCGGTCTACTATGCTCTCTGTCAGTCTCAGCTTGAATACTGTATCACCACATGGGGTGGCACATGTAAAACTCATCTCTTAAAAGTTGAAAGAGCACAAAGAGCACTACTAAAGGTTAGTTTGTTTCTACCTTTTTATCATCCAACTACTGATCTCTACTCGAAATGGGACGTACTTACTGTAAGGCAGCTCTTCATCCTAAAAACGGTCATGAAACAACATGCCCTAACAACTTTTGAACCAGAAAGAATCAGAAACAAACGGCGTAAACATATGGTCTGTTCCTCAACATCTTTCAAAACTAAGTTTGCACATCGGTTCTTCTGCTACCAGGGTTCAAATTTGTACAATAAGGTAAATCGAGCTTTAACGCTATATCCCTTGCCAAAAATCAAATGCAAGTCTTTGGTTTCTGACTGGTTAAAAAATTTGGATTATAATTTTACAGAAAGTCTACTTCATTCAAATTAAATTAGTACGACATAAGTTTATAACTTGCACCAAAACCCTTTCCCGTACACATCGGCACGCAACACCTGACACTCAACACTACACACACTCATAGACACACACACACACATACACACATACAGACAGATAAAGGCGCTCTTATTATCATAGTAACTTTTTGCTTTTTACCTAGTTTTAGTTTTAAAGTCTACCCTCAAAATTACAATAACTTAAGTTTATCTATAACGTTAGATTGCAATATTTGTTTTTTGTTAAGTAAATTTTTCTGTTCTTCCGTGGGGTGGGGACCTGGTGATCTGTAATACAGGCATTTTACGCCTAACTCAGACACCAGCTCCTCACAGTGCTAAAATATTAGACTTAAGATTATGTGAAACATAGAATAAGCTTGTCATTGTGAGGAGAAATAAAACTTATTATTATTATTATTATTAATATCCTTCAAAATGAATCAGATTGTGATTAGAAAGTTACGCAATTAGGGTTAATTAGCTTCAAGTTTGAAAAAGAGCGGAACTTTTTCAACTCCAAATTCAAAAACAACCGTTCGTTCTTACATCCGGCGGTGTCGTTACAACTCTATCTAAGTACAGTACAGGTACAGTCGCCAGCACATCAAGCTACTACAATCTGTCAAATTTCTTTAATAGATTTTCAACTTTATCGCTTTAAGCATTAAGGTTCAAGGTTGGTTGGGAAAATTTAACAGTTTCGGGTAGCTTGACCAGCTGGCGTCTGTAAGTACCTAACCTTGCTGTTCCGATAAAACAATGAACCAACAAAACTTCAAGCCATTATTGAAACGTTATGAAACGTGTCGTGGCCCGTCTATTAACATACACACCAAAACCAGCACTCAAATCATTTACCTAATAAATGATACCTAATACGGCACGAGACTTTTTGGTATAATTAGCACTGGCAACACTGTAATTGGCTGAATGCGATCTGATCATAGCCAATTTGTGGTATCTAAAGTGTTGAGTGTGCCATAAATGACATTAGGGTTAAGTTTGTTTAATCTAGCGTTTTTGAAAACGGTTTTTTATCGTTGAAACTGAAAAAGCTATGGTCTTTTTTAATAAATTGATACAACTTTCAAGTCTTAAAAAAAATATCTCTCCATAAATAAACTATTGTTATTTGTTATCCTAAACACATTAACAACAAAATTGACCCATGACACAACATAAATTCAACAAAAGAATAACCCAATAAAACTTCCCATTCACCGACCGACACTAAACGGCTAATTAATCGCGACACCGCTCAATTTGCGAACCAAACTGCCGCAGTAATAGGCGGAAACCGATAGCCCATACATTAACAATTGGATTATCGAGAATTGCCGCCGCCCCGTGCGTGGCACGCTCCGGTAATTGTATTGCCGTGAATGGCTCCCCTTAATACGTTTATTGTCTATGAACACTGGCTAGCTTGATCGTTCTGCTGATTTTGAATTAAAACAATATTAACGGATTATTGGATTTGGAATGTTTTTGATTTTATCTCGGTTTTCGAACGACAACGAAATGTATATTTAGATACTAACCTAACCTATTAACTGTAGAGATAATGGCTTCGAATAAGATAATGCTAATAAGGATAAAATGGTTAGGTATTGTTTAAGGTCTAAAACCTTCTTAGTCTACAAGCAAACCAAAGACACAAAAATCTCTAGTCAAAATAAAAAAAAACCGCTACAACACTAATCAATTTAAACTGCAAGCATAATCAAAACTAAGTCCCATAGGAATTAAAAACAATTTACAACAACAGGCCAGTAGCATAAGACAATTACTACAAATAAAGCCAATTGTATCTACACGGTGTCATCCCCTTTCCGAGCTCCCCTAAGTCCCCCAACACAATTTACTCGATAAAATCCGTATCTACTAGGAGGTAATGAAGATTAATATCGCTATAGGGAGGCAATAAAAACGAAATCAGTTTAAGCCCAATTGACAAGAAATATTACAAGGTTGACCCTTCGCGATATCGTTCATTTGTTCACGTTTTGTTAAAGATTATTGAAAACCTAAGAGATACCTAGTGATGTTTGGGTTTTACTGGGCCCTAATTCACTATGATTCCTTACTTCGAAACCACGCCAATTGGTCAGGGTGTATAAGTATAATCAGCCTATAATTTTCCCACTGCTGGGACACAGGCCTCCTCTTTGTGAGAGGGAGTGGGTTGTAATCTACCACGCGGGCTGCTTGTTCGGAGATGTCTTCGATTTTTTTGGTTTTAGGACATGCCGGTAGGATGTGACAGTTGAGCTGTGTGATAGATTGCTAAAACTAACCTACCACTGCACTAGAATTAAAAAAAAAAACGTTTTTCTTTCTATGGAAAGAAATGGCAAATTGTTAGTAGGTAACAAAAATAACATGTGTCTATGTTTTACTCTTAGGTAACATTCTTATATTTTTATTAAATGTCAAGTCGGTCGATTACGAAAAGATAACGTGTTTTAAAGTAGTTATGATTGTTTAGTTTATGATATCTCATCTCATCTCGTCGCATCATCACCATCATCCTCTTACATCTGAATAAAGACAAAAGCAATACAGAATGTGCTAAACATCGTAAATCCATTTAGTTTAGGTCCTACTGAACACAGCTAATTACAATGGCCGAACTGTGCAAATCCTGACGCCCAATTATCAACACTGTACAGCCATATGCCCATAAAATTAAACTAAATCGAACGACATTATTTCGCTCCACGTACGCTAAATAATATGTTCCGGGATTTATTGACATCAATTAAAATGGCCGCTAACTGTCATCTGTCAAATTGTGGCGCGAAGTCCACCCACGCTTTCTTTCCATAGACAAGCTATTTAACGTTTGCGGTGGCAGCTGCGGTAAGTTGTATTTTATTTGACGTTAATTAATGTTTATTTAATTTATTATTGTTGGTTTGTGTTAATTGTTAAGGCGACTGTTTAGTTGAATTGTAATTGTTAACTGAGGGGGGGGAGGGGTTCTCGAGTTCTCATTTAATTCAGTGTTTTTAGTATGGATAATTATTTTTATCGAATGTGTGAGCGAAAAATTAAAATTCAAGTCTTTTTAGATAAGCAATTAATACTAAGCGTAATTTTGTAAACATAAAAGTAGCGTAATTTTCGGATTTCGGAAAGAGATTTTCATCAATATTGTCATTTAAATAAGAATTGCAAGTCAAAGTTGTTTTGACTTGCAATTTTATAAGGCAATTAGCACATCAAGAGATAGTGGAAACTTTTTGCTAGATTCGAAAAAAATGTCTAACCTAACGGTACCCACAGATATTATACCTAGACTAATAAAAATATTTAACCCAAGACGAACAGAGCTCAATTTTTTTTTCATATTTTAGTGACTCCAACAACAGAGTCGGCGTTTCTCAAACAGAGTTGTAAAAAGGCAATAATTTCCTTTTCAATTACGCAAACTTACATCTACCGTTCGGAAAACTTAATACAAACTTTATTCCGACTCAATAAAGCTCATATTTCTGTAGCAAAGTGGTTGTTAGGCTGTAAAATTATGATGGTTTGTGTATTACCTGCCAAATTTTGTGTGTTTATAAAAATGTAGCGACCGTTACCCAGTGCTTTGTGGCTTATTGAGAAGGCATCGTTTATGACTGTTATAATAATTATTAATTTAACAACTCATTATGGGGGACGCTTTAGGTCGCCGACAAGAAATATTTTAAAATCCAACCAAAAAGGTTTTTGCTAAAATATTTTTGCCAGTTTCAATAATTTTAGCATTGGTATTTATGACGCGATGCCAAGCCCGTATTTTTATTATAACTATCATTATAATCATGTTACTATAGCAGAGAAAATATTAAAAAAAAACTATCATGATTTTATCTGAATTTTCCAACGTTAAATAAGTCACCTAAACTCTGTTGACTAAAATGCCAGCTGTGATCGACTCTTTTTGTCAACATGACATTATTTAGCATTTTAATAGCTTTAATAAATAAAAAAAAAAAACAGAGTTTAAATAGTCAGAATGTCAGACTACCTATAACAAAAACCTTGATGTTTTTTTTAATTTGTAGAAAATGGTCGATTCAATGATGATAAAAACCTTTCATCATTGGGTTTAATTGGTTGTAGGTATAACAGTGTTACCAAGGGGTATCGTATTACCTACCCAGTAACTAGGTTGTGGAGGTCAGATAGGCTCGCTCCATGTAAAATACTGGTATTCAGCTGCATCCGGTAGACTGGAAGCCGACCCCAACATAGTTGGGAAAAGGCCAGGCAGATGATGAATACGCTGGTTGTAGGTATTTTGATCAGTGAACGATTCTCCCATCACATCAATCATCAATTTTAAAAAACTAACCTATGGTTGCATAACCTAAAGTTCGTTTTTAAGACCCAGTAAATACTTGAAATGTCAGATTACTACCTGGGTTTAAAAAACGAACTTTACTTAATTCGAAAAGGAGAATATGGTAGGTATTTAACTAATAATCGATAAAGTATGTGAAATGGCGTTATTTACAATAGGTATAACACAAGAAATCAAAACAATGTAAAACCACCTCAAATCTCAAAAGAGTCCAAGTCCCACAGTAACCACATGCTTAGCAATTATAATTAGGTTAATTTACTAATTAAAATCATACCTTTGCTCTTAGGCGATGCTGGAGGAGTATTCTGAAGGCTCAAATCACTATACACGTGCCCTTTACCCATCAAATCTACAGTAAACGGCTCCCGAATCGACTTATGCTCAAACGAATAACTCCTAAAAGCCTTCATCTTAAAAAAATAACAACCTCTCGCTTGTTGCCTTTGCCTTCGATCGAAAAAGTGAACTGTCAACTGTCAGTTTGTTTTCATTGCACGGCGCACCGCCTCACTAAAAATCTATAATGCGTTGACCAATAACGTTGCTCGTTTTTATCCCCACCAATCAGGGCGGGGCTTCATAATCACTTGCCGTCTCTTTCGCTCATGAGCTTTGTTGAAGCTCGGGTAACGTTAGGTCGGTGGCACAATGAGGCCTTGTTCTAGATTTTTGTCAATAGATTTGTCGCAATTTTCCTCGTTTTAAGTGAGCGTTGGCGGATAAGAATTGATTTGACATTGTTTAAATATTTTGCCGCCCTTTTAGAATGTTATTTTGACGAAATTCTTACCAATTCATGCTATGTTAAGTGGGCATTACCTTTTATCAGAAAAGCTATTAGGTATGAAAGAATCTTTGTGAGAAAATGTATTCTTACTAAACAAACTTAATTAAATACAATAACATTACACAAATCATTAAGATTTGTGTAATGTTATTGTATTTAATTAAGTTTTTTTTTTTAACTAAGACATTAATATTTCCATCATTTTCAGACATCATTTTCTTTTGTATATACCTATTTGTATAGTTACTTATTCAATTTAGTACCTAGGGTAAACAGTTAGTCTACTATAAGCAGACTTGACTTTTATTCCACTGCCTATTAGACACCCCTATCAACCACTAAAGCTGTAAGTATAATAATTTACTATTACATATAACAAGCCCAGTATATTTCAAATAAACGAAGTCATTTCTGTAACCTTCTTAAAACGATTTCCACAAAACACCTACCCAAAATCAAGTAACACTTCGCCCCCGACGCTCCCGTTACACCACCACCCTAAACTTTTAATCATGCGCGCTCATCTTGCATAACGGCGAGCACTGAACATCATGGACCCTTATTACTGCGAACCAGGTTATTAATACACGAACCAGCTAACTTTGTGATGTATGGCTTCTAATGAACACTGTATCAGCGCTAGTCTAGTTGGATGGAGTTTATTTTATAGGTTACCCTGAAGATTTGTTGAAAGTGGTTTGAAATGAAGGAGATGTGACTGGCTTAGTAAAAGGTTTATTTATGATTAAAAAAATGAAGTTCTTTTATTTGGGTGATTCGGTGAACTTCACACTAATTACAATTTTCTGAGCTACAGGCATGTTTCAGGTTATGCAAAATACATGGTAAAATGAGAAAAATGAGCTTCCTGGTGAACTGAACGGTTTATTATTGGGCTATTGAGCGAATGATGAAGACTGAAAACGTATCATGAAAAGGTGATCGTTAAATTCAACCACTCGGCACACTATCTATTGCTTAAAACTGCGACGTAAAGAGTAGATAATATGCAATATTATGCTGAGCGATGGCCGTTTTGGAAAGAAAAGAAAGAAAGAAAATACCTACATTTATTTGGTACAAACTAAAAGACACCCAATACACCAGATACATACATCAGATAAAACAAACAATAAAAAATTAAATAAAAAAGATTAAATAAAAAGTGTGAAGTCCGATGTGAGAAATTAGCAGGAAAGTGTGCCTCACGGCTGCGCCAAAAAGGCCCAGTTCAGCAAAAATGCCAGACAACAAGTGCCTGACGCTGGTTTTCAACTGGACCTGAATATGTGAGGTGACGGAGTTAAATCAGTTTTATACCTACTGCAACGTGACGTGTGTGTGCATACTTAAATATATTAATAAAATTAATTTGTGTTAGATAAAAACGTGGTGAATGTGACGCATTTTTTCCTCCAAATTGTTATTTTTTTTTGTGTTTGCGTTCTTTTATGCGTCGTGCTTGCCGCAAATAAACGTATTTTCTTTCTTTATTTCTAAATAACTAATCTTTAAGCAGTTTCTATATTTTAGACGTGTTTGACGTGACAAGTGATGAGTGGTGATAGGTACTGTCGACTACAAAGCATGTTGATTCAGCATGAAGCTTATACCTATTCAGTGAATTTTAGAATACTTAGTAGATAGATATAACCTTTATGATTCAATGGAATTACTTATTAAAACAAAGTGTTTCTACAAAAACTAAGCTAGAGAAAAGCTGTACAGTCCAGCACGTAACTTGGCCAGGTTTTAGCGTAGTGGATGTAAGTTTGCGTTTTTCATTACTCTATGTTTATTGCCATTATTTATTTTTAAACATATCTGTTGTGAAGAAAGTTAACTAAAGGAGAGAAACGCCTCAAGACTCTGGCCAAGTTTTAACGGACCATATCGAACAACCAACAATTCTTAGAACCATTACGTATCCCCCAAAAATGTGGAAGCAGTAAAACCAAACGTTTACAACGATGACAAGGCTTTAGCGACAGTAATAAAAGAGAAATTCTCGACTTTCAGTGCGGTTACAATACACCACTCCATAATTGAGCAAAGACAATGCATTATTGTGCCAACATGCACAAAAGAGAACGAACTCTTTACAAATGTCTGCCTTCGTTTTGGCGGCAATTTTGACAGACGTCATGCTGTGACAGTGTTATAGACAAAAGCTTATTTTTCTTCGAACAGTAGCCGGTTTGTATAAAATGCCACTGGTCTACCGATGATTTGTCAAAATTAAAGCATGAAGTTGTAATTTTGAGCCCAGAAGGTTATATCATTGTGTTGTTCTTAGTAAAGGTGTTGTAAATCGTGAAACAACGACCGACATGATAGGCCAATAGCAAGATATCGCTAATAATACATGAGTAACCAATTTACGATTATGATCGAAGGTAATAGGTATGCTGAAAACATTGACTAAGTAATAATTATGTCATTTCAGTTGACAGCTTTTGTTTCTTAACCGATTTCAAAAAAGGAGGAGGTTCTCAATTCGACTGTTTTTTTTATGGATATTACCTCAGAATTCCGTTATTTATAAGCCGATTTGCAAAATTCTTTTTTTATTTGTAAGGTACTTTCAGATTAGTCCCATAGAATTTTTTTCAAAAACGGTTCAGTAGTTTGGTTGTTTAAACCAAAATTACTGATAAAAATATCAACTTAAAAGTGAAAAATAAAAACGTTTTTTGCAAAAAAAAACAACCGACTTTTTGCAAAAAAGTTTGTATTTTTCACTTCTTCATTTAAACTGATCCAACAGACGTTGTCCTGCAGTGCGATTCTGTAACCATCTCACCGTGAAAACTTAGGTGAAGTGAGCTGTCATTCCAACTAATGCTAGGGATTGACACAGCTCACTCTAAGCTCACTTCACCTAACTTTTCACGGTGAGGTTTTTACAGAATCGATCGGCTGTTCAATACAACGCAAAAATCTCATAGAAGTAAGGACGTTCAGTGTGTTCCGAATTTGAAAATAGACCGGGATTTTTTTCCAAATTTTTCTTTCTATTTTCTCCTTAGCGTGTTGATGGCAAAAATATGTTTTTATTTTCTTAAATTTGTTTGGCCCAAAATTGAGCATCGCGGATAGCATTCGCGGACGCAGCCATTAATTAGGTCCTCACGTGTGCAGGTGACAGGGCATGCGGTGCAATATGGGAGGTGAGCCATTTCTTCCTATCAAAACCTTATTCAGACTATTACTTGTTGGTATAATAATAATAGTCTACAATGAAAAATACCCAAAACGGTCTGGTCGTTCTCAAGCCTAACCGTCGTTCGGTCCGGCCATTCTTATCGAAGCTGATTTTTTTTTTTTATAATTTCATCTCGTAATTCTACCTAGGAAGTTGTCGTCTGCTTAACCGGACTTGGCTGTGGTTGCCTCAATAAATTAAGGCCTCCAGCCAGAGCTATTTATATGGTGCACATAATAAAGAATATTCTATTGTACCTATTCTAAGCCAACGAACAGCATTTAATTTTTATTTAAATAGATGATATCATTTGCGTGACATCTTTAAATTGGACCACAGTCTTGTCTTCCTGGCCAAGATATAAACGACTCTAAAGAAAATTGCTGGCAATCATATTATGCATAATATGCTGGCAACCAGACAGTAGTACCTACCTAGAATAAAATGCAAGATTGTTATCATGTTTAAAACGAATTAAATAGCAAACTGTATTATTGTGAAATTCTCTCCTTTATTACCGAGTTTGGGTATAGGTACATATAATTCTATTTAGAATTTATTATTTAATTATAATTAGTTCATAACTTATTCTGTCATACTTTTTCTAATGTGTAACTGTTAAATGTCCCAATAAAGTAAAACAAAAATACAGAACCCCTTTTTTGAAGTCGTTTAAAAAACGTAGCAATATTTCCGCAAAAAAAAACCTCACAAATAACAAGTAAGTAGGTACACACCGTGACAAGCTAGGTACCTATACATTTCCAGTTCTACCTGACCTCGCATTGTATAGGCTTTTCGTACAACTGAGAACTCAGCTTGTACTGGAAATGTATAGCTTAATGGGGTTTACAAATTTTACAATTATCTTTTAAACCAATTTTTTGTTTGCCTTCCTAGTTGATATTAATGTAACTCAACCAAAATCAAATTAAACACTACCAAAACATCCTCCTAAAACAAATACTTATCTACAAAATATATCAAAACAAGACACTGTCCAAAACATTCACCGTAAAAAAACCCGCCTGTCAGTCCGCCGGCGCAGCACAAAAGAGACCCTTTTTTCCTCCCCTTTTCTCTAATAGCTTTATTTTGTAAACATGATGATGCCCAATTGAGTTTTTATCATGTAAATATTAGTTGACAGTTCAGATATTTTGAGAGGGACCGATAAATTGTCGGGATTTAAACATCATTGGCGGATTAGACGGATCATTATTAGTAGGGATTATTGGTCGGTGCAACTTATTTTTGTACCGATTTTTTTTTGGAGCTTAGCAAATATCTTAAAAATGTTTTGTTTTTTTTTAATGATAAATGATTTGTTTCTGTAAGTAGATTTGCAACACGCACTGGTCAAGGACTTTTGATTTGAGATACCTTCGTATTGTTAGAGTGAACTACGCAATTGCCCCTCAGATTATTTTTTAACTATTTTTTTTAAAGCCTCGTGATAGTTAAATTTTGTTTCCACATGTTTTTACCTTCCAACGCGGCGGTGGTGAAAAGCTTTTCCTTCGTCTGTCGCGACGGAAAATTGAGCGACGGGAAAAGAGTATTAGTTTTAAACGAAATGTTCAGTCAGTTTAATACTTTGTAAATTGCCCTTACAGGGTTCATGTCAGCTGAAACCGCGTGAGTCGTTGCCCGGAATGTTATCACTTCATATATTTCATGTTTATTCCATATTTTTGTAATGTAAGTATATTTATTTTATCTTATTTTGATAGTTGGTTTTTATTTATATCTAATCGTATCCTGCACTGGTTGACGTCAGGTCAACACCGCCGGCTGTCGCTGAAAACCAGCGCTGAGGCTCTGTCTCGTATAGGGTCTTAGTATTATGCTGAGCGATGGCCGTTTTGCGTGGATGTGACGCATGTTTTCCCCAACTTGTTATTTTTTTGTGTTTGTGTTCTTTTTTATGCGTCATGTTTACCGCAAATAAAAGTATTTTCTTTCAAACCCTTGAATGTAAGATCTATCTACTTACATACAACATGAGTACAATAAAATATTTGCCCTTATTCCTACAGAATTTTTATTTTGCGTGCTAGTGTTACGTATCGATATTTATTTATAAAAGGAAGGTGGTTACTCTGGGTTGCTCCCGAATAAGCCTTTTACCAGATACATACTTATCCATTTACAACCATTTATAAATTATATTTATGATTTTACCCGTCAGGCAGTCTTCAAATATATTGTAGGTACGCTTTTAAAATCATTTTTACTAAACAAATGTACCGTTACCCAGATTGTTTTACTAGCCTCAAAACAAACAATTCGCTAATAGATACACCTTTTACTAATTTCCAAACAAAATACCGCGTAATCGAAAAAAAATTAGTTAAGTACCTACCTAACTAGACATTTTACGGGTGTATTGTAAAACATCAAAGGAAAGGCGACCGGTGTCGGGTGGCAAACATAGTCAGTCACTTTGTGTAACAAATGAACCGAATTACCGTCATTAACTATTTACCGCTACACAAACATAGACGATTTTATTGGCTTTTAAGGTCCCGCAGATAAATAAAAGCGGTAAACGTCACTTTGGAACGGCCTTTTTGGTAATTTCTTAATAGGTAGGTACTGTTTTTGGGGTTATAAACCTTTTAGGTATCTAAGAATGAAATACGTAGGTAATTATTATTATTATTATGAATATTAGCAAAAATGGATCTCATCAATTTTGGACTTCGTTTGCATAATATGTCGTTTTTATTTGACAGAGTTTTTATTTGGTAATTTCTTAAAACTTCATGCTTATGTCCTCCTAGTAATTTCGTTTATTATGTTACACTATATAAGCTAATATTTAAAATAATAATATGTACCTACATGTGAAAAAATAAGTACTTAAGTTATGTACCTAAGTTACTTTTATCTACTTATTGCAAATTGTTCTTTTTTTTCAATGTATTTTTCAGTCAAATAATATCCGGAAAGTCAGTTATTTACGGAAAAAAAATTTTTTTTTTTTGTTAATTAAGTACAACTTTACTTAAAAACTCAGTGTGTCGCAAGCCTATTGAGTAGGTAAAACGATTATCTACTTCATAGCTTTTATTGAATTAAGTACGCGTTTACCTACTTATCATACCCTTTCCTTTTCTGACAGCTGCCTTAGAACATAACTATAAACTATTCCAGATTACGTAAAAGTTAACTTTAAAATGCGTAATTAAATAAATCTATAAACTGCCCTATCTTATTGAATTATCTTATTAATTATGACTTCTTACAGACATTATAATACCGTACGTGTATCAGTTTTGACAAAAAAAATATATAATTGTTATGCGTATTCCATCTGTCAAAAAACGGTTTACCTAATGGACAGGACATAGCTTATTGAACTAAATATACGTATTTACCTACTTAGAAATACTGTCCGTAAAGAGGAACGGTACAAAACGGTTCTATTAAAAAGACAAAAAGCATATGAGAATCAAATTACAATTACAAATTAGGAACCAAATCAATAGAATGCACTGTTAACCGTGAGTCATTAAAATAATGCTGACTTCATTCGTCAATAAATTAATTATTAATGACGGAAATAATTTTGAATTTATTCAATAGATTTTTTTAATCGAGCATATATTAAGTTTTTCTTCTAAAAGATTTTCCTTATCAGAATCGGAACTTAGCTAGACATAAACTACATCATCCGTCGGAAATCCGTTCCATATTTCCATGAATCTGACTAGACGGACTTTACAGAGATAAATATCGAACAAATAAAAAAGAAAATCACTTACCATGAGGTCTGTCATCAACTCCATCGCTATCCACCTCACTCCGCACGCTCCCAGGACTCGCCCTCTTCAGTTCCTCCTGCTGCCCTCCCTGTTCACTCTGGAACCCTCCCATCCTCTTATCATAACTCATGAAGAACGGGAAATTCGGTACTCGATTCTGTTGGAAATAGTAACTCATTTTCCCATCCCTAACTTTTAACTCTTCGTCTTCAGAATGCTCGTTGGTACCAGAATAGTCCTGCGAAATGCTGTTCTCGATATCGATTTCAGGTGATCGGCGCTCGTTGAGCCCGACAATCGATTCAATCGAGAAGTTCTTCGAAGGTAGCTTGGTCTGCATTTTGTTTATTTCCGATTCCATCACTACACTAAACACTGGCCACTGCGCGATTTTCGAATTTTTGTATTTGGAACGTCCGAATGTCAGTTGTGTACTGATGTCAGTGCGGTGGCAGTCCACTGTTGAGGACCACGCCTCTATGTGAGGGGAGGATATTCCATAACCCTCCCCGTTCAATCGATTTCCAACCTTATCACTATCGTCTTACAGTCCATTCTATTTTGGCAGGTATCCAAGTCTACTCAATAAGCAAATTCTGGTATGGTAATTTCGTCTTTATTGTCAAAGGGATAAATTTGGTTTTAGAGTGACTTAACCTAAATAAATACGTATTATGATCTGGTATAATGCGACAAAAAAATGGCGACCGATAAATAATTTAAATAAATAAGCGCTCGATGATGCGCCGCGTTAACTACTGTTATAAAGGTTTATTTGTTTCAGCAAATATACTCGCATGGTTTGAAAATAATATCGCGTTTTATTTTATGTTTAACAAAGAGAGTTTTATTTGAACATTTTCTTTGTGATTTTTTTGGTGAATTAGGCTGTGTGCAGACTGACCGATTTGTCTAACACCCGATTTCAGAAGGGCGAAGTATCAAGAACGTGTCAAAAATAAACGCAGTTTAAGTACCTACTTGATTTGATTGGCTCTTATTATTTAATTAATCGATGTTTGACAGTCTCTTCTCGTCTCTTTCGAAGCATAATATACATATTGTGGTAAACAAAGAAAGAACACAAACACAAAAAAGAACAAGGCTGTATTATTTTACGTACTGAGATTGTCCCGGGGAATTGTAATCAGTACTTACATATAATAGACTCCAATTTCAGCAAAACCTCTTTCGAAGTGTTAATGTAAGAGTGACTAGGATGTACGGAATGAATGAATGAGAAAAAGGGAGAACGGATGGAAGAACGGGTAGACCCAGACAGGCACTGGACGTTGAATGTGTCAAATGTGTGATCTCGCTTACATTATTAACAGTTATTTGTTGAAATCTTTGGCTTTGGGAAAATATACTTCTTTTTGCTGTAAAACGGTGGTTTCATTAAAGAGGACACCTACAGTTTTGGGTGTCTACCCGCTCTTAATATTTCGAAGTTCACTACCACAAATATCGATAAAAGAAGAGCCGCTTTGGCTTTTCCATCGTCTGCTTCCCAATGCGTAGTGTCTCCTATTTCAGATGGATTTGGTACCTTTTCACTTGCATACTTCCATCCATCATCATCACCATCATCACAGCTGGGTATAAGCTACTAAAAATACGTCAACTTACGTCAGGCGCTGACTAATTTGGAAACACCGGGATGAGAGATGCACAGAACAGGGAAGTATGGCAGAAGAAAGGGCTTCTGCCATACTTCCCTGTTCTATGCGTCTCTCATCCAGGTGTTTCCCGCGACTTTGACGAAATCCTCAACCCAGCGCGCTTTTGGACGGCCCGGGTTTCTTTCGCCTAACCTTGGCCACCATTCGGTCACAGTTTTACTCCATCAGCCACCTCTTCGTCTAGCTAGAAGTCCATCCATTATTTTTAATTATTTATTTAAATGCCTTAAAACTATCATTACAGGTCATAGTTAACCTAATGCGATAGTCAAGTCACACACACAAAATTAAAAATAAGTCACAAACTACATCTCAAGATTATAAAAATCATTGTTGATCATTGTAACATAGTGTAAACCAGCTATACTCTAAGTGTGTTCCGCGGAACCCTATGGTTCCGCGATACCTCTGTAGGGGTTCCTCAAGAATTTAGAAAAAAAATCAAAACACCTCTCTCTGGTCGAACGTTTTGACACCGCGGCCGCGCGTATGTATATTTATTTATTTATTTGTATTTGTATAAACATGTGTTACAATAACTGGTACAATATCTCATAACTTTGGTATCAACATGTATACTTGTAGGTATACTTGTGAGCGCGCAGTCCCTTTGATAAAAGCCGCCTCTGTATTAGACGCTATAGTTGTCAACAAGCGACTTTCGACTCTAACTTAAAAAAATAAAGTCGAGATTGTTTACAACGTAATTTTTATATTTCTCTTTTTATTTTTGCTTTTTGTTTATCAAAGGCGCCGACTCGAGTATTTTCGAGAATATTCGAGATCGAGTCTAGGACTAAGTATAAAAGCGGCGATCGCGTGTCGCGCCTCGTCAGTCAGTTGACAATTAGCGTTCGGAGCGATAAGTTCCTGCCTACCTACTTATAAGCTTGCTAGCGAGAAACTAGTGTTCATTGTTCTACTGCCTGCTGTATTCGTTGTCTCAGTTTTATACATTTCTTCATTGTACTAAACTTAGTCTCTTATACGCAGTAACGATTGTGCATTATTTAGACCCCACTATCCTGACGTGTAACATTATAAATAAAGAAGAATGGAACGTTGGCTTAAAGGTGTTAAACGTGTTGCAACAACATCTTCTAATGACGCTGAATGTTCAAAAGCAGTACGCACGGAGAATATAGCAATCACCGATCCAGACGATGATGCCGCGACGTCAAGCTCGACGGTTTCAAAGACGAAAAAAAGGAAGTATGATGAATCATATATCAGTTTCGGATTTGTTGATTCCAACGGCTCACCTCTCTGCATGCTATGTAGTAAACTGCTTCCTAATAGTTCCATGGCACCTGCCAAATTGCGCCGACATTTAGAAACTGTGCACCCCGAGTCTAAAGACAAGAATAAAGAATTTTTTGTTCGTAAAAAAGATCAGTTATTGGAAAGTCAAAAAAATATGATGCATGTAACACAAACTATCAACGAAAAGGCCACGGAGGCATCATATTTAGTTAGCTATCGCATTGCACAAGCAGGTGAAGCGCACACTATCGCTGAGAATTTAATAAAGCCATGTGTATTAGACATAACAAAATGTATGCTCGATGAAAAATCTGCAAAGCATCTTTCTACTGTGCCGCTATCAAACGATACTGTTTCACGGCGAATCCATGATCTGGCAAGCTACGTCAAACAAGAACTAGTTACACGTCTACAAAAAACACGATTCGCCTTGCAAATGGACGAGTCAACTGATGTCGCTGGTTTGGCTATCTTGCTGGTTATCGTGAGATATCCATATGAAAGTTCTTTTAAAGAAGACATGCTTATGTGTTCACCGCTGCTCACAAACACTACCGGGGAAGAAATTTTTAATAAAATAAATATATTTTTTGAAGAAAATAATATCAGTTGGAACAATTGCATTGACATTTGTACAGATGGGGCCAAGGCGATGACAGGTAAAACAGCAGGAGCAGTGTCACGAATAAAAAATAAAGCGCCTAATTGTAGTTCCAGCCATTGTATTCTGCATAGACAAGCACTTGCGATGAAGCAAATGCCGTCAAATCTAAAATTAGTTATGGATGAAGCGGTAAAAATAATTAATTTTATCAAATCACGACCACTACAATCCCGATTGTTCTCATTATTGTGTGAAGATTATGGCAGCAAACATAAAACACTGCTGCTCCATACAGAAGTGCGATGGCTGTCTCGAGGTAAAACTTTAACAAGGCTATTTGAACTTAGAGCCGAGTTACAAATGTTTCTTTCAGCAGATACTTCTTTTAATTTGAAGGACCGTTTGTATGATAAAACTTGGTTGTTCCGATTGTCTTTTATGGCGGATATCTTTCAAAAACTGAACGAATTGAATTTATCATTGCAAGGTAAACAGACAACAGTGTTTCAGGCCTATAACAAAATAACTGCCTTCAAAAGAAAATTAGATTTTTGGATTATTTGCGTTGGTAAGAAAGAAATAGAAAGCTTTACGTCACTCAGTGAGTTTGTTAGCGATAACGACTCAGAAATGTTTCAAAATGATGTGTTTGGAGAATTGGTCCAATATCTCAGATCGATGCGCGCATCTTTTGAAAAGTATTTTCCCGAAGAACAGAATACAAAAATGAAACTGAATTCATGGATTCATAATCCTTTTTTACCTAACTTGGAAAAGCCCGAAAGTATGTCAAACGAGATATATGAATCTCTTTTAGAAATGTCATCAGACACAAGTATGGAGTCACTGTTCAAAACGACGCCTCTCAACGATTTTTGGTGCAGAATCCGTGATGAATATCCAATGCTTGGCAAAATGGCTCTGAATATTCTTCTCCCGTTCCCAACAACATATTTGTGCGAAACAGGATTCTCAACCTATGCAGCCACGAAAACAAAATATCGCAATAGACTGGACGCCGAACCTGATATGAGACTTCAACTGTCTTCTATCAAACCTGATATCAACCAATTGATGAAAAATAAAAAACAGTTTCATACCTCCCATTAGTTAGATTTTTTTCTTTTTTAATATCTTCTATTATTGTACTTGCCATGTGGTAAAGTAAGTAATAATTAGTAACTGTTACATTGTAATTTTATTATGCTTATTAATAAAGAATACACTTTTAAAAACTATTGTTTTATTGTAGGGTTCCATCAAGTATTTTGCTTCCCAAAAGGGTTCCGTCACCAAAAAAGTTTGAGAACCACTGGTGTAAACAATAGTAATTTTGCGAATTCACCCCAGTGACATGTAAATATATCAATTTCGACCTGAATATAATTGATGGTGCGAATTGCTCGACTCAGAGGGGTTTTGGCCAGCAAGTTATCAGGATTGCCGGCCTCTGTATTCGCCAGCTATCATAATTCTCTTTGTTCAGGGGCCCAATCCTAAGCATACCTATTGTTCATCGTCGCCCCTCTGCCCAAATCATTAATACGCTGTTTGAAAAATAAATATTACTCCTTAGTTAACTCTCCAAACTTCTTACTGGATCCATGCTACTCCTATCCACACTGGGTCTCGTAATTTGGGTGTCTGGGTAACTGAGCCCATAACATCGTCTGTCCATCATCATCACCTGCCTAGCGTTTTCCCAACTATTTTAGGGGTTGACTTCCACTCTAACCGAATTTATTTATCCAATGTAAGATAAAAGAAGGGACTGCAAAAATGGATCGTAGCAAAATATATTCGTAACTTTTGTACACTAGAAGAAAGTACAACAGAAAATATACATTTTAAATTCAAAAAATATTTTTATAAGCACTTCACCATACACAATACACATAGAGTTTGTATTTGTCTAAAACGTATCACATCTGTGCGCTAGTGTAATAATAATACGTATTTCTGGAGTTATCGATTCGCACACTAATAAAATAACCAGGGATATTATTATTATTATTATACGTTTTGACCGCGTAGGTATTGCACTTTTCTATGAAACAGAAGATTTTTTTTAATAACCGACGAAAATTTTCGACGCTATGGGGTCTAAACTCATGTGCTGAATCCATGTTTACAGTTTGCTCGTCGATGTCCCTGCCGTATTTTATGTTGCCATGTTTTGTCTGTGCATCACCCTCAGGTTTGACTATTAGAAAATGCCTCAGGCATTAGGTAACCCCGCCTCTGTATACGAGTAGTATTCTTTACAGAAAAAATGTTGTTTTCAAAATTGAAATAAACAAAAGAAAACCTAGATATTTAAAAAATTTTCACACTTTATCAAAGCTTCACTCTTAACATTCATACAACATTCGCCGACCCTAACATTTATTATGTACCTAGTTGGGAAAAGGTGATGGAGATCAAAGCTTTGGTCCGTTGTGGAAAGATATGCTGGTGGTCTTAGCATTATGCTGAGCGATGGCCGTTTTGCGAGAATGTGACGCATGTTTACCCCCAATTTGTTATTTTTTTTTGTGTTTGTTCTTTTTTATGCGTCATGTTTTCCGCAAATAAATGTATTTTCTTTCTTTCTTTCTTTTTTTTTGGCGTAAATTAAATCTTACCATCGACAAACGGTAACATTATAAGAACTCGGAAATAGTTAAGGGTGACAAAAAGATCCACTTAGGTATCGTCGAGACTGGTTCCGGTTGAAAAGGTCACTCAAGAAGAGCCGAAGCGCATAGCGACTGTGTATATTTTTTTTACCTTTCTTAGTGATTGCTAATCAAATTATGTAGGTACAGTTATCAGGAATGAGTGATCATAAGTTTATAATAGTTATTATCGCAAAAAAATATATCGACATCATCATTAAAAATCGGGATAATATTTTTCCCACAAAGTGAACACTAGTGCTGCCATCTTGTATGGAGTAGTTTGACTGATCAACAGCGCCATCTATTGTTGAATAGCAAAATATGCAAGCGTTGGTGGCTTAGTAGTGTTCAAGAAACAATAACAGATGTCGCTAGTCAAGTTTTTTAATGAAGAGAAAAAAAAGCTATTTCATCTCTGGTCACTAATTTCACAGGCAGCGCGCGCTAGTGGATCAGCAGGGCTAACTAAACACTATGCAGTGCGTATGATTTCTAACTAGCTGCGCCCGCGGGTTCGCCCGCGTGGAGGTCGGTAATTATTATCCTACGGGAATCTAGGTACTTAGTTACTACCGGGATAAAAAGTAAAATATTTTCGTGTTTATGTTATTATATGAAAGTACAGATTAGCAATGCGAGTTGCGTTACGTATTGTTCCTCGATACACTTTTTAGATGACAGGTATTTCTAACACTAGCATATTCAGCACTCACTAGTACCAATAGTGTAGGTAGGCATCACTAGTTATATTTTATAGAGGAGGTTTATTTTTATTTTTTTTTATTGTTTTTTTTATGGTTTTTTTTTAGGTTTGTAAGTTTGTAAGTAGGGGGTAAACTCTGGAACTACCAGTCGGATTTGAAAAATTATTTTTACAATTTAATTAGTAATTAAGTACAATTTTTCAAGCTAACACTAAAATACATATATATATATTCTAAAAGGAGGGCGGGTATTGTATGAAAATCCAGGTACCACACAATTGTATGCCACACTCACATTTAGCCAGTTATGTCTACGTCCCATGTAACAGCATATAGAAGTCTATAATAAAGAAATCAAGAAAAAGGCCAGGCTCATTGGGCATCAAAAAATTCTTCCGCATCGCAGTAAATGGGATAAATGCCCAAAAGGCTGACAGCATTACCACACCACATTGGATGGCAATGCTGATTCTTTGGGCTAAAAATAGGCCAGCCTTCTGGTCACGTGAAGAGTCAACCAACCGCTTGGCGATGTCCCGAAAAATTCGATGAGCACTCGGACCCCAAGGGCCTAGTGTTTCAACCCCGGCTCAAACATAGGTATAACTCCCAATAAGTTTGTTATATTTGCGCCGTTTGAGGTTTTCTGCTCCTGTAGCAGCCGCCCCAGCACAGACCACCGTGCTAGGGAGATGGGATGGCGCGAGAATGTCGACACAGGTTGCATTCCTCACCAAAGGCCTACCCAAATTCCAAGGCATTATGGTCATTCCATCTGACCTCTTTCCATCGTCGCGTGCCAAGCCATTGGGTTCTAAAACAGCTGGCACCCTGGCAGAGACAAGAGCCCGACGGATAATGTCGTTAATGCTGGCGTGCCGTGCCATCCGTCCAGTGCTCTTGCTGCAGAATAGGCCATGGTGTCCGAGGCAGTCGTCATATAGTGCTTATATTGGGTGACGGTAGCGCCTGAAGCCCACAGCCAGCCGGCGGGCACGTTCAACAGTATTGGTGGACATATTAATAAGTTTATTCCGTACCAACCTGTAGAGCGGCTCATCCCACTCTCTGGGAAGACGGGTTCTCGGGCTGAACCTTGTCCAGGCAAGCCACTTTCCAGGCGTTCACCGCATCAGTCAAACACGGCACTTCAGAGTCAACCTGAGCAGGAATCAAGATTCGTGTGGTTAACTTTTCGGTGCTGTGGACCGAGGATAGGAACGCCGGTAGGCTTACACTAGAAATGTTGCGGACGCCGAGACCACCTAAACGAATGGGTAGAGTGACTTGCAGCCACGCTCTCGTCCAAAGCCAAGTTTTAAATTGATGTAAGAGTACCCACTGTGAATAATATGATCATTTTTAGGGTCCCGTAGCCAAATGGCTAAAACGGAACCCTTATGGATTCCTCATGTCTGTCTGTCTGCCCGTCCGTACGTCACAGCCACTTTTTTCCGAAACTCTGCATGCAGTCAATCAACTCATAGAAAAACACCAGGAATATAAAATCCCATTATACCTCGCTTTTGTTGATTATTCCAAAGCTTTCGACAGCATTTCACACACATCCATTTTTGACGCCTTAAGCAACCAAAACATTGATCCCACCTATATAAATCTGTTACGCAACATTTACAAAAACAGTACAGCCGCAATAAAACTTGAAACCACCGGTCCAAAATTTAAAATAGAGAAAGGAGTCAAACAGGGCGACCCGCTATCTCCTAAACTGTTCACCAGTACCCTTGAAGAAATCTTCAGGAAGTTGGCAGCCGAATGGAGGGAAAGAGGCATTGTCCTTGGCGAAGCGAGACTGACAAATCTACGTTTCGCCGACGACATTGTTCTCTTTTCATCCTCAGCCACTGAACTTGAACGGATGCTCCAAGAACTTAGCAATGCAAGCCTTGAAGTTGGACTAAAGATGAATATGTCAAAGACCAAAGTTATGTGTAACGAAACAACACCTAGAAGCATAAAAGTAGACGGGGAGATAATACAACATGTCCAGGAATACCTTTACTTGGGCCAAGTAGTCTCTTTCCAGGCGAGACAAGATAAAGAAATCACAAGACGAACGGAAAACGCCTGGAAGAGCTACTGGTCCTTGAAGGAGCTGTTTAAAGGTGAGTTGCCTATGGCACTGAAACGCAAGCTCATGGACATGTGTATTCTTCCCGTCTTAACCTACAGTGCCCAAACTTGGTCTTTGACTAACATCCAGAAGTCCAAACTCAAGGTCTGCCAACGAGCAATGGAGCGCAGTATACTAGGCGTTAAGTTAACGGATCGTGTTCGAAACACAATACTGCGCTCCAAAACAAAGATAGCTGACGTGGCTCAAAAGGCTGCCCAACTGAAATGGGACTGGGCAGGACATGTTTGCCGTATGCCGGACAAACTGTGGGCCAAAATAGCACAGAATTGGTGCCCTGAGACAGCGAGGCGAGGTCGCGGCAGACCACGTGGGAGATGGCGGGACGAGCTGGATAGGTTCCGTCAAAACTGGAAGGAGGACGCGCGGGCTCGCGGAAGATGGAAGGAGTGGAGGGAGGCCTTTGCCCAGGAGTGGGACAGCGTAGGCTAACATAAAAAAAAAAAATAAAAAAAAAAAAAAAATAAGAACTATACTGTTGAAACTTGGTAAGTAGATGACCGCATTAAGATTTTCACACAAAAATAGAATAAAAACAATAAATTTTTGGGGTTCCCCATACTTAGAACTGAAACTCAAAAAAAATTTTTTCATTAAGCCCTGTGTGGGGTATCTATGGATAGGTCTTCAAAAATGATATTGATGTTTCTAATATAATTTCTTTCTAAACTGAATAGTTTGCGCGAGAGACACTTCCAAAGTGGTAAAATGCCCCCCCCCCCCCCCCCCTGTAACTTCTAAAATAAGGGAATGATAAAACGATAAAAAAAATATGATGTACACATTACCATGTAAACTTCCACCGAAAATTGGTTTGAACGAGATCTAGTAGGTAGTTTTCTCGGTGCGCGAGTCGGACTCGCACTTGGCCGGTTTTTTTGTATTTGATAGCCCAATTCTTGAGAAAGGGTATGGGCCATTTAAAATCAGGCTGTGTCCTTAGGAAGCCGAGCAAAAAGAAAAAAAAAGTACCTAGTTAGGTGCGTATAGTAGGTACCTAGTTAAACCGTTTGCTAGATATCATTAAAAAAAATTAACAATACGAGTAGCCAAGTGCTAAAAAGGAAACGTCAATTTCAGTCTCACGACTCTCGCACGAGACCACTAAAAACATTCCCTATCTAAATATAAAAATACACACATGCGACTAAATCCGCTTATAACCAACCTTGTCACACACTCCAGTCATTTACACATAGCCGCTAATACATACCTATCTACTCGATACATCATCGGAATATTTGCTAAACTTAATAAAAAGGCAGTGGACTCAAAACACGGTCATGAACCGTGATTTTCAGGTATCTGAACGTGATTTGTTCCATCGATCTAATTGTGTTACACACTATTAGTTACAACACAATTTGAATCATTTTGAAGGATAGTGCTAATCCATTGCTTCATATGTTCGGAAAAATTGTGTTCAACGACGTAATTAACGCAATGAATGTTGTTGAACTGTCAAAATGGAAGTCATGGCTACTTTTAGTGTGTAGGTACGCAAATACCTGACAAGACCTCGACTAAACGCTAGGTTATACTAAGAAGCCTAACGTATAACTTGTAAGCTTGAAAGTAAGCATTCTAAAACGATGGCCAAATAGTATGGCACACCAATATCAATGACATCATCCATCTTGCTCTTGTCACCGGGGTGCCAGCTGTTTTTGAACCCAATGCCTTGACACGCGACGATGCGATGGGACGAGACCAGACGGAATGACCATAATGCCTTGGAAGTTAGGTCAGCCTTTGGTGTGAGATGCAACCTGTGTCGACACCCTTGCGCCATCCTATCTTCCTAGCACGGCGGGCTGTGCTGGGGCGGCTGCTGCGGGTGGGGAAAACCTCAAACGGCGCAAATATACCAATCTTAATGAAACTTACATTTTCGAGCCGTTTAGGGTTGAAACTCTAGGGAACTCGGACCCTATAGTTTTTCACATGACCGTTCGGTGAGCGGTTGTCGACTCTTCACGTGACCAGAGGGCTGGTTTTTTTTTCACAAAGAATCAACATTGCCATACAACGTGGCAATACTGCCAGCCTTTTGGGCACTGTTCCTGTTGACAACGATGCGGACGATTTTTTGATGCCCTTCGATGATTCTATCCCCTCTCATTTTTAAAGGTATAATTTTAAGACTGCAAGCTTTTAAATTATATAAATGTTGTAGTACAACAATAAACCGTGGTCATTTATCATATTTTTTTTTTTTTTTGAGGATGGGAAATCATCAAAATGACCCCTCCCGCTCTGGGTGGAGCGGAAGGGAGTGTCAGACTCTTACTGACTAAAACCCACCCGTGTTCCTTCCTTAGCCCTTTCTGTTCCAGGGCAGCGGTAACCCTTTCGGACGATCCCGCCGCCCTGTCATTTATCATATTCAAGCATGAATCTTTATTAAACAGTTGGTTCTCCGATAGTAGGTGTCATTATGTCCTTCATAATAAAAAGGTTACATTGGGTTATCCACTTATTTTAATTAATATTATCTATATGGGAACCCACACCACCTTCATTACCAACGTACCTACCTACCAACGCATTATGCATCACATTATTTTCATGCCTAACATGAGGGTTCTTTACAAAAAACCGGTTTTGCAATCGATATTCTGAGAATATGCTGCGTTTGACAAAGTTTAAATTAAAAAAAAAAAATTTTTTGCTTGGTAGTAAATTATTAACAAAAGTTTTTTAAACCTCATCCTCCCTTTACAAGTGTGTAAAATATCTATTACAGTTAAAATATTTCTTAGTTTAATCAAATCTTTTTCTGTCTTTTTCTGTTCTTTTCTTAGGTTACGCCATGGACAGACAGGTGTCCATTATTTTCTCATAAAAAACGAACGTGTCCAAATATCTCGCGCGTCAATTACCCTGCTTGGTGGCAGTCGCGCCATGTAAAACCTAAAACACTGACATTCATAGATAGTAAGGCCAAGTCCTTAGGAGAGTAAACAAAAAATTTATTTTTAGTAATTTTTTGACAATGTTGACATGCAAGTTACAAGGAAGGACTCTTAAAAACAGTTAACATTGGCCCAGTTACTGTGACATTTTTATTTATTTATTTATTTTGATAGGTACACCAACGACCTATTCACTAGAAACATTAACATAATAAAATAACATTATAAGCATTGAGTTATGGTGAATTAGTCATTTACAGGCGTACACAGCACTTACATAAAAAATTGCTTCTTAAATATTAGGTTTTAACAAGATTTTTAGTCGTAGTGAAGATAGAAAACTGAAGACACTAATATAAATGTAATTTTACGTACAAACATATGTAAAATTCATCGTTTAGTACTTATAATCCGAGAAGATGAACATGAGGAGGTCCTCTTTGATACCTATTTTGATAATTCGCAATTTTTATTTATATCTTTTTTTACGGTTATCAAAAAAAAAAAAAGTTTCGCGGTCAAAATGTATGGAATAGGATATTTTTTTTTAATAACAGGAAAAATTGCAACGCAGTAGGTACGCTAAACCTTAAATCAATGCTAAATCCGTTTATAGGCAAAACATAAGTATAATATATCTTATTAGACACAATCGTTTATCTTTAAAAAAAACATCTTCATAATATATCTTACTCAAACTCAACTTATGTTATAAAAACAGATGTGACACATCAAGAATTTAAATAGGACTTAGAGCGGTTTCACACGGCGACTTCTTGTAGCGCTTGAATAGAATAGAATATCTATTCTATTCTATTCTATTCTATTCTTGTAGCGCTTGAGTCGCGAACTCGCAATACAGGGGACCTACTCTAAAAGTCCGTCAACGAAGATACGGGTCTATCCGTAAGTAGTAAAATACTTCGAAATTAACCCTACTCCTGATTAATTAACTTTCGGACGGGCACTGTAAGGACATTTGTGTCAAATAATGTTGTCATTGGTTTTTCAGGTTAGTTCGGCCGCCGAACTAATCTTATGTCCGTAGGTGTTACGGTGTAGAAAACGCCAGTAACTTCGGCTAAAACTACGGATTTCGTGCTTAGCAAGTAGACCCCCAGTATGGATACCTACAGTCGCTTCTTTTGTAGCCTGTCAATGTTAACTGTGTTGGCTTAGAGTTTGGTGCCATCATTAGCTTCCATCAATTCCTGTAACGGCAGGCATCAGGACACTCAGGACACGATATCACGTGACACATCGTTTGTGGAACAGCACCACATTTGCTCTTCAAGGCGGGAGTCATATATCAATCTCCACCTGAGCAGGTTATCCTTGCTTCGACTAACATGTGGTCCAGAGTCAGTTTAAAGACTTCTAGACTACACAATTGTATAGATACAGTCGCTAAACGTCCTTTCACAGTTACCTACTTATTTTACTTCTGATTTGTCATCACTGTCCAAAACACAATCAACAAATCTTTATTTTCGTTACAATAAGGTTGCTAAACCGAAGTTACCGACATAGCTTGCAGATTAAGCAAACTAAAGTGGCAGTGGGCTGGCCATGTTTTTCGAAGGACCGATGGCCGGTGGAGCAGACGAGTCCCGGGGGTCTACTCCGAAGTGCAAAGTGCGAATGTTCGGATCGGACCGACACATGGCCGAACCGAATATTATTGAAAAATGCGAAAAAACGTTCGGATCGGCTCAGTTGGGTCGGTACCATAGTCAATATTCGAAAGAGTGTAGGAGTGTAGGATCGGGACCGACTGAACCAAATAGTAACTTGATAGCAGGAAATGGCCGAACATTCGGCCGATACTACTTCGGAGTAGACCCCCTGTAGTGTGGCACTCAGCTAGATGGACAGCCGACCTAAAGGTGGCTGGGACAGACTGGTTGCGGAAGGCGGAGGACAGGGTGTTGTGGCGCCGCCTGGGAGAGGCCTATGTCCAACAGTGGACTGCGATAGGCTGAGTTGATTGATTGATTGAAGGTGCTGTTGGCTTGCTGCTATCAGGGGTAAAACAACTATGAAAGGACACAGTCCTTTCCCTGATCCCTGATCGTACCCTGATCACTTTACCGCTAGGGTCGCGATGAAGTCGCGCGTTTTTATCGCTACAAAAAGCAGCGTGTGTAACCGCCCTTAGGTTCGATTAACTTAATTAAAATTCATTACAAGTACCTATATTTTATTTGTAATTAAGAATAATGCAGGTACAGAATAATGTCTGTCAGATTCAGAATGATATAAATTAATACATTAATCCTACTAATATTATAAATGCGAAAGTTTGTATGTATGGATGTATGGATGTTTGTTACTCTTTCACGCAAAAACTACTGAACAGATTTTGACGAAATTTAGCACACAGATAGTTTATAACCAGGATTAACATATAGGATACTTTTTATCCCGACATTCCCACGGGATCGAAACTTATGCGGGTGAAACCGCGGGGCGCAGCTAGTATTCCATATTGTTACGACTTTTAACACTGGATTGATCTATGATTGCCAAATATATGTATATCGTGGTCTTGGTATAAATTAACGCGAGTGCTGAGCATGGCCATGAGTTCGATTTTCAGAGGCAGTGTTATTTGGGATTCTTCCTTTATGAATTTCTCAGTAATCTTATGTTAGTAAGACGCATATAGAACACTAATATTAGGCTTCGTACTCTAATTATTACTGTAATTAAAACTGATGAGTTTTCCGCATCCATTACTTAAGTAATTACTTTATATTACTAGTTCTCCGTGAAAACTATGTATTTACCTAGATATGCCTACATACATACACACTTACTTATGGTATATATGTATGTTCTAGGTATCACATCAGATGTTTCAATATAAAAATTCTCTTACGTACCTAATCTCCTTCTTGTGGCTAAGTACAACAGCCGCAAGGTCAAACGATCAGGTTAAGCTGCGCGTGCCGCGGTTGGTCCGTTGATGGGTGACCATCTTTACATACCAAGACCCCTCCGTGCATCGGAAAGCACGTTAAGCCGTTGGTCCCGGCTGTCATTCGTGGATCTTTGATAGTCGTTACTGCTCATCAGAAGCCTGAAATCTGACAACCAGTCTTACCAACGGGTATCAGGGGGCAGTAACTAGGTTGTGGAGGTCAGATAGGCAGTCGCTCCGTGTAAAATACTCGTATTCAGCTGCATCCGGTTAGACTGGAAGCCGACTAGCGACTACGAACTGATAGATAGATATAACACCTACGTACTTAAATTCTTGCAAGTCGCAAAGATAACTACAAACAGAGAAATCGGCTCTAACTAAACCCTTGTTTTTTTTACCCGGTCCAAAGCACAAAACCAGTAGGTAATCAGAGGTCTCCTCTTTGTAAAAGGAAAGGAGCAGTAATCCACCACGAAGACCCAACAATTAATGGTGGTACGAATTACTTTTCAGTCCTTCTACTAAGCGCTCTAATAGGATATATTGAGTACTTTCTAGTTAAATTGCATGACAGAAGAACGACAAAACGACTCAGGATTAAAACGCTCTTGAACTTGAAAACACACCAAATTACCTCAGCTCAAAGACGTAGCAATCTGCATTTAAACAAGACCACATCAATTCTTAACTTGTTTACCGACAGCCAACACGCGATTCACTCGCTTCATATAAAAGCGGTTTCCCTGAAAACACTCATTTCATTTGGCATTACGGCCTTTTTGACGAGTGGTGTGCGAAACGGTTTATAAAAAAAACAAGTGTCATACCTAAATCTGTCAGTGTAAAAAATCAAACAAACAATAAATAAAATGGATTCATTAAATTGGGGGCGAACGTGATGAATTTATACATTTACTTAATTTCTCTATTGATCTGTCTTATGGCATTAGAACTTTTAAGGTTAGCAAACAAACCAGTAGAAAATTAACAAAATGCAGACTACATAAAAAAATTGCTGTCACTCTTCCCGCCAAAAACCAAAAATACAGATAATAAATCCTTAAAATTCCGTGAAAGCAGGCAAAAGCAATAAGAATGGATTCCAATTGGACCCTATATCCGCGCATGGGGTTGCGGTCCCCAAACCTGACGAATACCACGGTAAACCTTCAGGAGAGCTTCGAAATAGACCTGGAAGACACCAACTGGATTCTGACGTCATCGTTCATCATTTTCACCATGCAGACAGGTAAGTTTTACATTAAAATATAAATAATTACAATTATTACTTGTGCGTGTCACAAATAAAATATGTTTCTTTCTTAAACTAAATTCCCATAAGTCTTCATAGTGATCGACTGCTGAACCTGAAGGTTTGGGTTTGATTCCCAGGTCGGGCAAATTGTAATGCCTATTAAGTTTTTTTTTAAGACTCGGGGTTTGTGCCTAGTTGACTGCAATAGGTTCGCTTCAAATTCTTATAAAATGAGATTTAAATAGATAACTGTGCTGAAGCGTAGCTGGCGAAATGGGGGGTGCACATATCTGTAACATACCTACACCTCTCCTACTTGCCCGTTCGTTATGTTTAAAAAGTTCCCAATTACCGAATATCTAGCTTCTATCCGCTACCTGCTATCTCATCGCATCGCCCACCCGCACTATTACTTAGTTTTGCTCGGTTCCTAAGGATCGTAGCGTAATGTTACATAGCCTATAACCTTTCTCAAGAATTGGGCTATTAAATGCAAATAGATTTTTTTGAATCCGTCTGATAGTTCCAGAGATTACCGCGTTCAAACAAACAAACTCTGCTGCACTATTCGTATAGATCTATAGATAGATATACATAGATATTAGTATAGATGAATGGGAGACCATAGACCATGCATTATTCTAAAACAGGAAGTCATTTTATCAGTCAAAAATAGCTCGGAAGTGGGACTATGTTTGCTAAGGGTTGAGGGGTCATTAGAAAACCAGCGACAGACAGCATCTGTCTGGCATTAATGCTGAAATGAACCTTTTTGGCGCAGCCGTGAGGCACACACTATGGCTGTCTGAAACATTATTTGTTATTTTATTAATTTTATATTTTGTGTTTCACGAACTGTGTCCAAATGAACTTTTTTTTTTCTTTCTTTCTTTCTAATGAAAATCTCACCTCCCCTTTTACAAAGCCACCATCTAATCAGCTCCCCTAATTGCGCAACAAACTATCAATCACAATATGAATCATTTTGAAGAATATTGCCAATCCATTGCTTCATATGTTCGAAAAATTTGTCTGATCAACAACGTAAATAACGCAATGAATGTCGTTGAACTGTCAAAATGAAAGCTATTGCTGCTACCAATGATATTTTAGTCAATATCACCTTCTGATATTCTTCAATTATATACCCCGGTGATTGATAACCGTAGTTCCGATTTTGTTACCAAAAAGTAAAATTGAATCTACCGTACCTACTGGTCGGTAGGTTTAATTTTACTTTTTACCTGTCATGGAAACCAAACCAATTCTCTCGGTAGTCAAGTTAGCATTCGCTATAGGTATGTACCAGAATCCTGCGGTTAAAAATAATTAACTTATTTTACTACTTTAAAAAAAACTTTGAAGGATAATAGGTAATCACTTTATCCTTCAAAGTTTTTCCTCTCATGATTGCAACCACAATTAATTGATTAAACTGATAAAAACCACAATGCGAGTCGGACTCGCGCACCGAAGGTTCCGTGCTAGGTACCTATGTAACTACAAAAGACAATGACCAAAAGTCGTACCAAACAGTCTCATGCATCAAGATCAAAATATTATAGTACTTCATTATTTTCATAATTTTTTACGACATTACGCGTCGGGGATTTGATTTTTGAACAGGAAATTTAATTTAAAATAAAAAAGTTTTGAAATTATTTTATTATTTTTACATGACGTTCCGTTTCAAACGATATGATTAATATAACCTTGAATTTTAAAAGTGTCATGATCACGTCTTTCAAAAAACATGTAAAAAAATTATACTTGGCCGATTCTACATTAATTAAAAATAACTAGACGAGCTGGATAGGTTCCGTCAAAACGGAAGGAGGACGCGCGGGCTCGCGGAAGATGGAAGGAGTGGCCTTTGCCCAGGAGTGGGACAGCGTAGGCTAACATAAAAAAAAAAAAGAATAAAATAGAATAGAATAGAATACTCTGTATTGTACACTATACAAATTACAGAACATAAATATATAAAATTAGCGATCTTTTAAAGACAACCTTTAATTTTTAACCAACTTCAAAAAAAAGGAGGAGGTTCTCAATGCAGATGTTTGTATTTTTTTTTTTTTATGTATGTTCGCGCATAACTCCGTCGCTTGCCAACCAATTTGAAAAATTATTTTTTTGATGGAAAGGGTATACTTCCCAAATGGTCCCATAAAAAAATTATCAAAATCAGTCCAGCGGTTTTTGAAAAATCAAAAAAAATATCACAACAAAAAAGTGAAAAATAAAAACTTTTTTACAAAAAAAAAAAAAAACCGACTTCCATAAAAACACTACAAAGTGAAAAATAACTTTAATTTCGGAAGTCGGCAGTGGCGAAAAACGAAATACAAAAACCAAAGACACCGACTTCCGAAATTAAAGTTATTTTTCACTTTGTAGTGTTTTTATGGAAGTCGGTTGTTTTTTTTTTTGGAAAAAAGTTTTTTTATTTAAACGATTATCATTTTTTAGAGCAATAATGGCCATTAGTGTATGACATGTCAAACAAAATAAAGTAGGCACCTAGTTTTTGGGTTTTTCGTTTTTTTTTTAAATCGCCGTATCCCGGGCTTTAATTACAAAAAGAACTTTTGTAGAGTTAATATATTAAGTGTATTCCAATAAAAAACAAAGTTTAACTTTGATGCAGCATGGTACGGGGTTCCATACATCCATGAGCATTGTCCTTTACAGTTTTCAGATTTTTTCCTTTACTTGTGCTACATGAGATTGCTTCTTGCCAAATTTCATGATTCTAGATCAACGTGAAGTACCCTTTAGGTTTTGACTCCCTTGCGAGTGTCAAAATATGCGGCATAAACGGAGCATAAACGCCCGTATCTTTTGATTGCGCTAATTTAGAAGTTTGAATTTTTCACTGCTTCAAGGGATTGCAGCCTTGAGTATTTGATATTAATTTCAACTTGATAACTCCACGCGTTCCTAAGAAAAAGGGTCTTGACAAACGGACAACGAAGTGATCTTATAGGGGTTCCGTTTTTCTTTTGAGGTACGGAACCTTAAAAACCACAAGTGCAGGGTTTTTCCAACTAAATGGATAGGTCACGATGACGAGACGGTCATTAACCACTAAATCAGTAATAATAAGGTCAATAAAAACAACCGGATCTTTGACGAAGCTGGTTTTTTTTTTCAATAAAATATATTTAAAGACATCTCACACTGCATTTGTAACACCTTAATATCCGCGGGGTAATTGTGTAATACCCTAACAGTACCAATGTCTTTCATTTTGACAGTTCAACAACATTCATTGCGTTATTTACGTTGTTGAGCATAGAAATTTTTCGAACATATGAAGCAATATCCTTCAAAATGTTTGTGTCACTCAATCAGGGTGCAGTTCCTGAAAGCTTTAAAGTAGTATGGGTGGGTGGTATTGACGGATAATCGCGTTTACCCAAATTAAGTCTCGATAGTCTCGATTCCTTATGAATATCGGGATGATTCGATTGCGTTCTTCACGAAACTTTAATCAGGAAACTCCGTCACTACGGGATCCGGAACGCTGCTCTGGATCTTCTTACTTCATACTTGAGTAAGAGGATTCAGAGCGTTGACGTTAATGGAAAAAGATCTCCCGGATCTATAGTAACAATGGGAGTCCCACAGGGCTCAATTCTTGGTCCTTTCTTGTTTCTTATTTATATTAATGACTTGCCGTACCTCATAAAGGATAATCATGATATAGTGTTGTTTGCAGATGACACTTCACTTTTGTTTAAACTTAAACGTCAGCAGCAGGTTACTGACGAAGTAAATAGCGCGATCTCTAAAGTAGTCCACTGGTTCAATGTTAATAATTTACTTCTAAACGAGAAAAAAACCAAATGCATTAAGTTTACGCTACCTCACGTTAGGCAGGTGAAAACTAATGTGTTGATAAAGGGCGAAGAATTGAATCCTGAAGACAGCACCGTATTCTTGGGCATAACTTTGGATGCTAAGCTTCAGTGGGGTCCGCATATAGACAAATTGTCAAAAAAGCTAAGTTCCGCAGCATTCGCTGTTAGAAAAATTCGTAATTTAACTGATATAGAGACAGCCCGTTTAGTGTACTTTAGCTATTTTCATAGTGTAATGTCGTACGGTATTCTATTGTGGGGAAATGCCGCTGATATTCAGACTATCTTTGTTTTGCAGAAGCGAGCTGTTCGATCAATTTATAAATTAAGTCCGAGACACTCGCTCAGAGACAAATTTAAAGAGATTAATGTTATGACTGTGCCTTCTCAGTATATTTATGAAAATCTTTTATATGCCCATAAAAATATAAAATTGTTTAAAAAATACAGTGATATCCATGATATAAATACTAGGAACAAACACAAATTTGTTGTACCTATAACAAGGCTCAAGAAAATAGGTGGCTCGTTCAGATGCCAATGTATACGCTTTTACAATAAAGTTCCAAGCCCCGTTCAAGATCTAAGCCTTAATAAATTCAAATCATTCATTAAACGTAAGTTGTGCCAGAAAGCCTTTTATACCGTTAAGGATTATATCGAGGACAAAAAGGCTTGGGATTAAGGTGCTTCCAATTTTTTACATATTTAATGTTTTTATTTTTATTTATATTTTTTTTCTCTCTGTCTTGTTGTTGTTGTTTTTTTTTTTTTTTTTTTGTTTTATTATATACACTTTGACATTAATGGATTTTATATATACTATGACATTTGCTTACTTTGTAAAGTATTCTATTATTTTAATTATTGTGAATGTGAAGACTATGTGGGTCATTTTATTTATATTATTTTTAATTTTTCTCTCTGTTCTGTTAGTTTTTGTCATGGTCTGGCAGTTTGAGTAATTAATGTGGCCTACCCAAATGTCCTTTCTTTGGTATTGTTCGTCGAATCGTCGAGCTCCTTAAGTTTTGAGTTGAGCTGCACGATTTCTGACAAATGCGTGCACTGGCTGGACAGGTCCTCTCAATCTGTGTGGTTCTTTCCTCAAAAGACCATCTCAGACATCGACCTGCATGGTCTTCATATGATCTGACCAAGATTATGTCTGGACTTTAAAAGAGACTGTGACCTCTGAGTTTGTTTCGGCCTTTCTTCTCAGAGTAGTCAGATAGGAAACGCCGACCTCATCTAGTTTTAAAATATGATTGACGTGTAAAAGTGTTTGTACAAACCTACTTACAAAAATAAAATCATTTATCATTTATCATTATCATTAAAAGTATTTCCTATCCGAATCCAGGTCACGTTATACCCATGTGCAAATTTCATTCAAATCCGTTCAGTGGTTTTAGCGTGAAAGCTTCACAAACAAACATACTTACAAAAAATCAAATCTTTTCTCTTTAAAATATTAGTTTAGATATTGTCACGGCTACTTTCCTACCTCCCTGCACCCCTTTCAAGCTAAAACTCATGGGTTTTGGGGTGAGCGCAATTCTTGTATTTTTTTTATTGCTGAATGGAATGGGTCTGCACTTAACATCGATCACGCCTGATGGAAAGCCATCGCTTTGAGTTCTATAATGAAACGAGCGTGCCCAGAAGATGCCTGTTCACTCTTGCTTTGAAGGCAGACGCTTCCGGGATGAATTCAAAGTTTAAGAACGTCTTAGATTTTAAATCTACCTCCCTAGTACAGGCGCCAACACATCAAGCTGCCCGAAACTATCAAATTTTCCCAGTCAACCTTGAACCTAATGATTTAGCGATAAAGTTGAAAATCTATTACAGAAATTTGACAGATTGTAGTAGCATGATGTGCTGGCGTCTGTACCTACAGTAGGCCGCGCTTGAGTGATGACAAAACCAGTATAATTAAGTTAGCCTTTTATTCTACTGAAACCGCGTACAAGGCCAGCTCAAGGTCAAAGTCAAAATGTTACCATCGACATGCGGTCAACATCATCATCAGCCTACAGCAGTCTACTGCTGAACACAGCTCTCTGCAATTGCACGCCATTCATGTCGATTCTCGGCAACTCTCATCCAGCTGCTACCAGCCATCCTGCGAAGATCGTCGCTCCACCGAGCCTGAGGGCGTCCTACCTTACACTTTGACGTCGGTTAACTCTAAAAAATAATATCCCCACTGCCAAGTGGGTTAGCACTTTACTCATAGCACACGTATGACTTGACTTGGCAACCTGGCTCTCTGCCAGCAGAGGCCAACCCAGCCGTTTTACAATATTTATGGCACAAAACATGCGGAATTTTAATAGAATAATTATTGTAAGATTACTTTCTTAATCGGTGAGCTTTGCCAACGAGGGATATTTATATTCTTTGATTCAATCTTAAAGTGAACTTTGAGTAGGTTTCTACTTAGGTACCTAAGTTAGCCATACCTACCCAGGGCCCCAATTCTATCATCATCTACATAGCCTTTTCCCAACTATGTTGGGGTCGGATTCCAGTCTAACCAGATGCAGCTGAATACCAGCGTTTTACATGGATCGACTGCCTATCTGACCTCCACAACCCAGTTATTGGGTAGGTAATACGATATCCCTTAGTAAGACTAATACCAGCCGGCACCAACGGCTTAACGAATAGCACGTGGTCCCGGCTGTCATTTGTAGATCTTTGACAGTCGTTACGGGTAGTTAGGAGCCCGCAAGTCTGACAACCAGTATTACCAAGGGGTCGTATCGCCCAGTAACTGGGTTGTGGAGGCAGTCGCTCCATGTAAAATACTGGTATTCAGCTGCATCCAGTTAGACTGGACGAGGTTAGGCCGATTTATTGACTTACCTAGGCCAGCTCACTTTTGGTCTTGTCGTTTTTGCCGCTTTCTTCTCATGGTTGTAAATTGCCAAAGTTTCGTTATCAGACATAAAAAAAATGAAATGAATGAAATAAATGTATTTTCTTTCTTTCTAGACATGATTTTTTATCCGCCCTAACTATCTCGTATTCAGTCAAGAACTACTGGAGAATTCTGCCTTCGGAAAGACTCTGTATGAATCTGTTGAACTCATGTAGGCACAGCATTTCACCCAGTGAAAGCCAATTTCATTCGTCTCTGATTCGGACTGATATGCGGCCCCATCTTACCGTAACGCTTACAACATGAACATGTCATCTCCAATACTAGGAGTCACAGACAGTCCGCTTTGCAGGGCCTGTGGCACGGAGGACGGCGAGACAGCAGCTCATGTGCTTCTAAACTGCTCGGTGGTCGGCACGTACAGGGCAAAGTACTTCGGTAAGCCAGATGCCCTTCATGAGATTGTCAGTAATATCAAGGCGTTGCTGGCCTTCCTTGAGGAGCTGGGGTGGATCGAATAATCTATTTTCCATACGCAAAATACGTGCGGACACTAGCCGGTATTACCTATTATCCCCAATTTTTTTGGAATATAAACCTAGGTGAAGCTAGAAGCAAAACCCTGAAAATTTAAACTATCCAAAAACGTCTCCTCTTTAAGAAATCAACGAGTATTTACATGTTAACCTAAAAACGTTTTATAATCTCAATTTGACCTTCCCACTGGCAGCCAAACTGACTAGGCCAAGGATCTTCTTATAAAGGAAAGACCACATTGTATTATTACGATTTTCCCTCTTATTAGTAGAATACATACAAATTGATGACAGTAAACATTATGATTGTATGATAATTGGTAGCTGACTGCGAACTCAAGGTGATCGACATGACTTGCATGGCATTCATTTTCTATTATCCTTAACACCCTGCTTATATTATTACACTAGCTTCTGATGGCAACTTCGTCCCCCATCGCGTCGCACCCCATCGCGTCGCATCCCATCGCTCGCCCGTGGTACACACGGCTACACATCAAGCCTACCATGTATGCATGCATGTCATGCATGTCAGCATAACCAGTATAAGCTGACTTCTGATTGTACGAAAAACCTATACAATGCGAGGTCAGCTAAAACTGGAAATGTATAGCTATATAAATGTGTAGCCGTGTGTACAGTCACGAGCACCAATATGTCAACACTTGGCAACTTTCAATTGCGATTTTTTGGTGAAATAACGAATGCAACGTTGAAATAGGACGCATTATATAAACCTATGGGTTCGAAAATGGTACGTCCGTAAGAACATAAACTTTCATTGAAAAATAAAGGAGTAAATCGGTTTTGAATAAAGCCGAGTGTATACATACTTTTGCTCGTGACTGTACTACTGCGTTTTTGCTTAGTGTTCTTTCTGAATATTTTTTGTGAACTCTACCTCTTTGGTCTAAGTGATCGCAAACGCTACTGTTGGGCATGAGGCACAGGGGGTCTACTCCGAAGTAGTATCGGCCGAATGTTCGGCCGTTTCCTGCTGCGAAGTTACAATTTGGTTCGGTCGGTTCCGATCCTACACTCCTACACTCTTTCGAATATTGAATATGGTCCCGACCCAACTGAGCCGATCCGAACTTTTTTCGCATTTTACAATAATATTCGGTTCGGTCATGTGTCGGTCCAATCCGATTAATCGAACTTTGCACTTCGGAGTAAACCCCCTTTTTTTTTTTTTTGAGGATTGGAAATCATCAAATGACCCCTCCCGCTCTGGGTGGAGCGGAAGGGAGTGTCAGACTCTTACTGACTAAAACCCACCCGTGTTCCTTCCGTAGCCCTTTCTGTTCCAGGGCAGCGGTAACCCTTTCGGAAGATCCCGCCGCAGGAGTAGACCCCCTGGGTTCGATTCCCAGGTCGGGCAAAATGGTATTGGGTTTTTTCCACTTGGAATTTCTTAGTAGCAGTCCGTAGTGTTATGTAGTTTATGCCAGGTTGATAGCAAATGGCTCGCCCCTTACATGGGACTTAAACATTACTCGCGAAATGTGGGTGTACTACAGGTACACCTCTGCATAACCCTTCGGGGATAACAAGCGTAACTTTATGTTAGTTTTATGTTAAATTCACCAATTTGTTGTTTTTCTTCTCAGGTTTTGGCATGCTGGAGTCAGGATGCGTCTCCATAAAGAATGAAGCGAATATCATGATGAAGAACTTAGCAGATATTTCTTTGGGTGGTAAGTTTTTTTTTTATGTTACTACGTAGGTGACAAACAACGTAAACCCTGTCCATTAGGTAAACCGTTTTTTGACAGATGGAACTAGTATTTGCAGCAACACACAATACACTTATACACGTACGGTATTATAATGTATGTAAGATGCCATAAATAAGATAATTCAATAAGTTAAGGCAGTTTTTTATATTTATTTTATTACGCATTTTATAGTTAACTTTTACGTAATCTGGAATAGTTACGTTCTAAGACAGCTGTCAAAAAATGGTTAACCTAATGGACAGGGTATAATGTTTAGTAGTCACCGTCGTCTATGTATCTCTGCAATGCATCACATCTGTGCATTTCCATAAAGCTGTAATATATCAGGTGCATTTGCACCGGCTCTCTTCAAAACGAAATACAGGCATACTGCTCAGGGGTAAATAAAGTATTCAAATAACACTTCATTAAAAGCACCCTTCAAACTTTTAAAGGACCATTCCCATCACCATTTCAGCCGAAAAAGGTCCACTGCAAAAAAAAACAAATTATTCAGGGTGTTTGGCAGAACGTTGAACATACGAAAATGGTGGATAGGTAGGGTCATCTGCTACTTACTCAGCTCTAATTTATTTGGCCCTGGCCCCTTGGATATTTAAAACATTTTTTTTTTGCTTTCTTCTAGCTTCACCACTTTCTTAAAAATGGGTAACACAGGCAATATTGTTATTATTTTATTTTTATTATTTGTTTCTAGGTAACATCTGAATAAAGCAATCGTTTTATAAGAATCTGCCAACATTAAAGATTAAAAAAAAAATGCCTGTTTTACCCATTTTTAATAAAAAAAACACTTTAAAGTTAAGAAAGTGGTGAAACTAGAAGAAAGCAAAAGAATTTTTTTTTTTAATATCCAGGGGGCCAGGGCCAAATTAATTAGGGCTGAGTAAGTAGCAGATGACCCCACCTATCCACCATTTTCGTATGTTCAACGTTCTGCCAAACACCCTATATATTTGCTTGCTACTATACAGACCTCGCATAAGGACTGATACTGCACTGCCCGTATGCAGCGGATTACTGCGACCTTCGTTGGTCTCTGGTAACTGAACAGACAGCTGTGCTGCTGGGGAGCTTGTTGCGCCACTTCTTACCAGCGAAAGCATTAGGATGTGTTGAAGGGCGGGCATTTTTGAGGGACTGTCTTTTGTAATTTTGACGTTCGAAAAGTGCTGATTCTCAACCTAATTTGAATAAATGACGTTTCATTTGATTTTGATTTTGGTCCACTTGGTGGGGGAAAAAAACAAAATTCCGTTGAAAAACATAATAATCCCATTCCTTCCCAGGTCTAACCTACTGGATTTTCGGATACGGCATGTCGTTCGGCGAGGGTGCCTACTCCAACCCCTTCATAGGCGTGGGAGACTTCCTGCTGGACCCTCCTGTAGGGGACGCTCTGATGGGGCCCGTGTTCGCTTCGTTCTTGTTTCAACTGTCCTTTGCCACCACGGCCACGACGATTGTGAGTGGAGCGATGGCTGAGAGGTAAGATTTTAATAATGTACAGACGCCAGCACATCAATCTACCCGAAACTGTCAAATTTTCCCAATCAACCTTGAACCTAATGCTTTAGCGATAAAGTTGAAAATCTATTAAAGAAGTTTGACACATTGTAGTAGCTTGATGTGCTGGCGTCTATACATTCATCACCATCATCATCATTTCAGCCCGGAATCACCCACTGCTGGCTATCGCCCTCCCCTTTCTTTTGCCATACTTCCCGTTTCTGTGCGTCTCTCATCCAGGTGTTTCCAAATTAGTCAGCGCCTGACGTAAATTGGCGTATTTTTATTTTAGTCGCCATGTTTTTAACCACGTCTAATTCGTCTATGGAGTATCCTAATTTGACAGGACTAAACTATATACTTAAATAATATGTAAATCTTCTGTCCTTTTCTTAATGAAATAAAATATGCACTGGACTTAGTTTAGTTTGTGGACAAGGAAATCGGTGCCATTATTATTTTAAAAGTCAACTAACTACATCATTCTCTTCTCTCCTCAGGTGCAACTTCAAAGCATACTGCCTGTTCTCGCTCCTCAACACGATAGTGTACTGCGTGCCTGCTGGCTGGGTGTGGGGCTCCCACGGGTTCCTCAACAAACTGGGGGCTGTCGACATCGCCGGTTCGGGGCCTGTGCATCTTATAGGTAAGAGTTTACACCTTGTATCACCGAAGGTCTCTTGTACTCAACACGATAGTGTACTGCATGCCTGCGGGTTGGATGTGGGGCTCCCACGGGTTCCTCAACAACTGTAACTATGAAAGCCCTGATGTAGAAATTTTTCATGGATTATAAAAAAAACAGCTTTTTCCTAGAAAAGTGGTTCAGAATCATGTACTCAATCCATGTAACAGCAGTGCGATTCTGTAATCATCTCACCGTGAAAACTCAGGTGAAGTGAGCGTAGAGTGAGCTGTCATTCCAAATAATGCTAGGGATTGACACTACTGACAACTCACATCAAGCTCACTTCACTTGAGTTTTCACGGTGAGATTTTTACAGAATCGACCGGCTGGTTACGCGTCGATGTCCCTGCCAGCCTGTGCTGCATATAAGATGCATATGTCATGCTTGTGTCGTGTCGCATGATCAGTTTCGTCGACTAAAACTGGTCAATCAAGACAAGACAATTTAGGAAAGTACTAGTGCACTACTATGCACTAGTACTTTCTACTACTGGAATTATTTATTGGAAAAACACACACTTCCAAACCAGTCTTGTACCAACCCCTTTTTTACCAGGTGGGGCATCAGCATTCGCCTCAGCTCTAATGCTGGGCCCGCGTCTCGGCCGCTACGCGAACGGTATCGCACCACTCCCCATGGGAAATCCTGTCAATGCGGTGATGGGGACCTTCGTGCTGTGGTGGGGATGGCTGGCTTTCAACTCTGGCAGTACTTACGGGGTAAGTTGTTTAATATAACGGCGTTTCCTGGGGGGATAGGCAGTAACTTACAGCTTACCACCGTGAGTGAAACTTAGATGTTTAGCACGACTACTGAGCGTAGGCCCAGTGGTAACGGCCGCGACTTACGAGCTGAGGTGTAGGTTCGAACCCGGACAGGCGATTTACTTTGTGTGAATTATTTCATCACCACTGCTCTCAAATGGGTGAAGGAAAACATCGTGAGGAAACCGGCATGTCCTAGAAGCCAACATTCGAAGACATGTGACATCTACCAACCCGCACTAGGCCAGCGTGGATGGATTACGGCCCACTGCTTCTCACAGAAAGCAGGCCTGTGTCTCAGCAGTGGGAAGATTATAGCCTGATTATGCTGAGCGTAGGGTTCGATCCCCGGGTCAGGCAGCCCCGAGTCTCGGCCTGGTATGGCAGAGAGAGAAAGACAAAAGTTTTTATTGGGACTCACACGCACAGGGAGCTAGTTATACCTTGTCCATTCGGTAAACCGATTTTTGACAGATGTAACTAGTAATTGTAGCAACACTCAATACATTGATTGATACACGTACCGTATTATAATGCCATGCCGTTTAAATAAGATAATTTAATAAGATAAGGCAGTTTATATATTTATTTTTCGCATTAAAATGCGCACAATTATTTCCTATGTTTCATTTTCCAATTTGAGAATCGAAACCAAGACTTTCAAATACTAATAATGAATTGCTAAAAAGGCTTTTTTAACACAACATAATTTACTGTACTCCTGTAAAATACAAATTACGTGTCGGACAAGGTCGAACGGACAAACGATCAATTAGTGTTAAGTGACAGCTTGAATAACTAATATCAGTGTTGCGGTACACGAAACAGGCACGGGCAAGTCTCTTCACTTTTTACTTCAGTGTTTTGTTGAGCTTAATAGGAAATGTTATTAACTCCTGTCCCCTAATTATGAGTGAAATCATTTTAACTATGGTTTTGCGCAGAGTAAAAAGGATTTGCATAATAATTATAGATACTAGAATAGATACAAATAGACACCTGTCTAAATGGTACAGTCAACAGCAAAAGTAGATGATCAAAATCAGAAATTCAATACTAATTAACGGAGTTCGCGTCAGAACTGTGTGGCGTCGAAGTGATTCAAAAGTATGACACTGAGTCTGACATACTTTTGAATCACTTCGACGCCACACAGTTCTGACGCAAACTCCGTTCATTAGTATTAAATTTCTGATTTTGATCATCTACTTTTGCTGTTGACTGTACTACTTAATGACAACTGACAATGCTATTCTTCCATATTCAGACTTCATGTAATGTATTATTAGACTTCACTATATATGTAGGTATAACTTACTACATAATTAACAAGGTAGTTATTACAAAGAACAAGACAGGTGGTAATCATCCTCTACCTAGCCTTTACCAACTGTGTTGGAGTCGGTTTGCAGTCTAACCGGATGCAGCTGAAAACCAGTATTTTACATGGAGCGACTAGCCTAGTTACTGGGTAATAGTAGTTAGTAAGACTGATTGTTAGATTTTCGGGCTTCTGACTACCCCTAACGACAAAAAAATTAACATCCATCCAACAGGCTCTGGGTCTGCTCGACTCGTCTACCACCCCGCACTCCATTTAAATCTATTCTCTGTGCCTACATGCGAATCACGTTTCCCCGTCATTGTCCAAGATCGTCGGTAAACGTCGCATTTCAACAAATTAGACAAATCACCCGTCATTTGAGTTGCATGTCCACTTGTCCAGCTAATTGATCGGGTGAATACTTTGAATACGTTATTACCCTCATTGTGTATGCGGTGCGGTACTTAGAAACGTTTTATACCTGTAAATGTCGTATAGTAACATTTGAAACTAGTTTTGACTAGTTTTGACTGATTTGCAATTCTATGGAAGCGGCGATATCACAACGGTTATGCTTATGACCGTTGGGATATCGCCGCTTCCAATGTACAGACGCCAGCACATCAAGCTACTACAATCTGTCAAATATCTTTAATAGATTTTCAACTTTATCGCTAAAGCATTAAGGTTCAAGGTTGATTGGGAAAAATTGACAGTTTTGGGTAACTTGACCTGCTGGCGTCTGTACAACACAAGTTGCACCTCGCTAGTTTCAAAATAAAATATAGGAGTACCTAAAAACAATTAGAACTAAAAATATTATATCCGAAAAAGCCTAATACAACCTATTCCGAGGCAAGATACAAACATTTTCGAGCTCGCCTCGCTCGCTCTTGCATTCGTCAATCCTGAAATTCTGTCAACAAAGGACGGAACTCCTATTTCCTGACCCTAGGCGGGGTGCTACCAATATCGAGCTTGCTTCGCTCACTCTTGCTCACTTCTCTACCCTTAATTATTCTTAAGCTTCTTTATAAAAACCAACACAGTTAGTCCTCTTTCTGTATGCATGGACAAAATAACACCTATCCCATTCGAGGCGATATGCAAAAATTATCGAGCTCGCTTTGCTCGCTCTTGCATCCTTTTCTGCATAATTCGACGAAATTACTCCTTGTATGAATAGACAGACGATAACACACCTAACACATCCGAGGTGAAGGGCAGGAATGATCGAGCACGCTTCATCATGGAGCTGAAGATGCACCTCCCTGAAAATAAACTTGCCGGCGCCCTTGCCTAACTACTACTAGGAGGAACCACTCCTAGCACCATTTTCTTAGTATAGGTTGAGCTGGAAGTAAACATCAAGATCAGTGAATTACTCGATTACGGGTATACAGGGTTAAATTAAATTAGCTAGCGAAACTCTGCAGATGTGTTGGGGATCGATATCGTAAACATGAGATTCCGAGATTTTATTTCATTTTATTTTTATTTCTTTCGTTTTGTTTGTAGGTTAGCGGTGCTAAATGGCAGTATGCAGCTCGAGCAGCTGTCATGACAATGATGGGCTCTTTCGGAGGAGGTTGCTTCGGTTTGCTGTAAGTCCAATAATCTATTTCTATGAGGTAAAGTTGGATTTGAGTCCAGTATTGGAAGGTTCTTCCGTTCAGAGATATCTTTTCAGAACGTTGTACAAATTCCGAAGACCATTAAACCGACTTTCGCAATTACTTTTATACTTAGATTTTTGTTGATTTCGTAGTAAGTAGAGATGATATTTTAATTTCAGCTTCACGCTAGTTAAGAACAAAGGCAAGGCAGAAGTAATGGAACTCATCAACAGCGTCCTTGGATCACTCGTGTCAATTACTGGTAATTATGTATTTTACTTTTATTTAATTATTCCGTCCGAGTTATTTTTGTTAATCTAAGCTTAAATTATTCTCGTGTATTTTGTCTTCAATATGTTTTACTAAAAAAACTTGGCAACATTTTTTTAATTTTTCCTCTACGGCAACACTGGCTGGAAACATCCCCGGTTTCCAGCCAGTGTTGCCGTAGAGGAAAAATTACCCAAAAATATGGCTAGTTTATGGTTATTGGCTCCATCATAATAGGTTACGAACCACTGTCTAAAGCGTTGTCCACACAACCATCCGGCAGGCCATCGTATCGAAAATTATACATTTCGATAACCTGATTTGCCTTGCCCCCGACAGCAAACAGCTGTTCGTAGAATGGTGGTCGTCTATTTAATTGAAACTAACAAAATGACAGTTTTGGATTTGTGAACAGCCTTTTGATAACATTGACTGATGTTCGATTCAGTATAGAAGCATATGGAGTGGTTGGGAATAGCTATGTAGAGCAATTTTCCTTATATTCCTACTTACGACAACTCCAATTCTGCAATATGGCCCATACCATATTTAAGTTAGTGCGGACTTTGCTTAACGATGATGATTATCAGTATCACAATCACCCTAGATTTTATTTGTCCCCAGCCGGCTGCTTCCTCTACCGCGCATGGGAGTCCCTACTCATTGGTTTCATCGGCGCCGCCATAGCTTCGGGCACCTCGCCGCTGTTCGATATGATGGGTGTCGACGATCCTGTTGGAGCGTCCGCTGTGCATGGCGCGTGTGGGCTTTGGGGTAATTCATACATTTTGCCTCAATCTTTAAAGGACGGTGCTGTACCAGTGCCGGCGCCAGTGCAAAAAAAAACCTAGTGGTATCTAACGGTATTTTTTTTTTTAGGTGTATTAGCAGTGGGTCTGTTCGCTGATAATCCAATTCCTATGGAAACTACAAATGGTAGATCTGGATTGTTCAAAGGTAATTTTTATTTTATTGAAACTACCTAGACGTCAAGTTTTTATTTTAGAGATATCTAAGACCTGTGGACTATGCCCGTATTCATTCCGTGCCCATCGTCTTTTCTGAACCATGTTGGGTTCGGCTTCTAGTCTAACTGGATGCAGCTTAATACCAGTATTTTACATTGAGCAACTGCCTATCTGACCTTTATAACCCACCTAATGGGTAATATAATACCAAGGGGTAAGACTGGTTGTCAGACTTTCCGGCTTCTGGCGACCCCTAGCGACTGCCAAATATCCACAAAAAAAGACGGTGGGGACCAACGGCTTAACGTGGTTTCCGAGGCAAGGAGAGGTCTTGGTACGTAAAGATACCGCGACTGCGGCAAGCGTAGATTACCCTGATCGATCGACCCGTGCGGCTGTTATTATTTAACCTAACCTAGAAAGATCTGTAAACCCTACGGCGCTAAAAAAACGTTCCATATCTATATATTTATATAAAATTCAAAGTCCTGACTGACTGACTGACTGACTGACTGACTGAGACATCAACGCACAGCCTAAACCGCTGGTCCTAGAGACATGAAATTTGGAGTGTGTATTCTTCGTGAAGAGTAGGTATCCACTAAGAAAGGGTTTTTCGAAATTCCACCCCTAAGAGGGTGAAATGGGGGGAATTTGTTTGTATGAAAAATCTTATTCCTTGAGTTAATAAACTTGAAACTTGGCACGAATACTTATCTAAGTATATTATGAAGTTGGGCATTTTTTATTTTTATAAACTACCCCCTAAAATGGGATTACGGGGGTTTCAAAGTTTGTATGGAAGAATTTTAGCGCGCGGTCCGATTTAATCGAAACTCAGTATTTATACCTAAAATTGAAAGGAAAGAATAATGTGTATCAGGGTTTTTCGAAAATATACCCCTGACGGCCTGAAAAGGGGTAGTCAATTTTACAGGGGAGGATTTTACAGCGTGGCTTGATTAACTCGAAAATTGGTATAAATAATCTTTGAGTCAAGTTATGAACACATCCCAAATGATTTTTCAAAATTCCACCCCAGTGGGGGTGAAAATCGGGGATACAGTTTATATGAAAAATCTTATTCGTTAGGTTCATAATCTAATTTTTATCATTTAATTTTTATGATGTTTATAAAATTCCACCCCTGTGGGGGTGAAAAGCGGGGATACAGTTTATATGAAAAATCTTATTCATTTAGTTAAACTTGAAACTTGGCAACAATACTTGCCTAAGTAAGTAATAAAGTTTATCATTATAAGTTATTCAAACTACCCCTCAAAGGGGGATATAGGGGTGTGGAAGTTTGTGTGGAAGAAATTGAATGCGCGGTCCGATTTGCTCGAAACTCAGTATTGATACTTTCGACAGAAAATAATTAGTAATAAGTATGTAAAGTTGTCGAAAATTTACCCCTGACGGGGCAAAAAGGGGTAATTCGGTTTTTAGGGGAGGATTTGAACTTGAAACTGTATGTTAAATTTTCACGCCTAAACCACTGAACTTCTGATTTGGCATAGATATCTCTTTGCCAAATCAGAAGTTGCCAGAAGTATGTGCTTCCCCAGGATGCCATCTAGGTAGTACGTTCACGTGGGATAACTTCCGACATCCACGCGGGCGAAGCCGCGGGCAGAAGCTAGTCCTTCATATGTTTTCTATTCCTATAGGTGGCGGCTGGTACCTTCTCGGCGTACAATCCCTGACCGGCGTATGTCTCATGACGTGGGGTATCCTCGTGACCATAACGCTCCTCTGGTTCATAGACAAGATAATGCCGATACGGATGGACCCCTACACCGAACTGCTCGGCGCTGATATCACTGAGCATAGGATTAGACATGGACAGGTAAGAAATCATTTTTATCATCCAGACATCAGGGGGGGGGGGGGCAATTGTCGTAATTTTAAGAGGGACAGGTAAGAAATCATTTTTATCATCCAGACATCAGGGGGGCAATTGTCGTAATTTTAAGAGCGTTCATAGTCTGATCTCAGTCTCAACCTGTCAAAAATACCTCTAATTTCCATACATTTTGACAAGTTTTTGACATTTGTTTGTCGCCCAGATGAGACTGTGACTAGATTTTGAACGTTTTAAATTACGAGAATTGGCCTTCTGGTAACAGAAGCTGGATTACAATGAAAGTGAAACGCTAAGGCTATCAAATCAAATTATTTACAATAGAGCCGACACTTGAAAGAGGTTCATTAAAGGATTCCCCTTGACTACTCAAGATGGTCTATGGTTGTGTTTATCACCTTTGCTGACTAGCAAACCTTTTTACTATAGCATGAACTTTTCTCACTAAGCTCAGAAAACTGCGAAAGTCCGACTCTTTGATTTTACAGCACCATAAGTTAACTGTTATTAAACAAGAAAGCGATCTTATAATGGTTCCGTTTTCCTTTTAATGTCGGAAGTCGGAACCCTAATAAAACGTTCACATATTACAAAATTTAAAATTGCTATAGATAGTTGTGCCTGGTTATGGACCTAACGTACCTAAATCATATAATATCAGAATTCTGACACATACTGGAAGAATCCTGAGGAACTCCCGCTGTAATCTAAATACACCTCGCACCATTTCTTACAGAGAATTCACCGTAAGTTTTCGCCTTTACAGGTCGGAATATCCCGCGCAGTCTCCGCCCTCCGTCCGTTCCACCGCTCCACCAGCATTGAGCAGATGGCCACCGTCGGCATGAACACGGGCCACGGCTACATCGTCGACAAGCTGCACGAGGCTAGTACTACTTATTTATGATGTGTAGGTATCATTAGATGCTGCTTGTTGCTACAGTCCGGCCGTTGAGAAAATGCGTTCCTGACACCAGCTGTCAGTGCGACAATTCTAGTAGATAATAAAGATCAAATTTGCAAAACACGTATTCGTTTGTATGAAACTGACAGGTGTCAAAAACGCATTCTCTCGTCGGTCGTTGGTAATCTATCAATCAATCTTCAATTTTAATATTTGATTCATACGCCGTTTTTTGAAAGTCAGTTCAAGTCTCTGATTCATAACTCCCGTATTTGCTTTTGCGTTTTGTTTTGACTACATAATAATTAACAGTCATAAGATTTGACACGATTTAACAATATAATTATAGATTTTCAGAAATCGGGGGTATTTCTATACAGCCAAAGCAATGCTCAAGTCTAGTACCAATGTTGCCATATTAAGTGGATTCCTTTTAATTTAAACATAACACAATCGAAGACGAGCTGAAAAGCTGAACTAAATGCAATACAGCTACGTATCGCAAGACGTGCCCTAAGTAGTTATCAAACTAAATAAATCATCATCGCACATCGGCTTATAGACCTGCCGATCGATTCTGCAAAAATCTCACCGTGAAAAGTTAGGTGAAGTGAGCTTAAAGTGAGCTGACAATAGTGTCAATCTCTAGCATTAGGTTGAATGACAGCTCACTTCACCTGAGTTTTCACGGTAAGATGGTTACAGAATCGCACTGCTGTTCATATCCAACGTTAATGGAAGAGAGAGACAAGGAAAGACGCTTCATGCTGATTTTGATACGAATTAATATTTTTACAGGCAAAGAAGAAGAAAGGCGTCTTCCAAATGTTCAACAACAAAGCATTTGTGAGCGACCACGAGCCCTCAGCATCATCATTCACAAACCAGGGATTTTTGCACAGGCGACCTGGCAACCCCGAAGACAACCCCCACAAAACTCTAGACTCTATGGTCCACGAAATCAATGATGCCACACTAATAAATAAAGAAATAAGTAATGTTGTTCATGTTATTCCGGAAGAAATTAAAGGAAAAAGGTACAAGGATTTGACTCCGAAAGAATTGGAGAACTTAGGACGAATTAGTGCCAATCAAGATCGATTTAGATATCGATTTCATGAAGATGATTATAAAAATGATATTGAAAGGAGTGCTATTAAATGGTTAGACTAATAATAATTTAAAATAGGATATTATTATTTGACGACCAACCACAGAGAAAGGATAGGATATAATTTATGTCAAAAAATAAATAAACCCAATGAAAAATTAATGGCAAGCTTTCGAAGTTTTTAAAATTTTCTGTGCTTGTCACACTAATAGATTTTTGTTTTATGGTGTTTCCAGCAATATTGCTTTCGGTGTTGCCAGCAACTATAGGTTGTGAAGTGGATGGGCTTTTCTTAATTTTGGTAATTAGAGCGGCTAAGAATATTAGGTAGATACTTTCAAATATGTATGTAGATTAGACAACAATTTACTTTGGTTACCAATGTAAATTAGTTTTTGACTTAAATTGTTTTTTTATACTTATTTGGTTAATCATTTTTAATTTAATACCTAGTGTAAATAGTTGTGTTAAATATTGTAAAAGTTACTTGTTATAATATAATTAATAATAAAAACACGTTTTTGACAGATTTTTTTTTTCAAAGTATTTCAATTGGTATAAACTTAAAACTCGCGAAGGTCGTATCTAACATGTATTATTATTATTATTGATTTATTTATCTTACTCATTTATTTAGAGCTAAGGAAAATCTAGTGTTTTGAAACTTCTAGTTATTGCACTAAACACTTGAATCTTAGTTAATTAGACATTAGAAATAAAAGTACAAATTAATATTACATTAGTTTGTTTGATTTCATTCTACATAAGTAGATATGCCTAAACACTGCCGAGCAATGAAAAAGTTCGACCCACAAAATTACAAAACACAAACATTAAAAAACATTTATAACAATATTTACGTTTTTAGTTGGTAATATTCTGATGCGCTGTTAAATGTACTTCAATATTGCAGACGGCGTAATTAAGCTAGCCTTTCCCGTTTAGGAGTAATTTGGTGCTATGTCACTGGAACTTTTTCATTGCTCGCGAGTAGACTAACTAGACATAATAACTTGGTATGCAAAGAAAAACTGTCCTACGCTGAGTCCAAAACCATTTCTAGCTTGTAGGTTCCTTGACTGAGCAAGAGCTGTCAGTGACAGCTCTTGAACGCAGTTTAGATGTGCTAATCGCGTTCAGTTTCATTGGTGAAATTGATCCTAAATCAGGTTAGCGGTTTAGACTTAAAAATGTTTCAAAACACTGTTCTTTCACATTTAAAATGTAGAATAATGTAGACAACACACGAAAACAAACAATAAAATCTAACGAAACCAGGAACCCGATATGTTAGCTGTTATTCTTAGGGTCGATTGTACCAACACCAGATAATTTTATTAGAGGAATCATTTTGAAAGACGGATATTTCATTACAAAAACTGTCGTCAATTTTATTGCTGGAATAAAAGTTATCTGGCGATGGAATAATCAGCCCTTAGACAGTTAGTTCAAAATAAATAAAATTTGTTTAATATAGAAACGATTTTAATACTTAAACGCTACAAACAAAACATTCACACAATAAAATAAATAAATAAACAACTGATCAACTTGCGTTGGCAACACTTAAAAGACATTCAAGTGTGACCAATATAATCAGCTTACAGTGTGTGACCAGCATACGAAATTTCAGTTGCCACAAAAGCGTCATTGAAAGTTTTACCAACATAATCTCAGTGTTGCCATGTAAAAAATACCATCAAACAACAGAATTATTAAACCAATGATTAATTTCAGTTGGTAAAGCCTTAAAATTCTTCACAGCATCAAGGATATCTTCATTAGGTACAGCTAAAGTGTATAATTTATACTCTTTCTGAACTCTACTGGCTGTGGTATCAGCGCTATTGTATATTGAGTCTGTGGTTCGTACCGGCATTATAATTTCTAGCTCTTGAAGATGTTCAAAGGCTTTCAAGATGACTGGTCGAGGAACTGTTTGCGTTGAAGAGTTCGAGTTGGCGAATTTTGTGTATCTGTGGACAAGGATTTCGTTGTTATAATCTTGTGTCATGTTAGGGCAGTTAATTAATTGAATAGAGCAATAAACAAGAAGAAACAGAATAGTAAGAAAGTGTAACCAATATCGTTAATAAAATAATCATTTAATTTTAAAACTTTCAGAATGAATTTCCTTACCGCGGTTGCGGTAGGAGTTGACTGGTAGAAATCGTCACGTAAGGAAAAGGGTTAGACCCCATGCGACTTTTGTCTCTCTCTTTCTATTATATACGAGTGTCAAACTCAAAGTATTTATTTAAATTAAACCAATTACAGGCACTTTTTTGAATTGTCGAATTGTCAAAGGGTCGGTCAGTCAGAAAAATGAATCTAGTTGCCCATTCCAAAGCATAGTAGGTACCTATGGAGAAGAACGGGCAAGAAACTCCATGGACACTCTTCTAAATCAAAATAATTATGGTTACAAAGTATTGGTTACATCATTCATGTTAGAAATTATTGACGGCGTCCCCAGAACACACACGTTTTTTTTTACACATAAGACATATTTACATTAGTTATAACTGTATTCCCCGAAGAGTCAGGCAGAGTCCAGTGGTGTACCTATAGCACACTTATATTTCAAATTTTATTTGTTTCAAATTGACGTTATTTCAAGTTAAACAAATATCAACTTTATTTTAATGGTAATTAAGTTGATTTCAGAGTGCACTATTGAAAAAGTTATAACAATGTTTAAAGTTGTAGCGTAAACTGAACTTTATTGTGTAGGAATTAAAGTTATTTTTCCATAAACTCATATTTGTTTATACATTTTTGGCGAATATGTCGCGATATTATGTTATGTACATTTCGCCAGTATAGCCTCGTCCCCTAATACATGGGAGAGCCTATTTTTTGTAGAAACTTGTTCGAGAGTAAAACAATTATTTTGTAATTTAATTCCCCTCCTAATGATTTCAGAGTTACTCTCATACTGAAACTGGGTAGTATTGTGGAGTGGTTTTAAACCTCCAAGGAAGTACTAAAATATCAAACAGTCGTTAACTTCACTTACCTATGTAGCACCATTTCAAAATTCATGGGCTGTCCATCAAATATCTCCATGCCATGTTTCATAGCGATTACCAGAGACAATTCGAGTATAGACAAAGATTGTAGAAGCTTCACTCTATGTTCTGGGGCGACGGTCTTGTCTATGATTGATGATAGGTCTGATACATCTATGAAAGGATTGTCGGTAGATAGTCTTGAGATTAACTCGAACTATAAAAAAGAAATTAAAACTGTAATTATAAGGCAAATTCTATAGTATTATTGTGCGAAAAGTGGTAGATTCTGGCAATATCTTGCCCATCCCTAGAACCAATAAACACTGTGCACCCATACCTATTAACACTGAAGTTTAAAAACATTGTAACAACATTGGACATTGTGACAACATTGGATTACTTTCTGGGAAGCCCCGGCAACTTAATTGTATAGATTTAAGATAATAAACACATTGTAAAAGCCAATTATTTTTAAAAGAATAACTATGGAGTTTCTTGCCGGTTTTTCTCCATAGGAAACGACCCACTGGAATCGTGCACCTAGCTTAGTAGCTTCTGATGTTTCATAAGTGCCCATGTAGGTTTATGTGAAATTAAATATTTTGTGTTTGATCCCTAGGCCGTGGGCGTTTAGAACAAGGCTCTTGTGAGACAGTGAATACATATAATGTAAAAATTATTAGTTATGTCAGATCTCAGTAATTCCCAGTCTTAGACGGGCTCTGTTGTGTAACCGATTTCGATCCGACAAATACCGACTTCAGGCAATGAAAATCGGTCACCGCTAAAAGCTTTTGATGGACTGAATTTCGTCCGTTGTCTGCGATACCTCATTGCGACCTTTCATGACAGCCGAGGGAAAAATAGGACATTTATTTCTCTTTGTAAAATAACCTGAGGTAACCTCTTTCTGCGCTCCGAGGCCGGCCCAGGAGGTGGCGAGATGACCTGGACATGTACGTGTACCGCGAGGGCAAGGTGGCTTGGGAAGTAAGGTCCTGGATAGCCATTCACAACTATTCGACAGGCTTCCGAATCGAAAATTACTTTTTAGATACTCTGATTTGTCGGAAGAATAGCGGTCGTTTATTTGATTTAAACTGACAATACTTTCGGGTTTTCGACTTGTGAACAGCGTTAGGACTTCTACGATAACATTGATTGATTGTTCGTTACGGTACGGAAGCGTACGCGTACCGCGAGGGTTGGTTCGAGGGTGCGCGGGTAAGTATCCGTTCACACCTACCGGCGGTTTTCGGTCATTGATATAAGGTTGATTTTTTCATGGCACTGCGCGTTAGGTCGGCTCTTAAGCATTCTCATTGAAAAAATAAGGGACTTGAAAAAATCAACCTTATTTCAATGGCCCAAAACTCTTACGCGATAAAAAATTTACTCCCCTCTCCGAGCCAAAAGGGTTCCTGGAAGGACTTGGGGGAGGATTTTGCCCAGTAGTGGGACAGTACGCTAAACAAAAACAAAACTAAAAGTAGTGTAAACTCACCAGAACATTCCTAAAAATCTGCTCATTAACAGTATAATAGCAGAACTTCTCCAGACAGTCCGTCACTTTGGAATCCTGTTTCAAGCTCGCTATGTGTTCGTTCCAGTCTATGACGAAGTCTGGTTCTAAACCTTGTAGGTCTATGCGGGATAGTAAGTGTGGCGGAAGAGAGTTGGGTGCGGTAGTCTGGTCAATCTCCATGTCTTCTGTGGTTACTGCAAAGGAGAAAATTAAATTGTCAATACTCCAGCACCCTAATTGCGTAACACACAATCAATCTCAATCTGAATCATTTTGAAGGATATTGCTAATCCATTGCTTCATATGTTCAAAAAATGTGTCATGTGTCTGCTCAGCAACGGTTTACCTAATGGAGAGGGATACTTTTAGGGTTGGATAATGGAGAGGGTTACCTTTACTTTTAGGGACTCTTTTCGGGCCCGTTTCTTCATTGAGGGCCTTAGAGAGTAAACCCGCTGGCGACGGCATCGCGATCGGAGAACAACAAATATTTAAGCACACCTAAACACTTCAAAGGCAGAAGCAACTGCAGCCGTCGACAACAAACCGGCTTTATCGACGGCAACCACCGACGACGATGGGCGTCGACGGCTGCCGTCGACGACTGCAGTTGCCTCAGCCATTCACCCGTATCGCTTGTCTGTATGCACACTAATCTGGGGTTCGTTAGTTGTGGACCACTGAATCAATGACACACAGAATAAACTAAAAATTATAGTCGTCACTTTGAGGGTCATGTCTTAAAGTTGTCTTTACCTGTATTCCTCCTACTCCGTCCCTTCTTCTTCGGAGTAGCAACTCTCTTATCTCTCCCGGGCATACTCAGCAACTGTACCAGCATATCTGTGTACTTGTGATGTGGCGCCCTCTGTGGCTCGTCTTCATTGGGGAAAATGAAGAGATGTCGGTGGGAGAAGCGGGATTTGACGCGTTTCTCTAGAAGCTCCATTACGTCTATACGGTTTGTTATACCTGGAAAAAGAACAATAATTATCAGCAATTAAATATACTACTCTTAGTTACTGCCCTAAGTCTGTACAGAAGCCCATTTGGGCATACCACATTGGTTGGTAGACTCACCAATCAGTTAATAATATAAGCATAGACTAACTTACCTAACACACACATGGGAGCCTGCTCGCTGTGCGTGATATCAAACAAGTTGTACAGCAACGTCTGCGTGCGTCCGCTGTGACAGAACATGTCAAACTCTTCTAATATAAACAGCATGCTTTTACAGCGTCTGTCCACACCACTTTGTAGGCAGCTTAGGAGGAAGGCTAGGTTCTCTGCGAATGTACCGAAGACTCGTTCGCCTACTGCATTTTCTAGCTGCATCTGGAAAAGATTTAATTGTTGTTGTAATAATTTATTGCTTAAAAAATACATAACATAATCAGCCTATAATGTTCCCATTGCAGAGACACAGGCCTTTTCTCTTCTAGGGGAATATTTGCACCAACGACGGTCCCATTTTGTGTCCAAATCGCTGTCCATACTGAGGTTGCCTGGAAGAGATCGCAGTAATGCGATAAGGTTTTTTTTATGCTATGTATTTTTGTGTTGTACAATAAAGTATACATAAATAAATAAATAAATAAGTGGGCTCATAATTTATTATGCAGGTCTGGTGCGAGTTGGTAGAGTGACATCTACCAACCATCTACTAACACTATTGTACTGCATCATTGTTTAACCAGAGCAACAGTGAGATTGAGAGCAGTTGTGCTGCAGTTAACAATGGCCCCAACTTACGAGTTGTAGTTCATGAGTTCGAAGCCACAGAGGCACTTTATGTATTTAATTTCATCACCACTGCTCTTAAAACGGTGAAGGAAAACATCGTGAGGAATATGGCATGTCCTAGAACCGAAAATTCGAAGACATGTCATCTACCAATATGCGGCTCGGGTCTTGGATTACAGTCCACTCCCTCTAACAGAGAGGAGGCCTAGGTGTGTCATAATCTACCTAGCCTTTTCCCAACTGTATTGGGGTCGGCTTCCAGTCTAACCGGATGCAGCCGAGTACCAGTATTTTACATGGAGCGACCCCCACAAACCAGTTACTGGGTAACACGAAACCCGTTGGTAAAACTGGTTGTCAGACTTTCGGGCTTCTGATGACCCGTAACGACTGTCAAAGATCCACGAATGACAGCCGGGACCAACGGCTTAACGTGCTTTCCGAGACATGGAAGGGTCTTGGTATGTAAAGATGGTCACCCATCCACGGACCAACTGCGGCAAGCGTAGTTTAACCACAAGCGGAGTTTTGGGGCACGTCTACAAACATGGCAAAAAAAAAAAAAAAAAAAAAAAAAAAAAAAAAAAAAAAAAAAAAAAAAAAAAAAAAATACTATACTCTTATCTCTCAAAATACAGTGCTATGTGGTGAATCCTAGGTGATAGATCGCTCGACCCGTGCGGCTGTTATTACTTAGCTACAAGCCCCTTTAGAGGAGGCGTAGTGTGTGGGAACATTAAAGGCTGATTATGTATTGCTTCCAGGCCTATGTCGAGCTGTGTATGTCTTTTAGCTGAGATGATGACGATGGTGTGCATTTCTCTGGAAGCTGTCAAGTTAACTACTAATACTATCTATGACGGCACGGTTGGCGCAGTGGTTAAGCGATTGACTGCTGCGCTGCGTGTCGCGGGTTCGATTCCCGCACGGAACAAATATTTGTATGACCTACATGTATTTGTTCCGAGTCTGGGTGTTTTTCTATCTATAATATGTATGTATTTACAAAAAAAAAAATGTATATAAGTAGTTTATCAGCCATCTTGTTACCATAACACAAGCATTAGGTTGCTTAGCTTGGGACAAATGGTGCTGTGTGAAATGTCCAGGGATATTATTATTATTATTATTATTATTATCTGGCTTACCTGTGCAGTAATAGACTTGAGAGCAATTTTGTCATCATGATGTATCAGGCCGTTGAGTCTCACAATGATGGCATCATTAGACAGATCCACCTCTTTGCTGATTTGATGCAGCACCGAGTTTATGAGCTGAAACAAATTGATTTTATTTTTATTATTGATAAAGAGGGGCTTGTGGCTAAATAGTAATAGCCGCACTGGTTAAATGAAGGTTAAGCAACGCTGGCCATGGTCAGTTTGTGAATGGATAGATAGATAGATAACAATGTTTATTTAGTGCAACAAAAGACACACAATACAAGTAATAAAAAATAGAACAAAAAAAAAAAGTGAAAAAAAAAACAAAGATTAAAAAGATAGATCGACCCATAGACACCTCGCAAATCCACAACCTCTAGTATGAAATAGTAGTTGGTTGATCACTACTTGGTGGTTGCACCAAATGGGAGTCCAGCTCAGCATATGCCAGGTACAATACCTGACGCTGGTATTCTGCTGCTTCTCTGCTTTTGGTTTTTGGATGACACATCAAGACCGCTCCGTGTCTTGGAAAGCCCTTGGTCCCAGCTGTCATTCGTAGATCTTTGACAGTCAGTGTTGGTAGTCAGAAGCCCAAAGAGCAGTTGCTCCATGTGAAGTCAAAATCAAATCATTTATCTCAAATAGGCACATAAAGGCACCTCTGAACATCAAAAATGACATTTAAAATGGAATTGATTCTACTAGCCCCTTCGAAAAGATACATAGTTTTCATATCCAGAAGAATAAGCAAGAAACTCCACCGTTACAACGTTCACCCAATGTTTTTAAAATGTTTTCCAATATTTTGCATACATTAATTATATAATTTTAAGTGAAGACGATGCACCTAAAATAAAATTACTGGTCAGTGGGTCATCAGGGCGGAGTTTTAAATTACTATACCACAATAGGCACAAGAATTAAAATGGACTAATGAAACTATGACATATAACTATGTGATACATGGTGCTTCTACATTCTAAAAGTAGACGATTTCCATAAAAAAATTATAAGTGTGAGTTTAAATAACAGAACCCAGCAATGCATAAATATGTAAGCTGTCACGCCCTTTATGCCTGGAGGCTTTTATTTGGGTAGTAATCTTTTTTATTTACATTTTAAGTAATTATTTTTTAGCTTGAGTATGTATAGTTTCTATTATATTTGTTGGTATATTGGCGTGGCTAGCTGACATATTATGGCAAATAATTTAATTTTATGTTCTGTTTTGTAATGTTAATTACCGAACATAGGTACCTAGTATTGTATACAGTCAAGTATTTTCTTTTTAATTGAACAGACAGCTGTGCTGCTGGGGAGTTTGTTGCGCCACTTCTTCTTCCCAGCGATAGCACTAGGAAGTGGTGAAGGGCGGGCATTTTTGGGGGACTGTCTTTTGTAATTTTGACGTTCAAAAAGTGCTGATTCTCAGCCTAATTTAAATAAATGACTTTTGATTTTGATTTTGAATAATTACAGAATGTAAATCAATGTCAAAAAAAAAAAAAAATTTTACAATTACTTAACAACCAGTTTCATTTTGTCTACAAAATCAAATTAAAAATTTAAAGAAATACTGGTATTCTGCTACATCCAGTTAGACTGGAAGCCAACCCCAAATAGTTGGGAAAAGGGTAGCTGCTTGAGTTTCAATCTATACTATTATTAGAGCTGATTGTTTGTTTGAATGTAGTAATCTCTGAAATATTAACAGTCAGATTTGAAAAATTGTGAACTGATATTGCTGTAAGTTTGCTAGCCTGTATCTAAATAAATACATACATGAAATTCACGCTTTCATCCCATGGGGATCGGCAGAAACTAAAGAACGCCACCTACTACGATCTTTACATACTTCTTTTGCCTTGTCTACGTTCATGCACGCACGCCAGTTGCTATAACTATACGCACCTGACCTAGCCTGTATATCATTTAAAATTGAGTGCTTACAGTAGTCTTGCCGCTCCCTCGAGGCCCAATCATCAGCGCAGAATGAGATTCACCATGCACGACTGTCCGTTTGAACAAATCATAAACGTGATTTCTTTCCTGACTGTGGCCCCGAAAAGAAACATTGTCAGCCATTATTTTCAGCTTCAAATACTTTCTTATTAGTTTGATTTGCACCGCGAGTGGGTTTTCCGATTGCAGGCCGCACATTTTAAAGAAAATTAATAACGTAAACAATAAACTAGGTTCGCGCCGGCGAGTCGGCGACCAATAATACGGGCGGGAATAATAATGACGGCACGGTTGACAGTGTTGCCAGATGGCTGGCTCGTGTTTCCCTTTCCTCCGAATTTTATCCAGAATCCCCCCAAAAGTCAGGTTAAGCGAATCTATTTATGGGTTCTTTGATTTACTAAATTATAGCATGAAAAAGGAAAGACAATAGAAAGTAATAGAGCTACTCCTCATCCTAGCTTATTTTTGCAGAATTTTATTTTATTCTAAAATTCAGCAAAAATAAGATTAGAACTGAAAGCACCATCACACAAATTAAACCATCGTAAATATTACATTGTTATTAGGGACGTGCGTTTATTTTTACTATAATTATCTGATTAAAACAATGTTTCCCCAATACAATGTAAGCCCCTAATTATGGGGGAACTTACTCAAATCTGGCCACCCTACGCTAAATTGACAAAATGACAATGACGTATTTGAGTAGACATTGACAACAAATTGAATGATTGAATTGGTTGGTTAGTGTTGTTCTGCACAAAAATTTTGAATGAAGATTTAATTGTAGGTTTGTTTATAAATAATTTTTAAATTACTTTGCTACGTTAAAAAAAAATAAAGAATACATTTAAATCCGGAACAAAATTAAAATTTAAAACCGCAGTATGTCAGTGTCACCATGTCTTGTTAAAACATGACAGATGTTAAATATCACGGGCCCTCAACGTTCCGCGCATGTGCTACTATTATGTCTGACCGCGCAACACGGGCGAGCGATCGATAAACGAAATAGTAATGTACACATGAGATCTGGATCTCGAGATATTTCTAGAAGAGAAAAAATATGTTGTTGTCTAATTCTTATCAGTCATATTATAACATTGCTGGTCAGTTGGGCTCACCTATTAGCATTAATACGTGAGGCCCATCTTATATGTATTTAGCCCACCTTATATGTATTTAACCCACCTTATATAAAAAATTGCAAAACCCATTCTTATAAAATTAAGTTTTGAACTAATTTCGTATTTAACTAATCAAATGGTCAGGAAATAATATAATAAACTTATGTTGGATTAAATGGCATGGCTATTTTCGCAAAAAAATATATCCGAAGATTTCTAGCCCATTTATATTACCTTGATCTTCGCCATACCTCTCTTTCTATCATTTCCTAAAATAGGTTTCCTATCCCTTTCCTGACCTTAAACCCTGCAGATTTCATTGTGTCCCACATGAGACACATTTTATTAGTGGTTCGGAATATATAATTTAAAAATCTCTTATATCATCTTTTTGCACTATCAGTAATAATTCGGTGGAATCTTTGAATGTAGACGCGAAGTGAACAAGTGTATCGTTATGTAAATTCTATTTCGTATTCCCAGTTCTCATGTTACCATAAAATTCAGTGTGGCTGAAAAATTGTGAAAATGTTTAATAAGAACTACAAATTATATTTTTATTCATATTTATAGTGTTTAACATTAGTAATTGTTCAAAAAACTATAACAATGAGTGCTAAACAGTGCATCAGGTTTTGAAATAGTTCAATTATTTATTGCAAATTTTGCACACGACACCAGCCATAATAATCACAATGTAATTTGTATTATATATTTCATACAATTAGCGAACAGCAGTGTGGCACCGCTTTCAGTGTTAATTAACAGTGAAAAGTAATAAGACGCAAAATTGCTTAATGCTTCAAAATTGTAAGTGGTATCGCGTTTCTATGATTGATTTGCATTTTATTCTAAAAGTAGCCCTAGATTTAGAAAACAAATAATTCAAATTCTACGTTCTAGCAAAATTACAAAACGCATGGAATATCAATAACCATCCCAACATTCCCAGGTTGACCAAAAATATGTATATCGTACGATCATGATATTTCTCATACATAACAATCTGTTAATGGGGTGATTTAACCATCCCACCAAATCAATACTTTGACTGGTTCGCTCATTTTCTAGTTCAAGGTTCGAACCATAAAACTATCCCATAGCCACTCTTATCAACCTTTCACCATAATTTGAGTGATTCGGAAAATGTAGGTACGAGTTAAATAATTACCGAGCTACATAAGTTATTAAGAAGGCTTTAATGTTCTTTTGAAACCTTGAAAATTGGCCGTCATAAATATTTGTTTGATTGTTTTATTTCACATGAAAGTAATTACCGACCGAGTCAAGGTTATTCATTCTAAATATTAAGTTTTGCGCTGTTCTTTGCATGTTTGAGAAACACTATAAGCTTGAGTGATATTTTGTTATGTGGAAATTGTTATGATTACTTTATTTCCGGCTTTTCTTTTATTGGTTCGCTTGTTTATGTACCTACTTATTGATGATTAGCAATAACTTATAAATCTTCTTTACAGATATTTGTTTGGGAATATGTTGAAAACCTACCTTGTAAATAATTTTTGTTTCAAATTTTTAATTTTATTTTTTTTATTTTCTTCAATTACTTTTTGTTATTCTCGGTCTTTAAAACGACCTTTGTATTTTTTTGTTGAAATCGATTTACGTTTTAACATCAAACATCACTAGTAACAATCAAATCAGTTCATTCAACCATTAGAAATCATTCATTCTCTGAGATAAAGCTACAAAATTACATGGTCAGAAAATTGCTAGAGTAGATTTATTTCTTTCTCTATAATCTCAAAGATCTGTTTTGGCAATAAGACAAGGACAGTATGACCATCAGCTCAAATTACTTACGGTGATTGAATTTAATCGTGTTACATAAAAATAAAATTGTATTGTTCCTCGCAGTGGGTGTTTATATTTTTTATTTTGGATTTTTATTATTATAAAGCTCATGAATTGAAATGTTTATTTCCCGAAACGGTTAATACAAATATATTTCAGTGATTAATAGGTCTGAAAACGTAAGTTTCTCCCGTTTATTTAGTTGTCTACTAAAAAATTATCAAGACCGCACCAATATTTTTCGTAAGAGTAAAATGTATGTGATAACGGCGTTTCATAAATAGAGCGCTTGTAATATTAAAGTTTGGTTTATCTACAAGTTATCAGGAGTGGTTATTGTTCATAATTTAAGCGTTGGTAGTAATCATTTGTGTTAATTTGGTCTTCCTGTATTCTATAGATGTGATTCTATCGCGTAAGTATGTTCTTTGTGTTCACAGATGTTTCTGTGAAATATCACAAAAACATCTGTACCTTCTACTTCGTACTTCCAAGTCGTTAGATAAACAAAATACTAAAATAACAGTCACATTTTTATAAAACTCCTTCGAACCTACCGCGTCGCATCGCATCGCCCACCTGCGTTGCTATTATTCTTTTGCACGACTCCTAAGGGTCGTAGCGTGATGTTAAATAGCCAGTAACCTTCCTCAAGAATTAGCCTATCAAATGCAGAAGGAATTTTTCAATTCCGGCTGGAAGTTCCAGAGATAAGCACATTCAAATAAGAAAACAAACTCTTCAGCTTTATTATAATATTAGTATAAATATGTACACAGAAGAATTGTTCACATAACTATGCCATTTTACTATTGTGTCGTATAGTATGGCTATTAAAATTCAATGCGGGCTGGCTATGTACTGTTGTAATTTGAATGCAAATAATCCACTCTGTTCATGTAAATATCTAGGTGTTTAGTATCATTTTGCTTTTGATACAAAATGGCACTCGTGATTTGAGGTACTTGCTTACTATCCAATGTATTTTTGTTTGAGAAAATTAATGGTACAATCCTCCAAGACCTCTGACCAAAATTCCCTCTAAATTAATGATCTGAAAGTTGTTAGAAAGTATCTCTGTAAAATCTTCAAACTCTATGATAATACCAATTCAAACCAATTCAAAGTTAATTTCCTGTTTCAAATTGATGTTATTTCAAGTTAAACAAATATCAACTTTATTGTAAAAGTATTTAAGTTGATTTCAGAGTGACTAGCACTATTGAAAAAGTTTCAAAAATGTTTTAAGCTGTAGCGTAAATTAAACTTTATTGTGTTGGAATTAAAGTTATTTTTCCATGAACTCATATTTGCTTACATTTTTGGCGAATATGTCGCGATATTAGATTATGTCCTAAAGGCCCCAAAAAATATTGGTCTAAAAACAATAAAGAAGTAATTCATTTTCATAGAACTTCATCATCATTATCATCTGCCTAGCCTTCAAATCAAATCATTTATTTGCTAGAATGCAGGTATACAAATAAGGTCGTGAAGAATTCATGTTGAGCCATACATTCTGCCCAAGATTCAACATGCAAAATTTAAACTAATCAATAGAATGCTATAATAAAAATAAGAACATTATCAGATAAATACCTATGCCTTTTCCCAACTATGTTGGGGTCGGCTTCCAGTCTAACCGGATCCAGCTGAATACCAGTATTTTACATGGACCAACTGCCTATCTGACCTCCACAACCCACTTATTGGATAATACGATACCCCTTGGTAAGACTGGTTGCCAGACTTTCGGGCTCCTGACTACACGTGACGACCAACAGCTTAACAGGCTTTCCGAGGCACAGAGGGGTCTTGGTATGAAAGATGGTCACCCATCCACGGCCCAACCACGGCAAGCGCAGCTTAACCTGATTGATCGAACCGTGCAGCTGTTATTTCATGGCCACAAGGCCCTTTGGTACAATTTAAATGTAACTGTTCGATACAAATTAAAATGTCTCCTCCAATGCTTTTTAACCAACTTCAAGAAGCAGAATGTCCTCAATTTTTGTTTCTCTGTATGTATAGGTGTTTGCCCTACAATAGGAAAATTACCAACTGATACAATATGAATACAGTCAATATTTGCCAATCTTAATGTTTCAATAGTTACAATTAACAATAGAAATAAATTCAAGCCGGCTATATTTAGCAAGAATATGGTAACACACTGATAACAAGCTTTCTATTAATTACAAATATTTTACACAATGCACTGATAATTATTATATTTATAAACACTACACGTTATTATTTACTTGTTAGTTTGATGTACATAATAGTTGCACCAACAACATCCACATTTTATGTCCAGGAAAATCAGTGTTCCTTTACTCTCATAGTCCGATGGGACGGCAATCCGACAGGGCCGGAGAGAGATTAGGCGCAGGCGCAGAACCAACGGCTTAACGTGCGTTCCGAGGCAAGAGGGTTTCACCCCGCCAACTACCAAATTCCGGGCTGTTCCTAAGAAATTCCCAATGGAAGAAACCAATAACACTTTGCCCGACCCGGTAATCGAACTCATGAATCCACGTTCAGCGGTTCCGCTGTCCCGTTGGTCATTACTATAACAGTGTAAAGAGCCATCATTTACCAAAGAATTTGAAGTGTCACACTTGTATCATACTTGCAGCAGAGCGTTAATCACTTTAATTATTCAAACTATTGCCAGCAGTCAGAGGCTGGAAACAGCTTATTTACAGTATGTTTGATGAGGTCTGCAGTCAGCCCTTGAGTTCCTAGTTTATTCCATGGACATAATCAGCCTGTAAGTAATGTTCCCACTGCTGGGACACAGGCCTCCTGTCTGTGAGAGGGAGTGGGCTGTAATCTACCACGCGGGCCCATTGCGTGTTGGTAGATGTCACATGTTTTCGAATTTTCGGTTCTTGGACATGCCGGTTTCCTCACGATGTTATCCTTCTCCGTTTTGAGAAGAATGGTGATAATCTCATCACCATTGCTCTCTCATCACGTGCTTTTATTATACACAAAGTAAAGCCCCTGACTGGGTTGGAACCCACGACCTACAACTCTTAAGGTCGTTACGACTCGGCCACCACTACTCCATGGGCATATAGTCTTCTACAAAGATCCATTTGAAAATTAGCTGTGAAGAAAAAACTAATCCTTTTTTTTTTCGTGAGGATACTCACTGTCTGGGAAGAACGGAGGGTTATGTCGAACTCTTACCGACTAAAATCCCACGGTTCTCTCCAGGACCATGAGTTGGAGGCCCGGGAGTTACTAGTACATTCGCCGCACCCCCGACTGGTATCAGCCCGCCATGCCTGGCAGGCCCCATCACCATCAATCATCAGAAGCAATCTCTCAAAGAGCTTTCTTCGCCTATCATATTTATTAACGTTTTCAATTTAAAAATGTTGCTGGAAATGAAGAACAGGTACACCCATCTACATCTATCTCTTTCTAACTCATCACATCTTGCAGATGCCTCTCGCTCGCTCTAGCGGACTTGTGACGTGCCTCGCGCACAATGGCGGAGGAGCATGCGTGCCTGGTGCGCGCGCGCTCCGATTCTGAGTGCTCCTCTAAACATAGCTTTGGCACTATGGCGTACACTGAAGATAGACTTAGCGGTAAGTTTTGAAACTAGTTTTTAAGAAAATAACAAACTTATATACTAACTAGCTTTTGCCCGCGGCTTCGCTCGCGTTAAGAAGTATAGTTTGACAAAGTTTCATACAAACTTCCATCCCCTATTTTATCCCCTTGGGGGTAGAATTGATCAAAATCCTTTCTTAGCGGATGCCTACGTCATAACATCTACCTGCATGCCAAATTTCAGCCCGATCCGTCCAGTGGTTTGGGCTGTGCGTTGATAGATCACTATGTCAGACAGTCAGTCACCTTTGAGTTATATATATTTAGACTTAACTAAAACTATTCACAAACTAGAATATGGCGTCGAAAACATCATCCGCATCACTGTCGACTGGTAATGTACCCAACAGACTGGCGGCATTACCTCGTTGTATGGCAATGCTTCGCCTCTTTTGTTTTTAAGAGAAACTCATGTACTTATGCTTTTGTGGGTCAGAATTAGTAGCATAAGTTAGTGGCCTCTAGAGGTCCCTAGGGGGAATGGCAGCACATGATCTCTAAATGCTGCCGTGTAGTAGAAGGTAAGGACTTCATCATACTCCTGCCCTTATCCCAATTTATTTGGGGTCGGCGCAACATGTCTTTATCCATACTTCTCTATTAGTCGTCATCTCGGTAGTCACCCCCGTCTAAACACACAGTCACAGTCCATCCATCGTTTCTTTGGTCTTCCCCTACTCTTATAGCCATCGACAGTCGTACTCAAAACTTTCCTCACAACATTTTTCTCATTCCTTTGTATCACATGCTCACAGCATGACAACCGATTTCTATACAACTTTTCAGTAACCGGTGCCACTTTCAGACTTCCTCTTAGCATTATCATCTCAGCTGCATGCAATTGCCTTTCATTCATTCTTTACTACGTGGTAAAAAAAATCTTCCAAATTAGTCTTAAAATCCGCACTTTATAAAAGGTCAAAAGTTACAAAAGCCCCTAAAATGCCTACACTGCACTATTTCCTTTCACTCGAAACATGGCAAAAGATGGGTCTTGGTGAATTTTTATATTAGGGATAGCTACCATAATTATGCATTTCAGTAGAGAAAGCACTCCCAACATTCTGACCCTGCACCAAGGTGGACTTTTGCCTACTAATCTTCACTTTTTAATAACATTTTAAAATATTCTATCTTTCTAGGCACGGAGAGCGGGGGTGGAGAGCCAGGCAACACTAGCCACATGGCAGCTAGCCCGCCAGACCACACCGCAGACGCGAACGAGAGCGGCGAGCTCTTAGACTATAACGACTCCAGTGTACTGGAGCAGTTCCATGAGGATGCGCTGCGACAGGTAGGCTTTTAGTCTAATATACAGGCTCAAATTATCTAGCGAAACTCCATAGACGTAACGACGGATTTTTTTTTTTCAATTCTGATCTCATAATTTCAAGTTATACAATACCAGCGGTCGTTGACCCCGTAATCAGCTGTAGTTGTTTGAAAATAAGAGTTAAGAAAATCTTTGTTTATCGTCGTTAGATAACAATAGCCAATCAGTCGGTGAAGTTTCGCCAGCTAATTTAATTGGCTCTGTATAGCCCTTGACTTCCATCGTCCACGTGGAAGTGGAAAAACAACTAACATTGCAACTGTAGTCTGTTCCAAAATTATCTAATGAAAGTGTAAACAAAAGTTATATATGACAGGTCAAGTGGACAGTAATTGTCGGCACATGGTTCGCTTGACACTACGCTTCTTGTCAAATATTGACCTGCCTTTTATTTTCGACTTTATTTCGACGGGAACAGTGTCGATATTTGAATGTTTGCCAGCCCTAAAATATCTAATCTTTTGGCGTCTGAATGACATTCACAAGGGGGTGTTATTGGTAAGCATTTGTGAAATTGTCATAGAAATTGTATTGACAAAACAAGATGGCAGCGTTAGTTCCGATTCCGAAAAGATTCTTGTAGCACTCTAGAAGTTTTTTCCAAACTATAGTCTGTTCCAAAATTATCTAATGAAATTGTAAACAAAAGTTATAGGTATCTCACCACTATCCAACTATTATTGTTTGAATAACATCTATTCCCTCTACATTTTCACCATGGGACTTAAACATACCTGGCGAAATGTGGTTGTACTATACAGGATCGAAACTCCATCGACATGATGGGCATCGATATCTAAACGTGATGATAACACAAAATAAAAATTAATTTGATGACTTTTTTTTGGGTCATTAAAAGCACTAAGTGTAGTCAGTATATCAGTTTAAACAATCCATTTTTTGAGTGTAAACTTCAGACACAAACGAACACACACACAGAGAGAGACTTAATACGATAAAACAAAAGAAAACAGATTTTCTGAACTCATACTTCAAGTAACAGAGGTCGCCGACCCCAAAAAAATCATCAAATATTTTTATTTTATCGTGTTCCCATCACATCTGCCGAGTTTCGCTAGCTAATTTAATTTGACCGTGTCTCTATACCTCTGCCTAATCCTTCGGGGAACAGAGGCGTGATGCTATGTTATTTAATTCACCACGTGATAGGGTCGACATATAGTTTGACCGAAACTGGTGTACAGTCACGAGCACCAATATGTCAACACTTAGCAACGTTCAATTGCGATTTTTTCGTGAAATAACGAATGCAACGTTGACACACGAGTCACCGACACATTCCATAAACCTATGGGTTCGAAAATGCTATGTTCACCGCGCCTTACAAATGCGCGGGGGGCGGGGCGACCGCGCCTTGAGCGTCGACGAATGAGCGGCCTGCACTGCCCCCCCCGTGAGCCGCGCTCATACCGAAGGCGCGGTACAGCGATTTTGGTCAAATTATAGTGCGGAGTTCATAAGCAAAATTCTTCCATTGCGTCTTATTGTTTTTATTAAACCTAGCTATTAATGTAGTCTATAAGGAAACGTTAACACTGTTTTTGGCAAATAAACATTATCTTATCTTAATTTTTTTTCGCAGGCTGGTTGCGGTTTGTCCCAAGCGCGGGTCACGCTGGCCGTATTTCTGGCGATCTCGGGTGCTTCGCTCGAGCTGTCTGCGATACCGTTCATACTGCCTTCAGCTGAGATTGAGCTGTGCATACTGCCACATGAGAAGAATTGGCTTGGTGAGTATACAATATAACTTAGTGCACAAAATTAACGATAACACTTCAAATGAAATTAAGAATCTTCAAAAACAAATGTTGATTAAAATGCGAGAGTTTATCTATACAAAAACCCTAATTGAAAAAAAATCATTTCAGATCAGATCCGTACATTATGTCGGTTTAAGCGAACATAAATCTATGGATCTCCTTTTTTTTGCATGATTTCTGGGTTGATCCCGTAGTAAAAGTTGTTCATAATGATGAGTACAATGACCCCTTTTAAGGATTAAATCGATCAAAATTGAACGGTGTATATAATAGTACTAGCTGACCCGGCAAACGTTGTTTTGCCATATAAATTATTTCTAGCTGCCTGGCGCTACTTCGTTCGCGTGTTGTCCTACTCCTACACTACTCCTACCCTACTCTACTAGTGCGTGCGTGCGTGCGCGCGTGTGTCAGTGTGTGTGTGTGGGGGGGGGGGGGGGGGTGAGTGTGTGTAGGTGTCATGGGTCAGAAAATATGGAAAAAGGAGTAGTCCTTTTCCCATATTTTCTGACCGTTTAAACCTTCCCTGGACTACGACAAACATTTCAAAACCAAAATCAGCTATAGTAATCATTTGTAGGGCAGTTTAAATATATGACAGGTCAAGTGGACAGTAATTGTCGCCCTGCACATGGTTCAAAATCGCTTGATACTACGCTTCTTGTCAAATATTGACCTGCCTTTTATTTTCGACTTTATTTCGACGGGAACAGTGTCGATATTTGAATGTTTGCCAGCCCTAAAATATCTAATCTGTTGGCGTCTGAATGACATTCACAAGGGGGTGTAAGGTACGCATTTGTGAAATTGTCATAGAAATTGTATTGACAAAACAAGATGGCAGCGTTAGTTCCGATTCCGAAAAGATTGTTGTAGCACTCTAGAATTTTTTTCAGGTGTCACCCGTGTCCTGAGGCTCTGATAACCCTTTCCTTTTTCCACAGTAATGATAAGCCTGGTAGGCGGGTCCCTAGGCGCGGTAGGCTGGGGCGCCCTGTCCGAGCGACTCGGTCGAAGACGATGTCTCGTGTCATGTCTAGCTGTCAACGCCGTGTTTGCAGCCATAGCCGCCTTTATGCCCACTTATGGGACTTTCATGATGGCCAGGTAAAGTTGTAGTACATAGAAGATTAGTCTTATCTAAGTAGTTTATAAAATGTCGTATTTTTTTAACAGATCAATATTATAAAGTATACTTTACACTCGACTGTAAAAATTGGGACAAATATGACACAAAAAAAACATAATCTTTATGTTTTTTTTGTGTCATATTTTTTATGTCTTTGTCCCAATTTATTTGGGGTCGGTACAACATGTATTTTTCTTCCATCTTTCTCTATTAGTGTCCGTTCACACAGACCAACTCGGAGAGGAGCATTTTTATCGCGTTTAGAAAAGAGTTTTGTACCATTGAAATAAAGTTGATATTTTCATGTCACTTCTTTTTTAAATGAGAATTCTTAAGAGCCGACCTAACGCGGAGTCCGCGCCCGCAGAATACGCGCGGCACTTTTGAGTTCAAATTAGATTAGAAACTAATCGGGCAAAGTCCGATTAGGGACGTCATTAATTACAGCGTCGATAAAAATGAACGTGACATTTATTAGAGTTACGAAAAGTTCTTTTCTCCCAAGATTCTGCTCGTCAATCGGCTCAGGCGGCATAGTCCCCACGTCGTACACGTACGCGGGCGAGATGTGGTGGCGCGGGCGGCGCGGGCTCGGCCTGGCCCTCCTGCCCGCCGCCGCCGCCGCCGGCTCGCTGCTGGCCGGCGGGCTCTCCGCCACCATGCTGCCGCAGACCGGAGCCACCACGCTCATCGAGAACAAGGAGCACTTCAGTGCCTGGCACAGGTGAGCATGGACTGGCCATCCTACGGCCACAGGCCGCATTTGCTATGTTGGCGCTCCTCAAAACCATGTAACAAAAAATATGACGAGATATTCCCAAATAGTATTAGCCACCATCTTGGATTTTGATTATGACCTCTTTTGCGCCATCAGCAATCCCGTTAACCTATAAAAATGACACCCATGTCCAACAATGAGGAGTACTACAGCCTCCGTCTTGAATTTTGATACAAACTAAATTAAAAAACGTAAGCGTTCCGCGGTAATCGGGTGAGGATTGTGGCGGGAAAGGTCCACCGCGTAATCCTCACCAAGACACCGTTATATCTCTGGGATCACTTAATGACTATTTTCGAGATTTGGCATAACGTTACGACTATTTCTTGACTATTTTTTTAAATTTAAACCAAATCGATAATCCCAGCCGTTTGGTTGTACAGAGGTGAGGATTGTTTGAAGACCTTCACCACGCAATCCTCACCAACCTTTAGATAAATAACTTCGGAATCATAATGCGACTATTTTTTTGACCTTGGTGACTATTTCTTGATTATTTCTTGGCGTTCTCAAAGTTGATTTTCATGAAGTTTTCAAAGGTGAGGTGAAGGACACATAACTTCCAGCATGAGCAAACAGCACCCCAAAACTCATTTTTTTTTTCATCAAAAATAATTTGCTGCAAAAATTTAAAAGTGAAAACCCTTAAATTATGTCTTAAGGTGCAGTACAGCTACTCCAATGTATCGCTGCAACAAATTCCCAGTAATATGAAACCTCCCGCAAAACGAGACCAGGCTGTAGAGAAATCGACGAGGCTGTAGAGACATCCTTCTAGGGATCCTTAAATCTTTAAATTTCTCCTCTTCCTCTATTGGTTGGTTTAACTCCTATCTTAATGGCCGCTCACAGCGGGTTCGTCTTGACGAGTCGTCTTCTGATTGGTGCTCTCTTACCGCTGGTGTGCCTCAGGGTGGCGTTCTCTCTCCTCTTCTCTTTTCTATTTTTATTAACTCTGTCACCAGAGTCATATCTTCTTACTTCCATCTCTATGCTGACGACCTGCAGCTTTACAATAGTTTCCTAAGGGAAGATGCGGAAGCCGCTGTTTCAGCCATGAACAGCGACCTGGATTTGATTAGCGAGTGGTCGCGGTCTTTTGGACTGCAGATCAACCCTAGGAAATCCCAGGCCATAATTATCGGCGGCAGGTATATGCGGAATAGGCTCGATGTAGCGTCGCTGTCTCCACTCTGTCTGAATGGAGTTCAGATTGAATACGCACAAACGGTTAAAAACCTGGGGGTGACCATGGACTCCTACCTGTCGTGGACTGCTCATGTTGCTCAAGTCAGTCGCAAAGTGCACTATACTTTCCATTCCTTGAAATGTCTCCAGGGCTTCTTGCCCTTGAACACCAAAATCTCTCTTGCTCAAACCCTCATTCAGCCCATTATTGATTACGCCGATGCCTGTTACTTGGATGCCACGGAGGAGCTTTTAAATAAACTTGAGTGTTTGCAAAATATCTGTATTCGTTTTGTTTTCAACCTTAAAAAGTTTGATCATGTCTCCAACTTTCGCAAGATACTCAAGTGGCTCCCCATTCGACTTCGCAGGAACTCTCGGATATTGTGTCTGCTATTCAATCTCCTTCACAATCCTAAAACACCATCCTATTTGCGGGAGCGTTTTGTCTACGCCCGTCCTGCAGATGCACCTTGCAGGTCGCATCTTAAAAACCTTCTCAAGGCCCCTCCACATTCCACTGATTTCTACTCCTACTCCTTCACAGTGCACGCGGTGCGATTGTGGAATTCACTACCGCCTGACATTAGGGACTGTCAAACGGTTGCAGCCTTTAAAAGAAGAGTGAAAGAACACTATCTGTCCACATCATCATAGTTGTGTATATATTTATTATTTTGAGTATGATTTAATTAGTATCATTCTGGTAATATTTATTTTAGAAGTATATATTTATGTATTATGTTTATTTGTATGTATGTTAGTTCAGTCTCGTAATTTTTGTTTAGTTTTTAAGTGAATTGCTTTTTTAATTCTTTGTATCATTTTGTTGTGTCCTTTGCTCTATCACACGCTGTCTACATCTCTGTATCCATTGTCCTATCTAAGGTATGCTGGAAGAGATTTCTTATGAAATAAGCATCACCTCTGTACCTATTTTTTCTGTTCAGTTTTTCATTGTCTATTTATATGTGTGTACATAAATGGTAAAATAAATAAATAATAAATAAATAAATCGTGTGGAGGTTCCACACGATTTCTCTACAGCCTGGTCTCGTTTACTGTACTATATTTTCTCCCACAGATACCTTCTCCTCTGCACCATACCGATCCTAGCATCGCTGGTGAGTCTGATCTGGACTCAGGAGTCACCTCGATACCTGCTGGATGTGGGCAGAGAAGTCGATGCTATGGTGGTGTATCAGGTAAAGCAACATGTATACTAAGCATCGTCTTTATTCTTACATAAATAAAGAATGCATTGCTTGTAATAAATTACAAGATTTAATGATAATAATAAGCTAGAGAAGAAAAGACTTTAAGTAATAACAGCCGCACGGGTCCATCGTTTAGGTTAAGCTACGCTTGCCGCGGTCAGTCCGTGGATGGGTGACCATCTTTAAATACCGAGACCCCTCCGTGTTTCTGAAAGCACGTTAAACTGTTGGTCCCGGCTGGTATTCGTGGATCTTTGACAGTCGTTACGGGTCGTCAGAAGCCCGAAAGTCTGACAACCAGTATTACCAAGGGGTATCGTGTTACCCAGCTACTGGTTTGTGAAGGTCAGATAGGCAGTCACTCTACGTAAAATACCGATATTCAGCGGCATCCGGTTAGACTGGAAGCAGACCCAACATAGTGGAGAAAATGCTTGGCAGGTGATGAAGTCTTTAAATAAGTACACCATCACGATTGGTTACCCTGGTGTAAGATGTAAGAGTAAAAATAAATAAACGGCTCTCTTTTTTTAACAGGGAAAATCGTGCAAGGCTAGCTAACCGAGAATGATAGCAATATAATTAAGCTGCTTTCAGACTACGCTATAATATAATAGCATATATATACATATAAAGTATATATATAACATATATAGTATATCGTCGTTGTCAAACCAAAATCTGCTATGTGCCGTTTTTTGAGATATCAAGATTTTGCCTTATTTCTCATATAAAAGAACTGCTATGTATGCTTATGACCACTAGTTGTGGAACTATGGCCTTTTTTTTGGGAGGGAAATCATCAAATGACCCCTCCCGCTCTGGGTGGAGCGAAAGGGAGTGTCAGACTCTTACTGACTAAAACCCACCCGTGTTCCTTCCTTAGCCCTTTATGTTCCAGGGCAGCGGTAACCCTTTCGGACGATTCCGCCGCCTGTATAGCGTAGTCTGAAAGCAGCTTTACTAACGGGTGTGAAAGTCACAAATACCAATCCGACGGTTAGGTACATAATTCTTCACGTCATCGCATTATTTATTATTCCACAATATTTCTTAGTCATTCATGCAGAATGCGTTGATTTTAGCTTGGCGATGAGTTTTTTAACAACCCTGTACACAGGATGTCCCAGAAGTCGACGTCAAGCCGGAATCGGGCAATAGTGGCCTATTGCCCGATTCCGGCTTGACGTCGACTCATAAGTAACTCATAAGTCATAACAGTTATCAGAAAAATATAAAAGATATATAGATAAAAATGTTTATTTAGTGCAACAAACAAAAGACACACAATACTAGTAATAAAAAATAGAACAATAAAAAAAAAGTGAAACAAAAAAAAAACTAAGATTAAAAAGATAGATCGACCCATAGACACCTCGCAAATCCACAACCTCTAGTACAAAATAGTAATCTATGTCCACAATGGTCGATCACTACTGGGCGGTGTGTGTCTCATGGTTGCACCAAATGGGAGTCCAGCTCAGCATATACCAGGTACAATACCTGACGCTGGTATTCTGCTGTATCCCGTTAGTGACACACGGATGTCGAGAAAAAGCATCTGACGTCTAAAAATTCATCATCTAAAAATTCCGATTCCAGCTTGACGTCGACTTTTGGCACAGTCGACGTTGACTGTCACAGATTTTTCGGCCGATTTACTTGTTTTTTTTTTTTAATATACAAAATATCTATTATTTTTCCACAGAACATACACAGCAGTAACAAGTTCCGTCTATGCGGCAATGCGCACGTTAGCGCAGCCAATGCCGAATATCGGCTGGGAGAGCTCGCACTGCCGGGCAAGAGGCGCCCGCCTGCCCTGCACCACGTCAGACACAGCGTGAAGATGGCAAGTTATCACACCACCTATTATAAAAAAGAAACTATAGCAAAAGGAACTTCATAAAAAAGCCGTCAAAGTTCTTCCCTCCAAAACCAAGCTCTTTGATGTACTGCTCATATATTTTTCCCCCGCATTGTAGTATACGACCACTGACCTCTAATAAACAAGTACGCTGGACTAAATATACTATACGAAATGACAGTTGTTTTTTGTGCCGATTCAAAGCGCCCCGCTCGAGCGTCTCAGGAACTAAAATTGACACACTGTTGCAAATGGGCGTCGCTCGTGTTGTTTTGGTACGTCTCTGATGTTTTCGGTCTAAATCGTGGAATAAGACGTTTTTGTGTATTTTGTGTTTACTACGATATATTTAGAACATTTTTATAATGAGAGTATGCTCAGTTTGTAAAACTCAATATCCGCCAAAATGGCGAAAATCAAATGTTTTCATTTTGTCATCGATATATTGTATGATAAGCGTACTTGTATAAGTCAGTATATACGGCCTGTTTCCCAGCAGTGGGAGCATTATAGGTTGATTACGCTTACTTTTTGTCTTGCAATCTATCTCAAAACACGCCTGTAATCCTTGAAGGGTCAGGCAGAAGAGTACCTCTACCTATAGTACACCCACATTTCGCTAATTATGTTTAAGTCTCCTGTCATAGGGGGCGAGCCTGTTGCCATCAACCGGGAACAAATCCAGGCTCAGTGCTGCTACTGAGAAATTCCTGGTAGACAAATCTAATACTACCTTGTCGGACTTGGGAATCGAACTTCATGATCAGCAGTAGTGCTTGCCACCACTAGACCAACGGCAGCTATTTGTATAGAACGTGGCGCTACAATGGTGACATTAATTTAACACCCGGGTAGGGCTAGTGGCCAGTAATCATAAAAATTATAACAACATAAAAAAAATTCGTAACTTTAAAACTTCTACCTGCGCCGCTCGCCGACTTAGTGCTCTCTCTCTTTCCTTCAATTCGTCTTCTCTTTGCACTTTATTTGTTTTAATTACATTGATGCGATGTTATGATCCGTGACCCCGGCAAATAACTGCCTTCAGTTCTTTGCTCTAAGATGATATTTTAGAAAATTGTTGGTAAATAAATAAATATTAATGTTTAATTAAATTAAAATACATATATTTATAAAGCTAAAACGCGAAGCCATATACGTGTGTTAAATTAATGTCGCCATTAAAGCGCCACGCTGTATAACATCCTTGTTGTGTTGTCCTCAGTTCTGGCAGTCATTTTTCCAGTTGTTCTCGAGCGCGTACAGGAGTACTACTCTATCGCTCGGAGGGACACTACTCTTCACTATGGCGATACAGGTAAACAAAAAACATGCAAAAAATTATTAATATACCGGGTGGCAGGGACATCGACGCGCAAACTGTAACCATGGATTCAGCATGTGCTGAATCCATGGTTACGTGGTTAAGTCTAAACTCATGTGAGTTTAGACCCCATAGCGTCGAAATTATCCGTCGGTTATTAAAAAAAATATTGCTGTTCCATACGTTTTGACCGCGTAGGTATTGCACTTTTCTATGAAACATTGCTTACAAATCAAAATGACACATAAGTTACTTTTTATCCCGAAATTCCCGCGCGATCCACACTTATGGGGGTGAAACCGCGTGGCGCTGCTAGTCATCAATAATTCCAATATATATTTCTCTCCCCACAGTACTACCTCGCCTCCTACATACCAGCAACTGTCGTAAAAATGGAAAGCGACCTCTATGAGGCGTCGAAACGAACCATCGACAACGAGACGTACTCAGACGTGCAATACAATACGACTATGGAAAATGTCGAGTACTTCAATGTGACGTTCAACAAGTGCACCATTCGAGATATGTTGATGTCGCACGTCGCGTTCAAGAACTGCTCCTTCACGAACGTGGCGCTGTCCAATATTAAGACTTCGTTCACTACCTTCGAGGGGTGCCTGTTTGTTAATAGCACGTGAGTAGACCTTTAACCTTTGACCTTTAACCAGCGTCAGACAGCATCTGTCTGGCATTAATGCTGAAATGAACCTTTTTGGCGCAGCCGCCGTGAGGCACACACTATTGTTGTCTGAAACATTATTTGTTATTTTATTAATTTTGTATTTTGTGTTTCACGAACTGTGTCCAAATAAACGTTTTTCTTTCTTTCTTTCTAACCGGTTGAGTGCCGTAATTACAGAAACAATTAAAAAGCCTCGCGCGGACGTTCCATGTTGTTGTGCGTTCCACGTTCCATAACACTTTGAGCAATTATACGACGCAACGAAAGAATATTAAGAGTGACAGTATGACAAAATAATGGTAAATAACGATGGAAGTTACACGATCCTTGTTAGTTTTTGAAGTAAAACTTCTTTAGGCGCACTTTGCGCTCTTTCTGAACAGTGAACGAAACTGGTCCGTCACGCTCGTACCGGTGGCGCTGAATCTGAGGGGCAATTCTCGTAATTATAAGAACGTTCACAGTCTGATCTGTCTCAGTCTCAACCTGTCAAAAACACCTCTAATTTCACTACATTTTGACAACTTTTTGACATTTGTTTGTCGCCGAAATGAGATTGCGACTAGATTTAAAACCTTTTAAATAACGATAATTGGCCTTCTGATATACTCAGCTCCAATCGGTCGGCGCCGCTGAATCGCGTAGGTATATTCGGCGCTGAATCGTGTATACTCGGCTCCAGTAGTAAGTTTCCATTAATCTTGTGGTCATAAGCACACACCATCTTTTTTTCGAATATTTTAGGGTTCACACATGAGACGTCTAGTAACTTGTGGTGGGTGGGTTAATTACTTTTTCGTTTCCTCCACAGAATAATCGACACAGACATGGAAGTAGGCAGGGAACTAGACGAATGGTGCATATTCAACAGCACGATAATACGAGGCATGCGCGGCGGCTGCGCGAGACACGCGGACCTGACGTCCAAACTGGGAGGGATGACGTCAGAGCAGAGCTATGTGTCGCACGCAATGTTCCTCGTCGCGTTCATAGCGCTGATGCCGCACACAATGAGACCCACCGGTATTTATAACAAAAACCTTAAATACAGTAAAACCAGACAGGGTTTGCGCTTCGGCAACCTTCGTGTTTTCCAATTATCACGAACGTCACGCCACAAAGTAACCCCCCACAGAGGCAAAGCTTCAAAGTTTTTTAATAAAACCAGAGTTAAACCCTGAGAGGTTTTCGTTGTGTGGCTAAAACTAAATGTGAATTAGGTTAAGGGTTTTAGAAATAAAAATAAATAATTGACACTTCATACAAACGCGCATTGATATGTGCACACCTTTCAATGCGCGTTTGTATAAAGTTTTCTCTCTGTCGGAATACCTACGTCCACCTTATCGGGCTTTGCAAACGATGAAAAAAAAAACACCAAATATGTTATGATTTTTTTGCGAAGTAGGTTCATAAAGACTGTTTTCTTTTCTCTTTCTAGTGGCAATGTGCGGAGCGTGCGTATTGCTGTCTCCCTTAGTGTACATAGCGCAGAGCGAGACGGCGCTATATGTGGTGGAAGCGGTGTACCGGGTGTTCATCACGCTAGTATTCTTCTCTGTGGGATTGAACGTTGTGGATACTTATCCGCATAATTTGAGGTTAGTATTACTATCTTATGGTCGAAGCAAAACGGGTATGTAAGGATCGTAGGAGGGTTCTGTAGTTTGTATTCAAAATATTGTAAAACATTTTAAAAGAGTAACTACGGAGTTTCTTGCATATGACTGCCTGCTTCTCCAAAAGAAACTAACTTTTGAAGATTTTCTTGTAAATTTTGGCGTTATTATTTGACTTTGCTGTCAGGTTATTATCGGCAATTTTAACCAAAAAAACATGTTTTAATGACTAAACTACTATCCCATATCCCACAGATGCACAGCGCACGGTCTGATCCTATCCGTCACATACATGGGCGGCGCGATAGTGCGCGGCGCGGGCGACGGCGGAGCCATCGTCAGCGCGATACTGTGCGCTGTACTAGGAGCTGCGGCTACCGGCTCTGCCTTCGCCGCTAATATACATTAGATACAAGGTATGTACGGATCTCCTAGAAAAATCATCTTCTATCTTCGGAAGTGCGAACGCACGATGATGAGATCTAATATAGAGCTATTGCTACCCTGGTTAGAAAATTAAACATTATCAACTCTATGTAATTCCAAAAAATGTGGCACGTCACGCCCGGCAGATGTGAAATATGGCTAAGAGGGCCCTAACGACATTAAAGAACGTCATGTCGTTTGCTGTCCCGCCATACCAGTCGATATTACCCCCAAGGCTATGCGCACACTCTGCTACAGCTATAGGGGGGGCATAGCTGTTTCAGATTGGAGTGACAGATGACGAAGTACAGACGTCAGCACGTCAAGCTACCCGAAACTGTCAAATTTTCCCAATCAACCTTGAACCTTAATGCTTTAGCGATAAAGTTGAAAATCTAAAAGTTTGCCAGATTGTAGTAACTTGATGTGTTGGCGTCTGTAGACCCGGTGAAGGTAACTCTCTATAGAGAGAGTGAGAACTTTACACAAATGTGAAATAATAGGTACACGTCTACAAAGCGCGGCACGACGCGACGCTTCTTTGTTTCCGCTGTAGGGGTTTACTTTGAGGCGCTACATTCGTGCTAATTCGGAAACACGAAGATTACCGAAGCGCATACCTTGTTTGGTTCAACTGTACGTGTCAGCCGTCTATGGATGTCTGAAGTACCCACTCGAATGTGTGGCATCTATGGTTAACTTATTTCTGATAAACTTGGGCTACTCACATGCAGAGACGTTTGACGTGTCTAGACGAATATACAATGCAGCAAGGTTCTTTTCGCGCGTGGCCAAAATGCCGCCATCTTGTTTTGTCAATGCTATTGCACAATTTTTTACCAACAAGGCCCCCCTGATAACGTCGTTGGAGCGCGGGAAGACCCTTGTAGCAGTGTTACCTCCAGAGGCGGCTCATAAGTAATTTTTATTTCCATCTTTTCAGGTATTACGAGTCCTATGGACTTTAAAAATGAGTATTCCGAGGAATCAAAAGAGTTTCTCTATGAAAACGACGACACTTTAATTTTGATTTACAACCTATTAAGTTGTAATAAAAATTGTTATGCAAATAACTTTAAATGTGACTAAAGTTGGGTTTTACATATTTGATTTTACTCTTAATTACATAAATAATTAATTTAATTATGGCACAGAGCTCTATTGAACGTCGAAACTGCGTGAAAAGTGATTGTAATCACAGGCTTGCATAATTTTTGAAGTGAAAACTTCTTTAGGCGCACTTTGCGCTCTTCGTAAATGAAACTAAACGTCACGCTCCGGTAGGCGACGCTGAATCGGGTATACTCAGCTCCAGTCGGTCCGTGACGTTGGAACGAGTATACTCGGCTCCAGTCGGTCGGTGACGCTGACGTAGGATCGAGTATGCTCAGCTCCAGTCGGTCGGTGACGCTGGATCGAGTATACTCTGCTCCAATCAGTCGGGGACGCTGAATCGGGTATACTCGGCTCCAATCGGTCGGGGACGTTGGATCGAGTATGCTCAGCTCCAGTCGGTCGGTGACGTTGGATCACGTATACTCGGCTCCAGTCGTACGTTTTCGGTTCCATCGTGTCATAAGCACTTTTTATTTTATTTAACCGACTTCAACAAACTTTTTGTGGAGGTTAAGTATTATGAAAATTCTAATTGTAAAACCTAACTTTGAAAAGCGAGAAGAAAATCTTGCCATTTCGAATGACCTACCAAAGTATTGTCGACTGAATTCACTATGTTTTAATATTAACAAAAAAATTTGAGTGTATTGTGTAACTTTGTGATTGTTATTGCGGCTGGTTGCTTTCTTATTAGCGTTATGACAATGTTAGCCCAGGGCGCGTTTTTCCCACGGCGAAATTTATGCGCGCACTGAATTTTCAACGCACTGCTTAGTGCCGAGAGTTGAAAATCCAACAGTGTGTTTTTCTGACGCGCTGGGGGGCTCCCTGTTGGATTCTCAATGCTCAGCTCAACACCGAGAGTTGAAAATCCAGTGCGCGATAAGATCCCGCCGCGATATTTTTAAGCCGGTACGTGGGCTTATACGGTTCAAACAAATCCGATCAGTTTAATTAAGAAGTATGGCCAACATTGATTGAATCTCTTTTACGTTTCACCTATTAAATTTGTTTCGGAAAGCCATAGTTGAACCGTGCAATATTGTCATTAGCTGCAAGTTGGCAGTTCCGAATTGCAATAGCAGTTGCAAAGTCACCTAATCAGCCCTGATTCAGAACTCTCCGATAGTGAACCGATTTGATAACGATTTATTATTGTATCATGACAAATTATACCATGGCGAAGATTTAAAATTGCTACAGTACGACGCATTTATACTTCAGTTCTTAATGTCAGATAATTTACGTCTATTGCCCCTTACTCAACTATCTACGTTAGGGTTCTGTGTTCTAAAGTTGATTTTTGAATGAATATTTTTTTAAAAGGTCCTAAATAAATTTTGGTTGCAATGGATTTTGAACTTTGTTTTGTTTGACATAGAGTTTATAGTTCCAAAACTTAATAATTATCTGAAATTCTGAATTGAAAAATAGACAATATATCGTCCATTAAAGTAGTTTATAAAACGAATCGAACGTCGTTTGAGTTATCGTAAGATTCTGAATCGGGGGGCTGCACAGTACCCTTCTGAAGAATAACTAACATAGAGAAGTGATATAAGAAATATAAACACTACAATATCCATCTCTTTCTACGTTATAAAACTTTTTATGAGTTGGAAAGAGTAAGAGTAGGTTTTATGTACTCGATTTTTTCTGCCGTAGACCATCGTCACCGAGGAGACGAGGAAAGTGGAAAGTTTTTAGATGGTCTTAGTACTGTGAGCTGCTGACGATTGTGGCTATAAGTTTAAACGGTACAGTGCTACAAGGATATACAACTGTAAATATATATAGTGAATCTATATATATTTACAGTTGTTGGTAAATAAAAGTGAAATTATTTCGTTAGTACCGATTTTGGTCACGGCCCAAAAGATCCTTGTACAACTATAGGGTCAAATTAAAATAGCTAGCGAAACTCCGCAAACGGGATGGGTATCTAAACATGATAAAACCGTAGTAGTGTTCATCACGTCTGCAGAGTTTCGCTAGCTAATTTAATTTGACCTTGTATATCTATGTTACTTATAATTCAGAGGGAAGTTATCGATTACTGTATGCCAACTTTGACATATTAACATCAGCAATAACAACGTATAGCAATGAAAAGACAATTTAGTTTATATTTAAATTAAAAAATAAATAAACTCGCGGCTGAGTTTATTGTAATTCATGTGTAAATTAGTGTAAATAAATGCTTTGTGCGCGGATTGAGAATCGACAGTTGTATCGATTGATAGTGTTGTGCTATTGTCGATTTTAGTCCAGGACTTTTGGGAAATTTTCAACTTTATCGCTTAAGGATTAAGGTTCAAGGGTGATTGGGAAAATTTGACAGTTTCGGGTAGCTTGACCCGTTGGCGTCTGTACACCTCGACCTAATCCTTCAAGGAATATGGGTGATGTTATTTATTAATACTATTATTCATTCAGATACATATGTACATCACATAAAAACATGTAGCGGTATCTACAAAAACACAATACCGCCACATGTGAACTACGCGTCATACTGACATCACACAAAATCCTGCATCTCGCAAGCAGAGTTTACCGCGCAACTAGCATGTAAACGTACTGTGTACATGTACAACGGCCCGACATTAATCATCGGGCAGTGGTCCGCTAGACAACACGCGTCAGGTCGGAGGATCCTCCCTTTTCTATGGAGGTTGAGTGAACTATACACCCTGTTCCTCATACCTGTATAAACAAATAAAAGATCAAATAAAAAGTCTAAAGGAAAGTATTCCTCACGGCTTCGCCAAAAAGGCCTGAGGCTGGTTTTCAACTGGAGCTGATGTGTGAGGTGGCGGATGTAAATCAGTTTTGTAAAATTAAATAACAGCACGCCCGTATTCTCCGAAGGGTTGGCAGAGGTGGATAGTACACCCACAATTAGTCAGTTATGTAATAAATTCAGTAAGAAAGAAAAAGTATTTATTGCGACTCGTACAGGAAGATCACAACCTAAACAGTTAAAAATAAAAAATTAAGTCATATCAAAAAAGTACAAAATGAAACAGAAAGTCCTATACAAGGCCAAAAGGCTCCCATCTCAGCATGATGCTGCGACATTTAAAAAATAAATATCGCAGCGCTGGTATTCTGCTAGAACCCGCTGTGATGTCACGGGCAGTGTAGGGCACCACGGAAATAGAAAGCGAGTCTTTTGCTAGTAATCCAGACTTTAAATGGTTACTGCGAATTTCCTAATGGAAAAAGTCATTTTTTTTTTCTTCTTAAATTCAGGGGGTCTACTCCGAAGTGCAAAATGCGAATGTTCGGATCGGACCGACACATAGCCGAACCGAATATTATTGAAAAATGCGAAAAAAGTTCGGATCGGCTCAGTTGGGTCGAGACCATAGTCAATATTCGAAAGAGTGTAGGAGGTGTAGGATCGGGACCGACCGAACCAAATAGTAACTTCTTAGCAGGAAACGGCTGAACATTCGGCCGATACTACTTCGGAGTAGACCACCTGGTTCCTAAATTTTTCGTAGTCCTGGACTAAATATGAGTGTCATACGATTTGATGTCCGCGTCACTCTAATGCCATAGCTGCGACTGCACATGTGACTATTACATACTGATGAATTGATTGCACTGGAATGTACTGTTACTGTTACCCTGCATCAGTCCACTGCTGGGCAAAGGCCTCTCCCCATGACTTCCAGCTCTTTCGATCAAGGGCTAAAGTAGACCACTGGTCGTTTGTTTTGTCCAGCTCTTCCCGCCATCTTCTACGGGGTCTGCCGCGACGCCTTGTAGCTGTGTCAGGGCTCCACGTGGTGGTTATTTTGGCCCACAGCTTATTGGGCATACGGTGTACGTGGCCAGCCCAGTCCCACTTCAGCTTGGCGGCTTTTTAAGCAACTTCAGTAATCTGTGTTGTGGAGCGCTGTGTGGTGTTGCGAATATGGAATGTACTGACTTGTCGAAAATCCTATAACGTAAAAGTGAAGATTTTTCGCTTTCGGAAAAATGTGAAAGCAGAAGGATGAGTTTTGGGTTTGTTTGGGTAGGTTTTCGTGGGTTCCAATGAAATAATAATTCGTATGCGTGCAAAGCTGGGCACTGCTGGCTGGCTGTGCTGGCTGGGCTGGCTGGGCTGATTTGACTGGCTTATAGTACGTCCCTAAGGTCTAGGCTAAAAGTAAAGAAAGAAAAATGCGTTTATTGGCAAGTACGAGTCTGGACGCGTTTGGGACAAAACTTTTGGTACCATACGAAGTGTAATTTCTTTTTCCAAAAGACTTTCTGACTTTCGGGTTTTTACGTATAGTATATATATTTTATATTCGACGGAGAAGGTACGTCTGATTATAATTAACGGATAAATTTATCACACACTGTAGGTACACGACACAACGATACGGAACGCGAGACAGTTTCTGGACACATATAGTCCGTACGATGTCCGATGATCAAGAGAGGCTGCGCCCTCGCTGCTCCAGCCCTCTCGCCGACCCGGACGAACGTCAGGCTAGACTGTCGAGCGCCGCTTGGCGCTGGCGTCCCGAATAGTCAAACGAATTAGTGACGTATTTCCGACATATTTATTTAATACATTAAGCACACAAATGTATCGAGGCGGACTTAATGCCACAGGCATTATCTACCATTCGACCTTTGGATGATGCAGTGAAAAATAGTGCTAGGCGCTATTGTGAAAATTGAGGAATAAATAGGTACGTAAAAAAAACCGGCCAAGTGCGAGTCAGACTCGCGCACCGAGGGTTCCGTACAAACCTGTAGGTATATAAGTAAAAGTTATGGTATTTTTATTGCTAAATGAAATCCATAACATAACAATGTGGAAAAAAAAAGTCTAATATATAAAATTCTCGTGTTGCGGTGTTTGTTTCCAAACTCCTCCGAAACGGCTGAACCGATTTGCATGAAATTTTGTGTGCATATCGGGTAGGTCTGAGAATCGGCCAACATCTGTTTTTTTTTTTTAATCGCTGAACAACGTTTGCTGGGTCAGCTAGTAAGTTTATGATTATTAAAAAAAATATACTATGTGATGTAACTAAAAATTTAAGATTTTCGGAATTTTTCCTATATGTGTACTTTATAACGTTGCTTCATGCCAAATTTCAAGATTCCAGGTCGTCTGGAAGTATCCTTTAGGTTTTGATTCCCTTGCGAGTAGTTGCGAGTTTCAAAATATGCGGCTTTAATTGCTGTATCTTTTGATTGCGTTGACGTAGAAGTTTGATTTTGTTACAGCTTAAAGATATTATAGACTTGAGTATTTGTTAAGAATTTCAATATAATACCACTACGCGTTCATGAGTAAAGGGGTAATAAGTTTAAAATTATTAAAAATATTTTTATTATATGATGTAACTAAAAATTTATGCTTTTCGCAATTTTTCCTTTATCTGTGTTATAAGACGTTGCTTCGTACCAAATTTCAAGATTCTGAGTTCACGGGAAGTACCCTGTAGGTTTTGATTCCCTTGCGAGTGTCGAAAATTTGCGGCATAAACGGGAGTATCTTTTGATCGCGTTGACTTAGAAGTTTGATTTTTTCACAGCTCCAAGAGACCATAGACTTGAGTATTTGATATGAATTTCAGCTTGATACCTCCACGCGTTCCTGAGAAAAAAGGTCTTGACAGACAGACAGACAGACAGACGGACAACAAAGTGATCCTATAAGGGTTCCGTTTTTACCTTTTGAGGTACGGAACCCTAAAAACCTGAAAACCTATCAGTTCATTGTCATCCCAAAAACTATGTTTGCCAGACAGCTTTCAGTTACATTTCAGTGCATTACGAATTTTTTATAAAGGATAAGTACAGTTCAAAATACCTATATAAAAAACTAACACTATCCCACTATATAAAATAGATTTTTATACATATACCTTTTTATAGTAGGTAACTTCTTAATCACTGCTTGTAGAAGACAAAATAATTGAAGTTTTGTAAACGACTTTGTGATTGTGGCAGCTAAAAAAACGGGTTGCACTCCGGGAGTGCCGGCAGAAGTGAAAACTTGAATATTAACGTTGTGCATTTTTGATATTTTGGAATGCGGTCCACTCTCCCTCCGTCTTACGAATTTTCGATCAGGTCACGTGTCCTGACGCGAGTTTAACATTTTTTACCCATCACAACAAAAGTGCACAACGCCACTTAATAAGTTTTCACTTCAATAATATAGAACAGAATAGAAGAGAGCAGTGGTGGCCCAGTGGTAACGGCTACTGCTCTCAAAACGGTGAAGGAAAACATCGTGACGAAACTGGCATTTCGTCGAACCAAAAATTCAAAAACATGTGACATTTACCAACCCGCACTGGGCCCGTGTGGTAGATTACTGCCCACTTCCCTCTCGAAGAGAGGAGGCCTGTGTCCCAGCAGTGGGAACATTACAGGCTGACTATGCTAATAAAAAAAAAACAATTTCATACTTTTCGTAAAAATGTTATATTTCTTTAAGATGTGGCGAAATTTTTTTGAGTGGGTTTTTAAGATTACAGATTTTCATCTTAAAGTTTTTAACAAGTTCAAATAAAAAAAGTCTGCCTAGCCTTTTCCCAACAGGATTGGGGTCGGCTTCTAGTTTAACATAATGGAGCTTAATACCAGTATTTTACATAAAGCGACTGCCTATCTGACCTCCACAACCCAGTTACTGGGTAACTGATTGAACAGGTATCTCCTGGGCTGGCTCGTTACATCATAGACCTCATCCATAGCTTTCCACCAGGCGAGATCAAGGGCCAAAAGTTGGACTATTTCGCAATTATAAAAATATTAAAAAATAAATAAAAATAGTACCTGATACCCTTTGGTAAGACTGGTGGTCAGACTTTGAGGCTTAAAGTTTTTAACAAATTATTTGTGTTAAAACAAAACTTAACTTTTCGATTTGTATCAATCTAAAAACAAAATTTTCTTCTATAAATAATAAGTATCACTTTTCTGTACATAAAAAAATACACAAAGTCGTTTATAAAAACTTTTAGAAGTCGCATGTGCAGTGAACTTGTTTGTATAGCCATTAGAAAAACATTATAATCGACCATTTTCTCCTTATAATTTTCTACAATAGTCCTAATTACGTCCATTGCATTTTTATTCAGCATTTTCTTTGGATAATTGGATTTATTTTCATTGATTTTGTAATTATTTCTAATGGCTATACAACAAGTGTTGCCATATAAAAATATTCGAAAATGAAATGGTAGAAAATTTGACCCTAATATAAAACTATTGGTAGCTTTAAATTTAGTATTTTTCAATTATTATTGTTATAATATAAAACGTATGTAGTGTACATACAAGGCTGAACATATCGATGATGACTATAGAAAAAGGTTGTATATTTATTTTATTTAACCCTACATGGAACAAACTGGCTGGCTATACAAAAAAGGAGGTTTTATAGCTGTTTTACAAGAACGAAAAAAAAAAATTGCCTTGACGATACTAGTTGGCAGCACAGTACAAAAAAAGTTAGTTTTATCGATCATGATATACTTTTTTTATTACATCAAGAATTCGACTGAAACCCCTTTAGTAACACTTCTAAAAATGCCACTTCATCACGACATTTTTTTTTGTGTAGCCATCCAAAATTAAGGATTTTATCTTATTCAATAATCAACATTATTTACTGAACATTGAGGTGACAGAATAGTCGACGAACTGAAATACCTACCCTCAACAGTATAATGCATTTTGGAATCTTTGTGTAGTACTTTCTCGGTTGTTAATTGGGCACATCGGAATAAGGGAAAAGTTGCGGTTTCCTAGAAGAGCTTTTGCTGCTACAATAACGGCTGCAGTGACGGCCGTCATGAAAATGGTGGCTGTCGGGTTTGTCTTTACGGTGTCAAAAAGCGCTCTGTAGGAAAAAACAACTTACTTTGATAAATAACGTTTCTGACACGTCATTCGCCCGTAAGTTGCGGACGCTATGTAGCGGCCACCGCTCTTCTAGATAATGTAGCCCAAGGTATCAAAAATTTGCCTATAAACGTTATTATTTGACGTGAAAATTTTATTTATGCAAATAACGTTTCAGTGACGTCATTCGTCCGTAAATTGCGGAAGCCATGTGACGGCTACCTCTTTTCTAGATAATGTAGCCCAAGGTATCAAAAATTTGCTTATAAAAGTCATTTTTAGCGTGAAAAAATATTTTTGCAAATAACTTTTCAGTGACGTCATTCGCCCGTAAATTGCGGACGCTATGTGGCGGTCCCCGCTGTTCTTGGAAACCGTAGCTTTACTCATTGCTGTGTGACAGACAGTTTCTGAAGATCGATGTGCCATTAAGTCCCGGGTACTGAGTAGCAGGAGAAGGAAACTAGTTCTGCCCCATATCACAATGAAATGATGGCTTCTTAGAATTTATATTTATCACGCTTTGATTTTTATTGTTATCAGCACAATATCATGACGTGCCATGATGCTCGGTTATTTTTAAAAGTCATTTTTATTGAGGACTTGGTTAAACTGGACATTTATATTTGCATGTGAAAAAATCGAAGGTCTATAGATTTAGGGCCGGCGCCCAATGGCGGCACGGCACGGCAAGGGATTTTTTGCGACTAATAGAAAATATTAACTTAAAAGTATGGCAATAACATTGAAATTTAATCGGCAGCATAGATGCCGCGGTATCCTTAGGCATGCCGCGATATCCTTAGGTATGCCGCGACGTCCTTTGGCATCATCATTGAAATTTCAATTTTCACTCACGATCTCCCGTCAGTCTCCGTGCCGTGCCACCAATGGGCGCCGGCCCTTAGACGTTAATTCGAAGTAAAGTATAGAAACAGTTGCATCATTGTTTCTCGCAACATCAAATGACTTGCAATGCAGCCCATGTATCATAAACGGGCCGAACTTTGCACAGAAGACTGCGTAATAACATTTTTAGAACCAAATGGTGACATGAGGTTAGTTTGAGAACAAGCACGAAAATTCGGACAGCCTTTGTTGAGACCAGCCATGATACATCGGCCGTATTGTATTAAGTTTAACACTTTTGTTTACCATAAATAAACACTTGCAACATTCCATGCTCGAACAAAAAAAATATGTTATTGAAACAATGTTGTACAACTTTGTTTCATGGAATGAAATGGTTTTACATATCAGCATACTCTTGATCACATAGTACAGTCCGATTCAAACTTTATGTCAGCTCTGAAGTGCGCTACTAGCTGCGCAGTACCTCACCTCACTGACACGTGAATTTGTTACTGCGCAGCGACTCGCCTCATGTACCGATTCCGAGCCGCCATAAAGTTCGAATCAGACTGTATTACAAAAAGAAATTGACTTTTTTAAATAACCAAGTTATTCTATCAGCGACTATACTTTCACCTTGCCATTAATATAAAGTTAGTGTTGCCATATCTTGATTTAAGTGATATTATCATAGACTGCTTATTTCCTAGATTAAATTTAAAAAAAGACATTTTTCATATACCCTCATGAGTTAGTTTTTAAATTATGTAATTTAATATCGATTGTATTTGCTTTAAAGAGTGACTGAGTTTCATTTTCATTAACAACAAAAAAAAAACTACTCTTTTTTGTTGTGATGGTAGAATTTAAATATGTAAATTGGCAATAGTAAATGTGTTTTTGGGAAATTTCTAATCGTCGTTCGGTAGATTTATGAAATTGAATTGTATGTTGTGAAATTAATTAGTAAATAAATTACTATAGGAAGAAAATTTGTTTAAGAATCGTTTTTTGGATACTGAAATTTCCCCGAAAAGATGTAAAAATATGTGTTTTATGTTTATTTCCCTTTTGTAAGCAATGTAATCTTACTTAAATCAATAAGAAGGAAACTAGAGTGGTATGGTTTACAGTTATTGATAATTTTTATCTGACAGGTACCTGGCTCTTGGAATACAAAACCAAGAATAGCCGAACGGCTAAAGTACACTGAGTGTTTCCTTTCGGCTATTCTTGGTTTCAGATTAAGCCACAAGCATAATCTAGCAACAGATGAGCATCGAACTCACGATCTCTCGACAGTCTGCGCGCCTTAACCGTTGGGCTACTGGTTCTTCATTCGAATATAACACTGTAAATCATATCTCTGTAGTTTTAAAATATAATAATATTTTTGTTAGCAGTCACTTGCCCAAATCAGCTTATAATAGCGACAGTATATTTTAAATAATCACTATTTTTAACACATTAGCACAGTACCGTATTATCTCGCGAAGCGACGCGCGCTTTACATGTGATTACCAAGTTACAACACGCTGTGTGATGAGTGTGTAAGCGCAGGAGCTCTCGGTACCGTCCGAAACATGGGCGAAGTCGGAAGTGTGTGTGCGTGTTTGTATTATGTGCGGACGCTAATCGTCTTCACGCTCGCATTAACAGCTTGTTTGTAAACTTTATTACCACAAGTAAAGCGCGTCGCTTCGTGAGATGAAAATACTATACCGGGTCGTAAATATGACAGTTCCAATTTTTTAAATTTAAATTGGGTTTGCAGAGCGTCGTCTCTTTCACTCATACCTATGGGCTGTCTCTCTCTAGCGCTCGATATGTCATATTTACTTCAAACTCCTTCATTTGTTTGTATCTTAGATTTCGACTGATCCCTACGTTGAGCCATTATCCCTAGTCATTTTCTGTTTATTAATGAGAAAATAATCATAGTATAGTCAGCGTCAAAAATATGTGAACAATTTTCATATAATACGAGCGTGGACGAAACAAAAAAAAATATGTAAATATCGTAGCAAGTCTGTATTGTGTAGTTTCTGCCTAACCCAATTAATTGGCAAAAGGTGTGTATTTATTTATTTGAAACAATAAAAAATGTATAATTTTCTCAGCATACATCACATGACTAGTCTACTAAAGACATTTATCACGAATTTGTACTTCACAAAGTGCTGACATATTTATGACGTTGACTATTCATCCATTACACAATCCTATTGTATACAACTCAGCAGAAATGTATAGACCTATTCCCTCCCGTTTTCATTCAATTCAATCACTGTTCCATACATGTTACAACCACCACACACACAAAGCTTTTGCGCTAGTACTGAACCAAATATGGCACATTTTGATGACTCTCCCATCTTGCATTTGAAAAGAAGACTTCTCTATCATCTTGCATTTCTTGGAGACGTCTAAGTGTGACTTATATGGAACATGAACGATCTGGTTACTGAAAGAATTAATTTAGAAATCTCTATACGCATCTCTCTCTTAGTGAATATGTGTGAGCGAGAAGCCAGCAACAACAATCCTTACATTTCGTAATTCTTTCTGTAATCAGGTGTATTGTATACTAGAACTACAAATTATAAAATAATTATACATCTATACATACCGATTATATTTTTATATACACACACATGTCAAGTTTTGTAATAATTTAAATATAATTAATGAATTAATTAAAAATACGCAATATTCAGTTCGCAATGAACGACTTTAGTTTAAATTTATTGTTAGCTAGAATATATATTGTACTGTAAATGATTTGTAGCGATATAAATGATGATAATTTGAGTTGTACCGTCCGTCTTGCATATTAATGATTCTTGCATATTATATTATGGATTCTTGCATATTATATTATGGATTTTTGCATATTATTATTGATCCGCGCATATTATTGTGGGTTCTTGCATTTATTGTATATTGTTTCTTGCATTTGCAAAAATGATATAAATGAAATGTTAATTTCAAATACATATTTATTTTATTTTTTGTTTTATTAAAAGCTCAAAATATAATTATTTATATCATATCAAAGTAATTAATAGCAATACGTTGCGCCATACTTGAGGCTAATCATTTGCGAGACAATGCAAGAAACATTTGACAGCTGTCAACAACTTCACATTTATACTCAATCTTGCATTCTTGCATATCATAATTAGGTTTATTGATAAAACCGCCATCTGGCGGCCATGTTCGGCAAGTATTGTTACGGTGCCTTTACACAATGGTCTATATTGGTTCATTTTCTATAAAATTAATTAATGGAACACATATTTTTACCCTGGAAGTTAGAATGGTGATACCTAACTATTCATGGCACATGTCCATAGGTCATTGTGTAAAGGCATAGTTATGTTACGTGTGGCTAGTAGACGAAATAGACTGAAAATTGTATTTGTCATCTGATGTGTGTAAATAAAGATCAAAGATGTTCATATTTACGAGTTCTTGTTTTATTTCGTCAATCTCCAAATATTTCAATTACAGCATCAATAAATCTGCCTACTAGCCTTTTCCTATGTTGGCGTCGGCTTCCAGTCTAACCGGATGCAGCTGAATACCAGTGGGTCTACTCCGAAGTGCAAAGTGCGAATGTTCGGATCGGACCGACACATCGCCGAACCGAATATTATTGAAAAATGCGAAAAAAGTTCGGATCGGCTCAGTTGGGCCGGGAGCATAGTCAATATTCGGAAGAGTGTAGGATCGGGATCGGGACCGACCGAACCAAATAATAACTTCGTAGCAGGAAACGACCGAACATTCGGCCGATACTACTTTAGATCCCCAGGGGGTCTACTCCGAAGTAGTATCGGCCGAATGTTGATGATCGGACCGACACATGGCCGTTTCGGCCATGTGTCGGTCCGATCCGAACATTCGCACTTTGCACTTCGGAGTAGACCCCCAGTTTCTGGGTAACACGATACTCCTTGGTAAGACTGGCTGTCAGACTTTTAGGCTTCCGAGTACGGGTGTACGGGGTTTCTGACACTGACATGCTGCCAAAATCACAGAAAAAAAAAAACACCAAATCAAATCATTATTCTCATTACGATAAGGTTGCTGACACGGGCAAGTCCGTAAAAATCACAGTGATCATTATTCTCACTACGGAGAATAATGATCATTGCGATTTTTATTCTCACACCAACTTTAACCTTATCACAATAAGAATAAAGATGACTGTGATTTTGAATGCATATTATTTCTTTTGCCAGCGTTGCTGTGTTCTGGTTTAAAGGGTAAGGGTCAGTTCACACCGAGACGCGACGCTGCGCGCACACTTTAAAAGAGTGACTCAAAATATACTTTATTTTCTACACAAAAAGGTACACATTGCATTGTGAGAGTTCAGAATACGTTGCGCCGTGCAGCTCTCTCTTTTAAAGTATGCGCGCAGCGTCGCGTCTCGGTGTGAACTGACCAAAGAGTATAGTAACTATACGAACTGACCCTAAGTGAAGTATAAAGTTGCTGACAAGTCTGTCAGAATCACAGTGATCATTATTCTAATATGATAAGAATGCTATTGGTTTGCTGTCACCTTCGATCAATATATTGATCGAAGGCTGTCACCGACAAGTCTGTCTCAAAATCACAGTTTTCATCTCCACTCTCGTCATGTTGCTGTTGAGTTGCTGCAGTCGCAGTGCTGTCAGAGGCCAAATAACTGCCAAAGGATTGTGCGGTGGGTACTGGGTTAGTTTGCAGGTACAGGAAATAAAAAATCAAATGAAACACAAATTATATTGACAATATAGTGTATATTTCTTAAATAATAAATTAATTACAGTTATTTACATACAAGGCCAGTCCTCAGAGCTAAATGAACGTGAACTAATTTATACTTCACTGAAAAAGGGGCAGGGCAAACATGGCGAAGCGCGGTTGTCACTGCCAAACAAATATCAACCTTGTGGTTCGTGGAAATAAAGTTGAAAATAAATAAACAATTATTAGCTTGAAAGCGCATTAAAAAGAAAAGAGGTGCGCGTCTCTGGTTCTCTCGGTCTGGTTATTTATGTTATACTTTATCTTAAGAAATTTTAGGTTAGCAACAAAACTTGTAGAAGTTGACATCCGGAAGCAATTCTTACCGTGTAAACAATCGCGGTAAGTTCATTCCCGCAAGTTTCCTAACTAAAAATTTGCTTGCGAAAATCAACTTTATTTATATATTTATTTAAGTTGACATTCATAACATTACACAATAGCGATCGACAATCCCAAGGCATTGTACAGTACCTACAATTTACAACTAAAATATGACAGACATACTTATGTAAGTAGGTTAGGTAAAATACACGTAACTTTTAAGGCTCCCACAGACAGGCGCGACGCGATTCTGGTAGAACAATTTCCGTGAAGTTTTCATAGATTTTTTTTTACTATAGTGCTGTCCTGCCTGTCTGGAGTCGTTACATTTTGTAAGTTTAGTTGCTAATCTAAACTTCGCTATGATAGGTACAGTTAACACTAGTTTAGGAGCCAGTGGATTCATATATTTTTGATGTAAATTTGAATCGCGACATATTCGCCAAAAATGTAAACAAATTGAGTTTATGGAAAAATAACTTTAATTCCTACACAATAAAGTTCAGTTTACGCTACAACTTCAAACATTTTTATAACTTTTTCAATAGTGCTAGTCACTCTGAAATCAACTTAATGACTATTAAAATAAAGTCGATATTTGTTCAACTTGAAATAACGTCAATTTGAAACATAAATAAAATTTGAATATATACAGAGGCCAGCACATCAAGCTACTATATAATCTGTCAAATTTCTTTATTTGTTTTCCAACTTTATCACTAAAGCATTAGGTTCAAGATTGATTGGGAAAATTTGTCAGTTTCTGGTTGCTTTTCCTGCTGGCGTCTGTACCTACCTTTTATGTCAATGAAATATTTTATTATTATTATTTGTTTGCCAGTAATATCCGCACTTCGCAAGGACTGTGCCTGCCATAACGAAAACCGTCTAAGCAAGCAGCTTGCAAGCTTTTCACTATAAGACAAATGACTGCGAGTAATACGATCAAACTTAAAGTTCGTTCGTTAATCTCAGATCTAATCTGACATTTAATTCTTTTGTGTTTGCATTTAAATTTGACATTACAGCTGTCATTAGTATCTGGATTTAAAAATCGAACTTTAATGCCCGATCCGGGAAGTCTGTACTGGTATTATAACGTTGTAATGCCAACATGATTTCAGTCCGAGAGAGATGGAGCTACCCGTAGACATGACCTTTCTTTTTTGGACTGGAATCAAGATGGCATCAATATTTGCATAATACGGTCCTATTAAAATTTGTGGTTGTTATTGAGTTTTAACGTTCGACAATAACCGCGACCGCGAGGTATCACAGTGAGGTATCTTCCGCGTCGAATCCGAGAAATGACGGTCCGAAGTAGTCACAGCACTATTTAAATGAGGGGTTGCGCACTACATCCGAACTCAGTCCGTCCGAATTTAGAACATTCCCAATTCGGATTGAACTCTGATCTCGAATTCGGATTTGGATCGGTAGTAGTGCAGAACCGCTCTTAGGATCAGTTCACACCGAGACGCGACGCTGCGCGCACACTTTAAAAGAGCGACTCAAAATATACTTTATTTTCTACACGAAAAGGTACACATTGCATTGTGAGAGTTCAGAATACGTTGCGCCGTGCAGCTCTCTCTTTTAAAGTGTCGCGTCGCGTCGCGTCTCGGTGTGAACTGACCCTTAAGCGTTACTATTTTTTTAGCCCTGCACTTCTCCGCTCAAAAGGACAAGCAGTTTTTGAGCAACGAATAGTTTGCTTCTAAAACCTAGTAGGCAAACAGAGACCATATTTCCTACGTTAAAGCCATCAATGCGAGAAATAGCTGGAGTTATACATGGTGAGTAGCGCGCTATCTTTAGTAACGAGTCAAGAATGACCAGATGGGTTTAAGTCCGAAGGTTAGGCGTTTGATGAAGACTTCAAAGCATAACTCATTTAAGCGGCAAACGACAGATCGACACATCGTCTGTAGTATATAACGATGTTCATTCATAATAGTACAGACGCCAGGTCGCCAGCACATCAAGCTACTACAATCTGCCAAATTTCTTTGAGAGATTTTCAACTTTATCGCTAAAACATTAGGTACAAGGTTGATTGGCAAAATTTGACAGTTTCGGGGAGCTTGATGTGCTTGCGTCTGTACATTACGATACGTGTGATAAAAGTAGTTAATTATTGCACGGCGTGACATTAATTACTAAACGTCGTGCTATTTTATAGACCGTGTGACCTACACCCGCACTTAAGTCACGTTTTTCTGCGTGAAAATGTACACTTAAGTGTGACGTAAGTGCAGGTTTAGGTCACACAGAGCTATGAACTCTATTTAAATGTCGAGACAGTTTCTAGACTTCAAGACTTATAAATAAAAATCGTTCTAAAATAAAGGTAGCAAGATCTATAATCAAGAATCTTGTCTAAGCTCAAATGATGGCAACACCATCAAAATCAATGATACAAATTAGTCATAAAACCTTACTAAGATCGCCCATTACCTGTGGACTGGCCTTAACTTATAAAACAGGCGTAGCCGGGCTGCAAATAATCTATCAACTTTAGTAGGTACTATCTGCTAGTATATAGGCTTTACGTAAAACAGAAGAATTCCTGTTAACATTGAATAATACACTTTATAATTAGTAACTTCAAGTGGAAAATTGTAAATCATCAATTCCACAAAGACATCAAACGAGTCCTTAGGCGTGTTCGCAAGAGCTAGTTTATACTTTGAGACACTTATAATAAAGTCTATTATTCAATGTTATCCGAATATCCTTTGGTCTGCGCTTCTTGAGCCATAGGCGACCGATAGTCTACTGGGCCTTTTGAATTATTTAGTGAAACTTCACCCACGTGATGGGTATCGGTAGGTATGCAATAGCAACAAAAGAAAACAAAAACAGTTTTCTAAAATCATTATTTTAAGTAAACTGCTGATGACAGGTCAACGCCTTCGGGTCGGTTTTTTAAAATCATAATTTCAAGTCCATCACCCACCATGACTTTAGTCAAGCTTCGCCAATAATTAAAAAAGACCCTGTAGAGAAAGAAATGTAAACAATCGGTCGTTAAATACAATTTTCGCACCACATATTAACATTCCGAAAGAATTATACATAATTAACACCATTTACTATACAGCCATCTCGTTTCTTTTGAGAGCGAGTGACATGAATAGGAGAACACCTGGTTTCTGAAATTCTGATCAATCAACGCCAGATACGAAGGAACTGTACATGATGCGATTAAGGTCTGATTTCACCAAAGAAACTCAACGCGATCAGTACATCTAAATTGCGTTCAAGACCTGTCAGTGTCAATATTTCCAAACAATGGTGACACTGACAGGTCTTGAACGCAGTTTAGATGTACAGCAGTGCGATTCTGTAAAAATCTCACCGTGAAAAATTAAGTGAAGTGAGCGTAGAGTGAGCAGTCAATAGTGTCAATCCCTTAGCATTCGTTGGAATGACAGCTCACTTCACCTAAGTTTTCACGGTGAGATGGTTACAGAATCGCACTGCTGTACATCTAAACTGCGTTCAAGACCTGTCAGTGTCAATATTTCCAAACAATGGTAACACTCACCTGAACGCAGTTTGACAGCTCCTGAACGCAGTTTGGATGTACAGTCACCAAAGGAGATAAGTAATCAGGGTCGTCGGATATAGTTGAAGTTTAATAAGAAACCGATGGATGTTGAAACGATGCAAGTGATTTGTTGCTTCAATTTTATTGTATGCCACAGACAAGAAACTCGCATCATGTATATTTGGCTTTAGTTACATAATATTAGAGTTCAGATTCAATTGATTAGTTTTTCAGAAACCGTTTCTTTTAGGCTTGCTACAATTTTATTGAGCCTATTACAGAATTAGAAGTATAATTTATTCATTCTAAAGGAACTCTACTCATTCATGTAGTCAACTTTTACAAAAAAGTCCCAGCGTAATTTAAATTGAGTAGCTCAAAATGAGTCCAGCGAGGCAATTGCGTGGCTCACACTCAATAGCAATGGCTTTCATATTTTGACATTTATCGACTGCGATTAGAGTATATTTTAGGAATTACATCTCTGATAGAACGTAATTTCAGCGACTCATTTTAAGCGGCGTACATTAAGTACGCCTGATTAACTCGTTACAGTGTCACATTGTTAATTACAATAATTATTTGACTTCAATCAACCTTTTGTAAGCGTTAGCAGATTCTAGCCGACATTTAAGGTAAGCAAAATCAATCATAACACTGGCTAAATAAGGGCGAATTTGAGATGGCCTGATTTACCGAAATTAATGAGCTTATAATTTTTTAGCAGCATATACATATTTTTTTTTTGTTTTAAGTACATCCAAATTCAATATTTACGGCGAAACAACAACAACAAAGACTAGTGTACAATTGCCCCCTTATAAATAAAACCGAAGTAAAGTTATGCCCAATTTAAACGTCAATCAATGTATGGTGACACTGACGTTCAATCATTACTTTATCCTAACAACGTTTATTACTAGGGGAGTTCATGTTTATGAAGTTTAAGACACAAGACATTAAAAATGTGTCTAAAGGCATGTCCAAACAGAGCGCGCAAGGTGCGCGGCATTCGCAGAAGACAAACACAGCGCGGCAGAAATTGACTCTAGACATACGGCGAAATATACGCGCGCGCAACACTGCAGCGCGCGGCACTCGTCCAATCAGAGTGCACCTGGCCTCGTGCGGCAGCCGCGCTCAAATGGCGCGCTGTATTTAGACACGCCTTGAGATAGAATCATTTCAATACAGCTATATGACAAGTGAAATAGCATTGAATTGTTACTAAGACATAGACTACATAACAAATGAAGTGTTCATAAAAGAGAAACGTCATCTAGAGAAGTTGAATAACTTCAATCGTATGATACTTAACGAAAGCGTTCCTTTAAACCAGTAATACTGTAGTGTCAATAAAGTAATACCATAAAAATTGTTTTTTTTTTTTTTGTTATTGTTTGGACACTACCGCTATTACCGGACTAGTGTCCACACATTCACAAAAAATAAAATATTTTGTTGATTAAAATTATTTTTTCAGTACATAATATGTATAGACGCCCTGTATTATCGGTTACAGAGAACGCTCTTCATTCATCAACATAACTGTAAAAGCCTCATTTCTTTGACGACGTTTATCATCCTGTCTGAGGAATCTGCAGTTTTATGAAGACTATGTAAACTACCCATAAGGTTTTGCTCTACGATAGATAGATAGAATACTTTTTGTTGTAAGAAGTGAGAATGAGTACTTCATCTGTTATCTACTCCGCGTCCAGACATTATATCGTTACACGTAAAACTCACATAGCACATACTTGTACAGTACATATTAAACATAGACAAATTGGAGCCAACTCCATATTTTTGTAATCCACATAAAATCTATACAATTTCTTATACCGGCTACACCCATAGAGATTTAATTAATTTAATATAAATAACTAGTTATAATTAATAAATAAATAGAATAAACCCTTTCCTTACGACTTCTGAATATTCTTTGTAGAGATAATACACATAGTGGGCACAATACATTGAATATTAAACTTTATTATTAGAATGATAAAGTGCAAAGTTGTTCTGACAGCGACACAGATTAAGATCACAATTTTGCACTCTACGACACTAATAATAAGACTCAAAGTCATGAGTTATACATATACCTATGGAGCAAGTTTTTCAACCGCAAGGGTCTCGTCTGGGCCAATATGACCCGCACCTGTTATAGGTAATTTTATATTTTGTGTCTTTTTACAAGGTCAAATTAAATGAACTCGCGAAACTTCGTGGGTTTCTATATTTCATCATTTTTATTTATAACTTTCGACGCGAGCAGTGTTGTCCCAAAGGTAACAGCCGCGGATCACAAGTTGTAGGTCGTAGGTTCGAACCTCGACAGGCGTTTAGCTTTGTGTAAATTATTTCATCACCACTGCTCTCTAAACGGTGAAGGGAAACAGAGGAAACCGGTATGTCTTGGAACCAAAAATTCGAAGATATGTGACGTCTACCAACCCGCACTGGGCCCGCGTGGTGGGTTCCGGCCCACCCCTCTCACAGAGAGGAAGCCTGTGTCCCAGCAGTAAGTGTTCCTACTGCTGGGAACATATAAGCATAATCAGCCTGTACTGTTGTACAGGCTGATTATATCGACACCAATCACTTCTGTGAAATTTTGCTAGGTAATATAATTTGACCTCGTATAGACAAGACACATTAAGGCTCATTTTTGAAGATACAAGGCGTGAAATAATCTCCGTGTCCATGAGCCTTACACGGAAACTTATAAGTGTCATAATTGCCTGACGAGTATAAACGGGCGAGAAAGTATTTCAAGCCAACTGGGCTTTAAAGTTTTGTGTATTATCTCTATTTATATTTACACCTTACGTCTAAAATCGTCTGTTTAAAGACGTGTTTGCCTCTTTAGGCTAGCTCTAGCATAGAGCTTCATATTATCATCAGTGAATTGCGTTTAAAATTCAATGATGACTGTACATCTTTGTATCCTGAGTGTAAGTTTGGCGTTGCTGTACTGCGAGTTTGTTGATTGGCGGCTTTAGTAACTGTCAGGGGCAGTTTCATAAGCGAAAATTATCACAAAATCAATGTGACAAATTTTTAAACGCGCGTAAACTGTTGTTAAACGCGATTGGCTGTTGACCAATCATTATTTATTTATTTAAACTTTTCGCACGCAAAAAAGGCACAAAGACGGACTTATACTTACCACACTTATTCAGCTTTGTTCAGCTTTTGTCCTTCGAAAATCGTTGTTTTATATGGACAAAGGCTGAACAGAGCTGAATAAGTGTGATTAGTACCTTAGGCATTCTCTACCAGTCAACCAAGGGTGGTGATTTAGGATCACCACCTAAAGATGTACACAATATGCGCATTAATAAAGGACAACAACGGGTATTAAGTAAGTGTACTCTTTCACTTGTGCCTCAGAAAGCACGCTAAGCCGTTGGTCCCGGCTGTCATTTCGTCGGAGTTCGGGACTTTTCGCCGTGTCGTCAATAGCCCGAAAGTCTGAAAACCAGTCTTACCAAGGGGTAGCGTGTTACCCAGTAACTGGGTTGTGGAGGTCAGATAGGCAGTCACTCCATGTAAAATACTGGTATTCAGCTGCATCCAGTTAGACTGGAAGCCGACCCCAACATAGTTGAGAAAAGGCAGATGATATTGATGCCATAATTACATACAAAACTTACACTCACAATACTATTTACCCCCTAGTGTAGGTGGGATGTTTACAAATTATTTCGTATGTTATGAAATAATAGCATTTACAATATGAGTGGAGTTGGGGCAGTCAGAAAGTCTCACTTTAGATCCCTCATTTTGTCTCCGTTCTCATTTTTTCAATTTATTATTCTCGTTTACATTCTAAGATTCCAATAGTTAATTAATTTCACTAAGGGCTGCTTTTCCAACGCCAGATAAATTTATCCGAGGAATATTTTTTGATAGGTCTTCTATGCAAAATCTGTCGGACGACAATTTTATTCCACAAAAAAAAAAATATCCGTCGATTGTGAAATCAGACCTAAGGGATGATTTTTCCATCACCAGATAACTTTTATTCCAGGAATAAAATTAACGTTTGACAGTTTTTGTATGAAATAACTGTCAACGTTTTAAAATTATTCCTTGAATAAAGTTATCAGATGATTGAAAATCAGCCCTAAAACTGTTTAAAATTGCGATAGATTAAAATCTTTTCTATTAAACTTGCTGAATAGCAAAAAAAAATCATAAGAATAAACGAACTATAGGTACACACGACAACACATCAAGCTATACATTATTTTCCAGTTTTACCTGACCTCGCATTTTATAGGCTTTTCGTACAATGAGAAGTCAGCTTATACTGGAAATGTATAGCTTGATATGACATCGTGCGTACCGTCCGTCTCCATTTAATATAACATTAGAAAAATAACGGTTACATCGATAAAAACGTAATCTATTAACCACTCACATTTAAAAATAACTGTAAAATGTAGTCATTTCAACAATATTACAAAATGACTGTTTTTATTTGGCCGTTATTTTTCAAATACTATAAAAAAATGGAGAGACGGAATTTCGGGTCAACTTTCAGTTACTGAAAATCTATTCAATTAAATTTGATGTCAAATCTTATGTAACCTTGTCTGATTGACAGTTGTTATTTTAATGAAACAATCATATCAGTTAACATACAATTTGACAACAGATGAACTAATTAGGCGGATCACAACGCTATAGTTCGTTTTTTAATGCCAGAGACTAATCTGACATTTAAGTCTTTAGTGTTTGCATTTTTTTAGTGGTTGACATTACACCTGTCAGATAAGTTTCTAGGATTGAAAAAACGAACTACACAACGCGCTACGCGGGAAATGGAGGCCGATTCCCCGCGAACAAGCGCGTTTTTATTGAAATCGTAATCGTCGCTCCGTCCGGCTTAGATAACAAAGATTTGACTAGTCTTCCAGAAACCTGTGAAAAACATGCACAATTCTCGTAGTTTTAAGAACGTTCACAGTCTGATCTCGGTCTCAATCTGTCAAAAATATCTATAATTTCCCAACATTTTTGACAAGTTTCTTGACATTGACTGTCGCTGAGATGAGATTGCGACTAGATTTTGAAAGTTTTTAATTACGAGAATTGGCCTTCTAGTATCTTCTAACTATACAAAATAACAATCTATCAAGATTCTATTTGAAACAATTACTATCCAATTCATTTGGTTTGGCGCAGCATATTTTTTACTTCCATACATTATTCTATTTAAAACATGTGAAGCAAACATCAAATTATTATTTCTGCATACAATTTTCTGCATAAAATCTTTGTCGGAATCAGATTTGTAACACTCGACGCGATTGCAATGGCAAGCGATCTGTAATTATGTAAATATTTTCCGAAGCTTGACTAAAGCTTTCGTATCTTAAGCTGTTGGCAACTGATATTTAATTTAATCAGTTATTATTTCTCATGCGAAACTATACACTTCATATTGGCTATATTGTTTTTTTTTTAACAACCACGTCGCGTTATCCAAGAACGCCCACTACCCGGTTTCCTAACCAAAGTGACCGGTTGCGCTAATATGCGCGTTCGGGTTCGCCGAACCAATTGAACGCGGCAGCCGCGTGTTCGCGCGACCCTCACTTTTGGTTAGGCTAACACTTTTTAAATCGCGCCGACTGTTACAAGTCTGTTCTCATCTTAAACTAACGCCGTAAGGAAAGAGTACACACGATATTTGAGGAAGATACGCCCTGTATGTTCCTTCTTTGTCTATACAAATAAAACCGCGTCTTGTGTTGGCTACACACGCGCGATAAACTTTAGTACACAATAGTTTATGAATGAATGAACATTAAACATTGCTACATTTATATTCAAGACATTATGTGCCTATTGCATCACGTCCAAATGGGTAATTTCAACCAAATAAATTAAAAACGGGTATAGTATACGTATATTTTTTTTTTAATTCATAGTCTGCCGTATGTCAGATGGTCAATGAGCCAAACTTACGACCCAGTGGGTCCCGCTTAATGGCAAACGACATCGCGGCAGGCCCAGACGGAGATGGCGGGATGACCTTGACTCTTATGATATAGATTGGTGCTTGGCAGCTCTGGACAGAGAGAGGTGGAAAGAGAGTAGGGAGGCCCTTGCCCAAGAGTCGGACATTAACGGCTAAAAATAAAATAAATAAATAATAACATCTTCAATTGACAATTTAGTAGGTTAATTTATTAGGAAGCGCCGTGTGTTGCTATTTGCTTGCTTATTCATACAGGACCCTTTAAAGGGTGAATTTTCCAAATGTGTGGATGGTCAAATCTGAAACTATTAAGGTGGATACACACGTTGCGAGGCACATGCTTCGCATGCGATGCGGCACAGGCCTCGCAAAGTGTGTATCAATTTTAAGAAATAGCGAAGAATACCCACAGTAACAGTAAGTCTAAAGGTTAAAAGATGAACTTTTAAGCCGTTTTACAGAACCTCACTCAAAACTCGAGCATTATTTTAAACTAGGCATTTTATTGGTTAATTAAAACTAGTTTTAAGTAATGCTGCATGTATTGGGTGAGGTTCTGTAATACGTAGGGCCTTAGTTTTTTAATAAAAATCGATTTCGAGACTCCTGGGTATTGTTCGCTATTTCTTAAGTTTCAGATATGGGAATCTACGCATACTTCTACAATTCACCGTGTATTCTTATTGCGCATTGTAAGTTTACATTGGCATTATACAGGGTGACAGGGATACTCGACGTATTCCTTGAAAGGGGTTATACTAGAGGTCATTAGCAACAAATTTAGTCCAGTCAACTTGTTGTTCCGGGTCTGGCTGTTTGTGTGTGTGAGTTTAAATGTGTGTAAACGCACCCACGATACAGGAGAAATTCCTAGTGTGGGGCAACGTTTTCTAAAAAAAAAAAAAAAAACTGGATGGTTAAAAAATAAAATTTTTGCTATTAAAGACATTTTATTTCTAAGAAGGATTATGTAAGTTTTGCACGCAATTTTTTTTAATGATTAGGTACTCTTTTTTCCACTTTCAGAAAAGTATCAATTAAATGTTTCGAGTGGATAATTTTTTTCTCATAATTAATTGTTTTTGGTAACAAGTCAGAAAATTTCCAAAAAATCAAAGAACCGACACAGCTCGGTAACCATCCAGTTTTGAACCCTAGTTAACTGGACTAAATTTGTTGCTAATGACCTCTAGTATAACGCCTTTCAAGGAATACGTCAAGTTTCCCTGTCACCCTGTATATTTATTGGTGGCTTGTATAAAATCGCAGCAATGAAACGAAATATTAACCAGCATAGCCAATTGTGTACTAGAGTCGTTACATAATTTATTTTTTACATAATTTAATTATTTTAAAATGTTATTAAAACTTTTTACCGCCACGTGACGTCTTGACGTCAGGCACTTAAATATAAAATTAAAAAATACAAAAAAACGTTCCGATTTATGAATATTATTGTCTTTTTTAAAGAAAATCTTTAAATAAATATTTCACGGGTTGGGGGTTCACCTCCGAGACGTGGTGGGATTCTATCCGTTTTAATGTGCACACGAGCGACACGTCGACGACAGAGGCAACTGCAACCGACCACGCATGTCGGCGACAGCTGTCAACGCGTGTCAGCGGCTGCCGTCAATACACGAGCGACACATGACAAAGTGTCGCTTACGTGTGCGTGACTTACGAGTTCTAGGTCGTGGGTTCGAACCCAGACAGGCCCTTTACTTTCTGTAAATAATTTCATCACCACTACTCTCAAAATGGTAAAGGAAAACATCGTGAGGAAACCGGCATGTCTTAGAACCAAAAATTCCAAGACATGTGACATCTACCAACCAGCACTGGGCCAGCGTGGTGGATTACAGCCCACTCTCGAAGAGAGGAGGCGATATCCCAGCAGTGGGACTACTATAGGCTGATTATGCCATGTGTAACAAATGAGGCATCAAATTTTATGCAATGCAACATAACATGTAACACAACTAGTCGAATAGGTTACAACGTGTGTGCGTGTTTCACGCTACGTACGACATTATAACGCTCTTTTTAACTATAACTTAACAAATCTTTGAATTGAAAATCTTCTATATTAAATGGCGTAACAGATAATAATCTTTTCCCAACTATATTGGGTTAAAATCTAATTTGAATTTCACAGTTACACAACTGTCTAACCGTTAAATATCGGTTTTTCAGAATATCTATACTAAAGAAATTGACCACAATATAGTTAAGAAAAAATTAAAAAAAAAAAAACATTTTCGGTGACGTCACTCACGTAATTTTTAACTGATATTCAAGCGCTGACGTCTAAAAACGTTCGTGGCAGTAAAAAGGTTAAAACACGGGGTTTTTACCCGTGCACCTATTACTATGACCCATAGTAGGGCAATGAGAATTACCCGTAAACCCACCACACTACCGCTAGAATTAGGGAGGTGAAAATATCGATAAGAAAAGCAGCCTTAGTTAGGCAGCATTGGCAACTAACGTGAGCGTTTATCGATCGTATGTGCTACGCCAGCGTGCCAGTAGTATGGATACAATAACTTCGACCCTACTTTAACGCAGCGTCTACTCAACATAAATCGGTGTCAGATGCGAAGGCTTTAAGGCAGACAATTAACGCGAGGGAGCAGTTTAACATAAGCTATATTACCGCTAAGCGTTTGCGCACTGCATCCGACTAGAATTCAAGAAATATCGGCCCTATTTGTATGGGAGTTGCGCACTAGATCCGAACTCTGTCCGACCGAATTTAGAACATTCGAAATACGGATTGAACTCGGATTTTAAATTTGGATTCGGATCGCATGCAATGCGGAAGATTTGCATCTCATTTGCACGGTGCAAGTTAATTGTCCCTTAAATACAATATATTGGAGGCAATATTGTAAGATACTTCATATAAATGTCGCGATTTGCATTCAACAAACAATTAAATTGCTCCGTGAGAATAAATGTGATGGACAAGTTAGGAACCATTGTATCAGATTATCAGAAATCTTTTGTTGCTTTACTTCCGTCTATCTTTCATTGATTTATGTAATCTTTGGTCCTTATGCCTCGCAAGTTATAAAACAATCTCTTATCGATACATCCAGAGTCTAATTCTAACTGTAGGGTAGTGAAAACGGTGGGTATACAATCACAAATCAAAACTATCTAATTTAGACTCGCGCCGAGTTTAGAGAAAGTATATTACAAACATAGTATTTGTATATTACAACATATTATAAAACAAAGTCCCCCACGTGGGATCACCTGTCGGATTTAAAAAATTCTAAATTCGTAAGCGAAACTTTACAGTCGCGGATTTCCTTTAACAAGAAATACGGAACCCTAAAAAGGATGATTTTCTAAACAAATGTTTGTTATAGTTCGCAGCAGTACGTACGGTCACCAAAGGAGATAAGTAACCAGGGTCGTCGGATATAGTTGGAGTTTCGTAAGAAACGGATTTGTTTTCGGATAAATTTTAATTTAATTAATAGAAAACAAATAGTTCACTTATCAAACTAAATTTCATTCGAAAACATCCATTGGTTTCTCACTAAACTTCATATCCGACGACCCTAGTTACTTATCTCTTTTGTTGACTATACTTGAAACGATGAGTTGAAAAAATCACACTTTTTATTTTATAATATTTTATTATCGATACTAGTAATTTCCGTGAAGTTTCGCTATCGAATTTAATTCCCACTTTGCGAGCACGTAAACCAAAGTTGCCATTCAACGCTAATTTTGACATTTCCGTTGCACAGCTCGTACCAGCAGAAGGAATATAAGTATATTTTTTTAAATATAACAAACACTACTCGTTTGCGAACTGTCGACGCGGGTCTACACTAGCTTAAACTTTCCGCAATAAACAAAATAACTTAAGATAACATATCATTAGAACTAATTCTTACGAGGCTTCCCTTCCTCTGGTCTCTTGTATATCCTGTAAAGCAGAAAAAAATATTTGATTATAAAAAAAATTCAAAGATCGTCACTCACTGGACGCCTGAGGGAGGACATCGCCGTCGAGGTAGACCACGGCGAAGGTGGTGTGACAATCAGAAGGCCAATTCCCGGAATTAAAAACGTTCAAAATCTAGTCACAATCTCATCTCAACGACAATCAATATCAAAAACTTGTCTAAAATGTAGGGAAATTAGACGTATTTTTGACAGATTGAGACTGAGACCAGACTATGAACGTTCTTAAAATTACGAAAATTGACCCTCTAGTAACGTTTGCAGGGCCAACATGGCCAGAGATCGCACAACACAGGGAGGTTTGGAAGGAAAAAGGGGAGGCCTTTGCCCACCAGTGGGACACCAAGGCTACCAAAAAAAAAAAACTTATACAGGCGATGGGAAACAAACAGATGTCCTGCCCGAACGTTGTCTCTCCTGCTATTAGCGGGTTTAGCAAAAAAACCATTTCTAGAACTCAGTCGCAACGTCACCTAACGGGGTCCAATTGTGAATCAAAATCATCCACCGACCCAGCCAAACACGCCCAAAAATTTTCATCAAAATCGGTCCAGCCGTTTAGGAGGAGTCACTGAGACATACACTCGTATAAAGATAGAATAAAAGAATCATGAGCTTATTTTAAGAGAAAGCTAATAGAATAATCTTAGTTTTTAAAAAGTTTGTCAGTAAAATTCTACATTATAAGGAATATTGCGCGTCGGCCATGTTCATGGAGGCACGCAGAGATGGTTTCGCGGCGATCTTACGCAAGAGAGCGGCGTCACTGCTGCACAGAATGCGCGTGAGTAGCAACAGCATCCTGAGTGTGATAGCGGACCGGTATGACTCTACATTCTTCAAAAATTTTATGCGTTTATGTGTGAACTAACATAGTTTTAAGCTTTTTTTTACTAACAAAATGGATCTTGTTGTCTGAAATATAAATAAACTAGCTTTTGCCCGCGACTTGGCCCGCGTAAAGCAACTTTCTTACATTTTTTTTCCCGTAAGAACCATCCTCGTACTTCAAGGAAAATTCTAAAAAAAGAATTAGCGAAATCGGTTCAGCTGTTCTCGAGATTTGCGCTTAGCAACACATTCAGCGATTCCTTTTTATATTATAGAAGATAATAACAATAATATGGAATTCAATCAAGAATTTCAATTCTTCTGGATTTTGGAACGAACATTAACGACGTGTCAAAATTAGATTGAAATCAGACTATAGTGTCGTGAAAATATACATACTACTCATCGTAGTAAAAGTATCGATAATTCGTTATCACCATATTAAGTACTTATTAACATTAGCAATCCATACCAATCATTGTGAAGGGACTTGTGGCTAAGTAATAACAGCCACATGGGTCGATCGATCACTTGCCGCGGTTGATCCGTGGATGGATGACCATCTTCATATACCAAGACACTCAGAAAGCACGTTAAACCGTTGGTCCCGTCAGTCTCAGTCCAGTCCTCGTCAGAAGCCCGAAAGTCTGACAACCAGTCTTACCAAGGAGTATCGTATTACCCAGTAACTGGGTTGTGGAGATCAGATAGGCAGTCGCTCCATGTAAAATACTGGTATTCTGCTGCATCCGGTGACTGGAAGCCGACCCCAATATAGTTGGGAAAAGGCTAGGCAGATGATGATGACCAACCATTTATCGTCCAAAAATTAAAACAAGAAAAAAATACTTACACTGTATTCCCAGTACAGTCTTCGTTGATCTCAAACGCGACCTTTTTGAAAACGCTCGCGAACGGACAATGTTCCTGGCTGACATACTTGACAGCTTGCTCAATGAACTCATTGATAGCTACCAGTTCTTCTTCGACGAACGGCCCCAAGAACTTGAACTGGGAATACTTCGTACTTTCAGCGAATTCAGTGAAAAAATTCACAATTTTCGTCATAATTTCCGACATTTCCGGCAAAACTTCTGGCGCTTCTGCCACTTCTGGGACTTCTTCCTCTTCTTGGCATTCGAAATCGGACTTCTTTAGATTCCTCGTTATGCTTATCAAGAAGGGGTTCGTTTCTTCCTCTGGTTCCAATTCTTCTGGAACTTTCGGCTCTTCTGGGATTGGAGGCTCCTCCGCTACTTCTACTTCTAGGATCTCTTCTCCATTTTGCTCTAAGAAGCGTTGTTTGAATTCGTCGGAGAAGAGGGAGTCTTTGTGGTCTTTCAGTTTGTCTGGTACGATGAGGTACACGTGAGGTGGGGCTATCTTGAACAGACTCAGTTGACTGGAAGAAGAGAGAAGAATTATCGGACCTCTCTTTCTATGTAGTTGATAAGTACACAGATAATATAATAATAGCGATAAGTGGTAATAAATTTGGCGGATGATTGACTGATTTGAGTTACTACCGTTTAGCTTTTAAAGGTATGAAGAACAGGGTGTAAAGTTCACTCATCCTCCATAGAAAAGGGAGGATCCTCCGGGTGTTGTGTCTGGTTCTGTTGAGGTTACTGCCCGATGATTGATGTCGGGACGATGAACGATATATGCTAGTCGTGCTGTAAACTTCGCTTGCACGATGTATGAATTTGCGTGACGTCAGTGTGATGCGTAGTTCGCATGTGGCGATGTAGATGTCGCCACAAGCTTTAGAGGAGAGTTTACTGGGTATTTAACATTTATATTAGCTTTAAAATCAACAACTTAGAGCCAACGCAAAACCTTGTAAGGGTTTTCCTACTTTGAAAAGATTTAAAAAATAAATATGCTAACCTATCAGGCTACGTCCGTGCAAAGTTTGATAGTGCAAGCACGCGGTAAATTTTATAATAATTGTCGACTTTATTTTAATTTTCTCAGGGTTGATATTATGTTGAAAGATAAAAACTCGCTGTGCTGGGCTTTGACAAGAACGACAGTATAGCATAATCGGACCCATCTATCTATTAACGCCCTGCAATGAAGGGCCATTTAAGGGTGTTCATGTTGATGAGCTCAAAAAAATATTATAAAGTACTTACCGTATAGGATAAGTCCCAAAGCTCTGAGTATGCAGAATATAGCAGTTCTTATCGCTGATCTGCAGCACCAAGTCCATTTGAGCAGGATTGTCAAAATCGACTGACGCCAAGTCTTCAGCGGCTAGCTTGAACTGGACCAAATGATGGATCTTCTTCCTTTCGTCCTTCCTCAGATTTTTGTCAAAGAGTAATTCCACCTCGGAGTTATTTTTGACAAATTCGTAAATGTTGAGGAGAACGTTCATTTCGTAGAACTGTTTGCAGTCAGCCTTTTTGCTGTATTTTGGTGATCGCACGTTGCGTTGAATGTGGTTTTGGCCGAAGCCTATTTTTGTTTTGGCCTGTAATAGATAAATATTTAATTAATATGGTTATGGTTAATTAATAATACCAATATGGCTATTTTTTACTATACGATGTTCGTAAACATCCCAATAAGGTTTTTAGGAAAAGAAAAATACTAAAAAGTTACCCAGGAAATAGAAAAATTCAGAAAAAACCGACTTTTCTATATGGGATTTTTGTATTTATTGAAATTCGGATATTTTCGAACAACGTCTGTGTCGGGTCAGCCAGTTAAAATCTCGCTAGGCAAACATCGGTAGGTAAAATCAACAAAATAAGTAATCATTTTTTTTTACTTACATTATTGCCGACGTAAACAGCGTTGGGTGCAATCGGCTCCACGATGCCGTCCCCACTCCTGCCGAGCGCGCCCCCCTGCCAACCCATCTTCTGCATCATGCTGCAAAAGATAAACAGTTGTAAGTAATACACATAACATCACACCTGGGTCAGCTGGAGAAGTACACCAGTAACGTTTGAAGTCCCATTTAAATTCACTAGCTTCTGCCCGCGACTTCCTTCGCGTGGAGATCGTAAGACACCATCTTAATATATATATAAATTACGTGTCACGTTGTTTGTCCGCGATGGACTCCTAAACTACTTAACCGATTTTAATCAAATTTGTACACCGTGTACAGTTTGATCCAACTTGAAAGATAGGATAGCTTACATCTCAATTTATGATTGCAATATTATTTCATTGCAATTTCATTTTCCCAACTGTTCTACCTACTTTCCTGTCAAACATTTGACGTCGACCCGACCCACGACCGTCCCTTCGGTACGCTAGACTCGGGTCCACTCGAATTGAAGCACGTATTAAATTAAGGGTTTTGAATAGTGTAGGAGTAGGGTACGAGCAGGTTAGGAGTAGGGTAGAAGTAGGGTAGGAGTAGGTAGGATAGGAGTAGGGTAGGAGTAGGGTAGGAGTAGTGTAGGAGTAGGTTAGGAGTAGGGTAGGAGTAGGGTAGGAGTAGGGTAGGAGTAGGGTAGGAGTAGGGTAGGAGTAGGGTAGGAGTAGGGTAGGAGTAGTGTAGGAGTAGGTTAGGAATAGGGTAGAAGTAGGGTAGGAGTAGGGTAGGAGTAGGGTAGGGGGTAGCACACCACGCGAACGAAGTAGTGCCGGGCAGCTAGAAATAATTTATATGGCAAAACAACGTTTGCCGGGTCAGCTAGTACTCGTAATATACTAAAATAACAACCACATTTACCGCCTGCGCTATTACTTCATTTCAGCGTGGATGTGTGAAAATTATGGTGATGATGACATCAAAATCCGTTACGTAGTTTAGCGCGGTCACGAAAAGCGATTTTATTTTAAACTATTTAAGTGAGGAAAATTTTGAATATGAATTTGGATGGCTATAAGAGTAGGGGAAGACCAAAGAAACGATGGACATACTCTGTGAAAGATGATATGGTTAGAAAGGGGGTGACTACCGAGATGGCGACTAATAGAGAAGTATGGAAGAAAAATACATGTTGCAACGACCCTAGAATTGAGATAAGGGCAGGAGAATGATGATACAGATATACAGGTTCAAATTAAATTAGCTAGCGAAACTCCGCAGACTTAACGGGATATCTAAACATGATAAAACAAAGAGCTAATTAATTAGCTGTTTTTTTTTGTGGGGGATCTTTTACCCCACTTAGTATAGTCACTTGACAAACCAGTTCAAAAAATCTTTTTTGTGTAAACTTCACACACGTAATGGGTATTGATATCTTAACACGATAAAATAAAAGAAAACGATGTTCTCATCAAATTCTTCAAATAGGTAAATATACAACCAGCGGTCGATGACCACAAAAAACTAACATTAAATCGTTTTTATAATGTTTAGAATCAGATATCCTATCCTATCGATACTCAAGACGTCTGCAGTTTCGCTAGCTAATTTAATTTGAACCTGTAAAAGCTCACCTCTCAGCCTTGGTCATCTTCACAGGTTTAGCGAGCATCTTATCAAGTTTCTTCTGGATATTGTTGGGGCCCAGCACTAGCCGCTTCCGGCCCCTGCTGGGGCCCTGGCCGCCATCTGGGCACACTTCCGAAGCCTTGTGCCAGTACAGGTGGGTCCAGTCGACAGTGGGACTTTTGCTGGTGGGACTATCCTCACTGGGGATTGAAGTGGGTGGAGGAGTCTCATCTTGAGGGATGTCGATTGGTCTATGGGAAGGAGATATAAAAACTTTTTGTTATATTATACTATTTTTTTAAAGCAATAATTGTAATACCTAAGTAATAAACCCTTTGTAGGTATTTATGTCACGCGAGCAGCATAGCATAATAATTAGCCTATGATGTTCCCACTGCTGGGCCACAGGCCTCCTCTCGGTGAGAGGGAGTGGGCCGTAATCCACCACGCAAGCAGCAGCTAGTTATAAATAAATAGATGAAAATATTGTATCGGGGATGATATACCCCTTTCATTAGGTAAACCGTATTTTGACAGGTGGAACTAGTGATTAGAGCAACACCCAATTCATTGATTGATATTAATACACGTAAGGTATTGTAATGTCTGTAAGAAGCCATAAATAAGATAATTAAATAAGATAAGGTAGTTTATATATATTATTTATTTTATTACGCATTTTAAAGATAACTTTTACGTAATCTGAAATAGTTAGGTTCTAAGACAGCTGTCAAAACACGAACCTGTGACTGTTCCTAAATTACCCTAGGCTGATAAAATTTTCGTTTTTCCTAATTATGTGGAATTGACAGGAAAATGGGGTAGGTCCTCTATACTCTTTGGGTTCTAACCTCATGGACAGAGTATAGTGTCTAAACTAAAATTATAAAAGATTAGGTAAAATTGTTTTTTTGTTTGAAGGAGCTAATCTCTGGAAGTACTGATCGGATTACAAAAATTATTTCACTGATAAAAAGAGAAAAGCTACGCTATTGCCAAGTGCCAAAGAGTTTATTTTAAGTCAAAACATGCGGACGTATTCGCGGGCAGAAGCTAGCTATGAACAAACAGAGAGTGTTCTCTATGTTCTATGTTAGAGGGTTTGGTTTCCGCACTTAGTCCTTCAGATGGACCATTGTGTGTGGGCCAAGGCGGACGTCGGTGGTTATACCAACCAGCCCACCTCCCTCTAGAAGTTGAGTACATCTCCTGGTCTGTTTAGAACATCTGCAAAAGAACTGGGTGACCCGAGGGTTTCCGTTCTAATCTGGGTGACGCCTGTGCATCACGGTTTCCTCAGCCTTCATGCATGCCCTGCACAGAGGACTGTCCGTTATGTGTTTGTTTGAAACAAGAAAGTGACTGACTGATAAAGGTGATGGCTGACAAGCAACAACAGACATCAAAAACGTAAGAAATCATCATGACCTCTGTGTACCTATTCTCCTACCGCAGGTGTGCTGGAACAGATCTCTTTAGAAATAAGCATCACATTTGCACAATTTTTTCATGGATAGTTTGTTGATTACTGAAATTCTGAGAATCATTATCAAATCAAATCAAATGTCATTTATTCAAATTCAAATTAGGCCAAGAATCAGCACTTTTCGAACGCCAGAAGTACATAAGACAGCCCCCCAAAGCGCCCCCCCTTCACCACTTCCTAGTGCTATCGCTGGGAAGAAGTGGCGCAACAAACTCCCCAGCAGCTGTCATCATTTTCCTGTCCGTATCCCAATTTATTTGGAGCTGGCGCAACCTGCCTTTTTCTTCCATACTTCTCTATTAGTGACGACTAATAGTGAAGTATCTCGGTAATCAGCCCCTTTCTAAGCATATCTTCATTCACACAGTCCATCCATCATTTCCAGCTCCAGCTTATATATAGTAGAATAACATCGTCCAGTAATACAGAATATTTAGTCTTGTCTGGGAAAAGTTTTATGTGATTCCTAACTTTTGTAGAGGACACTCTATGCATCATACAAAGAGTAAATTGGAAGTCTCATTTCCTACGAAATGTATGGGAAACATTTTTTGCGTTTTAGACAAACGCCTAAGTACTCAAACCTCATTTGGTCTGATAGAGGTGTGTGATCCTTATAAGAAACAGGATTGATTGGATTGGTATCAAAAAAAGGTTTTTGCAAAGATTGCCCATTTTCTTGGTCACCGAATAACTTATAGAAAATCTCAAAGTCAATCAATCAATCAAATCATTTATTTCAGATCCATAGGTAAATTTTACACAAGACAAAAGTACAAAATAGAATTAAAAAAAAAAATAATAATAAAATAAATGCAGATCAAAAGTTAAGGAGTAAGTTTTGGCCTGAGAAAACAGTGGTCAAGGCCCTAAGCTCCATCTCAAAAATCCACCTTGTTTACTATCGCCAATTCCTACCTCTGACCATTTTGAAAACTAAATCCCGTGCACATGATGACCAGGATATTGGCCATGTGCAAATTCTTCATTCGAATTTAGTAGAAGATGGCGGGACGAGCTGGACAAAACAAACAACCACTGGTCCACGTTAGCCCTGGATCGAAAGAGCTGAAAGTCATGGGGAGAGGCCTTTGCCCAGCTGTGGGATGATACAGGATAACAGTAACAGGTCTATCAACTTACATTAAAAAGTCTATAATTAAAAAATAACACACTTACCCCTTATTGATAAACATTGCTTAAACTTAAGAGACGTTTTAACATAAAAAAATTATGGTTAAACAGTCGCTAATCATTACTAACTTTAAGCAACATTTATAAACAAACACCCTAAATGCAAAGGTATTGGAACCATATAAATATCCATTAGCACAGTACATCTTATTACTGTAATCATTGTACAACTAAATAAATATAATTTTAGTAAGAATAACTTACTGCTTCGTGTAAATTGTTACATTTCAGCTTAGCCCAGCTTCAGCAGTAAATATAATCAGCAGTAGTGTCTTAAAGACTATGAAATCTGTATTACAGTTGCATTGCATTGCCATAAAAAAATATTGCTACCTTCCAAGAGACCAAGCAAAAAATAAATAAAACTTGATAAAATTGTGTTAAATATTTTAAAGATTTCCTGTCGCTCATCATTGCAAGCCAAAACATATCATATATTGCGCGACACACGACACAAATACAAACAAAAACAATAACAAACTTACGGGGGTTCCTTGTTGAACGTTTCAGGGTCTTCGTACAAGGAGTCGCGATCTACGGTCCTCCGGTTGAGCCTGTCCGGCGGCTCAGGGGCTTGCACCACCTCAGCCGGGACAGAAGCCCATCGGGAAGCCTTGAACTCCTGGCTAATCTCACTGCCAATCGTGCCATTGCGATTCGCAAAATTTTGCGGAGACAGGTTCTTTATATCATAATACTTCGAATTACCCCACAAACTATACGTATTCGCGTAAATATTATCGTGAATAACCTGCTCATCGCACAAATCACTCATTATTTACTAAGAAAAACTCAATATCATAACATTTGTTTATACTTTAGTAGCGAACGCGGAGCGCGTGTATTCACATTATTTCAAGTTAGTTTTCACTGTTTACTAAAGTATTAAGCTAAGGAATCCTGCCACAGCCAACGGATGCAATGTTTATCACGTAATTTAGTTGTTTTTACGATTTATTTAGAACAATATTTATTGATTCAATCGATCATGTACATTCAATGACACTCATGCGTTTCAAGACTTCAAGGTTTGTAAAAAGTTCATTCATTTCGAAATCAACAAACAGACTTGAAAATCATATGTTAGAGGAAGACAGCTATATAAATAGCTGTTATGTAAGAAAAGATAGAAACGCAAATAATAAACTTAACATCCTGTTAGCTGTAACCTGAAACGCTGCACCTGCCCTACGCGTAAATATCAAGTATGTCAATTTTGACATCTTGTAATAACGTTCCAATCTAAGTAAAATGATCAACCGAGGTATGTTCGAAAAGGATTGCAAGGGGTTCCATTATTTACAATATTTTGTTATGTAAAATCGAATAAGCATCACTGTTGTTTAAAATTGTTAAGTACTACAAACCATTGTGAGAGAAAATAAATAAAATAAATCCTGATCCTGCCAACCGAATTTCGGCCACGGTGGCCAATCTCAACGGAGATTAGCCTAGTACGCACTACGCAGGAGATATTATAGAGCATAAGCGTATGATCAGGTGCAATCTCAGTTCCTTTACTCTCATATTAAGTCCGATGGGACGGCAATCTGACACGACCGGGGAAAAATCAGTCGCAGGACCAACGACTTTACGTGCTTTCCGAGACACGGGTGTTTCAACATCACCAACTTCCAAACTCCGGGCTGCTAGTGAGAAATTTTTAATGAAAAACAGGGGGTCTACTCCGAAGTGCAAAGTGCGAATGTTCGGATCGGACCGACACATGGCCGAACCGAATATTATTGAAAAATGCGAAAAAAGTTCGGATCGGCTCAGTTGGGTCGGGATCCGGACCATAGTCAATATTCGAAAGAGTGTAGGATCGGGACCGACCGAACCAAATAGTAACTTCGTCGCAGGAAACGGCCGAACATTCCGATACTACTTCAGAGTAGACCCCCAGAACCCCACGCTCTGCAGTCGTGCTTGTGGCCACGAGACCAAAGGGGCAGTTAAGATGAAACCTTTGCTATGGTTATGCAGGATATTTTCTACATTTCTACAACATGGTGTTTTTTCATCTAATCGCATCAGGTGCAATTTTTCCACGCCACCACGTCGCACTATGTTGGACAGCGGACACCGCCACAGTCACTATTTTTATTTCACGAAACGACGCGCGTTTTATTAGTGGTAAGAAAGTGTACAAACATTAAACTCGCTGTGAATGTGTCTGAGAAGACGAGTAACGTCAGCACATAACACACACTCGCACACACATACCTACACTTCGGACTTCGCCATTATCTCTGCCGGCACCGAGAGCTACACAGCGTGTTGTACACTTAACCACCCACAAGTAAGGAGCGCGTCGAACCGTAAGATAAAAACACTGTACAGCTTTTTTGTGACTACTAGCGCCAAACGGGGCTTGTTATGAAACATTTTCATTGTTTAAGGCCAAGAAATAATGAAACAAATAGTAAATTTCAACATTTATTACTCTACATATTGATAATAGCTATTTGATTGACAAAGTAAAACCTTAGACAAGTTGCTGTATAACATGATTGGTTGATCTGTAACACTGTTAGCTTATAAATAAAATAATTACAATTGTTAAAAGATGATAAAATAAACTGATCTAATGCCTTACTTCTTGAGACTGCAGTTGTGTGTGAAAAAGTGGCGGAATGGAACGCAAACAGACCCACAGACAATGGAACGTAATCAGTTTTTCTCTTTTTACGTAGAAATATTCTCCATATGCAGCATATTTCGTTTACTTATTTACATAAAATCACACGCAGAACATAAAAATACATGAAAATAAATCCCGCCAATTTATTGAACAGACCTCATCCCATATCTTTCCCACACACATAACCGCTGTCTATGCGTCTCGCTCGCACGGCTGGCGCCGTTTACTCGGTCATCCAGTAGAAGCGAGAGCCGAATCTTGCTGGTTTCTTTTCTGCATTCTCCGGTAACGCTGGAGTAGCATCTGGGTAGACCACCTTCGGTTCTTCCAAAGGCTTTGGCCTGGAAAAAGGTTAAAATCAAATGTTGTCAGTGAACAATCAATCTAATGCAATCAAAATAAGACCGGAAATGGAATAACAGATGTTACTTGATAGAATGGAGCCAGTGAATTGAAATTTTGTATCTATGGGTAGGTAAAACCTGCAGAACGTCACATGCTTACAAAATTATTTTGCTATGGCCATGTACAGACGCAGATCAAGGTACCCGAAACTGTCAAATATTCCCAATCAACATTGAACCTTAATACTTTAGCGTCGAATCTATTAAAGAAATTTGACAGATTGTAGTAGCTTGATGTGCTGGCGTCTGTACATAAATAGGGCCATACAATACATGAGTACCGGCGAATAGGATAATAGCTATTCTAAAACTAAAAGCGAAAGTCATTTTGTTTTGTGCGAGCTCGAATAACATCATTTGGGATCCCCATCACAATTGGAATATATTTAACCGCGAATGGGTGGCGTGGACGTCTCAATCGACTATAGTACAATTGAACGTAACTTATGCCCCGCAAGTGTAGGCTAACCTTTATGCATTTGTAATGCGTTAAAAGTGAGAGAACTCTCCCTTCAAATCTAAATTATCTGCCTACTTAGAATAAGAATGTTCCTGTTTTATGCAGGCGTGTAGGGAGGGCAGATAAATTAAGTGACAATAAAACATACCTCTTAGAATCATGCACGCGAGCCTCGCAGAAGTAGCCGAATGACGGACGTTCGATGTTCAATTTCTCAAACACGCACTTGTCAAACACACCCTGAGTCTTGCGGCATCTAAAACACACGGTTAAGAATCATTATAATCAGCCTATAATGCAGCCCCGTGAACTCAGAATCTTGAAATTTGGTACGAAGCAACGTCTTATAGAACATATAAAGGAAAAATCGCGAAAACCGTAAATTTTTATAATAAAAATATTTTTAATAATTTTAAATTGTACGGAACCCTCGGTGCGCGAGTCCGACTCGCACTTGGCCGGTTTTTTTTCGTTAACCTTTCTTGTCCCACGGCTGGGCAAAGGTCCCCCCCATATTTTTCCACTTTTCTTTGTCCTATGCCTTCTCCATCCAATAGGTTGGGAACGAGTCCAAATCGTCACGCCAGTATTTCTTAGGCCTGCCTCTGTGGCGACGCCCGTCTTCAGGCACCCAGTGTGTGACGACTTTGCCCTATCTGTATAGTTGGTAGATATATATATGTAATTCTTAAAACGTCTATTAATCTGTGTAGTAAGTAAGACGTTTTACACACATCTATGGGTACAAGTATGTGATTGAACCCCTCGAAGCGCCTCGAATATATTGAATCAACAGGCTCATAGGCCCAAATCGGCGATGCCAGAGATCTAAATTGAAGAAAAATTGGAGATAATTCGTTTTAGCCATGTAACTCTTAGCCTGGGGCTGTCTAGTTTACCTCTACGTTACCCAAACTGTCGAGCTTACACAACTGTATTAATTTAACATTAAAGCCTGATTTATATGGTATGATATAATTGTCTAATATAATATAGAAGTATGGAAGAAAAAGGCAATGTTGCGCCAACCCCAAAAAAAAAAATGGGAAAAGAGGCAGGGGGGAATGATGACAATACTAAGCTGAAAAGTAACAAAAATCTTACTGTTTCAAGGTAAAATCCCCAGAACTCTTGTCAATGCAGTGGCTGTACTGGTTGAACTCGTCCAGGCAAGACTTCTTCACTTTGCGGAAAAAGTCCATTGTGCATGCGGTGACCGCTTTACCTTCGTTAAGGCATTTCCGCGGGTCCTTCTCCTCAAAACGACAGAGCATGAACTCCTGGAAAATGTATGGCAAGGATATTTTAATATTGAAATAAAAAGATTTAACTTTCATAAATATGAGGACATTCTGGTACTTGAAGAAAAATAGGTATTTCATGGGCACAATTAAAAACTAATCAAATAGAAAATGTGCACAGTTATTGCAAGAACCAGCTCATATCACAGACCGTTACAGAAGGTCTTGCATTAGTATTGCATGTTTCTAAATCACTGATTAAAACATAAATCTAATCGAATAGTGTTTATAATCGTGATTCTATTGGCTAGTTCCATAATAAGTCTCTATTGCCTTGGGCCCTTGGCTGATTATGTGAACACTTTTCAAGAACAGTTTTATTGAATAACATTAGCAAGTGGCATGTAATGACAAATTGATCATAGACTTTAAACTAGATTCTACGTTACTGGTTACTGTAATTATATTCGCTTCGAAAATGAGAATTTATCGTAAAATTTATCATAACATAACCTCAATAAAACATTGATTATGCAATCAATTTAGCTCTAACATACAACAAATGGAGATCTATAACATAAAAGTCATAATAATCAACGTTTAATAACTAACATAACAGTTTTACTCACATTATTAGCCTGTTCACAATATTTTCCTAGATGAAAAGAACCAGCGAACAGAGTTGCTGACGATACATTGAGCTCATCCACCGTCAAATCGGAATCTTCCGGCAGATGAACATCCATGGACACCACCATTTTATCTTATTTTAATACACACGAGCAATTTTTTAGATGTTATTTTCCAAAATAAATAGTGAAATTTCTTCCACAAAAATTCGTGGAAGAAATTTGAGAGTAACCCGATAACTTTTAGATGATCGATTTGTTACGGATGAAAGAGATGAACGGTCACATATTACACAAGCGCGAAAGAGACAGATGAAAGAAATGAAGTTTTTTAATTTTAAAGGGTAATATCACTTGACATTGACAGCAAAGTTGAAAATTACGTTTCAGTTCACGTTCAATAATAGTAGAAAAAGTTCTAATAATTAAAATAAAACAAAAAGATTGCATGCATGCGTATTATTCATTTATAATAACTAAAATTAAGACTAGAATCAACAAAAATCGTAATTATTTACGGATCACAAAATGTTTCATATTATCAGAGGCCCCGTTTATCGTTTCATGTTTTCATAGTGTTTCGAGTAGTAAGCTTCAATCGGCATATTATATTCTTGTTCACCTATAAATAAAATAAATTATTCAATTACACGTTCTAATAATTAAGGACAAACCAGGGTATAATAATTAATTTTTCTTCACCTTCGTAAACATCAAAGTTTTCTGAAGGCAGCTGATAGAACTTAGGGATGTCATAGCGGTTTTCCTGTAAAGTAAGTGAAAGAAACGTTACTCTCAATTTTACCGAATAATAATCCTTCTGATCCTTGGTCTCAGGGTGGCCAATTTCAACGGATCTCACACGACCGGACTTGTAACTTTTATGTTGCATAAAGTTTAGATCCATACTATACTAATAATACAAATTCGAAAGTAACTCTGTCTGTAAGTTACCTTTTCACGCCTAAACCACTGAATGGTTTTCGATAAAGGCAAGGAGATAGATGGGAAAGGCATAGGCTACTTTTTTTCGTAGCACGTTCCCGTAGGATAATGTCTGACATACACACTGGCGAAGGAGCAGGCAGAAGCTAGACTTAAACAAATAAATAAATGCTTGCTCGCAATTCCATGCGTGTACTCTCTGAGGCACGAGGGTGTCACACCGTCAACTTCCTAAACCCAGAGCTGCTTCTGAGAAGTTTATACTGAAAGTCATATTTTTTAACCCAACCGGGATTTGAACCCGGGATCTCACTATCCGCAGCCGCAGCTAGCCAACGAACGATGCAATCAACGTAGGTAAACGTCAAGAGCAGGCCCATTCCGTAATAAAAAGAATGCCGGAGATATGAGTTCACCCGTCGAGTTGAATTGAGAATTCGGGACCATAAGTAAGAAAATGCGATAAAAAAATTGACTTACCGAGTCATAGTTCCTTCTGCCCATGCGTGGTATATTTTTATTCGTTTTAATAACATAGCCCATGCTTCCTTGATCGAATGGAATTTCTTCATTACTTCTCCCAACCCTTGGCACATTATTAGGCTTTATAAAAGAACCTTCAGCTCCACTGAAAAAGTGGATGAGGCAGTATGCCATCAATACCGTTGCTAACTTAGAGTTCATTTTAAAAGTGTACAAAATGGCGGGAGAGTCGTAGAGAGCCGAAAACTGAATGATGTGGAGTGGAAATAATCTGGTTATTTTATACTAAAAGGTTTCGATTGCTCCCGTATTTTGTAAAGATCTGATCAAACCTCATTTACGCTTTCAGAATAATAAATAGGTGCTAAATTTTATCAGCGAATTCATCATGCGGGTATGAAGATTGTTATCTGTGGTAGGTAGAAACAGTGAACTCTCCTTTACACAATGGTCCATGTTGGCAAAACTTGGTACAGACGCCAGCAGTTCAAGTTACCCGAAACTTTCAAATTTTCCCAATCAACCTTGAACCTAATGCTTTAGTGATAAAGTTGAAAATCTATTAAAGAAATTTGACAGATTGTAGTAGCTTGACGTACTGGCGTCTGTTCCTTGCTTCTGTTTTAACATCCCGTTGGTCTCGTGGTCGCAAGCGCGACTGCTGAAGTTACTATTTGGTTCGGTCGGTTCCGATCCTACACTCCTACACTCTTTCGAATATTGACTATGGTCCCGACCCAACTGAGACGATCCGAACTTTTTTCGCATTTTTCAATAATATTCGGTTCGGCCATGTGTCGGTCCGATCCGAAAATTCGCACTTTGCACTTCGTAGTAGACCCCCTGATCTCTCCGGTAGTGTCGGATTGCCGTCCCATCGGACTATGAGAGTGAGGGAAGAGGGAGTGTACCTGTGTCTGCGCGCACGCTTGTGCACTATCATATATCTCCCGCGCCGAAGGCTCTAGGCAACGTCTCCGTTGAGATTGGCCGCCGTGGCCGAAATACGGTCTGGAGGACTTTTTTTTTCTATCTAGGTATCATCAAACAGAGAAAAAGCCTGTTCTTTTTTTTTCTTTCAAAAACGTTGCCCCACTCTTAGAATTTCTCCTGTATCGTGGGTGCGTTTACAAACATTTAAACTCACATACACAAACAGCCAGATCTGGAACCACTACTTGTAGGCCATACAAATATTTGTCCCGTGCGAGAATCGAATCCTCGACACGCAGCGCAGCAGTCAATCGCTTAACCTCTGTGCCAACCGTGCCGTCATATTGTTTCATATAAGACGCATGAGGGTCTACTCACACTTATGCAGCACTGTTCAGCTTTTGTCCATAGAAAACATCGATTTTGTATGGAATGCGTACGCATCCGTTCAGTTTTACGACCGCGTACGCATTCCATACCAAATCGTTGTTTTCTATTGACAAAAGCTGAACAGAACTGAATTAAGCTGCTTTCAGACTACGCTATACTATTAGTGCCATATGGTAAATATAGCAAAGAAGGACCTAAGTAGTATTAATTTTAATAGCGACTGCCTATCTGACCTCCACAACCCAGTTATTGGGTAATACGATACCCCTGGTAAGACTGGTTGTCAGAGTTTCGGGGTTCTGACAACGCGTAATAACTGTCAAAGATCCACAAATAGCAGCCGGGACCAACTGCTTAACGCACTTTCCGAGGCACGGAGGGGTCTTGGTATGTAAAGGCGGTCACACATCCACGGACCAACCGCGGCAAGCGTAGCTTAACCTGATAGATCGACCCGTGCGGCTGTTATTACTTACACCACACACACAAGCCCCTCGATTGGTGTAGTTGTTTACCTAATTCAATCCGGGGTTAGTGATTTTTATTAGTTGTTGTCCATTGTAAAATCTTCAGTCGGTTACAGGCCTGAGTCTGAATTTCTACCATTAACACATCTGCCTAGTCCTTTGGAGAATACAGGCGTCATGTTATGCTATAGTTCAATTTCATCAAAAAATCCTGTTTTGAGCTCTTCTCGATTGAGTGACCCACAGACGGAGCTAAGTTTTATATTAAAAAAAAAATCCCCTCAGTAATAATTGAGCTGGGAATCGAACCCATCACTTTTTTGGGTACTAGCATAATCAGCCCATAATGTTTCCAGTTCCCACTGCTGGGACACAGACCTCCTAAACACATTACTACTGCTTACTGATAGTGTTTACGCAATTACCCTGCCTGCGCTCTTCTCGATTTTAGCTGTTTTAAGAAAAAATGTTTCCTCAGCATGCATCATGCGAATCGAACTCATATTTTTTTTCCAAACAGCTAATATATTTGTATTAAAGGGCAGCTTTTTCTATACTATCGGCACGAACTAAACGACAATAAATAATATGAAAAAAAATTAAGTAATTTTGTTTCGAGGTTTATACTGCGCAGTGAAGCTATGCACTAAGCAGCTAAAATGTAGTAGGAAATAAAACAACACACGTTTTTAATAAAATCTCCGTAAACTTTATTTTTATTACTCTTAAATATAATTATGTATATTAAAACAATATACAAATAATTTAATGTCTATTATTCTGCGCGAGTGTTTCCGGTATAAACACTTGGTACTTCGGTGTGGTACCACCTTTTTCTATGATGGCGCGAACCAGAGAGAATGGGTCCAGCTTCTTTTTCACGACAAGGAATCTGAAATGAAAGAGCAATATTAGAACGTCTTAGGTGTATACAAATTCTCAGAAGTATGGTCAACCGCACACACAGGTAATTCTTGAACAAAAAGCCGCCCTTAGGCGGTTGGGTGGTTAGAATTACCTGTGTCCTACATAATTATGTGTGTGTTGACCTGTGTCGTAGTAAGGCGCGATCGCAGCCCAAGATTTTGGGGGGGTCACCAAGCAGGGGTTGCGGAAGGATCGCACGTTCCCGCGACCCCCGGCGTAGGTGTGAGATGGAACACCGGGGTGGTTTTTAGTCAGTAAGAGACAGACCCCGTCGCCCCGTTTGGGGATAACGACCTCTGGTAGTTCTGTTACTTGAAGTTTGAGTTGAGAAAATCTGTTTTCCTACAAAAAACCATCAAATTAATTAATTTTTTGTTTTAAGTATCATTTCTGGATACCTGTCACGACTGCGGAGTGTCTTTAGCTAATTTAATTTGACCCTGAAGACGCTGACAATGACAAGTTCTTACTGCACGAAAACTAACATTATAGGTATTTAGGTTTAGTTTTCGTGTCATGTAGCGCTGGACTTAATGTAATCACCGTTCGCGATTTATTTCCCAAACATATGTAGAAACAAATATGAGTATTTGGAAAAATAACTTTAATTCCTACCCAATAAAGTTCAGTTTACACTACAACTTCAAACATTTTTATAAAATTTTAAATAGTGCTAGTCACTCTAAAATCAACTTAATTGACACTAAAATAAAGTTGATAATTGTTTAACTTGAAATAACATCAATTGGAAACATACATTTGAATAGACCTTAGATTCCGAGTTATAGGAGCCCATGAAAATTCTCAAGGGCAACCAACCTGCCCCTCAAGTTCAAGGTCGAAAGTGTCGGGCATTACCGTTGCATTATATAAAAAAAAGGTTTCCGTCTTTAAGACTTGAAGTAGGTGGAAATAATGTGAGTGTAAATGTAAGTAACAAAAAAGAAACACTCAAGGTCAAACCAACCTTTCATCTCCTTCACCATAACTTCTCGATGCGAGTCCAGACTTCTGCGAAACTTGATGTAGTACCGCGCGTTCTTCTTTAGAGAAGTCGTTTGTGAACACAAGGTCAAGGTCGAAAGTGTCGGATGCTATGTAGCGCTGCATTAGACCATGGGCCGCTCGGCGGAGCATACGGACGTCTTGAGCGCTACCGAGGCCGGCTCGATTTACCTGTGTATAAATAGACAAATATAATAAATAAATAATAATAAATAATTGTGTGCCTTAGATTATCAACCGAAACTCGGAATCGAAGTCGGCCAAGTGAGACTCGGACTCAAACACGAAGGGTTCCGAATCGCCGTAGAATATCTAACACTACATTTACATTTTTCTTAAGACGTTTCTTGTTTTACCGCCTTTAATTATTTTTAACTTTATTTAAAAACTATACAGGGTGGCAGGGACATCGAATCACAAACTGTAACCATGGATTCAGCACATGATTCTAGACGCCCTAGCGTTGAAAATCTTCGTCGGTAATTTTTAAAAATAATCTATAAAACGGCTGTTTTGTTTTTTGATAACCGACGTAAAATTTCTACGCTAGGGGGTCTAGAATCATGTGCTGAATCCATGGTTACAGTTTGTGCGTCGATGTCCCTGCCACCCTGTAAAGAAATATACACTGTGAAAATTTCAACTGTCTACCTATTACGGATCATAAGATCCAGCCCGCTGACAGACCGACGGACGGACAGCGGAGGCTATGTAATAAGTTTAACATTAAAAACTGAAAAAATTACTTCAGTTTCAGAAGTCCGTGGCTTTGGTTGTTTTGTTTGATTCATTTTTTGCCAAAAAGCACTCATCATAACTAGACTGATTTTTTTTTAACTCTTAAAAGAGTCTCGGGGCTGATATTCATGTCTAAAACTGCATTATAAGATTTTTTTTGTTAATAAAATGGAACCCGCACACAATCACATTCTGAATCATTTTGAAGGCTTATTGCTATAAAAGGCTATTTCTAATCCATTGCTTAATATGTTCGAAAAAATTGTCAGAACACAAGTTCAACAACCTAAAAAGCGCGATGAATGTTGTTTAACTTTCAAAATGAACGCCATTGCTACTGTTAGAATGTCAAACAATTACCCCGCCGTTTATCTGGTGAAAAACACACCATCCGAAAGTGTCGCCGTGTGTCGGGAAAAATCTGGGAAGTAATGACAAAAGTCCGCCGTTCTTACTATTTGAGTACGGAACCCCAAAATTCTGATAATATGATCCATACTCACCATTTGTAAGTTAGGTTTGATGGGTTCTGATATGCCTTGCGCGTCGACGCCCAGACCACCGCCTTGCCAACCCATCATCTTCATCATTCTGGAAAATAAATAAATAAACTTATAAGGCCGCGTGGCCACGGCAATAAAAATCGCCGGGTCTATGCAAGAATTCGTGTCGTTTCTGCACACGACTAGTGTACACTGCGTCGGCGCTGCACAAGCCAAAAATCTTGTCTGCGCCAGACAAGATTTTTGTCTTATTTTAAATTGGTTATTTTAAAGGGGTTATTTTAAATTGGTTAGAACCCTGCAGACGCGATGGGTATCGATATACTTATAATCATGATTCAAACAAAAAAATAATTAATATGACGTTTTTTTTTGTGGGATCATCTACCGCAAATATTGTAGTCTAAGTGGGGTAGAGTGTTATTGAGATTCTCTAGCAGGAAATTCTCATTAGCAGGTTAGATTCCGCCCCTACTACATGGGACTTCTTTGCCTACAATACTAACTTCATCGCCACAGTATTCTCCACCGGAGTCCCGAACACGTCATCTTTCTTCTTCCCGGACACATCGCTGACGCTGATCCTCGCGTCTCCTTGCGCTATGAACTGCTCTTTTATTAACACGCTGACTACTTCGCGACGTAACCTCTATAAACAAAGATAGCATAATATTTAAAAATGTTGTTTCACCTGTTATTGGCAACTGTATAAGCCCACAACTGTTATCTACTGTTATTTGACATTTTGTATACAGAAGCTGTTGGTGTACCTTTATAAATAAATAAATAAATAAAAAAACAGTTATAACAGTCCACTCGACTTTCATTTTGCTCCACTACGAACTATCGTCGCGGACGTTGGTTCTTCGAGTCAGATTTACACAATAACTACGATCTACCGTCGCGGACATAGGTGCTTCGAGGCGGATTTACACAATAGAGTTGTGATTTAATGTTTAATGTATATGTATAAAACTTGCATTATGAAATATAACAAACCTCCCAAGCTATAACCTCGGTCGCATTCCTCGCTTCCACTTTACTCTCGCCAGGAGCTTGCGCCAGGAGCTGCTGGTTGATGCACAAGGAGTAAACTTTGTTTTCATATCCATTTGTTAGGTTCACACCACAGACTTGACAGCTGGCTGGAAAATACGGAGTAGGATTATCTTGAAAGAGGGTAATGTTAAAAAAGTTTTTATTGCTAAATAAATGGCTTTAATTCTATACTCTATACTAAAATTATAAAGAGGTAAAAGTGAGTTTGTATGTAGGGGCAGAGGTTAATCTTCGGAACTGCTGATATCAGATCAGCAGTTCTGAAAATCCTTTCAATAATGGGAAGCTACAGTATTGCCGAGTGTCATAAATTCATGTACGTTTGCCCCGCACGGCCCCCCAGAAATTGCGTTTTATGTGTGCACTAATGCAATGTACTCGCCTCTAGGAGTATATGTACCTGTTTCTTTTTCAATGTACCTCTGTACTTTTGAAGATATTTGCAAAAAAAGGGGGCCGTGCCAGCCAAACGTTTTCAGCACGGCCCCCGTGTAAGTTGAAAAATATATAGCGTATTGAAAAGTTTCTTAAACTCAAGCAATGTACTCTATTAGCACGTTATATGTACCGCAACAGATATTGTGAATTCGTAATAACAAATAATATATAGATGCGGATAGGGGGCCGTGCTAGAAAAAAAATTATAAGAAAATATCTAAAAAAGACAAAACAATCTTAGCCAAAAACGATTAAAAAATAATTGATGTTTGGCAAGTAACATACGTAACGCATTGGTTTCTCATACAACTTGCTAAATTTGAAAAATAAACCAATTTTAGTTCATTCAGCACGGCCCTCTATAGTTGCCTATATCTTTTTAAATATGACATGTTTGTGTACAAAATTCGGTTTTCTGAATTATGTATAGGAGTACATTCGTTCCAAATAAATTGCGATTCTGCTGTATTAGTACTTTAAAAAATAAATCGGATCTAAAATATCATACATTACAACTTATGGGGTGACCATGATTCCACGTGAAAATGGATAAAAAAAATACTGCATAGATTCAGTAAATCTTTAATAAAATAAACAAATCAACAATAACGTACCTAATCTATATTCACGATATATGTATAGTAGGTCGCTAATCGAACAAATCAACAAATGTCGCTAAGCATAGCTCAAAAGGCTTAAAAAATCTACTGTACTGTTGTTAATTCCTTTGTAATTGAAATGGAACAGACGCAATGGTTATGTGTAATATCCCGGTCACTATTAATTTAAAAAGCCAAATTTATGAAGTCGTTGGTGCCATTGAATATGTAGGGAATTCAATGGAGACTCTGGGCCATTATAAGTGCCATACGCTTAGCTATAATCAGTGGCTTTGCTACGATGATTTAGCTTTGAAAATTAACAACAGTGCAGTAGATTCGATATTCGTACACACCCTTACTTACGTTTTAGAGAGTGATATTTGATGTTTTAAATACATCTAAAAATAATAACCTTTACAAATATACCGCTTTCACGTCGGAGTTCAAAATTAACAACAGTGCAGTAGATTCGATATTCGTACACACCCTTGTGTACGAATATCGAATCTACTGCACTGTTGTTAATTTTCAAAGCTAAATCATCGTAGCAAAGCCACTGATTATAGCTAAGCGTATGGCACTTATAATGGCCCAGAGTCTCCATTGAATTCCCTACATATTCAATGGCACCAACGACTTCATAAATTTGGCTTTTTAAATTAATAGTGACCGGGATATTACACATAACCATTGCGTCTGTTCCATTTCAATTACAAAGGAATTAACAACAGTACAGTAGATTTTTTAAGCCTTTTGAGCTATGCTTAGCGACATTTGTTGATTTGTTCGATTAGCGACCTACTATACATATATCGTGAATATAGATTAGGTACGTTATTGTTGATTTGTTTATTTTATTAAAGATTTACTGAATCTATGCAGTATTTTTTTTATCCATTTTCACGTGGAATCATGGTCACCCCATAAGTTGTAATGTATGATATTTTAGATCCGATTTATTTTTTAAAGTACTAATACAGCAGAATCGCAATTTATTTGGAACGAATGTACTCCTATACATAATTCAGAAAACCGAATTTTGTACACAAACATGTCATATTTAAAAAGATATAGGCAACTATAGAGGGCCGTGCTGAATGAACTAAAATTGGTTTATTTTTCAAATTTAGCAAGTTGTATGAGAAACCAATGCGTTACGTATGTTACTTGCCAAACATCAATTATTTTTTAATCGTTTTTGGCTAAGATTGTTTTGTCTTTTTTAGATATTTTCTTATAATTTTTTTTCTAGCACGGCCCCCTATCCGCATCTATATATTATTTGTTATTACGAATTCACAATATCTGTTGCGGTACATATAACGTGCTAATAGAGTACATTGCTTGAGTTTAAGAAACTTTTCAATACGCTATATATTTTTCAAGTTACACGGGGGCCGTGCTGAAAACGTTTGGCTGGCACGGCCCCCTTTTTTTGCAAATATCTTCAAAAGTACAGAGGTACATTGAAAAAGAAACAGGTACATATACTCCTAGAGGTGAGTACATTGCATTAGTGCACACATAAAACGCAATTTCTGGGGGGCCGTGCGGGGCAAACGTACATGTAAATTCACGTGGACGAAGTCGCTTGTAAGGCAGTTCTGACTTTGTATAGTTCTTGGTATGATAGAAAGTCTTCAGGAATGAAGGCTTTCTACGAGCCTTTATTTTTCATTAGTGTCAGTATGGTTTTTTTTTAATTGCTCTTGTGATACAGAACCTCCTAGTACAAGAGCCAGGGCTACACGTGTCTTGAAGTGAAATAAATTTTTAAAAAAACCAAAATATGCAAAAGCTAATCTAAAAGACGGATATCTCAGACTCACTTTGTATATTCCACAGTTTCCTCGCCCACGGTCGGATCAACAGCACAATACGGCCAAACGGAGACTGAAACATGTTCTCTCTAAACAATCTCACATCTAAACATTTAATATTTGACATTTCTTTTATATAATCATCTGCATGCATATGATCTGTATTTCTCCTTTCAATCGTAGGCGTATCCTGGTCTGCGGTCTTAGCGTCGCCTTCCATTTCAATATCTTCATCCGATGCCTCATTTTTGTGACCTTCTTCATCAGAAACATTCTTTTCTACTGTTTCCTGGTCTGCTGTTTGACCTTGGGGTACAAATGCAATACGGCCAGACTTAGGTTTGTCATCAGTAACAATTTCTCCTCCAACGCGTTTGATGCCTCGTGCTCTGTCCTCGGCAGCTGTTGATGCGGAGACGAATGTTCTTTGCAGTTTGGTTTTCTTTTTGTCTTTATATTTTTGTCCGACCTGGAAGATTACGAATAGTTTTTGAGAACAGATACTTGGAATGCCTTTCAAAAGGAGTCCCGAGGACTCCATAACATCAAACCTGTAGTAATCTTCGAAAGGTTATGCAGAGGTGCATATAGTACCGTACAAATCCAACTCCGAGATGCTACAAATCGTATTGTATAAATTCATTGATAAATGATTTATTTTCTGTAAGTAGGGTTGTACATACATACAAACACTTTTACACGTCAATCATATCTTTTTTTTTTTAACTACATGGATGAGCTCGGCGTTTCTCTCTCACTCTGCAAAGCACGATCCACCCCAGCTCTTCAATTAAGGCCAGCAACGGCTTGATGTTACTGACCGTCTCACGAAAAAATTAAATTTTCGTGTATTGTATTGTGATTTCTTTTAATGTGTTTGTCCTTGTCAAACTTGCTGTACCTAGTGAATGATGTGGTCGCCTATAATTGGAGGCGCACACTTGTATTTGTCCTTGTTCATGTTTAAATGCATGTAACTGTGTAGCCTCCGTTGGCGATCCAAATAAATAAATAAAGTAGCAGGATTCATAAGATACTCAAACGTCATCATCTGCCTAGCCTTTTTCCAACTATTTCATTATTTATTTATTATTCACAAACTATGTTGGGGTCGTCTACCAGTCTAACCAGATGCAGGTGCAGCTGAATACCAGTATTTTACATTGAGTGACTATCTGACTTCCACAACCCAATTACAGAGTTTCAGGCTTTCGGGCTTCTGACTACCCGTAAAGACTGCCAAAGATCCACGAATGACAGACGGGACCAACAGCTTAACGTGCTTTCCGAGGTACGGAGGGGTCTTGGTATGTAAAGACGGTCACCTATCCACGGACCAACCGTGGCAAGCGTAACTTAACCTGATCGATCGATGTGTGGCTTTTATTTTATTTATTAGTTAGTAAATTTTAGAATCAATCACGAGCGAATTGCTACGGAAGTGCAGGCAAAACATAATAAACAATATTTTAGGTTATGTTGATATACTAATTGTTATTATTATTGTTTGTGGGTTATGTTTACCTCGAAAGATAGTTGAGCTATCTGTTGCATAACCGGCGCAGGATATCTACACCCCATAAACTCAATGTTTGTGTAAACACGAGCCAAACAAATTAATCTTTCTTCGGGGAAATTCCTCTTCCATTTTTCCATGAAAGCTTTGCGTAGCTGCCAATGTTCTTCGCATTCGTGTTCATCTCTGTATTTTTCAACATCCCAGTTCGCGTCAAAGTCACCCGTTAAGTTATTTTCCGCGAAATTACCTAATGTTTTGCTATTGTTAGACATTTTCGTTTCGGAAAATTCACCATCAAAACATTGATCAGTGTTGCAAACTTAAAGATCATGTTTTCTACTTTTAAAGTGAGTGAGCTAATAATAGCCGTGTTCTCCGTCTTCTGTGTTCGTGTGTCTAATATTCAAAATTATATAACAACCAAAGTTGCAAAAATGAATATCGAACCAGATGGCTCTGGTGTCGAGAAGTTTGTTTTGGATTTTCAAAATAGTTGCTCCGGTGACCCATGTGTGTGCCAAAGGTGCTAAAAGACAAAAACTGTGGGAAAAAGCTCTCCGAAAAAAAAATTGGAAACGCGATTTTAATTTTATTTTTTTATAGCATAATGGCTCTGGTTTGGTGATTAGAAAGGTGTGTTTTTATTATCATATTAGATCATTGCTAGAATTGATTTTCAACTATAATTAGATTATTCCTGTCTGTTGTAAGCCTCCAGTATTTACCAAAACGTGAACTTAAAGTTAACAAACACAAGATAACATAACCGATAAATTATAAAACGTTAATAATTTTATTTTCTTTTCTACTAAAGCTGTTTTTTTTACCAGTGGTAGACTCTTCCCTAGCCTGTCTTTTAGCAATGTCCCACCATGCATATTTAACTAGTTTTCGATTATGATTGTTTTTTATACAGCCTTGGCCTGTTATAAAGAGGCGCCCCACTAGGGCCGTGCGGCCTCAAAGTCGCGAGGCGACGCGAGTTGCGTCTCGCGAGGCTTTTGCTGTGCTTTGCAACGCGTCCCCATTATAAGAACTCACGAGGCTTACCCGCGCGGCCCTAGTGGGGACGTGCCTTCAGGCCGCACCCTTCATCACCTTAGTCAAAACGGCGCGTTAATGGGCGAACACCTGTTTGTGACATTGCATGTAACACGGGTCACTCATATGCGTACAAACATTCGTATGTTGCACGATTTTTTGTACGCATGTGACAGAACGAGAGTAACTTTTGCAGTCGTGCGTGAGCGCAAATGACTACGCGAACGTTCAAGGTTCACGCGCTTTGATATGCTTAAAAAAACCGGCAGAATTAGGAAATCTGAAAATGTAGCAAATATTTTACTTTACTTTGCATATTGATTTGCGAATGTCTTCCAACACTTGCAGCTTCGCGTATTTTTGTGGCGGAATGACCGGCAGTGATCAGAAATATAAATATTTTTACTGAAATGGTAGCTTTTACCTGGCAATAAATTTTGTCTATGTAAAAATCTGCGTTCCGTCGAAAGAAATATTGTTACAGTATTTCAGACATACCAAGATTTTGTCCTTTTCATACTACGGAAAAATTATATTAGGGTCTTGCTTTCATAGAAATGCAAAAAATCATCGTCGAGCAAAATTGCATATTGATTTTGATTAATTGCAAAAGCGGGGTGCCTACCTGCCGATGGCCGGTTATTATTGAAAACAAAATCTTGATTTCATTTTGATTGACCGTTGAAGGTAGGTAAGTTCTTACATGAAAACGAATTTATGTTGAAATTAAATACTTAGAGATATCTTGTCGTATTCTGTACGTGTATTTTTGTTAAAACTTTCAGAATACATAAAATGATTTATTAAATTTGGATGCCCGAAGATTTTAACAACTTGTTCTTGGTAATATTTTTCTTTCGTGCCATGGATAAATTCTAATCATAAATTAGAAACAGCCGAAAACTAAAGTAATTGATAACGCCGGCAAAATGTCTTTCGAAACTACCGGAGTTTTACCAATTAGCAATAGCAACAAAGAGAATTCAGAGATTTTTGATGTTCCCATAGTGTCTGATGATGCTTGCAGCATTCCTATTGATGTTGAAATGAGGAAGGATGAGATTAACCAGTTTAAAACTGTCGAAGTATTACCTGTGGCAGTAACTGAGCAAATCCCGCCAAAATATGACACTTGCTCAGAAGTTCTGAGTAATTTTGGGTCTCCAAAAAGTAAAAAAAGAAAGCTTCCCAGATTCGACGAACTGCTAGAAAATTTGCATGCAGACGTATTGGTTATGAATTTCACCAAGTTACTGCTTTTCTTGGAAAGTTACAATAAGGAATTGACATTTCCTTTTGTTTTGAAAGACTATGAAGAGTTTTTTGAAATGATAGTGCAGGACATTAACATTTTGAAATCAAAGAGTTTGGATGCAGATTACAGAGATATTTGTGATAAAATAATAGTAGCTGCGACCAGTTACTTGCTGACTTGTGTCTATGAATATAGGCAGGATTTCCAAAAGTGAGTTACTAAGATACTGTTCAAAGTTTTAACGTAGAGCACAATAGTACACAATAGCACCTATCTTAGATTAAATTGTATATCTTGAAATACTTGCCTATTGTTAAATTCAGATATATTTGCATGTAGATGTAAGTGGACTCCATTGTTCGCACTTCGTTGCATCCAATCATTCTGCCTAGCCTTTTCTTAACTGTGATGGGGTTGGTATCCAGTCAGCATTGCCAGACATCTGGATTTTGGTGGGACGTCCCGATTTTATTGTCTTATCAGACTGGACTTCTGACTACCTGTAATGACTGTCAAAGATCTACAAATGACATGCGGGACCAACGGCTTAACATGCTTTCCAAGGCACGGAAAGTTCTCAATGTGTAATAGATGGTCACCCATGAAAAACCAACCCCAGCAAGCGTAGCTTAAACTTTGATCGCCCATGCGGCTGTTATTATTTAGCCACAAGTCCCTTAGCACAAGCACTTAGTTAGTTGCATGCAGATTTAGAAGTTCTAAATTTCCAAAAGGCTAAGAACTTCAAATTTTTATATTTGTGTGTACCAAACTTTTATTTTCTTTATTTACAGAATAGTTATGGTGATTAAAAAAGAACATAAAAATACGATGGATCAGTCTGAAAACGGAACTTCTTGGTGAGTTATATGTATTAGCTATTTATTTGAAAGTGACAGTGTTTAGCTTGTTTATATATTTGTTTTACCTAGTCATGTAGCACATAGAAAGAAAATACATAAATTTATTTGACCTAGATTAAAGCTGATCGCAGATTTGTCAGCAACATATGCACTGCAAGCGTACCTACAGGTTTGTATGGTGTACATAATAATGGGTATTCTATTTCTATCCTTTCAGTTCCACGGAGAGTGTAATGCCGTCATCTCAGACATCAAGCGAAGTTGACAGCACCGAAGTACTGAGCAGGTCACCGTCTCCAGGCCCTATATCTAGCGGTTTCAAATTACACTGCCTCCGCACAGCACTTGCATTCATAAAGAATGACGTCACAGATACAGAAGAATTTCCTGAATTGAATTCGGAACAGGCACACTTCATGCAGTTGTTACTTGAAAGCATTATAGCTTTCACGGAGTTTGATAGTAATTTGGAAATTAAAGACTTGTACAGGTCTTTGTGGGAGGCCGTCCGAATTTACAAATTGAAATACAAGTTTAGTATTAAGTGTGAAGAAAGTTCTGGCGGAAAAAAGTAAGTTTGCCTAATAGTACTACTCGATTTTTACGACCAATTTTAAACCGAAATAACTTCTGCCCCCGGCTTCGCTGATGTCGGAAATTATACCACCTGCTCATTAAAAATCATGGTTCCCCCGGTGGTACGCCTTGGACTCATAGTTGTTAACAGCTAAAGCCCCGGGGCGTACCACCGGGGGAACGCTTGATTGCTAACATCGCAAAGTCCCGGTGAGCGGCGTACCACCGGCGGCACGGCCGATTCACGCGGCACAGCTGGGTCATAGCCGCGTGAATCGGGAAGAGTTATGTCAGACTCTGATACTGACTGTACTAGCATTGATGATGAAGTAGTCAGCTTGACTACTTATTATTAATTATTGGTATCAAAAGCCTTGGTTTCGATTTTGAAATTGTCTTTGGTAATTTAATTTAGGTGATTGACATTTGTCGGATATTATAAATTATTGTTATTTTTCCGTAAGGTAAAACAATTACAAAGTTATTTTAAGTATTTTAGTTAAAAATTTCTCAGTTTCTTCGGAATAACGTAACAGACCCATTTTTTACTGTTATCACAAGTGTTAGGGTGAAGGTATTTCGTTTTACACTTATTTCTAAATTTTAATAATACTATGTCTATAGAAAAGATTTGATTTTTGTATGGTTGTGTCTCTAACTTGGGACTCCCCCAAATGCTGGAGCAGCTGACGCACAAATATTATATGCACTAACGAAAAACTATTTGGTATGATTTTCAGCCAGTATAAAATTACTTTTCGAAAATAACACCACATACCCTCTTATTTTTTATAAAATGGATAACTGACTGCCTCGTTGGTCTAGCGGTCGCAAGCGATACTGCCGAGCATGAGGTTCAGGGAGTCTACTCCGAAGTTGTGAATGTATCGTATCGGCCGTTTCCTGCTACGAAGTTACTATTTGGTTCGGTCAGTTCCCTATCCTACACTCTTTCGAATATTGACTGTGGTCCCGATCCAACTGAGCCGATCCGAACTTTTTTCGCATTTTTCAATGATATTCAGTTCGGCCATGTGTCGGTCCGATCCGATCATTTGAATGTATCACTTCAGAGTAGACCCCCTGTTTTTTAATCATTGTTATTGGGCAAAGGGTTGTTGGGTTGGGTTTTCCATCTTGAATTTCTCAGTAGCAGCCGAGAGGCCCCCCATAATACATGGGACTTAAACATAATTGTTGAAATATGGGTGTACTATGTGGGTGTGTTGTGAGACAAAAAAAAAATCCTTACAGTCTTGTTTTTATATTACAGGAATTTGTTGTTTGAAAAAGTACCAAAAAATATCAGAAAAGTACCACCTTTGACTACTGTCAATTCAAACCAGATAATGTAAGTATCATGGCTTTGTTTCACCATCAAACAATTTGTTTTTCTGATAAACTAATCCACTATGTTTGTTGTCAGGGATCCAAAGACAGATGTCCCAAAGCTAGAGGCTCCAAATCCAGTGGCCTCAATACGAGAGGCTTCAAAAACAGAGGCCTCAAAATCAGTGGCCTCAGAAGTGGTGCCCTCAGAACTAGAACCCTCAAAGTCAAAACCTTTATTTGCAATGCCAGTTGTCCCAAAATTACCACATATCAATCAAAACCCCACACGTATTACAAAACAAATGTTAAAAAGTAAACTAAAGATGGAAAATGAGTCTCTCTTTATGAAAATACTACCCTCCAAGTTCATTTCTGACACTCTAAAAACCATCCGTGATTTTTTGTTAGACGAAGACAGACATATATTGGTATTGGTGCCAAAAACTCATACTGAACTAGATTTCTACAGGAATTGCCTCACCTGGTGTCGGAACACTTTAGTTGTGTCCAAATTTGGCAACGAATTTCAAGAGATGCATTCTCAAATCTCTTGTTTATTATTTCGTGTGAATTGTACTGTAAGTAAGGGTAGTTCTAACAAGATTAATGAAACTACTGGAATTAAGTAAGTTAACTTTTTTCTTTTCTTTTTAGGGTTCCTTACCCAAAGGGTGTCAACGGGACCCTATCACCAAGGCCCCGCTGTCCATTCGTCATCCCTATTGTCTATACTAGGAACCTGTGGGGTAATTGCGGAACGCACTAACAGTAGCAATGACTTTAATTTTGACAGTTCAACAACATTCATTGCGTTTAAGCAGACAAATTTTTCTAACACATGAAGCAATGGATTAGCAATATCCTTCAAAATGATTCAGATTGTGACTGATAGCGTGTTGTGCAATTAGGGTGCTGTATCTTTATGCAAGCACCCTAAGTAAGGAAGTAAACATGTGTTTTAGAAACGTAACTTTAATACCCACACATAAAGCTCAAAATTTCAAAATCAAGTCATTTAATCAAAGTCAGGTCTTTTTGAACGTCAAAATTACTTAAGACGGTCCCCCAAAACGCTCGCCGTTCACCACTTTCTAGTGCTTTAGCTGGGAATAAGATTTTTTTAAAATCATTTATTATTTTTTTCTTTTAAGAAATGTTGCCCCACACTAGGAATTACTCCTGTATCATGGGTGCATTTACAAACACTTAAACTCACATACACAAACAGCCAACTGTTTTTTTATTTTTTATTTATTACAGGCAAGGTATTTTTGTCTATAGTTTATTAGTAGTCAAATTTTATCCAAGACGAAGCGTTAAATTTATTGCTGTTATGAATATGCAAAAGAATGCGAATATGCTAATTATGATAGCGAATATTTTAAAATCTGTGTGCGGTGATTTCTTGCAATAAAAACAATATTAAATTCTTATTTCTAGCGAATTTATCCGGCAGTCGACAAAATGGCTGAGCTGGCTAAAAATTATTTTTAAATTGTTACAGGGAAGTTTGTTACATAAAAGAGCGGAAAGATGAACCTGTCGTATCCATTCCTGAACCAGCAGATAGGCAAGTTTATAAATACTATTACACTACACTATAGAGCCTGATATACTAGCTGACTTTTTTTACCGTCTGGAAAAAAACAGGGTATATAAGGTGAAAAGAGTAGTAAGTAGCCTTAGCCCATGGCACAGAAATTCTCTTATGTGTGTGTGTGTGCATGTGGTTAGGACGCGGGTTATGGCATAAAATATATTTTCTTTTATAAATGTTTTTTATGGTTCCGTAGTCAACAAACCCTTATAATTCAACCATGTCTGTCCGCGGCTTACCTCTCGATAGATATTCCTAGTACTAGAAAGCGGAAATTTGGCATAGGTATGCATTGTAATCACGCCGGCAAAGGTGTGTAGGTACAGAGAGAGAGAAATGAAGAGAGGAGGAAACATACACATTAAAGTACATGTTTTTTTATTTTAATTATGTTTTTTTTATTTTTATTTAGTGCAATCAAGAAGAAGAAAGTTAATATACAAAATGCTATACAGTTAGCAGAAACAAATAACATTAAGTTAGAGACAGTTATTAACTTGAATCAAAGGTATGGCAACACTGCCGTCAAATTATTAATGCTTTGAAAAAATGAAGTAAAAAAAAAAAACATTTTAATTTTTTTCTTCTACATTGCTTATGAATTCGTGTTATATTTTTATTTATTTTTGTTTTTTTTTTTTAATTTAGCTTCAGAAATAAAAAGAAAAATAAAAGGCAGAATAAAGCCAAATTTAAAGCAACAAGGTATGTTGTCCTTTTACAACTTTCATTTGCTCACGAAATCATTTACGAACTGTTCAAACTGACGCGCGGGACGCGAGACGATGTCACCCTCAAGGCCGACCGCTTAACTGAGACGTTGCCTGAGGTAGCTGCGCGGTGCGGGAGGGGTGATAGTTGTCACAAGTTGACGAATCACTGAGCTCTCGCATCGCATCACGTCACCACACCCCTCCCGCACCGCGCTGCTACCTCAGGCAACCTCTCAGTTAATCGGTTGGCCTATAATTATTGTGTCAACACAGTTTCAATCACAATCTGAAACATTTTGAAGAATATCCATCAACATCATCATGATCATCTTTGATAGTCGTTACGGGTAGTGAAAAGCACGAAAGTCTGACAACCAGTCTTACCAAGGGATATTGTATTACCCAGGAGCTGGGTTGTGGACGTCAGATAGGCAGTCGCTCCATGTAAAATACTGGTATTCAGCTGCATCCGGTTAGACTGGAAGCCGACCCCAACATAGTTGGGAAAAGGCTAGGCAGATGATGATGATACATCACATCTGTGCTAATTAATTTAGCATCGCTAGCTAATTTAATTTGTCCTTGTATACTTTGATTAACACCACACTATTCTCAATGTCTTGTTTCATTAAAACCCATGAAAGCTCTGATTTAAATAATAATCCCTCATCATCTGTCTAACCTTTTCCCAACTATGTGGGGGTCGGTTTCCAGTCTAACCGGATGCAGTTGAGTATCAGTATTTTACATGGAGCGACTGCCTATCTGTCCTCCACAACCCAGATACTGGGTAATACGAAACCCCTTGGTAAGCCTAGTGGTCAGACTTTCGGGCTTCTAACGACCCGTAACGACTGTCAAATATCCACGAATGACAGCCGGGACCAACGGCTTAACGAGCTTTCCGAGGCACGGAGGGGTCTTGGTATGTAACCAATCTACGGACCAACCGCGGCAAGCGTAGCTTAACCTGATCGATCGACCCGTGTGGCTGTTATTATTTACCCACAAGCAATTATTTAGCCGCATATTTACCCCCTACTTGTCCTATTTTGTGTTCTTTCTCTCCGTCATGTTTACCCGAAATAAACTTATTTATTCTTTATTTTCTTCCTAAAAATCGCGCTCCACTTGCCCCCTTAGTATGGAAGCATCTGTCAAACCGGCGAATCAAGCCAAAGCCTGGACAGACGGCTCCAGCAGTAATTGTAGTAGTCGTGGGACCAGCAGAGATAGATCCAAAAAGGTCGGCCAAGCACAAAATGTTGCCAAGTAAGTTATAATGACATTTATACTCCGAGAAAATGACAGACAATAAATATTAGTTTAGTCCTGGCGTGGCGTGAGGAGCGTTATGTATTTTATATTTTAAATTATCTTTTCAGGAGACCATTTACCGAGATCAACCAAAGCGCTAAGAACTCTTTCCCGGAGTCGCCGCGGAGTCGGCGCGGCGAGGAGACGATCAGAAAGGAACAACTCAAAGAGGCCTTGTCTGTGCCCGTACAGAGCGATAAGGCTATGAGGTGAGTACAATTTTTTTAGGATATCCCCTACCCTGCAGTGGTACAAGACAGGCTCATAATAATAATAATAATGAGCCCTGGCCGGTAGCTTGGACCCTTTTCCCGATACGGGTGGGCTATCTTCTGTCCTTTTCTTAATGAAATAGAAAGAAAAAGATGCACTGAACTTAAATTTAGTTTAGTTTGTAAACAAGGGAATCGGCGCCAATAATAATAATCGGCCTCGACTTAAGAGTTCAAATCCAGCCAGGCACATTACTCTGTGTATTTAATTTCATCGACACTGCTCTCAAAACGGTGAAGGAAAACATCGTGAGGAAACCAGCATGTCCTAGAACCAAAAGCTCGAAGACATGTGACATCCACCAATCTGCACTGGGTCTGTGCCCACACCCTCTCACAGAGTGGAGGCCTGTGTCCCAGCAGTGGGAACAATACACTCCGAAGTAGTATCGACTACCTAAGAAATCTCTTCCATCATACCTGAGATAGGACAATAGATACAGAGATGTAGACAGCGTGTGATAGAGCAAAGGAGACAAAAAATAATACATAGAATAAAAAAAAAAACAATTCCCTTAAAAACTAAACAAAAATTACGAGAATATACAAATAAACATACATAAATACTTCTAATTGTAAACTTTAAATGTAATTTCAGAATGATGCGTGGTATGGGCTGGAGTGGCGGAGCACTAGGAGCAAGAGGCAACGGCATAACAGAACCATTGATGCCATCACTTGATCTAGTAAGTATAAGTATAGCTATGTTCAGTCTCCGTGCACGTAATTTACATTTAATCGCCACTTAATCAGTTATCTACTTTAATTAAATGTATTCTAAGTTGATTCTTGAGTGGCCATTTGTAACAAAAAGGTCCTAAAAACTTTTTGGTTGCAATGGAATTTAACCTTGGTTAAGTATGACATTCAGAAATTCTTAGTTAACATATGTATAATATACACTATCACTATCATCTACCTGGTAAGGCGCAGTGATGACAGATGGAGTAATGCTGTGACCGAGTAGCGTCCAAGAACTGGAAGACGAAGTGTCGGTCGTCCGGTGGTGAGACGGGCGGACGACGTCCTTACCGCGGGTAGAACCTGGATGAGGCTGGTACAGGAGCGTGGGGGACGGCGCAAGAAAAGAGAGGCCTGTTCTCAGCTGTGGTTGAAGTCGGGCTGTGGACGTGTACTCACTAAACTCAATGTCATATACGCCAAAGTTCAAATTCCAATGCTACTTACTTTAGGACCGGCTGTTATTATAACTCTGAGCTTGAACCTACAATCCAATCAATTTTAACCTTTGTTTACAGGCTAGAGGGGCTGGCTTAGGTCACAGTAGGAACGGACAGTCTGAAACAACCGCGATGAAACCAAGAGAATCAAAAACAGCCCCTGCCTTTGTGTCTGAAAACTCTAGCCCCTCACCGGAATCGGATAAAACGGAAACGGATGTCATAGTACTAAAGACGAAGCAGTTGCTACGCGAAAACCCTACACTTGATAAAATAATGAAATCCAATGTTGATCTCCCAAAATCAACAAAAACTACAGTTGAGCTCCCGAAACCTATAAAAGCGAATGTTGAGCCCCCAAAACCAACTACATCGAACGCTAAGAAACAACTGCAGCTGCTCAGACCGCTACCTGAATTTAGTAATGAGTTCCTAAACCCCGGAAGCACGGAATTCCGTCCATCCTTTCGCCAAGAAATACTGCATAGCATTTTAGAATTATTAAATTCAGATGCTCTATTCAAAATATTGACTTTTAAAAATAAAATATGTAAGAAACAAAGAAATTTCGTGCGATACACTATAAAGGCGAAAAAGGATATAAAAAGCTGTTGTGGCATATTCCAGGAGGACGAACTTGAGATTCACAGAGAAATTCAGGATAAATACAAGAAACTGCCAAAAGTTAGCTTAGAGACAATATATTCTTTTGATTTCAAGTAAGTTGCTGTTTTTGTTCAATCAACTCAGCCTATCGCAGTCCACTGCTGGACATAAGCCTCTCCCACACTTCACCACAACACCCTGTCCTACGTCTTCCGCATCCAGTCTGTCCTAGCCATCTTTTTAAGATCGTCGGTCCATCTGGCTTCCATACTACGCTTGCCGATTTTTGTTACATATATTATTTAAATATATGTATAATATATTTGAGTCATTATAGGTACCTAAGCTATGCTCCGGAGTCCCTTTGAAGGATAAAATCAGGAATGAAATTATCCAGAAAAGAACCGGAGTTACCGACTTAGCTTGCAGAGTAAGCAAACTGAAGTGGCAGTGGGCTGGCCATTCCTGTTGAAAGACCGATGGCCGGTGGAGCAGACAAGTCCTGGAGTGGAGACCGCGTATCGGCAAGCGTAGTGTGGGACGTGTCCCCCAGCTAGATGGACGGACGAACTAAAGAAGGTGGCTGGGACGAACTGGGTGCGGAAGGCGGAGGACAGGCTGTTGTGGCGCAGTCAGGGAGAGGCTTATGGTCAACAGTGTCCGGCATGTGGCAGTCCTATTTAAGTTGGGCAGCCTTTTGAGCCACGTCACACGTATAAGCTTATAGTATTTTAACCACTGACCTATATTATACAAGTACGCTGGACATCATACTATCGATGACTAAAGGAAGAAATTTGATTTTCGCCATTTTGGCGCTGATAGCTACGTGAGCGTCCGTGGAACTAATATTTTTGATAGTTTTACAAAATGCGAATACTCTCATGATAAAAATATCTCGTAGTAAACACAGAATACACAAAAAAAAGTCTTGTTCCACGATTTAAACCTTAATCATCAGAGAAGTACCAAAACAACAGGACGCCCATTTGCAGCAACATATCAATTTTAGTCTCTGAGACGCTCGACCGCTTTGAATCGGCACAAAAAACAACTGTCATTTCGTATAGTATATTTAGTCCAGCGTACTTGTCTGTGATTTTAACCAAAACGCTTTTACACCTTTGAAAATACAGGCGTTATGTAATCTAATGATCTTTACCTCGCCATTTCAGGACAATACAAATAAAAAAAAAGTTGCTAACAGAAGTTGAGACGCCAACAGAGCAAGAACTACCGAGCATTACTCAATTATCACTCAAAGAAAACACTGAAAAAATTACAGAAGAAACCGTGCACTCGTACATAATGTCATCCGGAAATAAATATGAGACAGAAAGAGCGTATGATGTACTGAAATTCAAAGTACTATTTCTTTTAAACGTACTCAGTTTCGTCAAGTCATTCAATGAAGAAGTTGAGGTCACTTTCAATAAGATTTTAAATCTGAAGCAGCAGACTTACATTGAGAATGTGGTCGACGAAATAAATATGAGAATAAAGTTTGGGTCGTCGCCGGCAGAGACCAAGTTGTGTGCAGAAATTAAGAATCATGTCAAAGATGCGTTCTTGGCTTCCATGTTTAATCATAAGTACACGTAAGTTTTTTTTCTTTTCTTTGAAATGTCTTAGGGCCGAATCAATCGTCAGATAACTTTTACATGAAGAATTTAGGGCCGATTTTTCAATCGTCGTGAGAACTTTATTCGAGGAATAATTTTGAAATTTTGACAGTTATTTCATACAAAAACTGTCAAACGTCAATTTTATTCCTCGAATAAAAGTTATCTGGCGATGAAAAAATCAGCCCTAAATACGACAGTTTAACACATTTTCCATACAAAACCTGTCAAACAAGCTTCTGACATTTCATAAGTGCCCATGTAGGTTTATGTGAGAAAAATAATTTGAAAATGAACCCAGTCTTAATTTGAACATATATACAAATGAAAGTGCCAACAGGAGTTCTATTGTGTAACTAAAGTAATCATTAAAAAAAACTAGCTCTTCGTACGAATGACGAAAAACTAAACTGTTCATTTTACTTTCAGAGTCGTAACTCTCAACAAATATTTTCGATTCAAGCGACTCAACAGACCAGACAATGCAGTTAAACGCACATGTCAAACTACTGTCAACCTCGACGCCTTCAGCAGCGAGACCTTCAGCGCATCCAAGTTAAACACAAATGAACCAACTGTTAAAGAAAATATTAATAAAGTTGCTGAAAATAATAGTGCTTGTGTCGCTATTGAAAATAATACAGTAGCTTTAGCAGAAGAACCGAAAGTCACCGAATTTGTACATTATGAAAGTGACAACAGTAGTGACGAAGAAAATAATAATAACTATACAGTACCTAAGCTACCTCCAGGTGAGGATAGCATTAATATATTATCTAAGTGTGTATATTTACACGATAAAGAAAAGGCAGACACAGCTGGTGTTGAGAACAATAGTGATATTAATAACGATTCCGCCTCTAAAAATGTGACTGATAATAGTAATAAGAATAATATTGGTAACGGGAACGTAGTTATTGATAATAATGACAATCAAGTTATTGATATGAAAAGAGACAGTGGCAATACAAAAAATACTGAAGAAGAAAACAGCATAGTTGATACAGAAATAGCTGAATATGTCGTGTGCGTTGATTATACAGAAGAAGTAGTCGATAGTGGAGAAATGACAGTTGATATTAATAAAGACAAAGATAAGGGCGAGGAAATTGATCAAACAATGAAACATTCCGATATAGTTGTAGCCAATGATGTTGTTGAAATGGTGAATCAACACAAAGAAATTGGTATTGATAACGTTGACAAAATGATTGATGAAATTCTTTCAAAGACTGAGGATACAATTGACGAAAATGTAATAGTTATAGAAGATTCCGATTCGAATGATTGCACTGATACTATAAATGATGATAATCCATCTACGAATGAAAAGGATATTAACGAAGATACAGATGTTATAATGAATGAAGTATATGATGAACCGATGGAAGGAATCAGTAATACAGAAAAACCGGAAGAAGAAGAATTGGAGGAATTAATGAACCAAGGTGAATCTATGAAAGAAATTAACAAAATCGAATTTTCAAAAGATGTAGAAGTTGCAAAAAAGGAAGATGGAAATAGTATTAACCCCAGTGTTGACCAAATTGTGAAAGGAGATCTAGGATCTGATGGTGATATAATTTCAAAAGAAAAGTTAGTTTTAAGTGAAGACATTTGTGATATTCTTTCAGTAGGACTAAGTCATGTAAAAACTATGGGTACAGAAACAAATGTACACGATATCCATATCAGTAAGGATACAGAAATAAAAACTGTGCATATAGTACATACTAATCATCCAATTGAACAATTAACTAATGAAAATGTTAAAGAAATTCAAAGACATATTTCTAATAGCATTTTCTTGGCTACACAGTTACCTTTACTCAAGTGTCATGGCGTCCAAAATGGCGCACTTATTTACAGTTGCCATAACAAAAATACTTACGATTGGCTCCAAAATATAGTCAGTGTTCCCAGTTATGTAAAAGTGTTGGACACTAAAGAGGTAACAAAAATGGCTTTAAAATTTTACTGTTTTTTCGATTTTGATACTAAGGATTTGTTTAGGATGATCGAGTGGTATAATCAGGAATTATCTACCAAAGATTGGGTGGTCGAAAAGACAGAAAAAGATGGTGATTCCGTTAATTTTATCGTTAGTATGGATAAGTATTCAATTAAGTTTATACAAGAGTCGGACCTCGCGTTATTTGCAGGTATTGACAAAATTCTGTTCAGTCCCGTTTGGGAATGAATAAACTAATTTGAATATCAAATTTTGTGTTTTATTTTTCCTGACGTCAAATAGGATCTGTCCTATTTCCAGAATAGTAATTACAAGTGAAGATTTAAAAACCATGCGTGAAAAGACTATATCCGTAATGACAAGAGCGCAGTACAAGCAGTTGGAAGAGCCAAATGTTTGTTAACAGGGTCAAATTCAATTAGCTAGCTAACATGGATAGAGACATCTCAGCAGGCCCGGACGGAGATGGCGGGATGAGCTGAACTCATAGAAATGTAAAAAACAGGGGAAGTGGAAGGTGGCGTGTTTGTGTCCACGCGTCATGAACAAAATTAGCATGTACTAGGCAAATGGGAGTCTCCGCGAATTAGTGCGGTTTCGACCGTGATCGTGACAAAATATAAGAATGCTGTGTTGTTCAATGGTTTCTTGTAAAAACCGAAGCCAGAACCAAAACTTTGTAAATCATGGAATCACTTACCATTTATATAATCAATATTATTAATATTTTACTATATTTGTCTTTAAAATCATGAAAAACGAAAATCGTAAAATATTTCTTGCTTTTACTACGTTAATTTTGTTTTCAAATATCGCAGCGACTGAACTACTTTCGCAGTAAATACATTGCTCCCTATGAACTACCGAAGCATGTCAAATCTCGAATAACTTCGCAACCGAAGAAAGAACAAATACAAAATAAGGCACAACATTTACTTCATCTAGACAACTAATTTTATAGCTAGTATTTATTTAAATATTCCCATTAGAAAGAAAAAGGTCTGGCTGGGGTAACGTTACCTCAGCAGGAAATGTTTTTGTGAAATAATTAAAAAACTATAAGCGCAACAAATTTAAAAATGTGCGCAACAATTACAGAAGCCGCAAAACTAATTATCTATAAGATTCAAATGACCATTTTCGACCACATCTGGCTGAGGTAACGGACACAAGCATGTCGCTAAGTGTTAGTGCAATGTAAAAATCACAAAACAACATTAATTATGCGGTGCATCGCGTGGCACGGCCGCTGCCTCTTACAGCGATTTAGTGGTTAGGTAATCGACAACAATGTCGATTACCCTACGAATGTAATTGCTATTATAGTATTTTTTTTAAATTTGTTAACCGTTTTAACTTTCTCTTTCTAGAGAATGGACACTTTTGTGAGACTAACGCTCAGTCCATTCTGTCTATATTATGTCTCTCTGTGTATGTTCTCTATGTCTATGCAGATTCAGCATAGCCGATCCGAGCGAAACGGTCGCAAGGGCGCTTAAAGTATAGGGCTAGGTTTTCCTAAGTAAAAAAACATTTACAGTACAACAGTCATTTATTTATAGTAATAAAAGGAATATTTTCAAATCGGTACTAAAAGTGAGGGCTTAGACAGCGGCGTCAGGCGCGGGTCGCAGGCCCCTAATACTGAGATCGTACACCACTTCCTCAATCTTCTTCACGTCGTATTTGAGAACGTCGAAGCGCTTGCGCAGGTGATCGTTCTTGAGGTTCAGTAACCTGAAAATAGGAAAAATATACAATTAGCTATGTCCTAGAATCATGTGACATCCACCAACCCGCACTGGGCCCGCGTGGTGGATTATGGCCCACTCTCTCTCACAGAGAGGAGGCCTGTGTCCCAGCAGTGGGAACATTATAGGCTGATTATGCTACACAATTAAATACTATTTTCTCTCACTGTTTTTACATGGTGGCAGCGACTTCGACCCATAACCTGTTAGTGATTCAGTACATGCTTTGAACACACTGTAAAAACAATTAGCGGGTTATTTAAAAAAATAATTGCTGTTCCATACATTTTGACCGCGTAGGTGTGTACGTTACCCCAGCAAGAAAGTGTCTCCTAGGGTTATAGGAGTAAAACGTATAATTTGTGCCCTAACTGCTGTAAATGTGCCCCCACATAAAAAATGTGTGCCCCCTGTCGTTTTGGAAAAAAACGGAAAAAACGATTCCTGCTGGGGTAACGTTTTTCTAGCAGGAAAATTCTAAACGAATGATCGGAGAGAGAAAAATTGTGCATGGCCAGAGAGCTTATATGTGTGCTAAAATGTGCCCCCAAAAATAAAATCTGTGCCCCTTCAGGTTTTCGAGATATTGCATTTCCTGCTGGAGTAACGTTTTGATGAATCGTATATCTCTACAACCATTGCATGTGCCCCTGTGGAATAAACATACACGAGTAGCTCTTAATGTGTGCCCCTATGTGCCCCCAATTAGATTTAAGAAAATATTTATAGTTTTCAAGTTATCGCGGTTTCATGAAAAACCGAAAAAACATCGCAGCGCCTAAATTAGACAAGGCACAAGTTCGCTGAAAACTATATTCGGTCCTTCTTGACGCTAATAATAACCATACAAAGTTTCAAAACTGTTCATGCATGCGTTTTTGAATAATCTTGCTAAAAGTCAAAACGATGGTGTCATAACTTTGACGGCAAAATACAAGGAACCGGCTCAATCCCAGATGTGTAGGTGTAAACCAAAATCATGTGCCTTTATTCAAAAATATATGGTGAAAATATTCAGCTTAGAATGTTTCGTATTAAGTAAATATTAACAAAAAACCAAAATATGTAAGCAACGGCTGGTTATCCGACCAAATTTGAATGACTACTAAAAAGCGACGGATTCATACATATCGATGACCTTCTTTACTTTACTCACTAACCGGTTCACACGTGTTGTGCCTGAGTACACTGACTTAGAAAAGTAATAAGTAATAAAATAAAGTTGTTATTGGATGATCTGTGATTTTTTGTGATGCGAATTTACTAAATAAATGTTAGACTTAGATGAAAAACTGATCTGTGATTTAAATAATAATTACTACACAACGTGCAAATAATTTCTAATATTTATAGGTAGGAACTTTGATCTGTGATTTGATGCAATAACTACTTTAAGAATTAAAATTAAGGGAATAAAAATAATAATTTCCACATCAACAAGCTGTTTCATTTATTATAGTCACAGGGTGCATTTAATATATTTTTTAATTAGCCCCCAAAACTTTTGAACGCGACTGTACGGACAACAGCTTAGGTATAATACGTCCAATAAAGAAGGTCATCGATATGTATGAATCCGTCGCTTTTTAGTAGTCATTCAAATTTGGTCGGATAACCAGCCGTTGCTTACATATTTTGGTTTTTTGTTAATATTTACTTAATACGAAACATTCTAAGCTGAATATTTTCACCATATATTTTTGAATAAAGGCACATGATTTTGGTTTACACCTACACATCTGGGATTGAGCCGGTTCCTTGTATTTTGCCGTCAAAGTTATGACACCATCGTTTTGACTTTTAGCAAGATTATTCAAAAACGCATGCATGAACAGTTTTGAAACTTTGTATGGTTATTATTAGCGTCAAGAAGGACCGAATATAGTTTTCAGCGAACTTGTGCCTTGTCTAATTTAGGCGCTGCGATGTTTTTTCGGTTTTTCATGAAACCGCGATAACTTGAAAACTATAAATATTTTCTTAAATCTAATTGGGGGCACACATTAAGAGCTACTCGTGTATGTTTATTCCACAGGGGCACATGCAATGGTTGTAGAGATATACGATTCATCAAAACGTTACTCCAGCAGGAAATGCAATATCTCGAAAACCTGAAGGGGCACAGATTTTATTTTTGGGGGCACATTTTAGCACACATATAAGCTCTCTGGCCATGCACAATTTTTCTCTCTCCGATCATTCGTTTAGAATTTTCCTGCTAGAAAAACGTTACCCCAGCAGGAATCGTTTTTTCCGTTTTTTTCCAAAACGACAGGGGGCACACATTTTTTATGTGGGGGCACATTTACAGCAGTTAGGGCACAAATTATACGTTTTACTCCTATAACCCTAGGAGACACTTTCTTGCTGGGGTAACGTACACCGCGTAGGTATTCACTTTTTAACCGACGAAAAAAACAGGGGCTCTACTCCGAAATAGTATCGGCCGAATGTTCGGTCGTTTCCTGCTACGAAGTTATTATTTGGTTCCTACACACCTACACTCTTTCGAATATTGACTATGGTCCCGACCCAACTGAGCCGATCCGAACATTCGCACTTTGCACTTCGGAGTAGACCCCCAGGAGGTTCTCAAGTCGACGCGTATATATAGGTATATTTTTTTTCTATGAAATAGTTTGCGTGTCGATATCCCTGCATCCTGTATAAGCTTTAATCAAACAGATGAATCCTGCTTGGTATGCGACTGCTCAGATCTTTGCGACAGTTTTCAAACTGGCGCAAAAATCACGCTTCTACGTAAAAAAGTTTAATACCTACACAGTCAAAATCTATTGATCACCTTTTTTTTTAAATAACCATCGAAAATTTCGTTTCAGAATCATGTACTGAATGATTCAGTACATGATTCTGAAACGAAACGACGCGCAAACGTTACCATGGATTCAGTCTGAATCCATGGTAACAGTTTGCGCGTCGATGTCCCTGCCAACCTGTATAAATAATTGTTGACTTCAAGAATGAATAATACTCAGTCTTATTTACCTGAACCCTGCATTTAACTCCATGACGAACTTGGATATCTGCAGGGGTTTGTCATAGTCCCCCCGCGTCACCGAGTTCACTGCCAGACGTGCCTGAAAACGAGGAAATAACAGGTTACAAGAGAAAAGCAGGCTGATATGAAGTTGGTTGGCACTGTCAGACACTGATACAGTATTTTTATCTCACGAACCGACACGTCTTTTACTTGTGGTAACCAAGGGTACAAACATGCTGTGAATGTGTGCTTGAAGACGAGTAGCGTCAGCATATCACACATCCGTCTTCGCCATTGTCTCCGACGGCACCGAGAGCCCCTGCACTTACACCCACATTCAGTGTCTACGTACACTTGTTAAAAATCATAAATTTACTGGCTACTGGGTCTGGAACCTAAACCCAGCCAGTAAATTTAAGATTTTTATCAATTCGATTATATGGCTAAAAAAATGTTTACTTACCAACTCTGAGCACAGCTGCAGCAGTCCATTGAGGTAGTCCTCTACATCCAGGTGGAAGCCATCGTTTTCTGACACGCTAACTGGAATTCAAACAAGTTTTTAGAGAAAAATAAATAATAAACAATTTCGAAGTGATACCTACCGAAAATATAACAGCATTTCGACACTGCAGTACTGTATGGCTAAATATTCTTATTTCCATTTAAATAAATATCAACTCTATGCAAGTGCAAATTTATTTGACTTCAGAATGACTAGTAGTTCAAGAACATATCATAAAAATGTTAGAAGTTGTAGCGCAAACTGAAAACATGTTTGTTTACATGTTTGGAAATTAAACGTGAATGCAGTATAGGTCACAAACTGGCAAGTTGGATAACCATGGGTTGCACTATTGATGTGCATCATCCTCTTACCAAAGCATAACGTGGTTTTTGGAGGAGTAAACAGGAATACTTGTAAAGTATATTAGAGTACCAGGAGTAGTGGATGTTGTGAAGTATTGACATGGCTGCCAGAATATCATTACTAAAGGCAATACACTTGCCACATGAATTTAGTTAGATGTGGCATCATAGGCACAACTTTCTGACACAAGAGCCAAAGAGTAATCAACAAGTAATATTATTTTTTTCAGGATATTTAATTCTTTAAACTACAAAAATCTTTTGAAACACAGAAATCATAATCGAAATTAATTAAGTAATTAAAACAAAAAAAAAAAACTTTTTCAGACAAAATGGCCTTAGTCTGAAATGAAAGATTTTTTTAAACACCCATGGACCGTTATCGACAAAGTAATAATATCTTTTGAACAAGGAATAAACCCTTTGTATGCCATGAAGGTGGCACGTGGTTCCACGCAAGACAATAACTTTTTTTTGTCCATGGATATTTTTTTTTTTTATTGTTTCTGTTATTAGAGCATTCAAATATTCGTAACTTACTGCCTAACACCTCAGCAACAGTTTCATGTGTAGCAAGAATCCCAGTTTCCAGCCATACAGTGAGTGCAATCAGAAAAGAGTACCTCTGCGTCATGTTACGCCAATGTTCCTGATATCTGAAGAAATCAAAATAAAGCTTAGATAAATATAGTTCAAACAAGTGTATACAAGAATAAATACATTCATGCAGGATAAACATACAAATAATATAGGTTTAAACACCAATTGTAAAAACCGTTTATTACAAAATTTGGCTGCAAAAAAATCTACAGCAACACATCTGTTTGTAAATAATACATAATTAATCACACAAATTACAGGTTACATTACGACGTCATGTAACGTTTAATGTCTTGTCTAAGTGTGCCTTCTCTACATGGTACATCACAGACTACCTGCAGCATTGTCTCTCTTTGTGTCCTTAAAAGATCGCTTTGAGTAATAAAAGCACCCATTGTGTCACGCCTTGTAAAATTACTACATTTATACATACAGTAATTTAAATGGAGTATATAATAAAGAGTAGGTATTCTATCTATCTATTGAATTGTAATTAAAAAATCATAGACGAGAATAAAATTGAGGACCTAAAATGAGCTACAATTAATTGTTAAATGAAAAACATAGGTAATTTAACATTAGAATTTTGGATTTAATTATTCAAATGATCAAATTGAAGCACTCAATTTTTAAGTTTGGCACAACAATCAATTTGTTTACAATTTCGTCAGATACTTTTGAAACACATCATAGACCGTGTAATGTAGTAAGTAATTAATATAACAATATTCATACGAACTTATAGTAGTCATTGGCGGGCAGAGTCTCCTTCAGTTTCGCGTAGCCTTCCCGTGCTTTATCGAACAAACCCCTGGCTTTGCTACAGGCTGGTATCACTGTAATAACATGAAACATTTTAAGTAAAATGGAATACTTGTAGTCCTGGTTTTTGTTTAATTATCGTCAATGCTTACTGGCAGCTTCATTGTGGTGAATAACTTGGAGGATTGTGGTCGCTTCGCGCGATATTTGACCAACATCTTTGCAGATGTTCCGAATAACCTAAGAACGTGTTAAAACAATTAATTCCTGCCATTATTTCGTCGGCAATAGCGATAAAAACACTCTAAGTAGACAAGAAACATTTTTATAACCACAGTTGTTGTTTATTTTGATGGGTATCACAACAAAACGAAACAGAAAATAGTGCGGCACGGACAGACAAAAAAAAGTTTTTTGAATTTATAATTTACCACTTACCTCTCGTATTTCTTGATCCAAATCGATATTTCGTTGGAATTCCGTGAAAATGGTGTTTATTACGTGATTTTCACACATTTTTGAAACTTATTAATGTAGTGCTAGTGGAAAAACAGCGGTAAAAACAATCTTCTTGACAGAACAGAAAGTCTTTATTGAAAGAAATAAAGTAATCAATTGTTTTTTTTTAACTTAGACACTCGCCTTTTAAGTGATAGCAACTCTGTGATTTTGATATAGAGTGCATATACAGAGTAACCAGTGCATTTTTTTACATTGGCAAACAACATTGGGAGTAATTGAACACCAATTTTCAATTACTTAATTAATTGAAAATGATCAAGATCTTCTGCAATCATTCCAATGTAACAGAACCTAAAATGCATTAATTTGTTGAGTTTGTTTAGGAAAATCCCCATACACAAAGGTCAACCAGAACTATAGTCTATATTTGACCCTAGGATTATGTGTCCTGTGCCAGTCGTTGTCGTTGAAAATAATCAGCCTATAATGTTCCCACCCTGTATAGTTACTATACTCTTTGGTTCCCACTGCTGGGACACGGGCCTCCTCTCTGTGACAGGGAGTGGGCCGTAATGCACCACTAAGTAGATGTCACGTCTTCGAACACTGTCGTTGAACAATGAATGGCAATGAAATGCAGAAGCGTAGCTGCTGCGGTATCAGTGATATAGGGCCTCCTCGACGTGTGTAATCAAATTCATAAAATCTCCACAACCTCACATTCTTATTTATAAGAGTAACGGCCCATAGAGCCCGCAATGAATGAATACCAGAGTCCGACCAAAATAAGGTTTTATTTTTCGGCCAAAATGAAAATTACTGAAAACCAAAACTGAACTTTGGTCGGACTAAGAAACTTTATGTAATTTTTGTAGAGCTTACAAAGGTTTCAAGGTCAAAGACAAATAACATAGTTTAGTCGCTTCAGGACTAGCTAGTACTAGTAACCAATTAACCATTTGTTTGAGAGTTCCACTTTCTGTCACCCAGGTTGGACTAATATGTAGCACGCGCTATTAGGCACCATGCCTCACACACATACGTAAGCTTGCCTCAAGCACTGGAGTGCAAACCTGATGGCTAGGCTTTTACTAATGGGCTAATAAAATCAAATAATATCAATATCTCTTCGAAAGCATTTTCCAATCATTGCTTTCATCACATTTATAATTTAAAGGCATCATTCGGTTTAATGCAACAAAAAAAAACAAACCAAAGAAAAAAAAAACTAATTTTATTCATAGACAATATGAATAGTGCTGTCCCACACTTAACCAGGAGGCCATTGCATCTGGCGGCCTCCTAGAATGTGAATATGAAGGTGGTAAACACTCTGTGCTCCATTCTTGCCATCATTGATGACCAGGCGGAAGCCCGCTTTGTCCAGACCCTCTGAGTGGGCCACTTTGCGGGCAGCAATCAGCAAGTGCCCTGGAATTTAAATTTTAATAAGGAAACCTTATAGAGAAAATGCCTGAGCACTGATTTTCATATGATGTATCACAGCTGCAAAGAAATATGAATAAGATTATAGGATAACTGATATTAGAACCAAGGTCTTACTTGTAAATTTTGTATTAAGTACTTTATGTTAACCCAGATCTTACTGAAACTATTTTTTCCAGGAAAAGTTGACATTTTAAAAGGCCCGTCATACTTTAAGGATTGTATGCATGCCATAATTATGTAGATGTTTTTGAGTATTTTAAAAGGCCCGTTGCAGTATCTGGGTTAAGTTCATAATACTAAAGTAACAACTAGTTTCGAAAAGATAATATATGAAAACTGTAGTTCACATCTACTAGTGACTCATATTTTTGTCTATAAGCAAGAGCAAGCCAGTTTCTACTCAGACTTAGCTGTTGAGGGACACTAAACGCTTAATTAAAGACATAATAACAAGAAGACTAATATTGTTGTGTTGTTCAGTGTCCTTCAACCCTTTAACTTTTAAGAAAACATGCAATCCTGTATGACATATTTGTAAATAAATGCTTAATTTGTTAACCATAATATAAATCAATGTAAAAATCTATTAGAAACTGGATTTGTTTGGAAGTTTTTCTTGTTACCAAGGAGTTGTTCATCATTATCTTCAGCCTTCGACAGCTGGGAGATCGGCTTCCTGGGTATCACCAAGATATGAGTCGGGGCTTGTGGGTTCACATCGTGGAACGCCACACACTAGAGAGAAAATAATAATATTTTGAATCATGGTGTACCTAACCTAACATTTATTTTTATAAGGTTTATCATGAGTATTTTTATAATTTATCAGCTAATGTATAATTTCTAATGAAAAATAGTGAAACCTCAGAATAAATATGCGAATATTTTCAACAGATAACATTGCAAATATCAGCCGGCCGGTTTTATAAAAAATATGTAGTTTGACATGAATAACTTACCTGTTCGTCTTCGTAGACAAATTTGGCAGGTATTTCCTTCCTCAATATCTTTCCAAATATCGTATCGGCGGCCGGAGCGGCCGTTTGCGCTTTGTCAACCTCACCGCCAGCCATATTTGTGAAAATTATCACAGAGAATAAAATTGATAAAATTTTCTCTTCAAACGTCAACTTCATTCTCTTTTGACGTTTAAGTAACGTCAGTTGATCGGTTCTTTTTACGCAGAATGAAATAGTAAAATAAAATTAACATACTTTTTAATTAATTATATTACAGTAAAATATATTTTCTAATTTAATTATAAGCTATTGTAAAACTACACTTATATTTCAGGGCGTCAATTCCCAAGTTGTCTTTTTAAGTCTTTAGTCCTGCCTGCCTACAATCTACATCCTGGCCCAACAGGCCACAACATATGATGTAGCGCCCTTCCAAAGACATGTAAAGATCTGAGACTCTTCGTTTGATGCTCTTCATCAACCATCACATGATAGCCAGTTCTGTCAAGACCCCTTTCTATGGCTATCTGTTTCGCTACCAATAGCATATGACCTGAAACATATAAAATATATTCCTTCCTGACACTTTTATTTATACAATACCACCACTTCTCTCTGCAGCGGAACAGTTGCTAAAAAAAATTAAACCCAAAAAAGTCTCATCCAAGGATTTCGTCACAGAAATTGGATGATGTGCCATGGAGAGCCAAGGCTTCCCTAATAGTCGCCTTTGTAGCTCACAATTACCGTAAAGCTAACGAGAGGCTCTGCACTAGTTGCCTGTTCAAGGCTTGCCGAAAAGAAGAAGAAGCATGCACAAATGAAAAACCAAATGATAAATTGAACTTTATTAACTACGAAAATGGCCACCACATTTGCCTTCCACCAAGAATTTGAACATAAAATTGGTCTACGGCCTGACAAGAATGAGGACCTTCATTCATTACGACTCTGAATCCTGTTTTGTGTATGCCTTTCTCTTTGGCGATGCGGCGCGCGACGATCAGCAGATGACCTGCGTTATAATTTTTGAATCAATATTTTTAGCAATGCTAATTTTGCAAGGGAACATGTTGTTCAGTCTGGTTAAAATTTTAAAGTGTTAAAATTCTTGGCGTTAGTCAGATAAGCGAAGGATGAAGGAAAGAAATACTCAAATCTAAAATGAGTCGTTATTTCTCAGACTTAAAATTAAGTGAGATAAGCTTCTATCAGAGATAAGGATAGCAGCTTGATCATGATGATGTGACCGAAAAACTTAATGTACTCTGTGGAAAAACTACTTAGGTAGAGACGCCAGCAGGTCAAGCTACCCGAAACTGTCAAATTTTCCCAATCAACCTTAAACTTTAATACTTTAGCGATAAAGTTGAAAATCTATTAAAAAAAATTGACAGATTGTAGTAGCTTGATGTGCTGGCGTCTGTAGAAATAACTGAATGATTCAGATTATCAGTTATTCACAAGAATAAGCGTTTGCAATAAATTCTAAAATACTAGACGACCAAAGTCAATAAGATAACTGTCAGACGGACGTCATCCGCGTTAAGCGCTACAAAGTTCTTTTGAAGCGTGGCCAAATTCGGAACTAACGTCACCATCTTGTTTTATTCAATACACTTCATGAAATATTTGCGCAAAATGTTTACAAACAGTGCCAACAGTGCGGTTTTATTAGAAACCGGTTCCGTCTTATACTAACGGCCGTCATGAAAATTTTACATTTTCACCAGTATAAGTAGTACGTAAGTAACGTGACCATTTATTCTTTGACTCAAAACGGGACATTGCCATTGGCGCCGATTCCCTTGTTCACAAATTAAACTCAATTTAAGTTCAGTGCATCTTTTTCTTTCTATTTCATTAAGAACAGGACAGAAGATAAATATTAGTTTAGTCCTGTTAAATTAAGATACGCCATAGACAGTTTAGACGTGATTAAAAACATGGCTACTAAAAATACATCAATTTATTTACGTCAGGGGCTGACTAACTGACTGTCCTTTTCTTAATGAAATAGATAATTTGTTCATCATAGAAAAAAACTCTTTCTACTGGAGCATTTGTAGCAGGCAAACATAAAATCCGACGCCGCGACACGGGCGGCGCGACGGCCGCGGCCGTCCGGCCGGCTCGACTACTCAAATTTTCGCGCGGTTTCCGAAAACGGGACAATTTTGTGTCCCAGAGTTCATTTCGGGGACACCGGGACTCGTAATTATAAAAAGGGACAGTCCCGTTCAAAACGGGACGTCTGGTCACGTTATACGTAAGTCAAAAGTAAGGAAAGCTATTCTTTGTTTAAGAGGATAACCGTTATTGTGTGACCGTTCAGAAACCAAAGCTTTATTACCTAACTACTTTAAGGGTTGATTTTTCAATCATCTGATAACTCTATTCGAGGAATAATTTTGAAATTTTGACAGTTGTTTCATATAAAAACTGTCAAACGTCAATTTTATTCCTCGCATAAAAGTTATCCGGCGATGGAAAAATCAGCCCTAAGACAAAGTTCGCATCTCAATAAGATAAAAACTCTACGAGCGTCATTATTTCTAATTAAAAAAACATCTTTGCAAAAATTATCTAGTGACGTCAATTGAAACGTCATGACGCGTCGACTGAAATGGAATATCGCGCAACATTGATACACAAGGCTATGACCGTGCTCAAGACCTCACACAAGGCCAAGGTTAGAACCATGAGGACGACCTCGACCTTGTGCCAGTACAAAATGATTCACCTCGACTTTGCACTCATACGAGGCCACCCGCTTTACCTTGTGATTCGAGCGTCCTTTGATAACGGAAATTAATTTTAATATTTTTATAACACATATTTGCTCGTAAAGGGTCTCTTATTTCACCAATTTAAATATCGTTTTGTATCTCATTACGTACTTGTGCGTTATTGTAATGTTAAACGCACGAGTTTCTTTTTAATAAGGTAAAACGCACGGTTTTTAAAGATGCTCCGTCTAAAACGAACGGTACTTTTTTAAATCTTAGCAAAGAGTTTTTATGTCAGAAAACTGGTCAACATTTTATGAATAAAATTAACTTTGGGATATAAAATATAAACATTTACAAATTGTTAAAATTTTTATAAGTTGTGCTTTAGCGAGTGATTAAAGATTTATTCGGTTAAGAAAGTCCGAGTTTTATTTATTTCCTCGCAAATATGTTATAAAACGTCGTATGAGTATGACATACGTGCGCTTTGATAATTACAGCCTCTGCTTTCTTGTAGCCCGAGCCGTAGGCGAGGACTAGCAGTATCGCCTCGGCTGTAATTTTCAACTTACCGCACTATATCATAATGACCTACTATTATCTTTCGAACAAAATAGTACCTAGTAATTAGGATTAGTATTTTTTTAAACGAATGTTTAATACGATTTCATAGAGCTTATCTTTGTTTAAAATAGCATTTTTGCAGCGAATTTTTGTTTGGGTATCTGCAGAACCAATTGTGAAGACTTGCGGATGGGATGACACAAACTAGAGGGACCATTTCAAGCTGGAATTAGCAGTATCCCCTTTATTCATAAACGTTGCTTAAAGTTAAGCAGTGATTAGCGACTGTTTAACCATACATTTTTGACGTTTAAGCGTTACTTAACTTTAGTCATAGTTTATGAATAAACCCCATCATGTCTATCCTTAATTAACTATTTTTCACCAATTCGTCCGACAAATGTAATGATTCCAGTGTACTTTCCGTTAGCGCATCCTTTCCTTACCCCCAGCGTAGGGTAGCCGTTGATTTACCGTGAGGTTTTACTTTAAAGTCTAGTTAAGAGGTAGATAATATGGTACCTGCTAGCCGAAGTTAGTACCCGAAATATGCCGATGACGTAACGACGGGCACTACTACGCAGTATCAAGACAGTCTTACTAAAATTTAGCGTAGTGTAATAAGAGTAAGCAAGTTAGTCTGTCTATGTCTATTAGACCGACCCAGTGGGTTCGGCCGTGCTTGCTTGCTTGCTGAATATCGCGTGGTCCAATAAGACTTAGGGGCCGTCTCCACGAGCGAGAGAATCGCGGCGATATTATCGTCGTGCCACGTGTATTTTTATACACTCTCTTAGAACGTGTCTCCACACGGCGATATCATCGGCATCGCGGTTGCGGTGAGAATTTGTTGTCACGGCACGGTGAGACTATCGCCACGATTCTCTCGCCTGTGAAGATGGCGCCTTAGCACGCTTAGACCGTTCAGTCAGCGGTCAGCGCGCGGCAGCGGGGACAAAGTGAAGTAACGTGTTTGTTTGCTGTGGCGTGCAAAATGGCTTGTTCAAAAGAAAAGGAAGTGATTTTTAATCTTAGGTATTATTGTGTATTTGCATATTTGATAATTTTTCCCATAAAAGTAAATACTCCTTCACCCATATTTTTCTTTTCTTTTTTGTATTCAAACTAGGTAATAGTCGCGGCAAGAGCTATGGCGATTTTCTGGTGCTTCGAAAGTCTTCCCATGACACTGCGACAACCGTCACCGGCTACGTGCGCCTTGTGGCGCCTTGCAAATGAGTGAGAGCATGCGGTATTCAGGGCGGTGTAATAGCGAGCTTGTCTAATTAAACTTTAAGACAGTCATAATAAGAATGTCTTGATATTACGTAGTGTAATAGCCATAGGCCTTTTAGTACTCATACACAAGAGCGACACGGCCGGGCCGTCGACAACATATGCCGCTCGTGTATTTGAGCACCGTACCAACTCTACACACCACAGACGACGGCACGTTGTCGACGGCTGCAGTTGTCTGTGCCGCTGAGGTGAGGCGTGAGTTACTAAAAGCTCTTATAAGCGATATTCAGGGACCCTTTCCCTAAATCGGGATGGTGTATTAAGAGGAAGGGGGATATTAAAAACACATCACCTCGGGCCCTAAATAGGGGTCTTAGACAAGTGCCTGTCGTATGATGGTGATGGTAATGGTATGGTACAGACGCCAGCACATCAAGCTACTACAATCTGTCAAATTTCTTTAGTAGGTTTTCAATTTTATCGCTAAAGCATTAGGTTCAAAGTTGATTGGGAAAATTTGACAGTTTCGGTCAGCTTGATGTGCTGGCGTCTGTACATGACGATGATGATGATAAATAAGTATGTACCTACTGACCTAATAATAATTCGTTATCCACTGACGTTTCTATTAGAGAAGGAATAGTTATTTTGGGTACCACCAGGAAATGTACTGGTGCCTGTTTATTTCTGGTTTCATCGAAAACAACGCACTGGAACATAACAATGGAAAAACTGTGTAAATATGATAAGAAACTCGTTTCATTAAAAAAGTATTAGAATATACCTAGTTATTAAAATTAAGCACAAGCAATTAGAAAATCAGTTCGGAATTGGGACAGAATGCCTTTGTAATAATAAAATCGTGATGGTTATAATGAAACATAAGGTATTTACAGGAAGTATCACTGAATGTATCACGGTATATTATCCTGTTGCTAAAAGTAGGTAACCAGGTAAACACTATAGGGGGTATTACCCCCTTTATTTATAAACGTTGTTTAATGTTAAGATGTTTTTAACATAAAAAATGTGTGGTCTAACAGTCGCCAATCATAACTTTAAGCAATGTTTTTAAAAACCCCGCATTAAAAGTAAGAATGTTGTTATTTTGCGGGCTAACCTGGCGTTTCCGTTTTAACACACCAACACAGTACATTTTTTTTAAGGCTTAGCACACCAACGTTATAACAACAATTGGTTTCTATAAGTACTATCATCACAGTCAACAATACAAGAAATAAATTAGGTGTAATAAATACCTGCTCATCTTCGAATATAAACTTTTCTGGTTCCTTCCCGCCGTTAAAATCAGCAAAACTTGGTCTCTTTTGTGCCGTCGCGGTAGCCATTTTGATTTAATTTATAGACAATTAGATACGTCTCACAAATGTTATATTGGATTACTTATATTAATCAGTAATATCCGATGTGCACTATGTGTGAGATCTTGTTTGTCTAAAGGTATAAAGATAAAACTGTAAATTAGCTATTAGATTGGATTAGAGGCTGTATCAAAATAATTTAATATCTCTTTCTGGCACATACAAAATTGGCTATAATTCTATAAAAGAAAGAGATGGAAGTAACAAGAACAGTCATTTGGCGAGGAAAACAAATGACGCAATTATTTGACATTAGAATATGACATAGGTACATAATGTTGAATGAAAATGTGTTCATTTACGTTCCATATCACGAAAACGGTATCTTCGACATGAGTCGCCTTGGCTTGCCTGGAAATCTCTCCGGACTCAGGCAGGCCGAAGGAAAGAAAACCTCAGGTACAGATACACTTAGAATATGACTTCGCCTTGGAGTGTAAATGTGGTGCTGTCCCACAAACAATGGGGTACTTACCTACCTAATATCGTGTAGGTACTTCTGCTTGCACGCTACAGGTAGCGTGCAGGCAAAAGTACCATCAACTCCTGAGTTGATGAACGCTTCTGAAGGTGCCAAGCTCTGGGCTGACTGTATAAAGATCATGACATCGACACGCTAAGATAATTTCGATACAGCCTAACTTACTGCCCTCTCCCAGCGACGCCCTAAGCCGAGGTCCGGTCCCCACAGGGGGTGCCCTTTTTTTTTGTGTGGGAAATCATCAAATTACCTCTCCCGCTCTGAGCGTGTCAGACTTTTACTGACTAAAACCCACCCGTGTTCCTTCAGTTGCCTGTGGTGCCAGGGAACACGGTATCTCTTTCGAACAACCCGCAGCCCTGGCAGGCATCGGCCCTAGCGGACCCGTGCCCTAGCGGAGTCGTGCTGACATCTCTTTGAGAACACACGCGCGTGGAACACAACGCGCCGTCGACCCGGGCCTGGTCCTTACCGGGCGGCGAGCTGCCCATTGCTCGCCGCCCACAAGCCCGCGCCTACTGTGGCTGGGGGTCGGCTGTTGACTCCCGTCCAGGGCGTCTCCTGCGGCAACTAGGGGCGCGAGGGCGCAGTGATTGCCTCTCCCTCACGCGCTCCGCCTCCTCCTTCGCGAGCATTACTGTTTCGCAGAAGGAGGTGACGGCCTCCCATGCACTCTCGCTCCATACCATGGTCTGGACCAGGGCCGGACACGAGTCCACTCCTCGTCCGTGCCGTCTTCATAATCGGACGTGTTAACAATTTTTTACTTAAATATTTTTTGCATTTTAATTTTTTGGCACTCGGAAATATTACTTATGTTACTTGCCATAAAACTCTAAACTAAGTGCTATCTGTGTGGTAAAGTGAAGGGCCAGCCCGACCTTGACAAACGCGGTGTGCCTGTGCGAGTAGTACTTGCTGTGTTTTAAATGTTGTGGTCTTTGTCTTGCGCGCTTGACGGTTGAGTACCTAGCTGCTTGCTACGCGGCGGCGCCGCGACCGTGGTAGCGTAAACAAACATTCAAGTACTTCATATAACGAGCGCCGGAGAAAATTACTACGATCTAACGCAGCCGCACTTCCTCTACAAGTACTATGTCTACTACGGACACTTTGTTGAATAAATCAGTGTCAGATACTGACATAAACCTATTGGGAAATGCAAATAAGACCCCACCTAATTATGTTTTTCAACGAGTCAAGAGGAGCAGAGAGGATATGGATGATGATCTCTCTAGGCAACTGCAAGAATTTAAAGAAGAGATGAGGAAGATGATGTCTCTTTTTTCAATTAATCAAGGAAATGAGATGTCAAAAATCTCCACTACTCTGAAGGAAATTCAGCAATCAAATGCCAAAATTGAGAACTCCATAGCTTTTCTTACGACACAAAACGATGAATTCAAGAAAAAAATCCACCAATTAGAAACCGAGGCGAAGAAAGATAAGGAGTACATAGTTACGTTGGAGAACAAATTTGAGGACATGCAAATTGGCAGTAGAAAATCAAATTTTGTAATAAAAAACGTTCCGAAGAAAAATAACGAAACCAAGGACGATCTTATAGATCTGACTATATTACTGTCGCAAAGCATTGATTGTAAAATTAATAAATATGACATTAAGGATATTTACAGACTGCGAGGTACCAACAGAGACAACAATCAGTCACCTATTATTGTTGAAACGAGTTCCACTCTCTTGAAAAACGAAATATTGAAGATGGGAAAAGCTTTTAATATTAAACACAAAACTAAACTATGTTGTAAACATCTTGGCTTTAAAACGCAGGAAGATACCCCCATATTTATTACGGAGCATTTAACAACAAAAGGATCTCGCCTACATTTCCTCGCCCGAGACTTAGTAAAATCAGGCGCCTATAAATACTGTTGGACGGCCTACGGCAAGGTGTATGTAAAAAAGGACGAGCAATCGCAGACTATTATTATTAAAAGTGAAGCCCAGATTCACAGTCTGACTCTGCAGAAATGACTACATACATGTTGCCACCGGTATTTATGCCATTATATATATTATACTATAAATATTGTATGCAGCATTACCGCTTCGTCCCGTGTTCTTTATGCAGTCACCCGCTTTTTACTGTATACTGTTAACACTTACTGCGCGGTGCTAATCACCATAGTTATAGATAGATGCTATATAACACGTCGTAACTTTACATCACATGAGCTTACACATAACTCACCTAAATGCATTATACGCTTACACAACAATCATTTATCCAAAAGAATCTTATTTCTCATTGACTTATACTACGCATTCCAAACCAAAACTTTTTTATACGTATACACACTTTTACCTACACTTATAATACATACAGTCGCTATTTACATATACCTCACACCGTGTTGTGTATTATGGTACATTAGTAATATAAAAAGAGCAGCCGTTCGTTGCTATACAAATCTTACATTATCTTTTCTTGTAACCATTAATTATAAGAGTACCCTCAACGATTACCATATTTACTTTAAGGTATTTGCTCCATGTAATTACTTCCATTCTGTTAATATCCTAACAAAATGAGTGATACGCTTCAAACAGTTACTGATATAGATAATTTTGAGATTGCGCGCACCATTGAATGCGACAGTAATGAGCTGTCTAGGCACATTTTTGTAAAGAAAAGTGACCTAACTATTTCCTCACAGAACATTAGAAGCATTTATTGTAACTTTGATGATTTTTTATTGACAATGTCTACATTTAACTTTGAAACAGATATCATAATATTTACAGAATGTAGGTTAAATTCTAATAAACCAATTCCTCAACTTAACAATTACAGCTCATATATGACTTCAAGTCAGTTAAATCAAAATGACGGGGTGGTCGTTTATGTGAAGAGTGCACTCGAACATCAGGTTACAGAAATACCTCTATCTCAGGCCTCTTGTCTAAGCCTGGAAATATTGAATAACGTCATTCTCTGTATTTACCGTTCACCATCAAACTCAAATACCGATAGTTTTATCAGTTCGCTCAACAATCATTTGGAGACCATAACGCCAAATAAAAACATCATTGTGGCAGGCGACATAAACATTAATATTATACCTAAACTAATTGAGCAGTCTCATGAACTGAAAAATAGAATGAACTACCTCAACATGATGTCTTTACATGGTATCCTTCCAGGGCATCTGTTGCCAACGAGAGACAAATCTTGCCTGGACCACTTCATGCTTAAAGTAAATAAGAAAAAGTTTTCATCCACTATTGCTATCCTTAACACCACAGTAACTGACCATTACACAACCCTTCTAGTATTATCTAAGCAAAAAAGCTTACACAATGTTCGTAAAACTAAGACATTTGTTGACTTCGAACAGGCCCTGCATTATCTAAAAGAAAAGAACCTGAGTGAATTACTTTTCTGTGATGATCCTGATTCTCTGTGTACTCTGTTGATACAAACTCTAGCTGATTCCATCAAATTAAATACGATCACATTAAAGATCCCTAGTAAAAAACGCATATTAAAACCGTGGATTACCAATGGTATTTTGCGCTGTATACAAAATCGGAATAAACTCCAAAATAAACTTCGTCAGGATCAAACCAATGAAATCCTAAAAATAACATACAGACGTTACAGAAACTACTGTAACAACTTGATTAAGAAACTAAAAAGACAATATGAAAGGAATCTGCTTTCTAAATCAGTTAATAACAATAAATTACTGTGGAAAAATATAAAAGCTATTACCTACTCACAGAAAACAAATAATTATGATGCAGATTTGTTAAAACTACAGCCAACCCCGGCTGATTCAGTAAACTTTATCAACAATTATTTTTCTAAAATTGGCCATAACCTGGCTCAACAAATCCTACCTACAACCTTCAATTATGCCTTCGGTCAGAGCAGTAACGCTTCAAATCTTGTAAATTCTTTTGTACTTCTTGAAACTGACGCCAACGAAGTATACAGAATATTAATCAACTTAAAAACTGACAGTGCCCCTGGCTGGGACAACATCTCTACGAAATTTTTAAAGTACATAGGCATGGAAGTCGTCCCTATCATAACCCATCTTGCGAACCTCTGCTTTAAAACTGGGATCTTTCCTGCCCCGTTAAAAATAGCCATTATCACTCCTGTGCACAAGAGTGGGAGTAGAGACGATATTAATAATTATAGACCAATTTCTGTTCTCACTAGTATATCCAAAATTATTGAAAAATTAATAAATGTTAGGCTTCTTAATTACTTAAATAAATTCAATATCATCTCCGACTCGCAGTTTGGTTTTCGTCAGGGTATTTCCACTGAGGACGCCGTCATATCACTAACTTCCTCAGTGGCCAATCATCTTGACAATGGAGATAAGTGCCTAACTGTCTTTTTAGACCTTAAAAAGGCTTTCGATACCGTCTCTACGCCTATCCTTGTGAACAAGCTGGAAAAAATAGGTATTAGAGATACCGCGCTTGACCTGTTTAAGAACTATCTCTCAAATAGGAAGCAGAGCGTCAAAGTGGGGCAGCATATAAGTGATGTCACAGATGTATCATACGGCGTCCCCCAAGGAAGTGTATTAGGTCCAACGCTCTTCTTGATATACATAAACGACCTGTGTAACATGAAAATACCTAATGCCAAGGTCCTGTCGTACGCCGATGATACAGCTGTCATCTTCTGTGGTAGGACTTGGCAAAATGTGCAGCTAAGTGCTGAAATAGGAATGTCCCAGGTTGCGAATTGGCTCAATGCTAATGTTCTCACATTAAATACATCCAAAACAAACTTTATAAGTTTCAGCATCTGCAATCGTACTCAACCAACCGGCGATTTTCGAATCATTATACACACTTGTGATGGTATTAATGTGGATAATTGCAACTGTTCTAGTATTGGCAAAGTTTCTAGCACTAAATATTTAGGGGTGTTGCTGGATCAGAGATTGTGTTGGTACCCCCATCTTGAGCAGGTTGCAAATAGAGTCCGCAAGCTAAATTGGATTTTTAAGACTCTGCGTCACGTGCTCCCTAGGTCTATACAGAGTAGCGGTAAGCCTGTTAGAAATGTGCTCACTCAAACATATATTTCTCTTGCGCAATCAACATTGATATACTGTATTCCTGTTTGGGGTGGGGCAACAAAATCCAAATTCATCCAATTGGAGCGAGCACAACGAGCTCTGCTCAAAATAATTCACTTTAAAAAAAGGAGATATTCCACAGAGAACCTCTATAAAATCAGTGATGTACTGTCAGTTAGGAAACTATACATTACTCAAGTTATTTTAAAAAAGCACAAAACCTTACCTTATAATTCGGATATACACTCTAGAAGAAGAAAACACAACATAGTTCAAATACCTTTTACCAAGACCAAATTCGGATCTATGCAATTTAGTAACCGATCAGCTCAATTGTATAACAAATTAAATAAAGACATTTTCATTTATGCAAAATCTTATCATATATGTAAAGAAATGTTGATTGATTGGATAAAACCACTGACATATGAAAATACCGAAGCCCTCTTACAAAACGTAACTTAATAAGTATACATACCTACGCGTACATTCACACACACATACTCATACTCATACAACCACACATTCATAACACTCATGTACACTCAACAACACATGCACTCTCATGCACACGCCCACACTCATGCACACGCCCACACTCATGCACACGCTCACACTCATGCACACGCTCACACACGTTCACTTAATTATATTTTTGTCTTACTACACTCATGTTTACACTATTATTATTATTATTATTATTATGTACTGTCTTTTATTTTTTGTGTTTTAAGTACCTACTGTTGTGAAGGAGCGGAGTCCTCTAATACAGGCATTATTTGCTTAAATGAGGTCTCCAAACCCAAAATTGTTTGTGTATAACTTTTGGACACAATAAACATTATTATTATTATTATTATTATTACTCTCGCTCCATACCATGGCCTGGACCAGGGCCGGACACGAGAGATTGCCGCCACGAGGACACGGCGGTGCTCCGCCCAAGCCGGGCAGACCTCTACCGTATGCTCCACCGTGTCCTCCGGGCGATCCACACAGTGGTGACACCCTGGCGTTTCCTCCCGCTTTATCTTGAACAGGAACCTACCGAAACAACCGTGTCCGGTGAGGACCTGCGTCAGGCGGAAGGTGAGGGCGCCGTGGCTCCTCTCTAGCCACTCCTCAAAGAGGGGACTTATCGCCGCAATTTTGGCGTGCCCTGCACTGGGTTGCGACAATCGCACTCTCCATGCCGCTATGAGATCCCGCCGGAGCTCTGTCCGCTGTACCGTGATTTTTCGCGGCAGCGGAGTTACGCCCCGGCGTTTTGACTCCTCTCGCCACTCCCATATGTGGGCGAGGACTTTAGCCTCCAGATCCCAGGATCCAGGAGGCAATCCGGCAAGGAGGCTCGCCGCCTCAGCGGAGACCGTGCGGTATCCTCGGACCAGCCGGACAGCCATGACCCTACGCGTTCAACCGGCGTGCTGTTCGCCGCCTCAGGGAACGCGCCCAACAGGGGGTGCGCTTAGCGTGTAGTTTTAATTTATTGAGACATCCGCAGGCAAGACCGGTTAAGCTGACGACAACCTCATAGGTTGAACTGGGTGATGCCAAATCGAGAAAAATAAGATGTTAAGAAGAAGAAGTATCTTTGACTCTTTTTAGCATGTTATGGGTCAGGTAAATAAAAATAAAAACGCAAAATAAACAAAACCATTTAATATATTAAGTTATAAATACATAACTTGGGCTATATACATGCACAATAATATAATACAATGCAGATCACAGTCTTATATGGTATTCTATGTTTACATTTATGTGTATGTCAGTTGATGAGAAACACATGGCGAACTGGATACAAATCAATTGAAATAATGTCAAAATTTATAATTATACCTTGTCCATTAGGTAAGCCGTTTTTTGACAGCTGCCTTAGAACGAACTATTCCAGATTACGTACAAATTAACTTTAAAATGCGTATTAAAAACGTACGTACGTGCGTATATAAACTGCCATATCTTATTGACGACTTCTTACATACCTACATTATAGTACCGTACAGTTACGAACACCAATATGTCAACACTTGGCAACTTTCAATTGCGATTTTTTCGTGAAATAACGAATGCAACGTTGAAATACGACACATTACATAAACCTATGGGTTCGAAAATACTGTGTTCGTAACAAAATAAAATTTCATAAAAAAATAAAGGAGTAAATCGTTTTTGAATAAAGCCGAGTGTATGCATACTTTTGCTCGTGACTGTACACGAATCAGTTTTCACAAAAAAAAAAAAAATGCGTAGTTCATCTGTCAAAAAACGGTTTACATAGTGGACAGGGTATAGGTCCCGTTCACGCTGCACTATTCTGTACGATATTATAAGGTCTAAAGTTGGGATCAAACGCCAAAACCCCACTGTTCATTCAGTTATAAGGAAATTTAATATCTGAATTATCAGGAAATTATATGTCGTCCTCCAGTCTAACAGTGTGCAGCTGAATACCAGTATTTTACTTGGAGCAACTGCGCATCTGACCTCCACATACCCAGACCCATTGGTAAGACTGGTTGTGAGACTTTTGGACTCCTGAGCAAGGACTGTCAAAGATCTACGAATGACAGCCGGGACCAACGGCTTAACGTGCTTTCCGAGGCACGGAGGGGTCTCGATAAGTAATGGACCGCGGCTACAACGAACAGTGTCGCTGTTTGCCATGTGATCCCAAAATTACACACAGTAAAATATCGCACTGAATGTCGCCGATAAACGGTGCCTTTACATACAATCATTCATTATTATCATTACATGGAATGGAATTATTATATAATATGGTGAAGATTTATTGCTGATATTTGTTTTTTTTTTTACCTAAAACCAAATTAAACATTTTTCTTGTAAAAATCTGATCATTATTACATACTGGGAGTCTACTCCGAAGTGCAAAGTGCGAATGTTCGGATCGGACCGACACATGGCCGAACCGAATATAATTGAAAAATGCGAAAAAAGTTCGCATCGGCTCAGTTGGGTCGGGACCATAGTCAATATTCGAAAGAGAGTAGGATCGGGGCCGACCGAACCAAATAGTAACTTCGTAGCAGGAAACGGCCGAACATTCGGCCGATACTACTTCGGAGTAGACCCCCTGGAGTCTTTAGCCAGAAAGTCTATAAAGCTGAAATAAATAGTATACACTGTGTTTTGATATGACACATACTCATCACCTGCCTAGCCTTTTTCCAACTATGTTGGGGTCGGCTTCCTGTCTTTATAGGGTCAAATTAAATTAGCTAGCGAAACTCTGCCGTCGTGTTGGGTATCGACATCTAATCACGATAAAATAAAAATGAAAAAGTTTGCATGATTTTTTTTTGGAATCAGTGACCGCTAATAGTATTGTTTGAAGTTGAGTTGAGAAAACCTGTTTTCTTTTGTTTTATCGTCGATACGCATCACGTCTGTGAAGTTAACACAAAAAAAAAAGATTTTTAAACTGAAGGCCAATTCTCGTACTTAAAAAACGTTCAAATTTAAGTAACAATCTCATCTCAGCGACATTTAAAGTCAAGAACTTGTCAACATGTAGGTATGTAATTTGATTGATTGTGACTGAGATTAGAATACGAACGTTCTTAAATATACAGGAATTGCCCTCTGATATTTCAAATTATTATCAGTAGTCGATGTCCCCACAAAAAAAAAAAAAAAAAATCAAATGAATTAATTTTTCCCATCACGTAAGCGGAGTTTCGCTAGTTTATTTAACTTGACCCCGTATAACCGAATGCAGCTGAATACCAGTCCCTTACATGGAGCGACTGCCTATCTGACCTCCACAATCCAGTAATGCCACAGCCCTTATAAAAGCTTTAAGAATATGTCATATTAGTCATTATAAAACGACGCTGGGCTTGTACAGCAGCACATCAAGCTACTACAATCTGTCAAATTTCTTTAATAGATTTTCAACTTTATTGCTAAAGCATTAGGTTCAAGGTTGATTGGGAATATTGACAGTTTCGGGTAGCGTCTGTACAGTCAACTGCACGTCAGTTACTTGTACAGTTTCAATGTCGAGGCCAGCGGGGCGATTGCGTAACACACTATCAGTAGGATTGAGTTTCATTTTGACAGTTCATCAACATTCATTGCGTTATTTACGTTGTTGAACAGACAAATTTTTCGAACATATGAAGCAATGGATAAGCAATATCCTTCAAAATGATTCAAAATGCGATTATTTGATAGTGTGTTATGCAAAGGTGCATTTTATACTGGTGTTATAACGACTGACTTGCCTATCGTAATGTATTGCTCTGACCAGACGATAACATTTTAAAATAAACAAAATTTATTCGAGTTTGTGACTAAATGATCGTTATTAATTTTATTAAAAATAAATATTTATATTGCACAATGGCGAGTCAGAAAATAAAAATGAGCGAAAGCTTCTTTCGCACTAGAAATAATAGAAAAAAACTAAATCGCGACCTAACATACAATAATTATAGTAGTTTAATGTTAAAGAAATGTGATCATAACATATCGCCTGTGTTCCCCGATGGGTTAGACCCCTTCGTCAGACTTCCGGGCTTTTGACTTCTAACGACTATCAAAGATCTAGTGACAGCCGCGACTAACAGCTTATCGAGCTTTTCGAGGCACGGAGTCTATAAGTAATGGATGGTCACCCATCCACGAACCGACCGCGGCAAGCGCCCCGTGCGGCTGTCATTATTTAGCCACAAGCCCCTCTATTGTGTGTTATGTTATAATTGAAAATTCTAAAAATGATCACATTCCTTTAACTGAACTACTTAAAAACATACAGAATATTAAATTAATGGAAGATCGTTCGTTCAATTGAAAAGGAACTTAGCCTATGTTATATACCTTCTTTGGTAAAGCACTATATTCATATTGCACAGCGGTAGCAAAATACTCAAATTATTTTTTCATTGATAAAAGGATAATGAACTTAACTGCAACATAAATAGAGTTCAAAATAGCTTGTAAGAGGTTCTCTGTGGCGAGAATGCTCGCGCACATTTTAACTCAAAACTTGACAGCAAAGAATGTGATAGATTTTGTTATTGTTGCCCTATCTGTACTAACCCTTATACTAGAATACACCTCATCCCACGATAAGAAAATAAGTTGTTAGCGCGACTAACTACTCATAGTACGCCAAACGTACTTAAAGTTGTACAGGGATCTTTTGGCGGGTGGTCAAAATCGGAACTAATTCCGCCATTTTATTTTTTCCACACAATTTCACAAATGTTTACCAACAACGCCCCCCTAAGATCCCTGTAGCACTGTATGTATCTCTTGGAGGTATTTTTTTATAAGTAAGTAGAAGTCGTCTAATAATAAAACGAAAAAGAAATAAAGGCGGGATATAGGAATACCTCTGCCGAACCCTTCGGGAAATACAGGCATGATGTTATGTTATATGAGTCCTAATTTTTCTCATATTAAGAAGAAAAAATATATATATATAAACATCCGAATTGAGAAGCTCCTCCTTTTTTTGAAGTCGGTTAAAAATATAGTACATCACCAAAGCATCTTAGAGCTAACTTACATAATATTTACAAAATTATCTAGAATCACTTGAAGTAGTAACTGTCATAGTTTAGTTACTAAAATAACTTACTAAATACCTTAGTTTAGTCGAGTCGACTTATATCAATGTTGGCATTATTATATTTTCAGCAGCATTCGCTGAAGCCGCCATTTTGGTAGAATATTTTAAAAGTTTTTACAAAAAAAATATAAATTGAAAAAATGAAAAATAAATCGCAAATTACTAAGCTGAATTTTTGTGAGCACCTTTAATTTGATTGTAAGTTTTTAGTGGGGAAAAAGGGGACGAATTCTAGAATTTCGCAAAAAAAAAGTCGTTTTTATGACTCAAATGTACTCAGCGTTAAGATGTCACTCAGTGGGGTACAATATAACCCCACTACCATATACAGCCTGTATCAGAAACGTGTGGTCAAATTTAATGGTACGGTACAGTACAGACCATTATAACTGATCAAACATTTGGGTAGAGAAGGTAAACTAGCCACGTCTGCAATATGCCCAATAAGCTGTGGGCCAAAATAACCACCACGAGGAGCCCTGACACAGCTAGAAGGCGTTGCGGTAGACCCCGTAGAAGATGGCGGGACGAGTTGGACAAAACAAACGACCAGTGGTCTACTTTAGCCCTGGATCGAAAGAGCTGGAAGTCATGGGGAGAGGCTTTTGCCCAGCAGTGGGATAATGCAGGATAATAGTAGTAGTAGGTATAAAAGTTTTGTATGGAACAGTTGATAATTTTGTTCGCGGCATCGATGTTATTTCCATGGAGAAAGTTGTACAGTTTGATGGTCTTACCACGCCTTCTGTTACACGATGCTGTATACCCATATTGGAGCGGGCCGGTATACCCCTCAGAAATAATGTTACCTTGCTAAACGTATTTTTAAACAAAAAATGTGGCTTCAGTGAAATGCTATTTAGAATGAGCAAAAAGCTTAATTTCATTCTACGAGCTAGATTTTTCAAACCCATTCAGTTACATTCTAACATTTATAAACTAGGGTCATTACAAACGTAAAGTTAAGTGGCATAAATTATTTGTAGCGGACCTCTCACTCGCACTTTCGACCTTTATGGAGTAGGCTAATTATAGTGTTGTGTGTAATGTGTATTCTACTTTAGCACCTTTCCAATAATGTAAACAAATATGTGTATTTGGAAAAATAACTTTAAAAACTCCACATAAGGTTCAGTTTGCGCTGCAACTTCAACCAAATATATGACGTTCTCAATAGTGCTGATCATTCTAAAATCAACTTAATTTACACTAGAACAAAGTTGAAATTTGCTTAAGTGTAATTTTTTATTGCTAAATGGGCCCAGTGTTGGCCTCGATCACGCCTGATGGAAAGTGATGGATGAGGTCTATGATGGAACGAGCGTGTCCAGAAGATGCCTGTCCACTCTTGCTTTGAATGCCATCAATTGGAAACTAAATTTGAATGTTCTTTAAATGTGTTATTGTTATTGACATAACGATTAATGACCTTGACTTTACGTTTGTAATGACCCGAGTAAAGTCAATTTTGCTATAAGAAACCGCTCGTACAACGAAGTCAACCTTTTCGAACTGAACTAACTCCTAGTAAAGTCCGCTCGTCATTTAAAACTAGTATAGTGTAAATATTCGAAAAGACTCGAGATAAACTCGAATTTATTTACAATAATTATTTATTCTAGCACTATAGTGACAAGACAGCCATTCAAACCATGTCTTAATTTAAATAATTTCGATACTCGGTTTCTGAAAACCCAATTATGAAAACTCTTTTATCGTATCTAGGCTAGTTTCCTAAAAATATCTAATTAGTCCGTCAGTTAGATTATCAAAAATGATTGAACCCGTATTTTTTCTTTTGTCAATTATATAAAAAATGATGAAGATTGGCCCGTTAAAGTTCCGCGACTCCCAAATTTTAACGCGCTTTATCTTTGTCATTTTTTTTTGATTGACAAAAGAAAAAATACGTGTCCATTATTTTTCGATAATCTAATCTAACTGACATACGAGTATTGGCATAAAAAACCTGGCCATAAGTCTAATATTCAAAGTGTGGCTAAACTCAATGCAACCATCACTTTCCGACAGCTAAATAACCTGTTCATAACGTACCGCACCCCCCCGCGCCCTTATCCCTTCACCTCGCGGCACACAGGTAGTCGGAAATCAGTCGTCGTCCAGTGCGGTCCATTGTTTTCTCGATAACCTTATTTTTTGTGCTCCTAAAATTTGCTGTTTTAGTCGTTTTGTTAATAGTTGGTGGGATAAACACGACGAATATGGATGTTCAAGGTATGTAACAACATAAATAATATAATTTCATTTAAGTTACAGACCCACAAATGTTTTTTTTTAATTTCGCAAAGGATACCAAAATAATCTCTTTGTCTATTAAAAAAATAAAAAATCAGAAGCGGTTTTGTATGTGTTCCGAGCATTTCCGAGTATTGATCTATTATTTTAAATAAAGTTTAGACTTTCCTTAAGAGCATTGTGAAAGAAAATATTCCGCTTTGTTCCGCCATTTTGTTTAGCACTCATTCAAACAAAATGGACAATTAATTTAAAACAAGATTATTTACAGTAAATTCTCTTTTTATTTTTAGATTCCATTGGGAATTTCAAGAGCATGTCAAATAAGCAATTATATGATATCGTTCAAGAATGCCCTGACGGAGAAAATTCATCAATAGAAAGCAGTGACGAGGAACACAATAGAACAGCAACAGATGAAAACGATGAATCTGATTTCGATGATTAATTTTTTTGTTTAATTATATTAACTAGTAACATTACTATAATAAACGTTTGAAAACTATCTTAATTTATTTATTTTATAGTTTCCACGTCACAAATGTCACGAAATAATATTGGCCAGGTTTTTAGTACAAATACTCGTATGTGTGACGGACTAAATATAATTATTTATTTTTTTTACCCAGGAAACTACCCTATTGGCTAGAAAAAAGAATCGGGCCGTAGTCAAAATAAATAACCAGTCATCGAAGTGGGGATGTAGAAGTGGAGTAGAATAGTGGAGGCCCAGTGGTAATGGACGACATACCGAGTTCCAGGTGGTGGTTTTGAACACTTTACTTTGAGTAAATAACTTCATCACCACTGCTGTCAAAACGGTGAAGGAAAACATCGTGAGAAAACCGGCATGTCCTAGAACCAAAACTTCGACGACATGTCGTGACATCTACAAACCCGCACTGGGCCCGCGCGGTGAATGATTAGCCTACTCAGGATCAGGCTATCAGAAACCGAGGTTTTTCATTAATTCGTTACCGAGATAAAGTTTTTGATAATTTTCGTGATTTTATTTTGTCATCTAGAAATATTCAGGGTCAAAATAACTGACTTTTTAAGTCGGTTAAATCAATTGTCATATGTTGGGGGGCTTATAAAGTGACTAAATTCTAGAATTGTCTAGCGTGGGGACCTGCGAGACCCCATGTAGAGTAATACTCGGACTTGACTTTGAGTCGCGAGCTAAATGCGGTTATTTTCTTGATTGTATATTTGAACTCGAATATAAAATGCTAATACTTGTACTGTGGGGTACTGCAACACCCGATGCGGGGTATTACGGTACCCCAGGTTGGGAATCTTTGAGTCACTATAATTATTCGTTTGTCTACAAATCTGGACTTCAATATAAAATGCTAGTACTCATACTGTGGTGTTCTGTATTACTCCAGATGGGGTCAGACAGTTCCCCAAGTGTCACTATAGTTACTCAGTTGGCTACCAATCTGGACTTCAATATAAAATGCTAGTACACATACTGCGGGGTCCTGTGTCACCCCAGATGGATTCCGACAGAACACCAAGTATCACTATAATTTCTCTGTAGACTATAAATCTGGACATCAATATAAAATGCTAGTTCTCATATTCTGGGGTTCTGTATCACCCCAGATGGGAACTGACAGTAACCTACATTGAGCCCGAGAGTACCCCAAATTGGGTTCGACAGAACCCCGGATTGGGTCCGACAGTACCCCAGATAGGGTCCCACCGTACCCCAAGTGTCACTACAGTTAGTCTGTTGGCTACATATTTGGACTGGTGTACAAAAGGCGGGTACTTCGCTAGCCCCACGTGGGGTAGTACTTGGTCCACATGAAGTCGGGCGCGAGGTACACTCGGCGACCGCGCACGAAGCATGTTACTATGCCGCGGTATGCCGTGCGGGGTACGCCGCTCTGGGGAACGAGAAAAATTTTAATGAGAATAAAATTAATGCGGATTTATGGAAGACTGAATGGCACAAGCGAACTCCCCGGCTGTCTTTCAACACTACTTAGGGTAATCATCCGACTCTTACCCTAAAGTCGTCCATGAGTTCTAGTTTTTTGGCACCGCGCTGGTAACTCTTGGCGTTGCTGTACATGACGCGGACGACTGCCTTTCAACACTACTTAGGGTAATCACCCGACACTTACCCGAAAGTCGTCCACGAGTCCTAGTTTCTTAGCAGCGCGCTGGTAACCCTTGGCGTTGCTGTACATGACGCGGACGGCTGTCTTTCAACACTACTTAGGGTAATCACCCGACACTTACCCTAAAGTCGTCCATGAGTTCTAGTTTTTTGGCACCGCGCTGGTAACTCTTGGCGTTGCTGTACATGACGCGGACGACTGCCTTTCAACACTACTTAGGGTAATCACCCGACACTTACCCGAAAGTCGTCCACGAGTCCTAGTTTCTTAGCAGCGCGCTGGTAACCCTTGGCGTTGCTGTACATGACGCGGACGGCTGTCTTTCAACACTACTTAGGGTAATCACCCGACACTTACCCTAAAGTCGTCCATGAGTCCTAGTTTCTTGGCAGCGCGCTGGTAACTCTTGGCGTTGCTGTGCATGATGCGGACGGCTGTCTTTCAACACTACTTAGGGTAATCACCCGACACTTACCCTAAAGTCGTCCACGAGTCCTAGTTTCTTAGCAGCGCGCTGGTAACTCTTGGCGTTGCTGTACATGATGCGGACGGCTGTCTTTCAACACTACTTAGGGTAATCACCCGACACTTACCCTAAAGTCGTCCACGAGTCCTAGTTTCTTAGCAGCGCGCTGGTAACTCTTGGCGTTGCTGTACATGATGCGGACGGCTGTCTTTCAACACTACTTAGGGTAATCACCCGACACTTACCCTAAAGTCGTCCATGAGTCCTAGTTTCTTGGCAGCGCGCTGGTAACTCTTGGCGTTGCTGTGCATGATGCGGACGGCTGTCTTTCAACACTACTTAGGGTAATCACCCGACACTTACCCTAAAGTCGTCCACGAGTCCTAGTTTCTTAGCAGCGCGCTGGTAACTCTTGGCGTTGCTGTACATGATGCGGACGGCTGTCTTTCAACACTACTTAGGGTAATCACCCGACACTTACCCTAAAGTCGTCCACGAGTCCTAGTTTCTTAGCAGCGCGCTGGTAACTCTTGGCGTTGCTGTACATGATGCGGACGGCTGTCTTTCAACACTACTTAGGGTAATCACCCGACACTTACCCTAAACTCGTCCACGAGTCCTAGTTTCTTAGCAGCGCGCTGGTAACTCTTGGCGTTGCTGTACATGATGCGGACGGCTGTCTTTCAACACTACTTAGGGTAATCACCCGACACTTACCCTAAAGTCGTCCATGAGTCCTAGTTTCTTGGCAGCTCGCTGGTAACTCTTGGCGTTGCTGTACATGACGCGGACGGGAGTCTTGTCTTCGCTACTGAAGACCTGTTCCGCTGTCACCACTGGCAGGCTTCCTACTGTTTGAAGAAGGTTTTCGTCGTAATATTCCTAGAAGGGAGAAAATTGGTACCTAATGTTAGAGTATGAATTTACATTTTTGTTGAGTCAATCATTTGTAAAGCAAAGTTTTTTGTAAACAGGGCGATTTTTGAGTTAGGGCTTCAAGGCGGAATATCTGAAGTATGAATAAAATGAAATAGAGAATGTTTACACGAACATTGCTTTTCCAGTTTTTTGTTTATTGTGGAATTTATTTTAAGGTGCAAACTCAAACTCAAAGCATTTTCAATAAAACATTTCAAATTTCAAATAAACCAATTACAGGCACTTTTGAATTGCCAAGGGGTCGGTCAGTGAGAAAGATGAATCTAGTTGCCCATTCCAAAGCGTAGTATTTACCTATGGAGAAGAACGGGCAAGAAACTGCACGGACAGTCTTTTAAATCATATTTTTTTTACAAAATATTGGTTTCATCATTCATGTTGAAATTATACGGTATTGCTGCAATGGATTCGCGGCGGAGATGTGAATATCCGTCCTATTAGCAGATTTTTTACATAAAAGTTTTTACGTTGGGGGTTAGGGCTAGAATCAAGTGCCGAATTCATGGTTACAGTTTGCGCGTCGATGTACAGTCACGAACACCAATATGTCAACACTTGGCAGCTTTATCATTGTATTGCATTTTTTTCGTGAAATAACGAATACAACGTTGAAATTCGACACATTACATACTATGGGTTCGAAAATGCTATCTATGTTCGTAACAATATAAAATTTCAATTAAAAATAAAGGAGTAAATCGCTTTTGAATAAAGCAGAGTGTATACATACTTTTGCTCGTAACTGTACCTTACCCCGTGCGTACAGTCAACAGCAAAAGTAGATGATCAAAATCAGAAATTCAATACTAATTAACGGAGTTTGCGTCAGAACTGTGTGGCGTCGAAGTGATTCAAAAGTATGTCAGACTCAGTGTCATACTTTTGAATCACTTCGACGCCGCACAGTTCTGACGCGAACTCCGTTAATTAGTATTGAATTTCAGATTTTGATCATCTACTTTTGCTGTTGACTGTACCATACCGTGTCTGGCTTACCTTGAGTAAGTAAGTGTGGTTCAACTTAACAAACTCCACATATTCCATGTTGAGCTGTATGTTGCGCAGATGCATGTCGAAGAACAGCCCTTTACTGACTCCTATCTGTTAAGGAAAATTATTATAACATTTTACATTTTAATTGTTACTCTTTTTTTGCCTTTATTGTCCGACGGCTGAACAAAGACCTCCCCTTTCTCCTCCTTCTTTCCACCTCGCTCTGTCCAGAGCTGCCAAGGACCAATCTTTATCAAAGGAGTCCAGCTCATCCCGCCATCTCCGTCTGGGCCTGCCTCGGTGTCATTTGCCATTAAGCGGGACCCACTGGGTCGCCCGACATGCGCTAGATGTGTTAATTGTAACTATGGAATAAATAGATTTATGTAATAGTAACAATGAAATGATATTGTTGTTTGTGTTTGTTAGATTGTGTGTGTGTGTGTGATGTTTGTTGGATGCGTTGTGTGTGTGTGTTTTGGGTAATGACAATGTTAATACCAGATCCAGCTGAAAACCAACGTCAGGCACTAGTTGTCTGGCATTTTTGCTGAACTGGGCCGTTTTCTTACTTTCTTAATGTTTGTGTTTACTAGGAGATATTTAGAACATTTGAATCATGAGAGTAAGCGCAATTTGTAAAACTCGCTACCAATAATATTAGTTCCACAGACGCTCACGTTGCTATCAGCGCCAAAATGGCGAAAATCAAATTTCTTTGTTCTGTCATCGATAGCATGAAATACAGCGTACTTGTTTAATATAGGTCAGTGTGTATAACGCGTAAAGAATACAGACCAACATCTTTGTTTGCATCAGTTAAAGAAAAGATCATGTACAATTACCTTTCCAAACGAGTATGTCCTAGATATTTCAGGTCGTATGCACGCCTTGCCGTCAATGTTGACTGGGTTCCGAAGCCAGTCGTCGAAGAAACTGCAACAGAAGAATAACATTCAAAATATTACTACCGTTGTTTCTGCTTTTCCGTACCTCAAAAGGAAAAACGGAACCCTTATAAGATCACTTCGTTTTCTGTCTGTCAAGACCCGTGTGGAGTTATCAAGTTGAAATTAATATCATATACTCAAGGCTGCAATTCCGTAACGTGTAAAAAAAAACTAACTTTATTCGGCCATATTCGGCTGCATGCGACTAGAGTGAATGTCGACCCCAACATAGTTTCGAAAAAATTATGATCGTTAGTACTTACGCAACTGGCCAGTTGGGCGCCAGTTGGGTCCAGGTCTCCTTCCTCAGAAGCCAGCCCAGCCCTGGGAAGAAGTCAGTTCGATGTAGCAACTCTGGTCGGGACATGTCTATGACCCCCATCTTGCCGTTGTCATTCCATGCTGATATGCACCTGAAGAGGTTGAAGAAAAAAGTATTTAGTTTTGAAAGTTCATCGTTCTTCCTGTCAGGGATCTAAAATGTAGTGTTTATTTTTATTTTATTTTGTGATCTTCAACAAAAGATATACACTAAACATTACATATAGTTAATGGACAACCAAGTATTTGGAAGGTGTACTCCTTCAATTACAGGAGACCACACCATGCACAATAAAATGAACAACTAAGCTAACACATTAAATATCTAATACATAATAAAAGAGACAGTGGAACATAAAAATACAACAAATTCTGTAAAATATTCGAACATAGAATAATAAAATACACTAAAAAGAAACATCTATATATATAAAATTCAAAGTCCTGACTGACTGACTGACTGACTGACTGAGACATCAACGCATAGCCTAAACCACTGGTCCTAGAGACATGAAATATGGAGAGTGTATTCTTCGTGAAGAGTAGGTATCCACTAAGAAAGGGTTTTTCGAAATTCCACCCCTAAAAGGGTGAAATGGGGGGATTTTGTTTGTATGAAAAATCTTATTCCTTGAGTTAATAAACTTGAAACTTGGCACGAATACTTATCTAAGTAAATTATGAAGTTGGGCTTTTTTTTGTTTTTATGAACTACCCCCTAAAAGGGGATTGCAGGGTTTCAAAGTTTGTATGGAAGAATTTTAGCGCGCGGTCCGATTTAATCGAAACTCAGTATTTATACCTAAAATTGAAAAGAAAGAATAATGTGTGTCAAGGTTTTTCTAAAATCTACCCCTGACAGCCTGAAAAGGGGTAGTCAATTTTACAGGGGATGATTTTACAGCGGGGCTTGATTAACTCGAAAATTGGTATAAATAATCTTTGAGCCAAGTTATGAACACATCTCAAATGATTTTTCAAAATTCCACCAATTCCCCTGTGGGGATGAAAAGCGGGGATACATTTTATATGAAAAATCTTATTCGTTAGGTTAATTATCTTGAAAATTGGCATGTATACTCGCCTAAGTAAGTAATAAAGTTTATCATTATAAGTTTTTCAAACTACCCCTCAAAGGGGGATATAGGGGTGTTGAAGTTTGTGTGGAAGAAATTGAATGCGCGGTCCGATTAACTCGAAACTCAGTGTTGATACTTTCGACAGAAAATAATTAATTAAAAAAAAGTATGTAAAGTTGTCGAAAATTGACCCCTGACGGGGCAAAAAGGGGTAATTCGGTTTTTAGGGGAGGATTTGAACTTGAAACTTTATGTTACATTTTCAGGCCTAAACCACTGAACTTCTGATTTGGCAAAGAGATAGATGGCATCCTGGTGAAGCACATACTTTTTATCCTGGTAGCACGTTCCCGACATCCACGCGGGCGAAGCCGCGGGCAGAAGCTAGTTTACATTATAATAAAGGACAATGCTAATGGATGTATGGAATCCCGCACCATACTGCATCAAAATCAAACTTTGTTTTATATGGACTACACTTATCATATTACGTCCTACAAAAGTTCTTATTTGTGAACGAAACCCGGTTTTCGGAGATTTTCAAAAAAATCTAAATGGTCTGAAAACTGGGTATTTTATTTTGTTTGACATGTCATACACGAACGGTCATTATTGCTCTAAAAAAATGATAATCGTTTAAATAAAAATTCTATTCTATTTATTCTAGTTATTTTTAATTAATGTAGAATCGGCAAAGTATAATTTATTTACATGTTTTTTGAAAGACGTGATCATGACACTTTCAAAATTCAAGGTTATATTAATCATATCATTTAAAACGGAACGTCATGTAAAGGGAATAAAACAACATCAACACTTTTTTACTTTAAATTAAATTCCCTGTTCAAAAATCAAATCCCCGACGCGTAATGCCGTAAAAAAATTATGAAAATAATTACTAATATTTTGATCTTGATGCATGAGACTTTTTGGTACGACATTTGGTCATTGTCCTTTCTAAGACATTTCTTATATTTCACGACAGATTAGCTGATATCCTAAATCTGTAGATTTAGCCAGTATGTTTAGATCTAAATCTTAAATGTATTCATTTACTGACAGACAACGCACTACCTAAACCGGTGTTATGCTGAAAATTGAAATTTTGCAAAAGAGTTCCTTTACCAGCGATGATGAGCACTATTGAAGGATGTTTTAAAATTAATCCCCTGACGCGGTTGACACATGATAAACGATTTTATTTCTGTAAGTACGTTTGTACTAAACCTTTTACACGTCAAACATTTTTTAAAAACTAGATGAGGTCGGCGTTTCCTATCTGACTGCTCTGAGAAGAGAGGCCGAAACAAACGCAGAGGTCAAAGTCTCTTTTAAAAGTCCAGACATAATCTTGATCAGATCATATGAAGACCATGAAGATCGATGGTTGAGATGGTCTTTAGAGGACACACAGATTGAGAGGACCTGTCCAGTCAGTGCACGCATTTGTCAGAAATCGTGCAGCTCAACTCAAAACTTAAGGAGCTCAACGATTCGACGAATAATACCAAAGAAAGGACATTTGAGTAGGCCACGGACCCCTATAATTAAATAGTCTGATGACTTTATAAAAAAGTTTTGAATACGATGGCTAATACGGCTGTTCGATATAGGACGGTGCTATTTTTAATAAACCAGTCAAGTGACAATTCAACATTTTGCATACATTTTCTACTTTATACTTTATTAACCCGTTGAATGCCATAATTAAGCGCAGGCCACACCGCCAGCTGGCGGGCTGGCGGGCGAGCCGAGCGAGCATCGTCTCACCTTTTTTCATACTTCGGTAGCTTATCTCTGTAGTTCGCGGGTGTGAACCCAAGTATGAAAAAAGGTGAAACGATGCCTTTTCCTAACAATTATGAACACAAGGAAAAAAAATCAGCCAAATCGGTCGAGTCGTACTCAATCTTTCATACATGCGGCAACTGATTTTTTTTATTTGGGAATGGCTTCTCGCAGTTCCACCTATGAGGTTGTCGTCTGTTTAACCGGGCTTGCCTGTGGATGCATCAATAAATTAAGGCCTTCAGCCAGGGCTTAAAAACTAAGCTACTACACGCTAAGGCAGGGCACCCCCTGTGGGGTACGGACCTCGGCTTAGGGCGTCGCTGGGAGAGGGCACAGGCCAGATCGGAATTATTTAGGGACGAATTTAAAACTACAGGGTCAGCGGTGTGGCCTGGCTCGAGCAAGGGTCGGGGCGGACATGGTATGGGGCGTCGCGACGGGCCTCGGCGGCGAGGACGGAAGGTCAGCTGTCGGGACATGCAGTAAATGAATCGTATTTATATATTTATAGATAGGGTCCGGTGCCCTTTCTTACAAAGTGGAACAATGATAGTTCTAACAGGTTCTGAAAAAAAAATATAACTCACCACAGCGTTTTATCCTTGAGTAGCAAAGGATATGTGCCGAGGAAGTACTCGAAGAAGTCCGGCGATATGTCAAGGTCATCTGGAAATAATATAGAAATACATATTAATAAAAAATAAAAAAAAATCATCAATATTCAATTTATTAAAATATTATCATTATTCATTTGAAACGGAGTGAGAAAATAGACTGCCTTGGTCGCAAGTATAACTGCTTAGCGTTAGGGTCCTAAGTTTAATCAACGAGGCCACTTACTGGGCCCAGGCCTTATAAAAACAAAGAAAAAAAAAAACCACGAGGAAGAGTACTGGGACAAAGGCCTCCTCTCCGTGAGAAGGAATGAGCCGTAATCCACCACGTGAGCCCACTGCGGATCTTCGAATGTTTGATTCTAGGACATATCGGTATCCTCACGATGTTTTCCTTCACCGTTTTGAGAGCAGTGGTGATGAAATTATTTACACAAAGTCAAGCTCCTGTCTGGGTTCGAACCTATGACCCACCACTCGTAATTCGGGGCCGTTACCACTTTGCTACCACCACTCTGGGCCTGCTCACAATACATATTTATTGACCACGATTTGAGTTTAGGTGGTAGGTTTGCAAAGACATGATCATTGTCAACCCAGCCGGGCACAGCAAATGAAAGTTTCTGAGAGGCAAATCACATCAATGTAGTTCTTATTTTTATCAAAGTCCGTACCCAAAGGGTAAAAACCGGACTTTATTACTAAGACTCCACTGTCCGTCTGTCTGTCAGTCACCAGGCTGTATCTCATCAACGTGATAGCTAGACAAACAGAATAAAATAAATATTTAAGTGAAGCTCCCATACAACAGACGTGATTTTTTTGCTCGATATTAATAAAGGCAGCAGGTAGACGCTTGAAATATTCACGGAATATTTAGTTGACACCGGGAAACTTTAAAAAGGTAATAATATTATATTGTCCAATGTAAGTTGTATAGATAATGGTACGGAACCCTTCGTGCGCGAGTCCGACTCGCACGGCCCCGGCCGGTTTTTCCTGTTTGTGTAATGGGCTATATTGAGCTTGAAATGTTACATTCATTGACCTATAGTTTTTAGTATTATAGAAAAAACGTGTTCTTTTTGAAGTATTAGTTTTTATTCAGCTCTTAATTGGTATCTAATAAATCTTCCCAGCCTTTTCTCAACTATGTTGGGGTCGGCTGCAGCTCAATACCAGTATTTTACATGGCGCGACTGCCTATCTGACACAACCCAATTACTGGGTAACACGATACTCCAAGGATACCCTTGACACGATAAAATTATATATACAGTGAAGGAATGAAAATAATTAAGCACTTTAAGGTTAATTTTTGCTTGCACTAATGCAAGTGGCAACGCAAGCGCTACAACTATTTCTACAGCGTCGTTATTATCGCAGCAGCGTGTAACTTCGTGGCCGTCCTAATGCAAAATGTACTGACAGATATCGTAATAACGCATCCGATATTATCGACCGATAATAACGCGCCTATGGGTGAGGGTCTTCACTGGCAAAAGTGGGTGTACTGTAGGTGCCACTCTGCCTAACCCTTAGTGAATTATACGCGTAATGTTATGTTATGTTAAAAAATCTAGCAAAATTCTGGGATACCGTTCATAATCAGTGTTAGCACTCGAGTTGAACAGTGTTATAGATGTTATGCGCTCTCCAAGCGTTGCTGATAACATCATATTATGTTCAGTTTAAGCGCTCCAGTGGACTGTGGTAATATTGCTTTTGATTCAGTCATTCAACATCAATGTACTAATGTACTGCCTTTTCGGTACAATTGACGAAAACCGACATGTGTATGTACAGTCAATCGATCTGCCTGCCTTTTCCAAACACACTACTTGTTGGGGAGGTTTGCAGAGCGAAAACACAGGACATACTGTTAAGCGTTTATTAGGAAGGTATAAAGGTTTATCTAAGAACAATGTGTGAAAAGGAGTCTAATGAAAAACTATGTCAACTGTTGCATAATCTAATATCGCGACTTATTGGCCAGACTTATGGAAAAATTACTTTAATACCTACACAATAAAGTTCAGTTTACGCAACAACTTGAAACATTTTTATAACTCTTTCAATAGTGCTAGTCACTCTGAAATCAACTTAATAAACATTAAAATAAAGTTACTTAACTTGAAATAACGTCATTATGAAACATAAATAAAATTTGAATATAGATAGTTTTTCATCTAGCCAGTGTTAGGTTGTACATGGAGGTGATACAACACTACTCATGCCCATAACCTTTTTTTTCTTTCTTGTGAAAATCATTTTCGCTGCCTTCTAGTAACTTTTGTGACTCTGGAGAGTTATGTCATGTCGTCATTGAATGCGGGAAGAGATGCTGAAGGCTGTGGGTATGCTGGAAGGAGGGCGCAGTCAGCATGAAACTGCCGACACTGCCTATACGCAGCCAAGCGTAATTGCTGATTCTGGGCGCGTTACAGGGCTACAGGAGATGTTGCTGAACGTGACCGAGGAATAAACAGGGTCACTACCCAGCCCCAGCTCGACCCTGAATACGATAAAATTATCATAGTGAAGGAATGAAAATAATAAGAACTTTCAAGGTTATTTTTTTTTATTAGCCGTTAATGTCCCACAGCAAAAGCCTCCCTACTCTTTTTCCACCTCTCTCTGTCCAGAGCTGCCAAGGACCAAACTTTTTGAAAGGAGTCCAGCTCATCCCGCCATCTCCGCCTGGGCCTGCCGCGATGTCGTTCGCCATTAAGCGGGACCCACTGGGTCTCGTTTCGCCCACTGATCGTCTGACATGCGGTAGATGTGTCTAGCCCAATTCTATTTAAGCTTGGCAGCTTTCAGAGTGACATCAGTTATTTTAGTTAATTTTTGCTTGCACTTAATTATTTTTTCAGACAACGTGTTGCCCACATTTTCAATAAAAATGACAAGTTGAAAAGGTGAGATGTGCCTGCACTATGAGAAAGGAATATGTTCGAAATAGCATAACATTTTCGCTCCTTGGCCGTACAAATTGGTTTTACCCTGCAAGACTATAGGCCGACCGCTTAACTGAGACGTTGCCTGAGGTAGCCGCGCGGTGCGGGAGGGGTGATAGTTGTCACAAGTTGACGAATCACTGAGCTCTCGTATCACGGCACCACAGCACTCCCGCACCGCGCTGCTACATCAGGCAACGTCTCAGTTAAGCGGTCGGCCTATAGTATTATTTTCCTTAAACGAGTATCAACTATGAGCCGTCGCGTCGAGTAGGTAAGTACACATGTAGCCGATAAACTATTTACATTCAACAAGCTATTTTTCCCTTATCGTTTTACTGTTCCTTCAAGTTAATAGGCAACGTTTTTACACGATACTCTAATCGAAACCTGTAACAAACAGTTGCTTACATATTTTTTGTTTCGGTTATACAAGAAGTCAAGAACTGACTGCCTGGCGCGCTAGGGCTGAGCATGAGCTCCTCCAGGGTGCAGGACTAAACTAATATTTATCTTCTGTCCTTTTCTTAATGAAATAGAAAGAAAAAGATGCACTGAACTTAAATTTAGTTTAATTTGTGAACAAGGGAATCGGCGCCAGTACTAAATTAAACTAATTAAATGAACTAGTAAATTATTGATTATTTTTAAGAAACGATTCTGAGTACAGCCATTTTGACTTCTTTAAACGTATTTCGATCCTACTTTAGTCCATTCTGTTGTGTGTGCTAACACTAACAATACTTCACGATTGGTCACCGAGGTCGTTTCGGACGACACAGCCGAGTCCACCATTGTATGTTGACATTCAAACGAAACCATTGAAATGGTCTAAATTCTATTTGGTACACTCATGACGACCGTGTAATTTTGTCAGTTAGTAATAGGATTATTACAGTAGTATGTTGGACCACGAGATCAAATGCGCGACTGCTGAGCGTGTGGGTTCTGGGTTCGATTCCCGGGTCGGGTATAGTGTTATTGGGTTCTTACATTCGGAATTTCTTAGTAACAACCTGAAGTTTGGAAGTTGGCGGTATGATACCCTCGTGGCTCGGAAAGCACGTTGAGCCGTTGGTCCTGCGCCTAATCTGTCCGGTCGTGACGGATTGCCGGACTAGAGTGTGAGGGAAGAGAGAGTACACCTGTGTCTGCGCACACATTTGTGCACTATAATATCTCCTGCTCAAAGGCTGGTCTCCGCTGAGATTGGTCGCAATGGTCCTGGAGGACTTTTTTATATTGGAGTAAGTTCGGTGCTGGAGGTGAGACCGTACGTATCAAATTCTGCGCCATTTTATTCTTCTGCGACGGTCGGGACAGAATAAAATGGAGGGGAACACATTGTTTTCAGCATTAAAAAATTTAAAAAACCCCCGACACAAAATAATAATAAAAATAGTATGAATTTAAAAAGCCTAAAACAATAAAAAAAAAACTATTGCAAAAATAGCCACAAATAGAACAAAAATGTTATAAACGAGAAACTCTATAAAAAGAAAAAAATAAGCTTGAAATTATGACCCTACGTAAGTACGTATGAAATTTTTTGATTAAATGTTGTCCCGTCGGGGGACCGCTCTAATTATTAGCCTAACGTTCTGTTTAAGTTTGAAATAGCAGCGGTCCCCCGACGGGACAACATTTAATCAAAATATTTCATACGTACTTGCGTAGGGTCATAATTTCAAGGTTATTTTTTTCTTTTTATAGGGTTTCTCGTTTATAACATTTTCACTCCTTCGAAGAGAGGAGCCTGTCCCAGTAGTGGGTTTGATTGATTATACTAAAGGAAGTATGAAGAATAAGGCTACACGTGGCGTTCTGTAGTGTGGCCTTCTATAATTTGCCTAACTCGACTACTTGTACGAATACATAGGTATAAGAAGAGTCTCACGTCGCTGCTAATTAACGTAAAGTTACAGTAAGATTGTTGTGTAAATGCGTTCGCTGCGCTATTCGTATCGGTCTACTTGTTTATGATAGTAGCAATCTATTAATTTTGGCTTTTTTCTTTCTTTTATGCGTCAAAATTATAGCTAAGCTATGTGTAGGTACTGTGTGCTTGGCTGTATGTTTTGATCGGATGAATGAATGAATAAGAAGTTACAGTCAGCATCATGCCAAAGAGGCCTTTTCCAGTAACGAAGACGATAGTAATTTTTGAAAAGAATCTAACTGTCAAAAATTTTGCAGCAATAAATGCAACCGGTGCGTATGCGTATGGTCCAGAACCGCCAGCAACAGGCTAATATTGCCATATTAGCCTGTTGCTGGCGGTTCTGGTACGGACCGATGTCTGTCCATAATCAGGCCCAACGGTATAACTATACGGTCAGAGCCAGATAAAGAATTTAAAGAGGCAATTAAAATAACCTCGACCTTGAAACTAAACTGACCTTCAACAATATTGGCTTCATGTCCCAGCGTCTCAAACAAATGGTTGAACGCGAACTTGTAGTGTTCAGCGTACTTGTAGTACCCTCTGAACTTGACACATTATCACAATGACCTTGACCTTGAAATTATACTGACCTTCTACAATAATGACGGCTTCATGTCCCAGCGTCTCGAACACATGGTTCAGCGCGAACTTGTAGTGCCTGGCGATCTTGTAGTACCCTCGGAACTTGACCTTGACCCTGGGCAGCACTATTTCTGTCAGGTCTGGCTGTCGAACCACGGATATGGTCGGGTCCGAGACCGTGTACGATCTAATGACTTCATATGTGGCGTTGTGGCCGCAATCCTGATGGAAGAAATGGAAAATTAGTATAAGAAATAAATAAGTTTACATACGAGTGTATAGCTCGAGCTTCATCCCTCTTTTTCGACCTCCTTCCCTCAATGGTGAGGATCGCGACCATCAACGACGCGTCCACCAGTTACCCTACGATGCTTTAAAAGAGCCTCGAACAGTTGAAATACTTATAAGTACGTCAGGCGTTCCTTGGGCTGATGCCTGTCAACCCAAACTACTGTTTCCTGTCAGCCCAGCAAACGGCTGTGGGGTCGGCTACAACCCTTGCTAACTGGCTTTACTTTTATTAGAATGATTTATTACTAGGAAATAATTAGTCTTCAAGATATACAAGATAATACATATTTCGCCACTTCTTTACCATCAAGTTCTGGTTTGGAACAAGTGCGAGTCAGACTCGCACGCAACGGGATACTTGTATAGTAAAAAACCGCCGAAAAAAACACATTTCTTGTATAGGACCTCCTAACTTTATTATTTATCATTAAAGCGGCTAAAATGGTAATACACTGAAAATTCAAGTGTTCAAAAGATACAGTCCTGTGACAGACGGACGGACGGACAGCGTAGCCTTAGTAATAGGGGACACTATTGCTAAGGCACCCTTAGGGTACGGAACCCTAGCACCTTGGGACTAAGTACCTATGGCTCCCTGAGATTTGATATCAAAATACGGGTTTCGAAGTTGAAGTTTAAATAAACTGTCTTACGAAGGAAAACACCGTAATCCTACTAATATCATACACGCGAAAGTTTAAATGGATGGATGTTTGTTACTCTTTCACGCAAAACTACTGAACGGATTTGGATGAAATTTGGAATACAGATAGTTTAAAACCAGGATTCACACATAGGATACTTTTTATCCCGATATTCCCACTGGATTGAAAAATATGCGGGTGAAACCGCGGGGCGCAGCTAGTAAGATCTAAACGGTCTCAAGTTCTCACACGTCATAGTGACCAAGTGTTGTTTAATGCTTGTTCATTCTATTGCTGGACTTGTAGTCAGAATTGTATGACATAATGCTACTTTAGACATTCATACATACACTCACGCCTTTACTGAAGGGGTTAGGCAGAAACTACAGAATACCACCTGTTACGATACTCCTTTACCTTTTTCTACGTTTATACATGACACTCAATTCCTTACGTTTAACAGACAGCCAATTCTCGTAATTTAAAATGATCAAAATCTAGTCGCACTCTCAACAAACAATCAAAAACTTGTCAAAAATGTAGGGAAATTAGAGATATTTTTGACAGATTGAGACTGAGATCTGAAGGCCAATTCTCGTAATTTAAAACGATCAAAATCTAGTCGCAGTCTCAACTCGGCGACAAACAAATGTCAAAAACTTGCATAAATGTAGGGAAATTAGACGTATTTTTTGACAGATTGAGACTGAGAACGTTCTTAAAATTACGAGAAATAGCCCTCTAGCTGTGAACGTTCTTAAAATTACGAGAACTGCCCCTCTGGCTGTGAACGTTCTTAAAATTACGAGAATTACCCCTCGGGTCATACTCGCACGCCGGTTGCAAGTACTACGCGCCTGACCTTTCTGAAGAACATCACCAATAAGGTCAGTACATGTCCTTCGAGGGCGTCCCGCGGCGTTTCCACTCACATCTGACTTGTAAATATCTTTTTTTAATCGCCTTTTATTTATCCTCTCAACATGACCACACAATCTTAGATACTCTTTTTAATTATTGCCACTATACCTACATTTTATTTGCTACGTTAGATTAGAATATCGATCAGGGTCAAATTAAATAAGCTAGCAAAACTCCGCAAACGTTATGGGTATCGATAGGTATAGGTATACATCAAAAATTAAATTATTTGTTTTTGTGCCGTCATGGACCGCAGTTTGTGTAGGTAGTCAGTTGAACTCGGGGAAGGCGGCGCGCAGTGGTCATGTGCTGCCTTGCACACTTGCACAGTCAGGCTTCGGAGAGACCCCTTTACAGTCTCCCCAGAGATGTGCCCTAACAGGCGTTGCACAGAGGGGGCTCCGGATTGGTCTTTTGAGAGGTAACGGTGCCCCTTCCATGTGCAGATGGTGACCACCGGTGTGGTTTTAGTGAGGTAAAAATCCCACACTCCCTGGTTTTATCCCAATAATAAAAAAAAAGGTAGTCACTTGAAATATCAGTTGTTTTTTTTGTGTTAACTTCACTGGGGTGATGAGAATCGATATCTAAACACGATACAGGTGAAGGGCGGGCGTTTTTGGGGGACTGTCTTTTGTAATTTTGACTTTCAAAAAGTGCTGATTCTCAGCCTAATTTGAATAAATGACTTTTGATTTTGATAAAAAAAATACAGACTTTCTCAACTCATACTTCAAATAACAATAATACTATCGGTAGTTTACCCCAAAAAGAAACATCAAATCCTTTTTTATTTTATTTTATCGTGTTGTTTAGATAGCATCACGTCTGCAGAGTTTCGCTAGCTAATTTAATTTGACCCTGTATTCAAATAAAGGCCACATTCGAAAGTAGGTACTAAAACAGTTAATATTGATAATACAACACAGTTAGCTGTAACACGCAAACTATTTCAATGACATCAATAATGCAGGCACTTGTGAATTATTAAGTATCTTTCATTGCGACCATGATCGATTCGTCGAAATAAAACATACAACTTCTTTGAAACCAGCCCGATGTGATTTCCCATCGACAAAAAGAACTATTTTTTAAACTTTCATACTCTATTTAACCTCTTTAAGGAGCTGTCAACATAGCTTACAGAATAAGCAAGCTGAAGTGGCAATGGGCCGGCCATATTAGCCGAAGAACCGATGACCGTTGGGGTAGACGTGTTCTTGAGTGGAGACCTCGCATCGGTAAACGTAAGGTAGGACGCCCTCAGGCTAGGTGGAGCGACGATCTTCACAGGAAGGCTGGTAGCAGCTGGATGAGAGTAGCCGAAAATCGAATTGAATGGCGTGCAATAGGAGAGGCCTATGTCCAGCAGTGGACTGCTGTAGGCTGGTGATGATGATGAGGGGATACATTTTCAAAAATCCATCCTTAATGCTAACTCGTTAAGCCGTTGGTCCGCCTCAACCCTCATCATCATTCGTAGTTCATTGGTTTCTTTGACAGTTGTTACGGGTAGTCAAAAGCCCAGAAGTCCGACAGCAAGTCTTACCAAGGGGTATCGTATTACCCAGTAGCTGGGTTGTGGAGGTCAGATAGGCAGTCGCTACAAGTAAAATAAAGCCAAATAAAATGGGAGAGGGCGCTGACTCGCTGACATACAGTTCAGGAGTCAGAGGCTTCAAACAAGTTCCTGTAACCTATTATGTCAATAAAGAATTATTATTATTATTCTAAACAACTCTCGCTAAGAAACTGATACTAAACAGAATTGTTAAAAAAGAACAAAATTGCAGAAATTATATTGATATAATACGAAGAAATGATTTATTAAATCATCTCTTCAAAGAACTGTCGAAAAGTAATAAAAAGGAATTCACAAAACTGCATTACCCCTTATCATCGCGTTGTGTAATAAACCGTTAATAATTTCATCTGATTATAAATTGTAATCACTCTGCAAGGAAATGCAGATGAAAGTGTTGAAAGAAATTCATATTTCCAACTATTTTATGCCACCAACCAGTCATAACTCATAACCAAGGGTATCGTGTTACCCAGGAGCTAGGTTGCGGAAGTCCGATAGGCCGTGGCTCCATGTGAAATACTGGTATTCAGCTGTATCCTGTTAGAATGGAAGTCGACCCCAACATAGTTGGGAAAAGGCAGACAAAGAAAATCCTAGATTATATTGTTTTGATCGTCGTTCAATTTTCCTATAACAAAAAAACTACGCTACCATTGTCGTTCGTTATGTGGCATTTTTTAGAGCAAGAAATGATGTAAAAAAAAATATATAAGTATTAGAGATCACATCCCGTATTGTTAATTTCACAAGCCAGCCTTCAAGCCTGTTAGTTTCTTAGGTCTTATAAGAAGCGTCACCAGCTATGAAGCTCGTTAGAATTACAGTTTACCAGGGAACGACTGCTCTACTAAAGGGGTTCCGACACGGTCAAGCGGCTTGACGGCAAGCGAAAATCTACGCTTGACCGTGTCAGAACCCTGGGGTTAAGGGGGGTCAGCTGCCCGTCCTTGCCCGTACCTCGCTACGCCCATGATACCAACTAAAAAAATACCAGTAAGTAAGGAAGACCTATGAAAGCGGTGAAAATCGGCACTAATAAGATTTTACTAAGAAGCATTAATAATTGTAAATACGAAAGTGATTGCGCCTGTCTGAAATGTTTTCACGACCCATTACCTCTCATTGCAATGGCTTGAGCCATTGCAATGAGAGGTAATACTGTTTTTTCTTCGTCTCTCTTATCAGCAGGAACAGATTATACCGTGATAAAAACATTCGCCAGTCAACAAGGTAGTACCGTATTTTATCTTACGAAGCGACGCGCACTTTACTTTTGGTAAACAAGTGTACAAACACGCTGTGAATGTGTGCGTGAAGACGAGAAGCATCAGCACATAACACACACACTCTCTTCCGACTTCGCTCTTGTCTCGGACGGTACCAAGAGCTTCTGCGTTTAGACACACATTCACAGTGTTTGTACACTTGCTTACCACAAGAAAAGCGTGCGTCGTCGATAGGACTGACTGTCCATAGTGCGCCGAACGTACACATAAGTATCATCACTCATGGAGGCCATTTTCCTATGATAATGATGATTGCGGATAGATTTACAGCTAGTAATAATCCTACAAAAATTACAAATGCGAAAGTCTGTCTGTTTGTTTGTCCTTATTTCACGAAGCAACAGCTCTATGTTATTTTTAACCGACTTCAAAACAGGAGGAGGTCTTATGTTCGTCTGTATGTATTTTTTATGTATGTTCATCGATATTTTCATCAATTGTGGACCCTTTTCTTGCATAGAGATAGGTGAGGTAGGCTACTTTTTATCACGATAATTCCCCGGTTCCTGTGAGAATCACAATACGTATGGCACCTAGCCGAGGGGCGTAGCCAAATATATATAAAAAAGACAGTCCTGACTTACTCACTGACTGACTCATTAACACCCAGTCAAATCCAGAGAAAGCTGAAATTTTGCTTAGACGTTCCCTTTCCGTTCCTGCCTCGACACAGGTAGAGACAACGACTTGAGTAGGTTCGTCGACCCCCAAACGAGCCTACGCAGCAATAGTAGCCGCTAACAAGCCTGCTGAGTCGCAAAACTCGCAGGTAAAACTAGCGGGAAAACCAAAAGGGGGCAAACGGAGGCTGTCGAAACCCAACAAGGCAGGGTCCAGAGAACGACACATGCGACAAGGATGGTTTCATCAAGGTGGATAAGAAGAAGACGCCTCCTTGTCAGAAACAGTGCGGCACCGCGCAGGCATCAGGACCCAACATACTGCTGCGTCCAGCAATCCCGACAGACTGCACCACTCCACAATATTTACGATGTAGGCAAGAAATAAAGCCGGATTTTTCAAAATTTCCACTAGGGTTAGGGTATACAGGGTGGCAGGGACATCGACGCGCATACTGAAACCATGAATTCATCACGTGATTCTAGAACCCCTAGCGAAGAAATTTTTGGTCGGTTATAAAAAAAAACAGCTGATTTTTAGGAAAGTGCAATAAATACTCGGTCAAAATGTTTGGCAGAGCTAATTTTTTTTAATAACTTGCGAAAACTTTCAACGCAGGGTTGTCCAGAATTATGTACTGAGTCCATGGTAACAGGTTATGAATAGAATACTCTCTATTATGTGCACCATATAAATTACAGACATAAATATAGAAATTTTACGAAGGTTATGCCTCGATGTGGCACCCTGTATAGAGCGGTAGAAATCGAGAGTAAAGTGCTAATATATCATAGAAGAAAGACACTCACCTGACTAACTATAATAGGGAAGATCTCCTTGCTAGGTCTAAACTTGACTAAGTTGTCCAGACATCGCTTGACGGTGACCCTGTCGCACGCTATCACTAATACAGGCAGGACCGTTTGAGCGGCATCTGCAAAACAAGACCATATTTCGTTAATAATATTTAGTGATGGGTTAAAAATGTTAAACTCGCGTCAGGACACGTGACCTGGTCGAAAATTCGTAAGACGGAGGGAGAGTAGACCGCATTCCAAAATATCAAAAATGCACAACGTTTAGCAACACATTTAGCAATTCATTTTTATATTACAGATAAGTAGGAGAACCAAACCTTAGGCTAGATGCCTAAAAAAATCTAATTAGTCAGTCAGTTAGATTATCAAAAAATATTGGACCCGTATTTTTTCTTTTGTCAATTACATAAAAAATTATGAAGATATCGCCGGTTAAAGTTCCGCGTGACGTCACGCCTTGCTTCACTTTTTAGCATGGCGTGACGTCACGACCTCCCACTCCCAAATCTAGACGCGCTTTATCTTTGTAATTTTTTGTTTGATTGACAAAATAAAAAATACGTGTCCATTATTTTTCGATAATCTAACTGACGGACTAAATATAATTATTATTTTTTTACCCAGGCATCTACCCTATTGTATAAGCGACACAGAGCCAATTATAGGTTCTCACTGACGCACACCCACACTTCACCAGTTATATCTGAGTACCATGTAAAAGGGAACGACCCTATCGCCATCAACCGGGCACTAAGGGACTTGCCTGACACGGAAATCGAACCCAGGAACCTCATGTTCAGCAGTAGCGTTTACGACCACAAGACCGACGAAGCAGGCGAGAAAAAAATTGAATGAAAACCATAATTTGATGATATAATATACATATTATGTATATGAATTATTATATTCATGCAGTTACAACAAAATATGACATCTAATCTGCATTCGCGACTTATTCACCAAAAATGTAAACAAATATGAGTTTATGGAAAAATAACTTTAATTTCAACACAATAAAGTTCAGTTTACGCTACAACTTCAAACATTTTTATAACTTTTTCGATAGTGCTAGTCACTCTGAAATCAACTTAAATACCATTAAAATAAAGCTGATATTTGTTTAACTTGAAATAACGTCAATTAGAAACATAAATAAAATGGAATATACAATGATAGTAGGTAAAACTAATCACCTAATTGCCACAATTAAAAACTCTATTTAACAAAAATAAATTCTACTCCTTCCACATAAGGTTGAAACGCCCCTATCTAACGATTACACTGTAGGCCAACAAAAGGCAGGTCACACTAGACTTACGATAAAACAGTGATATTGAGATAAAAACCTCATCTGTCCACATCTGGCGGGCATGTGGGAGATAAACATGTGAATTGGTGTTAATACTCTCACTGATAAGATTGTTGGTAGTGTAATTTTTTAGGGTTTAGTACCCAAAGGGTGCCATGTGGACTCTGTCACTAAGCCTCGCGCCATCCGCCCGTCTGTCTTTCGGCCAGCGGGCTGTATCTCATGAACCGTAATGGGTAGATCGTTGAAATTTTTTATCTTTTTATCATAAAAATGAAATAAAGTTAAACGGTGACCCTGTTTATTTTTTATACAAGAAACGTTTTATACAGTAACTGCCCCGTTAGTCTCGTGGTTGCAAGCTCTATTGCTGAGCTGAGGTCCTGGGTTCGATTCCCAGGTCGGACCAATTGTTATTGGGTCTGCCATTAGGAATTTCTTAGTAATGGTTTGGAAGGTGGCAGTTTAATAATACCCCCGTGCCTCGGAAAGCACGTAAAGCCGTTGGTCCTGCACCTGAGGGGCAATTCTCGTAATTTTAATAACGTTCACAGTCTCATCTCAGTCTCAATCTGTCAAAAAGTCCTCTAATTTCCCTACATTTTTGACAAGTATTTGACATTGATTGTCGCTGAGATGAGATTGCGACTAGATTTTGAACGTTTTTAATTACGGGAATTGATCTTCTGATCTCTCCCGGGTCGAGTCAGACTGCTGTCCCTTTAGACTATGATAGTAAAGGACACTTGTGCACTACAATATCTCATGTGAACCTGGCTAAACTCCGTTGAGATTGGCCACCGCGACCGAAATCGGTCGGGAGGCTATATGCACAGCACTTTCATCACGATCACGAAGCAACGCGCGCTTTACTTGTGGTAACAAAGCGTACAAACACGCTATGAATGTGTGTGTGAAGACGAGTAGCGTCAGCCCATGACACACACACGCACTTCCGACTTCGCCATTGTCTCGGACGGTACCGAGAGCTCCTGCGTATACACACACATTCACTGAGTGTTTGTACACTTGGTAACCACAAGTAAAGCGCGCGTCGCGTGCGATAATAATAATGTATCATTCCTTTAAAATTCAATTAACAATTAATTGAGTGGCTGGGGAATCCCAATTTTAATATGACAAACCAATTTACAATCACATGATAAAGTGAAAATAATATAATATAATAATAAACATTTATTTCTCTTCCACAAAGGCGCCTTAAAAATATGAAGACACTACATCTGATAAATCCTTTGTGGGAGACTGGTATCTGCACTAGGAAAAACCTGTCACACAGATTACCAGGCCCCCCCCCAAAGATAATGATTGAGTATTACATCTTAAGACAAACAGATTATTTTGACCTTTGGTAGGAGAACAGAGTAAACCAAAATAAAGTGGAGAAAACAAATATATATACAAAGAAAAGAACTGTTTTAATGGAACTTCATTTGATAATCTAACTAAACAACACAACATTCTATTAACGAGAAAAGATTTGATTTATATTATAACCAGATCCAGCTGAATACCAGTATTTTATATGGAGCGACTGCCTATCTGACCTCCACAACCCAGTTACTGGGTAACACGATAACCCCTTGGTAAGACTGGTTGTCAGACTTTCGGTCTTCTGACTACCCGTAACGACTGTCAAAGATCCACGAATGACAGCCGGGACCAACCGCTTAACGTGCTTTCCGAGCCACAGACGGGTCTCGGTATGTAAAGATGGTCACCCATCCATGGACCTACCACGGCAAGCGTAGCCGGTATGTAAAGATGGTCACCCATCCACGGACCTACCGCGGCAAGCGTAGCTTAACCTTCAATCGACTAGTGCGGCTGTTATTACTTAGCCACGGGCCCCTCTGGGCTTCTTAATAGATCCCTTTCTCCGTACTCAAATACATAGAAACATCACAATCCCATTTAAAAAGAAGTTACATCTATAATTTCACGGCGCATAACAGTCACAATGGCATAATATAAGCATGATCAACATTTTAAAAGAGTAACGGTGGAGTTTCTTGCCCATTCTTCTCCATACGAAAAACTACCTTTTGGAAGGGGCGACTAGATTCAATTTCATTTTAATGTAAAATGTGCCTATTTGAACTAAATTATTTGACATTGACTTTGACTTTGATCATGCTAACACCTGCATCAACAAAGGTACATTGACATTATGTTTACCACTTTATTATCCATTTTGCATGCTTAATTTGTGTTTTAGAGTTCAACGTTCAAGCATAGAACTGTTTTAGAGATAACCTTTTCGGACATATTTTTTTCTTCTAGACGGACTTGTGGATAAATATATAACAGCCGTACGGGTGAACAGAAGGTCAAGCTACGATAGCTGCGGTCGGTTCATCGATGGGTGATTGGATCATCCATTACATATCCAGACCTCGGAAAGCATGTTTAGCTGTTGGGCCCAGCTTCTTCCTCTTCTTTTCGTGATGAATAAGTGATAGGCCTGTATAATTATAATATCTTGAACTAGCTGACTTGACAGACATTGTACTGTCCTATTAAATACAAAAAGGAAATTTCTCCTTTTACCCAATTTTCTGGGAAATTGTTACAATTTTTTTTTCTAAAAACCTTATTTAAGACAAGAAAAGTGGAACAAAGTGACCTAGAGAAGGGAAGAGATAGAAGGGAAAGCCCTTGTAACGATGGCAGGATGACTTGGTGAGAACGGCTGGAAAGACATGGACTATACAGGCAAGGAACTGGGAGAATTGGAAGAGGTTGGAAGAGGCCTTTGCCAAAGGGCACACAGAGATCCTGAACCCATATCGAACACAACATGTTATTCATTACATTACAACCAATCTGAAAAAAAGGCTATAAATAAAAAATAAAAAAAACTTATCAAATGTTTACAAACATTTAATTAAAAGAAATGCCCAATTCTGTCCAGCGATTCATAAGTGATGTACTTTAACAAACACCATTACATTTTCTAAACTAATATTATAAACAGAAAAAGATTAATTTTTTGTATGTTTGTTACGCATTCACCCTGAAACATCTGAATGGATTTAGATGAAATGCAGACACATGGGTAGACCACAAACTAGATTAGGACATAGGGTTCATTTTATCCCTATATCCGCACGGAATCAAGACTTATCTGGGTGAAACTGCGGGACGCAGCCAGTTATTTATGTAGAGAAATAGTTTAAAGCCATACAATAGACACTACGAAACTAGGTTTAAGTAAAGTTAGAATCTTGAGTGAGGTTCTGTAATATGCATCATAGGACTTACGAAGGAGGTTAAGGCTTAAACAAGTATTGTATTCTTTCACAAGGGAGTGCTTATATTAAACAAATGTGAAGACATTTGTTCAAAAACTTTCAGTCAGAGGGATGATGCCCTTAGATCATTCTCTATAATTTGCTACATTAATTTAATAGAAAAACATGGAACTTACTCAGCAAGACCTCTAAGTCTTTAGCACTTTCTTCTTCTTCTCTTTCATGATTGATTGCAGTCTTCTTGATTTGCTTCTTAACTTTTTCTAGAAGTTTATTGCTATCAGCAATCTGTTCATCCATCTGTTTTTGGAGTCTCGTTATCCTATTTTCTATTTCTACGGCAGCATTTCTCTTGCTAGCAGACCTTGGCACTTCTATTACGGACCCGTAAGTTATCATAAGCCATAAAAAAACCACGAAACCGACGACAATAGTTACTTTTTTAACATTTAAACGCATCTTGGATCACAATATTTTACGAACTTCTAAGTAAGAGATTGAGTGTCATGAACCATTCATCGCGTCCATAGTCCCGTAAGGTATGCTCCCGATATCCGGTGGACACAAAAGTAAACAAGAAACATCACTAATAATAATCCGATCAGATATATTATTACATTTCAAAATAGTTGCACTCCGTTCACTCAGCTAATCCCGCCTCAAACATCGTTATAACGAAAGAAACTTTATTATACCCGTTAATTAACACTTCTACTGTAGATAAAGCGCATGAATTGCAATTTGATAATTGAAAAATTACGATTTTTTCTTTCTAAATACCACAACAAACACCGCTCGAACGTGTGTACACGTCAAAAAACAAATGACGGATTGACGGCTGACAGCCCGGTGTGACCAGTGCTCGAGAGATTTTCGTACCACAACAAAAATTTAATTCAATGGTAGAATTAAATAAATTTCGTAATCAGTCGTTTGGTCCTATAAAAACTGAAAGCTCGCCATGGGTGACTTTATTGTTGTCCGTTCACAAATTAAACGTCTTGTGTCGATCACAAATTAAACGAACACTTAATATAAATGTATGCACAGACGCCAGCACATCAAGCTACTGCAATCTGTCAAATTTCTTTAATAGATTTTCAACTTTATATCTAAAGCATTAAGGTTCAAGGTTGATTGGGAAAATTGGCCAGTTTCAGGTAGCTTGACCTGCTGGCGTCTGTACTGCGACTTAAGGATAAGAATACGGGTAATACCAAAGAAACGATGGATTGACTTTGTGAAAGATGGTATATCATATCTAGAAAGGGAGTGACTACTGACTAACATGACAATTAATAAAGAAGTACCTATGTAAGAAAAAGATAAATGTTGCGCCTACCCCAAATAAATTGGGATATGGCCCGGAAAATGAAAAGAGCATGAGATTGGGATCTCCAAAGATTCCAACAGCTCACAGGCTCTTACTTGCGCAAGACCTCATTCCGAAAACAGCATAATGAAGATCGGTACAGGTATTCACAACCATTCGAAAGGTCTTCGTATCGAAAATGACACATTTTTAATGACTGATTTGCCTTGCTTCCAACGGCAAATAGCTGTCGGAAGAATGGCGATCGTCTATTTAATTTAAACCAACAACATGTTTGGGTTCAGGATTTGTCAACAGCACCCTAATTACGCAACACACTGTCAATCACAATCTGAATCATTTTGAAGGATATTGCTAGTTCATTGCTTCATAATTATGTTCGAATGTCTGTTCAACAACGTAAATAACGCTATGAATGTTTTTGAACTGTCAAAATTATAGCCAATACTCCGCAGCCTTTAGAAAGCCATTAAGTGCGGAAGAGTAGATATCGAACGCAAATCTACATAACTATTAAATATTTAGAAGTTCAACTTAATCATACTTACGAGTCATCATAACATTTCCTGCAGAATTTGGACTCACTTCAAAGGTAAGCACATCAATATCATAATAATATTCTTCATCATTTTTCTTTCTATGATTAGAATCTATTAGCAGTAAGTACAGTGAAAATATACAGAACAGCACACATGTTATACGGAGTGACCAGCAACCACCAGTCCATCTTCTGCAAGTACTAAACCACCTCATTTTATTCATTGCTTTTTATTGAAGTCAAAACTTCTTTAGGGACACTGCGCTATTTCTGAACAGTGAACCAAACTGATCACGCTCGGGTCGGTGACGCTGAATCGGGTATACTCGTCTCCAGTCGATTGGTGACGCTGAATCGGGTATACTCGTCTCCAGTCGGTCGGTGACGCTGAATCGCGTATACTCTGCGCTGAATCGCGTATTCTCGGCTCCAGTCGGTAAGTTTTCACTTATATCGTGTGTCGACGCCCTTTCTTGACACGAGGATTGAGAGTGAAATTTCAAGGACGCGTCACGTCTAGGCACATTTCGTTACATGAGAGAGAAAAAAGATCTGAATCTCTCTCTCTGTCTCTTACACTAAATCTCTCGTTTTCTTTATTTTTTAAGAAGTTTTACTTCTATCACAAGTACGGTGCTGCTAGTGCAATTTTTTTTAAGACACAAGTTTTTTTAAGCACGGTAGGTACTTGCAGTGGTTTTTCACTCACTGTCGGTACACTGGACTGTTTGATAAAATAGTCTTTATAGTTTTACTAGGTACTCGAATTCGATTTAGAAAAACACTTTAAAATTGAATAACAGTAAAATAAAAGTTTATATAACATTTATTTATTGCTTTGGAGCGATACTTCGAAAATTACAAAAAAAACCTCCACACGTAAATAAGAATACCTAAACAATATACTATTGTGTCTCGTTCAGAGTCCTTCAAACGATTAATTTCTATAATGCACTAGTTTCCTTTCAATGTCAAATGAACTACGTTTCATTTTCAACTCGTTTTATATTCTTTTATACAGTGTTTCGAGCAGTACACTTGAACGTGTCGGTCCATATAGTACTAAAGTAGGTATGTAATGTAGTATCTGTGGTTTACGAGCAGTGGCGATTGTTATCACAGTAACCAATAAACAAAAGCAATCGAAGTAATAGGTACACTTCATAACATTCTTATCGTGAACGTTTTGAAGCATTTACGTACTAGGTATACATTCCACAAGAAGTCTTGTGCATTACACCCTAATTGGGTAATACCTATATCTGAATCATTTTTTTTATTTGTGGTATTCAGCTGCATCCGGTTAGACTGGAAGCCGGCCCCAACATAGTTGGGAAAAAGCTAGGCAGATGTTGATGATGATCTGAACCATTTTGAAAGATATTGCTAATCCATTAGGTACTTCATATATTCGAAATATTTGTCTGTTCAACAACGTAAATAACGCAATGAATGTTGTTGAACTGTCAAAATTAAAGCTATTGCTGAATTTACTGTTTTACGCAATTACCCCGCTGTTATGCCCCTTGAGAAGTTAAGCAGAAATGTGCTTTTCCTACAACCTGTGTTATCGGGATTGATTTCCTCACTTGTCCTTCAAGTGGAGCATTGTACACACGGCTACACATCAAGCTATGCATTTCCAGTTTTAGCTGACCTCGCATTGTATAGGTTTTTCGTGCAATCAGAAGTCAGTTTATACTGGTTATGTATAGCTTGATGTGTAGCCGTGTGTACGTGGACCATGGCGGCCGTCGTTAGTGGTCCAGAAGCAGCGGGGTAATTGCGTAACACACTATCAGTAGTAATGGCTTTCATTTTGACAGTTCAACAACATTCAGTGAGTTAATTACTATTAAATATTTTGAACATTTGAATTTTTATATCATACTTATTTGATCTTCATCAGCAATTTTTCAACGTTCTTCGCCCGGTACAATTTATCACCAAACAAGATTTCTAATCACAATCAGTCTATCCAAGTAGGTAGGTAGGTATGTCAGTCTGTAGGTATGTAGGGGGTAATCTTCGGAACTAAAGCGGGGTAATTGCGTAACACTCTAATAGTTACTTTGACAGTTCAACAACATTCATTACGTTAATTACGTTGTTGAGCAGACAAAATTTCCACACATTTAAGAAGCAATGGATTAGCAATATCCTTCAAAATGATTCAGATTGTGATTGAAACTGTGTTATGCAATTATGTTGCTGAACTCAGAACACCTGCAAAAGATTTGGGTGACCCGAGGGTTTCTGTTCTAATTTGGGTGACGCCTTTGCATTCACATGCACGATGCAATGGTGTCCTCAGCCTCCATGCATGTTATGCACAGAGGATTTTCAAACTATGAGTATGGTCATTGAAAATGGTGTCAAACCAATCAATCATTCAAAAGTCATTTATTCAAAGTAGGCTGAGAATCAGCACTTTTCGAACGTCAAAATTACAAAAGACAGTCCCCCAAAACGCTCGCTCTTCACCACTTCCTAGAGCTTTCGCTGGGAATAAGAAGTGGCGCAACAAACTCCCCAGCAGCACAGCAGTCTGTTCAGTAATTCAGTTAGAAAATGTTTGATTGTATAGGTACAATACAAAATTTTCAAAAATGGAAAACGAGAAGACATTAACATCACACCTGTATTAAATAACCCGAAGGGTTAGCGTGTGTTACCCAAAGGTGTACCTACTTATAGTCAAAAATCAAAATCAAAAGTCGTTTATTCAAATTAGGCTGAGAATCAGCACTTTTTGAACGTCAAAATTACAAAAGACAGTCCCCCAAAAACGCCCACCCTTCACCGCTTCCTAGTGCTATCGCTGGGAAGAAGAAGTGGCGCAACAAACTCCCCAGCAGCACAGCTGTCTGTTCAATTTAATTTAGTACAATCAGATTTCGCCAGTTACATTTAAGTCCCATGTAATATGTTGCTAGCCTATTGCCATCAATTTGGCACATATCCGGCAGAACGTAAACAATACATACTGATAGAAAACTAGCAATGGAATTCGGAATCAAATCAAATGTACCTTAATTAACAAAAAACTTGCCGTCGCACAGAAAGGCTCTCTTTACTTTTTATCACCAATCAATCAACTTAGCCTAACGCAGTCCACCGCTGGACAAGGACCTTTTCCAGGCCACAACCACAACACCCACAACACCCTGCTGTGTTAATTGTAAAAGGGGCGATGGTGGGGTCAGGTCGTGGAGCTCCTGCGCACACTCTCCGAAGTACAGTCTGTAGAAGACCGACAGGCAAGCAGCATTACGCCGATGAGCCAGGCTGTGAAGCGTAGCTACCTACGTCTCGTTGCCTACTATAAGCCTGTTAGCTCTGCGTTCCACCGAGGCAAGTGCAGCAAGCGGGTATTTCGCTGAGCCATCCCATAAGTGGCTGCAATACTCCGTACAGGAACGGACCTGTGCTTTGTACAGAATAGAAAGTTAAGTATCGCTCCGCCATGAATTTCTTCTGTCGCTTTCCGTGCTTAGCTATTGATCCCCAAGCCATAAAAATGCCCATCAAGCAGTAACACTAAATTTAAAATAACTGAGCTAAATATTTCTCGTTACAGTTTGTTGCCAAATCTTTATTGACCAATGAAGATCGATCACGCGTGCCAATGCGATTGTCATGAGCTCGCTTGTTGACAAAACACGCCTAATTGCGTGGTCGTAACAGATCACTGACAGATTTATGTGATTAATTTAAATATTTCGAGTTTTGTAGCTGTAGTTAGTAGGTACTTGGCACTCCATTCAAAAGGGTTCCAAAGTATATACAGGGTGGCAGTGACATCGACGCGCAAACTGTAACCATGGATTCAGCACATGAGTTTAGACCCCAAAGCGTAGAAATTTTTCGTCGGTTATTAAACAAAAAAAACTTATGTTTCATAGAAAAGTGCAATCCCTACGCGGTCAAAATGTATTGAACAGCAATATATTTTTTTAATAACCGACGAGAAATTCCTACGCTATGAGGTCTAAACTCATGTGCTGAATCCATGTGCGCGTCGATGTCCCTGCCACCCTGTAGGGAGGTACACTTTGAAAGATTTTACTAATCCATTGCTTCATATGTTCGAAAACTGTGTCTGCTCAACAACGCAAATAACGCAATGAATGTTGTTGAACTGTCAAAATGAAACCCAGTGCTACTTATAGTGTGTTACGCACTTACCCCCGCTTGTCTTGCTACTGCCTCGTTGGTCTAGCGGTCGCAAGCGCTACTGCTGATCAAGACGGTTTGGTTTCGATTCCCAGGTCGTTCAAAGTGATATTGGGCTTTTGGAATTTTCCAGTAGCAGCCTTTTTTTTATGGGAAATCATCAAATGACCCCTCCCGCTCTGGGTGGAGCGGAAGGGAGTGTCAGACTCTTACTGACTAAAACCCACCCATGTTCCTTCCTTAACTTAACTCAGCGGTAACCCTTTCGGACGATCCCGCTACCTGGCAGGCTTCGGCCCTATCGGGCCCCGTCATCTGCTGACATCTCTTTGAGGCGCGCGTGGAACACAACGCGCCGTCCGGCACGGTCCAGTAGCAGCCTGGAGTCGATTTTTGCCCGGTTGACGATACGCTCGCCACCTTACACTAACTGGTGAAATGAACATTTCACGGCATACAAATACGCACTAATTCGGACTCCTTTCGAAAGGATTTACAAATAGGTATCATAGTGAGTGGTTAACTATCTTCTTACATCGGCCATCGGCAGTATCTGTCAGAACCAATATTTAAAGCCATCATCAATCAGCATCTGTCCATTAATGCTGATCAAAATGAACCTTTTTGGCGCAGCAGTGAGGCATAAACTATTGCAGTTGTTATACCGTTATTTTCACTTTTTTATTTGTATTTGTGTTTTACGTTCTGTGTCAAAATAAACGTTATTGTTTCTTTCTATATTTTATTGAATAATTTGCTCAAAATTAATTTATTATAATTCATTCAGAATCATCAGAGATTTGCTACAGGTATTTTATGAAAGCATGCATTCCATAGTGTGAAGTCGTTTGTCTTTTTGTGTTAAATATTTTGTGTGCCGTTAAGAGATTCCGTAAATTCTTCGTTTCGTACGAAAACTGTCTTTATAGGTTCCGCACAGTTCCGCGTCATCATAAATATCCAAGGTTTTTTTCTGGAGGAAGTTAATTGCTGTTGCCATAAACAAAAATTCGGATGATTTAAGTAGAAGTATGCGGTATGCCACACTTTTTACTGTCACAGGATGTAAGCAGCTCAATTTCACGAAGTATCTAATAGCCTTAAAACTTAAGGAGTAGGTAGCGGTGTCAATTATTCAAATGACACCACCTAACTTCCAGACCAAAAACATACCTTACATAACAACACGCCTTGTTTTATGAGAGGTTAGGCAGAGGTATACCTATAGAGTGCACCCACATTTCGCCAATTATGTTGTAAGTCCCATGTAACAGGGGGCGAGGCTATTAACATCAACCGAGCGCATACCCAGACTCCGCCAGGTTACTAGTGAAAAACTCCAGAAAGAAAAGAAAACGTGTGGGGTTGGGGGACCCCCGGCAGGAACGAAGTTTAAAATGAAAATCCAAGTTGGCGGCTGCGAAAATTTGAAAATATTCGCAGCCGCCATCTTGCTGGAGCATACTTAAAGATTTTTCGTTACGGGACGATTTCTCCAAGTTCACTCCTACCGCAAGCTCCGTTAAAGAACTTCGTTCCAAAAACCCAATAACTCTTCGCCCTACCCGGGAATCTAACTCAGGAGCTCATGCTCAGCAGTAGCATCGTGACCACTAGCCCAACGAGGCAGTCCATGACACGTATATCTTCTATATACTAAACACCGTTAAACCGTAACCAAATCCAGATCAATTAAAAACAATACCCTCACCAATTACTCTAAACATTTTAGAAATAAACTAATTAAGCGGCAACTACGCTCATCCGTAGGTACACGTGTTTATTGATGGACGACGTCGGCTCCCGCGCATCGTAGGAAAAAAAGGTTCAGAAGTCACACTCCTATGGAAGTCACGCTCTCGCTGATTCAAAAACCAACCAAACACACAAATCAATCAAACGATTCAAATCTTAAGGCGCTACATACCTAAATACCACAATAATAATTTAATACTAATATAATGCATTTAATGGCTCTCCATTAAATGGCGTGTTTATAACAAGCGTAGCAATCAAAGATAGGTTTACAGGGTCAAATGAAATTAGGTAGCGAAACTCTGCAGAAGTGATGAGTAGTATTGAAATCTAAACACAAAAAAAAAAAAAAAACTTACACTTCTAGCAATACTATGTTTTATCGCATTTAGTCATCAATACCCATTACAACTGTGGAGGTTCGGTAGCAAATTTTATTTGACCCTGTATATCAATATACCTTTGATCCCTACACTAATCAAAAATGTTAAAATTTTCAATAAAATAATCAACGTTTTCAAACAATTATTTACTTTACCTACAGAAATAGGGGCTTTGCCTATATTAATTTGGCCACATTAACGACGAATGAAACTTCTGTCACTTTTTATTGTGCATCAGCTACCTTGCGCGAGCGCATACTGTAGCAATTTAGATCATTTAGATGTAGGGATCGCATACCGCAGTCAAATATGCGGAAACGCAACAGTGTGGAGTTGTTGGAAATTAATTCACGGTTTAGAGTGCTGTGAGGGGATAGGAAAACCGACTCCGCATAATATTAGAATATTTTACTATAGTTAGGGCTGATTTTTCCATCGCCAGATAACTTTTATTCAAGAAATAAAATCGACGTTTGACATTTTTTGTATGAAATAACTGTCAACATTTCAAAATTATTCCTCGAATATATCAGACAATTCAAAAATCAGCCCTTAATGGAATAGGTAACTAACAGTAACAACTCTAACACACTAACAGTAACACTCACAGTACACACACAACAACACACAACACTAACAGTAGTAGGTATAACTTTACAGGAAAAAAAAGCTAAGCGGTTAGCAGTCATTCTTTAACCACAACTATAAGGACAAAGACTTTTCTATCACATACGGACAAATGAAGAAAAATTTCCATATTTTTTATAAACTAAAAAAATAAAAACTTATAAAAATGGCTTATGTATTATAGGTATCCTTTTTTATGGCAGTATAATACAAAATAACAAACTTAAAGCAGTAGAAGAAAAAAGCACAAAACAAAACCTACTGAACCCTCCAGCGGCAAGCTATAATTTTTAAGCGGGAACACCATACATTCATCATTTGGTAGAAAAAATTAAGAAAAAAATACGAAGCGCCACCGAGCTCCCTATTCAGCCTAATTATGACAATATACGTCGGTCGTTTGAAAAGGCGACAGGACCGATTTTTTTTTCTTATTTATTGCTTTTATTATGGTTTCCATTTGTTTGACGAATTGTTTTTTTTTTTTTACTTCAGAACTTTGGAAAGAGAAGTTTGAACCTAAATAAAGTTTAGTTAACGGTCTTTTCTGACCGAACTTTGTCAAGACTCTATAAGTAAATTTTTTAATGGTCTATGAATCGTCTCCGAACACAAATGGGAAGATGTAAGTCCAACTTGGTTAAGTGAGGCTACCTTGACGGAACGGCAGTAGGGTGTGATTGTGGAGATATGTTGCAAACCATGCTCCACCTCCTATCCTGCCCTCTGTGTCCCAAAACATGCAGTCAAATTGACCTCTGCGCTGCCACTGGCGCTGCCGCTGTTTCTGGAACGAAAATCACATAATTTATTTATTTTATTTATTTATTTATTACAGCATGGAAGACTTACAGCTAAAAAAACAAACTAAAAATAGGAAACAATAGTCGACAGAAAGCCAATTACAAGTCTTCGCGTTTAGACTTATAATAAAATTTGTGTTGTGCACATACAAGCAGTAACATATTGCTATAGTATACTATATTTAATAGTTCAAACTAATAAAATAACCATTTGTGTTCGCAACTGAAAATTGAGATAAAAAAAAAATATAGGAAAAAATACAATAACTAAAAAGCACTGTAGCTATTTAAAAAAATTGAGGCTTAAGCACCTTCTAGCTGAGGTCACACTGGTTGTAAAGAGATCCAAATCGTGTTGTTATATAAAAAATAACTTTCAAATTGTCAAGCGTGCGTAAACTGCTGTGATTGGTTGAAAGCATTATTGACAGTCAATCGCATCACATGACTTGCGTTTAATTTTGAATTTTTGACGTGTCGATAATGGTTCCAAAAACCGGACGTAGGTAAGTACTTAGGTACTTAAGTCTCTTCATAATGAATTCAAAACAAGTCGGATATCTTTACACAGTACCTACACACCTTTTATTTCTGAACAGGAAATATCCAGAACTCTTATTACCCGACCCAGGATTCGAACCTGAGACGGGGATCTCATAATCCGCAGCTTTCTGTATAAGCCAGCCAATAGCCTGACCGACAAGGCAATTATGGCAATTAGCTATCCAAGTGTAGAAAAATGCTGATCCCTTATTTAAGCTGCACCCTAATAGCGTAACACACTATCTATCTCAAACTGAATCATTTGAAGGATATATTGCTAATCCATTGCTTCGTGTTCGAAAAATTTGCCTGCTCAGCAACGAAAATAACGCAATGAATGTTGCTGAACTGTATGTTATACCTATATTATACTGGCTCATCACCACACGAAGCAACTCATCCAGACACGCTTCACATTTTCATTGTTTCCCGCCATTCGTGATGAACTGACAGTTGACATTAATGACAGCTACCTCACTACTACTGTTATACCTATGCATGAGACAATGTTTACATGTTATCTATAAAATATTAGATAAACTACGCAAGGGTTCGATATTTCTTTTCGAATGTTGATTCATCGACTGTCGTTACCTCAAATTTTTTTACTTCGAAGGCACTTTCAGTCTTTGACTTCGTGAAACGGTCCCTAAGGTCCCTGTCCCACCGCCGGCGATTAAAGAGAAGCGGTTAGAGCTATCAACTAAACACGAATTGGCGATAAACGAGCAGAGAGCGAGTGCGTGACGGCGATTAAGCGCTGGTAAGCGTATAAAAATGTACAGACGCCAGCACATCAAGCTACTACAATCTGTCAAATTTCTTTAATAGATTTTCAACTTTATCGTTCAAGCATTAAGGTTCAAGGTTGATTGGGAAAATTTGACAGTTTCGGGTAGCTTGACCTGCTGTCGTCTGTACTGTACACCAGGCATGAGTCTCTCAGCGAGTGTTCTGCTTGCCAAGCAAGCCTCGCTGAGCGAGTACTCTCTTTGATAGTTCTTGTCGCTACGACAAATGGTCTGAAATCGAGGCGTCGACATCGATGTTTTCAATACCTACCAGCATTTCAAAATTAAAGGACTTTGTGATTTATTTTTTGATCACATAAACTAATTGATAACAATTTACGCTGTTTGAAACACATTTTTACTGATGATAATGTTTTTAAATTACTGAAAACACTGTGTTTACCTTCTCAAATATTTTTTTGTTTATATACTCTTCTTTTTGTGAAAACTTTAAATTGGCCTTATTTTTGTTACTCTCAATCGTACAAAAGCTGTTAGTTTTCCAAAAACTGTAAAATAAAATAAATCGACAACTCGCAATGAGAAAACATTCCTTTCACAAACGATTCCTTTTCTGTCTGCAAAAAAATATTTTGCCGAATTTTGTAAGCTGAACCCCAAATAATAATCAAATTCATATTTAAAGGCAAATTACCCAAAACATTAATTTACCAATTCTAAAACTCATAAACAATTAACGAAAAAATTAAGAAGTTATAATCAAAACCGAGTCGACAGCCATAACGGAGGCAAGGACAATAAATCAATGGAGTCGCCACTCCGTTCTATAAGCGACCATCTGACTACTCCAATTAAATGAACTAACTAAATAATTATCAGAATTAATGACTCCACACATATATCAGCAGACTCCTTAAATAAATCTCCCGTTTGATGTACAAGGAGTGCGCGAGCGCACGCTTGAGACGACGGCCACGCCCCTTCACAGTGATTGGTCCAACTCTAATTATAACTTTGTGGATCTTCATGAGCTATTTGCATCGTTTAAGCATCTACCACTAATTATACACTCTGTTTGGATAGTATAGAGTTGAGATTTGAGTGTGGTTTGGTAAGGAATACTGTCATCCAGAAAGACGCCCATTAGTAAAGACTCTCAATCTTCATTCGGATCAGTCGCACCACTGCCAGATATAACTAATTTGATAATTAAACAATTTTCAACCTTAACACTCTAGAAATAAGGGAGATAGAAGCCAAAATACGTTGAGATACGATTATGTTTTTCAAAAGAGGTAGTTAACATTCCGTCCTCAGACGTTTCAGCGAACGAATTGACAAAAACGCATCGTGGAACTTTCTTATTAGTTTAAATTATGGCCCTGTGTGAGATACTACGCTTTGAATAGTTCAGTGCGTAAATTGTGATTCAAAATGTCCCTCAAGCTGCTACAGTGAACACGTTGATTAAATAATCTAATAAATAATTAAGAAAATACAAAATGGATCCCTCAGAATCCACAATGGACGTTGAAGAAATAAAAACAGAAAAAAATGAAACAAAACTTCCGTTTTCCATAGAGAATTTATTGGCTAATAAATTCGAAAAACAAAGTTGTAATGATTTTACAAATGATGCGAACGCGTCTACAAGTGGTGTGACCTGTGATTTAAAAAGTAATTTCGTTAGTGATGTGACTGATACTATCGATTCGGACGATGACGATAGAGCCAGTAGCAACAGTTCGGAAAATGTCGACGTCGAGAGTTCCACCGTCGGCGATGCGCAAGAGTTCCTTGATTTGAAATCTACTGATTATGGACAATCAGGTAATTTTATTTGATTTTGTAGAAACAATTAAAATCTACTGAAATGATAAAGTTATAAAACCAACCCCTGGGACAAAAGAAAAAAGGAAACATTTTTTTTGAACTTCCCTCTTTTATAATTGCTCTGCTACTTTTACAGTAGGTACATAACAGTGAAATTAACATTCTATTCTTATAAGATTTTCTCGAGATAGGTAGATAACCTACACCTATCTTGCTACTCTTTTTATGTCAATTTCGCCTCTCCTCCGCATTTATTTAAAAAGTAGAATACTAAAATTAAACACTGATTAACATTACACCAATTGACCAGTCTTACCCTCTCTTCATTCTTCAATTATTTTTGAGACAAGCCCGACAAAGTTCGAGTAGGTACCAAATCAATTATTTTGACGAAAAACCGGTTGACAGCAATTCAATGTAAAACGGCGAAAATATTCCAACCTGATTGGGAGTTATATGTTCGAGCCGTTTGGGGTTGAAACACTAGGGCCATGGGGTCCGAGTGCCCACTTGGTTTTTAGAGATATCGCCAAGCGGTTAGTCGACTCTTCACATGACCAGAGGGCTGGCTTGTTTCTTGGCTAAAGAATTAGCATCGCCATACAACGTGGCAATGCTGCCTTTTTTGCACCGTTCCTGTTGACAGCGATGCGGACGAATTTTTTGATGCCTTTATGATTATTTTGCTTATTTTTTCACATGTTACATACATACATTATCATTATTTTAAATGTTAGCTTATATAATGTAAATATCTATACTAATAATAAATATATAAATTAGATACTGTGGTTTGATATAAATGTTAGCGAGACGGTTAATCTATCATAAGCACCACAATAGGATAGTGACCACGGAAGAGAGTTTTAATTTTACTTTCTCTCCTCCGTTGTAATAAAAAAGTAGGTACGAATTTGTAGGTCACAATGCTTTCCATGACTACGATGCAGGTCTAAAAAGACAAATATTTATTAACATTTATATATACTTTATTGTACACCACAAAAATACGTAACAAAAAATTGATCGAACACTACAAAATATACAATACCCGCCAGCCGGCCGTATCGCTTTTCTCGAATAAACAATTACCTACTTAACAAAATAATAAAGACAAAACTGCAAATGATAGAGCAACCAAAGCTCGTGATCAACTGTTTTCATTTTTCTTTTGCCACATCCTTAGCTATCTAATCTAATAGATCATGTGTAACAATGTCTGTATTGTTTATTGTGGTGAGAAAATAAAAAATACTTATTATTATTATTATCTATTACAAGGAAACCTTGGAAAAAGGCCGTGCAGGCCATGCATAATAATAAGAAACCGATGGATGTTATCGAATTAAATTTAATTGGATAAATTAACTGTTTGTTTTCTATTAATTTTATTTTATTTTATCCGAAAATATCCATCGGTTTCTTACTGAACTTCAACTAGGTATATCCGACGACCCTGGTTAGGTACTTATCTCCTTTGGTGACCGTACATAGAGACATATCTGCCGAGCCTTTTCCCAACTATGTTGGGGTCGGCTTCCAGTCTAACCGGATGCAGCTGAATACACGTATTTTACATGGAGCGACTGCCTATCTGACCTCCACAACCCAGTTATTTTCTTGTTCTGTAGTTCCTACACAGGAAACACTCGTGTTAAACACGAAACCCTTTAGTAAGACCAATGACAATGGTGACAAATGTTTTCAACGCAGGTTTTAGTGGTAGAGCGAAGTACAGGAGAAATATATAAGGTCTGACATATGGCCATAACTTAGCTATGTGGAATAAACATTATATAATACACATACAAAGAATGTGTGGTTTTAATACAAACACTGATGTTGACACTATCGTAGTTTTTATTCTGCCTAAACCTTTGGCCGGCGCCAATGTGACTCTTCAACAGGCTTTACCCTTGTTGTCAATGAAATCCATAGGCGTTGTGGTTGTGGACTTGTGGCACAGCCTGGGGGAGGTATATGGCCAGCAGTGGACTGCGATAGGCCGAGTTGATTGATTGAGTGATGTTAACAATAATTATACAGAGTGGCGGGGACATCGACGCGCAAACTGTAACCATGAATTCAGCACATGAGTTTAGACCGCATTGCGTCGAAATTTTTCGTTGGTTATCAAAAAAAAAAAAAATCTGTTTCATAGAAAAGTGCAATACCTACGCGGACAAAACGTATGAAACAGCAATATATTTTTTTTATAATCGACGAAAGATTTCGACGCTATGGGGTCTAAATTCATGTGCTGAATCCGTGGTTACAGTTTGCGCGTCGATGTCCCTGCCACCCTGTATTAGGTAGTTCTTTGCAAAGTTCTTCTTTGTTTGTTTGCAATCAATCGGTGCGGTGCCGTCGTCGCTAGTAACGTTTTTCATGCCTGAAGCAAGGAGGGACAATCACAACTCAACATTTTTTTTTTTTTTACTGAACTGAGACTTTTACAACTTGAATTTGTACACTGCTTCTTCCATTAATGGTGTCTTACATTTTTGTTTTTCCTTCAAACCCAAACACCCTTATTACAAAACAAGGTTTTTCTTTCGATCAGGTTTAAACCACTAACCCAGTTATTGAATGAAGAACCCAACTCATAGAGAAATGCAGTTCTTTGTACAAAAATGACAGGTTAGTTCGGTGCTAAGTTGTCATTTTAGTATTTAGAACTTTGCCTAAATCGAAATAAAGTTCGAAATACAAGTACTGGCTCAAAGTTTAGGCTAGAACTAAAGTTAGGTTTCGATTTATTTCAAATAAACCAATTACAGGGTATTTTCGAATTTTCAAGGGATCGGTCAGTCAGAAAGATGAAATAAGTGGCCCATTCCAAAGCGTAGTAGTACCGATGTAGAAGAACGGGCAAGAAACTCCACGACCACCATCTCTGCCCTCCATACTAACCTCCTTCTTCCTAAGTCGTGTCGATGGCGCGACAGTGCATTCTATTTGGTTGTCCCAAAACTTTGTCACTTCCACGGCATCGTCGGTAGCAGCGCAGAGGTCACTATGGCTGCATTTGTTGGGGCACAGAATGCAAGATAAGAGTTGGGACATAGTTTGCGCCACAGCTCCACATCAACACCCTCTTCCGGAATCTTTCTTACCAACTTTTTGTTACTGTAAAACTATTGAGGAAAAAGTCTTTAGGTACCTACTATCGCCAAAATCCATATCTGACCACCGTAAGGACTATTCCTGGTTGCAGCGCATATTATTAGTCAACCTAAAAAGGACTTTTATTTTCCTTACGGACGCAGCTGTGGTCATCATGTGCACGAGATTTTGTTTTCAAAATGGGCAGATATAGGTTTCGGCGATAGTACCTACATCTAAGGTCAGCAAACATTGGGCAACCATTTGTTGCTCCAAGAACCACCTTTCTCGGTTTGCCATCGGCTCCTAACATCACAATTTGTATTTTATTTATTTGTTTATCACATTTATGATTTCTTTGTTCTTTTTGTTTTTATTTATCTTCTAAAAGTTCTAATTCACGAGTTTCAAGCAACTGTATTGTGCAGTTGGGGCTCGGCTCAGAAAAAAAAGAATAAGTACCGAAAAAAACCAACCGATCTATTTCTGTAAAAATATCACCGTGAAAACTTTGGTGAAGAGAGCTATCATTCCACCTGATACTAGGTATTGAATCTTTGACACTATTGACAGATCACTTCAAAGTCACTTTACCTAAGTTTTCAGGGTTAGATTTTTACAGAATAGATTGACTGAATGACGGCTCACTTCAAACTCACTAAGTTTTCACGGTGAAATTTTTATAGAATAGACCAGCTGAAGAATGAAAATTTATGGGCTAAACTACTATTCAGCTTCTGGTACACCGTCTCTTTTCCGTACAAATTTTTTCCTTTGCCAAGAGTTATTATAAAATAAACCAATGCATGGAACTAATCTAAAGCCACTGATGTAGCGAAATCATTGATCTAATGAGCGAAATGGATCGAACTTCATTTTGGACCATCATTTATATTCGCAGGCTTCCACGTCGCTAAATATGTGTATGTACCTACGTTATAACGTTATCGTTGACGGAAAAGCTTCTTCATTACTTCATTTCCATACATTTTACTTCCATCGTGATGCCGTGGACGTCCACAATACTATCAATTATCGTCACATTAGAAATTAAAAAAGCGCACATAGCATTCATCAAAACTTTTCGATATTAGCTACCTACCTAGTTATAGCGAAATCAATTTTGAATCTTCGGGATAAATAATCATGAACGTTGTTTCAAAAATCTATGTATGAATGTCGATGGCTATAAGAGTAGAGGAAGACCAAAGAAACGATGGATGGACTGTGTGAATGATGATATGGTTAGAAAGGGGGTGACTACCGAGATGACGACTAATAGAGAAGTATGGAGGAAATAGGCATAATTATGGGCCGACCCCAAATAAATTGGTATAAGGGCAGGAAAATGATGTTGTTTCAAAAATCTATACTGTACCGTTTAGACAAAGCTTACAAAAAATGTCTCAACTTCAAAACTTCAACACAAATAATTACTCCTTCCGGCGACAAAATAAATAACAAGTAAACGATTTCAAAATGGATACCTATTTGAAACAAACAAATAAATCACAGAAAGGCGAGCTTGTAATTTGAAACAACATAATTAATGAAAAAAGATAAAAAGTAAAGCAATTGACGCCTTCCCGCGCCATTTGACTTCACGCAACGCTCCCGCGCTTCGTGTATTTTTGGCGCCAATTAATCTGTTGGTTCGTTCTCGGATATCTTGATTTTTTTTAATGACACCACTGAAATTGAAACGACACGAAACTAATCATTAGAAAAATTAATTGACTGGGCAAACGTTAAACGTTATGTGGGCACAGAAAGTTTCCGAAATGCAATGTCTACCTAAGTTTAAATGACATCGGCATCGACTGCGAAAAACTTGAGTGTATTATTGAAACTTTTATGAGTTTTTTATTAAAAACTGTCTAAAAAAGTGGCTCTTATTCCATCACATTATGCAGTTCACAAATATGCAGTACATTGAACACGCGTTTTTTTTACGTTGCATTCCCGCACTTCTGCGGGATAATTATTATACTAGTCTGAGATGTGTTTTTTTTTTTAAATCTCAGCAGATGACCTGCTCTGAGCATATAAGTTTTGTTAATATGTACTTAGACGTCGTCGTAAAAAAATAAGTAAAATATACAGGGTGGCAGAGACATCGACGCGCAAACTGTAACCATGGATTCAGCACATGAGTTTAGACCCCATAGCGTCGAAATTTTTCGTCGGTTAATAAAAAAGGTTTTTTTTTGTAATTATATTAGAAATCGGTTGCCATTGTGAACACTTGCATCAAAATGTAAGAAATATAAAAAATAGTAGGTTTACGTACGTTTTGATGCAAGTCATGAAAATGTACTATTCTTTCAACATTTCAATGCAGTAAATTAATAAAACACTAAGAAAAATTGTAAATCCAGTATTTATATATAACTTAACAGGATTCCAGTTAATATTGTACAGCAGAACATGTCGTTTCTTTCATTAAACTGTTACAAACGCGAGAAGACAGCTGACACGGCCCGTTTCTCATCGATTCTGAAATTCTGAACGCACTCAAAATATTTTGATTAATGATTTTCTTGTTTACAAAAACCATTTGTTAATACTTTCTTCACGTGTGGTCCATTCCATGGCCACCTCATTTTGTGTCAACGTTTATTTTCCTTATTTTTTTTTAACTTGATGGCATCGACGCTCAAACTGTTACTTATGTATTCAGTACCTACATACATGATTCTGAACCCCCCTGCATTAATATTTTTTTATATAATAATACTTTATTGTACACCACAAACATACATAACAAGCTGTTTCATAGAAATGTGCAATACCCACACGGTGGAAAAGTATGGAAAGGCAATTTTTTAATTTCTACGCGTACAATTTTTTGTCTAGAATCATGTGCTAAATTCATGGTTTCAGTTTGCGCCTGGGTGTCATCCGTGCCTGCTGCTCCGTTAGGAGCACACGTAACAGCAGTGGCGTGCATTGCATAAAGGCATATAAGCCGTGCCTACCTCGAAAAATCACCATAATCCTGTCAATTAGGTACATTTTAATGTGTGTGCCCCACAATTAGGAAACTCACTAAATTATCATACCTAACAAAAACCAAACCTTCATACAAACACGCGCGGCAGTAGGCAGTCGCCAGACGGCCTATACTCGGCTCCCGTACCTACTATTCGCACATTGTCAGTGGTCTTTACTCGTTCAAGTTAATACGACGAAACTATATTCCTGCCTACCTATTCTGAAAACCAATGCACGCCACTGCGTAAAAGGACCCTTTGTAGTATTGCGAAAACTATTGCATCTGTGTATCCTTTTTTAGAGAGATTTCAAAGAATAAAATAAAGACCGTACCGTTTCTATGATAAATACCTAAATGATAATTTTTACACGTTAATCAATTTTTTTTTTTTTACTAGATGAGGTCCTATCTGACTCTGAGAAGAAAAGGCCGAAACAAACTTAGAGGTCACGTCTCTTTTAAAGTCCAGGCATAATCTTGGTCAAAACATTCGTAGGCCATGTAGATTGGTCTCTCAAATGGCCTTTTGAGGAAAGAACCACACAGATTGAGTGTACCTGTCCAGTCAGTGCACGCATTTGTCCAAAATCGTGCAGCTCGAACTCAGGGGGTCTACTCCGAAGTAGTATCGGCCGAATGTTCGGCCGTTTCCTGCTATGAAGTTACTATTTAGTTCGGTCGGTCCCGATCCTACACTCCTACACTCTTCCGAATATAACATAGTTACCACTGGGCCACCACTGCTCTCACAATCTGCCACCATGATATGAATTCATTGTGAGAACACTTATTAGGTAAACTGTGTAAATGTTTAATGTCCAATAGTTTGGGATACAAATTCTATATTGCGTTGTCCGTTCATCGGGGTCGCTTTCTGAGCAATCTCTGGGCAATTTTAGGTCCATTCAGCCGGACCATCTCAGATGCACAAAATGATCAGTAAGGTTAGGCCTTCCTTAATTCTATTCTGTATCTTTATGGAAGACCAATGGGGAGGACACTCCAGATCAGCCTAATTATCGGGCTGATGTTATAAAATTGTGCTATGCCTCGGTGAGATGTGTTTTTCTTGCATAGCACCAAACTAATGTTCGAGAGGGGCTCGTGACGAAATAATAACAGCCGCATGTGTCGAACTTAGCTACGCTTGCTGCCAACGGTTCGTTGATGGGTTACCTTACCATCCATTAAATATCGAGACCCGTCCGTGCCTCAGAAAGCACGTTAAGCAGCACCCTAATTGCGTAACACACAATCAATCTCAATCTGAATCATTTTGAAGGATATTGCTAATCCATTGCTTCATATTATGTTCAAAAAATGTGTCATGTGTATGCTCAACAACAGACATAACGCAATGAATGTTGTTGAACTGTCAAAATGAAACCAATTCCGATTGATCGTGTGTTACGCAATTAGGGTGCGTTTGTCCTGGCTATCATTCGTAGATCCACGTACGTTACGCGTAGATAAAGACTGTCAAACATAGACTCCTATCAGTCTTACCAAGGGATATCGTGTTGCCTAGTAGCTGAGTTGTGGAGATCAGATAGTCGCTCTATGTTAAATACTGGTATTCAGCTGCATCCGGTTAAACTGGAAGCTGACCCCAACGTAGTTGGGAAGGCTAGGCAGATACAGCTCCAAATTAGTGTTGCTGGTATCTTTTGGTTTGTTCTTGTTTTAGATACTTAATATTGTTATTTTGTTGTTGTAACATTAATTAACGGAGAAGTTTAATGCGTACTTTAATATTTGATTGTTTATTTTCTTAAAATATTTTACTTTCTTCTACTCTACTTTTATTTATATAAAAATATCCATATCACACATTATATCGGGCAATAAAATACAAAAACATAAATCGTACTTTATAGTAAAAACATAATAAAAAAAAAATATCACAAGGTTTTTTTTCAGTGACAATTGCCAATAACTCGTTGTTACGAGTTTTACGCGAAAAAAAACATCATAAAACGCTAATTTATTTACGATCTGCCAACTATAAAGCGCCTCCGGACATTTTTGTTCAAGCAATTGCGGCTCGAATTAGCCGTTTGAATTGGTTTCCCGCGTTCCACTCACACACGCAAATGAAACGATTTAAATTTACTCGCACACGCTCCAATAGGGACGACTCTCGTATTTGTCGGATAAAATATAAATATTCGCGCGTTTCGCATAATTTAATTTATAAATTACCTAGCTGCCATGTCGTCGGCTCCGCTACAGAAATTGATGACAATATCATTGCCTCTTCCAAAGAGGATTTCAAGTCTTTACTTTGTCTTTTTTTTAATTTTTAATATGTTTGCTAACAATTTTACATAATCCCAATTTGAAATACTTAACATTCTTTCAAGCCTCAGATAGGTGTAGAGTATTTGAATGATATATCACAAAACAAATCAACTCCAAGCCGGCAATTTATCACCCAGTTCATAAAATGTCAAATATTTTCATAAAACTGACAGCCCTACACTTATACACCCGTTAACCGCGCAGTGATGTCTCATTTTCTAAATTTGTTACGAAAAGATAAATCTCCGCGCGTCCCGGCTCTCGTTAGCTAAATCTTTCTCCCCCGTAATTATTCACCCGTTAGAAAAAAAGGGAAATAAACATGAAAAGAAACGTCCCACAACTGAAATTTAGTAAGTGGCCTGAGCTCATTAAAAAGCTGTAAAATTCTATTACCAGACAACGGATGGGTGTGTATCCGAACGAGTCAAACGTCATACGGGACCAACCACTTTATTGTTATCGTTTGACAGGTAAACGTCATTTGAAAAGAGTCTTTATGTCGACGGTTTATGAGTGTCAATTAAATGATTCGTCGGAAAATAAAATAGTGTGGGGTTTACAATGGCGGGAAACAAAGACGTGAAGCGTTGACAAGCGAGGATAAATTGACATTAATTGCCTTACCACTGTCGGAGTGGTTTGCAAGCGTGTTACGTGGTCGTTTTTGACGGCAATAGGATTATTTTAGGCGCTAATTAATTTACTTTCTACATTATTGCGGGCGATTTGATGTATTGCGTCTGGAAGCCTATTTGGTGTTTGAAATGTTTGATGTGGGACGTTTAGATGCGTTTGGATACATTTATTAGTAAACAAAGGATTTAACAACACATTTATCCTGATCAAGCTTAAATGTAGTTTAGTTGGAACTAGGTTGTCGTTTAAATATCGCCTGACTTGGTGAGAACGTTAAGTAAATAATTTAATGTCTTTGGTTCGAACCTACGACGACAAGTACGAGCTGTAGAACTCGTAAGCGTTGCGGCCATTACCATCGGGCCACAACTGCTCTAGTGTAGGAACGCAACCAGCATCAATTGCCCGATTGGTTCAGTAGCTGAACGGCTGTCATCTGAATTTAAAGTTACGCGTACGATTCCACTGCACACGTTATAAAAAATCTATAGTTAACGAGCTTCTGCCCCACGACTTCGTCCGCGTGAAATTTCTTGATATGACAGTATTACTGAAAGAATTTTCCGAATCAGATCAGCAGCCTAATTGCGTTACACACAATTATGCTGCTGATCTGAATCTCTATCAATCACAATCTGAATCATTTTGAAGGATATGACTTATCCATTGCTTCATATATGTTCGAAAAATTTGTCTGCTCAATAACGTAAATAACGCAATGAATGCTGTTGAACTGTCAACATGAAAGCCATTGTAACTGTTAGTGTGTTACGCAATTACCCCGCTTTAGTTCTGAAAATTACCCCCTACATACCTACCTCTTTACAATATTATTATAGAAATATAGATGACTATACGGTGCTTGGATAGACTCATTAGACATCCTGTTAGGTAATTAATTGTACGACGCGAAGAACGTCGAAAAATTGCTGATGAAAATCAAATAAAATAATTTCAGTAAGAATATTTTTAAACGTTATTTTTAAACTATTTGAAAGATCACGATGCCAGTTATCAAATCGTTCTGGAGATTTATTTTATCATCACTGATCATATCCGACTCGTTATTTGTGCGATGAAATTGAATTATATTTTATTTCTGTAAATTGGTTGATGGTGTTAACCAAGACCAATTTATTTGATTCTATGAAATCATTCTGCGATCCACTAAAATTTTAAAGACCAGCCGATGTATGCTGTAAAAATCTCACCGTTAAAACTAAGGTCACAGATTACTGAATAGTTACTGCTAAGGTGACGTGAGTTGTCAATGGTGTCAATCCCTAGCATAATGACAGCTCACTTAAGTTTTCAAGGTGAGATTTACGCAGAATCGGCCGGGCCAATATTACCAATCAATCCTAAAATAGAGTTCTAAGACCAAACTTTTTGAACCTATAATTATTTTTCGAAACTGTATTTAATTCTCCTTAGAACGAGAGAATTTAACCCGGTACCCGAGCAGCCTCAACTTGGCCGAGTCTAGACGCCAATAGTTAATTTGGTATTTTCTTAAAACCTCTCCACATTTTTTACAAGGATTTGTCACATTTATTTATAACATAACCATTTAATTGGCTGCAAAGTTTATGAAGTCACAGCTCCCAAAATAAAAAAAATAAAATTTCATTTATTTTGGCGCGCTAATTACCGCGTTCGGATAGTCAGTGTGGCGCTCAGTCAGTTCCAACTTCCAAGATGGCGGCCCGACTGACTTGACATGTTGATATATTACCACTAATTACTCAAAGCGGGGAGGTGTTTATTGAAAATAGCTGTAAGGTGACGACGAGTCGTGTCTGCTACGATTTCTATGTCCGTTCAGAACGACTTCCGTAATAAATTAAGTGTAGCAAACATCGTTTTACTAAACTAATTATAAAATTAATGAAGAGACGGATAATTGTCGATATTATGGACGATGGTCGCTAGATTTTAAATGGTGAAATTAGTCTACTGAGCTCAGAGGAGTCGTAAAACATGTGTCTTGCCAAAAGAGCGAATATTTGGCTTGTTAAGCAATCGTAATCGATCAACGGATAAAGATAACAATTCGCAAGTGTCAGTCTTCTTTCGTTACGAGTTACGACTACCCACGTATTTAGATCGTTACTAGTCTGGCGAGTGACAAGTCATTCACGAGAGAGCTAGTCCATTGAAGAGCTGCAAAACTGTTGATTTCTTTGATCAACTTTTGCCAACCGCGTAGTCGCGTTGTCACCTTGTTTTCGTTGGAGTGGTAGGCGTTAGACATACTAGAGCATTTTCTTGAGAATTTCCATGTAACGTAACGTTCTTACGACAGGTAAAATACAGGCAAAAGCTCAGTTTCCAAAAGCATTTCCATGTAATGTAACGTTCCTGCGAATGTTTGATGCTGCGTTCCACGTAATGCTCACGGCGAGTAAGCGTTTACCAATAACAATTCTTTCTACCTTGCGTGGCTTGTTGATGATTCTGTGTTCTTGCCATAGAAATGTTAAATATCTATGGTTCTTGCGCTACTGCCTTTGATCGATCGCTCGCTATTTTTTTTAAATTAGGTTGTAACAAAACATCGAACGACGTGTTCGAAGTGCGGTTCGATAAAATTTAAAATCGGCGAATTTTCGATCATCTGTTACATGTATACCTACTCACCTTTAGGTTGATTTAAAAATCACACAAATCAAATCAAAATAAGTGTGCTAGGTACAAACGATGTCACATAAAATTTCAGTGCATAGACATTCCGCCATGTTATAATGCTCCAAATATTAATTAATAGTCGAGCTACTCGATTACTGTCAAATTCGTGCACTGACACAGGTCCACTGAAATCTATGGGGTCCCTAAAAGACCATTTGCTAACTAATCTAAGTACCTACATGATCTCACCAAAATTATGCGTGGACTTTAAAAGAGACTGACACCTGAGTTTGTTTCGGTCTTTCTTCTCAGAGTAGTCGGTTAGGAAACACCGAACTCATGTAGTTTTAAAACATAATTTATATTACTGCTTAACTTTAAGCAACGTTTATGAATAAAGGGGGATGTGTTTGTACAAACATTATATAGGTACCTACTGGCAGAATTAAAATCATTTCAATTAAATCATTTTACCGCACACGCTGCGTTTATTAAAAACTAGCTTCTGCCCGCGGCTTCGCCCGCGTGAATGTCGAAAAGGATAAGAAGTATGTCCTTCCCCAGGATGCCATCTATCTCTTTGGCATCTGCTGGCAGGCAATGTTATCGAAATCCGTTCAGTGATTTAGGCGTGAAAATGTAACATACCTACAGACAGAATATATAATTTTATATAGTACCTATAGCTGTTGCCCGCGACTTCGTCCACGTTTCCGCCGTTTTCGTAAAAAAAAAGTAGCCTATGTCCTTCCTCACGGTTCAGTGGTTTTGATGTAACAGACAGATTAACTTTCGTATTTTAGTAGGGAAATATAATATGTCAATCTACAATACTGTTGAAAAATATCGCAATACGGAACCGCACAATATTATTGTTAATAGCTGTGCCCGCGACTCCGTCAGCGTGTAACTCCTTGTGTGTTATTAAGTTAATGTATTGGTAATATTGTTTAGATCACGTTCACATGAGGCTTAAGTACCTATAGAAGGGGTAGCGGGATCGTCCGAAAGGGTTACCGCTGCCCTGGAACATAAAGGGCTTAGGAAGGAACACGGGTGGGTTTTAGTCAGTAAGAGTCTGACACTCCCTTCCGCTCCACCCAGAGCTGGAGGGGTCATTTGATGATTTCCCATCCAGAAAAAAAAAAAATGTACCTATAGAACGAAAATACTTCAGCGCAAAGCTTCCGGGTAAACTATGTTGAAAGTTGACCCGTCCGGCACGTGAACATAAAGATTTCTAACCCGGGAAAGAGCGACGTACAATTGACCATGCGAGAAACAACTGACACCGAGATCTACTCCAGCAACACGAAAAGTTTGCCCTTGAGCCTTATTAACTGTCATTGCATAACACACCGATACTTTTAAATTGGAATGGAAAATTATTTGGTATTATGGGAATTCTGGGAATAAAGACGGTTTCTCCTGCACCGCAACCTGTTAAAATTTGAGCCTCGATTATATTTTGTTGCAACTGGGTTACTTTTAGCCGAGTTCTATCGGGTAATTAGTGGCTTCTTGTTCATCGACCATTCTATTTATTGAACTATAAACTTTGCTTTCCCCCTGTATATTCGACAGTATTTTGTTATTAATCTCAAATGCCTGGTCATTGCGAGGAGTTAAAATGGATCTTTCGCATAGCCAAGAATTGTCCCTATTTAATATATTTGTTACGTCACCGTAAACCGACGATATAAGATGTGGTTGGGATTGCACTATACAACATAACTCAGGCGTCAGAATAAGTTTTCCTTGGTGTAGTTGTGGATAGGTACCTTCACCAATCTTTAATAATGTATCAGAAAATTGACGATCATCCGGGTTATCTCCAGTTTTCACTCGCATGTTTATAGTCAAATGCACCGATTGTATATCACGCCACAAATAAGAGCTTTTCAGGCAAGCCCTAACCTCATCAGCTCGGGTTCCCCGTGGTATTACCGGTAAGGTCTGTCGGAAATCACCACAAAATAAAACCGTGATGCCGCCCATTGGTCGATCATTTTGTCTTATATCCCTTAAAGTTCTGTCTACCGCTTCTACTCCTTTTCGATGGGCCATCGTACATTCATCCCATATGATTAAATTACACTCACGTAATACCTTAGCTTTGTCGCTATTTCTTGAAATACTACAGGTTGGACTTTCAGCTTCGAACTGCTAAGCTATCGGGAGTTACACGTGTTATTGTGAGTCAACCATAAAAGATAGACATATGCTGTCGTGGGATATTTTTTATATAATTTTAAGGAGAACATTTCCGTCATACATGATTTCTGTGTAGCTTTAACCATTAAGGTTGCACACGCGACGGAAGCGTAAAAAATGGAGTAACTTCTCCCGTTTTCCCAACATTTCCCTTCACTGCTCTGCTCCTATTGATTGTAGCGTGATGAAAAGTATACTATAACCAGCTCAGGAGTATGAAAAATAATTGTACCAAGTTTCATTAAAATCCGTCGAGTAGTTTTTGTTTCTATAACGGTTATACAGACAGACAGACAGACAGACAGACAGACAGACAAAAATTTTACTGATTGCATTTTTGGCATCAGTATCGATCCCTAATCACCCCCTGATAGTTATTTTGAAAATATATTTCATGTACAGAATTGACCTCTCCACAGATTTATTATAAGTATAGATAGAAGAAAAACGCTTCTAATAACGAGCCTTGCAAGATCACAATTACTCCTACTTAAATCAATGGAGATATATCCAGGGTTGTTGCTATGGATACTGAAGAATCTATGCAAATCATATTCTGATTCTAAATCTACCAACTTTCTTCACAGGATCATGCTCATCTCGAGGCAAGCGAGCTCGCACCGCATTCAGCGCGCAACAGATCAAAAGCTTAGAGGCAGAGTTTGAGAAGAACCGCTACCTATCCGTGGCGGCACGAGGCAGACTCGCCAGGCAGCTTAGACTTACTGAGACACAGGTTAGTTGATAAGCCCAAGTACTTATGCCAAGTTAGGTTAGCCCAATAAAAGGCACAATAAAAGAGTCAGTAGTCCACAAGCGGCAGTCCGTCAAGATAATTTTCGACTTTCGAAGTTTCGAGTGACGACTGAAAACCAGCGCTGTGCTGTGAGGCCCCAATAGGCCCAATATCTTGCGAAATGGAAGCATCACACTCACGACGTGCAGCTGCCGACTATTTCTTTTATTGTTCTTTATTATTATAGATAGGTCTTTTATCGGTCTGTAACAATTAAACCTATTTTTCTTGCTTTCAATCTGCTAACTGAGTTAATATTTTTGTGCAGACATGAGCGAAACTGTGGTAAAAAGCAGATGTAACTCCGAAACTTCATTGATTTACCTTAACCACCCAAAGCCACCTTATTACCTTAGCTGGATAGATACTTACTATAACAGTCACACGTTAGCAACCAGCCCATGCGAGTCTGGATTTTGAAATAAATAAACATAAGTTTAGGAGTGTTCAGTCAAACCCTAAATTATTTTGTTTCTTCCAGATAAAGATATGGTTTCAAAACCGTCGAACCAAATGGAAACGAAAATACACAAACGACATCGAACTCCTGGCACAACAGTATTACAGCAGTCTTGGCATCGTCAGCCCTCGACCAATGTTCGTCGGAGACCGCCTATGGATCTTCAACTACCCCAACAGAGTCCCACCTACACAACAACAGCAGTGGATGAAGTCCCTAAACACAATGAACGCACAAAACCAAATTATAGACAGAACAAACATGTTTCGAAATCTACCAAAACCTGACGTTCCATTTTTGAACCCTTCTGTGTATCCGAACGATAGAGTTTTCATGGACCGCAGTTTAAATATGGCGGGAAATGTCAATGTCAAAATTCCCGCCCAGACACGCATTTTGCCCAGAGAAGTTTACAATAATATGGCGCAAAGAAGTATGGATGTGTATAAAAATAATATTTTAAGCCATAGTAGCCCACCGCAAGAGTCAAGCGTTGATCATTTGAGGAGATTGGAGGAGAATTTCAGTATTTAAGACGGGACTTCGTTTGTATTTGTCATATAATTTGTAAATAAAGTTTTGGTCGTGATTATTTTTGTGTTTTTAATAATTACCTCCTACAGCCCTTTCATGCAGTCATTCATCACCGAGACGGGTAGGTATTGAAAACGAAGAAAACAGTGAGACTTGTTTTCTTCGTTTTCACGTATCTGCAAGACCCGTATTTTGAAGTATTTAAGGTTTTAAGGCAATCCTACCGGGATATCTGCCTGGTGGTACTACTATTTTGAATAAGCGTAGATAAATATATCAACTTACCTAAAAAGTTCAAGGTTCAACTCCCGCCGTCGGTAATTGCTTTTACTGAAGAATATTCCTGTTAAAACAAAAGGTAAGCTTTCCAAAGTTTTGTATTGGATATGTGCTCGTCAAAACTCCATGCGACATGCTTATCTACAGCATAATACCATGAGCAAGAAGTCACATGCAAAAGGAAAGCTCGTCAACCACAGTCCACACGTCAGTAACGGGTGCTAGTAGTCCTCAATTTATGTATGACACAATGTAATAAGTTTAATTAAATATTTTTGTATTGTTTTTTTTTTGGTGCTCCCTTCTCGTCCAGGGCACAACCACAGATTACTAAATAGAGCACAACGGTAAAAATCGAATGTATATGATAGATATATTATGTTCGGGGAGCCGCTCGGCTTAAATTATGCCGAGCCGACCCGTAAATAATATTCAGTGAGGGTAGACGCCGAACAGAGTTCACAGATCGGCACCAGCCGAATGAAACCCGAATACTTATGTGTAGAAAGTGCTTTGGGTCGGCTGTGTGTAGCATCCCTAATGCCCTAGTTACACGAGGCTAGTTTATGAAGCTAGGGGACAGCAAGATAGAGGTAGTAAGCTAGCAAGCTAGTCACTCTAGCCTCGTGTATACATAACTAACCTCATTTTTAACCGACGAAAACAAACGGAGGAGGTTCTCAAGTCGACGCGTATGTAAGTATATATTTTTTTTATGTACCTATTACCCATTTACCACGCATAACTTTTTACAGAGTAGTCCGATTTTGATAATTCTTTTTTTATTGGAAAGGGTATAGGTACCCCAAAGTTGGGACCAAATAAATTTGAAAAAAAAAACAACCGTAAGGGTGGGAAAATAGGGGTGTTTTATTTGTTCACTGACAGATTTCAATGCTCAGTTGTGTATTATTACTCTACTCAGTGCCTCATATGCCTGCCCTTTGGCAAACAATTATTAGTAGATTATACTCCAGAGGCGGCTTTACCTATAGTGCAGGGTGTGCGGCGCACACGGGCGCCGGGTCTAAGGGGGCGCCGAGCGCCCTCTAATGCGACGCCTCCAAAGATGCGTCGCTCGCGGCACCGGCGCTCTCAAAGACCCTGCGCCCGTGTTACGGGCTTACGGCCGATGCCGGGCGCGCGGTAGCAAAGCAAGACGCGCCACCACAAGCTGCGTCTTTACCTACTCTACACAATAACTTTTGTTTCAACGTGAAATCAGCCTTAAAACAGAGGGGCAATTCTCGTAACTTTAAGAACGTTCAGTCTGATCTCAGTCTCAATCTGTCATAAATATGTACCTCTAATTTCCCTACATTTTGACATTTGTTTGACGCTGAGATAAGACTGCGACTGGATTTTGAACGTTTTAAATTACGAGAAATTGACCTCCTGATAATTAAAGATTATATTGGCGTAGTGTCGCATCCATAGATATAGGAAAGAAGGTCGCATCGCACCTGTTTTGATTCTTTGAAAACACGGCGACAATCATTGCTAACTCGGCTGTATTAGAATGCTATAAAGTTCTAATTCAAATTGCCAGAGACGTTGCGGCGGTCTTTTTCAAAGGCTTTGTGTACGCGTGCCGCAATTTTTGTTTTACCGCTACACCTTAGTTTTACGAAATAAGCCTTGATGCAATGAATTAAGTATCATCTTTAAGTAAACATGTAAATCTGAAGTAAATCGGCTTTTCTTTTGATAAAAATTATATAAAGGTAAGATTTGGTTATTTGCTTACACAATTATTGCGACATGCATCGGATCGGGGTCAGAGGACATCAAAAACAGCTAGCGAAATCCATGAAAAAAAACAAACGAGTGATAGTGATATCGAAGTTAAACACCTAGGTTCCTATACCTATCTAGGATTTTCATTTGTTTATCCTAGTGCAGTGCGGAACAAACAACCTATTTATTTAGGTCTTACTTGTATGTACCTAACCTTTGAACAACGAACTACTTTTTTATTTTATTTTTTGTTAGATTGCGTAATGTAGGAACCGCGATGTTGATTGATATAGGTGTGTCATGTAATAAATAATAGTTCAAGTTGCAACTATTTCTCTGGGCCTATATTAATTTACATCGATAGTACTTTTAGGTGCCTATAGGTACCTACTTAGTTTATTATTTATTTTAGATGTCTGATTCTGATGGCGATGGAAAAAAGAAACTTTAAAGTAGTAAATAACTACAAAGTTGTGATTTTTTATTGTTGTAACACTTGTAACACACCCCTTCCTTCCTAAAAAACACTTTTTGCTTCCCAACATCATTTAAAATGGCACTATTTGCACCCGAATTTCCGCTTGAAAATATAACTGTAAGTATTCCATTTTGACCCCGCTCCTACTAGAGGGCGCCAGGGTACTGGTTGCACACGGGCGCCACAAGGGCTAGAGCCGCCTCTATACTCGTAGCCACAAAAAATTATAAAATAAAAACTTTTTAACAAAAAAATTAAACCGTCGAAAAAACTGAAAAGCAATAAATAATAAGCCTTTTTTATTTAACCTTAATAACTAAGTTCTTAAACTAATGACTTAAATCATTTTGAGTCGGCGCCGTTTCTTTAGATTTAGTGATCTTTGTTTATTGATTGTTTGGCGCCGCCGCCGACTCAAAATTACTTAGGAATACTTACATTAGTATATGAACTTAGTAAATAAAAAAGGTTTACCTATTATGTTTTGCTTTTCCGTTTTTTCGGCGGTTTAATTTTTTTGGTAAAAAGTTTTTTAAGGGTAGTAAGCTAGTGAGTGGCGTCGGAGGACAGGAAGGCGAAGCGTCGGCCACCCGGCCGGGCGGCGGCGGCGGCGATATAGGCAGACGACATTATTACAATCGCGGGTAGAACCTGGATGAGGCTGGCACAGGAGCGTGGGGATTGAGACAAGTAGGGCCTGTATCTAGCAGTGGCTGATTTCGTGCTGTGGAAGATGATGATGAAGCTATTGAGAAAGATAGTAAGGTAGTGTGGGTGATACCTACCTACCTAGTTTAATAGATAGATAGGGGTTCTTTTTTTTGAGCTAGTAGCGCCTCCTCGCCTCCACTGATGTTACTAGCCTCGAATGACCGGCGAAGTTAATTGGTAGGTAGGTACCTACACAATCAGATCATTTTACTCTACAGATCAAGTTACCTCAATGGCATTGGCTTAAAAATGTAGGTACTTACGTGTAAAGGCTCCTACAGACAGGCGCGATTCGGCTCTATAGTAAAACAATTTCTATGAAAACTTCTTGGACATGGTTCTATCAGAATCGCATCGCACCGTCCGTCGCCGTCGCGTCGCGCCTGTCTACCAAATGCTAAGCCAGGATATCACTTGCTTGCTTTAAAAAACTGTCTCGTGTAACCCGCTGTGTCATCAATTATGCCCTGTGTAACCCGGGCATAATTAATGACATCTTGAACTATGATAATTGCCCATTCAACTACGAAGTAAAAGCACTGCCATAGGGGCGGATACGGAGGATCTTCGATGTGAAAATACAGACGTTTTGTGTGTACCTACTTACTACCCTATCGGTTTTTGAAGCACCGGCACACATAGTAAATAAAGGTAATTAAGCCCTCCGGCCTCCGAGATGCATAAAAATGATAAAAAGAGCTTACACTAATTTACCAAACATACCCAATATCCTCAAAAAATGTGGAACGCTTCACGATTTTGCGTGTCATCCTTGCGCAGGGGCCATGCTAATCTTCTCTGTATCGTTCCAATTTTAGTATATGTACTGCCGAAGCAAGTACACTTGTACAGCACGAAATTTTGTACATATGCTGACGAAATGGAAAACTTTGATAGCGCGATCTAGAACTTAAAGAAATATTTTCTATATAATTAACAATATTCGGACAAAACTTACTTTTAGTCATAACGCTTATTATTTTAATTATTTAAATAATATAAAATGTTAAAATATTCAAGGCCACTATTAGTTATTTTACAAAATTCCATCTTTTCAGCTGATTTAACTACGTCAGCGCCATCTATGTTTTACACCGGAACTATAACATGCGACACCGACATGTCGTGACTTGTTTGACGCAGCTAAGGACTATTTACTGAATATAGATGGCGCTGATCACGGCGGATTCGTTTTAACTTTTGACAACAGATGTCTCTACTCAACCTTCACGCTAGAACCGTATTTATGGTGGGTAGAAATATGAATAACTCGTAGTATTGTGTCGATGGTAATATTGGTGGTCTGCAAATGTCTATAATATAAGTAAGGAATTTTATGCGCTTAGTACTGGATGCGGCTATATCCACCTAATACACCGCGTATCTAGCTAGTATTACGCGTAACTTCGACTGTTTCACAACTAGAACCACCTTTACTTTGTAAAGTATGACCTTTAATATTACAAAAACAAATGTAAGTGGTAATAGTAAATAAATATTATTTTAATGATTGTGAATGTGAAGACTATGTGGTTTAATTTTCTTTTGTCTTTATTTTTCTCAGCTAGTTTTAGTCATGGTCTGGCACTTTAAAATGCGTAATAAAATAAATATGTAAACTGACTTTTTATGGCTTCTTACAGACATTATAATACCGCACGTTTCAATCAATATATCATGTGTTGGTGCAGTTCCATCTGTCTAAACGGTCTTGCCTAATGGACAGGGTATAAGAAAGCGATGAACGGTCACACAACTTTTGACACTTAATTATCAAATACTGGTGACAATGACAGATATTCTTGACAGCCACTTTCCTCGGAAACTAGAAACTTTAATAGCAATCTGTGTCTATGAGAACACCTATCCGTGATCTGTGTCTGTATCTGTGTCTATACAAAGAATAATTTATTCAGCCTTAGAACTACTGTTACGATACATAAATAAAATAAACGTTAGTTTTAAATACATAATTTATTTCTATGGTACAAGATATTTCCAATGATTTGCCGTTACAGAATTTATAATTGCAATATCAAAACAAAATGTACAATGTTGTTAACTGGAGCGCTTTGCTTTGTTTACCAAATGTTTCTCAATTTTTATAACAATTTCGTTTAAATATAAAAATCTATACTCCACGCTTGGTTTATTGATCATTAACACTTTTAAATCATCGGTTCTGTATATAAATAATTCCACCAATTTTTTTCCCTAAATGTCCATTTCCACGCATACGAGACACATTTTTTTAAATATTTATTTATCAATATAAACATAAAAAATAACAAGTCGCACATTCATTTCTTGTTTTTACACTTTTTTTAAAGACAGTTGCCATGATGTTGTAAAAAGTATTCCTAAAATGAGTGTTTCTCACATAAGTTATGTTCCGAAGCACTTTAGGCGTTAATTTATTGTCTATAATTCATACGAAACGGCTTCGTCAAAACGAATCGATTACGGGCAAATCGATTTCAAATTACTGGCTTAACAAATAACAGCACTGAAGAGAGAGAAAAAAGTAATTCAAACTTGGAACAGTGTTGTAGCAACTGTCTGGCCACCATAGAGTGGGTCTGGTATGGGGCTACATATGAAATGCATGTTGTTCTTTCTGTTTGAGTGTGTTGTATAGGTAATATATTGTATGTGCTATGCGCCAGGCTTCGCTTACAAGTCCATATTGACACTTCACTTTACTGCAGCGTATCACGTTGTGGGTTTGTGTTACCTGTAAACAAAATTAATATTGTGAGATGTGTGATAGTTCAATAAAATTATGAGTTTTAATAAAACGGGCAATGGTGAAGCGGTTCCCGAGCGCGAGCGGCTGGCGCGGCGCGCTGGGCTCGCGCGCGGCCCCTGCGCCGGCGGTGCTCGAGTGTGTAGTGGCATACCTGGCTAGCTGTCGTCCTGCAGCGAGGTGAAGCGGTTCCCGAGCGCGAGCGGCTGGCGCGGCGCGCTGGGCTCGCGCGCGGCCCCTGCGCCGGCGGTGCTCGAGTGTGTAGTGGCATACCTGGCTAGCTGTCGTCCTGCAGCGAGGTGAAGCGGTTCCCGAGCGCGAGCGGCTGGCGCGGCGCGCTGGGCTCGCGCGCGGCCCCTGCGCCGGCGGTGCTCGAGTGTGTAGTGGCATACCTGGCTAGCTGTCGTCCTGCAGCGAGGTGAAGCGGTTCCCGAGCGCGAGCGGCTGGCGCGGCGCGCTGGGCTCGCGCGCGGCCCCTGCGCCGGCGGTGCTCGAGTGTGTAGTGGCATACCTGGCTAGCTGTCGTCCTGCAGCGAGGTGAAGCGGTTCCCGAGCGCGAGCGGCTGGCGCGGCGCGCTGGGCTCGCGCGCGGCCCCTGCGCCGGCGGTGCTCGAGTGTGTAGTGGCATACCTGGCTAGCTGTCGTCCTGCAGCGAGGTGAAGCGGTTCCCGAGCGCGAGCGGCTGGCGCGGCGCGCTGGGCTCGCGCGCGGCCCCTGCGCCGGCGGTGCTCGAGTGTGTAGTGGCATACCTGGCTAGCTGTCGTCCTGCAGCGAGGTGAAGCGGTTCCCGAGCGCGAGCGGCTGGCGCGGCGCGCTGGGCTCGCGCGCGGCCCCTGCGCCGGCGGTGCTCGAGTGTGTAGTGGCATACCTGGCTAGCTGTCGTCCTGCAGCGAGGTGAAGCGGTTCCCGAGCGCGAGCGGCTGGCGCGGCGCGCTGGGCTCGCGCGCGGCCCCTGCGCCGGCGGTGCTCGAGTGTGTAGTGGCATACCTGGCTAGCTGTCGTCCTGCAGCGAGGTGAAGCGGTTCCCGAGCGCGAGCGGCTGGCGCGGCGCGCTGGGCTCGCGCGCGGCCCCTGCGCCGGCGGTGCTCGAGTGTGTAGTGGCATACCTGGCTAGCTGTCGTCCTGCAGCGAGGTGAAGCGGTTCCCGAGCGCGAGCGGCTGGCGCGGCGCGCTGGGCTCGCGCGCGGCCCCTGCGCCGGCGGTGCTCCAGCCGCCGCCGCCGCGCTTGGCGCTGGCACCTAGCACCGGGAAGTAGTCGTCGTTGTGGATGTCGGGTGCGTGTTTCTACAAATAACAAAACGATTCATCTCTCGCAATTCCCAGGGTACCACAGTGGTCAATCGTCGACAATGTGACATATTTTGAGATGTATGAGGTGACACATTTTAAAGCGACTGTCTACGCTGACCAACCGCATTCGGGAGTTTATTAAAACTAAACATTTATCAAAGAAACACATTTTGTAAAAATTTATCCGTTGGTTACTATTTTTAACAATTGGTTGAATTTAACTACGGATCAAAAAATCGGTCCATAGGGCCGGTTGTTTCAAACGGTTGGTTGGGACCGTAACATACGTACGTCAAATAATAACGAGTACGTAATCGTAATTATTTGACGTAAGTCAAGGCCATCATTTTGTAATTTGAATCAACGATGCCTAGATGATATTTATACAGATATTATACCAAGCCACAAAGAAATTATAAATTTACTAGCTTCTGATCATTGCGGGCAAAGGATTACTATCCAAAACCAAAACATAAAAGTGGCTAAAATGGATATCACTGTTAACCCCAAAACTGCGAGTCGCTTGGAGGCTTTTAAAGTTAAACTCATTAATAAATTACCAGTTTTGTCAACTCATGCTGATCCTAATAATCTTTATGATATATTTTTTAATATATATTGTAAACAATTTGATTCCACCTTTATTCCCAAGACTATCTCGGTTAATAGCAACGCATCTTTCAGTGATTGGGCTACCATTGGTATTCATAAAAGTAGAACACGGCTTTATGAACTGCACAATGAAAGGTCTTATGTTAACACTGATGAATTTAATTTGTATGTTAGAAATTATTCAAAATTATTTAAAAAAGTTTGTTATATGGCAAAGTCACGTTATTTGGGTTCAAAGATTAAAAACAGCAGTAATGTAATTAAAATGACCTGGACTATTATTAGAAGTCAAGCGGGAAGATCTAGTAACCGAAATACTGACTACAGCCTGTCTATTAATGACAACATAATAAAATCAGACTCGCAACTCGCCAAGGCATTTGAAAATTTCTTTTCAGATATTCCCGTTTCAACTACTAAATCCCTAAACTCGTACCTTCCGCCTGATGGCCGGTGTTGAACTTTTAGGACATATTTATAATGCATGGGAAGATAAATGCGATGCCATGGGCATCTTTTTTTATTTGTCCAAGGCATTCGATTGCGTTCTTCACGAACCGTTAATCAGGAAACTCCGCCACTACGGAATCCGGAACACTGCTCTGAATCTTCTTACTTCATACTTGAGTAAGAGAATTCAGAGCGTTGACGATACTGGAAAAAGATCTCCCGAATCTATAGTAACAATGGGAGTCCCACAGGGCTCAATTCTTGGTCCTTTCTTGTTTCTTATTTATATTAATGACTTGCCGTACCTCATAAAGGATAATCATGATATAGTGTTGTTTGCCGATGACACTTCACTTTTGTTTAAACTTAAACGTCAGCAGCTGGTTACTGACGATGTAAATAGCGCGATCTCTAAAGTAGTCCACTAGTTCAATGTTAATAATTTACTTTTAAACGAGAAAAAAACCAAATGCATTAAGTTTACGCTACCTCACGTCAGGCAGCACGTTAAGCTACAGTGGGGTCCACATATAGATAAATTGTCAAAAAAGGTAAGTTCCGCAGCATACGATGTTAGAAAAATTCGTAATTTAACTGATATAGAGACAGCCCGTTTAGTGTACTTTAGCTATTTTCATAGTGTAATGTCGTACGGTATTCTATTGTGGGGAAATGCCGCCGATATTCAGACTATCTTTGTTTTGCAGAAGTGAACTGTTCGATCAATTTATAAATGAAGTCCGAGACACTCGCTCAGAGACAAATTTAAAGAGATTAATGTTATGACTGTGCCTTCTCAATATATTTATGAAAATCTTTTATATGCCCATAAAAATATAAATTGTTTAAAAAATACAGTGATATCCATGATATAAATACTAGGAACAAACACAAATTTGTTGTACCTACAACAAGGCTCAAGAAATAGTAGCTCGTTTAGATGCCAATGTATACGCTTTTATAATAAAGTTCCAAGCCCCATTCGAGATCTAAGCCTTAATAAATTCAAATCATTCATTAAACGTAAGTTGTGCCAGAAAGCCTTTTATACCGTTAAGGATTATATCGAGGACAAAAAGGCTCGGGATTGAGCTGCTTCCAATTTTTTACCTATTTAATGTTCTTATTTTTCTGTTTTGTTGTTGTTTATATACATTTTAACATTAATGAATTTTATATTATACTATGGACATTTGCTTACTTTGTAAAGTATTCTAATAGTTTATTTATTGTGAATGTGAAGACTATGTAGGTCACTTTATTTTTATTATATTTTATTTTTCTCTCTGTTCTCTTAGTTTTTGTCATGGTCTGGCAGTTTGAGTAATTAATGTGGCCTACCCAAATGTCCTTTCTTTGGTATTGTTCGTCGAATCGTCGAGCTCCTTAAGTTTTGAGTTGAGCTGCACGATTTCTGACAAATGCGTGCACTGACGGGACAGGTCCTCTCAACCTGTGTGGTTCTTTCCTCAAAAAACCATCTCAGACATCGACCTGCATGGTCTTCATATGATCTGACCTAGATTATGTCTGGATTTTAAAAGAGACTGTGACCTCTGAGTTTGTTTCGGCCTTTCTTCTCAGACTAGTCAGATAGGAAACGCCGAACTCATCTAGTTTTAAAATATGATTGACGTGTAAAAGTGTTTGTACAAACCTACTTACAAAATAAAATCATTTATCATTATCATTTAACGATTTTTTTTGTTTGACGATAGTCAGCGCCATTTTTAACGTATACGCGTGCGTCAAGTGGACGTGAAACAACACGACCTTACCGTACTTCTGGTCCCGTGTTTATCTAATCTGACTGCCTATCTGATCTCCACAACGGGTACAAACCTATAGTCCGCGCGGAACTAGTTGGCTGCGCTTTAGGTATGTGAGCGGTGGGACGGGAGGTACAGCGGGGGTGAGGCGGCGGGTTGCAACGCACGAACGTAGTGCGCGTAGCCCCGCAGTCCCACCGGGAACATACCTAAGGCGCGCCAACTAGTTCCGCGCGGACTATAGTACCCGTTGTCAAGATGAGATAGGCAGTCACTCCATGTAAAATACTGGTGTTCAGCTCCATCTGGTTAGACTGGAAGTCGACCCCAACATAGTTGAGATAAGGCTAGGCAGATTCATTGACTTACCGTACTCCTGCGCACATTCTCAACAGGCCGCTGACGCGACGATGGCGGCACGTACGTCGCCGGCTTACTTTCACGCGGTTTCGGCTCCTCGACCGGTGGCGGTGCTGGGGTTTCCGCTTCCGGTTGATGCTGCAATTAAATATGGCAACGTTTTAAAAAACAAAATTCATTTATTCAAACTAGGCTCACACCCATATTCTAAGAAGTAACTTCGAAAGTTCCTCCACCTCCACTCATTCGAGGTTACCTTAAGGACTACCTCAAGGAATCCTCGAAATCGGTATTCGTAGTTAAAACTCGGTCTTGTCATGAGGTAATCTTAAGGATCCTCCAGTGAGGTTGAGTCGAAGTCGAGTCGAGGTAAAACGTCATTGAATCATAGATTACAGTATACTATATATTATATATACTTGACTGAGGAAAAATTTCGAGGGACGCCAAGTGGAGGTGATTTTTAACAACTGTGATTACCAATTTCCTTGAATGAGGTTGAGTGGAGTCGAGGAAGTTTCGAGGAAACGTCTTGGAATATGGGTGTCAGAATCAGCACTTTTTGAGCGTCAAAATTACATAAGACGGTCCTTGTAAAACGCCTGCCCTTTATCAAAACTCTTCGTAAATCATTCATCTATTTAAATTATAAATATACACGGGAAAACACTAAGGACCATTTTTGAAGTATTTTATTCTGGCGAGCAGTGGTGGCCCAGTGGTAACGGCCGAGACTTACACGTTGTAGGTCGTAGGTTCGAACCTAGACAGACGCTTTACTTTGTGTAAATTATTTCATCACCACTGCTCTCAAAGCGGTGAAGGAAAACATCGTGAGGATACCGGCATGTCGTAGAACCAAAAATTCGAAGACATGTGACATCTACCAACCCGCACTGGGCCCGTGTGGTGGATTACGGCACACTGCCTCTCACCGAGAGGAGGCCTGTGTCTCAGCAGTGGGCACATTATAGGCTGATTATGATGATTCTGGCACGAGAATACTCTGAACCGCATATTCCAACTGATTTCTATAATTATATCTTTCGCACCCAGAACCGTCTTTTAAATATTTGTGTTTGTGATCTTTTGCGTAAATATTTAATGAGCAGAATGTAGATTACAGCTGCTACTGCAGGCCGTAAGTGCGGCTCCATATCGAGCGTGTGTTCAAATGAACTTAATGTAGGTAAAACGTGGATCGGCGCTGGAGCGCGCAGGATCGCGGGTCTCCTAAAACGGATCGTCTAGTGTGGACCCAGCTGAGACGATTATTACATGTTGTCCGTCACGCCGCATTATGCAGCCTACAATTAGTCACAAAACCAGACAAACCCTCGGGTTTTTGTGGCACTTAACTGGGGATTAAGGACACTTTTCCCAACCACTGCAACTCTTGAAAACCAGGATGTACATTTCAAATCTTATTCCAAAGATATTATTACAGTGTCCCTTGACCTTTCCACCCTCAGGACCCGCAGTAGCCTAGGACTGTTGGTTGCCTCCTGCAGCACCTGGTTCTTGAGACCAGTGTAGTAGGTTCCTATGGAGAAGAAGGGCGTGAAACTCCATGGTCTAACTTACAGGCTTATTTCAGGGTCCTCTTGACGACTTGACCTATCCACCCTCAGGACCCGCAGTAGCCTAAGACTGTTGGTTACCTCCTGCAGCACCTGGTTCTTGAGACCAGTGTAATAGGTTCCTTCCTATGGAGAAGTCGGGCAAGAAAGTCCATGGTAACTTACAGGCTTATTCCAGGGTCCCTTGACCTTCCCGCCCTCAGGACCCGCAGTGTCCTCGGAGGCTGAGTCGCGGCCCGAGTCCGACTGTTGGTTGCCTCCTTGCAGCACCTGGATCTTGAGGCCAGTGTAGTCCTTCACCGGCTCCTCGTACTCCTTCCATTCTTCTTCGTCCTGGAATGATTGGAAAAAGTCTTTAGTAACAAGACTTATATGTAAAAGAGGCATTCTAGCAATATGTTTTCATCGTAGCTGAATAGTTCGATTGTGGTTTCAGTATGCCGGTCAAGTGCGAGTCGGACTCGCGCACCGAGGGTTCCGTACTGTAAGTATGGAACTAAAAACAGATTGCAGCCCTGAGTATTTGATATTCATTTCAACTTGATAACTCCACGCGTTTCTGAGAAAAAGGGTCTTGACAGATGGACAGACAGACTGACAATGAAGTGATCTTATAAGGGTTCGATTTTTCCTTTTGAGGTAAGGAACCCTATAAATTGGTATAACCAACTTGGAAGACAGATTGGTGATTGCAACCTCTTATGATAAGACTCTTATCATAGTAGACTACAGGACTACTACGGTAGCCTATCGACTAATCGGTACCTTCAAGAGGATTGCCCCATTTACCTATTCACGACACTTGGATGGAGAACCATTATTTGTGGAAGCCCGTCTTTTAAGGACAAACGAGTGACGAGCGTTGTTCTTTTCATAGCTACACGCCACGCAAAATACAATGATACTCCTTAAGGTGCTTCCTCGCTGGTAGCTTTCGCAGGTAATGTAACCTTTACCCGGCCTATTACCCGATTCCTGTTTGACGTCAACTTCTGGGGACCCCTGTATGTATTAACCAATCCTGTTGGTCCCAATTATCTCTCTACACTGCCTAGCAGTTGACGGCCTGCGTAGTATTAGAATCTTGAATTGTGAAATGACAGGCTCCCGGTGAGGGACCGTCTTAAAATAGTGCTAAAGAAAATCGACACTTCATTAAAACTTCAGAACAAGTCGTTTAGAGTTACTTAACGAATCGTTTCGTTTGAAATTGAAGCCGTATTCTCAGTAACGAAGATCTATTATGGACAGTTAAATTGTTCTGTCAACTCGAGGGATTCCCCGAACCGCGAGGGTCGACGTGAAACGAGTATCCATGTCGATGATTTTAGGGGAATTAATTATTTAATGTTGTTGGGGTCGGCTTCCAGCCTAACCAGATGCAGCTGAATATCAGTATTTTACATAGAGCTGATGGAGCGATTGCCTTTCTGACCTCCACAACCCAGTTACTGGGCAGTACGATACCCCTAATAATAAACATGTATTGTATCCCTGAACTCGTGTCACACCCGCAGTGGCAAAACGCATACGACGTCGTGCACATAATTTCGTGTGAACATTTTTACTGCAACTACCCTTTTACTAAATCCTTATGTAATTTTTTCATAGTACTAACCCGCTACGCCAATCGGCTTTATGTATTTTTAAGTTATAATATTGTATTTTCTCTGTAAGTGATTGTGTAAATCTTTTGAGAAAATAAATTTCTAAACCCGTATACTATCTTACATGATTAGACTATTTTTTTAATTTATTTTGGAGCTTTTCAGTCATTTTATTTAAACATAGATTGGTGTACGGGTGACGGCATTAGGCTCGCCTCCTTTACATGGGACTTACAATATAACTGGCGAAATGTAGGTGTACAATAGATACACCTGCCCATCCCTTCAGGGAAAACCGAGGGGTAATTCTCGTAATTTTAAGAACGTTCACAGTCTGATCTGTCTCCATCCGTCAAAAATACGTCTGATTTCCCTACATTTTGACAAGTGTTTGACATTTTTTTGTCGCCGAGATGAGACTGCGACTAGATTTTGAACGTTTTTAATTACGGGAATTGGCCTTCTGGTGTAATGTTATGTTATGTAGATTGTGCTGGGTCTTTTTTAATCTGATGATGTGATTTCTATTTTTTATTTCTGTTTAAATGAATGTTTAATTATGTTAGTAATTGGGGTACTACCAGAACAACAATTGATAGGATAGGACAACTTGGGGCGCGTCACTAAATAATAGCCTCACAGGTCATGGATCAGGTTAAGCTACGGTTGACGCGGTTGGTCTGTGGATGGGTGACCATCTTTACTTACCGAAACCCCTCCGTGCCTCGGAAAGCACGTTCAGCCGTTGGTCCCGACTGTCATTCGTGGATCTTTGACAGTCGTTACAGGTATTCAGCCCAAAAGTCTGACAACCAGTCTTACCAAGGGGTATCGTATTACCTAGTTACTGGGTTGTGGAGGTCAGATAGGCAGTCACTCCATGTAAAATACTGGTACTCAGCGGCATCCGGTTAGATTGGAAGCCAACCCCAACATAGTTGGGAAAAGGCTAGGCAGATGATGAGGACAGCTTGGTGACATTTAGATCTTCCAACCAGATCAAGACATTACAGGGGTCGTATTATGAAGCAATGAATGCTATTATGATTCCAGTCCCTAAAAGGGATGGTTCTATCGGTCATGTATAGCTCCATCCTTCTCTCTCTTACACTAGGATCAAGATGGCATTAAAAAGTTATAATATGGCCATAACCAGAAAGGGTTCAACGTAATCCTAATATTATAAATACGAAAGTGTGTTAGGCTTTCACACTAAAACGGCTGAATGGATTCGGATGAAATTTGGCACATGGCTAGCCCTTGACCTGTGTTAGGACATAGGATACTTCTTATCTCGATATTCCCACGGGATCGAGACTTATAAGGGTATAACCGCGGGGCGCAGTTAGTTACTTATACAATATAATAGTTATGAAGATTTTCCTCTTGAAGAGAGAGAAAGCGGGGACTGCATGTGCAAGACTGATAGTGGATTTTCACTTCTATTGCATTGGTGGCATGACAAATGGCAGCTGCAGTAAATAGTTGGTATTGTTACCACTTTTTTGCTTTTAATGCCATCCTTATGCCTACGGAATAGAAGTTAAAATCGGTTGAATGGACTGTAAAAAAGGTTTGTTTAGTCTAATCTTATTCCGAATGGAGCATACGGAAAATGTGAGTGTTCTTTAGGTACACCTTAGTCTAACCCTTTGAGGATTACAGGTGCAATGATGTTATGTTATGTTTAGATAGTCTTTCAAGTCAGTTAGTAAGAAACCTGCCTGACCATAATGGAGGCTCTGCTCACGCAAAATCTGTCGTACCAGAGCCTTCCTCTGGTCAGGCAGGTTTCTTAACAGCATGTGGCAAGAATAGTGTTAGCTGAATACATTAATGGATTGTGTGATTATATGGCTAAGAAGTGAATTCCGAGACATGGGTAATAGATTTATGTATGGAAGAAAAAGATGTACTGTGCCAACCCCAAAAAATTATGGTTAGAAACCTGCCTTTATGTTTCGTGGATTAATATCAAAGTTGTCTTTAACCAGAACCACACCCTATGATGAAATCTAAATGCCTAAACCTAAATAGAACTAGACATTTATTATTTGAAATGTTTAACATAAGTTATTCTTGAATTTTTAACCAATATATTTGTAACCAATATACAGAAATAAATATCATTTATCACAATTACTGTACCTACCTACAAGTTGAGAAAAAAAATTAAACTTAGTTTTTAGTAGTACCCATCCAATTCAGCATGCATGATAAAAAATAAAAATTAAGTAAAGAACATTTCAAGTTCAATATTGTTACAAGTAACATGTTATTATCAGACATTATTGTTTTCCTTAAACCCTACACAAATAAGACTGTGAATCGTTACAATTGTAAATTTAAATACATAAATTATAATTGTTTAATTTGTTTACATTTACTTGTTTATTATTGTACCATGTGAAGTTAAGATTATGAGAATTTATGAAAACAAAGTATGAAGGTTCAAACACATTTGGCTGTATCCAGTTTACCTTGACATTCTAGTGTGTTCAAAATTTATGTTTTGTGTCTATGGATCGCCCATGAATAATTTCAAGAGGATAGTTCCTGACTTTCTTATAGGTTTTATTTAAAAAAAGATGACAAAATGTGTATACAATAATTGCAAGTGTAAGCTATTTTTATATGGAATATGAGATTACAATGATTTTGCACAAATCTTGAGTCAAACACAACTTTCTTCTAAGAAATGTTAAACATAACCTATCATGTTTCTTACCATGAATGACATTGCAATACAATTATCATCTGTGGAGACACGTTTGCCGCTAGAGATACGTATTACATGGAAAGTACCCTCGACAATCATGTTGATTGCTAAAAATTGGGCTAAAAGATTGACGACCTACTAAATTGCTAGATTTTCATACGAAACCAGGTCAAACGCTATACTGCCGTGAGAAGTGATCATTAATCACTGTGAAATAAAACAGGGCTTCACTAATCGTCAAGAGTGACCACGAATCGCCCCGACACAATGATTGTCATGATGTTGTGTTAAAATTTTAATGTTTAGTATCAGAACTCACCCCTGCTCGACCTCCTTCCTCTCCTTCCTGAACCGGCCGCTCCTTCTTCGGCCTTACATCTGATTTCTGTTTTGGGTCGTCCAATTTTTTGGTCAACTCATCGGCTGTAGCGAACTTTTTCACTGCCTTCGACTTTTTGCGATCTTTTTTCGCGAAGAAATCGTCCAAGTCGGCCATATCTAATTTTTACTTACGATTTAAAGTTTTGCTCTGGTAATGAAGTAATTACAGCAATATTGGAACTAAACGTTAAGGGGGAAAATAGGCCCCCGAAAATTGAAATGATTTCTGTAGCAAGCGTGGCCGACTGTTTCTTTTTTTTAAAATGGCAGATCCTATGTTGCCATTTTCGGATGCAAAAACGTCATTCGCAAATTGCCATTACAATAAATGTAAAAGCTACTATTCTCTCGACTGTGTTCTCGTATGATATGGTAAACACGTGGTGATTTATTTAAATTTTAAACCATACCACATAATTATCACTTCTGCAATATCGCATATTTATATTTCAAAATAAGTTCCTATTTTTAGGGTTAGGGCATCAAAAAGAAAAAACGGAACCCTTCTATAGGATCACTTTGTTGTCCGTCTGTCTGTCTGTCAGTCTGTCAAGAGCCTTTTCTCTGGAACGCGTGGAGGTATCAAGTTGAATTAATATCTCTTCTAAGTCAACGCACTAAAAAATACGTCCATTTAAGCAACATTATTATGATACTTGCAAATAAATCAAAAGCTTCTCGTTCATTATCCATCCGACACGCGTTTGGCAGGGTTTTTTAATCACTGCATAATATTATGGTCATAATAACCTTGTAATATATAAACTTATAAAGCTAAAACGATAACAAAATGTAAGGAAAAGTTTCCAAATAATAAGTCTTAGCTAATTGTTACAACTATACGCGTATTTTATACAGTTTATCCTGTTTATCCTTCCTTAAATGAGCAATGGGGCAGAATGTTGCAGGACATTCTTTATTTTAGAGTTATTGATAAAAAAAAAACTGTCAACAAATTTAAAAAAATCAAAAATGTTTGCTTGTTGACAAAATATTCTTGGCAAAACAATCATCGCCATCGCGCTGCATGAGTTAGTCACAGGAGCGCGGAGATTCGCACAATAAAAGAGAGTCCTATACTCAGCAGTGGGTTAGGTTGGGCTGTGGATCATGATGATGAAAATAACCATCATGAATTTTGAGGAGATAGGTGATAAAGAAAGAAAAACTGTTTTAATTTCACAGAAATGTGAGTATAAAAACACACACGAATGGGATTGAGTGCTGAACCCACCATTCAGCAAACTCTACTAAATTCAACTAAAAAGCCTCAAGTTCTCAATATGTTTCGCTAAGCGACAATATTGCTATGCTAAAATATAGAAAAGAGGATTTAAATATTCCTAGAATCAATTAGAATGATCAAAATACATGCTGACACCGGGGCCTCATAGCTACAGTTTTTGTTGGTATACTGGCGTGTGCTAGCTGACATGTAGCAAATAATTGAATGTTTTGTGTTGCGTTATGTTAATTACTTACTATTATTGTATAGAATCAAATAGTACTTTTGTTATACGTATAGAATCAAGTTTTTCTAACGGAACAGACAGCTGTGCTGCTGGGAAGTATGTTGCGCCACTTCTTTCCAGCTAAAGCACTAGGGAGTGATGAAGGGCGGGCGTTCTGGGGGACTGCTTTATATAATTATGACATTCAAAAAATGCTGATTCTCAGCCTAGTTAGAATAAATGACTTTTGATTTATTTTTACTATCTTTGGAAGTAAATAGGTAGGTATGCTACTATTTCCAAATTACAATGCCTCGAACTTGAAATCATCTTTCATAAAAATCAGCAAAAATAAATAGGTACAGTCATTTCATTATGTACCCGTTTTCCTCAACACCCACAACATTACAACTTACAACCCAAACACTTTTAAAAGGTTCTCGTTCACACTCGAATACTATACACACACTGTCAATACCATATCGACGGGTTTATACCAACGTATTCGTTTGCTTCACTTCAGTCTAAGCTTATCAGCCCATCGGCATCGCCCGGTCAGTATCCACCGATAACCAATACGACTATCTTATCTACCTTTATACCTGGCCATTTTGTTGAGTTTTGTCAGTACAGAAAAAGAAAAGTCAAAATGTTGGGTCCGCTAGCCAGGATTTCAAACCAATCTGGAAGGAATGTGATGAGAAGTTTCTTTAGGAATGGATCAAATGGAGGTGTCCCTGGAGAGGTGAGTCCAGACGTTTAATTTAATTTGTTTATTACGTAATTGCGTACATATATTTTTTCGACTGGAGCACGTTTCTGGCCCTTACATAAGCGGTATTATTGTAGGTATTGTTAATGCGAGATTATGATTAGGTACTAATCCTAGAATATGGGTCCTTGTTTGCGCATCTAAGTAGTGTTTGATTAGATAAACCTCGTTGCATGGGTATGTCTTTGCATAGAGTGTACTGATTCATGAGCTCGTAACTGGAACGGACTAGGTTCAGTTGGAAGAAAATCGTTTCCTTCCTTCCGTTGTTCCCCAATCCCCAGAAGGCCCCCCGATGAACCCCTAGTTTAATTTTTGTTTTTGGTAATGCAGTCGCTTGGCAGTTTTTAATAAGGATTGATGTGAAAACTTGTCAGGGAACATTCTAATGAAGAGTGCTCGCCTTTTTGTCAAACTCCAGACGACCCCACTACCTTGGAGAAAGGGGGTCGGGCAGAAGTTGAGGAAGCACCGACCATTACTTATATTAGGTAACAGATGAACAGGATGAACTAATACACTATGCTACTGTCCTCTTGTTGTTCTTGGTTAAAGTTCTTATAATTGAGCAGACAGCTGAGCTACTATTGCGTCACTTCTTCCCAGCTAAAGCACTTGGGAGTTGGGACTGAAGTGGTGAAGGGCGAGCGTTTTGAGGGACTGTCTCACGTTTCGTTTCACGTTCAAAACTGCCTAGTTTCAATAAATGTCTTATGATTTAATTTGTTAGACGTCCTTCACGATGCTATTTTATTTTTAGGGTTCCGTAGCCAAATGGCGAAAACAGAATCCTTATAATTAGCTTCATGTCGATCAGTCTATTTTACTATCTACTCAACAGAAATAAAGAGGCCAGTAAAACTCCGTTATGCACGATGTGTAATTTGCAGTCATGTGCACTGTACCTACAATGTGCACTGGTATTAGTATAATTAGTTATTAATGTCCCACTGCTGGGAGTGCTGGGCAAAGGCCTCCCTACTCTCTTTCCACCTGTGTCTGTCCAGAGCTGCCAAGGACCAATCCAGCTCATCCCGCCATCCCCAGTGTAGTGTGCACTTTGAGTACCTAAATTTATTTTCATCCAATTTAGTCCCATTTTAACGTCACACGAGAAGCTGCAGTCAGAAGATTTCTAATACCTACCTATTTTTGCATTTTATGTGATGAGCATAACCGGTCTTTAGGTCCACATAAGTCATAACATCGACGCCGGCTGAATGCATGTTTACAAAGGCCACGATTGTTTGTAAAACCGCACATACTCGCGAAGTATATAGATAGATACTACTAGCGAGCCGCCCCTGCTTCACACATATGTTTTATCAAAATAAGATTTAATGTATGTAGGTACGTAGGTATTATACACATAAAACTTCCGGTACAAAAAGATTATGAAAACAGCATCAAAATCCGTCACGATAAGATAATAATAAATTAAATAACCAGTGCGCAAGCTGTACCACAAAAAATAAATAAAAATATAAAATAAACTGTAAGTAACTGGATTCGGCATATATGATTCAAGCGTAGACATTTTTCGTCTATTAGTTGTTCCATTTTGACCGCATCTAGGTATTGCACTTTTCTATGAAACAGCTATTCTTTTTGTTTAAACTGTCGAAAAATGTCATATGAAATCATATAATGCTACATTCATGGTTACAGTTTGCGTACGTACTGGTTTTTTTTTTTTTTGTTTGTTGTTGAATGTATAGATCACGCTTTCAATTACTTTGTGAAACGCGTTTAGGTATCTCTTGTTTTAATAATAGTTGTTAAAATGTAATCCACTCAAGAACGCTTTGAATTACATCGGTTTTCACTTTGTCCGGTTAAGGAAAATACTCCTATGTACTCGTACCTCGTTCGTGTACCTATACAATGTCGCCCATGCGCATGTGACCGCCCGTAATATTCTGAATAGGTATTCATGAAAATATGTAGAAAATAAACTTCAAAAGGTCGGGTCTATCTATAACATTTTTCGTGTTATTCAATTTTTAATTTTTTAAGTAGAGTTTGTAGATTTGCTGTCTATTTTTTGACACATCTCCGAAGTTTATGGGTCGATTTGGATTCTGTTTATTATTTCCAAAAGCTTATGAGTTATTTTAACAGGTTAATTAACATTTTTACTAAAAATTATCGACTACGAAAAAAAGACGGAATCGAAGTCATTTTTTCGGTAAAAAATTGTGTATTTATTTTTAAAAAAAACTAGTGGAAGTCCATAAATTATCCCCATAGGACGACTTTTTTAATCATTATTTATAATCTACTACATAAATAAATACACAATTTTTTACCGAAAAAATGACTTCGATTCCGTCTTTTTTTCGTAGTCGATAATTTTTAGTAAAAATGTTAATTAACCTGTTAAAATAACTCATAAGCTTTTGGAAAGAATAAACAGAATCCAAATCGACATATAAACTTCGGAGATGTGTCAAAAAATAGAAAGCAAATCTACAAACTCTACTTAAAAAATTAAAAATTGAATAACATGAAAAATGTTATAGATAGACGGGCGGTCACATGCGCATGGGCGACATTGTATAATCGGCTCTCGTAAAGCTGCGAAACAAGATTTTTAACCGTCAAATTAGGTTAAACAGTGTGAACTTATGTGTAAAGTAGAGTTATTCCGTTTCTGGCACATCGTCATATTGTAAATTTTTAAGCAACTCTTCACTGTCATACATTTTTAATCTCACTTATGGCCGGATGACGCATCGTCTTGGGCAATTTGGTTAGGCAGCATAGGTACTCTATCTGAAAAAGTCATGTTCCTAAAATGTGAATCACACTATTAAGCAAAAACTATTTATTATAGGTACCTACTCATTCCAATCCAATCCGGGAAATTTAGTTTAGGTCTCTACTTTCCTCTCTTATTGGCACGAACATGAGAAAATCTCATGCTATAGTAGAAACATTAGCTCATTCAGTTATAAGGTTGATACCTTACCCTGCGGACCCTGCAATGCTATTCTGTTGAGGTTAACTATCCAGTGTCCGCAAAATTAAGTACCTACCTATCTCTTCACTCATCGGTATTCGCTACATGCGAGAAGTACAGCAGCCTAGTTGTATTGTGTAAGACACTATAAATCTTAATCCGAATAATTTAGAGGGATAGGTAGGTATTACATATCCATTACTTCATATGTTCGAAAAAATTGTGTGCTCAACAAAGTAAGTAACGCAAAGAATGTTGTTGAACTATCAAAATTAAAGCCATTCCTACTGTGAGTGTGTTACGTGGTGACCATACAGGACCGGTCGATGTGGCTACGCCTGGGGGAGGCCTATATGTCTACCAGTGGACGACTTTTGGCTCATATGATGATGATTAGGATAATTCATGGTAGCGTTTTTAAAGCACCCCATAACCAAACGTCTTTTAATTCCAGAACCTTCCATTTAAAATCAACAACCGTACGCGTGTGACCCTCAATTTCTTCTGGTTCATCGGCACCGGCATCGCGGCGCCCTACGTCGTGCTGTGGCACCAGATGAACAAGAACTAAACTTGGTAAGTTTTGGGAGCTCCATTTCTCGACGTTTTTATGGATTGTCTCCCCTTCCCCATAGGTGTAGCACCCTAATTATGTCACTTCAATCATCATCATCATCATTATGGCACTTTCAATCAAAATCTAAAAAAACAGCAACTAATAATATAGGTAATAGTAGAATACACATATCGACACGAAAAGAAGAAGAATGAAAATCTGAATAATTTTGAAGAACATTGCTCCGCAAAATGTAAATGTTTATGTACAAAAAATTTATCTACTCAGCAACGTAAATAACGCAATGAATGTTGTTGAACTGTCAAAATGAAAGCGATTGCTACTGATAGTGTGTTACGCAATTACCCCGCTGGTCTTCTGAATGTCGTCGATCTGGCTGATGGTCTGCCAACACTCAATGTACAGACGCCAGCAGGTCAAGCTACCCGAAACTGTCAAATTTTCCCAATCAACTTTGAACCTTAATTCTTTAGTGATAAAGTTGAAAATCCATTAAAGAAATTTGACAGATTGTAGTAGCTTGACGTGCTGGCGTCTGTACAAGACTTTTTTTTCAGATGTCTTTTACCTATTGCCATTGTGTGTGACGCAATTACCCGCAGGGCTATAAAGCCTTTTTTTATTGTATCGGTTACCCTGTGGTAGTATCTACAGTCCCCTCTAAGGAGCTTGAGCCTCTAAAAAGCGGGGCGAATATCCATAGGTATTTGAATAAGGGAGATACCTCTACTTGCTAGGACGGTCATGGAGTTAATTTTGAAGTCACAAGCATTCCTTTAAGCGTATAGGTTTGGTCGTAATATATAATAGGTCCGGGTGTCAGTAGTCGGTATTATACCAACAAGTTGTTATAATAGTTGTTAGGTTGCTTAGCTTGGGACAAATGGTGCTGTGTGATATGTCCAGGGATATTATTATTATTATTATAAATGTATTGAAAGCCTAATTCTACTAATAAGCTTTCATTTAAGTTTAGAGTAAAATTAGCAACAAAACGAATAGTACCTAATTAACAGTAAATTGTTTTCCAAAACACCCGCACTATTCACTCTACGTGGGAGCTTTCTCCCGTTTCTATTTGTTACCTATTATTAAGATTTTTAACGAGCAAATTGCACGACAACCTACTTTAATTCATTAGCACTACGCCTAATTAAAGTGTCATTCCGTAGTTCTATTAACAGAAGTACAATTTTATTATACATACTTAAGTTATATTACATTTAAGTTTTAGTTAATTAGTGCTAAGTGATAGGTTCTGAGGTGTCGTGCAAGTCAGATTAAAACAAAAAGTTAGGGAGTAGCTCTCACTGCTCTCAGCAACCTGCTGCAAATTATTAATCGGCTGTCCACAAAAGACATAAAAATCTATAGAATTCATTTGTCTTCAGGCTGATGAAAGTGATGAAACAAGGTTATTAGCGAAATTAGTAGGTTTGCCGCTTTGCCCGTATGTACACCTATCTATTAGTACTTTAATATAAAAAGGCCGCCAAGTGCGAGTCGGACTCGCACGCGAAGGGGCCCGTACCACAAAGCAAAAAACGCCGAAAAAAGCACGTTTCTTGTATGGGATCTCCATACAAGAAACGTGCTTTTTTTAACCCTTTAATTTTCAACTTTATTTTCTTTTTATTATTTGTTGATAGAGAGGCAATAGAAATACTGTCAACTACTTCATGTCCTTGCACTACTTGTTCTTGTGCATGTATTTACTTATCTTTTTCTTTCTTTCTTTTTATAAAAACGTTGAACTAGGAATTTCTCCTGTGTCGTGGATGCGTTTACAGACATATAAACTCACATCCACAAACAGCCAGACCCGGAACAACTAATTGTAGGTCATACAAATATTGGTTCCGTGCGGGAATCAAACCCGCGACACGCAGCGTAGCAGTCAATCGCTTAACCACTGCGCCAACCGTGTCGTCAAATCTTATTTGCACATCTATTCACTACCTAGTGTAAATACCTCCTCAAGTTTTAAAGACATCATAACAAGTTCAATAAATATCTGATATGATACGTCGCATTTTTCGTGTGACAGACCACCATCTAAACTTGACTCCATACTGTTCATAAATTTTTGACTCGACCACAAACACGATAGTATTGTATATGTATGTCAGTATGTATGTAGGTAAATACTTATGTCTTATTGCTCATTGTCTTAAAAACGATGACGGTATTGTAGCTTCGATAAACCTTCGTCGTGTCATGTGTTCAATTTTTAAATAAACATATTATAGCCTTCCACGGTACCCAACAAGTAATCTACGGATTTTTAAGTTTGCCTCTAGGCCTCTAACCTCAGACTTAAACATCAATTCATACAGTCCCATACTATAACCAGTAATCCGGTATGTATAGTCATAGCGGAAACCTACATACCTGAAAGGCTAGGAGAAGAGGGAATGGTTCTGCTGTTTCAATTAATAACCCGTACCCCTGACCGCATAATAATTATATTTACGGCCAAGAGGTAAAGCAGCACTGCTGCTGAATAAGATAAGGGTCATTAAATAATATCGTATATAATTATAGTTTATTGTTGCAGGTACTTACAGTGAATGAAAGTTAAACTTAATTATTTGTGAAATAATTTTGTTACTATGTAGATAAATCTCAAATAAAACTCATTTAAAATACAAATTGCCGTTTCATTTTTATAAAATCCAGTTACAGATGCGTTCACTAAAAAAAGCTACCACGAATTAAAAACAATGGGAAGGGAACGCAGTGGTAGTTTTCGCAAAAACTTCATTCCTTTAGTGAAGGAAATCGAATTTTCTATATTTCGCGAGATTTGCCTAGGAAAACTTGAAATAACAAAATGTTTGCTCCCTTAGCTCGTGTTTCTAACAAACTTGGCAGGAATGTGATGACCACCATGGTGAGGAACCACTCGCATGGAGGTGTCCCTGGCGAGGTGAGTTCTTATTTCAAAATTTTACGTCATTACATAATGCGTCAGTCATTTGTTTTTAAGAAAAAAAAAATACATTTAATTAATCTCGCTCCTGTTTTTCCAGTTCGACTAACTGTAGAGAATCCTGGAAAAGAATTACGAAACATTAAATTTTGCCTTACCAAAACGTCATAGGTTAAGTTCTAATTGAGACCAAAACTATTAATTTGCATTTTTAAGAGATATTTAAAGCACTAAAGATAACCATGTTTCTGTGTAAATTTTATAAACATGGTTTGTCTTAAGGCGCATATTACTCAAAGTTAACAGAAAAACAAACACTCAATCAATATAATGATGTCAGATTTTATGTAGCCTCAATAATTCTACAGCATTCTAATAAAACTGTTTCAGAACCTGCCCTTCGACATCAGCAACCGCTACAAGCTCACAGTCTACTTCATCGGATTCTTCGGCTCCGGCCTGGCTGCCCCCTACCTGATCTGCCGTCATCAACTCCTCAAGAAGTAAATATTTTGTTTTATTTACTCTATGGTTGATCGAAGGAGGTTATGCAGATATTCACCTTTTTTGAGAACTCTTTTCTCTATATGACTCAAATTGCTGAATAAGCAATCTAGTTTGGTCCTGAAACTTGTGCCTTACATGTTACAAGTGAAAATTAGCCATTTAGATATTTTCTGTGATAATCTATAGTTAATAGATTCTCTGATAAGAGATATTCTCTGCTAGTTAAGCAGAGAATATCATGAGACTTGATCATCTTCCTGCCCTGGTCCCATGTTACTTGGAGTCGGCGCAACACTTTTTCTACTTCCATTTTCCCCTGTCAACTGTCACGCTAACATTCACTCCCTTTTCTTTCATATCATTCCTCACACCATTCATCCATCTTTTCTTTAACTTGATGAAGTGTAAATTAATGACGACAAGAACTACCTGTGCCAATCTGTATGGTGGTAAGACTTCTGCGTAACAAATTGAATATCCATAGCTGTTGATTAGTAAGTGTGTTAGTGTGAGGACTACAGTCCGTTCACAGTTATTTTACCTCTGACAACAGCAACCTTATTGTGACGAGATTAAAGATCACAAAGATTTTGACAGACTTGCCAATGACAGCTTTTAATAAGAATAAAGATCACTGTGATTATGACAGTGATGCAAAAACAGTTGTAAAATAACCTTACATGGCCTGTAGTGAGCATTTTAGACATACTTAGCACTGTCACCAACCAAAAGCAGGTTGCACAGAACCCTATCGTCAGCATACTGTGTATAAAAATCACTCTAAAACAAAATACAAAGCATTTATTTGAATTAAACCAATTACAGGTACTTTTGATTTGTCAAGGGGTCAGTCGGTCAGAATGATGAAGTTATTTACCCATTCCAAAGCACAGTGGGAAAGAACAAAGCAAGAAACACTTTCCCCAAACTTGTACCTTGAAAGAAAAAGAATTCAATCAAATTTAATTTAATGTTAATTCCTGTTTTATTTATTTGTTCCTTTTTTCCAGGTAAGCTACAAGCATCTTTGTTGCCGCATCAAAATGTATTAGGTTTAAGCTAGCAAACTGTACATGTTATCATAAATTATGATTTAATAAATTCCGATTAGAGTTATCTGTTAGTTTATTTTTGTTCAATAGTCCCTTTTTTTGTGGTGTGTTCTGCAAATGATATGTAACATGAATCAAGCCAGCTTCGCAACCCGAACCACAAACAGCAGTGCTATTCTGTAAATAAATCTAAATCTCACTGCGAAAACGAAGGTGAAAGGAGCTTGAAGTGACCTGTCATGCATAACGCTAAGGATTGACCTCTCACTTCAAACCCACTATACCCGCGTTTTCAAGGTGATTTTTTTTTACAGAATAGCAAAATCAAAAGTCATTTATTCAAATTAGGCTGAGAATCAGCACTTTTTGAACGTCAAAATTACAAAAGACAGTCCCCCAAAAACGCCCGCCCTTCACCACTTCCTAGTGCTATCGCTGGGAAGAAGAAGTGGCGCAACAAACTCCCCAGCAGCACAGCTGTCTGTTCAATTTAAAAAAATACTTGATTGTATACAAAGGTGCTTATGTTCGGTAATTAACATTACAAAGCCAGAACATAAAATTTAATTATTTGCCATAATATGTCAGCTAGCCACGCCAATATACCAACAAATATAATAAAAACTATACGTACTCAAGCTAAAAAATAATTACTTAAAATGTAAATAAAAGCACTTCTTTTCTCTCTGTATGAGTATAACAGATTGACTGCTAGAGCCATTTTATGGGAATTTTTGTTTGGAAGTACGTATTCTTTGCGCGATTGATCTTATGTAATATGGATATAATCAGTTGGTAAGGTGCACTTGGATGGAAGCTGCATGCGGAAAGCACAGGACCGCTCCAAGTGGCGGTACGTGGGGGAGGCTTATGTGCAGCAGTGAACGTCTTTTCTTTCGGCTGAAATGAAATGAAAATGAAGGTGCAGCTCGGTTTACACTGGCCTAAACTAAGTAAAGTACAAAATACGCCCAACCATAATGTGTGAATAGACCATAAGTTTTGGTAAAGGTTATAATTATCATATTTTTTTATAGTAATGCTAGATACACACGCAGTAACTTTATTCGCTGGCGATGTCAAAATATCACCTCCATACCAGATTTGCATGTGTGGACTTGAAATTACCAGCGCATTATGGTCTATTCACTCATTTTCTGTCGAATCGAGTCGAAAGAGATACAAACATTCTCTTTCGACCTTCTTTGACGTGCAGTATTTATAATACTTTCAATTTAGGTAATTTCCCATGGTATGAATACTCATGAACAAAATCTTTGGCTCTTTCTCTGAACAAGAAGCTTGGACCACTCTAACCTTCCTCTTCACTTCATACAATATTTATTGCCAAGATAAAATTCACGCTACTTAAAGGTTGAGTATTTAAGTTTAGCTTCAGATTCATACTTAAAAAAAAATATACGTCAAATTGACATTTGTTTTGTTTTGAAGCGTAGGTTCTGAGGTCGATTTTTTTCAATAAAAAGATAATTTCGAAGAGTTATTCGTGTAAATTGAATTCAGTCAGCAAAAATGAGTGCTAAAAAGTATTTTTCAACGTAACAGCACTTTTGCGTTAGGTACTTTCCACCGGTAACCTTAAACTGAACAACAAAAATGAGCGAAACTTCATGTTATATCCTGGACAATGGGGGCTACTCAGCCAAAGTCGGCTTCTCCAACAAGGAGCCGAAAGTGGTTCCCAATTGCATCATGAAAGCGAAGTCAGAAAGACGTCGTGCATTCATCGGGTCGCAGATCGATGATTGCCGAGATGCGTCGGGACTTTTCTACATCCTACCTTTCCAAAGAGGTTTTCTTATAAACTGGGATACACAAAAAACAGTTTGGGACTACATGTTCAGTAAAGAATGCTGCCCTGTTAACTTTAGTGACACCCCTTTGATTATAACTGAGCCATTATTTAATTTTGCATCGATTCAGGAAGCGATAACAGAGATATTCTTTGAAGAATACGAATGTACTTCCTTACTACGTATAAACGCTACAGATTTAGCTGATTACAAGTACCGTAAAGACCACAAGAATAAATGCACGCTTGTAGTAGACACTGGTTACAGTTTTACTAATATAGTTCCATATATTAATGGAAAGAAGTACCGGGATGCCATACGAAGGATAGATGTGGGTGGTAAAGTAATGACCAATCACTTGAAGGAGGTCACGTCGTACAGGCAGCTGAATGTTATGGATGAGACATATGTTATCAATCAGGCGAAGGAGGATTCATGTTTTGTGTCACAAAACTTTTTGGGGGATATGGAGATTGCTAGGAAAAAAGGTGAGATTTATTAGTATTTTTAATTCATATTTAATTACAAAATAAATCAAATTATGATGTATTAGCTGCACCCTGCGGTTTCACCCACATGAGCCTCAATCCCATGGGAATATTGGGATAAAAAGTATGCTATGTCCTAATCTGGGTCATGGTCTACACATGCTAAATTTCATTCAAATCCATTCAGCGTTTTAGTATGAAAGCATAACAAACAAAAAATCAAATCTTTTCTTTTTATATAGAATATTCATCTGAAGTCTAAACTAATATTTAGTTTAGATGAATATTCTTATGAAGAAAAACCCCATAATATATTATTCCTATCTTTACTGAGGCAATCTTTTCATCTTGAAAATAGCCCATTAAAACTATGGAAGTGGCCATTAAGTAAGTTAAGTTACTACATTATCTTGTACACTACTTGGTGTTTTTCCAATAACCCTGTATATTATGCAGTTAATATTGTCTTCACACGACTGCAGCCGACCGCGTGAAGTTATCGACTGCGCGCGGTTGCTGAGATGCAGTCCGTCTAACGCCGTCGTAACGCCGTCGGCTACAGTCGTGTAGCGTCGACGCACGCTGTCGATCGCTAACCGCATACAGTAAGAGAAGTAATGTATGTGCTTCCATTTCGACGTCAAATCTTACACTGAGCTCCTGGTCTAGATGCGTGGCGTCTACTGCGCAAAGTCAGATCAGACTGCAGATAGCATGCAGTTGAGTATATCGACTGCATCGCAGCCGACTGACTGACCGCCGCAGCCGACTGACATTCTCTGACTGTATGCGGTTAGCGATGGACAGCGTGGGTCGACGCTACACGACTGTAGCCGACGGCGTAAAGTTGAAGTCACGACTATATGCAGTTAATATTGACTTCACACGACTGCAGCCGACCGCGTGAAGTTGATATCATGACTGAACGAAGTCGAACGTACAACTGCATGCAGTTGAATATATCGACTGCGCGCAGTTGCTGAAATGCAGTCCGTCTGATGGCAGCCTAACGTCTGTGCTTCCATCTCGACGTCAAATTTACATTGAGCTCCTGGGCTAGATGCGTGGCGTCAACTGCGCAAAGTCAGATCCAACTGCAGATAACTGCATGCAGTTGAATATATCGACTGCGCGCTGTTACTGCGATACAGTCTGTCTGATGGCAGCCTTAGAGGTATTGCTTAAAGTAGCCTTTTTAGGCCCCCTGCTCTCAAGGAAGCAACAACAATAGGCGATAAACGCGAATCCTTTCGTACTGCATTCCTCGAACTTGCGTAACTCACGGTCACATTCTATAAATGGTATAGCCAGCCAGCTATAAATAAAATTAATCAACAAAAAAAATGAGTTTCCATATCTGTTACTTCGTTTGTCACTACCGAAAACCTCTAGATAGAAGTATGGCTGGGTCTTCGCGCCATCCGGTAATTTCTTACCCTCAATAGTAATAAAATAGCGAGTACCATACAAAAGGTATTATACCTTGCTAAAATGGAAAGGGCACAGGTAAATTGGGTATCAACACTGCCAGAACTTTTGGAGTCATGGTTTCTGCGGATATAACCAAATATAAACATCATCTTTTCGTTGTGACTGTCTTGCAAACCCGACTCCAATCTCATTAATTAAAATACTCCATTCCAATTCCAGGTTCACAAAACACGATAGTTAAAGACTACGTTCTCCCAGATTACACGTCAATCCGTCGAGGTTACCTTCGAGACATAGTGAAACCCGACGAAGACTTGGAACAGCAAACTCTCCGACTTAGCAACGAAAGATTCGCCATTCCAGAGTTGCTTTTCCATCCATCAGACGTGGGAATCCCACAGATGGGTATACCAGAAGCCATAATGCATTCAATCAGCTGTTGTCCTGAAGAAAATACGGAAAGTTTGTTAGAAAATATCGTTTTGTACGGTGGTAATGCCATGTTCCCTGGTTTTCGGGACAGAGTGTACAACGAAGTTCGTTCTTTGGCTCTAGATCATTTCGATGTCAATGTAACCAAACCAGACAATCCTTTAACTTACGCTTGGGAAGGCGGGAAGCAAATATTCAGGGATCCGGATTTCTATTCCTTCTGTGTCACGAAAGAAGAATATGAAGAAGAAGGGAAGTCTTTAGCGTTCGAAAGATTCGATATTTAACGGCGAAAACGAGCGCGGAAGTCTTCAGAATAAGATTCTTCGCTCGGTAAAAGTTACGCATTGATCGGACAGTGTGGACATTAAGAACAGTGAAATTGTGAAGGATAGCACGTTTAAGTTCCATGTTTTATGAATAATGATGTAGGTATTAATTACAATGATAGCAATATACCTAATCATATATTGTGTATTTCGCAGTTCTTAATTAGGTTTTTTAGGATAACTTGGCTTAGCAAACTGGCCGATACCGGGCACCCTCCGATGAACACTAACGTACCCTAAGAGATCTTGTAAAGTGAGCAATAGACAAAACTGTTTTATTCAGTTTTATGGACCTTTTTGTGTGTTACCAACAGTGGTTACAGACCGATTCAAACTTTATGGCGGCTCGGAACACGAGGCTTGTCGCTGAGAGGGATGAGGTACTAGGCAGCGAGTAGCGCACTATAGAGCCGCCATAAAGGCAGCACACTTTACGGGCTGCTCTTGCATTACAACAAGTCGAAATAAAACCATCCAGCAGCCTGAGAACACCATCCACAACCTCACACTGGTTGGCTTTCTATTAAACGCCTTGACTTTTACTAATAAGGTGCTAATAACTACACATGTGGCCAGTTTCAATAAAATACAAAAAAAACAACAGGCCACTCGGAAAATAAAGGGTTCGAAAAAAAAAAAAAAAACAACCGTCAAAAACTCAAATGTCTATCAAAGTCATTCGATTCAACAAACTGATTCCGAACGGATCAAATTATTATTATGTTACTCAGAATTATTGCTAAATATCTACGGCGGGGCCGAGCCATTTCTACATCGCCGGCTTTGTTTCAACAAAGGAGCTTAATCAAATTGAAGAAACTACAGCAAGATTTTCAATGCGAAGATGGGCGCCCCGTGTTTTTGAAAGGAGGCCTTTGTGATAGACTTTTGTATGTTCTTACTCTTGTAATGTGCGTGGGGGGCTTATTATTAGTTCTTGCTACTATCTATGAAAATGCGAAGCCACCTTCATGGAGAACCGTATGCCACTAAATATTAAACACTGAAAATTATGCTGTTATTTAAAAATAAATGATATTAAATAAATATTTTCGTTTCAAATAATGTAAAATGTGTGAATGATGATATAGTTAGAAAGGAGGTGACTACCGAGATGGCGACTAATAGTATAAGGAAGAAAAAGACATGTTGCGCCGTCCCCAAATAAATTGGGATAAGGGCAGGAGAATGATGAATTTTATTATTGTAAGAAGTACTTGCATAGCCTTACACCGAACTTCTAAGTCAGTCAGTCAGTTTAAAAGGTCTAAGGTCTCAAATGGTCAGTTGGTTATTCCGTTTATCCACCTTAAATACGCGGAAACGCATGTCCGAGTCCAACGTTTTTTATCCACCCTAAGCCTAGTTGGAATTATAGGTAGGCGTCTACAATCTTTGTCAGGCAAGACTGCTACAGCAGCGGTGTGATTCTGTCGGGGGCCATGGAATGTAAAGCAATGGCCTGGGACTCGATGAGGAGGAGGAGTACCCGTATTATAAAGTAATCTGTGAGGAGGAGCTTAAAACTTGCATTACTTCCATGTTTGGGGGTCACTTCCAATTTGCAACCTGTGAGATCGCAGCCGTTTTCCAGCAGCCGGGGCTCTAGACTAGTCGAGACCATACTGACATAGGTTTTCCTCGAACATACACAACGCAATCTCGCATAAAAAAAGACTCCTACCTACTCCAAAAAACACGTTTATAACTTACCAACAGTTTTATTTAGATGAGATTTCTGCATGAAACAGAACATTCCGCAATAGACTATCTGTGGTCACGGGTTGTATTGTCAAATTCAATATAAAGAACTGTCATTTGGTTTTTGTTTCGATTTTGGTGGAATCTATGAAACTAAATCTGCTTTCATCTTGAGTTTGTGAAGTGATAATATAATAAAAAATGGCTCTGTTCCCCGGAGCGGTAGCCTTCGACGAGTATGGTCGTCCATTTATCATTTTAAGGGACCAAGATAGGCAGAGACGGCTTACCGGTATCGATGCCTTGAAGGTAATTTATTTAGTTTTTTCTACTTTTCCTGATACAATAACAACTAACAAAGTCTATTTTAGGGCTTTGCTAACTTCCCCTAGCAGTCTCATAACAACAGCTATCTAAATTACTCCAGAAATAATGACCTAATAAATGCATAACCTAGTATGTCAATAAAATTTCGAATAATCGAGAATGATTTAATAAAAACGCGATTTAATAAATAAAACTTGCATTCAAATTGTTATTTATCCCTGCCTAAAACAGATTAGACTCACAAGTTTAAGATTTAATGCAATTTTATAAAGTTACACGCATTCTTAGAATCAGGTGTTGTGAATCACATGATTCGAAATTGGGCAACCTGTACGATTTTTATAAAGATATCATCTCGCTATCATATTCAAATACCTCTAAGCCCCATTATAAACTATTATTATAGTGAAAAAGAGAAGTTTTAAGTTAAATATCTTCAAAAACTAAATAATTTAGATTTTTCCTTTGTTAAAAAATAAGCTAACCTATCACTCTTAATAGGTCTTTGTTCAAAGACATATAATCATCCTATAAACTAAGTTAATTACAATCCATAGAACTCTAAACCACATCTTGTTAATGTTTTATAAAAACATGCCTTTGTAGTAATATAAAAGTGACAACATAGACAAATCATTGTCTGAAAGTTTTATAATCTTTCAATTATTTTAATAGCAATTTGTTTATTTATTCTCTCTGATTACCCTCAGACCAACCGTATATATAAATTATCTTAAGAAGTCCTATAATGAAAAACATAACTTTATTTAAACTTAGTTTTGGTTTGTTTAGCATAATACTCCCACAGCTGGGACACAAACCTCCTTCCTGTAAAATAAATTCAATGGTGATGGGCTTGTAATAGTCAGAATTACAACCATGTTAAGCGACTCTTGGAGGAGTTAAAGACTCTTTAATATTCAACTTAACCAACTGAAATAATACAGTTACAAAATATTATCAGAATATAACTATCATCATGATAATCACATAGTTTTGTACTTTAGTTAAAAGACGCCTCTTGAGGCTTGAGCTCTCATGCTGAGATAGGAGTCTTTTGACCTCCCACAGGTGTTCCTGTTTTTCTTTTTAAATACATATTTTGGTTTTTTATGACTTTTTAGTTTAGTTTGTGATCTTGTGAGTCACAATAAATAGTTTTTCTTTCTTTGTTTTTTCATGTTTATATAGTTTTCATGTTAAAACATAACTTTAATCAGCAAACAATAATAGTTAAAAAAATAAATCCATAAAAAAAATTACAACAATAACATTATCAATTTCATGTAAAAAATTAACTATAGTATTAATTTTTACATTACATTCATTATGCTGGTGCTATTTGGAAGCAATCGATTCCTGTCAATAGGGAATAGCAATGTTTTTCAATTACCAAACATTTATACATGACATAATATTATATCACTTCCACAGTCTCACATCTCAGCCGCCCGCCAAATCGCAGGGATCCTCCGCACTTCCCTTGGTCCCCGTGGGCTGGACAAGCTCATGGTCTCGCCTGATGGAGATGTGACCGTCACCAACGATGGAGCCACCATCCTGAAGTTGATGGACGTGGAACACCAGATCGGCAAGCTGTTGGTGCAGTTGGCACAGAGTCAAGACGATGAGATCGGCGATGGAACTACTGGAGTTGTGGTGTTGGCTGGTAAGTTGAGATACTGATAATTATTTATTATTATGAATGCATGAAACTAAATGCAACGATCCCAGCGTGGTTGGACCAGACTCTATTGATCGAATGAACCCCAAGATTCGCACTAGCCCCTGTAGCCTCATGTTTCATGGTGCTAAATAGGCCATTACAAACAAGTTAGACCGGGGGCACTGTAATGGTAGGGAAGACGTGCCCTTTGGATTGGATTGGATTTAAGAGCCGTACCAGATATGCATTCTAGAGTAAGCATTGGACTAATGGAGAGATGGGTGATATTTATCTATGGATGGGGCATCTTTTAACGCCGTCGCGACCAGGTGCTTCAGGTCAAGCTTCACCAGTGAATCTTTTGACGGGGTTCAACTGCTTTCTCGGCTCTTTTCTATGCTCTCATATCTCTCTAGGCTCTGCATATCTCTTCTCCATGTGTTAAATGTGACTGTTTTCAATGCACATATTCATCGAAGGTCTTGCCACTCCGTGCCGGACGGCGCGTTGTGTTCCACGCGCGCCTCAAAGAGATGTCAGCAGAGGACGGGGCCCCATAGGGCCGAAGCCTGCCGGGGCGGCGGGATTTTCCGAAAGGTTAACCGCTGCCCTGGAACAGAAAGGGCTAAGGAAGGAACACGGGTGGGTTTTAGTCAGTAAAAGTCTGACACTCCCTTCCGCTCCACCCAGAGCGGGAGGGGTCATTTGATGATTTCCCATCCACAAAAAAAAAAAAAAAGGTCTTGCCACTGTCCGTTCCGGTTTTTTTTTTGTAAATCTCACTTGCTGGTTTCTTGATCTTATTTTTGTCTTCCGCCATATCCATCCAAAAATTGATTCCCAATTAAGTTGTCGTTCCATGTGTAAAGAGGTCGGCCGACCTTCTTGGATTTGGCCTTGTACTGCATTGCTGCATGCACCAGGTGTGGTTCGCGTCGCCTGTAAACATGTACGAGGTAGCACATCCTGTGGGTTCTTGATGCATTTGGTTAAGTACTGCTTTTTCGCCTAAAATTTCATGCGTTTTCTTTTGTCTTGATTTATTCCTAGCGTGGTTAATCGAGTCTCTCATGATAACTCGCTCATAAATAGCGAATCCATAAATTCTTTTAAATGGACACCGTCATTCGTCTAAGACCGGGGGGTCTTAGAATGAGTAGAACGAATATTTTAAGCGTAGAAATGTGGTCGTCTTTTGATATATTGTTTGAAAAGGCAGCTTGGTAGTTTCCCATTTCGGTATTGTCGTCAATTTTTTTCTAGTTATGATGGCGTATAGGCGTAAATTCTTTAAACCCGTATTGCAAACCGATATGCGGCGATATTCATTCCCATCTTTAGGGTCAGGGTTCTCGAAATTGGTACCTGCACGGTTACCAACCCCATGTCGTGCGCTTCGTTCTGTATCCAGGGGGTCTACTGCGAAGTGCAAAGTGCGAATGATCGGATCGGACCGACACATGGCCGAACCGAATATTATTTAAAAATGCGAAAAAAGTTCGGATCAGCTCAGTTGGGTCGGGACCATAATCAATATTCGAAAGAGTAACTAAAAACAGTAACAAACTAGTAACTTCGTAGCAGGAAACGGCCGAACATTCGGCCGATACTACTTCGGAGTAGACCTCCAGGCTTTGTTCATGGTGCAACTTGAGTTTGGGAACCAATATAGCTGAACAGGGGAGCGTGCCGTCTGAAATTTATGAGCTACCGTCTTTTTTTATCTGAAGAAAAAAATCTTGTTATGCAAACTTAAGAGTTAGTCAGTTTTTATTTTTCTGCCGTCTTGCGCTTTGGCGCACGTGTTACACGGGTTTGCAGACTTGACTTACAAGCTAGGAAATAGATAGCTTGTTCAAGGCAGTTTTCTGAATTCAGTTACTTACAATAATATAAATTATGAAGTACGAAATCTAGAGCGATACCATATTTTGTGCTAGAATAGTAGCTATCCCGCCCTCTTACATTTAATATGAAAACATTGTCATACCATCAACGATAGTTTAAAAAAAATGATGTTGAATTCGCCCGTGGCATCAAATTATGTACTGTTCCAATGTGTTGTTTGTGACATTTCTTTCATGAAATCGTCATTTCCATTAATTAAATCAAACTGTAATTACCGATCCAACTGTAACATGGTGATTATGGCTTGTGGCTAAGTAATAAAAGTCGCACGGGTCGATCGATCAGGTTAAGCTACTCTTGCCGCAGTTGGTCCGTGGATGGGTGACCAACAAGACCCCTCCGTGTCTCGGAAACCACGTTAATCCCGGCTGTCATTCGTGGATCTTTGACAGCCTTTACGGGTCGTCAGTAGCCCGAAAGTCTGACAACCAGTCTTACCAAGGGGTATCGTATTATCCAGTAACTGTGTTGTGGAAGTCAGATAGGCAGTCGTTCCATGTAAAATACTGATATTCAGCTGCATCCGGATAGACTGGAAGCCGACCCCCAACATAGTTGGGAAAAGACTCGGATGATGGTGATTATGGCAATTTCCATTTGTCCAGTCATTAGCTTCCAACAACTTTGTCTGCGTGAAATTTCGGTCACGCTTGACCCACCGCGTCGCATCCCATCGGCTGCGCTATTACTTCGTTTTCGCTTAGCGTTCTTTTTGCTCGGCTCCTAAGGGTAGTAGCATGCGGCGGGATCGTCCGAAAGGGTTACCGCTGCCCTGGAACAGAAAGGGCTAAGGAGTGGGTTTTAGTCAGTAAGAGTCTGACACTCCCTTCCGCTCCACCCAGAGCGGGAGAGGTCATTTGATGATTTCCCACCCTCTAAAAAAAAAAGGGTAGTAGCATGATTTTAAACAGCCTATAACTTTCCTCAAGAATATTGGGCTATCATATGCAGAAAGAATTATTCAAATCCGACTGATAGTTAGAGAGAGACAGAAAGAAAGACCAGAGATTAGCGCGTTTAAACAAACTCTTCAGCTTTATTATTAGTACTAGCTGCGCCCGCGGTTTCACCCGCGTAAGTTTCGATCCCATGGGAATATCGGGATTAAAAGTTTCCAATGTGCTAATCCTGGTTATTATCTGCCTGTGTCCCAAATTTCATCCAAAACCGTTTAGTAGTTTTTGCGTGAAAGAGTAACAAACTTCCATACATCCATCCTAACAAACTTTCGCGTTTATAATATTAATAGGATATAGAGTGCAACTGCATTCAGCAAGATGTACACAAAATAAAATAATCCTCCCGAGTATCTAATCACTATTTTATGTCCTCCACAGGTGCCCTCCTGGAACAGGCCTCTATCCTCCTCGACAAGGGTATCCACCCCATTCGTGTGGCTGACGGCTTCGAGTTGGCCTCTGCCACCGCACTCGCTCACTTGGACAGCATCAGTGAGGCGTACCCTGTGAACAGAGATACTAGGGAGCACCTGATCAAGGTTGCCATGACAACGCTGGGCAGCAAGGTGGTCGTGAAGTGCCATCGGCTGATGGCTGAGATCGCTGTTGATGTAAGTATAAGTAGTAAGTTTGGGTTAAAACAGAATCTTGTAAACATAGTACAAAAATTTATAAGGTCTCACAAACAAACAGGTTTTTAATTGTCCATTTGTGTTTTTAAATGTAAGACCACAGAAATATGCAATTACATGATTTTTATGAAATTACTTTAAAAAGAATAGTCAGCCTAAATATAATTATGTGTTAGACAGGACAAGCCTACTGAATCACGAAAACGTTCCAATAGATGTACTATGATTATTTTAGGAAATGGGCGCGTCGCAAATGCACCCTCTATACTTCGACTTTTAATTGTATTCAGTAACTTGACAGTTCAAAGAAAAATAATGTTACTATACTAAAACTAATAGTATTGGAGTAGTGAACGATTTTGCGTAAAGAAGGAATGATAAAAAAAATGGTTTAATCTAAATAAAAATTTAAATATTCGTAATACTTTCGTAATTCGTCGAATATTCGAAAAATTGAAACAATTCCCAAGATGTCCTGGAAGAAAAAAGACACTCAAGAGTGGCTGAATGATAATAATAATCAATACATTCCAACTAAGTTGTACTACTGAGAAACAGAATATTATAAACAAATTCTAGAAAAAAAATTATAGTGTTTTTAAGACAAGTTATTATTAAAAAAATAAAAAGTTTGCACTTAAGTACATTATTTAAGTTCATTCATATGTTTCAACATCTGGTCAAAGGCTCCTGTTAATTAATCTATTTAAATTTAAAAGCATTCGAATTTAATATTACGTATACTTAATCTACGCTAGTGCTTATTGCGACGCAAAAGACGCGCCTTGAACCTTAAAAATGAAACTGGTAGGCTAGTTGGAGTAACCACTGACAGCCGCCATGGCCCACGCACAATGGTCCACTTGATACAGACTAAGCGCGGAAACCTAACCCATAACATAGAATGTAAAAAATAAACACATATTAATATCTTTATCATTCCCCAGGCCGTCCTCTCAGTAGCAGATCTAGAGAAACGCGACGTCAACTTCGAGCTGATCAAAGTAGAAGGCAAGGTGGGAGGCCGCATGGAAGACTCCATGCTCGTGAAGGGAGTGGTCATCGACAAAACCATGAGCCACCCACAGATGCCCAAGACACTGAAGGTGAGTTTATTGGACAAACAGTGAACAAATACAAAAACATCTCCTGCGAGGTTTAAGTAATAATGGAGTTTATTTCTTGACTGTTCTTCTCCATAAAAAAACTTTCATTCAAAATAAAGTTAGTATTCAACAATAACTTTAGTGTCAACTAAAAAATACGCTTTTAATCCCTTTTTTTACAAAGGACGTGAAACTCGCCATCCTCACCTGCCCGTTTGAGCCGCCGAAGCCCAAGACCAAGCATAAGCTCAACGTTGGCTCCGCCGACGAGTACCGCGAGCTGCGCGCGTACGAACACGACAAGTTCTTGGAGATGGTCAAGAGAGTCAAGGTAAGAAATCCATACTAATATCGACACACTTACTGTAACCACGAAGACCGTAGCGTAAAAAAAATTCGTCGATTATCAATAACAAAAACTGTTGTTACATAGAAAAGAAAAGTGCAATACCTACGCGGTATTTTCTTTTTTAATAATGAGCTTTCATTGACTTCATCTACATCGCCACATGCGAACTACGTATCATGCAGACGTTACTGAAAATCCTGCATCGCGCAAGCAGAGTTTACCGCACGTCTAGCATATATACAACGTCGCGACTTCAACTGTCGGGCACCCACAATACACAACACCCGTTTGGTGAGAGAATCCCTTTTCTATGAGGACGAGTGACCGTTAGTTTACCCGCTGTTCCCTCACCTCTATAACATGAAAAACTTGCCATATGATAATAGAATTAAATAAATCTCAAATCCATCATCATCGCTCATTGTTTAGACGTGTACCATACCTGGAAAAAACAAATAACCTTTATTTCTTATCCCTAGGACGCCGGTGCAAATCTCGCCATCTGCCAATGGGGCTTCGACGACGAGGCGAACCACCTTCTCCTCTCCCAGGGTCTGCCAGCCGTCAGGTGGGTAGGAGGTCCCGAGATGGAGCTGATCGCCATCGCTACTGGAGGTCGCATCGTGCCACGGTTTGAGGAGCTCACCCCGGACAAGTTGGGGTCTTGTGGACTTGTGAGGGAGCTTAGTAAGTTGACATTTAATATGTTTTTGTGCATCCCATCCTGTTAGATAGATCTTTGAAAATGGCATGAGGGTTCTTATGTGAATATTTGGTGAGATATTTATGAGCTCTGGAAGTGGTTAAGGATACCAGCAACTTTCTCTAAAGAAAGAAAGAAAAAGTATTTATTGCGACTCATACAGAAATATCATAAAACTAAAATAAACACAATCAAAAATAAAAAACAAATTAAGTATATAAAAAAAAGTAAACAACCCAAATTATATAAAAAAAAGTAACAAAAAGAAAAATTAAACAAAGTCCTGTACGAGGCCAAAAGGCTCCTATCTCAGCATGATGCTACGACATTTAAAAAATAAATTTCGCAGCGCTGGTATTCTGAATTTCTGATAGGGCCCGCTGTGATGTCACGGGCAGTTACAGTAATAAATAAATAAATAATCTATTTTATTATTTAAATATACTTATATAATTATGTAAAATATTATCAAATAAAATAAATAATTCATTCTTAATCCGCGCCAGACGTAACCTCAATCAATACTTGTCTATGCCCTAAATGTCAGAAGCACTCTTCTCCTTCTTTCCAACTTTGTTATAACAATTAAGCGTTTAGCGATTATTTCTATTAGACACTGGCCCCGATTCCCTTGTTCACAAACTAAACTAAATTTAAGTTCAGTGCATCTTTTTCTTTCTATTTCAATAAGAAAAGGACAGACGATAAATATTAGTTTAGTCCTGTCAAATTAGTCAGCGCCTGACGTAAATTGACGTGTTTTTAGCAGCCATGTTTTAAATCACGTCTAAACTGTCTATGGAGTATCATAATTTGACAGGACTAAACTAATATTTTATCTTCTATCCTTTTCTTAATGAAATAGAAAGAAAAAGATGCAGGGAACTTAAATTTAGTTTAGTTTGTGAACAAGGGAATCGGCGCCACTTTCAACTAATATTGTTAGCTTATTTGTATCCGCGATTTTCCGCTAACCTTATGTAAATTATTGATTTTGAAAAAAAAAACAAATATCATTATGTAAAACAAACAAATTTCTGGGACCAGTAAAATTCAATTTTGTTAGTTATTAGTGTTGAAAGTGACACCACTAATAGCTAAATGTATTTAGCGCTAAACATATTTTTCAAGACATTCTGTCCGTATTTTCTTCAAACAATTGACAGCAGTAGAAACGTTTTAGTGCTAAACTAATTTAGTGGGCATTTGTTCAAACCCTGCAGCGCGTAGTCTGACAGGCATTTGTCCAGTGTTTCAACATCATCATTCAGATCGGCAAAAACTAACATTTATATTCTATCTTCTCTACAGCGTTCGGCACATCCAAGGATGAGATGCTGGTGATCGAGGAGTGCTCCAACAGCCGCGCGGTCACCGTGCTGATGCGCGGAGGGAACCGTATGATCGTGGACGAGGCCAAGCGCTCCGTGCACGACGCGCTGTGCATCGTGCGCAGTCTCGTGCAGGTGAGGACATTTTACAGCTTCATACCTTAGACGGCACGGTTGGCCTACCTTATTTAGACGGCACGGTTGGCGCAGTGGTTAAGCGATTGACTGCTGCGCTGCGTGTCGCGGGTTCGATTCCCGCACGAAACAAATATTTGTATGACCTACATGTATTTGTTCCGAGTCTGGGTGTTTTTCTATCTATAATATGCACATATTTACAAAAAAATAAAAAAAATTGTATATAAGTAGTTTATCAGCCATCTTGTTACCATAACACAAGCATTAGGTTGCTTAGCTTGGGACAAATGGTGCTGTGTGAAATGTCCAGGGATATTATTATTATTATTATACCTTCGCCTCTACAGCATTCGGCGCATCTGTGGCGACAACTATGACCTGAGCATGACAATTCTCGTAATTTAAAACGGTCAAAACCTAGGCGCCGTCTCGTCTCATTCTTATGACACAACAAGACGCTTGTTTTAGTTCAAACGACGATATCAAATATCCTTTTCCTTCCACAGGACTCCCGCGTAGTCTACGGCGGCGGTGCGGCCGAGATCTCGTGCTCTGTAGCCGTAGCTCGCGCGGCCGACAAGCTGTCATCACTGGACCAGTACGCTTACCGCGCCTTCGCCGACGCGCTCGAGGCTATCCCCCTGGCGCTCTCTGAGAACAGGTGAATATGTCACATTATAGAGGGCTCGTCCAATTATTACATGGGCCTTAAACAACATTGCTGATTTAATCTTAAACAATCAATACTATTAACTTCAAAGTAGCTACAGCTGGTTACGGAGTTAACACCAGCGGGATTCATGAACTGCAATGTCCTTTTGTACTTTTCGCCAACTAACTTTGTATCTTTTTAACTGAGACTATTAGTAAACCAGATTAGGTAATTCTAATTACACAGCTAATAATGTAGAGACTTACCAGCTTCCACCACATTTTGGTTGACTTCTCACCTAATAATAATAATATTTTGTTTAATTTCCACAGCGGTCTGTCCCCCATCGACACTCTGTCTGAGGTGAAGTCGCGGCAGGTGGCCGAGAACAACTATAACCTGGGCATCGACTGCATGGGCAATGGTAAATATATGTTTCATACTAAGGGCAGCTTGATTGGCACAAGAAAAGAGAGGACTGCTCAGTAGTGACTGAAGTCGGGCTGTGGATAACGATGATGAAAGGCAGCTTGGTGTTTTGACGTGAAACTTCTTAGGCGGCGATTCGATAATTGGTTGAGAATTGAAAGTGAAATTTCGAGGACGCGTCACGTTAAGGCACATTTCATTATATGAGAGAGAAGGAAGATATAACTCTGCCTGTCTCCCACACCAAACCTCTCTCGTTCTTTTTCACACAATATTTAGTACACTAACGGTTACATGTAACATAATATCGTAAGTCAGTCACAGAAACGGCCAATGAGCCATTGAGAGCCATGAGACATTTTAAAGTGTGCTTCGACAGGTGTACATATGTATTTGAACTTCATAACACTTACAATAAAGACTTATTTACCGTCATCAGAAGACCGGTACCTAACACCACCTTTCACTGAAAGAGCTGAACCTCTACAATTTTTAACACCATTGTCTCCATTCCCAGGTTCAAATGACATGAAGACAATGAACGTCATTGAGTCCCTTCACTCCAAGAAGCAGCAGATATCGCTCGCCACACAGCTTGTGAAGATGATACTCAAGATTGATGACGTCCGCTCCCCAGCCGACTCTTTCGAGTAAAAGTATTAATTGTAACTCTTATGTACTGTTATATCTATGATCTTTTATAATTAAACACGCCTAATGTTACGTCCTTTGCATATGCACAACGAAAAACTGCTATAGTGTAAGCTAAAGTTTGTGTCAGACACGGTCATGAAACGCGGGAGCGAGATGGCACGAGACTGTCCTACTCGCACTGTGTATGACCGCGATTGTCAAGAGTCTTGGCTTTTAGCATAGTTGAGGAATAGAAGTATTTTGACAATGGGTCGTGCATATGTGAGGGGCCCGTACAATAGATAATATTTAAAAGTGGAGTTTATAAAGTGTTGGTGGATTTTGCTTTAATCCAGTACACTGGCAGACACAAACTGATGGAATTAAAATCACAAATGTACATATTTTTATAATATGTAGTACAGAACCATATGATTAGAATTTACTTGTTTTATTATTTTAACCTTTCAACGCTAGACGGAGTCGCTAGATATCCTGAGAAGAGCTTACTTTAAAAATCTGTCTCAAAAATGTCAAAAATCAACCCGTTATATGTTGGCGCGTATATGCGTTTTGATGTGTATTACGTACGTTGTACGGGTTAGTTCGAACTTTGAATGCTAATAACGGTATTTTTTTCATTACTAATAATTTTACAAAGCGACGCAGGCCCCCCGGGAGTCGCAACAATACATAATGACAGTCCTCCTGGATAGCCAGAAGTCCGAAAGTCGGACAACTAGTTTTATGGGGGGTATCATATTACCCAGTTACTGGGTTGTGGAGGTCAGATAGGCAGTCGCTTCATGTAAAATACTGGTGTTCAGCTGCGGGCAGATGGTTTATCTTATTCAAAATATTGCCATTATTAGCATTGGAAGTGAAATTTATCTATTTAGTCACACGCTTAGCTGCGCTAAGCCTCTCGGACTTGGCAGAAATAATATTGTTATTATTTTAATTACATATTTTAAGTCGATGCATTTCACTGTATGCGAGCGGTTATACCAAACGTAATGGATGCCTTATTGCACTAATAAAATAATAAGCTAATTTACTTGTTGGAGTTTTATTTCTTTGTAGCTTTTTCATTTTGTACCTACACGTCGTTACACACGTCGCCGGGGCGCCTTCTCACCGCTATGTAAGTAAGGATGCAGTCTATCTGACCCACTGACCTATAATATAGCAAGTACGCTGGACATTATACTATCGATGACAAAACGAAGGAAGATTGAAGAAGAGAAATAATTCAATTTGATAGCGAGTTTTACAAAGTGCGTTTCTCTCTACTCTCACGATAAAAATGTTCTAAATATCTCTTGGTAAACACAAAAAAAGTTTTTTTCTTTTTTAAAAAAAACGTTGCCCCCACTAGGAATTTCTCCTGTATCGTGGGCGTGTTCAAAAACATTTAAACTCACATACACAAACAGCCAGACCCGGAACAACTACTTGTAGGTCCTACAAATATATTTGTTCCGTGCGGGAATCGAACCCGCGACACGCAGCGTAGCAGTCAATCGCTTAACCACTGCGCCAACCGTGCCGTTAAATTTATTTATCACATGTTTCCTTTGCCATTACAGATAAATCTAATGCGACAAAGTAACTTAAAAATATACTTAACCTTACTTACTTTACCTTACATGCTACACAATACGTGGCCCTTGTGAACTCACCCAGCGTACAGGTGAATAAGTCTATGGCATCCGCCACCGTGTTGAGAGTGCGCAGCGCACGAGTGACCGGTGCGCGCTCCAGCAGGTTGGTGCGCGCACTCGGCACCACCAGCAGCTGCGGCCTGCGCCGCCGCGCCACGTACCTATCCGGTAAATTAAACCCTATTTCTGATAGTATACCTGAGTTTTGTATACTACCTCTTAAAACTTTGAAAAGATACGTTGCCAGTGCCACTTCGCGCCTAATTTCTAATTTGTAGTAGCCCACCATACCGAGACAGAATAAGGTAGGATACAGTAACGGGTATCCCGGGCATTCCCGGGTATCTCCCATACAGCTTTAAATAAATAAATCTGACGAATTTATTCCGTATACGTTCGAGCATATTTTTGTATTTTGTTTCACTTGGACTCCAGACGGCCGCATTATATTCCAGATGACTCCTCACAAGAGCCTCATACAAAGCCTTCAATGCACTGTTTGTAAAGTCATTTGCCTGACGCAGCACAAATCCCAGATTCCTGTACGCCTTTTTACAAACGAGTACCACATGCTTGCGAAACTGCAGATCACTGGCGAAATGAATGCCTAAATCCTTAATCTCTATGACGCTGCAGCGGCTCCCCGTCCATGCTGTACTGGTGGTGTTGTGGGACTCGTGTGCGTGTGAATGAAAGCACCGAGCACTTTGATACATTAAAGTATAGCTTATTGCAGTGACTCCATTCAGTGACCCTATCCAAGTCGTGCTGCAGCATGTCACGATCCGCAGTTAAATTATATTATATTATCACACGATTTAGACCTAAATCATCACATCAGAGACGTACGAAAACAACACTACGACCATTTGCAACAATGTGTGTTAGTTCCTGGCGTTGGCGATTTGAATCGGCACAAAAAACAACTCTCATTTCGTATAGGTAGGTATATTCAGTCCAGCGTACTTGTTTATTAGGTGTCAGTGACCTGACCACACGGCGCCGCGTAGTGTATTAATAACATGATCATGTGAGATGGATCTTTTGTAACGGAATGGTTAAAAGTAATTTTTCGATCTATAGAACAACCCAAACATTGAACCATTGCTATATTTGCAGCGCAGTCAACGATATAATTCTTATGGCACTTAACCACTTTCTTCATGTATATCAGAACGTTCGGCCAGTCGATAGGGAGCTGGCTGCTACTCCAGTTTTTAGTGACGATTATGTGACGCTTAAAGATGCCAGCAATTAGTTTTAAACATTGTGAAATCCAAGTCAGCACGCTGTCGTCCTGTTATACACATCCACAAGGAAATAACCAACGAGGACTCTCACTCGGACGAAGTCGCGAGCAGAAACCAGTAACTTACATCTATCGTCTAAAACAGCTACCCAACTGTTCTTGAAGATCACAGAAAAATTAAAGACAAAAATAGTATAACCATAATTTTATTGTATTGAAGTAAGCCTATATACATTCCCGTACCGTACAAAACAATTCTATCGTCGACCTCGACCTTTGGATTCTTCAGTTTGTGAGAGTGTGAGCGAAAGGCGACTACATCTATCTCACTCCCGCTCGCGTGGAGAGTTATCGGAGACTTAAAACTAGGAAGTTAACATAACTTGACTGGGCTCAGGAACTTTACATTGTCAGCTCCTGCAAGAAAGAAAAATGAGGAATTAGTATTAGATTAAAACATCCGAAATGGTTGTACCTTTGGGATTCGCAGCAGTCGGGTAAAAAGATAAAAAGGAGCGGTTTTTCAGTAACGAACACGCCACGCAACGTAAACGTAACGTGTTCAATGATCAATTTGATCACATATAATTTTGTGAAGTCATGTTTCGTCAATGAATACTCGTGGGTTGGCATGAATGCTAATAATAATTTAATACCAGCCTTATTAGGCAAATTATTTTGTCCAACAAGCAAAGGCGCCTTCACATACGGAGAAGACACGAGCATTGTTCACCACCCACGCTTGCTGGAGACGTGTTGACGATTTCAGGCTTATATTAACGTATAAGTCCAGGTTCCACAGCAGTTTTTCCTTAACCGATGTTAGTAATGTCCGATGTCAAACTCAGATAACGCACCCTCTAATGATATAAAGTGTGTACATACCATAATAGCATTGACGATATCCGATTGGTTGTTCCGGAGCGCGCGCACAGCCCGCGCTCGGGACACGTTGGCTTGGGACATGACTATCTCCACGTCTTTCTCGTCCACTCCAGTCTCGTCGACGCCTTCCTCATCTTCTTCCTCCGCTATGGGTGCCACCGTCTGGAGAATGTGGAGAAAATTGGGATTAATATAATGTCAGGATTGTTTGTGAGTAAGACCTGTTAGTGGTCCAGCCTCTGGATTGGGAACAAAGCGAGAATTGGTTGTGGAACACCAATTCCCGCAACCTGAAATGAAATGAATGAAAAAAAAATAGCAGCTGCGCAGAACTGCTATTTTACCATGGATAAGAAACCAGTTCGTGGCAGTTGGGTGAAACAGATTCACATGCTGTCAGCAACACAAACACTTGTTGCTGAATCAATATTTCGCAATTTATCGCGTAAGTAAGCTTTGTGTGGTTCATAGTGTAGCCAACTATTAGTAAAATCCAGATGAATGATGTTTTAGACTGCTGGACACTTCAGACACAGCCAAGGTAGATTTCATAATAAATCAAAAGTATTGTTTTTGTATCATCATTAGTGTCCATACAACGAAATTGGCATCATAACATGTTACATTTCATTTTGATCTTCATCATGACACACATTCAGAAATGACCTTCAACACTTTTTACATAGTTTACACCATTTTCAATAACACATTATTACTTCCTGATTGTCATTCTGTGATCAGATGATGATGACTTCCTGATTCTCATTCAATTCATATATTTTAAACATACCGTGCCCGCAGCAGCAGCATCATTGCCGGCAGCAGCGCTCTCTGGAGCCTTGAACCTCTCAGCAGCAGCCATGGTAGCCTGTTGGGACAGATCCTCGATCTTGGCCTCTCCAAAGACGATGTAAGTGTCCGAGTGAGGGTTTTTGTATACGTCTGGGGAGTTGATCACAAACAGGATGTTCTTGGATTTTCTGATTGTGACTCTGTTTACACCTTGGACCTGAAAGAGTGAATGAAAAATGTAAACAAGTGTTTATGAGAATTGTCTTTTGATAGTGCAGCCTGAATCAATATTTATGTGATCAGCAGTGGAAATTTAGGATCTAAATAATTATAATTCACACATAAGCCTGAAAACAGAGGGGTAACTGCATAAAACACTAACAGGTAGGAATTGCTTTCATTTTGACAGTTCAACAACATTCATTGCATTATTTACATTGATGTGCAGACAAATTTTTCGAACATTTGAAGCAATGGATTAGCTATATCCTCCAAAATAATTCAGATTGTGTGTTACACAATTCAGGTGCTGGTATCAGCTGAACTATAGTTGAATGTTTGTAGTTGTGGTTACATTGTCACATGATAATGTGAAATTAATGTTGTTATGAAACCACAAAATGTTGCGAGACCACTAACAAAAACTTTATAGCATAATTTTGATAGCGCTTGAGTTCCTATTGTAATCAATAAAATTTCTGTCCATAATGTATTGCATAAATAGTGCTAATTTTTTTTTTAGATCTGTGCGTTAAGTGTGGATACCTTAGCAGATGTGTTTTGCCATCCCTCCTAATCTAACAACTAGAAAACAGCACATCCTCAGCCTATAACGTCCCCACTGCTGGGACACGGGCCTCCTCTCTGTGAGAGGGAGTGGGCCGTAATCCACGACGCGGGCCCAGTGCGGGTTGGTAGATGTCACGTGTCTTCGAATTACTACACTATAAAGCAGCATTTGCAGTATTTTTTATCAACTAAAGTATACACTTACAGGCTTAAGTCCAAGTTTGCTCATGATCTTGCGCGCCTTCTTCTCACCGCGAGACTGTTTCGCCTTCGACACGATGTCGATACCAGCGATAGGGTTAGCGATGCCTCCAGTGCCTGGTGCACCTGTCAAACAAACACATATTTTTTAAATTCATGTTGAATAATTTTGCTACAAAAAATAAATGCAGGACCTGTCACGCAAAAACCAATTTAGACTACACTAGCTTCTGCCCGCGGCTCCGCCCGCGTGGATGTCGGAAGTTATCCCACGGGAACGTGCTACCAGGATAAAAAGTATGTGCTTCCCCAGGATGCCATATAGCTCTTTGCCAAATCAGAAGTTCAGTGGTTTAGGCGTGAAAATGTAACATACAGTTTCAAGTTCAAATCCTCCCCTGAAGACCGAATTACCCCTTTTTGCCCCGTCAGGGGTCAATCGTCGACAACTTTACATACTTATTATTAATTATTTTCTGTCGAAAGTATCAATACTGAGTTTCGAGTATTAATCGGACTTAGCTTAATTAGCTTTTTTTTTTTTTTTTATGTATGGCATCTCGTAGTTGACCTCGATAGGTCGTAACTACTTAACCGGACTATCCTGTGGATGCCTTAAGTAAACTTAAAGCCTCCAGCCAGGGCTTAAAACTAAGTAGAGTAAATGAAGCTCGCGCTCGGATGCCCCGCCTTTTTATACCTTCGGCCGCGAGGCGCGAGACGCGTCGAGCGTGATTCAGTATTCACGCGCGATGGCTTATTATTAGCGTATTTCATGTATAACTTTGGTGTTTCTATACCGATTTCTATGATTCTTTTTTATGGAATAGTTAATAATGTTAACTTTTTAAATTAAGAATGACTGAGAGTGTTATAAATGTAAGAGTAGACAAATATAATCAGAAAGCTTCGAACTGCTAAGCTATCGGGAGTTACACGTGTTATTGTGAGTCAACCATAAAAGATAGACATATGCTGTCGTGGGATATTTTTTATATAATTTTAAGGAGAACATTTCCGTCATACATGATTTCTGTGTAGCTTTAACCATTAAGGTTGCACACGTGACGGAAGCGTAAAAAATGGAGTAACTTCTCCCGTTTTCCCAACATTTCCCTTCACTGCTCTGCTCCTATTGATTGTAGCGTGATGAAAAGTATACTATAACCAGCTCAGGAGTATGAAAAATAATTGTACCAAGTTTCATTAAAATCCGTCGAGTAGTTTTTGTTTCTATAACGGTTATACAGACAGACAGACAGACAGACAGACAGACAGACAGACAGACAGACAGACAAAAATTTTACTGATTGCATTTTTGGCATCAGTATCGATCCCTAATCACCCCCTGATAGTTATTTTGGAAATATATTTCATGTACAGAATTGACCTCTCTACAGATTTATTATAAGTATAGATAGATAAACACAAAAGTACATTTTGAATTAAAGTATGGGAAACAAAAGAGTCCTATAAAAATACTCAATTATAGGTATTGGGATGCTGAGGGGCTTGTGGCTAAGTAATAACAGCCGCACGGGTCAATCGATCAGGTTAAGCCACGCTTGCCGCGGTTGGTCTGTGGATGGGTGACCATCTTTTCATACCAAGACCCCTCCGTGTCTCGGAAAGCATGTTAAGCCATTGGTCCGGCCTGTTATCAGAACAGTTGTCAGAAGCCTGAAAGTCTGACAACCAGTCTTAGCAAGGGTCTTACCAATTTGTATTACCCAGTAACGGGGTTGTGGAGGTTTTTGATTACAAGTAACAGCATGAAATGTCCACAGCACCATTTAGCTAAATAAAACTCATTGATAACTTATTGCAACTAAACAAAAATACTTTTTGAAAATCAAGACATCTCTCAAAAAACCCACCATCATTACGAAGAATTAAAAAAGTTTATTGCAGAAACTTGTACAACTTTTACAGTAAATCTTACATAAGGACCTCCTTTTAAGTAAAAGATATACCTGTGCTAGGAGAAACCATTGTTTTAATTATAAAAAAGAGGTGCGAGAAACTCTCTTGCAATGACAAAGTATTCTTACCAGCATCTTCCAGTTCTGGGATAGTGTCATCGGAGTCGCTGTCCGACGAGGCGGTCTCCTCCTTGCGCTTCTCAGTCATGGAGGCGGTGGCCTTGTCCAGCTCGGTCAGTTCTGGCATCTTGGTGTTTGTGCTAGATGTTATCTTGCGTTACGTGAGAATTCCTGTTGAGGAAGATAGAAAAACTTGTTTTAGATAAAGTAGGAATATTTATTGTTTAGATAATCCATGGGTTAGATTAGCAGTTGCTCCATGTAAAATACTGGTATTCAGCTGCATCTAGTGAGACTGAAAACTGACCCCAAAATAATGTTGGGAAAAGGCTAGGTAGGTACATATTTCAATAGGTGTTAGGTTCTCAGAAATCAATTCAGCCTTTTAATTTGTAAATATTTATCATACTGCTTCCTTTTCACTTCAGATGACCATTGAAAGCCATTCTCGGGTCCAAAAATACTGTATTCTAGTAATTATACTTAATCTAAAGGAAATCCAGCAGAGTATCAGATTACACACTGCTAAACTACACACAAGATTACCTTGCAGCAGTAAAATTTGTCACTTTTTTATACTAAAATTAAATGGCAAAGTTCAATCAAATAAATGAGATTAGAGAGGTTTCAAGTTACACATTCCAGAATGATTGTCTATGCACTAAAAAAACAATAATTCCATAGGCCATAACAATACGACTGTGAAATAAAGACTAGTGCATTTTAGAGACTTTCTGGGAGTACTTATCATTGTATGCTTAGATTTCAGTATTTTTGCATTAAAATGAAACCGAATTCGATTTCGATTCGATTCGAAGATTCCGAAGAATGTCATACAGGGCACAACAATGAACAATAGTAGCTAGATCATACAATGTTACAGTTAGGTCTTCACTCTCCAGTGCGCAAATGCCTAACTAAAACTTATCATAGAAGTACTATCTGTGGAATACTGTACTTCCATTCATCAATATTGATGGTAAATTGACCCTAATGGAGCACAGTAGCCATCAAACTACTCATGAAGTTATAATCGCGAAGTTTCAGATAATCGCCGGAAAAAATAACCAAGGAAATGGACTAAAATGGCATGAATACATGACCGTAAGCTGCATTAGTAAAATGACTTAGCAAAGAGCTCCGATTTACAGCGTTCACACTTTCATTGTATTGTATTGTGAAACACAAGTCATTTAAACACATATTATCACTAGAAACGATGAATATTTCAACACTTGTGCGAAAATAATATGGGCGCGGGTTTCGTTAATACACCGAACAAAAATATTGAAATAACAACGCAAATTTGTCGCGATTACACCTCTCGACACTATAACATTTTAATTTTACACTTAAGCACTAAGATTTCTTTAAAAACAATGGATTAATTACCTTTATTTAGGAATAATCGGTACCGAGGAATCAACGGAGATTCGCTACAATTTGACAAGAGCGGAAAGGCAATTTTGTGAACAGATAAAATATAGTAAAAATATTATTGAAATTCCCGTCCATTTCTGTGTGTATCCGATCAGAATGTTGGGCCACAAAAGAGATGAATGCAGCTGAGACTGAGATGAGAACGTGGTAGTACGCGCATAGATAGAATAAGAAATGAGTATTTTCCTATCTTACCAAAGCGCAAGCTAATGGACATTGTATATTCTGCATTTCTATCTAACCTTTGGCGCTTAGCTTAACATAATGCTTGTGTTATGGTAACAAGATGGCTGATAAACTACTTGTATACATTTTTTTTTTTTTGTAAATACATACTTAGTATAGATAGAAAAACACCCAGACTCGGAACAAATACATGTAGGTCATACAAATATTTGTTCCGTGCGGGAATCGAACCCGCGATACGCAGCGCAGCAGTAAGGTAAGGTAAGGGCATGAGATGCGGATTGCGGAGTAATGAAGAAAATGTCGTGAGGAAAGTTTTGAGTATGAATGTGGAGCAGTGGAGGGCTATGAGTAAGGGAAGACCAAAGTAACGATGGATGGAATGTGTGAAAGATAATATAGATAGAAAAGGAGTAACTACAAATATGTCGATTAATAGAGAAGTATGGAAGAGAAACACGAAGACACGTTGTGCCGCCAAATAAATAGGGAAAACAAACAGTAAGAGCAGGAGAATGATAATGATTCTCTGTGTATCCGAACGTTTTCATCATTTAATAATTTTTTACTTTTGGCAACATCTGACAATATGTCAACCATCAGTAGTGATGCCGCAATAAAATTGAATCGATATCGATAAATTATCATCGCACTACCCAACAGAGCAAAGATAAAGATTTATATTCTTTGGAATGAATGGATATCATTTGACAACTTTTCGATTGCGCCTAGCTTCGAAATCCGTGTAATAAATAATAATTAACCTAACACAATGAATGTTGTTGAACTGCGTCTGCCAAAATGAAAAGGTTGCCTATTAGTAATGTGTTATACTGCTAATCAGCAGAAGTTGAAATTTTGAACTGTAAATGTTATCTTGACATTACATTGAGCTTATCAATTTTCCACAAAATTTATCGATATCGATGGTTGTATTAAAACACCCCTTATCTTCATAAATGTCAATATTGTCAAATCACTCGCGTTCATTTCATTCCGCTTGAAGGCGGTGCTATTCATTCTGCGCAGTTTTTGTTCGTTTCCATCACTTTTCATCAAAAATACTATTGCAGTACATACGTCACGAAGTGTCGATTACAAATAAATATTCATTGAGAGTGATTGTGTCGAAAACATGTCGTTTATCGTGCAGTGATTCGGTGTTTTTTTTATTAACTCGCCAATCATCAAGTCCAAAGTGCGTGTTGTTTTTAAATTAATATTTTGTGTTTGTGATCACAATTGATACGTGCCAAAGCCCAAAAATGTCTTTGGAAGATAAATTCAACGCTGCGGTAAATGTGATCCGGAGTTTGCCGAAGAGCGGTGAGTTTTTTTTTTTAAATTTTTTTTTTCAATGCATTGTTATTTTATCGATTGCTCCGTTACGTCTGCTGTAAGATATTACATAAATTTAGCGCGGTTAATCTCTTTTTAATGATACCAGGAACGAGATGTGTTGCAATTGGCTACTAAGATGCGTGTCGTAGTCGTACATTGTATGGTAATGTAAACATATTAGGCAAGTTGTTAGTTGCTATTTCGGATAAAGGACTAATTTTATTATCGTTTTGATACCTACCCATGCATGTTCTGGTAGATAATTACTAACTGTTTGTCATTCTTTGTCAGGTTACATGATAATTCAGGGGTTCAAGTGATGAACTGAGGATGTAAACAGTTTTCAGGAGGCAATTGAATCTGAATCCCTGAAAAAAAGTGATGGCAGTCACAACAATCAATTAAAATCATAGATAATAGAACCAATTTCTTTTTCCATTTATAATGCTAACAGCTGTTGACTTTCTTGTTAGCTTTTTTCTTCAACATCCTTGTTCAGACTTGTCCCAATCCTTTAAGCTTATATCAACCTTATATCAACGAAACAAATTCTTATCAATCTCCTGATAAGTAATTCCAATCTACAAATGAAAAATACAAAGGAATAAAATTGAAGTGTCTGTTTGTAATGCCAGTTATTTGTATCACTATTAGTTTTATGTTCAAGTAGCTGCGCCCCACGGTTTCACTCGCATATACCTCGGTCCTGTAGGTCCTGTCTACCCATGTGCAGTGCCAAATGACACCAGTCAGCGAAACACGACGCAGACACTTCGTGTGACTTAGTTAGTTTTTAGTGTAATTATAATGTTGTATGTATTTATAGTATTTTTAAGTTATATTAATATTGTATTGTATGTGTTTTATATGGGCCTTGATGCCTGAAATAAATGGATAAATAATAATAAATAAATCCATTCAGCTGTTTTAGTGTGAAAGCGTAGCAAACAAACATACAAAAATTAAATCTTTTCTTGTTATAATAATATTATTAGCAGATATCTTAGTCATTTATTTTTTTGTATAAAGTATGACAGTCAGTGATACTCCAACTCAAACTCAAATAATTTATTTTACTAAACCAATTACAGGCACTTTTCAATTGTGAAACAGTTGGTCAGTCAGAAAGATGAAGCTAGTTGTCCATTCCAAAGCGTATATACCTATGCGGTCAAGAAACTTCATGGACACTCTTTTAAACCATGAAATTGATACAAAATATTTGATCACATCATTTGTTAAACTGCTAAATAACTATAAAATTAAGAAATCATCCAATAACGTCTTTCTTATTAACTATGTTAAAGGGCAGATGCTTGATTCACATTTTTTATAATAGTCAGCACTTGCACAGTGCACTGTAGCTTAGGTTCACTCACAAGGCATTGAACTAACTCAAATAAGGTTTCACACTTCTTAGTCTTCGCACTAGATCAGTGTTGTATGTTAGTTAAATACTTACCAACACAACGTGAGCAAGCATGCAATTCTGCTTTTTTTGTATGAAAAGAAGCTTCTGCCCTCTAGTGTGACAATTACAGACTAACATTCAATTAGTGCCATACCTAAACATCTGTATATTGCTGTAATATGTCAACAGAGTCCAACACTGTATCATTTTGTAATATTTAAAATAAACAAATGCATTGAAGTAACATCTTGAAAGTCAAACCTATTCAAATGCAACCTCTGCAAATACATTAACTTTGTTTTCATAGTCTATGGTTCTTTGTTTATGCTAACATTATGAAACCAAAGAGTTCTGACTAGTAACCAGTACAAACACACATAAACTCATATTTTCTTCCGATAGAAGTATGAGGAACAGGATGTAAAGTTCACTCATCCTCCATAGAAAAGGAAGGATCCTCCAACCAGACGGGTGTAGTGTCTGACGGGCAACTGCCCGATGAATCATGTCGGGCTGTTGTATATATGCTAATTGCGCGGTAAACTCTGCTTGCGCGATGCAGGATTTTGTGTGACGTCAGTATGACGCATAGTTCGCATGTGGCGTTGTAGATACCGCTACATTCCCAAGGCAGAAACTATACTTAGAGCTATACCTGCCACTATCCTTACATACACTCCTTTTGCTTCGTTTACCTTCATACATTTGGTCATACACGCACGCCGGTTGCGAGTACTACGCGGTACGCCCTTGACCTTTCTGAATAAGGTCATTATAATATGTCCTTCTAGGGCGCCCCTCCAGTTTAATTCAGGCATTCAGTCTAGGCTCTCCTGAACTCTAATTGCGAAACAAACTTTCAATCAAAATCCGAGGGTTTTCAAGGGAATTGCTATAATACATTGATTCATGGGTTCGAAAAATTCGTCTGCTCAACAACGTAAATAACGCAATGACTCGTTCATTGTGCTATTTACCGAACTGTCAAAATGAAAGGCGTTGCCATCATTACCTAACTATCCGGCTAACTAGCATCCGATTCATGGCCAGGCACAGGCGTCTCCTTTCTCCTTCCAATTTCTAAACCTCTCTATTACATTCTGCCCTGCAAATAACCTAATGTAATTTCGCGACATATTCGCCAAAAAACTAAACAAATACTCGTATGAGTTTATGGAAAAATAACTTAAATTCCTACAAAATAAAGTGCAGTTTACGCTACAACTTCAAACATTTTTATAACTTTTTCAATAGTGCACTTCTTCAATAGTCACTCTGAAATCAACTTAATTCGTATTAAAATAAAGTTGATATTTGCTTAAATTGAAATAACGTGAATTTGAAACAAATACAATTTGAATATAGGAGGTCGTCACACCTCCTTTACTGACGATAAATATATCAACGAATAAAATGTTCCTATCAATAAAATAAAACAGTTAAGAAGAAAAATGCAGTCAGACGATTTTGTTTTATAGGTACTTTCTGTTTCTAATTTTTTTTTTAACACACACGCACTGTCACAACATTTTATTTGATTTTGTGTATGAGCTTTTCTATACTATATATATTATTATCACTAACTTTTAATTAATTCTCTAAATTTATTATAACGGTGGAATAACGCTGGAATAACAAACACTTCCCTGTGTTTGTTATTCCAGCGTTTGGCACTCGTGGGTTGCATATGAAAATCAGCGTCATGTGGAACATCTGACATTATGCTGAGCTGAGGTCCTTTTGGCATTATAAATATTATAATCTTTGTTTTCTGGTTTATAGTTTAAGGTGTATTTATTTTGCCGCATTTTTCTTTCTTTCATTCTAAAAAAAATAACAAACGTAAGTATTTAAAACTCCTTCCTATGGATCTACAAGATTACCAATTACTAACGATCGTTAGGTTAAAACCTTGGACACAAATGTCTGTTTCACAATACTTGATAATCGTAAGCCATGCGCCAGGTGTATTGACGGTGACGACTCGTTAGGACTTATTCATGGGTACATTTATAGTACCAGACGGCCAGGTAGATAGACGACCAACATAGGATCGCGAGGAAGACCAGGATGACACACGCACTTGTGGATGACCGGGATAACTGGTGGACTCCCCAAGACAGAGGTTTTCCTTGACGAATTTGAAAGGAAAAAGTTACGTACTAATCATGGAGGCGTTTATAACCATTTTTTTTGCTGTCGGGGTGGAAATTTTCATGGATTTCCTTCGCCCTGGGGTGGGCAGAGAGGTCTGTCAGACTTTTACTGACTAAAACCACCCCGGAGTTCCCTCGTACACCTGCGTCGGGGTCTGCTGGGCGAATGCGACTTCCGCTGCAGGCATTTCGACCCAGCCCCAACTGTTGCGACTTCTCTGTTCTACAATACAATGGCAAATTAGCGACCAACCAAAAACAAAAAACATTAGGAAAGTCGTTGAAAAACACAACTAAACAGTATCTAAATTCTACATAGATATCACTTATCTAAAACCATAGTATTTCTTCATGAAACAAGGCATCGAAAACAATTAATTCTAATTATCCAGCGGCACTGTAAAAGCAAGTTAATAATTACCTCCACGACGTCCATTATACAGGAAAGGAAAGTGTTCACGTAATAACTTTTCCCTATATTCATGACCATACAAAATGTATGGGTTTAACGAGTATGGAAAACGGTAGAGCGTTTTCTTTAGTCGAAAGATACGTTAGTGTTTTACGCGCAGTGAGAAAGTATCCTGGCGAGGAATGGGCTATTTCTGTAGCTTTGGATTGTTTCAAGGGTATGGGAAAGCCCGCCACGGAATTCCGAACCACTGCAACTCCTGATAACTCAGAATCTACCTATACAATGGCGACAAGCATAAAAAAGCGTCGGGACAATGAAACTATGCGAGTAGGAAATGTAAATGTTGGAAACCACAAGGACATTAATCAGAAAAAAAATTAGAGAATTTCCTACTGAAAGGAACAGCACTTTCCTCTTGTTTGCTAATATTATATGTGTTTAAAAATCATTATTTGTTCGGGGATTACTCACAACGATACAATCAACAATAATCCCAAAGAGAGTTTTTGGGAGATCAATTTTCAGTACCTAGTGGCAAATCTTCGTCAAAAGATTTTGTCTTACTAAATTTTTTTTGGCGATTCTGAATTTTCAGCGCATTTGTCGCCAAAGCCTTACTAACTCAAAAGGATTACTGAGTAATTCAGTCAGCAGTTCGCTCCCTGTCTAAAGATCTTCAAACCTATCTAAAGTAATGCAAAGAGGTCAATCAGATGAACAGAACATGCCACATGCTAGATTACACATCGAAGTATGAAAAATCACAAAAACACTCGAGTTAAAGACTGTAATTGTGATACCATGATAAAAGATTACACTAAGCGGCTAACGATGGAGATAGTGACATATCTGAGACTGATAACTCGTTGATATCTAATAATGCTGAACTCTTGTTATGTAGATCGTGTACGTGCTACTTATTGTGGTTTGAAGGTACTCTTTTTAGGTCGCTCACCAGAACCCATAATGCGTAAGACACTATGAATCACAGTTTGAATCACTTTGAAGCATATTGTTAATGCATTGCTTCATATGTTCGAAATTGGACCACTCCACAACGTAAATAACGCAATGAATGTTGTTGAACTGTCAAAATGAAACCCATTGCTACTATTAGTATGGTACGCAATTAGTTATTAGTTATTTTAGGGCTTTGTCCATGAGACTTCACGAGGAGCTGGTTTGTTAAAGCAGTCGTAAGAAGTTTGAGTTTGAATGTGGATGGTTATAAAAGAAGGGCAAGACCAAAGAAACGAAAGACGACTGTATGAAAGATTCGGCTGAGAAAAGGGGGAATGTTGAAGACGGCTGACAAAGATAAAAGAAGGAGAAAATAAAAATAAAAAACAATTACATTTACTTAGCATAGACTAAAAGACACTCAATACACCAGATAGCAACAAATAAAAATCAAATAGAAAGTGTAAATTCCGATGTAAGAAAATAACAGGAAAGTGTGCCTCACGGCTGCACCAAAAAGGCCCAGTTCAGCAAAAATGCCAGACAACTAGTGCCGGACACTGGTTTTCAACTGGACCGGATGTGTGACAACAAGATGGAACCCACATAAATTGGGGCAAGGACATGAAGATAATGAAGTCATAACAAGTCTGCTGAATATAACATTAATGTTCTCTTCGAGTATCATAATTACCTTCAAGGCACAACAACCAATAAAACCCAGCCAAAGATGGTATCAGCCTATAGCAGTCCACTGCTGGACTGGCCTCTCCTATTGCACGCCATTCAACTCGATTTTCGGCAATTCTCATCCAGCTGCTACCAGCCATCCTGCGAAGATCGTCGCTCCACCTAGCCTGAGGGCAAAGATGGTTATCAGTCCACATTTTATGAAATTGGAAAACCTATAACACCATCTAGCTAGCTGCATAAACATAAACTCACGCCTTCATCCCATGATGTTAGGCTACGATCCTTAGGCTGCCATCAGACAGACTGCATCGCAGCAACCGCGCGCAGTCGATATATTCGACTGCATGCAGTTGTACGTTCGACTTCGTTCAGTCATGATATCAACTTCACGCGGTCGGCTGCAGTCGTGTGAAGTCAATATTAACTTCATACAGTCGTGACTTCAACTTTACGCGGTCGGCTACAGTCGTGTAGTGTCGACGCACGCTGTCCATCGCTAACCGCATACAGTAAGAGAAGTAAAGTCTGTGCTTCCATTTCGACGTCCAATATTACACTGAGCTCCTGGGCAAGATGCGTGGCGTCAACTGCGCAAGTCAGATCCGACTGCAGATGCAGTTGAATATATCGACTGCGCGCGGTTGCTGCGCTGCAGTCCGTCTGATGGCAGCCTTACATACTCCTTTTACCTCGTGTACGTTCATACATCTGCGGGGTAGTTGCGTAATCAGTGCAATGGGTTTCATTTTGACAGTTCAACAACATTCATTGCTTTGTTTACGATGATGAGCAGACACATTTTACGAACATATGAAGCAATGGATTAGCTATATCCTTCAAAATGATTCAGATTGAGATTTATAGTGTGTTACGCATTTAGGGTGCTGGTCAAACACGCACGCCGGATGTGAGTGCCACACGCACCTGACCTTTCTGAAGAACTTCACCAAGAAGGTCACTATACGTCCTCCTAGGACACACAGCCACATCTGCCTTGTAAATACCGTTCGTTAGTTGCCTTTCATTCATCCTCTCAACATGACTCAATCATCTAAGCATACTCTTCTCAATTCTTTCAAATTCTAGCTAGCTAGTAGGATAATTTGGTACTTATAATATATTTAGCTCCAGTTCCCACTGCGACGGTTGTTAGAACCGTCGCAGTGGGAACTGGAGCCAAGTATCTAGAGCTTGAACAGTACTAAACAGCTCATCCACGTTTGCACATCATTCCCATTGTTAGGGGCGAGGGAAAATACCACAATGGAGTTATGCAAAGCATTGTCGAGGAAGCGTTGTGAAAGAATAAACTTGCTGGTATGAAATGCTATGATTTTGACATTGAGCGGGTAATGTTTTGTAATCAACTTTGCCTGTAGAATCCCATGTATTCTGTTATGATTGGAAAGAGTCTTAATGTTTTTCTGATCCAATGTGACTGTTTTTCTCAAAGGGGTTTGGCAGAAGTGTACCTACATAGTATATCCAAATTTCGTCAGTTATGTCTAAGTCCCATGTAATAGAGGGAAAGTGTATGGCCATCAACCGGGCAGGAATGCAGACTCCTGGCTGCTGCTTGGAAATTCCAGATAGAAAGACCAACTCGTGATGATAGTTGTGTTTTAAAATAAATAACTGCAAACTGCCTAATTCCGTTAAAATTGGTTTGGAATTCCTGGAACTCCTTCTAAATTGACTGATTAATGGGTTCTTCTCTTGGTAAGCCACTTGTCCCGCCGCCGTAATAGAGCTAGCAACTAAAAACGAGTTGGCGAGCTACGAGCAGGGAGTACACTACGGCGACGAGCGATTTCTCGTTGGTATGCGCATGTACCAAGCGTGAGTCTCTTCAGCGAGTGTTCTGCCCCTCAAGCGAGTACTCCCTTTGATAGCACTTGTCGCTGCGACATGTATAATCTTTTGTAAGCTTGAGCGAGAAATTAGTTACTAGCTGGTCGCTTCCACGTCGGCAACTCATTGACAATGTTTTTATTCGTCTAAATCAGAGCATTATACTTTATTTAAGTATTTCGTGCGTTATGTCATAAAAAGAGCCGGTCTGCAAATTTAGAATGATGTAATTTATTGGAACGGATCTTCGTTTTTTGTGCGTTTTACAATGTTGCGTGTTTGCATAATAATACGACTACTTAATTTGTTTCGACGTAGAACCAGCAACGGTTTTGTTTCACACCACTCTATCTGGACTATTAAATGTAGTATTGCACTTCCAAATTACATGCTAGTCGTAGTTTTTTTTGTACTTTTTGTGTTACGAAAATATAATTTTAGAATGTAAAATCGTACATGCGAAGTGTGCAACGGTAAATCTGTAATTTATGAATGAAAGAGAACTGTTAAATACTTGTATCGCGTCCACGAGTGACGAATTATAACTTGACCCTCTACAGATTGTACTACGGAGAGTGTGCACTAAGTCTAAAACACATGCTAAATAAACGTATTTTCCTCCTTAGCTACCGCGTATACGGTATACGCGGTAGAAGAAATAAGTTATGTCCATATTTGACAAAAGATACCAAAAAGAATGCATCAAGTTTTCATTGAGGTCAAGGCAAGCTTGCAGCTAATATTTATGATGGCTGAATCCCCCAGCATCGTTAAAGAACTGCGAAATGTTTTTGGAGATTATATATGGAGGTTATTATTATTTTGTATGTTTTTACATATCTCGGGACCCTGGGGTCCCGGTCCTTTGGAAGGCGTACGAGGGGCCGAAGCCAACTCGCAGAGGCCCCTTAGGAAATTTTATTGAAATATGGCACCACCCGACGATTATCCCTGTATGCACTATGCAAGTGCATCCAAGGATAACCCCCGGTTAGTGTAGGACTATTGCAGGATATGGAAAAATACAAATTTGAACTATGGGTTTGGGTGGCTAAAGTGGTCTGGTTACCAATAACTATGGAAGAACTATGGCCCCTGCCTGATCAATGTTTTATATTTATACGGATAAAATGGGGGGGGTGACTTGCACACTCAATAATGGGCCCCCGGAAAATATCGCTAGCACAAAGTGACGTATCAACAAGGGGGCAACATGTCCTGAGGTGCTTATGAGGAGTGGAGAGGTATTCCACAGCTTTCAGAACAATCCCAGAGCCCGGAAGATGGTCAAGATCCCTACGAGCACTTACTGGAATACTTCCTTCCCCCGAGCACGTTTGCTCTTGCGACTCTTCACTCAAGCCGGCCAGTAAAGGCAAGAATGAGGTGGGAGCTCTTTTCCTCGTCATTGTTCACTCCAGCCGGCCAATAAAGGCAAGCCAGAGGTGAGGATCAAGATTTCTGCCGGGAGATACGGTCCGTGGGGTCGCTACTGCCCAACAGCTCGCCACATGCTGCCCTGCGGTTTCCTGTATCTCTCTTGGTCTGGCTCCTCACTCTAGACCTGATCCGGCAAAGTAAACTCTTCCGTCATAGACCTAGAGTTTAAAGCGCGCAAGCCCCACCACGACGTCAACGTAGAGATACGGCGGTGGGGTTATTATTATTATTCTTACTAGCCTACGCTGTCCCACTCCTTGGCTTTAATTATTAGCCTAACGTTCTGTTACAGTTTAAAACAGTAGCGGCACGCGACAACATTTAATCAAAAATACCATACGTACTTTCGTAGGGTCATAATTTCAAGGTTATTTTATTTTTCATAGGGTTTCACGTTTATGCCTTGTTTGTTCTATTTGTGGCTATTCTTTCATAGTTTTTAGCTAAGAAAACTCTCGACTAATTCACCTTTCAAACCAAAAAAAAATCTAAATCGGTTCATCCGTTTGGGAGCTACGATGCCACAGACCAGACACACACGTCAAACTTATAACACCCCGTCGTTTTTGCCGCGGTCGGTTCGTGGATGGCTGAACATCCATTACATATCGAAACCTCCGTGCCTCAGAAAGCACGTTAAAGTGGGGAAAGGCTGGGCAGATGATGATGAGTTCTATTTATTTAAAGTGTGAAATATAGCTAGTGCCTATCATTGTGAAAAGGGCCCTGAAGCTGATTTTAATCTTTAAAAAAAAAAAAAAATTAGCTAAAACTAGATAGAAATATTAGCTAAAACTAGCTGTGCCCGCGACTTTGTTCGCGTGCATGTAAAATATTGGTATTCAGCTGCATCCGGTTAAATTAATTGAGAAAATGCTAAGCAGATTGATTGATCATTTATTATTTTATGCAAGCACTTGATAACCTTAGACGTGTCGCGAGTTGCGAATGTTTTGGGTGGGGATTTGTAGTCGAAATGTCGGTCTTGGTCCATGTAAGAATAGAATTAAAAGAATAGAATACTCTTTACTATGTACACCATATACATTACAGACATAAATGTAGAAATTTTACAAAGGTTGACACAGTCGGCGGTCTTATCGATAAGAGCGTTTTTTTTTTCTTTTTTATGTCAAGTTATGTTAGTAGGTAAGAAGAACTCTTTGCGAAGGAGCCCGTCCTGGGAAGTACCTTCTTGATTATCTCCGTAGTTCATACTTACTGTCGTAACGAAGCAGCGTTTCAGTTTAAAATGTATGGGTATTGTACAGACAATCGACGTATATTTTTGCTTATTTTCTGGGATGCAGGGGCTTGTGGCTAAGTAATAACAGCCGCTCGGGTCGAACGATCAGGTTAAGCTATGCTTGCTGCGGTTGGTCCGTGGATGGGTGACCATGTTTACATACCAAGGCCATCAATTCAATACTTGATTCTAGATTTCCTCTGCTGTTTCATAGTAAGGTGTCGCGTACGTATGTGTATGCGGTCAAAATGTATGAAACATTTACCCCCTTATTACAAAACAAGGATTTCTTTAGATCAGGAGGCAATTCTCGTAATTTTAAGAACGTTCACAGTCTGATCTCAGTCAAAAATACTGTCAATCCGTCAATCTGTCAAAAATACCTCTGATTTCCCTACATTTTTTGACATTGATTGTCGCTGAGATGTGATTGTGACTAGATTTTGAACGTTTTTAATTACGAGAATTGGCCTTCTGGTTTAAACCACTGACCCAGTTATTGAATTAAGAACCCAACTAATAGAGAAATGCGGTTCTTTATACAAAAATGACAGCTTAGTTCGGTGCTAAGTTGTCATTTTAGTATTTAGAACTTTGCTTAAATCGAAATAAATTTCGAAATACAAGTACTGGCTCAATAGTTTAGGCTAGAACTAAATTTAGGTTTCGTCTTGTAATAAGACGGTTATTCTTTTATTTTTTATTAGTGACGATAACTATGTCGGGGATTCAGAATCATGTAGGTAACTAGGTACTGAATCCATGGTAACATGTTGCGCTTCGATGTCTCTGCCAGGGTGCCAGGCTGTTAACTGTTGCCGGCGACTTCGTCTGCGATCCAGAATATAAAGTAGCCTATGTCCTTCTACAGGCCATGGTCTACCCTTGTGCTAAATTTCATCCAAATCCGTTTAGCCGTTTCGGCGTGAAAGCGTAACAAACACACAAAACACAAACAAATACACATTTAATGAGGTATATATTTTATATTTATCGTTTTTAATAGGTAAGTAAGTATGTATATCCTTATGTTTATGCAAATAAATAAAGACGCTAAACCTACTCGATAAAGGGCTTAAAACAACATCTCTAATTAATGACGTCAGAGCAAAGCAGTTCGATGCTACTAAGAGCGGAATTTTACTCGTTTATGTCGATAACCTCTAAAACAAGTTCGTGTATCTAGGTGAATGTTTTGCGCCTTCATTTTGTATCATTCAATTTTGATGCATCTGCATATTTTTGGACACTATGATGGCGTTGCCATGGTCGTGCTGCCAGCAAAATACACACAGCTTTATGGTGGGTAGGTATTTCACCACGCGTCAGATCGGTTGCGCAACTAATCATACATTTTTTGGTAGTGCGACCATGGTTGTGCGGCCACTGGTGTCCTAGTTCGATAGTGCCCTAAGAGAGTGTTGAATATAGATGTTGGTAGATGGAGGGGAAACGGGAGACCAAAGAAGAATGAAAAGGGAGTGAATGATAACGTGGCAGCCTAGGGGAGAGGAAAAAAAAACGTGCCACCTTAAGTAACATGAGATAAGCAGGCATATGAATAGGAGTTGGGAACAACCACAGAAACGTTGGATGGGTTGTGTGAATGATAATATGGTTAGAAAGGTGTGAATATTGAGATGACGATTGATAGACATACGTATTGCAGCAGAAGACATGCTGACCCAACTCCAAATAAAGTGGGATGAGAACAAGGAGATGATGGCATTTATTTTTGACAAGTAAATAGTTCTAGTGTTTTTCTCTACGAAGAAAATGCTGAAAACACCCAGCTCCGCCTGTTTGTTACATCCGGTTACCGGATGAAGCAATGCACGATGGCAACATCGATTCAGTTTTGACTGAATCGATGTTGCCATCACATCATGCATTGCGTCTAACGTAAATTCAAGTAACACCACTCGTGAAAGTTATTTTCATGTAAATCATCGAAATAATCTCATTAAAAATTCGTGAGTGAAATACAAATAGTGAAAAATTCTCTGACCTCTGAACCTTCCGAAACGTCATTACGTCATTGATACATACAATTATGTAGGTATTACATGTATTTAAGTATACAGCATGTATCAGAAATGTCTGATTATATTTAAGTCATTGACTGCCACCGCGGTCACCGGTGTCCGCCAACCATAAATACATATAAGAAATAAGGAATATCTCCTTCCACCAAACCAACCAACAAACCAACCCAACCAACCAACCCAACCAACCAACCAAACCAAAATCCCAAACCAACGTCGCTAGTAGAGTAGTGCGCCTTCATTTTTTACATTTCTATGCCGCCAACAATAGATTTTCTATTGTGTCTGTTGTTTGGCAGTCAACGTGTGAAGGATGTAGTCCAGACCATCGCACTCAACAACTTTCTCCATGGTACCAACATTATAGTCGTGAAAAATGTATCAACTGTGCCGTTATTATTATTAAAAGCCTATGATATCCCACTGCAGGGCAAAGGCAACGTCTTTGCACTTCTCTCTGTTTAAAGCTTTTCTCTATTTTTTTTTAAATTTCTTTTACCACATCCTTATTATGACTACATCTTTTTAATACATGCTGTATATGTATTAAATTATATACTCAGCCATTGTACTGTATTGCATACAATACATTGGAACTAGTAATTAGATTACCGGTTGTGTAACTTTGCTACTTTTTCATAGGATTATATTTTTATGATAAAGGCTGTGTATCCGGAGAACATCGTCCTGAGGGGCAATTCTCGTAATTTTAAGAACGTTCAGTCTGATCTCAGTCTCAATCTGTCAAAAATACGTCTAAATTCCCTACATTTTGACAAGTTTTTGACATTTGTTTGTCGCCGAGATGAGACTGCGACTAGATTTTGAACGTTTTAAATTACGAGAATTGGCCTTCTGTTGTAGTCTAGTTACACTCAATCGATGGACTGACTTCTTATGTAGATCACAGGATAACGAAATCATTTTGATGAGGAATGAAAGAAAGAAAAAGTATTTATTGCGACTCGCACAGGAAGATCACAAACTAAACTAAACAGACAAAAATAAAAAATCACATTATATAAAAAAAAAGTAATAAAAATGAAACAGAAAGTCATAACGAGGCCAAACGGCTCCTATCTCAGCGTTTAAATGTCGCAGCATCTGCGACATTTAAACAAGTGCGAGTCGGACTTGCGCACCGGGTTCCATACAATTACAATTTACGATTTATGACGTATTAAAAAAAAACTACTTACTAGATCTCGTTCAAACCAATTTTCGGTGGAAGTCAGGGGGGGGGGGGGGCATTTTATTGGATATGTCTCTCGCGCAAACTATTCAGTTAAAAAAAATGATATTAGAAACCTCAATATCATTTTTGAAGACCTATCCATAGATACCCCACACGTATGGGATTGATAAAAAAAAAATTTACTTTCAGTTCTAAGTATGGGGAACCCCCAAAATTTATTGTTTTCACAGAATACATCTACTTACCAAGTTTCAACAGTATAGTTCTTATAATTTCGGAAAAAAGTGGCTGTGACATACGGACGGACAGACAGACAGACAGACATGACGAATCCATATTCCATAAGGGTTCCGTTTTAGCCATTTGGCTACGAAACCCAAAAATGTCGTATTCTGATAGGGCCCGCTGTGATGTCACGGGCATTTACGGAATTAAATAAATAATAGTGCTCGATTTCAACTTTATTTATTTACTAGCTTCTGCCCGCGGCTTCGCCCGCGTGGATGTCGGAAGTTATCCCACGGGAACGTGCTGCCAGGATAAAAAGTATGTGTTCCCCAGGATGCCATCTACCTCTTTGCCAAATCAGAAGTTCAGTGGTTTAGGCGTGAAAATGTAACATACAGTTTCAAGTTCAAATCCTCCCCTAAAAACCGAATTACCCCTTTTTGCCCCGTCAGGGGTCAATTTTCGACAACTTTACATACTTATTATTAATTATTTACTGTCAAAAGTATCAATACTGAGTTTCGAGTTAATCGGACCGCGCATTCAATTTCTTCCACACAAACTTCAACACCCCTATATCCCCCTTCGAGGGGTAGTTTTGAAAACTTATAATGATAAACTTTATTACTTAGGTACTTAGGCAAATATTGTTGCCAGGTTTCAAGTTTATTAACTACATTAATAAGATGTTTCATATAAACTGTATCCCCGCTTTTCACCCCCAAAGGGGTGGAATTTTAAAAAATCGTGTGGGATATATTCATAACTTGACTCAAAGATTATTTACCTATACCAATTTTCTAATTACTCAAGCCACTTATTATAATCCTCCCCTGTAAAATTAACTACCCCTTTTCAACCCGTTAGGGTTAGATTTTCGAAAAATCCTGATACATGTTATTCTTTATTTTTGGTATTAAGTCTAAACACGTGAGTTTCGAGTTAATCGGACCGCGCATTCAAAATAAATCTACCTAGATTAGAATATAGCCTCCAGACAAACATTGCACAAATACGTTTGGTTACAAACTACCCAACAATGCTGCAATCAGTGCATTGAGTGCCACAGTATAAATATTCTGTAAGCGAGATGTACGTGCATTGTGCAAGTATGCAAAGGGGATTGAATAATCTTATATCATACCTACAATGTCCGCCATTTTTTATTTATTTTTCAAAATGGAGGCCATCACGTGACATCCATGTTTTTTAGAACTTGCGTAAGTCTTATTGCATCGATGTTTAAAACTTTAAAAATTCAGAGAGATTATTTAAAACATCTATGAAACAAGATGAAGCTAGTTAAAAAAATATGGATGTCACGAGATCAGCTTTGAACGTTAATATCTCGGAAACGTGAGGCTTTACGGGGTTTGGTCCTATTATCTTTCTGTTTGCATTGATGTCAGCTATCGATTTATATGAGTTACATGCGTGGCAGCCATAATGAAAAAAAAAACATAATGGCGGGCAGTAGATATGCCACGGACATTCAAAGCCCTTTAGCTCGTTCCATGTCATAAAACCATTTGTGATATGCTCTGGCTTCCTGTTTTCTCTTAAAGACACCAACTACAAAATAATAGCTCAGCATAAAAACATTTCAATTAGCTTTTATTAGCAATCTTAAAACGAATGTTACAATTAAATTAAATTAAAAGTCAACATCAATTTATTAGTAGTAGCATAAAAACATTTTAATTTCAAATAAATACAATTTATTAGCAATATTTAAACTAATGTTACAATTAAATTAAATTAAAAGTCAACATTAATAGGTAATAGAGTAAAAACATTTTAATTTCAATTAGCCTTTATTAGCAATCTTAATACTAATTTTACAGTTTATTTAAATTAAAAGTCAACATTAGTACCTAATAGCATAAAAACATTAAAATTAAAATTTCAAATATGTAACATTTATTAGCAATCTTAAAACGAATGTTACAATTAAATTCAATTGAAAGATAACATCCGAATTCTCCAGCACCTTCATTGCGTAACACACGATCAATGACAATCTGAATGATTTTGAAGGATATTGCTAATCCGCTGCTTCATATGTTTGAACAATTTGTCTGCTCAATAGCGTAAATAACGCAATGCATGTTGTTGAACTGTCAAAATGAAACCCATTGCTTCTGATAGTGTATTACGCAACTACCCCGCTGATGTATGAACGTAAACGAGGCAAAAGGAGTATGTAAGGTTGTAAGGATCGCAGCAGGTAGCGTTCTGTAGTTTCTGCTTTCTGCCTATTTGCTTTGCCCCGCAGATTGATTTGCTCTTTGCAAAGCAATGATGTTGGTTCAAACTAAACGTAGGTAGGAACAGTATACAGTAACAACAGATACGTAAGGGGCTGTTTCATTTATTACGTAAGACAATTTTGACCACTTTATCAGATCTACCAAAATTGTGTCGCTTAACTTCAAACTCGGATAAATCCAATTCTGAGATTTTTTAAAATTTTGGTGTTAAAAGAAACGGAAAAAGAAATGCTTTTAAACAATTTTATCAGTTGTGTATAAATCCGCATGGTTCTTGAGAAAATAAACGTTAAAATCATAATATTTTATCTAAGTCAGATAGATCCATGACACAGTTTTTTTCAAATGTAGTTAAGTCCATGAGAGCCAATCAGGTAATTGCATTTGTTCAACATGGCCGTCAGTACACGTAAACTCTGCGACAGTAACACGTTCACTCCCGCTTTTTATTGTTTCTGTTTATTATTTGGACAGTTCCCATGGATAATTCCATTAAAATTGTGTCACCGAGTAAGGCCCGCAAGCGACCTAATATAATAAATCCACATTGAGTTTTTTCAAAGATAGATAAATTGCATTCCATTACATCAAATGAAGGTAAATCCAACTTAAATATTACATTTTTGAAAGAATGAGTGATTTAAATACTGAATTGGCTAAACAGGATCGTTTTCTTCAATAATGTTGCCATAATAAAAAAAATACTGTGTTTTAATTCATGAAATTAAGACTAATAACACTTTTTTTTAAATATCTCCTAACAGGGTAGAGTGGATTTATCCGAGTTTGAAGTTAAGCGACACAATTGCAAAAAAAAGTAGCAAAAATTAAAAACTTATATTTTTTGCTTACTTTTATGGTCTTACGTAAGAACAGTCTAGGCCTCTACCACACCCACGTAAGAAAAAATAAGACTAGTTTGGACCCCTATCCCCCTCAAGTCGTCTTACGTAATAAATGAACAGCCCCTAAGAACTTGCATTCGTGCATTGTAATGTGTGGACTCGTTTGCATTTTTAAATACGCGCTCGACCCACTGCTTGAAGCTATTCGAGCTTTGGCAATAGCCCAGCAAAGAATAGGAAAATTTTCTGTCTTAAGTATTAACCAGAAAAGGAGTTTGCACAACAACATCTGGCGACAACATTTTGTTAGTAAACTAATTTCTTTGAAATAAAATACATAGTTCTCTGCTGATATTATCAATTGTTATTTATTTGCTAATATGGGTAATAATTACATAAACTTGTTAAAAAAAATAGAGCATAGTTTAACCATACGCAAATCTCAAGCTTTATCAGCTTTACCATACCTAGATGTTGTATAAATTACGGCAACGGCACAAACTGGAAGCCGACCCCAACATAGTTGGAAATTGGAGCAACTGCCTATCTGGCTTCCACAACCCAGCTACTAGGCAACACGATACCCCTTAATACAACTGGTTGTCTGACTTTTTGGGCTCTACCCGTAACGATTGTCACAGATCTACGAATGAAAGACTCAGTCGATGCGATGGTCCAGTCGGTCCAGACCAGGGGGTCTACTCCGAAGTGCAAAATGCGAATGTTCGGATCGGACCGACACATGGCCGAACCGAATATTATTGAAAAATGCGAAAAATGTTCGGATAGGCTCAGATAGGTCGGGACCATAGTCAATATTCGAAAGAGTGTAGGAGTGTAGGATTGGGACCGATCGAACCAAATAGTAACTTCATAGCAGGAAACGGCCGAACATTCGGCCGATACTACTTCGGAGTAGATCCCCAGAGGTCCGACTGAGTCGTGTTTTATTAACTACTAGCTTCTGCCCGCGACTTCGTACGCGGATCCAGTCCCTTTCTCGTTCCGATAGGCATTTCGGCAAAAGTTTGAACTGTGTGTCGATATGTCAGACAATAAATCAATCAAAACCGATGAAGGATTTCGATTAAGTTAGGTATAACTTAGATTGAGTGTTGTAGACTGGGTAGGTTATAACTTCATTAAAATATAAAGGTAGAATTATTTTGATTCCGAAATTATGAAGCGAAATTAATATCAATTAGTTAACATTACTATTCTAAAAAAAATCTTTATAAACTATATTTTTGGTTTTTCCGTCGGGTGCCAGAATATAAAGCCCGGAAGCGTTGCTAACCCTTGAGTAAGCAACATAAAGTTGGCCATCAGAAAAACAGCCGGTTCTCAAATCAGCCCCAGCAGCTTTCAGTGTCTATCCCTGTGACTTGTTTATTGTCATGGCAAAGCATGTAGTCACAGGAAACTATGTGCGTTTAAATTGAAAGGGGAAATTGTTGGCGATGAGTGGTATGCGTGGTAAGAACACAGTGTCACCGGCACCACTCCCAATGAGGATTACAGCTACAATAATATTGCGTTGTAAAACCTCGACTATAAGTCGGGTTCCATTACACAGTTTCGGCGGTGTCAAATTTCGCATCAGCATTATCGGAACACCAACTTTGAGTCTTATTTTATGAGCAGGGAGACCACTCGCTGTGAGTGAATTGAGGAACTCAACTGGGTAATTGGTGGCGTCGTCCTGATTGACTACGTTATCAAAAGAAGTGTAAACGACATCTACAATAATTTCCCCCAAATTTTTTTCATTTATTGATGCAGCTTGTTCGTTTTTTGGGGTCGATATAACGCGTTCACATAACCACGAATTTTCCTGGTTTCTTATGCTCTGAATGTCCCCAAATACTGATTGTATAAGTTCCTCTTCGGAGGCAACAACTTTTCCAAGTATATCAGGAACAGTCACCAGACCTGAGCAGGAAGGAGACCTTCTCCAACTTTTAATAATATTTCTGAAAACTCTTGGGCATGTGAATTACCACCAAGCTGGGCTTATTCTCATTTTTATTGTTAATCTTAGTTTTTTTATGTGAGGCCATTGATACAAATGTTTTAATGAGGCGTCAATCTCATCTGTATAAAGTGATTTTCACATCAAATGTTCCTGATCCTTGATTTTTATTATCTCGGCGGAAAATACTCATACTCAGACCAAACAAATTTTGTTAAAATGCCATGTCTGTATATATGCCATAGTTTAGCTGTGCTCTCCAAGTTCCACATCAGATGTTTCAATCTTCGAATTTTATTCTCCCAGCAGAAAATACTCATCAGACTGAACAACTTTTGCTAATGTGTCATTCCTATATATGTTATGGTTTAGCTGTGCTCTTAGAGTTCCACATCAGATGTTCCAATCTTCGAGATTTATTCTCGCAGTAGAAAATGCTCATCAGACCGAATAACTTTTGCTATGAGGTCAAACCTATATATATTATAGTTTAGCTGTGCTCTAAGAGTTCCACATCAGGTGTTCCGGATCTTCAATTTTATTCTCGCAGCAGAAAATGCTCATCAGACGCAAATTTTTTTTAAGGCGCCATTTTTGTAACTCTTATAGTTTAGCTGGTCTGTGGCGGTTCTGCATCAGGTGTTCCGGTTTTCAAAATCAATTATAGCCTATATGTTGCCCAGGTTTAGTAGCTAGATAACAAAAAAAGTTTCATTCAAATCCGTCCAGTAGTTCCGGAGATTAGCGTGTATAAACAGACAAACAGACAAACAGATAAACAGACAAACAGACAAACAGATAAACAGACAAACAGACAGACTTTTTTTATTAGATTCGTGTTCTATTACTGTTTCTTAACCCCCCTCAATTATTCTTTTTTAAATATATTCAATGTACAGACACAACTTTTTTACATTCTTATTATAAGTATAGATTAATTTGACACTGTTATAATATAAAACTGTTATAAATAAATAAATATCTAAAACCGAATCCTGTTTGAATAGGAATCCATAAATGGTAATTGCCTCGCTCCAAGCATCTCTCTATCGAACTATGCTTAATGAAATAATTACATCTCTCAATTACCCTTTGCATATCTTCAGCTATCTTCGGGGGTCGTCGGCAATAACATCTAAGGTTCATTAGAAGCTGTATGATCATCTGATTCGGCTCAAGTGAAAGATTATGTAAAATCGAAAGTGGGCGCAACCAGTTTGGGTAAATTCCGTTCAGGTCAGACTGGTTTGGTTTAAGAAGCAAGATTTGTATTGAAATTTTATTTGGGTTTTAATTTTTGTTTATATTGTTGAACAAATTGCAATAGTCACGATTAAATTGAAGATTGTCGTTCAATTAGTAAAGACTCGGTACTTTGTAATTTATTTACATCCACAAAACATTGGAAATTGATGTCATACTGTAAAAGTTAGTTATAACTAAAATCGAAATGGACCGTGGTTCGTGGTTTGTTACTAAACAGCACCCTAATTACGTACGTAACACACTATCAATCTCAATCTGAATCATTTTGAAGGATATTGGTAATCCATTGCTTCATATGTTCGATGATTTTTTTTATTTTTGTTTGTGTTTAGTTTTATGATCTTCCTGTACGAGTCGTAATAAATGCTTTGCTGTAGGTTTTGATGATGATGCGAGTGTCGAAAATTTGCGGCATAAACGGCTGTATCTTTTGATTGCGTTGGCTTAGAAGTTTGATTTTTTCACAGCTCCAAGGGTCAGTAGACCTGAGTATTTGATATAATTTCCAGCTTGATACCTCCACGCGTTCCTTAGAAAAAGGGTCTTGACAGACAGACGGACGGACAACAAAGTGATCCTATAAGGGTTCCGTTTTTCCTTTCGAGGTACGGAACCCTAAAAAACCATATTATATAAAAAAAAAGTAACAGAAAGTCCTATACGAGGCCAAAAGGCAGCATAATGTTTCGACACCTCTCGGAATCATGGTAACAGGTTGTGCGTAGATGTTGATCACTTTGAAGTAAAATATTCAACTACTTAGTCGGTGCTCAAAATAACTTGGATGAATAATACATGGTTGATTACCGTCGATGTTTATGAAGTGTCTATTAATAGAATATTTGGTTTTTTACTCGGTAGCTCACATTAACAGCTGATTGTATGATGGAGCGAATGAGCAATGGATTTTTTGTTAGGTGGTTTTTTATTTATTTGTCTTCTTTAATTAACTTTCAAGCCATTACTTGAGCTTTCTAATCTTTTCAATCTTAACTGTGCCGTTATTTTTAGCTCCTATTTTTGGCAGTAGACCGTTGAATTGTTATTTAACACAATACTCGTATCGGTTTTGTGCCATCATTTTATGATTCTTCTTGCTAAATCAGTTGTTACGCATAGTTAGAAGTTCAAAAGTCTGAGAACCAGTCTCACCAAGGACAGATAGGCAGTCGCTCCGTGTAAAATACTGGCGATCTACTCCGAAGTGCAAAGTGCGAATTTTCGGATCGGACCGACACATGGCCGAACCGAATATTATTGAAAAACGCGAAAAAAGTTCGGATCGGCTCAGTTGGGTCGGGGGACCATAGTCAATATTCGAAAGAGTGTAGGAGTGTAGGATCGGAACCGACCGAACCAAATAGTAACTTCGTAGCAGGAAACGGCCGATACTGCTTCGGATTAGACCCCCTGGTATTCAACTGCACCTGGTTAGACTGGAAGCCGACCAACATAGTTGGGAAGAGGCAAGGCATATTGATTGACCTATTTTCAGTTTTCCAGTGGTAGACTGTTGAATTATTATTGAACACGACCAGCAGTGCGAGTCTGTAACCATCTAACCGTGAAAACTTAGGTGAAGTGAGCGTGGAGTGAGCTGTCTATCGAAATAATGCTAGGGATTGACACTACTGACAACTCACATCAAGCTCACTTCACTTGAGTTTCCACGGTGACATTTTCACAGAATCGACCGGCAGTTGTGTGTATTATATGCCATCATTTTAAGGTTCTTCTTGGAGGGGTTTGTGGCTAAGTGATAACAGCCGCACGGGTGATCAGGTTAAGCTATGCTTGCCGCGGTTGGTGCATGGATGGCTGACTATCTTTACATACAAAGACCCCTCTGTGCCTCGGAAAGCACAGCCTCTGTGTCCCGGCTGACATACGTGGATCTTTGACAGGCAGATGATGATTTAAAGGTTCTTCTTATACTCTTTCATTTCGGACGAAGACCATTGTCCCTGAGTGAGATTCCATACCGTTCCGTCTTGTAAAGCTACAGTTTTTCTTCTCTCCCATCGACACGACAAATAGTAATGAAAATATATCATGACGTAATAAAAATATTAGTTAGTCAACAAGATGGCTGTGGGTCGAACTGCACTTCGCACTACCGACGTACAGACGCCATCAAGCCACTACAAACTGTCAAATTTCTTTAATAGATTTTCAACTTTATCGCTAAAGCATTAGGTTCAAGGTTGATTGGGAAAATTTGACAGTTTCGGGTAGCTTGACCTGTTGGCGTCTGTGCATTTAAGTATCACCACTCTTGGAGGGTATTTTAATACACCCCAAAGCTCATCATCATCATTCTCTTGCCCTTATCCCAATTTATTGGCGGTCGGCGCAGCATGTCTTTTCAACGTACCCTCAAAGCTACTATGCCTTAAAATAGGCTATGGTCATCATTTCAGCCGAAAGACGTCCACTGCTGGACATATGTCTCCACCAAGCACCTCCACTTCAACCGGTTCTGTGCTTCTCGCATCCAACGGGTTCCTGAGGCCTTCACGAGGTCGTCGGTCCACCTTGTGGGAGGACTCCAACGCTACGTCTTCCGTTACGAAAAAAAAAATGGTCCGACAACTAAAATAGACGATCAACCGACATCAACAGTATAGAAAGGGCGTCCCATCCACTAAGATGTTTGTCCTTGGGAGTAAACAGTAATTTACTGCGGTTTGTACAGCCGAAATTATTGTCATTTGTGGTTTTGAGAGCACTGCCCTGAAAACAATATAATTACAGTCATGCTTTGGACTGCACAACGTATAATTTTTGTTAAAGAACTGATTTTCTTTCCAAATGTGTTTGATTGGAGAACAAGTTGTAGGATTTTGGGACAACTTGGTTTACTAACGAAAGTCTCTCGGTTGACTACTATCTGATGTTAAGCGATGGTGCGCCCTAAGATTGTTTAAATAGAAATAAATAAAAAATATTTATTGGGAAGATCAAAACAATAGCATAAAATAGTCCTTTACGAGGCCAAGAGGAGTTTCAGCATGGTCCTGCGATATTTAAAATAGAATGTTGCAGCGCTGGTTTTCTGATGGGGTCCGCTGTGATGCCACGGGCAGATACGGAAATAGATAAATAATAATGAATAACATCAAAACATCAATCGACCGAGGAGGAGGGAGTAAAGGGAGGAGTGAGGGAAGCCCTTGCCCTAAAGTGGGACAGCGTAGGTTGGTATAAAAAATATAGATTGACCAAGTATGGTGATCACTGCTCATGCCATCTCAGTAGGAGATGAGGCCTCTGCTTTACAGTGGGACAGTAACGGGATGGTTTTATTTAATACTAGCTACGCCCCGCGGTTTCACCCGCATAAGTTTCGATCCCGTGGGAATATCGGGAATCCTGGTTGTAAACCATCTATGTGCCAAATTTCATTTGGATGAAATTTGGCACATAGATGGTTTGGAAAAACTATTGAACGGATTTGGATCCGTTCAGTAGTTTTTGCGTGAAAGAGTAACAAAGATCCATCCATCCATACCAACTTTCACGTTTATAATATTAGTAGGATAGGTGAATGGGCTCAATCGGGACTTTGTAATAAAAGAAGTAGTGAACTGTGTAAAAGTAGGTGTAATACCATAATTTACACCATCACTTAGTTGATGGTAGAGAGTTGGTAGAGGTTGGTGGTAGAAAGTAACACAATTATTGACGTGTAAAAGTGTTTGTACCAACCTACTTACAAAATAAAATCATTTATCATTTAATGAAATGCCCGTAGTGGAGCGCGTCTGTGAGCTGAGTGGAGTGAGGGCACGCAGCGGCCGTCGCGTACCCTCGGTCAATCACGCGCATATGTGTTGCGCCGAAATATGTATATTCAACACATAAAAATGAAATATAAAATGCGATGTAGCCTCATTATTTGTCTATGACATCACTACCTAGAAGAAATCTATTTCATGTTCGAAGATTCCTAGCTATCGGAAAACTTGGAATCAAGTTCACATACAGCAGGTGTCAAAACCAGTCTCGTTCGAGATTGGCAGTTCATTGAAGCGGAGAGGAGCGGAGAAATGAAAACGTTATCTAATAGAATACTGCGGACTGCAGTATATTCCACGCCATGTGAATTTTGTTCACAGTTCGAACAATATACAGTGGCCTTCAAAAGTTACCTGATTATTTCTTTATTTTTAATTATAATATGGCATCACAGCTGAAGTGGAAAATTTCAATAACTTTTGGAGGCCACTGTCTCAATACCAACTCGCACTGGGCCCGCGTGGTGGATTTCAGTCCGCTCCCTCACACAGAGAGGAGGCCTACGTCCCAGCAGTGGCAACAATATAGGCCGGGCCGACAGCATAATCATATTCTGTGCGAACAGTGGGATTCCTCATCGGCAAATATGAAGATTATCCATACAAACTTTCATCTTTTATCGGATAGAACGTTATTGCAGTTATGAATTCGATCCAGTCCAAAACATCTTGGTTATTGAGGATGGTATGTTTGTGATGAAAAAGTATAAAAGCCCAATCTCATGTATCTTAAAATGATTCATTACAGGCTTGTTTAAAGTATGTTGACTCAAACAAAGACTACAAGCGGTTTTCCCAATTAGCTTGCCTTAATAATCAAGATGTGATTGTATTATCTGCCGGAGATGATCTTCACACGCGTAGCAACTTTATTATTACTTATTTATTTCTTTGGGAAAACAAACAATTACACAAAGTTTCTTAATGAATAAAACCTTAGTATCTAATGTTAGTAGTTTATGTGTAACTCACAACGTTATCCACATGTTACCTATTCAATATTTTTTATAAGAACTAAGTAGGCATGCGAGTGAATTTACATCTTAATATATATAAATCTCGTGTCACAATGTTTGTCCTCAATGGACTCCTAAACCACTTAACCGATTATAATAAAATTCGCACAACGTGTGCAGTTTGATCCAACTTGAAAGATAGGATAGCTTACATCTCAATTTATGATCGCAATATTATTTAATTGCAATTTCATTTTCCCATATAAACTGTTCTACCTACTTTCCTGTTAAACATTTGACGATCGTCCCTTCGGTACGCTAGACTCGGGTCCACTCGAATTGAAGCACGTATTAAAATAAGGGTTTTGAATAGTGAAGGAGTAGGGTAGGAGCAGGTTAGGAGCAGGTTAGGAGTAGGGTAGGAGTAGTGTAGGAGTAGTGTAGGAGTAGGGTAGGAGTAGGGTAGGAGTAGTGTAGGAGTAGGGTAGGAGTAGGGTAGGAGTAGGGTAGGAGTAGGGTAGGAGTAGTGTAGGAGTAGGGTAGGGGGTAGGACACCTCGCGAACGAAGTAGCGCCGGGCAGCTAGAAATAATTTATATGGCAAAACAACGTTTGCCGGGTCAGCTAGTTACCTTATATAATTTATTAACATTACAGTTAATAAATAAATTTAATTTGCTAATTTTTTGATTACATTGTTTCGAAATTTGTTAGGTGTTAATGTAAATAGGTCTATGTCCGAAAAAAAATGTGTTATAATTATTTGCCATGCGACGTAGAGCTGCGCGAACTCCAGCATTGGTACGGCAAGATGGAATGGCAAATAGAGGGCGTGCACCTCGCGTCTTACAACAGTTCTAGGTACAACGTAACTTAAATTATTTACCAAATCTGAACAGTCATATCTGCCGCTACATATGTCATAAAGAAACATCATCTCTTACATTACATTACATTTTATTAGTTATTCAAAATCTGTATTAAATTAACACACACAAAGTACAGTCGCCAGCAGGTCAAGCTACCCGAAACTGTCAAATTTTTCCAATCAACCTTGAATCTTAATGCTATACCAATAAAGTTTAAAATCTATTAAAGAAATTTGACAGATTGTAGTAGCTTGATGTGCTGGCGACTGGCGTCTGTACATGAAAGTCGTGTCAAACTGCATAACACACGCGGCAGTTGTCCTCGTCTAGCAATCGGCTTCCAGTGTTACCGGATGCAGCTGAATACCAGTATTTTACATGGAGCGACTGCCTATCTGACTTCCACAAACCAGTTGCTGAGTAACACGTAGTCTTACCAAGGGGTATCCCTTGGTAAGACTGATTGTCGGACTTTCGGGCTTCTGACTACCCGTAACGACTGTCAAAGATTTGCTAACGACAGCCGGGACACACGGCTTAACGTGCTTTTCGAGGCACGAAGGGGTCTCGGTATGTAAAGATGGTAAATGGTAACCCATCCGCGCATCCTCAGACCAACCGCGGCAAGCGTCGCTTATCCTGATCGATCGACCTGTGAGGCTGTTATTATTTAGCTCTTGATGATGATCTCTTTAAATAACGTTTGCATTGAACTAATACATACTATTAAATGATTAAATAATATATGCTTGTTCATCGGTGTCATCATCTATGCAGGAAAATACTTCAAAAACTCGTGGTCTCGCGACAGGTATTACAACGTTTTTTTTTTTTATCTTATTCTCGTTTTGTGGCAGTAAGTGACGACTACGGTGCATAATATTACCATCAATATGATGTGTGTGTCTTTTTAAGGTTCCGTACCTCAGGAAAAAACGGAACACTTATAGGATCACTTTGTTGTCCGTCCGTCCGTCTGTCTGTCTGTCAAGACCCTTTTTCTCAGGAACACGTGGAGGTATCAAGCTGGAATTTATATCAAATACTCAGGTCTACTGACCCTTGGAGCTGTGAAAAAATCAAACTTCTAAGCCAACGCAATCAAAAGATACAGCCGTTTATGCCGCAAATTTTCGACACTCGCAAGGGAATCAAAACCTACAGGGTACTTCCCGTGAACACAGAATCTTGTAATTTGGTACGAAGCAGCGTCTTATAGCACAGATAAAGGAAAAATTGCGAAAACCGTAAATTTGTAGTTACATCATATAATAAAAATATTTTTAATAATTTTAAATTGCACGGAACCCTCGGTGCGCGAGTCCGACTCGCACTTGGCCGGTTTTTTTGTAAAGTGCAGAATAAATTAAAAAAAAAACATATCTTTTTCTATATTACAGGATTTTTGTAGGTATACATGAGGGGCTTGTGGCTAAGTAATAACAACCGCACGGTTGTTCCGTGGGATTCCGTATCTCGAGAAACACGTTAAGCTGTTGGTTCCGGCTGTCATTCGTGGATCTTTGACAGTCGTTACGAGTGGTCAGAAACCCAAAACTCTAATAATAACCAGTCTTACCAAGGGGTATCGTATTACCCAGTCACTGGGTTGTGGAGGTCAGATAGGCAGTCGCTCCATGTAAAACACTGGTATTCAGCTGTATCCAGTTAGACTGGAAGCCGACCCCAACATAGCTAGGAAAGACTAGACAGATGATGATATCTTTTTCTATATCAAGGTTGCCAAATTCTGGAATGCCCTGTACTATCTTGCATCTTTGCCTGATGCCATCGTATACATTACTAGGTCTATTGTAAATTCGTAGAGTTATATTCTAACTAGCTGCGCCCCGCTTTTTTACCCGCATAAGTTTTGATCCGGTGGGAATATCGGGATAATAAGTACCTATCCTATGTGTTAATCCTGGTTATAAACCATGTGTGTGCCAAAATTCATCCAAATCCGTTCCGTAGTTTTTGCGTGAAAGAGTAACAAACATCCATCCATCCATACAAACTTTTGCGTACTCGTATTAGTAGGATTGTAAAGTGTTGTCTTTTACTGTTGTGCACACTTTCAATCACAATCTGAATAATTTTAAAGGATATTGCTAATCCACTGCTTCCCATGTTCGAAAAATGTATCTGCTCAACAACGTAAATAACGCAATGAATGTTGTTCAACTGTCAAAATGAAAACCATTGGTACTATTAGTGTGTTACTCAATTACCCCGCTGTTTTCAAAATTGGTCCATATTTTAGAAACGTGTCAAAATCAAAATATTTTGTTTCACATAAACTAACATGGACACTTATGAAACGTCAGAAGCTAGGTGCACGGTTCCAATTGTTCGTTTCCTATGCAGAAGAGCCGGCAAGAAACTCGACGGTTACTCTTTTAAAAATAATTGGCTTTTACAGTTTTTTCAAAATTCTAACTCTAAAAATATCCATGTCATCCTTCTGATGCATGTCCTTTCCTATTGCTACATACTTTGAAGAGCAATCGCAAAACTCGATGCACTGAAATAATATATTCCAAGTAGACCCTTCAGAAACTCATAAGTCATACTCATAACTTACAATAAACGTATCTTCTTAGTCACTAAACTAAGTCGCGCCTCCATTACTTCCGACAAACCGAGGGAACAGGTTTCTGTAAACGTTAACGTGAAAGTTACGTAAGAAAACAATCTTACAGATAATTTACGTAATCGTTTCTCGGTCACGGGTGCACTGAGTCGTTGCGAGTGATTGTATCCATGCCTTGTTATATGTATTTTTTTTTTGAAGAATTTTGTTTGGTTTAGTTGGAAAAGATCTCGTGTGACACGCTGTGTTTATTTTTAATCATTTGTTTTTATTGTTTAGGTTACTGTTAGCCTGCATCATCCCACTGTCCCACACGAGGCAAAGGTCCTATGACTTCCAGTTCTTTGGATCCAGGGCTAAAGTGGTCCACTGGTCGTTTGTTTTGTCCAGCTCGTCCCGCCATCTTCAACGGGGACTGCCACGACGCATTCTAGCTGTGTCAGGGCTCCACGTGGTGGTTATTTTGGCCCACAGCTCATTGGGCATATGGTAGACGTGGCCAGCCCAGTCCTGCTTTAGCTTAGCGGCTTTAGGTTATATGTAAGAGCTTTGTGACCAGCGGGGTAGTTGCGTAACACACCATCAGTAGAAATTGTTTTCATTTTCAACATTGCATTTTTATTGCCTTATTGAAGAGGTTTGAATTGCGTAACACTATCAATCTCAATCTGAATAATTTTGAAGGATATTGCTAATCCATTGCTTCATAATATGCTCGAAAAATGTGTCTGCTCAACAACATACAACGCAATGAATGTTTGTTGAACTGACAAAATGAAACCCATTTCTACTGTGTGTTACAAAATTACCATACAGGGCTTTTATTAGATGCAAATAGCGGTTCTCCTTGAATATTTATCTTTAAAAATTTCCTTATCATATCTAAAATAAGTCTAGTCGAATGTTTAAGTTAACTAACAAGAAATTCATGCCCCAAAACATGCCAACTTCACTTCTACACCCAGGTACGTCCTGGCACAACACATCGTCCAAATATATTCATTCATTACCCATCCAATTTCGTTTTACGTTCATTTTAATAACAGTTAAATAGCATGATGACATGAACGGCGTCTTACAAATCGATCCGTGTCCTATTTGTGATAATGGGTCGTCGAGGTAATGAAATGCTATCAACAATATGTACTATCGTATGTGGTCTACGCAATTGGGACTGTGATGATAGTAAATTCATCACCTTTGTGACTTCTTTTTGGGCCAAATATGGTACAAATTAACGCTTAGTGGTTGGAAGCACGTTTCTGTATGGTGTGCAAGTTATTTGGTAAAGTCGTGTTGATTATGACATCTTAGCTCTTGTCTAATCCTTTGCTTAGTTTTTGCTGGAGCTGACTTATGATGAAATTCGGCGTAAAATGATTCAGCTGTCCTTGTGAAAGGCAAGTACCTATTTTGGAAGCCTTGCACGTAAAGTAAAATGGGGTTAATCATGTTACCAGCCTGTAAGCATTCACATGCGGTAAGGTAGCCCGCGAAATTTAAATCTACTTACGTTTTTGCAATTTGAAAGTCAGTGTCAGGTTGTATGATGATTCATATATGATTCGAGACCGTAACAAATATGACTTTACAGGATTATAATGATTAGAATCAGCAATTCAACTCCTTGCGTCAGAATTGGCCTCAAATGTTATGATTTCACGAAATTGTCATTCAATAGAGTAATATGAATTAAGAGAGATGATTTTTGATGATTTTTTTATGATTATAATTCTATAACGCTTTCCAAATAAAAATAAAAAATAAAAATCAAAAGTCATTATTCAAATTAGGCTGAGAATCAGCACTTTTCGACCGTCAAAATTATTTATTTATTTATTTATTCAACGCAAAGAGTTTCTAATACCTTTTTCTTTCTTTTTTCTTTGTTGTGTCCTTAATGCACGTTCAAGTCCCCATTACTCAAGACCTATTTAAAATTCTATACGTATTCTTTGATCACTTATTAACCACTCGTGGCAAGCTTGACAATGGGTAGTACAAGGTCTTCATCGATCCGTTAGTACGACAGGTACTGCTGATTTCTATTTCAGGTACTTTATATCGATTAGATTTTAGGTTGGAAGTTTTATTGTGTTTCGATTAAAACTTGAGGTTTCTGCGTCATCAGTTTTTGTCGTCCGTCTCGTTTTTATGATCTGTTTGAGGCTTCGTCTCTTTCTTTCTCTTATATCTTTATTACGGACATAGCAAGATTCTGGTCAGCTGTCAGTAGGTCTCGCTACGTCATACTACGTCTGGTCTAGTTACGACGGTGAATTGGCGTCTGTATTTCTGTAACAGATGAGTTTGTACAAGCGATACTTCACAAAGAGTTATTTGGACAAACCTTTTGTCATCAGCATGATTCTCCTGCCCTTATCCCAATTTAAATGGGGTCTTCTTCCAAACTTCTCTATTAGTCGCCATCTCAGTAGTCACCCCCTTTCTAACCATATCATCATTCACGCAGTCCATCCATCGTTTCTTTGGTCTTCCCCTACTCTTATAGCCATCGTCATTCATACTCAAAACTTGTACCTATCAATTAAAATTAATTGACATAGAATGAACGATCGCTGAAAGAGTGTGATAGATATGCAAGCTATATATACATATTCTTGGAAGCAAACATCGACGAAAACTTTCCGGCAATATCCGCAGTGATCAATTGATCACTGGCTTATCACCAATTGGTGATAAGCCCCTTTATTCATAAACTTTGCTTAAAGTTAAGCAGTGATTAGCGACTGTTTAACCATACATTTTTGACGTTTAAACGTTACTTAACTTTAGTCATCGTTTATGAATAAACCCCCTAGAAGTGATAGTGTTTAATTATATTTTTGCAAGCTTAATGCCCTGGATAGTCTTGGAAATATCTATATTAATCTGAGTTACTGTTAACTCCAACCGCAGTCTGACCAATCAATAATGAACGGATAGTTCAAGGTCTATTACACATAAGTGCAAGACCGGTGTAGCTGGAGAACTAGTTTCTGCCTGCGTACTAAATCAATGGTTCGAGTGTCGCATGTTAATTACTGTTGATTTACAAGTATTTTAAAAGTAGCCAAGTATTGATTATAATAAAAACTTTTTTACAAAAAATTAAAGTTATTTTTCACTTTGTAGTGTTTTTATGAAAGTCTGTTTTTTTTTGTAAAAAGTTTTTATTTTTCACTTTTTTGTTGTGATATTTTTTTTTGATTTTTCAAAAACTGCTTGTCCGATATTGATAAAATTTTTATTGGACCACTTCAGAAGTATCTCCTTTCGAACAAAAAAAGAATTTTGAAAATCGGTCCACAATTGGCGGCGTAGTCGCGAAACAAACACACAAAAAAAAAAGCACACCGTCGATTTGAGAACCTCCTCCTTTTTTGAAGTCGGTTAAAAATATAGTAGTAAATGAAGGGACGGACTCTTTGTCGAGGGATTTTTAAGTCGAATATACTGTTGTAATTGCAAAATTTCCTGCTAAAAAAACAATATGGTTGCATTCCTTGCTCATACTATAAATGCAAAAGTGTCTTTCTCTTTGGTGTTTTCAAGGCCCAGCTTTAAAACCAATTTTTACATATAACTGAGCAATATGGTAGATATGTATTATTTTTCAAACACCTGCACGTACTCGTACACGCCCATAATGGAGGACCAACAGATGACGGATCTGCAGCGACACGTGGTGTCTGAGCCGCTCGAACATCCGTCATACTATATTTATACAGGGTGGTAGGGAAATCAACAGCAACCTCTTACCATGGATGGATTCAGTACCTACTTGATTCTGAACCTATGAACCTAACGATGAAACTTTAAATGATTATTATAAAAAGTTAGCACTTCCATAGATTAAAAAAAAAGAATGTAAAAAGAGTATTATACATATAATATATATGTCGGAGTTATTCGTTTATTCGGAACGCCAGCGCCATCTCGTGGCGGTAGAGAGTTCGTGGGGGGGGGACGAGGGCAACAGCTACAAAAGCGGTGTGAGCAGAGCTCCTCGGTCATGGGGTCGAAAGGAGCCGCAAAACCGACCCCTCGCGCCTCTTCGGGGGCGCAGAGACGACCACGAACGATCTCGAGATCATCTAAACATTGGACATCGTACGGACAACATGTGCCTGAGAAACTGTCGTCTGTCTCGCCTTCCGTATCGTTGAGTGTGCACCTACAGTGCGTGATTCGCTAGTGTGACTAACTTGTTCGTAAATTATAATCTGATTTGAACTGCAAACCGTTTTTCTATTGTGCTATAACCAACACTACCCATAGTACGGCCACAGTAATTAAAATATGCCTGACGTTAACGAAAGACAGTCATACCTTCTCCGTCATATATATATCTATCTAAAATATTAACCACCCAGTTATACTATATGTACTCGCAAAATAACGCACTTAATTTATGTAGGTAAGTGTAGGTGTTGAGCATATACTATAGGTTATAGATGTACCTCATATTATTTATTTATTTATTTTAAGTTTATTGTAAGAGAGACTCAACGATCTCACAGTTAAACTACGTAAACAGTTTTGTGGGGTGCTGCGTAAACATTTTTTTAAGTGAATAAATCGTTAATTCATTAATTTATTCATACTCCCTAATATCGCAACAAAACTTAACCATAAAATTGAATGATTATCAATTTATCACTGATTAAGTCAAATTAATAATTGTTAAACTTGCATTTAGAGCCAATGGATTTGTGCGTGTGCACCGCTTGAAGATCGCATTAAAAGTGATCGCCGCCACTGCCGCCATGATACTTACAACCCCATTCGGTGTTACCCGTTCTAAATTAAAAATGCCACCAAAAAAATAAAGTCTAAACCACAGGGTAACAAACTAAATCATCACGCGCCGTCAAGTATACATAATAATAGTATTTGTTCAGTAGTCAGGTGAGGTGATACCGTCAATGAAAACACAATTGAGTTTCTCTGTAATAAAGTATTTATTTTTGTTATTGACATGTCTATTTAGCAATAAAAATGACAAAGTATAACATCCTATTGACTATAAAAACCTTACGTGTAATAAAAGAAACGACATTTAATGCTATTATTTACAATATTAATTCCTAACAAACAAATAAATAAATAACTTTAATAGTTTTCAAGATGGAGCTAACTCGACCACAGATAAACTAAAGGCGGATGACATTGCGGTCTGCCACCGTAATGGCGCAGCCTTTATAAAAACTAAAGAAAATATTTTATTTATTTATTATTCCCAAAACAACTATCATTACAGGTTGCCCCAGATCGGTAGCGTGGTATTAAACAATATTTTTTCGCTTATCACATGTAAATTAATTTTTGTGATAGGTATCATTCAGAGAACTGGTAAATAAATATATATTACTAGCTGACCCGGCAAACGTTGTTTTGCCATATATAAATTATTTCTAGCTGCCCGAGCCCGGCGCTACTTCGTTCGCGTGGTGTCCTACCCCCTACCCTACTCCTACCCTACTCCTACACTACTCCTACCCTACTCCTACACTACTCCTACCCTACTCCTACCCTACTCCTACACTACTCCTACCCTACTCCTACACTACTCCTACCCTACTCCTGCCCTACTCCTACACTACTCCTACCCTACTCCTACACTACTCCTACCCTAGGGTGGACATCCCTTATCACTTAAGGGTTCGAAAAAAAAAAAAAAATAGATAGTAGCCGATTCTCAGACTTACTGAATATGCATGAAAATTTCATAAGAATCGGTCAAGCCGTTTCGGAGGAGTATGGGAACGAAAACTGTGACACGAGAATTTTATATATTAGATAATTTATTTATACATTTATATTTTCTTTACATATTAAGGGGCTAATTACATTTTTTTTTTTTTAATGTAGGGTCGTAAAAGAAGAAGCATTTTACAGACGGTAAGAAAAAAGTTTGTTTACCGACAATTAAGAAAGTAAGTTCGCGTCTATCAAAACGTCTACGATGTATCACGATTCACGGACTTTCTCTTTAGTGCGGACACTGTCCAAATTATGGAACGGAATTGACATATTATTATTCGTATGTTCACGTTCACACACACAACCATAGGTCCACCCACACCTGTCATAAAATACAAATAAAACCTTTTTTATTTTGGGCTGGGCCCTCCATAATTTTTTAAATCTCGATGCCCTTCTTTTACAATATTTTGACCACTGCCTATATTTACCGATGCATTGTCATGCTTGCCAACAACTGACCTCTCATCTGTTCACCTGTGATTGCAGCTGCATTATGTACCCTTCAGATCAGCACCATAACTGCGTAACACACTATCAATCAGAATCTGAATCATTTTGAAGGATATTGCTAATCCATTGCTTTATATGTTCGAAAAATATGTCTGCTCAACAAGTGACGTGTGTATGCATAGTTAAATAAAATAAATTTGTGTCAGAAAACAACAAAAAAACAGTAACGAATATGTAATAAATAGTGTGATATTGAGTAAAATTGCAAAAAAAAAACAAAAAAAAAGTACTGGTCAATAAATAAATGAGATGGCCGCATGATAGACCTTATGTAAATAAAGAAACTCTTCGAAACGAGTCGGAACAAACATGTTCCAACACATTGTCATAATAATGTATTAGTCCGTGCACTGAAATTACATCGCACACTGTAATCTATCTATCACTTATTAGGCCCGTGGCTAAATAATAACAGCCGCACAGGTTAAGCTACGATTGCCGCGATTGCTCTGCGGATGGGTGACCATCTTTACATACCGAGACCTCTCCGTGTCTCGGAAAGCGGTTAAGTGGTTGGCCCCGGCTGTTGTTCGTGTATCTTTGACAGTCGTGACGGGTAGTCAGAAGCCCGAAAGTCTGACAACCAGTCTTACCAAGGGGTATCGTATTACATAGTTGGGAAAAGGCTCGGCAGATGATGGCTATCATCTGTCTATCACTATACTACCAAGTACCACCAACTTGCTGTTCTGTTCAGTGTATTTTAACCAAATGTCAGAGGTTCTTTTATAAATTGTTTTTGTTTGACTAACCTACTGACTACTTCCTAAGTAGCGGTCTCGTGTCATTGCATTGTACGAGTTTATGAACTTGACATTCACAGCTCATATTTGTTAGTCAGCTTCTATAAAATTCCGCCGCTCCAAAATTTTGTTTTCCAACTTTGCAATCATTAATTATTGACTGACAACATACGCATAAGCCCGTTGTTTTCCACTCTATCATTTTGATCAGAAGGCCATTTATCGTAATTAAGAACGTTGAAAATCTAGTCGCAATCTCATCTCGGCGACAATCACTGTCAGAAATGTAAGGGTAGAGGTATTTTTGACAGATCGAGACAGATCAGGGGGCCTAAAAGCGCCACTTTAAGCAATACCCCTAAGAGCTATTCATTTCCTGAATTCCCAGCAAATCATTAGCAATTCCTCTAATTTTAGTTAAATGGTTACACATAATAGTTTAATCACCTACAATTCATTTCATATCAATCATATTTGGTGTAAACATTGGTGGACCATTTTATGAATTTCCATACAAAACTGTCAAACAGGTAAATTGCGTGATATGAATTGCACACAGATCATATTATGAATTGTCAGTTTGTGACCATTTTACGATTTTTAATATGATTCATATTGTTATCCTATAATGATTCTGCCAAAGTGGCCTTTTTAGGCCCCCAGACTGTGAACGTCTTAAAATTACGAGAATTGCCCTATAGATTTGTAAGCCTTTTTTGGTAGATCTAAATCCAAACCATTTTTTGTTTGCTAGCATAGCATAATCAGTGGCTCATTACTGGAAACCATTAGCCTTCTTCTTGCAAAACTCGTATGTTTTTTTGCGATTATGCAATACAAAAAATGTCTATTTTGTTAGTTTACCACACAATAACCATAGCTGAAGCTGGTGGCTTACAAAAACACATACTTTCTCTTCTCTATGTGCGTTGCCTAAAACGGAACGTTATTGTATTAAAGTGGCGTTAGTTTTGGCGATTCGTAGATTTAATTTAAGAACGGAAGCCCCTGAGATGTTAATTTGATTCGTAATGCTAGCATTCATAACGTATATTTTTCATTGTTTGTTAATTATTTCTCGGGCTGGTCTTACGCAAGATTTCATTCACCGTCAGCTGAGCTTCCTAAATTACCGCCAGCTACTGAACGATTGGAGAAAGATATGACATGATTTATATGATATGATATAATGGAGAAGGTACACGTGTCTTTCTTTATCATCAGCCATATTTTAACTATTGTGGGCGTACTATGGGTAGTGTTGGTTATTGCGCTATAGAAAAACGGTTTGCAGTTCAAATCACATTACTTACCTATAATTTTTCAAACAAATTGATCACACTATCGAATCACACAATATTGGTACACAACCATACGGACCGCGAGACAGTTTCTGAGCACATGTTGTCCGTACGATGTCCAAGGGCAAGACTAGACAGATTGATTGTGTGTGAGAGTGAAAGAGACTGGTTGTGTTCTTTATTGTGATCCTACACAGAATAAACCAACTAATGACAGAAGCAAATTTTGGGAAGAAAAGCATCCACCACCCGCCGTGAACATTTACCTCTCGGCCGTGATCTTCAGTGGCCTATATGGAAAGCTCTCAATCGATTGCGTACCCAATTAGGGCGCTGCAGACACAATTTATTGGAGTGGGGGATTACTGACCCATCCAATATCCAGTGCGAGTGCGGTGCCTCTAATCAGAACATGTAACACTTGCTGGAGTGCCCTAAGTGCCCGTTCACCTGCACCTTGGATGACTTGAATGAATGCCACTGATGTCGCAATCAACGTGGCCACCTACTGGGCTCAAACAATATAAAATATTGAAGAAGAGTACAGACGCAAGCACATCAGGCTACTACAATCTGTCAAATTAGATTTTCAACTTTATCGCTAAAGCATTACGTTCAAGATTGATTGGGAAAATTTGACAGTTTCGGGTAGCTTGCTGTGCTGGCGTCTGGACCATCGACACGAAAAGAAGAAGGTTCCACACAACTAAAGTTCTCATTCAATGCAAGCACAGTTTCATAGACAACAACAAATCATCAAAATTTGACTCGGTCTTTATTTATTTTTATTTTTTTATTTTCCTTTATTGGCCAACGAACAATTGTTTACACTGTAAATATTTAAAGTGCTATCTACCATAATCTAGGGTGAGTGTAACAATTTTTTGTCTTGACGATATTCAGCTAAAACACGACTTTTGGAGAGCCGCGGGGGCGCTTAGAGTTATTATCTACACTGGCAGAGCCGAGCAGCTCTTGTGTTTTTAAATTATTGTTGTTATGTAATATAATTATGGCAAATACAATCTAAAATGTATTATTTCCGCTAGAGATAAATCGATAAGTCGGATAGGAAACACCGAACTCATCTATTTCAAACGTAATTTTTTTTTTTGCAACTAAAAGTGCTTGTGTCCAATCCTACTTACATAAATAAAATCATTAATCTTACTTTAATATTATAAACGCGAAATTTTGTGAGGATGGATATACGAATTTTGATGAAACTTTACAGTGATATAGCTTAAACATCAGAATAACACATAGGATACTTTTTATCCCGATTTTCCCACGGGATCGGCAGTTATGCGGCTGAAACCGCGGGGCGCAGCTAGTTGATTCACAAGTGACTGCTTCCTTGAATTGTTTTTAAAGATGTTATGTTTTTGACAAGTCTATGTTAATTAAAACACTGTTAGCGGTTTTCTTCTGTTAGATTCCCTGTTTGTTTTGTGATTAGAAGCAATAAGAATAATGTACCCAGGATTTTGTAATAATATCTAGATTTAGAAGAGTGTCCTTGGAGTTTCTTGCCCGTTCTTCTCCATAGAGATCTACATACGTTTTGGAATGGGCTAGCTTCAACTTTCTGACTAACTGACCGACTAATTTAATTTTGACAATTCGAAAGTGCCTGTAAATGGTTTAATTGAAATAAATGGTTTGAGTTTGAAGGTCAAATCACCAGATGACAGTTGCTCTCATTTAAAGTAATTTCAATAACATAATATCGCGCTATTTTCCGAAGGGTTACCTAGGCACAGGTGGTCATTTCAATGATCCTAACCATATATAGTTTACGTACCAACTTGTGGCTCACCCTGGGCAATAAACCCCCCTTCCTCCCACTAGCACCTTGCGGAGAGGTCTACGATATGAGATATTCTCATACAAACTTCGGAAACGAGAGAAACAAATTTACTTGGCAAAGGAATTCTTGATCGTAGTATGTTTTTTTATAAGCAGATAAGGGGACGCAGCAGGGCGAAGGCCACCCTTCCTTATCTACTATTCCTACCCTATCTACTGCTGTTGTGCACAATCCTTATGAAAAAAGATGAGATCGTCTCGCCATCCCCTCCTGGGCCCATATCTCCGTCATGCAACAGATGTCGGAGACACTGGGGACACTCATTATCTGCCTAGCCTTTTCCCAACTATGTTGGGGTTGGCTTCCATTCTAACCGGATGCAGCAAAATACCAGTATTTTACATGGAGCGACTGCATATCTGACCTCCACAACCCAGTTACTGGGTAATACGATACCCCTTGGTAGGACTGGTTGAGGGGTAAGCCGCAAGCCCCCAGCCACTGGGGACACTGTTGATGTTTTGGCATAACATTCTACTATCATAATACGTTTCCTTTTCAAAATAAACATTGCAACTTGTCTGTTATGATTTTGTGTAAATAAAGCTAGAAATAATATAATATGTTCTATCATATCGACATGTACATTAAATCAAATTGTAGACATAAACAGACTCGTAGGGTCAAGAGTTCAACTTTGTTGTATCAAAGTATAGTTACTGCAACGTTAAATATACTTTGTCCCTATAAACATAAGGTAGATTTTATAACTGTTGGTTTTATCTATGTGGACAGTATGACGGTTTGCGACAAGTACCTCGTTTATCAAGCAAAGTAAGTACATATTTTGCGTTGCGAAAAGTGTTATACGAGGTGGAGATGACAATACAACAATTAAATTAAACATCATATATACCCGATGACGTTCCCAGCATGCATACGAAAATTCAATCAAATATGACCTATAGTTTAGTCACTAGACATTATTTTTCATTTTTTACACTGCATTGTCTACATGATGTAGGTATCTGTCAACAGGCCAGCACCGACAGGTTAGGTGGAAACCATCATATCATCATCATTCTCTTGCGCTGATCTCCCTCTCTAATTTACTTGGGTCGGCGCAGCATGTCTTTTTCTTCCACACTTCTCTATTAGTCGTTATCTCAGTAGTCACCCCCTTTCTAACCATATCATCTTTCACTCAGTCCATGCATCGTTTCTTTGCACAAACAACATAAACATAAACAAAGCAGCGTAAACATAAAGAAAACAACAACAAACACAAACATAAACACAGACAAAACACTCACACACTCACACTCTTTCTGTTTCCATAAACATTTTTCTTTCTTTCTTTGGCCTTTCCCTATTCTTATAGGCATAGATACATTACTTTATAATGTAATGTAATGTAATAAACTAATATACATTACGTGGCTCTGCTGATCCTAGGTGTTTAATCAACATTAATAATTATTGATTTCCTGTGTAAGTCACATCATACAGCGGGGTAATTGCGTAACAGTTCACAACTTCACACTATCAGTAGCAATGGGTTTCATTTTGACAGTTTAACAACATTCATTGCGTTATCGTTTCTTTTTCGAACATATGAAGCAATGGATTAGCATCCTTTGCTTCATATGTTCCTTCCTATCCTTCAAATGATTCAAATTATGATTGGAATTGTGTTACGCAATTAGGGTGCAAGGTAGGATGAAATTAACTGGTGAAATTGCACAGACGTGATCAGCCATCACGTCTGCGTCTGTGCTTGAGAGTGTGACAGAGATACTAAAAATTACAAAAAAAAAAAAACACGAAAAGATTTTTGATTTCGTTTATAATTAAGAAAAATTACGGTCATAAGTCATTGACTGCCACCGCGGTCACACGGTGTTCGTCAACAATAGATTTTCTAGTCAACGTGTTAAAAATACCTACCTACTCGTATATATCTTCTAGTTTATTCTAGAAAAATCTTTCAAAAATTGTAATGCAAAGAGATCTGAACGCCAATTCTCGTAATTTAAAACGTTCAAAATCTCGTCGCAGTCTCATCTCGGTGACAAACAAATGTCAAAAACTTGTCAAAATGTAGGGAAATTAGAGGTATTTTTGACAGATGGAGACTGAGATCAGACTGTGAACGTTCTTAAAATTACGAGAATTGCCCCTCTGTTTAAATTAAGCCTTGACATACGAATCTAATTTCAGTGAACCGGATAATTATTTTTTTTTTAATAAGGCCTATGTACGTATACTGTTATGTACCTAACCTTGTACGTAATGGAGCCAGTTATGCGTAAATAAGTGGTAAAACTCGGTTAAAACGTGCATTGATTAGCAGATTTGGCGAGTGTAGTCGAAACCGAATTATAGTGATTTGGATTGCCAGGTTGATCTCTTGGTCGCAAGCGCTACTGCTGAGGAGCATAAGGTTTTTCCATCGGGAACTTCTTAGTAGCAGCCCGGTGTCTTCATTTGTTCCCACATAGCTACTACTTGGTGACCCCCTCCAAAATCTTGGGCTGCGACCGCGCCTGCTCGTAGATCTTTGACAGTCGTAGTAGGGGGTAGTTAGACGCCCATAAAACAGTAACTGGGTTGTGGAGGTCCGATAGGCAGTCGCTTCGCTTTATGTAAAATACTGGTATTCAGCTGCATCCGGCTAGACTGGAAGCCGACTCCAATATAGTTGGGAAAAGCCTAGGCAGATGAATATTAGTACGGATGCATTTTATGTACAGTCGCCAGCACATCAAGCTTAAGTATACAATCTGTCAAATTTCTTTAATAGATTTTCAACTTTATCGTTAAAGTATTAAGGTTCAAGGTTGATTGGGAAAATTTGATAGTTTCGGGTAGCTTGACCTGCTGGCGTCTGTACAGGCGTATCGATCGAATCACCTCTAGGCGGCCCATGATTGGGAGGGGGAGGAAATGAAATTGTGCCATCCCAACGTTCACTCAGAGTTCATCCGATAAAACTATGAATGGCTCCGTTCAAGGCTTTGAAGAGCTTTCTCGATTGGCTTAAGTGCTGGCCTAGTGGTCACAAGCGCTACCGCTGAGCATGCGGCCCTGGGTCGATTTCCAGGTCGTGCAACGTGTTATTGGGTTTTTAACCGACTTCCAAAAAAAGGAGGAGGTTCTCAATTCGGATGTTTGTATTTTGTTTTTTTTTTTTATGTTCGCGCATAGCTCCGTCGCTTGCCAACCAATTTGAAAAATTCTTTTTTTGTTGGAAAGGGTATACTTTCCAAATGGTCCCATAAAATTTTTATCAAAATCAGATACTTAAGCGGTTTTTGAAAAATCAACAAAAATAAAAAAAAATATCACAACAAAAAAGTGAAAAATATCTCATCAAGAATTTCTTAGTAGCATCTCGTGGGGTAGTTGCGTAACACACTATCAGTACCAATGGCTCATTTTGAAAGTTCAACAACGTTCATTTGAAACAATGAGTTAGCTATATCCTTCAAAATTATTCAGATTGTGTTTGATAGTGTGTTCGCGTTTTTAAAATGAAAAAAAAAAAGAAAAAAAAAATCTTTTTTTTTTTCATTTTAATAACGTTGCCCCACACTAGGAATCTCTCCTGTGTCGTGGGTGCGTTTACAGACATTAAACTCACATACACAAACAGCCAGACCCGGAACAACTAATTGTAGGTCATACAAATATTTGTTCCGTGCGGGAATCGAACCCGCGACACGCAGCGCAGCAGTCAATCGCTTAACCACTGCGCCAACCGTGCCGTCAATTAATGTGCTGGTACATTTTTCTTATTGTTTGCAAATCTATAACTATAGCTACAATCATCATCTACCTAGCCGTTCCCAAACTATATTAAAATACCAATATTTTACATAGAGCGACTGTCTATCTGACCTCCACAACCCAGTTACTGGGTAATACGATACCCCTTGGTAAGACTGGTTTCCAGACTTGCGGGCTTCTGACGACCCGTAACGACTATCAAAGATCCACGTATGACAGCCGGGACCAACTTGCGTGCTTTCCGAGGCACGGAGGGGTCTTGTTGGTATATGAATATGGTCACCCAACTCCGGACCAATGTGAAATGAATCTTGATATGATAGGCAATGGATTAGCAATATCCTTCAAAATGATTCAGATTGAGATTCGTAGTGTGTTGTGCAATTAGGGTGGCGGAGACTGTACTTGTGTCCGGTTGATGTTCTTAGGCTCGCGGGTGGGATGGGACTTTAACATAACTGACGAAATGTGGGTGTACTGTAGCTACACCTCTGCCTTACTCTTCGAGTATTACAGGCGTCATGTTATGTTTATCGGGATGTCTTGACACAGGCCATTTATTCTTCTAATTAGCTTTAAAACATGTGATTTCCCAAGAGAAGCCTTTGAGGTTTTAATTTAGGCAACATCATTTTTAATTATAACGAAAACTAAACTAACCACCTCATTGTCCTTGACTTACAAACTTATGACGTGTAAACGTGTTCTCGATTCGTCTCAGCTGATGAAACACGTGATTATGTACCCTTTGAGTGCTCCTACACACGAACGACACGCGGCAACGCCGGAGGCAACTGCAACCGTCGCAAACATGCCGCTCGTGTATTCGAGATCGGAACCTTTCATCGTTTATCATCACTGTCATCACTCTGGCCCTTATCCCAATTTATTTGGGGTCGGTGCAATATGTCTTCTTCCATACTTCTCTATTATAGGCCGACCGCTTAACTGTGACGTTGCCTGAGGTAGCAGCGCGGTGCGGGAGGGGTGTGGTGACGTGTTGCGAGAGCTCAGTGATTCGTCAACTTGTGACAACTATCACCCCTCCCGCACCGCGCAGCTTCCTCAGGCAACGTCTCAGTTAAGCGGTCGGCCTATATTCGTCAGCTCGGTAGTCACCGCCTTTCTGGCCATATCATCTTTCACACAGTCCATCCATCGTTTGCAACGACCACTGTATGAAGAAAAAAATGTAGGCTGACATTTTATCTGTAATGGCTAGAAAGAGAAAACATTCTGTGCCGATGGCGCAGGAGAATGCTAATGATGATATTTAAATTTAAATTTTTAACTAAATAAAAAATCGGCTGAAATTCCTGTATTTAGTCATATAGATTGTATAGCTTTAAAAAGTTTTCTCAAGACTGTCTGTGGTATGGGTTGATTATTCAAAGTTTTTTTTGACTTTCTATTTTATTACCTTCACACTGATCGAAAGAAAATGCAGCCACACCCCACTATTTCTGCAACAACATACGCCAGAAAAATGAATCTCCGAACTAGTAAAAAAATGAAATCAATACTTTTAATCAGGCAGGTACACATGCGCTGTTCCGATGTTTCGATCAAGCCATATTCACGAGCAGCGGTGCAAAAAATATATTAATTGACGAGTGTAAAAGGGACAGTTTTTACGGTGTGTCTATCCGTCGACAAAGTGCTGCCAACAAGATACAATTACTATGCTTAATGCCTATGCCGCCGAAGACGGAATATCTGCCCATTCTTTGTCTGTTTGTCTGTCAAATGGCTGATACTTACGAACCTTAAATTTTCTTAGACTATGTACCCGAGATAATATTTTTTTTTTTTACTAGCCTACTCGGTCTCGTTCCTGGCCAAAGGCTTTTCTCCTCACCTTCCATGTTTCGCAAGCCCGCGCGTCCTCCTTCCAATTTTGACGGAACTTATCTAGCTCGTCCGCCATCGCCTACGTGGTCTGCCGCGGCCCCTCGGCCTCACTGTCAAAGATTTAATAATAATAAAGTATTTTCCTTCTTTCTCAGGATCATACCAGCCGAGCAATGAGTTGATGCTACGTTTCTACAGTTACTTCAAGCAAGCGTCAGAGGGCCCCTGCGAGAAGCCAAAGCCTGGATTCTGGGATGTAGTCAACAGGTAAGATATTTTGTAATAAGTTAATAATATGAAAACCCTAATTGCGTAACACACTGTTAATCAGAATCTGAATCATTTTGTAGAATATTGCTAATCCATTGCAATATTCAATACTCAAATATTTATTGCATTCCATATGTGTTACATAGATGGTATTAACAAGGTAAAAGATCAATATAGACTGTCGGGCACAGCAAAAATTAGAAGAGAGGAAGAGAGCTAAGTGGCAATTCAAACAATTAAATTAGAACGCGAAATTGGCGTGACTATGTAGCTAAGGATTTGACGTGGTTTCGAAGTAAGGAATCATTGAATGTTCATAATGAATTACGGCCTTGAATGGTGTGTTATTGGAGAGACTTATGTCCAGCAGCGGACTGCTGTAGGCTGACGATTATGATGGAGACAAGAACCTAAGGGACCAGACGCAATAGTATTAAACAAAAATATCAACCCTTTTTTTAACTTCGCCGTGAATCAAATATCGCTCAGTCACAGGACTACGAAAGTGTTCAAAATCAAAAGTACTTAATTTATTAAAACTAGGCTGAGAATCAGCACTTTTTGAATGTCAAAATTATAGAAGACAGTCCCCCAAAACGCCCGCCCTTCACCACTTCCTAGTGCTTTAGTTGGGAAGAAGTGGCGCAACAAACTCCCCAGCAGCACAGCTGTCTGTTAAGCCCGAAATGCACATGCCCGTAGCTTGTACAAAACTGCAAGTGGCTTGCATGCCATTGTGACATTCACGAATCAGGAGCCGTACGCCGGCGGCGCATGACTCGTTGCCCGGAATGTTACCATTTTATAAATATTATGTTTATGTAAACATTTAGAACTAGGTATCGTGTATTTATTTCATTTTTTATTTCTAATTGTGTTATTTATATCTCATCGTATATTGTATCGGTAGACGTCATCAGGTCAACGCCAGTTGTCTCTGAAAACCAGCGCTGGAGCTCAGTCTAGCATAGGTTCGTAGCATTATGCTCAGCGATGGCCGTTTTGCGTGGATGTGACGTATATTGTTTATGTTCTTTCTCTGCGTCATGTTTACTGCAAATAAATGTATTTTCTTTCTTTCTAGCAGCAATGACCATTGGCATGCAAGCTACTGGCATAGTTTGTACAAGCTACAGACATGAGACTTTGAAATATCTTCCACAAGAGCCGATACTTAATGTACGTGTGGTGTGGGTGCTGACTAGCGAATATTTTTACCACGACATGAGTGTATTATTGTAGCTCATTTCCAAGTCAACGAAACACATGTAGGTACTAAGGACAGTTTTGTTCGAGGCTTTTCTGCTGAATCTGCTTCACTATGAAAATGCCGTCAACGGTTCCTCTTTTGTACACGGTGGTGATCGAGTTTTCAAGACCGGTTTTGCTTGTCATCAGAGAATTCACGAAAGGAATGAAAATTAGTCTGGGTCGCTGTCGCCGGATATGGTGTGGATGACTATACATACATATATTGTAGCTCTTAACTAGTACTTAGGGAAAGTAAAAAACAGTATAGAGTCCACACCAAAAAATAAATGGTTCACTTGCAATGATGCCATATTTTAATACCACTCTTATCAATTTCAGAGCAAAATGGGAATCCTGGAACAAATTGGGCAACATGACGAAGGAAGAAGCAATGCAGGCATACGTCTCAGAATTACACAAGGTAAACTAAACTATGGCCTTTCAAAGAATTGACAAGAACGAAGGGCCAGCTCTCATTGGCGGCATGGCAAAGGATTTTTTATGCGAAGAATAGGAATATAACTTAATAGTATGACAATAAAATTCAAATTTCAATGATGATTATCGTAGGTACAAAAACAAAGCTGCGGTATGCTTTGGCATGCCGTGTCGGTAGCGTTCGGAACGCCTCGGCATCCCTCGGGATGCTTCGGCAGCCTTCAAGATGCTGAGGCAAGCCTACCTTGGCACAAGCCAGCACCCGCGCCCCGTGTCGTCATTAACATGTGTCGCGGCATGCATAAGGATACCGCGGCATCGTAGCCGTCAGAATGCGTTTGCATGTGTGTGCTTGCTTGTAAGTATGCCGAAGGATCCCTTGCCGTGCCGTGTTGCCAGTGAGCGCAAGCCCTTAGAGGGGTTCCTCTGGAATTGGCGAGAAAATACACATTATCGAGAGAAAGGAATGAACGGAATGAAGAAATATTTTTGGGAGGCCTTTGTCTAGGAGTAGGATAGTAATAACCTTTTAATCAATAAAAACACAATACAAATAAAATATGAAAAAAAAAATGAGAAAGGAAGGCTGAGACAGAGGATGGAAGTTTTGACAGGGATAGTCCTGAAAATTTGATTATGCATGTATCAAATGCATTTGTATGTAAGTTACTAATATCGTTATTTTTTGTTTGCTTTTAAATAAGCTTATAATTATTTAGTTAATTTACATTTTATTTTTTTGGCCCTTTCTGTGTCCCCTTGCTGGGCAAAGGCATTTTTCCTTCCAAACCTCCCTGTCTTGTGCGATCTCTGGCCATGTTGGCCCTGCAAACCTCAGATCCTCGCACCACATTCGCCGTGGTCTACCTCGACGGCGATGTCCTCTGGCAACCAGTGAGTGACGATCTTGTTCATCTCTCCGGGTGCATTCGTGCGACGTGTCCGGCCCTTTTATCTACATATATGGCTGTTTTAAAATGTTTTAAGCTAAATGTTAAAATGGCTATAATTTCACGCGTATCTTACAATAGCAACCAACGCACAGGGCAACATAACTTCGATTAGAGTTATTAGCACTTTTGAACGAAGTAGGTAAATCGTCCTAGGTTGTGGAGGTGCTAACTAGACAAGTGTTGTGGTAAATACCATGGTGTCATAATTTATAATGCATATGACTTTTTGACATTCCGATACCAAAAACAATGTCCCAGGGTCATGTCCTTCGACAAATTCGATCGTGGTCCAGAACCAATAACATTACTTCCTCTGTGTGTAAGCGTTTTTCTGTTTTGAGAATTGTTCATGATAAGACCCCTCCCTGCCTCGGAAAGCACGTTAAACCTTCAGTCTCATTGTCATTCATGGATCTTGGACAGTCGTTACGGATAGTCAGAAGCCCGAAAGTTTGACGACCAGTCTTACCAAGGGGTATCGTATTACCCAGTCAAATATATGGTCAATAGGTTAAGAAAATTTCGGCGGGTCTCGTTTACTGATCATATATTTTGGAACTATATTTTGAAGTGTTTTAATTTGAGGATCAAGATGTGGATACCCGCTCCATCATTTTGTCTGTGTTACTAGTTGAATGCATGAACAATTACAGCATCTATTATTAGTGTGTCTTTTCTTACATTGAGATCCTCACTTGGTCGATTAGTTTCGTTAATACTTAAGTATATATAATTGGTTTTTAATGTATTTAAAGTGAACAATTACTTATTTAGCCAATTGGCTTCTTTTACCATACCCATCTCGGCTTTAAGTTTCATATCTTACGGAGTTCATAGAGAAAACGAAAGACGTATCATCGGCGTAAGAGAAAACTTTTGCATTATTAAATGCATGTTTCAGAAATCATTTAATATAAAATATCAGGAATAGTGTAGGGCCCAGTACTCTGCCCTGGGTAACGCCGTATGTGATCTCAGCGTCACTACTTTAGCGTCAGTTCATCCACCTTAGCCGTTTGCTTCCTAGACGAGAGATGGTGTTTGAGCAACTTCAGAGGGGTTTTTCTTATTCCAGCTTTTTGCAGTTCACTCATAAGGCGAGACAGAGACGGTGTCAAAAGCTATTTTAACATCCAGGGAAACAGTCAGGCATTTATTGCCAGCGTCAGTTACTAGAGAACTCAGTGCTGTAACTGCATCCTCAGTGGGTAAGCCTTGTTTAACGTCAAATCGAGAGAGGGATTATATATTATAATTAAAGGAGAATGCCCAAAGATGTATAGGAAATTCTCTTGCTTTCTTGATGTAAATGAAGCGTAGATAGATATTTATTACAAAAAATACGTCGCTATATTATCGTGATCAACTATTGCATATGATCTTCATGCCTAGCATAGACTTAAACTGAAACTTCCCAACAAACGCATTTTTTTTATGCCTTGAGGCATCCTTTTTGACTAGGGTTCTTGATATGCATTAATGACGGCTGCTGCGATTCTAAAGTCACTCAATGCATATGCGCTGTTTTGTTGAAATAAGTGTTATAAGCTCTCAGTACTTTCGTAACGTTGTTTGGATAGTGTATAATAATAATATGTACAGCATAACCGCATGATGCACTACCTTACCTATTTTTGACCATAGGAAACTCTTTATTTGAGGTTTGCATTGTTGCCGTTTTATGTAGGTACGCTCTGGCGCTTATGGGGATTATTTTACGAGTATGAGAAACAAATTTCAAATATGATATCTACCATGTATATGTACATATAACTTGTGTTTTAGGCGCTGAGTTTTTTTTGGGCATTTTTTTTTCCTTTATAGAGATATTTTATTAGTCTATTATTTTTATTATTTTTTCCAGTATATTAGAAATGTATGGCAAAACAGATATAGGCTTGTAGTGGTTGAAATTATAATATATCCCTCCCCCTTATAAACGGCAGTAATAATTCAATGTTTCAATAGGTCAGGGAAGACGCCGCTTTGGAAGCCGAGGTTTGCAAGGTGAGTTGTTACTGGACCGACTTCCTTTCGTTGTTCCTTGTGTTTTAGGCCTTTTTTCGAGCCAACCCCGGGGCACAGATCTAAGGACCCATTAAGATTTGATCAACGTAACAATTCGATTATCCAACGTAAAAAATAGTGCGATTTTCTTGCGTCTGTGTCGCTTCAAGTGACCCTTAAACGCGGAACTCATGTACAAGTATTCGTTTCCCAAAAGTATCAGTATTTCGAGCTCTGCTTCCACTTATTATTTCTATAAATCAGGGATTGAAACCGGTACGATTTTGGGTTCCGGTTCTTCACTTCGGTTCTTATAAAGGTTCTTCTTTTCGGTACGGTTTCACCGTACAGTTCGGAGCCCAAACTAAAGTCCTTTCACAGTTATTTTCCCCTGATTTTGCATCACTGTCCAAATCACAGTGATCTTTATTCTCATTCTAATAAGGTTGCTGTTGTGTTGCTGCCACTGACAAGTCTGTCAAAATTATTGTGATCTTTATTCTCGTTAAAATAAGGTTGCTTCTGTCAGAGGTTAAATAACTGTGAACAGACTGTGAGAATGAATGCCAACACGACTTGACAGTTGTCGACAGTCTCGCGATGTTTTAGTACGTTCGAAAATGTGATTTCGTCACTTGATTTGATGGATCAACTACTTTCGGACGGGCCCATGTCTTCGTTGCCTTAGAGAATTTCTTAACTAAAATAAAACGACACAGTCCCCCGCGTCGCTAGTAGAGAATTTATTATTGCCATTTAAGCACTCAGACTAGACAGAAACTGACAGTGGATAGACGATTTCGAAATGGCGGCTGTAGTTCGAATTTTGCCCGCGTGAACAGCTAAGTTGGTTGTACTATACTATTCTATTTGTCAACAGATAGTAGAAACGATGTCATACAACCAAGACGTTGCGTCATTCCTGTCAATGGACGAGGATGACCAAGGTTTCCCGAACAATGATCTGGAGCTGGTCGCCGGCGACGTGCTGCGGAGGGTCAGGTCTGGACAGAACAGTCCTGTGTGTGAGTACAACAGTATAAATAGTTGATACAATTTCTTGGACTCGTTTTGAGCGGCGTAATCAGCACTCTAATCGCGTAACACACAATCAATCACAATATGAATAATTTTGAACGATATCTTAGTAGGCTACTCCATTGCTTAATATGTTCGAAAATAAATTCTTGTCCACAACCTGCAATGAATGTTGTCGAACTGTCAAAATGGAAGGCATTGCTACTGTTGGTGTGTTACCCCGCAGGTTGTTTTTGAGACATTTCCACTTCTCTCCGCTTTGAAAGACAGAAATATTTAGTTACGAAGACTTCATCGTATTATTAAACAAATTGTCATTAATCCGACAATGGTTTCACCTGAACTTATTGCAAATTGTAATGCATGGAAACGTGTTTAAAAAAAATAAACTTCAGTGTTATACAGATCCCACGTAATATTAGTAAAACACACCTTCCAATGTAAATATATATAAGTCAAAGGTGACTGACTGACTGACATAGTGATCTATCAACGCACAGCCCAAACCACTGGACGGATCGGGCTGAAATTTGACGTAGGCATCCGCTAAGAAAGGATTTTGATCAATTCTACCCCCAAGGGGATAAATAGGGGATGAAAGTTTGTATAAAACTTTGTCAAACTGTACTTCCTAACGCGAACGAAGCCGCGGGCATAAGCTAGTATATAAATAAAAGGATAATAAACGTTTTATTGAAATCCTTAGAACGGCCTTTCCTTTGGTGTCCTCTTTAACGTGACTTTGCATTGTCTAGATTCAGACTTATCTATATATATAAAATTCAAAGTCCTGACTGACTGACTGACTGACTGACTGACTGACTGAGACATCAACGCACAGCCTAAGCCGCTGGTCCTAGAGACATGAAATTTGGAGGGTGTATTCTTTGTGAAGAGTAGGTATCCACTAAGAAAGGGTTTTTCGAAATTCCACCCCTAAGAGGGTGAAATGGGGGGATTTTGTTTGTATGAAAAATCTTATTCCTTGAGTTAATAAACTTGAAACTTGGCACGAATACTTATCCAAGTAAATTATGAAGTTGGACATTTTTTGTTTTTATAAACTACCCCCTAAAACAGGATTGGGGGGTTTCAAAGTTTGTATGGAAGAATTTTAGCGCGCAGTCCGATTTAATCGAAACTCAGTATTTATACCTATAATTGAAAGAAAAGAATAATGTGTATCAGGGTTTTTCGAAAATCTACCCCTGACGGCCTGAAAAGGGGTAGTCAATTTTACAGGGGAGGATTTTACAGCGTGGCTTGATTAACTCGAAAATTGGTATAAATAATCTTTGAGTCAAGTTATGAACACATCCCAAATGATTTTTCAAAATTCCACCCCTGTGGTGGTGATAAGCGGGGATACAGTTTATATGAAAAATCTTATTCCTTAGGTTAATAATCTTGAAAATTGGCATGAATACTCGCCTAAGTAAGCAATAAAGTTTATCATTATTAGTTTTTCAAAACTACCCCTCAAAGGGGCTATGGGGGTGTTAAAGTTTGTGTGGAAGAATTTGAACGCGCGATCCGATTGACTCGAAACTCAGTGTGTGTACTTAAGACTAAAAATAAATAATAACACATACGAGGTGAAAAGGGGTAGTTAATTTTACAGGGGACGATTATAATAAGTGGCTTGATTAATTATAAAATTGGTATAAATAATCTTTGAGTCAAGTTATGAATTTTCAAGAATATTTTAAAATTCCACCCCTGTGGGGGTGAAAAGCGGGGTACAGTTATATGAAAAATCTTATTAATTTAGTTAATAAACTAAGTAAGTAATAAAGTTTATCATTATAAGTTTTTCAAACTACCCCTCAAAGGGGGATATAGGGGTGTTGAAGTTTGTGTGGAAGAAATTGAATGCGCGGTCCGATTAACTCGAAACTCAGCATTGATACTTTCGACAGAAAATAATTAATAATAAGTATGTAAAGTGGTCGAAAATTGATCCCTGACGGGGTAAAAAGGGGTAATTCGGTTTTTAGAGGAGGATTTGAACTCGAAACTGTATGTTACATTTTCACGCCTAAACCACTGAACTTCTGATTTGGCAAAGAGATAGATGGCATCCTGGGGAAGCACATACTTTTTATCCTGGTAGCACGTTCCCGTGAGATAAGTTCCGACATCCACGCGGGCGAAGCCGCGGGCAGAAGCTAGTTACTAATAAAACTAATTTAGTTTTACACCAATTTCATTGGTAGGACCTCGAGCTCGACTAAAATGTATACTTATGACCTTTATTGTAATACCTGTGTTCACAAAAAAAAAGAATGATTCATTGATTAACCCTAACAGGTTATATATGTAGTTGGTGCAATTTACGACCGCTTGTCAGTCAATGCATTTTATACATGTCAATATCTTCAAAGCTACATGACGTGCGCTCGTAAATTACAACAACTATTTGATGGATATTAGCCCCTAACATTGATAGCACTAAGTACCATTACCCCCAAATGCCCTAACTCTACGTTCACCCTAGATTCGCGCTCAGCGTCCGGCGCGTCGTCTCCAGTGCGAGGCCAGTCGCCGCCGCCGCCGCCGCGCCAGCGACACGACTCCGAGGATGAGTACATAGACACTGTCGATGTTAGTGTAGTACGTATGTCTTGACTAATACCTTGGTTTTGGGTACTAACTTGTTTTTGTGTGTGTGTGTATAGATAAGTTTGACTTGGAGATATCACTAGGAAGTGGTGAAGGGCGGGCGTTTTTGGGGGACTGTCTTTTGTAATTTTGACGTTCGAAAAGTGCTGATTCTCAGCCTAATGACTAAAAATAAATAATCAATGACTTTTGTTTTTCATAAATATCTGACGAAATAAAATACTATGGTCGTGAGACAAGATGAAAATGTCTCAACTTGGCGAAACTTAATAAAGCCATTCACGAGGAGACAAATATGTCCATATTTTGTCTTCTCGTGAAAAAGTTTATAAAGTTTTAGAAAAAGTTTTATTTTTTAATTAGATTTAAGTTTGTAATTCAATGCTGGATTATTTAACCCCGGATTTCAATTAAAGATTGAGGTCGAATAGGGAACTGTTAAAACCATCATTGTTTCCCGAAAAATGAATGACGCTGTTCATCCTGTACAGCTTCATCTCATTCACGCACTATAATTGCTGTACTCAATTTTTCTGTGCCTTCCCTACATTGGCATCTCAATGCTTACAGAGCGAGCCAGAGGTACCTCCACAGCGCAGGGACTCGGCGCAGCAGAGGCAGACCGCACAGAGGCTTAGCAATGGGCATGCGCATCAGATAACCTCACAGCTCACACGTAAGTCACAAACATCAGCCTGTGTTCCCAATGGAGTAGGTAGGTGTACTATCCCCAAAACCTATATCTGATCACTTTGAAAACAAAATCCCGTGCACATGATGACCACAGCTGCGTCCGTCAGTAAAACAAAAGAGGATCCTTTTTAGGTCGACTAATATGCGCGACGACTCAGGGCGGTGGCGGTGGCGTTGGTCCAAAAACCCAGTTAGGCGGTCTACTGCGCACCCACCAACCCGCATTAGACAAGCGTGGTGGGTTAATTTTGTCTAAACCCCCTCCCAAAATGAACGACACAATTAACCACACAATGGGTCCCAAACAACAGCAAACGACAACGCGGCAGGCCCAGAATGAGATGGCGGGATGAGCTCGACTCTTTCCACCAGAATTGGCGTTTAACAGCACTGGATAGGGATAAGTGGAAGGAGGGAAGGGAGGCCTTTGCCCTGCAGTGGGACAGAAATGGCTGAATAAAATAATAAAAAAATATGCGCTGCAAGCAGGAATAGTCCTTACGGTGGTCAGATATAGATTTTGCCGATAGTACAGTCAGCAACAAAAGTCAATTAACTCCTTACTTTTACAAATCATCTAAATTCTAAATTGATATAAAATGATGCCGTACATTGGTTTTCATTTCACTATTTCATGTAATAGCAAAGAGTTAATGATTCTTTAATATTTTATTACTACATGTTTTTTAAGAATATTTTGCTCACTAATTAATATTTAAACAACTGAAGGGTTAACTGACTTTTGTTGCTGACCGAACCTTTAGTACACTCACATTTCAACAGAAGGCCAATTCCCGTAATTAAAAACGTTGAAAATCTAGTCACAGTCTCATCTCAGCGACAAACAAATGTCAAAAACTTGTCAAAATGTAGGGAAATTTGAGGTATTTTTGACAGCAGATTGAGACTGAGATCAGACTGTGAACGTTTTTGAAATTACAAGAATTGCCCCTCAGTTATGTAACAAGTCCCACCTCTCTCCGGTCGTGTCAGATTGCCGTCCCATCGGACTATGAGAGAGAGCACCTGTGTCTGCACACACACGCCAGCACTATAATATCTCCCGCGTAGATGGCTAGTCTCACTTGATATAGGCTGTCATGGCCGAAATACGGTCTGGAGGACCATTGTTTGTCTTGAAAAAAAAAAGAGATCCTTGAGTTGGTTTAAGAATGCGTGCCGATACGAACGCAGTTATTTACATTATTTTTCAGACATTTCTCTTTGCAGGTCTTCTGGAAGTACCAGATCGTCTTCCTAATACCTGTGTTAACGTTCCAGATCTGAAGGTACTGGAGCAGTTGCCCGGTACTCTCGCGCGGCTGGAGGCAGACGTCGCTGCTCTCAGGAAAGCCGTGGAGGGAGACCGCAGGATACTCGATGTGAGTACCAAGTTGGCCATGTTGAATTTGTCTATAATCTTGAGACCCTTATTTTGTGCCCTATTTCTAAATGTTTCCATGTTTACTTCTCAAGTGTAGCATCCTGAAAAGCGGACTTAGACCACTTCTCGTAATTAAAAACGTTCAAAATCTAGTCACAATCTCATCTCAACGACAAACAATGTCAAAAATGTAGGGAAATTAGAGATATTTTTGGCAGATTGAGACTGAGATCAGACTGTGAACGATCTTAATATTACGAGAATTGCCTCTCTGGCACAGGACTTAGGGCTTGTTTCTATTGAGAAACAGGCCCCAAATCAATATAAAGTAAGTAACTTAATTCTTAAATTCATTCATTCACTAACAGACAACGCGACACAGCGTCTACCGTTGGGTCCAGAAGCATGAAAGGGCTTTGAAAGTCCGTGGCATACCTACCTGTCCGCCATTTTGACATTTCAAAATGGCGCGATAGTAGGTATCATCATCAATCTACAGCAGTCCACTGCTGGAAATAAGCTTTTCCTATTGCACGCCATTCAACTCGATTTTCGGCAACTCTCACTCTCATCCAGCTGGTCTACCAGCCAGGTAGGTAGGGGCCTGGCTCACTTCTCTCTGTCCAGAGAGAGGTGGAAAGAGAAAAACTATGTTTATTAAAGTCATATTCCTTTACATTCCAGCAAGTGTCCAGTGGCTGGCGATGGCCGTGGCAGGAGCTGAGCGCGCCGACACTGGCTCTGCTGATCGTCTGGCCCTTCATCGCGTACAGGATCGCCGCGCGCTCGCAGCGCAGACATACGTAATGTGAGTATTGAAAACTCGCTAAAACATGTATCATTTTTGCCTTTTAACCAGTGCAATTTAAACCTTATGTCAATGAAATAAAAGTAAAATGACGCAGTCATTCACAGCTTGTTTGTACACTTGGTTACCACATGTAAAGCGGGCGTCCCTTCGTAAAATAAAAAATCTGTAAGGCGGAAGCTTTTCAGGACGTAATAGCGTTATGTTATAAATGTATACAAAGCTTAGCAGAATTAACGCAAGCCTAGAAAGTAGTTTGTTCATAATTGACTACTGTATCGATTTCAGTAACTTTTGAAATATTCAATCTAATTTAAAGTCAATATGACTCGATTTTAAATGCATAAAGTAATGCTTGAGTCAACACGATTTTCTTAATAATAATAGTTAGCTTTTAAAAAAATAAGTTTTGGTATTAATGGTATTAATTGGGATGTATGAGGTCTTGCGTTAATTAAGTTATATATTAAATGAATGTAATTGTTGTGTTACAGGTAGCAAAGCTGTACACCTAGCTGATAAGGGATTACTCGATGTCAACACGACCGCCCTCGACCCGGTCATTGTCAACAATGACCGCTCTCGTGGCTAACTAGATATTTTGGTGTATTTTATTATAACTTTATTTGTATAATTGTGTATTTTATTGTGAAAATTGTTCTCAAAACTTAAAACAGTCGACCTTTTGCTTCTGCCTACTCCCCATGGGAAAACGGCGTGAGTGTATTTATGTAAAGCATATTCTATCTAGAGTCCGTTCTTAGTTATTTTTACCTTTAACAGCAGCGACCTAACAGCAACCTTATCGTTACGAGAATAAAGATCACAATGATTTTGACAGCAACCATAAATCAACCTTATTGTAATGACAATAAAGATCACAATGATTTTGGCAGCAACCATAAATCAACCTTATTGTAATGACAATAAAGATCACAATGATTTTGGCAGCAACCATAAATCAACCTTATTGTAATGACAATAAAGATCACAATGATTTTGGCAGCAACCATAAATCAACCTTATTGTAATGACAATAAAGATCACAATGATTTTGGCAGCAACCATAAATCAACCTTATTGTAATGACAATAAAGATCACAATGATTTTGGCAGCAACCATAAATCAACCTTATTGTAATGACAATAAAGATCACAATGATTTTGACAGCAACCTTAAATGAACCTTATTGTATGAAAATAAAGATCACAATGATTTTGACAGACTTGTCAGTCGCAGCGAGCCAACAGCCACCTTATCCAAACGAAAATAAACATCACTGTGATTTGGACAGTGATGCAAAATAACTAAGAAATGACTTTTTCTCTGTAATTTCTGTGAATAATTTTCCATTTTTTTTTCTGTCAGAAAATTGCTTTTTTGTTCTATAACGTCATAATAAAATACACTATGGAATTTATTGTCTATGCATATGTATGGGTTGGTCCATTTATATCAAAGTCCATGATTTATTTGTAATATTATCGTGCAATTAACGTTCTCAAAGCGTGCTCTCGTTCGTAACGCTGTGTCGAGCTCGAAAACTTTCGGTCCGAAAGGAAACTGTGTCGTTTTCGGAGTTGTAAAACGAGAAGTTTTATTTATATGTTAGAATACAGGGTGGCAGGAACATCGACGCGCTAACTGTTACCAGGAATTTAGCACATGATTCATCCATCATGATCATGATTCATGAGACCCTCTAGCGTAGAAATTTTTCGTCTGTTACAAAAAAAAAAAATCAGCTGTGTCATAGAAAAGTGCAATTACCTGCACGGTCAAAATGTCCGGACAAGCAATTTTTTTAAATCATCGTCTGCCTAGCCTTTTCCCAACTATGTTGGGGTCCGCTTCCAGTCTAACCGGATGCAGCTGAATACCAGTATTTTACATGGAGCGACTGCCTATCTGTCGTCCACAACCCAATTACTGGGTAATACGATACCCCTTGGTAAGACTGGTTATCATACTTTCGGGCTCTTGTCTACCCGTAACGACTGTCAAAGATCCACGAACGACAGCCGGGACCAACGGCTTAACGTGCTTTTCGAGGCACGGAGGGGTCTTAGTATGTAAAGATGGTGACCCATCCACAGACCGGACCAGACGACCTGTGCGGCTGTTTTCCACGGAGGGTTCAGAATCATGTACTGAATTCATTGTAACAGGTTGTGCGTCGAAGTGTAGGTATTCTAAAAATGAGTTAAAAAAATATCACAAATATTGCATTTTCAATATTTTAAGCGAGAGGCTGAGCGATTTTTTATGTGTATGGGAATATGGTCTAGGTGTTTTAAGTTTTTTTTTTTCAAATTTTTTTTTTTTTTTTTTATTGGTACGAAAATGAATTGTAAAACGTTATGCCTCGACCAAAGTTGAGACCTCGCATATCTTGTAAAAGACAAATAATTATTGATTGTTGTATATATTTTAAAGTCTTGAGGTTTTAAGCCTCGATTACTCAAACCGAGGCATTCAGGAATGTGTCAAACGAATGTTGTGGGTGTATAATATTATGTATACCTTTTAATATTCTTATCTTTATATCTTTAAGAGTATGAACAGGACAAGCTGAAATGAATTTACGTCAATTTACGCCTCTCGTCATCTTATTACTAAAATCGAGGCATACATTTATTTTGTGCCTCGACGAGAGGCGATCCTTAAATGTACGCTCAGAGCATCCTGGGCAGTAAGCCACGCTACCACCTTGCTGACTGGCTCAATATTTATGCCACGGCATGTGATTTTTGTATACAGTTCTTGCCGATACAAGAGAAGAAGAATTTCATTTGACTCTATAATCTTACACAGCTTATAAATTATAATGTTCCTACTGCTAAGACACAGGCCTCCTCTCTTCCAGAGGGAGTGGGATGTAATCCATCACGCGGGCCGAGTGCGGGTTGGTAGATGTCACATGTCTTCGAATTTTTGGTTCTAGGTTCGGTTTACACACGATGCTTTCCGTCACCGTTTTGACTCTTTATAGCTTGTCTCATTTGTACTCTCAACCTTGTACCACATTAATATAAACGTGATATTTAACACAATGTTAGTCTGTGGGGTTTACCCCGAGTTATGTTAGTTTTTTTTACCACTTTTAACGTTTAGGGGAGGTTTAGCTTTACTTAGAATTGATGAAGGAAAAATGGGGTTGCCAGAGTAAAAATGCTTTTACATAATCAACCTTTAATATTTCCACTGCTGGGACTCGGGTCTCTACTCTGTGAAAGGTGCTGTAATCAACCACGTGAAAGCAGTGCGGGTTGGTAAAGTTGCTTTTATTTTCATGAAAATGAAATAATTTAAAATAACCCTTATGTCCTTGTTGTAATAGTTAGTTTTACTCTGACAGTCTTAAATGTGAAGAACTAAGCGAGTGTCTTTTATTTATAAACAAATAAAATATTTACATTGGACTGGCGCCAATGAAATAATTAAATCAATGATTTACTTTTGAATTTTAAATGTGTGCCTCGTCAAAAGCATTTTTTTTACAAATTGCTTTTGACGAGGCATTCATTTAAAATTATTTCCGAAGATGATTTTAAAGTATATAATTATTTGTTTTGCTCAAATTAAATTCTCGATAAATAGCATAAGCAGGACTTTAAATAACTCAACACTGCCTTCAAAGAGTCGTTCACAAACAAGAGTTGCTCTTATCGAGGCACACAAAATGGTGGCCAACTCGCTTTTGTTCAAAGAATTTAAACACATTGTTACCTATATTTTTAGTTTATTGAAATGAATGGTTTCTAATTTCATATTATAATATATAATTTTGTTTTAAGTTAAGTTTATTTTTAAGTGGTAATTTAGTTAACACTGTTGGTAATTTTTATGTGATATGTAGTCTAGGGTAATATGTGCAGATAGCAATGTTAAATGTATCTGTAAGTTATTTCTTTACTCTCAATTATGTTATTTTTTTCTTATCAAATTATTATTGTCTTTAAAATAAAGGTCATAGGCAAAAAAGAACCGACACAAAAAAAAAATGTACCGTTGAATTCAACACTTACTCCTACATAACTATTCACAACCATCCGACAGGGTATGGTATCGAAATGTGTAATTTTCAACAACACACAGCTGTCGGAAGGATAGCAGCCGTCTATTTGATTTAGGGCTAATTTTTCAATCATCTGATAACTATATTCGAGGAATAATTTTGAAATTTTGACAGTTATTTCATACAAAAACTGTCAAATGTCAATTTTATTCCTCGAATAAAAGTTATCTGGCGATGGAACAATCTGCCCTTAAACTGACACAATTTGTCGATGTTCGATACGGTACGGAAGCGTATAGAATTGTTGTGAATAGCTATACTGTTGGTTTTTGTCGATAACATATGTATTTAGTTCTCCAAACAATTAATGTCTTCTACCATCACATTATTTTTTAAATGTACATAATAAAATTATTATTTACATTTTAAACACTGCTGACTGCGCATATATTATTAATAATTATTAATTTCTTACAGATATTCCACCTTACGGGCTAAGTCAGATTCATAATTACGGTTAGATTTAATAAATCGATGTTTTTACCCCCCATACATAACCTCAGTTTTTAAAAGTCAAGTCACTTTCAAGCAATGTAAAGAAACAATGAAAAAGTATTTATTGCGACTCGTTCAGGAAGATCACAAACTAAACACAGTCAAAAATAAAAAAAACCAAATTATATTGTTATTATGTGAATGAATAAATGAAATGAATCACAACACCTAACATAAGAAAGAAAGAAAAAAGAAAAAAATACGTTTATTTGCGGTAAATATGACGCATAAAAAGAACACAAAAAAAAAAAAAACAACAAAAACATGAGATTTGGCAGCAGATTAACTGATCAGACTTTTAGAAACTGGGGCTCATTATTACACTATAAGGATGATATCGCTCCGTCTTATCATGGCCGAGTGCTGAAGGCAGCTAACTACAAAATGTTATGCCTACTTCATAGATTTAAATCCCTAGATTTGCACGCGAAAAAGTATCGATACTGAGAAGAATCAGTTCGCACATTATTGAATAGTGTTTCCATGTCAATCAACTCAAGTCACTGTGACGCGACTATCTTTTGACGCAGTAGGGCGAATGTATCGATTTAAATCTTTGGCCTTCTTGTATATACTTATAATGTAGGTATTCACGGCAAAAAAATTATTTAAATGAGAAATGATGTACGAAAATAATGAGGGAGTTTGACAGTACTCGGAGCGGTATCCTTACTATAGTATTATAGCATAATATAGCCCATTCAAATAATAAATGTTGTAGAAGAATACTTAATCAATCAATGTATGTCACTATAAAAACGTTTCGGAGCTACGGCGATATTCACTTCATACAGGTAAAGCTACGGTATCCTAAAAGAAAGGTGGCCGCTACATAACGGCCGTCACGAAAGTAATGGCAGCAGACTTTAGGCTCACATCACACCGAGATGGCAGCGGCCGGCAGTGAAGCGGCTAGCAGTTTCAGTGTCATATAATTTTAAACTTTATCTACAACATTAAAATACCAGTATTGCTTGAAAAGGTCGTGGCTCGCGCCGACACGAATATCATTTTGTGTATTCTGGCGTCTCTGTGCTGTTCCAGTGTGTATCGGCCCTTTCGACATGTGTCGCTGGTGTGTATGAACACTTACTTTCATAAAGTTTCAGTGACGTCATTCGTCGCTCTTGTAAGAAACCGTAACTTTACTAATAATTTTCTATCTACTACATTAATAGGAAAATTGTTTACTTTGAGAATGCAGCCTTTTAGTCTTTGGTGTAGTATCTGCAAATATTGTCAGCAACTTTTAAAATATCGCGGCGGGATTGCATCGCGCACTCGATTTTCAACTTTCTGTGTTGAGCCGAGCTTTGAGAATCCAACAGAGCGCATCCCAGCGCGTCGGAAAAACATACTGTTTGATTTTCAACTCTCGGCGTTAAGCAGTGTGATGAAAATCCATTGCGCGAAAATGTGCTTATACATTTTTCTTTCGTCATTTCAAGGACAGTCGTCGTTCCTCCGAAATCCTATAAAATTATACCTATTTGATGTCTAAAAATATTGGAACTTTTGTCGGATACATGTCGATAGTTAATTATGTATGAACATTTATTTGTTATTGTAATTATGAAATAAAGGGGATTTTTTACTGATGTCCTGTATTTTATTTGTTCTTGCTTTTATAGACCCCAGTTGAAGATTTCTATAAAGATAGCCAATAACGTAACTGGCGTAACTTACGTTGCGCAAAATGAGTTGCGTAATTTATACGTAGCGCAAAATGAGTCGCGTAATTTACGTAGCGCAAAATGAGTCGCGTAATTTACGTTGCGCAAAATGAGTCGCATGACTCATCTTGAGCATGGATCATAATTTCGACGACTGATTCTGAGCGACTAAAATTAATTAAAACGTGTGTCAAGCACACGTTTTAATTAATTTTAGGTAAAAAAAAGGTAGGTAATAAAATAAAACAGCACATTTATAAAAACATATTCGTTATATTCGGTGTCCGACGTGGTCAGTTACAATAATATCAACAAAGCTAAGTGAAAGCTGCGACATCGCCTTTGTACACTCAAATACGGCATTGTAAATGATGAAGCAATGCATTTTTTTTATGTAGGATTCCGTAAAGGGTATCTTCGCCCAAAAAGTCTGACCACCAGTCTTACCAAGGGGTATTGTGATACCCAGCAACTGGGTTGTGGTCAGATAGGTAGACGCTCCATGTAAAACACTGGTATTCAGCTACTCATACATAGAGGACTTAAACATATCTGGCGAAATGCAACAGCCTAACCCGTTCGGAAAATGAAATTCAGCATATGATTCTCTAGACGATTCTAGCGAATAAATTTTTCGTGGGTTATCAAAAAAAAAGTAATTAAAAATCTGTTTCATACGCGGTCAAAATGTATGGAACAGCAATTTTTTTTTAAATAACCCCCGAATACTTTCAACGCAATGGGGTTTAGAATCACATACTGAATCCATGGTAATACGTTACACGTCGATGTCCCTCCCACTCTGTATACTTTCTTTAAATTGCATTACTCCACCACGTATCGGCCGCAAAACTCGCAACACTCTTTATTATCGCTCTATCATCTATTGGTATACATTTACATCGTTATTGGTGCGGCCCGTACACGTATTGACGCAAAAAGATGTGTGATGTGTAATCATTAAAAAAACAAAGGTTTTAAAACTGCATTTGAAACTACAAAGTTATTTAATTCGATTATGTACAGACGCCAGCAGGTCAAGCTACCCGAAACTGTCAAATTTTTCCAATCAACCTTGAACCTTAAATACTTTAGCAATAAAGTTTAAAATCTATTAAATTTGACAGATTGTAGTAGCTTGATGTGCTGGCGTCTGTACGTGCGTACGACGACATTTATCAATAAACCGTTCTCATTGTTCAGAAACTGGAAATACACAGCTTGATATTATGTCGTAGTGTGTTACTAGCATCTTTTGGCGCGAGGCCAAAGTCGAAATTAACGTCGCCATCATGTTTTTCAATAAAAATAAAAAAAATCCCAAATGTTTAACGACAGCGCTTCTCTGTCAACGTTATTAGAGCGCTTAAGGTCTTTGAAGCACAGTAGGTAACAGTACGTATCCGTCCAATAATATACAACATGTGAAGCCCTCATAGCCACCGGCGATTTGATCGCGCACTGGATTTTCAACGCTCTGCTCAGCGCCGAGAGTTGAAATCCAATAGTGTATTTTATTGACGCGCTGGGACGCACTTGACGGATTCTCAAAGCTCAGCTCAACACTGAGAGTTGAAAATCGCTTGTGCGTACAGTCACGAGCATAAGTATGTATACCTACACTTGGCATTATTCAAAAGCGATTTACTCTTTCATTTTTTAATACAATTTTATGTTGCTACGAATATAGTATTTTCGAACCCTAAGGTTTTGCAATGTGTGGTATTTTATTGTTGTTTTCGTTATTTCACGCAAAAATCGCTATTGAAAGTTTCTAAGTGTTGACATATTAGTGTTCCTGACTGTACCTGAACTAAAGATAAAATAATTTAAGAAAATGCAATGCCAGACGTGGTAGGCGTGTTCTTGAGTGGAGACCGCGAATCGGTAAACGTAAGGTAGCACGCCCTCAGGCTAGGTGGAGCGATGATCTTCGCAGGGTGGGTGGTAGCAGCTGGATGAGAGTTGCCGAAAATCGAGTTGAATGGCGGGCAATAGGACAGGCCTATGTCCTGCAGTGGATTGCTATAGGCTCATGATGAACTAAGTTAATATGTTTTTGCGTCAACACATATACGGTATGTATAATTTAAAGATACAATTTATTTTAAATATATTTCTTATCAACATGTTTATAGTTTGTTTTTTATGAATTTTATATGAAGTCGTGATTTTAAAAACCTCTTTCCTAATTAAACTTTTTCCTACAACACCGAGAAACATTTATTTTCATTTTTTTTAACAACTACCTACCTTTTAAAATCACGACCTTTTTTAATTTTAAAACAGTTTTTAACATGATTTGCTTACGAGAAAGTATTTTTTAAGATTCTGCATAGGTACTTTGTAATATCTTCTTTGCAATATAATGGAATGAATAAATATATTTCTATGGTTAACCGGTTAAAGTTCGAAAAGTAACTAAGGAACCAATGTTGCCTTTTGTTTGTAGGGTTCCGTACCCAAAGGAGCCAACGGGACCCTATTGCTAAGGATCCGCTGTCCGTCCGTCCGTCTGTCTCAAGGCTATATCTTTTCAACTGTAATAGCTACCTATTACAGTTGAAAAGATACCGCTATACTTAACAACAAATAATAAAAAACGGAAGGGGTTACACCCTTGATTTTTTTCTTTTAATCTGTTTTATTCATATAAGAACCTGTTTTTTTCGGCGGTTTTTGCTCCGTGTCAAATATTGTACGGTGGTACGGAGCCCTTCCTGTACGAGTGCAACTTGGTCGCTTTTTTGTTAACTTTATAATAATGAAGCATATTTCGCACATTAACCGGTTAATACAAGAAACAACTGCGCACATTAACCGTAATATCTTAATAAACACACCACAAATATAAAATTTTACAATAATAATATCGAATTCACGAAGAATACGGAATATTTACAAAAATATTAAAGCTAAAGGAGTAAGATATCTAGAAACTAAGTGTTTTTAATAAAAATAAACGTTATTTAAAAACAAAAACATAATGTTTGTCAATGTAGTGTAACTTAAACTTAACAAGTTAAAAAAATAAAACACAATAAAAAACATGGCTTCCGATTATTAATAGGAACTTAAAACTATGTACAAACATATGACATGTAAACAATAATAATTTACGCGGTGTACAAATACATAGTAAGTACCCGGGCCAACACCTTGCCGTTTCCATATTAGGAGTAGGTTTTCCATGACATACATACAATGGTCGGCACGGTTGGCGCAGTGGTTAAGCGATTGACTGCTGCGCTGCGTGTCGCGGGTTCGATTCTCGCACGGAACAAATATTTGTATGACCTACATAAGAGACTACAATAATCATCAGTTTCCAAAGACGTCAATTTGATTTTGTATCCGCGCAAATTATTACCATCAACATATAAAATAAATAAACCTAAAACAGAATTACTGCAATGATAACCTTATCCTTATGAGGGATGCACTAAGGTAGCCCGCGAAATTCAAATTTCTTATTTTTTTTGCAACATGCGGGTAGGTGTCAGGTGTATGTTGGTTAAAATATGATTCGCAATCGTAACGAATATCATAATCAGCCTACATCGTTCCCACTGCTGGGACACAGGCCTCCTCTCGATGAGAGGGAGTGGTAATCCACCACGCGGGCCCGTTGCGGGTTGGTAATGTCACATGTCCTCGAATTGTTAGTTCTAGGACATGCCAATTTCCTCACGATGTTTTCCTTCGCCGTTTTGAGAGCAGTGGTGATGAAGTAATTTACACAAAGTAAAGCGCCTGCCTGGGAAATTACGACCTACAACTCATAAGTCGACTGCTCTCATAACAGATATGGCTTTACAGAATTATAATAATTAGAATCAGCAATACAACTCCTTGAGTTAGAATTGGCTTCAAATGTCATGATTCCATGAAATAGTCATTCAATAGGGTAATATGAACTAAGAGAGATGTATTGATGATTTTTAGGATTATAATTCTATAAATAAATACTTAGATCAATATACAAATTGAAGGCCAATTCTCGTAATTTAAAACGTTCAAAATCTAGTCGCAGTCTCATCTCGGAGACAAACAAATGTCAAAAACTTGTCAAAATGTAGGGAAATTAGACGTATTTTTGACAGATTGAGACTGAGATCAGACTGTGAACGTTCTTAAAATTACGAGAATTGCCCCTCAGAAACTGATCTGCAAATTGTTAAAAACGTAAGAAAATTTGAGTTTCGCGGGCTACCTGACGTTTTCGCCTTAAAATTACCTTATTTAAAATGCGTTAAAAATATTCAGATATTATAAGAAATAGCCGGGTAAACTGGAAATTATGTTATATGAATAATTAGCATGCAAATATTAGCAAAATTTCAATTCAAAAACTTCTAGAAATGATTAATTAAATGCGAATAATATATTCAAAAAAATTGTTCATTCGACGTAAAAATTTAAAAATTATTTTTTTAATAATTATTTAATAAAAGCCACGAATGTTATATGTTATATTTAGATTAATTTTATACTTCTTAAATTCAACGTGAGGTAACGATTTCTATAAAAGCAACTTGCTTTATTTATAGTGAATGTTTCTGCTGACTATACTTATTTAAATGCATTAGGAAATGACACTTTTTTTATAGTTTTACAATCTATTGTAATATTTAGTTTTTTCTTATTGTCTAGTCGACCTCGTAAATGCTCTACCACCTTAGGTGTGCATACACACGAGTGGTCGCATTGCGATTGCAAGATTGCGAGCGATTGCGTGTGTATGAGCACGGTTGAATGCCACTTGCACGTCATAAAACGACCACGTCATTTGTTTCTGTAATAGTTAGATAGATTCAACCTTCTCTTAAGCTAGTGGTTTCCAACAAGAGCGGTGGCCGCTACAAAGCGTCTGCAATTTACCGGCGTACTGATTGAACTAACACAAAGGGTTGGAGTAATTCGTTTCCAGTGATTGACTCTTTGTGTGTGGTGAAACGACTCTTTGTCTGTGGTGAAATTGTGGGCCAACAAGATCTAAAATGCAATCGTGCCAGCGACACAAAAGAAGACCGGTGAATGACGTCACTGAAACGTTATTTATGACAGTAAGTTGGTGTGTTTTCCTACAGCATTTTTTGACACCATAAAGTCAAAACCCGCTTCCATCATTTTCATGACAGCTATCACTGCAGCGGTTACGTAACGGCAACCGTAGCTTTAGTGAAGTTTCAACTTTTGTGAGAATTCTTGTCGGAAGTGGTAACACAATTACGAGGTCGAATATACTTTCAACCATAGTACAAAACATACGAATCTACGTTAAGTTTACGACACGCATTTTCCGATGCCAGCCAGTGTTCAAATAACTCGACACTTTAATGCCTGCACACACATATTTTTGCTCACTTAACATATTAATATAAAATAACATTAAAATAAGTTATCGAATCCCTGTGATGACGTCACCTTATAAGTGTGTTTGGCTGTTAATAATAGGTAAAAATATATGTAAAAGTAAGGTACAGCAGCTTCCTCAAACACCTATCAATTTTGTAAATTGTTCAAGTAACATTAAAAGAGAAATATTGGATTGTATCTAGCATATCTAATCAGGTATCATAAATAACTCGAAAAATAATAAATTATGTCCGTTTGCAGAAGTCACACTGGGCAAGTCGTAATAGTTAATTAAAGCAACCTGCACTGGACCCGCGTGGTGGATTACAGTATTTTTATCTCACAAAGTGACGCGCGCTTTACTTGTGTTAACCAAATGTTGACAAACGCGCTGAGAATGTGTGCGTGTAGACGGGTAGTGTCCGCACACTTCCGACAATGCCATTGCCTCGGACGGTACCGAGAGCTCCTGCGCTTGCGCACACATTCACACAGCGTGTTTGTCACACACTCACACTTGGTAACCACAAGTAAAGCGCGCGTCACTTCGTGAGATAAAAATGCTATACCTTGATTTGCACGGTAACAGGCGATTAAACACTGTTATTATGAACCTTATGTTGAGTGCGAACGGACATAATTTACAGTATTGAAATAAATATGTGTAACTGGGCATTTTGCGTCACATTATGTAGTAGCCCTTTGTATTTTGACTTTAACACTAACCCATAGTATAATCAATTCACAGTAATATCAACACGACAATATAGGTCTTAACCCCTTTTACTTACGGCCGAATTTTCAAACACAACTCAATTTTATATCGCTGTTAAGTCTGATGCTGTCTCTGTCATTTTAAGGTGCAATGAGGAGACAGAAGACTTTAAAGAATGTCTTAAGCCCCGAATTCATTAGGAAACAAAGTTGCCGAAAATTGTTTCAGCATTATGTAAAGCAAAGCTCGGCAGTACACAGCTTAGTGGGGGGGTTTGGTCCTTTGTACACGGCACAGTTTCTTTACGGTACGGCGTATAACAGCGAATAAACCGTAGTTTTTACGGCCTTACTCTGTGGCGCAACGTTTGTATATATTCGGAAATGAGAACATTACCGAGGCGCAAATCTTATTTGGTTTACCTGTAACGTACTACATACATAAACAAAAGTTGCAGAACTGTTTCTCAACTTTGTTTCCATTGCATTCGCGGTTCGAAAGTGTAGTTTGAAAATTCGGTGGTATATGTCAAATACCATTTTATCAAATCTACAAACTATTCCCAAACATCATTCTATCATCGTACAAACTCAATCTATTACTTTCACTCGCGCGTCCCTTCTGCAGCGCCCTATCTCTTCTTGCCCTTCTGACGGCTACAGGAAGATCTCCAGGCGTTTTAACCCTCCCTGCCGGGTTCAGAAGATTAATATCACCGGCAGAAGAGAATATTTCAGACACTTGTTCTAGAGAATGTTGTCTTTTAATCGCTAGGTTTTTTAAAGTCGGCTTCGGGGAGCGGTTTCCAGGGTACTTTAGCTCCGCTGTATCTATTTCGCCGTTCAAGGCAGCTAGGTAAACAGGATTATCCCCGCTGTAACCGTTTACTAAATTCTCCTTATCATTCGGATCGCTAAATTCGTTATCAAAATTTGTATATTTATTCTGGAATTTGTTGAACGTAAAATCAGTCACTTGACTGGATTCTTTTAAAACTTCATTTTGGTAATGTTTTTTCTTTTCCGCGTCTGTTTTTGGTATGGCTTGCATTGTGATTTTTGAGCCTCCATTCTCGGATAAGAGCATTAAATGCTCATCTTCACTGCTCGAGCAGTCGGAGTTGATGTCAAAGGGACTTATGTTACCGTTGTAATTGTCTTGTGTGTCTATATACTGGAGTTCCAAGTTGATACTCGCTCTTGAAGAGCTACCACTGTTTATAATCCTATTGTCACAACTTAGTCGCTTTTTAACAGTCGAGTCTTCAGATTCAGAATTAGATTTTAAAATACTTTGTGATGAAAGTGATGTTTTCACAGATCTTTTGTTCAAACTCTCCGAACTACCTTTTTTACTCTTCATTTCGATAAAATCCGGGGGTTTCGCTTTCGGGACTATAACTGCGAATATTTGGTTCGGCGTTCGTGCTTCGTTCTCTCTGTTCGGCAGCTCTTTGAATCCAAAGACTTTGTTATCAGATTCCAACATCATAGTCGGTGATAGGGTTCTGTTCGGTGGTGATAGGGTGCAGGGTCCTTCGAAGTTGTAAGGGGACCTATCTTGGTTTATGGTTAGGTTCGAGGGTCGGTCCCTATCACTGATATTCGAAGGTTTATCAACTATAGATGTCATAGTTCGTTGAGAATTTTCAGCTAATTTCACTTCAGTCTCTTTCCTGTTTAATTTTTCGAAGAATTTTTTAATGCCCCATTTAGGTTTTTCTACCTTAACATCTTGGAGTAAATTAGTTTGTTTCGGAGCCCTATCAACGTCGTGCGCTGTCACATCATTCTGTACGTAATCTAACGGTCGTTGATAAGACCTAATTTCGGTCAGACCGGAGTTTTCAAGCAGAGGAATTCTTGTATGGCTTGAAACGCGAGCTACAGACAAACAATTTTCTTCTATATTTGGTACTCGAAGAGTTTCTATAGGAGCTGTGATGTCTTTGAGAGATTTGTGTATAAGTTCGACGGTGGCTTGTTGTGTGTTTGTATGTGTGTTGCGTTCTATGCACGCGTTGCGGCCTATGTGCGGCTGGGGGTACAGCAGAGGTGTGTGAACGTCACAGTTCTGGGTGGTGGTACAGTTTGAGTTCTTGTCGGATTCCGGTGGGGGGTGTACGTTGGAGTCCGCTGTAAAATAAGTAAAAATATGTACAATATACCTTATATACCGTATCATATACGTTAATAAATATCTTTTGTACTTACCACCAGGTTGATGTGGATGTAGATTGTTGTCATGTATTAGCGGTCCTTGAGCGTGTAACATCTGTTTCAGTTCTGCCATGCGCTCTTCTACACAAACTGCAGTAAGTCTGGGGACAAGATTTTCAGTCCGTTAGCTGGGTTTGATGTAAACGGATTACAAAATCAATAAAAACTGTTATCAATAGGGTAGTTTCCTGGGTAAAAAAACAATAATTATTTAGTCCGTCAATTAGATTATCGATAAATAATCGACACGTATTTTTTCTTTTGTCAATCAAACAAGAAATGACAAAAATAAAGCGCGTCAAAATTTGGGAGTGGAGGGTCGTGACGTCAATTGCTTGCAAAAGTGTCGCAAGCAAGTGACGTCACACGGAACTTTAACGAGCGATATCTTCATCATTTTTTATATAATTGACAAAAGAAAAAATACGGGTTCAATATTTTTTGATAATCTAACTGACGGACTAATTAGTTTTTTTTACGAAACTAGTCTATTGAAGAAGTATCATTGTGTACCATTGAAGTTTTTATTTTTTTTACAAGCCATTGCCCGCAGTTTTATCGTATCGTAGGAGTACTATATGCCCAGATAAAGATATTGTGTTAATTCAAAACACGCTCTTTCCGTTTGCCTTTATCCAAATCCGTTCAGTTTTTAACACGTGATTGACTAACCAGAATCTACACAAACTTAGGACGAATTTCACCAATGATTTGGAATGGATTGGTGAAATTCGCCCTTACACGTGTTACATATATTTGGCGGTTTTATTAATTACCTGGCCTCAGCATCATGATCCCAGCATTCATCGCAGGTGTCGGCAGCTATCTTCAGTGCTCGGGACTGTTGCACCGGCCCCTTTGGTAGCGGGGGACGTGCTTTGTTGCGAGATACTAAGCTCTGTTGAATGAAAAATAGAGTTTAAAATATATTATAATGCAGCTTCTTCGAAACGTGATCTTAAAAATTGAAAAATTAAAATGACATTTTGTATAGTTTTATTGTACTCGCTTGCCTTGAATAATTCTATTCTCTCTAGAGACTTGAATATTCCTAGCATAAAGAAATAGTAGTTCTTAGGGAAGAAAAACTGCAAGTTTGTTCAAAATCTTTTTTCTCTGTGGTCCTTGAAAAGTTATACTGTTTTTGTTTGTTTATTCTTTATGCGCCATGTTTAGTGCCATTTTCTTTTTAGGGTTCCGTACCCAAAGGGTAAAAATGGGACCCTATTACTAAGACTTCGCTGTCTGTCACCAGGCTGTATCTCAAGACCCGCGATAGCTAGACAGTTGAAATTTTCACAAATTATGTATTCCTGTTGCCGCTATAACGAAAAATACTAAAACAAAACAAAATAAATATTGAAGGGGGGCTCCCATACAACAGACGTTGACGATTTTTTATAGATAATGGTACGGAACCCTTCGTGCACGAGTCCGACTCGCACTTGGCCTCAGCATCGGTCAGCGGTTTTTTTTCCTAAACTACACACCTGCATCATAGCCAGGCTGGGCCGCGGCGGCAGGCTGTGGTGCTGGTAGGGCGGCGCGTAGGGCGGCACGGGCCCCGGGTGCGCCCCCCGCACGCGCCACAGCATCTCCCACAGCACGAGCCCCAGCGCGAACACGTCCACCTAAACTACACACCTGCATCATAGCCAGGCTGGGCCGCGGCGGCAGGCTGTGGTGCTGGTAGGGCGGCGCGTAGGGCGGCACGGGCCCCGGGTGCGCCCCCCGCACGCGCCACAGCATCTCCCACAGCACGAGCCCCAGCGCGAACACGTCCACCTAAACTACACACCTGCATCATAGCCAGGCTGGGCCGCGGCGGCAGGCTGTGGTGCTGGTAGGGCGGCGCGTAGGGCGGCACGGGCCCCGGGTGCGCCCCCCGCACGCGCCACAGCATCTCCAACAGCACGAGCCCCAGCGCGAACACGTCCACCTAAACTACACACCTGCATCATAGCCAGGCTGGGCCGCGGCGGCAGGCTGTGGTGCTGGTAGGGCGGCGCGTAGGGCGGCACGGGCCCCGGGTGCGCCCCCCGCACGCGCCACAGCATCTCCCACAGCACGAGCCCCAGCGCGAACACGTCCACCTAAACTACACACCTGCATCATAGCCAGGCTGGGCCGCGGCGGCAGGCTGTGGTGCTGGTAGGGCGGCGCGTAGGGCGGCACGGGCCCCGGGTGCGCCCCCCGCACGCGCCACAGCATCTCCCACAGCACGAGCCCCAGCGCGAACACGTCCACCTAAACTACACACCTGCATCATAGCCAGGCTGGGCCGCGGCGGCAGGCTGTGGTGCTGGTAGGGCGGCGCGTAGGGCGGCACGGGCCCCGGGTGCGCCCCCCGCACGCGCCACAGCATCTCCCACAGCACGAGCCCCAGCGCGAACACGTCCACCTAAACTACACACCTGCATCATAGCCAGGCTGGGCCGCGGCGGCAGGCTGTGGTGCTGGTAGGGCGGCGCGTAGGGCGGCACGGGCCCCGGGTGCGCCCCCCGCACGCGCCACAGCATCTCCCACAGCACGAGCCCCAGCGCGAACACGTCCACCTAAACTACACACCTGCATCATAGCCAGGCTGGGCCGCGGCGGCAGGCTGTGGTGCTGGTAGGGCGGCGCGTAGGGCGGCACGGGCCCCGGGTGCGCCCCCCGCACGCGCCACAGCATCTCCCACAGCACGAGCCCCAGCGCGAACACGTCCACCTAAACTACACACCTGCATCATAGCCAGGCTGGGCCGCGGCGGCAGGCTGTGGTGCTGGTAGGGCGGCGCGTAGGGCGGCACGGGCCCCGGGTGCGCCCCCCGCACGCGCCACAGCATCTCCCACAGCACGAGCCCCAGCGCGAACACGTCCACCTAAACTACACACCTGCATCATAGCCAGGCTGGGCCGCGGCGGCAGGCTGTGGTGCTGGTAGGGCGGCGCGTAGGGCGGCACGGGCCCCGGGTGCGCCCCCCGCACGCGCCACAGCATCTCCCACAGCACGAGCCCCAGCGCGAACACGTCCACCTAAACTACACACCTGCATCATAGCCAGGCTGGGCCGCGGCGGCAGGCTGTGGTGCTGGTAGGGCGGCGCGTAGGGCGGCACGGGCCCCGGGTGCGCCCCCCGCACGCGCCACAGCATCTCCCACAGCACGAGCCCCAGCGCGAACACGTCCACCTAAACTACACACCTGCATCATAGCCAGGCTGGGCCGCGGCGGCAGGCTGTGGTGCTGGTAGGGCGGCGCGTAGGGCGGCACGGGCCCCGGGTGCGCCCCCCGCACGCGCCACAGCATCTCCCACAGCACGAGCCCCAGCGCGAACACGTCCACCTAAACTACACACCTGCATCATAGCCAGGCTGGGCCGCGGCGGCAGGCTGTGGTGCTGGTAGGGCGGCGCGTAGGGCGGCACGGGCCCCGGGTGCGCCCCCCGCACGCGCCACAGCATCTCCCACAGCACGAGCCCCAGCGCGAACACGTCCACCTAAACTACACACCTGCATCATAGCCAGGCTGGGCCGCGGCGGCAGGCTGTGGTGCTGGTAGGGCGGCGCGTAGGGCGGCACGGGCCCCGGGTGCGCCCCCCGCACGCGCCACAGCATCTCCCACAGCACGAGCCCCAGCGCGAACACGTCCACCTAAACTACACACCTGCATCATAGCCAGGCTGGGCCGCGGCGGCAGGCTGTGGTGCTGGTAGGGCGGCGCGTAGGGCGGCACGGGCCCCGGGTGCGCCCCCCGCACGCGCCACAGCATCTCCCACAGCACGAGCCCCAGCGCGAACACGTCCACCTAAACTACACACCTGCATCATAGCCAGGCTGGGCCGCGGCGGCAGGCTGTGGTGCTGGTAGGGCGGCGCGTAGGGCGGCACGGGCCCCGGGTGCGCCCCCCGCACGCGCCACAGCATCTCCCACAGCACGAGCCCCAGCGCGAACACGTCCACCGCGCACAGCGCCGCGCGGGCACCGCTCAGGTCCAGCGCGCCCTCCAGCGCCTCCGGGGACAGGTAGCGGAGGGTGCCGGCCTGGAAGACGAATGGAGCCGTTTTAGTATTGCGGTAGGCATGCCATTTCTTCGGAGAGGAATAAAAAAGCTAACCAATTTTAAGATAAGCATGATCAACCTATTAGCAGGCTTCCCTTCCGTGAAAGAAAGTAACCAATTTTATTTTAATCAAAAATCTAAATCAAAAGTCATTTACATATTTAAATTAGGCTGAGAGTCAGTACTTTTCAACTGAATCCGGTTAGACTGGAAGCCGACTCCAACATAGTTAGGAAAAGGCTCGGCAGTGGACTGCGCATTCACTTGACATCTAGAAATGTATATTATGTGCTGTGTTGAGCAATAAACAAATTAATTTGAATGTGTCAGCACTTTTCGAACGTCAAAATTACATAAGACAGTCCCCAAAACGCCCGCCCTTCACCACTTCCTAGTGCTATCGCTGGGAAGAGGCGGCGCAACAAACTCCCCAGCAGCACAGCTGTCGTTCAGTTTAAGGCGAGGTTGTTCTATTTTTAAGTTTTTTGGAGCTATTTATATCTAATTAATGTAAATATTGCGCAAAATAAAAATCATTTTAACAGAATTGAGCATATATTCAAGCGCTGACTAAAGACGGAAACGTAATTACTAATAATTGAATCGATAAAAAAAAATCGCAAAGATGACACTAAACCGATATTTCGAACGTACTTCTTAGCCAAAAATTATATTACGAAACCATCTAAGTAATATATCAAAAAATAGGTTTTAATATTTTCTAGCGCTGTGTAAGGAAGATTTTTATATAAGTGGTTATTTATTTTCGTAAGAACAAAAATCAGACGATATTGAGCAGTTCAAGCGCTCACGTCTGCCAAGCGGGCCGTTTAGTGCCGGCTGAGAGGTCTTCGAGGACGGACGCACGCCAATCTTCTCTCGCGTTTGCGCTTTGGATTACAAGAAACATTACGCACTAAATAAACTGAAGTGAACAAACATGGGAAATAAAAAGAACAAAAGTTCATACAGGAAATTGACACCTCTGGCATTACGAAAATATCAACTCGAAAAATGGTAAGTAATGAAGACTTTTTATTTTTTTTTGTTTTGTTGTCCGCGTAATTTTAATACTGTGATATCTTCTAATGTCATGCTGTAAACGGCAGTTTTGATCTAAATTGAATGCTTAATTTTACTAACATATTTAATGAGATAAGGATTAATATGTCAAAATTGCTTCGAAAGTCACTCATTATATTTTATTAATTTTAAAAAGATAAAAATGGTTACTGTGAATTATCCATAGAATATATAGACATATACCATCGCGAACTTTTTTGAGGGCATTTTTAAGATATACAATTCTGTAGTACATTATTTTGAAGTTCCTCGTATGGTTTAGCCAGCGTTAGCAATATAAGCGGCCGAGCGACTAGTTTTTTTTCCGACTTCAATCACATTTATTATGATTTTATATGGAAAATACATCTTTATCAGAAAAAAATAGCTTGTAGCACTCCTTAATTATCTAACTACCTATTGAAAAAAAAAATTGTGAAAGAATTTTCTAAATCGGGTCAGTAGTTTCAGAGATACACCCTATACATACAAAACTTACAATTTTATCTCTTTATAATATAAAAAATAAAAGCTTGTAAAAAAAAAATACAATAATAATATATTATAAAATTTATTCTTAGTGTAAATAAATGATTTTCTTTGACGGAAAAGCACGAAAACGTTCCGACCATTGTTTAGACGCAACATTGTACAAAAAAGTACAGTAGGTTTGTTATTGAATTCGTTGAAATGATTATTTTCTTTGCTCAATAACTTATATAACAATTATAAAATATACTTTAAAAATGTTTAATTTAAACGATTTGAAATGCCACTATAATGTCAACATTTTATTTTGCAGCGATTACAACATTCAAAAAGGGACTAGAAAATGCAATAAAAGAAAATAAAATCCAGATACTGCACTACGATAAAAAAACTGGCACCAATAAATTAAAAAAAAAAAACGAGCAATTGGTATACTATTAAGTGCAGGTAATATTTTTCAGTATTTTTTTTTTATCCAACTAAGGTGGCAAATAAGCAATCGGCCCGTCTGATGGTAAGCAGTTACCATAGCCTATGGACTAATCGACATAGCTGTGTTATCTACGCGTTGCCGAAACAATACTGAGGAAACACAACCAAGCTGTTGCCTACCGTAAGGGAGAAGAGAAAGGAAAGGAAGCAGACCGAGGGTGTAGTTTGGCATCCGGTACTCTCATTCACCAAACGAAATGCAACAGTACGGGTACTGCTACTTTACGTCGATATTCTGTGTGAGGGTGGCGAAATATGGGTGTACTGTAGTACACCCATATTTCACACACCTCTGCCTAACCTTTCGGGGAATACAGGCGTGATGTTATGTTATGTAGGGTAGTATTTCACCGGTCGATCCGACCCATTAACACAGGAACTAGCAAGAATCTACTATCGTATGAATCTCGGTAATAAATTCCTGCCAGATCCAACAAGCTCTATTATCTGATTATACAAATTAGATCCCCATTTTATACTACTTCTTATCAAAATATTATATCCAAATGAAAAATGAATGCAATTTAATTTCAGGGCCAACTCCATGTTACCGGGAGGCAATATTGCTTGTTTGGCATATGGTCAGTTGAAACAATACCCGTACATGTAATCAAGATAGTGAAAGATAAGAAAAAATTGAAAAAAAAATTTTATATGCAGTGTCTATTGCCTGAATTCATAGATCCCCGAAATATTAGAGGAATGAATATAAGAAAAATAAAAATGCGAGAAGATAAAGAAAATATTGCAACACCTGCTATTGTTTCAACTTCTGTATCACAAATAGTGAATTTTGAGAAGGTGGCGTCTACTTCTATGTCACAAACAGTTAATTTTCTGTTTGTAGCATAAAAATAAAGTTTGTTTAATCGATTTTGTTGTTTTTGTTGCTGACACTACATTATTGACAAGTTGTGAGTGAAGTTGTCCCGAACGTATCTTCTCATCTGAAACGCATAGTATATGTATAGTGAAAGGAACGTCATTCCATCCGGGTGTCCCGCGACACCTCTCGTTTAATTTTTTTTTTTTTGTAAAATATCTTATTTGTGAGATGTTTTGACATGTAGTTGATGGTATGTGTATTTTAAATATAGGTACAAACTTACCTTAGATTTTTTACTTATTGCGTTTCTTTGCCAAACTAACCTAATTTTTACTAACCGGAAACTGTCATGACAATTTATCAAGGATAAGTTCTTACATAAAAATTGTATTCACTAAAAATAAAATATAACATCAAAGTTGATCTACTGTATTTGTCTGTTTCGTGGCGCGCATTCATTGCACCAAGGTTAATCGCGGTCACAGCGTGTCACGTGGCGCGGTCCCGCTCAGCGCATCGTAGTTAAATACGCCGCGTTCAACTGGCGGGGGCTGAGGTTGTGTTTTCTATGCCTATCGGTCCGGGAAAACCTCGCCCTAATTCCAACCTCATTTTCGGTAAAAGCACCCCCAAAAAACAATCAAAATGAATGTTATTTAACCTGTCGAATGCCGTAATTACAGACACAATTAAAAAGCCATTGTTAAATGTTAAAAAAAGGGTTAAATTACATGTATACCTCAGTGATCCTGGTGGGCGTGGCTCGGTCCCTGGCCGCGTGTAACAACTGCGCCAGTCCTAAGTCCGCCAGGCGCGCCTCACCGTTAGCTGTCACGAGTACGTTACTGCTGTTTACGTCGCGATGTACCACGCATGGTTTACTGCCAGCTGCGGACAAACATTTCAAATACATTTCTGGTTTTTGACCCAAAAACACAATATAACTTACGACATTAAACTTAATATTTTTTATCGTTACTAGCAACACTATATCGCTGGGTATTTTATCATACAGGCAACACTTCTCGACTCAATCTCTGTTTCTTTCTTCTCTGTCTTATGCCTAACCCATTGCTGTTGCAAAATGAACTTTATTTGCATAAACATTATAGATTTTATTGTCTATTCTTCAAATACTACGAAGATTTGGACAAATCCGCCAAGTGAAGTGCCAGCAAATAACTTACTGGGAGTATGCAGGTGAGCGAGAGCGGAGGCGAGTCCGTGAGCGATGTGAGCGAACTCGAGCCACGCGAGCGGAGCGTTCTGCAGGCGCGCGCGGAGCGTGCTAGGACATAGTTCTACTACTATGAGATGTTCGCGGCCACCTTCGGTTAGAGTAGCTCGACTGTCGCTGCCTGTAAAAGAAAGATAAGTTTAATAAAAACTCTTAATTTATTTGTTACATTGCCAAATCAAACAGACAGTGCTATAGGCCAACCGCTTAACTGAGACGTTGCCTGAGGAGGCTGCGCGGTGCGGGAGGGGTGATAGTTGTCACAAGTTGACGAATCACTGAGCTCTCGCATCACGTCACCACACCCCTCCCTCACCGCGCTGCTACCTCAACCAACGTCTCAGTTAAGCGGTTGGCCTATAACCGAGGGCCAATTCTCGTAATTTTAAGAACGTTCACAGTCTGATCTCAGTGTCAATCTGTCAAAAATACCTCTAATTTCCCTACGTTTTGACAAGTTTTTGACATTTGTTTGTCGCCGAGATGAGATTGCGACTGGATTTTGAACGTTTTAAATTACGAGAATTGGCCTTCTGATGGCGTCAAAAAGATGTGACATAAGTTCGAGTTGACTGGAATATCAAAACAGCTGTTTTGTAGCGAGAATGTGAAAAGAGGGAACATATAATTCTCGACGGAGGGGCTAAAAACTTCTTCCTTAACTTTAATTTACAACAAGAGGTGTAATAAGCTGTAAAACTATATTTCGTATGAATTTGAAATTATTACACGGGGCGGATTTTGTATGGAATGCGTACGCGGTCGTAAAGCTGAACGGATGCGTACGCATTCCATACGACTCGATGTTTTCTATGGACAAAAGCTGAACAGAGCTAAATAAGTGTGAGTAGACCCTAATACCGGACCCTAATTACGTAACACACTATCAATCTTAATCTGAATCATTTTGATGGATATTTCTAATCCATTGCTTCATAAATGTCCGAAAAAAGTCTGCTCAACAACGTAACTAACGCAATGAATGTTGTTGAACTGTCAAAATGAAAGCATTTGCTACTGACAGTGTGACGCATTAAAACCGCTGGTTGTTTCAGAAAAAAATAATAATTGGTGACATGGATATAATATAACTCACCATAATATCTCAGTATGTTGGGGTGTGCCAGATGCGGCAGAGCATACACACAGGCCTCTCTCTGCCACGTGCTGCAGTTTGAGTACAGTTTGACAGCTACGGGAGTGTTCCCTAAGCTTCCGCGCCATACTGAGCCGAACTTGCCTTGACCTGTTTGAGAAAGAAATATTTCATTAGTAAGAACGTCGCGACACAAGAGTACCCCAGAGGCATGGGCGCAGCTGGAGGGGGCGGGGGAGGGGGGCAAAGGTGGGCAATGCCAAGAGCTGCAATCTCTCTCAGCGACAATCAATGACAAAAACTTGCCAAAAATATAGGGAAATTAGAGGTATTTTTGACAGATTGAGACTGAAATCACACTGTGAACCTGTGTGTGTGTTCCTTTATTTTATTCACTCAATTAAGGAAGATATTTTGTTTAAATTGATAACTTTGTTTATTGAGGACATCAGAGAGCACTAGAGAATCAGAATTAAATTGAAACTCACCTATGTGTTCAATAAGCGTCAGATTATCGACACAAGACAGTCCCGTCGCCAACGCATCCGGACCGCTACCCATTACATCTCCTGCGAAACAAAAATACATTTAGTAATCAATTGTCCCGTTTTCATAGTTATATTAGGCTAACTGCCCCGTTGGTCTCGTGGTCGCAAGCGCGACTGCTGAGCGTGGGGTCAACAGGCAGTCCATTCTTACCTTTCTCAATATGTAATGTGTCAGTGTCACTATGCGGGTGTCTGTTACTGCGACAGTAGAGCTTGGTCAGTAGAAGCGCCATGATCAGTATAGCTACTAGCGCGAGTACGGATGAGGCGAGTATGTTCGACGCGGCCACCATGTTCTGGGCGCCACTGTCCATCGTGGATTCGGCTTTCATAGTTACTGTTTCTTCTTTGAGTGTTACTGGGGAGAGGAAATTGAAATTAGTATGACGGGAACATTGAAATTCAATCAACTCAGCCTATCGCAGTCCACAGCTGGACATAGGCCTCTCCCAGGCTGCGCCACAACACCCTGTCCTCCGCCTTCCGCACCCAGTCTGTCCCAGCCACCTTCTTTAGGTCGTCCGTCCATCTAGCTGGGGGGCGTCCCACACTACGCTTGCCGATACGCGGTCTCCACTCCAAGACTCATCTGCTCCACCGGCCATCGGTCCTTCGACAAACATGGCCAGCCCACTGCCACTTCAGTTTGCTTACTCTGCAAGCTATGTCGGTAACTTCGGTTCTTTTCCGGATAATTTCATTCCTGACTTTATCCCAAATTGAAATAAAAATTAGGTAACGAATAAACTGGGTGACTATTTTAGATGGGCTATCACGGAAATAGCTGAAACTACTATTTGTTCTTTGGATCGCCAACAGAGGGTACACAATTACATGCCAGTATAAATTAGAAGAGAGATAAATACAAATGTTCGCTTCCAATTATAGGAGACCACCTTATTCATTTATTATCTAGGTAGGTACAACAAGTTTTACAAGGACGAAACCCATTAAAATAAATCAAAAATAAAATAAGAACACGACAATCATAAAAAAATTATACAAGTTAATTTAAAACAAATAAGAAAAAAAAAAACTATAAACAAAAGAAAAACTTTTATGCCTTTTTTAAACTATAAATAGAGCGGTGGTTAAACAAACCTCGAGCTCAATTTCGGAGAATAGTAAACAAAAAATTGTTGGGAAACAAACATTATAAGCAAATAAATATAACGGGAGCGAAACCGCGGGTTAACTAGTCAACGCTAGTCAACGTATTTATAATACAGAATAACTTACAGAAATCAGCATTGCAGTAGGTATTGGTGCAGCAGCAGAACTTGGTACCGGGCAGTCTTGGAGCCGAGACTCGGGTGCACCTGTCACATGAACTTCGCCCTTCCGTCTGGGATGAACGCCAGCATCCTGCAAAAAAAAGGGTATAGTTAAAGATAATGAGAGAGAGCAGTGGTATAATGTTCCCACTGCTGCAACACAGGCCTCCTCTCGATGAGAGGGAGTGGGCTATAATCCACCACGCGGGCCCAGTGCGGGTTGGTAGATGTCACACATCTTCGAATTTTTGGTTCTAGGACATGCCGGTTTCCTTACGATGTTTTCCTTCACCGTTTTGAGAGCAGTGGTGATGAAATAATTTACACAAAGCGCCTGTCTGGGTTCGAACCTACGACCTACAACTCATAAGCCGCGGCCGTTACCAATGGGCCACCCCTGCTCTCACCTGTAGATGAGGTATATTTATTTCATTGTGATGGATGTTAGGTGCGCTACACACATGTTCGGCTCGGCATGATTCGGCACAGTCAGGCGGCAAAATCGAATATAATAGCTTGACCTGCTGGCGTCTGTACATAATTATTATGTACAGACGCCAGCAGGTCAAGCTACCCGAAACTGTCAAATTTTCCCAATCAACCTTGATCCATAATGCTTTAGAGATAAAGTTGAAAATCTATTAAAGAAATTTGACAGATTGTAGTAGCTTGATGTGCTGGCGTCTGTACTTAGATATTATTTTGGGGAAAAAACTGCTTAGCTCGAATTGTGTCGAGTCGATCCGAACATGATTAAGCGAGGATAGATGCCGAACGATGGTTGCTGATCGGCATGAAAGCCGAATATGTGTAGTAATTGCATCGGGTCGACTTTGTTGTTCAACACATGTGTGTAGCATTCCTTATAGATGTTGCATACTGATGCACAGTTGCACATTATTACGCCAGCTTTCCACTAGTGCTGTGTAAGGTACCAAAGAAACGCCAACAAAAAGGTTCTTCCTTTTAAGAAGCGCAGCTCTAGTATTCACAGATTTTCCGTAGCTGTCTTTGATAACTCCATTCCACAACCCTAATGGATAGTTGACCCTATTTAACCGTATCCAATTTTTTTTTGTTTCCTCACCTTGTCCAAGTACAGTAATGTTCGCATCCTTGTCCTGATGCCACAGAGTATAACAAGAAGCCCTGGTGCCGGTGCACTGTTCCACCTGAGCCACTTCACCGTTTGGCAGCGTGGTCTCCGATATGGGGCCTGTTTCTGAAACAATAGCTGAGGTCAATAGGATTTGAAGGGAAATTAAGAGCCTAATTTGAATAGGTAAGTGATTTTTGGATTTCATTTGACTTATTTAGCCCACATTCGGACGGGAAGTTTTTTAACGCGTGTCGTTAGTACGCGCACACTCGATTTTCAACTCTTGGCGTTGAGCAGAGCATTGAGAATTCAACAGTGCGGCATTTTAACGTGAAGAATGCGCTTTTGAAATGCAGGCTCTTGGAAGAAGATTGTGTCTTAGGATACTGGTGTTTCTTTATGTTTAGAACAAGCCCAGCATAATGCTTTGAATTCAAAGATACACAAATCATGATTGGAAAATGCACATGATGACCACAGCAGCATGTGTAAGTAAAACAAAAGAGGATCCTTTTTAGGTTGACTAATAAGATGTGCTGCAAGCAGAAATAGTCCTTATGGTGGTCAGATAAAGATTTTGGCGATAGTACCTATCCCAAGTTCTCAATAGGGCTGTGTGAAGTTTGCTGTTCAGGCCTACAGTATTTTTACATGTATGTGTGATAAATTCAAGTGCATCCATTTATTGCATTTTTTTATTTTTAGAGGAATCCCTGGTCCTTTATTGAGGCCTAAACATTTCAAAATCATAAAAATACACCTGTACATAAACATAGTAGCAGGTCATTGAACTTTCAAGGAAACATTTCAATTCTAAATACTGTGCAGCTAAACAATTCTGTGATAACAACTATTTCTACAAATTATTTAAATTGTACTAAATTTTGGTTTCACTAACAAGTTATACCTACCGAAACTATCATTTTCCACCATCAGTTGAGCGTTCCTCTCATCTGCATATGACGGAGTGACACTCATTGCCACACTATCATGAATTTTATACAAACATGAGATTGTAGGTCCCATTGTTGTAGTCTTTTCGGTCGGTCTCATAGCTGCCTTCACTTTATACGACTTTATATCATTGGACAAACCATTCTTTCCTGTATTCTCTTTACCAGAATTTATAGCCTTTTTCTCAAAAGAGCTAACAATGTTTTCTCTTACAGTGTCAGAGGTGAACTGTCTGGGCATAGTCGGCATCTCGTGAGAGCTGCCCACAAACTCGTTTGAATTTGGAATCTCAAGGCTTCTTTTTGAAATTCTTGTGTGCTGTACTGGCCAGTATTTATGCTTTAGAGTATCTTTAGCAACTCTTTTGAGAATATCATCCGGTATGCTTCGTTTTTTCAATAATTTTGCATGTTGATATGCTTTAGAAACTCCTCTGACTTCTACATAGTTTGGAACAGGATCAGCATTTCTTTTTCCTATAACTCTTGGTTGGTCATTAATGACTGGCCATTCATTATTCAAATCTTGCTGATTATTCCATTGTATTGTCCTTCTATGGTGGTATTTAGTGAAAGTTCTTACATAGTGTGAAGGCTTTAGGTGTTGAATGCCATTCCTTAGGTCCTGAGATTCTTGAGGCCGAGAAGTGAGTACCTTTGCCGTGAAAATAAACAGGAACAACACTATGCATTTCAGTAGTGGTGTCACCCTGTTGGATATTATTCCTTCCATCATCTTTTTAAATGAATTTTGTAACACTTTGTTACTCACGTCATATTCAAGAAAATTTTATTCCTATGCGTTTATGTTGCACTGCATAAGGTAACTCACAGCCTAGCAACGGAGACACTGCAGAAATATTGATTTTTCTGCCTTCACTATCATATGGCCCGATGCAGTCATTTAACACCAATTACACCAGTTTTATAAATGATTTAACTGATTATATACATTTCACAGAATGTTCTTTGTATTTAATATTAGAAATAGAGCAAGAATGCTAAAATAATGATTATTTTTATGTCGCAGTAAGCGAGCTTTTGTGAAAGTATCAATGTTTACATGTTTTTACGTCTATTTGCACTTGGTTAGTAACACCTAAGTGGTTAATTAGATTAATAACGAATTGCGATTGATTTTTATGTTGTGTTGATTACTTAACTTGATTTTTTTAATATAACAAGAAAAATCAATAGAATGTTGACAAACACATTTTGCCCGACATATTGCGGGACGTTTCGTTTCCTCGTTGTTTTGTCTCACCTCGGAAACATGCTACGTTTTGTTTCGTCAGTGAAGCAAAAAACTACTTCTTGTGGTTGTAACGTTCCGTTCATTAGAAATTCGAGTAGTTAATTCTGTATGTGGTCAAATATTAATCAGTTACTATCAAGTAATTACTAACTTATATTTTGGGTTATAGCTACCACGGATGGAATATATATCAATGCATCAACTTATGAATAATGCTAATGACGCAATTTTATCTATTCGTGTATTCGTGGATAGTTTCAGGTACTTTTACGCTCTATAATTATTTCTTGTACGATAATAATTTGAATCAAATCTAATGAGCAATTTAGTGTTTTCAGAATCTAATTTAACTTTTCTTGCGTGCAATCAGTCAGACTCATGCAAGTCGTAACCATGTCGTAACTAGTCGTCGCCGTCGGTCGTCTCGCACACAGCACGCAACTGGAACGTCACCGTCACTACATCTGTCCAAGTGTCCATCTGTCGATCTTCCGTCCCGTCAGTCCGTCATTCGAAAGGCTTGGTCTGTGGGCTTGGTCGCTCGCTAAATTTACAAAAAAATATACGAATTCTTCATATTCATAACGAATTTGTGCTTCCATTTTATACTATCCATTAATATAAGACTTAGTGTGTGCAAAATAAACTTCCAGAAATGTCTTCTACATCAGCAGCGGACGAAATTGATGAGGCAAAAGAGCGAGAGCACTTTCGCGCCGTTGTCACCGCTTTCAAATATTATAAGTAAGTAATTATTCAATTTATACGCGTCTAATACGCCTTTTAAGCCCTTGAATATCGTTTGTGGTGGATCTATAAATAGTTTGAGGCGAGAAACAAAGTTCAAATTTTGGGTAGCAACTAGTTCTTTGTTTGAGCAAATCGTACGATCTAATTAACCTATTTAGATAGAAACCAAAACTCCTTTGTTTATATCCTCTTTGCCGTAGTGTAGCCTCTATGGTGCTGGGCTATAAGGGCGGGATTTTCACGGTACCACTTTTGGAATATTTATTGAGTGTAAATGGCACCTAAATAAATGTAATTTTAGAGAAATTATATTTTCAATTCATCTAGAAGTATGATTGCTGTAGTCTTATGCATACACCTCTTCACATTAACACAGATGTTTGTTGCTATAGGTTTTTTTTCATAGAAAAAAAAGAGTTTTTTTTTTAAAAGTGATATTGACTACGATGAAAATGTGTATGCTAGTTAAGTATCAAATGAAGATACTATTATGACTATTTCCCCTTTTGAGTGTACATGGCAGGCTCAGTCATTTGAGTAATTTCTATGGCAATCTTCAGAATTGTATGTAGGGTATATAAATATTATGTTCTGTGATTGTATGTTTATAGCGTTAGGGAGGCTAATTATATCATAATGATATTAAAAGAGGTACATTTTTTGTTTTTTTTTAATTCAAACTTACCCTCAAATTAATGTTATAAATGATCAAGCCATGTAATAACATTTTATAAATTAATATTTGAAACTGTTTCCAAAAACTAGCCATACCTACTACAATAATATTATTACACAGGAAATAATATGAACATTCAATTTACAAATATGTACTAAAAAAGGTGCTAATCACATTTGGTTATCATGAATGGTTAACAGTATTTGGCATACTGCTAGGCTTTAAAAAAAAAAAAAATTTGCTGGATTGGCATTACAATCCAGCCACTACTGCATGTGTTTGTAGTTCATTTCCCTTAGGGGTAAATAAGGTTGGTTTCTGAAGTTAAATGAATTGGGTAGACAACATCTATAAAAACGATATATGGGACGTAATGGTCCTGTCTGATAGATAGGCATGGCTTCCCACTCTCCTAATTTGTGCTGCTGTAATATTCTACAACCAAGTCAATTATTTTTAAAAGAGTAACCATGGAGTTTGTTTCCGGCTCTTCTCCTGGTTTTTAGGTCTAGTTTCGGGTAGCTTGACCTGCTGGCGTCTGTACCTACCCATATTCAAGCAAATAAATGATATTATGATTTGAGATTCATGAATACATCAATCTATATTATTTCCTCAACAACCAAATCCTCGACACATGGCAATTCACGTCATAAGGTAAAAGCATGCAACAAATATAACTTTTACTCCATTACAATGTAAATGATAAATATAGGTAAAAAGTTGCATCATCTAATATTCTATTGTAGAAATATTTATTGGTTCTTTAATTTAATTTAATGGTAATACGACAGTGGAACTAATCTGCTTTCGCAATTTAGTTTGCAAACATGTAAACAAATATGAGTTATTGGATAAATAACTTTAACACCTACACAATAAATTTCAGTTTACGGTACAATTTCAAACATTTTTATACCTTTTTTAATAATACTAGTCACTCTGATATGAACTTAATTCTCACTTGGATAAAATTAATATTTGTTTAACTTGAAATAACATAGGTAAATTAGAAACATGAATTTGAATAGACCTTACACTAATATCTTTTGCAAACATAACGTCACATCTTTTTCGCCAAAGGTTTGGGCAACAGTACCTGTACAGTATACAGGTTGGCAGGGACATCGACGGCGACGCGCAAGCTGTAACCATGAATTCAGTACAATTATCAATAAAAAAATCACATGTTTCAAAGAAAAACCTAAGCGGTCATAATGTACGGAACAGTAAATATTTTACTATAGCCGATGAGAAATTTCAATGCTGAGGGGTTCGAAATCATGTACTGAATCCATGGTAACAGGTTGCCCGTCGAATGTCCCTTGCCACCCTGTATATAGTACGGCACTCGGCAATAGTGTAGCGCTCCGTCAGTGAAAAAAAAAATTGTAATCGAATCCGCACCCTAGTTGCATAACACACTATCAATCTCAATCTGAATCATTTTGAAGGATATGCTAATCCATTTCTCCATATTTTCGAAAAATGTGTCTGCTCACCACCGTAAATAACGCAATGAATGTTGTTGAACTGTGAAAATGAAACCGATTCCAAGGATTATATCTTCCAGTTTGTATATATTCGAGAGAACTTGTTGCTACCCTACCCCATACCCTAACAGGAAGTCCTCTAGCCTTTACTCATGCTGATGAGCCCTATTTAAACCAAGCAACACAGTACAGTTTTTAATCCAGTAGTTCAGGGTGGGAGGAGCCATCATTCTCCTGCCCTTATCCCAATTTATTCGAGGTCGGCGCAACGTCTTTTTCTTCCATATTTCTCTATTATTCGTCATCTCGGTAGTCACCCCCTTTGTGGCCATATCATCCAAAGAGGAGTAAAAAAGAGAAAGGGAGGCTGGCCGGCTGGCCCTGGCCCTACAGTGAGACAACAGGCTAAAAATAAAATAAAACGGTATAATTCAACGACTTATCATCTGCGAAACCTTTTCCTAATCTTGGGGTCGGCTTCCAGTTTAATCGGATGCAGCTGAATACCAGTATTTGCCATGGAGCGACTGCCTATCTGACCTCTACAACCCAGTTACTGGATAATACGATAACCCTTGGTTAGACTGGTTGTCAGACTTTCGGGCTTCTGACTACCCGTAACGACTGTCAATGATACACGATTACACGAATGACAGCCGGGACAAACGACTTTACGTGCTTTCCGACGCACGGAGGGTTCTCGGTATGTAAAGAGTGGTCACCCATCCACAGACCAACTGCGGCAAGCGCAGCTTGATGTGATCGATCGTCCTGTGTGGCTGTTATTATTAAGCCACGGGCACCTCTAGACTAAAAATAAAATAACACGGTATAATTCAATGACTAACTGCAATAAGATTACTGAATCATATTTTTCCTTGTATTCGTTTACACGTGTCGGTGTTAAGATGAGATTTAATTATGTAGCGCACGTCATTGTTGCGTCGAACAAGGAGCTGGGTGGAGACACATTGTTGTAGTACCTATTTACTAATTACAGGGTCAATTTAATTAGTTAGCAAAGCTCCGCGTGGGTGTTGGATCTAAACGTAAACATGTCGAAACAAAAAAAAATGACGATATTTTTTTTTTGGGACTACGAACGAAGGTAGTGTAATCACTTGAAATACTTAACAGTTAATTTTTTTTCGCGAAAATTGAGCTATCTAACCTACAGCTACGTAGACAAATTAAAACACAACAACACAAAAAAAAAACTGATCATCTTAGCTCGTACTTCAAGTAACTACAATACCAGGGGCCGTAAATATAAAAAAAATAATTTGTTTTAATTATCGTATTAGACATCGATACATACCCATTAAGTCTACGGAGTTACGCTAGCTAATTTAATTTAACCTTGTATATTGGTCTACGATTTCAAGATTGCATTTTATTTTAATGGCTACCAACACTTTGTAATCTGCATTCGCGAGATATTCGCCAAAAATGTAAACAAATATGCGTTCATGGAAAAATAACTTTAATTCCTACACAGTAAAGTTCAGTTTACGTTACAACTTCAAACATTTTTATAACTTTTTTAATAGTGCTAGTCACTTTGAAATATGTCGTTATTATATGTTACATTATATTCTCGCGTCGGCTAAGCTATTCTCCTATACCACGTGCAACAGCCGAGATGGCTTCTTCTTCTTGGTATTTAATTAAATTGCAGTAAAATACAAGTAAAGATTTTCACTTAAATTTTTTAAACAGATGTCTGCCTCGTTGGACTAGTGGTCGCAAGCGCTACTGTTGAGCATGAGGTCCTGGGTTCGATTCCCAGGTCGGCCAAAGTGGTATTGGATTTTTCTAAGTATCTGGAATAGGCTAGATTCATAAAAAAATCTAATTAGTCCGTCAGTTAGATTATCAAAAAATATTGGACCCGTATTTTTTCTTTTGTCAATTATTTAGAAAATGATGAAGATATCGCCCGTTAGAGTTCCGCGTGACGTCACGCCTTGCTACACTTTTTTTTTGCCAAATTTTGACGCGCTTTATCTTTGTAATTTTTTGTTCGATTGACAAAAGAAAAAATACGTGTCCATTATTTTTCGATAATCTAACTGACTGACTAAATATAATAATTATTTTTTTATCCAGGAAACTACCCTATTCCTCAGTAGCAGCCCGGAGTTTGGAATTGTACCCGGTTAATGGCAATAGGCTTGCCCTGTATTACATGGGTCTTTAAACATAATTGATGAAGTGGGTGTACTTAGGTATATCTCTGCCCAACCCTTCAGGAAAACAAGGCGTGATGCTATGTTTTATTCAGAAGGCCAATTCTCGTAATTTAAAACATTCAAAATCTAGTCGCAGTCTCATTTCGGCGACAAACAAATGTCAAAATCTTGTCAAAATGTAGGGAAATTAGAGGCATTTTTGACAGATTGAGACAGATCAGACTGTGAAGTTCTTGCAATTACGAGAATTGCCCCTCAGATCGATCAATTTCAAATTCACCAAGAATGCGCATTATAGTTTAGCTGTTATCTTATATTTATATTTGTTCCAGGCTATGCAGTTTAGATAGAATTCACAAATCAGAGAAGATAATATCGATATTACCTCAAAATCACCAACGTCGCCTAGAAAAATACAAGACTTACCTCACAAAATTCAAGAAATGTCTCGATATAAACAATAGTGTGGTGCACCTAATTATAAAGGATGTTGACACTATGTTTGAAAACGTTGATCATACGGTCGCGGATACTTCCGGGATAAATGGGACGGAAAGTTTTGGGTGTAATTATAATAATTGTGAAATCGCGTCGCAGAAACAGCATAAAATGCAGCATGATGTTGAAAAGGTATGTATTATACAAGCTGTTGTTTTGCATCCTCGTCAAATTTCAGTATTTCAGAATACACCACTTTCAAAGAACAGAATCGCGTTATGGTATCGTATAAGCGGCCGCGTTTTTATGTGTGGGTAAAACAGTTACAGTGCGGTCTCACACAGGCCGCGTTTTAAAATGCGTGTCCCACACATGCCGATTTCCAAAAACTACTTATTTTATTATTGATTCGTGTCGAGAATCAGTAGCATAGTTACCTCCTTGAATTTGACGAGGATGCAAAACGACACCTTGTATATTTATTTATTTAAACTATTCATAAGTAAAACAAAGGTGAACTTAATAATGCCTGAGGAATTTTCTACCAGTCAACCTTTATTATGATTCTGACGACACACACGCAAGTAAAATTGTAAGTTAAGGGAAAACGTTCCTTTAATTTTGCCAAATACAAACCTGCAATGTACCGTCTTTGGCACCTCTACATACATGGCAAAAAAAAATTACTATACTCTTATCTCTCGAAATACGGTGCTATGTGGTGAATCCTGGGTGATACTACGTCGGTCAGAACAAATAGTTGCTGTGTAGATTAATTTGTTTGTTAATAAATAAATAAGCGAGCTGTTGGGCAGTAGCGACCGCACGGGCCCTATATCTCAGGAGAAGTCTTGTTCCTCACCTCTGAAAAATTTCAAACCTAGAAACTGCACGCTAAGGGCACCCCCTGCGGGGAACGGACCTCGGGTAAGGGCGTCCCTGTGGCCTACCCCAGCAAGCAGCAAGGGAAAAGCTGGATCCGATCAAACATTTCAATCTCTTCATTCAGTTTTTTTTTAGTTAAATTTTGTAGCAACAGTCGATTTTATTTAAGAACTAGCTGCGCCCCGCGGTTTCACCCGCATAAATTTCGATCCCGTGGGAATAACGGGATAAAAAACATACTATGTGTTAATCCAGGGTCTCAGCTATGTCCATATCAAATTTCATCAAAATTGGTCCAGCCGTTTGAGCGTGAAGAAGTGACAAGCACACTCACAAACTTTCGCCTTTATGATATTAGTGTGGTACCTACCATTGGTTAGAGCAGAGGGCAACTCTTAGCAAAACATTACAAACACACTGATAACTTTTTAAGTAATGAAAGAATATTAATTTCCAGGTACAATCAGTTTTAAAAAACATAGTGCGCGACTGGAGCTCCATGGGTACAGCAGAGCGGGAACAGTGTTATAAGCCGATACTGGACGAGATGGAGGAACGGTTCTCATTGGATGATTACAGGTAGGACATGTTAGATCTTAGACGAGTACATATTGACTGCTGTTTCATACAAAAATGAAATAAATATCCATTGAAAATGTATGAGAAACAAATTATTTTTTTTCTCGCTTTTACTTACTTGATCCCATAATAAAAGCTTTGAAAATGCCAGACTTCAACAAATTTTTCCATTAAGCGATTGCTCATTTAGCTACTGCAATGAATGCACATAATCAACCTGTAAGGATTTGTCACACTGGATGCGTTCTGTGGCTTGCGGTCAGGTCAAAGCGAACGCAGCCCGCATCATGTATGAACAACATTGTCGGTATCAATATATTTTTTATAGAATGCGATTTGACCGTGCGAGCACAACCAAAGAACGCATGTTGGCCCGACGGGGCGGTGGGGAGGGAAGGACGCGTACGGACCGGTTGGCTGCGGGCACGTGGGCTGCGGGCAGCGGGCAACGGCCAGTTTGTTTATGTTCGTCAGCGGAGTGCACACAAGTTCATAAAAAAAAATGTCTAACGAACAAACAGAGGAGCCTATAGATGTCGTACGACGTTATCCGTATTTGTACGACTTGGAAGATCCCCATTATAAAGATACCGCTGACTGGTTGCCCTGCCCGGATCGCTGACCGATTGCTTTGCCCTGAACGCAGACAGATTGTCCCGACCGACAGCGTTGTTCATACATGATGCGGGCTGCGTTCATTTTGACTTGACCGCAGGCCGCAGAACGCATCCAGTGTGACAAATCCTGTAATGTTCCCACTGGCTCCGCTGGCATCGCTGAGGCACTGGTCTCGTCTCGTCGAGAGGGTGTGGGCTGTAATTCACCACGCGGGCCCAATGCGGGTTGGTAGATATCACATGTCTTCGAATTTTTAGTTCTAGGACATGCAGGTTTCCTCACGATGTTTTCCTTCACCGTTTTGAGAGCGGGGGTGATGAAGTTATTTACTCAAAGTAAAGCGCCTGTCTGGGTTCGAACCTACGACCTAGAACTCGTAAGTCGCGGCCGTTATCACTGGTTCACCACTGCTCTTCAATGAATGCAATGTTAACAATTTTTCTTCGCTGCTTACTTCGGTGACCGGCACAAAACTTGAGCACACGATGTGTGGTGGGAAGTTTTTTTACCATAGGTTTACAATGCGCAAACCGATCCCCACTCTTAAATCAAGAGCTCACTATTCGTGCCAGTCACTGTAGGTACTTTTTCACTCACCTTACAACTTGAGCAATGATACCTCGAAGAAACGCTTATTTATTTCAGGATATTTCCAGAGAACCTTATAACTATTCTATGTAATTCAGCCAAAGCTGAGAATCAACACTTTTCAGGAGTCAAAAAAACTGCGAGACGGACTCGCACACGAAGGGTTCCGTACCACAAGGCAAAATACGCCATTCTTGTATGAAATGAAAGGGGGTCTCCTTTCATTTTTATGGGTGGGTTACGGGATGGGACGGGTATGGAACCCTAAAAATTACAAAATATAAGCAACATTTTGCTTTTGTTTGAATAATATTTTTTCTCCCTATTTACATTTTTTTTTTTTACCTTCCAGCGACCGCTCGCAAGTCCGCGTGCTAGTGCCGGGCGCGGGGCTGGGCCGCCTCGCGTGGGAAGTTGCCGCGCGCGGCTACACGTGTCAAGGCAACGAGTTCTCGCTGTTCATGCTGTTCGCGAGCAACTTTATACTCAACAGATGTACTGAGGTCAGTTCTGCTACCATTTGCGTCATTAAAGTTGAAAATTACGTAGCGTTGTTAATTCGCAGCAGTTACTCCACTGTTGTGCTGTGTACGACCTGCAGACAGCAGTCGGTCCTCAGTTGCACTAAAATTGTCCCACAGTCGCCCTACAGTTTATCCACAGCTGCGATGCGTTCATCCCAATGTTGCGCTAAATTGTGCCACTTTTGCACTGTATGCGGCGCGATAGGCCTACGTGTAGGTTTGGTTTTGAATGTGTGTGTGAGGGAGGAGCGCGCGGACGCAGGTGCGCTGGGAGCGTGGGGAGCGCCAGACGGAGAGTAGTCCACGATTCCGTGAATTGGAAAATGCTAGTAAAAATTCGAGCGTCACGCAACCCGCACGCTCCTTTTTGAAATTTAACACTAGTAACTTGTCAAGATTTCGTATCTAAAATTAAAATTATGCTTAATATCTGCGTTTCAATCATGCAACTATGGCGCCACCTGGCCACTGTTGCGCCATAATCCTGCTGAAACATAATTATAGTAAAAGGGAAAATGCACATATACACAATACATTAGTATTTTTGGAGTATTTTCCCTTCAGAGAGACCTCTATGGTGTAACACAACATGAATATTTATTTATTTAATTCTTCAAGCACAAAAATGTACAGAGGCGGACATAATGCCATAGGCATTTTCTACCAGTCAACCTTTTGGTGATGCAGAGACAAACAGTGGTAGGTGCAATCATGAAAATTGAGGAATAAATACATATTTTTAAATACAAATACATTAATTTTTTTAAAAACACTAGAAAAACACGCTTTTATAAATGCACGATGCCAGTGCCTATCTTCCGGCTTCATCATCAGACCTTGAAACCTAATCGTGGTCAAAGTTCATTACAAGACTTTTCTAAGAAATCCAAAACAGCTATGATACGATTTTCCATCAAGAAGTTCCAGTTCATATCTTCTGGCTCCATCATCAGATCAGTTCGACAGTACCATATTATTGTATTGTCATCAGAACTACATACAGCTGCCAATTTTCATTACGCTACGACCCTTGGAAGATGGTTAAATGAGTTACCTTAGATTCCATTACATAGTTAGTTACATACAGGTCGACCTAATAAAAGCGTGTTAAAAAACGAATAAAACTATTAATATACAGAAATACACGAATACTGCATGTTGCAGCAACATGTCAACCATACACTTTTTAAAAGTTGTTCAAATAAACCATAGATTAGATATTAATGTCCTGTTACAGATAAACAAATATACAGTCCATCCGTGGGTACATCAGTACGTGAACAATATAACCTGCGAACATCAGTTAATATCAGCCAAGTTCCCCGACGTGTGTCCGTCGGGCAACAGACCAAATCACAACTTTTCTATGACGGCCGGCGACTTTCTCAAAGTAAGTACTTACTACTCAAAACTTAGGTATATAGTTTAGAGCTACTACTGAGGGTGGAGCGCTCTTAGGCTAGGTGGAGCGACGATCTTCGCAGGATGGCTGGTAGCAGCTGGATGCGAGTTGCCGAAAATCAAGTTGAATGGCGTGCAATGGGAGAGGCCTATGTCCAGCTGTGGACTGCTATAGGCTGATGATGAACTGAGAGTGGTGTCCTGAATACCGGATCGGGCAGGGTTTTATAGGAGAATATTATCGGTACCAGCCCGGAGTCGGGATTGATGCCCACAAGCACCGCTGTCTCGCTTCCTATTTCATGGAATTTATAACCTGACATAATTTGGTATGCATCAGAACAGCTCGCCGCCTACCTCAGCGTTGATAGTTTGTGAAAATATCTACTTATAGGCTTCATGATAACATTAATAAGTAATCTATATTCAAACAAGGCTTGAAATCTCCCTAATCACAGCTATAGGGAAATATATTCCAGAAGAAAAAAAAAAGTCAATATCAATCAACTCAGCCTATCACAGTCCACTGCTGGACATAGGCCTCTCCCAGGCTGTCCTCCACCTTCCGCATTGTCAATATAAAAGGCTTTAATAGGGTAGTTTCCTGGGTAAAAATAATAATAATTATATTTAGTCCCGTCAGTTAGATTATTGAAAAATAATGGACACGTATTTTTTCTTTTGTCAATCAAACGAAAAATGACAAAGATAAAGCGCGTCAACATTTGGGAGTGGGAGGTTATGTCACTTGCTTGCAAAAGTGTGGCAAGCAAGTGACGTCACGTGGAACTTTAACGGGCGATATCTTCATCATTTTTTATATAATTGACAAAAGAAAAAATACGGGTTCAATATTTTTTGATAATCTAATTGACGGACTAATTCGATTTTTTTAGGAAACTAGCCTATTGTTTGTTTTTGTTTTGTTTTTTTTTTTAATGACTATAATACACATTTTATAAATCCAGGTATACACAGAAGCAGACGAATGGTCCTGCGTAGCGACATGCTTCTTCATCGACTGCGCGCCCAACGTCATAGAGTTCATAGAGAGAATATACACGATATTACAGCCTGGTGGCTACTGGATCAACCTGGGCCCCCTGCTGTACCATTACAGGTGAGAAATAAAAGCGAAACGGTTATTGGCAATTTCAAGTCGAGTCTTACAGATCAAAAGTGTCTTTCAAACTACCCAAAGGTTTCTTCAGTGTCAAATTCATTTTTTCTTGATGATTTTCCTACCTATATTCAAATTTTATTTATGTTTGTACTTGACGTTTTTTCTAGTTAAACAAATATCAACTTTATTAAAATTGTAATTAAGTTGATTTCAGAGTGACTAGCACTACCGAAAAAGTTATAAAAATGTTTGAAGTTGTAGCGTAAACTGAACTTTATTGTGTAGGAATTAAAGTTATTTTTCCATAAACTCATATTTGTTTACATTTTTGTCGAATGTGTCGCGATTCAAATTCAGATGAGTGACCTTACGTTTACCGATTCAGTACTTCAGACTCAGACTATAGGCCGACCGCTTAACTGAGTCGTTGCCTGAGGTAGCCGCGCGGTGCGGGAGGGGTGATAATTGTCACCAGTTGACGAATCACTGAGCTCTCGTGTCACGTCACCACACCCCTCCCGCACCGCGCTGCTACCTCAGGCAGCGCGAGAGTTAAGCGGTTGGCCCATAGGTGGAGCGATGATCTTCGCAGGGTGGTTGGTAGCAGCTGGATGAGAGTTGCCGAGAATCGAGCTGAATGGCTTGAAATTTGTTGAATTGCGTCTGCATTCCCGAGTTCATACAACCCTAATCTCTTCAGGGCGAGAGTGAATAGGCTTCTTCTGGGCAAGCTCGTTCCACCGTAGATCTCATCCCTGCCTCTGGGCTGGATTGAGGTCAAGAGTGAGCGCATTGTCAATAAAAAAAAAAAAAAAAAAATTATGCCTATGTCCAGCAGTGGACTACTGTCGGCTGATGATAATGATGGGAATTTACTTACAAAAATGTATTCATGTTTTAAACGTTATTTCTCCAGTGACATGCCGACGGAGAACAGTATCGAGCCGCCATACGACATACTACTGGAGATTATTAGAGATATAGGATTCGATATATTGGTGAGTTTATTCAATCACTACACAACACTTTTGTCCGCGGATCCGTCCGCGTAGATGTCGGAAAATATCTCACGGGAACGTGCTGCCGGGATTAAAAGTACACACAAGTTATAAACTATCTGTGTGCCAAATTTTATCCAAATCCGTTCAGCAGTTTTTGCACCAATCCGGAACATACATATAGACAAAGAGACAACAATTCTTTGTTATTATTTTATTATATTATGTATAGATTTGACTTTATGGTTTGCAGTAGTGAAGGGGATGTGAAATACGATATTTTCTTCTTGAATCGAATGTTTTAATTTGCTTGCATTTACGATATGATAAATCTTGGCACGCGTACACTTATACGCGAGAGTGACTGATGTACAGTCACGAGCACCAATATGTCAACACTTGGCAACTTTAAATTGCGACTTTTTCGTAAAATAACGAATGCAACGTTGAAATACGACACAGTACATAAACCTATGGGTTCGAAAATGCTGTTCGTAACAACATAAATTTTCATTAAAAAATAAAGGAGTAAATCGCTTTTGAATAAAGCCTAGTATACATACTTTTGCTCGTGACTTTACCAAGTGATCGTAAAGGCGGTGCTGTCAAAATTCTACAAAACAAAACACAAACGGTCAACTAGACTTGAATTAGCGAGAAAGAAATATGCAATTGCTTAGCTGTCCTGCGCGGCCGCAGTGAGGTGCCCGCGGTCGCCCGGCGTGATATCCTCGACAGTTACATTACCATCAATTATTCGCCTCCTCTCTCCTTAAACATCATCGTTATATATTTTCTTTACTCCTGTTTTATGTTTATTTATATATATATATATACTAGGAGACCCGGTCGACGTCCTGCCCGGAAAAGCAGCGCCACCTACCGGATCTAATTGTGTTTTCAAACCATCCAGGAACCCATTGAAATATAGACACAAAATTTCATCCAAATCGGTCCAGCCGCTTAGGAGGAGTTAGGTGACAAACACACGTACAGAAGAATTATATATTTTAAGATATTTTTATTTAGATTAGTATAATATACTTTATGTATGTATTTATTGTATTATGTAAATGGTACACCACAGACTGCCTACAGTATTTGTCTCTCCTTCCCCTTTTTAATCCATCCAAAGGTTGTCTTTAAAAGATAGCTCTTAGCGATAAGACCGCCCATTGTGTCACCCTTTGTAAAATTTCTATATTTATATCTGCAATTTATATGGTGTACACAATAAAGAGTCGTATTTTATTTGTGCCCACAGAAAGACCAAACGGGCGTGAAAACGAAATACGCCCAAAACCCGCACTCCATGATGCAGCACGAATACGACTCGGTGTTCTTCGTGTGTCGCAAACCTTACTGTATGTAGCCACGTAGCAAGTTATAAGTTATTTATTATATAAACCGTTTTATATGTAGTTAACGTTAGAATCTGCGGAATTTTTGTCTTTTTTTTTTGGGCAACTGTTGGCTTATTGTTGCGCTACAGTTGCGACGCTATTACGCAGTTGTAAACTAAAGTTGCATAAAATAATTTTGTGTTGCTAGAAACATGTAGCTGACAACATTCTTATATGTATATGAAGGACTGCTTATACGGGCAACTTAATTGCCTAATTTTGGTCAAAAATGACGTCATAAGAACATCAAGCCATTTTCTGTGAAATAAGTGTTTATATTCATTCTGTGATGCCCTCATGTACGTATTGTTGGTAGAAATATAACTACCACACCATATTAAGCGATTTGAAGCAATTTATTACACTACATTGCTGCACTACTTTAGGCAAAAATTGCTCGCGTATGTGCATCCTGAAACATGTTTCCAGCAACACAATACCACGTTGCTGCGATAATGTTCTGAAACTTTTCAGTAACAAAATACGTGGATCTTAGCAACTGTTGTATTAAAGTTGCGCCACAGTTGCGCCACTATCGAAATAAGCACAAAACTTTTATGAAGTAACATGGATACTAATTGTTAGTTATGTGTAGTTACGAAATACATATTAATAATGTTATTTATTATTATACCATGTGGGGACGACATTACGACGATAAATGAAATTACTGGCATTAGTAGTGCATAGCACTGACATCTTGAAAAACCTACCTCAATCCAAACATCGAAATTTACAAAAAAGCTAAATAGTAGTGATGGGCTGTATATGGGTTTTTCCCAATCAGCCGACTAGCTATAGAGATTATACAATATTATAAAGGATGGCAGGGACATCGCGCAAACTGTAACCATGAATTCGGCACATGATGCTAGACCCTCTAGCGTGGACATTTGCGTGGATGTGACGCATGTTTCCCCCAACCATTTCTTATTTTTTTGTTTTTTTTTTTTTTGCGTCATGTTTACCGCAAGTAAACGTAGTTTCTTTCTTTTTTTCTATAGATGGTTATTAAAAAAAAAAAAAAAATGTTTATAAAAAGGTTCAGAATAATGTACTGCTCAAAAACTCAAACTCTAAACATTTCTTTCAATTCTTCTTCTTCGTGTCGCTGGAACGGCAATTTTATTTTATTTTTATTTTTTTGTCACTTCCACGGCGTTGTCGGTGGCAGCGCAGAGGTCAGTTTGACTGCAATTAAACTATTTACAGGCACTTTTGAATTGTCAAAGAGTCTGTCAATTAGTCAGAAAGCTTAAGCTAGTCGCCCATTCCAAAACGTAGATCTCTATGGTGAAGAACGGGCAAGAAACTCCACGGACACTCTTTTAAATCAAGATATTACAAAATCCTGGGTACATTATTCTTTTTGTTTCTATATGTGAGAACGATGTAAGAAAAAAAAATGAAGGAACAATTTAAAATAAGCCTTTTAACTGCTAAATAATAACAGCCGCGGTTTAAGCTACGCTTGCCGCGGTTGGTCTGTGGATGTGCGACCGTCTTTACATACCGAGACCCCTCCGTGCCTCGGAAAGCACGTTAATCCATTACGGGTAGTCAGGAGCCCGAAAGTCAGACAACCAGTCTTACCAAGCGGTATCGTATTACCCAGTAACTGGGTTCTGGAGGTCAGATAGGCAGTCGCTCCATGTAAAATACTGGTATACAGCTGCATCCGGTTAGACTGGAAGCCGACCCCAACATAGTTGGGACAAGGCTAGGCAGATGATGATTAGCATAAGTACAACAGCCTGATAACAACAACCATCGGGCACTAGCCCACCAGGCACAGAACCTGTCTTGACGGAGGATCCTTCCTTTTCAATGGAGGATGAGGAACTTTCCACTGCTGGGGAGCTTGTGGCGCCACTTCCTCTTGAGTTAAGAGATGCCCAGTCTCCATGACTGAATCCATGGTGACACGTTGCGCGTCGACGTCCCTGCCACTAATACTTGATTGAATTTTTGTTTCTAGACTAAAAACGTAATTGTATATACAAAGTTTAATTTATTGTCGTATCATGACGTCCTCACCCTGTATTAAACATACTGAAGGACGAAAGATTTTGAAATAATGGTTTGGGAAAGAACTCGGTATTATTTTGACCTTTATGTGGACCTAAATTCTGGCCTACATTTTTTAGTTTTGTCGTTACAAGCAAGACTGGTATTAAATATTGTAAGATAGTATGTAAAAACCAAATGGCTTCCCGTTTTGGAGACTTTACCCAAACCATTATTTTATAGATGATTGGTTTAGGACAGCGATACTCAGCCCTTTTATCATTTGCCACTATTTTCCGAATATTCCCAGTTGTCCATGGATTGCCACCAGGTGGCAATCGGGAATAAAATTCCAGTTGCCACCGGGTGGCGACTGGGAAGTTATTGGCCCCACTTCAAATCGCTGTACACTGCGGCGTGGATCGCCAACCCCCCACATCGTTGTCTGTCTTACGGCCGCGATGAGCGGGATGGCGGTCAGACTTTTCCAATGTGGTTTTATTTGTAGATAAGAGAGAGAGAGAGAGACAAGAAAATTTTGTTTGTCATACAAACAAAATTTTCTTGTTGAGTTGGCGATCCACGCCGCAGTGTACAGCGATTTGAAGGGGGAGCAACAACTTCCGGATTGCCACCTGGTAGCAAGTCATGTGGACGCGACTGGGAATATTCCCTATTTTAGACGAATCGTCGATTAAAGTAAATAATTACTTAGCACATGCTTTGGCTTAGACATGCTCACGTCTCTATCTTGCACATGTAGTTGGACAGTTGTGCGACAGTGACAGGAATAATGCTAAGCTAAAGTATGCGCTAAGTAATGTTTATTAATTGTGTATTTGTCAGCCTGAGTTACCAAATGACGCCTAAATATATCATAGGTAGTTTTTGTAAGGTCCGAATGACGCTTTTGGGAGACATCGGTGACTCAAGGAATTTAGTACATGACGCTAGAAGTTGTCGTAATAAAATAAATCATTATTATTAAATAAACCGCACTTTGACGTTACTTTAAGACTTGACGTAAAGTAAGCGTTTTATTTGAATATGAACATTATTTTGTGAAATATTAAAGTTAATAGTTGTGTGAAACGCTTAAACATACGGTTATACGAATATGAACATTATTCTTAAACGTTTAAAGTTCATATTCGTGTGAAGTTAGTATCGCAGTTCTAACCAACAGGGCAGCTTTAAGCCATGTTATAATCGAAAGATCTCTACGCCACAAGATTAAAGAAACAGGACAATACAGTAGTGATTTGAGGTCAGTAATGGAGATAGTTATACTAGAGTTACAGTAAATAGCTCTCATAGTAATATGTTTTGTAGCCAGTATGTTGGTGACGGACGGACAGATGTATCTGAATTACAACCACAACATAATCAGCCTAATATGTTCCCACTGCTGGGACGCAGGCTTCCTCTCTATAAGGGAGCGGGCCATAATAAAACATAGTGAGGAAACCAGCATGTCCTAAAACCAAAAATTCGAAGACATTTGTGACATCTACCAACCCGCACTGGGCCCGCGTGGTGGATTAAGGCCCACTCCCTCTCACAGAGACGACGTCTGTGTCCCAGCAGTGGGAACATTATAGGTTGATTATGCAATCTGCTAATATACACTCATGTTGCAGAACTCCAGACATACAGACTTGATCGTTTTCCTTTCATCCGCGAACTCTTCGCAATCTTTCAGTGCATCTGTCCCTCCGTCTCAACAAACAATATAACTTTATTATTTAAGTAACTTTTTGTTTACGAACGCTAGTACATAAGCTGTTATCACAAAGTATTTTTTTTTTGTTTTAATTCTTGTGAGTCACTAGAAAACGGTGAAAATGGTTTCAATCACCGACGAGAGAATGCGTTCTTGGCACCTGTCAGTTAGTGTTTTGCGACTTTTATCTTTATTTTAAATGTCGCAGCATCATGCTGAGATAGGAGCCTTTTGGCCTCGTATAGGACTTTCTGTTTCATTTTACCTTATGCTACTTTTTCTTATATAATTTGTTTTTTATTTTATTTTTGACTGCGTTTAGTTTGGTTTGTGTTCTTCGGGTACGAGTCGCAATAAATACTTTTTCTTTTTTTATTAGCTATTAGAATTCTCGCACTGACAGGTGTTTGTCGATGACAGGACTGCCACGGTTGTGTGGCTAACATTTTCGATAGCCCTTTCTGCTGCTAACTATTACGGTTCATGAGATAGTGCCCGCTGACAGACAGACGGACGGATGGACAGTGGAGTCTTAGTAATAGGGTCCCATTGGCCCTTTGGGTACGGAACCTTAAAAACATTTTATCCGGATGATTGCCAATAAGCAAGATGGTACCCAAACCAATTGGTTTGGGTACCATCTTGCTTATTGGCAAATGTTTAAAAAAAACAAGACAGTTGTTAACAAGGAAAATTAAGAAAAATGTTTTTTTGACATTTCCCGATTAGTATATTTTAGTGACTCGCAAGAATTATTTAATCATCGCCAACGCGATAGCGACTGAAACGTAATAGTTTTATTTTTTCTAAGAAATAAGGAAATTTAGGGCCTATAATTACGTACATATCAATACATATTACTTCATTTCCTTTTTTTTTCAAGTAAATTTCTAGACTTTTTATAAAAAGACCAAACAATGATGTAATAAAGCAAAAGGCCAATTCCCGTAATTAAAAACGTTCTAATCTAGTCGCAATCTCATCTCAGCGACAATCAATGTCAAAAATGTAGGGAAATTAGAGGTATTTTTGGCAGATTGAGATAGAGATCAGACTGTGAACGTTATTAAAATTACGAGAATTGCCCCTCAGGTCTTTTTGATACAGCCCACATTGAAGTAGGTTAGTTACGCTCTGGAGCCTTGGACACCGGTAGTTTGGAGACTGATACTTCGTGGGCTATAAATGTTTTTTTATTTTTTTATTGTTATTGTAATATGTATTGATGTGAACACGAAAGTCAAAATAAGAGCCGAAGCTGATATCTTTGTAATGATACGAATGTGTCAAGTTTTTCTTCATGTCATAGATTCATGACCATAGACACCGGAATTTGTCAGTGGTGCGAATCTACATTTTGTATTGGGCAACTAGCTTCAACTTTCTGACTAAAAAGTTTATGTACTGTGACATGCAATAAAATAGAAGCAACAAATAACAACTTTTGTTGTTGTTTGGACTTATTGCATTCAAATAGGGAATTAAATTGCACCAAATGTCTGTCTGTATGTCTTAAGGGTGGTGTACTAAGGTAGCCCGCGCTTGATTCAAATTGTCTTACGTTGTTTGCAAATTGCAAGTCAGTGTCAGGTTGTAGTTGTATGGTGATTAAAATATGACTCGCGACCGTAACAAATCACGGTCAAATCACCAAGTAAATACAAATCACGGAAATCAATTCTAATGATTATAATTCTGTAAAGCTGTAATATGGCTTTACAGAATTATAATCATAAGAATCAGCTATACAACTCCTTGAAGTTCGTGTTGTGACGCGACTCCAACTTCTCGACCCTCAAAGTCCAGTTGCTCTTCACACGCATGTACTCCACGATCTCATCAACCTTCGTGGAGTGGTGCAGTCTGGACACGTACAGCTGCGTCGTCGGGATTGCTGGACTCAGCAGTATGTTGGGTCCTGCATGCGCGGTGCCACAGTGGTTCTGACAAGGAGCCTTCTTCTTCTCCACCTTGACGAAACCATCCTTGTCGCACGTGTCCTTCTCTGGACCCTGCCTTTTCAAAACCTTGTTGGGTTTCGACCGGCTCCGTTTCCCCGTTTTGGTTTTCCCACTAGTTTTACCTGCGAGTTTTGCGACTCAGCAGGATTGTTAGTACGACTACTATTTAAACGACATATAACTTGATACTAACCTGAAAATTGCAAAAACGTAGGAAAATTTGTATTTCGCGGGCTACCCTGACGCTTTCGCCTTCAGCATATTTCTTTTTACACTTACACTAGTATGAATACAAAGAAAATGCAGATCGGCTACGTACACACGTCCGCATATAAGTGATACATAGTCATAATTGTCTTTAATAAATAATAAACTAAACAAAACGTACAGTCCGTTCAGTTATTTTACCTCTGACAGGAGCAACGTAACATCAACCTTATTGTAATGAAAATAAAGATCACAATGATTTTGACTGCAACCTTATAGTAATGACAATAAAGATCACAATGATTTTGACAGCAACCTTAAATCAACCTTGTTGTAATGACAATAAAGATCACAATGGTTTAGACAGACTTGCAGTGGCAGCGACCCAACAGCGACCTTATTAGAATGAAAATAAAGATCATTGTGATTTGGACAGCGATGCAAAATCAGAGGTAAAATAATTGTGAACGTTATATAGTCTCTAACGTACAAGGGGAATCTAAAAGTTGAAACAAAAGTTCAATTTAGGGAACTAGTTTAACTGTATAATTATGTTTTTGGTGCGTTGACTGGCTAGGAAAATTGAATGTCTTGTGAAATAATATGTGTCTTTAAAAACTTTTGAAACGAAAATCTCAAGTTTAGTAAGAAACCGATGGTTGTTTTCAGATGAAATTTAGTTTGATAAATTAACTGTTTGTTTTCTATTAATTAAATTACATTTTATTCGAAAAGATCCATCGATTTCTTACTAAACTTCAACTATATCCGACGATCATGGTTACTTATCTCCTTAAATTAATAATTGCACTCCAGAGCCACAAGATACAAGCGATGCTTAGTTTGTGGCTCACCGAATTCGTCACATTGTATTTTTACATTTTAATGAATAAACTTTATTATTATAAGGTAACACTATTTTGAAATTAATTAAAAGTCTGTATTTTAAACAGTAAGTACATTTTATTTTTCTAGCCAGTCAAAGAAAACAAACTGTTAGTTAAAAATATGTATTAAAAGTTCTAATCGAGCTAATGTATTTTATTGTAATGGCTCGAAACAATGCTTTATTATAGAATTAATGTCTTTGAATAATTTTTGTAATAATAATTGTTATACTCTGTTAATTTTATGATGATTCGTTTGGCTTAAAACGTCTACCGCAGGATATAATCCTCCCGTTTGAATCACCACAACGAGCAGCACTCTATATGTGTAACACACTATCAATCTCAATCGGAATAATTTTGAAGGATATTGCTAATCCATTGCTTCGTATGTTCGAAAAATTTGTCTGATGAACAACGTAAATAGCGCAATGAATGTTGTTGAACTGTCAAAATGACAGCCATTTCTACTGTTAGTGTGTTACGCAATTATCTCGCTGTTCAATGCTGTCCTTATCCATTCGATGCTTCACATCACAAATGACAATCGATTTTTATAAATCAAAGGTTTGTATAATAATTAATTAATAATGTTATTGTATTATAATAATACCGTCAAGTAAAGGTACAATTCCGAACGTAACGGCAGACCGCAGCGGCGTTGCGGTTGACAAGAAACGAGGACGACAGTGTCGCTGCGGTTTTGATTCCGAAGTCGACGTCACATCTATGACGGGAGCGACACTTCTTTTCTTCAGTTTCGCGAAAGTGGTAATGTCGCTGCGGTCTGTCATTGCGGTTGGGCGACACTGCCGCTGCCATCGCCTTTGGAATTGTACCTTTAAAAGCTAAGTACAGTCCGTTCAGAGTGGTTTTATCCCTGTCAGCGGCAAACCAACTGCAACCTTATTGCAACGGGAATAAAGATCACAATGATTTTGACAGCAACCTTAAATCAACCTTATTGTAATGACAATAAAGATCACAATGATTTTGACAGCAACCTTAAATCAACCTTATTGTAATGATAATAAAGACCACAATGATTTTGACAGACTTATCAGTTGCAGCGACCCAACAGCAACTTTATGGGAATGAGAATAAAGGTCACTGTAGTGCAAAGTTAGGTAAAATAACTAAGTTTATTTTTTAACCTGTCGCACAAGACATCATAAAATGAGCCGAGTATAAAATCCCTATGATCTTCATTTTGATCTATTTAACATGTAATAAGTCGGATAAATCTGTTGATCCGAGATTTATAAGTGGTTTGTTGACAGTGACGCTTATATGCGTCAAATATGAGTAAAGAGGAAATAGAGGGAGTAAGAGATACAACTCACAATACATTGGAGTATTATATAGTTATTTTACTTCAATTTCGAACTGTATACCCTATCCAGTAGGTTAACCGTTTTTTGACAGCTGCCTTAGAACGTAACTGTCCCAGATAACGTAAATGTTAACTTTAAAATGCGTAATAAAATACATATTATAAACTGCCTTATCTTATTGAATTAAGTTATTTATGACTTCTTACAGACATTATAATACCGTAAGTGTATCAGTTTAGACAATAAAAAAATAAAAACTAATTGTTATGCGTAGTCCATCTGTCAAAAAACGGTTTACCTAATGGACAGGGTATAGTGCCGATATCAATGGACTTTCATATTATTTTTGCACAACCAAAACTTTTTAAGGTCCTGCAATAAAACCGCTTTTCTCAAACTCCGCCAGAACTCCTTTTGGAGTTAGAGCGAGTCAATTTTAATCTGTTCCTCATACCTCTATACATATTTATTTGACTTACTCTATTAACGATTAAAAACACATAAATCAATTTGTTTATGCTTCTCATTCAAATATTCTTCAGAATATTTCATTTATATCGGCACTACAGCACGAATAGAGTAAAAATACAAACGGAAAGTATATTATACGTATTATATTAGTTTTTGCCCACAATCGGGACCCCAAACAGCTGGGCTAAAGTATTAAATAAGGTACTGATTTAAATTAAAATTAGTTATTGGTTGCATGTTGTAAACAGTTTGTATTGTGTGACTTGTGTAATGTGTATTATAGAAACAGTAGGACAACTTGAAACAAATGTTTAGTTTTTATTCTTAGACTAGCTTTTGCCCGCGACTTCGTCCGCGTGAAGCAACAACGTGAATAACGCAGTGAATGTGGTTGAACTGTCAAAATTAAAGCCGTTGTTACTGATGGTGTGTGTGTGTACGCAATGACCCTGCTGTTGTTAAAACTTGTGTTAACTTATATAATCGTTTTTCTATTGGTCAGTCAGACACAGAACAATTAAATGTCCGTTAAAAATGAGATTTCATCGCTATCAAGGTTCGGTAGGTTTTCTGCTATTAAGGTTTTTACGACAGCAAAACAGTTTTTCAAATATTATAAAAGTGACAATAATATTGAAATGATACAAACCTTATATTTAACTAAAGAGCTACATTATTTTAAGTTGTAATAAAAAATGTGTATACGTAGATATTGTTCCGAGTTGTCCTACTGTTTAAAACGCACTGTTGTTAATTTGTTAAGCGAAGAGATTAAAACAATGATTTATTGGTTAATTTTTTCTTTTTATTTCGAATGCCTAGTTTTTCACTAGTTTCTAGTTTTTGTTAACAACAAGTCAGCTTTTTGTGATGTTGTCTAACAAAGTAGTTCCTCAAACTGTGATACAAAAAATATTACATCCCTTTTTGGCTTCGCCGCAGTCGGGTACAGCCAGATTCAAACTTTATGGCTCTGAAGTGCGCTACACGCTGCGCAGTACCTTGCCCCTCATCCCCGCTGACACGTGAATTTGTTACTGCGCAACGACTCGCCTCATGTTCCGAGCCGCCGCGCCGCATAAACTTTGAATCGGGCTGTACCTACGTACGGTTGTTAGTCACAGTGTGATTACTCATCCAAGTCAGATCAATCGAGCTTCCGATGCTATATACATTTATTTATCAGAATTTGAAATAAAACAACTAAGTAATCTGTCAAAGTTTTATTTAAATACTGTATATAATATCTCCCAATTTTATTTAAATTTTCATTTGAATGGTTCATTTTAGCATAGGTAAGGAATTGCCGTCTCAACTTCAGTAGTTTTTGTGGGTTTACGAACTGTGTGTAGCCCGCTTCTAGGATACATCCGGGGTAGTCGGGGAATTTGACTTCGCCGTCCATGTTCAGCTGTTTTGCTTCGAGGATCTGTTTTGATATTGATTGCGTGACTTTGTCTAGTTCGTAGAGGAAGTTTGTTGATGTTAGCGGTGTCTGAAAGATTGAAAAAATGGTGGTGAGTAAGGCCGCTATCCCACTGGCGTTTTACGAGCGTTGGCGCTTCTCCAGCGTTATCTTCGCGAGTTTCTAGTGGCAAGCGTTACATCCGCTGAACGCAACGTTAACGTCACACGCACACATGCTGCGATTTAAGGTGTAAGTATATACAACTCAACGCTCGTAAAACGCCAGTGGGATAGCGGACAGCGGTAGCGAGTAGTTTTTTGTTGGTGATGACTGGTTTTTGCACGACAACGGCCTACAGTAGTGTTGACACACTACTACAATCGGCAATAAAAGTAGGAAAGAAATGTCAAAATCAAAATAAGTAGGTAAAATAACTATAAAAAAACTGATACTTCTTCAAAATATTAAAGAAAAGAAAGAAGAGAGAGTTATATCTTTCTTCTCTCATGCAAGAATTCACAGAAAAATATTTCAACTTGTATTGAGTGACGAAAGCATGCATAGCAGAAAATAAACAAGTTTAGGGCCAATACTTACATTCTGTGTACTCATATTAGGGGGCGGAGGTTTCTTCTCGAACAGCACTTTGTACACATCCTCTAAGTTCAGCTCATCTGTAGGCAGCACTGTGAACAGTGGGCTATCCCATCTGTTGTTCGAGTTTGGCTCTTCGAACCTGAAATATTTGAAAAACAATTAAAGCTATGTTGCAAGGATGAGATTGTGTGGTTGTTGCTCCTTGGCAAAAGGGTGGGTATCTTCGGTGGAAAATGCTGTCAGCCAAAGAATTGTTGGATTGTTGCAACTGTGCCAGACTATCTGGCATCCATATTGCTTCCTAAATGTGGGCCAAAAACTTTGATGTGATAAAAATTATAAAATAAATTACTCTTTAAAATAAGATATCCACAAGCTTTTTTCCATACTTGCTGAATATGGTTCTTATGTGGCACTAAGTACTACATGGTAGAGTTTAAGAGAAAGAATAAAGGTATGTACATATGTTTTTTTACCCTGTGCTGTCCCGCACCTGGGCAAAGGCCTCCCTCCACTCCTTTCATCATTCGCAAGCCCGAGGGTCCTCTTTCCAGTTTTGTCGGCACCTATCCAGCTCGTCCCATCATCTATGTGGTCTGCCGCAACCCTACCTCACTGTCTCAGGGCACCAAATCTGTGCTATATGGGCGCACAGTTCGTCTGGTATGCGGCAGGCATGTCCTGCCCAGTGCCATTTAAGTTGGGCAGCCTTTTGAGTCACATCAGCTACTACACTTTGTTTTGGAGCGCAGTATTGTCTCAAACACAATCCGTTAATTTAACACCTAGCATACTGCGCTCAATTGCTTGGAAAAAACATTGCAGTAGGAATTCTCTAAAATTATTTTATATACTCTTGCATCCCTTACCTTAACCTAGTCAAAGCATTAAATACTTCTTCAGTATAAGGAACACTATCCCTCTGTGGCTCTGTATTATTTCCTTCTGTAGCACTCTGCCTCTTCAGATTAGCCTCCCAAGCTTCATCATGGTTCCTGATAGTGTAGACAGTGCATTGTGTCGACTTTGATGCTTTTGAAGCACAGTATAGTTCGTAGCGGTAGCCTAAAAGATGAATGATCAATAATGTTAGCATTTACATGTAGGTATATTTTATAGAGCTAAAAATTTGTGAGCTTCTATGTCCCCTACATACAGTCACGAGCACCAATATGTCAACACTTGGCAACTTTCAATTGCGATTTTTTCGTGAAATAACGAATGAAACGTTGAAATACGACACATTAGATAAACATATGGGTTCGAAAATGCTATGTTCATAACAACATAAAATTTTATTAAAAAATAAAAGAGTAAATCGCTTTTGAATGAAGCCGAGTGTATACATACTTTTGCTCGTGACTGTACAAGCTCACAAATTTTTAGCTGTAATCTTTGGACTTACAAATCTGATTGCAAAAATCCTTTTACTAATAGGACGCTACAGTATTGCCGCGTGTCATAATGAGAACTTTTATGTTAAAACAAAAAATTTCATGGGGAAAGACAAGTCGTGGGCAGAAGCTAATACTTAATAAAATACAAAATATTTGTCTTTCTACCTGTCTGTTAGCTTGCTTGATATTGGATTACTTACAAGGTACCTCGTTAAAACTAGCACGAGTTAAAACAGTCTCAGAATCATTTACCTTATGACCTTTTTAGGAGAGGACTTATTTCAAAGCAAAAAAAAAAAAAAAAAACAAGTTTTGAAGAGGTAAACTTCTTTGAAACTAAGAAAAGAAGTACTAAATGGTTGTAGAATGTTTGGCAATATTTTTTGGGCTGTCTAATGCCATTCAGTGTCCCACTTCTAGTTATTTAAACATGTATTTGCATGAAAACAGATGGTCAACTTTAGTCGTTTTTTTACCTTTAATATAGTTACTTCCATCCAATATAACGACATTGTCCTTTCCAATAAGCTTCAATACCTCTGATTTAAGGTATCCCCTCACCCTTTTCTCTTTTTGCGAGTCCAAATACGTCGAGTTCTTGTCATAACCTAACTTTACAATAGCTTCGTCTTCAGATACAATTTCCACCTTTTTTCCGTGTTTATTTACAAAGAAATCTTTCAATTCTGTTGCTCTTGATGTTTTGCCACTCACTGGTGTCCCACAAATTAATATTAATGGCATTTTTAATGGGTTTAGTGATTCAAAACTGTAGTATGAAAACAATGTCGTCTTGTCAATGTCAAAATCAATAAGTGTCAAAATCAGCTGCTGTCATTCGCGTTTTGTTATGCGTAGTAGATTGTAGGGTTAATGATTTCATATTGAAACTATTTTCTGAATAATACTGTCTAAGCCAAGTAAAAGCCGTTATGTAGACTGTGGCGAATTAAATTTTGCTGTCGTTATATCGTTTTTGCCAGCACATCAAGTTACTACAATCCGTCTTTCTTTAATAGATTTTCAACTTTAAGTCTCAAATGCTAAGGTTTAAAGTGGATTGGGAAAATTTGACCTTTTCGGGTAGCTTGACCTGCTGGCGTCTGTACAATTTTTATGAAAGTTTTAGGAAAAGAACAATTAAATTACAATACATTTTAAACAATTTATTTTTTTAAACAATTGCACATTACTTATCTTTAGTAAAAATAAATAAATTAATTAAAAGGGAGATCAAATCAAGAGATTATGAATTTTACATCAGAATGGAAATGGCAAGTCAGGTATATTCACAGCGCGATCAGGGAGCTAACTTAATATGAACTCTATTTGTCAGGCAGTAAGATCGTTACTTGTAAATTTATTACGGAACATTTATTACCACCAGCAATCAATCAACCCACAATGGGACAACGTGGTGGACTATGGCCCATATCCTCACACAGACGGAAGGCCTGAGTCCCAGCAGTAGAACCATTTTATGCTGTTTATGTAGACGGCTGCCTGGCAATTACAGTTCATAGTAAGCCCCCAGCGTCGATTTGATCAAGCCTGATCGCTTACTTAAGATAAAACACATTAGTTTAAAATATACAGTCAAATAAATAACATTTACAGCCGATCGATTCTATAAAAATCTCACCGTGAAAAGTTAGGTGAAGTGAGCTTAGAGTGAGCTGGCAATAGTGCCAATGCTAGGGGGCATTAGTTGGAATGACAGCTCACTTCCCTAAGTTTTCACGGTAAGATAGTTACAGAATCGCACTGCTGTTTACATTAAAGTAATAATTTACAGAATTCAAATTTTTATTATCTTCCGTTATTAGGGAAATATTAGCAGGGCTTAAAGAGTCCCCTCAGCCTTTAACTATGTCCCTCATCATCATCATTTCAGCCGAAAGACGTCCACTGCTGGACATAGGCCTCCCCAAAGCACCTCCACTGCGACCGGTTCTGTGCTTCTCGCATCCAACGAGTTCCCGCGGCCTTCTCAAGGTCGTCGGTCCACATTGTGGGAGGCTTTCCAACGCTACGTCTTCCGGTACGAAAAAAAAGATGATCAGACAACTAAAATAGATGATCAATCAACATCAACGGTATAGACGGTACAGCCTTCCAACGCTACCATGTCCCTAATCATGGACTATTAATAACAATAGTCACCAGCCATTCATGCTTAGTTTAGGCTCGGAACTAATGTTACGTCCATAGGTGTTACGGAGTATGAAAGGTCCGTAACTATGGATTAATTGCTTAGGGTGTAGGCCCCAGGCTTGTATACTATTTTGGTCCCTCTTAAAAGTCAATATAATTCATGTGCTGGTGTTACGGAGTATGAAAGGTCCGTAACTATGGATTAATTGCTTAGGGTGTAGGCCCCAGGCTTGTATACTATTTTGGTCCCTCTTAAAAGTCAATATAATTCATGTGCTCGGATACGACGCCTCGTATCCAAGTGCTGGTGACCTTCACGTTGTGGTAGATGCCAGGCTGGTGGTCTACGCCGCAGCCGAAGCCTGCAGACGTGATGCCGACTAGGTAGTAGCGGCCGTTGTCTGACACTATTAGGGGGCCGCCGGAGTCACCTAAAACATGAAAGAACAATATTAAACTCAAACTCAAAGCATTTATTTCAATTAAACCATTTACAGGCACTTTTGGATTCTCAAAAGATTTCTTCACTTTTCGGTCAGTTAGTCAGAAAGTTGAAGCTAGTTGCCCATTCCAAAACGTAGATCTCTATGGAGAAGAATGGGCAAGAAACTCCAAGGATACTGTTTTAAATCCAATCCAAAATCCTGGGTACATTATTTTTGTTGCTTCTATAAGTGAGAACACGGGTGAGAAAAATGTTAAATTAGCTAGGCTTAACAGTTTTAGATCTTAGAAGCTCTAAGTTATTTTTAAGACCCACTGCAACTGGGATCAATACTCCCGTTCGTAGACGAAGGCGTAATTGCTTCGTCTAATTTTTCTCCAGGCCTTGTCAAAGGCGTAACACACATAGGCTTGCCAGTACGTTAGACGAGAGATCTCGGCATATACTATGGACGTCTGCCAAGTCATTTTATTCGGTAAAAGTCTGAGATAAGTTGCTATCACCCACAGTCAAACAGATAAAAGTGATGAAGTCTGAAATCTTGGCTAGATGAATGGAGGATATCCATTATTGGTAATTTTATTTATCTCTTGTTTGTGGCTCTCTTGGGATTAAATTGTGAGTCAATAACAGAAGATTACCTAAACAGGCATCCTGGTGCCCGTCCGAGTGTCCAGCGCAGATCATCTCGGAGTGAATCTCTACCGAGATCTGTTTACTCCTGTGCCAGTTTATGCACTGTTCTTTACCTGTAAACAAAATATTTCGTTAGCTAGTTTGACGAAGAAAAACTGTGTCATGAATGGCTTGTTAAGACGTGCAGTTTAAGTGTTGCGAAAGATCTCTTGATTAAATTGTTCAGTGAATTTTCCAGAATGTTTTCGCTTATTGGGAAAGGCATTCCAGCAGATGGAATGCATTGAGCGGTACTAAATAGTGTTTATAACCGACTTAGGAAGTGAACATTTTATATTCAAGGTAGATTTGTATAAGGTCTCCAGAAACGGTTCCACAATTTTCGTAAAAGCAAATAAGAATACAAGATAAATAAGAACACTTACTAAGTATAGGCACCGTCGCAGACCTCAGCATATTGGTCCCAGTATGCCCCGTGCTGGCGTCAGTCTTGCCCCAGCCGGCGATCACACCGGCCCTACCTCTTAGCTCCATGTCTCTCTCCGGCAGACATATCGGCAGGATATGGGTAGTATAGGTGATAGGTCGGGACAGTTTGAGGAGCGCTATGTCGTAACGGTCAGGTTGCGTCATACGGAATTGGAAGAGCGGGTGAAGAATTTTTTGGACGACCCTGCAAGGAAAGAAATGGTTTTAAGAATGCTGCATTGACTAAGTTCTAAGCATCGTATGGAACTTCTAAATATTTCGGTTGGTATGTATGTTTTATTTTGGCTTTGTTTTATTTTGAATTTAAGAGGCATAAGCAACCCGTACACATGTCCTAGAATAGTATGTTCTTTTTTTCCGTGGGGAAATCTTCATGGATACCCTCCGTCTGGGGAGAACGGAGGGTTATGTCGGACTACTACCGACTACAACCTCACTGTTCCTTCTAGTACTCGTATCTATCTCCCGGGTCCCTGACTTATGGTACTAGAATAGTATGGTCGTGACACTTGCACTCACGTCAGCAAGGCAATCGTTTTAGCCTATGACGACTGATGCAGTTAGATATCTACTGCATCGGGATACTTTTCCCTACATCAGCCTAAATTAATGAAGAAGAAAAACAAAAGAAGATTATATAGCTCACCCCAGTTTCCTTGCAGTATGGGCGCCTGCGCTGGTATCCAACGCTCCCAGCCACACGGCTATATCGCGAGGACGCGCTCGAGATACGCAGTGTGCTGCTGTAGCGACATACCAGCGAGACACTGAAACATACGAAAATCCAATTAGAGCCGAATCGATGCTATAAAGCTACGCCATATTTAAAGCTACTGTGGCGGGATCTACATCGCCTCATTCGAAATACGCATTGACAGTGACGTCACGCAAAATTCTGCTTTGCGCAAGCAGAGCTTACCGTGCAACTAGCATATATGCAACGTCCCGACATCAATCGTCGGGCTGTTGCCCACCAGACACAACACCCGTCTGGTCAGAGGATCCTCACCTTTCTATGGAGGTTTTAAAGTTCACACATGAACTTTACCCTGCTCCTCATATCTCTATACAGACAAAACAGGCTGAAATTGAAATATATCTGATGGAAAAAAACAATAACACTACACTGCCCGGCACTGAAAATCAAAATCAGGACAGCTGCTGCTGCAGTAGTCACTCTAGCGACCAACAAGCCAGTTAAGCATTTTGACTTACCCAGTACACCACCACACTGAAACTCGGAGATCCTGACGTGTGCCTGCCAGGGAAACTCCGCGAACCTCGCCTCTCTGCCGCCGATGATCCTCTTCTGTATCATCTTCGTTGAAGACAGGCCGCAATCCACCTGGAAACCAATGGTAGGAAGGTGTAAGGTCTTCGTTGTAAGAATACCAGCTTTTATTTGTATGATTGTTACGAGTTCCTCTAAACTGGCTGACTAGTTAGTTGAATGGTAAGTGGTTACCATTACCATTGATTTGTGGTTTTCTTTTTGTTTTTGTCTCTGTGTTTTTGTTTACTAACAATAGTTTTTAAGAGCAACGTTACTAACAATTGGGCTTAGTTGCCATAAATAAACAAATATTGAATTGAATTGAATTACATTAAAGACATGAGAGGTCCTTAGTACTAAAATTGTTTACCTACCCAAATATAGTCTAAAGTTTTATCGGACTGTATCGACATCATCCCGGGATCTTCACCGCCACATGCGAACTAATCATCACACTGACATCACGCAAAACCCTGCATCGCGCGAACAGAGTTTACTGCGCAACTAGCATATTATATACAACGTCCCGACATCAATCGTCGGGCAGTTGCCCACCCGACACGACACTTGTCTGGTCGGAGGATTCTCCCTTTTCTATGGAGGATAAGTAAACTTTACACCCTGTTCCTCATGATCACTAGTATTTCTGAGGCCACTTCACTTCACTAGTATTTCTGAGGCCCGGTAAGATATCATCATTGACAAATTTAAACTTTAGGTTTATGTCGACGGGCCCACCATTCCATATAGATGAAGACGTTTAGCAATTTTATCGCTAAGATGGAAGTACCGTCACTTTTTTACTTTCTTAAATAGAATAAAGTCAGCAAGTTTACCTGCGGGACATCATCATCAGCTCGTCTCCGGAACACGTTGGCGGGCACCACGCTACGCTGCGGCACTTGACGTAGCTGCGGAGGTACCACCTTATACTTCCAGTCTGATGCTGGGATACTGGAAACAAAAGAGATATATGGTAAGAACACCCGTTGGAGAATCTTCTTGACTATCACTAATCTGCAGGATTGTAGACTTTTATTTATAAGAACCTGGATTGCGATTCTGTAACCATCTCACCGTGAAAACTTATGTGAAGTGAGCGTGGAGTGAGCTGTCATTCCAACTAATGCTCGGGGGATTGACATTAATGACAGCTCACTCTAAGCTCACTTCACCTAACTTTTCACGGTGAGATTATTACAAAATCGATTGGCTGTTGACGGTTTAATAACCTTCAAAATGATTCAGATTCTGATTGATAGTGTGTTACGCAATAAGGGTGTTGTTTGGTGTTTCTTATACTAGAAATGTGCATCCCCTTTACAGCTAAAGCTTGAAATTAGAATGCCAAATGATAATAAATGATAACAAGCGCGGTTGCAGTCCAAGATTTTAGGGAGGGTTTACCAAGTAGTAAATTAACAACTTAAGCTAGTAAGGCAAGTAAATCATGCAGACTCTCAACAGCTTGAATGATTTTGGGGGGGTCATGACCTCCACGACCCCCCCTCGGACCACGCCTGGCCTATCATACATTGTACATATTTACGGTGAAGAGAACCTGGACCAAAGGGCCTGTCTTACCAAAAATGTCAGCCTGAATATTTCAAACAGGATGAAACGATCTTACCTGTTATCCAGAACATCATTCCTAATCGGCTCATTGGACACGCAGCAAGAGAACAGCCAGCTCCCGCCACAGCCCCTGACCCGGGTGCCCCCTCGAAGCCAACATGTCAGCGACAGGGTACAGGGTCGCACTTCTGAGCCCAAGTTACAGGTACTAGGGTAGCCCAGGATCGAGGCTAGCATACGACTTGTTAGGGCTGGAAAAAGAAATAACATTTCATACCAGGTGTCTTTAGTTTAATTTTTGTTCCAGGCTTTTAGAACAGCAAAAAATGGTCTGGGCTAGATTCCTACTTATGAATTGAAGTAAACAAAAGTCGTTTTTTATTTTGTAATGTTAATATCTTTACATACTATTGTATAGAATCAAGTTCTTCTAACTAAACAGACAGCTGCTGGCGAGTTTGTTGCGCCACTTCTTCCCAGCTAAAGCACTAGGAAGTGCTGAAGGGCGGGCGTTTTTAGGGACTGTCTTATGTAATTTTGACGTTCAAAAAGTGCTAATTGAATTAATGACTCGATTTTTGGTGTAAAAATACCGCCTTAAAAGGTTATCATTATTGTATTGACACAAAAAAATGTTCAAACATTCAGTTTCTGAGCATAAGATTATGGTTCTCTTTTCCAACTAATGTATAAAAACCAGGATTCAATTGTAAAAAATATCGTAAATATCAATAATACCTACATTCACCAGCAACAGTGCCCGTCACATTCAAAATAACGAGCGGAATCAACCATTTGCTGAGCCGCCATCTTGTTTCTGGCGCATTCTTCCTCCTTCGTTTGTCGTTGGACTGTCCTCTATGTTTATGGTACGTTTGGCTCCATGGTACCTCATGTTTCACCGTTGACATGGCGCTATCGACTGGTAGTGGTGGGACATAGCGTGTGCTGTGGCTGCGCTTCTGTATAAGAGGTTATATCTGGAACAATGGGATTCTGGTTTAATATTGCATATTCAGCCCATAATGATCCCACTGTTGGGATATAGGTCACTGTTTTGTGAGAAGGATAATTGTTACCCATCACGCGAGCCCAATGCGGGTTGGTGGATTTCACATAAATATGTCTTCGAATTTTTGGTTTCCGAAATATGTATTTCTTTTTCTTAACCGTTTTGGGGTCGAACGTCGAAAAACTCGGGCCATTAGGAATGGGACACTGCCGCTCCAATTGTGTAAAAATGACAAGGTTTTACAGGGATGTATTTTTGGGACCTCAGTCTAGAACACCTTCCCCTTGGTTTGCCTCTAGTATACCGAATGCTTTCTTGATTGATATCGTCTACTTAGATAGATAGATATGTATACGTAATACGGGCTAGTGTTCGCTACTCCACGTCAATGCACATATTTTGCGTACAGCCGGTCGATTCTGTAAAAATATCACCGTGAAAACTCAAGTGAAGTGAGCTTGATGTGAGTTGTCAGTAGTGTCAATCCCTAGCATTATTTGGAATGACAGCTCACTCCACGCTCACTGCACCTAAGTTTTCACGGTGAGATGGTTACAGAATCGCACTGCAGGTGGGGAAAAACGATAATTCGATTCACCCCAGCTCCTCAAGGAAGGCCAGCAACGCCTTGTTGTTACTGACAAGTGACAATCTCACGGAGGTTACCTGGGTTAACCTGTATGTGGCAACTACGGGTAATCATATTTTACTTAATAAACATTGACAAACAATGGACAGCCTATACATACGAGTATAAAGCCAATACGCATGTTGCCTGATGATTTTTCGAATTTTAATTTATTTGCAAACTCAAACTCAACGTGGTGCTGTAACAAAATATGGACAAAAATAATCTGAATTAAAAATGAATTTAATTTATATGTATACCTATACTTTTTTTTTTTTTTTTATATATTTTTTTTTACTTAAGTTTTAAATTTTGCACAAGAGTGCATTATAAAACGAACTAACGAAGAATTTTCCGAATATAAATGCATCCCCTAAAGATGTTAAATGATGATGAAAGTTTGTATGGAACTTCGTCATTTTTCTTGCCGATGGGAAATCCTATCAGGCGCACAGCTTTCAATATTATTACATAATCAGCCTATAATGTTCTCACTGCTGGGACACAGGCCTCCTCGCGGTGAAAGGCAGTGGGCCTTAATCCACCACGCGGGCCCAGTGCGGGTTGGTAAATGTCACATGTCTTCGAAGTTTTGGTTCTAGAAAATGCCGGTTTCCTCACGATGTTTTCCTTCACCGTTTTGGGCAGTGGTGATGGAATAATTTACACAAAGTAAAGCGCCTGTCTGGGTTCGACACTATGACCCACCACTCGTACAAGTACACCACCAAGTGGCCTCTACCACTGGGCCACCACTGGTCTCTCCAATATGAATAATCTTGTTGTTTATAATCATTGCTTACATTTTATTACTTAGCACAGTTAGAAATCAACTTTCATGTTCGCGTTGATAGAATAATGACAGCTGTAACAAATGCCTGCGTCAGTTCAGACGGGTCGAGTCCTACAAGACGAACGATGCGTGCGACTTTCGCTACTAATTAACGCAAGCGACGCGTGTACATAGGCTTAACTTTTTAATTAGGGTTTTGCTTGGTAGTAAGATGTATTATCTTTTTAGAGGTTTTTCGAACGATATGTCCTCGAAACCGACGAGACCCTTAGGGGCTCGTAATAAGCAATGCTCCTAGGGTTGCAAAATATAACAAAAGCTGCTTAGCTATGTGTGTACGGATTTACAATAAATTGGCTGGTGATTTTAAATTGTTAAATACGAGATACGAGTTTTAAGCGAAATTTGCATGCTGAGCCTTAGCCCGGCAAAATATGTTTGTACTATTTTTAACTGTAAGACCTGTTATACCATGTTTTGGGCAAATAAATATATTATTATTATTGAAAGGAATAGTTTTTCGATGCAAGATCCAATATTGAAATTTAAAAGTTAAGTTAATTGTTTTGAAAAAAAATACTGGAACGACGATAATTCGTGTCTACTTAGAGGCAAAAAATCAAATCAAATCAAATCATTTATTAGTTTGCAAACATGGGTAATTAGGATACATATAGATGTTTTATTTATTGTCTTAGATAGTGCAAAAACTTAGTTTGCACTATCTAAGACAATAATTACACGACTTTTTGAAATGACAATTTACCGCAAGTTTTCAATTTTATTCTATACGGACGCCACCAGGTCAAGCTACCCGAAACTGTCAAATTTTCCCAATCAACCTTGAACCTTAATGCTTTAGCGATAAAGTTGAAAATCTATTAAAGAAATTTGACAGATTGTAGTAGGTTGATGTGCTGGCGTTTGTACAATAATATGATGACATTCGCTTACTATTCGATTATCTAGACATACAAATTACATAAATTGTGCGTACGATGACTGTTTAGAATACAAAATAGGATCATTTGCAAGTTTAACGCGAAGATACATTTGGCGCAGTGGTCGAGTGTTTTACTCTCTGGGTTGACGCTAAACCATTCCTGTCGGTCACAGTACCTTTAATTTCGTATTAATTAATTATGTCCTTTCTTGAAATGGTTTGCTAAAATAACCGAAAAAATACATTACTGAGTGGGTTTATTTCGAAAAATTGTTTTTTTCTAAATTATTTGTCTGTTATATTTTATATCGAAGTTGAAAAAAGTGGTGTAGCCACGTGCAAGTAGACCATAAAATAATTAGAAAAAAAATATCAAACGCCAGTCTTGCGTCATTTTTTAGAAAACTTGTTGTGAATATTAGTGATTTTCCATGGATTACTTAATTTATTTGAATCCCCCAGCACATGCACAAAAAAAACTCGTCTTTTTACATCACAAATAAGTTTAAATACATTTTTAATTTCGCACAAAATATGAATAAAATTGATCAAAAATCAGTCGATTTTGTGCACGACCCCTTAATAGTTAGTTTGCTTAGGGCTGATTTATCAATATTCCGATAAATATTTTGAAGAATAAATATGCCATATATGAGTTTGACATATTTTCTATGCAAAAGCTGTCAAAACGCAATATTGATTTTATTGCTTAGATAGGAAAAGTTATCAGACTATGAAAAATTAACTGTAAGGTCTGATGTTTCCATCGCCAAGTAACTTTTATTCGAGGAATAAGAATCAGCACTTAGTAGTTTATTTATGAAACAATTAGATACTTCAATGTTTAAGTTAATGAGAGTTAGCGCTACGGCTTCGTTCTGGCCACTTTCCATCGGCAAAGTTTGCTTTCTTAATGCGAAAGGCTGCATCGCCCAATTGTGAGACATGCAATACAATTGAAGATGTGCAACATAATAATAATAATAATATCCCTGGACATTTCACACAGCACCATTTGTCCCAAGCTAAGCAACCTAATGCTTGTGTTATGGTAACAAGATGGCTGATAAACTACTTATATACCATTTTTTTTTTACATTTTATATACATTTGCTGATGGAATGTGTTAAGAACAAAGTTGAAAGGGAATCATTGGCTAGGGAGTTTAAACTTAACATGTGGGATGTTGGACTTATTCAAAATATTTTGGCATACCCTAAATCAGAGAGGACTAAACGTATAATTGGTGGATTAATGCAGAAGTCCAGGCAATAATTCCCTTTCCTGGTTCATAGGATTAGTGATGTAAATAAGTAGGTACATAAATGAACAATGAACATGAACTTCAAGTCGTTCGTGGTGCGTGTTCCGACACATCATCTCGAGAAGTTCCTCAAGGAAGAGTCTGGCCGAAGGGTGTTGTGTACCGCCGGTTTCGTGGCCGGCTACATGACACCAGTCAGCGAAACACGACGCAGACACTTCGTGTGACTTAGTTAGTTTTTAGTGTAATTATAATGTTGTATGTATTTATAGTATTTTTAAGTTATATTAATATTGTATTGTATGAGTTTTATATGGGCCTTGATGCCTGAAATAAATGGATAAATAAATAAATCGTTTTAGTTATGTTAAATAATTTTGTGTGTAAACTAAGTATAGGGTACAATGGGATTGACGTATCCGTGTGGATAATTAATGAGATAGCCAAAAAACATTGTCATTTAAAAAACTCACACAAAACAACATCACGCCTGTAATCTCAGAAGGCCCACCACCCCTCCTCCACACCACCTCTGCTTAACCCTATAGTGCACCCAGATTTCGCCATTTATACTTAAGTTCCATGTGATAAGGGCACTATTGGCACCAAACGGGCACAAATCTAGAACTCTACTGAAAACATTCTGCAGTGCGATACTGCAGTGCGATTCTGTAACTATCTCACCGTGAAAACTTACATGAAGTGAGCGTGGAGTGAGCTGTCATTCCAACTAATGCTAGAGATTGACACTATTGACAGCTCACTCTAAGCTCACTTCACCTAACTTTTCACGGTGAGATTTTAACAGAATTGATCGGCTATTGCATTATTAATTTCATTAGGAATTTCTTTCTTCATTAAAAAGCAGCTGACGGCCATTTTACATTAATTACGTAAACAAATTTCTCACCTATTGAAAGTAACTATTCAACAACTTTTCAAAACAGACTGACATTCAAATCAACTCATTTGTAATGTTAATTAGTTTTCACAAGTCATCTTACAGAAAAAAAATATTTTAAAATATTCTTTAATTTTTTTCTCTAAACATAGACAAAAGACTTCGTCTTCTAACTTTTTAGTTAAACTTTCTACACTGCATTCAAAAGTGAATAATATTATAATAATATATTAATGATTATTATGACCTTGTGAAGGCTGCATAAACCGCTGGCTGCGAGAAGCATAGAACCGGTCCAAGTGGCGGTGCTTGAGGGAGGCCTACGTCCAGCTCCAGCAATGGACTACTTTCGACTGGAATGATGTTCATAGTGATGAATGATTATTCTACTAATTTTATAAACGCGAAAGTTAGTGAGGATGGATGGGTGGGTGTTTGTTACTTTTTCACGTAAAAACTACTGCACGGATTTGGAAGGAATTTGGCACACAGATAGTTTATAACAAGGATTAACACATTGTATATTTTTTATCCCGTTATTCCTACGGGATTGAAACTTATGCAGGTGAAACCACAGGGCACTGCTAGTTATATAATAATATTGTTAATTATTATTTACTAAGGCCCACTTTCACCACAAATCCTAGATGCATTTTACGACAAACGTATTTAAAATAATTAGCATTCTTTTTGTGTCATCTTCAAACGATATTGACCGAAATAGAACGATGTTTTGAGTTCGTGTAGCGCTAAATGCATTAAGTGATTTGGGGTCTGCAAGCTAAAAGCCAATTTCATCAAAGAAAGCGAAAGCGATCAGTAGGTACATTTAAACTGCGTTCAAAAGCTGTAAGTTTCAAAATTCCACAATAATGATTACAGTGACAACTCATGAACCTTACATACTATTTTTGCCTCGTTTACGTTCATACATCAGAGGGGCAATTCTCGTAATTTTAAGAACGTTCACAGTCTGATCTCAGTCTCAATCTGTCAAAAATACGTCTAACATTTCGACAAGTTTTTGACATTTGTTTGTCGCCGAGATGAGACTGCGACTAGATTTTAAACATTTTAAATTACGAGAATTGGCCTTCAGCTATCGTATCGAAAATGACACATTTTGATAACCTGATTATCCTTGCCCCGACAGCAAACAGCTGTCGGAAGTAGCGGTCGTCTGTTTGATTTAAACTGACAAAATTTTCGGATTTTGGAATTGTCAACAACGTTTAGAGGACTTCTACGATAACATTGATTGATGTTCGACACGGTAAGGAAGCGTATCGAGTGGTTGTGAATAGCTATGACAATCGCGATTAGTTTTATTGGTGAAATCTGCCTTTAGTCTGATATTTCGCTTGCAGAAAAAAAATAAACCCCCGTTCGACCAACTTAGGGACAGTTTCGAACAAGCTATCTTAATACACCCTCTACCCTTTCCCAACTATGTTCGGGTCAGCTTCCAGTTTAACCGGATGCAGCTGAATACCAGTATTTTACACGGAGCGACTGCCTACTGACCTCCACAACCCGTTATTGGGTAATACGATGCCCATTGGTAAGACTGGTCGTCAGACTTTCGGGCTACTGACCCCTCGTAACGAGTATCAAAGATCCACGAACGACAGCCGGGTCCAACGGCTTAACGTGCTTTCCGAGACGGAGGGGTCTTCGTATGTGCAGCCACCCATTGACCAACCGCAGCAAGCGTAGCTTAACCTGATCGATCGACCCGTGTGGCTGTTATTACTTAGCCACAAGCCCCCTCATTTTATATTCCTGTGTTTGGGTACATTGCGCTGTCTACTCGTATCAACAATCTAATATATTTAATTTCTACTTTCTAACTTAATCTTCAAGGAAATCTGGATTAGAATACTTTAAAAGTGAACACGCACGAGGAAGCGTCGTAATTAATGTGCATTCCAACTCATAAAATGCTGATAAAATTGAAACTGTTTATTGCTGTTTTCCACTGTTTTGGGACTAGGAAGAAACAGAAGGAATAAAAATAAGAGTAATTTAGACACAGTACGCATAGTGAGGAGGTTCCTCTCTCTATTAGAACCCTGATCACAGGCAGCTCGGACCCTGTTCCTGATGCCGATGGACCACTATTTTTTATATTTATCAATGTTTTTTTTAATAAAAATATTTAATAATGTAACCAATATGTATATACAAATAAAATAAAGAGATTTTATTGGTTCATTGTTAGTTTATATGTATTTAATATGTGTAATATTTATAATGTATTATAGGCTTACTGTATTAGGGGGAATGTACGAAGGTAGTCCGCGAGTATTTTTTACGTTTTTTTTTCCAATGGTCAGTATTAGGTGGTGAAAATATGATTCGCGACAGTACCACATATAAATAATCAACCTATAATGTTCCCACTGCTCAGGCCTCCTCCCCTGTGAGAGGGGGTGGGCCGTAATCCACCACGCGGGCCCGGTGCGGGTTGGTAGATGTCACATGTCTTCGAAAATATATAATATATGTAGATATTTACAGAATTATTATCAATACAACTCTCTAAATTCAAATTATCCTATTGAATGACTCTCTTTTCATGTGCGTTATTTACGTTGTTTTGTAGAATTTTTTTTCCATCGTATGTAGCAATGGATTAGCCATAAATCCTTCAAAATAATTCAGATTGCGATTGATAGTGTGTTACGCAATTGACGATGATGATGATGACGGGGCTTGTGGCTAAGTAATAACAGCCGCACGGGTCGATCGATCAGGTTAAGCTACGCTTGCCGCGGTTGGTCCGTGGATGGGTGACCATTTTCACATACCAAGTCCCCTCCGTGCCTCGGAAAGCACGTTAAGCCGTTGGTCCCGGCTGTCATTCGTGGATCTTTGACAGCCGTTACGGGTCGTCAGTAGCCCGAAAGTCTAACGGCGACAATTTAACAAATTCACTCATATGATGAATGAGTTTGAGCCAGTGAGATTCTTAAATGGACAATTTTTTTTTTGGGTTGTGGTGAGGAATAAACACTTTTTTTTTATTCATAAAATGCGGTATGGCCAGCTACAAGTATTACTTAGCCAAAACTTTCTACACGAATCTTTTGTTATGTTAATTTCTGAAAAAGAAATTAGTTACTGTCATCAGTCAGAATGATGAATAACCATCCGTTAGCGGCAATAGCTCAACAGTTATGTTATGACGTCAGACTTAGCGGTGAGAGGTCGTGCATTCGAACCCCGCCTGTTGCATATTTGACGTCAAAGTCTTAAGCCTAAGAATTTCAGTATTAATAACCTTCAAAACTATTGTGAACCCCCCCTTCTTTAGAACCCTCGGTGCGCGAGTCCGACTCGCACTTGGCCGGTTTTTTTATATTCCACACGATACAATTCGATTGACAATTTATTCAAATTCCTAATGAAGGAGCATTTGGCGGTAAATCTAATATTAAAACTCATCGGGTCGATTCGATTGACAGTATATTGTAATACGTAACTTGATTTAGGAGAGTGTCGATGTAGTTTCTTGCCCGTCCTCTCCATAGAGAAGATCTACATTTTGGAATCGGCTACTAGCTTCAACTTTCTGACTAACTGACCGACGACTTGACAATTCAAAAGTGGCTATAAAATATTTAATTGGAATAAATGGTTTGAGTAAATGGTGTGGAATTGACTTTATCACAAGGAAATTAAATAAAGCTTAGTTGGGGGTTAACATTAACACACAAGAATACACGCTGACGCAGTGTGACTGTGGTGATTTAACGCCTTTACAAGAAGTTCTCTCTCCGCTTTCCTTACTTATATGTCCGCATTAGTTACCAGCATGCATTAAATGTTGACAAAACATAGAATGTTGATCAATTACCATTTGAATATACTGCGATCATCATTCTTTAAAGTTTTATTTTGCTAATTCGACACTGGTAAAATCTTACATGCCTATGTGAAAATCTGTTGCTTTGAATCGTCAAAGCAACAGATTTTCACATAGGCCAAAGCATGACTGATTAGAAAGGATTGAGGTTTTTGTGAAATGACAAGTTTGCGCCAGCATGGATGAAGGAGCACAGTATGCATGTGTTAAAGAGTGTATGACCAGTTTTAGCAAACTAAATTCACAAAAGCTGAAAATTGTGATTGAAAACTGTGGTCGAGTTAATACTCGAACACAGTTTTTAATCACAATTTTCAACAACAACAAGAAATGTCAACTTGCCATAATTGCCAAGTTGACCTTTCTTGTTGTCTGAGACATTTGATAAACGAAGTTTTATTTATGGCTGTATTGTCGTCCCCACCTTGTATACATATAATGCCTAGTATCTTTTATGGACAAAATACCTATATGCATGATAATATAAATTATGTTTTAGTGTTGTGTGATACCATGTAAGCATACATATAAAAAGAATAATAAATGAACATTTCGGTGACGGCACGGTTGGCGCAGTGGTTAAGCGATTGACTGCTGCGCTGCGTGTCGCGGGGTCGATTCCCGCACGGAACAAATATTTGTATGACCTACATGTATTTGTTCCGAGTCTGAGTGTTTTTCTATCTATAATATGTATGTATTTAAGAAAAAAAAAATTGTATATAAGTAGTTTATCAGCCATCTTGTTACCATAACACAAGCATTAGGTTGCTTAGCTTGGGACAAATGGTGCTGTGTGAAATGTCCAGGGACATTATTATTATTATTATTTATTTCTCTTCCACAATATGAAGACAGTAAGGGACCGTCACCACGAGCGAGAGAATCGCGGCGATATTATCGTCGTATTTTTATACATTCTCTTAGAACGTGTCTCCACACGGCGATATCATCGCGGCGAGAATTTGATGGCACGGCGAGACAATCGCTGCGATTCTCTCGCTCGTGGAGATGGAGCCTTAAACTAATAAATCCTTTGTGAGACTGGTATATGTACTATTACCATTAATCGAGAATCTAAAATAATCACTCGACTAGGGTATCAAATCTGTGACACCAAACTCAACAATCGCGCTTGCAACCGCTGGAACAACGAAGCATTGCCCAGTCTGATTAACCCGTTGTATGTCGTAATTACAGACACAATTAAAAAGCCACTGTGTCTCGCGTAGATCTACGTTCCGACAGAAGGGCTTTTTTTTTTTTTGAGGATGGGAAATCATCAAATGACCCCTCCCGCTCTGGGTGGAGTGGAAGGGAGTGTCAGACTCTTACTGACTAAAACCCGCCCGTGTTTCTTCCTTAGCCCTTTCTGTTCCAGGGCAGCGGTAACCCTTTCGGACGATCCCGCCGCACAGATGAAGGGCTGAAGGTACAAGTCCGTAGTCGCCTGCGGACGACAGCAGCAGGCGACATATCGTCGCGACACTACTGGTTTCTATGTTTGCTATGGATTGTAATTTGTACCTTAATATAATGGTCGCTCACTTTCTACTTAAAATATGCGATCGCTATAACTGATAGCTGATTGATGGCCGGTTCTCTTCCGGTTCAAGGTCACTGTACTATAAGTTAAGGTCAAATAACCTTACCGTTATAATATTAACGTGTGAGAGTATTTGGAAGCTTTCTAGTACACTCACATTTCGCCTGTTATGGGGCGAGCTTATTGCCTTTAACCAGGCACAAATACAGACTCCAGGCTACTGCTGAGAAGTCTACATCCTACTAATATTATAAACTTGAAAGTTTGTATGGATGGATGGATGTTTGTTACTCTTTCACGCAAAAACTACTGAACGGATTTGGAAGAAATTTGACACACCGATGGTTTATAACCTGGATTAACATATAGGGTACATTTTAACCCGATATTCCCACGGGATCGAAACTTATGCGGGTGACAGGACTATAATAATATGTATCTTCTGTCCTTTTCTTAATGAAATAGAAAGAAAAAGATGCACTGAACTTAAATTTAGTTTAGTTTGTGAACAAGGGAATCGGCGCCAATGTATGATTCGTTGCGCAACCGACCGGACGACTGGGGAGATACCCACCATAAAGCTGTGTATATTCGTGTATTAGCTGTGTATACGCGACGAGACCATGAATGCCACCATGGTGTCCTAGTGAGATCATCATCTGCCTAGCCTTTTCCCAACCATGTTGGGGTCGGCTTCTAGTCTAACCGGATGCAGCTGAATACCAGTATTTTACATGAAGCGATTGCCTACCTGACCTCCACAACCCAGATACTGGGTAGTACGAAACCCCTTTGGTAAGACTGGTTGTAAGACTTTCAGGCTACTGACGACCCTGATGGTGTCGTAGTGAGATATAAGCCTAAAAACCCCAACCACATTTCAAACCCACGACTCCAAGCTCAACAACCTTGTCACCACAACACCAACGAGGCTTTTCTCAGTTTGATTACTATAACATTGTTGATCGCTTTCTATTTCTTTGTGTTTGTGTTGTCTTTAACTAATGTAATTGGCCTTGGCCGTTTTATGTTAAATAAATAAATAATAAATCTCAAATATATGCGATCATTATCAAGTTACAGCTGATCGATGTCCGATATTCTTCCGGTTCAAGGTCACGATAATATTAGTTGAGTGCCCGTTGGTCTCGTGGTTGCAAGCGCTACTGCTGAACGTGGAGTTCTGGGTTCGATTCCCGGATCGGGCAAAGTGTTATCGAGTTTTTCCATTAGGAATTTCTTAGTAACAGTCCGGAGTTTGTAAGTTGGCGGTGTGATACACCCGTGCCTCGTAAGTGGCAGTGGGCAGGGCACATGGTCTTAGAACTGAGGGGCAATTCCCGAGTCTCAATCAGTCAAAAAATACTTTTAATTTCCCTACATTTTGACACATTTTTGACATTTTTTTGTCGCTGAGATGAGACTGCGACTAGATTTTGAACATTTTAAATTACGAGAATTGGCCTTCAGATGACCGATGGGGTCGAAAGGTTCTAGAGTGGCGGCCGCGTACCGGAAGACGTAACTTTGGAAGGCCTCCCACAACGTAGACCGATGATTGAGGATTTTGATTTTGGCTGCGGGAAGCACAAAACCGGTCGAAGTAGCAGTGCTTGGGGGAGGCCCAGTGGACGTCTTTCGGCTGAAATGGTGATGATAAAGTGATCTTACGGTTATAAGAAGTGAGATATTTAAAAGGTTTTTTCTTTTATACGTTTGTTTATATTTTTTATAACATTGCACATTTAACTATTTTTTTACACTATCTATTAAATCATATAACTTATTAATCAACATATATAAAAAAAACCGGCCAGGTGCGAGTCGGACTCGCGCACGAAGGGTTCCGTACCATTATCTATAAAAATTACGTCTGTTGTATGGGAGCCCCCCTTAAATATTTATTTTATTTTAATTTTATTATTAAAGTAAAAATACAACTGAGTATTTCGTGAATATTTCAAGTGCCTACCTGTTGCCATTATTGATTTCGAGCAAAAAAGGGCAAAAAGATCGCGTTTGTTGCATGGGAGCCCCCCTTAAATATTTATTTTATTTTGTTTTTAGTATTTGTTGTTATAGCGGCCACAGAAATACATAATTTGTGAAAATTTCAACTGTCTAGCTATCGCGGTTCTTGAGATACAGCCTGGTGACAGACAGACTGACGGACAGACAGCGAAGTCTTAGTAATAGGGTCCCGTTTTTACCCTTTGGGTACGGAACCCTAAAAAAGCAAGAGGACTTTCTTTTTGATTTTAAACGGTATAATTTGGTGTTGTGACTCCGTAATTGTAAAAAAAAAGTTGACGAGTCATCAAAGCAAATTGCTGACAAAAAAACCTCTTCTTTCATGTCAACACGAGCTATTCAAGAATACATCAATCAAGTGCTTTATGGATTAGTCAGTAAGATTGGTAGCAGGCTGAAAGTTTAGGGTGTGCCCTACGTGGCTTCGTGGCTAAGTAATAACAGCCGCACGGTTCGATCGATCAGGTTAAGCTACACTTGCCGCGGTTGGTTCGTGGATGGGTGACCATCTTTACATACCAAGACCTCTCCGTGCCTCGGAAAGCACGTTTAGCCGTTGATCCCGGCTGTCATTCGTGGGCTTTTGACGGCCGTTACGGCTCGTCAGAAGTCCGAAAGTCTGACAACCAGTCTTACCAAGGGGTATAGTATTACCCAGTAACTGGGTTGTGGAGGTCAGATAGGCAGTCACTCCATGTAAAATATTGGTATTCAGCTGCATCCGGTTAGACTGGAAGCCGACCCCAACATAGTTGGGAAAAGGCTAGGCAGATGATGATGAGTCAAGGAGACTTTATTCAACCCCACAATATTTTAAATGGTAATTGAGAGACAGTAGTCTTAAGCACAGTTCATAATCTCAGATAATTTACATTCCATCGCCACCTAATCAGTTATCTACTTTAGTACAATGTATTCTAAGTTGATTTTTGAGTGACCATTTGTAACAAAAAGGTCCTAATAAAATTTTTGGTTGCAATGGAATTTGAACTTTATTAAGACATCATCATCTTCATCATTCAGTTTGTTGTTCCATAACTTGAAAATTATCTCAAATTCTTCATTCAGATATACATTTTACATTGTTGTTTATATACTATCTGAACTCATTAAACGAGATTTACTTTTTGGACTTAGTGGATTAAAATAAAAAAATAAAAATTAAAATCGGTTCAGCCGTTTGGGAGCTACGATGTACGATGGCGCAGACAGACATAAAGACACACACATATACAGATCCAAACGTTAAACCTATAACACCCCTCTGTTTTTGTTAGGGGTTAAAAAGTACCAGCAAAAATAATGTTTTTGTTTACATTTTTTTCCCAACTAATTAATCGTCAAAAAAAGGCTCAACCACGCCTCAAACCCCGTCCAAAGCGTGTAACCACTCAATAACGCGAACTAGGCCACTGGACACGGTCAAAGCATCTTCGTTCTAACATTTCTCCGCATCTAACCAGATTAAACTAAACACGATTTCGAGGACCCTACACTCACCTGATGCCCGACGCCTTTCACTTTTCGATAAGAAATCACTTTCACTTAACAAACTCAACTAGATCTAATATTAAAAACCCACTTAATTCAATTTTGCTTAAAATTACAGCTAAAAAAGCGACCTCCTTCAATGAAATCCTCTTTAAAAATGACCGCGTTCGTGAAAACGTTCGATTTTTGAATTTGATTTGTTCTTTTTTTAACGCGCCGTGTTGTGGCGACGGTGGATGGTTGTATACTGCCAGTACTGCCTTGTTTTCTCGAAACCAGTCGCAGGCAAAGGCAGGCGGTCTGTCGGTCTCGCTGTCGCGATTATTATAGCCCTGGTTTTAAGGTGATATTTCACGTTTTCGCATCGTATCGGAAAGCATGTTGTTGTGGAAAAATTTAATAAATAGTGTCGAAGCGATGATTATTTGTTAGAGATCCGCTGATCGACTTTGTAACCGATTACAGCGATTGATTGCGATAGTTTTTAATCGGTGGACGTGACTTTTTCTTGGGAAGTTAATTTCTGTTATTTTGTAGGATATTGATAAGTTTTAGTTTAATAAGCATTATGGTCGGTTAGGTCTAGAAAAACGACTTTCTTCTGATTCAAGTTTTGCGCGAAATCTAAGGATGTATTCGTGAATCATCGTAGAACTTACATCTGAGGATTAATTAAGATGATTAGGTAACTTTATTGCATAGGATAGCAACCAAAACGACTGTTTATTCCCTTTTAAGGCAATGTAAGAAGCGAATTAAAAAAAAAACGACAATAGCGCATCGTGGCATCAATTAAGGTTCAAAATAGCAATTCGTTTAGTTTAATCAAATGACTACCAAAATAAAAGTAATTTTGCAGTTTTAATTAAATTATAAAATACATGTACGGGGCAGTGGATTTTTTTTGGGTATTTCTTTAGGTGATTGAATTCCCTTTATTGTCATTACATAAAATGTGATAGTTTACGCTCAATTTTTTTTGAATTAAGCGACGTAAAATATTTTTTTTCAGCTCTGTTTTACAATTGTTTTATCACGATACTATTTCATTTTTGAGCTGCCAGTGACTCCGTCCACGTGAACTGCCGACACGGTTGGCGCAGTGGCTGAGCGATCGATGGCTGCGCTGCGTGTCGCGGGTTCGATTCCCGTACTGAACAAATGTTTGTATTGCCTACAGGTAGTTGTTCCGGGTCTGGCTGTTTGTGTATGTGAGTTTAAATGTTTGTAAACGCACCCGCGATACAGGTGTGTGGGGCAACGTTTTTTTTTTTAAAAAGAAAATAACATTTTTGTTCCCCCGACCCACGCCCGTCGCATCGCATCATCTGCCCCTCTAGTTTAAAATAGTATGATCTGCCCGCACTAACACTCCGTTGTCACTTAGCATTTGTTCTGACTTATTTTCTCAAGGGCTATCAAAAAATGCAGAAAGAATTTTTCAAATCCGAATGGCAGTTCCAGATGTTACCCCCTAGATACAAACAAACGGACCTTTTATGGTGTTTCGGCAGCACCTTAAAATATATATCTTATAACACAAATATGTACCGTCTAGGCACAAACTTTTTCTAGTTCCAACAAATTAAGTCGATTCGACATTAATTATTAATTTATAGTCAGCATCAATCAAATTCTAAGAGAAATCAATCAATCAAAATTATACCTTTGGTATGCAAAAAACCGCAACATTTGGCTACCACACTTACGTTCTAAGAATGATTAATATCAGAGTTGAATGATGAGATTTGAGTTGCTCGTGCATAACATAATCAGGCTATAATGTTCCCACTGCTGGGACACAGGCCTCCTCTCACCGAGAGGGAGTGGGCCCAGTGTGGGTTGGTTGGTCTTCGAAATTTTGGTTCTAGGATATACCTATGTATCCTCACGATGTGTTTCTTCACCGTTTTGAGAACAGCGGAGCAATTATTTCAACATCAGCCAAGCCTTTTCCCAACTAGGTTGGGTTCAGCTTCCAGTCTAATCGGCACCCTAATTGCGTAACACACAAGCAATCTCAATCTGAATCATTTTGAAGGATATTGCTAATCCATTGCTTCATATGTTCAAAAAATGTGTCATGTGCCTGCTCAACAACGTAAATAACGCAATGAATGTTGTTGAACTGTCCAAATGAAACCGATTCCGATTGATCGTGTGTTACGCAATTAGGGTGCAGATGCAGCTGAATATCAGTAATTAACAAGTGGAGCAATTATTTACACATAGTGAAGCGTCACCCTGGGTTCGAACCCACGACCTAAAATTCGTAAGTCGTGGCCGTTACCACTGGGCCACCACTACTCCACTTATATTCAAATTGTATTTATGTTTCAAATTGACGTTATTTCAAGTTAAACAAATATCAACTTTATTATAATTGATATTAAGTTGATTTCAGAGTGGCTAGCACTATTGAAAAAGTTATAAAAATGTTTGAAAGTTGTAGCGTAAGCTGAACTTTATTGTGTAGGAATTAAAGTTATTTATCCATAAACTCATATTTGTTTACATTTTTGACGAATATGTCGCGATTCAAATATACATAGGTGATCGTAGTTAAGTTGTAAATGGTCAAATAAAAGCCACATGGGTCGATTGTTCTGCGAGGTTCAGCTGCGTTCTGTGCATGGATGGGTGACCTTACTGAGAGGTTTGAAGAGATGTCTGAAAACTAGTCTACTCTTAGAATTTCTGTAGAGGATTCTCCAATTGCAGTCGCTACATGTGAAAGAAAGAAAGAAGAAACACATTCATTTATGCTTTTTTTTTTTTTGCTGAAATCAACACTTTTGGTTTGGGTTGGTACAGTATTTTTATCTCACGAAGCGACGCGCTCTTTACTTGTGGTAACCCAGTTTACAAACACACTGTGAATATGTGCGTGAAGACGAGTAGCGTCAGCACATAGCACACACACTTCTGACTTCGCCATGGTCTCGGACGGTACCGAGAGCTCCTGCACACATATTCACAGCGGGTTTGTACAGTCAACAGCAAAAGTAGATGATCAAAATCAGAAATTTAATACTACTGAACGGAGTTTGCGTCAGAACTGTGTGGCGTCGAAGTGATTCAAAAGTATGTCAGACTCAGTATCATACTTTTGAATCACTTCGACGCCACACAGTTCTGACACATATTTACAGCGGGTTTGTCCACTTGGTAACCATAAGTTAGGCGCGCGTCGCTTCGTGAAATAAAATACTTTACGCAGTTTTTAATACCCAGACTTTGCATGTTTATGCTTACGTAGAAGACATGTAGAAAATACAAACTGTCCAATAAAATTAGCTATTAATCTTTACCGTTAACCATTAATAAGATACTACGTACATCTTGACATATTGTTGCATGGTTTATTGGACACATATCCGTTGTTACCGCTATGTGTGACAATTCGCATGTGTCTCTTATCAGCTAAATTACTATGAGATAGCTCATAGCATAATCAGCTTTGATGTTCTCGCTATTGGGACACAGGCCTCCTCATTTCGAGAGGGAATGAGCTGTAATCCATCACGCGGGCTTAGTGCGGGTTAGTTACAGAATAGTTTTACATAAATTTGGCCACAAACACGACTACAGAGTGCCGAGTCCTGTGAGGCAATTGCGTAACACAATGGCGTCGCGGCAGACTCCGTAGGAGATGGCGGGACGAGCTGGATAGGTTCCGTCAAAACTGGAACTGGGGAGGTTTCTGTGATTAGTTTTCAGAAAAAAAATAAGGTACTTACTTTCTATTACCCTAGGGTACGTTAAAATGGTGCAACTTAATCACTAAGTTGTAAGCCACGCTTGCCACTTAGTGATTAATCTACATTTCTACCGTAGCATGACCTATCGTCATATAGTTCATGACTACACGAAAAAAAAAAACAAAAAAATGTTGTCAGAACATAAAATCTTAAAAGTGAACCACAAATAAAACAAGTTTGTAAATGTTCTCGAGTTATGATGACGTCAGTGGCGCCGGCGCATCAAAAACGCGTTAGCAAAGTGAAAACAATTCACACGCAGATGAGGAAGTGAAGTTTGTGATGAATTTGATACTTGAAAGAAGTTATGGAACGGGTTCTTGTTGTATATATTTTCGTCTCTTTCTATGACTTTCTTCTATCTATCAATACATACATATATTATGTTCTAATATATAAAATTCTCGTGTCGCAATGTTTGTTACCAAACTCCTCCGAAACGGCTGGACAGATTTGTATGAAATTTTGTGTGCATATTGGATAGGTCTGAGAATCGGCCAACATCTATTTTTCATACAAAAAAATATATATTTCCTAGAAATAATGTATATATATGGCAAAATACTAATACTGAAGTTGAATAGGTTACTTGTTTGTTTGAACGTGCTAATCTCTGAAACTATCAGTCGGATTTGAAGAATTCTTTTTGATATTAATAGCCAAATCCTTGAGGATGGCAATAGGCTATTTAATATCACGCTAGGACTCTTAGGAGCTGAGCAAAAAGCGATACGATGCGACGTGGTAGGTTGGGTATACCAGAAAATTTTAAAAATAAATTTTATTTTTTTGATATAATAAAAATCTTACTGAATCTTAATGAATTTATTCATTGACAGACAACACAGCTAATACCGCTGCGTCTAGAAACATGAAAATTTTCACAAAAGTTCCTCATATAACGAAAATTAGCACTAAGGTAGATTTTTTGAAAATATATCCCCTAATAAATAAGTAAAGTCCTCCAGACGGTATTTCGGCCACGGTGGCCAATCTCCACGGAGACTAGCCTTCGACGCAGGAGATATTATAGTGCACAAGTGTGTGCGCAGACACAGGTGCACTCCCTATTCCCTCACTCTCTTAGTCCGATGATAAAATTTTTGTTTAAATTTCCTTCGGGCACAAGTCTTGTCTATAGAATAGAATAGAAAACTTTTATTTCAGACAGGAGTCCATAGGGTTAGTAACAATTTTACTTAACTTCTAGTGTTAGTAGGTTACAGACACAAATCTACATACAATTAAAACTCAGCGTGGAGCTGCATCCACCTCCGCAACATCGGGGAATCCCACCGATCTGCGAACACACTGAGAATACTGTTAGTGCTGCCGCGAACACGCATCATCAGGGATGCGCATCTACTCCTAATAATGGCGGCAAAACCATTAATATTATTATCCGCAAACATCCCTGACGCACTGCAACGCCACGGCAACCTCATCAGTATGTGTGTTACACAATTACCCCGCAGGACTCCGCACTCTGTAGTCGTGTTTGTGGCCATATTTATGTAAAACTATTCTGTATCAAGACATTCCAAAGTCCATCAGACAACCCAAGATGCAATCACACGCATTCAGAATACATCACAGCTAATTTACTCTGTGAGTGAATACATTTACATGCATATGGAAATATTTTTATATCAAAGACTAGCGACCCACCCCTGCTTCACACGGGTGCAATCTACTCATGTGGCGACATGTGCAAACATCGAAATTGTTAAATATTAATGTAGTAGCTGCGCCCCACGGTTTCTCCCGCATAAGTTTCGCTCCAGTGGGAATATCGGGATAAAAAGTATCCTATGTGTTAATCCTGGTTATAAACTATCTGTGTGCCAAATTTCTTACACATGTATGTTGCGTTGCATGTTTTTGCGTGAAAGAGTAACAAACATCCATCCATACAAACTTTCACGGTTATAATATTAGTAGGATTATAGCGACTTACGAGTTGTAGGTCGTGAGTTCGAACCCAGACAGGCATTTAGTTTGTGTATTTAATTTCATCATCACTGCTCTCAAAACGGTGAAGGAAAACATCGTGAGGAAACCGACATATCCTAGAACCCAAAAAATCGAAGACAGTGAAATCCACCAACCTGCACTGGGCCGGCGTGGTGGATTATGGCCCACTTCCTCTCACAGAGAAGAGGCCTGTGTCCAGTAGAGCGGAACGATACAGGCTGATTATGTTATTCACATAAACCTTCCGAATAAATTATCGAAATGGTGGTGGAAACAGAATCAAAATCTGTAATTTAGAAGAACTAAGTGGACACACAGCCAGACACGGAAAGCGAATTTATTTTATACAGTAGTGGTATAGTATATTATGTATGTGACGTCACAAGCATCAGAAACGCATTAGTAAAGTGAAAACGTTTCGCAGGTGACGAAACTGAAATTATTATGTTTACTTCTTTGTAACTGAGGGGTAAATAAAAGATTATTAAATACTGTTACTTTTACATGGAATTTAAATCCTACATTACTGATATTATAGCTCAATATAGACTATATTGAGCTCCCTAAAATAGAGTTGAGCTGCGATGACTGGCGCATGCATGCCGTCTGTTGGGACAGATCAACTCAAAGCTGCAATGGCTCTTCTTGCAAAATGCCCTTCCAGACATGGTCATGCATTGTTAGACTCGCGTAAAATCCTAATAAAATAATGTTTGAACTTTAAAAGAGACCATGACCTCTGAGTTTGTTTTACGTTTCATCTCAGGGACCAGTCAGCAAGGAAATGCCGGCGCCATCTAGTTTTAAAATGTTGACCAACAAAATATTGACGTGTAAAAGTGTCTTACAAGATTTACTTACAGACATTTTATTTAATTAACATAGGGCTAGACACTATTTTACTTAAATTGTAGTGTTAGTAGGTTAGAGGTACATTGACATATACAATTAAAATTCGGCGTGGAGCTGCACCCACAAAATACTTTGACTATAAAATGTTTGATCGAAGAAATATGAACGCCATAAAAAATCTTTAGAACTCCATAGAGCCCAATCTTTCATTCGCAGATTACGTATGTAAATACCAGTCATCAGCTGATGACGTCACCGGCGCCGGCGCATCCAAAGTGAAACTATACGAGAGAGAGATTGTTTATAATTTGGTGGAAGCGCCGTAATTGTGCTGTGTTGATTCGAGGAAGTTGAGGGGCTTTCCTGTGGCGAAATAAATTTAAATGGAGATTTATTTTTTATTTTGTGTATTTTTGTGCTGTACAATAAAGTATAAAATACAATTTTATACTTTATTGTACAGCACAAAAATACATAAGTTTGACATTGATCGAACATTAAAAATATACAATGGGAGGCCTTTTATCGCTTTCTGCGATCTCTTCCAGGCAACCATGGAATGGACAGATGGATGGAGATTGTTATGTGCAAAAGGATGGAGGAAGGGCCTTTTTCTAGTGGTTGAGTAGCATTGGTGCTCTGTGGTCACTTGTTATGTCAACGTAAAATGTCAGCAGGTTTTTTCATGTTAATGGAAAATATATTTTTCCTTACATAGTTATATCGCATGATGGTGGGCTTGTGGCTAAGTAATATCAGCCGCACGAGTCGATCGATCAGGTTAATCTACGCTTGCCGCGGTTGGCCCGTGGATGGATGACCATCTTCACATACCGAAACCCCTCCGTGCCTCGGAAAGCACGCTAAGCCGTTGGTCCTGGCTGTCATTCGTGGATCTTTGACAGTTGTTATGGATCGTCAGTAACCCGAAAGTCTGACAACCAGTCTTTATTTTATTTTATTTTATTTGGGAAAATAAACGGTTACACATTACAATGCTATGGTATAGAACTTAAAACTAAAAGGGGAGTATAAATGTATAACCAACAACATTTTCCACATAATATAAAAAAGTTAAACCAATACGAACGGCGTGCGATATAAATTACATCCATTTAATAGAGAGTATGGTTAAATATAAAAAATAAGACTAAAGTGCAAGATATACAGTTAAAAATAATAAAAAAATAAAGAAGATGTAATACAATATTTTAAAATAGAAATTATGATTTTAGCATTGCTATGTTCTTAATTCTGCTATAATTTTGAGCGCAGTACTTCTAAACTTTCCAGCGGAAACAGCAAAGAACTCAATATCCCGGAAAGTCTTATTGAACTGAGTAGTAAGACGCCGTAGGGGCGCTCGCGATCCTGCGATTGATCGACAAGAGGTTACAGCAAACAATGGTCGCGCGCGCACACCTCGACACATAGTAGTTCTGGGTACTACATAACATATTCTATTGCTTATGTCTATACAATCATATGAATTGTTACATAAATCAAACAGAAACATCGATTCCAACATTATACGCCTAGATTTAAGGTGTTGAAGTTTATAACTATTCAATAGTTCGCTGTAAGATGCATACGTACGAAAACAACGGAAATGCATTGCCTTTAAAAATTTGCGTTGTACTTTTTCTATCATATTAGAATATTTTTCATAGAAGGGATTCCACACCGGGACCGCGTACTCCAACTGAGACCTGACTAAAGTTTTATATAGGTATAAATAAGTACCAGGGCGTTTAAATTCCTGAGCCGCTCTCATCACAAAACCGTACATACGAAAAGCATTGTTTATAATTTTAGCAACATGAGCATCAAGATGGAGTTTATCATCCAACAAAACACCAAGATCACGAATCACTGTTTCTCTTGTCAGATCTATGTTGTTCAATGAATATGCATATTTAATAACATTTTTATTTTTAGTAAAACTAATGCAGTGGCATTTGGGTATGCTCAATTTAAGTTTATTTTTTACGCAATATGCAGAGAATCTATTTAAATCTTCCTGCAGAAGTAAACAGTCACGTAGATTAGTAATCGGCCTAAAATTTTTTAAATCGTCTGCGTAAAGTAATACTTTAGAATTTTGAAAACACGTACCTATATCATTAATGAACATAATAAACAAAAGAGGACCCAGTATAGAGCCCTGAGGAACACCGTCTTACCAAGGGGTATCGTATTACCAAGTAACTGGGTTGTGGAGGTCAGATAGGTAGTCGCTCCATGTAAAATACTGGTATTCAGCTGCATCCGGTTAGACTGTAAGCCGACCCCAACATAGTTGGGAAAAGGCTAGGCAGATGATGATGAATTATATAATATATTATATCGCATGAATATTAGAATTAACTATATATATTCCTTGTATAGTAGTACTTTCACCTTCCGTTCTTCAAATTTTATATATGTTCTTGCGTATGTGGCCTTTGGTCATTATACCAAGTTATTGAAAATATCATCTTTAATTCATATTCCATACGCGTCCATTTCGTGTGGGAATCATCAAATCACTTCGTGTGGGAATCTCCAACTCTGGGTGGAGCGGCACGTCAAACTTTTACTGACTAAAACCCACCCGTGTTCCTTCAGTTGCCTGTGCCAGGGGCCACGGTATCTCTTTTGAACAACCCAGTTGTTTGATTCAATAAATTTTATAACATAATCACGCCTGTCAAACGTCGGCCTGCCGGGCAGAGCTGAATAGCTTACCCAAATGACAATGCCAGATCCTGCCCCAGCAATTTACAGAAAATGTAAATCAATGAAAATTATTGTAATGAATATAGAACCTTTTCATAATAAATGGTTTTTCCTTAGAAGTTGCGGATTACAAATCAATAATAAAAGGAATTCAATCCCTGAAATTCCTTTTTGCTATTTCCTGTTTTCAGACGACTATCTGCGTTACGTATTACGTATGATACACAACAAACAAAAAGTTTGAAATACCTGTAAAACAAAAACTTATATTACGTACTTAAATGATCATTTAATTACTATAATAATCATGATAATGCGTAACGTATCACTGTATATGTTGTTCAAATCACTTAAGATTATTATGCAAATAGTTATGAAAATCAAATAGGTTGTATTAAATTCATAGTTTTGCATAAATGGATTTTTTGTAGAGAAACGTTATTGACGCGCGTATGTCAAACTCAAAATGTCAATGTCATTCATTCGTTATCAGATATCGAATAACATAGATTCTGTGTTCGGTGTTACTGTGGTTCACCCTCACGCCTCACTTTTTTACTGTGCTTTTTATTGTTTCTCCCTACCGACGACTTTTGCTTTTGCCTACGGATGTCGATTCTTGCTTAGTCGCTGACTTTGTGCTACTTACCTCGGATTCTGATCATTGCTTGTGATTTGGTGAACGATGTTGTGGTCCATACATTGTTACTCTAGTGACTACAGGATGTTAAGACATGTTGTTGTTCATGTTGGTCTGAGGGTCACCTTAGGGTAGGTGAAATACTAGGTAGGCATTTGAAAACCTAGTAAAGATAAGAAGGTCGTCTTAGGGGTAACCTTAATAAAGTACCTAAGTCTTTAAACGAATCAGTTATTTAAACCAACCCTTGCTGTTGAACGGTAAGCACACTGCTGTTCATGTTTATCTGAAATATATGTATATTTAACTTGTAGCTTCCAAAAGAAGCTGTAATCTGTAATTCAAGTGATTACCTCAAACTAGCATTACACAGTATTGTTATTTCTTCATAGTAGCATAGAACAACACTATTATGAAAAGCAATATGGAAAACTACCAAGTTAGTTGCAACATTAGATTCTCCTAAAAAAAAAACCAACTACCTTTAATTAATCAAAGCCATTGTTATGCATATAAATAATATTTTTCTTTGCAGTTGACATCAAGTGACGCTTATGTTTGCTATTTATGTTGGATGCGTGCCACTTGCCAGGTATCACATAGTGTTATTAGAGGACAGCCGGACACAGATGAACAAGCTAACATAGAGACCAGAACGATTGCTGGTATGTCAGCAAGCAATACCAGTGCCTCCACCACCACCTCTAGACCAACAGGTTCCAATAGCATCAACTGATGGAATAATTCTAGTCATATTTTGTTATTAGGATGGGACTGACCCTAAATAACTATTTTCTGTAATCGAAGAATGCCATCGTAGGGATAGTACTATAATAATAACACATCAATAATTTATTTTTACAATAAACTGCACCTAACATAATAATGAATGTACTTTATTTTTTTTAGATTTAAACAGAAACCGCAAGTCCTACAGGCATTAGGACAAATGTTTAGTTATCAGTAATATAAAAGCAATAAGATGCTGCATATTGCATGGTTGTAAATTGATTTTATTGAGTGGGTCAAAGTTCTATAGAGTTTCTGGCATTGTCCCCTGTACACGGGGAACCTAATAGGGGGTGACCTATTGCCAAATCCAGTTCGAGACGCGTCTGTAAAATATTATAACACTAGCTGCATCCCGCAGTTTCACCCGCATGAGTTTCGATCCCGTGGGAATATCGGGATAAAAAGTATTCTGTGTTAATCCTAGTTATAAACTATCTGTGTACCAAATTTTTATCCAAATTCGTTCAATAGTTTTGGCGTGAAAGAGTAACAAACATCCCATCCATCCATACAAACTTTCGCGTTAATAATATTAGTAGGCCCATTTTCCCCGAAGAGTAAGCAGACGGGACCTATTCCACTTCTTCTTCCCAGCTAAATCACTAGGAAGTGGTGAAGGGCAGGCGTATTGGGGGACTGTCTTATGTAATTTTGACGTTCACAAAGTGCTGATTCTCAGCCTAGTTTGAATAAATACCTTTTGATTTTTTATTTTGATATTAGTACATGGACATTTAATTTTCTTTTAGAAAATGTTAAATGTGAAACCCGAAAAAACATGCTGAGATAGGAGCCTTTTGGCCTCGTAAAGGACTTTCTGTATCATTTTTCTTTTTGTTACTTTAAAAAAAATATAATTTGGTTTTTTATTTTTAACTGTGTTTAGTTTAGTTAGTGATCTTCCTGTACGAGTCGCAATAAATACTTTTTGTTTCTTTCAAAAACATTGTTCAACACAAGAAACCACGCTCAGTCGCATTGCTACCATAAGATCAATAAAACAGTTGACCTGGCTAAACAAAGACTGCCTGAGCAAATAAAAGTAGGTCAGAAAAAATAAATACCAAAAAAAAAACACTAAAAATCAATTAGCAAGTCCCATTACACCTACCTCACTTACAACTTGATGAGTGATGACGTCACCGGCGCCGGCGCATCCGAAGTGAAACTGTTCACGAGAGGGAAATTATAATTTGGTTGAGTGAGTCGTCACTATGTATGTTTGTGTGGGTGTTTTGTTTGAGGAAATAAATATTTTGTTGATTCGTGATATTCTTTTGTTTGTTTTCCTTGTTTCGTTAGTTTGGTGGTCACAAGCACGACATTGACTTGCTGGACACAGGATCATTCCTGGGTTCGATTCCCAGATTAGACAAAGTTTACCAGCCGGATTCATTCAACGGTGATAGGCTCGTCTCGTATTACATGATAAATTATGATAATTCTGTAACTTGCTTTTACAAAACACTCCTACAAAAAATATTTTTGACGTTGGTGTTGTTCGACTACTCTAAAAAAATAATTCAGAGGTCACAGTCACGTGGGAGTACATCATAAAAACCAGTGATATGTAGGTGTGATATACCACTCTGCCTACCCCTTTGGGGAATACAACGAGACGATATGACGCAATAATAAGTTACAGCAAACTCTGTCACAAAAAATAATAATTATGAAAATAGTGTTCATACTAAAGACATCAACGCGTTTGTGTATGCGTTGATGTCTTTTGTTTGAAATTGACTGGAAATAGCAAAATCATGTCCCTGTCCTTGTATGATTTTTGGCTTTTAAGAAAGTCTATGCTTAGCGATGGTCTACCGTAGTGGCTCTCTGTTGAGTATAACCTAAACCTACTATATTCAATTCATGTTTCAAATTGCTGTTATTTCAAGTTAGACAAATATCAACTTTATATTAATGAAAACTAAGTTGATTTCAGAGTAACTAGCACTATTGAAAAAGTTATAAAATGTTTTGAGTTGTTGTTTAAACTGAACTTTATTGTGTAGGAATTAAAGTTACTTTTCCATAAACTCATATTTTTTACATTTTTGGCGAATAAATCGCGAATGCAGATTAGTGAAACTAAAGGTAAACTTTCATAAACTTTATGCGATAATGCTTTCAACTTTCAGTTACCAACATCATATTGTCTTAATATTCATATATCTATCTATATTATATAGATATCTTTATTTGCATTCCATAATGTAATGTTTACGGGTGTTACAATGGCTTAAAGCTAAGGTACAATTACGGACTCTGTAGGGCAAAAAATATAAAATGTTTTTCTAATTTTATATTTAGATTTTTTTTTTAATTCTAAAAATAAAATTAGAAAAACAATACTAATAGTAGAAATTAAGCTGGTTTCTATAGAGCTTAAGAAAAAGATTATTTCAGCAGAACATGTTTTCGGAAACTTAGTGTTTTTTTCGGAAGTATGGTATATTTTTTTTGGTAAATTTTGTTAATTATTCCAAAGTAATACGTTTAATATAAGCTTATTAAACGTAACAAACAACGACCAACCAACCCAACCACCCACCACCACCCAACCACCACGACCCAACGTGGTTAATAAATTTGTAGAATAAGGTTTTTTTTTGTATGTATTAGTTTATTATCGTATAAGATTATTTTGTGTATTTTATCTATGGGCCTTAGTTGCTTGAAATAAAGTGATTATTATTATTATTATTATTTCTCGTAGAATTGTAATTTGAGTAAGCTCATGTTTGTCAAATACAACATTTTTTCCGATTAATTTTGTATTCATTTTTCGGTAATTAATTTTAACACAGCGTAGTTAGTATTACAGTCAACCACAGAAGAACAATTCTCGTAATTTAAAACGTTCAAAATCTAGTCGTAGTTTCATCTCGACGACAAACAAATGTCAAAAACCTGTCAAAATGTAGGGAAATTAGAGGTATTTTTGACAGATTGAGTCTGAGATCAGACTGTGAACGTTCCTAAAATTACGAGAATTGCCCCTCAGATCGTTGGAAATTAATTTGTTTTTCGGAAGCTTTATTGTTACCCCAAAAAAATATCAATCTAAATTTTTAAAATAATTTCGTTACTTTTTAAAATGTATCTAAAATTTACTTAGACCCAACTCAGTCAGCTTATGCATACGATTCTCAAAGACAATAAGAGACATCTCTGGGCTCTACATAGTACCGATCAATAAAGAGAGAGCCTCCACTTTACCACGACTCTACGAAGAGAAAGGCTTTACACAGTTTTATATTTATAAATGTAGATGGCGCTGCTTTGCTACTTGTTAACATCACGCCTGTATGCCGCAGGCGTGAGCCTGTATGCCGAGATGGGGTAGGCAGCAGTGTGTACTATGTGCAAGGCCCATGTAATAAGGGTCAAGAAAACGGACCTGGACCCCTGTCTGACCGTGCCTTCTCCGACAATATGATAAAATATTTATTACTATTTTATTTTCCTTTATTCATTTTAACACCTAAAGATTACATTTTTAATCACATATACAAACATTTAACAAGAGTAACCGTGGAGTTTCTTGCCGGCTCCCTTTATAGCAAACGACCAATTGGAACCGTGCACCTAGTTTCTGACGTTTCATATGTGCCCATGTAGGTTTAAAAAAATGGGTTTTGATTTTTTTAATTAAAAAATTATAAACACAAACTCAAACTCAAATCAAATCATTAATAACAATCAATCAATTATTATTTATTTATTGCAAAGCGTAGCCTATTACCTATCGCTTTGGAATAAATAAATAATAATATTCTTTGAATGGGCAATTAGTTTCATCTTTCTGACTGACTCACTGTTTGACAATTCAAAAGTGCCTGTAATTGGTTTTTTTTTTGGATGGGACATCATCAAATGACCCTTCCCGCTCTGGGGGGAGTGTAAGGGAGTGTCAGACTCTTACTGACTAAAACCCACCCGTGTTCCTTGCTTAGCCCTTTCTGTTCCAGGGCAGCGGTAACCCTTTCGAACGATCCCGCCGCGCCTGTGATTGGTTTAGTTGAAATAAATGATTTGAGTTTGAGTTTTGAGTTTGTGTTTATATTTTTTTAATTAAAAAAATCAAAACCCATTTTGGAACCTATGGAGAAGTACGGGCAAGAAACTCCACGGACACTCTTTCATATAAAAGTCGCCCATCGGTATCGGGAACAGGGTCCAAGCTACCAGCGGTTAGGGCTCTAGAGAGAGGAACCTCCTTACGATAAGAACCGTGTTCACCTATCGCTTATTTTTTTAATAAGGAAGTGTACATTCCGCTTCAAACGTCCCTGACATGATTGGTGTCAATCAATCAAATAATTGATGTGAAAAAAACATGTATTTTTTGTATGAAACTCGTAAAAATGAGTAATTAATTACCAAACACATGCACGCGAACTAAGTAGAGGTTTTAGGCTTAAGCATACTTTTTGGCATTATTAGTGGGCTGCCTCGTATGCAAGTGTTTGCAAGCGTGACTGCTGATGGGCACAAGACATGTGGTATTAGGTTCGATTTCCAGGTTGGAAAGTATTATAGGCGAGCATATTATCGTCTACCGTGCACAATTCTGATCACGGGTGATACTGGCAGATTTCTGATGGAAAAACTAAAAACACGACTCGAGCCTTAGCTCAAAAAATGAAAACCTTCATTGGTTTTCAGTATATCATTATACTAACACCCTTGATGCCTGACAATAAAATATGTTTATATATTTATTACTCTTTGGAAGAACCGAGATCTGAGGTAAAATGTGATTGGTATAATAGCGGGCTGCCGGAATTAGTGCATCAACTCAGTATGATTCAGTACAGAATATATTTCGATTAAACGACGCGAAACGGTTCTGTCGAAGACAAAAATATTACGTAAAAAGAAAATAAATAAAATACGTATATTTACGGTAAACATGACGCAGAGAAAGAACAAGTTGGGGAAAAATGTGCGTCACATCCACGCAAAACGGCCATCGCTCAGCATAATGCATAAGACTATATGCGAAACCGAGCCCCAGCGCTTGTATTCATTGGTTTTATAGTGTCGTTTGAGAATCAATACCTACCGCATAGAAGCGGCAACAGATATTAAACTACTATTGTGCAATGTGTAGGGTCACCAACCCATCCAACCCACATTATACTCCATAACCCATGGGTTTCTATTCTCCTTTATAGCTTCTGCGTGAACATAAAAAATGTACATTCTTTGCTTTTGGTGGTCGTGAGGCAAACGAATGGATTTGTTAAAGATTTCTTTGTGAATCCGTTTTGTATAGAGTTCGTTTTTGGAGTGAAAGAGGTATAGAGTCATGCCATATGCTAGTTTAAAAAATGGAAGATAAGTAATAATATGTTATGTTTATATATGTTTTGTATGTTTGAATGGTTCCGTGTGCAGAAAGATATATAGATAGAATATACTTGATTGTACAGACGCCAGCTGCAGGTGAAGCTACCCGAAACTGACAAATTTTCCCAATCAACCTTGAACCTTAATGCTTTAGGTAGTTAAGGTCAAAAATATAACCTAGTGTAATATCTCATCATCTGCCTAGGAAGCATAGTTGGGAAAAGCCTAGGATTTTCCCAACTATATTGGGGTCGGTTTCCAGTCTAACCGGATGCAGCTGAATATTTAATATGAAATATTTCATATGAAGCGAATGCCTATCTGACCTCCACAACCCAGTTACTGAATGACACGACATGACACTGAATACCCCTTGGTAAGACTGGTTGTCAGACTTTCGGGCTTCTGACTGTCAAAGACCTACGAATGACAGCCGGGACCAACAGCTTAACGTGATTTCTGAGGCACGCAGGGGTCTTGTTATGTAAAGATGGTCACCCATCCACGAACTAACCGCGGCCAGCGTTGCTTAACCTTCGATCGACCTGTGCCTGTGCTGTGTGTGTGACCTGTGTGTGATTATTACTTAGCCACAAGCCCCTCAACCTAGTGTAATAATTAATAAGTAAGAGAAATACACTATAGAGTTATTACACTAGGTCATAACTCTTACCTATTAATCAGTATTAAATAAGAATACTGTCAAAAACCATAATAAAAATAACCAATAAAAGTCCCTGTAACTACTATAATAATAAACAATGCGTACCGAACTGTGACCAAATAATAAGCGTGATATCAATTCGCTATGATGTTACCATCGACTGCCTTTTAGGAGCTTTCCCACTGTTGGTGACTGTTTTCACTGGAGAATTTGTGTTATGGTTAGTTGGTCATATCATTAGATTAATCTGCCTATAGGTAATGTTCCCATCTGATGGGACACAGACTTCCTCTCAGTGAAACGGAGTGGGCCGTAATCCATCACGCGGGCCAGGGTGGTTGGGTGGATGTAACGTCCTCAATATTTTGGTGATTTTGAACAGGCTTAAAATAACTTAATAGGGCTATTTGTGTCTTTTGAAAGTTAACTGCAGTGCGATTCTGTAACCATCTCACCGTAAAAACTTAGGTGAAGTGAGCGTGGAGTGAGCTGTCATTGCAACTAATGCTAGGGATTGACACTTTTGACAGCTCACTCTAAGCTCACTTCACCTAACTTTTCACGGTGAGATTTTTACAGAATCGATCGGCTGATGTTTTGACTTTACTATTAATTAAATAAATTATTTAAAACGTTAAGTTATGGCTGCCTTATTTTTTACGAGCGGCTGCTAAACAAAGGGGCTTGGGTTTGATACCTGGGTATGGCAAAGAGTCATTATGTAAGCAGCCTAGAGTCTGAATTTGTGCCCGGTTTGAGGTGACATATTCGCCCTATAATGGGGTTTTTACATTACGAGCTAATTTGTGTGTGCTGGGCACTACTGTCAGCATACCCGTTTGAGGAACACATGCGTGACGTTATTTTATTTAAAATTACTTTTCCTGGTATTTTATTTACAGTAAGGTTTGTTGTGGTTTGTGTCAGAAACGTATATGGAAACAAAACTTTCTTCTTTATTAAATAAATCGATGATGTCATTTGTGTTAAACGTTTGACCTAAGGTATTATGTAAATATCCAATAAAAGCTTCATTTCACCAATATTTTTGTAAAATTTGTAAACAGAAAATAAATACATCTTCTTTTAGATAGAACTGATGAGAAAGGACCAGATTTTCAATCGATAATTTAATATTTTTCGAAGTTTTCAAAAATATGTCAAACGATGTTTTTTTGTTCAGAAAAAACTTTTCTAACGATCAAACGGTCACTAAAAATATTCAAATTTTAATAAAACGCATGAAACTGAAACGCACAAACAACCAACAAATCTGAAAGTACCACTTTCAGGTATCCCCAAACAGAGTTGCCAAGCAACGTACTATCACTAATCACCAACATTACATAAACGAAACGTCACAATCATGCATTTTTATATAACGCCAGAAGCACGCCACCACCAAGCCTCGCGACGAGCCAGTCCCCCGCTGTCAACAGCCCGCGCCGCACGTCCCGTCAAACAGAAATGAAACTCGACCAAAAGGACCAAATTTAAAAACCGCGTACCCCAAAACATGTACTAAACATCCTCAAAAAAATAACCAAAAAATTCACCCTTTGTAACATAAGAAATGAAAGTGAAAACAACAGTGCACTGACCGAGGCAACATGTTCAGCGAAAATAGATGGAAAGTTATACTGTTAGTGGTGGCGTCGGTCGCCGCTGTCGAGCCGAGCCGCGCGCTCAGCCTAGTCTACCAGAAGCCGTACAAAAACGTCATGTTTGTGCCCAAGAATCTGTACCGGAGGACCAGAGCGAGACAATCCAGAGTGCTGTTTTTGGATGAAGACGAGAACCATCAGCCGTTCGGAAAGGGTGAAATAGATCTGACTCTAGATAAGAACTACTCAAAAATCAAGTTTGATGATCAACCTGATTATGAGTTCACGTCTCCTGAGGATGGTGAAGTGCCAAAGAAGTTAAACGAAGACCTACCTTCTGGGAACGAAAGGTTTTATGAACCGTTGCCTCGGTTTCGTCCTTATTCGAACCATCCTCATTACTACCAAGGGCGGTTTGGTCGGACTTATGCTCCTAATTATGCCTTCGATCCTTATCCCATCGCTCCCATCGCTCCCTTCGCTCCTTCGGTCCGGAACGGGTACTACCCAGGTTGGAAGCCCAGGAGTCCTCGAGTGGTCTTTCCATACGCGTCGGAGAGTGTAAATTCAGTTCAGACGAATTCTCACGCCGGGCCTGGTGGATTTAATGATAATGTAGTGTTTCGTGACCAAAATTTCGGTTTGAATGACGTTGGTGATGAGCAGGCGTTGCAGGATCTTGGCACGGGATCAGGATCTGGTGATGGATTTGCTGAAAGAGGTGAGTGGTCCTTTTGACATATATTATACTAAGAGAGTTGTGAAAACGTTATGTAGGGCACTGGTTACGGGTGGTAATATTTTGAATTCGGAGAAAGGATTAATGGAATTATGTATAAAGAGTAGTTGAATATATCAAACGCTTGAGTGAAATCTCTTTTTAAAGATATTTATGTTAAACGTGATATGGCAAAGATTTGCGTTCAAAACAAATCGAAAGTTTTTGCAAAGAAACGTGTTATTTAAAGACGATTTTTGCGCAAATTCTATGATCAGTAATCCTCTAAATAACTATGAAATTCGGGACACCTCCTGGTTTTCCACGAGTTCAAAATTCATTCAGTTAATCTTGAGGTCAGTTTGCAAAATCCGCGGGAATCTCGTCCTAATATTCTGCGAACGTTTTAGAAAAGTTTCGATCGCCTTACGCATGTTTTAAAATTGATCGTTATTTGATATATAACCGTATCTCTGTATTATTTTATTTTGTATATAATTATGTATATGTAAATAATGATAATTAGGGTGCAACTACGCTGTTCTGGGAGAAAAATAAATAAATAAAGTTTGTTGAACCTTTTTCTATACGTCAAGTTGGCTAACTCTCAAGTAAAATTGAAATCAATTTTTAACATTAACATTACTTTTGTTACATAAAGATTTAAACTTAATATATTTTTACTTACGAATTTACGAAATACCATTATGATTTTTCAAGAAGTTGTTGATCAACAATATTATCTTGAGCGATATATGTGCAGATATGCATTAGTAGCATTTTAAAATGATATACTATAGAGAACGTAACGTAACGTAATGAACGTCTCTCTTTTCATCTTTTAGTTGGCCTAGTTCGTAACATCAACCTAAGATTCACCTATTTTTTTACATCATCACCATTTCAACCGAAAGACGTCCACTGCTGGACATTAATAATAATAATAATAATAATAATAATAATAATAATAATTTTTTATTCATAAGTTCACAAAAGTATAAATTACATAGAAGTTACATCATTACAAAATTACATATTAATATTATGAGGAACATTTTAAACTATGCCTAAAATAAATCTAGTGTATAACTTATATATATTGGTTAAAAGCCTACTGGATTCAATAGCGACCTGCCTGATGTAGGTTTATTCAAACCTGTGTTTCAGGCCATCACTTAACAACGCTGAGTGCTGTAGTGGACTATTATGTTACTGAACATAGAGCTAGCATTGATACATAATAATTATATTTTAAAATAAAAATTGACTTAACATTAATAAACTTATTGCATTACTTCTAGCAATTTTTCAGTGTCTGAGTAATTAAATGTTGCTAAGTATTCACTCAACATTTCACTACATTTTTTACAATTTACACTATATATGCTTAGAGACTTATTGATTTTATTATATAAGAACGGACCTAAAAATACATAAAACTTATTAATAAAAGTATGTCTAGTTTGAGGCTGTATGCAAACTAAGTCTTTTCTTCTCTTATCTGTAGGTATTGGGACATAAGGAAGTTTGCTATGCTGGTGCAGTACTATATTCAATATAAATAGTTGACGCACGGTTAAAACCTTACATGCCGTGTAAAGCTCGTGAGTGGGAAATCTAAATGGGCGAAAGGTGGCTACCTTAAGGATTGCTCTCTGCGCACGTTCTAATGGCAGTAGGATTGATTTAGCAGCCCCACCCCATGAAGTTATACAATAAGTGAGAATGGATTGACACAAAGCTAAATAGACCTGTTTAATTAATTTGTAGTCCGATATATATCGTAAATTCTTAAAAATGTATATCAATTTACGCATTCGAGTGCATAACGGTTAACATTAGGCCTCCCCCAAGCAATTCCACTATTTTTACTTCGATTATACTATTTTTTACTTCGATTACACTATGTTTTACTTCGATTATACTATTTTTTACTTCGATTACACTATGTTTTACTTCGATTACACTATTTTTTACTTCGATTACACTATTTTTTACTTTGATTACACTATTTTTTTATTACATTTTAGTTTATTACTCGCTGTGCCCGCGACTTCGTTCGCGACATGCACAACAATTGGATTTCATTGGTTTTATTTTTCACGCGGAACCCTAATTCTTGTTCTAAAATAAAACTAAGCATAAGTTACTCCTTATAACATTAGTTATCTGCCAGTGTAAGTCCCATCAAAATAGGTCCAGCCGTTTCGGAGATGAGCCTGAACAAACAGACAGACAGACCAATTAAAATGAAATCGTTTTTTTTTGTTTTAATTACCGTATATACTTTCATATGCATTTAGTAAAAAACTGTTATTTTTAACATTACAAAGAGACACTTCAATTTTATTTATTTGTAGTATGTAGTATCGATTTTTAGCAAACTAACAGCTATGTATATACAATAGTGTATTTGTTGATAACACGAATATGGCGAATTACAAGTTTTCATCAATAGGATCACTTACTCTCTTAAATTAACCAACCCGCACTGGGCCAGGGTGGTGGATTATGGCCCACTCCCTCTCACCGAGAGGAGGCCTGTGTCCCAGCAGTGGGAACATTATAGGCTGATTATGTATGTATGCATCTCATAATTTAACCAATCGAGAAAATATTTAGTCTGTAAAGTCACACTGCAAAGGGAGGGTGGCCTTTGCCCAGTGAAGGCTTCCCTCCCTTTTCCACAAACGTCTGTCCTTTGTAAGATAGAAAAATTAAATCTAGAAAATACCTCAATACACTAAGGACCAATTATTCCAATGCCAGTTTTACACTAGGACACACCAATGAATGCCTTGGATTTTTAATGTTCGGCATAGCGCCGAAAGTTGAAAATGCAATAGCTAACTTCTGCATGAGTGGACTAAGGATGGATTTTTCGCAACTCCATTTTTTTCACTAGCCACATGGAGGGTGCCTTTGTAGGCGAACCAAGTCGCGGGAAACAGCTTGTAATGTGTAAAATAATGAAGAATGGAGAAGAAAATGTGCTTGTTATACGCAACACAATGCAGTGAAACCAACCAATGTCATACAATTCATACATTTAATAAGAAAGGATGCGGTGTATCTAAAGATTTTGGAAAGTGCTACCTTATGCAACATGTTATGTTTACTATTCACGTGAAACCCGCCTAGATTCTTATGTTTTTCTTTTTTGATATTAGTTGTGTATTTTTGTTATATTCTCGCAGTTTGTTGGGTGGGCAGGAAAGTAGGGTGTTTTAATGTTTTGACAAAATTTTTGTGAAGAATAATAATAATTTTTAAAAGGGATGGCGGGATGAGGTGGACTCCTTAAAGGATTGGCCCATAATCGCAGTAGACCGGGAAAAGTGAAGGGCTTATAATAAATAATAAATTAGTTGTGAAGAAAAATTACGTTGTGTGTAATTTTTAGGGCAATTATTTCAACCATAGTCGAAAGGTGGATCTCGTGACTGATTATAGACTAGGTCAGAGAGAAAAATGAAAATAAAGAGATGACAAATAGGTACAAATAAACAACCAATCACAACATTGCAAATGACATTTGATAGCAGATTTAAAGAGACATGTTTTCTGAACGACACTTCAGTAATAAGCTAACTAAAAATCAAACTCAAGTCAGCTGATTTAGGTGGCTATCGTTATTTCAGTCAGCTGATCACAGCACAGGGGCAATTCTCGTAGTTTTAAGAACGTTTACAGTCTGCAGGCCAATTCCGGTAATTAAAAACGTTCAAAATCTAGTCGCAGCCTCATCTCGGCGACAAACTTACCGTGACCTATCATAGCTATTATTTCGCGAACGATCTTGACGACAAACACGTGAACCACTACGCGAATGACCCGTATCCCTATTACGCGAACGACGTCTTTCGATATAACGTGAATCGCATACTGAGATCAGACTGTGAACGTTCTTAAAATTACGAGAAGTGCCCCTCAGATCTCAGTCTCAATCTGTCAAAAATACTTCTGATTTCCCTAAATTTTTGACATTGACATTTGACATTTGCATTTGTTTGTCGCCGAGATGAGACTGCGACTAGATTTTGAACGTTTTTAATTACGGGAATTAGCCTTATATTTACAGTGTGTTAGTTGATTTTTGTGTTAATAATCCTTTCAGGAACCCCTGTACGAACCCATTACGAAAGAAACAAACTACGTATCTAGTTTTTCCAAAATGAGTTCATATGAGTGCGTGTTTTCCCCATACACGCATACCATATGTAATGGTATGTTGACATGCGATTACCACATGCAAATGCAGGTCTTAGTGAGAATTCAGAGTCTATAATTGCTTAATTGTGCGTTTTACGTTATTGTGAAAACATGGGGGACTTTTGCGTGAAATATGTTTGTTTCAATCAATCAATTGATCATATTGCTGATAGGTAGGTAGGTAGAAATCACTTCTGTTGATCATTTTATAACATAATATCACGCTTGTGTTCCTCGAACGGTTAGGCAGACGTGTACATATTGAAGTGGTAGTGGGCTGGCTATGTATGTCGAAGGTCCGATGGCCGGTGGAGCAGACGAGTCCTGGAGTGGAGACCGCGTATCGGCAAGCGTAGTGTGGGTCGTTCCCCAGCTAGATGGTTGGACGAGTTAAAGAGGTGGCTGGGACAGACTGGATGGGGAAGGCGGAGGACAGGATGTTGTGGCGCAGTCTGGGAGAGGCCTCTATCCAACAGTGAACTGCGATAGGCTGAGTTGATTGATTGATTGTTTACACACGCCAGTTGTGTTTAAGTCCGATGTGATAGGGGACGAGCCCAATGCCATCAACTTTGCACAAATCCAGAATTCAGGCTTGGACTGAGAAAGTACAGATGGAAAACCTAATAGCACTTTGCCCGACCAGCAATCGATGCCTCATGCTCAGTAGTAGCGTTTGCGACCACTTGACCAACGAGACAGACTATTTCATATGGTTTTGAGATCTTCTATCTATAATATAAAAATGAATCGCTGAATGTGTTGCTAAGCGCAAATCTCGAGAACAGCTGAACCGATTTTGCTAATTCTTTTTTTAGAATATTCCTTAAGTACGAGGATGATAAAAAATGGCCTGAAGAAGTCTAAAAACAACACTTTTCTAAACTTCCATACAAACGAGTACAAATTTTGTTTCGGGATGGGTCGGGGGTACAAGTTCACGCGGACGAAGTCGCGGGCAGAAGCTAGTTAAGAATAATATTAGTGCAAAATCCAGTTTATAGGGCGATTAAAAGTCCAAAAGGATTGATGTTTTATTAAGGCTCAAACAAAACTGATCAATAGGTAGATTTTTGGTTGATTTGCAAGTGTTTCTTGTTCCAGTTTTTTTTCTTAAAAATGCCCCTTACAAAAGTAGCATTTCCCCAAACATTACTCGAATAAAGTGTTACAGAACTTGTACAAAAGTGAGATTTGCTTAAACATAACTTGATCAAAAGTATATTATTCGACCAAGTTCACTCACTTAAGCATTTTATTAGCCTTTTACTCGGACAAACATAAAGTATACGAGTAGTCGTCAGTCTTGTGTTTGACGATTGTTTATTTTTTGTGTATCCGTTTGCCAGTCGGTAAAGGTTTCCTCCAACCTCCATTCCTGTATCTCTTGGCCCGTATTGTTCCAGCAAACTGTGTGATGCCATCATCCCACACAAATATTACTTTACATTTTGGTTAAACATAAATGTTCCAAAACATTGCTCAAAGAAAGTTGCAAGTAACTTTTTAAATACCTACTGTTAATTCACAGACATACATATGTATATGCATGCGTACTGATTGATTCATTATGTACAATAATACATGCATTACACGTAATTACATTACGATATTTCCTTGAATTCAATAGCGGCGTTATAACATAGAATTTAAAGTAGTCATGAAATGTTATCAATATAATTATATCGTGCACTTTTTTATTTTATTGCATTTTTTGGCCTTAACGCCGTAGTTAAAAAACGTTCAATATCAGCAGTGTGATTCTGTAATCATCTCACCATGAAAACTCAGGTGAAGTAAGCGTGGATTGAGCTGTCATTCCAACTAATACTAGGGATTGACCTCACTCTAAGCTCACTTCACCTAACTTTTCACGGTGAGAATTTTACAGAATCAGTCGGCAGGTCCAATCGCATTTCAGCGACAATTAATGTCTAAAACTAATAAAAAATTTCGGGAAATCAGAAGTATTTTTGACAGATTGAGACTGAGAACGTTCTTAAAAATAGCCCTTTTTACTCAAAAGTAAATACAGATTAAAATGTAAGATATAATTACTAATTGATCATCTTTATTACTAATTAAGGGAAGCTAACATGCAAACACAACTTCAGGACATATAGGTAAAAGAAATGTTCGTATAGTATCATGTGAAAAGGAAGTAAATACATTGTAAAATAGAAACAACACTCACTGAAAATCACTGACTTATGTCCTAATAAAGAAACAATATAGGTTTTACAGCTATCAAAGAAATAACACGATTAGTTGCTATTATATCGAACAAACAGACAGACACGCAAACATGATCCATAGTAGGAAAATGATAGGTTTTCCAGAACTCTGTTAAACTACATAATCGGTTACGTATTTCCGTAAAACATAAGGGAGAGGGAGTACATACCGAGACACCTCCGTGCCTCGGAAACCAGGTCAAGCCGTTGGTCCCGGCTGTCATTCGTGGATCTTTGACAGTCGTTACGGGTCGTCAGAAGCCCGAAAGTCTGACAACTAGTCTTGCTAATGGGTATCGTATTATCCAGTAACTGGGTTGTAGAGGTCAGACAGGCAGTCGCTCCATTTAAAATACTGGTATTCAGTTGCGTCCGGTCAGACTGGCAGCCGCTGCAAATTAAATTAGCTGGCGAAACTCCGCAGCCGTGATATGGGTATAGATATTTCATCATAATAAAATAAAAAAGTAATAATTTGTTGAGTATTTTTTTTTGGGGTCATCAACCGCCTGTAGTGTACTTGAAATATCAGTTAAAAATAAACAGTTTTTTTTTGTGTAAACTTCACAGACGTGATTGGTCGATATCTAAATACGCTAAAACAATTTTCAACTCACACTTTAAGTAACTACACTACCAACGGCCGAGGACCCAAAAAAGGAACATCATCTTTTTTTTTGTTTTATCATCGCACCACATCCGTGAAGTTTCGCTAGGTAATTTAATATAACCCTGTATATCGAGAACTCATTTTGTATGCACGACTTAATATTAAGCTAAGTATCTATTCCAGTTTAAACTAATCTACTCTCATAGTACGGAAAGGCTGTACAATGAATGTCAAGTCAGCTTGAATTCGAACAGTACAGCTTGATATATCGTGTGTACACAAACACACCACACTTATCATTAACTGGGAAATCATGACACAGCTGCGCGTGCGACGGTTTTAAGTTTAGTATTATCACACAATCGGTAAAAGTCTTATTGTGCTGACAATGACATCGAGTCTGGTTCCACTGGAGTAGGTAGGAGCGTGGTTAAGTCACCACGACTCATACTGACTAATAGAGTGACATTGTTTAGTGCGTCTGATTAATATTACTTAAGGCTTAAGAGTGAACTTATTTTGTAAAAAAAGTATCATTCTTTGGTTTGGCTTTGTGTAATCAACTGAAGGCCAATTCTCGTAATTTGAAACGTTTCGAATCTAGTCGCAGTCTCATCTTGGTGACAAACATATGTATATCAAAAATTTAGGGACATTATTGGCATTTTTGACAGATTGAGCCTGAGATCAGACTGTGAACGTTCTTAAAATTACCCCTGTGATCTTTTTTTGCATGCCCTTGTCCTTTGTTATTTGTGATGGGCTTAATAAGTTCTCTTACATTAGCCTCTGGCAACCATCACGTTATCTTTCACTCGCTTTTGATTCATATGTTCTTATCTGTCATAGTAGCAACTTTCAAACTTACTCTAATATACGGTGTTCATTCACGAGCATAATAAATGAAGACACCCAGCCAAATTCAAAAGTGATTTACTCATAAAGCATTGCTTGAAATTGTATGCAGTTAGGAATATAGTAACACCTGGAAATCAGTTGTCATGGTATGATGTGATACGGAGGAATGAGGAAAATGTCGTGAGGAATGTTTTGAGTATGAATGACGATGGGTATAAGAGTAGGGGAAGACCAAAGAAACGATGAATGGACTGTGTGAATGATGATATGGTTAGAAAGGGGGTGACTACTGAGATGGCGACTAATAGAGAAGTATGGAAGAAAAAGACATGCTGCGCCGACCCTAGATAAATTGGGATGAGGGCAGGAGAATGATGAATATAGTAGCTGCTGGTTGGCTTGTAACTGTACGCGTAGTATACAAAGTTATCCCTGGATAGTATGTAGTAGTATTTTAACAATGTCACCTTGGATGACCTAAATAATGCCACTGATGCCGTCAACAACGTTGCCACCTACAGGGCACAGACTATATAAAAAAAACGTGTGCGTCTCGGGACGCCCGACAGAAGTGATAACTTAAACTAATCTATGGTATATGTCTATCGCACACTAAACACTGAGTAGAGAGAGGGGGAAGCGTCTGTCCGAAATACGAGTAGCCCTGTGGGTTAGAGCGAGAGAGGAAGAGCTTGCCTACCGCTGCCGTATGCGTGAGAGAAAGGGAAGCCAGACAGACTGGCGCCGTAACGCGTTACGTTACAAAGCGGTTTACCCTCCCATAAGAAGTTATCACTTCTAAAATAACGAGTAAGAGTACCATCGATACGAAAAGAAGAAGAGGTACTATTTTGATGATTACCTCCGTACCATATCTAGTACGGCTATATCCATGTTCAGCTAAACGAACGCGTGAAGGAAGGCGGCGCAAATGCAGCCGACGACATCGAAACATCGCTCAAAACGAACCGCGACGAAAAAATACGACAACCGACACTTTAGTCATTAGTGAATGTATTGTGGAATGGAGGAGTTTCAATGAGTTTCTATGTGCGCAAGAGTGGATGTTATGGCTGTGGAATGTTTGGTAAATAATTTGGTAGGTAGGGAATGATGGTTACAGGACTGGGGCTAAGGGCTGATTTTTCCATTGCCAGATAATTTTATCGCAGGAATAATTTTGAATTTTTGACAGCTCTTCCATACAAAAACTGCCAGAAGTCAATTTTATTTCACGAATAAAAATTATCTGGGGCTTATTTTTCAATCATCTGATAACATTATGCGAGGAATAATTTTGAAATTTTGACAGTTATTTCACACAAGAACTGTCAAACGTCAATTTTATTCCTCGATTATAAGTTATCTGGCGATGGAACAATCAGTCTAACAAATGTAAAGCAAAATTTGTAATTATTACGTTTATTCTGTACATGGTTTGAGCTAGGCTTTCACTCCGATCATAGCATAATCAGCCTATAGTGTTCCCACTGCTGGGACACAGGCCTCCTCTCTGTGAGAGGGCGTGGGTTGGTAGATGACACACATCTTCGAATTTTCGGTTCCAAGACATGCCGGTTTCCCCACGATGTTTTCCTTCACCGTTTTGAGAGCAGTGGTGATGAAATAATTTACACAAAGTAAATCGCCTGTCTGGGTTCGAACCTACGACCTACAACTCGTAAGTTGCGGCCGTTACCACTGTGCCACCACTGCTCTCAGATTTTATCCGTGACTTTGGAATTGAAGTTCAAGCTTAACTTATCAAGTTTGAACTTCAATTTCTAAATGATCAATTCGATAACCCAAGGGTATAGAAAATGGAGAATTTCCCTTTGACCATTCCACATTCTTCCACTACAATATTATTCAAAAACACATACAAATCTTTGTGAGAAAATGTGCGATATTAAGATAATAGTTTCCTACAAACTCTGAGTCGTGACTGGTTGGCAGCCCGACATGCAAGAGTGACCTTAACCTTTCCCCTGAGTCGACATTCACGAATTAATTACATTAGAAATGATGGTTTTTACTCACTCTTACTTGGTTTTATCACGATTATTAAAATGTAAGTAGTGAAATATAGAAGGATTTTTGCTGCTACTAAATTAATTGGGTTTAAGGTTTCTGTCGGTTTCTGTAACGTTCGTCGTCTTTCTTCTGCGTATATCTTAAATATTTCCATATTTATATAATTATATCCATATTTTTATTGACATTCCCTGTTCTTATAGCCATTCACATTCTTATTTGGTGGTTTTTCTGCATGTTGTATTGCTAGGTTCCGTTGTTTCAAGAGTTTGGTCCTTTCGTTTTACCTATTACAACTGCAATAGGTTATCTTAGACATCTATATCTGACCACCTTTTTTTTTTTTTTTTGTGGATGGGAAATCATCAAATGACTCCTCCCGCTCTGGGTGGAGCGGAAGGGAGTGTCAGACTCTTACTGACTAAAACCAACCCGTGTTCCTTCCTTAGCCCTTTCTGTTCCAGGGCAGCGGTAACCCTTTCCGATGATCCCGCCGCCCTGGCAGGCTTCGGCCCTATCGGGCCCCGTCCTCTGCTGACATCTCTTTGAGGCGCGCGTGGAACACAACGCGCCGTCCGGCACGAGCCTGGTCCTGATCGGACGGTGAGCTACCCATTACTCACCGCCCGCAAGCCCGCGCCTACGGTGGCCGGGAGTTGTCACGCGGCTCCCGACGCCCGGAGCGTCTCCCGCGGTGGCTGAGGCGTGAGGTGTTTTCCCTCAGCCTCCCCGCCACCTCTTTCGCTAGCATGACTGCTTCATATCTGACCACCGTAAGGACTATTCTTGCCTACAGCGCATATTATTAGGATCCGCGATCTAAAAAGGATCCTCTTTTGTTTTAGTTACGGACGCAGCTGTGGTCATCATGTGCACGTGATTTCATTTTCAAAATGGTCAGATATAGGTTTTGGTGATATGTACATAGATGCGATTTTCAATTGCCTATAATTGCACTCATGCCTTAAAATGGAATCTTAACCTTCAGATCTACTTGGTGGCAGAGATAGATAATGGTTGTGACTTTTCCTTAGATGCACCTAGTTTTTTCTGACGTATTTGATGTAACCAATGCCCGTAATTTTAAGAACGGATGCATTCTAATCTCCATCTGTCAAAAATACCTTAATTTCCCTACAATTTTGACATTGAATGTCGATTAGACGGACGGAAATTGGCCTCACGGTGATATTATAGAATACAACCATACTTCTTACTACACATTAGAGATAGTTAGAGATCACACATTTTGCTTAAATTAGAATTATTAATACCGTATTTCTCCACATTACCATATCAATAGAAATTCCATACTAACTATAACTAACTATAAACAATATCTTAATTTACAATTCAAGTAATAAATCTGCAATCATAAACAAAACGTTCAAGAGTTTCTTTCCGCAATGCTGCCAACTTTACAACCATAAACTAGCGCTAGTGTTGCCAACACGAAAAATCCAACTCAGGAAATTTTTGCTGTTAAAAAGCCGTTGTAAATTTTGCGTATCACAATGATCTAAATTGTGGTGATTTGTTAATTGATTTTTGATACTATTTTCTTGTAGTTAAGGTATGTATTTCTTTGTGTTTGTAGTGCACTCTCAGTTTTCCTTGCGTGTTGTTATGTAGCGTGTGTATATTTAAATGAAGGGTGGGCTTCAATAAAATGGTGTCGGGTGTTAAGACTTGCTTTTACCGCGTTATGTTTTGTGATACTCTAGTTAAATTGCGTGTTGTACATATGTAGTGACGAAGAGTTGAAAACGTTTTTGTAAGCTAGACTTAATTATGATCTAGATTTATTTTATCCTAAGTATAGCAATGGTCCGATTAAAAATGATTTACTGACGGTTTATCGCAAGCATTACTAGGGGTTCATACTCTAAGTCCATCGACGAAGATACGAAAGCCGTGCGAGAGTAGGAAAGTAGTTGATCCGCCAAAACAAGTGACAATTTTTTTTCGGATGGGACTCAAATCTTATGTCCGTAGGTGATTAGAGTAGGAAATGCACGTAACCTCGGCCGGAAATGCGGATTTTGTGCTAGAGAGTAGGCCCTCTGGGTTGAACTTTTATTTATTATACATATTCGTAACTATATACAGATTAATTACTATTTTTACAAGCTAACACTATACTATATACACGTATATAATACGAAAAAAAAATATATAAAGGGTGTCCCGAAATTCTACGATAACCTGGTACCGGGCGAGAGGCCAAGGTATGTCAAAGTTAACTAACAATAATTTTCTAAACCATAACTTGTCAAAACTTAATTTATTTTACTTAGTTAACAATATTTATTACTTTTATTTGAGGTTGTGATTAATAGCACTGTTATTTGAGATTACATTATTAAAAAAATCACTGTAAAATTATAAAAAATTGTGATCACAGTACTAAAAAATGTGACCAAGGGTGTAAAATTTTCAACTTTTTCGAAAAATATCTATTATCGCTTGACTAAGTGACATGGATTTTTTTTCTTATTTTTTTCATAACTGGTATACCTTGGCCTCTCGCCTGGTACCAGGTTATCGGTGAGTTTCGGGACACCCTGTATATAGAAAAAGGCAGGAGCTCATTGGGCATCAAAAATTCGTCAGCATCACTGTCAATGGGATAAGTGCCCAAAAGGCTGGCAACATTACCACGTTGAATGGCAATGCTGATTCTTTGGGCTAAAAATAGGCCAGCCCTCTGGGTTCGATCATCAGGTCGGGCAAAACACTATTAGGTTTTTCCATTAGGAAATTCTCAGTTGCAGTCTGAATTTGTGCGCGGCCGATGGCAATAGGCTCTATCCATCCAGCATTTTGACAACATTTTTTAAATCCTATGTGGTTTTAAAAAAATGTTGTCGAAATGCTGGGTGTACGACATAACTCTGCCTATCTTTTCGGGATCACAAGCGTTACGCTTAGTTTGTTTTTAGGCTCTAATATTATTTTATCTATATTTAGTTAAGATAACGTAGTTAAGAGCCGGTACTAGTAATAGGCTAACTCCATAACACAAGGCGTTCAAAAATTTATGTCAAATTGGTGTGCACATACAGACTTCTGCCTATACCTTTGAGGAATACAGGCATGATGTTATAATACAATCTGAAGGCTGTAGCAAGCGTGTAGCATTTTTTATCTATATACAAGTCATATTGAGTTAAGAGAAAGAAGTTGGAAGATGTTCATGACCTCCATACTCGCTCTTGCACTAAGTTATTGCAAATTAAAGATTCTACAAACTAGTCAACAAAGAGAAAACTGTGAATAGAACGTCTTTTATGACCTGTTCCACCACCTCCGGATAATTTAACTGGCAGATAATGTCTTATACAATTAGTTTTATTGTTGAATTTATCTGGTGGAAAGTCCTTATCCGGACATTGACAGAGTACCATAAACTATTAGTACTTGGGTCATTCTCCAAAATAAAAATTGATCGGTCTGGTTTATTAAAAAAATAAACCTTAATATTTCCAAAAAATATTGATTGAAATCAAGGCTATGTGAAGCCATAAACATAGGCTTCTTAAGACACGTCCTTTCCTTAAAAAAATACGGAACATCACAACAACATAATTAATTAAATAAAATAATCATTAAAAAGCACCAGAGTGGTCTACCTAATGAGCCGAGTTTTGAGAATATTCTAATTAGACAAAAAAAAACCTTGAAGGAAAATACCGAAGGAAACCGGCATTTCCTAGAAACAAAAATTCGAAGACATGTGACATCTACCAACACCACAGATTACTAAATAGTTATTACGCCAACACGCACTGAGCCCGCGTGGTAGATTGCAGCCCACTATATTTCGAAGAGAGGAGGCCTGTGTCCCAGCAGTGGGAACATTATAGCCTGATTATGTACAGAAATAAATCATTTATTTATTTATACTGCCCTACTTTAAAATTTCTTTAATCTCTCTTACAAAACTTCCACATTTCTCTTTTCACTAAAAACATCAAAAATCACCAAATCACACATCCAACTTGCCACCTCAATAACAAAACCAGAACGACCTCAAACATCGATAGAATAGTGATGTGACCCAACGCATCTAAAGATCGAATCGATGTCGATTACATCACCGGTTACATGAGCGCAGTTCTGTCAAGGAAGCCTGCGCTTGCGCAATCTTGAAAGCAGTAGAAAGTACCGGAGCCGACCGTTTGGTCTGTATCCGAGACTGTGCGGATAAATGTTAATTAGTTATGTTTTTAGTGAAGGAAAGCTAGGCTTGAACTGTGGGATGGTATGGTTTAGAGTCGGCGGGTTAAATGTTAACCGCTTTATTCATAAACATTGCTTAAAGTTAAGTAGTGATTAGCGACTGTTTAACTATGCGTTTTTGAGGTTTAAACGTCAGTTTACTTTAATCATCCTATTCTATTCTACTTCCTACTAATATTAGAAACGCGAAAGTATGTGAGGATGGATGGATGTTTGTTACTCTTTCACGCAAAAACTATTGAATGGATTTGAATGAAATTTGGCACACGGATATTTTGTAACCAGGATTATCATATAAGATACTTTTTATCCCGATGTTCCTACGGGATTTAAACTTATGAGGGTGAAACCGCGGGGCGCTGCTAGTCGATTTTAAATAAAACCCAATGTTGCGGAGAAATGTGTGTGTGCGGATTCTGAATTAAAAAATTGGTCCTTTGATCCGTGAAGAAAATTAGCTTAATCGGAAGGCAAGGAATATGTATTTATTATCTTGCTTGCTCGCTATTTAATGGTGATGATGTTGGGAAGATTCTCGAGAAAGCAGGTCGTTTTATTCTTTTATAACGTTTACAGAGCGAAATAAAAAAAAAAAACGGTTAAAAAGTGGTTAAAAATTTATCAGGATAAATTTTTAACCACTGCGCACAGGACAGGACAGTCCTGTATGTATGAATCAGAAGGCCAATTCTCGTAGTATAAAACGTTCAAAATCTAGTCGCAGTCTCATCTCAGCGACAAACAAATGTCAAAAACTTGTCAAAATGTAGGGAAATTAGACGTATTTTTGACAGATTGAGACTGAGATCAGACTGTGAACGTTCTTAAAATTTCGAGAATTGCCACTCTGATGTAATTTAAAGGTATAGCGAACTCTCAAATATGATAGTATGTGCTAATTTATTATGTTAGGCACAGAACACCTCTATAGTACTACTTGACGCCAGGTGCCACGTAACAGCAGGAGGGAAATCTATTGCCACACACCAAAGCATATTACTAGTTCCTTATTAAACTATAAATTCCATATTAGACCATCTAGCTATAAATAAGGAATTTATGCCTTTGCTATGTGGATAAACTTCATCTGATAACTCTCTGCACGCAGCTATTAATTTCACAAGTCTTACGCCACTTAGCACCATTTTCCTTTCTTCCCACTATACAATTAAATATACTAATAAAGAAATAAAACAAAGTGTCAAGCTTTTTCTTCTTCAATGCGCTGGTACGACCATGTTTTATATCTTGTTGGCCCAAAACTTTGCCACTTCCACGGCGTTGTCGGTGGCAGCGCAGAGGTCACTTTGTCTACCCCAACGGTCATCGGTTCTACGGCTAATATGGCCGGCCCATTGCCACTTCAGCTTGCTTATTGAAGTTTATTTATTTCATTTTATGTTGCACTGGTTCCCGTCATCTCGTCAACGCCGGCTATCGTTGAAAACCAGCGCTGGGCCTCTGCCTCGCATAGGGTCACTGCATTAGCCCATGTTCGCGGGGACATAAAAATATCGCGGCGGGATTTTCAACTCTCGGTGTTGAGCCGAGCATTGAGAATCCAACAGAGTGCAACCCAGCGCGTCCAAAAGACACTCCCTTGGATTTTCAACTCTCGGCGCTAAGCAGTGCTTTGAAAATCCAGTGCGCGAAAAATATCACTGCGGGAAAAACACTCACGTGCGTACCAGCAGTGCGGTTCTGTAACCATCTCACCATGAAAACTTAGGTGAAGTGTGCGTGGAGTGAGCTGTCATTCCAACTAATTCTAGGGATTGAAACTATTGATAGCTTACTCTAAGCTCACTTCACCCAACTTTTCACGGTGAGATTTTTACAGAATCGATCGGCTGTAGTGCTATTCTGTAAAACAAAACTCACCCTGAAAACTTAGGTGAAGTGAGCTGTCAACACTGCATTAGGTGGAATGACAGCTCACTCCAAGCTCAGTGAGTTTTTTACAGAATAGCTGGCCTTATGCTGAGCGATGGCCGTTTTGCGTGGATGTGACGTATATGTATGTTCCTTTCTTATGTTTTTTTTTGCGTCAGGTTTTTTCCACAAATAAAAGTAGGTATTTTCTTTCTTTAATTTCGTCGAAATAAATAAAATTCTTGTACAATTCACTAATTGTAATTAATACTGAGTGTACTAACACTTTCTTAGGAGACAATACAATACTCCCAGGCTTTATCTGACTTTTTTGTTGCACATCAGTGAAACTAGCATTTTCACCTGACTCCGTTTGCTCCCACGATCATGAGATGTAGAAATTACTTATTGTTTACCAACGGTTTTTGTTTAAAACGGTTTATTTTTAATATTGCGCTTGAGAGTTGTGTGGTAGTAGGTATTTAGTGAACGGGCTAGGAGAGTGTAATCAGCTGGTCGGTGGCTCGTTAGTTTGATTAAGATTTATCTTGATATTGGACTATCGATGTCGTTCGAGTTATTAGAGAGATTACGTTGACTACGTTCGTTAGTTTTATTTGTTAGCGTGTGTTCTAGCAATGAGATTATTTTTTTTAATTTTATAGTTTTCAATCTCTTTGTTTCCTTCAACTATTTATGTTTTCCAAACGTAGTTATGATATTATCATCAATATTATCTGTATCTGGGCATCATCGCTGTACTAACTCGTATCTAATAATTGCGTATTTTCTTACCCATTTTTCTTTCTGGTCCTTCGATACCGACTTCAATCTATTTTACTTACATTATATTCCAAATGAAATTATTTTATTTCACACAAACCTACGTATGCAATTATGAAAATTCAAAAGCTAGGTGCACGGTTCCAATTGGTCGTTTCGTATGGAGAAGAGCCGACAAGAACGGCTGACGGCTGCTTTGATGGCACGGTTGGCGCAGTGGTTAAGCGATTGACTGCTGCGCTGCGTGTCGCGGGTTCGATTACCGCACGGAACAAATATTTGTATGACCTACAATTAGTTGTTCCGGGTCTGGCTGTTTGTGTATGTGAGTTTCTATGTATGTAAACGCACCCAAGACACAGGAGAAATTCCTAGTGTGGGGCAACGTTTTTATTAAAAACAAAACAAAACAAAAAAGAAACTCCACGGTTACTCTTTTGAAAATACAAAGTCTTTTACAAAGTTTTCAAATTACAGTGTTAACGTGTTAACAGGTATGAGAGGACAGTATAGGCCTGTCATTGTTTACAAGTAGGTACCAGGTACTTAACAAAATAGAAAATGGTCATCAAATGTACTGTCTACAAAGCCAACAACGTTCTCACATTCACAAAATATAAACGAATTTAAATATAAAAAATAAATAAATTAATAAAAATAAAACATATTTCATACAAATGCCATGATTGCCATTACAACTGTAACAAAACCAAATTAACATTCTGTCAACAAATAATATTCTCGTAGCATAAGCATAACAGTCTAATCAGCCTTTAGTGATCCCACTGCTGGGACACAGGCCTCCTTTTTGAGAGGGAGTGGGCAATAATCCACCACGCGGGCCCAGTGCGGGTTTGTGGATGTCACAGGTCTTCGAATTTTTGGTTCTAGGACATGCCGGTTCCCTCAAGAGGTTTTCCTTCACCGTTTTGGGTTGGCATAAATTAATATTTTCACTTGCACTTAGGGCTAATTTCCTACCGATCTAATGATCATGAAACCACATCTTACGTTGTTACTTGAAAGCTACTGACTGATATAGATTCCTGACGCATAGATTCCTCCACTCAGTCAGTAATGTCATTATTAATACGATACATATAAGCTGTGAAGGTACCAATACATGCACAACTGCATTATGTTACACAATGCATCGTATATAAGCATCATTAGTTGAATCCAAATCTGTTGTACCAGTCCCGGTGGGCTAGAACGCGTGGTAACACGTGCGTGAATCGAATATATTTTGCGGTCGGAAAGACCAGCCGGGCTCAGTGAATAACAAAAGACCCGAATCGGACTGAGAAATACTGGGTGGTAATTTCCCATTAAATAGCTGAGTGGACTATCATTTTGGTATAGCCAAAAACGATTTCATGCATTTCATAAGGGAAACTATGCTCCATCTTGCCCTACGTGTTCCAAAATATGCAGTCAAAGTGAACTCTGCACTGCCACCGAAGACGCCGTGGAAATGGCGAAGTTTTGGGCGAACAACAACTGAAATAAAGCTAAAGGAAATAATTACGTTCATAGTTATCTGTGTCAGTTTTACCAGGGATGTTAGTTTACATTGAGTCAGCATGCTGTACACCCTGTAGTTCAGAAACTCGAACATACATAGATGAGTGAATGTGAAATTAGAGTTTAACTAGCAGCGCCCCGCGGTTTCACCCGCATACGTTTCGATCCCGTAAGAATATTGGGATGAAAAGTATCCTATGTGTTAATCCTGGTTATAAACTATCTGTGTGCCAAATTTCATCCAAATCCGTTCAGTAGTTTTTGCGTGAAAGAGTAACAAACATCCAACCTCACAAATTTTCGCGTTTATAATATTAGTAGCAAGTAGGATAGCTGCCAAGAGCGAGGCAAACACGCGAAATATAGAAAGAAAAAGAAAAAGAAAGAAAAAAGTTTATTTGGACACAGTTCGTGAAACACAAAATACAAAATTAATAAAATAACAAATAATGTTCCAGACAACAATAGTGTGTGCCTCACGGCTGCGCCAAAAAGGTTCATTTCAGCATTAATGCCAGACAGATGCTGTCTGACGCTGGTTTTCTAATGAACCCTTAGGGAAAAGTGACGGGGAGTACACACAGTTTCAACATACCTAATACATACTTATAAATAAATAAATAAACTAGTACCTAATCACGTAAATATCATTACAAATACAAATAAGAAAAAAAAAAATATGGGTTGTGTAGTGTGCCATCAAAAAGAAAAATTGTGTACCTGACCTCCTTTTTATCAACATGATAACTATTCAACTTTCAAAATATTACATTTAAAAAGTCGCCTTGTGACAGTAAAACAAAGGGCGTAGCCCTAAAAATAAGGTTCCATTGTCAACCTTTGGTTGTTGGTAGACAGAATCTACCAACAACCAAAGGTTACAATAGCATCATCGGTAGCCGTTAACCAGTTTCATCGGTTGCGCAAGCGCGAGCATGAGATTATGCAACAAGATGGCGCCACCGTTATCATATGTTCGGTAGAAATGTCAAAGATCTAAACTGTTGTGTAATACTTTAAATGTTGTTATTGTATTAAGTTGTTGAAGCAAAAACTTCCGGTATGTTTATTGATGGGTTGGCAGACGGATTGTGTTCAAGATTATTATTTTGCAAATTTCCATTAAATCCTATTAATCCTACTCCTACTTATTATTATTATAACGTGAAAGTTTGGAAGAATGGTTGGATGGTTGGATGTTTGTTACTCTTTCACGCAAAAACGACTGAACGGATTTGAATGAAATTTGGTACACAGGTGGTTTATAACCAGGATTAACACATAGGATACATTTTATCCCAATATTCCCACGGGGTCGAAACTTGTGCGGGTGAAACCGTGGGGTGCAGCTAGTACATACATAAACTCACGCGCGCTTTCCATGGAGGAAAGCAGATACTTCAGAACGCAGCCTGCTACGATCCTTATTAACTCCTTTTGCTTCGTTTACGTTCATGCATCAGAAGGCCAATTCTCGTAATTTAAAACGTTCACAATCTAGTCGCAGTCTCATCTCGGCGGCAAAAAATGTCAAAAACTTGTCAAAATGTAGGGAGATTAGAGGTATTTTTGACAGATTGAGACTGAGATCAGACGTTCTTAAAATTACGAGAATTCCACTCTGGTCATACACGCACGCCGGTTGTACTACGCACCTGAGCTTACTGAAGAACCTCATCAATAAATATTGTTTCTTGTAAATATTGTTGTTTGAACTAAGTTTTTTGGTCCTTGTATTTTAATTCATTATCAAGGACAATTTGTATTAGTACTACTATGTACAGATATGCTCGATTTATTTTCGTTCGATATGCTGTGTTTTGCAGATGAATGATCTGTCTTCAGCTTCTGATTTCTTTTTAAATTTGATTTTAACTAATTGTTACTGTTGTCTGTTAACGTTCAATAAATATACTTGAATGTTAAAATTGAGCATCACTTGTTGATTTATCGTTAGAAACGATCCAAGGTGGCGATCGACAAAAAATACGATACCGATTTCGTTTGATAACACGTGTCAACCATCAAAATCGAGAAAATTTGTAGGCATATAATATAGTGCCGTTTTACCGATAACTTTTTAATTCAATTGTACTCACCGAGTATATATTGAACATAACCAAATCGGTAAAGGAAAACATCGTGAGTACACCTGGACTTTATAATCAATATAAGTCTGAAATTGCCAACCCGTCTTGAGCAAGCGTGGTGATAAATGCTTGGACCTTTTTTGTATGACAAGAGCCCTTTGCCCTGCAGTAGGACGCTTGCATAGCGAGGCTCAGAGGAGACCCCTTTGTAGTTTCCCCAGTGACGTGCCCTAATAGGTGTTGCACTGAGGGGGTTCCGGATTTGTCTATTAAGAGGTAATGGGACCCCCTCCATATGCTGAGGGTGATCACCGGGGTGGTTTCAGTGAGGTAAGAATCCCACTCTCCCTGGTCTTTTACCCCAAAGTCCAGATGCCTTTTAAAGGCATCCCCCCGTAAAAAAAAAAGAAAGAAAAGGACAGTGATACGCTGGTATTATTACAAGCCTGTACTCAAGCAATTTCTTACAAAGTTACACACCTACTCACTTCCTTATACAGATCTCAGGTCATATCCAACCATACATATAAGATCAATATAAGATTATTGATGTAACATCACGTTCTCGTCTGCGGAAACTATTGGTACCATCACTTCCCGTTCGTGTTGTAATAGACATAAAGCTGTAATCGGTGAAGTGAATGGGCAGACTAGTGTAAGCCACCTGTTCTATCGCCGGCGATTAACGAGAAGCGAGTGAAGTTCGCCACTTAAATGCGAGTTGGCGAGTCACGGTACGTCATAAATTCAATGTCGCTCAGCGAGCTATGGAACGGCCTATGCTTGGAGTCTCTCTGAGGGATCAAAATCAAAAGTCATTTATTCAAATTAGGCTGAGAATCAGCACTTTTCAAACGTAAAAATTACAAAAGACAGTCCCCCAAAAACGCCCGCCCTTCACCACTTCCTAGTGCTATCGGTGGGAAGAAGAAGTGGCGCAACAAACTCCCCAGCAGATCGAATCCGCAACGAGGTGATCCGGCAGAGAACCAAAGTGGTCGACACAGAATAAGCAAGCTGAAGTGGCAATGGGCCGGCCATAACCGATACCGAGCTGAGCCGTAGAACCGATGGCCGTTGGGGTAGACGTGTTCTTAAGTGGAGACCGCGAATCGGTAAACGTAAGGTGGGACGCCCTCAGGCTAGGTGGAGCGACGGTCTTCACAGGACTTGTGACATGTAACAACCAGCGTGGTAGATTACAGCGCACTCCCTCTCGAAGAGAGGAGGCCTGTGCCCCAGCAGTGGGGACGATATAGGCTGATTATGCTATGCGCATGTGCGTATCTCGCAGTATCTCGACGAGAGTTCTTCCCGCCAAGCGAGCGTCACTGAGCGAGTACTCTCTTTGATAGCTTTTGTCACAGTGAGCCCCACGTTATGTCCACTCAAATCACTGTCCATTCCAAGGTTGCCTGGAAGAGATTGCAGAAAGCGAGGCCACGATATAGTGAAGGTGTAGTTTTGCACATGAATTGGAATGCTGTACGAGTGTCGCTTTGTGTTAGAAGTATCATAACATATCATCACGCTCAGTCATCATCATCAGTCGCCAGCACATCAAGCTACTACAATCTGTCAAATTTCTTTAGTAGATTTTCAACTTTAACGCTAAAGCATTAGATTCAAGGTTGATTCGGAAAATTTTACAGTTTCGGGTAGCTTGGCGTGCCTGGCGTCTGTACCAATAATTCACACATATTCTGCTATAAGTCCCACGTAACAGGGGACGAGCCTTTTGTCACTAACCGAGTTCAAATCAAGACTCTACTGCCGCCTCGGCTCCTCCTCGACTGCTACTCAGAAATTCCTGACGGAAAATCCCAATAGCTTCTTGCCCGACCCAGGAATCGAACCCTACGCTTAGCAGTCATGCTAAAGATGACTAAATTAAAACAGCAAATTGACGACAAGCAAGCATGTGTAGATAGTTTTCACAGAAAACTATAGGAGTTATCGCAAGTCAAAATGCTTTCTGTATGAGGCCCTTGACCCTACCCCTTCAGATGTTGGTCGAGGCTCTTGGCCATGAGGCCGTTGGCCGTTCCGACTGTCAGCACAATGACTGGTGAGTTTACATTCCATATGTCAACAACCTCAGTGTTTTTCATCAAGATTATCAAATTGTCTTGTTGATGTAGTGGTTGTAAACACGACTGCTGAGTGTGGGGTCCTGGGTTCGATTCTTGGGGCGGAAAAAAAATTACTGGGTTTTTGCATTAAGAAATTCTTAATAGCAGCTAAGAGGCCATATTTGTACCGGGTTAGTGGCAATAGGATAGGACACAGACATAACTGACGAAATGAGAGTGTATTTACTATCTTCACCACCTCTGTCTACCTCACGGCGACTATAGGGGTGATGTTAATTTTTTTTTAGTCTCCATTGTGTCCCTCTGCTGGAAAAAGAATTCCCCTTGTTTCTTCCAAACCTCCCTGTCTTGTACGATCTCTGGCCATGTTGGCCTGGTTCTCGGTCGGTCTGGCAAATGTTATCAGATCATCGCGCCACCTTCGCCGTGATCTACCTCGACGGCGATGACCTCCCTTAGTCGTCCAGTGAGTGACGATTTTTGAAAGAAAGAAAGAAAAAAGTTTATTTGGTCACAGTTCGTGAAACACAAAATACAAAATTAATAAAATAAAAAATAATGTTTCAGACAACAATAGTGTGTGCCTCACGGCTGCGCCAAAAAGGCACATCGCTGCGGGTGCATTCGTGAAACGTTTTTCTAATTACTATGTTAATTTTCAAATTCAGTCAAGCAGTTTCGGAGTTTTATACACAAAAACAAACTCACAGTCTCTTCGTAACTCCTCATTATTTCGATCGATGTAATATAAGAATGCATATTCAACAAAATAATGATTTATGTATTTCCTTCTTCCATTTTATTGCATAATCTGTTTCGTTAATCTTTTCATTGGTAACCATTATGTGCGTGCGTGTGCGTGCGCGCAAGTGTGTGTGTGAGTGCATATTGTAACGGTTTTTATTGGTCAATGCGTGCATGCTGCAACTTAAGGCGAAGGTGATTTGCTGTAATGTGACATAAGAAAATTTAGATTTGGACTGTGCGTGTAAAAAGAGAGAATTTTTAAATGGTAGGTGTGTGCCAATTTGTGCGTTGTCAATCTCAAAAATCAACCGTGACCTCAATTTATATTGACCAATATCATACTGCCCTTGATTTGTTGTACACAATCAGCGAACTATTTCTATCTTGTACCGTAAGAAAATTCAAAACCTTTCCTTATAAATAACAATAAATTAATATATAAAAGTTTATTGTCTTACTTTCGCTGTAATTTGTTTGAGGCATCAAAAGTCATATAGGTTTAAAATAAGGCTGAGAATCAGCACGTTTCGAACGTCAGAATTACATAATAATAATAATATCCCTGGACATTTCACACAGCACCATTTGTCCCAAGCTAAGCAACCTAATGCTTGTGTTATGGTAACAAGATGGCTGATAAACTACTTATATACAATTTTTTTTTTGTAAATACATACATATTATAGATAGAAAAACACCCAGACTCGGAACAAATACATGTAGGTCATACAAATATTTGTTCCGTGCGGGAATCGAACCCGCGACACGCAGCGCAGCAGTCAATCGCTTAACCACTGCGCCAACCGTGCCGTCAATAAGACAGTCCCCCAAAACGCCCGCGCACACACCATATTTTCTGGCTCTTTTCTTATAGACACACACACCCACACCCGTTCTCCGTAACATGCTGTGCAGAGCAAAGGCTTGTCTTCACAGTGTTTATTTTGACTATGGGCATTTGCTTCTACAGACCCGCACTGGGCTCGCGTGATGGAGTACAGTCCACTCCCTCTCACAGAAAGGAGGCCTGTGTCCCAGCAGTGGGAACATTATAGGCTGATTATGCATTTGTTTCTTGTCTTTTTTTTTTTTTTTTTGGATGGGCAATCATCAAATGACCCCTCCCGCTCTGGGTGGAGCGGAAGGGAGTGTCAGACTCTTACTGACTAAGACCCACCCGTGTTCCTTCCTTAGCCCTTTCTGTTCCAGGGCAGCGGTAACCCTTTCGGACGATCCCGCAGCCCGAACGATCCCGTCGCCCTTTCTTATTGTCTTGCCAAACTGTTTTCCGCTTTGTAAGCTATTAACTTATCCACCATAATCACTGATCAAATTTAAAATAGGTCGTCGCCTTAATAAAAAGATTTCACTGCCGCGCTCGCCAGCATGTGACGGCACACACAAAAATATGTCCGTCTCTGTCACACCCACACATAACGCACTATTGGTCCCTTTCCCGCATTTCTATGTCATTGACATTGGATGTTTCTTGCGTAGGGTTTTCCGAACATTCTGTCGAAAGGAAATGTTGGTATTTTGAAATGCGTTTCCTAGGATAGGCAGAACTTTAATGTGTTGCAGAACTACGTCAATTAGGATTCGGTTTAGACGATATATACCTGATATTCATGTATGTAGATACTATCACCAAAACCTATGTCTGATCATTTTGAAAACAAAACCCCGTGCACATGATGACCACAGCTGTGTCCGTAAGTAAAACAAAAGAGGATCCTGTTTAGGTCGACTAATAATATGCGCTGCAAGCAGGAATAGTCCTTACGGTGGTCAGATATAGATTTTGGCGATAGTACATATCATCATGCCAATTTTTCACGAAGCTCTAGGCAGAGGTGTACCTGTAGTACACCCACATTTCGCCAGTTATGTTTGAGTCCCATGTAACAGGGGATCAACCGGGCACAAGCGCGAGGACCTGGGTATAGTACCCAGGACCTCGCACTCGGCAGTAGCGCTTGGGATCTCGAGACCAACAAGGCTTTCGAAACTTCTAAATGTATCCCGAAAAACTTGAAAGTTCAAAATACAAAAAGCTTACATAAGTTTTGAAATCGGACGGTTTGAGTTGCAATAACGACATTATTCAATCTCCTCTGGATTATACAGGGTGGCAGGGACATCGACGCGCAAACTGTAACCTTGGATTTAATAACCGACGAAAAATTTCGACTCTATGGGGTCTAAACTCATGTGCTGAATTCATGGTTACAGTTTGCGCGTCGATGTCCCTGCCACCCTGTACTAGACAGTAAATACTCGATTTTTATCCTTATCATCATAATTCTGCCAAAAAACGACCACTGCTGAACATAAGCCTACACTAAGCATCAACACAACGACTATTGTGCCTCCTGCAACCATCAGATTCCCACGATCTTCACCAGCTCTTGGGTTGACCAGGTGCTCATGTCTTAGGTCATCATCTGCCTAGCCTTTTCCCAACTATGTTGGGGTCGGCTTCCAGTCTAACCGGATGCAGCTGAATACCAGTATTTTACATGAAGCGACTGCCTATCTGACCTCCACAACCCAGTTACTGGGTAATACGATACCCCTTGGTAAGACTGGTTGTCAGACTTTCGGGCTACTGACGACCCGTAACGACTGTCAAAGATCCACGAATGACAGCCGGGACCAACGGCTTAACGTGCTTTCCGAGGCACGGAGGGGACTTGGTATGTGAAAATGGTCACCCATCCACGAACCAACCGCGGCAAGCGTAGCTTAACCGGATCGATCGACCCGACCCGCTGTTACTAGCCACGAGCCCCTTTTCCAGTTTTTGATAACCGACGAAAAAATTCTACGATTGAGAGGGTCTGCAGGGTCTGCGCTGAGTTTGAGCAGTGGTTAAAAATTTATCAGGATAATTTTTTAACCACTGCGCACAGGACAGGACAGTCCTGTATGTATGAATCAGAAGGCCAATTCTCGTAGTATAAAACGTTCAAAATCTAGTCGCAGTCTCATCTCAGCGACAAACAAATGTCAAAAACTTGTCAAAATGTAGGGAAATTAGACGTATTTTTGACAGATTGAGACTGAGATCAGACTGTGAACGTTCTTAAAATTTACTTACTTACTACTTAAAAAGCTTAACCTGATCGATCGACCCGTGCGGCTGTTATTACTTAGCCACAAGCCCTTCAAGTGCTCATGTCTTAGGTATGGTCTATTACTGTCCCACTGTAGAGCATAGGAAACTTCTCATAAGGAGAAGGAACGGGCATTGATCACCGCTTGATCAATGCGTGATGGTGATTTCAGACTGTCACTGTCTCATGAAAAACCCCAATGAGACTGTCCTGGGAGTTGAATCTATGATGATCTCATGTTTGAGTCCACTTTACTAACCATTTATTATATCAAAACTAGCGACCCAACCCTGCTTTTTTTTTTTTTTTTTTTGTGGATGGGAAATCATCAAATGACCCCTCCCGCTCTGGGTGGAGCGGAAGGGAGTGTCAGACTCTTACTGACTAAAACCCACCCGTGTTCCTTCCTTAGCCCTTTCTGTTCCAGGGCAGCGGTAACCCTTTCGGATGATCCCGCCGCCCTGGCAGGACCCAACCCTGCTTGGCTTGGTTTTTCTGACTAGAAAAATCATCGAGATTATTTTATGGTTTCCAAGTTTAATATTAATATACTATGTACAGACGCCAGCACATCAAGCTACTACAATCTGTCAAATTTCTTTAATAGATTTTCAACTTTATCGCTAAAGCATTAGGTTCAAGGTTGATTGGGAAAATTTGACAGTTTCGGGTAGCTTAATAAATAGTATTCTATCTATCAATCTACTAACAAGGTAGACAAAGTACAATTATTCTCAAATAAAGCCCTCCTCCCACTAGACCATTATAAAGGTAGGCAGGCGCTAGCAGGTAAATAAACAAATAACAACAGTGGTTGAATAATGTTACGTGTCGCGTAACGTACAGGGATTTGTGAAAGCGATACCGTGTAGCGTCAGCAAAACCATATGAAGACGTTTTTTAATGTAATTTTTTGTATATTCCCATTTTCATATGGTTTTAACACTTTGCGGGATACTAAACGTCCCCAGACGTAATAACAAAGAAATTTCTAATGGGAAACTCTTTGTGAAATGCTATCTCCATTAAAAAACTTAAACAAATATGAATACAGCGAAAGAAATCGGAAATAAAAACATGTTTTTTTTTACTGTTTTTCGACAGTAAAATGGGAAGTTTTAACAGAATTTTCCTTCATTTTCCTGCACAAATTTCCAGGTTGTAACATATTTACATAAAATTTATTATTTAAAATAGCAGCTAGAGCGAAACGTAGAAACATGGATAAAAAACAAGAGGTTTTGAAAGTAAGAACACATTTAAAAGAACAAAGCTGGAACTGCAAAGAAAATTGTTTTTGTAAAATGGTTTATAATGACATAAGACATTTACCTAGGTACACACTTTTTCTTTTTCTACCTTTTCTTAAAAACGTGCGTAAAACAATTCTCACACAAAATTACGAAACCGCAATAAAAATTGAAAAACCATTTTTGTTATTACTCAATACTGAAACCATTTAATTCGAGCGTTTTATTTTCTCTGCTGACCGTACGCTCCACTTACTGTCAGACTTAAAGCGATGCTTGCGCAACTACTTAACGATAAAGATGTCTTTACCGATTGGTATCGATATTTATGGCGATGCCTTATCGATACGAGTAGCGGGTTATGATTCGTTTTGTTGTGGTTTCGGTTTTTGAGACGGGGCAGTAACCTAGGAAGAAAGAAGAAAAGAAAGAAAGAAAAGAAAGAAAATACATTTATTTGCGAAGGAAGAAGAAGAAGGAAGAATATCAAGTAAATGGTTTAGTCATTGTTATCCGTTTCGCCAATGACTTTGTATAAAAATTATAATAGAACTAGCTGCACCCCGCGGCTTCACCCGCATAAATTTCGATCCCGTGGGAATTTCGGGATAAAAAGTAGCCTATGTGGTTTTCGTGGTTATAAACTATCTGTGTGCCAAATTTCCTCTAAATCCGTAGTACTTTTTGCGTGAAATAGTTACAAACATCCATCCATCCATCATCCTTTCAAACTTTCGCATTTATAATATTACTAGGATAGAACACAGTTTATTATGTAGGATCGGCAGCTCTAGTGATCTAGTGAACCCTTTTCAAAATCTCACCTATACCTTGTCCATTAGGTAAACCGTTTTTTGACAGATCGAACTTAAGTGAGCAATTATATGTTTTATGTCAAAACTGATACACTTACGGTACTATAATGTATGTAAGAAGCCATAAATAAGACAATTCAATAACGTAAGGCAGTTTATATATTTATTTTATTACGCATTTTAAAGTTAACTTTTACGTAATCTGGAATATGTACGTTCTAAGACAGCTATCAAAAAAACGGTTAAGCAGCCGATCGATTTTGTAAAATCTCACCGTGAAAAGTTAAGTGAAGTGAGCTAAGAGTGAGCTGTCAATAGTGTCAATCCCTAGCATTAGTTGGAATGGCAGCTCACTCCACGCTCACTTTGTAGCGGTATCTACAACGCCACATGCGAACAACACGTCATACTGACGTCACGCAAATCTTGCATCTCGCAAGCAGAGTTTACCGTGCAATTAGCATAGATACAATTTCCCAATATCAATCATTGGGCAATTGCCCGCCAGACACAACACCCGTTTGGTCGGAGGATCCTCCCTTTTCTATAGAGTATGAGTGAACTTACCTAAGTTTTCATGGTGAGATGGTTATACAGAATCGCACTGCAGGCAGGGTCAGGGCTAGGGGTGAAAGGGTATAGCAGTGTCAACGTGAAGTGAGCTTGAAATGACTGTCAATAGTATATCAATGTCTGACACTCTTTTAAAAAGTCTATTTAAAATAAACGATTAATCAGTGTCATGCTAATTAAACGCATTAGAATAGAAAACTTTTATTTCAAACTAGCGGACCCGGCAGACGTCGTCCTGCCCGAAAAAGCAGCGCCACCTACCGGGTCCAATTGTATACAAACCTTGTCCTGACAATAACAACCACAAAAAAAAGAATTATCCAATTTGGTGCAGTCGATCGGAAGTTATGCGCGTACATACATTTGGGTGATTCATTTTCATTTATTACAGATAGGAGTCCATAGAGTTAGTAACAGTTTTACTTTTTTTTAGTGTTAGTAGGTTACAGGCACAGACTAACATACATAACTAAAGCCTCGGATACACTAGGGGACACATTGTCCCGCAACATGACGCGCAACACTCAATCTACTTGTCGCTGCAACGTTGCAGAGTCCCACAGCAAGTTCCGTAACATTTTACGTGACACGGGACATATGGCTTGCTCCCGCTCCAACCTCACGCGTCCCGCATCAGTGTCGCGTCATTTGTAGGCCTGCAAAATGTTCCGCGACATTCTCTCGGGACATTCACGTAGTTTTCGAGCGTCATCATGTTCCGCAACATAATATGTCGCTCCATTTGTCCCCTAGTGTATTCGAGGTTTAAAATTCAGTGTTCTGCAACATCGGGGAATCCCACCGAACTGTGAATACACTGAGAATCTGTTGGTGCCGCCGCGAACATGCGTCATCAGGGATGCATTCTATTCGTAATAAAGGCAGCTGAACGATTCATATTATTACCGAAGTGCTTGCATTATAACGATGATTCAACTGTAGGAAATGGGTCGCTATAATATTCATACGCCTCGCACGTCCGATGCAATGCTATAATACTTCCGTATAAGTAGCTCATGTAACAGTTAAAGGAGTGCTGGTAATTACTACGCAGTGTGTGCGTAGCCTTGACGCTGTGTTATGTCTGTTAGGGATGAAACAATTGAGGATACCCCTACGATGATGTAAGGGATATGGATTAACTGGATTTACCCACAGATTTGACCTAATTTTGAAATATTTAGGTAACGTCTGGGTGGTTTTTATATCGTAAATTGCGAGTAGTTGGTCTAGCCATAGATATCTTTAACTAGTGACCTTAACGAGATAATGGCCTAATTCATCATAATACATTGTTTGTTAAACCTTAATTTCTGTGATTAAGCATGTCGGGAAACAATTCAACAAAACACTATGTGTACTCCAATGAGATGCTGCTTACTTAATTGTAAGTTTAAAAAAATATCATTCCATATGTTCCACTTTCGGCTAGAACGGGAGTGACTACCAAGATGACATGTTGAAAAAGACATGTTGCCTCGACCGCTGATAAATTAGGATAAAGGGAGGAATGATGATAATGATGTTATACTATCTATGGTATACTCTCTTTCCACCTCTCTCTGTCCAGTTGGGAACTGCCAAGGACCATTTTCTCACATCCTGCCAGTTAACTTTATTTTTGCAATCTTTAAAATTATATCCAGCAAGAAGAATCTTCGCAAAATCACTAGGCCAGTGTTTCATTCGCTGCTCAAACAAAACACATGTAATATGTAGGTTACGTCACCACACGTTTCCCCCATTACGGCCCTAGACGGCGAAACGAAAGCCGAACTCTTTGCTCGCTTTCATCAACGTTATTGTGTTCATAATTCGACTATTTCGACATCTGACGTCAATTTGCGCGGGTGATTTTTTTTTAGGTTGGCACCTCTTGCTGTTTTGTTAGGTTGGTAGTGTGTGGATTTTGAATTTAGAGCGGGCTGTCAAATTTGGAGGGATGCGATACGATTAATAATAATAATAATAACGTTTATTTATAAAAATGGTGCAGATTTACAATATCTTATCTAAAAAATTATAGATGACACAGTTTCTCATTTGCCTGAACTAGGTGGAGACCTGTGTTTCAGGCTAGAAAGGTGCTTAGAATTTTAAAATATATAATTAACAAATGAGAAGACTAATTTTAAAAACTAATGTACTGTCAGTGGCAAAAGTGGTTCAAGGTTTTTTTTTTTGTGAACCACGTTTATTCATTTATTGGACCTTGTGTCCAATTCTTGATGTTCTTTTTTGTATCTAAATATTAAATTAAAACCCTAAAGTTACGACTGCTCTAAACGAGCAACAGTTTTGGACATACATTTAGCCAAATCACTTATTTTGTATGGTATTTTAGAAAATGCTTTAAATTCCTTGAAATAAAATGTACAATTTAGGATGCATCACACACACACCCACACATCTCATTACATAATTTAGGATGCATCTAAGTTCCAATCTGTAGTTGTACAAACCTGATTTATAGTTTAGCCACATTGCCGTCTCCAATAGACAGCCAGGGACAGTCACGTTCATACAAAATAATAAGTATTAAGTAATAAGTACGTACTCGTACCTATGTGGATGTTGCGTGTCTGGTTTATGTACCGGTCTGGTGTTTGACCTTCGAGCTGCGTGAGGAAAGCAAACATCCGGTATTAGAAATAGGAAATGATCGAGACATGTTGACAGTCTTCGTTATTAGGAACAACGGTCATAAATTATCAGAAATTTTATGCTTCCGGTGATAACATACAATATATAACGCAACTATTTACACTAGGTATTAAATTAAATGACTGACTAAATATACAAATTAAATACAAAAAATCCTTTTGTTTTTGGTAATTTAAGCGTCGAAGTACCTACTCATCCGCATAGCTGTCATCCGGAAACGTGTGAGAAATTTTCTTAAAAAGGAAACGTGTATTCGGGCCCCATGACACACATAAGGTAACAGTATTTGCGCCGATACAGTACTGCATATATTATACATAATACATAAGATGATAGGTAAATAAAAAAATATATTTATTGCATTAAAAAAAATAGTTTAGGTCAAACAACAACGACTATATTCGGGAAGGCAACCACCCCTACTAAAAAAAAAAACCCGAGAATTTTAACTTATTGCCATAACCCAGACCAGTTTCTTAGTAGGTAAATACCGCTGCAGTGGTCTGACCAGACATGTCATAAACAATTTACAAGAATTATGTAAATACGCGAAATATTTTAATTATTCATCCAATTCCTTACAAACCGTAACACGATTGTGTAATATTCAATAATATGTGAAAGTTTGTCGTTATTATTTAATAATATCTCAGAGACTTTACACGATATCAATGTAAGATCTATTCAAATGCATGTTTCCAATTGTTGTTATTTCAAGTTAAACAAATATTAACTTTATTTTAGTGGAAATGAAGTTGATTTCAGAGTGACTAGCACTATTTAAAAATTTATAAAAACGTTTGAAGTTGTAGCGTAAACTTAACTTTATTGTGTGGGCATTAAAGTGGTTTTTCCAAATACTCACATTTGTTTACATGTTTGGCAAATAAATTGCGAACGGTGTATAGGTTCTTTTGTTTTTATCATCAGTGTACACACGATGAAACATCAAGCTATACATTTCCAGTTTTACCTGACCTCGCATTGTATAGGCTTTTCGTACAATGAGAAGTCAGCTTATACTGCAAATGTCTTCATATGTCATCGTGCGACATAAAATAATGTTGGTATGATTACAATAACGTGATACATGCTCGTTGTTGGTACATTTGTGATGATATTACTTACAAAGTTATTACGTATGAAATAGTCACGATATACTTTCAATCACAAGTTGATACATTTTGAAGTATATTGCTAGTCCATTGATTCATATGTTCGAAAAATGTGTCTGCTCAACAACGTAAATAACGCAATGAATGTTGTTGAACTGTCAAAATGAAAGTCGTTGCTACTGTTAGTGTGTTACGCAATTACCCTGCAGACTGTCTGCTTACCATGATCTAATATACGATCAAAAGGTGCACTAAACTAAATTGATTTCAAAATCTTTAACATTGTTTCATCTGATACGACCTTTTTCTCTGAGAACCTCATCTTCAGCTATTGTTTTACCCTTTTCATTCATTCTCCCAGATCGGCATGCAAAAACTACCCACCATTCGCTCATTCATTCAATGCAAATATTTCATTCAGCTTTATCCATTCACCGTATCCGAAATGACCTTCTTTTTTTAACTTATACAGATGCCAACGCACCACATCGAGCTCAATTCGAGACCACAGACTATAAAATTAAAAGAAAAAATCATGTCTTAGAGAAACCAATGTTTATACAGACAGACGTACGGACACCCATGAAAAGAGTCGATTTTTACGGATTCCCTAACGTGACAAACAGACTGGCTGATCTGCCAAAATTCAAGCCGATTTCTGACGAGCAAATGCTAAAGATAAATGAGATACTTGAAAATCTGCCTTCTAGATTACCCAAAAGAAAGGGAAAAGTTTTGAACACTCCTCAAAGCGTGCTCCTAAGTGCCCCAGTTGTGACCACAGAAAAGACGATAGAATCGAACGACAGACAAGACGGAAAGCGATGTCCACAGGGTGGGACATGCGAATTTTTCTTCTACTGTTGGATGGTCGGAGGCTTGTTAGATGGCTCTTGCGGAAGCCTTTTGAAAGGATGCTGTCACAGAGTCGCTAAAGCCGGAATCCTGGGTGTACAGGACTCAAATAGTCTTGATGCTAGCAGCGAAGGCTTGAGTTACGGACCCGTAGTCAATGATGAAAGTAAGTGCACCTGATGGCACGCCAAAGCGTAATTTGAGGGTTTTAGAGATGTTTCTAGATAACTTTTGCACGCTTTTTGTAGCACGTTTACTTATAATTTGTTAGTTTTTGAGAGAAGTTTTAATTTGTGTCGGTTTTTTGCCTTTTTTTTTGGAGTAGCATGTCTGTTTTATTTTGTAGTCTTTGTTTAGTTATGTGCATGAAAAAAGTAATTAAAAGACACGTAAGTATTATTTTCTAGTATTTTTAACGTAGTATTTTTTTTTTGCAAATTTTTATTTGTATTTTCAACAAGTTTTCTCGAAACAGTTTTTTAAGATTTAAATTATTTGAACCGTCAATATTACGCTTTTGTGTGACAGACATCAGAGCAGCGCCATCTACAGCCAAATAAACGTACTAACAGAGCTCAGATGTGGTCGTTCGGCAAGACATAGCTAGAATTAGCCATTTAGCCATTTTATCGTTCATATCCGGATCCGATGACGTCATCAGGTATTGAAAACTTATTGTACATATACTGTGTGATATATTTTTCTATTGTATATTCTTATTATTATTTTTTCTAAATATTCCGCCTCCTTATTCTAACTATGTCTTGCTTTCTTACTATACATACTGATTTTGTATATATATATTTTTGTCAATATATTATTTACTAACATACTAACTAATTATAAAAAATGTATAATTATTTTTTCTGCTCTAGAAGATAAAAGGTAAGTGCTTCTGTTTATTTTTTACCATTTTTCTAGCCCTATAATCAAATGTGTACATATTCATTTATTTATTTAGGTCATTAATTTTAAAGATTTTAGTATCTTTTAATAACAAATTATTAACGCAATAAGTTGCTAACGAAATAAACAATTCTATTTCCTAATAAAACCCAAAAAAAACCTTTCGTAACCTCTTTTTAACAAAACACAAAAAAAAAACTTCTTGATAAATTAATTAATAAAAATACAAATTCACAAAACTTTTGGTTGTGGCTATACCAGTCAGCTGATTGATTGTGTTACGCAATAGTTTTAGTTGTTAGTATTAAAATAAAGTGGGTCACTGCTCTCTTTAAAATTAATGGAAATTGGTCTGAGCACCTTACGAACTGACTTTTCTTTTCTATAGACATTTAAAAAAATATTCAAGTTTCGAAACAAAATGTAAAAAAAAAAAGGATTGACTTCAAACAGAATATTTTAAAATGACCGGAACTGGGTTATAGTAGGCTAACTTGGTTTTCTAGACACCTGCTAGCCAATCACCGTAATTTCCCGTTCAAAATCTGGTCGCTACCTCGTCTCAGCAACTGTCAATGTCAAAAACTTGTTAAAAATGTAGGTAAATTGCAGGCAAGTTTGACAGATTGAGACGGAGATTAGACTGCGAACGTTTTAAAAAATAAGGGAATAGCCCCTCTGGCCTACGGTGCGGCCGTCGAGAGAATGCGTTCCTGACAGCCTGACACCTGTCAGTGCGACAATTCTAGTAGCTAATAAAGATCAAAACACGTATTCGTTTGAATGAAACTTACGGGTGTCAAGAACGCACTGTCTCGACGGCCAGACTGGGGAAAATACTTAGAAGAATTTCATGTCATCAAGTTGGTATGTAAACGGTTTTCCAATAAGGGCGGGTTGATTTTGAAGAGGAATAAAACCAACTGTGTGTGAGATATTAACGAAATTCTCGATTTATTTGAAAGGCCTGTGTATACCATTATTTATGGAATATGACATCGTTCAAATATCCATCGCGGCTTTGCGGTGGTGGCGTCCAATTTTCAATGACTCTGCCGCATAGATCTGACCGATTCCTTGTGTACGGTGTGGAATTGACTGCCTTGAGTTCTCCTGCACACTTTCACGTTACCGAACCCGTCGTCTCGAATTTGACGACTAAACGTTGGAGAGTCGACTTTGAAGAGCCACCGTGTCTGTTGTAAAATGGGCACAACGCGTGCAACGTTTGCACTAATGAATACTCATTTAGATAATGAAGGACGTGCTGCTCATTCCTGTAACTTGTCATGATGATTTGGCATCAGTGACTGAATAGTAAACAACAGATTTGACGAATCCCGCCAAAACAACATGGCCGCCACAGACTGTCAACATCGACCCGTCCCTATTAGAAAACCCTTTAGATAAATAAAAGAAATCCATTTTAATTTGTCTTGTCTGACAATATGTTCCACGAAATGTTTTACTATTCAAATCAGGTGCTTCACCTAGACTTAATCTAGCCGTTTCCTCTGTAAGACCTCATATCTAAAACGCTTAGGATGAATATTGTGAAAGCGGATAAATTAACTTCAACGTTGAAGATTCACAAGGCCGCACTGAGTCTATTGTGTAGATTGGAATGTTAGGCAGATTTGTTAGCTTTTCTATAATTATTCAGGGTTGTAGATAACTATAAGTCGTGAAGCTGTAGAAGAATATGGTAGGTGCCTTAATTTACGTAATTTGTTTTTGATGTCCATGATACTCGTACTGTAATAGGTATAGTCGACAGCGATGCGGACGAATTTTTCGTTATAAAATTGGTATAAATAATCTTTTAAACCGACATTCACGCGGGCGAAGCCACGGGCAGAAGCTAGTATGGAATATAACAAAAAAGGAGGAGGTTCTCATGTCAACGTGCTTTTTTTTCTGTATGCCAACGCATAATTTTTATTTTGCAACAACTTACTTTTTTATCATTTTTACGTAGCACAAATTGGCTTCTTTGTCCACAAAATGGACAGCGGATACGGAAAAAATAAATGCACACGAATTTCAACGAACACACACACACAAGAAAAAAACAAAAAACCCACATGTTACACAAAAAGGCGTTGTAAACGTAAACGACTCATCACATAGCGGCACGACCACCAACTAGAGAGGCACAGAAGGTCAGCTCTATACAGTGAGCAAAAACGAACCCACACACAGGCACGCTTCACGTACAAGTGCACTCGCGACGTGCATTCGGCCGAGATTATACCGAGATAGACCTAAATATAATATACTAACGATTGGCCCAAATGTAAGGGTGTAAAGGGTGTTAAACGAAGCCGAGAGTCACTTATTTTGTACAGACGCCACCCGAAACCACCCAAGCTACCCGAAACTGTCAATTTTTTCCCAATCAACCTTGAACCTAATGCTTTAGTGATAAAGTTAAAAATATATTAAAGAAATTTGACAGATTGTAGTAGCATTATGTACTGGTGTCTGTACTGAACCATACCTGGAAACCTTTTGGTTACAGTTACGCTGGTTCGTTACATTTCAGTACGTTGGTTACAAAAACGCCAAAAACGAAAACCAGCTTTATACGTTAAATTATAACTTAACTTTTAATTTTTATTTAAATACCCCCACAACTCTTGTACCGTTGAATACACCCATCCACCCACATGCACAATGTCTTGCGTGCATTGCATTGCACGCTACCGTAATCAGAAATTTTGTAGATTAAAAATAAAACTCTCTGTGGGTACAGAATGCGTAGATGACGACTTTGTTTGATGATAAATGATTTATTTTCTGTAAGTAGGTTTGTACTAACACTTACACGTCAATCATATTTTAAAAACTAGATGAGGTCGGCGTTTCCTATCTGACTATTCTGAAAAGAAAGGCCGAAACAAACTCAGAGGTCACAGTCTCTTTTAAAGTCCAGACATAATCTGAAGACCATGTAGATCGATGTCTGAGATGGTCTTTTGAGGAAAGAACCACACAGATTGAGTGGACTTGATGATTATTTTTACACCCTGTATGTGCGTAGGGATTGTCAAAGAAAAGAGAGGCCCACCACGATGATAATGTGCGTTGGGGCACCATTTCTCACTCTTTTGACCTTCTGTACTGTTTTGTGACGTGATTGTACCGCACAGCTGATTCTTACGCAAGCGTACTTTCTCCTCGACTCGGGCGCCAGCGCATACAGTCGCGCACACAAGTTAATGTCACACTGTCATTATTTTTACATGTTGTTTAATGGAAAAAACTTGTATGACTTTTTTGGAAGACGATAGTAGAAGTTTAGCAACACGAATAGTAAAATAATGTGTAATGTGTAGTTCTTTGAAGAATAAAAAGAAGTCTCTATGAATTTAAATAAAAATACACACATTTTATTAAAAATACGGGCTTTAGAAAGATATAAAAATAGGTTTATTTTTCACAGAGACACGTGCATACAAAAAGATAATTAACTTAATTAATAAAGAAAAATAAAAACAAAATAGATCTGTAATCACGAGCACAAGACAGAACTAGTCGACGGCTGCACGTCATGACTGGGACAAGAAGGCTTCCACTCAGCATGATGCTGTGCTATGGGGACCCACAGCACAGCGCTGATTTTGTGTTGTTCAGTGCGCAAACCTTAACCATGAATTCGGCTAGCGTAGAAATTATTGGACGATGTATAAAAAAAATTTTGTTGTTCCATACATTTTGAAGGTTGAATAAAGTATGTGTATGTAAATAGAAAAATGCAATACCTCCGTATTGCATTTTTCTATGAAACTTTTTTATACAAATTTCTACGTCTAGAATCATACGCTGAATTCATGGTTACAGTTTGCGCACTGGATATTTCTTTTTACCTGTAGAGATTTTCGTCAGGGATTTAATTTACTTGCAAAAACTGTGTTAACAAGCCGCACTCCTCCATTACAATTTGAAACGTAATTTAACGCGTCAAACCATTTGTAAATGCGTCATTAACTCTTTAAAAAGTGCTTTAATGCAGTATTTTAACGGGTAATAAGCAGATTATGAGTTAATTTACAAACACTTTTTAAAATGTAGCCGGATTTAGAAATTAAATTGCCTGTTAGTGGTTTCAAAGAGATTTCCAAATCTGAGATGTTTAAAAAAAACATTTTTTTTTCAGCAGGTTTATTTTGTAAATATCTCACAGTGAAAACTTAGGTGAAGTGAGCTGTCATTCCTCCTGATGATTATAGTATGATGGACACTACTGACAGCTCACTTTAAGCACATTTCACAAGTTTTTAGAGATTTTCAGAGATTTTTTTCGAATAGATCTGTTTGGTATCGATTCTTTTAAAGATAAAGATACTATATCTGTTAAATATGCGTTTACATACTACTCAAGCACATGCAAGATCTTAAATATAGGTTAAAAGTCCTTACATGTTTTGCCCGACGAGGCGTACAAAATGTTTACACATAATATGTATAACAAAAATATAATTAATTCAATGTACCAAACACTTATTAAATTTTCATCTTCATTATTAAATTTTTATGCGAATAATAATACTAAATAAATAATAATATAAAAATCCTACTAATATTATAAATGCGAAAGTTTGTATGGATGGACGAATGGATGGATGGATATTTGTTACTCTTTCACGCCAAAACTACTGAACGGATTTAATGAAATTTGGCACACGGATAGTTTATAACCAGGATTAACACAGGGTACATTTTATCCCGATATTCTCGCGGGATCAAAATTTATGCGGGTGAAACCGCGGGGCGCAGCTAGCAAAAGAATAAACAAAGATGTGAGTTGAGTGAGTTGATTGATGTTGGTAAGATCTACCCTACTTTCGGCTAATTCTCAACTCATGTCTCTACAATAGATGACCACACAGCAAAACCACATTATTTTTACATTACTATAACAATACAATAAAAATAGTACTTTCAAAATTCTTTATACGCAAGAACGCGGACAAAACATGTGTTTCAATTGTAGAACTATTATAAAATGATTCAGTATGTTACAAAATACTTGTACAATGCGCAATGACTGTTTCTTTACAGAATGATATTACAGAATGGTATTGCCTTGTTGGTCTACTGGTCGCTAGCGCTACAGCTGAGCATGAGGTCCAGCCGATCGATTCTGTAAAAATCTCACCGTAAAAAGTTAAGTGAAGTGAGCTTAGAGTGAGCTGTCAATAGTGTCAATCCCTAGTATTAGTTGAAATGACTGCTCACTCCACGCTCACTTCACCTAAGTTTTCACGGTAAGATTGTTACAGAATCGCACTGCTGGTTTCGTTTCCCGGGTCGGGCAAAGTATCAAAGGATTTTTATCCGGAATTATATTAATTTTAATTATATACTAGCTTCTGCCCGCGGCTTCGCCCGCGTGGATGTCGGAAGTTATCCCACGGAAACGTGCTACCAGGATAAAAAGTATGTGCTTCCCCAGGATGCCATCTACCTCTTTGCCAAATCAGAAGTTCAGTGGTTTAGGCGTGAAAATGTAACATACAGTTTCAAGTTCAAATCCTCCCCTAAAAACCGAATTAAGTACCACTTTTTGCCCTGTCAGGGGTCAATTTTCGACAACTTTACATACTTATTATTAATTATTTACTGTCAAAAGTATCAATACTGAGTTTCGAGTTAATCGGACCGCGCATTCAATTTCTTCCACACAAACTGCAACACCCCTATATCCCCCTTTGAGGGGTAGTTTTGAAAAACTTATAATGATAAACTTTATTACTTACTTAGGTAAGTTTTGTCGCCAAGTTTCAAGTTTATTAACTAAATTAATAAGATGTTTCATATAAGCTGTATCCCCGCTTTTCACCCCCAAAGGAGTGGAATTTTAAAAAGTCGTTAGAGATATATTCATAACATGACTCAAAGATTATTTATACCAATTTTCTAATTAATCAAGCCACTTATTATAATCCTCCCCTGTAAAATTAACTACCCCTTTTCAATCCGTTAGGGGTAGATTTTCGAAAAATCCTGATACATGTTATTCTTTATTTTTGGTCTTAAGTATAAACACTGAGTTTCGAGTTAATCGGACCACGCATTCAAATTCATCCACACAAACTTTAACACCCCTATATCCCCTTTGAGGGGTAGTTTTGAAAAACTAATAATGATAAACTTTATTGCTTACTCGAGTATTCATGCCAATTTTCAAGATTATTAACCTAACGAATAAGATTTTTCATGTAAACTGTATCACCACTTTTCACCCCCACAGGGGTGGAATTTTGAAAAATCTTTTGGGATGTGTTCATAACTTGACTTAAAGATTATTTATACCAATTTTCGAGTTAATCAAGCCACGCTGTAAAATCCTCTCCTGTAAAATTGACTACCCCTTTTTAGGCCGTCAGGGGTAGATTTTCGAAAAACCCTGATACACATTATTCTTTCCTTTCAATTTTAGGTATAAATACTGAGTTTCGATTAAATCGGACCCCGCGCTAAAATTCTTCTATACAAACTTTGAAACCCCCCAATCCCCTTTTAGGGGGTATTTTATAAAAACTAAAAATGGTCAACTTCATAATTTACTTAGATAAGTATTCGTGCCAAGTTTCAAGTTTATTAACTCAAGGAATAAGATTTTTCATACAAACAAAATCCCCCCATTTCACCCTCTTAGGGGTGGAATTTCGAAAAACCCTTTCTCAGTGGATACCTACACTTCACGAAGAATACACCCTCCAAATTTCATGTCTCTAGGACCAGCGGTTTAGGCTGTGCGTTGATGTCTCAGTCAGTCAGTCAGTCAGTCAGTCAGTCAGTCAGTCAGTCAGTCAGTCAGTCAGTCAGTCAGTCAGTCAGTCAGTCAGTCAGTCAGTCAGTCAGGACTTTGAATTTTATATAAATAGAAGATAACAAAAGGAATCTAAAAATAAATTATCAAAGACTAAAGAAGAAGATTATAAAAGTCGCGCTGATAGTATTGTCTGCACGGTGTCTGTCAATAAGGTCGAACCTATTCGCATCAACAGGCAAAGATTGTATGAAGCTCGCGCTCGGACGCCCCGCCTTTTTATACCTTCGGCCGCGAGGCGCGAGACGCGTCGAGCGTGATTCAGTATTCACGCGCGATGGCGTATTATTAGCGTATTTCATGTATAACTTTGGTGTTTCTATACCGATTTCTATGATTATTTTTTATGGAATAGTTAATAATGTTAACTTTTTTAATTAAGAATGACTGAGAGTGTTATAAATGTAAGAGTAGACAAATATAATCAGAAAGCTTCGAACTGCTAAGCTATCGGGAGTTACACGTGTTATTGTGAGTCAACCATAAAAGATAGACATATGCTGTCGTGGGATATTTTTTATATAATTTTAAGGAGAACATTTCCGTCATACATGATTTCTGTGTAGCTTTAACCATTAAGGTTGTACACGCGACGGAAGCGTAAAAAATGGAGTAACTTCTCCCGTTTTCCCAACATTTCCCTTCACTGCTCTGCTCCTATTGATTGTAGCGTAATGAAAAGTATACTATAACCAGCTCAGGAGTATGAAAAATAATTGTACCAAGTTTCATTAAAATCCGTCGAGTAGTTTTTGTTTCTATAACGGTTATACAGACAGACAGACAGACAGACAGACAGACAGACAGACAGACAAAAATTTTACTGATTGCATTTTTGGCATCAGTATCGATCCCTAATCACCCCCTGATAGTTATTTTGGAAATATATTTCATGTACAGAATTGACCTCTCTACAGATTTATTATAAGTATAGATAATAGGCTCGCCTCTCCCTTGTTACATGGGAGTTAAACATAACTGGCGAAATGTAGCTGTAATGTACGAGTAGGTACACTTATGCCTAACCTTTCGGGGAATATAGGGGTCATGTTATGTTACAACAGTATTAAGTTTCTATTGACCTAAAGAGTAATGATTTTCAGTCGGATCCGTGTAGTTTAGGAGCTGACCCAGTTATTATTTTGAAATAAACGATGAAAGGTGGTGGCTAACTTTAGTATGGACGCTTGCCCCAGTTATTAAATGTCATGTACATAAAAAGTAATGACCTCATGATATAGCGATTGATCTCTAGGCTTTCAATAAATAAACAAACAGTCTTTAGAAGTCCGGGTTTTGAATTAACAGATCGTTTTATTAGTGCAGCTCATAGGAAAGTATCAGATGTGTTTTTTATTTCGCATTTGACATCTCAAAATTTAAAACTGGATGTTGATTGCCTACTCAATCATTCAACTATGTTGGGGTCAGCTTCCAGTCTAACCGGAAGCAGCTAAATAACAGAATTTTACATGGAACGACTGCCTATCTGACCATCACAACCCAAATAATGGGTAACAATATACCCCTTGGTAAGACTGGTTGTCTGATTTTTGGGATGTCGATTACCTAATATATATGTAGACAATGATTTCAGGGTTATGTTGAGATTATATCCGAGATGCAACATGCTGAAGAGATGATTAATTACCTAATACTAATTTGATTTAGGTCTGATTTTTCCATCGCTAGATAAATTTTCTTTGAGGAATAAAATTGACGTTTGACAGTATCAAACGAAATTTCAAAATTATTCCTCGTAAAATTTATCTGAATGCCAATTCTCGTAATTTAAAATGTTCAAAATCTAGTCGCAGTCTCATCTCAGCGACAAACAAATGTCAAAAACTTGTCAAAATGTAGGGAAATTAGAAGTATTTTTTGACAGATTGAGACTGAGATCAGACTGTGAACGGTCTTAAAATTACGAGAATTGACCCTCGGATGTCAACTTGCAGCTCTTATGACTACGGACTGTGCAGCAAGTGCAGTTATGTCACCTGTACAAAACTGCCATTCAAACTGCAATATTATGCAGTTGGATTGCAATCTGCATGAGCTGGTTGCATAAGCCCTAAGTTATGTAATAAAAGATTAGTAATAGAGATATTATTTCTATTTATATTCATTGCGGTAAGCAACCCGTCTGCACAAGCACGTACGTGTTCCTAATTTATTTAATAATATATACTTTATAGTACACCGGAAATTACATAACAAAAAAAAAATATAAATGATAAATGATTTATTTTCTGTCAATAGGTCTGTCCGCCAACACTTTTACACGTCAATCATATTTTTTTTAACCAGATGAGTTCGGCGTCTCCTATCCACTACTCTGAGAAGAAAGGCCGAAACAAACTCAGAGGTCGTATACTATGAAATATTATTATTATATGATTTAGAAGTCTCATTTAAAGTACATACTTAACGCCTGTATTAACTGACAGTAAGCGACACCTAAATAATGCCGTAAAAAAGCGTACTGTTAGGTGTTCAACGCTCGGATCAGCGCGAGAGTTGAAAATCCAAGAGTGTAATAATATTTAGGCACTACATTTAGGTGTCGCCTAGTGTTAGTGAAAACAGACATAATCACTTTGATTCACATAACATAATATGTAGTCACTAGCTTCTGCCCGCGGCTTCGCCCGCGTGGATGTCGGAAGTTATCCCACGGGAACGTGCTACCAGGATAAAAAGTATGTGCTTCCCCAGGATGCCATCTATCTCTTTGCCAAATCAGAAGTTCAGTGGTTTAGGCGTGAAAATGTAACATACAGTTTCAAGTTCAAATCCTCCCCTAAAAACCGAATTACCCCTTTTTACACACACCCCTATATCCCCCTTTGAGGGGTAGTTTGAAAAACTTATAATGATAAACTTTATTACTTACTTAGGCAAGTATTGTTGCCAAGTTTCAAGTTTATTAACTAAATTAATAAGATTTTTCATATAACTGTACCCCGCTTTTCACCCCCACAGGGGTGGAATTTTAAAATATTCTTGAAAATTCATAACTTGACTCAAAGATTATTTATACCAATTTTATAATTAATCAAGCCACTTATTATAAAATTAACTACCCCTTTTCACCTTTTCGAAAACCCTCATACGTGTTATTATTTATTTTTAGTCTTAAAAGTACGCACACAGTACACTGAGTTTCGAGTTAATCGGACCGCGCGTTCAAATTCTTCCACACAAACTTTAACACCCCTATATCCCCTTTGAGGGGTAGTTTTGAAAAACGAATAATGATAAACTTTATTGCTTACTTAGGATTACTAACCTAACGAATAAGATTTTTCATATAAACTGTATCCCCGCTTTTCACCCCCACAGGGGTGGAATTTTGAAAAATCATTTGGGATGTGTTCATAACTTGACTCAAAGATTATTTATACCAATTTTCGAGTTAATCAAGCCACGCTGTAAAATCCTCCCATGTAAAATTGACTACCCCTTTTCAGGCCGTCAGGGGTAGATTTTCGAAAAACCCTGATACACATTATTCTTTCCTTTCAATGTTAGGTATAAATACTGAGTTTTGATTAAATCGGACCGCGCGCTAAAATTCTTCCATACAAACTTTAAAACCCTCCTATCCCCCTTTAGGGGGTAGTTTATAAAAACAAAAAATGCCCAACATCATAATTTACTTAGATAAGTATTCGTACCAAGTTTCAAGTTTATTAACTCAAGGAATAAGATTTTTCATACAAACAAAATCCCCCCATTTCACCCTTTTAGGGGTGGAATTTCGAAAAACCCTTTCTTAGTGGATACCTACTCTTCACGAAGAATACACTCTCCAAATTTCATGTCTCTAGGACCAGCGGTTTAGGCTGTGCGTTGATGTCTCAGTCAGTCAGTCAGTCAGGACTTTGAATTTTATATATATAGATTATGAAATCTACCAACCCGCACTAGGATCCCGTGGTAGCTCGTAGCCCACTCCCTCTCACAGAGAGGAGGCCTGTGTCCCAGCAGTGGGGACATTTTTGGCTGATTATACTTATTTATTAATTTTATTTTAAAGAAGGCTAACAGACTAACTAACTAATGACATAAAGAACTGAAGAACCGTGACTTACTGAATACCCCATTTCCTCATCTCATCTTCAAAAATGCTATTAGCTTTTCCTAGGCAAAAAACCGCAAGGCTAACTCACACATTTTATGCAACAAGTTTATGAGTTATTTCCATAGATAACAATTTCGAAATAGGCCTACGAGGCTACGGTTGCCTTGAAATAGGTATTTCCATTTAGAGAAATGAAGAAATATAGGATACGTTGGCAGATTATCATCTTGAGTGATTTATTACACGCCAGTGCCAACTGCCCGTTAGAATTACTGGGGATTTTAGCTTAAAAACCTCTTGTGTCCTAACCTAGTAGGTTATACCCGTTTTATTAAATCACTAGCATTTACCAGCGGCCTCGCCCGCATTCATGTCGGAAAACATCCCACCAGGAACGTACTTCCGGAAGAAAAAGAAGCCGACAGAAGGGTCTAATTGGGTTGGACAGCGTTTGGAAAACTTTGTCAAGTCTTCTCGTCGCTAATCCCGCAAAATTTGAAGACTAAAATCCTCAACCACTGCCAGGGTAGCGGGATCGTCCGAAAGGGTTACCGCTGCCCTGGAACAGAAAGGACTAAGGAAGGAACACAAGTGGGTTTTAGTCAGTAAGAGTCTGACACTCCCTTCCGCTCCACCCAGAGCGGGAGGGGTCATTTGATGATTTCACATCTACAAAAAAAAAAAAAAAAAAGGTCCTCAATCTAAGTCCAGCCCGTTGAAACCCACGGTGGATGGTGGGGCATGGTGCCGAAACGCGGACACTGACAGTTGGGCTGGTCCAAAAACGTTAGGTCGCTCAGAGCACTATGGAGCGGGCTATGGTCAGAATTTCATTGAAGGATAATCTTTTCATTTATTTTATTCTCTATACAATATTGGTTTCCTTAAAAATCAAACTCAAACCATTTCAGGCACTTTTGAACTGTCAAGGGGTCGGTCAGTCAGAAAGATGAAGCTAGTTGCCCATTCCAAAGCGTAGTAGGTACCTATGGAGAAGAACGGGTAAGAAACTCCCAATATGCAGCGAAGGGAACTTTCCAACTGCAGTGCGATTCTGTAACCATCTCACCGTGAAAACTTACTTAGGTGAATTGAGCGTGGAATGAGCTGTCATTCCAACTAATGCTAGGGATTGGCACTATTGACAGCTCACTCTAAGCTCACTTCACCTAACTTTCCACGGTGAGATTTTTACAGAATCGATCGGCTGTTTTGTACTATTAGGCGAAGTTATTTCCAATCAAAAACCGGAATTAAATAAAAAAAAGAATGTCAACAAGAAAACAATCGGAAACACTTAAACATTTTTATTTATATAATTTTTAGCACAACAAATTATTCAGGTGAATCAATTATTAATCCGTAACTGAATCGAATTTTAGAGATGCAACCTACTATCGATATTGACTGACTGAGTAGTTACGACTACATCTCTAGTTCTTATGTAAAGACTATCGGCTATCGATAGCGTGTAATCTAAAATTAAATAATTACGCGTTTTGAATCGATATTTATTTTGAAGAGAACAAAAACAAATTGACATGGTTTTGATTTGCATAATGTTCAGCTTTATGTATTCATACGTAACATTTAACTAGTATTACTGAGGGGTAAGCAGAGTTGTTAATAGTTCAACCACGCAACAGCTTTTTTATTTAGTAGTAATTAATGAAAAAGCTGTGATTAGAAACCAAAAAAAAGTCTTAATATTTCCAACGCCAAATATTTTATCCGAAGAATAATTTTGAATTTTTGACATGGTTTCGATACAAAAACTGTCAGACGTCAATTTTATTCCACGAATAAAAATTATCTGTCGATTGAACAAAATCAGCTCTAAAAGAAGTTATCTATGATCCACAGATAGACAAAAGTCGTTCATTTGGTTGGTCTAATAATCTAATAAATTATGATTTTCTGTATGTTTGTTTTTTACACTTTCACGCTAAAACGGCTGAACGAATTTAGATGAAATTTGGCACATGGGTAGACCATGACTTGGATTAGGACATAGGATACTTTTTATCCGGATATTGTTACGGGATAGAGACTTATGCGGGTGAAACCGCGGGGTTTCACACTTTTTTCTTTTTTTTTGGGTGGGAAATCATCAAATAACTTCTCCGTGGGCGTGTCAGACTTTTACTGACTAAAACCCACCCGTGTTCCTTCAGTTGCCTGTGCCAGGGGCCACGGTATCTCTTTCGAACAACCCGTGACCCTGGCAGGCATCGGCCCTAGCGGACCCCGTCAAAATAATCAGGTACCTACATATAAACAAAAGACATACATAACGAAATAAACAAAAGAACATCAAATCTTCTTAGAACTAAACTAATGACATTTGAAATTCTTTCGAAACTTCACCATCTTTTATGCCAATTACAATAAAAGTTTGGTCAGACATTAAGCAAGACGTATTATCCGTTTATGGATCCGAGAACTGGTTGTGATACCACCATTATTGAGAAAGATTAACTAGTGCGAATTGCAATGCCGGATCTTGTGTGTGTAATAAGTTTTAGCTCGGTTTCCTATGTGGGTTACCAAGGTGATGCTATACCAAAATGATACAATTGAATGTCAAATATAATTTACATGACATAATAGCTAGGCAGAAGTCTAAACTATCTTAACTAATATTAAGAAGAGAAAATATGAGATTTTTTGTTTTTTTTGTGACGCTTTCACGCTAAAACGGCTGAAAGGATTTGGATGGAATTTGGTATATGGGTAGACCATATCTGTTCCGTGGGGTAGACCATGTCTTGGGATAGGATGGAGGATTTTTACCCCGATATTCCTACGGGTTCGGGATCGAGACTTATGCGGGTGAACCCGTAGGACGCAGCTAGTACTTATTGAAATTAATTGTGTAGCATGTAAGGTATAGTTAAGTATATTTTAAGTTAAATTGTCGCATTACATTTATTATCTGTAATAGCAAAGGAAATATGTCATGTGATAAATAAATTAATACATAATTATCAGTAATTATCACCCTTTAGCGACAATAGGGTAAAACGTATTATGATTAACACAATTTTTTGAGCAACATTTTGGATTTTATCATTGAATTGACGAGATGGGAAATTGCCAAGCTTTACTTTAAAATAAAACCGGCCAAGAGCGAGTCGGACTCGCACACGAAGAGTTCCGTACTACAAGGCAATAAACGCTAAAAAAAACACTTTTTTATTGGTTGTTATAGCGGCAATAGAAATACACACTCTATGAAAATTAAACCTATTACGCCATTGAGCGGAGTTCGCGCAGCTGAATTTTGGGCCAAAAATATTTAAACTTTTTGCCATCGTTACGCTAAGGAGAAGATACCTAGGCTATTACGGTTCATGAGATACAGCCCGCTGACAGACGGACAGCGAAGGCTTATTAATAGGGTCCCCGTGGGCACCCTTTGGTTACGGAACTCTAAAAATGACTTCGCTTTCGAATTGTGAGCAGTCACTTTTTTTTTTGTGGATGGGAAATCAGCAAATGGAGGGCCATTTGCTGATTTCCCCGCTCTGGGTGGAGCGGAAGGGAGTGTCAGACTCTTACTGACTAAAACCCACACGTGTTCCTTCCTTAGCCCTTTCTGCTCCAGGGCAGCGGTAACCCCGCTACCCGTGAGCAGTCACTTGAGTGACCTTCCAAGTGAACTTTACAGAATAGCATTACTTTTTGTCAGCACAATTCTATATAATATTTTGGCATCTCATCGCCGTTTCAACGCTTTCATGGCTCACGTCAGACGCTGACTAATTTGTATGACCAAAATGCCTTAATCACTTCTTTGGCAACCGAATCGGAGATAGCCGCTGACGTCATTGGTATACCTCCGCGAATGAAAGTCGGTCAATCTATAACTAGCAGTGTTAAGACAGCAATCACTGATATGTACATAACATATATAATTATGTGTTGTGTATACTATACAACCTTATTACTGTTTAAATACTTCCGGTTTAAGAATGTTCATATAATACAGTCATAGGTCAATAAGTGAGTGTCTGATTAGAGGGTAAGCCTGGTGTTCTGTAATACCGGTTTTACCTACAACAGACAGCAGTCTCTATTAAGTGTTACCTTGGCTTTGTACTGTGTTTGTGATAATGAGAGAACAATAAAGAATATTATTATTAATATTATTATTAATACCTGATGAGTAAATATGTTGTAAAATCTTATTTAGCTTTATTTTGTACAAGATGTCTGCGACTTCGTACCTGTGTGCGGTTTGTCCAGGTCCAAGGCCTGGTCACCTGGTCCAGGGTTGGGCAGAGGTGAACCAGCAGTACACCCACATTTATCCCTTTATCAATCCCGCTACTGCTGTAAACTGTTAAATTGACTGCTTCTGCACTTCAGGTCACGGGATCATTTACTGAACGAAGCAAATGTTTCTGTTATTTTCAGTTTCTCCATGCATGTGAGACTTTTATCTCTAAACACACCCTGGATACAGGAGAAATGGAAGAAAGGGCATTTTTTATTAAAAAAATACAAACTCGATTATTTAAAGTGAGCTCCTCCGTCGGTTGACGTAGTAGTGTTTATTTTATCTGTAAAAATATGGCCGAAAGATAGTTAAAAGAGGACGGGATATATTCACATACAAAAATATAGTAGCCATTTTGTCGGCTGTCTGTCCGTCCATCCATCCATCCGTTCATCCGTGAATATGTAGCTATAATAATAGTTGTCATTGGCCACTGCAGCAATGTAAACACGGTGAAAGGTGTGGACGGGCACGGTGCAGGTGGGGTAGTGCGGAAACTACGCGCCGCCGCGCCTGATTACAAGCCGGTGGTCTGTGGTACAAGTTATAAGATGTAGCGGGTGCAAATATCCTCGCAAAAATGACAGTACCCCTAGCATGCTAGCAAAATAGTATGTCTGGTCACCGTTATTTGTGTCACCACGGACAAATGAATTATAAACAAATCGATAAAACATACACAGCAAAATCAGCCTATATTAATAATGTTCCCACTGCTGGGACACAGGCCTCCTCTCTGTAAGAGGGAGTGGACCGTAATCTACCACGCGGGCCCAGCGGTGTCATGTCACACGTCCTCAAAACATGATTTTTAGCCTACATTGTGTCCCTTTGTTGGGCAAAGGCCTCCCCTTGTTTCTTCCAAACCTCCCTGTCTTGTGCGATCTCTGGCCATGTTAGCCCTCAAAACATACAACAACAAAAAATCTAACTGTTTTTGCGTGTAGTTAGCATGTATTGATTTGTATGAATGCTGGCTATTGGCAAAACAAAGCAAACTGTTGTTTTTTAAAAGGCTCTGTAATAGGGAAGATGCCTGGATAAAAAAAATATAATTATATTTAGTCCGTCGGTTAGATTATCGAAAAATAATGGACACGTATTTTTTCTTTTGTCAATCAAACAAAAATACTAACTCTAATAGTGGCAGGTCGTGACGTCACGCCATGCTAAAAAGTGTAGCAATACGTGACGTCACGCGGAACTTTAACGGGCGATATCTTCATCATTTTTTATATAATTGACAAAAGAATAAATACGGGTCCAATATATTTTGATAATCTAACTGACGGACTAAATATAATAATTATATTTTTTTAGGCATCTAGCCTAGAATAGGCTAGATGCCTAAAAAAGCTACCTCTGTGTAGTAATTTGAATTTTCTTTTTTATTTAAACAAATCCGTTTGACTGTGTATTTGTGTTAGTACTTTAGTAGCCACATCTTTTTAGAGTACTTTTGTTACTTGTTTATCTGTTTTATTCACCATAATTTTGAGCACACTCCGAGGAACGTATAGAATTGAAAAGCTTCGACCTGCTGATGTATTCTGTAAAAATCTGACCGTGAAAACTTAGGTGAAATGAGCTCGGAGTGAGCTGTCAATCCCTAGCATCAGGTGGAATGACAGCTCACTTCAAGCTCACTTCGGTTAAGTTTTCACCGTGAGATTTTTACACAATAGACCTACAGCTGTCTAGTGTAAATACCGCTCCCGCGACATCATATAACTTACACTACACATGAAAAACAGCGCGTTCAGTGAAGCCAGTCGTCTTCCGGTGCGCGACTCTGCACGATAATCAAGGGTCGTCAGCTTCCGCACGATAATCTGAAGATAACTTCATGTATTGCTAAATATTATGTGTTATTTATATGATTATCGTTTGAAAATGGTATGCGTTGGTTTACAAATTATCGAGTAATTTTGTCATTTGTGTTGAATGGTGGTGAAATGACTTAGCAATTCTTACAGTGCTGGTAAGAATAGCACAATCAGCCTATAATATTCCCACTGCTGGGACACAGGCCTCCTCTCTTCGAAGGAAGTGAGTTATAATCCACCACGCGGGCCCAGTGTGGGTTGGTTAATGTCATAAATCTTCGATTTTTTTAAATGCTGGTTTCTTCACAATGTTTTTTTCATATGAGGAATAATTTATATTAACGATGACTAAGTAGATGCATATAATGTAATTTATTCCATCACCACTGCTCTCAAAACGGAAGGAAACCATCGTGAGGAAACCGGCATGTCCTAGAACCAAAAAATCGAAAATATATGACATCTACCACTTCGCACTGGGCCCGCGTGGCGGACAAGGGCCTACTCCCTCTCATAGAGAGGAAGGAGAGAAAACAACTTCTCTTTAAGTTTTTTTCACATTTAAATGTTTCGATTACATCCTATTTAGCTATATCAATTAATTTAAAAAAAAAACGCGCCCCACGGTTTCACCTGCATAAATCTCGATCCAGTGGAAATAGCGAGATAAAATTTTTTAGAATTAAATGATAGTTCTATAGTCTAATCCAGGTCATGATCTACCTATGTGCCAAATTTTATCCAGATTAGTTCAGCCGTTTTAGCGTGAATGCGTAATAAACAAACGTACAAAAAATCATTATTATTAGACAAACCAACTGAACTAGACTGTTGACTGTCTGTGAATCACAGAAATTAACTTCTTTTAAACTATTACGTAAGAAATTAACTTTTGAATTGGGATAATTTGTTGGTTGCCACTTTTGCTGAAATATACAAAAGCGGCATTTTGATTCTGATGGTTACTAATCACAGCTTTTTCATCAAGTACTACTAAATAAAAAAGCTGTTGCTTGATTGAACTATTAACAACTCTGCCTACCACTCAACAACACTATACAAGTTAAATGTTACGTATGTATACATAAAACTAAACATTATGTAAATCATGCCAACAAAATCTATTCTCTTTATAATGTGTTTAGATAACATTTTCTTACTTCTACATACTTCATACAGAACTGGCAAACCTATTTGCTAAAAATTCTACAATACCTACATACATATGTATATCTGTCAAACGAATGACTCTGACATATCTAATAACTGCTACCATTAATTTCTAAAATAAATCGGTGCAACTATCGCCTCCGTCTATAACTTGTACCACACGACAAAGCGGCGCGTGCGCGGCCGAGCGTTACTTCCGGCGTGTTGCAATCAAGGGCGCACTACTTCCGGTCGATTATCTGAAGATACATTATTTAATGGTAGACTTATGAAAAACAGGACTTTCATAAATGTACGGTTAAGGCTGTTTATTTTATTAAAAGATGATTTTCCTGTTTTTTAACACGCTTTTTTTCGTTAGGCCGACCTATATGTAACTAACTATGTAATGGAATCTAAGGTAACTAATTTAACCATCTTCCAAGGGTCGTAGCGTAATGAAAATTGGTAGCTGTATGTAATTCTGATGACAATACAATAATATGGTACTGTAGAACTGATCTGATGATGGATCCGGAAGATATGAACTGGAACTTCAAGGTGGAAAATCGTATCATAGCCGTTTTGGATTTCTTAGAAAAGTCTTGGAATGAACTTTGACCACGATTTTTTGTTTTTACGTGCATTTATAAAAGCGTGTTTTTCTAGTGTTTTTTAAACTATTAATTTATGTTATCTTTAGACCTCTGGGCCTTAGATTATAAATATAGCTTTGAAGACGGCCACCGGTAAAACGTGTACTTCACAATGATAGGCCATCTGGCTAGCCTTTTCCCAACTATGTTGGGGTCGGCTTCCAGTCTAACTGGATGCACCTGAATACCAGTATTTTACATGTAGCGACTGCCTATCTGACCTCCACAACCCAGTTATTGGGTAATACGAAACCCCTTGTTAAGACTGGTTGTCAGACTTTCGGGCTTCTGATAATCCGTAACGACTGTCAAAGATCCACGAGTCAAAGATCCACGAATGACAGTCGGGACCAAGGGATTAACGTGCTTTCCGAAGCACGGAGGGGTCTTGGTATGTAAAGATGGTTACCCATCCACGGACCATCCATCGACCCGTGCGCGTGAAGTTACGTATGTTATGTTATTTATTTATTACATCACAATACAGTAAAACTACAACAAAGAAATTCTCAAAACCGCGGCCCGTATTTCATATACACTTTCTATGTCTTTTGACAATGGCATTCGATTCCATTGTGAAGATTGTAAAACAATGGAGTAACGAAACTCTAATTTATACGAGTTGTGTTTATCTTGAATATTTTAAGCGAAAGTGATACATTTCTGTGTGGTTTTAAGATCGACCGAGTTCCGTTTTTTAGGTGATAGGCGTTATTAAGGAGAAGAAAAGAGTGTTGATCACTTCGTTTGGTCACAGCGTCTTAGAGAACGTTTTCGCGATGATTTTCTTAACCGGAATACAGTTTTGTCCAACAGTGTAGCAATCTACTAAGTCAGTATCGATTTGTAAGTTGATCAAAATTGTATGATTCGCGATCGTAAAAAAAACATGTATTTACTCTCTTTTACAGAATTATAAACATTAAAATCATCAATACTTCTTTCTAAGTTAGGATTAGCATCAAAAGTCATGAATTCATGAAATAGTCATACGATAGATGGACTGTATTGAAAAGTGTTTAGCAGTAGTCGACGCCCTCACGACTGGGCCAACCCTTCTCCCAGAAAGAAAACTTGAAAAGTGTTACTTTGGTCAAATATCGATCCAGTGTCACTGGTTTCCAGAGTTGGATCATTGTACCAGAGACTAAAGCACTCATAGCACAGCATCATGCTGAGTCTTCTTGTCACAACGTTGACGTGCAGCTGCAGCTGTCGAATATTCCTGCTTTGTGCTCATGATTATGTAGATATCTATTTTGTTTTATTTTTCTGTGTACCTACTCGCGAATATATTTTTTTGTATGCACGTCTTTCTGAGACAAAACAAACCTATTTTTCTTTCTGTCATGTAAATGAGCCTTTAACTACCTATTTATTTATTTTGTACAAGACTTTTCTCTTAAATTGACTTTTACAATTAACTATTCAGTCATCATCATCATTTCAGCTGATAGACGTCTACTGCTGGACATACGCCTCCCCTCAAGCACCTCCGCTTCGACCGGTTTTGTGCTTCTCGCATCCAACGGGTTCCTGCGGAACTATTTAGCAATGTCATTCCATACCTGTCCACTATAATGACCGTATTAAAATTTGTAAGCTCACCAAACAGTCTTAATGCTCTTCCCAAAAACGTTCAAGTATAACGGGAAAATAAATTCTAAAACAATGAAAGTGAAATAAATTTCGTCCTAAGCAGATATCTTATCGTAAAAATCGATGTCGGTTTTAATAGTATTCGTGTATGGGGACATTTAAGTTTTCTAAACACCATAATGATCGTATTAAAATCCCATAAGTTTTAAAGTAAATGTTTATTTTATAGTTTTGGGCATTCAAAGTGGAACGTGGGCGGTTATTGATATTGGATTACCATTTACCGTTTAAATCAAGATGGCTGGATAAAAGCTTTCGGAAACAAGGAGCACGCTTAAGTATAATTGAAATGGTGGTGTTTTTTTATACATAATCAGCCCATGATGTTCACACTGCTGAGACACAGTTATCCTCTCGAGTGAGAGGAATTGGGCGGTAATCCACCACGCGGGCCCAGTGCGGGTTGTTACATGTCACACGTCTTCGATTTTTTGGTTCTAGAACATGTCATGCCGGTGTCCTCACGATGTTTTCCTTCACCGTTTTAAGAGCAGTTGTGATGAAATAATTTACACAAAGTGAAGCAAGAGAGAGGGAGAGAGAGTGACAAAAATGGTGTTTATTTAGGATTGAAGATATTTGGGATGAGACAGTTTGTTGCAGAGGTAGACACAATGATTGTGGTTCTAGTTTTTGGATACGGCTTTTTGCCTTTTAAGAGTCAAAGTAAGGTTTTGATCAGTTTAAAAAAATTTAAATCATTCACGGAAGAATTTAAAGCTAATTGCTAGCCATGTGTCGCCTAGGGAGCTAATACCGCCATAAGCTAACAAGACACACCTCTGCCACACTGGAGGCATACTAATAATGTTTACAAACGTGTGTGCGCTTCTTATGAGTTGAGTAACTTTTAAAGTGGCACATTATGTCATCGTGTGACACTTTTGAAGTACCGGGCTTTTTTTTTTTTTGGATGGGAAATCATCAAATGTACCCTCCCGCTCTGGGTGGGAGCGGAAGGTAGAGTCAGACTCTTACTGACTAAAATCCACCAGTGTTTCTTCCTTAGCCCTTTCAGTTCTAGGGCAGCGGTAACCCTTTCGGACGATCCCGCCGCCCTGGCAGGAAGTACCGGCCTTGCGTTGATATATGATTTTTTTCTTGTATATCCTTCGCTTGATTGAGGGGCTTGTGGCTAAGTAATAACGGCCGTACGGATCGATCGATCTGGTTAAGCTACGCTTTCCTCGGTTGGTCCGTGGATGGGTGACGATCTGTACATAACAAGACCCCTCCGTTCCTCGGAAAGAACGCAAAGCCGGTCTGTCATTCATGGATCTTTGACAGTCGTTACGGGTCGTCAGAAGCCCGAAAGTCTGACTGACAACCAGTCTAACCAAGCGGTATTGTATTACCCAGTAACTGGGTTGTCGAGGTCAGATAGGCAGTCGCTCCATGTATGTTACATGCAACATGCATCATTCATTCAGGTTTTTTTCATTTTTTTTTGGTTTTTCATCAATTTGCAGCAAGTTATTGTTTTTTGTTTTTGTATTCAGCTGCATCCGGTTAGACTGGAAGCCAACCCCACCATAGTTGAGAAAAGACTAGGTAGATGATGATCCTTCGCTTGATTATCTCTGGCCATGGGGTGAGACTGGTTTGCAAAGTAATCGTCACCCCCGGAAGGAATTAAGGCAAGCCCTAACACCCTCTGTGGCATATCTGTGCCAGTCACCCTCTGTGTCCGTCACCATCTGTGCCAGTCACCCTCTGTGTCCGTCACCATACGTACCAGTCACCCTCTGTTTCCGTGTGTGTACTTCTTATTAGTTGAGTAGCGTAAGTGGCACATTATGTCATCGTGTGACAGTTTAGAAGTGTGAGCTTGAGTTAAGCACACATTTGAAGAGCTGACTGTAATATTTTGGGTAAAGTGAAAGAGGATTAAGATAAGAGAGAGATGTCAATACTTTTCACTGTTTAATTTTATTTTTTCGATTGTTTATAACTTCTTTGCGAATAATTTAAGAATGATTTTTCGTTACACGCTAAAATGTCACGATTAGTGGTCGGTTATTACAACCGATTTAGTATGGAAACCGAGGCTTTTTTTTCTAAGCGACTGTTATGTTCCGGTTAATTTATCTATCAGATAATTTGGCATTATATAGGGTACAATGCCAAATAATCTGCTAGAAACTACTAGGCGATATACTTAAAAACTCTGTCTTTAAGCAAATAAAAAATAATATCTTTCCTCAAAACCATAAGCACAATCCAATTCAGCTCAGCAGTTTCCGAGAAAGCCACACACAAACGCAATCCCATTACAATTGCAAAGTAAAAGTCATCACCACGCGATCGGATCCGCGAACAAAGCTTGTATTACGTAACAAACACACAGACAAACAAACATGACACACATACTCATATTGCATTTAAATCAATTGAAGTAGGGTGACACACTTCAATGATTTATTTATTTATTCTACACATAGAGGTTTGAGGACCTTGAATAATTTAATATACATTTAAAAATGCAGCGTGATGTTTAGGAGGCTATAAAATCTCCACAAGGGCACCACAGAGTTTTTTTTTATCGTCATCACTCTGACGCGCGTGACGCACTGAAAACGCAATTTTTTCAGTATAGTAAGGCAAAAAACACGCAGTCGACATGAACGCGCGTATTTAAAGGCCGCCCAAAAAGCGATATGACCTCCCGTTATATGTTTTGTCGTGGTAATCGAATCTATTGTTATGTAGTTCAGCAACTACATAACAAAAGGTTGTGTACATTAAAGTATGTATGTATGTATGTTTAAAAAATAAATAAAGTATATTACATATATACAGGGTGGCAGGGACATCGACGTGCAAACTGTAACCATGGATTCAGCACATGAGTTTAGATCCCATAGCACCGAATTTTTCACAGCTGGTTATTAATATTTCCGGCCATGTCTCACGTTGATTTCTGACCTCCTTAAGTTTTGTAAACAAAACTACATACATAATGATATCGGGCCCATGACACTGCCCTTCTTATAACATGCCTTGTTTACACTTTCTACCGTTTAAATATAATTAACTCACTGTAGTTACATATTAGGTTTAACTATACTCTTATACAACATAGTTATGTCAGTTAAGTTATAAGGTACTAGAGGAGGGGCTTGTGGCTAAGTAATGACAGCCGCACGGTCCGATGGATCAGGTTAAGCTACGCTTGCCGCGGTTGGTCCGTGGATGGGTGACCATTTTCAAATACCAAGACCCCTCCGTGCCTTGGAAAGCACGTTAAGCCGTTGGTCCCGGCTGTCATTCGTGGATCTTTGACAGTTGTTAATGGTCGTCAGAAGCCCGAAAGTCTGACAACCAGTCTTACCAAGGGCTATCGTATTACCCACTAACTGGGTTGTGGAGGTCAGATAGGCAATCGCTCCATGTAAAATACTAGTACTCAGTTGCATTCTGTTAGACTGGAAGCCGACCCCAATATGGGAAAAAGCTAGGCAGATGATGACGATGGAATTATAAAGTACTCGCTTTTGCATGCGGCATGGCCCGCGTAGATGTCGGATAAATGTCCTATCCTATCTTCTAAGCCAGGTCATGGTGTATCCGAGTGCAAAATTTCATCCAAATCCGTTCAGACGTTTAGGCGTGAAAAGGTGACAGATACACAGAATAACTTTAGCATTAATTATAATATTAAGTGCGACAATTCTAGTAACTAATAAAGATCAAATTCGCAAAACACGTATTCGTTTGTGCGAAACTGACAGGTGTCAGGAACGCATTCTCTCGACGGCCGTACTGTAAATAATAATAATAATATAATAATAATAAATCTTTATTTCTCAATAAATGCATTAACATTATGTTGGTCTAAGAATGGCTTACGATTCTGTAAAAATCTCACCGTGAAAACTCAAATGAAGTGAGCTTGATGTGAGTTGTCAGTAGTGTCAATCCCTAGCATTAGTTGGAATGACAGCTCACTCCACGCTCACTTCACCTAAGTTTTCACGGTGAGATGGTTACAGAATCGCACAGCAGTATACCACCAAAAAAAAAAGAAAAAAATGAGGCCACGAAAAGTAAACACAGACAACTCGGAAATCACGATAATTACCATAACAGCCAAAACACGGAAACCCACAGGAAAGACCAGTTAATATTTAACTTAAAAGTTACGTCACTTGACGTAACTTCAGTCAAAGTTGGTCAAGCGGTCGACTTTCTACGTGACATAATATATGTTAGCTATGGGTTACTTCGTGCTTGTCAAAAGTCTGAACACGTTTTGTAAACAATCTTAGTAGTGTTGATTGGTTTGGAATTCCTTTGTGCGCTTTTATGTATAATTTCTATCGTGACGATTATTGTCGTTGACGTTCGCGCCATCACGATAACACAGGGAAGTAAAATGTATGGAAATACTAACAGCGCCCCGCGGTTTCACCGGCATAAGTTTCGATCCCGTAGGAATATTGGGATTAAAAGTATTCTTTGTGCTGATCCTGGTTATAAGCTATCTGTGTGCCAAATTTCATCCAAATTAGCTTTGTAGTTTTTGCGTGAAAAAGTTACAACCATCCATTCATCAATCCATCCTCACAAACTTTCGCGTTTATAATATTAGTAGGATATGATAGTAGGATTATATGGAGACGCTTTTTCCCGTCCATGATGACGTTATAACGTGCTCGTATTTCCATACATTTTATGGACGTGGACGTCCACGATAAAATCGTCACGCTAGAAATTATAAAAGCGCACAACCAAACCAAAGAGGGCCGAGCCGAGAACCAAGAAACCGAGAAAAACCGAGAACCGAGAATGACCGAGAATACAACAAAAAAAAAATGCAAATAAATGTACTGAGTATTGAGTTGAAGGTTTTTGAGATGATTGCGGGGATACAAACATACGGATCAAACTCGGACCCGAGTTTTTTGAAGTCGGATAAAAAGTTTTGCATTTGCATTTATTTCAATTGAAACAATTACAGGCACTTTTGAATTGTCAAGGGGTTCGTCATTCTAAAAGATGAAGCTAGTTGCCCATTCCAAAGCGTAGTAGGTTCCTATAGAGAAGAATGGGCAAGAAACTCCACGAACACTCTTTTAAATCCAAACATTGATCATCATCGGCCGTATCCCTTATCACAACATATTTGGGGTCTTTTTCTTCCATACTTCTCTTTAACCGTCATCTCAGCATTCACTCTTTTCTAGCCATATCATCTTTCACACAGTCTCTTATATATTTCGTATAGTCCACATTCATACTCAAAACTTTCCTCACCTTATTGCCCATACCGTGACAGCCGATTTCCACATAACTTTTCAGTAACCGGTGCCACTTTCAGACTTCCTCTTATGTACTCATTTCTTATTCTATCCATTTATGTAACACCACACATCCCTCTTAGCACTTCGTAGCATATTAAAATTAACTAATTAAACTGAATAAACTAGTTAGGACATACAAAGGATAGACACGCCCCGTCCCTCCATCGTTTCTTTGGTCTTCCCCTACTCTTATTAGCCATCCACATTCATACTCAAAACTTTCATAAGTTTCTTCTATAAAGGTACAATATCAAGGTATCATTTGTTAAGGAATTCTGATCCTTATTTAACTCAAATAAATATCAAATTAGAAAGCTCTTTAATACGATGACAACTGCCCAACATATTCAATTTGCTTTGTCCACACGACGACATAATATCAGGCTATAGCACTCCACTATAACCTGACCTTGCATTGTTAAGTTTTCCATAGACTGAAGAGGTCAGTTTATACTGGATTAACCGCGTGCCTGCAAAAGATTGTTTTTAAAACTGAATCATTCGTCCACAATGCGGATCTTGTTATGCAAGGCAGTTGTGTAAGAGATACGGAAATATGTTATTTATATCGATGTTTACTGCAATTTGCATCCTCAAGAATGCTGTTATGATAATACGTGTTTTAGAATGGAAGAAGTGATTATGTGACTGCAAACCCGGGATCACACAGTGGAAGTATAGGTGGAAAACATCAAAATCCTGCCATGTTTTGTCTCTGCAACATCCTAAGGTTGACTGGTAGAAAATGCCTCAGGCATTAAGTTCGCCTTTGTACAGTTTTTTTTTTACTTGTGCATAAAGTTTTAATAAATAAATAAATAAAATCAAAAGTCATTTATTCAAATTAGGCTGAGAATCAGCACTTTTTGAACGTAAAAAATACATGAGACAGTCCTCCAAAACTCCTTTACAACTTCCTAGTGCTTTCGCTGGGAAGAGGAAGTGGCGCAACAGACAGGCTGAACCCAGACAGGCGTTTTACTTATTGTAAATTATTTAATCACAACTGCTCTCAAAATGGTGAAGGAAAACATCATGAGGAAACCGGCGTGCTCTCAGTACCAAAAATTCAAAGACATGGTGACATCAGCTACCTGCCCACTCCCTCTCCAAAAGAGAATAGGCCTGTGTCCCAGCAGTGGGAACATTATAGGCTGATTATCGTATCATTTAACTGGCAATGAAATTAGGATTAATTTTCTCTCTGTTTTTTCGACTTTTACACTACCGTTCGTTTCTTACGTTTTTGCAAAGGTTGTTTCGCAAAAATCGAGTTGGATGGCGTGCAATAGGAGAGGCCTATGTCCAGCAAAGAAAGAAAACAAAGAAAGAAAGTTTATTTGGACACAGTTCGTGAAACACAAAATACGAAATAATGTTTCAAACAACAATAGTGTGTGCCTCACGGCTGCACCAAAAAGAGTTCAGATGCTTTCTGGCGCTGCTAATGACGTTTTTCAGCAGGGGACTGTTTTTTTTTTTTTTAAAACGTTGCTCCCCACTATGAATTACTCCTGTATCGCGGGTGCGTTTACAAACATTTAAACTCACATACACAAATAGGCTAACCCGGGACAACTACCTGTAGGCAATACAAATATTTGTTCCGTGCGGGACTCGAGCCCGGGACACGCAGCGCAGCAGTCGATCACTCAGCCACTGCGCCAACCGTATCGTCAAATGGATGATGATGTGTTTCACGTGCTAAAGCAGAGTTTGACAAGTTGTCAACTTCAAATTCTCAATTCAGAAACCGGTGTCAGTCGTGACACTTCGATCTTTTCCTATACCCTGTCCATTAGGTAAACCGTTTTTTGACAGATGGAACTAGTGATTGCAACGACACACAATACATTGATTATTACACGTACGGTATTACAATGTCTGTAAGAAGTCATAAATAAGATAAGGCAGTTTATATATTTATTTTATTACGCATTTTAAAGTTAACTTTTACGTAATCTGGAATATGTACGTTCTAAGACAGCTGTCAAAAAACGGTTCACCTAATGGACAGGGTATAGGTGAGCAATGAGCAAAATGTTAATCGAATTCCAGTCAGCGTGATTTATGCTTTGTTTATGATATCTCTGTGAAGGTGATTTATTTTCTCCGTGGAAATGCCACACCTTTCTATTTGGCACGGTGATGTAGTGGGATTATCTAATTTCCGGATAATCTATCAAACAACTTTGTTTAGACAGCGAATAGGTAGACGGAGGTCATTTTCGGAATTTGACCTTTTGTAATAGCCTAGTTCTTGAAGTAGGCTATAGGCGCTATCACGCTAGGAAACTTAGGAGACGAGCAAAAAGAAAAAAAAAGTCAGAAATAATGTTGAGCGAAAACGAAAGCAGGCAGGCGATGCGATGTGACGGGGTTTGTCGGGGGAATAACAAATTTCACGCGGGCGAAGTCGCGGGCTGAAGCTAGTTTAACTTATAATAAGGACGCATTTGCCTAAAGCAGGTGGATACCCAAAGAAGTAAAGTACCTAATACAAAATTGCGACATATTCGCCAAAAATGTAAACAAATATGAGTTTATGGAAAAATAACTTTAATTTCTACACAATAAAGTTCAGTTTACGCCACAACTTCAAACATTTTTATAACTTTTCAATAGTGCTAGTCATTCTGAAATCAACTTACCAGTAATTTCCATTAAAGTAAAGTTGTTTAACTTGAAATAACGTCAATTTGAAACGTAAATAAAATTTGAATTATTATGTTGATCTCGATATCGAACGATCAATAATATGGGACGCGATCGTCACATGTTTCTGCAACCGATTGCGACAACGGACACCCATCCAAGGTTCGACAGCCAACATCACTTAACCTCGTCATCAATTATACATTCTACCAGATCAGCATACAATACTCAAGTCTCAGGGTTCCCCTGTCTCATAGCATTGTACCCGATGTGTACCTACCGTGTAATGATACATACGAGTACATCTTATGCGCAATGTCCTCAGTAACGTACAATTTTACCCAATATTGCGACAGTAAGCTTGGTAGATGCAAGACTGTAATTTTTGCAAGCTATGTACAGACGCCAGCACATCAAGTTACTACAATCTGTCAAATTCCTTTAATAGATTTTCAACTTTATCGCGCAAGCATTAAGGTTCAAGGTTGATTGGATAACTTTGACAGTTTCGGGTAGCTTGACCTGCTGGCGTCTGTACAATACCCGGATGTTAATATCGTCGCTCTAGAGGTGACTCCTCGTAGGTAAACATGTCAATTTTCCAGGAGAAAAATAACTTTAATATCGGAAGTCGGTGTCTTTGGTTTTTGTTTTTCGTTTCTCACCACCGACTTCCGGAATTAAAGTTATTTTTCACTTTGTAGTTTTTTTATGGAAGTCGGTTGTTTATTTTTGTACAAAAGTTTTTATTTTTCACTTTTTAATTTTATTGTGAAAAGCAAACGACGCAATTATATTTAAGTACTTGAATTTTTATCCGTAATTTTGGTTTAAAAACCAAACTACTGGAACGATTTTGATAAAATTTCTATGGGACATATGTGAAAGTATATGCTTTCGCATAAAAAAAGAATTTTGCAAATCGGCTTATAAATAACGGAGTTCTGAGGTAACAAACATAAAAAAAATACTGTCGAATTGAGAAACTCCTGCTTTGTTTGAAGTCGGTTAATAGCGAAGTAAAGGCGCGGGCGGGCGATGGGATGCAATGCGACGTGGTGGGTAGGGGTTCGAAATTTCACACGGGCGAAGTCGCGGCAAGAAGCAAGTTACATATAAAATTCATTGAACTTCTTATGAACTTATAATGGTATAGCCATTATAGCTATCACTGGCTCTGGTCCGTGGCTTTACCCGCGTGGAGGTTGAAAATATCCTATGTGCTAACCCAGGGGGTCTACTCCGAAGTAGTATCGGCCGAGTGTTCGGCCGTTTCCTGCTACGAAGTTACTATTTGGTTCGGTCGGTCCCGATCCTACACTCCTACACTCTTTCGAATATTGACTATGGTCCCGACCCAACTGAGCCGATCCGAACTTTTTTCGCATTTTTCAATAATATTCGGTTCGGCCATGTGTCGAATCCGAACATTCGCACTTTGCACTTCGGAGTAGACCCCCAGGTCATGATCTGCGTTGGGGCTCTGTCTTGCATAGGATCACAGCATTATGCTCAGCGATGGCCGTTTTCCGCCAACTTGTTCTTTTTTGTGTTTGTTTTCTTTCTCTGCGTCATTTAAACGTATTTTCTTTCTTCATGTGCCAAATTCATCAAAAACCGTTCAGTCGTTATGGCGTGAAATGGTAACAGACCGACAAACAGAGTTACTTTCGCATTTATAAGTATTATTGGTAGTATACGAGTAAAGTATGGATTCAAAGTCGAGGTGACAATGTCAGGAAATCTAACGCGAAACGATTTCTTAACCACAAACCTACCTATCATACCGCAAAACGCGAAAGTTCAAGTTAATACCACACACCAAATGGTTTACTCAGAATAAGCCCGCGTCCGCACGGACGTAAAAATGTCGCGGCGGGATTTTATCGCGCACTGGATTTTCAACTCTCTGTGTTGAGCCGAGCAGTGATAATAATCCAACAGCGCACCATCCCGCGTCAAAAACACACACTGTTGGATTTCCAACTCTCGGCACTGGACAGTGCGTTGAAAATCCATTGCACTTCTTTTAGGTTTCTTCTTCATGGGTTAACCATCATAATCAGGTCAGCCAAAAGTGGTCCACTGTTGGACACCGGCCTTTTCCAAGCAACGCCATTTTAAAAAAGACTGCAAGTCGTTATAATTATACATAGAATAGATTAAATCGGTCATAAAACAAATCTGCTGTTTCAACCTACAACAAATCTGCTGTTTCATAGGAAGTGCATTACACGCGGTTAAAATGTATGGAACAGCAATTTCATTTTTTACATGCAGGATTCAGAATCATGTACAGACATGCACATCGAGCTACTATAATCTCAATTTTTTTTAATAGATTTTTAACTTTATCGCTAAAGTAACTTTAAGGTTCAAGGTTGATTGGGAAAATTTGACAGGGTAGCTTGACCTGCTGGCGTCTCTCTACTTATTCCACGGTAACAGGTAACGCATCGCTGTTCCTGCCACCCTGTAATTCTTCTGTACGTGTGTACGTCACTGAACTCCTAAACGACTGGTCCCATTTTGATGTGTGTTTGAGTGGCCTCATGATGGTTTAGAAACACAATTGGATCCGGTAGGTGGCGCTGCGATCGAGATTTAGGACGCGGGCGCAGCCGCTGTCAAAAGCTAAGTCTTTAATAAAATCTAAATGGATATCAACTTGAACTTTCGCGACTGCGGTTCTAACTTAAATGTGGTTAGGAAGTTGTTAACTTAACATTTACTGTCTCATTGGTTTTGTGGTTGCAAGTGTGGCTTTCGAACGTGAGTTCCTGGGTTCTATAAACGTTACTTAGCACATTAGTATAATGTCATTATACTTTGGCTAAGCATGGTTCCTATCACTGTCGCACCACTGTCAAGCTGTATGTGCAAGATAGAGACGAAAACATGTATATTTCAGAACACGAGCTAAGTGTCGTTTGTCCTGCCAGGGTAGCGGGATCGTTCGAAAGGGTTACCGCTGCCCTGGAACAGAAAGGGCTAAGGAAGGAACACGGGTGGGCTTTAGTCAGTAAGAGTCTGACACTCCCTTCCGCTCCACCCAGAACGTGAGGGGTCATTTGATGATTTCCCATCCACAAAAAAAAAAGTATCGTTTGTAGATCTTCATCACGCCCATAAAATGTATGGATATACGTGCACGTTACAACGTTATCGTAGACGGAAATTTAAAAGGGTCTTCATATAATTCTATACATTTTACTTCGCTGTGTTATCGTGATACCGTGGACGTCCACGATAGTATCGTCACACTAGCTGCACCGGTTTCCCGCATAAGTTTCGATCCCGTGGGAATATCGGGAAAAAAGTATCCTATAAAAAAGTATATGTTACTTCTCGTTATAAACCATCTGTGTGCCAATTTTATCCAAATACGTTCAGTAGTTTTTGTGTGAAAGAGTAACAAACATCCATCCATCCATACAAACTTTGACGTTTATAATATTAGTAGGACTAATAGGATTAGAAATGACTAGCTGTGCCCCGCGGTTTTACCCGCATAACTTTCGATCCCGTGGGAATATCGGAATAAAAAGTAGCATATGTTAATCCTGGTTATAAACCATCTGTGTGCTAATATTCATCCAAATCCGTTCAGTCGTGTTTGCGTGAAAGAGTAAAAACATCCATTCATCCATCCATCCATAAAAGCTTTCACGTTTATAATATCAGTAAGAATAGTATAGGATAAATCATTTTACTTTTGTAAGTAGGTTTGTACAAACACTTTTACCGGTCAAAAATATTTGAAGAAACTAGATGAGGTCGGCGTTTCCTATCTGACTACTCTGAGAAGAAAGGCCGAAACAAACTCAGAGGTCACAGTCTCTTTTAAAGTCCAGACATAATCTTGGCCAGATCATGTGAAGACCATGTAGATTGGTGTTTCTTTTATTTATTTATCCATTTATTTTAGGCATCAAGGCCCATATAAAACACATACAATACAATATTAATATAACTTAAAAATACTATAAATACATACAACATTATAATTACACTAAAAACTAACTAAGTCACACGAAGTGTCTGCGTCGTGTTTCGCTGACTGGTGTCATGTAGCCGGCCACGAAACCGGCGGTACACAACACCCTTCGCCCAGAACTCTTCCTTGAGGAACTTCTCGAGATGATGTGTCGGAACACGCACCACGAACGACTTGAAGTTCGTGTTGTGACGCGACTCCAACTTCTCGACCCTCAAAGTTCAGTTGGTCTTCACACGCATGTACTCCACGATCTCCTCAACCACAAACCACCACCACCACCACCTCCTTTAAGGAAAGAACCACACAGAGTGAGTGGACCTATCCAGTCAGTGCACGCAATTGTCAGTAATTAAGGAGCTTAACGATTCGACGAACAATACCAAAGAAAGGACATTTGGGTAGGTCGCATAAATTACTCAAACTGACGACAGACCATGACTAAAACTTACTGAGAAAAAAAAGGCGCGTATTGTCAGCTGTTTGTTACGCAATTTCCCCGTTGATCGAAAATCAGAATGAAATCTACATAACCAATAATATTACTAGGCGTTACTAGGTGACTCAAAATGTCAAATCACAAATGTCATATGTCAAAGTTTTGCCAGTCAGTTATACAATACAATATAATTTAATAGGATTAGATTTGTAAACTTTGCAAGTCACTGTTTTTCGTAAGAACTGTTCCATACAAACGTATGTTTGTAGTCATTTAATAATATTGAACTAACATACTTTCTCTATTTTATTAAGTAATATCGTTATATTGTTTGATGATTTTAAAGTTTATTTTATTGGTAATGGCACTTCATAAACGTTACTTAAAGTTAAGTAGTGATTACCAACTGTTTAATCATACATTTTTATAAAGGAGTTTTTTTTATAAACGATGAAGTTAAGTGACGTTTGAACACGTCACTTAACTTCATCGTTTATAAAAAAAACTCCTTTATATTTAGTGTTATGAGGGGCAGTATTTGTTTAGTGTTATTTCACGGTTATCTGGGGTCAATATTCTTTTCAGTTTAGGCCATACCGATACGCCAACAATGTGTCTTTTCTGTCTACTATATACAGGATACATTTTTAACCAGTGCGCATACTGTAACTATGAGTTCACCATATGTCTGTCGACCCCCTAGCGTGGAAATTTATTGTCGGTTATTCAGCTCTTTCTTCAGCTCTGGTAAACTGCCATAGTAATAGGTACCTGTGTATTACTACGGCAGCTAACCATTAGAGCTAAATTATACTTACTTGAAAACCATATTGGAGAAACCAAGTTCGCCTGCCAAAAAAATTTGGAGTGGTTGCGCTACCCTTCGGACGCATGGTGAGATACCCACCATCAAGCTGCAGGTGTTCCAGTGGCATATCCATATATTTATGTACCATACAAATTTTTCCCAGGCGACCAAGGTTACCCACCCGTACTATTTATTTATTTATTTATTAAGCAAGGCACACCAACGATATATTTACAAGGGTAGTAACAATAGGCAATCACGAGTCTTCAATTCTGTGTAAATACATCACTTATAGGCATGCACAACATTCACATTAAAAGTTTAAAAATAATTCATTAAATTATTAAACTATTAGAATATTAGCAAAACATACAATTTTTACATAATTATTATGATTAGATTACAAAACAAAGTAAAAATTAATACATTTAGTCACATTGCACTGAAACAATACAACCATACAAAATCATAATAAATTAATTGCACATAAGGTAAGAAAACTGGTAAATAATGAGAAGACTAAAATAAATAATGAAATGACGTGATCAGAATTAAAGGAGAAAAATAATAACTAATATCTTAAGTCTAATTAACTAAATAATTTCGATGAAATGAAATGAAATGAAATTAAATGAAATTAAATGAAATTAAATGAAATTAAATGATATTACTATGGTCGCGCTGCCAAAAATACTTAACTTTGGTTGCGCAACCAATGGAACGCTTGGTGAGATACCAACCCACCATAAAGTGACAGCTGGTTGACTTTCTACTATAGTATCCACCACGGTATTCCAGTGTAATATAGGGTTTAGAAATAGAAAATTATGATGTTACAATTAATACGCCTATATTTTTAAGCTTATTAAAATTCAAGCAGCATTTAAAGATTCCTGAAAAATAATAATTCATGCTAAAAAAAATCGAAATACATGCAAACGAAGAATTGTATTCTTCCTTTCTTTTAAACCTCGTGTTTATACATTATGTATGTTGTGTGTATGTATGTAAATTCATTCATACCGTGGAACAGTTCCCTCATAAGTTATAAACTCGAATAAACCGGTAATATACGGTTTCCTGAAAGGAAATTCCTCGGAAACGTTATGTACATAGTGCATTATGTAAAGAAAACCGTTCCAACTTCAGTCGGTAAATATTGTTATGTACTGTAACACGCGTTTATTTAAAGTGGTTAAAAAATAATTTGAGAAAATTGGTGTAATTATGATTTGAGAAAATTGTGCAATTTAAATTTAAAGAAAATTGGTGCAATTTTAGTTTGAGAAAATCGGTGCAATTTTCATTCAGAATTTAAATGGACTTTGTTGCTTAAGTGTCTTAGTGCTAATATTATTATATTATTTGGTAATTGCAAGGTTTAAACGTAAAAAAGTGCTATTATAATACTAAGGGCAGTGACATCTAACTGAATTGTATAGAAATACTTTAAAATGAAAAGTAACAAGTAATAAACAGTGCATTTTATAATGAAGTTCATTTTAATATTATTGGTTGTAAGTTCATTAGTAACATTATCTGTTGAGAAGAAAAAGAATAAAGAAAAGAGTAAAAATAAGAAAACTAAAGAGGAATACGCGACATTTCCAGCCAGATCTCAGAACTGGACTTATGGAGGTATGAATACTAATATTATCAGCCGGTCGATTCTGTGAAAATCTCACCGTGAAAACTCAAATAAAGTGAGCTTGATGTGAGTTGTCAGTAGTGTCAATCCCTAGCATTAGTTGGAATGACAGCTCACTCCACGCTCACTTCACCTAAGTTTTCACGGTGAGATGGTTACAGAATCGCACTGTAGTTTCTATTAGTATACAGCACCCTAATTGCGTAACACGCGATCAATAGCAATTGGTTTCACTTTGACAGTTCAACAACATTCATTGCGTTATTTACGTTGTTGAGCAGACACATGACACATTTTTTGAACACATGAAGCAATGGATTAGCAATATCCTTCAAAATGATTCAGATTGAGATTGATTGTGTGTTACGCAATGAGGGTGCCGGGTGACAGGAACACGTAAACATGATTTCAGTACAGGACTGCAGTCCCTCTTGCTAAGAAATGTTTCGTCGGTTATTTTGCTGAATACACGATGACAGTTTGGGCGTCGATGGGTGCCACCCTGTAGAATAGTGCTTTCGGACGTTCCGACTGTCATTCGTAGATCTTTGACAGTCGTTACGGGTAGTCAAGAAGCCCAAAAGTTTGATAGCCAGTTTTACTAAGGGTTATCGCGTTACCCAGGAAATGGGTTGTGGAGGCAAGACGAGCAGTCGCTCCATGTTAAGTACTGGTATTCAGCTGCAGCTAGTTAGACTGGAAGCTGACCTCAATATATTTGGGAAAGGCTACCTATAATGTTCCCACACTTCCCACTGCTGGGACACAGGCCTCCTGTTGGTGAGAGGGAGTGGGCTATAATCTTCCACGCGGGCCCAGTGCGGGATGGTAGATGTCACATGTCTTCAAATTTTTGGTTCTAGGACATGCCAGTTTCCTTACGATGTTTTCCTTCACCGTTTTGAGAGCAGCTCTCTACTGGGGGCTTACCACTCGCTTTTATAGCAGGGCAGAAGTTGAACTGCTCTGCTTTTTTGTACTTAGTCATAGAACAGTAAAAGCGCGTGCAGTTCAACTTCTGCCCTGCCATAAGAGCTGGTGGTAAGCCCCCAATTGACGTAGGTAATAAGCCATATTTCCGTACTAAAGAATAATTGTAATCAGTTTATGAGTGATAATTTGATTCGCGTACTGAAACGTAAAATTAAATGAAACTGTAAGGAATTATCTAATAAGGGAAACTAGGCTAGATTAATACGTTAAAGTCGTATAGTATTACGACAGGCCCTTTCATTTTAATAACGGATTCGGGTTGATTATTAGTAGAATTATAGATTTATCGTTTTGCATGCGGAGCTGTGTCAATTAGGGCCTGCCCGGCTGAAATGTATACGCGACGCATAGAAATATAACTTAATAGAATAACAATAAAATTGAAATTCTAAGGACGCCGCGGCATGCCAGAGGGTACCGCGGCATCGTTGCCGTTAGAATGCGCGTGCATGCCGAAAAATCTGCCGCAAGTGGCATATTTGGCCCTAATCATTACTATCGCTCTAGACACCATAAATTATTTATTGTTCCATTTTGTCATACTGTGGCTCGATCCAGCTCCCCTATACAGCGTATGTTGACGATGCTGAACGCTCTTCTGGAGAGGTTTATATTTAATCATTTATAAGATGAACCTATGAAAAACCCCTACCTATGAAAAATACTGGAACACATAAGAAATTATTATGGCCAGTATGTTAGAGGAAGCTGTATAAAACCTTGTTTCTAAATCCATCTTTTTCTTTCCCTTCCAGGCTGTGGAATAGCTGTCGGCAAGCAGACGGCACAGCGGCGTATTGTCGGCGGAGACGATGCTGGGTTCGGCACCTTCCCCTGGCAGGCCTACATCAGGATCGGATCCTCAAGGTTATACAGTTCTGTACCTGCTGGCACAGTTGTGGCCAGCTTTTGTTTCAAGAGGCATTATATAAGGCCAGATTTATGACTTATGAAATGGTTTAATTTTGGCCAGTTTCAGGATATTTGGCATTATTACATGGCATAGTTGTAGCCAGTTTGTGATAGCACGATTCAGGGGGCTTACTCTCTAAGTCCGTCAACGAAGATACGGTTCAGTACCTCGAAATTAAATCAATCTTATGTCCGTAGCTAAAACGGAGTAGGAAACCAGTAGTATCGGTCGAAATTACGGATTTCCTGCTTAGAGAGTAGATTCCTGACACAATTCTGGCTCGATTTTGTGACATATACAAACCATTACAATGTCAAATATCCACATTGTGTGCACAACATAACACACGCATTCTTTGCTACATATTGAGCAGTGGTCCAGTGTCAGCGGCCCCGGACTCACGAGTTTAATTTACTTTACTTTGTGTAATTTATTTCATCACCACTGCTCTCAAAACGGTGAAGGAAAACATCGTGAGGAAACCGGCATGTCCTAGAATAAAAAAAATCGAAGACATGTGACAGGTTAGGTATGTTGTGACCAATGACCTCACAATCATCCTCGATTCACCTTCTATTAAATCTATGTATTATATTTATCTATCTACAACACATTTCCCTTACCTTCACAATCAAGTTTTTGACCAAAATCACCGGTTTCTGGAAGACTTCAATTTAATCTGCTATTAAATGTCAATTTTTAGTCAATAAGAATTGTTTAATTCTAGCTTTCAGAAACTGTGGATAGGTAAAATATTAAGACACACCACATTAAGAATCTATTTCCAATATCTCACTCTGTAATGTTATTTTCTAAGCATCACTCGAACGCTGTCTCATTGTGAATCTGCGATGACTAACTTTAAAAACAAATGAGTTCGCTTTCGAATTGTGTACTGCCGACCTTTTCTGTAAAAATCTCACAGAGAAAACTTAGGTGAAGCGAGTTCAAAGTGAGCTGTCACTAGCAGTGTCAAATTAAGATTTGATTTTTTTGATTTTGATGCTAAGGCTTCAGATGGAATGACAGTTCACTTCAAGCTCATTTCATCTAAGTTTTCACGGTGAGATTTTTCCAGAATAGACCGGCGCTCACTTGAGTGAGGTTCGAAGTGAAGTTTACAGAATAGCATTACTACACACAGTATACACGAATGTCACACATGAATGTCACAGTTACCTGGCTAAAACTAAGCCAACATTATTTGTACCATTTTGTATGAAAAGCACCGATTGCTGCACAGTATACTTACATCGAATTAACATTGTATAAATTATTAACGCACTAATTTACTAAAAATGTTACTAATTGAGCGTATTGTTTTGAAGTATTTAGTTCACGCAAATAGTTATCATTTCATTTTAATAATATGCTCGCGCAATTTCACCAATGACTACAACAAAACCGCATTCAAGAGTTGTCAGTGTTCAGAGTTCAGTACATCTTTTTCTTTCTATTTCATTAAGAAAAGGACAGAAGATAAATATTAGTATAGTCCTGTCTAATTAGTCAGCGCCTGACGGAAATTGACGTACAGACGCCAGCACATCAAGCTACTACAATCTGTCAAATTTCTTTAATAGATTTTCAACTTTATCGCTAAAGCATTAAGATTCAAGGTTGATTGGGAAAATTTGACAGTTTCGGGTAGCTTGACCTGCTGGCGTCTGTACATATTTTTAGTAGCCAATTTTTTAATCACGTCTAGACGTCTTTTCTATGGAGTATCTTAATTTGACAGGACTAAACTAATATTGTCAAAAAAAAGGCATTGCCATGCAATTCTTAGCGTGTTTCGCAATTACCCCGCAGGCCCGTACCAAGAGCTTGAGGGTCACGAACAAAATATTGAATGAAAGCGGTTGAATTGAAAATCTCCATTTACGAGTGACAACTATTCACATTAAGACTAAATATTTGCGTGGACTAAATATTGACTAAATTGTGTAAATATTGAGAGTGGAAATAATAATGAATGATTTCGTTTAGATTTCTCATTGACTTGTCCTAAATTTAATTAATTGGACTTTGACGTGTAAAAAATATCATTTTCTTTTTACCATTTAATTTTTTTGTGCAAAAAAAGGTAATTTTTTTCTTATTATTTCCATTCAAAATCATGTCCATCAACAATAACAGCTAATTATTAATAATAATTAATGTATTAACATGAATTAATAATTAATTTTACAGATGCAACATGCTTATGTCGATATTCGAGCTTATCGGTTGGAAGCAGTGTTGGATAGAGAGGTAAATGTGCGAAAGAGATAGCATGATGTCCAGCAACTTCTACCTTTTTTCTCTGTAGTGGGTTTAGATGACATGTTTAAGTTACGTTGCAAGACGTCACAGGAAGGTTTTAGGGGAGGGAACTATACTGTGCGGAAAAACGCAGCGAAAATTCGCGCGCGTTTTTCCGCTGATTGTGGCAACACGCGTTTTTTTTTGTCCTAATATGGCACTTGCAAAACATAAGGCCGAGATAGAAAAGGCTAACGGTGGAGTTTTGCCCAGTCTTCTCCATACGAAAACTACCTTTTGGAAGGGGCGACTAGAATCAATTCTGTTTTATTGTCATTTTTGACGTTCAAAAGTGCCTTTTATCAGCCTATTAGAAATAAATGCTTTGAAAAGGGCAAGATAGAGACGGAAACATGACTAAAGCCTCGGTTTCGTAGAAGAACGGTGGCCGTTATATTCATGTTACGGTGTCAAAATCCGTTCTGTATTTGGACAGCTGTGACCGTTCACCACTGTCTAAGGAAACGAAAGCTTTACCCAAAACATGTACTAAGTCACATTTATTAGTCTCTGCCTAAAACTTGCTAAGATGGAGCGTTTTTGCGCACACATTAGTCCCTAGCCTTAGTTCGAGCCTGAAATTGCATGTTGTATTCTATGTTGTTTCTTCTAAAACAGTAGGTGGGTATAGTTTTGCCAAAATTGAGTTGGATTTTTAATTATCTTTGGGTTTAATGAAACTATACTTTTCATCATAGGTATTATTTCCATTAATAAAATAATAATTTAATTACAACTTGGAAGAAAAAAAAACCTATTTATTGTTTTGTGGTTTACGTAACTTTAACATGTCTATTTTCTTCAGTAGTGTAAATTATTTAGTAAAAAATTCGAATTTTTAAAATATTTAAAACTTTTTTATATTTATTTTAAATATTCGAATCATGTCAGTAGTTTTTAGTATGACATCTTCTTTCTCTCTCTATCTTTACTAAGTAGATATAGCGAAAATATAAATAGTAGTGAAATTGGTAATCTCACCGACTTTTTCGCACATTCCTCTTCTTTTTGAGTCGAATTTGAAGGTTTTTTTTGCTAACAATTATTATTAACTGAATAACCAATTAACTACATATTTTATTTAATATTTTTTGTTTTTTAAATTATAGAGGTAAGTTATTTTTTTTTGTATTTAGATATGGAATCATGATTCATGAGTTTATGCTTTGCATGTTTCTTTAATAGCGTAAGTTTAGATTTTAATTTTAAAATAAGTTAAAAAAAAAACATTGATGCCTCATATCACAATTTTAAAAGGACAGATTTTCATTTTACACTATCTAAGTACTGACGCCAGCACATCAAACTACTACAATCTGTCAAATTTCTTTAATAGAATTTCAACTTTATCGCTAAAGCATTAGGTTCAAGGATGATTGGGAAAATTTTACAGTTTCAAGTAGGTTGATTTACTGGGCGTCTGTACCCTAAGGTCATATACCCAGTATAACTCACTTAGGGTACATGGTTTATAAGTGGCTTGTAAGTGGAATAATATAATAATATCTCACTACAACCCACCACGCCACGGCAGAGCTCGGAAAACGGAGTCCAATTTCCTAAGCGAAAGCGCATTTAAAAAAATTAGAAAATTTGACTGTTTCGGGTAGCTTGGCCTGCTGGCGTCTGTACTATAAAATACAAAGCCATGGAAGTAGTATGTACTATAAGTACAACAAAGCATACATATTTTCTTTTAAATTAACTGTCATTTTGAGTTGACGAGTTGTCACCAGATCACCTTTTGTGTCACGCAAGCTGTATTGTGAAAATATTTTTATTACATTTTTACCATGGTATTTTACACAAGAGTTCATGACGAAAATTTCCTTCGTTAAAAACACGAAAATATAATTTACAGATGAGCATTAAACAAGCCTGTTTTTGTTGGTTGATGACTCTAATAAATATAGTGTTCATATTTTTTTATATCGTATATAAGGCTGATTTTTCCAACGCCAGATAACTTTATCGGAGGAATAATTTTGAATTTTTGACAGTTCTCCCTTCCACTGTCAGACGTCAATTTTATTCCACGAATAAAAATCTAATTTTTATTCGTCGATTGAAAAATCAGCCCTTCGAGTTAAAATGAGAAAAAAAAAACCAAAACGTCAAAATTAAAACTAAAACATAATCACCATAATACTTATCTCTGGTTAGAACAGCTTTTTGTTATTCCCAAGATCTTTACGTCAAAATTATAGTCGCTTGATACCCCGTGCCCCATCCAAAGCGACCGTCCGTTTGGTTTTGGCGATGAAGGTCAGATTCCAAGTAGGTCAGATTGTATGCCCCGTTGGTCATATCTTATCATATGATATCATTTATTTGCATTCCACAATGTTTAAAAAGATGTTGTTAACAAAAGGCTTAGAGCTAAGGAATCATTGTAGACCCTGGTCTCGTGGTTGCAAGCGCGACTGTTGAGTGTAGGGTCCTGAGTTCGATTCCCAGGTTCCCAGGAATTTCTTAGTAACAGTCCGAAGTTTGGAAGTTGGCGGTTTAATACCCCCGTGTCTCGGAAAGCACGTAAAGCCGTTGGTCCTGCGCCTGATCTCTCCCCGGTCGTGTCGGCTTGCCGTCCCATCGGACTATGAGAGTAAAGGAACAGAGAGTGCACCTGTGTTAACGCACACACTTGTGCACTACAAATAATATCTCCTGCGAACCTGGCTAATCTCCGTTGAGATTGGCTACCGTGATCGAAATCGGTTGGGAGGATATTATATTATGAGTTATGACGTACAAACGCGACTTGATTGATCGCGCATGTACGACATATTCATATAAAAGAACGACGACCTCATAGTCGAGCGATAATCGCTTTCGGTTTGGACGCGGCTTTTAAACTCACCACTGTACGAGTAGGCTGCACGGCAATGGCAACAAAACTGGTATAAGCTGGCCTTTTGTTCTATTGAAACTCCGTACTACGATAGGCCAGCTCATGGTCAAACTGGTACCACTGACGTGTAGCCTACTGGACGTGGAAAGAAAAACTTAATAGGCAAATCAGCTTCAGTTTGACCTGACCTGACTGACTTCTTTCAGTGGTCGCTCCAGCCACCGTAAACTACATCAGAACCTTATTATTTTTATTTTGTTTAGACGATTTTTCGTGCTATTTAACTTTAATATTTTTACCTAGCTCAGGTAAAGCCAATATTGACAGGAAGAAGAAGAGCTTGATCTGCTTCCCCATCTATTTCTTCCCCCATTTGAAATTTACAACCCCCAAATTTAATCTTACTCCCCCAATCATTCAATCTGGATCCCCCAAATGTTTCCGCTAAATCCGAATCCCCCAAATCAAAATTTGTACTTAACCAAAATCCTGTAACGTTTCAGATGCGGTGGCTCCCTAATATCGAGGCGCCATGTTGTGACAGCTGGGCACTGCGTGGCACGGGCACAGCCACGCCACGTCCGCGTGACGCTCGGTGATTACGTCATCAATTCCGCAGCTGAACCGCTCCCCGCGTATACGTTTGGCGTACGGACGATCAAAGTGCATCCCCTGTTCAAGTTTACGCCACAGGCTGATAGATTTGATGTCGCCGTGTTGACGTTAGATAGGAATGTGCACTATATGCCTCATATAGGTGAGTATGGGACATTTGTTTATTTATGCAATGGCTTGGGGAACGAGAGTGGTCATCCAAATATTGCTTTTATGAATCGGCCGATATACTCCCCTTTTAAACTATTAATTAAGACTATTTGCACTCAATAAGGAGTACTTACTTATGTGTAGATAAAGCTAGATCCATTTTCAATTCATAATGTAAACTTTACAGTGCTACACTAGTACACAACTAGTTTAGTACGGAGTCCGTTTTCACTAACACTAGGCAGAAGTGTAATGCCTAAATATTATTGCACCGTTTGATTTTCAATTCTATGCGTTGAGCGTAGGTTCTAAAATCGTACGGTGTGCTTTTATTGAGGCAGTATATTTAGGTGTCGTAGTTTAATGAGAGCAGTGTTGGCCCAGAGGTAACGGCGTCGACTTACGAGATGAAGTCATGGGTTCGATCCTATGCAGGCGCTTTACTTTGTGTAAATAATTTCATCACCGCTGCTCTCAAAACGGTGAAGGGAAACATAGTGAGGAAACCGGCATTCCTTAGAACGAAAAATTGGTAGACATGTGACATCTACCAACCCGCACTGGGCCCGCGTGGTAGATTACAACCCGCTCCCTTTCAAAGAGAGGAGGCCTGTGTCACAGAATGCTCCCAACATTATAGGTTAGTGAAAATGGGCACTAACCCATCAATCAACTTAAGATGCAGGTTACAGACAAGTTTTACTTACAAAATTATTATTAAAAAACACTATTTTCAGAAATAAATTAACTTCCGCTCTACGCACAAAACTTCCAAAACCTCATACAAATCTTTAACACTCTGAATTGTCTTATTTCAGCCCCAATCTGCTTACCGGAGCGAGGATCCGACTTCCTGGGGCAGTACGGCTGGGCAGCGGGGTGGGGTGCTCTAAGTCCAGGGTCCAGGCTGCGACCACGGACGCTGCAGGCGGTGGATGTGCCTGTACTGGATAACAGGGTCTGCGAGAGGTGGCATAGGGCTAATGGTATGTACCTCTCAATATTCTTTACGAAAGTTCAGCAAGATTTGAAGACGAGTCACTTCAGTCACCAGAAGCTGCATGATGACGTGTTTGAGAAGAGCAAGAGGGAGATGGTGCTATGCAGGACGTATAGCGCCTTCCTTTTTACGCAATGAACTACAATGATGACTTTAACACTTAATACGGCAGATGGCACCTTAATACTCTATTTGAAATCTGTAAGAGGGTTCAATCTAACATCCTGTTACTTCTTCCGGATTCAGAACTTTAAGTATGTAGCATACAAGTTAGCGACCTTTTCCCAATCATAGACAGTTTATACGTGCCTGCTCAACTATGTATATATCTTGAACAAGTGAACTGTTTTAAATTTTATTTATATTTAATAATTATTTGGTGGTAACAATAAAAAATTACGAGATGCTCTTGCATATTTTAGGGCCATATCCGGACACTGGTTTGAATTCATAACCAACGGGTTAAAAATCCTGTACTATTCATTTTCTATAAACATCTTTCTCAAATTTCAGGTATAAATGTGGTGATATACCCCGAAATGCTGTGCGCGGGCTACCGGGGCGGAGGCAAAGACTCCTGTCAAGGAGACAGTGGGGGGCCGCTCATGCTCGAACGGGCAGGACGCTGGTACCTCATAGGCGTCGTCTCCGCAGGATACTCCTGTGCCAGCAGGGGCCAACCGGGCATATACCATAGAGTTGCCCACACAGTAGACTGGATATCCCATGCCACGACACTGTCATAGCATCGAGATAAGTGAAGTGAAAACGAAACTTTAGAGTGTTTGCCCAAAGTGCCTCTATGGCGCTAGTGTGGTTAAAAGTTAGACTAAGACTTAAATGAAAAGGCTTGAATGAATTTGATTGGCTACTGAATTTTGTGCTAAATTTTAAGTAGTGAAATTTTAGTGTTAAGCCATTGGGTTAACTTTTAGGCACAGTAGCGTCACTTTGAGCGGTATTTTTTGGAGTTGGAGGTCGATTTTTTTAGACTGGTTTGTTGCACAGCTCACTGAATATAATTAGGGCTAAATATAATTAAAATGTCACAGTCAGTTTCTGTTTTTGGTAAATGATAGACAAAGATGAACTATTTTAAATTATATTTAGTGTTCATTAAATTATATTCAGTGACTCGGTGTGGGACGCATTAAACATTGACAATTTTATTCATTCAATGTAACGAAAGTGTCGTATTTTGTAAATCAAATGTCGTAGACATTTATTAATTGGCCTTTTGTCGTATTAACGACAGATTTGATATTCAAAGGGTTTAAATTTAGCAAACGGATGAAAATAAGTAGCACAAAATGAAAAGAGATTATATTTTTCAATTTAATGTGTATATTACAATCCAATGCTTTAATTTTAGTCGTAAATAACTATAAAAAAATCTTTGTCTTGAAATTCAACCATGTAAAATGTAGAAATACTTTGCAAAAATACTGTGTATAGATAAAAGAATACTTTACTTTTGGCTCAGACATAGTCGGGTAAAATGTGTATTTTTTATAAAATAACTGTGTGTTATTATAAAATACACTGCAGGAAAAAAAAACAACGAAAGAAACCAATTGTCGTATTGTCGTACTGAATAGGACAAAAAATTTATGTCAATATTTGTATATTACCAACGACTTACGTTTAGTAGATAACCCTATTCCACCAAATAGTCAATAGAATTACCATTTTTATAGTATTTTTCAGAAAAAAAAAATGTCTATCCAAAAAGTCAACTGTTTTCTAGACTTGTTTATAATTTAAGGTTTTATTGTGATAAAATATTAAATTCATTGAGAAATATTGTTGCATAAATACTCGCTAAATTGCAATATTAACATAATATGGAGTTATAATAATAGTGCCTTATTTTAAATCGTGGAGATTGGAATTGGTTGTTGGTCACAAACATTTTGTGCAATAGTCGTGCAAGTTAGTGCAAAGTTCGTGCATAGATCTGTGCAAAGCTCGTGGACAGGTCTGTGCAAAGATTTTGCCCATAATTGTGCAAAACTTCCAAAGTGATTATAGAATAAAAGTTCTTATTTAATTTCACAATAGGTAACAATATTTGTCTTAAATACTCGGCATGACTTAATAATCTAATGCTTTAATAATCTGCGTAGACTGTTTGTGAACAACAAGTTTCTTCATTCTCTGACGTTTAAAAAAATCTTACGCCTTTTGTAAATATCCTGCTATGTGTAAATACGTAACAAAATATTTTTACAAGATTTTTACATTTTCTACCATTTTTTAAATGTAAATAAATTAATTAAGTATTAATTTAAAAAGCGCTTGAAGTAAGTTATTCTGCTTTTAATTTATTTTGTACCATTTTTTTTCTATTTTTTGTTAAAAAAACTAATTTAAGGTTTTTTTTTATTAACGGAGACAAAAATCGTTGTTGATAAAATACATTATTTAATGTTAATTTAATAAATTGTATTTATTGTTAATTTAAACAAGTGTTTTATTAAAGTTTACAATACAGTGTTGCTCTGTCTTACAGGATTTTTAACAACTAATGATATTATTTATGATTACAATAAATAGTTCTACCTAAATAATAATAACACTATTAACGATCTAACGATCTTTAAAAAAAAAAAGTTTACAATTAAGTAGGTACATTTGTTATTTTGCTAACATATTTTCACGAAGCGAAATAGGTATATGTTAGGCACCTGTCCTACCGCCGACGATAAGTGAGAAGCGAGTAGAGCTAGCAACTAGAAACGAGATGGCTCGTAACGACTAGCGAGTGTATAGTTCGGATTGTTTCGTCGCTGGGTTGAGCTATGAGTGCGTGAGAGCAACGAATAAAATGACTGGCTAGTCACTTGCTGTTATGTTATGCGTATATCAAGCTAGAGACTCACAGCGAGTGTTCCGCCCGCCAAGCGTTGCTGAGAAAGTAAGTATTTTCTTTGATAGCCCTTGTCATTGCCACCACTGATCTCTAATAAACAAGTACGCTAGACCAAATATACTATGCGAAATGACAGTTGTTTTTTGTGCCGATTCAAAGCGCCCCGCTCGAGCGTCTCAGGAACTAAAATTGACACACTGTTGCAAGTGGTCGTCGTGTTGATTTGGTACGTCTCTGGGTTTAGGTCTAAATCGTGGAATTAGGTAGACTTTTTTGTGTATTTTGTGTTTACTACGAGATATTTAGAACATTAGAAAAACATTCATATTATAGATAGAAAAACACCCAGACTCGGAACAAATACATGTAGGTCATACAAATATTTGACGATAATAATATTTGACGGCACGGCAAAATTGTATATAAGTAGTTTATCAGCCATCTTGTTACCATAACACAAGCATTAGGTTGCTTAGCTTGGGACAAATGGTGCTGTGTGAAATGTCCAGGGATATTATTATATATTATTATTATTATTTGTTCCGTGTTTTATCATGAGTGTATGCGCATTTTGTAAAACTCTCTATCAAAAATATTAGTTCCACGCACGCTCACGTTGTTATCAGCGCCAAAATGGCGAAAATAAAATGTCTTCATTTTGTCATCGATAGTACGAAGTCCAGCGTACTTCTTCATTATAGGCCAGTGACAGTCAACGATCAACTATTAGTAGTATTTGCATTTCTTTTGCTGACATGGGACCTTCATCTATTTAATTGTACTTTTCTTGAGAGTGAAAATAGTCGATAGTCGGCAGTGGGACAAGTGCCTCAAGCAATCATGTTTTTTGACACTGATTTGACTAGATTATCCCATATTTTCTGACTTGAAAATAACAAAACGATCATTAAAAATAAAGAAATCTTTTTTTTCAAGTTTATACTAGAAAAATAAACCAGCAAATCACCAGCCAATAGGAACGCGGTGCGCACGCACGAATTTCTCCAACAAATCGTACAGAGGGCGGTAGTATCGGTTGAGAGCTGCTGCGGATATGTCGTGTTCTCCTGTCGTTACTTCCAGAATTTCACTCCAGTGCTGCGAGTGGCCACGGGACATGAAATCTCTGTAAATATGAAATAAAGGAGATGATCGTTGGCCCGTAGATAAAAGCTACAGCTTTTTTGCGCACCGGATCTTCAACGCACTGCTTCACGCAGAGAGTTGAAAATCCAACAGTGTGTTTTTTGACACGCTGGGGTGCACTGTGTTGGATTCTCAATGCATGGTTCAACGGCGAAAGTTGAAAATCCAATGCGCGATAAAATTCCACCGCGATATTTTTACGTCCCTGCAAACTTGGTCTATCTCGATCCTTGGCTGGCCCCATCCGTGCTCATTTCGTCACTCCACCTAGCCTGAACTGCGCACATAATAGATTAATCAGTCTCTAATGTTGTGAAAGAAAGAACCGAAATATACGCGGGCCCAGAGCAGTTTGATTATTAGAATCTAAAGAATGCCGGTTCCTCACATTGAAATTATGAATCCGCTGCGCCCCGCGTTCACCCGCATAAGTTTCGATCCCGTGGAAATATCGGGATAAAAAGTATCCTATCTGTTAATAATCCTGGTTATAAAATGTCTGTGGGCTAAATTTAATCTAAATCCGTTCAGTAGTAATAAACATCCATCCTTTTGTGTTTATAATATTAGTAGGATTTTTATGAAGAGTACTCTTACTTCAAGATCTTCCCAGCAGCCTTAGACCCGTATATGTCACATCTAGTCAAGCTGATGGTCTCTGGAATAGGTCCCTCGGCACTGCGGCGGCCGAACACTGCTGCTTTACATAGCTTCTCGAAGAGTTGGTGTTGAAGGAAACTGCTTAGGAAGTACCTGCAAAAACATGCGCCAATGGGTTGTATAAACTTCAGAAGAATCAACATTTTCGTAAAAAGCTTAGCAGTTTTATCAAATTACATCAAATCGTTGAAGTTAACTTTGAAGGAAGAGCGCTAAATGGAACACGTATAAAAATAACAAATGGTTATGGCAAGGCAAAAGGAGTACGTAACGTAACGATAGTAGCAGGCGGCGTTTTGTAGTTTCTGCTTATGGGAAAAACATAACCGCTAGCTGTTTTACATAACCTCTAGCTGTTTTACATAACTGCTAGTTATATAACTATGCTAGCTGTTTTATATAACCGCTAGCTATTTTCCAAACAGCTCCGTTATGTACCGCTTAACGACGTGGATGCGATTTTCCGTAATTACTGAACTTTAACACGCAGAATTGCATAAACGTTTTGCATTTATCAATGCAGCGGTTATGTAAAACACCCACCGTCAAATGAAACGTCAGATTGTACTTAGAACAGATAGAAATAAATAAAACGCGTAATATGAGTGAAAATGACCCTAACTCAAGTGAAAACAGTGATTTTTATAATAAAATAGTTATTCCTATCAATATAGAGTGTAAAAAATTCTGAAGCTTGCTTTTGAATTATCTTCGCCTTAAGAACTTCGAGGGCTAGTCCTATCTATGTACAGACGCCAGCAGGTCAAGCTACCCGAAACTGTCAAATTATCCCAATCAACCTTGAACCTTAATGCTATAGCAATAAAGATGAAAATCTATTAAAGAAATTTGACAGATTGTAGTAGCTTGATGTGCTGGCGTCTGTACATACTAATAATAAAGCTGAAGAGTTTGTTTGAAAAATTCTCGAAAAAAAAAAAACGATGCGATGGGTTGGGGGAACAAGAAGGCAGAAGCTAATACTTATAATATAAGGCTTATCGACTAAAACCCCCTGTCTTCGCCACATTTTGAAAGATCATTGGATACTGGGAATCTTATCAGAAATAAATACACACAAGCTAATGACTAATACCTGATATACGGCGTATTATCCGGTACATGAAACTTTGCCCCCACGTCAAAATACTCCTCTCCCCTAAAACCAGGTGGCGCTATTCCTTGCAGTTCCATTGCCATAGCCCAGAACTCCTGATTATCTCCCTTCAGACTACCCTCAAAATACTTCCACCTGTATTCATCTATTAGAAGGGAAAATGGTATTTGTGGGAGTTTGTTTAGAGCTTGTTTTAGTAAAAGTATTGTGTCGGTAGTTATATCTTTATCTTCGAATAATTTTGGAGGATTTTTGTAAATATCTTTTTCAATCATTTTGTGATTGTGTTCTATAAATGGCAGGTCTTCCGCTTTCAGTTTGTTTACAACATCATAATATTCTTTAGTATTTACTGTTCTTATTAGATCTTTAAGTATTTTCTCTCTCCTTTCGACTTCTATATCTGTCTCTTTTCTATTATTCTCTTTCTCATTTTTAGAATCTTTATCAACAACATTATTTGCGTCATCATTATTAGATACATTTTCAGTTAAAGGATGTTCTGAATTGTCATAAGTAGATGTGTATAGTAAAGAGTCGTTGATAAGACCCAGTCTGTTCAAGTGTTGTGGTGTTAAAACTCCATACATTATGGTGTCTCCTATAGTCTCGTGGAGGGCTGTGTTGGCTTGCTGGAATAAAAGAAAAACAATCAATTTAGGTGCTAGGACAGAGCTTGTCGCATTTTAAGTAAAACGCTGTGACTACTAAGAACTGCTGCTGAGAAAGTTATTAAGATAACCACATACAAACTAAATTAAGGAATACAAGAAAAAGTAATACAAAAGTCAGAAAAATCATCTTTCAAACAGACTTAAAATATAATTAATAATTTATGTACGTACATGTATATGAAAAAAGAAGGAAAAGAATAGAATAGGGCATCACAAAATTCGTCCGCATCACTATCAACAGGAACCGTACCCAATGCTGACAGCATTGCCACGTTGTATGGCAATGCTGATTCTTTATCCAAGAAATAGGCCAGCCTTCTGGTCACGTAAAGAGTCGACCAACCTTGGAGACTCGTATCTCGAAAAAACAAGTTGGCACTTGAACCCCATAGCCCTAGTGTTTCTGTGAGCATATATTATTACGTAAATATTAAATTGATTAATAAAAATGAATCTTTCAAATTCACATTGCAGAATAACAAAACGAAAAAAAAAAAAAAAAAAAAAAAAAATGACTTCTTGGTCAGGTCTATTACATTTTTTAAATTTTCTGTGATGTTTGGAAACGATAATCCACAATTTGGTTCCAGGTCCATAGCCATATTAAAGGTGCCTACGGTCCAACAAAATTAAACTGTTTTTTTTTTTATATTTCCGAGTCGATCCCGTAATAGATGTTGATATTATGATATAAAAGTTACGTATGAGATGATATAAAAGTTGATCATATTCTTCAGTACCTGCCATGTTCTGTAAAATATTCTCGAGGGATTTCGTTGGGATTTAATATAACTGAACTTACCCTAAACAAAGCCGGTTGATTTTCATACGCCATGTAGTATTGAATATGACCAAATTCATGATGCAGTACGTAGAAATCTTCCTTTGACGTGTCTGAGCAATATATCAGTCTGAAATCAATGCAAAAGTTAGTTACTGGCGAATTACGGTAGTTTAAAAAATCCTCATAAAATGTAACTGCTACGTGATTGGCAACACTAACCGAAAGTCGCCATCTTGGAACATGTCCGCCGCGGTGCCGTGACAGCGCGTGTCACTGTTGTTTTCCCGCGCGAACACAGATTCGCGCCAGAACGTATCTGTCATGGCCGGCAAGCCGAGCGACTGGTAGAAATCTTCTGCTCTTTTTGCCTGGAAAAAAAGCAAAATCCAACTTTTAGATAGTCATTATACACACTTTTAAATTATTTTTGTCTTAACTAAATATTTCGGTCCTGAGTTATTACATAATTAATTTAATGTGCATGTGTATTAAAAGTTTATAACCTATCTAAGTATTTGTGTACCTATTTTATTTGTATAATTCATTATGATATATTTTTAATAGTTTTTATCATTGTTCCTCTCAACCAAAGCACCTGTCATCTAATCTCTTCAGCATACTTGGTTGACGGGTAGAATGTCTTAGGCATTAAGTCTGTCTTTGTACCTTTTTTGTGTACGAAAAGTTTAAATAAATAACTAAATATATTTTTTTGTCTTGTAGAACAGTTATGTTAGAATACGTACACAGAATAATTTCGATTTAAACCATATTACACGTATAGCACTTGTACACTAACAACAGTGATATTCACAGTGTTAACACTAGAAATATTGTTGGGTTTGGTTTAACCTTTAAAACTAGATACCCTCTTCTTTGCTAGATTTGCCTTTTAATGCGTTTAAAGCTCAAGTAAAATCCAACCTTTGTTCAAAGGCATACTATTCCATCAACGACTACTTACACGATAAGAATAGTTGGTCGCCTTTGTTTATGTTCTTTCTCCGGAATTAGCTCACTGACAGGTTATTGTTATTAGTATTAACTTGATTATTTATTTTACTTCGATGGTCTTAGTTTATCATTTGTGACTTCAAGTGACAGCTATGTGAACAGAACCCAGTAATGCATAAATATGTAAGCTGTCACGCCCTTTATGCCCTTTTTGCGGCTTTTATTTGTGTAGTAAGTTTCTATTTACATTTTTTTTATTAATTTTTTTTAGCTTGAGTACATATAGTTTTTATTATATTTGTTGCTATATTGGCGTGGCTAGCTGACATATGGCAAATAATTTAATTTTATGTTCTGTGTCTTGTAATGTTAATTACTTAGACTACATAGTGTTGTATACAATCAAGTATTTTTTTAAATTGAACAGACAGCTGTGCTGCTGGGGAGTTGGTTGCGCCACTTCTTCTTTCCAGTGATATCACTAGGAAGTGGTGAAGGGCGGGCGTTTTTGGGGGACTGTCTTTTGTTATTTTGACGTTTAAAAAGTGCTGATTCTCAGCCTAATTTGAATAAATTACTTTTGATTGTGAGCATAAGGGAAAGAGAAGCTTATTTCCAAGCTAATGGTTCGTTATAACTATACACATATGGACATCAGAAAGCCATTCCTCGTGCTTAAAAAACGTCCAAAATCAAGTTGCAGTCTAACTTCAGCGACAATGAATGTCAAAAACTTGTCAAAAATGTATGTACATTTTTTGTATTTTTGACAGATTGATATTGACGTTCTTAAAAACACCAGAACTGGCTCTCAGATGATGATAAATATTGGTAAAATGTAACTCACCATATGCATTACAGTCCAATTCATCTTCTTAATACTCTCATCCAAATCTATAGTCTGTGGTAGTAGTAGATCAGCTAAAGGTTCCCAGTTCTGTGACCACAGATTACCTGCAACAATTTAAATGACGTAATTAAATTACATTACTTTGCAAGCCGCTAAAGTAATTAAGAATTCACTTTGTTTAATCGTCTGTGTGATTCTTGAAAAATAATGGGTATTTTCTGCCAGGACAGCCGAAAAACCTGATTAACGGATGATTCTAAGGACATTTCGGGTTTCTTCAGGAAGGTCAGGCACGTAGTACTCTCAACCGACGTGCGTGTACAACCAGAGGGGCAATTCTCGTAATTTTATGAACGTTCACAGTCTGATCTGTCTTAATCTGTCAAAACTACCTCTAATTTCCCTACATTTTGACAAGTTTTTGGCGTTTGTTTGTCGCTGTCGTAGATGAGACTGCGACTAGATTTTAACACGCTTTAATTAGGTCGACCTGTATGTAACTAACTATGTAATGGAATCCAAGGTAACTAATTTAACCATCTTCCAAGGGTCGTAGCATAATGAAAATTGGCAGCTGTATGTAGTTCCGATGACAATACAATAATATGGTGCTGTCGAACTGATCTGATGATGGAGCCGGAAGATATGAACTGGAACTTCATGATGGAAAATCGTATCATAGCTGTTTTTACGTGCATTTATAAAAGCGTGTTTTTCTAGTGGTTTTTAAACTATTAATTTTTGAATGTTTTAAATTATGAGAATTGGTCTTCAAATTTATGAACGTAAACGAAACAAAAGGAGTAATGGAAGGATCGATCGTAGCAGGCGGTGTTCCGTAGTTTTTTTCTGTGGGTAATGTATGTGTATGTATGTTCAAGGACGTCCAACTGTATTCACATTTTTGTGATGTGGTATATGACGAAATGGTAACACGTAAGATCTATAGGGACATTGATGTGACACCCACGTAAATCACGAGTGAACACACAAAAACAGTGAGAATCTATCTACAAGACACCAATTTTGATGTATCAAATTCTAAAATCTATTTAGGAATTTGATACGTCAATATTGATCCGGCGGGGTAATTCTACACACACTAAAGGTAGAAATGGCTTTCATTTTGACAGTTGAACCATATTCATTGCGTTTTTTACGTTGTTAAGCAGACCAAGTTTTCGAACATATGAAGCAATGGATTAGCAATTTCATTTGAAATGCTTCGGATTGTGATTGAGTGTGTTACGCAATTAGTATGACATAAAAGAGGCCATTCGAACAAGCATTCTTTGAGCAACTGGATTCCTATTACCTACGGGTAAAAAGATACAGCCATTTATCATACAAACAGACGGCGCGGGCGTAGGTTTGGTAATAGGGTATCCTTTGGCATCCTTTGGTATCTACGACACCCTAAAGCCAAGCGCGCATTACTGTCGCAACGGGCCCTAGCACAACGCATTTTTTAACCGACGAAAAATGGATTGATGGATGGAGGATGTTCTCAAGTCGACGCGTATATTTTTTTTTTAATGTATGACCACGCATAACTTTTTACAGAGTAGTCCGATTTTGCTAATTCTTTTTTTATTGGAAAGGGTATAGGGACCCTAAAGTTGATCCCATATAAATTGGATAAAAAAATCCAACCCTAAGGGTGGGAAAATAGGGGTGATTTATTGTTCACTCACAGATTTGAATGCTGAGTTGTGTATTATTACTCTACTCAGTGCCACATATGCCTGCCCTTTGGCAAACAATTAGTAGATTAAAGCCACAAGAAAGTTCAGTACAACCCGCCTTTTAGTGTGCGGTGCCTCGAAAGTGATATAGGATGATTTTTGCAATACGTCGCGTTGCGGTGTTGCCCAACCCAGCTTACACTAGCCTTTAAAAGTAGCCAGACAGCAACGAGTAATGTGAATAAGGGGCAATTCTCATAATTTTAAGAACGTTCACAGTCTGATCTTAGTCTCAATCTGTCAAAAATGTCTCTAATTACCCTACATCGCGCGTGGAACACTGCGGTGCCAGCTCGAGCCTGTCTGGTCGGACGACGGACGCCCCTAGTCAGCAGTCGCCTACCTGGGCCCGTGCCCAAAAATGTTTTAGGGCAGTTTAAGGGGAAGGTTCATAGACCTCACCATGCACAAGCATAATTAGCCTTCAATGTTCCCACTGCAGGGACACAGGCCTCCTCTGTATGAGAGGAAGTGTTCCGTAATACACCACGCGGACCCAGTGCTGGATAGTGGATGTCACACATCTTCGAATTTTTAGTTCTATTCTAGGATATGCCAGTTTCCTGAAGAAGATTTCCTTCACCGTTTTGAGAGCAGCGGTGATTAAATAATTTAAATTAAGTAATGTGCCTGTCTGGGTTCGAATCTACGACCTTACAACTCGTAATTCGCGGCCGTTACCACTGTGTCACCACTGCTCCGTTGGTGAAAAATTGTGAAATTATGTCACAAAACCCCTAATAAGAAAAACAAAATCGGGACGCTGGTTCTGATTTTAGCCACGTGCCTGTAACCTTGTAGAGTTATACGTACCCAATAAATGTGCAGGAATAGGTCCTCGTTCAGGCACGATGTCACCATAAAACCTTCGCAGATAGAACCTCACTACGCCATGCAGGAGATTGTAGAGAGGGATCACTTCGTTGTAGAGATGGCGGCAGACCTGGCGCAGCCTTGGTATCTCGAGGTCATCTCGCCAAGAGGCTCCTATGTTTGGGTACCCTGGAATCAATATGAAAATCATAAAGGAGGTAAGGTGGTCTACAGGTTTACTGCTAACATTTTTGCGTTAACATTAAATCAATGTTAATTCGAGTTAGGGGGAGTTTGGCTCGAATTAAAATGACACTCGATTTAATTAAGAACTTGAAGATATCGGGAGTAAGCCCATCATTTTTTAAGGTTCCGTTCGTCTGTCTGTCACCAGGCCGTATCTCAAGAACCGCGATAGCTAGACAGTTGAAATTTTCACAAATTATGTATTTTTGTTGCCGCTATAACAACAAATACTAAAAACAAAATAAAATAAATATTTAAGGGGACTCCCATACAACAAACGCGATTATTTTGCCCTTTTTTGCTCGATATCAATAATGGCAACAGCTAGGCACTTGAAATATTCACAAAATACTCAGTTGTATTTTTACTTTAATAATAAATAATAAAATAAACATAAAAAATATATATTTAAGGGGGGCTCAACTCCCATACAGACGCAATTTTTATAAATGCTACGGAACCCTTCGTGAGCGAGTCCGACTCGCACTTGGCCGGTTTTTTTTAAATGTTTGAAGGTGTTAGGGCAGCAGTATAATACAATAGTCTAGCAAAGAGATTTTATGATAAAAAACTTTAGTGTTAAATCAAAACTTAAAACATGTTTTCAGCAAAAAAAAAAAATTGATGACTTATCATTTGTATACAATTTCTGAGGATTACTTCCACCTACCATTACGCCTAGCAGCTTTATTTTCAAAAGCAACCAATCTTCTATATGGTTCCTTCATAGGTGGCCCTACCTTCTCCCTCCAAGCTAGCCACAACCATCTCAATACCTCTTCTTTCCTCGAAAAAGCCATCAATTTATCAAAATCCGCTTCGCCTTTCAAACAAAACATATATTTATCTTCAACATAACGGTTGACAGCAATTTTGGCGGCAAAATGAATTGGATCTCCATGTTCGAAATTGAAAAACGGTTTGAAGTTTGACACATAATTCAAGATGGCGGCTTCGACTTGTGTCAGGTTGTTTGTTGCTATGTTCTCGTCACTTGGAATGCATATTTCGGCATCTGAATAGATTGACTGGAGTTCTTCGTAAAGATTGCTTGTATGTCTGCAAAAAAAATGTATTGTAATGTACTATTATTGATCGAAGATTGTCATAGTATCCTCTGATTTGATTGATTGATTAGAACTGTATTATTAGTAATTATACTAGAAGGCATTTTGATGCGTATTTATATATAAAAAAAAATATCGACATGTGCTGTCTAGTCGATGGTCTGCGATCTGAGAGCAACTGTGTCCATTGGACTTGGTTCAGCAGCACCGCATGCCGTGATTAAGTAACGTATCTTCCGCTTTAAGTTTATCTAAGGCCATCTAATAAAATGATCTAATAGCTATGGTGTTAATCGAAATAAATCCATAAAAAGGTAAATATCCGATTATTATTTACCTGGTCTCATCATAAGTAAACTTCGGTCCCCTACACAATAAATAGTACTGCCTCCGTTGAGTGCTGTTCAACGACTGACGCTTATATAGTGTTGCCAACTCACTGCACGTTTGGTCTTGCCAGATTATTCGATTTTTCTGATACGTAGCTGAGCGAGCAGGCAGTTCAGGGTTGCCAGGGTTAACTGAAGACTCCCATGCTAGATGAGCTGCTATGGTGCTAAAGTTGCCAGCTTCTTCATTAATTTTTCGGAAGAGTTGGTCTAGGTTTTGGCTTAGACATGTCTGGACTAGAATTATTAGGAGAAAATACTTGGTGATCCCCATGATTATTTAATTTGACATTGTTGATTTGGGTGAAGTGTGTGAATCTGGAACAAAAAATCTTCCTTTTATATTTTTGGACATAAAGATGCGTCAATATCAATAGTCTTTAAAGAATTTCTGGAAAACTCATCAATATGGTGACTGCAAACAATATACGTTATAGAGCAGTGGTAGACTGCAAACCAACCCCAACTTAGTTCAGAAAAGGTTGGGCAGATGATGATACTATTATTACGTTTTATAAGAAACAAAATCTATACGTTTTTAAAGTAGACTAAAATTGCTAAAATTGGCCTACAGAGCTGGTTCTGATCTCAAATTGTAGCAATTTTAGTCTACTTTAAACACGTATCGATTTTGTTTTTAGGGTTCCGTAGCCAAATGACTAAAACGGAACCCTTATGGATTCGTCATGTCTGTTTGTCTGTCTGTCCGTCCGTATGTCACAGCCACTTTTTTCCGAAACTATAAGAACTATACTGTTGAAACTTGGTAAGTAGATGTATTCTGTGAACCGCATTAAGATTTTCACCAAAAATAGAAGAAAAAAAAACAATAAATTTTGGGGGTTCATACTTAGAACTGAAACTCAAATTTTTTTTTTCATCAAACCCATACTGATAGGTCTTCTAAAATGATATTGAGGTTTTTAATATCATTTTTTTCTAAACTGAATAGTTTGCGCGAGAGACACTTCCAAAGTGGTAAAATGTGTGTCCCCCCTGTAACTTCTAAAATAAGGGAATGATAAAACTAAAAAAAATATATGATGTACATTACCATAGAAACTTCCACCGAAAATTGGTTTGAACGAGATCTAGTAGGTAGTTTTTTTTTAATACGTCATAAATCGTAAATTGTACGGAAACTCGGTGCGCGAGTCCGACTCGCACTTGGCCGGTTTTTTTTTTTAAAAAACGCATAGTTTAGGACTTATATTGAGAATACCAAAAAACGTGCGAAAATTTCGCGGTTTTTCGAGTGCTGCAAAGTTAGCACAAGTCTTTCGAAGCTGCAAACTTGGATATACGTTACTGGTAGTGGTCCTAACCACTGCATTAAAAAATCAGAACTAGCCGTTGGTTTGCGATTTTAGCTATTTTTCGTGTTAGATATGACTAATAATAATGATTTATTCACATAAAAATACACAAGACCTATGAAGTCTCACAAGACTCCTGAGCTAGGTTCAAAGACCTGTGTCTTCTCCCATTAGTTGTTACAAAAGCAAAAGAAAAGATGCAAATTGTAAAGGATGTATTTATCTGTATCTGACTGGCCTATAGTTGGGAAAAGGCTAGGCAGATGATGAGGTATATTCATTCATCCAAAAAAAACCATTCCATAAACATTAATGACACCGCACAATCTACCGATCCCTCTAAAATAATATTGTAATCAGCACAAATTAAGTACTCATAATATCACGTCCTGATAAAACGCGGGATTATCTACTGAATAATCTGAAGGGCCTCCAGAGCCTCGATTAGATACGAGAGCTTTCATCGGGGCTTGGTTTTTTGCCGATTAGATTGAAAAGAGAGTGGTGTGTTTTGCTTTCTCATTGATATGGGGGAAAGTAGCTGTTAATTTTCCTTTGTCGGAGTTTTCCGACAATGGCAGTATATATTATACAAATTATCGTCATCTGCCTAAGCTTTTCCCTCCTATATGTTGTTGGGATCAGCCTTCAATCTAACCAGATGCAGCACAACTCAGTAACTGGGTAACACGATACCCCTTTTTTTTTCTTTTTTTTTTTGTGGATGGGAAATCATCAAATGACCCCTCCCGCTCTGGGTGGAGCGGAAGGGAGTGTCAGACTCTTACTGACTAAAACCCACCCGTGTTCCTTCCTTAGCCCTTTCTGTTCCAGGGCAGCGGTAATTCTTTCGGAAGATCCCGCTACCCTGGAACACGATACCCCTGGGTACTTGTTGACAGTTTTTCGGCTCAACGTGCTTTCCGAGGCGGACACGGCCGACAGACAAGATAGATAGATAAATCATTTATTTGGCGCACACAAAAAAGACAGCACACCACACAAAAGTACACTATTAGATGATAACCAAACTACCCACATGATTATAATATAAAAACAAGGTGCCGATAAAAAAAAAAAAAACAAAATGAAAAACACACAAATATGGAAATAAAATTGACACAATGACGAATAAAATTAATAACAAAACATACACCTAGTGCGGTGTGCGTCTCAAGGTTGCACCAAATAGGAGTCCAGCTCAGCATGTGTCAGGCAAATGTGCCTGACGCTAATCAGAATCAGAATCATTATAATCAAAGATAATAATCAGCCTATAATGTTCCCACTGCTGGGACACAGGCCTCCACTCAGTCAGAGGGAGTGGGATGTAATCCACCACGCGGACCCAGTGCGGGTTGGTAGACTTGATTACCACCCAATAAAACAATATTGTAAGTACAATAATACTATAGAGCTTAAACATAAGTTACGACCCAAATGTTTACAAAGCTCCTGAAAGTTTGAAGCCTAAGATTTACATTTTGCTAACTAACTTTTCAGTTTGTCGGTGCCTTATTTTAATGTAAAATACATCGTAATACATAACAACAGCCCTACTCCCTGAAGGGTTATGCAGAGGTGTACCTATAGTACATCCAGATTTCGCCAGTTATGTTTTTCAGTCCCATTTAATAGGGGGTAAGCCCCCCTCAAGTTAAAGGGGAAAATTTATAAGTCCGTGATGAGGCTTGTCGTACTTTATGGGTCTGAATGGCTGTGAAGAAGACGGATGAAAAAATATTGCATGCAGCGGAGATCAGAATGTTGAGATGGATGTGTGGAGTGACGAGAATGGATATAGTAAGAAATGAGTACCTATACAGGGTTATTGGAGAAACACCAACAACCTCTTAAGAGGTCATTGTACTCATCATTATGAACCACTTTTATTAAGGGACCGAACTTAAAATCGCGAAAAAAAAAATCAGCTGTTCCCTACATTTATACAAACTTATACGTAGGGAACAACTGATTTTTTCCCGCGATTTCAGTTTTGGTCCCATAGTAAAAGTTGTTCATAATGATGAGTACAATGACCTCTTAAGAGGTTGTTGGTGTTTTTCCAATCACCCTGTATAAGAGGAAGTTTGGAAGTGGCGCCAGTGACAGAAAAGTTGAAAGGAAATCGTTTGGCTTGGTCCATACCAAGCCAAACATTCACACATGGAGTCACATGCGTTTCGTCCCTTCTCATCACATGCCCATGCATGTGATGAGAAGGGACGAAACGCATGTGACTAAAAGAGTGATGAATATACATGTTGATGGATGGAGAGGGAGAGGAAGGCCGAAGAAAAGATGGATGGATTGTGTGAGGAATGATATGAAAGAGAAGGGAGTGAGTGATAGCGTGACAGTTGACAGGGGAGAATGGAAGAAGAAAACGTGTTGCGCCGACCCCAAGTAACATGGGATAAGGGCAGGAACATGATGATGGAACATGAGTGTCCGTGGAGTTTCTTGACCGTTCTTCTCCATAGAGATCTACGTTTTTGGAATGGGCGACTAGCTTCAACTTTCTGACTAACTGACCGACTATTTAATTTTGACAATTCAGTAAATGGTTTAATTGAAATAAATGATTTTGAGTTTGAGTTTGATGATGTAATATAGGGCGAGCCTATTGCCACCAACCATGCACAAATACAGATTCCGGTCTGGTACTGAGGAAACCCAACTCTTTACCCGACCTAGGAATCGAACCCAGGACCTCATGCTCAGCACTAGTGCTTCAATCATATATGATAATATGTAATGTATATTCAAATTTTATTTACATAATGTTTCAAATTGACGTTATTTCAAGTTAAACAAATATCGACTTTATTTTAATGGAATTTAAGTTGATTTCAGAGTGAATAGCACTATTGAAAAAGTTAAAAAAATGTTTGAAGCTGTAGCGTAAACTGAACTTTATTGTATAGGAATTAAAGTTATTTTTCCATAAAATCATATTTGTTTACATTTTTGGCGAATATGTCGCGATATTAGATTATATACTTTTTCTGTAAGCTTCGTTACATACAATCAAATTGAAAAACTAATACTTGGAGTTGGTTAACCACACAACTAACTTGTCCCAACAAGTGTGTACATATTTTTTCATATAACTAATGAAAAATAAATACCAACTACGTATAAAGATAAATACGCGCTCATTAAAACTCCGAGATGTTACAGGAATAACAGAAAAAGGTTTAAAAAAGTCTATTCTGAAACTTGAGAACGAAAACAAAATTAATTAAATTAAACAGTACCTACGTACAGTCATGAGCATTAATATACAGTACTACTAGCTGACCCGGCAAACGTTATTTGTCACATGTCTTCGAATTTTTGGTTCTAGGACATGCCGGTTCCATCACGATATTTTCCTTCGGCGTTTTGAGAGCAATGGTGATGAAATGATTTGTATTACATAAATTAAAGTGCCTCAACCTACCTAAGTTCGAAACGACTTACAACAATACATACATTGTAAATTACGTCCTGCAAGAGAACCTCAAAGCCTGCGGGGTAGTCGAGAAACGCGTTGCGTTATTTACGTTACTGAGCAGACAAAGTTTTCGAACCTAAGAAGCAATGGATTAGCAATATACGGCACGGTTGGCGCAGTGGTTAAGCGATTGACTGCTGCGCTGCGTGTCGCGGGTTCAATTCCCGCACGGAACAAATATTTGTATGACCTACAATTAGTTGTTCCGGGTCTGGCTGTTTGTGTAAGTATGAGTTTATATGTCTGTAAACGCACCCACGACACAGGAGAAATTCCTAGTGTGGGGCAACGTTTTTTTAAAAAAAGAAATAAAAAATATCCTTCAAAATTATTCAGATAAAGGTTCAAAATCAAAATCAAAAGTCATTTATTCAAATTAGGCTGAGAATCAGCACTTGTTGCTCAGCACAGGTTGATAGTGTGTTACGCATTTAGGGTGCTGGTTGTAGCCAAGGCTTGTATAGCCACTGGCCCACTTGGTGACGGACGATTTTAAAGACGACGCGGATATGGAGAGGGAGCGCAGAGCATTGTCGGTTCGGGCTAATATGCTGGCATCAATCACGAACAATAAAAGTTTTTCACCCGCCAATAATATATTCATTTGTTTTTTTTTTACTTTACACAGCTTTATTTGCAAGCCAGTTCGAAATACAAATAAAATCTTTGATAAGTTACCTCTATGGTTGCCATGTTTCGAAGTGACATTTGCTTACTTTGTAAAGTATTCTATTATTTTAATTATTGTGAATGTGAATACTATGTGGGTCACTTTATTTTTATTATATTTTATTTTTCTCTCTGTTCTCTTAGTTTTGTCATGGTCTGGCAGTTTGAGTAATTAATGCGGCCTACCCAAATGTCCTTTCTTTGGTATTGTTCGTCGAATCGTCGAGCTCCTTAAGTTTTGAGTTGAGCTGCACTGATTTCTGACAAATGCGTGCACTGACTGGACAGGTCCTCTCAATCTGTGTGGTTCTTTCCTCAAAAGACCATCTCAGACATCGACCTGCATGGTCTTCATATGATCTGACCAAGATTATGTCTGGACTTTAAAAGAGACTGTGACCTCTGAGTTTGGACGCGCGGCGTAAGCGCCCGAGTGCTGTCCGGGCCCCGTTTTCAAGTGGCCGCCGGCCGCCAGATGTTTATAAACAAAGCGGTTAGCGGCGTCGGGTTGACTCGGGTGTCGAGTGGTGCTTACTTTCGAGTGTTTTTTGTTATCGTAAACAATAGGGCTTTCAAGTAGTGTTTTTTTTGTTTGAATTTATGATGGTTTTCATTCATAATAGTGGTGGTAAACATGAACAATGATTATTTTTATCTTAGATTTCAAGAGAATGGCTGTAATTAAAAAACAACCGCGGTGACCTATACGTTGGTTGGTTTTAAATGAATGGTGTGTTTATTCTTAACGTAATTAATAAAGTACCCACGTTATTACTACCACTATTTATTATTTACAAGCATCCGAAGTTGAGAAAAATTATTTGACAGACAGGAAATTTTGCGCTCCGATAAAAGGTTTTTTTTCTACGTGAATCTTAGACGTACATAAAAAAAATTAGTACCTGTAGTTAGCTTATTTCATACTTCTTTAAATTTGTAAAAATTGTGGCAGTGGAATCAAACACTGTACTAAAATTAGGTTTCAAGTCTGAAGAAAGAACACTAACGGCACTAGGTTACAAAAAGAGTTCTAACTTTAGATAAAAAAAACATGATATAAAAAAAAAAATTATATTAATTAGTGAGTAAAATACCCTTTCCAAAGACGTATTTATACTTATAAACACTACATAATTGGAAAAATAAGTAAACAAATGAAAATTAGATGTAAAAATAACGGTTAAAAAATTCAAATTTTTTTATCCGGGCGCATGACGAATTTCTCAAAATTTTTATTTTTTTTTGTTTTTTTTCGTATTTAATGGACAGAATATTCATTTTGATAATAATGGTTCGATGATAAAAAGGAAACATGGAAGAAATCAACGTATTTACACCAGAAAATACACAAAACATTTTCAACCCACGCTAATGGCGGCCTACCTACGTACGTAAAATACAAATATTACGTATTATTTCACTCACCGACTTGAATGCTGTGTTATTTCCTATTGCTTATAACATTATTAACACACACTAATAGTTTTTAAGACACTATACACTTCTAAACACTTTCTTTTTATCCGATAACACACAGAATCACTTCACCAACGTCACTCGCGAAAATGTCACAACAAACTATTTTTTTTGAAATCATAGACTCATCGCTTCTAGGGTCGTCATACATCAAAAGATGCGGAAGACATTCTCGTAACATCGGAAATAGAATGAACTACAAAATACGAACGTCAGAGATACCAATATTGAAAAAATTAAAGTCAGTCAGTAAATAAGCCACTGGGACAAAAATGTCCCAGCCGGACTTTAGAGGGGTTTAGGTATGGGACATATTTAACCCGCCCGGACTTAAGCGGATATGATTGACGTGTAAAAGTGTTTGTACAAACCTACTTACAAAATAAAATCATTTATCATTTATTTATCATTTAAAAAGTTCGTTAAATTTTTTAATGACACGATTGTTATGAGTTTTTATAGTAATTTATTCCGTCGTTAAACATGGCAGATATTATGAATTTTCATACTAACTTTGCCGGTTCGCATTCTAATCTTAGTCTCAAAGGATGGATGTATGGAATCCTGTGCCATGCTGCATCAAAGTCAAACTTTGTTTTTTATATACTACACTTATCATATTAAAGGCTGATTTTTCCATCGCCAGATAACTTTTATTCGAGGAATAAAATTGACGTTTGGCAGTTTTTATATGAAATAACTGGCAAAATTTCAAAATTATTCTTCGATTATAGTTATCAGATAATTTAAAAATCAACCCTAACTCATAAAAAAATTATTTTTGTAAACAAAACCCGGGTTTCGGAGATATTAAAAAAATCGAAATAACCTGAAAACTAGGTACTTTATTTTGTTTGACATGTCATACACGAACGGCCATTATTGCTCTAAAAAAATGATAATCGCTTAAATAAAAATTCTATTCTATTTTATTCTAGTTATTTTTAATTAATAAAGAATCGGAAAATTATAATTTTTTTACATGATTTTTGAAAGACGTTATCGTGACACTTTCAAAATTCAAGGTTATATTAATCATATCATTTGAAACGGAAAATTTAAAGGGAATAAAACAACATCAACACTTGTTTTACTTTAAATTAAATTCCCTGTTCAAAAACCAAATCCCCGACGCGTAATGTCGAAAAAAAAAATGAAAATAATTACTATAATATTTTGATCTTGATGCATGAGACTTTTTGGTACGACTTTTGGTCAGTCTTTTAAAAAAAAAACCTCAAATTTCCCTACATTTTTGACAAGTTTTTGACATTGATTTCCGCTGAGATGAGACTGATTGCGATTAGACTTTGAACGTTTTTAATTACGAGAATGACCTTCAGGTAACCAAAAATGTGTCATTTTTGACACGGAAGCCTATCGAAGGGTTATGAAAAGCTATGCTGTACAGCATTTTCGATATATCTCGAAGAAGTTTTTCAAAATAATTCTCGAATTTCCAAGAAAATTTTTTTTGAGAAAAAAATACTTTCAGACAACTTACCTCTACTTAAGATAATTTCCCCGAAGATGTTAGTTTCTACAACAAATAAATTAAATAAACAGTAAAACAATTTATCCCAATAGTTGAATGTGGACGCTAGTAGCGGCAAGCGATCCCGAACGCGACTGAAATCACAACACCTCTAGTCGTGCGTATATTATTGTTCGGGGCCCGTAGATGGGATGGAAATCCCCTGATTCCTGGGGGTGCTTGCATAATCAAGCGCATTTCCAGTAGGATCTTAAGTGTAATAGAAAGAGATCATGACACTGGTCAGGTGCAAGTCCAAACAGGCTCTGTTAGTGTTTAAGGTTATAAATAAAAGGGTAACAAACTAACAATAGGAATAGCTTTCTTTTTGATAATTCAACAACAATCATTGCCTATTTACGTTGTTGAGAAGACAAAATTTTCGAACATATGTCATATATTATGTTCGAAAATTTTGTCTGTTGTTGTTTTGTTGTTGTCACAGCAATGGATTATATCATAAAAAATGATTCAGACTATGGACAGTGTGTTACGCAATTAGGGAACCGTTGGGAACTCACATTGGATGGGAGTTTTTATAATAAGTAACCATAAAGAAAACCATTTTAACTGATAACCAAATCAATATGGGCTGATGAGCATAATATTAAAGTCAATTAAATCAAATTAAAAGAAACACAAATTTATCTGTGTTCCACAAAATTGCATAAACTTGCAACAAGCCTGAAAGCTCATCATGGTCATCATTTAGCTGCAACATGTCCCACTTGCTGGAGTGTCCTAAATGCCCATTCATCTTCACCTCGGATGGCCTAAAGAATGCCACTGATACCGCAGTTGACGTGGCCCGTGTGGCCACCTACTCGGCTCAAACTATATTTAAAAAAAATACAGCAAAAATACATGAAGGCAAGAAGAGGAAGCGGCTTTATATCCAATAATAGACACCACATTTTTGTGCTTGTCGCATCCAGCGGTTTCTCGCGCCCTTTAATTTAAACCGTTTAAAATCTAGTCGCAATCTCATCTCAGCGACAATCAATGTCAAAAACTTGTCAAAAATGTAGGGAAATTAAAGGTATTTTTGACAGATTGAGACTAAGGCCAGATTGTAAACGTTCTTAAAATTACGAGGATTGCCTCTTGGGTAGTCGATCCAACTCGTAGGGATCCACTTATTTTTGGTAATTATTCGGGCCCTACGAGCACGGTTACAAGGTTCACTCAAATTCAAATATTTTTATTTTTTCTTGCCGATAACGGCGTACAAATATTCAAATGATTCATACGGCTACAGAACTCTTCTATGTAAACTACCGCTCACTCTTGCCACATTTCATTCACTTTCACAGATAAAGCCGTGAGCACACCGCGTGGGCGGTGCGACGCTATCAATTATCGCATCAAGTTATCATTTTACATGAACCATTTGTTATTATGGACGGAGGGTTTCATATCATGTAATTATAATAAGCAATGTGTGTGTGGTTAATTCTTTTTTTTTCATGAGCTGTTTGGAATGAAAATATATTGGGCTCGTCGGTAGTAGACTGACAATCTATATGTATAATGAAAATGAAATGCTGTTCGTTGGTTTGCGCATCACTTGAGAGAGGCTGGGCCGATTTGGCTATTTTTGTTTTGTAGGGAAAGAATCATTGGTAAAATTGACCGGAAAAATTGTAAAATTCGGGAAAAACCGAATGAGCTATTTGATATGCGGTTTTTGTATGAACTCAAGGCCATATTAAAATGTTGACAGGACAATGTCTGTCGGGTCAACTAGCTATGAATAAATTACACATATTACAGTTCCCTACCTGCATAGCTATTCACAATCACCCGACAGGCTAAGTGTATCGAAAATGACACATTTCGTTAACCTAAAAAAGAAATAAAAAAGTAAGTACTTTCAGTTTTTCCGAATTTTCAGTTTTGCCTCTATTGTACCAAACGTAAGAACGTAACATTACATGGAAATGCTCGAGAAACCAGGCGCGGTCGCAGCCCAAGATGTTGGGGGTGGGGTCACCAAGTAGTAAGTTAGTAACTTAAGTTATTAGTAATGCAAGTAAATCATGCCGACTCTCGACAGCTTCAATGATTTTGGGGAGGGGGGGTCATGACCCCCAAGACACCCCCTCTGACCGCATGCCCCCCCCCCCCCCCCCCTCTAGCTGTACATCACTGTCATCGCTCGCTCCCACTGTCGCACAGACCCAACCCAGTAAAGCAATAAAGATAAGCCCCTCAGATCGCCGTCTGACAATTCCCTCCATCTTCATTTGTGCTACAGTTATACACTGCCCACTCCCGTTTTATTTGTGGCGTTAATATAAACGTTGGAATGACAGGAATTAGAGGCTATTCTAGAAGTTAGTAGGAAAAATACGAGAGTTGAGAAATAATCTAAATTGAATGATATTATTAGGAGTAGGATTTTCCAAAGCTTTGTGAAGATTTTCTTTGAGTAAAGACTTTTTTTTTAACTAATTTCGCTACTATTTTTGAAAATGGGCCTTATTAGAAGGTTCAAAGTCATCTAAAGGGCAATGGAGAGGGCTATGCTTGGATATCCGTTGGAGAACCAAGGAACCGACATAGCCCGAAGAATTGACAAACTTAATTGACTTTAGCGTAGCGTCGCAAAGCCTAAATATTACTTAATAATCTATATCTTCTAGAATATAAAAATGAATCGCTGAATATGTTGCTAAGCGTAAATCTCGAGAACAGCGGAACCGATTTCGCTAATTCTTTTTTTTTTTAATATTCCTTGAAGTACGAGGACCATGGTTCTTACGGAAAAAAATGTAAGAAAGTTCCTTAACGCGGACGAAGTCGCGGGAAAAAGCTAGTACTATATATAAAAATGAATCCCTATTGCCCTCGGTCACGTCATAATTTGAGAACGACTTTACCGATTTCATCTGTGTGATTTCATCCATCTTTTTTTTTACTTTTCTAATACTTTGTGAAGGTTCTCACGGAAAAAAAAATAAGAAAGTTGCTTCACGCGGACGGTCGCGGGCAAAAACTAGTAATATTATATTTCTCTAAAGGCTTAACTGCCTTACAGGGTAAACCAGACAGTTATTGTTATTTGAACAGTAAAGTAACATATTTTCATTAAAAAACATTTTCTACGATTAACTATCGTCATTGTAAACTTAATTTGAAACTCAAATAAAATAATAAGTAGTAAAAAATAACTAATCTACGGTGTGGACATCGAGAGAATGCGTCCTTGACACCTGTCAGTTTCATACCATGAATACGTGTTTTGCGAATTTGATCTTTATAAGCTACTAGAAGTCGCAAAGGGTCCCAAAACCCGCTTCGCCCGAAAAAAAAAATTTGACAACGCTGAAATATACCTACAGAATGATTTTAAATGAGAATAATTTATTGGAATTTACATATTCCAATAAATTAATCAAAAACTTTCTTGAGGTCCCCGGGTTTGAAGAAAGTTTTTGATTATCATTATTTGTGGCTTATAATTATAAGGGAGTGATCTGTGACGTAATGCTTTTATTTACTCCCATCATATTTTGTTGTCATCTTCTGCCTTGCCTTTTCCCAACTATGTTGGGGTCGGCTTCCAGTCTAACCGGATGCAGCTGAGTACCAGTATTTTACATGGAGCGACTGCCTATCTGACCTCCACAACCCAGTTACTGGTTAATACGAAATCCCTTGGTAAGACTGGTTGTCAGACTTTCGGGCAACTGACGACCCGTAACGACTGTCAAAGATCCACGAACGACAGCCGGGACCAACGGCTTAACGTGCTTTCCGAGGCACGGAGGGGTCTTGGTATTTAAAGATGGTCACCCATCCACGGACCAAATGCGGGAAGCGTACCTTAACTTGATCGATCGACCCATACGGCTGTTATCACTTAGCCAAAAGCCCCTCTATCATATTTTTTTTTGTGTTTGATAAAATAATAAACAGTCGATAGCGTTCCCTATGAGAGATAGCAGCAGGGTAGATACGTAACACACTGACAGCTTTCATTTTGACAGTTCAACAACATTCATTGCGTTATTTACGTTGTTAAGCAGACAACATTTTCGAACGTATGAAGCAATGGATACCCAAGTAACACAGTCATGCTGAATAAAGTTTGAGTAATAGCGATCCGCGAAACTATAAGCTGAAACTATTGTCTGGATAATGTTTGAATAAACGTCTATTCAGCTGTTATTCAAGCAATTTGGGCACAGTTTTAAATGCTTGAGTCTGTATAACAGCGATTTAAAGTCTGGGTAATAGCTTAGTAATGGCCCACTTAGCTTAGTAACATCTGAGAAAAAGCTGACAGCTCTTTTATAGAGCTGTTATTTCATATTTATTCAGACAAATGCATATGGATATTGATATTCAGAAATTATTCAGGATTAAGTTCATTTGCGTAACACTTTTCAAACAAAATTCAGAGTTATCTTGTAATGTAGAAAAAAAGTGGTGTTTAATCTTGCAGTGCGTCATGTCGTTGCATTGAATAAAATCAATAACGACGTGTACCTACAGTGAAACTGAGAATTAGTAAATGTTATTATGTATTATAACCATGATACACGTTAAATATTACTGCGCAAGTAGTTTTATCGTGAATAGCATATGAATTATCTCAACATTTTTCACGCGCCGCTTATGTAATCAAGTTTAGTGATAGTAAATAATAAGACATATAAAGATTTTTGGGTTGACAAAAATACTTAGGATAACACAGCTAATGCTTATCTTTCAAAAGTCATCAAATACATTATTAATTGTATTTTTAACTGTAATTAAATACCAAAATGATATTTGAAATACATAATGATTTAATAATTTACTTAAAAATAAGTTTTAATGGCGATTCATTATAAGCTGAATAAAAGGTATCCACGCACTGCAGTTGTTTTACTTATCTCTGAATAAAAAGTCACGTCTTTCTAATTATTAAGCTTTTATTTGAGAAATAGTGATCTGGTAGTACAAATATCTGAATAACACTTGAATAAGTAACTCTCTTCAACTGGATCTGTTCGGACTTGACTCAACTTATGACTAACAGTACATATTTGATTCTTTTGTGCTGTCGCTAAAAATGTATCTCTTAACTTCATGTACTCCTTCATACATTTACGACGAATTCCTCCAGTTCTTCTCCTAGATTTCCATGATTTTCTTTCCATTTTTTATCAATCTGTTGACATCAAACGCGCGGTACAACAATACACAACGACAAAAAATGTTTTAAACGTCCTAATTCAATTACTATCCAGAAAAACTCTGTATAACTTGTTTAAAAATGGTACTTTTACAAGTAATTGCGGAATAAGAATACATCATTCAACTTCCATCTGTGTTAGTTAGCTATAAACCATGACTTTATTTCTAATATACCGAAATAAGCTCTATAAAGAACCCAGAAAACATTTTTATACAGTAGCTGAATAATTGATAAAATATGGAACCTTATGTGACTTGAGGACAAAATAAAAGCGGTTATTCAAAATCAAGCTTTTTAATAGAAATTAATTACACCATTATTCAGAAGACTCACTATTTTACAGCATATAGTGGTTTCATAAACAATAAGCTGAGTAAAGTTTGTATATTAGTATTAGATAACTATGTTTATTCAGCTACTTATACTATTATACAGATAAATGCTGTCCCATGCACTCTTTTTCAAATTAAAGTCATCTGTATTGTTTTAGGCTTAATAACATCTGTGTTATATGTGGTATAGAAGTCATTACTAAGCTTTAAGAAAAATAGTCAACTTAATACAACTTTTACTAAGCTAAAAGAGATAATAAGGCCAAAAGAGAATATTATTCAGAATTTGGCTCTTTCAATATCCACTTACTCACACGTTTTGTAACTTATAGCTGTAAACATTTGCGAATTGCTATTACTCAAACTTTATTCAGCATGTCTGTGTTACTTGGGTAAGCAATATACTTCAAAATTATTCAGATTCTGATGGATACCGTGTTACGCAATTAATGTACAGGCTATAATCTACCACGCGGGTCCTGGTGCGGTTTGGTGGATGTCACGTGTTTTCGAATTTTTGGTTCTAGGACAGGTTCTAGGTTTCCTCACGATGTTTTTTCATCGTTTTGAGAGTAGTGGTGATGAAATAAATTAGACAAAGTAAAGTGCCTAACCTGGGTTTGAACCTACGACCTACCGGTCACTCTCCACTGGGTCACCAAAGATCTAAAAAAAAAAAATCTGTTCTTGATAAAATTGTCCACTGAAATATTTTGCAAGGTGTTGCAACATCTTTTTTTTATTTAACTTTTTAATCAACACTCAAAAGAAACTCTCTCAAATAATAGAGACGGTTTATAAACTCCGACCTTAGTTTACAAATCACCCCCACAGCCTCAGTAAGAAAACATCTTATATCTCAATTTGTTCTAACACAACAACGACCCTCTTTTGTTTTATTTGTGTTCGGACAATCTTGCCTGAGCTGACGTAATCTATCTGCAACGAGTATTAAATCTATAGGTAAACAGGATGGCAGGGACATCGACGTGTATACAGCACCCTAATTGCGTAACACACGATCAATCGGAATCGGTTTCATTTTGACAGTTCTACAGCATTCATTGCGTTATTTACGTTGTTGAGCAGACACATGTCATGACACATTTTTTGAACATATGAAGCAATGGATTAGCAATATCCTTCAAAATGATTCAGATTGAGATTGATTGTGTGTTACGCAATTAGGGTGTTGTTACCATGAATTCAGTACATGATTGTAAACCTCTAGCGTAGAAATTTTTCGTTGGCTATAAAAAAAAAAGCTGATTCATAGAGAAGTGCGAGGTGTGAGGGAGTTGTGGCTAAGAAACAACATCCGCACGGGTCGATCGATCAGGTTAAGCTATGCTTGCCGCGGTTGGTCTGTGGATAGGTGACCATCCTTACATACTGGGTTGTGGAGGTCAGATAGGCAGTCACTCTATTTAAAATACTGGTATTCAGCTGCATCCGGTTAGACTGGAAGCAGACCCCAACATAGTGGGGACAAGGCTAGGCAGAGGAAAAAAATGAAAATTAAAAAAAATGATAAAACATTTTTCATTTTTTGATGAGATGCTAATAGGAAAGTGCTGCAGTGATACCGACGCGGTCAAAATTGAACTTTTTTTTGGAACAAAGTTCTTTAACGTGGCTTGTGCTAGGAGTAATCTGGTAGAAATCGGCAAGTAACGAAAAAGGCATTCCATTTTTTTTTTCTTTTGAATCGTTGCCCCACACTAGGAATTTCTCCTGTATCGTGGGTGCGTTCACAAACATTTAAACTCACATACACAATCAGCCAGACCCGAAACAACTACTTGTAGGTTATAAAAATATTTGTTCCGTGCGGGAATCGAACGAACCGAACAGCAGTCAATTGCTTAACCACTGCGCCAACCGTGCAGTCTAATCTTTCTGAGTCTTTTTCTCTCTCTATATAAAAAGAAAAGAGAAAATAGGTACAAAGGTGATGCTTATTTCAGAAGAAATCTCTTCCAGCATATCTGCGATAGTAAAATAGATACAGAGATGTATACAGCCTGTGAAAGAGTAAAGGAGACATTAAAATAATACTTATCATCAAAAAAAATTCACTAAAAATAATAAAGAAATCATTTTCTGCCTGCCACTTTTGGGCATCCAGGCGTAATACGTGGGTTATCGTCAAAGAATATCGTCGATGCTAATAAAATCACAGCCCACCTGCACTACCAGTAAAAAACCCGCTCTACCTACAATATAAGGATATGAAAGGTATCGTATTATTAAATTCCGATACATATCCTGTAAGAATTTATTCATATATCAAGAATGCTGGGCGTTGCCTCGATGCACTGGGTAAAGGGTTTGCAAGGGTTATTACTTTCAACTTTATAGGATGAAATTGAAAACTTGCGACAAATCGAAATAGGAGGTGCAGTACCAGTTACAAAATCATTATAATTTGTCCTTTCCCAAATCTAAATTCTTGAAAAACACTACCTGAAAGTGAATCATCAAGTGAAATATCTGTCCACTTCATCATAGTTGTGTATGTATTTATTATTTTGAGTATGATATAATTATTATCATTCGAGTAATATTTATTAAAGAAGTATTTATGTATGTTTATTTGTATGTAGGTATGTTAGTATAGTCTCGTAATTTTTGTTTAGTTTTTAAGTGAATTGTTTTTTGATTCTATATATTATGTTTTGTCTCCTTTGCTCTATCACACGCTGTCTACATCTCTGTATCTATTGTCCTATCTCAGGTATGCTGGAAGAGATTTCTTACGAAATAAGCATCACCTTTGTACCTATTTTGTCTGTTTTCATTGTCTGTTTATATATGTGTGTACATAAATGGTAAAATAATAAATAAATAAAAAATTGTGTAATTATCGTTATGACTATTGGTTTTTATTAATGACATTTTTTTTAGCATATTTGCTTTGCATGTTACCATTTGTATGTCTTAAGACAAAACATAGCGTGCTATTTTATATGTATGACCAATTGTATACCTATATTTTACAGATAAACTTTATGATGTCTTACGAGAGACACGAATTAACGTCGTTTGTTTTTTTAAACAAATAAGAAAATTATAATATCAATTTACGTTCTTAGTAACATGCTCTAAATTTACTTTATAGCACGCTGAATTAGATATTTTATTTTAATATTTTATTATAAATATATTTAATTTCATATTGAATAGGTGCGACAAATTACGCTGCACCTCGCGGTTTCACCCGCATAAGTTTCGATCCCGTGGGAATATCGGGATAAAAAGTATCCTATATGTTAATCCTGGTTATAAACTATCTGTGTGCCAAACATCCAAATCCGTTCAGTAGTTTTTGCGTGAAAGAGTAACAAACATCCATCCATTCATCCATACAAACTTTCACGTTTATATAATATTATATAGTAGGATAAGCACCCACGTCTTTAATCCCCAAAGGGGTGAGCAGAGATGTATAAAAAACCCATTTTTTGCCAGTTTAAGTCCCATGTACTAGGGGGTGAGACTATATTTTATTGCAGAAACTATAGAGGGCAGTGGTGGCTCAGTTATACTGACTGCGGTTTACGAGATGTAGGTCGTAGGTTCAAACCTCGACAGGCTCTTTACTTTGTGTGACTTATATCATCACCACTGCTCTCAAAACGGTGAAGGAAACATTGTGAGGAATAATAACAAGTTTATTAGTACATAAATTTCAACACAATACATAGCATATGGAAACAGTGGGTTGTACTACCAAGTTTAAAATTATTGTCAGTTTTCCGGGCTCCTAAACTAGGTACGCAGACCTGTATCTTAGGAGTCGGAGATATTGCGGCTTCAATTTATATAATAATAATAATAGTAATTTATTTCTCTCAAAAAGGTACAGTTTGATTGATAGGATCGAGTTACATTTTAAAGTTCATCCTTTGTGAGAGCTGGAGTCTATACTGGGTTCGGGACCTGTATGACAGATCTCCAGGCTCACACCCTTAAAATTACAATATTAATGGCACCTACGTACTAAAACATTATAAAAGCTCCAAGCACTGAGAGGAAGAGAATTAGTAGGAAAAAAAAGAGATGTGCTATGTCTATGTGTGTCTTTGGAGAGTGTTGTGTGTCCGTGAGTGCAATATAAGTAATATAATATAATATAACCAACCAACCAACATAATACAACCGTGACTTATCTGTTTGGTTACAGTGGTTATTAACACAGCAAATGGAGTAAACACATAAACGTTACCGTCACTTTATATTTATGAAGCATGTATTTTTTTAAAGCACAACATGAATTTATAATGGTTTGTAGAGGAAACCGACATCTCCGTCATTCGAAGACATGTGACATCTACCAACCCGTACTGGGCCAGCGTGGTGGATTACGGCCCATTCCTTCACACCGAGAGGAGGCGTGGAGGCTGCATACACTATATTGCCATTAAATTAACATAAAAAAAAAAATTTGTTTGTTGGACACTGTGGTGAAATGTACGAGCGTCATACTTATCTGCCTACACATTCGGGGAACACAGGTGTGCTATTCCGCTTTATTCATAAACGTTGCCTAAAGTTAAGCAGTGATTAGCGACTGTTTAACCATACATTTTTGACGTTTAAGCGTTACTTAACTTTAGTCATCGTTTATGAATAAACCCCATTATGTTTAGCCTTCAAATTATACACGTGTCTGCTAAAGGAAGTCAGAGAGCGGGCTCATTGAAAACTAAAACCCTTTTCGTTCCAAATCAGTGATCCCAATTCCCAATATGGCGTCCACAGGATGCTCCTGATCACCCCGTAAAGTATGTGTATACGGCGTGAGTTAAAACAAAAAAGCGCTCCAAAATTATCATTCGACCGTGTTTCCTTACCGTCCAATTACCGCGAAGTTTGACATTCTGTGAAGGTAACGGTCAGTTTGATTGTCACTGTACAGAAAAATAACAGAAATATAAGGCCCAAACAATATACTGTCGCCAATATCTATATCTGACCACCGTAAGGACTATTCCCGCTTGCAGCGCATATTATTAGCCGACCTAAAAAGGATCTTCTTTTGTTTTACTTACGGACGCAGCCTGCTGTGGTCATCTTGTGCACGGGATTTTGTTTTCAAAATGGCGATAATACCTGCGAGGTAATTGCGTAACACACTGACGTCCCTTCCGAGGCACCATGCGTCGATGTCCGCGAGGAACACGATTTCTTTCCAAGTCCGTTAAAGAAGATACCGGCCCGTCCGAAAGTAGTTCGAAACTTCGGAGTAAGCTTGGTTGACTGGTAGAGAATGCCTAAGGCATTAAGTCCGCCTTTGTACCTTTTTGTGCGAAAAGTTTAAATAAATAAACTCTACACGCGATTAATTAACTTTTTCTAACGGGTAAAAACACACCGAGAGTAGAGACAACTGTCAATTCATGTTGTCATTAATTCTTAGGTTAGGTGATGCGTAGTAGGAATCGCCCGTAACTTCGGCGCAAACTACGGATTTAGTGCTTAGGGAGGAGAGATGTCAAGCCATGGTTCGAACTCAGGTTCGAACTGGCTTTAGCCATTGGGCCATATTGCTGCTTAGTACCTTAGAATCTATCTAATTACTTGCATAATTATCAAGTTACCCATCATTAACTAATGATTTCAATAGTGTTTCGTAATTAAACTACCTCCTAATTACTTGCATTGTGGCAATGTGAATGTACTGTTCCTAGGAAACATCTAAATTGAGCTTTGTAACAAGTGCGTTAAGTTTGATATTTGTATAAACTTTAAAGCGCCTGTGTTTATTTGACGTGACAATCTGACCAACAATAGTGTTGCCAAGTTATAATATTTTCCCTAAAATTCGGTTAATTGTTGTCCTGTCGTGAATAAGACTTAATTTTGCTATTTTCTTTTGTTTTTTTTTTTGTGGAAATTGAAGTTATCTTTTTCCCATTGCATTGAAGTAGAAACCGATGAAAAAAAGTTGGTTGTAAAAAAAGGGTTTAATTGCAATTAGTCACTTCTACACGTCATCTTCATAAATTATTTTTTGAGTAAAATCAAAATCTACATCAAGAAAAAAAAAAGAAAGTAATTGAAGAAGATAACACAAATTGACAATGTTAAGAATACTAAACTTTAATAACTAATTAAAGTTTAGCATTCTTAACATAGTTGATTAAAAAAAAAAAATCTTCTTGAAATGCCAGTTTCAAGAAGAATAATGTATTTTTCATACCACTTGCTCAAAAAAGTGACATTCTATGCCACAAAAAGCGAACATAACAATAGTCATTTTTAATCTGTTAAAAAAAAGGGAAAGAAAATTGTACCTACTGAATTTCATTCATCCTCTAGGGGGAGAATGTGATTTAAATTTGGAATCCTTACCGAAATTTATACTGAACTACATCTGTGTTTACACCATTGAGATTGTATATAAAGCATTACACATCTTTTTGAAAAAGGAATAAGTACGCATTTATTATGCAGTTATGATTATTAAATAAAATTACGAAAACCGACGAGGCCGTATGAGCTTGATGCCTTTGCTTTTCCGACAAAAAAATATTAGTCTAGGAATTTGCCGCGTTTTTGTTTTCTTCAAATACATAAACGTTAAGTTTATTTTTTCGCAAATGGTACGAAAAGTAGAGTATTTTCCTCGGTGATAAAGCTGTCTTAGTCTTAGGTGAACTTAAATCGTCACCCGCGACAGAAGACACTGCTTTATCCCCTTGGTTAATAATCTACTATTCTTATCATTAATCATTATTTCCCAAACATGGAAATTCTCCGCCGTAAATTGGCAACACCAACGCCCCACTCACCATAACCCGCGAGCGCGCAGGCGTCGCGCCATCGCTGTGACATTTTGAAATTTTAAAAGAAACTGTTTATACTTTATTGAAAGATTGAAACTAAAGTTTTATGTTATAAATTAATAGTTTTCTGTGATACTCAGTGTATTTTAGTTAAAAATGAAAGTTCTGTGTGTTGTTCTATCCTTTGTTGCGGCCGCAATGTCTGTCTCCGGACAAACCTTGGCAGGTAAAGTGAAAGGTGTTTTAAAAATTGTTTATAAAACTTGTTTTTCGGGCGCCATATTGTGTATTTTCTGTCTCAATTCACGACGATATCATTCTAGTATCAGCAGACGTAATTGTTAAAGTAATTAAGAAGTATTTTATCTTGATTTTTGCGGTTTTAAGACGAGAAAAGTGTGGAAGTAATGTTACCATGTCAATTCAAAACGTTGGTCTACTTTTTCTTCTTACCGCTTTCCCGGGATGTTGTGGTCCGTTTACATCGATACAGTTTGTAGTCTAGTACTGCTAACCTTATTATTTATGTTACAATGAACGACACCACGCGAAATGAACGCAAGATTGGCGGGATCCGCTAAGGAATTGTCGTGGATTCGAAGTAAGGAATCGTTAAGTGGTCATACTGAATTAGGGTCGGTCGGTTTTTTAAGGGTTGATTAATTTAAATGCTGCTGTCAATTTAAATGTATATCCAATTTAACAGCTATCTAAGTATAAGCAAAAGTCTATATAATGTTCCCACTGCTGGGAAACAGGCCTCCTCTCTGTGAGAGGACCACGCGGGAACAGTACGGGTTTGTATATGTCACAATTTCACCACAGCGTCCAACACCATATTGTTTTTTTAAATCTTAAGATAATGGCAATGTAGTGTATGCAGCCTATAACGTTCCCACTGCTGGGACACAGGCCTCCTCTCGGTGTGAGGGAGTGGGCCGTAATCCACCACGCAAGCCCAGTGCGTTTCTGTAGATGTCACGTACATGTCTTCGAATGACGGACATGTCGGTTTCCGCACGATGTTTTCCTTCGCCGTTTTGAGAGCAGTGGTGGTGAAATAATTTACGCAAACTAAAGCTATCTGGGTTCAAATCTACGACCTACAACACGTATGCCACGGCAGTTACCACTGGGCTACTACTACTCAATTATCAGATAGCTGTTGTATTTAAAAAAACCTATTAGATTCTAATAGGTTTATAATAAAGGAAGTAATAAGATTTGCTCACAAATAAAATAAATCAGGCTTACAGTGACAGAAAACCTTGAAACATATTATTATTAGGAACAACCATGAATCATAATAAGGATAATATTAATGATAAATTAAGTAAAATTCTATGACAAACACACTAATGGCTGTCTGGGCCAAATTTAATACTAGCAGCGCCCCGCGGTTTCACCGACATAAGTTTTGACCCCGTGGGAATATCGGGATAAAAAATATCGTATGTGTTGATCCTGGTTATAAACTATCTGCGTGCCAATTTCAATCCGTGCAGTATTTAATGCGTGATCTTTCACGCACGCGGGAGTTTGTGAGGATGGATATTTGTAACTCTTGTAACAAATATCTATCCTCACAAACTCCCGCGTTGATAATATTAGTAGGTCTTGTAGTCGGAAGCGCGACTGCTGAGTGTGGTTCTTTGTTTGATTCCCAGCACCCTAATTGCGTAACACACGATTAATCGGAATCGGTTTCATTTTGACAGTTCAATAACATTCATTGCGTTATTTACGTGTTGAGCAGACAAATTTTTCGAACTTATGAAGCAATGGATTAGCAATTTGCTTCAAAATTATTCAGATTACTATTGATTGTGTGTTACGCAATTGGGGTGCTGGTCAGTCAAAGTGTTATTGGGTTTTACAATTAGGAATTTATTAGTAACGGCCCAAGGTCACAGATTACTAAATACTAAATAGTTACTATTGAAAGTTGGCGGTATGTCTCGGAAAGCACGTTAAACTGTTGGTCCCGACTGTCATTCGTGGATCTTTGACAGTCGTTACGGGTAGTCAGAAGCCCGGAAGTCTGACCACCAGTATTACCAAGGGGTGTCGTATTACGCAGTAACTGGGTTGTGGAGGTCAGATAGGCAGTCGCTCCATGTAAAATACTGGTATTCAGCTGCATCCGGTTAGACTGGAAGCCGACCCCAAAATAGTTGGGAAAAGGCTAGGCAGATGATTAAGATCATTTCTAATGAAGAACAGTTCTAGTGGTGGAGTTATCACCACTAGAACTGCCGATCGATTCTGTAAAAATCTCACCGTGAAAAGTTAGGTGAAGTGAGCTTAGAGTGAGCTGTCAATAGTGTCAATCCCTAGCATTAGTTGGAATGACAGCTCACTCCACGCTCATTTCACCTAAGTTTTCACGGTGAGATGGTTAGAGAATCGCACAGCAGGTCTATTTACTCGACCAAAGTAAACGGGCCCTCAGAGAGTATTTTCATTAGCTAATATCTATTGCATATCGTATGTAGACAACTCGTTTTCCTCTGTTGACTCTAAAACCAATTGGTAACCGCTTTCGTAACTATTGAGAAAACTTGAAAGGTTTCCCTACTATTACGGACTTGTTGTGACACGGCCCTTGATTCGATTCTTCGGTAAGGCAAAACTGGTTGATGTCATTGAAACCATTTGTGACTGTCAAACTCAAACTATTTCTTTCAAACTAGGAGTGCCCCGCGGTTTCACCCGCATAAGTTTCTCCTGGTTATAAACTATCTGTGTGCCAAGTTTTATCCATCCCGTAGTTTTGGCGTGAAAGAGTAACAAACATCCATCCATCCTCACAAACTTTCGCGTTTATAGTATTAGTAGCAGCACCCCACGGTTTCACCCGAATAAGTGTCGATCCCGTGAGGATATCGGGATAAAAAGTATCCTATGTGTTATTCTGATGTATTAGTATATTACTGTAAAGTTTTATCAAATCCGTTCAGTAGTTTTTGCGTGAAGGAGTAACATACAACCATCCATCCATCCTCACAAACTTTCGCGTCCTGGGTATAAAACGAATAATTATATTTAGTCCGTCAGTTAGATTAAATTTGAAAAATAATCGACACGTATTTTTTCTTTTGTCAATCAAACAAAAAATGACAAAGATAAAGCGCGTCAAAATTTGGGAGTGGGGGGTCGTGACGTCACTTGCATGCAAAAGTGTTGCAAGCAAGTGACGTCACGCGGAACTTTAACGGGCCATATCTTCATCATTTTTTATATAATTGACAAAAGAAAAAATACGGGTTCAATATTTTTTGATAATCTAACTGACGGACTAATTAGAATTTTTTAGGAAACTAGCCTATTACAGACACTTTTGAATTGTCAAGGGGTAATTGTGACGGCTTACAAGCAGGTGGACTTGATTATCAGCCATCATCATCATCATCAATCTACCACCCTTTTCCCAATTTATTCGAGGCCAGTGCAACATTCCAGTATATTTATTGTATTTATGTAAACCTGTTGGTTTTCCATGAGATAAATAAATAAACATGTCTTTTTCTTCCATACTTCTCTATTGGTCGTCATCTCGGTAGTCACCACTTTTCTAACCATATCTTTCACCCAGTCAGAAAGAAAATACATTTATTTGCGGCAAACATGACGCCTAAAAAAGAACAAACACACAAAAAAAAAAAACAATTTGGGGGTAAACATGCGTGACATTCACGTAAAACGGCCATCGCTCAGCATAATGCTAAGACCCTATACGAGACAGAGCCCCAGCGCTGGTTTTTGACTTGATGACGGCAACCAGTGCAGCATGCAATTATACATAAATAAATAAAAACAATATTCAAAACAAGAAATAAAATAAACCATTGCAACATATGATTCAACACAATAAAAAAAAACAACAACAATCAAAACAGGAAATAAAATAAACATACATTAACAAAAAAAAAAAACCGGCCCGGTGCGAGTCGGACTCGTGCACCGAGGTTTCCGTACAATTTAAAATTATTAAACATATTTTTATTATATGATGTAACTAAAATTTTACGGTTTTCTCAATTTTTCCTTTATCTGTGTTATAAGACGATGCTTCGTACCAAATTTCAAGATTCTGAGTTCACAGGAAGTACCCTGTAGGTTTTGATTCCCTTGCCAGTGTCGAAAATTTGCGGAAATTTGCGGCATAAACGGCTGTATCTTTTGATTGCGTTGGCTTAGAAGTTTGATTTTTTCACAGCTCCAAGAGTCAATAGACTTGAGTATTTGATTTAAATCCCAACTTGATACCTCCACGCGTTCATGAGAAAAAGGGTTTTGACAGACAGACGGACGGACAACAAAGTGATCTTATAAGGGTTCCGTTTTTTCCTTTCGTGGTACGGAACCCTGAAAACATGAAATATAATTAATATAATTATGATGTCGTAAAATTCCGGGCAACGAATCTCGCGCCGCCGGGTATTTCATCAGTCCATCAGTATCATAATCATTGTCCACAGCCCGACTTCAACCACTGCCAAGCATAGCCCTCTCTTTTATTGTGCCAATCACGCTCCCGTGCCATACTCATCCAGGCTTTGCCCGCGATGGCAATTAGTAGCTTAAGCATAATGAGCCTATAATGTTCCCACTGCTGGGACACAGGCCTCCTCTCTGTGAGAGAGAGTGGGCTGTAATCACAGCGGGCCCTATCAGAAGGCCAGCGCGGCGACATTTATTTTTTAAATGCCGATATTCGCTCTACGCGGAAATTTAATCAAATTAAAATGAAAAAAAAAAAACTTCTACGCCGACTGAATAAACTATTTTATACATAATACATTATTTTAATTAAGCGCACTTATTTCAACAATTCAGGTCATGAATGAATGTGTCGGATTCAGAATATTTAATGAAGGCGGCCGGCCAAACGATCGACTGGTCCAACCAAATACACAAGTATCCTTAACCAACTGGTTAAGGATACTTGTGTATTTGGGTTGCGGAGGTTGCTTAGTGACATACTGACATACAGCCAAATGTGGGCTTGTTGCTGCAGATTTATGAACGTGGAAGGAGCAAAAGGATGATCACTGCTCTCAATATGGCGAACCAAAACATCGCGAGGAAACCGTCATGTCCGAGAACCAAAAATTCGAAGACATGTGACATCTACCAACCCGCACTGGGCCCGCGTAGTGGATTACGGCCCATCCCCTCCCATAGAGAGGAGGCCTTTGTCCCAGCAGCAGGAACAGTATAGGCTGATTATATTTCAACCAGTCTATAAGTTGTTCGTTATAGGGAACAAAACTTTATATAAATGATAGAGAGGAATTCTTGAGAGGGTTTAATAGCATTAAACCAGTTATTACTACAAACAATTGAATATTATTACAATATTTTGGACTTAGTTCTTTTGGATAAAAATTATTATAGGGCACAAAACTGCATGTGTAGTTGGCGCCTTGGCGGTCGGTCGAGCAAGTGACGTTTATAGCGTATAGTCTATGGTGACGTTAGAGAGGGGCCGCTGTTGGCAGCGGCTGCGCAATACTGTTGTGTTGCCAGGTACGGTTGATATATTGTTCCGATGTAAATACGGCGTCAACATAAGTATACAGACGTGCTTCTCTCCTACATGAAGGAACCTAGACATAATACATTAAAGCACTGTGCTCATCGCAACAAACCTACTTGCGTATGCACAGCAGGAGCTTACATGACGTCATAGGGTCGGGCACGGCACAGATAGGCTGTCTTCAAGCCTACATATCCAGTATAAGTTGATCTAGCATTGTATAGGCTCTCTGTACATACAATAATAATAACACCAAGGACTCTGTTCTTTATGCTGATGGGCTACTATTTTTAAGTTTTAATACTTTTTAGGGTTACGTTTTTCCTTTTGAGGTACGGTACCCTGAAAATTTTTTTTATAATTTTTTTTTCTTATCTTATATTTTTAGTTAGAAAGTTGAAAACTATAGTTTTGTATAATTTAGAAGCATTTTTAAAATTTTGTAAATGTAAGAACCATGGATCCGTTTTTTATGATATTTTGATGTTGACTTGAAAGAGCATGGCAGTTGAGAATATGTCATGCTCACTTAAATGTCTCACTGATGGTGGCGCGTGTGTTGGATCATTCGGTTCCCTACAAAATGGTTGAGCTAGGTGGTGCTGATCCACGCGTCATGTTCGTGAACGGGCGCCGTTGGTTGAGACTGGTCATCTCTTAACTGCCAGGGCTTATTTTTAATGTTATAAATTGTCCCTTTTTTTTACATTGTTCTCACATATAGAAGCAATAAGAATAATGTACCCAGGATTTTGTAATAATATCTTGATTTAAAAGAGTGTCCGTGGAGTTTCTTGCCCGTTCTTCTCCATAGAGATCTACGTTTTTGGAATGGGCGACTAGCTTCAACTTTCTGACTAACTGACCGACTATTTAATTTTGACAATTCAAAAGTGCCTGTAAATGGTTTAATTGAAATAAATGATTTGAGTTTGAGTTTGAGTTTGAATTATTTAAGACCACTTCGTTGTCCGTATGTCAAGACCGTTTTTCTCAGGAATGCGTGGAGTTATTAAGTTGAAAGTTCTAGGTCATCGCGATCAAATGATACGGGTGCTTATGTTCCGTTTATAAATACAACTTACAACTCGTAAGTTGGGGCCATTAACACTGGGAAACCGCTGCTTTGTCATTTAGTATATTAAGTTGTCAAAAAATAAAAGGCCCGTTTTGACATTTGAGAATGCGTTCTTGACACCTGTCAGTTTCTTACAATCGAATACGTGTTTGGCGAATTTGATCTTTATTAACTACTCGAACTCTCGACTCGACTCGACTCGACTCGTTTTGTCAATGTCAAAACGGGCCTTTTATTTTTTGACAACTTTAGTACGTATTCGAAGACGTATGAGGTGTCCCAGTGTCAGTGACAACAAGAGGTCAGATTACACTGGTTTATTGCTTGATATGTCTGCCGCGCAGATTGGTTGTCATCAAGGTTAAGCAACGAATTGGGGCCTTGGTTTTGTCAACGCTGATTGCACATTGAAACCTTTGTTTGTGCCTTAGATGGAATAAATAGTTGATGACTGTTGCTGGGTGAATATCTATGACTGGCATTATACAGGGTGACAGGGACATCGATGCTTAACCTGTTACCATGTGTAATGGTCTTAACAGACTCGATATGGAAGAAAATGGCGGATTTGGAGAAAACGATTAAACAACTTTAATTAGAACATGAAGAGAAGAAAAATTACATAAGGTTTTCAATCAGCGATGACAGAGATAAAAAAAACACATCAAATTGACGGCTAAAAAAGAAAAGTATTAACCATAAATTATAAAAAAGTTTGTAGCAAAAAGTTCTTAGAGTTGCGTCGCTTACACCATGGATTCAGTACATGATTCTGAGTTCAAATTGTACAAATTTTAAATCGGCCAACTATCTTGTCTCTTGCAAAAGACTAACAGCACTGATCCTTATACCCTGTCCATTAGGCTAACCGTTTTTTGACAGCTGTCTTAGAACGTACATATTCCAGATTATGTAAAAGTTAACATTAAAATGCGTAATAAAATAAATATATAAACTGCCTTACCTTATTGAATTAGCATATATGTATGGCTTCTTACAGACATTATAATACCGTACGTGTATCAATCAATGTATTGTGTCTTGCTGCAATCACTAGTTCCATCTGTCAAAAAACGGTTTACCGAATGGACAGGGTATAGTTGTGTTCGTTAGGTTGTCTGTAAACCATCGCATTTCTACATTTTTACCTGTAATTTTTGTTTTATATATTCCTGTAATTAAATAACATATTTAATTAAATGGCCCTCGAAATAATATTAACCGCTGATATATTCATCTGCATCTGGTTACTCTAGGAACTGACTGCAGCTTGGAGAAAGGCTGGATGGAAGTCATTGACCCTACTTCGCGCAATCTTAGCCACGCCTGACCGCGTTTAGCTTAGCATTGCCGATCTGCTGAGCAAGATCTTCCCTCCCTTGCAACATGTATTGCTTCCTTAGCATATTTCAAGAAGTATAGCATGACTAGCTGCACCCCGCGGTTTCACCCGCATAAGTGTCGATTCCGTAAGAATGTGTTATTCTGCTGTATAAGCTATACTACTGTAAAGTTTCATCAAAATCTGTTCTGTAGTTTTTGCGTGAAAGAGTAACAAACATCCATCCATCCATCCATCCGCACAAACTTTTGCGCTTATAATATTTGTAGGATATAGACTCGGCTAAATGTTAGTGGTTGGTGGCTAAATCAAAACAGCCACACAGGTCGATTTAAGGTTAAGCTACGGTTGCCGCGGTTGGTCGGTGGATGTAATATCTTTATAGAAATATGAGGAACAGGGTGTAAAGTTCACTCATCCTCCATAGAAAAGGGAGGATCCTCCGACCAGACGGGTGTTGTGTCTGGCGGGCAACTGCCCAGAGTCATGTCGGGCTGTTGTATATATGCTAGTTGCGCGGTAAACTCTGCTTGCGAGATGCGGGATTTTGCGTGACGTCAGTATGACGCGTAGTTCGCATGTGGCGTTGCACATACCGCTACATCTTTAATATACATCGGCGTAACGTGGGTTCTGAGGCACGGAGGCGAGACCCCTCCGTGCCTCAGAAAGCACGTTACGCCGATGGTTACTGGTAGTCTGAAGCCTAAAAGCCTGACAATCAGTCTTACCAAAGGGTATCGTGTTACCCAGTACAGTAACTGGGTAACACGATACCCGATAACACGATAAGAAAAGGACAGAAGATAGCCATTAGTTTAGTCCTGTCAAATTAACATACTCCATAGACAGTTTAGACGTGATTAAAAACATGGCTACAAAAAATAGAAAAATACGTCAATTTTCGTCAGGCGCTGACCAATTTGACAGGACTAAACTAATATTTATCTTCTGCCCTTTTCTTAATGAAATAGAAAGAAAAAGATGCACTGAACTTAAATTTAGTTTAGTTTGTGAACAAGTGAATCGGCGCCAATGTGTATTAAGTACACAATCCTATAGGAATGATTAGACATTGTTGTAGAAGCAGGTTGGTTGACCTCAGGGTCGAGTCATCGACCCGTAACGCTTCACCATTGTCTTAACTCACAGAATCTACAGAAAATTTAAGGGGAATGCGATAAGGTAGCCCTTGAAATTCAAATTAACTTACGTGTTTTGCAATTTACAACAACAACATAATCAGCCTCTAATGTTCCCACTGCTGGGACGCAGGCCTCCTCTCTGTGTAATAAAATATGTAATATAATAAAATATGTAAGCTGTCCCGCCCTTTATGCCTGGAGGCTTTTATTTGGGTAGTAAGTTTTTTTATTTATATTTTAATTTTTTTTTTTTAACGATTAATTAAATTGCAATAATTGTGCAGAAATAACGCTTACAGCACTAGTGGGTAGTTTTAGAAAAAATTACATGGAAAAAAAATATAATAAAATAAAAAGTAATACAAAATGAAGAAAGAAAAAAAAAGACAGTCAATTTTGTGTTGGTTACTTTGTTTACAATTTGTTGGTATATTGGCGTGGCTAGCTGACATATTATGGCAAATAATTTAATTTTATGTTCTGGTTTTGTAATGTTAATTACCGAACATAGGTACCTAGTATTGTATACAGTCAAGTATTTTTTTTAAATTGAACAGACAGCTGTGCTGCTGGGGAGTTTGTTGCGCCATTTCTTCTTCCCAGCGATAGCACTAGGAAGTGGTGAAGGTCGGGCGTTTTTGGGGGACTGCTGTCTTTTGTAATTTGACGTTCAAAAAGTGCTGATTCTCAGCCTAATTTGAATAAATGACTTTTGATTTTGATTTTTTGAGGGAGTGGGTCATAATCCACCACGTGGGCCCAGTGCGGGTTGGTAGTGGTTTTTCAATTTGCTGTGGGGTAATTGCGTAACACACTATCAGTGGCAACGGGTTTCATTTTGACAGTTCAACACCATTCATTGCGTTATTTACGTTGTTGAGCAGACACATTTTTCGATCATATGGAGCAATGGATTAGCAATATCCTTCGAAATGATTCAGATTGAGATTGATAGTGTGTTGCGCACTTAGATTACAGGTCAGTGTCAGATTGTATTACGATTAAAATATGATTTGGGATCGTATCAATTGTGGCTTTACAGAATAATAATTATTACAATCAGCAATGTAGCTCCTTAAGTTAGAATTGGCTTCAAATGCCAGGATTTCATGAAATAGTCATTCAAATAGGGTAATATGAACTTAGAGAGATGTGTTGATGATTTTCATGATTATAATTCTATAAATAAATATTTGCTACGGCCTCGAATCATATTTGTATCAGCATACAAACTGATACGGGACCATGGCTAAATACTACCAGACGCACAGGTCGATCGATCAGGTTAAGCTACGCTTGCCGCGGTTCGTCTGTGGATGAGTGACCATCTTTACTTACCGAGACCCCTTCGTACCTCGGAAAGAACGTTAAGCCATTGGTCCCGACCGTCATTCCTGAACAGTCCCGAAAGTCTGACAACCAGTCTTACCAAGAGGTATCGTATTACCCAGTAACTGGGTTGTGGAGGTCAGATAGGCTGTCGCTCCATGTAAAATACTGGTATTCAGCTGCATCCTGTTAGACTGGAAGCTAACCCCAACATAGTTGGGACAAGGCTAGGCAGATGATGACAATTTAACACTGACCTGCAAATTGTAAAACACGTAAGAAAATTTGAATTTCGCTGACTACCCCGACGCTTTCGCCTTAAGTATATACATTTGTTCCGGGTCTGGATGTCTGTTGATCATGGTACGATAAACAAACAAAGCTATGACGGTACTGTTACAACATTGTGATGTTGTGAAGTAAGAGCGTTCGTGTATTGTTTTTTAAGCGAAGACGTAACAATCTTGGGCTTAGTGAGAGCGATTTATTTATTTGTTGTGCGTTTAAATGCGTGGCTTTGGCCAGCTATAAGTGGTTAATGTTTTTATTGGCCATATCCAGTAACTTAAACTAAGTTACTGACAAGAAGCACTAAATGTGCATACACACGAGTGACACGCGTCGACGGTAGATGCAACTGCAGCCGTCGACGAGTGTCGACAACATGCTGCTCGTGTATTTGAACACCGTACTCAAATACACGAGCGAGCGGCACGTTGCCGACAACGCCTGTCGTGGGCTGCTGTTGCCTCTGTCGTCGATGCCTGTCGCTCGTGTGTATGAGCACTAAGCGTTCATAATTATGTAACACAAGCGGCACGTGGCCAACGGCAGAGGCATTTGCACCAGTCGACGACGGGTCGCTCGTGTATGCACGTACTCATCGAGTACAGTCACGAGCAAAAGTATGTATGCCCTCGGCTTTATTCAAAAGCGATTTACTCCTTTATTTTTTAATTCAATTTTATGTTGTTACGAACATAGCATTTTCGAACCCATAGGCATATGTAATGTGTCGTATTTCAACGTTGCATTCGTTATTTCACGAAAAAATCGCGATTGAAAATTGCCAAGTGTTGACATATTGGTGCTCGTGACTTTACATGAGCGGCACATTGCAGTCGACGACTACTGCCGACGACTTGACGACTGATGTCGACTGTCAACGGTTGCAGTTGCCTTTGCCCACTAAGCAATTTAACAGTAAAAACCAGGCATAACTCACATTTATCTTTTACATTCTTCATCCTTGAAATTTTGACGTCTGACCATCATTTGTGTGTGGATAAACTCGAGGAGTGCAGTGCACTTTAGGTTGTCAGCTTTCAATCTTACGTACAACGGGGTAATTGGGTAACACACTAACAGTAGTCACACAGTAGGCTACATGCGAACTGACGTCATCAAAATTGTGCATCGCGTAAGCAGAGTTTACCACGCAACTACTATAATTATATATAACAGCCCGACATGAATCATCGGGCTGTTGCCCACCAGCCACGACACCCGTCTGGTCGGAGGATCCCCCCTTTTCTATGGAGGTTGAGTGAACTTTACACCCTGTCAAAATGCACAAGACAAACAAATGACAGTTATACAACATTCATTGCGTTATTGAGCAGATCAATTGTTCGAACATATGAAGCAAAGGATTTATCCTTCAAAATGATTCAGAGCCTGATTAATAGTGCGTTACGTAATTGCTGGGGTGCTAGTTTCACCACGACACGAGCTATTTAGCATATAACACGTCTAAACAAAAGAAAAATATTACCTTATTATTTGTAACAGTATTGCATGCTACATCAAACTGTCAATATTTAACCACAGTTAAAAAACAACAATAATGACTAATATTGCTCTAATGACTAATATTGCTCTAATGACTAATATGTTGGGGTCGGCTTCCAGTCTAACCTGATGCAGTTGAATACCAGTATTTTACATGGAGCGACTGCCTATGTGACCTGCACAACCCAGTTACAGGGTAACACGAAACCCCTTGGTAACTTGGTAAAGTTTTACCAAGGGGTTTCGTGTTACCCCGTAACTGGGTACATTAGAAGAGTAAAAACCGTAATCAAACGACCTTCAAAGATCTACGGATGGTAGCCGGGACCAACTGCGCCTTAACTTACTTTCCGAGGCCCGGAGAGGTCTCGAATTATCGAAATGTAATGGATAGTCACCCATCCACGAATCGACCGCGGCAAGCGTAGCTTATAATGAGTAATTGCTAACAACTAAGTATGCAGAGAAAGTAGCGAGCACGCTAGTACAGTAACATTCCCGCGCCACGCATCAGCACAATGGAACGAGGCATCGTATGGTGTAGTATTGTTGTGAAAATAATTAGGTGAAATTTGCTACATGATTCACTGATTAAAAAAGTAATACTATATTTAATTACACACATACACGATCAGCCTTTAATGTTCCCAAAGCTGGGACACAAGCCTCCTCTCTTCGAGAGGAAGTGGGCTTTAATCCACCAACGCCATTTGATTACTTCTTGTAAATAATGTAGTATTAAGTTTTCATTATTTTTCCGGTGAAGGAAAACATAGTGAGGAAAAGCCTCTAGGACAAGCCTGTCCTAGAACCAAAGTTCGAAGATATGTGACATCTACCAACACGCACTGGGCCCGCGTGGAGGATTCCTGCTCACTCCCTCTCACATAGAGGAGGCCTGTGTCCCAGCAGTGGGGACATTATAGGCTGTTTTTTTTAAAGTGAAAAAAACTTCTTTAGCGGCGTTGCGTGCACTTTTGTTGTGATGGGTAAAAAATGTTAAACTCGCGTCAGGACACGTGACCTGATCGAAAATTCGTAAGACGGAGCTCTCGTCAGGACACGTGACCTGATGGAAAATTCGTAAGACGGAGGGAGAGTAGACCGCATTCCAAAATATCAAAATGCACAAGTTTTCACTTCTGCCGGCACTCCCGGAGTGCAACCCGTTTTTTTAAAATTAAATACGTTATTACACCTGGCTCGTTGGTCTAGAGGTCGCAAGCACTACTGCTGAGCATGAGGTCCTGGGTTCGCTTCCCAGGTCGGGCAAGGCAAAGAAAATTTGAATTTCGCGGGTTACCTTAGAGTATCTTTACTTCGCGCGTGCTCGGGTGTCAGAACTTACATCGAGTCACTGTCTGACTCATATAACGGAAAGCCTTTGTATATTAACATTTTGAAAATAAAATAACTTTTAGTATGAGTCAGAAAAGAGCTGTGGGATTTTGGATTTAGTAAAACTAGTTTATGAAAATACCATTGTGTATAGCAATAGGTAAAGTTACCTGTAAAACCACCTGTAGCCGTTATTCGTGGATGTGACGCATGTTTCCCGCAACCATTTCTTCTAGTGCTTTTTGTGTTTTATGTTCTTTTTTGCGTCATGTTTACCGCAAATAAACGTATTTTCTTTCTAAAATAATGCGTTCGTGGAAAGTATACAAAAAAAAGAAAAATAAAACTGACTTTAAAAAAATATACACGGTAATGACTACTAAGGCCACCACCAAAAACCAATACTTATTGTATAGTTTATCGCCAATCAACACTTGTTTCTAAAACTCGTCAAAAACTTGTCAAAAGTTTAAGCAAATCTATATTCTCTATACTAATAATAATAGCTGAAGACTGTTTGTTCGAACGCGCTAATGTTTGGAAAAACCGTCGGATTTGAAAAATTCGCGTCGCGGGAGCAAACCGTAAATTTCACGCGGACGAAGTTGCGGGCGGAAGCTAGTATAGTTGTACGATGATTGTTTTCCCCCGACATTACTAAGCTGTCGTTAAGGTGAACTAGTTTTAACATTGACGCATACCTATGCTACCGCACAAAATGAAATATAAATGTTGATTCATATCAATTTTATTCAAAGGACAAAAAGTTGGTATTAAGGTGTTTTGAGCATTTAAAAAATTCTTAGTCAAGGTGATGACATCGATCGGCAACGGCGGCGACCTCTAGCGCCCGGCCCTGGTTCAAGCCATGGTCTGGGGCGAGAGGGAGTGGGAGGCAGTCACCTCTTTCTGCGAAGCAGTCATGCTAGCGAAGGAGGTGGCGGGAAGGCTGAGGGAGAGAACCTCACGCCTCAGCCGCCGCGGGAGACGCTCCGGGCGTCGGGAGCCACGCGACGACTCCCGGCCACCGTAGGCGCGGGCCTGCGGGCGGAGAGTAATGGGTAACTCACCGTCCGATCAGGACCAGGCCCATGCCGGACGGCACGTATGTGTTCCACGCGCGCCTCAAAGAGAAGTCAGCAGTTGAAGGGGCCCGATAGGGCCGAAGCCTGTCAGGGTAGCGGGATCGTCCGAAAGGGTTACCGCTGCCCTGGAACAGAAAGGGCTAAGGAAGGAACACGGGTGGGTTTTAGTCAGTAAGAGTCTGACACTCCCTTCCGCTCCACCCAGAGCGGGAGGGGTCATTTGATGATTTCCCATCCACAAAAAAAAAAGGTGATGACATCATCATCATGATTCTCCAGCCCTTATCCCGTGACACGCACCATACCATACCTGAAATCCCCTCTCTAGTCTCCACTCTGGAATTCGTACCCCGAGCCCCAAGATACAGACTAACATGTCTAGTTTTGGGGCTCACTGACAAATAATACATTGTAATCTAGCTGTAGGTAGTACAGACGTCAGCATATCAAGCTACCCGAAACTGCCAAATTTTCCTAATCAACCTTAAACCTTTTAGCGATAAAGTTGAAATTCTATTAAATAAATTTGACAGATTGTAGTAGCTTGATGTGCTGGCGTCTGTACTTTGAGTTACTTATGTCGTCTCAAGAACCCGCTTATTACCTGTACAGTAAAATATTTTCTATTTGTGGTCGGCGCAACATGTCAAATCAAATCAAATCAAATCATTTATTAAGTGTGTTTTTTGGTGAGGGTACATGGTCTTATAAAATACAACATTGTGCTCAAAAAACTACCCATTAGGCTTACACTTTTTTATGAAAATTCGTTCATTATTAATTAAATATATTATATGATTATGCAAAGTACATGAAGCTATATAAAGTAATGTCAGATAAATAAATAATAAAATTGTCAATTAAATATTTTTGTCAGAAAGAAATTCAGTAATTGAATAATAGCATTTTTGGATTAATAAATTACATAATTTTCGTTTAAACTACAATAAATTATAATCTTTAATAGAATTAGGCAATTTGTTATAGATTTTAGGTGCCATGCACAGTATGCTATTGTGCATGAGGGCGTGCATGTCTGCTTCTTCCATACCTCTTCCTTCTCTATTAGTCGTCATCTCAGTAGTCACCCCCTTTCCACACAGTCCCCCCAGTGACCATTATCATCATTCACACAGTCCATCCATCGTTTAATGGGACAAATAGTCTCTTTATTGGTACTCAACAAAGATGACAATATACTATTTTTACAATCTAACACTAAAATATATATATATTACATACAAGTATTAAAGCTCGTTGGGCATCAAAAAACTCGTCCGCATCGCTTACAATGGGATAAACTGCCCAAAAGGCTGGCAGCATTACCACGTTGGATGGCAATGCTGATTTGTTGGGCTAAAATAGGCCAGCCCTCTGGTCACGCGAAGAGTCAACCAAAAGCTTGGCGATGTCCCGAAAAATTCGATAAGCACTCGGACAAAGGCAAAACCCTAGTGTTTCAACCCCAAGCGGCTCAAACATATAGCTCCTAATAAGGTTGTTATATTTGCGCCGTTTGAGGTTTTCTGCTCCTGCAGCAGCCGCCCCAGCACAGCCCACCGTGCTAGGAAGATGCGATGACGCGAGGGTGTCGACACAGGTTGCATCCCACACCAAAGGCCTATACCCACTTCCTAGGCATGGTCATTCCATCTGGCCTCTTTCCATCGTCGCGTAGCAAGCAATTGGGTTCTAAAACAGCTGGCACCCCGACTTCCCCTACTTTTATATCCATCGACATTCATGCTCAAAACTTTCCTCAGGACATTTTCCTCAGTTTGTCTCCTATACGAAGTAGGCTTAGTATTTTTAAGAGAGTCATATCATCTTTCACACAGTACATCCATCGTTTTTTTGGTCTTCCCCTACTCTTATAATTATATTAATTAGCCTATAATGTCTCCACTGCTGGGGCACAGGCCTCCTCTCTTCGAGAGGGAGTGGGCTGTAATCTACCACGCGGGCCCAGTGCGGGTTGGTAGATGTCACATGTCTTCGAATTTTTGTTTTTAGGACAGGCCGGTTTCCTCACGATGTTTTCCTTCACCGCTTGATTCGAAATAATTTACTACTCTTATAGCCATCCACATTCATACACAAAACTTTCCTCACGACATTTTCCTCATTCTTTACTCCAAGATGTTGACAATGATTCTGCAATTTCGATACTTTTGGGTTGGCTACAAACAAAGCTTTATCCTAAGATGCAAAAACTAAAATAAAACTGGTACCTATTTATAAAACCAGTTATTTTTATGGCGCGATTTTTTATTGTATCTGAAACAGGTATTGATGTTAGTCGTTTGAGCTTATTTTACTGCATAATATACTTACTAACATAATCAGCCTAATGATGTTCCCACTTCTGGGACACGGGCCTCCTCTTGGTGAGAGGGAGTTGGCCGTAATCCACCACGCTGGTTCAGTGCGGGTTGGTAGATGTCACATATCTTCGATTTTTTGGTGCATACTAATATAATAATTAATAATGATGCCAGGCCTATTAATTAAGGATTCACTTCAGAGCAAAGGGCTCTTTTCATTCATATAAGGCGCCACGCTTGCACAAGAGGGTTGGCGATTTCAGACTTAAATTGAATATACCTACATTCTATCTAAACAGACAGCGGTGCTGCTGGGGAGTTTGTCGCGCCACTTCTTCTTCCCAGCGATAGCACTAGGAAGTGGTGAAGGGCGGGCGTTTTTGGGGGACTGTCTTTTGTGATTTTGACGTTCAAAAAGTGCTGATTCTCAAACTCAAACTCAAAGTATTTATTTCAATTAAACCAATTACAGGTACTTTTGAATGGTCAAGGGGTCGGTCAGTCAGAAAAATGAAGCTAGTTGCCCATTCCAAAGCGTAGGTACCTATGGAGAAGAACGGGCAAGAAACTCCATGGACACTCTTTTAAATCAGAATAATATGGTTACAAAGTATTGGTTACATCATTCATGTTAGAAATTATGCATGTGAGAACGATGCAGAACATTAAAAGCGTCCGTAATGAACAGATAAAAAAAAACAATTCAAATATAAAATTAAATATTTTTTTTTTATTAATTAATTAAGATTCTCAGCCTAATTTGAATAAATGACTTTTGATTTTATAGAGTCCTGCAAGCCGTGCACACATAGGTGAAATGAGTTTGAAGAGAGCTATCAATAGTGTCAATCCCTAATTCCCTAGCATGAGTTGAAATGACAGCTCACTTTACCTAAGTTTTCAGGGTGAAATTTGTACGGAATAGACCAGCTGGTAGAAAAATTTCGTGAGGAATCATGTTATTTTCCTTCCTCCGATGTCAGTAAGGTCGAAAATAAACTCAGAAAGTACAGACGCAGGTCAAGCTACCCGAAACTGTCAAATTTTCCCAATCAACATTGAACCTTAATGCTTTAGCGATAAAGTTGAAAATCTATTAAAGAAATTTGACAGATTGTAGTAGTGTAGTTTGATGTGCTGGCGTCTGTACATTTATGTACTTTTTGCATTATTTTCGATCCATAATCCAACCTTGTTCTATGGGTTTTTAATCGCAGACAATTCAAAACTTTTCTCACAGCCGAAGCCACTGCACAACAATTCAAATTGCAAAACAATGCCATCACATTAATTAATTAGATAATTTAACAACCAGTCTAACCTGTTAGATATCTTCATTACAAATGCTTATATTACTCATCATTAAACAAACAAGTATATAACATCACTCTACGCTTGCCGGTACGCGGCTTCTACTTCACCGGCCATCGGTCCTTGGAGAAATATGGCCAAATCTCTGCCACTTCAGCTTGGTTACTCTGCTATATTGGTAACGAAGTGGTAGCACGAGCAGGTGATGCGATGCGATGGGGTTAGTCGGGTTAGTCGGGGAACAAGACATTTCACGAGGATGAAGTCGCGGGCAGAAACTAGTATGTTATAACGGGCAGGACGCACTGGTTGAACTTCGAACAAGTAGTTAAAGAAAGAAAGAAAAAGTATTTATTGCGACGCGTACTAAGGTATTTATTGCGACTCGTACGGGAAGATCATAAAACTAAACTAAACAAAACACAATCAAAAAAAAAAAAAACAAATTATATCTATCTAACAAAAACTAACAAAACCAAGTTATATAAAAAAGTGACAAAAAGCAAAATGAAACAGAAATTCCTGTACGAGGCCAAAAGGCTCCTATCTCAGCATAATGTATTCTGATAGGGGCCCGCTGTGATGTCACGGGCAATTACAATAATAAATAAATAAATAATCTATTTTATTATATAGTTTCCAATGGAGAAGAGCCGGCAAGAAACTCCACGGTTACTCTTTTAAAAATAATTAGTTTTTAAATTATTTTCAAATTACAGTAGGTATGGGAGGATAGCGTAGGCCTGTCAACAAGTGCCACTTAAAATATTATCAAATAAAATAAAATAAATAATTCATTCTTTCTTATTATAAGTGCGTAGTGTGGGACGCTCCCCATCTACATAGATGAATCGACAGAAGACCTTAAGTAGGTGGCTGGGACAGACTGGATGCGGAAGGTGGAGGACAGGGTGTTGTGGCGCCGCCTGGGAGAGGCCTACGTCCAGTAGTGGACTGCGATAGGCTGAGTTGATTGATTGACATAATATCACGCATTGATGACAGCCCAACGGGTCGATAGAAGGTTAAGCTACGATTGCCGCGGTCGGTTCATGGATGGGTGACCATCCATTACATATCTAGACCCCTCCTTGCCTCGGAAAACACGTTAAGCCGTTGGTCCCGGCTGTCATCCGTAGATCTTTGACAGTCGTTACAGGTCAGAAGCCCGGAAGTGTGACAACCAGTCTTACCAAGGGATATCGTATTACCCAGTATCTGGGTTGTGGAGGTCTGATAGGCAGTCGCTCCATGTAAAATACTGGTATTCAGCTGCATCTGGTTAGAGTGGAAGCCGACCCCAACATACGTAGTTGGGAAAAGATTGCCTCAGAAGTAACGCGAAAAGCGCTCTTCAAGTCAAATAGCTACTATGAACGTATATGCAGTTGACGATACGGAATTGTATCATCAGGTGTGATCCCAATGTCAATATTTTGAAAGCGCAGACACTTGAGCGTGGCTTCGTTATGAAACACGTTTCCCAGAAGCCATTGTTTTAACTGTTTAAGTTTTGTTTGAGGTACAATTCTCAGGTGTTGGGAAAGACTGCTGAAGTATAACAAGAGGATGACAGGTGCTTCTGTATATTGTAAACTTCAATCCACCTGCTAAGGAATTTCATTGTGTTGATGAACGAATACAATAATTATGTAACTTGAACTTAACATTTAGTAAATCGAAGAATAAAAAAAAATGGTATTCTAACTTAACTAAAACTATTCACAAACTAAAATATAGCTTCGAAAAATTCATCCGCATCGCTGTCGACTGGTAATGTACCCAAGAGATTGCATTTCATTGATATTTCAATTTAATTCGAAATATTTTATTTCTCATAAACCAACATGGGCATTTATGAGACGTCAGGAGCTAGGTCCACGGTTCAAATTGGTTGTTTCCTATGGAGAAAAGCTGGCAAGAAACGCAACGGTTGTCAGTTACGATAATCATACCCTTCCTAGCCATATCCTCTTCCGCACACTGAAAAAAATGAAAATGAAAAATGTTTTATTCGAAAACAAAATTAGTCTTAACAATAATGAGGTTGACTTCTCCTTTTAAGTGCGAAAACACCTGTGCCAGGAGAAGCCGCACTCCCTTAACTAGAATAGATTAAATTAGCTTAACAAATGTAGGTATTTGCATAAATTCTTTATACGATTTTTAGGTGTATGTGCATTGGGGAGGGTGTGTGTGTGTGTGTAAGGGTGTGTTTGTTGTTGTTTGTTTGTGTATGACTTTGTGAGATTATACATTTATGTAAAGAGATTCAAACATTTTTTTTTTTGTTTGAATCACTCCTCCACTCCATCCATCGTTTCTTTGGTCTTCCCCACTCTTATATCTTCATTCATACTCAAAACTTTCCTCACGACATTTTCCTCATAGCATCATCATTATCCTGCCCATATTCCAATTTTATTTGTGGTCGGCGCAACGTATCACGCAGTCCATCCAACGTTTCTTTGGTCTTCCCCTACTCTTATAGCCATCTACATTCATACTCAAAAGTTTCCTCACGGCATTTTCCTCATTCCACAATGTTTAATCTCATAATAAGTCAGCTTATCTTATTATTTTTAACCGACTTCTAAAAAAAGGAGGAGGTTCTCAATTCGGATGTTTGTATTTTTTTTTTGTTATGTTTGTTCGCGCATAACTCCGTCGCTTGCCAACCAATTTGAAAAATTCTTTTTTTGTTGGAAAGGGTATACTTCCCAAATGGTCCCATAATTTTTTTATCAAAATCGGACAAGCGGTTTTTGAAAAATCAACAAAAATAAAAAATAAATATCACAACAAAAAAGTGAAAAATAAAAACTTTTTTACGAAATAAAAAAACAACCGACTTCCATAAAAACTTTAATTTCGGAAGTCGGTGGCGAAAACCGAAATACAAAAACCAAAGACACCGATTTCCGAAATTAAAGTTATTTTTTACTTTGTAGTGTTTTTATGGAAGTCGGTTGTTTTTTTTTTGTGGCCCATTGGTTTTCCCTCCTCCAAAAATGATGGACTTCCTTCCTCAGTGCTGACTTTCGTTATAAAAGAAACTTTTGTGCAAAATTTCATGGTTCTAGGGCCAGCGGCTTAGGCTGTGCGTTGCCTCTCAGTGAATGGACTTCAGATTTTTATTTAGTAGCTGTTAGGCCAAGTGATGGTTTCCCAGTAAACCAAGCACTCCATTGTAGCGGTGTATTCCGTTAGGTTGGTATCACCGCAGTTAACTGATATAATCTACTGTGTCACGGTCGTTGACAGCTTGTCTCTGGTTCTTACTGTGCTTGATGCGCACATCCATTTACTTACACATCTTTCTCATGTAGTCATATGTGATACGAGAATATATAGTTCACCATCATTATCATCAACATTTCAGCTCGGAATCACCCACTCCTGGATGCGTATCTAGCGGGGCGCAAGAGTGACCAATCCTTCTTTGTCCACCCAAGAAAAATCAACAGTATTGAAGAATTACTAACTGTTTAACCGCTTCTATTAAGGTTCCGTGCCTCAAAAGGAAAAAAAAAACGGAACCCTTTTAAGATCACTTCGCTGTCCGTCGTCCGTCTGTCTCTCTCTCTGTCAAGGCCCTTTTTTATATGACTGTGGTTAGTTCAGCTGGAAGGATGTCCCTTAGACCAAATCCCTAGCTACGCCAATGGATATTGGCCACCCCTTTCTTCTGGCATATTTCCCGGTTCCATCCGTCCCTCATTCCAGTGTTAACTGAGACTTTAATATAGTTCATAGTTGTTATAGTATAGTTCACGCTGTGGTTAAAAGATTTACCATGCATGTCAGAATTGTTCTGATTACACTCTAATAAACAAGTACGTTGGACTAAATATAATTTACTATACGAAATGGCAGTTGTTTTTTGGGCCAATTCAGTACGCCCCGCTTGAGCGTCACAGGACACGTTGCAAATGGCCGTCGTATTGTTTTGGTACTTCTCTAAAGATTTAGGTCTAAACCGTGGAATAAGACTTTTTGTGTGTATTTTGCGTTTACTAAGAGATATTTAGAACATTTTTATCATGAAATTGTGCCATTTTGTACAATTTGCTATCAAAAATACTAGTTCCACGGACACTTACGTTGCTATCAGCGCCAAAATAGCAAAAATCAAATGTCTTCGTTTTGTCATCGATAATATGAAGTCCAGCGTACTTGTATAATATAGGTCAGTGACTCGATCCCTTTTTTGGAACGCAACTACATTCAGGCAAGACTCTCTTAGTTACGTCATCATTCTCCTGCCCGTATCCCAATTAATTTGGCGTCAGCGCAACATGTCTTTTTCTTCCATACTTTCTAATCATACCATCATTCACACAGTCCATCCATCGTTTCTTTGGTCTTCCCCTACTCTTATAACCATCGACAATAATACTCAAAACTTCCCTCACGACATTTTCCTCATTCCTCCGTAACACATGCCCATACCATGACAACTGGTTTCCACACAATTTTTCAGTTACCGGTGCCACTTTCCGACTTCCTCTTATATACTCATTTCTTATTCTGTCCATTCGTGTAACACCACACATCCCTCTCAGCATTCTCATCTCAGCTGCATGCCTTTCATTCATCCCTTTTGTGGCCCATGGTTTGCAGAGTTTAAAGTTCACGCTTTTGGCAGTTATATTGTAAGTCCCATGATTGAGAATATAGCTAATGGAAAAACTGAAAAAAAAAAACGAGATGGAGCAGTGGTAGCCAAGAGAGCAGAACACGACCTACAACTCGTAAGCGAGTTGTAGGTCGTTGGTTCGAACCCAGACAGCCGCTTTACTTTGTGTAAATTATTTCATCACTACTGCTCTCACTGCTCTCAAAGCGGTGAAGGAAAACATCATGAGGAAACCGGCATGTCCTAGAACCAAAAATTCGAAGACATGTGACATCTGCCAACCCGCACTGCCCCCACGTGGTGGATTACGGCCCACTCCCTCTTACCGAGAGGAGGCCTGTGCCCCAGCAGTGGGAACATTATAAGCTGATTATGTAAATGGAAAAACGCAGAATTTTCGATGATAATTTGTACTGCATCTTCCGTGTTCAATTAAGCCTTTATTTTTGGATTAAATGTCTTCAATTTAGTACCGTTGCCGAGTCAGTTTCGGTTACGAGTGGGCTGTTACTGATATTATCTATGGTTTCATGGTCGGTGACAGTGTTTCTCTGTGTGTACACAATGGTACACAACTGTACTAATGGCAGTTTGACTTGCCCTAAATGTGCATGACAATTATTTAATCATAATACCGTGAGAAGGGATCATATAGCTTTGCTATCGTCATTCTAATTCCCACCTGGACATGAGGTACCTTGGGTAACCTGGAAGTCTTTAAACATACTCCAAACCCAGGTTGGCTGAAGCAAGGAAAACCTGTTTAGGTTGAGATTTATAGATGACTCACGATCAGCAGTCGCGCTTGCTACCACGAACCAGCGGGACAGTGAAAATCTAGAAATCTAGAATGCTGCTCAAGCATGAATCTAGATCAGAAAACACAGATCATCTGATACTAACCTTGTTTTAAATAGATTATACTGAATTCGTGACTGATCATCGTTTACGTTTTCGAACATATCGATCGTACAAAACTGCGCGTTGGTCGTAATTTTTTAATCACGGAAAAAAATATAAGAGCCCCGCGGTTTCACCCGCATAAGTTTCGATCCCGTGGGAATATCAAAATAAAATGTATTTTATATGTTAATCCTGGTTATAAACCATCTGTGTGCCAAATTTCATCTAAATACGTTCAGGAGTTTTTACGTGAAAGAGTAACAAACATCCATCCATCCATCCATACAAACTTTCACGTTATGTACAAGGTATTTGTTGTTGTGTATGTTATCTAGCTTAATTGGACTTGTAATTAATTATTTTACTTGTAAGAAGTGAACAAAACGTAACATAATGCCTGTATTACCCATAGGAGTAGGCAGAGGGTCATTTTCTCGTGTATCGGCACAAAATATCGAGAACAAGAAGTTAGGCTCAATTTACACCGCCACGGAATGGAGTGGAATCGAGTTTTCGTACATAGCAAAATGAACTTTATGTCAATGGTCCAACGTACAAACTAGATACGAGCGGGAATTCCCGAGAATGCGCGAGAATTCTCCAGAAGATGCGCGACCTGCGCGTATGTGTGTATCTCATTTGTACGTTACACTTTTGACATAAAGTTCTTTATGATTTGTACAAAAAAAAATCGCTTCCATTCCGTTTCACGGCAGTGTAAATTGAGCCTTAGTCTAATTTAAAAGATAAATAGTTCAGAGGTGTAAAGTATATCCACATTTCACCAGGTATGTTTAACAATCAAATTATCCCATATGGCCTTCATTGCCCATTGGTTACCTTATACTTTAACAAATCATGTAGGTAATGTAACCAAACGTTCTAAAACATCAAACAGTTAAAAGTTAAAGGAAGAAGTTTATTAACCATTTCCAAAAATCATCTACATACACGAACTTTAACACCAGAAGGCCTTTTTTTTTTTTTTTTTTGTGGATGGGAAATCATCAAATGACCCCTCCCGCTCTGGGTGGAGCGGAAGGGAGTGTCAGACTTTTACTGACTAAAACCCACCCGTGTTCCGTCCTTAGCCCTTTCCGTTCCAGGGCAGCGGTTAACCTTTCGGAAAATCCCGCCGCCCCGGCACCAGAAGGCCTATTCTCGTAATTTAAAACGTTCAAAATCTAGTCGTAGTCTCATCTCGGCAACAAACAAATGTCAAAAACTTGTCAAAATGTAGGGAAATTAGAAGTATTTTTTGACAGAATGAGACTGAGATCAGCCGATCGATTCTGTAAAAATCTCACCGAGAACAGTTAGGTGAAGTGAGCTTAGAGTGAGCTGTCAATAGTGTCAATCCCTAGCATTAGTTGGAATGACAGCTCACTCCACGCTCACTTCACCTAAGTGTTAACAGTGAGATGGTTACAGAATCGCACTGTTGACTGAACGTTCTTAAAATTACGAGAATTGCCCCCCAGTTATCTCAAAATGTTCTTAGTCTTCATTTAGTTAGCTATACGTAAGGACATTTCGAAACGGGTGGTTGACACTTCCCGTGACCCAAGGGCTGGCATTTACCTTGGCCAGAGTCTAAGCATCATTGCCACACAACGTGGCAATGCCGCCAGTCTCTTGGGTATATTACGAGTTGACAGCGATGCGGATGAGTTTTTCGATGCTATATTTTAGTTTGTGTATAGTTTTAGTTAAGTTAGGATTTAATTTTGTTATTTTTATTAATTAATTAGGTATTCGCTGATATTTGCTTACTTATCAGCTATCTAAAAAGGTACAAATATTAAAAAAAATATAGAGATGCCGCTGAAACAGTCGAACACTAACACGTCCTGGAAGGAACATATCAAATTACATATAAGTCAACATGTATGCATCGATATTATACCGGGCAAACTTTTTATGTTTAATTGTGAGTGAACTGTAACTGACTTCATCCATTGTTTTACGGTTGACGACAGTTTTTATCTGTTTGTAACTGTTTTTGATGAGGTTACTCGCCCTAAATGTGCAGCTAACGTGAATTGGGGCCCGGCGGGGACTGTCAATGTTTGTAGATTTTGAATGATATTTTCATAGGATTTTTTAAACTTTTATTTAGATATTTTCAGTCTGTTTTCACGTAAGGCACAATGTTCCCCATCATTGACCCTGTCAATGTTGAAAATAACATCTAGAACATGTTTTAATTTTTAAATAAAAACGTCTAAAATTAACCCCCCATTTGAGGTTGAAAATAGCAAATACCTAAATCTATAGATAAAAGGTTTTTATCATAACATTTAAAAAAATACCGACTTTTAATTAAAAATAACATCCAATAATAACACGATAAAGTTTTTGGCATTCGTTTTCCAGCTGGCAAAAATACATTAGATACAGACGCCAGCACATCAAGCAAACCGAAACTGTCAAATTTTTCCAATCAACCTTGACTTGAACCTAATGCTTTGGCAATAAAGTTGAAAATCTATTAGAGAAATTTGACAGATTGTAGTAGCCTGATGTGCCTTTGTACCTTCTTTTCTTGAGTAAATTTTGCCCTAACATACAGCAGTTTTCCAACTGTCACTCCACTAACTGTATTTTTTCCGCATCCTGTATAATGTCGTTTTCGACAGCCTCCCAAATAGGCACACTTCCCCCCTTCCCAACATTTCAGCAACAAACACAGATTTAGTGCAACAGACTCCATAAAAACCAGAATAGAATAGTTCTTTATTTGCACAGAAAGTAGGTACAAGTTACAGTTGTTAAGTTTAAAATTATCCTTATACTTGCTACCTTAACTGAGGCATGCAAACAGTTTTAGCTATAGTAATAAAGACTCATTAATATAATATATTACTAGCGGACCCGGCAGACGTCGTCCTGCCCGAAAAAGCAGCGCCACCTACCGGGTCCAATTGTATACAAACCTTGTCCTGGCAATAACTAACACAAAAAAAAAGAACTATCCAATTTGGTGCAGTCGATCGGAAGTTATGCGCGTACATACATTTCGGTGGTTCATTTTTATTTGTACAGGGTTATTGGTAAGACCCCTCCGTGCCTCGGAAAGCACGTTAAGCCGTTGGTCCCGGCTGTCATTCGTGGATCTTTGACAGTCGTTACAGGTCGTCAGTAGCCCGAAAGTCTGACAACCAGTCTTACCAAGGGGTATCGTATTACCCAGTAACTGGGTTGTGGAGGTCAGATAGGCAGTCGCTTCATGTATGTTTGCCATGTCAAGATAAAATCAAGTTTCTACCGTTTTAAACCATAAGATGAAACCAACGACATCTTATATTCTTAACACAATCATGTGATAATACTTCTTTCTTGATAGCAAGCCGGTTTACACCGGTTCACCTTCGACCAACGTCCTTTAAAACATCTTCATCAACCAAATATTGAACTCAGGCGTAGAATTAATAAATTAATTTAGTATTTGATGTTAGATACGTAAAATAAATACATAAAAGAAAAAAAATAACTTAAACTTAATAAGAAATAAATTTAATTTCGGAAGCCGGTCTTTGGTTTTTTGTATTTCGTTTTTCGCTACCGACTTCCGGAATTAAAGTTATTTTTCACTTTGTAGTGTTTTTATGGAAGTCGGTTGTTTTTTTTTTGTAAAAAAGTTTTTATTTTATTTTTATTTTAATTTTTCAAATCGGTTGGCAAGCGACGGAGTTATGCACGAACAAACATTAAAAATAAATTTAAAAAATACAAACATCCGAATTAAGAACCTCCTCCTTTTTTTAGAAGTCGGTTAATAAAAAGAAAGATACGTGTTTCGGTTGATCGACATTGAATAATCTTCGTAATCTATTTGTAAATGAGTTAAATAATGAGTAGGGTAGGAGTAGTGTAGGAGTAGGGTAGGAGTAGGGTAGGAGTAGTGTAGGAGTAGTGTAGGAGTAGTGTAGGAGTAGGGTAGGAGTAGGGTAGGAGTAGGGTAGGAGTAGGGTAGGAGTGGGGTAGGAGTAGGGTAGGAGTAGGGTAGGAGTAGGGTAGGAGTAGGGTAGGAGTAGGGTAGGAGTAGTGTAGGAGTAGGGTAGGAGTAGGGTAGGAGTAGGGTAGGAGTAGTGTAGGAGTAGGGTAGGAGTAGGGTAGGGGTAGGGTAGGGGGTAGAACACCACGCGAACGAAGTAGCGCCGGCCAGCTAGAAATAATTTAAATAGCAAAACAACGTTTGCCGGGTCAGCTAGTATTGTATAATTAATGGTTTTTACAGTTGAGTTTTTATCTTGGTCTAAATAAGATATATTCTATGCTTCCAGACAGATTTTATCGTCAATGTTTAAAGAATCACTTAGTTGGGCTCCACCGTATTATTGTGATGTATTTTCCTCAATGCGTTTTGTTATACCTAAAACAAGTCTACAAAAACAACATTTTTGAACACCTTGACGGGTCAGATCATGTTATTTTAGGCTTGTTTTCTAGAACGCTTTGTACCTCGAGTTAAGTCTGACATATTTTAAATACTTATATCAACTCAAATCTAGTTTTAAAATGAGATTCGTTTGCGTCTATTGCTCTTGAATACGGGAGCATGCAACTTTTAGGGATAAAATCTCGAAATTATAAACTCAAACTGAAAGCATTTAATTCAATTAAACCATTTACAGGCAATTTTGAATTGTCAAAATTAAAATAGTCGGTCCGTTTGTCAGAAAGTTGACCATTCCAAAACGTAGATCTCTATGGAGAAGAACGGGCAAGAAACTCCAAGGACACTCTTTTAAATAAAGATATTACAAAATTCTGGGTATATTATTCTTGTTGCTTCTATGTGAGAACAATGTAAAAAAAAACAAGTGGAGAAACAATAAAAAATAGCAGATTAAAAATAAACTCTGGTTTTGCGTTAGAGTTATGTATTTTATTTAAAGATAAGCCGTTTGCCCTATGGGTGTTCCAATCCCCTATTAACCCTATTTAGGGGATGAATTTCCAAAAATCCTTCCTTAGTGCCCTTTCGTTTTTTATGGAACTCTCGAGGAAAAGGGCTTTGAAGGTTTATGGCATGCCTACGGTCCCCCATTTTGTTTTTTTTTTCAAAATGGCGGACACGGCATGATAAAAAAAATATCGATAGCTGACATCAATGGAAACAGAAAACATAATCAAACAAACCCCAAAAAGTGTCAAGTTTCCGAGATAATAAGGGGGGGGGGGGGGGGATGGGTCCGCGCCCACTCGACCGAAGAATAATACCAGATGTTTTATTACCAATTTTGCATGCACCCATGAGCACAATGTTTTGCGTTTGTTAGCAATTATTTGTGCAATGTTACTTAGTTTGATATACAGAATACGTAGTTGACGGCTATGTGGTGTCGGTTGTTACACCCTGTATACCTACATAAACTGTGTCGAATAATCTCTTTAAATCACCTTTTCCATCTTTCCAGGACCCAAACACGACAAGAAGGTGGTCTGCTACATAGCCTCCTGGGCGGTATACCGGCCAGATCCTGGCAAGTACACCATCGAAGACTTGGAGCCAGCACTGTGCACCCACCTTGTGTACTCCTTCGCGGGGCTGAACGAGTCTTCGAATGCTATTAGGAGTCTTGGTATGCATATTTTTTAAACCATACTTACCTTTTAGTGTTACAGTATTTTTATCGAACGAAGTGACGCGCGTTTCAATTGTGGTAACCAAGTGTACAAACCCCTAAACAAAATTAGATTAAAAAAAAAAAAAAAAAAAAGTGTACAAACACACTGTCAATGTGTGCGTAAAGACGAGGAGCGTCAGCACATTACACACACACACTTCTGACTTCGCCATTGTCTCGGACGGTACCGAGAGCTCCTGCGCTTACACACCCATATTCACAGCGTATTTGTACACTTGGTTACCAGAAGTAAAGTGCGCGTCGCTTTGAGAGATAAAACTACAATACCTTTGTGGCAGTTTCTTTCTAAAATTCAACGCACTAAAATTAACGCACTGCCCAGTGCTTGGAATGGACAGTTTTCGCTTCAACTCCTATCATACAATCAGCCTTTCGAAGCTAAATGTCAAGAACCACATTACTCAAGTCATACCAACACGGTGTTCAAGGATAATGAGATTATAATATAAATACTTAATATTCAATAGATTACTAATTATTCGGGTTGCACTATAAGTACTAGTATTCCTGTTAAACCCTCTATCTATGCAGAATAGGATGGAATACGAGGCCGGGGTTTAAAGTGCCGGGGGTAAGTTGTTCCGGCACATCAATAGTGCAACGGTCGGATTCGAAATCACGACCTCTGGTTCGCCAGTCGTCACTTTTGCCTATAGGAATTGTATTTTCTCATAAATTCTTGGCAATTCGTGCGTTATTCTGTCAACCTTTTTCGAGATAAATAAAAAAAAAATGCGAATCTAGTCACATACATGCAAGCAACGGCCGGCAGAGTTAGAATGAAAACTCATATCTATCGTGTCATTTAAAAATTGAACGAACTCTTTACTTCGAAACATGGCAACGAAGGAGGTAACTTATCAAAGGTTTTATTTCAATTTCGAACCGGCTTGCAAATAAAGCTGTTTAAAGTAAAAAAGAAACAAATGAACGTTTTGGTTGTTGGAACATTATCGTTGTTCGTCATTGATTCTACAATTTATAATTAACTAGTTGTTGCCCGCAACTTCGTCTGCGATCCAAGATGAAAAGTAGCGTATGTACTTCTCCACGCACAAACTTACCTGCAATAGTGATGCTAAGCACAATTCAATTTCTACATGCGACGCGGGAGTTGAATGTCCCTGTGTTAATCGCGTGCATTTCGACAAATTACCTTCTAATCGCCTTGTTGTGATGTCTCCGCTTTCCTTATAATTACGTCAGTTGCCAGGCGTAAACCGATTAAAATTTAATCTTTTACAAATTAAAAAACTTTGTAGTGAGTTTGTCGAAGGCCCGATGGTCGGTGGGGCAGACGAGTCCTGGAGTGGAAAACGCGTATCGACAAGCGTGGTGTGGGACGCCCCCCAGCTAGATGGACTGACGACCTAAAGAAGGTGGCTGGGACGGACTGGATGCGGGTGAAAGACAGGGTGTTGTGGCGCAGCCTAAGAGAGGCCTATGTCCCAGCAGACTGCGATAGGCTGAGTTGGTTGATTGATTGTAGTGATTTTGAAGGCCTATCACTTACTTCGTATAGGAGACAACCTGAGGAAAATGTTGTGAGGAAAGTTTTGAGTATGAATGTCGATGGATATAAAAGTAGGGGAAGAACAAAGAAACAATGGATGGACTGTGTGAATGATGATGGTTCCGTGGTGACTACTGAGATGACGACTAATAGAAAAGTATGGAAGAAAAATACATACATGTTGCACCGAATTAGTTTAAGTTTAGTTTAATTTGTTTAACATTCAGCATTACACTGAACTGTACCCTGATTGCGTAACACACGATCAATCGGAATCGGTTACATTTTGACAGTTCAACAACATTCATTGCGTTATTTACGTTGTTGAGCAGTCACAATATGACACATTTTTTGAACATTTGAAGCAATGGATTAGCAATATCCTTCAAAATGATTCAGATTGAGATCGATTGTGTGTTACGCAATTAGGGTGCTGCATTTTGCAAAGAAACGTAAGAAATTTTGAATTTCGTGGGTTATCCTGGCGTTTCCCCCTTTTTTTTGGTGGGAAATCATTAAATAACTTCTCCCGCTCTAGGCGGAGCGGGAGAAGTTATTTAACGGGAGGTGTCAGACGTTTACTGACTTAAACCCACCCGTGTTCCTTCAGTTGCCTGTGCCAGGGGCCACAGTATCTTTTTCGAACAACTCGCGACTTTCGTTTCCCCCTTAAATGAATACTAAAGCCTATTGAAAGTAACTTCATAAGAGTAATAGCTAGGTAACAAATAAAAATTCTTACATTTTCCAGATCCCTGGCAAGACCTGGAAACAGACTACGGCAAGGCTGGCTACAAGCGTCTAGTTAACCTTAAGCAGAAGTACCCTCACCTGAAGGTGACCCTGGCCATCGGGGGGTGGAACGAGGGGTCCCCTCGGTACTCCGCCATGGCCAGCAAGCCGGAGACCAGAGCCGTTTTTATTAAGAGCGTCATGTTGATGTTGAAGTGAGTACTGTTCCATAATTTTCATCATCTGCCTAGGGTTTTCCCAACTATGTTGGGGTTGGCTTCCAGTCTAACTAGATGCAGCTGAATACCAGTATTTTACATGGAGCCACTGCCTATTTTACCCCCACAAGCTAGTTACTGGGTGACACGACACTCCTTAGCAACTGTTAGTGACATCGAGGCGCAATCTGTAATTGGATCCAGCCGATCGATTCTGTAAAAATCGATTTATTCCATTCTAATACCAAAAACTAATACCACTGGTATTTGATTCAACTCTTATTTTTTTTCTATTCCGAACGGATACCACTTTTTAAATAATTTAATTTAATGTACGAACGAATACCAACAACTTGAATTTGGTACAGTCAGCGCAGTCAAACCTAATCAAAGTAAATTTGTTTTTCAATATTTTTATGTAATCGTAATATAATGCTTAAAACTTTCCAAATTCACTTCACTCCAATATTTTTACAAAGGTTAGCATAGGTAAGAGTAGTTTTAGTGAATCATCTTGCTATTTTTTTTACCTGCGAGAAAGGGTGAGTTTGCTCTATTGTTCCAAAATTCGAAACAACCAATCAGAGTCAAGTGTGACTGGAATGTTGTGCTTTGACTCGGAGAGAAATTTTATCTACATAAATTCCTCAGTACTATACTAATAGTTGATTTTCTGTGATATTTTATAATTCTTAGATTATAAGTGAATTATTCATATATGACGTTTTTGCAAAAAAAAATTGCTGATTCATTGCTATATAGGTGAAGAATGACTGATTTGATTAAACAAAAAGTTGATTTTCTGTGAAATTTTACAATTGTTAGGTAAGGTTAGAATTCATTGCAAAAAAAATTGCTGATTCATTGCTATGTAAGTGATGAATGACTGATTTGATTATACAAAAAGTTGATTTTCTGTGATATTTTATAATTGTTAGATTTAAAGTGAATTTTTCATATTAGATATTATTGCAAAAAAAAAATGCTGATTCATTGCTATGTAGGTGATGAATGACTGATTAGATTATACAAAAAGTTGATTTTCTGTGATATTTTACAATTGTTAGATAAAAAGTGATTTATTTTTGTTAAAAATTTACCTGACATAGTTGTTATGAGATAGGTAGACGTGAATAATTACGTACCTATCTAATAATAACTATGTCAGATAAATTTCAATATAAATTAAGAGTTAATTTTTTGAGATATTTTGTAATTTTTAGATTGTAAGTAAATTCTTCCTGTTTGATGTTTTTGCAAAAAAAAATATTATACAGGTATAGAGAGGAACTAAAATTATATTAAAGTTGATTATTTAAGTGATATTTTATCATTGAACAAGACGTTTGCTAACAAAATTTGATTTTTTTGGAGTTATCTGTTTTTTTTTTCAATAAAAGGTCTTATATTTACATACAAAGCATTTTTACTGACTGTACCTTATATCTTTGAACTTGTTTTGGTATTAGTTTAAACAATGGTATCGGTTCGGAATAGAAAAAAAATATGAGTTGAAACAAATACCAGTGGTATTAGTTTTTGGTATTAGAATGGAATAAATCTAAAAATCTCACCGTGAAAAGTTAGGTAAAGTGAGCTGTTAATAGTAAGAGTGTGAGAGTGTGTGTGTGAGTGTGAGTTGTGTGTAGTAGTAGTGAGTGTAGTTTTATTTTAATTTTGAGCTTAATTTTGATTGTAATTTTGACTTTATTTTTGATTTTGATTTTGATTTTGATTTTAGTTTTGATTTTAATTTTGATTTTACTTTAATTTTATAAGTCTGCGATTCTATTTTGATTTGATTTATATGGATTTTTATCTGAATTAATGATTTGATTTTGATTTGAATAGTGTCAATCCCTAAAATTAGTTGGAGTGACAGCTCACTCCACGCTCACTTTACCTAAGTTTTCACGGTGAGATGGTTACAGAATCGCATTGCTGTACTGTCACGATCACTAATATGTCAACACTTGGAAACTTTCAATAGCGATTTTTGAGTGAAATAACGAAAACAACAATTAAATACGACACATTTCAAAAACCTTTGGGTTCGAAAATACTGTGTTCGTAGCAACATAAAATATCATTATACATAAAAAATAAAGGAGTAAATCGCTTTTGAATAAAGCCAAGTGTATAATTACATACTTATGTTCATACTGTAGGTACATGATTCTGACGAAACGGAAAATGTTTCATCAATCATTTAACGCATTTTTCGTCGATTATTAAAAAATACAATAACTACGCGGTCAAACTGAACAACTTTTTTTTCTAATAACCGACAAAAAATATTTGTCGTTGAAATTTTGACCTGTAAAGGTAAAGGTAGCCTACTTGCCGGGCCAAAGGGGATCGTGATATGGGTTCATTTTCGAACCAAGGCCAACACAAATGAATTCGCACACTTGGTTGAGGTTCAAAGTGAACTTTACAGAATTATTCACACACTTTAGGTACCTACTACACTATAGCAGTTTTTTGTTTATTTCGTTCAACGAATGATGGCCGCGATTCCCTTGTTCACAAACTAAACTTTGCATCTTTTTCTTTCTATTTCATTAAGAAAAGGACAGAAGATGAATATTAGTTTAGTCCTGTCAAATTAGCCAGCGTCTATAGTAGCCATATTTTTAATCACGTCTAAACTTGCTATGGAGTATCTTAATTTGATATGACTAATATTTATCTGCTGTCCTTTTCTTAGTGAAATAGAAAGAAAAGATGCACTGAACTTAAATTTAGTTTAGTTTGTGAACAAGGGAATCGCCGCCAGTGTTTTTCTGTCTTATTATCAAATTAACGCGAAACCGAACTCCATCCTGTTACACAGGATGGAGTCGAATTAATGTCATTTATATATTTAAAGTTATTATCACTGAAGTTCAATGCCACGATAACAATAAATTAACAAGTTGTAGTAGAATTAAATTCAAAACAATGAGTCACTACCAAATGAGTAAACACCCAACTACCTACTGCCCGGTTTCTGATAAACTTTCAATCATTCAATCAATCTCATTATTCAAAAAATCAAACATTCAATCAAAAAAAAAAAATGTATATAAGTAGTTTATCAGCCATCTTGTTACCATAACACAAGCATTAGGTTGCTTAGCTTGGGACAAATGGTGCTGTGTGAAATGTCCAGGAATTTATTTATTTATTAATCATTCTTGATTCAATGAAGGTTATTTAAGCGAAGTACCACCTTAAAGCCCCATTCACACGATGCTTTCTTGTTTGTGGTAACCCAGTGGTATTGAGCCCCAACACCACTGCTCCCAAAACGGTGAAGGAAAACATCGTGAGGAAACCGGCATGTCCTAGAACCAAAAACTCAAAGACATGTGGCATCTACCAACCCGCACTGGGCCCGCGTGGTGAATTATGGCCCACTCCCTCTCAGAGAGGGGAGGCCTGTGTCCCAGTAGTGGTAACATGATAGGCTGATTGGGGCGCGCCTATTGTGATTCTTGTTCTTTGCCTGGCCCTTTCCCATTTTATTTGGGGTCGGCCCTCCGTGTCATGCGTCTCCAGGTAGCTCGGTCCTGGGTCGTCTCTTTATTGACTGGGGCTTCTTTGGAGTTCTTATTTACTACGGACATCCATGTGATTTTAATAATAATAATAATAATTTATTTCATAAAAGTGACAACATGGTTACAGATATTACATTTACAACATACAAGTAGAGTCAAGAACATAGGTCCCCTGGCTCCCAAACTAGGTATATACCTGTGACTTGGGAGTCAGTTTTCCTCTATTATAAATGTCATTATGCATGTCGTTGGCTGTAAAAAGAAAACAAAAAGGTACATTTTTAAAGATTAATAGTACGTACAAATTAAAAATTACAAAATTAAAATTAAACAATAATGAAACGTGTGTAATTGTGTGTAATGAGAGAGTGTGTGTGTATGGGTGTGTGTTTGGGGAAAGTTAAGTGATTAGTGAATGTATGAAATGTTTGTGTTGGACTATTGGGTAGTAGAGAATAGAAGGTTTTCTATTTCGTCGTAGTTTTTATCCATCAACCACTCTTTCACTACGATTTTACATTTGTGCGAATTAAGTTTTTGTATCGCAAGCAGTTTATTGATCCTGTTATATCGTTTTTGACTAAGATAAGAAAACTGGTGTTCAGCAAAGGTGGTATTATGTCTGACAGGAGGGAAAACAATATCAGCGCGACGTTTATTCGTTAATTTTAGTGGCACGCGATGTTTTCTCAGTACACACTGAAGCACAAACAGTTTCCTTACTGAAAGCAATTTGCATTCCTTGTAAAGCTCTTCTGTGGGATGTCTGTAGGGCCTGCAGTACATTACTTTGAGAACTGCCCTTTGTGCTCTCTCCAATTTAAGAAAGTAGGTCTTACAGGCTCCACCCCATGCTGGCAGGCAGTATGCAAGAAGTGACTGACACAGAGACATGTAGACCAACCTGAGAGTATCTGTGTCAGCTGAATGGCGAAGTTTCTTAAAAATGTAAATAAGTTTTCGTGTTCTTGCAACCAAGTTGTCTACGTGAGTATACCAGTTTAAATGTCTGTCTATCAGCACACCCAAGTATTTTATATTTGACGTTATTGCTAGAGCAGGACACGTGCATGAGATTGTTCTTAAGTGCTCTGGGCAGGTATGACCTTTAATAACAAGAGGTATGTTGGGCTGGGATTTTTTGCTTATTGAAAAGGTAACTATTTTAGTTTTTTCTGTATTTAATGTTAGAAGATTATTTGCAAGCCAATTCAATACTGTGTCTAATGCCGCCTGAGCATACTGTTCAGTTTCTCTCCAGTCTGCGCCATGTACAAGAAGTGCTGTATCATCAGCGTAGGTAAACACAGAGCAATTAGTGAGGGCTAGAGAACATAGGTCATTTATATAAATGAGGAAGAGCGTTGGACCCAGAATGCTTCCTTGTGGGACGCCGTAATCAATCCTTGCCTTATCACTCACCACTTCGCCAATCTTTACATGTTGGTATCTGTTTTTGAGGTAACTCGTAAAAATTTCCAGCGCAATACCGCGTACACCTATGCGTTCCAATTTTGATAAGAGTGTTGGGACAGGGACAGTGTCAAAGGCTTTAGATATATCCAGAAACATTCCCAGACACTTTCGGCCACCATCTATATGTCTAGTTGCCTTTTCAGAGAAAGCTACAACCGCATCTTCAGTAGAAATACCGGTTCTGAAACCGTATTGACTGTCTGAAAGAACATTATTTGTACGCAGATAGCCAAGCAAACGATTGTTTAGAATCTTCTCCAAAATCTTAGACATTGTTGGTAAAACGGATATTGGTCTGTAATTGTTAACACTATCCCTGTTCCCTCCCTTATGAATTGGATGAACGAGTGCTATTTTAAAGGTGTCGGGGAAAATTCCACTTGTAATTGCTAGATTGCAGATATGAGTGATGCAAGGGACTAGGGTCTTTTGCGTCAATTTCAAAATTTTTGTGGAGATACCGTCAATTCCAACTGCTGAATCTGTTTTTAACTTATTCAGAATATTTTCTACTTCTTCATTGTCTGTTTCTAGAATGCAAATGGAATTAGAGAGTGGCGGTGGACCGGGAGTTACGGCCGATTTAGAACTACCATGTTGTATCTTAGTGGCTAAATTATTTCCTATGCTCACAAAATATTTGTTGACTGAGTTAGCTGCTCTTCGTGTATCTGTTTCAGTTCTCAGGAGTTCACTAGGTGGAGATGGAGCGGGTTTGGTATGGGTAATTGTTTTTATAAGGTCCCAAGTAGCCTTAAGGTCATTTTTCCTTTTTGTAAATTCGGTTTTCTCATAATTTATTTTTAATTTGCGTAGCAAAGAGTTGCAAAAATTACGATATCGGGAGTACGATATTTTCAAAATAGAATTTTCCGGATCCGATTTTTGTTTTTTATGCATTTTGTCTCTGTTACGAATACAGCGTAGTAAACCGGGAGTGATCCATTGGGGGTCTTCCTCGTCCTTGGGGTTTGGTTTTGATATCCAACACTTTTCTGGTCATGTGGTCGGATGGTCGCCTCATAACGTGTCCGTACCACCGCAGACGGCTCTCCTGTAGTTTATCTGGATTGGAGCCTATTGTGATTAACCGAACACAAATTCAGTTAGCTGGCTGCTACTGAGAAAATCCTTATAAAATTACGAAATAACGCATTTCCTGACCTGGTTGTCGAACCCAGGTCCCAAAGCTCAGCCGTTGCAATTGTAACCACTAGACTAACGTAGCAGTCTTGTCCGTTCTTCTCCATAGAGATCTAGGTTTTGGAATGGGCAACTAGCTTCAACTTTCTGACTAACTGACCGACTATTTAATTTTAACAATTTAGTTAACAGTGCCTGTAAATGGTTTAACTCAAATAAATGCTTTGAGTTTGAATGTAATAACCTACATTTTATAAAAAGTATTTTCTCCTTCTTTTCAGTAACTATAAGTTTGACGGTCTGGATTTAGACTGGGAGTATCCAACGAAGAGAGACGGCAAACCTTTTGACAGAGAAAACTTCGTTCTACTTGTGAAGGTATGCCCTTTTATTTTTACCTTTTGTTTCGGGTGGAAGTATAGATCAAGCTCTCGGTTACCCTACCCTACGGCAGAGGGGTATTTAGGAACCCAATCGATCTAAACCACATGAGAGCGAGTCACTGTAGCGATCCAGCAGAATATTAGCATCAGGTACATTTGCCTGACACACGCTGAGCAGCACCCTAATTACGTAACACACTATCAATCAGAATCTGAATCATTTTGAAGGATATTGCTAATCCATTACTTTATATGTTCTAAAAATTTGTCTGCTGAGCAAAGTAAATAACGCAATGAATGTTGTTGAACTGTCTAAATTTAAGCCATTGCTACTGTTAGTGTGGTACGCAACTACCCCGCTGTCCAGCGGGGTAATTGCGTACCATTTGCGTCCCATTTTGTGTAGCCCTGTGTTATTATATTACACAGGGCTACACAAATAAAGTGAAATGTTAAGTTTAATGCCTGGTGGTGGTAGTGTAATGTGTGTGGTGTGTGTGTTATGTGTAAGTTATATTTAACTCTTGTGCCTCTGCAACATTTCACTCAGAAAGAGACTCGTCTACTCTCTAATCTCGTCTTAGCTCATCACAATTGATCTTGATTTATTAGACATAAAATAACGACCTCTAAAAAACCTTTTAGCAAAAATGTACCTCATTGATGTTGGTTACCTACACTGTCCTGTGTGTGTGACTGTAAATCATGTGTGTATTAATCTTTACTTGCAATATTTCCGACAAGGTTCATCTTTACTTTATTTGCGTCATCATCTGCCTAGCCTTTTCCCAACTATGTTGAAGTCGGCTTTCAGTCTAACCGGCACCCTAATTGCGTAACACACAATCAATCTCAATCTGAATCATTTTGAAGGATATTGCTAATTCATTGCTTCATATGTTCAAACAATGTGTCTGCTCAACAACGTAAATAACGCAATGAATGTTGTTGAACTGTCAAAATGAAACCGATTCCGATTGATCGTGTGTTGCGCAATTAGGGTGCTGATGTATCTGAATACCAGTATCTTACATAGAGCCACTGTCTATCTGATCTCCACAACCCAGTTGCTGGGTAAAACGATATCGATTGGTAAGACTGGTTGTCAGACTTTCGGGCTTCTGACGACCCGTAGCGACTGTCGACCAACGGCTTGACGTGCTTTCCGAGGCACCTCGGTCTCGGTATGTAAAGATGGTCACCCATCCAGGGACCAACCGCGGCAAGCGCAGCTTAACTTGATCCATCGACCCGTGCGGCTGTTATTACTTAGCCACAAGCCCCACCTTTCTTTGCGTACAATGAGGAAATAAAAAAAAGCATTTTAGAAAATTTCCCCAAACAACATCACATGGACGTTTTTCTCTCACGATCCTATGATTAACTCCATCTTTTCCTTCTAGGAACTTAGTGAAGCCTTCGACCCTTACGGCTACATCCTCACAGCAGCCCTCGGAGCCGGCAAAACCACGATGGAGACAGCATACGACCTGGCCAAGCTCAGCAGATACCTGGACCTCATACATATGATGTGCTACGACTACCATGGCACCTGGGACGGCGTGCTCGGAGCTAATGCTCCGTTGAAGGGAGTTAATGACAATGATACTCTGAGTGTGGTGAGTGCAAACATCTTCTTGGGTTCGATAAAGTGCAAAAGTTCCTTCTTGAAGAAAGACACTGCAGGATTTGTTAAAGATATAGACTCCGATATTAATCTATCTTTAAAAAAAAACCGGCCAAGTGCCAGACGGACCCGCGCACCGAGGGTTCCGTACAATTACAATTTACGATTCTCGTTCAAACCAATTTTCGGTGGAAGTTTACAATGTACATCATATATTTTTTTTAGTTTTATCATTCTCTTATTTTAGAAGTTCAGGGGCCCACACATTTTACCATTTTGGATGTATCTCTCGCGCAAACTATTCAGCTTAGAAAAAAATCATATTAGAAAACTCAATATCATTTTTGAAGACCTATATTTAGATCCATATGGGTTTGATGAAAAAAAAAATTTTGAGTTTCAGTTCTATGGGGAACCCCCAAAATTTATTGTTTTTTTTTCTATTTTTGTGTGAAAATTTTAATGCGGTTTACAGAATACATCTACTTAGGTACCAAGTTTCAACAGTACCGTTACAGTTCTTATAGTTTGGGAAAAAAATTGGCTGTGACATACGGACAGACAGACATGACGAATCCATAAGGGTTCCGTTTTAGCCATTTGGCTACGGAACCCTAAAAATATGCACGGTTGGACAGTAGCGCCCAAAAAGAGCTTTGCCCAAGTTGGTGCTGTCAGAGCTACCCTGGTGTCTTATAGTAAATCTACTGTAGCATCCAGCCGACTAGCGGGTTGTAGGCCATAGGTTCGAACCCAGACAGGCGCTATATTTGTGTAAATTTTTCATCACCACTGCTCTCAAAACGGTGAAGGAAAACATCGTGAGGAGGCCTAGAACCAAAAATTCGAAGACATGTGAGTTGTGACATCTACCGAACCGCAGGCCGAAATCCACCACGCGGGTCTACCCGCGTGGTGGATTTCGGCCAGAGAGAGAGATTTCTCACAGAGAGGAGGCCTGTGTCCCAGCAGTGGGAATATTATAGCTGCGTCCCGCGGCTTCGCCCGTATAAGTTTCGATCCCGTGGGAATATCGGGATGAAAAGCATCCTATATGTTAATCCTGGTTATAAAACATCTGTGTGCCTTTCATCCAAATCCGTTCAGTAGTTTTTGCGTGAAAGAGTAACAATCGATCCATCCATCCATGCAAACCTTCACGTTAATAATATTAGTAGGATTATGATGATGTTCCAGTCTGTTTTACTCTCACCTATCGTCTTTACTGGTTTTACAAGTTTCATCAATTAAACCAGTTTAGGCTTGTCAAACGTACCGAATTCGAGTCCTCGCCATTTTTGAAGAAGAAGGAGGCTGAAGGAGCCCCTTTTTAAAAATGTGAGGTTTCCAACACGCTTTTAAGTTATGGCTCCACAAGAAGTCTTCTTAACTACATATAAGCTCATGGATCTCTAAAATATTTAAATTTATATTCTAACCATATTTTTCCCTTTCTTCCTCCCTAGGAATGGACCGTAGAATACCTCCTCGCCCACGGCGTCAGTCCCTACAAGATGGTCCTAGGTCTGCCTATGTACGGCCGTACCTTCATACTGCTGGACCCTGCGACCAGGGTGCTGGAGTATGGGACTACCCCTGTCGGTAGCACCGGGTTCAAGGGACCGTATACTGGTGAAGCTGGGTTCATGGGGTATAATGAGGTGAGATTGTGTTTTGTTATTATTGGTGTGTGAAAATTATACTATGGTGTAAGGTGCTACACAGTTGTTCATGATTCGGCAAAACCAGGTCGCAAAATCGAATATACATAATATGTTTGGCTGAATCGTACCGAATCACGCCGACCCGAAATTGTTATACACACGCGTAAGGTCTTTTGTGAAAATAGTTGTCCAGTAAAGCAATACAGGCTGACAGAGACTGATGGAGAAGGAGAAGGCGGTAACGTCTGGTTACTAAAGTATAAAAAAAGAAGTATCCAACGGAACCGATTGGTGGAATAGATTTTGTAGCCCATAGGAATTTGCAACAACACCTTCATGCATCGGGCATTGCCAATTCATGAGACAAAGTTTCTCTTGCGTTTTTCTACCGCTACAGGGACCACACTCATTAAAAAAGGAAAGGAGAGGAGGATCTATATATGTAGTAGTATTTATTCTTGTATTTTAGTCATTTCCAAGATATTTGTCCCGTATGTTGCACCTGTCATGTTTTTTCTCTGTATCACCCTAATGTTGATTGGTTGAAATCTCGAGCATGAAGTCCGCTTTTGTTCAATTTTTTTTTTTAAACCTGTGCATAAAGTTATAATAAATAAATAAAATATGAAAGGTGCCCTTTTACAAGTGATAAATGAATATATTCCTCTAAGTAGATTTGTACAAATACTTTTACACGTCAATGAGAACATGTTACCCTTTTTACCAGCCAGTCCAAACTTGACAGCAAATAATACCACTTTTCTTCCAGATATGTATGGAAACCACAAACAAATCCTCCCCCTGGGTGTATCACTGGCATGAACAGTCCTCCACACCGTACATCCGAGACGGCGAGAAAGTTATTGCGTACGATAACGGACGATCCATTGCGATTAAAGTCAAGTAAGTTACTATAGCACTCTTCTGTTAATTTTATTCCACCTCGCAAAGGCAAAGGAGAAATATTCTGAGTTGATGGCATAGAAACTTCTTATATATATATATATATTTTAAAACGTTGCCCCACACTAGGAATTTCTCGTGTCGTGGGTGCGTTTACAGACACATAAACTCACATACACAAACAGCCAGACCCGGAACAACTAATTGTAGGTCATACAAATATTTGTTCCGTGCGGGAATCGAACCCGCGACACGCAGCGCAGCAGTCAATCGCTTAACCACTGCGCCAACCGTGCCGTCAAATTGACCGATTCAAAACATTCATTCATTCAGAAACTCATCCCGCGGGATAAGTTCGAGCGGCCTCAGTTGACTGAAGAGCCAAAATATATCTATGGTTGATGGTCAACCTGCAGTGACCCAGAGCAGTGGTGACCCAGTGGTAACGGCCTCGACTTAGAGTTGCAGGTTGTCAGTCAGTCAGTCCGTCTGATGGTCACTCTGATCTCAGTTTCAATCTGTCAAAAGTACTACTAATTTCCCTTCATTTTTTGACAAGTTTTTGGCATTGATTGTCGCTGAGATGAGATTGTGACATCTGTTTTATTTTGAAAAAAAAAATCAGTTTTCCTTCCGAGGTGCATTATTTTCCCTTTCTTCTACATTTGCTTGATAGCCATTCAAAAATAAATATTATATTCTTAAATTGCTTTTTTTCTTCTTCACAGAATGGCGATCGACAAAGGCCTTGGCGGAGTGATGGTATGGTCCATAGACACGGATGACTTCAAAGGCAACTGCAACGAGACCGACGCGTACATCGACTTCGTAGAGAGGCACAAGAGGATGGTGGACGATCCGCTTGTCAATAAGGCGGTTAAGAACTTGAATATTCCTGATGGTAAGTTGAAAAGTTTGTTTAAGAAGATTTTTGAGGGTAGGTTTCAAAAATTCGGTCGGAAACAAAGAAAGAAAGAACATACATTATCCAATCCAATCCAATCTCAACGGAGACTAGCCAAGAACGCAGGAGATATTATAGTGCACAAATGTCTGCGCAAACACAGGTGCACTCTCTGTTTCTTTACTCTCGTAATCCGATTGGACGGCAATCCGATACGACAGGAAAGAGATTAGGCGCCAGATCAATGGCTTTCCATTCTATCCGAGACATGGGAATTCCTAATCCATCAACTCAGCCAATCGCAGTCCACCGCTGGACATAAGTCTCTCCCATGCTGCGCCACAGCACCTTGTCCTCTGCCTTCCGCATCCAGTCTGTCTCAGCCACCTTAGGGGCGTCCCACACTACGCTTGCCTATACGCAGTCTCCACTCCAAGACTCATCTGCACCGGCCACCGGTCCTTCGACAAACATGGCCAGCCCGCTGACATTTCCGCTTGCTTACTCTGCAAGCTATGTCGGCAACTTCAGTTCTTTTCCGGATAACTTCGTTACTGAATTCTAGACAAACCGAAGAACACTGTCCCCGACTAAGGAATGCTCAGCAGTCCCTTGCGCTTGCAGCCACGAGACAGACAGAGCAGTCATCATAATAATTATGTACAATGCGCTCACATTAACTTGACGCTTGGCGTTGATGACGTCATTTTGGCGCTCAGGTACGGTGTGACAAAAGAGCATCAACAATTAAACAACCGATTTGATTTTGGGGCATGGATTTTATTAGCCAATCTAGCAATACATTTACGTATTATTATCTATATCTATACTACCATAAACTGACATTTAATTCCATGGCAGTCATTCCATTGTGACAATAATAGAAAGAAATCTCTTTATTTTCTGTGAAGTCTGCATCATAATTAATTTTGCCTGAAGCTAAACAAAATTGCAAAAGATAAGCTCTTGATGTTTAGAATTAATTTTCTCTGCGATAATGAATCCACATTTCTTTTCTGTTTCTACTAAGTCAACGTTTCTGGGATATACGTCTCTGCATGCCTGTTTTGCGGGAATACAACCCTGTTTGTATCCCACTACCTATGCAAGGCACATTTGAGAAACATTATGAACATATTGTTATCGCAATCCCTAGCAAATGCAACACTTCACAAAGTATCATAAGTGCAGCCTACATACCTACTCAATCAGCGCTTGGCGTTTATAACTTACATTTCGAGAATTTGGACTATATAATAAACTCGACAAATGTTGATGGTTTGCTCATGCTAGGAGACTATAACATACCATTTGCCCAGTGGACGAAAATTGATCCTTGTCTAGACTCCTTAGCTTGCCTAGGTACCTCTTCCATTTGCCAACGCTTAAGAGACTTCCTGACTATTCACGATTTGAAGCAATATAACCACTTTACAAATTCAAATGGGCGTATACTTGATCTTCTCCTCTCTAATAATATTTGCTGTGTTTATAAGCCCAACCATGAGCTGCTACAGGCTGATAATCACCATCCACCATTTTTTACCTTGCTTCCTTTTAATATTAATATTAATTTTATACCTCCACAACACACCACGAGATTTAATTTCCGTAAGGTCGACTATCAGATTATTAACCAAGATATTGATTCAATTGACTGGAGCTCGGTCTTGGATGGTCAGTCTGCTGAAAAAAGCGTAGAAATTACATATAACTACTTATATGGCATAATAAAAAACCGTGTACCTCTAGCAAAGCCTAAAAACCCAAATTTCCCTATTTGGTTTTCTAAAGCTCTAATTCGTATTTTCAATTATAAAAAAAGAGCCTGGAGAAAGTGGAAAAAGTATAAAAACCTATCAGACTACGAAGTATTTTCTTCTTATAGAGCTCGCTTTAAAGTAGAATGTAACAAGTGCTATCTCATTTACATGAAGAGTGTCGAGGACAGTATTCCCTTTAACGTTAAACATTTTTGGACTTACATAGCTAACCGCCGTGGCAAGTCGGGTGTCCCAGCTCGTATGTTTTATAAAAATGATATATCTAGTAACCCTTACAAAATATGTAACCTTTTTTCAACATTTTTTCAGTCCGTCTATGAACCAACTTGTCTTAGTCCTGGTTGGTGCCCGACACCCGATCAATCTGACGCTAGTCACACCTCTCTCCATAGCTTATATTTCAGCCTCCCTCTAGTTCGCAAACAGTTACAGCTGTTGGACATTACTAAAGGCCAAGGACCTGATGGAATACCACCTTGCTTTCTAAAATGGTCTGCAGATACTATTTGTATACCTGTAACATTAATATTTAATAAATGCATTCAGGATGGCATATTTCCTTCTGTCTGGAAAAATGCAAATTTAGTTCCTGTCTACAAATGTGGCTCCAGACAAAATGTCGAGAATTATAGACCCATTTCTCTACTTTGTGCTTTAGCTAAGCTACTTGAAAAACTTGTCCATCTTAAAATTTTTCCTTTTATTCAACAACAATTAATTCCTGAGCAACACGGCTTTGTCAAAAATAAATCGACTGCTACTAACTTAATGATATTTACGAATCAGTTGTTTAATAATATGGATGTAAGAGCACAAACAGACGCCGTCTATACAGATTTTAAAAAAGCATTCGATAGAGTTGATCACAGAATATTACTTAAAAAGATTGCATTCAACGGCATTAGAGGCAACTTGCTGCGCTGGTTTCAGTCTTATATCTGTAACCGTAATCAAACGGTGGTGAGCAATGGGTACCATTCTGATACCTTCCTGGCTACCTCCGGTGTCCCTCAGGGATCAATTCTTGGCCCTTTGTTGTTTTTAATTTACATCAATGACATCGGAGACTGCTTTCTTAATAGTGATTTTCTATTGTACGCTGATGACCTCAAAGTTTATAGGAAAATTGTAACGATCGATGATTGCTATCTTCTACAACAAGATTTAAACAGATTATCTGCCTACTGTGACACAAATAAATTGAAATTAAGTATAGCTAAGTGTAGGTACTTGAATTTCACCAAAAATAAAAACATTGTTAGTTTTAATTATTCTTTATGCAACGAATTACTTCTAAGAGAGACTCAGATTAGTGACTTGGGTATCTTATTGGACTGCAAACTACACCTAAATCTACATATTGATAAGATAATTGCTAAGGCATTTCAAATGTACCACTTTGTAATGAGATCATCCGTAGATTTTAAGCGACCAGCCACTTTTCTGCATCTCTTTAATTCTTTGATCCGACCACAAATTGAGTACGCCTGCATGATATGGGATCCATACTATGCTAAATATAAGCTTGCTATAGAAAAAGTTCAGCGCAAATTCTTAAGATCCATGCAGTTTAGATGTCATATGGAACGTATTTCATATACTCAGTCCCTACAAAAGTTTAACCTAGAAGGTTAAACTTTTGGACCTTGGAATCAAGGCGTCTGTTGCTCCAAACCATGATGCTTCATGATCTGTTGCACAATAAGATTAACTGCTCAGACCTAGTTAATAATATATTTTATGTAGTGCCCAGAACAGTTAGTCGACGGGAGGCACGCGTTTACCCGCTTTTTGCCACGACACCTTGTCGTACCAACGCGGGTGAACGGGCGCCTCTCCATAGACTAGCTAAAATTTACAATGAACATTTTGTGAATTTGGATATATTCGCTTTAGATCGTCAAAAATTTAAGAAATATTTAGTGAATAGTTTACAATTGTGTGATGTTTAGTGTCTTTTCTTCTTGTTTGTTATCTAGTACCTACTATTTGTTTCAGTTTAAAATAAGTATAGCCTCTTTATTCTCTTACTGTCTTCTTCTTTGTGTTTTGTAACGTGAATATTGTGTCTTCATTGTATCATTAACCTAGGTAATCTGTGGAAACGTTGTGGATTGTACATTTACCCATTTACAATGTAATCTTAGTTTTAATATATAATGTACAATTGTTTGTTTTCCCTAACAAAATAAATAAATGCCTTCGGTACCCGGGCAGTACGCAAGTAATTTAGCAGCTTGATTAACCCGTTTGGTCACAGATGGAATTCGCTCTGCGGGTTGCCATCAGTAGATCTGTAGCCATCAGTAGTCTTGTCGGTATTGCTTGTTTTTCGAAAGCACGAGGTTGTAAGTCCACAATTCTTCAGTTGTATTCTAATGCCCACATAGGAATAGATTGTGAGTCTGTTGTGGTTATTCGGGCACAAATTATGACTCCCATTTAGCTCTACCGACTCGGGCTCAGCAGTCGCCCTTACAATATTTATTATACTTAAAAACAAAAAAAAACAAACTATTTATTTCATGCAATTTTTATAATAACTAGCCAAAAAAATAAAAAAATGCCTTGTGCTTTGTTGTGTATGAATTGCCTTAAATAATGATTATTTATTAAACAAGTTGATGACGGACAAACATCTTGAGGAAACCTGAATTTATCATTCATATTAGAAGTCTGAAATCACCAACACGTCTTGAGCAAGCGTGGTCACCAATGCTCGTGTCTTCTCTGTATGAGAAGAAGCCCTGCAGTGGGACAGTAACAGGTTGGAGTTATTGTTGTAGGAGTGTGTCGTTTTGTGTGGCTCGTGGGTAAGCAGGCACTTTATTCGGTGTAAATTATTTCATCACCACTGCTATCAAAACGGTGAAGGAAAACATCGTGACGAAACCGGCATGTCCTAGAACAAAAAATTCGAAGACATGTGACATCTAACAACCCGCACTGGGCCCGCGTGGTGGATTACAGCCCAGTCTCTCTCACAAAGAGCAGGCCTGTGTCCCAGCAGTGGGAACATTATATGCTGATTATAATGATGATAAGCGAGATATTTATTTATTACAAAATTGATGCTAAAGTAAAAAACAAAAACTGTACAAAGACAGACTTTATGTTTGAGGCATTTTCTACAATTCAACCTGAGGGTGATGCAGAGGGGGCTGCGGTTTGTTCGAAAGAGATACCGTGGCCCCTGGCACGGGCAACTGAAGGAACACGGGTGGGTTTTAGTCAGTAAAAGTCTGACACGCCCTTCCGCTCAGCCCAGAGCGGCCATTTGATGATTTCCCACCCAAAAAAAAAAAGAAAAAAAAGGGTGATGCAGAGACAAAACATGGCAGATGCATCATACGGGATAAATAACTAGGAAATTACTATAAAATACAAGAATAAATACAAATTCATAGAAAGATATAAACAAAATGAACCGTCGGGAGTAAAAATGATCGGTAGAGGAGAAAACGGATCCAGCAAATCAGCGCGAACTTTAAAAGATATCCGACTGATTAAATTACTTTTTTTTGTCCACAGTAGCCCTCGTAGGCTCCAAAGGCCCTGCGTACGTCATCCAAGACTCAAAACTCCATCTCCGTCTACCCCAGCCGAAATACACGAACTATGCCCTGATGCAGACCATCAACGACGCTGTGATGCTCGCTATAGAAGAAAAACGGATCCTAGACGAAGTGAAACGGCTCGAGGGCGACAATGAGGTCAAAACGGACGATGATAAGGGAGGTAGCAGTAGTGTTAGAAGTAGTTTGGTTGGGGTAGCTCTTTGTGTGCTGGTGCTGATGAAGTTTTGGTAAGATTTAGGTTCCTATGTGATGAGTGGCAGTATTTTGGGAATGGAGTGTTAGCCGTCGTTCGAACAGGCGATTTTTTCATAGCTCACTGGATTTTCTACTCTCGGTGTTGTGTCGAGCATTTAGAATTCAACAGATCGCATTCGTCAAGAAAGCGCACTGTGGGATTTTCAACCCTCGTCGTTAACCAAAGCTTAAGGTGGAAACGTAACGTACGAGTATTAGTAGATAACTATTTTTGAATGCCTGATCAACAATAAATCTGCTGTGATTGGTTTAGCTGGTGATTGGTTAAGCAAAATATATTTTTTTATCACAATTATTTTATTTGGTACGAGATTTGTCAACAGGTAATTTCTCTGTTTGACTGTTCATTACAGCAGTCATACGAGTACTCCAAGATTAATTAAAAATTAAGTTGTTTTCGTCGTCATATAACAATTTGTTTTTGACGTGAAATTTTAGAATCCTGAGATGGTCAGGTTGATACTCCATTTGTTAAATACTCCGTCACGTGAAAGTGAAATAAAGATGATGGTCTCAGATTATGTTTTCGGTAAGGAATATAGAAATACGCTCATTTTAGGAGTTTAGAACGAGTTGAAAATACAGTAATTTTTTTAAAATCTTTTACCCGACTGCCTTGGGAAAAGGGTAATGTTTTTCTGAAAGTTTGATCAAGTTTTAGTTTAATACTATCTACTGTCAAAGCCCGACAGTCTGACAATCAGTCTTACCAAGGGGTATCGTATTACCCAGTAATTGGGTTGTGGAGGTCAGATAGGCAGTCGCTCCATGTAAAATACTGGTATTCAGCTGCATCCGGTTAGACTGGAAGCCGACCCTAACATAGTTGGGAAAAGGCTGGGCAGTTGATGATGATGACTATCTACTGTCGAATCCTCAGTGGAGTCTCATGGTAACTTGTGATTGGTTGACCAAATAAAAAAATAACAATTATAAATTATGTGACTTGAGATTTAAATGATAACAGATTTAAGTAATTAAATAGGCTTTCAAAATCGGAGGTATATCATATTATAAGTAAAAAAGAAAGACTCCGACAAATACAGAACCTCCTCCTTTTTAAAGTGGGTTAAAATCAACTTAATCAATTTTGAATACTGCCACAAGTTTTGATCTTCGATGTAAATATAATTAATTATTATAAGAATTTAACATTTTGATAAGTACTTAATTATTTTTATAGATAGGTATGTAATCTTGTGTGATGTTTTTATTATTTTTTATTATAATCTTTGACAATAATTTAACGAAATTATTTAGGTACCTACTTCCCGTAAAAGTCGGTTAGCGACGATCTTTATCAAAGAATTTATGTATTAAATACTAAGTTTTTTTTTTGTGTTTTTTTACGTTTATAAATAAAATATATGGCGAAAAGTACTGTTTTTTGTATTATTTCCTTAAACAGCTGTAAGTGCCCTAGCCTAACCGTGTGTTATTGTCACAAAAAATTGGTAATTATTAAGGTTCCGTACGCAGAGGGTGCCGACGGGATCCTATTACTAAGCCACCGTTGTCCGTCCGTCTGTCTGTCAACGGGCTGTAACTCATGAACTGATAGGTAGACAGTTGAAATTTTCACAGAGAGTGCATTTCTATTGCTGCTATAACAACAAATAAAAAATAAGGTTAAAAAATTAAAGAGGCTCTCCATACAAGAAACGAGTTTTGTTTCGGCGTTTTTTTTTTTTGGTACGGAACCCTTTGTGTGTGAGTCCGACTCGCACTTGGCCATTTTTTCTATACAAATGCACTATCGCTAAAATCTATATCGGACTACCGTAAGGACTATTCCTGCTTGCAGCGCATATCGCGTATCGAGTCGACCTAAAAAGGATCCTCTTTTGTTTTACTTCCGGACGCAGCAGAGCTGTGGTCATCATGTGCACGGGATTTTGTTTGTTGTGGGTCGTCCTAGCTTAGTCACAATAATATCATAATAATATGTAATAGTCACTTGGAAAGCTGCCATACTAAAATGGAATCGGGCTGGACACATCTGCCACATGTCAGACGTACAATGAGCCTAACTGGTGGCGCCATCTACATCGCCACATGCGAACTACGCATCACACTGACGTCAAGCAGAACCTGCATCGCGCAAGCAGAATTTACCGCGTAACTAGCATTATATATACAGCGTCTCGAAATAAATTGTCGGCCAGTAGCCCACCAAACATGACACCCGTCTGGTCGGAGGTCCTCCCTTTTCTATAGAGGATGAGTGAACTTTACACCCTCATGCTTCTATAAACTCACGACCCAATGGGTCCCTCAATGGCAAGCGATATCGCGGCAGACCCAGACCGAGATGGCGGGATAATCTGGACTCATTCAACAAGAACTGGTCCTTAGTTTTAAATAGAGAGAAGTAGAAAGAGAGTAGAGAAGCCTTTGCCCTGTAGTGGAACATCACTGCAGACCCACCGTATCCCTGGCCTTGCCTCTGGTGGTACGGTGGGTGTTTTAAAGTTAATTGATACCACTGTATTAAGTGATCGTAGTGCTGTGTTGATGTAGATACTAGACGGACAGGAAATTACATCACGGCTTACGGAATAGTAAAAAAAACATGAAATTAATTAGGTTAATAAATATATTTAATTTAATATTAAAATAATTTACAAATCTTCGTAAGGAGATCCACAGCGCACATTGTAGAAGTGATCACATACCTGGAAATGACAAAACAAAGGTTAGCTATTTACATACTCACTATACTCAGAATATGAAGTCGCAAGTATCAAACTATATGGCGGCTCTGACGTGCGCTACACGCTGCGCAGTACCTCACCCCTCACCCCCGCTGACACGTGAATTTGTTACTGCGCAGCGACTCGCCTCATGTTCCGAGCCGCCATAAAGTTCGAATCGGGCTGTATCTGATTTTCTGGAGGATATCGACCTTGAAAATTGTTGGAGTGGTAATAGTCCAAAAGCTTGGACAGGAAAGGCCTGCGCCTGGTGACGGGGACCATCACGGGACACTGCTCACTAAACAAACACTTCCACACGATTGGCATAACGGACAGTCCCCTGTGCAGAGCTTGCATGAAGGCTGATGAAACCGTCGCGCATGTGCTCTTTGAGTGCACAGGCGTCACCCAGATTAGATCAGAAACCCTCGGGACACCCAGACCCTACACAAACATTCTCGACAGACCAGGAGACCTAATAAGCTTCTGGAGGGAGGTGGGCTGGTTGGAATAACCACCGACGGCCGCCATGGCCCACGCACAATGGTCCACCTGAAGGACTAAGTGCGGAAACCAAACCCGTAACATAGAACATAGTCCAAAAGCTTTACTCCATGTCGTGTGCGCGAATATACGATCGATGCGACCGTTTGTATAAATTATGACGTACAAGCGCGACTTGTCATATTATTATAAAAAAGCTACACTGGACATAGGTTTCTCAAGTTCAGTTCTCCCAAGTTGTGCCATAGCCTCGCTTTTCTGCTTTCTACATTCAATCAGTAGTAGCCCTTTGGTATATCCATCCATCTAGCAGCCATGAGTGGCTACTCATCCACCGTTCGTCTGTTGTTGAAAACTATTAGTCTAACGAGCCTGTTAGGTGATACTAAAAATTTTCAACAACATACCATGGAAAGGAATATAACTAAAACTGACAGGAGGCCATAAGTGAGAGATTCCGAGCTGAAATGAAGATGATGAAAATAGTTGAAGATAACGAATGGTTACTCACTTGAAATTGTTCATTGAAGAGCGTGCCGTTCGCACAGAGATCCGTGCTCACCAGATGTTGGCGCCAGCAGTAGTGGAACGCCTGGAACAGTAAGAAAAAAATTGTGTTAGATAGTATGTAAAACCGTTTTTCACGTTATTAGGTGGCAAACAAGCATGTAGTCCACCTGCTGGTATAGTCATTTGCAATCTGCAGAGGACGCCCTAGTCTGTCCTCTTTAACATCCATCGTAGTTGCCACGGAAAAAAGCTGAAATCGTGTCCTCATGTGCTTATAATAATACTAGCAGTCATATATATCCTTCAAACCGGGGCAATGCTACTTGTTGGCAGATATACCGGAGTACCGTGATGATACCTCACTCAAGTACAGATTTGTTCTTACGCCATAAGACTAAGGCCATACTGTGAAGTACTCAAGCCTCCTAAATCCAGCCTGCACATCAGCATAGTATCCTCGCGGTCTATCTAGTGCGTGGTGCAGTCACAAACACCAGATGCAGTGGAGGATGGTGTGACAGGTGTAAGACGTGATACACCACATCACACCAAAGGCCAAGGTCTCTACCATCACCATCTCTTTCCATTTACGCTTGCGTTAAATTATCTTGAGTCTTTTCTATTTTTTGCCAGGTCATTTGCCCACTTCATCTACCTAGAGGCGAGGAACAGGGTGTAGAGTTCACTCATCCTCTATAGAAAAGGGAGGATCCTTCGACCAGACTGGTGTTGTTTCTGGCGGGCAATTGCCCGATGAATCATGTCGGGCTTTTGTATAAGTATAATTATGCTAATTGTGCGGTAAGCTCTGCTTGCGCGATGCAGAATTTTGCGTGATGTCAGTGTGACGCGTAGTTCGCATGTGGCGTTGTAGATACCGCTACATACCGTCTTCAAGTATAAAAGCAAGATGAAGTGAATGAAGAAGAGTTGTGTTTGAGAGAGAGAGACCTTCCAATTCCTTTCCATTTGGTACCAGACAATCTGCTTTCTTCATCTTTTGTATTTAGGCAACAAGTTGATGGGTAACGAAGATCTCAAGGAAGATGGGACCTTAAAGGGTGTATATATAAAAGACTAATTTACCTGGCACCCAGCCTGCACATCAGCATAGTAACCCCTCGGTCTTCCATCACAGGTGAAGGTGGTGCGTGGTGCAGTCACAAACACCGGGTGCAGAGGAGGGTTGTGTGGCAGGTGCAAGACGTGGTAGTAATCGTGCGGCTGCTGGCTGAAGACCGTAGCCAGGGCTGGGGAGCAACGATGGAAGGCTTTAAGAATAAAAAAATGGAGGAAGAGAAATCATTTTTCAGTGAGAGGATATTTGGTAAATTGGATTATTGAAAATGGATTGATTGATCAACTCCTGGAAAAGGGTACGAGTTTCATCCCGGAAAATTTTGATAGTAGGAAAATCATTTTCAATCATTTAATCGCAGTAAGTAAGTATTCACAGACCTCAGTTTTATACACAGTGTTCTTCATATTATCCATAAAGTTTGGCAAACAGAGTTACTACCACAGAATAACTACAGTAGTACTTAAAAAGGCTTGGTTACAAAGATATTTGTAATTTCATTTCGTGAAATTTAATTGAGCTATGCAGTAAGAAAGGGTCTTAGTTTGGCCTATGTTGCCGCTTAGTACAATTAAAATGATAAAGAGGCATGCGTATCGGGTGATTTACGTCAAGGTTTAGTTTGTTTGAAAATTAACATAAAATAAGAATTAATTGAAAATGAAAAATGTTTATTTTTATGATCTGAACATCAGGTCGAAGTTTATGTATATCGTCCGGAACACGGTGCGGTGTATATTTAATATTATACCTACATACGTATGATAATAAATAATAATAAAGTTTATTTTTAAAAATGGTGCAGATTTACAATAACTTATCTTAAATATAAACAGACAAGAAGAAAGGATTAGAAAAATACGTACAAAGATGATGCTTATTTCTAAATAAATCTTTTCCAGCATACCTGCGATAGGAAAGTAGAAAAAAGAGCATTCGGTTGCGGAAGGTTTCCCAAAAAATCGCAGAATAAAAAAAAAAAATTAAAAAGATCTAAATATTAACTAAAACGTGCATTGGTTCATTCCATTTTAATTTGCCAATAGTTTTTAATCATTTGCACGTTAAATCTTAGACTTCATAAAATTGTTTTTTTCAACTGGTAGTTATCTCCTAGCGAAACCTTTAAATTCTGTCTGGTAACTCAATAAAAATAGCTAAGTACTGGCCAAAAATAACAAAAAAAAATCGAAGACATGTGACGTCTACCAACCCACACCGGGCTCGCGTGCTGGATTACGACCCACTCCCTCTCACAGAGAGGAGGCTTGTGTCCCAGCAGTGGGAACACTACAGGCTGATAATGAACGATATGGTCACTTAGGCAAATCTCCATCACCATATAAATAATTATGATAATTAAATAAACTGTTCCCTAAATTCGTTATTAAAAAGAAGTCACGACATACCCAAAAAAATCACAGCCAAAATCTTGAACATGGTGAGCAAAAGATAAAATAAATAAACAATAAATAAATAAGCACTATAAAATAAATAAATAATAAGCGCCAGGTCGATGGCCGCCTGCGCGCGCGCGGATCACTCTACTAAATCAATTGAGGTAATCCGATTTGGAATAAGTATGGGTACTTATTGATCTAAGGGACTGGATTATGTAGTAGGGTACAAAGCAAAAAGATTGTTTTCTTGATACAGAGATTTACAGGTCAGTAAGTAGTGGTTAGACGATCAATGGGCCAAATCTACGACCCAGTGGGTCCCGCTTAATGGCAAACGACATCGCGGCAGGCCCAGACGGAGATGGCAGGATGAGCTGGACTCTTTTAATAAAGATTGGTCCTTGGCAGCTCTGGACAGAGAGAGATGGCAGGAGAGTAGGGAGGCCTCTGCGCAGCAGTGGAACATTAAAGTCGTAAAGTAGTAATAAACGAACAAATGACGACCGTTAGTAGATATTCACGACGTATATAAGTCTCCCCTTTTGGCTCATTTAATACACTACAGGTCAAACCTACAGTCATCTTAGTTAAGCAGCAAATTAATGACCAAACAAAACCTGCGCTACGAAATAGGAACTGTTAAATATTGTAAAAATCCATGGTGCTCTATCTACTACAGCATAAGTAACTAAGGTTGCCTGGAAGAGATCGCAGAAAGCGTTAAGGCCACCCATAACTCACCGTCCGATCAGGACCAGGCCCGTGCCGGACGGCGCGTTGTGTTCCACGCGCGCCTCAAAGAGAAGTCAGCAGAGGAAGGGGCCCGATAGGGCCGAAGCCTGACAGGGTAGCGGGATCGTCCGAAAGGGTTACCGCTGCCCTGGAACAGAAAGGGCTAAGGAAGGAACACGGGTGGGTTTTAGTCAGTAAGAGTCTGACACTCCCTTCCGCTCCACCCAGAGCGGGAGGGGTCATTTGATGATTTCCCATCCAAAAAAAAAGGCCACCCATTGTATATTTTGCAGTGGTTGATGGAATTTTTACGTTATGTATTTTTGTGGTCAGTGGCGTGCATTGCATAAAGGCATATAAGCAGTGCCTACCTCGAAAAATCACCATAAGCCTGTCAATTACATTTTAGTGTACGTGTGCCCCACAATTAGGAAACTCATTAAATGATTATACCTAACAAAAAACAAAATCTTCATACAAACTCGCGCGGTAGTAGGCAGTCGCCAGACAGCCTACTCGGCTCCCGTACTATTCGCACATTGTCATTGGTCTTTACTCGTTCAAGTTAATACGACGAAATTAAATTCCTGCCTACCTATTCTGAAAACCAATGCACGCCACTGTTTGTGGTGTACAATAAAGTATACCTACAGAATGAATTTTAATAGGTGCGACAAATTAAAACATCTAATGCAGATGAAAGTATTATAACGTAAATTTAGAGCAAGTTATTAAGGAAAGGGATGCATATTCGCGTACACAACGTCGTGGTCGCGCGCCCTTTTTTTCGTAGGAACGATCAAAATTTGGTAATTACCGCTAGTTCAACGCGTTGCAAACTTGGTTGGTTATTTCACTAATTTTGTCGCTTAGAGGCGCGGATTCCCTTATTCACAAAATTAAATTTAAGTTCAATGCATCTCTTTCTTTCTATTTAATTTAGAAAAGGACAGAAGATAAATATTAGTTTAGTCCTGTCAAATTAAGATATTCCATAGACAGTTTAGACGTGATTAAAAACATGGCTACTAAAAATACGTCAATTTACGTCAGGCGCTGGCTAATTTGACAGGACTAAACTAATATATATGTTCTGTCCTTCTCTTAATGAAATAGAAGAAAAAAGATACACTGAACTTAAATTTAGTTTAGTTTGTGAACAAGGGAATCGGCGCCTTAAGTTTTTTAAGCCCTGGCTGGAGGCCTTATTTTATTGAGGCATCCACAGGTACGCCCGGTTAAGCAGTCGACAACCACATAGGTTGAATTACGAGATGCCATACCCAAAAAAAAAGTGACTGCTGTCGTTCAAGATAAATCGATGTACCCACAAAATGAAAGTGAATTGGACACTATGGAAGAAACTACCGAAAAACTATTAAGAAAAATTTCTCCCTCTAGCATAACACCATCCAAGCACAAGAGTATAACATTTCGCGCACGCGCAGAAGGTCGCTAAGCTGCGCAGACGCACTGACCATAATGTGCAATCAACCTGTTACATATTATCATAGTGTAACTACCTGAGTTAACATAGATCTGCCTATTTGATGTGTTGACATTAATTTATCCTGTTTACCTGATTACATAGATTTTTTATGTGAAGCAAAAGTTTACTTTTGTTTATAAGACCGGGGACTTGTGGCTAAGTAATAACAGCTGCACGGGCGATTGATCTGGTTAAGCTACGGTTGCCGCGGTTGGTCCGTGAATGGGGTTACCACCTTTACATACCAAGACCACTCCGTGCCTCGGAAAGCACGTTAAGCCGTTGGTTCCAGCTGTCATTTGTGGATCTTTGACAGTCGTTACGGGTCGTCAGTAGCCCGAAAGTCTGACAACCAGTCTTACCAAACGGGTACCGTATTACCCAGTAACTGGGTTGTGGAGTTCAGATAGGCAGTCACTCCATGTAAAATACTGGTATTTAGCTACATCCGATTATACTGGAAAGCGACCCCAACTGTTGGGAAAAGGGTAGGCAGATGATGAATTTATTATGATGTATTTGTTTATTTAATTTCGATTTAAACCACTTTTTGTGTTGTATTTTCACTACTACTTCATCATCATCATTTCAGCCGAAAGACGTCCACTGCTGAACATAGACCTCCCCCAAGCAACTCCACTTCGACCGATTCTGTGCTTCTCGCATACTTCACAAGGTCGTCGGTCCACCCTGTGGGAGGCCTAACAGCACTACGTGTTCCGGTACGCGGTCGCCACTCCAGAACCTTTCGGCCCCATCGGCCATCTGTTCTGCGAGCAATGGGCCTTGCCCACTGCCACTTAAGTTTGGCAATTCTTAGGGCTATGTCAGTTACCTTGGTTCTTCTGCGAATCCCTTCATTTCTGATTCGATCAAATTGGTATCTTTGGCCCTCTCTGATAAATTAAATATTCTTCTCCCGGATCTCAAAAACTAAAATACGTACATACTTTACAGATCGTGGTCTATTTAAAAGCAATAGCATATATCGTGTCAAGGCTCTAGGAAGTAATGCATGTAATGTCAAGGTACTTGTAACGGATATAGCAGTATTGAAGGAAGATAATAAAAATATAGAGTACTGCATAGCTTCACATCGCGGTTTCACCCGCTTAATTTTCGATCCCGTGGGAATATCGGGATAAAAGTATCCTATGCCCTAATCCCGCCCATGGTCTACCCGTGTGCCAAATTTTATTTAAATCTGTTCAGCCATTTTAACGTAAAAGCGTAACAAACAAACATACAAAAAATAATATCGCTTAGGTTGGAGAAGTAAGTACGCATAGCGAAAGAGTTTGCCCTTCACTAGTATATTTTTTCTGAGTGTATCGTGGGGTGCCACAGAGCAAGGAAACGCTATGCAGGCAGCTTCTACAGACGGCAGTATTAATATAATCCGTGGCGTCGAAAGTGCCATTATTTGTGCCGTAGTGCGGGAAAACAGTGATACGCTTTGTATGGAAAGTGTTGACAATGAAGCTTCTAGCGGTAGCCGCCGAGGTATCTTCTTGCTCCCATAGTGCGTGCGATGAGACAGAAGACGTACCGCCACCTGCCGAAGCCCATGCCGTCCCCACAAGTAGGCTGTTGATGGTCAGGTTGAAATGCAAGCCAAGCAAGAGTGCAGACAATTTTTGTTCACCTATTGTGTTATGGTAGGTACTTACTTCATAAATGAAAGTGTTGAAATAATCTTTAGCCTGCAAACGAATCAATTTTGTTTACTGTACATATGCAGTAAATAGCCTATAAAAATATTTAAGCGATGAGACCATTTAAATCGAAGAGCAATTTAAAAGTCGTGTCGTGATGTTGCTCTCTGCTTCAAGTTCAATTATTAAGGACGAGCTATTTAATTACTGGGTATAATCTTTAATACATAATATAATTCTTCTGTACGTGTGTTTGTCACCTAACTCTTCCTTAACGGCTGGACCGATTGGGATGAAATTTTGTGTGTATGTATATTTTAATGGGTTCTTGGATAGTTTGAAAACACAATTGGACCCGGTAGGTGGTGCTGCTTTTCCGGGCAGTATGACGTCTGCCGGGTCCGCTAGTTACATAATTATAATGGGGTTTATTCATAAACGATGACTAAAGTTAAGTAACGTTTAAACGTCAAAAATGTACGGTTAAAAAGTCGCTAACCACTGCTTAACTTTAAGCAATGTTTATGAAGAACTAAGCTCTTAAACAGTTTTTCAGTGATCCCCAAAGGGATGGGCAGAATATTTGCACTAACACATTTAGCCGTTATCTGATTCTTCCGTTAATATGTGATAGATCTGTATAAAAAGTTACCTACCATTAAATATTTCTTTTCTCTTACGACGGACTTATATTCGATAAAAAGTTTACAAATATTGATTATAGTAGGCACTCGAATTTTATTAACAAACGCTGCTTAAGAGCGTTGACAACGTACGGCATTTCAAGTCCTTGTTTTTCGATATGCCTGTTCCGATTTTAATGATACTTCCTACGCATAAGCTGGATATATGGGTCTAAAAAGTTAATTTAGAACATTTTTTTAAAATAGTGTTACATGTAAATTCGACCGATTTTTAAAATTTTCCATAGAAACAGAAATTTCCAATTATCTTTTTTTAAATAAGACATTTCGAAAATGTTCTTAACTAAGTTTTTATGTATCCTGCTTACGCGTAAGAAGTTTCATTAAAATCGGTTCATGCCTTTCGAAGAACAAGGACTTGAAAGTTTGTATGAAATGCGTTGTAAACGTTCTTAATATAAGAAAGTTAGTAAGCTAGTTACTCCAATTTCAAAATACAAAAATTCAAATTCGGAACTTTGGAATTCGGCCTCGGTGTCGGCGGTCAACATGCTCGTTGCTCAGGCGCAAGGCGCCACTCACTCAACATAGGGTTGCCTACTAAAAAATAAACGAACCTGAGAATATATATATATATATTTTTTTTAATAGCATGTGCAGTTTGTGCTGATAAATAAACATCACACTTTATCCTCTAGAGTTACGCAGTTTTTTTTTGTTTTAAGTGCCAAATTAGTTTCTTGAAACATGATACTCGGTAAAACAAAATAAGTACAGTCAACAGCAAAAGTAGATGATCAAAATCAGAAATTCAATACTAATTAACGGAGTTCGCGTCAGAACTGTGTGGCGTCGAAGTGATTCAAAAGTATGACACTGAGTCTGACATACTTTTGAATCACTTCGACGCCACACAGTTCTGACGCAAACTCCGTTCATTAGTATTTTTCTGATTTTGATCATCTACTTTTGCTGTTGACTGTACCTACATAAGAAATGAATACATAAGAGGAAGTTTGAAAGTGGCATCGGTAGCTAACAGTTGTGGCATCGGTTGTCATGGTGTTGGCATGTGATACGGAGGAATGAGGAAAATCTCGTGAGGTAGGTTTTGAGTATAAATGTATAAGAGAAATAAGGAAGAAATATGGAAGAAAAAGACATGTTGCGCCGACCACGAATATACTGGAATAAGGACGGAGAATGTTGACACGGTAAAATAAAAAAAAACTGCCCCTTAGAGCAAGAATATATGGAATGGAACTTGCGCATGCGATGACCCGATCAACGACAGAGACAGACCTTTTTCTTCTTCTATGGCCTCGCCTCTACCCGTTACGCGGGTCGGCTTTCCCAATCATGCGACGCCGTTTATTTCGGTCTTGTGCGTCATCTTCCGTAAACCTCATCTCCCTCATATCCTTTTGGGCCTCCGTCATCCATGTGATTTGCGGTCTTCCTCTTCCCATCTTCTTTGTAGTCATGGAAAGGCACTTTCAGGACATGGTCTTCGTCAAATTACAGACGCCAGCACATCAAGCTACTACAATCTGTCAAATTTCTTTAGTAGATTTTCAACTTTATCGCTAATGAATTAAGGTTTATGGTTGATGATTTGACAGTTGAAAATTTGACAGTTTCGGGTAGCTTGACCTGCTGGCGTCTGTACATGACCGTACCATCCACGGTACCATCAGAGACACGTCTCGTCGTATAGAGACAGACCAAATCATTTTTGTTTTGTTTTTGTGGCAACCCTACTCCAAGCTGCTCAAACTACGGTCAAGCTTGACGCCTGTCGGTTGAACAGCAGATCACATATCGCTACACACGTCCACGTAATTATATGCGGCGACGATATATTGTTAGTTCTGCTTAGCATAATAATAGTTATTAATGATAGCTGCAATATTATCTGTGACAACGTTTTTGTAGTTAATCTGACGATATGACATATGTATGTTTAGACTGTGCGCCGATCGATCATGGTAAAAAGTATTACATTAAGGCGATAAGAACTTCAACTAAATCTGTTCATCCGTTTAGGAGTCACGATGCCATAGACAGGCACACAAACAGAGGACCAGGGCTGTGTAAGGACCAGGCCCGGGTCGACGGCGCGTTGTGTTCCACGCGCGCCTCAAAGAGATGTCAGCAGTAACTGATGGGGTCCGCTAGGGCCGATGCCTGCCAGGGTCTCGGGTTGTTCGAAAGAGTTACCGTGGCCCCCCTATCACAGGCAACTGAAGGAACAAGGGTGGTTTTTAGTAAGTAAAAGTCTGACATGCCCTCCCGCTCCGCCCATAGCGGGAGAAGTTATATGATGACTTCTCACCCAACAAAAAAAAAAGGTAAAACTGTATTTCGGCCATGGCAGCCAATCTCAACGAAGACTATATAGCCATCTACGCGGGAGATATTATAGTGCACAAGTGTGTGCGCAGACACAGGTGCACTCTCTCTCTTCCCTCACTCTCACATTCACAGGTCGCCCAAACTCCGTGCAGTTACTAAAAAAATCTTATTGGAAAAACTCAATAACACTTTGCCCGACCCGAGAATAGAACCCTGGGGGTCTACTCCGAAGTGCAAAGTGCGAATGTTCGGATCGGACCGACACATGACCGAACTGAATATTATTGAAAAATGCGAAAAAAGTTCGGATCGGCTCAGTTGGGTCGGGACCATAGTAAATATTCGAAAGAGTGTAGGAGTGTAGGATCGGAACTGACAGAACCAAATAGTAACTTTGTAGCAGGAAACGGCCGAACATTCGGCCGATACTACTTCGAAGTAGACCCCCAGGACCTCACGCTCAGCAGTCACGCTTGCGACCATGAGACCAACAGGGCAATAGAAAGGCATACAAACGGGAAGATATACTAACACTTATAGCACCCTTATTTTCTGTCGAAAGTCAAAAATTTTGGAACAAAGTAAAAAAGTCCGTCAACCCACGAGCCACGTCTTTCCAGATTTGGACGAATATTTATATTTCACTTAATAAATAGTGACTAACTTGGATGTGTGGTGCAAAGTTGGTCATTAATAAATAAATAAATAAACAATATTACAGAACATTGGGGTTATGGAGTATGTACAGAGATACTCCACAACCTCAATATTTTTGGCCAAATCGACATTCTATCAGTTTTCTGACTTTCGGGATTATTCTTTTAAATAGTGTATGGATGGCTAAAAGTTCAATCATGTTTGGCCCAAAATTGAGCTGCCCGCACTTCTGACTGATTCTGACTGCCAACGACAGCTATCATATCAAGCTACATTTTCAATTTTCAGAAGATAACCTTCCGAAAGGCCCAGATAGAAGACCCTGAGTCCTTGAGTCCTGTCAGAACTTCGTGGGACAGGCCTTAGCGGTTGATAACTTGATATTCAGTTCACAGTTTAAACGCTGGACTATTACCGATATCAATTAGCCTTTAATAGACCCCATTTAAAAGCCAATTAAACCATTTAAATAAGTAGGTACTTACAGCTGATCAAATAAACAAGTCATAAAAATGAGAAATATTCGGCGCATGAGTGTTGAACTAGCTTGAGATGACATTGAGACGTCGAACGGAGGTCGGTGGCTGATCGATTAGACGTTTGATCTGAATAGTTTAAACGGGTTAGGGTTCCGCAGGGGAAATGGAAAAACGGTAAAAAGATGGGCCACTGTAGATATTTCTACAGGATCGCTTCTCGAAGTTGTGAAGGATTATATCTGCCTAGGGCAAGTAATCCAGCTCGGTAGACACAACTTTGAGAAAGAAGCCGACAGAAGGATCCAGTTGGGTTGGGCAGCATTTGGAAAACTCCATCAAGTCTTCTAGTCGCCTATCTCGTAGTGTTGAAAGACTAAGTCTTCAACCAGTGCATCTTGCTCGTAATGATAATATATGGTGCCGAAACGTGGACACAGACGGTCGGGCTGGTCCACAAATTCAAGGTCTCTCTGCGCGCTATGAAGCGAGCTATGCTCGGAGTCTCTTTAAAGGATAAAATCAGGAATGAAATTATCCGGAAAAGAACCGGAGTTACCGAAATAGCTTGCAGAGCAGATTGTCGCTGAGATGAGATTGCGACTAGATTTTGAAAGTATTTAATTACGGGAATTTACCTTCTGGATATGACTGGAACAAGGTCGGAACGCTATAACTACATTTGTTGGCTCGATATGAGTCGTGTAAACGTCTAACTGAGCACCAATTTAGCAACGATTTTAATTAATTAAGATTTAAAGAAGTGAAAAATTAAGTTTTCGATGTTGGGTAGAATTCTATGGAGAAGAACTAATATGAATCTTGCAGAGGAAGAGCTAGCTTGCTGCGTGATTTCCTATTTTGTACGGCCCAAAGAATACAATAGAATATTTTTTATTAAGTTGGTACACCATACGAATTACGCGTTTATTAAGCTGCTTTATTTGATGACCAAAGCCCGCACAATGCAAAAACAAATCTCTTGTGTAGGACAACGTTGAACAAAACAAGCAAATCGAAACATTTTATTAAATATCCGTACGAAACGGCGGAACCCACCAGAAAATTAGAGCACAAAACATTAACATGACAGGTTTTTAAAACACAGATAAGCCAATAATTGATTAGCGCAATGGTTTTTGCGACTGTCTATTTGTTAGCCACTGGCTAGGTCAGCTGTGTGTCAATAGTTCTCAGTTTTCCATACAATGGAACGTGGTCCTTTAAGCTATGTGGTATACAATCGTGATTTCCTATATTTACTTCCTGTGTTGTAAGGGGCTTGTGGCTAAGTACCTAATAACAGCCGCACCGGTTAGGTTAAGGTTGGTCCGAGGATGGGTGACCATCTTTACATACCAAGACCCCTCCATGCCTCGGGAAGCACGTTAAGCCGTTGGTCTCGGCTGTCATTCGTGGATCTTTAACAGTCGTTACGGATCGTCAGAAGCCCGAAAGTCTGACAACCAGTTTTACCAAGGGGTATCGTATTACTCAGTAACTGGATAACTGCGCCCCGCGGTTTCACCCGCATAAGTTTCGATCCCGTGGGAATAACGGGATATAAAGTATTCTATATGTTAATTCTGTTTATAAACCATATAAGTGTCAAATTTCATCCAAATCCGTGTAGTTTTTACCTGAAAGAGTAACAAACATCCATCCATCCATCCATACAAACTTTCAAGTTTATAATATTAGTAGGATTTTGCATGCTAGTTTTAAGGATTTTTTTAAGAAAATGTTAAAAAAAAAACCGATCATCTGTAATGTGCTAGAATTCTTGCAAATAAATTCCATTTCATTTCATTATCTTGCCACGGTCAGTTCGTGGATGAGTGACCATCAATTACAAATATTGACAACCCTCCGTGCCTCGGAAAGCACGATAAGGGATCTACGAATGACAGCCGGGACCAATCCGGCTGTCATTCGTAGATCTCTGACAATATGGGTTACGGGAACTCAGAAGCCCAAAATTGTGACAACCAGTCTTGCCAAAATGAATCGTGTTACCCGCTGGTTCGCTGGTTGTGAAAGTCAGTAGGCGTGTTAGGTTGCGGCGGACTAGAGGCTTCCGTCGTCCGACCAGACAGGCCCGAGTTGGCGCCGCAGTGTTCCACGCGCGCCACTCGAGAGTGGGTGCGACCAGACCATAGGAATGGCCGCACGGGGAGGTGGGACCCGCTGAGGAACAGCGGGTCAAGGCCTGTCGGGGGAGCGGTGAATGCTTCTGCAAATCCCGCACCCCGGCCATAGGCAGAGTCCACTAGAGAGACCACTTCGTCAGCCCCACGATGGAGGAAGTCCAAGAGGATTTCCACCGCGAAATAATAAAAAAAAGATGTGTTAGCTGTTAGGCAGTCGCTCCAATTTATTGCTGGAAGAGAAACCGCCGCTGTGGCCATTGGGCAGTTCTAATTGCGTATTATTAAGGGGTAAGTCAGGTATTACTCAAGCAGAGATGTTGAATCCGGATCCGTGACGACAGTCAGCTAGTGCCTTTTAAAATCGGTTTGTGGGTGCACGAACTGATTTATTTTGACACTACCCCAGAAAGAGGGTAATTACTTTAATATACTGTGGTAATGTTTTATTACATTAGGTACTTAGTTAGTTAACTTACTAATAAGGCTAATGAGAGACCCTGCAGGCTAAAGTAATGAAAGAGAAGTGCTGTTGTGAGAGCGTATTTTTAAGTAGCTACCGCTATACCGCTAAAGTTTGTTTTTTAAACCCTAGGTACTACATAGTCTTTTGTGTGAACGTTTTTTAGTATAGAAATTTGACATTACACCTGTCAAATTAGTATATTTGGGTCTAAAAAAAGAACTTTAGTCTTCAAGAAATTATAAAATAATGCTCTAAGCCTTTTACTAGCCTACATTGTCCCCTTCCCGGTCAGAGGCCTCCCTTCACTCCTTCCATTCTTTCGCGAGCCCGCGCTTCCTCCTTCTAGTTTTGACGGAAACTATCTACGCTAGCCATCGACGCCTCAGTACCACGCGCTTACGTCATCCGAAGTCATAATTTAACTTTTTCGGGTTGTATCTAGCTCGTCCCGCTAACTCCTACGTGACCTGCTGCGACCCCGCTACCCCCATAAACCATTATATAAGAAAATCAACAAGCTAAGAAAAAGTATAACAAGTAACTTTAATTTACCATCATCTGACATGTTTATTATGCGCACATACCTAAAGCCACATACCATGAACGAGCCCATATTACCACATAAGACACGCGGCCTTTAGTTGGGGTCACATTTGCAATAAATGGGCGATGCGGACAAATAAATTGGAGCAATGGTCTCTTTGATTACATTTGTATGAAATAAAATACTTAAAAATAATGCAAAGTTCAGAGTAGTCTATTCAAGATATCACATCACATGGGTATCACAAAAAACAACTTAGGGATTGGCTAAGAAAATTAGGCCGGAGAACGCTTTGTGTGGATCTGGAAAATAAGTAGGTAAGTAGTTAGTAGAGCGGTGAGAAACGGCAAAATAAATGCAATGGCATTGTTTCGTTTTGCATGCTGAGTTTACCTTTAAGTGATTGTACACTATTATTTATCTGTTTTTGCTTGTTTTTTATACCCATAATTGGTGTAAACAATCGTAGGTAGACCAATAAATAAATAAATAAATAAATTCTTGCAAAGTATTGTATGTACATACTTTCTACCAGAAAATAGTAAAAATAAGAGTTCACTTATTTTTACTTTTCTTTTTCTTCTCTTCAAAACTATAAGAATGATTCAGCTTTTAGTAGCTCTTGTAGTAGTCTTGTAGGTTCCTAGTCGTTTATAATCAAGGCACCTTGTGATTTTGAAAATCAGTATATTTCTTTGCTAAAAAGATGTGGTTTCATGACATAAAAATACGTGGATCGATATCAAACGTCAAAATAGTGTCATTTCATTTGAATTGATCTTGACGTTTCGTAATTTTGTTTTGTTTGGACCGAAAAACATAAACTGTTGGTTATTTTTGTGATTAGAATGCTGTAAATGTATTTCGTATATACAAAAGAGTAGTTTGTAAGATAGGGCACGTGTAAGATACAAAATGAGTAACATTTATATCCAAGAACCGCCAGCATTAGGCAAGGTAAATATGAGTTAGACTTTCATGAATAATTCTTGAGTTTCACTCTATTTTACCCTATTTAATTCCATCGTTACGTTGTATAGAGGAGGATATGTGTTTTTATATTCCTTTTCACTGTATTTTCCACTATAATTCATTCAAGTAATTACACTAAAAGTGTTAACTGTAACCAACAGGTTATATTTTCTATCATACATTGTTCATTGATAAAGTGCGTTCTTAATGCTTATAAAACGTTTATCAGTTTATCGAAGCCTGTGAAAGTTACTCATTATTAGATAGAAATAATTTACATATCACTGGCAAGTTACATTTTAATGTACCTATTTGTTTTGTCTCCCGCACAATTTGACCAATAACAATAAAATATTGAAGACAAGAGTAATAGTTTACATGACATAACACCACGCTTGGTTTCCCCGAAGGGTAAGACAGAGGTGTACAGTCACGAGCACCAATAAGTCAACACTTGACTTCAATTGCGATTTTTTCATGAAATAATGGATGCAATGTTGAAATACAACACATTACATAAACCTATGGCTTCATAAAGGAGTAAATCGCTTTTGAATAAAGCCGAGTGAATACATACTTTTGCTCGTGACTGTACCTATAGTACACCCACATTTCGCCAGTTATGTTTAAGTTCCATGTAATAGAGGAAGAGCATATTGCCATCAACCTATGCACTAATTCAGACTCCAGGCTGTTACTGAGAAATTCCAGATAGAAAAGCCCAGTAATACATGCGCGCTGCATACACTCAATACGGTGTCACAACCAATCAACTGCTTCAACTGTACTCTGAGTGAATTCACATGGGCCGCATTTTGTAAAATTACTCTTGGTTAACAATAATATATAATTATAAATATAACTACACTATTGTATTAGGTAAGCCTGTGATGATGGTGTATGTGTTTTAAAATAAATAAATAAATTTCTCAATCTGGGAATCAAACGCAGCACCTTATGCTCAGCAGTAGCATTTGCAACCACTACACCAACAAAACAGTAATAGTTTATTGCCCTATAATCTCAGGTGCTCTATGTTCTATGTTACGGGTTTGGTTTCCACACTTAGTCCTACAAGTGGACCATTGTGCGTGGGCCATGGCGGCCGTCGGTGGTTATTCCAACCAGTCCACCTCCCTCCAGAAGCTTATTAAGTCTCCTGGTCTGTCATTAATATCTTAGGTAATTTCAGGTGTTATTAAAAACAACAGCAGGAGAGATTGATATTGAACTATGGACGAAGGAGGCTCCGAAGGCTTGCCGAAACTTCATACAGTTGTGTATGGAAGGATATTACAATGGTGAGCTATAAATTTATATTTCAGAAAACCGTAAAAACAGTAAAGCCCTGTCAAATGATGATGATTTTGGTGATCACTGACATCTAGCACACTGCTTTTATTCTTATTATTTGTGATTGGCACTTTATTGTCTTTTTACCAAGGGGTATCACATTACCCAGTAACTGGGTTGTGGAAGTCAGATATGCAGTAGCTTAACCGGTTGAATGCTATAATTATGGAAACAATTAAAAAGCCATTGTGTCTCTCATGGATCTGGATATGGGTAATCAGAAGCCCGAAAGTCTGACAACCAGTGTTACCGACGGGTTTCGTTTTACCCAGCAACTGGTTGTGGAGGTCAGATAGGCAGTCGCTCCATGTAAAATACTGGTATTCAGCTGCATCCTGGTAAGACTAGAAGCCAACCCCAACATAGTTGAAAAAAGGCTAGGCAAATGCCTTTTATCATTAAAAAAAAAGAAATGTTTACTGACATCGGTGTTCACCCCATTTCTAGCCATATTATCTTTCACTCAAATCATCAATTGTTTTTTTTTTCACATTATTTAAATTATTTTCAGGAACAATATTCCACAGAGTGGTGCCAGAGTTCATAGTGCAGGGTGGTGACCCAAACGGTGATGGAACAGGTGGAGAATCTATCTATGGTGCACCTTTTAAGGTATGTTACCCTGATGTACAGGCGGATAGACCAATGCTTAACTGTTTGACTATTATTATAGTACTCTGAAAAAACAGTTTTTGAATGCCATCAAAATTGAATAAAAAGTTGTAAACGCTTTCTTGAAAAATAGCTTCAATCTAAGAATTCTGCTGCAGGTATTATTAGATTTCTAAGGCCTGATTCTACCATAGTCAGATATCTTTTGTCCGTGGAATAAAATTGACGTCTGACAGTTCTAGTATGGAAAAACTGTCAAAAACTCAAAATTTATTCTCAGGATAAGACTTATTCTAGGTATAATAGTTTGGTGAAATGCGCCCTAAGCAGATTTGTATTGTCCATGCAAAAAGTTTCTCCATGGATTTTTTGGTTTTGCAAATAATGAACCATGAATTTGAGTAAAGTTTATGAAAAATATTGCTCTCTCTCCATACTATCGTTAATGTTGGGCTCTGCATAGTAAGCCATTTTCAAGATTTCAGTAGGATATAAGAAACTTTTCTCAGATGAATGAAACAAAAAATCAAAAGTAATGAAGTAGTGTAGTAGTAGTGTGTAGTGTGATGAATCAAAAGTAATTTAATCAAATCAGGCTGAGAATCAGCACTTTTCGAACGTCAAAATTACAAAAGACAGTCCCCCAAAATCGCCCGCCCTTCACCACTTCTTAGTGCTATCGCTGGGAAGAAGAAGTGGTGCATAAAACTCTCCAGCAGCTCAGCTGTCTGTTCTGTGTCTGATAGAGTGAGTTGAATTTTTCGTTAATAAACAGGATGAATTTCACTCCCGTCTCCGCTTCAACCGTCGAGGGCTGGTAGCCAGTGCTAATGCTGGTAAAGATGACAATGCCTCACAGTTCTTCTTCACTCTGGCTCCTACTCCAGAGCTGCAGAACAAACATACTATCTTTGGGAAGGTTACTGGTTAGTACCGCTTCAAAAAACATTTTAATAATGCTTGGAGAATGCCCAGTGGACTTTAAAAACATACTATACTGAATTTAATATGTGTTTTTAATACAGAGCCATCTAGTATAAGTATTTAGAAGCTCTCATAAAGTGGTCGCCATCTTGGATTTTCATTTTGAACGCACTATTGGCTTCAGCACCCTCGAAAACCACGAAAACTATCTCACAGAAACAAAAAAAAAAAATGTTCTTTCTAGAAAATCGCAAGGAGGCGCTGCCGGAGGATAACGCCTTTTTGTTACCTGAAGATTTCTCCTACCTCCAGTTTACTCCTTCCACAAGTCGTGTTAAAGAGCTTCGTTCCAAAAACCAGTCAGAAAATAATACTTTCATTATTCCCAAACAGGAGAAACGATATACAACGTCCTAAAACTCTCTGAGGGTCTGATAGGCCCGGATGACAGGCCCGACCACCCTCACAAGATCACCAGCACTACGGTGCTGATCAACCCGTTCACTGACATCGTGCCGCGGGTGCAGGAGATCCAGGAGGACGAGAGGCCGAAGAAAAAGAAGAGGGAACGGCAGGGTGTTAAGTAAGTGATATTTATTAATACTATAGCTAAGAGCTGCTCTCATAACGGTGAAGGAAAACATCGTGAGGAAACCGGCATGTCCTAGAACCAAGAATTCGAAGATATGTGACATCTACGCACTGGGCCCACGTGGTAGATTATAGCCGACTCCCTCTCGTACAGAGGAGGCCTGTGTCCCAGCAGTGGGAACGTTATAGGCTGCTGTGTCTGCTGTCTGTACTGGTCCCCCAAATCTGTTATGCCTACCCATCGATAACCGGTGTGTTATTACAGCATCTTTTTGACACCCTCTGGGTGTTTGTCTTTGTCGTCACTGATATCGCCCTTTTCTAACAAAAGCCCTCTCCATCAGAAACTTCGGCCTCCTTTCATTCGGCGAGGAAGCTGAGGAAGACGAGGGAGAAGCTCAAGAGTACCGCGGCAAGCCAAAGTCTACCCACGACCTGCTGCAAGACCCCAAGCTCAGCAATAAGACTGCTGCTGGTAAGAATCAAACAAACAAAACCCTCCTTCTGAGGCTGTTGGATAAAAAGTCAGACTAATTTTTTTATTTTAGCCTAAAACGCATAATAAAATAAATATCTAAAATGCCTTATATTATTGAATTAATTATCTATGGCTTCTTACAGACACTATAATACCGTACGTGTATCAATCAATGTATTGTGTGTTGCTGCAATCACTAGTTCCATCTGTCAAAAAACGGTTTACCTAATGGACAGGGTATACCTGTTATTCTTCGATTTTATACCCGGAGTAACAAGAATCCTATTTAATCTGCAAATCGATAAATCTACCGTCTACTGTCTTCCTAGGCAGGTACTAAGTTGTTTTATCAAAATAAAAACCAGGATTTTCTATGTGATTAGAATACAGATAAAATTAAATAAACTTAATTTTTGATCAGAAAATCCATCTTCTCCTTTCTTTTAGAATTAGAACAAGAAGCGGAAGAGGCTCAGAATAAAGAATTAACACAAGAAGAGCAAGAAGAGAAGTTAAAAGAAACTGCAGCAGCAGTAACCAACATAAGAGATAAACTAAGCTCTAAGAAGCGAGGCAAGAGTCCAGAAGGAGACAGCAAGAGGCAGAAGACAGAAGAGAGTAAGAAAGAAGAGTTCAAAAAGCCAGAAGAGAAGGAAGGCTCAGAAGATAGTGACAGTTCGGAAGCGGAAGAGTATTATATTGGAAAGGAGAGAGATGATGCTAGGAAGAAGGAAAAGTGAGTATTTTAAGTTGAAACTTCGGAAGTGCCTCGGAAAGCACGTTAAGCTGTTGGTCCCAGCTGTCATTCGTGGATGTTTAACGGTCGATACGGGTCGTCAGAAGCCCGAAAGTCTGACAACCAGTCTTACGAAGGGGTATCGTATTATCGAGTAACTGGGATGTGGAGGTCAGATAGGCAGTCGCTCCATGTAAAATCGGTTAGACTGGAAGCCTACCCCAACATAGTTGGGAAAAGGTTAGGCAGATGATGATGACTTCGGAATCTTGGATAATTACCTTGTTTGTTGTGTTTTGGAACTATCGACTCGTGAGTCATATGCAACAAAGCTCAAATTACATTACATAACGCTAGAATAGTGGTTGAGTGATATTAATGCAATTTTTAATGGTTGTAAAAATACTTGTAACGAGGTTGGGAAAAGGCTAGGTATGATGTATTTATATTAATGTGCGCATCTAAAGTCTATTCAAACTAATGTCTCAAATTGATGTTATTTCAAGTTAAACAAATATCAACTGTATTTTAATGGTAATTAAGTTGATTTCAGAGTGACTATCAATATTGAAAAAGTTATAAAAATGTTTGAAGTTGTAGCGTAAACTGAACTTTATTGTGTAGGAATTAAAGTTATTTTTCCATAAACTCATGTTTGTTTACATGTTTGGCAACAAAATCGCGAACGCATATTACGGATAATATTTCATACTGTTACAGAGAAAGAATCCAAAATGAAATAAAACTGCTACGCAAAGAAATGAAGAATACTAAAGAAGAGAAAATAAAAGAACTAACTCTCAAAGAAGAGAGTGCTAAAGAAGAAGCGAAAGACGCTAAGAAGGCAGAAGAAGACAATGAAATGTACAAGAAGTACGTTGAAGAGCAGGAGAAGTATCGGAAGATGAAGGAGAAGTTGCCTAAGAAGGGAGCGGCCAGGTAAATACAATTTACATTTTTATTATTTTCATGCTTATATTCAAATTTTATGTTTCAAATTGACGTTATTTCAAGTTAAACAAATATAAATTTTATTTTAATGGTTATTAAGTTGATTTCAGAGTGACTAGCACTATTGAAGAAGTTATAAAAATGTTTGAAGTTGTAGCGTAAACTGAACTTTATTGTGTAGGGATTAAATCCATTTTTCCATAAGTTCAGTTTACGCTTACTTGTAGTTACCAAGTGTACAAACACGCTGTGTTTGTGTGTGTAAACGCAGCATCTCTCGGTACCGTCCGAGATTATGGGGAAGTCGGAAGTGTGTGTGTGTTATGTGCTGATGCTACTCGTCCTCACGTACACATTCACATCGTATTTGTACACTTGGTTACCACAAGTAAACCGCGTGTCGCTTCGTGAGATAAAAATACTGTAACTTTCAATTATTGCACGATTTAATGACACGCGTAAGTTCTTTTTATCCGCGTTGGTTATATTGAGTAAAACAAGATGGCGTTTAGTTCAATATTATTTTATGTGCTGAAGTGAAAAGTGTTACATTACATAAAAATAACATCCTGCCGACTGATTTCGGTCACGGTGGCCAATCTCAACGGAGATTAGCCAGGTACGCAGGAAATATTATAGTGCGCAAGTGTGAGCGCAAAAACAGGTGCACTCTGTGTTCCTTTACTCTCATAGTCCGATGGGTACATTACATACCTACATGGGATATAATAATAATAATAATAAATCCCTGGACATTTCACACAGCACCATTTGTCCCAAGCTAAGCAACCTAATGCTTGTGTTATGGTAACAAGATGGCTGATAAACTACTTATATACATTTTTTTTTGTAAATACATACATATTATAGATAGAAAAACACCCAGACTCGGAACAAATACATGTAGGTCATACAAATATTTGTTCCGTGCGGGAATCGAACCCGCGACACGCAGCGCAGCAGCCAATCGCTTAACCACTGCGCCAACCGTGCCGTGCCGCGATATACGCGTCCAAGACTATTTATAACTAGCTGCGCCCGCGGTTTCACCTGCGATAAGTTTCAATCCCGTGGGAATATCGGGACAAAAAGTATCCTATGTGTTAATCCTGGTTATAAACTAGCGGTGTGCAAAATTTCATCCAAATCCTTTCAGTCGTTTTTACGTGAAAGGGTAAAATACATCCATCCATAAAAACTTTCGCGTTTATAATATTAATAGGATGTTGTTAAGTGTGCTCAAGACGCAAGAATCTCTAACTCCAGACCGTCTTTCAGAAACGGACGCCCCAAGCCGACCCGAAAAGTGATCAGAAGAAAACCCTGGGTAAAAAACCTTTACGAAAATCGAGAATACCCGGACAATCACACCGACCGAAAATTCCTTCAAGAGCTCCGCAAAAACTTGAACATTGAAAAAGTTACCTTACCCGAAGCTATACAAGGCTCATTTCGCGTTGTGCTAAGACTATGTATATGTATTTTGTATGCCGTCATTTTCGTGTATATGTATAACGATTGGGTGCATACATATACTATCATATATACATCTATTATTACTACTTTACTCAGTTATTTACTGTATATAACGTTTGCAGGAAGCGCAGTACTAAGGCATTTGAAAACTGTACTAGTATACGTTACTATAGGGTACCTCCTATCTCCTATACTACATACTTTGACTGACACAGTCAGTACAGACACTATATATGCTTGGGCAGTCATAATGATGGTTATACACATGATATTCTTCGACTACAATGTACCTGCTGCTTTAGTATCAAATTCTCTATCAATAAACGCTGCAATTTTTGCCTCAGTATGCCTAGTATCAAGATTATCAACCCCCTTCGATGCTTTTGTCTTACTAACAATATCTGTTATTCTATTTGTCCTAAGTCCTCAGTTGTTTAAGTCAATTTTACACACGAAATTATTTAATTTAATATATTTTTTCACCCTAATACTGACTATAATATGTTTGTATTCTGTGTCGAATACTTTGTTGTGTTATTTTATATTAATAGTTTTTATTTTGAGCGGGTATTGTCCGTTCTTTTTCGTTTATTGGCAGAAATATAAGGACAATAAGTACGGGCCCTGGGACGAGGCTGTTATCAATGATTCTGATGATCTGGAAGAATGTTTGTATGTTGCATAAGCATAGCAGAATTAGCCTATGACGTTCCCACTACTGGGATGCAGCCCTCCTCTCTGTGAGAGGGAGTGTCACGGCGGCCGTCGGTGGTTATTCCAACCAGCCCTCTGTCTAGCCTTTTCCCAACTATGTTAAGCTTAACCTGATCGAGCGCAAGCCCAGTGCAGGTTGGTAGATGTCACATGTCTTCGACAAAAAAAGTAGAAATTACCTACGTTAATTCATTTATATTGCTCGTGAGCACATTAGTATTGTAAGGAATGCCAATACTATTGGTCCGATTAATTTTACTAATAGTTGTAATATCGTAATTTTTATTATGTTTATGAAAGTTTTATTCCAGGCATACTACAAATCATACCAGGCATACCAGGCATACTAAAAATATTTATAAATAGTCAGTCAAAAAATCAGTTGATCCATACATTATGTCGAGTTATGCGAACATAAATCTATGGACCAACTGATTTTTTTTTCACGATTTCAGGGTTGGTCAGTAAAAGTTGTTCATAATGATGAGTACAATGACCCCTTTTAAGGATTAAAACGAGCAAAATTTAACGGTGTCTAAGTGCGTACATAATTGGTAAAATAAATAACATACTTTATTAGTAATTCTCTAACAATTTGAATGAAAGTGTAAAGATAAGAAGCAGTCATGCTAGCGAAGGAGGTGGCGGGGAGGCTGAGGGAGAACACCTCACGCCTCAGCCGCCGCGGGAGACGCTCCGGGCGTCGGCAGCCGCGTGACGACTCCCGGCCACCGTAGGCGCGGGCCTGCGGGCGGTGAGTAATGGGTAGCTCGCCGTCCGATCAGGACCAGGCCCGTGCCGGACGGCGCGTTGTGTACCACGCGCGCCTCAAAGAGATGTCAGCAGAGGACGGGGCCCCACAGGGCCGAAGCCTGCCGGGGCGGCGGGATTTTCCGAAAGGTTAACCGCTGCCCTGGAACAGAAAGGGCTAAGGACGGAACACGGGTGGGTTTTAGTCAGTAAAAGTCTGACACTCCCTTCCGCTCCACCCAGAGCGGGAGGGGTCATTTGATGACTTCCCATCCACAAAAAAAAAAAAAAAGTGTAAAGATAAAGGATTTGTTGAGCATGATTACCAATAAGTCATTACTCGATTACTATAATGTGATTATTATTCCATACTATGTAACTTGATTATTATATTAATAAACGTGATATCAAAAGATTATTTTGTTTTCCTTTAATCATAGTCCGTTGAACATTATAATACACATCCTACTAATATTATAAAGGTGAAAGTTTGTATGGATGGATGGATGGATATTTGTTACTCTTTCCCGCAAAAACTATTGAACGGATTTGGATGAAATTTGGCACACAGATGTTTTATAACCAGGATTAACATATAGGATACTTTTTACACGGGATCGAAACTTATGCGGGTGAAACCGCGGGGCGCAGCTATTACATACATAAAGTCACGCCTTGTTCCCATGCGCAGTGTTTTTTTAAGAAGGCCATTTTTCAGACATCGCATTTTGATTAAAAAATCGTATACGGGGTCGAATTAAACTAGCTAGTGAAACTCCGCAAACGTAATCGGTATCTAAACACGACCAAACAAAAATGTTTTGATGTTTTTTTAGGTCAAAGACCACTAGTGGTGTTGTTACTTGAAATATGAGCTAGAAAATATGTTTGTTTTATTGTTTTATCGTATTTCAATCGATAGTCATCACGTCTGTGAAGTTAAAACAAAAAAAAAACTTTTAAAACTGATATTTCTTGTAACTACAATACAAATTAAAAAAGTTCTTTCAATGATAGCTACACTACTACCAAGTGCCGTAGGATAATGATTTGGGTTAATGTTTTATACGGATGAAGTCACGGGCAGAAGTTAGTTATAAACTCAATTCAGTCAGTTTGAACAGACTAATCACAAAATAAGCTGAATACGGTTTTTATTTTTGACCAGTGAAAGATGTCTTATCTAGCTCTTTTTATTTTGTTCCAGGGAAGATTTCACGTTACAACTGCTGGCTAAGTTCAAGACCAAACTTCACGCTATCAAGGAGAAGGCGGAGACAGAGGGGGAGCCGTCTGCAGAGAAGACTGGAGAAGAAGAAGATAATGACGAGAACTTGAACTCTGATGATTGGTAAGATACTTTGACTATTTGCACTATGATTTCTACTGAGCTGTCGCCTTTTATTTTTTGCCTCGCGGTGGAAATCGTCAAGGACTTCCTCCATCATGGAGGTGACAGAGGGGTATGGCCGGACTCTTACCGGCTAATACCACCGCGGTGTTCCACCTCTGCCTATGGCTGGGGAGTGCGGGATTCGCATAAGCATTCACCGCGCCCCCGACAGGCTTCGACCCGCTGTTCCTCAGCGGGTCGCACCTCCCCGTGCGGCCATTTCCACAATGGTCGCACCCACTCTCGAGGCGCGCGCGTAGAACACTGCGGTGCCAGCTCGAGCCTGTCTGGTCGGACGACGGACGCCCCTAGTCAGCAGTCGCCTACCTGGGCCCGTACCCAAAATTTTTTTAGGGCAGTTTAATGGGAAGGTTCATAGACCTCACCTTGCACAAGCATAATTAGCCTTCAATGTTCCCACTGCAGGGACACAGGCCTCCTCTGTATGAGAGGGAGTGTTCAGTAATCCACCACGCGGACCCAGTGCTGGATAGTGGATGTCACATATCTTCGAATTTTCAGTTCTATTCTAGGGCGTACCGGGTTTTCCACGATATTTTTCTTCACCGTTTTGAGAGCAGTGGTGATGAAATATAAATTAAATTTATTAAACCCCATTTTTAAACCTACCCAACACCAGTTTGAATCCTATCCAACCCCAGTTTTAAAACTTTCTTTTATAATTCAGGTTGGGCCACAGGCTACGCTTCGAAGAGAAGGGTCCATTGCTAGCGAAGGACGCGTCCACTAAAGGTGATGACTGGTTCGACATCTACGACCCGAGGAACCCTATCAACAAGAGAAAGAGGGAGAAATCTGATAAGAAACAGAAAAAATAAATGATAATTTTTAGTACGTTTTGTTTTTAATTAAATCGCCTTCATCTAAACTTAACGTAACATAACATCACGCTAGCGGAGTAATTGAGAAGCACACTAAAAGTAGCACCATTTTGACAGGTCAACAACATTCATTGCGTTATTTACGGTGTTGAGTAGCGATGGGCGACTCGAGTTATCTAACTCGAGTAACTCGGGTCAGACCGTAAGCGAGTCAACCCGAGTCAAAATATCTGCAAACCGAGTTGACCCGGAGAGCGCGCGGCGGGCGGTGGCGGTGCGGGCGGTGGGTTGGCAGCCCGCGAGTCGCCCTCCCTCCGGGTCAACCCGGTCAACTCAACTCGGTCCGAGGCCCGAACGACTCCGAGCGAGCCCGAATCAACCCGACGACCGAACGTCCGAGCCGCGAGTGAAAGAGATAGTTCTCGTTGTTGGTTTCTTATCAGACGGTTAGTCAGACAGAACTGATGAGAGAGTTTTGACTTAAAATAATTATGTAGAAAGCCAACTTGTTGGTTTTGTTTACTTTTTTGTTATTGTTACTTCGTGCGTTGTGTATTGTTTTGTTGCAGTTTTATTGATGTATGTGTTAGTTGATAGATAGATGACCAAATACCAAACGTAATTTTAGTATCTTATTTTACTAGGTAAAAATGTTACCATTCTTTTGCGCTACTTATGTAGTTCGTTTTGTGATGTGATGTTTGTAAACACTTTTTGTAATAATAAACGTCTAATTTTTGAACGGTCTCAATTTTATTTGACTACCATTGACTCGACGCCTCTCAGCCCGCCGGACCCGACCCGGTGAACCGTGAACGTAGTACACTAGCAACCCGCGGAATGATGGATCGAGTTGAGCATTTACTGACTCGGACGGACGACGCGGCGGCGCGACGGACCTTAGGGCAGACTGACTCGAGTCAACTCGAGTTGCAACCCGAGTTGGTAAGCGAGTCAGCTCGAGTTACTCGAGTTACCAAAAAGTCGACTCGGCCCATCGCTAGTGTTGAGCAGACGTTTTTTGAACATATGAAGCAATGGATTAGCAATATCCTTCAAAATGATTCAGATTTTGATTGATAGTGTGTTACGCAATTAGAGTGCTGTTTTCCCGAGGGGATGGGCAGAGGTGTATATTTAAGTGCACCCAAACATCGCCAGTTATGTTTTAGTCCCATACATGTTTAGTACAATAGGGAGCGAGTCTCCCATATCTATAGTCCGCGCGGAACTAGTTGGCCGCGCCTTACGTATGTTCACGGTGGGACTGCGGGCCCCGCGCACTACGTTCGTGCGTTGCAACCCGCCGCCTCAACCCCGCTGTCCCTCCGTCCCACCGCTCACATACCTAAGGCGCGGCCAACTAGTTCCGCGCGGACTATAACAACTCAGCCAACTTACTGAAAGAAAAAGTATTTATTGCGAGTCGTACAGGAAGATCATAAAACTAAACTAAACACAATAAAAAAAATTAAAAAAAACACCTTCCCTGCTGGATATAGGCCTCTCCCAAGTGTTTTCACAGGCCACAACTCCCGGTTTTCGAATCCTGTCTGTCCCACCCACCTTTCTAAGGTCATTGGCCCATTTGGGTCCCACGCTACGCGCAGTCTCAATAATGATATACTAGTAGGACAATAATTAAGTGTACAAACTTATTTAAGAATACGGCGAAATTGAGAACTAACATAAAACGTACTGGATTTGACAGTTGTCTGACATTTCCCTTGACAAACAGCGCCACAGTGACATGCAAAAATAGATTTGTTAATAGTTTAGAGGATAGTATAATTATGTTTTTTACTTAGGCCTAAAGCTCTTATTAGATGACATTCTGCTAAGAGGTTGATGACTTATGACCTTATTGGTGATGTTCTTTAGAAAGGTCAGGCGCGTAGTACCTACTCGCAACCGGCGTGCGTGTTTGACCCGAGGGGTAATTCGAGAATACTCAGTCTCAATCTGTCAAAAATATCTCTAATTTCCCTACAGTAATGTGAAACTGTTTGATATTAAGACCTTAATGTACAGACGCCAGCAAATCAAGCTACTACAATCTGTCAAATTTCTTTAATAGATTTTCAACTTTATCGCTAACGGCTCAAGGTTGATTGGGAAAATTTGACAGTTTCGGGTGGCTTTACCTGCAGGCATCTGTACATATGCTCAGAAATAAAAAAAATAAAAAAATATTATTATTACATTTTTAACAAGTTGTTGAGGTTGATTGTCGCTGAGATGTAACTGCGACTGGATTTTTGAACGTTTTAAGTTACGAGAATTGGCCTTCAGATTTATGAACGTAAACGAGGCAAAAGTAGTATGTACCTAAGGGTCGTAGCAGACGAAGGGGCCCGATAGGGCCGAAGCCTGCCAGGGTAGCGGGATCGTTCGAAAGGGTTACCGCTGCCCTGGAACAGAAAGGGCTAAGGAAGGAACACGGGTGGGTTTTAGTCAGTAAGAGTCTGACACTCCCTTCGCTCCACCCAGAGCGGGAGGGGTCATTTGATGATTTCCCATCCACAAAAAAAAAGGCTCATAGCAGGTGGCGTTCTGTAGTTTCTGCCTACCACCATGGGAAGGTGTCAGTTTATGTATGTATAGGTCGATGACTTCTTGATATCCGCCTCCTTCGAGTCAATACCTTGTTAAATTAGGCTCTTCATGAAAAAATCTGCTACAGTTAAATTTAACGCATCGTTAACTTTAATCGCCTTGTTACGGACATAGGTTATATCTGTGGTGTTTTGTTATCTGTGGTAACATCGGACAATGGTCAGTTTTGGCTGTATGGTGATTTGTCTTTGCTGTGGCGCGAAATTGTTTTTTGAATGATAAATTATTTTATTTCCTTAAGTAATTAGGATTGCAAACACGTTTACACGTCAATCATTTATTTTAAAACTAGATGAGGTCGCCGTTTCCTATCTGACTACTCCGAGAAGAAAGGCCGAAACAAACTCGAAGATCACAGTCACTTTTAAAGTGCAGACATCATCTTGATCAGATGATCATGTGAAGACCAAGTAGAGTTATCTCTGAAATGGTCTTTTGAGGAAAGAACCTCACAGATTTAGTAACAATATCACAGAAAGGACATTTGGGTAGGCCGCATAAAGTACTGAAACTGCCTGATCATTAAAAACTGAAAAAGAGAAAAAAATATGACCCACATTATGTGGTCCTCACGTTCATAATAATTAATCTAATCTTATCTAACTAGCCTGTACTGTCCCACTGCAGAGCAAAGCCCCCCCCTCCCCCCATCCCTGTCCCTTTTCCACACAATTCTGACTTTTGCGAGTCCCTACGGTAGACGTGTCTCCACACGGCGATATCATCGCGGCAAGAATTTGAGGGCACGGCGAGACTATCGCCGCGATTCTCTCGCCCGTGGAGACGGCCCCTAAGTGTTATGTGTGTGTCACGAGTGAGTGTTTTAGTGAGTGTGAGTAGTGAGGTCGTGTGGTGTGTGAGTTGTAATAAGTGATGCTTAGTTCACTTATCACTTATCAGAAGTTACTATTTGGTTCCGTCGGTCTACACTCCTACACTCTTTCGAATATTGATCCCGACCCAAATGAGCCCGATTCTAACTTTTATCGCATTTTTCAATAATATTCGGTTCGGCCATGTGTCGGATCCGATCCGAACATTCGCACTTTGCACTTCGGAGTAGACCCCCTGGCAGCTATTAAGAAAATCCAGATGGAAAGCTCAATAACACTGCCCGACCTGGGAACCCAGGACCTCTTGCTCAGTAGCAGTGCTTGCTAATCTTAGACCAACGAGGCAGTCTCCACATAAATATACGTATTTAAAACCTCGCAAACTACACGTTTCCTGATCGCAAAATTGATAAGAAAAACATCGTTCCTTCATAAAGACATACAATTATACAAGTTATCAAGTCGTTGACCTAAGATTTTATTACCATTTGTACTTCACGCCTTTGTTCCGAATAGAACAAGCAGATGCTGTGCCCGTTATCTGATTATATCGCTAATGTAAAAACATACCACTGGTTTACGGTTTTGACTCTGTAATGATGAATTAGGATCTCTCTAAGAAGTTCCGGTTTTTGAAGCTGGTCTATGTAATATAGGGATACTAGCTTTTGTTCGCGGCTTCGTTTATGTGAACGTTGTTTTTTTTTGTGTCCCAAGGCTGGGCAAAGGCTTTCCTTCCAAACGTCCCTGTCTTGTACGATCTCTGGCCATGTTGATCTTGGCATCAGAACGTCACAACACCTTTGCTGTGGTCTACCTCAACGGCGATGTCCTCGCTCAGGCGTCCAGTGGGTGACGATCTTTGCCCATCTCTTCGGGTACATTCGCGCGACGTGTCCGGCCCACTCTTCCCACTTCAACCTGGCTGTTTTTTCTCCAACATCTGCTACTTGAGTTAAGGAGCGCAGGGTGGTGTTTCTGACTCGTTCTGTACGCTTGACTCCTATTATGTTGCGTTCCATTTCCCGTTGCCAAATCTTGAGTTTGGAAATTATCTATTAATTATTAGTATCACGATAATTAGGTATGAACTGGTATGACCATTCATATCATACCATTGTCCTTAGGTCAGGGTCTACCTGTGTGCCATTTTATCGATATTCGTTGTGCCGTGTAGACGTGAAAAGGTTACAGACAAACAGTTAACTTCGCATTTATAATTTTAGAATGGGATAGATAATTTAAATTCTTTATTTATGTTTAAAATTGACGTTATTTCAAGTAAAACATATCAACTTTATTTTAATGGCAATTAAGTGGATTTCAGAGTGACTAGCACTATTGAAAAAGTTGTGCACTATGTCTAATAGTGGACCAGTTGTCACTTGTCATGTGGGTCTTCTGTAGGCACTGTGAAAGTTGACTGCAAAAGTTGACCTTATGAAGTGCAGGCTGGCAGTAAAATAACTCTGGTTAAAAGGTTACATGCTCTGTGACTCTGGTTGCATTGGGACCACTGACCTATATTAGACAAGTACGCTGGACTAAAATATACTATATTACGAAATGGTAGTTATTTTTTGTGCCGATTCAAAGAGCCTCGCTCGAGCGTCTCAGGAACTAAAACGCACACATTTTTGCAAATGGCCGTCGTGTTTTTTGGTACATGTCTCTGATAACATTGGTATGTCTAAATTATGGGTAAGACTTTTTTTTCTATATTTTGTGTTTACTACGAGATATTTAGAACATTTCTATAATGAAAGTATGCGCTTTTGATAAAACTCGCTATCAAAAATATTAGTTCCACAGACGCTCACGTTGCTATCAGCGCCAAAATGGCGAAAATCAAATGTCTCTATTTTGTCATCGATAGTATGAAGTCCAGCGTACTTGTATAAGTATTATAGGTCAGTGATTGGAATAGTCAAGCGAATTTAGAATGAAATTTCAAATAATTTGTATTAGATTTTTTGTTTTGAAAACGAGTGAGAGAATAGGGGCGTTCAGAATGTAAACACGTTCGTTTGGAGTTAACGTACATAATAAATATAGCATTGTTTTGTGTAACGCCCCCACACAATACACACATCACAGTATTTAGATATACAATTTAAGAAAATATCTTGAAGCCTCATAATTATATTTTGAAGGTTTTAAATGACGTCCATCTTTAATTTTAGGACTTTGTTCAGGTTATTTTATTTAAAAGTGTAAAAGTGTGTGTGGGTCATTGACTGTAGGAAGTGATCCTGGCTATCTTCAAAGTGATCAGAGCGGTCAGAGTTAACAAGCCACTGAGCTGGAATAGTACTGGGACGTTGTTATCGATAAATTAACGTAACACAACACAATACTTACTTTATGTAGGTATAGGTATTTCTATGTAATTTGTTGTGCTTAATATGAGAATAACTTCCTGAAATAAATGATTGTTATTATTATTTCCTTTATTTTAATATTTAAACACATACGAATTATATTTTTAAATATAAGAATATAAAAACATTTAAAAATATAAAAAATAGTAACCCACTGGTATCGGGAACAGGGTTCAAGCTACCGGAGGTGATCAGAGCTCCGGAGAGCCGTGTCCAGAAGTACCGCTTTTTTGAATCAAGCTCTTGATCCAGATCCCAACGAGAGCCTCCTTATTATTACAACATTCAGTTTCGGCAAACTTAAATCTTGAACATCCTGCAGAGGCAGACGAGGCTTCTTTTATTGGGTGCCAAACCAATCAGCGGTAGATGGCCTACCCGATGGTAAGTGGTCACTGGCAGCCGCCTGTGTGGACCTGCATGCATCTGTGAGTTGCCATCCTGGAGATGACGACACACAGCTATAGTATTTTTATTCCTTGAATAAAAATTGTCTGGCGATAGAGAAATCGGCCCTTATTTAAGTATGCATACACACGTCACGTTGCAGTGTAAAACTGATTTACATCCGTCACCACACACATCAGGTTCAGTTGAAAACCAGCGTCAGGCACTATTGTCTGGCATTTTTGCTGAACGGGGTCTTTTTGGTGCAGCCGTGAGGCACACTTTCCTGCTATTTTCTTACATCGGTATTTATACTTTCCATTTGTTCTTTATTTGTTGCTATCTAATGTATGTATTTGGTGTATTGTGTGTTGGAGACAAAACGTAGCACCGTCCGCCACTGCGACTACGGGAGCGGGGCAGCAGCGTGCGGGGAGCGGGGGACGGGTTGCCGATCGCCGATGGCCTGCACTGCCCTTCACTTCAAAATATACAACGGTCCGAGAGGCGCGCGTCCTTGTATTCATTATACGAACCGTACCTATTGATACAGTCCGCTATTTTATTTATAACACCTCTGAGAATCGCCAACAGTGTGTCTTTTAGACTGTGCTAAATAGATGTATTTTTCTTTCTTTCTTTAAATTTTCACTTCATACCATCGTCGTACCATTTATGGCCGGGGTTCGCGGGAACTTACGATCCTTCCGCAACCCGCGACTGGGTCGACATGATACCAGCTCCAACCATCGACTTCCCACATCACTACCAAACATATTATTAATTTAATAATAAATTGACGCGGCTCGTCTGCTGATTACGCGATAAGGACTTTGCTAATTATCTCATTCATTGTTGTGTGTGGCTTTTAGGTGAGGAGTTAAGTGTGGATCGGGATGAGTCATTGTTTTAGTTAAGACTAGTTGAAGATCCCGACTTTACCTACTTTTGGTACAATACATCCCTTTTCAGAACGGGACTTGTGTTAAGCTACGCTTGCCGCGGTCGGTCCGTGGATGGGTGACCATCATTATGTACCAAGATCCCTCCGTGCCTCGCAAAGCACGTTAAGCTGTTGGTCCCTGCTGTTATTCGTGGATCTTTGACAGTCGTTACGGGTGGTTAGAAGCCCGAAAGCTGCGAACCATTCTTACCAAGAAGTGTATCGTGTAACCTATGTAGTAACTGGGTTGTAGAGGTCACATAGGCAGTTGCTCCATGTAAAATACCGGTATTCAGCTGCTTCCGGTTAGACTGGAAGCCGACCCCAACATAGTTGGGAAAAGGCTAGGCATATGTTGACCCTTTTCAGAACGTTTTCTCAATAAGAAACCTGAAAAATTTCTTGGAAATATAGTCGAAGTTAATGCCACTGGTTTCCGACTTTAAGGCTTCTGAATTTCCGTAACAGACCGGTTTTTCCGGTAGTTTACAATATTTTGTATACATTAATTATACGTGAATACGATGCACCTAGAATAAAATTACTAAACCATAAACGGTAAAATGAAAGGACCTAGTTTTAAAGTCGAATACTCCTGAAAATGTAACAAAAGGACAGGTCTTATCCATACTTTCCTTTCAACCTCAAACCGCTGAAATTCGTACATTAACCCAGTCAGTTTCAACTTTTGTTCAGTATTACATTTTCTAGCCAAAATCTGTCGTGGGATATTTCAGGTACATACTTAGGCCAGATTGCTCGTTTAGATCTGTCTTACGAAAAGATTAACCAAGCCGTTAGTTAACTGAAATAGAGTACGGTTCGTTTTATTTTAATTGTAAGGTAAGATGGTTGAAATATTCCGCCATTCACATATTAACGACATCCTTTACTGAAGTGCAATCAAGCTCTCGTCGAGTTAAATAGATTTATTCAATTTGCTTTTGGTAGGTAGTATTTTTATCACGAAAATCAGATTCTGAGAATGTCTTAACATCAAAATAGCCGAACAGCCAGGTCTATAACCGGCACCCCAATTGCGTAACACACAATCAATCGCAATCTGAATCATTTTGAAGCAAATTGTTAATCCATTGCTTCATAAGTTCGAAATTTTTTTCTGCTCAACACGTAAATAACGCAATGAATGTTGTTGAACTGTCAAAATGAAACCGATTCCGATTAATCGTGTGTGAAAACCACCACCACCTCTTACAGCAGTATTATTTTAATCTTACTTCCGTGTGTGAAAGAGATGGAGCTATACATTTCGTATAGCTCCATCTTTTTCCCACACGAAGTAAGATACTGCTGTAAGAAAGAGGCGGTGGCGTAACATACTAAAAGCAGCAATAGCTTTCATTTTGACACTTCAACAACATTCATTGTGTTATTTACGTTGTTGAGTAGACACACTTTTCGAACATATGAAGCAATGGATTAGCAATATTCTTCAAAATGATTCAGATTGCGATTGATTGTGTGTTACGCAATTTGGGTGCTGATCTGAAATCTCCAAGACCCAGTGACTTGGTACCTAACCGTGGCGATAAAAGCTTGTTCCTATTGTTTGAGAAGAGGCTTTTGCGTTTCAGACAGTCAAATGCTAATATTAGTCATAACATCGTTTGATATTTGTATGCATATGTGTTTCTTTGTCCGTCAAATACTCGGAAACCACTGAACCGATTTCAATGAAACTTTTTTGTGAGCACACAAATCAGGTTCTGCTACACGACGCAAAAAAAAAACAGAATAAAATGTTCGTGTGAGCAATTAAAAAATACAAAAACCGTTCTTGGGTTTCTTATAATGAACGAAAACTTACAGTTATTCAGTTGTTCTCACATTACTCTTTAATAGAAAACAATAAGGTTGTAATTCGCGGGATTCTCATAGAATTCGTGAAATCGCTCTCTTGTACAACGTGCAATCATTTGATATGAATCCTAGATAACGGAGAAAAAAAGATCGGTAGGTTTTTGCCGTTTGGGTGCCGTTGGGTTCCATAACTATTTAAAATAAATACTATATAGTCTTCCACGCTGTATTTCGACCATGGCGGTCAATCTCAACAGAGACTAGGCTTCGGTTTTAGTGCACAAGTGTGTGCGCAGACAGGTGCACTCACTCACTCTTCCTCATTCATTCATAGTCCGATGGGACGGCAAGCGGACGCGACCGGAGAGAAATCAGGACCCGTTGGTCCGGCGCCTGATCTCCTGCTTAACGTGCTTTTCAAGGCACGAGGGTCTCCTCCAACTTCCAAACTTCGGGCTGTTACTAAGAAGTTCCTAATGGAAAAACCAATTAAATAACACTGCCCAACCTGGGAATCGAACCCAGGACCCCACGCTCAGCAGTCGCGCTAGTTACCACGAGACCTAACGGGGAAAATAAATCCTACTAATATTGTAAACGCGAAAGTTTTTATGGATGGATGGATGGATGTTTGTTACTCTTTCACGCCAAAACTACTGAACGGATTTGGATGGAATTTGGCACACAGATAGTTTATAGCCAGGATTAACACATACTTTTTATCTCAATATTCCCACGTGATCGAAACTTATGCGGGTGAAACCGCGGGGCGCGGCTAGTATTATCTACATAATAACGGTTTTACCTGTTCTCGTAGAAGTCGGAAGGCAGATATGTACAGTCAGGAGCACCAACAGGTCAACACTTGGCAACTTTGAGTTGCAATTTTTTCGCGAAATAACGAAAGCAACGTTGAAATACGACACAGTACAGTACATAAACCTATGGGTTCGAAAATGCTATGTTTGTAACAACATTAATTTTCATTAAAAAATAAACGAGCAAATCGCTTTTGAATATAGCCGAGTGTATACATACTTTTGCTCGTCACTCAAACTCAAATCATTTATTTCAATTAAACCATTTACAGGCACTTTTGAATTGTCAAAATTTAATAGTCGGTCAGTTAGTCAGAAAGTTGAAGCTAGTCGCCCATTCCAAAAACGTTTACGGAACGGACACTCTTTTAAATCAAGATATTATTACAAAATCCTGGGTACATTATTCTTATTGCTTCTATAGGTATGTGAGAACAATGTAAAAAAGAAACAATTTAATATATAACATTAAAAATAAGCCCTGGCAGTTAAGAGGTGACCAGTCTCAACCAACGGCCCGGCCCGGCCCGTTCACAAACATGACGCGTGGATCAGCACCACCCAGCTCAACCATTTTGTAGGGAACCGAATGATCCAACACACGCGCCACCGCTGACTGTACTCCTACATTTCACTATCTGTGTGGAGTGTGGAACTGTTGACGACTTACCGTCACTTATTGACAGGTATACTTAGCCAATAATGTTCCCACTGGTGGGACACAGGCCTCATCTCTCCGAGAGGGAGTGGGCTGTTATCCACGCGCCCAGTGCGGGTTGGTAGATGTCACACATCGTAGAATTGTTGGTTCTAGGACACGCAGGTTGGCTCACGATGTCTTCCTTCACCGTTTTGAGAGCAAACAATGATTGGATGAAACGTATATGTCGGCGCATCATCGCCGTTGTTGTCACGTTCACACATGATTTTCACGAAAGTTCACACAAATATGATAGTACAGGATAATAATGGCGTAAAGGAAAGCACTTATTTCAATTTGAGGTGTTTATTCACTCTGCGCGTACCAAGCATGAACCCACTGGCCACATTACGACCTATTTTCCCCCGGTTTTTCACAACGGTTCACAATCCAATTCGTCAAAACAAAAAGCGGAAGTCATAACAAATATAAAAATAGAATAAACCAATCAGAAATGCTGTCGAAGTCAAAATAAAATCCTAACATACTAATTTAATTCACAAACGGAAATTCAAAATAATAACTTACTACATTTTAAATAAAATCGCAAACGGAAGTTCAAATCAAAAACTAATACAGTGGATGTGACGTAACAGGACCGATATTTTAAATCAACCGGAAGTTAAACATAAATAGTAAAATAATAATACAGTGGATGTGACGTAACAGGACCGATATTTTAAATCAACCGGAAGTTAAACATAAATAGTAAAATAAATACAGTGGATGTGACGTAATATCAACCTTATTTTATAAATTGACCGGAAGAACAAAATTATGAAATAGTTACAAGATGTGAAAACTAAAGCTGTCAAAACAATACCAATTGAACGGAAATGATATTTAAAATGAATTCTAGGACTTTAAATTAAATCAAACATTATAAATATATGAAAATAATCAAATTATTACAATTTAAATCAATTATTAGCTCTGCGCCCATACGGCCATTCTGGTCCAGCGCGCTCTCAGCGCTGTATTTAAGTTCAATAAGTATGACCTATATAGGATCAGCTCCATTACATGGCATCACCCGCCTTGGATCTAGCCATACCACATGGCATCACCCGCCTTGGATCTAGCCATACCACATGGCATCACCCGCCTGGGATCTAGCCAAAAACCCTAACGTGGCATCACCCGCCTTGGATCTAGCCAATCACATGGCATCACCCGCCTTGGATATAGCCCTCAGACCGGGAGTAAGGATACGCTTGGAGGCCAACCAGCGCTTAAGGAAGGAAAGGTGGATAGGTTAGCTACAATATTTTTGCAATTACAATATTCATTCAAACATTACTTTACAAAGGCATCACACATTTAAGTTCTAGCCTGTCTAGATGGCATCACCCGCCTTGGATCTAGCCATACCATATGGCATCACCCGCCTGGGGTCTAGCCCTAAGACCGGGAATAAGGATACGCATGGTGATCAGCCAGCGTTTAAGGAAGGAAAAGTGGATAAGTAAGCTAATTTTTGTCCGCCCATACGGTCGGTTAATCATGAGCATTATTATCAATACAAATAACATCATCACAATTATCCATAAATGGATCTTTTTGAGCCAGAGGTGCTGGTCTCAAAAAATCATGACTAGCGATCTTTTCGGAACAACCCCGCAAATTGACATGCTTAACTTTATAACGATTATTTGGCAAAATCTCTAAAACTTCCATAGGGCCTTCATATTTAGGGCCGAGCTTAGTAGTATGTCTTTCATGTTTGTGCATTAGGACAAAATCTCCAACTTTAAAAGGATTTATACGAGCTTTACCCTTATCAAATCGTATTTTGTCCTGAAATGATCGCTCGTCCATCCTTAATTTACAAAATGATCTTACAACATTGAGGTCTTCAATTGGTTCATCACTGTCAATTTGTAAGAGCTTAATACCTGGTGGTGAACACTTTTTTCCAAATAACAACTCCATCGGGGATATTCCCGTACTTTTAGAAATAGTAGTGTTAATAGCCAACTGTAAATCTCGAATAGCACTATGCCAAGGTTTATTAAGCTCTACAACTGACATATTATCTTTAATTATTTTCATAATTCGTTCCACCTGACCATTTGCCCGACTAGCACCTTTAGCTACTACATGATGTTCAATACCGAAGCGCTGGCAAAAGTTTTTAAAGTCAGTTGAGGTCATACTTTTGTCCTGGTCTGTTATGAGTCTGTTTGGTGTGCCAAAAATAGAAATTACTTCTTGTAAACAAGATATAGCTGTATCTGACGTCCGATCATTGGTGTAAATTAAATGAGTACATTTAGTGAAAGCGTCTATAAATACAAATGCATATTCAGTATTGTTACGTTTACCATTCATACGTCCAGTTATGTCAGCATGGATGGTGTGGAAAGGGATAGCGATTTTGTCTATGGGATGGAGAGTGACCTGTTTAGCACCGGACATACCTTTTCGAATTCTACAACTTACGCAATTTTCAGTAAACTTTCGAACTAATTTTGACATGCTTGGGAACCAATACTGTTCTCTTAGTTTAGCGAGTACTTTCTCCCAACTAAAATGCTGAAGGTTATCGTGATAATGGGAAATAAGATTCCATCTGTAATTTTGAGGCACTATAATAAGTTTACGAGTTTTATTATCAATCTGAACTTTACGTCTTAAGAGTTTATCTTGAGATATGATATAAGTGTCTGCTATATCTTTTGGAATTGTATCGGATCTCAGTTGTTCAACTATGTTTTTAAGAACAGGATCTCGCTTTTGTTCAATAAGCAGCCAGTTATGATCTAATGTAGAGGAGTTTACTGAAAATTCTAACGGAACATTTTCACTATGAGTTTTATTAACACCTAATCCTACAGGATTACGGCTAAAGAAATCGGCATGAGAAAGTCTGTCACCCTTCCTATATTCAATGTCAAACTGAAAATTTTGCAGAAATGCCCACCAGCGGTGCACTCTAGGCGTTAGTTCTCTTTTTGTTCTAGATGCTTTGAGTGAATTACAATCTGTTATGACTTTGAAACATCTACCATATAAAAAATGGCGAAAATGTTTAATAGCTTTAACTACAGCCAATGTTTCGAGCTCGTATGAATGATATCTGCTCTCAGCACTGGTTGTTCGCATGCTAAAATAACCCACTACATGAGGATTATTTTCATGGCGTTGAATTAGAACAGCACCATAACCAAGAGAACTAGCATCTGTATGGAGTTCACACGGTAAGTCGGGATCAAAAATTGTCAAGAGCGGGGAGGAGGTCAGTCTAGCAATTACTTCATTCCTTACATTGTCCTGACGTTCTGTCCACTTCCAAGCCACGCCAGTTTTCGTTAATTCGTATAAAGGAGCCATAATCTTCGAAAAGTTTGGAACAAATTTCCTAAAGTAACCAGCTAAACCATTGAACTGTCGCAACTCTTTAACGTTTTTTGGGACTGAGGTCTTAGAGAGTGCATCTATTTTTTTAGGACTAGGCTTTACAGTTCCGTTTTCTACTATATTTCCTAAATATTCAACAGATTTTTTTAGAAAAGAGCACTTTTTAATATTTAAAGAAAAACCAGCGTTAGTTAACCTTTCCAAAACGAGTTGCAGGTTAGTTAATCCTTCCTCTATGGTAGCAGACATTACAAGCACATCATCAATATAAACTAGAGCAATTTTATCTTTGTAATCAGCTAACGCGTTATTAATGGCACGTTGGTAAACGGACGGTGCATTACAGAGCCCAAAAGGCATGCGTAAAAATTCATATTGGCCGTCAGGTGTAACAAACGCTGTCTTTTCAATGGATTTGACTGCAATAGGTATTTGATAAAAGCCTGCAGTCATATCTAAACAAGTGAAATAACGAGCTTTACCTAACCTATCTATTTGATCGGCAATAAGTGGCAGCGGAAAATTATCCCTAACAGTATTTGCATTCAATTCCCGAAAATCTACGCATAACCTATCGGACCCATCCTTTTTCTTAACTAATAGAATGGGACTGCTGAAAGGAGATGAACTGTCTCGGATTATACCGTTTTGCTTAAGATCATCAATTATCTCCTTGACCTTCTCACGTTCCATTGGTGATAATCTGTATGGCCTACGTTGTACAATTTTCTCAGGATTTTTTAATCTAATACTTAACTGACCAGTTTTAACCTCTGAAACCTTGTTACCAGACGTAAAACTATCCTTGAATTTTTCCAAAACTACATTTAATTTTTCCAATAAAATAGGATCGTCGACATCGGTATTTAGTTTCGATTCCGACTCTGTCAAGGTACATTCATTTACAATCATATTTCTGGTCACAGTTAACTTTCCATCTGATAAAGTAATAGCAAGACCAGGAATTTGAACTAAATTATAGCCAATTAAGATATCGAACTGGATTTGATGATCTTCCATAATAAATAACTCTAGCTCTACACTTACTTGATCTATCTCAACAATGGTTGTAATACTTTGGGAACACATAACATCAATGCCACCAATTCCAGTAAATATTGTACTGACTGCCTTTCTTTTGCCTGGAATTGAACCAGAAATACTTTTTCGTACTAAAGAACAATCTGCGCCCGAATCAAACAGACAAGGGTAGGTATTTGCTCCAATTTTAACGGCAGTCATGCATCGATTTATAGGGCCACAAAAATTTACCTGGGGATTGGATTTTTCATCATACCGTTTACGAAAACAATTTTTCTCTACATGCCCCTTTTTATGGCAATATTTACACTCTACTGATTTACTCATACGATCGGGCGTAACCTGAGGTGCGGACGTTGCGGGTGGATTCGATTCTGAAGCGACTGATAAGTTTTCTTTACAGTCACGCATGAGATGACCGGGCTTTTTACATTTGAAACAAGTATTTGGGGTAGCTGCGGGAGTTTCAGAAAGTCTGGGCCTTTTGTTGTTATGGTTTTTGTCTGTACTGTCAGTTTTTGTTCGATCACGCTTACGGTAAGTTTTTAAAACTGAGACAAGTTTAGGCAAAGAGTCAGGCGTATTACGTAACAATTCACATTTTATAAAATCAGGGTATATACCGGTAATAAGAGCATCAATCACCTCGGCATCCGTGGCTTCGGGCCGCACTCTTTTGAACAGCGTCCACCCCGTAGTCGCATAATCCGCGTAGCTGCTCGCCTGCTCCGACGTGAAATTTCGCCACCGCTGGACGTCGTCAGCATACCGGAACTCTTCGCCGAATGTCTGGATCAGGTCCTGTTTCACCTGCTCCCATGTAGTGGACTGCAGCGACCATGTGTCTGCCCAGGTTTTCGCCCTGCCTTTTAACTGCAGTATCGCCTTCATACGAGCTTCGTGGGGCGATATACCAATCGTTGAAATAGTTTGGTCAACGTTGGCACACCAGTCCCTGATGTCATGTGAGCGCACATCAGGGTCAAACGGTGGTAGGTAGAAATTACCACGGTCCCGAGACGGCGCTGGAGTAGCATTCAGCGCAGCGGTCACAGCGCTAGAGGCAGCGCTGGATGCAGCCTGCTTCGTAATGGAGGTCACGAGGCTCATCACTTGCTCCAGAGAGAAGGTGGGGTCCGGCTGCGTAGCCGGGGCGGGCTTACGGGCCCTGGATCCGGAAGACCTCAACAGGGGCGAGGTGGATCCCACCGCTGCTGTCGGCGCATCATCGCCGTTGTTGTCACGTTCACACATGATTTTCACGAAAGTTCACACAAATATGATAGTACAGGATAATAATGGCGTAAAGGAAAGCACTTATTTCAATTTGAGGTGTTTATTCACTCTGCGCGTACCAAGCATGAACCCACTGGCCACATTACGACCTATTTTCCCCCGGTTTTTCACAACGGTTCACAATCCAATTCGTCAAAACAAAAAGCGGAAGTCATAACAAATATAAAAATAGAATAAACCAATCAGAAATGCTGTCGAAGTCAAAATAAAATCCTAACATACTAATTTAATTCACAAACGGAAATTCAAAATAATAACTTACTACATTTTAAATAAAATCGCAAACGGAAGTTCAAATCAAAAACTAATACAGTGGATGTGACGTAACAGGACCGATATTTTAAATCAACCGGAAGTTAAACATAAATAGTAAAATAATAATACAGTGGATGTGACGTAACAGGACCGATATTTTAAATCAACCGGAAGTTAAACATAAATAGTAAAATAAATACAGTGGATGTGACGTAATATCAACCTTATTTTATAAATTGACCGGAAGAACAAAATTATGAAATAGTTACAAGATGTGAAAACTAAAGCTGTCAAAACAATACCAATTGAACGGAAATGATATTTAAAATGAATTCTAGGACTTTAAATTAAATCAAACATTATAAATATATGAAAATAATCAAATTATTACAATTTAAATCAATTATTAGCTCTGCGCCCATATATACATACCAACTATATTATAGATAATTTAAATACCTTTTAAAATAAAATTGTCTACGCATCTCCAAAAAATGGCGTACACATGGAACTGCAAAATATTTTTTGCTCAAATTAATACTTAGGTATCTACCTACTCGTACATCATACATAGTTTAAATAGCATTAATTACGTGTTCATATAATGTAACACGTTGAACTAGGATGATAAAAAGTTTTCGGTTCAGGGGCTTCTTGTTTAGTTTTAAGTAGCTTAGTCTAAAGATAGAAATGACTATTAACCCTTAGTGTGCCGTGCCGAACCACGTGGATCCACGCGAGGTACAATGGATTTTTAATTGTTTGTGTAATTACGGCATTCAACCGGTTAATACCTAAACGCCGAGTTCGCTTCACTCACACACACACACACCCTCTTATACTGCTACAACTATTATTAACAAATGTCTAGTTCTAGTTTTATGTCGTTTATTTATTTACTTATCTTATTTTATTACATTTTTTAATCCTACTAATATTATAAACGTGAAAGTTTGTATGGATGTATGGATGTTTGTTACTCTTTCACGCAAAAACTACTGAACGGATTTGGATGAATTTTGGCACACAGATGGTTTATAACCAGGATTAACATATAGGATACTTTTTATCCCGATATTCCCACGGGATCGAAACTTATGCGGGTGAAACCGCGGGGCGCAGCTAGTATAAAAATAAAGATGAAAAAAAAAACATTTAAAAATATAAAAAAAGTTTTATTATTATGAATGTTTATGTCTAGTTTCTACATAAAAGTACAAAAGTTTTCGAAATCGTAAAACGAATTATGAATAACTGGGTAGGATACTTGGCAAGGCGCGGTGATGACTGTGGTGGAGTAAGGCTGCGACTGGAGTGGCGTTCAGGGACTGAAAGACGAGGTGTCGGTCGTCTGGGGGTGAGATGGGCGGACGACATTGATACCATCGGCGGGTGCATGAGCCTGCCGCAGGAGCGTGGGGATTGGCACAGGAAAAGAGAGCCTCAGAGAGCCTCTCAGCAGTGGGTGAAGTCGGGGTGTGGATGATGATGCAAGATGAGCGTTGCGATGCGGTGCAGTTTTGGCTGTGAGGTTAGAGCCAACCTACGAATAAAGCAGCCAAAGTGAAAGTTTTACGTGAACGCAGAGCTTTTCAGTCTTTCAAAAACATAAAGAAGAGAAATTAATACCTAAACAAAAGCATATGAACACAAAGGATTCTTAACAAACATGAGAAAATTCATAACATTTTATAATAAGCTGCAAAAAATACACAAAGAAACGGGATTTTTTATGACGTCATCATTCAGAATGACGATTTCGGCTTGTTAGTGAGTTTTTAATGAATGGGAAGAATAAATGTAGTTAGTAAGTGGTTCAGTCAAGAGGAAAATTAATGAGGAGGGATCTAAAAGGGGGATGTTTTTCTACACTAATATTATAAAGAGGTAAAGTTTGTCAGTTAGATGAATTAAAGTACTGATCAGAGGGGCAATTATCGTAATTTTAAGAACGTTCACAGTCTGACCTCAGTCTCAATCTGTCAAAAATACCTCTGATTTTCCTACATTTTTGACATTGTTTTTGAGATTTTAAACATTTTTTAAAATCTCAAAGTTAGTTAGTTTTAGTTAGATTTATTCAGTAGGCCTCTGGGCCCTATACCCTTCATCTTACGAGAGATAAGGGTCAGTTTTTACATGACTGCCCAAAAACTGCCAGGGTTTATGTATGTTTGTATGTATTGTGAGTTTCTTTATTCCACCATAACTTTTAAATGCCTTAACAGATTTGGATGTATGGGGTATCGTTAGAGTCCTCACATCATCCCGAGTGACACTGGCTATATATTTTGTTGAAAAATTCAATATGGCGACAGTATGGCTCCATTTTGAAAAGTGAAAAAAAAACATTTTTTGTTCAATTATTACAATATGAGTATCAAATTGAAGGCCTTGATGAGGGACCTCTTAGATTAAAAAGTGTTCCACAGAATGGTCCGTCGACTGCATTGACAATTTTATTTATCTGTTTAGTCAGGGAATACAACATGTTTTTTACTTTTTAGTTCGTTTTTGGCAGGGCAGTCGTGTTTTTTATTATTTATTTTTTTTTCGAAAATAATTAAGAGAGAATATTACACCCAGGCTGGGAGCCGCACCAACAGATAAAAATTGATTGATCTGCTTTCCAAGCAAGAGTGAACAGACATCTTCTGGGCACGCTCGTTCCATCATATACCTCATCCATCGCTTTCCACCAGGCGTGATCGCGGGTTCATTCAGCAAGAAAAAAAACAATAACCCACGTTGAAACAATTTTATAATAAATCCTCTTAGCATAATGAGTTTTTATCGAAATGTTAATAGATTTTTTTGTGATCACAGGACGTACATATTTTCGTAGAGCTGTTTATTTATTTTTATAATCATAACGATTAAAAAGATAAAGTTCATTTACATAAAGAAAACATTAACTAATTGTCTATGTCTTCCGTTTACTTGTATGATTATTTTATTTAAACTTTATGTCGTGATTAATATTAGATACTTACATCAATATCACAAACGTCACGTCTTGGAGTTTGTTGCGCCACTTCTTCTTCCCAGCGATAGCACTAGGAAGTGGTGAAGGGCGGGCGTTTTTCACTCACGATGTTTTCCTTCACCGTTTTGAGAGCAGCCGATCGATTCTGTAAAAATCTCACCGTAAAAAGTCAGGTAAAGTGAGCTTAGAGTGAGCTGTCAATAGTGTCAATCCCTAGTATTAGTTGGAATGACAGCTCTCTCCACGCTCACTTCACCTAAGTTTTCACGGTGAGATGGTTACAGAATCGCACTGCTGTGGTGATGAAATTATTTACAGAAAGTAAAGTGCCTGACGGGGTTCGAACCTACGACTTACAACTCGTAAGTCAGGGCCTTTATCACTGGGCCACCCCTGCTCGCCCCCTAATATACGGGGCTTAAACATAACCGGTGCAGGATGGGTGTCCCTCTGCCTAACCCCTCTGGGAATACAGGCAAATAAATCAAATCTAAAGTCATTTATTCAAATTAGGTTCAGAATCGGCACTTTTCGAACGTCAAAATTACAAAAGACAGTCCCCCAAAAACGCTCGCCCTTCACCACTTCCTAGTGCTATCGCTGGGAAGAAGAAGTGGCGCAACAAACTCCCCAGCAGCACAGCTATCTACAACGTTAAAAAACTTGTATTCAGAGAAAATTTGCTGTGTCTCCCTCGACAATATTATTTTCAACCGAATGCGAGTACGAGTAAAACTTTTTTTGCAGTTTGAATAGCATTCATGAAATGAAATTGCGGACAGAGGAAGTTATTTTAACTTTGTCTCCAAGGTTGGCAACGCAATCGGCAAACGTCTTTGTTTTCTACGTATGGCGGAAATCAGAGATTGTCGGCCAGCCTGTGTGTATGCATCTTGTTGCATTAAATAAAACTATCAAGAACTAGTCTTTGAAAACTAGCCCTTAAATAAAAATCTAAGTAAGAAAAAACCTCTGTGACAAAAAAGTGTTCTTGTTTAATAGGTTCCATTTTCCTTTTTATTTTGTGATAGTACTCTCATAGGTCAACTTAGGGGGTTGCTGCTTAACCAGCACCCCAATTGCATAACACACAATCAATCGGAATCTGAATCATTTTGAAGCAAATCCATTGCTTCATAAGTTCGAAAAATTTGTCTTATCAACACGTAAATAACGTAATGAATGTTGTTGAACTGTCAAAATGAAACCGATTCCGATTGATCGTGTGTTACGCAATTAGGGTGCAGGATGAAATTAAATGTTTATTTCTGTAATAGATCGATGATAGTATAGTGTAGACTGTTTTACACGTCAATATTTTGAAACTAGATGGCGCAGGGATTTCCTAGCCGACTGATCTCTGAGAAGAAATGCCAAAACAAACTCTGAGCTCATAGTCTCTTTTAAAGTCCAAAGCTTATAATTATTAGGATTTTATGTGAGTCTAACAATGCAGGGCCATGTCTGGAAGGGCCTTTTGAAGAAAGAGCCATTGTAGCTTTGAGTTAACCTGTCCCAACAGATGGCATGCATGCACCATTCATCGTGTAGCTCAACCAAATTTTAGGGAGCCCAACGACCCATCACACGACGCTAATAAAAAATTATGTTAATAAGTTATGGTTAATCAATTTTATGTCCTGCCTGGAGCCAGGACATAAAACTTATAAACTAAGCGACTACACGCTAAGGACATCCCCTGTGGGGTACGGGAGTTGGGACATCGCTGGGACCCGAGGAGGCCCGCGGTAGCGGGCCGGCACCAGTCGGGGGTTGCGGAAGGATCGCACGTTCCCGCGACCCCCGGCGTAGGTGTGAGATGGAACAGCGGGGTGGTTTTTAGTCAGTAAGAGTCTGACAGACCCCGTTGCCCACCCCAGGGCGGCGGACATCCATGTTGTGTCCACAAAAAATAAAAGGGCGTCGCTGGGACACGCTGCTGGATCGGATCAGCCGTTTTTAGCTTCCGTACCTCAGAAGGAAAAACCGAACCCTTATAAGATCACTTTGTTGTCCGTCTGTCTGTCAAGACGCTTTTTCTCAGGATCGCGTGAAGTTATCAAGTTGAAATCAATATCAAATACTCAGGCTGCAATTCCTTGAAGCAGTGACAAAATCAAAGTTCTAAGTAAACGCAATCAAAACGTTTGGGCGTTTATGTTCCGTTTATTCCGCATATTTTGACACTCGCAACGGAATAAAACCTATAGGGTACTTCCCGTTGACCTACAATCATGAAATTTGGCAAGAAGCAATGTCATGTAGCATAATAAAGGAAAAAATCATAAAACCGTGTAGTTACATACCTACAAATTCGGTGATGTGTGGATTTTGGACGGTTATTGGCAAAAGAGTCATACTGACGTCACGCAAATCCTGCATCTCGCAAGTAGAGTTTACCGCGCAATTAGCATAGATACAATTTCCCAACATCAAACGTGGGGCAATTGCCCGCCAGACACAACACCCGTCTGGTCGGAGGATCCTCTCTTTTCTATGGAGGATGAGTGAACTTTACACCCTGTTCCTCATACCTCCAAAGACCTGAATGGATGGCACAGAGAGATTGGCACAACAAAAGAGAGGCCTATGATCAGCAGTGGATGAAGTCGGGCTGTCGATGAGGATGGTGATGATGAACGGCAAACTAATAAAATAGCTTAGACGTTCTCCAGTATTACAGCTAGTGGCAGTAGGTATATACTAGAAACTACATCCGTACTAATATTATAAATTCGAAAGTAACTCTGTCGTTGTTACCTTTTGAACAACTAAACGGATTTCCATAAAATTGATGTAGATAACATCCTGGGGAATGACATAGGCTTTTTGTCTCAATAGCACATTCACGTCGGATAATTTCCGACATCCGCGCGGGTGAAGTCGTGGGCAGATGCAAGTATAACATAACACTGGAAATAAAAGCTTCCAGGGCCAGCATTAAGCTTAGGTCCCGTAGAGGTTTGGTAAGAGCTGGTTTTTAGGCTAAAAATTTAATGGCATTTAAATCATAGGTGCTACTTATCCACCTAATTAGCGAAACATGGATATAAAGTACACTTCTGGCTACCTCCTCGAAGAATGCAGGCGTAATGTCTATGGTTAGCCGCACACACTCAGTAATATTGTAAGTGCAAGATTTTCAAAAATATTGATCAAAACTATGGTCGAGTATACTACGCCATATTATAATATATCGAATTACGGGCCGCACACACATAATATTATTGACAATATTATTGTGTGTGTGCGGCTAGCCATTGTTTCATTTAGAATTAATCCGAGCAACGGCAAGTGGAGTCACAGCATAAATTTGTGCTAATTTTGACAGGAATCTGACATAAAGCGGTGTTAAAGAGAAGATTGGCTCTGTAATGTAGAATATTTAATATTTTTTTATCAAAGTATGTTCCTACTTCTTTAGCTATGGCAGACAGACCGTGAACTTGCGTAGATTTTTTGTTTCAATTAATTATTCTATGCTGTGAGGAAATGTCTGTATGTTGTTATGAAACGTAGTTAAGTTAATACCTTCTTTGAATTATCTATAATAAAGGACAATGCTCGTGGATGTATGGAATCCGGTCCCATGCTGCATCAAAGTCAAACTTTATTTTTTATAGACTACACTTATCATATTAACTCCTACAAAAGTTCTTTTTGTAAACAAAATCCGGGTTTCGAAGATTTTCAAAAAAATCGAAATACTCGTAACCTGAAAACTAGGTAAGTACCTACTTTATTTTGTTTGACATGTCATACACGAACGGCCATTATTGCTCTAATAAAATGATAAAAATTAGCGGCAGGCCCAGAAAGAGATGGCGGGATGAGCTGGACTCCTTCTTAAAAGGTTGGCCCACAATCGCAGTAGACCGGGAAAAGTGGAAGGAGGAAAGCGAGGCGTTTGGCCTGCAGTGAGACAACACGGGCTCATAATAATAATAAAGTTTCTTTCTTCTTAGCGTGTCCCTGGCAATCTAAGTATTTATCAGTTCAGCCGACCTACTCTGTAACGAAAAGCTTAGGTAAAGTGAGCCTGTCCCATGTCTTCGAATTTTTGGTTCTAGGACATACCGGTTTCCTCTCGATGTTTTCCTTCACCGTTTTGAGAGCAGTGGTGATGAAATAATTCGAACAAAGTGCCTGCTGGGGTTCGAACCCCCGACCTACAAATCATAAGTCGCGGCCGTTACCACTGGTCTACCACTGCCAATTCCTTTGAAAATAACCTTATTGTAATTTTACCCTCAAAACTCAAGTTATACACCTTCAGGATCGGGTAAAACTTGAGGAGGGGTGCAGTTTTTCTGCCTAACTGCAGATTTTTTCGAGAGGTTAGATAATAATTAATGGTCATGCAAGCAAACCCGCGGTTCAAACCTAAAGCCATATGCTAACCACCTACCTGCCCGATTAACAAACTTAAAGGTTCACATGAGATGCCAAGGAAGTGTTTTCTGGCCATCGAACCATGACACAAGGCACACCCAAGCATTTGCGCCATAATATTTGCAAAACTAAACCTGCATGGACGTGCGCCTTTGCTAACTTTCGAAAAAAAAAGTTTGAAACTTTTGTTTTATCTGTGGGAAAATTTGAGCGGGAGAATTTCGGGTTTTGTAATTCGAATTGTGACTTCACTGTGTTGTGTTCTTCTCTTTTGCTCGCAGTGTTTTGAGATGAAGTGAAAGAGATAGATGTAGTTTTGTTAATTCGTCGTTATTATAGAATGTACTGAGAGAGTGCTGAAAAATAAATTAAAGTTTTAATCGCTTTCCATTGCGTGGTTTGCTTACTATTTGAAATAAATTAGTTCTTTATAACAGGCAATGAAGTATGGCCACAACAATAATTGTTTAATGATAAAAACTACTCCAATTTTATGAAATAATTAATGAACAATGAGGAATTATGATCTAAAAATAAATGCAACTAATTTTATGGACATTCTAAATTAAAATGGACGTTTAAACTGATTGAAGTGTTATTATTATGTTAATAAAAATGTTAAACATACTAGTTTTGTGCCCGGTGTTACTTGCTGCTGGGGTGCAAACACTGACCATCGATTCGCAGCTTGGAACTTCTATTGAAGGTAAGAATCTTTGTTATTTCGAACGAAACATTAATAAGGGGTTTATTTATATACAATCATTAAAGTTGAGTGACATTTAAACATCAAAAATGTATGGTTAAACAGTCGCTATACCCTGTCCATTAGATAAACCGTTTTTTGACAGATGGAACTAGTGATTGCAGCAACACACAATACATTGATTGATACTGTACGGTATTATAACGTATGTAAGAAGCCATCAATATGATAAGGTAGTTTATATATTTATTTTATTACGCATTTTAAAGTTAACTTTTACGTAATCTGGAATATGTACGTTCTAAGACAGCTGTCAAAAAACGGTTAACTTATTGGACAGGGTATAATCATTGCGTGCTTAACTTTAAGCAACATTTATAGTTATATGAATAAAGTGGTAAGTAACTGACTGGTAAACTAAGACATCCATATAAGATAGAATCTTGAAGATATTTTTCTTTGTATCTATAGCCAACTATAGATGGATGGGTAGAGTTGAAGACTAGAAATGCACCAAGAAATAATAATTATTATTTGAAACTAGGTGCGCCCGCGGTTTCACCCGCATAAGTTTCGATCCCGTGGATAAAAAGTATCCTATGTGTTAATCCTGGTTATAAACTAACTGTGTGCCAAATTTCATCCTAATCCGTTAAGAAGTTTTGGCGTGAAAGAGTAACAAACATCCATCCATCCAAACTTGCACGTTTATAATATTAGTAGGTTAATAATATGTTAGGTATCTAGGCAGGCCTGTCCTGTCCCACTTCTGGGTAAGGGTCTCCCCCAAATCCTTCCAGGAACTCTTTTCCCGCGCCACCTCGAACCAGCCCTCGCGGTATTCGTCTGCCGTCCAGCATAGCAACTTCACATTCACAACGATTCGACAGGCTTCCGTATCGAAAATGACACGTTACGATAACCTGGGGGTCTACTCCGAAGTAGTATCGGCCGAATATTCGGCCGTTTCCTGCTACGAAGTAACTATTTGGTTCGGTCGGTCCCGATCCTACACTCCTACACTCTTTCGAATATTGACTGTGGTCCCGACCCAACTGAGCCGATCCGAACTTTTTTCGCATTTTTCAATATTATTCGGTTCGGCCATGTGTCGGTCCGATCCGAACATTCGCACACAGCTGTCGGAAGACTAGCGGTCGTTTATTTACGGGTTTTAGACCTGTGAACAGCGCTTAGAGGACTCCCACGATAATATTGTTTGTTTAAGTTTATATTCCTAAGGAGCCTATTATTAACCTATAATCTTAAGTTCTCAGTCGTTTGTTACTGTACGGGTCACAGGAATGAGGAATAATATCCTACTGTAATACAGTAACAACTAGTACAGGGGGTATTGTGACTGTTACTGGCGGCCTTATATATTGTAATGTCAACAGTAAATTGTGTAAATAAATAAATATTGTTTGATGTTCGAAATGGTACGGAACCGTATCGAGTGGTTGTGAATAGCTATGCTGGTCATCTCGCCAGCTCTTCTGGGCCTTGGCGGCACCGTCCATCTTCAGGCACCTGTGGCGCCTATTGCCCAGTAGTCATCATGCATGCGGCTGATGTGACCCGCCCAATCCCATTTGAGAACTGTTATCAAATCAAATCAAATAATTTATTTGCTGATCAAAGGTTTACAGTGGTGTTGACATAAAATGTGATCACGTTCTCCTTGATCTACCTAACTGGCATGCAAATTTTACTTATTATGTCTTATTTAATCGTCACAAACAAAATCGTGCTAAGTAGATTTAAGTGGGGACATGCATGAACATAAAACTAGTATAATATATTAAAATTCATAACAATATTATGTTGTAAAAATTAAATAGTTCCATTAGTAATTAAATAGTTCCATTAGTTTATGATGCAGTTTCTAGCTAAAATATAACTAAATTCTTCGTCATACTTCAAGTCACATTAATGCACCTTACCCACCCAAATTCTGTCAATGTGTCGAAACTATTTGATAATAATTCCAACTGTTTCCAAATATATCCGCTGTGTTGCATCCATACCCTAACAAATAATGTTACCTGTAATAAAATTATGATAATTTAACGAGTAATTTAATAAGTAAGTAAAGTCTTTGTTTGACATTCTTACGAAAGTTTATACTGCAATGCGCAGGAGGAAGCCTGCCTCATTGGTATAGTCGTAAATGCATCAGCTGAGTAGGGTGCTGTGTTCGATCACAGGGTTTAGTGGAATGGCATTAAGTTTCTTCTCCATCAGAAAAATTTCGTACGACAGTTTATACTGCAGTGCTCAGGAGAAAGACTGCCTCATTGGTCTAGTCGTAAATGCATCTGCTGAGAGTGGGGTTCTGGGTTCCATCCCCGAATCGGACAGGAACGATTTAAGTATCTTCTCCATAAGAAAATTTTCAGTACCAGCTCTGGGTCTGAACTGGTTTGGGAAATAAACAAACGTGATATTCTTATGTTCAAATCTTGAAGCCATTTTGCCACTTACCAGCAGCATAGAGATTGTGTATTAGTTTTAATCCTATCCTTCCTACTAATAAGTGTCATAAATGCGAAAGTTTGAATGGATGAATAAATGGATGGATGGATGGATCAGATGGATGTTTGTTACTCTTTCACGCAAAAACGACGGAAGGGATTAGGATGAAATTTGGCACAGAGATAGTTTATAACCAGGATTAACACATATTATACTTTTTATCCCGATGTTCCCACGGGATCGAAACTTATGCGGGTAAAACCACGGGGCACAGCTAGTATTACTATAAAATACACCGCGCGGAATCCACTTCATGCAAAACCCACAGGAACGGTCGATGTGGGTACGCTTGGGGAGGCGCATGGGGAGCAGTCCACGCAAAGAGTATAATAATAACTGAGTCCTCGTCTTTTGGCTAAAATTTAATGATGATTATCATTAAAACCGAGCTCAAATCTGAAATTCGGACTACGGAGAATTAGTTAATATATTAATTACATTTAATAGAAAACCTATCAGACCCGGGGTTCGAACCCCCACAAAAGTAATAACCAGCCTTTGTCCCACTGCTCTCTTCACTTACAGAGAAGGCACGAGTGTTATTTAGCACGCTCGCTTGCTTGAGAAGGATTGGTTTTGATCCAGTATTCAATCTAATTTAATATTTGAATATTTCTGTAAATTCCAGACTGCTTCGAAAGAATATCGATCGGCGAGCAGCTGCCTCCTGACGCCATCTACCGAAATGTGACTGAACTAACAACGCGCGAGTGCGAGCAAATCTGCAAGCAAGACAAACAGTGCCAGAGCTATGATTATGGGTACGTATTGTTGAATGTAGATGGCGCTGCTAGTTATTAAGTAGCACTTGTAATAAATTGGGATCCATTTTGGGAACTAAGCAGAGTTACTTTATGTTTTTCAAAACCATATTGACTTTACATAATCAACCTATAATGTTCCTACTGCTGGGACACAGGCCTCTCTACGAGAGTGAGTGGGCTGTAATCCACCACGCGGGCCCATTGCAGGTTGGTGTGGATGTGACATGTCTTCGAACTTGTGGTTCTAGGACATGTCGGTTTCTTCACGATGTTTTCCTTCACCGTTTTGAGAGCAGTGCTGATGAAATAATTTACACAAAGTAAAGTGTCTGTCTGGGTTCGAACTCACGATCTACACCTCGTCAGTATGATTTTTTTGGACTATTGACAAATTATTTTTTCTTTATGAGGATCGAACCCGCACCTATTAACATCAAAAGTCACTACACCGTCACGATATCAATATCAGTTAATAGGCATGTCGATATGGCTCTCGATGCGGTGAAAAAAGTTATCGTAAGGAAACCGGAAACTTCGAAGACATGTGACATCTACCAACCCGCACTGGGCCCGCGTGGTGGATTATGACCCACTCCCTCTCACAGAGAGGAGGCCTGTGTCCCAGCAGTGGGAACATTATGGGCTGATTATGAAACCAAATTAATTATACCTACATACATATTATTATTTTTATCTGTTTAATAGAATGTTGCCAGTAATTGCAGACACGTACGTTTGTAAAAAATAATATTCTATGTTTTATGGTTGCCGATTTCATTGTTTCTGGGATGTACGCTTGCTTTCCTTTTTGATCACTTTACAAACACTGTTCTTATATCAATGTTTTCTATTCCAGAGTCGGCGCAAAAGGGAACGCAACCTGCAACCTAAGCAACAACGACGAAAAGTCGCTCAAAGAGAAGAGTCTCCTTCTCAAACACCCTGACTATGACGTCTACGTGCGACGGTTCCAATGCGAGCAGTCCCCCCCTTCCCCCATCCAAGGACAGTTCGATGACCCTTCAGATGGACCTGGACCCGCACATAGACCCGTCTTCAGACCTGACGATGACCCTAAACAACCATTTACTGATGACTACCTCATATCTGGGGACTTAGAATCTTATGGAGTATCAAGACCAGTTTACAAACCTCAGTATGATGAAAGACCTGATGATTATTCGAATGCTAAGCCTGATTATGATACGGGTCCAAGTTATGGTGCACATAAGCCCCAAGATATGCCGTATAGACCTGAAAAACCAGCTGAGGATGGGTCTTTTAAACCAAAGCCGGATCCCCACGATGTTTTGCAGCTACAAGATCCATATAGGCCTAACGATAGGCCAGGATATCCTGTTAATGATTATAATAGGCCAAGACCACCTCCGTATGAGCCAGAAAAGCCTGAGTACCACTACATCATCAGGCCAAATAGGAAGCCCAGACCTCAGGCAGATACTGGTTATAACAAACCTACAAATGATTATCCTGCCAGACCTGGTTATGGTCAAGAGGACTCTGGTTATACAAAGCCTACTAATGATTATCCCAGGCCAGGTTATGGTCAGGCCGACCCTGGATATACACCAGCTCAAAGACCGTACCCAGATAAAGACTCATACAATCGTCCAAGGCCTGGACATCAAGGATCAGCTGGCGGTTATGGTCAAACCTCCCCATATGACGATAACTCAATTCATGTTGAAATCCATGACCCTCCAAGACCTTACAAGCCTCCAAAACCAACTTCTGGGCAAGGGATCTATGGTTACGGAACATATTCGAGTCAGAATTCGTATTCGCAGTCCCAAAGCAGTCAATCGCAGCATTATGGTTCTGTGTCAGCAGACAGTGGTTACGGTAGCCCCCATAGACCAGATCCAAGGCCGGAGAGACCAGGTTATGGAGAACCTAGTGATACTGGTTATGGTGGCGGGTCGAAGCCACAAAAACCTAGCAATGATCGACCAGCTTATGGAGCTGAGAAACCCACCTATGGTGCTGACAAACCAGGATACGGAAATGATAAACCATCTTATGTAAATGACAGACCATCCTATGGTGCTGAAAAACCTTCGAATGATTATGAAAAACCTTCGTACGGGAATGATAGGCCATCTTATGGAAATGACAAACCATCGTATGGTAATGAAAGGCCATCATATGGAAGCGATAGACCATCAAATGATAGGCCATCGTATGGAGCTGAAAAACCAAGCTACGCGAATGATAAGCCTTCGTATGGGAACGACAGACCATCTAATGACAGGCCATCGTATGGAAGCGACAGGCCATCGAATGACAGGCCATCGTATGGAAGCAACAGGCCATCAAACTACAGACCATCGTATGGTGCAGAAAAACCCTCAGCAGACAGTGGTTATGGTTCTAACCCATATAGACCAGATCCTAAGCCAGAACGACCTGGTTATGGTGAACTTAGCGATACCGGCTATGGAGGAGGTTCAAAACCACAGAAACCTATTAATGACAGACCGTCTTATGTTGCTGAAAAACCCACTTATGGATCACAAAAACCTTCGTATGGCAACCAAGTTTCCTATGGCAGTAACCATGCATCATTCAGCAGTCAGAACGAATATAACAGTCACCAAGCCAGTTACGGCAGTCAGTACTATGGTAATAAGCCCTATGGTCAACAAGACACTGGTTATGGGTTGCAGAATCCTAGCCATGATTATCATAGGCCTTCGTATGGAACAGGGTCTTATGGTGGAAGTCAGGGAGGATATGGTAATAATCAGAGCTGGTATGGAGGTGGACATGGGTCGATTGATAGTGATCAAGGAGCTTATGGGGGACAGGAAAGCTATGGTGGAAGTCAGGGGTCTTATGGAGGTAGCCACGGATATGGGAGTGGGTCTTATGGTGGAGCACAAGGGTCTTATGGGGGAAGTCAAGGCTCGTACGGTGGTAGTTCCGGTTCCTATGGGGGCTCCCAAGCATCATATGGAACCACACAATCTTCACAAAGCAGCAGCAGTAATTCTTATGGAAGCCATGGATCTTTTGGCAGTCAAAATGATTTCAACGGCGGATCTTATGGTGGAAGCCAGGGGTCATATGGCGGAAGTTCAGGGTCTTATGGCAGCAGCCAGGGGTCTTACGGAAGCAGTACTGGATCCTATGGGAGTGCTCAAGGGTCGTATGGTACTCAACATGATCAGAATCGACCCTCGTATGGTAGTAGACCATCTAATGATAAGCCTGCTTATGGGAAGCCGCAGAAACCGAAGCCTTCTTATGAAAATGATGAGGCTGATACAGGTGTGTAATTATAGTTTTTTTTTGTTAGAAAAATGTTGGACACATTGCTTGGACTTTTGGAGTTAGACGAAAACCAATATGGAAGTTCTGAATTCTATGACAAATATCTCAAACTTTTTGAAAAGTTTATCGTCTTGAATTTTAATTTGGGAAAAATTTATTACTTCTACAGTAATCTACACGAAATACGTTTTTTTTTTTCGATGTTAGGGGCCTATTGGGTTTAAGTATATTTGTAACAAATTGACTGCCAGACACCACACACAATAGAAAATCTATTGTTGGCGGACACCGTGTGACTGCGGTGGCAGTCAATGCATAATGCATTTTTTAATGCATAATATTATTTACTACTTCACTTTGAGACTACCTGTTTTTTTTCATTCTCATTTTCCTACAGGTTACGGCAAACCACCAGCTTTCGACGACAACCGCCCCGACTACATCAACCCAGATGAACCAGGCTACGACAGCGACCCAGACAAACCAGCATACGGTAACGAAAAACCGAACACTACCGGTTACGAAAAACCGAATGTCAAACCGGTTTACGAGTACGAACTGGACAGGCCTGGGAACGTGCCTAGTTATATAGTTAGGCCGGGTGGAGAAGTGATTACTTCTAGGCCGATGGCGGTCAGCGAATATGAAGACGCTTATGGCAGGAATCCTGGAAAGGAGATTTATAAGGGTGAGTGAACTTTTGGTTTTATTTTACGTTAGACAAGACAAACCCGAAGGTCTGTCAACCAGTCTAATCTAGGGGTAACTGGATTGTGGACATCAAATAGGCAGTCGCTGCATGTGAAATATTGGTATTCAGCTGCATCTGGTTGGATTGGGAGTCGAGCCAATATAAAGGATCTTCCAATAAGAACTTCCGAACTTTGACGGTTGATAGCGACCATACAAACTACAACTCATAAGTCGCGGCTGTTACCACTGAGCCACCACAGCACTGCTCTCACGAATAACAACAAGAAATTCTTAGCAAGCAAAAGTAAAACAAAAAAAAAAAATTGCAAAACAAACAATAAAACGTATTTAGCAACGGTTTGTACACAGACACGTACTGGCGCAAAAACAATACGCCATTAATTTAAACTATTGAAAGAATACGGAAGCTTTTTCGGTCGGCAGGTAGATTAGTTGCATGGTTTTTATCTAAACAAATGATTGTAATGTGGCGTGGACATTAGGTACAGACGCCAGCACATCAATATTACAATCTGTCAAATTTCTTTAATAGATTTTCAACTTTGTCGCCAAAGCATTAAGTTTCAAGGTTGATTGGGAAAATTTGACAGTTTCGGGTAGCTTGACCTGCTGGCGTCTGTCGGTACATCTAGCGAGAATGTTATAGAGTCGCTTAGCGTGAAATGTTACTCACGTTATTAGTGATAAAATATAATACAATGATAAATTATATTAATTTCTGTACTTAAATTGGTCCAAAAATGACTTACACTTCAAAAATAAAAGATTTTTAAAACTAGATGAGTTCTGTGCTACGTGACTACTCTGAGAAGAAAGACCGAAACAAACTCAGAGGTCGGAGAACACTGACAATACTACTTGGTCCAAATTTGAATCATGAATGATGTAATCAATATTTTATAACAATTTTACGATTTATAAGAGTGTCCGTGGAGTTTCTTGCCCGTTCTTCTCCATAGGTACCTACTACGCTTTGGAATGGGCAACTAGCTTCATCTTTCTGACTGACCGAGTGTTTGACAATAATAATTCAAGAGTGCCTGTAATTGGTTAATTTGAAATAAAAATATTGAGTTTGAGTTTAAAAAAAAACAGCTAAATAGTAGTGATTGGAAAACTATAAGTTTTGCCGATCTTTGACTGGGTACTGTATATTTGATTGAATTGCATGCAGGCTGTAGATGTCATTTCATTAGATGGATAAAGCTTAAAAATTTGTTGTCCCCACACTGTAAGTATTTTTGATTCAGTCTTAAAAATTAAGTAGCGGTAAAGACCGGACACTCGGACATTTTAGGGTGTGCGTTTTATTAGTCCTCTGCCTAAACCTTCGTGAAAACAGGAGTGTTATGTATGTAAGAACATTAGATAATCTAAAACCTAACACACAAAATTTGATGAACCCCATAACTCCATTTAACAATCAAAACCGACCATGGGAGAGTAAGGTCATGAAACTACAAACATTCAGATGCAAATGATACTAATCCATGATGGCGGCAAAAAACAATGGAAGCCCGAGCCGAGGTTGAAAGTGACGCATTTTGGGCATTTACAAAAGGTCATTATTATGGTAACTGGCCTTAGTTTTGATGTGGATTAAATAAAGTAGCATGTAATGGGCAAATTGGGTGGTGATGTATTTCCCGAATGCATTAGTGCTGCTGTCAAAAAAGTCTGTTACTCAGTTATGCATAACAGGCTGATCGGATTTTTTAGCACAGCGATAGGCCATGTCCTGAACTAATTCTGGTTGTGCCTCAGCAATCTTATACCCATGTCTTGGATTAATGTATTTACAAAAAACTTTTATCCGGCCTCGTGAAAAAGTTCTCCTAGGGAATGAGTAAATCTGCAGTAATGAGCTTGTCTAAGAATAAGATCTAGCATCTCAAGCGATAGCGAGCTTCTTTTAATGATTTTTTAAAGCATAGCCTTCAGGGCTTGTCTTGGCTTGTCCTTCATTGTTCATTTACGGAGCCATCGCCTCCATTTTTGAGGACTCAAGGAGGGCATCTTTTAGTGCCAGGAAGATATGAAAGATACAATGTGAGGTAACATCGATCATAAACAGACCTGAATCATTTCATGCCATGCCTAACTCACTGCGACATAAAGACAGCTGCAATATAGAGCATCCCTATCACAATAAATTAGAAAATATTTAAACTGCAATATGACATTGACATTACAGCTCATACCAAAACGGAAAAAGACCGTATAGATAATGCCCAAATTCCGTGAACCCATATCATAATGGTGTTTAAACCATGTCACGCGCACACAGGTGTGTAGCCGCCATGATGGCCAAATGAAGGCTAATCGCATTATGTCATTTTAAGATTTTTGTGGTGATCTAAGTGGTACATCCTTTGGGCAATTAAGTGTTGTGGGATTATGCTTAGGTGGGCAAGGGTTTGGGTAGAGTTTGTTCATCAAGAACAAAGACTACCAAGAAGAAATGGACAGTCTTACCAAAGGTTTCGTGTGAGGTCAGGTCAGATAGGCAGTCGCTCCATGTAAAATGCTGGTATTCAATTGCGTTCGGTTAGATTGGAAATTCTCACATACTTGGGAAAAGGGTACCTCTAAGGATGATGGTGATTTTTTGATAAAGGAAGAAAATGTGTGGAACAAAATTATATGCAAAGCCTTGCCTACTTTAAAAATATATTTGAATCAGTCAGGTATTTCTGTTTTCATGATCAATCAAATCAATAGTGATTTATTCATAATTTGAATAAATCACAAATCATCAATCAAATCAATAGTGATTTATTCATAATTTGAATAAATCACTATTGATTTGATTGATCTGGCTGAGAATCAGCACCTTCACTTATTTATATTACATCTTGAAGACACCACTTAGTCGACCTCAATATAATTGGAAAAAGGCTAGACAGATTAATTGATTGACATAGCAATGCTTCTTAACGGTACGACTAGGTAAGTTGAAAGCATTTCCCAGAACAAGTTCTTGCAAAATGAACTATATGTATACTGTGATGGGATTCAATGTTCTGTAGCCGAATTTATAGACTACAATAGTCTTCGTTTCCGATCTTGTCGGATTGCCGTCGCATCGCATAATGGGAGTGAGGAAAGAGAGACTGCACCTGTGTCTGCGCACACACTGGTGCACTATAAAATCTCCCGCGCTGACGGCTGGTCTTCGCTGAGATTGGTCGCCATGGCCGAAATTCGGTCTGGAGGACTTAATTTATTTTATTTCGTTTCTTCAAATGTTTTACCATCATCACCTACTGCAGGACACAGGGTTCTCTTTGTCTGTGCCAATTTTCTCTCTCCTGTTGTCTTTAATGTTTATGATCTGATAATTATGATGACACCATACACTTATGAGAGCAGTGTTAGCTAGTGGTAACGGCCGCTACTAACGAATCGTGATCGTGGGCTCAAACCCAATCAAGCGCTTTACTTTTATTTCATCAGCACTGCTCTCAAAACGGTCAAAGAAACTCCTAGGGGAAGGTCCTAGAACCAAAAATTCAAAGACACATGACCTCCGCCAACCTGCACTGGGCCGCGTGGTGGAGTATGACCTACTTCCTCTCACAGAGAGGGGGCCTGTGTCCCCGATAGGCATGAACTTATTTTTCTTTTCCCTGTCACACGAGCCCAGTGTGCTCCAGACGTATTTCAGTATCATCTTCCATGATGGCTCTTATATAAATGCATTCAATTTTCCGCTTATATCCCGAAGGTCGTCTCCATAGTTATGCTGTATATCATCTCGTGTCCGGCCGATACCTAAAGTTTTTACTCAATAATGGCACATAATGGAAGGTCTAAACAATTTGCCCAGGCCTACCGTTTGCAATTTACTATTGGGGTGTGGGGCAAGTTGCAAGCAAAGTAATCAAAATTGACGTACCTGCAGAGTAAGCAAACTGAACTTGCAGTGGGCTGGCCATGTTTGTCGTAGGACCGATGGCCTGTGGAGCAGAGGAGTCCTGGAGTGGACACCGCGTATCGGTAAGCGTCTTGTGGGATGCCCCCTAGCTAAATGGACGGATGACCTAAAGAAGGTGGCTGGGACAGACTGGATGCGGAGGGCGGAGGACAGGGTGTTGTGGCGCAACCTGGGAGAGGCCTAAGTCCAGCAGTGGACTGCGATAGGCTGAGTTGATTGTTGATTGATTGAATCAAACTTGAGACTCATCTATTCAAAACAGACTGAGATTCAATAGCTTTCTAAAGTAAAAAAACAAATACAAAAAGCACTCTAATTTAACATCCCAGTGGTGCATAATAAATTAGATACACCGCCCAGGCCCTGCTAGTTCAAACTCAAACTCAAAAGCACTTATCCTACTAATATTATAAATGCGAAAGTTTGTATGTATGGATGTATGGATGTTTGTTACTCTTTCACGCAAAAACTACTGAACAGATTTTGACGAAATTTAGCACACAGATAGTTTATAACCAGGATTAACATATAGGATACTTTTTATCCCGACATTCCCACGGGATCGAAACTTATGCGGGTGAAACCGCGGGGCGCAGCTAGTTCAAAATAAACCAATTACAGGCACTTTTGAACTGTCTTAACTAGCTTCATCTTTCTGACTGACCTTCAGTCAGAAAGATGAAGCTAGGAAACCCTTAGACTTTGTAGGGAATTCACCATCATCAGCATACAGCAGTCCACTGCTGGACATAAGCCTCTCCATTGCACGCCATTCAGATCGATTCTCGGCGTAAGGATTAAAAAAAACAACCACTGTTAATTTTATGGTGCTATACCCTAGCCTAGTAGGAAAGCTCCTTCTACTGCGTCTACCATCCTTATCATACCTCTATCTACAAACTTTCACTCTTTCTCTACGGCCAAGCTATAGCGTTATTTTTGTTGGGTCCCATTACAATGTATAAGCACCTCTTCAACGTGTTCTACTTCGTCTGCAACGTTGGGTACGAGGAATGCCTTTGATGCTGCTTCAGTAGTGAGATCACTTACCACTGTGGTGACATGGGGTGGTGGGCCATCAGATTCAAAATCTTCCAAGTAGTCGCTTCATCTTCGTTCTTGCACCAAACCTTTACAAGATCTAGAGATCAGATATCAAGATTCTTTGAATCATTGTGTATAAAACTTATTGTTAATGTTATATCATACAGCCGTTTCAGGTGGCCTTCGCCATTGTCTTTTGTTTTAAAAATCTATAAAAAAATGAACAAGTCTTCATATAAAATTTTGATAGTCATTTTCATGGTGGGTTGGGAAAAAAATATGGCTTTGTATGGGATGTCCATGTACCCTTAGGTTTTAAAGGATGAGTAGAGAAGTTCTCCATCGGTTTTTGGACATAGATTTGCCCTAAAACTCTGGTTGCTCCTTAGTTGGTTGGTGGGTATTTAATGGCGTCGAATCTCTTGTTCACAAACTAAACTAACTTTAAGTTCAGTGTATCTTTTTCTTTCTATTTCATTAAGAAAAGCACAGAAGATAAATATTAGTTTAGTCCTGTCAAATTAAGATATTTCATAGACAAGTTTAGACATGATTATTAACATGGCTATAAAAAATACGTCAATTTACGTCAGGCGCTGACTAAATAATTTGACAAGACTAAACTAATATTTATCTTCTGTCCTTTTCTTAATGAAATAGAAAGAAAAAGATGCACTGAACTTAAATTTAGTTTGTGAACAAGCGAATCGACGCCATGGTCGCTTGGCTAGCCCTTAATTTCGTCATCAATGCATCAGCATTGTTGTATTTCGGTGGTCTATCAAAATGTACCATATGTTACTGACCATTTATAACACATTTGAATACTGTCAAGACTGGTTGTCATACATGAATATATTTAGCAGTCGTTATTGTAGATAGCCAGAAGTTTAATGTCTAGTTAAACCCAGATATTGGTTTTGCCCAGTAACTGAGTTCAACCTTATTTCGCAATAAAAAATATCAGAAGACCAATTCTCGTAATTTAAAACGATCAAAATCTAGTCGCAGTCTCATCTCAGCGACAAACAAATGTCAAAAAGTTGTCACAATGTAGTGAGATAAGAGGTTTTTTTGACAGATTGAGACTGAGATCGGAAGGGTACTTCTCTTCTTAGTCTGTGGATCGGACTGTGAACGTTCTTTAAATTACGAGAATTGCCCCTCAGTTTGCGGTCACTAATGTCAGTATCAGAAACCAGAGAGAGAGGCAATCCCCAAATTTCTCAGAATGGTTACATTCTCAATCGGTCAAAAATATGACTAATCTTCCTACATTTTTAACATTTGACATTGATTGTCGTTGACATTTCAACTGGATTTTGAACGTTTCAGAATATGGGAATCGGCCGTAAGTAAAGGCCAATAGTCTTAATGTGTTATGAAAATTAAGTACCAACAACATAACTGGGGCTGGAAACTGGTTGCAGCGTAAAGAAAATCTCCTTTTTCTCTCCGTCCAGATACAATACTAAACTCTCCAGCTTTTCTGCCTACACCGTACAACGGCAAAAATAAACAAAACAGAATCGCTCGATCTAAATTACGAGTCGGTAATTCACAAAAATTCAACAGAATGATGTAAGAGTGTAGGTTATCATTTATCTTGTCCATTGTGCTGAAGCCTTGGCTTTCGGCAGCACAATGATAGGAAGACTTGGTCTTAAGTGGCAAGGGTAGCAATTAGTGAGTTATTATTCTAATGGCTTTATATATTATATGTAGAAAAAAAAAAACTAGAATTTGGGAGAAGAGCTTGAGTTAGGGCTAATTTTCCAATCGATAGATGATACTTATTCAAAATCAAAAGTCATTTATTCTAATTAGGCTGAGAGTCAGCACTTTTTGAACGTCAAAATTACAAAAGACAGTCCCCCAAAAACGCCCGACCTTCACCACTTCCTAGTGCTATCGCTGGGAAGAAGAAGTGGCGCAACAAACTCCCCAGATTTTTTTTTTTTCAAAATAATATTCGTGGAATAAAATTGACATTTGACAGTTTTTATATGGAAGAACTGTAAAAAATTCAAAATGATTCCTCCGATAAAATTATCTGGCGGTATTTAAACATCATAGCCAGTGGCGTGGCGTGGGTTTGTGGCTAAGTCATACCAGTCGCGCGGGTCGATCGATTAGGTTAAGCTTCGCTTGCCGCAGTTGATCCGTGGATGTGTGACCATCTTTATATACCAAGACCCCTCCGTGCCGCGGAAAGCACGTTAAGCCGTAGATCTCGGCTGTCATTCGTGGATCTTTGACAGTCAGTAGCCCGAAAGTCTGACAACCAGTCTTACCAAGGGGTTTCGTATTACCACTGGGTAATACCCAGTTACTGAACCCAGTTGTGGAGGTCAGACAGGCAGTCGCTCCATGTAAAATACTGGTACTTGGTTGCATCTGGTTAGACTGGAAGCCGACCCCAACATAGTTGGGAAAAGGCTGGGAAGATGATGAGCAAGTGGCGTTCTGGTTTCTGCCTACTCCTATGGGAAAAAGTCGTGAGTTTATGTAAGTATGTATGTATTAGCTGACATGAGATTTATCATGGGGTTTTTCGGTAAAGAACAAGAGATTCCATAGACAAACGAACAAATTGTTTATTAAGACGATTGTCTATCGTATCCATCAAGGATGAATGTTTTAAAAGCTTAGTCTCATTGTTTAAAGAAAAAAACGTTAAGTATATTCTTGAAACTTTTTCATGGTTCCGTAAGAGTTACCTTTTATAATAATAATAAATCATTTATTTCGGACTCTCACACATCCATATTATCCTAAACAAAAAAGAAAATAAAAAAAAATAGGATGGAGGTGCAACGCTTGCGCATAATTGTTGCAAAGCTATCTACGTTAGCCTCAGCAAACATGCCGGAGGCGCTGCAAAACCGCGGTAGCCCTTTCAGCATCCTGAACGCATTGTTGTACTGCACTTTTATACAGGCTGTAAAAAGACCCATCACAGACGTCAACTACGCATTCTGTACATCAAACTAAGTGACGTATTTTAACTGTTTATTTACAGTAATCTGAGCAAATAATAGTGATTGATCTAAATACGGGGCTACCTATGAGCTTCAGTTGTCAGATTTTTTCGTCAGTTAACAAAAATCTATAAATGTATTGAAGTTTTGTATGGAACAGCTGATTATTGGTATGCTAGTTTATTTGTGGCATTTTTATAACTTGGATTCACACACTGAGTGCAATTAGGATGTACAAGGTGCGATATAAGTAATGTTACGATGTGAATGTGCCATAATTTTTGCTTATTGTGTTATAATATCATAGTGATTTGATAAATATGTTGTAGACAGATAGAGAATTAATTGACAATGCACTGGAACGATACAAAGTCACACAGCTTGTGCAATGATGGAGATTTTGAAACACCAATTTCGGGGCCGTGTGATCTCCCGTTTTGGCGATTTGAACAGGCCGGCCAGATCGCTACATCTAACGGCGCCAGAATACTTTCTTTGAGTCTTTTTGAAATCTTGCGTTTACTACAACAAACCACAAACCTTGCAGTCTTGAAAGCCAATATTGAAGAAGAAATCACACAATTTTGAGGATGTTTTGCGAGCAACAATTCAAAATGCCGTAAAACGAGCACAAATGTGTCAACTCAGGCGGTGCTCGCTTAACCGATATCGGATAGATAACTCGTTTAACCGGCTTAGGGCTGATTTTTCCATCGCCAGATAACTTTTATTCGAGGAATAAAATTGACGTTTGACAGTTTTTGTATGAAATAACTATCAAAATTTCAATATTATTCCTCGAATAAAGTTATCAGATGATTGAAAAATCAGTCCTTAATATTATAAATGTTACATCTTTAAATAAACTTTCCGTGAAAAATGTGCCCATTTTTTTCATTTCCAAACATGAACAATGGCAGCCAATTCACATTATGACATTACTTTTGCCCCACCTTGTATAAACAATTGTACCTAAAAATAATGTCATGCACATAAAAAAAACTCACACCTTAGACAGAAACTACATACTGTCACCTCCTAGTCTGCTACGCTCCTTACACTAACTACTCCTTTTGTTTCATTTACGTTCATACACCTGACGGGAAAACTCTCAAATTATTATTTTAAGAACGTTCACAGTCTGATCTGTCTCGACCTGTCAAAAATACCTCTAATTTCCCTACATTTTTGACATTGATTGTCGCTGAGATGACATTACGACTAAATTTTAAACGTTTTTAATTACGGCAATAAAATTGGCCTTTGGCCATACACGCATTATGTCGTATTTTTCAGTAAATTGTTCTCTCTCATCTCGTTAGTATTAAAAAAACACTCACTCACTCACTATTGCATTACTAGCTAAGCAACACATAACCTTTTTACAGCACTTCGTTTTTCTATTTTCACCACGGAACCCTAACAAATAAATTGCTTTTAAAACGTCAGTACATTAGAACAGTATTTACCGGATACCCACAATTTGTTGAATTACACGGAAGACTTTGGTTTCGACGGCTGAGCTCTGACGTTTTTTTGTGCATCCATCTTGGATTAGCATTGTCTTTGTCACTATGGAGAATGACAAAAGTATTTGAATCAGTTTTAATTGTTTAGTAGTGTCGTCACCGAGGCAGGCCTATGAAACACTGGCGTGACGATTTGGACTCGTTCCTGAGTCCTGACCGACAGGCTGGAGAAGACCAGATAAGGAAAATAAAATTGGAGAAGTATGGGGGTAACCTTTGCCAAGCAGTGGCACAAAAATACAGACATCTAGCAACTGGGCACTCGTGGTGGATTACAGCCCACTCCCTCTCACAGAGAGGAGGCCTGTGTCCCAGCACTGGGAGCATTATTGGCTGATTACGCTATTATGCTTATGCTACTGCCGCACGAGTCGATCGATCAGGTTAAGCTACACTTGCCGCGGATGGTCTGTGGATTGGTGACCATCTTCACATACCAAGACCCCTCCGTGCCTCGGAAAGCACGTTAAGCCATTGGTCCCGGCTGTCATTCATGGATCTTTGACAGTCGTTACGGGTCGTCAGTAGCCCGAAAGTCTGACAACCAGTCTTACCAAGGGGTATCGTATTAACCAGTAACTGGGTTGTGGAGGTCAGATAGGCAGTCGCTCCATGTGCAATACTGGTATTCAGCTGCATACAGTTAGACTGGAAGCCAACCCTAACATAGTTAGGAAAACGCTAGGCAGATGATGATGTTTACATGTTTCCTGTCTGTTTTTTTGTATAAGGCCACTAAGTGGAGCCTGGTGACCTGTAACAACGAAATGTACACATGAATGCAATAAAGAGTTTGAGTTTGAGAGTTTGAGTTTGAACACAGGTTTTTTCTAAACCTACATCATAAGTCCGTCAACAAAGACACGGATCCGTCCGTGTTGTTCTTTCAAAACAAGTGACAATTTTTTTTTTCGGACGGCAAATACACATGGCGTGTAGGGACAGCTGACAAATGGTGCTGTTATTCATTTATTAGTTGAGGCTATCTTACATCCGTAGGTGATACAGAGAAGGAAATGTCCGTAACTTCGACTGGAACTACGGATTTCGCGCTTAGGGAGTTGACCCCAGCTCTTACAATGTGAATTTATATAGTTTTTTTTTTCTTTATTTAATTATAGGGAAGGGTTCAGAACTGTCAAGTGCTACAAAAACATTGTAAGAGAAGAGAAAATAATTACTACATATTTATTTATATACAACGTCTTTTTTTTTGATATTCCATAACTCTAGGGCGTCATTGTACTCATAATTATGAACAACTTTTACTATGGGACCAAACCCGAAATCGCGAAACAAAAATCTGGTGTTCCCTAAATTTTGACGAGTTATACGAACATAAATGTGCGAAAAGTTTAAATAAATAAATACTTAAACTAATAATATATCATCATCATTACTGGCAGCCTTGTTCCACCCACTGCTGAATACACACCTCCTTCCTTTTGTGCCATGCTTCCCTGGTCTGTGCGAGTCTCATCCAGTAGTGCTTAATAACTACTAACTTAGGTGAAGTGAGCGTGGAGTGAGCTGTCATTCCAACTAATGCTAGGGATTAACACTATTGACAGCTCACTCTAAGCTCACTTCACCTAATTTTTCACGGTGAGATTTTTACAGAATCGAGCGGCTGGTCTTCCCCACAATCTTCTGTTGGTCGTCTACCCATCTAGCCATTGGTCAGTGGCATCCAGTATTTGAATATTGCATTTTATTTTCTGTTTCGTTGGTCAGTTGGTCGCACGCGCTACTGCTGAGTTCGATTTCCGGGTTTGGCAGTTGTTTTGGGCTTTTCCATCAGGAATTACACGCCAACACTAACACGCACTAACTTACACGCTATGGGCCGATGACGCCTGATCATAAACGATTTTTTATTTTATTACCAGTAGCACAGAGTCTGGATTTGTGGCCCGCTGTTCGCAATAGGCTCGTCCTGTAATACATGGGATTTAAACGTAGCTGGTGAAATGTGGGTGTACTATAGGTGTAGGTACCCCTGCCTAGTGTGAGTTACGGGGTTGGTATTTTTTGCTAATTAGTTTTCGTGGCTATAAATCCAAATCTTATGCGAAATAATCATCTAATTCCATCACGAATTTGTGCATAACCTTCTTCTAAACCACCCAAAAAGCCACGAATTGCGTGCATTAATTTATGAAACCATTATAAAAACACCATGATATTATGTTAAACATTCTCATGGGAGGTACAATGGTAGGATATATTAGGCTTTTTGCCTCAAATAATCCTTTTTTAGAGACAATAGGCCGGCTGCCAAAGTTATCAGATGTAATGAACACGACGTTGGGTTTGTGTGGATGTGACTTTTAAAATGAAATATTGTAATCCAGGTAGGCATGCATTTGGCGGCGAGATCGTCCGAAAGGGTTACCTCTGCCCTGGAACAGAAAGGGCTAAGGAAGGAACACGGGTGGGTTTTAGTCAGTAAGAGTCTGACACTCCCTTCCGCTCCACCCAGAGCGGGAGGGGTGATTTGATGATTTCCCATACAGAAAAAAAAAAAAAAAAAGCTAGGCATGCATTTAACTCTATATAAACACGTCGTTATTTCACTTATACTTTTAGGTGAAATATTCGCATCCACTCTCCCCTCCCGCAGGAGACGCACCGGGTGCCCGAGAAGGGTGCAAAACGATCTGCGACCTCCATGAGAGGTGGCCTGCGGGCGGCGAACTAGGGGTGTCTGTCGTCCGACCAGACAGGCCCGAGTTGGAGCGGCAGTGTTCCACGCGCGCCACTCGAGAGTGCGTGCGACCATTGTGGGAATGGCCGCACGGGGAGGTGGGACCCGCTGAGGAACAGCGGGTCAAAGCCTGTCGGGAGAGCGGTGAATGCTTATGAGAATCCCACACCCCCGGCCATAGGCAGAGGTGGAACACCGCGGTGGTTTTAGCCGGTAAGAGTCCGAGAGAAATCCATGAGGATTTCCACCGCAAAACCAAAAAAAATTCCGGCGTCCGCCTAGTAGTTCCAGAGATTACCCCCTACATAGAAACTTATAAACAAACAAACTTTTACCTCCTTATAATATTAGTATAGAAAAAGTCGTAGCAGCGTCTCTTATTTTTCTCAATTCATCATCATATCAAGACCATAAAGTTTCGTCTATCTCTACAACGTTGCATTACCGTCCCATTGTTTACCCAAAGGTCTTATCCACACAATTCTATCCTCAATTTTCCATTCACATATAAGCTTATAGCAGACAATGCCCCTGTTCAGTTGCACTATGTTACGCGGCGCGATCTCATTGACCCATAAACAAACATTCATGCATATTTTAAAACAAAAACTCGTTAATTCTCAACAATTATCCAATTATTAAAACGAATAGAAGTTGTTATTCGATTAATAACGTAATAAAATAACAATTGAAACACAATATTCTAATTTTAAAACTATGGTAGGATTAAATTTTGAATTAGCTTGAAATTGGAACGGGATTAAGTGTGTGTATTTAAATTGAATAAAATAAAATTACGTTGTTTATTCAATTAGTAACAATAATGAATTGTTGTGTTAAAAGTGAGGTGTGTAAAAGTGCATTTATTGGCTTTATTGGATGATGCAAATGAAAAAGTGCTGTGAAAATGAATTTGTGGACTACAATCTTTTTGTTTTGTCATTTTGTGTGTGTTGCGATTGGATCCAGAGTTATACTCGTGGAGAATGCACCAAGTATGTACTTATTATAACAATCGTTTTAAAATAAACTGTCATTTTGAAATTAATTTCAGTATTTCGTTTATTTTCCTGAAGCATTTTGGCATGAACTTCCGGTTTAACTTAATATCAAGTCTAGGCCAGAGCGTGACATATTTTTCTAGCATGTTATATTACAGAAGACTAGTTGTGTCCACGACTTCATTCGTGTGGATGTCGGAAAGCATTAATGTGTCTCTTTACTACTAATTATTTTGCTACAATAAAAGTATAAACATAAGCTATTCCTTATGAGATGAGCTATCTGCCAGTGAAAGTCCCGTCAAAATCAGTCCAGCCGTTTCGGAGATTAGCCGGAACAACACAGACAGACACAGAAAGACAAAAATAAAATGGTATAAGTGTTATTTTGCCGTTACCAACAGAAACACCTCAATTTTATTTATTTTTAGTATAGATGAAGTTGAAATTTTAAAATTAATTTAAATTATAGATGATCTATAGTAAATCTGAAAATGCTGAAATGCTGCCAAATTAGTTTTTTGTCAAATTCTCAGACAATCATGCTCTAATTAGTCGCTGTTATTTTCGGCAACCAACTACATATATTAAGTTACATTACATGCGAGTGAACATATCATACTTAAAAGAGATGTCCTCAAGATTTGAATAACTTATAGAGATCATGAATTTTTTTTTTGAAAAGGAACAACAACTCGCTACAATATAAACATAGAAACAAGAAAAACACAAAATATATACACAAAATAAAGGCAACTTTGTTCATTAAAAAAATAGCACCTTTGTTCATTCATTCCGTTTTGCATTTAGTCTAGTTCGTAGCCAAGGCAGCCACAATCTTTTGTCGTGTCTCCGACACGCTCGGGTGACGGTGATGTGACTTATTCTTAGCAGAGGTCAAAATGGCATTAAGATCTTTTAAAATTCTAAGAATTACTGTAGTTAAGATTCTAAAGATTACGTCTTCTGTAATTTTGCTTTATCTGTGGTAAATCTGTTGTCTTGATGTTATTATCATCATTAACAACCATGTTCTTATCGCTGCTAAGTAAAGTCTCCCTTCGGTGCGATAATTGGCCCTTTAGTCAACTGAGCCCGCTCGAACTTAACCCGCGGGATGAGTTGACCTAATGAATGTTTTGAATCGGTCAACTGATCCCACTAATACAAGTACAGACTCAACTCATCCCGCGGGATAAGTTCGAGCGGCCTCAGTTGACTAAAGGGTAATTCCCGTAATTTTAATTTAAGAACATTCACAGTCTAATCTCAGTCTCAATCTGTCAAAAATACCTCTAATTTCCCTACATTTTTGACATTGATTGTCGCTGAGATGAGAGTTGCGACTAGTTTTTGGACGTTTTTAATTACGGGAATTGGCCTTCCGGTCATTGTCAATCTTGATTTGAACCTTCTTCCTTTCTATTCCTGGTTCTTTCCTAGATGTAACTTTTTTTTTTTTTTGAACTTTGCCCCACCTTAGGAATTTCTCTTGTGTCGTGGGTGCGTTTACAGACATATAAATTCACATACACAAACAGCCAGACCCGGAACAACTAATTGTAGGTCATACAAATTTTGTTCCGTGCGGGAATGGAACCCGCGACACGCAGCGCAGCAGTCAATCGCTTAACCACTGCGCCAACCGTGCCGTCAAAAACTGATTTAGTATCTGAGGTCTCCATCAAAATATCGCACTATATTTATTCAACCACAGTTGGATTCTACAAATCTGTTATCCATCTGAAAGTTGGCATTTTCTATCATTGACACTAATCATTATTTTATAGATATGACACTTCTCTAGATAATCACCTCCTTTAACGACTTCCTCACTAAAACATACACAAAAAAAATTGCATACAGTTTGAGGTATTGTGAATTTGTCGTCACTTACTTACAGAAGTGCACCAGAAAAGAACAATGATTACACTTTTCTCAATGAGACCGAGAGCTTTAAATCGATGTTGGTCCATAAGATATTGTATCTAGTGTTGCCATTCATTTGAAAGTAACTACCCAATCCGTCTTAGTCATCATTATTTTTTTGCCTTATCCCGTTTTATTTGGGATTGGCGCAACATGTCGTGATAAATGTTATATGATTATATTTGCGTAAGTAGGTTTGTACAGATTTGTACCATATCGTCATTCACACAGTCCATCCATCCTTTTTCTTCCGTTTCTTTGGTATATAATATAATAACAGCAGCACATATCGATCGATCAGGTTAAGCTACGCTTGCCGCTGTTGGTCCGTGGATAGGTGACCATTTTCACATACCAAGACCCCTCCGTGCCTCGGAAAGCACGTTAAGCCGTTGGTCCCGGCTGTCATTCGTGGATCTTTGACAGTCGTTACGGGTCGTCAGTAGCCCGAAAGTCTGACAACCAGTCTCACCAAGGGGTATCGTATTACCCATTAACTGGGTTGTGGAGGTCAGATAGGCAGTCGCTTCATGTAAAATATTGGTATTCAGCTGCATCCGGTTAGACTGGAAGCCGATCCCAACATGTTGAGAAAAGGCTAGGCAGATGATGAAGCTTATGCTAGTTCTGAATCCTCTAAGTAATTATGTCAGTCAGTAGGTCATATTTATTTATAATTCTGACTTAACGGATCTTCATCAAGGTTTCTATTCACGTATTTTTTGTCGGTACGGTCTTAGGATTTATTGTTCCGTATGTAATTAAGTTTAACTAATGACTTTTTTGGGTAGGTATTGATGTAGGTACTGGTGTATGATGTAATGTTTAATTTATTAATTTAAAACTTTAAAGTTATATTTTTTTCATTATAATGTTCCTAAAATTGGCAAGCATGAAGCAGGCAAATATTATCCTTCCTCCAAGTGCTACCAAATTATGCGATTAAAACTCCCGAAAACAATGAATGTTCAGTGAGGCGCTAGCGCCTCTAGCGGCGAATGGAAGTGCGATAGCCCTCATTTCTCAGCAACTGTCACCAAAAATGAAGAGTGTTTAGTTGTGTACCTGCGATTTCACTAACACATGTATGGAAGTGTACTACGTGAGCTCGACAAATGGATGTGCGAATAACACTTGTGTGACAAAACTGTACTGCGACTCACCATAGTTCGAATGCACGCTTGCGCGACCAGCAATAATATTAAGTCTTCGACGTCAGAGGCACCCCGAGGTTCGGTTTGGTTAGGTTCCTTTAAACCCTGCAGACAGAAATAGGGGCTCCGTCGACAAGTCTTAATAATATGCTTGTCGCACAAGCGTGCATTCACACTATTGTGATTCGCAGTACATTTTTGTCGCACAAGTGTTATTCGCACATCCATTTGTCGATCTCACGTAGTACACTCCATGTATGGAGCTATGAGGAACAGGATGTAAAGTTCACTTATACTCTATAGGAAAGGGAGGATTCTCTGACCAGAGGGGTGTTGCGTCTGGCAACTGCCCGACTGATGTTAGGACCTTGTGTATATGTTACAGTCATAGTGATTAAATATAGCTATTATACATAGTGACTGGTCATTATATATAATAGCAAAATTGACTAGACAATGTGATAAATTAATCACTTTATCCGGATATTATTCATAATAGCGGGTCAAAGTTAGTCAAAGTATAAATACGGTCTAACTGACTTGTTACCCCTCCCGCTCTCTTTATAAATTAAAGTTAAATAACTTTATAACAATGTTAATATTAATGTAGAATTATTATCTATGACAATGTTATTTTAATTCTTAAAATAAACATTATATGTAATTACTAGTTTCTGCCCGCGGCTTCACCCGCGGTGATGTCGGAAGTTATCCCAAGGGAACGTGCTACCAGGATAAAAAGTATGTGCTTCCCTAGGATGCCATCTATCTCTTTGCCAAATCAGAAGTTCAGTGACCTAAGCGTGAAAATGTAACATACAGTTTCAAGTTCAAATCATCCCCTAAAAACCGAATTATCCCTTTTTGCCCCGTCAGGGGTCAACTTTCGACCACTTTACATACTTATTATTAATTAATTAATTATTATTAATTATATGTGGCGGTGTAGATGCCACCACACATGTAATGAATACCCATTTCTACGAATCTCTTTCTGAAAACAGATACTTTATCTTTTCCGTAGTAAGTAGTATGTTCCTATAACAAGTCTCTATAGCATAACTCCTAACTTTTAGCCTTTTTTCTTTATAAAATAACTATCAACAACAAGTCTTTTTTTCCACAGCATGTTTCCGTCGCGTCCTAGCCGGGAAACGAGCCCTCAGAAGTCACGTCAGAAAAGTTGTCCCTTGCGAGAGGCTAGAGGACTGCAGGGTAGAGTGCGCTACAGAGAAGAGGTTTCCTTGTGAGAGCTTTAATTATAGGTAAGTGACTTATGATATTAGATATAGAAGATATGGTAAAGCTGGATATGGTGATGACGTTCGTTGGTCCTGGAGTGGTGACCGCGTACCGGAAAGCGCAGTATTGGCCTCCCAGAACGTGAACCGATGACGTTGTGAAGGCAGGAGAAATTCGCTGCCTGCGAGAAGCACAGGGGGCCGAATAGTATCCGAAGTAGTATCGGCCGAATGTTCGGCCGTTTCCTGCTACGAAGTTACTATTTGGTTCAGTCGGTCTCGATCCTAAACTCTTACACTCTTTTGAATATTGACTATGGTCCCGACCCAACTGAGGCGATCCGAACTTTTTTCGCATTTTTCAATAATATTCGGTTCGGCCATGTGTCGGTCCGATCCGAACATTCGCACTTTGCACTTCGGAGTAGACCCCCTGGTGTTTTTGGCGACGCTAGGGGCAGGCCTATGCATTGGACGTATTTCGGCTGAAATGATGATGATAGAAGATATAAAGAAATATGTCAAAAAATTGGTCTCCTGCGTAAGACTACAAGACTGCAAGAAACCTCTAGGGAAAGGCACTTTAACAAGAGAATCTCGTCTCTATGGCGCGAGAGCTCGCTACAGAGAAGGTTTCCTCGTGAAAACTTAAATTATTAGTGAGTTTTATGTTATTCAAAAGAAGGTAAGGGAACTGTAGGGAAGTTTAAAAAAGTTATACCAAACATCATATTGTCAATATATATAAGACTAGCTGCTGCCCGCGACTTCGACTGCGATCCAGGATGAAAAGTAGCCTATGTCCTTCTCCAGATCATGGTCTACCCATGTGTCAAATTTCATCTAAATCCGTTCAGCTATTTTAGCGTAAAAGCGTAGGTATTTCTTAAATTTTCTTATTTACTGCGCAACTTTCTTAATTTTTTTTTCCGTAAGCACCTTCTATAAAGTATAATAAAACTTAAAAAAAGATGAATGAAATCGGTAAAGTCGTTCTCAAGTTGTGACCAAGTGAAATAGGAATTATTTTTTTATAGGATATATAGATTAAAGAGAATCGAGCAATTGAGTTATGTATTTAAAAAATAAAACCCTCAGAATAACAGCACTGAGCATAGTGGTAAGTTTTTTGGTACTTACCTATGCTTTTTTAGCAGAATAGAAAATGCAAGTTACCAGTTGGTTTTATAAGTGGTCAATTTGAAAGTTCATTCCTCTGCCGAAGTCTGTTTAAACTTGGAATTGAATGTAAAATAGTAGCGTGAACTTGCATTGGTAAAGCCTCATGCGTTATAAAAACTTCTTGTGTTATCAGAGGCCCTAACGTTGTTGATAACCCTTGCGACCGTTGCGTTTCTACTTCTTCGTGGTGCTAGCTCGACTGTATTTCGGATCTTGTTAGCCCAAAACTTCTCCACTTCCACGGCGTCGTCGGTGGCAGCGCAGAGGTCATTTCGACTGCATGTTTTGGGACTCGAGGACAGGATAGGAGATGTAGCATAGTTTACGACATAGCTCCACAACCACACCCTACTGCCATTCTATTGAGGTAGCCCCACTTTGCCAGGTTGGAGTTACATCATTTTTCATCACGAACCATTGCGTTACTATTAACGCAATGGTTCGTGATGAAAAATGATATAAACACGATGACAGGCTCAAATAACAAATAACGCAATGAAAAGAGCTCTATAGCTCTTTTCATTGCGTTATTTGTTATTTGAGCCTGTTGCAGTGGGTATTATCAGAACTCCTTGCGTTACTGAAGCTTCTTGCGTTATAGAACTCCTTGCATGCACGTTTTCCTTCTCATCACGGCCTAGTTTGCATTTTATAGGGAGTTTCAATGACACGAGTTGCAGGCTTAAGCGGGACGCGCTAATGTAGCCCGCGAAATACAATTTTCTTACGTTTTTTGCAATATGAGTTTTTGAGTTTAGATTTTGAGTTTGAGTTTGAGAATACAATTTTCTTACGTTTTTTGCAGGTCAGTGTCAGAAGGCATTTCTCGCGCATCTCGCGTTAGACGTTCGACTCGAACTTTTCCTTCGACAAAATCAAGCCGAGCTATTTTCGCCATGTCGATTCCAGCATTTCTCGCAGAAAAGACACGCGACATGCCTTAGTTTACATGCGACATGCAAAGAGTAGTCATGACCAGTCGAAACGTGACGTATGACCTGTGTCGACGACCGTACGAACGTCAAACAGTGGTTACGTCAATCATGTTTGTGTCAGTTGCGAAAGAAAATAATAAATTTATTTTAACAAAATGTGTTACGAGTTCATAAACATCTTAGAAGGTTGTACGTTGACTTAATGATTCGCGATCGTAACAAATATGGCTTTACAGAATTATAATCATAAGAATCAGCAATAATTGGCCTCAAATGACATTCAATAGGGTAATGTACTTATACTTAGAGAGTCGTATTCATGATTTTTGTGATTATAATTTTATTCTATAAATAAATATTTGTTACGGCCGCGAATCATATTAAGATCAACATACAACCTGACACTGACTTGAAAATTGCAATAAACGTAAGAAAATTTGAATTCCGCGGGGACACTGACGCTTTCGCCTTTCGTTATGCTAAAGGCGAAAGCATACATACATACAAGTATATATTCATTAATATAGTATAGTAGTACTCAAATATTCAAACTAAAACAAAGTTGCTAACACAGATGACAGATAATCAGTAACAAAAATGAAGTCAAATGTGTTTATAGTGTTCACACGGGCTGTTCGCACTATTGTGTGCGTTTCCTGATCTTTGGCGACCTTAATATGTTAATTGTTACAACATTTGGTAGATATTGTGCTTTGACAGTACTTTATTATAGTATTTTTGGTGTTTAATTGTGAATTTTGGTTTAGAATTGTAAAGGTCGTCACGGAGTTGGACATCCCTTCTCTGTACGTAGTTATCTTTAACAATAACAAAGCTTATAAGGTATTATAAAATGAGAGCTAATCTTTTTGATTGACGGCACGGTTGGCGCAGTGGTTAAGCGATTGACTGCTGCGCTGCTTGTCGTGGGTTCGATTCCCGCACGGAACAAATATTTGTATGACCTACATGTATTTGTTCCGAGTCTGGGTGTTTTTCTATCTATAATATGTATGTATTTACAAAAAAATATTGTATATAAGTAGTTTATCAGCCATCTTGTTACCATAACACAAGCATTAGGTTGCTTAGCTTGGGACAAATGGTGCTGTGTGATATGTCCAGGGATATTTATTTATTTTATATTGCTATTGGTTTGATATGTTAAACATATGGCGACATCTACACCGCCACATGCGAACTACGCGGCACACTGATCACGCAAAATCCTGCATCATGCAAGCAAAGTTTACCAGCTAGCATATATTCAACGTCACGGCTGGTCGGAGGATCCTCCCTTTTGTATGGAGGATGAGTGAACTTCACATCCTTTTCCTGATATCTCTATAGTGTAATATTACCGCCACATGCGAACTACGCATCACATGACGTCATGTAAAATCCTGCATCGCGCAAGCACAGTTTACCGCGCGACTAGCATACTCGTATATACAGCGTCCCGATAACAGGTCCACTCGTCAGGTCGGAGGATCCTCCCTTTCCTACGGAGGATGAGTGAACTTTACACCCTGTTCATTAGACCTCTATGAATATCTCATCTTTGAACACAGTTATGGAAGCTTAATTCATTACAGAAAACGTTGTCAAATTAATAGCTAGTGAGAGTATAGCCAAGGACCTTGTGCGCATTGGACGTTAAAACTTAACTGACCAAAAGCACCCCTTGAAAAGCCTTAGCAGGCAGTTTTAGTTTGCAAATATTTTTAAAGGATCACATACAGTGTTTGGGTTTAATAGTCCTCTGGACCGAATTTCGGCCATGGCGACCAATCTCACCAGAGATTAGCCTCCGACTCAGGATATAAGGCTTTTTTTTTGTGGATGGCAAATCATCAAATGACCCCTCCTGCTCTGGGTGGAGCGGAAGGGGAGTGTCAGACTCTTACTGACTAAAACCCACCCGTGTTCCTTCCTTAGCCTTTTTTGTTCCAGGGCAGCGGTAACCCTTTCGGACGATCCCGCTACCCAGGATATAAGGCTTGGCTTAGTTTTAACAAGATTGGGTTTCGATTTTGGTTACTTTACGAGTGATAATATCTATAAGCAACTCGAAACAACAATTTTACTATCTACATCATCTTCCTTCTTTAAGTCTTTAAATGGACTTCGGACTCAGGTAACCCGAAGTACCGAAATCCTGCTCAAGTGGAGACTTTCAGATGACTCCGCTCTGGAGTGTAGATGGTGCTGTTCCACAAACCACGGGTCACTTAATATCGTGCCCAGCGTGTCCTCTAAACTCTGGGCTGACTGTATATTACCATCGACACGCCGCTGAGTAGAAGAAGATCATCCTGCTACCTAATTTATTTGAGGTCCTTCCATTCATCATTCACTCTCTTTCTTCTAATCTATTGATTCTGGGCCCGTTAGTACAACTTTACTATCACCTGCCATCGACTACTATATTTAAAGACAAAGGCATGTCACCCTTTTTGAAGTGAAAACTCCTTTAGCGGCGTTGTGCACTTTTGTTGTGATGGGTAAAAAATGTTAAACTCGCGTCAGGACACGTGACCTGATCGAAAATTCGTAAGACGGAGATCTCGTCAGGACACGTGACCTGATCGAAAATTCGTAAGACGGAGGGAGAGTAGACCGCATTCCAAAATATCAATAACGCACAACGTTAATATTCAAGTTTTCACTTCTGTCGGCACTCACGGAGTGCAACCTGTTTTTTTATAACCATAACCACGCAAAAACATTTCAGGTCAAGTCCCTTCATAATCTACATCACACGATCTCCTATCTCCCACAATCTTCGCGTCTTCAACAGTAGTCTTCACAGATGGTTCAGAACAATTTAATCTTACAATCTACATAATAGTATGAATACTGGTACCTATGTACTATTTAGCAAAGGCCCTTCTCTACATGGTTGGTGAGCAACTAGGTCGGAACAGGGTTGACTCTGATGTTGTATTATTTTACCTGTCTTATCAATGACTCTATTCCTTTAGCCTTAAGATTCAGAATATTTTGAAAGCTTAGAGTACGTTCGGATCGTACGTTCCCGCGATGCACGGCGTAGGTGTGAGATGGAACACCGGGGTGGTATTTAGTCAATAAGAGTGTGACAGACCCCGCCACCCACATTAGGGTGGCGGACATCCATGAAGATTTTCCAGCCCTGGAAAAAAAAAGTGTTAACTCCGATGTTATATTTATTGCTGCTATGTTTTGGTTACAACCTTATTACTCATTCCTCTAGTCACTAGATTTAGAATATTTCGAAACTATAGAGTCTATACTTTCCGATCTGGGCGTCTACTCCGAAGTAGTATCGGCCGAATTTTCGGCCTTTTCCTGCTACGAAGTTACTATTTGGTTCGGTCGGTCCCGATCCTACACTCCTACGCTCTTTCGAATATTGACTATGGTCCCGACCCAACTGAGCCGATCCGAACTTTTTTCGCATTTTTCAATAACATTCGGTTCGGCCATGTGTGTTCACCAATCCGAACATGCGCACTTTGCACTTCGGAGTAGACCCCCTAGGAATCGAACCCAGGATAGAATTTCTCAGTAGAGCCTGGATTTCTGCCTGATTGATGGCAATAGGCTCTTCCCCTATTACATGGGACTGAAACATAACTGGCGAAATGTACGTGTATATACCTATAAATAGGTACACCTCTGCCTTACCCTTCGGCGAAACAAAGCTTGATGTTATGTTATGTATTATAGAAGTCAAAAATAAAATGAACAAGTCCCAGGTGATACAAGAAACGTGTTCTTTTTAATATGTAGTGTTAAATATTGTACGGTGGAACGGAACCCTTCGCGTGCGAGTCCGACTCGCACTTGACTGGTTTTTTTCGTAGCACCATACTGTTCCTCAGCTAGACCAAAGGTTGCCCCAAGTCCTTCCGGTGGGGGCTTTTTTTTATTTTTGGATGGGAAATCATCAAATGTCCTCTCCCGCTCTGGGCTGAGCAGAAGGGCGTGTCAGACTTTTACTGACTAAAACCCACCCGTGTTCCTTCAGTTGCCTGTGGTGCCAGGGGCCACGGTATCTCTTTCGAACAACCCGCAGCCCTGGCAGGCATCGGCCCTAGCGGACTCCGTCAGTTCGTGCTGACATCTCTTTGAGGCGCGCGTGGTACACAACGCGCCGTCAACCCAGGCCTGGTCCTTGCGGGCGGCGAGCAAGGGGCAGCTCGCCGCCCGCAAGCCCGCGCCTGCGGTGGCCGGGAGTCGGCTGTTGATTCCCGTCCTTCCAGTGGGGGTCTTAAGTCTTAAAAAATTGTCAATACATTCAACCAGGTTCAACTCAACTCAACACATCGTTTGCTATAGTGTACTTGTACTACTGCGCTAACTACTTGTTCGTAATCCATGACGTTAACCTCGGTTAAGTTATCAGAGGCATCAGCATTGTGTGCTGTTGCAGGGTTAATGTTAGATCCGCTGTTTCATATAACGTCTAGAGTTATTTTGATAACTTTGTATGTAGAGTCTTCAGATTAATTTGAAATTAATTTCCTATGTATTTTGAATTATCTTATTTATGTCTTCTTACAGACATTATAATACCGTACGTGTAATGTATTGTGTGTTGCTGCAATCACTAGTTCCATCTGTCAAAAAACGGTTTACCTAATGGACAGGGTATAGTTAAAATATGGGTGATGACAACGAGAGAGACATACCTTCTCCGTCACATGAATCACCTCCACAGACCAAACAAAAACAAAACACACGATCAAAATCTGGCACACAATAATTTGCATAAAAGATGATGTGAATCGTCTACATACAAATATAATGGTGCACATTGACGTGAATTGAAGTGACATAATTGGGACGCCACCAAGGTTGCTTGTAGTACCAGCGACCATTGTGCGAATGAGATCGCGAGCCCAGCAGGGTATGACGAAAAATTAAGTGCGATAGCGTTAAAATTGTGGATGATGAAGGGCTCAGAACGACTGACCATGTATTTATGTACTTATAGGGGTATGAGGAAGAGGGAGTAAAGTTGTATATATGCTAGTTGCGCGGTAAACTCTGCTTGCGAGATGCAGGATTTTGCGTGACGTCAGTGTGACGCGTAGTTCGCATGTGGCGTTGTAGATACCGCTACCAGATGAATGAGAATGCACAAGTGAAACAAGAAACAGGTGCACTCTCTCTTCCCTCATTCTCGTAGTCCGGCAATCCGACACGACCGGAGAGAGATCAGGCGCAGTACCAACGGCTTAAGGTGCTTTTCGAGGCACGGGGGTATCACATCTTCAACGTTTTAAACTCCGGGCTGTTACGAAGAATTCCCGAATGGCAAAACCCAGGAACACCTTGCCCGACCTGGAAATCGAACCCAGGTCCCCACATTCAGCAGTCGCACTTGCAACCACGAGACCAACGGGGCAGTTACTTATAAGGACAAGGCAAGGTCTTGAAAATATTCACCATTTTGCGAGTGTTTCTCAGAGTCACATTTCTATAATATATTATCCAATTACGTTTTCCAATTCTAGTTATTTCCTGTCACCTGTCTTGTTTTCTCATTTGTAAAATTTATTTACGAGTGCATAAACAAATTTGTAAGGCCTTGTATGCATAAGTTGCCAATTTATAAAGTTTTTGTAATAGTGTGTTAGCACGCACGGTATATTTATTATTATAGTAATGCTACGAGCTTCGAGTTCGTGACAATAAAAACTGCCGATATAAATTACCAAAAATGACACTTTAATTAAACAACTCTAATAACAGCTCTAATTTCTGACTTTTTTCTTTTTGCTCGGTTCCTACGGGTTATAGTGTGATGTTAAGCCTATAGTCTTCCTCAAGAATTGGTCTATCAAATTCAAAAATATTTTTTCAAAACCGACCTATAGTTCCAGAGATTACCCCCTACATACATGCAAACAAACAACCAAATTTTACCTCTTTATAATTTTAGTGCAGATATGTTAGCATTTTAATATTCTTCACTTTTCTCCATATTTGGAATAACGTCACACCGTCAGTGGCAAATTTAGCGCCAACGGGATTGACTACTGCGTTGCGTGTCGTGGGTTCGATTCCCGCACGTAACAAATATTTGTATGGCCTACAAGTAGTTGTTCCGGGTCTGGCTGTTTGTGTATGTGAGTTTAAATGTTTGTGAACGCACCCACGATACAGGAGTAATTCCTAGTGTGAGGCAACGTTTTTAAAAAAAACAAAAACAAAACAAACACTTAGCGAATTCTTCAGCAAAATCGACGCAAATCGCATTATATCTGTCGCCTAGTGAGTACGAGGCTTTAAACAATTTATCCACATGACTTATGGTGAAAATAAAATTAGCATTTCCTCTACACTCGTGAGTCTGGTATGATTACCTTTTGATAGGTTGTGGAAACTAGGCCTAAATTATCATTAGATGTTAACTACATATATAACCTAGTTTAGCTAAGTGCAATTTTATTAGCGACACGTCGTCATGCGCCCGATGGGATTTCCCATCGGCTAAAATGCAATTTGCCAGTATACCTAGCAAATTTTCATAGAATTTTTATACCCTATATATTAATTCCTAATAGGGGGTGGTTTTCAAGAATCCTTCCTTAGGTGGTGAGCCATGGTCATGCCGGTTGGCAAGGTGAGCACATCTTGCTAACAGGCATGTCTTAGAACAAAAAATTCGAAGACATGAGACATTCACTATACCGCACTGCCTGTAAGATCTGCCTTATATAAGAAACTCTTCTTACTTAAGATTTTATGACGTAGATTATAGTATGCAGAACCGTCATGAGGTTTCGTTGAGTATAAAATAGTTCGTATGTAATTCTTAATTTAGTATGAATTTATAATCAATGGGCAAAACGACCCAGTCGGTCCTAGTTAATGGCAAACGACATCGCGGCAGGCCCAGACGGAGATGGCGGAATGAGTTGGACTCCTTTGATAAAGATTGGTACTTGGCAGCTCTGGACAGAGAGAGGTGGAAAGAGAGTAGGGAGGCCTCCCTACTCTCTGCCTCTCCCTGCGGTGGGACATTTTAGACAATAAATATATTTTTTTAATGAATGTTTAATATAGTTTTAAATTGTCAAAATCCACCTAATACATATTAATGGCAACGCACCTGTGACTCCTCTGGTAGTTCATATTTTCAAATCATAATTTGTCTGCCACATTGGTCTAGTTAGTGCGTGGTCGCAAGCGCAACTGCTCAGCATGGAATCCATCAAGAAATTCTCAGTAGCAATCTGGAGCCTGTATTTGTTCCCTGTTGGCAAAGTCTCCGGTTACATGGAACTTAAACATACCTATGTTGTCCATTTCAGTACCATGTAATACAGGACGATATTTGGACATACTACACACTTTTTTCTATCCCTTCGGGAAATACAAGCGTGATATTATGTTATGATACTAATTTATAAAACCTCTCTTCACAGATTAGACCGTACATTCCGCGGAAAAGGCCTCTGCGAGTTAATGACAAAGCCAATAGAAGCCTTCGACTTACGACGAGACTTCGTCGAAGATAAAGACTTTGATTTTTTCGAGCTCGACCGGAATAGCCTGGAACCGAACTGCCCAGACACACTCAGAGGACCAGGGGTCTTGCATTCTGGTTTTTTATCTTCAAAGACTAATAGGATACCAGATGGGGACGGGGCTCAAACTGGGTGGAGGGATAGGTATGACGGCGGGTTTGATGGAAGACATAGAGATCGATTTGATGGTGATAGAAGAGGGCCATATGGGAATAGGAGAGGAGGGTATGAAGATAGGCACTTTGTGCCTTATCAGATTAATCAAGGTGAGTTTCATATTTTATTTCGACTTTTTGCTCTTTTACCAACTCAGTCGCAAATAGGAAAGCGCAGTACTTATCTTTGATGATGTAACTAGTTCTTGATTAAAGGTAATTATGATAATAATTTTGAAGATTACTATAAAACAACCATGTTGTTCGACTTCTACAATTCGACGACACGGTTGGCGCAGTGGCTGAGCGACTGACTGCCGCGCTGCGTGTCGCGGGTTCGATTCCCGCACGGAACAAATATTTGTATTGCCTACAGGAAGTTGTTCCGGGTCTGGCTGTTTGTGTATGTGGATTAAATGTTTGTAAACGCACCCACGATACAGGAGTAATTCCTAGTGTGGGGCAACGTTTTTAAAAAAAAAAGAAAAAGAAAAGAATTCAGATTTTGGTGGTACGATTCCTTAGGAGAGAAATTCTGCCCATAATTACTCGTATAATTGTTGTTTTGTTTTAAACTCTGTGGAAACTACGAAACATGCTTGAAAAAGCAGGCATTTATTAGGCAACTATAAAATCACTTTGAGAGTCTATAATCGGAAGTCACAAACACCTCTAATTTAGGTGGCAACACAAGATTTATCACACTTTTAAGAGTGCTCGGCTATACACCGCAAAATAATTCCAAACTCGGGTATTTACAACATTTTTCTTACTTGTCTTCCAGGCTTAGCTCGCAGCAACGACGACCAAGAAAACTGGGGCAAATATGGAGGCGAATACGGTGGATACGACAGATACTACAAAGACAGGAACGACTACCACAAATCCATCAGCCATTGGCAAATATCCACCGACGTCGAACGACCATCCTATGGAGTAAAACCCCATTCAAACACGAACTTCGATTACCACAGTCTCGGCAAAAGTGGGGGGAATTTCGACTACCATAGTCTAGGCAAAAATGGGGGGGCCTGGGCTGGAAACAGATATGGCTATGGGTCTTGGAAAAGGGGGCGGTGGAACAACTCTGGGAGTTCAGGGGGTCAGAACGGGTTAGATTATGGAGAGTCAAATTTTTATAAGCCTAAGCAGCATCACCATGATTCTATTGATCGGAGTGATGATGGGAGGACTAAAGGTAACAAAATTTAATTAGTTATAACAATAATAACTGAACCGATTTTACTTCATAAAATTAAGCTTCGGTCAGCGCGGAACATAGTGTTATAATAAGTTGCTCTCATGCAAAAAACAAAGTAATAATTTCCTTTACTGGGATGTCAATACCAACCTTGCTAAATTGCTTTTTTTTTGTTCGCCTATTATTTTCGATTACTGGGCAAAGGCCTCCCCAAATCTTTGCAGGAACTTTTTTCCCGAGCCACCCCAAACTAGGCCTCGCGTTACGCGTCCAGGGGGCCTAAAAAGGCCACTTTAAGCAAAACCTCTAAAGCTATTCATTTCCTGAATTCCCACCAGATCATTAGCAATTCCTCTAATTTTCGTTAAATGGTTACACTTAATTAATAGTTTAATCACCTACAATTCATTTCATATCAATCATATTTGGTGTAAACATTGGTGGACCATTTTACGAATTTCCATACAAAACTATCAAACAGGTGAATTTCGTGATATGATTGTCAGTTTGTGACCATTTTACGAATATTATGATTCATATTGTTATCCTATTATGATTCGGCCAAAGTGGCCTTTTTAAGCCCCCAGGTCAACTCGCCATCTCTTTCTGGGCCGGTCTCGGCGACGCCGTCCATCTTCAGGCAACCATTGTGTGGAGAAAAATTGCAAACAAAATAAAAATAAATGCCGAAGGCTAATAATGCTGGACTGTATTTTGTGGTGTAATAAATAATACTCTGTGCTGCAATTCCCATGTCAATCACTGGAAGCTTTGCCCCTATAGAGTTACCTCATTCAAAATGTTTATTACAGTCTTCTGTTTTTTTCTAGATTGTTCCTCTCGCCGCCGTCCAGGCATGTCCTTAGGCACCGGAGCTATCAGAAGAGCGCTAATATCTCGCAATGTGGTGGAGTGTGAAGCTGCTTGCTTTAGCGAGAGGGAGTTCAAATGCGTATCTTACAGTTATCGGTGAGTAGGGATTTTGATTAAACAGTAAAAGTAATATTTATGATTTTTTGTTCTATTTTCTTATCTGTCGAAACTGAAAGTTAGTGTCTTGCCATTTTTCCCATCAGGTGAGTATAGACTTGAGCATTTACTTGTAAAAGAACATCGAGCATTCGCCGTTTTTAAATCTTATCGAACCGCACTTCGAACACGATGCTTGATGTTTTGTTACAACTTGATTTTAAAAACCAACGAGCGTATTGGTGTAACATTTTATCGAGCAAAGGGGCAAGCGGTACCTGTAGGTCCCACATTTCAACAATGGACGCAAGGTAGAAAGAAATGTTCCAGGTAAATGCTCACTCGCCGTGAGTATTACGTCGAACATAGCGTCGAGCATTCGCAGAAACGTTACATTTCATGGAAATGCTTTTGGAAACTAGCTTTTGCCTGTATTGTACCATTCGTAAGAATATTACATTACATGGAATTGCTCGAGAAAATGCTCTAGTGTATACTGACCTATCTATAAACTCTTTATAATATTTCTTTTTAGTTTGGAAAACGGTTTGTTTATGATCTTAGCATTAACTTTTATAAAAGAAGAATTAGAATCACACATTTTGGGTGTCATCGAAAATCTTGATGTTAAAAAAAAATATTACTTTGAATTTGTCATCTTCGACTGACCAAAAAATCAATTTAATCATTCAAAGTAAATAAGAAAGACGGAAGGCTAATTCAGCGTTTTTCAGTGGATTATATTGATTGAATATCTTTCTGAAATTTCATGATTTTAGCTGATAAAAATTGTTCACCCTTTATCTGGAAATCTCAAATAATTTGCCAAAAACCTTTTTCAGATATTCAAACTCCCACGGCACAGACAACTGTTTCCTCAGCGAGCGACCATACAGAGGTCTGGAGATAACTGCTGATAGCAGTTCCGATGTCTACGCCATGCCACAAGACCAGGGCTGCGTGACTATCAACTATAAACCTTGGGTTGAGAGTGGTAAGGTTCAAATTAATATTGTTCTAAGCGTCTGTCCTTACCGAGCTATGGAGTTGGCAGCCGATAGCAGTTCTGATATCTACACCATGCTACAAGACCAGGGCTGTGTGACTATCAACTATAAACCGTGGGTTGAGAGCGGTAAGGGTCGATATCGTATTTAAAACATTGGTTCGTGACGGAGATTTTAAAGAGGATTTAAAAGAAACTAGCAAGTTTGCGCCTTTGGTTGAAAGTGTTAAAGGTTAATATGGTCTGAAACGAGGGAGTTTAGAAAAGAATCCTGAGTGCAGCGAGGGAGTCAAGCTCGCCCAAGACAAAGACAGCTTTATGCATGAGGAGAATATTCTAGTGTTGAAACGTTACGCGAATAAAAAGCAGCTCGATTTTCGAATGACGTTTGGTAAACGATTTTTTTATGGGTTCCAAATTCAAATTACTGGGCCAGCGGGTTAAAATAAAATTCAGAACAATATCATTCTCCGGCTAGACCCCAGGGGCTATGATGACTAACTTTAGGTCAGGTTTGCATGACGTATAGGTAATGTAACATCCATTCCTTATCCATTTGCATACAATTTTAAGACATAATATAACATGGCATACTTTTAAGTACATTTACGCAAAACAGCTTACGCATAATTTTTTTAAGCATAATTTCTCTAATCATAATAATGTTTAAGCATAACATTCTAAAGCATAAATATGAACCAAATGCTCTAAGAGAAAAGGTAAGTTTTGTTTTGTTATATATTTGTAAAACATATTGGCGGCTTAGGCCGCACCTTAATCTATTGATACGACTCTACAGTACACAAATAATATTGGTTATCACTTCGAAACTTGCATATTTACAAGCAATTGCTAAAATTATTACGCCTAGTAACATTATGCAAATTAAAATTATGTCAAAACAAATTAGCCTACAAGATAATTATGTCAACATATAAACTGTATGCCAAAAACAATTATGGCAAAGTATTACTTATATATGTATACCAAAAAAAAATACACCAAAATAGTTATGCCAAAGTATAAGGGGTATCGTATTACCCAGTAACTGGGTTGTGGAGGTCAGATAGGCAGTCGCTTCATGTAAAATACTGGTATTCAGCTGCATCCGGTTAGACTGGAAGCCGACCCCAACATAGTTGGGAAAAGGCTCGGCAGATGATGATGATGAGTTATGCCAAAGTATATTAGAAAAAAAATTATTATGCAAATAGAAGGGATCCCAATGTAACATTATCGAACTGGCTATGGCGGTGTCAAAATATGTTTTTTTTTCCAGAATGTTTCTGGCATGTCCGTTCCGGAGCTGCAGTGAGTGATACTGCCATCCGGGCAGCATTAACAGTAGCGGGTCTCGGAGCCTGTGAGGCTGAATGTATCAGAGCCCATGCTTTCTTCTGCAGGGGGTTTAGTTTTAGGTAAGTATTAAGCACTTCATAAAAAATATTGAAACCAGTTATTGAGTTAACAAGCTAGAGAAGAACTTGTGCCTTATTATCAGTTTAGTATTGCGTGTTGTGTATTATACAAAATAATTATTTATAAATTTTGCTAATTATCTATCTAAGATCATGATTTAGAAAACGCAGCTTGCGATTTTGCTAGCTCAAGAATTAGGCGGTCGAAGGCTGAACGGAAGGCTGAAAATCGGTTGCCTTGATTTTATATGGAGACATACGATTACTCTGATGAGATCTGATAAAAGTATCTGCTTTCAGTTATTCCAAAAGTATATGTGTAGTGTAAAAGTATTTGCTCAATAATTTTATAAACACTCAATTATGGATATTTATATTTTGTAATTATGGTTTTTTTCTATCTTTTTTTGTTTTTTATTATTGGCATTTGAGACATAGATATTATGTAATTATATGAATTCTATTAATATATTGTTTATGTATAAAGTTACTTAAAATTGAAATTATTTTTTCATTCCCAGATTCGACTCCCCAACCATAGGCGATGATCTAGAGAATTGCATCCTAACGTCATCACCACCGACTTCCCTAGAGAAAGGGCATGGGCTCCGTCCCAACAGTGGACATGAGTTGTACTCGAGAGGAAACTATGGCAGGGGATGTGAACCTGCGTTGTATGATGATGTGCAGAATAAAGATGAGGGTGAGTGGAAAGCTTATTTGAAAAATGTTTTTTTGAATAGAATAGAAAGATTTGTGCATGCTGGAAAACCATACGCATAGGATAGATATGATGCTGGGTGTGAGAACTAGATAGAATTTTAAAGAAAAAAATAAATAAAAAAAAACAAAACAATTAATAACAATAACAACAATTAGGTATTATTATTATTTTTTTTTTTCTAATATTGTTGCTAATATATAGGTACTAACAAGATATGGATTTTAATTATCTGAAATAAATTATTCTATTCTAAAGAGGAGCAAGAATTGTGTTTTGTTGGAATGTCAATGATGATGGGAAAAATAAAATGTAAAATACTGGTACTTTGTTGCATCCGGTTAGACTGGAAGCTGACCCGAGACGGAAAAGGCTCGGTAGATTTGTTAATGATGATGAGGTTACAAAAACGAAGATTCTATCAGTTGTGAGATATTACGAAAACATTAATAAAATTTTGCAAAAAAGAAGGTGGAAATTTTTCTCTATTTATTTTTTACCTAGCTGCGAAGGTTTTTAAGTTACTCTCAGCAAACCAATGTGAGACCATCGGAACAGTTGCTAAGTAAATTGGATATTTCCAATCGTTTCTTTAGTAATTGAAACTGAAAGTGCCACTAAAAAAAAAAAACTTAAAGCAGTGAGCTGAGATGGAGAAAATGTTAAAACACTGCCCATGGGCATAGCACCACAAAAACCTCACCATCATCATCATTTCAGCCGAAAGACGTCTATCGCTGGACATGGGCCTCCCCCAAAAACCTCACGAAGAACCTCATAAATTTTATTCCAGAATGCTACCTCCAGTACGACAAGGCAGCTAAGTTGACCGGTCCCTCCATCCGCGGCCAGGCGCGCGTCAAAGATGAGCAGGCTTGCGGCCACGCGTGCAACGAGGCGCCGTTCAGATGTCTTAGCTTTTCGTTCAAGTGAGTATTGTTTTATCAGCTGATTTTATCTGGTAGATAACACCTTTGTTCCATTTTTTATATAACTGGTAAAAAGGGCCTATCGTGATATTCCTTAGTCGTCAGAAGTTATTTTCAAGGGTCTTTTTTTCCTTTTTCAGCAACAATGCACCTCCAAATACAGACAACTGCCTGCTTTCGGAGATCCGGCTCTTTGACCTTCAGCGAGGAGTAGACTATGTGCACTCAGCTGATGACTGGCTGTTCGCGTTCGACCTGTTCAACGGACAATGTTGGAGGAAGGTGCATGCCGGGGACTACGAGTAAGAGCAGACGATTCATTTTAGACAACCATCTTTAGACAACCATCTTTAGACAAGCATCTTTAGACAACCATCTTTAGACAACCATCTTTAGACAACCATCTTTAGACAACCATCTTTAGACAACCATCTTTAGAAAACCATCTTTAGACAACCATCTTGAGACAACCATCTTTAGACAACCATCTTTAGACAACCATCTTTAGACAACCATCTTTAGACATATATTTTTGAACACTTTTGGACACCCATTTTTAGCCATTCATTTTTGGCTATCCAATTTCATATGTATGTCTTTAAACAGGCACATGCGGCAAAGAGTAAGTTAAGTAATAAATGAACTGTAAGAGGAAGGTGGCCTGTGTCTGTAACACAGTTTATACTAGCACAGACACAGACGTTCCCTCTGTCTCAAATAATGCATAGCGTTATACTTCATTGTTTTTATGTTTGATTGAGATATAGACAAATTGTATTTGGCTATTTGAAATAAAATATTGTTATTATTAAATATTTAGAAATTCGTACCTATTGGGTATTCCATATGGAATTTCTCAGTAAAAGCCCGGAATTTGGAGTTAGGCCCGGTTAATGAGAATAGGAACGCCCCCTTTTACATGGAACTTAAACATAACTGGCGAAATGTAGGTGCACTGGTCTGCGTAACCCGTAGCCCGATTTACAAGTAAAGATTGGATGCTAATCCGCAGTGCTCGCGATAGTAGTAATTTGTCAACAGGCCTTGAAATGTTAAAATCAGGGTCCGCTAGTTTTAAGTTTTGTAAATGCGACCACTCTGGTCGTTCAAATGTGTTGTTCGGTAGTTTTTTCGTACGATCATTGAAATCTCTCAATTCCAGTGAACCAGCCCATGAAATACCCCGTCCCCTCTCCGCACCACCCATCGAGGAGCCGTACTCCGTGTCAGGTCCCTCCGGCCCGCCCGGACCTCCGGGCATCAGTGGACCATCAGGACCATCCGGCCCGTCCGGTCCTGGGTATCTGCCTGAACATGATCATAATGGTGAGTAGGATTTTATTGAGTTATACACGAACTCTGATGAATTTCTTTTGAAAATATGCACGTTTACAATGGTCAGCACGTTAAGTTCTGGAAAAATCTCATAATTATAATAGGTTTATTATTATTTTATATAATAATAGACCTATTATAAAATTATGAGATTTTTACGATGTTCCTTCTAAAAGTATTTTGATCATAATGAGATGATCATACGTCCAAATCAACTATGCACAACACGCTGCTATTTTGAGTTGGCTAGGCGTTACGTTTTAACATCTTCGTTAAACAAAGAAGGACTCGTACCTAAATATGTAATAACAGCCGCACGGGTCGATCTTTAAGGTTAAGCAACGCTTGCCGAGGTCGGTCTGTGGATGGGTGACCAATGTGACCATCCATTTCATTCCGTGCGTCGAAACGCTCGTTAAGCCATTGGTTTCTGCTGTCCTTTATAGATTTTTGGCATTCGTTACGGGTAGTTAGAAGCCCGAAGGTCTGACAGTCAGTCTTAGCAAGATATTTCGATACAATGGTTCTTTAAATTTCGAGGTTCTGAACATTGACATGTTACCCGTAGGTATTTTAATTTTCAACGTTCAAATATGTACCCCTAAGACTATTTTTTAAAACTGGTATTCCTTCAAAAACAATTGAATAATGAGAACCCCCTTTTTACAGAACCACCATTCATCCCTGCATCTGGACCACCGTCTGGACCCGGATACAAACCGTATGCATCCGGACCAGAACCGCCGGGTTATAAACCCGGATACTCCGACACTTCTGGACCTGATTACAAACCAAACTACCCACCAAGTGGTCCTCACAAACCTTACTCGGAACCATCTGGACCTGACTTTAAACCTGGTTACCCAGGTCCTAGTTACAAACCGGGATACTCTGGTTCTTCGGGACCGGGTTACAAACCGGATTACCTAGGACCAATTGGTCCTAGCTTTAAGCCTACATACCCACCGCCAGATAATCCTAATTTAAGACCTGGATATCCATCTGAACCTAGTGGTCCAAGTTACAGACCTGGGTATCTACCTGATTCTGATTTAAAACCAGGTTTCCGTCCTTCAGTGCCGCCACAAAGACCAGTTTATAGACCAATTTCGGGTGGACCTGAATACTTGCCAGAAAAACCCGGATATTTGCCAGAAAAACCGGGATATTTGCCAGACCGTAGGCCAGGGTATCCGGGACCGAATAGACCGATTTATGATGACCCGAGACCAACCAGGCCGGGCAGACCGGGTGCAAAGCCCGGATATCCGGATAGAGTTGGTGATGAATCAAGTAAGTGAAATATAACATGTAATAACTGCAAACATTTTGTTTTTTTATATAAAGAAGATTAATTTCGTAATGTTTACCTAATTTACTTAAATTAAGTTAGTTGGTTTTTTTCCAGGTATAATTTAAGAAGTTTGATTTATTTCAAATCATTTAGGATAGATGTAGATTTTATGATATCATAATAATATGATGCACTACATAGCTAACAATCATTTTAATAAAATACCATATTATTATTATTAAATGCACACAATTAAATAGCACTCAATAACCCCAAAATAACCGGCGGTAACTTTAAATAAATTAACATTACTTAGGTACCGTAATACCCTGCATACTAAGTTTGCAAACCAATAAATGATTTGATTTTTCCAACGCCAGATAATTATTAATCATCCGAGAAATCATTTTGAATTTTTGACAGCTCTTACGTCAATTTTATTCCACGAATAAAAATTATCAATCGATTTAAAAATATGCCCATAATTTAGTAAAAAAAAACGACCCCAACATAGTTGGGAAAAGGCTAGGCAGATGATGAATTTAGTAAAAAAAAAAAAATTCGCTGCTTCGATACTTGCTGATAAAAATTAACACAATGTCGAGCTGCAAAATATTTAACTAATAATAATAAAATTTTATTTAAAAGATAACCACGAAAAAATAAAAATAACAACTAAATTATAAACCAAACAACTATATGATTATAACTAAAAACACCATAATTACACTCTAATAATTCGCGCCCTTTATCCCACCCACAGTTTCAGTATCCTGGCGTCACTACACAGTATCCGGGTTCCCGTGCCGATCTGGTACCACTTGCGCACAGAACACCGTCGCAGGACATTGGGCATGCGAGCCTGAAGGCGGAGAGATCGGTCAGTATAGTGAATGTGACGCATGTTTACCCCCAACTAGTTATTTTCTTTTTTTGTGCGTTTGTTCTTTTTATGCGTCATGTTTGCCGCAAATAAATGTATTTTCTTTCTTTCTTTCTTCTTTCTATAGTGCAGTTTTGGTAACGAATTTTTCAATTCTTTTTTGTAGTGTGCCTAAAATGTGAGGCCCGTGGCTATGTAATAACAGCTACATGGGTCGATCAAGGTAAAGTAAGGCTTACTGAGTTCGGGCTGTGGATGGGTGAACTTTTTTTTTTTTGTTGCGCGCTGGAAATCCTCATGGACTTCCGCCATCATGGGGGTGACAGAGGGGTATGCCCGGACTCTTACCGGCTATAACAACCGCGGTGTTCCACCTCTGCGTATGGCCGGGGGTGCGGGATTCGCATAAGCATTCACCGCGCCCCCGACAGGCTTCGACCCGCTGTTCCTCAGCGGCTCCCACCTGCATCCATTACATATTGAGACCCCTCCAAAGTATGTAAAGCCGTTGTAATTTGTAGATCTTTGACAGTCATGTAGATTTAACAAGGGCTAGGTAGTAACTGGGTTGTAGAGGTCAAAAAGGCAGTCACTCCAAGCAAAATCAGTAATTTACATGGAGCTCAATACCAGTATTGTGCTGCCTCTGGTTAGACTGGAAGCTGACCTCAACATACTTGGGAAGGCTGGAAGCCGACCGAAACCTACTTGGGAAGTAACAGATGATGAGTTCATTATTTATTATGTAACAAACATTCCAGGTTCTTGGGACTACTGCTGTTCACCAAAACACCGATGTGGTTACAGCGAGGGATTCCATAAACCTTGGTAAGTAGCTTCACATTTTTAGTTGTCCCAAAGAATTATGATGTTCTGATTAATTATTTTAATCCCAGGTGCTACGTAGGACCAAACGAGGACCAATGGCGTCCTTGCAGTGAGAAGTACTACCCGTACCACCAGCACAAGGTTCCTCATCCTTCACAGGCTCACCAGCATGCACCTGGACATCAGCTAATACCGGGACATAGAGGTAATGATCACTTTTCTTTGATATTCCAAATGTCCCAGATTGTCTTTTGTTTCATGATTTTCTGGCGGTTTGAATTTCCTTTAGCATACTTTGATGGCACAGTACAGCCATCTACCATGAGATAATTGATAATATCGATTTATCATGTTGTTCAATGGCCTTTGTGCATGCACCAATAGGGTAAATTCGTCAGTTAGTGGTTTGGGTCAGGTAATTCAAATTTATTTAGCGCTAAAAGAGACCAACCATCAATGGCCTGCAAAATACCTTTATAATGATTTGAGATCTCAACTTACTTAAAATCATCGATATATTTTTCATCATCTCAAACAGTTTATATTTTCAAGATTTGAATATTATCCACATTCATATTAGTACCAAATTAGCAAACTCAATTAACAACAGGCAAAGCTCACATAAAAACTTCAAACTCCTTTACAGAAGAACTACCACACCGGCCAGTCAGCCCTCCACCCTGGCAAGGCAGGCCAGGGTACCCTGACAGACCCGGACCCATACCTGGACGTCCGGGACCCATACCTGCAGGACCACCCGGACCATACCTATCGGAAGGAGATAGGAAGTACTGGGATGATCTGTACCAAAATGGACCTAAAGCGTATTATGATAAATATGGGAATCCTTTGCCAGGTGAGACTTTACAATGAATGTTAATATTCCCTTGTCCCAATTTAAAACGTTTACCATGACAAATGATCATGGAAACTGTGGGAAAAATAAATTGGATAGCATTACAGAAATTGGAGATTAGGGTAATAAGGATTATTATTGCAACTTAACTTTCTCTTCAGGTTATTCCCGCGTACCAACAGAAAGTCGTCCTCATATCAAAGTGAGCCACAACTACCCTCGGCTGGGCGGCGGCACCTGGTTGCCCGTGGAGCCAGCACTAGGGCAGGATGGACCTCCACCTAATGGATTAGGAGCTCCAAGGTATGTGACTTAATGTGACACTTTTGTTTTAGTCAGTCAGGATGCTTAGGACGGATGTGGCCGGATGAAGACTGACATCCGACATTTTCTTGAAACCAACTGGTAGTCTGGTATCTAAGAATGGATTACTTTAATCTAACTTTAAGCCCGTTGGATGCGAGAAGCACAGAACCGTTTGAAGTGGAGGTGCTTGGTGGCCTATATCCAGCAGTGGACGACTCTCGGCTGAAATGATGATGAACTTTAAACTGCCCGACCTTCTTAGGATTTCATTACATCCTCTGATAAAGACACCTTAAAGGACGGACGGATTTAAGAAACATGGGACCTTGTGGCTCTTAAATCCATCTTTGATGCAGTTGGCTAAGCAAATGTTGCTTGATAAGTTTTGTTTTTTAAACTTTGCCTAGCCAGCTCATCACAGTCATTATTGTGTTTTCTGCTCTATAACAGCTTGAAGACAATGCACCCATTTCAACACATTAAATTCATCGCAACTCTCATAAAATCTACATAAAACTATAGTTTCTAATGATATGATTATATTATTTCAGATACTGGCCCGTGGCCTACCTACACAAAGGACCACCACCAAACACAACATACTTCCGCTACAACGAGTCCCAACAACCGTCAACAACAACAACAACAGAGCGCTACACAACCGACCAGCCATCAACAGTCCCACCTCGACCCGATCATACAGACAAACACAGAGACGAGAAGAAACGAAATATGAGTGATTATGACGATGTACTAGATACTAGTACAGTTCGACCAACGACCACTACAGTAACATATAGAACTACTAGTACAACTACTATTCTACCAGATGAAGTGACAGAAAATATTACAGAAGTAGAATTGGCCAAACCAGAAAGTGTCAAAAATGAAGATAAAATTGAAGGCATTGATGACAAATTAGATGATTTCTCCAGTTCCATTGAAGTCATAGACTTAGATAATATTAAAGGAGAGAAAATGTCGGAATTGAAGACGTTGGAAGCTGAAGAGAGGCAGATTGAGGAAATAGGACGGATTCTAGCAGCTTCTAGGAGAGGTGGGAAACTTGTTTTAGATAAACGTTCCCAAAAGGATTTAGAGGCTAAAAGTATTGCGGTGGATAAGGATTTGATTGATTTCAATTTTGGGAACAGATTTAATGTTGAAAGGAGAGGGAAGATACAGAAGGTCAGTAAGGATGAGATAGAAAGAGAGAGAGTTGATAAGAGTTTGGAAGTAAGCGAGACAACATTCGTTCGACCACCTAGAGTTCTATCAACCACAGAGAACATTAGAAAAGCTATTGTCAATGGAAAAGTTTTTTACGATGCAACTATAAGAGAACAGAGAGATACGTTTTTAAATAACTCCACAAGAAAGAGTAAAAGTTTAAGATCAGGAGATGACTCTAAACTTATTAATCTAGCTTCTTCCGCTTCTTTTGGTAAGAAGATTATAAAACCAAGGAATGTTAATCCCGTAAGAAGAGTCAGAAGGGTTTACAGGAAGAGGTATAATCCGGAAGAAGTGAGAAGGAGATTGTTGGAAAGAGAAAAGAGTAAGCTGGACAGTAGTACAGATAATTCGAGGAAAATATAATGAAAATACTTGATTAGAAATTTTATTTTTATATTTTTAGTACATATTTTTCTTGCAGTATTTTAATAATAAAAATTAATTATAATTTAAAGGAAGAAACGATATTGTTATTTAAATGCATGATGTAATAATACGAGTATAAGTATAATATTGAAATACTTAATATTTTTTTATATAACATTTAATTTTATATATTTTTAAGTAAACGGATTGGTGCTTTAAATAAATTGTCAGTTTGACTCTAAATTATTTTTATTAGGGTTGAATTGACGATGCGTATTCAAAATTTTATAAAAATAAATAAAATATTTCTAAGATTTTTATTTATTTAAAAGTTAATGTTTGGATAAAACTTGATCATGTAATGAATAAGGATTATTTTTTAAACAAAAAAATATTTGTATTTCTCGTACTTATTTTTTAATCAAGGCTTTTTCTTGTGTATTTAATTTAATTATTTTTGTGATAATTATTTTGTATTTATATAGTTACCAAATCGAAATAAGTTACCACGAAGAAATTGATTGCAATACTTTTAGAAACTGTTACTTTAATTAATTTAGCACTTAATTAACGATTTTTGTAAGACTACAATTAAATGCATTTCCAGTAATTTTGCGTTTTTTTTTTATTAGTTTTAATGTCCCACAGCTGTGCAAAGGCCTCCCAAAGGCCGAACGAAAAATTTCGACGCTATGGGGTCTAAACACATGTGCTGAATCTATGGTTACAGTTTGCGCGTCGATGTCACTACCACCCTGTATATTGCCCAGATTGGATTGGGGCTTGTGGCTAAGTAATAACAGCCGCATGGGTCGATCGATCAGGTTAAGCTACGCTTGCCGCGGTTAGTCCGTGGATGGGTGACCATCTTCATATACCAAGACCCCTCCGTGCCTCGGAAAGCACGTTAAATCGGGTAAGAATCGTCGTCGTTGGTCCCGGCTGTCATTCGTAGATCTTTGACAGTCGTTACGGGTCGTCAGAAGCCCGAAACTCTGACAACCAGTCTTATCAAGGTGTTTCGTATTACCTAGTAACTGGTTAAGCTAGGCAGATGATGATTGGCTGTTGTTGTTAATTTAAAAATGTTACCTTAAAAACTGCTGTGATTGACAGCAGTTTTTAAGTTAACATTTTTAAATTGATCTGCGTTCGAGGGGAAATCGTGATAAACATTTTTTTTTCAACCGTGGTTGTCCCAGTTCTGGGCTATTAATAGTCTCCCCATCCGCTTTTCCACATTGATAAACATTATTAAGAAACAAAATTTTCGTGCCTACTTTATTCCTCGTACCTATAATGAGAAAACCACTCAAAAACCTACGTTTTCTTCCACTACGAAAGCTCTTAAGCGACATATTATGTATGCATAGCGGCCTTTGTTCAACTACCCACCTACTTAAAATGCCGCAGCTGAAGTAAAGCCCAAGGGACCACTTTTACTTTATTTTCTAAATTGCACTTTCTCACTGCAGAGTGCAGTAAAGGAATATGCTTACATTGTATGATTTCACTTTCTACTATGTATTTTGTTTATTTTATGAGCAGTGTCAGCTCAGTGATAAGGATCGCGTCTTACGAGTTGAGGTTGTAGGTTAAACCTAGACAAGCGATTTGCTTTGTGTTAATTATTTCATCACCATTGCTCTCAAAACGGTGAAGGAAAACATCGTGAGGAAACCGGCATGTCCAAGAACCAAAAAAATCGAATGTGACATTTACCAACCCACACTGGGCCCGCGTGGTAGATTACGGCCCACTCCCTCTTGAAGAAAGGAGGCCTGTGTCCCATCAGTGGGGACGTCATAGGCTGATTATGCTATTTTATGTAATGCGGGTAGTTTCTGATTGTTTTTCGGGGCTATATGATAACAGCGGCAAGGGTTGATCGAAAGTTAAGCTACGCTTGCCGTGGTCGGTTCGTGGATGGGTGACCACATATCAAGACCATTCCCTGCCTCGGACAGCACGTTACGCTGTTGGGCCTGGGTACTTAGAAGCCCGTAAATTCTGAAAACCAGTCTTACCTAGGGGTATCGTGTTATCCAGAAACTGGGTTGTGCAGGTCAGATGGGAAGTCGTAAGTCGTAGTCGTAAAATACTGGTATTCAGCAGCATCCGGGTAGACTGGAAACCGACTCCAACACAGATGAGAAAAGGCCAGGCCATTAACATTGTAATATGTATATTACAATAGTTTTAAGACCTTTGTAACTAACAATTATTATGGATGTACTAACACTATAGTGTTTAAGTTGTGTATGTACCTATCTACCAACAAATTGGATTTTATGATCTGAAAATAAATGAATTGAATTCTATGCGTCTGGCGCGGATTATGAATTATTTATTTTATTTGATAATATTTTACATAATTATTTATTTATTATTTATTACTGTGACCCGCCCGTGTGTGTGTGTGTGTGTGCGCCGTGTGTGTATGCCCGTGACATCACAGCGGGCCCTATCAGAATACCAGCGCTGCGACATTTATTTTTTAAATGTCGTAGCATCATGCTGAGATAGGAGCCTTTAGCTAGTGATCCATATGTTTGCTGTCATCTTGATATTAATAAATGAATCAGAAAGTCAGATTCTTACCGAGCTATCCTTAGCAATATATTTATGTTCGTAACTGTAGAGACGCCAGCAAATCAAGCTACTACAATCTGTCAAACTTTAATAGATTTTCAACTTTATCGCTAAAGCATTAGGTTCTAGATTGATTTGGAAAATTTGACAGTTTCGGGAAGCTTGATGTGCTCTCTGTACAGTATTGTATGTGCTTGCCGGTAGAATTTGTAGGTAATTAGACTTTCCTTGATTTAGCTATTTTATTGAGCTATAACTTATAACACTATCCCAGACTCGTAACTGGGTTGCAGAGGTCAGAAAGGCAGTCGCTCCATGTTAAATACTGGTATTCAGCTGCATCCGGTTCTCGTTCATTCCGTTATAAGGCTCCGAACACGAAAATAATACTTAAAATATTCATATTTGTTTATTTGCGTCCCACAAGGTATAACAAGATGTTCACAAAAGGCTGAGGCGTCCCCCACATTAGGCGCGCGCGTTCCTCGGGCGTGTGAGGGCCGCGGGCGCCACGGGCGCGCCGCGAGCGTGCTGCGTAAGCGTCGCGTGTGGCCGCCGTGTGACGTGTGTGCAGCGAGCGAGAACAACACAACACTGTCCGCCATGTGACTGACCGAAACAGTAGGGGGCGGCGGGGATAGCGGGCGAAGGCGTAAGAACGCGACTCGAGCGCCGTGTGCGCGCCGCGTGCACTCTCCACACACGCCGCAGGGTAGCAAAACGTGATGCTCACGAAGCGCGCTCGCGGCGAGCGCGTGGCGCCCGCGCTACTCACACGCCCGAGGAACGCGCTGCCTAGTGTGGGGTCAGCTTTAGAGCTAAGCGCCGTTGCAGGGCCATGGCACAGCAAAAATCATTGCTTGATACATAGCTATTAAAAATCGGAATCGTAGAAACTAATATTAAAATAAATATACATGACAAATAAATAATAACATTCGCATAAATGTCAATGTCCCCCAGAGATCAGGGGGGTGACCACCACCTCTTACAGCAGTATTATTATAACCTTACTTCCGTGTGTGAAAGAGATGGAGCTATACATTCCGTATAGCTCCATCCTTTTCCCACACGAAGTAAGATTAAAATAATACTGCTTTAAGAGGTGGTGGTCACCCCCCAGTTAGATTTAATCCACCTATCTCCATTCCTTTTTCCTCATCCAATTATAGGCAAAACTCATACATGGTGCGAGCGAGCAAGGACTATAATATTCTATGTAAAGAGTTCTCTTTTGAGCCATTTACCACCAAAGCCCATTCTGCACGCACTCGGCTGAATGCCAACTTTTTTAACAGCGTAGTGTTTAATTTTTCCCCATGTTACTATTGCCAAACATTATTTGTTTGTGTATTACATGGCGTCTGAATGTATCTATTTAATGCTTTGCTTATTTAATTTATTTTATTTGTATTTTTATCGTGCTTGCTACTTACTTTTTAGTGATCATAAGATTTCTACTACCTTCTCTATGTCTACTCGTGAGAACCTGTAATTGGCTCTGTGTCGCTTACACAATTGTTATTAATTTGGTTTAGCTGTTGGTTCTCCTACTTATAAATACATAAATAAAAAGTTCATAACAATAACATAAATAATTCTATTATTGGTACCTATGTGAAGAGATCCGCAGGAGAACCAAGGTAACCAACATAGCCCGAAGAATTGCCAAACTTAAGTGGCACTGGGTAGGGCACATTGCACGCAGAAAAGATGGCCGATGGAGCCGAAAGGCTCTGGAGTGGCGACCGCGTACCGGACGTAGCGTTGGAAGGCCTCCCACAAGGTGGACCGACGATCTTGTGAAGGCTGCAGGAACTCGTTGGATGCGAGAAGCACAGAACCGGTCGAATTGGAGGTGTTTGGCTCCCCCAAGCACCACCCCCATGTCCAGCAGTTGGCGTCTTTCGGCTGAAATTGATGAATTAATGAATTGGTGAGTCGGTAGCTATTTTCTTAAAATACTATTATTACATTTAGATAAAGTCCAACATTCAAGCTCACTGTTCATGTACTTTAGAGCATGCTGCTGAACAGTTGTACCTCCCAGTTCTGAACAACAAAGCTGGAGTGAACGGACATGATTGAAATAGTCCATAATAACAACATGTATGCAACGAATCCTGTATCCGTTCCCGGCGGGATGGAACGATCTAAAGCAGGGGAGGATCATGGTCGATGTATAAAGGATGGGCACCCATCTACAGACAAACCACGGTAAATGCAGTTAGACCTTTCATTGTACTATTGATTCATGCAGCTATTATAATAAGCCCTTCTCTATACACAGTGTTCTGGACGATATACACAAACTTCGACCAGATGTTCAGACATTTTGATAAGCATTTTTCATAATGGACACATTAATGAATTCTTTTTTTTTTAATTTTCATACCAACTGTACCTTGATACGTAAATCACCCGATATGCATGCCTCTTTATCTCTTTATCCGTAGCATTTGATAGATTTATCATTTTAATTGCACTAAGCGGTAACATAGGGCAAATTAAGATCGTTCTTACTGCACTGCTCAATTAAATTTAATTAAATGAAATTACAAATATCTTTGTAACGAAGCCTTTTTAAGTACACTTCCTTTGTTAGATTTGATTTGTAAAAGCTATAGAACCGTTTGCCAAAGAAAAGAAAATGGATAACGTGTAGAACACGGCATCCTCGTTAAATTCAAGAAGTTAAATATACTACTGATTCTCGACACGAATCAATAAGTAGGTATTTTTTTTTTCTAATTTTCGGTAATCGGCATGTGTGGGACACGCATTTTAAAACGCGGCCTGTGTGAGACCGCACTGTAACTGCCTTTTTACACACACATAAAAACACGGCCGCTTATACGATACCATAACGCGATTCTGTTATTTGAAAGTGGTGTATTCTGAAATACTGTCAAACTTAAATAACTAAAAAAACAAGTATGTGTTCATTGTTTACCAGGGATCGTAATTTTTTTATTGTTTAATAATCAAAAACAGTTACAAATTATTGTTGAACAATTAAACATACTACACAAACCATCGCGGGTGTAGCGGTATCTATAACGCCACATGCGAACAACGCGTCATACTGACGTCACGCAAATCCTGCATCTCGCAAGCAGAGTTTACCGTGCAATTAGCATAGATACAATTTCCCAATATCAATCGTTGGGCAATTGCCCGCCAGACACAACACCCGTCTGGTCGGAGGAGCCTCCCTTTTCTATGGAGGATGAGTGAACTTTACACCCTGTTCCTCATACCCCCAAACTCACGTCGGGGTCACCAGTTGGGGGGTCAGTATGACGCGTTGTTCGCCTGTGGCGTTGTAGATACCGCTACACGGGTATTTGATTATTTATGTCTTTCATAACAGCCTCCTGAAATTTGACGAGGATGCAAAACAACAGCTTGTAAACAATATGAAAGAGAAATTAATCAACAATTTAAATCTTAACAGTATTATTCATGAAAACGTGAGTCGTCGGTGTAACTGTCCAACATTATAATGACAAAGGAAAGCAAGGTTGAATTATAAATTATAATTATAACACCAGGAGAGAGTAAGTTCGTGACCTTAAGGCAAGTTATGTTAAACAGTAAACCTGGAAAGTCAAGCACTTAGTTTATTAGGTTTTCAGATAGGTAGGTGCCTACCAAATGAAATAAGGGTAATTATTGTAAACTGAGAGGCAATTCTCATAATTTTAAGAACGTTCACAGTCTGATCTCAGTCTCAATCTGTCAAAAATACCTCTAATTTCCTTACATTTTGACAAGTTTTTGACATGTGTTTGTCGCTGAGATGAGACTGCGACTAGATTTTGAACGTTTTAAATTACGAGAATTGGCCTTCTGGTGTCGTGTTGGCCCAGTAGCTAAGGCCTCGCCTCTCATGGGTCTGGGTTCGTATCCGGGTAAGTACCAACGTCAATTTTTTGGGTGCCAACGGGACCCTTCTACTAAGCCGCTGTCAGTCCGTCCGTACGTCCGTCCGTCTGTCTGTTTGTCAGTGAGCTCTATCTCATGAACTGTATTAGGTAGACGGTTGAAATTTTTACAGTGTGTGTAATTTCTATTGCCGCTATAACAACAAAAATGAACTAAGTTAAAAATAAAGAAAGAAAGAAAGAAAATACGTTTATTTGCGGTAAACATGACGCACAAAAGAACATAAGAACAAATAAAGAAAATAAAACAATAAGAAAAAGGGGGGGGCGGGGGGGTCTCCATGCATGGTGTTTTTTTCGGCGTTGTTGCCTTGTAGTATGGAACCCTTCGTGTGGGAGTCGGTTTTTTCATTTCATACAGGGTGGCAGGGACATCGACGCGCAAACTGTAACCATGGATTCAGCACATGAGTTTAGACCCCATAGCGTCGAAATTTTCGTCGGTTATAAAAAAAAAATCTTCTATTTCATAGAAAAGTGCAATACCTACGCGGTCAAAACGTATGGAACCAAAATATTTTTTTCCTCCTCTAATTTAACTTCTACCAAAGCCTTTTGAGAATACAAGCGTGATGTTATGTTATTTTGCCATAAACTATAGAGTTCTGAGACAAAGAGCATCGCATTTGTACCCACCATAACATAGCTATTGCGTTGCAACTTACTATTACTGTTAATTGATGATATAACATAAAGCGTGCGTTTTCTGGCCATTAGTTAGTACCTATACAGCGTGAGAAAAATAAAATTAAAAAGTGTTTTTTTATAGAAACACTTTTTTACAAGACATAATTATTACCTCTGCCAAACTGCAAAGCAGTTTGTTGGCAGACGTAGCTCCTTTTTTTTACAAATATTTTTTTTTATGATACTTTTTCAAATTCGATAATTTTTTTTTTTAAATACATTATATATTTTTTTTGTTTTTTTTTTTTCGATCAAGATCATAAGGTAACACACAGTAGAATAGAGTATAGTCTGGATTCTCGAGTTGTGCCCGCTTGATGGCAATAGGCCAAATCGCCTATAGGGGCGAGCCTATTATGGGCGTGGGTATATCCATGGGTCTTAAACATAACTGAAGAGCAGTGGTGGCCCTGTGGAAACGGCCGCAACTTACGAGTCGTTAGGTTCGAACCCAGGCAGGCACTTTGCTGTGTGTAAATTATTTCATCACCACTGCTCTCAAAACGGTGAAGGAAAACATCGTGAGGAAACCGGTAAATATCGTATCTCATTTCAGAGAATCGAAAATACCGACTAGCTTTATTTTAAGCTAGAAACTTTCAAAATCTAGGCAATGGGATTTTTCCATGTATCGGGAAGCCTCTCATAGAACAATCTGCCGCGTGTTTTCACAACTATGTTGGGGTCGGCTTCCAGTCTAACCGGATGAAGCTGAATGCCAGTATTTTACATGGAGCGACTGCCTATCTGACCTCCACAACCCAGTAACGGGGTAACACGATACCCCTAATCATTATTTTTTTATATTTCAGACAACAAGCTCTATTTTGTTAGCAAAAGATAGCTTAAAACTATGTTAGTTCACACATAAACGCATACAATTTTTGAAGAACGGACAGTCATACCTGTCCGCTATCACGCTCAGGATGCTGTTGCTACTCACAGCAGTGCTGTGCAGCAGTGACGCATTAATGATACATTTATATATCATTAATGCGTCACTGCTGCACAGCACTGCACTATATATACACTACATTTTAACTAAGAGCGTTTCCTGGTCAGTTAACTTTTAAAACAACACCCCATACATTTCGAAAGCGACATGAAACATTAAAAAACAAAAGCGTAACAGCCCAATATTATGGAGCGAATATAATTGGAGCACTGGTAAACATGGAAACGCGTAATTGGACACAATTGCGTTGCAGACTTTCGCTATTTACTTTAAAACCGCGAACGTAAAAGTTTTAACGTTAACTTTAATTTTTACGGTTTGCGTTATCGTTTCACTTGACATTATGATGTGAAAATTGCTGCATGTAATTGCTTTAATACTCAGCTCAACGGCATTCTTAGGCAAATGCCTTTTCTTATACACCGTGTTCTTCACGCTATCCATCAAACTCAAACTCAAATCATTTATTACAATTAAACCATTTACAGGCACTTTTGAACTGTCAAAATTAAATAGTCGGTCAGTTAGTCAGAAAGTTGAAGCTAGTCACCCATTCCAAAAACGTAGATCTCTATGGAGAAGAACGGGCAAGAAACTCTACGGACTCCATGATCCACCAGGAAGCAGTGACCATTCCTAAAATTGCCATAGTTACAAAGCTTACCTTTTTCATGAGCTTTTAATTACACCGGTTCCCATACCAGCCCTTCAATTAATAAACACAGCAACGAGGCTGCGTTGCTGTGTTTATTAAGTGAAGGGTTGGCGGCATAATATAGATGAAAGCTCTCCTAAAATACATTCCTGTAATTAAAAACGTTAAAAATTAAGTCACAATCTCATCTCAGCGACAATCAATGGCGCCGATTCCCTTGTTCACAAACTAAACTAAATTTAAGTTCAGTGCATCTTTTTTTTCTATTTCATTAAGAAAAGGACAGAACATAAATATTAGTTCGGTCCTGTTAAATTAATCAGCGCCTGGCGTAAATTGACGTGTTTTCAGTAGACAATTTTTTAATCACGTCTAAACTGGTCTTTGGAGAAGCTTAATAGGGACTGAGATCGCAATGTGAACATTCTTAAAATTACGAGAATTTCCCCTCGGTTAAAAGCTGTTCTTGCTAAAACTTGATTGGCTTAATCAATTAATAAATAACCATACTCTAATCACATTGTTAGAAGTTTATAACCATGTCCATTGTTTACAGTGATTAGGCTATCATTAATTTTTACAACCTATCTTAATTACCGGAGAATTTTAATTACTGGAGAATTTTAATTACCGGAGAATTTTACCTCAAAAGCGAATTTGGTCTAGACTCTTGAAATAAAAGTTTAAATATCTTCAAGGTGTGCATAAATGAAATTGTAGTGTTTAAAAAGCTGTAGATGAGCTTGTGGCTAAGTAATAACAGCCGCATGGGTCGATCGATCACGTTAAGCTACGCTTGCCGCGGTTGGTCCGTGGATGGGTGACCATCTTTACATACCAAGACCCCTCCGTGCCTCGGAAAGCACGTTAAGCCGTTGGTCCCGACTGTTATTCGTGGATCTTTGACAGTCGTTACGGGTCGTCAGAATCCCGAAAGTCTGACAACCAGTCTTACCAAGAGGTTTCGTGTTACCTAGTAACTTGGTTGTGGAGATCAGGGGGCCTAAAAAGGCCACTTTGGCAGAATCATAATAGGATAACAATATGAATCATATTAAAAATCGTAAAATGGTCACAAACTGAAAATTCATAATATGATCCGTGTGCAATTCATATCACGCAATTTACCTGTTTGACAGTTTTGTATGGAAATTCGTAAAATGGTCCACAATGTTTACACCAAATATGATTGATAAGAAATGAATTGTAGGTGTTAAAATAATATGTGTAATTATTTAACGAAAATTAGAGGAATTGCTAATGATCTGCTGGGAATTCAAGAAATGAATAGCTTTTAGAGGTATTGCTTAAAATGGCCTTGTAGGCCCCCAGATAGGCAGTCGCTCCATGTAAAATCAGCTGCATCTGGTTAGACTGGAATTCGAGCCCAGTTGGGAAAAGCCTAGGCAGATAATGATGTTTAAAAAGCTGTGAAGAAACTTAACAATCATTGCAAAAAAGTTAATTACTTAATAAATTAGAATCAGTAATAATTTAAAATAAAAAAAAATAAAAATAAGTTTTTTTTAGGCCTCCCTTCACTCCTTCCATCTTCCGCGAGCCCGCGCGTCCTCCTTCCAGTTTTGACGGAACCTATCCAGCTCGTCTCGCCATCTCCTACGTGGTCTGTCTAAAAATAAGTTTATTAACACAAAAACATTAGTATACAAAGCCACTACAATACACATAGGAATATTAAACTCTGGGAAAAAGCCTACATAAATAGTGAAAATCCCTGCCAATGCTGCTAATTTACGTCATATCCTGCTGGGGAAATGGTTGCGCCACTTCTTCTTCCCAGCGAAAGCACTAGGAAGTAGTGAAGGGTGGGCGTTTTAGGGGACCGTCTTTTGTAATTTTGACGTTCAAAAAGTGCTGATTCTCAGCCTAATTTGAATAGGTAAATGACTTTTGATTGATTGATACAAAATAAATTCCGATGGAAAAAAAATTCAAAGTCGTCGTAGTTTATTTGTTAAACTTTGACTTTAAAACCGATACGAATGCAAAATTCACAGTTCTGATTGAATCTAGTCCAAACATAATACCAATTAAGACCAATGAATTCTATTAACATCAATATTAAATTAATATATTCCAAAGTATGCTGTCGACAAAACAAACTTCTGCTGTCGACTCTACGTATAAAACGAAAAATACATAATCAGCCTATAGCATTCCCACTGCTGGGACACAGGCCTCCTCTCTGTGAGAGGGCGTGGGCCATAATCCACCAAACAGGCCCAGTGCGGGTTGGTAAATGTCACATGACTTTTTGGTTCTAGGACATGCCGGTTTCCTCACGATGTTTTCTTTCACCCTTTTGAGAGCAGTGGTGGTGAAATAATTTATACAAAGTAAAGCACTTGTCTGGGTTCGAACCCACGACCTATAACCTGTAAGTCGTGGCCGTAACCACTGAGCCACAACTGCTCAAAAAACCAAAAATATTCACTTGTTTTTTTATCTAGTTTACACAATGTAATGCCCAGAAATTATATGCAACTTTTTCTGTAAACTCTTCACTGTGAAGAGTTTAAAAAATCGTCGACTTCTGCCGTCAACTGTACCCAATGCTCTAACCTGACACCACCTGTCATCGCAAATCAAATAAAATATTACAGTTATGCCCAGAAATAATAATATGTGACTTTTTCTGTAAACTCTACACAAACTGAGGGGCAATTCTCTTAATTTTAAGACGTCTACAGTCAGAAGGCCAATTCTCGTAATTAAAAACGTTCAAAATCTAGTCGCAATCTTGTCGCATCTTAGCGACAATCAATGTCAAATACTTGTCAAAAATGTATGGAAATTTGAGGTATTTTTGACAGACTGAGACTAAGATCAGACTGTGAACGTTCTTACTCGTAAAATTACGAGAATTGCCCCTCTGATCTCAGTGTCAATCTATCAACAGTACCTTGAATTCCCTACATTTTTGACAAGTTTCCGACATTGATTGTCGTTGCGATGAGATTACGACTAGATTTCGACCGTTTTTAAATACGAGAATTGGCCTTCTGATGTCAAAAAAATATTCATTGAGATTTGGTGCCAACTATACCCAAGGCTCAAACCTGACACCACCTGTCATCACACATCATTTAAAATACCACAGTAAAATCAAATACCCGTACAACATATAAAATTGCAAGCTTTTCACACTATCAGATATCATTGATGCTAAATAAATAAATAATCGTGGTCTATATCAAATTCGCGAGTAACCGGGGAAAGTGACTTTCACCATGCAATGAGTAAAAGTGAGCTAACGTGGGTAATATCGACGGGTTCAGTGAACTGTTGACCGACTGCGCGGGTGCGGGTGTGGCTGACCGACTGCTGAAGGTGGGTTGTGTCCAACTCAAACTCAAATCATTTATTTCAATTAAACCATTTACAGGCACTTTTGAATTGTCAAAATTAAATAGTCGGTCAGTTAGTCAGAAAGTTGAAGCTAGTAGTAGTGTGTGTTAAATAGATGACATGGGCGTGAAGATGTTTGTGGGCTATGGGGTAGGCAGTGGTGTGCAGTATTCATAATCAGCCGTTCCCACTGCTGGGACACCGGCCTTCTCTCTTTGAGAAGGAGTGGGCTGTAGTCTACCACGTGAGCCCAGTGCGTGTTTGTAGAAATTCAATTTTTTCCAATTTTTGGAAACCGGCATGTCTTAATACCCTGGATTTTTTAATACCTTTTCTTTTTCCAATCTCTCCTGTCAGCTGACACTATACCATCCACTTCTTTTTCTTTCAAATTATTATCATCCCTCACACTAAAGCAGGAGTGGCCCAGTGGTAATCGGCCCCAACTTATGAATTACTGTAGGCCGTGGGTTCAAACCCAAGCAGGCGCTTTACTTTGTGTAAATACTTTCATTACCACTGCTCTCAAAACGGTAAAAGAAAACATCGGGAAGAAACCGACGTGTCCCTAATCCAAGAAGACATATGCTATCTACCAACCTGCACAGGTCTGTGCATACAAACTCCAACACCAACACCTTTTATTGCTGAAGTACGAGGCTTTTGGCCACTTTGTATGTGACTTTTGGCCACTTTGTATGTGTGCAGACGCCAGCAGGTCAAGCTACCCGAAGCTGTCAAATTTTCCCAATCAACCTTGAACCTTAATTGTTTAGCGGTAAAGTTGGAAATCTATTAAAGAAATTTGACAGATTGTAGTAGCTTGATGTGCTGGCGTCTGTACATTTTGTCTGTGCAGAATTTAAAAAGAAACTTTTTTCTTTCTAAATATTTTACTAACTGACCTGATGAAGACACAAAATAAGGCTATCGGAAAATAAAGCTTGAAGCTCATTATGTTCCAGGATACGGCCGTAAGGTCTAGAAAGTAGTGTCCACCTGTGTCCCAATAAAATAGTACGAAAATCAGCGGTTTGCTTGCCAACACTTAGTGCTGTGATTGTATCCTTAATGACAAAGAAAGTTTCCTTAAAAGTATTCCCGTCAAATGATTATTATCACACCAAAGATCAACACTCAAAGAAAAGATGGATGAATTCTGTGAAGGATGCATAATTAGCCTATGTTCCCAATCCACCACGCGGGCCCGGTGCGGGTTGGTAGAGATGTCACATGTCTTCGAATTTTTGGATCTAGGACATGCCGGTTTCCTCACTATGTTTCACTTCACCGTTTTGAGAGCAGTGGTGATGAATAATTTACATTACATAAAGTAAAGGACCTGTCTGGGTTCGAACTCACGACCTACAACTCGTAAGGTGAGGCCGTTACAAGTGGACCATCACTGCTCCCTAGTAAAAGTACTATACTGACTGCCTGCCCCTTTGGTATTGTGGTGGCAAGCGCGACTGCTTAACGTAGGGGCCCTGGGGGTCTACTCCGAAGTGCAAAGTGCGAATGTTCGGATCGGACCGACACATGGCCGAACCGAATATTATTGAAATATGCGAAAAGTTCGGATCGGCTCAGTTGGGTCGGGACCATAGTCAATATTCGAAAGAGTGTAGGAGTGTAAGATCGGAACTGACCGAACCAAATAGTAACTTCGTAGCAGCAAACGGTCGAACATTCAGCCGATACTACTACGGAGTAGACCCCCAGGGTCAGATTCCCGGGTCGGACCAATTGGTTTTGTGGTTTTCCACTAAGACTTTCTTAGTAACAGTCCGGAGTTTGGAAGTTGGCGGTTTAATACCCCCGTGCCTCGGAAAGACGTAAAGCCGTTGGTCCTGCGTCAGATCTCTCCCCGGCTGTGTCGGATTGCCGTCCCATCGGACTATGAGAGTAAAGGAACAGAGAGTGCACCTGTGTTTGCGCACACACTTGTGCACTATAATATCTCCTGCGTACCTGGCTAATCTCCGTTGAGATTGGCCACCGTGACCGAAATCGGTCGGGAGGCTATTACTATATTAAAAGTTAATTAAAGTTTCCAAGTAAGCCCTCTTCACTTAAAGACACCTAAGGAACGTGCGACAATCTAAAGTGTGTTACAACCAAGACATTTGTTGACACATAAGGCAAAAAACCACTCTAAGACTTTCGTACGACAAGTTGCAAGTGTGTGCTGATTCTTAATAAGCTATTGTATTAGAGAAACTTGAGCCCACGGCCTTAAGTTAACTCATTCTATTTGCGTTCAATTTCAGGTTAACGGATGCGGGTTGCCGATGTGGGTAAAGGTTACAACTGGGAGATTTATGATTGGTGCTTATGCTAATGATGTTTCAAAGAAGCTGGACGACTAACAATGAAGTTTGTCAAACTCAAACTCAAAGCATTTATTTCAATTAAACCATATACAGGCACTTTTGAATTGTCAAAATTAAATGGTCGGTCAGTTAGTCAGAAAGTCGAAGCCATTCCAAAACATCTCTATGGAGAAGAACAGGCAAGAAACTCCAAGGACACTCTTTTGAATCAAGATATTACAAAATCCTGGGTAGGTACATTATTCTTGTTGCTTCTATTTATGTAAGGACAATGTAAAAGAAACTAGACTACAAACTAACCAATCCCGCAACCTATCTTCAATCTCTGTATTTGTGGGACTGAAAATGTAGAATCCTGGTATTTTCGGGATCCCGGGATACAACAATTAAAAATATTTACTTACATAACTTCACTTTTATTTAAGTTTTACTATTAGCAAGAGATCAATCAAGTTTCACTATCTATTAATTTATAGAGTTCAGACACAGAAAAAAAAACAATCGACTTAGAATTGAAACAAATACCAAAATACATTTTCAACTGAATGTTGACAAAACTAATTAAGACATTCATTAGTTTGGTCAGGATTCAGTTGAAAATAATAATAAGCAAGAAAATAAGTAATATAGTATGAAAACAACATGTCTGCCAAACTACTACGTATTTTAGAGACAATATTATAGCCAGCAGGTGGCCTATCCCGCAGTGTTTGACGACTAAGGTCTTCAACCATTGCATCCTGCTCCGCATGACATAAGGTGCCGAAACGTGGACACTGACGGTCGGGCTGGTCCACAAATTCAAGGTCACTCAACGCGCTACGGAGCGAGCTATGCTCGGAGTCTCTTTGAAGGATAAAATCAGGGATGAAATTATCCGGAAATAACCGGAGTTACCGACATAGATTGAAGAGTAAGCAAACTGAAGTGGCAGCTGGCCATGTCTGTCGAAGGACCGTTGCCGGTGGAGCAGTCGAGTCCTACAGTGGAGACTGCGTATCGGCAAGCGTAGTGTAAGACGCCCCCCAGCTATATGGACGGATGACCTAAAGAAAGTGGCTGGGACAGACTGAAGACCCTGTCCTCCACAGGGTCTTGTGGCGCAGCCTGGGAGAGCCCTTTGTCCAGCAGTTGACTGCGATAGACTGAGTTAGTTCATTGATTGATACCTATCAATCAATCTGTCTGTGTTAATGGACTTTCGTTGTGAAACATACGATTGCATCTGGCGCACCCTAGACTTTCAGCCTGGCTTATATTTTCACCATGACATCACCAGCTATGCTCGTACAGTATAAAATAGTCTAAAATATTTCCTTTCTATGGGTACAAATGCGACAGTTTATATGCGAGTTGTGTGATCACATTGTACAATTTTATACACTTTCCCTCTCGTTATGCGTCAGCGATTGAATTAGATACAGTTACGTTTATTATTGTAGCTGAAGCAATATTCATTTGTTTTATTGTTTCATCTTTCATAGCTATTATGAAAATTGCTCATGCTGTGGTGAAAAGATTAGATAATCCTTATATAGATAGATAGATTGGCTCTTAATTAGTGGTTGTAATGACAATCATATCACTTGGTTTTAATAGGTTTTATATTTTATTTATCATTTTTATAGATTCTTTTATATTTTGTCAATGCGAGGACTTTGTAGGTCTTGTAGATTTTAGATTTGTAGACCATTTTTTACGAGTATTTTATCAAGCAACTGGTCCTTGTTGACAGGCCTACGCAGTCCTCCCATACCTACTACTGTAATTTGAAAACATTGCAAAATCAAATCCAATGATTTTTAAAAGGGTAACCGTGGAGTTTCTTGCCGGCTCTTCTCCATAGGAATTGGAACCGTGCACCTAGCTTCTGACGTTTCATAAGTGCCCATGTAGGTTTATGTGAAATAAAATATTCTGATTTTGAGTCAGTAACCAAGCTGTGCAGGGGTTCTTAAGGGAAATCCTCTTAAGAACGCCCTGCACAGCTTGGTTGATTAGATTCTAATCTTTGAATTTGAATTTTGCAATTTGCAGTTTCAGGTTGTATGTTGAGATTTTAATTATTATAATTCTGTAAAGTCGTATTTGTTTCGCTAGCGAATCTAATTTTAATCTGCATTCAACATGACACTGACCAGAGGGGCAATTATCGTAATTTTAAGAACGTTCACAGTCTGATCTCAGTCTCAATCTGTCAAAAATACCTCTAATTTCCCTACATTTTGACAGGTTTTTGACGTTGTCGCCGAGATGAGACTGCGACTAGATTTTGAACGTTTTATATTACGAGAATTGGCCTCCTGAAAATTGCAAAAAATGTAAGAAAATTTGAATTTTGTTTACTACCCTGGGTCCCGGGCTATGCTTGAAGTCTCTCTGAGGGATCGAATCCGCACCGAGGTGATCCAGCAGAGAACCAAAGTCGTCGACATAGCTCACAGAATAAGCAAGCTGAAGCGACAATGGGCCGGCCATATTATCCGTAGAACCGATTACCGTTGGGGTAGACGTGTTCTTGTGTGGAGACCGCGAATCGGTAAACGTAAGGTGGGACGCCCTCAGGCTAGGTGGAGCGACGATCTTCGCAGGATGGCTGGTAGCAGCTGGATGAGAGTTGCCGAAAATCGAGTTGAATGGCGTGCAATAGGAGAGGCCTATGTCCAGCAGTGGACTACTATAGGGTGATGATGATGGGCTACGCTGGCCCTTCCCCCTTAAGCACCGTGAATCTTGGAGACTTTTAATACTCATATTTGACGCCTGAAACCGCCCGCCCGCCTGATTTCGCGAAATCATAGGTTTAAATGAAGTAATTCATGTTTTTATGATAAAAGTAGCTCATGGCTAAAATATAACAGCTGCTCGGGTCGATCTGTCAGGTTAAGCTACGGTTGCCGTGATTGGTTCGTGGATGGGTGACCATCCTTCTTCTTCTTAGCGTGTCGATAGCAATCTAAATGGACTCTTTCCAGAATTCGGCTACTTGTTTGGCGCCATCACCAGCGTCTATTAGTTCCTGTAACGTGCAGCTGACAGGACACGCAGGACACGATATTAAGTATCCCGTCGTTTGTTGAATAGCACCACATTTACACTCCAAGGCGGAGTCATCTATGAATCTACCTACACCTGAACAGGTTTTCCTTGCTTTGGCCAACCTGGGTCCGGAGTCTGTTTAAACTCCCAGGTTTCACATGGTAACTCATGTCCAGGTGGGAGATCTTCAGCGATCAGAGCGTTGTGAGGGTCACAACAGGCAATAGTCGACTGATGCTAAATATTTCACAGTTAGTAAGTTGCAAGTCACATCACTAGAATCCATCCATCGTTTCTTTGGTCTTCCCTAGACACTCTTTAAAGCCATTTATAAAAATATGGATAATCAGTTACAAAACAACCTCCTCATTTTTCAAGTTGGCTAAGAATATTAGTAACACCACAAATATTTGAAGTTGCGAAATGAAAGAAATTATCATAGTCATAAGTTTGTTTACGAGAAAGTAAATGTCAACTTAGATGATGTCATTATGGTAATGCAAGAAAGAATGAAAGTAAAAATATTTCATTTTACTCCAATTGCATTACTTACTGGTAAGTTTACTTAATGGTTAATGAAGGCCTCTTAACGACCTCTACAAAAAAATGGTTATAGGCATTAGGCATCATCATCAGCGTCACCATTTTTTCCTTTTTTTTTTTTCAGTTACCTAAAGAAAGAAAGTCAGAAAATACGTTTATTTGCATTAAATATGACGCATAAAAAGAACACAAACACAAAAAAAAACAAGTTGGGAACAAACATGCGTCACATCCACGCAAAACACATAGGTAGGGGTTTATTCATAAACGATGACTAAAGTTAAGTGACGCTTAAACGTCAAAAATGTATGGTTAAACAGTCGCTAATCACTACTTAACTTTAAGCAACGTTTATGAATAAAGGGGATAATCTCCATCCAACAACATCTTGCCATAAAGGCGCGCTTGGAACATTGCATGCCACGTCCTTGGTCCTGGCTGTTCGAGGGACGATACAGCCCCAATTTCGCAACTCGCAGACAGAGGCTTGCGAAGGAAAGCGCCTTTTCCCAAATATCAATCAATCAATCAATCTTCATTTGTAAACATAGGTTACAACAGTACAGAGGTTACAGTTAATGTTATACATAAAGTTTCTCTATGTTTTGCCATTTGGCGTACAAATATACATTTAAAGGAGGCCTTTGCCAATCCAGTCTCTTGAGGTCGGTCGGATTCTAGTCTATCCGGATGCAGCTGAATACCAGTACTTTACATGGAGCGACTGCCTATCACAAAGTCAGCTTACGAGTATAAGTTCCTACTGCTGAGAGACAGGCCTCCACTCTAAGAGAGGGCCGTAATCCACCAGGCGGACCCGGTGTGGATTGGTGGATGTTACATGTCATGTCTTCGATTTTTTGGTTTTAGAAATGTTGCTTTTCTTGACGCTATTTTCATTTCACAAAGAAGAGTGAGCGCATATTTGAGTCGACCCACGACATAGGACTTGCATATATTAAATTTGGTGTCATCATTTCAGTTGAAAGTCATCCACTGCTGGACATAGGCCTCCCCCAAGCATCACCACATCGATCGGTCCTGTGGTTCTCGCATTCAGTGGATTTCTACGACCATTACCAGAACATTTGTCCACCTTGAGGCAGGCCTAGCCAGGCCCCCCCCCCGGTGGGTTCCCGCATTGTCGAGGCGGGGGGGCTCAGTAGCCGTGGTGGACTGGACCACGGTGAAGCTAAGAGGAACCCGAGGAGCGGCCGCTCGTCTAGGCTGTGCGGAAAAGCCGACGACGTAGCGGCCGGCGGGTAGGTTGCGGTGCCGCTTGGGCGACATCGCAGCCTACCTGAGGCGGGCCGCGATGTCCCCCGTGAGGGAGACATCGCGGCTGAGGATTGGAGGCCGCGGCGGGAGAGGAGTGTCGGTGATACGTTGCCGCTCTCCCTACCTTCCGCGGCCTTGACGGGGCCGCCACCGTTCGATGGCGGACGCGGTGGGGCCGCAGGGGAAGAGGAGTGTCGGTGTGTCGTTGCCGCTCTCCCTATCCTCTGCGGCCGTAGCCCCCCCATCCTGGGGGGCATGCGGGGCCTGCCAATTAGGCGGGCGTGGGGGCCAGCAGGCAGCGGGTGCGGGGGCACCGTTGCCTGTATTGCACAGGCCTCCACCAGTGTTGGACGGGAATGGCTAGGTGCTCCCGGCCATTCTCGTAGCCCCCCTATGTGGGGGGCATGCGGGGCCCGCCATACCATCTAGGCGGGCATGCGCCGGGAGGGCTATGGAGGTAAAGGCTATGCCTATTCCCGTGGCCCTCTCATCACGGCGAATGAGGGAACACCGCTGAGTTTTAGTGGGTATACTGTCATTCTGACAGGGAGTCCCACATGCCCCGTCTCGTCCCCCGCGAGGCGGGCATGCATAAAGCATTTCTCAGCGACAAAAAAAAAAAAAAAAAAAAAAGGCCTAGCCAGGCTACGCTTTACGGTACGCTTACGGTACGCGGTATCATTCAATCTTATCTTCAAAGTACGGAGGTGCTACTTATGTAAAGAAATAATAATAATATGCGGTTGGATCAAGGGCCTGATTCAGAAGGCAGTACTCCTCGATACGGCTCGCATTGTGAGGAGGTTTCTGTCTCTGGAGCCCTGCTCCCGACACCGGTGGGTCACTATTTTTTTATATTTTTAAATGTTTTTTTTTATACTAATATTTAAAAATGTATAAAAATACGAAAACTAAATTAATAAACGACATAATAATAATATCCCTGGACATTTCACACAGCACCATTAGTCCCAAGCTAAGCAACCTAATGCTTGTGTTATGGTAACAAGATGGCTGATAAACTACTTATATACAATTTTTTTTTTTTTTTTAACAAATACCTGTAGGTCATACAAATATTTGTTCCGTGCGGGAATCGAACCCGCGACACGCAGCGCAGCAGTCAATCGCTTAACCACTGCGCCAACCGTGCCGTCGAAAGGTCATGGTCACCCATCCACAAAACAATCGCGGCATGCGCAGCTTAACCTCACGGACTACCGACGCGAGCTTGTTATTCAGCCCCGAGCACCTTCACTTTGCATATAAACGTTAGATTTTACACGCGAAAGTGATATTCTCTATCTAAATGGTACAGTGGTGAAATGGCCACTTTCTATCGTGAGGGTCGTGGGTTCAAGTCCCATCTGAGGACAGATGGCCTACTGATAGAGCCGAGTGAGGGTGTTTGTGCGTGAAATTTGTAATTAATTGTAGATACCTTCGTGTGGAGTCAAGCCTAACATCACGCTTTTACTCCCCGATGGGTCATGCAGAGGTGTATCGTTTGTATCTATCACATTTCGCACGCTATGTTTGTTTAAGTCCCATGTAAAAGTGGACGAGCCCATATTCATGAATCCAAGATGCTACTGAGAAAATCCTGGTGAAAACACTGCTCGACCCGGGAATCGAACCCAGGACCACACGCTCAAAAATCAGAAAGAACTCTAAACAAAAACGAAGTAATAGGCAGGCGATTCGATGCGATGCGATGCGACGGGGTGGGTCAGGGGAACACGAAATTTCACGCGGACGGCATTAGATAAAATAGCTGAGGGAAATCAGATATTAAACTGTCAAACGATGTGACAGCCACCTGATCTCTTGACTTGGCACGCCCCTGACCGAACTGACCCCCTTTTGTGGAGCCGACTGCCTCACTTAGTATTCTGCAATGAAGATGTTTTGATTTCTCTACGGAATTCGGAGAGGACCTACCGGTATTAGAGCCTTTAGTGTTGTGTGTGAAATGTCTAATTTTTCCAGATATCTTTTATTCAAGGAATAATTTTGAATTTTTAACAGTGTTTACCTAAAAAAGGGACACCTTTCACAAACATGAAGTTATTCATCCATCCACCTGCGCAACATCGAGGAATCCCATCGATCTAGATCGGTGTGATTCCCCGATGTTATGATCCAGATCGGTGGGAGGTGGACGCAGCTCCAGTATATCGGTGTCTGTAACCTACTAACACTAGAAGTTACCTAAAATTGTTACTTACCCTATGGACTCCTGTCTGAAATAAAAGTTTTCTATTCTCTTAGAAGGTCAATTCCCTTATTTAAAATATTCAAAATCTAGCCGCAATCTAATATCAGCGACAATAAATGATAGGTGATAAACCGTGGTTCCTACCGGTACCCTCAAGAGCTCATCATCATATCTTTTTGATGATTCAGCTGCATCCGGTTAGATTGGAAGCCGAGGCCCAATAACACTTTGTCAGACCCGGGAATCGAACTTAGGACCTCATGCTCAGCAGTAGCGCTTGCGACCACAGTTTTCTTCCATACTTCTATATTAGTCGTCATCTCGGTACTCACCCGCTTTTTAAAAATATTTTTGAACCAATTTACAGAAGTAAATATCATTTATCAACAAGAATTTTAGGTTCTGGATATTATTTTAAAAATGTTGGCTTATACACGTCACGTCGGGGGACCCTGTAGCTCAGGGGACCCATATCGTCGACACGGCTGATACAGCGGTAGTTACGCCCCTGCTACCAACTATAATATTATGTATAAATTATGTTACGCAATAAAGAATTGAGAACAGGGTATTATATATATATATATATATGGCTTGTAGCTAAGTAATAACAGCCGCACGGGTCGATCGATCAGGTTAAGCTACGCTTGCCGCGGTTGGTCCGTGGATGGGTGACGCATTTTCACATACCAAGACCCCTCCGTGCCTCGGAAAGCACGTTAAGCCGTTGGTCCCGGCTGTCATTCGTGGATCTTTGACAGTCGTTGCGGGTCGTCAGTAGCCCGAAAGTCTGACAACCAGTCTTACCAAGGGGTATCGTATTACCCAGTAACTGGGTTGTGAAGGTCAGATAGGCAGTCGCTTCATGTAAAATACTGGTATTCAACTGCATCCAGTTAGACTGGAAGCCGACCCCAACATAGTTGGGAAAAGGCTAGGCAGATGATATGATGATATATTATATATATACGGCGGCGAGGACGAAAGGACGGTTCTTGGAACGTGTACTTTCTGAGAGTATTGGTGCCTTAAAAAAATACAGGAAGGAGAATGGCTTATTCAACTGCAAAGAATACGCAGGAAACCAAAAAAATACAGTTAAATTGTAACCAAAGTAATCTCTCCTTTACAACTCTGTGTAAACGCACCTTAACGACGCGTTCAACCTCCGATACCTGTCACCTATTATAACGTTACAAAACGTACCGTCCGCAAAAAAAGCTAGCCTTTAATATAAAACATTGTTATTTGTGGTTCAAAACGTTCAATGGCTGGAAGGTCAGCCAAAAATGACCGTGATTAGACGAAAAAATAGTTTTTTTGTGGTTTTAATTTTACTGTAAATATAATTATGTATTGATGTAACAGTAATAGATTGTACTTAATGAAGGGAAATCTTGGTCAAACAATATTAATCAATCATTTGATGATTAGACAGTTTTTTTTTCAGCACCCTAATTGCAATAATTAATAACACACTATTACTATCAATTTGAATCATTTTGAAGCATATTGCTAATCTATTGCTCCATATGTTCGAAAAATGTGGCTGCTCAACAACGTAAATAATGCAATGAATGTTGTTCAACTGTCAAAATGAAACCCTATTTACTAAGTTCAAAAACCAATATTCGACTACTTTCTATTTAACACTAGAAAACTGTGTGTTTTTCTCACCAATCATTCATAATCAGCTTATATTGTTCCCACTGCTGGGACACAGATCTCCTCTTTTCGAGAGGGATTGAGCTATAATCCACCACGCGGGCCCAGTGCGAGTTGGTAGATGTCACATGTCTTCGAATTTTTGGTTCTAGGACATGCCGGTTTCCTCACGATGTTTTCCTTCACCGTTTTGAGAGCAGTGGTGATGAAATAATTTACACAAAGTAAAGCGCCTGTCTGGGTACGAACCTGACCTATAACTCGTAAGTCGCGGCCACAATCACCAATCTTATCATTAAGATACGTATTTACTTACTTGGTTATTAAATTGTAATGTACATAATCACAGATACTAGAAGAACACTAAGTCGTAAAGTCTTTTTTTTTTTACCAAAATAAGCATTTCTGGATCATGGAATTATTATAAACTAGCTTCTCCCCGCCACGTCGTCCGCTTAAAAGTTTTTGTTTCCCCGACCCAACCTGTCGCATCGCATGGCCTGACCGCACTGTTACCTAAGAAACCACCAACAAAAACATGGAAATCGGCACCCACTACTGGTACCCTCATCATTATTTACAGTTACCTATTTGCTCTTGTTTCATTATTATTATTGTATAAAATCATCCACTGCCTAGCCTTTTAGTTGACTTTTAGTCTAACCGGACGCAGCTGAATACCAGTATTTTTAACGGAACGACTGCTGGCTATCTGACCTCTACAACCCAGTTACTGGGTAATATTTATTATTGTATACTTAGATAGGTAAGTTTATGTATGTATATATTTTTTTGTATGTATGATATAAATTTTACACCACATACTACCTTTTCCACCTCCCCGTGCGGCCATTTTCACAGTGGCCCACTCTCAAGTGGCGCGCGTGGAACACTGCGGCGCCAACTCAGGCCTGTCTGGTCGGACGACGAACGCCTCTAGTCCGCCGCCCGCAGGCCACCTCTCATGGGGGTCGCAGATCGTTTTGCACCCTTCTCGGGCGCCCAGTGCGTCTCCTGCGGGAGGAGAGAGAGGATGTGGCTTCTCTCCCGCTCAGCCGCCTCCTTTGCAGACATGACATCCTCGCAAAAGGAGGCAACCCCGTCCCATGCGCTCCCGCTCTCGACCGTCGATTGAACGAGGGCCGCGATGAGGTCACGGCGCAGCCCAGCCTAAGCTGGGCACTCCTCCAACGTGGGCTGCGCCGTATCCTCCAGGTAAGCCGCATAGCACCGATGTCTGCTCCCGACCTAAATGACACAAGTACTTCCTAATACCACAGACTACCTGCATATGGTCTCTCCTTCATACTTTATGTAAAATTTCTACATTTACCCATTTGTTATTCGTGTGGTTGTACATAGCAAAGAGTATTTTTTACCACGTACTTGCCAAGTACTTTTGTTGTCCTTTTCAAATACACCAACGCTTATTGTATTCTTGTTAAATCCCAAATGTCTATAAGTAAAAACTTTTTCTAAAAGCCTTCGTCTCCAAACACCAAGCAAGCAAACAAAAAAAAGTTAAACAATTATTTATCTTTTTTTTTGCTGACGCTCCGTCAATATCGTACACAAATAAACTTTCTATTGTGCCGGGCTGTGTAGAATACTTTATCGATAATAGCTAGTGATGTGCTTGTAGTGATTTATCGATATTATAATAGTGTTTATCGTGAAGTGAATAGTTGTTTGTAATTTATGTGTTTTGTGCTTCATATTTTATGAATGATGGTGTTATTAAAGGCTTATAATGTTATGGAATGAATCTCAGTAATTCATAAGGGTTATTTTTAGGCAGATATTAGTTTTCTTTTTTAATAGTGAAAACTCGTCAAATGGATGAATTATTGTTAAAATCATGCAAGGGAATATTTAAATTAGGTATTCAATCTACTAATCAAAATAAGTAGGGCTGATTTTTCCATCGACAGATAGTTTCTGTTCATGGAATAACATTGAAGTCTGACAGAATTTGTATGGAAGAACTATCAAAACTTCAAAATTATTCCTCAGCTATAACTATCTGGCGTTGGAAAAATCAGGCCTTAGATACATAAAATATAGTATTTTATCTTAGAGTGCCTGCTTATTTTGTTTGTTACAACTGATACGAAATACATAGTGTTAATATTAAGCGTCGATATGACAACTAAATAGACCATTGCATAATACAATGTCCTTCACGGTAAAGAAGTAACAGTTATCTATAGATTGAAAAACTGCCTTCATTTTCAAATAAAAACTTAAAAAAGTCGATACAAAACTATCGATAAGATCATTGCACATCCCTATTCACCTAGACGTGACCTCCAAGCGAAAGTCCACGCTGTCAAGGAGGCTAGTGATGTGCATTATAGTCGGTAAAATCACGCATCGATATCTTACGACAAAAGTTTTAAACCTTTATATTGACACACATAAATTGAGAAAATGAAAGTTGTTAAAGTATACTATAGTTTTAAATTATGTGAGTAACGGTGGACGAGTCAGCCTTATTTGATCCAAATCTTATTGATTGGGAGACATTTTTTCTGACGTGTATTTTATTAATGACCTATATTTTTAATAAATATTTATATTTTATTAAATAAAAACCATTATTTATTTTTAACCGACTTTATTGATTTTAAAGGAGGAGTTTTTCAATTCGACGGTTGTTTTTTTTTTGTGTGTTTGTACTCGATTACTCCGCCAATTGTGGACCGATTTTCAAACTTCTTTTTTTGTTCGAAAGGAGATACTTCTGAAGTGGTCGCGGTTTTTGAAAAATCAACAAAAATAAAAATAAAATATCACAACAAAAAAGTGAAAAATAAAAACTTTTTTACACAAAAAAACAACCGACTTCCATAAAAACACTACAAAGTAAAAAATAACTTTAATTTCGGAAGTCGGTGTTATGCTATTACCAAATTACGTTTTACAGTGCGGTCAATAAGAGAATGCGTTAGTGACACTTGTTAGTTTCTTACAAAATATGTGTTTTGCGAATTTGACCTTTATTGGCTACTATAATTGTCACGTGTTAGGAACGCATTCTCTCGACCGCGACGGCCGGATTGTATATTTCTTCATATATATTGTATACCCTTGAATAGATAGTCAACAAGGAATATTTGCATGACCATAGAGCTTAAAAGACAGGTTGGGAATTGTCAATATTCAATCAAGTTTATCTAACCATTTAAAACATATTGACCACAAGTCGGTCTATTCAACGAAGGGAGCTGCAGTGCGATTTTGTAACCATCTCACCTTGAAAACGTAGGTGAAGTGAGCGTGGAGTGAGCGGTCATTCCAACTAATGCTAAGGGATTGACACTATTGACAGCTCACTCTAAGCTCACTTCACCTAAATTTTCACGGTGAGATTTTTACAGAATCGATCGGCTGTCATTCCACCATCCTTAAGGATTGATACTATTGACAGCTCACTTCACCTAAGTTTTCACGGTGAGATTTTTACAGAATATACCGGCTGCTCTACTTATTCCGTATCTATAAGTATTTTGTGAAGAAGTTTATTTTTTAATCGTTGTCACACTGCAGCTCAAACTGCCTCTTCTATGAAACAGGAGGTCTACTCGCTAATCATGAAATCCGTAGTTCCGGCCGAAGTTACGGACGATTCCTACCACCTACATAAGCGTAGTGCGGGCCTCGAAGTATGAATAAATGACAAAACCATTTTTGACGATTTGACAGTTGTCCCCATTCCCATTGTGTATTAACACGTCCGAAAACTTGAATTTGGCACTTGTTTTGACGGATTCACTACTCCAGGCAGGCCCGTATCTTTGGTGATGGACTTATAGAGTGTAGATCCCCTGTAATCGATATCATCATAATCAGCCTATAATGTTCCCACTGCGGTGAGAGGGAGTGGGCGGTAATCTACCACGCGGGCCCAGTGCGGGTTGGTAGGTGGATATATCTTCGAATTTTTGGTTCTAGGACATGCCGGTTTCCTCACGATGTTTTCCTTCACCGTTCTGAGAGCTGTGGTGATGAAATTATTTACACAGAGTAAAGCGCCTGTCTGGGTTTGAACCCACGACAAAGAATATATACACTACCGTGCCCACGACCTACAACTCGTAATCGATAGCATACTGTAGCATAATTGTCTCTTATCTAGAAGAAAAAAAAAAAAATATTGACACTTAAAAAAACATGTTACAAGCCAATCACAATAAAAAAGCACACGAGTGTATTGCCACAAATCTGATCCTAACCCCCAAACTAGGCCTGCACCTGTGTTTTAGGAGTCAGCGTTAAGCCATGGGTTCTATTTTCAGTGAAGGAGCAAACATGAGTCATTTATAAAATATATTAAAAAATTCAAATGTCAATCTAGCTAGTCAGAAAGATGAAACTAGTTGCCCATTCCAAAGCGTAGGTACTGTAGGAGAGCTTTACGAGCTCTCAGGGTACCGGTAGGAATCAATTAACGCGACGGTTTCTCGCAAATGTTCAATAATTATTCCTAGAAATCGTTCTACGTGTTTTACATCGTTTTCCTTCTCTTGTCAGCCAAATCTGACACCTACCGTTTTCCGCCTTCTCAATTTGAATTGGCATTTATCTTATAATATTATGCCATTATCTTATAATTACCAGGCTTGTGGCTAATTAATAACAGCCGCACGGGTCGATCGATCAGGTTAAGCTAAGCTTGCCGCGGTTGATCCGTGGATAGGTGACCATCTTAACATACCAAGACCCCTCCGTGCCTCGGAAAGCACGTTAAAGCCGTTGGTCCCAACTGTCGTTCGTGGATCTTTGACAGTCGTTACGTCAGAATCCCGAAAGTCTGACAACCAGTCTTACCAAGGGGTATCGTATTACCCAGTAACAGGGTTGTGGAAGTCAGATAGGCAGTTGCGCCATGTAAAATACTGGTATCTAGCTGCATCCGGTTAGACTGGCAGATGATATCTTATAATTACCAAAAAGGCTGTATGCCACAAAACATGCAGGTCCTAATCTCTACAGTACCCATGGAGAAGAACGCGCAATAAAGTAAAAGAACACGATGATCTTCCCGAGAACAAATTAAAGGAATCACTGACGGCAGGTACCGGTACACAGCACGTCCCGGAAAAAACAAAGGCATAATAACCATAGAAAGTGACGAAACTGACCCAATACCAGCTCAACCATGAAAATAAAAGAAAACTTCCGTTATTACTTCATTCCCCGATCCAATAAGATAACGAAAGAAAATATTCATTAGCTACATGATTATTTTACCGTTTGCATCGAATTAGCTCAATTAGCTATCATTTCGACGCAAGAGTCGATCTACCGTGCACCGGCGCAATGTTAGAAGTATGTTCGTCTCTTTTACACGTACTGGCTTAGAGTATATCTGTCTCTCTCTTTACGGTTAATAGGGGGTTAATGAAGTTGGTTTTATTGATTTATTTATATGCAGAGCTGGATGGGAGATTCTAGGTGTTGTTTAGATTCCTTATAACTAACACTCAGAAAGATAGATTTAAATCCTTTTCTTCCCTAGTATAATCGACTGCAATTTTAGTTGCAGCTTCTTTTTCAATCATATTTATAAATTCCTCTGAGTTCAGGACTACCAACAGTTTTTCATCGTTTAAAGAAATATGCAGACAGTATTCCATCGATTTCTACGACTATATGCAGCCTTTTCTTCAGATCAGCTTCTAGTCTAAATTCCTGGGATATACTGGTATTCTCAGCAAGTCTAGTCTATAAAAACCTCACCGTGAAATCTTAGGTGAAGTGAGCTGTCATACTACCGGCCGATCGATTCTGTAAAAATCTCACCGTAAAAAGTCAGGTAAAGTGAGCTTAGAGTGAGCTGTCAATAGTGTCAATCCCTAGTATTAGTTGGAATGACAGCTCACTCCACGCTCACTTCACCTACGTTTTCACGGTGAGATGGTTACAGAATCTCACTGCTGGAGCTAGGAACTGACGCTATTGATATTAGCCGATGTATTCTGTAAAATTTTCACCTTGAAAACTTAAGTGAAGTGAGGTGTCATTCCACGATGCCATAATAGGGATTGCTACTATTGACAGTTCACTTAAAGCTCACTTCACCTAAGTTTTCACGGCGTGGTTTTACGGAATAGATTGGCTGATAGACGGAATAGATCGGTTGCTGTCAGACTTTCAGGCTTTGAACTAACACTACTTAGATCAAAATACGGCATTCTTTAGATGACGCTTGGGCCTGGGGTGTTTCAAGGAGGATTAACTCCTGCCAACATCCGAAATAATTTAGGATCGATGCATCATCAGCGTACCATGTTCCCACTGCTGGGTCTCAGGCCTCCCCTCTTGGAGAGAGAGTGGGCTATAAGCTACCACACAGGCCCAGTGCGGGTTGGTAGACGTCACATGTCTTCGAATTTTTGGTTCTAGGACCTGACGATTTTCTCAAGATGTTTTTCTTCACAATTTTGAGAGCATCCGATCAGACCTACATCTTCGCCGGGGCTTGTGGCGAAGTAATAACAGCCGCATGGGACGATCGATCAGGTTAAGCTACGCTTGCCGCGGTTGGTCCGTGGATGGGTGACCATCTTCACATACCAAGGCACTTCCTCCAGCACGCTAAGCCCAAGCAAGCAAGGGGTATCGTATTACCCAGTAACTGGGTTGTGGAGGTCAGATAGGCAGTCACTCCATGTAAAATACTGGTACCTATTCAGCTGTATCCGGTTAATTTGGAAGCCGACCCCAACATAGTTGAGAAAAGGCTGGGCAAATGATGACCTACATCTTCGGCCTCAATAAGTTCAAAGAATCTGCAATGGTTCAGATATTGTTACAAACCCACATACATCTTCATTTCTACCATCCGGTGTAATCAGACAAAACAGTTACGATTTCTTCTATAAACATGTAATACAATCCTACTTTTTGATCTAAAACACGTGCATGGTGATCTAAAATTGTAGTTGGCTTAAAACTAGCTTTTTTTTTCCTATAATTATGTCATTTGATGTTTTAGAAAAAAGTGATATGATGTCTCTGGTTTGTCTTGTTTGTGCTGACGCTACTTAAACTTTGAACTGCACCATAATTGAGTAACACACTATCAATCCACAATCTGAATCATTTTGAAGGATATAGCTAATCCATTGCTTCATATGTTCGAAAACTTTGTCTGTGCAACAACGTAAATAACGCAATGGATGTTGTTGAACTGTCAGAATGAAAGCCATTCCTCTATCAGTGTATTACTTAATGAACCCGCTGGGCTGATTTGAATGAAGAAATTGAGAAGCGAATGACATGTGTGGTGCATTTGTTTTTGGCTTACAACCTTATAAGGCTATGATTAAATGTACATATGAAACAGTTTTTTACCCCATAGCATAAACAGCCTAAAATGTTCCCACTGCTGGGACACAGGCCTCCTCTCTGTCAGAGGGAGGATTTGTTACCTCGTACTGTTGTTGTCGTATGTTGTTTGATTCGTCATGAACTGTTGATCATAATTGTGTAAGAAAACGTTATGATTTCAACCTTATTGGTTTGTTTTATCCATTAATATACCTTAGTACCTAGTTGGTTACATTTTTTGGGGAATATTAAAAATGTTTTTGCCCATACTTAGATATTGGTAATTTTGTATTGAACAGACAGTAATATTGTCCTGTTGAGGAGTTTGTTGCGCCACTTCTTCTTCCCAGCGACAGCACTAGGAAGTGGTGAAGGGCGGGCGTTGTTGCAAAAGACAGTCCCCGGCTTTTATAACTTTGACGTTTGCAAAGTCCCGATTCTCAGCCTAATTTGAATAAATGACATTTGATTTGGATTTTATTGAGATTGTACTTTTTTGGGAAATTTAATCATTATTTTGCGCATATTCAGAGACAGTTTGAAATAAGATGTCATGTTTAAATAATTAAACTTGAAAGTGTTTTTTTTTTACGAAACAGAATTGCCAATATTTTTTTATGTAGGTCACCTAATATGCACTCAGGCACTATATCTGTAGTACCGATTTTTTTTTGTACCTCCTATATTTTCTGTATATTTTAATAATTTACCCAATACAATTTATTGTAGTAGGTAAGGCCATATAAATAACAAAGAGATAAAAAAGCTCAATACACCACGACCATACTGGCTTAACTCCCACCCGGCGTTTCTTGTCCCTCTAATCTTTGACCAGATAACAAACCAGGATACCATTATCTCTGATAAATACCTCATCGATGATCAGACCACATTTCTAAAGTTCTCAGTTTCACCAGTTGAACCATAAAAAGAAATGTCTTTCCATCTCTTTCACACGTATGTCTATCTCTCACAATTTCTCATTTCACCGTTCACTTGTTTAGCAAGTCGGTACTAAATGTGACCGAGTTGTTTCTGGTATCGCCAGCCATGATATTTTGTGTCTTGGAATTAGTAAGGTAGGGTTGACTTTGAGGTGTCAAGAGAAAGTTAGATGGGACTTACTCAAAGTAAATTCTTGCTCGTAATATGTATGTTTCTTATTTTACAGTGTTAAGTTGGTCAGTTGGCTAGTAGGTTCGCAGTTCTGTCGACGGGCAGACGTCTCGATAAACCAAGAAAAAAATATTACGAGAAACATGTCGATAAAATCTTGTGGATGCCGCTAAAATAAAATATGATTTAAAAAAATGTGAATGTGATTAAAAAATCGAACGTCAAAAATAAGTTTCGATTTTTTTGCGCGCGCGAATTTAAACGTCAAAATGACAGTTCGAAAGTGGTTTAAATTTGGAAAATCTTTGCAACGTAGTGATGTGAAAATGATGTTTTTAATTTTAGTGATAGTATCCGTTCTGGACAATTTGCCCTTAACTTGTAAGGGGGAAGATTATAATAGAGGTAAGCTTATTTTGTCATAAATATTAATCTTAAAAATTAATGCAGGACATGATTTTTATGTTGTGTCTAATAATTTCTTAAAATATTTTAATGAACTTTATCATGTTATTTAGGGCACCACAGTTAATCTTGGATTTTTATTTTGTAAAAATATTTGGGCTATTACAAAGTCACCTTAATAATAGTTAAAGAAAACAAGTTCAAAACGGCTAGACAAGAAGCCGCCGCCGGTCAATAAAAAAAAAGAAATTAACACGATGACCAAATAAAAACAAAACTGTTCCAAATTCAAACAAATACACGATCAGAAAAAAAAACAAAAGAATCTCGCTGTCATGCTCGTAGTAAAAAATCCATAGACAATAATCATAGTGTAATACCTGTTTATCGTGGCGCGAAAGTTGTGACCGGTGTGGGAAATATGTCACTGTTACGCTAGGCATAGACTAGCCATCTTTAATTATTAATATTTATGCACTTTCTTGTAACCTGTATAACATGACTGTAATTCATTTACGAAGAGTTAATAAATAAGTTCTGTTGTAGGACAAATTACGGTATAACTTTGATTTCTCGTAATCAGAAGAAATTCTCGGTTGACCCAAAATAACTACGGACAGCCAAACAAATGACCCCTTTATTCAATAAGTTATGTAGTGATTAGCGGCTGGTTTGACGTTTAGACGTCACTTAACTTTGATCATCGCTTATAAATAAACCTCTGAATTGATACGAGATTTAATAACAGAAGGGCAATTCTGATAATTTTAATATCGTTCACAGACTGATCTCAGCCTCAATCTGTCAAAAATACCTCTAAAATCCCTACATTTTTGACAAGTTTTTGACATTGATTGTCGCTGAGATGAGATTGTGACTAGATTTTGAACGTTTTTAATTACGGGAATTGGCCTTTAGATCAAATTGAAAAAACTTTTCAGAAACGTACGACTAACTTTAACATCAAAAAATGTCGTGGGCAATGTAAAGATACGATGACAACTTTATCTCGAGTATTATCCAAGAGGTAGTGTTTGTAGAAAGTGACCTTGTACTTAGGTTTAAGGTAGATAATTATGTCATCAGTTTTCCTATTTGGACGACATCAGCATCATCCTAACAGCTGCTGGAAAAACCGCTGCAACCTTTAACATGAATATATCAATCGAAATATGGTTAACGTTTTCTTCATCGACACAATTTTACCGGACTTTAAAAACGATGAAGGTTCTCTATTCGCCTGTTTTTTTTTGTATAAATATTTGTTACGCGATATCTCCGGCAATTGTGGATAGATTTCAAAAAATATTTTTTAATGGGTACCTATGCCTCAGGGGTGGTTCCACATAAATTTTATGAAAGTATTCACCCTGTCATCATCTGCCTAGCCTTTTCCCAACTATGTTGGGGTCGGCTTCCAGTCTAACCGGATGCAGCTGAATACCAGTATTTTACATGAAGCGACTGCCTATCTGACCTCCACAACCCAGTTACTGGGTAATACGATACCCCTTGGTAAGACTGGTTGTCAGACTTTCGGGCTACTGACGACCCGTAACGACTGTCAAAGATCCACGAATGACAGCCGGGACCAACGGTTTAACGTGCTTTCCGAGGCACGGAGGGGACTTGGTATGTGAAAATGGTCACCCATCCACGGACCAACCGCGGCAAGCGTAGCTTAACCTGATCGATCGACCCGTGCGGCTAAAGTATTCACCCTGTAAGGGAAGAAAATTAGAGAATGACTTAATTTTATTGATTTTCACCCACTCCATGACACGATATCTCCGGCATTTATTTCGAATATTTATGTTTTTTGTTCTGAGAACAACTCAAAAGTGAAAAATAACAACTTTTTTTTTTAAATAAAAAAACAACCGACTTCTCAAAAAAACTCTACGAATAGGAATACCTAAATTATAACAGTGTACTCTTAGATTCAAAGCAACTAACAGTAATACAAACCTCGTAACTTCGAAAACATTTTCCGGCACAAAATCCCCAAAAAAAGAAAAGTCAGCCATTATAACTATCATTATAAACTCAATGAAGGATACTGACACAAAGGTTTACTTCCTCTCACAATTAAATAGTGGTACTCACAGTTACAGAGAGCCGAAACCGCAAACGAAACAGTTTTGTGGTCCACCGAGGCCATTTAGCACATAGTGTGTTCAAGACTTACCACTACAAACCATGTTTGTTGTGCGGTCATGTGAGGACCATCAGTTATGTGGTCAAAAGATTTGAGTGGCAGGAAGGTTAGTTACAGGGCTGTATAGGGTGCGAAGTCCTTGCATACGTTATAGTTATGATCATTACAAATAAATTATGACATAAGGAGTTCGAGGTTAAAACTGGTCCCGGCTGTCATTTGACAGTCGTTACGGGTAGTCAGAAGACCAACATTTTGACAACCAGTCTTTCCAAGGGATATCGTGTTATCCAGTAACTGGGTTGTGGAGGTCAGATAAGCAGTTGCTCCATCTAAAATACAGGTGCATCCGGTTAGACTGGAAGCCGACCCCAACATTATGTAGTTGGGAAAAGGTTGGGCAGGTTCATTAGCACCTACATGGTAATCTCCCATCCCACCAATATGATACTGAAGAAGCTTTCCTATCAACCTTTAAACATAACTTTAATCATTTATCAGAAAATTTCATCGATCACCAACTTCATTTATGAAATTGACACTAACTAAGTGCCAATTAAGTACCACGTTGACACATAATATAAAGACTGGGACTAATTTATCGTCTCTGATTAACCGGTTGATTTATGAGTAAAGCACTTTCACCTCACTAGCTAGCTGATGCGTTTAATACATTATGGTACCTATATGGAACGTTGTCTATGGTTCATGTTGTTTTAAAGTTAGTTTAGTTTAGAGGATTGATCCTGTTTTATTGATTTTTGATTCAGGACTCAGGGATTGGCTGCACTGATTCAAAAGAGTGTCCATGGAGTTTCTTGCCCGTTTTTCTCCATACGAACCTACTACGCTTTGGAATGGGCCACTAGCTTCATCTTTCTGACTGACCGACTCCTTGACAGTTATAAACCGGCCAAGTGCGAGTCGGACTCGCGCACGAAAGGGTACCGTACCATTATCTATTTTAAAAAAAATATTTTGTTTTTAGTATTTGTTGTTATAGCGGCAACAGAAATACATAATTTGTGAAAATTTCAACTGTCTAGCTATCGCGGTTCTTAAGATACAGCCTGGTGACAGACAGACGGACGGACGGACAGACGGATTGACAACGGACGGACAGACAGCGAAGTCTTAGTAATAGGGTCCCGTTTTTACCCTTTGGGTATGGAATGCCTTAAAAGGCCTGTAAATGGGTTAATTTAAATAAATGCTTTGAGGTACCTCTGGAGAAGAACGGGCAAGAAACTCGATGGACAATCTTTTCTAATTATTCCACAACAGGAAAATGCCTCCTCACAAGAGTACAGTAAGGTAACGAGCGTTGATCACCACACTTGAACGTGTTAGCAATTTCTTTCCTTCCGATATATTTTTTTTGTAAGCCTATTATTTATTTATGTTATATTGTGTTTTGTTTTTTTTATTGTGTCCCAGTGCTGGGCAAAGAACCTCTTTTCCCTTCCAAACCTCCCTGTCTTGTACGATCTCTGGACATGTTGGCCCTGCAAATGTTACCACATCGTCGCGCCACCACCTTCGCCGTGGTCTACCTAACGATATTATCTAATGACTAGCTTTTGCCCGCGGCTTCGCTCGCGTTAAGAAAAATTGACAAAGTTTCATACAAACTTCCATCCCCTATTTTATCCCCTTGGGGGTAGAATTGATCAAAATCCTTTCTTAGCGGATGCCTACGTCATAACATCTACCTATATGCCAAATTTCAGCCCGATCCGTCCAGTGGTTTGGGCTGTGCGTTGATAGATCACTATGTCAGTCAGTCAGTCACCTTTGAGTTATTATATATTTAAATAATAAAAAATCCTATCGCATTTTCTAATCATAAAGCAGTCAGTAATTTGCAAGAATAAAACTTATGTTATGTGCAATCATTCCAGTATCATCATTTCATTCATTTGAATGGAAAGTATTTTATTTGCATTAATTTGCGAGCGAACCAGCCTATTGCTTATGTGCCTACTTCCTACACAAATTGCCGTGTGAATCTCGACCTTATTGACATGGCGGTATAGGTTACAGCTTCCGTAGATGTTAGAGGCATTAAGGGTGAAATTCATTAATGAAACTGCGTTCAAGAGCGGTCAGTGTCAATATTCGACAAGAATGATGACACAGCTATTGAACGTGGTTTAGATGTTCTGCCTTCAGCTGATCGATTCTGTAAAATTCTCACCGTGAAAAGTTAGGTGAAGTGAGCTTAGAGTGAGCTGTCAATAGTGTCAATCCCTAGCATTAGTTGGAATAACAGCTCACTCCACGCTCACTTCACCTAAGTTTTCACGGTGAGTTGGTTACAGAATCGCACTGCTGATGCCATCAGGTTCATTGGTGAAGTTCGCCCATTCAGAGATTCAGAGTAATTTGAGTCCCAACTCATCTAATAATAATAATAAAATGTTTTTAATGTTACCATCAACTCGAAAAAAGAAGAATATAAAAATAAACTCTTACCCTAAGGAATTCGGTGCCACAAAAACTTCTAAAGTTTACGTTACTTTTATTATTTCCCATGATAGAAGCCATTGTAAAACAATAAATTTGCCTAGCCTTTTCCCAACTAAGCTGCAGCTTCTACTCTAACCGGACGCAGCTGATTACCAATGTTTTACATGGCGCGACTGCCTATCTGACCTCCAAAACCCAGTTACTGGGTAATTCGAAACCGCTTGGTAAGACTGACTGTCAGAGTCGGGCTTCTGAGTACCCGTAATGAATGTCAAAGATCCAAGAATGACATCGGGATCAACTTCCAAGACACGGAGAGCCTCGATATATGTACATATACATAATGGGCTCCCCGAGAAGCCATAGTATCTAACACATATTCTGAAAAATCCGTCTATCAACCTATAAGTGTCCAAACACACTATGCCGAAGGTACGCGACCGAAGTTCCGCGTCTGATTTTACGTTCGACGTATTCGGCTGATATGACACACCATAAGTGCCGAACTTACGCGGCCGAAATTCAGTTGCGCAACTTTGTGTTTATTCAGTGTGTCGAGCCTCCCGCTGCTCCCCGCCCCGGATCTTCTTCGGCAATCGAATTGAACTTCGGTCGCGTATAACGTGTGCTCTACAGAATACGTTGCCGCTGAACTTACGCCCGACCGAAGTTCGGCTGCACGCTATAACGCAACGTAATTTCGGCATAATGTCCCGTCAGTAATTCAAATAGCATTGCAGGCGTAATCGTGCCGAACTTCGGTCGCGTACCTTCGGCATAGTGTGTTTAGACACTTACGGTTAAAAAGCTCGGTACAGCAAAGCTGCTTGGCGAAAGAAATAGGGATGCTGTAGAACTTTTCCGTACGAACGAAAGTGGCTGCAGTTTCATTTAAATCCATCCAGCCGCTTCGGCGTCATTGACTAACGAACAAAATGAATAAACATTCGAAGTTAATATAGTAAGGATGTAATTAACAATAATAAACCGTTACAAACGCACCCTGACTAACCGATGATTAAAGTTTCTCTACGCATTTTAATTGAATTCATTATAATAAAATATATAATTACATATTAATCTTTCAAGAGAGATTCCATCAATCCTTTTCATTAAATATTAACTATTATTATTTTGTTTTATGTTTTATGTAGGTAAGTAATGTTCAAAAGGTACTGGATAGTCTGAAGGTATAAAAAACCGCTTAAACTTTGGGTTTCAGGTTCAAAACATAATTTATACCTATAACCTACTACCGGACCCGGCAGACGTCGTTCTGCCCGGTTGAGTCATCACATACCGACGGCAGCGCCTTTCTGCCAGGTCCAATTGTGTTTTCAAACCATCCAGGCACCCATTGAAATATACACACAAAATTTCATCCAATTCGGTGCAGTCGATGGGAAGTTATGCGCGTACATACATTTCGGGAATTCATTTTTATTTAATAGAAGATAGAAGGTAACAATGCAGTTATGGACATCAGTGGTGGTGGTGGCTCTTCGAAAATCACCCTTACAGTTTCGGCATGAAGCCACAGTCGACGTCCATTTCATACCACTGACGCGCGGATGACTATACCTGCAGTGCGATTCTGTAAAAATCTCACCGTGAAAACTTAGGTGAAGTGAGCGTGGAGTGAGCTGTCATTCCAACTAATGCTAGGGATTGACACTATTGACAGCTCACTCTAAGCTCACTTCTCCTAACTTTTCACGGTGAGATTTTTACAGAATCGATTGGCTGTTCTGAGATGCTTTGAAATTAAAACAAAGTGTGGAAACTTGCACCCCAATTTCGAAACACTTTTAATCTTAATACGAAGGTTTTGAAGGATATTACTAACCCATTGCTCCATAAGTATGAAAAACTCGTCTGTTCGACAACATAAATCATACAACGAATGCGGTTGAATTGTCAAAATGAAAGGAATTGCCATTGTACATTGACATTTTACCTAGAGATTTACTTTCTTTGCGTTAATGTGAGATACCATCACGCCAATGAATTTCAGTGAAGAAAAACATGGTTAGGAAACCAGGGAGCCTAGACAAATGACAATCGGTTTCAAAGTGCTTTGTATTTCTGCAATGACTTTCAACTGGATTGACATAAGCTTTTCGGTAGTTCATGTCAGTCTCGTACATTTTTCACTTTTCCAACATCATTATCGTTGATAGAATGTCAAGTTGTCTAGGATCTCTGTACATAAATGGACTAAAATCGCCAACAGGCAATGAGCAAGCGTGGTCAATGCACGTTGTTTCTCCGTATGAGAAGAGGCATTTGCTCTGCAGTGACCCCTGTGTAACAATTACAGGCTGTAAGTATAATTATATTTAATTAAAATCATAATTAAAGTCTGCAGGAAGTAAGGGAATAAATACTTAATCATTAACATACCTTGTGGAGCATTCAACTGTTGAAATAACTGAGGATTGTACTTTTGAAAGCATTTTATGATTGGAAACTATTTATTTTACTTAAAACAAAAAAATATGCCTATGGCGGAATTATAATATATAAATTAATTATTTATGTACAATAAATAGTTTTTATGTACGTAAATGACTCTTATTTAAAAAAATTTTTTTTTTTTGTTTCCACACCCACCTTTTGCCAGTTAAAAATAATTTTACCTAAACAAATAATTATCCTGTTCAAAAAAAAGTCTGAGAAAAAATTTCGTCGTACCGAATAGTCGCATCACTATTCGGGCCGCGTTACCAAAAACCCGGTCAGGTGCGTACCGAAACTGGTAAACTGGTATCGGTACCGACCGGTCGCAACACTAATGGGGCTACTTTTTCGTGGGCCCAAAAAGAGGTTGATTAATTCGAGTTAAGGTCGGTTCAGACGTTAACGGATTGGCTCTATGGTATGATACAGAACATTTTTTATGTTATTATGCCTGTTATTATTATGTTTATGTATGTTATTATGTTTCATGCGTTGCATTTCTCTTCACTTTATTTTTTTAAACAAAATGTAGACCTCCGTTTGAATTAAGTAGGTAATGAAATAAGGTTCAAAATAGCGATGCCTGTTGATGTTAGTTGAATCGAATGATCACCAAAATAAAAGTAATTTTGCAGTTTTAATTAAATTAAACACTGCTCAGTGGAATATTTTTTAGGTATTTCTTTAGTTGAGTTAATTTCCCTTTATTATACATAACATGTGATAGTTTACGCTCAAAATTTTGAGAATCATGCTACGATAAATATTATTTCGAGCTCTGTTTTAGGATTGTTTTATCGTGATATTATTTTATTTTTATGAACTACTAGCAGTGCCTTGCGGTTTCACTCGCATAAGTTTCGATCCCGATTGAATATCGGGATAAAAAGTATCATATATGTTAATCCAGGTTATAAACCATCTGTGTGCCATATTTAATCAAATCCGTTCACGAGTTTTTGCGTGAAAGAGTAACAAACATCCATCCATCCATACAGACTTTCACGTTTATAACATTAGTGGGACAGGATAGTAGGATTTTAAGTATAATTATTATCCTTTCTTATTGCACCTCTGAATCTTTGAGAAACAATTAAACAACGTCCATAATTATATTTAAATGTTAAAGCATTAGCTTAAGTCACTCTGCGATGTCAGTCGGGCAGTCAGTCTGTCATTCAATCAGACAGACATAAAATAACTGTGTTTAAATGTCTTACATCAGGACCCTAATTCACTATGACCACTTAATGATTCCTTACTTCGAAACCACGTCAGTTCCTTAGCTAATCACAACATCTGGGGCTTACCACAAGCTCTTATATCAGGGCAGAAGTTGAACTGCACTGTTTTTTTGTTCTATTTCAAAGTACAAAAAATCAGTACAGTTCAACTTCTGCCCTGACATAAGTGCTAGTGGTAAGCCCCCAGCTATTAACGTATTCTCTATGACACAATTAACGAAACCACGTGAAAATATGCGAAGTTGGCGTGGTTTGAACTGTCAAAATGCCATGCTTGACAACCGTACGTAGTTAAGATTAGATGGGGAATAATAATTACCATACAGAATTGGAGTCCTGATTTTTAACGTGACTGTCTACGTTGGTGCGTCTTTGCTATCTCTTCGTTAGTGACTTAAAGTCAGTTTTAAGTTAAATCAAATTAAGCACAGTGTCTATTTATTAAGTAAAAGAAAGAAAGAAAATACTTTTATTTAGCATAGACTAAAAGACACACAATACACCAGATACATACATAAGATAAAAACAAATAAAATATGAAATAAAATGTGTAAAATCCGATGTAAGAAATTAGCAGGAAAGTATACGAAATGACCCGTGTGAATCGACCCTTATAACATTTAAGCTTATTGCTTGAGTATTTTCTCGCCAATTTATTGCCATTGTTTTCTGTAATGTTCGGGAAAATAACGGTTTTCGGTGAGAGAAGGTAAGATTGATTGGTTTTTAATACAATTTCTTTACAACAGGAGGCCAATTCTCGTCACTTAAAATGTTCAAAATCTACTCGCTGTCTCAGCTCGGCGACAAACAAAATGTCAAAAATGGAGGGAAATTAGAGGTATTTTTGACAGATTGAGACTGAGACAGACTGTGAACGTTCGTAAAATTACAAGAATTGCCCCCCAGATCTTTTCTTCCTAGACTACACTCGAGTAGGTACATTTTAGTATCGCCTCTCGAAGCTATTAATAGGTACCCAACCATTTCTCATATCCGTATATACAAATATTACTATGAGGTTCCACAGTGCGCGGACGCACAGGGTTCCAAAAACCTATTCATAGACTTGAGACTTGACTTGAGTGGCGATCGTCACTATGCGTCCCTTAATGTTTATGAATTTAAAGGCTTGTCATATGGAATGCATTGAGAAATGCCTTACTTCGCATAGTATTGCTACTGTAGTGATATCTACAACGCCACATGCGATTAACACGTCATACTGACGTCACACAAATCCTGCATCTCGCAAGCAGAGTTTACCGTGCAATTAGCATAGGTATACATTTACAAACTTACCAACATCAACCATTGGGCAATTGCCCGCCAGACACAACACCCATCTGGTCGGAGGATCCTCTCTTTTCTATGAAGGATGAGTGAACTTTACACCCTGTTCCTCATACCTCTAAACTACTTAGACAAGTAGTGTTTGTGAATACAGGTGTTAGTATCTACACCTCATGATGCTGGCGCATGTGTTGGATCATGTAGCTCCTTTCAAAATGATTGAGCTGAATGGTGCTAATCCATGCGTCATGTTCGTGAACGGGTCAGTAGGGACTGCTCATATCTTAGCTGCTACGGTTTTTTTTATCTCAGTGTTCAACCTCTTTAGTCAAAACTCAAATGTGTAATTAGGCGATCGGTGATCAACATAATCCATTTCACTTTCAAACCAGGCCGAAGATACGAAAAGAAATCAAAATGTTTACTACACAGACACACTAAATTAACGTGTCCTTTTGGGGTCAAAATACAGTTTAAAAACATGGTCGAAATACCTCAGTTATCAGATCGCCCGTATTTTTTAAGCTTACACTGACTCATGTTGTTAACGATTTACGAGTATTGGTAATGAGTTTAACTACCCTTTGTGGTATGTTTGGGTTCGAATTTTCGGTTAGTAACTGATTTATGTGTGTCAGAATTGGGAAGAATAAATCGTGGTATTGTGCCTGTGGAGCAGTGGTGTCCCAGTGGTAACTGCCGTGACTTACGAGCTTTAGGTTAGACAGGTCAGACAGGTCGTCAGACAGGCGGCTTACTTTTTAAAATTATTTCATCACCACTGCTCTCAAAACTGAAAAAACAGCATGTCTAAGAACAAAAAAATCGAAGGCATCTACCAAAACGTAATATGAACAAGCCTTTGGGCGTATGGTATTATAAAATAAAAATACTAAATGTATTTATCCAAAACTAAAATATTTCAATTCTTGAATAAATTATCTATTCCTGTACTGTAAGAATTTTACGATTTTAATACTCGGGTGTTATTTATTTACGCCCAAAGATGCGTTGAAATAAACGTGAAACTGCGTCGAAACTTCCATATTTTAACTTATCTTTGCGTTCGTCGCTCTTAACTTCCAAACCAATATTTTATTTTTATGCTGTGTCCGTACAGTGCTAGATAATGAAGAGACAAGTAGATATAAATTTTAATGTACAGACGCCAGCAGGTCAAGCTACCCGAAACTGTCAAATTTTCCTTATCAACCTTGAACCTTAATTGTTTAGTGGTAAATTTGAAAATCTATTAAAGAAATTTGACAGATTGTAGTAGCTTGATGTGCTGGCGTCTGTACACTGTCTAACAATGCAGTAAACTCTATACGACGTTAGTATGGAAGAACGACTGACTAATGTAACTTCATTGGTTTATGAAATGTTACAAAATTTGCATTGGATTGGTTTAGAGAAAAAAATCGGTAACGGTATAGAGCACAGCGGGATATTAAAAGTCATCCAGGCATAAAACAATAGTTATCAGAGAAGTCATCTCGACAGTTAGAAATCTAGACAAATGGATTGATAAATGATTCCATCATGATATTGTTTAAGTACTTTCCATTTTCTATAGAAAGTGATACATTTACTTATGGTAAGTGTGCAGGCATCCTTGCCATTCAATGCGAAAGTTAGTCTGTATGTTAGGACTATTCCTGCTTGTGCGACCTAAAAAGGATCCTCTTTTGTTTTACTTACGGACGCAGCTGTGGTCATCATGTGCACGGGATTTTGTTTTCAAAATGGTCAGAATGGTTTTCGTTTTGGCGACAGTACGTTTGACTGGACCAATTTTAATGAGATTTGGCTTAGGTATAAGAAATATTTCTTTCTTTGTGAATACAAACATCAATTTATGTGACGGCACGGTTGGCGCAGTGGTTAAGCGATTGACTGCTGCGCTGCGTGTCGCGGGTTCGATTCCCGCACGGAACAAATATTTGTATGACCTACAATTAGTTGTTCCGGGTCTGGCTGTTTGTGTATGTGAGTTTATATGTCTGTAAACGCACCTACGGCACAGGAGAAATTCCTAGTGTGGGGCAAAGTATTAAAAAAAAAATGCATGGGTACCCTTGATATTCAAAATCCCGGGATTTCCAAGGATTTTTCGGGGTTATTGGGGACTATTCGGGACATTTAAAAGAGGTTACAAATGTGCTGAAAACTGCAACCAATACTTTACTAAGCAAAGCCTTTTCTCACCAACTCTCCTCAATAACACAAACCCAAAAAAAAATCACAATCAAATCTTCTAATCGAATCAGTTCACAAACTGCCGAGTCGGTACGGTTCTTCGAAAGTAAACGCGTGGGTCACAGAAAGTGAAACCCCATAGAATAGAACGGAACAGGTGTGCAGGTGTACAACTAGGTTTATAGTGTCGTTTGAGGAGGGTTTTCTAGGTTGTGTAAGGTTTTGGGGTCATGACCGGTTATTGGATGGAAAATAGGTCAGATTATTTTGGTCGAAGAGAAAAATTAGGTCGAAAAACTATTGGGCGCAGCTAGTAAAAGAAATACTAGCTGCGCCCCGCATATCCGGATAAAAAGTATCTTATGTGTTAATCCTAATTATAAGCAATATGTGTGCCAAATTTCATCCAAATCCTTTTAGTAGTTTTTGCGTGAAAGAGGAACTAACATCCATTAATCCATCCTCACAAACTTTCGCGTTTATGATATTAGTAGGACAGTTCACATACTTATAAAGCAAGATCAAAAAAACTCAGTTATTGAATAACCAGTCTTCTATATGTTAAACACAGCTATAAAATAAACATTTGTTGCACATGTCATATCAATCACCTAAAAACGAACACAGTATAACATACAACAAAAGAAATTATGAAGCAGTTCATAAGAAAAATATCCTTAAAATCAACCAGGTTTTTTATTTACCGAGCCTTCATTTCTTTTCCTTTTATCCGTCCATCTTTTTTACGGCTGTCTTGGAAACCGGACGGATTTAGGAGGAACTTTCACTCACTGTGTGTTGCATTCCGTGAACATTTGTCATGACATGCATCATGCAACGCATTCGACTTGAATTGGGATGAGATTTCTATTTGAGGCATTTTAAGCTTATACTCTGTATGAGTAAACGAGGGGCTTGTGGCTAAGTAATAAGAGCTGCACGGTTCGATCGATCAGGTTAAGCTACGCTTTTCACGTTTGGTCCATGGATGGGTGACTATTTTTACATACCAAGATCCGTGGCTCGAAAAGCACGTTAAGCCATTGGTCCCGGCTGTCATTCGTAGATCTTTGACAGTCGTTACGAGTGGTCAGAAACCCGAAAGTCTGACCACCAGTCTTACCAGGAGGGTATTGTATTACCCAATAACTGGGTTGTGGAGGTCAGATAGGCAGTCGCTTCATGTAAAATACTGGTGTTCAGCTGCATCCGGTTAGACTGGAAGCCGACCCCAACATAGTTGGGAGAAGGCTAGGCGAACCAACGGCAAGCATAGCTTAACCTGATCCATCGACCCGTGCGGCTGCTTTTTTACTTAGCCACTAGCAGGCATTACTTAGCCACAATCCCCTATATTATTTTGTCTCACACACATACCAAATTAAGTTAAAAAAACCGACTCACTTTTAACATGAACATTTCCTTAACAAACACAGTGTACAAAAAAAGATGTCAAATGGTTTAACATCTAAGACAATGAACGTTCATTCACTCAATAATTACGGCATCATTCATTCATTCTTAACATATTTCGACCACGGTACCACGTTTTTAATTTGTCTTTTTAGTGACAAAAGTTGTACTTTGTACATTTTACAAATACTAAGTAAAAATGGTGTAGTATGGACAAGGCATACTGTATACATAAGCTCACACCTTCTTCCCATGGGCAGAAACTACAGAACGCCACCGGGTACGATCTTTTACATACTCCTTTTGCCTCCGTTCATACATCTGAGGGGTAATTCTCGTAATTTTAAGAACGTTCACAGTCTGATCTCAGTCTCAAACTGTCCGAAAAAATACCTATAATTTCCCTACATTTTTGACAAATGCCAAGTGTCCCCGATGGGGTGCATACCTACTTGACTTGTAATGACTAGTACTTTTCTAGTCAATGCTATCCTTTAGCATAAGTTTAGAGAAACAGACTCTCAAACCACAATGGTTTCATCGATAAAATCTCCCTTCCAAGCAAATACGAAAAATCACACATTTCTCTATATTTGTCTTAAGTTTTAACCACACCCACACAATATTAAACAGTTCCACTTTTACAAATTCTGTACAAATAACGCGTGTTTGATTATTTTCTAAAAGTAAAAACCTCAAAAGAAATCTCGGATTCCTTTACCATAGATTATACAAGCATCAGCAATCAGCCTATAATGTACAGTGATGAAACTTCGTGTGCGAAACCGACTCCCACTTGGCTGATTTTTATACAAAAACTTTTTTACAAAAAATACTACCGACTTCCAAAAAAAAAACATTACAAAGTGAAAAGTCGGTGTCCTTTTTATTTTAACACCGACTTCCGAAATTTAAGTTATTTTTCACATTGTAGTTTTTAATTTTGGAATTCGTTTGTTTTTTTTGTAAAAAAGTTATTATTTTTAACTTTTTAGATGTATGCATATAACATTACTTGCTATGTAAATATCAGTGACAGGAAGTTATTAAAACACCATCAATATAAACTAAGTGTAAAAAAATCGTATTATTGAAGCTAACTCAAAAAGTACCCAAGGGGGGGCCATTCCTGAGGCATGCTTTATCCATTAAGAAATTTGCAAATCCGTCCGTATATGACGGAGTTATGCCCGAAAATACATTTAAAAAAATCTTTCGAAGTTGAGAACATCCTCCTTTTTTGAAGTCGATTAAAATTAAAAATGGCGGATCTTAAACGTGTAACAGTGGTAATTTACAAGCCCATGACATTAACTGTTAAAGAGAGCGAGAAAATAAAAACACAGATCTCCATTAACGCGCATTTCGTAAATATTACATGTTGACATTTATAGCAGGCCATCCGTGCAATATTTACTTTTGACTTCCGCCAGTGAAAGTTTAGAAAATGTCGCATACAAATTGAATTATGTACCTTCTCGTACGTGACATTATAATTGCAATCGTTGACATTGACAAAGATATTGTCCACGATTTTAGTCACGTTACATTAAAGTCTTATTTCATTGTTTGTTTACATTTGTAACCTAAATATTTTTCTAAACTATAGTATAATATTATGAAGAGAAAAGTTTTGATTTTTATACGTTTGTTTGTTTTTACGCAAAACGGCTGAACGGATTTAGACCAAGTTTTGCACGTAGGTAGACCACAACCTGGATTAGGAAATAGAATGCTTTTTATCTCGATATTCCCACGAAATCGGGACTTATGCTGGTGAAACCACAGGATGCAGCTAGTAATTAAATTAAAACAGAATGACTGCCAATGATATCATAAGTAAACAGATGACTACCGCAAAAGCATCAAGGCTTATCATGATGGAGAAGAAGAAGAGGAAGCGTAAATATTGCGGTACTGCACCAACCGGACCGAATCACCAGGAATCGAATCACGAGGCGTCATCACGAATCATCAGGCTCTCATAATGTGACCTACATGTATTTGTTCTGAGTCTGGGTGTTTTTCTATCTATAATATGTATGTATTTACAAAAAAAACAAAAATGTATGTAAGTAGTTTATCAGCCATCTTGTTACCATAACACAAGCATTAGGTTGCTTAGCTTGGGACAAATGGTGCTGTGTGAAATGTCCAGGGATATTATTATTATTTCCAGGGATATTATAATCAACCTATAATGCTGGGACACAGGCCTCCTCTCTTCGAGACAGAGTGGGCCTTGATCCACCACGCGGGCCCAGTGCTGGTTGGAAGATCTCACAATGTCTTCGAATTTTTTTTATAGAACATGCTGGTTTCCTCACGATTCTTTACCATTTATAGAGCAGTGGTGATGAAGTTATTTATACAAAGTAAAGCGCCTGTCTGGTTTCAAACCGACGACCAACTCGTAAGTTGGGGCCGCTGGCCACCAGCAACCAGCCTATGATGGCCCCACTGCCGGGACACAAGCCTTGGGCGCGGGAGTGGTGAATATTTACTTTTGACTTCTGCCAGTGAAAGTTTAGAAAATACCGTACGTAGGCAAATTGAATTATCTTCTACTATGTGCACTCAAATTACGACAACTTTCCTTGTTACTCAAGTGTGGAGGAAATGGGAGGTCATACGTTTGACTGCATGTGTGTATTGTTTCGGAAACAATATGCGATCTTCTTTTTTTTCTTGTTTCAATAAAATTATTTTTGTCAAAATTTTTGTGGAATTATCACAGACGTACGTAGGTTTTTGTGTGTGTATTCTAATGGAAAATGGTCACAGACTCCTATGGATGCCATGCGGAAAAGAACAAGCAAGAAACAACACTTTCTTGCCCGTTCTTTTCCATAGGTACCTACTACGCTTTGGAATGTGCAACTAGCTTCATATTTGTGACTGACCGACCCCTTGACAATTCAAATATGCCTGTAATTGGTTTCACCATCTGCCTAGCCTTTTTTCAACTATGTTGGGGTCGGCTTCCAGTTTAACCAGCTGCAGCTGAGTATTAGTATTCTACATGGAGCGACTGCCTACCTGACCTCCACAACCCAGTTACTGGGTAATACGAAACCCCTTGGTAAGACGGGTTGTCAGACTTTCGGGCTTCTGACGACCCGTAACGACTTTCAAAGATCCACGAATGACAGCCGGGACCAACAGCTTAGCGTGCTTTCCGAGACACGGAGGGGTCTTGGTATGTAAAGATGGTCACCCATCCACGGACCAACCACGCGATCGATCGATCGATTGACCCGTGTGCGACTGTTAGCAGCTGTTATATAGCCACCACAAACCCCTAATTGGTTTATTTGAAGGAAATGCTTTGAGTTTGAGTTTCAAGTACCTACTACTTACGTACTTACTAAGTACTAGTAAAAGAAAGAAAGAAAAACGTTTATTTGGACACAGTTCGTGAAACGCAAAATACAAAATTAATAAAATAACAAATAATGTTTCAGACAACAATAGACAATAATTATTGTTGTGTTATTTTATTAATTTTGTGTTTCACGAACTGTGTCCAAATAAACGTTTTTCTTTCTTTCTTTCTTTTAGTAACAACTAGTACTAAGTACTACTAGTACACCATACCTTTTTAACGCTAGTAGCATTGTTTTGTTCCGGTTTGAAGGGCATGGGTGCCGGTGTCATTACCGGCTCATGACTATGAGACGTGAGACATTTCAACTTTGTCTCGCGCATCGGAGCACTTTTTGTGATAAAGTAATAACAGCCGCACGGGTCGACCAGGTTAAGCTACTGTTGCCGCGGTCGGTTCACGGATGGGTGAGCATCTTTTTTTTTCCATCACAAAAGTTTCATTATGCTAATTTTAATACTTAATAACTAAAAATCACGCATTAATTAGCGCAATTCACGCATTAATTAAATCATCCGCCTGTAATTTGTAGATCTTTGAAAGTCGTTACTGGTCGTCAGAAACCTGAAAGTCTGACTGCCAATGGGTAACGTATTATCCAGTAAATGGGTTGTAGAGGTCGGAAGGTCAATTCTAGTAATTTAAAACGTTCAAAATCTAGTCGCAGTCTCATCTCGGCGGCAAACAAATGTCAAAAACTTGTCAAAATGTAGGGAAATCAGAAGTATCTTTTGACAGATTGAGACTGAGATCAGACTGTGAACGTTCTTAAAATTACGAGAATTGCCCCTCTGATAGGCATGTAAAATACTGCTGTTCAGCTGCATCTGGTTAGACAGGAAGCCGACCCCGACATATATGGGATAAGGCTAGGCAGATGATTGTACGTCTCTACAGGCTTTTGTAGGCACTTGCTGACTTGCCCAACAATCAATTAAAAAAAAAAGAAAATACTTCATTAGCTTCAATGAATAGTTTGTAAGTTGAATTAATCCATTTTGGGGGAGATTAAGTTCACGATTTTATTTAAATAATAAGAAAAAGCCACTTTAAAACATTTAAAACAATCGTATCTTTGTGTTAAAACTACTTAATTTGTATTCACAATTAGTTAGTTGAGAACTATGTTTCTGTTACATTAAAGTAAAAAAAAAAATTCTCATGTACAGACAGAAGAAATTCAATGTAGTATTATAAAAATATGCCTATTGTGTTAGACCTGGGTTAAATGTAAAAGTAGTTTAATTTACATATTCCCATGTAAATTAGGTGTGAGATGCTCAACTGTATAATAAAAGCCGAATTTCAGCCTAATAATTAAAACAGATAGGCTATACGGGTCGGGTAAGACCTAAGAAACGATGTATGGGCTGTGCGAGAGATGACATATTTGGCTAGAAAGGGGGTGACGAGTAAAAGAGAAGGATGGAAGAATGATAGGTAGCGCCGACCCCAAATAAATTGGAATAAGGGCAGAAGAATGATGATTAAAATGGAGAGGATTCTGAAAACTTGATCAGCTGATCGAGTCTGTAAAAATCTCACCGTGAAAAGTTAGGTGAAGTTAGCTTAGAGAGCTGTCAATCCCTAGCATTAATTGGGAATGACAGCTCACTCCACGCTCACTTCACCTAAGTTTTCACGGTGAGATGGTTACAGAATCGCACTGCAGGATTAGTTTGATCTGAAGGCCAATTCTCGTAATTGAAAATGTTCAAAATCTAGTCGCAGTCTCGTCTCAGCGACAAACAAATGTCAAAAATTTGTCAAAATGTAGGGAAATTATAGAGGTATTTTTGACAGATTGAGACTGAGATCAGACTGTGAACGTTCTTAAAATTACGAAAATTACCCCTCAGACTGTGAACGTCCTTAAAATTACGAGAATTGCCCCTCTGATGTCCAGAACCACCGATAGACATGTTGTTGCCAAACTTTAGTACCTCTAATCAGCTGTAACGAAGCCTGTGCAATAAAATCTATTAGGAAATCAAATGACAATGAATGTTATTGTTATTTAAACCAACCAATCGCAACAGCGACACGTGCCTTTCAGTTCATATGTACTTTCTAAGTTTATTTTGGACATCGTTGACATCGGTGAAGGAAAACAATGGATGGAAACCTGGTCTTATGCTACTAATCCTACTTACGGCTGAACGGATCGTTATGGCAGCCTGGGACCTGCAGAAGTACATAGGCTACTTTTCATCCTGGGGGTCTACTCCGATGTAGTATCGGCTGAATGTTCGGCCGTTTCCTGCCACGAAGTTACTATTTGGTTCGGTTTGTTCGGATCCTACACTCCTACAATCTTTCGAATATTGACTATGGTCCCGACCCAACTGAGCCGATCCGAACTTTTTTCGCATTTTTGAATAATATTCGGTTCGGCCATGTGTCGGTCCGATCCGAACATTCGCACTTTGCACTTCGGAGTAGGCCCCCTGGATCGCAGACGATGTCGCAGGCAACAGCTACTAGTTAATATAAGTCTGAAATTGCCAACCCATCTTGAGCAACCGTGGTGCTGCTCGTGCCTTCTCTGAATGAGAAGAGGCCTTTGAAACTGGCTTAGAACTGACGGAGGGGCTTGTGACTAAGTAATAACAACCGCACGGGTCGATCGATCAGGTTAAGCTACGCTTGCAGCGGTCGATCCGTGGATAAGTGACCATCTTTACATTCCTCCTTCGTGCCTCGGAAAGCCCGTTAAGCCGCTACGGGTCGTCAGAAGCTCGAAAGTTTGACAATTAGTCATACCAAGGGGTATCGTTTTACCCAGTAACTGGGCTGTGCAGGTCAGATAGGCAGTCGCCCCATGTAAAATACTGGTATTTAGCTGCATCCGGTTAGACTGGAAGCTGACCCTAACATAGTTGGGAAAAGGCTTAGCAGATGAAGAGGTAAGCAACAGAAATCACCAGCCGTCGTTTACCCCCCAAAAAGAACATCAAACCATTTTATATTTTTATTATTAAATCATATTTAAATATCCATACCCATCACGTCTGCAGAGTTTCGCTAGCTAATCTAATTTGACCCTTTAGAACAACACTACAATGAGTACATCTATTGGTACAACTAACCTAACCCAATGAAGTCTCCCAGCTATACAATTATGATCGTATCGTGAGACTGTATCGAGTATGCGTTTCTAGCACGCTCTGATTAGCAAATAGGCCCACTTCCGTCTGCTGCGAGTAGGGTGAGAGGCGCTGTTGTCATCCCTCTGGATTTTTTATTTGTTTTCATGTAAATGTTTAAAAAAAGTCGAGCTCCTCTGGAATGTTTGTTAAATGCTAAGTTACAGATGAATATTTGAAGTAATTGATCCATTTAATAAGGAGATAGAGTGTACAGTTTCCATATCACTGGAATTTTTAACTAGAGAGTAGTGTTAGTTCAAGCACTAGGTACGCTTAAAACATGGTATATTTTCCAATTTTTTCTCAAATATTCATTCCAGGTTATTCTGAGAAATCATAACCACCCTCTTGCCCAATTGGCGTCGGCACAGCATGTTTTTTTCTTCCATGTATCTTGTTCGTATATCTTCTTGTTATCGCCTCGAAATTGACTTCCCCTTCCAAGTCATATCATAATAATAGCGTGGGAATTCATCGTCAGGAAAACTGAACTTAATGATCTGAAGTCAAAACGCACTGAGCTCTGAGCTAGCGGTTTCTATTACAATGGTAATTATGACCACAAAGAGTTTACAAGTCATTACGTTTGCTCATAGTGGTTAAATCTGAGGAAGATAATTATGTATTAATACTAAAGTAGTAGTGAATTCACTGATGATAAAATTGTAAGGACTGATTTATCAATAGACAGATATTTTTTATTCGTGGAATGAAATTGACGTCTGACAGTTTTTGTATGGAAGAACTGTCAACAATTCAAAATTATTCCTCCAATAAACTTATCTGGTGTTGGAAAAATCAGCCCTAATGAAGTATTGGAAAAAGTAACTTCAGAATTAATTAGCGGGGTAACACACTAATAATAGCAATGGCTTTAATTTTGACAGTAGACATTTTTTTAGAATATATAAAACAATGAATTCGGTATTCCTAATTCTTCAAAATAATTCAGATTGTGATTGATAGTGTGTTATGAAATTAGGGTGCAGATAATTTTCAACACTATCCTACTTTACCAAAAGAGATAAATAACTGAAAGAAAAATCGGAATCTTTTGCAATTGTACAGACGAGAATTGGTGGCTTCACCTCGCTTTGAAAGATGAATGAGCATGTGCGGATTGCAGATGATACAAAGTAGATATAAAACGCATAGCATTGAATATCTCCTTGCAGGAGATCTTGAACGTAGCATTCCAAGAGCTTCCAGAAGTGTCCATAAAATAATAATCTAAATTAAATAACATAACATCACGCCTGTATTCCTCGACGGGTTAGGCAGAGGTATACCTTACAATAACAAAAACAACACACTTAATCAGCCTTAAATGTTCCCACTGCTGGGACACAGGCCGCCTCTCTGTGAGGGGTGTACCTTAGTACACCCACATTTCGCCAGTTATATTTAAGTCCCATGTAATAGGGGACGAGCCTTTAGCAATCATAGCCGGGCACAGATTTAAACTCCGGAGTGCAACTGAGAAATTCCGGAAGGAAAAAGCCCGCAACTAACCTTTTGCCCGACCTTGGAATCGAACCCAGTACCTCATGCTTAGCAGTAGCGCTTGCGACCACAAAACGAGGAAAATAATAATCTAACTTCCATTATATTAGTAACTAGCTGCGCCCCGCGGTTTCACCCGCATAAGTTTTGATTCCGTGGGAATATCGGGATAAAAAGTATCCTATATGTTAATCCTGGTTATAAACCATTTGTGTGCCAAATTTCATCCAAATCCGATCAGTAGTTTTTGCGTGAAAGAGTAACAAACCATCCATCCATCCATACAAACTTTCACGTTTATAATATATATTAGTAGGATAGGATAATATGTTGATCTAGTGATTGCAAACGCTTCTGCTCAGTCGAGAGGATCAAGGGTTTTATCACCGGACGGAGGAAAGTGTTATTAGGTTGTTCCATTTAGAAATCCTCTGTAGAAGCCCAGGGACTAGATTCGCGGATCACTGGCAATGCTCTCCTTAAAAAGTGGGTACCTCTGCCTACCCCTCCGTAAATATCTACAGGCGTGATGTTATGTTGATGGCGTGGTGTTCTCCTAGACAGTAAACCTAGGTCAGACAGGTGTTCTATCTTAGAGGGTTTGATTTTCGCTTAGTCCTCCAAAAGTTGATTACAACTCTTGGTCTGTTAAGAACATCTGTGTAAGATCTGAGTACCCTGAGAGTTTCTGTTCTATCTGGGTGACGCCTGTGCATTAAAAGAGCACATGCGCAACAGTTTCCGAAGCCTCCATGCTAGCCCTGCATGGAGGACTGTCCGTTATGCCTATTGTGTGGAAGTGTTTGTTTAGCGAGTAGTGTCCCGTGATGGTCCCTGCCACGAGGCTCAGACCGTTCCTGTCCAGGCGTAATCATCATCTGGTTTATCTGCCATCTAAGGATAGCATGACAGGTGTTTTCTATCTGACTAACAGACGGTTATGATAATCACCATGAATACTTGAAAACAATGGTTATGGTCTGACAGAGCCGTTTGAGGAACGATATGCAGATTAATTTGAGCAAACCTGTCTTGAATTCTTGACGACTAGAAAACATGAATCAGCTATCCTCAAGCAGACAGATAGGCAGTAAAATTAAATAGTTTATTCTATATTTTGTATTATATGTGTAGTTATATTTAATATTTTAGTTTTAGACTTCACACATTCATATTTTTCTCTTCTTGTGCTCACACACTTTTGTCTACATTTCTTTTTTACTGCTTATTTCTTAAGAAATTTCTTCCAGCAGACCTGTGCTGGAAGAAATTTCTTAAGAAATAAGCAGTACCTTCTTACTCATATTATATCTATGTCATATCATTATGTATTTTACTGTGTATAAATAAATAATACAATAAATAAAATAAAAATTATATAGGAATCACTTTTACAAGTCACATAAAAAAAAAACTACATGGAGTCGACATTTCCTATCTGATTACCCCTGAAAAGAAATAGCGAAACAAACTCACGGGGCAAAGTCTCTTTTAAAGCCCAGACATAATCTTGGTCAGATCATGTGAGGACCATGTAGATTAGTGTCTGAAATGTTTTGAGGAAAGGACCACACAGATTTGATTGGACCTGTCCAGTCAGCGCACGCATTTGTCAGATCAATCGTGCAGCTCAACTGCTTTCTGCTCTCAAAATGGTGTAGGAAAACATCGTGAGGACATCGAAATGTCCTAGATACAAAAATTCGGAGACAAGTGACATTCACTAACTCGCACTGGGCCCGCGTGGTAGATTACAGCCCACTCTCTCTCGAAAGAAGATAGGAGGCCTGTTTCCCAGCAGTGGGAACATTATAGGCTGATTATACTGTGTAGCTGAACTCAGAACTTGAGGAGTTTAACCCCGTTATCAACCTTGCCGAGTAACTAAAGCCTCAGATACACTAGGGGACAATTTGTCCCACAACATTACACATCACTAAAGCCACGTTTTCACTAGGGGACATGTCGCGGATAGGTACTTATCGCTCGACATTCACGTAGTTGTCTCCGCAAAAGTTGTGGGACAATGTCCCGCGACATATGACTTGTTCACATTCGCCAGTCATGATCAGTATGTCGCCCGAGGAGGCCGAGAAGGACCACACTACTGCCATTTTCAGAACACAAAGCGACACGCATCCTCACTACTCAAAAGCTGTCGGACGACTGTCGAGGGACACGAAGATCGCGCGTGTCGACGCTCGCAGAGCGTCGACTAGCGACAAGTCCTGCAACTCGTAAATGTCGCAAGCGACGTCGGACGACATGTCGCGGGACACGTAGATTTCGTGTCGGGCGACAAGGTCGCGAGACAAATGTCCCCTAGTGAAAACGTGGCTTCAATCTACGTGTCGCTGCAACGTTGCAAAGTGTCCCGCAACAACTTCCGCAACATTTTACGTGACGCGGGACATATTGCTTGCTAGCTCCGAGAGCAAGCGCACGCATCCCGCGTCAGTGTTGCGCCATTTGTAGGCCTGCAAAATGTTCAGCGACATTCTTTCGGGACATTCACGAAGTTATCGAGCGCCATGTTCCGCGACATGTCGCTCCATTTGTCCCCTAGTGTATTCGAGGCTTTATCTTTTTACCACGACAAAACTCGAGAAAGAGAGAAATAACTAACTAAGTAATCTAGTTTTCAAGAGATTAAAATCTGTCAGTTCAACGAAATTCCTTTGTTTTGTACAATCATTGTAAAAAAAAAAGCTGTTATACTTTCCATAGACAACTTTATCTTTTTACGACAAGCACAGTTGTGAACAGCGAAAACTTTCATTGTTTTTAATCAAGAAAAAAAAGATTCGGTAATTGGTTGTCCATGGTCTTGTGAGCTGGAAAGGGAAACGGTGTCATGTGCTTCTTTTAACTTTTGATTTATAAAAAGTTATTAAAGATTAGAGATCTTTTACGGTTCTTGGAGAACAAGATGGTCGTTTCGGGGAACATGAGTTGTGAATGGCCGACAAATTGTGTGACCTACTTGTTAATACCCCTTCGTAAGACTGGTTGTCAGATTTTTCGGGCTCCTGACGACCCGTATTGACTGTCAAAGATCCACGAATGACAGCCGGGACCAACGGCTTAACGCGCTCAGAAAGCACAATAATACACGAATTTAAAATAATATAAGCTAACTTTTAATAATATTCACATGTGTATGAAAAAGAAGCATAGGACAACAAAAAATAAATAAGTTTGAATTGGTTTTACGAAATAAAGATCCATTAGCGAAAGCAATATGAATTTAAAAAGTCACATTGGTAAATCCAGGCAACGACATTGTTACTCGCAAAAAAAAAATCACCGATTTCCGCAATCGATTTCCTTACAAAATTCTCCCACTAAACAGCTCTTCAAAATTACATAAAACCACAACAAATTGGCCGTTTTGAATGCGTGACTTAGTGAAAATGAGAGTGACTTTCTCCGAGTGACGTCACTACCAGTTTTTGTCGATTACTGTTGGACATGTCATCGGTTTTCTATAGTTCGGTTAAATTGCTTTGGAGTTATGTCATGGAGTCTGTGTTGTTGGGGGTAAGCAGAGTGTGAAGCGGTAGTGATAATAGAATGGAATAGAACATCATTTATTTCTGAGTATATGGTATACTAGCTGCGCCCCGCGGTTTCACCCGCATATGTTTTGCTCCCATGGGAATATCGAGATAAAAAGTATCCTATGTGTTAATCCTGGTTATAAACCATCTGTGTGCCAAATTTCATCCAAATCCGTCCAGTACTTTTTGCGTGAAAGAGTAACAAACATCCATCCATCCATTCAAACGCTGTTTATCCTACTAATATTATAAACGTGAATTATAATATTTATTTATTTATTTATTTTTAGGAAAACTTACAGCTAAACAGATACATAAGTAATAGATTATACAAGAGTAAGGCCAATTACAAGTTTCCACGTGTAGTATGTATATACGTATATATAATTATATATAAAACAATATAATATATAAACATGTGAAACAGAGAATTAATAATAGACTATTTAACTATATAAGACAGAACAATAAAATTACTATTAACGCTCAAAGAAGCAATTAGACAAGATTTTCTTCAATTTAGCAATACTAGTATTGAAAATGTCGATATCAGCTTCCCGGTAGGTTGTGTTGTATATACGACTCGCTCTCACCATGTACGAGTTCCGTCTGTATGTAGTGGCTACGACTGGGGTGTACAATACATGAGGTCTACGTAAGAACACAGACGGCACTCGCAACCCAATTTTGTGCAACAACTCGGTAACACCAGTTGTTCCATTGGCAATTTTGAAAAGAAACACAAGATCTGATAATTTACGCCTGTCATAAAGTGGAAGGATATGAAATTTTTTGCAACGGTAGATATAATTGGTTAAGAACGTCTTAGACCGATACTGAATGTGCCTCACAAACCTTTTCTGTATGCTCTCAATACGATTTATGTAACAGTTATAATTGGGGTTCCAGACTTGAGAGGCATACTCCAAATGACTGCGAACAAAAGTACAGTATAATATTTTAATAGTCTTAACATTCTTGAACTCCGAGGACACCCGCAGAATGAAACCAAGTGCTTTTGATGCTTTCTTGACAATATTGTCTATGTGTGCATCAAAGAGGAGCTTAGCGTCAAAGGTAACTCCCAGATCCCTGATAGTGTTAACCCTATTTAGTGCTGTATCCAAAAGCATGTAATCATGGACTATCGGGATAGGTTTTTATATTAGTAGGATAAACAGCTTCACATACATACTGCCGTTGAGGATGATGTAGAAATATTAAAATTAACTGCCCCGTTGGTCTAGTGGTTGCAAGTGCGACTGCTGAGCGTGCGGTCCTGAGTTCAATTTCCAGATCGGACAAAGTGTTATTGGGTTTTCTATTAGGAATTTCTTAGTAACAGTCCGGAGTTTGGAAGTTGGCGGTTTAATACCCCCGTGCCTCGGAAAGCATGCTAAGCCGTTGGTCCTGCGCCTGATCTCTCCCCGGTCGTGTCGGCTTGCCGTCCCATCGGACTATGAGAGTAAAGGAACAGAGAGTGCACCTGTGTTTAGGCACACACTTGTGCACTATAATATCTCCTGCGTACCTGGCTAATCTCCGTTGAGATTGGCAACCGTGACCACAATCGGTCGGGAGGCCATTATTATGAAATTTAAAGGTGTCTACAAATTAACGAATTCCTTATCAGCAAATTAAGTTTTACAGTCCAATTAATACCCTTTATCTTTACACTAATAATAAAGCTGAAGAGTTTGTTTGTATGTTTGTTTGAATGCGTTAATCTCTGAAACTACCGGTCCGATTTGAAAAATTCTTATTGGATTTGATAGCCCAATTCTTGAGGAAGGCTACGGGCTATATAACATCACGTCAGGGCCGTTAGGAGCTCAGCATACAGAAAAATAAGTTGGAAAGAAGTTTTTTTAAGTGCGTAAGTTTCAAAGCCTGCAATTTCACGAGCCCAGAAATTAGGAATTTCTACTTGGCAATCTCCTGCAAAAGATTTTCCCTAGGCAAGTAAACGCTTATTTTAAACCTAAAGGATACTATTACGTGGCGTTCTGCCAAAACCGAGCTTTCTCAAAACACATTGAACTTGACTCGATTGTAAATATGTCCGAATACTGGATTCGAAAGTAGCGACTCGATTTGAATTTTAATTCGATCATTATTCGGAGCGAAGCCTTGACCGAGGTTTTCGGAGCAGAGTTGTGGGTTGTTGTCAATCAAGGAAGTTTTGTATGTTAAGATCAATGATAACGCGTATCCTGGACATGGAATACTTACTCGGCTCTTCTTCAGCGTGTAAATCGGCCCGATGCGATGAGGCGAAAGAGTCAGGGTAGATCGAAAAAAAAAGCTTACATTCTTTGCAATTTGCATGTCAGTAACAGGTTGTATGTTGATCTAAATAAATGATTCGTGGCCGTATTAAATATTTATTTTTAGAATTATAATCATAAAAATCATCTAAGTTCATATTATAATAATAATAATATCCCTGGACATTTCACACAGCACCATTTGTCCCAAGCTAAGCAACCTAATGCTTGTGTTATGGTAACAAGATGGCTGATAAACTACTTATATACAATTTTTTTTTGTAAATACATAAATATTATAGATAGAAAAACACCCAGACTCGGAACAAATACATGTAGGTCATACAAATATTTGTTCCGTGCGGGAATCGAACCCGAGACACGCAGCGCAGCAGTCAATCGCTTAACCACTGCGCCAACCGTGCAGTCCATATTATCCTATTGAATGACTATTTCATGAAATCATGACATTTGAGGCCAATTCTAACTGGCTAAGGAGTTGTTTTGCTGATTCTAATGATTATAATTTTGTAAAGCCATATTTGTTACGTTTGCGAATAAATTTTAATCAACATACATACAACCTGACACTATATCCTGTGCAAGTTGCAAAAATCGTCCGAAAATTTTAATTTCGCGGGCTACCTACCTTAGCGCACCCTTAATGAGGAAAGCATGTGGTAATCGCATATTCGCTGTATTTACGCTTAATTGCTTGTCAGCAAGGAGGTAGAGGGTGCCGCCGGTGTGTTGAATTTTTTTTTTAAGTGAAAACTGCTTTAGTGGCGTTGTGCACTTTTTTTGTGATGGGTAAAAAATGTTAAACTCGCGTCAGGACACGTGACCTGATCGAAAATTCGTAAGACGGAGCTCGCGTCAGGACACGTGACCCGATCGAAAATTCGTAAGACGGCGGGAGAGTTTTTTGTGATGGGTAAAAAATGTTAAACTCGCGTTAGGACCCGTGACCTGATCGAAAAATTCGTAAGATGAAGCTCGCGTCAGGACACGTGACCTGATCGAAAATTCGTAAGACGGTGGGAGAGTAGACCGCATTCCAAAATATCAAAAATGCACAACGTTAATATTCAAGTTTTTTCTTCTACCGGCACTCCCGGAGTGCAACCCGATGATTTTTTTGTTCGCCTATTGTCCCACTGCTGGGCAAAGGCCTCCCAAGTCCAAGTCCTTCCAGAACAGCAAGAAACAAACTCAAACTCAAATCATTTAATTCAACTAAACCAATTACAGGCACTTTTGAATTGTCAAAGGGTCGGTCAGTCAGAAAGATGAAGCTAGTTGCCCATTCCAAAGCGTAGGTACCTATGGAGAAGAACGGGCAAGAAACTCCATGGACACTCTTTTAAATCATAAAATTCTTACAAAATATTTGATTACATCATTCGTGTTGAAATTAACCATGTGAGAACGATGTAGAAAAGACGTGCACGTTAAAAGCGTCCGTTATAGAAAACATAAAAACAATTCAGAAATTAAAAATTACAATAAGCCGTGGCAGCTAAGCGATGACCAGTCCCTACTGACGGCGCCCGTTCACGAACATGACGTATGGATCAGCACCATTCAGCTCAACCATTTTGAAGGGAACTTAATGATCCAACACACACGCCACCACCAGCGAGACATTAGAGTGAGCATGACATACTCTCAGCCGCCAGGGCACATTTAAGTCAATGAAAGACGTACCCAGTAAATGGTAGCTTTATAGAAAGTACATAGTGCTCACACGTGTGCTATGCAATTATACAATACTAAACAATTGAGTTTATACAATGCAAATATAGTTTTCTTCCAATGTTCCGCAGCTCCAGCAATGTTTCCGAATGCTAATTAGTTTAAGCGCCCCTGTGGAGCTGGACCAGCATTGAGCCAAGCATTTTTGTCAGCGATGTAATCCCCTAACTTATAATATGCTTGGCTACATAGTGTGCGTTTAATACAAGATTTAAATTTCGTTTCATTCAGTTGGAGTATGTGGGGAGGAATTTTATTGTAACATTTTAAACAGTACCCCATGAAGGTTGAGTCTACTTTAGCCAGTCTGAAACCTGTTTGAACTAATTGGTCCCTATTTCTAGTCCTATAGTTGTGTTTTTCACCTCTTTTGTTGAACAGATTTAAATTTTTTCTTACGTACATGATGTTTTCATAGATGTATTGACAAGGTACCGTCATGATGTTAATATCTTTAAACAGTTCCCTTAAAGAATCGCGCCTGCGGAGGCCATATATTGCTCTGATGGCTCTTTTCTGCAGAATAAAAATGGACTCGATATCTGCAGCCCGTCCCCATAGTAAAATATCGTAAGACATGATACTATGAAAGTAACTAAAATAGACCAGCCTCGCGGTATCTACATCAGTAACTTGACGGATTTTTCTTACAGCGTAAGCTGCTGAACTTAGCCTTCCTGCAAGAGATGTTAAATGAGGACCCCATTGCAGCCTTGAGTCGAGCGTGATCCCCAGGAAAACAGTTTTATCGACGAATTCTAGTTTCTCTTTGTTCAATACTATGTCACAATCACTACTTTTAACATTTGGTAAAGCAAATCTTATGCATTTAGTTTTTTCCCATTTAATACCAAATTATTAGCAGTGAACCAATTTAGTACCTGCTGTAGGGCGTTATTTACGTCGTCAATATTTGGTGCACGTCTATTTATCTTAAAAATTAAGGAAGTATCGTCAGCAAATAACACCATTTGTGGTTGGTTCTTTATTAAATGGGGTAGATCATTAATATATACTAAAAAGAGGAAAGGACCTAAAATCGAGCCTTGAGGAACACCCATTTTTACTTTTAAAGCAAGAGAATTGACACCATTTATTTGAACTTTTTGCTGTCTATCATTTAAATAAGATTTGACTAAACTGAGCGCAAGTTGACCTAGTCCGTAGTGCTCCAGTTTAAAAAGTAAGGTTTCGTGATTGACGCAGTCAAATGCCTTGGAGAGGTCACAAAAGATTCCTATGGCATCTTGGGCCTCCTCCCACGCTGTAAATATGTGCTTTAATAAGGTGACACCGGCGTCAGTCGTACAACGTCCTTTGGTGAAACCATATTGCTGATCATGTAAGATTTTGTTGGTGTTAAAATGATTAAGCATTTGATTGAGCATTACCTTTTCGTACACCTTGCTGAATACGGGCAACACGGATACGGGTCTATAATTGTTGGTGTCTTTGCTGTCCCCAGATTTAAAAAGCGGTATAACCTTACTGTATTTCATTAAATCCGGGAAGACTCCTTGATCTACACACAAATTAAATATCAAAGCTAAGTATGGTGCTATAGTCTCGATTATGGATGTACAAACTTCCTTGCTGACATTAGAAAGAAAAAAAAAAGGAAAGAATGTATGTGTAGTCACTCGTGGATACTTTTATCCTTTAACCTTTTTACATACCAAGCTATTCAATCAATCAATCAGAAGTCATTTATTCAAATTAAGCTGAGTATCACCTAGAAGCACTTTTCGAACGTCAAAATTACAAAAGATAGTCCCCCAAAAACGCCCGCCCTTCACCACTTCCTAGTGCTATCGCTATATTCTTAGCCAAACTTCTTCGAAATAGTTTTAAAGAAAAACGAATTAGGTAATGATAAACACCTTGAACATCTGTTTATAAGAAGCTTGACCGTTGTGTCTGTCAAGTTCAAGCCACAAGGTTGCTAAACCGTTGCATAAGAAGTGCCTCTACAAATTCAAATACTTATTTCCTCGAATATTTTTTTTTTTTTTTTTTTAAACGTTGCCCCACACTAGGAATTTCTCCTGTGTCGTGGGTGCGTTTACAGACATATAAACTCACATACACAAACAGCCAGACCAGGAACAACTGATTGTAGGTCATACAAATATTTGTTCCGCGCGGGAATCGAACCCGTGACACGCAGCGCAGCAGTCAATCGCTTAACCACTGCGCCAACCGTGCCGTCAATATGATAGGTACAATTTGTTACATGCATTTTTGGTTCCAGCATGTCCTGCGAATTATATGGCGTGCAAATACAAACGAAAACCCATTACTCTTTATACTGTCCATCCTGTATACGGTCTTCGTCCAGGGCACTCTGGGAGCAGACAATCATACAAAAAACCGGCCAAGTGCGAGTCGGACTCGCGCACGAAGGGTTCCGTACCATTATCTATAAAAATTACGTCTGTTACATGGGCCCCCGTTAAATATTTATTTTATTTTATTATTTATTAGTAAAGTAAAAATACAACTGAGTATTTTGTGAATATTTCAAGTGCCTACCTGTTGCCATTATTGATATCGAGAAAAAAAGGGCAAAAAAATCGCGTTTGTTGTATGGGAGCCCCCCTTAAATATTTATTTTATTTTGATTTTAGTATTTGTTGTTATAGCGGCAACAGAAATACATAATTTGTGAAAATTTCAACTGTTTAGCTATCGCTGTTCTTGAGATACAGCCTGGTGACCGACAGACGGACGGACAGACATAATTGACATAATGTTATCTCATCATATTAGTACATAAACTGCGTTTGCGATTTATTTGCCAAACATGTAAACAAATATGAGTTATTGGAAAAATAACTTTAATACCTACACAATAAAGTACTGTTTACGCTACAACTTCAAACATTTTTATAACTTTTTCAATAATACTAGTCACTCTGAAATCAACTTAATACTTAATTTTCACTCTACTAAAGTTGATATTTGTTTAACTTGAAATAACATCAATTGAAAACATGAATAGACTCGATCTATTCTTGGTTACTCGTTTATCTTGAAAAATAGGAACACTTTCTTCACAAAACAAAAGACATACGCGTTCTGATTACACACACAAAATTCACGGCCAGCCAGTAAAGACCCAAAAATAATCTCTTAAAATGCACTAAGATACAACACCGATTCGAAAGTGTACAACTCGATTAGAATTCGAAATCGATTCGGACAGTATCGATTAGTATTCGAGTCGTGTTGGGATCGACACACATTGTGTCCTGATCATTTTTAACGATCCTTCCGGCTTCGAAACGTGTCAGTATGTTGGGTTTTAGAGTTGACGAGACGAGTATGTGACGATTGATAATTGGAGGTCGAAGAAATCGAATGGACTGTAGAATAGAATAGAATAATTTATTTCAGATAATTAAAATCCATATCTTGTTAGTATATTATATATTAGCAACAATATTAGCTTACAATTATGTTAGTATTGTTAGTACTTATCTATAAATAGACTACTATACAAAACCATTCACTACCCTCACCCAGTGTTTTTGAATGGGGCAGTCAAATCGAGCAGCAGTGACTTTCAGAATGCTATTTTTAGCACCCCGCAGACGCTGCAGCAAAGAAGCCGATTTTTTGCGAGTTATGGCCTCGAAGCCGTCCCGTGTAGGCTTCTGCAAACATTCCGGAGGCACTGCAGCGCCACGGTAGCTGAAATCATTGTTATATTGAACCCGCAGGGTGTCATAGGATCGTCGCGTATAGCTCACCCACAGGCCACTCGAGTAAAAAGATTGACAATACGCTTTAAAGAGCGTTATCTTTACTTGAATTGTGCATCGAGCGAACCTGCGAGCAAGCATGTTACTACGATAACGACGAGCAAAATAACATATTATCCTGACTCTTCCTCTAGAATTGTGGATATTGGAAAAAGCAGCAGCACTTTCCTGCAACTAATCATTTTAGGGTGTGGACGTTAATATCCTACTCGTACTATAATATTATAAACGCAAGTTTGTGAGGATGGATGGATGGATATTTGTTACTCTTTCACGCAAAAATTACTGAACGGATTTGGATGAAATGAAAGAAATTACACAGATAGTTTATAACCCGGATACTTTATATCCCGATATTCCTACGGGACCGAAACTTATGCGGGTGAAAACGCGGGGCGCAGCTAGTATTTAATAAATATTGCACGCTTGCTTGCAGGCAGAATACAATGACACTTAGGTTATAAGATTTTACCTTTACCAAAACAATGTACTTGTAGCAAATAAACGTTTGATTTGATTTGAATTAATCATAAATACAGGGTGGGTACGTCAATACTAAATAAATTAAACCTCGTTTAATATCTAGCTAATCAAAATCAAAAGTCGTTTATTCAAATTAGGCTGAGAATCAGCACTTTTTGAACGTCAAAATTACAAAAGACAGTCCCCCAAAAACGCCCGCCCTTCACGTCGTCGTAATGAACGTAATGACGTCCCCAGTCTAAAAACAAAAGTCAATCAAATACTTGATTTCCAATTAGTCACTATAGTTAATAATCAGCTGATTGGCAACCCATAGTCAATCCATAACTTATTCCGTTTTTTTTTACCGTTATTAATTTTGATGTCTACTTTTAAGAATTTGATGGTCTCAAAATACTTCTACGCTCTATTATTGCCAGTGATTTAATTTATTGTCGTCCTGAAATAAAATATTAGGTAAGGTCAACTGCACACCCTTACTAGCACTAGGAATAAGAAAACCACCGACTACAAGATCCTATCAACGACAAATTACTACAATGGACTTGCAGTTGACTGTATCTACTACTGTTACCAATTTGTTTGGAAATCGTGATCATAAGAATAGAAAACTACGCTTGTTAACCTTGACTAAAATTCAAAACGTGGTAGTGTATGTCTGTATTAAAAACTTGTATGGAAATATCTGTTTTCTTGTCCGCAATCACTCCGTTGTGCCTTTGGAGTTTGGACGCCAAGCAGAGCTTACCTATAATACGTAGGTGCCTTATTGTAATCGTAAGTGATAATTACAGGGTAGCGGGATCGTCCGAAAGGGTTACCGCTGCCCTGGAACAGAAAGGGCTAAGGAAGGAACACGGTTGGGTTTTAGTCAGTAAGAGTCTGACACTCCCTTCCGCTCCACCCAGAGCGGGAGGGGTCAATGATGATTTCCATCCGAAAAAAAAAGTGATAATTACAGCTTATTAATCGATTCGATTCAACTAAAAACAATTTTGATTATTAACTCTAGTTTCCCAGGAATATAAGAATCTTAGATGGCGATTTTCCCAAAGCTCTAAACATCTACTTGGTGAATATGAATATCTCGAGGATGCAGCGACGTAGTATAATAAAATTGAAGGTTAAACAAACTTACGTGAAGTGAAGTTTGACCGTAATTATACGAGTCGATGCATCCGAAGAGATTTTCGGTCCCCCCCTCCCGTAAGTCTCTGCTCACTAAACTTACCCGTTGAACTATGTGTTCTCTTTTAACTTTACTTTGACACTAGGGGCGCCGTGCGCGCGCGCTCTGTGGGGGACTTGGCCTTTTGGCTTTTAATTTTTTTTTTTCTGCTCTAAAAAGTGTTCGATGCATGGTACATTTAGGAGTGGACTAACTAACTAATTACTTAACCATATACCCATTCTATGTACGAGGGGCTTGTGTCTAAGTAATAACAGCCGCACGGGTCGATCGATCAGGTTAAGCTACGCTTGCCGCGGTTGGTCCGTGGATGGGTGACCATTTTCACATACCAAGTCCCCTCCGTGCCTCGGAAAGCACGTTAAGCCGTTGGTCCCGGCTGTCATTCGTGGATCTTTGACAGTCGTTACGGGTCGTCAGTAGCCCGAAAGTCTGACAACCAGTCTTACCAAGGGGTATCGTATTACCCAGTAACTGGGTTGTGGAGGTCAGATAGGCAGTCGCTTCATGTAAAATACTGGTATTCAGCTGCATCCGGTTAGACTGGAAGCCGACCCCAACATAGTTGGGAAAAAGGCTAGGCAGATGATGATACCCATTCTATGTACCTATGTTTATTAATCTTCACAAAACCAGTCGTAACGTTAACGTCTCGTGAGTAATAAGCAGCCATTTTCTAGCTATCATTAATATCTACAGGCCTGTGTGCAGGTCAAATTCTTGACACTATTTATGTCTTTATTTAAATATACGTATAATTTTATAGTAACTAATTTAAGCTATAAATAGCTAATATGATTTAGTTGGAAATTCCTTGGAATGAAATAGAAAGTAGTGTTTAAAAGTCTATGATTAATAGTCCGGAAGGCATCGCCATATTTTTTAATTATGCCACAGACAATGACTTCTGCTGTCTCGTTGGTGGATTTATAGACACGGAATTTAAGTAGCACATAATTTAGTTTATTTTCCGCAAAAATTAGCACGAAATCAACTTACCAAGCCGTCAATTTGTCAGCTCGCTTTCGTTGAAATCAAAATTGAATGAAATGAAATAGTTTATTCAGTACATAGGACATTGGAATCACTTTTACACGTCATATTATAAAAAAAATAAGCTAGATGGACTCAACAATTCCTATCTGAGTACCGGAGAAGAAATGGCGAAACAAAACTCAAGGGTCATGTGAAGGGTAGCGGGATTGTCCGAAAGGGTTACCGCTGCCCTGGAACATAAAGGGCTAAGGAAGGAACACGGGTGGGTTTTAGTCAGTAAGAGTCTGACACTCCCTTCCGCTCCACCCAGAGCGGGAGGGGTCATTTAATGATTTCCCATCCACAAAAAAAAAGGGTCATGTGAAGACCATGTAGATGGATGTCTGAAATGGTCATTTGAGGGAAGTACCACCTATTATATTTGAGTGGACCTGTCCTGTCAGTGTAAGCAATTGTCAGTGATCGTGTAGCTCAACTCAAAACTACAACTGCTCCATGTTAACAATGTCAAATTGTTTGACAGTGCCTCTAATTCGTTTCAGCAATGGCAGTTTTGATAGTTCAAGTATTACTACTGAAGTTAATTGAAGTGCGCTTGACCGACATCCACCAACCAAGACCCAAAGGTAGGCCTACCTTTGGGTCTTGGTCGGTGGATGTCACATGTCATCGAATTTTTCGGTTCTAGGACATGCCAGTTTCCTCTCGATGCTTACCTTCATTTGTTATGAAAGCAGTGGGGATGGGATAATTTACACCAAGTAAAGCACCTGTCTGAGTTCAAACCTACGACCTACACGAACTCGTAAGTCACGCCCGTTACCACTTGGCCACAAACCAAACCAAGGCAAAACCTGTGCAGCGATGTTAATTCTTCTATTTCAATATAAATTATGTACTATAGGTTTCTGAGAAATTACTGGAATATGAGTAAGTTCTTAGACCAGACGCATAAGCTCATGTGCCGAGTTCTGAGGTCTGCTAAAGCCTTTTTTTTTTGGCTAAAATCATCAGAAATCATCAGATGACTTCTTCTGGGCGTGTAAGACTTTTACAGTCTCAAACCCACCCGTGTTCCTTCAGTTGCCTGTGCCAGGGGCCATGGTATGTCCTTCGAACAACCCGCGAACATGGCAGGCATCGGCCCTAGCAGACCCCGTCATTTAGTGCTGACATCTCTTTGAGGCGCGCGTGGAACACAACGCGCCGTCGACCCGGGCCTGATCCTTACCCGACGGAGTTCTGCTAAAGCCTCTGGTTGTAATAAGACGACGTGATGTAGATACCTTAAAATACACACAAGAAAGAAAGAACACAAAAGAGAAGACATTGTAAACACATGACGCGATGTCTCTGGAATTACAGATGGGTCACCGCCGCCTTGTTTGCTATCAAATAACAGTCATCGAAGCTCTGTTATATAATAGGCATCCGTTGGCACCCTTACACTTGATACTTTTAAATAGACCTACTAAAACACTAGCCCAGAGCCATGTGGTACAGTTTCGTATCGTTTACGAATCTTTGTTTTATGCAAAATTGTGTTCATATGTGTTACCTCCGTAACGGTCGACCTCTATACTTGTGAATTTAGAAGTTAGGTGCGCTGCACATCACGTGCTTTGGGTGTGAAAGCGATAGTGAAACTATAGGTGGCCATTTTGAATTGTCTTCACTGTTCATCTTTTCCTTCGTTACAGACATATCATGCATAAAAAAAAGCTAGCCTGGGGGTCTACTCCGAAGTAGTATCGGCCGAATGTTCGGCCGTTTCCTGCTACGAAGTTACACTATTTGGTTCAGTCGGTTCCGATCCTACACTCCTACACTCTTTCCAATATTGACTATGGTCCCGACCCAACTGAGCCGATGCGAACTTTTTTCGCATTTTTCAATAATATTCGCTTCGGCCGTGTGTCAGTCCAATCCGAATATTCGCACTTTGCACTTCGGAGTAGACCCCCAGATTACCAAAATGGCGCCAGATAAACGCTTAGTAAGTAATATTCGGACTTTGTAACATTTACACCTAATTCATAATCGCGATTTACTTGCCAAACATGTAAACAGATTTGAGTTATTAGAAAAATAACTTTAATTCCTACACGACAAAGTTCAGTTTACGATACGATACAACTTCAAACATTTTTAAGAATTTTTCAATATTGCTAGTCACTCTGAAATCAACTTATTTTTCTGAAATCAACTATTAATTTACTACTGAAATAAAGTTGATATTTGCTTAACTAGAAATAACGTCAGTTGGAAACGTAAAATAGAATATACCTTATGTAAATGTCACCACAGACAGTCTGCACTGCGCACAACCAATCTCTGTCTATCAGTTTTGTATTTTTTCAACTGAAAAACTGATTATGGTAGAATTTCATAAAAATTTATTCTAGCACATGAGGCTTTTCAATCAGGAAAGACCTTTTTTTTAGCGTGAATACAGATTCATCATACAACAAACAATCAAATAAAACATACACACAAACACATCCACATATACAGCCAAACATGCACACTAAACAAAAACACATACACACATACTACAAAATATTCTATTCTACGCTATAGCCTACACCTACTACTCCGCCAATAAAACAGAAAACCTCATGCTAACTGCATATTCTACTCGCTCTACCTAAGTAACAAACCTTAATACTCATTCATTAATATGACATACATGCTTCCTTATTAATACACATACGATAATTTGTACAACCCACGATCGATATACATCGACGAATTCATTTAATAAGTACATTGAGGTCAGTAGATCAGAGAATACCGGTTTATGGTTACGTAGCAGAATTCTAAATCATCTCAAAATACAACATTATCATACATCATTCTGTGTACCAATTTTCACAATCCTTCTGCTGCACGAGTAGTAGGTATGATTACCGTGGAAACGGATTTTGTCGGCAGAAGAGTAGACAAAATTACAGATATCATCAACTGCCTAGCCTTTTTCCAACTATGTTGGGGTCAGCTTCCAGTCTAACCGGATGCAGCTGAGTACCTGTATTTTACATGGAGCAACTGCCTATCTGACCTCCACAACGTAATACGTTAACAATACAACAAAATCATGAATTCTTATTTTGCAACTTTTTTCTTCCTTTTCGCGTCGATGGCACGGCAGTTTATTAAATTTTGTTGGCCTAAAATTAAAGCTTTGAAAACATGATAATGATAAACTGCTCCCCAGATAAAACCATTTGGTCACTAAGCACCAAAATAAATATTATCTTATCTTCGTTAACATAAGCTTAGTTTAAAACTTAGGTTCTCAACGTACGCGTTTGATATTTTCAGGGGGGCAGTAGAAGACTGAGAGAAAATTGTACATCGTATCTTACGACAGTATATTAGTATCATCTGCCTGCCTTTTCCCAACTATGTTGGGCCAGGGTCGGTTTCCAGTCTAACCGGAGGCAGCTGAATACCAGTATTTTACATGTAGCGACTGCCTATCTGACCTCCGCAACCCAGTTATTGGGTAATACGATACCCCTGATTATGTTTGTTTGTTTATGTGACGTTATTCTTATGACCATGTCCACATGCGGGGAAAACCATGTACAAATAGCTATTTTAATCTTACCGTTTCACAGTTGCATTTTATAGTTTTTCCCAGGTTGTTGTAATACTAAATTCGGTTTTTTTTTATTATTTTTTTTATTTTGGATCTACCAATATCGGTCTGCATCACCCACAAGTTGACTGATAGAAATGCCTACGCCATTACGTCCGCCTATGTACTTACGTGGTTAATAAAAGTAAACCAACAGTTACTAACAGTTTTATCTATTAGTAAGTAAATAAATATAATAATAATAAAAAGTGTTTATTTTTCACCACAAGCCAAAAAAAACAATAGAAACAATATTTTACACAACAAAAAATAGCTGACGTTTTTTTGGCTGTGGATCGCTGGTGCCTGTGGTAGGTAGTAACACCTGTAATACAGGTCACCAGGTCCCCACCTGTTTATCGTTACATATTTGGTAGCTTACATATATCACAGCAAGTAACAAAAGTTTCAAACAATTAGTGAGCTTATTTTTAGAGTAAAGATAAATACAAAAACGATTAAAAAGTAAAAGTATGTGGTAGGAAGTAAAAGATATCCTTTTCCTTTTTTCTTTTGACGTCGTATAATTTTGTTTTATTTATGACCAGCTTCTGCACGCGACTGCGTCCGCCGCGTGGAGCAACTTTCTTAATTTTGATTCCTTTGACCTTCTACAAAGTATTAGAAAACTTAAAGAAAAACATGGATGAAATAGGCAGAGTCGTTCTCAAGATAATGGCGTGACCAAGGGAAATAGGGATTAATTCTTATGTATATAGATAGGTTGTATTTAGTTTAGTTTTCTTAAGTTCTTTCCATTTTTAAGAAACACCAAGATTCTCGCAAGTCATGTAACAGCACTCGATTTGGCCCACGACGGGTGAAACTAAGAAAGTGTCACACACATATAGCTAAGCTACAATTTACTCAAATGCTGGGGAAATCTAGGCAGTTGGCAGACTCTCGCATGCCTAGATTTTAAACACTGTCTTTTGAGCTTAGAACTGACAATGTTTGCAAGATGTATGGAGCTTTTTAGTGGTGTTTTGCGGTTTCTAAAACATTGTTTTGTGTAACATGATGTCTCGTTTACTGCTGTATATTTCTGTTATTATGGTCTTCCCGCTACACTTAACACAAAAACACAACGCAATTTCATCGTAGCCTTTCGATCTTCTGTGACTCGGATGCGTAAAAATTAAAATAATATTGGCAACATAATAATTATGTTGCCAATATTATTTTAATTTTGGTAGTAATTTTTTCATAATTATTATGGTATTCGTAGCTCACCTAGTTTTATCTATCGATATTTTGAGCACAAATAGTTAGCTTTTATAATGTTTTCAAATTACAGCGTTGACAAGTATGGGAAGACACTGTAGGCTTATCATTGTCAGAAAAATAGAAAACGTTCTACAAATCTATAGTCTACAATGCCTACAACGTTCTCACATTCACCAAATATAAAATAATCGTAAAAAAATTAAATGAAAACCTATTTAACCCAATGACATGATTGCCATTACAACTGTCACAACACTGACTTAATATCCTGCTTACAAAAGCCACTTATAGAGTTTTTTGAAACAAAATTAATCAACTATATTTTCTCTCTCTTCCACAGAATCAAGAAAACTCTTCGGCGGCTACCGAATAACTCCCACCTACTGCAAAGCGTCGCGTGCCGCAAAATACAACAGAGGAAACACAATATGCATGTTCAACCACGAATGTTACCAGCGAGGGGGGGAAGTAGTGGGGGCTTGCATGGACGGCTTCCTCTTCGGGGCCTGCTGCCAGCTCAAATCTGACAGCCAATCACACATCCCCAAAGGCCCTGGCATCGTCATGACGAGTTACCTAGACTATCCAGAAGCAACAGAAGGTGACGATTACGATGCAGAAGAATTAAGTGCTTGGCATAACAGTTATAAACCTGTAGTTACCCCTGGGTATAAACCTGCAGATAAGACATCAGCTACAACGTTTAAACCAGAAGATTTGAGCACGGAAGGAGAACACGCCGAAATGATCTCTGAAGGGTTGACGCAAATCACGAATACGTTGCTCAGCTCGCCTCCTAAAGATAGTAATGGCGTTATATATATGAAGCCAAAACCTGATTATTATACGCACAGCAGTATTGATCACGGTGGGCCAGATACTATTCTAGTACATACTAATGGGTCTGTAGTAGATACGGTGGTTAGACCTTCAGATTTCAATATTCAACTGTCTTCCATGCAGACGAAGCCTACGGTTACTCCAAGTACTTCTACAACAGAGGCTCAAAAGACGGTATCAACCCATCGACCTATCAGACCGATCTTCAGGCCAAAGCCTGTGACGTCAACAGAGAATTACGTCATAATTTCAACAGTCACCAAAGACACGCAGAAGCCCCCCGAGTTGTCGTCAATTAACAGTATTATTCAAATGCTTAATGATAGTACGCCAAGTATGAAGGACGATGTAACCCCATCTATTGATGTTATGGAAACAAAATCTTCACCAGCTCCATCATACTCTTACACGTATCCAAGTTTCTCATCCACCGGTCACTACGTCACTCTGAAACCTACATCATTGTCAACATATTTGACAAGGAAACCAGCGCCAAGCAAAAAGCCGTCTTATGATTATATACACACGACTCCAAACAGCTTACCGCAGGATGATAAGCCGTCATCGTACTTCTCTTCACCGAGCCCTAGTCAGTCTACTAGTCAAGCTATTGATGCCTTCAATAGATATCCTACTGATCCCACTGATTTTGGTGACTTGTCTACCTTCAGTTATGTTAGTTCTACAACCACGCCGAGACCAACCGCTCCTAAAAAGCCTCCGTCTACCAGCTATGTAACTGGAGCTAATCCCATTCGAAGACCAGCAGTTCCTCAAAATGTAGTAACCACCTATGATGCTGCTGACTCCGTTGACACATTCTCAAGTGTCACACCAACTGTCATAGTCCTAACAGATATCCACACAACAAAGACACCTCTAGACGCTGATGAACCTCAATTCGTTGAAATATCTCAAGAACCTTTCAAGAAACCAGTCAGCCAGATCACTGTTAACAACCATATTGCTGCTACTAATAACATTTACATGGGAAAACCACCAACATACCCATCTACTTCTTCACCTACAGTAGTTATTACGCCCAAACCTGGTTTAGTGACTACTCCTTATCCAATCAAAGCTTCAATAGGTACAAGGCCTGCTCCTATTTTGACAAGTCCTATTATGGAATTCACTGAAGCACCAACGACGAATAAACCAGAAATGCAGACATCGCCTGATGATCTGATCAACTTCCCACCGGTAAGGAACCCGATGCTGAATGCCTCTGGATCAAATCCTTCACTATACAATACTAGTATATCAATGTCTGACAATGAACTAGATATTCTTCATGACGTAGAATTCACAACACCAACATGGGAAATGGATGAAAAACTAAACGAAAAAATGAATGTATTCGTCAACAAAATTGTTGGTAACCTTCAAGGAACGTTCCAGGAGTTACACGATATAGTAATATTAGGTAGGAAACCAAACGAAACAGCAATAAAAACGACCACGACAAAGCCGAAAAGGACCACGACAACCACGAAAAGGCCTTTTCTGACGACCACAAAAAGGCCACTGAGGTTGACCACAGCGAAGGTGACCACGCGAAGGCCGCCGGTGAAGACGACAAAGAAGCCGGTGCGGCTGACCACGCAGTATCGACGGCCAACCACAACGCAGCCGCCGACCACAACTACTGCCCCTACGAAAAAGCCGGTAAGCTAATTCTGTAAAAATACAAGAACCTTTTTTTCTTAACACATTAAGGACACATAGGAACGAGGCACAATAGAAGTTTTATTGTTATTACATCGAGGGGTGTTTAGTGTCCTGCAAAGTGTTAACATTTTTCATGAATTGAATTACTTGGGAAATTTCGCGAAATTTACAATCTTGTTATTTAAATTTTGGCCCTAACTAAAGATCCGTTTTACGAGTACATCACCTACAGCTACTAAGCATTTAGTTAACGTTATTGATTTAAATGTTTTATTTGCTTGTTTTATTTAAAACAGATATTTAAAGTCTTCATACAAAACAATACAACACTTATATATTTAAACACACATTAGGGCTGATTTTTCCAAAGCTAGGTACTTACCCGTAGCCTAGCTAAGTTACAAGTTTCAAAGAAACAGCTGCGTCGACTTTTAATCCTAATATTTTCAGGTGACGACCACAAAAAAGCCAAAGCCAACAAAGAAAGTGACGACGACCACACAAGCAGCCACGACCACGACCACGGAACTGGCGGATGAACTGACCACAGAGAACTATGTTGAACGGCCTGTTGATTATAATGATAAGAATTGTAAGTATTTGAATGTTCACCATAATATGAAATGACAATTTTAACGTCCACGTCTGAGGATGATGAATTCTTCCATTCAACACATCCGGCTGAGTTGCGTTTAGTAAAACAATTATATTTATTCACAAACAATTACAATTTACAAGCTAACACTAAAATAACAAAATTATATCCTAACTAAAATTATTTACAAACTAAAATATAGTGTCGAGAAATTCATCCGCATCGCTGTCGACTGGCAATGTACCAAACAGACTGGCGGCATTGCCACGTTATACAGCAATGCTTAGCCTCTGGCCAAGGTAAAAGCCAGCCCTTGGGTCATGGGAACTGTCACCCAGTCGTGTTGAAGTTTACTTTTAAAGAAGATCATGTTTATACATATAATTCTTCTGTATGTGTATATGTCACTGAACTCCTCTTTAGATTCACACTTGGCCCTGGTAGGTGGCGCTGTTTGGGCAGGACAACGTCTATCAGGTCCGCTAATCTCATATAAATTCTGTTTCGTTTTTTAACCTTTCTGTGAGACAGTAGTCTGGTAGTTAATATTCACTTATAACTTATCTCATTTTGTGAGGAGCATTAGCTCTTTTTGTTACAAATACTCACTCAAAAATCAATTTCGAATACATTTCCCTGAAGTAGATAAGCATGTAAATTATCTGAGATTATGAACACTGCAGCAGACATCATGAATCTATGATCAACATTTTATTTTTCTTCTTTTCGGTGTAACCGCTATTTTGCAAATTTCTTTTTCAATACCGATGCGCTTAATTATTCCTTTCCATATTTCTAGTGTGTGGCGTCCGTCCCCTCTCAAAGACGGGCCGTATCGTCGGCGGCAAGAGCGCTGCGTTCGGCGAGTGGCCCTGGCAGGTCCTGGTCCGGGAGTCCACCTGGCTCGGTCTCTTCACCAAGAACAAGTGTGGAGGCGTCCTTATCACCAATAAGTTTGTTACTACTGCTGCGCATTGTCAGCCTGGGTGAGTTTGAATTTTTATCGGCAGATTTAGAAATATTTATCAGCAAGAGATATGATTTATTATGTGACAGGTTTACGAAAGCCTTACATAAAACTTTGATGTTGATCAAAATCAACAGTCATTTATTCAAATTAGGCTGAGAGTCAGCACTTTTCGAACGTCAAAATCACATAAGACAGTCCCCCAAAACGCCCACCCTTCACAACTCCCTAGTGCTTCCGCTGAAAGAAGTAGCTCAACAAACTCCCCAGCAGCACAGCTGTCTGTTCAGTTTGAAAATACTTGATTATATTATAAACCACTATCATTGCATACCAACCTCCCTTTGTATGCAATAACAGCAAATCTCTAAGGAGCTTGGAGCCTAGGCGCAGTATGTTAGATGGATTCATCTAACATACTGCGCCTAGGCCCCAACGTACGCCCCAACGTATTACGTGGAGTGATTACTCCACGTAATATTTAGATCGACCAAGGCCCCAATTCTGTATGGTAATTATTATACCCCGCGTAATCTTACCACGTGCAAACCACGTCAATGTCATGTCTTGTAACGGCAAGGAATCAAAATGTCAACCGTACAGACAACATATATTTTGACAAGATAAACCATAGACTATACACTTATAAACTGAGAAGATAAACCACGCCAACTTTGCGTTTATTTCGCGCGGTTTCATTAATTGTGTCATAGAGAATACGTTAATAGCAGATATCGTAATTAGCTATGTAACTGATGTGGTTTAGAAGTAAGGAATCATTAAGAGCGTGTACAACGTACGGCATTTCATACAAACTTTCAAGTCCTTGTTTTTCGAAATGCATGAACCGATTTTAATGAAACTTCCTACGCATAAGCAGGATATATAGGTCTAAAAAGTTAATTGAGAACATTTTTGAAGTTTGTATGAAATGCCGTACGTTGTCAACGCTCTTAAGTGGTCATAGTGAATTAGGGCCCACCAGCTTGTCTTTTAGTCGTTATCACACCGTATATGAGCGTGTCAAGGAGCCTAACAGCTGAATAAATTCTAGCCACAGTTCCACGTCGCCATTGGCATTTAAAGATGTAGTGTAGCTTCAGAAAGACTTATAAGAACGTCTGTAAGCTATTGTCGTTGAGGTTTATAAAAGACCATGAAGTGGTATTTAATCGCCTGTGGAATTCCTTTAAAATTGCAACTCACCAATCAGCGACTGGTGTCACCCTCTTTGCATTTGTTTTTCACAGTATTTCTATGTCATCATCATTATTCTCCAACCCTCATCACAATTTATTTGGGGTCCTTGCAACATGTCTTTTTCTTCAATACTTCTCTATTAGTCGTATTTCTATGCATAAAACTAATAATTTCTTTGCCCATCTTTCAGGTTCCTAGCATCTCTAGTAGCAGTATTTGGAGAGAATGATATATCCGGAGACTTTGAACCAAAGAAGCCAGTATCGAGAAACGTGAAGAAGGTCATCGTGCACCGGTCTTACGATGCAGCCACCTTCGAGAATGATCTCGCGCTTTTAGAACTAGAAGCGCCTATCAAGTTTGATGCTCATATTGGTAAGTGAATTGACTCTATAGCATTTGCTTATAAGACTTTGATAAGGCTTGCACAAAACGGAGAAATTAGGAAAATGTCGTTAGGAGAGTTTTATGTATGAATGTCGATATAAGAGTAGGGGAAGACCAAAGAAACGATGGAAAGAATGTGTGAATGATGATATGATTAGCAAGGCAAGGGGGTGCCTTGCTAACCATATCATCATTCACACATTCTTTCCATCGTATGAAAGAATAAAACATGTTGCGCCGACCCCAAATAAATTGGAATAAGGGCTGGAGAATGATGACTTGTACAAACCAGGGAAGCAAGGCACAAAGGGTATCATCATAATTTGCCTATAGCGTTCCCACTGCTCTTAACCCACAGGGAGTGGGCCAGACTCCACCATGCGGGGCCATTTTGGAAAGGCCAAAAATTCAAAGTAAAAAAAGGAAAAATTTTAGTTTGAGGAAGCCGGTTTTCTCACGAAGTTTTCCTTCACCGTTTTGAGAGCAGTGGTGATGAAATAAATTACACAAAGTAAAACCTGCGTGAGTTCGAAACTAAGACTGACTCGTAATCCGAAGCTGGGCTGGGCTACCATTTGGCTATTACTTCTCACATAAAAGGAAGGAGCTTATGTTACCAAGGCTGCCAATGATGATACTAACTATATGCGGAGTAGGAAGAGTAAATCGTTGAAACATCAGTAGGTAACAAATTGCAGGTAGGTATTGATTACCCCCTCGCCCCGCCACCAAAACCGGGCGCGGCGGAAGGGCGGTCACCTTAGAAAGCTGTTCATATTGAAGATAATTATTAAGAGAGATGTTATCATGATCAGTTTTCATAATAAGAAAGCTACTGGTCGTTGAAGTATATCTTGACCATCCACTGATTAAAAACTATGCCAATGTAAAGAAAAGAAAATACATTTATTTAGCACAGACTAAAAGGCACAAAATACACCAGATACATACGTCAGACCAAAACAATAAATTGTTTAATTGTTTATTGTTAATTAAAACGGTAACACCAATTACATTAATTAACATAAAGATATGGTAGGTATACAAAAATATTTCAAAATTTTAGTAGTTAGTAGATATACAAAAATTCAATAAAATAAAGATCAAATAAAAATTTTAAAGTCCGCTGTAAGAAATTAGCATGAAAATGTGCCTCACGGCTGCGCCAAAAAGGCCCAGCTTAGCAAAAATGACGAACGACTCGGATTTTCAACTGGACCTGACGTGTGAAGTGATGGATATAAATTGTACTGCAACGTGACGTGCAGTGGCGTGTTAAACATACATACTTAAATAATAATGTAGAAGCGTTTCTGCATCATCTGCCAGCCTTTTCCCAACTATGTTGGATTCGGCTTCCAATCTTACCAGATACAGCTGAATAACCAGTATTTTATATGAAGCGGCAGCCTATCTGACCTCTACAACTCAGTGGGTCTACTCCGAAGTAGTATCGGCCGAATGTTCGGCCGTTTCCTGCTACGTAGTTACTATTTGGTTCGGTCGGTTCCAATCCTACACTCCTACACTCTTTCGAATATTGACTATGGTCCCGACCCAACTGAGCCGATCCGAACTTTTTTCGCATTTTTCATTATTATTCGGTTCGGCCATGTGTCGGTCCGATCCGAACATTCGCACTTTGCACTTCGGAGTAGACCCCCAGTTACTTGGTAACACGATACCCCTCGGCAAGACTGGCTAGCGCAGTGTCGTACCTTCAACACTGCAAACTGGAGAACAAAATTAAATACGTGAAATCTGCCGCGAAGATATCAACCTAGCCTTTTCCCAACCATGTTAGGGTGTCAAATTCTCTCTGTATATTTAGACTTGTCTTCTATCTGTTTAGACTGTTTCCAGTTATGCTGCTGCAGCTGTAATCTGATGTGAAACCTAAAGTGATGTGTTTAAAGTAATCTTTATTTCTAAATTCCAGTGCCAATTTGCATGCCGCCTGACGAAGCTGACTTCACGGGCCGGGTAGCGACCGTCACGGGCTGGGGTCGACTCAAGTACGGAGGCTCAGTACCAGCTATATTGCAGGAAGTACAGGTATAAATTGGTTTTCTTTAGTTTTACTTTGGGTTTCTGCTTCGATAATATACGACCAGTTTTTGCCAATTGAGGTCTTTGCTTCATTTCTCATCTTCTAATCTGTAAAATGCTCGATTATACTCATTACAAATTAATTATGATGATAAAGCTCGCCTTCTGTTACATGGCACATCAAGCTACTACAATCTGTCAAAGTTTAATAGATTTTCAACTTTATCGTTAAAGCAATATGTTCAAGGTTGATTGATAGTTTCGGGTAGTTTGATGTGCTCCAGTCTGTACTTAAAAACAATGGACCGAAATATCGGTGCAAAGCAGAGGTGTACTTTGTGAATACAGGTTTGATATTCTTTCATTATTTTCCAGGTGCCTGTAATAGAGAACAGTGCATGCCAAGACATGTTCCAGACAGCAGGACACTCCAAGAAGATCCTCAACTCATTCATCTGCGCGGGATACGCTAACGGACAGAAGGATTCTTGTGAGGTAAGTATTGTAAATACGGTTGATGGTGGATGGACGCTACTGTAGGTGCGACACTCGTAGCCAAATTCTAGGCCGACTCAATTTAGATTTCTATCGACGCGCTAAGGAAAGACTATCAATGGTACATCCAGTCGAGGTGAAAGGCCTGTGGTTATCTGCCTGGCTGTACGGTTCGGCGGGATGACTTCTTATTTTCGCAGAATAGTTCTTGAATATCTTTGGTCATATTATGTGTGATCCATACCTACTGTAATTTGAAAACATTGTAAAAGCCAATTATTTTTAAAAGAGTAACCGTGGACTTTCTTGCCGGCTCTTCTCCATAGGAAACGACCAATTCGAACCGTGCAGCTAGCTTCTGAAGTTTCATAAGTGCCGATGTAGGTCTAAGTGAAATAAAATATTTTGATTTTGATTAGTGAGATGACAGATAGCCTGTTGATTATAAATTCGTTTTGGAAATATAATTTGGAAGCGTTCCTCCTCGTAACATACCTACTGACGAAAAGGACATGTTTAACAGTTTTTTTTTCTTCTTTAAATTATGGTTTAGGAACAAATCGTGTCCTACAAAAACCTCCGAGTTCGAAAGGGGAAGATGATGATTGAAATACCTACAATACATAACATAACATCACGCCTTGTTCCCCCGAAGGGTTGGGCATACCTAAAAGTCGTGGACAGAAATAGGATATATTAGGGCTTCTTTCAGATTAATTTATTTTCATTTCTGAATTGTTTTTATTTTTTTTTTAGTATGGATGCTTTAAACGTGTACGTATTTCTACATCGTTCTTACATGTATAATTTCAACATGAATTATGTAACCAATATTTTTTGTAACAATTTAATGATTTAAAAGAGTGTCCGTGGAGTTTCAAAGTTTGGAATGATTAACTATCTGTTATAATTTCTGACTGACCGACCCCTTGACAATTCAAGTGCCTGTAATTGTTTTACTCAAAATAAATGCTTTGAGTTTGATTAACCAGCTGATGTCCGGTTGATGTGGCGATGCTTGGGGGAGCACCATGCCCAACAGCAGACTTCTTTTACCTGCATGATAATAATGGCGATGAACCAGACAATTGGGTTCGTGGCGGTACATGACATAAATATTATATTTTAAACACGTCTCTATCTTCCTTTTCCAGGGTGACAGTGGCGGCCCCCTAGTCCTTCAACGTGACGATGGTAAATGGCAGCTAGTCGGCACGGTGTCCCACGGCATCAAGTGTGCAGCCCCCTTCCTACCCGGAGTGTACATGAGGACCACCTTCTATAAACCATGGCTAAAGAGTCTTACCGGTGTCCATTGAAATTAGAATGAATTTTGAAATTGAACGAATGAATTGTGTCGGAAAATTGGATTTTGAATTTGTGTGTGATTCTGAATTTGTGTGTGTTTGTGACTATCGTGTGTGTAATTATTGTCATATTGGTATACGAAATTAATCAAGTATGTGCAGAAGAATATTTATTAGGAATTATTACGGTTTTTTTATTATTTCATCAAGCATTGTGAAAAAATACAATATCACAAGTATTCAAACTAAATGGTTTATAATCTAATTTATTTGTGTTTCTGTGAAATATAAAAAAAAAACAATTTTCAGAATTATTTTGGAAACTCGTCTTATTTAGATTTGTATTATTTAAACATCGTCATCAAATTATTATAATTAGTAAAAAAAATAGAGAAATATTTTGTTTCCGCAATTATTATTAATTTGTTATATAATCCTACTTTGCAATGTAGTTACTCGTTCTGAAAACGTTTTTAGCCATTATTATAAATTGGAATTTGTGTAAACATTACAGCTCTCTATTGAAAAAATGTTTATATTAATTGTAATTCTGATATAATTAAATAATTTTAATATTATTTTAGAGAACAGTCAACCCCTGTTTAATTATTAAATATTAAATAAAATGTATATTTTTCAATACAGGGGTATTGTCAATTATATTAAGTACTTAAAAAATAAAAATTTGATGTGACTAACGCCATTTCCAATTCGGCGCCAAAAATCCACAAAATGGGTTTTAAAAATTAAATAAATTTTGTATATTGTCCTAGTATAATAATATTGTAAATTATTAAAGAAAATGCATTTATTTATTGTTATTTATAGATTTAATGTTAGCGTTTAAGACTGAATTGTAGAAATTATAAATTATTTATTATAATTAATTTATATTAACAATTATAATGAGCTTTTTTAGTTTGCTCATGTAGCAAAGTACCTATCTGTTCTTGATTACCATGATACGGGCAAAGAACGCTAATATATTTCATGCAAGTATTATTATTATTCATGATATTATTTTAAGCTTAAGTAGTAAAATTATTGCAAATAAATGAATATGAATTGCAAAAAATAATTTGTATATTTAAATAACATTTTATATTTTCATTATAGCGTATATTTTATTTTATTTATTTAATTACTTACCTGTTGTGGAATATGAGTTACCTATATAATATTTTTGAAAAAAAGATGATTTTCATCATTTTAAAGTTCCGTCTTTACTTTCTTATGTTTGACTATTTCTAATTATTATAATGTAATGATTCTAATTTTACTAATAGTCCATCTTTCTGCTCAGAGTGCATGTCATTCCACGTATCACTACAAATTGCATTTTTAATATATTTAATGATATTAAGGCACCTGTCCCACAACCGACGACGAATCGATTAACTATCAACTATTTTCTCTTAAAAGACTTACAAAAATAATTTTACAAAATTATCATATTAATAGTTGAACGCTGACACTTCACACCGCCGCGCCGGCGAGTGCTCGTTTGTCGCAGTGACTAGAACTATCAAAGAGAGTACTCGTTCAGAACACTCGCTGAGAAACTCGCGCTTGGTAATCGCTCGTCATCAATTTTAAATGTAATTTTCTTTCGTCGCGTTAGTCGCCGGCGGCGGGACAGGTACCTAATTCTTCTAACTACTACACCCAGTCACTATCCACATTCCCTGCGAACTCTGCCCGTAACAACCACGAAATGTAGTAAAAATATGAAATAAAAATGCTCAAATAAAATAGGAAAATGTTAATACTGATGGTTATGTATTTATTAAACATTTTAAGTATTAGTGTGACGTTTTATTTTACCGAAATATTAGAAAAATTTCTTCCAGAAATAAATATATTATTATTTAATATACATATTTATAAATTACTAGCTGCATTCCGCGGTTTTACCCGCATAAGTTTCGATCCCGTGGGAACATCGGGATAAAAGTATCCTGTGTTAATCCTGGTTATAAACTATCTGTGTAGGTACCAAATGTCATCCAAATCCGTTTAGGAGTTTTGGCGTGAAAGAGTAGCAAACATCCATCCCTCTATAAAAACTTTCGCGTTTATAATACAAGCTGCGCCCCGCGGTTTCACCCACATAAGTTTCGATCCCGTAGGAATATCCGGATAAAAAGTATCCTATATGTTAATCCTAGTTATATCTGTGTGCCATTTTTCATCCAAATTCGTTTAGGAGTTTTGGCGTGAAAGGGTAACAAACTTCCATCCATCCATACAAACTTTCGCGTTTATAATAATTATTAGTAGGATTATTTTTTTGCGCTACTGCTGCGCATGAGGTCGTGGGTTCGATTCCGGGGTTGGGAAAAGTGTTATTGGTTTTCTCCACCTGGAATTTCTCAGTAGCAGCTCTTACTCTGGATTTGTGCCGAATAATGGCAATAGGCTCGCCAAAAATTACTTGGGACTTAAAAGCGAAATGTGGGTGTAATATAGGCACACCTCTGCCCAGCAACATCACGCCTGTAAACCCTTCGGAGATTACAGGCGTGATGTTGCCGTTATTTTTATTAAAAAAAACCACATAATTCAATGCCTCATAACATATTTAATGCACATTAAAATTAAAACTAGAATACATTTTTTTCATACATTTTGTGTCTACTTGCCTACAGCCTAAGGGTACGTATATTACAGTAGGTATGTATTTAAGATATTATAAAGCTAATCAAAGAATATATTATAGTAATAATATACACATACATACATATATTTTTTTACATAATTTCACTAGTAACTGTATGAAATTAAAGTTTACATTGTTTTAATGCGTGAACATTTATATATAAAAGAGATCTTTTTTTACCCGACTACGGCAAAGCCAAATGAGGATTATGATTTTAACAGGCTAGGTTTGTATTATTCATCTGGTTCCTCATAACTTCCAAACTATTGTATTTCGACAAACGAGGTTATACAAAAAAATCGACACCGATATCTATTCTATTTATTGTTTAATAAAAAAGAAACAAAAGAATAAAAAAATCATCAAAAAATTCGTCCGCATCGCTGTCATCAGGTACCTACTGTGCCCAAAACGCTGGCAGAATTAGTACGTTGTATGGCAATGCTAATTCACGTGACCAGAGTAGTGGCCCATTTCTTGGCCAACGAATTAGCATCGCGATACAACGTAGCAATGCTGCCCGCCTTTTGGGCACTGTTCCTGTTGGCAGCGATACGGTCGAATTTTTTGATGCCCTATGATTCTTTTGCTTCTTTTTTAATGTACATGTACCTAATATTATTTTAATTTCCAGCTTATATTATGTCAGTATTTGTCGTAGTCGGGTTTTAGTTTTTAAATTTTATTTATATTAAGGAAAGCTTATAATTGCGTCCACTTCACATCGATTGAATACACTATAGAAGTAGTTACAAAAATTAAACAATTCAAAATAATTAAAAAAGAGAAAATAAATTGGAAATTCATAAAATTATAATAATATTCTAATGATCCTATACACTTTTGGGGCTAACGATATATAATATCAAAGTTGAAGACAATACGACAATAAAATAAATACCTACTTCCTTTAGTAAAACACCGACAATACGCATATAATAATTATACACATACGCAATATATAATAATAATATAATATACGCAATGCGGCATAGGATTATTTTGAAACTATCAAATAAATTTAAATTGAAAACGTATTTTTTTCAAACATACTATATAGTAGATGGGCCGACTGTTGCAGTCACTATAGTTTGTCAAAAAGTGGCTAAACGATGTTTAGCCACTTTTTGACAAACTATAGTGACTGCATTGGATATATTATGTTGCATTTTTGTATGCAGACTAGGAACGTCATTACGTAATTCGTTTAAAATCGTCGTATTGTCATATCCACCTTGTATATTTATAAATCTCAATATAACATTAAATATAATTATAATTTATAATATTGTATGTAACATGGATATAATATTTTCTACTGCATTTTTTAAAGCGAGTCCTTACATTTTTATTGATATTGCACAGCAGTTTATTTGATCATTTAACTTACTAAACTCTCAGATACATAAATATTTTGATTTGATATAAACTAAGATTTCCTCCTCCATGCTTTTAATTTATTTTTATACCTACATTTTTTTTGTCCTAGATATGCACTATATCTTTTCAAATTCTAGGAATCAATTTCAAATATTTTCTAGGTACATGATATTGAAAAATCATGAGTTTTATGATATAGCAAGTTTAAGATAAAAAATATTTTAGCAATTTTTTTTTAACGAACTAATATTTATCTACTGTTTTTCATAATATTATTACAATCTACATTAATTTATAATACAAGCAAAAGTCGAGATTTCTAAAATATATTTTAGCTATAATTATTTACGTTTTTCAGATAGTATTATTTCACTGAATTTAACCTCGACATATTTTTTTCTTATTTACTTTCTTAAGTTAACTTAAAATAACTAATAACGGTGTATAATATTTTACAAAACAATAATTATTTATTATAACAAGCAAAGTATTGTGCAATAACTTAAAATACACTTAACCAACACCGTTGTAGGAAATAAAAAATTTGACAACAATCTAAGTTGCCCTAAGCATTTTACCGGTAAACTCGATACAGGATATGAGTTATCTAAAAAGTATAACGTTCAATTTCATTCACATCAAGTTTTGCCAAAACGAATTAGAAAATCCTAACTCAAATTAACATCTATTTTGAAGATCAAAAATTACAATTCATTTCAAATTTAACAGAGTACAGAAAAATGAGTAGATAAATATAAGATAAATTATAATATTTCCTCATAGGAGTTATCATAACGTCAATCTTTAATTAATGAAATTCTTTTCAGGCCTGAAGCGTCATCTTACTTAGAAATCTTCCCCTTATAATGCAAGCATTTTTTACAAATGGCATCAGCTTTATCCTTAATAGTTTGAGTATGAGTAGACATAGCCCTGTCTGCTTCGGGCTTAGGATCCTCTCCTTCAAAGGGACCCTCGCTAAACTGTTGAATCAACTTTTTAATATAGCTCCCAGGACCCCTAATCGTCAATTTAGTATTACAATCTTCAGTTTTCTCTACATTATTCTTATATTCGCTCAACATTTGCAAACCATCTTGGAAATTTTCAAACGCTTGAGTAATTTTGTCGCCAATATTTAATTTCTCTTCGATTTCGCTGAAATTTGATTTAGAACAAGACATTTCTTCGGCTACGTCTTTGGAACCAGTAGGTGTGATTATAATTTCATTGTTTTTAACATCGATAGTGATAGTAGCGTCATCTAGTAAGAGCCCGGAAAGTGAGACGTCGACGGATTTCGACCTGTATTGCCTAGATGGCGCTAGTGGGACCTGCAGTTGGTTTGTGTCTGTGTTTTCTTGCTTGATGGTGCCAATAGACGTCACTGGTGATGATGAGAGTGATGACTTGTCTCCCGGGCTGGATCCTGGAGTTTAATTAACTTTGTAAAGGAAAGAGAATTTTCGTTGTAATTATTTATGGTTAGAAAAATAAACATAGTCAAAATGTTAAGGTAAGGAGTACTTGGTTAGTGTCTAAATTTATTTCAAAGTTAGTTTTTACTGCCACCAAAATATTTTGCTTGAATTACCTCTTATTTATAGCATTGGTGCTTCAGTATTTGCTCCTAAAAAAAGATTTAAGTACTTAATATTAGAAAACTTAATTTTACGACCATGCATCCGGATAAAATCCCGTAATAAACGGTCTAAAAATTAGGGACTTTTGGAACTTGTGCCAGTTGCTGTACCTACTGGGATTATTTGCGAGCTGTAAGATGCTTAATGCCAATACATAGCCAGAATTTGCATTACGTGCATACACACGAGTGGAACGCGTGAACGACAGAGGCAACGTGCCGATTGTGTATGTTAGCACCGTATTCAAATACACAACCAGCACGTTATCGACAGCAGCCACAAACGCGTCGACGGTTGCCATCGCCTCTGCGGTTGAGGCGTTCTCGTGTTCATGCACACTAAGGTAAAGATATTGGTTTATAAACAGACTATGGCCAGAATAGTTTTACCGGAACTGCCGCCACAAAGTTAGACATTGTTATATTGTAATATACCCACCGTTAGACATATTATCCTCCCTCTCCTCCTCACAGCACTGCGGTAGACTCTGTTCCACCATCATACCCTGCACCATATCCATGCAGGAGTCCAGAGAGAATTTCTTGCCACACATCTTGATGCCTCGGATGCGGCGACGCATTTCTGTTAGCGAGTTAGTGGTGAATGAGTGTGGGGTGCATGGTGTTAGTGAGTTAGTTAAATGTTATGATTGGTTGGGGATGGATGCGATGAGGAAGATCAACCCCGAGGTTTTACTTACTTTACTTTTTCTAGTAAAAGTAAAGTAAAAAAAAACCGGCTAAGTGCGAGTCGGACTCACGCACCGAGGGTTCCGTACAATTTAAAATTATTAAAAATATTTTTATTATATGACGTAACGAAAAAAATACGGTTTTCGCAATTTTTCCTTTATCTGTGCTATAAGACGTTGCTTCGTACCAAATTTCAAGACTGAGTGCACGGGAAGTACCCTGTAGGTTTTGATTCCCTTGCGAGTGTCGAAAATTTCCAGCATAAACGGCTGTATCTTTTGATTGAGTTGGCTTAGAGAAGTTTGATTTTCACAGCTCCAAGGGTAGTAGACCTGAGTATTTGATATATATTCCAGCTTGATACCTCCACGCGTTCCTGAGAAAAAGGGTCTTGACAGACAGACGGACGGACAACAAAGTGTTCCTATAAGGGTTCCGTTTTTCCTTTCGAGGTACGGAACCCTAAAAAGTAAAGCTTTTTTACTTTACTTTTACAATATGGTAATGAACTTTGAGAGCAGTGGTGGCCCAGTGGAATCGGCTCCGACTTACGAGTCGTAGGTCTTGAGTTCGAACCAAGGCAGGCACTTTGTGTATTTAATTTCATCACCACTGGTCTCAAAATTAACGGTGAAGGAAAACATCGCGAGGAAACCGACATGTCCTAGAACAAAAAATTCGAAGACATGTGACATCTTCCTTTCCACACTGCGCGCAAGTGGTGGATTCTGGCCCATTCCCTCTCACCGTGGGGAGGCATGTGCTCAACAGTTCATATATAGGCTGCTTATGATGATGAACTTGGAAGTAACGACGATGATCAACTCAGGGGTGACTTTTACGACATTAAAAATATACATTTCAAAATACAATCAATCAAATATACAGATCAGGGGGTCTACTCCGAAGTGCAAAGTGCGAATGTTCGGATCGGACCGACACATGGCCGAACCGAATATTATTGAAAGATACGAAAACAGTTCGGATCGGCTCAGTTGGGTCGGGACCATAGTCAATATTCGAAAGAGTGTAGGAGTATAGGATCGGGACCGACCGAACCAAATAGTAACTTCGTAGCAGGAAACGGCCGAACATTCGGCCGATACTACTTCGGAGTAGACCCCCAGGATTGGAAGTAAACTAAAAGTTGACCCTGATAAAAGTGATGAAAATCACAACAACAAACAAACAAAGTGAACAAAATGATGTCCTAAAGTAAAAAAGCTGAACAAACTGTATATTTACTTTATGGGTGAAGACACACACGATATGAATCGGAAAAATGATAAAAGCATGAATAAAATATTCTCGGTGATATTGGATAATGAACTGAATTGATGTGACCAATGATACCGATGATATATCTAGCACTCAAACCAAGTCTCTGAACATCATCTGATGTCAAGTCTCATATATAAATGGTTAAGTGCAATAATACAGTAAGTTGATACTTCACATTGCAATCCATAGAACTTGAGATTTGACAAAAGATTTTCAGAAACTGCCAAACACGATATTTTATATTGAACTCACCAGGACTATCCTTCGGCTCCATCTTCAACTGCGCGAAGGTTTGCGCGCAGGAGGTGAGCACCTGTTCATAATCGCAGATAGCAGCATGAGTACCGTTCACTATCTTAGGACTCATGGGACTGTTCGCTAAGAGGAGGCTGGTGCCAAACGTTGCGTTCAGCTCGCGAGTTTCTGAAACATTCCGTTCGTGAATAACGCAGTCACAAGAGAGTCGGAGGCGAAAAGCTAAGGCCAAAGAAACTCACACTCATACTATAGAACTGGCAGTGACAGCAGAAATATGTAAGAGGGAGGTTAACATGCTAATTTATTCATTACGTTTTTCATGAATTGCAGAACATGGAAAACTATGAACCATCTTGTACAGACGCCAGCAGGTCAAGCTACCCGAAACTGTCAAATTTTCCCATTCAACCTTGAACTTTAATGCTTTAGCGATAAAGTTGAAAATCTATTAAAGAAATTTGACAGATTGTAGTAGCTTGATGTGCTGGCGTCTGTACGTAACAATTACCCTTAATAGCAAGAAATAAATAAAGTATATGTACAATTTCTATCGTACGAATGTGACGAAAGATAAGGGGGCCTAAAAAGGCCACTTTGGCAGAATCATAATAGGATAACAATATGAATCATATTAAAAATCGTAAAATGGTCACGGACTGACAATTCATAATATGATCTGTGTGCAATTCATATCACGCCATTTACCTGTTTGACAGTTTTGTATGGCAATTCGTAAAATGGTCCACCAATGTTTACACCAATAATAATTAAGATTGATATGAAATGTATTGTAGGTGATTAAACTATTATGTGTAACTATTTAACGAAAATTAAAAGAATTGCTAATGATCTGCTGGGAATTCAGGAAAGAATAGCTTTTAGAGGTATTGCTTTAAGTGGCCTTTTTAGGCCCCCAGAACAGCTGTACATACATGCAAAGCAAAAGTTTGGTTTCATTTCTCCGTAATTTTCGATGTTGGCCTCACCTATCAAGGTTAAAAAGGAGTCAAAGGTGTCAGTCCAAAATTATTGGCTTTAATCTTTGTCCACTGCAATAAGCCTTGAGATTGTAACGTCACAGTAATATCGGTTAAAAATATCCAAAAATACCTTTGAGAGAGATCCTCGGTTTTTTGGGCACCACAATGTTACCATTCTCAGTACCGAACACGTCCATCAATATCTCCTTGGCTACTGTCTTAATCTCGTTCCAATCCTCTGTAATTAATTAAAATCATAATTAGCTGCTGTTCAATTAATAAACAATTATTCCATTTGACAAAATATTGCACTTGTAGACACGATTAGAATTTATTGAAACTATAGAAACAGTTTGAAGCCGATCCCAACATAGTTGGGGAAAGGCTAGACAGATGATGATAGAAACAGTTTCAAACCATGTTCTGAGTAAAATACTTCCCTTTTTTATCTATAAGCCCCATGTTAGACAATCTAAAGCTCCTTAAAACTCTATAAGCGCTATAGCTACAGAGCCTTGAAACCTATAATATGGCTCGCGACGAAGGTGATTAGAAATGCCCTGGCATGAGATGGAACCAAGGAGGAACATAATAACTTAGTTCTAAAAATATTCTAGTGAAAGTAGACCTTACCCAAGACATCCTGGTTGGTAGTCCTAGACGAAGTAATGGTGAACCTGATGACATAGATTCCTTTGAAGCAGGCTGGAACAGCGTGGATGTAGCCGCGCCCGTTCAGGCGCTTCAGCAGCCGCTCGGTCAGAGCGTTATCGCCTTTGAGACGGAAGGCTACCATTCCTAGAATATTAAATTAGGATTTTATAGATACATAGTTCCTAATTTGTGAACGCGGGCTATAAAACTTGGGCTATACTAATTATAGTCATCAGTAAAAAAAACTAAAGTTATGGGACCTATCGTATTTTAACGTAATTTTAGCAGCAGTTAAAGCTATTGCAGACACGATACTGGTTAATTAATCGCCAATACATAAAGTATCGTGTCTGCTTAAATTATTCCAGTGATTTTGAGCCACTCATTTGTGCAGATGAGGAATGGTAAATCGAGCTCAAAATGTCGTTTAATGATTTTGTAGTTTTATTTAATTTCCTTTCCGTTATTGGCCAAAAAATTGACAAAATAAATGCATACCTACTCAAAAGAATAAGGCAAACCTAAATTCCTTGGCTGAGGTATCTCAAACCGTTGATCAGCCAACACCAGAGCTTCAAACTTCTGCGCCAGACGAACTCCCTGAAAACACACAAATAAAAACATGTAGGATACGAGAAATAAAGTAAACGAGTCTTATAAACAACAAACAAATTAAAATATGTAAATGTGTGGCTTCAGTAAACTATACTGGGAAAGCTTAAAAAGGTTGAAGAAGCAATTTTTTTCCTGGTGTTAAAGTATTTTTTAATTAGAATCTGGAGTAATATCAGATCTGATATAGCATATTTTCCTAACGAGATTTTATTACAGGCCAACAGAGATTGAGAGAGTCAATATACAATAGTGCTTGCAGAATTGGGTGGTTGGTTGATAAGCATCATAATTCATTAAAGTGGTCTTGGTTACGACGATGATCCTCATATTTGGACTCGACCAACAGCTGAGGAGGCTCTCGTTAGGCAGGCTTTCTGGATCAAGGGCTTCATCCAAAAAGCGGTAATCCAGAAGAACAGGGCGTTAGGAGGGCCCTCTTACAATAGCCCTGACCACTGGTAGCTTGGACCCTGTTCCCGATACCGGTGGGCTAATGTATTTAATAAGTATAAAAATAAATAAACGCGACAATAATGCATTGCACAGCGAGTATTTCTGTTTCTAACAACTACCTATACGTTACGAAGATGTGCTTATATAAAATGATCTTTCAACTGTAAATCCTCCATCGGTTAGTAAGATTCATACAAAACTGATAATGGGTTGAAGATTGTAATTAAAATTCCTTCAAACGTATTTTCATAGAACCATAATGGCTGGCCATTCCATCAATTTTGGTACGAAATAATATTCACTTTAAGACATGGAAACCAAACATATTCCTCTTTATTCATAAACGTTGCTTAAAGTTAAGTAGTGATTAGCGACTGTTTAACCATACGTTTTTGACGTTTAAACGTTACTTAAATTTACTCATCGTTTATGAATAAACCCCATTATGCTTATGTTTTTTTTAATGAATCTGTTTAGCTTACCTCACGAATATGCTTCTGAATTCCAGAAACACCATAGTTACGGAGCACGAACCATAACTTCAGCGCCCTGAAGCGACGACTAAGTGGTATTTGCCAATGCTGCAAATAAAACCAGATGAATTAAATAGGAGAAAAGTATTGTATTATTGAAAGCAATACATCTTAGTTTTCTAGAATAATAGCGGTTGCTATGTCATTCATAGTCTTTCCGATTGCCCTTTCACGGTCACCTTCGCTATTCCACCATCACCAGGCTAGAAATAATAATTACCGCTAATATAAAAGGCTCAAATATCATTAAATTAAGACACAGCACTGTGATTTTAGAATCTTAGATTCAGCAAAATCCCATCACCAGAATTCCCACCATCACCAAAAACCATCACCTAATAAGACTCTTACTAGTAGTTCTTTCTTAGTGGGGTCTTCGAGTTGAATATTTTCACCACATCCCGATGATATTTTGTTATAACCGTGAAGGTTTCCATCATCATCATCATCTACATACAAATCATCATTCACATCACGATTTTTGAGATCACCGTTTGGTAAATCACCATTTGGTAAATCACCATTTGATAGATCACTATCTTTGTGATCACCATTTGGTAAATCACTATCTTTGTGATCACCATTTGGTAAATTTCCAACAACATCGTCTTTTGTGTGATCACCGTTTGGTAAATTTCCATTGATGTCTTTTCCGATCTTTGGTTTCACTATTATATCAGTTGTGTTTCCGTCATCACCATTGATTTTGTCATCACCGTTGATTATAATTTTTGGGTGATCAATACCTTTCAGAATATTGTTTATCTTCCTCATTTTCTTCTTTATGTACGTTTGTTTGTCACCAACCTATTGTAAAATATTATAGTACATATTACAAAATTATATTACTATTATTATATTACACAAAAAAGTCCTTTTTTTAAGGGATGCGACACCTTGATGCACATTTCGTTACATGATTAAGAAGAAAGATAGAACTCTCTCTGTCTCTCACACTAAATCTCTCTTATTCTTTTTTTTAAAAGATGCAGCTTCACTCTCATGTAGGTACAGTGGGCTGTTACTAGGTGGCGTTGCTTTGCTTTAAATGATAAATATTGTTCTAGTTTTTTTCTTTTTTCACAAAAAAAACTATTCTGTTCTTCACATGACATCACATCACGCCTGTGTTCCCCAGAGGGTTAAGCAGAGGTGTAACTACAGTACACCCAGATTTCCCCAGTTAAATATGAAGTCCTATGTAATAGGGGACGATCCTATTGCCATCAACCTAGCACAAATCCAGGCTCCGGACTGTTACTGAGAAATTCCTGATGGAATAACCCAACAGTACTTTATGTTACCTGGGCATCGAACCCAGGGCCTCATACTCAGCAGTTACGACGAGGCAGTCACCGCCAGTCAGTCTTTAAAAAATATATCATTTGTTTTTCGTTGATCGCCATAGATATATGGGTAGGTAAATTAATATCTGAAAACTTAATTCGACCTTATGGTCGATTATAATGTTGAAATAATAATTATTTTCAGATTATTTATTTGCTCTGTTATATAAGCTAACATTTAAAATAATAATATGTAGATACATGTGAAAAAATAAGCAAAAGAATCATAGGGTATCAAAAAATTCGTCCGCATCGCTGTCAACAGGAGCAGTCGTTGTATGGCGATGCTAATTCTTTGGCTAAGAAATAATTTGGGTAAGAAAATTGTTAACTTCAAAAGCTTACCATGTAGTCAATTGCTTTTCCTGAAACCGAAAAAAGGAACACAATTAAGAAATAATTTCTTTAAAATGGAAAAGTCGTACTTAATTTAATTAAACATTTATTTCACTTTTATTTTCTTTTTAATTCTTTTTAAATTATTTAATTTAATACTGCAGCTGCTGCTGCTGCTGCTGCTTTTAATACTTTTTTTTTATATTGTCAATTATTTATTTTAATTTAATTTATTTCAATTTAATTATAATTTATTTTCAATTATTTACTTAGTTTTTTATATAACTTAAATACATTAATTGATAAATTCATTAATTTATTCATGACATGGTTTTAAAATAATGTAATAATAACAAAATATGGACATAATATAATTCTGAGTTTTAAACGGATTTCATTTTATTTTTATAATAACATAAAAACAGAATATTCACCTGAATTCTCGTGCCTCAGGTAAATAGGGTTCACGTTGAAAGTCCTGTGAAGAGCTGTGCTGTCTTTTACCCTGAAAGCAATACTTTTTTTCTTAAAAAAATTCGGTGAAGTAAGTATCCGTATTCAAGTTTTCTCAATATACATAAAGATTTGGTAATGTTTGAAGTGAAACTTCTTAGGCGGCGATTCAATAATTGGACGAGTATTATCATGAGTGAAATATGAAGGACGCGTCACATTTAGGCACGTTTCGTTACATGGGCGAGACGAAAAATAATAATATCCCTGGATATTCTTACCACATAGCAGTACAATCGAAGTTAACCATCAACCATTTGGAAGGGTTGAAAGCGAAGGAATCCGCCATCTCCACGCCATCCAGCCAGTGCCTGCGAAAATATAAAACAGTTCTACTCAAAACTAAGTAAACTTTAGTATCGTGTCCTGAGCGACAGCCGCTTTTACGTGGTTGAGTAACAAACATCCAAAAAATTCAAACATTGAACGTTCAAACATAAAAACTTTCACATTAATGATAACCGACCGATTTCGGTCACGGTGGCCAATCTCAACGGAGATTAGCCAGGTACGCAGGAGATATTATAGTACACAAGTGTGTGCGTAAACACAGGTGCACTCTGTTCCTTTACTCTCATAGTCCGATGGGACGGCAAGCCGACACGACTGGGGAGAGATCAGGCGCAGGACCAACGGCTTTACGTGCTTTCTGAGGCACGGGGTATTAAACCGCCAACTTAAAAACTCCGGGCTAAGAAATTCCTAATGGAAAATCTCAATAACACTTTGTCCAACCTGGGAATTGAACCCAGGACCCCATGTACAGTAGTCGCGCTTGCGACTACCAGACCAAAGGGGCAGTTACACACAGACACACACGTTAATAATATTATAGTAGGAAATATGGTTAGACGAACAGTGAAGCAGACGATTGTTACCTGTACTCGGGGCATGTAAACGCGCTGCCAGCATAGGCAGCGTCCACATGGAGCCAAGCGCCATGCTTCTCGCAGACGGCTCCGACCTCACGAAGATTGTCGAAGGCTACCGAGCCCGTAGTACCCAGGGTTGCACATACCTGGACAAAAGGTTGAAGTAAGTACGACATTCATCATCATCAGCTTATAATGTTCCCACTGCTGGGACACAGGCCTCCTCTCAGTGAGAGGGAGTGGGCCGTAATCCACCACGCGGACCCAGGGCGGGTTGGTGGATGTCACATGTCTTCAAATTTTCGTGTTAGGACATGTCGGTTTCCTCACGATGTTTTCCCTAACCGTTTCGAGAGCAGTGGTGATGAAATAATTTACACAAAGTAAAGCGACGATGCACGAGAGAAGTGAAAGTTACGCTATTCAAAGCTTATTGCCAGTCCTTCTACTCAAGCGGCTTGTGGGTTAGATATGCGCAGCGAGCCTACAGAGCCCTGCGTACTCAGTACAATAATAAGTTCAGGATGTTGTTGGGTCTGCCGTGGCGGTGCAGCGCGTCTGGGATGTTTGATAGATAGATAAGATACATAGATAAAAACGTTTATTTAGTGCAACAAAAGACACACAATACAAGTAATAAAAAATAGAACAATAAAAAAAAAGTGAAAAAAAAAACAAAGATTAAAAAGATAAATCCATAGACACCTCCCAAATCCACAACCTCTAGTATAAAATAGTAGTCTATGACCACAATGGTCGATCACTACTGGGCGGTCTGTGTCTCATGTTTGCTGAAGCGCGCCCTGATGGTTTCCAGGCCATGCGGAAAAAAGCAGCTTCCCTCGTCATTCTTAACGCAATACCTGTACGTTTTTAGTGTCCCTTTCAAAATCAGTGAGTCATGTCTTGTGTAGGTGTGACGAGTGATGGCATTTTTTTTAATGACATATGTATTAGGTTAAGGTTTTTATGGGTCTATGTCAACCGACATAAAGTTAGTAGGTATTATTGGAGTTTACTCCTTAAGAAACGATTTGAGTTATAAGGCCCGGTACGGAAATTTTATGAGGAGTAAAATCAAGTGTAACACGAAAAGTTGAGGCGTTACGTAGAAAGAGACAAACATATATATCTGTAGGATTGAACGTGTAAAAGAATGAGATGGAATACATTACACAGCGTATCTCATCCTCGGGGTCTCCTCTTTGTTTACTTTTTATCAAAATAAAACCTTTTTTGAAAATAAATGCCAGTAATATACTTTTTTTATAACTTGAAACCTTATTTTAGTACAGTGTTTGATTCCACTGCCACGATTTTTACAACTAGGTTGAAGTATTAGATAAGCTTACTACAGGTACTAATATTTTTTATGTACGTCTAAGATTTAGAAGTAATATAAATAATCCGAATAATTACAGATATATGTTTGTTTCTCTTATCATTTTAACAGATGCGTTCATTTACCCTTTTTTTCTATTCGATATATAATTATCATAATTATCGTTCGTAAGGAGTAAACTCCAATCGTGCGTCGTAGCTGACACACACACACTTTTTTTTAAAGCGCCTGTCAGGGTTCGAACCTACCACCTACAACTCGTACATCGACTAACAATTAGCACTTCTTTAAAGTCAAAATTACATAACACAGGCCCCTAAATCGCGCGACCTTCACCATAGGGATTCCTTTATTATAGGGTACATAACTTCCTTTGCCTACACACAAACACAACTACATCGTAACACCGGTGACAAGGTAACAAGGTAACGCGTATACAATCACAATGCACTTAGGAAGCAATTCGCATGGAAGCAGGTGGAGCAGGTGGGCGTTATTAAAATTTGATCGAAACTAAAGAGCATGAGAGTCTTCGTAATTAGTTGTTAAAGACGCAGAGAGGGGCTGGAAGCGACAGTCTGTCTTGTAATCTGACTGCATGGTGGCAAAGACAGGGTTATGTTTTTAGTATCGCTTTAGACATAATATTTTTATAACCATTTTTAACCCTATACCGTTTAATATATTATTTCAGAGATACACTACTCCTACGAACGTCACGTCTTAATTTGATAATACTCGTACAGTCCTTTTTTTCGAATGTGGTTGGTTCTTTAATCACTATTTATTTAAATATTATTGCTTGTCGCACAAGCGTGCATTTCAACTATCGTGAGTCGCAGTACAGTTTTGTCGCACAAGTGTTATTCGCACATCCATTTGTCGAGTACGGTACACTTCGGTACACTTATGTTGGGGTCGGCTTCCAGTCTAACCGGATGCTGATGATGAGCAGAGTACCAGTATTTTACATGGAGCGACTGCCTATCTGACCTCCACAACCCAGTCACTGGGTAATAGGTACGATACCCCTTGGTAAGACTGGTTGTCAGACTTTCGGGCTACTGACGACCCGTAACGACTGTCAAAGATCCACGAATGACAGCCGGGACCAACCGCTTAACGTGCTTTCCGAGGCACGGTGGGGTCTTGGTATGTGAAGATGGTCACCCATCCAAGGACCAACCGCAGCAAGCGTGGCTTAACCTGGTCGATCGACCCGTGCGACTGTTATTTAGCGCTACACCCTGATGATAATGATGTTAAACTAACGTCACATCAATATGACATCTCGTTTTGTATGCAAGCAATATTTTAGGTATGTATGCAAGTATTCTAATTAGCGTGTGGATAGTAATCTAAATGGTTTCGGCCCAGAATTCGGCTACTTGTTTGGCGCCATCACCAGCGTCCATCAGTTCCTGTAACGTGCAGCTGACAGGACACGCAGGACACGATATTAAGTGTCCCATCGTTTGTGGAACAGTACCACATCTACACTCCAAGACGGAGTCGTCTAAGAATCTCCACCTGAACAGGTTTTCCTGCCTTCGGCCAACCTGGGTCCGGAGTTTGTTTAAAGAATTCCAGGTTACCCAAAGTAACTGCAAACCGACTTAATTTCAAAGAAACATTTCCATTTACACAATAGAATATCGCTTTCAGCCAATATGTACACGAAGGAAATTACAATAAAAGATTCTACAATGTTATTGAAATGAATACTCGACAAGATTATTAAGAAGGTTTAAAACAAACTCAAGACACTGCAAATTGTTGTACTCACAACTGGGGTGTGGTTCAAGTTACAAGGTGACTGTCTTAAAGATTTGACTTATAAGTGACTGACGATTGAATGTATGTATATATGTAGAGAGGAAATACTTATTTATTTTTATAATAAGCACACCAATAGTACAGTCACTGAAAATCAAATTAAAAAACAGGTATAATTCTGAATTTTGTTCCTGAATTCAAGAACCAAACATCATCTGCCTGGCCTTTTCCCAACTATGTTGGGGTTGGCTTCCAGTCTAACCGGATGCGGATGAATACCAGTATTATACCAAAAACCAAACAAGACCAAATACAATTTGAGCAAAAATATTCACTACCATATTTTATAATCTCATAACTAACTAACCTTTGGTACCTATTAGTTTTCTTTATTCCAATATTAATAAAAATATACTTACCGATTAACACTAGTTAAGTAAAAGCCCTTACGTATTTTTATTTCAGATAATAGATACATAGTAAATAAGCTAACGGTCTCAAAATAATAGTGATAAAGTGTGTGAAACGAGTGAAAAGGATCATCATCAGCCAACAGCAGTCCTCTGCTGGACATAGGCCTCGTCTATTGCACGCCATTCAACTCAATTTTCGGCAACTCTCACCCAGCTGCTACCATCCATTCAAAGGGAAAAGCATGATACCAAAAAACGTTGCCACGTTGTGAGGCAATGCTAATTGATCACTAACACAATAAAATTCCATGGCAAAGTTTTGATAACTAAATGGATTATTTCTTGTTTAGACCTATTTCTGGTTTCCTTAGCCTTACATTACTAAATCTTTACATTCAAACTAAACACTCCCACTAAAGAAAACTTAAACAACTACACACGCAATGGCAGCAACGATGTCGACAACTAGTAGATCTGAAGGCCAATTCTCGTAATTTAAAACGTTCAAAATTTAGTCGCAGTCTCATCTCGGCGACAAACAAATGTCAAAAACCTGTCAAAATGTAGGGAAATTAGAGGAATTTTGACAGATTGAGACTGAGACCAGATTGTGAACGTTCTCAAAATTACGAGAATTGCCCCTCTGTTTAGAAATATGTGGATAACATCGTGAGTAGTGTATTTGTTACCTCTATTATTAAGTTCTAACCATTTGTTGTCCCTAAATAAATAAATAAACATAACAGAATGTGTCCTTCATAAAATCGCTATTGCTCATAACTTACACCACACTTTAAAGTTCTAAGCAGCTTCCGCACAGTCTGTGGGACGTCACAAATTGGTCCCACCGCGGCCGATGGGACTTAAAAATGGTCCCAACTAATCTTCAAATAATGAATGTTTTCATTTAAAAGGATTCTGCAATATTTCCTGCGTCTCCAAGGAGTTGGGTTGGTTATTATGTAAATTAGAGAAAAGATGAATAAATATTCATATTAATAATCTTGAAGGACATAGTTTTATTACTTTGTGATTGGTCCCAAGATTCTTGTTGTCGTCTTGATAATTGCTATTATTGAAGATTTATCTTCCAAAATTGCTACAATGACGCTGAAAATGGAAATTATTTTACTTTTTACATAATCAGCCTATAATCTGCCCACTGCTGGGACACATGTCTCCCTGAGACGGAGTGGGCTGTAATGTACAACGCGGGCCAAATGCGGGTTTGTAGATGTCACATGTCTTCGAATTTTTTATTCTGGTTTCTTTCACTGTTTGAGAGCTGTGGTGATGAAATAATTTACACAACGTAAAGCGCCTGTCTGGGTTCGAACCTACAATCTACAACTCGTAAACCCCAGCGATTATCAATGCTTTATTTTCTGCTCTATTAGTAGGGAAATAACATGTTGAGAATTTTGACGGACTGTTTTTTTAAAGTTAGAGGCTTTACCATTTAATAACTACTTAACAGAGTTTAGTGTAATCAGCCCTTAGATTTTTTTAACGATATAAATATTTGTTTGCACCACATTACAAGCTCGTTTAGCGGGTTTTCTCAATAATGTAATATACCAATTTAACGCTGATTCGAATCCTCACATAATAAACAGCGTATAGTGAAATGCATCACACACAGAATTTTGTAACAAAAAAACAATCCTTCGTCGCCTCATAAAGCGAGTCACTTCCGACCTGGTAGTTATTTTTTGCAAAGTTTGGAATATCATGAAACTCGGCAGACGGAATGTCGTCGCTTCAGCCTTGAGCTCGAATAACTCACTAAAACAGGGCGACACGAGGGTAGCTTTTCAAGCTAGTATAGCAGACAAAATGATATCCTGGTTTGCTATCCTGGCTTGGGACATGCTAGAGCTGTGTACATGATACGGAAAGGAAAATAGGAAATTAACTATGGGGTATCTGACCTAAAGCCCACAGCCATGAGATCTTAGGTAGCAAATCACAACTGTCATTCTTCAGCAGCAAAGCTGTCTGTTTTAACTGAACAGACAGCTGTGCTGGGGAGTTTGTTGCGCCACTTCGAAACACCAGTGGGGGACTGTCATAAGTAATTGTGACGTTCGAAAAGTGTTTATTCTCAGCCTAATTTCAATAAATGACTTTTGATTTTGATAGTTGTATGAGATGGCTGTAATTTGGCAATTTGGCGAAAGGTATCAATCGGTTTACCAATAAATTGTCCTGCCTTTACATACAAGGCGGCAGGGATATCGACGCCCAACCACTTACCACGGATTTAGTACACAACTCTGGACTCCAAAGCGTTGAAATTTTTCGTAGGTTATTTAAAAATATCTGCTGTTTCCTATAAAAGTGCAATACGCGGACAAAATGTATGGAATAGCAGATTGATCTTTTAAAACTGGTGGACAACCTTTACAGTACCGTTTCAGAATCAATTAACAAAAAAAGGCGTTCCATACAAAATGTATGACAAAATGAATTATCTTTATCATTATTTTTTTTTCGTGATTTTTTCCCATGTTTTTATAGTAAATCCAATAAATAAAAGATCATCAAAATCGGTTCAGCCGTTATTGATGCTTGCTTGATAAATGATGTAACTAACCCGATTTTGTTTTATTTAGGGCTAATTTTTCAACAGTCAGATAAGTTTTATATAAAGAATAAATCTGACAGTGTGATGGCTGTGAAGTGAAGTGAAGTGATGGCTATCAAAGAAGATAAGACGTAATAATAGTCCACCATTGTTTTTTTCCATCGATGCACAATTGGTAGGTTATTTTAACTTTAGGGCTAGCCAACGTAGTAAGCGTCATCATCGTATTTTTGAATTGCCTACATCCACCTTAAATACCACATTTAATAGCTCACTAACACGTATGGCAAGGCAATATAATGAAAGGTCCTACTTGACAGATTTTCCTATTGATATTTTCTCCATGAGTTTTCCTTCATACAGACGTTCCCTATTTAGACAGTGTGAAGAGTGCACGTCTATGTAGCTCAAAATTTTTTGTTTTGTTTTGTAGATTTGTAGTGTTCTAGATTAAGATCTACTAGACACACTTTTTATTGTTCTCCTTTGTCTCTAATATTTTTTAAGTTAAATGCCATACATACCTGTTATTTGCATGGTTACTGTAATGCTAATTTTAGATGATATTTAATTTGAATTGTAAGTGACTGTGCTGTTGGTGTGCTTATTATTATAAATAAATAAATAAATAGGGTGGCCGGAGTGACAAAATGCCACAGGCGCCCAGGCAGAGGGGGCCCCCGGCCCGAGGTCCATGAGCACAGGAGGATTCTAAGTATAGAAATGCAAACTTTTTTCGACCACTAGACGAACGAACCAGTCAGGTATTCAATTTTGTAGGGGGAATTACGAAATGTACGCGGAGGAATTCGCGGGTGAAGTGCCAGTAAAAAAAATTATAACCTTGGTTGAGCTTCTTTACATTGAGGTAGAGCCCTATCCCATGAGTTTGCCTAGGGCCCCAAAGGGTATAGTTACGTAGCTGGACGTAAGGTTAGCAAGGTAGAAGACACAGGTACCGGTTTATAATAATTTGTAAGGATATAGATGTAAGGATAGTAATGTAGGAGACTTACCCAAAAGGGGACCAGTCCCTTCTCCTTGTCGCTGGCGATAGCCTTCTCCAGTTGATCACCTCGCATGCTCTGTTGCTCATCAGATTCAATATACCGCATACGGACGAGACCTAAACAAAAAAATATACACTTTTATTCATTCATGTTTTAACTTCTCTCCTGGTGGTATATTTTTGGTGGAGGAAAAGCCCTGTAACTTCTGCACGGGTAACAAAAACACCGTAGAAGCCAATATAGTATGTACATACTAATTCCATGGTAGAAACAATGTAATGCTAGATTGTAGGAAGACTTCTACGACGCGATGATATCGTATGATGTCGAAAATGAAGAAAAGAAATGTCACGTTAATTCCATAATAGAAATCAGCTTAATAACGTTCCCACTGCTGGGACACAGGCCTCGTCTCTAGGAGACAGAGTGGGCTATAATCAACCACGTGGCCCATTGCGGGTTGGCGGATGTCACATGTCTTCGAATGTTTGGTTCTAGGACATGCCGGATTCCTCACGATGTTTTCCCTCAACGTTTTGAGAACAGTCGTGATGAAATAATTTACAGGAAGTAAAGTGCCTTGGTAAGTGGCGGCCGTTACCAATAGGTCACCACTGTTCTAAGTATATTGTATATCGCTTACCAATAAGACCAGCTTTCTCCACCGAGGAATGCGCCTGGTCAGAACAGTAGCAGATGAGGTGCCCCAGCAGCTCGGCTGACTGCACCTCAGGGTTTAGTTTTGACAGCTCCATCAGGGCTCTGGTGCGAGCTGCTAGTAAGCTGACGAGGGTAGCTTCACTTGCTGTGGTCTGTGCGACAAGAAGTAATGAAGATGTTTTTGGTAGTGCAAAAATCTCCAAGATTACGTTATCCTAATTTTGGTGTTTAAAGATGGAATAGTGCTTTATTAAAAGACAATTAATAACTGAAAGAAAATGAACAACCACGTCTCTTTCGTTCGTAAAGATGATTTCATGAATATTTGCAAGAGTATCTTAATAGTGTGCCAATTATAATATAATCACTAATGAACTGTAAAACAATTGTTTTACAGTTCACTATCTACAGATGATCCTGGACTGTTGGTTACTGCTCTTAATGTGGCACCTACGAGGTTTATGATTTACAGTGGATATCTTCGGGCTAATGAAAGTAAAACTGGCCAACAGCTTCCAAAATAGTTATCAGTCTAACCAAACTTTACTGGATCAAAAAGTAAAAATTATATGTTTGGGGGTTTAAATTGTTTCAGCTTACCTGTATAACACCACCTCCGGGGCTATCATTCTTCTCATTGAGAAAGCAATCTGGAAGACCCAGCAGCTTTCCCAGCCAGTTCATAGCTATGGTCTCCAGCTCTGTACCAGCGGGAGATGAAGCCTAAACAAGGAAATGTTTTAGGCAAAATCGCCATGTGACCGAGAAGCTCAGATTGTAGTTGACAAATATGGCTGACGGTCAACCTGGTGGAAAATTATTGCCTACGCCACTTACGACTAAAACAATTGTCGATGCGTTGTAGACCAACAAACATCTCACTCTCATAAAAAAAAAACAATCTCTCTCAAGTTGACGGCATGGTTGGCGCAGTGGTTAAGCGATTGACTGCTGCGCTGCGTGTCACGGGTTCGATTCCCGCACGGAACAAATATTTGTATTACCTACAATTAGTTGTTCCGGGTCTGGCTGTTTGTGTATGTGAGTTTATATGTCTGTAAACGCACCCACGACACAGGAGAAATTCCTAGTGTGGGGCAACGTTTTTTAAAAAAAAGAAAAAAAAAGAGTTTTTTTTTTGCCGTTAATATCCCGGTTCTGGACAAAAGCCTCCCTATTCTCTTTCCACCTCTCTCTGTCCAGAGCTGCCAAGGACCAATATTTATCAAAGGAGCCCAGCTCATCCCACCATCTCCGTCTGGGCCTGCCGCGATGTCATTAGCCACTAAGCGGGACCCACTGGGTCGTAAGTTTGACCCATTGATTGTCCGACATGCGGCGGATGTGTCCAGCCCAATTCCACTTAAGCGTGGCAGCTTTCCAAGTGACATCAGTTATTTTAGTGATGGAACGGATTGTTGTATTCTTAACCCGGTCCACAAGTTTAATACCCAGAATACTCCGTTCCATAGCTCTCTGGCGTGTAATGTCGTCCTTTAAACAAGACTTTGTGCCTGAAATGGATAGGTGTGTGTAAACACCATTTCAGCATCTACATCCTGCTAAATGTATACCCCTTGCTCACAAACAAGTCAAAACGCTTTCCCCCTTATTACAAAACAAGGTTTTTCTTTCGATCAGGCTTAAACCACTGACCCAGTTATTGAATTAAGAACCCAACTGATAGAGAAATGCAGTTCTTTATACAAAAATGACAGCTTAGTTCGGTGCTAAGTTGTCATTTTAGTATTAAGAACTTTGCCTAAATCGAAATGATGATGATGATGATGAAGTTCGAAACACAAATACTGGCTCAATAGTTTAGGCTAGAACCAAAGTTAGGTTTCGTTTTGTAATAAGACGGCTAAAGTTTTATTTTAGTGTCTTTAAACAAAAGTGGTTAGTAAAAACTTACCCAAGTAAAGCAGAGTACGTTGAGAGCGCTGGACAGCATCTCTCCCATGATGGAGGGGTATGACGTCAGAGCTGGGAAGTACGCGTGCATATGAGGGCTCTGCCAGTGAACCAGCTGCAGAAGAAGTATTTGTTAAGACACAAGAATACATCCCAAGATAAGAAGGACGACACGGAGGGCACGGTTGGCGCAGTGGTTAAGCGATTGACTGCTGCGCTGCGTGTCGCGGGCTCGATTCCCGCACGGAAGAAATATTAAATTTGTATGACCTACAAGTAGTTGTTCCGGGTCGGGCTGTTTGTGTATGTGTTAAAAGTTTAAATGTTTGTAAATGCACCTACGATTCAGGAGAAATTCCTAGTGTGAAGTAACGTTTTATAAAATAAAAAAAAATTAAATTAAGGAAGGGAAGTCATTTATCTTATGTGATTCTTCATTGAATGACCACTCCTGAATGATGTCGCTTAACATTTATCTAGGTCCTATTTACCCATTTATGTACACACATAATTATACAGGGTCACAGGTTAAGTCGACCTAGATCCTTTAAGAGGTTTTAGTTTTCATCATTCCTAGCTGATTTGACTATGAAACACCCCACCCCAAACCTAACCCATATTGAGATATTGGATTTTGATTATTTTGCCTAAATTAAATTAAAGATTTTTTGTATAATTGTCCTTTTTTCGGATTTTGTGCCGCTAATTTATAATGTTTTTGCTATTTTTGTGTAGTAGATTAGTTTGGTTTATTACTCTCAACACAAAAAAACAGGTAACTGAGCCAACTGCGTAGTAGTCGACGATTGAAAGTTTAAAAAATAAACAAATTTGTATAAACATTTTTTTTCTTTTAAGAATTTAGTTATGCTGCAGATGTACTAAATAAAATCTACGTTTCTTTAGCTATCCAACAATGTATAACAAGCTAGGGTCCATCATGATATTCAGAAAAAAAGTGTGATGTAATTAATGCTCCTGTGATGTAATGGTCCTTAAAATACCACCTCAGACATCGATCTACATGGTCTTTACATGATCTGACCAAGATTATGTCTGGACTTTAAAAGAGTCTGTGACCTCTAAGTTTATTTCGGCCTTTCGTCTCAGAGTAGTCAGATAGGAAACGCCGACCTCATGTAGTTTTTAAAATATGATTGATGTGTAAAAGTGTTTGTACAAACCAACTTACAGAAAATAAATAATTTATAACTTACTAGCAGTGCCCCACTGTTTCACCCGCATCAGTTTCGATCCCGTGGGAATATCGGGATAAAAAGTATCCTATGTGTTAATCCTGGGGGTCTACTCCGAAGTGCAAAGTGCGAATGTTCGGATCGGACCGACACATAGCCGAACCGAATATTATTGAAACATGCGAAAAAAGTTTGGATCGGCTTTGTTGGGTCGGGACCATAGTCAATATTCGAAAGAGTGTAGGAGTGTAGGATCGGAACCGACCGAACCAAATAGTAACTTCGTAGCAGGAAACGGCCGAACATTCGGCCGATACTACTTCGGAGTAGACCCCCTGGTTATAAACTATCTGTGTGCCAAATTTCATCTAAATCCGTTCAGTAGTTTTTGCGTGAAAGAGTAACACACATCCACACATCCATCCATACAAACTTTCGCATTTATAATATTAGTAGGAAATAGGATTAAAAGGACTCACCCCCGGCATAATATGCTCATCAACATCCTTAAAGATGTCGTCCCATTGCTCAGGCGTCTGCGGCGCTTCCTTGGGCAGCAGCTTGTGCAGATACCCTGGCTGCACGCTCGGGTACACGCGACGGTCACGAATGTTCTCCAAGTAGTCGGCTATGTAGTCGACCATCTCCTTTGCTGGGAGACAAATAAGAACAAGTTCAGTAATGTTGCATTGAAAAACGTTACCACCTTCATGCATCTCTACGGGATGTCACCATCAATCTGCCTACCCTATTCCCAGCTATGTTTGGATCGACTTTCAGGCTAACCGGATGCAGCTGAATACCAATATTTTACATGGAGCTACTGCCTATCTGACACACCCAGTTACTGGGTAGTACGAAACTCCATGGTAAGACTGCTTGTAAGACTTTGGGGCTTTTGACCCGTAACGACTGCCAAAGATCTACCAATGACAGCCGGGACCAACCACTTAACGTGCTTTCCGAGACACGGAGGGGTCTGGTAAATAAAGATGGTCACCCATCCACAGACCAACCGCGGCAAGCGTAGCTTAACCTGATCGATCGACCCGTGCGGCTGTTATTATTTAGACACGGGCCCCTCAACGTCATAAGATATATGAAGTTTAATGTACTGTCCTCTCTACCTTGTATAGGTGTCTAATTGAACGAGTTAGGTATCGTAACTTAAACTCATGCTAGATATCATAAACAATATATATTTTGATGTTGTTAAAACTGCTAAAACTTTAATTGAACAGACAGCTGTGCTGCTGGGGAGTTTGTTGCGCCACTTCTTCTTCCCAGCGATAGCACTAGGAAGTGGTGAAGGGCGGGCGTTTTTGGAGGACTGTCTTTTGTAATTTTGACGTTCAAAAAGTGCTGATTCTCAGCCTAATTTGAATAAATGACTTTTGATTTTGATTTTTGCCGTTTCTAAAGCGCATCGGAGATATTTGCTCAGAACCGATTGACGGCTTCCATGCAGTAATTCGTAAAAAAATCGCATCACTGATGCGTAGGACGCGGCACAGTGACAATTGCATCCTGAAAACAGTTGTGGCGAGCCCTTCCTCCCCAATTCTGAGGCACTATGTGGGGAAAATCAAATAACAACAAACAACAAGCAATCAAATCAACTTAATTGAGATCTCTATTTTGCATGATGTAATTAATACTTTGTTTATTTAATGATTATTATTTGATATTTCTATAATTATTTATTATTAATGTGATGTAATTATTTATTACCTATCTAGTGGCACTCATTATCATATTTTCTTTTGTTAATATGCGGATAATGTAGTGGGCTGCAATATTGTTAATATTATGTATTATCTTTCCTCTGTACCAACATATATTGTAGCTGTTTATTGTCCCTGAATAAATAAAATAAAATGGTCAGGTAGCTCATTCCTCACTTTATCGTTTTCTGCACATTCTGCCTCAGACACCTTGTTGTTTGTTTCTTTTTATCCTTGGTTGTTTACTACTAACACTAGTTATAAGATATTTTGCTAACAAAATGGATTATATTTTTGCCTGAATGTGATAAACAAAATAATCAATTTTGAAAAAAAAATCGTTATTTTGGGAAGGACTAGCCTGCAGTTTTTATAGTGTCTTCACGCTCACTTCACCTAAGTTTTCAAGATACGGTTTTTACACAATAGACAGTTAGTTAATTTCCAAGCGTTACTATTAAAAAGTCACTTATTTACTAAACATATAAATGACAAAAGTTTTTAAGAACACAAAGCTTTGTAACAAAGAACCCAGGAAGATTAAAAAAAAAACAATTCCTCAGAATCCTATCAGCGAGTACAAAGAAGTCTTTGATTGAAGGGTACCGGACAATCGGACACTTGTGTCCGCTCAATACTCGCAAAGGACATTAATTGTATACTTTACCTACTCGTCCAGACACATGGGACGGATTTTTTTTCTATCTCTATCTGGGAATCTGAGAAAAACTATGCATGGAGATTCCTATCTAGAATTCTGAGAAAAGCTAGAATTACTCCCCTTTCCTTTGAAACGTTGCTAGTAAATTAATTAAGTTATAATTAACGGTTGGTTAACCATGTTTTTTTTATGTTTTATCTTTTCTTAACTTATATATGTAGTTATTTATGTTAATTTTAAGTTAAGTTATTATAATTATGTACTGTAAATGTTCAGATGTATGTGTGTGACGAGAATTTATACAGTAAGAAACGATTAATATAAATGGCGCCAGTGGCAGAAAAGTTGAAAGGAAATCGTTTGGCTTGGTTTGTGATGAGGAGGGAGGAAATCCAAGTTACTAAAAGGAGTATGAATATAAATTTTGGATGGAGAAGAAGAGGAGGGTCAAAGAAAAGATGGATGTGTGAAAGAAAAAGGGAGTGAAAGATGGAGTGACAGTTGACAGGGGAGAATGGAAGAAGAAAACCTGCTGCGCCGACCACGAGTAACATGGAACAAGACCAGGAAGGTGATAAAACTTTTTTTAACTTTAAGAGTGTTTACAACGTACGGCATTTCATACAAACTTTACAGTCCTTGTTTTTCAAAATGCATGAACCGATTTCAATGGAACCTCATACGCATAAGCAGGATACATTGATCTAAAAAGTTAGTAAAGAACATTTTAGAAATGTCTTATTTAAAAAAAGATAATTGGAAATCTCTGTTTCTATGGAAAATTAAAAATCGGTCGAATTTAGCTGTAACACTATTTTGAGAAAATGTTCTCAATTAACTTTTTAAACCTATATATCCTAAGTAGATATGTGTACTCCTTCAGCTATAGAATATGCAAAAATGCCAAGATTTTTCTATTAATTCTTTGTTTCTTTATGAAATTACTTCTTAAAAATAATAATCATTGTTAGTGCTTTGAGATGTTTTGCTTTGAAGTGTTAACATAAAGAATGTTTTAATATTTGCATTAACACTTGCAAATATTGACTTAATTCACAGATCTAGCAGCAGAAGTCTGATAAGAACTAACTAAAACACAGCACAATGTATTCCTCCACCAATCCCCGACCCCCATTTGTTTCGAAACAAAAGACAATACCAACTGTTATCAATAAAGACACAACCATAAAAAGGATTTACACTAACCGGCGTAAACCAGTATAAAGCGGAATAGACCAGTATAAACTGGTTTACACCGGATCGAACGACTCAATAACAGGACATGCAAATCCGAAATGAGGGTAGGAATCAGTGATTTTATGTTATTCGTTTGATAGTATAAATTGTAATGTAGAAGCATGGAAGGAGTTTCATTCAATGAGTAGTGAATGGTTTTACGAGAACATTTATTGAATTGTTTTGTAAAACTAATATTTACTCCTGCAGCTGCTCCGTGAATGAAGAACAAACCAACAAACACACTGTCGCTTAAAAAGGATATTATTAAATTACTACGAGTAGCTGCGCCCCGCGGTTTCACCCGCATAAGTTTCGGTCCCGTGGGAATATCGGGTCTCCTATTTATTAATCCTGGTTATAAACTATCTGTGTAATAAATTTCATCCAAATCCGTTCAGTAGTTTTTGCATGAAAGATTAACCAACATGCATCCATCCATCCAAACTTTCGCGTTTATAATATTAGTAGGATGATCAACGAAATTGCTGCTACATACAAAAAGAGCAGTATTTTCCATGACCACTCGAGAAAAAAATAATTTTGAGTTTTAGATCAAAAGTTTTGCCACAAAGGCTATTTTGATTAGTAGAATTTTACTCATAATCGATTTGTTGAAATGTGGAAGTACAGAGGCCAGCATATCAAGCTACCCGAAACTGTCAAATTTTCCCAATCAACCTTGAACCTAATGCTCTAGCGATAAAGTTGAAAATCTATTAAAGAAATTTGACATCAGATTGTAATAGCTTCATGAGCTGGTTTCTCTACATACTCGTAGGTACGACTAAGCTATCTCAGGGAGATAAAAAAAATTCTCATGATTGCAAGATTTGTTTATTTTTCAATATAATTTTTTTTTCACATAGGTGTAATGTTAAACCTACGTGTAAAAAAAAATAGAAAAAAAGGAAAGTTTATTTTATTTTATACCATCATGTACATGATGGTATAAAATAAAATAAACTACATAATATATTATATGTTGTGTCTATGCCTTGCATGGCGTACAAATATTGCTTACACATTTTTCTTATGCTAATTGTGGAATAATACCGACTAGGCAAACATAATAATATATAATGTATCTGCAGTAGTAAGTTACCATGGAAATAACCATAAAAAAAGGACATTCAACAATAATTTCAATAACACTACTTAATATTCAGTAAACGTACAAAATAAATATAATGTAATTAAATTACATCTGTAGTTGTGTCCTATAAAAATTATATCATGATACTTCATAATTGTAATATAATTGTAGGCTGGAATGAACTTGCCATTTGAAGGTTATACTAAATAGTGTCTTTAATCATTAAATCGTTGCTACTGCTTTTTAGGGTTCCGTACCCAAAGGGTCAAAGTCAAAATCAAATAATTTATTTCAAATAGGCACATAAAAGGCACTTTTGAACGTCAAAAATTACATTAAAATAGAATTGATTCTAGCCGCCTCTTCTAAAAGGTAGTTTTCGTATGGAGAAGAATGGGCAAGAAGCTCCACCGTTACTCGGTGCCAACGGAACCCTATTTGTAAGCCTCCGCTGTCCGTCCGTCTGTTTGTCGGGCTATACATATATCTATATGTATATCAGGAATCGTGATAGGTAGACAGTTGAAATTTTCACAGTATATATTTATATGGCCACTATAACATCAAAATAAAATAGTGTATGTAAATCAAATCTCAAATCGTTTATTGCAATCCATAATGTAGGTACACTTACAGATGGTAAAATAAAAAATAATAGAAACAATTATGGATTCTGTCGGGAACAGCAATTGTTTAAATAAGTAGAGAGAGGAAGAGCGCTTTTTAAAACTCTAGTAATTAAGTTCAAATTATTTTATATCCTATTATGTTGATGGTGTATGTTTTTTTTTAAATATTTAGTGTTAAATTTTGTTTAGTGGTACGGAATCCTTCGTGTGCGAGTCAGAACCGCTTGTTTTTTCTGAACTTAACATCATTACCAGCTTACTGACTAACTAATATTAGACCGCGACATGAGCTATTCCTATAGCTCGTGCCGATATGAGAGGAGAAAAAATATTAGAATTTTTTTTTCCTGTTTCATCTCCCTAGTCTTTTCCCAACTATGATGGGGTCGGCTTCCAGTCTAACCGGAAGCAGTCGAATACCAGTATTCATGGAGCGAATACCTATCAGACCTCCACAACCCAGTTACTGGGTAATACCGTAGTAACTATTTAGTATAATCTGTGGTAATACCCCTTGGTAAGAGGTTTTTGTTTCCTATATCACGAACATGATTTTTTACATCACCTCTTCCTTGAAAACTTGAGTAATTCTCTAAGTTTCAGGCACCCTTTTTCGTTCTTTCGAGCGTCAGAAAAATGCACTAATTCTATTTCAAAACCCGCTAGTAACATCGCCATGAAACAGTAAATAAATATTAGACAAAAATCCGATGTTTTTCAAGCTTAGAATACTCTGAAAGGTGCAGCGTGTTCTGCAAATATTTTGGCATCCCATAAAAAGTGCAACATGGTATTTATGGCAAAATATTACTCACCCTTCACGCGGAACTCCGTGTGCTCCATTTTGTCGATGGATTATAGATGTTTTTGGTAAATACCTGTAACAAAAGAGGTGGATGGTTAATTAAGATGTAATTATTTTTTTTGAAAACGTTGGCAATTAACACAATCACCGTTTGGTATTTATAGGATCAGCTGGAAATGTAGACTAGGGCAGATAGATTTAGATGGAGACACTCACTCATTTATTTCAACTTTTCGACATACATTGAATGTGTTGGAGTTGGCTAGATGCGGCTGATATTCAGCGCGTTTTTAACCAACTTCAAAAAAAGGAGGAGTTTGTTACTTCATAACTCCGTTATTTATAAGCCGATTTGCAAAATTATTTTTTTATGGAAAAGGATATACTTTCAGAATGGTCCCATAGAGATTTCATCAAAATCAGTCCAGTATTTTGGTTTTTGAACCAAGAAATTGCGTTGATTACTTTCCTATAACTATTCAGTGGTGGCTTGGTGGAATTGTCATAGGATGCATTGAAGAAGTACAACATAAAAGTGAAAAATAAAATCTTTTTTCCAAAAAAATGATTTTATTGTCGGTTCAGACCAAAGAACTGAATACACACACATACAGATAGTTTTTGTGTAAACAGAGAGCATTTTTCGTGGTTATAACCACGAGAGAAAGACAAGAATATCAAGAAATGGATGTCCTTGCAATTCCTACAAAATTAGGTTACATTTTTCACGTGTCATTCAGAAAAACCCGGTTGAAAATACGTGTACGACTGCAAACATTTTACCGAGTGTGTAGTACACTCGTGAGCTCGACAAATGGATGGGCGAATAATACTTGTGCGACAAAACTGCAGTGCGATTCTGTAACTAACTCACCGTGAAAACTTAGGTGAAGTGAGCGTGGAGTGAGCTGTCATTCCAACTAATGCTAGGGATTGACACTATTGACAGCTCACTCTAAGTTCACTTCACCTAAGTGTTCACGGTGAGATTTTTACAGAATCGATTGGCTGTACTGCGAATCACCATAGTTCGAATGCACGCTTGTGCGACAAGCAATAATATTAAGACTTAGTCGACGGACTTATTTCTGTCTGCAGGGTTTAAAGGAACCTAACCAAACCGAACCTCGGGGTGCCTCTGACGTCGAAGACTTAATATTATTGCGGGTCGCACAAGCATTCGAACTATGGTGAGTCGCAGTACAGTTTCGTTGCCAAGTGTTATTCGCACATCCATTTGTCGAGCTCACGTAGTACACTTCATTTTACCCGTATAGAATACCGAATTCAAAATTTGTTGGCCTATGAATCTAAATAATGACGACCTTCTGAAGGCCGCAAGAAGAAGGATGGTCGTTGGATGCGAGAAGCACAGAACTGTTTGAAGTGGCGGTGCTTTGGGGAGGCCTCTGTTCAGCAGTGGACGTTTTTCGGCTGAAAAGATGATGAATCTTGATCGCCTGGAAGGGCTAATCTCCACAATTTTACGGGCGTATCTCCAAAACTACTGAACCGATTTGAACACAATTTACACCACCAAATAGATCGAAAACCTATAACATTTTGGTGGAATCAATTCTTCCCATACCCTTCTTACAAGCAAGTTATTCACCGTTTTCCCCTTGTCCTATATAAAACACGTGAACAAGTAATAAACCCATCGAATTCGGTTAGGTTACCGTAACCGCACCGTATAATACGGTAATCCGGCTCGCCAGACGTTTATGAAGCCTTAGTAAATGCGTCGATACTACCACGCTAATGTTCTATAGGTAGGCAGGGACAAATTGGAATTTATTCACTACCTACTCGACCTCTGCTCAGCATTGTCCCAACTGTGTTAAGGTCAGCTTCAAGCCTTTTTTGTGTTCCGGGGTGGAAAATTCGCTACGTCTTCCGGTACGCGGTCGCCACTCCAGAACCTTTCGGCCCCGTCGGCCGTCTGTTCTGCGAGCAATGTGTCCTGCCCACTGCCACATAAGTTTGGCAATTCTTCGGGCTATGTCGGTTACCTTGGTTCTCCTGCGGATCTCTACATTTCTGATTCGATCACGCAGGGAAACTCCAAGCATAGCCCTCTCCATTGCCCTTTAGGTGACTTTAGCCTTTGAATAAGGCCCATTGTTAGCGACCATATTTCAGTGCCATAGATAATCACACACCTAGATCGGAGACGCTACACTCGAAGTCGTGGAAATTGCACAACAATTAAATAAATATAATGATAATGATGGAGGTACAACCTCCAACAGCTAAAATGAGATTTGATTAAAGAAGGCGGAAAGTTTAGACACTTATACCAATTGCCATTCCACTCCTCGTTTGTGAAAGTATATATAAGTCCAGAATTGAGTAATGAATTAAAGTGCTTTAATTTCATTTAATTCAATTTTAAACTCCCATTCTTTATCGAAATTCCTCGTCGAAGAGGATCAAACGAAAAGCAACTTAACTTTCAAGTTGAAGAGTTCTAAATCAAGTGGCAAACGCAAAGGCGCTACTGCACAGAGGCACACGGCTAAGCTACCGACGGCGTCAACGCCGGCTGTCGCTGAAAACCAGCGCTGGGGCTCTGTCTCGTATAGGGTCTTAGCATTATGCTGAGCGGTGACCGTTTTGCGTGGATGTGACGCATGTTTTGATTATCGTCTACTGCGACCCACGACCACGCTACGCACGATTGTGTGGCTAGGCAAACAAATGAACCGCGCAGCTAACTTAGCAAACCTCTTCGTGCACATCCTACGTAGCATTGTACATTAGATGATCGACTTTAAAGTAACTATAACATCGCGCCTGTGATCCCCGAAGGTTAGGCAGAGGTGTATCTGTAGTACACCCACATTTAAAAAACCCAATAACACTTTGCCCGACCTGAGAATCGAACCCAGAACCTCATGCTTGCAACCACTACAGCAACAAGACAGTCAACCAGCTTTAAACTTTCCTTTAAAGTTGATGAAATGCACTATCATCGTGAATTTTTCCAGATTTTTACCAAGCCAGCAGTTTAGCTTTTAGAGGGGCGGGGGGGGGGGGACTTATAATATTTGTTTTCGGTTTTTATAGTTTTAAGGTGTATTCATTTTGTGTAATGCCAATAAACGCATTTTTCTTTCATTCTTTCCTTATTGGACCAAAAATTTGCACTTTAAAGTTTAATATTTCGTAAATGGAGCATTAAATCGAAAAATAGATTTAGCAACCCCCAAGTCATTTTAGAAGACCTATTCAACGATACCCCACACGATGGGGTAGATGACGAAAAAACTATTCATCCCCACTTGACATGTAGGGGAGCTACCCTAAAAAAAAATATTTTCTAAAATTTTATTTTACTGATTTGTCGGCGTAATTGATATACACATTCCTACAAAATTTACAGCTTTCTAGTACTAACGGTATCTTAGCAAAACCTCGGACAGACAGACAGACGGACGGACGAAACTACATATAAGGGTTCCTTGTAAGAACTACGGAACCCTACAAAACTAGAAACAAAAAAGCATCTACAGTGCGACCGACGACGAAGGAATGCGTTCTTGACAGCTGGCAGTTTCATACGTGTTTTGCGAATTTGATCTTTATTAGCTACTAGAATGGCCCAGTGACGGGGACCATCAGGGGACACTGCTCGCTAAACAAACACGGACCGTCCCTTGTGCAGGGCTTGCATGAAGGCTGATGAAACCGTCGCGCATGTGCTCTTTAAGTGCACAAGTGTCACCCAGATTAGGTCAGAATACCTAAGAACACCCAGATCTTACACAGATGTTCTCAACAGGCCAGGAGACTTAATAAGCTTCTGGAGGGAGGTGGGCTGGTTGGAATAACCACTGATGGCCGCCATAGCGCACGCACAATGGTCCACTTGACCACAAACCAAACCCACAACATAGAACATAACTACTAGACGCAGAACGCATTCTCTCGGTGGCCGGCCTGTAACATTTCCTTCGGCATGTCTAATAAAAAACAAATATAAATAACCCTGTTATAAATAGAGAGGCTAACTTCTAAAGGTGTTATAAAAATAATATCGAGTACAGTCGGTGACAGATTGTGACGCATCGGTTTTGTTGCGGTCAAAGTAAACAGTGATTATTGGTGTTGACTGTACTTAGGAAATATCGATTTTTCTCTTGTGTATTGTGACATTTCTGTTCTCCGAAAGATTCTAAATAAAATAAGTACCTACCAAAAAAACTTAACAAGTTCTATTTAATTTTATGTGGAAAGGCAGTATCAATTCACCAGATGGGTAATTCCTGTATTTTAAAGAACTTTTTATATTCTGATCTTTGTCGAAGGCCTTTTTTTCCAACGCTAGATAATTTATCCGAGGAGTAATTTTGAATTTATGACAGTTCTTCCATACAAAATCTGTCAGACGTCAATTTTATTCCATGAATAAAAATTATCCATCAATTGAAAAATCCGCCCCTAACACGTCAATCAATCCTCTACTTTACCTACATTTTCGACAAAAATAACTTGCGAAAAGTGGGTGTAAGTACTAAAGATACACTTCTGCCTAACCTTTTGAGGATTACAGGAGCGATGTTATGTTATGTTAGTACAGACGCTAGCACATCAAGCTACTACAATCTGTCAAATTTCTTTAATAGATTTTCAACTTTATCGTTAAAGCATTAAGGTTCAAGGTTGATTGGGAAAATTTGACAGTTTCGGGTAGCTTGACCTGCTGGCGTCTGTACTTTTGAGAAGTTCTTGAAATAGGCTGTCGCTGAGAAGAGATTGTTACTTGTTACTTGACTACGCACGACGGCATATCAAGCTATACATACATTTTCAGTATAAGCTGACTTCAACAATTGGCCTTCTAATGTGAAATGATTACACCTGCAGCTAGGGCTTCAAACCGGTACCAAAATCACAGGTTCTGTACCGGTACTCTGCGGTTCTGGCCATTTTGGGACTTGGGTAACGGTTCCAGACTGGTACCGGTTTCAGACGGGTACCGGTACCAAAAGGTACCCAGTGCGTACCACAAATCTCATATTTGTACGTACATATTTTTTAGTAACACACTATCATTCACAATCTGAATGATTTTGAAGGATATTGCTAATCCATTGCTTCATGAATGTGTTCGAAAAATTTGTCTGCTCAACAACGTACATAACGCAATGAATGTTGTTTAACTGTCAAATGAAAGTCATTACTACTGTTAGTACACACTAACAGCAATAATAGCAAGCAAGCAAAATTCGCAATTACCCCACAGATACTAATACTATTTCTTCCGACCACTTTTTTTCAGTAAAACCTTTCAGGAGCGACCTGAGCAGTCACAACCTACCCAAACGTTTAGAAATTTGAATGAAAAGGCGTATTTCCATTTATATGTAACCAAGATAGAGTCGGGTCACTTCTTTCAAATAGAACAGTTAATCTGTTTCTATAATCTTTAGGCAAGGACATTTTATTTTAATTTCGTTGCTAATGGTTCAAAAGTGTTCACTTTTAACCATAAGATAGCCAAAAGCGTGTGTTTATTATCTGTACTAATAATAAAGCGGAAGAGTTTGTTTGTTTGAACGCATTACTGACGGCACGGTTGGCGCAGTGGTTAAGCGATTGACTGCTGCGCTGCGTGTCGCGGGTTCGATTCCCGCACGGAACAAATATTTGTATGACCTACATGTATTTGTTCCGAGTCTGGGTGTTTTTCTATCTATAATATGTATGTATTTACAAAAAAAAAATGTATATAAGTAGTTTATCAGCCATCTTGTTACCATAACACAAGCATTAGGTTGCTTAGCTTGGGACAAATGGTGCTGTGTGAAATGTCCAGGGATATTATTATATTATTATTATTATTATTATTACTGAGTAATACGATACCCCTTGGTAAGACTGGTTGGCAGATTTTCGGGCCTATGAGCGCCCGTAACAAACTGTTCGTACTATCAAAGATCGACGAATAACAGCCGGGACCAACGGCTAACCCGCTTTCCGAGCCACGAAGGGGTCTCGGTATGTAAAGATGGTCACCCATCCACAGACCAACCGCGGCAAGCGTAGCTTAACCTGATCGATTGACGTGTGCGGCTGTTATTACTTAGCCACAAGCCCCTTGTTCAAAATGAATATATCTTTATAAATATAGAAGGGTACAGAAATACTAGAATAAACGATTTAAAATAGTTGTTGTAAATAAATAGAGTACAGTGTTGAAAAAAGTTCCTTAAAAGAGTAATTTTCTGTAAAACCAATTCTGCTAATATTATTTTAATTCTGCATAGTAAAAGTTTTAATAAGTCAATTTCGAATTTCCTGAAAACCATACAGGGTGGACTACGCAAGAGAACCAAGGTGATCGACATAGCCCGAAGAATTGCCAAACTTAAGTGGCAGTGGGCAGGGCACATTGCTCACAGAACAGATGGCAGGTGGTCGATGGGGTCGAAAGGTTCTGGAGTGGCGACCGCGTACCGGAAGACGTAGCGTTGGAAGGCCTCCCACAAGGTGGACCGACGACCTTGTTTAAGCCGCAAGAACCCGTTGGATGCGAGAAGCACGGAACCAGTCGAAGTGGAGGTGCTTGGGGAGGTCCAGTAGAGGACATCTTTCGGCTGAAATGATGACGATGAAGGGTGGAATGACTGACTGACTAAAACTGAAAACGCATACATTTTCAGTCACTTTTCACTCATCACGTTTGGTACCCATTTTCCATACTTAATTAAAAATATTTAAAATCTCTGAACTAAAATACATATTATTACGTATATTTTGTATTGTTACTTTTCACTATATTTTACAAAATGATAAATGATTTTATTTTGTAAGTAGGTTTGTAGAAACACTTTTACACGTCAATCATATTTTAAAACTAGATGAGGTCGGCGTTTCCTATCTGACTACTCTGAGAAGAAAGGCCGAAACAAACTCAGAGGTCACAGTCTCTTTTAAAGTCCAGACATAATCTTGGTCAGATCATATAAAGACCATGTAGATCGATGTCTGAGATGGTTTTTTGAGGAAAGAACCACACAAATTCAGAGGAACTGTCCAGTCAGTGCTCGCATTTGTCAGAAATCGTGCAGATTTTTTATAATATTACCTAGTAACTGGGTTGTGTAGGTCAGATAGGCTGTCGCTCCATGTAAAATACTGGTATTCAGCAGCATCCGGTTAGAATGGAAGCTGACCCCAACATAGTTGGGAAAAGGCAGGCAAAACAGAAGAAGTTATTTTAATTAATAAAATTAACTTATAAAGTATAATATAACTAGTCAGTTAACCGGTAGAAGTTTTGAGAAATCTCTCTATAAGAATCTTACTTACTATGAAACTTCTTGAGAGTTCAAAAGAGGTTTTAATTGAAAGAAAAACGGATTGAGTTCGTGTTTAAACCCTTAGAGCGGTTTCACACTACGTCCGATCCAAATCCGAGAATTGACGTTCCAAAGTAGTCACAGTACTATTTGTATGTGGGGTTGCGCACTACATCCGAACTCAGTGTGTTCGAATTTAGAACATTCCCAATTCGGATTGAACTCGGATCTTGCATTCGAATTCGGATCGGACGTAGTGCGAAACCGCTCTTATTAGTATTTCCAAGAATGAATTCGTTATAATATTATCAACTAGCTTCAGCCCGCGGCTTCGTCCGCCCACCCTGTCGCATCGCATCTCCTGCCTACGCTATTACCTCGTTTTCGCTTAGAGTCCTTTCCGATTTTTTTTCTTTTTGCTCGGCTCCAAAAACCGGACAGACCGGACCGGACCGGATGAGTCCGGTGATGTTAACAAGCTTTTATCCTTCCTAAAGAATTGGGCTATAAATGCAAAAATATTTTTTCAAATCCTACTGGTAGTTTCAGAGATTAGCGCGTTCAAACAAATAAACAAACTCTTTCCGTCTTATTACAAAGCGAAACCTAATTTTAGTTCCAGCCTTAACTATTGAGCCAGTACTTGTATTTCAAACTTTATTTCGATTTAGACAAAGTTCTTAATATTAAAATGACAACTTAGCACCGAACTAAGCTGTCATTTTTGTATAAAGAACTGCATTTCTCTATCAGTTGGGTTCTTAATTCAATAACTGGGTCAGTGGTTTAAACGTGATCGAAAGAAAAACCTTGTTTTGTAATAAGGGGGTAAGCTTTATTATTGGTAGAGATAAGGATAGATTAGAATAAAATATTTTCAAGGAGCATTTCTTTAATTACGTTTTCTACTGTTCAATCTTACGTTTAGCTCCTCCAAATAACTTCAAATTATGGGAGAAGGAAATGTAAAAATAATGGCATTATAAAAAAAACACCTGACACTATAAAAAGCAAAGAATTCGATGCTTATATGCCAAAGAACTGCATTCACATTAAACTATTAAACCGTTATAAAACAACCCTTGATTTTAGAACCTTTTAAACTTTTTTTCACAAAAAAGTAATGAAAGGAATTGTATCAGATATAAATTAAATACTTTTATGTTTAAAATAATATTATGTTATTCTTATGTGAAAATTCAAACTGGCACTTGATATTTTTCTTTTTTTAAGGCAATATCTGAAGGCCAATTCGCGTAATTAAAATCGTTCAAAATCTAGTCCCAATCTCGTCTCAGCGACTATCAATGTCAAAAATGTAGGGAAATTAGAGGTTTTTTTTTGACAGAATGAGACTGAGATCAGACTGATCGTTCTTAAAATTACAAGAATTGCCCTTCAGATACATAAGCTTACATACAGAACTATAGTACATAAGGAATGACAAAAATAATCCCTTGAGAACCACCTTTTCATTAAAAATACATTTAAAATACAAAAAATAATAATAGAGGAATTGCATTTAATAATAATAAAACTATTTCTACAATAATGATAAGGAATAATAATTAATAATAAATTCTACTTACGTGAAAATTCAAACTGACACTTTTTTTAAAGGCAACAACTGACACACAGGGTGCGGAGATACTGTCCGGTCGCAGCCTACTGTATCGTTTATATAGGGGGTGTAGCGCCGCGAAGCATCACGGCGAGGGCTATTTGATGAGCGGAGCGGAGAGGTGAGCGATTTTAGTTAAAGTTTTTGATAGATTTTTATGGCGTTATTTATTTATTTATTTATAAGTAGGAGAACCAACAGCTAAACCAAATTAATAACAATTGTGTAAGCGACACAGAGCCAATTACAGGTTCTCACGAGTAGACTTATGTTATATATAATTAGTGGTGGGAGGGAGGAGTAGGGAGGCCTTTACCCAGTGGGAAATGAATGCAAGTTAAAAAAAAAAATTACATAAAACCTTCCGGAATCAATTCTCTAAATGATGGTGAAAACCGTATCAAAATCCGTTGTGTAGTTTAGAAGAAAAATGCGGTCACACAGACAGACATGAAAACTGACTTTAGTCGGGTGTGGAATGATACAATCAATCAACCTTGAACCTAAATGCTTAAGCGGTAAAGTTTAAAACTTGATGTTCTGGCGTCTGTACTATGCTGGTTCCATAGTCGTCCTCACCTAATGAAAAGCGTCCACAAAGTCTCCACTAAAGTACACTTTGAAGACTCCAGCAGGTCAAGCTACCCGAAACTGTTAAATTTTCCCAATCAACCTTGAACCTAAATGCTTTAGCCAAAAAGTTAAAAATTAATTAAAAACATTTAACAGATTGTAGTATCTTCATGTGCTCCAGTCTGTACATTTCATCATTTTATTCATAATTATTGAAATAAAGAAAATATATTTCTTCAGTACGGACTAAAAGACACACCATACACCAGATACATACAGCAGAGGGGCAATTCTCGTAATTTTAAGAACGTTCACAGTCAGTAGGCCAATTCTCGTAATTTAAAACGTTCAAAATCTAGTCACAGTCTCATCTCGGCGACAAAAAAATGACAAAAACTTGTCAAAATGTAGGGAAATTAGAGGTATTTTTGGCAGATTGACACTGAGATCAGACTGTGAACGTTCCTAAAATTACGAGAATTGCCCCTCTGATCTCAGTCTCAATCTGCCAAAAATACCTCTAATTTCCCTACATTTTGACAAGTTTTTGACATTTGTTTGTCGCCGAGATGAGACTGCGACTAGATTTTGAACGTTTTAAATTACGAGAATTGGCCTTCACATAGCAACAAATAAAAAAACCAATAGAAAGTATAAAAACCGATGTAAGAAAATAGCAGGAAACTGTGCCTCACGGCTGCACCAAAAAGACCCCGTTCAGCAAAAATGTGACAATAGTGCCTGACGCTGGTTTTCAACTGAACCTGATGTGTGAGGTGACGGATGTAAATAAGTTTCACACTGCAACGTGACGTGTGTATGCATACTTAAATAAAATAAATATGTGTCCGATAAAAATAGTAACGATCAATCCTACATTCCTACTATTTCTACTAATATAATAAACGTGAAAGTTTGTATGGATGGATGGATGGATGTTTGTTACTCTTTCACGCAAAAACTACTGAACGGATTTGGATGAAATTTGGCACACAGATGGTTTATAACCAGGATTAACATATAGAATACTTTTTATCCCGATATTCCCACGGGATCGAAACTTAACTCTGTATATATATAAATAGTGAGAGTTGAATAATATTGCAAAAATAAACCAAAAAAATACTAACAGATATAATGAGACGGCCTCATATTAGACCTTCGTTACTATGTAAATAAATAAACTCTGCGAATATTGCATAATAATTATAGCTATTGTTAATATGTAATTAACTCGTTACGAAGGAATACATCATCAATCGCTCAAATACTCTATTGTGTAGCAATTACCGTAGCCAAAAACGAGCCGTAGCAAAAGCGTAGCATTTCGTAGCGATCGATTTCAAACAAAAATTACACGTTTTTTTCCAGTTGTTCACATACATTATAATTTTTCGACGCTATATTTTAGTTTGTAAATAGTTTTAGTTAATTTAGGGCTGATTTTTCAATAATCTGATAACGTTATTCGAAGAAATAATTTTGAAATTTTGAGTTATTTTCATTAAAAAAACTGTCAAACGTCAATTTTATTCCTCGAATAGAAGTTATCTGGCGATGGAACAATCAGCCCTAGGATAGAATTTTGTTATTTTAGTGTCAGCTTGTAAATTGTAATTGGTACCAAATAAATTCAAATACATCTATACTTTTAACACATTAACAAACATACACGAAAATAAAATCACTCCTTTTTCTCATGGAATTAGGCAGAAACTGCAGAACGCCATCTGATACGAACCTTACGTATACTCCTTTGTCTTCGTTTACGGGCCCGTGGCTAAATAATAACAGCCGCAAAGGTCGATCGATCAGGTTAAGCTACGCTTGCCGCGGTTGATCCGTGGATGGGTGACCATCCTTACATACGGAGACCCCTCCGTGATGATGAAATGAATAGAGGGGCTCATGGCTAAGCAATAAGAGCCACACGGGTCGACCGAAGGGTGAAAGCTACGCTTGCAGCGGTCGGTCCTTAGATAAATGACTATCGAGACCCCTCCGTGCCTCGGAAAGCACGTTAAGCAGTTGGTCCCGGCTGTCATTCGTGGATCTTTGACAGTGGTTACGGGTCGTCAGAAGCCCGAAAGTCTAAAACAACCTGCCTTATCTATCATATTACCCAGCAACGGGGGTGTGGAGGTCAGATAGGCAGTCGCTCCATGTAAAATACTGGTATTCAGCTGCGTCCGGTTAGACTGGAAGCCGACCCCAACGTAGTTGGGAAAAGGCAGGCAGATGATTATGACACACGTGCATAAAATCACGTCACCTACTACGATGCTTACACTTTTCTGGTTTCGTTTGCGTATAGAAGAAAATCATGTTCCGCCGACAACAAATAAATAAAACATGGTGCTTGTATTAATTTATTTGCGTGCCGGTTGCGAAGTTGGACGACGTCATTACGTCGGCGCCGGCTGTCGCTGAAAACCAGCGCTGGGGCTCTGTCTTGCATAGGGTCGCAGCATAATGCTGAGCGATAGCCGTTTTGCGTGGATGTGACGCATGTTAACTATTTCTTAATGTTTTATTTTCTTTATTTGTTCATAAGTTCTTTTGTGCGTCATGTTTACCGCAAATAAACGTATTTTCTTTCTTTCTTCTTTCTTTCTTTCATATTATATCGAGTTTATCACGGATTCAGCTGGAACTTATTTTGCAGTCGTAGTATGATCCAATGAAGCCAATGTTAACAGGACCACCATCTTGTTAGGGTTAGGGTATCCAAAGGGTAAAAACGGGACCGTAAGACTCCACTGTCCGTCTGTCAGTCACCAAGCTGTATCTCATGAACCGTGATAGCTAGACAGTTGAAATTTTCATGATTCAGATGATGTATTTCTGTTGCCGCTATAACAACAAATACTAAAAACAGAATAAAATAAATATTTAAGTGAGGCTCCCATACAACAAACGTGATTTTTTTGCGGTTTTTTGCTCGATATTAATAACGACAACAGGTAGTACGCTTGAAATATTCACAGAATATTTAGTTGTATATTCACAATTAAATTAAAATAAAATAAATATTTAAGGGGGGCTCCCATACACGTACGGAACCCTTCGTGCGCGATTCCGACTCGCGTCTGGCCGGTTTTTTTAGAACTCATTTGTCTATTTAATAAAAATCCTAAAGTCATGCATTCATTCATTCACTCACTGACAGATAACGCACAGCCTAAGTTACTGGGTCCTTAGGCATGCAATTTTGCACTAGAGTTCTTTATAAACGTATGTGAGAACTAAGGAAGGATTTTTGAAAATTCGTCACCTAACACTAAAATAAGATATGATAGTTCGTTAGTTAGTTTGTGTGAGATAACTCGTCATTTTCGAGGGGCTTGTGGCTAAGTAAATGTTATTACTTAGCCACAAGACCCTCAAAAATGACGAATTAAAAAAAAAAAAAAGATAGGATCTGATCGATCGATCCGTGTGGCAACACACCACACGAACCAATCGATCAGATCCCATCTTTTTTTTTTTTTTTATTGACAATGGACTCACTCTTGACCTCAACCCAGCCCAGAGGTAGGGATGAGATCTACGGTGGAACGAGCTTGCCCAGAAGAAGCCTATTCACTCTCGCCCTGAAGAGATTAGGGTTGTATGAACTCGGGAATGCAGACGCAGGCAGACAATTCCACTCCTTTGCTATGCGGGAGGAAGGAGGATATCTAGGAGCCACGGGGCCCTCGAACCAACTAGATCGTAGTTTTTAAATCGCTGCCGCTTATCAATAAGTTACGACCACTAAGAGGATGTGAGAACTAGAATAAAAATTCATTCGCGCATACTTTTAATAGATTTTCCGGAGTAACTTCAAACTGTCGATTATTATCTCACATCGATATAATGATCCTTGGTCCAATGTTCAAATTCAAATTCAAAATAATTTATTGTGGATCATAGGTTCATAGGATGTCTTAGGTACAATTATTACATAGGCCAGCTATGTCCCGCCATTGAGGCATACAAAATTCACAAAATTATACGGTATAATCCCTAAATTGACATGCAATACATTTTGACTGTCAAGCAATTTTTAAAAGATAATATAAATAAATGTCAAATTACAAATGTCAAATTGTTATGTTTACTGTCAATTAAAATAAATGTCAAATTACATTTTGCTGATTTAGAGTAGATGTCAAATTACAAATGGCAAATTGTCATTAATTATTAAGAATTACATAATAAAATAATAATTTTCATAGCTTAACTGTTTCCATTAGGAACCCTACTTCCTACTAATATTATAAACGCGAAAGTTGAATGGATGGATGTTTACGTCACTGTCGTCACACAAAAACTAATGAACGGATTTGGATGAAATTTGGCACACAGATGGTTATACCTTTCATATTAATTACTAGCTTCTGCCCGCGGCTTCGCCCGCGTGGATGGCGGAAGTTTAGTTTAGTAATTTACTTAGATAAGTATTCGTGCCAAGTTTCAAGTTTATTAACTCATGGAATAAGATTTTTCATACAAACAAAATCCCCCCATTTCACCCTCTTAGGGGTGGAATTTCGAAAAACCCTTTCTTAGTAGTAGATACCTACTCTTCACGAAGAATACACCCTCCAAATTTCATGTCTCTAGGACCAGCGGCTTAGGCTGTGCGTTGATGTCTCAGTCAGTCAGTCAGTCAGTCAGGACTTTGAATTTTATATATATAGATAACCAGGATTAATATATAGGATAATTTTTATCGCGATATTCTCACGGGATCGAAATTCATGCGGTTGAAAACGCGGGGCGCAGCTAGTATAATATAAACGCGAAAGTTTGCCACTCTTTCACGCAAAAATGACTGAACGGATTTTGATGAAACTTTACAGTAATATAGCATATATATCAGAATAACACATAGGATAATTTTTATCCCGATACTCTTGCGGGATCGGCACTTATGCGGGTGAAACCGCGAGGCACTGCTATTCTACCATAATTTTAGAAGCATTTGACCAACCAGTCTTATCAAGTCATGTCGTATTACCTGGCATAGTATTAATACTGTGAACTACAACTATTTGAATGAGGGGCTCGTAGCATAGGCATAACGGACAGTCCCTCTGTGCAGGGCCTGCATGGAGGCTGATGAAACCGTTGCGCATGTGCTCTTTGAGTGCACAGGCGTCACCCAGATTAGGTCAGAAACCCTCGGGACACCCAGATCTTACACAGATGTTCTCAACAGGCCAGGAGACTTAATAAGCTTCTGGAGGTTGGAATAACCACCGACGACCGCCATGGCCCACGCACAATGGTTGACCTGAAGGACTAAGTGCGGAAAACCAACCCATAACATAGAATAGAACATAGAATCAAAATATTTTATTTCACATAAACCAACATGGGCACTTATGAAACGTCAGAAGCTAGGTGCACGGTTCCAATTGGTCGTTTCCTATGGAGAAGAGCCGGCAAGAAACTCCACGGTTACTCTTTTAAAAAATAATTGGCTTTTACAATGTTTTCAAATTACAGTAGGTATGGGAGGATAGCGTAGGCCTGTCAACAAGTACCAGGTGCTCGATGAAATAGAAAATGGTCTACAGATCTATAGTCTACAAGGCCTACAAAGTCCTCACATTTATAAAATCATGAAATGATTAGAGGGGCTCGTGGCTAAACAATAAGAGCCACACGGGTCGACCGATCAGGTTAAGCTACGCTTGCCGCGGTTGGTCCGTGGATGGGTGACCATTTTCACATACCAAGACCCCTCCGTGCCTCGGAAAGCACGTTAAGCCGTTGGTCCCGGCTGTCATTCGTGGATCTTGGACAGTCGTTACGGGTCGTCAGTAGCCCGAAAGTCTGACAACCAGTCTTACCAAGGGGTATCGTACTACCCATTAACTGGGTTGTGGAGGTCAGATAGGCAGTCGCTTCATGTAAAATATTGGTATTCAGCTGTATCCGGTTAGACTGGAAGCCGACCCCGACATAGTTGGGAAAAGGCTCGGCAGATGATGACCGGCCGATTGAAGGGTGAAAGCTACGCTTGCAGCGATCGGTCCGTAGATGAGTGACTATCGAGACCCCTCCGTGCCTCGGAAAGCACGTTAAGCCGTTGGTACCGGCTGTCATTCGTAGATCATTGACAAAGAAAGAAAGAAAGAAAAAAGTTTATTTGGACACAGTTCATTTTGACAGTCATTACGGGTCGTCAGAATCCCGAAAGTCTGACAACCGGTCTAACAAGGGATATCGTGTTACCTAGTAATTGGGTTGTGGAGATCAGATAGGTAGTCACTTCAGGTGAAATACCGGTATTCAGCAGCATCCATTTAGACTGGAAACCAATAAAGTTTCTAGGCAGATGATGATTCTAGAAGCAATTGAAATGTTTTGTTGTTGTTATTGTGCTTGCGCTTTATTTAGTGATTCTTAGTGCAAGTGGATCTAAGTTGCTCGCAAAGGAGGAGGCGGAGCGCTTGAGGGAGAGGCGATCTCTGCGCCCTCACGCCCCTAATCGCCGCAGGAGACGCCCTGGACGTCGGGAGTCAATAGCGGACTCCCGGCCACCGTAGGCGCGGGCTTGCGGGCGATGAACAATGGTCAGCTCGCCGCCCGGTTAGGACCAGGCCCGGGTCGACGGCGCGTTGTGTTCCACGCGCGCCTGAAAGAGATGTCAGCACGAACTAACGGGGTCCGCTAGGGCCGATGCCTGCCAGGGCCGCGGGTTGTTCGAAAGAGATACCGTGGCCCCTGGCACAGGCAACTGAAGGAACACGGGTGGGTTTTAGTCAGTAAAAGTCTGACACGCCCTCTCGCTCCGCCCAGAGCGGGAGAAGTCATATGATGATTTCCCACCATGTATTTTCTTTCTTTTCTTTCTTTCTTTCTTTCTTCTTTCACCCAAAAAAAAAGTGGGTCCATGTGACCGAAAAAAATAATGTGTGTGCTCTAGGTAGATCTATGCCTATCGAGTATAAGCATTGCCATTCAACACTGCGAGCCTTTTAGGCCATTTTTCCATACAACTCTAGCGTCGCGTCTAGACACTGGCTCCAAGCACCCTCCAACTCTGCCTCGATGTGATTCTTCCATGCCGGAGATCACAGTGCATAACAAAGAGGTTCGAAAAGTGCTTCAGTGTCTGGATGTGGGCAAGGCTAGTGGGCCTGATGGCATTCCTGCGAGAGTGCTGAGGTGTTGTGCGCCTGAGTTGTCTCCTGTACTGACTCGCCTCTACCGCCTCTCTCTGAAAACTCGAACTGTCCCCATATGCTGGAAGCTTGCAAATGTGCAACCAGTACCCAAGAAGGGTAGTCGTGCCGATCCCTGCAACTACCGACCGATCGCCATTACCTCCATTCTCTCCAAAGTAATGGAAAAGGTTATTAACAGCAAGCTGCTGACATATCTTGAGCAGAATGATCTCCTGAGTGACAGCCAATATGGCTTTCGCCGCGGGCGCTCCACTGGGGATCTTCTGGTGTATGTCACACATTGCTGGGGCGAGGCCATCGAGAAACACGGCGAGGCTCTGGCCGTGTCTCTTGATATCTCGAAGGCCTTCGACAGGGTTTGGCACGCAAGTCTGCTGAGCAAGCTTCCAGCCTATGGAATCCCAGCTGGCTTTTGTTGCTGGATATCTGACTTCCTGAGTGAACGGTCAATCAGAGTAGTCATTGACGGCTGCTCCTCTGACCTCATGGCGATTGATGCTGGCGTTCCTCAGGGGTCTGTTCTCTCTGCGACTCTTTTCCTGCTGCACATCAATGACCTACTGATACCAGGTATTGTTGGGTATGCAGATGACAGCACCGTCGTAGAGAGATATCTGTCCAGCGCAAGGGCTGGAGGGGAAGAAGTCAGTTCGTTAAGAGAGGCCCTGGTGGACCGAATGAATGCGACCTTAAGTCTTGTCTCCCAGTGGGGTGACAACAATCTGGTCAGTTTCAACACCACCAAAACACAGGCTTGTCTGTTTAGCGCGAAAAGGAGCCCTTTTGATCTGGCTCCTACTTTCCGGGGTGCAGCTGTACCTGTGACGGACAGCCTCGAGCTTCTAGGTATGAAATTGACAGCAAATCTCAATTTCGGCGAAAACATTGAGTCTAAAGCACAAACGGCGGCCAAAAAGCTGGGCATCCTGAACAAGGTTAAGCGGTACTTCACACCGGGTCAGCTTTTAACCCTTTACAAAGCACAAGTCCGATCGTGTATGGAGTACTGCAGTCACCTGTGGGATGGGTCAGCTAAATACCAACTTGCCACTTTAGACTCAGTCGAGCGCAGAGCTAAGAGACTCATTGGCGATAAAAAGCTGGTGGAGGCAAAACTTCACAGTTTGGCTCACCGGCGAAGTGTTGCCTGTCTGTCCGTCTTCTACAGACTGTACCTCGGGGAGTGTGCTCAAGAGCTACATGAGCTCATCCCGCCTTCACCTTTTTACCATCGAGAGTCCAGACGCACTCCGGGATACCACCCCTATTTGGTTAATATACCCTATATACGCACTAAGCGCTTCTCATCATCTTTTCTGATGCGCACAGCAAAGGAGTGGAATTGTCTGCCTGCGTCTGCATTCCCGAGTTCATACAACCCTAATCTCTTCAGGGCGAGAGTGAATAGGCTTCTTCTGGGCAAGCTCGTTCCACCGTAGATCTCATCCCTGCCTCTGGGCTGGATTGAGGTCAAGAGTGAGCCCATTGTCAATAAAAAAAAAAAAAAAAAAAAAAAACAACAGCGATGTGAACGAATTTCTCCTTTTTTATTCAGGGTGGCAGGAACATTGACGCGCAACCTTATACCATGGATTCAGTAGGTGCCATGAGCCCCCTGTGCTGAAATTTCTCGTCAGTTACTTTAAAAAAATCGTAGGTAGTCCCCTCCTCTATGAAATAGCAGTCTTATTTTTTTCATAGCCTACGAAAAACTTCTACGGTAGAATCGTACGTCTAGAATCGTGTGCCGACTTCATGGTTACAGCCGATCGATTCTGTAAAAATCTCACCGTGAATAGTTAGGTGAAGTGAGCTTAGAGTGAGCTGTCAATAGTGTCAATCCCTAGTATTAGTTGGAATGACAGCTCACTCCACGCTCACTTCACCTAAGTTTTCACGGTGAGACGGTTACAGAATCGCACTGCATGATGCGCGTCGATGTCCCACACCCACTCGTACATAATCATATAGTTTAGTATTAGTTTGTATATTGTAATTTAGTATCTAATCTGACTAGCCTGTATTGTGCCACTGTAGGGCAAAAGCCTCCCTCTCCCTTTTCCACACAATTCTGTCTCTTGCGAGTGCCAGCCAGTCCCTACGGTAGGTCCAGCTCGTCCCGCCATCTTCGTCTCGACCTACACGATGGCATCGAGCGTTTAGCGGGACCCATCATCCCGCCTTCACATTTTTACCATCGAGAGTCCAGACGCACTGCGGGATACCACCCCTATTTGGTTAATATACCATAAATACGCACTAAGCGCTTCTCATCATCTTTTCTGATGCGCACAGCAAAGAAGTGGAATTGTCTGCCTGCGTCTGCATTCCCGAGTTCATACAACCCTAATCTCTTTAGGGCGAGAGTGAATAGGCTTGTTCTGGGCAAGGTCGTTCCTCAGTAGATCTCATCCCTGCCTCTGGGCTGGATTGAGGACAAGAGTGAGCCCATTGTCAATAAAAAAAAACCCAATCGGTGGTTCTTTTTTTTTTTTTTTTATTTGTTAGGGACAACAAACAGTTACATGCCAGGCTTAACTAAAAATTCATAAATTAGCACAGTACTAGGAATACAGTTATATATTCTATATTTGTGTTACTACACATGCTACCCACACCATTGTCCACGAATTCACAAAAAAGAAGTTAATAGAAAACAGACACACACAGTATGCATCATAAAGTACTGTTAAGAAGAGAAATAAAAAATAGGAAGATTACACTGAGGAAATTAGTAACTCTATTGCTCTCGCCTTTTAGCCCAATTGTCATCTGACATGCAGTAGACATGTCCGGCCCAATCCCACTTCAGTTTAGCGGCTTTCTGGGTAACGTCCGTTATCTTGGTTTTGGCGCGCAGTATATTACACACAAAAATTACACAAATTAAGTAAGTTTCTCATTAAATAAGTGAATAAATTGTGACCAGTTTACCTACCAAAGTAGTGTAACTATCAATTTACTGTGTAGAAAATCAAGGGACATTTGCGACACAAACGTAAAACTGTATGACGCACTGTCGGTCCGTATATCAAAATTTATTATTTGATAAACACATCAAACTTATCTGAAAGGTCATCTCACATAACACAAATTAATATTTTTATTAGAATTATAATATTAATTGATATAGAGCATCCTGTTGCTGTGAAATTGTTTGTTTAGGGTAAGGTAATATTACAAAACATTATGTAATATAAAAAACCGAACGCTAAAATAATATTAGGCATCCCTGACCTAGCTCAAAACAGATCATTTGTTTTAGAGGTCCACGGGAGACTCGACGGGGTCTACGTTGGCGTGACGAAAAAATGGGGTTTCACAATTCGTAAGCGGGTCCACGAAAATGTATCTACTTTCGATAGTGAAGAACTAAAATGTTGGCTTGACTTAACCTATCAATGTAGGCAGATAATATTTTAAAAAGCTCAGCGACTGTCACTTGTAAAAACTTGCATATTCCATATTCAGTACAACATGTCGAGACTTACAAAGCGCCGCCATCCGCAACGCTTGTTCACACGTGCAAAGGGACGAAATACGACTTGTGGTGTGTGTGCTTGCAATCTTGCATGAACTTGTTTAATTCTTCATCACCAATATAAATACAAATGCCAAGCATAAACGTTACTCATTTGTTTCCGGAATTTCAAAAAGAAAAGTAATGGAATCACTTATTTCATTGACCAACTTTACTTTTTTGACATCCACTTACAGCACAATCAATGAATTAATTAACCAATCAATTCTCAATTTTTTTTTTTTCGAAAATTATTAATTCGTAGTTGGAACTCAGCCGCAACGCAAATTTCCATATTTAGATCTAATCTTCAAATTTTTTGTCGAGTTTTGGGAATATGGTAGAAATGTAGCTGCAGGGGGTCCGCCGGAAGCGGCAAAATTTTGAAAGTGGTCTATGAGAAAAAAGCGGCCAAGTGCGTGTCAGCCCACGCATAGAATAGGGTTCCGTACCTAGTCACCCATAATGGCACGTGGATTTAGAAGGATATTTTACATGTTTACTTATTATTTCGTTATTTTTGTACGAAGTTTTCCAAGTAAGCGCATTTTACAAGTTAGGCCTCTATAACTCCTGAACTAACAAAGTTGTCTAAGCCGTTATTTTTTTCCTTCAAAGTTCATTACATGGACTACCATCATGATTTTTTTCAGATTTATCGAGCCAGCCATTTAGCTTTTAGAGGGGGGGACGCCTCATTTTTACAAAAAACGCACTTTATCCCTTTGCACACTTAACGCCTCTCGACGTAATAACAATAAAACTTCTATTGTGTCTCGTTCAGTGTCCTTCAATACGTTAAGGTTTAATACATATTTCGTAAATGGAGCATTAAATCGAAAAATAATTTTAGCAACCCCCAAGTCATTTTATCCAAAGTCATTATCAACCCTCAAGAAAAAAATATTCATCCCCACTTCACATGTAGGGGAGCTACCCTAAAAAAATATTTTTCAAAATTTTTATTTACCACTTTGTCGGCGTAGTTGATATACACACTCCTACAAAATTACAGCTTTCTAGTTCTGACGGTCTCTTAGCAAAACCTCGGACAGATAGACAGACGGACATGACAAAACTACTTATAAGGGTTCCTTGTCAGAACTACGGAACACTAAAAAAGTCTGGGAACCTCTGGTCTAGAGAACGCAACTCCTACTGCTGAGACCGAAGTTCTGGGTTAAATTCCTAGGTCGGGCAAATTATAGTTCAATCAATCAAAATATTTTATTTCACATAGACCTACATGGGCATTTATGAAACGTCGGAAGCTAGGTACACGATTCCAAATGATCGTTTCATATGGAGAAGAGCCGGCAAGAAACTCCACGGTTACTCTTTTAAAAATAATTGGCTTTTACAATGTTTTCAAATTATTGTTATAATCTCGTTCTTCCATCTGGAATTTCTTGAAATGGCTAACCTCCTATTAAATGGGACTAAAACATAACTGGCGAACTGTGGTTGTACTATAGGTATACTTCTGCATAACCCTTCAGGGAAAACTGGCGTGATGCTAAGTTAGAAATCTGAAAGAAAGAAAAAAGAAAGAAAAAGTATTTATTGCGACTCGTACAGGAAGATCATTAAACTAAACTAAACACAATCAAAAAAAAAAAAAAATTATATAAAAAGGTAACAAAAAGAAAAATGAAACAAAAAGTCCTGTACGAGGCCAAAAGGCTCCTATCTCAACATGATGGTACGACATAATCTAACCTCCTAGTGAGTGATATTCTGTAAAGTTCATTTGAAACCTCACTTAAGTGAGCGAACACAATTCGAAAGCGAATTCGACGAATTTCTACGCCAGGGGATCATGTGCTAGATTCATGGATAATAATAAAATAACAATGGCCTGGCAGTGGGTGTGATTGTGGATCTATGTCGCAAACCATGCTCCACCTCCTATCCTGCCCTCTGTGTCCCAAAACATGCAGTCAAAGTGACCTCTGCGCTGCCACCGACAACGCCGTGGAAGTGGCAAAGTTTTGGGAAAACAAGATTTAAATAAAATTCAGTCGTGCCAGAGACAGCTGAAGAAGAAAAATAGCCTCCTGACCGAATTCGGTCACGGTGGCCAATGCCAATAGAGATTAGCCTGATACGCAAGAGATATTATAGTGCACAAGTGTGTGCGTAAACACAGGTGCACTCTCTGTTCCTTTACTCTCATAGTTTGATCGGACGGCAAGCCGACACGACCGGGGAGAGATCAGGCGCAGGACCAACGGCTTTACGTGCTTTCCGAGGCACGGGGATATTAAACCGTCAACTTCCAAACTCCGGGCTATTAAGAAAATGCTGATGCCCTATAACCCTTTGCCCGACCTGGGAATCGAACCCAGGACCTCACGCTTAGCAGTCGTGCTTACAACCACGAGACCAACCGGGCAGTCAACTTCAATCGATCAATCAGTCAATTCATGGTTACAGCTCATCATGGTGGCATCATCGTCATGAGTACTGCTGGACTGCCTCTATTGCACGTCATTCAACTCGATTTTCGGCAACTCTCATCCAGCTGCTACCAGCCATCCTGCGAAGATCGTCGCTCCACCTAGCCCGAGGGCGTCCCACCTCACGTTTACCGATTCGCGTAATTTAAAACGTTCAATTCAAAATCTAGTCGCAGTCTCATCTCGGCGACAAACAAATGTAAAAAATGTAGGAAAATTAGAGGTATTTGTGACATATTGAGACTGAGAGTCAGACAGACATATCAGACTGTGAATGTTCTTAATTACGAGAATTGCCCCTCAGATATTAGGAAGTAATTACATTGATCTTGACTTTAAAAATAATGCATTTGAAACAGGAATCTATGATGCAATATAAAGGAAATGACAACGAGCTTATCACAGACATCTTTATTAATTATACTAACATGATTTTTATATCAAAACGCTGTAAAAGACAAGCGTAGCCGGCGGCTATCATTAGTCTAATTAAGTTATTGATATAATTTTTAGATAAGAGTCGTTTATTATTTTTATAGTAATATTTTATTACATATTACGTAGAATTTTAAGACGAAGTACCTATAATGATCGCTTATGATTTAGTTTATGTTGTGTTTCTGGTGTGATTAGTTTACCTACATAGTGAAATATATTCTGTTATATTACGTAATACAACCCTACTTTAAAAAAGTGAGAAAAACAATGATTCTTCGTCTTCTTAGGGTAGATGGTTCCAACGCCAGATAATTTTATTCGAGGAATCATTTCGAAATTTTGACAGTTATTTTATACAAAAACTGTCAAACGTCAATTTTATTCCTCGAATAAAAGTTATCTGGCGATGGAAAAATCAGCCCTCAGTGTATCAAATTCGAGAGATCGATCATTTACGGGCGGAGAGCAGGAATAGCCAAAAGGTGGTAAAAATGCTCGAGCTTAAAATAGACTATTTGGAAAGAAACTTAAAAGAAGCAACAATCGAATTGAGAAATATCCCAACTGCAAAATCTGAGACCCGCGAAACACTTACAGAGCTGGTTCAGAAAATCGGTTGTATTACCAATCAGCCTGTTTCACTACCAGAAATAAAAAACATCTACCGTCTAAGAAGCAAAAGTGAGACAGTTGGCACTGTCATTGTAGAATTTTCATCCCCTGCTAGAAAAGATAAATTCATGCGGGCTACTAAAAATTACAATAAACTTAACCCAGAAAATCGTCTGAACACCACCCTTTTGCAACCCTCGGACCCGAAAAAACCAATATATGTATCCGAAGCGCTCACTTCTGCAGCAAAACGCCTGTATTATCTTGCCAGGGAGTTCATAAAAAGCAGTGATTGCGGGCAATGTTGGACTTCAAACGGCAAAGTATACATACGGGAAAGAGAAGGTATGCCCAGTCAATTAATTAAATCCGAAGAAGATCTGGCCAAATTGCGCAAAGGGGAATGACTGGTATTTTTTATTCTACTTCTTACTGATTCGTTCATAATCCATTCTTTCTACCTGTTGAGATATGCTATAATTATGTTAAATATTATTACTAACCTACTTTTACACAAACACATACAGATTTATGTCCAACTTAAACACAGTTATTTTACATTCCTACATACAACTATCACTAATCTTATAATAATATTACACATTATCTTTCACTACTACTACTCAAAACAAAACCTGCTACTTACACCAAACACACATACGTTACTAGTTACTTATATTTGGATTATTCTTGCCCTTTATCTCATACTACAAGTACCACCAACGATTGTCACAAATATATACACTTTAGAAAGCCTTAGATCTGATAAAATGTGCAAAATAAACTTAAAAATACAAAATTCGATAACCTAACAGATAATATACAAAATATAGATTCGGTATCTGTGTCGGACTCATCGGTCTGTGATTTTGATAGTTGTGTCCCGCCTAATATTAAGCTAAACCTATCACTAAAAATTATTACTCAGAATATCCGTAGTATAAACAAAAATATTGCAGGCTTCCATATATTATTAGCTAGAACTAAAGTAGATTGGGATGTAATGATATTAACCGAATGCTGGCTTCCTAATACACATAACTTGCCTAACATAGATGGTTACGATTGCTTTAGTACTGCTAACAATCTCACCCAAAATGAAGGTGTTACTGTATATGTAAGAAAAGAACTTAAGGTTACCGTTGACGAGCCATCATTCCTAAATGCAAACTGTTTACAAATATCAATTGATCATAACACTATACTACTAGCAATATACCGACCGCCAGGCTACAAAGACATTACTAATTTCATAAACTCATTAAACCTTACGTTAACAAATATAGCACGCTACAAAAATATAATCATTAGCGGTGATATCAACATTAATATCCACGATCAAAGCCAAGATTTAAACAAACATACATATTTAAATCTACTAGCCTCACACGGACTACTGCCGGCACACACATTGCCTACACGTCTGCACGCCTGTCTTGACCATATCGCCTTAAAAACACAGCGGCCTGCTTCAACACTTGTAGCGCACTCGGCACTAACAGATCATGAAACGGTAATATTGTTCCTTGCAAATAAAACCTTTAAAACTGTTGTTAAAAAATCAATGATCCGAATCAATCATGAGCAGTTAGATATTGACATTAAGCAACTCAACTTCAGCGAAGTTTATTGCACACGAGATCCAAATGTTGCAGCTGAGACTTTGGTAAATCAAATTAAGAATATTGTAGACGTTAACTCACAGACTGTCAAAGTCCCTAATCGCAAAAAGATTCTGAAGGCATGGATAACGCCAGGCCTTCTTCGTTGTGTCCGACACAGAGACAATCTGCACAAAAAACTAAAAAAGGGACCAGAAAATCATGACCTTAAAATTACCTTCCACAGATACAGAAACTTCTGTAACAAATTGCTAAGGAAAATTAAAACTGAATATGAAAAAAATGAAATAGCTAAGGCAGGAACTAATTGTAAGCTACTTTGGTCAGCTATAAATAGCATAACACACAGAACCATCAAGAGAGAGACATCGTCTGATTTGTTAAGGTTGTCATCGACTCCTGAACTATCGGTAACCGCTGTTAATAGTTTTTTTGCTGAGATTGGTAAAAAACTACTACCGACTATATCGTCACTAATTTAGACAGTAGGAAAAAGGTACTAGGGATATTTCTGGACCTTGCTAAAGCATTTGACACGGTTTCTGTGCCCATCCTTATCCGAAAAATGGAGAACATGGGAATCAGAGGGGCCCAACTAGAGCTCTTTGCAGACTACTTGAGTGAGCGTACTCAGTGCGTTAAGATAAATGAGTTCATTAGCGAGGAACGAACAGTTTCTTACGGCGTGCCCCAGGGCAGTGTGCTTGGCCCAACCCTCTTCCTCATTTACATCAACGACCTGGGTATGCTTACACTTCCCAGAGGGAGGATTATAACATTTGCTGACGATACCGCCCTTCTCTTCAATGCCGACACTTGGGGTGAGGTCTTTTCAAACGCTCAGTTGGGATTCAATACTGTAACAGAGTGGTTACGAAAAAACAAATTAACACTAAATGCTGACAAAACTAATTACATACCATTCACACTAAAATCTAATTATAACACTCCCACATCAGTAACACCTTATGCAATCGCAGCACACACTTGCCCATCACCACATGAAAAAAATACATGTAACTGTCCATGTCTAAGTAGCACCCATGTTGTTAAATACCTGGGTATATTAATAGATAACACCCTTAGATTTCGGGAACACATTGATGCACTTAACACTAGGTTACGCAAGCTTATATACATCTTTAAAACTCTGAGGAAAGTGGCAGATGCGAAGTTAAAAAGATCAGTATACTTTGCTCTCGCTCAGTCTTTGTTAACCTACTGTATCAATGTGTGGGGTGGAGCTCCGAAGTCTACACTCCTTGTCTTGGAGAGAGCGCAAAGGGCCATTTTGAAGGTGTCCTTGTTTTTACCTTACCGTTACTCCACTGAGCTCCTATATAAAGAAGCGAAGGTTCTGACAGTACGCCAACTTTTCATTAAAAGCGTAATACTTAAACAACACTCACTGCTAACATACCACCCTTCTGCCTCACAAGGTAAGAGACGATATAGCCCCGTAGATCGCCCTGACATTCGCATTTCAACCCAATTTTCCAAGCGTTTCTTCTGCCATCTAGGTGGGTTTCTTTATAATAAAATTAATGCGATGCTACCGATAGTCAATCTTAATAAGACCATGTGTAAAATAAAAATAACTTCCTTCTTACAAGAAATAAATTACGACAACACCGAAGAACTACTTGCAACCGTAGTGTAATAATATAAATGTAATAAACATACACGAGCACACACTCACTGACACACCCCCACACATACACACACATACATACACACACACACATAATCACACTCTCATACACAACGCACACCCACTTATATGCCCACATACATACATAAACACAATCATACTAACTTAATTTTTAAACAATTATGTTCGCTCACCGACTTTGTACAATACCCAAATGTTATTTACGTGATTGATTTGATTTCTATGTAAAGGCGGAGTCCTGGTGTCCTGAAACACAGGCTTGCAGCTTAGCTCAGGCACCAGTCTCCCACAATGTTGAAGTTATTATAATAACATTTTAAACGATGTACTGTATAATATTGTGGTGAGAAATAAACATATTTATTATTATTATTATTATTATTATTATTTATTAATTAAATTTAAATAAGTACATACACAGTGTCTTTCTATGTTCTATGTTAGAGGATTTGGTTTCCTTCAGGGTCCACCTGAAGGAAACCAAATCCTCTTGTGTGTGAGAGCTCCAATTGTGTGTGAGCCATGGCAACGGTCGGTGGTTATTCCAACCAGCCCACCTCCCTGTCTGTTAAGAACATTTGTGTAAGGTCTGGGTGCCCCGAGAGTTTCTGTCCTAATCTAGGTTACGCCTGTGCATTCAAAGAACACTTGCGCAAAGGTTTCCTCAGCCTCCATGTGGTGGTGTCCCGTGATGGTCCTCGTCACCAGGCGCAGGCCGTTCCTGTCCAGGCGCAATCAACGTATGGTTAGCCTACTGTTTAAGGATGGCATAGCTTCCCTGGACTGCCTGCAGCCCGGTGTCGAGTCCCACCAGCTCTCCGCTTGTGTGTGGGTGAACTCCTGTAGCCACCTGCGAAGCTGGTTGAAGAGGATGGGTACGATTGGTTCGAGTGCACAGACTGACGCGCTCAGTGTCCAGTGTCCAGCTTACTACTATTTAGCATAAGTATTTATTTATTTTTATACTTTATTTTACACCATATAAATACACATTTATTGTTAATTTTTTAAATATCTATATATATGTACAGAGGCGGGATTAGTCAGCGCCTGACGTAATGACGTATTTTTAGTCGCCATAATTTGACAGGACTAAACTAATATTTTATCTTCTGTCCTTTTCTTAATGAAATAGAAAGAAAAAGATGCACTGCACTTAAATTTAGTTTAGTTTGTGAACAAGGGAATCGGCGCCAATTCCTTACCTTATACCGCCAATCTCGCGATGATTTCGCGCGGTTTCGTTCATTGTGTCATAAAGAATTACAGCCCTGGTACATTTTGAGGATTTATTCAGCTCAGCCTATCTCAATCTATTGCTGGATATAGGCCTCTCTCAGGCTGCGCCACAACACCCTGTCCCCCGCCTTCCGCATCCAGTCTCTCCCAGCCACCTTCTTTAGGTCGTCCGTCCATCTAGCTGAGGGGCGTCCCACACTACGTCGATACGCGGTCTCCACTCCAGGACTCGTCTGCTCCACCGGCCATCGGTCCTTCGACAAACATGGCCAGCCCACTGCCACTGCAGTTTGCTTACTCTGCAAGCTATGTCGGTACCTACCGGTTCTTTTCCGGATAATTTCATTCCTGATCTTATCCTTCAAATAGACTCTGAGCATAGCTCGCTCCATAGCGCGCTGAGCGACCTTGAATTTGTGGACCAGGCCTTATTCGCGGAACTACATATTTTGGATATTGGGACTCCCTATTATTTTTAAATTTAAACTCTTACGCCGTTGGTCCAGTCGCCACCATCAACGGGATGTCAATGAGAAACGAGATTATTCTAACCGAGCGTGATGTCCCGGTGACGGACGTGCTACTTCGGCGCTGTTTCGTTGACGTCCCGTTGACGTGGCTGTGGACGAACGGCCTTAGACTGTATTTTAATAATTTCTTGTTTTTCTTTTTAATTTGCATGCCTGTTTAGTTTTTTCATTAACACATTGTGAAAGTTTATTGTACCTATCGAATTTTAAGCGCATATCGCATTACTTTTACAACTTCTTTTTTTTATAATATTTGGAAAATGTCGTTGGTAAGTTGTCGTCATTTACACACTCGGTAGCTTTTTGTGTAATGCTGTAATGTGTAACCGTTTTATAAATGCGAAAGTGAATTTGTTTGTGACGCTTTCGCGCTAAAATGGTTAAACGGATATGCATGAAATTTGCCACATGGGTAGGACCAAAGCCTGGTTAGGATACAGGATACTTTTTATCACGATATTCCCACAGGATTGAGACTGATGCGGGTGAAACCGCGGTCCACAGCTAGTATATAAATAAGTCTACAATCTACAATTTCGAGAAGGGGGAAATCTATAGGTACCTACTTAGCTATCGAACACTATAAATACCTACTAAGAATAAGTATATGCGCATGCGCACTTTTTTAAATATATATACAGGGTGGCAGGGAAACGCTTCCGAAAACGAAGACAGGTGATAGGGCTACTGATTCTCGATACGATACCATAAAAAAATGAGAAAAAAAAATGAACAATTTTACCTATTTTTTTTAGCATTTTTCGTACACTATGCTGTGAGAACAGTTAAATTAAACCATTATTTGCTATTAAACACATTTTTTTTCTTTACAACTCTAACAAGCAATGTATTCGTAAATAAATATCATCTGACGCTTGCGCGTGACCTCAAGTTCAAAGTGCGCGCGCGCTCGCCGACAGCTGTGCGGCTGACGACCCCAAGTCCACGTGACGCGCGAAAATAATCAATTTCAGGCGAAAGGTTAGTGGTATCCGTTTGCATAAAGGTTGTATATAATCTACGTTCTGGCTTCGGAAGAGTTCTCCTGACACCCTGTATTCTAAAAAATTCCGACTAAAGGACAAAACAATTAATTAACATCCAAAATATAAACAAAAAATTTAATGAGTCCATCATGACGCATTTTCTCGGAAATACACTGTTTCCGATTGAAATGCAATGGAAAATGGGCTCAATTCGATACAGATAGAAAGAGACAAAAAAAAAGTGTGTTTACAACATTTTTTAATTAGATTTAGAGTGACTTGTAGAACCATTTTTGATTATTCATGAAACACGTGACTGACTTTTCTATTAGTTATCCAGTATCGCGTGGTGGCTCAGTCGTAACGGCCCCGACGATGAGGTGTAAGTCGTAGGTTCGAACCCAGACAGGCGCTTTACTAAGTACATAGTCATCATCTGCCTAGCCTTTTCCTAACTATGTTGGGGTCAGCTTCCAGTCTAACTGGATGCAGCTGAATACCGGTATTTTACATGGAGCTACTGCCTATCTGACATCCACATCCCAATAACTGGGTAATACGATACCCCTTGGTAAGACTGGTTGTCAGATTTTCGGGCTTCTGACGACTCGTAACGACTGTCAAAGATCCACGAATGACAGCCGGGACCAACGGCTTGACGTGCTTTCCGAAGCACGGAGAGGTCTTGGTATGTAAAGATGGTCACCCATCCACGGACCAACCGCGGCAAGCGCAGCTTAACCTGATCGATCGATCCGTGTGGCTGGTATTACTTAGCCACAAGCCCCTCTTTACTACATAGAAAAGCGCGTAAATAATTTCATCACCCCTGCTCTCAGAACGGTGAAGGAAAACATCGTGAGGAAACCGGCATGTCCTAGAATCTAAAATTCGAAGACATGCGTGTGACATCTACCAACCCGTACTGGGCCCGCGTGGTGGATTACGGACCAGTCCTTCTCACAGTGAGGAGGCCTGTGTCCCAGCAGTGGGAACATTATAGGCTGATTATGTATCTAATATCTACGTAGCCCAGCTTCGCAGGGCCGGTTTTAGCGACCATTGTGGGAATGACCGCATGGGGAGGTGGGACCCGCTGAGGAACAGCGGGTGGCGGCCTGTCGGGGGCGGGTGAATGCTTATGAGAATCCCGCACCCCCGGCCATGGCAGAGATGGAACACTGCGGTGGTTTTAGCCGGTAAGAATCCGACATACCCCTCTGCCACCCCCACAATGGAGGAAGTCCATGAGAATTTCCAACGCTTAGCAAAAAAAAAAAACAGTGCTAATTTTTTATCGCGCAATGTGTTTGTTGTGTGTTTTTCAACTGTCGATGTTGAGCCGAGCGTTGAGAATCCAAAAGAGGGCATCAAAAAATATACTGTTAGATTTTCAACTGTCAAACTCGAACTCAGAGCATTTATTTCAAATAAACCAATTACAGGCACCTTTGAATTGAAGAAGAAAGAAAGAAAGATGAAGCTAGTTGCCCATTCCAAAGCGTAGTAGGTACCTCTGGAGAAGAACGGGCAAGAAACTCCACAGACACTCTTTTAAATATAAAATTGTTACAAAAAATTTGTTACATCATTTATGTTGAAATTATACATGTGAGAACGATTTAGAAAGACGTGCACGTTTAAAAGCGTCCGTACTAAAAAAGATAAAAACAACAAAACAATTCAGAAATGAAAATAAATTAAAATAAGCCGTGCCGGCTAAGAGATGACCCGTTCCTACTGATAGCGCCAGTTCACGAAAATGACGTATAGATCCCTTCAAAATGGTTGAGCTGAATGGTGCTCATTCAGCTCAACCATTTTGAAGGGAACTTAATGATCCAACACACATCACACACGCCACCACCAGCGAGACATAGGTATTATGAGTGAGCACGACATACTCTCAACCGCCAGGGCACATTCCACTGAATGAAAGATGTACAGATGCCAGCACGTCAAGCTACTACAATCTGTCTTTCTTTAATAGATTTTCAACTTTATCGCTAAAGCATAAAGGTTCAAGGTTGACTGGGAAAATTTGACAGTTTATTATATCTTGACCTGCTGACGTATGTACCTAGTAAATGGTAGCTTTATAGTTTAGGTACATAGTGCTCACACTTCTCACACTATCGGCGTTTACATTACTTTTGAATAGCCCTTAGATACAGAAGCCAAATTGCTGTTTTTCCGGTACTTGCCCGTGGTCCCCCAGTCTAGTTCCCCTTGGGGTAACACGAACAAATATTTTTGCCCGTGAGGGTTCCACGGGCAAAAATACGGTGTTTTTCAGATGTTTCCATTTTGACTCGAAGCTTCTAGAAAAGGTAACTCAAAATCATTATTATTGGCTGCAGTGCAGAGCAGTGGTGCTCCCACAGGGTGCTCCAGTTGTAAAGGCCCCGAACTTACAAATTGTACGTGGTAGGTTCAAACCCAGTCAGGCCGTCAGGCGTGTTACTTTGTGTAATTTATTTCATCACCACTGCTCTCAAAACGGTGAAGGAAAACATCGTGAGGAAACCGGCATGCAAACTATGTAAAAAAAATGCATCATCATCATTGCAGCTGCAACGTCCACAGCTGGACATATGCCTCCCCAAGCACCGCCACTTCGACCGGATCTGTGCAGGTCCGGTCATCGGTAAAAAAGTTTTACAAAATAAAAAAAATAATACCAACCGTATTATTTTCTAGAAGGTGGCGTTCTGTTGTTTCTGCTTACCCCCCGTGGGAAGATGGCGTGATATTTGTATGTAAAATTTTCTCATTTTTACTCGAATAAGATTTCATGCTGGGTTGTATTCAAACTCAATTTGAATTGTTACTAAATAAATAAATTGATTGGTAGTACGTACAAAAACATTACACGTTTTAAGCAAGACGTGTATAATTTTAAAATTCATATTTTCTACCAGGACGAGCAGCACCATCTACCATACTATTTGCAAACTTCACTCGACACAACTCGCCTATCAAACAACGCCATCTACTGTTTATACCACAAATTAATTAATGCTCACCAAGTTCACTAAGTTATTTAATCGTAGCTCTCACTTAGCATTAACGTGTGTAAAACATAGATGTCACTGTAATATATGTATAACGAAACACACGTAAGCAGGGTTATTCCACGAAAGGTAGGCAGTGGTGTACTTGCGTGTAGCCGTAGATATAGCGCCACGACTGTTTATACGCCGAGAGTTGAAAATCTAACAGTGTGTTTTTGACGCGCAGAGTGCCCTCTGTTGGATTCTCAACCCTCGGCTCAACACCGAGAATTTAAAATCCAGTGCGTGATAAAATCCCGTCCCGATGTTTTTCGAAGGACCGATGGCCGGTGGAGCCTACGTCCTGGGGGTCTACTCCGAAGTAGTATCGGCCGAATGTTCGGCCGTTTCCTGCCACGAAGTTACTATTTGGTTCGGTCGGTTCCGATCCTACACTCCTACACTCTTTCGAATATTGACTATGGTCCCGACCTAACTGAGCCGATCCGAACTTTTGTCGCATTTTTCAATAATATTCGGTTCGGCCATGTGTCGGTCCGATCCGAACATTCGCACTTTGCACTTCGGAGTAGACCCCCTGGAGTGGAGACCGCGTATCGGCAAGCGTAGAGCGTGATACCCCCCAGCTAGATGGATGGACGACCTTAAGAAGGTGGCTGGGACAGACTGGATACGAAAGGCGGAGGACAGGGTGTTGTGGCGCAGCCTGGGAGAGGTCTATGTCCAGCAGTGGACTGCGATAAGCTTGATAAAATCCCGCCGCGATATTTTTACGACCGTGGAAACGGGAAACGTTCCACTATAAGGTTGAATATAACTTTCACGTCATAAAACGACAAGGTCTCATGTGACAATAAGATAGTTTCAACCTTCCTAAAAGAGCGGAGGCCGCAATAGAACGGCTGCAGTAATGGCCGTCATGAAAGGAATGGCTGCGGGGTTTGCTGGGGAGTTTGTTGCGCCACTTCTTCTTCCCAGCGAAAGCACTAGGAAGTAGTGAAGGGCGGGGCGTTTTGGGGGACTGTCTTTTGTAATTTTGACCTTCGAATAGTGCTGATTCTCAGCCTAATTTGATTGATTTTTTGGTGATTTGATTTTGATTTGATTTGACGGTGTCAAAAAACACTCTCTAGGGAAACACACTACAGTGCGGCCGACGAAAGAATGCGTTCTAGACAACTGTCAGTTTTATACAAACGAATACGTGTTTTGCGAATTTGATCTTTATTGGTTAATATAATTGTCGCACTGACAGATGTCAGGAACGCCGGCCGCACTGTAGTACGTGTTCCTTTTAAAGTCTGAAATTCGAACCCCTCGGACACTGCGCTCCACAGCTCGCTTAATATAATTATATTTATATAATAAGTATATAATTAAAATGTACTCGTAGCAAGTTAAGTAATTTATATGTAGTGTTTTTTTTAAGCCCGTGTTGTATTCTTAGTCTTATTAAACACAAAAAAAACAATGTTTTTGTTGTATATATTATTATTTCATGTAGCTTATTTTGGCACTTTTTGGCAATTTTGTTGCATATTTCGAGCATTTATGAAGCATATTTGCATGCATGCTTCGACCATTTTAATTTGCATACAATCCGAACTCTATAAATAACCAAGTAAAAACAAATGCTGGTATAATTAACCAGTGAGAAAACAGACAAATACGTTTGTATGGAATAAATGCCATTGACCACGTGATCGCGTTTCCTCTTAATAGGGAAAATAATGAGTAACTTAATGTAACAACGAATGTTACGTGTTTTCCATATTGACACTTACAGTTAGCGATAATGGATCGTTTGTGGTTTATATTCTTGTGAATCTTGTTACATACGTGTCTATTTTTAGTACCTGTCATTTGACGCAGGTACATTAGAATTTGCATACTTACCTATGTTTAAATAAATGACTTGGTATTATTAGGGAAATGGGAAAACCATGGCCATAGAATACACTAGCTGCGCCCAGCAGTTTCACTCGGATAAGTTTCGATCCCGTGGGAATATCGGGATAAAAGTATCGTATGTGTTAATCCTGGTTATAAACTATTTGTGTGCCAAATTTCATCCAAATCCGTGCAGTAGTTTTTGCGTGAAAGATTAACAAACATCCATCCATCCATACAAAGTTTTGCATTTATAATATTAGTACGATAATTGAAATGGGGTATAATAATCCTCCGATGACCGTTGGGGTAGACGTGTTCTTGAGTGGAGACCGCAAAATGTTAAACGTAAAGAGGTACGCCCTCGCCTTGGGCTAGATGGAGCGACGATCTTCGCAGGATGGCTGGTAGCAGCTGGATGAGAGTGGCCCAAAATCGGGTTGAATGGCGTGCAATAGGACAGGCCTTTGTCCAACAGTGGACTGCAGAGACTGATGATGATGATGATAATAGTCCTCCTGACCGAATTTCAGCCATCGTGGAGACAGCCTTTGGAATGGGAGATAAGTACGCAGACACAGTTGCATTCTCTTTTCCCTCACAGAGAGATCAGGCGAAGGACCAATGGCAAGGGGTATCGTGTTACCCAGTGGGTTGTGGAGCTGAAACTGGGTTGTGGAGGTCAGATAGGCAGTCGCTCCATGTGAAATAGGTCGTCCTTCACTACTCTTGCCGAAACGCGTTCTCCACTCCAGGACTCGTCTGTTCCACCGGCTATCGGTCTTTCGACAAACATGGCCAGCCCACTGCCACTTAAGTTTGCTGAATCTGCAAGCTATGTCGGTAACTCCAGTTCTTTTCCGGTGGTCCATACCTATGTTAAAATGAATGACTTAAATTGGGAAAATCTTATCAAAGGGTATAATAGTCCTCTTGACCGAATTTCGGCTATAGCTGAGACAGCCTTTGGAATGGGAGATAGATGTGTACGCAAAAACAGGTGCACTCTCTCTTCTCTCACTGTCATAGTCCTATGAAGGGACGGCAATCCGACACGACCGGAGAGAGACCAGGCGAAGGGCCAACGGCAAATGGGTATTGTTCAAAAGAAAAAAAGAAAAAAAAAGGAAATTGTGTTACCCGGCACCTAACTAGGTTGTGGAGGTTAGAATTGCCGTCGCTCCTGCCTGCAATACAGGAAACCAAGTTATGAAATTTTTACCAGTTTCCATGTAAAATCAATTCGAGTTAACCCTGAAAAAAATCGCCGAGTCACTCGCATTTATTTAGTCTACCACACATAATAATACTTATTTGGAATACTCCATTATGACATAAGTAGAACATAATGTCACTCAGTTAGCACCTCACTTGGTCAAGGTTTTAAGCGAACCGTACCTTAATTAAACTATGATGTGCAAATAGTTTTGTATCTAGTTATTATCACCGTCTCAGTGAGTATGTGGGTTAAACAGATTGTCATGGAGAATTGTTTTGACGTTTGTAAAGTCACGATTTACCTTGAGGACAATATTTCCTGTATAACTTTATCGGTAATCGAGAACGACAGGATTTTAGAAGTTCTTCCCCGGAAATAATCCTACTAATATTAGAAGCGTGAAAGTTTATATGGATGGAAGGGTGGATGGATGGAGGTTTGTTACTCTTTCACACAAAAACTACTGAACGGATTTAGATAAAATTTGTCACATAGATAGAGTATAACCAGGATTAACATATAGGATACTTTTTATCCCGATATACCCACGGGATCGAAACTAATGCGGGTGAAACCGCGGGGCGCAGCTAGTACTTTTATAAGAACAAGAAGTAATAAATTGTCTCAAATAGAGAATATTATAATAATGAATTTAATAAGCATACTTTTCAGATTTGCAAAGACTGAATATAAATACATTTTTTACTTCAGTTGGTTGAAGGACACTGAACCGGATACAGCAGAAGTTTTAATTTTACGTCTGGTGTCATTTAGTGTCCAGCAAAATGTTAACGAAATAGACAACATACTTTACTAAGAGTAGCCTTTTCCCAACTATGTTGGGGTCGGCTTCAAGTCTTACAGTAGAAATAGCTGTCATTTTGACAGTTTAACAACATTCTGCGTTATTTACTTTGTTGAGCAGACAAATTTTTCGAACAGGTTATGAAGCAATGGATTAGCAATATCCTTCAAAATTATTCAGATTGTGATTTGAAATGTGTTACGCAATTAGGGTGCAGATGCAGCTGAATACTAGTATTTTACGGCACGGTTGGCGCAGTGGTTAAGCGATTGACTGCTGCGCTGCGTGTCGCGGGTTCGATTCCCGCACGGAACAAATATTTGTATGACCTACATGTATTTGTTCCGAGTCTGGGTGTTTTTCTATCTATAATATGTATGTATTTACAAAAAAAAATTGTATATAAGTAGTTTATCAGCCATCTTGTTACCATAACACAAGCATTAGGTTGCTTAGCTTGGGACAAATGGTGCTGTGTGAAATGTCCAGGGATATTATTTATTTATTTATTACTAGCTTCTGCCCGCGGCTTCGCCCGCGTGGATGTCGGAAGTTATCCCACGGGAACGTGCTACCAGGATAAAAAGTATGTGCTTCCCCAGGATGCCATCTATCTATTTGCCAAATCAGAAGTTCAGTGGTTTAGGCGTGAAAATGTAACATACAGTTTCAAGTTCAAATCCTCCCCTAAAAACCGAATTACCCCTTTTTGCCCCATCAGGGGTCAATTTGCGACAACTTTACATACTTATTATTAATTATTTTCTGTCGAAAGTATCAATACTGGGTTTCGAGTTAATCGGATCGCGCATTCAATTTCTTCCACACAAACTTCAACACCCCTATATCCCCCTTTGAGGGGTAGTTTGAAAAACTTATAATGATAACCTTTATTACTTACTTAGGCAAGTATTGTTGCCAAGTTTCATGTTTATTAACTAAATTATTAAGATTTTTCATATAAACTATATCCCCGCTTTTCCCCCCACAGGGGTGGAATTTTAAAAAATTCATAAAAATTCATTACTTGACTCAAAGATTATTTTATTTATACCAATTTTATAATTAATCAAGCCACTTATTATAATCCTCCCCTGTAAAATTAACTACCCCTTTTCACCCCGTTAGGGGGTGATTTTCGAAAAACCCTCATACGTGTTATTATTTATTTTTGTCTTAAGTACACTGAGTTTCGTGTTAATCGGACGGCGCGTACAAATTCTTCCACACAAACTTTAACACCCCTATATCCCCTTTGAGGGGTAGTTTTGAAAAACTAATAATGATAAACTTTATTGCTTACTTAGGCGAGTATTCATGCTAATTTTCAAGATTATTAATCTAACGAATAAGATTTTTCATATAAACTGTATCCCCGCTTTTCACCCCCACAGGGGTGGAATTTTGAAAAATCATTTGGGATGTGTTCATAACTTGACTCAAAGATTATTTATACCAATTTTCGAGTTAATCAAGCCACGCTGTAAAATCGTCCCCTGTAAAATTGACTACCCCTTTTCAGGCCGTCAGGGGTACATTTTCGAAAAACCCTGATACACATTATTCTTTCTTTTCAATTTTAGGTATAAACACTGAGTTTCGATTAAATCGGACCGCGCGCTAATATTCTTCCATACAAACTTTGAAACCCCCCAATCCCCTTTTAGGGGGTAGTTTATAAAAAAAAAATGCCCAATTTCATAATTTATTTACATAAGTATTCGTGCCAAGTTTCAAGTTTATTAACTCAAGGAATAAGATTTTTCATACAAACGAAATGCCCCCATTTCACCCTCTCAGGGGTGGAATTTCGAAAAACCCTTTCTTAGTGGACACCTACTCTTCACGAAGAATACACTCTCCAAATTTCATGTCTCTAGGACCAGCGGTTTAGGCCGTGCGTTGATGTCTCAGTCGGTCAGTCAGTCAGGACTTTGAATTTTCTAGGCGCGAGACGCGTCGAGCGTGATTCAGTATTCACGCGCGATGGCTTATTATTAGCGTATTTCATGTATAACTTTGGTGTTTCTATACCGATTTCTATGATTATTTTTTATGGAATAGTTAATAATGTTAACTTTTTTAATTAAGAATGACTGAGTGTTATACATGTAAGAGTAGACAAATATAATCAGAAAGCTTCGAACTGCTAAGCTATCGGGAGTTACACGTGTTATTGTGAGTCAACCATAAAAGATAGACATATGCTGTCGTGGGATGTTCTATGTTCTATGTTCTATGTTACGGGTTTGGTTTCCGCACTTAGTCCTACAAGCGGACCATTGTGCGTGGGCCATGGCGGCCGTCGGTGGTTATTCCAACCAGCCCACCTCCCTCCAGAAGCTTATTAGGTCTCCTGGTCTGTTGAGAACATCTGTGTACGATCTGGGTGTCCCGAGGGTTTGCGATCTGATCTGGGTGACGCCTGTGCACTCAAAGAGCACATGCGCGACGGTTTCATCAGCCTCCATGCAAGCTCTGCACAGGGGGCTGTCCGTTATGCCTATCGTGTGGAAATGTTTGTTCAGTGAGCAGTGTCCCGTGATGGTCCCCGTCATCAGGCGCAGGCCTTTCCGGTCCAGGCGTAGTAGTTTCCTGGTTAGCTTGCCATCTAATGATGGCATGGCTTCCTTGGACTGCCTGCAGCCCGGTGCTGAGGACCACCAGTTCTCTGCTTGTGCGTGGGTGTGCTTCTGTAGCCACCTGCGTAGTTGATTGAAGGGGATGGGTACAACTGGTTCCGGCCCATAGGCTGGCGTGCTGGATGCCCTTCTGGCCAGCTCGTCAGCTGCGTCGTTACCTAGTGACCCACTGTGTCCTTTTATCCATTGTAGTGTCACTGTGTTGCGGTTCGATACAGTTACCTGTTCAAGCGCCTTGTGACATTCTAGTATAAGGTTTGATGTGATGCATCCCTTCTTTAGGGATTGGAGGACTGAGGCACTGTCGGAGAGTATACGAACATGGGTGTCCATAACTCTCCTGGCTGCTATGGCATGGGCCGCTTGTATTATACCCACACACTCTGCTTGGTAGACCGTGTTGAGCATTCCTAGCGGGCTGGATATGTTTATGTTGAGGTCGTGTGAGAAAACTCCGACTCCAGTTCCGCAGTCGGTCTTGGATCCATCCGTGTAAACTCTCAGCTCTCCCGGACCTGAGTAGTCGCACTGCTCCTCTTTAAGCTCTATGTTGTAGTGCTTTTGGAAGCAGTATTGCTTGGGGGCTTTGTCGCAGGGTGCTGCCATCATTGGCTGCCGTTTGATCGCCTCGTCCTTTAGGCGTGTGTGCTTGATCCTCGAGTCTTTGCTCAGGATTCCTGATATATGGAGTCTGAAGGCAGACAGGGCCGCCTCCTCCCGCACGATGAGGTGTAGGGGAGGCAGTCCGAGCATAGCCTGTAGGGCAGCGGTGGGTGCAGTTCTCATGCTGCCAGTGATTGCCACACAAGCAAAACGCTGCAGCTTTTCGAGATCTCTTTGGGCTGTGCTCAGGTCTGTTCTGGGCCACCAGACTAGTGAGCCATATGTGATAATGGGTCGGATGACTGTAGTGTAAAGCCAGTAGGTAGTCTTGGGGCTAATCCCCCAGCTTTTCCCAAGCATTTTCTTGCATTGCCAAAGGGAAATGCTGGCCTTTGTGGTGATGTGATTGATGTGTTTTGCCCAGTTCAGCTGTTTGTCCAAAAAGATGCCCAGGTATTTGGTTTCAGTTGATAGGCTTAGGGTAGTTCCGAAGAATCGTGGAAGTTGTAGCGTAGCAAGTTTCCTCTTTTTTGTAAAGAGGATCAGTTCGGTTTTTGTTGGATTCACTGATAGTTGGTGTGCGCTACACCAATTCTCTACTATTTTCAGTGCCTGGTGCATTAGGTTGCACAGGGTGTTTTCGTGTGTGCCATTTATTATTATGGTTAAATCATCGGCGTAGCCTACGGTAAAGTAGCCTTTATCGTTTAGTGCCTTTATCAGGCTGTCTACTACCAGATTCCATAGAAGTGGCGAAAGGACGCCCCCCTGCGGGCATCCCTTTGCCACAATGGCCCTTGTGGTGTCGTTTACGGTTACTTGTACGGCTCTTTGTTCGAGCATATTGGTGATCCAGCCGCTCAGAGACGGATCTATACCGTGTCTGTCTAAGGCCGTGCTGATACTTTTGAATGTGGTTTTGTCAAAGGCGCCTTCGATATCAATGAAGGCGGCCAGTGCTGAGCATTTGTGGTCCACTGCACATTCGATTTTAGATACCACGCTGTGTAGCGCGGATTCTGTTGATTTGCCTGTGGAGTACGCATGCTGTTGTTTGTGGAGTGGTTTTGCCCTAAGAGGACCGTCTCGAATGTGGCGATCGCATAGTCTCTCCAGGGTCTTTAGTAGAAAGGATGTGAGGCTTATGGGTCTGTACGCCTTGGGTTGCGTGTAGTCGGCTTTACCTGGCTTGGGTATGAAGATGACTTTCACTTCGCGCCAGGCTAGGGGAATGTATCTGAGTGCTATGCAGGCCTGGTAGATCTCCATCAGGCATGGTGTAATGTATTCGAGCCCCCATTGTAGTAGGGCTGGGAAGATGCCATCCAATCCTGCAGACTTGTATGGTTGGAAGGTGTTTATAGCCCATTTTAACCGGTCCTCCGTTACTAGCCTGTGGGCACAGGTCCAGTCCCGTTCCGTTGGGGTCCAAACTGGTACGTCCTCCCAGGTCCTGTCCTCTAGGAGTTTGCAGTCTGGGAAGTGGGTTTCCAGGAGGACCTTACTGGTCTCGTGGTCCGTTTGTGTATATGTGTCGTCGGGTTTTTTCAGCGTGCCGAGGGTTCGGTCCTGGTCTGTTGATAGGATCTTCCTTACCCTTGCGGCTTCATTGTTGGTTTCTATGGATTCACAGAATTTCCGCCATGCTGTCCTTCTGGCGGTTCTGATTTGCTTTTTATATACGTGTCGGGTTTCTGTGTATAACTCCCAGTCTTCCGGGAGTCTGGTGTTTTTAGCTCTGTTGAATTGCTTCCGTAGTGCGTGTCTGAGTTTACCAAGTTCGGCGTTCCACCAGGGATTTCTCTCGCTGTTGGTACGTGGCGCTCTTAGTTTGCAACATGCATGGTAAGCTTCGGTAAGATATTCTGATAGTTTTGTTACAGTGTACTCCAATTGTGCTGGTTCTCTTATGGTTGTTTGTGGTAGGTGCCTAGCTAGCAGCGCGGCCAGTAGGCGCTTGTACCCGGGCACATCGGTGCGCCGCGGATTTCTTCTCGGTGCAGGTTTCTTGGTGTTGGTGGTTAGTGTGAAGCGGATCCTTCTGTGGTCCGAGCAAGAAGGTTCGCTCGATACGTGCCAGTTTGTGATGAGGTTTTTCGCGTTTTCTGTAGCAAGTGTTAGGTCTATTATTGTGTGTCCTCGGACCGTAACCCAAGTGGGTTCGGATCCGCGGTTAATGATGTTAAGGTTAGTAGAGAATAAATAGGTGGATAGTACCTCTCCTCTGGGGTTCGATGTGTCGCTGCCCCAGAGCGGGTGATGGGCGTTGGAGTCGGTGCAGATGATCAGGTCCAGACCGGTGACCTCGCAGTGCTGCACTAGGTCGGCCATTTCTTGCGGCGGGCAGTTAGTGGTTTCGCCCGGCATGTACACCGAGGCTAATACGACGTCTGGGAGGTCATCATCGGTCCGGAGCTTGACAGCTGTCAAGTCTCTGGAACAGAATTGTGTGAGCAGTGTGGTAGGGATATCTTTGGGTATGTACACGCAGGTTCTAGGTTTGTCTGAGCTCTGTGTGTTAAGGCTTAGCTTACCTCCGATGTTGCTGAGGCCGCATATTCTGTTGTTCCTGATCCACGGCTCCTGGATCAGTGCGATGGTCCGGGGGTTAACCTCCAGCGCTCTGCGTAGGGTAGCCGTAGCAGTCTGGCTATGCTGGAGGTTTGTCTGGATGATGTTTAGTGTGGGTGATGGCGATGGGGAGGGGTGGTTAGTCGGTGGTGGATCCATCGGATAATCCCTCCACCGCCTCCTCCCTGTACGGGCCTTCGTGGTGATCTCCCGGCGACGATGCCAGAAGCTGCTCGCTCCAGCCGGGGGATGTGGGCGGAATAGTGGCCTCGTCGTCAGCCATCGCCGCACGGGCCATGACCTCTTCCAACTCGGCGATATCGTCCGTGTCGTCTGTCCGTGTCTCTGTCAGTGCTGTCGTGGGGTCGGTCTTGCAGTCAGAGGGCTGGGTCGTGGGCCAGAAGCGCACGTATATCGAACCTAGCAGATACGATATCCGACGCTCCCGGTCCAAAACCTTTTGAACTTCCTCCGGTGGCACACCCAGGGTCAAAAAAGTCCCATAGTTGTCACCACCGACGGCAGTTGCCCTGTACAGTGACCACCTGGCAATGTCATACCACGTATTCTGACGGATCAGAACACTGTGGAGCCTCCGTACGTCCCCTCTATACCGAGGGACGAAAAGCGAGGCTCTGACACGGGTGGGCACGTCTGACTGCTTTAGGACTGTCAGTTTGAGTTCAGTGTCTGGGAGTTTTAGGAGAGGGACATTCTGGGTCAGCCATGTCAGGGCGCTGTCGTCCTCGCACCACATCTGCACGGTACCCTCCGCTACCCGTGGGTATCCGCGGAAGGCAGGGAGTGGTGACGATGAGTCTGCGTCCATGAGCAGGTCTTCCAGGCCTACCTTGACCAGTTCGGCCTCTTCCTTCGTCAAGTCTCTGGAGGGGGGAGGGAAGCAGATTGCTACGGCGAGCCTCGCAGGAATATCCTTAGTGGCCCGCGCGTAGGTTCTCGGCTCCCCTTGGGCGGAGTGGACCCTTACACGCTTGGCGTCCCCTTGGAGTGTGCTCGGTGAGGCCGAGTCGTCTGGGCGCTCCCTTTTCGCCGGCCCTGTACCGCTCGGTCCAGGCTGCGGCTTGGAGGTGCCCGGCTGGGTGGCCGCCTTAGCGTGCATGACTCCACCCCGCCTCCCTCTGTGGTGTCTGGGTCTGGGTGCGTCGCGGGGTGTGTCTGTGTCCGTGTGAGGGGGTCGGCTGGCGTCCCCGGTGGGCTCTGTCGTGTGCAGGGGCTTTTCGCGTTGGGTTGCCCCCTCGCGTACTTGCCCTTGCACGCGTGGTTCCGCGTCCGGCCTCTTTCCGCTCTGGGTTGCCCCTTCGCGTACTGGCTGCTGGTCGCGTAGTTCCACGTTTGGCCGCTTTTCGCGCTGGGTTGCCCCCACGCGTACTTGCGGCCGTTCTCTTGCTTCCGCGTCCGGCCCTTTTTCGCGCTCGGGTTCTCCGTCGCGTAATCGGGGCTGGTCGCGTACTACCTCTTCGGCATCCGATCGCGCTTCGCGCTGGCTATTGCCTTCGCAAGTGTTGCGCTTTCGGTCGCCTACTTTCTTCCCCCGGCCTGTGATTTTTCCGCGCTTTTTCAGCTGTCGTACTCCATCTACCGGGAGAGTGGTAGGGCCGCCGGGTTCGTTAACCTTCCCCGTCTCGGTCTGTCCGTGTCTTTCAGTGTCGGGGTTTGTGACGCTGTTCCGCAAGATGCTCTGTTGCCAGAGGCTCGCGGGGGGCATCGTCGTAGTGGATTTTGGCGCGTTAGTCGCTGCCGGGGTTGTATCCATAGGCGCGTTTGTAGCAGCCAGTGTTGTGGGCGCGTTTGTCGCTGCCTGTGTTATGGGCGCTAAATCAGCAGCCGGCTGCGCTAGAGAGCGCGGCAAAGAAGAAGAATGAGTGCAGTAGGTTGCCCCCCCCATAATACGTTGGGGGCTAACCGCCGTAGCGGTGTGGGATTCCCCGGCTTGGCCGGGACCCACCTGGGTAGTTTCTTTTACTTCCTGCATTTTCATTTTGTTGGGGGGTGGGCTTTTTTGGAATCGAGGTTACCCGTCCTCTGGGACCGATGGGATGTAGGGATAGGAGGGAGGGTGTTTGGTCGTGGGGTGTGGGTTGTTTGGGGGGTCACCCTAGGTCTGGGATTTGGCCTAGGGATTTCGCGGATGGATAGGATTTATGGATAAGGAAGGGTTGTGTTTGGTTGGGACATTAAGGTGCATGGGATGAAGGGGTTTTGGTCACCCTAGGTCTGGGATTTGGCCTAGGGATTTCGCGGATTGATAGGATGTATGGATAAGGAAGGGTTGTGTTTGGTTAGGACATTAAGGAGCATGGGATAAAGGTGTTTTGGTTACCCTAAACCTGGGACTTGGTGTTCGGGCACTTCTCTTGTCCGGGATCTCTTTCGAGATGCTCCGGCCGCGGGATCGGCTGTAAGCAGCCGGTCCCGCAGCCGGAGTTGGGCTATCCGCAACCTGCCCACCCGCTCGGTTGCAAGAGAAGAAGTGCCCGGCAGTCTGGTTCGCACCACCACAGATGTACGTATACATTTGCGTTGGTACAAGCCAGCTAGCCCCGAGTCTGTCGTGGGATATTTTTTATATAATTTTAAGGAGAACATTTCCGTCATACATGATTTCTGTGTAGCTTTAACCATTAAGGTTGCACACGCGACGGAAGCGTAAAAAATGGAGTAACTTCTCCCGTTTTCCCAACATTTCCCTTCACTGCTCTGCTCCTATTGATTGTAGCGTGATGAAAAGTATACTATAACCAGCTCAGGAGTATGAAAAATAATTGTACCAAGTTTCATTAAAATCCGTCGAGTAGTTTTTGTTTCTATAACGGTTATACAGACAGACAGACAGACAGACAGACAGACAGACAGACAGACAAAAATTTTACTGATTGCATTTTTGGCATCAGTATCGATCCCTAATCACCCCCTGATAGTTATTTTGGAAATATATTTCATGTACAGAATTGACCTCTCTACAGATTTATTATAAGTATAGATTTACATGGAGCAACTGCCTTTCTGACCTCCACAACCCAGTTACTGGGTAAAAAGAAACTCCTTGATATATTATTACATTATATCATCTGCCTAGCCTTTTTCCCAGCTATGTTAGGGTCGGCTGCCAGTCTAACCTTATGCAGCTGAATACCAGCCGATCGATTCTGTAAAAATCTTAACGTGAAAAGTCAGGTGAAGTGAGCTTAGAGTGAGCTGTCAATAGTGTCAATCCCTAGTATTAGTTGGAATGACAGCTCAATCCACTGGTACAAAAAACTAACTACTTCAAATCCAAAGCTATCAGCAACTAAATCTACCTACACACTTTTCAATACAAAGTAACTGCAGTTCAGAGTTCAAATTGATGGCACATTAAGATACCTCCAACACGCATTCAGTTCCAATCTTTATTCAGTTTGTAGTGTGATGCCATCTTTATCCTAAAGAAATAGGCAACCTTGTTTATCGTTTAGTTAAAAGCAACTGATTGTCGTTGCAATAATTAGTAACTTAGACTTCAGGATACTCAACCTTCCCCCCCCCTCACCTCACCTACTTATTAACCACCAAAAAAGCATCTCCCTGAACCGTCTTCGAACCCAAGTGGGAAGATGTAACTCCAACCTGATAAAGTGAAGCTACCTCGTTGAAACGGCAGCAAGGTGGAGTGGCAGTGGGCTGGCCATGTTTGTCGAAAGACTGATGGTCGGTGCAGCAACCGAGTCCTGGACTCCTGGAGTGGAGACCGCGTATCGGCAAGCGTAGGATGCCCTCCAGCTAGATGGACCGACCACCTTAAAAAGGTGCTTGGGACAGATTGGATGCAGAAGGTGGAGGACAGGGTATTATGGCGCAGCGTGGGACAGGCCAAGTCCAGCATTGGACTGGAATACCCCGGTATTCCAGTCCAATGCTGGACTTCACCCCACGGGGTGGTTTTTAGTCAGTAAGAGTCTGACAGACAACACCGCCCACCCCAGGGCAGCGGACATCCATGGGCCCATACATTAATTTAAAATATTATATTTTCTGAGTCACATAATGTAATGACACCTAATGTGTCACTTATTTTGTATGTCAGATTAATAATATGACAAAACATAGCGCACCTGCTTATGTAAACACCTTTGTTTCACAAATAAACTGATTGATTGATTGATTGAGGATATTCCACCCCAGGAAAAAAAAGGTGAGACTTGACGAGGCTAGACAGATGATGGATGACTAAGAAATACTTTATCAGAATCAGAAAAATTAAATCGTCGCACCGTCACGCCTTCTCAGACGGCGGACGACGACGGAGTGTTTAGGTGTATTTATTTTGATATAATGCCAATAAACGCCCTTTCTTTCATACAGGTTTCAAGGTAATAAAACATTTTTTTTTATATATAAAAAATTATTATCTTTTTTTTATTATAACTTACCTACAGCAACATTGTCAATAATTAATATTCCATGATAACATTACAGTACATAATTCTTATTAATATTAATATAATTATAATAAATACATGAGCAATAATGTTGATTTCATAACAATAAATAAATAAATTTATCAGATGTCTTTTTTACTTTGACACTTAGATTAATTTGCTTATTATAAATGGAAGACACGAAGGAAATGAACCTAAAAAATTACACGTAAAAACTTGCGAATCCACTCTCATACTTACACAAAAGGTTTTGTATATTTTTTATATTTTGATATTCTCAAAAATATTATTAAAACAATACCAAGGAGTATATTTTTTCAATGAAAAATATACAGGGTGGCAGGGACATCGACGCGCAAACTGTAACCATGAATTCAGCACATGAGTTTAGACCCCATAGCGTAGAAATTTATCGTCGGTTATCAAAAAAAAAATCTTCTGTTTCATAGAAAAGTGCAATACCTACGCGGTCAAAATCTATGGAACGTTTCTTTTTAACAACCGACGAAACATTTCGACGCTATGGGGTCTAAACTCATGTGCTGAATCCATGGTTACAGTTTGTGCGTCGATGTCCCTGCCACCCTGTAGATATAGAAAAATTGCATCTATGAGTTGTATACTAGCTACCTGCCCTTGCTTCACACGGTTGCTTGACAAAACTAGAGATTTATTTATTATGTTTAATGGTAATTACATGCCGGTGAGGGGCTTGTGTGGCTAAGTAGTAACAACCGCGTGGGTCTATCGATCAGGTTAAGCAACGCTTCCCGCGGTTGGTCCGTGGATAGGTGGCCATCTTTACATATGAAGACCCCTCCGTGCCTCGGAAAGTACATTAAGCCATTCCGCCTGTCAATCGTGGATCTTTGGCAGTCGTTACGGGTCGTCAGAAGCCGGAAAGTCTGACAACCAGTCCTACCAATGGGTTTCGTATTACCCAGTAACTGGTTTGTGAAGACCAGGTAGGCAGTCGCTTCATGTAAAATACTGGTATTCAGCTGCATCCGGTTAGACCTACCTACCTGGGAAAAAGGCTTGGCAGATATAATGTATCCTTCGACGTGTGCGTGCGTGTCTACTAGCATGCATTTGTTTTACATGGAGCTAACGTCGAAGTAGCGAGCTAAACTGCGATCGCGAAGTATCGCAGTGAGGCATCTTCGGCAAGAAATTACCCTAAGATTAGCATTTTGTATTAATTAAACATAAACTATGTATAGCATGTGTCATGTATCATGAAAATGCAATGAGTACATTATTCCATACACCTGTTAACTCTTTAGACCACAAAAAGATATCGAACCGGCCAGCAAAAATGTAGAAATAGTTGTAAATATCAAAATACAATGAAATAGACACAAAAAATCATCAATATACGAGTACATGCTTCACTTATCCCGATGCGGGAATCAGAACCTAAACATACTCGGATACTCTACTCAAACTCATAATCCAATTCATTTGGGGTCGGCGCAACATGTCTTCTTCTTCCATACATCTCTTTTAGTCGTCATCTCCACAGATCATCTCGGTAGTCACTCCCTTTCTAGCCATATCATCTTTCACACAGTCCACTCTCAGATTATCAACTCTAGTACCAACAAACCCCTAAAAAGTATTAATCAATTTCTTAATCATATCTACAGACTCATTTTGTGCAAGTCCTTCTATATATTCCGTAGCCTTCTTAGCATGCTCTTCATACAGCCTCTGAGTTTTGTCCACAGCATCAGTCTTCAAAATATTAAACTTCAGATCTTCGTAATCCACATCTTTTACATCTTTCTTCGACTGTGTTATTATCTGATATAAATTGGGATTGCTGTCTAAAGCGAAAAGGACAGGTGCACTTGCTAAGCAAAACTGCTCTTTACTCTCTGAAGTTAGCTGCTGTATTTCTGTGGCTGCTTGCCAGGCTAAGCCGACATGGCAGCCAAATTGGTAGGCAAGGTTTTGTGTTTCTCTATTCTGTCTGTCCAGTACCATAGCAGATTGGCAACCCCTGCCTAGTAAGCTGACACCATTATATACAGTTCTAGCTGTCCACTCCTTCCTAGGTTTACCCAAAACTTCATTAACAGCAATAGAATTAGTATCGAAAGTGATTTCATAATCCTTGGCTGTAGGTTTAGGCTTTCCAGGAATCGGCATGTTCTGGTCATCTCTTTCGCCAAAGAATTCGCCTTCAGAAAGGTCTTTTAAAGCTGTTGAAATTATGTAGGACACGTCTGAGTTTCTTAGGTTAGCTAGCATACCGTTTGCAGTTACCAGGAGATAGTCTCCAAGTAAGATAGCTATTTTGTTTCCAAAAATTGCTGAATCAGTGTCCTTCGATCGTTTAGCGAAAGGCACGTTGACAATACCTCTATGAATCAGATGACCAGTTCTCATCATCTCTGTGAGTTCAGCTAGCACTCTAGTTTGTTCCTCATTCTTCTTCATTTGAGGGGTGTAAGTGGGGGTTTTGACGGATTTCGAGAGGAGAAGAATGATGAGGCCCCAGGGTTGAAGGTTCTTGGAGTCTCCGTAGAGGACGTTCTTTGCTGTCTGCATTACGAGGTGGTTGCTGCCGACCTGGGAACAAGAAATACAAAACAAATAACATATTTGTTACATTCGATTGACGCAGAGGTTGAGTGATTGGGTTTGGAGCTATGAGTAGTAGCAGGTTTGATTTATGCGAGCAGTGGTAGCCCAGTGGAAACGGCCGCGACTTACGAGTTGTAGGTCGTTGGTTCGAACCTCGACAGGCGCTTTACTTTGTGTAACTTATTTCATCACCACTGTTCTCAAAACGGTGAAGGAAAACATCCTGAGGAAACCGACGTATTTTAGAACCAAAAATTGGAAGACGTGTGACATCTACCAACCCGCGCTGGGCTCGCGTGGTGGATGGCCAACTCCCTCTCACCGAGAGGCCTGTGTCCCAGCAGTGGGAACATTATAGACTGATTATGCATAGTATATTATTACATGAATCTAAATCTAATCTAAAACCATAAACGAGTGTGTATTGGCTACACCCTATTCTTTCTCACTACTCTCTCCCTACACCTACCCACTACATACACTCACACACCTCCTACACTTACTCTCTACACTCACACACACTCAGGCCCTACATTAATTCACCTCAGCCCACAGTTAAAAATCTTGCATTTGTGTTTCTTATACATAAGTTATATCCTGTTTTCTTTTACACCATTTGCTTATTGTTGAAACGTCCCGATTCAGTATATGTAACATGGCTTTGTTTCTAACGAAGAATCACTGGCTCCTAAGACACAGGCACTTGCACCTAGTTTAAGAGTCAGAGAATTAAAACTATTATGACCTTGTTATAAGCCTTAAATGCTCTTAAAAATAAAAAATAAAATATTTTCAGGGCCTGTTTTGATGGGTTTACTTGACAGATTTGCGTCTGTAAACACAATCAAGATATACGAGAAATTCCTAGTGTACATTATAATATCGACTAACTTTACGCGGATATAGTCAACTTTTTTAACCGGTCTGCTCGACTACATTCTGACATGACATATCAGCTGGTTCGCCGGGATGTTGCGAAATATGTCATGAAATTCAGGAATTTACATCAACTTTCAGCTTTCGAATTTATTAAGAATTTTAAGTTGCCGCGACTATATTATACAATCACTGTGTGGCAACTATCTTGAATTATTTATAAGTTGAGGTCACTCAAATCTCGTTCTACTCCGAAAGTTGTATAAAATTATCCAAAAGGCAGGCAACTTAAATTCGCTGAAATATATATTGTATACACAAACAACCTACTCTTTACCATCGGCTACCAAATCTTTACCAAGTATCCAAACGGGAAAAGTAAAGATAGTTATTATCATTCTCTCTGCATTCTTACTTTTACTATTTTTTATACATAAACTATATATAAAAACACGATCAAATCTTGATAAAAATGACGAAAAATATGTTGCGCCGTGACACTGCTTAGTGCTGACCGTCCGGACAATTTACAAGGTTCGGGGAACATGAAACTTGACGCGAACAGAAGCTATATAGTCTTAAACAGTTCCAAATTAATGTCACCTACACAGTAGTTATGTACAAATCAAATTAATGACCCTTATCCGGTTTCTCTGACATTGAAATGATTTCACAATCCAAATTAACTATACAAGTCAAAAATGGCCTCCAAAAGTTTCAAAAAACCCTTTCACAAAACCAGCCAAGCAGTTTCTGAGATACTAATAATAGCCTGGAAGTATTTTTCCGGACCCAGGTTGGTCGAAGCAAGGAAAACCTGTTCAGGTGAAGATTCATAGACGACTCCGCCTTGGAGTACAAATGTGGTACTGTTCCACAAACGACGGGATACTTAATATCGTGTCCTGCGTGTCCTGTCAGCTGCACGTTACAGGAACTGATGGACCTTGGTGATGGCGCCAAACAAGTAGCCGAATTCTGGCCAGAATTCATTTTGATTGCTATCGATACTCTAAAAAGAGGAATAATAGCCTCCCGACCGATTTCGGTCACGGTGGCCAATCTCAACGGAGATTAACCAGGTACGCAGGAGATATTATAGTGCACAAGTGTGTGCGTAAACACAGGTGCACTCTCTGTTCCTTTACTCTCATAGTCCGATGGGACGGCAAGCCGACACGATCGGGGAGAGATCAGGCGCATGACCAACCGCTTTACGTAGTTTCCAAAACACGGGAGGTATTAAACCACCAACTCCAACGCCAACAGACACGGTTGGCGCAGTGGTTAAGCGATTGACTGCTGCGCTGCGTGTCGCGGGTTCGATTCCCTTACGGAACAAATATGTATGACCTACAAGTAGTTGTTCCGGGTCTGGCTGTTTGTGTATGTGAGTTTAAATGTCTGTGAACGCACCCACGGTACAGGAGAAATTCCTAAGGGCAAAGTTTAAAAAAAAAAAAATCTTCAAAACTCCGGACTGTTATTAAGAAATTCCTAATGGAAAACCCAATAACCTGAAATGTTCTGGGACTCGAACCCAGGACCACACGCTCAGCAGTCGTTCAACCACGAGACCAACGGGGCAGTGAACTGCGATACAAACCAACAATACAAACAAACAGTTAGGTATACATATTATGAACGAGGTAATGTTGTGAAAGTGAACCTTTACTTTCTACGATCAAACCGGTATTTTAAGTTTTTGCCTTGAGCTAAATTTATTTAGGATGAATCAGACTGCTTATAATAATAAAATGCGAATAAATTACGGTACCAAAAATAGTGGCGGTTTTCTTTTTTATCTTACTTCGGAAGTTAAAAGGAGGGTAATGTGTTTTATGTGTGTATGTTTGTTACTTCATACGCAAATATCGTTTTAGGCAGAATTTATGAGGTAGGCAGAGGTAAATATAGCACAGACACGATAAAGTTTTATGTACAGACGCCAGCACATCAAGCTACTACAATCTGAAAATTTGACAAAATCAAAATTCATTTATTCGGTAATTAACATTACAAAACAGAACATAAAATTAAATTATTTGCCATAATATGTCAGCTAGCCACGCCAATATACCAACAAATATAATAAAAACTATACGTACTCAAGCTAAAAAATAATTACTTAAAATGTAAATAAAAAAGATTACTACCCAAATAAAAGCCTCCAGGCATAAAGGGCGTGACAGCTTACATATTTATGCATGGCTGGGTTCTGTTCTGACAGTTTCGGGTAGCATGACCTGCTGGCGTCTGTACCTAATAAGGGCGAGGCCATAAAATTGCTAAACGGGGCACAAATCCGGACTGGCACCGACTCTACTCAAACTCAAAGTATTAATTAAATTAAACCATTTACAGGCACTTTTGAATTGTCAAAGGAGTCGGTCTGTCCGAAAGATGAAGCTAGTTGCCCATTCCAAAGCTTAGTAGGTACCTATGGAAAAGAACAGGCAAGAAACTCCACGGACACTTTTTTTTAAATTAATATACTTAATTGTTACAAAACGACTGCCTCGTTAGTATAGTCGTAAGTAACGCACGCGGCTACTACAAAGCATGATGTCCTGTGAAAGATTTTTTTTTTTTTTTTAATGAACGTTGCCCCACACTAGGAATTTCTCCTGTGTCGTGGGTGCGTTTACAGACATATATCAAATCAAATCAAATCAAATCAAATCAAATCAAATCAAATCATTTATTAAGTGTGTTTTTTGGTGAGGTTACATGGTCTTATAAAATACAACATTGTGCTCAAAAAACTACCCATTAGGCTTACACTTTTTTATGAAAATTCGTTCATTATTAATTAAATATATTATATTATTATGCAAAGTACATGAAGCTATATAAAGTAATGTCAGATAAATAAATAATAAAATTGTCAATTAAATATTTTTGTCAGAAAGAAATTCAGTAATTGAATAATAGCATTTTTGGATTAATAAATTACATAATTTTCGTTTAAACTGCAATAAATTATAATCTTTAATAGAATTAGGCAATTTGTTATAGATTTTAGGTGCCATGCACAGTATGCTATTGTGCATGAGGGCGGTTTTTGAAGGCCTTAAGTACAATTCATGACGATAAACTTGTCTTATTGATTTAGGATGATGTTCTGTTTTTTTGCGAAATAGTTCAATATTTTTCTTTACAAAAATTGCGGTTTCATATATAGAGACATGGTAATGTTAATATTTTGAGATATAAGGTCACATACACAAACAGCCAGAGATTCCTGGGGGTCTACTCCGAAGTAGTATCGGCCGAATGTTCGGCCGTTTCCTGCTACGAAGTTACTATTTGGTTCGGTCAGTCCAGATCCTACACTCCTACACTCTTTCGAATATTGACTATGGTCCCTACCCAACTGAGCCGATCCGAACTTTTTCCCATTTTTCAATAATATTCGGTTCGGCCATGTGTCGGTTCGATCCGAACATTCGCACTTTGCACTTCGGAGTAGACCCCCTGAGTTGGGCAAAGTATTATTGGGATTTTCCACTATGTTTAACTCCCACAGGGGGCGAGCCTGTTGCCATGAAAAACGCACAACTATAGACTCCGGGCTGTGAAATTCAAAATTTGATGGAAAAACCTAACATTTTCACGTGACTGGGAATAGAACCAGCTACTTCGAACGAGCAATCTATGTATGTATCTATGTATTAATGTTAGTTCATTATTCCCGCTTAGTGGAGCTTCGCTCCGGTATCCAGGTCGCCGTGAAATTGAGATCAACGCACCTAGTATTTCTGGTTTGAGAACTGCCAGTTTATTCTGTGAAAATCTCACCGTGAAAACTTCTATCTGTTACCTAGTTCTATGACTGCTGTGTTACCATACTACAGGGTGGCAGGGACGTCGACGTGAAAACTCTCATCATTTTCCTGCCCTTATCCCATGTTACTTGAGGTCGGCGCAACACGTTTTCTTCTTCCATTCTCCCCTGTCAACCGTCACGCTATCATTCACTCCCTTCTCTTTCATATCATTCCTTACACAATCCATCCATCTTTTCTTCGGCCTTCCTCTCCCTCTCGATCCATCAACAAAACTCTATAACCATGAAGTCAGCACATGATTAGCGTAGAAAATGTTAGGCGGTTGTCAAAAAAAAAATCAACTGTTTCATATAAAACTACAATTCCTACATGGTCAAAATGTATGGAAGAACAGATTTTTTTTTATCCGTTGTACTATTTCAACGCCGGGGGGTTCAGAATCATGCACTGAATCCATGGTAACTGGTTGCTCGTCAATCTCCCTGCCACACTGAATAGTTCTCTATAAAAGTGCGATAACTTGCAAACAACTGACTGACGATCTTTTCTATAAAAAAATAAATTAATAGTTTAAAAAACACTGGAAAAACACGCTTTTATAAATGCACGTAAAAACAAAAAAACAGCTACGATACGATTTTCCATCATGAAGTTCCAGTTCATATGTTCCAGCTCCATCATCAGATCAGTTCGACAGTACCATATTATTGTATTGTCATCAGAACTACATACAGCTGCCAATTTTCATTACGCTACGAACCTTGGAAGATGGTTAAATTAGTTACCTTAGATTCCATTACATACTTACATACAGGTCGACCTAATAAAAGCGTGTTTAAATTGCAAATCAACACCTTTTCTCAAATCGGTTGAGGTCGGCTTTCAGTCGGCAGGCGGATACAGCTGTATATACTAAATGGAGCGAATGCCTGTGACCTCCACAACCCAGTTATTGAGTAACATTTACCTAGGTGTTATCCTTGGTAAATTTACGGTTTTCTTGGAGAGTGGTGACCGCCACGTAGCGTCCGCAATTTACCTGCGAATGACGTCACTGAAGCGTTATTTTTGAAAGTAAGTGGCACCGTAAAGTCAAACCGCAGTCTTTATTTTCATGACATCCTTCTCTGCAGCAGTAGGGTAATCGCACGTACCTACAGTTACAAATAGCATAGCATAAATATAATGTTCCCACTGCTGGGACACAGGCCTCCTCTCTGTGAGAAGGAGTGCCAGTGCGGGTTGGTAGATGTCACATATGTCTTCGAATTTTTGGTTCTAGAACGTTCCGGTTTCCTCACGATGTTTTCCTTTACCGTTTTGAGAGCAGTGGTGGGTGATGAAATAATTGACACAAAGTAAAACGCCTGTCTGAGTTCGAACCTACGACCTACAACTTTTATTTATTTCTCCTACTAATATTATAAAGTGAATGTTTGTATGGATGGATGGATGTTTGTTACTCTTTCACGCAAAAACTACAGAACGGATTTGGATGAAATTTAGCACACTGATTGTTTATAACCAGGATTAACATATGGGATACTCTTTATCCCGATATTCCCACGGGATCGAAACTTATGCGGGTGAAACCGCAGGGTGCAGCTAGTCTATATATATAAAAGAAAGTAGTGTTAGTTACACTATTTATAACTCAAGAACGGCTGAACCGATTTGGCTGAAAATTGGTGGCGAGGTAGCGAAGAACCAGGATACGGACATAGGATACTTTTTATTTTTTATTTAATACTTTTATTTACTTATAGGAGTAGGGTAGGAGTAGTGTAGGAGTAGTGTAGGAGTAGGGTAGGAGTAGGGTAGGAGTAGTGTAGGAGTAGAGTAGGAGTAGGGCACCACGCGAACGAAGTAGCGCCGGGCAGCTAGAAACTAGAAATAATTTATCATGGCAAACGTTTGCCGGGTCAGCTAGTTTATTTATAAACTGACAACTACAAAGTTGCAGCCATAACCACTGATCCACCACTGCTCTCAGTTACAAAAAAAGCTCTTTTAAAAAATACAAACAATATCTAAAATCCGATCAGCCTGTATAACAAGATTCCTTTTCACTTTCCTTTCTTGAATGGCAATCATATAGTCATAGTTTATTTGTAAATATTCGACTATATTTTTTAAACCGGATTTTTTAAGTAAACTTTCACTCTTCATTGCTTATGCAGGATATGATAATGAAGCTTTAAATCTAGACAAGACCATTCAGATGTATCTTACCCGTATGGAGGGTAAAGTGGTAATGTGAACCATGCTTTCCACAAGCCGTGTGCCCGCCCTAGAGTTGTATTATTGACTAGCTGCGCCCCGCGGTTTCACCTGTATACGTTTCGATCCCGTAATCTAAGAACATTGGGATAAAAAGTATCATATTTGTTAATCCTGGGTATAAACTATCTGAGTGCCTAATTTCATTCAGTAGTTTTTACGTGAAAGAGTAACAAACATCCATCCATCCATCCATCCGTACAAACTTTCGCGTTTATAATATTATTATGATTTTTATGATTATAATTCTATAAATAAATAGTTGTTACGGCCGCCAATCACATTTAGATCGACGTACATATTGACTGACACATACTGTAGAAAACGTAGGAAAATTTGAATTTCCCGGTCTTCCCTGACGCTTTCGCCTTAACTAGATTGGGTAAGCAAATGGCAATCCAAGATATTTAGATTAAGGGTAATGGATAGAGTCACGCAAGACGCAAGTATATGACATTCAAAATGTCACATTAGTAAAAGCGAGAAGGCCAATTCTGGTAGAGTGATATAAGAAGCTGCTGCAGCACGCGCCCCCGCCGGTGTCACAACAGATTGACTGCTTCAACAGCTGTGCGATTCTGTAACCATCTCACCGTGAAAACCTAGGTGAAGTGAGCGTGGAGTGAGCTGTCATTCCAAATAATACTAGGGATTAACACTACTGACAACTCCCATCAAGCTCACTTCACTTGAGTTTTCATGGTGAGATTTTTACAGAATCGACAGGCTGTACTCTGAGTGAATTCACACGGGCCGCATTTTATAAAATTACTCTTGGTTAATAATAATATACAGTGTGGATTAGGTTATCACATGAATTGAAACCACGTATTCTACATGACGTATATTAAACATACACAATTAAAAGAATTAATAACAATTAACATTTTAGTCGTGGGACCTTTTTTTCGTTTCAGTATTTACCTAACAACATTAAACTTAGTTTGTGATTACTTAGTAACAATAACATAGAGTTTGTGTTGAATTCTTGATATCATTGCCTCACGCGTGTCTAGTGACTTATTATCAAGGATGGCTTATTTCACATGACAATTTTTACGATAATTGTTTTATGTGTTTTTTTTTTTCTATTTTTAATAAAATTTAAATTTTATTATTTTAACAGATTTTTAACAACTTGTAATGACCGCTGTATTATTTAATGTGATAACCTAATCGCCACTCTGTATAATAAATGTAAGTCTGTTGTAAGCTGTCTAGAATGGTGTGTCTAGAATTTTCTAAAACCTTTTTTTATATTAAGTTTCATACTGAGACACGAAGCAACAAAATTCGATCTAAAGAAAAGCGGCCACATTCCTATATGTCGTATTTAGTTGCTTCGTGTCTCAATATGAAACTTAATAAAAGGTATTAGAAAAATTAGACACACTTACCGAGGTCGCTGATTGAGCAGATTTTCATAATTCCTTCTCAGTCACGAGATATTTTTTTTTAAAGTAGTGGCGCTAGTGGACCTGTGTGCGCCCTCTTGTTGGACTATAATGCTGATGATAACAGTAGCAGTAACACTTCACTTCTGTTCACTGTCTCGTATAGGGTCTTAGCATTATGCTGAGCGATGGCCGTTTTGCGTGAATGCGACGCATGTTTACCCCCAACTTGTTATTTTTTTGTGTTTTTTCTTTTTTATGCGTCATGTTTGCCGCAAATAAATGTATTTTCTTTCTTTCTTTCGCTTATTGCAGACTAACTATAATCACCTTTGATGATCATATGATTCATGGATAAAGACCATTCATTAGTTCGCACGTGGTTATGGCAAAAGTTACCTTAATGACTATGTTCTATGTTCTATGTTACGGGTTTGGTTTCCGCACTTAGTCCTGCAAGTGGACCATTGTGCGTGGGCCATGGCGGCCGTCGGTGGTTATTCCAACCAGCCCACCTCCCTCCAGAAGCTTATTAAGTCTCCTGGTCTGTTGAGAACATCTGTGTAAGATCTGGGTGTCCCGAGGGTTTGCGACCTAATCTGGGTGACGCCTGTGCACTCAAAGAGCACATGCGCGACGGTTTCATCAGCCTCCATGCAAGCTCTGCACAGGGGGCTGTCCGTTATGCCTATCGTGTGGAAATGTTTGTTTAGTGAGCAGTGTCCCGTGATGGTCCCCGTCATCAGGCGCAGGCCTTTCCTGTCCAGGCGTAGTAATTTTTTGGTTAGCCTGCCATCTAGTGATGGCATGGCTTCCTTGGACTGCCTGCAGCCTGGTGCCAAGGACCACCAGTTCTCTGCTTGTGCGTGGGTGTGCTTCTGTAGCCACCTGCGTAGTTGATTGAAGGGGATGGGTACGACTGGTTCCGGCCCATAGACTGGCGTGCTGGATGCCCTTCTGGCCAGCTCGTCAGCCGCGTCGTTACCTAGTGACCCACTGTGTCCTTTTATCCATTGTAGTGTCACTGTGTTGCGGTTCGATACAGTTACCTGTTCAAGCGCCTTGTGACATTCTAGTATAAGATTTGATGTGATGCATCCCTTCTGTAGGGATTGGAGGACTGAGGCGCTGTCAGAGAGTATACGAACATGAGTGTCCGTAACTCTCCTGGCTGCTATGGCATGGGCCGCTTGTATTATACCCACACACTCTGCTTGGTAGACCGTGTTGAGCATTCCTAGCGGGCTGGATATGTTTATGTTGAGGTCGTGTGAGAAGACTCCGACTCCAGTTCCGCAGTCGGTCTTTGATCCATCCGTGTAAACCCTCAGCTCTCCCGGGCCTGAGTAGTCACACTGCTCCTCTTTAAGCACTATGTTGTAGTGCTTTTGGAAGCAGTATTGCTTTGGGGCTTTGTCGCAGGGTGATGCCATCATTGGCTGCCGTTTGATCGCCTCGTCTTTTAGGCGTATGTGCTTGATCCTCGAGTCTTTACTCAGGATTCCTGATATATGGAGTCTGAAGGCAGACAGGGTCGCCTCCTCCCGCACGATGAGGTGTAGGGGAGGCAGTCCGAGCATGGCCTGTAGGGCAGCGGTGGGTGCAGTTCTCATGCTGCCAGTGATTGCCACACAAGCAAAACGCTGTAGCTTTTCGAGATCTCTTTGGGCTGTGCTCAGGTCTGTTCTGGGCCACCAGACTAGTGAGCCGTATGTGATAATTGGTCGGATAACTGTGGTGTAAAGCCAGTAGGTAGTCTTGGGGTTAATCCCCCAGTTTTTCCCAAGCATTTTCTTGCATTGCCACAGGGAAATGCTGGCCTTTGTGGTGATGTGGTTGATGTGTTTTGCCCAATTCAGCTGTTTGTCCAAAAATATGCCCAGATATTTGGTTTCAGTTGATAGGCTTAGGGACCTTAATGACTATTTTGGAGGCAATAATTACTTTCAATTAGTTGTGATTATGAGCAATGACTTTCTAGAAGCTATTTGTATAAATTACATTATTGGTAAAATTAATGGAATACAATGGTATTCCTTTAATTTGACCAATAATGTAATTTGGATCAATGGATCGTATTCATATTTCATCACTCTTGTATTTCCCGAAGGCAGAGGCAGAGGCAGTCCACTTCCAGTTGGAGAAACCCGATAACAATTTGCCCGACCCGGGTATCGAACCCAGGACCTCATGCTCAACAGTACCCCTGCAACCACTAGACCAACGAGAACCTAAGAGACACTAATACTTTCTTCTGTATCACAAATGCATTTACAGATACCACGGTTTTTTTTTGTCACTTAAAGAGGTACCTACTCATAGTCACCAAAGGAGATAAGTTACCAGAGGGTCCTCGAATATAGTTGAAGTTTAGTAATAAACTGATTTATGTTTTTGCATAAAATTTAATTTAATTAATAGAAAACAAACAGTTATTATATCATATTAAATTTCATTCGAAAACATCCAGCGGTTTCTTACTAAACTTCAAGTTTCAAAAGATTACCCCCTACAGACAAACAAACAAATTTTACCTCTTTATAATAATAATAATGTAAATTATACATAGATGATTTAAACTAAGTGACGTTTGAACTTCAAAATGTATGGTTAAACAGTCGCTAATCACTACTTAACTTTATGCAACTTTTATGATTAGAGGGGTCCATTTTTTCCGTACAGGTAGAAACTGAATGCGGAGGAATATTTCGACGCAATATTTTAGTTTTTTAATAGTTTTAGTTAAGTTAAGTTTGTAAATATTATGTTTATTGTTAAAGTTAATAAAATTCTACATAGATATGGTAGCAAGTTACAAATATTTGTACGCAGCGGGAATCGAGCCCACGACCTACCACTGAACTAGGTAATCAGAAATTCAAGGATTATCATTGGAGATTTCAACAGAGTAACAAGTTTTTGATACACAACAGGAACCGAACCCAAGCCCATACACAAACATCGACTCAGCCATGTGTACAATAACTGAAGGCAAAAAGGCGACTAGATTTTGAACGTTTTAAAAATTACGAATTTTTAAAAACGTTCAAAATCTAGTCGCAATCTCATCCCAGCGACAATCAATGTCAAAAACTTGTCAAAAATGAAGGGAAATTAGAGGTATTTTTGACAGATTGAGACTGAGATCAGACTGTGAACGTTCTTACGGGGATTGCTTATCAGATCTCTTAAATTTTACGTCTAAAATAGAAAATAAAATTACTCACCAGCTTCCGCAAATAGAGCGCCAAATTAGCGAATTCATCACTCAGCAAGCACCGCAGATTCATAAATGAAGTCGGATACCCGACGACTTTCTCTGCATCTCTTATAATATTGCTCCAATTCGTAAATGGAGGACGCAGTAATATCAAAATCTCATCCTTTGTCAAACTTGCGACAGTCGATTCCAATCTTTTCTGGTAAAAGAAAGGGGACGCACGCTTCAGAACGCGGGAAACCGCGTAGGACACCGCCATGACAGCTTAACTTTTTAATGTTTTTTTTTCGAGGCACAGGTTGCGTCCGCGCGAGTGGACGAGTGTAAACGCAATGGTGTTGTTATGTGAACCGATTGTGGGGAAGGCTGTATTCAATTTGAAATTTGCCTGATTTTTGTATTTATTATTTTAATGTTTGCGTATTATGAAGGTCGTCTGAAACTGTCCTTTGGGATTTTTTTATGTCATTTATCATCGTTTATTTTATTAGTATTGCTTAGAAATAAGTTTTTTTTTTTAATATTAATGACGCATAATTTTCTATACTTACAGGGTTTTATTTATTACGTCTGTAATCCCCGAAGGGTCAGGCAGAGGTGTAGGCAGGACCTATAGTAGGAACACCTACATTTCGTCAGTTAAGTTTTTAACTCCTATGTAATAGGTGGCGAATCTATTCCCATCCACCGGGCTCAATATGACTCCGGGCTGCTACTGAGAAATTCCTGATGGAAAACACTTTGTCCGACTTGGAAATCGAACCCAGGACAGTATTACGACCACTAGACCAAGGAGGCAGTCGGTTTTATTCTTAAATGTAACTTAACTTTAAATCTGGCATCGATATACGAGCGTCTGCTTACTTAAAATTCGACATGACTTGACAACACGACTTACTTTTTTTGCTCATTTATTATTTCTACCTTAAGTGTTAAAAGAAAATACTTGAAACAATACTTTTTCTAAGAAATTCAAAGCATTTTAAAAACTTAACGTTTTCCTACATAAGGTATGTAGGAACACTTAAGTTAGTTCAAATAATAACAAACGGATCTCCACTGAAATAACTCCCAACTATCAGGTATCATTCATAAACTGGTAACACTGATGTTCTTGACCGTGAAGTGGAAAGTAGCGTTGGACTAGTCTCGAAACCACGCTCCATTTACCGTTCAACACCCAACAACACACTCAAATCTCAACCTTATTCAACTGACATAAGAATCAAAACAAACTTTCCCAGCTACAGAAGAAATTTGTCAAGGCGTGGTATATCCAATCTAAGTAAGGCCTCCTTTGTCGTTGTTAATAAGTGAATGGATAGGTCAAGATATACTGGACACAACGGATTCTTTCGACTACTCTTTTTATTGTAATCTTGAATGAATTTCTCCTTTCCGGCCAGTTTGAACTAACATGTTTGAGTAAAACTTTGTTTGGGTCGTGTGCGTAGACTTCACAGTGCTCACTTTGAGTCAAATGATTAAATTATTTATTTTTAGGGTTTCTAATGAAAAAACGGAACTCTTACAGCATCACTCGTGTGCCTGTCTGTCTGTTTGTCTGTCACAGTCAATTTTCTCCGAATCTATTGGGAATGATTACCTAAGTTGAAATTTGGTAGACATAAATGGTTTTCTGTGACCTAAAAAAACCGTAAATAAATGAATTTTGTATATGAATGTTTTGTATATGTGTGTATTTCTACAGAAGAAAAAGATGACGCTGGTAGTCCGGGCAGTCCGAGCGGTGAAACGCCATATTCAAATTTTTTATTATTCATTAATGACATGCCTAAAATTATTTCTAATCCGATGATCTTATTTGCGGACGATAGCACGATAATATTATTCAGAAGCAAAAATGATGAGGCTTTCGAAGATGACATCCTACTAATATTATAAACGCGAAAGTTTATATGGATGGATGGATGTGCTCTTTCACGCAAAAACCATTGATTTGGATGAAACGTGGCACACAGATAGTTTATAATCAGGATTAACACATAGGATACTTTTTATCCCGATATTCCCACGGGATCGAAACTTAAGCGGGTGAGACCGCGGGGCGCAGCTAGTAAATAATAACTAAAATGACATATTAACCTGGCTTACCGAAAATAACCTAAAAATTCATATAAAAAAAAAACAACTTACACTCCATTTGAACAAAGAATGAACAATAAAAATCTATATATTAGATATGTCATTAGTCATTAGTCATTTATTCATGAACAATAAATTGTATCTGAAATTACATATAAGTTTAAAATTACAATTTTACAACAAGCATAAATTGAAATACAACGGTCAGCGGGTCATCAGGGCGAAGTTACAACAAAATACAACAAAATTTTATAATAATTTCATTATAGATCTTCAACAGCATAAAGACACTTATCCAATAGGAAACTTTTCAGTTGGTTTTTAAAGGAGCTTGAGTAGATAGCGCTTTTTATATGTAGAGGCAACCTATTAAATAATATAACCGATTGATATCTGGGACTGTGCCTCACAATATTCAAATTAGGCTGTACCTTGTACCGTATAATGTCTTGTCTCCGTGTGCCTTCTCTAGTCTGTCGTTCTTCTGCTGTCTCATATTCGTGCATATATTTGGCCATGTTACTTAAAAGTACAAATACATAAATGCTCGGCACTGTAAGTATGTTCAGTTTTATAAAATGTTCACGGCAACTCTCTCTTTGCGATATACGGATTATTGTGCGAATTGCGCGTTTTTGTAACACAAAAGCTCTTTTGATATTATAGTCATAACTGTTTCCCCAGAACATTATGCTATATCTAATCTTTGATTCTACCAACGCGAAATATACCATCTTCAATTGCTCAATGGCAATTTCTGTTCTAAGTGATCTTAGAGCATAACATGCGGAACATACAGATGCATTTATAGCATTTAATTCGGTTTTCCAATTTAGCTGTTCGTCTATATGTATACCTAAGAAAGTAACTTCCTTGACGAGAGCAATTTTATTATCTTTCAACACTACGTCTAAGTCATCCTTATTACGGGCTGTCGTTCTAAATAATAGGATGTTGGTCTTTGCAGTGTTGATTAACAATTTGTTCATAGTGAACCACATTTGAAATGCTTGTAATGCTGCATTTACGGTCTCTACCAACTTATCTATGTCATTTGCTGCTACTATGGCATTTGTGTCATCTGCAAAAATTACTATATCAATGTCAGGTAAAATTGTATTCATGTAATTGATTAAGTCATTAATAAATAAAATAAATAAAATTGGTCCCAATATAGATCCTTGCGGGACGCCCGTCGTCATAATTACAGTCGCTGATTTGTAACATTTTTTGGAGCCATCTTGCATTTTGTCAATTTCTACGAACATTCTTCTGTTTCTGAGATATGAAGAGAATAATTTCAAGGCCTTACCTCTTATACCATAATGCGTCATTTTTGCAAGAAGTAATTCGTGGTCTATGGTGTCAAACGCGGAACTTAGGTCAAGAAAAATTCCGGCTACTCTCATTTTATTATTGATTTTTCCTATAACATCATCAAGTAAGGTATATATGGCGTCAGAAGTACCAACACCTTTTTGATAACCGAACTGTCTTAGGTTTATCACTCTATTTACACGCAAGTGAGCTAATAGTCGTTTTTTTATGATCTTTTCAAATATCTTTGACAGAACTGGTAGCAGGGAGATAGGCCTGTAATTTTTAGGATCAGTTCTACTACCTTTTTTGTAAACCGGTATTACTTTGGCTATTTTAAGCTGGTCTGGGAAGATAGATTCCTCAATACATTTATTATAAAATTCACATAGAGGCTCAGCTAGTACGGAAATATGTTCCTTAATTACGGATATTGGAATCTCATCATAACCGCAAGAATACTTGTTCTCTATACTTTTGACTATGGTTAAGATCTCATTTGGTGTGACAGAAGCAATTGTCATTTCGTCATTATTTTCAATTGTATATTTTTGTAAGAATGCTGTATTTTGGTCTCTTTCTACTACCCCAGAGATACATTTATAGTTAAACTGTTTTGCTAAAATGTCAGATATTTCCTCTGGATCCACTACAATTTGGTCATTGACTTTGAGACGAATTTCCGGTTTTATCGTTTTCTCCTTATTTGTACATTTTCTCACTACTTTCCAAACCTCTTTACTTAGATTTTTGGAACTATTTATTTGCTCCATTATTGCATTTTTTTTAGCCTTAACCACAATCTGTCTATACAGTTTGACGTACTTATTTTTAAACATTAAGACACTTGAATCAAGGTTGTTACCATTACATGTGCATAAGAATCGTTTCATTTTACTTGATGTTCGAATTCCTCTAGTGATCCATTTTAATTGTCTATTTTTTTTTTGACTTATTTTATAATCTTTCTTTTTATAGCTGTTTTGGAATACTTTTTGAAATGTTTTGAGAAACGTATTTATACCCATGCTATTCCAATCTTTTTCACAGATACCCTGTACAAATTGGTCAGTATTTTTGCTATTAAAAACTCTTTTATTTATGACAATGATCGGATACTTATTTATATTCGTTACATTGCTTACATGTTCCAGGCGAATATCAGCAAAAATACCTCCATGGCCATCAGCCAAACCATTGTGATCTACTGCACATCCAAGAATACACGAATCGGGCAAGTTAGTAATTATGTTGTCAATACACGAATTACAATGATTACGAATGAAAGTAGCAGAATCGATTAGGTGCCTGAAATTATAACACCTTAGCAAACTGAGAAATTCCATGCGCTTTTTATTGTCCACTAGTAGGTCAACATTAAAGTCTCCACATATTATAGATTTCCTATTGAATAAGTAATCGAGTAACCTCTCCAATTTTTCTAAAAACATACTAAAATTTTTATCTACAGGATTTCGATAACAACAGCAAATATACAATCCAGTGAAAACATCTTTAACACCACATATTTCAAAACATTCTACTTTATATAACTTATTTATCGCGTCAACAATTTCTGTTTGCCTATCCACATGGCCTAAGATCAAACTACCACCTCTCTTTTTAATTTTCCTGGTATTGTATGAGACTAGTTTGTAGTTGTCTATATTAAATAAAATAGCTGCGTTTTCGTTCAAGAAATGCTCGCTTAAACAAATATAGTCTAGCTTCTTCTCTAAGGTTTGTACATACACTTCTAGTTCAGTCTTCTTGTTATTAATTCCACAAACATTCTGATGAAATAGGTTTAAATTGCTTTGGTCGTTTAATACATCATTATTCACGAAAAAAATTTAACGTTGGAATAGACCCTACCGCCTGTGATGCTAAGGATAGCGATGAATTTGGTTGAGTAACATTGCCGCAAATGTTTGCCTCAGCTTTATTAACCCTTTTTTTAAAGTAATAGGGTATAGTACCCGCTTTTACGTGACTAATTTCATGACTGTGTATCATATTAAAACCATTACAGTTATTACCCTCATGTTGGAACAGTTTAATGTAATTATTTAATTCATGGAAAATTCTAACTACAGCTTTATTCTTTACTTTGCCTGTGTATTTGGAAAACATTTCATGTGTATAATCCAGATGCTTATTTGTATCAAACGTGTAAGTATATTTAAAAGTCTGGTTGCTAAGATGTAGAAGTCTATTGAAAGCTTCTATTCTGGTGTTAAATAAATTAACATTCCATTTTAGTTTAAAGTTAGGAGAACACAAGATAACATTGGTATGCTTTATATTCTCAAGTTTTTGTTTTATGTGATTTACCAAGTCCTCATACTTATTTGAGACCAAGAAATCTTTTTCACCTAAAAGAATTATACAATAGTCATATAAGCTGTAATTTACAAGTTTGTTTTCTAAGGTGTCTAAAAGTTCCACAGTACCTGCCTTCGGCATACAATAGTGGCAAATTTTGGCTTTCGGAAAAGTACTTTCGGCAATACCTAATATGTTATTCACATTATTATCACTAATTATACATAATTTATACGAGTTATGTTTTTTAGAGCTGGAATCATATGGAGACCTTGTGTCCAATGTGTCCCTTTGTTCAGTGGTGCAGTGGTGCTCTATGCTCTGTGTTACTTGCGATAGTGGTTCACAGCAGACAACATTAGGATCTTCTTCAATTGTGGTTGAAGCTAAAGGCAGCATTCTGTTTTCGGTTTCTTCATCAGGACTTTGTTGACCATTTTTAAAGTTTAGCCTAGTTCTAATGAGATTTTTACGCTTTATTTTGGCTGACGATGTCTTTTGTTTTGTGTTTGTACATATGTGTGTCAATTTGTCAATTTTTAGCTTGTAGTCAGTGATTTGTTTAAATTGAGAACTATTTTCTAACAGTAGGTTTTCTATTTCTGTTTCTGCGATTACCAACTTTTCCTCGAGTTGACATATTCTATTTTTTAGTTCTATCACTTCGTCATTAGGTTTAAAGTACAAGTCAGGGTAACTTTGGTTGAGATCATTAATTGAGGGTGTCGAAGTAAGTGATGCGTACTCATCTTTATCTGTTTATTTTTTATTGAGGACAAAAGTATTCGCGAGACTGATTATACAAAATTTTTAGGTATCTGGATCGATAGAAATATGAACTGGAAAACACATATTGAAAATGTATGCAAAAAACAGCCAATATTCCTCCTTATATCCTTTATAACTTAAGGAAAATCTCAAATCGGTCAAAATTATTAATGGCGTCTCACGGATATGTGTCATCAACACTGCGATACGGACTTATGTTTTGGGGTAACTAGACTGATAGAGAAATGGCGTTAACCCTTGAACGTAGATCCACGCGAGACACAATGGCTTTTTAATTGTGTCTGTAATTACGGCATTCAACGGGTTAAAGCACAAAAGGAACGCATAAGGGTTTAGTTCATGTAGGGTATGTACGGATGAACATATCAAAAGTCAAATGTCCGTACACATCACGATATACATATGTATATGTATACTAGCGGACCCGGCAGACATCGTCCTGCCCGGAAAAGCAGCGCCACCTACCGGGTCCAATTGTGTTTTCAAAACATCCAGGAACCCATTGAAATATACACACAACATTTCATCCAAATCGGTCCAGCCGTTTAGGAGAAGTTAGGTGACAAACACACGTACAGACGAATTATATATATTAAGATATATATACATATAGATATATATACTTATAGAGTCCGTGGCTAAATAATAACAGCCGCACAGGTCGATCGATCAGGTTAAGCTATGCTTGCCGCGGTTGGTCCGTGGATGGGTGACCATCTTTACATACCGAGACCCGTCCGTGCCTCGGAAAGCACGTTAAGCCGTTGGTCCCGGCTGTCATTCGTGGATCTTTGACAGTCGTTACGGGTAGTTAGAAGCCCGAATGTCTGACAACCAGTCTTACCAAGGGGTATCATATTAATTACCCAGTAACTGGGTTGTGGAGGTCAGATAGGAAGTCGCTCCATGTAAAATACTGGTATTCAGCTGCATCAAGTTAGACTAGAAGCCGACCCCTTGAAGCCCCTTGGTTGTCAGACTTTCGGGCTTCTGACGACCCTTAACGATTGTCAAAGATCCACAATGACAGATTCTAAAGATAGAGAACGATGTTTGTGAGTGCTACAACATGATGTTTCAATTAACGATATTAAGCATTAATTTACGTGTCGTGTCGTGGGAGATCTTTTTTGCTGTCAAGCCAATAAATGCATTTTTTTGGAACGAAGTTCCTTATCGCGCGTTGTGAAAAGGGGCTAGACGGAAAAAGTTCTTACGAAAAGTTGTCACGACACTTTTTACCCGACTGCGCGACGCAAAGGAGGGTAATGTGTTTATTACCATGGAATGGAATGGAATGGACGACTGGACTGGAATGGAGTGGGGTGGAGGGTCGAAAATCGCTTGAACCTTTTTTTTAACTTGCTATCGTTAAGCAAGTAAAAAAAAACAGGTTCAAGCGATTTTCGACCTTATTGACATTTAAAAGTTTGTTTTTTCTCACATTCTCGTTGGCTAACATTGCTCCTTCATTAAAATCCGGTGTTTGCATAAATGTCAATAAGGTCGAAAATCGCTTGAACCTGTTTTTTTAAAACTTCGTTCCATCCGGGTGTCCCTTGACACCTCTCAAGTTTTTTTTCTTTTCTTTCGTGTGTCGTGTCGTTTGTATGTTCATTGTGTCGTGTCGTATGTGTTGTGTCGTGTCATTTGTGTGTGTCTTTCGTTAAATCCGCGGTTCTGGTAAATACGGAATGATAATACAAAATATAATATGTATATTCTATATCAGACAAGATGTCTAATGAGAAAAATAAGTAAACGTTTTCTCTCCTCTAAAGTACACAATGATGTCAGAGGTGCTAACAGATAAAGACAGCGAAATTATTTGTTAAGCAAATTAACTACCTACCATCTTAAATCGTCGGTATAGTCAAATCACTACTGCCATTCTTTGTCAGTTATTTCTCAAACACCAATAGGCTAGTTTCCTAAAAAAATCTATTTAGTCCGTCAGTTAGATTATCAAAAAATATTGAAACCGTATTTTTTCTTTTGTCAATTATATAAAAAATGATGAAGATATCGCCCGTTAAAGTTCCACGTGACGTCACTTGCTTGCGACACTTTTGCAAGCAAGTGACGTCACGACCCCCCACTCCCGAATTTTGACGCGCTTTATCTTTGTCATTTTTTGTGTGATAATTAGCTAATAGAGTAGATTAACTGACGGACTAAATATATATTTTTTTTTACCCAGGCATCTACCCTATTGCGTAACACACCATCAGTCATAATCTGAATCATTTTGAAGGATATTGCTAATCCATTGCTTCATATGTTCGAAAAAATTGTCTGCTCTACAACGTAATAACGTAATGAATGTTGTTGAACTGTCTAAATGAAAGTCATTCTTACTGATAATGTGTTAATTACCTCGCGGATAAGAAACTCAATGGACACTCTTTTAAATTATTATTGTAACAAAATATTAGTTACATCAATAATGTTGAATTTATTTATATATTTGTGAACGGTGTGCAAAGACGTGCATGTCAACAGAGTACAGCATAAAGAAACAAATCAAAAATAAAATAAATATGAAATGGCTCAAATATTGACATATATAATGACGTAGGGTGTCAATTTGCTTAACAATTCATTTACATGACTGTACAACTTTTTCTAATGTTTGAAATAGTAATATAACACTTAGATGTGGAATATTCGATCCTTACGTACTGTGTACAATCAAAAGACGCGGTAAACAAAGTCTGTAGACACCTAACTCTTTAAACCGGAACAGCTGTGATGTTTGACAAAAGCAATAAAAATCAAAAGTCATTTATTTAAATTAGGCTGAGAATCAGAACTTTTCGAGCGACATTCCCCTAAAACGCCCGCCCGTCACCACTTCCTAGTGCTTTCGCTGGGAAGAAGAAGTGGCGCAACAAACTCCCCAGCAGCACAGCTGTCTGTTCAGTTTAAAAAACAAACTTGCTTCTATACAATAGTAGGTAGGTATACAAAATAATTGAACAATTATAGAAAAGGACATAGAATAGGGTACATTTCATCCAGGAAGAAATAAAAAGTTCAGTTCAAGTTGTAGATTGGGGGTTGTGGGTGGGGGGTTATTGTTGTGGTGTTGTTGTAGTTCAAGTACATTTCATCCAGAAAGAAACAAAAAAGTTCAGTTCAAGTTGTAGGTTGGGGGTTGTTGTTGTGGTGTTGTTGTAGTTCAAGTTATTGTTCTTTTCTTTTTTCCTTTCGTCCTTTCGTTCTTTCTGTTTTTATAGTTTTAAGGTGTATTCATTTTGTGTAAGCCCAATAAACGCATTTTTTTTTCTTTAAAAAAAATACTGTTATATATTATACGTGTGACTGGCGGTCACGGGGTAAGGCCCCGGTCCCACAGGCTATTTACGATGACGCGTGGATACGGGATCCTTGTGTGTTTGCCTCTGGCAATAGAATTTGAGCGCGCGATAATTGCGCGCACCCATGTGAGTGGTTGCTATTGTGTTTCTGTAGGCGCACCGCGATGCTGTACGCAACGCTTTCTTCACCTCGCTGGGCTGTCTCCGCCAGGTGAGACTTCGACAGGCGCGAGACGACTAGCGACAGGGGTTTCGACTCGACGACGTTCCTACAAATAGCGGCCCGACCTATGGGCCCGACGATTGTTTTTTTTATAGTTTTTATAATAATTGGCATCTGGTCGGTTAACCTAGAAGGTTATCTGTTAACCGGACGCCGGAGGCCTTTGGGTGCCTCAATAAGTTAAGGCCTCCAGAAAGGGCTATGGCTACACGCTAAAGGCCCCCCTGTGAGGTGCGGACCTTGGCTTAGGGCGTCGCTGGAAGGTAGCAAGAGACAGGCTAGATCGGATTAAGCCCGACGATTTATGTTGGGACTTTGTATAAGCTCGACGCGCGGTAAACTTTGCTTGCGCGACACAGGATTTTGCGTGACGTCCGTGTGATGCAAAGTTCACATGTGGCGTTAAAGATGCCGCCACATTAGTCAACGTTTACAAACTGATCTAACAACAACAAATAATAACACGTCCCAAGACATGTTTGCACGTGCCTCCGTACCCAGTGCCTGATAAAGGGGGCGTGACCCCCTTAACAACCTTGTCTAATTAATATTTTTGTTGTATGTTGTTGTTGCTTGAGTACGAGGCTTTTGACCAAGTACAGACGCCAGCACATCAAGCTGCCCGAAACTGTCAAATTTTCCCAATCAACCTTGAACCTAATGCTCTAGCGATAAAGTTGGAAATCTATTAAAGAAATTTGACAGATTGTAGTAGCTTGATGTCCTGGCGTCTGTACATTGTATATTATATGTATATTTTATGTCTATGTTTTGTTTTTGCAGAATAAACAATTGTTTTTCTTTCTTTCTTTTCTTTTTTTCTATTGTACCTAAATTAATTATCACATAGTCAAAGTCATCTAATTTTAACACAGTTTCTGATTCTTCTCTCGGGCATGCACCGCGGAGTTCAGGGTCCATTGCATATAATATATGACTGGTAAATAAGCTAATACAAAAAGGAAGAAAAAGTAGAAGATTATAGATCCCGACATGGCGCCAAATATGGGGTACACCCACACCCCTCTGATTGCGTGGACCATAAATAACCTGAAAAGAACAAAAGAACCTTGTTAGTTACATAAAAATACGCCTGTAATCCTCGAAGGGTTAGACAAAGGTGTACAGATGCCAGCACATCAAGCTACTTAAGAGCGTTGACAACGTACGGCATTTCATACAAATTTTCAAGTCCTTGTTTTTCAAAATGCATGAACCGATTTTAATGAAACTTCCTACGCATAAGCAGGATATATAGGTCTAAAAAGTTAATTGAGAACATTTTCGAAATGTCTTATTTAAAAAAAGTTAATTGGAAATCTCTGTTTCTATGTTTATCATGTTTTGACAAATAAAGAATCTTGAATGAGTTTGACATGCAAACTAGTCAACAAGCTTCGGAGTGGCGCCTTCCAACTGAACCGAAACCGAAAAAACCACGCCAAAGTCGATCAAAAGTCAAAGTCATGTTGACTGTTTTCTTTGACTAACGCGGTGTTGTGCACTCGGAATTCTTGCCAGAAGGTCAAACGGTAAACAAAGAATATTATTTGAGCGTTATGCGGCATTTAAGAGAGCAAATTCGACGAAAAAGGCCCGAATTGTGGAAAGCAAATTCTTGGATTTTGCATCACGATAATGCGCCTTCGCACAAGGCCACAATTGTGAACGAATTTGTGACCAAAAACTCAACAAATACCATCGAGCAACCACTTTATTCACCAGATATGGCTCCAGCCGACTTCTTTCTTTTTCCTAAACTCAAATTACCACTTCGTGGCACACGTTTTTGTTCAGTAGAAGACACAAAGGAGAATTCGCGGCGAGAATTGAATTCAATTCCGGAAAACTCATTTAAAAAATGTTTTGATGATTGGACTATTCGTTGGCGTAAGTGTATCGTTTCGGAAGGAGCATACGTTGAAGGCGATACAATAAATTTGGATGAATAACTAATATTTTGTGTATTATTGATCTTTTCCCGGTACTTTCTTGACAGAGTAGTATATCATGCTTATGCGTAGGAAGTTTCATTAAAATCGGTTCATGCATTTCGAAAAAAAAGGACTTGAAAGTTTGTATGAAATGCCGTACGTTGTCAACGCTCGTATTCTTTTGTATAAATGATAAATAAATATAAAATAAAAACTGAATATTTTACATGAAGCCACTGCCTATCTTACCTCCACAACCCAATCACGGGGTATCACAATACCCCTTGGTAACACTGGTTTTATTTTTTTATTGACAATGGGCTAACTCTTGACCTCAATCCAGCCCAGAGGCAGGGATGATCTACGGTGGAACGAGCTTGTCCAGAAGAAGCCTATTCACTCTCGCCCTGAAGAGGTTAGGGTTGTATGAACTCGGGAATGCAGACGCAGGCAGACAATTCCACTCCTTTGCTGTGCGCATCAGAAAAGATGACGACTGGTTGTCACACTTTTGGGCTTCTAAAGACCCATATCGATTGTCAAAGATCCACAAATGACAGACAAGATTACGATGGCTTAACGTGCTTTCCAAGGCTCTGAGGCGTCTTGGTATGTAAAGATGGTCACCCATCCACGGATCAACTGCGGCAAGCGTAGCTTAACCTGATTGTTCGACCTGTGCCGCTGTTATTAGTTAGCCACGAGGATCTCACCTTCAAGAACAATAGTATAAACATGATAATGAGAACAAAATACTTACACCCTAAAATAAACGATAGCCGCCATCAGTACTCCCAAAATATGCCACCTATGGTTCCTCGGTGGCTTCCGACTCCTGAAAATGACTTCCCACAAGGTGGCCGGGAGTATATAAGTGTGCATAATGTGGTTAGAAGTGCTGGTGATGACCAGGTCGATGTCCTCGGGGAAGAACAGGTTCCGATCGTAGGACCAGAAGGACCAGAATATTGTGAAGACGAGCTGGAATGAGGAAAAACAAAATGGTTTAAAAAACAGATTATCGTGATAAAAGTTATCTTGAACAGAAAATAAATCATTATAATTGTCCTGCCCGCATCCCAATTTATTTATGGTCAGCATAACATGTCTTTTTCTTCTATACTTCTCTATTAGACTCAATTTACACTACACTACTAGTTTGTACGTTACACAATTTTGACATAAAGTACATTTTGCTTTGTAAAATATCGCTACGGAAACTCGCATCTACTCTTTTCCGCGGCAGTGTAAGTAGTGTGTACGCGGTCGTCACTCCCGAAGCTTTCGGCCTCATCGGCCATATGTTCTGCGAGCAATGCTCTGCCCACTGCCACTTAAGTTTGGCAATTATTCTATATCGGTTACCTTGGTTCTCCTGCGGATCTCTTCATTTCTGATTCGATCACGCAGGGAGACCCCAAGCAAAGCCCTCTCCATCATTAGTCATTACCACAAACTTCATCAACTAATTCACTTAACTCCGTTGCAGCCTGTTCATCTTGCAAATTACCACTAAACTTGTGCCAAACTAACTTGTGCAAAACTACCACACCTTTTTTTTCCGTGTTGGAAAATCCTCATGGATGTCCGCCACCCTGGGATGGGTGGCGGGGCTTACTGACTAAAAATCATCCCGGTGTTCCATCTCGCACCTACACCGAGGGTCGCGGGAACATACGATCCTTAGCAACCCCCGACTGGTGCCCATTGCGGGCCTCCCCGGTTCAGGGGGTAAGTGAGGTGTTTGACTCCCCACGCGACGTCTAAGAGGGGCTCGCATGGAACACAACGCGCCGCCACCTCGGGTCCTGATGTGTGGGGGGTGACGGAGTTCCCCGAGTCCGTCGCTCCTGAACCCATTTAGGGGGGCTGGAAGAGGGCGTTGTCCACCCTCCACCGACGTCCGGTGCACCTGCTGCGGTACCATACCTTTTTTTCCGCAGTGGAAAATCCTCATGAATGTCCGCCCCCCTGGGGCGGGCGGCGGGGTCTGTCAGACTCTTACTGACTAAAAACCACCCCGGTGTTCCAACTCAGACCTACGCCGAGGGTCGCGGGAACTGTGTACCATACATACCCACCTAACTTTGTGTGTCTACCATAGTGCGAAAGAATTTTGGTGATTTACTAAATGTTTCTTTACTACTTGCCACTTGACTAAATTACTAACAGAGAATGAACCAGGCTTAATTGCTGAACTGTGGCTGACACTGACTGTGATAATTACCCTGGCGACCCTAATAAGCGTTAGCATTAGGGTCATCAGCAGTAGCGATTATCAGTTTTTTTTTTTCTACATATTTACAGAGGTCTATCACGCGGCCGTCTCATTATATTTGTCAGTGCTTTTTGGTTTATTTTTGCAATATTACTCAACTCACACTATTTATGTACATATTCGTTACTATTTTTTATCTGTAAAACTGATTTACATCCGTCACCTCACACATCAGGTTCAGTTGAAAACCAGCGTCAGGCACTAGTTGTCTGGCATTTTTGCTGAACTGGGCCTTTTTGGTGCAGCCGTGAGGCACACTTTCCTGCTAATTTCTTACATATGTTTTATAGTCTGTGCTAAATAAATGTATTTTCTTTCTTTCTTAGTTTAGCAATCACGCCGTCATCACGGATCCCTAATCAAATCAAAACTAAAGACACTTTTATCAGTTTTTTTTTAAATTGTTTGTCTTGTTTTCACGCGTTTGTTCGTCGCGGTCAAGGTTCCTGATAATTTTGTTACGACATATAAGTACTTTTACCAACCCGCACTGGGCTCTCGTGATGAGTTACGTCCCACTCCCTCTCACTGAGAGGAGGCCTGTGTCCCAGCAGTGGGAACATTATAGGCTGATTGTGTATTATTTTTTTTTAAACGTTGGGAACACTAGAACAACTACCTGTAGGCAATACAAATATTTGTTCCGTGCGGGAATCGAACCCGCGACACGGAGCGCAGCAGTCGATCGCTCAGTAATAAATAATAATAATAATAATATAATATCCCTGGACATTTCACACAGCACCATTTGTCCCAAGCTAAGCAACCTAATGCTTGTGTTATGGTAACAAGATGGCTGATAAACTACTTATATTCAATTTTTTTTTGTAAATACATACATATTATAGATAGAAAAACACCCAGATCCACCAGACCAGTCACTGCGCCAACCGTGTCGTCAAATCTTATGTTATGTATAAGTACTTATGTATTATTTATTTTTGTTAACGCTACACGCTTCTAATATTAACGAACTGATCACTAATCTGCCAATTTATTCTGAAAATTTTAGATGAAATGAGCAAACATCCCACTTTTTTTTTGTGGGTCTAAAGCTCTACGAATGACCGGGACCAACGGTTTAACGTGCTCTCCGAGGACAGAGGACAATGGATAGCCACCCATCCGCGAACCGACCGCGGTAAGCGTAGCTTAACCTCCATGGACCCGTGCGGCTGTTAGTAGACATCATTAAAATATAGTCACCACTGTCGATGGCCAGACCAGCACAGAAAACAAGGCTTCTCTGCAGTCGGCCAACAATTTTGGGACCTCATAGCCGGGAGACTTAGAATTCTTCAGCTTCAGGATATCTGTAGATAATCCAAATATTGCATATACTGTCTGGAATGTCTGGAAAAAGAGAAAAAAAAAATGTTATAATTAAGCTTTTGATCTATATATCTATACAAATAAATAAAATAGAATAGTGTAATGTCAAAATAACAGCTTTTTACTAAATGCATAATATATAAATATGCATATATATAGCGTAGGTATAAACTACTAGGTGGGTACTTACCTACCTAGTAGTTTATACCTACGCTACTTAAAACTTCTCTTTTTTTAATTTTTGTCTGTCCGTCCGTTTGTTTCGGCTAATCTCCGACGCGGCTGGACCGATTTTGACGGGACTTACACTGGCAGATGGCTAATATTATGGAGAAGCATACAGGCTTTGTCCCGGTAGTAAGTTCTCGTGGGGTGCCCACCTAAGCCGCAGACAGAAGCTAATTTTAAATAATTTTACGTAGTTAAGTTTTGCTAGTTACTTGTTACTTTTTTTCTGTGCTTGTGTTCTTTTTTATGCGTCATGTTTGCCGCAAATAAGTGTAATTTCTTTCTTTTCTTTCTTGTGGACTTATCTGTCGAGTCTTACGATATGACAAATTTAGTACGTGACTTTATCTGTATTTACTGACTAAAAGAATGTGGTATCAATGCACGGTAGATAACCATATCGGGAGCAGGCACGACACACTGCACTTCCACTGTAATCATACCTACCGCCATGCAGCACTGTCGTGCTCCGACCACGACCAGTACTTTACATGAACCGACTGTCTGTCTGACCTCCGCAACCCAGTTACTGGAACTTTCGGCCTTCTGACGACCCGTAACGTCTGTCAAAAATCCAAGAATGACTGCCGGAACCAACGGCTCAACGTGCTTTCTGAGCCACGTGGGGTGCTCGGTATGTAAAGATGGTCACCCATCCACGGACCGACCGCGGCAAGTGTAGCTTAACCTGATCCATCGAACCCTGTTATAAACATGGAGTAACACTTACAAAAGTCCAACAAGTAAAGAAGAAGAACTGCATCTCACTGAAATGTCGCACATGATCGTTCTTCATTGGTTCCCCGTGGAAGGAGCTCATCATGACCATCATGTTGGAGACGTGCATCGTGATGGTGACCACGTAGCCCAGGATACGGAAGTAGATGTGGTGGGACATGGTGCTGAAACATGTGGAAGTGAAAAAAGTATTAGAAAAACAGCTCAATGGCTTGAGGAAGGGTGATGACGTCATACTGAAGTAGTTGCACAAAGGCTGCGCTGACGTTCATGTTCGGGGTCACCAGTATAGAGGTATGAAGAACAGGGTGTAAAGTTCACTCATTTTCCATAGATAAGGGAGGATCCTCGGTCCAGACGGGTGTTGTGTCTGATGGGCTACTGCCCGACGATTGATGTCGGGACGTTGTATATTTATTTATTTATTTATTTTACTGGTTGACCGATTTTTGGGTTTCTGACTACCCGTAACGACTGTCAAAGAACTACGAACAGCTGAACGTGCTATCCGAGGCCAACCCGTGCGACTGTTATTATTTACCCGCGAGCCCGAGGACCATTTAGTTTTCAACAACTTGTTTACAACTTTACTACAAAAGACACACACACATATATATTACATACACATATACACACACACACTACATATATATTATATATATATTATTACTAGCTGACCCCGCAAACGTTGTTTTGCCATATAAATTACTTCTAGCTGCCCGGCGCTACTTCGTTCGCGTGGTGTCCTACCCCTTACCCTACCCTACTCCTACCCTACTCCTACCCTACTCCTACCCTACTCCTACTCCTACTCCTACCGATGTTAACCATTTGTCATTATTTCTGAACGCACGCACACGAACTTCTATTCAAATCTGCTTAATACACTTTTCAACCTTTTTAATTGATTAAAAAAAATACAGACAAAAGTTTATTCACCCTTTTTAAATAGTTTAAACGAAATACATTTCTGAACGCATGCATAAATGTCAATCACAGTATTTGACAGGATGACGGGAGGAAAACAAATGTTTGACAGGTACGAAACAAAGGAACATAATTAAATGGAAAATGATTCATTTTCATAATTATGTATTCGTCAAGTTTTCATTGTTTTTAAAATGTATTCTGCTATTCAGGGCGGAGACAAATCCAACGAAACAAAAACCATGAAAATTGATCCAGCCGATCTCGAGTTATAAGTGTTGCAACAAACCCGATTTTGTTTTATATATATAGATTAAAAGGTTACCGCCTCTGGTCACCATAGTGCAATTTAAATTCAATTCAACTAACAACAACAGTTTCACGTTCAACTATTATTACATTTCTTGGAACAATTTTTTTTTCAGTCCTTCTTTATTACCTACATACATCGATCATAGTGATAGATGCCTCAATAGTAGTTTAATACATATTTGTATCTATCTATACTAATAATAAAGAGTTTGTTTGTTTGAACGCGCTAATCTCTGGAACTACCCGTCGGATTTGAAAAATCTTTTTGCATTTTATAGCCCAATAGGGTAGATGCCTGGGTAAAAAAATTATAATTCTATTTAGTCCGTCAGTTAGATTATCGAAAAATAATGGACACGTATTTTTTCTTTTGTCAATCAAACAAAAAATGACAAAGATAAAGCGCGTCTAAATTTGAGAGTGGCAGGTCGTGACGTCACGCCATGCTAAAAAGTGTAGCAAGGCGTGACGTCACGCGGAACTTTAACGGGCGATATCTTCATCATTTTTAGGGTTCCGTACCTCAAAAGGTAAAAACGGAACCCTTATAGGATCACTTTGTTGTCCGTCTGTCTGTCTGTCTGTCTGTCAAGACCTTTTTTCTCAGGAACGCGTGGAGGTATCAAGCTGAAATTCATATCAAATACTCAAGTCTATGGTCTCTTGGAGCTGTGAAAAAATCAAACTTCTAAGTCAACGCGATCAAAAGATACTCCCGTTTATGCCGCAAATTTTCGACACTCGCAAGGGAATCAAAACCTACAGGGTACTTCCCGTGAACTCAGAATCTTGAAATTTGGTACGAAGCAACGTCTTATAACACAGATAAAGGAAAAATTGCGAAAAGCATAAATTTTTAGTTACATCATATAATAAAAATATTTTTAATAATTTTAAACTTATTACCCCTTTACTCATGAACGCGTAGTGGTATTATATTGAAATTCTTAACAAATACTCAAGTCTATAATATCTTTAAGCTGTAACAAAATCAAACTTCTACGTCAACGCAATCAAAAGATACAGCAATTAAAGCCGCATATTTTGAAACTCGCAACTACTCGCAAGGGAATCAAAACCTAAAGGATACTTCCAGACGACCTGGAATCTTGAAATTTGGCATGAAGCAACGTTATAAAGTACACATATAGGAAAAATTCCGAAAATCTTAAATTTTTAGTTACATCACATAGTATATTTTTTTTAATAATCATAAACTTACTAGCTGACCCAGCAAACGTTGTTCAACGATTAAAAAAAAAAAACAGATGTTGGCCGATTCTCAGACCTACCCGATATGCACACAAAATTTCATGCAAATCGGTTCAGCCGTTTCGGAGGAGTTTGGAAACAAACACCGCAACACGAGAATTTTATATATTAGACTTGCTGACCCAGCAAACGTTGTTATGCGATTAACAAAAAAAAATAAAAAAATAGATTTTGGCCGATTCTCAGACCTACCCGATATGCACACAAAATTTCATGCAAATTGGTTCAGCCATTTCGGAGGAGTTTGGAAACAAACACCGCGACACGAGAATTTTGCTTCCCATTCCCTCTCGCTCCACACCATGGTCTGAACCAGGGGCCCGGCCCTACGAGAGGTCGCTGCCGCCGATCGCCTCCACGAGGACACGGCGATGCTCCGCCCAAGCGGGGCAGACCTCCACCGTATGCTCCACCGTGTCCTCTGGGCGATCCGCACAGTGGTGACACCCTGGCGTGTCCTCCCGCCTGATCCTGAACGGGAACCTCCCGGGAACGGGAACCTACAGGTTTGTACGGAACCCTCGGTGCGCGAGTCTGACTCGCACTTGGCCGGTTTTTTTATATAATTGACAAAAGAAAAAATACGGGTCCAATATGTTTTGATAATCTAACTGACGGACTAATTAGATTCTTTTAGGCATCTCGCCTATTCTTGAAGCTGAAGAGTTTGTTTGTTTGAACGCGCTAATCTCTGGAACTAGGTACCGGACGGATTTGAAAAATCTTTTTACATTGATAACCCAATTCCTATTCTATAGGCTATTTAACATAACGCTGGGATCCTTAGGAGCAGAGCAAAAAGAAAAAAAGGCAGAAAGAACGCTTAGCGCAAACTAAATAATAGCGTGGGCTGGCTAAACGATGCAACGGGGTGGGGGAACTATGAGCACGCGGACAAATTCGCGGGCAGAAGTTAGTGTATTATACAGAGTGGCGATTAGGTTATCACATTAAATAATACAGCGGTCATTACAAGTTGTTAAAAGTCTATTAAAATAATAAAATTTAAATTTTTACTAAAAATATAAATAAAAAACAAATAAAATAATTATAGTCCGCGCGGAACTAGTTGGCTGCGCCTTAGGTATGTGAGCGGTGGGACGGAGGGGCGGGGCGCACCACGTACGTGCGTTGCAACCCGCCGCCTCACCCCCGCTTACTACTACTTAGAAGGAAAACAGCATGAGGAAAATTGGACTTAATGGCATTAAATTGCCAACACGCAGTGTGCAAGAATGCTTATTGCATCGTTCACATCATCATAAGTTACTATCATGGCAATTCTTCGAAGAATTGCCGAACTTATGTGGCAGTGGGCAGGGCACAACAGGTAGCCGATGGGGCCGTAAGGTTCTGGAGTGGCGGCCGCGTACCGGAAGACATAGCATTGGGAGGCCTCTCACAAGGTGGACAGACGATCTTGTTAAAGCCGCAGGAACCTGTTGGATGCGCACGAGACCGGTTGATTTGAGGCGATTTGGAGAGGCATGTCCAAAGTGGACGTGTTGAGGCTGAAATGATGATGATGGTAATGTGACTATTCTAGGGAGATTGCAGGTTTATTACTCGCATTACAGGACACCAAAACCATAAGGTGTTACTCCTTACAAACACTAACAAAAATACTACCGCTTCTGCCAAATTGGAAAATTAATCTGAGTTAACTTGTCTTTTTTATATAATACACGTGCTTCTGTGCCAAAAAGAGTTATTTTTCAGTCCACTGCTGGACATAAGCCTCTCCCAGGCCGCGCCACAACACCTTGTCCCAGAGGTTGCTGACAGATTGGATGCGGAAGGTCCCGCCATCCGTATCCAATCTGTCCCAGCCACATTCTTAAGGTGGTCGGTCTATCTAGCTGAGGAGCGTCCCAAATTTTCTATTCCGTGGTCCCAAATTACACTTGCCGATACCGTACTCACATACACTCTTACATCTTTTCATACACTTTCTCCAGCCACTCACTTCCCACAAACTCTGGTATTTCTATAAAATTTTTAGTAAGTATTTTTTATTTTTATATTTGTTACTTTTATATTATTGTGTTTATTAATTTATAGTTCGATAAGTATCCTGCATTGTTTTATGTCATGTATCCAAAAAACAGGCATCTAGTCGCGGGAGGGCCCTGGTGACCTGTAATACAGTTTTTTATATAAACCTATCTCACGCTCCAGTCTCTCATAAAGTTAGCTCCTTGTTCGTGCACTTCTGTCAAACTTTAGCATTATGTTTATTACTTGTGTAGAGAAAATAAACGTTTTATATTATTATTATTATTATTCTTGTCTATCATTTCTATATCTTTATCCTTCAAAGAAACTCCAAGCATAGCCCGCTCTAAAGAACGCTGACTGACCTTGAATTTGTGGACTAGCCCCAACTGTCAGTGTCCACGTTTCGGCACTGTATGTCATAACGGGCAGGAGGCAGTGGTTGAAAACTTAATAGAGAGATCATTTATTTACTTACATAAAATTATAACACCCCGTCGTTTGTGCGTCGGGGGTTAATAAAACAAACGGCTTTAATACACCAATATTACTGATCTCACAGTATTTAAAAACATTCACTTTAACTTAAAAAAATCTTTGGTCTTCACTGGCCACAGACAGTTAATCAAAACGATACGTCACTATGAATTAAATATGTATATACATATGCAACACGCACGTTTGAACGCGGTCGGATCTCAAGCCACACTGGTGCTTATCATGATAACGAAATGTTTTAGTAACTATACTAATGGAAATATATCCAGACTGCTAACATAAACAACATGGGAGTCTTTATTTTCATAATCTTCTACCTACTATTTACACTAGGTACTAAATTAAAAGACTAAGTAACTAACTATAGAGCATAATCAGCCTATAATGTTCCCACTGCTGGGACACAGGCCTCCTCTCAGGAAGAGGTAACTAACTACATATATAAATAAATACAAAAACATTATGACAAACTACAATATTACAATTATGACAAACTACAATTATGACAAACTACAATATTACAATTATGACAAACTACAATTATGACAAACTACAATATTACAATTATGACAAACTACAATTATGACAAACTACAATTACAATTATGACAAACTACAATATTACAATTATGACAAACTACAATTATGACTAACTACAATATTACAATTATGACAAACTACAATTATGACAAACTACAATTACAATTATGACAAATTACAATTATATGACACTAGGCACTAAATTAAAAGACTAACTATAAATAAATACAAAAACAAAAGAATATTTAGGCGTCGAAGTACTCGTCCGCATCGCTGTCATCCGGAAACGTGCCCAGAAGACTGGCAGCATTTGCCACATTCAATGGCAATGCTAATTCTTTGGCCAAAGAACCCAGCCCTCTGGTCACGTGAAGTGGTCGAACAGATTCCGAAGGAAACATTAATTGATAAATCATCATCTGCCTAGCCTTTTCCCAATTATGTTGGAATCGGCCCCCGGTCTAATCTGGTGCAGCTGAATAGCAGTATTTTACATGGAACGACTACCTATCTGACCTCCACAACCCGGGTTCTTAGGTTATATTGTACAGACTGTACTTCGGAGAGTGCGCGCAGGAGCCCCACGACCTGATCCCACCATCGCCCTTTTACCACCGGACAACCAGATGTACTGCAGCGTACCATCCACACTTGGTTGATATCCCGACGAGTCGTACTCAGCGCTTCTCCTCCACGTTTAATAAGCGCACAGCCAAAGTGTGGAATGCTCTACCGGCAACTGTGTTCCCTCCCACATTTAACCCGTCTGCCTTCAAAGCAAGAGTGAACAGGCATCTTCTGGGCACGCTCGTTCCATCATAGACCTCACCCATCGCTTTCCATCAGGCAGACGCGTTCAAGATCAAAAGCAGACCCATTTAGCAATAAAAAAAAAAAATATTATGAGCAGGTCTCCTCTCACAGAGAGGAGGCCTGTGTGCGTGCATCACGTCGGGATCACCAGTATAGAGGTATCAGAAACAGGGTGTAGAGTCCACTCATCCTCTATAGAAAAGGGAGGATCCTCCGACCAGACGGGTGTTGTGTCAGGCGGGCAACTGCCCCACGACTGATGTCGGGAAGTTTGGATGTATGCTAATTGCGCGGTAAACTCTGCTTGCGAGATGCAGGATTTGCGTGACTTCAGTATGGTGGGTTGTTCGCATGTGGCGTTGTAGATACCGCTACAGTGGTAACATTATTTGCTGAGTATGCTTAGTAAAAAGGTGCTTAAACTTTTCACATATGAATCCTAGTTACGCAATCAACACATTATGTAATTGATTGATTGAAGTCGACTGGTACAAAATGCCTCAGACATTAAGTCCGCCTTTGTACAGTATTATTTGTACTTGTGCATAAAGTTTTAATAAATAAATAATTTTGTTGTTCGCTGGACCTTATGACCTGACTTAATTTTCATATTTAACGACAGGTGCGCCGGTGTAATTTCAAAATTTACATACAGGGTCAAATTAAATTAGCTAGCGAAACTCCGTGAACGTGATGGGTTTCGATATCTTAACACGATAAAAGAAAATTAAATTGACGATTATTTTATTATTGAGTCATCGCGTTAGGCAAAAACCGGTGAAAACACACGTGTCTTGTATGAAGGCCCTTTAATTTTAACTTTCTTTTATTTTGATTATTTTTTGTTATAGCGGTAATAGAAATACACACGATCACAACTGTGTACCTATTACGGTTCATGAGATAGCTGACAGACAGATGAACGGACGGACGGGCCGGTGGATCGACAAACGGATGAACGGACAGATGGACAGCGGATGCTTAGTAATATAGGGTCCCGTTGGCACTCTTTGGGTACGGAACCCTAAAAACTAAAGCTACGCTATTGCCGAGTGCCGTAGGATAAGTCTTATGTTAAAACATGCGGACGAAATTGCAGCTAGAATGGGGATTGAAGATTTTTATACGGAGCCTGGCATACCGTCGCGCCATTTTGTTTTTTTTTTCAAAATGGCGACGCATGATACCTTTATAAATCGATAGGTGACATCAATGCGAACAGAAAACGTAGTAGAACCAAGCCCCGTAAAGTGTCACGCTTCCGAGATATAAACGTTTGATCACGTGACATTCATATTTTTTTTAACTACTACTCTAGTTTAAAGTAATCAAACATCTATGCAAAAAAAAATGTAAGGAAATTAATAAAAATATGTTTTTGTATTTTTTATATATTGTAATATTTAAAAATATAATCTTTATTATTATGTATTTAGGGCTGATTTTTCAATCGACAGATATTTTTTATTCGTGGAATAAAATGGACGTCTGACAGTTTTTGTATGAAAGAACTGTCAAAAATTCAAAATTATTCCTCCTATAAAGCACATGAAGATAAATTTGCCCTTAATGAAATAAAGGAAATAATAGTTGAATAGAACCTGTTTAGTCCAAGGTCTCTTTATCAAGTCTAAACGTTCTGTCCTATTTGCAAAGTTTAGCTTGATTTGATAAACTCCGATAAAATGACTATTTTCGACCAAAACGTTCATCAAGGCCATGAAGAAACATAATATTATTCAAGTTATTTCAAGTTAAACAAAAATCAACTTTATTGTACTGAAAATTTTGGTTGATTTTAGAGTGACTAGTACTATTGAAAAAGTTATAAAAATGTTTGAAGTTGTAGCGTACACTGAACTTTATTTTGTAGGTATTAAAGTTATTTTTCCAATAACTCATGTTTGGAAATTTAATCGCAATCGCAGATTACCTATACGTACGTCGTCGATGTCCTGCCACCCTGTATCTAGAAACTACCATAATGCAAATGCGATGGAAAATAATAAAACAAAGAATAAAACATTAATTACAAAACCGTATAATTAAAATCCATGTAAAAACTTTAACAATTAAAAAAGAGAGCTCAAAAAACTCATTAATTTTATTAAATAAATTATTGATCTAATTACTTCACTAGGATCATTTGACTTTTTTATCTAATTTCACCTTTTTCTTTTCAGCCTTTTTCTTTGAGCCGTGTATCATGTTCGTGATTGGCCATTGTATATAATAGAATGTAAAGAACATTACTCCCATGGCTGCTAGCACCAAAAAGAAGTAAATTGTCCCGAAGATTTTTCTGAAGATGGGGTACAGCCATACCCCACGCTCGATGTAGGTGAAGTACATTCTGGAACAAAGAATACTACATTAAGTAAATACAAAGTTGGTACAAAACAAATGCTTTTACGGTAAAGCAGTTGCAGTCCAGTTGTAATGACCCCACTTTTCTATTTGTAGATCGTTAGGGAAGACAGACGCTGGCAGACAGTTTTACACTTTAGCTGTGCGCATAATACATGTGGAGGAGAACCGCCGCGCGCTGAGGTTCGAACTCGGGCAGGCACTGTACTTTTTGGCAATCATTTCATCACCACTGCTCTTAAAACGTTGAAGGAAAACATCGTGAGGAAACCGGCATGTCTCAGAACCAAAAATTCGAAGACATGTGACATCTTCGAATCCGCACTGGTTCCGCGTGGTAGATCATAGCCCCTCCCACATCATAGCTCCCTCTCGAAGAGAGGAGGCTTGTGTTCCAGCAGTGGGAACATTATAAGCTGATTATGCCGTATGCGATTCTGTATTGATCATGCTGTGACTTCTCAGGGGAGGCGTATGTTCTGCAGAAGACATCTGTTGTCTAAAATTCTTATGAATAGAAGTATTGAGTTTCTGTATGTATGTAGACATAAATACTCACACGCTCACATAAACACATAGGTGCAGAGTCAGCTGGCTCACATTCCTGGCATGATTCTCCGGTTCTTTCCTTGGTCTCGTCAGCACCTCCCACAGCGCCACAGGAACGATCATGGTATGTATGACGTGGTTCGAAATGGGGGGTATGATGGCGTCAAGAAATTCTGGGAATATGAGGGCTCTATCGTAGCTGTAGAGGCCCCAGAATACTGTGAATACTACCTGGAAACAAAGGGAAATAAATTGTTAAACGTTGTGTAAATGACAGTAAAAAAAAAAAAAAAAAGAAGCTAGCGTCAGACCTTAACAGGTAGGGCTTGTTGTGCGGATTGGCAATATCGGACTGGGTCATAGACATACGAAAGAAAATATTTTACGATTTGTTGTTTGTCATGATTTTAAAGACAAATATAGTAAAATACTTATATTTAAATATGGTTAGTGATTCCATGATTTTCAAAGTTCTGGTTTTGGCTTCGGTTTTTACAAGAAACCACTGAACAACACGGCAATCTCTTATTTTGCCACGATCACGGTCGAAAGCGCACTAGTTCGCTGAGACGGCCATTTGCGTAGTACATGCTCATTTTGTCCATGACGCGTGGACACAGACACGCCCCCTTGCCACTTCTCCTGTTTTTTACATTTCTATGGACTGGGTATTCTCTCGACCCAGCCACCCGCACTGGGCCTTCGTGGTGGATTAGATAGTTATGGCCCACTCCCTCTTACAAAAAGAGGGCCTGTGTTCAAGAAGTTTTTCCGTATTACTTAAATTAACTCAATTGCAATGGTTTCTGTAAAAGTCACTTTGGTACTTGCCAGCACACGCATGATTGTAAACAGAGCAACTTTCTGGGCCAAATCGGAATAACATGAATCACGGCCCACTCCCCCTCGAAGAGAGGAAACTCGTGTCCCAGCAGTGGGAACGTTATAGACTGATTCTGCTATAGCTTTGCATGTGCTTGTCTCTAACAAAATATTAATTCACAACAAGATCTCCTGCTAATAAATTTTGTAGAAATAACAAATACTTCTTCGAAAAACTCACCATAGAGCTAGGCCACACCAGACCAGCGAACAGAATCTCCCTGAAGTCACTGATAGGAGATGGTAGCTCGTAGTTTTTCTTCTTGGCATTCTTCAAGATGAAGAGGTCGCAAGTCAGGGCATAGATGGCGTAAGCTATTTGTAGTATCTGGAAAAGAAAAAGAGGGAAATTAGTTTAGTGATCATGATATCGTTACATACATATAGACGAAGGAAATATGGGATTTGGCCTTTTTTTTCGCGCTATGGAGCGGGCTATGCTCAGAGTTTGAAGGATAAAATCAGGAATGAAGTTATCCGGAAAAGAACCGGAGTTACCGACATAGCTTGCAGAGACAGCAAACTGAAGTGGCAGTGGGCTGGCCATATTTGTCGAAGGACTTTTTTTATATTCCTGTAGAGTATATTCTATGAAATTTAAATTATATTCTTTTTCTTTAAGTACGCTGTACCGGTACAGCGTCCTAATAATTGTTTGCTGCACAGGATGACGTCATTACGTCGGCGCCGACTGTCGATGAAAACCAGCGCTGGGGCTCTGTCTTGCATAGGGTCGCAGCATAATGCTAAGCGATAGCCGTTTTGCGTGGATGTGACGCATGTTTCCCCCCACCCTTTCTTATTTTTTTTGTGTTTTATATTCTTTTTTGCGTCACGTTTACCGCAAATAAACGTATTTTCTTTCTTAGATACTTACAAAAGTCCATGTCGTAAAGAAGCGGTACTCCAGACTCTTGAACTGTTTCACATGTTCATTGTCTGTCGGGTTGCTCTTTTTGAACCAGCCCATGTACAGGATGTTTGAAACATGCATCACTATTGTGGCGACGTAGCCGACGATACGGAGGTTGATCAGTCGGACCATTGTGCTGGAAAAGAGATACAGTCATTGGTTAGTAAAAATATGAAATACTAGTATAGGTCAGAATCTATCGCACGGGAACGTACTCCCGGGACAAAAAGAAAGAATCTCCTTGCCATAATTATTTATTTAAACCCGTTCTGTGGTTTAGGCGTGAAATAATAATATTTTATTCAGTATTAAAATTGGTAAAATATTTACATAAAGTCTTAGAAATAACTTACAAAGGTATAATAATGTTAGATGCCTGTACTAGGATAAACCTGTATCACAGGCGGCATGAAATGGTATGGTATTTTAGATATTGTAATGGTAGGTATTATATGGGATTTTATGGGTTTTTTTTGTTTTTGCACGGAACCCTATTTTGTTTCTAAAATAAAAGTAGGTTACTCCCTATAATATCATCTATCTGCCAGTGAAAGTCCCATACAAATCGGTCTAGCCGTTACGGATATTTGCCGAAACAAACTGACCGACAGAGAAAAAAAAAGATTTTTTTTATAAGTTCCGCATATTTTGACATTACAAGGAGACTCTTCAATTTTATTTATTTGTATTCGTATAGAATACTCGTTACGGGTAGTCTGAACCCCAAAAGTCTGACAGTCAGTCTTACCAAGGGGTATAAAATCGTGTTACCTAGTACAGCCCGCGCCAAACTTTGTGACCGCCTTGAAAATAGTCGCGAGTCCGAACTTGCGCCTGGTACAGACGCCAGCACATCATGCTACTACAATCTGTCAAAATTCTTTAATAGATTTTCAACTTTATCGTTAAAGAATTAAGGTTCAAGGTTGATTGGTAAAATTTGACAGTTTCGGGTAGCTTTACCTGCTGGCGTCTGTACAGAAATGAATGGACAATACGTAATCAACCAAACGCGCGTCGCGGGTGAGCGGTGCGGGCGCGCGGTGTCCCCCCCTGCCCCCAAGCTCTTGTGCGTCCCGCTAATACCTGATTTTGTGTTCTGCACAATGCAATGAGCCTAGTTTCGGGGCGGTCACAAAGTTTGGCGCGGGCTGTAACTTGTGGAGGTCGGTTAGGAAGTCGCTCCAAGTGAAATAAGTACTGGTAATCAGCTGCATCTGGTTAGATTAGAAGCCAACCCTACCATAGTTAGGAAAACTCTAGGTAGACTGATTTACTGATAAGCTGATGCAGTACCTGAAGGTGCTAACAGAATCAGATTTACCCGATTTTAGACGATCGTTACTGTCACTCGATATACTGCGTTGTAACGATCAATAAGATCTGTCAGCTTCTTACAGATTTTCTCAAATTAATTGATCTTCACTGTCGCCTGTTAACCATCGATAGTATATACTTCGTGAATTTATCGATCAAAAAAAATTCATCAATCCTCAGTAGTGACGATCGATAAAACATTGTTACCTAAGTAAGTTTGTAAACTTACTTACATAATCAGAGGGAGCGGGCCATAATCCACCACGCGGGCCCAGTGCGGGTTAGTAAAAGTCGCGTCTACGAATTTTTGGTTCATAGACATGCCGGTTTCCTCACGATGTTTTCCTTCACCGTTTTGAGAGCAGTGGTGATGAAATAATTTACACAAAGTAAAACGCCTGGCTGGGTTCGAACCTACGACCTACAACTCGTAAGTCGCGGCCGTTACCACTGGGCCACCACGGCTCTCCTTACTTGCTCATACATAATATAAATTACTTAGTGATAACTTAAATTGATAACCGATAACGCTTATCATTTCCATCCTTATCTACTTCATTCATAATTATACAGTTCATCTAAATAGGTCAATGAATGATAAGGCATTTTTTTATTAAATTCACTTCTGACTAACTAATCCTGACTAGTCGCAATCTCATCTCAGCGACAATCCTAACCTACCTAACCTACCTACATACTGTTGGAGCTGATGAAGATTTTAAAATACTATTTTTGCATTATATAAATTCAATCTCCTAGTATTGTATAATTGCATAGCACATAAATGTGAGTACTATGTACATACTATAAAGCTACCATTTACTGGGTACGTCTTTCATTGACTTGAATGTGGCTTGGCGGCTGAGAGTATGTCATGCTCACTCTAATGTCTCGCTGATGGTGGCGCGTGTGTTGGATCATTTAGCTCCCTTCAAAATGGTTGAGCTGAATGGTGCTAATCTATGCGTCATGTTCGTGAACGGGCGCCGTCAGTAGGGACTGGTCAACTCTTTGCTGCCATGGCTTATTTTTTATTTAATTTTATATTTGAATTGTTTTTTTTTTATCAGTTCATTACGGACGCTTTTAATGTTCTGCATCGTTCTCACATGCATAATTTCTAACATGAATGATGTAACCAATACTTTGTAACCATATTATTCTGATTTAAAAGAGTGTCCATGGAGTTTCTTGCCCGTTCTTCTCCATAGGTACCTACGCTTTGGAATGGGCAACTAGCTTCATTTTTCTGACTGACCGACCCCTTGACAATTCAAAAGTACCTGTAATTGGTTTAATTGAAATAAATACTTTGAGTTTGAGAGTTTGAATCAATGTCAAAAACTTGTCAAAAATCGAGGGAAATTAGAGGTATTTTTGACAGATTGAGACTGAGATCAGACTGTGGACATTCTTAAAATTACGAGAATTGCCCCTCAGTTCTTTAATCACACTTGCACTAGGTAGTAATTTAATTACGATTATGTCTCATAGATTGTTAATTAACAATGAACTTTGAACCAGTGATATCTGCATAATGATCGGAAATTATAGTTGAAAAGCACTCGGCGCGCGAGTGGCATTGAAATGACTGACGATTATACTATATATTAATATAAAAATGAATATGTATACAGGGTTATTTGTAAAAAGTTAGTTAAGAACATTTTCGAAATGTCTTATTTAAAAAAAAGATAATTGGAAATCTCTGTTTCTATGGAAAGCTACATATAGAAAGAACATGCGACATGAGCATGCGACTTGCATTCGAAATATTCTCGTCGAGACCCAACACGGTTAAGAATTCCGTCACATAAAAGTACATTGTGCCACAAAAATAGCTTTATCACAGCAATTAAAATATTTAACAATATTCCAAAAAATATAAGGGAACTCCCTTTTAAATACTTTAAATCCAATCTACATAAATGGCTTATTGGTAATTGTTTTTATAGTATGAAAGAATTTATTGATAAAAAAGTAACAGATAAATATGGTTACTAATTTTTATTATAATTATTACCTACTTTTTACAAATACCAATTATTGTTAAGAATTTCATTAAAGTTAGGAGACATGTTGGAATAATGTATCCTCTTAATTTTTTACATGTAACGTGTTTAAATATTTGTATGCCAGTCCTTGGCGAAACATGTAAGATCATAACATAATTCTATTTATAAGACCTTAATGTACCATGTTTTAAAGCAAATAAATATATCCTATTTTATTTTTCGAAAATTTTCTCAATTAACTTTTTAGACCTATATATCCTGCTTATGCGTAGGTAGTATAATTAAAATCGGTTCATGCATTTTGAAAAACAAGGACTTGAAAGTTTGTATAAAATGCCGTACGTTGTCAACGCTCTTAAGCAGTTGGTCCCAGCTGTCATAAGTAGATCTTTCACAGTAATTACGGGTTGGATGCGAGAAGCACAGAACCGAAGTGGAGATGCTTGGGGGCCTATGTCCATCAGTGGACGTCTTTCGGCTGAAATGATGATAAAGGCAGGTAGTGTTAAAATTGCCTGTACTACGTTAATCCTACTAATAATTATAAATGCGAAAGTTTGTGAGGATGGATGGATGGATGTTTGTTACTCTTACACGCAAAAACTACTTCACGGATTTGGATGAAATTTGGCACACAGATAGTTTATAACCAGGATTAATATATAGGTTACTTTTTATTCCGATATTCCAACGGGATCAAAACTTATGTTGGTGAAACCGCGGAGCGCTGCTAGTAATCAAATAAAACATAATCCTCAATCTGGGGCAATCGTTAAAACAAAAAGTAGAAAATATTTTTAAGAGTGACTAGACTAGACGTAGGCACACACGGCTACACATCAAGCCATACATTTCCAGTTTTAGCTGACCTCGCATTGTATAGGTTTTTCGTACAATAAGAAGTCAGCTTATACTGGTTTAGCATATCTTGATGTTTAGCCGTGCGTACCCTACATGACCGTCCGTTTCTATCTTTACTTTTAGTCCGGAGAAAGTGTGTGTGGTAGGTCTACTTTACTACAGGTAATCACCAGCTTTATGCCATTTTTACGACTATACAATTTGGGTTTCAGGTTCCCAGACAGTTAAAAACACATGACATGTAGCAAAACTGGAACTTTTGTGCCAAAATTTTTCGAGACGGAAATTGTTCACTACAGTTTCAACCTTCGTCACTATCATAAAGATCAAAAGCGTCATGTGTAGTTAGTAACTTTTAGGTAGGTATCCTGCACTTGGTGACTTAGTTAACATTTTAAGTTAGAAAAAACATATTCTAAGTACCCAAACTCTGATTTTTTATTTGATAGACCAAAAAAGTCAGATCGCAGCTATCATTTTAGTCTTAGCAAATTAAAAATCTGAGTTTACCTACAGAAATAAGTAAATATTAGTACAGACGCCAGCAGGTCAAGCTACCCGAAACTGTCAAATTTTCCCAATCAACCTTGAACCTTAATACTTTAACGATAAAGTTCAAAATCTATTAAAGAAATTTGACAGATTGTAGTAGCTAGATGTGCTGGCGTCTGTACTATTAAGGACTATTGTGTTAATAAAATAATAAATACCCACATAGCTACCTACAGGAAACGACCGCGTTATTGTGTTCAATTATATGTAAGTATATAATAAAAACAATATGAATTCATTGTCTTCAATTAAGTACATATAAGTAATGCTGAGAAAATTAATTGTTTGTCCAGTGCAATTATAAACAAAGGCGCCTGTTCCCTTGTTCACAAACTTAATTAAATTTAAGTTCAGTGCATCTTTCTCTTTCTATTTCATTAAGAAAAGGACAGAAGATACATGTTAGTTTAGTCCTGTCAAATTAGTCAGCGCCTGACGTACATTGACGTACTTCTAGTAGCCATGTTTTTAATCACGTCTAAACTGTTTATGGAGTATCTTAATTTGAATATTTTATCTTCTGTCCTTTTATTAATAAAATACAAAGAAAAAGATGCACTGAACTTAAATTTAGTTTAATTTGTGAACAAGGGAATCGGGGCCATTGTCTTTAAATTATAATTAAATGCAAACACTATGGATTTATTGGCGCGGAGCAATTTAATTGCTTGTCCAGTGCAATTTATTATAAACAATCCCTAACATTGGCTAAGCATAAGAACACTAGCCCAACTTGACATAAATACAAGCCGGTTTTGACGTCACACAAATTTCACTCCCACATTGGCCAACGATGACGCGGCAAAAATGACAGTTCACATAGGAAACAATTTTACCGTTCTACACTTCGAAAAACACAGTTTTTACATCAAAATTACACTTGAGACTACACTTTTTGAGAATAAGTTTTATAGTTTAACGAATAGGTAATAAAATCCTGTGTATTTACCTTGATTTTCCTTATTTATAGTACGTAAATAGAGATTATTTTTATCGTTTTTATCAACACTGAGACACAACCAGCCGGCCCAACGGTTGGGACCGTTATATCAGCGAGTCACTCGATTCTAGGCGCTGGAAACAACATCTTTAACTTATCATCACGCTGGGATCTATTCCCTGAAGGAGTCGACAGAGGTGTGTACCTATATTTCGCCAATCATGTTGTCACATGCAAGGTTGCAATATTTGTAAATATGTAAGCACCATGTATTTATCAACATAATCAATTGTATCTGTTATTGCTGGTTTTTAAATAATTTGTACCTATTATAGTATGGTGATTGTTTTCTAAATGTATCGTCTACACATTTATAATGAACTAACTTCTGCCCGCGACTTCGTCCGCGCGAAGTAATTTTCTTAATTTATTTTTCGGAGAAGAGTCTCCTTCTAAGAATCTCCTTCAAAGTATTAGAAACTTAAAAAAAAAGATGGATGAAATTGCTAAAGTAGTTTTTAAGTTATGGAGTGACTAAGGGAAACAGGGTTGTATGTACCTATAAAAAATATTGTAAAACATTCCAAAGGAGTAACTATAGAGTTTCTTGCCCATTCTTCTCCATACCTTTTGGAAGGGGTGGCCAGAATTTACTGACTGACATAGCCCGAAGGACTGAAAGTAATAATAAAATAAGTTTATTAACACAAAAACCTTAGTATAGAAAGCCATTACAATACACAGGAATACTAAACCCTGGGAAAAAAGGCTGCACAAATAGTGAAGATCCCTGCCTCCTAAACTAGGGGTACCCTGTGACTTAGGAGTCACTGTTCTACTGTAGCTTCGTGTTCAAAAAATCCTTTATTTGTGTGTGATACTCGTAACATGATGAACCTATAAAGACTCGGCTCAACTACGAATATGAATGAGTAGGTATGTGTGTTAAAGGAGGGAGATGTGGCTGTGTGGTGTGTGGCGTGCTGTGTAGTAGAATGGTGTCTTGTGGTGTGGTGTGGTGTATGAAAGGGGGGGGTCTGTGTTTTGTGGGGTTGTGTGAGGTCGTAAGAGGACTGTTCTTGTGATGTTGCATGGGCTCGAATCTCGAAAAAGTCCTCGAATGATCTGCATTGCAATCGTGTGTAGCGCCCGCGCCATATGTTTCACGAACAGCAATACTTATTTCATCCTTCCATAGCTAATATCTCTTCACTAGGTATTTAACCTTATCATTGAAGATACCTTACCTTCTTGCTTCCTTCATTTCAGCCGAAAGACGTCCACTGCTGGACACAGGGGGTCTACTCCGAAGTGCAAAGTGCGAATGATCGGATCGAACCGACACATGGGCGAACCGAATATTATTGACAAATGCGAAAAAAGTTCGGATCGGCTCAGTTGGATCGGGACCATAGTCAATATTCGAAAGAGTGTAGGAGTGTAGGATCGGGACCGGCCGAACCAACTAGTAACTTCGTAGCAGGAAACGGCCGAATATTCGGCCGATACTACCTACTTCGGAGTAGACCCTCAGGTCTTCCAGAAGTCTCGTCGCTTCGACCAGCACCCTAATTGCGTAACACACAATCAATCTCAATCTGAATCATTTTGAAGGATATTGCTAATCCATTGCTCCATATGTTCAAAAAATGTGTCTGCTCAACAACGTAAATAACGCAATGAATGTTGTTGAACTGTCAAAATGAAACCGATTCCGATTGATCGTGTGTTACGCAATTAGGGTGCGGTTCTGTACTTCTCGCATCCAGCGGGTACCTGCGGTCTTCACAAGAGCATCGGTGCACCTTGTGGAAGGCCCCTTCCTCTATCTGTTCTGCAAGTAATGTGTCCTGCCCACTGCCACTTAAGTTTGGCAATTTTTCGGGCTATGTCGGTTACCTTGGTTCTCCGGCGGGTCTCTTCATTTCTGATTCGCTCGCGTAGAGAAACTCCAAGCATAGCCCTCTTCATTAAGTACTTACTTACTTCTTCTTCCCAGCGATAGCACTAGGAAGTGGTGAAGGTCGGGCGTTTTTGGGGGACTGTCTTTTGTAATTTTGACGTTCAAAAAGTGCTGACTCTCAGCCTAATTTGAATAAATGACTTTTGATTTTGATTACCCTTTGGGTGACTTTTAGTCCTCTAATACGGCCCATTATGAGCAACCACGTTTCAGTACCATAAATCATCACTGGCACCAGGTACTGGTCAAAGACTATCGTCTTGAGACACTGTGGTATGTGAGACGAGAAGATAAACGTACCATCGAACGCTGCCCAGCCGAGTCGGTTTCCCAGTAACTGGTTTGTGGCGGTCAGATAGGCAGTCGCTCCATGTAAAGTACTGGTATTCAGCTGCATCCAGTTAGACTGGAAGCCACCCCAACATTGTTGGGGAAATGCTAGGCTGATGATGATGGTACATCCAGTTAGGGCGGGCTGTTTCACATCCACTTGACGCATTCGTATACATCAAAAATAGCGCTAACTATCGTTAAACCAAAAAAAAGCGTTGTTTCAAGTTACAATTACAAAATTATGGCCTTGCTGTACGTCTCCTCTCAGTGAGAGGGAGTGGGCCGTAAGCCTTGTCTGTGTGTCTTCGAATTTTTAGTTCTAGGACATGCCGGTTTCCTCAGGATGTTTTCCTTCACCATTTTGAGAGCTGTGGTGATGAAATTATTTACACAAAGTTAACCAGGCAGGCGCTTAACTCGTAAGTCACATTTGATGTGACGAGTGTCGACGATGTGCGTGTGACGTGTGTGTGTGTGTTTTTTGTGTGTGTGTGTGTGTGTGTGTGGTGTGTGTGTGTGTGATGTGTGTGATTTTGTGTGTGTGTGTGTGTGTGTGTGTAAGTATTGAGGGGCGTGTGGCTAAGTAATAACAGTCGCACGGATCGATCGATCAGGTTAAGCAAGGCTTGCCACGGTTGGTCCGTGAATGGGTGACCATGTTTACATACCGAGACCGCTCCGTGCCTCGCAAAGCACGTTAAGCTGTTAGTCCCAGCTGTCATTTTTGGATCTGTAACAGTCGTTACGGGTCTTCAGAAGACAGAAACTCTGACAACCAGTCTTATCAAGGGGTATCGTATTACCCAGTAACTTGGGTTGTGGAGGTCAGATAGGCGTTTCATGTAAAATATTGGTATTCAGCTGCATCCGGTTAGACTGGAAGCCTGGAAAAGGCTATTTATGGGATGATGATTGTGAATTACCGTAATAAAACTTGACTAAACCCGTAGGTATTTCATTAGGTAGATAGAGTACGAATGTGTTTTTATAGACGTTTTTTTTAGAGTCGTTTAGAATAGTAGTTTTCGCGTGAAAGAGTAACAAACATCCATCCATCCATACAAACTTTCGCGTTTATAATATTAGTAGGATACTTAGACATTGAACTAATTATCACTTCATGTTTTTATTATTTATTCACACTCGGAACAAACAAAACAAAAGAATAATACATTTCTGGTTCCTAATACAAAAACAAAACAAACGTAAAGTCGTTCTCATAAGTTGTCTTATATTGTAAACTAATATGGCGCGTAGGTGCATTCAACCGGCTGTCAATGACTTTGATTTTGACAGCGTCTCTATTTCTTACAATAAGGGCGGTTTTTGCAGTTCATGTGTTAGGGACAAATGCCAGCACATCAAGCTGCCCGAAACTATAACATTTTCCCAATCAACTTTGAACCTAATGTTATAGCGATAAAGTTGAAAATCTATTAAAGAAATTTTACAGATTCTAGTAGCTTGATCTGGCGTCTGTACTTAATGACTTCAGGTCAATCACATGGCGAATACCGACTCGATCGAAGTTTTCCATGCAGTTTTTTTTTACGAAATTTTACTATGCAATAAAAAAAAACACAAAAAGTAACACTGGAGTATTCGACGTCCGCAATTTAGTCGCCAAAAATGTAAACATCTAAGTTATTATACGTTTTTAGAGAAAAATAACTTTTCAACCTACACATAAGGTTTAGATTGCGCTAAAACCAAAAAAAAACTTAAAATCTACTTAATTTACACTTTTAACATACACACAATTATATGTTATAAACAATAGGGTTCGGGGTAAATATAAAGATTCATAAAATCAATACGCTTTCGGTGCGCAGCTCCCAGTTGACGGACGTCACACGACTGTCAAAAAAGAAGCACGCGTCGTATGTTTTATTAAGGAAGCTTCTGGCCGGGCGGGAAGGAGACGCGTTTCCGCCAGAAGCGCGTGGATTGTAGCGGGAGCGGTAACAAAGAGGTTCGCGTTATATCCTCCCCCTTTTGACCAGGTTATGACCTGGACAAGCAAAGTAAACGCATCGTTTAACATACACAAAATGATATAATGTGTTGTAAACAATAGGGTTTTGGGTAGAAGATACAGATTAGTGAAATCCCAGCTCCCAGTTGACGGACGTCACACGACTCTGTCAAAAAGGAGCGCGTGTCGTATGTTTTATTAAGGAAGCTTCTAGAATGTTCTAGAAGCTTCGACTCGCTCTCATTGGCCGGGCGGGAACGATTGTGGCGGAAGCGGTTACAAAGAGGTTGGCGTTATACACTGACGAAAAGTTTATATTTTTGCAACATCAATTTGTAACCAAGGATTTGAACAGACTTTACCTAACTTGAACTCTACTTGAACAGACTATTTAAAGCCAAAGAAATATCTCAGTCTGTTACGAAACAGGTTGCCATGCTAACGTGCTTAAATATTCCTGAAGTTTTTGATTAAAACTAACCGTCAAATCGTTTTCAATTTGTAAAAATAAAAGAGCACCTTTGGTATTGTTTCTCTAAAAGTAAAGTAATAATTAACTAATTATTATATTTAATATTAAAAAAAAATTGAATATTTCCAAAAAATATTATAGTGACGTTAATTACTAAGGTAGTGTTTTAAAGGGTTTTTAAATTAAAACAAAAGAAATATACCGCAGTGCATTATAAAAATGTCGTCTACAGAAGTACCAAGCCGGTAAGATTTATTTTTCTATTTATGAGTTCCTTTTTCCTAATAAAAAATTCAATTTGCCCAGCCTCTTCCTATGTTGGGGTCAGCTTCCAGTCTAACCGGATGCAGCTGAATACCAGTATTTTACATGGAGCGACTGCCTATCTATCTGATCTCCAAAACCCAGTTACTGGGTAACACAATACCCTTGGTAAGACTGGTAGTCAGACTACCCGTGACGCCAGTCAAATATCGACAAACGACAGTCGGGACGTGCTTTCCGAGGCACGAAAGGCTCTCGATATGTAATGGATTAATTGTCACCAATCCATTTTCCTCATGACAACTGATTTCCAGACAACTTTTCAGTCACCGGTGCCACTTTCAGACATCCTCACTTTGACACGTAATATTAATTAGAAGGAAAATAACCTACAAATACAGGGTGGCAGGCACATCGAAGACATGTGTCATCTACCAGCCCGCACTGGGCCCGCGTGGTAGATTAATGAGCCCACTCTCTCTCTCTCTCAGAGAGGAGGGCTGTATACTGTGTGGGTTGATTATAATAGGCACATCGACGCGCGAACTGTAACCTTGAATTCAGCACATAATTCTAGACATCAGAGATGTCGTCATGGGTCTAGAAGAGCTTAGAAATTTTTCGTCGGTTACCAAACTGTTTCATAGATAAAAATTGATCAAAATGTATTGAAGGACTAACTTTTTTTTAATCTCCGACGAATTATTTCATTACTAGGGGGCCCAGAATTAAATTAGCTCGCCGCCCGGTAAGCCGGTAAGCAAGGTGACATCTCTGCACAAAGTGATGGAGTCCGCTAAGGCCGATGCCTGCGAGGGTCGCGGGTGGTTCGAAAGAGTCACAGGCAACTGAAGGAACACGGGTGGGTTTTAGTCAGTAAAAGTGTGACATGCATTCTATTCTAAAAAGGGGGTCCGTATCAAGTACTGAATTAATGGTAACAGGTTGCGCGTGATGTCCCTGCCACCGTGATCAAAACCTACATGGTCTTCGCATGATCTGACCAAGATTATGTCAGGACTTTAAAAGAGACTGTGACCTCTGAGTTTGTTTCGGCTCTCGTCTCAAAGTAGTCAGATAGAAAACGCCGACGTCATCTAGTTTTTAAAAATATGATTGACATGTTTTTGTACAAACTTACTTACAGAAATAAAATAGAATCGTGCAAAATGGTCTTATTTTCTTACTAAGTACGTTCACTGACTGCAATGTAGGTCTTGGCAACATGTAATGACCAATTACACGACCCCCTTTGGTAATATGAGGCTTAGATATAGACCTGTCTAATTTGTCCACCTAAATACATAACATAACATCACGCCTGTGTAACCGAACGAGGTAGGCCGAGCTGCAGTGCGATTCTGTAAATGATAAATGATTTTATTTTTGTAAGTAGGTTTGTACATACACTTTTACACGTCAATCATATTTTTAAAACTAGATGAGGTCGGCGTTTCCTATCTGACTAGTCTGAGAAGAAAAGCCGAAACAAACTCAGAGGTCACAGTCTCTTTTCTCTCTTTTCTTTTCTCTCTTTTAAAATCTCACCGTGAAAACTTAGGTGAAGTGAGCGTGGAGTGAGCTGTCATTCCAACTAATGCTAGGGATTGACACTTGACAGCTCACTCTAAGCTCACTTCATCTAACTTATGTAATGTTCTCTGACTAGGTTTTTAAGCAGATAATAAAAACATAACAATGACGGCATTTAAATTATTAATAACTAAAAACCTCACACAAAAAAAAACCTTAAAATGACCTCTAAAACTTAAAACTGCACTGTTTTAAATTAAACTAGTCTTGCTATTTTTATTATTTAGATAATTTTTACGATAACTTTAAGCAACGTGTTTTCGTGGGAAAATGGTTCGTTGTAACAAAAATTCTGTAAAATATATTACGTCGCATTTGATAACACAAAAAGGGTATACAAGCTGTTGTTTTGCATCCTCGTCACATTTCAGGAGGCTGTTATGAAAGATATAAATAATCAAATAAAATTATCAATCTGAATCATTTTGAAGGATATTGCTAATCCATTGCTTCATATGTTCGAAAAATTTGTCTGCTCAACAACGTAAATAACGCAATGAATGTTGTTGAACTGTCAAAATGGAAGTCATTGCTACTGATGGTGGGTAAAATACTAGTATTCAACTGCTTCCGTGACCCTGTGGTACCGGCAGGGTCACGGAAGCAGTTGAATACTAGTATTTTACCTGGAGCGACAGCCTGTCGAACCTCCACAACCCAGTTACTTCCTCCAGTTTTAGTTCAGTTTCCTTCTCAGTTCATTCTTCTTTTTAGTACGTCTGTGTCATTTCAGGTACATCCCAACACCGATATACCCTCGAATGTTAGGCTATGCCGTGAGCCTGGCCGTGCACGTGACCAATGCCGTTAACATGGCTAATACCTTCAAAGGAGATGTGCTGAAGGATCCTGATGTGAGGAGGTTCAGTGATGACCAGTTCAAGTTCTTGACTGTTTGGAATATCGTGAGTATCACTGTTTTCTATTCTGATAGGAATTTCTAGCTAAATAAGCCAGGTGGAGTATTATTTTGAGCCAGGTGGAGCAGCATTAATTTGCGATGGTGCCGGATGACCATTTTGTTGGATGGTACGGTTAACAAAGGTGATAAGTAACCAGGGCCGTCGGATTTAGTTGAAGTTTTGTAAGAAACAGACGGATTTTTTCTAATAAAATGTAATTTAATGGAGAAGCGATTAGCGCCGTCGTCGACGCCATTTTGTACACTCATGTTCAACAGCCCACCCCAAAAAAAAAAAAAAAAAAAAAAAAAAAAAAAAAAAAAAAAAAAAAAAAAAAAAAAAAAAAAACCCCCCTTCAGTTGTATTAAAGATACGACTGTGAGCGGACGTAGCATTGTTGAGAGGTTCAAACGTGATACAATGGATACAGAATTATTTATAACTGAAATTCAGAATCGTCCCGTTATATGGGATCAATCCGCGGGAGCCGCGTCTTCGCGGCGTGTTCGGCGCGTTCGTTGAGAACTCGCTGCGAGCTCGTTGCGCACTCGCCTGGCTTTAAACTCGCTCGCAAATCGCCAGTGTGATACCAGCCTTTGGATCACGGGTAGTACCAACCTACCGCTTTAAAAAGTCTAATAACCCCACGAATTGTACATGATTTTCTCCTTTATTTCAGTACATGCAAATATTCTACTCAGCTCTCGGACTATCGTGTGACGTTCTCTCACTCGCCAACGAGGGAAAAGACAGCACGCTCCTCAAGACCCTGAAGAAAGTTAGAGATCCCTTGTTCTCTAGCCTGATCTTTCCGTTCGCCCTTGTAAGTATTCTTGTGCTAAGAATTATGTCCCAATTAACCCGCACTGGGCCCACGTGGTGGATTACGGCCCAATCCCTCTCGCCAAGAGGAAACCTGTGTCCCAGCAGTGGGAACACTATAGGCTGATTATGCTGTATTTGGTCAACCAAGCCCAAAGAATTGCCCAACTTAAGTGGCAATGTAAGCGGGGTACGTTCCGTACGTTGCTCGTAGAACAGGTGGCCGATAGTTGGTTCTGGAATGGCGACCGCGTACTGGAAGGTACAGCGTGGGAAAGCCTGAAACCAGTTGTACCGATGACCTAGAAAAAAAAAAGAGAATGCATTTGTTGCAGAAAGCGTGACGCATAAAAAAGAACATAAACACACAAAAAAAAATAACAAGTTGGGGGTAATCATGCGTCACATTCACGCAAAAGGGCCATCGCTCAGCAAAATGCTTAGACCCTATACGAGACAGAGCCCAGCGCCGATTGACCTGGTGAATAACGTGGGAATCCGCTGAATGTGAGAAGCTCAGAACCAGTCGATATGGCAACGCTTGGGGGGAGGCCTGTAACAAGCAGAGACGTCTTTCAGCTGAATTATAATCTTCACACCCTGGTGGCATTAAAAAAGTCTCCTCGAGAGGGCATATTATTTAAATTAAGTGTGCTGCGCCTACGGTAGTATGCCAACCTTACCATGACAACATGAGCCATTCTTAATTTTTAAAGATGTCAGCGACATGACAAATGACTATCCTCTTGATCGTTCAAGTCGTATTTTTTTTAGAACTACAGTATTATAATTATTTATTTTAGTAACAAGGATTTTTAGGCTTTTTTTTTCCTGGTCCTGATCGGGCGGTGAGCTACCCATTACTCTCCGCCCGCAGGCCGGCCGGCCTACGGTGGCCGGGAGTCGTCACGCGGCTCCCGACGCCCGGAACGTCTCCCGCGGCGGCTGAGGCGTGAGGTGTTTTCCCTCAGCCTCCCCACCACCTCCTTCGCTAGCATGACTGCTTCGCAGAAGGAGGTGACTGCCTCCCACTCCCTCTCGCCCCGGACCATGGCTTGAACCAGGGCCGGATGCGAGAGGTCGCCGCCGTTGCCGATCGCCTCTACGAGGACACGGCGGGGCTGTTTTTAGGCTAATTACATGAAGTTTGGTCATTATGGTAAGATCAAGGTCCATCTTTCTGCAGCGATTAGCTGAACGGAATTGAATGTTTGTGGGATAATTAGACGGGGTTGAAGCCTCAAGCAAAAGCTAGTACCTATCTAATATTGTTTTATTCTTTCATTTCAGACAGTATCCTTCGTTTTCTGGACAGTCTTCTCCTACGAACGTAGCCTGATACTACCTCCGAGCGTGGATAAAACCCTCAGTGGCACAGCCAACCACATCATTCACACAGCTGTAGTTCCTATTGTTCTATGGGAGATCGTGTTCAGACCAAGAAGAGGCCCGGAATCTCATGTGCCAAATCTAGTCCTGATGTATAGCTATGCAACTGGTTATTTGGCTGTGTGAGTATTTTTTTTTATTTGATTGATGAGTCATCATTATCATAAGCCTGCAGAAGTCCACTGCTGGACATAAGCCTCTCCTATGGCACGCTATTCAACTCGATTTTCGGCAACTCTCATCCAGCTGCTACCAGCCATCCTGCGAAGATCGTCGCCGTTGGGGTAGACGTGTTCTTGAGTGGATACCGCGAATCGGCAAACGTAAAGTAGGATGCCGTCAGGCTAGGTGGTTGATGAGTAATGTAATGAGTAATGTAATGAGTAATATAAATGAGTAATGTAATGAGTAGTTTCCTGGGTAAAAACATAATAATTATATTTAGTCCGTCAGTTAGATTATCGAAAAATAATGGACCCGGTTTTTTTTATCCGCAATGTTTTTCATTTTGACAGTTCGACAACATTCATTGCTTTGTTTACGTCCTTGACCACACAAATTTTTCGATGTTATATTGCACTGTTCAAGTGTGTGCGCGGACACAGATACACTCTCTCTTCCCTCACTCTCATTGTCTGATGGGACGACAATCCGACACGACCGGAGAGAGATCAGAGGGACAATTCTCGTGATTTTAAGAACGTTCACAGTCTGATCTCAGTCTCAATCTGTCAAAAATACCTCTAATTTCAATACATTTTGACAAGTTTTTAGTCACCGAGATGAGACTGCGACTAGATTTTGAACATTTTAAATTACGAGAATTGACCTTCTGGTGCAGGACCAACGGCTTAACGTGCTGCCCGAGGCACGGAGCTGTTACTAAGAAATTCCCAAAAACCCAATAACACGTTGCCCGACCCGGGATTCGAACCCAAGACCTCAGCAGTCGCGCTTGCGACCACGAGACCAACGGGGCAGTTAGTTTATATTGTACGATGGTACGGAACTCTGCATGTGCGAGTCCGACTCACACTTGGCCGCTTTTTATAATAACGCCATTTTGTTTTTTTCTGTTTCAGCCTGGTCACCTCCTACATCACCCTAGGCACCTGGGTGTACCCGATACTAAACGTCTTGGACGGTACAATCTACCTGTACTTATTCTTGGCCACTGCTGTCATTTTGGTACAAATCTTCTATTGCCTGCAGTGGTACCTGACTGATCTCATTTGGGACAACAGTGAAGATATGAAGAAAGTTAATTAAGTATTTTTAGTTGATTAAGAAATTATTTTAAGTGATTTATCTGCGGGGTGAATGGTAACACACTAACAGAAGGAATAGCTTACATTTTGAAGGTTCAACAACATTCATTGCGTTATTTACATTGCTGAGCAGATTTTTTTTATTTCGAACATATAAATAATTAAAAATAAATAACTAATGTTTATTTTATCTCCACAAATTACATTCTTTCGCTAGTTCTTAGGGTCATTCTTTGGCCAAAGAATTAGCATTGCCATTGAATGTGGCAATGCTGCCAGTCTTCTGGGCACGTTTCCGGATGACAGCGATGCGGACGAGTACTTCGACGCCTAAATATCCTTTTGTTTTTGTATTTATTTATATAGTTAGTCTTTAAATTTAGTGCCTAGTGTCATATTTGTAATTGTGGTTTGTTATAATTGTAATTGTAATTTGTCATAATTGTAATTCTAGTTTGTCATAATTGTAATTGTTGTTTGTCATAATTGTAATTGTTGTTTGTCATAATTGTTATTTAAATAAATAAGTAATTAAATATTTATGAAGCAATGGACTAGCAATATCCTTCAAAATGATACCGATTGTGATTGATAGCGTGTTATGCAACTAGGTTGCCGTTTTTAGGAATTGGGAAATTAAAAGGGTGCAGCCGATCGATTCTGTAAAAATCTCACCGTGAAAAGTTAGGTGAAGTGAGCTTAGAATGAGCTGTCAATAGTGTCAATCCCTAGCATTAGTTGGAATGACAGCTCACTCCACGCTCACTTCACCTAAGTTTTCACGGTGAGATGGTTACAGAATCGCACGGCTGGTCCTAATAGGTATTTTTGTGATAGTAGTACGGTATTCCGATACAGATTTTTGTTAGTATCTACTGTATTTTATGTGCAGTGTTTTGCATATTTTATTTTATGAATTAAAATTTTCTTCGACGGCACGGTTGGCGCAGTGGTTAAGCGATTGACTGCTGCGCTGCGTGTCGCGGGTTCGATTCCCGCACGGAACAAATATTTGTATGACCTACATGTATTTGTTCCGAGTCTGGGTGTTTTTCTATCTATAATATGTATGTATTTACAAAAAAAAAATTGTATATAAGTAGTTTATCAGCCATCTTGTTACCATAACACAAGCATTAGGTTGCTTAGCTTGGGACAAATGGTGCTGTGTGAAATGTCCAGGGATTTATTATTATTTATTATGTATTCATTTATTTTTTGTATTTATATTGATGTTAGTGGAGGGCGTGGGGGAGTGAGGGGCCTGTGGATAAGTAATAACACCGGCACAGGACAATCGATCAGGTAAAGCTACTCTTGCCGCGGTTGGTATGTAGATAGGTGAGCATCTTCACATACCAAGACCTTACGTGCCTTGGAAAGCACGTTAAGCCGTTAAGTCCCGGCTGTCATTCGTGGTTCTTTGACAGTCTTTACGGGTGGTCACAAGCCCGAAAGTCTATCAACAAGTCTTACCCAGCAACGTATCGTATTACCCAACAACTGGGTTGTGGAGGTCAGATAGGCAGTCGCTCCATGTAAAATACTGGTATTCAGCTGCATCTGGTTACACTGGAAACCGAACCCAACAAAGTTGGGAAAAGGTTAAGCAGGTGATGATTTATTATTAGTACCTATTAAGTATATATATTAGTTTTTTTTTTTTTGTATTTATATTTGGCAATGTCAATAACGATACAAAGACAATGGTTATCTTGTCGTGTCTAAAAATAGATACTTCAGTGCAGCCGATCGATTCTGTAAAAATCTCACTGTGAAAAGTTAGGTGAAGTGAACTTAGAGTGAGCTGTCAATAGTGTCAATCCCTAGCATTAGTTGGGAATGACAGCTCACTCCACGCTCACTTCACCTAAGTTTTCACGCTGAGGTGGTTACAGAATCGCACTGCAGGTATATATTTTGATAATTAATCGATAATTGGAAGAAAAAAAGAAAATACGTTTATTTGCGTACCATGAGAGCAGTGGTAACCCGTGGCAACGGCCCCGACTACGAGTCGTGGGTCGTGGGTTCGAACCCAGACAGGCGCTTTACTTTGTATAAATTATTTCATCACCACTGCCCTTAAAACGGTGAAGCAAAAACATCTTCAGGAAACAGGCATGTCCTAGAACCAAAACTTCAAAGACATGTAACATCTACCAACCCGCACTGGGTGCACGTGGTGGATTACGGCCCACTCCCTCTCGAAGAGAGGAGGCCTGTGTTTTAGCTGTAAGAACGTCATAGGCTGATTATGTATACAATTAGTTAACAAAATCGGTGCGTGCGAATTACAGCCGCATTCGCCGCGGGGTGCTCGCCTCAGTTTGGCCAAACGCTCATATTGTAGATCCTGCAAATAACTAAATGATTTTTTTTTTTTTTTAAACTTTGCCCCACACTAGGAATTTCTCCTGTGTCGTGGGTACGTGGGTATGGGACAGACATATAAACTCACATACACAAACAGCCAGACCCGGAACAACTAATTGTAGGTCATACAAATATTTGTTCCGTGCGGGAATCGAACCCGCGACACGCAGCGTAGCAGTCAATCGCTTAACCACTGCGCCAACCGTGCCGTCAAATATAATAATAATGCCGAATATACTCGTAATAATGTTGAGTCAAACGTGATCCACAGGACCGTCTTTAACTTATTGGTGACCTGGGCACATGAGGATCATGGGGCCCCCTGAGTAGATAAAAAAAGTAGATAAGCAAAATTCTAAAATGATACTACAAATATTTTTATATCAGTACCTGTACAAACACAATAAATGAATAGATAATTGTAATATGATTCGGAAAACTAACTCTTAGCATTCACAGGTTAGTGATTAAAATTCTATGATTATTATGCTATTATTGTAGTATTTTCAGATAAGCATAATCACGCTCTTTGGACTGGTCTATCTGGTCTTTCAATCTAGTGTAATTCTCAATTAATTATCATGCTAATTTGATAATTTTTAGTCAATGTGATTGCCGCATTCGATCCAATTTTACGTGTTTTGACAGTTGGCAAATTGAATTTCTTTCAATGTTCAATTAAATTAATTATGGACGGCACGGTTGGCGCAGTGGGACTGTTGCGCTGCGTGTACGCCGCACGGAACAAATTTTTGTATGACCTACAAGTAGTGGTTCTGGGTCTGGCTGTTTGTGCATGTGAGTTTAAATGTTTGTAAACGCACCCACGATACAGGAGAAATTTCTAAAATGGGGCAGCGTTTTTAAAAACAAATGAATGAATGAAATGCTCCGAGCCCAGCGTGGTTAAATAATACTCGATTAATCGAATAAACCTCAAGATTCGCGACCCTGTCCGTGTGTGTAAGCTAACCGTTATTTGACAGCTTTCTTAGAACGTACACAATTAGTCCAGGTTACATAAAAGTTAACTTTAAAATGCGTGATAAAATAAATATACATATAAACTGTCTTATCTTATTGAATATCTTATTTATGGCTCCTTACATACATTATAATACCGTACGTGTATCAATCAATGTATTGTGTGTTGCTGCAATCACTAGTTCCATCTGGCATAAAACGGTTTACCTAATGGACAGGGTATAATAATAATAATAAATCTATCTATATTTATTATCAGACCATAGATCCATAACTTAATACTCTAAAAAAATAAAATAAAAACTACAAAATAAAACCTAAGAAATAAACCTACCTCACATAATATATCTGAATTACGGTCTGTGTGCCGCCATCCAGTGACCTATTATTTGGCCATCCACCCTGCCGGCTACAGTAGCCACGAGGCTGTTGGGGCTGCCGCGCACCCGACGCATCAGTGATGCAATTCGCAGACGCAGCAGCGAACCGAAATCCGGAACGCGTGCGTCCGCGAACATCCCCGACGCGCTACAGAAGCGCGGCAACCCCAGCATTAAGGTCATGGCACATTATACCGGCACCGCAACGGCACCGCTCCAAACCAGCATTTAACTTGTCATTCAATTTAGAGCATTAAATTGTGTGTAGTATAATATATTTCATAACGTCAATATGAAAAAGCCAACGGCGGGCAGTCAGCGCATTTGCCGCTACCATACAACTCGACTCGCAGCCCGCGTGCTACAAGCGAGCGGATCATGTGCTTACAGCGCGTCGACCGCATGCTTATTACGCGCCGACTCCGAGTCGCCAGCGAAACAACGACACTGCGCCGTCGCGCGTCGCCCGCGCACCACCGCCATATACGCCATATAACAATATTGAGTTCGCGGTGACAGCAAGCTTGCACCTCGCGGCCACCGCGCGGACTGTGAGCTTACAAGTTGCGGCCGGCGCGCGGACTGCGAGCTTGCACCCTGCGGACGACGCGTAGTTAGCGCGCTGGCAGCTAGCCGTAGCCTAAATTCGAGGCGACGAAGTGCTGCAGCTGTGCAGTTGCGGTGCCGGTGTAATGTGCTATAACCTTTACCCGGAACGCGTTATTATATTGGACTCGTAACGCATTGTACGAGCACTGTGCATAACTGACCCACAGGGCGCTCGTATACAGCGACTGGCAGTAGGCCCATAGGGTATAGACCCTGTGTGCGACCGTTACATATCAAGAAGTAGACCGGAGAGCGCTGTAATGGTAGGGAAGCCGTTCCGTAGGATAGTTAAGAGACGTACCGGATATCCTAGAGTAAGCATTGGACTAGTGGAGAGATGGGTGATTATTGTCTATGGATGAGCTTTTTTTAACGACGTCGCCGCCATGTTGGTTCAGGTAGTTTCTTTCAATGTTCAATTAACCCTAATTAAATTATATAAAACCAACGAAACGAGCTGATCCGGCAGAAAACGAAAGTTGTCGACATAGCTCACAGAATAAGCAAGCTGAAGTGGCAATGGGCCGGCCATATTAGCCGTAGAACCGATGACCGTTGGGGAAAACGTGGTCTTGAGTGGAGACCGCGAATCGGTAAACGTAAGGACGCCCTCAGGCTAGGTGGAGCGACGATCTTCGCAGGATGGCTGGTAGCAGCTGGATGAGAGTTGCCGAAAATCGAGTTGAATGGCGTGCAATAGGAGAGGCCTATGTCCAGCAGTGGACTGCTGTAGGCAGATTATGATAATTATATAAAACTAATAAAAGAAACACACTAGAACTAATATTTCTTACGTTTGGGGCTAGAAAATTGTTGTAAATCGCACGGCTAATCAATTATTTTGTCATTGGATCGGGTACTAATAATGCGTAGACTGGAACGGTGGCTGCAAAGAATGATTTTTTGAGGACAGGCCTGGGCCCCTTTACAAAATATAAAAGAATCTATCAAGATCAAAATATAAAAGTCCTCACATTTACAAAATATAAAAGATTCTACCAGAATAATAAATAAAACATAAAAACCTATTAAAACCAAGTTATATGGTTGCCATTACAACCACTAACCTGCCTGGTGATACGTTGCAGCTTTGCCAATCTGCCATTGTCAGTGTATTGTCAATCTTTCTTTGTTGATGGTGATTGAGTTACAAAGCCACTTGTAAACGGGCCACTGCCCTCTAGCTTTACAGACAGATGTGTTTCTGAGGAGTTTGTTATACATACATACATAATCAGCCTATAATGTTCCCACTGCTGGGACACAGGCCTCCTTTCAGTGAGAGGGAGTTGTCTATAATCCTCCACGCGGGCCCAGTGCGTGTTGGTGGATGTCACATGTCTTCAAATTTTTGGTTCTAGGACACGCCGGTTTCCTCACAAATTCAAATTCAAATTCAAATTCTTTATTGCTAACTATGTGTACATAAATAAAGTTCTTAACAGAAGATATCAGTTCTTAGAACATAGTGGCCCTGTTAGGGCATTGCAATTTCATCATGCATATACAATGTTTTTCCTTTGCCGTTTTGAGAGCAGTTGTGATGAAATAATTTACACAAAGTAAAGCGCCTGTTTGGGTTCGAACCTACGTCCGCAAACTCGTAAGTCGCGGCCGCGTTACCACTGGGCTAACTAATTGCGTAACACACAAATCACAATCTGAATCATTTTGAAGGATATTGCTAATTCATTGCTGCTTATGTTCGAAAAATTTGTCTGCTCAACCACGTAAATAACGCAATGAATGTTGTTGAACTGTCAAAATGAGACCCATTGCTACTGAGAGTGTGTTACGCAATTGCCCCGCTGGTTTTGTCGACGGGATAATAGACAAAATGAATTGTATCTAGGAAGTGGTGAAGGGCGGACGTTTTTGGGGGACTGTCTTTTGTAATTTTGACGTTCAAAAAGTGCTGATTATCAGCCTAATTTGAATAAATGACTTTTGATTTTGACTTTATTGTTTTAGATTGTAATTGTAGACAGATTTCTAAAGAATTCTGTCATTTTGTGCAGACAGAGTTGCTGTCGTATTTATAATAATAAACTCTAGTTCGATCTCTCAAAAAACGGTTACCGTTAACCGTTTTTTGACAGATCGAACTAGCGTGCAATTATATTTATTTTGTCAAAACTGATACACGTACAGTATTAAAACGTCTGTAAGAAGTCATATAATATCTGTCACATAATTATCTTATGATAATTCATATGATTAGGCAGTTTATACATTTATTTTATTACGCATTTTAAAGTTAACTTTTACATAATCTGGAATATGTTACGTTCTAAGACAGCTGTCAAAAAGCGGTTAACCTAATGAACAGGGTATATTTTGGAAGAATGGATACAGTACAGCTAATATTAATTTAAAATATACTACGAGAGAAGGTCAATGTCAGATGGCATCTTAGTCTAGTAAATTTACATGAGTCACAGAAATACTGATTCTTATAATGTTTACATTCCTACAAGACACATATTTATTTATAATTATAAAATAATAATAGCTTATTGTTGTAACGTAATAATACCATGACTGTTATGAGAATGGATAGAACTCTTGTGTTGCAACTGCACTCTATAAACAAAGATCCTACCCCCTCCGACCGACCGACCTTCCAACCGACCTCCGACCTTCTTTTCTGAGGTCGGTTATCGCAGTCAGACTGCTAGATTCTACTTCGGTGCTTCCCGACTCGGGGTTTCGAATACCGGATTTTTTCAAACTTACCCTCAACCCCTTAACCTTAACCTCCCCCCCCCCTCCCCCCCCCCCTCCTCCCCTTAACCTCTTTTTAACAACCCCTTAGTAGGGCTTCCAATACCGGGATCCCGGACACGGATTTAATTAAAAAAAAAAACAAAACTGTATTTTATTGTTTTGTGGTAAAACTTATCAGTTATTCATTTTAATAAAACAATTTTGGAAAAAAAATGAGTATTGGTCATTTTCTATGCGGTATTAAGAGGTTTTATTAATACCGCATAGAAAATTTCCAATACTTGGATCTCGGTATTAGACTCAATCGTTTCGTGTCTGCCGCATGCCAGATGACAATTGGGCTAAAAGAACCACCGATTGGGCCCCACTAAACGCACGACGACATCGCGGCAGGCCTAGACAAAGATGGCGGGACGAGCTTGACCCCTACCGTAGGGACTGGCTGACTCGCAAAAGATAGAAGTATGTGGAAAAAGGAGGGGGAGGGGGACAATACAGGCTTGTTAGATTAGATAGAATCATTTACTGAATCCCCATGGATTCAGTCATGGATTATCTTGGACATTACTGAATTGGGCAATTTCACGGTAAACTCTGCTTGCGAGATGCAGGATTTGCGTGACGTCAGGATGACGCGTTGTTCGCATGTGGCGTTGTAGATACCGCTACACTGATATTGGTGTCCATACACCAATGTCAGTAAAGTCCAAGATAAACTCTGAAAGTACATAAATTAATTGAAAAAGTCACACTGGTCTCTCCTGGATTTCAAATCAAAACCTCGTGCACGGCAAAACAACAAAAATACAATCTACATCTAAAACCGTCTATGTTCAGATGAGGTCTATGATAAACCGGTAAATTACCACAATATCACAGAATAGTAGATACAGAAGGTCGACTCCACGCAGTTAGCGAAAATACACGCACCCATAGTCACGCTTCACATACAGCGAGTGCAAGCGCATAATCAGCCTATAGTGTTCCCACTGTTGGGATAGGTACAGGCCTCCTCTCGGTGAGAGGGAGTGGGCCGTAATCCACCACGTGGGCCCAGTGCGTTAGTACATGTCACATGTCGTCGAATTTTTAGTTCTAGGATATGCCAGTTTCCTCACGATGTTTTCCTTCACCGTTTTGAGAGCAGTGGGTCATGGAATTATTCACACAAAGTAAAGCGTCTGCCCGGGTTCGGACCCACGACCTACAACTCGTAAGTCTCGCGATTAAACTCGCGATCGCCGCAACTAAACTCCTACTTCGTTTTCCATTTACAAAATGTCCAACTATTTTTATTTTTTATTTTAATCCGCTTAATAAAAATCTAAAATTAATTCATTCACCCACAAACAGACAAACCACCGAGTCTAAAACCATGAAATTTTGCACAAGATTTTCTTACATAACGAAGATGAGCATTGAGAAAGGATTTTCGGAAATTCATCCCCTAAAGGGGTTAAAAATAAGGGATGAAAGTCTGCCGTCTGTCTGTCTGTCTGTCTGCCGTCTGTCTGTAAGTCCGTCATGTTTTAAGTTAGAATTGTGGAAGTTTGTACCAAACGCCAGCAGCACGTGAAGCTACTACAATCTGTCAAATTACTTTAACAGATTTTCAACTTTATCGCTAAAGTAGTAAGGTTCAAGGTTGATTGGGAAAATTTGACAGTTTCGGGTAGCTTGACCTGCTGGCGTCTGAACATAGTAAAAGTGTGAGGGTGTGTGTGTGTGTGGGAGTTAGTTGTATCATAATTATTTTGGAAACTTATCCCTAAGGCTCCTGAATCATTCGGCACACGGCTTATTAATCAACTCAGCCTATCGCAGTCCACAGCTGGACATAGGCCTCTCCCAGGCTGCGCCACAACACCCTGTCCTCCGCCTTCCGCATCCAGTCTGTCCCAGCCACCTTCTTTAGGTCGTCCTTCCATCTAGCTGGGGGGCTTATCATTATCATAAATCAAAAAGCAACGTGCTTTGATTTATATGTAAACTTTTTCCACCATTTGTCTAAGTGACAGCTGTCAATCTCTTGACATTTTACAAAAAAATACATGACTCTTACAATATCAGTGTGTTGTGAATCATCTGATTTTGGTTGAAAGGCTTACAGTACATATACTAGGAACGTGTCTATGCGTGCGTGCGCTTGTTTCCGCTCGTTGTACGGAGCTGACCTTCTGTGCTATTCTGTGACAAGACCGTCTCGGTCTTGACCATGCCGTTATCTAGCTATTAAGGCAGTGTGCCGGTGTGATTGGTGAGGTTCAAACGTGCCGTATTGTCGACAATATTAGTAGTGAATAGAAGTGATTTTGTGTTTGTTTTGTTTAAGGTAAGGTTTTGCTCTATCTATATAAATTAATATCCTACTAATATTATAAACGCGAAAGTTTGTGAGGATGGATGGATGGATGAATGGATGTTTTTTACTCTTTCACGCAAAAACTACTGAACGGATTTAAATGAAATTTGGCACACCGATAGTTTATAACCAGGATTAACACAAAGGATACTTTTTATCCCGATATTCCCACGGGATCGAAACTTATGCAGGTGAAACCGCGGGGCGCAGCTAGTATACAAATAAATACAAAAAATCTTTTTGTTTTTTGGCCAATTAGGCGTCGAAGGACTCGTCCGCATCGCTGGCATTAGATTATAATTATCTCTAGTGATAATTTTGTAGGTACTAATCTTTGCCTGCTTTAGAATCATTAAGAATTCATCATTAGGATATCTGTATAAAAACCTGTTAATGAAAATAACTAGGTTAAGTAATTATTTTGCTTACGTATACCTACTGTATAATGTATAATCCTAACTATTAATATTATAAATGCGAAAGTAAGTTGGTTTGTTACCTTTTCACGCCTAAACCACTGAACCGATCATCCTGAAATTTTGCATATACGTTGTCAGGTGTACAGAAACGACCATAGGGTGCCTTTTATCCCGAAAAACAGTGCTGTTCCCGAGAAAAACAACAATAACGTTATTATGATAAATAGATGGCGCCACGTGACTTTTGAATCATGATTGAAATAAATAGGTACCCTGGGTAAATAATTCAATCATGATGTCGATAAAAATCGACATACCACGCGGGTGAAGCCGCGGGTGGTAGCTAGATAATATAAAACAAAAGACTATTTAAAAAAATTACTATCATTAACACTTTGCCATTTCGTATGAACACTTTCCCTGTTTCTTATAACAATAATAAACTAGCTGTTTAACGCGGTTTTACTCTCATCTTTGGTTACTATAATCCAGCTGCTACCAGCGAACCAACATCTCGTTGTTCTATCTATCTTGAAGGTGTCCTACGCTACGTTAGTCGATTGTAAGCGTCTAGACAAGCAACATTTTTTTTTTTTTTTAAATGACTTCTCGCAGGTCAACCTATGACGTGGACTGGTGGCTGCGCCACAACTCCCTGTCCTCCGCCTTCCGCATCCAGTCCGTCCCAGCCACCTTCTTTAGGCCGTCCGTCCATCTAGCTGGGGGCCCACACTACACTTGCCGATACGCGGTCTCTGTGGACTCGTCTGCTCCACCATATATTTAAATTAAATGAATTTCCTCTCAATTTTCAGATCATGTCCTCCTCAATATACTGCCGGCTTTTCGGCCAGGCTGCGACCATCGGCCTCCACGCTAGCAACTCAGTCGTCCTGTTCCTCTCCATGCAGAACGAGGAACTGATGAAGGATAAAGACATCAAGACTTTGACCTCGATGCAGAGTAGCTATCTGACGGTTTGGAATATTGTAAGTTGCTGTCATCCTTCTGCCTCAATCTGCCCAGCCTTTTCCCAAATATGTTGGGGTCGGCTTCCAGTCTAACCGAATACAGCCGAATACCAGTATTTTACATGGAGCGACTGCCTATCTGACCTCTACAACCCAGTTACTGGGTAACACGAAACCCCTTGGTATGACTGGTTGTCGGATTTTTGGGCTTCTGTCTACAAATGACAGCCGGGACCAACGTGCTTTCCGAGGCAATGAGGTGTCTCGATATGTAATAGATGGTCACCCATGCATGGACCTGACGCGTCAAGCGTAGCTTCATCACCACTGCTCTCAATCGACCCGTTCGGCTAATATGAACATTTAGCCAATGAGTATGCAGGTTTAAAATAATGTTTTTTGATAAAAAAGAAAAAACACTGATGGATGGAGAGAGAGAGGAAGACCAAAGAAAAGGTGGATGGATTGTGTGAGGGATGATATGAAAGAGAAGGGAGTGAATGATAGCGTGACGGTTCACAGGGGAGAATGAAGAAGAAAACGTGTTGCGCCGACCACGAGTAACATGGGACAAGGGCAGGAAGAAAAAAACCGGCCAAATGCGAGTTGGGCTCGAGCACCGAGGGTTCTGTACAATTTAAAATTATTAAAAATATTTTTATTATATGATGTAACTAAAAATTTCCTGTTTTCGCAGTATTTTCCTTAATCAGTGCTAGACGTTGCTTCGAACCAAATTTTAAGATTCTGAGTTCACGGGAAGTACCCTGCAGGTTTTGATTCCCTTGCTAGTGTCGAAAATTTGCGGCATAAACGGCTGTATCTTTTGATTGCGTTGGCTTAGCAGTTTGATTTTTTCACAGCTCTAAGGGTCAGTAGATTTTAGTATTTGCTATAAATTCCAACTTGATACCTCCACGCGTTCCTGAGAAAAAGGGTCTTGACAGACAGACAGACGGACAGACGGACGGACAACAAAGTGATCCTATAAGGTTTCTGTTTTTTCCTTTCGAGTTACGGAACCCTAAAAATATAAAGAAAATCCGCTCTATTTCCTATGGGTCTCTCGTTGACAGCTAGTTTAACATAAATGTCACCATCATCATCATTATTTCAGCCCAAAGACGTCCACTGCTGGACATAGGCCTCCCCCAAACACCTCCACTTCGACCAGTTCTATGCTTCTCGCATCCAACGGGTTCTTGCGGCTTTAACAAGGTCATCTGTCCACCTTGTGAGAGGCCTTCCAACGCTACGTCTTCCGGTACGCGGTCGCCACTCCAGAACCTTTCGGCCCCATCGGCCATCTGTTCTGCAAGCAATGTGCCCTGCCCACTGCCACTTAATTTTGGCAATTCTTCGGGCAGGACTTCGGGCTATACATAAATCTTGCAAGATGTTGAATTTATTATCTCTCTAGGGTATTTAGATGTCACTATCATAATAAAACGATACCTACAAATGGCCTTGAAGAAACCTCGGCATAATTGTTTGCAACACGCAATGAGAATTATAGGTTTATGGGCTCATATTCGAAGCATTTATTTCAATTAAACCATTTACAGACACTTATGAATTGTCAAAGAAGTCGGTCAGTCAGAGAGATGAGGCTAACATTTATTTCAAATATGCACATAAAAGGCACTTTTGAACGTCAAATTTTACATTGACATTGACAGTTCTAGTAGTTAATAAAGATCAAATTCGCAAAACACATATTCGTTTGTATGAAACTGACAGGTGTCAAGAACGCATTCTCAAATGTCAATACGGGCCTTTTATTTTTTGACAACTTTAGCCCCCCCTTCTTCGAAAGGACCAGTTTGATTCTGTCTAGAAGCAATCAACACCCTAAATGGGTAACACACTTTCAAAAAAAAAAATCTGAATCATTTTGAAGGATGTTGCTAGTCCATTGCTTCATATTTAGGAAAAAAAAATCTGCTCAACAACGTTAATAACTCAATGAATGTTGTTTTACTGTCAAAATTAAACACATTGCTAGTTAGTGTGTTACGCGATTACCCCGCTGATTTTGATTTTGTCTACAGAAGTCCTATTGAGAAGAACGGGCAAGAAACTCATTGGTCAACGCTCTTCCATTTTCGCTTTTAAAATCGGCCAAGTGCGAATCACGAAGCGTTCCGACTCACACACGAAGTATTCCGTACCACCGTACATTATTTAACACTACATAATAACTATGCCTCATTGGTCTCGCGGTCGCAAGCGCGACTGCTAAACTTGGAATCCTGGGTCCGATTCCCGGGCAAAGTGTAGTTGAGTTTTTCCATTAGGAATTTTTTAGTAACAGCCCGGATTTTGGAAGTTGGCGGTGTGACCCCCGTACCTCGGAAAGCACGCCTGATATCTCCCCGATCGTGTCGGATTGCCGTCCCATCGGACTATGAGAGTAAGGGAAGAGCGAGTGCACCTGTGTCTGCGCACACACTTGTGCATTATAATATCTCCCGCGCTGAAGGCTAGGCTCCGTTGAGATTGGCCGCCGTAGCCGAAATACGGTCTGGAGGACTTTTATTTACTGACACTATTTATACTTTTTAAATCGCCTCCTTTAATTTTTATTTTTCCTTTGTTTTTCAGGGCTTCCAGCTGTCATACTTCTCGCTAGCATTTGCCTGTGACTTCCTGACAGTGACAGGCAGAGACAACTTGATACCAAAGAGCATCAGGAGGTTTAGACAGACTTTCTTTAATTCTGTCATCTTTCCTCTGAGTGTGGTGAGTAAGATTTGACTAATGATAAGTAGGTTTATTTTACCATTTATGTACACACATTATATAAACAGACAATGAAACACAGAACAGAAAAATAGGTACAGAGGTGATGCTTATTTCATAAGAAATCTCTTCCAGCATACCTGAGTTAGGACAATAGATACAGAGATGTAGACAGCGTGTGATAGAGCAAAGGAGACAAAACATAATACATAGAATCAAAAAACAATTCACTTAAAAACTAAACAAAAATTACGAGAATATACTTACATACATACATGATTAAATACTTCTAAATTCTAAAATAAATATTACTAGAATGATAATAATTATATCATACTCAAAATAATAAATACATACACAACTATGATGAAATGGACATATGTTATACAGGCTGAAATTAAAAACTTGCGACAAATCGAAATAGGAGTCGCAGTAATTACATACTTAATCATTATAAATTGTCATTTCACAAATCTATTTTCCTCAAAAATATCAAGCGGGGGCTGCTATTTGAGATTGAAAATGCCAAAGATCATATTTTATTTAATAACAAGTTTATATGTAGTTAAAACGTGTTCAGGATGTTAAATTCAATTAAAAGTTGGTATTTTTTTAATTAGCATTAAAAACATACCAACTTTTAATTGAATTGAAAATGATAGCACAGCTGCTTAAAGCACTTGTGATAAAGCAAAATATGATTTTTGGCATTTTCAAACTCAAATAGCAGCCGGCAGGTTAATTTTAGGCTTTCCATGTCTTAATAAAAAATGCTCAAGATGTTGTTTCCCATAAGATAACCGTACTTGTTTTTCTGGCACTTTTATTTTTGGGTATAAAATGTTCGACACTTGAATGATGTCCTTTCTGCTAGATAAATAAGTTTAGCTGAAATAAGTTAGATGTTGAATTGTACTTCGCAAATCACCTATTGTCTATCTATAATTCACAAAAAAACACAAATGAACCAAATTTATATTCGTAATTATTAAAAGTAAAAACTATACGCTTGAATTTTTGTACCACTATTGTTATTAAAAACCGGTTGTACTTAAGTCATTCCGGTACACTTAGTACAGTAGGTAGATGCATATATTATACTATTAGCGTATGACACTGTCAATGTCAAGAGATTATTGGTAAAATGGTCTGGCATGATCGGCGACCAGGGTTTTATCCGGGTACTGGGTGAGATGCTGCGTAATCAGCGTTACCAAGTCCTTCTAAACTCAGAAAGGAGCAGATGGAGATCACAGAAGAATGGCCTGCCCCAGGGAAGTGTTCTGACGCCCATTCTTTTCAACATCACCTATACGCTGATGACCTCGCCTTGGCTGCCCAAACCAATACATTTGGGGACGCCGAAAATATCCTAGAGGCAGGCTTAGAAGTTCTCGGAAAGTATTACTCTGATAATGCTCTCAGACCGAACCCCAGAAACACAGAAATGCGCTTTCCATCTCCGCAACCATTCGGCAAGACGCACTCTGAACATCAATTGGATGGGTGTCACCGTTGAACACTGCAGTAGCCCTATCTACTTGGGAGTTACCCTCGACAGCCCCGCTGACATTTAAGAACCACTGTCTCAAAACTAAGAAAAAAGTTCCCGTATCAACTTGCTCAGGTGCCTAACCTCAACCGACCCCGGTCAGCGCACTTTTTAACGCAACGGTTAAAAATCAGCACAGCTTCTTAAAATCGACGCAGCGTCTCTGTCAGGAAACCCGGCCAACGCCTGTTGCAAACTATGGCAGGATACTGTTCCCCCCTTCCTTCCTTCCGGGGGGTTCCTACTTACTATTTTTACATTCATTGCGTTAATTACGTTGTTGAACAGGCAAATTTTTCGAACATATAAAGCAATGGATTAGCAATATCCTTCAAAATGATTCAGCTTGATAATGTGTTACGCAAGGGTGCTGGTTATGTGTAGCTTTTAATTTAATTTAATATTTGAATTGTTTTTTTTTTATCTTTTCATTACGGACGCTTTTAACGTTCTGCATCGTTCTCACATGCATACACGCACATGAATGATGTAATCAATACTTTGTAACCATATTATTTTGATTTAAAAGAGTGTCCATGGAGTTTCTTGCCCGTTCTTCTCCATAGGTACCTACTAGGTTTTGGAATGGGCAACTAGCTTCATCTTTCTAACGGACCGACCCCTTGACAATTCAAAAGTGCCTGTAATTGGTTTATTTGAAATAAATGCTTTGAGTTTTGAGTCTTGGTGTGTATCCGTGCGTACACGACAAAAACGTTTGACGTTTATGTCAAACGACATCACGATTCACGAGCAACTAACAAAATGTTTTTCATTTGTTTCAGCTAATATTCACAATATTCTGGCCGATCTTCATATACGACAGGGAACTACTATTCCCTGCGTTCATAGACAAGATATTTTCTTTTAAATCTAACTTGGTAATGCATTTTATCATAATGCCTGCTGCGTTATGGGAACTGGTATTCCTGCCGAGACCCGTTCAAAAGTCACATCGTCTCAATATTGGGATCATTGTGGTTTTAAACATTCTGTATAATTCTTTGTAAGTATTAAACACTAATAGACCTGTACATGTTATAGAGGAGCTAAATTACCGGAACAAATGAAAGAAGAGACCAAATTCAATCAATTTAACAGAAAATATCTAACACAAAAATGCTTTTACTCGGTCGCAGAATACCTAGAACAAAATAATTAGTAGTTATAATTAAATAATTAGTAGAACTTCATAACGTCAATTAGAGTGGTCTTTACTACTTTCATTGCAATTTTATATTTCCTCACCTTTTAAACCTTCCTTGTACTTCAAAAAATATTTCAAAACCAAAATTAGGCACATCGGTTCAGCTGTTCTTGAGTTTTTGTGAGACTAACAAACGTCAATTCATTTTTATATATATGTATAATAGATAGATTATGTTAAAATTATTATTATGTTGCCGTGCCCTAACCGGCACCCTAATTGCCTAACACACGATCAATCGGAATCGGTTTCATTTTGACAGTTCAACAACATTCATTGCGTTATTTACGTTGTTGAGCAGACACATGACACATTTTTTGAACATATGAAGCAATGGATTAGCAATATCCTTCAAAATGATTCAGATTGAGATTGATTGTGTGTTACGCAATTAGGGTGCTGGTTTTATGTTGGAACTTACTAAACAACGAAATGTACACATGAATGCAATAAAGAGTTTCAGTTTGAGCTCGTGGTTAAGTAATAAAAAAACAATTTGCCTTGCCTTTTCCCAACTATGTTGGGGTTGGCTGCAGTCAAATCAGATGCTGCTGAATACCAGTATTTTACATGGAGCGACTGCCTATCTGACCTCCACAACCCAGTTACTGGGTAACACGGTACCCTTTGGTAAGACAGGTTGTCAGACTTTCGGGCTTCTAAATAACAGCCGGGACCAACGGGTTAACGGGCTTTCCGAGCCACGTAGGGGTATGGAAAGATGGTCACCCATCCACGGACCCACCGTGGCAAGTGTAGCTTAACCTGATCGATCGACCCGTGTGGCTGTTATTACTTAGCCACAAGCCCCTGTCACGTACCGTAATGTACTATTTTTTTAATCATGTTTTTTATTGTTTCAGTGTCCTGCACACATACAGCCAACGCGGGTTATTCCCATACCCGATTTTCACAAAGACCTACGGAACGATTTACTTCCCAATATTTTTAATTGCAGTATTTTTCCTAAGTCTAGTCATTTATTTATTACAATGGAAACTGTATTCTTTAATTTGGGGACAAGAAAAACCTCGAAATGTGGGCAAAGTTAAGTTTTCTTAAGTTTTTTATTATATGTCCATTAGGTTAACGGTTTTTTGACAGCTGTCTTAGAACGTACATATTCCAGATTACGTAAAAGTTAACTTTAAAATGCGTAATAAAATAAATATATAAACTGCCTTATCTTATATATGGCTTCTTACACACATTATAATACCGTAGGTACGTGTATCAATCAATGTATTGGGAGTTGCTGCAATCACTAGTTCCATCTGTCGAAAAACGGTTTACTTAATGGACAGGTGAGTTATAAATCTGTGATTACAATTATGTATAGTAGAAATAATTTATATTAAAATGTTAAAGGGTATGATGACGAGCCTTTTAATTTATTTAATTCGTGTTCAATTCGAGACATCGTTTCCGGTTGCATTGCCCACTCCCAAACTCCGGGCAAAAAAAACCAATAACGCTTTGCCCGACCTGGGAATCTAACCTCACGCTCATGAGTCGGGCATGCGACCACGAGTTCGACGGGGCACGGAGCCCGGAGTTTGGAAGTCAGCGGTGTCACACCCTCATTCTGCGCCTGATCTCACGCCAGTCGTTACGTGCCGTCCCATCGGAGTATGAAAGCCAGGGAAGAGCGAGTCAGTGGCGTGCATTGGTTTTCAGAATAGGTAGGCAGGAATTTAATTTCGTCGTTAACTTGAACGAGTAAAGACCAATGACAATGTGCGAACAGTACGGGAGCCGAGTAGGCCGTCTGGCGACTGCCTACTGCCGCGCGTGTTTGTATGAAGATTTTGTTTTTTGTTAGGTATGATAATTTAGTGAGTTTATTTATTGTAGGGCACACCCACTAAAATGTAATTGACAGGCTTATGGTGATTTTTCGAGGTAGGCACTGATTATATGCCTTTATGCAATGCACGCCACTGGAGCGAGTGCATCTTCGTCTGCGCGCACACTTGTGCACTATAATATCTCCCGCGCTGAAGGCTAGTCTCCGTTGTGATTGGCAGCCATGGCCGAAATTCGGTCTGGAGGACTAATATGGCAGATGTCAAATCTCAACGGAGATTAGCCAGGTACGCAGGAGATTTTATAGTGCACAAGTGTGTGCGTATACACAGGTGCACTCTCTGTTCCTTTACTCTCATAGTCCGATGGGACGGCAATCCGACACGACCGGGGAGAGATCAGGCGCAGGACCAACCGCTTTACGTGCTGTCCGAGACACGGGGTTATTAAACCGCCTACTTCGAAACTCCGGACTGTTACTAAGAAATTCCTAATGGAACATCTAATAACACTGCCCGACCCGGGAATCGAGCCCAGGACCCCACGCTCAGCAGTCGCATTTGCAACCACGAGACCAACGAAGCGAGGGAGATGTTTATTAGATATCTAGGTACTATTCCAGCTGGGCTGGGCTGTTTCCCATCCATTAACATAAAAAGGGTTGGTCTCGTCCTATCAATCTATTATATAAGTGGCCTAAGTATCAGCCAGGCAGTTCATTAAATGTTGCATTAGGCGAATTGGCTGAATACCATTCAGGCCGCTTGTTAAAGGCGCCGTTTAGTTAAAAGGCTAGGCAGTTAACTGAATGGCTGATGAAGCTAGTTGGCTGTGACATTATAATTTTACTCATGCAAAAATATTGGCTGAATATTTTTTTTTTATGTATGTTATGCGATATTTCCGGCAATTGTTGATCGATTTCGAAAATTATTTTTTTAATGGATTGGGTATGCCTCAAGGGTGGTCCCATATTTTCCCAAGTTTTTGAGTTGGCTTCAATTATACTAATTTTTTCCATGTATTTTATATTGATTATAATAGAATAGCTTCCTGTCACTGATATTTACATAGCAAGTTATACGAATTGGTGTGGGGTAGGTACTACTAAAAAGTGGATAGTAAACCAAGCCATCCTTCGCAGGGTCAGCAAAAATAAACTACTCGAGATTCTAATTCTAACTATCTTATTACAAAAAGAAGTCTAATTTTAGTTCTATCCTAAACCTTTGCGCCAGTATTTGTATTTCAAACTTTATTTCGATGAAAGCAAAGTTCTTAATACTAAAATGACAAATTAGCACCTAACTAAGCTGTCATTTTATAAAGAACTGCATTTCTACACCGTGTTCCGGACGATATACATAAACTTCGACCAAAATGTTCAGACCATGGAAATGAGCATTTTTCATTAAGGACACATTAATGAATTCTTGTTTTTTGTTATTTTTCATACAAACTAAATACCTTGACGTAAATCACCCGATATGCATGCCCCTTTATCTCTTTATCCGAAGCATTTCATAGATTTATCATTTTAATTGCACTAAGCTGCAACAGAGGCCAAATTAAGACCCTTTCTTACTGCATAGCTCAATTAAACATTAAATGAAATTACAAATATATTTATGACGAAGCCTTTTTAAGTACTTCCTTTGTTAGATTTGATTTGTAAAAGCTATAGAAGCGTTTGCCAAAGTTTATGGATAAAGTGAAGAATACGGTGTATAACAGTTAAGTTCGTAATTCAATAGCTGGCTCAATGATTTAAACCTGATCTAAACAAAAACCTTGTTTTGTAATAAGGGGGTAAAGGTTTAAGAAGGTAGAAGAAATAAAACACAAACGCATTTGCAAGTGATTCGAGAATAATAATAAAAACAATAACATTTATTTACTATTGGTTCTCAAAATTCACCATTATCTACGTTAGGTACATAGGTACAATGTTTTTTTTTTGTATTTGAGTTCATAAACCAACAAAGCTCATGCGCAACATCATCGAAAAAGTAAAGAATGAAGATGTCAAGAATTGGGAACCTCCTCCTTTTTATGAAGTCGGTTAAAAAAAAATTTTTTTTTTGTCACAATTTTCGATCATACCGCGCAGACAAAATATGTTTTTTTAATATATTCTGTTCTTTACATAGGTAGATATATTATTATGTATTTTTTTATATTTGTAACTCTTCATATGTTCAGGTAATGTGTAAAAATACTTATTATTTCATTAACAAATTAATATTTTTGATAATATAAATCATCTCATAGAAAAACAAGACATACAAAAATTTTATTATTTTTATTTCTTTTTCACTATTTATAATGATCTCAGATACCCATAAATTCGTAGGTACCGTTTTACAAAATAGAAACTCTTAGAAAAGAATTATTAAGAAGTAATGAAAAAAAAACATTAGACGAATCGAACCAATTTTTGTAAAAAAACGCACAGACACCCATAACCGATTATTCCCATATTATATCATGCTTGCTTTTTCCAAAATACATTTTTTTTATACTATCCTTTACGTGTCCGAATCTATATTAGTTTTTAGTGAAAATTTAGCAAAACATAGTACAAAAGTTTTAGAAATACCTACGTAAACTACCCAGCAAGTAAAACGTTTACCCTATATACTATCACTATCGCACTGACACTCAAACGCATATGTGCGAAAGAGAGGCAAGATGCTCCTCTCTTCACCCTTCGATTTGCACCAATCAAGTCTAAGTTTTGTTCGAAGTTATGGACACGGCGTTGTTTAGGATGGCTGCACACTTGCGACTTTTTGTTGCGATTTTTTAAACAAAGCTAAATGTGTACTATAGGTACACGTCTGCCAAACTAGAAAAATAGTCGCGATGTTTTATTTGGTAGAAGAAAACAAAAAGGCAAGACAAAAATTATTTGAATGCCTGACGAAGAACCCTTTTTCGGTCGCAAGATGTTTTAAGAAACGACGATTTGCAACATTGCTCACAATATTTGTAAAGTTGAAATAACGTTGAAGTCGAATAGCGAACAGTCGCCTAAGGGCTGATTCTTCCATCGCTGATAACTATTATTAGAGGTATAAAATTGACGTTTGACAGTTTTTGTATGAAGTATCTAAGTGTCAAAATTTCAAAATTATTCCTTGAATAAAGCTATCAGATGATTGAAAAATCAGCCCTTAATCATTAGAATATTGCCTTAGAGAGTATGCTGGCGGGCCGAAGCCGACCCCAACATCGTTGGGAAAATGCTAGACTGATTGATCGAGTCTATTGGCGCGACATAACGATCAATTCGGAACAGAAAAGGGTCTGAAAGAATAGGAGAAGTGAGTTTAGCTTTAATATCTATAGTTACTTTAATTTCAGCCTTTTTGTCGAATATGGCGACAATATAACGTTAATATGAGACCATGGTTGTAGATGTGGCTTCCACAACCACACTTAACAGCGTTGGCGATCAATTTATGCACAGCCGAACTCCCATTTTTTATATCGTTCAAAAGAGAAGATAGAGAGACTGCATGCAGTTTTGCGACTTGTCAAAAGCATTAATAGCAAATCAGTCAGACATAATTCAACCAAAGATTCGACGACATGATATACATAGATTACAGCCCAATCCCTCTCGAAAAGAGGAAGCCCGTGTCCCTGCAGTGAGAACATTATAGGCTGATTATGCAGACATAATTAGTCGCAAAGTCGCAAGTGTGCATGACATATTCTTCCAATAATTTTATTGATTTATTTTTCAAAATAAATTCGTGATACATGGCCGGTCTCCAACAGTTAATATCTGAATCAGAACATTCAGGAAATTGCTGAAAATTGATTATTTTTTTTGCAATATTTTTATTGTTTTTTTTCTGTTAAACCATGTTGTTAAGCGAAGGTAATAGGTTTTTCAGCCAATTTTTCAGTCTTAGTGCTCTAAAACGTTTTCTCCAATATTTCGTTTTTTTACTAATTTTATTTTGTAAACCTTCTTGGGAAACGTCCAATTGTTGTTGAAAGTTGTGAAGAAAATACAGAAAAAAACACTTTTTCTAAAAAAAACAAATACATGGTGTTTTTTTTTGTGTTTGCTAACATTATTTTAACGTTGCGTTTAGATTTACATTTTGAAGTTTACATAATGAAATAATGAACTGATAAAACACAATACATAGTATACAATTTAGGGGATATTTTACAAAACAAATTATTTTTACAAAAAATAATTATAATTTACAAAATAATTTTACAAATTGGACATTCCCATATTGAAGCTAAACATAATGACTAAACAATCTAAACGTGTGCGCCTAGGTTTTTACATTTTTATTTATATTTTTGCGAAAAAAGAGTACAAACTCTTTGAAAAACTGTATTGCATATACTAATAGTTGTGGAAATATTAAAAATTAATTATTTCTACGTATATATCTGAGTTTTAATAAAAATTAAAATATATCATGTTTAAAAATTAACATTTGAACCACCCGTATGTTTTTTAACTATTATGTATGATCTCACTATATAATTATACCTATTTTATCAGTTATAGAAAATTAAAAAAAGGAAAAATAGGAAATAAAAAAAAATAAAACCAAACTAGACAATAACAGATTGCTTTATTTAACAAAAAATATATAATATATAGAAAGGAAAGAAACAACATTTTTCACATGATCTGTCAAGCAAGCTCGGCGGCCATCTTGAAAAATTTGTTTCTTTTATTATATTTTTTAATAGAATGTAAAATTAAAGATAACCCATCGAACCTTATGATATTTAATATAAAATACATATGATTAATAACTATTTACAAAATACAAGTTAAGATTTATACTTTTTTATTAACATTAATATAATCCAGTCTATAGTAAAGGCTATTCGACAAACTTAGCGTAATGTTAGAAAATTGATGGTTATTTTAATAATTCTAATTATTAGTAGCAGGCAATTTAAATTAAATTATAAATATACGTATAAAATCGCGTCAAGCTAAAATAAAAAAGGTAAAAAAATAATTTACGTATTAACGGATAAAAATACAACAGTTTATTTTATTATGCAAAATTGTGTTTTTTCATTTTTTTTCTTGTTTCATTTTATTATGCAAAATGTGACATAATTCCATAGATGGCACCCAAGCAAAGAATATGAAAAAAAAATGAGATCAACTCTACACGCGAGAAAATGAAAAAATAAAAATTGCCTGCTAAATATTACAAAAATGATTTTGTCCGTGAAAATTTGATTACTCATTCCTGAAAAGTTCATTCTCATTTGATAATTTTGTTCAACGCACGACTGTTAATCGACTTAAAATTACATTTAATTATGATTTGCATTTTTCCATCGCTTTAACATATTTGACATATATGTACTTCTTTATTTAATTAAAAACAACGAAAAAAATACAAAAAATGGGCAGTATCATGTATTCCTATATTACAACTTAAATCGAAAATCTACAGAGGCGAAAAAAACATCAATAATAATAATAATCATTTGAAATAAATAACAAGTTACATTCTTTAAAAAAAACTGTTAAAATTAATAAAAAAGAGTCCTATTTAAAATAAGTTCCGTTCAATTGAAACTGTGTGATCTTTAACTTGCTACACCTTTATAACTTTTTTATTTATTTCTTAATAAAAACTCTATTCCTATTATTATATCTTTATATAATAATTATTATTATTTCTTCATTCAGAGTTAGATACACTTTATGATAATTATATTACGATATTCCTTTGTATACAATACACAATCAAACATACATTATGTCTAATTATGTATTAAATAAACCACAAAAATGTGTGTAACGCTACATAATATATTTCTTGTTACGAAAAAAATAATAAGAGATTTCCATAACAAATGAAAAAAAAATCATATATTCTGAGATTAAATGTAAAACTAAACGCATTTAAATGTAACTAGAATCGAATTAAATAAACCTCCTTTTAATTATTGTACGTACATACTTTTAAGTAAATATTTTAACAGTCTCAAGGTACATACATACAATTATAAATATATTAACAAATGATTTAGATGCGTTTAGTTTTGCGTAGGAATTAATAAAAAAAAATAGCTGTCAAGCTGTCAAGAGTCTTTGAAAAGGTCTCAAAATGCCACCGTCCAGCTATATTGGGCAAAAATGAGATCGTTCTAACGCAACCTGATAGAAACCTGTGGGTTCAGACCTGGGGCTGGTGCAAACCTAGCCATGCGTGTAGTCCAGTACACTGTCCAGTGAGAACAACTCCTTGTAGAGCGCTGGGAACACGTGGTGGGGGTGCGCCGCCTTGAAGCGACACAGCGCCTCGAGGTGCATCAGCGATAGTTCTCTGTAATTGAAACATTGTTAACATTACTATTAGTCTGCACAACCGGCGTGCGTGTATGAGATGCATGACCGTAAAGGAGGCAAAAGGAGTAAGTAAGGATCGCAGCTGGTAGCGTTCTGTAGTTTCTGCCTACCCCCATGGGAAAAAGGCATGAGTTTATATATGACGACGACGACGAGAATCAATTCTATTTTATTGTAATTATGATTTTCAAAAGTGCATTTATTTCAAATAGGCACATGCCTATTTCAAATAAATGACTGAACTTTGACTTTGCCTATATGCACTGTTCCAATTGGTCGTTTTCTATCGAGGAGAGCTGGCGACCACTACACGGTTACTCTTTTAAAAATAATTGGCTTTTACAATGCCTAGAAATTACAGTGTTAATAGGTATGGAGGACAGTGATCTAGATACTATACATACCTGAAGGTGGGTATCTTAGCCAGCAGCGTGTCTAGAACAGTGACGTCACCCTTGAGGGGCGCGTGGTTAGTCTCGATCTCATGCCGCATCGCTGCCATCGACATGTTGAACAGGCACTGGATCTCAGGGTTGCCGCGGACACCGTGTCGTTCTGTGAATATTTAAAAATAGTCATATTTTTACAATGCATAATTAGGGGTCAGTTGGAATCAGTTTCATGATAGTCTATGATTAACAGCGGTCACTCAAATTAATCCACAATCAATAATGATCAGTGAACAAGTAGCCTCGGTATGAATGCATAAACCGATTTTATTTAAGGTATTTTTCCTAAATGATCGAATCCACCATGATTTTGGTTTTAAAATAATATAATAATAATATCCCTGGACATTTCACACAGCACCATTTGTCCCAAGCTAAGCAACCTAATGCTATATAAAATGAAATTGAAGACTTTCGTTGTGAAATATATTAAAACGGCATGAGGTTTATATACACTGCGTGCAGGGACCTTGTCAAAAATGGCTTCTTTACCAGTTTTTAAGTAATCAGTAGTATTAAAATTATTTTAATCGCTTTATATGGCTTTTACAGTTTTTAGCGAGAAATTCTATTCGAAGTTAAAATTCTTACCTGGCCACAATAGCACAAGGCTCTGATAGAGCGCAAGTTCAGTCTCAGTCAGTTTGAGTCGCGCGATTGTCTTCGCCGCGTCAAATATACCCACCACTAGCGCTACGTCGCGGGGATCACTGGAATTAAATAAACAAAATTATTTCGATGTGTAACAGACACTATTACATGACAGAACTTATTTTTGGCGTTAAAAATACAGATTATTTCATGTCAAATTCTGAATTTAAATGTAAAATTCTGTAATTAAATATAATATTCGACTGGATTAATATTATTTACTTCTCAAGGTTTTAAAATCGAATGTAACTTTGTGAAATTAAATGTAACTTTCTCAAATTAAATGGAAATTCTCAAACTAAATATAACTTACCGTGCATGCACGCACTCCCTGATGGGCAGCACTACATCTCCATACAACACCTGGTCTCGATTCACGTCGATCAGCCGCGAAAGTCGGACGATGGCTAACTCAAACGAGCCTACAGAGAGAAACAGTTTATTTAGGAGATTTGTTGGTAGTTTTGGAGAGATGGTATAATGTGTATAATGATATGATACTGAATAAACTGTTATGCAAGATGTATTTAGTATGTTTAAATGATATAAAAAAAAAACTTTCATTTAAAAACTTATACTTTTGTCGAAAAAGTAAGCTATGTAAATTGTAATAAACAACTTGTTTGTTTTAAAAAATATATGAATGAATAAGTTTTACGTCCCAGCATTTCAAGAAATATTCCTATATTCTGTACACAATACATATATATTTATAGTAAACCATAAACCATCGAAAAATACTGATAGAAAAAATCTATAAATTTCTCAGAGCCTACATATTTTTCTGCTGTGCCACTCCTGGTCAGAGACTCTCATAAAATTTGAGAAAAAAACCCTAATTCGATGATGAATGATTTATGGATACTATATACTCACCAGACTTTAGCAGCAGTATCTGATCATCTTGTGTAAGCTTCATAAATCCTGGGATAAGTTTCGCGAACTCAATTATATTCTGGATCATCCCAGTCAGTTTGTCTGCGCAGTCCAGCCACATCTCCTCGTATGACATTGAGCTATAGTATAGTAGCCTGGAAAAAAAAGAAGGGTTAGTAAGGAGGTCACATAACATTAGAACATCCTGAAGGCCAATTCTTGTACTAATAAAACGTCCAAATTCAAGCCAGAATCTCGTCACGGCGACAATGAATGTCAAAAATTTGTCAAAAATTTAGGTACGGTCACCAAAGGAGATAAGTAACCAGGGCCGTCGGATATAGTTGAAGTTTGGCAAGAAACCGATGGATGTTTTCGTACCAAATTTAATTTCATTAATAGAAAACAAACAGTTTATTTATCAAATTAAATTTCATTCAAAAATATCCAACGGTTTCTTATTAAACTTCAACTATATCCGATGCCCTGGTTACTTATCTCTTTTGCCGACTGTACATTGATTGTATTTGTCAAAAATACAATCAATTTTGAAGATTGAGACTGAGATTAGAATGCAAACGTTCTTTAAAATACAGGCATTGCCCCTCTGATCATCTGATCAGAAGGACAATTCCCGTAATTAAAAACGTTCAAAATCTAGTCGCAATATCATCACAGCGACAATCAATGTTAAAAATGTAGGGAAATTAAAGGTATTTTTGACAGATTGAGACAAGTCAGACTGTGGACTTCCTTAAAATTACGAGAATTGCCCCTCTGATCTCAAATTCATCACATTTATTTCAATTAAATCAAATTATAAGCACTTTTGGACTGTCAAAGAGTCGTCAGAAAGATGCAGCTCGACGTTCCACGGGCACTCTTTTAAATCAACGATTACAGAACATAACGTTAAGGTTATAACCCTAAAGGGGTAGACAGAAACGTATAGCTAACCCTCATTTCGACGATTATGTTGAGGTCCCATGTAATAGGGAGGCACGTCTATTGCCATACATCGGGGACAAGTTCGGACTGACTACTATCGAGGAATTCCTCATGGAAAAACCCCCAATAACACTTTGGCTGTCCTGAGGATCGAACCTAGGACCCCACGCTCAGCAGTCTCGCTTAAACTAATCAAGAGGTGGGCCATATTAAGTAGGAAAATGGTAGAAAATGGTAGTGTAAATATGGAAATATATTAACTTTTTTATATCAACCCGTTGCGGCTGCGGCTGCGGCGGTTCAGGTTTCGATGCCTGGGTTGGGCAGTGTGTATGGGGTATTCTGTTAGAAAAATTTGGGAACATTTTCAGTTTGTTTTAGCAATGGGCTTGCCCCCTATGACATGCGACCTAAACTGGGTAGTTTAATACATGATAAAGAGCATAGATGCAGATGAACGCTATACTCTAATTTAGTCAATTATGGGGAAAAAACTAGTGATACAAGTAGGTAAGTACCAGATTTAAGAGAAGGTTTCGAAAGCTATACTTTACGTGGCTCAGGGGGCCTAAAAAGGCCACTTTAGCAGAATCATAATAGGATAACAATTTATGAATCATATTAAAAATATATATATTTATATTATCGCGCAATTTACCTATTTGACAGTTTTGTATGGAAATTCGTAAAATGGTCCACCAATGTTGACACCAAATATTGATTGATATGAAATGAATTGTAGGTGATTAAACTATTATGTGTAACCATTTAACGAAAATTAGAGGAATTGCTAATGATCTGCTGGGAATTCAGGAAATGAATAGCTTTTAGAGGTATTGCTTAAAGTGGCCTTTTTAAGCCCCCAGTAATTAAAAAACCAGTATACTCACTTTGACACATCCTGTGGCTTTCTGAACATCTCGTGTATGAACTCCAGCTTAGGGTTGGTATTCGCGTGTGCTTCAGCCAAACTCTTCACAAGGACCTTGCTGATATCGCCCTCCGCTGTAAAAGGAAAACAGGTTTAGCTACTCGCCGATAGATGGCAGTGTTTTAAATTTAATGCAAAGAGTTCTACTTACAAAAAATAAAATAAATAAACATTTTCAAATAAATAATAGTGACATTACTACAAACAATCTTAGCAAGCATTCTAAAGCTAAATAACAAAATTATACAATTAATAAGTATAAAATAATATAATATTATTTATGAACGAAAGTAACTAAAAAAAAACGAAACAAATTTTTATTGACATTTGACAATTCCTATCAAATTAGAAATTGAAAAATTTTTTTTTGGTTAAAATCATAATGAAATTATAAAAAACCACGGCTATGGAGCCATTGACTGCATTTTTATTAGGTTCTTGTTGTTGCTGTTTATGTTGGCGTAAGTATAATCGAATTTTCATATTCATATAAGCTAGTACGCTGAAGTTTAGTCCTCTCAAAAAAAGGCTAAACCCACATGCAGTATGTGGAACAATCCTGGAAGATGAGTCAAAGATAACCTTCCATGAGCATGAGCTATTTGTTTTTATAACTTTACTTGCAGCGCCCCGCGGTTTCACCCGCATAAATTTCGTTCCCGTGGGAATATCGGGATAAAAAGTTATAAAAAGTTATAAAGTTATAAAGTGTCCCTATATGTTAATCCTGGTTATAAACTACCTGTGTGCCAAATTTCATTCAAATCCGTGCAGTAGTTTTTGCGTGAAAGAGTAACAAACATTCATCCATTCATCCTCACAAACTTTCGCGTTTATAATATTAGTAGGATTCCCTGCAAGAGACGAAAAATAATCTATCAGCCATAATATTCAGTCGACTGCGCGTCTGTGGTACAATATGAGCTACGAAAACCATTACTGCTGCGAAATAAAATGGCGGTGCTAAAGTCAAAGAGTTACCATGGATTTTCGGTTGACTATACCATGAGGAGTGGGTTCAATTCCCAGGTCGAGCAATGTGTACTTGGAATTACTCAGTAGCAGTATCGATTTGTGCCAGGTAGATGGCAATAAGCTCGCTCCCTGTTACATGGGACTAAAACATAACTGGCGAATTGTGGATGTACTGGGGGTCTAATAAGGCCTCTTTAAGCGATACCACTAAAAGCTATTCATTTCCTGAATTCCCAGCAGATCATTAGCAATTCCTCTAATTTTCGTTAAATGGTTACACATAATAGTTTAATCACCTACAATTCATTTCATATCAATCATATTTGGTGTAAACATTGGTGGACCATTTTACGAATTTCCATACAAAACTGTCGAACAGGTAAATTGCGTGATATGAATTGCACACAGATCATAATATATTATGAATTTTCAGTTTGTGACCATTTTACGATTTTTAATATGATTCATATTGTTATCCTATTATGATTCTGCCAAAGTGGTCTTTTTAGGCCCCCTGTACACCTCTCACACCCTGACGCCTGTAATCACCGAAGGGTTCGGCCCTTCGGTGACTACAGGCGTCATGTAATGTTATGTTTGGTTCCAGGTACATACAAAATGGTGTGCGATAATTAACTAGTACTACTCCTAGTTCTACCTCTGTCTGTCTAACCATAGTACTATAATTTTTATTTTATTTATTTTTTCTAATTATTAGCCGCTTGTTTATTGCCGTTTTGTTTAACAATGCCGATACCATTGGTAGTAATAAAAGAACCGAATTCGAACCAATACGGGGTAGATGAAATGAGAATGAGACATGATGGGCCCGTTTTGAATAACGTAAGTTTTGTTTTTATTTATTATACAGGGTGGCAGAGCCATAGATGGGCAAACTGTGACCATGAATTCAGCACATTCTAGACCCCCGAAGCGTATAAATATTTCGTCGGTTATCAAAATAAGTTTGCTGTTTCATAGAATAGAAAACTGCAATACCTACGCGGTCAAAATGTATGGAACAGCAATTTATTTTTTAAGCAACTGACAAAAAATTTCAACGCAAAGGGTTCAGAATCATGTACTGAATCCATAGTAACAGGTTTAGAGTTGATACCCCTGCCGCGCTGTACCATTGATAGAAAATAGTTTGAAATCACCAACCCGCAATGGGCAAATGTGGTGATCTATTTTCATTCCTTCTCTGATTGAAGAGCCTCTGGCATGTAATGGGATAGACAGGTTAGTAAAGGTGGTCATCACAAAAACCTGTGAACGAGGTGACCTATTCCTAGCAGTGGATAAAAACGTAATAAGAAAATCCTAAAACCGCCTTTTGCTGAAATTAGGTATTGACTTATAATTATCATCTGCCTAGCCTTGTCCCAACTGTTTTGGGGTTGACTTCCAGACGAGATGCAGCTTAGTACCAGTATTTTACATGGAGCTACTGCGTATCTGACTTCCACAACCAAGTTACTGGATAATACGATACCCCTTGGTAAGACTGGTTGTCAGACTTTCGGGCTTCTGACGGCCCGTAACGACCAACTCAGTTACAGAGTGAAACTATACTTCTTGGTAAGATTGGTTGTGAGACATTCGGGCTAGAACAATAATTTGATATTTAATTTATTTTCAGCTAAGAAGCAGCCTCCGATTCTTCCCATTTGATGGCTTCAATCATGCTATTCCTCGTGCAGGCCTCGCCGGTCCAAGGTTTAACTTATTCTGGGACCATAACGATATAAATATTGAAAAACGAAACGGCTCTCGATAACTTGAAACTGTTGTGGAATTAAATATTCATAAAACTTTTAGTGGCCTCTTATTTATACATTTGTAAACAGACAGGTTATTGACAAAATGGAAGCTACGGTTGCCCATAGGCACCTGCGGCTTTTCGACACAATTCCAACCTAGGAAACTAAAGTTAAACTTTCTCCTGTGCTAGTAGTCTCAAAATACAGAAATCCTCCTTGGAGACATATGTGATGTGGAATTTCCCTGAATTTAGGTACTGCTTTAATGGAGATATATGCAAACTCACTACATTCCTATCTATTTCTATAATAGCATAAAAATTTGAATAAAAATGACACTCCTCATAAATACGAAAAAAAAAACTAAGAAAAAAAGATATTACATACAAAAAATGATAAACGAAAAAAAAACTGGCAAAATAAACGTTTAGCGTAACCGAAACAATCCAACATCATCCACTTACAAGGCAAATCATCACTCGAACTATGACTGGACCCCTGGTGTCTTCTATTCGACACAGCATTAGGATTCACCATGCCCATCCCAGACATATTCATATTTAGCGGATCCATCAACCTCCCATGCCCGCTACTGGACGTCAGGTCATCCGGGCTCAAATCTTCACTAGTCAAGGACACCGAACTTTGCCCGCTCACCAACACAGAATTTTGGATATCCATAGGACTATGTTGGATGTTCGAGGGACTATGCAAGAATGTTGTGGAGTCCACGTAACTGGCAACAAGATTATCAACTCCCATTGATGTTTCTGGTTTAATTTCTTGCTTTATATTTATGACGCCGCTTGAGATTGACGCGGGGGACTGGATCCTGTCTTGGTCGTAGCGGTCGAATTCTTGTATTCGTGTCCTCGGGAGCTCGTTTATGGATGACTGTCGCATGGATGTCGTTGACGTCGTGGCTGTTGACGTGGACGTTGAGCCGGATGGCCGAACTATTGTCGTTCCTTTTTGCTGATCGTCTATAGGTAAGTTTGGTGTTAGTGGGTGGTACTACCAATAGCTAAAGTTATACTCCTATATGTATTATTATTTAATTTCTTAAGCATGGTACTTAATTGTGAAAAATCTGTAGTGAGTCGGATTTTATTTTGATGGTGGCTTAACCGACAAAATTAACGCATTCATGCAAGATGTTTTTTTTTTTTTGTCATTGCAATTGTTTTGCAAGCCACAGATGGTCCACCTGATGGTAAGTGGGTACTGCTGTCCAAGACCAACACTAAGAAATCCTGATACGTGCAGTACTAAGGATAGGGGTCATATCTCCCCATATAAGTCCTTATGCTGCTTAAGGGAGGTGCGCTTAGAAAAATTCTAATTATCTTACGTTTGCTTTGCAGCAATTTGCAGGTTAGTATCGGGTTGTATGTGCAAAAAACCGTAAGAAAAATTGAATTTCGCGGTCTCCCGTGACTTTTTCGCCTTAATAATACACAAAGAAGATCCAAAATACATACCATGACTGATAAAGTCAGGGTCCAGGAACCCTCCAGTCTGTTTCGGCTCGTAAGCTGTGGTGGAGTCGACGTAGTCTGCGGACACATCGTAGGGTTGTTGCTGGGGCGGCTGCGGCTGGATCCCACCCATGTTGGATGTGAGGGCTGGACCCGCGTTGTTGTACCCGTATGAGGACAGCGGGGATCCATAGCCGGGGTAGCTGTTGATGATAAAGTTGGTTGGTTAGGTATGTGATTTTGGTTCTAAATATAGAAGCTAGTTGGTTGTTGGTATCCTGTATTTCTGATTTTAATTGTATTTATGTTGTAAAACCTATGTGACCAGCAGTGGACGTCTTACGGCTGAAATGATGATGATGTGAGTTAAAATATCTTAATGCAAAAAACTAATTTGGTCGCACATTAAATAATTTATTATCTAAATAGGTAACATTTATAAATGTAAATTGGAAAAGAGTTTCAATGTTTACTCGAGTTTCAATGTGAGCTTTCCCAAGTCAAGTAAAATTATCTCGTTGAATGTAAATTAATGTCTCATTAAAAACAGTAGCGGCGATGTATTTAATTTCCTAGAATATTAACAGTAGTCCTGCATACCGACGACAGCTGTTCGGCTTAACAGAAATACAAAAAGTCACATAAAACTCCTATTAAGAAACAAGCTATCAATTATGATGAGTAATTGAAGTATCCCACTTCACAGCAAAAACTGTCGCGTTAAGAATTTTCCCCTCATTCCTTAACAACTATTTACTGTTAAATCCAATGAAAAACCAATCGTAAAACTATTAACAGGCATCTCAGACGCGCAATAATAAAAACAACGCCATCTATCATTCTTAATGAGAAACGCTTAGTACCGCTACTCGATACTAGGTGGCAGTATTTACAGTTTACCGTTAAGCGCCATTCAACTTCGTCACGACAGTATACCGTTGGACGCTTACAATAATGACAGCGTCTGATGCACCGCTGACACAAATTGAAGTCCGTGCAGTAATGAATTACAACGGTGACGGTAAACTAGAAAGCTCGGAATTCTAACGAGTCATAGTTTTGTCGTTTGACTGCCAACCATTATGCATTTTATTGCCAAGTTGCATGAATAACATATTGTATTGCACGTTTGGCATAAGATGTGGAACGTAATTCATTACAGTCTTGAAGGGCAGTCTTTGCAATTTTAACATTCTACATTCCATTCCAAGTACAAAATATTTGGATTTAGGACATGGATAGCATACGAACAAAGCTTTTATTTTGTTGCTAAGTCTGTTATGGTGTTATTTACGAAATTTTGAATGAATAAATAATATTGATAACAGTTTTTCAATTTAGTATCGTACCTGCCCCTCAAAATTAAACAAATTACGAGAGGAAAATCGCAATAGCATTTTCATTGTTTCACTTTTCGATAATAGATGGCGTTACTTACCCATTATAATGACCATGGAACTGGTCGCTTGAGCTCGGCGTCTGTTGCTGGGCGTCGTATACCGAATCAGGCGCTGTATCAGTCTGCGCTCTCATCTGTGCACGATGGAACCGCACCTCATCCTCCACCTTCTCACGTTGCTTTTTCGACATACGTCCGAACTTCACCGCTGAAAACGTAGAATTAAATTGTTGGTTTAGTTCTGCCACTCACCGCCACAAGCGCTCGCGTCGCGCACGAAAAACTAATGACACAAATGACATAACAGGGAATCCGATATTCGCATCGTTCCCATGCGTCTTAATATTCACACGACGAAAAAAACGCAGCTAAAATCGGCGAGCCTAACAATACAATGCAATTATGTTCTCAATGACACCTAGCTTCATCGCTTAGTTACTCAATACCTGCACACATAGGCCGGTGTAGTGTGCGAAACACGAACGAAACGCGTTCTTTCGATAGTGTGCGTGAACAAACGGGTGTTGATTGGTTGTGTGTGTAGGGTGCGCGTTCGTGTGTGTCCGGGACACTTCGGCCGTTGGCACACTGCCTAGTAGAACAACGAACTCGCGAACTCTGACGTATGTATGTATAGTACGTGCGAGTGACGTATTCTTGCTACGTAACTCGGCGCGATCCCGTTGGGCGGCAACGCGGCCGATTTGAATTACGGACGCGGTTCGAACATCGAATTCCTCATGAGGTGCCTTTTTAATTTCGTTGCTTAAAATTACTTTTCAAGGAATAGAGTTTTGTGTTTAGAATTCGTCTATGAATTTTCTTTGTGAGAGAGGTTCGATGACTTTTACATATCCAGTTTAGGTTGACCTGTCTTTGTGAGTAGTTTGTTTATCGACACGGGTCTTGTGTTTTGGTTAGTTTTTCTACATGTATTTAGGAACAGTCGATCCATAGTTTGTCGTCCCAGATTTTTGTAGAAACAATTAAATTTGTAACAATAGTTGTTTGTTCTCCAAAAACAAAGAAAAGTCGTTGAACTGTATGTGTGTCGAAAAATATTTATTTTTGGTCTTAAATCAATAGAAGAGGCTCGTTTGGGTATGCGGAAGGATTTAGCTAACATGGTTTGCGAGCTGTGATGATATCATAGCCACATTGCAAATAGAAACTTAGTACGTAGGTAGGTAGGTACAGAAAATATCTAAATAGAGATTTGAGATTCAAAACTGGCATTAGGGTCGTTTCCCCTTCCAGTCATTCGGAGCCTGCTGGAGATGGGACAAGCCTATATCCAGCACAACTCTGAACATTTAAATTTTTCTCACACAAAGACTCCGGCAAAAATTACTCAAGAAAATAAATATCACGGAAAATAATGTACAATATTTTCCCAACAAAAAAATCTCAAGCGAAACCGCGTGCAAACGTAACACCTAACATTATAAAACAATAATGTACTAGTATATGTAGGTACTAGTCTTGAATTGGTGCATGTTACATAAAGTCGTCCTGTGTGTGTGTGTGCGTTGTGTTCGCGTAAGAAACTGTGTCTATGTGTGTGTCGCTGTAAAAACTTGGATATGTTTATGTTACGCTTCATGACTGCTATATTGTGCAATGTGTAGGGTTGGGAGTTGTCGATGGTTTGGGGTTGTCGATATTTTTATTAACAGAAGTTTTTTTTTGACAATTTAAATGACTTGTCATTTTCAAATGGTTTAAGACTTTAAGAACTATTACTGATTCTCATTAAGTATATTAGTTTTATGTGCTGTGAAAAAAATCAAGTCAACACCTGTTTAATTAATTATCATTGTGTACGGATAATACTGAAATTGTTGCGTGTAAGTTACTATTACCATTAATGGATTAATTAATAGATATTTCATCTTTTCTCTTTGTCTATGAAGTAGCATTATTTGGCACATGCGGCCTCCTGTCTTTCTACATAACCCAGCATGTTCTTACATAAAATATTCTATCAGAAACCACCAATCTATCGACATAACAACTAACTATCGACAGCCGCGCATCTAGTCAGTAACCAGTCATTGCGCAACAAGTCGTATGCGCATGCGCACGCGTCGCCGGTATCGCGTTATGTATGATCTATGATCTACAACGTGACATGTTATGCAGAAGTACTAGTGTAGTTAGACAACTAGGGATGAGAATGGGAACTAATATGGCGTAACAATTCGTAGAGGACACAAAAAACGCCATTGATGCCGCGATTCACGTTGCCTACAGGGGGCATAAAAAGGCCACTTTGGCAGAATTATAATAGGATAACAATATGAATCATGTTAAAAATCGTAAATTGGTCACAAACTGACAATTAATAATATGATCTGTGTGCAATTCATATCACGCAATTCATCTGTTTGACAGTTTTGTATGGAAATTCGTAAAATGGTCCACCAATGTTTACACCAAAAATATGATTACAATTTAACAAAAATTAGCGGAATTGCTAATGATCTGCTGGGAATTCAAGAAATGAATAGCTTTTAGAGGTATTGCTTAAAGTGGCCTTTTTAGGCCCCCAGCTCTGTATCTCTGAGAACAGCAACCTAACAACTTTATTCTAACGATTTGCCTTAATTAAAATTTTCTGTGAATTATTTCGACAATTTATCGACAGTTTTTCTAAACTATCGATAAAACTTCAAACCTTTCGATAAACACTATCTGATCGTTACAAGTATTGCGCAAGTACTCGTCACTACACGCGTCGGCGACGTCTTGCTATGTGAACTCACGCGATTTGGCGTGACATATCGTTTGTATGTTATTATGTACGTCTTTGTGCGGAGAATAATATTGTTTTTATAATAATGGAGGGCGTTGTTAGCACGAATGCTGTGATTGTGGGTGGTATAGGGTTTATTGCAAAGGGCCATGATTAGATTGTAATTTGTAGTCACGGAATATGACTATTTCCTTGTTAGAGGAACAACCCTATGTCTATTAGTTAGAAGGGTTATTTTTGCAAAGACAAATATTTTTTTTTTGTTTTTTTTCTTTAAATTTGTGTTCGATGAAGCTTTTCAACTATTCCCTGTAGTAAGAGTTGAAAAAAAAAGTTTGATAAAACCGATAACAGATGGCGCTAGTAGTACTCCAATGTTCAGTTTCACTTTGTTTAGATTTTCACGTTTGGGCCAATATTTTTAATTCAAACTCTTTTAGTCTATCGTTAGAAGTTCTCATTCGATTCCCTCTATAATTAGAAGGATTCATTCGATTCCCTTGCAATTCTCTCAATTTCTAAAATAACCTAAATTATATAAATAAATTGTTGCCGACTTAATGGTGATTTTACTGACGTACACCTACTCACAAAGTAGTAATTTTATCATCAATATTATTGTTTATATGGGAATTTTATTACCTAAAAGCATTATTCATTTATTATACTGTGACTATGTGACCATTTACAACCATAAGTACTTACCTATAGTAGGTACGGTCTATGGTTATATGTAGGTATACTATAGTAATGATGGTAAGAAAGAATAAACTGGCAATCATGACAATGGAGGGAAATTCGTTTACAAAACGTTTTTGTGCAGCTGGTTCTATGAAGACATAATGTCCATGCCTTGGGCTAATAAAAGTTTGCCCAGCACTGAAATAAAAAGGGTAATAAACAAAAATGTAATCTGAATAAATTCTCAAAATTAAAAGTGGTTTTTTAATGAAAACATTTTGCCCACGAGTGGGACTCAACTAAAACAATTACAAGTAACTCCTGGACTCATTTCTACACCGCCATTTCTCACTTGCTCTGAGTACTTATGTAGTATAAACAGAGCGTTATCAGCAACTGATAAGAGGTCGATGACCCAACGCTCGCTTCCTCATCGCTCGACACGTGGTTTTGAGGTGAATTCGAATTCTTTTCTTTATTTTATTGTGATTTGTATGTGGAATCATTCTTGTTGGAATTTTAATAGTTATCATTGTGTGTAAATGTGGGTGTGGGTGTGTAAATTGTGTACTTATGTAAACTTTATGTTGTAAAGGTGCAGGTAGAATGAACTATTTTTTTTCTTCCTATTTTATGTTTTATATCTAGTTTACGTTAGTGATTCACACGATTTCAGATCTCTTAGATTCCTACGGAACTGATGTCTAAATAAATGTGAAATTAAGAGTTAAAAAAATCTAAATTATACTCTCCAATAATGTTTTTAAAACCGACTTCAAAAAAAAAAGGAGGAGATTAGGCATGCGGCGTACATCTTTTTTAAAAATAAATTCGTAAACTAACCTTTCTATTTCTTTCCTATCCATATTAATTTAATTTCAACTAAAACCTCTTTCCTCGTTCAAACAAAAATTCCTTCAAAACAAAAAAAAAAAGCGTTCTACTCACCATCACGACTCATCCCAAGTTTCAAACACTTCTGTAACCGACAGTACTGGCATCGATTCCTGTTGACTCGATCCACCACGCACGCCTTGTTCCGAGGACATTGATAGTTCACCACTGGAAGAGAGCACAGGGTTAGTATCGATACCTACTGGCATTCAAACATAATCCAGCCTATAATGTTTCCCACTACTGGGACACGAGAGGGCCGTAATCCACCACGCGGGCCCAGTGCGGGTTGATAGATTCGACAAATAATATGAGCAGTGGTGGTCCAGTGGTAACGGCCGCGACTTACGAGTTCTAGGTCGTGGGTTCGAACCCAGACAGGTGCTTTCCTTTGTGTAAATAATTTCATCACCACTGCTCTCAAAACGGTGAAGGAAAATATCGTGGGGAAACCGGCATGTCCTAGAACCAAAAGTTCGAAGACATGTGACATGCACGAACCCGTACTGGGCCCGTGTGGTTGATTTACAGCCAACTCCCTCTCACAGAGAGGAGGCCTGTGTCCCAGCAGTGGGAACATTATAGGCTGTTTATGCATAGATATAGAGAATGGACTGAGCGTTAGCCTCACAAAAGTTACTACTCGCCAGTATCAGGTTGTATGTTGATCTAAATATGATTCGCGGCCGTAAAAAATATTTTTTTAGAGAATTTTAATCCTAAAAATCATCAATTCAACTCTTCTCAACTCTCTATTTCATGAAATCATGACATTTGAAGCCGATTCTAACTCAAGGAGTTGTATCGCTGATTCTAATGATTATAATTCTGTAAAGCCATATTCGTTACGGTCGCGATCATATTTGAATTAACATACAACCGACACTGACCTGAAAATTGCAAAAAACGTAAGAAAATTTGAATTTCGCGGTCGACCATAACGTACTCCTTATGGCGAAAGTGTCAGGGTTGCCCGCGAAATTTGGCCTTACAGACGTTTTTTTGAAATTTGCAGGTGAGTTGCCGATTGTACCCTTAGCGCATCCCTCTTAAAGGCATAATCAGTCGTTCAAAATAAAGTCTTTATGTCCGAGATATATATAATATTCTAGCCTAAAATAAAGCCCGGAATACACATGTTTGTAACTTGCACAAATGTCTGCAAGTAGCTTGCATGCATGACAACTTCTGATTGGTGAATACCATAGTGGCATGCAAGTTACTTGCAGACTTTTGTGCAAGGTACAGGCATGTGCATTTCGAGCTTTTAATCATGCAAGTTACGGTCAGTTCAACAGTAAGAAAGTTGGAATGGCTATCTTTAGGTCATACATAGAGTATAAGTTCAAATCTTACCTCTTAAATCTATGGAGATGAATCCACCTTTAGCAAGCATTGATTCCGCCTTAATTAAAATTTCAAACATATATCTTTCTCCCTTTTTTGTATCCTACAACTCTCTCTGTCTCTTTCACATCTTGCTTTCTTATTTTATATTTTAAAAGCCATGACTTAACTTCTAAGTCTGCGTACCCCTAAGAAAGAAACCAATGCCCTTACTGTTGATAACTCTCCTTCGTTTTCATACATAACAATTCTGATAAGAATTATTACTAGAAAGCTTACATGAACGTTGATAAGAAAATGATGTAAGAATTATGTGAACTGCCTTCATTTAAAAAAGTTCCTAGCTGCATGGAGTCCGAGGCAACTGAGGGTCATACATACTGCGATCACAGATCTATCTACTCAGTGTTCATACACACGAGTGACAGCGTCGACGAGTATCGACGGCGGCCGTCAACGCATGTCGATGGCTGCAGTTTAACGCGTGTCGCTCCTGTGTATGCACACTTAGCGTGGTGTACATCATAATCACTTATCCTAGAAAAGCGTTTCCATCACATTATATCGGCTATCATGAAAATCTGACATTTTCACTAGTATTTGACATTGACAGTGACAGGTGTCAAAAACGCTCTGTATGTGGACAACTGTTACACTGTGTGACCGTTGTCCACTTTCTTAGGAAACCAAAGACATACAAAAATGAAGCGGTAACAGCCCATTTCCTTCTTGCTTAAAATGAATTAAGGAAAAAAGTCAAAAATAAAATTATTGTTTCTAGCCAGATAAGCTAAGAAGCAGTTGTGTTTTAACCGTTTATGGTCTGCGATTTAAATGCCTCCGTCATAGACGTGTAAACAGACATTCAGACTGGCTTAAGGAAAAAGCGCCCACGACATTTCATTGAAACTTTAGAATCTTCAAGAGCCTTGCCGGTTTTATATTAAAAATTATTAATATAAAACCGGCAAGGCTCTTTGTGCAGCCCACCTGTGCAAAGATTTCTGTCTTTGCTTTCTAGCTGCTAGGGCATTACACCCAGAATTTAGTCTAATAAATCCAGATACCAAGGTTGTAGCACGCCAAGGTTTTAGTTTACTAGATCCAGATATCAACGCTCTGTGTCGTGGTGTGGGCATGGGTCCTTAAGAATTATTAGAACTCTTTTTTCAAATATTATTTTCGGCCAGTCTTATTTCATCTAAGCAGGCTAATCGATGTGAGAGATTATTTTTGATTTTTTTGGCCATTCTCTAGCAGTTTATATGTAAGGAGGTTTGTTAATGCCAGTTTATAATCTCTGGTAAAATAAATATAGCAGATAAACAGATGCCGACCTGTGCTCTGGGACCGTCTGAAGAATCCCTTGCATCCTTCGCAGGTGATGACGCCGTAATGGACGCCCGAAGACTTGTCGCCGCACACCTTGCATGGTATTATCTCGATTTGAGCTGAAACAAATGGAAAAATATCATTAATTACATGTGATTTTGGTATTAGGAAAAAGATGTGACCTTTTTACATAAGGGTCCAATATGGCAAATCAGAAATGAATTGTGATTTTTTTTTTGGCAGTGTGTGACGAAATGATGCATAGTAGTACAATAGCAAGGAATATAACATCACTGTATCGATTAGAAAAACTATTACCTAACGCGTTCAGAAAAAAAAAAAATCCAGACAAATGACAATCAAACAAAAATTAGATTCAACTGTCAATCAAAAGCGTCTTTTCTAATTTTCTGATAATTTTTAAAACCAACTTTACAATATAACGTAATTCTATTAACCCTGCTTATCCCAATCCCGTTCAACCGTAAAGATAGAACTCGTACTTGATTCGCGGCCATTTTTGGTCGCAAGTTCATCGACCCCGAGGCAAGGTCGGATCGCGGCCGATGACTTGTGTAAGCCTGTGTGCGTACCGTGTGACTACAGGGACAGCCCTTTGGTAGGTGTAGGTGGGTGTACACACACAGTATTGCCCGATCCCCTTTTGTTGAGATTTTTAATGGAGCTGGAATGCGTCACTTGTCAGCGGTTTTGAAATCGATAATGTTTTTTATTTGTTTTGGAAATGGAGCCATTTTTGAGTTGTGCCACACAGAATTTTAGAGCTGTGTCACGCAGTCAAAAAATTGCATCACCGACCTGGGTTTTTTTTTATGTTGGCTACTCCTATTTTGACAAATGAATTATTAAGCTCAGCAAGGGCAAAACAGTAGAGTATTAGAAAAAATATATATTTTTACAGCAAAAAAGGAAAATTTTAAGCTAATTCTTACACGGCTCTCATCAAGAATTTAATGAGAAAAGCAATTAAAATCATATTTACAAAGTGTTGTATGTCATTTATATAATTATTTTAGGAGAAAATGATTCAAATATTCTTTATTTTTAAAGTAAAAAGGAAAATTTTAAGCTAATTCTTACACGTGGTTCTCATTAAGAATATAATGAAAAAAGTAATTAAAAACATATTTACAAAGTGTTTTAATATGACATTTATATAATTATGTAATTATTTTAGGATTTAGTAATATGATTTCTGGTTAATTGTCATCGCTTAAGCTGTTACAGATAATTAATCTAACTTTTCATTTATAAGAATAACATTCTGGCTCATTTTTCGTTATCCATTTTGTGTTCAAAATAAAATGAGGCAATATTTCCAAAACAATAGTTTCTTAAAAAAACCTAATTGCATTCCGTAAAACGGAACTCAAAACAATAGTTTAAGCGTTCCGTTCTACGCAATAGCACAGTTAGTTGACAATTTACAAAATTACAGTCTTCGCAATATCCTCCTTGGTTCAACTTTGTCATATAATGCACGGTTCTGACATTTCGTCATTGGAATTCAATGAATTGGAATTGGGTCAAAAGTTTACAGATTATTTGTGTCAGTTTACGACCGGTTTTCCCAGTAATTGGGTTATCGAGGTCAGTAAGCAAACGCTCTATGTAAAATACTGATATTTCCTGTAGACTGGTCTGATAATTGGGGAACCCACAATAGCAATGGATTTGATTTTGACAGTTCAACAATATACATTGCGTTATTTGCGTTGTTGACAAGATTTTTTTTTCGAACATATGAAGCAATGGATTAGCAATATCCTTCAAATCATTGAAATTTTGATGTGTGTTACGCAATTATGGTGCGAAACATAATTTAGTTGTCAATGATTTTCCTATAAACAATGCAATATTCGAATAACCAAGTATGGAAACCATATTCACACGCTGAAAACCACATCCAAATCGACCAAGCAGTTTCCGACCTCAGTAGAGCGAGACACAATGACACAAATATAATATATCTATCTCTGTCTTACTGCTCAGCTGATTATGACGTCATCGGCCGTCGACCGCGGGCATGTTCGGAATTGTATCACGCCCCGCTACGTCATGCAACGGTCAGCCTTTTGGATTTGGAACGTATATGATTTACAGTATGTAATGCAGTGTTTTGTTTTTTTTTTTGTGGCTGAATGGGGATATGGCCCTTGTGTTTAAAAAAGGAATCTGTCATTTTTGAGTTTGGAAGTTTAGAATTCAAAGTTTAGTGTACCTAGGTATTTTGTTATCGACTTCTTATTTTTCCGTAAATAACTCAGATAAATGGAATTATTAACCAAAATAACTCTAATATTGGTATTCTTCTGCATCCGGTTAGACTGGAAGCTGACCCTGACGGATGGGAAAAGCTAAGCAGATTGATTGAATACTAGAACCGCTGATCGGGCAATAGCAAATAGCAATTCTATCAGGACGGAAAATTCCATAGTTATCCCTGAATATTTAAGAAAAAAAAAACTAGAACCAAACCCACCTATATTTGAATCTAGCATGATTTCGAAAAAGCTATTCACATCTAACATCAAGCTATACATATATTATGTACATTTCCCGTATAAGCTGACTTCTCATTGTACAAAAAACCTATACAATGCGTGGTCAGCGAAGACTGGTATTGTAAAGCTGTATAAGTCGTCGTGTGTACCACCGTTTTCATCATCACAACTAGCTTCAAAACTTCTAACTGACCGACTCCTTGACAATTCAAAAATGCCTGTAAATGGTTTCATAGAAATAGAGCTTGAGTTTGAATAGAAAATAATAAAAAAATGCTCAGATTTACACGGAACAATAATGCTATGACCTCCAACATCTCAACAATACACAACATGACACGTGTCTATTAGTCAAGCATGAGATCCTCGAGAAAATCTCCGAAAATGGTATTGCTATGCCACCCGCTTTCACCCACAACGTTTGAGGAAACAAAATGACAGGACCATAGATACTTTAACTTTTTAACCAAGGAGTACACTTGACAATCGAGTGATTATTCGATATTCAATTTGCATTCAATACTATGCTTTACACACCCACCGTACGTCACGGGTCAATGTCCTCTCGAAGCCTCAACAAGGCTTTCGTTAGGGTTGCCAATAAAAATTAAAGAAGAAAATTTTGAATGAAAAAAGTTTTTATTAATTAAAGAAAAATATGCGAATTTTCTTTTTATACGGAAGTGGCAATTTACTTATTTGAACTAAAATTAGGGATATCTTGAAATGGACTAGTATTTAATAAATAACGCTGTCTTGCATGGCAATAACTAAAGTTTTTCTGTTACAAAATAGGTTGCTATTTATCAAATTGTCAAATAAATAAAATGATTATCATTATCAGTATTCCGCGAAAAACTCCAACTTCAGCAGTGACACGTGCCAACCATGGTTCTAGTCCCAAATTTAAATTTTAATCTAACGGCTTACGTCAGGGGTCATCGACCGCAGTTGTCCGAACTAGCGATACAAACAACGTTATTGTGACACCCCTAAATTCGCGACCAAGACTCTATCACCTCTGTATAAAGTTTAATTTCATACAGCAATTGGTATGTGAATTGCTAAAATATTTTTGCATTTACTAGTTCGAAATTCGAATGTGAGTCGAGAAATTGTTTCTATACTATCTTTAATGATGTTTTTTTTTTTTGCAAAGTGGCAGGATATTCTCGTTATGTTTATTTAAATTTTTGTTCAAAAATTTAGTTCTTAATTTTATTCAACTAAATAAATACCTAGCTAGTTTTAATACGAATTTTAGCAAGTTTATAAATAAGATCTCAGGAAACTTAAAGAAGCTTCGTAGCTAAAAATACTGTCAATACTGGTGACTAATTCTTAAAATAATATCTCACTCAGTCTCAGGTTTAAAATAGTACCAATAAAGATGTTTACTTCGATTTAAATCGACTACCTTGATCCCGCGGCTTTTCCCACTCAGATCAGACGTTTACACAGTGGCACAGTACATATTATAATTATAATAAATTTATACAAAATATTGTAAAGAGTAACTAAGTATAGAGTTTCTCGCCCATTCTTCTCCATACGAAACTACCTTTTGGAAGGGGCGACTAGAATCAATTCTATTTTCTTGTAAATTTGGACGTTCAAAAGTGCCTTTTTAAATGGCTTACTTAGAATAAATGACTGTTCCACTTCGACAAACATAGCTCCTGAAGATGTTTTTGTTAAATCTTAAAATATTGTAATTTAATCAACTCTCCACTATTTTAAATAATCTAAATAGAAGTTAAAACCGTCACATTTCAAGTCAAAGATGAAGAAATATCGTACCTGCAGAAGCAGCATTAATCCAAAGTTCAACAACACTGGCTGTTGCAAAAGAATATTGTTTTAATTGCATAACGAGCGAGCCAATATGATGCAAGTTTATGCGTCAACAAATTAAAAATGGAATACCATCTTATGTGCCTTGTGGCGACAAAAGATTGTATGTTGTAAGATACGATGGTTAGTCCTAAAAGCCAGGTGATAACTGAAGACCAATTCTCGTAATTTAAAACGTTCAAAATCTAGCCGCAGTCTCATCTCGGCGACAAACAAATGTCAAAAACTTGTCAAAATGTAGGGAAATTAGACGTATTTTTTACAGATTGAGACTGAGATCTGACTGTGAACATTCTTAAAATGATGAGAATTGCCCCTCTGATAATAGGACTATTGTTTGTTTTTTCTTTATAAAAATTATAATTCTGTTATCTTTTCTATCATTTACTGTTAATATTTTCCAAAATAATACAAATATTATGGTTTTGTTGCTATGGAAAATCTCCGACTCCCTAAGTCACAGCAGTATTTAAATTGACCTTTGTATTAAGCCTTTTATGTTTTAGCCCTAAGGGCTTTTGGTCAAATAAATAATTTATATTGTAAAGAAGGTAAAAAGGCCCAGGTAATTTGAGAATTAAAATGTTGTTTCGTAAAATAATGAATCTGTAATAATTACTCTTAGCTCATTAATATAATAACTTTAGTTTTGCTGGTAAAAATGGTCCACCAAAGAAACTTATAATCTGCTAAAGAAAACGAGTTTACACTCCTGTTTTCCATTTAATATGGGAGCTAACTTATTAAGGCTGATTTTAATGATCAGAATGATGACTTTTATGGAAGCACTTTGTTGAATTGACAGATGTCTTAGTTGACAGCTGTCTACTACAAATAATTATTTCACAGATTATAGTTTTTATTTTTAATATGACTGTTTTCTCTTACAAAGCCACCGATTAGTACTATTTTTACTCAAACTCAAGAGACGTAGAAAATCAAACAAACAGCCTCATTTATTAATAAATCGATTAAATATAGTTTTGGCTTCAGATCAGCTGTGAGCGGTCGTCGAACCCCAGTTCGATTGTCTCACTAATGTATTGTAATCACATTCTTCTAACATTGCACAAGTTTTTAAATGAACCGTCTGGTATTGTGAATTGGTCAATGGAATAATGTAAAAGGGATTTTTTATTGTTTTAAATGTCAATTTTGCAAGCTAGTCGAGAATGCCAGCCACATTTGACAGAATGATGAGGATTTAAAATGCGAATGCCATGCCGTTGAAAAAGAAAAAGAATAGCAAAAACAATATCTGCATTCTGAATTCGAATGATTAAAATTAAATAATTGGGAAACTGAAAAGATCGACGACCTTTATATTATCTTGACGAAACAAAACCTCAATTATCTTTTCATTGATAATAACGCTGAAGATAACATATCACGGCAGATCTATGATAACGACAATACAAGACATGATACCCATCATTAATCCGCTTACGAGGCTTCCCTTGGGTAAGTATGTAAGTCAACTAAGTTTTACTCAAGTTCATTACTAAAATATCTGTCATACGTGTTACACAAATCATCAACAGCATCGTCATTTCAGCCGAAAGACGTCCACAGCTTGACATAGGCCTGACCAAGCACCTCATGTTATATTCAAACTTGTAATTAATACTATAACATGTCTGCCCATGACGTTATGAATATACATGAACTATACATAATATATTGGAAGCCATGGAACGACCTTGCAGGCCGTCTGCCGCTCAATATTATAGTGTTATACAAAGATTACTCATCTAAATTATACATAACATCATAGTCTGCAGGTTCATATAGTCGGTCAACTGTCATACGTAATTACGTATAGCATAATCAGCCTATAATGTTCCCACTGCTGGGACACAGACCTCTCTGTGAGAGAAATTGGGCCCTGCGGCCCAGTGCGGTTTCCTCACGTTTTCCTTCACCGTTTTGAGAGCAGTGGTGATGAAATAATTTACGCAATGTGCCTGCCCTAACGAAATGTTTGACGGTAGAAGGAGCATTGGCAGACCAGACCAATAGCCAGGTGGATGACCTACAAAAGATCATGGGGAAGACACAGGTCAGGGAAACATGGCTCAAAAGGTAGGAGGCCTGAATACTCAGCTGTTTGAGATACGTCATTTTGACATTTCCAAAGTTTAGTTCTGTCAAACGTATGACGCTGATGGCGATGAACTGAACCATCGTAAGTCCTGGGACATAACAACTTTCTGCAATATCATACAAGCAAAGAGATGAGAGAAGTCGGTAATAAATAATAGTCGTATCTAGCTCGAGTACAGCAAGATGTATGGGGAAGTATTATTGCAACTTGCAACATCGCAGGACTCATAATAGTTTTCAACTTTGTCGGTGACGGGGATAATAAAATAAGGTCGTAAACTACTTCAACCTATTTCTGAAATACCTCGTATTTAGTGGCTAGAAGTACATTGGTATATATTTCTTAAGTTATTTGAAAGTATACATGACCTTGTTTTCTTCACAATATTGCATTCCAAAATTCCATACAAAATTATATAGAATTTTTACTTGATGGTTGATGCCAAATAAAGGCAAAGGGATTTTAGTAAATTGTATAGTACTCATGCAATGAACTGCGGGCCAAATTCGAAATTATATTAAAGATAGAGAGAATATCGTGGGATCCTATGGTTGCCGATTTTTTTTTACATTTGAAAAAAGAACGTTGTCTCGAATAGAGAAAGTATTTCTGAAATTACGTTACTATAAAATTATTCAAGCGAAACTGAAAATTGGCTAGGAGACTTGGGAACACGCCAGGAAAATGATAAAATACAAATACATAATATTTATTATGTACACAGCTCGTAATGCGGTTTGTATAATAATAATTATCCTCAACTGAAAACATATTTACATTGTAGCGCATTTTTATCGCTAAAGGTAATTGTCCTTCACTTGTCAATGACCGATGGATTCTATTCAAAGTTCGTTGATGGATTAGTAATTTATTTAATTAAATAACCCATTACGTGCATATTCATTTTTATATAAATTAAATAAAACAAAGAACTTAAACAGTTTTCCTATTTTCCAACTATTACTACGACTACTGCTCGGTGCCATGTCATCGGAAACAATTAAGAAAGGGTTAAAAAAAAAACTGTATCTCCATTTTTTTTCATTCTGTCAAAACTTAAAAATAGACTGCTTTACACCCAAAATAGTTCCAAACGAAGTTCAAAATAAGAATCGACCTTTAAAAAACAGCAAACGTTTTTTACGCAAGAACAAGCCTACAAAAAAATATCACAACAGTGATTCACTATCAAGTCAAGGCATTGACCGTTATCGGTCAAACGCAAACCGCATTACAGATCGTATCGCAAATTCATATACGTAACGTGGACGAGCGCGTTACCGTATTTCGAATTACCTACGTTTTGTGACGCGAGTGACATCACGGGCCAATGACCTCGATACCGCGTGCTTTTCATTTTATATTTAGGAGAAACCATTTTAGGTTGACCTTTGTTGTGGTCAAGAATGTTTGTGTCAATAGATCAGTTTATAATGGTTTTTGACCGTTATAATTGACAAACGTATCTTGATCTCTGATTATTTATTGAGCAGTTCCGAGGGATAGTTCTTTGAGAATTTGCTCTGCGTACTCTGCGATGACTGATGTATTTTGATCCGACATTTCATTCAAAATGTTTTGTTTGACGGCTCATTCTATTTTTGGAGTTCTAAATTAGAAGTAATGTTTTGGACGTAAGTGTTTAGATATTTAGAGCTTTATGTACTATGCTTTGATAAAATAACCAGACGGCCTGACAGATAAATGATGATGGCAGAATATAACAAAGCATATTTATCAGTGAACTAAATCTAGAGCGGCTGTCTATACCTAACTAATAAAAGTTCCAAAAGGTTCATCTACAAAAAAACGCCATACTTAATCACCAAACTTGACAAAGAAAATAGAGATCTAAGGGTATTGACATTAGCACGAAGGTGGAATGACGACTTCCTTTATTTCATGACACTTACGTCATTTTACGTCACATGAAAAATATTTCCAAAAAATCGTATGTAGTAACATCGTAACTTCATTTAAGACATTATTCATCAAATTTATTTTTAATCATAATTAAAAAACTTTAACTTGAAAATTAAAATTACTATAGCAATTTTCAAAGCAAAGTCCAAGATGGCGGAAACTTGTAACATAATGACAGCACATTTTCAGCCCGTCACAGGTTATTGAACTTCAGTTATTTGAAAGAAATGATGACTAAGTAATTATTAGTAACTAAATGAATCATTTCTGTGATGGTCTTTAGCTTAGTAATTGAATTTCTGTAGTTAGTTGTGAAATCTTAGTTTTGCATGTCAACGACTTGTCAAATGATTTCAGCGCATTTTCTGCGTGAAACCAACCTTTCTTTATTTTAAATTTTAGTTATTTTAAAAAGTGTCCTTGGAGAATCTTGCCCATTCTTCTCCACAGGTGTCTACTACGCTTTGGAATGGGCAACTAGCTTCATCTTTCTGAATGACCGAAATGGTGTCCAAGGATAGGTGGCGTTTTAGTGTCTACTACCCTTTGGAATGAGCAACTAGCTTCATCTTTCTGACTGTCTGACTCCTTGACAATTCAAAAGTGCATGTGACAAGTTTAATTGAAATAAATGCTTTAAGTTTGAGTTTGACAGTGTGTGGTAATGGTAAAAGACTTTATATCCGTAGTTACGCTTTTTAAAACCAGACCGTAAAGTAGATACAGTAATATGGGTACATAATACAAAAGGCCTATTGTATCGCTTAAAATATTTCCTAAAACATAGTTAATCTTATATTTCAAACAGCTTCTTACTGTTTCGTAATATGACTCTCTATACTAGTATAATATACACAACAGTAGAGACTTGTGCGTTTTTTGTTTATAAAAGAACTAAGTGGTCCTATGAACAGTGAGGCTGTGGTTTTACAACTTTGAAAAATTTATTTATTTTGTCGAATGTGTTTTTGTTGTAAAACATAAGGAGGAATAGCTCACTTTTATTTATAAAGATTTTTTTAAAGATATTGTATAATACACAGAGCTAAGAAAACACTTCAAAGGCGTGATTTGATTTGTAATGAAAGGTAAATGTATTTAAGCACCATTAAAAAAAATACATTTAAAAGTGACAATACTTCTGACAAATCACCTTGCTCTCCTGACCCTAATGTGACGGTAAAACCCTCGACCTCTTTGTAAAAATCACTTAAAAAATCGAAAGGGAAAGGAAATACAATCGTTCTAACTAATTTATGTGTGAAGTTATTATAAACTTCATTCGGCAACTCCCCTACGAAGCAAAAACAATTAACTTGGAGAATTCCAATAATTTGTCAAGAATGCTAACAAAACCATTCATTTGGACGCGCCCTAAAATAAAAGTGACAGCATACGTCACGTGACGTCACGGGTCGACGACATCACGAGATCGTTCTATTTTTGAAACTTTTTGTCAATTTGTTTAATGTATATTTTTTTTAAATTTGCCAATTTCAATTAGAAACTCTTTCATTTATATTTTTCTTTTCCGTTGGTGGTGTTGTTGCGAATCGATTGAACACAAACTATTTCCTGTTTATCATGAAAAACATGCCAAATTAAATTTTAATTAAATTGAGACTTATTAAGGAATTAGGAACGTTATTTCGGTGCTCCACCCACCGTTCGTGCCGCTCTTATGGAAAATTTCTGCGTGAGAAAATCAATACGCTACAATAAAAATGAGCTAGTCTTTTATTGAATGGTCGGCGCATATCATGTCTCTTTCCAATATTATTGGATTTAATATTATATTTTTGAGCACCAGCCATTGATTTTATGACAACACCATTTTTCTTGATGAAAAATGGTGTTTGCCATTTGGCAAAGTTTTGCCAGTGTGGCTGACGGAAGGCCAATTCCCGTAATTAAAAACGTTCAAAATCTAGTCGAAATCTCATCTCAGTGGCAATCAATGTTTAAAATGTATATATTTTGGACAGATTGAGACTGAGATCAGACTACGAAAGTCCTTAAAATTACTAGAATTGCCCCTCTGTATCGATTCAAAAATCGAATGACGTAAACTGTCAATTCCTTTTTTTTTATTTCAACCAGCTGCATCGAACCCACGCAGCAAAATGATACGATTAAATACAGCCAGAAATAAATAATGAGTCCAGTGATATGAAGATCCATGTAAGAGGTGAACGTATCATCAAATTAACGGGCAACGGCCTTGAACCCGGCCAGTTGAGGCCAATTCGTCGCCGGATGACAACCCCAAAATTGTTCTATTGCTCCATTCCTACTGTAATGACTGAGTAATGAGAACAGCAATTGGACTTAAAAAATGAGATCTAAACGAATTTAAATTGACAGCCTGTCGTGGGAGTGCAGTTTTTTGAACTTAGGATCAATATTTTATTTCAGTTAATTCTTTTTTACTTCATAAAATGTTGTCAAATTCTAAAAACGAATTCTATTTTCAAAGCCACTCACTTACCAAAATAAAATTCCTAATTCAAAACGTGTAACATAAATTACATTCAAATTGACATTCCATCAATAAAAGTCTCAGTTAATCTAAATGCTTTACATTACGCAAAGACAACGCGACATACAGCCTTCACTTACGACGTTTTACCACTGTACTGGCGTCCACGTGTCGGTTTTCGACGGGGTTAATGACACTAACCTGCACTTTGACTTGCCTAGTAATTATTGTTTGTTTTTTTTTATTCATTTAATGGCTTGCATGCAAAGTACTGTTATAGTTTTTTTTTTTGTGTGATAGAGCCCTATTTTTGCTGTTAAAAGAGTTTCTAACGTTCGAATTATTAAATTTCGCATTCAAAATTATTCTAAAAACTGTTTGTTGTTTTTATGTTTTAGGACATGAAGCAGAATGCTGGCTACAATGTTCATTCCACGTTGGTTTTCAAATCAAAGCGTTTTTAAAATGGAATTTAGTCCTTGCTGATATTATAACAAAGAAGTTTACCATCAACCCTAGTTGGTTGATGGTAATCTAGCCACTAATGTGACTCAAGACTTCTGCTGACTCTCCTATCAGTATAACTGCATAAAGAATCAGTATAAAGCTTGTCCTTATTCTAACAAACTCATAATTCATTCCCCTGTCCTTATCCCAATTTATTTAAGGTCGGCCGCAACCTCTCTTTTTCTTCGATGCTTCCTTATAGTTTCTTCTTTGATAGTCGTTACGGGTAGTCAGAAGCCCGAAAGTCTGACAACCAGTCTTACCAAGGGGTATCGTATTACCCAGTAGGTTGTGCAGGTCAGATAGGCAGTCGCTCCATGTAAAATACGGGCTATTTATAATATCCAGCTGCAGCTGGTTCGACTGGAAGCCGACCCCAACATAGTTGGGAAAAGGCTCGGCAAAACTTCTGGAGGGAGGTGGGCTGGTTGGAATAACTATTGACAGCCGCCATGGCCCACGCCGAATGGTCCACCTGAAGGACTAAGTGAGGAAACCAAACTCATAACATAGAACATAGAAGGCTTGGCAGGTGATGAGTACCTTCGGGTTAGGCCTTTTAGCTGTTTAGACAAAAACTGTAAAGTGACTTATTATCGTCCGACAAAGACTCGATTGCTCAAGTTTTAAAGTACTTTTTTTGCGTCATTCGACCCAGATTTCAGTGAACATATTTACAAAATCGATGCATTTATCTATTGCTCTAAATTGCATTTAAATGTTTGTGCCCCAAATTATAATTTTCCGCAATTAACCTATTGAGTGTTTTTTTTCTTTGTTTAAATTAAGTGTGTTAATTGTCGTTAAAGGGTTACGTTGCTGTGTTAAAGAACTTACTTCTACTTGTTTCACTAAAGACGCATAGTTTGTTAGAATACGTTTTGAGTATGAATGTGGATGGCTATAACAGTAGGCGCAGACCAAAGAAACGATGGATGGACTGTGTGAAAGATTATATGGCTAGAAAGGGGGCGACTACCGAGATGGCAACTATAAAGAAGTCATCATCCACCTCAAGGCCAATTCTCGTAATTTAAAACGTTCAAAATCTAGTCGCAGTGTCATCTCGGCGACAAACAAATGTCAAAAACTTGTCAAAATGTAGGGAAATTTGAAGTATTTTTGACAGATTGAGGCTGTGAACGTTCTTAAAATTACGAGAATTGCCCCTCTGGTCTTTTCCCAACTATGTTGGGGTCGGCTTCCAGTCTAACGGGATGCAACTGAATATTATAAATAGCCAGTATTTTACATGGAGCGACTGCCTATCTGACCTCCACAACCCAGTTACTGGATAACACGATACCCCTTAGTAAGACTGGTTGTCATTTTCGGGCTACTGACTGCCAGTAACGACCAAAACACCAAGGTACTAAGTATCACTTCCAAAAAAGACAGTGTTACTATTGACAATTTGACAGGTGACATTAAAACCTTTATTCGATTGACTTGTCATTGCATAATCAGCTTATAAGGCCTAGTAGGCCGAGATCCACCACGCGGGCCCAGTGCGGGTTGATAGAGGTCACATCTCTTCGAATTCTTGTTTCTAGAACATGCCGGTTTCCTCACGATGTTTTCCTTCGCCGTTTTGAGAGTAGTCGTGATAAAATAATTTACACAAAGTAAAGCGCCTGTCTGGGTTCGAACCTACGTCAAATGTAGGTGGATCTCTAAATTCGACCTTGAGGTGACCTGAAGATTTGTATGACTCCTAAGTAGAGTCAATTTTAGTCATAGACCAACTAGAGGCACGGTAGCCCGCTTTCCTGAATTCACTTTTACTTGATCTAGTTTTATTTTAAGGCTGAACTGGAGCTGTAATTTTTTTAAAGGAAACTTCAATTTTTTATGCTAAAAGGTCATGCCCTGATTGATGAATCAATAACTAGTTCTTTGCGAGACATTTTAGCGTAACTCTATCGTACACACGGCTACACATGAAGCTATACATTTCCAGTTTTAGCTGACCTCGCATTGTATAGGTTTTTCGTACAATCAGAAGTCAGCATATACTGGTTATGTATAGCTTGATGTGTAGCCGTGTATACCCCTTTCTAGCAGGAGTTTCTAACCAGCCCCTAGTCTGGATGTTTAACCGGTAGATGGCACTAGGCTCGCCCTCTATTACATGGGACTTGAACATAACTGGCGAAATGTGGGTGTACTATAGGCGCACCTCTGCCCAACCCTTCGGGGGTTACAGGCGTGATGTTATGTTATGTCTGTCTTATTCTATCGAACTCCAATGTTACTAAGGGCTGGTTTTTCAATCGACAGATTTTTTTTTTTTTTTATTATTCACTTTGTATGGAAGAACTGTCAAAAATTCAAAATTATTCCTCAGATAAAATTACCTGGCGTTGGAAAAACTACTACTACTACATTTTAAATCACTAATATCACTGACAGGTGTTAAAAGACATAACTAGAAAAAAACTATAAAGAACAGTTCAGTCGTGAATTTAATAAAAAAATACCAAAAAGCGACAGGTGTCCACTTTTTTTTTACATTTTTTTTTGTGATAAACATGTTAAGAGAAGACCTCTGTTGAACTCCTTAAAAAAAGTTTATCGCAGTAATTAATACGCACTTTGATCCAACGAATTGGACAATGCAAACAAACAAATCAAATCAAAACATACTGTTATTTGCACAACCTATCTTATTTGTTCGTGACAAATCATTGTAACTCGAGTTAAGTTAGTTTATATCTGTCAAAAATAATTAATTCAAAACTATGAGTTAATTATTGAAATCATTTTCGACCTTGATGAGGAAAAACTGCCGATCCATTCTGTAAATACCTACCTCACCGTCAAAACGTATGTGAAGTATTGTGAAGTGAGCTATCAGTAGTGTCAATCTCAAGCATGACTTCACGGTGAGTTTTTGACAGAATAGACCTGACAGTTTTATTTCAACGAACAAAAAAAAATGTCGACGAGGACAATTAGTTAGATTTTTTTTTTGTATGTAGAGTCCTTAACTTTACCATGCTCTACATGCTCTCGTACATGACGATTAATAAATGAAAAAAAAAGTAAATACCTCGTATAGAATTAGCAGCTTTCTTATCCATGAACATGCCAGATATCGATGAGCCGAACATCCCATCACTACTGCCAGGCGGCGGGGATGTACTATCCGCCACAGATCCTGAAGTGATGTCCATGCCCATTGGGTTGTGCATCCCCGGCTGCACGTCCGTATGAGGTTCTCTCTTCAACTGCATACCCTGAGGTAGACCCTGGGACTGGTGCAGCATGGTGGAGGCAGACGAGTGCCCTCCATGTTCGTCGGGAGGCCACTGCGACCCGAACAGATTATGAAACTGATTGCTGTTCATCATTCCAAATTCAATCTTTGAATTTTTCTCCGTCGTGTTTTGTTTTTTCTCTTGAGGTTAAAAACTTTTTTAAGTTATTTTCGGCCAATGAATTTGTGTGCGCGCGAATCGAATTCGCATTTCTGTTAACACTAGTATCACTGTGCGATTTGGTGTTCCAACGGATTGTTTATTTCTCTTCTTTTTTTAAATTTTAAGCGACTATGTCGGTAAGGCAACTGTTTTTGTTTTTTTTTGTGTGTAGCTACACCATCAGAATTTTTCTTCGAAAAAACTATGGCACTCCCAATTTTAATGTTTCTTCAACTTTGTTGACTTTTAACTTTAAGCACCAGATTTTTGTGTTTAACTGATAAATATATTCCGGCCAAGCGGTGACGTGAGATTTCTTTTTGCGAAGTTTATTTCAGGTATTAACTTTTTGAAGAGCAACAAATTTTTTGGCATTTTGTCTCCGTGGTTGTGTTTTGTTTTCTTCCTTTCGTCTTAAATAAACATCTACATAAGGCACTATTACTGTTATTGTAATTATTCACTTGTTCCCTTAGTCTACTGGCTTTATATTATCTCTTTATCAAAATTTGACAAACACAAAAAATCTGTAAAGAGAAAACCGAAGCGGAAGAATTTATTTGAATTTAATTTTTTTTTTAGTAAATTTTGAAAATGCCAATTAGTTGTTATTGTCAAAAGATTTTAGTTAACCGAACACTGCTGCTCAATTATCTAAAATCCGTTATCCGAATTTACGTGGAACACAAGATTTAAATTTTAAATAAGTCGTTAGACGCCACTACGTTCCATTTTCCAAAAAGAAAAATAAAATCTTGTCACTGTTGCACTTGTAGGCACTGTCACTTGTTTTGTGGAAAAATAACTAGGCGATCACCTCACTGCTGAAAAATTTGTACGTTATAATATTTGTACTATGGGTTGTTCACAACTCGACTACGCGTCGGCAACTGGCAAGTCCAAAGATGTTGACGCCAGAGCGGCCCGAACGTGACTGACGCATTGACGAATCTTCGGCCAGGCTCACGAAAAAATTATATATTTTTTCATTCCGACCGAATAATCAACTTAGCTCATAGCGATAGTTCAGTCGCCCCGGCGGCGGACTACGATGGGAATAAATCTCCTGCAATATTCATCTTTAAGGGGAATTTCCTCGAGGGGCGGCAATTAGCACTGTAGTACCTCCCAAATCACCTAAGAAATGTACGGAAACGTGTGTAATTACGGTGTAATTAAGAGACAAAATTGCCCATCAGTGTGCGAGCGGATCACAAGGCGTTGTTTGCTTGTGTGCGTACGTCGGTGTCGTGTACAGATACAGCGGCGCGCGCACACTGGCTCAGAGGCGTCACAGCAGTTCATTGACCCCGGGACCCAAACAAAGTAGATTTCGGTGAAATGCTGTTGAACTCTAGTTTTGAATGTGGAATCACTGAGCGATATTACGTCGCCGCCTTTCCTGGCGAATTTTTTCACCAATGACTCGAATATTTTGTTCTTTTTTCAAAACGGAGATTCTCCGGTTTTTTTTTGTCTATTTTTCGCGGGTTTTGATCTCGAATACTGGCAGGCAATGATAGGCAAACGGTTTTTGAAATTCTAAATGTATTTTTGTTTTGCATAATATTACTGAATTTTATGCAAAAATTTAGACGTCTTTATTGAAAAACTTTTGTAATCAATAAAAAACTTATTTTTTTTCATTTTACTGGCTGTGCAAATTAAATCTACTATAATATATTATCATTTTTTCCCATTAAACAGTTGTTTTGTCAAAACAACACCTGAAGTCCTGAACTCGATTACTAGTGTTAACAGGTCAACGACCCAGGAAAAATGTGCTGTCAACCGCAAATATAAATGTAAGCAATTTTGTTTCGTTACGCGTCTGCAATGTGTTTTTTATTTACTTTATTTTCCTTTTAAATTATTATGCATTGTAATAAAAAATTGCAAAAAATAAAAACATATCTCATTTTACTTGTCGATTTTTTTGTTTATTTTTTTAATTTTCTTTATGAAAAATAATCGGTCAGATTTTGTAGAAACCATTTTTTTGTTACTTCTTCCTAACCATCCAAAAATCTTTAAATATCCGTGTAACTGCCAAAAATGACCTTTCGCTATGGTTCAATGACTCCTATACACAGTGGGCTATGATGGGCCAAGTTTTGTGAATAAAACTTTAATTTACTATATTCTATGTTTTTACTTGATATTCTTTAGTTATCAGAGGAGGAAGTCATTCGTTGATAAATGACATTATGTAACTGACATTTTGATGTCTTAAAGGTCACCCTTTATTTATAGCAAAGATATTTATAAAAAAAATGATAAGATTACCGGTTACAAAACATTCAATTTACATCATAAATACCTAGATATTAAAGAAAAATATAAATCATCATCATCATCTGCCTAGCCTTTTCCCAACTATGAAAAAAGAAAAATATAAATAAACACTTAAAAACTTTCTTCTCAAAACTTTTACTGTCTAACAAAAAACTCGGTAAATAATGATTAACCAGCATCCCACTTATGTCACTATTAAGTACCAAACCATTAAACATTACTCTCACTGCAGAACCACCATTAATCAAAGCGACATTATACAAAAACCAAAACACTACAAACATCACCAAAATCTTTCCCGAGAAAGGTCAGCCATTTTCAAAAAACCATAGATCACAGAATCAAGTCATAACCCATGACGAAAAACACCGTAATCCCCGAAATATGAAGAAAAAAATGAAAAGTAAATAACCCTAGAGGGAAGCCGCCGACCTTGTGCTAGAAAGGGACGGGCGACGTGACGTCACGTGGTGCCGTCTCACTCTTACTTACAGGCTAACGACCTATTGATTTCGGACCACGTGCTACGTCGTGTTCTTTAAAAGAGTCCACCGGTGGGCCAAATGCGTAGATATCTATTATAAAAAACCTTTTTCTTGACTTATAAATATAACATAACATCACGGCTTTAATCCCCGAAGCGTCAGGCAGAGATGTACCTATAGGAACACCCACATTTCGCCAGTTTTGTGTCCCAAGTAATAGCGGGCGAGTCTTTTGCTATCATCCGGGCACAAATCCACACTCCGAGCTGCTTCTGAGAAATTCTTAATAGAAATAACTAATATCACTTTGCCCAACCTCATCACCATCTGCCTAGCCTTTTCCCAACTATGCTGGGGTCGGCTTCCAGTCTAACCGGATGCAACTGAATACCAGTATTTTACATGAAGCGACTGCCTATCTGACCTCCACAACCCAGTTACTGGGTAATAAGATACCCCTTGGTAAGACTGGTTGTCAGACTTTCGGGCTACTGACGACCCGTAATGACTGTCAAAGATCCACGAATGACAGCCGGTACCAACGGCTTAACGTGCTTTCCGAGCCACGGAGGATTCTTGGTATGTGAAAATGGTCACCCATCCACGGACCAACCGCGGCAAGCGTAGCTTAACCTGATCGATCGACCCGTGCGGCTGTTATTACTTAGCCACAAGCCCCTCATTACATTACACATTACACTTTGCCCAACCTCATGCTCATAAAAATATTTGAGGTTTTTTAAGAGTTTTCGGGCAAAGGAAGTAAAAACAGGATGTATTGATCAGCTGGTGGCCAGCGTAGACGGTTTATCAACTTCGCGGTACAATCTACTGTATTTGTTCGAAGCCCTGCCTTTAGTAGGCTTGGCAGTACTGTTAACTTGAATAGACAGGGAATGAGGGCGTGGTTTTTAAAGAATAATAGTAGAAAAAAGTTGGATGATGGTACGGTGATGGTAGGGGGGGTATAGTGTCTGCCTATCCCCATGAGACGAAAGCGTGAGTTTATGTATGTGTGTGTAATAAAAAAGCTAGTCTTCCGAATGGTGGTTCTTATTTATACCTATGTATTAGGAACAGTTTCAAGTCAAATTGACACTTTAGTAATTTAGTCATTATCGAAGCCAAGTTTTTAAGTCTCAAAATTACTTCAAGGCCTTAATTATGTTGAAATAAATAACTTTAAAACACTTCACATAAACATTAATCTTGCTATTCCAGGCCCAATGAACGGGAAACGACTGAAAACAGCCTTCAGTACTTCGTTGGGCACTTTTCCAATCCCCAAATGAGAATTTTCCTGACAGACGAATTCAATTTGGACTATTTGCGCAATCTCATCGATCGTAGGCCTTCGTAAGCATTCGTAGGCTGTACACCTTACATTCTGTAGCTCCAGTGTCTACGTTAGAACGAGACAAGTCTGAAAACAGTATAAAGGCGATGAAGTTTTTTAAAGGCTTAAAAGCTCTGCCTTTCTTGAGGAAACATTTTCCTTTTTCTTCCTTCTTACGTATTTTTCACTTTATGTCAAATATTGTGCTCGGTGCACACCATGTGATCAAAAGAACTGTTTAAAAAAAATATCTCAATATAAATTAAAATCTACATTCTAAAGACATTAACAAATTTAAATTAATACATTAAACCTCCCACCTTAACTAAAAATAAACACGATAATGTATTAACGGTTTTCCCTACGCATTATGTCAATCCAATCTAGGGAATTGGGTTGCAACCGTGAGCGTAAAATTAGGTCAAAAATATATCACTGGCAATGCCCTAGTAAACTATTGTAACTGGTAACCCCGTTGGTTTAAAAATATTACGTTCGATTTTTGAGGAAATAAATTTTACAACCAGATTTCAACATACAGGGTTTATTTATGAACGTTGGTTAAAGTTAAGTAATTTTTAGGATTAGCGACTGTTTAACAATATATTTTTGACGTTTGAGCGTCTCTTAACTATAAGCAAAGTTTATGAATTCAAATCAGGCTATAAACTACAACATTGTCCGTTGTAGTTTACAGCCTGATTTGAATTTTGAAATGGTTCTATTCTTAATTTTGACAGTTAACGCACCGAAGTTTAGTTGAAGGGATGGAATTATCTTAGTGAATTATTTGATGTAACCGCGATGAAATTGCAAAAAAAAAAGTATTTTTCAGAAAAAAAAGTCTAAAATTGCGTTTGAGAGTTCGAGGAAGTTCAAATATTCAAAAAATATGCTATCAAAAAGATCTACAACTATCGTGACGTAAACCATCGGGCCGTGGGGTCCGAGTGCTCATGGTATTTTTAAGGAAGATTCGAAACGACTGGTTGACCCTTCCCGTGACCCAAGGGCTGGCTTTTACCTTGGCCAGAGGATAAGCATTGCATTGTAAATAGTTTTAGTTACTTTAGGATATAATTTTGTTATTAAAGTGCTAACTTGTAAGACGTAAATTAGGTATAGATAGACCAAAATATATTTATATTTTTACTACATTAACGAAGAGTTATTACGCGAAAAGGGGTGACTACGGAGATGACGACTAACAGAGAATTATGGAAGAAAAAGACATGTTGCGCCGATCCAAACAAAATTGGGATAAGGGCAGGAGAATGATAATAATAATAATAAATAAATTGTATTTTCATGAAGCATTGTAAAAGACTACAATTGCACTTCAGGAATGAGGCGTGGCGCTACCACCCCGGGTTCGGCACCAAGTGGACCCGCGCCAACAAGGCGATGTTCCGCGGCCTGCCGCTGGGCCTGACCCTGGCGCTCGTCACCGTGGGCGTGGGCAAGATGCTCGGCGGCGACGACTCGCACGGCCACGGAATGGTGACAATGAGCAAGAGTTACAACATTACAATATGTAAAAAAAGCTACATTTGTGTGTTTAATGTTGTAACTTCATAGATACGGCCAAGAAAGTGTGAATCACATATATGTGCTAATTTATGCTTCTCACAAAAACATACAAATTATACGAATTTAAAATCATAGTATTGCCATGCAAGTTGTGAATGTTCTGTTGTAAACAAATGTAAATTACGGCTTTATTATATTCGTGTAAGAATTTTATTTTTAGAACGCTTTACATTAGCTCAGTAAGGGATGTTATTGTTCAAACTGTGTAACTGCAGTTATGTGGTTTTAATGCACACAATTGACTTTACTTTTCGTTTTAGGTTTCAATTACTGAAAAAGCTTCGTTTTGCACATCTAACGGAGTGATTGCGTATATATCGAAACGAACAGTGGCAATGGCTTTAATTTTGACAGTTCAACAACATTCATTGCGTTATTTACGTTGCTGAGCAGACATATTTTTCGAATATATGAAGCAATGGATTCCTTCAAAATGATTCAGATTGTAATTGAAAATGTGTTACGCAATCAGGGTGCTGCTTCCTTGTTGTCAGGTGACAATCTTAAAAGTTTCCTTCACACATTTTGTGCTTTTTAATAACCAGCACATGTCGTGAAAACGGGTAAATTAAAAAAAAAATGGTCGTATTGTCAGTTACATCAAATAGAGCCCTGAACAGTTGCAAAACAGAAAAATAAAATAGATCCTTGAATTTTGTATAGCTGTTCTACCAGAATGTAGGCATAATTTTCCATATTCATGTCAAATATCACAATTATTTTCCATATTCATGTCAAATATCACAAGAATAACAAAAACGGGAAAATGTTAAACGCCATCGTTGTCTTGCTGCCATCGTTGCTTAAAAATGCGCTCTGAAAGTCATTTAGAGGTCGATTTGGAACGAAGACACAAGTGTAAGAACTTTTTGATATCTTCAACAGGAAAGGATCTGTGCCTACGTGCGCTCTGACATATATTTCTCATTGTGACGTATAAAACGCACCTCGATAATAATCCGAGCATTGACTTGCGTTTTTTGACAGCTGTCAAACATTTTAGAAAGCACTAGGAAGTTGTGAAGGACGGGCGTTTTGGGGGAGTGTCTTTTGTAATTTTGACATTCGAAAAGAGCTTCGTCGACGGAGCCCCTATTTCTGTCTGCAGGGTTTAAAGGAACCTAACAAAACCGAACCTCGGGGTGCCTCTGACGTCGAAGACTTAATATTATTGCTTGCAAGCGTGCTTTCGAACTATGGTGAGTCGCAGTACAGTTTTGTCGCACAAGTGTTATTCACATTGAATCCATGATAACAGAAGGCCAGTTCTCGTAATTTAAAACGTTCAAAATCTAGCCGCAGTCTCGTCTCAGCGACAAACAAATGTCAAAAACTTTGTCAAATTGTAGGAAAATTTTAGGTTTTTTTGACGGATTGAGACTGAGATCAGACTGTGGACGTTCTTAAAATTACGAGAATTGCCCCTGTGGTTGCGCGTCGATGTCCCTGCCACGGTGTATGTGAAGGTAAATTATTATACTTTGCGTGTCATAAGTCTTGTAGTGACCAGAGCAATGACATCATATCGTGTGTATAATGTCATTTTTATTATAAATTATTATTACTACTTTACACAAATAAGTATGTAATAAGTGTAATTGTTGTACGCGTAGTTTTATATGTGTCTAGGGATTTCTTTTTTGTATGTAGGTATTTTTTTTGTTGCTATCTTCCTTTTGACGGATTTGGCTGAATTATTGGAAGTTGTACAAGGAATATTGTTCAATCATCGTCTGCCTAGCCTTTTCCCAACTATGTGGGGGTCGGCTTCCAGTCTAACCGGATGCAGCTGAATACCAGTATTTTACATGAAGCAATTGCCTATCTGGCCTCCACAATCCAGTTACTGGCTCTAGGTAAGAGTAGTTGTCAGACTTTCGGGCTTCTGAGGACCCGTAACGACTGTCAAAGATCCACGAATGACAGTCGGGACCAACGGCTTAACGTGCTATCCGAGGTACGGAGGGGTCTTGGTATGTAAAAATGGTCACCCATCCGCGGACCAACCGAGCAAGCGTAGCTTAAACTGATCGATCGACCCGTGCGGCTGTTATTACTTAACCACCACATTACCTACTTAACCCAAGGCATATTATTCAATATTAATATTAAATATATTTTACCAGGATTGACCAACCATATTCATTGCATTAAACTCATTTACAGGAAGATGAGTCTTTTTTAACGTAAATTCTGCCTTATATTGACAGTTGAGACAGTAGCAAAAACTCTGTCAAACACTATTCTGTCATAAACATGATCATTATTTTTATTTCGACGCCATCTTTTTTTTTTTAATTTAGCTATTGTGTGACAAAAAAGAAATCGCACGAAAAATGGCAGTTCAAAATTCAAATCGAAAACTGTAAATTGCTGACTGCGTAAAGCAGGAAAGAATTTCAAATTAACCGAAGTGAATGAGAATTACAAATTTTGAACCAGATTCGGTGCGTTCGTTGAACTAGGGCCTTTTAGGATGTGTTTTTACGTCTGTCAACTCCTTAGATTTAAAAAGAAAATCTGTGAAAATGAAAATCTAGATTTTACCAGAAAGAAATCAATGAAGAATAACAATAACAGACAGCTCAATTCTCTCAGTATCTATAACTGTGGGTTCGATTCCTACCGGATTCACATTCATGTCCTTATTATATTAAATTATGAATTAAACAAAGATTTCCAGTAGGGTAATTACGTGCCACACCAAAGGTTTAAACTTTCATTTTCACAGTTCAACATTCATTGCGTTATTTACGTAGTTGTGCAGACATTTTTTTCTTAAATATGAAGCTATGTATTAGCAATATCATTAATTTTGCTGTCTCCAAATGAACCAAAACAAACCAGAAGAAATTCGAAATGCCCTTTAAAAAAAAACAAACGAAAAAAATACAGTTGCTAATTCGAAATTCAAATTCTCTTGACCATAGACTAGTTCACCCCCTACCAACCTATCCGGGGTTCAACGTCACGGCTGGGGTCAATAAGTTCACACAGTTCGCAGGTCAATAAACGACCCAAGTGACACACTATTTGAAATTCTCGTGTTCGAATTTTGTCGTGTAGAGTCGTTTTTTTCCCGAATATTTACGAAACCAAGATTTTTTTTTTTTTAATTGGCTATGGTATGTTGTAACGCACCCCCAGTAATCCGCAAAGGGGTAAGCAGAGGTCTTAGTACGCCGAAATTTTGCCAGAGGGGCAATTCTCGTAATTTTAAGAACGTTCACAGTCTGAAGGCCAATTCCCGTAATCAAAAACGTTCTAAATCTAGTCGCAGTCTCATCTCGGCGACAAACAAATGTCAAAAACTTGACAAAAATGTAGAGAAATTAGAGGTATTTTTGATAGATTGAGGCTGAGGTCAGACTGTGAACGTTCTTAAAATTACGAGAATTGCCCTCAGATCTCAGTCTGATACCAATACCATTTTACTATAGATGTCACAGCCTGGAAGACCTGGACGAGACTCTCTCAGACCAGGGAAGCATGGCACGACAGGGCTTATACTCTGCAGAGAGTGGAGCAAGGCTGTCAATGATGATAATGAACGCTACAGCCAAAACCAATGAAGATAGAACCATCATCGTCTGCCTAGCCTTTTCCCAACTATGGTGGGGTCGGCTTCGAGTCTAACCGGATGCAGCTGAACACCAGTATTTTACATGGAGCGACTGCCTATCTGACCTCCAGAAGACAGAAACATGAAATTAAAAAAAATATGTTCCTGAAAAGGTGCAGAAGAGGATCGACGCAATAATATTTTTATAGCACTTTTATAATATTATTGATGTATTGACAGTGTTCAGTCTGTGTTGCTATGCCAAGCGTTATCTTATAAACCACGCGACAAAATTGCAAAAAAAAACTTTGATAAAAATTGATAAAACATATTGTATTATGTCCGTCTTTTCTTGGCAACAGGCCGAATCCTGACATGTTACACCCAAATATTTGGCACAGACATTTGACCAACTTTCAACGTAGACCTCTTGGGTCAAATGTAGGGCTAACTCAAATTTTGAAACAAGAAAACGAAAAGCGGACGTCCTGCTATCTGCCAATCCCGGTCGAAGGAACATCAATCTGTTTAAGCAAATCACCAATCGATATCGCGCCGCGTTATCGCTACGGTTGGCGGTTCGTCGCTCGGGCAACGAACCCCGAAAATTCGCGAGTTCATTGCCTCGTCTAGCTTCGGCCTAACGTTCTACGTTTGAATCGCGATGCATTCGCCAATTCTATTGGTCGGAATTTGGAATTTTGGTTCGGCGTTTCGAATTTGGATTTCGAATTTGAGTGGAAGTTGATTTTTAACGGTTTTCTGTGCAGTTTGTGTTTTGTTTCAATAACTTATTTATTACTTTTTTTCGTGCATGTTTTTTCGTAGCGATAAATGTACCGTACCTAAATTTTTGACCAGCCATAGAGCCACAAAAAGGATCTTTCAGAAATGAAAGATCCTTTTTGTGGTGGTGATTAAAACAGCCTTATGGTTGTTTTAATCTAGAATATAAAGTAGATGAAAAAATTAAGTTCACAGTTTTCAAAAATGAACGAGATTGTCAACAAAACTTTCTTTGTCAAAAAAACAACGCCAATTATGAAACAAACGTTGCTACCTAAAGATAAAAATGGTAGGCATAATGAATTCTAGCTCACCAGACATGCACTCCAATCAAACTAAACCCTTATCAACACATCTGCAGACTTTCTTTATCAAAATTGCCAAAACAACAATAACTGAATTGAGGCCGTAGACAAGGAATAATATTTTAATCTTATGCCGCAGACACTTCAGATAACAATTACAAAAGAAAAGAAAAAAACCTACACTAATATTGAAAATACAAACAATTTTAACCCGGTTTTTCGTAATTCGAACGTCATGTGATAGTCATTTGAATTATCAAACATGGCGGGCGTTCTGCGTACGTTTTTGTAAAAGGAACGACTTTCTTCTTTTTTAATGGCTAGGTTTCGTTATCTTATTAATTATCTTATAAAATCGACAGATTAAAGATGGTGACTTTTCTTAGTTATTGGGTTTTTTTTTTTTAAATAAGGATGCGAAGACTTTCTGTTGAGATAAACAAAAATACACCAAGTTTATGGTTGATGAATGTCTGAATGAATACCTCTATTTGTTGATTGGTAATCAAAATCACAATGAAAAAAAAAATGTTTTCATCATGGTAAACATTGCCAAAATCCATCAGCGAAGCGCGATTGGCTGACTTGAATGATTGAGCAGTTTTAAAACAGATTTTCCTCCAAAACATACAACAGTTTGAAAAACTAGGTTTATGTAACAAACTTCCATAGACATAGCATGTTTGCTTACACTATTGATCGTAAAAAGAACGACCTAGTATAAACACCTCACGCGCTGCAAAATTTTTAGACTTACTACCTTTCTGTTCTGCCAGTTCTTTCCTAGCTAATCCAGTTGATAGATTCCTTTTTGAGACCAACGGGAACTGTTTTTTTTACTTGGGCTAGACATGAACACAGGATATGGCCAGTACGTCTAAGTGTCAAAAAAGAGGCTGAATACGAAAAAACAAAGCAGGCTGGTGAGAAGAACACCAAAGCTTGGCTGATGCCGTGAAAATTGTTAATGGTATATAGACTGGCCAGTCAGCAAGTTTGGTAGCGAGTCTGATGACTGGCCCTGGCCTGTACCTACCGCTTTTCTTGAGTATTTCCGTACTCGTGGAAGTCATGAAAACTTTAAAATTTGGTTTAGTTAAATACTAGTTTAAAGAAAGTGATATTTTTATGAGATTAGGTCTCACAAATAATTAAAATAAGGGAGGGACCATTTTTCATCGAAACCATGCTGGTTCTTAGATTCGGCCGTTACTAACGGAAAATATTTTTTTTATCACTGTTCCTCTCAACCAAAGCACCTTCCACTCTAATCTCTTCACCACCCTTGGTTGACTGGTAGAGAATGCCTAAAGCATTAAGGTCTCCTTTGTACCTTTTGTTGCAGGCGAAGAGTTTAATCAAATTACAGAGCATTATTATTTAGGTAATAGGTAAAACGGGCTGGTGTCCGCAACTCCACGACAATAAAAAAATACATTATTATTTAATAGGCATATTAAACACGACTGAACAATGTTTTAAAATTTGTCTTTGACTTGACCAAAAAAGAGAGTGTCCTATTTCATTCTTAGTTACCAAACGGACATCACTTAAACGTCCTGGAACAAGATGAGAGGGTGATATAATATCAAGATTATAATAGCCAGTTACAGCCATCTGTATACAGCAAAGCATTATACTGTGAAAATCAGGTTTCCTCCTGGACTGCGGAGGTCAGGCGGCAGTTGCTCTGAGTAAAACCTGTAAGGCTGTAACGCGCCATGCCTTCGACTTAAGATAAAAATAAGTACAGGCTCAAGAAAAAAAAAGATTCGAATTAAACGTGAAAAATTGAAATGGTTTTTTCGGTTTTTGAATGGGGATGCTTTGCTTACGTCAAATTTTTCAAACCTGAAATCTTTTTTTTTACGTAAAAATGGCTGCCAATGAGCGTTCACTACGCATGTCGTAAAACTTTTCCATAACTTTTAAATGTCATCCTGCCTATCCTGCCCAAATAAAAAGAGTCAACACAGCACCACACCTCCTTGGCAACACACCCATACTCGAAAAAAGAGCGAAAAATCACAAAAATGCGACCGGGAAGTCACTACAGGGCGATAAGACCGGCCGGTTCCTTGCCTGCCCACGTGGTGGGTCAACGCCTGCCCCACTGCGCAGGCGGGTCGCTGAACCGAACGCGCCTCACGCACACAAACACACACACATTTTCATACTCATCGCGAACACACACGGGATTCTCCAGCGTGTTTACGCGAGCATCTCACTCACACACACAACTCCTGTAGTTATGAACTTATGCGCGCGTAAACTCACGCGCACATTCATGTAATGGGCGTCAACGGACAGGTGACTAATTGTATGTACCTTGTTTCAAAGCCTTTTTTTACGGTAGAGTAAGGTTGGCAGTTGTTTTGAAAGATCATCTTGGGTCGTTGAAAAAAGTTTGGCTTCCGGGATTATGCAAAAAAATATTTACACAGATATTTTTGAGAAGAAATTATACTGCTATCCCTTATCCCTCTCTCGAGTAATGATATCACAAAGTAACATGATAAATTCTCAGAAAAAAATCTCAAAGTACATAAGGCCTATAAAAAAAACACAACAAAAATAAATATTATTTACAACTACCAACCCTATTGTAAGGTGGAACACCTCAGACAGACATTATTTTGGCGCGCAATATGTCCTTCAACTAATGACATCACGCATTCTAAATTTAAAAGCGCGTCATTAAAACGGGCTAACAGAAAATAGGTGTTTTCCATTGAAGGTCGGAACGAATCGCCACACACTGGTGATTATTTCATCACCACTGCTCTCAAATCGGTGAAGGAAAACATCGTAAGGTAACCGGCATGCCCTTCAACCAAACATTCGGAGACATATGACATCCGTCAACCCGCACTGGGCCCGCTTAGTGGATTATAGCCCACTCTCTCTCACAAAGACGAAGCCTATGGCCCAGCAGTGGGAACATTATTGACTGATTATGCTATTAAAAGAGCTGTTCTCGTATAGGTCATGCTGATACGAGATATGACACAAGGTTCGACTTCTAATAAAATCCAATTATAATGCAAGTACCAGGATATTGCAAAAAAACTAAAACAGTCATCTTCCAAAGTTATTTTCTATGAGATCATTAGAATAATGTAACTGTGATCGATTAGGATCGAATATTTGATCGATCGATCGACAAAAACATATACAGACTTATTGGTTGAACATGGTTCCCTCCTACACGGAATGTAAACAGTACCAGAGGAAATATTGACGAAAATCGAGGAAGAATTCAAACTTGTCTACTTATGCCACATATTTTAAGGATTAAAACCCTAAACTCTGATCTTTGAGGAAAGAAGACCTTTAGAATGCGGTTTGATTACTCTATGACTATCCCACTAATTCAAACACACTAAAGTTGTCAAAAAATAAAAGGCCCGTTTTGACACTTGAGAATGCTTTCTTGACACCTGTCAGTTTCATACAAACGAATACCGTGACGTAACGTAACTACTAGAACTGTCAATGTCGAAACGGGCCTTTTTTTTGACAACTTTATCAGTAGCAAGTGGCTTTCATTTTGACAGTTCACAACAGGGCGCTGTTCACTCTCGTCTTTACTCCGAAGCAAAAGGAGTATATAAGGATCGTAGCAGTTCTCTCTCTCCCTCTCTCTCTCTCTCTCTCTCTCTGTGTGTGTGTAGTCGATCCCTCATGTCCGAGGACCGTGGTCAGCTTCGAAGTTGCATCTGGAGCGGATGATCCGCCTCCACCGGTTTCTGTCCAGCGCATCCCTTACTACCGTGTAGAATTTAGAGGACGATGATTCCTTCAACTGATCGGTCCATCGTGTTGGTGAACGACCGCGCGATCGCGTGCCTTCGGTGTTCCCAACGGACAAACACTTTTTCTAAACTTCAGCAGGCTTTCGTGGCAGGTGGCATTCTGAAGTTTTTACCCCGTGGGAAAAAAGCTTGTGTTTATATATGTATGTATGTTTAATCCGAAAGAAAGGGGGCAAAAATCTGCCCGATTCCGTATGACAGCTGTAGCAAAAGTTCAACGCCCTAGCCGTCAACTGTTCCAATTATGTCAACATCCTTGCAGAAATTGCGTCGTTAGTTGAAACAGCCTTTTGGGAAGGCCCACATTCAGCACTAATCATTTCCGATTTAAATTATATGCATGTGAATCACAATCTCAGGTATTTCGAAGAAGAAAAAAAAAAACTTTTTTTACGGAAGGAATTTGTTGATAATTTGGCATATTAGCAGCTCGGTCAATACTCTATTCAATTTCGTAACATGGCTTATAACTGGTGAAATTTGGGTCTAGTATCTAAGTATACACACATCTGCCTACCCCCTTAACAGAAAACACAGGCGCGAAATTATGTATGTCCATGCCCATCATCATTCTCCTGCCCTTATCCCAAATCATCTGGTGTTGGCGCAACATATCTTCCTCCATTCTTCTCTAGTAGTCATCGTCTCAGTAGTCACCCCCTTTCTAGTCATACCATCTTTCACACAGTCCATCCATCGTTTCGTCGGTCTTCCTCTACTCTTATAGCCGTCGTCTACTGTACTTTCATCTTTGCCTACACCTTCGGGGTGTACAGGGGTGATGTTATGTAAGTATACCTGTCCAATCTTCAATACAATCAATATTTGTTTGTCCTTCCCCTTTTCAATCCATCCAAAGGTTGTGTTTAAAAGATCGCTCTTTTCGATAAGACCGCACATAGTGTCACCCTTTGTAAAATGTCTATATTTATGCCATTTAATTCTCATAAAGAAAAAACATAAAGTATAAAAACTAGTCATTGTTCTTCGACACTCGGACTTACAATTAATCTGACGTATTTAACTTGTATATGATTAGGATTACATTAGTATTACAAAATTTAATTAGGTTCGTGGGTACTCCCAAAAATCTAACACTGTGCCACTATGCGTAACTACCCTGCCCTGTTTGTAATTTATATGGTGTACATGATAAAGAGTATTCTATTATATTCTTAACAAAGAGACCGATAAATATAAGAGCTCCCACCTTTTTTAAGCACTACAACCTTTTTAATCCAGCCTTTCCTAGCCTCCCTAAAGTGAAGGCCACTTAACGTTAAAAAAGTCCACCATTACGTACAATTTCGGTCAATTTACCCTTTTAACGGCCTCCGCTGACACATTAGGTGCCTGCATTAAGCTTATAGGGGTCCGTTACCTATCGGAGGTCGTTACCCCTTACCCCTAGAGGGCATTCCCTCTAAGGGTGTTAGGCTTCCAACAAAAACATGAGAGAGTATTGAACTAAGGTACTAATGATAGATGGGATAACGCCTTTTCCCGTTTTGGCTCGTTTTTGGGTTTGGTGAAAGGGTAGTTGGATAAACGACTAGAGGGGTGTGGGTTTTGGTCAAGATGAATTGATTTGAGTTCTTTTTGTAGGAAAAAACCTAAGTTTGTCGGGAGATACGGATGTGAAGAGTCTTAAAGATTGGCAGCATCCTCTTCTCGTCTAATCTGTAGAGATCACCAGCACCCTAATTGCGTAACACACTATCAATCACAATCTGAATAATTTTGAAGGATATTGCTAATCCATTGCTTCATATGTACGAAAAATATGTCTGCTCAGCAACGTAAATAACGCAATGAATGTTGTTGAACTGTCAAAATGAAACGCATTCCTGCTGTTAGTGTGCTACGCAACTACCCCGTAGGAGACGGTTTCATGAAGAAAAATTTTGTGATTAAAGGTGAAAATGTAAAATATCCTAGATTTGGAAAACATAAGATTTTTGTGATAATCTAATTCTAACTTACCATTGTTTGAAAAATATTGCCTATTCTAACTACTCCAGTATAGGAAATATACTGCCTAAAACTAATCTAATAACGATATAGCAAATCAACTATGTTTATAAGAGTAATAAACCCTCCAAAAAAAAAAATGGCGTGGCCTATACTCTATTCTTAAAACGAAACCAAATAGAATCATAAATAAGAGAACTATTTAAAATTGACATAGATTCGGCTAAACTCGGCTTTTTTCGGCGGTCGACGGCCGTGCAATGAACTTTTCTGGGTAGTACTGACCTATACTTACCTAGAGATAGCTCCGTAGAGAGTTCATCCTATTGAAATGATATCATACTCAATACCAGCTTGAACATGTCTTGGACTAAGACATTTCCAGTGATCGGTAGAGAAAAGAAGGAGCTATTTTTGTCCATGACAAGGCTATGTGACAGCCCATATGAATTCGCTTCCGAAATGTGTGCCTGGAGTGACGTTCCAACTTTAAATTCTTCTAAGTGAACTTTTTTTTTAAGTTTAAAGAACTACCAACCTACAGATAGATACTCTATATCAATGTACCAACCTAACAAAACATATTTGTCTCTGCTCTATTGAGTCTACTCCATATTATTCCGTCTAACACCCCACTTTACTAAAATCGTGTGAAACTGTGAACCAATGACCGTTAGGTTAACGTACGGTGTCAACGGACGACCTTCGTAGTTTGGCCTTGGTGTGGGTTCGAATCCCTGTGACGTCACAAGGGGTGAATGTATGGCTTGAACCCGGATGATTCAAATTTTAGAGTTCATGACTTTGTAGGTGGGGGTGAAGATATGTAAGTATTGTAAGTCTATGGGGGTGTTTTAAAATAGCCTTTATGATATGGGGTAACTGAAGTTCGTCTGGTTAGACAGTGACTAACGGACGGATTTTAAAACTAAGTTTAGGATGAGACTTAACGGCTACTTAAAATTGAGCAGCGTTTAAGAATTTGCCTTCAGGAAGTTCAATAAACTCTGAACAAAACTTCTAGAATTTGTTCTGCTATGACTGTTTTCACGATACGCGTCATTTTGCACAATACAACTTCTATTAAGCATTGTGCTACAGGAAAATACGTGAAACGACACGGTATTTGTCATACAAAATACCAATTTAACTTTGCGGTTAACAGTGGCGCTGTTTGTCAAGGGCTTTTGACAGAAATATGTCTAGTTATATACAGGGTGGAATTTTGTAATGCCACCTGAAGGGAAAGTACTCTTAATACTGGAGATAGAAAATTCTACTCAAAGAAAACATTCCTTTATTTTTGAACAGAAAGAAAACTGCATTCAAAGATTTTCGAAAATTTGCTTGCCACACCCGGGAATCGAACCGACTAAAATCTGTAAAAATTACACCCTGTACTTTTATTGCATTGATCGTTAGGATCAATTATAAGGAGGAAACCTCTCTAACAAACTTGATAAATAAAATGATAGGAAAACTATAAAATCTTAAATTATTTGCACGAAATGGGCTCCATTTTCTTGGATACACAAATGTATCCTTCTAACGAATTCATTTCTAGTAACCTTTAATAACGTGTTGTGGTAAATGTTATAAATCGTATTCTGAACTTCAACTCTTAACTCGTTTACATTCGCATAAGATTTAATGTAAATTTGATTTTTCACATATCCCCAAAAAAAAAAATCTAAAGTGGTGACATCTGATCTCGCAGGCCATCTGATTGTGCCGTTTGTACCAATCCAGGTATTAAAATGGTTATTAATGTAGGCAGTAGTGATTCTGCTGTTATGAGCTGGAGCACCATCTTGCTGTAGAATTATTTGGTTTCGCTCTTGCTCGGGGAAACTATTTAACTCATTTCTTAAGACATCCAATATTTCAAGATACTTGACAGTGTTTAAATGACCATGACATGCTAATTTACAATTTTTTGTAAATAATTAAAATAATTTAAGATTTTATAGTTTTCCTATCATTTTATTTATCAAGTTTGTTAGAGAGATTTCATCCTTATAATTGATCCTAACGATCAATGCAATAAAAGTACAGGGTGTAATTTTTACAGATTTTAGTCGGTTCGATTCCCGGCTGTGGCAAGCGAATTTTTGAAAATCTTTGAATGCAGTTTTCTTTTTGTTAAAAAATAAAGGAATGTTTTCTGTGAGTAAAATTGTCTATCTACAGTATTAAGAGTACTTTCCCTTCAGGTGGCATTACAAAATTCCACCCTGTATATTTAAAATTAGTACCATATTTTGCCGCTTGCACTACGGTGGTAATGCGTAGACATAAGTCAATACTGTTTTTAGTCAGACTAGGTAGGTATATCGTTTTATGAAAAACAAAGTAGGATGTTGGCAAAAGAGTCACAGCTCACAGCGTCAAAATTACCAAAATCTACTGAAAAAACTGAAGTGCTGTTGTGCAAAGTTCACTTGGAATCTCACTCAAGTGACTGCACCCAATTCGAAAGCGAACTCATTTGTTTTTAAAGTAAATCAAACCTCGACGTCGTTCGAATTGATGTCTCTAGAATCTATTACTGTTTAGTAGACATAAGAAAAAAATGTTCTGTCAATGACAGATCAAATTATTTTGTCTCTGGTCTGTATGTCATATTATGGTGTGTCATCAGTGTCACAGAAAATATGGCTTTTTAAGTTCAATGACTTTATAGGGCATTACGCCATATTGTGCCATAATGCTCATACTCATATTTGTGTGTACTTTACTTTGATTTTTTCGACTATCTCTGGCTGATAAGAAATTATTTGTTCGATTATTTGGCATTTCTTCAAGTTTCAGATGGAAATATCGATTTCAACATTAACTATAAAATGATTATCGATAAATGATTAGAAAAAAAACATGACATATCATGTCATGTTTTTTTAATCCTACTAATATTATAAACTTGAAAGTTTGTATGGCTGGATGGATGTTTGTTACCCTTTCACGCCAAAACTATTGAACGGATTTGGATGAAATTTGGCACACAGATATTTTATAACCAGGGATTAACACATAGGATACTTTTTATCCCGATATTCCCACGGGATCGACACTTATGCGGGTGAAACCGTGGGTCTCAGCTAGTAGCTATATAATACATCCGTACACCAAAAACAAAAAACAAACCTTCATAACCAAAACATCACTATACAACAGTCCCCCAAAAACTCAAAACAACTGAGGACTTCCTTAAACCGACGAGAGTTATCAACTCTGGCCAGGTCAACGTCCCGGGGGCAGGTTGAACACGCGAATTAACCGGTCAATGTAAATAACGCTGTCAGTTTCAACCGTAGCTGTTGACATAGGTTATAAAAACGTGATGGAAGTTTTATGAGGCTAAAATGATGTTTGGACCTATTAAAAGGCTGTGAAATTAGAAACGTGTCTGTAAATCAATGAGTCAGTCTGTCAGAGACGTTAGAACTCCGAAATTGCTAGAATACCAGGCTGTCTCAGCATAATCGGCTTATAATTTTCCCCACTGCTGGGACACATGCCTCCTCTCTGTCAGATAGAGTGGGCCGTAATTCAGCACGCCGTACCAGTGCGGGTTGGTAGATGTCACATGTATTTGGTTCTAGGACATGCCGGTTTCCTCACGATGTTTTCCTTCACCGTTTTGAGAACAGTGGTGATGAAATAATTTAAGTACACAAAGTAAAGTGCCTGTCTGGGTTCTAACCCACGACCTACAACTGATAAGTCGGGGTCAATTCAAAGTTTTTAAAGCCGAAAATAGATAGTACGGACGCCAGCAGGTCAAGCTACTCGAAACTGTCAATTTTTCCCAATCAACCTTGAACCTTAACGCTTTAGCGATAAAGTTGAAAATCTATTAAAGAAATTTGACAGATTGTAGTAGCTTGATGTGCTGGCGTCTGTACCTACACAAATTCTAATTGCCAAAAAATTTGTAATTTTTCGAACTGGGAATCAAACTCATGACTTGAGTCATGACCTCTGCAAATACTTTTATAATTAAATAATGATATAACCTTTACTGGGGGTAAACAGTGACATAAGACGTAATATAAAAGCAAAATATTTTGGTCTGGCTACCAAAATAGGGGTCATTCAACCCGCCTCGGCAGTCGACGCGCTGAAAACTGACGAATCACTCTGCCTGGCCATTACACTATGTTAGTATATAAACCAACATTAATATCACGCCTGTATTCCCCGTAGGAGTAGGCAGAAGTGTACTTATAGTAAACCCTTTTTTTTTCGCCAGTTATGTTTCAGTCCCATGTAACAGAGGACGAGCATATGCCATAAACCAGAACGGATCCAGACTCCGAAGTGCTACTAGCATTGAACCCCGTGATCAGTAGTCGCACTTACCACCACTAAACTAAATAGGCTACTAGGCTGACTCTTGTCGATAAATCAATAAAAAGGTTTTGATGCAGCAGTAAAAAAAATACACTATTTTTATTTTTAACAACCCAAAATATTTCCTGCTCAAAATCGAACTAATATTCTCAAATATCATGATCAATCTCCACCCATTATCTAATTTATCTTCTAGCTTTTTCACTATCAACTTATTTATTTAAACTTTTCGCACAAAAAGGTGCAAAGGCATTCTCTCTAGTCAACCAATGGTGGTGAACAGATTAGATGGCAGGTGGATTCGGTGATTTCTACTAAGTAATTAAAGAACACTATACTCCGTATAAAGCACAAATAGCAGACGCTGGCCGCACAGCTGCTGGACTAAAGTGGAACTGGGCCGGCCATATCTGTCGCATGTCGGAGCAGCAATATGCAAAAGCCACCACTCGGTGGATCCCAAATGGCAGGAAACGACAGCGCGGCCCAGAAAGAGATGGCGGGATGAGCTGGACTCCTTCTTAAAGGATTGGCCCACAATCGCAGTAGACCGGGAAAAGTGGAAGGAGGGAAGCGAGGACTTTGACCTGCAGTTAAACAACACAGGCTCATAATAATAATAATAAAGAACTCTCTGGTAAATCATCTACCCAAAATGGCCGACTGAACTGTCATTAATCCCAACCAGATTGCTGGATCACGGACATAATGAAACCGTGACGTCATTACATGTCCGTCTACATTGTCTATGGGCGATCGACCTAACAATGAGCTTTGACCTTTAGACCTAGACGTGAATATCATAGATATAGTTACAGTAAGTACAGTCAGGTATTCAAATAGCGTCCACGAGTAGAAATACCTAAGTTTACGTCTAGCGAAAGTTCGACAACCAGTCTTATAAAGGGGTATCATATTACCCAGTACCTGAGGGTCGTGATTCCTTTTGCCTCTTTACGTTCAAACATTAGCAGTGCGATTCTGTTACCATCTCACCGTGAAAACTTAGGTGAAGTGAGCGTGGAGTGAGCTGTCATTCCAACTATGCTAGGGATTGACACTATTGACAGCTCACTCTAAGCTCACTTCACCTAACTTTTCACGGTGAGATTTTTACAGAATCGATCGGCTGGTAACACGCACACTTTCACAACACACTTGACCTTTCTGAAGAACATCACCAATAATGTCACTATATTGTCCTAGGGCATCTCCTGGCGTTTCCAATCACATCTGCGTTGTAAATACCTTTTGTTAGTCGCTTAGAGGATGATAGAATGATCCTCTCAGCATGACCTAACCATCCAAGCATACTCTTCCCAATTTTGGTCACTACGTCTTTTTTAAAGTTATCGCATCCTTCCCTAGCCTATCGTTCATAGACTTCACATGCTTGGCAAGGAACGCATTTATACTACCCCCAAAACAAATGACGATCAGCCATGACAATTCATACGCACATTTGTCCCGATCAAATCTTTTTGACTGACCGACAGGGCTTCGGCTTCTGACTCATGACGACTCATTAATTAAACTATTGTGTAACAGTGACCTTGTCATTCATATATTACGTAGCCCGGTTCCCTAATAACTCGGCGTGATGATAAATTGCTCTAGAAACAGCGAAAGTCTCAGGGAAGTTTGTTCAGTAAGTAGTTTAGGAGATTAGGATTTGTGAAAATGTGTGATGAAAAAAAGAGTTTTTTGAAAGATTGAGAGTTTATTTTGATGTTGAAGTTATTCCTTTAAATCCCTACCTATTAATAATAAGATTTAATGGTTTTGTTATTTTATTTTTTATTATTCAACCAAGACTTATTTTGAATTCCAATCTAGCCAAATAATTTTAGGGCAATATATCTTTTCCTCGTTTCTAAAATAGTTATCAAGCACATTCTGATTTCGGTTTCCGGAAATCTATTCAAATCAGAATATTAAAATCTCATTTCTATTCATATGATTAGACAGTTGTTGATATTTCGGCAAACGAATCATAATGACAGCTAAACTGAGATATGATAGCAGATATACTCGTCAAATACTTGATTACTGCTTTCAGAAGCCGAAAGCCAGAGTCAAATCAATATCTTCTCTTAATAGAAACCAATACCAATAATTTTCAAAAAGAAAAACATAAGCCTGATTTGATATAAACCATCACTGCTAAACATCGTGAGGAAAGACATGTGACACCACCAACCCGCACTGGGCCCGCGTGGTGGATTATGGCCCACTCCCTTTCACAGAGAGGAGGCCTGTGTCCCAGCAGTGGAAACATTATAAGCTGATTATGACACCTGATTTGATATAAAAAAAAAAACAAATGACGATCTTTATGATTCGATTTTTTTTTTCGAAATCTGAATTTTGCAACGTCACTTGTATAGGTACTTACAAATATTTGGAAAAAGAGTTTTAACTCGATTTTAAAAGTGTTTTGTGCCTTGTTTTCACATAAGGATTAGATTCCAGTACTCTCGTATCTAGGCTTACATTACCCAAATACATGGTCGTTGACCCCTGAACAAATTCTTTGTGGTGTTTCAACCTGCGTTGTGTTTTTATTTGTTTTTATAATAGTACAGACGCCTGCACATCAAGCTAAAACAATCTGTCAAATTTCTTTCATAGATTTTCAACTTTATGCCTGAAGTATTAAGATTCAAGGTTGATTGGGAAATTGTGACAGTTTCGGGTAGCTTGATGTGCAGGCGTCTGTCTGTACAATAGTGAAATTACTGATGGAAATGTGCTGATAAAATTGATGATGGTACATTAACAAAATAATATTGATGTCATTCAAAAAGTTTATTTTATATACAAAAATTGTTTAATGAAACGTGTGATTTTGTTATTTATTGGAGGAATCAAAACATTAACAAAACATTAGAAATAGTATTAGAATCGGTCTTGAGTTTTATTTTTAAAGACTCGTGCCAAAAATATTCTGTTTACGTGAATCAACTCTTAATAAAAAATATTTTTCCTGATAATATTTTATAATGAGAATAACATATGTAATTACATATGTTTAATCACATGCGTGTAATTGAAAACAAACCTTCACGCTTTTGCCCGTAAAAAACCAAGCAGATGTTAAAAATACACAAAAATTACCAAAACTCATTAAAAAATACATCCTTTCTTATTAAAATTACGCAAAAACCTACTTTAAAAAATACCCTACACTGTCCTGCCCCCAAAAAAGCCTAAAAACAACCACCCAGGCTAGTGAAAACGGTACAAACCATACAAACAAAAAAAAATAGCAAAGTAAGTACACCCGACGAACTCGAGCGTCGAACTTTCGGTCGTTCAATGAACCCAAGAATTTTGGCAGTTCATCGACCCGGTCGCTGCCCGCTTATAAATAATGCGAGAGCGAGACAGCGATATTGACATCTTACGTCAGCTGATAGTGTGGCTAATCATCACGTGACGTCATCGGCTGGGCTGCATTCGAATTTGGAAGTTTGTTTTGAATTTAGAATCGTTTATCTCTGATGAAGGTTAGGTTGCTTGGTTTTGGTTCAATGCGGAAGTTGAAGTTTTGTTTTTATTTTTGAATTATGTGGTTTTAATTTTAGTCAAAAGTATTTTTTTTATTGTTGTTTTATTGTAAGTAAGTAAGTCGTTTATTTTGCAAATACGGGTAGCTGTACAGTGCATGGTGATAAATTGATAAATAGTAAGTTCAGCCATATTTTACCAATAGGCATGCAAAAGTTATACTTTGACGCTAACTCAAAAAATGCAATTACAAGATACATACATTGAAGAGTTTTAAACAAAATTCTTAACAGAAACACTACACAATACTTATGTAAAATTCTTTGTCAGTAAAATGGTACCTTGTATTAGTACAAGGTAAAATGTTTCAAATAAATAAAGTACCAATAAAAAAAATAAGGAAATGTTTATGAATCCATCTTAGGTAAAAGCTGTCGAACAAAACACAGGCACATTCGTGTTGGAAGAATTAATTGTTTTGAATTTTTCCTCATCTATTAAAAACACATAATTCATGTAGTAATAAATACCACACGTAATACTTTATATATTGTAGTTAAATTATCATACAAATTTAATACAACATGAGTAACGACTGGATCGTATCAAAAATAAATAAGTAGGTACGAATGACTACTAAATATTTAAATATTGATAAATAAGTGTATATTTAATAATATTGGTAAGTCTTTATAGAGGTAAGATACGCAGTCGCTCCATGTAAAACCCTGGTATCCAGCTGCATCAGGTTAGGCTGGAAGCTGACCCCAATATAGTCGAGAAAGCTAGGCAGATTCATTTGGTAAGTCTTTATGTATACTTTGATATATCATATTTTGCAAGGTGGTAGCAGCTGGATGAGAGAAGGCGAGGATCAAGTTGAATGGCGTGCAAAAGGAGAGGCGTGTGTCCAGCTGTGACTGATACAAGGAAAGACTAAACCAATATGTATGAGGGAAAAACAAGTGAAAATCCATGTACCTACCCCAACACCTAATTAGTTTGAGGAAATCAGAAGCCAGGTGCCTCCATCCATATATATTAATACTCCTGCCCTTATCCCAATTTATTCGTGGTCGGCGCAGCATGTCTTTTTCTTCCTTAATTCTCTATTAGTCATCATCTCAGTGGTCACCCCCTCTCTAACCATATCAACATTCACACAGTCCATCCATGGTTTCATATGTGCTCCATACACACAAAAATTTTAAACGCGAAAGTAACTTTGCCTCTCTGTGACCTTTTTACGCCTAAACCTCTGAACCAATCGCTTGGCAGATACGTAGCCTTGGACCTGGAGAAGGACATGGCGACTTTTCAACCTAGATATTTGTATGAAACACAAAGTACACACTGATGATGCAGGGAAAAGCTTGCCATCATCATCTGCCTAGCCTTTTCCCAACTATATTGGGGTCAGCCTCCAGTCTAACCGGATGCAGCTGAGTACCGGTATTTTACATGGAGAGACTGCCTATCTGACCTCCACAACCCAGTTACTGGGTAATACGATACCCTTGGTAAGACTGGTTGTCAGACTTTCGGGCTACTGACGACCCGTAACGACTGTCAAAAGCTATTATAAAATAAAATAATATTCAGAATCATCTGTCGTTAATCTGGTCGACCACGTTATAAAAGGCTTGAGGACAAATCACAGGTAAAACCATAGGCTTGGCTAGTATGTGAGTCGGTAAATACATTATATTTATCTATGAGGCGTCTGGTCAAACCGGGTTCGTTGAACTCAATTAAATGACAAATATTTTTCTATAGTTTTTTTTTTAAGTATTAGGTTATTTATTTATATAATTATACTTTATTGTAAACTAACACTAAGATGTATATGTTATATGTATACAAGTATAAATTATAATAAAAAAATAAAGAAAAAGGCAGGAGCTCATGGGCATCAAAAAATTCTATTAGTTATAATTGAGAAATAGTATAATAGTTTAATAGACAGACAGATGGACTTGGAGTGCAGTAAATGGGAGGAAATTATGTATTTATTTATTTTCCTGTTAAAATTATATTCGATTGCCCCTTTGGTCTAGTGGTCGCTAGCACGACTACGTAACTGGAGTCTTGAGTTTGATTCCCGTCTCAGGTAAAGTGTAGTTGGGGTTTGTCATTAGGAATAGGGTATATTCCTGGGTAAAAAAATAATTATTATATTTAGTCCGTTAGTTAGATTTTCGAAAAATAATGGACACATTTTTTTTTTCTTTTGTCAATCAAACAAAAATTGACAAAGATAAAGCGCGTCAAAATTTGGATATGGGGGGTCGTGACGTCACGCCATGCTAAAAAGTGTAGCAAGGCGTAACGTCAGCTGTGGGTGAAGTCAGGCTGTGGATCATGATGATGAATGATGATGAGGCGTTGACGGGAATAGGCTCGTTCTGTTACAAAGTACTTCAAAAATAACAGGAGTGCGTATGTCTTCACTTTCAGGGAATTTTATGACGTATGTTTTAAGTCACCTTAATCATTTTAAGCCTACAAGTACTGGTACTGACTTGCCGCGGTTAGTCCGTGGATGGGTGGCCACATTTACATATCAGCCCCCTCCGTGCCTCGGAAAGCACGTTAAGCCGTTGTTCCCGGCTGTCATTCGTGGATCTTTGACAGTCGTTAGGGGTAGTCAGAAGCCCGAAAGTCGAATCAGTCTTACCAAGGGGTTTTTAAGTCACCTTAATCATTTTAAGCCTACAAGTACTGGTACTGACTTACCGCGGTTAGTCCGTGGATGGGTGGCCACATTTACATATCAGCCCCCTCCGTGCCTCGGAAAGCACGTTAAGCCGTTGTTCCCGGCTGTCATTCGTGGATCTTTGACAGTCGTTAGGGGTAGTCAGAAGCCCGAAAGTCGAATCAGTCTTACCAAGGGGTATTACCCAGCAACTGGGCCGTGGAGGTCAGATAGGCAGTCTCTCCATGTAAAATACTGGTATTCAGCTGCATCCGGTTAGACTGGAAGCCGACCCCATCATAGTTGGGAAAAGGCTAGGCAGACGATTAACAGTAAGCCCCGGTTTCATAGTGATGATTATTTAGAGACACTCAGCATAGTTACAAGAGGGGCAATTCTCGTAATTTTAAGAACGTTCACAGTCTGATCTCAGTCTCAATCTGTCAAAAATACTTCTAATTTCCCTACATTTTGACAAGTTTTTGACATTTCTTTGTTGCCGAGATGAGACTGAGACTAGATTTTGAACGTTTTAAATTACGAGAACTGGCTTTCTGTTATCATGGATTCAATCCATGTTTCTGAACATTCTGCGTTGAAATTTTTCGTCGGTTATTAAAAAAAAAGTTGCTCTTCCGTACATTTTCACCGCGTAGATATTGGCTCCTACCGTAGGGACTGGTTGGCACTCGCAAAAGACTTGGTCTTAAGGTAAAATTTAATCCTAAAATGATTTGCACTAAATACCCTATAAGGATTGACGCCAACTATTCTCCCGGTAAATAAGGCAAACGTCTCGATAATTATTAACAATATTACTACTCAGAACAGCCGAAAGTGTGTCAATGACCTAGAAAAATAAACTCCATGATGATTCTAATTAATATTCAATAATATACTTGGAATTGACAACAGAGTCAGTTTGTAGGTACAGGAAAAGATGGCTTCCTTCCTCCTCGCTTCCTTTCATATGTACACACATGGACTATAGCTACCTCCTGCTTAACCCTTTGGGGTGTAAAAGGCGTGATGTTATTTAAGCAGAGGTGCAGCTATAGGACACCCACTTTTCGCCAGCCATGTTTAAGTCGCATGTAATAACGGTGGAGACTATTGGCTATCAACCGGGTACAAATCCTGACTCCGAGTTGCTACTGAGATTTTTGATGGAAAACCCACTTCAGCTCAATCAAAGTGTTGAGCCGAAAACCGGCTGCAATTCCTAATTCCAGAATTCCCAGATGACTCAGAACCACAGACTATGAATCATTTTCATGCATTTTTAACGTGGTAAGGAAAAATTTAAATTTAAATATGGAACTTATCTCCATAGAGCCGGGTTATTTTCTTTTGGCAATAATTAGACACAAGCCCCCTTATTACAAAACAAGGTTTTTCTTTCGATCAGGTTTAAACCACTGAGCGGTATTGAATTAAGAACCCAACTGATAGAGAAATGCAGTTCTTTTTACAAAAATGACAGCTTAGTTCGGTGCTTAGTTGTCATTTTAGTATTTAGAACTTTGCCTAAATCGAAATAAAGTTCGAAATACAAGTACTGGCTCAATAGTTTAGGCTAAAACTAAAGTTAGGTTTCGTTTTGTAATAAGACGGAAGGAGTTTTGTCCATAAAAGAAAGTCTGCTATTTATTTCAAAAGATACATAGAATAAGTCATGGGGAGAGGATTTTGCCCAGCAGTGGGATGAGTAACAATAACACAGAATAATTTTAAATAAATGACTGGTTTAAAAGAGCGAGTTATTTATTAAAAAACCGTATTTTTTTAACAAGGAGCATGAATATATGAATGCGTTTTGAAAAGGATTACTCTATTACTAAAGTCATAGAGTAATATTGGTATTACAAACCCCAATTGCTTCATATTAAAATTACCCCAATTACCATCGATTCGTCATTCTTCCTTAATTTGCTCACGATTTTAATGGTATTCCCTAAAGTCCTTTATTGCTTCTGAAGGAACACGTTTACCGGGCTACGAGCTAAAATGAGTATGCATGTCTGTGTAATATAAACATTCATAAAAAATCTGATTCACATAAACACCTTTTCAGCCCTTCCGGGATCAAAAACATCGAATGAAACGGCTTATTCTTCAACCATACAAATGACTAACGCACATTCAAACAATCAGAGACAAACAAGAAAGATAAGCCATGATAAACAAATAAATTAACAATACTACTTGTTCAGCTTTTTTACCAAAACATTTTCGTTGGGTCCAACAACCTGAAGTAAAGAGCAACGCACTCGGCACCAGACGTACCAGGGAAATACCTTTGAACAACGCCATCTCTTATCGAGTAGACGTACTAAAGGTCAAACGTGAGGGTAATGAACTGAGTTTGAATTACACCCTATCAGAAATGATTGTGCTACTATTTTTGGTAATGTTTGTAATGGTTTCAAGTGTATTAAAATTTTATTGTTGAGTGTTGAAGAATGAGTTGAGGTATTTATATTAACAAGGTGGAGATTCAATATGTCGATTTTAATCTTGTGAGAGAGATCTTGGGGTATTGAATCTAATAAGGTGTACAACGGAGATGAGTTGTGGAATTGGATATGATGTCATATTAACGTCATTTATTCTACTGGAAGGTCTACATCCTTATGCTCAGTATTGCTAAGTAAGTGGATACTGAAGTTACAATAATTGTTGAATATTATTTCAAATTGAACTAAGACTTTTCCGCTTTCTTTAATGCGGGAAAGTCCTGGATGATTCATGTTACATTTTTAATTAACTACTGGTAAGATTGAAAACTCCAAATGTTTTTTAAAAAATTGATAACTAATTATGAACAAAACCAAATGAGGATGGGGTTTTCATTCATACACAAAAATGTCTTAAATTGTATTTCTTACATAGACCGCACGTACACGTATAACCTCACTAACACACTAACACGTTAAAACAAAGAATCACTGAACTCCGAACGATCTAGAATTCTAACAATTTTACTATGTCGTAAATAAAAATTCTCTAATTTTAAGAAAACCGCCATCTATCGTCGAATGGCCGTACCAAAGTTCAAACTGCCAAACTGAGGTGAACGACCCCTTTGCGCGGGCTTATCTTCGTATTATGTACCTCTTATGACGCACGCTTGATTTATTTTTTCCATGCAATACGTACCTCGTCAAGGAAAAATATGTATTTTTATTGCAATCATCGTTATTGTGTTTGTTTTGTGTAAAGTTTTGTAAGCATTTATTCATTTTCGAAGGAGTTGTTCGAAGTTCAAACTTCAGAACGTTGCGTTCCTTGTGCAAGAAGAAATTTAAGATACGGTTGCGTTTATTGTTGCATTACCAAAATATCGCTACAACATAACGTATACTAACGCCCGTACTTCCAAAACGGGTAGGCAGTCCTCTGTAGAAGGGACGTAAGATGATTAATAATATAATTATTGTGTTCCCGTAAGAATCTTGATAGAATATGAAATAAAAATTGTTTTCATTGATACAAAAAAAACTCGTACCACACACACAATAGTATTATAATAACACCAACCTACAAAAAACATAATTGAATGAAAAATTGTTATTGTATGTAGTACTCAGCTATAAAAAAAAGTAATGTATTGTCGGTCGGCACCAGAAGGCATAGCATTTAAAAAATCATCCATTATACATAGGATAGTAATTAATCATTCGCCTTTGTATACGAAATTATCTGTGGCAGACGTTGCCAACCTTTGGTAGGTCTATGACAAGCAATTCTGTATATCCTACTAATATTATAAACGCGAAAGTTTGTGAGGATAGATGGATTGATGTTTGTTACTCTTTCACGCAAAAACTGTTGAACGGATTTTGATGAAACTTTACAGTAATATAGCTTAAACATTAGAATAATACTTAGGATACTTTTTATCTCAATATTCCCACGGGATCGATACTTATGCGGGTGAAACCGTGGGAGTTGCGGCTGGTGTGCTGGCGTACAAAGGTTCCCCATCTCTGCTCTGTGCTATGTCTATTACTCATTAGATTATTGATGTGTCATTTATAATTTTATTATAGCAAAAACTATTCTCGTGTCCAGTTATGTAGGCGTAAACTTATGTCCTCTGCACTGCCTTCCAAATATAGAGGAATACAACTTGAAAGACTTGATGAGTTAAAAATAAACGGCTCATTCAGACCGAAATTCTTCAGAATCGTGGGTGCGTTTGCAGGCACAAATCTTACGTGCACAAACACCGAAACGAAATTGCTTTAAATCAATTTTAAACGTATTAATGTTTGTTGAGTATCAACCCTCACTGGGCCCGCGTGTTAGATTATGGCCCACTTCATCACGAAGAGTGCAGGCCTGTGTCCCAGCAGTGGGAACATTATAGGCTGATTATGCTCATGTTTGTTTCACACTGAAATTAATCCCAGAAATCCTATTGAAGACAGGCAGGCAATTAAAGGCTTTGATAATGTCCTAATCAGGATGTAATGTAAACATTATCAGAAAAATAACTGAAATTATTTAAATTATGTATCAGGTACTTAGTACTTAGGTGTAATGCTTACTACTTATAACAGCACACTGAATTTAGACTGTTCTTAATTCGCTATCCCGTGGGAATTTTGAAAAAAATCTGGCCTTTTTCATTGTCTACACCATAAAAGTAACCTCTCTTCAAAATTTCAGTTTTTTAGGTCCAGCGATTTGGGTTAGGTGTTCAAATTCTGTTCAGTCAATGATTTGGTACTTTAAAAAAAAATATGTACCAGGAATAATCTAGTAGGTAGAACCTCAAGCTCTAACACACTGCCTGACAGATTACCCCATAAGTTTTCCACACTGACAGATTAATACCTCGTAAAAGTAAATACTTGTCATTACGTGCAAGTATACCGTGCCCCTGCCTATACCGTTGAGCACCTACCGCGAAGCCATGTATGTTACAGGTGTCTTTAACAGGTGCTGGTACCGTTGGCATCTCACATACACCGTGCCGCTAGAATTTAAAACGATGTTACTTGGTAGTGGTGGAAAACTGTGGTTTAAATTAGCAGCAGTTTTATAGAGAAGGATTATGTCAGGTCAGAGTTTTGGTAACATATAATCAGCCTATAATCTTCCCACTGCTGGGACACAGGCCTCCTCTCTGTGAGAGGGAGTGGGCCGTAATTCACCACGCGGGCCCAGTGCGGGTTGGTAGATGTTACATGTCTTCGATTTTTTAGGTTCTAGGACATGCCGGTTTCCTCACGATGTTTTCCTTCACCGTTTTGAAAGCAGTGGTGATGAAATAATATACACAAGGTAAAGCGCCTATCACCGCGTGGTGGATTAAGGTCCACTCCCTCTCACAGAGAGGAGGCCTGTGTTCCAGCAGTGGGAACATTATAGGCTGATTATGTAAAGCGCCTATCTGGGTTCGCTTTCAATCCCAATCTGAATCATTTTGAAGGATATTGCTAATCTATTGCCTCATATGTTCGAAAAATGTGTCTGCTCATCAACGTGAATAACGCAATGAATGTTGATGAACTGTCAAAATGAAAACCATTGTTAATGAAAGAAAAGAAAGAAAAAAGTTTATTTGGACGCACACCGGTCAATGGTCACCGGTGGTCATTTGTTTCAGGTGCGGTACGTAATGCAGGTGTGATATGTTTGATTAGCACGGCGTTCTTATAAAAATCATCATTATTAAGCGTGTTAGACTGTGCTCAAGTTAAATAAAAATAAGCTACCAGTCCTACCACAAGCAAATCAATGTTGTACCTAAACCAGTATCAACACAAAGCCATGGAAAATACCTAAACTAAGTGTAAGTAATTAACGAAGGGTATTTAATTCTAGCAAATAAGAAATACTGCGGTTCGTATCCGATTAGCGTCGCCATTATTGTTACGAGCAAAAGTAAATAAAAAAACAATAAATAGCAATCGGTCAGCGAACGATTATCGGAGCTATGCAGTTTGCTATAAAAAAATATTATGACATAGTGTATGGCCGGTCGGTGACCCAAGTATTACGCAGGATGCACAGCGCCATCTAGTAGTGAGTTTCTTAACCATATTCGAATTAGGAAAAAAAATACACTTTGAATGCTTTAAAAAATAAAGCAGCAGATTCTTGACACGTAATTAGTACAGTTAATATTTTTCGCGCGTAGAATTAGCGTCTGTATCGAGGTGAAAATTAAAAAAGTTTGGCTACTCAACGCTAGATGGCGTCACCGCCGTGCCTTTCCAACTTTTCGCCCATACCACCAAAACCGCACCTAACTTAATTGGTATAATTGAACGGAATAATGTTTAAATATGAATAAATACGGAATAAAACAAGTTGTTTAAGCGTTATGCGTTTGCTATTACGCATTATGAAACCGTATTCAAGTTAGTTAGGTAATACCGCTCGCCGTACGAAGTTGGTATCGTAATCGATCCCCACTGCTAAATCTTAGCGAATTCCAAGGTTAGTCTCGCAGTATTGAATACAAAAAGGGTTCCTTTGAGATAAAAATTCTCCTTTCAGAGCTTTTATAAAGGTGACGTCACGAGACAGACGTATTCAAAGGGTCCATTTGGTTTTATTTTCGACCAAGAAGATTGGTGCAGAAAGACTTGAACAAAAGAAAAACTTTATTCAAAAATGGAACGTCTACTTATTATTCAAGTTTTTTTTGTGCAATTAAAACCTTAAGCCTCGTTCACACTACGCCACATTTTCGTGTCACTATGTCGAAACTGGCACAGAAAAAAATAAAAATGAAAACTTTTATATTTTTGTATTTTCAACCAGTAAAAACTGAAACCTATCAAGGAATAGGGTAGCAGTAGTAGATAATAAAAGATATGAACGAACCCTACTACAATGCAGGACTTTTACGATTTTTTTCCACCTGTGGCCGGCAAGGGTTAGTAAAATGGTTTTTTTCGACAACACTGTAAAAAATATAGCTTTTGCACTTAGTTTCGGGTGAACATTTTTACTACAACATTGCTTGCATTTACTATAACACACGTTTGTCATAGTACTAACGCGCTAAGCCAATCGGCTTCATGTATTTTTAAGTTATAATATTGTATTTTCCCTGTAAGTGATTGTATAAATATTTTGAGAAAATAAATGTATAAGACCGTAATTTTTGCACAGGCCCACTTATAAAAGTTTACCCTGAAACCTTTTGTTTTACTTGAAGTGAAAGAAGTTCACATCCCAGAAGTAGCTTGAGAAACCATCCAAAGATGGTCAGAAAAAAGGAGTTGGACAAGTCAAAATCCAAAGAACGATTCTGAGATTCTGAACGTTTAAACGTCTGTTGACTTTAAGCGACGTTTATAAATGAAACCCTTTAATGAATAAAGTGCAGTTAACAATTGTTTTACCAACGAAAAAGCATGAGGAGTATGTAAGGGTCGTAGGAGGTGGCGGTCAGTAGTTTCTGCGTACACCCATGAAAAGAAGGTGCGAGTTTGTGTACGTGTGTATGTAAGAATAAGGATGATAACCACTGTTTACCCCACAAGCGCGTGAAAATACTTAATTTAAAATTAAATTAATTCATGAAAGCAGCATACATAACATTTGGACAGTTGTAGTGGCAGTCAGTATTACGCAACCGGACTAATCTAGAAATGTCTAGCCGAGCTGGTAATTGTATATTTTGTATGCGACGTACGCGTAGAAGCATTGAATCGATAATGTTGTATGTGGAAAAATTCTAGTGAAATCATCATTTGGAAATGTTGTTGGAAGACTTTTTTATTGTATTTAAACGACTGTTTAAAAAAAAGTAAAAACCGGAGTTTTTTTTTTGAGACAGTTTATGAAATTAAGTAAAGCTAGATGGATTTACTTTCATGAAAAAGTATTCTGGGTTTCGCTACAAATAAACGTCATGGTAATTGGTTAAACGTTACCTAAGTAAATGAAAACATAACATGAAAATCACTTTAAAAAGACCATCTCTTTTTTTTGCTTTCTTCCTATTCATCTAAAATTCCATCTCTAATGAAAGAAAATCAACCAAACATGATGATATATAAACAATTTGCAATTATCTTTTCGTCCTGCATACCAGCGTCCTTAGATAATTCAGTTATTCAGTTTCCGTACACAACTAGGGCAGGAGTTCAACTTTGACCTCGAATCCTATTGAACCTGAGATCCAAGGTCGCAGAGGTCAGATTAGGGCCGTTCGAGAGCTAGCCCAAAACGTGTCAGGCTGTGACCTGTGGTTGACCTACATATGTTACAAGTTTGGGGTCGAATTGCACTATTTACGTATTTTTGAGTATTCCTGATTGATTTTTTGCTATAAACGATCAATATGCTTTTTTTGGGGCCAAGGTTGGAAAAACCTGATTCAAAACATAGATAACATTTAAAGTAAGATTTACAAATTCAAGCCTGCTGGAGAGCTCGAAACAATGAGATATCTACAAACAGATTGGTGACAGTTGTCTCATTTTTCACAATTTCATGGTGTATTTTCTGTGGCCAAGTGGTTTTTACTCTTCAAAAATTGTTTAGCAGTTTGCTGTTAACTCAGTACCAATAGCGTACAATTAACCCATTTCTCTGAGAAGCTAGCACAGTTACAGGCCCTGTTAGTCTTCAAACTACAACAAATTACCGCTGTGCGTGACTTTAAACGTTTCTCACAGCTTCATATTGTTACAATTTAGCTGTTCTGTTCACATATTTTCCCGTTTCGAAGCCCTACGTAATATTACGTACATTTGCAAAATAATACCCATTCATTTATAACTAGCCCCTTTTAAAATCAACTTCTTTTATGACTGGCCCCTTAAAATATCCCTGGTAACATACAAGGAAATTGCAAGACTGCTTTCTATACGCCACGTGGCCTGAAAATAGGTCATCCTTTATCTTTCGACAATTTAACTATCCCTGTCCCTCTCTTTTCGTTGTTGGACAATGGGTGTGAAAGAGAGGGCTGTATTTAAAGTGTTCCCTCTGAAACTTGATAGTGTGGTAATAGTTGGCTAGTTGACTTTTGTTACTTAGGGTTAGAGTGTCAAGATGTATCCTGGCTTGTCATGGTTTTTGTGGTGACATTAGGAAGTTGCCTGTCATGCACGATAGGAAGACAGACCAGCAACAGCTTTCCTTTTCATAGTTTCGTCTGATTTTGGTGTAGTACTCATTCGTGCAAGAGTGTTTAAAATGAAACATGTTGATGATTAATGAGTAGGTATATTTTAAACAATGGTAGCTTTTTCTGTAGTTGCGGTTAAAAACCGAGGTTGATAAACCTGTTAAGGATTCTTTTCATATTTATATTCATGATAGGTATTTCATTAATAATTGAAACAGGTTTTAAATTGTAACATACATAGGTGGAACGATTTACAAATGCTATTTTTTTTTAAATGTTAGTTTTGTATTCAATACGTGTTTTCAAGTAAAAGTTTCTAATAAATAAAAGCTTCATACATCTATTTGAACAGCTTGACATATGTATACATTACGGAAATGAATTTAACATGAAACTTAGGTGGATGGTTATCGTAACTATACGTCGAAACCAAGATATTGCTTATCGATGTTATAGGTATGTAAACAATTGACGGGTTGCGGTTTCTATTCTATGATTGGCGCCTACAATTGTTGGAATCGGCATTCCATTATTTTATTTATTTTATCATTACTCGTGCTTTTTTTGTTAATGTCATAAATAGCATTAAAGCGGTGTTGTCAATACAATACTTGGACTGGGGTTTTAAAGAGGACTTTTGTAGCTATTTGAAGAATAAAGTCTTTTTACTTACTTAATTTTAACTTAAATACGATAGGTATTTGAAATATGACAGATTGATATGAACATTTTTCTAATTACCAATGCATAATTTATACGGGTGTAGTTTTTTTATAGTTTATCTAAAACCAACTGACATTGATAAGTACCTATGCGCTGCAAACGATTTATAAAATGCCTACAATTGTTACCCAGTAATATAAATACTAAAAATAGTACAATGTTTATGTGTCTGATTTTATAACTTTATATGGCAATTGGACGTGAATTAAATTGTTACTAAGCGATTATAGTAAAAATCATAATAGCCACGTCCAATTCTCTCTGGTTGTACACAAAACATAACCCTTCCTTTTGGCTTCGCCGCAGTCAAGCAACAAAACATAAGGAAGGAAACATAACTTTTAAAAGTTTGTAAAAGATGGTTTTAAAGCTTTTATAGGCATTCAAAGATGTTGCAAATCATTTGCAGTGGCAATAACAATAACTATCAAACATAACAACAATCAATTTAATGTTATACCTAATTTCTTTATAACTCTGTGTTAAGTAATCACAATTAATTACATAATAACACTCTCCGTCTTCATAAAAAATAATGAACAACAATTTGTTATTAGGAAGTTACAAAACTGTCTAATTTTTAACAGCACCATCACATAACTGAGCTTATTATTCCATTATTAAAGTTACCGTGACCAATTTAAAGTTTATGGGCAGACAACACAGTTAGCTAAACAGTTAACGGTTGGTAAAATTCACATACAAAACTCGCTTCGCACCTCTAATTGCGTAATTATAACTTATTATTAATTATAAGATAAAAAAGTTACGTAAAAACTTTCGAGTAAATAAAAAAAATGGTTGCCGAAGTTGCCGCCAAAACCGAGTTGTGAACGCGTTGAATAAAAACGTCAAACCTATGACATCATTCCATTATTCCTATTAATTCACTGTCACAGAACACACCACAGATAACACAAACACTAGGACACTTAAAAAATGTTAGAATTTTCGCGTTCAGAATTATTTCGTATACGCGCCGAACTCGTAAAGACCCGCTCACACCGAGATGTTGCAAGCGGGCCATCGGGGGAGCAACTAGGAAATGAACACAAGCGACGGCACACCGAGCCGCGCCTGCCACACATAACCTCTTTACACGCGCTTGTGTGTGTGAAGTGCATACGTTTTGACAGCATGTGGAGTTTATTTATAGGCCTATCGCATCACATATATTTTGAAAAGAAAATAACATTCTAACTAACCAAAAAAGCTCATGTAATTACAGTATCATGCAGACATATTTCCACGGCTCTAATTAGAGTCTAATAAGAGTTCAAAAAGATTATATCAGCACTGCAATTAAAATATTTTAATCAAAACCACAGATCTAAAATGACAGATTAAAAATCTAAGACGTAGCGGTTTGAGAGAAAAATGTTACGCGGCTAAATCACAACAACCGTTATTACATAACAGTCGGCTAGAGGGAGATGGGAATAGTTTTTGTGCGTGCTAAAAAAAGACAGAACATCGAGGTTGTGTAACTCAACACAGGGAAAGCTCACACGTACTTTCTTTATACATGACATGACAAACACTTGTGCGTGGCTAGTATATACGTGTGCAAGTGTGTGCGCGTCTTTACATTTTTGAATTTCGAACGAAAGAGCGTAAGTGTCGGGATAGATTTTTCAAAATGGACTCTTCTTTTAGAAATATGGAGTGCAATATTGAGCGTTGAGTTGGAGGCTTTAGGGTCGAATTTGGTGACGGTCAGGGAGTGCACGGCAGCTTTTTGAAGGGGTTCAATGACACACGGTTTGGCACGTTCCTTAGGCCCACCGATTTTTTCAAATGTACTGCGGAGTAGGTTGAAAACGCCACAAAAGACGTGATATTTCCACAGAACTGAAACTAGGGCATGCGTAGTTGCTGTTATGACTTTTTTAATCGATTTTTCCTCGAAACAAGAGAATAAGCTTTAGACTTTTAACAAGCGGAATTTTCTCGCATCCTAATATTCCGGAATGTTTCGCTCGTTGCGAGAATTGACCGAAAATGAGGACATGCGTGATAGGTAATAAATCAGCAATAATATAATGTCGCTACCCGATGCTAGATGGCGTTGTCAATAATTTAATAGCGTGTGAGAAAATTTCTTTCTAATGACCCTATTTTGTTTTGTAGTTAATTTTATACGTAAATAAATTAATTGTATTTTTTTTTTATAATGTGCTCATTCAAGAATTTCTATTTCAATTGTTTCGCGCCAAAAATATCGCACAGTCTTGTTGCAAAATTGTTACAAAATTATTTATAGCAAGCAAAAGTGCATGCAGTACCTACAATGTTGATAGGTAGTTTAGTTAATAATAAACTTTGAAAAATTACGATTATTTCAGGACCGGCTCGAACACACCTTTACTATTAATAATTAAAATTATTAATTAATAATTACGAAATCCTAAAAATAAATGAATCTTTGTCTCAAAATAGATGCTTTACTGTAAAATTGCTATTGCATCACAGCAGAGGAAGTGAAATAACAGTCATAATATTTATATAGCTATCCCTTTCCGGCTATATGGCGTCATCTTTGTCGCACGCGGAGAGTTCCTCGTTTGAAACGCGAGACTGAGAGGAGGATTGCCGTCTCGCTCGCACTTCAGCGGTGTTGTATATAGCGGCTATGTTCGAGCAAGGCAACGGAGGGTATTGACCTGTCCTTGTTGTCTATGTGTGCAGCCTTGCTGTACAGTTATACCTTGTTTCCATGTATTGTACGTGCATCGTAAGGATCGTTACACACTGCATCATATTTATGTCGTAAATTATTTTAATTTTATGCTCTTATGTAAACTGTTAGTTGAATGTTTGTACAAACCGCGGTAATTGTTGGTGAATGATTCCATCTTTTCTTGGGTGATGGATAACTTACCTGTAAAGAGAAAATTTTATTGGTTAGTTAAAAATAACATAGTTACAATAAAGTTTAATTATGCAGTAAGGACACGCAAAAAAAGGGTTTTGTTTTTGCAAAGGTTTTTTTAAACACTATTGCTTAATTTTAATTATATTAGGATAGATAAATATCTAGGCTTTAAGTAGGTACCTAAGTTCTTAACGTGAAAGAGTTTTCCCATTTTCAATCTCTCTAAAACCAATAGGTATTTCCAAATACTTCAACAAAAACATGTCCACAACCATTTATTTCCTCAACAACAACCGCATAAAACAAATACGGAACCACACAAAACAAACAAACGGAGGAAAACCTGAAAACGGCCTAACAAGTACGCTTATAAAAAAAAAGTTGCGTCAGAGTCAGAGCCTATAAAAAATGTCTGCCAGGCGTCAACGTTGGCATTACATCACTGTGAGCCGTCGGTGTGTGTGAGGCGTACCCACACGTCACACCGGCACATGTGCGTGTACACGACGTCTCTTCACGTGGCGCGCGGGTGTGTGTGTGCGGCCTAATCTTTAGAGGAATGCGGGTTTCATACAAGTACTTTTTAAAAGCTGAAAAGGGAAATTCTTTGACTGACTCGCCTCACCACCCTTTATGTTTTTACTTTTTAAAGTTTTTTTTTTTGAGGCAAATGAAATGGATTGATGCGGAGTCTCTTTGAGACTTTTTAGTTTAGTTTTAATTAGAGTTTCGTAACGGCTTAATTACTGACGTGGTTTGATGAAATATCCTGTGATGTTGAGTTGATTAATAATCTAAACAACTATGTAGGTATTTCAAATCAGAGGGGCAATTCTCGTAGTATAAGAACGTTCACCGTCTGATCTCAGTCTCAATATGTCTAAAATACCTCTAATGTCCCTACCATTTTTTAACAAGTTTTTGACATTCGTTATCGCTGAGATGAGATTGCGACTAGATTTTTAACGTTTTAAATTACGAGAATTGGCTTTCAGATCCTTCCATAGACTCTATAAACGTCAAAGAGTGCCAGTTCTCTTGAAATATGACAGTATAGTCAAAAGTTCATACAGTTGACATTTGAGTTACTAAGGAAATACCTCCCTTTTACATAGTTATGTCGGTAGTTAAAGGTTCATTCGGAACGCGTTTGTCTTCGTTATAGTAGTTAACTAACCGATGGATAACTTAAGTTAACAAATGACTCATCGATGCCAAGCCCAAATTCTTGAACTTAGAAGTCGTTTGGTTTGATTTGAAGGGATATTTTTTTGTACTATCAAGGAAATTAAGTAAAACCTATTTTTATGGATAAGAAAATATTTGAAGAAGAGTCACCTAATTTTGTTTAGAGATTTTATTTTTTCAGCTCACTGCTGTTTAAGAAAGGAAGTGGGATCGCAAAATAACTCATAGAAGTTACAAGTGGACAGACCGGGGCCTAGACAAAATCCCTTTTCTGTAAGCGTTAACGTCAACGGAAAGATCAAATTGTATGGAGTTGACATTTGCTTACCAGATGCCACGTGACTGCTGCTAAATTGGTAAACAAACGTCGAAGCGAGCGTGACAGATAAACGACAAAAATGTTCATCAAAATGGTAGACATCTAATGATCAGACATCGAGAGAGAAGCTTCGGAGAAAAACGGCTCAAAACCGTTACATGGAGAGATAGAGAAGGCCTGTGTCGGCTATGTCTAAGTTGCCAAAAGGATTGCCACCTACTCCTAATCTACAAATCTACCGCTGAACCTATTTTATACACCTATTTTATATTCTCCACTCCTCAAGCCAATCAGTTACCATTACTTACCATACCTATGTGCCATGCCAAATCAGTATCTTCAAATATAAAGCCCTAAAGAACCCACATATACATGCATATATCGCGAAATATATGAATATATTCATACCAAAACTATTTGGTATTCACGACGGGGAAAAATAGAAGTAGGCTGAACCGGAAAATGCATCTTAGTGCAGCGAAGGTAATGGTATCATTGACCGACCTTGAAATACTCTGGTAGATACAAAATAGATTTATTTCTTCTCTCTTGGAGTAACGAGTGTACAAGAACAGCTCATCATCATCTCCAATCCCTCATAAAGGGGTCCAGTTCGTCCCGCCATCTACCCCTGGGTCTTCTGCGATGCTGTTGACATTTCAGGGACCCATGCTCTGGTGGTCTTAGCCCACAATGCATCCGACATGCGGCAAACGTCCGGCCTAGTCCCATTTGAGCTGGACTCCTTACGTCATCATCTGCCTAGCCCTTTCCCAACTGCATCAGTATTTTGCACTAGTACGCTCCATATAAAATACTGCAGCAGTATTTTATATGGAGCGACTGCCTATCATAATTCCCAACTAGGTCACACGATATCCCATGGTGATACTGTTTGTCAGACGTTCGGGAATCCGACGACCCGTAAAGACTGTCCAAAATCCACGAATGACAGCCGGTTTTACCAAGAGGTATCGTATTTCCCAGTAACTGTAGGACTGTAACTGTAGAGTTCAGGTGGGCAATCGCTCCTTGTAAAGTACTGGTATTCAGCTTATAGCGAATAGAAGTTGTAGAGAGACAGAGAGGTGTTCTTCATCATTACTACTAGTCCACTTGGCCATATCTGGTGATTATACCACCAGCATACCGGTTATTATCTGGTGGTCGCGTTTCTGATGAATACTACATATTTAAAGCCATAATCACCAGAATGCTAGAATAATAGAATGAACGCTAGAGGATGCCAGACCTAGTATTAGCTAAAACATTCTGTGGAGCAGTCTAGGTAAAGGATTTTGTCAACAGTAGGTGTCTATAGCTTGATGACACGACAAAAATGAAGAAGGATTCCATAAGTGTCATCCTAGATACATACAACTTGATGTAGAATTGCAAATCAAAAATGAATCATTCTAATAACAGGCAATGCAGAAGTCCTGTGAAGCAAAGCGAAACAATTATTATAATTATGAATGAATCACTCAAAACTCATACAAATCACAACAGCATGCAATACACAATACAAGAAAAAAAAATAATTATCATAACATCAAAAACCGCAAACACCGCTAGTTATTAAAAAAAAGAAGTCAAGAACCCGTTGCGAAAACCTGACCTATTACAATGCACCAATACATACACATATAAATACATACATACGTATACATTATACGTATGGGTATTACGTGGGAACTGGCAACATAATGATAATCATGATTTAGGGCATTTGCAAACGGGACATTTTGCACTCGACGACTGACAAACGGGAATGATCTCGCTAGTTGATATATTATGTGGTACAGTTCTGTGCTGTAGTAAAATTTATTGTAAAACTAGCTATTGCTATACTCTATTGGTTTACGCAGCGCACGCCAGTAAAATCTGCATGATTTTTCCGACATCTCCAATAAACATCGTTATATTTCAGCCAATTTACATAAAACTTTAATGAATTATACCTACACCTAAACCTTCTTCATGAATCACTCCGTCCGTATGAAAATCCGTTCGGTGATTTTGAGTCTATCGTATTTAGATAGACAGCAGCGGAGGGACTTTGGTTTATAATATATGTAGTGACGAAATGTTTCATTCAAATGAATGAACTTTATAAGGGACAATTGGTTTGTTTTGACTTGACATTCCAGCACAGCAATCCTTGCCCTTTTCTAACTGTCTAACACTCAAGAGGCTTGATGAATGGATTCGGTTATATGAACATGCCAAAGCAGAAGGCTATGAACAATTATATTTTTATCCCTTCATGCTAATATGTCAGTTGCATCCTGACGGAGATTAATTATTCAAATTATACAATTCCTCAATTAAATTTGACGCGCAAAATTGTTCGCGTGTAAAAAACCTAACACTAGATATATCTATTGCAAACACGTATATATGTAAAGTTATATATTACCAGAGTCTAGCTGTCATGAGTCAGAATTGCTTGAAATAGTGTAATAGTATCATTATTAGTCTGGGATTTCGTGACTAAAATGCACATTATGGTGGAGGAAAAAAATATGTTTTATGGATAAGATAACAATGCCTAACTTGGCCATGACATGTCTAAGTTTAGTGTCCAATTATGGGCAAGGTATTTAATTGTAGATTTCGAGAATATGTCACGAGAGGAGACAATCATGTAAATTTTAAGAGTTAAAGGTTGCTAAATTAAACGTGCATGCATTAAAAAGCAGCAAAACTGACGTAAGCTGTCAAAATTGTGTTTTGTTTTTGCTTGCTGAGGTGTTGCAAAATATTCTTAGTGGTCAATTTTCTTTCAGGGAGATTTTCCTCTATTTGTTTCGTTCATGTAAAGAGAACCAAACTGCCTGGTAATAACAGCATCTTTGCCAGCGCTTTTGCAAAATATGGTAATTTTAGCAACTATGATTAGATAAACTGTTGGGATCTTTATTACGTAACACACTTACTATGACAATGCCTTTCATTTTGACAGTTCAACAGTATTCATTGCGTTTTTTACGTTGTAGAGCAGTTTTTTTTTCAAACCTATGCTGCGGAGGATATGAGAGAGGAATTTACTTCAAAATCCGTGGATTTGTAATCACAATTTAAAAAAAGAAGAAAGTGCTGGTTAGAGTCAAGGCGATTTTAGGCCCATATGACAACGATTAAGTTTACTTGGAAGAAATGTAGGGAGCCCTTTAAACAGCAGTTGCAGATCATAAACTAAACCACAAAAAAACATTATTCGAACCAGCACACCCCACAATAAACATAATGTCACTAAAGGAATTCCTAGTTATGCCAGATTACGTCAAATTCAAATATTGAATAGTAATAACCGGCTCATGATCTGGACATAGTAAATTATGCCGCAGCAAATTATCGACGACTGTTTTGCATATTAAAGAGCTAGTATTGCTAAAGTTTATGTTTAATATTGTATTTTATGAATATTTGTACTGGAACTATTAATTTGGACAGAGCTTCTGACTTTTGATTACAAATATACGTTTTCAGATTGAGTGAAGTTGAGTTTTATACAGAAAGACAGGTATATTGACGCACAACCTGTAACCATGGATTCAGTGCATGATTCTGAAAACCCCTGCGCTGAAAGTTTTCGTATGTTATTTAAAAAAAGAATTAGCTGTTCATTTATATTATTTTGACCGCGTAGGTTTGATAGCACTTTTCTATGAAACAGCGGATTTTGTTTTTGATAAACGACAAAAAATGTATACGCTGGGGGTCTATAATCATGTGCTGTATTCATTGTTACAGTTTGCGCGTCGATGTCCCTACCATCATCGCTTACTTAGGTGAGATATGAGTCAAATGCAAGGCTATCGAGAAATGATATTAATAATGTTTATTTGCCAAGAACAGTGCTTTTCATTTCGTTATAGTCTACATAAATAGCTTCTTCTTGTTTTCGTGTCAATAGTACTCTTCTTCGAAATTTTATATTGTTTGAGCCCAGTAGGTGGCGACGTTAATTGCGGTTACCACGATGGTAGACTTAAACATAAATAGCTAGGTTTACATATAAGAGAAAAAAAGGGAAGCATTTTGCTTATGAACTCCTCACTAGGTCGACCCTGTTTCGTGGAGTCCTCGAGTGGTATTACCATATAAAAATTCAAAACTAAGTTATATTCGAGAACGGAGAGAGATTTTTGGAAATTTGCATCGAATATATTTAAGAGCATAGATACCTAGTTTACTAAAAATAGTGATATTAATGTTAATAAGAATGATTTTGACAGCAATAAAACCTTAGAAGCTTTAAAACACAGACACGGAGATCAGAATTTTTTTATCGCAGACCTAGGATTTAGATACTGAAGATTGTGAACATCGAAACAATAGCTGAGCGTAGTATACATACAAATAATACATCCAGCTTCCGAGATCACAGAGGGCTTAGTCAGAACTGTACACAGATATACTATGGTAGCGCTAGAATTCGCAGACGGTGTTAGTTTTCTTGTGGACGAGTTTGTAGCTACCAACGGGTTATTCTTGGACATATTGTCTATACTTTAACATAACTTCATCACCTCTGTGTTTTCCCTGCATAAGCATTAACATGATCAGTCTGTAATTTTCCTACTTCTGGGACACAGGCATCCTCTTTGTGACGACCAGTAGAGAAGTTTCGAAGAAAAAGACATCTTGCACCGAACCGAAATAAATTGGCAGGAGAATGATGATGAATTTAGCAGCAAGGGGTTGCTGCTAATTACACCAAAAAAAAAACTTGCATAACCACAAAATATTATTCCAGTATTATATTCTATTTTAACTTTTGATAAACACCAATCAACATACCAATACTTGAAAATGTCGCAATCAAATTGAATTGAAAACTTTTCAAATTGAAACCAATTTAGTTTGATTGCATTATCTGAATTCATTCCATCTGATTTCTCTTTATTTATTGAATCGAAATAATTTGCTGTGCGCTTTGAGGACGTCGGTATGTATAGCCACCTGTAGTATATACCTACAACTGTCCATATCTGTGTATATTAAATCTCCGACAGAATATATACGACGATGAGATACAGAAAAAATATATATACGATGGAGAGTGGTGCCCTGAGTTTGATGCCAGGATCGTTCAGTGTTGTTGGGTTTTTTAATCAAGATGTCCTCTGAAGTATGCTTTAGACTAGATTTTATTTGAGGAACAGGCTCGTCTTCTGTAACACGAAACTTGAACATAACTGGCTAAATGTTGTACAGTCAGGGATTTTTTTCATACAATATAAAAGATATAAGCGAGAGATTATATAGAGACAGCTAGAGAGAGAGAATGAAATGAAATTTTAAAAAAATGGTGATGATGATGTGAATGAGATTTATTCAAAAAATGTTATGATTGCAATGTTTATCTCTGTATCACCCACAGGTTCATCATTAAGTCCGCCTCTGTACATTTATGTGCTTGAAGTATTAAATAAATAAAAGAAAACAAAAACAAATAAAATAAATTTAATTTAAGTTGGTTAGAATGAACTAGGATAATTTCGACAATTTATTTTCCTGACTACCTACTATACGCTTCTACCTATCAATTCATTGAGTACAGACGTCATGCTATGTAAATTTTGACAACAGAATTAAAAACACTGCAATTAGAATCGAGTATCAATTTCAAGATGTCACTAATTAAAACGATTAAAAGACATTTAAAACAATAAATCAATTCTTTACATAACCTTTATGGTTTTAATTTATTAAAATGTAATCAACAATTAATACTTGTTAAGTAATAATAAATGGATAAATAAAAACGTTGACAATGAATTACCTTCATTCAGAAATAATAGTGAGTACTATTAATAATTGATTTTATTGTATTGTGACCTATTTCTTGATTTGTACTTTTTACTTAATCTTAAGGCTGATCCACTGATCTGTCTTCTATCCATCTCTGCCGATTGATTCTGATAGCCCAATTCCTGAGGTAGGTTATAGGCTATAACATCACGCTATGACCCTTAGGAGCCGAGCGAAAAGTCAGAAAGAACGATAAGCGAAAACGAAGTCAGCGCGGCAGGCGATGCGATACGACGCGATGAAGCAGAAGATTAAGTAAAGCATTGCCATACTGTAATCAAACTAAAAAAAAAAATCTATGTCAAACAGTGACATAACACAATTTGTTCATTTATTGACATGTTTTTTTTTTGTTTTTTCCTTACAGCAACTACGCATCCATCAAACCAAGGCAACATAACCGGTGAGTATTCATTCGGAAAAACCCTAACAAACATATGTATCACGCTTTTTTTCCTTGACGTAGTAAGCAGAAATAGTAGTAGATGCTAGGTGCGTGTTGTGTGAGGTCATGTACGGTAATAATGTAAATTAGAGAACACATTACGCGTGCGCTGTTGTCGCTAAGACAAGTTAGTACTCGAGAAGTTTTGTTTTGGTGACCTTAAAGGGAGATGGCGAATATTTGTCTAATATTAATATTTGAACGTAAAAAATGCAAAATGAGTAGATATTAAAGGCTACCCCCATGGGAAAATGGCGTTGGTTTATGTGTATGTATTTAGGATATAGGTCAGTCCATCATCTGCCTAGCCTTTTCCCAACTATGTTGGGGTCGGCTTCCAGTCTAACCGGATGCAGCTGAGTACCAGTATTTTACATGAAACGACTGCCTATCTGACCTCCACAACCCAGTTACTGGGTAATACGAAACTTCTTGGTAAGACTGGTAGGTAAGTCCGATGGCGATAAAAGCCATTTTCTTTTCTAACGAGTCCCTATTGAGCTTTTTTCATAATGTGGTCAGATCACATTGACGCTATTAAAAAATTGTAATCTAATTTATTTGTTACGCTTTTTATTAGATGAGAACATTCTATGTATCTCTACGTCTTCCTTTCCTACAGGCATTATAAAAAAAACAAAAGCAAAATCGAGCATAAAGTTGCATAAAAACCAGATCAATTTCATAATCTCTCCACAATTTTAGATATCAAACGACACGTATTCTACAAAATACCGCTTTTACCTCGTCCAGCACATAACGAGTCATGTAACAGACCTTGGGTTCCCAAGTTACGTCTTAACTTAACTTAACCATAGTTAGTTTACTTAGATGATTACCTATTCCGTTCGGGTGCATACAAACACTGACATCTAGGCAGCCCAGAGCTGCATAATTTAAGTACTACGAAGGCTTATTAACGAAAATTGGTCAATGCCGTATGTTCTAGTACTTTATAGGTATATAAATAATTATTATTCATTATTTTAATTTTATGAGGGTTTTAATTTTTGCATTTAATATTATTGGTTGGTTGGGTTTGAAAATTATAGTGTTTTGAGTCGTTTAAATTATGTTTTAACAGTTTCGAAGCAATTAATAAAATAAATACTTAAAAGCGCTTGAATAGTTTATGTATTCACAATTCCTTAAAAAGATATCAGATCACGTTTTAAATCATGATTATCATGAAACAGCAATTTTATTTTGTAACAAAACACCTTATTAAAACTACACTAAATAAAAATTAACAATAAAAATATTACAATACCTAATGCGAAAATTCGCATAGTGTGTCAACACAAAAAGTTTTTTTTGCCCACAGTGTAATCACGAGACGATGAGTAGTGCGGTGCGACGCTCATGGTTCCCTATCTATGTGTGTGTGCATCCGTGTGACCCACTTACGAACGCGTTCGGCGCACTTCGGTCGTTTCCGTCGCCCGAACATATGTCCGCGGGACCGCCATCTTTACTTATTGACTGCACCCGACCAATTTAAGGTGACCTATCTCGAACGGTGTTTTTTTATGAGTTTTCTTACGTCAAGGGGTCATTGCTATTTGGACGGTTGTAAACGACGCGTGTTACGTAAAAAAACTAACTAAATGTTTACTCGATGCTTGTTTTCGCGCTGTTATCGTACTGTTTTGTCATCGTGTAGATAAAAATGATTTACTTCCTAACGTTATGGTGAGTTCGTAACTTTGTAGTTGGTACGTCGAGTTTAGTTAGATCGTACAGACATGACCTAGCCAATTCAGTTAGACGTAATCATATAACTATGTTGCATAGGTACCTTTTCGTGCAACATTGTTTCGTCTACGAGCGAATCTAGTGTTTAAAATCAAGCATCAATATTGAAAATACAAAAAGCAACAAGCAAAACCACTGCTGCGAATTTTATGCAAAAATTTCAATAAAAAAAAACAACTTACGCAACAATTTAATCGATATAAAAGTTATTTAATTAAACGATTATCAATCGGTATCGTAACACCGCATAACAGAAAGCTCGCGTGTGCATATCCGAACGTAACTTCCGCGTTCGAAATTTGATTTTTTCCCCACTCACACATAGGTACAACTTTCACCTATTCGAAAGTGGAATGATGACGTGTATGCGTTGCTATTTTCGTTTCGGATATGCGTTCAGACGAAAGCTTTTAAAAATAACTGTTACTTATAACTGTTGTTTTTTTCATTGTTGTTTATTTTAGTTCGATAAAAGCTCAGGGCTCGTTTAATCGAGCGTACTGATGCAATATTTGTGAATCCCTTGTAATATGAATTGCAGCGTTGTAGTTTTATTTCTTTTCTCAGGCTTTCCTTCATGAATGCGTTTAGGTAGCTTTTCCATTCAGTCTGTAGCCGTTTAGTGCTGAAAAGAGGCTTCTATAACGATCATTTCAAGTAAAACGGTAGGTATTATTGTAGAGAAAATTGGCATTTTCATCCCTCTTGATAGACGGGTTAATTGTTATTTTGTTATTGGCAGACAGGAGGACGCTGATGCCTATAAAGGATGGCAGGTACATCGTTACCATGAATTCAGCACTTGATTCTAGCCCGCGTTGATATTCAGTCGGTTATTAAAAAAAAAAATTGCTCTTCCATACATTTTGACCGCGTGAAGTATTGCACTTTGCTATGAGATTTTTGGTTTTGATAACCGACGCTTTTGGTTGCAAAGATAGCTTTGCAAAGAAAAGTCTACTTTTGGACCCCAATCTTACTTCCTACTAATATTATTTCTGAGGATGGATGGATGGATGTATGTTTGTTACTCTTTCGCGCAAAAACTACGGAACGGATTTTGTTGAAACTTTACAGTAATATAGCTTATACATCAGAGTAACACATATTATTTTTATCCCGATATTCCCACGGGATCGATACTTATGCGGGTGAAACCGCGGGTCGCTGCTAGTAGGTACATATATATACACAAATAAAAATTCCGATCAAAGTACATAGATAAATTAGAAATCATCCCAAACATACAATTACATCAGAGGTTATCACTCTCTCGAGTGGACCACAGAGTAACATCATCTCATACTTTAATCTTAGCGTAATTACAGTATCCGAACAGTTTTGATTGTTATCGTTTTAGGGTTCCGTAGCCAAATAGCTAAAACGAAACCCTTATAGATTCGTCGCGTCTGTCTGTCTGTCCGTACGTATGTCACAGTCACTTTTTTTCCGAAACTATAAGAACTATACTGTTGAAACTTTGTAAGTAGATGTATTCTGTGAACCACATTCAGATTTTCACACAAAAATAGAAATACAATAAACTTAGGGGGTTCCCCATACTTAGAACTGAAACTGAAAAGAAAGTTTTTCATCAAACCCATACGTGTGAGGTATCTATGGATAGGTCTTCAAAAATGATATTGAGGTTTCTAATATATTTTTTTTCTAAACTGAACAGTTTGCGCGAGAGACACATCCAAAATGGTAAAATGTGTCCCCCCCTGTAAATTCTAAAATAAGAGAATGATAAAACTAAAAAAAATATAAGATTTATACATTACCATGTAAGCTTCCACCGAAAATTGGTTAGAACGAGATCTAGTAAGTAGTTTTTTTTTAATACGTCATAAATCGTAAATTGTAATTGTACGGAACCCTCGGTGCGCGAGTCCGACTCGCACTTGGCCGGTTTTTTTATCTGTGACGCGTAAACGTCGCGGTTTGTAGGTGTAGGGATTAATGAAAATGTATTTATGTAATAAGGTATTCACATAATGGCTTATTAAATAAGTTATAGAACTAAGCACATCTTCATACCGTTTACTTATAGGAAAGCAAGCATGCGGAACCAAAACGGTGAAGGATATCATCGGAAACCGGCATGTCCTAGAACCAAAAATTCAAAGATATGTGACGTCTACCAACCCGCACTGGGCCGGTGTGGTAAATTACGACCAACTCACACGCACAGAAAGGAGGCCTGTGTCCCTCCACAACCCAGTTACTGAGTAACACGTTACCCCTTGGCTAGTTGTCAGATTTTCGGGCTTCTGATTACCTGTAACAACAGTCAAAGTTCTACGAATGACAGCCGGGACCAATGCAACCGCTTAACGTGCTTTCCGAGGCACAGAATGCTCTCGGTATATAATAGACGGTCACCCATCCATGGATCGACCTCGGCAAGTGTTGCTTAACCTGGAAGATCGACCGCTGCGACTGTTATTTAGCCACAACATTAAGTCCAGAAACAGAGAAATCGTCAAGTACAGTCACACTGCACATAATATTTCGACCGTCAAAAGCCGAAATTACTTTCACCGGTTAGATAATACACCGGTTTGCTGATTAACACTGGTGACGACATGAAAGGAAAGGGGTGCTATGGTAATTTCTACTTAAATACTGGCAATTGTTGGTGGAAATAATCCTTCGGGCGGTGAAAGGATGATAATAATTCTTCAGGAGATGAAAGCGTGCAGAAATATGCATAATTAGCCTAAAATGTTCCCACTGTAGGTACACGGGTTTCCTCTGTGTGAGGGGGGGTGGATCGTAATCCACCACGTGGGCCCAGTGCGGGTTAATAGATGTCACATGTATATTGATTTAGGACATGCCGGTTTCCTCACGATGATTTCCTTCACAGTTTTGAGAGCAGTGGTGATGAAATTATTGACACAAAGTGAAGCGCCTGTCTGGGTTCGAACCTACGACCTAAATCTCGTAAGTCGGGGCTATTACCACTGGGCCACCACTGATCTCAATCAATACAGAAATATGAAAACCTTAAATGATACTCAACACAAATCTACAATAATTAATAACCACCCTTGAAGCCTCACTGCAGGGGAAATGCCTTTCACACACAGAGAGAATGAGCATTGAGCACCTCGTTACTTAGAGTTGGCGATTTCAGACTACCTATACCCATTCATACCCATTCATCTCATAAGTTTAACCAAAAACAGCTAATCTAACATCGCGACATATTCGCCAAAAATGTAAGCAAATATGAGTTTATGGAAAAATAACTAATTCCTACAGAATAAAGTTCAGTTTACGCAACAATTTCAAACGTTTTTATAACTTTTTCAATAGTGCAAGTCACTCTAAAATCAACTTAATAATTATTAAAATAAAGTGCCTATTTGTTTAACTTGAAATAACGTCAATTTGAAACAAATATAATATTACTATCCACGTAAACATCAACACTCTCCTGCCGTTATCCCAAATCATTACGTGTCGGCGCAACATGTCTTTTTCCTCCATTCTTCTCTAATAGTCATCAAAATCAAAATCAAAAGTCAGTTATTCAAATTAGGCTGAGAATCAGCACTTTTTGAAGGTCAAAATTACAAAAGACAGTCCCCCAAAAACGCCCGCCCTTCACATCATCATCATCTTCATCATCATCGTCTCGGTAGTCACCCCCTTTCTAGTCATATCATCTTTCACACAGTCCATCCATCGTTTATTTAGCCTTCCCCTACTCTCACGACATTTTCCTCATTCCTCTGCCTCATACGCCCATACCATGACCACCGATTTCCACACAACTTTTCAGTCCCCACTTTCAGACTTCCTCCAACGGACTCATTTCTTATTGTACTCAATCGCGTAAAGGCAAAAAAAAAAGTTTCTAGGCTCTATGTCTGCCTACACGTCATCTTAACAGGCGCGAGTATAGCCAATTATAAAGATCATTATCCAGCACATAATTATTTTGTACAATAATCAATTTGATAGGTGTTTAAGTATACACACAACAAAAAGAAGACCTTCACCGTGTTTTGTGAGTTGCACGCAAACCGCAGTATTTTATACGGGAATCACGAATATATTACGCACATATTTATTTAGGAGATGAATAAATTCTTCAATATCAAACATCGGTATGAACTTGCTAATGTCCCCAGTTTCATTCGAATCCTAGGGAAACTCCTTCAATCCAAGTAGGATTAAAAGTGTCCTTTGGGGAATTCAGGACTTGGCCTGTGTATATAGTGTGCCATTTGTGCAATTTTGTTCAGCCGTATATGCGCGGTAGAATGTTTAAACATCTCACAAACCTTCACGTCAAGGATCGACGCTACTGGAATTTAATGTAGGCTTCCTCCCTGAAACAAATACCAATTGCGGTGTTTCGGATAAATTTAAGGAGCATGAAACATTTTGACCTTGTCATATTATGACCTTCATCAGGCTTCTTATCATCAAAACTCGTGATGTTACTGGTGTCGTGCATATGCACCGGTCAGCCCCGTCAGCGAAGCTTTCAGCCTGTTTAGGTAGTGCCAGTTTTAGTGCTTATTGGGCTCCGACCAATTTCCATACTCGAAACGGCGGAAAATATCTGTTCAGACTTTTCCAACCTACTTTTTTAAAACGCCCCGAATTCAAAAACCATCTAAAAACTGGACTAGTATGTTAGAAGAAAACTCTTGAAATATGCAGTTTTGTATAGCAACAATACGAGTAGCTCCGCATGTCACGATGGGAGTCGCGTGTCAATTGTCCTCGGATGCGCATACTAATATATTAGAGCCTGCAGGATAACGTGACCAGATGCACACACGTTTTATGTAGAGAGAAAGATGGTTTTCTTCATTTTCTTACGTAATATATGCTGATTCATGCATCTCTGTCTCTCTAGAGTGAGATACATGAATGTAGAAGAAGTCATTTTGAGGTTTATAAAGATCGGGACCATAATGTAGTGCACAGCGTGAGGTTCATTTGTTTTTTGCATAACAAATGAAGCAAGTCTTGTGTGATAGTATAGTGCAATATCGGGCTGCAGGTCAATTCTATAAAAAGCTTACCGTGAAAACTTCGATGAAGTGACCTGTCATTCCACCTGCAGTGCGATCCTGTTACCATCTCACCGTGAAAACCTAAGTAAAGTGAGCGTGGAGTGAGCTGTCATTCCATTAGGAATTGACACTATTGACAGCTCACTCTAAGCTCACTTCACCTAACTTTTCACGGTGAGATTTTTACAGAATCGATCGGCTGATGCTACAGATTAACACTATTGACAGCTCACTTCACTTTAGTTTTCACGGTGAGATTTTTACAGAATAGGTTGCCTGGTGTCCGCACGCCACGTCCAAGCGTGCGAGTAATTATGCTTCTGTTTTCAGACTTCGGTTGGGTTTTCAATAGACAACCTATTCTTAAAGCAAGTGTAACAACGTATTCTTCTGTCCTTGCAGAAGCTCACTATTACAAAAAAGCCTTGCTTTTCACGCGGTAGAAAATTTTGATTATTTTGTATGAATACAAAATAATCAAAATTTTCCGCGTGAAAAACTTCCATGAAAGCCTTCAATTTGGCCCCAAGGTCAATAACTGCAATGGTTAACATTGGTTGCCGTTGATTATGAAGCAACCTGAATTATCTGGTTGGTTTACGTCAAGGTTGCTGTTGATAACCGTTGGTAACCAGGTCACCTAGTGGTTGCTATGAAGAGTTTCAGTATTATAACTTTGTAGTAATAGATCAAACAGCCTCGTTACCCGAAACTGTACAATTTTCCCAATCTTGCTTGATGTGCTGGCGTCTGCACTTGTCGTTCCGAGAGTAAAGGATGACAATGACAGACAAGTTTTGACAGACCACTGATTTTGCATCACTGTCCAAATCAAAGTCATCTTTATGCTCTTTCTAATAAAGTTGCTGTTGGTTTAGTCAAATTCATTGTGATCTTTATTTATGTTACAATAAGGATGCAGCTGTCAGAGGTAAAATAACTGTGAACGGAATGTACTATCGTCAAAACCTATATCTGACCATTTTGAAAACAAAATCCCGTGCACATGATGACCACAGCTGCGTCCGTAAGTAAAACAAAAGAGGATCCTTTTTAGGTCGACTAATAATATGCGCTGCAAGCAGGAATAGTGATATAGATTTCGGCGATAATACACTTGCTACGGTTGTTCTTGTTGTTGTTACGGGTTTGGTTTCCGCACTTAGTCCTTCAGGTGGACCATTGTGCGTGGGCCATGGCGGCCGTCGGTGGTTATTCCAACCAGCCCACCTCCCTCCAGAAGCTTATTAACTCTCCTGTTCTGTTGAGAACATCTGTGTAAGATCTGGGTGTCCCGAGGGTTTCCGACCTAATCTGGGCGACGCCTGTGCACTCAAAGAGCACATGCGCTACGGTGTCTGCAGGCCTAGTACCAACCTCACTCTACTTACGTTTGCAAACCAACCCAAAACTCCAAGGGTAAAACTTGCAAATCATTTCGTAAATGTATGTATAAAATTTCGCGAATTTAAAAAGAATGCTGTAGGCTTGAATTGCCTAAAATGCGAAACTAAATAGAAAGTTGTATGAAAGAAAGAAATGAAGAAAGCTATCATGACGTAAAGATGGCAATCTCTAGGTTTGGTTATGCATGCCCTGAACGAAATGATCGTAAAATCTTTAAGGATAACCACCAAGTGGTTTCGCCCGTCAAAAAGTTCGCATGTAAAAAGGATTTTTCTTTTTTTAATGACACGTAAGCCGCAGTGAGGCTTGAGGCTAAGTAATAATAGCCGCACGGTTCGATCGATCAGGTTCAGCTACGCTTGCCGAGGTTGGTCCGTGGATGGGTGACCGTCTTTGCATACCAAGACCCCTCCGTGCCTTGGAAAGCTCGCTAAGCCGTTGGTCCCGGATGTCATTCATCGATCTTTGACTGTCGTTACGGGTGGACAGTAGCCCGAAAGTCTAACAACCAGTCTTACCAAGGGGTATCATATTACCCAGTAACTGGGTTGTGGAGGTCAGATGGGCAGTCGGTCCATGTAAAATACTGGTATTCAGCTGCATCCGGTTAGACTGGGAGCCAACCCAACATAGTTGGGAAAAGGCAGATGATGATGATTGATAGATCGGCCAAGCTGTACATTTTGGCCCAGATGTAAGGTTTTTAGAGTTAGGTGTTTGGCTCCACATTAGATCAGAAGGCCAATTCTTGTAATTTAAAATGTTCAAAATGTAGTCGCAGTCTCATCTTGGCAACAAACAAATGTCAAAAACTTCTCAAAATGTAGGAAAATTAGACGTATTTTTGACAGATTGAGACTGAGATGAGACTGTGAACGTTCTTACAATTACGAGAATGGCCCCTCAGATTACTTTTGAAAGCTTTATTTACAGACGCCAGCACATCAAGCTACTACAATCTGTCAAATTTCTTTATTAGATTTTCAACTTTATCGCTAAAGCATTAAGGTTCAAGGTTGATTGGGAAAATTTGATAGTTTCGGGTAGCTTGATGTGCTAGCGGCTGTTCCTAAGTCTTGGCAACATACTTTACATGAAATGTTTTTGGTGGGATCTCTTTTACACCATATTTATTATTATTTTGAAGTGTCCATCTCCAAATAATTTCTAGAACCTTACCAATCAAAACATCACTCAATTAAAATCGGCGCCATCTTTAAATCGATTCTAAAAAGTCGATTAGTAAAAGGAGTTTCGTATAATCGATGCCTGATAAAGGCATGTCATGTTGATACAACCTTAATATAAACAGCGCCAAGGCTGCGCAAACGCACGCGGTGTACTGACGAGTGACGTCATTTGTACGATTCTTAATTTGAATTGCTAGTGTTATGTACTTATGTGTGACTTTTTTGTTTATGGATTAGATAACTTATAAAAGTACTGAATACGATTCCAGGGTTGTGTAAATTTTTATTCGATGTTTTATTCTAATTCTGTCAACTCGACCATAAACAAACTAGAATGACTGAAACAATACCGAACTGAACCTTTGGTCACTAGAATCAATACTCAATACTCAAATCTTTATTGCATTTCATATGTGTTACATAGATGGTATATATACAAGGTAAAATATCAATATGGACCCTGTCGGACACAGCAAAAATTAGGAGGGAGGAAGAGAGCTAAGTGGCAATTCAAACAATTAAATCCTACTTCCTACTAATATTATAAATGCGAAAGTTTTTATGGATGGATGGATGTTTGTTACTCTTTCACGCAAAAACTACTGAACGGATTTGGATGAAATTGACACAGATGGTTAATAACCGTTGTTTATATAAATGGCATTTCGTAGTTGACCTTGAGAAGGTCTTACCAGGATTAACACATAGGATACTTTTTCGAAACTTATGCGGGTGAAACCGCGGGGCGCAGCATAAGTTTATATTTATGGTAATCCTGGATATAAATCATCTGTGTGCCAAATTTCATCCAAATCCGTTCAGTAGTTCTTGCGTGAAAGAGTAACAAACATCTATCCATCCATCCATACAAACTTTCACGTTTATAATAGGTTTATAGTAGGATTTCTTAATTTTTTTTGGCCCAAAATTCAGAAAAGGGGGTAGCATTCGCCGACGCATCCATTACAGGTCCTCACATGTGTAGGTCACAGGGCATGCGGTGCAAGATGCGAGGTGAGCGATTGTCTGTGGAGAGACACCGCATACACACCGGAGGCCTTTCATGAACCCCCAGTGGTCGAGGTTGTCCTTTCATATAGCCCACTAGTGGGTGAAGTCGGGCTGTGTATAACAAAGATGAATTAAAAGGTAGTTATATGCTCATCGTATTTTTCGGGACATCGCCAAGCGGTTGGTTGACTCTTCACGTGACCAGAAGGCTGGCCTATTTTTAGCCCAAAGAATCAGCATTGCCATCCAACGTGGTAATGCTGCCAGCCTTTTGGGCACTTAACCCATTGACAGTGAAGCGGACGAATTTTTTGATGCCCAATGAGCTCCTGCCTTTTTCTAGATTTTATGCTTGTATATAATTGTATATATATGTTATGTTGTTGTGTTAGCTTGTAAAAATAATAATTAATCTGTGTACATTAAATAAAAAAAGGCAGTTGTAATAAGAAAGTAGGTACTGTGAAACGTCAATTTGCTTGCCTTTTAGTGTTGTCTTGCTAATAAGTTGCCTCGAATGCAATTTAACGTGTGAAGATTTCACTTTTACTTCTCTTACGAAGATATTTTGTTTTTACCTGCACACATACATAAACTTATGCCTTCTTCCCGTGCTTCGATCCTTACATACTCCTTTTGCATCAAGTAAGTACCTGCCTATCGGATACCTCCGTTATCTCGGCTAGTCTTTTTTTTTTTGTTGTGGATGGGAAATCATCAAATGACCCCTCCCACTCTGGGTGGAGCGGAAGGGAGTGTCAGACTCTTACTGACTAAAACCCACCCGTGTTCCTTCCTTAGCCCTTTCTGTTCCAGGGCAGCGGTAACCCTTTCGGACGACAAAATATAAATATACAGACGCCAGCACATCAAGGAACTACAATCTGTCAAATTTCTTTAATAGATTTTCAACTGTACCGCTAAAACATTGAGGTTCAAGATTGATTGGGAAAGTTTGACAGTTTCGGGTAGCTTGACCTGCTGGCTCCTGTACTTAGTTTTAGTAATAGTACATTTTCCTCCATCATCATCTGCCTAACCCTTTCCTCAGTATTTTACATGGAGCGACTGCATCTGACCTTCACAACCTGGGGGTGTACTCCGAAGTGTAAAGTGCGAATGTTCTGATCCGACCGACACATGGCCGAACCGAATATTATTGAAAAATGCGAAAAAGTTCGGATCGGCTCAGTTGGGTCGGGACCATAGTCAATATTCGAAACAGTGTAGGAGTGTAGGATCGGAGCCGACCGAACCAAATAGTAACTTCGTAGCAGGAAACGGCCGAACATTCGGCCGATACTACTTCGGAGTAGACCCCCTGGTTACTGGGTAATACGATACCCTTTACTAAGACTGGTTGTCAGACTTTCGGGCTTCTGACTACGCGTATCAGCTGTCAAAGATCTACAGATGACAGCCAAGGCGTTCATACATCTAGTCATACACGCAAGCTGGTTGCGTGTACTAGCACCTGACCTCTTGAAAAGCATCACCAATAAGGTCACTATATGACCTCTTAGGGCGTGATATGATAACCGACGAAAAATTTCGACACTTGTCTAGAATCATGTGCTGAATTCATAGTTACAGTTTGGGTGTCAATGTCTCTAGCACCCTGTATACCATCATAGTTTTAAATTGTGTGATGTAACGCAGAAACGCGTGGTGCCAACAGTGAAGTACAGTCACGAGCAAAAGTATGTATACACTCGGCTTTATTCAAAAGCGATTTACTCCTTTATTTTTTAATAAAATTGTATGTTGTTACGAACATAGCATTTTTGAACCCATAGGTTTATCTAATGTGTCGTATTTCAACGTTGCATTCATTATTTCACGAAAAAATCGCAATTGAAAGTTGCCAAGTATTGACATATTGGTGCTCGTGACTGTACACAATGCGTTTGCGCAACTAAAGCGTAGGGCTCGTGTGGAACAGTCATCGTTAGTGAGAAAGAGTTTGGTAATATTACATATTCTTTAGAATCGTTTGAGACGATAAACAGTTTATGGTAATCGCTGGTTTATTATTGGTGCAGTGATGGTGGTAATGGCCGCGACTTATGAGTTGCAGGTCTTAGGTTCGAACCCAGACAGGTGCTTTACTTAGTGTACATTATTTCATCACCACTGCTCTCAAAACGGTGAAGGAAAACATCGTGAGGAAACCGGCATGTCCTGGAACCAAAAATTCGAAGATATGTGACATCACCAACCCGCACTGGGCCCGCGTGGTGGGTTACGTCCCACTCCCTCTTACAGAGAGGAGGCCTGTGTCCCAGCAGTGGGAACATTACAGACTGATTATGTTATTCAAACTATTTCATTCTAGTTGTCCTTACGATGTTTTCCTTTACAATAGATCTAAATATCCGTAATCTTGATTACGTCAAGTTGATTTATATTTTTCTCAATTTTAATCAATTCAACATTTGTTTCTTTTTTCTTTTTCATTCACAATGTTGCCATTACAAATATTATCACTTTCTACAACCTTCACGCCATTACGCAGTTGGTACGACTTCGTGCGTATTTTCCTTGTTGCAACACTGAACATGTTAGAGGGAAAGTGGTGACTAATCTTTGTATCAATAGTAAACAAGTATTATATTGGTATATTGTTTAAATATACGGATAAGCAACCGTAGCAGGAAATCGAATGCCCTATTCTATTCTTTTCAAAATCCACGTCTATATAATGTCAAAATAACAGCTTTTTTGTAATGCATACATACTCAGCCTAAAATGTTCCCACTGCTGGGACACAGGCCTCCACTCTGTGAGGAGTGGACCGTAATCCCACACGCGGGCCCAATGCGGATGGTGCGGGTTGGGAGGACAAAATGCATATAAAAGTGTATACGGTACATATAACAAAAAAAAAACTATTTCAAAAAACAAAAAAAAAACTATTTCAAAAAACAAAAAAAAAACTATTTCAAAAAAATGTCTGTCTGTTTGTTCCGGCTAATCTCCGAAACGGCTGGACCGATTTTGATGAAATTTCGTATAGGGATACTTTGAACCTTGGGACATAGGCTACTTGTGATCCCCCCCCCCCCCCAAAATATTGGGCTCCGGTCCAGTGGAAAATGGACGAAGAAAAATAAGAAGAAGGCTTACGTCAAGATCGTGATTTCGTAGCTTCGTAACATCGAAGCACGCGTCGGTCTATAGTTTGATAGTTTCACCGGTTTCTGCCTGCCCCCATCGGAAACAAGCGTGCGTTTACGTATGTCCGTGTGTGTATAATAAAACTTCTGTCTCTCAGTATGTGTTAAAGGTAGAATTCGTCGCGTGCCGAGCCCTGCGTGTGTTGCGCAAACTTTTTGTTTGTCTTTGACATATGCGCGTTACGTCAGTGTGCTGAGAGTTATCTTTTGTGTTATCACTTATCAGTTTTGTAGGGTGACGATAGAAACAGTTTTTTTTTATTGTTGATTAAAAATGTCACTAAGTGTAGGTGAAGTGAACTGTCCTTCCGCCAGCCGATCGATTCTGTAAAAATATAACCGTGAAAAGTTAGGTGAAGTGAGCTGAGAGTGAGCTGTCAATGGTGTCAATCCCTAGCATTAGTTGGAATGACAGCTCACTCCACGCTCACTTCACCTAAGTTTTCACGGTGAGATGGTTACAGAATCGCACTGCTGAGGCCAGCATAAGCATAACCAGCCTATAATGTTCCCACCGCTGGGACACAGGCCTCTTCTCTTCGAGTGGGAGTGGGCTATAATCTACCACACGGGCCCAGTGCGGATTGGTAGATGTCATATGTCTTCGAAGTTTTGGTTCTAGGACATTTTCCTCACGATGTTTTCTTCCACCGTTTTGAGAGCAGTGGTGATGAAATTATTTACACAAAGTAAAGCGTCTGCCTGGGTTCGAACCGACGACCTACAACTCGCAATAGGGCTCTGGGCCACCACTGCCTGATGCTAGAGACTGACACTATTGACAGCTGTCATTAGTGTCAATCTCATCGTGAAAACTTTGGTGAAGTGAGCTTGAAGTAAGCTGTGCGTCTTGAAACGTTTTGTGTGTTGGACGGGAGATTTATGAAGATAGTAGTTATAGGTAGGTAGTGCACTGAAAATCATGTAGATTTTTCGTGAAAAAACAATACTGAAGTTATTTGTAAGCACTCTTGTAAAGGCTCAGGATAATATAACAGAAATAAAGTATTTCATACAACCTTCGATTTGTTTATTACAAGCATTTACTTCGCTATTATACATGGTTATTAATTACTAATTTAAATGATTAAACGATGGCCTATGGAGGATAAAATTATTAAATCTCATTTATTCTAGATCTGTTCTCGAAAAAAACGATCTAAAACGAAATTCGACTAGAGTTTAGAAGTTGAGCATGAAATCGGTCATTGTGAACCATGCAGACCATGCTTGAACAACCTTTTAGAATACGGCCCTTCAAAGCAACCAGTAACTAATTATTACTAGTAGGTAAAATGGCCGACATGTATTAGGACTCTTCGATGGACCTCATGAATATAAATTGAAGTTAACATGTCGCCTGTGCTTTAATGAAGGCAAGAAACATGCTCATATTAAAAACCAGTTAAATTAATTTAATTACAAATCCTTGGCGGCCATATAAATTGCATTTTATAAAACAGAAAAAAACAGCAATTTCAATTTAGCCATTGAACGTATCCGAAATTAAAATTGAGCGAGAGTATAAAAAAAAAAACGCCAAATTCGAAATTCAAATTTCGAAATTCGCGATAGGACGGTGCGTTGTCTCAATTAAAACTTTACGTTAACTTCATTCATTGGAATATCAACTGTAACAGGTTTTAAATAAAGTTTATTATTCTTTGTACAGTCACACGGCTTGTAGCCAACTGAAAAGTATGTCACCGAGTTGAATAGCACTCGCAAGGCCGAGCTATCTGTGAATGCGCGCTCAAAACCGCGGATGTGGCTACTATCTAGTACTATCAACGTTCAAACTCATCATTGTTATTACCCATTAATAGACAGGCAACACTGCCCAGGCCGCGATAAAGATGGGTTAGTTGCAAGTTGCAACGAAAAGAAATGTTCAAGGCCGAACGAATGCGTGTTTAAAAAGACTAATGTGACAGTTTAGCTGCGTTTAGTGTTTACGCATATTTATAGGCAAAGGCATCTTTCTATTCAATCTAACTAAAAATGTTCTTGGCAGAATAGGATAGATACTTTTGCCATAATTGTCCTATTTCAAAAATGGAGGAAATCGGAAATTTGCCACGTTACAAAATCATAAAAAGCTCTTTTAACTTTGCTTATTTTTGTCTCACAAGCAATTTTAGTAAGAACTCGAAAAGTATGGTTTTTCTTTTAAAACGTTAGGTTTAGGTTGATTTGCACGGCGAATAAATAAAAGATAGACTAGACTTCTGCTGATGTTATAAAAAGTGTTGGCACGCAATTTCTAAGATAATATTGCATAATAATTGTATAACAAATGCGTTTCTGAGTATTCCAATTAAATCATTTTATCTTAAATTCATCACAATAGAATAGGGCGTGAACAAACGTTCGACGGAATTTTATCGATAGAAAATTGGTGTAGATCGTGTTGACTCGATAAAATAACAGTTTAATGACGGTTTTTAACAGGATTTTGCTCTACCAATCGTAACCGAATCCAAAGGATATTTTGGCGCCTAAATGAAATTTTCAGAAATTGTACTGAAAAAACAAAATGGCGGAGTTGGTTCCGTTTTTGACCACGCGCCAATAATTCCATGTACAGTTGTAACATGAGATCTGATAGGAGATTCGAGATCTGCACCCTAACTGCGTAACACACTATCAATCACAAACTGAATCATTTTGAAGGATATTGCTAATCCATTGCTTCATTATGTTCGAAAAACGTGTCTGCTCAACAACTTAAATAACGCAATGAATGTTGTTGAACTGTCAAAATTAAATCCATTACTACTGCTACTATCAGTGTGTTACACAATTACCTCGCAGGATTTCAGGAACCATGGTCATTAGGCTGTATCTAAGCGTCCTAAGCTTTGCGAAAGTCATCACCTGACAACTAAGGCAATCGATTGCAGAAAGCTTTACCAAAGGTTTTACTAGCCGCCATGACACCACAGTCGGTTAATTTAAAATCTATCATGCGGTTAGGCCCTAGACTAGATTCTAGAACGTTCTATCAAAGTCCATGTTTAGGCACTAAGTTATCATTTATCGGACCATTTGACCTAGAGCCGCTGATTGCAGTATTGTTTCTAGCTTTTTATCTAAAATGGCGTCAGTTGAGCTTTTAGATGGGTTATTGTTAGTTTAAATGACTATTTGTCCTTTGCTAAAGCATTATTTTTATGTAGATTTCAAAACGACGTTGATAGAAAAATGCTACATCACTTTTTTAGTTTGCAAAATCTTTTTTTTATTTTCGAACGTAGGTCGTCAGAATCGAACGATTCTGAATTTGAAAGGACTTGTCAGTTTCGCTGTCAAATAGAGCAGTTTCAAAATTCGAAAAAGACTGCAGAAGTTGGAACTTTTAGATGCGTTCATTTATAGTGTCTGTTTTGAAGCGGTGCGTTCTTAATATCGAATTCTTGTTTGGCCAAAAAAATATAGGAGAGTCGGTTTTAACACACCAGGATTTTGAACATATCACTCGGATACCTCTGTAATTGCCTGAAAAAATACAGATATCCTACTAAAGCTTAGGCGGCAAGACTTTACAGGCTCGAACAATTTTATTGTTACAATACCAACAATTGTCAGCTAAGAGAAAACAACCTTCCGTTGGATTTCAACACTTAGAATCAGAACGCTTTTACATTTTGCAATATCCCATCAAGGTGATAATGGTTTTTGTGTACTGATACCCGAAACGGGGTCAGGTGTCCGTCCTTGAGGCGTGCCAAAGAAAAACTGATGAAAATTGCCAATAAGTTATTAATTGAATTATCAAAGTTTTGAGAGGTAGGTAAGGCTTGAGAAAAGATGTGATGAATGTGAGATGGATGGGAAGAGGACTTTGAGATGACGGCTGATAGAGACGCATGGTACTAAGAATCCCAAATAAATAATGTTGAGATCTATTTGCACTGGGCCCGCGTGGTGGATTACAGCCAACTCCCTCTCAAGGAGAGAAGCCCTGTGTCCCAACAGTGGAAACTTTATAGGCTGATTATGGTTGAGTTATCAAAGGTTGGTATTAGTAGTAAAGAGTTTGTATATAAAATTTCTGTGTATGTAACCAATATTTTGATTTAAAAGAGCGTCCATGAAGTTTATTTTCCACTCTTCTCCATAGGTCATACTCTTCAAAGGAACATAGGGAATACGTACTACGCTTTTGATTGAGCAACTATACTCATCTTTCTGACTGACCGACTGCTTGAAAAATTTAAAAAATGCCAGTAAATGGTTTAATTGAAAGAAAAGGTTTGGTAGAACGTGCGTTTGGGTGTCAGATTTGACGTTTTCGACATAGCCCACAGGATAAGCAAGCTGAAGTTGCCATAGTTGTTGATGGAAGCTCAACCCATTTTTACATGGGACTTGAAACATAACTGGCGAAATGTGGGGGCACTATTGGTGCACCTCTGCCCAATCCTTCGGGATACAGGCGTGATTTTTATGTGTGTTAATAGTCTTTCCAACGATGTATGATGTATGTTATGATGGATGTTTTTTTTTTTGTGTGTTTGTTCTTTTTTTTATGCGTCATGTTTGCCGCAAATAAATGTATTTTCTTTATTTCTTTTCTTTGTATGTACGATGGAAGAGCTTTGGTTTAGTGGCAGGTAAGCAAAACTTGATGAAAATACAGTATCTATTATTTGGAATGCTCCCAAACAGTATCTTGCTTAGACCCATTATTCCAAGTACAGACGCCTGCAGGTCAAGCTACCCGAAACTGTCAAATTTTCCCAATCAACCTTGAACCTTAATTCTTATGCGATAAAGTTGAAAATCTATTAAAGAAATTTGACAGATTGTGTAAGCTTGATGTGCTGGCGTCTGTACCAATAACAAATTAATGACACAATTAAATAAACCTAATACAATTAAACAGTTACCGCTCACCTTCAAAATGGCAACAAATTCAATCTCGTGTTTTTCAATTAATCCTGTCAGTAATTAAAGTTTTGTGACAACCGCCCCTCCCTCTCCCCCTCTGCATAGAACACGGCCCGGTGACGTCATCAGTATAAGCGCAACGTGCGGACATGCGTACACGCACACATGTAAACTGACCGTTTAAATAGTTGTTCTAGAGGAGTGTTTGAAAAGGGTTAGTACTTGACTGAAATACTAGAACGACTTGAATAGACGATCGACTGCTGTTTTTTTTTTGGGATTATACCTAATGTGTTACATAAGCTTAACCAGCCTATATAAAGCAGATCGCAAAAAAGCGTTAAGGCCACCCATATATTTTGTAGTGTTTGATTTTTTATGTTATGTATTTTTGTGGTGTACAATAAAGTATATTATACTTTCCCACTGCTGGGACACAGGCCTCCTCTATGTGAGACGGAGTGGGCCGTATTCCACACGGGCCCAGTGCAGGTTGGTAGATGTCACTTGTCTTCGGATTTTTTGCTCTAGGCCTTAATTGTTGCATGGCCAGACACGCACTTGACCGATTTTCTGGTTTTTCCTCTACATATTATTCCATAGATACGACAAAACACACAAATAAACCTTAATTCTATTGAATGGACAAACCAAAGTTCGAAACCACAGACACGTCAAGCCATAATGTCTCATTATATCTTAAAGCGTAAGTGTTTCAAAATGAACACGTAAACAGCAGTGGTAACTACCAATAAGGTGCATTTCACAGCGAGCAATAAAATAAAACAACCAATACGGTGCGAGATCAAATATTGAGATAGCATAGTGTGAAATAACGCAACTGTTAACGTGCTCTGTGGTTTTGTCCGTTATTGTTTGAAAATAGAACTGTTATATTTGAAATTTGAACGTAGTGTTAGGTGTTCTGTTTTTAGTCCATTATCTGCCTAGCCTTTTCCCAACTATGGGGGGGCCAGCTTCTAGTCTAACGGGAAGCAGCTGAGTACCAGTATTTTACATGGAGCGACTGCCTATCTGACCTCCACAAACCAGTTACTTGGTAATACAAAACTTCTTTGTCTGACAACCATTCTTGGTTGTCAGACTTTCGGGCTCCTGACGACCCGTAACGACTGCCAAAGATCCACGAATGACAGCCGGGACCAACGGCTTAATGTTCCGAGGCCTGTAAAGATGAGATGGTCACCCATCCACCGTAGCTTAACCTGATCATTCGCCCCGTGCGGCTGTTATTACTTTGCCATTCTGTTTTTAGCGACGTCACTAATGTTGTGGCTTGCGCAATGTGCTGCGATGTGCTTGTGATGTCGCATGATTGTGTCTGTATTCGCCGAAGGGCTGGGCAGAGGTATCCATTAGTACATCCACATTTCGCCAGTTATGTTCAAGTCCTGACTCCGAGCTGTCACTGAGTAATTCCTGATGGAAAACCCAATGACACTGCCTGACCTGGGAATCGAATCTAGGACCTCATGCTCAGCAGTAGCGCCTGCGATCACTAGACCTACAAGACACCCTATCCCTTCGGGGATTACAGGCGTAATGTTATGTATGGACAACTGTTATATATTTGAAACGTAGAGTAATAATATGTTCTGTTTTAAGTGACGTCATTAATGTCGTGGTTTGCAAAAATGGCGCCTGATTGCGTTGGTTAATGATTCAATTAATTTTGTGGCAGCGGGCGATGAAAATGGTAAATAAAGTTGATTTTAAACGGTGAAAAGATCGAGAGATTATTCGTCACTGCGATTCTCAGCCGAGAACGACATGTTTTTTTTTATTTGCACAATGTAAAGATGGTCACCCATCCACGGACCAACCGCGGCTTAGGCTTAACAGTAGCTTAACCTGATCGATCGACCCGTGCGGCTGTTATTACTTAGCCACGAGCCACTCAATAACTTACCTACAAAATTGGCTAACACTTACAAGCTTAGCTTTTTCCCTGATAGCGCCACTTCCAAGATATACGACTATTTTGGAAAGGCTGATATTAAATATTGATAACATAACAAGTACTGCATGTCCTAGATACTCTACATACTAGCTAGTACCTATACCTACCAAATATATACATGTTATAAACTAGCAGCGCCCCGCGGTTTCACCCGCATAGGTCTCGATCCCGTGGGAGTGTCAGGATAAAACGTCTCTCTTTTATTTATTTAATACTTCAAGCACATACATGTACAGGGCGAACATAATGCCATAGGCATTTTCTACCAGTCAACCTTTGGGTGATTTAGAGACGAACAGTGGTAGGTGCAATCATGAAAATTGAGAAATCAACATTTTAAATATAAAGATACGCATAAACCTATTAAAATGTAATTTTGACGTTCGAAAAGTGCTGATTCTCAGCCTAATTTCAATAAATGATTTTTGACGACGTGACCGCTACGTGTCGCGGTTTTGATTCCCGCACGGAACAAATATTTGTATGGCCTACAAGTAGTTGTTCCGGGTCTGGCTGCTTGTGTATGTGAGTTTCAATGTTTGTAAACACACCCACGGTACAGGAGAAATTCCAAGTGTGGGGCAACGTTTAAAAAAAATGAAAAAATTATTTAGATTCAGATTTTGATTGATATTAGACTTTCATTATGATAAAGTAATCTCAATGTTTAGTCAAGTCGTGAAAAGCGTGAGAAGCAGGGGCGGGTCGCCAGTGCTAGATAAAACTATTATACTGAACGCAGCATACTGCACTACACACACACACATAGATTTATTATCAACCGCGTGCAAGTCTGTCAGTAAAGCACAAACGGCGAGGTTCGTTTTAACTAGCAAAATAAAGTATATACTATGCTAGATATTACATGGAACCACATGTGTCGAAAGCTGTAGATTAAACACAGAGCCTGTGATTACAAATGCATATAGTTTTCGGCAAAATACTAGAAATACGAATTTTAACATCCGGACTGATTTCATTATTCTAAAGCGTTCTAAAACAACATATATTTTGTGTGATAATTCCTGAAGTGGAAACAAACATAATGTGAGGATACAACTTGCATAATTTTTAAAGTGGGCACTTTGATACTTTTTTTTGTAACCACTTGAGTTTACCCTATTCTAAGACGAATTCTTAAGTCATTTAAATTCTGGATTCTTTTGTGAACGGAACAGTTGCTAAGTTAGAACGTGGACAAACATTTTGAAAGCGCTATGCCGAGGATTCGAAGACATATGGACCTGCAAACTGCAACTAGAGCCCTCACATTGATCCAAGAGGGACATTCGCAGCGTTCTGTAGCTTTACAGCTTGGTTTTCAAGGCGAGCGATCCAGAATGATTGGAAACGATTTTAAGAGAGAGGAGTGTAACCAGAAGACGGTTTGACTGCGTAAAGAGAGCACGTCGTCACCTCCCGACAGGACTAAACTAATATTTATCTTCTGTCCTTTTCTTAATGAAATAGAAAGAAAAAGATGCACTGAACTTAAATTTAGTTTAGTTTGTGAACAAGGGAATCGGCGCCAATATGTAATTCCTTCTTAAACGAAGAAAAAATACTACACGATTTTCTGTACAAACATCAACGTCAATTACAGGCCTCAGATTCAAAGCTGTTTAAACACAGCACAGTGTATGCACACACGGCTAACTAATATCATTATGTCACTCGCTAGCCTAACCCACTCACCCGGTCGTTTGCGGTGTAGCGAGCTAGTTACTTTACTACTGGAACCTAACTGGACATATAAAGCTATCTGAACGGAGCATAATGCATTGCCACAGATAGGCAATATCACAGGACATCACACCAGCCGATCTATTCTGTAACCATTTCACCGTGAAAACTGACGTGAAGTGAGCGCGGAGTGAGCTGTCATTCCAACTAATGCTAGGGATTGACAATATTGGCACTGGCAGCTCACTCTAAGCTCACTTCACTTAACTTTTCACGGTGAGATTTTTACAGAATCGACCGGCTGATGCTAGAGATTGACACTATTGACAGCTCACTTCACCTATGTTTTCATAGTGAGATTTTTACAGAATAGACATGTTTCATGTTTTTTCCGAAAGGGTAGATTGTTGACAGAGGTGCATACTGTAAGTATATGTATATGTACACCCGTCTTTCTCCAGTTATTTGTAATTAAGGACTTGTTAAGCTTACTTGTTAACTTTACTCAAAAGCTCAACATAAGAGCTACCTACTTAATGAGGGAGGTTTTTGATTACGATCTAACAAAGTGAATAAATAAACAAACGTGACATAATCAACCTATATTGTTCTCCAGCAGTGGGAACAGGCCTCCTCTCTTCAAGAGGGAGTGGACTGTAATCTACCCCGCGGACGGCAGTGCGGGTTGGTAGATGTCACAAACGACAAACGTCAATTAATTCCCTATTATGAAAACTAAACGTCACCTACTCTCTTTGAAGTACTAACCACTTAGTGCACTAGCCTGCGGCTAGACTAGGCGGTCTAAACGCAGCACAGTACAACACACAGCCAGCTAATATTATCATATCAGTGGCGAGTACCTGAGTGCACGCTCCACGCATGCGCATACTTAAATGTGTGGACTGCGACTTATAGGTGTTGATACTTGTCACAATAATAATTTAGTTCTAAAAGTAGTCTTAAAGGACGGATTTGATTAAACATGTTCAAGTCTTATCCTGCGAATAAAATCAGTTTTTACTCAAGGGAAAATCAATTATTTTCTTAGGGCTGATTTTTCTATCGACATAGTGAAATAAATTGACTTCTAGCAGTTTTTGTAAGGACGAACTGTCAAAAATTAAATATTATTCCTCCAATAAAATAATCTGGCGTTGTAAAAATTAGCCTTTAGTTAAACATTTAGGCAGGGATAGCCAAAAGAAATTATGTTAGGAACAAAGAACCTCCTTCTTTTTAGAAGTGGTTTAAAAAATGCAATCAATGCAATTGTCTTGTAGACTTTTGTAAAGAAGACAGACACCGGCGCCGATTCCCTTGTTCACAAACTAAACTAAATTTAAGTTCAGTGCATCTTTTTTTTTATTCATCAAGAAAAGGACAAAAGCTAAATATTAGTTAAGTCCTGTCAAATTTAGATACTCCATAGCAAGTTTAGACGTGATTAAAAACAAGGCTACTAAAAATACGTCAACTTACGTCAGGCGCTGACTAATTTATCTAGTCGTAATCTCATCTCAGCGACAATCAATGTCAAAAATTTTTCAAAAATGTAGGGAAATGTATTTTTGACAGATTGAGACTGAGATCAGACTGTGATCGTTCATAAAATTACGAGTATTGCCTCTAAGAACCTTACGGGTTCTGTCCTACACAAGTTAATAGGATTACGTTAGTATGAACATAAAACGTTGACAACTATTTTATTACTTTCTGTCATTGTAATACTGCGAATATCTAAGCTCGTATATTTTAAAATTTCTGTTTGTACAAAAGTAAAAGTTATATCCGCGTTTTTAGACATAAAGTTATTCTTTTATCTTCATTATGTGCATATCATCATTGGAAATAAATTCCGTCGTGTTTTATAACCATAACTTTTTACATAAAGAGAGAAATAAAAAAAAAACATAAATCAGGATGATGTTGAACGAAAGTTGTCATATTTTTTATGAATATTTATGGCTTTAGTTTAAAAATGCCTTAGGCAATGGTCATAACATCTGTTAAATAACTATAATTATGATATTTGATAGATGTTGTTAACGATAGCCACAAAAACTACTCACGAATCAGTGTCTAAAATATTTTTTTCTAATTCTAAATAACAGACATATTTATTACTGTAATTATATATTAACCAGCGCTTCTACATCTGACAAGCTTAATTGAATCAGTATGTAATTATTTTCAACTAGCGACCCGCCCCTGCTTCGCACGCTTTTATGACTTGGCAAACTTCGATATTTCTTTATTTATTTAAGGGCTGATTTTTCAATCGACAGATAATTTTTATTCGTGGCATAAAATTGACGTCTGACAGATTTTGTATGGAAGAACTGTAAAAAATTGAAAATTATTCCTCGGAAAAAATATATGGCGTTTAAAAATCGGCCCTAAGTTTAATATGTATGTATTATTCACCACACATACCACCTTCCGGAATAAATTCTCGAAACGATGGTGAAAACTGCATCAAAATCCGTTGCGTAGTTTAGAAGAACAATGCGGTCACACAGACAGACACGAAACGCGAATCAAATTTATAGTAAGTACAGATATAGATAATAAAAAAACCTAAAATGGCGTCGAACACATGACAACATTCGCGCATAAGTATCAAAACTCGTTGGTCAAAGTACATCGAACACGCTATATGGGTCTTGGCCAGGCAACTTTTTCTTGCGCACGCGCACTTTAGTACTAAACCGACTTGCGACCTGTCACATGTTTATACTATCCTGGTGCTTTTCATATGTGTATATATGGACATTTTAAGTAGGTTTTAGGTAATTCTAACATAACAGCACACTTGCTATTACGTAACACACTATCATCACAATCGGAATCATTTTGAAGGATATTGCTAATTCATTGCTTACGTGTTCGAAAAATTTGTCTGCTCAACAACGTAAATAACGCAATGAATGTTGTTGAACTGTCAAAATGAAACCCATTACTACTGTTAGTGTGTTACGTAATTACCCCGCTTTTTCCCTGAAGGGTAAGGCAGCGGTGAAAGAAAGAAAGAAAGAAAATACATTTATTTGGCACAAACTAAAAGACACACAATACACCAGATACATACATCAGATAAAACAAATAATAAAATAAAAAAAGACTAAAATATAAAAAGTGTGAAGTCTGATGTAAGAAATTAGCGGTGCACCTGTAGAACACCCACATATCGCCAGTTATGATTAAGTCCCATGTAACAGGGAGCGAGCATATTGCCATCCCATCGTCTAATGCTATTGCAGTCGCTTTACTTTGCGTAAATTATTTCAACACCACTGCTCTCAAAACGGTGAAGGAAAACATCGTGAGGAAACTGGCATGTCCTAGAACCAAAAATTCGAAGACGTGTGACATCTATCAACCCGCACTGGGCCCGCGTGGTAAGAGTACCCCCACTCCTCATAGAGAGGAGGCCTGTGTCCCAGCAGTGGGAACATTATAGCCTGATTATGCTACGATAATTGCCATTAATAAGGTAATTTAATGGAGCAATTTAAGGACTAACCTTGCATGACTATTTACTAACAGGTAAATAGCGCTTTACATTATTTCGCCCTCTAATTACATGGGACTTAAACATAGGCAGTGAAATGTGGGTGTAATATAGGAACACTTCTGCTTACCCTTCGGGGAGACGAGGCGTGATGTTACAAGACCAAAGAAGTCATTTTATGATGCTAATTGTCTGACAATGGCGCCAATTCCCTTGTTCACAAACTAAACTTTTAAGTTCAGTGCATCTTTTTCTTTCTATTTCATTAAGAAAAAGACAGAAGATAAATATTAGTTATAATCCTGTCATATGTTGCCATATTGGGCGACTAGCTTCAACTTTCTGACTAACTGACCGACTATTTAATTTTGACAATTCAAAAGTGCCTGTAAATGGTTTAATTGAAATAAATGATTTGAGTTTGAGTTTGAGTTTATGCCATATGAGTATGACAGATAAAATCATAAATATAACTCGTCCATGTTGTTCGTGGACTAGCAACACTTTACTACGGGCTACTACGACCTAAACAATCCATTTCCTCCAATTATATTACGAATTGCACTAGAGACTCGTCTGACATACTAATATTTTTCATTCATATCGTTACTTACATCGTGAACAAGAATTTGTGCCCTGTGTCTTCAAAAATCATGTAATTTCTTTGAAAATGTACGTTTATTTAATAAAATATTGTTATCTAAATAAGAATTATGAAAGCATTACTCAGTTTTCTTGCAAATAAAGTCCTCTTTCATAAGGATTGCAAAGATATTAACAGAAATTAATCACTATGTATAAATCGAATTTTACAATATGGCGTCCTATGTCATGCTTACTAATGGTAAAGTCATGAACAAAAGAGAGTTGAACAATATTCCAAAATTAAAAAGTCTAGCGATTTGTTTTTTGTCTATAAATTATTAACAGCCAGCTATTTTCCACTATTACTTTATTTTATATAAGGATGACACGAAATAATTAGGCAGAATTAATACCTAAAAACATGACAAACTCAAAATGTCGCTGACAGTAAAATTATAAAATAGTTTTGATACCATTAATATTGCGTCCGGTGGTAATTCGAACCGAGTGCAGACTCGGCAATAACTCGTATTGCTGGTTGGCAAATGTGGTTATTGTGCTTGTAAATCAAGTTTTTTTTTATTGTACTATTACCCTCTTACGAATTAAGCAGACTTTTTGTAAACGTGTTCGTGAATTTGGCTTAAAAATAATGTATTGTCTGCGAAATACTCTTTTTAAGCAGACTGAACAAAAAAATGCTGGAGCGCACTAGTGTTTTTGGTACCTAATGTTGTCTTCTCTACATTTTTTTTCTTTTGGTGTATAAATTTGCCCCTAGCTTCTACGCAACCCGTCGCATCGCCTATCTTAAGAATCCTAGCGTAATGTTAAGTAGCCTAGCCTTGCTCAAGAATTGGGTTATCGAGTGCAAATTTGATGCAAGATTTTTTTCAACTTTAATATTAGTATAGATATACATAGATACAGGCAGAAAGATAAATGTACTAGTACCTCTAGAGAAATTTCAATAAAAAAATGTGCCCTTTGTACTTTTCCTGGAAAATCCTTTACTTTTTTTACGCTCTACCAAGTTGACGTTCATTATAACAATTTTTAACTTCAAGCGATCGTTTTTATTCCCATCATCATTTTCGCAAAGGACATAATTCCATTTTCAAATCGCGCCAGTTTCTCTTTTATGTTCTAAATCGGAGGGGCGCATTCATGTTTGGAACTCGTATGCCAATCATAACTTATGCTAAATGGAACTGGTTAGCAATGCCTTGTGTTACGCAACTGCGTTTAAAAAAGAAACCAGACTCGTTCGCTTTAGGGTTTTCACTTCATTTAAATTGTGTTGAGATTTCAAGTGTGTAATTTTGAATGTGAATGTAATTAAAGATTAAAAAAATGTGTGGGTAATTTATCAAAAAGAAAGTTAAGTAATGTAAAGAGTATCAAGTGGTTGATGTATGGGATGAAAGTGATAGGTATTTGACGTGGGTGGATTTTGATATGGCATGGGATGGGTCAGTAAGAAAGAAATAAAGAAAAATGCGTTTATTGGCATTACAGCAAAATAAATACACCTAACCTTCCAATGTTGTATTTTTTAACAGATCATAATCAATACCAGATATTAGACCCAAAACATTGTTTATTATCTCGAGACTATTATTATTTCTCAGGACAATGAAAAGCTGTATTTACTACCAAAAATACAGATGAAAATGTATCTTAACTTTCTCAGTCCACAAATCCGCATTTTGAAATTACAAACAGAATTTTGAGAATTATATCTCTTTGTTTAGTCAACGCCATTTTTATTAATGCTGGACAGGACAATGCAGATGTTAAGATCTGAATCAACTTTCTCTTGAAATATAAAAGTATCTTAGGCCATTTAAAGCCGTGAGTATTATTTTAAATGCTGTTACGAAATTAAAACTGGATGCTTTTTATCAATATATAGACAACCTATCCATACTAGCTTTTTTATGTCTAAGAAAATGTTTACAGCACCAAATATACGTTGTCTGTCCCGAAAATAAAAGCATTTTTTTGCAATACAACCCTAGAAAGCTTTCTTAACTGCGGCATACGAAATTCTCAATATGTCCTTTATTATAAATTTCTGTGCAATAAACCGAACGCGCCACGCGTGAAAGTACCGCCGAAATGTCAATTGAAATTGAAAAAAGAACAACTTTTTATCGCTGGCTGAATATCAGGGAGATCAATGTCATTAAAAAGAGAATTTAATAGCTCCAGTATTACAATAGCGTTTTGACATATTGATAGATTAACATGATTGACGTTTTGTGTGCCAATGAAGAAATGGACGGCGAAGAATGATCACCATACGCCAGTAAGGTTATAATATCCCAAGTAGAGTATTTATAGTTACTTTATAAATAGTCTTTGGACATTGATTCTTATAGAGAAAGAACGGGTAAGCAAACCCCACGGTTACCTTTTATGCTTGCTCAAATAAATGTTACACAACGCCATAGGTGTGCCAGAATATACTACCTCGAATTCTAAGCCACACACAATTTATAAACAGCTTTCAAACCGAATGCACCGCACCAATAGAAAACAGAAATATAAGGAAAACCGCAAATCTCTAAACTTTGAACTAACGACTGCAGCGCCAACTATGCAGTTTAGCATTGAATCAATCTGACGTTTCGTGAATGTGTCAAGCGTTAACATTCCCTAGAAGTTACTCAACGAGGATTGGAGCTAATGATATTTTTGATGACCTAAATGACGAAGCTGTAAGACATCCGGCGTTAGTCCTTAGGGCTTCTACATTAAGACAAATTAATACCTATTTGTTTAGTGCTGAGAATATTATGTTGTGAAGTCTTGATACTTGTGAATTTGACACGGAGATGTAAGGGGGCTATGAGTGGGAATTGTTACTGAATTATCTTTTGAAATCATGATGGTATTATCCCCCTAAAATCTATGGCATATATATATTATAGATGTTTAGTTTCGTTTATTTTATTTATAATATTTTATCGCCTTTCGTAACAGGCCTCCTTTCTGTGAGAGGTACTGGGCAGTAATCCACCACGAGGGCCTAGTGCGGGTTGGTAGATGTCACATGTCTTCAAATCTTTGGTTCTAGGACTCGCCAGTTTCCTTACGATGTTTTCCTTCATCGTTTTGAGAGCAGTCGTGATGAAATAATTTACATAAAGTAAAACGACTGCAATAGCAATAGACGATGTGATGGCAAAAGGCTCGTCCCCTATTACATACATGGGACTTAAACTGGACTGCCTAACCTCTGGGGACTACAGGCGTGATGTTATGTTTTATTTTGTCAGTCAGAAGAGGTAAAAGGCCACAATTAATGCCAATGTAAGTCTCAAAGACGGGTTTAGCAAAATTATGCAAGTGTTAAAGATTGCAAAAATACATTTTGCGTGGGAAGAGCTGATGCAGTTGACACATTCGAATTGTAATATTAAAAGATTAGATCTGTGATGAGTAGGGTATCAAAATTAAATAAACCAGTATGGTTTTTCAAAAATAAACTCGCTCACGATGTCTGACGAATTAAGTAATCAAAACGGCAGTTATGAATGCCAATAGCGTAAGGTAAAATTTATTCAAATCAGAGCAATAACCAGTCTATAATGGTCACACTGCTGGGACACAGGCCTCCTCACTCTGAGATCCGTAGGCCGTAATCCACCACGTGGGAAATCAGACCAGTAGTTACTAGTAAATCACCAGATACAGGTTCATTAAATTATATCCGAGCAGCCAGTACCAAGCAGACCTCAACATAAAACCAGATAGAAATTCTAGAATGAAAAAAAAAGTAGAGTGCATCTGGTGGTTGTCATCCCGTGCCAGTTATAAGTGACTGTGGCTCGGAACTGGGTCACTGTGGCGACCGTAAGCGTTAGGGTAACAACCTCTCAATACTTATGCCCCCTACGTATATGTAGTAACTGGCGGATAGGACATTTGATGCCGTGAATAGGATAACCTATTTCTCCCTGTGGGTAGCGAGAATGTCTAAAAAGGGATTGATAACGAGAATTATATACCAGGCTCTATGGAAATTAAAACGTTGCTATGATAGCAGAGAAAAAGCGTACTTAATAAAAAGGAAACTAGCACGCCGCACCGGGTCGATATGGCAGCAGAAAATACAAAAGCGAGAAAAAATATGTGCAGTGTTCTGTAAATGTGCTCATCCTACAAAATGCTACAAGCGTTAAGAAAAAAACACATGCATAAAATGGATATTTTTTTCACAAAAGACTATAAAATAATTACGAAATATCACGACAGAGCGACGACAACAACCGAATTTTAATTGGCCACTTTCTTATAACTTACGCAAGACCACTATATGAGAAACAATTATGTGGATATAAATATACCGGAAAAAGAAGTTTTCGGACCTCACTTTCTATATTTTTTTTATATTTTTTATTATAGTTTTGTTTCACGCAACCGTCTTTTTTTTAATTTGCAACTCTTTCGCTAATTTTAAAGTGAGAAAGGTGATGAGCTTGCTGTTCCTATGCTGGATTTTGCATATATGCTGGATATATATAGCTGGGGTTTTTATAGGGTTTGCAGATATAACAGGGCCTTACCATGCTATAATTTTGTGGGAAATATGGATTTGTGAAATAAACTTTTGGATTTATCTTCTACAATCATTTTTTTTATTACAAGGGGCTTTTACCACTAACTATAGAGTCTAAAATTAATTCTTTCCGTTGTACTCAAATGTGTTACCACATGCAAACAGTGTTTAACGTTTTAATATCGTCGTTACATCACAAATCCAAAAGTTATCGATTTATTAGTTTTGCAAATATTACCCGTGAAAGTTATTCATTTGCTATTTTGCTTGGGGCAAACTTGGTGGATTCACTTTTGTATAAGTTTTCCAATATTGGTTAACAACTTTTTTGTGCGGAAATAAAAGCACAAGGAGCATGTATTGACTGAAACCGATTCTTAGCTTTTGTTTAAAAATAAAACTACTTTCCAATGAATTAAACGTTAAAATAACTAACTACTTCCTTGAAATACTACTAAATAATTACTAACTACACCAATAATTCTAGTAATTACTATCAACTTTTGGTCCAAAGTTTGCCCCAAACACCGGCCCCGTTTTATTAAGTGGAAATTACCTTTAATGCTCCCACCTGAAGTGTGCGGTTGCTGGCTTTGTTGGACGTTGGTCTGCTCCAGCTTGGTGCTAACAGAGTTCCACATATCGAACATGTTCAACATATTGGCCCAAGGCCCAACACTAGCACAATGGTACCATAACACTTAACTTTCACACACAAACACTCGATCATCCATTTTTGTACACTGAAAATAGCAAGTGTCAAAATTGTTCAACCGTCGTACAAAATACTAAGGCTACGGCTCTGATCCCTGATTAATATTTGTATTATATTGCGTTTTTTTTTATTTAATAAATACTTTTTAAATTTTCATTTCTACATATAAACTTTCTCAAATGCTCAACTAATGTAAATACTATATTTTTTTTATTTAAATCTACTTACGGAATTTTATATATCAGTCTAAAATTTCGATTTTAAGGTTGGGTTTTATTTGCTCGGGAGGTTATTATTATTGTGTATCACTAATTTGTGTTTAATTATTGATTTTTATGAAAAACTATTGGTTTTGTGATTAAATATTGCGTATAAATTTTAATAAACTTGTGAGTTAAATGCTTTCGGAATTGTTTAATATTGTCGACGTGCTCATACGAAGTGGTTTGTGTTTAATATATGGCATTGAATGCGTTTATTTTGTGTACCGTGCATTCGTTTTTTCTTCTTCATAGTTCGTTAATAGCTGGTGTGTGTTCGCTTCCACTTGTGACCGGTCTATGGTGTTCCGTGTCCACACTTTGCAGATAACATTTTAACGATTGAAGAACCGACACATAACCCGAACGCGCTTTTATTTTCGTTTTAAATATAGTGTTCTCCTTTTGAAACAACTGGAAATTGCGTTTTATTTCTTTCAAGTTTTTCTTTCGTGGCGTTCTCGCATGCACTGAAGTGCAGTTGCAGCGTGGGGGTGTTTCAGCTACAGCGTCGAGGGGCGCGGGGGGGTCGGAAGTCGTCCTCCTCTTTGCGCATGCCCGGAATCGATCCCGCGTGGCCAGTGAGGTATACCAACTAAAACACTACTTTTCTTACTCGCTATATGCCCTGCATGAATAGATATGTACAGTCTATTATGTCATTCACTTTGATGTCTGGTTACTAGGCTGTATAGCTGTAGGTGTTTGCCTATTGTTGACCGTTTCTTTATTGAGTGTTGCAACACTGGTGGAGTGTGAATGTACTTGCGTACTGGCTGGTATTTATTTTAAACTTGTTAGTGTTCTAATGAGTTTTTATTTTACTGGTTTGTATTAGGAATAGAATTCACGTGTTTGTGCAATTGTGGTGCAATGAGTTCTTTTAATTTACGATGCATAGCAATTTTGCTCGATTTTGTTTTTAGAAGTAGAGCTGTTCTATTTATTTTGAATAGTGATTCGATTTTTATATCGATTATTTTGTAATGGAAACGTTGTAATGGAGGTCATATAATGACCTTATTGGTGATGTTCTTAAGAAAGGTCATGTGTGTAGTAAACGCAACCGGCGTGCGTGTATAACTAGATGTATGAACGTACATAAACCAAGTGTGTGGATCGTAGCGGGTGGCGTTCTGTAGTCTCTGCCTACACCCATGGGAAAAAGGCGTGGGTTTATGAAAGTAGTATGTATTTTGTTAAATAGATTTTTGAGTTTACAGCTTAAGGTTAGTATTAGCAGTTCTATTAAAAGATCTCACAACTTTTCAACCAAATAAAAAGTTTTATCTAACTAGAGACCATTACTAAGGCTATTCAGTGCGACTACTGGCTTCATTTCACACTGAAACATGTCCATATACATTGCGTTGGTACAAAAACATATGCATATACATGTATATCGTTATGCCTCCCATTCAAGTACCACGAGTAATTTAAGAGTTGCGTAACATTTAAAGCTGCAGTACTATTTAAAGATAGTTCCACAGACTAGTTTAATTTATATACATTTGCAATTTAAATTAAAATGCTCTTTAAGTTACGCAATAATAGAGTAGGTTTTACTGTGGTTTCGCCTACGTGAAAAGGGGTGAGCATTTCAGGATTAAAAGTCGCCTCTGTTATTTGGCAATTCTTAAGCTATACGTTTGTGAAATTTCATCAAAATCGGTTTAGTAGTTTAGCAGTGATGATGTGACAAACATACAGAGAGGTTATTTTTTGTAATCCTACTTCCTACTAATATTACTCGTATAAACGTGAAAGTGTGTATGGATCGATGTATGGATGTTTGTTACTCTTTCACGCAAAAACTACTGAACGGATTTGGATGAAATTTGGCACACATATGCTTTATAATCAGGATTAACATATAAGATACTTTTTATCCCGATATTCTCACAGGATCGAAACTTATGCGGGTGAAGCCGCGGGGCGCAGCTGGTTAATAATATTATGCAGTCTCTTATTCTCTTAATATCACTTCGAAATTATAAAGTTCCGGAAAACTGATAGAAATAGAGTTTCTTCATAATGCTATTTAAAGGTTAGACTGGGAGGCGTCCCCAAAATAAGTAGGAAAAGGCTAGACAGACGATAAAAAGGGGAAGCTTCAAGCTGCTGTATTTTATAGTATTAGTGTTGTTATTGAAGCTATTCGTTCGAAAGTATTTATTGGCTTCCTACGAAGACCCAGGTAGTATAAGAAGCAATGGATTAGCAATATCCTTCAAAATGATTCTGATTGTGATTGAAAGCGTGTTACGCAATTAGGGTGCAGAACTCTCCTCTTTCTAAAGTTTGATAAAATCTAATTTAAGAAGCATGAAACAGCTAAGAAAAACTCTTTAAAACCACAAATAAACCAATATTAACCCTTCATCTGTCGGAACGTAGATCTACGCGATCAACGGGTTAATACACAGTTTTTTCTGAATTAAGAATTTGAAGTTGAAAACTGGACCACTCTATTTTAGCATAACTTAAGGTGACTTTAGTGTAGCCCGCGATATTCAAAATTATTGTGAAAAAAACGTGAGGAATTTTGCATGACTGTGGGCTATCGCCTTAACTAGCGCTAAACTGGTTCTACCATCACGGGTAGAACCTGGATGAGTCTAGCACAGGAGCGTGGAGATTGGCACATGAAAAGAGAGGCATATGCTTAGCAGTGGGTGAAGTCGGGCTGTGGATGACGATGATAAACGCTAAAGTGCAGTTTGACAGGGGGCCTAAAAAGGCCACTTTTAAATTTAAAATAATGATCTGCTGGGAATTCAGGAAATGAATAGCTTTTAGAGGTATTGCTTAAAGTGGCCTTTTTAGGCCCCCGGTTCTCCACTTCAAATTCTCAATTCAGACACTATATGTATGAAGAACAGGAGAACAGGATAAATACAGTGTCATTCATCTGGCATTACCCGCCAAAAAACATTAATAAAAGGACGACCAAATTGTCTTTAGCCCGAAATGTGAAAGAAAACAAAAAGCCTGAAATTCTACGAAAACGTTAATCATGGCCGATGCGTGCACGACACATTAACATTACGCAAGATAACGTTACGTATGCTCATGCGCCGATGAAAGTCGCCGGATTTGGAGGTGGAGGTGTAAGTCATGTGTGGTAGCGGGTGAGAGAAGTGAATGTGAGAGTGAGTTGGTGACGCTTGTGGAGTGTAATGGGCGATTTGATTTTGTGTTGGAGCTATTTTTAGAGTGTTTGGGAAAGAGTTATTTCGGTAGCTGTTAATGGTTAACACATAATTCGTCACAGAGTGTTACCCTTTTTTAAAAAATGAGACGAAAAAAATCGAAGATTATTAGGATTTTTTCTTGCAAAAAATCTTCAGTGCATAAATGTTTTGATTTTATCACGCAAGAAGCGATGGAACCACACTCAAATTAATGTTAGACTGCAAAATGGTCATGGCTGGTTGAAAAACGACACAAAAAACATTAGAAAATGATTTCTCATGACGGTGACGATGATAAGCAAAACATTTCCAAAAATTAGTTCAGTTACAGTTTAGTTACAGTAACCATTATGAATGAAAACATGAAATTAGTTAATAACAGAGCATAATGTAAGTGAATGTGATTTTATTTGCGTAGATCGTGAAGATAACATTGTTTTGCAAGGTATTACTTACTTAATTGTTTAATTGCAATTTTGCAAGCGAATGCAAATGAACGGATGAATGAAAGGTATCTTAATATGATATTTTAGTTATATAAACACGAGTCTCGGAAAGCACGTTAAGCCGTTGGTCCAGGCTGTCATTCGTGGATCTTTGACAGTCGTTACAGGTACTCAGATGCCCAAAAGTCTGACTACTAGTATCCGAGGGGTATCGTGTAACCTGGGTTGTGGAGATCAGATAGCCAGTCGCTCCATCTCTAACTGGATGCAGCTGAATACCAATATTTTACTGGTGAAGGGCGGGCGTTTTGTGGGGACTGTCTTTTGTAATTTTGACGTTCGTATAGTGGTGATTCTCAGCCTAATTTGAACTAATGACTTTTGATTTTCTACTGGTATTTAGCTGCATCCGGTTAGACTAGAAGCCGACCCCAACATAGTTGGGTAAAGGCTCAGCACCGCCCTAATTGCATAACACACCATCAATCTCAATCTGAATCATTTTGAAGAATATTGCTATTCCATTGCTTCATATGTTCGATGAATGTGTTTGCTTGGCAACGTAAATAACGCAATGAATGTTGTTGAACTGTCAAAATGATACCCTTTGCTACTGATAATGTGTTACACAATTACCCCGCAGATAATGATGATTTTTGTTATATAAATGAAGACTTGGTATTGTTTACTGGGTGAATGGTCATTTGAATGTTACTGAATGAATAATTCATGTGTGAAACTAAACTGTGTTTTGCTCGAAAAGGATTATTTGTAATTTAAATGGTAATTTTTTAAATAAATTAACTGTCTTTTAACAAAAAAGTTATTATAATTCTTACGTAACTATTGAATAATTAAAAACATTTCTAAATTATTAACTTGTTAACAGTTGCGTAAGATAAGTGAAAATAATTTTGAACCTTTCCTAAATGTCGGAGATAATTTGCGACTCATTATGCAAAATTTTTTTTAACAAGCTGTTTCCTGAAGTAATTAAATGTAAATAATAAAAAGTTCATCTTTTTTTTAAATTTTAAACGATGACCGTTTAGTTTTCAGTGTAAAAAATAACATACGTACGTATGCATTTATACAATGAAGTAAAAGAAAAGAAAATAATATTTATAAGCCTCAAAACAGACAAATATAATTCATTTCATAAGTACCTACTAGGTTACATTACATTTCTACTTCAAATAAGTTATCAAATTATTAATTGCATGTATTATATTCGTCAAAGTTGCAGAAAACACCAGAGGGGCAATTCTCGTAATTTTAAGAACGTTCACAGTCTGATCTCAGTCTCAATCTGTCAAAAATACGTCTAATTTCCCTACATTTTGACAATTTTTTGACATTTGTTTGTCGCCGAGATGAGACTGCGACTAGATTTTGATCGTTTTAAATTACGAGAATTGGCCTTCTGGATGAGGGATGGAACCGGGAAGTATGGTAGAAGAAAGTGGAGGCCCATGCCCAGCCGTGGGTGATTCCGGGCTGAAATGATGATGATGATGATGTATTTATACTAATACATACTAATAATATAAACGTGAAAGTTTGTATGGATGTTTGTTACTCTTACACGCAAAAACTACTGAACGGATTTGGATGAAATTTGGCACACAGATGGTTTATAACCAGGATTAACATATAGGATTCTTTTTATCCCGATATTCTCACGGAATCGAAACTTATGCGGGTGAAACCGCGGGGCGCAGCGTGTATTTAATAATACAATTAGGTACTCTTCGACGGGTCAAACACAAATAAGTACAACCACAAATGTGTTTTATTTGTTGAACATAGGTAGGTTAAACTAAAAAGGAAAAAAAAATAATGCAAAAACATGCTTTTCTAAAAATATAGTCCCAACCGCTGTCAGCCTCCATCTTGTACCACACCAGACTCAAGTGAAAGTAAGAACTGCCAAAATCTCGCGTGAAAGTCGAGAGTTGATCGATGCCGTAATTATTATTACCATTATAAGAGATATGCTAAAAGCAAGCCGGATGTAGGAATCGAGTATCGATATAAAAAATCTAGACAGACGTCGATATATTAAAATATTAAGTGAGAGGATTTTTTTTATGACTATGAAAGTTTGAGCTGTGTTAGTGTTTAAAATTTTGGTCTTTTTACGGTTTTTTGTTATGGTTGAATTAGTTTTTGTGATACCATTTTAAATTAATATCATGCAAAAATATTCAGTTAGGTATGTTTTTTTTTTTTTTTGTGAGGAGGCCTGTGTCCCAGCAGTGGGAAAATTATAGGCTGATTATGTATGTCTTTTAAAAATAATGTATTCGTAAATTAAAACAAAAATGTCTGTCATATTCTCGTTGGTCACACAAAAAAAAAACGATCATAAAAAGTAATAAAAGCATCTAAAAAGAACTTTCCTTTCTGTTCGGCATTCAAAAATTTCCCACCAAAAACTTCAGAACACATCCCAACACGACTCATTTCAAAAATAGAATCCTTAAAAAAACATCCTGCCAGTTATCAACTTCCGTTGTCCTAAGTGGTAAATGGCGAAATATTTTCGTTTAACTCTAGCAGCATTAGAAAGTGCATGAGTAAAGAAGCCAAGCCTTTAAAGAAATACAACGACACTAGCATTAGGAAATATACACGTAATTTTGGCTATTTTTGCTCACTAACTTACACACAACCGTTAGACTCCTTTCTCATTTTCACGACTGTTTGACAGCAAAGAGTTCTTACACAGATAAGAACTTTTTGTTTACAATGTCTAAAAAAGGAATTAATGTGGACTGGCTCTATGGTGTTGGACAGTGACCATTTGAAATGGTTACGAAAAATAGCTAAGTATTAAAAATAATAGCACTGATGATTAAAATTATGATCTCGTCTATATTTTTGTTTTTTTTTTTTTGAGAATCTCAGATTAGATGCAAAAGGTAGAGGACAGGGTATTAGTGCACAGCCTAGGAGAGGCAGTAGACTGCGATAGGCCAAGTTGATTGAGAATCTAAGCATCATATATTCTTTATGAATTCTTCTTCAGGTTAACAAAGAACGAAGTCTATTAATTGTTTAACAAATGTAGGTTACACGAATAAGGGCTGATGTTTTAATCATTTGATAACTTTATTCGAGGAATAATTTTGAAATTTTTACAGTTATTTCATTAAAAAAAACTGTCTAACGTCAATTTTATTCCTCGAATAAAAGTTATCTGGCGATAGAAAAATCAGCCTTAAATGTAACTTAAATTAAACAAGTCTATAAATAACTCCAACTTCAACAAAAGTTTCCCGAACAGAAACTTACTTAACAAACTCTTACTTGAAGCTAACTTAGTCAGCTTATCAATATTTCATTGGCGAAAATACTATTTCTGGGGCTAAGTTATGTTAAGATAAAAAGACTCAAGCATTACTCAACTTAGTGGGCTTATCAATATTTCATTCACGAAAATACCATTTCTGAGGCTAAGTTACGTTAAGTTAAAAAGATTCAAGCATTACTCTAAACTAGTTTCCACCAATGAAATGGCTTAAAACTAATTTTAAGTTAAGTTAAGTTAGGTAAGTTAAAGGCACAGTCGTATTCAACATATGTTTCTATCTGCGTTTAGTAGTTGCATTCAAGGCTAGATGTAGCAATAAGTCATTGGGACTTGAGATTGCAATGAGACTCACAATAGGCAGGTTTCTATTTTATTTATAGCCATAAAACTATTTTTAGAAAGGTCTTTATCCTTCGTAGGTATATGTAAAACCTTATCAGTGACTTCTAATTAAGTATAATCACCATTACAGATAAAAAAATAATGATCTTTTTGGCGATGCTTGGTCCAAGCAACTTCAAAATGGCTTCACAGCTACTTTCCCTGCACTAACCTTTTTTTCACCAATGTGCAAAACAAGCATCCCAAGGACTTGAAAGACTTCGTTTCAAAAAAATATGAAACATGCTACTTTTGTAACTTGAAAACTTAGATACCCTGTTAACAGTACCTATCATTATGGACGAGCGCTTTAACTTAATCAAGAAAAAGCAACAGCGCCTGAATATCCTAAGCACAAATATTATTACCAATAACTCTAAAATATTTCACAAACCACCCAAGTACTCGCTGGGATGAGAACAAAAAGTATTTATCTATCAATATTAATGAACAATTATAGGTACGGAGATCTGACTGGCCTCGGCTCACGCAAGCCACAAAACCAGCTACTTGTAGTCTTGTGTTTGAAATAAATACGTAGCAACGACCTGTGACAAGGATAAAGGATTTTTGCAAGATTTTTGATAAATTTTAGAGTCACTGGGAAAAAGTTTAGAGTGATTTAGAGTTCAACGACGAAATTTTAGAGTGGTGATTACAGGTTTCACCTGTGAATTTTTGGGATTAAGTGCAGTTTTTTGAGACAATTTATGATAATATCTCCAGGTTTTTTTTTATATCAAACACGTTTAAACAAAATCTAAACTACAACATATGTACGACGCAATGGCCCTTCATAGGGCCCAGAAACGGGCTGGTATTATTATGCCACATGTTCTAAAAAATATGAAGCTTACCGAACACTCTAAATGCAATATTTGGGAAAAATATTTTCGAGTAGATGGTAAGTATTACCTTCATAGAATCATTTTGATGACATAATTATATCCATAAGTTAGTATCTTATGCAGCGAGTCTCATTCGTTATACCTACTCTGTATAAGGTATGACAGTAGTACATGGAACATTGGCTCTAACTGAGGTTACGTCTCATATTGATGTCTAAGGTCTAAATTTAATTTAATTAATTGCCCAACGGTTGCTAACCCGTTGCTAAATGGTTTTTGAGACTACATTTTAACCCAATAATTTAGCGTGTGAAACAAAATTTCGGGTAAAAAAAAACAAAAAAAAAGTTGCTTGTTAAGAGTCAAGAGACATTTTCGCAATTACATATTACACACATTCATTATAAAATAAAATAAAAACAAAATTAATAACCAAAAGCATCTACCTCACAGTCATGTTAAAATATATATCAAAAACACTCACTAAACATCTATCAACAAAAACTAAAATTTATAAATTAGTTTATCAACAAACCTAGAGCATGACCCATTGAGTCTAAAAGATAAACAAATTTAGCTAAATCCATCAAAAGATTATTATTTAATAATTAATCAAACATCTCACAATCCTTTTAACATCGACCCAAATTAAGTACAAACAAAAATAAAACAAGATAACACAATAATTATCTTAAAAACAAATATTCATAAAAAGTGCCCTTCAGCCCCCGAAAGAGAAAAATGATATTTCCCAAGAGTTTCCTAACGTCTGCTGTCTCTTTCCAACGCAAGGTCGAATTATTTGTCTCTCGCTCGCACAGTATGCAATACAAGATCTCATGCAACCAGAGACCTTGATAAATTGCAAGTTTCGTGATAGGATAGATAATAATTGTTATACGGGTGATTATTATACGGGCCTTTGCCATTAAAAAATATATTTAAAAAAAAAATCGAACGTATTTTTTTTAGTCTGTGGTTAAACTTTTTTGCGTGTTCGAATTTCAAAATCAGTGGTGCCTTGGTTTTGTAATTTTTTCGGGGATAATTTACTTTTTAATTCTGTGAATTAAAAGTAATTTATGCAACCCTTACAATACAGATACAATGGGATTTTAATTAGACATATAATATTGGCCATAGCAGAAATATCAAAAGAAAAACCTATTTCGTATCGACGGACGAACAATTTTCTATGTAGATATAATTATAAAAGTGACTACTCACATCCAACGTAATGCATTTGTTAAACAATCCAAAAAGTTCACAACACGAGTCCAAAATGCAATAAGCACAGGCTATTAAAAAGTTTGTTTAAATATGGAACACAAAGTCGAAGCGAGAAAAGCGCGGGAATTTTGACGTTTGGTTTTTTTTCCAAAATGTAAGTACGCGGTGCCAAAAAGTTTGGGCGTAGAGCGGCCGTGCGCGCGCGGTTTGCAAGTCAAACTGAATTTTGTAAGCGCAGGCGAATGGCGCACGGCGTGCAGGACTGTGAAGGTGTCGGCCCCAGCATTTAATTTGAAGACATTTAACCATCGGCTTGTCTTGCCGGTATAAATAGAGGCTGTTGATGTTAGAGCCTGTGCCTGTTAGGTTTTATTAAAACTTAGTGCTAAGTTGAAAAAAGAACGATGATTTTTGGCAGCGTTTCTAGAAAGTTTCGATTCGAATTCCAATTCGTAAAGGGAAAGGAGAATTTGACGTTCAACTTTGACAGTTAAACTATAAAAAAAAAACTTTCCAAATTTAGACAGTTAAAATAAAAAAATGGGTTCAAATTGCCAGTGAAAATCAAAAACTCTAACATTTTAAAGCCCAATCGTCTCGCTAAATACAACTACGAAAATAACACAGACTATTTCTGTCTGCCCTACGAGCATTAAGAAGCATTAAGGACTACTGTCAACAAAATATAAAATTGTAAACTAATCTATATTTTCTAAAACAAAATGTCACATCATGTTGATGTCACATTTAAATACGAAAGAAAATGTGTTGAAATCATTCTGAAAAAAATATGATCAATCATTGTCACAGTCAGGTGTGGCTAAGGAATTTCTTTTACTGCCAAAGAACTATGTTCTGTAATTAATATTGTCAGTTAATAGTAAATAAAATGGCTCCAAAGTAATAAAAATAAAACCAGTTTTACACCTTTCTACCTGTAAAACTGTCGACGGGCTTTCCTTCAGACGGCATTTTACAATTTCCTGAGGCAGAATATAGAACCTTTCCAATATCCACAAAGTCACCAACAAAAGAATCAAATTTCAACTCTTAATGTCAAATAAAAAAAAATCCAAAATGGCCGCTCCTATCACGCTTGTAAAAACGTCCGCACACAAAGTATCATCTTCGAATCAATATAAAAATTAGGTCATTCTAAAATCTAAAATGACAATCAACCCTTCACTGAGGATTTTTACTCACAATTTTAACCCTTTTGTTGCTTGTTGGACCCCCAGAATGACAGGACATGTAAAGTCCATTGAACAGAAAAACCGGACAGGGCAGGGGTTACAGAAGTTTTTAGGGTTCTGTGGGCGAATAAAAAATTGTGAAGGGTCTTTTTGGGTCGAGGTACGGTGTGAGAGGACAAAAAATGGTGCTTAGGACATGTCTGTCACTAAAAGCTATTATTTTCTTTCAGATTCAGGTTTTCCTGTACCTAGACCATTTTTTTCATGTAAGTTAGGAAAAAAGTTAAGGAAATCTATCTTACTTTAGTTTCGGTAAAAATGACAACGATTTTCTGGTGCACAAAAGAATGGTATGTTAACATAGTGCTAAGTCTGAAACATTCATTTTCTGTACCGAACTTTCTTTTCTATTCATAGTTTTTTCAGTGCTTACCTAGCATGTTCCATTTCTAGTCTTCTTTCGTGACTAAATTACAAAGAATTCTAAAATTAACTCATACAATCGTATTACTTGCTTCTTACAAAAGGTTCTTCAAAGCTAATGATAAACCTGTTTAACTTGCACATAAAATACAATTAACATTTGCTAAACAAGTAACATGGTCTCAATCAAATTACGAGGAAAATATTAAAAAAAAAAAATTTAAATGCATCATGAAAAAAACCCTTTTTAAAAGTTACGTGCATCGTCAAATGCTTGCATGGTATACTTAATCACAACTCAGGCCAGAAACGAAACATTAATACAAAAACTACCATACAATGACTAAATATCGTCCGGCATTGCGTTCTGCGACCAGACCTACCCCAAAAGATAACATCACTTTCAATTACGTTCAACATAATGCAAAAAAAAAAATCATGCAGAACCCTCTTCGCAAATCTCACTCACCCGGTGTATTTTGAAAAACAAGTTCACAATATACTCAAAGGAGGGGTAACTTGAAAAACATGTCTACATCATGAAAAGAATGGTACATTACCATATTATTATAAAGTGCGTCCGTCCGTTTGATAAAGACAAGTTGGTCAAAGCAATACCGATATTCAGATACATCTGGTTAGACTGGAAGCTGACCCCAACAGTCTTGAGCAAGGAGCTGAAACGAGCTTTACTAAAAATAAATTAAATAAAAATTTCGTGACAAGAGTTCGCATAATGGCCAGAGAGAAAAAAACAAAACACGATTACAGAATTCTTAATTGAAAAGTGACGTCTAGCGTCCGCCATTTTGAATTTCCTGTGACGTAGTGACACATTCACACGACTCGGCAACACCTCATTTGTACATACATAATAGGTACGTGGGCATGCGTGGAAAGCATAAGATAGCACATTCATGTACATAGCTACACCTCTGCCTTACCTTTTGGAGAAAACAGGCCTGATGTTACGTATATTAAGTTTAGGAGACTTTTTAAATTGAATAGCTGCATTCAAACAGTAAAAAACGGAAGTAAAAAAAATCGGTTAAGTGGAAAACTTAATTTCCTGTACTTTTCATGAAAAAGGAATTTTCTAAGCTTCAAAAATGATTTAAACTGTATTAGATGTAATTATGTATCAATTATACACATCTGGCGACCTTCCCCTGCTTCACACGGTTTTCGACTTCTTCGACAAACATCGAAATTATTTTATAACATGTAAGTTAATTATGAATGTTCTATACACATAACCCTTCCGGAATAAATTTTCTAAATGATGGAGAAAACCGTATTAAAATCCGTGTTGTACTTTAAGAGAACAACGCAGTCACATAAAGACACAAAAAGCGTCTTTAATTTATTAGTAGATATAGATTTTAAAATGTTATTTTATTTAGTACTACTATTTACATAATATATACGCTAACAGACTTAAAATAATATTTAAAAAAGAGGGAAAAGAATCACATGGCATCAATAAAATCGTCCGCATCGCTGACAATCTATTTTAAAATGTCTACATCTACTAGCAGCACCCCGCGGTTTAACCCGCATAAGTATCGATCCCGTGGGAATATCGGGATAAAAAGTATCATATGTGTTTTCTGATGTATAAGCTACATTACTGTAAACTTTCATCAAAATCTGTTCAGTAGTTTTTACGTAAAAGAGTAACAAACATGCATTCATCTATCCTCGCAAAATATTATAAACACGAGAGTTTATAATATTAAACACGAGAGTAGGATATATAATTATATATAGTAGAATATTAGTAAGATGAACGGTCTTTATCTAGTCTCAACTATGCCTGCTTACCACCCATTCTCAGGTTCGAATCCCACTCAAAAGAGCTACCGCCCGCACCTCAAACTTCTACCACGAACACTAGTATATAATAGGTACTTCGAACAGATACAGTAACCCAATTTCGGCCGTATCGCACTGATAACGCGTATCAACGTAACTTGGTCAATGTACGATATAAATAGATAACAGCAGAATAATGTTTTTGTTAAGAATTAGGTACTTTTTGAAAATTTTATGTGCGTGGACGACGAATGTGGGGTCACGTTAAGGGGAAACCGAAAGGGACAAAAAAAAGGAAAGAGTATTGAAATTACGTCCATTCCATGAAAAGTACAAATTAATATGTATTTTTTACATTATGCATACAAATGAAACGTTGAAAGTTTATTTATTATAATCCTATTGCTTGATATTTCATGAAATAGTCATTTGATAGGATTATATAAACTTAGAGGGTTGTATTGATGATTTTAATGATTATAATTTTGTAGTCATATTTGTTACTGTCGCGAATCGTATTTTTTCAGCAAATTGCAAAATACGTAAGACTATTTGCGCGTGCGCCAGGGTAGCCCGCGAAATTAAAATGTTCTTAAGTTTTTTTTGAAATTTGCTTTAAAAGGAAAAGCGTTTCGGTAATAATTGACAAGATAGTTAGTAATTCAATGGACTAGTTATAAAGTAAGTGATAGGTACATGAACCTACCTGGTTGTGAGTGTGGTCACTCGTGAGCCTATCAAATATTATATAAGTATATCTAACTATATTATAAAAGCTTTTTGCAATTTACATGCCCTTATCAGACGCGCGAATAAATATGTACTTACCGAAGTATAATCATTTTATTCACCACTTAGAGTGCAACCTCATACTAAACTGGAAATTACAAGAAAACGTAAGAAAATTCGAATTTCGCGGGCTTCCCTTAATCTGTGCATACAATACATTCCAAATTCAACGTTATACGATACCACGTAACGTACTCCATGCACAAGTCCGTCGTGTCATGTCCACAGTGGTAACTGCCGCGACTTACGAGTGGGTCGTGGGTTCGAACCCAGGCAGGCTTTACATTGTGTAAATTGCTCTCAAAACGGTGTAGGAAAAATTATGCGGAAGCCGGCATGCCCTAAAACCAAAGTGCTATTCTGTAAAAACTTCAGCGTGAAAACATAGGTGACGTGAGCTGTCAATAGTGTCAATCCCTAGCGATCCCTAGCAGAAGGCAATCATATCACTTGGTTTTAATATCCTACTAATATTAAAAACGTGTTTAAAAACGTTTGTATGGATGGATGGATGGATGTTTGTTACTCTTTCACGCAAAAACTACTGAACGGATTTGGATGAAATTTGGCACACAGTTGGTTTATAACCAGGATTAACAAATAGGATACTTTTTATCCCGATATTCCCACGGGATCGAAACTTATGTGGGTGTAACCGCGCAACTACTGTTTTTGTATTTTATTTATCCTTTTGACAGATTCTTTTATATTTTTTAGATGTGAGGACTTTGTATGTCATGTAGACTCTAGATCTGTAGACCATTTTTTATTTTATCAAGTACCTGGTACTTGTTGACAGGCCTACGCTGTCCTCCGCACCTACTGTAGATGAAAACATTATAAAAGCCAATTATTTTTAAAAGAGTAACCGTGGAGTTTCTTACTGCCTCTTCTTCATAGGAAACGACCAATTCGAACCGTGCACCTAATTTCTGACGTTTCATAAGTGCCCATGTAGGTTTATGTGAAATAAAATATTTTGATTTTGAAGATGGAATGGCAGCTCACTCAAGCTCACTTCACCTATGTTTTCGCGGTGAAATCTTTACAAAATAGAGGGGCAGGAGTACTGATATAATAACTGGCGCCTCTTACGTCAATATGCGACTCAGCGATTAGTCGCAACACTAAATTATAGCACAATATTTAACACACCAATCAAATGTAAAATAATTTTAAATAAAAATAATAAAATTACTGTAATACGAGACTGTTTCATACACACGTGTGCGATATTAAATTGCGCTGAGTTTGCTTTCTGAAATGATTGAACCTAAATTAAAATTGTGTGCTCAGGTATTTTTTTTCAGTTCAACTAGACAGTGTTGTTGCTAAGTCATTAAAATTGCTGTAAGTAAGGATTACAGCGGTACTGTGTATGATTTTAATAGATTGTATTTAAATATGACAGACTTCATCATTTGCCTAGCCTTTAAATATGTTCGGGTCGGCTTCCAGTCTAATCGGATGCAAATGAATACCAGTGTTTTACATGGAGCGACTGCCTATCTGACCTCCACTACCCAGTTACTGGGTAATACGATAACCCTTGGTAAGATTGGTTGTCAGACTTTCGGGCTACTGACGACCCGTAACGACTGTCAAAGATCCACGAATGACAGCTGGGACCAAACGCATAACGTGCTTTCTGAGGGACGGCGGGATCTTGGTATGTGAATATGGTCACCCATCCACGGACCAACTGAAGTAAAGCGTCGATCGATCGACTCGTGCGGCTGTTATTAGTTAGCCACAAGCCCCTAAATATAATAGACTTATGGACTTTTATATTGGCTTTGCGACATAAAATAATTTTCAATGAATCTAGTGTAAGGGTTTGTGAATTTTGATTTTGCTAATCAATATAAAAAATTTTTTCAAAAAAAAAAACAACCGACTTCCATGAAAACACTACAAAGTGAAAAATTACTTTAATTTCGGAAGTCGGTATCTTTTGTTTTTTTATTTCGTTTTTCGCCACCCGACTACACCGACTACTAATAAGGCCGTATTAGTTTGTATCGTATACAGGACTTTTCAGGGATTTTTCAGGCATTTTTGTGTCAGACATTTAGACAGTTATTTATTTACTGCAGTTATTGATAAATGATAAATGATTTTATTTTGTAAGTAGGTTTGTACAAACACTTTTACACGTCAATCATATTTTAAAACTAGATGAGGTCGGCGTTTCCTATCTGACTAGTCTGAGAAGAAAGGCCGAAACAAACTCAGAGGTCACAGTCTCTTTTAAAGTCCAGACATAATCTTGGTCAGATCATATGAAGACCATGCAGGTCGATGTCTGAGATGGTCTTTTGAGGAAAGAACCACACAGATTGAGAGGACCTGTCCAGTCAGTGCACGCATTTGTCAGAAATCGTGCAGCTCAACTCAAAACTTAAGGAGCTCGACACACACATGTACCATTAAGTAAATTATAAGTTAATTCAAGTTAGAAGGATTTATCAATCGGCTATCAGGTAACTTAGCCGGCCATATTAGCCGTAGAACCGATGACTGTTGGGGTAGACGTGTTCTTTAGCAGAGACCTCGAATCGCCAAACGTAAGGTAGGACGCCCTCAGGCTAGGTGGAAATTGCTAATCCATTGCTTCATATGTTCGGAAAATGTGTCTGCTCAACAACGTAAATAACGCAATGGATGTTGTTGAACTGTCAAAATGGAAATCATTGCTACTGATAGTGTGTTACGCAATTAGCCCGCTGATTTGATTAAAATGGAATCATGATGTCTTATCTCAGCGACAAGCAAATTTCAAAAACTTGTCAAAATGTAGGGAAATTTAAGGTATTTTTGACAGATTGAGACTGAGATCAGACTGTGAACGTTCGTAAAATTACGAGAATTGCCCCTCTGTTATTGTGTAAACTGAAACTTGCTTCTATAGTCTTGCAGAACAGTGTGGTGATACTTGATACCATTGCTGATAGCTCCAAGTGTCTCAGCTTACCTGAAAAGAACAGAAATATTGTTAATGAATAAATCTTTACTAATAATAAAACTGAAGAGTTTGTTTGAACGCGCTAATCTCTGAAACTTCCGGTCGGATTTGAAAAATTCTTCTTGTATTTGATAGCTCAATTTTCGAAGAAGGCTATAAAATCAAAATATTTTATTTCACATAAACCTACATGGGCACTTATGAAACGTCAGAAGCTAGGTGCACAGTTCCAATTGGTCATTTCCTTTGGAGAAGAGCCGGGAAGAAGCTCCAGGGTTACTCTCTTAAAAATAATTGGTTTTTCAAATGTTTTAAAATTACAGTAGCTATGGGAGGACAGCGCAGGTCATCACGCTAGGACTTTTAAGGACTATTCACACTTATTCAGCTCTGTTCAGCTTTTGTCAATACAAAACAACGATTTTGTATGGAAGGCGTACGCGGTCGTAAAGCTGAACGGATGCGTACGCATTCCATACAAAATCGATGTTTTCTAAGGACAAAAGCTGAACAAAGCTGAATAAGTGTGAGTAGGAGTCGAGCAAGAAGAAAAAAAAGGGAGAAAGAATGGTAAGCGAAAAGAAAGTAATAGCGCAGGCGATGCGATGCGATGCGGGTTGGGCAAAGGGTACAAAAAATTTCACGCGGACGAATTCGCAGGTAGAAACTAGTTAATAATATATAAAATGGATTAATTAATTAACATAATTATCATCAGTCGAAGCAGTTATAAGTATTTTAAGCGACTCAATTTGCAAGGTTGAGAAAACTTTCGTAAATATTGAGTCACACAACGGTTTTCTTTCAAGGATAAACCTAATGGGATTCCCCATCAGCGAAAATGACAAAGTTACATGCAAACTTGAAACTTTGACCCTACTATCTAACCTCCTTAGGGGATGAATTTTCAAACATCCTTCCTTTACACCAACATACTGTAGGTACTCAGTAAATGCTTGGTTTACGTACCTACTAATTACATAAATAGGCTACTGTTAGGTAATTAGTACGAAAACTACCTATTTCCTTTTCCTTCCTTTTACGACTACAAAATGATGATAAGGAACGGCTGAATTAACGACTGAATTCAAAGTCACTTTCCTAAACTTTGGTAGATAAAAATTTGAAAACATGCGACATCTACCAACCCGCACTGGGCCCGCGTGGATCACGGCCCACTCCCTCCCACAGAGAGGAGGCTTGTGTCCCAGCAGTGGGAACATTATAGGCTGATTGTGTTTTGTTATTTGGTACATAAACTTTTTCAGAATGACGTGATTTTCTTTTATTTAGTACCAACTTTTGTTTGCTGCTTTGCCTACATGGATTCCGGAGTTATCCCACGGGAACGCACAGACGTCACGCTACTGCAATGTGTCAAATTTCTTGAATAGATTTTCAACTTTATCGCTAGAGTATCAAGGTTCAAGGTTGTATGGGAAAATTTGACAGGTTGGCGTCTGTTCTACGAGACAAAAAGTTTCCTTTTTCCTTACCCAGGTCTATCTGTGTACTTTTCATCAAAATGAGTTCATGGCTGATTTTTCCAACGCCGGATAATTTTATCTGAGGAATAATTTTGAATTTTTGACAATTCTTCCATACAAAAACTGTGAGACGTCAATTTTATTCCACAAATAAAAATGATCTGTCGATTGAGAAATCAGCCCTAAGGCGTAACAAGTTGAACAGACAGGCAGACTTCGTCATCACCATCAGCCTACAGTAGTCCACTGCTGGACATAGGCCTCTCCTATTGCACGCCATTCAACTCGATTCTCGGCAACTCTCATCCAGCTGCTACCAGCCATCCTGCGAAGATCGTCGCTCCACGTAGCCTGAGGGCGTCCCACCTTACGTTTACCGATTCGCGGTCTCCACTCAAGAACATGTCTACCCCAACGGTCATTGGTTTTACGGCTAATACGGAAGGCCCACAACAGAGCGAGTTCCTTTCGCATTTATAATGCTTACTAAATATGAACAGTACGGAAGTATGGATTACTGGCAGCGCCCTGCGGTTTCACCCGCATAAGTATCGATCCCGAAGGAATATTTACAAAAGTATCCTATATATTAATCCTGATTATAAACTATACGTGTGCCAAATTTCATCCAAATCCGTTCAGTAGTTTTTGCGTGAAAGAGTAACAAACATCCATCCCTCCTCATAAACTTTGACGTTTGTAATATTAGTATGATTTTGTTATCGTGGTACTTAGATAAACTTTTTCATAATGACGCGATATTCTTTTGTATCCGAAATTTCGATAATGATAAAAATTATTTAGCACAATGACCGATAGTGGAAGACCTGAAGTGCAGACGTATAACCTAGATTTTGATAACAGCGTATCTGCTACGTATAATGTATATAGCTTTTATCATCTGAGGAAGCCGATTGGAAGCCGTTGGGGTTGGCTCCTGGTCTTGAACAGCCCCTGGATATATAATTTTTCATAATTAGTTGATTGTGTGTGTGTAGTCGTGGGACGCCCCCCAGCTAGATGGACGGACGACCTAAAGAAGGTGGCTGGGACGGGCTGGATGCGAAAGGCGGAGGACAAGGTGTTGTGGAGCCGCCTGGGAGAGGCCTATGTCCAGCTGTGGACTGCGTTAGGCTGAGTTGATTGATTGATTGAGTCGATTACAAATAAAATGTCGTCAATTTCGATTAAAAATTGATGATTATGGCCTGATCCAAAATGTATCTAATGAAAATCTAAATGGATGTAATGGCTCGGAAAACGAATACCATCTACATCTGCCTAACCTTTTCCCAACTATGTTGGGGTTGGCTTCCAGTCTAACCGGATGCAGCTGAGTTCCAGAATTTTACATGGAGCGACTGCCTACCTGACCTCCACAACCCAGTTATTGGGTAATACGATATCCCTTGGCTAAGACTGGTTGTCAGACTTTCGGGCTTCTGACTACCGACTGTCAAGGATCTGCGAATTACAGCCGGGACCAACAGCTTAACGTGCTTTCCGAGGCACGGAGGGGTCTCGGTATGTAAAGATGGTCACCCATCCGCAGACCAACCGCGGCAAGTGTAGCTTAACCTGATCAATCGACCTGTGAGGCTGTTATTACTTAGCCACGGGCCCCTCGGCGGTGAAGGAAAACATCGTGAGGAAACCTGGGGGTCTACTCCGAAGTGCAAAGTGCGAATGTCAGGGGGTCTACTCCGAAGTGCAAAGTGCGAATGTTCGGATCGGACCGACACAAGGCCGAACCGAATGTTATTGAAAAATGCGAAAAATGTTCGGATCGGCTCAGTTGGGTCGGGACCATAGTTAATATTCGAAAGAGTGTAGGAGTGTAGGATCGGGTCCGACCAAACCAAATAGTAACTTCGTAGCAGGTAACGGCCGAACATTCGGCCGATACTACTTCGGAGTAGACCCCCTGGACTTGTAATTAGTATAAGTGCTCATACACACGAGCGACACAAGTCATCGGCAGAGGCAACTGCTCAACACGGGTTGGCGATTTCCGACTAGGAGTGCATATGTAATAGCCGTCGACACTCATCGACGCGCGACGGCTGCAGTTGCCATGCGTATGCACTCTTAAAGCGGTTGCGCACGTCCGATCCGAATCCGAATTCAAGATCCGAGTTCAATCCGAATTTCGAATGCTCTAAATTCGGACGGACTAATTTCCGATGTAGTGCGCAACCCCTCATACAAATAGTGCTATGACTACTTCGTAGGTACGGAATCTCGGATTTGGATCGGATGCAGTGCAGAACCGCTCTTAGTCGGAAATCGCCAACCCGTCTTGAGCAAGCGTGGTGAACAAAGCTCGTGCCTTCTCCGAACGAGACGAGGCCTTTGCCCAGCCGTTGGACAATAATAAGGTGGTAGTAGGCCTGTGGGGCTCATCACTACTCTCAAAACGGTGGAAACCGGCATGTCCTAGAACCAAAAATTCGAAGACATGTGACATCATTCTGTACCCGTACTGGGCCCGCGCGGTGGATTATGGCCCACTCCCTCTCACCGAGAGGAGGCCTGTTTCCCAGCAGTGGGAACATTATAGGCTGATTATTGTCGGCCGATGACCACCCCCACTTGTGGAGGCAATTTAATTCACCCCAAGGAGACTGCCAATCTGGCATTCTGACTACCCCTATTAATTCGACTTTGTTTGTTACAGATGTTAGAACCATTTGGTTGTCATTGTCAACCTTTCTGCCTGGTTGTGTTGTCTGTCATAAATATTTGCGACAGCTCTGTAAAAGGGTTTGAAAATATAATTAGTTTTTCATTCAATATGACGTGACATGTGACATCCCTAAAGTAAAATGACATATGATACAATTTGACATAAGTTCGCACTTAAGCTTTTATTTTATTTTTTTCAAGGGAGATTGTTTTAATTTATGATGATATGATTTTTTTATGTTTGTGTGAGTGATTGTTTTTAAGGGCTAGCGCATATTGATATGATTGACTATGCAAACTACAAAAACAATACAATTGTTCCTTTATTATTTCGATTATCGAAGCGGTTATTTAATCTTTAGGTTGCCAAAAAGAGATAGTTCATATGTTTCTTATGTATAAAGGCAGTTTTTTTTGTCACGGATGTATAACAGTGTACCTTTGCTTAAGTGACGTCATAATTGCAACCGCAACATCGAAACGTAACGTCAAATTGAAAATTCAAACTCCGAACCCCAACACGTTCCTTATTGTTAGAAAACAATTAACGACAGTCAAAGACCTTACACAAAAGAGGTTTTAACACAAAACAAACACGCTATGGCACTCCAACTGGTTTCTATAAAGAACCTAAAGCTAACGGATCGGTGCATCCCGGATTCTACGCACACATCGACACGTTTCCCACGTACGACACACCAACGCGACATCAGCTGAGTCAAAAGTGTGTCAGTAGCTAGCGGTCCCGTTGAACGGTACCCGGCAAAAAACTGATGTCGCTACTCGATAAGAGATGGCGCTGTACTACCGTAACATTCGTCAAATTGTTTTTTTTTGTTGTAATTATGATATTGATGGGCAAATGTCTACTTGTTTAACCGTTTGAATGTGGGTTGGTGTGCGCTCTAGTGCTTTCGATTACTCATAATGATATTTAGGTCAAACTGATAAAAACACTCCGTTCTAGACGTAATTCGCTGTATTAATGATTTATGTTTGTCTTTGCACTTGATCGTGCAATTAAGACGGCTTTGTAAAAGAATATAATTATAGAAGAACTAGTAAATTTTAATGACCTATACAGTTACTCAGCTTTACCGCTAGATGTCGTTGAATGTCAACGACTTACCAGCTGGCAGAACAATTATCAAATGAATGAGCCTAATTGAAATAATTAAACAACTCCGGGTGTCCTATTACTGTTACTAAAGATTATAGCCTGCGAAAGGGTTTAAACACAAAACTACCGTTGCAGCTGGTTCATAAATGTGTCAAACTAGTACCGCCTTTGCTCAATAGATGTCGCTAGTTTATGTGTGTAAATAATTTAAGCTTAGTTTCTTGGAAGTGCCGGCAATTTATATTATTTATAGTATTATCATAAAATGTGTAAATATCTTGACGATAAAACGTAGCTGTATAATTATCATGTTTCGATGGTTATTATTATTACCGTTAGCTGGCATTTTGTTGCTTGAAAGCAGTTACTACTGGGATAAATCATTGGATAGAGGAACCCATAAAATTTGAAGTTACTTTAAGGCCGGGCTGTCAATGTCCTTTCGGCGTTTACCTCAAAATACTTAGGCATCAAGTGACTGTCAACCCACTAGAGTCCGGCCGTCGAGAGAATGCGTTCCTTTTGACATCTGTCAGTGCGCAAATTCTAGTAGCATATAAAGATCAAATTCGCAAAACACGTGGTATTCGGTTGTATGAAATTCTCTTGTCGACCGAACTGTAAGTACTAAAGAAAAACACAAAAATCTAAATCACATGACACCGCTGAAAGTTTTATGTGTGTTTACATAAATACGTGTTATATTATTATTACTATTACAAGGCGAAGGTGTGACGAACAGGGGGCCTAAAAAGGCCATTTTGGCAGAATCATAATAGGATAACAATATGAATCATATTAAAAATCGTAAAATGGTCACAAACTGACAATTCATAATAATTATGATCTGTGTGGAATTCATATCACGCAATTTACCTGTTTGACAGTTTTGTATGGAAATTCGTAAAATGGTCCACCAATGTTTACACCAAATATGATTGATATGAAATAAATTGTATGTGATTAAACTATTATGTGTAACCATTTAACGAAAATTAGAGTAATTGCCAATGTTCTGCTGGAAATTCAGGAAATGAATAGCTTTTAGAGGTATTGCTTAAAGTGGCCTTTTTATGCCAAATTAAGCAATACCTTACCTTACCGATTTTTGGATATTTAGATTACTTTTGACCTTTTTTTTCTTAAATAATAATTTATCTATTTACTTAATCTTTAGGTAAGGTTAGTATTGGGTACCTAATGTATTAATTTTTGTTTACCGTTCGGTCAGATGTGGTTACTGTTTTGTTATCACTGTGTGAATTACATGTTTTTCATATAGTTTATAATGTATTTCTCTATCGCGGTGAAGGAAAACGGAGGAAATTGTAGTTAAAGTTGCTATTGTACATTATTTCAGTGCTACTAACCACCTTCATAGATAGTGGTTAGAAACGTGATAATGTTTCACACAAAACAGTTTAAAAGTTATTGATTTACGTGGTCATATACGTGGTCATATACGTGGTCATATACCAGTACTTTAGTGTGCTTTGACATAAATCTAGTCTTCACCAACCTCGGTAAAAAAATAGTAGTTAGAAGTAAAAACAAAATGAGTGAATTTGTTCTGCCTCGACGAGTATTATACGAATTTTTCACGGAACAAAAACAGAAGATATTCAAAAATATTTAGAAGAACACCACCATTTGTCGTCTGAAAAAAGTGAATTAGATGTGAAACGTATTAAAAAATGGCGTATAACGATCGGTGGACCAAATCTAACCGAACTAAAGAACGTTTCTTTAATAAAATTACATCGTGGTTAGACGGTGAATTTAAGGTACAATTCGAAGAAGCACCGATGGATATTACACCTACAACATCCGGAGAACGTGGACGTCCGCCAAAGTCTTATGAAGATAATAATAATAAGTATTTATTAGCACAATACAAGTTTGAGACATATTAAAATACACATAGTAGTCACTAAGGCACAGAGAAATTAACAAATAGGAATAGTGTACAAGAGATGGGAAAGTTCAGTCAATACAGAATTTGAGCCCTGACTCCTAAACTAGAAAGATCCTGTATCTTAGGAGGCAGTGTCTTCGCATAAATCTATGCTATGTAATAATAAGTCTGCTATTAAGCTCATAATTTGCTCGTCCACTGAGCAAATTATGAGCTTAATAGCAGACTCGGATATTCACAAACAATATATAGGCTGTAAGGTAAGAAATATATCTATATACTATATATATTTAATTAATTAGAATTTTTAATAAGTAGTTATGTTTGTATTGAGTGTGTGAAGTGCATTTGTGTCGTGTCATGTGCAAGTCTTGTGTCAAAATCAATCAAATCAAAATCAAAAGTCATTTATTCAAATTAGGCTGAGAATCAGCACTTTTTGAACGTCAAAATTACAAAAGACAGTCCCCCAAAAACGCCCGCCCTTCACCACTTCCTAGTGCTATTGCTGGGAAGAAGAAGTGGCGCAACAAACTCCCCAGCAGCACAGCTGTCTGTGTGTGTGTGTATGTGTAAGGGAGAAGGGTGTGTGGAGTAATGTGCTGTGGTGTGGTGTGATGTGATGTAGTGTGGTGGTGTGTGGTGTATTGTGAGGGTGTGTTGAGTGAGTGTGGAGTGTCTTTTATGTAATGTGGATGGAATTAAAAGATCTATCAGACAAATCGAAAAAAAGGAAGAATATGGATTTGGTACAAGAATATGGACTCGAGTATATACATAATGCATACGTTCAAGGATTGCGGTCTGAAGAAGAATTCAAGAAGTTACTGTTGTTTCTATGATGCGGAATTGTGATAGAAATGAAAAAAGGATCATGAAGGAAAAATTATTGCATGAAAGTCGCAATGCAACAGATTTTACGATGGATGAAGCTTTAAGTATATTTGCAGATTTAGATCTTTCGAAATCACAATACGGATTACTTCGAGCAAGTCTGACTAACAAAAACTTCGACATATTGCCATCATATATATATGGTCATGGTTGGTATAGGTATATTGTCATGATTTGATTTGTTTTTTTTTTATATAATATATTGACGAACGCCAAAAAAATGTGTTATCCTCCACCATCCAGCATTCAAATAACCCATATATGTGCTAAAGTAAATCTACAAGATTTGCTGGATTACACTTCTGCTTGCATCTTAAAGATTGAAAATGTTTACAACCCAACAAGAAAATCTCTTTAAATGTTTACCAAGTGGGGAAAGTCAATATAAACATGTTTTAACAGATGAGAGTGACTGTCTCAGATGCAAACTTATTCATAGCGTCTTTGGTACCAATGACTGACACAGAAACATATGAGGTAATTTGGCAAAATCCAGCTTTTGCCGACCAATGATGGAACTTGCAAACTTGTAATAACAGCCGCACGGGTCGATCGATCAGGTTAAGCTACGCTTGCCGCGGTTGGTCCGTGGATGGGTGACCATTTTCACATACCAAGACCCCTCCGTGCCTCGGAAAGCACGTTAAGCCGTTGGTCCCGGCTGTCATTCGTGGATCTTTGACAGTCGTTACGGGTCGTCAGTAGCCCGAAAGTCTGACAACCAGTCTTACCAAGGGGTATCGTATTACCCAGTAACTGGGTTGTGGAGGTCAGATAGGCAGTCGCTTCATGTAAAATACTGGTATTCAGCTGCATCCGGTTACACAAGGAGGAGCAGGTAATTGAAATACGTCACTACCTATTTCTAACTATGGTGGATGGAAAAGTTACACAAGTTCTAACTGACACAAGTTCTGGAGCTGTATGTACAGTATGTGGGGCTAAACCAAGCGAAATGAATAATTTGGAGAAGATTGAATCAAATCCAGATAATATACATGCTTGCGAATACGGTTTGTTTCGTTGCACGCGTTGATCAGGAGTTAATTTTACATATTTCAAATAACCTTTCATTTAAAAAATGGGCTGCGAGAACTCCGGGAGATAAAAAAATATTGTTTCAAAGCCGAATGGGATTGCACGTTGATAAGCCCCGACAAGAAAGTGGAAACAGCAGTGACGGCAATACAGCTCGGCGTTTTTTGAGAACTACTATTGCGCTTCAGAAATTACAGGAGTTGACGAGGAACTTATTAAAAGGTTCTATGTTATTCTTTTAACTTTGGCATCCGGTATTGATGTAAATCCAGAAAAAATTGGTGAATATACTCGAGCAAACGGACAACAGACTGTACGTAACAAAATGGTATAATATGCCTTCTTCAATACATAAACTCCTAATACATGAGGAAAGTATAATACGACATTTTGCTGTTCTGCCCATTGCTAATTTTATCTGAGGATGCCCAAGAATCTCGTAATAAAGATTACAAAAAATTCTGATTGCATCACGCTAGAAAATGCTCAAGGTCCGCAACGAATCAAGACTTATTTCATGGTTTTCTATTTACGTCAGATATCAAGTATCAAAAAACCATCTGTCACTATTTCCAAGGAGTTGTTAGACGAAGCTAAGAACCTCTTAGATGTTTAAATAGAAGTAATTACGTACATTAATTGTAAAATATATTTTTGGAGTGGATTATTAGGTATATCATATTTGTCATTTATTTAAATGTAAGATTTATATGTAATATGGTTAATATCATAAAACTGTAAAATTATAATTCAGTAAGTTAAACAAACTATGGTTTAATATAAAAAAAATACATTTTTATTTTTGTTTTATTTTTTTAAATATTATAAATTAAACATTTGACAATAAACATGTCATTATTGGATTATATATACTCTGGAGACACTACGTGCCAAATTTCAGCTATTTACTTCAATCAACAAAAAAGTTACAGCTTTTTGAGACGGTACGCACGTTACGGTTCTGTCCCATACGCTGGTTAACGACAGACTCACCCTCTACTAATTTTACTAACAAAATAAAGTACTATAGCTTGTACACTTCTGCCTACCTATTTGAGCACTACAGTCGTAATAATGATGTAAAAGGGCCAATGACCGATAGTACTCAGCCGGGCTATATTTCAGATATAAGCTAATCATTACAAACAAACGTACAAATCGCTTCAAACTGAACTATTAAGTAATCTGTGCCACTAACCTAATAAAACTCGAGGGTAGATCAATACGAGGTATGCATTCGAACTTTTGACTGGGTTTATTCACGGTTCCGCTCGTGTTTTGTTGTGTTTCGTAGTATCCACACACACGCACACACTGCTCACTAAACCAACGCTTCCACACGATAGGCATAACGGACAGCCCCCTGTGCAGAGCTTGCATGGAGGCTGATGAAACCGTCGCGCATGTGCTCTTTGAGTAAATATTATATTGTATTGTATGTATGGTATATATATAAACTATATGTGTACCAAATTTCATCCAAATCCGTTCAGTAGTTTTTGCGTGAAAGGGTAACAAACATCCATCCATCCATCCATAAAAAAAGTATCTAAAGTGACCATTTTCCTATTACAGCAAAACTGGTGTGAGCGGGAGAAGAGGGTAGAATTTAAACCCTATTGAGATACATACTGCAATTTGGGACAAATTTGGATCGATATCAAATATACCATATGCCAAAACGAATAGTCCCCCAAACCGTATTTCCTTCATGGCGCCCAATCTCAACCGGGACTAGCCATCTCAGCGTGGGAGATATTACAGTGCACAAGCGTGTGCGCAGACACAGGTGCACTCCTCTCTCCTCTTCCCTCACTCTCATAATTCAATGACGGCAATCCGACACGACCGGAGAGAGATCATGCGCAGGACCAACGGCTTAATGTGCTTGCCAAAACTACACAGCTTGCAAAGAATATTTACATTCATTGCTGAAAATTAAAAACCTACTTGGATGACTTGAAACTCTTTGCCCCCAACGAATCGCCACTGATGGAGCTACTGAAGTTAACTGAAACTTCAGTGGCGCTATCAGGAATAGAATATAATATATTTATTTGCTTTAAAACATGGTACATTAAGGTCTTATAAATAGAATTATGATCTTACATGTTTCGCCTAGGACTGGCATACAAATATTTAAACACCTTACATGTAAAAAATTAAAAGGATACATTATTCCAACATGACTCATAATTTTAGTGAATTCTTAACAATAATAGGTATTTACAAAAACGAAGGTAATAATTATAATGAAAATTAGTAACCATTATTATCTGTTACTTTTTTTATTAATAAATTCTTTCGTACTATAAAAACAATTACCAAAAAGCCATTTATGTAGTTTGGATTTAAAGTATTTAAGAGGGAGTTCCCTTATTCTTTTTGGAATATCGTTAAATATTTTAGTTGCTGTGATAAAGCTATTTTTGTGGTACAATGTACTTTGATGTGACGGAATTCTTAACCGTGTTGGGTCTCGACGAGTATATTATTTCGAATGCAAGTCGCATGCTATAAAAAAATTTGAATCCTCTTTTACGAATACACCAGCTTGCATTATGAGAAGACCTTTCAGTGTTAAAAGTTTTAATTTTTTAAATACAGGTCTGCAGGATGTTAATGGACTGACACCGCAGATTGCTCTCAGGCATTTTTTCTGCACTAGAAAAGCTTCATTTACGTTCGTCGAGTTCCCCCAGAGTAGGAGTCCATACCTGAGAAAAGAGGAAACATACCCGCGGTAAGCAGTAAGTGCAACTGCTTCACTCGCGGTACGTCTTAAACGTTTAAGAGCAATAGGTAGGATGGAGTTTGGTGTGGACAAACGTGCAGTCATTCATGTAAATCGAGGTGAGATTATGGAATCCGACGGAATTCCACTCTCGGATTCTATACACCTTAGTTCCTCATCCGATAGCTATGTATTTAAGCCCACACCCAGAGCACTTCCTCCTTTTTCCTACTTGAGCTATGCTGTGCACGACAGGGTCCATAATTGTGACTAATATCATTATTTCCTACCAACTGTATACATTGAAGGCACGGTTGGCGCAGTGGTTAAGCGATTGAGGTAAGCGTGTGGTAAGCGGGTTCGATTCCCGCACGGAACAAATATTTGTATGACCTACAATTAGTGGTTCCGGGTCTGGCTGTTTGTGTATGTGAGTTTATATGTCTGTAAACGCACCCACGACACAGGAGAAATTCCTTGTGTGGGGCAACGTTTTATAAAAAAAAAGAGAAGAGACATTATGGTGCACAATAAAGATTTGAGAATTGAATTGGATTGAGTATCTTGAAAGTTAATAATAGACCCTTCATTCTCTCAACAAAAATACGAACACCAAAAATACGACGCCATTGCAAATTAAACTCCATTCCTAGAACGACATAATGTATACGAAATTACGAATGATTTCCATGAAAAAAAGTTGGTCACCAATATTTTCCTGTTTCGCGGTTTCGCTTCTAAATGAATTTCTCCGGAAGCTTCCGGAATGGAAGCTTTACATAAATGTTTTTACACAGATAGATAACAGGAGTAGAAACGGATCTGGCTAAAAATAAATCATTGGGACTCTAGCTTCCACCTCCGCACTGGGCCCGCGTGGTGGATTTTGCCCCTCTCACCGGGAGGCCTGTATGCCAGCAGTGGGAACGTTATCAGCTGATTATGCACTCAGCTTTGTCATTTTAAGGTTTATTTTAGAGACGCAGTGGACTGCAGCTCTGCCTGCATGTTTTCAAGGTTTCGTACCCAAAGGGGGGTTACAGGGGTGTAACATTTCTAAGCTCAAGCTAAGGCATCTCTATGGCTGCCTGTCCATCCGTCTCTGTGGCTGTGTGATTATTCGTCTAAAACCTTTAAAGCATCCCACTTAATCTGCCTATCCTTTACCCAACTATGTGTGTTGGGGTTGGCTTCCAGTCTAACCGATATTTTACATGGAGCGACTGTCTATCTGACCTCCAGAATCCAGTTCCTGGGTAACATGATACCCCTTGGTAAGACTGAAGGCCAGACGTTTGGGCTTCTGACTACCAGTAACGACTGTTGATCACGAATGACAGCCAGGACCAACGGCTTAGCGTGCTTTCCGAGCCACGGAGGGGTCTCGATATGCAAGAGACGGTCACCCATCTACAAACTGACTGCGGTAAGCGTAGTTTACACTTCAATCGATCCATGCAGCTGTTGGCATTATTCAGCGACGAGCCCGTCTTCAAGCATCCAGCATATGTTTCTTTACAGCATATAATACATTATCATCATCAGCAGCCCTGCTTCACCCACTGCTGGGCATAGTAATCTCTTTTCTTGTGCCAATGCCCATGCTCCTGTGCCAGCCTCATCTAGGTTTTGCCAGCGATGGCATCAATGCCGTCTGCCCCTCTCGCCGCCGGACGACCGACATCTGATGGCTAATTCTCGTTAAAACGTTTAAAATGTAGCCGCAGTCTCATCTCGGCGACAAACAAAATGTCAAAAACCTATCAAAACGTAGGGAAATTAGAGGAATTTTTGACAGATTGAGACTGAGATCAGAATGTGAACGTTCTTAAAATTACGAGAATTACCCCTCTGGTCTTCCAGTCCATGGACGCCACTCTGTCACAGCCTTACTCCACCTGTCATCTGCGCCCGGCCGGGTGTCCCGCCCAACTCTATTTGAGTTCTATAATACATGTTCCGATATCGAAGATGTTCGTGCGTACGTACAATTTTATATCCTCGCTGCCGAAACCCTACTTATGGAGGAAATCCGGTCTTTCAATAAGCTTATGTTCATGTTGAACATAGGATAGGTATATATATACATATAAGCCATATATATATATATATATAAGCAGGCTCGCCACTCGCAAATACCTTGAAGACTTTGACGTTCAAATTGTGTAACGTAATACTATATTAATTAAAAAGGACTCTTTATGTACGCTAGAGAAACCTTCTAAAACGAAAATTAATAGGTTTTTAAATAAATTGCTAAGGTAGGTTGAAGCATTATGAATTTAATTGACCAAGCTTGGCAGACCAATTAGTAAAGAAAACAGAGGCTCGTGGCAAAATATTAAGCCTTAACGGGTCGATCTTTAAGGTTAAGCAACACCGGTCGAGGTCAGTCCGTGGATGGGTGACCATCAATTACAAACCGAGACCGGCACGTTAAGCAGTTGATCCCGGCTGTCATTTGTAGATCTTTGACAGTATTTACGGGTCGTCAGAAAAGAAGAAGTTTGACAACCAGGCTTGCAAAGGGATGTCGTGTTAACCAGTAACTGGATTGTGGAGGTCAGATAGGCAATCGCTGCATATAAAATACTGGTATTCAGCTGCATCCGGTTAGAGTGGAAGCTGACCCTACCCCAACGTAGCTGGGTCGACGTGAGGCTAGGCAGATGATAATGGAAGATGAATTAGTGAAGAATAAATGGAGTTTATTTTTCGAAAAGGCAACATTTTAGTTTATTTTTGGTAACGCTTGTTGCCAAGCTTACAATCTCTGAGAAGTCAAACACAGGAGTCTTTATAGCCAGACATTATGGTAAACTATACCCTGTCCATTAGTTTAACCGTTTTTTGACAGCTGTCTTAGAACGTACAATACATATTCCAGATTACGTAAAAGTTTACTTTAAATGCGTAATAAAATAAATACCTATACATATAAACTGCCTTATCTTATTGAATTATCTTATTTATGGCTTCTTACAGACATTTTAATACCGTACGTGTATCAATCAATGTGTTGTGTGTTGCTGCAATCACTAGTTCCATCTGTCAAAAAACGCTTTACATAATGGACAGGGTATAACTGTCTGAGTTAGCAAATGTAGGGTAGTGCCTCAAATAGTCGATAGACGGATTTTCCTCCGAAGTTATTTACGCCTTAGCAACTGTTTCTATTTTTAGTTTATCTTGGGTATCTCTGGTATAGAAACATAGTGAGAAAACCTGAGCTTATATTTATTATAAGTCTGAAATCACCAACCCGTCTTGAACAACCTCGTGCCTGCTCTGTATGAGAAGGTGTCCGTGGAGTTTCTTGCCCGTTCTTCTCCATAGAAATCTACGTTTTGGAATGGGCAACTAGCTTCAACTTTCTGACTAACTGACCGACTATTTAATTTTGACAATTCAAAAGTGCCTGTAAATTAATTAACACTTTCAAAATGTCGTGTAGCGACAAGAAAAACTTAACTAATAAAGCCAGAAGTGATGAAATTAAAGAAAGGGAGGTAGGAAACAGTAAAAGGTTTTATTTACAAAATAGGATGGAGATGGTATGGCAGTGGTGTGTAGTATGTGGAGGTGGGGTGTATTGATGATAATGCGTGATAGGTGGGTTGAGGAGGCCGAGGTGGTCCAGCTTCCAGTTGGAGCTGAGCAGGTAGAAGCACAATAGAAATAGAAATACAAAGACCCCTAGAGTTATGGGATATAAAAAAAAACACATTGTATACTTTTTAACAACGAATCGGATCAACTACAAATGATTGGTATAGTTAAATATTCATATTCTACAATTGTATGGTAGTAATTGCATGGTACAACGTCAATTCAAAATCGATAAAATTCCGAACAGCTCCGATAGACTATTGTCAATCTTAATAACCTAATAATTCTACGATAGATGGATGGATGGATGTTTGTTACTAAAAAAAACTACTTAACGGATTTGGATGATATTTGGCACACAGATAGTTTATAAACAGGATTAACACATAGGATACTTTTTATCCCGATATTCCCACAGGATCGAACTTATACGGGTGAATCTGCGGGGCGCTGCTATTATACCTATGTACCTATATACCTACTAGAGTTTGGATGTTTGTCAAACAATCATGAAGAAACGGCTAAACGGATTTGGATGAAATTTGGCATATAGATAGTTTATAGCCTGGATTAACATCATTTTATGTTCATTCCAAGGTTGCCTGGAAGAGATCATAGAAAATGATACGGCCGCCCATTGTATGTTTTGTAGTGTTTGATTTATTTTTGTCATGTATTTTTGTTGTGTAGAATAACGTGTATATAAATAAATAAATAATATACTTTTTAACCTTTATTCTACGAATAAAAATTACCTTTCGATTGAAAAATTTGCCCTTAATCATTTCACTTTTATGATTTTATATATATATTTACATAATCAACACAACAGATATATTTTCATAATCTCTTAACAAACTACATATTTACACTAGGTACTAAATTAAAAGACTAACTAACTATGTAAATAAATACAAAAACAAAAGGATATTCAGGCGTCGAAGTACTCGTCCGATAATGATTGATAAAACAAATGAAGGTGCTAGAAATAGAATGAAAATTGGACCCCTAAGAAAGCAGTGAACGGTCACACAATAGTGGCTAGCCAAAATGCGTTTTTGGACACCTTAACATCAAATACTGGTGAAAAGGTGACAGATTTTCATGATGCCCGTTCTAACATGACAGAATCCCTTAAGCCAAACGCTTTAGTATCATAATCTTGGAAACAAATCAGTAACGGTGAAGGATAACATTGTAAAGAAAGCAAGACAAAACCGCCTCTAGCGTTGTGATCAATGATAGTTCCCGCCCTGTTTTAAAATAGACATTTTCGCTGCAGTAGGCTAATTTACAGCCTGATACGTATATTCCCAAATATAGCCCTAGGAACAAAGCAATGTTGTAGTCATTGGGGAATAAAAACAGTCTGGTTTTGTAGCCCAAAAGACACACTTTTAGCCTAATCAATACAGCGGACATAGAGACATGGATAATCACTGTGCCACATATATAGAGGGACGATTACAGGCCCAAAAGTGCAGCTTTAAAAATACGAAAACGCATATTTATATTCACGAAAGCAAACAAATCTATGACTGTCTACATACTTAATTTTCTGCTTAAAACGTATCGTATAATATAGGGGTATCGTATTACCTAGTAACGGGGTTGTGGAGGTCAGATAGGCAGTAACTCCATGTAAAATACTGGTATCCAATTGGCTCCGTTTAGACTGGAAGCCGACTCCAATAAAGTTGATAAAAGGCAGGTAGATAATGATGATAGGATTTTGAATTTGAGGATCGTCTGACAAAGAGGCTCTATATTAACAATAGCAGTTCTGTTCAGTCTCCTGATTTAAGAAAACTTAAAACGCGCCATTTTGAAAGAAAGAAACATTATTTGGGACACGCACAGGAAAAGCCAACAGTGAAAATGGAAGCATTGAAACGACCACAAAAACAAAACAGGACCAAAATCTAGGACACTTATCTACATACTACATTCTCTGCATAAAACAAAAATGGTGCATATACCTGACGCAGTGGTGGTCGCAACGGTGGTAACAGCAGTATTTGTTGTTGATGTGGATTCTCCTGAAGTACTAGCATTGGTCATCTCAACTATCCTGTCCACGGCTATACGGTTCCCTGGCAATATCCCCGAGCTTTCTGCCGGCTCCTGTACGGCATCAGAATCATCGACCACTTGAGGACTCGAAGCCTGGCTTAAATCATTCGCGACTATGACGTTAACTGTCGTCAAAGACTCAAGATCTCCTGAGTTTTCGCCAGCTACATGTGAGTTATCAATATATACAGCTGCTGAGCGGGCCCCTAGAGTTTCCATGACACTCTCAGCTAAGGATCTGGTTGATAATTCATCGATATCGATGTCCTGTTTGATATCAATGATGATCTGGTGTCTCTTTGTCCCACTTCCTGAAGGGCTCTGCACTTGGTGTACACTCACTTGCGCCTCAGTTCCCGGCTGTGATATATGGTGCTGGATAACATGTGTCAGCTGACCTTCCAAGGAACCGTCCCGTCCCGCCATCTTGTCCTTCCTTATAGCAAAAACAGACTTAATTCTCGATACCTCACATCGATATCCACACAACACTAACAGATGAATGTTCAGACTTATCAGAGTCAGTCGAGAAATGATTAAAATTATTGCACGAAGCTAATCTAGAGAAGGATTACGAACTAATGAACACAGGTATCACTGCTTGGTATCGTCCTTGAACACTCTGATGATACTGCTTGTTTAGGTATACTGCGGCATTGCACCGCGCAGATGCATTAAAACTAGGTCAGGGGTGAACGTCCTACCGAAAAATGGATCTAGTTATAAGTATATTGATTGTGCGTTAGAAATAGATTACCTAATGGCAGTGTATGGTTTTCAGGCACTATGTGACGTTCACATATTTGAGTTTGTTTTGGTTTGTTAGACACAGTGACACATTGTCCTAATTTCACGAGCGACGTAGACGCGCGTTGGCCGCCGTAGCCACTGCCAGGCCTACGAAAGCGTAGCGCTACGCCGTCGCCGCGTAGGCCGGGTGCACAGCACACTTCCGTGTACTCGTCTCGGGATAATTCTCGAGATTTTTTTTGTGATGGTTGGTTTGTTTTTGTTGTTGTGTACTAATTGTGTAAGGGCAGCTTTTTCAATCATCTGATAACTTTAATCGAGGAATAATTTTGAAATTTTGAGAGTTAATTCATACAAAAACTGTCAAACATATCGAATAAATGTTATCTGGCGATGGAAAAATCAGCCTTTAGTGTACTTAGTTATTATAAGTGGTTTTATGTGTAAATAATGTCAAATACCAACATTTTAGCGTTTTATTATGTTAATACAAATATTTAAAGGTTTGTCGTAGAATTTAAAAAAATCTATAGATTTTTTCTTTCATTACATATAAGGTTGATTAAAGATTTATTTTCACTTCCAGTTTGGTCTACGTTGTCTCTCTGTATCATTTTACGGGGTAATCTCAAAAACTTGTAAAGTTATATCGGTTATTTCTCCCATTGTCGTAAGTTAAAAAATCAGCAGATTACGTTATTTTTGTAAACTGCCTAAGTACTCCGAAACTGAGCATTCTCATTTCAACCAAAACTCAAGCGTTCCCATAGATTTTCTTATCAAACTATTTATTCCTTATCTCAATACCACCAAATATCTCGGGACATATCCCTCAATTCTCACCCCGTGCGTACCGTCCTCCATTGGCGGCACGTGCCGACGCATGCGCGGTACACCTTCATCTCCTCTCCCCCTCTCACAGCATATATTCGTCCCTCTCTACGCGCTTCGATCGTTCAGAATGGTGAAAAAGCATATAATCGAATTTATGTCGGTAGTAGTACCGTCGGAAAAAAAATCGGGATAATGCCTCGAAATGGCCTTGAAGCGTGAACTCTTCGTATTTCCAGGGTTTGCTTGAAAAAAAGGAAAATTCTATGATTTTTTTTAAACAAAATTGAAGTTTTACGCAAAGATGTATGTAGTATCAACAAAAAAGTTTTTATAAATATGATAAAAGGATTTTCCTTAAAAAAAAAATAGGCTTCGTTTGAACGATTAAGTACGGATTTCAACAATGAAACTAACATGATCAGCACATCTAAACTGCGATCAAAAGCTGTCAATACTCCACAACAATGATGACACTGCTAATGAACGCGGTTGATGAAATTCGCCTTTAGATGTTTATCCGATAGCTGTAGTCTAGACAAACGTCGATCACGTTCAGTGACTCATTCACTCTCTAGTTCAATATCAACAACTAAGTAATCCTTATTTTCGAGGCTAACATTTCCGGAAAGCCGTTCACATCACCTTAGTTATTCCAATAAAAATGTTTGATAAAAGTTTGTGTAACTAATATATTTTAAGTAAAAACTTCTTTACGCGCGTTGAGTGATTTTCGGTAGAGGAATACCTTATGTGTTCGCATCACCAACATGCTAATATTAAAAAATGTATGTACGATTTTCCAATCTCTAATTCGAAGCCGAATTTTCTAACAAAAAAAAATGTTCCCCGAAAATATTTCTGCCAGCTCTCTCTGCTGTCGCTACCAAAGCTTCATTACATAAGCGGACTGATGACAGCCAAACAAGGAAAGTCGAAGTAAACATACGCAAGGAAGTTACTCCATCTTGTTTTTAAACAAACCGTGGACGACGTCACTTTAATAGACGAACGCATAATCAGCCTATAATGTTCCCACTGCTGGGACACAGACCTCCTCTCTGTGAGAGGGAGTGGGCTGTAATCTACCCAGTGCCTAGCGCGAGTTGGTAAATGTCACATGTCTTTGAATTTTTGGTTCTAGGACATGTCGGTTTCCTCACGATGTTTTCCTTCACCGTTTTGAGAGCAGTGGTGATGATATTAATTACACAAAGTAAAGCGCCTGTACAACAATCACAGGTGGAATAAGGCAGTGAACGAGTGGCTTCCAAGGACTGGATGACGAAATGTTGGTCGTCTGACGGCGAGATGGGCGGACGACATTTTTACTATAGCGGTATCTACAACGCCACATGCGAACAACGCGTCATACTGACGTCACGCAAATCCTGCATCTCGCAAGCAGAGTTTACCGTGCAATTAGCATAGATACAATTTCCCAATATCAATCGTTGGGCAATTGCCCGCCAGACACAACACCCGTCTGGTTGGAGGATCCTCCCTTTTCAATGGAGGATGAGTGAGCTTACACCCTGTTCCTCATGCCTCCAAATTACCATCGTGGGTAGAACCTGGATGAGGCTGTTACAGGGGCGTGGAGAATGGCACTTGAAAAGAGATGCCTTTGTTCAAGAGTGGGTGAAATCGGGCTGTGAATGATGGTGATGAGGATGAAAGCACCTGTCGGGGCTCGACCCTAAGACCACTCGTAAGTCGCGGCCGTCACCACTGGGCTACCATTCAAACTCAAACTCAAAGCATTTATTTCAATTAAACCATTTACAGGCAAGGCTAGGGGTATCGTATTACCCAGTAACTGGGTTGTGGAGGTCAGATAGGCAGTCGCTTCATGTAAAATACTGGTATTCAGCTGCATGCGGTTAGACTGGAAGCCGACCCCAACATAGTTGGGAAAAGGATAGGCAGATGATGAAACCATTTGCAGGCACTTTTGAATTGTCAAAATTAAATAGTCGGCCCTGTAATAGTCGATTTAGAAATTAATTAATTTCATTGTGGTACCAAATTGGGTGGGATTGGCAAGACTTCGACGAAGGACTTCCAAAAAAACACTTACGATACTTACGGACAGTTATTGGTTAAAACTAAAACTCTTGTATCTTTACCAATAATGAAGCAAAGACGTCATAGCTTTGCATAGACCCTCTCATATGGAAGTAGCTATTACAGCTAAAATTAGCTTACGAATCTATTTATGTGCCCAGTTCGGCAATAAAAAATCCTACCATTGGTAAGCAAAACGATTCGTCTTTGTTTATAGAAACTAGAGCGTCAATCATTCTCCCTAGCCTTTTCCGAAATATGTTGGGGACAGCTTCAGTCTAACCGGATGCAGCTGAAAGGGAGGTATTCTCCCTGGAATATGACACTTTTTTTACAGGAAACAGCTCTCGCACACCTAGTATTGAAATGTTTCTACCAAATTTTTCCTATTCTCTCTCTGTAAGTAACAAAGAGAGACCTCGAAATCCCCGAACTTGACTCTGACGTATTCCAAAAATAACACGACATTTTTGTCCTCCTCTACCTTACATTTTAATACCCGGTTACCCAGACAACCGTAACGTATCGCCGAACCTGCGATCCTGAAGCGAAGGACATTAGAAATCAATAATTTGTCTCTTCACGAGTATAACATTATATTTCGTGGTTCTAGGGAATTATGGGAGAATGATTGAGTAGGCTTTCAAGGGAACTTCCTTTTGTTTATTAATTGTTTCGTTGATTTTAATTGGTTTGAGATTTTGTGGTCTTAGATTGAAAGCTTTGGAAGGAGCCTATCTATAATTATTATTATAGAGCAGTCCGATTTTGTCGACTCTTTTGTTGTGTAACTAGCTGCGCCCCGCGGTTTCACTCGCATAAGTTTTGATCCTGTGGGAATATCGGGATAAAAAGTAGCCTATAAGTTAATCCTGGTTATCAACCACCTGCGCGCCAAGTTTCATCCAAATCCGTTCAGTAGTTTCTGCGTGAAAGAGTAACAAGCATCCATCCATACAAACTTTCACGTTTATAATATTAGTAGGATCTATACTAGCTTCTGCGCATGTGACATCTCCAACTGGCACTGGGCCCGCGTGGTAGATTACGGCCCACTCCCTCTCACAGAGAGGAGGCTTGTGTTCCAGCAGTGGGAACATTATAGGTTGATTATGCCCTTTTAGAAGCCCAAGACGCGATAGAAAGAGGCTCATACCTCGCCGGAAAACATATAGAATTTCTACCGTCTCGTGATATGAAAATGATATGAAAATAAATGGCATATCTCTTGCAAGATGCTGCGTTTGACAGTTTGATAAAAATAGCGCTCAGACAAAACATTATTCCCTTGAATAAATTCTCTCTCTTTGTACAGGCACCAGCACATCAAGCTACCACAATCTGTCAAATTTCTTTAATAGATTTTCAACTGTATCGCTAACGCGTTAAGATTCAAGGTTGATTGGGAAAATTTGACAGTTTCGGGTAGGTTGAACTGCTAGCGTCTGAACAATATTATCTTGAAGACTTGAACTGAATAGTTATTCAACCTGAATAAATAACTAGGATTGTCGCACTGCAGGCCAAAGAATCGGGGCTACCGACATAGCTTGCAGAGTAAGCAAGCTGAAGTGGCAGTGGGCTGGCCATGTTTGTCGAAGGACCGATGGCCGGTGGAGCAGACGAGTCCTGGAGTGGAGGCCGCGTATCGGCAAGCGTGGTGTGGGACGCCCCCCAGCTAGATGGACGGACGACCTAAAGAAGGTGGCTGGGACAGACTGGATGCGGAAGGTGGAGGACAGGGTGTGGTCACGCAGCCTGGGAGAGGCCTATGTCCAGCACTGGATTGCGATAGGCTGAGTTGATTGATGAGGGCAAATACCCCAACATGCTGTGGCGTCCGGCAATCCTGGCGACGCAGCTGACGTGTCCAGACTGCAGCATTCCACGAAGGTTGAGGAGATCGTGGAGTACATGCGTGTGAAGACCAACTGGACTTTGAGGGTCGAGAAGTTGGAGTCGCGTCACAACACGAACTTCAAGTCGTTCGTGGTGCGTGTTCCGACACATCATCTCGAGAAGTTAACGTTAAGTAACTCCAAACTTTTTCGAATTGAATTAAGCCAAGCTTGATGCTGGCTGGAAAGACAGTTATTTCAACGTCTATTTTAACTCTGATCTTGCATTTTCCTGCTGTAGCAATAAGGGGCATTATAGGTTGCTGTCAGAAGTAAAAATAACTCTGAAAGAACTTCTATTTTCAAATTACTTTTTATCAAGAAAAGTTATCAGCCAGTTCTTTGAAAGGAGGTTCTATATGCACTTATGCAGCCTATCTATTTAAGTTCAAACTGTGACCTAGGTACGCTAGGGTGTTCTAGTGTGCGTGTTTGTGTCCTATCTATGTGTGCGTGGGCCGCTATGCGGCTAAGGCTCAAGGCTGAAAGTTGAACCCATTGCGGACGAGCGAAGCAATTATTGCAAATTTTCTGTATACACCGAAGCTTTTTTGAAGGAATGATAAAGAGGTGTGGTTGGGAGCAAGCAATGGATTTTGATGTTAAGTTTTGTGGCGTGTTTTGTCGTATGCAGTGATATTTTTTGAGGGTGTGTCTTTGTTTTTATGATGTTTCGTATGTATTTTCTCGTCGTTTGTTTTCTCCAGCTCCTCCCTCCATGTTCTACGGGGCTTGCCACGAATCACGATGCCTTCAGACTATGTTAGGGCTCCACATAGTTGATATTTTGGCCCACAACTCATTGGGCATACGGCAGACGTGTTCAACCCAGTCTCACTTCAGCCAGTGGTCCACTTTAGCCCTGGATCGAAAGAGCTGGAAGTCATGGGAGAGGCCTTTGCCCAACACTGGGATACAAGATAACTGTATATTCTTATTTTGAACCGACGGAAAAAGTAAAGGTTCTCAAGGCGACGCGTATTCTTTTTTTATCTTTGACACCACATAACTTTTTACAGAGCAGTCCGATTTTGTCGACTCTTTTGCTGTGACACTAGCTCCGCTCCGCGGCTGCACCCGCTTGAGTTTCGATCCCGTGGGAACATCGGGATAAAAAGTATCATGTGTGTTAATCCTGGTTATAAACTGTATGCGTGCCAAATTTTATCCAAATCCGTTTGGTGGTTTTAGCGTGAAAGAGTAACAAACATCCATCCATCCATACATACTTTCACGTTTATAATATTAGTAGGATAGTAGGATTAAAGACGAATAAAAGAAAAAAAAAAGAAAGAAAGAAAGAATACATGTAAGACATATTATTTCCAACATCGTTTCAGTCAGTTGGTGAATACTATAAATAACCGTGAACCCACTGCACCCCTAATATTTCTAAACTGCGTTCGCCAATTATTCGCCAAACGTGTAAACAAATATAAGTTATTGGAAAAATTACTTTAATTCTTACACAATAAAGTTTAGTTTACGATACAACTTCAAACATTTTAAGACTTTATAAATAATGCTAGTCACTCTGAAATCAACTTAATTGCTGCTGAAATAAAGTTGATATTTGTTTGACTTGTAATAAAATCAATTGGAAACGTAAAGTAAAAAACTTATAATACCTACTCCGACACACCCTCGATATATCACACATGACACGCGACCGCGTCATTATTATGTGTTACTAACTGTGGCACGCGGTTTCACCCGCATAAGTTTCGATCCCGTGGGAATATCGGGATAAAAAGTATCCTATATGTTAATACTGGTTATAAACTATCTGTATGCCATATTTAATTCAAATCCGTTCAGTAGTTTTTGCGTGAAAGAGTAACAAACATCCATCCATCCATACAAACTTTCACGTTTATTAAATAATATAATATTAGTAGGATATTAGGTAACTAGTGATCGGGGCCATTACTAACTAGTAACCCCTTTAAGCTTAATCTAGAAAATTGTATTAAGTACAGCACCCTCATAGCATAATACATTATCAATCTCAATCTGAATCATTTTGAAGGACATTGCCAATCCATTGTTTCATATGTTCGAAAAATGTGTCTGCTCAACAACGTAAATAGATAGATAGATAAAAACGTTTATTTAGTGCAACAAAAGACACACAATACAAGTAATAAAAAATAAAACAATAAAAAAAAGTGAAAAAATAACATACTTAGATTAAAAAGATAAATCGATCCATTAGACACCTCGCAAATCCACAACCTCTAGTAAAAAACAAATTGTCTATGTCCACAACGGTCGATCACTACTGGGCGGTGTGTGTCTCATGGTTGCACCAAATGGGGGTCCAGCTCAGCATATGCCAGGTACAGTCACGAGCACCAATATGTCAACACTTGGCAACTTTCAATTGTGATTTTTTCGTGAAATAACGAATGCAACGTTGAAATACGACACAATACATAAACCTATGGGTCCGAAAATGCTACGTTCGTAACAACATAAAAGTTTGTTCAAAAATAAAGGAGGCAATCGCTTTTGAATAAAGCCGAGTGTATACATACTTTTGCTCGTGACGTACAATACCTGACGCTGGTATTCTGCTGTATCCCGTTAGTGACACACGGATGTCGAGAAGACGCATCTGATTTCAAACAAAATGGTACCTACATAGTGTGGCGCGTATACTGTAAGTTGGCAAGAGTTTAAATAACGCAATGGATATTGTTGAACTGTCAAAATTTAACCCATTGCTACTGATATTGTCTTACGCAGTTAGCCCGCTGTCCATAGTAATAATACAATACAGTGGGGCAGTAAGGCTATTACCTAAGGGGATATTAAGTGTCCGCACTTGTAAATCTGTTTTTTTTTGTACTGTTTGTTCCGTTCCCACAGACAAACCAAAGTTTATAATAAAGATTTTTGTAAACTTAATTACCTTTAATAAAGAAATAATAATTAGAAAAATCGACGCGTAAACTGTTACCATGAATTCATCACTTCATTCTAGACGTAAAAATTGTTCGTCGGTAATCAAAAACAACTCAGGTATTACTTAAGGAAGTGCAATGCCTATGCAGTCAAAATGTATGGAACAGCAAGCCTTTTTTTTTTGTATACCTAATGCCAACAAACGCATTTTTCTTTCTTTCTTTTAATAACCGACGAAAAATTTCAATTCTGGGGAAAGAATCATGTACAGTCACGAGCAAAAGTATGTATACACTCGGCTTTATTCAAAAGCGATTTACTCCTTTATTTTTTAATGAAATTTTATGTTGTTACGAACGTAATATTTTCGAACCCAAAGGTTTATGTAATGTGTCGTATTTCAACGTTGCATTCGTTATTTCACGAAAAAATCGCATATGAAAGTTGCCAGGTGTTGACATATTGGTGCTCGTGACTGTACTGAACCCTGAATCCATGGTAACAGGTTGTACGTTGATGCCCCTGCCATCACCTGTACAAGAGTATTAATATTTTAAATGAGAAAGTAACTCTGTCTGTCTGTTACCTCATCACGTCTTTCGTTTGTACATTTTGTAACCACAAGTAAAGTTTGTGTTCGTGTTCGTGCAACTGAAGGAACACGGGTAGGTTTTAGTCAGTAAAAGTCTGACACGCCCTTCCGTCAGCCCAGAGCGGGAGAGGTCATTTGATGATTTCCCATCCAAAAAAAAAAAAAAAAACTTCGTGTCGCTTCGCGAAATAAAAATACTATAGGTACATGGGACTTGAACATAACTGGCGAAATGCGGGTGCATCTACTATACATAGATATATCTCTGCCTTACCCTTCGTGGAAACCAGGCGTGATGTTATGTTGTTTCGTCACCAAGTCGTGACGTCATGTAGGCAGCTTACTGTAACAATCTCCTCGTTACGAGAATGCATGCCCATACCCAAAGAAACTTGTTCTATATTTTTTAAATCGTTGTCATATTCTCGTGTTATTTTCACGTGACCAAACTCCGAATAAACAGCACAGAATAAGCTTTGCATACTAATTAATTACGGGATTTTTAGTAAAAAAAACTATAGTTTTTTTATGATATACTGGCTGCGCCCGCGGTTTCACCCGAATAACTTTCGATCCCGCGGGAATATCGGGATAAAAAGTATCCTACCTGGTTATAAAAAGTGTACCACGTGAGCTCGATAAATGGATGTGCGAATAACACTTTTGCGACAAAACTGTACTGCGACTCACGATAGTTGAAATGCACGCTTGTGCGACAAGCAATAATATTAAGTCTTCGACGTCAGAGGCACCCCGAGGATCGGTTTGGTTAGGTTCCTTTAAACCCTGCAGACAGAAACTTAGTCACAGTAATTATATGCTTGTCGCACAAGCGTGCATTCGCACTATGGTGAGTCGCACTACAGTTTTGTCGCACAAGTGTTATTTGCACATCCATTTGTTGATCTCACGTAGTACACTCGTTCTAAACCATCTGTGTGCCAAATTTCATCCAAATTTATTCAGTAGTTTTTGCATGAAAGAGTAACATCCATCTATCCATTCATACAAACTTTCACGTTTATAATATTAGTAGGAAGTCGGATGACTAGAATAGAGGAAGACGAAGGAAATGGTGGATGGACTGTGTTAAAGATGATATGGCTAGAAAGGGGTTGACTACCGAGATGACGAGTAAATAGCTTCCCGACCGATTTCGGTCACGGTGGCCAATCTAAACGGAGATTAGCCAGGTACGTAGGAGAATATTATAGTGCACAAGTGTGTGCGTAAACACAGGTGCACTCTCTGTTCCTTTACTCTCATAGTCCGATGGGACGGCAATCCGACACGACCGGGGAGAGATCAGGCGCAGGACCAACGGCTTTACGTGCTTTTCGAGGCGGAAGGGTCTCGGTATGTAAAGATGGTCACCCATCCAAAGATCAACCGCGGCAAGCGTAGCTTAACCTGATAGATCGACCTCTGCGGCTGCTAGTATTTATCTACGGTTCCCTCATTTTAGACTGACAACTACAGCTATTAAGAAACGCGTCGTAGTCCAAAGATTAGTTAGTCAGCAATGTTGAGGGTACGCCGGCCGTACTAAAGTACATATAAATATCTCAACTGGACGATTTTTTTTCGTATTCTCTGGATTCATTTTCAAAGAATATTAGGTGCTCAACGTTAAACCATTTTCAAAACAATCAGTTAAAATTAAAACTGCAATAGATTTTAAATTATAAGAAAAATAATAAAATATTACTTCCAAAATTTCGTTGGCATAAACAAATGATTCCTTACAGCAAATTTTCAACCAAAACAAAAGTAACATCACTTGCTTATTAGAAAAAAAAGCTTTAAAAACAGTAAAAGCGAGTTAGCGCACTCTGGTGACCGATAGCGGTACCAAATTGCAAATTTTTAAAAGTAAAACCTCACGTGCGCCTCCTAACGGGAAATAGCCGAACTGCGTTCATTGAACCCACTTCAGGCATTCGTTGCGCAACTTTCGACTCACGAATTCGAAGTTCGTATTTTGAATCGTGGCGCGAATTTTAAAATTTCTCGTTCGAATATAGGTCGCCATTTGTAATTTGTATGGATCTCTTCTCGTTCGAACGGTATTTTTTCGGTTGTTATTTTTTTGGTTACTTTAGTATTTTGGGGAGCAAGGTCGTTAATATGTTGACGTAACTGTTACAATAAAATGTAGATGGCCTTTACGCATTCTTTCGCCGTGTCCTGCATTTTAGAGGCATGCTCTGTCACCTGTTTTACATAACTTATCGTAATATTACTGCATATTACAAACATTTTGTTTGTTGTTTAACGTTCGACGAAACTGCAGTTTGAATCCGAATTCCGAACCAATGACCTAACTAGGAGTCACCCGCCATTTTTCTACTTCAAAACTTTTAAACTAAGAACCAGCTTTTTAAAATAATCAAATAGAATATTATGACACGGCAAATATAACGGGCTTTTAGTAAATACTTTTTATTAAGCGATGGCCGAAGACCGGTCGGGGTCAATGACCGCATTTGGCACCGATTCTCAGTGATCGGACATTAATGACTGATTGAGCTGAAGTGGATTTCGATTATTGCCATAAAAACATAGACCATATAAGATAGGAAAAGTAACAGGAAAAAAAAAACATCGACTCTATAGGCAGTTCGTTGTTCTTGCAGAACAAATGACATTAACGTAGGTTTTAAAAAGTTTGTTTTCATATTTTTAAAGCGCGCACTTTTGTCAATCACATAATCAACGTGGAATAGTCATCAAAGTTTGAGTCAACCGCAGGACTACACTTATGTAGTTAAATGACATAAAGTTTTGGCAAAAGTGGTTTCCCGTTTCAGATCAAAACGGCTTTTTCTGGTTTCAAACTTTGCCAAACAAACAATAATTTGAAACGCATTTTAGAGTATCTATGACGAAACCATAGGTTCACCTAATCTACACTTACTAATGATAAAGCTGAAGAGTTTGTTTGTTTGTACGCGCTAAACTCTGGAACTACTTGTCGAATTTAAAAATATCTTTGAGCATTTGATAGTTCAATTCTTAAGGAATGCTATAGGATATTTAACATCACGCTAGGTCTATTAGGAGCCGAGTAGAAAAGAACACTAAGCGAAAACGAAGTAATAGCACACGAAGACGATGCGATGCGACGGAGTGGTTCGGTAGAACAAGAAATTTCACGTATAGTATTTTATATAATATCTATTGTATTCATAATTTTTACTGTACGAAAAAACATGTCCGTCTAACAATACATTTTATGAATGAGCTTAACAACTAACGGAATAAAATAAAAGTTTGTAAAATTACCTTTGCTTGAAAAATAAAAAATACAGTTAGTTTTTGAATAAAGAACGTAGTCTGATTGACATTTGAATACCGTCAGGGTATATTATGTACAGTGTTTGAATAGTGCCAAATTATGTGTTAACCATAGAGCCGTTAATTTTTCACTTCCTAGTGAAGTGCGTAATAAAAACTACGCAGAATTGTGCGCTTATATTCATCCTTTTACTTCTTCTTTGAGGTTTTTTTTTATTTGGCTACTGAAGGAAGGAGTAAAACGTCTCTTACACTGGCAAAATGTTGTGCAAAAATATTGAACTTAATTTTTGTGCAAAATATTAAATAGTCGTGGACACCTCAAACTACACAAAAATCTTGCACAACGTTTCAGTGTCTATTAAACTTATAAGGCACTTACAAACATTTTGCAAAAAGTAGTTTTATTTGGTAAAGTTATTTCAGTGTCCTTATTAGATAAGGATAACAACATACAAGTCTGGCCTAGGCTATATGCAACACCAATCCAGAATTATAATATATTAAAAAAAAAACAAGTTTTCTACCTAACAAAACTTTTTTCACCTGGCAATCTTAATGAACCAACAAAAAAGTTAACAAAGCGATGTCCTAGTTTATTTCTTGCCATAAAGTCCTCAAAAGTCTAGACTTAAGACTGGACTATATCTTTACATCTACCTTTCGAAATTCGAACTGACCTGTGCATATTCGTTAAAAGTCATTGAACTCTTGTAGTTTTAAAAACTTGTTCTTTTTTTGGCCGTTGGTGAAACTGAGTTGAAAGGAGTTTTGATTCTCAATATAATGGGGAGGTGGTTTCGCCATTACCCGCTGTAGAAAAAGCTCTGAAAAGCTTCAAATTGGGGTAATTGGGTTTACTTAGTCAGATGCAATTTCAGCACTTACCTAGACAATTTTTTTCTCTATGTGAGAAAATTTAACAAAGGTGGTACCTAAGAAGGTAGGTACAATTTTTTCTTGAGGTGAAAACATTAGCTGGTTGACAAAGTTGGTAGCCAGTAGGTATAGTCCAGAGAGCGCGGCATTTACTCGCATTGGACATACTCCTTCCCTAGTCATGCCATTAAAAAACCCTCTTCTTTTGCAAATTCTACGTCTCGCGAACTCATGGCTCCTAGAATCGGTACCAGCCCTTCAGACTGGCCCATTTTTGACATAGAATGAGCTATTCTTGTACCTATACTTAGCTCGCCGCGAAACGAGAGAAGACTGTTGAACTGTCAAAATTAAAGAAATGCATTGCATAATGCATTTCTACTTCATAAATCTATCACTAGGTTTATGATATTTTGGGAGGAACCATACCCGTAGTTTTAGGAACGTTCACAATCTAATCTCAGTCGTAATCTGTCAAAATTACCTCTTTCCTATATTTTTGACATTGATTGTCGCTGAGAATAGATTGCGACTAGATTTTGAACGTTTTTAATTACGAGAATTATTGGCCTTCTGATAGTTAAGCTTGGATAATATAAAAACTAAAGATAATACTAAAGATTTTTCAAGGTTTACAAAAAAAATATCGTCAAAGACTGATTTTTCAGTAGTATAAACTCTCCTAAACATTACAAAAATTATTTAAAAAAACCATTTAAAAAATCCATTTTGCATCAACCGAATCACACACTAAAAATCCCAACCCTTCATCGCTCATGTAACATGACATAACAGAAAAAACAACAGACCATAAATTAAAATCGACTAAGCGCGCGCGACACGCAATTGTCATTTACGTTTTTTTCAAGCAAAGGCGTTCTGTATACAGCCGGTCCCACGGCGTCGCATGCACGGAACGCGTCCATATAACGGACGCATGCACACAGTTACACAGTATGTGGGTGAGCCTAACTGCGATCACCGTTAGGCTACGTCACTGCTAGAGGGGGGCGTTGTCGATGGTTTGTCTGTGGCTGTGGTTATTTTTTTTAAATGACAGACAAGTACTTGGTAACTTAAAGGTTAGTGTCGGAGACATTGACAGTGACCTAGATGGTTTAGTGTGAAATTGGTTTAGTGAGTTTGGTTTAGTGAGAAATGAGCTAATGAATCTTTAGATTCTTCTTTTTCTTTATAAAGTTCATAAAAATGGAGGAAACACCTCCATAGTGTTGAGATAACAGTGCTAAACGATGATCCAAAAATGACTTGTAAAGTAAAAAGCATTTTTCACAAACATAGTTTAAACCTTAAGCCAATCATATTGAAGCCATTGTTATCCATCATCAAAACAAGGAACTAACCTAAGCTAACATTAAAACACAACACAAAAACTTCAACATAAACTATCGACCCCAAAAGCCTTATCGATACAAACAGAGTTTCACATCACTAGCGCAGAGTACCGTACGCTACGTCACAAAGAAAGGGATTGCGGCTTACGGTACACAGGGCCGAGCACCGCCCTACTGTCGCTTTTCTGACGCTGCCGCGCTGGCCGCACAGAATGCACGTCGATGGCGAATGGCGCGCAGAATCTATGGATGCTGGCTTTTTGAATTTGGATTCGATTTTTTTTTATTCGAGTTTTAATATCGAACTTTTAGGTGATGTACCTTTTTTTAGTTAGGTACCACAAATTCAGGAAATTTTGAGGTTTTCCTGCTGCTCAAAAAGTTCCGTTGCCTATAAAAGCTTTTAGGAGTTGTATGAATTAGAAGCAGCTGATAAAAATATTTATAGTAGAAAGCTTTATTTTTAGAGAAGCTTAACTGTGAAGTCCATACACAAGGTCAATGCCCCCAACTGTCGCTTTTTGGTACCGGCCTCGCGGAAGGCATAAATGTGAATTTCGATAACCACAAAACCACTTCGGAGAAAGACACTCAAAAGAGTTCTGCGTACAGAGTTTATTATAAAATTAATTCTAGGGAATATGTTAGTTCTGCCGTTGGTAGATTTTCAGACATTGGAAAATGTACGTCTCATAATCAGTCTCCTGCCCTTATCCTAATTTATTTGTGGTTGCCGCAACATGTCTTTTTCTTCCATACTTCTCTATTAGCCGTCATCTCGGTAGTCACCCCCTTTCTAACAATTCTAACCATATCATCATTCACACAGTCCATCCATCGTTTCTTTTGTCTTCGCCTGCTCTTATAGCCATCAACATTCGTACTGAAAACTTTCCTGTAAATAGCCCAAAGCTTCTGTCAATCCATTCTGAGTCGAAGACAAATTGATTGTGAAAACTTAGTCCAAAAGTGAAAGCAGCTCCAGATAATACTTATGAAATATTTTATTGGACATCACAAGGGCCTTCAAAATAGGCTGAGGATACGCACTTTCCAAACGTTAAAATTACATAAGATAGTCCCCCAAAACGCCCGCCCTTCACCACTTCCTACTGCTTTAGCTGGGAAGAAGAAGTTGCGCAACAAACTCCCCTGCAGCAAAGTTACTTAGTTTACTAAGAGACATAGTCAAAAAGTCAGTCTTCAGTCTCCAGTTTCCATCAGATAATAGTCTCTAGAAGGTGGCAGTCAGTCTGGGACCGACAGGATGCGGAAGGCGGAGGACCAGGGTGTTGTGGCATAGCCTGGGAGAGGCTTATGTCCAGCAGTGCTGCGATAGGCTGAGCTGATTGAATAGTCCCTCACCCTATGATGATAGGTTCATTCAATTAGCTCAGCCTAAACCACGAAAACCCATTTTGCACCAATCGAATCCCAACCCTTCATCGCTCATGTAACATGAAATAACAGAAAAACAACAGACCATAAATTAAAATCGGCTAAGCGCGCTTATAAGGAACAGAGAAAACTGTATCAAGAGCGACAGACACAGTCAGACAATCAAACACAGACAAAGACAGCCCTCAGTCTTCAACTGACAATAATCCCTGACCTCATACAGTGAAAGTTCAGGAACCCCATCCCGAAACAGTGACGTCACCACAATATAAACCAGGTGCACTCGTCGCCATGCAGTCTAGGACATGAATAGACGACCCAATTTGCATACAACGTGACTATCTTAAGATTCAACCAAGGGAATGTAAGGAGGATGGCGGCAAATAACAGTTTCGGAACTGTTAACAATGTTGGAAAGTTGGGCACGAATGTTGATGGAGTTAGCGAAACTGTTGGTCTAAAGCTCCAGTCGTCATCAGAGAACATGATTGGACTTAGAAATATAGCTCTGCTGGGGCACTGGCCTCCTCTCTGTGAGAGGAGGCGGGCCAGTGCGGGTTGGACGATGAATTTTTCGAATTTTTAGTTCTAGGGCATGCCGGTTTCCTCACGATGTTTTCCTTTACTGTTTTTGAGAGCAGTGGTAATGAAATAATTTACACAAAGTAAAGCGCCTGTCGTGGTTCAGACCCACGAGCTACAACTCGTTACGAATGGGCCACCACCACATTGGACATAGAAATATGAAGAAGCCTAATCGCTGTAACAGATATTGGTTTGTTGTCGAATCATGAGGAGTTGAAGACTTAGCTATTTATGGGACTAACGATTCTTAAGTCCCCACTGGAATTCCAGTTTAAACTTAACTACTAACTTAGTTTAATTGCGAACTTTGGGCAGTCAGCTCGAACAACCAACTTGTTTGACTGAACTCTGACTTGTTTGGAATGAACTTTTCGCGAGTAGCTCGTGCCGATATGAGAGCAGAATACATCCTTGGATCTGAACCATGCAAGTCCGTCAAGTAACTTCATCGCATGCCCTGTCACCTGCACACGTGAGGACCAATAGCTGCGTCGTTGCTGAATTTTAGCCCCAATAAATAAAAAAAAAAAACGATATTTATTTTAACGTGCTATTTTTTCCATCGACACTCTAAGATGCGTCTCCAACAAAGTTGGGGCCACCTCGTGAGGTCCTTTAAACTTTAGACACTTCTTCATCAACCTCTATGCTGATAATCGTGACAATATCCACAGGATACGCAAGGAGGCAATTAAAACTACTAATGGAATGATCCCAATATGTACACAGGCAAATGAATTATGCAACAGTCTTGGTAATCATGTCATTTACCATAAAAATAGGCTATTGGAATCAATCACCTACGCAACTAACTTTCCTAACCATAGCGTCTTTTGTATACAACAGTTCAAACAAATTTGTAAGTGACCCAGCAATGTATAGTGTCCTAGAGCTTACGTGATTAAAATTCATAGACGAACTTATTTGCTATTTCGATGGCGTAGGACAACCATAGATGAAAGTTCTAGACCGCCATTATTGGAGTCTAGGTCATTCACGTTACCTAAATTATAGTATACATAGTAACGTGGCTTGTTATTTTTGTCATAGTTTTAGTTTAGAAGAAGTGACTTCAGCTTTGTGTATTTTTGTCAATTTTCGTTTTATTGTGGTATCAGAAGTAATAAAAATAAATAACCCTCTTTTCGACGCAGTGTGGTAAAACCCCTAAAAAGGCTAGGCCCTAAAAGATTTTTGCGAGCGACTACCACTAAAAAGCTGATTGAATTTATAATCTGGCTATGTATTCAGAGTGTTTGAAAAAAGAATAATTGGAGAAGTACTTGATTAAAATTACTTTGGCATCCCTTTGCACCGGCCAGGAAAAAAGTCGAAAAAAGGGCGCAAAAAATGAAAGAGCTGACGCCCAACCACAAACTCTAATATATTATATGTTTTTCTTTAAATTCATATTTAAAGCTAAGATATTCATTAAATTCCGTTTTCTGTGTGTCGAAAATGTTGCAAATGTCGAAATTATCTCCCAAGTATTTTTTTATAAGATTCTTATCAGAGACTAACAGGAACATTGCATTTTCACTAAAATCTATTTCGATGACGTCATAATTTTAATTATGATAATTATTACAGAATTGCAAATTTAGTCATTGCCATTATGAAAAAAAAGGATTTCGATTAAAAAAACAGAAAGATTTTTTTTTAAACTGAATTCATGCAAACTTAGTAGAAAGTGACAGATACCCAAAATTTGAATTTCTAAACGCGAGCTTATCGTCTGAATTTCAAATTTTACCTTTGTTACTCACGACTTCAGTTTCCGTCAACAGAACGGAAAAGTGCATTCACCTCTGTGAACTCGGCGAATACAACATTATCGTGTTTCTGCGTAAATACGTATTATTTCCAGTAAGAAATTTTTTTAAATTCTTCTCTGAGTTAATGTTAATGGTGTATTAGCCAAATTATGTGCCCATTAAAATTCTTCTTAAATTATGCTCGAACCAGATTTAAAATTAGAACGAACAAATTCAAACCAAAGAGTTCCAAAACTCTAGAGATTTGTTGTCACTATTTAATATGTTGCAAAAGTAACTTTTTAAATACTCACCTCTTATTGTACTCGGCATTTTGTCAAAAATCCTTTGCTGGATACCACTGTCAAACAATTCAGAAAACACCACAGTTGCCACAATAAAAAAAAATGTATTATCCGTTTTCAGACATTTTCACTTGAATAAACACAGTTTGCACGAGTTCACGGCACAAGATACTGCACAGTTTAAAAAGGTTAGTTTGGCGCCAAGAGAGCTGTCAATGTCAAAATTCCCGCGCGTTTGGATACCCGTCCGTACGTCCTAGAGATGTGGTGTAGCGGTGGGTTGTGCTTTTTTCGTTGCGGCGCGCGCTCGAGACTCGGGCTAACTGTAATTTTTTTCGTGATGCGAACGGTAACGGTGTTAAGGCCGGTTCTTCACTCACATCAGATTCTTCTGCCATCGAACGACGATGATTTTGGACGCGTGGCTAATTCAATTTACGGTCAATTTTGATTGCTGCCAATGATCGGAGATTTCCGGTTTTTGAGGAGTTTTTTGCGCATAGGTGGTTGGCATCGTAAAATCTGCGATAGGCTGCAGTTATTTTGCATGGGGAGAAAGAATAAAATTTCTAATGGTCAACGATTGTAAAATAGCTATTCAATCGGAAAAGGTAAATTTTATGCTCCTCTCTCTGAGTTTATTGGCCTCTGAGTCTTAAAAGCCTTAACGATTTTGCAGGCAATAATTTCAATGTTACAAAATTTATTTGAAGAAATAATGAAAAAACTCTTTTCTGCAAACATTTTTGATCTGGTCATCATCAGATGATGATGGTGGTAACGGCCGCGACTTATGAGTTGGGTGGTGTGTTCGATGCCAGACAGGTGCTTTACTTTGTGTAAATTATTTCATCACCACTGCTCTCAAAACGGTGAACGAAAACATCGTGAGGGAACCGACACGTCCTAGAACCAAAAATTTGAAGACGTGACATCTACCAACCCGCACTGGGCCCGCGTGGTGGATTACGGCCCATTCCCTCTCACAGAGAGGACGCCCGTGTCCCAGCAGTGGGAACATTATAGGCTGATTATGCATCATCATCTTCGTCATTGTCCCATGTAAGGTGCAAAGTTTTCTTCTTCCATTCTTCCCTGTCAACGGTCACGCTATCATTTACTCCCTTCCAATTCAAATTCATTTTTTCTCAGATTGTTGATTAGGAATATTATGGCCGTAAAACCTAAACCTCCTGTTCTCTAAGCTAAGCTAAGCTAAGGCCCGATGGAATGACCATAATGCCTTGGAAGTTGGGTAGGCCTTTGGTGTGGGATGCAACCTGTGTCGACACCCTCGCGCCATCCCATCTTCCTAGCTCGGTGGGCTGTGCTGGGGCGACTGCTGCAGAAGCAGAAAACCTCAAGCGGCGCAAATATAACAACCTTATTGGGAGCTATATGTTTGAGCCGTTTGGGGTTGAAACTCTAGGGCCTTGGGGTCCGAGTGCTCATCGAATTTTTCGGGACATCGTCAAGCGGTTGGTTGACTCTTCACGTGACCAGAAGGCTGGCCTATTTTTAGCCCAAAGAATAAGCATTGCCATCCAACGTGGTAATGCTGCCAGCCTTTTGGGCACCTATCCCATTGACAGTGATGCGGACGAATTTTTTGATACCCAATGAGCTTTTTTATGTATTTTTTCGTATTATATACTTGTATATAGTAGATAAAATGTAAATAAAATTGTATAGCTAAGGCTAAGTAATAACAGCCGCACGGGTCGATCGATCAGGTTAAGCTACGCTTGCCGCGGTTGGTCCGTGGTCTGTGAATGGGTGATCATCTTTACATACCGAGACCCCTCCGTGCCTCAGAAAACACGTTCAGCCGTTGGTCTCAGCTGTCATTCGTGGATCTTTGACAGTCGTTACGGGTCGTCAGTAGCCCGAAAGTCTGGCAACCAGTCTTACTAAGGGGTATCGTTACCCAGCAAGTGGGTTGTGGAGGTTAGATAGGCAGTCGCTCCATGTAAAATACTGATATTCAGCTGCATCCGGTTAGACTGGAAGCCGACCCCAACATAGTTGGGAAAACGCTAGGCAGATGCACCCAAGTAGGCCGCAGCAGGGTCAACCTCCACAAGTAGGTGTTCATGGAAGGCTCTGACCTCCGGTGTGTATGCGGTGTCTCTCCACAGATAATGGATCACCTCCCATCTTGCACCGCATGCCTGTCACCTGCACATGTTTTTTTTTTTTTTTGTTAATCTTTACTTATTTAGAGGCTTTTACCTTACAAAGGTACGTCAGGCTCATCATACCCTTTTTTTTTTGTTTCCGGGGTGGAAAATCCTCATGGATGTCCGCCGCCCTGGGGCGGGCGACGGGGTCTGTCAGACTCTTACTGACTAAAAACCACCCCGGTGTTCCATCTCACACCTACGCCGGGGGTCGCGGGAACGTACGATCCTTCCGCAACCCCCTCGTGGTGCCTCCTTCTCGGGTCAGGGGGGGGAGTGAGGTGTTAGACTACCCCCGCGACGTCTAAGAGGGGCGCCTCGGGTCCTGATGTGTGGGGGGCAACGGACGTAGGCTCATCATACCCTAATCTAACTAATATTATTACACGTAATTATAATATTAATACTACTATTAATCTACAGTACTCCTCGATACGGCTCGCATTGTGAGGAGGTTTCTGTCTCTGGAGCCCTAATAACCACCGGTAGCTTGGACCCTGCTCCCGACACAGGTGGATCACTATTTTTTTATATTTTTAAATGTTTTTTTTATACTAATATTTAAAAATGTATTAAAATAAGAAAACGAAATAAATAAACGACATATTAATAATACAAATATATTATTGCGTAAGCGAGGGAGATAGTGATGCAGCAACAATTTTATAAATCAGTTTCGCTTCTCTCCAATTCGGTGTCGATAATATTCTAAGAAAGCCCCAACATCATACATATTAACTTTTAACTCCCGCATCACTATCTCCCTCTCTCTCTCCTGTTCTTTTCACATTCCACCAGCAAATGTTGGACATCTTCGATTTTATTACACACTTGGCAATTAGGGGAATCGATTTTTTTCAATAGGTATCCAATTTTCCTGGATGGAAAATGACCAGAACGCAATCTATGTGCCATAACAACATACGACCTCTTTGCATGACTTTCAGTGAACCAAGGGATTCGAGGAGGCTCACTTTGCACCTGCACATGTTAGGACCGAATGCGTCAGCGAATGCTTCCCGCGTTGCTGAATTTTAGGCCAAACAAATTTAAGGAAAAACCTATATTTTTGCCATCGACGCTAGAAGAAGATTATCGTAGCCTCTCGTTTAGTCTTTTATATTACTTCGTGATCAAAATGGCCATCTAACAGAGTTTCCACCGCTTTCAAATCAGTGAACCACCAATTGGAAATCAATCTGAAACAAATCATTACGTTCAAATCTTCAACAACATTCAACGTCATTTACGTTGTTGAGCAAACAAAGTTTTCGAACATGTGAACAATGAATTAGCAATAACCTTCAAAGTTATTTAGGTTGTGATTGAAAGTGTTAGGTACGCAATAAGGGTACTGGTTTCCTCACCATGATTTTCTTCATCTCATGCCATCCCCTCGCCATTTATAACAAAACGTAATTTTAATTAATCTTACATACTCATGAAGGGGACTGGATGCGGAAGGCGGAGGACAGGGTGTTGTGGCGCAGTCTGGGAGAGGCCTATGTCCAGCACTGGACTGCGATAGGCTGAGTTGATTGATTCACTACAGACTGGAGTATTACATTATCTGTGCTACTAGCTTAATCAACATAGAAGTAATTAATAAGACTTCTCTGTTAGCTCGTAAACTTTTTACTGCAACTTTATAATCGGTAAGTAATCGTTATATTATTACGACCAATAGGTAATACATATTGGTCGTAATAATATAACGGTTAGTCATTGGCTGATCATGTCAAAATATAAATAAAAGGAAATGTTATGTTCATTCAATTGGGAGTGGAAATGGAAGCCAAAAAACGTGATAAAATGATGAAGGTATGCTGAGGACCTAGACGAAGTGACATCCTACCAGCTTCACATAATCAGCCGATAATGTTTACCACTGCTGGGATACAGGTCTTCACACCGCGGCTGTGCGGGTTGGTAGATGTCACATGTCTTTGAATTTTTGGTTCGCTTTGAAAGCGATTGTCACTTTTCGAGGCCCTCTGGTTCCTGTCACGAACACATAGCAAAGTGACTGACACGAAAAAACATCAATATGAAATTTATGAAGGTCATAAAGGTAACAAAACAGGAAAAATATAAGTTCTTGGACAGAGAAGAGAGTTCTTGGAAGTTGAGACAAGGCTTAAGCTCTATTCTCAACTAAGACAACTCTTGTAACCTAGAATCTATAGTAGCCATTGCTAATTCTCGCATTTAAAAAGCTAAATACATCTAGAAAATTATCTCCTGTTTTGAAACCCGCAGCGAAATATACATGACGCTGCAGCAAGTGGCGCCGTCTAGTTTTGTTACGAATATACTGGAATCACCAAATAAAGATCGGATAAGTATGGCACTGGCTGGTGATAGCCAGCCAGTGCCAGCAAGTGCAGAGCGTCGCATCGATGGTTGCGTTGCGGCTGTCTTCTGATGTCTGTAGAGCCACTGTCGTACCACGTCCACGAAGAACTGAAAGAAAGAAAGAAAGAAAAAGTATTTATTGCGACTCGTACAGGATCATAAACTAAACTAAACACAGTTAAAAATAAAAATAAAACAAATTATATAAAAAAGTAACAAAAGGAAAAATGAAACAGAAAGTCATATACGAGGCCAAAAGGCTCCTATCTCAGCATGATGCTTCGACATTTAAAAAATAAATGCTAACTGCTATATAATATAATAATATAATAATAATAATATAATATCCCTGGACATTTCACACAGCACCATTTGTCCCAAGCTAAGCAACCTAATGCTTGTGTTATGGTAACAAGATGTATGATAAACTACTTATATACAATTTTTTTTTTTGTAAATACATACATATTATAGATAGAAAAACACCCAGACTCGGAACAAATACATGTAGGTCATACAAATATTTGTTCCGTGCGGGAATCGAACCCGCGACACGCAGCGCAGCAGTCAATCGCTTTACCACTGCGCCAACCGTGCCGTCAAACTAACACTAACAACTAACGTAACTGCTATATTCAGACACAATCCTGATGATAATGAAGCTGCTAAACCAGCAATACGACGACTACTTCTGGTAAACGCGATCCTGCGCCGTTATACAGAACAAAATATCGGAGGAGCAAGCAATAAAGAAACTACCAGACAAGATATTCTGAAACCCGATATTGATGTTTATCTCGGAAAATCTGATTCTGTTACCGGAAAAAGCTTATAAATAATATTAGTAATTTGAGAACCAATCAAGTATTTATGGTTCAATCTAGAAAACGTTTTTATAACTTTAACGTATCTACAGAGGAAACTAGTTTAAAGCCTTTAATTAAATTGTTGGACTGGTGGTTGCAAGCGAGCATGAGGTCCTGGGTTCCATTCCTAGGTCGAGCAAAGTGTTGTTGTATTTTCCGATCAGAAATGTCTCAGTAGCCGCCTGCTGTCTGAATGTGTGCCCGGTTCATGGCATGACCCCATTAATGGGTCTTAAACATAACTGGTGAAATGTGGGTGTAACTGCGGCCTAACCCTTCGAGGATTACAGGAGTGATGTTATGTTTATGTAATTAAGGTGTTACATGCAGCAAAAGTGTGGTAGATTACAGCCCATTCCCTCTCGAAGAGAGGAGGCCTTCCCAGCAGTGGGAACCATTTAGGCTGATTATAATGATGATGATGCAGCAAAAGTGACCTCTGCATTGCCATCAATAACGCTGTGACAGTGGTAAAGTTTTGGGCTAACAAAATTTGAACAACTGTCCTGACAGCGACTTGAAGAAGAACATTAAGGTCTAAAGGACTCGAAGAGATGTCAGCACTTAGTGATGGGGTCCGCTAGGGCCGATGCCGTCCGGTGCCGGCTTCCGGTGGACCGGAAGGGAGTTTCAGACTCCTACTGACTAAAACCCACCCGTGTTCCTTCCTTAGCTCTTTCTGTTCCAGGGCAGCGGTAACCCTTTCGGACGATCCCGCTACCCTACCGTGGTCCCTGGCACAGGCAACTGAAGGAACTAAAACTGAAGTGAAGGACTGAAGGAAAAAGGCATGTCAGATTTTTGCTGACTAAAACCCACTCGGGGCAAAAATCTGACATGCCTGGAGAAGTTATTTGAAAATTACCCACCAAAAAAAAAAAGGTCTTTAACATGCTAACTTGCAAGTTAACATTCTGTACTTAAAAACTAAATTAACACACTACAAAGTGAAAAATAACTTTCATTTCGGAAGTCGGTGTGTAAAAAGTGTTATCTGCGCGGGCAAAATGTATGGAACAGCAAATTTTTTTTTAATAACCGACGATTATGGTCAACTCAATGTTTAGAATCATGTACTGAATCCATGGTTGCGCGTCGATGTCCCTGCCACCTGTATAGGGTACTTACAGAATATATGAGGGCATCCAAGCAAAAAGGGTCCAGTTGTGGGGTATTGAGTTAGAGAAAAATAAATTTAAAGATTGAAAAAATATTCAAAAACTGGCACATATTTTTGAATATTTTTATCAGACACTTAAAGTTGAAACTCTGAAAAAAAATTACTACATGTATTGAAATTGAAATTGTAGATAATTGAGCATTTATTAGTAATCAATTAAAATCGCGAAATACAATTTTTTCACCCAACTTTACAAAATTCTTATATCTCAGAAACTAAATACCGAGAACTGGACCCTTTTTGCTTGAACGCCCACATCTACAACGCCTACATCGTAATAATAGTCTTTTTCGGGCCCAAAGCTCATGTGCCACTAACATCCAGAATAGACCCAACCCGGAACAAATGCCAACCTGTAAGTCAACCGGGACCTGAGAACCGGCATAGCACACCCGCCTGCAAACATAGCCAATGTTTTGTTTTGCAATTAATATAATACAGGATGGCAGGGACATCGACGCGCAAACTGTAACCATGGATTCAGCACATGAGTTTAGACCCCATAGCGTAGAAATTTTTCGTCGGTTATCAAAAAAAATCTTCTGTTTCATAGAAAAGTGCAATCCCTACGCGGTCAAAACGTATGGAACAGCAATTTAATAACCGACGAAAAATTTCGACGCTATGGGGTCTAAACTCATGTGCTGAATTTTATTCATGGTTACAGTTTGCGCGTCGATGTCCCTGCCACCCTGTTTATTAGTAAATAACAAGTAATACCTAATTAATGAAGAGATGAAGAGTTTTATAAGCAGAAGTGGCCCAGTGGTAATTGCCGCGACTTACGAGTCGATCGTAGGTTCGAACCCAGACAGGCGCTTTACTTTGTGTAAATTATTTCATCACCACTGCACTCAAAACGGTAAAGGAAAACATCGTGAGGAAACCGGCATGTCATGTCAAGCCAAAAATTCGAGGACATGTGACATCTAACAACCCGCACTGGGCCCGCGTGGTGGATTATAGCCCACTCCCTTTCGAAGAGAGGAGGCCTGTGTCCCAGCAGTGGGAAGAATATTGACTGATTGTGATACCTAATGAATTACTAAAAATTACAAAATTATATTCCTAACTTAACTAAAACTATTCACAAGCTAAAATATACATATAGTCGAAAAATTCATCCGCATCGCTGTCGACTGGAAATGTACCCAACAGACTGGCGGTATTACCACGTTGTACGGCAATCCTTAGCCTCTGGCCAGGGTAAAGGCCAGCCCTTGGGTCACGGGCAGTGTCAACAAGCCGTTTCGAAATTTCCATAAAAAAACCATGAGCACTCGGTCCTCACGGCCCGAGAGTTTTAACCCCAAACGGCGCGAAAATAATCATCATCTGCCTTGCCTCTTACCAACTATGATGTGGTCGGCAGTCTAACCGGATACAGCTGAGCACCAATATTTTACATGGAGCGACTGCTAATCTGACCTCCACAACCCAGTTACTGGGTAATACGATACCCCTTGGTAAGACTGGTTGTCAGACTCTTGGGCTTCTGACGACCCGTAACGACTGTCAAAGATCCTGACGAAGAAGAGGTGCAATTATGATAAAAACTTTTTTACAAAAAAAAAAAAAACAACCGACTTCCATAAAAACACTACCTACAAAATGAAAAATAACTTTAATTTCGGAAGTCGGTGTCTTTGGTTTTTTTGTATTTCGTTTTTGACCACCGACTTCCGAAATTAGTTATTTTTCATTTTATAGTGTTTTTATGGAAGTCGGTTGTTTTTTTCTTTGTAAAAAAGTTTTTATTTTTCACTTTTTTGTTATGATTATTTTTTTTTGTTTTTTTGTTGATTTTTCAAAATCCGCTTGTCCGATTTCTATAAAATTTTCATGGGACCATTTGGGAAGTATTCCATAAAAAAAAGAATTTTTCAAATCGGTTGGCAAGCGACGGAGTTATACGCGAACATACAAAAAAAAAATACAAACATCCGAATTGAGAACCTCCTCCGTTTTTAGAAGTCGGTTAAAAATACAAATAGACAGACCGAGTTACTTTCAAAATAATATTAAATAGTACCTATGTATTAAATAACAGCATAAAAGTACCTCTTGTGTGATGAGTATGTTAGTTTTACGTCTCATCTACGTATGGGACTTATGGGTATTCATAAGGAAATCCCTGCCCAGATCAGAATGTGCCGTTTTATTAATTGTCCATTATTTGTTTACCATGTTTCTAAAACTAACGAAAAAATGGAGGAAGTTCTCAACTAGACGCGTATTTAGCACATAATCCTAGGATCATGCTAGTCGATCGTGCTGAATTCATGGTTGTCCATACAAAAATTTCGAGATGAGACGTAGAAATTTTTCGTCGGTTATAAAGAATATCTGCTGTTTCATACAAAAGTGGACGCGGTCAAAATCGATTTAACAGCAATTTTTTTTTAAATAACTTTCGAAAATTTTCAGCTTATGTGGGTTCTGAATCATAAACTGTATCCATGGTAACAGGTTGCGCGCGATGCCCCTGCCACCCTGTATACTCTAGATGGGAACGCCCCTCCTTCTTAAAAACATGTTTTTTTTAAAAGCTTTTATTTAACTTGTTTATTTTATTTATAAAATCTTTAACTCAATATTTTATTGCAAGAGCGTATTTATTTCAAATGTTCTTGCAAAACTTTTCGAAAAGTATAAATTTCAGAAAGTCTAGTGTAGGGAGGTGAAAGAATAATGATAGGCTTATGAGAAGAATCATGGAGTAGGATTCACTCCGAAATATCGAACTACTTTCGGACGGGCCCGTTATTACGTTAATGGACGTAGACAGTAGGGCTCCAGCAACCAATTAAAATTATGACTTAAAATAAAAAAAAGCATAATGATTTCGAGAATTTAGCGAGTCAATTCGCAAAGACCATCTTTTTAATTACGTGACTGCACATAACACCAAGGACGGCCCGTAGTAACAGTAGACAGACAGTAGTCCGTTACCCAAAGTTTTTTGAACTCGAGCCGTTTTTAAACTTCAAAACTAACGTTACAGAGTTAATTTTTATTTTTACAAGCATTTTAACTACGTGTGAATTCAAAAAAATCCCAACGAAATTCACAATCTTTTGGATAGTCAGTTGTTTCTACTTCCCGCGTAAACAAATCTTGGTGGTCGTTGAACCCAACGGTACCGTGCAACTTGTCCGAACCGGTTGGTCGACGTTGCTGTGACGTCATTTTTAGTTCGACTACTTGATCATAGATGGCGGTAGTGAAGATAAAATACTGTGTACTGAATTTTCTTTCCGGAAGAGAATTTGATGATGCCTTTTTGAGATAAAACTCACGACTGTAAATTGTAGGTTTAATTAAAGAAGCCTATATTCATCCGTCTGTCAGTATTGTATGGTTGTATTATTATTTAATAAGTATTTGAGTTTATTTTTTTGACAGGACGTGACTCAACATTAGCAGTTATTACGAAAATTCAACCACTCTAGTAACAAAGGTCTGATTATAAATATTTACTTAATGTTAAAGCTGCTTGTCATGTTCAAAGAATTAATTAAACGCAACTTGATTTGATGTTCGCTCCAGGTGCGTTTGCTTCAGGTGGCAGACCTTTCGAACAGATGTCAAGATTATTTTAATCATAAATATTATGACTTTCCTTGTAGCACCTTGTATGTATAATCCCTATTATAGGAAAACGGGCAGGCACAGGCTTAATAATAAAATAATTCCGTTTTAATTTTACACCTGTCACACTTTTTTGTTTCAGTAATCTGTCTATGGCCATCTGTTATCGAATAGCAGAACTAAGCCACAAAACCAAGTTTAGAACACTACTAGTGACATCTAGTTCTTAACTTAGTAAACTTAACACTGCCATCTCTCATCCATTTTCATAAAAAAATCATGTTTACTTTTTAACTGTTGCCAAATTTATTCAGGAGATGTCACTATTTCAAATCATTGGCCACAATACAATCGGTTGTATTGCTGTTAGGATTTCGTATCGGTAATTTATTTCTATTAATTTACGCTAAAAATGTGACAAAGTTTATGCTATGTGTTGAGTGTGACTTCAGTACTGTATTGGTGAGTTATTCATTAATAAAAATATGTAGTACATGCACACATCATAATAATTGTTTGTTTTTGTCCTAAAATGATTGAACACCTAGCAGTAACAGGAATAGTTTTACTGTTTGCATTAATTTTCATTGTTTTACTACCTATCAAAGTAAATGCTAGATACAATATAAGAGTAGTTACTTTATAGAGTATTAAATCCAGATAGAATGTACCTAGTCCAATAACACTGCAGGAAATCGAATGTAGACTACATTCAAATGCCGTCTGCAAATTGATGAATATTGAATCAGTCGGGCGTTCGTTTATCTACTATAGACAGCTGCCGGCTAACCTACGTCTAAAACTAGTAGCAGACAAAAAATAAAGCATAGTTTCGTCATTATTTATAAAATTATAGGTAAGTACTTAGGTAGGTACTTATTTATTTAATCTGCAACCGTCAAGTTCGTTAAATTCTCGCTATTTTCTATGTGTGCGTGCTGTGAGAAAATTCTAAAGACCTGACGTTTTTGTTACAAAATTATGTAAGCAGCACTTTATCTTGAGTCTAGCTATTTATAGGAAGCTACCAAATGCCGGCAAAGAAAGTGCATCGTGTCAAGTGTCACTATGATTCTGTCCTACCTTGGTACCTTGGTAGGTAGGTAGGTACTTACCTAAGGTTTTTGTAGTTTATATTTTTTACTTCGGTTGTAGCTTTATCAGCAATTAGCAATCCGCAATTATATAAACTTTCGGTTAGATTAGTACGTATTAGGTAGGCTTCTTGTAAGTGAAAAATATCGTCCGTTGAGTTCCGCCACCAATCCTACTTCCTACTAAAATATTATAAACGCGAAAGTTTATATGGATGGATGGATAGATTGATGGATGTTTGTTACTCTTTCACGCAAAAACTGCTGAACGGATTTGGATGCACTTTGGCACACAAATAGTTTATAACCAGGATTAACACATAGGATACTTTTTATCCCGATATTCTCACGGGATCGAAACTTAAGCGGGTGAAACCGCGGGGCGCATCTGGTCCACCGTATTTTAATTTTCAACTTACTAAAAAAAAAGGAAGTGGTTATGCATTAGCAGAGTTTCTTTTAAGCCACTCAATGGGGAGTTTTTCAACCTACAATACCATACAAATATTAAAAAAATATATGCAATACCACAGGTATGGGTGTAGGTATGCTTTACCTAAAATTACATTTTTCTAAAATCTGGCAACACTTTAGCAAAACCCTTTTGTCATTGGTGTTGCAAGTGTCCAACGGAATTTACCCCTTCAAGGTTTTCAAGGAAGATCCTGCACCCTTGCGTAACACACTGTCAGTAACAATGGGTTTAATTTTGACAATTCAACAACATTCATTGCGTTAGTTACGTTGCTGAGCAGACAAATTTTTCGAACACACAAAGCAATGGATTAGCAATATCCTTCCCCAAAATGATTCAGATTGAGATTGATAGTGTGTTTCGCAGTTAGGGTCCTGATTGCCAAATGGTGCTACACAAAAAAGTGTATGAATACAGATAAAAGCAGTTTCTAATACCTAATAGATTTCACATCGAATTCTACTCAAATCCAAAACACCTTCTCAAAAAAAGCGTCCTTTTTATAGTAAGTACACCCATCCAAATAATAGTTGGACGTAGTTAAGCAAAAAGGACTCAACCCACAAAAAGTAATTTTTGAGTTCTCCGAATAAACTCCGCATTGCGTACGAAGCGAGTACTCTGTAAAGTCCTAGAGAGAGGACACTAGACGTAATAGGACACTCCTTCGTCCGATTTGAGGTCATAGCTAATCTTACATTATCGATCACCTAGGTATAACATTGCAATAAGTAATATTAACATACCTACTTAGCAGTTAAAAAATACTTTGCAAAATGTCCCGTGTTTGGACGCCATTAGTGTATTTTAATAATTCCCACGAAGAAAGCGTAGGTGGTACTATGAATACCCGGAAACGAACCTCCCACTCGTCAGCTTCCGAGCTTTTATTAAACAAGTTGGATCACTTTCTAGGAAAAACATGGAAATAAAATTAATTTGAACTTATTTGATCTGCGCTAAAGATAAAATAGATCATCATTCTATTTATATGTTGGATTGACGTCATTGAGGGCTTTTATTAACCTTTTGGGTGATGTCAAACTAGGGTTGCCATTTCAAAAGTTGAAAAGTCTAACAGAGTACGGACATTTTAATTTAATTATTTCTGTCTGAGTATTAATTTAATTTTTATGGTTCTGTACCTCCGTCCTCCGGACCGTCCTCCGTCTGTGGTCCGGACACTTCGTTGTCCGTCTCTCTTTATTCCCCTCCCACATATAACCCGTCTGCCTTCTAAGCAAGACTGAACAGGCATCTTCTGGGCACGCTCGTTCAATCATAGACCTCATCCATCGCTTTCCATCAGGCGTGACCGAGGACAAGAGCAGCACCCCAATTGCGTTTGAGTAACACACAATCAATCAGAATCTAAATAATTTTGAAGCAAATTGCTAATCCATTGCTTCCTAAGTTCGAAAAATTTGTCTGCTCAACACGCAAATAACGCAATCAATGTTGTTGAACTGTCAAAATGAAACTGATTCCGATTAATCGTGTGTCCTCAGTATTGTACTTACAGAAATAGAAAAGAAAACTTACCTGACGCAAACATAACTTTATGTATAGCGTGGGGACATCGACGCGCAACTTGATACCATGGATTCAGTATATTAAAAAAGAAATTGCTTCGCTAACATTTAGACCGCGTAGGCAGTTGGTATATATAGCACTTTTCTATGAAACGGCAAAGGGGCAATTCTCGTAATTTTAAGATCGTTCACAGTCTGGGGGCCTAAAAAGGCCACTTTAAGAAATACCTCTAAAAGCTATTCATTTCCTGAATTCCCAGCAGATCATTAGCAATTCCTCTAATTTTCGTTAAATGGTTACTTACACATAATAGTTTAATAACCTACAGTTAATTTCATATCAATCATATTTGGTGTAAACATTGGTGGACCATTTTACGAATTTCCATACAAAACTGTCAAACAGGTAAATTGCGTGATATGAATTGCACACAGATCATATTATGAATTGTCAGTTTGTGACCATTTTACGATTTTTAATATGATTCATATTGTTATATGATTCTGCCAAAGTGGCCTTTTTAGGCCCCCTGATCTCAGTCTCAATCTGTCAAAAATACCTCTAATTTCCTTACATTTTGACAAGTTTTTGACATTTGTTTATCGCCAGGATGACACTGCGACTAGATTATGAACGTTTTAAATTACGAGAATTGGCCTTCAGATCTTGTATTTGATAAGAACTTCAACGCAGGAGAGTTCAGAATCATTTCCTGAATCCATGGTTACAGTTTGCGCGTCGATGTCCCTGCCTGCCTGTATTAAAACTTAGAAGTGACAAAAATACCATAGGTATTCATTTGTACACAGACACACCTACACACTCTGGCTAGCTCAGGCCAGCAGATAAATGCAAAGTGAATGCCCGGCGGAAATGCAAAATACCTGTGGGGGTACCGCGGCATGGTCTATGTGTGGTATCTCCGAGTTAATTAACTCATGCTAGTACAAAGAATGTGCGGAAGTCAGACTAAATACTAAAATACCAAATCTGTCCAGCCTTTTGCCAACTATGTTGAGGTTGGCTTCTAGTCTGACCAGCGGGGTAATTGCGTAACACACTAACAGCAGTAATGGGTATCATTTTGACAGTTCAACAACATTCATTACGTTATTTCCGTGGTTGCGCAAACAATTTTTTCGAACATAATTTATGAAACAATGGATTAGCAATATTCTTCAAAATGATTCAGCTTGTGATTGAAAGTGTGTTACGCATTTAGGATGGAGATGCAGCTGAATACCAGTATTTTACATGGAGCGACTGCCTATCTGACCTCTACAACCCAGTTACTGGGTTCCACGATACCCCTTGGTAAGACTGAATGTCATACTTTAGGGCTTCTGACTACCCGTAACGACTCTCAAATATATACAAATGGCAGCCGGGATCAACAGCTTAACGTGTTTTCCGAGGCACGGAGTCTTGATGTGTAATGGATGGTCACCCATCCACGAACCGACCGCGGCAAGCGTAGCTTAACCTTTGATCTGTGTGGTCGTTATTATTTAGCGTCGCCATGAGCCCCATCAGCAAAGTTAAAAATAACGACGTTTAAAAACCACCCTTTCACTCATTCATTATTCATTGATTTTAAGTTATCACACAAAACTTAAAAAAAACTCAATTCAAAATCAACTAACAACCACCATAATGAAATCCCGCCAAAAATCCATAACAAAAAGAATACAGTATAACCCGACTTTCCTATTTGAGTAAAAAGAATTACCAAGTACGTGGCGCGAGGCGAAACGGGTGACGTGTGATTGTCTCTGTCACTCCTACTGGGGGAGTGTTGCTGTCCTTTTCTCACTTCTCACTCGCTTCAGACGTGTGACATCCCGTGGGCTTTGACTGCGGTCTAGGGTTGTACGAAGGCGATTAAAATAATAATATTTATTGTGATTTTAAAGGGTTGTGGTTTTCGAAATGAAATTGCTTTTTAGGTACTTACTTACTAATTTTCTGGGGCCTGTAGCTAAAAAATAACAGCCACACGGGTTGATCTTCAAGGTTAAGCAACACTTGCCGAGGTCGGTCTATAGATGGGTGGTCGACCATCCATTATTTACCGAGACCCCTCCGCGCCTCGGAAAGCACGTTAACCCGTTGGTCCCGGCTGTCATTTATAGGACTTTAGGTAGGTATCGTATTACCCAGTAACTGGGTTGTGGTGGTCAGATAGGCAGTCGCTCCATATAAAATACTGGCTGCATCCGGTTAGTTTGGAAACCGATCCCAACATAGTTGGGAAAAAGCTGGGCAGATAATGGCTCGACGATGAATGAACCCTCCTCATAATAAAATTATTGTATTTTATGCCTATAGAAGTTGAATGAACTTGAAACTCAGCGGTTACCTAAATACCTACTCACCTATATTTTGCGGTTTTCCTCATAGGTTCCGGTAATATGGAATCTGCTTGTTAACATTGGCTTTAAATTCTTTTGACACAGTTTTTACCTTACAATTTTACTATTTATCTAGGCTGAAATATCCCACAGCTGGGCAAAGAAATACGAGTAACTCTGGCTTTTCTGTTCATGTATTCATTTTAGTCATCTGCCTAGCCAACTATCTTGGGGTCAGCTTCCAGATTAACTGGATGCAACTGAGCTAAACCAACTTCTGCCCGCGTGAAATGTCTTGTTCTCCCGACCCAGCACGTCGCATCGCATCGCCTGCCGGAGCCTATCACTTCGTTTTCACTTCGCGTTCGTTCTGACTTCTTTCATTTTGCTCGGCTCCTAAGATTCATACTAAATCAGCCTCTATTGTTCCCACTGCTGGGACACAGGCCTCCTCTCTTCAAGAGGGAGTGGGCTGTAAGGGACTACTCACACTTATTCAGCTCTGTTCAGCTTTTGTCCATAGAAAACAACGATTTTGTATGGAATGCGTACGCGGTCGTAAAGCTGAACGGATCAAGCGCGGTCCGAGGGGGGGGACGGTCGTGGGGGTCATGGGACACCCCCCAAAATCATTCAAGCTGTCGAGAGTCTGCATGATTTACTTGCCTTACTAACTTAAGTTACTAACTTACTACTTGGTGACCCCCCCCAAAATATTGGGCTGCGACCGCGCCTGGAACGGATGCGTTCGCATTCCATACAAATCGATGTTTTCTATGGACAAAAGCTGAACAGAGCTGAATAAGTGTGCGCGGGCCCAGTGCGTGTTGGTAGATGTCACATGTCTTCGAATATTTGGTTCTAGGACATGCCGGTTTCCTCACGATGTTTTCCTTCACCGTTTTGAGAGCAGTGGTGATGAAATAATTTACACAAAGTAAAGCGCCTGTTTGGGTACGAACCCACGACCTAGAACTCGTAAGTCGCGGCCGTTACCACTGGGTCACCAATACCCTCAAGAGTCATAGCGTGATATTAAATAGTCTATAGTATAGCCTTCCTCAAGCATTGGGCTAAAAATAAAAAAAAATAAAAAAACAATTCCGACTGGTAGCGGCCAGCGCTGGGACATTTATTTTTTAAATGTCGTAGCATCATGCTGAGAGAGGAGCCTTTTGGCCTCGTACAGGAGGCCAAAAGGCTCCTTTCCGTTTCATTTTTCTTTTTGTATTTTTTTTTTTTTTGTATAAGTAAGTAATTTGGTTTTGTTACTTTTTTTTTTACTTATTTTGGTTTTTTTTATTTGTGATTGTGTTTAGTTTAGTTTTATGATTTTTCTGTACGAGTCGCAATAAATACTTTTTCTACATTCTTTCTTTTTTTCTGGTAGTTCCAGAGATTACCCCCTATAAACATACAAACAAACAAACTTTTACCTCTTTATAATACTAGTATAGAAGTACCTATAAATTTTAAAATAAACAACAACAACCAGCCCTGCCGGCCGCCGCCCTCTCGCATAAAATCAATATTAATGGAGGTCGTCGTTTCACCTCTAGATGTAGCATGTCTCTCACTTTATCAACATTACTACTGCATATCGAGTATTGATTGCTTTTATTTGGGAAACGATTTTTAATCGATACTTTAGAGCTGGGTTTAATCCCAGCCGGATAGTAGATGGACAGTGTACGGTGTCGCGGAGGTTTGTGTTCCAATTTCGATTTCAAATTCAAGTTCTAAAATAGAATTTTTAATCTATCTCATCGGATCATCATCTGCCAGCCTTTTCCCAACTTTGTTGGGGCCGGCTTCCAGTCTAACCGGATTCAGCTGAATATGTACTAGTATTTCACATGGAGCGACTGCCTATCTGACCTCCACAACCCAGTTACTGGGTAATACGATACCCCTTGGTATGTACCAACCGACAGCTTAACGTGCTTTCCGAGGCAAGGAGGGGTCTTGCTATGTAAAGATGGTCACCCATCCACGGACCGACCGCGGCAAGTGTAGCTTGACCTGATCGATCGACCCGTGCGACCCGTGCGGCTGTTATTACTTAGCCACAAACCTCAACGGACGTACTTACAGAAATAAAATCATTTATCATTTACCTACACTCACTCCCCAATTTTATTTATGAACCAAAAGAATCCGTAGACTCGAATCACAATAATCCGAAGCGCTAATAATAATATAAAAGATTAAAAGTGTGATGTCAAAAGAATCCAGTTTTAAGGAATTCAAAACGTAGTTTATTTTTAGAAAGAAATCATTTTTACGTTCAACGGTATTCAAAACTCTTCGACATTGATTGTACGAAATTGTGGGGTGACTATGTGTTTTTTTTGTATTATTGGGACGGTCCTGATTTTGTGTCGTAAAATATGTATTTGTTGAATAAAATTAAGAATAAGAAACGTTAAAAATAATAAGTCAAGTTAATTTATTTATGCATCTGTCACGTCACGACATGTCACGTCACGTGTCACGTCACGTCACCTTCCACCGTCACCTCACGTCTTCTTCCCATGAGGGTAGGCAGAAACTATAGAACACCACCTGCTACGATCCTTACATACTCATTTTGCTTCGTTAATCCTACTAATATATAAACGCGAAAGGATGGATGGATGGATGGATGTTTGTTACTCTTTCACGCAAAAACGAATGAACGGATTAGGATGAAATTTGGCACACAGATAGTTTATAACCGGGATTATCACATAGGAAACTTTTTAACCCGATATTCCCATGGGATCGCAACCTATGCGGGTGAAACCGCTGGGCGCAGCTAGTGTCTCATAAGATAAACAAAACAAAAGATGATGAAAATAAGATGACGGTACATTTTTTTCATAAGATTTCATAAGAAGAGATTTTATTCACACGATGGTAGCTATTCCTACTATGTAATATTATAAACGCGAAACGTTGTGAGGATGGATGGATGTTTGCTACTGTTCCCCGCAAAAACTACTGCACGCATTTTGATGAAACTTTACAGTAATATAGCTTATACATTAGAATAACACATAGGATAATTTTTATCCCGATATTCGCACACTTATGCGGGTGAAACCGCGGGGCAATGCTAGTAGGTAATAACAGCGGCTAATAATACAGGACTAAAATAAAATCTATCCTATCCTATCTATTTAAGGAAACGAATTGGAGAGAAGTCTTTGTGATAGACTTAGAAACCAACCCACTACGGGGTAATTACGTAACAGCGTAACATACTTACAGTAGCAACGTCTTTCATTTTGACAGCTCAAAAAATTAATTGCGTTATTTACGTATTTATTTAAAAAACATTAATTGCGTTATCGACGTTTTCGAACATATGAAGCAATGGATTAGCAATATCCTCGAAAATGATTCAGATTGTGATACACAGTGTGTTACCCAATTAGGATGCAGTATATCATATAAGATGATCTTATATCATGTTGGATCGAGCTATATGAGAATAGCACATGTCATGGTAATTTTTTTGTTAGTATTGGTTACTCTTTTTCCTGACGTGAAGGCTTTTTGACGCAGCGCATGCTCAAGAACTTATACAATGTGTAACAGAAACCCTATTGCTATCCTTAAGCACTAAAGATAATAACAGCTGGTATAGAATCACTATACATAGTTTCAACTCAAAAAAAAAAACTAAGAATTGATACCAAATTTTCGGTTTCATATGTTTCTTAAATTCAAATCATAACAAACATGTCGCCGCCCTACGTAGGTCAATAACTTTCCACGTTACTTGCCAATATCACGATAAATCTCTTCCGTAATTTTGCGCGCCTAGTTTGGTTTCTGGTATCAATGTATTCTCATAACTTCCGAACATGAAGAGACAAGATTATAAAACCTTTCTGATATCGTTTGATATCATCCAAAGAAGCCGTGCCCTTGGTATGTATCCCTTTCCGTTACACATTGTATAACTATGATAGATTACTTTGTTATAAGTAAGTAATCATTTCCTATTAAGTTAGCGTTATTACAGTTCATAAATATTGTAATTAAGGGTAATTTAATTAATTACGCCGTGGTTTCCTTACGATATTGTAAATGGTTTTGCATAGACTAGGATATTATGACGCCCTCGCGGCTGTAAAATTACAAGTAAGATGTTAGCAGCTTTAATGTATTTATACTAATACTAAAAATAAAGCTGAAGAGTTGGTTTGTTTGTTTGAACGCGCTTATCTCTGGAACAATCAGTCGGATTTGATGATTGCATTTGATAGCCTAATTCTTGAGGAAGGCTATAGGCTATTTAACATCACGCTAGGACCTTTGGGAGCTGAGTAAAAAGAAGAAATTCAGAAAGAACCCTAAGCGAAAACAAAGCAAAAGCGCGGGCAGGCGATGCGATGCGACGGGGTCGGTCGGGGGAACATAAATTTTCACGCGGACGAAGTCGCGGGTAGAAACTAGTATTTTATATTATTTTCTGTTTTTTTCGTTGTCTTTTTGAGGAGGCAGACTTGCCTTAATGTATCGTTTGCTCAATATACTTTAGGCTAATAATTGCAGTGTGTTACCCGTGACCTAGTCTACTAATACGTATTTATTGTAAACCTAAGAAAATTATACTTATGAACCTTGGCTAAGTGTTTCTTTACCTAACCTAATTTGTTGACGGCCTGCGCAGCCTACCTGCAAAGCCCTAGCCGTTACACCGCATTTCAGCACAATTTTTCAAAGATCCTTGGGCTGCTGCAGCATCCAACTTCTCTAGCATACATCATATCCACATACGGTGGTCAGCAATCCGTACGTAAACGTGTTCATTGTGCTAAAATCCAAAAGTTACACACGCAGAGATTTTTAATAACCACCATTACCTTCCCGATTTTCATCAAATCAGACAAAAAAGTGAACCTTCCTTAAAAACTCCTATTGCAAGAAATGTCCTAACTCTTCTCACCAACATGGTCGCCACACCGGTACAGTCGGCGACAGCTGCATCAGAATATCCTATTACATGCAAAAAAACACCCTACTTTGAAGTTATTAGTTAAATTTATTGTACACTACAAATGTAACTTGTAAGTTATAAACTTTACTACGACTGCTCATTTAAAACTGACAGTTAAAACAAACTGTTTAACAAATTTACACCGTATAATGAAATTATAATTACTTAGCAGTCTTAAACAGGAGAAGGTAAGTTTAGTACTAGTTTAGTGTTAAAGGGATACCAGCTAGATAATTAATTATTTCTTTAAAAATATAATTTTAATTTATTTTCAATAATTTGTTTCGATTTTTAGGGTTCCGTACCTCGAAAGGAAAAAACGGAAACCTTATTGGATCACTTTGTTGTCCGTTCGTCTGTCTGTCAAGACCCCTTTTCTCAGGAACGCGTGGAGGTATCAAGCTGGAATTTATATCAAATACTCAGACTAAGACCCTTGAAGCTGTGAAAAAAACAAACTTCTAAGCCAACGCAATCAAAAGATACAGCCGTTTATGCCGCAAATTTTCGACACTCGCAAGGGAATCGAAACCTACAGGGTACTTCCCGTGAACTCAGAATCATGAAATTTGGTACGAAGCAACGTCTTATAGCACAGATAAAGGAAAAATTGCGAAAACCGTAAATACAACAACATATAATATTTTAAATTGTACGGAACCCTCGGTGCGCAAGTCCGACTCGCACTTGGCCGGTTTTTATTTACTAACATAGTTTTAAGATAATGTAATTCTAACAAAATATGGACATTTAAATAGTCTTAAATTAAACGAATTTTATTTTCATTTATAACAGCACCCTAATTGCGTAACACGCTAGCAATCACAATCTGAATCAATTTTAACCGACTTAAAAAAAAGGAGGAGGTTCTCAAATCGGTTATTTTTTTATGTTTGTTACCTCAGAACTCCGTTATTTATAAGCCGCTTTGCAAAATTATTTTTTAATGGACAAGTTATGCCATATAAATTTTATTAACTTTGCTTGTGTAGTTTTCGAGTTAACTTCAATAATACGATTTTTTTCCACTTAGTTTATATTGATGATGTTTTAATAACTTCTTTTCACTGATATTTACATAGCAACTAGTGTTATATGAATTTTTGTGGGGCAGTGTACAACTAAAAAGTTTTTATGAAGGATATGTCTAATCCATTGCTTCATATGTTCAAAAAATTTGTCTGTCTTTTAGAGGTATGAGGAACAGGGTGTAAAGTTCACTCATCCTCGATAGAAAAGGGAGGACCTCCGACCAGACGGGTGTTGTGTCTGGTGGGCAACTGCCCCAAGTTTGTATATATGCTAATTGCGCGGTAAACTCTGCTTGCGAGATGCAGGATTTGCGTGACGTCAGTATGACGCGTTGTTCGCATATGGCGTTGTAGACACCGCTACAGTCCAACAGCGTAAATAACGCAATGAATGTTATTGAACCGTCAAAATGAAAGTCATTCCTACTCTTAGTGCATTAAGTAACTACCCTGCTGGATATTTTTAAGTGAAATGTGGGTGTACTATAGGTACGCACGGCTACAGATCAAGCTATACAAAACCAGTATAAGCTGTCTACTGATTGTACGAAAAACCTATACAATGCGAGGTCAGCTAAAACTGGAAATGTATAGCTTGATGTGTAGCCGTGTGTACACTCCTGCCAAACCCTCCGAGTATTACAGGCGTGATGTTTTGTTATAGGTGCTTTTCGCGTAACTTACATGAGTATGAATGTGAAAATGATGTTGTAACTTGTAGGTAACCAACTTTGATAAACTTCAATTGTTTTTAGTTTGATGACTTGAAGAAGTCTTGAATTCAGATAGGCAGTCGCTTCATGTAAAAACTGATATTCAGCTGCATCCGGTTATGCTAGGCAAAGTCCACCCTACTCTCTTTCCACCTCTTTTAGTCCAGAGCTGCCAAGAACCAATCTTTATTAATCGGTGAATTCCGTAATTACATAAACAATTAGAAAGCCATTGTGTATCGCGTTCGATACAAGGATTAAAGGAGTTCAGCTCATCCCGCCATCTCTGTCTGGGCCTGCCACGATGTCGTTTGCCATTAAACTTCTACAATTCCAAAAAATCTTTTTAATTTACGACATTTAGCTACGGTTCGGCGACTTCGTAGTCCCCAACCGTAAAATGGCTCTAATAAAATTATCCCATAGTATACATTTGATTAACATACACCCTACAACTTAAAAAAACATATCTTTAAAATAGGCCTGTATTATTTTATCCTTCGATAAATTGTCTAAAGCACAAGTTTAGATTACTCAGCCAAACCAGTTGGCCCCCCTAATGAGATTTAATTACGATACAAGAACAAGACCACTACAGATACATGAAAAAGTAACCTCAAAACTGGTTTAAAAATTTCTCCGATGATCCTTACAAAAAAATATTAACTTGTTGATACAAACGTCATATATACTAGCTTTAGTTGTAACTTCCGTCAAATAAGTCCATTATAACCCGATCTAGATTAAAAAGGATAACAAGACGTATGACAGTTCTTGCAAACTGGCCGCCATTACCTCACGGGAGCGTTGACCTCGCATATGTGGTGACCGCTTGCTGTCAAGTCGGCGAATCAATCTGCCATCGATATTATTGATACTTAGACTTTATAATCTGTGCTTTGGTACCTGTACTGGGATCTAGATTATCTAGTTCATTCTGTACGCAGTGGTTTTTTTTGGCGGCATTATTTGTAATTCGACTGTCTGTAGATTGTCCTTTGCTTGGCATAACGGAAAAGAATGGCTGGTTAATTATGTGCGTATGTGCACAATGCTAGTGTGAGACTGAGCACAGCTTCTACGTTCTTCATGGATTCCAAACTTACAAGGTTTCTCCTTAAAAACTGCTTTTTCGAATAATACCATAACATCCCAACATTCACAACTGTATTTCTTGAAATGCTAGCAGAGGTGTATAATAATTGTGCACGCCCGTTTCGCCATATGTTTCAGACCCCCCGTGTGCCAATGTTGTTTTATATTCTCCCAATAATCGACATTCCAAAGGACTTTTTCAGTGGGATATTGAAGGATATTGATTGGAAAGATGCTGTCAGCTGTCTATTATTGATTTATTCGCCTTCTAAGTTAGAAAATTTGCAATATTCTGGGTACCTATCTATGCTAATAGTATTTATGGCAGTGTCATCTCAAGGACTCTGGGTTCCATTTTTGAAAACCACATTTTGTTTGTTTACGTCAATACTTTCGATTTTATATTTTCTTGTCTCGTTTTGGCAAAATGATGTAATTGTTACAGAATTTTGCTCAATCGCTGCCCTAAAACCAACTGTTTCGAAATTAAATGGCTACCGCACCCACCCCCATTCGTGAGTGAAGTTATAAAGACAAACATAACGCTAGCTTCCTCGCTGGGTAAACAGGAAGGCCCGTATGTCTACAAAGGTCCTTACCGCGTTTTGTTTTGTTTCCTATATTTTTTATAAGTATGGATGTTCTATTATTATATCCCGTTGTTGTGGAGCATAGACAAAGGAAAGCCAACTTTTAATAAAAATGAGTTCCTAATCAAAAATTTTGGAGACCTTTTTCTGATCCCAGATAGAGGTCAAAGGCATTTAGGACTTTGAGAAGTCTAGACGCAAACTGAAGTAACTTGATGTGTTGTTATCATTACGTAAGTATGTAGGTAGGTATTAGGTACGTCTAAGTAGTTTTACGTGGGAAGATAAATTTCTATTATTATCATTTGATTAGTTTTATTAGGAAAACAGGCAGGTTGGTTTCATTTAGTCGAAGCAGGTGGCGTCCTGTAGTTTCTGCCTAACCCCATGGGAAGAATGGGAATGGCAATGGAATTTATGTATGGCTGTGTACCTATGTGTAGTTTTATTATTGATCCTAAATTCTAAACTGCTCCTAACCAAAAGTCAATATACACGAAGTTTTTGACATAAAATCAATATTAAAACCGATTGCAAGCCCAGGATTCTGGGAAATTTAAGATTATAACCAAACAATCTTTGATTATTCCGGGAATTGAACCTGGCATTTCCGTGTTTTCTCCTAATATTGCTGCGTAACGTCAGGAAGTTACACAGGTAACAGTCTCTTTCGAACTATCTTAAGTATAAGCAGTGTATAATATTCCCACTGCTGGGACACAGGCCTCCTCTCTGTGAGAGGGAGTGGGCCCAGTGCGTTGGCGGATGTGAGATGTCACATGTATATCTTCGAATTTTTAGTTCTAGGACATGTCGGTTTCCTTTCGATGTTTTCCTCCACCCTTTTGAGAGCAGGTGGTGATGAAATAATTTACTTACTACACGAAGTAAACTACATATGTATTAGTCCTATCGAACTACATCTGCTCAATCCGCATTAGTATTATTACGAGTTTTGAATACTTAATCGCTCCTATCTACATTTCATTGTTCCACGCCGAGCGCAAAAGGGGACTATACGCCATTCTGTGCCCACTAACAGGTAGACACAACCGTACCGGTGAAAAGAGACAAAACCATAGCGATTGCCCACCGCTACATTTTAACACGAACGTTTAGACAGACGGACTTTCTTTCACATCGTACGACCAATCAATACAATAACAATCACACAACCTGTCACGCCAACATACGCAAATACACATACAAACGACTCAAAACGATGCCACCGTCGCATTGGACGCGAAAAAATAGCCTAAAAACATGTGCGATAAGTGTATAGAGTGTGTTTTAACTACAGGACGCTACATCGGTTAGGCTTTGAGCGCACGGGGACGCGACGCGTTGTAATCTGCGATCAAAATGGAAGCCGTCGGCCATCTTAGGTCTGCCGCGAGCGAGAGAGCGGTCCGCTTCGGGAATTTGGGAAATTGGTGTTTTTTTCTGTTGTAAAGAGAGCAGTATATAAGAGGTCGGTAGGCAGAGGACAGGGCGGGCTAGCGGGGGGAGTCTCGGCACGGGCAAAGCGGTGTGAAGGGAAAGAACTGCGGTCGGTCCGCGCGGAGTTAAATGACCCGCGATAGGTCTCGAGATATTTCGCTCGTAAATCAATGTCACTTGGATTATCTGATGCGAAAACGGAGTTTCGAATTATATGTATTATTGTTTTATACAAATTCCTAAAGTATTTGCTAGACTTACGAAATGATACGCTGTGATGTATGGCGTATTGAAAATCTGTAGTTTTAAATAAATACTAAACCACCTAAACAAATAAAAACTCCTGCACGCCGCGCGCCTGCTGTTTGCGTCAATGATCGATATAAAACAAATCGCATTATTGCAAATTAATTTATTGATAAGTAGGCTAAAATAGGTTAGGTAAAGTGCAATCGACTAGTATGTACCCAGGAAGTTAGAGATTTGCTAGTATACCAGCACCTAGTTTAAATACACCATACACTAACACTAACACGGTACTAACATTCGTTATGCAAAACCGACAACATATCAACATAATCAAATGTTCAAATACGGCGTGCGAAACGGTGCGTTATCGCATTGTATTGTTGTGCAGGTAGGACTCGCGGTCGCGACGTATCTCGGGACGGGCGTCCGTTCTGCTCACGCCGTGTGTACCGGCCACCTATCTTTCATTGCACGTACGCGCGACGCGCGGGGGGGTGGGCGCCGCGCGGCATACGCGGGGCCATCTTGCTTGTGATCGTCGAATTGCTCGCGTCTCCGACACACAAATCGGTTTTAATTCGCACTAATTAACAGTTAAACACAATAAAAACAATATAAATAAGTGTCGTAACACATCTAATTAGTGTATAACGTCGTGATCCGAAACATTGTTGACATAAATTGTGTGTTGTTGTTTTATGTGTGTGTGCATTCCAACTGTCTAGGTGAGTAGTCAGTAGTCTCTTTGTGCGCGACGACAATTATCATTCTGATCGATTCGGCCGGCGCGGGGGTGTGCAGTCGGGCCGTTTTATATCTTTTGTTGTTTTGTAAATCAATAATTTTAGTGGCGGCTAGCTGTGTCCCTTGCGTTCTTAACACAATATTCGTGTAACGGCGAGGTGTTGCCGTGAGTTCTGCAACAGTTATTTATTAAATCGTGCTTCTTTATCGTGCATCGATTGAGTACTAAGCGGTGCGAAAGTTTGTTCTCTATTACTGTTATAACTCGAGTGCTAAAGTGATTCACCATAATCAGGTATACTATGCTTACGATAACATTCATTTGTTTTTATTTGTGTTCGAAATTAAAATGTTTCCTTTTTCGTCTGTTTTATTTAAATTGTTGCCAGGTGTGTGCAATGTGATTGGTAAATCAGTCCGAACCGTTGCAACGTCTAATAATAGACCAGTTTTTATTTCATGAGCAAACGGTTTAAAGTATGCAATTATTAGTTTTTTATAAATTGTGTGTTAGCTTGACAACGCTTCGATATTTTCAAGTGCTCTTTAGATAAGGTTTAGCGTCGCATTAGGTCATCACTCCGTACTTGTTAGTTAGTTATATTATTTCGTGTTTAGATACAGCTGTACATAAGTCATTCAAAGGTGAATAGGTGTGTGAAACCGAGAAGCATTTCAGATAACTTTTAAAGGTACGCAAAACCGGCTTGCTTTGTGCTAAATAATCGATTTAAAATGTGAAAAAAGTAACAGATATTATTGCTTAACATTACTGTAGTAACTACATACGTGATTATAGTTGTCAATGTTTTCTTTTTATATACGTACCTAGCTTATGTACTTCTTTAAATACCTAACTATTATTCTTAACGACATCATAGCGTTTGATAATGTTCTCGTATTCATTTAAATAGTGTTGATATTTACCTTGTAAAATACTTAACTACCTATAGCAAATAAAGGTATCCTACTTATGAAACTAAAACTATGATTAACTATACATGACTACTATGAAATAAAAATACCTACACAAATTAATAATAAATAAAAAAAATAATTAATAAAAATATAATCTCGAATTATTCAAAACGATCACTTAAATAAATAAATCAACAACTATATGGTAGGTACATAACTATCTCGAATTTATAAAAAAAACAATGTTCAGAAAAGAGATTGACACGAAAAAGTGTTTAATGACTGATAATAGTGAAACAAGGTCAATAACATCACCATTCATTCATAATAACGTGGTTTCACGAAAGATTAAATTATAAATAGGTATAACTATCTGTATAATACGTAATATAACATGATAAACTCGTTGAATCATAGAGATAACAAGAAAATGTAAATTAAAACAATAACAATAAGGTTTCATGTGAGTACGAACACACCGAAATACAAAAAAAAAGTTTGAGCTTGAGCATATTATTCAAAATTCGAACGCGTCCACCGTAATGGCGGATACAAGCACATCGAGCATGAAATAATTGCATTCGTTCACGACCGCGCCTTGTGAACGGCCTCTCCGGCATATTAGCTAGACATACCCATGTACTTTAGAGTTACTGCCTATCGTTATTACCCGAATACGTGAAATTGTGTGAACGCGATCCCCGAGTGAGCGGTGCGCTGCGCTCATCTCGACTTTGTCGCGTTGCATTCCATTCCTCTCCTCAGACAAGACGGGTCATCGTTGTGTTTTTTTTACGAACATTGGCTCGAGGTGCTCTCAACTCAACCGCTTATTATGCGACCGACGGAAAGCGTCAGTTTCCAACTTGTGTAAATGTAATTACCTATGTCGTCCATAAATTGTTAGGGTTACCATTTAAATGCTGATTCATCAGTCGTTATGGTTCGCGAGATTTTTATCGCTCCGGTCTGGTCAACGTTTTTCGACAATAAATGATCGTTTGTTTTGTACGCATTGAAAAAGTGATCTATTATATTTATTATGTAATGTAATTCGCATTTTTGTCCACTATTACATTCAGTCCACTGCTGGGCAAGCGTGTCTCTATTAAATACATTAAATAATAATATTATTAAGTTTCCATCGCATAAATTAAAATTCTGATGAACTCATTAAGTATCTAGAAAAATTACCTTCTCCACGTTGAATAATGCTTATTGCATATATCCCTATGATTAAATAATATTTTATCTAAACAGTTTAACGAGATATTTATCTACTAAAACTAAATTAAACATCAATAAAATATGTGACAGACATGAAATAATATGCTAATATGAATATTCTTATACAAATATAGTTAACAAAGTGATGTGCCCAGCACTCCCAACTACATACACAGCGAAAACTGTGCCCCATCACACAAAGTTTATACGAGGCACACAATAATATCGAAACACGGTGTTGCTAGTTGGAAAACGGGCAACGAAAGGCCTTGTCCCCGATTCCGATGCTGTTACTGCTATAAAAGACATGTAAAGATCGATGCGATCTATGATTAACTCATACACTCATACGCGTTTGTTAATATTGAACACAGTTCTCGATTAATCGTAAAACGAACGTTTGATTGTGGAAACCTTGGCGTACCTTGTTGGGCGGATGTCCAATGTTTATGTGCCTAAAGGTAGATTTAGCCAGAAAACACACTGGGAGCTTCCGTTTCTGAGATTCTTAATTCCCGAAATCCGAAATCGGTGGGCACCTTTAACACGATTGCCCTTATATCCGGCAATGCTGCAGCAGACATATTGCTAGGTACAGACGCCAGCACATCAAGCTACTACAATCTGTCAAATTTCTTTAATAGATTTTCAACTTTATTGTTAACTAATTAAGGTTCAAAGTTGATTGGGAAAATTTGACAGTTTCGGGTAGCTTGACCTGCTGGCGTCTGTACCTTGTGAGATTGTAGTCTGTGAGTGTTCGTTTTTGTCTGTGCTTGTTATCCTGTCTGTATGAGTCTTGTTACTTGAATTAAACAATATTTTTTTTAAACTAATCTCAGTCGACGAATTATAGTGGCGAAGTGCTGACTCTGAACCTACCTCAACGATCCCTAGCTTTAACTAGAAAATCTTCGGAATGTCAATTCAGTATTATGGGACTTTCTTTGTAACAAATAAACAAAACAATAATATAACAAATAGTATGCATACATAGATGACATACTGCTTCATCTACACCGGTGAAAAATATTCATCACTAGCAGCGCCCCGCGGATTCACACGCATAAGTTTCGATCTCGTGGGAATATCGGGATAAAAAGTATACATTGTGTTAATTCTGGTTATAAACTATCTGTGTGCCAAATTTCATCCAAATCCATTCAGTCGTTTATGCGTGAAAGAGTAACAAACATCCATCCATCTATCCACCCATACAAACTTTCACGTTTATAATATATAAGGTAGGAGTAGGATTATCTTGCCCTTCTCCTATATTTTTTGGGGACTGCTGAGCATGTTTTCTTCCATACAAATCTATCTACCATCACCTCTTTCTAGCCATTATCTTCGTTCCCACAATCCATCCATCGTTTCTTTGATCTTCCTCTATTCTTTTAACTTCTCTCGCGACTTGTCGCCATTCCATTTATATGTATGGGGGTTCCTTCACTACCTTTACCGATTCGCGGTCCTCACTCAAAGACTGGTTTGTTCCAGCGGCCATCGGTCCTTCCATCTGATGGGAGATAGCGCCTGTTGTCTCTAAGCCGTTTTATGCACACGAACGTTCACATAAGAAAACTTGCCAATCTCAGACCGATAGTCTTTTTTTTTTGCTAAGAGGTCATATTTTTTTAGACTGCCGTCTCCCACAGTACCTCTTAAAGGCAAAGGCCTGCCGCCATGCCTTCCGTGTTTCCATTTACCGGTCTATTGCATACTGAAGCGAATCCTTCAGCAAACAGTGTATGTCGTTAACCCCGTCTCCCTCTACGTCTACTGCGTTGTCGTTTCCTGAACTAACTAATCTGGGAAAGAACACGAGGTTTTTTCAACCACGAAAATCTTAAGTATTAACATTACTCCCAGGCAGACCTTTGGATATATTATACAGTGCCTTCCAAAATTTAGTTGACATTTTTCGACTTCAGCCGTGATTTGATACTAAGATTTGAAACTCTAGTTTCAAATATTTGACACTTTTATTGACTATTTCAATAACCTATGAATAATTATTAAAAAAAAAAATCAGGAGGATCACAGCCGAAGTGCAAAAATGTCAACAAAATTTGGAGGGCAGTGTATAATTATATAGATTATTTATTAAATGATTTTCAGCAAGAAGTGTCGGTATTCAGTTAAGATTTTTGTCATAAACACAATTTAAACAAGTGAGCAAGTGTTTGTCCGATATTATTTGTACAGGTGAGTATTGTTTACAAAGAAGAGACTTCAAAGCGGTACAGACGCCAGCAGGTCAAGCTACCCGAAACTGTCAAATTTTACCAATCAACCTTGAACCTTCATACTTCAGCAATAAAGTTTAAAATCTATAAAAGAAATTTGACAGATTGTAGTAGCTTGATGTGCTGGCGTCTGTACATTTGTTGTGTTATTCTAATAAACAGTTTTTGTTACATATTAAGAGCTTAGGCATATCGTCGGAGTGTCGATCAAACGAACAAGTTTGACAGATCGTTCCGAAATTTAAAGGCTTCTACAATAAAATATGACTGTGCCTTTAGAGTCAACATGGCAGATCTGTAAATAAGTCGTCAAATGCTGGTCGATTTTAGATGACTGTAATGTTTGTATCCAAGACAGCAAATTACAAGCATGACACCTTTTTTTGCTCTAAATTCGAGATTGAGACTCGACGAGCTCTGTAGAAGAATAGCAACTAATTCCATGGATAAACAATACTCAAACAAGCAGTCATGGTTCAAAATAAAAGATGGCGTACTTTACCAGTCACGCACCACCAGTTAAATTGTTTTTTTTTTTAGTTAGCTGGGCAAAGGCCTCTCCTTTTTCCCTCCAAACCTCCCTGTCTTGATTGACATTACATAAAGAAAAAAGAACCAATTTGAGCATACAACTCAAACACATGTTCCAAGGTTCCAACGCCACGTTAGCAACCCTAGAGCCAGAAAGAACGTCTAAGCACCACATTCTCACGCACGATAAAACAATTTCATCGTCTAACGCTCCAAATTTACAGAAGAGGTCACTGCAAGCAGTTTGGAAGTCATCAATGGACGTAAGAGCGTGTCCAAAGTAATACATTGTGCAGCCGTTAAAAAAAAGTAATTTGAATCGTTCCATTCATAAAAGACTCCTATTGGTTGTAAGTAACCGTTTAAAACCTTTTTCTTTTCAATTATATTCTTACCTGTGGTGTAACTGGGAAAGTGTTACAGTAGAGTTTAAGCTGATTATTGGTAACACGACAGGTAGCGGGAGAATCAGTAAATTTTCACAGTCTGGTGCAATTTTCTAGGTCTTCATCGGTCATCTACCCTCGTGTCTAGCTTACATCCTTTTTGCCTGAGCCTACCACCATGCTAATACGTCTGAGAAGTCCTCTAAAAAGGCTTCAATCCTTCAAAATACATTTTGCCATGCCCAAGTAATGAAAATACGAAAGGTTTTGAGATTGTAAAATGATTCAAAAACTCGTTTCACAACCAAAACGTTAACCGAATCAACGCTTTCATATAAGGGTATATATCAATTGAATTTAAAATAAGTACCTAGGTCCCTCAGAAGAGTGAGGAACGTGGGCATTTCACCAGACGTGGAATGCACTCCACAAAAACTATCGCCAGCCTGTATTGTTAGCGTTTCGACGATTTTTCGGCAAGTTAGCTTTGTAGAATTTGTTAGTTTCGGCTATTATAACTTAATGATTTAGAAGCGTCATCCTTTCCCGTTTACTTTTACGGTGGTCGTTGAATTACCTAGTAAGTATTTTTACAAATGTTAGGTATGTACTTAGCACGTACTTTAGCTAAGATAATAATATATTTCCGTCTCTATGACAGTAATAACGCTTAGCCAAAGTATTCTACGGGCTAAATGACGTTTATCAATGTCGACCTTACATACAAGCATAATCAGCCTATAACGTTTCCACTGTTAGGACACAGGCCTCCTCTCACAGAGAGGAGGCCTGCACTGGGTCCGCGTGGTGGATTAGATCCACCACGCGGACCCAGTGCTGGTTAGTAGATGTCACATTTCTTCGATTTTTAGGGTTCCGTGCCTCAAAAGGAAAAACAGAACCCATTTATGACCACTTCGTTGTCCGTCTGTCTGTCCGTCAGTCAAGACCCTTTTTCTCAGGAACGCGTGGAGTTATCAAGTTGAAATTAATATCAAATACTCAAGGTTGCAATCCCTTGAAGCAGTGAAAAACTCAAACTTCTGAGTCAACGCAATCAAAAGATACGGGCGTATATGTTCCGAAATCAAAACCTATAATGTACTTCCCGTTGACCTAGAATCATGAAATTTGGCAAGAAGCAATTTCATGTAGCACAAATAAAGGCCGAAAACCGTAAATTTGTATTTTCAACTATTTACATACCTACAAATTTGTACGGAGCCCTCGGTGCGCGAGTCCGACTCGACCTTGACCAGTTTTTTAGTCCTAAGACAAGCCGGTTTCACACGATGTTTTCCTTCACCGTTGTTGAGAGCAGTGGTGATGAAATAAATTACACAAACTAATACGCCCGCCTGGGTCCGAACCCACGACCTTTACTCTTAAGTCCAGGCCGTTACCACTGGACCACCACTGCTCTCTGCCTCACAAACAATGACTCTTAAAGCAAGCTTTGAAAAATCAAATACAGAAATTAAAGACTTAACTAAAACATTTACAGAGTCATGCATATGCCTTTCACATAAGCTACACGCGATAAGTACATTTAAATTCGTACGATTTCCTTCTATTAAGCACACACGATATTTTTCTGCATGGCAATATTGTGCTATTAAGCGCAATAAAACTGCTTCTGGGAACTGAGACTGCACAGGGTAACTCGTTCACATGAGCGTTAGCGCTTACGATGCAAATGACTCATTTTGTAGCGTGTCCTGAGAAACGGGTAACTCCCAGTGCAGTTTGTCATAATGATATGTTTAATCAAGATTTATTAATTTACTAGCAGCGCCCCCCGGTTTCACCCGCATAAGTCTCGATCCCGTGGTAATATCGAGATAAAAAGTATCCTATGTGTTAATCCTGGTTATAAACTACCTGTGTGCCAAATTTAATCCAAATCCGTTCAGTAGTTCTTGCGTGAAAGAGTAACAAACATCCATCCATCCTCAGAAGCTTTCGCGTTTATAATATTAGTAGGATTTGGTACCTTAGCAGGACAATCTAGTTTAATAATCATGCTTAATGTTGGTCACTAATCTGTCCCAAAAATAAACAAAAATAAAAAGTAATAAAAACATTTTTGCCCAAAAATATTACAACTTTTTATTTTACCTTGGCCCCAAACCAGGAAAATGTGATCTTGGTTACCAATTTGGAGGGTTTACCATTTTAACATTTACTTTAAAAACATATTTGGTAATAAAAAAGTAAAATAGGTTTTGTTCACATTACAAATAACTAAGTAAATTATAAAAAAAATGGTGGATATCCCAGTGGCGTGCATTGGTTTTCAGAATAGTTAGGCAGGAATTTTATTTCGTCGTATTAACTTGAACGAGTAAAGACCAATGACAATGTGCGAATAGTACGGGAGCCGAGTAGGCCGTCTGGCGATGGCGACTGCCTACTGCCGCGCGTTTTTGAATTCAGATTTTGTTTTTTGTTAGGTATGATAATTTAGTGGGTTTTCTAATAATGGGTCACACACTATAATATGTAATTGACAGGCTTATGGTAATTTTTCGAGATAGGCACTGCTTATATGCAGTGCCTATATGCAATGCACGCCACTGATATTCCCGCTGCAAAATTCGATCAGTAACAGTAAAGTTGTAGCTTTCCAGCATCGTAATTCCGAAATCATCCTCCGTAGTCATATAGTTTCCTCTTATTCCAAAGTCTTTGAATTTTCCCACCAAACGAGATAGTGGCATAGATTATACTTATATAATTAGAACTTGTAGAATTTAAATGTAAGACATGCCTCCTAAAACTGTTCAACATGCTTCGCTCGAATTGGATTGGTCGCATTTTTCACCTTATCCAAATTGACACTTGATTTATACGAGTGTCCAAGAATTTAAATGATAATTATACCAATTTATTACAAGAAAGGTATGATACAGATATAGCAGTTTTTAAAGCTGTTCATTCTAAATCCTACACTAACTTGCCCTGTCCTCTAGGTGACACTGGAAAGATATGACTATATGAGACAGACAACCAGTCTTTGAATATCTAAAGACTAAAGTAGGGGAAAACCGACCTACTCGTAAATACTATCATCCACATCTGCCTAGCCTTTTAGATGGACAGTGTACTGTGACGCGGAGGTTTGTGTTCGAATTTGGATTTCAAATTCAAGTTCTAAAATAGAATTTTTAATCTATCATTCTCATCATCATCTGCCAGCCTTTTCCCAACTTTGCTGGGGTTGGCTTCCAGTCTAACCGGATGCAACTGAATACCAGTGTTTTACATGAAGCGACTGCCTGTCTGACCTCCACAACCCAGTGACTGGGTAATACGATACCCCTTGGTAAAACTGGCTATTAGAGTTTCGGGCTTCTGACCACCCGTAACGACTGTCAAAGATACGGGCGGACCTAAAATAAATACTAATATATTGACAAAATTAGGAAAATCTAAAATTTTATGAGCCTAAGGTAATTTAGGAATAGTCCCATGTGGTGTCGCATAAATATTTGCCTTCATCCAGGAATAGCAAAAAAATAATCTGATATGGACAACCAAACCGCACTGGGACGTGATGGATATGAATATGACCCAATCCCCCTCTCAGAGAGAAGGCATGTGTCCCAGCAATTATAAATATAAATCCCATTGTAAGCTGATTATGCTATTTTATGCTAGGCATAGACTACATTCAGCTCGTATCTAATATTAGTCTAACTTTTACACAAAAAAAGTCAATTTTCAGTGTTCCAAAGATTTCATGAGATATTTGAAGGATTTCTAAAAACAAATTGTGACGTATTGACTGATTCGATTCGATCTTTCGAGATACTGTAATGTGTTTCATATTAATAAAATCGAATTTAGAATTTATGATATCAATGTGTCGTCGGTGACATTGTCTCCTTAGGCGTTTCAGATACCTACCTGGAGAGGATTTTAACTTAACTGCTAGGTAGTGTTAAAAGATAACTGAAACCATTAGGATAGGTTTAAACATATAATTTTATAGGAAGAACTAACACGGCTAGGTCACAGGTAAAGGTTACATTACTGGCGAATGCTCCCTGTTTGGGAGACAACAACGGACTTAAGAAGCAAAGTATACATGCGTATATATACTGCAGTAATAAATAAATAGCAGTTAGTATTGTTAAATGCAGTGCACCACAATGCAATGAGACGCTACGCAAGCCGGCATTCAACTGCGACCTACATACATTTGCATGCCAGTACATGGTACGTTTCACTTTTTAGAAATCCCATTTTAATATCAAAGATTTAGTGCGCTGTTCGTGCAGTTTTTGTTCCGAATACTCGGATTTTTTGATAAAATTTTGGGAGTGGTATCTGGTTATTAAACAGTTCGTAGAAGAATCCTGGACCCAAAAAATCAGCCAGATGACCAGGGGGTCTACTCCGAAGTGCAAAGTGCGAATGTTCGGATCGGACCGACACATGGCCGAACCGAATATTATTGAAAAATGCGAAAAATGTTCGGATCGGCTCAGTTGGGTCGGGACCGTAGTCAACATTAGAAAGAGTGTAGGAGTGTAGGATCGGGACCGACCGAACCAAATAGTAACTTCGTAGCAGGAAACGGCCGAACATTCGGCCGATACTACTTCGGAATAGACCCCTGATTAATTCACATTACTGGTCCCACTGAATAATTTCATTGAATCTGCCTTGCTTTTTCCCATGTTGGGGTTGGCTTCCAGTCTAAAAGGATGCAGCTGAATACCTGTATTGGAGCGACCACCTATCTGACCTCCATAGCCCAGTAACTGGGTAACACGATACCCTTTGGTAAGACTGGTTGTCAGACTTTTGGGCTTTGACGACCCGTAAGATGTACGAATGGCAGCCAGGGCCCTACGTCTTAACGTGCTCTCCAAGGCACGGAGGGGTAACGTACGGTCACCCATCTACGAACCGACTGAGCTAGCTTAACCTTCGATCGGCCTGTCCGGCTTTATTATTTAGCCACGGTGAATAATTTCTGACATCCACCAATGGACAAAATTGTCAACATTGTATATATATGCTTGAGTACGAGGCTTTTGATTACGTTGTATGTGTATATTTTACTTTACTGTCCCACTGATGGGCAAAGTTCTCTCCCCATGACTTCCAGCTCTTTCGATCCAGGGGGTCTACTCCGAAGTGCAAAGTGCGAATGTTCGGATCGGACCGACACATGGCCAAACCGAATATTATTGAAAAATGCGAAAAAAGTTCGGATCGGCTCAGTTGGGTGGGGACCATAATCAATATTCGAAAGAGTGTAGGAGTGTCGGATCGGGACCAACCGAACCAAATAGTAACTTCGTAGCAGGAAACGGCCGAACATTCGGCCAATACTACTTTGGAGTAGACCACTGGTCGTTTGTTTTGTCCAGCTCGTCCCGCCATCTTCTACGGGGTCTGCCGCGACGCTTTCTGGCTGTGTCAGGGCTCCAGATGGTGGTTATTTTGGCTCACACATATTTTATGTCTTTTTTTATTTGTGCGGAATAAACTATTTTTCTTTCTTTTCATTCTAATTTCATTGACTGTTTTAAATCACAAATATCGTTATTTCTAAGTTTTGAAACCATTTAAAGGCAGAATCACTAATGTATCTGCAACAAAAACTGTTATATTTAAACAAGACCAACTTATATTCATAATTCGTCATAGAATTATATCATAGGAAGACACCACCTGAGCGAACCCAATGTGCTTCGCCATCTAAAAATAAAACACCCATTTGGTCGTAATAAAGTCAAGATGACACATTAATTCATCACATGTATTTTGGGCATCAAAAGGAAACAGACGGACTCGTATGATCAACTACTTTTGAATGTCTGATGCAGGAAATCGCATCAAAGCTAAGTACATCCTGGAGCTTGTGTTAGTATTGCAAATAAGGCCGTTTTAACATAAATATGGTTTATTTTCATTTAAAAATGAAATATAGCTTGTTTGACTTAAACATCGATTTGTAGCTTATGGCTAAAAGACTTTTACTTAACATACATCGTGGCTGTATTTTCCGAGGGTTAGGCAGAGGTTGTTTAAACTATGTTTAAGTTCCGTGTAATAGGGGGCGAGCCTGTTGCCATTAACGGAACCCAAATTCAGGCCCCGCGCTGCTACTGAAAAATTCCAGATTGTAAAACCCAATAACACTTTGCTCAACCCGGAAATCGAACCCATGACCTCATGTTCAGCAGAAGCATTTGCGACCACTACACCAACGAGGCAGTCACGGACACACAGACTATAATAGACAAAAGATCGTAATATAATATATGATCAGGCCAAAATCACAAAAAATACTTCTCAACTCGGAAAAGCAAGAAATGGTCTAAAGAAAAACAGACCATCTGGTCTTAGATGTTTACATCATCATTAGATGCAAATATGTAGATTTATTTGTCATCGATGATATCATTAAAAAGACCTTTATAACAGAGCCCTAATTACTAGCCATTTAAGACCAAACTCCAACATGAATCATATAACTAAAGAACTCAAACTGAAAGCATTTAGCATAATAAGCCTATAATGTTCCCACTGCTGGGACTCAAGCCTCCTCTCTTCGAGAGGGAGTGGGCCGTAATCCACCACGCGGGCCCAGTGCAGGTTGGTAGATGTCATATGTCTTTGAATTTTTGGTTCTTAGACATGCCGGTTTCCTCACGATGTTTTCCTTCACCGTTTTGAGAGAATTAGTGATGAAATTATTTGCACAAAGTAAAGCGAAACTTCAAACTCAAAGCATTTATTTTAAATTAACCAATTAAAGGCACTTTTTTATCAAGGGCTCGGTCAGGAAGAAAGATGAAGCTATTCCAAAAAAGAGTATTCTATTCTATTCCAAAGCGTAGTAGGTTGCTATATAGAAGAACGGGTAAGAAACTCCAAAAATACTCTTTTATATCAAAAATATTGTTACATAATCATCATCTGCCTACAGCAGTCCACTGCTCGACTAGGCCTCCTATAGCACGCCATTCAACTCGATTTTCGGCGACTCTCATCCAGCCGCTACCAGCCATCCATATTGTTATAAAAACTGCAATATTACAACAATTGCCTGCCAGCAATAACTTTTTGCTAAACCTAGGAAATCAAGCCGAGAACTTACGAAGCCATAGTAACCACAGCTATTCCAATGAGCCCAATGAAGCGGTTCCTAAAGAGATTAGTCACTTACCTACTGCAGTACCAACTTAACAACGTAAGTACGACAGTCGTGCTGAATTAGCAGAGAGCAATGTAATCAGATTTTAACCACGCACTATATGAGTCATCCTTATTTGATTATTAGCTTCTGCGATTTCGTCCGCGTGACTTCTTTTCGGAACCCACCCCATCGCATCGCATCGCATGCTATTACTTCGTTTTCCTTTAGCGTTCGTTCTGAGTTTTTAGGGTTCCGTACCTCGAAAGGAAAAAACGGAACCCGTATAGGATCACTTTGTTGTCCGTCCGTCCTCCTGTCTGTCAAGACCCTTTTTCTCAGGAACGCGTGGAGGTATCAAGCTGAAATTTATTCAAATACTCAGGTCTACTGACCCTTCGAGTTGTGAAAAAATCAAACTTCTAAGCCGACGCAATCAAAAGATACAGCCGTTTATGCCGCAAATTTTCGACACTCGCAAGGGAATCAAAACCTGCAGAGTACTTCCCGTGAACTCAGAATCTTGAAATTTGGTACGAAGCAACGTCTTGTAGCACAGATAAAGGAAAAATAGCGAAAACCGTATATTTGTAGTTACATCATATAAAAAAAATATTTTTAATAATTTTAAATCGTACGGAACCCTCGGTGCGCGGGTCCGACTCGCACTTGGCTGGTTTTTTTTTTTTCGCTCGACTCCATCGCGACTTAGCGTGAAATGAAATGAAATTGTTTATTCTGTAAAGATTAGCGCGTTCAAACAAACTCTTCAGCTTTATTATTAGTAATAGCTGATATCGACATTTTCAATACTCGTGTTGCTAAATTGAAGAATATTTTATCTAATTGCTTCTCCGTAGCGTAAATAGTCATTTTCTGTTTTGTGTTATATAATATAGTCTATTAGCAATATTCTGTTTCATATTATTTATATAGGTACTACATGTGGAAACTTCCCGGCCAATTACATGGCCATATTTTGTATAAACTATTATTGTACTTACAATACTGATTAGCTGTAAGTTTTCCTAAAATAAAGTAGATGGAAACGGATTTCTGATAATTTTGGAATTAGATGAGTAATGTTGCGTAATTCTTCTTACGTGAAAAGTGATTTATAAAAGGTTACAGAACAGATGTGAGTGGAAGGAAACACCTGGAGGGGTCACTCTAGAAGTACTTAAACTGACCTTATCGATGATGTTCTTCAGAAAAGTCAGGTGCGTAGTACCCACACCCTAATAGCATGCGGTTTCATTTTGACAGTTCAACAACATTCATTGCGTTATTTGCGCGTTGAGCAGACAAATTTTTCGAACTTAGGAAGCAATGGATTAGCAATTTGCTTCATTGTGTGTGTTACGCATTTGGGGTGCAGATGTATGAACGTAAATGAAGTAAAAGGAGTATGTATGAATCTTAGCAGTTGGCGTTCTATTGTTTCTGCCTAAACTCATGGGAAGAAGGCGTGCGTTTATATGAGTTTGTATGTGTATTCTTACGTGTGGCCCGATCAACATCTAGCTTTGCCTTGATCTGTTCATCATCATCACCAGCCTACAGTAGTCCACTGCTGCTGCACCTAGCCTGAGGGCGTCGTACCTTACGTTTGCCGATCTTGATCTGTTGCTAGAGTTTAATTCTCTTCTACAATAATTATGGATTCTGCAAATGGATGGCTTTTTTTTTTTTTGGATGGGAAATCATCAAATGACCCCTCCCGCTCTGGGTGGAGCGGAAGGGAGTGTCAGACTCTTACTGACTAAAACCCACCCGTGTTCCTTCCTTAGCCCTTTCTGTTCCAGGGCAGCGGTAACCCTTTCGGATGATCCCGCCGCCCTGGCAGGCTTCGGCCCTATCGGGCCCCGTCCTCCAAATGGATGGCTAAGATCATCCTTGTAGCGCTAGTAAAAACTCACCGGTCACCTATCCGTTTCCCCTCCAATTATGAAGTCATTGACATTGTCGTTCATAGTAGGTACCACTTTATTCTTGAGTCCCGTGTTATGCGGCGAATGATAGAATCCGATCGTTCTATAATTGTCTTCCATCTTTTTTTGATGTCGTAAATTGTTACAATAATAGACATTCTGCGAGTTGTCTTTGACCTCTATAGTCTCTTATTTATGGCGAAAGAGTTAGGTAACCCGCGAAATTCAATTTGTCTTACGTTTTTTGCAATTTGCAGGTCAGTTTTAGTTGTATGTTGATCTAAATATGATTCACGGCCGTTACTAATTTTTATTTATAGAATTACTTATAATCATAAGAAATCATCAATACAGCTCTCAAGTTTATATTACTCTTACTTTCATGATTTCATGAATGACTATTTCATGAAATCATGACATTTGAGGCAGCACTCAATCTCAATCTGAATCATTTTGCAGGATATTATTGCTAAGCCATTACTTCATAATTAAAAAAAAAATTGCTCAACGATATCACGAAATGAATGTTGTTGAACTGTCAAAATGAAACCTATTGTATATAAGTAGTTTATCAGCCATCTTGTTACCATAACTCAAGCATTAGGTTGCTTAGCTTGGGACAAATGGTGCTGTGTGAAATGTCCAGGGATATATATTATTATTGATAGAGTGTTACGCAATTATACCGCTGATTGTAATGATTATAATTCTGTAAAGCCATATTTGTTACGGTCGCAAATCATGCAAATTGCAAAGAACGTAAGTCAATTTGAACTTTGCGGGCTAATTTGGAGCATCACCCTTACCCAAGCCGTGTGAATAACTCAGCCTGTTCATACTATTTGTATCATACTCACATTTATAACAAACTCTTAATCCATACCTACCTACCCACAATTTCGCAATAACGCGGAAATGGTACAATAACTTGCTTATTTGGCAGAACTATGTCCATGACACAAGACAGTCTGACTCATCATTTGTAAGACCTTTTTGTTTAAGAATTCGCATTATCAGTGAATTTAGCTGTGTGGCCGAATAATGGGAGATTCTATCCTTTATTAGAATTTGAAAGTAAACAGTTTTAATGACATTTGTGCTTAGGTCATTCTTCGTATTTGTTTTGGATGATTTTGTATTGTTTGCTGATTCGTCAGTGGAATGGCTAAGGCCGAAGCATACAGACAGCACTCTAATGGCGTAACACACTATCAAGCACAATCTCAATCATTTTGAAGGATATTGCTAATCCATTGCTTCATGCATTAGAAAAAAAAAGTCTGCTCAGCAACGTAAATAACGCAATGAATGTTGTTGAACTGTCAAAATTAAACCCATTGCTTGCTGTATCGTGTATCGTGAAGAAAAAGTGACAAATTGACAAATTTGTCATGCAGGCATCAAGCGTCAGAAATAGTAATAAAATCGCGTTGTTTTGCTAGGAGCAAGTGCCTGTAAGGCCGCAGGAACCCGTTGGATGCGAGAAGCACAGAACCGCACCCTAATTGCGTAACACACGAACCATCGGAATCGGTTTCATTTTGACAGTTCAACAACATTCATTGCGTTATTTACGTGTTGAGCAGACAAATTTTTCGAACTTATGAAGCAATGGATTAGCAAATTGCTTCAAAAGGATTCAGATTCCGATTGATTGTGTGTTACGCAATTGGGGTGCCGGTCGAAGTGGAGATGCTTGGCTCCTCCAAGCATCTCCACTTCGACCGGTTCTGTGCCTATGTCCAGCAGTGGACGTCTTTCGGCTGAAACGATGATGGTGGCGTGATCAAGCGCGCAGAAAAGCACCTAGCTGTGTGCTTCGAACGCAGTCTTTCCTGAATAATTTGACTTAGAAATATCTCTTTTGGGCTCATAAGAGCGTAGGTGTTAATTTCTAAGTACCTACCTGCATCATTAGCTCCATACTAATCATCAATTTCCGTTAGTTTATCGCGATTGAGTAACAAACATGGATAATATACTATCGCTTTCACACTTGTTAAAAAAAAAACTAAAAAAAATGTTTATAGGACGGAAAGAATTCCATTTGTTTTCTATTGAGTGAGTCATACATAAGTAAGTGAAACACTAAAATATCAGTCAGTGTAGCGCATGCTTTGCATTAGTAATTAGTATCCACTAAATAGAACAGAGCGAAGCGAACTCTGGGTTAACCTTTCTGAGTATTTCTGACTTAGATTGGTATAATCCTCTTTTGTTTCACTTGTTCACAACAACATTCATTGCGTTATTTACTATACTATAACTGGCGAAATGTGGGTGAACTACATCTACACCGCTGCTTAACCCTTCGGAGATTACAGCGTAATGTTACGTTATTTCGAAATATTCATACCTTTAACCCTTACTATCGTGGATCCACGCGAGATATACTTTTTAATTGTTTCTGTAATTACGGCATGAACCTCTTTTAGCACAACTTTTGTAGCCTCCAGCCGGTATCAAACGGCTTACAACTTTAAAATATTTGGAGCTCTCACAAACCACACCAATAAGGCTTGTAAACCAAGACAAGTTATTATAAAACATGTCACGAGTGTTCAAGTTAATAAAAGGAATAGTATGGACACTACAGACGGATCGCGAGGTGCCTCCAAGGTCAAACTACCTGCCCAGATAAAAATATAACTTTGAACCTTTATTGGTACGGTGATAACGACATTTGGGTGAGATGTTGATGTAAATTGTGATGGTAACATTTTGATTGGTGGAAAATAGTAAAAGAAACTATACAGGCTGGTAGGTGGCAGGGACGTCGACGCGTAAAATGAAACCTTTTCTCAATTATGTTGAGCTCGGCTTCCAGTCTAACCGAATTCAGCTGAATACCAGAATCTCACATGGAGCGACTGCCTGTCTGACCTCCACAACCCAGTTACTGGCTAATACGATACCCCTTGATAAGACTGGTTGTCAGGCTGACGGGCTTCTGACTACCACGGCAGCCGGGACCAAAGGCTTAACGTCCTTTCCGAGGCACGGAGATGAAGATGGTCACCCATCCACGGACCAACCGCGGCTAGCTGCTGATCGATCGACCCGTGCGGCTGTCATTACTTACTCACAATCCCCCTCTTTAAAAATGTAATCATTCTACAAAATAATAACACTTACGCCGCTGGCGTTTTCACACATAAAAATATAGCAAGATTCGAAACGTTTTTAACACAGTAGGTACTAATCAATTTCCTCTTATAATCCTTACTATAAATCTAACGAGTAATAACTTGGTCATGAACATAATTTCCTTGTACGACTCGCAATGAAAAAGGTCATACAATGATAAATGATGCCATAAATATAACATACATGTTAAACTACAGACGTTCATGTCGTCCTACATGGAATATGAGCAGAAGTTTCACTCTACGCAATAGCTAACTGCCCTCCAAGACGCGCCTGACATAGGTACCTGATATAGAGCTAATGGATTCTGCGGGGTAGTTGCGTAACACTAACAGTACGATTGATTTAATTTAGACAGTTCAACAACATTCATTGCGTTAGTTACGTTGTTGAGCAGACAAACTTTTCCTTTATATGAAGCAATGGATTAGCAATGTCCTTCAAAATGATTCAGATTGAGATTGATAGTGTGTTACGCCATTAAGTATGTACTTGCATAATACAGAGCTCATGGATTCGGATCCCTATTTGCGTAACACATTTTCAATCACAATCTGAATCATTTTGAAGGAAAATCTAATCCATTGCTTCATATGTTCGAAAAATTTGACGGCTCAACAACGTAAATGACGCAACGAATGTTGTTGAACTGTCAAAATGAAATTCATTCTTACTGTTAGTGTGTTACGCAACTACCCCGCAGAATCCATTAGCTCTATATCAGGTACCTATGTCAGCTTTTGCTACTATTACGCCATCTAAGGGTTGACTTTAAAAGATCGCTTTTAGCGATAAGACACACTATTTCATCGTTAAATTCCTACATTTATATCTGTCATTTTTATGGTGTACATAATTAAGAGTAACTAGTATATTCTATTTTATTCTGAACATACAATAGATTAGGTGAAACGAAAAGTTAGCAGGTATTTTGCACGTAATAAAATAGTACTGGTAGAAAAAGATACCAACTTTTTATTAACCCTAGCATTGAATCATGATGGATATGGTACCAAATAAGTCCTAGAATAGCCCACTGTTTTAATAATGCAAATCCATAATAATATTCATAAAAAGCCCTTCGGATTCACTTGAATACGATTAACCAATCGGAACACGTTATGGCTGTGTTCCCAACCCCGACCCTCGTTTACGTGCAGGAAGTTTTTTTAGATGCCAGGGAACTATTTTATAATTCTGGAATGTTCTGAACAGAATATCAGTTGTCTGGGCACAGAAGGAAGATGATTTTTGGATTTAAAAAGTGTCCATGGACTTGTATGTAGTAGGGTGATGTGCTGGCGTCTGTACCTACTACGCTTTGGAATGGGCACTAGCTTCATTTTTTGACTGACCGACTCCTTGACAATTCAAAAGTGCCTGTAATTGGTTTAATTGGAACAAATGCTTTGAGTTTGATTGAATTTGGTTTTACTAGTATTTTGCGGAGATCGCACTAACATTTTAATTTTTTTTTTTTATGGTACATTTTAATATTGTAAACGTGCGTCGGAAAGCACGAGAATCCGTTGGTCCCGGCTGTCATTCGTGGTGGACGGTCGTTACTGGTCGTCAGAAGACCGAAAGTCTGGCAACAAGTCTTACCAAGGGTATCGTATTACCCAGTAACTGGGTTGTGGAGGTCAGATAGGCAGTCGCTCCATGTAAAATACTGGTATTCAGCTGCATCCGGTTAGACTGGAAGCCGACCCCAACATAGCTGGGAAAAGGCTAGGCAGATGATGACATTTTAATATTGTAATTGACATATTTGTAGAATGGACCTTCTCTAATCGTACCTTTGCGATGCAGCCGCAGACATAAATAACGTTAGACATTTTAATTGTTCTTATTACGGCTAATTGCAATACTTTTACCTATTTTTCATTGCATCCCTTTAGGGGATGTGTGGAGGTTCAGGTGAGGTCTAATTAGTATTTAAATCGAAACTGGTCACGCGATCATCCCACATAACCAGGCTTAGACTAGAGGCAATCGCTTTCAAAGGTTTTCATATTTCTACGACGACGACTTTCTACAGGATTGACATACAACTTAACATTTTCGTCTTTTCCGTCATAGTTACCGCTGATGGAGGAAGGATGTCATGTTGACTGTCTAGGCCCCTCTGACCGAGCCATTTGCTGCCTTGTCTTCTTCTTACGGCTTCTCTTTTATTTCTAAACATGTTTTATTTTTGCTCGTCTCCTAAGGGTCTTAGCGTGATGTTAAATAGCATTCTTTTCAAAAAGTATCCTATGTGTCAAACCTGGTTATAAACCATCTGTGTGCCAAATTTCATCTAAATCCGTTCTGTAGCTTTTGCGTGAATGAGTAACAAACATCCATCCATAGAAACTTTCGCATTTATAATATAAGTAGGACCTGTCTCCATCTCCACACTTCCGCAGCACATATATTTAACTCCTGCCTCCTTGTAGCTATTGATCGTGATAGGTTAGCAATGCCTTTCTCAGCTCTTTGTTCTTTCCAATTTCGCGTTCGGTTGCTACACCTTACACTCCTATGCATGTTACAAGTTATTTGAAGTGGTATTCAAAAGGTATTGTGTGAGGCATTCGCTTGACACGCCTATGTCCTTTGTGGAGGCGTTTGTATTATTGTTTGTCAAGTAAGTAAACTCCATTCACTTCAATGTTTATGTTGTGTCTCATCCTATGCAAGGATTATCATCATTATTTGGGGTCGGCGCAACATGTGTTTTTCTTCTATACCTCAATCGTCATCTCGGTATGTAAAAATGACAGTTAAGAATAATTTACACAGCCAAAAAAAAATAGTTTACCGGGCACTCGCAAAAGACAGAATTGTGTGGAAAAGGGAGAAGTAGGCCTTTGCCCTGCCCGGACCTTTTTTTTTAATGTTGCGCGGTGAAAATCCCCATGGACTTCCTCCATCATGGGGTATGCCGGACTCTTACCAGCTAAAAGCACCGCGGTGTTCCACCTTTGCCTATAAATGCCCTATCCGGACCCTGTGGGACAAATACAGGCTTGTTAGTGTACCCACATTCCGCCTAATACTTTTAAGTTCCATGAAATATTTACATGCACCTAGCCGCTGAGCTAGCTGACTATAGCTGATAGATTCTAGCTGAGCATATTGCCACCTGTAAATTTTCTAACAGAAAAAACCTAACCCTTTGCCCGATATGAGGTTTGAAACCAGGACCTTATATTTAGCAGTTGCGCTTGCCACTCGACCAACATGTCATCATCATAATTATCTTATCCTTATACCAATTTATTTGGGGTCAGCTCAACATGTCAACTAGACCAGTTAATTACTTGCAAGAGTTAAGATAAACGTTAACAGCTCAATATTCTCATCAACACCAACCACGCCAGCATATTTAGCTAGTTTATAAGCTACGATAAATAATTCAAGTGGTCGTGTGAACTGGCGACCTTTCGCTAGTATTGACTGTGGTCTAGTCTAAATATAACAAGACTGATTCGCCCACGGGTTTGTATCTGTGGCAGTTATTTAAGTACTTACTGAGATATTCCGGTAACGACACTGGAAAGGGCTCGATAGTCGCCTCTCAGGTAGCAAAGGTTGGCTGAATGTTTTGACTTGTTCATTTTCATTATATAGGATGCCATTAAATGAGCTAGCGAAACTCCACAGAGGGTATCGATATCTAAAGATGAAAAAAAAAATCTTAACCCTTGATTTCAAGTAACTGCAGCTGTCTATGGGGACAACAGTTGCTGGTGGAGTAGGTAGATTTTTTTTTTGTGTTTTATCGTCATAATCATAAGATATCGATTTATACACACACATCTATACCATCTATCGATTCTATCGATTTATACATCTGCGGAGTTTCGCTAGCTAATTTGATTTGACCCTGTACAGGCTTAGTCTCTTGTGACGTGAAGTTTTACTCAGTAACACTGTGTGTGACACTTAGGGTCAACGTTTTTAGTGAAACTGAAACCGCCCAGTGCTGATCGGTATTTCGGTAATAATGCAATATTTTACTTGCAATAGGCTAATACATATTTGCAAAGTCCCCTACATCATTGCAGGACCGTAGTTTTCGCCACTGGCATGCTGCATGCTAACGTATGAACATAAATGAAGCAAAAGAAGTATGTAAGGATCAGGTGGCGTTCTGTAGTTTCTGCCTAACTCCAAGAGAATAAGGCGTGAGTATCTGTATGTAGTGTACTGACCTGTAAAATTCTATCATAACATAATATTTCTTTCTTGATAACATAACCATGTTACATCGTAAAGTGCAGCATCTGCGTTGTTCTTCAATATGTCGATGCGACATTACTTCAGGCTGATATTCAAGGCGCCACTACAGAATTCATCCTACGATATACTGATATATCACTTGTATTGTTATTGTTACAGGATATTGTTTCTGTTTCTACGATAGAAGTATTTTAAAATAAAACCTCTTTAAATAGGTTGCCTTGTCAGAATTTCTCGGATCTTCATAACTATTTTTACTTGAGTTCATCATCATGCAGTCTCTGGCGGCGAGTAGTGTCTTAAAGTTATCTAAGTTTTGATTGAAAATTCAAAGATTGTCACCTAGATCACGTTTTAATTAAATATAACATATGCCCCCCCCCCCCTGGTGTTCTGTATCCCTGTAATCCCCCGAAGGGTTAGGTAGAGGTAGTAAGTTATTGGTGAATCATCTGCCTAGCCTTTTCCCAACTATGTTTGGGTCGGCTTCGAGGTTTTAGTGGTGAATATACCTCAGAATTTCAGGATGTCTTCTTGCTTCTAAAACATCATCTTTTAATGCTGAACCAGATGATTTGACGAACAGTTTTGAACTTATATTGACGAAAAGTATTCGAAACTAAAAAGTATACGAACCACTCAAGATAAAAGATCACTTAGTTACGAGGGAGTGCAACTTTACAATAAATTACCAGATGAGATAAAGGGTGCGATTTCGATCAATATTTTTAAAACCAAACTAAAAAAATATGTTCTTCAAAATATCAGTATTTACTAACCATAAACTATTAATGCTAGCAACTTAAGTGTAAGTGAAATGTAAATTTCTTTATGAGAATTAAATGTCTTTAACCAGAACTATGATAATTTATGTATTATTTTTATTACAGCAAAGTGCTGCAATAAATCACATTCGTGGCCAAAGATTGTTCCTACGGAACTTTTTAAATGTGAAGAGCTATGCACCAATCCATTGTATGTATCTTATAAAGGATTTACGACAAAATGGGTCACTGAATTATTCGTAGCCGAATCGACAAGCTGTCAGTGTATGCCATTGCGCCATTCGGATGCAGTGTTTTGCTACATTGTAGCACTGCGCTTATGTACTGTTCAATACATAATATACTAACATTTAGTTATGTAGTATCTGAAAAGGCTAGGAGGCCAACGATCAAAGTGGGTTGATCTAATCACTGTGTCTAAAAGATAAATGTACGGTTGGTGATAATTAACACTGTACCTTCTCTTATGCAATCTTTTGGGGTTATATTATCACTATTGTATTATCTGTAAGTCTTCCAAACTCCTTAAATAAATAAATATATCGTCCATTCCTTTTGTCGTGTAGCTGTGACATGTCTCACGGATTCTACCAAATCCCAAAGAAAATTCGTTAAATTTTGTATCATCTCTTGTCTACTTCTACCTCCCCCACTTTAAAGAACCACTACTCTCTGAATTGGCGCTACGGAATTGTTTGACCCTATCTAACCTATGCGGGGTTCCTGCAATGTTCCCACTGCTGGGTCACAAGCCTCTTCTCTGTGTCTCTGTGTCTGTGCCATAATCCTCTACGAGAGGCTCAGTGCGTGCTAGTATATATAGCTCTCAGAGGTGTTCTGTATCCCAGACGTTTAGAGATTAATCAAATAATGATGAGATGTCCCATAAGGTGACCGTGTGACCGATGACCTTGTAAAGGCTGTAGTTATCCGCTGGATGCGAGAAGCACAGAACAGGTCGATGTGACGATGCTTTGGGAGGCCTATGTTCAGCAGTGTACGTCTTTCGACTGAAAGGATGATGATGATGACTAGTCTCACTGGTATTTTCTGCCTCTTAAGAGATCTAGTAGGTACTAGCGATAGAAAAACACATCGGAATATGCATAGCATTTACAAAGTATTCACATAGTTGTATTACCATTATTGATAACAAGTAACACACCTACTTATAACAGCTTGTCTTTAAGATTAGCATATTCCAAGTTTTCCTCAATAATTCTTGGATTGTGGATTGATAAACAGCTGTTTTTCTTTCCTTCTCAGAATATTCAAACTGACGTGTAAGTGATTTAGATTCGTCATATCTATTTTTGATTCGATGTTACTTCGGTCGATTCAGGAATTGTATGCGAGTGTATTGAGCTTAAGAGTATAGGTATCCTTACATACCTCTACTGTTACTCTTCATTATCCCACTGCTGGGCAAAGGGCATCTCCCCATCACTTCCAGCTCTTTCGATCCAGGGCTAAAGTTGACCACTGCTCATTTTTTTTCTCCAGCTCGTCCCGCCATCTTCTACGGGATCTGCCACGACGTGTTCTGGCTGTGTCACGGCTCCACGCAGTGATTACCTTGGCCCACAGCTCTTTATACGGCAGACGTGGCCAGCCCAGTCCCACTTCAGCTTACCGGATTTATGAACAACGCCAGTTATATGAGTGCACTGTGGTGTTGCGAATATGATCGGTCAATTTGACTCACCTATTATAAAAAGCAACAGCTCTGTGTCAATGTACCTTATGCCTCTGGTTTTCGTGTCTTCGACATGCCTCACGGGCTCTATCAAATCACAAGCAAAATCGGTCACATTTCGTGTCATATCTCTCTGCCTACCTCCTAAAACAAAAGACTAACAAATAAAGCTATGTAAACAGGAATTGTCGCAGTGAAATGTAAGATTATTAAATCAATTCTCTGGCGGATTGGCAGGCATCCAGCCACGTTTGGCGCAAACCTTGCCAGAAGTGGACTGTTGAACTATATAGTCGTGTGTGCTGACATGGATGTGTCATAAGTAGGTTCTTGTAGGTTTGAAAGCCGGTAAAACTTGGCTTCCGTGGATTTTGGTGCGTTATGTCATTCATGGGGGGAGGGTCTCGTGGCCAAATAGTAACAACCGCACGGGTCGATCGAATGTTAATCTACGCTTGCCGCGGTCGGTTCGTAGATGGGTGACAATCAATTACGTATTGAAACCCCTCCTTGCCCCGGAAAGCACGTTAAGCCGTTGGTCCCGGCTGTCATTCGTAGATCTTTGACAGTCGTTACGGGTAGTCAGAAGCCTAAAAGTCTGACAAACTGTCATACGAACAGCTATCGCGGTACCTGTGTTGTGGAGGTCAGATAGGCAGTCGCTCCATGTAAAATACTGGTATTCAGCTGCATTCAGTTAGTCTGCAAAATACATATAGCCGAAAGAGACGAATTTTCAGTTTTAAACTGTGTGTAACTTTGCATACATAGCCAATACAGGCGAGGCAACTGCCTGACTCCCAGCCGACAATCGAGAACACGAGGTTATGTCAGAGGTGCGACTGCTATTAGTAGACAAAGGGACGGGGTGCGTCAGTGACGCGCACGGTAAACTGTTTGCCAGAGCACCAGCAAATGTTTAACCTAATACATTTTTTTTTATTATTCTCAAGATGGGTTCTATCATCACGCCTGTAAGCCTCGAAGGGTTAGGCAGAGGTGAGGTAACACTTGTTTTAGTAACTTAACTTTGTTTAAGTCCACTGTAATAGGGGGCCAGCCTATTGCCGGTTACGAATCCAAACTCCTATTGAGAAATTCCTGATGAAAAAACTAATAACACTTTTGCCAGACCTGGGAATCGAACCCAAGACCTCCTGCTCAGCAGTAGCGCATGCGACCACTTGACCAACGAGGTGGTCAACTAAAATGGCTTCTACTGACTAGGATATATCCTGCTAACTGTTGCCGACGAGAATTATCCTACAGTAACGTACTAAAAGGATAAGAAATCCAGGCCAAAATTCAGTCATATGCGTTAAGCCGTAAAGGTGATAGACAGACACGGTTTTTTTCCCTACCTTTTTCTGTCCCACCTCTGGGCAAAGGCCATCCCTCCATTTACATGTTTCGCGAACCCGCGGGGCCCCCCTTTCAGGTTTGACGGAACCTATCAATTCCTCCCGCCATCTGCTACTCTGTCACTGCTACTCTGTCAGGTCATAACCTGAGTGAGTTACGTTCGCATTTACAATATTAAGTATGGTGATGTTAAAATTCTTGAACGTTCTCATAAAACTGTCCCCGCAGAAATTGTTTAAACGACTTCTCATCATCGACCCGTTTCTGAGTAATCAAGTCATCGGAAATGGTCGAACAATACACGCATATAACAAGGAAGTCGACTGCGTGGAAAATATCTCCATTAGACCTGTTACCACGTCATGTCGTGACGTTTCCTCTATTATGTCCTTTATTTGTTTATTTGTGGGCTTGGAAAGCGCTTTTGATGATTTTGTTTCGGAATTTTCACTTTAGAAAGAAAGAAAAAAATGTTTATTAGCGCTAAACATGATGTAGAGAAGGAACTCAGAAAAAACATAACCAAACGGGGGAAAATATACGTCACATCCACGCAAAACAGTCATAGCTCAGCATAATGCTAAGACCCTATGCAAGACAGAGACCCAGCGCAGTTGTACGTACTTTCGGAGTCCTCTGTGCTATAGGTACACCTCTGTCTAACCCTTCGGGGATTACATGCGTTTTGTTATGTTATGGAATTTTAGGACTAAATATCTGAGAGAGAGAGAGAGAGAGAGAGTGCATTTTCAATTAGACTATAATAATGTTTTTCCAGAACTTTAAGATGATATGACAAATACGATAGAATTGCTCTTTTCGAAATTGCACTTCTCAAATTTCATATTCGTCAAAATTCAAGAAAATCCCTTATGCTCAAAGGTGCCTATTTTTTCAAATTTATGCGCTCGATTTTTCAACGATCGAAAAACTTAAAGCTAAAGGTCGCTCGATTTTTGACGACTCGACCTGACTCTTCTTTAGGTCATCTGCCCCCCCTTATGACGAAGAAGTCCAAAAGAAAACACGTGACGATCGTCAAAAATTGATCAACTCTGTAGACATCTTCAAGGGTTCACAAGTTACGGCTCCCGCAGACAAGCGCAACGCGACTGTAGTAGAACAATTACTTTGAAAACTTCATGTATATTGTTATACCAAAATCACGTCTAACCGTTCGCGTCGAGCCTGTCTGCCTGTCTTAAAGCATCCCACGGTCGTTTGTATTATTTTCCACACAGGTATAAACTACAGAACACTACTGTATCCTATTGTTTCATCTACCTCCGTATCTTTCCTCCTATTGTCTATAATTAAACTAGATTGTGACTGACATTCTGAAGACTTGAATATGCAAGGAATCTTTGGCGATGAAGACGGGCAAATTGCTTGAAGCAGCCATTTTTCAATTTATTGCGCTCTAGTACTTGACCGGTGTCCTACTAACTGATACAAAGTAACAACATGCATCATGTTCATGACATTATTTGAAAATAGAGTTAGTTTTTTTTTTTGTTAGTTTATTAAAAACGTTGCCCCACACTAGGAATTTCTCCTGTGTCCATATAAACTCACATACACAAACAGCCAGACCCGGAACAACTAATTGTAGGTCATACAAATATTTGTTCCGTGCGGGAATCGAACCCGCGACACGCAGCGCAGCAGTCAATCGCTTAACCACTGCGCCAACCGTGCCGTCTAAAAGAGTAGGCTGACTAAATCTATCTATACTAATAAGCTGAAGAATTTGTTTGTTTGTTTGAACGCTCTAATCTCTGGAACTACCAGTCAGATTTAAAAAAATATTTTTGCATTTGATAATCCAATTCTTGAGGAAGGCTATTTACTATAAAATCTTAGAGCTCAATTTTAACATACTTCTTATTGTCGTATCGAAATGAAACTTTGTATGTATATGTAGTTCGGATGACAAAACTATAATTTGGTATCTTGAAGCTGATCTGATGATGGAGCCAGGAGGTGGTTAGTGGAAATCTTCAGTGGCTACTAGATATGATTTCTTTTGACGAGTCCAATAGATTGGTCTAGCCCTCATTGGCCAAGTGTGCAGAGCAAAGTGCAATTAAAAATCTCTAAAGCAAGTTAGTTTAATGTCAAATGACAATGAACAAAATGATTCCCATAGGTAATTATTTTATTATTGAACATCAGCGGATTAATTGTAACAAATTGCTAAGTGCGGACTAGTCATCAACATCCGTCATTCTTGGCTCAAGATCATCCTTTATTATTTTGCTGTTGATCATAACTAGACCTTTTTGCTTTATTTAGTCATCATCTGCCTAGCCTTTCCCAACTATGCTGGGGTCGGCTTCCAGTCTGACCGGATGCAGCTGAATACCAGTATTTATATGGAGCGACTGCCTATATGACTCCACAACCCAGTTACTGGGTAATACGATAACCCTTTTCAAGACAGGTTGTCAGACTTTCGGGCTTTTGACGACCAGTAACGACCGTCAAAGATGCACGAATGACAGCCGGGACAAACGGATTAGGATCGGGAAGTAACCAAAAAAAAACAGCCTAACTTCAATATGATTTTACATGAAGGGGTTTATTCATAAACGATGACTAAAGTTAAGTAACGTTTAAACGTCAAAAATGTATGGTTAAAAAGTCGCTAATCACTGCTTAACTTTAAGCAACGTTTATGAATAAAGGGGAATATTGATAAGACTTAGGTAGGTATAAAATAAAAATAACGTGAGTAACTGAGACCATGCTCCAAGACCTGAGCACGGTTAGCTTCCGGGTGGGACTTGTGATGAATCGATCTAAAACCCAAGTAATGACCAACAGCACCAAGCGTAGGATCGAGGTAGATGGGCAGGAAATAATTTATGTCGACGAATATATCTACTTGGGCCAGTTACGTTTCTTTCGAAAACAGGCAGGAGAGGGAAATCAATCGCCGAATTGAGAACGCCTGGAAAAGCTACTGGTCCATGAAGACGCTAATGAAGGGTGATCTGCCGATCTCCCTGAAGTGCAAACTCATCGACATGTGTATCCTGCCCGTCCTAACCTACGGTGCTCAGAACAGGTCGCTCACCGAGTCACAAAAGTTTCGCCTTGGAGTTTGCCAAAGAGCGATGGAACGCAGCATTCTGGGAGTTAAAAGACAGGACAGAATTCTTATATCGCAGATTGGGCCGGAGATAGCCTACTTCCCCTCTTTATACTATGAAATTACTAACAGATATAACCAAATATTCCCTACTGATGGGAATATTCGGTTATATCTGTTAGTAATTTAAAACACCCTCCTCCTCAACACTATCGGGAAAAATATTTCATTCGTTCACAGTGTTGACGAACGGGACTTTTAAAAAAAAAAGATACGTTCGTTTGTAGGTACAGACATATTTATTCCAAGTTACGAAAGTATAGCACAAGGTAGAAGCATAATCGTATGCAAGCATGCATTCAACACATAAACGTAACTGCGACATTTTCTTTCACTTCCTACCCACATAGCTGTTTAATTATTCACTGGTTATCTATTACTTAATTAGAGACTCCTACTTGGTGACTGGAAAATGGAGAGATGTACTGTAAAGATTGGTTGCGGGAAAGGAATTTGTTTAAAAATTGCCTAACGTTTTCGCTCTTTGTGGTCAAGGAGCAAAAATTTAGGCAATTGTGGAAGCAAAAACTTTTTGCACCATAAACGTCGACATCACCTGACTAAATCAAATTACTAAGATGACAAAGCATTTATTTACAACAGACAATGTATTAGATTAAGAGCAGTGTAATGTAATATTATAAATCATACATGATTCTTACAACCTGAGATTGATTCGACCTTGCCTGGCCAAGAACACGAACATAATTACTATTCCTACCCGCTCTTTATGCATAATTTGAATAAAATCACGAACAATAAGATATGCTGTGGAAACTGTAGACAATATAACATTATAGAGGTAATGATATCGTTGGCAGTAACGGTTATGGCTTTTGGCTTTGGTTTCCTAGGTTGGTCTATCCTATTCTACTTTTCTCTATGGCAATTCTGCCAATGTCAGATGTGGTATAAGAAAACGTGGGGAGAAAAAAAAATACAAAAATTCTGCATCCAATACTATTCCTTAATAAATAGTTGATTTTGATGTGAAACTTGTTGACGAGTATGGTACACTGAAACAAACAAAAAATATTGTCAGTTATATGAATAAATACATACATAAATGATCACACAAAAATCATCATAATTTGATGTCATTGATCCTAGCTTGGTCAAATACAGAGCGTTGCACCTTAATGCCAAATAGTGGTGAAAATGACAGTTTTTCAGGTGGAACCACTTTCCTAGGAAACTCAAGGCGAGATCCATTTAAAACGTTACTTAGCACGTTTTAGGTTAAGCTGTCACTGTCACACAACTGTCAAACTACAAGTGCAAGATAAAGACGGGATAATGTCTAAGTCAAAGCAAGAGATTTATTAATCTCGGGCTAAGAAGGCAACTAAAGATATATACTGAAAAGAAATATGTCTGCTAGAAAATATGTTCAGTTGAATGTACAAGAAAACTTAGGGAAACTCTCAAGCTATGAGGATTAGAAGCCACAAGCTTTGAACAAACTAACTTCCCAACGCCGAAGTTGATACATGACATTACTGCTCCTTCGAAAGAATCATTAGACTGTTACCGTCAAAATTATTGACATCGCTAAAAATAAAGAGGTACGGATCAAACTTAGGAGGAAATGCGGTCACGGGGTCGTTGGCGTTCATTTCATACTAACGTATTCCTCTATTTTCTCCTTGGTTAATGATACTAGAGCTTTGTTAATGATATTTTTGGAACGAAATTCCTTTTCCTTTCCGTCTTTATACATTTTCTTTCTTTCTTAACGTGGCTTGCGGTAGGAGTGGTCTGGTAGAAGTCGTCGTGTAAGGAAAAAGTGTCATGCTCCCTCCATGTGATTTTCTCTCTCTCAATTTCTCTTTCAATTATATTCGAGTGTGTGTGCGTAAGGAACTTCGTTCCTGACAGGGGTCCCCCGGCCGCATACGTTTTTTTACAATATCGTGAATATCGACCACTGTCTATAAGATTTGTTTTGTGGCACACATAGATGAATTTAGAAAGTATTATTCCGGAACATAGGTACATAAAAAAAAATATATAAACATCTGAATTGAGAACTTCATCCTTTTTTTGAAATCGGTTAAAAATACTAAGAAACCAAACACGAAATTACGAATAGAGCTATGATTGATATTTATAATATATATGTACATATTTTATTATTTACTTAAATTATTTATTTATTTAATACTTCAAGTACATACATGTACAGGGCAGACATAATGCCATAGGCTTAGGCCATAGGGGGTTATAGGGGATTATATCGTACAAAAATATTTTCTTTAGTGTTATTCATTCACCCAGAGAGAAAAACAGAGGAATATGTTAGTATGGAATGAACACCAATGACCACCTGACCGTGTTTCCTCTTAAAGCTAAAATGCAAGTCGATACTAGTTCAACGCTCAGCCAACAATACCCACAAAATGATTGTAGAATATTGACGTTTAAACAGCTCTTTAAAAAAAATAAAAGTATTTATTACTTCTCAAACATTAACATTGTGTCATACATAAACGCTCTTTTGCTCTTGAAACCGGACTTGCTAAATACGGTTTACAAGCTGCACTGTGCTGTGACCGTCAATCTATCCGTAGGCACAAGCACAACAGTAAGCCTTTCTCTTAGCCAACTTTCACGATTTAGCGGTGGAAGTGTACCTAATAGTACAGTTAGTACGTCCTATGATTATCCTTCACATTTCGAAGTAACTGGGGCCCGTGGCTAAGTAATAACAGCCGCATCAGGCTTGCCGCGGTCGGTCCGTGGATGGGTGACATACTCTTTACATACCGAGACCCCCGTGCCTCGGAAAGCACGTTAAGCCGTTGTTCGCGGCTTCATTGGTGAATCTGAGATCTGACAGTCGTTACGGGGCAGTCCATGTAAAATTCTGGTATTCGGCTGCATCCGGTTAGACTGGAAGCCGACCCCAACATAGTTAGGAAAAGGCTGGGCAGATGAAATGGGGATTTCGAAGTATACGGAGCATCATCATCATCATTCTCCCATCCTTATTCGTTCGGGGTCTGTGCAACATGTCTTTTCTTGCATAATTCTCTATTAATCGAAATCTCGTAACATAACGAAACTAATAATACTTCTGCAGCCTGTTTTACGTCACCGTCAAAAAAATACAAATACTATTTGAAACCCCACAGTGCGCAAGCGATCATTTTTTGTCACAATCCCTTCTTCCATCCCTCTCAAATTCAATGCCAACGAAAGAGATAGAACACGAATGCAACTAAGGACATTGACTGTATGTTTTTTCACTCGGATTACGTCGGGAGTGTTGAAGATCTTATTAGCGTTACATAAGGTTGTAAATAGGGTAGCAGTAGTCTCGGATATGCAGATGAGGTTTTTTTCTTCTAAAGGGCCTGTGCTGTTCCTTACACCTGGGCGATGCGGGTGTGCGTCCATTGTTATTTTAGGCGACACTCGCTCGTTCGGGACACAATACGCAGATTGATTGTGAATGTCGGATCCGATTGCGAATAACTTTGCACAGGATACATTTTTGCATGAATTTTGGATGTAGAAAGATCTGGATGAATATATGCGCTTTGATTATATTCCGGTTTAATTCGTTCGTTTCAAACATTCCGTTCTGTATATCTGCACTGCAGGCAATGGTCGTTCTCGAATGCAATATTATTCAAATTGTCTCTGATTGCCAGCCCTATGTCTATCAAATAGATTGTTAGGACTTCTCCCGGTTGCTGTTATTGTCTCTGAGGCTAATAATAATAATAATAATAATAATAATAATATCCCTGGACATTTCACACAGCACCATTTGTCCCAAGCTAAGCAACCTAATGCTTGTGTTATGGTAACAAGATGGCTGATAAACTACTTATATACAATTTTTTTTTGTAAATGCATACATATTATAGATAGAAAAACACCCAGACTCGGAACAAATACATGTAGGTCATACAAATATTTGTTCCGTGCGGGAATCGAACCCGCGACACGCAGCGCAGCAGTCAATCGCTTAACCACTGCGCCAACCGTGCCGTCCTAATAATAACCTCTATGGTTCTTTTATTTTCTATCTGCGAGCGGAGGAAGGAAACGAGAAACCACTTTCTTTCCTACTCTCGTTTTTCATGCGATATAGGAGTTTATATGATGTTAGCTTGTGGCTAAGTAATATAATAGCCGCACGGGTCGATCGATCAGGTTAAGCTACTCTTGCCGTGGTTGGTCCGTGGATGGGTGACCATTTTCACATACCAAGACCCCTCCGTGCCTCGGTAAGCACGTTAAGCCGTTGGTCCCGGCTGTCATTCGTGGATCTTTGACAGTCGTTACGGGTCGTCAGTAGCCCGAAAGTCAGACAACCATTCTTACCAAGGATCGTATTACCCAGTAACTGGGTTGTGGCGGTCAGATAGGCAGTCGCTCCATGTGAAATACTGGTATTCAACTGCATCCGTTTAGACTGGAAGCCGACCCCAACATAGTTGGGAAAATGCTAGACAGATGATGATGTTCTAAAACAGTTTGGCTTTTGGGTAGCGATTTTATATTGTGTAGTATTCTCACTTCACCGTGTTTAGAAACTAGGAGTTGTATTAAAAGGAGGATTTTATTTATTCCTTTCTTTCAATCATTATTTTATTCTCTCCATATCTCTATAGAGGACGATGATGTCCAATTAACATTGACTTTATGGACCTTTTAAATGAAACCGATGAGCGGCTAACTTCCAAAGGCACATCAAGATCAAGACGTCACAATCACAAACCTAACGAGAACGTTTCGTCTGTCCGTCCGTCAAAAAAAAACTTTCATACTTACATACATTTCATGTATACTATAGTCCTCCATAGCATGGAATGACTTAAGTCTATATCCGAACTGATTAAATATTCTTAACCTGAGATCTTTAAACGTTACTTCGCTCGTGCTTTGACTTGGACACGTTCCCGTGTCTATCTGGCACTTATCTTGGGAAGTTATCTTCGGAATAACGCCTAGTCAAAGTATGTGCTAAGTAACGTTTATAGAACTCGGCCTTAGACCTTCATCCTCTTCCTGCCCCTGCCCTATGTTACATAGGCTCCGCGCAACACATTTTCTTCTTCCATTATCCTCTGTCAACCGTCACGCTATCATTAACTCCCTTCTCTTTCATATCATTTCTGGGCCTTAGACCTCAATCATGTTGAATTTTCCAGTCCATAAAAACGCAAGATGTCTCGCGTGATCTCAAAAAAATGATCAATGTACTAACAGACATAGTACGAATGAAAGTCATTCAATGACATACTTAGTACAATATGAATCCACGATGCAGAACCGAAATGACATATGACCGTCTGTGTTAGTCACTAGATTAGAAAAAGATCTATGTTTTGTTCATGTTTCGTGGGTGAGATGACGTAGAACAGACGATGGAGTAAATTCGGCTAGTGTGCCAAAGTGTTTGTTGATAAAACCATTATGTTTGTCATCATATTAGTTGAATGCCGCTTACTACTGAACGTATTACGTAGCAGAGTCTGGATTCATGCCCGCTTGATGGTAATGGGCTCGCCCCCTATTAAATGGGACTTAAACATTACTGGCAAAATGTGGGTGAACTGTAGGTACACTTCTGCCTAACCTATCAGGTAATACAGGCGTTATGTTATGTATTATGTCCCTCTGAAAGACCTAAACGAACAGTTTTGTTTTTGGACGCGCGCATTCAATGAAATAGTATACTTTATAAAATCGAGTGAGAAATTTTTAAATCTCTATCGGGCTGTTTTTATACTCGATAACTTTTATCTGAAGAATGATTATGAGAGTTTGACATATACTCTATACAAAAGCTGTCAAACCGTAATACTTGGTCCTCAGGTGAAAGTTATCTGATTCTTGTAAAATCAGCCCTAAAATAAGTATTTTGAAAGACACATGATAGAAACATAAAATAACATAACAGACGAAAAGATTGACTACAGAATAGGAGAACAAAATACTCTTATGGAAACAAAAATAAATAATCTCAAGGCACAGCAACACGAAGTTAACGGTGATAAGAACAAGATAAATGTTACCAAAATGGACTTAAAACGCAGTTTCTAAATGTTAAGCATGGAAACTTTTCCTGCTAAGAAGGGGGATACTTGTAAACTTGTAACTTCCAAACAAACTCACGTTTTTAAATACTTAGGTTGAAAAACGAAAGTTTTTTTGCTTTTGGCTTCGGCGAAGTTCTTACATAACTGTTTCTATTTTGGTCTTAAATTTTTTTGGCTTAACTCGATGATTTTTTGAAGATAATACTACTAATAGCCTTATCTAACACAAGTTGCTAAATATAACTTCCATTGTATACGGAAGTCTGCCATCTGTATTAAGACATACATAAGATGATTGATAGGCCGGACGGCGCGTTGTGTTCCACGCGCGCCTCAAAGAGATGTCAGCAGAGGACGGGGCCCCACAGGGCCGAAGCCTGCCGGGGCGGCGGGATTTTCCGAAAGGTTAACCGCTGCCCTGGAACAGAAAGGGCTAAGGACGGAACACGGGTGGGTTTTAGTCAGTAAAAGTCTGACACTCCCTTCCGCTCCACCCAGAGCGGGAGGGGTCATTTGATGATTTCCCATCCACAAAAAAAAAAAAAAAAAAAAGATGATTGATAGGAATGCCTAACAATACTGATCTACCACAATATACGGTAACCCATCAATCAACTTTCAACCCATTCAAAGGTTGGTTAAATATTGGTGTATAGTTAGTCTAGCCTATATTTGTTTCAACTTTGGCACAGTCCTAGATACCCATACTGAGAAGGACCATAGGTTAGGCAACAAGTAGAAAGTGACCGACACAGTGAGTATAATTTGATTCTGTTTTCCCATAATAACGGTCTTGTCGTTTTGACATGCTCTTGCACAGGGCTGCCTGACCGACTTTAAATGCCAGAAAAGGTTAACCGCCTATTTCAGGTAATTCAAAACCTGGTGCTTCTACTGCCTTTATAATATCATCTATTTATATTATATGGATGATATTGTAATATGATGACATATGGGCAAGAAAATTTATTTGGAGTGTTTGAGTGCCATAATAATAGCTTTATTGTTCAATCTCTTAGCCTACACAATCTTTTAGTTGAATTAAATACCACTCAAAAAAAATTTGATGTCTTTAAAACCTATCGCTTGATTTGATGAGTGGAAAGGTCATCGTTACATCATCACTTTAACTCAAATGCTAGCTACTCATCAACTGCCTTTTTCAATAAAGGTGTTTTTCGTCTGTATTGTCTCGGTTGTGTATTTGTCGGTCTGTGAATAGGTGCCTCGAAAAGCACGTTAGACCGTTGGTCCCGGCTTTCATTCGTGAATCTTTGACAGTCTTTACGGGTCGTCAGAAGCCTGGTGGTCTGACAACCAGTCTTATATTAAGGGGTATCGCATTACCCAGTAACGGGGTTGTGGAGGTCATATAGCAAGACGCTCCATGTAAAATACTGGTAGTCAGCTGCATCCGGTTAGACTGGAAGCCGACCCCAACATAGATGGGAAAAAGTTAAGACTGATGATGATGAATTCTGGACAAAGACCTCTCAATGAAGTCCTAACAGTGTCTTGTTGTGATCATTTCTACAATTTCATACAGACGCAGTAAATATGCGTTCTTATTTCTTATGCTAATTAGAGTTAAAAGGTTAAATCACCAGTTCTAGTATATTATGTTGGTGTTCTGTAAGCCCTAGTCGTGCCAGTGAACTGTAATTTACTGTGTGAACATGCAGATTGTGTGAGAATTGATAGGCGATTTTATTCAGAGCCACTTTCTTTTGTCCGTGTACATGTACGGAAGAATTTATAGCTAGATTGTGTTGTGCTGTTTTTGCTACATTTTCCGGTGAAGCGATTGATTCTTTTCTTTGAATTTTTTAAGCTTGTTAAGTTACTTTTGTATCATTGATGTTAATGATCCCTTTGAAGTTTGTTTGTGTGTGTCTATCCACATAAACTACATCGTCTATTTATAACAGGTGTACAGGAAGTGCATTAATATTTAGCAATCTCTATTTGTCTCTCTCTGCCTTGTACTGTTTTACCATTTATAAAAGGATCGTTGATATCTTTCACGTTTGCATCCTATATTGTTTTGAATATTACAGACTATTGAGACCAGGTTTCCTTAAGCTATTTTCTTTTAAAATACAAAGACAGTATTGGAGAGTCTTTTGACCACCCAATGACCTTCTCTTCTTGTTCTTTGTCTGTAAACTCTTACGCACGAATGCATGTCTCAAGTAGGTACACAAATAAACTGATTACGTCGTCCTCTGGTGAATGGAGTGTACCCACGGTCTACGGCTAGTCAATCTATACACGTTGATGTGTCACCACTGTGATATACAGTCCGCTAGATGGCGCTACAGTAAACAACACTCACAACACTGCTACTTTCAAAACAATTAAGTCTGCGCCAAAACCGGTTCCCATGGAGGATGGAGGCACCCTTATAATAAGGGTCCATACAGCCAGTAATAATGACGAAAGCTGCGTCAATCAATCTGCGGGTGCACTGCAAATAGTAAACTGACACAAGTCCCAAAACCGGCTTTTCTAAATGCAACTCAATTTGAAACTGTTAGAGATGGTTCTTCAGTGTCATCGGATTTCGAATTAGGTCGTTTTGTTATCGTGTTTTAGTTTTTTGTATCAAGTGATAAAAAATGCACAGATGTGACCGGACCAGACTTTATTGATTTTGAATGGTGAATGCGTTTTTGTACTTTCACGTGAATTGTCTGGGGCAATCCTATCCTGCTAATATTATAAACGCGAAAGATTGTGAGGATGGATGGATGGATGTTTGTTACTCTTTCACGCAAAAACTCCTTAACGGATTTGGATGAGGTTTGGCACACAGATAGTTTATAACCAGGATTAACACACAGGGATACTTTTATCCCGATATTCCCATGGGATCGAAACTCATGCGGGTGAAACCGCGGGACGCTGCTAGATATTTTATACGCTGATACAGTCGGGGAGAAGCATCTTTCGGGCCCGTGACTCATGGTACTAGAAGGAAAAGTGGGGTTTTAGTCGGTACAAGTCCGACATAATCCTCCGTTTTTCCCATCCATGAGGATTTCCCCAAGGAAAAGAAAAAAGAAAAAAAAAGATTGTTAGCCTGGTAATGACACAGCAAAGTTATTTCATTCTATTCTAGAACACGTTAAGAAACGAAGATATTATGTACATATTTACTTTTGCTCGCTGACGAGAACCAAGTCCCACCTTCAATTTTTATGGCCGAGTTTTGTCTAGGCTCGCGTAAATCCTCAACGGTTGAGCATTTGCGCCCTTTATTAACAGATATTTTATTACTGGAGTATTCTAAAGATACAAGATTTGTTTGTGTAAGACATAAACCTTTTGTTCGGTATCCGGATAAATGGCTACACCATTTGGCAACATTTTGTTAAAATTATGAAACCTGATACCGCCATTTGCTTACTAAATCCTAAACCGAAAACACTACACAATTACAATTTAAAAACTTCTCTTTCATGTCCAGTTCTCAATGCATCTGTTGTACACGCGCCCTAAAACAAGCGTGGATTAATTCTACCCTTTATTATACCCCTAACCACCCCTAACTATATACTTAAATTAGGGGCGAAGTTGTCACCCCAGTATACTGGTCTATCCATCAAAATAATGTAGGTATATAATGGTTCACATTATTCTGGTTGGGCATCAGAAAGTGTAGACTGTGCCGCTTTACCGGGTCCCGGACAATTCGATCTCCAATGTTGAAATGCGTTCGCCATAAATACAATTGCTAGGTAGGTACAGCGGTGATCTCGTCTCGTCTATTGTTGGTATTCGTTTTACGTAAAATGCATCGTATTTGCATACTCGTAAAGTTTAAATTGGAATAGTGGTTTTGACTGCATTAACTACTTCAAACAATTGCCATCGAGTCGTTTAAGAATCGAGGTAAGATGAAGTGTTTTAATTGTTCGCAAATCTATAGTTTTATTAGAATGGTGACGAGTTCAGATAATGTCTATTCAATGTCTTTACTACTGCAAACTGCCATCATAATGTTCCAATATTTGTATCAAAAAGGTTATCCAACAAGAAAGAATACCAAAAAGACAGCGTCATCCTAGACAAAGAGTTCTTTGCACCTTTCCTCGCACACATACAAACATACACAGGAAAGCATTCAAAACACTTAAAACGTTCACTTCAAGGGTCAGTAATATAAGAAAAATAATAGTTCTACTTAAACGAACATCACTTTTCCTCGAACCGATCAAAACCCGACTCGGGGACACTAAAAGCTATACAGAATCATCCCAGGCAGGGCGTTACCCGAGTATTAATCTGCACACAAGTAAACATTACATCTCAAACCGAGTCGCCAAGAAGAAAGTATCTACACCTGTCCTTTTCGCACTTTCGTTGCTGACCGGTGTGCGAGAGGGACGGCAATCGAAGGGTCGGAATCAATACCATATGACAGGGGCCGGTGTTTTATTTTGTTGGAGACATCTTTGCGTGTGTAACTATAGTGTTTTGCTTGTGTGAGTGGCTGGACCGCACTGTATCTACGTAGGTGCCTAATGCTGGCTTTTCACATGTTAATTCTACGTTTTGGGATAGCGCTGGCTGTGGATACGGAGTAAGGGTTTTAGCAGCTCCCACTTTAGCATTAAGTTGAAATGTAAGTACAGTTAACTGTATAGGGTTTAAGTTAAACGAATTTCACGAGCCATTGTTAAGGTTAAGTAGTTTGTTGACTGAAGTACTGCTAAAAGGGTCAGTTTTACTGATCCCGTCAGAGAAAAGATACGCATTCTTTTGTATGTTGATGACTTTATTGTTTTCGTTTATTCGACGATACTCATAAACACTACGCGCCTTCCTTTGTTTTTACTCATCTCATCTTTGGTTCAGTTTGGTCTTGCGGAATTTTGTTTCCATTATTCTCATGTTTGTACAGTTTAAGTGAACAAAACACCACTAGACACATATTGTCAAAGTAAATTATGGTTAGATTAAATTCAAATGCCAGTAAAACGTCGATGTTTCGTCTTAAGAAATAAACATGAGTCATGCTAAATTGACCCAAAAAGTTTTGAAACAACTCCAAGGCAATCACACTTTAGCTCAAAAATTTACCTATATCTAAACCATCAATCACATAGCGTTGCTACAACAAAAAATAAAGCAAAAAATAAATACAACAATAAACTTGCAAAAAGGAACATGCAAATTATAAATTCAGCTGCAAATAAAATGGTATATTATTACGAATCACAGCATTTGGTATAATTTGCCACCACTGGAATATAGGGGTAGCTCCCCTCGAATGAAGTGATTTTATGGCCAACGTTTATGAACAGCGCTATTGTCCGGTTACGGTTAGATTTGGTGTCAACAATATCGGTTGAATTCAGGCTTTTATCTATTTTAAACTAGTTCATGGAGATTTGGGAAGATTATCTAAAAATATTTTGCACCACTTATCTCAAAACATGTAAGAAATCTCTGGAACCAGAATTTAACGCGTTTATTTTTATTTCTTAGCTTATATGAGACATAACACTATCATTTGTTTTATTAAGCTGAGTTCCTCATCAATGAAAATAAATACCATAATATTATTACTTTTATGATAGAGTATAAATCGTATTGCTTCTGGCGCGCCTATACCGAAGTTCTGAAAACAATTTTATTGCGACTAGGTACCGAAGATTTCTTCCTGTAGTCTGATGATAATTTTTGTCAAAATTGAGAAGGTCGGTGGGGAGATCCAAGGATCGCATAAGGTGATTCTTGCTGGATCAATGTCACTGTAGCCATAAGCCTTATATTTCAAGCTATGTACTTATTTATAGGTATAACAATTGCACCGTACCCGGGTATTTCCCTAAGGTGGGAATATTCCCGGAAGCAACATTGCATGTAAATGTTAACCTGTTATTATGTAGGACACATGCCCGGGGACAATAGGGTTTTACGGGAACTGTAGTCCTGAGAAATAAAAGTTCGAAACTATGTCTAATCGGTTTCAAGTCTAAATAATAGCTCTTAATGTGTTTTAATATTTATAGACCGTAAATAATTGGTAGACCAATAGGGTGTACCACAAGGTTCCATACTAGGCCCTTTGTTATTTGTAAACTTGTACTCTTTTTAGTCTTACGTTTACACCAATGGTTTCACCTTGATCAAGGAATACAGATAACAATAAACCTTTTAGCCTTTGCCTAACATCCGCGCAAGTCATAAAACCCAAGTGAACGAAGACTTTGTACTGGAAAGCCGATAGTCATAAACTGACGCGGCTCAGTAAGGTTTTAACGACTGTGCACTTCTAGCACCGCAATAATTTGACGACGCATGGTTTATCTGAACTGAAGGGCTTGAGATTGATCTTTACATTCCGTTGGAAGATAGTTAAAGAGTCGATACTAAAATGATGGCAATTTCATGGGCATTTCTAGTTTTCCACAGTAGAAGATCGTCCTTGATTGAGCCATAAATTAGAATACATCCCCGGTACGAGTTTAACTACCTAATATCAATTTGCTCTATTTCTGTTCCTATAAAACAAAATCGCTTTTCGTGTCCGTCTATGTTTGATCTTAGTTCTTCTAAACTCCACACTGAATTTTGATTTGGTTTTCATCATCGTTTACAGATTTTTTTCCGAAAGGTTTATGTGTACAATACATTCATATTTTACTTAGATATAGCCCAGAAATGTCCATGATTTGACATGTCGCCATTGCACCCGTGCGAAGCAGGGGCTGGTCGCTTGTAAGATATAAAGGCATACTGTAATGGAGTATTTCTTTCTGTCTCGTTTTGTGCACACCTTTTTTGTCTTTCATACGTATAGACCAGTGTTTTTTTCAACGAGTCTTCGCTTTGGTTTCTGGCCTATTGAGTATTGACACAGAATCTTCAAGTGATGGGAAAACAATTGACAAGCTGTCAATTAAAAAATATATAATGCTACTTTCTGTATTTGCTAAAGTGCGTTTAACTTATTATAATATTGCAAGTCATTTTCTAAAATAAGGCCGTACTTATATAAATGATGTTCGAAGAATTTTAGTAATGACTGAATGAATATGAACTAAATAATGGGCGGTGGACGCGGTGAAGTCTTTGTACATCACCATTGACCAACGATTATGTTGAGTCCACAGTATTAAAGATCCAAAATGTTGGGTGGGAAAAGAACTGTCCAACTAACCACCTACCTTCACCCAATGAAATAATATCAATAACTAGATTCGGCCCGCGACTTCGTCCGCGTGAAATTTATTGTTCCCCCGACCCACCCCGTCGCATCGAATCGCCAGCCCGCGCTATGTGTTCGTTTTCGCGTTCTTGCTTACGTTTTTTTCTTTTTGCTCGTCTCCTAAAAGTCCTAGCATGATGTTAAACTACCTTTAGCATTCCTCAAGAATTGGGCTATCAAATGCAAACAGAATTTATCTCTAATCAAATCCGACCGGTAATCAAACAAACAAACTCTTCAGCTTTATTATTACTATAGAATATATAGATGTATACCCGAAGAGATCATTTTGAAGAGATATTATCTAGATATATCGATATATTATGTAGATATTATCTCTTTTGCTACTGCTCCATATAATATAGCACTATTTCAATCTAACCGTAGCCTCACCTACTGAGATTCTGACCCGTAGTCCCTTAATTACACTTGACACGTAAAGGATCGATACCGACAGTACCCGGGACATCAGAAACGGTAGTGGTTTAAAGTCCACTAGTTTATTCAATACACGTTCAAAATGAATCTCTCAAAGAGATTGTACAGGTACTTTCTTTTCTGTCAAATGATCAATATTCAGATTAGCGATTTCTGTTTATTGTTAATTGTTAATCCTAATCGTTCTGAATACTTCTGATATAATCTCTTGGTAACTTCAAGGAAAGTAATAATCTGACTGACTTGTTTTGAGAGCAAAACCAACATTTTAAAACAATCCCACTCATCCTAACCATTTAAACATAAAATTGACGCGTTGTACTTCCAACGAAATCCTAGAGTCAGCTAGAAAGGGACTGAGTTATTCCATGGTGAAGGAGTGAGGGAGAGGGTAAACAAAGGGGAGGAAAACCCCAATAAGGGTGGTTGGCATTGTGAACGATAATTTCGCTGAATAGTAGCAAAGGTAATTTTATTAGGGCGATTCTGTGTGCGTTTAATTTTTGTATGTGATTTCGGACCCGTGTTTTGCTGTCGTGAATTATTGTTTCAATTTTGTGTTTTTGTGGTGTTTTAGGGTTATAATATTCCTAGACAGGAATATTATAACACTCTATAATATTCCTCAAAAACTGAAGGCAATACAGACGTATTAAATTGCCTTCAGTTCTTGAGGAATATTCTATTGAATTTTGTTATTATTTTAGGTTACTTTTATAGGCTAATGCAAACTCGTCTACAATCGTACCTCAGTTATACAGGTCAGGTAGAACATCGCTCCATGTAAAATACTGGTGTTCAGCTGCATCTGGTTAGATTGGAACATAGTTGGGAAGAGGAAATGATGATGCCGATGACAGAGCACGAATCGCAGCGTCTAGACACTTCAAAATCGTGTATATGTGCGCGTAAACGTAACCACTATCATCATCAGTTTTGCGTGAATGTGACGCATGTTTACCCCCAACTTGTAAATATTTTTTTGTGTGTTTGTTCTTTTTTTTTATGCGTCATGTTTGCCGCAAATAAATGTATTTTCTTTCTTTTCTTTCTTCAGCAGTCCACTGCTGGACATAGGCCTCTCCATTTGCATGCCATTTAACTCGATTTTCGGCTACTCAGCCACCCTGCGAAGATAGTCTACAATAGTAAAGAGATTTATTTAACTTCGCCCAATACAAATAACTAGGCGTACGGTGTCAGCACTATAAATAATAGCGATTTATTCGCTATATTGACACGTTCTTGCCTCAGTTACAATGAGAGCATTATTCGAACAATCACTCACTAAAAACACAAAGCTTGGAACTTGTACAATAACAGCTCTTTCCAGAATAATCTCAATTGAATGTATCAATGTATAGTTTACTTTTGTCTTGTATTAACCTACGGGTTTGTTAGTTAAATTATCAAATGCTAGGTTACTGGAGATTTAGTTGTGGTAACCAAATGAACAAACTCGCTGTGAATGTGTGCGTGAAGACGTCTAGACGTCGTCACCACGCAAACACACATCCGGATCCGACTTCGTAATTAGACGACACTGTTGGCGCAGTGGCTGAGCGATCGACTGCTGCGCTGCGTGTCGCGGGTTCGTTTCCCGCACGGAACAAATATTTTTATTGCCTACAGGTAGTTGTTCCGGGTCTGGCTGTTTGTGTATGTGAGTTTAAATTTCTGTAAACACACCCACGATACAGGAGTAATTCCTCGTGGCAACGTTTTTTATTTTTTTTTAAACTTGTCTCAAACGGTACCAGGACCTCCTGCGGTTACACACACATTCACAGCGTGTTTGTACACTTGGTTACCACAATTAAAGTGAGCGTCACTTCGTGAGATAAAAATACTATTAGGTATTACGCGAATGACTTTTCATGTCTTGTCCTGCCATCTTAATCCTAGTCACAACCTGTCTTCAAATCGCTCACTACATTTGCTGATCCATGGTGTTCATTCAAGGACTCTTCTGCCACAGCTTCTGCCTCAACTGTCCTTGATCCTTCGATCATACGAAGTCCCCCAACGTTACATAATCTATCATGGTTCATGATGACGCTAGCAATATTTTTGCGACTTCTCGACAAACACTTTGATGATGTTTCTGTTATAGACAAATAATTATTTGTGATTTTCTTTTGTTTCAGATCAAATTGATTGGATGCCCCATAATGTGCTAAGTGACAAAGTGTCAGTGCTAGTGTGGTGTAGTGCAGTGACATGTCTTAGTGACCAACATGAGTGGTGGAGTGACGACGCAGGCGGGGCCCCGGCTCTGAATGATAGCTGCCGCTAAAGGTGAGACAATTTTGCTTTTATTATTAAGGGCCTATGCACACCGCGTTTTTTAAACGCGCCGTTTTTTTAAACGCAGTTTGTTGTCGTTTGCATCGCGTCTGGCGCGCCTGTATCGATACACACGCGCGTTAGTATAGCGTTTGTTCAATGCTGTCTCGACCGACGCGACGCCATCTTGCTACTGTTGACGAGGTTCTACTTAAAAACGCAAAATGCCAGCGGGTTTGTATCGATACACACGCGCGTTTGCATCGCGTCTGTATCGCTACACACGCGCGTTTGCATCGCGTCTGTATTGCTACACACGCGCGTCTGTATCGATTCAAACACGTATTTGAATTCATACAGGTGTGCAAAGGTCTACAGGCTGCGTCTGTATCGCTACAAATGCGCGTCAACAGCGCGTTTAAAAAACGTGGTGTGCACAGGCCCTAAGATTTGTAGGGACTGTTTCACCATCTCCTCTGACTTATCTCATACAGATAATTCCAAGATTCTCTTTTATTTCTTAATTTATCTGATGGAATGCTTCTCCGGACACTGTGAAAGGGGCTCTAATCCCCGGATTCTCAAACGATGCTTAACTATAAGAAGATTATTATAGTCTTACAGACACCTCAATGAGGGGCTCGAGGCTAAGTTATAACTGCCGCTCGGGTTGTCCTCGGCTGTCGTTCGGGTAGGCCCGAAAGCCTGAGATTTTTTTTGGTCGAAAGATTTTGATTTGATTGATCTGGATAGACTGGAAGCCAGCCAGTTTATTCGGCAGTATCGTTTGGGAATTCGGCCTTTATTTATTTAGTCCCCTAAATTGTGGTTGTGAAGACAAACCTCGAACTTCGAAAATTATCGATCGAATCGGTGATTTCATAACATCAACAGCGGCACGGGTCGATCGATCAGGTTAAGCTACGCTTGCCGCGGTTGGTCCGTGGATGGGTAACCATTTTCACATACCAAGTCCCCTCCGTGCCTCGGAAAGCACGTTAAGCCGTTGGTCCCGGCTGTCATTCGTGGATCTTTGACAGTCGTTACGGGTCGTCAGTAGCCCGAAAGTCTGACAACCAGTCTTACCAAGGGGTATCGTATTACCCAGTAACTGGGTTGTGGAGGTCAGATAGGCAGTCGCTTCATGTAAAATACTGGTATTCAGCTGCATCCGGTTAGACTGGAAGCCGACCCCAACATAGTTGGGAAAAGGCTAGGCAGATGATGACGTAAACGTATAGGTACTTGGCTTACTGCCTCAGTGTGTCACAGACAATGACGCGACTCCATGTTTAGCTACATAGCATAATCAGCCTATAACCCTATTTTTTAAATTAATTATTATATTGTTGTACACTTTAAAAAAAAAAAAATATTTTGTTGTATACTTTTTTTACACCTTAGTCTTTGTTTCCGTTTGACGTGTACCAAACTCCTTTTTTGTATTTACTATCCTAGTGAACTTAGAGAGCCCTGACACCCATAATACAAGTTCAATCTTAGCTTGGGTGTCAGTAGTGTATGTCTGTATTAAGTACAATAATTCTTAAAACTAAAACTTGAATAAATATTGTTATGTCATGCGGTGACATTATGAATTGTAAGTTGGAAATAAAGATTTTTATTATTATTATCATAACGTTCCCACTGCTGGGACGCAGGCCTCCTCTCTGTGAGAGAGAGTGGGCCGTAATCCACCACGCGGGCCCAGTGCTGTTTGGGCTATATGCCTCTTGCCCTTAGCCCAATCCATTCGTGGTCGGCGCAACATGTCTTATTCTTCCATACTTCCCTATTAGTCGTCATATCTGTAGTCACCCCGATTTCTAGCCATAGATATTTTTTTCATCTTTCCGCACACAAAAAAGGTACAAAGGCGGACTTAAAGCCTTTGTTTTTTTTTTGAGGATGTGAAATCATCAAATGACCCCTCCCGCTCTGGGTGGAGCGGAAGGGAGTGTCAGACTCTTACTGACTAAAACCCACCCGTGTTCCTTCCTTAGCCCTTTATGTTCCAGGGCAGCGGTAACCCTTTCGGACGATCCCGCTACCCTGGCAGGACTTAATGCCTTAGGCATTCTCTACCAGTCAACAAAGGGTGGTGAAGAGATATAACCATCATATCATCTTTCACACAGTGTATATCGAGGGGAAAATGTAAAACCTTGAAATACGCAAGACTTAGAAATCTTTATAACCATCTCTTAAAATTACCAATTAATCATTGCAAACAGCTAAATAGGAGCTAATTTATAAATTATAATAACATGGATTCAAAAAACGTTTCCTATCGGTTGTTAAAAAGGCACTAAAATGACTCATTTCCCTCATTCTACAATGCGTAAATATTCTACATCCAACCGCATGTCCTGCAGTGCGATTCTGTAACCATTTCACCGTGAAAACTCAGGTGAAGTGAGCGTGGAGTGAGCTGTCATTCCAAATAATGCTAGGGATTGACACTATTGACAACTCGCATCAAGCTCACTTCACTTGAGTTTTCACGGTGAGATTTTTACAGAATCGACCGGCTGTTATCAATTTGACTATGACAGCGCTTTGATTCCGTAGCAGTTAACGTCTGTTTTCGTATGTCAAGTTTTACTTTATCGTGCGCTTGACTGTGCTAAGGATGTAGCCAGTCTGCCAGTACAGTTTTTTTTTTCCCTAAAAGTAGAGGATATGACTTCATAATCTAAATGGCAATGTGTTCGTTGCCTTTTAGTTAAACTTGCTTATTTACTTATCCTATCACGATCTTATTACAACACCAGCAGCGCCCCGCGGTTTCACCCGCGTAAGTTTCGATTGCGTGGAAATATCGGGACAAATGTATCATATGTGGTGGTGTGCCAAATTTCATCCAAATCCGTTCAGCAGTTTTTGCGTGAACGAGTAGGTAACAAATATCCATCCATCCATCCACCCATCCTCACAAACTTTCGCGTTTATAATATTTGTAGGATAGTAAGATTAGATTTTCTTTTGACATGGTTTAAACGATCGAGACAATTTTTGTAATAAGAACGTCAAACTGCCAGCTTAGTCTGGTACTAATCTGTCAGTTTTGTATTAAGAACTTTACCGTATTCGTAAATGGAATAGTTACGAATTCAAATATGGCATCCATGACTACATGGTTTGTACCCGGTTCAGAATCTTTGATGTTTGTTGACTTCTGTAAATAAGTTATGTGTTATTGTGCCTTTAAAGACAAAATGGCAGTTCTGTAAATAAGTCTGTTAAATGCTGGTCGATTTTAGATGACTGTAATGCTTGTATCCAAGACAGCTTATTACAAGCATGGTGCCTTTTTTGCTCTAAATTGGAGATTGAGAGTCAACGAGCTCTGTAAAAGAATAGCAACTAATTCCATGGATAAACAAAACTCATACAAGCAGTCATAATCGTCTGCCTAGCCATTTCCCAATTTCTATGTTGGGGTAGGCTTCCAGTCTAACCGGATGCAGCTAAATACCAGTATTATACATTTCACGACTGCCTTTCTGACCTCCGCAACCCAGTCACTGGGTAACACGACACCCCCAGGTAAAACTGGTTCAGACTAACTATTTGATATTCAAAATTCCAAATTCGACGTTTCTTATCCTTACATAAACACATACATATGTAAATACACGTAATTCTACACACGTCTTATCAAAATATTGATTAAACGACAATTCGTGTGTTGCTAACTTGAGATATAACCGAAAATCTTGCAAAACCACAGTGTAACTAAAAACAGTGTTACAGTGGTTCATCCATTCTAATAATTAATATAAACTATCTTTTGCCCGCGACTTCGTCCGCGTGAAGCAACTTTCTTACTTTTTTTTACCATATGAACCATCCTCGTACTTCAAGGAGTATTCTAAAAAAAGAATTAGCGAAATCGGTTCAGCCGTTTTCGAGATTTCCGCTTAGCAACACATTGAGCGATTCATTTTTATACATTATAGATAGAAGATGCGAATGTAACTCTATCCGTCTATTATCTTTTCACGCCTTACAGCCGACCCCAATAACCTATTGAAAGATCGCTACGGATGGTCGCTGTTACTGTGAGCCTGAATAATCCCACTGCTGGGCAAAAGCCTCTCCCCATGACTTCCAGCTCTTTCGATCCAGGGCTAAAGTACCACCACCGCCACCATCCTAGTACCAGACGCCCACAAGCTTCCTGTAGGGAATCGAACCCAACTAACATAACGCGCGGCCTGCGCGCTTAAGAACGAAGAGCCTTCCGATTGTCAGCGTGGAGCCTAGGACCGGATTTTCATATATTTTGCAGTAGAACCTATTACTTGATATTCTTCCAATTAGCCGTATATTACCATTGTTAAAATTTTGATCAAACGGTCATTTAAATTATCTCTCTTCCTAATAACGAATTGACTTGGTGCCAATTACCCATTTAAGACGTACTTGTATTTATTTAGTTACGTACGCTTAGGAACGTTTGCAAACAAAAAATACACAAAATTTTATATGGGACTCGAACACCAAAGACATTCAGTATTCCTTTTTAATATCAATATTCGTCCTGTGTCTTATGCTAAGTTTTTCTATTTTATTATCAGTTGGTATTATCTTAATTTACCTACAAAATTAAAACGTGTTCAAACGAAGACTTCCCTCTTTTATTCGCTTTTATTCCGCTACACTGTACGCGTACTACTGTAAATAGTTATACTGTGGCAAAACTCACCGGATGTTAGTCAGTTCCATTCTTATTCTGCGTACTGAAGTGACTATTCGAGTATTACGTATTCTGCTACTCCTCGGGTCTCAGGAAGTCGGTGCAATTAGTACTGGTTTTGCCCGAGTTTATATCTGGTATGAACTTGTTGAGACACGCGGTGAAGAACAGGATTATTAAGCCCTTTCTTCCAAGGAATTTCTCAGTAACAGCCCGGAGTCAGGTTGATGGCAATAGGCTCGCCTCTGTTCCTAACCCTTTGAGGAGTACATAATGTTATCTCGAGATATAAACCAAATGGCAAAGAAAGTTAATGGTGAAAGTGCCCTAGGAGCAATCCCCCATTATTTTGTGACCCGCACTTAGGGACCTACTTACTACATACCTATATTGTTAAATTTCTTACTGCACTTTTTACACCCTCTAAGGCATAAAATGTCGCCCTTCTGTTTCTATCGTCTATGCCATTGTCAGGCAGTCAAGAAAGTAGGCATAGTAGCTATACTCTGTTCCAAAAGTATTTTATGAAAAAGTAAACAAACCATGTTCTTGATAAATTCTATGAACAGAAGTATGAACGTATACGAAGCAAAAGGAGTATGGAAGTATCGTAGCAGGTGGCGTTCTGTAGTTTCTGTTTACCCCCATGGGAAGAAGCGTGAGTTTGTGTACAGTCACGAACACCAATATGTCAACACTTAGCGACTTTCAACTGCAATTTTTTCGTAAAATAACGAATGGAACGTTGAAATACGACACATTACATAAACCTATGGGTTCGAAAATGTTATGTTCGCAACAACATACAATTTCAATTAAAAATAAAGGAGTAAATCGCTTTTGAATAAAGCCGAGTGTATACATACTTTTGCTCGTGACTGTATCTACGTATATTCATAATAAAAAAAAATTAAAAAAAATTATTTCCACAAAAAGCTTCATGTACAATGAAATGTGTTTGGAGCCTCCTTTTAGGCAAACAATGCCTGTGTTAGGAGATTCCGCTCTTCCATATCTTAGACGTAGTGTTACAGTTAAAATCTTGCTATTCCTATCATCAATATACTAACATCTTGATTATGTATCATGTGGTAAGAAGCGTAGTATATGCATTTAATCCTTTGTCCTTATATGACCTATGTATTTAAAAGTAACTTCATTTTTATGACAACCAGAGTTCAGTGCAGGTCATCCAAAAATACATGTGTGAATAAGTCAAGAAGTCGGTTTTTCTTTTTTTTTTTATTACTGTGAGAGGCCATGTAGGTTTACACGGTAATTTTATTAGTTGTGTAGACTCCCACGTTTGATGGCGCTACCAAACGTAGGAAAGAGAATGATGTTAATGACATTCGTGGGTCAATTAGGAATACGTCACAGTCACCGTGTGGGTGTGGAGGTCGCTGTCTCGCAATAGTTACATAAACAGATGGTGTTCGTAACACACTAACAGGAGGAACGGTTTTCATTTTGACAGTTCAACAACATTCATTGCATTATTTGCGTTGTTAAGTAGACGAATTTTTCGAACATATGAAGCATTGGATTAGCGATATCCTTCAAAATGATTTGGGAAACCAACACAATTAGGGTGCTGGTTCCCAATCTTGGGATTATTTTGAAAAAAGCAGTGCAGTTCAACTACTGCCCTGCTTTAAAAGCTCCCAGGCTTCGTCTCTGTGAAAGAGCCAGAGAGCCCAGTGCAGGTTGGTAGATGTCACATGTCTTCTAATTTTTCGATTCTAGAACATTCCGCGTTTCCTCACGATGTTTTAATAGGAAAATGTCATTATCATCATCTGCCGAGCCTTTTTCCAACTATGTTGGGGTCGGCTTCCAGTCTAACCGGATGCAGCTGAATACCAATATTTTACATGAAGCGACTGCCTATCTGACCTACACAATCCAGTTAATGGGTAATACGACACCCCTTGGTAAGACTGGTTGTCAGACTTTCGGGCTACTGACGACCCGTAACGACTGTCAAAGATCCACGAATGACAGCCGGGACCAACGGCTTAACGTGCTTTCCGAGGCACGGAGGGGTCTTGGTATGTGAAAATGGTCACCCACCCACGGACCAACCGCGGCAAGCGTAGGAAAATGTCATTATGTCGGTTTAAAAACGCATTTACAGAGCCAAATGATTTGTTTATATACATAAGCGTCCGGAATAACGATTGATTGGCAGTTCCCTAAATGATTTTGGTAGTATTCAATCTATCATGGTCTATTTTCATCATGCCTAACCAAATCCGTTCAGCAATTTATGCCTGATAGAATCGAAACTTCCAAAGCCAGACTGCTAGTACTAAAGCTATCGCCGTTCAAATATGTACTGCACACAGTGTACATCTATGTAATATTCATATTCGATGCGGTTATCGATTTCGAGCCACCTGATGGGTAAGGGGTGTTAGGGCTTAGGATTCACCGTCGTGCTTGATAAACTATATGTGTTCGAGGACCATCTGTGTGACTGTTTGCACCCTAATTGCATAACACACTACCAATCTCAATCTGAATCATTTTGAAGGATATTGCTAATCCATTGCTTCATATGTTCGAAAAATGTGTCTGCTCAACAACGTAAATAACGCAGTGAATGCTGTTGAACTGTCCGAATTAAACCCATTGCTAACACACTAAGGGCGAATTTCACCAAACTTTTATGCTGAGAATAAATTTTTAATGTTAACAGTTCTTCCATACTAGAACTGTCAGACGTCCCTACCTGGGCATGCCCGGTAAAACTCCTCTGCCTTCCCCTTCGGGCTATACAAGCGTGAAATAGTAGCCAATCTTCGTCTTGCGAGCCTTTCCCAAAATAGGCATGTTGTCTGTGGTCAGGAACGTGTCTACAGATGCGGTTGACCTCTGTTAGTGTTAGCCGTATCATCCCAGCTATTGCTGGGCAAAGGCCTCTACCGATGACTTCCAACTCTTTCGATCCAGGGCTAAAGTGGACCACTGGTCGTTTGTTTTGTCCAGCCCATCCCGCCATCTTCTACGGGGTCTGCCGCGACGCCTTCTAGCTGTGTCAGGGCTCTACGTGGTGGTTATTTTGACCCACAGCTTATTAGGCATACGGATTGACCTCTAGATTGTGAAAACCTGAAGGCCAATTCTCGTAATTTAAAACGTTCAAAATCTAGTCGCAATCTCATCTCGGCGACATGCAAATGTCAAAAACTTGTCAAAATGTAGGGAAATGAGTCGTATTTTTGACAGATTGAGACTGAGATCAGACTGTGAACGTCCTTAAAATTACGAGAATTGCCCCTCAGTTCAAGGTCCTAGTAATCAGGGATGCAAACATCACCAATAAGGTCACAATATCATACTTTTGTCGCCGACTATAGCCCAGTTGTCATACCCACAACAGATTTCCTCAACACACAACGTAACGGTATACAAATCAATACCCTGCATTGAATATTACATAGCTAATAACACCAAAACCAACGTTTACCTAGAAATAGAAAAGAAATCAACATTGAACAAGTGTTTTGTTTAGTTTACCTCTACAAAGCAAAACGAACCGTATAACTTGATCGTTAGGGTTTGAAATACTTTGTGTGGTTGCAGGGTTTCGTTGACAAGCAATTAAAAGATAATAATCATAACAGGCAACATTGAATGCGATAGTCTTTTATTTTTTATGGACATAACCTGGATTTTAAGTGGTAATAGACACTCAAAGGAGTGCTTGTAACCTCACGCATCCGATAGAAAATATATTTTGGAGCAGAGAGAGCCGTGATGGCCCAGTGGTAACTACCGCGTCTTACGAGAGGTCGTAGGTTCGAACCCAGACAGCCGTAAACTTTGAGTAAATTATTTCATCATCACTGCTTGCAAAACGTTTTCCTTCACGGACAACATCGGGAGGTAACCGGCATGTCCTTGAACCAAAAAATCGAAGGCATGTGACATCTACCCACCCGCACTAGGCCCGCGTGGTGGATTACGGCCCACTCCCTTTTACTGAGTCTGTGTCCCAGCAGTGGGAACATTATAAGCTGATTAAATGGTTCTTTTCTAGCAAGAGGTCTTCCTCTTGAAGCAAGTTGTCACTTTTGGCATGCAACGCTGTCAGTCACGTATAACAATGGGAGCTTTGGGGTTTATCGAAATGTTTGGATACCAGCACATGGTTTTGATAGTCTTACTGCCTTACGTCAGTGGCTTATATTAAAAATGCTGAAGGGGGCACCATGGCACATGGAATACTCAGAAGGAACTCCAGCTGATGCACGTGGAACTGCGATTTACTTTAACTCACAGCCGTCAGCCCTCAAAGCAAGACTGAATAGGCATCTTCTGGGCACGCTCGTTCCATCATAGACCTCATCCATCGCTTTCCATCAGGCGTGATCGAGGTAAAGAGCTATGGCCGAGGTAAAGTTCGGATCGGCTCAGTTGTGTCGGGACCATAGTCAATATTCGAAAGACTGTAGGAGTGTAGGATCGGACCGACCGAACCAAATAGTAACTTTGTGGCAGGAAACGGCCGAGCATTCGGCCGATACTACTTCGGAGGAGTAGAGTAGACCCCCAGACTGCATATTTTGGGAAACAGACGGCAGGATTGGGGGTGGAGCATAGTTTATGACATAGCTCCACAATCACACCTTACTACCGTTCCGTTAAGGTAGTCCCACTTTACCAGGTTAGACTTACATCTTCCCACTACAGATTGTGATTGAGTGTGTCACGTAAGTAGGGTAGTGGACAACGGTGCAACAAAAAAAAAAAAATTTAAAAAAATCTTCCTCTACGGAGACTTTCCATTTTAGGTCTTTAACTTTTTTTTTCTCAATAACTGACTTCATTCATGTCTAGACTTGAGTTATTTTAGTCATCTCTTTCGACATTCATCGAATAGACGAGGGATTGTGTAACTATTTGTAGATCGTGCAAGTTACCAGTCCACCGGTAAAACCACTTTATCCACTTAAGTTTGTAGTGGTATAGTCTCCTCAAGTTTGTCCCGTTTGGTTTGAATTTTATCTTATTAATGAATTTTATATAATTATACAATGACATTTGCTTAGGTACTTTGTAAAGTATTCTATTATTTTAATTTTTGTGAATGTGAAGACCATTTTATTTATTTTTCTCTGTGTTCTGTTAGTTTTTGTCATGATCTGGCAGATTGAGTAATTTATGTGGCCTACCCAAATGTCCTTTCTTTGGTATTGTTCGACGAATCGTTGAGCTCCTTAAGTTTTGAGTTGAGCTGCACCATTTCTGACAAATGCGTGCACTGACTGGACAGGTCCTTTAAATCTGTGTGGTTGTTTCCTCAAAAGACCATCTCAGACATCGATCTACATGGTCTTCACATGATCTGACCAAGATTATGTCTGGACTTTAAAAGAGACTGTGTTTGTTTCCGCCTTTCTTCACAGACTAGTCAGATAGGAAACGCCAACCTCATCTACATAGTTTTTAAAATATGATTGGCGTGTAAAAGTGTTTGTACAAACCTACTTACAAAATAAAATCTTTTATCATTTGTGCAGTTTAGAAATCGTGGCTTCTGGGCAAAAAACATAAAATGATGAGCCTTTCCAGTTCGCTTCAAAAATCGGTGTGAGAGTGTTATGAATCGTGACTGATGGAACCGTGCAGTCAACCGCACGTTCCATGGACATCCATTGTAACAATTTCATATTGACAGTGCCTATGGAATAGTTTTCCTCACTGACTCGAAGACATGTGACATCCCCCAACCCGCACTGGGTCCGCGTGGTGGATTACAGCCCACTCCCTCTCACAGAGAGGAGGCCTGTGTCCCAGCAGTGGGAACATTATAGGCTGATTATTAGCCAAACAATTTTACCTATTAAGAAAATAATAGAATACTGTTTATTACGTAAGATATAAACGTCGAAATTAAGTTTGAAATTACTTGATCATAGGTACAACAACCTCTGTACCGTACTCTACTCTGTGAAGTCCTTATTCCGTATCGTTTCTCACGGCGTATTAAATCGTTTTCTAATTCTAACCAGTTGTTAAACACGACTGATCCGAGCTGGGCAAGAGTTGAGACAATGAGGGGTCACTGACCTGGCGACTGGCGTGACCAGCGGTAATCATTAGCTGTGGACAGATGTGCGGATAGGTAGAATGTGGGGGATGCCTCTGTGAGGATATGGACTGTGCGAATTTTTATTTGGGATTTTGTGTAGTCTTTTTTTTTCCAAAAGTATCTCATGAAAATGTAAACAAAAGGATCAGAAAACTGCAAAACAAATACAAATTGGCAATTAAACATTTATTTTTGGAGTGCTTAGATTTGATTATTTTGTTACTTGAACGTAGTGCCAATTTGTAGGTATACCACTAGCGAATTGAGTGCATTAATTACATTGCTTAATTGAATAAATAAACGCAAAATTTTAATTCACTTTAAGAGGTTTTTCATTTGACTATTGGGTTTTTATAACCTCAAATTTTCGTCGATTTTTTTTTCAAATACAATTTGTCATTTTAACTAAACAATAATTGTTGAAAAAGATTGTGAGATATATACATAGTAGAAATCCTCTAGATATAGATGAATGTGTTACTTCCCTTTAGTAAGTGATTGCGTACCTAAGTATTTAACTCGAACAGGGTTTGTTTACATTTTTGTCAGAGACTTTTGGTAGAGACCATAGATCTAGGCGAGGTACACGGTCTCTGTAAATCGTGGGTTCTATCGAGCCCTTCTTGTGTAATGTGTTTTTATTTTATTTTTTTCACTGACGGTAAAAATAAATTATAGGCAGTGGAAGCTTAACTGGTTGCATAGATATTGATCACTTGAAATGACTGTTAGTACGAAGCCTGCCACTTGATAATCGTGCTACTTTTTTAATGTTTTTTTTTTTATTTGACATGATAATTGTGTGCGTATAGGTAAGTAGGTAGGAAAGTTTAAATTCATGTCAATTCATCATGATACTGTAAAATAAATACTTTTTAAGTTAGGCACTCTTTACAGGCTCAGAGACTACCAGGCTCTGGCATCGAAACCGAACTTATCTTAAACCAAACGTTTGTACGCGCTAATCTTAGGAACTTCCAGTTGGATTTGAAAAAAATATTTTTGGATTGGATAGCCCAATTCTCGATTAAGGTTATAGGTTATTAAACATCACGCTACGACCCTTAGGCGCCGAGCAAAAAGAAAAATGGTAAGTGAAAACGAAGTAAGAGCGCGGGCTGGCGATGCGATGCAACAGGGTGGTCGAAATTTCGCGCGGATGAAGTCAGAAGCTAATTTTTAATATTGAGCTAGAAAGAAGTATAGGTACAGACCAGCACCCTGATTGCGTAACACACTATCAATCACAATCTGAATCATTTTGAAGGATATTTCTAATCCATTGCTTCACATGTTCGAAAAATTCGTCAGCTCAACAACGTAAATAACGCAATGAATGTTGTTGAACTGTCAAAATGAAAGCCGTTCCTACTGTTAGTGTGTGACGCAATTACCCCGCAGTGCAGTCACATTTCTCCAGTTATGTTTAAGTCCCATGTAACAAGGGGATTAACCGGGCACAAATCCCGACACCAGGCTATAAACTTTTTACTATCTATTGTAATTGTAAATAACCCTTAGTACCTAACTACCTATCGGTGACTAATTGATAATAGCCAATAGCAGCTTGTTAGCACTTATCGCGGACACTCAAACATGTCCTGTGCGATTATAGTATGTACTGTACCTGCTCGATTAATTACTTAGATTATTCTTTGTACTTAATATCTGTTCCAAAAACGTCTAATGAAAGTTTAAACAAAGGTTAAATTAAATAACCCTGTGAAGGTTAAATTCTTACGCAATCACTCTCTAAAGGGAATCAAAGTCTAAGCAAAAGTTTTTTATTTATTAAACATAAGTGGAAAAATTGTTGTTTGAAATAGAATAGGTACAGAGAACTCTATGTTTTGCCGTTAACGGCCTACAAATATCAAGAAGGTAGGCACACGAAATTAAAATCATTCACATTATTTAGAAAGTTTCAACCTCACCAGTTTTCCAACAATTAATGTTTGAATAACATGATTACGGGTTGAATTTTCAATAGTCACATAACTTTTATCAGAAGAATAATTATGTCAGTTTGACACATTTTCTATACAAAAACTGTCAAATGAAAAACATCCCTGAATTGTAAAAAATCAAGGACGAAAATCAACCTCAATTGTCAAATGAAAAACATCTTTAAATTAATTTCAATTTTAAAATTTGAATTTCGGGTTTAAGTAATGAAATAAACAACTGCAAATCAGCATCCACGGGTACGTTTTTTGATCCATTTGTTTACAATTTCATCACATACTTTTGGAACAGACCGTAGTAAGCACTTGATATAAATGAAAGGATATACTAATTCTTGTACAGTGCACGACAGTTTACATCTTATAAATCGCACATGCGCGAAAGCACCGGAGTCTAACGGTAGAGTTTAGTTGATAAGGTCGATCTCACAGCCCTTATGCCTTTTCAAGGTGACTGACACTTGAGGAACCAATCGTACATTTTCATTTCAACAATGCTGATTGCTTTCAGTATCTCCACATATTTGTCTTTAACTGCGAGGTGTTGGTATGTGTGTGCTAAATAAATGTTATTCTTCATTAAAAAAATCACCCGCATAAATCGATCCCGATCCCTTGGGAAAAAAGTTTTCGCATGAAAGCGTCACAAGCACACATACAAAAAATCAAATCTTTTCTCTTTATAATATTTAGTTTAGATGTGCAACTAGAAGCTATTGCGATTTCAAATAGTAAGACAGTTTTAAGAAGCTAGATTTGAATAGCCTATAATGTTCCCGATGCTGGGACACAATCTTCCTCTCGGTGGGAGGGAGTCGGCCGTAATCCACTACGCGGGCCCAGTGCGGTTTGGTAGATGTCACATGCAGGGGCGTAGCTACCGCCGCGCCCTATCAGCCGTATCAATGAAACGGGCCCCCCTAACGTGTGTAAGCAAAAAATTAGAAATATAGAAACAAATAAGAGATGTTTACACACAAAACACAGCTAGATTTTTAAATCCTAATCAACAAAAGTTAAGTCATTTTTTTATTTACTTCACACAATCGACCTAGCAACTACCCATAAAGTATAATAATAATCATATTTACCACTGGCCCACCACTGCTCTGATTTGAATACATCATCTCTTAATTTAATTTAATACATGTATTTGAATTGTTTTTTTTTTACTTTTCATTACGGACGGTTTAAACGTTCTGCATCGTTCTCACATGCATAAATTCTAACATGAATGATGTAACCAATACTTTGTAACTATATTAAGAGTGTCCATGGAGTTTCTTGCCCGTTCTTCTCCATAGGTACCTACTACGCTTTGGAATGGGCAATTCAAAAGTGCCTGTAATTGGTTTAATTGAAATAAATACTTTTGAGTTTTTATGCTAATAAGAAGACACAAACGCGCAAATTACCATTCTATGCCCGTAGGCACTTTACAAATCAGTCCCATCTGTTCGCCCACTTAATCTTTGCCACGAACAAGACAGACGGTTCCTGTATTGTACTAATGGTAACCAAATTCGGTTAGCATGAGGTATAGAGAAATTCAAGCGAGTGGGTGTCATGGCGGCTCCGTTACGATATGGACATGTCTTATTTGTGTCAACTGAACCGAGGCTCGAGCTGTTACTTGGATCGTTAGTCTGTTAAACTTGCGTTTATTGTACCTAGCACATTGGTTCATAGACAGGGTCAAGTTAAATTAGCTAGCGAAACTCTGCAGTCGTGATGGTTATCGATATTTAGAAAGATTTGATGTTTTTTTTTGGGAGGTTAACGATGTGGTGTACTTAAAGTATAAATTGAGATATACGTTCTTGGATCGTTCGTCTGTTAAACTTGCGTTTATTGTAGCTAGCACATTGATTGTATCTGGGTCCTATACAGGGTCAAGTTGAATTAGCTAGCGAAACTCTGCAGACGTGATGGGTTTTGATGCCTAAACACGATTAAATAAAATAAAAAAGATGTTTTTATTTTGGGGAGCGATGATGTTGTGTTGTAACTTGAAGTATGAGTTGAGAAAATCTGTTTTCTAATGTCTGTGAAGTTTACACAAGTTTTAACAAAAAAACAACTGATTTTTTAAACTGATATTTCAAGTGACTGCGGTCGATGACGCCACAAAAATAATATCAAATTGATTTCTGTTTTGTTTTATCGTGTTAAGATACCCATAAAGTTTACGGAGTTTCGCTAGCTAATTTATTTTTGACCCTGTATTTTACCGATCGTAAATAGTAAAGGCCATCTATTATTTGTGTCGTTTGACCTGCGGCCTGAGAGCTGTATTGAGTAGAGGAGGCTTTGTACTTAAATCAGTGTGTGGGCTGGGTACACCTATGAACGCAGGTAATATTAGATTCATATTATTGATCGATTGTTATTGGTTAAATCTAACAGGCTTTGTAGGTAAAGTTAGTAAGGAATACGATGATTAACGATTTAGCTACGTTTGCGGAGGACTGGCCGTGGATGAGTGACTATCCATTACACATACCGAGACCCCTCCGAGCCTCGGAAAGCCGGCTATCGGCTGTCATTTGAAGATCTTTGATAGTTGTAAGGCCGGGTTCACATTAGGTCGGACCGACAGTTTTACCGGCCCGACAAACGTGTCGGATCCATATTGGCGTATGTATGTCAATAGCGCCGTTCACATTAGGGCGACCCGACCAACACGTTTGTCGGGCCGGTAAAACTGTCGGTCCGACCTAATGTGAACCCGGCCTTACAGGTAGTCAAATACCCGATAGTCTGACCAAAAGTTGTGCTAAGGGATATCGTATTACCCAGTTGTGGAGGTCAGATCGGCAGGCGCTCCATGTAAAAAACTGGTATTCAGCTGCACTCGGTTAGAGGAAGCCGCCCTCATCGTGGTTGGGAAACCAATTGATGTTCATGACGATGATTAATGATCTGCACCCCAATTGCGTAACACACAATCAATCGGAATCTGAATCATTTTGAAGCAAATTGCTAATCCGTTGCTTCATAAGTTCGAATAATTTGTCTGCTCAACACGTAAATAACGCAATGATGAATGTTGTTGAACTGTCAAAATGAAACCGATTCCGATTGATCGTGTGTTACGCAATTAGGGTGCGGTACTATCGTTTGTTTTCAAAATAAAACAATCAGTTAATGGATATTATGCTAAAAGAAGTGGAAATTAGTTTTATCTCTTTGCAATTTTTCGTTTGAAGTAGCTAAGACCACTAATCGACTCATCCTATGGCAGTCCACTGCTGGACAGCTGGACATAGGCGTCTCCCAGGCTGCGCCACAACACCCTGTCCTCCGCCTTCCGCATCCAGTCCGTCCCAGCTACCTTTCTAAGGTCATCGGTCCATCTAGCTGGGGGGCGTCCCACACTACGCTTGCCGATACGCAGTCTCCACTCCAGAACTCGTCTGCAAGCCTTGACTAGTGGGAATAGCTTTCAAAGCGTTTCGTATCTCTACAAATTTCAACAGGACATTTGACATGAGCTCTCCAGTATCTTACGTCAGTCCCATACATTTTTGACTTTCCCATCATCGTTACGCAGATAGAATGTCACTTTGTCAAGGCCCTCTGTGTAAAAATGTAGATTTCTTTACATTTACAATCCTCAACTCCGTTACTTGATGCGCTGTGATGATAGTCGCTAAGAATGTGCTATCTCTTTCTAATCATGTGACGAAAGATGCGACAAGACCACGGTATTACGTCAGACCAACCATTCACTTTATACCAACATCACCATAATTTATGACAAAACATACAATTCGTCTGCTAACCGTAGTTATGACTTATGAATAACATTAACCCGCGAATTCTGAAACGTTGATACGATGGCCATAAAGTCGCCCCCTATTACAGGGGACGGATGAAATGTGGGTCTACTAAACTCCTGTGCCTTCTAAAGAAAAAAAGAAAATACGTTTATTCGCGGTAAACATGACGCAGAAAAAGAACACAACACAAAAACAAAATTGGGGGAAAATATGCGTCACATGATCACATCCACGCAAAACGGTCATCGCTTAGCATAATGACCCTAGGTGAGACAGAGCCCAAGCGCAAACGCAAAAAAAAGGTAAATAAAAAGGAAGGAGAAACACAAAGGTAAGGCTCACAAGACAATTGTCTTGCAAGCCTTACCCAAGAAATGCATGTTGTCTGTGGTCAGGCACAACTCGGCACACGATGCAGTTGACCTTCAGATTGTCAAAACATACATACATACATAAAATTACGCAGTCTTTCCATGGGGGTAAACTACATAACGGGCCTTCTACGATCCTTGCATACCTACTCCTTTTACCTCGTTTACGTTAATACATCAGGAGGCCAATTCCCGTAATTAAAAACGTTCAAAATCTAGTCGCAATCTCATCTCAGCGACAATTAATGTCGAAAACTTATAAAAATTTTTAGGGAAATTAGAGGTTTTTTGACAGACAGACTGAGATCAGACTGTGAACGTTCTTAAAATTACGAGAATTACCCCTCTGGTACAGACGCCAGCACATCAAGCTACTACAATCTGTCAAATTTCTTTAATAGATTTTCAACTTTATTGCTAAAGCATTAAGGTTCAAGGTTGAATGGGAAAATTTGACAATTTCGGGTAGCTTGACCTGTTGGCGTCTGTACATATGCACGCCGGTTGCGAGTATGACGCACCTGTCCTTTCTGAAGAACATCACCAAGGTCACTGAATTACGTCTTTCTAGGGCGTCCTCCTGGCGTTTACCTGACCAAATGTGAATGTAGTAAACGTCTCTGTCTTCCTGATATACACGCGTGACGTTATGCAATAGTCTTGCGAGCCTTTCTCAAAATATGCATGTTGTCTGTGGTCAGAACCAGTCTACAGACGCGGTTGACCTCCAAATTGTCAAAGCCTGATCAAGGTCTGATTTCACAGAATATTGCTCAGTTCTCGTGTTGGCTGTAGTCATTTCTTCCTTACCCCACGCCAGATGAACTGGAGGTCAAAAAGCCAGCTGTGGAAGACTGAGAATCAGCACCCTAATTGCGTAACTCATTATCAATCTCAATCTGAATCATTTTGAAAGATATTGCTAATCCATTGCTTCATAACGAAAAATGTGTCTGCTAAACAATGTAAATAACGCAATGGATGTTGTTGAACTGTCAAAACGAGACCTTACTGATAGTGTGTCACGCAACTACCCCGCAGTTGTCACAAGTTGGAAAGTACCTTTGTCGGAGCAGTGGACTGTGATGCTTTAAATTGACCTATTTCTTAGTAAAACTTAAAAGTTCAAAGAATTGCTGCTAGCGCTGACAAATTAATGACATAGGCTGAATGTCAATAGTACAGACGCCAGCAGGTCAAGCAACCCGAAACTGTCAAATTTTCCCAATCAACCTTGAACCTTAATGTTGTAGCGATAAAGTTGAAAATCTATTAAAGAAATTTGACAGATTCTAGTAGCTTGTGCTAGTCTGTACATTTCTTGTCTAATAGCCACGTTTTTTCTTTTAATTTTTTTAATGATTGACTTCGCTCTCACTTCTCCAAACGTGACAAAATATTATACAGAATGCTCTATAAAGTGTTGGAAAAAACATTAAAAGGTGAAGAGAACTTTTATTATTTAAAAATATTCCACCTTTATATCTTGATAATATTAATATGTGTTTATTAATAGCTCAAGTAAGATGATTATTATAAAATTATGATAGCTTTTAATGTACTGTTATAACTGTGTCACCTGTCTTACGTTTGGAAAGGTCTTTTCGAATAAAGTGGAACGTCCACTGCTACGCAGGATATGCGGAGAGGTTTGCCACGTTAGCTGCGCGGTTCATTTGTTTGCCAGCCACGCATCCGTGCGACGTGCGTACAGTTCTTTCAGAGATATTTACATCTAAGGGGCAATTCTCGTAATTTTAAGAACGTTCATGGTCTGATCTCAGTCGCAATCTGTCAAAAATACCTCTAAATTCCCTAAATTTTTGACATTGATTGTCACTGAGACGAAATTGCGTCAAGATTTTGAACCTTCTGATATTGCGTCACTTTCAAAACCACTATGATCTTTATATTCGTAAAAATAAGGTTGCTTTTGGAATGCTGCTACTGACAAGTCTGCCAAAGTCACATTGATCTTTATTCCCGTTTCAATAAGGTTGATGTAGGGTTGCTGCAATCAGAGGTAAAATAACTGTGAACTCGACTGTACGATCCCGTCTTTATTTTCATACAAAATGAAGCTACATCATAATTATATACGTGCATAGTTACAGAAATATAAAAAAAAAACAGCATGCAAGGTAAATGCACGCTGTGTTTGATGAGTTAAGGTTTATAATTGATTGTGTAGTACGTTGTGCGCGACTTCGTATCTATTGCTTTTACCGAGCTACATGGTGTAGTAGTGGAGCGTTGTAGGGGCAAAACCGGAGACATGGTTCATACATTTTCAACTATAGCATATACCCTTCTTTCTAATAGCTTTGTGCGTAGCTTAGCCGTGGGCGCTGTGGAGTAGAGCCTTAACACATACATACAAATAAAGGTGTCATAAACCTTATAATTACGATGGAACTGTGTAATTAAGTGAGTGGTTTCAGTTCTCGATGAGTCATTATGTCTTACTTATCCTTGTAGTAATAAAAGGAGATGGAGTTAATTGATAAATATTAATGAAGGGACTAAGGAGGTGTTACTTTGTTGCGTGTTGCCTACTTCACGCTGTATAAAAACCTCCTTGCTTATTGATAAGTCTAATAAAAAGAAACAGTGAATGTAGTGCTGTGTTGTTTTATTGAGGTGAAAATATCAAGGACACGGTCGAAGTAATATTCCATGCTAGCTTCTGCCCGTGACATCGTGCGCGTGAAATTGCTCTCCCAACATACCTCGGCACCTAAAGCACAGATTTCTAATTAGTTACTACGCATAATGGTTCCTTTTTTTTTGTTTTATTTGTTGCTAGCTGATGTATGTATCTGAACGCCAATTCTCGTAATTTAAAACGTTCAAAATCTAGCCGCAGTCTCATCTCAGCGACAAACAAATGTGAAATACTTGTCAAAATGTAGGGAAATTAAAAGTATTTTTTGACAGATTGAGACTGAGATTAGACTGTGAACGGTATTGTCTGTATTTTAGTCTGTGCTAAATAAATGTATTTTCTTTCTTTCTAAGTAGCTTATAGCCTTCCTCAAGAATTGGGCTATAAAAGAAAATTATTTTTCTAAATCCGACGGGTAGTTTCAGAGATTAGCGCGTTCAAACAAAATCTTCAGTTTTATTATTAGTAGAGATATTTATAGATAGATTATAATATCACGCCTGTATTACCCGCCATCAGTGGCGATTATGGCACCCCCCCCCCTCCCCCTCCCCCAAAGCACCAAAATATTCCTACATTATATTCTTCCCAAAAATATCCTTTTTCCCAACTAAGTTGGAGTAATCGTCGAATCTAACCGCTTGCTTCATCCCCACCCGAATTGCGAAAAATTTGTCTGCTCAACAACGTAAATAACGCAATGAATGTTGTTGAACGATGGCAACAATATCGTCTGTCATTTCAGACTTACTTTTTTCAATCTGCCTAGCCATTTCCTAAGTTGGGGTCAGCTTCCAGTCTCACCGTTTGCATCTGAATACCTACCAGTATTTTACACGATGCGACTGCCTATCTGACCTTCACAACCCACGAAAATATAATTAAGATATTTGACTTCTTATACACCGTCGTCATGACGTCAAATTCCTGACCTAGGTCAACTGACATACATACCTACTTATATATTAATTCTCTACAGAGGTGTACCTCCCTACAGGGGGTGTTGCCCCCTATCAGCTGTTCGGGGGGGTATGAATCAGTACGGGGAAGGATGGGGGCTTCCTTATTGCATTATCCTTGTATGTAACCTTGGGGGTGCAATGAATGATTTTTTTTTTGCTGAAAAATATGGCGTGTCAGTTGATTTTACTACCGGCATTTTTGTGTGTGGTGTTGTTTGGGGGTAGGTAGAATTTCAGGCATTGTTATTATATTTTGAGGGTAGGCAGATTACTAGGAATTGTCAATTTTAACTTTGTACAGTGTGGACTTTGGTTCATATTTGGTTTGGTTCGTGTCGCTTGATAAGAATGACAGGACCAACGGCTTCACGTGCCCTCCGAGTTAAGGAGGAGTATGTATGTAAAGATGGTCACCCATCCATCCACGAACCGACCGCGGCAAGCGTAGCTTAACCTGATCGATCGACCCGTGCGGCTGCTATTACTTCACCACGAGTCCCTCAAGCAAAATAATCTACATAAAGTTTATTTTTATTTTACGTACCATAATATTCTAATTTCCGACCACGCACATGAATGCTAAACTTCCTACTCTATTGTCTATAATAGGTACTTTACGGTCGATAAACTTTCTGATAACATCTTCACACATACAATCATAAAGTTAGAGAAACTAATTGTTAAGTAAATTGGCTGCCAACATAAATTGTCCGTATATTCAAATCACAACTGTCATTCTTTGACAGTTATTTGAAATGGCTATAACGCGGCACTATCAAAAAAAAGTGTAAGGCGCATCAGCATCACACACTACAATGGGCCACGCGACGGGACGCAGATAACGCACCCCCGCGCGTGATTTTTTACATACAAGTTCAAGAAAAACGCGCTTTCGCGCGGGGAATTGGCCTCCGTTTCCCGCGTCCCGTCGCGTGGCGCATTGTAGTGTGTGATGCGCCTAACTTCAATATAACCAACCTCAGTATAACGAATATTTACTTGTTCCCTTCCGATTTGTTATATCGAGGTTAAATAAGATAGCATCAGTAGAATTGGTCGGTAATTGATGGACTTACAGTAAATATTGTAGTAATAACGTAACATCACGCCTGTCTGGAGGTCAAAGGGGTCGCACACGCAGGGTTCCGTATCAAAACGCAAAAAACACCTTTCTTGTATGGAGACCCCTTTTAATCTTTAACTTTATTATTATAACCCTGTGTTCTCCTACTGCAAGGCAAAGTCCTCGCTTCCCTCCTTCCACTTTTCCCGGTCTACTGCGATTGTGGGCCAATCCTTTAAGAAGGAGGCTTTTGCATATTGCTGCTCCGACATGCGACAGATATGGCCAGCCATAACTTTCGTTACGAAAGTGTCGTAACTGTCAAGTAGTGACATTTTTTTCGGACAAGCCCTCATTTGCCAAGTGTGCAGAGTATAACAAAACAACACGCGCTAAGGAACTTCGTTCCAAAACCCGTGCATTTAATATTTATCAATCTCTGACCACGGTTTCCACATAAAACATAGTTGTAATACAAGGTAAAGCGCCGTAAGTCACGGCTTGTAAAATGATGGGTGAGCGGTTAATGCGCGACAACTATAGCGAATGCGTTTACGGTTATAGTGTGTGTTAAACTTGATGGGATTACGGTTTCTGAGCATGTTGTTATTACGGTTTTACCTATTATGTTTAGATGTTTGTATTCAAGTAGCGTTGGTTTTTGTGGTGTTAATTTTTTTAAAGAAACCGACGAATGTAATATATTTTTGTCTTGTGGCCCAGAGAGTCGACCTGGGGGGTGATTGCATAACGCACTAACAGACAGTAGAAATGACTTCCAGTACTATTATGGCAGTTAAACAACATTAATTGCGTTATTTACGTTTTTGAGCAGATAATTTTTTCGAACATATGAAGCAATGGATTAGCGACTTCCTTCAAAATTTATTTATTTATAGCCAACTTATATTAACAGTTTAAAATGATTCAGGTTGTGATTGACAGTGTGTTACGCAATTGCTGTGCTGCGGGGTAATTGCCAGTAGCAATGTCTTTTAATTTTGACAGTTCAACAACATTCATTGCGTTATTTACGTCGTTGAGCAGATACATTTCTCGAACATACCAAGCAATGGATTAGCAACATCCTTCAAAACGAAGCCTTCATTTCACCAGTTTTGTTTAAGTGTTATGTGATACCCGGCGAGCCTATTGCCGGCAATAAATCCAAACTCTATGCTGTTACTGAGATATTCACACATACATAACATCACACCTGTAGTCCCCAAAGCGTTAGGCAGAGAGATAATTCTGTTGAAAAATACCAAATACATCGCCCGACTTGGGGATCGAACCGAGGTCCCCACACTCAGCATTCGCGCTAGCGACCACTAAACCAACGAGTCATATTTGCCTTGTGAATATAATACGAAACCAACCATAGCATGGCTCTCTTGGCAATTAATAATTATTTCACTAGGCCGCGTGGGAGCAGAGTACGGTTTCATTAAAAAATAAACTCCATTCAGACGCGGGGGGATTCCACCCCCATTGATGTTGTATGTACTCTAGCGGGAGCGTGGGTACTACGTACAATACGCTTCATTGATTATGGTAAATCATTTTAGTTTTGATAAAGAATTTAATTATACATAATCAGACTATAATGTTCCCACTATTGAGACACACTGACACAGGCCTCCTCTATTGTGAGAGGGAGTGGGCCGTAATCTACCACGCGGGCCCAGTGCGGGTTGGTAGATGGCACAAGTCTTCGAATTTTTGGTTCTTGGATATGCCGGTTTCCTCACGTTTTCCTTCACCATTTTTCGATAGTTTATCCCGCGAGATAAATTATAAACCAATGATGTTCATAATTATACATAATAACTAATAACACAAACCTGTTATTGATTTTATAAAATAACTTTGGTACGGTTTGAATACATTTATGTAAGGAGGTCAAGGTCACCCGCGTTATTTGTGTTAATTTAACTAGCTATGCGTCCCGACTTTGCTTGTGTTTTTGGGAATAAGAAAAAAAGAAAATTACGGGAATTACCCCTCTGGAGTTACGTCAGTTTAACGATACATTTTTCGCGGTTTAAATTTCGCATACCTACCTTTATTCCACGTTAATTAATAAGTGACTTAGGCTCTGCAGCTTATGATCAGCAGTGCGATTCTGTAACCATCTCACCGTGAAAACTTAGGTGAAGTGAGCGTGGAAGTGAGCTGTCATTCCAAATAATGCTAGGGATTGACACTACTGACCACTCACATCAAGCTCACTTCACTTGAGTTTTCACGGTGAGATTTGCACAGAATCAACAAACCATTTACAATTGAACGCATTATTTTTCTGTAGTTTATAATCTGTCCATGGCAAACGGACAAATTGTGAACTTGGTATCAAACTGGCATGCGACGGATCGCACCTTGAGCTAATACTAAACAGTCAACTGCAACCAACTTGGAAATGGGTCTGGTTACCCTCCATTTGGACTCATTTGGTCGGGTTACCCTGGTTTAGTTACTGACTGCGACCAATTCAGCTAAGTCGGTTCACAATTTTAGGGGACAGATTGTGAACCCTCTCGGTAAGTACAGGGGCCTACTCCGAAGTGCAAAGTGCGAATGTTCGGATCGGACCGACACATGGCCGAACCGAAAATTATTGAAAAATGCGAAAAAAGTTCGGATCGGCTCAGTTGGGTCGGGACCATAGTCAATATTCGAAAGAGTGTAGGAGTGTAAGATCGGGACCGACCGAACCAAATAGTAGTAGTTCGTAGCAGGAAACGGCCGAACATTCGGCCGATATTACTTCTGAGTAGGTTCGTTTACAATTTGACGGTTTGACATGGATAGATTTTATACTATCGAAAATTAATACGGTATATTGTAAGCAGTATGTGTGTGTTCACAATATATCGACTTGTAAGCAGCATGGTACTGTTCACAATTTACCGACAGTTTACTATTTCGCGAGATAGATTATAAACTAACGGTGTTCACAATCATACGGTGACATATACAGTAACTAGCTTCTGCCCGCGGCTTCGCCCGCGTGGATGTCGGAAGTTATCCCACGGGAACGTGCTACCAGGATAAAAAGTATGTGCTTCCCCAGGATACCATCTATCTCTTTGCCAAATCAGAAGTTCAGTGTTTTAGGCCTGAAAATGTAACATACAGTTTCAAGTTCAAATCCTCCCCTAAAAACCGAATTACTCCTTTTTGCCCCGTCAGGGGTCAATTTTCGACAACTTTACATACTTATTATTAATTATTTTCTGTCGAAAGTATCAATCAGTGACTAAATTCTTAGGTGTTCAGATTGACGATAAATTGACTTGGAAATCTCAGGCTGAAAATGTATGCCAAAAACTTAGTAAATCTTCATATGTACTCTATAATCTCTCAAATAAACTAAACATAAATACATTAGTTATAGCCTATCATGGATTAGTTGCTTCATTATTAAGATATGGTGTCATATTTTGGGGCAACTGCAGTGAGAGGGAAAGAATATTTAGGGCCCAAAAACGATGTATTAGATCAATGACAGGGCTTAAGTTTACTGAAAGTTGTCAACCTGTATTTATATCCCTAAACATTCTGACATTACCTTGTTTATATATACTAGAAGTTGCCCTATTCGTTAAATTAAATAAACACCTATTTACCTCGATGATTGACATAAGACAACGCACAGCACCAATGAGATCCCAGTATAAAAACCAATTGTGCACAGGGAGTCATAAAACAGCCTTATTAAAAAATAGCATCCTCTCCATGGGACCGCTTGTGTATAATAAATTACCTGAAAATTTAAAAGACCTTCCCATAAAAATGTTTAAAAAACAATTAACAAAACTATTGTTGGAGAAATGCTATTACACAATTAAAGACTTTTTAAATGACAAAACTATATAGAAAATGTTATTGATAAATGTGCGTCGTCTTTGCAATTTTAATTTTGACATAGTTATTTATTTATTATTTTTTATGGTTGTTGCTATATTGTAATTTGACAAACAGATTTTGACATTACCAGATTATGTAAAAATTATAACTAGTAGTAATTATTATTGTGATTGTCGTTAATGGTTCGGATTATTTTGACATTGGGCTCTTTAAAAGTGACATATATTATTATTATCATTATTATTATTTTTGTGTTTATGACATATATTCTTCATTGTATGATTTGCGAGAGATTTATATTGAATTCATTGATTATTTTGATTGTTATTATTATTATTTTTTGTTTTAGTCTGACAACCTATTAAATTTGACTATGGCTTAATAATCGTATCGATATCTGTATCTACCTATAGTACTATTTAATTCAAAACTAATATTTTGCATGCCGTAAGGTAAAATGTATCGGGACACTTAATAAATATTCCAACTAATATGTATACCTGCATTATCAGCAAATAAATGATTTCTTTCTTTCTTTCTTTCTTAATACTTACTGAGTTTCGAGTTAATCGGACCGCGCATTCAATTTCTTCAAATCAAATCAAATCAAATTAATAAAAAATTTCATATAAACTGTATCCCCGCTTTTTTCCCCCACAGGGGTGGAATTTTAAAAAATTCATATAACTTGACTCAAAGATTATTTATACCAATTTTATAATTAATCAAGCCACTTATTATAATCCTCCTCTGTAAAATTAACTACCCCTTTTCACCCCGTTAGGGGTAGATTTTTGAAAAATCCTCATAGGTACGTGTTATTATTTATTTTTAGTCTTAAGTACACACAGTACACTGAGTTTCGAGTTAATCGGACCGCGCGTTCAAATTCTTCCACACAAACTTTAACACCCCTATATCCCCTTTGAGGGGTAGTTTTGAAAAACTAATAATGATAAACTTTATTGCTTACTTAGGCGAGTATTCATGCCAATATTCAAGATAATTAACCTAACGAATAAAATTTTTCATATAAAATGTATCCCCGCTTTTCATCTCCACAGGGGTGGAATTTTAAAAAATTCATATAACTTGACTCAAAGATTATTTATACCAATTTTATAATTAATCAAGCCACTTATTATAATCCTCCTCTGTAAAATTAACTACCCCTTTTCACCCCGTTAGGGGTAGATTTTTGAAAAATCCTCATACGTGTTATTATTTATTTTTAGTCTTAAGTACACACACATGAGTACACTGAGTTTCGAGTTAATCGGACCGCGCGTTCAAATTCTTCCACACAAACTTTAACACCCCTCTATATCCCCTTTGAGAGGTAGTTTTGAAAAACTAATAATGATAAACTTTATTGCTTACTTAGGCGAGTATTCATGCCAATATTCAAGATAATTAACCTAATGAATAAAATTTTTCATATAAAATGTATCCCGGCTTTTCATCCCCACAGGGGTGGAATTTTGAAAAATCATTTGGGACGTGTTCATAACTTGGCTCAAAGATTATTTATACCAATTTTCGAGCTAATCAAGCCCCGCTGTAAAATCCTCCCCTGTAAAATTGACTACCCCTTTTCAGGCCGTCAGGGGTAGATTTTCGAAAAACCTTGATACACATTATTCTTTCCTTTCAATTTTAGGTATAAATACTGAGTTTCGATTAAATCGGACCGCGCGCTAAAATTCTTCCATACAAACTTTGAAACCCCCCAATCCCCTTTTAGGGGGTAGTTTATAAAAACAAAAAAAGCCCAACTTCATAATTTACTTAGATAAGTATTCGTGCCAAGTTTCAAGCTTATTAACTCAAGGAATAAGATTTTTCATACAAACAAAATCCCCCCATTTTACCCTCTTAGGGGTGGAATTTCGAAAAACCCTTTCTTAGTGGATACCTACTCTTCACGAAGAATACACTCTCCAAATTTTATGTCTCTAGGACCAGCGGTTTAGGCTGTGCGTTGATGTCTCAGTCAGTCAGTCAGTCAGTCAGTCAGGACTTTGAATTTTATATATATAGATATATTTTTTGTGATATATCGCAAAAAATATATAACTTAAATTAAAATATTAGCAAAACAATATCATTTACATGAAACTTGAAGCCGCGATCCGGTATTTTTGCTTGAATGTCTTCGAGATGACTTGTTTTCCAGTAGCAATAGGTGTTATGACCTGAATTATCTTCGAAAACGCCTATTTGGGCGATATATATATCGAAAATTGCCCCAAAGATACTTAACCCACTAAAAATAGGCTTTCATTTTGACAGTTCAACAACATTCATTGCGTTATTTACGTTGTTGAGCAGACAAATTTTTCGAACATATGAAGCAATGGATTAGAAATATCCTTCAAAACTATTCAGATTGTGATTGATAGTGTGTTACGCAATTAGGGTGGTATCGGTAAAGTTTACTACATTTAACGAATAAGCAGGAATGTGAATCATGACGGTATCACTGCTCCGAAAATTTAGACAAGATCTGGGCCAGAACTCAACTACTAGTTTACGTCTTAAAACTTCATCGTATATTAGGAAGCCGAGTCTGACAGTTGCTCAAAGAGCCTGATATTTTTGCAACTCTTAGTTACTTTAACATCTTCTCGAAAATATAGTTAAGTATAGCTGGAGGGCATCAGAAACTGAAACAATTTAGATGTTTTAATATTCTGAATAGTTCTGACCTTCCGGCATCACTCACTGCTTGAAAACTGTAGGAACTATAGAATAGAATACTCTTTACTATGTACAGTCACGAACACCAATATGTCAACACTTGGCGACTTTCAACTGCAATTTTTTCGTGAAATAACGAATGGAACGTTGAAATACGACACATTACATAAACCTATGGGTTCGAAAATGCTATGTTCGTAATTCGTAACAACATAAAATTTCAAATTACAGAACATAAATGTATAGATTTTACAAAGGGTGACACAATGGGCGGTCTTATCGCTAAGAGCGATCTTAAGACAACCTTTGGATGGATTAAAAACCAAAACCCACTACCTATACCCCTTTCTATTGTATGCCATCTTGAATTGATTGAGATCTAATTCGATGTTTTTAGGAATCGAATGAGTTATTGTGTTTATTCGCACAGCATTCTACGTTTCTCATAAAAAATGTAATGGATTAGTGTCATCCTTATGTGTGTACCTTTGGTGTTTCAGGCGTGTTATGGACAAGGAAGGGGGGGATGGCGGCGACGCGGCGGGCAAGCAGCCCCCTGACGGCCTGCTCGATGCCGCTAACCTATTTGGTGGTAAGTTGCTATTTATAATCATAAGTTAAACGGAGCAGTTGCTTAAGGACAGGGCAGTGAGACTGTCCATCGCATACGAGCAGCACAAAGGGCATGCTTGGCCTAACCCTACGCTATACCGAGTGCGTAACACTGGAATCCGTCGTCGGTCGAAAGTCTACGACGTCGGGGACAGGGCGATGCGCCTCAAGTGGAGTTGAGCAGGATATCTAGTTAGGAGGTGGCAGATGGTGTAAACCTGTAACCGAATAGTGGCCAAGGTTAGTCCAAAGGAACAGCTCGTTGGTAGATGATATAGTCAAAGTCGCGGGAAACTTCTGGATGAGGGACGCACGGAACCCGGAAGTATGGTAGGAAAAAGGGCCTGTACCCAGCCGGTGACACCGGGCTCGAATGATGATGAGCGAAGACAGCTATTAAAATGGTTGTCATTAAAAGAGGCCGAAACACTAGGATGGCAACGCATCTGCGGTCGCATTCGGCGATGCCTATGGTATTTCAGATGTCCATCTGCGGTGGTCTTTGGATCACTAACCATCAGGAGGGCCGCGGCCTGGGAATCATTACAATAATCCTTACTTAGGAGACAGTTTTAACTTTGACGTTACATAATTTGCATCTATCTAATATATAAAATTCTCGTGTCACAGTTTTCGTTGCCATACTCCTCCGAAACGGTTTGACCGATTCTTATGAAATTTTTTATGCATATTCAGTAAGTCTGAGAATCGGCTACTATCTATTTATTTTTTTATTTTTTTCAAACCCTTAAGTGATAAGGGATGTCCACCCTAGGGTAGGAGTAGTGTAGGAGTAGGGTAGGAGTAGGGTAGGAGTAGTGTAGGAGTAGGGTAGGAGTAGGGTAGGAGTAGTGTAGGAGTAGGGTAGGAGTAGGGTAGGGGGTAGGACACCACGCGAACGAAGTAGCGCCGGGCAGCTAGAAATAATTTATATATGGCAAAACAACGTTTGCCGGGTCAGCTAGTTTATTTATAAACATCAAAGACCAAAAGTCTGAACTACTTAAATAAGATTAACTACAGACTTGAGGCAAAACGTTTCCCTGAAAAGCTGTAAATGGCTTGGAAAGCGATTGAGGAAAACGCGCAATTTTACCCGATCCTGGAAAAACACTTTCATTTATCCGGTTTCCGATTACTGTCGTAAGTTTAGCTGACAGGACGAAACATTAGAGGAATAAACTCTTGCATTCATTTTAAATCTTCATCTTTTTATTTATGAACAGTCCCCAGCCCTGTCTTTTAATTTCGGTGCAAATCTATCCTATCATGTGCTGAATTCATGGTTACAGTTTGCGCGTCGATGTTCATGCCACCCTGTATAAGCAGCATTCTGCTATCTGTTTATCTAGCCTAGCCATTTTCTCCCGCATAAATTGAACAACCACTTCTATCACTCTTACAAAAATTCTCACACTCCTATTGACATTCCGCGAATTGTTACACATTGGACACCCCACTAATTCTGCCTAGAGACAGCTGGCGGAGAATCCGTTCTCATACTCGTACAGAATTTATTATCACCTCGGGTATTTCCAGGTGATTACCATATTCATCTGGGAATCCAAGAAAAGGCTGTATCGATTTGTGGGGTTTGTTCCAGTGGAAAGTTATGGGAAATAGGAATAGTTATAATAACACGAGATAATATGATTAGTTTGTATTTTGTAGGAGAATCTGTCAGTTTTATATCTGTCGAAGATGCAAGCTGACATTTAGTCTTCGATTCGTCTTTAACGGAGCTCGATGTGATGTCACCGTCTTCTTTTTTATGACAATAATTATTATGCTCTAAGTAGAATGATATAAAATAAATAAATATTGAAGTCTACTCGTGAAGCTCGTAGAGAGTTTCACAATACTATCATTATCTCATATCCAATACGTTTAGTTTGACTCACTCACTGATCTTAACTTAAACCCCCTTAAGCGCTAAGGTAGCTCGCGAAATTCAAATTTACTTACGTTTTTGCAATAAGCAGCTCAGTACCAGGTTTTATGTTGATCAAAGTATTATTCGCGACCGTAACAAATATAGCCTAATAGAATTGCCGAATAGAATTGAAGCTTTCGCCTTAACCGTGACCTCTTCTTTATTAGCATCGTAGCGGTGTACAATAAAGGGTTAGGTATCTTGATAATATCTAATAGTCTTGGTTTACCAACGAACACAAGTCTCCACAATGCCTTTATTACTTCCGGAAGTAATAAACATGTCACTTCTATCAACTATCTGACATGTTATATACTTGTAGTTTCAAGACTCACAATTAATATTGATGGGTTCGCCTAGCTCCGATTAGATGTTATGGCATCGTTCATGATTTCATGAATGAAATGATACTCAAATATTTCTTCTCTCTTATCGAAATCTATCTATATCCATCTATACTAAATAATAAAGCTGAAGAATTTGTTTGTTTGTTTGAACGCGCTGATCGCTGGAACTACTAGTGTGATTTGAAAATTTATTTTTGCATTTGATAGCCAAATTCTTGAGGAAGGCTATAGACCATTTAACATCACGCTACGTCCCTTAGGAGCCGAGAAAAAAGGTCAAATAACGAAGTAATACGAGTAGTGGTATAGGATGCGATGCGGTGGGTGGGGCGCCAAAATTTCACGCGGACGAAGTCGCGGGCAGAAAATATGATCAATATGAGAAGTAGGTCTCTTCCCTTTTGTATTTCCTTGCCTTCCTGAGGGGCAATTCTCGTAATTTTAAGAACGTTCACAGTCTGATCTCAGTCTCAATCTGTCAAAAATACCTCTAATTTCCCTACATTTTGACAAGTTTTTGACATTGACTAGATTTTGAACGTTTTAAATTACGAGAATTGGCCTTCAGGTCTGTAGTTCTGTACTAGTCTCATCCCGCTCTTACTTGCGGCTCTTTGTTGGTCATCCAGCCATCTATCAAACGTCAGACTGGACTGTCGATGTTCACTCATTTTTACTCAAGTTCTTCCCAACCAATGTGGGGTAGGTAATGTCGCCTATACTGGCCAAACGCATCGTCATCTGCCAAGCCTTTTCCCAACTGTCTTGGGGTTGGTTTCCTGTCTAAGATACAGCTTACCAAACGAAACATAGCTTGGAAGCCTTGGATTTTTCGTGACTCAATTTTAGCTTGGTCTCGATTGGTGATTTAGTTTTGAATGTAGCACAAACCGCAGTCATCATCCGTTCGTCCAGAAGGCCAATTCTCGTATTTTAAAACGTTCAAACGTTCGCAGTCTCATCTCGGCGACAAACAAATTTCAAAAACTTGTCAAAATGTAGGGAAATTTGTGGTATTTTTGACAGATTGAGACTGAAATCAGACTGTGAACGTTCTTAAAATTACGAGAATTGCCCCCTCAGAAGGCCAGTTCTCGTTATTTAAAAATTTAAAACGTTCAAAATCTAGTCGCAGTCTCATCTCGGCGACAAACAAATGTCAAAAACTTGTCAAAATGTAGGGAAATTTGTGGATTTTTGACAAATTGAGACTGAGATCAGACTGTGAACGTTTTTGAATTGCCCCTCTGGTCTTTTCCCGCGGTCCTATGTAAGCTAATTATCATTCTTTTTTTTCTTTTTTCAATAACAGCTTGTTCCACCCACATTCGAATATGGGCCTTCTCACCTTTGTAACATATCTTCGTCTCAGACTGTCGATGGCAATCTAAATGTGAACTTCGGCTACGAGTTGGTTCTCATACTTCCCTCGTCACTTCCATGTCTCCTGTGGCCTTTTGTAAGCCATCTATTAAAAGTCAAACCGAAAATTCGATGCCGAATAGTAACGTAATTTCGGCGGCTCACTTTAAGTAGCGGAAATTGCGCTTCATCCCACCTGCAGCCACCCACGTCGGTATACCTTACCTAGCCATACAGCTAGAGTCAGCCAGGCAACTTTTCCCTACAAAACGCGAGTTGGCAATAAGTGGCATCCGATCATTGGTCGGCACTTTCCGGTCAATAATAACTTTGTCTTTTGTTCGTGCCTCCAACTACATGCATTGTCGTTAAACCGTCGAGAAACATCACTTCGTAGGGTTGTGCTCTAGACGTTTTTGTGAAGCGTCCACGTTTTTGTGAAGTTGTAAAATAATGGATAAGGGTTCATTAGAAGCATGTTATGCCTTCATCATTCGCATAAGCATAATAAATATATCGCTGTTAATATGGACCTAATTAATAAAGCCAAAAGAAATTATAAATCCAATGAATTATTACAAAATTTAGAAAACATGTGTAATGAAAAATTTCATAATTTCTATAAAATTTGCACGGATGGTTCCAATAGCCTATAATTTTCCCACTGCTGTAACACAGGCCTGCTCTATTCGAGAGGGACTGGTCCGTAATCTACCACGCGGGCCCAGTGCGGGTTGGTAGATGTCACATGTCTTCGAATTTTTGGTTCTAGCACATGCCGGTTTCCTCACGATGTTTTCTTTCACCGTTTCGGGAACAGTGGTGAAGAAATAATTTACATAAAGTAAAGCAACTGTCTGGGTTCGAACCCGTCGGGGCTGATATCACTGGGCCGCCATCCTGCTTTAACATCAATTGGACACAAATCCAGGCTCCGAGCTGCACTGAGAAATTCCAGGTGGAAAACCCAATAAAACTTCGTCTAACCCGGGAATAGAACTGAGGACCTCATGCTAATCAGCAGTGCGATTCTGTAATCCCTAGCATTAGTTGGAATGACAGCTCACTCCACGCTCACTTCAACTAACTTTTCACGGTTAGATTTTTACAGAGTCGATCGGCAGTAGCGCTTGTGAACACTAGAGCAACGAAGCAATCTATTTTCAAATTTTATTTATCTTTCAAATTGACGTTATTTCAAGTTAAACCAATATCAACTTTTTTTAAATCGTAATTAAGTTCATTACAGAGTGACTAGCACTATTGAAAAAGTTATAAAAATGATTGAAGTCGTAGCGCAAATTGAACTTTATTGTGAAGGAATTAAAGTTATTTATATTTTTCAAAAACTTAAATTTGGTTACATTTTAGGCGAATATGTCGCGAATGCAGATTAGATCAAAATTTCCCCCTATAACTTGCAACTTACTTTATTCAATGACTCCATTTTCTAAATCAACATTATAAACGTGTGAACCACCTCTAATTTACAAACTCGTCAACTTCTTTGAGACAGCCCTGCATTCGCGTGATATTACACCATATAAGCAACCGGGCGAGTTCGATGACCCAACACCCAGCGCTTCTCAGAGAACAAACATAACATTACCGCCCACCTAACTTTTAATCTTACAGCAATAAAGATCAAAATGGCTTGTCTTGATTGATGGTTTTGTTGGTAAGGCGGTTTCCTTCTTATTAAGGACTGTGGTAACCGATTTTTAGTTGAATGCTCAGGTATCGTGTTAGGTTAGGTTAAATATTTCACACGCACATGGCTTTGTGAAATATTTGACGTTTTGGTGACATGAATGCGAATTTTGGTGCGGTTTTTAGGGGTTTTCTGTGTGGTCTTGGGCTGAAAATGGGCCTGTGTTACCATGGGGGGTGTAAGCAAGGCTACTTTAAGACTTTACTTGGGTAAAAAATATTTGAAAGTTGCTCATAGGTAGCAGCACGGTTTGAAAACAGCTGCATGCTCAACCTTCATTCCTATAGTTGCTGAAAGGAAAACGTAGCAGTGGTGAAGAAAGTTTTCATAAGGGAATCTGGATAAAAAAATGTTAAAATCATAGTTAAGTTTGAGTTTTAATAGTTTTTTTATTATCATTGTCCCTTTCAACCAAAGCACCAGCCATCTAATCTCTTCACCACCCTCGGTTGACTGGTAGAGAATGCCTAAGGCATTAAGTCCGCCTTTGTACCTTTTTGTGCGAAAAGTTTAAATAAATAAATACATAATAAATACAAATTGAATTGTCAAGAAATAAAGAAACAGACATCTAGAATAGAATACTCTTTATTAAGTACACCATATAAATTACAGACGTAAATATACAAATTTTACAAAAGATGACACAATGTGCTGTCTTATCGCTAAGAGCTACATTCTTATAAATAAATAAATTCAGATTCTGATGATTTTTATCAAAAAGAATCGTGTCACATACACACATCAGTAGAAAGATCATAGTTTAGGTATTAATGAACATAAACCTAGCTCTTTTACAAATTCATCACATCGACGGTCATCCTAAAAACGGTTCACATCTTCCAATATTTACATAATTACTCAAGAACACCATTTAACAACGTGCAAACACAACACGACCATCACTACCAAGTTAACCCCCGGGAATGTGAGAAAAAACAAAAGAATTGCGAGTTGCCAGTAGTAAAAACAAAAGAAACGCGAGTTGCTAGTGGTAAAAATGTTCTTCGGAACGAGTTTCTATGAGACTTGATAAGTTAAGTGTCAACTCGCATGCACTTGCGATTTAAACGCTATAGGTAAACTGTGGTTACCTGACTCATAGCAAGTAAATGGAAGTTCAAACATTAGTAACAGTGTTTTTATTGTAAGTCATGTGTTTATGTTCTTGTTTTTTTTTAAGCGACTTCAAAAAAATTGATGCAGAAAGTAGCGTTGTGGTACATGAATTTGTGTGAACAACTAAAAAAATAAAGAACTGTTTACAAAAAAACAAAAACTAACGATAAGTTATTTTTCACTTGGTAGTGTTTTTTTTTGTAATTCGGTTATATTTTTCAAAATTTTTTTATTTGTTTGGCAAAAAAGATAATAGGAAAATGTTCAAGTTTTCATCTTTTAGCCTTTTAGTTTCATATTTTTAACTGCATCAGCTATATGATTACTGGGTCGCTAACTCCTTATCCTATAGGTGGATGATTGTTTTTTTTATACACTCAAAAATGGACGAAGGCTATTCGACATCTTCCGTCTATTTAGTTTCCCCTACGACAAGGAGTCAAAGATGTTGCCAATTTGAGGTGTGTTATGACTTCGTGTATTGTACTATCAAGTACCCACATAACATAACATCACGCCTGTAATGCCCCAAGGGTTAGGCAGTGGTGTACCAAATTACACCCTCATTTCGCATGTTATTAGGAGGCGAGCTTATTACCATCAACCAGGCGCAAATCCAGACCTCTGGCTGGTACTGAGAATTCCTAATGAATAAGCCAAAATTCATTGCCCAACCTGGGAATCGAACCCAGGACTTCTTACTCAGCAGTACTTATCGCTTGCAGCCATCATAAATTCATTAAAAAAAAACTGGCCAAGTGTGAGTCGGAATCGCGCACCGAGGGTTCCGTACTATTTAAAATTATTAAAAATATTTTTATTATATGATATAACTAAAAATTTACGGCTTTCGCAATTTTTTCCATTATCTGTGCTATAAGACGTTGCTTCGTACCAAATTTCAAGGTTCTTAGTTCACGGGAAGTACCCTGCAGGATTTGATTCCCTTGCGAGTGTCGAAAATTTGCGGAAATTTCCGGCATAAACGGCTGTATCTTTTGATTGCGTTGGCTTAGAAGTTTGATTTTTTCACAGCTCTAAGGATCAGTAGACCTGAGTATTTGATATAAATTCCAGCTTGATACCTCCACGCGTTCCTGAGAAAAAGGGTCTTGACAGACAGACGGACGGACAACAAAGTGATCCTATAAGGATTCCGTTTTTTCCTTTCCGAGGTACGGAACCCCGAAAAATAGTGTTGTCATCAATCCATTACCGATCTTCTTGCTAAAGACAAGCAGTAAACTACCAGCCAACATTCCAGTGTACTACAAAAAGAAAATTAATAAAATGATCCGTAACTATGCTTATTGCCCATAGCTGAACACAACTCTTCTCCTAAAATGGTCATAAAGCGCAATACAAGTTTATTCACAACAAAAACAAATGACAGACGATTCATATCTGACTATAAAACTCATTGTTGACAGGCGACTGCATTTGATATTCAATAATGAACTCTATTTCTCACCTCATAAAGATGACATAAGCCTGTTTTCACTAACACAAAACACTAGCCGATACTTAAAAAAATGCCTAAATAGGTCGTTGTTCAATTTACAACTTTCGACGCTAAGCCGATGGTTGAAAATCCAGCAGCACGCTTATGTTGCTTTTCAATTATAATACTATGTGCTCTGTACTTGGTTTTTAATTGATGGTGGTCAGTTCTAGCGTTAACTGCAAAAAAAGGTTAGATACTCAAGTAATAATCGCTGTATTTAAATGCTAAAACACACACGTAGTGTACTTGTATCAATGTTTTATGTATTGAATAAGTGGATGATAAATAAGAAATGGCTAATTTAAGTGTCAGCTTATGATGAAGTGGCTTGTCGTGGCATGTTCACTTGGTATAACGTGGAGGTTTAATGTCTCCACGACCATACTATGAAAGTAAAAATCATACATCTGAAGGTCAATTCTCGTAATTTAAAACGTTCAAAATCTAGTCGCAGTCTCATCTCAGCGACAAACAAATGTCAAAAACTTGTCAAAATGTAGGGAAATTTGAGGTTTTTTTGACATGAGATCATACTGTGAACGTTCTTAAAATTACTTGAGAATTGCCCCTCTGATGATCCATTCCCGTAACTAAAAACGTTCAAAATCTAGTCGCAACCTCATCTCAGCGACAATCAATGTCAAAAACATGTCAAAAATGTAGGGAAAGGTTCTTTTGACAGATTGAGACTCAGAATGTGAACGTTCTTAAAACTACGAGAATTGTAGGGCAGCCGTTCCTCATATTTTCAGTCTGCTGTTCTCATATCATGAGAATACACACATACATAACATTATGCCTGTATAGAGGTATGAGGAACAGGGTGTAAAGTTCACTCTTCTTCCATAGAAAAGGGGAGGATCCTCCGACCAGATGGGTGCTGTGTCTGGCGGGCAACTGCCCAACGATTGATCTCGGGAAGTTTGTATACATATATGCTAATTGCGCGGTAAACTCTGCTTGCGAGATGCAGGATTTGCGTGATGTTAGTATGACGCGTTGTTCGCATGTGGCGTTGTAGATACTGCTACACCTGTAATCCCCGAAGGGTTAGGCAGACGTGTACCTATAGTACACATACATTTCGTCTTCTTAGCGTGTGACTGACTGAATGACATCAACCTGGTACTGAGAAATTCCTGAAAAAAACAAAATAGGTAATTTTGCACGACTTGGGAACAGAACTCCGGAACCACCCACAGTCAGCATACGTGATAAATCCATAATTGATCCGACTTCAAAAAGAAAGAGGTTCTCAATTTGTCCGTATTTATTTGCTTAAGAATACAAGCTCAATATTACAGAATAACATACTTTGAACGAATGCCGACTGATGTATTCATGAGTCAGAGAGATGTTTTAAGATATACCTACGTTTATAATATCTATATATCTCGCTAATGGTCGTAATGGTTCGGAAGATTACTTATTAATAGACCATTGATCTGTAATAATAATTTCAGTGTATTATTCACACATGCGAAAGTGAGTGTGTCTGCCTGTTTGATAGCTTTTCACTGCTGAAGCTGAACTATTAAGCGATGTCGATAGGATTTGGCAGTTGTGTGTCTGAAGCTTTAAAATCAAAGCACCTATTAATTAATAGCATTATTTTGTTACCAAAGTTGTCGAAATAGCTCACAGAATAAGCAAGCTGAAGTGGCATTGGGCCGTCCATATTAGCCGTAGAACCAATGACCGTTGGGGTAGACGTGTTCTTGAGTGGTGACCGCGAATCGGTAAACGTAAGGTGAGACGCCCTCAGGCTAAGTGGAGGGACGATCTTCGCAGGATGGCTGGTAGCAGCTGGATGAGAGTTGCCAAAAATCGAGTTGAATGGCGTGCAATAATAATAATAATATAATAATAATATCCCTGGACATTTCACACAGCACCATTTTGTCCCAAGCTAAGCAACCTAATGCTTGTGTTATGGTAACAAGATGGCTGATAAACTACTTATATACAATTTTTTTTTTTGTAAATACATTCATATTATAGATAGAAAAACACCCAGACTCGGAACAAATACATGTAGGTCATACAAATATTTGTTCCGTGCGGGAAGCGGGAATCGAACCCGCGACACGCAGCGCAGCAGTCAATCGCTTAACCACTGCGCCAACCGTGCCGTCGCAATAGGAGAGGCCTATGTCGAGCAGTGGACTGCTATAGGCTGATGATGATGATTATTTTGTTTAAGCAATGCTACGTAGGTACACTATATCTTTCGCTTCTTCGAGACGTTGCCGCGTTGGCATTATTTATTCTAATCGTGTTCGCCCAAAGCTTCATCACTTCCACGGCGTCGTCGGTGGCAGCGCAGAGGTCACTTTGACTACATGTTTTGGGACTCAGAGGGCAGGGTGGAGCGTAGTTTGCTACACAGCTCTATATCTCCCTACCGCCGTTCCGTCGACGCAACCCCACTTTAGGTCAGGTTGTATGATTTACTCACTGATCTTCCTACTTAGGTCTGGTATTCGCAATAAAATGGTTCCTACATACTGATTATTCAGGCTAAAGTTCAGTTTAATGCCCAGACATTAACTACACTTTGTAAGTTTTTGAGTATTCCCGTAATTTAAAACGTTCAAAATCTCGGCGACAAACAAATGTCAAAAACTTGTCAAAATGTAGGGAAATTAGAAGTATTTTTGACAGATTGAGACTGAGAACGTTCTTAAAATTACGAGAATTGCCCCTCAGTTAACTCTACACGCATCATCATCATCATTACAGCCGAAAGACGTCCACTGCTGGACATAGGCCTCCCCCACGTACCTCCACTTCGACCCTGTTCTGTGCTTCTCGCATCCAACCGGTTACCGCGACACACACATACAACAATATAAACGTATCCATTTTCTTAGTTTTCCAATCAGCCTACCTCCCTCTAGAAGTTAATAGGCTATTTTCCTTAAAAAAAATCTAATTAGTCCGTCAGTTAGATTATCAAAAAATATTCAACCCGTATTTTTTCAATTATATGTATAAAAAATGATGAAGATATCGCACACTTTTGCAAGCAAGTGACGTCACGACCCCCCACTCCCAAATTTTGACGCGCTTTATCTTTGTCATTTTTTGTTTGATTGACAAAAAAAAAATATGTGTCCATTATTTTTCGATAATCTAACTGACGGACTAAATATAATTATTATTTTTTTTACCCAGGAAACTACCCTATTATATTTCCTGGTCTGTAAGAACATCTGTGTAAGATCTGGGTGTCCCGAGGGTTTCTGACCTTATCTGGATGACACCTGTGTATTCAAAGAGCACATGCGGAAAGGTTTCCTCTGACTCCATGCAAGAAAAAGGGGTATTCAGATAGTAATCGAAAAATAAAACACAAGAAATGATGCGGTCATTAACAAAAGTATTTCTCAAGTGTTACACAGTGACTCATACACGAATACATCAACTCGTATTCGTCCGTGAATATAATGATTTATCGTTTTATGAGAATCTTGTCTTGTCTGGTCCACAGTATACATGTTTGAACAGTAAGTCAAAAGTTTTTGAAGTTCTCTTTGACCGTGTTACCTTGGAACTAGGATTACGTATTTTGGGTTGAGGTAGGTCGGGAGTTAAATATTTACCGGTGGTTTTCCGGGATGAAATCTTTGAAATTCTCGGAAATCTTTCATCGGGAACGTATTACTGAGATATAATTTCATCCAAATCCGTTTAGACGTTTTTGCGTCAACAAACATCCTAACATACAGACTTATACATTATAATATTAGTAGTAAGTAGGATGGTTACCTTGTATTTTCTTATTTTTGATCACTTATCTTTGCAGTGTTGGTTTTCTATTGAATTCTCCACCTTTTCGTTATTTCGGTCTACAGTAAAGTTCCTATTTACATAATAAACAGTCCTCTTTTTTGTTCACGACTCCTTGGTTCTCCTCCATAGACCCTTGACCTGTCCTTTGAACTTAGTAACACTCAAATTATCGTGTATTCTTTGGCAGATTGACGTTATCAGACTTCTACTGTTCGTTTTTAGTTTTGTAATTTTGTTGTACACACGCCAGCACATCAAGCTACTACAATCTGTCAAATTTCTTTAATAGATTTTCAACTTTATCACTAAAGCATTAGGTTCAAGGTTGATTGGGAAAATTTGACAGTATCGGGTAGCTTAAACTGCTGGCGTCTGTACAATGAATTATATTGTATCTATTTTAAAGAAGGTTCTTGCTGTGATTTATTCTTTATCACACCTTTTGACCTCTAGACGATATATTTTGTATTGTGACTCATTTGCTTTTCGAGTTCGGGACTTCGGGGGTCGAACTTTTTACTAAAGAATGTTGTACTATTATTTAGACTTGTCGCCGCGGTCGGTTCGTAGATGGGTGACCATGATCCATTACATGTCGAGACCCCTCCGTGCGGAATGTCATTCGTAGATTTTTGACCGTCGTTACGGTAGTCAGCAGCCGAAAATCTGACAACCTGTCTTACCGAGGTGTATCGTGTTAACCAGTAACTGGGTTGTGGAGATCAGATAGGCAGTCGCTGTCAGTCGCTGTAAAATACTAGTATTCGGCTGTATCCGGTTAGACTTAAAGCCGACCAAAAAAATGGTTGGCAATAGGCTAGGTAGACTAATTACTATATATTTTGATAAGTACTTGTCATACTGTTACTTCTATACTGTGGTACTGTAATAAGTAGCGTGAATGTAAAATATATCCGATATCGTTATTTTATCTATATCGTTTTTGCTGGCGTTAGATCTTCCTCGTTTTTGTGTGGGATGACTTGAGGGAGTGTCTGTCTCAAGGTTACTTTTAAAATGATTGGCTTTTGGTAGAGATAGTTTTATTGGATTATTCTTGTTCTACGACTTCGGCCATCCCATCTTGCGCCGCATGCCCAGTCACCTGCACACGTGAGGACCTAATGGCTGCATCAGCATACTATAAGGCCTCCGTCACTCCATGTACTTGCGCGCTATAATTACCTGCCGCCCGCCGAGCGGTCTCGGGCCGTTTGCGGACCAAATTCAGTGCTGTGTGGGATCGCGCCAAAGAGTATAATAATAATACGGGAATCGCGCGTTGCGAAGCAATGACAACTGTATGTTTGAGCATTTAGGCACATTTTAGCATGCAGCGGTTGCTGACGCGACGGAGTAGGCTATTATAGCAGTAGGTATTGGAAATTTTCTACTAAGTGAAGTATCTGTTACGTAGTAACTATTTAGTAATCTGTGATACTGTATTCGAATTAGAGATAAGGTAGAGCAACGACCTTGCTTATCACTTTCCTCTCATTCTTATCTGCCAAACCTTTGATTATCTACAAATATCTGCCGCGATGCTGAACTGTTACATGTATACGACGCGCAAACTGTAACCAAGAACCCAGTACATACTTCTAAGTATTAATCCTAGTGTTGAAATTAGTCTGTTATCAAGAAAAAAGAAAATCTGCGGATTCATAGAAAAGTACAATACCTACGCGGTCAAAATGTATGGAACATCAAATTTTTTTTTGATTCCCATGACGGGCTTATGGGTTACGAGTGTGTGGCTAATGTAGCTTTTCTTGGGTGAGAAGATAAATAGATCCGAACCGACCCATGCATTTACCTATCAAGATATTAATTACCATCTTCTCTTTCCAGCATACTGGGGTCGCGATGGCGGCGGCGGTGGGGGCGCGGCGGCTGCGCAGGCGCAAGCACAAGCACAAGCGGCGCTCTTCGGCTTCGGGTCTCGCTACCCGCCCCCCACCACGCTCGGCGTGGCGGCCAATCAGGCAGCGTCCCTCGGGCTGCATCCAGCTGCCAGTAAGTACAATGGTATGGTAGCTTGATTATTTGCAATTATTTATTAAGTAGATGTAAGTTATTATAATTACGTCGGGCAAAGGTGGAAATATGCCTTAGCAACTGTGGGATTTTTCATGGCCTGGAATGGCCAATAGATACGTCAGAAAATGTGGTGGCGCGACGTTGCCATTAATAATTTGTAAGTATTGTGAAACAAAGTAAATACCAATAAAAATTGTATGTTAATTATCTTAGTTTTATTTGTCTTATCTATCTCTGGGGTTATTATTATTATTTATTTGTAATATTGTTGGCTACACGGGATTATTAATATCAACATTTCGATGCAAGTACCTACATAAATAACCCTACCTAATTCCGACCTCTGATAATAAGACATTTTCCTGTTCTGCCCATTGGTAATTTATCTGAGGATGCCGAAGAATCTCGTAATAAAGATTACAAAGAATTCTGATTGCATCCCGCTAGAAAATGCTGTAGGTTTGCAACGAATCAAGACCATGTTAAAAGGTCGCGAGCTATCAACTACCTCTTAATTGTAATACCTACCTAATTATTTTGAAAGCAGTTATGCTTTCTCACAAACGTATTTGTGATCGCAGTATGTTGTTCTTGGTGCAATGAAGGATGCTGATGTCCATCTTCGACAATCGTGAGTCTTATAATTAACTCTAAAATAGCTTTCTAACCATCTACGAGAAGGTATAAATGGTTATTTTTATGCCAGGGCCATATGGCTATTAAAGCTCCAGACGGCAACCCCTGTCTCCTATAAATCTATTCGATTGAATCTTTTGTAAAATCTCTCTTGAACATAGGTACTTGTTTGGTCATTGTTATCTTAATCAAACCAATATGAATATCAAAATGGGGGGGGGGGGGGACCTAAACTAAAAGCCCTTACGCGATATTCACCCTTTCTCTAAATAGGGATGATGTACTAAGATAAAGGAAGGAAAGGTCCCCCAAAAAACACAACACCTAAATATCGAGCCCTCGTGTAGGGGTTCCTGCAGTGAGTGGAACAAGGCTGCCGATAATGACTGAATCCGACATGAGAATTTTTCTAATTAAGCTTTCAAGAACTGTTAATAAAAATTTCCTCTCCCTCCAGGTGCGGCCTGGTGGTCGATGGCATCCCACCTAGCAGCTCAAGACTACCTAGCGCGGCTGCAGGCGTCAGGGTTAAACTTCCCTCCCCTGGCGGACCCTTACGCCGCGCTGTCGGCTCTCTCCGGAGGCCAGGGGCTGAAGCAGCCGCAGAAACCTGGGAAGTTGTCTAGTCGAAATGAGAGGTAAGAAGCTACAAACAACGACAGGTAGTCAGAAGCCCGAATCAGTATTACCAAGGGGTATCGTGTTGCCCAGTACCTAAGTGGATTGTGTAGGTCTGGTAAGCTGTAGCTCCAGAGGGTCTACTCCGAAGTAGTATCGGTCGAATGTTCGGCCATTTCCAGCTACGAAGCTACTATTTGGTTCTGTCGGTTGATCGGTTCCGATCCTACACACCTACACTCTTTCGAATATTGACTATGGTCCCGACCCAACTGAGACGATCCGAACTTTTTTCGCATTTTTCAATAATATTCGGTTCGGCCATGTGTCGGTCCGATCCGAACATTCGCACTTTGCACTTCGGAGTAGACCCCCTGGTAATACTACGGTATTCACTACTACCCCGGTGGTCTCGTGGTCGTAAGCGCGACTGCGGAGCGTGGGGTCCTGGGTTCGATTCCCAGCTCGGGTAAAGTGTTATTAGGTTTTCCCATTAGGAATTTTTTAGTAACAGCACGAAGTTTGGAAGTTGGACGTGTGGATACTCTCTTGCCTCGGAAAGCACGTTAAGCCGTTAGTCCTGCGCCTGATCCCTCCCCGGTCGTGTCGGATTGCCGTCCCATCGGACTATGAGAGTAAAGGAACAGAGAGTGTACCTGTGTTTACGCACACACTTGTGCACTATAATATCTCCTGCGTACCTGGCTAATCTCCGTTGAGATTGGCCGCCGATAGTAGTAGCAGTAGTCTTTGATATATTAAGATGGATAGAATACTTTTCTTTATTACGTACAGTGGCGTTCATTGGTTTTCAGAATAGGTAGGCAGGAATTTAATTTCGTCGTATTAATTTGAACGAGTAAAGACCAATGACAATGTGCGAGTAGGCCGTCTGGCGACTGCCTACTGCCGCTCGTGTTTGTTTGAAAAATTTTGTTTTTTGTTAGGTATGATAATTTAGTGAGTTTCTTAACTGTGGGGCACACACACTAAAACGTAATTGACAGGCTTAGGGTTTATCGATTTATCGAGGAAGGCACTGCTTATATGCGTATATGCAATGCACGCCACTGGTTACGTATACCATATAAAAAATAAACAATAATGTTAATAAACTACTCTAGACCTCAACTCAGTTAACATAACGACCTTCTTTGCATTTCTTCTATAACCCACAAACCTTGATGCTCATTTTCTCCTCTTCTTCACTATCTGACTCTTCTTATCATGTTCCAGGTCAGGCAGAAGCAGTACATCATCCAGCGCCTCCACAAAAGACAAGAGTCCATCGACCAGCAGTGCCAACTCGCAGAACATGAGTGAGTGGGGCACGTATCTACTATTATATTATGTGTGTCTGTGTTGTTCATCACTATTGTAAGCTAATAATGGAGGAAACGTTCCATGTTTAAAGGAGATTGATAATAAAACTAGTTGTTGTCCGTGGGTTCTCCCGCATGAATGTCGGAGATTATCCCACGGGAACATACTACCGGATATAAAAAGCAAGTAGCCTATGTTACGCCTGATAACACCAGTTAACTGCCAATGAAAGTCCGTCAAAATCGGTCCAGTCGTTTCGGAGATTAGCCGAAATAAACAGACATTCAAAAATTCGAAGACATGTGACATCTACCAACCGCACTGGGCCCGCATAGTGAATTACACTCCACACCCTCTCGAAGACAGGGCTGTGTCCCAGCAGTGGGAACATTATAGGCTGATTATGTGCTTATGCTAAACAGACACACAGACATACAAAAATTAAAAAAAAAATGTTTTTTGGTTATAAGTTCCGTTTAAACTTTCATAATATGTATTTAGTAAAAAACTATTATTTTGACATTAGAAACAGACACTTCAATTTTATTTATTTTTTTGTATAGATTACAAACAGATACTTCAACTTTATTCATTTTTATAGATATTCATATGACACACCATTTACTTAACAATTTTAAATAAAAAGAGTGTTAAAATTCCCATTGCTTGCTAAGCCTAAACCTGGCTACTCATTGTTCCATCACCATGACCTTCCAACATCTAACCTGCCCCCTTCTTCCAGGGTCTTCCTACGGTCTACCGAAGACTTCTTCTCCGTCCGCGATGCACCACTCTGCGTCTCTGTCGAGCCTGGCTTCCCTCAACAGTCTGGTGTCTGCTCCTCATCAGAGCAAGCCCAGTAGCAAGCCGTCTGCTGCACCACAGCCAAGCAGTAAGTTTAACCAGCGATATAATTATATCGAAACAATTATGTTCTATACATGCATCAGCGGGGTGATTCCGTAACACACTTATAGTAACAACGGCTTCCATTTTGACAGTTCAACAACATTCATTGCGTTGTTTACGTTGTTGAGCAGACAACTTTTTAGATCATATGAAGCAATGGATTAGCAATTTCCTTTAAAATGATTCTGATTGTGACTGAAAGTGTGTTACGAAATAAGGGTGCATTTCGTGGCATTTTCAGAATAAGTACTCGTAGGCAGGAATTTAATTTCGTCGTATCAACTTGAACGAGTAAAGGCAATGTGCGAATAGTACGGGAGCCGAGTAGGCCGTCTGGCGACTGCCTGCTGCCGCACGTGTTTGTATGAAGATTTTGTTTTTTGTTAGGTATGATAATTTAGTGAGTTACTTAATTGTGGGGCACACACACTAAAATGTAATTGACAGGCTTATGGTGATTTATCGAGGTAGGCACTGCTTATATGCCTTTATGCAATGCACGCCACTGGTGCATTTGTTTTTACCGCGTCACAGCGGGTAAATGGATTCTATAGTAAGACTATCTATTGGCATATGGCATCTTGGTGGTCAAATAACACGTTAACTAGTTGCCGAGGCGCCAAGCTTGTAGGGCCTTTTCGGCTTGTTTGGACGACAAAACTAGAGGCACGCGTCCTCCAAATACCTCGTAACCTCTCACTGGTTTTACCGGCCTGGTAGAACCTTAAGTTCATGTACACTTCATTGGCTCTATAGAGGTATGAGGAACAGGGTGTAAAGTTCACTCATCCTCTATAGAAAAGGGAGGGTACTCCGACCAGACGGGTGTTGTGTCTGGCGGGCAGTTGACCAACGGTTGATGTTGGGAAATTGTATCTATGCTAATTGCGCGGTAAACTCTGCTTGCGAGATGCAGGATTTGCGTGACGTCAGTATGACGCGTTGTTCGCATGTGGCGTTGTAGATACCGCCGCTACAGCTCTTACGATCTGCTGTGTTTACTAAAAATTGCTTTCTTCTTCCAGAAAAGCCCTCTTCCTCCTCGTCGTCGAGCTCCAAGGGCAAGGAGCGCGAGCTGGCGCTGCTGCGCGGCGACCTCATGCTGGCGCAGGCCGCCGCGCACGGCGCGTACCACGCCGCCGTCGCCGCCGCCGCCAAGGGGAAGGTGGGATACGAAGAATACTACATTCTTCTTCGAATAAAGATCCGACCGATAACTAACGAGGGTGTAGTTTGAGTAACACATACGAGTTGGGAATCGCGCTTTCTTCCAAGTGATACATAGTGCTTTGTACTATACCTCCGAGGAAAATAAAAGACATCTTTTTTTTTAAAAGTGAAGTCATATTTATCAATGTTCAGCAAAGTATGAGGCCTATTTATAAATGTTCAGCCAATTTATTTGACCCAGATTAAAGCACACAATATTTAAGAGCGCTCTCGTAACAGTCTTTTAAAAAAAAAAAATGTTGCTCCACACTAGGATCTCCTGAATCGTGGCGTATTTTACAAATATTTAAACTCACATACACAAACGGCCAGACCCGGAACAACTACTTGTAGGTCATACAAATATTTGTTCCGTGCGGGAATCGGACCCGCGACACGCAGCGCAGCAGTCAATCGCTTAACTACTGCGCCAACCGTGTCGTCAAACCAATCTGTTTGTTTTCAGAACATGTCACCGCTGTATCCATTCGGCATGCCGGGATCTGATAAGGATGGTCGGCACGGTGGCATCGACTCGCTCACTGGCTTGCCTCATACTATACTCAGGTGAGATACGTCTTAAGCTAGAATACCTACCTTCTTCTTAGTCAATGGCTTGATTAGACAAACTACCCATTCACGTACTATCGCCAAAATTCATATCTGACCACCGTAAGGACTATTCCTGCTTGCAGCGCATATTATTAGTCGACCTAAAAAGGATCCTCTTTTGTTTTACTTACGGACGCAGCTGTGGTCATCACGTGCACGGGATTTTGTTTTCAAAATGTTCAGATTTAGATTTTGGCGAGAGAGATCAGAGTCACCGAAGGATATAAGTAACCAGGGTCGTTAGATATAGTTGAAGTTTAATAAGAAACGGATCAATGTTTTCAAATGAAATTTAATTTGGTAAATTAACAGTTTGTTTTCTATTAATTAAATTAAATTTTATTAAAAAACATCCATCGGTTTCTTACTAAACTTCAACTATATCCAGCGACCCTGGTTACTTATTTCCTTTGGTGACCGTACATATGGAACATTTAGTTCAGGCGAGACGGGGCTTTAATATAACGAAATCACCTAAAGATGAACAGAATATTAGTGTTATGCAAAAAAAAAAATCGTTAAACAATTTCATGATTTAAATAGCTGTGCGTACCTTCAGCCGATCGATTCTGTAAAAATCTCACCGTGAAAAGTTTGGTGAAGTGAGCTTAGAGTGAGCTGTCAATAGTGTCAATCCCTAGCATTAGTTGGAATGTCAGCTCACTTCGCCCAAGTTTTCACGGTGAGATGGTTACAGAATCGCTCTGTTGTGTATTTCTTTACTGTGCTAGTGCCTAAAACATGCTTCATCATCATCATCAGCCTGTAGCAGTCCACTGCTGAACATAGGCCTCTCCTATTGCCCGCCATTCAACTCGATTTTCGACAACTCTTCAATATGCTTGTCTTACCTTATTTACTATTGAAGCCACAGCACTTTGTATGCCTAATTTAAGGTAGATGACACTAAGGCAAGTCTACACCGTGTTCCGGACGATATACATAAACTTCGACCAGATGTTCAGATCGTGGAAATAAGCATTTTTCGTTATGGGCACATTAATGAATTCTTATTTCTCTTATAACACAAGCTTTTCGTTGCTTAAATGGTGATCTCCAATAACATGTATAGATATGCTCAATGTAATTGAAATAAACATTTTATTATTTGTTAATTTTCATAAAAACTAAATACCTTGACGTAAATCACCCGATATGCATGCCTCTTTATCCGAAGCATTTGATAGATTATTCATTTTAATTGCACTAAGCGGCAACATAGGCCAAATTAAGACCTCTTCTTACTGCATAGCTCGATTATTAAATGAAATTACAAATATCTTTGTAACAAAGCCTTTTTAAGTACTCTGAGTACTTCCTGTGTTAGATTTGATTTGTAAAAGCTATAGAAGCGTTTGCCGAAGTTTATAGATAATGTGAAGAACACGTTGTATAGTGCACCAACAACAAAATAAATATTATATTTTAAACACAATGTATTTTTGTAAAAGCTGATATAATAAGTGTAAATAAAAACTAATACTCACTATTTCTGTTCTATCAGTGCTGCTTTAGAAGGCGGGTAAGATATCACTTTTCTAACATTCTTTGGGCCTGTTCATTTATTCCGTAAGACGATTTCAGGGGGGAAGGGGCCCAAACAAGTCTTATTTTTTAACCAACTTCAAAACAGGAGGTGTTCCATTTGAATATACATTTTTTTTATGTTTGTTACCTCAGAACTCCGTTATTTAAAAGCCGATTTGCAAAATTCTTTATTTACTTGAAAGGATATACTTTCAGATTGGTCTCATAGAAATTTCATCAAAAACGGTTCAGCAGTTTGGTTTTTAAACCAAAATTATTGGTAAAAATTACTACTTAAAATGAAAAAAATTTTTTTTACAAGAATAAAAACGGGTTGGAGGGGTTCGTATTATTCTTACGTAAGATCACAATAGTAAGCAAAAATTATAAGTTTAAAAAAAAATCCTACTTTTTCTTTGCAATTTTGGTAGTTACTGATCTTACGTAAGATTCAAAGGGGGAGGCGGTCTTATTTTTTCTTAAGTAGGGAGGGGGGGTCAGAAATTGGTTTAAAATTGTCTTACGTAATAAATGAACAGCCTCTTGAGCCTGTTTGATGACCTCCAGATAGGCACTATCTACCAGATAATTTACCAAAACAAACACACTACTTGTATAAAATTATTTGCCAGATAACAAAGACTTAATGCGCCGAATAAATTGAGATAATTGCAACAGGATGATCATATCTGCCAGATAACTTATCTAGGGGTTGAAACAAGCCCTTACTTCTAAGTTTAAACAGTTTTCATCAATATTAACCTATTTATTTCTTCCAGTGATCCTTCATCAGTGCTTGGTGGGGTACGTTTGCCTCCGGATACGGAAATTATCAAGTATACCTCTTCGTTAGCCGGGCCCAAGGTAAAAGCACATGTACGTTGACACCTTTTTTATACTATTACCCACTTATTTTGTAAGTTAGCTGTAGAATTGTAGCTATTACTGTAATTGCCCGTGACATCACAGCGGGCCCTATCAGAATACCAGCGCTGCGACATTTATTTTTTAAATGTCGTAGCATTATGCTGAGATAGGAGCCTTTTGGCCTCGTACAGGACTTTTTTGTTTCATTTTTCTTTTTGTTACTTCTTTTTTATATAATTTGGTTTTGTTACTTTTATTATATATAATTTGTTTTATTTTTTATTTTTGATTGTGTTTAGTTTTATGATCTTTCTGTACGAGTCGCAATAAATACTTTTTCTTTCTTTCTTCTTTCTTTCTATTTGTGAGGTGAAGATAAGATTATAAGGCTAAGGGCTAATTTTTCAATGACCTGATAACTTTATTCGAGAAATAATTTTGAAATTTTGGCAGTTAATTCATACAAAAACTGTCAAACGTCAATTTTATTCTTCGAAAAAAAAAGTTATCTGTCGATGGAAAAATCAGCCCTAACTCAAACGGCCAAAAGAAAGAATGAAGTTTATTTGGACACAGCTCGTGAAACACAAAATACTAAAATTAACAAAATAAAAATAATGTTTCAAACAATAATAGTGTGTGCCTCACGGCTGCGCCAAAAAGGTTCATTTCAGCATTAATGCCAGACAGATGTTGTCTGAAGCTGGTTTTCTAATGTACCTTGGCTACTTCCACTGACGCGACAGAATAAGATTTTCAATCGCGTGTTGGTTTATAGTCAACATAATTGGACATCAGGCGCTGTGTAGACAACCACCAACTATCTGACTGACCGATTCCTCGTCAAGAAAATTCAAAATTGCGTGTAAATAATAATAATAATTTATTTATTTCAGACCATTGATCCATATAGTGTTAGTAAAATCTTAACCTATTGTTAGTACATAAAAAGCGTAAATTAATTGGCGACATGTACGCCAGTACGCACATGCCTAGCTGCCCAGTGCCTAATGAAAGGCCCATCAATTTTGTCCGCCAATAATAATAATAATAATATCCCTGGACATTTCACACAGCACCATTTGTCCCAAGCTAAGCAACCTAATGCTTGTGTTATGGTAACAAGATGGCTGATAAACTACTTATATACAATTTTTTTTTTTTTTTGTAAATACGTACATATTATAGATAGAAAAACACCCAGACTCGGAACAAATTCATGCCAATGTAATGTAGCCAGTATGTTGTAAATAACTTTATTGAAATAAATATTTTGAGCTCGAGAGTGTAGTTCAAATTCGACTGATAGTTTCAGAGATTAGCGCGTTCTAACAAACAAACTCTTCAGCTTTATTATTAGTAAAGACTCTTCTGTGCAATCACGTTACAAAGACTTCTGCAATAATTCTTGTATCATTACTATACTTAGAGTGGGGCAACGTAAAAAAAAAAAAAATGAAAAAAAAAAGATTACTGTACAGTCACGAGCAAAAGTATGTATTCACTCGGCGTTATTCAAAAGCGATTTACTCCTTTATTTTTTAATGAAATTGTATGTTCTTATCAACATAGCATTTTCGAACCTATAGATTTATGTAATGTGTCGTGTTTCAACGTTGCATTCGTTATTTCACGAAAAAATCCCAATTGAAAGTTGCCAAGTGTTGACATATTGGTGCTCGTGACTGTACTTACGACTGTATATTTGTTGTTTCCCAGGCGGGCTCAGGCACGACGACCCGCGGCCGCAAGAAGACGATCTCGTTAGACCCGCCGCACGTCAGCGTGCACCCCGCCGACCGGAACGCGCCCATGCCCAGCAAACGGCCTAAACTTGTAAGTACATATGTATATGTTCAAGGCACGGTTGGCGCAGTGGTTAAGCGATTGACTACTGCGCTGCGTGTCGCGGGTTCGATTCCCGCACGGAACAAATATTTGTATGACCTACAAGTAGTTGTTCCGGGTCTGGCTGTTTGTGTATGTGAGTTTAGATGTTTGTGAACGCACCCAAGATACAGGAGAAATTCCTAGTGTGGGGCAACGTTTTATAAAAACAAACAAACAACAATCTATCTCCTTCAGCTGCCTGAGGCACTGAAAGCGGGTTTAGTATTTCTGACACCACATAATCTCTAATTCTAAGCTTTTAATCAGGGCCAATAAGCTAGGCAAGTCGGGAGCAATGGTGGCCCAGAGACAACGGCTATGACTTACGAGCCGTGTGGTTAGTTTTAATCAAATTTTATTTGTTTCAAATTGACGTTATTTCAAGTTAAACAAATATCAACTTTATTTTAATGGCAATTAAGTTGATTTCAGAGTGACTAGCACTATTTGAAAAGCTATAAAAATGTTTAAAGTTGTAGCGTAAACTGAACTTTATTGTGTAGGAATTAAAGTTATTTTTCCATAAACTCATATTTGTTTACATTTTTGGCGAATATGTCACGAATGCAGATTAGTTAGTTAGTCATGGGTTCGAAGTTCGAACCCAAGCAACCACTTTACTTTGTGTAAATTATTTCATCACCACTGTTCTCAAAACGGTGAACAAAGACATCGTGAGGAAACCGGCATGTCCTAGAGACAAAAGTTCGAAGACATGTGACATCCATTAACCCTCACCTAGGCCCGCTTGGTGGATTATGGCACACTCCCTCGAATTATTACTGTTTATTCACAGGACGAGTACGGCAACTCCCGGTCGTCCGTGGAAGTGATTCGGCTGCCCAACAAGCCGGACAGGCCTGGACACAACTCCATTTCCGGCACACCCCCACCCAACCTGTCCGATTATGCAGGTATGTATTTTGTTACGATTATCGTTATTTTTTTAATTATTACCACATGGAATAATCATAACCTACAGCCGAGAATTAAAATCATTCTATATATTACAAAACATTAAAAAAAACACGTTAAGAATGAAAAAGTTTTAAAAAATCTAACGTTATCAACGCAAAGCTACCGGACGATCAGGGTTTCACACAATGGAACTTTCTAACAGTTCGAGCCATATGTATGTTTATCCCTTTCTGCATCAAGCCTTTGGTAGATCGACCTCTTTTGGTGTTTACTTTAGACTATGATTACTATAAGGTTTCCTCACAAGTTTATTTCAGGTTTACCCAACCCGTTTCTTAGTCAAACTTAGCTCTTGTGAACAAGCACATTACGAGGCAAAATCGCAGATTGCACATTGCATTAACTGTTCCGCTGAGTTATAAAGAAATAAAGAAAAAGTATTTATTGCGACTCGTACATAAAGATCACAAATTCCATTAAACACAGTCAAAAATAAAAACACAAATTATATTAAAAAAAACCGGCCAAGTGCGAGTTGGACTCGCGCACGAAGGGTTCCGTACCGTACCGTATCTTTAAAAATTACGTCTGTTGTATGGGAGCCTCCCTTAAATATTTATTTTATTTTATTATTAAAGTAAAACTACAACTGAGTATTTTGTGAATATTTCAAGTGCCTACCTGTTGCCATTATTGATATCGAGCAAAAAAGGGCAAAAAAATCGCGTTTGTTGTAGTTGGGAGCCCCCCTTAAATATTTATTTTATTTTGTTTTTAGTATTTGTTGTTATAGCGGCAACAGAAATACATAATTTGTGAAAATTTCAACTGTCTAGCTATGCTAGGACAGACAGACGGACAGACAGCAAAGTCTTAGTAATAGGGTCCCGTTTTTGCCCTTTGGGTACGGAACCCTAAAAAAGTAAAAAAAAGAAAAATGAAACAGAAAGTCCTCTCATCTCAGTAGGATTATCTCGTATCCCAAGTCAATATACTCAAGTCTTCTCTCACTTCGTCTTTCACTACGTTTTGTCCTCAATTAATTTAATATTTTATCTGTTTATCCCCAGGTATATCCCGAGAACTGCTGCAGACGATAGCTAGTCAGAGCGGCGTGAGCCTGGCCGCGCTGGAGCGCCAGCTCGCCGGCTCCACAGGTGACTATTGTATGTTTATAGCAACCGTTACTTATTACAGCTTTATTTTACAGGGTCAAATCAAATTAGCTAGCGAAACTCCAAAAACGTCATGTGCATCGATACCTAAATCGGATAAAACAAAAAAAAAACGGATTTTCCTCACTACAAATCAAAATCAAAAGTCATTTATTCAAGTTATGCTGAGAATCAGCACTTTTTGAACGTCAAAATTACAAAAGACAGTCCCCCAAAAACGCCCGTCCTTCACCACTTCCTAGTGCTATCGCTGGGAAGAAGAAGTGGCGCAACAAACTCCCCAGTAGCACAGCTGTGTGTTCAGTTAGAAAATACTTGATTGTATACAATACTAGGTACCTATGTTGAGTAATTAACATTACAAGACACAGAACATAAAATTAAATTATTTGTCATAATCCCATAATTCATAAACGTTGCTTAAAGTTAAGCAGTGATTAGCGACTGTTTAACCATACATTTGTGACGTTTAAACGTTACTTTACTTTAGTCATCGTTTATGAATAAACCCCATTATGTCAGCTAGCCACGCCAAAGAAATAGATTTTTATTTATGTCATTTCTTGTCATATGTTAGTTGAGTTCTTCCATGCAAAATCTGTCAGACGTCAATTAAGTGTCGATTGAAAAATCAGCCCTAAGAAATAACTGTCAAAATTTCGTAATTATTCCTCAAATAGAGTTATCAGATGATTGAAAAATCACCCCTAAGGTCCATTTCAAGGGTAGCGGGATCGTCCGAAAGGGCTACCGCTGCCCTGGAACAGAAAGGGCTAAGGAAGGAACACGGGTGGGTTTTAGTCAGTAAGAGTCTGACACTCCCTTCCGCTCCACCCAGAGCGGGAGGGGTCATTTGATGATTTCCAATCCACAAAAAAAAAAGGTCCATTTCACTCTAATTTTGGTATTTCGAAACATAAATAAGCACAAATAAATATAGCCCTTCTTTTGTCCACAACAAAAATCAGTAGTAAAATACATTGATAAAACTTTTTGTTATAAGTGTTATTATTTATTTATTTATTAAAATCTCCCTTACAACTGTCATTACAGGTGTATGTACAGACGCCAGCACATCAAGCTACTACAATCTGTCAAAATTCTTTAATATAGATTTTCAACTTTATCGTTAAAGCATTAAGGTTTTGGATTGGGAAAATTTGACAGTTTCGGGTAGCTTGACCTGCTGGTGTCTGTACCCAATGCGCCAGTGCGGTCATTTTACAAATCTATACTAACTTATTATTTCTAATTTAAATATAATAATAAAGAACTAAAACTAATAATCTAAAAATTAATAGGAACTTTGATTCATACTATAAACTCCTCCGTACAGTGTCTTACAGAACCATCTAATCAGCCATCTCCCTCACTCATTCTCTTCACACCTCTAACCCACACTCTCGTTACAGATGCAGGTCTCAACCTCAGCACTAAGATGGGCGAGGACTCTCCGTTAGACCTGGGCGTCAAGTCTTCAGCAATGGATGAAGACACGCCGCTTAACCTGTCACTCAAACCAACTCCTGGTAAGTAAGAGCTTAGCTTAGTTTTTTTTAGTTCTTAAACAGGATGGCAGGGATTTCGACGCACAACCTGTTACCATGATAAATGATTTATTTTCTGTAAGTAGATTTGCACAAACTCTTTTACACGTCAATCAAATTTAAAAAACTAGAGAGTTCTGACTACTCTGAGAAGAAAGGCCGAAAAAAACTCAGAGGTCACCGTCTTTTTTAAAGTCCAGACATAATCTTGTTCAGATCACGTGAAGACCATGTAGAATATGTAGATTGATCGATCGATGTCTGATATGGTCTGAAAGAACCACACAGATTGTCAGTGTCAGTCAGTGCACGCATTTGTTAGAAATCGTGCAGCTCAACTCAAAATTTAAGGAGCACATGAATTCAGTACCTAAATCTGGACCGCCCTTGTGTTGCCATTTTTCGTCGGTTATTATAAAAATATATATTTCAGTAAATTTTTATAATTTTCTGTTTTTTCACAGCGAGTTCGCAAGCCTCAGACGCTCTCTCGCGACTGACGTCTTTGAGCAGTTCGCTCAACGCGTCCTCCAGCCATGACAGGATATGTGAGTGTTACTTGTCTACCCTCTTTTTTATGTCTCACCAAGAGAAGAGTCAAATTTATCTTGACATACATTATGAGTGCACTATAACTTGCAAAATGTGTAATCCTTCACTTCATTACACACTAATTTTCAAAATGCAACAAAATTTTTTCAAAGTACAGTCGCCAGCACATCAAGCTACTACAATCTGTCAAATTTCTTTAATAGGTTTTCAACTTTATCGCTAAAGCATTAAGGTTCAAGGTTGATTGGGAAAATTTGACAGTTTCGGGTAGCTTGACCTGCTGGCGTCTGTACAATACATTTCAATAATTCTGATATTTCGTCATTTCCACAAATGCTAGTTGTTCTTATTTCATTGATGATTATGTTCACCTAATAAAAAAAAATACGCAAGTATCTTTTTATTCTTGCCTAAAATCTACGACAATAAACCCCTACTAACGTATAGTTTCTCGTGCAGCCCGCCGCAAGCCGGGCGCGAAGCCCCGCCGCGTGGCTCCCGAGATGAACCCCGTGCCCGACGCGCCGCGACCCAAGTCCAGCGGCAGCGAGGACAGTGAATGTACGTTGTACTTGCACTAGTAACATGTAACACGGAGGGACAGAGATCTTAGTGATAAGTAAAAAATGGCCGTTACTACTGGGTCACCTCTGCTCTCATATTCTGGGTATTAGGCGTAAAAGATTTTACCCAGAGGTTTCGAAATTAAACGATTGAAAATAACCTACTTGGTGGCTATTATACATAGCCATCATAGTGATAATGACAGGTCCAGTGTTGGGATAGTGTCGATAAACTCTTATCGATAACTTTACAAAATGGCGCCGTTTTGCGGATTGGATGAAGGATCTTCAAAACACAAAAATGTGTAAAAAAAATTTGTTAATGTGCATGTGATATTATGAATCGATAAAAAAGTTGACGTCATCCATTTTTCTGACGCTGATTAATGCTTCATTTTTGTATTTAAAATATAAACACTTGTAAATTAGCTTTGTATTGATAAAAACGAGACTATAAAGGCTTTGAGAGAGCAAGGAGTTGATATCTTCTTCGATATATATAATAGGATTAGAATCTGGCGTACTGATTGGACCCATACAGTCTTTGCTCCGTTGCATAAAAAGAGTTCCACTAAGATATGTAGCAATAACGGACGAATTGATATACATCCCACACGCCAGCAAAATATTGCTATATATTCTTAACGAACATCTAAAGGCCTATTTGTCCAAAGAGATTGCACCAGGGCAAGCTGGATTTGTGAAAGGCACCCGGGAACAGATATTAATTTTTCGTCAGATTGATGTGAAGCCCGAGAGTTTAACAAACCAGCCTATATCTACTTCGTTGACTTCTCCAAGGCGTTCGACTCGGTGAATTGGCCAAAGTTGTTTAATACTTTCCTGGGAATGGGCACGCCGAAACACCTAGTGCATCTATTGAGACAGTTATACGGAACAGGCACATCTTCCGTTCCAACCGATGAAATCTTGTCAAATAGTTTCCATCCTAGTGCAGGTGTCCTTCAAGGTTACATAATATCGCCACTCCTCTTCAATGTTTACACCGAACTCATCATGCGCATTACTCTGGAGGATGGTATCTCAATCGGGGGCTACAACATTGCAAATCTGCGATACGCTGATGACACCACGCTATTTGCTACTGGCGCAACACATCTAGAGGAATTACTTAGTAGGATGGAGACTGTGAGCCTCAAATTCGGGCTACAGATTAACCGCAAAAAAACTAAGGTGATGATCGTGGGCCGCGGTAACAACAATTCGACCGAAATCTCTTAATTTCGAACTTCGACGTGATCCAGTCCTACATTTATCTTGGAGGGTTAATCTCAAACGGTGAATAGATGAAATTAAGATACATATGGCGATAACTAGAGCATCGATGGACAAGCTGAAAAAAGTCTGGAGCAACAGAGATCTTACAAAAGCCACCACGATCCGGCTTGTTCAATCACTGGTTTTCCCTTCCTATACGCTGTTGAGACGTGGACGCTGCGTGACATCGAGAAGAAAAAGATTGACGTTCTGGAAATGTGGAGCTGGAGAAGAATGCTTGGGGTATCGTGGACTAATTTTCGCACCAACACCTCTATACGCCTAGAACTCAAAATCAAAAAGCGTCTATCTGTTCTGGTCCACTCGCGCATCCTCAAATACTTCGGACATGTCTCGAGGCGTAAGGGCGACTATAGAGAGCCTTGTCGTGCAGGGTAGAGGGCACTTGACCACGCGGACGCTCACCCATGAGATGGACTGACCAAATTGAATCCGCAGTGGGTGATCCCTTGTATGAGTGCACAAAAAATACCAGAAATCGGAATAGTTGGCGAGAAATAGTGAGGTGAATCACATCAGCCCCAAGACAAGAAACTCCATGAGGGCCACGACCGCTCTGACACTACGAGAGAGCAACGAAAAAAACAAAAAAAAAAAAATTTAACTAAAAAATTACTTGACTGAAATTTTGAACGCCAAAACTACCTTAAAGATCAATAAAGCCAAAGATCACTGTGATTTAGTGGCGTTCAAAATGTTAATCTCGCTAATTTTCATAAGCACTAGGTATAACTAAATATCACCATCCTGCCCACAGCAGTAGCGGGGTGGGCAGGGCGAGAGGGTCGGCCACGCAACCTGGGCAGAGGAGTCAGCAAGCCTAAGAAGAATACTGTCGCTTCCCTACTGGCCCAGAGTAGGGCTTTGGGCCTAAGGCCTGCGCTGGCACATCAGTTGCTGGCTGAGACTGACCTGGTGAGTTCCTGGCTTTATATTTGTTCTTATAATTGTATTTTGTAATTTATGGCACACCAACGATATATTTACAAGGATAGTAACAATAGTTATTCGCGAATCATCAAATTCAATACTCCGTAAATACATCACTTACAGGCATGCACAACATTCATATTAGCAATAAAATTGAATTTATGTAGAATAATAATACCAAAGATGTGATCTTTGGTATTTTTTTGTATAAAAAAGTACATTTCATTACATGAAAGCATGAAACCCTTGCATTTGTTACTTTTGAACTTAAAAAAACAAAATGTGCATAATTATGACCCTCGGGAGGAGCTAACAAATCATTAAATGATCTTATTGTTGTTGTTTTTGTTTAAAAATCATTACAGCTAACTAAAGAAAAAATCAGGTTTGCTGATGAAAACTTGATTCTTGTTGAAACTAACAAACACAGTCACTAAAACCTCCTTCGTTAATGTTCCAGGAAAAACTAAAAGCGCTACTAGGCGAGACTGCGAGCACGGACTCCGAGTGTCCGTCGGACAGCTGTCCGTCCGACTCGGACGCGTCCGACACCAGTCGGAGACCCAACGACGCGCAGCTTAGACTGCCTTTAGCGCTGGGTAAGTCTAATCTGCTCTCTTATTTTCGTCAAAAATGTAAACAAATATGAGCTTATGGAAAAATAACTTTAAATCCTACACAATAAAGTTCAGTTTACGCTACAACTACAAACATTTTCATAACTTTTTCAATAGTGGTAGTCACTCTGAAATCAACTTGATAACAATTAAAATGAAGTTGATATTTGTTTAACTGGAAATAACGTCAATTTGAAACATAAATAAAATTTTAATATAGATCCATGTTTTCTGTAATCCATTAGGCGAAATCAAAGAAAACGTAATAACAAAAACACTTTTTCGGTTACCTTACCGGCTATTGCATTACGTGCAATTGGAGAGCAGTGGACTATTATAAGCTGATGATTAAATCGGGTAGAAAAAACAAAATCGGTTCAGCCGTTTGGGAGCTACGATGGTGCAGACAGACACACAAATACACATGTTAAACTTATAACACCCCTCTGTTTTCATTCTCTTGTGTCGACGATACCTTCACGAGAATAGCTCTTGATGTGTTAAAAAGTATAGCTAGCCAGCTTGGTGATAACGAGGCTGACAGTCCAGGGGGGTCTACTCCGAAGTAGTATCGGCCGAATGTTCGGCCGTTTCCTGCTACGAAGTTACTATTTGGATCGGTCGGTTCCGATCCTACACTCCTACACTCTTTCGAATATTGACTATGGTCCCGACCCAACTGAGCCGATCCGAACTCTTTTCGCATTTTTCAATAATATTCGGTTCGGCCATGTGTCGGTCGGATCCGAACATTCGCACTTTGCACTTCGGAGTAAACCCCCAGGATGTTTAAGTATCGATTCTCGTCGAAAATGCGTTAATAAACAGATTATTTTCTCGTAAACGTTGTTTGCAATCTTTTGTTAAACATTTGTGTAGAAAATAATACCTTGCGCAAAATAGACATTTTCACAATTATTTTAATCCCTCACGAAGTCACGATACTATATTGTCATCTTATGTTCTGCAGGCTGGAAACGCGTGACTGTGATCAAGGGACTATCCCGAAACTGCAGCATCAAAGGCGACGTGACGTACTCGCCGCCCGACCCGCATGCGGGCATCACCATGCGGTCGTTACATGAAATACAAAACGTAAGTATAACTTAACATCGCACATGTATTCCACTAAGTACAGCCCGCGCCAAACTTTGTGACCGCCTCGAAGCTACGCTCATTGCATTGCGCAGAACACAAAATCAGGTATTAGCGGGACGCACAAGAGCTTGGGGGCAGGGGGGGCACCGCGCGCCCGCACCGCTCACCCGCGACGCGCGTTTGGTTGATTACGTATTGTCCACTAGACTGTACCAGGCGCAAGTTCGGACTCGCGACTATATTCAAGGCGGTCATAAAGTTTGGCGCGGGCTGTATGTAGGTAGAGAAATTTCAATTTCGCCATTAATTGACCACCGACTCCGGAGTACTACCGAGAAAGGACAATAACCAAAAGTCGTGCCAAAAAGTCTCATGCATCAAGCTCAAAATATTATAGTAATTATTTTCATCTTCACTAGAGTCACTAGACCATCGAGGCACTCAAATAAAAGGCTATGTAATGTCAAAAAGAATCTATGTCAAGAAAATATGATGCCATCTTTGATTTTTAACTAAAAACAAAGTTAAATATCTATAGCAGTGACCATAATCTCTGATAATTTACATTCAATCCCCACGTAATCAGTTATCTACTTTAGTGAAATGTATACTAAGTTGATTTTTGAGTGACCATTTGTAACAAAAAAGCCCTAATAAGTTTTTGGTTGCAATGGAATTTCAACTTTGTTAAGTATGACATTCAGTTTGTTGTTCCATAACTTATAAATTATCTCAAATTCTTAAATCAAATAATTATAGTAAGTATTTAATTTTAAACTAAAAAACAAAGCCAAATATCCCGGCTCTGATTTATGGTTTAATGAAGTATGTCCATTTTAGATTGTCATTCATAATATTCCTCCCATTAGTTCCAAACAATGCTACTTTTACATCCTTTAAACTAGCCAAATTGACAATATAATTCCATTTTATTTATAGTTCCTAGACACGAACCCATGTCCACCACTATCGACGGACAACTTCAGTTTCTCTGCGCGCACCGTGCTCGGGGAGTACATACAACCGGCCAGCGACGTGGGCGAGCCGCTTGTGTATAACGAGAATGAGATCAATAAGAGGTATGTATTTTTTTTAAAAAACAAAGGCAGGTTTCTATTCAATTTCAGGATCACATGACTTTGTGGTCCCTTATTAACAAAAGAATTGGTATGTTTTAAAATAAGAATTCTAACTTAATTTATGGAGAAGGAATTTTTTAATGAATTGCCGAAACTTCACGAATGTGGTGGGAATCGGTATTCATTCTACGTAGGGCGAATTTCACCAAGCTTTTATGCCTAGAATATGTCTTATCCTGAGAAAGAATTATGAATTTTTGACAGTTTTCCCATACTAGAACTGACGGACGTCAATTTTATTCCACAGATAAAAGATATCCGACTGTGGTAAAATCAGCCTTTAATAAAATATTTTCCTAAAAAACATCATTTGACGAAAACAGCTGATAATATAGAATTGATTCTAGTCGCCCCTTCCAAAATGTTGTTTTCGTATGGAGAAGAATGGGCAAGAAACTCCACCGTTACTCTTTTAAAATGTTTTCCAAATGGTCAATGCTCTCGTATCGCATCAAAATGATTTTAAAAGTAAACTTTTTAGTGTGAGTCTATCTGGCAGGCCCCAACGAGATTTATCAAAATGTGATTGCTTTTCTTATAGACATTATTTTGTACCTAAAGGAAATAAATAAGATATATTTTGTACCTCGACAGTTTTTGATTGAATGACGTTTTTATGAAGTGTCTAGCTAGCGGGCCCCTTATGATTATTTTGATTGTTATTATACTTTCAGATCGCCCAATAGTGCTCGGAGTTAGAATCTATTTTGTACCTTACAAATCCAAAATTTCGACTTTCTGTGAGCTATATTTCAGAAGATATACGTTATTTACACAAACGTCCAGCCAGCGGGCCCCTTTTTAAATACTACTCTTTTATATCATACAATAGTTTTAGGAGCTTGATACTATTTTGTACCTTACAAATCCAAAGGTTCGACTTTCTGTGAGCTATATTTCAGAAGATATACGTTATTTACACAAGCGTCCAGCCAGCGGGCCCCTTTTTAAATACTACTCTTTTATATCATACAATAGTTTTAGGAGCTTGATACTATTTTGTACCTTACAAATCCAAAGGTTCGACTTTCTGTGAGCTATATTTCAGAAGATATACGTTATTTACACAAGCGTCCAGCCAGCGGGCCCCTTTTTAAATACTACTCTTTTATATCATACAATAGTTTTAGGAGCTTGATACTATTTTGTACCTTACAAATCCAAAGGTTCGACTTTCTGTGAGCTATATTTCAGAAGATATACGTTATTTACACAAGCGTCCAGCCAGCGGGCCCCTTTTTAAATACTACTCTTTTATATCATACAATAGTTTTAGGAGCTTGATACTATTTTGTACCTTACAAATCCAAAGGTTCGACTTTCTGTGAGCTATATTTCAGAAGATATACGTTATTTACACAAGCGTCCAGCCAGCGGGCCCCTTTTTAAATACTACTCTTTTATATCATACAATAGTTTTAGGAGCTTGATACTATTTTGTACCTTACAAATCCAAAATTTCGACTTTCTGTGAGCTATACTTCAGAAGATATTCGTTAAATAAATAAGTATTCAACCAACGGACCTAATCTAATTTTATATTTTAAAATAATTTCGGAAATCATGACATTTTATTTCTAACTTGAAATATTAAAACAAAATTAGAATAACAACGAGCAACGACGTAATTGTATTGTGCAAACGCAAATTTATTATTCAAATTTTATTTGTTTCAAATTGACGTTATTTCAAGTTATACCAATATCATCTTTATTTTAATGGCAATTAAGTTGATTTCAGAGTGACTAGCACTATTGAAAAAGTTATAAAAATGTTAAATGTTATAAATAAAGTTGTAGCGTAAACTGAACTTTATTTTGTAGGAATCAAAGTAATTTTTCCATAAACTCATGAGTTTACATTTTTGGCGAATATGTCACGATATTAGATTAGGTCCGTTGGTTGAATACTTATTTAATTAACGAATATCTTCTGAAGTATAGCTCACAGAAAGTCGAAATTTTGGATTTGTAAGGTACAAAATAGTATCAAGCTCCTAAAACTATTGTATGATATAAAAGAGTAGTATTTAAAAAGGGGGCCGCTGGCTGGACGCTTGTGTAAATAACGTATATCTTCTGAAATATAGCTCACAGAAAGTCGAAACTTTGGATTTGTAAGGTACAAAATAGTATCAAGCTCCTAAAACTATTGTATGATATAAAAGAGTAGTATTTAAAAAGGGGCCCGCTGGCTGGACGCTTGTGTAAATAACGTATATCTTCTGAAATATAGCTCACAGAAAGTCGAAACTTTGGATTTGTAAGGTACAAAATAGTATCAAGCTCCTAAAACTATTGTATGATATAAAAGAGTAGTATTTAAAAAGGGGCCCGCTGGCTGGACGCTTGTGTAAATAACGTATATCTTCTGAAATATAGCTCACAGAAAGTCGAAATTTTGGGTTTGTAAGGTACAAAATAGATTCTAACTCCGAGCACTATTGGGCGATCTGAAAGTATAATAACAATCAAAATAATCATAAGGGGCCCGCTAGCTAGACACTTCATAAAAACGTCATTCAATCAAAAACTGTCGAGGTACAAAATATATCTTATTTATTTCCTTTAGGTACCAAATAATGTCTATAAGAAAAGCAATCACATTTTGATAAATCTCGTTGGGGCCTGCCAGATAGACTCACACAACTTTTTATTGGTCTAATACAGAGACATATACAGGTTACTAAATATAGATAACGACACAGGTTTATACCAAACACAAAGAGCGATAAACAGTGTTTTTTTCTCCCCTCAGATTGGAAGAAGCCCGCATCCTCGCGTCGGCGGGCGGGCGGCCCACGCCGCCGCCGCTGGACCGGCGCATGGAGCTGGCGCGCCTGCAGCAGGCCGCCCGGGACGCGCGCCGGGACGCCTCGCACCGCTCGCGGGACCAGGTAGGTGTATGTATTACCGACGATTCTATACCTTCCGACATTCTGAACGCCAGCACTTAGATAGATGGATAGATCATCATCTGCCTAGCGTTGCATGGAGCTGGCGCGCCTGCAGCAGGCCGCCCGGGACGCGCGCCGGGACGCCTCGCACCGCTCGCGGGACCAGGTAGGTGTATGTATTACCGACGATTCTATACCTTCCGACATTCTGAACGCCAGCACTTAGATAGATGGATAGATCATCATCTGCCTAGCGTTGCATGGAGCTGGCGCGCCTGCAGCAGGCCGCCCGGGACGCGCGCCGGGACGCCTCGCACCGCTCGCGGGACCAGGTAGGTGTATGTATTACCGACGATTCTATACCTTCCGACATTCTGAACGCCAGCACTTAGATAGATGGATAGATCATCATCTGCCTAGCGTTGCATGGAGCTGGCGCGCCTGCAGCAGGCCGCCCGGGACGCGCGCCGGGACGCCTCGCACCGCTCGCGGGACCAGGTAGGTGTATGTATTACCGACGATTCTATACCTTCCGACATTCTGAACGCCAGCACTTAGATAGATGGATAGATCATCATCTGCCTAGCGTTGCATGGAGCTGGCGCGCCTGCAGCAGGCCGCCCGGGACGCGCGCCGGGACGCCTCGCACCGCTCGCGGGACCAGGTAGGTGTATGTATTACCGACGATTCTATACCTTCCGACATTCTGAACGCCAGCACTTAGATAGATGGATAGATCATCATCTGCCTAGCGTTGCATGGAGCTGGCGCGCCTGCAGCAGGCCGCCCGGGACGCGCGCCGGGACGCCTCGCACCGCTCGCGGGACCAGGTAGGTGTATGTATTACCGACGATTCTATACCTTCCGACATTCTGAACGCCAGCACTTAGATAGATGGATAGATCATCATCTGCCTAGCGTTGCATGGAGCTGGCGCGCCTGCAGCAGGCCGCCCGGGACGCGCGCCGGGACGCCTCGCACCGCTCGCGGGACCAGGTAGGTGTATGTATTACCGACGATTCTATACCTTCCGACATTCTGAACGCCAGCACTTAGATAGATGGATAGATCATCATCTGCCTAGCGTTGCATGGAGCTGGCGCGCCTGCAGCAGGCCGCCCGGGACGCGCGCCGGGACGCCTCGCACCGCTCGCGGGACCAGGTAGGTGTATGTATTACCGACGATTCTATACCTTCCGACATTCTGAACGCCAGCACTTAGATAGATGGATAGATCATCATCTGCCTAGCGTTGCATGGAGCTGGCGCGCCTGCAGCAGGCCGCCCGGGACGCGCGCCGGGACGCCTCGCACCGCTCGCGGGACCAGGTAGGTGTATGTATTACCGACGATTCTATACCTTCCGACATTCTGAACGCCAGCACTTAGATAGATGGATAGATCATCATCTGCCTAGCGTTGCATGGAGCTGGCGCGCCTGCAGCAGGCCGCCCGGGACGCGCGCCGGGACGCCTCGCACCGCTCGCGGGACCAGGTAGGTGTATGTATTACCGACGATTCTATACCTTCCGACATTCTGAACGCCAGCACTTAGATAGATGGATAGATCATCATCTGCCTAGCGTTGCATGGAGCTGGCGCGCCTGCAGCAGGCCGCCCGGGACGCGCGCCGGGACGCCTCGCACCGCTCGCGGGACCAGGTAGGTGTATGTATTACCGACGATTCTATACCTTCCGACATTCTGAACGCCAGCACTTAGATAGATGGATAGATCATCATCTGCCTAGCGTTGCATGGAGCTGGCGCGCCTGCAGCAGGCCGCCCGGGACGCGCGCCGGGACGCCTCGCACCGCTCGCGGGACCAGGTAGGTGTATGTATTACCGACGATTCTATACCTTACGACATTCTGAACGCCAGCACTTAGATAGATGGATAGATCATCATCTGCCTAGCGTTGCATGGAGCTGGCGCGCCTGCAGCAGGCCGCCCGGGACGCGCGCCGGGACGCCTCGCACCGCTCGCGGGACCAGGTAGGTGTATGTATTACCGACGATTCTATACCTTCCGACATTCTGAACGCCAGCACTTAGATAGATGGATAGATCATCATCTGCCTAGCGTTGCATGGAGCTGGCGCGCCTGCAGCAGGCCGCCCGGGACGCGCGCCGGGACGCCTCGCACCGCTCGCGGGACCAGGTAGGTGTATGTATTACCGACGATTCTATACCTTACGACATTCTGAACGCCAGCACTTAGATAGATGGATAGATCATCATCTGCCTAGCATTTTCCCAACTATGTTGTGGTCGGCTTCCAATCTAACCGGATGCAGCTGAATACCAGTATTTTATATGGAGCGACTGCCTATCTGACCTCCATAACCCAGTTACTGGTAAATACGATACCCCTTGATAAGACTGGTTGTCAGACTGTCAAGCTTCTGACGCCCCGTAATGTCTGTCAAAGATCCACAAATGACAGCCGGGACCAACGGCTTAGCGATAGATTGATAGAATACTCTTTACGTACACCATCAAAATTGCAGATATAAATATAGATACATGTCAATATGCATGTATTACAGCAAAAAAAAAAAAACAGCTGTTCCCTACATTTATGTTCGCATAACTCGTCAAAATGTAGGGAGCAGCTGATTTTTTTTCGCGATTTCAGGTTTAGTCCCATAGTAAAAGTTGTTCATAATGATGAGTACAACGACTTCTTAAGAGGTTGCTGGTGTTTTACAAATAACCCTGTATACACTCGGCAATAATAGCCGGTCTAAAAATGTGCCTGTGACGGAAATGACGAAAACCGTTTCAAAATCAGTTGCTCAATTTAGAAGAACAATGAAGTTACTCAGACAGGTTCGAAAAGCGACTGTACTTTATAATATTTGTATTATTATTTGTACTTAATAATAATACATTTTTCTTCTACAGGCCCGACTCGAAAGATCAGAGAAAGCGGAACTAGCGAAACGCGAGAAGGAGGCAAGAAGTCAACAGCTTTTAGAGGTAACACTCTTGCATAATATACCATAACGATACTAAAAGGTCGTAAGTGACTGAAGTACAGTCAAGGGATAAAAATATGTAAGCATTTAGCTAAATTCAAATACAATATTTCCATTTTTTTTTTACTAAAATGATCATAGTACTGTAGAGGTTGTCCAACAAAGTCAACAGTTATGTAGGTCAGGCTGACCATAATTTAGCGCGGGTTCCATTCGAACATTCAAACATATTTAGAACGGGGTGTCAAATGTCAGATTAGGCTTACAAGCAAAAGAATTATGATGTAAAATACGTAATATATTTTATAGGAATAATTATTGAACATTACGAGGTAAACCGCAGTTTTATTTTATTCCTCCTGTTACCGAAGAGCTCGTCTAGCCCTTCACAGTACTCAATTTGCAGAGAGAGAGCAGTGATGGCCTAATTCGAACGGCTGCGATATACGAGTTGTAAGTCGTAGGTTCGAACCCAGACACTTTGTGTAAATTATTTCATCACCACAGCTCTCAAAAACGGTGAAGGAAAACATCGTGAGGAAACCGGCATATCCTAGAACCAAAAATCTGAAGACATGTGACATCTACCAACCCGCACCGGGCCCGCGTGGTGGATTACAGCCCACTCCCTCTCACAAAGAGGTCTGTGTCCCAACAGTAGGAATATTAATGGCTGATTATGATGACTCAATTTATACAGAGTGTATCAGAAAAGTGTGGTCATAATTAAGGATGGTGTTCTTTATCTTTGAGATAGTTTATACACAAATGCTCACATCAAAATGGACAATGGCGCCGATTCCCGTGTTCACATACTAAACTAAATTCAACTTAAATTCGAATTTAGTTTAGTTTGCAAACAAGGGAATCGGCGCCAATGTAATACAATAATTAAAATAATATGTTAGCAGATATTGTTTTTAATATCTTACAGTTGCAATAGCTAGTTAATAATTATATAATATATGATCTGATCAATATTATGTCTGGACTTTAAAAGAGACCTCTGAGTTTGTTTCGGCCTTTCTTCTCAGACTAGTCAGATAGGAAACGCCGACCTTATCTAGTTTTTAAAATATTATTGACGTGTAAAAGTGATTCCGATTTTCTATAATTATAAAGAATACATTATTTCATTTCCATTAGTATTTCCAACCGACCTCATCTAGTTTTTAAAATACGATTGACGTGTAAAAGTGTTTGTACAAGTTACAAAATATAATCATTTATCATTAGAAAAGGGCTTTTGAAATTTGCTAAATGTATACATATTTTTGCGTACTTAGTACTTACTTATGATCTTTGTGTCAATATCGAAATGGGATATGAGTTAGTTCAATGTTATAGTTCTGTGGGATTTTATTTAATTATTTTGTTCCTATCTGTGTTGTTGATGGTTCTCATATTATTGCTAGAAAATAACGAATTAATTTTATTCATGAAGTTCGATTACACATTACATTACTTAGTTTTGGCGTGATTTAAAAAAAAAATGTTTACTTAGTTTTGAAACTGCAGACAGATTGACTGACTGCTTGAGGAGTTATTTCTTAAATATATTTAAAAAAAAAATGTTATATTAGTAAGTGACATAAAGTCCTAATATTCCTCTATAGTCATCCCTATTTTTAGAAGTTTGCTTCTTAACATTTTGACTAAACACATAAATAAATGTAGAAATCTTTTGTACAAATTATTACGTTAATGTAATTTGCTACTTTTGTAAAAAAGCATCCAATAAAAACCCTTCAAATAATAATATTTTGTGATTCAACTGCAGTTATAAAATACTAATAATATATTTTATTCTACTGATCTTAATCGATTTTCATAACTTAAAAACTTTCCATGTAAATAATACAATAAACTACCAACTTGTAATAATATGGGAACTGTTCTTGTCTCTAGTTCGTATCTATGTTTTAAAACCATGTGCTTGTGTTTGTTTTTATTTTTTATTATCAATTTGATGCTTGGCAACATTGTGCTCACCAAACGTATTCTGTAGATTTTGTTCTATATTCAAAAGCAAAAAGGGCCTTTTGGGGTTGCCAACGTTAAAAAAAATTGGTTTCTTTTTGCTTTTTAGTAGAAAGCGTTGGATTTTCTTAGCTTGTAGTTGGTAGCTGAGCTGTGTGTTAGCATTAGATATGGTATATACATACTTATATACTTCTCTATAATATTTATGTAAAAATCTGTCTTGGGTTAAGTATATCAATAACACAAAACCGAACCGCCAAAGGGACCTTGACAATGTTGTCAGAATCCAAATTGATAATAAAGACAATGAGAAAATGCGAAAAAAAAATAACAAAATAATAACGAAGCAATATTGAACAGCATATCAACAAGAATAGAACGCAGTTGACGATCGAGCCCCTCCCTACTGTCCCGAAAACCGGTATCGACGAGTGGAAAACACCCGAGATAGTGATGGGACCAGCCACTAAGACGAATAAGGAACGTATTATGCCTCCTATCAGTCTCTCCCTAATACCGGTCAGCGGCCCAAAAGACTCGCAGAACTCCCCTATAAAAACTATAAAGTTCGACCAGTCAGGATGGAAAGAGGAAGTAGAAGAATATAATGCGCTAGATAAAATGAAAGACTTCGCTGAAAAAGCGGCTTTCGATCTCCCAAAACGAAAAGACAATAAACAATACGATTTTACGTTAATAAAATCAGCTGAAAAGCGCTTGAAAGCGCCCGACAAAGAGAACAATCTAGAGAAACTAATAGAGTCCTATTCGAGAATAACAGAATTCATAAACGGCTGTGATTGGTCGAAGCTGCAAGGGGACAAGAAAACTGAAGACCCGAAATCGATAGAGCAAAAATATCTCGATGCGAAAAATGAGTTCATGTCCCAAAATTTGATGTTGATGCCTAAAGACAGTCCGAAATCTGTTCTAAAGGAAGTCATAGATTTGAGTGAAGACGATGACATTTTGACAGATATAATGTCAAAAAAAATCAGTAAAGGGACTTTTAATGTGGGTAAAGATGGCGCCCTGTCGATCTCAGTGCATCCCCTAGCCGCTCTATATGTTTTGGCAATAACAAAAAAAGCCGCCCGACCGCTACTTCCGGTTTCTTATCGCTGCGGGTGGTCGGCGTCGAGCGCCAGGTGTTTATAAACAAAAGATTACGACTCAAGTGTTTCGAGTGGTGCTTGCGCTCGATGTTTTTTGTTATCGTAAACAGTAGGGCTTTGAAATGTGTTTTTTTTTGTTTGAATTTACGATGGTTTTCATTCATAATAGTGGTTGTAAACATGAACAATGATTATTTTTTATCTTAGATTTCAAGAGAATGGCTGTAATTAAAAAACAACCGCGGTGACCTATACGTTGGTTGGTTTTAAATGAATGGTGTATTTATTCTTAACTTAATTAATAAAGTACATACGTTATTACGACCACTATTTATTATTTACAAGCATCCGAAGTTGAGAAAAATTATTTTACATACAGGAAATTTTGCGCTCCGACAAAACATTTTTTTTCTACGTGAATCTTAGACGTACATACAAAGTATTAGTACCTGTAGTTAGCTTATTTAATACTTCTATATATTTGTAAAAATCGTGGCAGTGGAATCAAACACTGTACTAAAATTAGGTTTTAAGTCTGAAGAAAGAACACTAACGGCACTGGTTTTCAAAAAGTGTTCTAACTTTTGATAAAAAAAACATGAAATTAAAAAAAAAATTATATTAATTAGTGAGTAAGATACCCTTTCCAAAGAGGTATTTATACTTATAAACACTACATAATTGGAAAAATAAATAAACAAATGAAAATTAGACGAAAAAATAACGGTTAAAAAATTCAAATAAATATATCCGAGAGCATGACTAATTTTTGAAAATTTTTAATTTTTTTTGTGTTTATTCGTATTTAATGGACAGAATATTCATTTTGATATTAATGGTTCGATGATATAAAGGAAACATGGAAGAAATCAACGTATTTACACCAGAAAATACACAAAACATTTTCAACCCACGCTAAAGGCGACGTACGTACGAATGTAAAATACAAATATTACGTATTATTTCACTCACCGACTTGAATGCTGTGTTATTTCCTATTGCTTATAAACCAATAAATCTGTAATTCACTTAAAACACTCACTTAACACCGTAATTATATTTATTTTGAACAATCTTTACATCAGTATGTTCGATTTGCACTCGAGAACCAACGACTGACTTTGACATTTAATTTTATAATGTTTATGAACCATTCTCGGAACTATTTTCGTATTTTTAGCTTGAAGAAATGTCTTTGGTTTCGAGTAGAAAAGAGAACGGTTATTAAAAACACCGTGTAATAGAAAGGAATGGACTTATACTAACATCATATCGTACTAGGCTTAAAATGGTAGTACAGTACCGTGTAGCGGTTGACGGTCAAAATAAAAAAGGGACTGTAGTCCCAAGTAGCGGTCAACCGGCTAGGCAAGGAGACGTCATCGGTACGTGAAAAATAAACTAAAAATGTACTAACTTTCGAAGTTTCACTAACAATGCACGCCTAATCTTTGAGGTATATGGAGTGTCTATTTGTTGTAAATGTTTTAGAGGAACGGTCGAATTGTGGTGAAGGATAGAAGAAAATGTAGCTGTTATAGGTGAACAGTAGTGTCGAAATCTTGTTGAAGTTACATTAGGGGCGAATTCACCAAACTTTTATACCTAGAATAATCCTAGCCTGAGAATAAATTTTGAATTTTTGACAGTTTTTCCATACTAGAACTGTCAGATGTCAATTTTATTCCATGCGGAGATTCTCGTTATTAAAAACGTTTACAATCTATCTATCGCTCAGCTACAATATCAAAACCTTGTCAAAAATGTAGGGAAATTAAGAGGTTTTCGACAGATTGAGACTGAGATCAGACTGTGAACGTTCTTAAAATTACGAACTCTGGTTTTTGGTAAAATCGGTCCTTACGCAAACATTTCTTCAGCTTTACTCCAAAAGAGCACAAAAGTTAGCTTATAATGCCAAGCGCACTATCAAATGATTCTGAATTCATAATAAGTCGAAATTCTGGGGAATTTCATACAAGCTGGGTGGGCACTGGTGCACTATATAGCAAGAGAATTAATAATGGAAATATTACAAATTTAGTACAATTAAATTTAATAAACCTACGATTTCCTGGAAAAGTGAAGACCGCACTTAACGTCTGGGGTGGCTGCTGTCATGAAAATGTTGACAGCGGCAAAGATTTAAATCGTTAGATACGCCTGCGTCAAAAGATAGTCGCGTTTCTGGTTCGTTTTGACACCTCTGACACAATGACGCAGTGACTTGACTTGATTGTCATGGAAACTCTATTTAATAATGTGTGAGCTCACTTTTCTCTGTATGGACACTTTTTCGCGCGACTAAGTACGGTGACGTCAAATCTAGCGATTTAAGTCTTTGGGCAGCGGGGTTTTACTTTACGGTGTCAAAAACTCTCTCTAGGAAAACACACCAACCAATAAACAACGTTTCAGTGACGTCATTCACCGGTAAATTGCGGACGCTATGTGCCGGTCACCACTTTCCTAGGACGCCGTAGCTTAACCCATTGGCCACTGTCCGTCAAGAAAAACTGTCACCGATAGGTACAGGTTTTTCAAAGGGTTTGAGTAATACACGAAACACGGCTTTAAGTAGCTCTAAAGTTAACGAAAAATACTGCCTCAAATAAATAAAATCTTCTTTATAAAATTATGTTATTAACTGTTTTTATATTTTCTTTTAACCCTATTTAGTTATTGCACGCAATTCACCTTCGTATGCCTTTTATTTTCATTATTTATTTTTTACATAATATAATTTGTTTTGTTTATAAATTGTGTTTGATTTCTGTTCCTATTATCAATTTCTTTTCTTTGTTTTTCGCTAGATAGATTTTGACACTAATACGCTGCGTTGCATTCTCAACGCTCGGCATAACGCGTAGAGTTGAAAATCCAGTAAGCAGTAAAAAAACTTCGCGTTAAAAAAAGCACCCGTGCGCTGCGGGGTAATTGTGTAACACACTATCAGTAGCAATGGGTTTCGTTTTGACAGTTCAACAACATCCATTGCGTTATTTACGTTGTTGAGCAGACACATTTTTCGAACATATAAAGCAATGGATTAGTAATATCTTTCAAAATGATTCAGATTGAGATTGATGGTGTGTTACGCAAGTAGGGTGCAGGATACTTTCACACCCTAAAGTAATTTGAAACCTTTCTCACACACAAAAAACAAATTATTCGAAATTAAAATTCCACAAAAAGAAAAGAAATCAAACACAACCAGCCAGTACATTTCTAAGCTAGACTTTTTTTAATTTTTTTGTTCCATGTAACGCTGTATTCTTATAATTTGCTGTACCGCTTTCGATGTTGTTCGCTCGTTCGTAATGAAGGCTAAGAGGAGAAAGCACGAGGAGATTGAGAAGCAGAAGATCGAAGAACAGGCTAAAAGGCAGCAGGTTTGTAAGAATTTTGACAGGAATAAAGACGCATTTCCTGTGCTGTTCACGGCTACGTTGTGGTCGTGTTGGTAGGATCGTCCACTGCGACCTAAATATAAAAATATGAGTTTATGGAAAAATAACTTTAATTCCTACACAATAAAGTTCAGTTTACGCTACAACTTCAAACATTTTTATAACTTTTTCAATAGTGCTAGTCACTCTGTTTCTATTAAAATAAAGTTGATATTTGTTTAACTTGAAATAACATCAATTTGAAACATTAGGTTGAATAGACTTTACGGACGGATGCGTCGCTGGCATACAATTACACCTGCGTAAAAATTGTGCGTTATCTCCGTGTATATCCTACGCAGCAGGGGAATTGCGCCTTTACACCTATACCTATTTTAAGGCGTTTTTTCCACTCAACTGATACCTCATGGTGTTGAATCCAGATCAAAACACAACTATCAGGTCAAACTTTTTCCTAAGCTTGTATTATTATTATTTTATTATAAGCCTAAGTTGTCCCACTGCAGGACAAACCCTGCACAGGCCTCCGTTCCCTCTTTCTACTACGATTGTGGGCCAATCCTTTAAGAAGAAGTCCAGCTCATCCCGCCATCTCTTTCTGGGCCTGCCGCGCAGTCGTCTCCTGCCATTAGGGATCCACTGAGTGGTGGCTTTTGCATATTGCTGCTCCGACATGCGACAGATATGGCCAGCCCAGTTCCACTTTAGTCCAGCAGCTGTGCGGCCAGCGTCTGCTATTTGTGTTATAGCCATGACTGTTCTATTGCGAAAAATTAGGGATATGGTATTCATCCTGTAGTACACAGGATTAATAGCACCATAATTTTCTCGCTCTAGCGACTGAAACAATCGTGGCTGTGACAGGTCAAATATCATGCTAAGACCCGTGGTATCATCCGTTTGAGGGCACCCGGGGAGCGTCCTGCCTGAATTTGAACTATGAAACCTTCACTATTCAACATTTTACGGCCGAATTCTCAAACAAAATTAAATTCTAAGTCACCGTGGAGTCTATTTATGTCCTTGTCACTTTAACGTGTATTTTAGCGACAAGAAAATACTTTCCAAAATATTTTCAAAGTCCTTTGAGAATGTGGTTGTTAGCAAGACCAATGTTTGAAGTGAAAACTTCTTTAACCTTTTCAATGCCAGAGTACTTATAAACGTACCGCCGTACCCCTGACGCCAGGCCACTTTTTCTGTCAAATGACCTTCATAAAAAAAAGGGATTCCAGTAATGATTTAAATTGTTTATTTCATAATATGGTGCGATATGTATTTTGTCATATATTTGTGACGTTGGCGTTCAGGGTAAGATTTAGTTTGTCACATATATGTGACAATGGCGTTCAAAAGGTTAAGCGCAATTTGCGCTCATACACGCAAGGGTCACACGTCAACAGCAGAGGCGAGTACAGCTGTCGACAACGTGCCCCTCGTGTATTTGAGTACGGTCCTCAAAAACATGCGGCATGTCGGCGGCTACATGCCTCTGCTGCTATTGACGCGTATCGCTCGTTTGAATGCACACTAAACTTGCTGAGCAATGAACGAAGCTGAACCGTCACTCTCGGGTCGGTGACGCTGAATCGCTCGCAATATATCGAGCGCAATACTCGGCGGTGAATCGTGTATACTCGGCTCCAGTCGTAAGTTTTCACTTCTCATAACGCACACCCTCTTTTGTTTTATTTTCTGAGTTCTCTTAATCTCTAGTCAACCAACATTCCTGCTAATCTCCAACAAGTAAGTAATATAACTAAACTCATTGTTACAGGAGAGAGAACTAAAGCGGCAACAGGCCATACTTCTTAAAGAGCAGGTTAATATCATTGTTTTCTTTTTTATTATTTATCTCTGTGTTATTAACTAACTGTGTTTGAACCTAAGGGAGATTTGATGAAGTTTTTGTAAATTAAACTCTAATTCCGTTGAATTAATTCCAATTTTGAATGAATATCCCCTTTTCTCGGATTGCAGTTTCGAACTCAAATGGGGTCTTGATAATATGCTTCAGGTGCCAAAGTTGCTGAAATTAACTTTGAAACAGGATTGAAAGATTCTAATACAAGTACATAATTTGAAAGTTTATCAACTCACCAGCACTTTCAATTTGAAAAATCATTTTTCTAAAGAATCTCAAAGATAACATACATAATTAGCCTGTAATGTTCCCACTGCTGGGACGCAGGCCTCCTCTCGGTGAGAGGGAGTGGGCCGTAATCCACCACGCGGGCCCAGTGCGGGTTGGAAGAATCTCAAAAGGCAACAAGAATAGCAGCAAGCTATTCAGCAATGACGTAAAGATTGCCTCTTATTGGGCCGTAATTACCTAATTATAATCATAATAATATCCCTGGACATTTCACACAGCACCATTTGTCCCAAGCTAAGCAACCTAATGCTTGTGTTATGGTAACAAGATGGCTGATAAACTACTTATATCCATTTTTTTTTTGTAAATACATACATATTATAGATAGAAAAACACCCAGACTCGGAACAAATACATGTAGGTCATACAAATATTTGTTCCGTGCGGGAATCGAACCCGCGACACGCAGCGCAGCAGTCAATCGCTTAACCACTGCGCTAACCGTGCCGCTGTGTGTAAATTAATAATTAATTAGACCGTAATTTTTTAGACTGAATAAGTTGATTTTCAACCCAAAATATTTAAAAACTTATCTTGTGGCTGACCCAGACCAGTCGCCAGTTACACATCGTTTGCATAGGCGTAAAAATATCGCGGCGGGATTATATCGCGCATTGGATTTTCAACTCTCGGTGTCGAGCTGAGCATTGAGAATCACACTGATGGATTTTCAACAATCGGCGCTAAGCAGTGCGTTGAAAATCCATTGGCGAAAATAATAATAGTATATTGCGCGAAAATATCGCTCGTCAGACAAACTAAGTCAATTGCCTAATTAAATCTACTTCCTTGGGTTCAAATACGCAACCTTTTTTATGTTCCTGTGTGTGTCTGTGTGTAACTCTATGTTTCTCTTTTATTTACAATCTTCGTTGGACACCGCGGGCGTACAGCAAAAGTATATAACTGAGGTAATAATATACCACAGTAGATTTAGCAGTAGCGCTTGTTATTAACCATATTAACTTTCATGCAATTTAAGAGTATTTACGGCTTAGTGACGGAGAAAAAATAGCGTAACTCAATTTTTGCTGCTCAAAATTAGTCGACAAATGTATAACTTACGCGTGAATTTGTGACGTGTTCACTCATTAAGCACGTTCGCACGAATATAAAAATATCGAAGCGGGATTTTATCGTGCACTGGATTTTCAGCTCTCAGTATTGAACCGAGCGTTGAGAATCCAACAGAGAGCATCCCAGCGCGTCAAAAAACACGCTTCTGGATTTTCAACTCTCAGCGCTAAGCAGTGCGTTGAAAATGCAAGGCGCGAAAAAAATCGCCGCGGGATAAACGGTGTAAACGTCCGTACCTGGGTTTATTGTAGGAAACCAAATACATCGTAAATATCAGCGACTCATTTTGAAGGGGCGTATATACAGAAATATTCGGGTGATTCTGGTAAAATCTTCGTCAGTGAAGTCGTAAATACTCCCAAAATAGTGCTGCTTGTAGTTGCCACTTTTACTTTGAGTCTATTTTTAGTAGTTTTATAGTTTTTTGGGCTGATTTGCTGGAACTCTCTTTTCTCACAAGAACCCACGCTATTTGGGTTCTTTGATATTTTTAAGGGTCACTGCTGTTTTATACCGGTGGGTAGTTGTTTGAATTTATCGTTGCCATGCGTCCGGGCGGAAACACCAGGAGCAGTGGTGGCCAAGTGGTAACGGCCGCGACCTACGAGTCGTAGGTTCGAACCCAGACAGGCGCTTTACTTTGTGTAATGTATTTCATCACCACTGCTCTCAAAATGTTGAAGGAAAACATCGTGAGGAAACCGGCCTGTCTTAGAACCAAAAATTCAAAGACATGTGACATCTACCAACCCGCACTGGGCCCGCGTGGTGGATTACGGCTAATTATGTATTGTACGTTGCCATGGGCAACCGGTTCTTGAAAGTCGTCCAAGACGGTGGGGTCAGTTGGATATCGACTATTATACATTACGCATGTCTGACTCACAAAATTAACTACAAACTTGCATGCATCTGAATGAAATAAAATAATTGGCGGCTATCACGACATTAAAGTAGACAGCAGTTATTATACTAAATGAGGGACAGAAGGGTTAAAGAATAGCTTTAGGATATAATAACTTGTGCGTCGGAGTTTGTTCCCTACTAAGCCCAAGCATATTAGCCGTTTAGCTTAGTTCGAAGGGTTCAGGTTTACCACGTGAAAAATACAAGGTGGCAGGGACATCGACGCGTAAACTGTAATCATGAAGTCAGCACATGATTCTAGAATGATCCCCCTAGCGAAGAAATTTATCGTCGGTTATCAAAAAAATCAGCTGTATCCTGCAAGCAAAAGGTATAGTATAGCATCTATGGTTTTTTTATAACCGACGAAAAGATTACCAACGAAGGGGGATACAGAATCATGTACTGAATCCATGGTATCAGGTTACGCGTCGATGTCCCTGGAACCCCGTATAATTATAATACCCAAATTCTCTCTCTCTACCTCTTCCTAAATCTCTCATCATCTCCTCAGGAAAGAGAACGAAGACGCCAGCACACCACGTTCATCCGCCAGCTGGACTCCCGCAGACGATGGGAGGAGCGAGAGCGAAGGAAGCACCAGAACCTGCTGGACAGACTGCTGGTGAAAGAGAAGAAGCTACAGCAGAGACGGAAGGAGATGGAACTGCTGTCTGAACTAAGGTGAGAGGATATTTAAGACTTGACAGATGTTTACAGGACTTTTATTGAAAAATGGTCGAAGTTGCTGAGGAGACGTTTCAGAGACATTTTGTGAGAAATTATTAATTTTAAAAACAGGGAAGAATTTTTTTTTGAATTTGTTGGGAAATAAAGGGTTGGTGTTTGACCAATGCAGCTGTGGCATGTCTATGGCAAGTCCAGTATGAATTATTTAAGAAAGACACATTGTTTTGGGTAGCGGGATCGTCCGAAAGGGTTACCGCTGCCCTGGAACAGAAAGGGCTAAGGAAGGAACACGGGTGGGTTTTAGTCAGTAAGAGTCTGACACTCCCTTCCGCTCCACCCAGAGCGGGAGGGGTCATTTGATGATTTCCCATCCACAAAAAAAAAAAGACACATTGCAGGCTGAATATTTGTTACTAATTTATAAAGATGGAAATTATAAAGAAATGTTATAAAAAGAGACAAAAAATTTCAATTCCCATTTTTGTGACTCCTGTCTAGAACTTTATACCATTTTCTTGATCATTAATTAACATTTTTAATTATTATCTTTTCCACACAGGCGACCACAGGAAGACTCCTCGCTCTCCGATCAGAAGCCACTGCCTGCCCTGAACAGGATCCCCGGACTGAAACTGCCAGGTCAAGCTATGGCCGACATTCTACAAGTATACGAGTTTATACACAACTTCGGACAAACACTTGGTTTCGGTAAGTTTTCATTAATTATTTAGTAATCAAACCACTTCTGGGTCAAAATTATTTTAAAACAGAGTAGCTTCTTAAACCAACAGATTAAAATATTACATAGAAGGAAAGAAAATATGTTTATATGGAACATGTCATAAGTACAAACAACTAAACTTTTAACTATCAGGTACTTATCAACTAAACAGATTTAAAAACGTAACCTAATCTGCATTTGCGACATATTCGCCAAAAATGTAAACAAATATGAGTTTATGGAAAAATAATTCCTACCCAATAAAGTTCAGTTTACGCTGCAACTTCAATCATTTTTATAACTTTTTCGACAGTGCTAGTCACTCTGAAATCAACTTAACTACCATTAAAATAAAGTTGATATTTGTTTAACTTGAAATAACGTCAATTTGAAACATAATTAAAATTTGGATATAGGTACACGTATGTGGGTCACAAGGGACATATGAACTAAAAAATAATCTATTTATTGCATCTGCTGTATGAATTACAACGTGTTGATAAAAAAATAACAAATAAGAACATTGCGGCCGTTTTTAAATTTTGCGCTATATCAATTACTGAATTGCTCGTTGCACTATGAGCGTGAGCCCACTCTTCGCATATTAAAAAACTTGAATCAGTATTTTATGCTAAAACTGTCATATTTTTTGTTACAGACATGGACGCTATCCCAACGCTGAACACGTTCCAAATGGCTCTCCTACCTGACTGCAGCGTGGAGGCTGAAGAGGAACTGCTACAAGTACTTACCCAGCTACTAATTACCGCCATAGGTAAGTCACCCTGATTTAACTACAAGGCAATGTTTCAAATTGATGCAACAACTACAGCTGTTTCTTACGGCACTAAACAATAAATTTTGAATAGAAAAGTAAATAATATTTTTATTTGCATTAAAACACGGTACAGCCAGCAGCCGATTGATTCTGTAGATTATTATATACACTCATCGTGAGGAAACCGGCAAGTCCTAGAACCAAATATTCGAAGATATGTTGCATCTACCAACCCGCACTGGGCCCGCGTGTTGGATTATGGCCCACTCCCTCTCACAGAGAGGAGGCCTGTGAAATCTACCCTCAATTGAAAATAAACATGTTTTTTTTTTAATCTGTCGTTTTTTCATAAATTTTTACAATAATCGTAAAATTTCATAAATACATCATCATGTCATCGTGTGTGTGTGTTTCATGTTTTATTTTCGTTTTGATGAAAATTTTTAAAAATTTCATAAAAAAATACATGGATTTTTTTTATATTTTTCCCGTCGATAAAATTAAGCATAGATCTAATCATTTCGATATGTGCACATTATGAAGACTCACACTGTATAATAACTCTTTCTCATTTTCACAGAGGACCCAGGAATCCCACACCCAGGTCGTCACACAACCCTGCTAGGCCACGCCATCAGAATGGGCGACATCACGCCACAGAACCTTAGCGAAGTGCTCAGAATATACCTGTATGCGAACGCTACGGGAGAAGTTAAGGCTCTTACTGGTATGTAGAACATTTATTATTATTTATTGTATTTTTTATTATTATTTTATTCTAGTTTGAGTTTGTACCTAAAAGAACTACGCGAAATTATCGATCTGTAAGGTTCAATCTGTGTATCGGAAAGCAACTAATTCAATTTATTTATTTTAGACCAATTATTTGTCTATAATAGTTAGTAACAAAGATCTTGAAACTATGTTACATACATAAAAACAGATATATATGGTGTTTTTAGTAGTAGTGTGGCGGTATCTACAACGCCACATGCGAACAACGCGTCATACTGACGTCACGCAAATCCTGCATCTCGCAAGCAGAGTTTACCGTGCAATTAGCATAGATACAATTTCCCAATATCAATCGTTGGGCAATTGCCCGCCAGACACAACACCCGTTCGGTGGAGGTTCGGTCGGAGGATCCTCCCTGTTCAATGGAGGATGAGTGAACTTTACACCCTGTTCCTCATACCTCCAAAGTAGTAAATATGATAAAGAATTATTAGTTTGTAACTGTGTAACTGTAGTTTGTAATAAGTAATTGTATGGTGGGAAATAAATAAATAAATGCTAGTCAACCAAAACCAAATAAAACCATCATTCGTAATATATATTTATTTTTTAAATAACTAATGATATTAAATATCATTATAACTGTTAACATTGATCCGAGTAGCCAAACGAGTATATTATGTATGTATTGCAGTCCTTTCATGTAGTCAAAAAAAAACAAATTATGACGAGACTTCAAATTACACTCGCTCCATAAAAAACATTGATTGATTTTGCTACATTTGATAAGACTAGAAACCAATCTCAAACTTATGGGAAAATAAAATACTAGACGATCGATTGTTTAAATGTCACTAGACCTTGAAAATAAGCTAGACTCTGTTCATACTGGTAGGTAACTATTGCTTATTAAACCAGAGAAATAATAATAAATAAAATAATAAAAATCTTTATTTATCCAAAAAAAGTTCAACATTGCTTAAAGACTATGTCACATGAAATTATGTGAATTAAAGATAGATAGAGTAACCCTGACTCCCAAACTAGGAGATCCTGTCTCTTGGAAGTCAGTGTTCTGCTGTCACTGTGATACAAAAACCTTTTATTAAAAAGTGTGTTAGAAAAATCTTGGCAAAAAAAAACAGATTTGAAAGTACAACTAAATTATTTTAACAAATATTTAAAAACTAAGAGTCTTTGTTAAAATAATTTAGTTGTGCTTTCAAATCTGTTTTTTGGAGTAATATGAAACACACATTACCAACTTGGAGCTTTCAGAACTTCCAAGTTTTATACAAAACTCTTCTAAGTACAGAATATGATTTAGTATAGCTTATCATTATTTTATTTTGTTCTAGGATTAACAGCAGAACGCGAACGCGAGCGTCGCGTGGCCGACCACCACCAAACTGAGGCTGAAATGCAACACACTTGTGCCAACTCTAAGAACAACGTCTATTACGAGAGTCTACACAATAACGCTACTTATAAGCTGTCAGGTATGTTTATTTTGATACGAAATGTGAATTTTACCTCCCAGTAAAGTCCTCAGAGAAATATTTCCTCTTTGGTGTAGTGGTTGCAAGGCTACTGCTGAGTATGAGGTCCTGATTGGGATTCCCAGTTCGGGCAAATTAGAATTGGGTTTTTCTGTCTGGAATTTCTCAGTAACAGCTCAGAGTCTGAATTTGTGCCTGGTTGGTTCAATTACCCTTTCTTTTTTGAGGATGGGAAATCATCAAATGACCCCTCCCGCTCTGGGTGGAGCGGAAGGGAGTGTCAGACTCTTACTGACTAAAACCCACCCGTGTTCCTTCCTTAGCCCTTTCTGTTCCAGGGCAGCGGTAACCCTTTCGGACGATCCCGCTACCCTGGCAATTCAATTACCCTGCAGGATTAATATTAGCATGTTTAAAAGAAACCGAACGACAGTAATGCTGGTCTATTATAATAAAATCTGATCAACTCTGTGTCCCTATAGAATTTAATCTGTCAAACATCACCACAACTTATTTGATTAATGTTATTTCTCCAAATCACAGCAGTAAACTCAAACTCAAAGAATTTATTTCAATTTAACGATTTACAGGCACTTTTGAATTGTCTGTCACTAACTTGAGTTTGATATATATATTTTTTTAATAACCTTTCAAGAACCGGTTGTAAAGACAACAATTCAATCGTCTCGCATCGTTTGTCCACAGAGGCCCTCCGCGACAAATCCTTCCTCGCTCTAAGCGCGACATTCAAAGCACGAATCCTCGCGTTCATATGCGACGAACTACTGCAGAACAAAGCTGTACTACGTCAGGTCGACGCGAGCCTCGAACATCTCAACCAGCTCAAGAAGGAGAGATATCTCATGGATATGAAGATCAGGAAGTAAGTTACGCCTGGGTCTTTATAGCAGCCGTTTTCTATCAAGAAAATATCCGTCTGTTTCACATCGTTCGATCACAAATGATGCGTTGCGAAACCTAGAAAATTATACCATTTTTGGAGCTAAGCAGCAATGTTTTTTTTTTCCAGTTTGGAGTGCATGCTTTTTGTGGCTAAGATAACCAACGCTTTGGAAAATGCTTGCGACATTAATCTCACGAAATGACGCGGGCTTTACTTGTCCTAACGAAGTGTACAAACACGCTGTGAACGTGGGCGTGATAATGAGTAGCGCCAGCATATAACACACACACGCACACACACACTTCCGAATTCGCCCGTATCTCGTACGGTACCGAGAGTTCCTGCGCTTACACACACTTTCACAGCGTGTTTGTACACATGGTAACCACAAGTAAAGCGCGCGTCTGTAAGATAAAAATACTGTACTCAGTTACACCATTTTATTTATAAGAAGTTTCATAAAGAAAACTTTATATATATTTTTTTCACTTTTAACATCACTTATACTTGATTTTATTGTCCTATAGGGTCAGAGTCCTTCACCAACGCAAAGTCCGCGCCGAACAAACAGAAAAGCAGCAAGCGTTAGCGCTGGAGCGTATGCAGCGTCTAGTGGAGGAGAGTTCAGCCAACCTGAGGGCGTCGCCACAGCTTCATGATGACGGTAAGTTTAGTACTTAAAACAAAGTTTTTGTTTGCAGCGGATAATATGTATGATTTGCTTGAATATAAAAGATACTCATGACAAAAAATTAGGGACACAGGCACTATCCTCTGCCCTGTCATCTATCATCACCCTGTATCATCTGTTAGAAACTACTGCAATCACTAATGCTTTTTTTTGCAAACAAATTGGAAAAAAAAATGGTAAGTCATGAGGTCTTTGCCTAACAGTAACAGTACCTAATTGGAAAAAATTAAATGAGTTAATTTTTTTTTTTGTAGTTTTTCGTTAAATATGATCGTTTTAAGCATTAAGCTGCAATTCCTGCCCACGGCTACGCTAAACAGGCGTCGTTGCGTGGTTGATGAAAAAGTTGTTGAAATGTCAAAATGAAACCGATTCCGATTGATCGCGTGTTACGCAATTAGGGTGCCAATCTTATGTATTATAGCACCTTCTGTATGTTGTTGTTCACGAAATAAATTAATTTGAATTTGTAAATGTCACAACGAAGGATATGCACGGTGCAAAATTAAAAAAAAAACAAACCATTTCGCTTCTTTTCTTCTTCGTGTTCAAAATCAACTCGTAATTTACTTTTCTCTCAACAGAAAACCAACAAACACCAGAGAAGCCAGAAACCCCTAAAAAAGACAAGGAATCATCACCACACCCTGAAAGCGAAACTGACAAACAGTCTGAACCTTCACCGTACAAAGAAAGCCAACCGACTGAAGAAAGTGACAAGGAACTATCGCCCTTAAAGGACCTCTCCAACAGTATGAAGAACAAGGAGATGTTGAACAACAATAAGGACGAGTGTTCCCCGGCTGATAACTCGAAGATTGATAAGGATAGTGTTATTGGGGACTGTGATGCTAATTTGAGTGATTTGGAGAGTGAGGGCACGCAGCCGGAGGAGGTGAGTTATTTGATTGAAAAATTTGCAAAATCTAAAAATAATTACTTTCCTGGTTTTGTCCACAAGCTGGGAGAACACATGGGATAAATCTAGAATTAAATAAACTAGTAATAAACACCCGAGATAAATTGCTTTCAAAGTTAAGTATTGTAAAAAAAAAGTGTGTGTGTGTCAGCTACGACGCACGATTGGAGTTTACTCCTTACGAACGATAATTATGATATATATCGAATAGAAAAAAAGGGTAAATGAACGCATCTGCTAAAATGATAAGAGAAACAAACATATATCTGTAATTATTCGGATTATTTATATTACTTCTAAATCTTAGACGTACATAAAAAATATTAGTAGGTACCTGTAGTAAGCTTATCTAATACTTCAACCTAGTTGTAAAAATCGTGGCAGTGGAATCAAACACTGTACTAAAATAAGGTTTCAAGTTATAAAAAAAGTATATTACTGGCATTTATTTTCAAAAAAGGTTTTATTTTGATAAAAAGTAAACAAAGAGGAGACCCCGAGAATGAGATACGCTGTGTAATGTATTCCATCTCATTCTTTTACACGTTCAATCCTACAGATATATATGTTTGTCTCTTTCTACGTAACGCCTCAACTTTTCGTGTTACACTTGATTTTACTCCTTATAAAATTTCCGTACCGGGCCTTATAACTCAAATCGTTTCTTAAGGAGTAAACTCCAAAAATATGAAGTAATGGTATTTTTTTAAATTAACGACATTAAGTTATGACAAGCATATTCTATCGAAGTTTCCACAGTACTTATTTTTTCTACCACATAACTTCACAAAGAGAGATTTTGTATTATGCTATAGTCGGAACATCTTTCTTAGTCATCTCATAATGTCATGTCGAAGACGCTCGGAACTAAACTTTTGATTCGTTTTTTTTTATTGAAGAATTTCTTGATTTTATGTTCATATTACAACTATCTTACCACGAGGCTTGTAAACATTTAAAAGTTACCACTATTTCCTATTCACAGGACGAAGACAAGAACCTGTCCTCAGAGGAGCTAGCTCGCAAGCTGGAGAAGTTGCTGAAGCAGTCTGAACAGCAGCTGTTGCAGCTTACAGCTGGGTCTCATGCTCTGAGGGCTACATGTTATGGACAAGATAGGTAAGACATATAATAGTTTTCTTATTAAATATTGGTTGGTTTTCTATCCAGGCCTAGTTTAGTACTTTTTGAGAAAGTCCCGAACCGATTGCAATCAATATGTTATCAATAAAACTACGAAAACTACATGTTGTATGCAAATCAATTATTTTATCATCTGCCTAGCCTTTTCCCAACTATGTTGGGGTCGGCTTCCAGTCTAGCCGGATGCAGCTGAATACCGGTATTTTACATGGAGCGACTGCCTATCTGACCTCTTCAACCTAGTTACTGGGTAATTCTATATTCCCTGTTAAGAATAGTTGTCAAACTTTTGGGGTTCTGTCGACCCGTAACAACTGCCAAGGATCCACGATTGACAGCCGGGACCAACGGCTTAACGTGCTTTACGAGACACGGGAGGGTCCCGATATGTAAAGATGGTCACCCATCCGCAGACCAACCTCGGCTAGCGTAGCTTAACCTGATCAATCGACCTGCGCGGCTGTTATTACTTAGCCACAAGCCCCCTACAAATAATTTATTTATTGAAAAATATTGATTTGCCACAGAAACATCAGCATAGTATCCTCACCATTCTCTCTTCTCCAGATACTGGCGTCGTTACTGGTCTCTAGGCAAATGCGGCGGCATCTTCGTGGAAGGCATGGAGTCAGCACAGCCCGAGATCATGACGTATCACCAGCAGCTTGAGAACAATGCGCTCAGCGGCAACACTCCGCCTGACAGCAGCAGGAAGAAGAAGAAAGGTAGGAGCCGTTCATCTTCATCACTGACAGTACAACCGTTCACTGCATAGGCTACCGTCGCACATCGACCTATCCTGGGGGTCTACTCCGAAGTGGTATCGGCCGAATGTTCGGCCGTTTCCTGGGGGTCTACTCCGAAGTGCAAAGTGCGAATGTTCGGATCGGACCAACACATGGCCGAACCGAATATTATTGAAAAATGCGAAAAAAGGTTAGTTCGGCTCTGTTGGGTCGGGACCATAGTCAATATTCGAAAGAGTGTAGGATCGGGACCGACCGAACCAAATAGTAACTTCGTAGCAGGAAACGGCCGAACATTCGGCCGATATTACTTCGGAGTAGACACCCAGCTACGAAGTTACTATTTGGTTCGGTCGGTCCCGATCCTACACACCTACACTCTTTCGAATATTGACTACTAGCTGCGCCCCGCGGTTTCACCCGCATAAGTTTCGATCCCGTGGGAATGTCGGGATAAAAAGTATCCTATATGTTAATCCTGGTTATAAACTATCTGTGTGCTAAATTTCGTCAAAATCTGTTCAGTAGTTTTTGCGTGAAAGAGTAACAAACATCCATACATCCATACATACAAACTTTCGCATTTATAATATTAGTAGGATGGTCCCGACCCAACTGAGCCGATCCGAACTTTTTTCGCATTTTTCAATAATATTCGGTTCGGCCATGTGTCGGTCCGATCCGAACATTCGCACTTTGCACTTCGGAGTAGACCGCCTGTGCTTCTCGCATCTAGCGGATTGTCGCGACCTCCTCTAGGGCATCGTTCCAATTTGTAGGGTGCGCGTACAGACGCCAGCACATCAAGCTACTACAATCTGTCAAATTTCTTTAATAGATTTTCAACTTCATCGCTAAAGTATTAGGTTCAAGGTTTGATTGGGAAAATTTGACAGTTTCGGGTAGCTTGATGTGCTGGCGTCTGTACAAGCAAAGATGGCAGTAGCGGTGATTGCCTTTTTTCCTAATATTTCTTTCGTAACCCAATCTGAATGAAAAAAAAAAGCTAGACATGGACGCATTCAACTAAAACTAAAATACTTTTTTGGGGCTTCCCGTGTCTTAAGCGTATTAAAACTAGACGAATGATTGTCATCAGCATATCCAGGAACAAAACAAGGATTCACTTCGCCAGCGCTGGGGCCCTGTCTCGTATGGGGTCTTAGCATTATGCTGAGCGATGGCCGTTTTGCGTGAATGTAACACATGTTTACCCCCAACTGTTTTACCCCAACCTGTACTTGTTTTTTTTGTGTATGTTTTCTTTATTATGCGTCATGTTTGCCGCAAATCAATGTATTTTCTTTCTTTTCTTTATCTTAAGTTCCTTATATTTTCCCCAACATAATCCAACTTCTTTGCCCCTCAGCACCTCGAGAAAAGAAAGAACCCACCCCTCCAGAACCAGAGAAGCTGAACCCGGAAACGGAAGCTCAAAAGAAGGAAGAGGCTCTCAAGAGCGAGATGGAACTCAAGAGCATTAAGTCTGAGCTCAACCTGAGTGATCACACGCAGATTATTAAATACGAGCCTAATGTGAAGCATGGTGCTTGTAAGGTTGAAGGTATGTGCCATATTTGATTTTGTTACAGTAATTTTCTATTATGTATTCCTGCGGAGTAATGGAGGGGCCCGTGGCTATATAATAACAGCCACACAGGTCGATCGATCAGGTTAAGCTACGCTTCCCGCGGTTAGTCTGTGGATGGGTGGCCGTCTTTACATACCGAAACCCCTCCGTGCCTCGGAAAGCACGTTAAACCGTTGGTCTCGGCTGTCATTCGTGGATCTTTGACAGTCGTTACGGGTAGAAGCCCGAAAGTCTCATAACCAGTCTTACCAAGGGGAATCATCTTACCCAGTAACTAGGTTGTGGAGGTCAGATAGGCAGTCGCTCCATGTAAAATATTGGTATTCAGCTGCATCCGGTTAGACTGGAAGCCGACCAGAACATAGTTGGGAAAAGGCTAGGCAGATGATGATGACTGGCATTCTACAGTGCTTACAAACAGACTTCACATAATGTTGCTCATTACAAAGACCCCCAAATAAATAATGTTCATAATTTGTATTTCATCCCACCAGGCTCCTCAATAAAAATGGAAGAAAAATACATCCAACAAAAGAACAACGAAGAACAAGACATGCTCGACATAGAAGACTCCATACCAACCGCCTTTTTGGTGCAGAAACCCACGCACAAACCCATGTTCGCGGCCCAAGCAGAACCCATGGACAAGCCCCAAGAAATCGTCAAGGTAGAAAATGTCGTCAAAAACGAGACAGACCACGAGGACATTGAAGAAACAAAGGACACTTTAGTCAATAATTTAGAAGAGTTACGCAAAATGGCGGAAGCTGTATCCATCCAGCTCGACGCAGCAAAGAAAGAACAAGAAATAAAAGAAGAAAAGGAAAAAGTTAAACACGAACCCTTAGATTCTTCCTCCGCCCACTTCCAACTCTACTCAAAAATCTTAGACGGGAAATGGTTCTCTATCCTCAGACACGAAAACTCATTTTTGAATAACATCAACGAGATTGACAAGCAAGATTTGCCGGAGTTTTGTGACAATGAACATACTTGTTCTGAGGTCATTTTGTGCCAGGGTCATAAGTGGGATGTTTCGAATAACCTTCATTTGCTGAATGACCCTAGTTTGTTCACCTTGAACAGTATGGTGACCAGCGTCCAGGTGCCGTCGAATAATATTTATGCGGATTCCAGTCTGACTATGTCTGGGTTGGATCAGGAAATGATTGATAATAGTTTTAATAAGGATGGCAGTGTCCAGGAGATGGAGACTGAGGAGGATAGTAAGGAACAGGTGAATATGGTTTTTTGTTACTTTTAAGGTTAGCTGTTATTTTGGTACTGGTTGAAGAATAAGTAGCATAATCAGACTATAACGTTCCCACTGCTGGGACACAGGCCTCCTCTCTGTGAGAGGGAGTGGGCCATAATTACCACGCGGGATGTCACATGTCTTCGAATTTTCGGTTCTAGGACATATCGGGTTTCTCACGATGTTTTCCTTGAGAGCAGTGATGATGAAATTAATTACACAAAGTAAATTGCCTGCCTGGGTCCAGGTGGTGGGTGCCTACGACTCGTAGGTCGCGGCCATTACCACTAGGTCACCAGATTGCACTCTGAAGAATATGTGATCAAACTTATATGGTTCATATTTACTACATTTGGTATAAGTTTTGAACGCCAAGGCCGGCCCAGGAAGAGGTGATCAGACGATCTAATCTAATATCGCGACATATTCGCCAAAAATGTAAACAAATATGCGTTTATGGAAAAATAACTTTAGTTCTTACAAAATAAAGTCCAGTTTACGCTACAACTTCAAACATTTTTATAAATGTCTAGTCACTCTGAAATCAACTTAATTTCGATGAGTATAAAGTTGATATTTGTTTAACTTGAAATAACGTCAATTTGAAACATATAAAATTTGAATATAGACGCGTATCGCAAGGGTTGGATTGAGGTGGTGCTAGAAAAATATGCATAGACGAATTTGGGGGAGGCTTTTGACAGTGCAGGCGTAATAATAAAGATTAAAAAATGTCTATGTTATATGTGCAGCGTACGCAATTTTTCATTCTATAAAACTCAGTTCTAATATCAATCTTATCAACAGGACAACGACCTAGAAAAAGAACTGCAAGCGGACGCCTTAAAAGCTGACCTTCTCACCCAGAAGGCCAAAGCGAACAGCCTCACCAGCTTAGGCCTGCTGAACTTCAACGCGCTCTCCACGTACGTGACCTGCGACAGTCCACCGCCCATACAGATGTCGGTGGAGGAGATGGACCAGCTGGAGTTTTGTAAGGTCAATGGATTGCCGAAGAAGGTTGAGGGGAATTTTGTACCGAGGGAGCTTAGGTGAGTTTGTATTTTGATAATTTTTTCATAACGCACTTAGGCCCATAAAGTTCTTAGCAAACTGAAGTAGCGTGGGGCTGGCATGTTTCTTGAAGGACTGATGGCTGGTGGAGCGGTCGAGTCCTGGAGGTCGACTCCGAAGTGCAAAGTGCGAATGTTCGGATCAGACCGACATATGGCCGAACCGAATATTACTGAAAAATGCGAAAAAAGTTCGGATCGGCTCAGTTGGGTCGGGACCATAGTCAATATTCGAAAGAGTGTAGGATCGGGACCGACCGAACCAAATAGTAACTTCGTAGCAGGAAACGGCCGAACATTCGGCCGATACTACTTCGGAGTAGACCCCCTGGAGTAGAGACCGCGTATCGACAAGCGTAGTGTGGGACGCACGTGACTCAAGACTCAAGCATTTATATTAAAATTTGTTTAGAGCCATTTGGTTGGTTGAAACTAGTTGTCTAATGGTTATACTTTTCCTTAGACACGGCTGGTGGCGAATCACAGAAACAGATCAACTGCGCGACTTGATGGACTGTCTTCATCCGCGCGGCGTCAGGGAAAGAGAGCTACACACCTCCCTTACTAGCCATTTGCCTACTGTTAATAATAAGGTTAGTATTTGTTTATTAATTAGGAAATTCAAACAGTTACATTGTAGGCAGTTTTGTTACTTGGTGAGGGGTCGTTCGTTTCCCTTTAAAAAATAAATGAAATAAAACTTTATTTCAGACTAGGTGTAGCTGCTAGGTAGTGGTTGGTGGTTAGAATTGAAAGTACAAACTTGTTGGTAAAATAGACCACTAGAACGGAATGCGCGTGAGTGCGCGTTTAGGACGCGTGGTGTCTTCGCGACGGTTTTTCGACACAATAAACGTTTCATTTCTTTTTGCAATGGCGGCCGCAGCGGTAGGCTTGGTGAGGGTGTCGCGAATCAACCAATGAGGGCGCCCGTGCGCAGTCCGTTCTTGATGGTCTTCGAGTTTTATTTTAAAAACGAAATACAAATGTTATAGAAAACAGACTTATGATATACAGACGTACTTAAGATATTAATAAATTTAAAAAGACGGGCGGACCGCTACTCTGTCGTTAACACTAGGTCCATAATTTTGTTAGTATTTTGTTGTTGGTAACAATCATGCTTATGTAGATAGGTTACCATTGTTAGTTTTGAAACAGTAATTATTATTAACCTTTTAACCGCCCGACTTCAGAACAGTTGGCGTGCCTAGCGCCCGGCACAGTGAATCGAAAACATATTTTTGATAGAATACAGCGTAATTAAATAAAAAAGCTGATTAAACGAGCAGTGATATTTTGGTCGTAAATATACGACTCTGGCGAAATGGGCCCGAAAATATTTGTCGGATTAATCCGACGTAGGCGGTTAAAAGGTTAATTCAGACCTAGTGTCCCCACCCAGTGTCCCTAAAGGGACAGTCCGCTCTGGCAGCGATCATTTTTAGAATGCTGTTGTTACTACCATGCAGGCGCTGTAGTGAGTCCCTTTACAGTCTCACCAGAGAGGTGCTCTAACAGGCGTTGCACAGAGGGGTTTCGGATTGGTCGGAGACCCTTCCAAATACAGATGGTGAGCACCAGGGTGGTTTTAGTAAGCTAAAAATACCACACTTCCTGGTTTTATCCCCAAAGACCGTGCGCCTGTTGAAGATTTCCCCCGAAAAAAACGATTTGAGGGTCGTTGCACTTCAAATTTCTTACTCTCTCTCAGAGGAGAGTTAATGTTTTTGTGTAGGTACTCAAAAATCATTAAAGTTCATAATTTACTTCGCACAAAATAAGCATCGTTCAAAACATGCAAAATAATATTTTCATCAAACAATTTTTGAGCGATCGTATTTGCACCTGATACGAGCGGAACCATCGCTTGGCGCGTATTTAAAAATATTATGAGGTCTATTTTTAATATAAACACTATCATTATTTGGCGTAGCCGTGAGGCACACAATACTAGTTTTTTCTGTTTCTTGTGTGCCTTAAGCCTTTAAACAGACTCCGGACCCAGGTTGGCCGAAGCAAGGAAAACGTTTCAGGTGGAGATTCATAGACGACTCCGCCTTGAAGTGTAAATGTGGTGCTGTTCCATAAATGATCGGACACTTAATATCGTATCCTGCGTGTCCTGTCAGCTGCACGTTACAGGAACTGATTGACGCTCGTGATGGCGCCAAACAAGTAGCCGTATTCTGGACCGAGTCAATTTAGATTAAGAGCTGATTTTTCGATTGACAAATAATTTTTATTCGTGGAATAAAATTGAAGTCTGACAGCTTTTGTATAGAAGAACTGTAAAAAATTCAACATTATTCCTCGGATAAAATTATCTGTCGTTGGAAAAATCAGCCCTAACAAGAAGACCTGTCACAAATAAATTTATTTTCTTTCTTCTAAAACATGATGTTTTATTCAACAGCTCTACATAGAAAAAGGCGACGTACTAGGCACAGAGCTATGCGTGTCGCACCTCGACCGGGTCATCGCGCAGAACGGAGGGTTCCCTTCTCCAGACACATCACATTCCGCACTGACGCAGCGCAGGCTCGACATGCAGCTGCTTAATATGGTAATATTCATAAAGTAATAAGTACAACCCTATCAGCGAGTAACTTTTGTAAAGGAAAATCAAATTAAACACGCTGAAAATTATATGTTTTTGGGTAACCTTACTAAGAATTTTTATTTTTTTTATTTAAAAAACGTTGCCCCACACTAGGAATTTCTCCTGTGTCGTGGGTGCGTTTACAGACATATAAACTCACATACACAAACAGCTAGACCCGGAACAACTAATTGTAGGTCATACAAATATTTGTTCCGTGCGGGAATCGAACCCGCGACACTTAGCGCAGCAGTCAATCGCTTAACCACTGCGCCAACCGTGCCGTCAATTTTAGCTGCACATAGCTGTACTTAAACCTCTATTTACCCCTTTGGTGGATAAAGGCGAAATGCTATGTAACCAATTATACTTTTTTTTACTAGTCATTCCTGTCCCATTGCATGGCATTGTGTTCCAAGTACAATTTTCGCTAGTAGTACTATGAATAATAATTGCAGGTGGAACAACTGGAAGAGCGCGTGGCCGCCGCGTCCATGCAGGTGAAGGGCTGGCGGCCGGCGCGCGGCGCGGGCGAGGGCCCGGCCGTGCCGCGCGCGCGCTGCAAGCTGCAGGCGCTGGAGGCACACATCGAGCGGAGGTACCTCAAGCCGCCGCTCGTGCAAAGGTACGCTAGGTAATGTATTCTAACCTCTTTATTACGACTGTTGTCGCTTTTGTTTGGTTTGAGGGTAGTTTTAGTTGGTGTTGTTGGTTCATCAGTATTTCAGTATTTATGTCATATTTTTTGGGTAATTTGTCAGTCATCCCTGATCTGTCATCTCAGTGTTCTATTAGCCATATCATCTTTCACACAATTCATCCATTATTTCATATTTTCTCAGTCGTATTCATACCTCAATATATCTGCCTAGCCTTTCCCCAGGTCGGCTTCTAACCGAATACAGCTGAATACCAGTATTTTACATTGGGCAGCTGCCTATCCGACCTCCACAACCCAGTTACTGGGTAATATCTACAATACCTTAGTATGACTGATGGTCAGACTTTCGTGCTTCGTAACAACTGTCAAAGATCTACAAATGACATCGGCTTAGCGTGCTTTCCGAGGCCTGGAGAATTCTCGATATGTAATCGATGGTCACCCATCCACAAACAGCACAAACTACAGGCTCTTGAAGCGTGAATCGAGAGGTACTTAGAGCCGTCCATTAATCTTCATCTCAGAGTTCACAGTTTTAGCCATATTATCATCTTTCAGACAATCCATCTATTTTTTTTATCTGCCTTTTTCGTATAGCTTTTTTAAATATTTAATTAGTCATCGTCAATCTAATTTATTTGGGACCAGCTTTTGAACGCGGCTTCGCCCGCGTGGAGGTCAGAAATCATCTCACGGTAACGTACTGCTACCGTACCGTACTGCGCTTTGTTATTTTATTAATTTTGTCTTGTGTGTTTCACGAACTGTGTCCAAATAAACTTTTTTCTTTCTTTCTTTACTACTACCTTCAATAGATCTTTTTGAGAGGAATAATTCCGTAATTGTTTTCATATAACTCTATTGTTTTACGCGGCACACGCCATTGAAGTGGGAACTTTACTGGCGTGTGTCGGCAAGATATTTTCTGACATCTTTAGCAATCATCGTCATATTTCATCCAATTCACACAAAACCTTATTGAATTGTATACCTAAACCTTCCTCATGAATCACTCCGTCCATTGGTGAAAACTGAAAACCGTATAAAAATCCATTCGGTAGTTTTTGAGTTTTATCGCGTTTTAGACAGACGCGGCGGGTGGACTTTGTTTTATAATATGTAGTGGTTCCTTTTCATACATCTTTAGTAGCCATCATGTCAGTGTTGATTTTTTGCCTAGCCATTGGCCATCCCACTCACCGAGAGGAGGCGTGTGTCCCAGCAGTGGGCACATTATAGACTGACTATGCATTGGTCATCTTTCACAAAATTCATCCATCTTTTCGTCTGTGGGTCTCGTAGTGCTTTTTGCTTAAGCTTTTTGTATCGTATCGACGTTGAAATCGATTGAACTGGGACATCATTTACTTTAACTATGATTTCTGGGTAGGGATTAACATTTTGTTAAATTAAGTAACTGAACAGTATGGAGGTACGGATGGAACCTTATTTATTATTTATGTTAATAAATAATTATGAAAATAAAAGGTTCCAAGTAAACAGAATCCTGTTTAACATTTAAAAGTAATGAAAAATAATTGGTGGTGGTTTTGATTAATGCACGCATGAATGGAATGTTTCGTTTTTCAAAATTTGTTGTTTATTTACTATTGTCTGTTTTCTAAATTATTGAATTGAGCGTCTATAAAGAAACAAATCTAAATTATGAAAATACATGTTTTTCTTCCTATTGATGTCGTGAAATATTTTTTTTTTTAATTAGACACATTAAAATGATCATAAAATCACAAAAAAAGACACTAGAACAGAAAAAAGACTACCAACCAACTGCTGAACAGCTGTAAAGCAGGTCAGCGACTAGTTACCATATAAATCATAACATATCGTCCATCTTACTTTGTGCAGTACATCAGAGGCGACCCTTGGCGCCGTGCTACAAGCCGAACACGGCAATGCGTCTGCGTCGTCGCCGCAGAACACCGACAGCGCTAGCGAGGGGAAAGGTAAGCACAAAGCATTTTTGTTTTTTTTTTAACACACGTCGTTTCGTACTTCGTAAAATAGTTTAAAATTAAAACTATTTTGTAATATTATACTGATAGAATACTTCCTAGCATGACCATGCTGGAACTAAAGTTTTTCTTGTATCTATAGATGGTATACTTTAGAACAGTGTTTTACAACGTCGCGACCCCCTGGGGGTCGCCAAGCCTCTTAAATGGGGCCGCCGTCAAACAAACAAACTCACTTTTGCATTTAGAATGTTAGTTAGGATTTTGTAGCACTATTTTGCAATTTCACACCCTTCTGATCTTGGCGATGGTTGCGTTGCTAATCTGAAAGGTATGAAATAGCAAAATAGTGCCGCAAAATAGTACAACATTCCAAACTATTTCGTACCATCTAAAAATATGAGAAAATCGCGTCGTCGAATCGATGTCCACAAAGCAACAAAGTATCACACTCCCAAACACCTCTGCTCACCCACTGATTTGGATGAAATCTGGCACATCGGTAGACCATGACCTAGATTTGGTCATACTATACTTTTTCTCCCGATATTCCCACGGGATCAAGACTTATGCGAGTCAAACGGCGGGGTGCAGCTAGTTGGTAATACAATTTCTTATCTCGAATATAATTTATTCTCTCCTCAGCTGACAACAAAGGCATAGCCCGAGGCTTGGCAACATGGCGGGAAGCCGTGGCCCGCTGCAACACCTCCGCTCAACTAGCGATGTCACTCCAAGCGTTAGAGGCGGCAGTAGCTTGGGACAAGAGCATCATGAAGGCGGTACGTATGAGACATGTACGTATACCCATCTGGTCGCGGGCATACGTCCTAGTGACGAAAACACGCTGAATTATATTTGTAGTTAGAAAAACGTGTCGTTGTAGGCAAAAAAATTATAGTTTTCTACCGTTTGTGTCTTTAAAAACAACTATAGTAAACGCCAAGACTCGTGGCAGTTGCGGTCATAAAAAGTGGGAGCGAGATAACACGAGGATCTAAACATTCGCCGTCTTACTCGCACGTTTTGTGATCGCGACTGTTAGTAGCGTTAGCGTTGAGTAAAACTATGTTGCTATAAGTGTTAGAGGGGGCCGTGGCGTGGAACAAGTGCATCATGAAGGCGGTGTGCATGAGATATGTACGTATACCCATATGGTTGGGACGGGCGTATGCTAAATTGTATGTGTAGTTAGTTTTTTTTTCTTTATTTAGCCAACCAACAGCGATTAACATAGTATGTTACTGAGTATGAGTGTATTACAGTATTGTGTGCCTTGCTTAATAATAGGATTCGAAAAAAGTTTGGTTATTATCTCCTTTATTTCAATATAAATACAAAAATTATATTTTTATATATTAGAATATAAAACGTATACCCACCGGTATCGGGAACAGGGTCCAAGCTACCGGTGGTCAGGGCTCCAGAGAGAGGAACCTCCTGACAATGCGAGCCGTGTCCAGAACTACCAATTAATTAAGTAGGTTTTTTAAGAGATTAATTGTTTATCATTTACCTTCGTTTATGGTTTCTATTATTTGTTTTTTTTTAATGAAGGTATATTACAGTTTCTGTACTTGAGAGAAATTTGTGTTACAAATAAGAGCAATTCAAGTCAATATACCATTTTTGACGTTTTTAGTCGAGTGCCGACGCACGAGTAGCATCGTAGTGTGATGACTGTGCCGTGTTTTGTCGTATTATCATCGTGGACGAAATTCTCTTGAGTTTTGTAAAAGTCTAGTGCGGTGTGGTTTTCACTTCATACCTTTTCTATTTACTTTATCGTGCAGCGACAATACGTATTTATGTACTGTCGACAATTCTGTAGTATTTTCCCAGCGAAGGACTTAATTTGCGTTTAATGCTCATCAATTTCTCGATGTGCGCGTCGTCAGTTTTATTGTAGGTATATGGTTAGCGAGTAAACAAAAATAACAGTATTGTTATATATTACTAACGTACAGCGGGAGTTTTAAACTTCAGCAAATTGAGACTCTGAAACCTCAGCGCGTTTGTTGTTACGTCTAAATGTTCATTTAGTGTCTACTCCAGTCTACTCACACTTATTCAGCTCTGTTCAGCTTTTGTCCATAGAAAACGACGATTTTGTATGGAATGCGTACGCATCCGTTCAGCTTAACGACCGCGTGCGCATTCCATACAAAATCGTTGTTTTCTATGGACAAATGCTGAACAGAGCTGAACAAGTGTGAGTAGTCCCTTAGTCATGAACTCAATATATAGTCCAGCCTACATTGACAGCTCTTATTTATGTTCGTCTCTTTTTGGTTTCACCTGTTAGAAAGAAACTATATCGTCGAGATATTATATCGCCAAGCGGTTGACTCTTCACGTGACCAGAGGGCTCGCCTATTTTTTTACCAAAAAATCAGCATCACCATACGACGTGGCAATGCTGCCAGCCTTTTGGGCACTTTTCGTGGAAAAAAACTTGCGATATTTCTATTTTAGCTTTGAACAAAAAAAAAAAACAGCATATCGTACATTATTGTTATTTACAACTCGTATCAACTTCCTGCTGGGTATAATCCTTCTTTCCTTCCTAACTTAAACCTGGCATGCCAACTAATATTCTACCTTATTCTGTGTACAGAACTGTCAGTTTTGCCTGAGCGGTGACAACGAAGATCAGCTGTTGCTGTGTGACGGCTGTGATAAGGGCTATCACACGTACTGCTTCAAGCCACGGATGGATAAAATACCTGATGGAGACTGGTGAGCATACATTATTTGCTCAATGTACAGACGCCAGCACATCAAGCTACTACAATCTGTCAAATTTATTTAATAGATTTTCAACTTTATCACTAAAGCATTAGGTTCAAGGTTGATTGAGGAAAATTTGACAGTTTCGGGTAGCTTTGGTGTGCTGGCGTGTGTACTTTTAGAATGAGGTTGCAGGATGAAAGCTAAATATTTATACTGAATGAAATATAAATCATTGGTAGTCAAGGGTAATAAAACGAATTGTATAACTTCTGCTGGGGAGTTTGTTGCGCCACTTCTTTTTCCCCGCGATAGCACTAGGAAGTGGTGAAGGGCGGGCGTTTTGGGGGACTGTCTTTTGTAATTTTGGGGCTCGGAAAAGTGCTGATTCTCAGCCTAATTTGAATAAATGACTTTTGATTTGATTTCAATACAAAAACCACTCTCAACAACAATCGAAAATATGTAGTGAACTTTTTATAAGGGACTTAAAGGTGAAATTCTTTACTATAAATAGAGAAAAGTTGTAAAAGCATGTGCTTGATTTTTGAGAAAACTTAAAAGAAAGATTGAATCTCGAATAGAAATATTACTTCACAAATGTACTTTTTTGTCGGTTTTATTATTGCGGCAAGTGAAGTTGCCAAGAATGTTTTCACCATCCAAATATATTGTGGACGTAATTCACAATGCATATAATTTATAATTGAGAGCTATCAAAAAGTTTGAGCCCTTGCCTAAACTCCTTTTAACATTACAGGTACTGCTGGGAATGCGTAAACAAAGCTAGAGGCGAGCGAGTCTGCATCGTGTGTGGAGGAGCCAACGCTAACACAAGGACCATTCCGTGCGCGCTGTGCTCACGAGCTTACCACCAGGACTGCCACTACCCACCACTTTTGAAGGTAATACCACAGTCTTGAACCAAACCACAGAGTAGCACACACAGAAAGCCTGCTCCATTCAATGACTAAAGACTGGCGCACGCACACACAGACGCGTTTATACAGCCACGAGCATAAATATCAAGCCGTGTCTCCTGCGGGTGTTTTTTCGAAACATTACACAAAAAAGTCAAAACAAAGTTCAAATGTAAAGTTTGAAAAATTCGTCAGCTCGACAACAACAATAGTATAATATTAATATGTCCACTCTCCCACAGAACCCCCGCGGCAAATGGTACTGTTCGCAGTGCATCTCGCGCGCGCCGCCCAAGAAGCCGCGGAACATGAAGAAGCGCGACGCCAAGCAACGCGACCTCAACGCCAGTCTCGATATAGACCAGAATATGGTGCCTAGGTATGTAAACTTTAAATGAATATAAATCGCATGACATGATTAATAACTTGTTAGCCAATATCGAAAAACTTAAAAAAAAAAACTATTATATCCATATGTCAAAAATGAGAAATAGTGAAGAATATTAAAAGGGGTGATAGTTCAGCAGTGCGATTCTGTAACCATCTCACCGTGAAAACTTAGGTGAAGTGAGCGTGGAGTGAGCTGTCATTCCAACTAATGCTAGGGATTGACACTATTGACAGCTCACTCTAAGCTCACTTCACTTAACTTTTCACGGTGAGATTTTTACAGAATCGATCGGCTGCTATCCATGGGTGAGTAGCCGCACTATTGCACTATGAAAACCGCCCTTACTGCTACGAAATAAGGGCGGGGTCGAAAATAGTTGTGACCAAGGACGTGCGATTACCTGAAATCTGAAATATAAAAATCCGGATTTTCATAAATTTTGATAATGTAGGTATAGTACCCGGCATGAGTCGTGAGCACAAACTGACACCTGCGCAGTAGTTCATTTTTCGGTCTCTTTGGCGGAATGAAGAAGGCGGGGGGCACCGAGGCTGCACGCGATTGGTTCGTCTGTCGATGCTCGTCGTCTATTGGACTCTCACGTGTCATTCGGCTACTGTACACTTTCGTGCAATTTTAGTGACTCACGTTTTTAATTTTGAAATAGTTTATTTTTGTTAATTCGTATTTCTTAAGTCAAAGTAACGGTTAAATTTGTTTCTTCACTATTTTAGCAGTTACTTGAATGAAGAAAACATTTGCCGTAGTATCAGTAAAGGTCAAGTAAAAGTTAATACTTTGACTGATTGTGTTGATGAAGAAACTGGCCGTAAGTCACAAAGGCCTACAACATTACTGTATCGAAGTAAAATTTCAAGTACCACTAATATTTTAATTATAGTTTGCGTAAGTACCTATCAATAATTTGAGCAAAAGCGGTACTAAATAAATTTGGCCGAAAGTGTACCTGCGCGAGCTTGCCCCCACTACTGCCCATCTGTGCTCACGACTCGTGCCGGTCATTATATTGCATTTTTGAAGGGAACTTCTGCTTTTTAATATTTCAGATAACTTTGAAAATCATAGTACCTACATAGTCACTAAAATAATGTATTTTATTTATATTGTTTGACGTTATATTTCAGTAAAATATACTCTTTAAAATCTAATAGAGTATTTACCAACAATGCACTACAACCACAAACATCACTTAATTGGTCTTATAACGTACTATATGAGGTTCATCATCCCTCATTTCAGCCCGGCAGCATCCCACGCCTCAACATCGACTACAGCTGAAGAATGTTCGGGTTCTGCACTGCACACCCCGGAGAAACATGACGACAAGCTGGATGACACGCTCGCTGATAGCGAGAATGGATTGAATCATCATACGGGTGAGTTTATAATGCATCAGTATGTAGGGGGGCGATTTAGTCATCTGCATTCGTCTAGGATGGCCTCGCCTTATGCACGAGGTTGTGGGTTAAAATCCAATATGACTTCTTGAATTCATATGTGTTTTCCGAGTTCCTCATGGACTTTACTGATATCGGTGAAGGAGAACATCATGAGGAAACCAGGGGGTCTATTCCGAAGTCGAAAGTGCGAATGTTCGGATCGGACCGACACATGGCCGAACCGAATATTATTGAAAATGCAAAAAAAAATCAGATCGGCTCAGTTGGGTCTGGACCATAGTCAATATTCGAAAGAGTGTAGGAGTGTAGGATCGGGACCGACCGATCTAAATAGTAACTTCGTAGCAGGAAACGGCCGAACATTCGGCCGATACTACTTCGGGGTAGACCCCCTGGACTTATAGTTAATAGCAGTCCCGAATCGCCAACCCGTCAAGGCTTCTCTGTAGGAGAAGAGGTCTTTGACTTGCAGTGGGACAATACGTATTATTCGTCATAGGGGTAATTCTATCCATCCCACTGAACAACGTATTCTACGAGATCCATACCCGATTCGTTAAAAAAAAAGCTTTTGAGACTTATTATCGCAAAAATCTATATCTGACCACCGTAAGGACTATTACCGCTTGCAGCGCATATTATTAGTCGACCTAAAAAGGATCCTGGGAGCCTACTCCGAAGTGCAAAGTGCGAATGTTTGGATCGGACCGACACATGGCCGAACCGAATATTATTGAAAAATGCGAAAAAAGTTCGGATCGGCTCAGTTGGGTCGGGACCATAGTCAATATTAGAAAGAGTGTAGGAGTGTAGGATCGGGACCAACCGAACTAAATAGTAACTTTGTAGCAGGAAACGGCCGAAGATTCGGCCGATACTACTTCGGAGTAGACCCCCTCTTTTGTTTTACTTACGGACGCAGCTGTGGTCATCGTGTGCACAGGATTTTGTTTTCAAATTGGTCAGATATAGGTATTGGCGATAGTACAGACGCCAGCACATCAATCTACTACAATCTGTCAAATTTGAAAATCTATTAAAGAATTAATAGATTTTCAACTTTGTCGCCAAAGCGTTAAGGTTAAAGGTTGATTGGGAAAATTGACAGTTTCGAGTAGCTGGATGTTCTGACGTCTGTACATCGAAATAGTCTGGCTACTGTTGTATAGGAAGAAGATCTTTTTTCACGAATCCTACACGAGTTTCATAGCGAAAGTTGTTTAGTATGATGGGTAGACCCCCCACCCCTTGATGGATGCAGGTGACTAAATTGCCACCCCGTATGTCTTGCTAACACTTTTGCACTCTTCTCCATTTGTCCCCTACGCTTTCTCCACAAATCCCCACTTTCCTGCACTCAACTAAAATCTTTTCTACACTGTGTTAGGTTAAGGGGATACACTAAGGGACTAATCACACTTATTCAGCTCTGTTCAGCTTTTGTCCGTAGAAAACAACGATGTTGTATGGAATGCGTATGCACCCGATCAGCTTTACGGATACGTACGCATTCCATACAAAATCACAGGTAGGTCCCACTTGCACCAGACATTGCTGAATGTGTTAACTGCTAAACCTATTTAAAACATCGTTTGGTTTCTGTCAATTGTTTGAAGATCAGAGAGACAGAATGATGTTTTAAATACGTTTAGCGTTAAATGCATTTAATGATTGCAGAATGCAAGATTGATGGATGGATGATTAGGTACTTCATGATGATTCATCCATCATTTCTGCATGCTCAAAATTATCGTGTTCATTAAAAATGGTATAAAAATATAATGTAATGAATTGGGAGAAAGCGCTGAAATGAAAACCTACAGGTTTTTACCTAGTTTGGGTTTCAGAGCCTTCATAGGTTTTGTAAACTGGTGCAAGGGAGCCTTAAATGATGTCCCCCGTTTAACTTAACACACTGTATACTTGCCCAAGTTTCTCATCGCAACAGGCAGCCTCTCACCCCAACATTTATAATTTGTTCTATTATTATTTGACGGACACTTTATTTTTGGATTTTGAATGTTATCAATTCGAAAATCCTTTGTATCATTTTCCGTTTATCTTACGAGGTGGCCTGCGAAAACGACAAACTCGACGCGACCCGACGCTGCGCACGCGACGAACGCGGTCAAACCATTCCCTGGCGGAAAATGTACCGGACTGCGACGAAACGCAACGTAACGCGAACTTAATTTTTTTGTGTGCGAATATGTGATTTTTTTATTTATTTTTTATTCAAGAACTGGCATTTTTTTTAAAGCGTTGATTATTCCACTTCTTGAATAATCATCATCATCTGCCTAGTTATGTTGGGGTCGGTTTTCAGGCTAACCGGATACAGCAAAGATTATGTCTGTATGTGTGTATGTGTATCTGTCTGTATCATGTCATGTATGGAATTTAAAGAGACTTTGACCCTTGAGTTTGTTCTGCCATTTCTTCTCAGGTAGTCAGATAGGACATGTCGACTCCATTTAGGTTATTTTTTTTTATAATATGACGTGTGAATGTTAAATCGATATCCTATTTAAACAATTTCATGTCAACATAGAGCGACTGCCTATCTGACCGCCACAACCCAGTTACAGAGACAGAGTAACACGATATGTCCTTGGTAAGACTGGTTGTCAGGTTTTCCGGTTCCTGACGACCCGTAACGACTGTCAACGATGCACAAATGATAGCTGGGACCAACGGCTTTACGTGATTTCTTGCTTTAGATGTCGACTACAGAATAAGTGATTCAGGAGCGTTGATTTGTCCAATCGATCTTGAATCCTCACTACACACACTTCCATTCTAATCCATACTATTATTAAAATTAAACGGTGTACCTATACAAGGTGGAGGCGAAATTACGACAATAAATTAAACCGCTTACATCTACCTAATGACGTTCACAGTCTGCATGCGAAAATTCGATTAAATATAACCAATAGTTTAGTCACTATAAGCTAGTAAAGATTGGCTAAACCCATAGTCGGCATCACTACTATTTAATTTGTTAGAAAAAAAAACACTTTTTTAATTTCAATGTTACGATTTATTTGGTAGTTTCTAAATACTTCTATGCATTCGTTTTCCAGTGTTTTCATGTATTGTCGTATTGTCATTTCCGCATTGTATATGTGAATGTAACTCTAGTCTGTCTGTCTGTTACCTTTTCACGCCCTAACTGAACGGATTTTGATGAAATTTGGCACACAGGTAGATCTGAGTTAGGACAGTGTATACTTTTATCCCGGATACTTTTCATCCTCCACGCGGGCGAAGCGGTGTACAAAAGCTAGTACTTTAAATAATTATTTGTCTATTTAACAGGCGAGCTGAGTGCTGAGGAGGGTCCTCCAGAGAAGCGTCGCGCGCTACACTATGTGGGCGGTAACGGAGCCCTACAACATGACGACACTGACACACAAATAGACGGTACGTTTGTTAAATCTTTGGCAATTTTCCTGACTAAACGACTACGGGTCAGAACTGCCCGAGGATGCTCGATTTGACATATTAAATCAATCTGCCTAGGCTTTTCCCAACTATGTTGCGGTTGGCTTTCAGTCTAACCGCATGCAGCTGAATACCAGTATTTTACATGGAGCGACTGCCTACCTGAACTCCACAACCCAGTTACTAGGTAAAACGATACCCCTTGAAAAGACTGGTTGTCAGATTGTTTGGATTTCTTACTCCCCGTAACGACTGTCAAAGATGTACGAATGACAGCCGGGACCAACGGCTTACCGGCTTGCCGACTTCGGCAAGCGTAGCTTAACTTTCGCTCGACCTATGCAGCTGTTATCATTGAATCACGAGTCCCTCATTAATATTCATAGCCTAAATAGTTATCTGACAAAAAAAACGTGTGCATCTCGGGACGCCCGACAGAAGTGATAACTTAAACTATTCTATGGTATATGTCTATCGCACACTAAACACCTAGTAGAGAGACGAGGAAGCGTCTGTCGAAATACGAATAGCGCTGTGGGTTAGAGTGAGAGAGGAAGAGCCTGCCTACCGCTGCCGTATGCGTGAGAGAAAGGGAAGCCCGACAGACTGGCGCCGTAACGCGTCACGTTACGAAGCGGTTTACCCTCCCATAAGAAGTTATCACTTCAAAAAAAAAAAACAAAGCATTTGACATATTAAATGCTTTGACAACATTTTTCTCAGATAAATGTTTAGGCCCATGCCTATAGCATTCCACTGCTGGGCATAGCCAGGCCTCCGTCACTCCATGTACTTGCGCGCTATAATTACCTACCGCCGGGCCGAGCGGTCTCGGGCCGTTTGCGGACCAAATTCAGGGCTGTGGGATCGCGCGGTGCGAAGCAATCACAACTGTACGTTTGAGCATTTAGGCACATTTTAGCATGCAGCGGTTGCTGACGTGACGGAGTAGGCTATTATAGCAGTAGGTATTGGAAATTTTCTACTGAGTGAAGTTCTGTCACGTATTTAGTAATCTACTACATAGGCCTCTCCTATTTCACGCCACCAGCCATCCTGCGAAGAGTTGATCGAGGTCCACTTGAACCAAAAATCACTAAATACAGTTAGCGCTAAACTATCTTGAAATACAGTGTCCGTGTTCCCCAGAAAAGATTATCAACATTATTTTCCAGTCATTTTCATCATTGGTTCTATTTGTACAGTTGAGGAGATGGACACAGAGAACGCGCCGCTGATGTCTCGTGCCAAGAAAGAAAAAAACACTGCCAAGAAACTGCTGAAAGATCTACAGTTCTGCAAGTAAGTTACTGTTGCCACACAGGGAGATGAATCTGATTATTTTAAAGCAAAATCTGCAGATTTTACTTAGACGAACGACTATTGACGAATTAGGGTATTTTTAACCGTTTTGTGTTTAATACTGAAGATTTCGCTATGATTGAACAAAGGTTTTAGCGTGCTCCGTGTATACCAATCCTGTCCTACTAATATCCTACTAATGTTATAAACGCGAAAGTTTGTATGGATGGATGGATGTTTGCTACTCTTTCACGCAAAACGCTAAACGGATTTGGATGAAATTTGGCACACAAATAGTTTATAACCAGGATTAACACAGGACTTTTTATCCCGATATTCCCACGGGATCGACACTTACGCGGGTGAAACCGCGGGGCACTGCTAGTAGAGTTATATGAAAACCCCGGTAAAAAAACTAAAATAAAAATTTTGCATCTTATTTAAATACTGATTTCCCTATCTCTCCTCAGGAACCTCCTCAACGAAATGGAGTGTCACGAGCATGCGTGGCCGTTCCTCCTGCCAGTCAACACCAAGCAGTTCCCGCAGTACAAGAAAGTGATCAAGTGTCCCATGGACCTGTCGACCATTAAGAGGAAGCTGCAGGATAATATGTACGTATTACTGTGTGTTAAACTGCTACCTTTTTTTCTAACAGTGGCATCCAAAAGTTAGTTGAAATTTTCCCAGTTCAGTGGTTTTCCACATTAAGATTAAAAAAAAAAACTTTTGCTAGCTAATTTAACCGTATGTTTTGAAAAACGTTCCTCTTTTTCTTTAAATCCTTTGATTATTTTACTCTACTGCGCAGTGTGTAAAATTTTGTTTTATCCTCAACATTCACTTATCCATTAATTGAAACAACAACAACTCAAAACATCGTGATCTTAAATTATAAGATTGACGGCACGGTTGGCGCAGTGGTTAAGCGATTGACTGCTGCGCTGCATGTCGCGGGTTCGATTCCCGCACGGAACAAATATTTGTATGACCTACATGTATTTGTTCCGAGTCTGGGTATTTTTCTATCTATAATATGTATGTATTTGCAAAAAAAAAAAATTGTATATAAGTAGTTTATCAGCCATCTTGTTACCATAACACAAGCATTAGGTTGCTTAGCTTGGGACAAATGGTGCTGTGTGAAATGTCCAGGGAAAAAAAAAAAAAAAAAAACTCTAGATAGTAGTACATTTTATAACATGTATGAAATCATGTCGTTAACCCAAGCCAATTTCTCCCCAACAGTTACAAATGCAAAGAAGAGTTCGCCTCAGACGTCCGACTGATCTTCAGCAATTGTGAAGTCTTCAACGAAGACGACAGTCCCGTAGGTCGCGCCGGCCACAACATGCGCCAGTTCTTCGACGACCGGTGGACGCAAATCTGATGTCACGCCCAACAGTGGGATGAAGACCAGGAATGATGCCCACTATAAAGGTTGAAAGTGATTTTTTGAAGACAATGACCCAAAAAGGAAAGTTGCTCAGTGCATACGGATTTCGAGCAGTTTTTAATGGCTTTGATAATAATGCCTAGTGTATAAAATGTTTTGCGTACTCAATGTAAGCTGGGTCAAATTTTTTTGCAATTTCGCGGACTACTTTTATGTAAAGTTGACCCCATAATTATTTTACCACCTGTTTGAATATCACTTACACGTCTTAAGACCAATGTGACAGATAGTTTCAATTTTCAACCGCAGTGAAGTTTCAATTTGCGGGGAGTTTTTGTCAAAAGTGGTAATACAATTACGAGGTCGCTTAAACTACATTTAAAGGATTAAGTTTTAATTTCACCAATAATACAAATCGCAATATTCCACAACTATGATGACGGTGACAGCTCTTGAAAGCTGTTTAAATGTACTGATCGCGATCAACAATATTGGTGAAATTCGCCCTTAAGAACTTTTTGAAATCCTTTAAAGTATTCGATGACTATTCTATGTAACAATGGCCTAGTGACTGTGAAAGAAAGAAGTGACTAAGAAAAAACTTTCGCAAAATATTTGCAAAATATTTGCAAAATGTGTGAAAAAAGACATTTGTCATAATTGTAATTCTTAACAGAAAATTATGGGAATCGAGGTTGCTATTTAGAGTCCCATAATGATTCTTGTAAATGAAGATATTAAAAAAGCGCAGATCAATAAAAACAAAGGTTTGACAATTTGTGCCTACGAAGTGGTCGGTAATAATTTTACGTTGTTATTCAAAGCAGTAACGATTAGTAATTTATAAAAACCACTAAGGCTATGTACGCACGGACAGGTGGCTTGCCTAGCGCGTAGCGAAGTGTAGCGAACGCTCTAGAAATTTTGCAACTGCGTGTATCGAAAGCTGTTAAGTTACTAGGCTCTAGGCGCTAAGCAAGCCTCATTACCCGTCAGTGCATACGTAGCCCAACGGATTCAATGACACGACCCACTTTGAAAGTTAGAAAAAAAATGGGTATTGTTCAATAAAAGTCTAAAGAATGTAAAGACAGGCAGGGAATCGTGGAATAGTTAGTTCGAGTCTGGATCTTAACTTCATAGGAATAAGATCCAAACTCAATTTAGAGAATAGAAGAAGGATTATCACTGTTACGTGGTAATCTATGGTTGTAATTATAAATTAATTTTTGATCTTTAAGATGGCGGAATGAGAGGTTTAAATAATGTCTAGACAAATGATAACGTATTATAACATCGCGCCTGTATACCCCGAAGGGCTGGGCAGAGGTGTACCTTTTAGTACTCTCGAGACAGACAAACAAATGTCTTTAATAAGTTCGATACTATTTTATCGACATTGCTATGACGTAATTATGACTGAGATGATCTCTAATACACATTCTGTCTATATCAACTGATAACATACATTTATCATTTTTGTTAATTAATATATTGTGTTAATTCGAAGGATTTAGTAGAGGGAGACTTATAATAACTACATAATATCTTACTTAATTTTCTATTGAATTGAAACACACAATAAATTGATTCACAATATCGATAAGACCCATACAAAATGCTGTAAAGATATCGATGAAAATCTATCGACAATTAACATCGATAGATTAGACAGACTATGGATTGACAGCACTAACGCAACTTCCATTCCGTTAAAAGAAAATTCCAAAATAAAAAATACAACATTTTTCTAAAATGTGATAAAAACGGAAACGAAAAAACATTCCAACATTGACTCGACACCGGAAATGACGAATAAATATTGAGAATCTCATGTTTAAAACTTTTTTGACGGAAAAAAAAATAAGTGATGGAAAAAAAAGTGAAATTTTCGTGAAACAACGCACATTCGTTGTTTATGTACCTAGAGACGTGTAAATAGTAGATGTAAACTATAATTTAAAATAAAAGTATTAGAACGAGATATATTTTTAAGTATAGTTTAGACATTTTGAATATTATTTTTGTAATTTGCGCTTGCAACGAAGCAGTATTTTTAAAGGATTTCCGCATTTCTTTCTTGTAATTAATTAAAGCTAGTGTGTTTACGTTTACTTTTGAATATTAAAAATGTCGTTTTGCGCTTAATTTTCAGGTCTTCTTCTCTGTCTCTTTTCTAAAAGTTAGTATATATATGTATATATATTGACGTTCCTCACACTTTTACCAAAAAATATTTTCGGTATAATAACCGCGCCAGAAAGCATCACAAAAAAACCTAAAAAAAATATGACTAAGCTGGACTTTTCATATATTTTAATCCAAAAATATTAATAAAATAACATAACTTTTACACAAATGTTCTATATCCATAGTCTAAAAGATGTGTTTTTTTACGTATTATAAAGACATCACTAATTTATTTATTTTAAAAAATATCCAAAAGTAAATGTGACATCCCACGGCTCGTATATAAATACTCTATGATTTTAATTCGGTGGCCAGTTTCGTAGTCGATTCAATTGTACAATGTCATTTGTGTAAAAAAATCCTAGTTGTCTGTCTAAATTTGTGCATTAGGCGGTATTAGTTTAGGAAACGTAGTTTAGGGCTAACGGTAGCGGACGACGATGTATTACTGTGACAGTTCGCACTGTGACTGTGTTGTGTATGAGGGGACTTTACTTGATCACGTATTTTTAACGAGGGAGTTGTGTAGTAGAACCGTGGTACCCGGTCTTTAAGGAGAAAGATTTTGTGGTGAGAACCGATTGTTTTGGAAAAGGCTTTTGGTGATTAAAATTGTTTTTTTAATTACTTGGTGATTGTGAATGATTAAAATTGGTATTTGGAATATTTTTGTGATTTGTTTTTTGTTCAAAATACTGCAATGTAAGTGTATTTAGATAGCTGATTTGTTTATTTCATTAATTATTGATTTGTATCAAGTTTTCTCATCCGTGAAAATTTCATGACATTAATTGTCGTGAGATTTTTTTTATTTTAATTTTAAAAATAATTAAAATTATTGAACAATTTTTTTTCTTTTTCAAGTGAGGTCCCCCAAAGTTAATTGTAACAAAATAATAATATATGACGAGGATTAAGTTTAGAGATCACGACGCAGGGAGGTTCTCTATGTGATTTATGGTTTACTGTGTATTTGAAAAAGCGTGTTTCAATGTTGCCATATTGTTTTTTTTAGCAAACCGTAAAGTCTAGAGAAAATAATGGCAATAGATTTTTTACGCATTTTGTTTTTTTTTTTTTTTTGTGAAAACACGTATTTTCTCGTTAAAATTAACGCCGAAATAAATCTGGATGAATATTAAAAGAGAGTTTCTTGTTAAGTTTCATAAATTAGAATTTTAATATAGCCATATTGAAATACGCTTTTTCCTAAACTCGAATTCAATTTCTGATTCGACTTGATCACTGAAATAAAACCTTAAACGAAATTAAAATTAAAGTTAGTGTCAAATAAAATCAATTTCTTGTAGTCAAAAGTATAATTAATTAAGATAAAAAAAACTCCGTTTTATTCCAGTGATGCAAGTTTTTTAAATATTTCAGTTATGTCTGTATTATAAAAAAAATCGAATACTTCAGTCAAATTAGTGTTTTAGTTGTCATTTTTCTATTTATTTAATTGCATTATTTATTTCCAATTTTAGCCAAAATGACATTATTATCGATTGGCGATTGCAGAATAGTACTTACATTAAATAGCAATGGTTAAGTCCGTTTTTTTCCTATTAACTTCGACATACTGTTGTGTTGCCAACTTTTAAACGTATTTCAATAGCAATAAATGGTAATTTTTTGACGTTTTACGGGAAATAGAGGACCTAGGCATATTTTTATACAAACACGATTTTTTTCACATGTTTTTCTCAGTGTTAAGAGCGTTTTAAAACGTTTCCTTATTATCCACCAGTGTTTTTAAAATCACAACATTATGTCGAAAACCTTATATTAATAACTGCAGAGTATTTTAGCGAAAGTATTAATTTAGATGATACTTATTACAGCTTTTTATAATTATAATTTTTACTCGAGCGTCCTACACAAGCGATCGTCATAGACAGGACTTTTAAATAAATTATTGTGTATCTAGTTTTTAAATGTATGTATACTTAATCTTTGGCGGGAACGCGTTTTGGCGATTTCGACCTACTGCCATGGAGATAAAGTCGCTTTTCGTGTAAAACGTGTTTTGCCAAAGAGCGCGTCTTTCGTCCGGGCGGCGTGAATGAACGGTCGATATTATGATGTTTATGTTGTGTGCATCGGTTGATTTTAATTATAAAATGGATATATAAATTATATATACGAATAAATAAATAATTTTTGAAGCACTCCCTTTTTGTTTTATTGTGTATTCCAACCCATGGACAATCTTTCAATCAGGGGCTTGTGGCTAGTAATAGCCACAAGGGTCGAACGATTACTGTCTAACCGGATGCAGCTGAATACCAATATTTTACATGGAGCGACTGCCTATCGGACCTCGAAAACCCAGTTACGATGCCCCTTGGTAAGACTGGTCGTCAGGCCTCTAGCTATCCGTAACGACTGTCAAAGATCTATAACACATGACAGTCGGAACCAACGGGTTTTTCGAAGCACGACACTGTAACATACGTATACAAACAAGCAAAAAAAAACGTGAGCCATCGTGAATCGGTACCTGAGGGCGTAGTGCGAGTTTTTTACCTACTAGATCGCGTGAACGTAAACGCAGATTTGTACGGTATTAGAGCAGCGCCATCTAGTGGAAACTCGATAGCACTGCTGTCCTTCCATACAAATCTGAGTTTACGTTAACGCCATCGATTAGGTAGAAAAACTTGCACTATGCCCTCTGGGATATCATTTCGATGAGAGGAAAACTTGGTAGGCACACCGTACAACAGACACTTCTGTCTTCTATAAATATTATTGAAATACAACCAGAGGGGCAATTCTCGTAATTTTAAGACCGTTCACAGTCTGATCTCGGTCTCAATCTGTCAAAAAATACTTCTAATTTCCCTAGATTTTGACAAGTTTTTGACATTTGTTTGTCGCTGAGATGAGACTGCGACTAGATTTTGAACGTTTTAAATTACGAGAATTGGCCTGCTGGTACCTACATACGCCAGCACATCAAGGTACCCGAAACTGTAAAATTTCCCCCATCAACCTTGAACCTTAATACTTTAAATAAAGTGAATATGTAAGTAGAGGTTAAGATTTCATGCAATTGTGAATAATATGTCAATAAATTAAGACGCCCCTCAGGTAATTAGTCTCAATTTTGTATACAATAATAAATGCAATAAAAAATTCGTTCGTTTTGCTGTTAACCGTTTATTTGTTAAAGAAGCTGAGTAATTCAAAGATATGTTTTTATTTATTGATAAGGCACTTCAACGACTTATTCACTAAGGCATACTTACCGACACATTAAAAAATCACATACAGTTTTAGGATTTGTGAATTCGTCACGTACAGAAGTGCACAGCACTAGCAGAGAAATTAATAGTAAGTAAAATATATCGTTACTTGAATTACTTATAAGTTATAACATAAAATAGGTAAAAAAAATTAACTATGTTTACCAAAATACGATCGGGAATACAATAATACTCTTGAAAAAATTAATACATATAAAGAAAATTAAAAGCATTTAAATACTAGAAGTTATTACTATTTAAACATAAGGCAAAACTAGACGATATAAATAATCAATGTAGGTTATTACTATACTGGCGGACAAAATAGATGGGCCGTTTATTAGGCACTGGGCTGGGAGACATGTGCGTACAGATGTACATGACTGTGCCAAATTGATTGCTTTTTTTTTTTTTAATTGTGACGTTACTTTTGTTTTAATTCGTTTTTCACTAACAATAGGTTAAGGCAATGCTAACATAATTTATGGATCCTGTAATCCGAAATAAAGAGTTATTATTATTACTATAAAAAAATATATTCATAATAATCATAATATTTTCTCGATTTGTCCAAAAAATGTGGAACGCTTCACGATTTTGCGTGTCATCCTTGCGCAGGGGCCATGCTAATCTTCTCTGTATCGTTCCAATTTTAGTATATGTACTGCCGAAGCAAGTACACTTGCTAAGAACAAAATTTTGTATGTATGCTAAGCGACCGGAAAACTATAATAGCGCGATTCAAGATTCCGTACATTTACAGTTACTTGTATGATGATTGCGTATAGCGCCATCTGTTGGCCACCATCGCTTCTTAAAAGTTTTAACCAAGTTATACTTTTACACTAATGTTACACGGATAAGAAAATGTTATGTTACTTTGATTGTTATAAATAAGCTGTAACATATTATTTCCTAATGTGAATAACAATCAATAAAATTGCTGGTAAACTACAAAAACGTTGACGACTTGCTGTCAAGTTTTGTCCACAAGATTTTGTAACTCGTGTACGGTATTCAAACTGGCACGAATATTGGCGTAACTTTCATAATATCAAAAAAATCGACATGCAAGTTACATCCTGGATTTCGCTCATGTTTAAACGACTTCATTATTCATGCGCATTGCGGATGTAGTTCGCAGGTCCAAAGCGAACTAGGTTTTTCTTTTAGTTCGTCAACTCCAGTCTCGAACCAGAGAGAGCATGATGCGCTTCGTTACGTTAATTTTGCTGTTATTTTTACTTCACATTATACTCGTAGTATTTTAATTGTTGAATGTAAAAAAAAAAATATAACTGACTAGTCCAATATTTAAAATGTGTTTATTGTCCTAACCTAACCATAGATTATCCGCTCCACTGAACAACCAACTGAACGAACGATGTACTAAGTAGCGACTAGCGAGGGAACTGAAAACTAGTAAGTGTAAGTGGAAACTGTTAAGTTTGAGCAGTCCTCATACAATAATAACAAACAATAGGTACTCCTAAGGTTTTCATTAGAGTAGCAAGCATGGTTCAGCAACATTGCTATTTAAATTCAAAAGGAACTTGGTCGACATAAATGCATCGATATTTTAATTTTGTGGCTAAGTAATAACAGCCGCACGGGTCGGCTCGCTTGCCGCGGTTGGTCCGTGGATGGGTGACCATCTTTACATACCTCTCCCTGGCTCGGCAAGCACGTTAAGCCGTTTGTCCCGGCTGTCATTCATGGATCTTTGATAGTCGTTACGGGTCGTCAGAAGCCCAAAAGTCTGACAACCAGTCTTACCAAGGGGTATCATCTTACCCAGTAACTAGGTTGTGGAGGTCAGATAGGCAGTCGCTCCATGTAAAATACGGGTATTCAGCTGCATCCAATTACACTGGAATTCGACCCCAACATATTTGGGATTTTTTTTTAAACGTAATGTTACCAACTTAATTAATTTATTATGAAGCGCTGGCCGAATAGCACGGCACGCTGCGTTAATGATATCATACGTCGCTCTTCTGACCGCTGGGGTGCCAACTGCTTAGAACCCAACGGCCTGCCACGCGACGATGGGAAGACACCAGACGGAACGACCATATAATGACTTGTAAAGCGACGATTTTGTGCCTCGGAAAGTACAGACGCCAGCAGATCAAGCTACTACAATCTGTCAAATTTCTTTAATAGATTTTCAACTTTATCGGTAAAGCATTAAGGTTCAAGGTTGATTGGGAAAATTTGACAGTTGCGCCTAATCTCTCTCTGGTAGTGTAGGATTGCCATCCCATCGGACTATGAGAGTGAGGGAAGAGAGAGTGCACCTGGTTCTGCGCACACACTTGTGCAATATAATATCTAATCGCACACACACGAAGGGTTCCGTACCATATTTAACACTAACATATAAAAAAGAAACACGTTTCATGTATTTGCTGTTCTAACGGCAATAGCAAATAGCAATACACACTTTGTGAAAATTTCAACTGTCTACCTGCCGACAGACAGCCGGACGGACGGACGGTTAGCGAAAGGGTCCCGTTGGCTCTGGCACCCTTTGGGTACCTACGGAGATGGAATTGGTGTTAGTTCAGATTTTGGCCACACGTTAAGAAAACTTTGTGGCGCTATCCGTCTGTGTGCGTGACGATGTCATTATTTATAAGTACATAGTTAATTTAATTACTCACCGAGTGACCCCTACTCTAACATTATAATTAATGTATATATACCTGCGCGATAAACCTTGATAGAACAAATTACTCGTACGATAATAATAAAAGCATTAATGTTATTTTTTATCATAGAAGTGTGTAGTAAGACTCAGTTTGATTAAATATTAACAGTCGCAGCCGTCGATCTTCCAGATTAAGCAACGTTTGCCGAGGCCGGTCCGTAGATGGGTGACCATACCGACCCTCCGTGCCTCGGAAATGTGCACGTTAGGCCGTTGGTCCTGGCTGTCATTTGTAGATCTTTAACAGTTGTTACAGGTAGTCAGAAGCCCGAAAGTGACAACCAGTCTTGCCAAGGGGTATCGTGTTACCCAGTAAATGTCATACAGGGTGGCAGGGACATCGACGCGCAAACTGTAACCATGGTTCTTGGACGAAAAATTTCGACGCTATGGAGTCTAAGCTCATGTGCTGAATCCATGGTTATAGTTTGCGCGTCGATGTCCCTGCCACCCTGTATAGGCAGTCGCTTCATGTAAAATACTGGTATTCAGCTCCATCCGGTTAGCCTGGAAGCCGACCACAACATAGTTCGGAAAAGGCAGGCAGGTGATGATGACTCAGCTTAACACCGAGAAACTGGTTCTAACCTAGCATTTGATGTGAAATACACAGAGGAATTTATTAGTCGTAGACCCGATGACCGTTGAGGTAGAAGGTCCCTATACATATTGTAGTCTTTGGGTAGAAGTGTTCTTGAGTGCAGACCGCGAATCGGCAAACGTAAGGTGGGACGCCCTCAGGTTAGGTGGAAGGACGATCCTCGCGGGGTGGCTGGTAGCAGCTGGATGAGAGTTGCCGATAATCGAGTGGAATGGCATGTGTTAGATTTTTCAGTATCCCTACCTATATATTACTCAAATAAGCTTTGAATATCGGAATGGTTACTAGTTAGTTATTTACTGTGTATGAAGGTTATTATTGAATATGGTTTGTAGGGAAAGGGTTTTATGAAGTAAAGCACAGGTCATCACGGAGAAGAAGGACAAGAACTACATTCCTTACGCTGTGATAAATTATCGTTATCTTTAAAAAAAAAAATTCTATCTCTTGGACAACTGTCCAAGAGAACTCAAAATAATAGCAACATGATAACATAGCTAGGAATATTGGCCATAATATGAGTTACAACAACATAGCCTTAATAAGCAATAATTAAGGTATAATATCAAATTACTTAACTTACGTGACATCTGGTCGATCTATTCCACATAACAACGGCACTAGAACTAACCAACTGAACGTCTACCAAGCAACTGACTTGATAAATAACAAGTCATTACAATCCTTTTTTTAAACTACCGACGACTTTTACGTCAAACATCTACCGCCATTTTGAACCAATCACAGATCATCACATATTTTGACCTAACATGGGTAATTAGTGAAACCGTTTTATAACATTCTATGGTACCTAATTAATAATTTAACGGGGTTGATTCTTATTCTTAGACATCATCAAAAAGTATATCAACATCAACTGACAGTATTGTGCCAATCATTTGAAACAAAGTATTATATATTAAAATAGCAATATAAAATCTAAGATATACTACAAGTACCTATAGTCAAATATTGCGTGTTTTTTACAAGTTAAGACTTGTTTTTGTAAACATTTATCTAGTCAAATTATGTACGTCTACGTTGGTCCCAAGCTTCGTAAATGTGACAGATGCCATTATCCAACAAACAATATTATTAACAAAATGAAATATCTAACAAAATCAAAATCAAAAGTAATTTATTCAAATTAGGCTGAGAATCATCACTTTTTGAACGTCAAAATTACAAAAGACAGTCCCTCAAAAACGCCCGCCCTTCACCACTTCCTAGTGCTATCGCTGGGAAGAAGAAGTGGCGCAACAAACTCCCCAGCAGCACAGCTGTCTGTTCAGTTAAAAAATAATTGATTGAACACGTGCAGTAGGAGAGGCTTATTTCCAGCAGTGGACTGTGAACGCTGATGATGATGACCCAGAGGAAGTTTGAATGTTTGGGTGAGAACAAATAAATACCCAGCACCGCATAATTACCTACTTACTTTTTGTTGAGTATGCAATAATAAAAAAAGGAAAAAAGAAAAAGTAAGAAAGAATAGGTGGTCCAGTGGTAAACAGCCGCGACTTGCTTCTAGGTCGTAGGTTCGAACCCTGACAGGTGCTTTACTTTGTGTAAACTATTTCATCACCGCTGCTCACAAAACGGTGAAGGATGTCTGGGATGTTTTTCCTAGAAAGAAAATTTCGAAGACATGTGACATCTACCAACCCGCACTGGGCCCGCGTGGTGGATTACGGCCCACTCACTCTCAAAGAGAGGAGGCCTGTGTCCAAGTAGTGGGAACCTAAAAAGCTGATTATTATGCTAATAAATAGAATAAAGGGTTAAGTTATGTGTATAATAAAAACACAATATAACCGTTTAAAATGATTTAATAAATTCATAAAATCAGAACTCAAAAATTACTCTGAGACATTATTATGGCTAATTAAATAAAATTAATAAATGCATTTCATATAAAAAAATATATTGAAAAATATTTACAAATAATTAGCTAAAAATAAATTAAGGACGGAATCCGTTGCTTAGAACTAGAAATTATTTTATATTTTGTCTAAAATTATTATATTTTTTCATCATTTTAGTTCAAGAATTGGAACTAATTTTTTTTCTATTATTATAAGCCCTTGGCAGTTTTATTCACTAAGACATTTTTACAAAAGTATATTGTTTTATTCTTATCATATAAATTCGTATAATTTTATCTAAATGTTACAGATATAAAAATTATATCAATAAGAATAATTCATTTTAGTCCCTTAAATGCCCCTTGAAGAGAACTTGATTAAAGTTTTTTTTTTTAATATTTAAATAGTATCTACTTTTAAATATCTTCAAGTCAAGTCTCTTAAGGGGTAGGCACATGATCATCCTTATTATTATTTTACTCTATCATTTGGAAGTAGGTAAACTACTGTCCAAAGAAATTCGTTGACAACATTTTGTCATAAAACGCTCCCTTTTTATTTTTAAAAAATAAATAAATAATTTTTCAACAGTCCTTTTAAGTTTTTGGACCAATGAGCACAATTTGAAGTCACAAACGAATCTCATAGTATCCTTACATGAATAGGTAATCAAAATGGCTATTTGTTGCACCAATCCACATTATTAATGTCCATAGAAGAATGTTCTTCATAAAAAATGCAAGTAACTTTTTTGAAAACCGGCTATATAAAGTTTGTAAACTATAGCCGAATTACAAACACAAAAATAAACTGCATCTATAGCGGTTTCGCTATCTGGCTATTAATGGCCAAACAGCGATGCTCAAGCAATCTCGATTGAAAACTAGATTCTAAGATAAGCATGAAAACTGTGAGATTTGAATCGCGATAAAATTATTCATGCTTGAATATCATTGTAGAATGGGCCTTTACAATCTCCATAATTCCTAATCGTCTTATAAACCGTCAAGAAACTTTGCTATCTATAGCCGTTTTGCTTCACAAGTCCTTAAAACAGTAATATCTGATTAATCCAGTCCCTGAACTCAGATATTCTTGTGTAAACTCCGGGCTGGTTTGGTTCAGCGCAGCCGATGCCCCACGAGATGATGCCTCCGAGGACGAACCGGTCGTCTCGCTCGCGACGTACTACCATCGGACCGCCGCTGTCACCTGAGGATGTAGGAATAAATAAATAAAAAGGTTTAATGCAGAAACTTGTACAACTTTACAGTAAATCCTACATAGGGACCTCATTTTAAGTAAAATATATACCTGTTCTAGGAGTAGAAGTGTTACACAAATTTTATAAAATGTGACATGTAATATACTCAGAACAGTTAAAGAAGAGGTACAAAATATAACATAATATCACGTCTGTAATTACCGAAGGGGTTAGGCAGAGGTGTACCTATAGTACACCTACATTTCGACAATGTTTAAGAATTAAGTTCCAAATTGTAGGAGGTGAGACTATTATCATCAACTATTCCAGGCTATTACTGAGAAATACCAGTCAAAAAAAACCTATTGACACTTTGCCCGACCTGGGAAACGAACCCATCGCTCATCAGTAGCGAAAATATTTTTTACCTAATAAGAAAGGAGTTTCCAAAGCTTTATAAGTTCAACAAACGAAATGGCTTAACAAAACATTTTGAAGAATGAAGTGTGTAAAAAGTTACACAAAAAGCCAAAATTAATCCATTATTATTCCTAATCTGTTAGATCTAATCCTATCAGCTTTGACATCTAGATATATTCTCATTATGGCCGCTTGCCTATAGCCGAGTCGAGTCAAGTCTTAGTCATGAGTCAGTGCATATATTAAATTGTTCAATATAATATGCTGGTTATAGCCTGTTGTGACCTATAGCCTATCAAGTGTTACCTTCACAAGACTCAACGCTACCTCTGCTGCAACCGGCACATATAAAATTGTTCAGTATATACTGGTTAAACATTGTATTTGTCACCTATAGCCAGTCTTGGTGAACTATAGCCTATTAATTCTTACCTTCACAAGAGTCAGCGCCACCTCTGCTTCGTCCAGCACATATGAATATGTTCGGTATGTGTTCATTGTAGCCTGCGGCTTGGTACATGGCCTCGCAAGCTGTGTTGTTGATCACTGGCACTTTTACTTCTTGTAATACGCTGGGGAGGGGTCCCTCTGTGAATTAAGAAATTGGGTTCAATTAATGTCTTGTTTAAATCATTGAAATGATGGTTAGTCATAGACGTTAGTAGCCGTATGTATACATAATCAGCATTTAATGTTCCCACTGCGGGGACACAGGCCTGCTCTCGGTGAGAGCGAATGGGCCGTAAATATGTTCAAAAAATGTCTGCTCAACAACGTAAATAACGCAATGAATGTTGTTGAACTGTCAAAATGAAACCGATTCCGATTGATCGTGTGTTACGCAATTAGGGTGCTGGTTTCGAATTATTGTATCTTTATCATCACTTTAAAAAAAATCTTAAAAATTGTTAATATTTCTGCTTGATGGCTAATTGTTTGGTATTTGAGAAGATTGGCGTTGTTAGCTGAAATGTAGGCTTTTGCCTAGTTCAGCTCATCATCTGCCTAGCCTTTTCTGAACTATGTTGGGGTTGGCTTCCAGTATAACCGGATGCAGCTGAATACCAATATTTTACATGAAGTGACTGCCTATCTGAACTTCACAACCCAGTTACTGTTTTGCCTAGTTCAGCTATACATATTTAATTCATTTGTAAACTGTTTATTTTTGGTTTTAAAATGAGGCACCTGTGAAAAGATTTTCTTTTTAGAAGGCATGAATGAATGATTTAATGTATGATGAATCTTTAGTGCTAAAGATGAAATGGCTAGTACAGAAGTGAATTTGAGGTGTCTGTAAAAGACGTGTCGAATCAGATGATTAATTAAATATAATAATTGGGTTGGCCGGATCATAACTGAACTCTGGTAGTGGTTAGCGAGTATTTTAAGTTAAATTCAGCTAAGCTGAGTAACACAGCATAATTGTGGCAGCGACTAGTGTTTTATATATTTTTTTTTATCACTTCTCTATAACACTTCTCTTAACCTTTAATTAAAACGTGGACAATGGTGTGGGTTACGTGTTCGTTAAATCTTAGTTTAAGTATTTCTCTGTATTTTGTAGCATGTAACTGTTTTTTGTCCCTAATAAATAAATAAATGGGTAGTTAGAAGCTGCATACCATCAAACAGTCTCCCCCAGCCGGTGACGTAGGCAGTCTTGCCGACGAAGTCTTCATCATCATCCGGCACACACACCGGCAGGATGTTGGGCTGGAATGTCACTGGCTCGTAGAATCTGGAAATATAAATATGGTGTGTTAGTCTTAGCTGGATGCTAGAAGATATCAAATAATAATTCCAGCCTATTATCGTCCTACTGCAAGCCAAAGACCTCTTCTCATACAGAGAAGGCACGAGAATTGATCACCACGGTTGATCAAGCCGGATTGGCGATTTCAAACTTTAATTAATTATAACCCCTGCGGGTCTACCCCGAAGTAGTATCGGTCGAAAGTTCCGCCGTTTCCTGCTACGAAATTACTATTTGGTTCGGTCGGTACCGATCCTACACTCCTACACCGAATATTGACTACGGTCCCGACCCAACTGAGCCGATCCGAACATTTTTCGCATTTTTCAATAATATTCGGCTCGGCCATGTGTCGGTCCGATCCGAACATTCACACTTTGCACTTCAGAGTAGACCCCCTGGTTTCCTCACGATTATTTCCTTCGCTGATAACAGTTACTTCCATGATAAACTTAGGAATAGCGTAGGTAGATATGAATTGAAAAAATCACATTGGTACCTGCCCCGGATTTGAACCGACAACCTCGTGCATGAGAGGCGAGGACATAGCCACTGGGGTAACTATACCCTGTCCATTAGGTAAACCGTTTTTTGACAGTTGTCTTAGAACGTATATATTCCAGATTACGTAAAAGTAAACTTAAAAATAAATATATAAACTGCCTTATCTTATTGAATTATCTTACTTATGGCTTCTTACACACATTATAATACCGTACGTGTATCAATCAATGTATTGTGTGTTGCTGCAATCACTAGTTCCATCTGTCAAAAAACGGTTTACCTAACGGACAGGGTATAAGTATCAATAATTTGTGCAATTCTAATAGGGTAAATAGTTAAAACTAAAGTAAATAAAAGAACGATTTTCTTTGTGTTTATAACTGACACATGAAAGCCACTCCGCTGACACCAGACTTTACTTCAATGAGTACCTACTTAAAATACAATAAAATGTAAAAATGTCGCATTATAACAAAAATGTGGGAACTTTATGTAAATAGAGTTGTGCGTGATCCAAATAAATGCCGTATACGATTAGTATAGAGTTGAAAAAACTATATCTAACTAACTATCAACCAACGTTGATAAACAAAATGAGGAACATAATATAAAAAAAAAAACTACATTATACACATAGTTTTAAGACCTTTGTAACTAACAATTATTATGAATGTTATATGTTGAATGTACTAACACTAGTGTTTAAGTTGTGTATGTAGGTATATAGGTACTAACAAATTGGATTTTATGATCTGAAAATAAATGAATTGATTGATTGATTGATTGATTATGCCTGCGGGTTCGCCCGCGTGTGTCGATAAAAAGTATAATACCAAATTTCATCAAAATCGGTCAGCCGTTTCGGAGATTAGCCGAAACAACAGACAGACAGAAAAAAAAAATATATAAGTACTGTTTAGGCAGAAGTGTACCTATATCTAGTATACACACATTTCACCCGTTATGGTTTAGTCCAATGTATGCAATAGAGGTAAGGTATATAGGTAGGGTAAGGTATATATGTAAGGTAAGGTACATATATATATATAAGGTATAAGTAATAAAGGGCGAGCCTATTGCCCCGGGACGAATCCAGACTCCGGACTGCTAATGAGAAATTCCAATAACACTTTGCCCGATCCGGGAATCGAACCCAGGACCTCATGCGCAGCAGTAGCGCGGGCGACGACAAGACTAATTTACTGATGATAAATCCTCACTAGTTACTAATAAGTACCATATTGGTTAATACACTATAATACAGAATATTAATATTTATAAATAACTAGCTGACCCGGCAAACGTTGTTTTGCCATATAAAATATATATAAATTATTTCTAGCTGCCCGGCGCTACTTCGTTCGCGTGGTGTCCTACCCCCTACCCTACTCCTACCCTACTCCTACCCTACTCCTACCCTACTCCTACCCTACTCCTACACTACTCCTACCCTACTCCTACCCTACTCCTACACTACTCCTACCCTACTCCTACCCTAGGGTGGACATCCCTTATCACTTACGGGTTTGAAAAAAAAAAAAAAAAAAATAGATGTTGGCCGATTCTCAGACTTACTGAATATGCATAAAAAATTTCATCAAAATCGGTCAAGCCGTTTCGGAGGAGTATGGCAACGAAAACTGTGACACGAGAATTTTATATATTAGATTTAATATTTAATATTTTTTATTTTTTTTATTAATAGGTATTAAAAAAAAATAGCGGTAATTTATTCGTGTCTAGAAAATATACTAATTAATTTGCACATAATGACTGCATTAGCTCGTAAACGGTAGCTGTAAATCTAATCTAGTCTCATTAGGTAAATAATAAATTGGCAAAACGTTAAAAATAACGGGAACGCTTTAGATAAAATTGCCAATAGAATTATAAGAAAAATAACTATGCCATAACAGCTATTAGTGAATCTAGTTTATTATAATAAAGTTTCCTCCGTTTTATTTATTTGGTGTTTTGTTAACTTAGCAATTCTGTATTCCCCAAAGAGGCTTGTTCACAAACTAAACTAAATTTAATTTCAGTGCCTCTTTTTCTTTCCATTTAATTAAGAAAAGGACAGAAGATAAATATTAATTTAGTCCTGTCAAATTAAGATACTCCATAGACAGATTAGATGTGATTAAAAACATGGCTACTAAAATTGCCTTTTACTCACTAAAACCCACCCGTGTTCCTTCAGTTGTCTATGGCTATGCCAGGGGCCACAGTATCTCTTTCGAACAACCCGCGGCCCTGGATATTTTTATACCCTTGAAACAACATCGCACCTTAAAGATTTTTTCTCCTTAAAAGTCCAAGTACCTACCTCTACCAAACTACAAAAAACTTTTTTACAAAAAAAACAACCGACTTCCATAAAAACACTACAAAGTGAAAAATAACTTTAATTTCGGAAGTCGGTGTCTTTGGTTTATGTATTTCGTTTTTCGCACCCTTTCCAACAATTTTTTTTTTTTTCAAATCGGTTGGCAAGCGACGGAGTTATGCGCGAACAAACATAAAAAAAAACCAACATCCGAATTGAGAACATCTCCCTTTTTTTAGAAGTCGGTTAAAAATACCAAATTGCAATCATCAACAGCATAACCTTTTCGAAATTATAAAGAGGTCAGCTTCCAGTCTAACCGAATGCAGCGGAATAATATTTTACATGGAAGCGACTGCCTATGTGAGCTCCACAACCCAGTTACTGGGTGACACGATACCCATTGGTAAGATTGTTTGTTAGACTTTCGAGCTCCGTAACGACTGTCAAAGAGCCACGAATTATAGCCGGGACCAACAGCTTACGTGCTTTCCGAGACACGGACGGGTCTCGGTATGTAAAGGTGGTCACCCATCCACGGACTGACCTTGGCCAGCGTTGCTTAACCTTAGATCGACCGACTCTTTCGCACCTACGTCCACTAGAGCTAAATAAACCCAGCTAACTAAGAAGGTTATATCGAACACCCTTGAAACGATATCGCACCATAAACAGCACTTTTTTCTGCTTAAAAATCCAAGCAACTTTTGTACCTAATTAATTTAAGTTAATAAGGTATAAAATTGCAAACCAAATCTAGTTTAAAATAGCACGGTAGAGTGGTAGTGAACCTTGTAAGGTCAAGTGCATCGACGAGTGACCGACCGGTCTCTACTTAGTTTTAAAACAATGTGTTAAGTAGACTGGGTTCTGTACCAATTTTGATGGGACTGATAAGAAATGACATTTCTTTCTTTTCCGAAGATGTAAAACAAAGTGAATTATGGGTAAATTAAAAGTAATTAATTGACAAATCTTTAAAAAGCGTTATCCTGACATAATGTTACCGTTCTAATACTAGGTAAATTGTACAAGTAAATTATCCAACAATGGTTGTTGAGAGCAGTGGTGGCCAAGTGGTAACGGCCTCGACTTATGAGTTGTAGGTCGTAGGTTCGAGTCCAGACAGGTGCTTTAGACGTTCTCGTAACATAGGGCCCAGTTCAAAACCAGCGTCAGGCATTAGTTGTCTAACATTTATGCTGAACTGGGCTTATTTGGCGCAGCCGTGAGGCTCACAATACTAATTTTTTTTTTTTTTTGAAGATTTCGTGTTTATATTATGTTACGTAACCTGGGTCAAATAAACTTCTTTCTTTCTAATTTTGATGTTCGAAAAGTGCTGATTCTCAGTCTAATTTGAATAAATGACTTTTGATATTTTAACTATGGGCTTTTGTGTTTTGATAAAATTTGCAATAACTAAAGTTAGATGACTTATGCCTTTTTTTTGCTGCATTTTTCAGAAAACTACAGAAGGATTTGTCGTTACAACTACGGAACCCTAAAAACAATCCAGCGCGACGGTCAGTGATGTGCTAACTGTTTTTATAACGTCGCTGTTCCGAGATCAGCAGCCATTAATAATTTTATGGCAGACCACAAAATATGTCATTAATTTAGCGTTTGATAAGCAGCTATGTACGGTATGCGGTTGTTGCTTATAAATTATTATGTGACAGTTGCAATTTTATTGTTTTCTTGTAAGTTTTTTGCAGATTATAATGGAATGTTGTTTTTTTTTTTAATTTGCGAGTATTTTTACGTAGGTTTATATTGCCGTTTTTTTTTTAACATTGAATATTCAGCCAAGTGCCTCAATTCAGAGAACTGTAGGTACTGTAAATTATTGTAACCTAAACATTATCACGCGTACCGCAAGGGTTGGATAGAGGGGACTCTAGAAATGGATGCCTGGAAGGATTTGGGGAACCCCATGACTCAGCACTGCGACAGTGCAGGCTAACTTAAAAAAAACCACCATGATGGATCTGCCTAATTGGCTCTGCATTCTCTCTATTTTTCTGACAGATTGTATTGTTAAATCTTAGATTAACAGAGGTAGCTATGGTCACTGTTTCAAACTTAATAACTCGATCAATGGCACCGATTCCCTTGTTCACAAACTAAACTCAAGTTTAGTGCATCTTTTTCCTTCTATTTCATCAAGAAAAGGACAGAAGATAAATATTAGTCTAATCCTTTCAAATTAAGATACTCCATGGACAGTTTAGACGTGATTAAAAACATGGCGATTAAAAATACGTCAATTGACGTCAAGCGCTGACTAATTTTACAGGAATAAACTAATATTTATCTTCTGTCCTTTTCTTAATGAAATAGAAAGAAAAAGATGCACTGAACTTTTGTGAACAAGAGAATCGGCGCCAATGACTAATGATAATCTTTATCTTTACCAAGATCTCTTAATATTATCTCCCTGAATCTTAATCCGTATTTGTGTGTGTTACCAATTATTCAAAGGTTCAAATAGGTATCCCAAGGTACGATCTAGTGTGCCAGGGCTACGGGTTGTTCGAAAGAGTTACCGTGGCCCCTGGCACTGGCAACTGAAGGAACACACACGGGTGGATTTTAGTCAGTAAAAGTCTGACACTCCCTTCTGCTCCGCCTAGAGTGGAAGAAGTTATCTGATGGTTTCCCACCCAAAAAAAGGTACGATCTCGTTGGATGGAAATCAATGATTTGCCAGAACGAGCGCATCCAGCCCCCTAATTGCAAAACACACGATTAATCGGAATCGGTTTCATTTTGACAGTTCAACAACATTCATTGCGTTATTTACGTGTTGAGCAGGCACATTTTTCGAACTTATGAGCAATGGATTAGCAATTTACTTCAAAATGATTCAGATTCCGATTGATTGTGTGTTACGCAATTAGGGCGCAGAACTTGCCTATTTACTATATGTAACGAAAGTCCAAAAAAACAGTTATTCACTTACCTAAGCAGCGCCAGGTCATACTCGAACGTGGCAGGATCGAAGTGTGGGTGGCTGGCGACGATCTGCACTCTTCGCTCCACAAAGCCGTAAGGTTCGTCGCTCTGAGCCAGGTCATGTTCACCCAGTCTTACTAGCAGTTCTGATGGGGGGACGCTGTGGGAGAAAATTGTGTCTTAGTATTGTTATTATCACAATGGCATATACAACCAAAAGAGCATCTCCCTGCAGGGCCTTTGTGGACCTTTCGTGGTGCCTGAACCGTCTCCGGACACAAGTGAGTAGATGTAATTTCAACCAGGTAAAGTGGGGTACTCGTGTGAATGGTAGCATGATGGAGCTGTATCGCAAACTGTGAATTCTAGTCGTAATCTCATCTCAGCGACAATCAATGTCAAAAACTTGTCAAAAATGTAGGAAAATTTGAGGTATTTTTGGCAGATTGAGACTGAAATCAGACTGTGACGTTCTTAAAGTTACGGGAATGGTTCCTCAGATGCTCGGAGCAAAGTTGGTACTCAAAAATAGTGGATACCTTAATGTGGTTTGAAAATGGAACATTTTGCGTAAACTTCAAAATATTATTATATTCATTTGTTTTTTTGTAACGCATATTGTTTTTCGATCATTAATTTTATTTAGATGGCGTCTTGAAAAGAGCTATTAAGTTTGTTATTTATGAGTAGTGCCACTCTTTTTTGATCACTTTGTTTTAGCGTGATCAAAGAAGTCTGGTAAACCCCAGAAACAACAAGTAAATGAATTATCCTTACAGACTTGTTTTTCAGCTCTACTTAGCTTTAACGCAGGTACCTACTTTTATTAGAGCTTGCAAAGGTTAGACGAAGCATAATTTAAGCAGAAGGGGATTTTGTTGGAGCGAAAATCGACAAAGCTAAATGGCAAAAAAAGTATAGAAAACAGGACACTAGCGCACAGAAATCATAAGAGTAAAATATTTTGAAACGTGTACTTTTTCTAAACATGTATTAACTTCAAAATGCCTAATACATATTTCTGGATTTGTCGATTCGGCCACAAATAAATTAACTTCGTGCGAGTCGTAGAAAAAATAATATTATTTAAGTGTCGATTCGCCCGTTTCGGACGAGTAAATTCGTGCAAATCGACTAATAAATAATAAGCCAAAAATTTTCGTCGAGTAACTACATTATTGGAATAGATAGATACATTTTCATGCCTTATAATTTTTGAATAAATATTTTATTATTATATTGTGTTAAAACCTCAGATGATCAACAGGAAACTAAACTTTCTTGCCCAAACCCATCACGAAATCCCTTCGCAAAAAAGTGCAATCTTATAAGAAAATTTACAAAATGACGACTGACATTGAAGGTTTCTATTGTCTACCGGTTCACCTATAGATCATCTTGAGGAAAATGCTCACATGATGCGGTTCACAAGTCTAATTCCACTTAAAAGATAATGAGTCGAGTTATGAGTGTGTGTGATGTTGTGTGCATATTGTGTTATATGTGTAACATTGATGGAGAATGTGGAAAATTATAGATGTTTTGTTGTGCAATGAGAATGTAAATGGTTGTAGTTGTGCTGGCGTCTGATATTTATATATTGCTCTATTTTATGACATGGTAATGCCTATGTGATCAATTGTAATTGTGGTAATATTGTCAAACGCTTCAATTAGGTAGACGATCGATTTGCGCGTCAATGTGTATAAATCGCGTAAAAATTGACAATTGCTACTGATCGTTTGGGAGACCCTTAAGAATCGATTCAGAATAGAGTAAAATAGGTGTTTGTGCCACACCTGAATGAAAACCTCCTTCGATTTAAAATATGATTTTAGAACCAGGGATTTTATATATATTAACAGATTCCTAGTGACTGTTAATTTTTATTAGACGCCGTTACTTTTGTCCACTCACATGCTGAAGTTTTTGGGAATATATTTATGATCACAAGATGTGGACTTTACTGGGTATGTCTCAGTCCCTAATTTAAGATTTTGACAACTTATTAAGGATGCAAGTGCGAATGTATCGCACTTACTAAATGGTTGAATATTCCTAAGTCTATTTAGGATATACTCCCCCCCTACCCCTCAAGGCGATGTACCTACGTTTTTGTTCAAATATGCATTACGAAACCTACTGGGTGGCGCAAAAGTAAAGACCCTATTTGGTTCAGCTATAACATTTTTTCTAAATTAGAAAACTAGATTTAGATTTTTTTAAATGTATATTTGTGCCATTAAATTTCGTACCATTAGGATTTAAAGATGATGTCTTTTAAATGGTGACCTCCAGAGTTGATACACATTTGAGCCCTATTTATGACATTTTGCATAACTTGCCGTAACACTTCCTGCGATATGTTCGTTATTTCTTGACGAATGTTTTCTTTTAGAGCTGCGAGAGTCTGTGGCTTGTTCACATACACCCGAGATTTCAAAAAACCCCAAAGAAAGAAGTCTGGACTGGTCAGATCGGGTGATCTTGCAGGCCAAGGCAAATCGCCAAAACGAGAGATAACTCGGCCTGGAAAAGCGTCCCTCACTAAGTCCATAGTGTCGCGCGCTGTGTGTGCCGTAGCGCCGTCTTGTTGAAACCAGATGTGCTCCAGCCCCAATTCGTCCAAACTGGGTATCAAAAACTCACGTAACATGGTTCTGTAGCGTTCTCGTTTGCGTGGCACGTCGCCTCGTTGATGTTTCTGGACACTCTTCCACATCTTCGCGCACAGCATCGATATTTTCAGCTGAACGGCCTGTTCTTGGTCTCCCAGACTTAGGTCTATCCAATGTTGAGCCAGTTGGTTCAAGGCGTGTGGCAAAGCGTCGAATTGTGCGACCAATCGGTGCCGGACGGTGGGGAAATCGTCGACGAAATTCACGTTGTGTTCTTATCACTGATGAATTATTCCGTAAGAACATTGACACAATTATTCCACGTTCTTGGGGAGTAAAACGGTCCATGTTTATTTTCAGTGTATTTTACATTTGTTCACTACACAATTTTCAACAACAGAATGACAGAAAATGTCATATAAAAAAAAAAAGGTATTTTCTTTAGTGCCACTACTTTTGCGCCACCCAGTATATAAAATTTGGATGATAAATAAAAAACAAAATACTCACTGTTCCACACAATGAGCAGCAGTAATCGCCCAGTTTTCATTCAGCAGCGCAGCGCCACATTTGTGAAGATACGTCGAAGTCCTGTACTGCCTCAGGGATATCTGCCACGGCCACTGCCCGAAGCCAGACTTCGTTCCACCCACGATCCTGCCTTGAGGAGCCTGCCAGAGTCTTCGCCCACAGACTGCGAGCACCAATAGGGTTGAGTTTAGAATCATAGTGGGGTTTTTATTGCATTTATTGGGGCGGGAATTAATTTATTAGGGTGGGAATAGATTTATTGGGATGAGAATAATGTTTATTAGGGTTGTGAATGGGATTTATTGGTTGAGGAAATTATTTATTGGGTTTGTTTAGTTAGTGTTGTGTTTATTGGTAGTTTTATTGATACTTGCTACTTTTGTTATATGCTATTTAAATTGTCATATATTCTAATTTTAATTAATGTCACTTTATTTTAATTTTATTTTAAGCTTACAAGTTAATTTCTCTTTATCATTTATTTGTTATTATGATCTTATGTCATTAATAACATTTTAATTAATGGTTGTCGCTTTTATGAATTGGGTTCCACTAATTACTGATAAGAAAAAGGTTTTCCTTATCCTTTACTGTAGGTATCCAATGTGTTTTAAAAACAAAACGACACTTATTTTGATAAAATAAAAGGTCAACAAACTATGTTTCTCAGATTCATATCTATTCGCGCCATAAAAACTCTTCACTTACTGCGTAAAAGATTTGGAATTCGAACTCTATAGAATTAATTTTAGTTCATTTGTTTATAGTGACGTACCTAAGTATTTAATTCGAGTTCGAAATATTTAAAACTTAAAATCTTTGTGCAATCTTTGGTATAGACGGCAACAAGAGTTACTTTTTTTAACCAAAACTGGATTGGATTGGTTTTGTTTTTGTCCAATATAACTTTGGAAGTCCTAATTAAACTTTTTGCTCAATAAATTGCCATTTAAAAAACCTTATCGCTACTGGTGGATAATTGTTAGTGTATGCTAATAATGCTTATTGGCATAAAACGTAAATGTATGATTGAATTAACAAAATTAATAAATCTAATATTTTGCGAACGGTTATTATTTTAATTAATCAGTCAGTCTTAACGAACTTTCTTAGTTAAAAACACTTTTCAAAACTCAAGAAAATTCACAGTAAAATGTTTTTAAAACACTTCGCATTCGAAATCGAGATTGAATTCAAAACACGTATGTTTAAATCCAGTTCACGAATGCAATTCATCCTCGTACTCCCATGACATCTTTATTTTTACATTCTTACTCTTCAACAACCTCTTTGGCATTCTGCCTAGCCCACTTTTTAACATAACTTCGAAAACAATTGCGGTTTTAAATATCGATTTTTATTCGTTTTGCACGTCACTATTGTAAACACTTTTATTTTTCAAATAAGACCAAGGAATTAATTTGTACTCCCAGTAACGTCACTTGCACATGCACCTTTTTTTTCAGAACTCGTTAGAATAGTTCTCAGTTCAAAAAGTCCACCATTTTTTTTAAATGTCAATGCAAAAGCCACTACAATCGTCCTTGCAAACGCCTTGGCCGTGGCGTGCGGTCGCCTCGCGATCTCACTACTCTTTGTTTGAAAACCGAACAGTTTTATATTTTTTTTATTATTGTTTATGCACGGGCTGTAAAACATTTTGTTGGGACTCCAAAGGTCTTTAACCTGGCTGGTAGCTATTTTTATATTGGTTTTGTTAAATAAAAAATAAAAGTAGTATTGTAATTGTGGGGTTTTTCGGCAATGCCATTGGGACAACTTAATAACAACGTAATGTTTCTATTTTCAGATTGAGGCGTCCTTTAGGTAAAGTTCTAGAAATCTCTTAAGCCGATACGCTTTTAACTTGCACAGAAGCATGCAAGCTACTTGCGTACTTCTGTGCAAGTTAAAGGCATGTGTATTTGCGGCTTAAAACACAAATTCTGACAGATTAGGAGGCCTGTGTCCCAGCAGTGGGAACATTATAGGCTAATTATTTATGGAGATGTGACCCGTTCTTCAAATAAAACAAAATCAAAATGTATTTTTCACCAGTAACTCGGTTTACACTCGCCACGGTTCAATCAGCCTCTAATCTCAGTTTAAACTAAACACTGATTAACAATCAGCTGTTAGTTGATTAGCCAATGATAAGTATGGACATGAATTTGAATTAATCTGTAATTATAAACCCTAATCCATCCGTCCGTGACTGTGGGGACACTTTAATTAATTATCACGCGAGTAAGGCACGGTGTTCACTAGCGGAAAGTCTGTCTGTAGCACAGCAATATTATCTATGGTCTGTAGGTATTAGAAAATTACATAACATAACATCACGCCTGTAATGCCCGAAGGGTTCGTCAGGTGTAACCACATCTTTCGCCAGTAATGTTTAAGTCCCATGTAATCGGGGTGAGCCTATTGCCATCGAACGGGCACAAATCCATAGACTGCATGCATGCATGCTACTGAGAAATTCTTTTTGGAAAAATCCAATAACACTTTGCCCGACCTGCAGTGCGATTCTGTAACCATCTCACCGTGAAAACTTAGGTGAAGTGAGCGTGGAGTGAGCTGTCATTCCAACTAATGTTAGGGATTGACACCATTGACAGCTCACTCTAAGCTCAATTCACCTAACTTTTCACGGTGATATTTTTACAGAATCGATCGGCTGGTGATTAAATCCAGGGGGTATACTCCGAAGTAGTATCGGCCGAATGTTCGGCCGTTTCCTGCTACAAAGTTTCTATTTGGTTCGGTCGGTCCCGATCCTACACTCCTACACTCTTTCGAATACTGACTATGGTCCCGACCCAACTGAGCCGATCCGAACTTTTTTCGCATTTTTCAATAATATTCGGTTCGGCCAAGTGTCGGTCCGATCCGAACATTCGCACTTAGCACTTCGGAGTAGACCCCCTGGACCTCATGCTCAGCAGTAGCGCTTCCGACCACTAGACCAACGAGGCAATTTTTTCTTATTTATTTTTAATGATCTGAGAAGATCGGACGGTGTGGTTATCCCTGAGGATGGCCTAATGTCCAGTAAAAAACGATTTTGGCTGAGATGATGATTCTTAAATGGCCGACCAGATTGTTCCCTAACTATACTTCTTCAGCACACCTAGCATGACCACTTCTATCAAGTTGCTCTACAAAGAATGGACGGTATCTGTATTTTAAAAAAGTGGCATTTGTTTTCTTAATTTTAACAGAAATCTTTTCACAATCTGTCATTCTGTTTCTACGGTAGCAAGTTATCTGTATACTCGTATTTCATTATTTACTGTGCTTATTAATGTTATAACCCTGTTTTTTTAGCTAATATCTACTGAGCTTATAGTTTTCCATTTTGAGACAAGTCACGCTCAACTCTCAAAAAAACTTACAGCATTTATTGCAAATAAACCATTTACAGGCACTTTTGAATTGTCCAGAAGTCGGTCAGCCAGAAAGATGAAGCTAGTGGCATTCCAAAGCGTAATAGAGGTACCCATGGAGAAGAACGGACAAGAAACTCTCTCAACCGTGTCGACGACAGGCAATTTTTTTTAACTCTCAAACTCCTACCGCCGTTGTACACCCAGCTTAACTGTCAAAACAATCAGTTGACCCAACAATGGCGTCGCATAATTAAACTGTAGTTAATAATCTAACAATTAGTTAGCGTCATGGCATGAGTAACTATACTTCCTTATTCTGTGGTCGGTTGAGGCAGAATAGATATTATATATTACATAACGTAACATCACGCCTGTAAACTCCAGAGGGGTAGGCAGCGTTGTATACAGGGTGGCAGGGACATTGACGCCCAACCTGTTACCATGGATTCAGTACATTATGATTCTGAACCCCCCTCGAAATGTTTCATCGGCTTTTTTTTCGATAGCCTATGTCCACTGCTGGGCAAAAGCCTCCCCTTTTTCCTTCCAAACCTATGACTTGAGCGATCTCTGGCCATGTTGGCCCTGCAAACATCGGTGTTATGAAAAAAAAAAATGCTGATCCATACATTTTGGCCGCATACGCATTGCAGTTTACAATGAAACCGCAGGTTTTTTTTTCTTAACCTTGTGTGTCTAGAATCATGTGCTGAATCCATGGTTACAGTTTTCGCGTCGATGTCCTGTCACCCTGTATGAAGTAGGTACTACATTTCACCAGTAATGTTGAAGCTCTATGTGATATGGATATAGCCTACTGCATGAGGATTTCAAAAAAAAACTTGCTGTTCCATACGTTTTGTGACCGCGTAGGTATTGCACTTTTCTATGAAAGAGAAGATTTTTGTTTTGATAACCGACGTAAAATTTCTACGCTATGGGGTCTAAACTCATGTGCTGAATACATGGTTACAGTTTGCGCGTCGATGTCCCTGCCACCCTGTATACATGGGACTCAAATAGTCCTTGCTAAATGATACCAGGCGCGAGGCGCTCTTACAAGCCGGTTCCCAGCCGGCTTCCCTTCGAAAATTCAGAACACAACCACTCTATAGTCAATTCATTGTTGAATGAATTTTTGTGACTTCAAGTGACAGCTATGTGAACAGAACCCAGCAATGCATAAATATGTAAGCTGTCACGCCCTTTATGCCTGGAGGCTTTTATTTGGGTAGTAAGTTTTTTTATTTACATTTTAATTAATTATTTTTTAGCTTGAGTACGTATAGTTTTTATTATATTTGTTGGTATATTGGCGTGGCTAGCTGACATATTATGGCAAATAATTTAATTTTATGTTCTGGTCTTGTAATGTTAATTACCGAACATAGGTACCTAGTATTGTATACAATCAATTTTTTTTTTAAATTGAACAGACAGCTGTGCTGCTGGGTAGTTTGTTGCGCCACTTCTTCTTCCCAGCGATAGCACTAGGAAGTGGTGAAGGGCGGGCGTTTTTGGGGACTGTCTTTTGTAATTTTCACATTCAAAAAGTGCTGAATCTCAGCCTAATTTGAATAAATGACTTTTGATTTTATTTTTGAATATATGTATTTCAAAAATGAATTGACTCGAAAAAAGTAGATCGAAATAGAAATTAATGAAACGGTTTCTTAAGACTACGTGCGCCACACCTGGCCGCATTTTTTTCGCTCCGGCTTACCTCTGTCATAAATTCACCCTTCGCTACTGGACTCTACCTACCCCTGAATATCTACAGTCGCGATAATATATTATGTTTACCTACGTCAATCATATTATAGCCAATCTTATTAAGTATAATTACGGAAACCACTGATCACAATTAAAGAAAATCGAGGCCAATTTATCAATTCCAGTTAATAGGTTAAGTATCATTCATTTGTTTGTAGTTGATTTATTGATTTTAACAATGGCAGGAAAAATGGAGGAAGGAGGTGACATTTTTATGGTGATAATTTTTACACAATTCGTCGATAGTTGATCATTGATCAATCAATGACTGGTGGAGCAGTTGAGCGATTGCATAATACACTAACCGTAGCAATGAATTGCAATTTGACAGTTCAACAACATTCATTGCGCTATTTACGTTGATGAGCAGACTAATATTTCGAACATATAAAGCAATGGATTCCTTCAGAATTATTGAAATTGCGACTAAAACTATGTGACGTAATAAGGGTGCTGGAGAGGAGAACGCGTATCGGTAAGCGTAGTTTGGGACGCCCCTCCTAATCTGCAGTCGCGACATATTCACCAAAAATATAAACAAATATGAGTCGATGGAAAAATAACTTTAATTCCTACACAATAAAGTTCAGTTTACGCTACAACTTCAAACATTTTTATAACTTTTATAATAGTGCTAGTCACTCTGAAATCTACTTAATTACCATTGCAATAAAGTTGATATTTGTTTAATTTAAATTTGAAACAAATAAAATTTGAATATAGATGGACCGACGATCTTAAAAAGGTGACTGGGACAGACTGGATGCGGTAGGCGGAGGACAGGGTGTTGTGGCGTAGCCTGGGAGAGACGTATGCGATAGGCTGAATTGATTGATTGATTTATTAATCAACTTCTATTTTTGCAGTTTTTGTTTAAGTATTACACTTAGATTTTAAAACCTGAAATACTGTGTATTTTTTAGTACCGTACTGAATATATTTTGAAAATAATTCCGCTTTTATTTGAGTGTTTTTTAGAGAGAGAGACAACCGTTTATTTCTTGTGTTTATCATCATTCATTTATTTATTTTCAGATCATAAAATTCAATTTCTTAGTTGTTGTTGTTTGTTTGTTTGTCGATGAATATTATGTTCATTTTGAAGTGGGATTTATTAAATCTTCGAATTAAAACCTAGTTACATATTTATTTTACAGGAACAGCAGTGCGATTCTCTAACCATCTCACCGTGAAAACTTAGGTGAAGTGAGCGTGGAGTGAGCTGTCATTCCAACTAATGCTAGGGATTGACACTATTGACAGCTCGCTCTAAGCTCACTTCACCTAAGTTTTCACGGTGAGCTTTTTACAGAATCGATTGGCTGGTTATGGGTTAGGTCGTGCCCTAACATAAACGATCGTTGCGCGATACACGTTTGTCACCCGTTTTTTCGGAAAACTAGAAGGCGCCTTCCGTCGCGCGTCGGTTGCCGTGACAAAGCGTTTGGGTTCGCTGAACAGAATGAATGCGGCAACCGTGTGTTCTATCGATGATCGCTGATATTAGGACACTGGGTAATAGACCTATGGGTTACCTAGAATTATGGGTTTGTAAGGCATATTTTTTGCCTCGAACAATGAGATTTTTTGTGCAACAAATAGAGGCATTTGTATGTAAATGAATAAATGATTATAAAACTAAAAATTCTCACCGTTTTTATAATCAGACATGTTGACAGCTTCCGTCGTAGTTTCCGGCACCAGGGTTGTTGTAGGAATGACTTCCTCTGTAAAATAATTATAATATTTATTTAAAAATGTAATTTCTATTTGCTATTCGTCTGCCAGTGCAATTTCACTAGCGTAGTCTTCATCAATATTTTCACCTATTATTTCTTTTTGTCGTATCAATAATTTTGGCTAACAGATACCACATTTTCGAAAGGCAACAAATGGGATGTTCAAGACAAATGGGAAGACTCATGCGGATTACACCTCGAGGCTCAGCTAGTAAATAAATAAAAAGATTAATAAATAGAACTCACCAGTAGGTTTCACAGCTTCCGTGGTGCTAGAACTAGTACCATTCATGTCACTGAGACTTTCAGTAACATTTTCAGACGAAACAGAACTGAAAGTCGTCAGACCGATACTGGAAGTCGAAGTCGGTACCGTGGGTGACAGTGTCACGTTGACAGTAAACTCTAGGATCGGTTGCTGAGTTGTTACAGTTGTTGATGATGTTGGGGCTTCCGTTGTAGTTGTTGTAGAAGTTGTTGTTGATTCAACAGCTTGTTGTTCAGTTGGTGTAAGTTCTACAGTTGTTGGGGGTGGTGTTTCTGGTACAGGTGCCTCTGTTGTCGTCGTAGTTGTTGTTGTTGTAGTAGGTGCAGGTGTTGTTGTAGTTGTGGTTGTTGTAGGTGCAGGTGTGGTTGTCGTTGTGGTTGTTGTAGTTACAGTTGTTGATGTAGATGAAATAGTTGTTGATGGCGTTTCTGGTTTTGGTGGGATTGTTGATATTAGTACCCAGCCTTCTGTCGGCCATTTTTCTGGAATTTATAATGAAGATATTAATAACTTTACAACGTAATAAAATTACAGCCTATAATGTTCCCACCGATTGGGAATCAGGCCTCTTCTCTGTTGAAGGCAGCAGTTCATGTACTAGCTACCCGAAACTGTCAAATTTTCCCAATCAACTTTGAACCTAATGCTTCAGCGATAAAGTTGAAAACCTATTAAAGAAATTTGACAGATTGTAGTACATACCTTGATGTGCAGGCATCTGTACTATAACATTCGTTAGTAAGATAACATAAGTACATAAAAAAATTACGAGAAGATTTTACGACTATGATTCCTAATGTTATTATCATAATAGAATTATGTATGAACATGAACATAACTAGATGATGTCATTGTTACTCTAAAAATAATGAAAAATATTTGAAGTTCCATAAAAATGTCTGGTAACAGAAGACTCATTATTTTTAATAAAGGTTTTTTTTGGACTATATTTTGAATAAAAAAACGAAATACTTGTTACTACCTTGTTAAATGTACGGTTGCGGAATACTAAGTTTTACGTATTTCTGATATTTAACTATAAAGTAGATAATAGGATAATATATAATCCTGCCATGTTTTGCCTCTGCACCACCCTAAGGTTGACTGGTAGAAAATGTCTCTGATCGGACCGACACATGGCCGAACCGAATAATATTGAAAAATGCGAAAAAACTTCGGATCGGCTCAGTTGGTCGGGACTCGGGACCATAGTCAATATTCGAAAGAGTGTAGGAGTGTAGGATCGGAACCGACCGAACCAAATAGTAACTTCGTAGCAGGAAATGCCCGAACATTCGGCCGATACTAATTCGGAGTAGACCCCCTGCTCATTGGGCTCCCCCAAGCATGTGCATCATAAATTATCGTAATCTTCAACCTACCCATAATACCCATAAAATCATAAATCCATCTCTACAAATCCAATCCTCTGCACAAATCGATACTTTTTCCATCTCGTTCTTTCCTCAAAAAACCATCTCAGACATCAATCTACATGTTCTTCACATGATCTGACCAAGATTATGTCTGGAATTTAAAAGAGACTGTGACCTCTGAGTTTGTTTCGGCCTTTCTTCTCAGAGTAGTCAGATAGGAAACGCCGACCTCATCTAGTTTTTAAAATATAATTGACGTGTAAAAGTGTTTGTGGAAACCTACTTACAGAAATAAAATCTTTTTTTTTTATAGGGTCCCTTATCTCAAAAGGAAAAATTGAACCTTTATAAGATCACTTCGTTGTCCGTCTGTCTGCCCGTCTGTCAAGAGCCTTTTTCCCAGGAACGCGTAGAGTTATCAAGTTGAAATTAATATTAAATACTGCAATCCCTTGAAGCGGTGAAAATCTAAGTCAACACAATCAAAAGACACGGGCGTTTATGTTCCGTTTATGCTGCATATTTTGACACTCGCAAGGGAATCAAAACCTACGGGTACTCCCCGTTGACCTAGAATCATGAAATTTGGCAAGAAGCATGTCATGTAGCACAAGTAAAGGAAAAAATCCAAAAACCGTAAAGTAGTTACATATCTACAAATTTGTACGGAACCCTCGGTGCGCAAGTCTGACTCTCACTTGACCGGTCTTTTTTTTTTCATTTCATCATCACGAGACATTTTGACAATTCTCACGAGTATCGTGACTCGTCAAGCTACTACTAGATAAGTGGAACACCACAGTCACGGTAATGACTTCGTGATCGATGCTTGATCGGGTACCGTTCCATGCTGCTTGGAACAGTGCCAACTGACAGGTTAGGTCAGTGTTAATGCCTAGTGCTGGCGACATACGGATGCGTCGGAAAAATAGAATATTGACAGAAAGAGGCGGCGTTAAAAAAAAACCTATGACATCCGATTGGTTTTCCGCCATACACGATGGGCGGGCACACCTAGACCCAAATAAATTGACTTATTACAAAGCATACATGTGTGGCTAAGTAATAACAGCCGCACGGGTCGATCGATCAGGTTAAGCTCCGCTTCCCTTCCCTTCTTTACATATCAAGACCCCTCCGTGCCTCAAAAAGCACGTTAAGCCATTAGTCCCGGCTGTCATTCGTGGATCTTTGACAGTCGTTACGGGTGGGAAGCCCGAAAGTCTGACAACCAGTCTTACCAAGGGGTATCGCATTACCCAGTAACTGGGTTGTGGAGGTCATGTAAAATACTGGTATTCGGCTGCATCCGGTTAGAATGGAAGTCGATCCCAACTTAGTTGGGAAAAGGCTAGGCAAATGCTGACATCTGAGTCAAGCCGTACATAATTTAACGACAGAGATAATAATATATGTTACTTGTAATATTTCTAAGAAGCAATTTGGAGTCGACACCTCACAAATGACGAATAATTTCTTCGAAATTAAGGTGCTAATGGATGAACGGTCATAACAACAATAGACGATTCATCATAACTTATTGGGAAGTTGTTTAAGTTGATAAAAGCATAAAAGTGATACGCCACGAAGAGAAAAAAAAGCTTCTAACTTAGATGTACGCATGGCAGGGACATCGCCGCGCAATTTGTTACCATGGATTCAGTACATGATTCTGAACCAGGCGTTGGAATTTATAGTGGGTTATAAAAAAAAAAATTGCTGTTCCATACATTTTAATGGCCTAGGTGCACTTTCCTATGAAACAGAAGGTTTTTTTTTATTGTAATTTTATTTTTAGTCGCTAATGTCTCACTGCTGGGTACCTCCCTGCTCTCTTCCCACCTCTCTCTGTCCAGAGTTGCCAAAGACCAATCTTTATCAAACGAATCCAGCTCATTCCACGCTTAAGTGGAATTGGGCTGGACACATCTGCTACAGTCGGACGATCAATGGGCCAAACTTACGACCCAGTGGATCCCGCTTAGTGGTAAACGAAATCGCGGCAGGCCCAGACGGAGTTTTTTTTAAACTGACGAATAATTTCATCGCGGGGGCCTTCAGAATATGCACTGAATCAATGTCCCTGCCATGCGTACATCTAAGTTAGAAGCTTTTGATTTGTTCGTGGCATGTGTCACTTTTTTGTTTTTGTCAGTCACCCTGTATAAATAAGAGTTGATTATATTTACAAATATAAACTGAGACATCCGGACAGGTTTCTCAATTCACGAGAAAAATAAAGAGTTTCGTAGAATAGTTATAATTAAGAAAAAAACCTGTTGTTAAGGCTGCAGATTACTGGGTAGATACTGAAATGCAATAGGACAATTACAGGCTTAGCTCCTTGACGAGTGAAGTGATTGATAGACCGTCTGACAGACACGCACAGCCTGGCGGTCTACTCCGACGTAGTATCGGCCGAATGTTCGGCCGTTTCCTGCTACGAAGTTACTATTTGGTTCGGTCGGTTCCCATCCTACACTCCTCCACTCTTTCGAACATTGACTATGGTCCCGACAAAACTGAGCCGATCCGAACTTTTTTCGCATTTTTCAATAATATTCGGTTCGGCCATGTGTCGGTCCGATCCGAACATTCGCACTTTGCACTTCGGAGTAGACACCCTGTTCTGAAGATAGAAACGCGACAGAAATATGAGAGAGGTTCCTCAGATACTGTAGATGTGATGTATTAGGAACGGGTCTTAGGAAAACTCCCGCGAATTATGAGTGGAGAAATAATTTGGAACGTTTACCTAGCATGATTACTGATAAATGCGTGCAATGATTGGACAGGTTCACTCAATCTGTGTGGTTCTTTCCTCAACCATTTCAGACACCAATCTACATGGTCTTCACATGATCTGACCAAGATTATGTCTGGACTTTAAGAGACTGTGACCTCTGAGTTTGTTTCGGCCTTTCTTCTCAGAGTAGTGAGAAAGGAAACGCCGACCTCATCTAGTTTTTAAAAATATGATTGGCGTGTAAAACTGTTTGTTTAACAGACCTACTTACAGAAATAAAATCATTTGTCATTTAAGGAAGATTGTTTGTTAGACATCGCTATTAACGGAAACACAGACATTTTTGCTCTTCAAATGAAAGGTATACTATAAATGGCGGTGTTCTATATGTATATTTAGGTACACCCCTGCTTAACCCTTCGGGAATTACAGGCGTGGTGTTATATGTATATGAGCTGTGTTACAAATTACAGTATGTTAAACATATACATATGTATACATGATTGACGTGTTAAAGTGTTTGTAAAGACCTACTTCCTATCCAATAATATTATAAACGCGAAAGTTTGTTACTCTTTTACGCGATAAAACAAAAACTAATGAACCGATTTAGATGAAATTTGGCACACAAGTAGTTTATAACAAGGATACTTTTTATCCCGATAGTCCCACGGGATCGAAACTTATGCGGGTGAAACCGCGGGGCGCAGCTATTACCGAAATGAAATCATTTATCATTTACTAGAGCTTATGAAAAAGGTAGAGCATAGGAAAAACTAAGAAATGCAAGATAGTTTCCAACTTAGTAAACAGAAGTAGATGACAAGAAAAACCTCGAAATACCTCTGTCATCAATCAACGGGCCCCGATTTCCCACAACGCTGAGAATTGTGATATAAAGAAAAGAAAGTGAGCCCTGTATCTAAAGTGAGACAATGCAATGAGTTTGACCCCAGTACGCTCGTGTACGACCTAGATACGTGACGAGTGTCCTAAGTATGGCGACAGTGGTAGGAATGAATTGAGGGAGCGACGAACTGGACAATAATAGACCATGGTAATGTGTAGAACATAAAACCACGGATGTCTTTCCCGAAGGATATACTATGAGAGTAAAGGAAGAGGCAGTGCCATTATGTTTGCGCACACATTTCAATCAATCTACTAAGCTTTTTGCAACTATTTTGGGGTCGGCTTCCAGTCTAAACGGATGCTGCTAAATACTAGCGTTTTATATATGGAGCGGTTGCCAATCTGACCTCCACAACCCAGTTACTGTTGTGAGTTTAGAGCTTTTGACTACCCGGGACGCATGGCTTAATTAAAGCACGTAACACTTTGCTCAACCCGAACGACGTGACCACCAGACTAACAAGGCAATCAAATGAAAATAAACTGCTATAAACATCAATCTTCTAGGACTGAATTGGCGCAGTACTAAGCAATTAGCTTCTGAGGTACAGGTCAACGGTGAGCAATAAATTGCGGTAGAAGCAAGGAACAAATAAGTACTTCTATTTGTATTGTATCTCCTTGTTCGGGGTCTTGATATTTGTGAATTACAATCAATCCCAATCTGAATCATTTTGAAGGATATTGCTAATCCATTGCTTCATATATGTTCAAAAAATGTGTCATGTGTCTGGTCAACAACGTAAATAACGCAATGAATGTTGTTGAACCGTCAAAATGAAACGGATTCCGATTGATCGTGTGTTACGCAATTAGGGGGCTGGTCTGTAAACTCAGCTATTATATAGGGAAAAACAGAAGTGAAATTGGTTGTCATAGGTTGGGCATGTGATGCGGAGGAATTTAAGACTTACGCGAGGAAAGTTTTGAGTAAGTATTGAATAAATAAGGTGAAAAATGGGAGACGAAACCAATTATCTAAGGTACTGCTTTTGTGAAAAACGAATATGGCTCGAAAAGGGGTGACTACTGAGATGAAGGTTAAAATATGTATGGAATAAAAACACGTACTGCGCTGCACGTAACCTTAACTGAAATAAGAATAGAATACCTACTCTTTTTTATGCACACCATATAAATTATAGACATAAATATACACATTTTACAAGGGGTGACACAATGGGCGGTTTAATCGCTAAGAGTGATCTTTTAAAGACAATCTTTGCGTGGATTAAAAAGGAGAAGTAGAGGCAAATACTGTAGGTAATCTGTGGTGTACCATTTACAATAAATACATATATAAAGTATATTATACTAATCTAAATAAATATATATATTTACTAGCTGCGGCCCGCGGTTTCACCCGCATAAGTTTAAGATAAAAAGTATGCTTTGTGTTAATCCTGGTTGTAAACTATCTGTGTGCCAAATTTCATCCAAATCAGTTCAGTAATTTTGGCGTGAAATAATAACAAACATCCATCCATCCACCAAGTCATACAAACTGTCGCATTTATAATATTACTAGCTGACCCGGCAAACGTTGTTTTTCCATATATGTACATTATTTCTAGGAAATATATATATATATTTTTGTATGAAATATAGAGGTTGGCCGATTCTCAGACCTACCCAATATGCACACAAAATTTCATACAAATCGGTCCAGCCGTTTCGGAGGAGTTTGGTAATAAACATAAACACGACACGAGAATTTTATATATTAGAATAATAATACAGATGTAACAGGAGCAAAGAAAATATATAGTGATGAAATGGGCATAAGTTATGATGATGCTGATGAGGGCAAAAGGATGACGAAGACCGTTATGAAGATCATCAAAACATTAGCAAAAAGATACCCACCTACTTCTAAACTTAAGTAAAAGTTGTATGCAAAATAGACACTTGTAAAAGATACTCTTGCATGTTATTGACATAACCGGTAAGTGACTAGTTTAAAGTCACTACTGTCAATCGTGTCAATATAGCACAGCAAATATTTATTTGAAACAAATAGGAGTAAAGGTGACTTTAAGTTTAAAACTGTTAACGATGATAAATAAACATACAAAGCTACCAACCACACTAAGATTGTAAATGCGAGAGTTAGGCTCAATTTGCACCGCCGCGGAACGGAGTGCAATTGAGTTTTTGTACATAGCAAAATGAGCTTTATGTCAACGGTCCAACGTACAAACTAGATACAAGCTTATTACTGCGGGAATTCCCGAGAATGCGCGAGAATTCTCCAGAGGATGCGCGACCTGTGCGTATGTGTGTATCTAAATTGTGCGTTACGCTTTTGACATAAAGTTCATTATGATTTGTACAAAAAAAAATCGCTTCCATTCAGTTCCACGGTAGTGTAAATTGAGCCTAAATCTCAATGTCTGCCTGTTTGGTACGTTCTCAATACTAAAGTCATCACCATCATCCACAGCCCGACTTTACCCACTGTTGAGGATAGGCTTCTCTTTTCATATGCCATCCCCACGGTCCTGTGTGAGCCTCATCCGGGTTCTATCCGCGATGGCAACAACGTCGTCTGCCCATCTCGCCGCCGGACGAGCGACATCTCGTCTTCCAATCCTAAACTACTAAACTACAGAACTGATTTGATTTTTGACAGAGAGAGATTTTTAACTAGAGAAAGACCAAGACAGAACTGACCCTAGCTCAGGGGCAAAGTGAAAAATCTATCTGACTGCCTTCATCATCTGCCTAGCCTTTTCCCAACTATGTTGGGGTCGGCTTCCAGTCTAACCGGATGCAGCTGAGTACCAGTATTTTACATGGAGCGGCTACCTATTTGACTCCACAACCCAGTCTCTGGGTAATACGAAACCCCTGTTGTCAGATTTTCTGGCGTCTGATGACCCGTAACGATCAAAGATCCACGAATGACAGCCGGGACTAACGGATTAACGTGTTTTCCGAGGCACGGAGGGAACTTGGTATGTAAAGATAATCACCCATCCATGAACCAATAAAGAGTATTCTATTCTATTCTATTCTATTCTAACCAACCACGGCAATCGTAGCTTAACCTGATGGATCGACCCGTGCGGCCGTTATTAGCCACAAGCCCTTCCATGTACGTGACTGACTTATGCTACCGAAAAGCTTCTGTCAATCCTGTTGAAAATCATTGTAGAAATAGTTACTTACTTACTTTCTCAGATCAGCACAAACTACAGGGTCAAATTAAGTTAGCTAGCGAAACTCCGCAGACTTATGAATATGTCATGTGGATAAAAGAGGGATAATGTCGTGAGGAAAGTTTTGAGTATGAATGTGGATGGCTATAAGAGTAGAGGAAGACCAAAGAAACGATGGATGGTCTGTGTGAATGATGATATGGTTAGAAAGGAGGTGACTACCGAGATGGCAACTAATGGAGAAGTATCATGGAAGAAGATTAAGTTCTGCGCCGTCTTTTAATTAATGATGAAAAATGTACATTACATAATGTACTCTTTGTCTTCCTTTAGATACCTACCTCTAGCATCCGGTTAGACTAAAAGCCAACTCAACATAGTTGAGAAAATTCTAGACAGATGATGTCCTCATCTACATATATACCAAGCTATATATTATCTACTCCAACAAAATCGTCTTTACAGTTTTACCAAGAAACTTCTACCAAAACAAACAGGAGTCACTTTCGCATTTTAGAAGTGTAAATTCCGTTCGACGCAAATACCAAAAATATCTAACCAAACGAGCTAAACCACATGCACGAGCGAACAAACAAACTTCGCATCAATTGATGTCATTCAGTGTAATACCCATAAAGTCAATGAACTTGTTTAACAAACGCGTAGGTAGGTGACAATCTGACAAGTGACAAAAACATAGGTGGCTAAAACGACATGCGGTGTTTTTGTGACGTCACACAAATGAGTAATAATGACAAACATAATTATGTACGTCTGTGGAAGGGTGACCACCTTTACATACCAAGACCCCTCCGTGTCTAAATATTCGAAATCACGCTGAGCCGTTGGTCGGGGCTGTCATTCGTAGATCTTTGACAGTCGTTACGGGTCTCAGAAGCCCGAAAGTCTGAAAACTAGTCTTACCAAGGGTTATCGTATTACCCAATAAGTGGGTTGTGGAAGTCAAGGCAGCAAGGTCAAGGGCAAGGTCAACAAGAGATGGTAACACGAATTATAAATCATCAGATCGTTATTAATGAGTCACTGCAGACCAAAGGCCTCCTGTGGCAGAAAAGGAAAGAACATAAAGCACTACGATTTCTCACTGCATATTATCATATTAATACAGGGTGTAAAAGACACATCACATACCTATCAACTACGCAAAAGTAACATTGCATAAAAATAATTGCTGGGAAATGCGGTAGTGCGCAATGTAACACGCAAAACATTGTGCTTATGGGTGCGTGCAACGGTACAGGGGTCGTGGGGGTATTTAAAGTTGTGTTATAACTTTAAAAACTTGTTTTCGTAAAAACAATCAGTAAAAGTAGGAATTTTTATATCTCTGTAACCAGAACGTCCCCAGACACGGTCCAGTACAAAAAAAAATACAATGACGGGTGACAAGTGACTCTCGGCTTCGTTAAGTGTGTTTTTACACCCGTTGTAATTACCTAATGTGTTAGAAAAATGAAATGGACGAAATGGTTTAAAGTAAAGCAAAGAGCGTCATAGCAAGAAACCAAAAATTACGAAGAAGCAACTCATCAATGACGTAGACATAACAGAATAGTTTGACAACAATCTTTCAGTTTACATAACTGATATAAAAAATAAGCCAAGTTGACGCCAAGTAAAAAAGTCATCAAGATTGAATTGATATTTGACTAGTCAAATCATTATCCGATGCTCACTACGTATTGGATGAGTCAGATCCTGATACAGTGGGCCTTGCATGGACCACGCGGAGTAAAGGTATCGAAAAATCGAACTATTTTAAAATTAAAAATATTCTTTTCTCACATAATATTCACAACATTGCGCCTGTAATCTGTAAGGGTTAGGCAGACGTATACATATAATGCACCCACATTTCGCCAGTAATGTTCAAGTACCATGTAATAGTGGGCTAGCCTATTGCCATTACCGGGCACGAATCCATACTCCTTTCTAATACTGAGAAACTCCGAATGGAAAGCCAATAACACTTTGCCCGTCCCGGGAATCGAACCCAGGAGCTCATGCTCAACAGTGGCGCTTGCGACCATTAGACCAACGAGGCATTCAGCAGGCCAATTCTCGTAATTTAAAACGATCAAAATCTAGTCGCAGTGTCATCTCAGCGACAAACAAATGTAAAAACTTGCCAAAATGTAGGGAAATTTGACGTATTTTTGACAGTTTTTATTCATAGATATGAATAAAGTGAAGAGTACATAATAAGACCAATCCATAGATATGAGTTGGTCTTATTATGCTTTTCGCAAAAATATAAGTTTTTACTCTACGCGTTCGTTCTAAGCCCACGGACTCTCTCTCTCTCTCTCTCTCTCTCTCTCTCTTAGTAAGTAAGCAATTTCTAACAAATTCACATTCACTAAACAATTCTGATCTAAGATATAGATCAGAATAGTATAATTAGTAGATTTATAGATAGTGTCAATCACTATTTAAATATGCCATAGGCGTAACGAGCTTTAATTTATGAGTTCAAACTTTTTTGTGAGAAAATTTAAACATTTTTTCGGAACGACATTGATATGTAATGCTGATGGTTTATTTGTTGAAAAAAAAAACAAGTTATTGTAATGAATACCTACTTGATAATTAGTTAGATAAAAAGCATGGTTAGACTTGCTATGTTGTATGGGTCAGAATGTTGGGCCACAAAAAGGATGATTGAAAGGCAATTGCATGCAGCTAAGATGAGAATACTAAGAGGGATGTGTGGTGTTACACGAATGGCTGGAATAAGAAATGAGTTCATAAGAGGAAGTCTGAAAGTGGCACCGGTAACTGAAAAGTTGTGTGGATATCAGTTGTCATGGCTTGTGATACGGAGGAATGAGGAAAATGTCGTGAGGAAATTTTTGAGAAAGGGAAGATCACAGAAACGATGGATCGACCGTGTGAATGATGACATGGTTAGAACGGGGGTGCTACCGAGATGACGACTAATAGAGAAGAATGAAAGAAAAATATATGTTGTGCCGACCACGAACAAATTGGGATAAAGGCAACAGAATGATGATGATGATGAAGTAGTTATAAAGATTACAAAAATAACCGATCGCGGCAGAGTAAACATGGACAAAAACTGCACCTAATCGAGAACATTGTTAGGAGAACAAAAACAGAAGTCTGCCTAGCAGTAGCACATTCCATAGAATCTTATTAAATCTCTATTAATGAGTTTGCATTTTTTAGCTTCTAGGACCTAAACTAAACTTCCTTGCAAAATAGATAACCGAGCTCTGGAGCCACGGTTTGAATTTTGTGTAACCTGTTTTTATGTTAATAAAGACATTTATTTTATTTATATATAGTCCACCGATATAACGCTAGAGTAACATTGCTAATTCATTGGAATCTATATTCCTTTGTGTGAACTAAATACCCTAGATCTGTTGTAACTGTATGTACAAATTGTAAGTAAATATAGTGAAAACTCACCGTCAGACTCTGTGATTTTCTCTGGCTCTTTCGTAGCAACTTCTACGGTAGTCAACGTTTCAACTTTAGTTGATTCAGTCGACACCGAAGCAACTAGTGGAGATGTAGGTGCTTCCGTCTCAGTAACCAACTGCTCTGCTTCTGTCGTTGAAGCAACCTCAGTTGCTTCAGTAGCTTGTACTGTTGTTTCTTTAACCGCTTCAGTGACAGTTGTTTCAATAGTTGCTTCGGAAATAGTTGTTTTATCAGTTGGTTTCTCCGTCTCAGTTGCAGGTGAAACTTCAGTTGTTTTCTCAACTTCAGACGTTACAGGGTCAGTTGGTTCAATCACTTTTTCTGTTACAGTGGTTAAAACAGTTGTTGGTGGCGGTGGTGGTTCTGTTGTTGTAGTAGTTGTAGTTGTTGTTGTTGAAGTCGAAGTTGTTGTTGTAGCTTCAGCTGTCGTCGATGACGCAACTGTAGTGTTGATGTATGTGATGGAAACTGATGATGGACGAGTGAATATAGGTTTTGAGCTTGTGGATTGAGGTAGTATAGTTATATTAAGTCTAGGGGGGATAGGTAAGGGCTTTTTCGTTGCCGGAGGTCGTTTATTTGTCGGCCTGTATGGTGGTTTTCTTGTAGAATTGTACACTGGCTTTACCGGCCTCGGTTTATAAGTAGATAATGTGTATTGAGGTCTTGTATGGTTATAAGGCTTTTGTGATGAAGGCCTGAAGGTTGGCCGTGACGGCTTACGTGTAGGTTTTGGCTTCAAAGTTGTGACTTTCGTGACATCCTCCTTTTCAGGTTTTTCAGTTACTAAACTATTCTCACCGGAAACTGTTTGGAATGTCGATAGTTTCATAGGCAATTCAGTGATAGGTGCTTCAGTGATTTTACTTTCAGCCTTCATTGTAGTTTCTACGATAGCTGATGTAGTGAACTTAACATCATCGTTCACAATTTTATTATCGATCGTCGATTGTTCCTCAGATTTCGTTTCTAAATCCATAGCCTCAGTTCTATCTAGTACCGTCTCAGATTTCTCTGTTACTGTCGTTTCATCTTTTTCTGTCGTTGTAGTCTTTTTCGTAGGGAATATATCTGGAATCTTACTAACAGTCGTTTGAACTTTATCCTCAATCTGTGGATGTACGAAATTCGCACTGTCTATTGAATTATCTTCTATGTTGTTGCCTATTATTTGTGGTAGGATTGTTTTGTCGGGGATCTGGCAACAGGATCCGAAGTAGAATCTGTCTATGCAGGTCCCGAGGTGGGACCCGTTGGCTTTGAGGCAATCTATGGCGAACATACACAGGCCTTCCTGTCCTGTTCTTCTTGATATGCAGGGCAAGTGTCTTATATTCCTAGCTAGTGGCACTGGACCTGGAAAGAGAGAAAGAAATAGGTTAGAATTTTGTCATAAAACATGTTAATTAAAAATTAGGTGCCTGAAATTTATAGAGATTATTGTAGGATTTTTTTTTTTGCTATGAAAGAAACAACGTAACATGAAATGTAACACACGTTGAAACAAATTCAGTTAGTTGTTGTGTAATAGTGGTTTCATGCGCCGGTTCCCAGTGAAACGAAGATACTGGTGCCGATTCCTTTGTTCACAAACTAAATTTAAGTTCAGTGCATCTTTTACTTTCTATTTCATTAAGAAACGGACAGAAGACAAATATTAGTTTAATCCTGTCAAATTAAGATACTCCATAGACAAGTACTCCAGAAATACGTCAATTTACGTCAAGCGCTGACTAATTTGACAGGACTAAATTAATATGTATCTTCTGTCTCTATGTTAGTTTAGTTTGTGAACAAGGAAATCGGCGCCCTGTCCAAATATATGTAATGCAACATGAAATGTAACACAACAACAAGGCGAATTTGTTTCAGCGAATGGTACATTCCATGTTACGTTTCACCAATCTGTAACCAGCATTATTAAACACGTCATATTTTTAACCAATTTGTTTGCTATGTTGACAGAATCTCTCAAAAAGTTTTGTATAGGTAGCCAAATTGAGCAGAGGACTTTCATCAACTGACGCAATGTGATGGTGTTGAAATTATTAAATTCTAGCCTTTGGTTTTGTTATAATTATGTGTGATTTTTGAGATTGTTGGTTAAACTATAATTGGCGACTGTGTAAGTCCGAGGCTATTGTGATATATAGTACTTCAGATAGAATAGAAGCTATTGGTGTACGGTCACAAAAGGAGGTAACCAGCGGCGTCGGGTATAGTTGAAGTTTAGTAAGAAATCGGTGGATGTTTTCGAATGAAATTTAATTTGATTTACGAACTGTTTGTTGTCTATTAAATAAATTGTTGTCTATTAAATAAATTAAATGCTATCCGAAAACATCAAAAGGTTTCTTACTCAACTTCAAAGAATCCGACGACTCTGGTTACTTAACTCCTTTGGTGATAAATAAATAAATGTTGAAACACCCGTAAAAAAACATGTTACATATTTTGTTATTCTACAGGTGTTTCAAACTTCCGTAAAGTACAGCGGTCAAAACTCCATATTATGCAAATGCTTGTACAGTGGGGCCCGAGCAATGCTCTCATCAAGTTCACTCATTTTTTATGTGTAATATGAATCACAGGCTGCGTATGTGAACATAAGATAAATTATAGTTGTATGTGAGATTAATTATAGTGGTACATCCTAAACTATTGGACCGGTTTCAACAACTGAGTTGAACCTGGACATTCCTTGATCTGTTTTTATCCAGAAATCGTTCTTCACCGTATGACGTTAAAGTAAATTCTTTAGTTAGTATTTTTTTGTTAGTTTTTTTTTTCTATAGTTAGTAGTTAGTATTTTTTTTTCTTTTTTATATAATTTGTTTTATTTTTATTTTTAACTGTGTTTAGTTTAGTTTATGATCCTGTACGAGTCGCAATAAATACTTTTTTTTTCTTTCTTTCTTTCTTTTCTAGTAGTTTTCCATAGGTTTATACCTACAGAGGTACCTATTCTATATCTTTTCTTACTATGAAATCAGCCTATAATGCCCTCACTGCTGGGACACAGGCCTCCTCTCAGTGAGAGGGAGTGGGTCATAATCCACCGCGCGTGCCTAGTGCGGGTTGGCACTATTCTAATATTATAAACAGGTAAAATTTGCGAGTTTGTGTAGGGGTAATCTTTGAAACCCCTGATCCAATTCCGAAAATTCGTTCACTAATGGGAAACTACAGTATTGCCAAGTGTATATAAGCGTGTGCGTATGTGTATATAAGTGTGTGTGTGTAGGTATATAACTTTTATATTATGCGGACGTAATCGCGGGCAGAAGCTGGGATTAGGAACATAAAAAACGAAATTTTTCATATTCTTCTTCGCTTTATGCGATAATAAACAGATTCATTAAATTCTAAGCGCCATATACTTTAGTAAATCGTGTCTATTATTGTATATGCCTTCAACATTGTTGTCTGTCAATGACATCGCAATAAAAACTTGTGATACTCTTTTGTTTTTGTTAGTGCTCATTTTAGAGGTCAGGAAAACAACGATATGAAATTAGCTACGAGTCTTTTATTTTACCATGATTTTTTCTATAGTACCTTATCGAAATAACCTTAAAAATGATGACACTTCTCTTACTAACTTCAGACCCTGGGCTGGGGTCAAAAAAAATATCACCACATGTATTTAGATCCTACTATATTCATCAAACTTTAAAAAAAAATCCGTGTGTGTTATAGTAGGTACTATCGCCAAAATCTGACCATTTTGAAAACCAAATCCCGTGCACATGATGACCACAGCTGCGTCCGTAAGTAAAACAAAAGAGGATCCTTTTTAGATTGACTAATAATAAGCGCTGCAAGCAGGAATAGTCCTTACGCGGTCGTCAGATATAGATTTTGGCGATAATACATCCAACCTAACATAGGTTGGAGGTTCGTAACGAAAGATTTTTCGGGATCCTTTCGGTCTATTTTTCGGCATTTTGAAGGGTTAACAACTAATAGGCAAGTCCAAACCTGGGCTTCAGGATTGGATTAGCATGTCTAAATCCAAAATTAATATATTTTGTTCACATAAACCTACATGGGCACTTATGAAACGTCAGAAGCGAGGTGCGCAGTTTCAATTGGTCGTTTCCTATGGACAAGAGCCTGCAAGAAACTCCACGGTCTAGTTTTGATTATTAACTATGGTTTCGGTTTCAGTACAAATTAGGAAATTATGACTATGCAGGAACGCACTCTCAATACTCAATACATTTATTTGCATTCCATAATATGAACTTAGGTGGTAGGTACGACGCGACGGTTTCAAACAAAGAATAATTTCGGAACTCAATATTCTCATTTATTCTTCCAATATTTCTTTCGAGTTCGACCGATGCCATCAGCGACATCTACACTCAGTTGTTGTCAACACCTATCGAGGTCTAACGCTAGTCCTCTTATTAATAACGAATTTATGTGATAGATGGCATGCTTTTAAAAAAATAGATAACGTTTGCTCGAGTCTAGGTAGTAGAAGGATGAAATACGGCAGTTGCTGTGTGTGGCCCATTGGCATAGCTAGGGATTTTGTTTAGGAGGCTAGCTTTCCAGGTGGTTATTTAATGAGAGATCATAATCATTTCATGATTCTAGGTCAATGGGAAGTAACGTGATTTTGATTAAGAAAAATTTGAAAATGAAAAAAAAATTTTTTTGAAGAGAGATTTGTTTTTTTTTTTGCGTTATTTAGAAACTTCTAAGTCAACGCAATAACCAAAATCCAATAAATTCCAAATTTCAAATCTACGTAGGTCCCTTGTAGACCAGAGTCGATAATTTTTAAAACTAAAAAAAATAATAGTAGGATGAAACCCATTAGAAAAGGAGGGGAATATTATAAAAATCAAAGGAAAAATAATTTACGGGCGATCTGAGGTCGGGAAGGGGATGGGGGTGAGCTTTTAAGGGTAAAAATCGGTTTTTCTCGATTTCCGGCAAAACTAAAAGTCCTATCGAAAAAAGTCAAATGGCAAAGTTGTAGGTAATAAAAATATCTAAAACTTTTGTATTAACACTTTTTTCACATAACCTCAAAATTTATATGAAAAATTAAAAAAACCAAGTTTTTGGTTTTTTATTTTTATCTTTTACAAAAATCTTTTTTTTTTAACGAAATTTGGTGAAAACTTACCTTTTTATGTCCCAAATACGCTGTAATTTATTTGATTAAAAATATTTATTATTTCACCTTATTGTGAATTAATATCGAAAAAGCACCCCAATTTTCAATCGAAAATTCACCCGTCAAAATATCAGCTTTTTTCAAAAAGTTGGTATGTTTTCTGTTCGCTGAAATCTCTATTTTCCGATGGTGAAAAAAAAAAATATGTCACCATAGTAAATCTTCTCAGAAAATGCAAAAAATCTAAAAAAACTCGAATTCGAAAACTGATAATCTGAAAAGACAAAATCGAATTATTAATGCCTTCACTATTTTATCGTGAGTATACACCCCCATAAAAAAAAATATTAAAGAAATAAATGTCAAAATGTATAAAAAATATATTAAAAATCTATAATAAATGTATAAATATATAAAAATATGTATAGTAAATATATTTTTAATAACTAACTTTTGGCCGATTTTCATATATATTTTATACATTTCAAATATATTTCAGATATATTCAAAATATATTTTTTTTATATTTTTAGCTATGTTTTTTTATGTCTTTTAAGATATATTTTGAATGTATCTATAATATATAAAATATACATGAAAATCGGCCAAAAGTTAGTTATTAAAAATATATTTACTATACATATTTTTATATATTTATACATTTATTATAGATTTTTAATATATTTTTTATACATTTTGACATTTATTCCTTTAATATTTTTTTTTCATGGGGGTGTATACTCACGATAAAATAGTGAAGGCATTAATAATTCGATTTTGTCTTTTCAGATTATCAGTTTTCGAATTCGAGTGGTTTCGATTTTTTGCATTTTCTGAGAAGATTTACTAAAGTATCATATATTTTTTTTTTTCACCATCGGAAAATAGAGATTTCAAAGAACAGAAAACATACCAACTTTTTGAAAAAAGCTGATATTTTGACGGGTGAATTTTCGATTGAAAATTGGGGTGCTTTTTCGATATTAATTCAAAATAAGGTGAAATAATAAATATTTTTAATCAAATAAATTACAGCGTATTTGGGACATAAAAAGGTAAGTTTTCACCAAATTTCGTAAAAAAAAAAAGATTTTTGTAAAAGATAAAAATAAAAAACCAAAAACTTGGTTTTTTTAATTTTTCATATAAATTTTGAGGTTATGTGAAAAAAGTGTTAATCCAAAAGTTTTAGATCTTTTTATTACCTACAACTTTGCCATTTGACTTTTTTCGATAGGACTTTTAGTTTTGCCGGAAATCGAGAAAAACCGTTTTTTACCCTTAAAAACTCACCCCATCCCCTTCCCGACCTCAGATCGCCCGTAAATTATTTTTCCTTTCATTTTTATAATATTCCCCTCCTTTTCTAATGGGTTTCATCCTACTATTATTTTTTTTCACTTTTTATTATTTTTAAAGGCTTCTACCCTGGTCTATTGAGTCTTAAAACGAACTAACTAGTTCGTTGATATTAATTTCAACTTGGTACCTCCACGCCTACTTGAGAAAAAGGGTCTTGAGAGACGGACGGAAAACGAAGTGATCCTTTAAAAGGTTCTGTTTTTTCCTTTTGAGGAACGAAATCCTAATAAAATGCGTTCACACAGTTAATACTTCTTCAATACTGTCGGTTTTTCTAGGGTGGGCAAAAAAGTTTCTAGAGTCAAAATCAAAAGTCATTTATTCAAATTAGGCTGAGAATCAGCACTTTTCGAACGTCAAAATTACAAAAGACAGTCCCCCAAAAACGCTCGCCCTTCAGGCAGGTCTTGGCTACTGCTGTTCTGTTGCCTATTACTGGCTTTTTGGGATAGGCTCTGAATATCGGTAGGTATTATTATATTTAGGTACATAGCGTATTCGCGACTACTATATGAACAGCTCAACTACACAGTGTTAAAAACGCTGTCAAACTGGCTTCATGCTTGCTGTCAAAGACTACCATATCCCACCTTTTATGACCATCTATACAGGGTGGCAGGGCCATCGACGCGCAAATTGTAACCATGAATTCACTCATTTTATAGGTTACCAAAAAAAACAGCTGTTTCATGGAAAAGTGCAATACCTACGCGGTCAATTTATGGAACAGCAAATTTTTCTTTTAATAACCGACGAAACATTTTAACAAACATGATTGTGAACCAAAAGAAGCCTTTTGGTTCACAATCATGTACTGTATTCATGGTATCAGGTTGCACGTCGATGTCCCTGCCAACCTGTATAAATGATCACATCACAATGTTCTGCCAAAATCATCACACATTGTGGACACCTATACATGAGAGGAGGAGAATATTGCTACCCATCCTCTTTAGATAATTTTGCTTACCTATACTTAGTCACATTTTACGACACCCACCCACCATTAAAATACAACTGCCTCATTTATTTCTGGGAACAACACGGTACATAAACACAGTATAATCATACGGTTAAGAAAACGTCTTCTAAAAGCAGGTTTTAGTTCTTAATATGATTGTATACAAAACATTTGAGACGTGTCGGCCTGTCGGTTGTCGGCAACTCGGCACTGACCATTGAGCCTTCTAACGGGTTACGGGTTACGGCTAACTACAATTTCTGACCGACAGGTTAACTCCGAAAACAAGTTTATTGATATTGTTACGTAGTGGAGTCGAATGGGAGTAGTGCAAGTGTGTTTTGTCATTAGAATGGCAGACGAAATTATTTATTGTACTGCTGATTTATAAAACTAATGATGTGTTTTAAAATATATATTTTGCTAAAGCTTTTAGGTGTAAATCGCCTTGTAAAGATGTAAATAATTAATCAATAATGTAGTTCTTGCAATAGTATTATCGCAAAATGAATTTTATCTTTCTACATAATATATCTAATCTCTACATCTATGAAACAAAATCTCTTTTCATGTATGTGTGACCGCTTAGAACTTCTAAACTACAAAATGGATTTTGATCATTTGGTTAGAGCATTTATTCCGGAAGGCTTATGTGTTTTTATAATTAATATTTAACTTAGACATGGCTCAGAAAACTCGATGTTTTTGCATGTCGCCATTGCACGCATGCGAAGCAAGGGCGGGTCGCTAGTAGATTACAAATAGGTCTATAGCTTCTACACAATACATTTCTCTACTTGTTTATTTATGACATGTAAGTAATCTCTAAAACTACATTTATACTTGTCAAATCCAAAGTACCTATTTAAACTACTTATCATACAATTACAACGCAGGCACAGAATTTAAATGCATTGATCACGTAAAACGAAGCCCCTCGACACTTAATCTAAATGGAATTACTTTTCACGCGGAATAACTGAATACCCTGCGGCGTGACTGTTTCGTTTAATTACTACTTTCATGGATGGATGGAGAATGAATTGAGTGTACAACTATAATATTATCAAGGCTCAGAAGGACCCCGAAATTCTTAGTTGCAGTTACAGGTACAGACAGCACATCAAGCTACTATAATCTGTCAAATTTCTTTATTCGATTTCCAACTTTATTGCTAAAGCATTAAGGTTCAAGATTGATTGGGAAAATTTGACAGTTTCGGATAGCTTGACCTGCTGGCGTCTGTACATTCACTGTTTGATAACAATCCGATTTTATTTATTGTCACATTTAATAAGAGAACCGTCGATACCACAGAGCACAACATCGCCGCATCGGCAGCATCTAGAGACGGCATTTCAAATATAATTCAAGTCACCTAAAGTGCGTTGAACGCATAACTTCTGTCATGGACCGCCTTCGAATACGTTATTTGCGATTAAACGGTGACACGCTTGGTTTGTATGGAAAGTGTTGATAATGCTCCTTTACCAGCGGCCGCTGAAGCTCTCCGTGCTCTGTAATCGATACGAAATGAAGAAGAGGACCGAAGCAATGACTTGTAGTTCCTATATGTCATCAATTTTTATTTTTTTTATCAAGTTGTATTTTTGAAGAACCTTACAACAAAAGAGCACAGGCTTAAAAAAATGTTTTATCTCCTACATATTTTTTTAAAATAAACCTTGTACTACTGTTAACCCCATGCACTGTGACAAGTCATCTCTATTCACATTCAGAAAAAAATAACTAATATTATTTTATTGAAGTAATACTTGTCCTACTGTAATTCCCCTGTACTGTGACCCCGTCTCTGTTCATATTCACGTGACAGTACAAAGTACCGTTCACAAACCAGTCGCGCTTGCACTCCTGACATAGTTATAATTGATAGGTTAACAATTACTACGATGTATCAGATTTTAAAGGGTTAACTTAAGCCGTCGCCTATTCGGGGTTAATTTTTAACCCTAAGGGATTTGTAATTATGACATCTTTCATATCATATAGACTAGCTTTTGACTGTGACTTTGTCGGCGTAGAAGCAAACTATTGCCATTAAACATATCCCAATGCACTTGGCAATAGTGTAGTGTCCTTTTAGAGTTTTTTTTTTTTTTGTAATCAAATTAAATCTGTGTGGTACTTTCCTCAAAAGACAATTTCAGACATCAATCTACATGGTCTTTACATGATCTGATCAAGATTATATCTGGATTTTAAAAGAGACTGTCACTTCTGAGTTTGGTTCGACACTTTCTTCTCAGATTAGTCAGATATGAAACGCCGACCTCATCTAGCTTATTTTCTTTATAATATGTGTATTTTTTTCATATACGTGTAAAAGTGATTCCGATATCTTATTTATAGAACACATTATTTAATTTCCATCAGTATTTCCAGATATATGTATACAACGTGTTCTTTACGTTATATAAACTTTGGCAAACGCTTTTATAGCTTTCACAAATCAAATCTAACAAAGGAAGTAGTACTTAAAAAGGCTTCGTTACAAAGATATTTGTAATTTCATTTAATGAAATTTAATTGAGGTAGAAAGGGTTTTAATTTGGCCTATATTGCCGCTTAGTGGAATTATAATGATAAATCTATCAAATGCTTCGGATAAAGAGATAAAGAGGCATGCACATTTGGTGATTTACGTCCAGTTATTTAGATTGCATGAAAAGAAATAAAAAATAAGAATTCATAAATGTGTCTATAATAAACAATGCTTATTTCCATGGTCTGAACGTCTGGTCGAAGTTTATGTATATCATCCGGAACACGGTGTAGGGGAAGTCAGCTCAAAGCGGCCATAGAAGGCAAAGCGGCCACGATTCATTTTTCGGATATTTGAAGTGATAGCGCGATGTTGCGATTCTGCACGCGTAATAAACCTCCGCCCCGTGCCGATAAGTCATTCGGTAGCGGTGGAAGCGAGCGGGTGGCGCTTAGTGACGAAAAATACGTTTTCGCGTCTTTTGTTAAAATAATACAAGGTAAGTTTAACCTGTTTTGGTAAAACCTGTTTAAGTTTAAATGCTTGCATTAGACGTGTATTGTTACTTGTCTATTTGGCTTTGTTTCTTAAGTATTAGCTCCAAAATTTGATAAATAATGTGGGAGTAGTTAATTTTTATAACAAAATGGGCGATAAGGGCAAAGCGGCTCGGGCAAAGTGGCCAGGTGACCGCTTTGCCCTTATTAAAATATTATGATTCGATTGATATGCTCAGTTATTTTGTTTAGATGGTCAACAATTACAAACGTAAAACTACCCAGGCGTCTTGGGATGAAGTTAAAATTAAAATTATTTTTGTTTGATTTGCATGGAGCCATATGAAGATCCACCCGTAGAGGACTGGATTCGCTGTGATGACTGCCAGTTATGGGCTCATGAATCGTGTACGACATATTCCGGAACTGGAGCTTACTACTGTGATAACTGTCAAGAAATCTGATCTCTGTTGTTATAGTTTAATTTTAATTGTTTTAATAAAAAAAGAGGATTGGTTTTGATAAAAGATGAAGACTGTTGAAAGACTTAAGTAATAGAAGTACCTAACTGTGATTAATAAAAATGTCAAGTATCAACCTAATAGGTAGCAGTAGTTCCTAAAATGTTAACTTAATATTACAAAGTTAAGTTAAATTACTTTTAAGACCGATTGTGATTAAAACGAGTAGAAAATGTTGATTATTTTATTAAAAATATGTTTAATAATAATAAATAATGGTTTTAATATATATTTTTTTATTTTTATTTTATTTTTATTTTCAAAAAATAAACATTTGCGAAGAATTTTTGGGGTGGCCTCTATGCCCTTACCACCATGGCCGCTTTGGGCGACCCCTCGGGCAAAGCGGTTTTTTGACAAGTTTTTGTAATCTACAAATCTAAGGCTTATATTTAAATTTGCGTGAAATTTAAATTGCAAATTACAAAAATTAAATAAATTCTCTACCTATTAGTATAAAATTATTTTCAAAAATGAATCGTTTTATAGGTTTTTTCTTAATTTAAAGTTAAGGTGGCCGCTTTGAGCTGACCTCCCCTATAGCTCTAACACAAATAAACAATTTATACCTCTTTATATAAAATAGGTTAAAGCTGTTTAGATAGATCATCGCTGCCTAATCATTGTCGATCGCGATGTTGTTGCTCAGCACCCTAATGAGTAACACACTATTAATCTCAATCTAAATCATTTTGAAGGATATTCCTAATCCATTGCTTCATATGTTCGAAAAATGTGTCTGCTCAACAACGTAAATAACACAATGAATGTTGAACTATCAACATTAAACCTATTGCTACTGTTAGCGTGTTAGGTACGGAATTACACTGCAGAATGTAATAAAATAATCGATGTCTTTCATTCCAAATTCAAATCACTTTTAGTCCCTAGGGATTAAAGAGCTATTTTAGTCCCTGTTTACGAAGAACACACTAGCTTTTTTTGAATAGATGTGATAAGAAGAAACGCGAAGATTACCGAAGCGCACACCTTTTCTGGTTTGACTGTAGATATGGTTTGGTTAATATATCGGTTTGTTCTACTTAAAATAGCATAAAACTATCGATGTTGAACGAAGTTTATATCGATCGAAATAGATCTTCTTGTGGGTGTAATAATACCGTTTGATTAATGAATTATTGTTAATAATATTCATTATTTATAACCATAGATAAAAGAGAAGACACATTAACCTAATTAATTTCAATGTTCATTATTTGTAGCTATAATAATTTTGCTATAAATTAATTAAGTATAGTGCGAGTTTGCTGTTAATTAATTTTACCAATTAAAAATAATTCGTTTATTAATTCGCATAGTTTATTATTACTTGCTTTGAGAATACATTTGATATCTCAAAATAATGCTATCTATCGCCTACGATTAACATAATAGAATTTTCAGACAATTAATTAGTTTTTTTTTTTGTTCTAATAACTAAAATATGATTTACTAGCTAGCCTGCAACTTCGTCTGCGATCCAGGATGAAAAGTTGTTAGTCCTTCTCCAGGTCATGTTGTACCCATGTGCCACATTTCAACCAAATCCGTTCAGCCGTTTTAGCGTGAAAGCGTAACAAACAAACATAAAAAAAATCAAATCAGAAGTTAAGAACACTTTACATAGTAAAAACATAATTAGGCTATAATGTTCCCACTGCTGGGGCACAGGCCTCCTCTCTGTGAGAGGGATTGGGCCGTTATCCACCACGCGGGCCCAGTACGGGTTGATAGATGTCACATGTCTTCGAATGTTTGGGTCTAGGACATGCCGGTTTCCCCACGATGTTTTCCTTCACCGTTTTGAGAGCAGTGCTGATGAAATAATTTACACAAAGTAAAGCGCCTGTCCGGGTCGAACGCATTCGTTTAATTATTCAATTTGAAGGATGAATTATCTCTACATTTTTTTATTAATTACCTTACATAACACAGTTCCGTTACTAACATTAATCAGGAAATATATTCAAATGTTTGTTTGGTAATCAATTGCTTCGAAACGGCTGTACCGATTTCGATGAAATGCATGATGAATCATAGCTTAGACAGGATACATATGTATGTTATAGAATATTAATCGACCGATCTCAAATCTATAAATTAATCAAAATGCGTTGCCCATTTTAATGAGTCCAGACTATACCCTGTCCATTGGGTAAATCGTTTTTTGACAGATGGAACTAGTGATTGCAGCAACGCACAATACATTGATTGATACACGTACGGTATTATAATAATGTCTGTAAGAAGCCATAAATAAGATAATTCAATAAGATAAGGCAGTTTATATATTTATTTTATTACGCATTTTAAAGTTAACTTTTACGCAATCTGGAATATGAATGAATATGTTAGGTTGTACGTTCTAAGACAGCTGTCAAAAAACGATTAACCTAATGGACAGGGTATAATTTGGTTTATTGCTAAAAAATATTAGTTATATTGAATGCCAGACGAAACTGGAACGAAAAACTATCACTGAGCGTTGCTTTTTGCTTTATCATACGCCCGATTTCTGGGACGAAAATTATCGATGCTTCAAAATTAAACGCCAAGTCAAGTGATGCGGTTGGCTGTTGATAATTCTTTGAACCAATCACAACAGTTTGTTAGCAACTTTGTTGATTTTTTTTTCCAGATTACGGGCGTCAAACTAGCGATCGGCCCTTGCCCGGGATGTGACGACTAGTCTAAACGTCGAGACCTGTGTTGTATCATACTTAACATTTTATATGCTATATACGTAACCTTTCGGAAGAAATTCTCTAAGTGATGGTGAAAATCATTTTCAGAATCCATTTTGTAGTTAAGAAGAACTAAAGCGGAAAAGTGACTTTATTACAGCTACAAAAGTGGTTAGGAAATGGCTTAGTTACCTAGTAGCCTATGTCCAGCAGTGGACTACTGCGCGTGGATGTAATAATAGAACAAAATACTAAGTAGGATATAGGATATCTTCCTTACTAGTATAGTATATAATAAACTATGAATTAAACACAAAATTAGCAACAAATTCAGGGACAAACACATTCAAACAATAATAATTGCAAATAAATGTTTTGTATACACTCCTAAATAGATACTTAGGATTTCCTATCTAATTGCGATCTAGCATTCGTTTGGATTGTTCAATTCAAAAATACACAGTTTATGATGACTTCCTTGCTTACTTCCTTCTATGCATCTACTTCATAATATTATTTTATTTTCTAGGCAAGTTTTTTTTATACCGCCCGTTTTTTTTACCGTCTGGACCAAAACAGTATAACCACGGAACGGAAAAACAGCTGTTCCGTGGGTATAACAGGAACGAAGGAAGAAGTACGAACGAAAGGAAGGAAGCCTGTGGCACTGAAGTTTCTGTTTTTACAAAAAAAAACCTACTAATATTTTCTACTAATATTATAAACCTAAAAGTTTGTATGGATGGATGTTTGTTACTCTTTCACGCAAAAACTACTGAACGGATTTGGATGAAATTTGACACACAGATGGTTCATAAGCATAACTAGGATACTTTTTATCTCGATATTCTTTTCACGGGATCGAAACTTATGCGGGTATACGGGTGAAATCACAGGGCGCAGCTAGTCTACATATAATTAAAAAATAAACTTAACCCCTCATCTGTTAGGCAGACTTATTAAGTTCGGTAACAATGGAAAAAGTAATTGTGTCTCATTACATTAGTGACAGACGAGACAGTTGAGGAGTTGAATGTTTGCAAAAGAAGAATACAAGTAGGTATCTAAAACTCTATAAGTATATGATTTTCTTAAGTAAAGTAAATCGCCCGATAACTTTTATTCGAAGAACAAAATTGTCGTTTGACAGTTTTAGTATGAAATAACTGTCAAAATTTCAAAATTATTCCTCGAATAGAGTGACTAGAAATTCAATCCTAAATTATATTGTCACTGACAGCAATATACCGCTGCATCGCCTGGGTTTTCCCATACAGCATCCGTTTAAAACGAAAAGAAAGTGGTGAATCAGGCATCTAGCGAGGCAGGCACGCCTTATTAGTGGACGGTGTTACACGGACACGCGGCCATTAAAAACACATTTAAGATAAGGTATGATCATACTGGTCACATTTTTTTTTATTTGTTATTTAATTTAATGTTCTGTGTCTTGTAATTTTAATTACGTTAATTATTGTACACAATCAAGTATTTTCTAACTGAACAGACAGCTGCGCTGCTGGGGAGTTTGTTGCGCCACTTCTTCTTCCCAGCGAAAGCACTAGGAAGTGGTGAAGAAAATTACAAAAGGCAGTCCCCCAAAACGCCCGCCGCGTTTTGGGGGACTGTCTTTTGTAATTTAGACGTTCGAAAAGTGCTGATTCTCAGCCTAATTTGAATAAATGACTTTTGATTTTGGTTATAATCGATAATTAAGAAAGATGGATGTCTAAAATGAGCACAGCATTATGCGGAGCGATGGCTGTTTTGCGTTTACCGCAAATAAACGTATTTTGTTTCTTCTTGTTTCTTTTAATGGCCACAGGCATGCCTCCTATTACATGGAACTTAAATATAACTGGGGAAATGTGGGTGTGCTATAGGTACACCTCTGCTTTCGAAGAGTAGATTTAGGAATCTACTCTCAAAGGTCATCTAACGGCGGGATCGTCCGATTCGGCGGGATCGTCCGAAAGGGTTACCGCTGCCCTGGAACAGAAAGGGCTAAGGAAGGGACACGGGTGGGTTTTAGTCAGTAAGAGTCTGACACTCCCTTCCGCTCCACCGATCACGCGATCGGACTCGCGCACGAAGGGTTCCGTACCATTATCTATAAAAATTACGTCTGTTGTATGGGAGCTGGGAGCCATAAATATTTATTTTATTTTAATTTTATTATTAAAGTAAAAATACAACTGAGTATTTTGTGAATATTTCAGGTGCCTTGCCTACCTGCTGCCATTATTGATATCGAGCAAAAAAGGGCAAAAAAATCGCGTTTGTTGTATGGGAGCCCCCCTTAAATAATTATTTTATTTTGTTTTTAGTATTTGTTGTTATAGCGGCAACAGAAATACATAATTTGTGAAAATTTCAATTGTCTAGCTATCGCGATTCTTGAGATACAGGCTGGTGACAGACAGACGGACAGACAGCGAAGTCTCAGTAACCGGGGTCCATTTTTACCCTTTGGGTACGGAACCCTAAAAATATCTCTCGATCGGACCCACAGCCACACCCAGCATAATAAAATCTCTATGAACAAAAACCCGACCCCATTTTCAAAGTAATTAGCCCTTATATCGCTCAAGCCTGTCACCGCAAGCTAGCCAAGACAAGTTTTTCATTAATATCACATAGTTTATCGCTCTCTAGAAAGCTAAGCTTCTTAATGAACGATAGGAATAACAGTAAAAACGTAGGTATGTACCTAATAATTGCAGGCTTAGTACAAACTATAAATAAGAAACAGGTTTTATGCGGATGTAGGGACTGGATTTGCTCATGTGGCTGCAGGCATTAGGAAAAGTAGGTGCGGTTCTTTTCTAGTTGATACTTGGGTCCACAATGTCTGACAACCAGTCTAACCAAGAAGTTTCGTATTACCAAGTTGTGGAGGTCAGTCAGATAGGCAGTCGCTCCATGTAAAATACAGGTACTCTGCTGCATCCGGTTAGACTGGAAGCCGAGCCCAACATAGTTGGGAAAACGCTAGGCAGGTGACGATGACTTGGGTCCACAATGTCTTGTGTCAAATAAATGGCGGAGATTTACCCTTAAAGCAGTGAACAGAGACGATTAGCAAAAATATATTGGTAAATTACATGTTAACTTATATGGATGATTGGCAGTTGTTGTTTTGTTTAACCAATCATAACAGCTGATATAAGAGTTCATCTGATTTACTGATCTTCCAAATTTCGAGGCCGAAAAGGTATTAATATAACTAGCCTATAATGTTCCCACTGCTGAGATACAGCGATGGCCTCCTGGCCTCTTCTCGGTGAGAGAGAGTGGGCCGTAATCCACTACGCGGGCCCACTGCGGGTTGGTAGATGTCACATGTCTTCGAATTTTGGTTTAAGGACATGACGGTTTCCTCACGATGTTTTCCATCACCAGTGTTATTTTAAGTCCAAGTTACAAACAACCCGGACAGATTGGATGCGGAAGACAGATAACTGGATGTTGTGGCACAGCTTGGGAGACGCCTCCGTCCAGCAGTGTACCGCTATAGGGTGCATTAAGGCCCCATTTAATAGTGGCGAAACCATGGCCGTTAAAACGGGTGCCATTAAGACTCTGGGCTCCGTTTGAGATATTCCTAATCGAAAAGGGTCCGTGGCTTAGGCCCCCAGTGGTCGAGGCACCTGTGGCCGACGCCCCCGATTCGATTTATTTAATTCAAAGCAATTTTTGATCAAATGTACTGTCAGGCACAACAATGTTTTACAAAAATAATAAATGTAACCCCGGCTGGTCCAAGGTCTGGAAAACACGCAAACACCAGCGCTGGGGCTCTGTCTCGCATAGGGTCTTAGCAATTATGCTGACCTGTTTTGCATTAATGTGACGCATATTCTCCCCCAACTTGTCTTTTTTTTCGTGTACGTGTTCTATCTCTGCGTCATGTCATGATTACCACAAATAAACGTATTTTCTTTCTTTGGAATCGAGTCCTGCACCCTACGGTAATTATTTGCTCTTGCAAGACTTGAACAGACATAAATAAGTCAGCCAATTAATACAACTAACAAAATCCTACTTCCATAAATCATAATAAATTAAAAACTCGTTGTGTGGAACCGCCTTTTTACCCAAAATAACGCAAGATAAGGAAAAAAAACTGAGTCACAGATGTCCGCCGGTCATTGGCCTACATTCAATAGATATACACGATTACTTTGGGTTCAGAGCCATCTGCCATAGCCACTGTTTTACAATATTCATTAATAAAATATTAGTATTATGAAATTAGGGACATGGTTTTTCCTAATGAGGTATTTAGTTTCTAATGAGTTGGGGCTTTGTTGTTGTTACGCTGGCTAAAGAGGACTTGATCGATTTTTTTTTCGAATTTTCTCTTATCAAGTAATCCTGCACCAAAGCACCTGCCATCTAATGTCTTCACCACTCTTGGTTGACTGGTAGAGAATGCTTAAGGCATTAAGTCCGCCTTTGTACCTTTTTGTGCGAAAAGTTTAAATAAATAAATCCTGTAAAAAGTGCTAAGATTGCTTAGTAACAAATAAGATATTGGCGCCGATTCCCTTGTTCACAAACTAAACTAAATTTAAGTTCAGTGCATCTTTTTATTTCATTAAGAAAAGGACAGAAGATAAATATTAGTTTGGTCCTGTGGCATAAGGGAATCGGCGCCATTGTTCATAAAATTCACAACACTGTGCGCTAAGGGGATTTCGGGTATCGTTACTGACAGAGACTCATCTAAAAATTGCTTTCATCAATTACCCTATTGTGGCAGAGGAATCCAGCATTTCCTGCTGGGAATGTTAGGATATAATTCCCTTTTAGTGCGTAGAGCCAGAGATCAGATTCTAATAGCCATAAAAGTTTTAAGGAGCATGGTAGATTCCCCAGAGCTACACAATACTTTGTGTACACTATTGGTACCTGACAATTACCTGCGTTATATGCCCCCTCGACGACACCGACTGTTCGCCACATGCCCCATATCCCATTGCCGCACTGTGTCGCGCGCGCAATCCCCGTTGTGTCGCATGCATGGTGCTATAAACTCCTTAATGGAGACAGTCCTGGGGGCCTACTCCAACGTGCAAAGTGCGAATGTTCGGATCGGACCGACACAACGCCGAACCGAATATTATTGAAAAATGCGAAAAAAGTTCGGATCGGCTCAGTTGGGTCGGGACCATAGTCAATATTTGAAAGAGTGTAGGAGTGTAGGATCGGGACCGACCGAACCAAATAGTAACTTCGTAGCAAGAAACGGCCGAACATTCGGCCGATAATACTTCGGAGTAGACCCCCCGGAATGTGACATCTTTAATGACACACTCAGGGTGATCATGTCAAATTGTCTCATGTTCTGTGAAAGCTGTGTTTGTTAGGTAAATAAGTTGTAGGTATGTTGTTATAACTTTTTTCGATTTTATTTTATTTTCTCTTCTTATAGTTATTGTTAAGTGTGTTTGATCTCTGACTTGTTATTTGTTTTTGAATTATGTTAATTATGTAATATGTTTAGTTTTACCTGTTAATTACTGTCATTGGCGCAAGCCGTTGTAATTAATTATAAATAAATAAATGATTAGATGTTTACAAAATGATACTTCCCTATGCTATGTTTACATCATCTGCCTAGCTTTTTCCCATCTATGTTGGGGTCGGCTTCCAGTCTAACCGGATGCAGCTGAATACCAGTATTATACATGGAGCGACTGCCCATCTGACCTCCACAACCTAGTTACTAGGTAGAACTGGCTGTCAGACTTTCGGACTTCTGATGACCCGTAAAGTTTGCAGAACACGGAACACCACTCGCTAAGTACCAGAGTCTGTCCTATCTCGTTCCGAGGAAGTACTTAAAAGCAAGTTAGAAGATAATCTAAGTACCTACTGATAAAACACACATAGGTACATACTGCGCCAACCTGCCTCAAGACCCGATAGTGAGCACTGAGCAGTCGCTCTACTTAAAACCAGACTCCCATATAATGGGTTCAAAAACTTGTTATGTGTATGAAAAACATGACCGGTTTTTTCTTTGCGCAAATCTGGCTTTATCTGCAGGATGGGTGGACAATGTACTGCTAGTCCCTACTGGTCTAACTACTAGGGTTCAAAGATGATTTGATTTACCTTGAGCTCATTGCTCTCGGTTTCAGAAGCCCATAGGCTACAGCTAAGTAATAATAATAATAATAATAATGCTTTATTGAAAAATTGAAAACAGCTAAGTACAAGATACATATACAGGGTGGCAGGGACATCGACGCGCAAACTGTAACCATGGATTCAGCACATGAGTTTAGACCCCATAGCGTCGAAATTTTTCGTAGGTTATCATGGTTACAGTTTGCGCGTCGATGTTCCTGCCACCCTGTATTATATCCTTCAATTTTAACGTATTTAGAATGAGCACAATAACACCATGGACTAGTCAATTATACCATCGAAATATTTCTTCAATCAAATCAACGACGGCACGGTTGGCGCAGTGGTTAAGCGATTGCCTGCTGCGCTGTGTGTCGCGGATTCGATTCCCGCACGGAACAAATATTTGTATGATCTACAAGTAGTTGTTCCGGCTCTGGCTGTTTGTGTATGTGAGTTTAAATGTTTGTAAGCGCACCCACGATATAGGAGTAATTCCTAGTGTGGGACAGTGTTTAAAAAAAAAAAAAAAACAATCAACTCAGCCTATCGCAGTCCACAGCTGGACATAGGCCTCTCCCAGGGTGCGCCACAACACCCTGTCCTCCGCCTTCCGCATCCAGTCAGTCCCAGCCATCTACTTTAGGTCGTCCGTTCATCTAGCTGGAGGGCGTCCCACACTACGCTTGCCGATACGCGGCCTCCACTCTAGGACTTAAGAAAATATTCTATAGGAAATATTTCTTAGCTCTAGTCAACAGGAGCCTTATGACGATATTTTTTTTTATATTATATAAAATTTTGGGAGTTTCTATAATCCATGTGACACATACTCATCCTGACTTATAAGTTTTAACTTGGGCTACTGACTAACAAACACACTCGTATCTGACAATATGACAGGTCATCGTCCATCAACCGGCATTCCTTGTAATTAACAACTAGCATTAAAAGTCAAGTGCTCATGGTTAGTATATAACGTTTATTTGTAAACCATTGTAAACAGTTGGGTCATGTTAAAGGCTCTCCCCCATAGGAGCGTTATTATCGGACGGTAATATCAGATGCATTATTGCGATAAGTATCTGTTTTCACGAAGCCACGAATTTACACACTGTTGCGATAATAACGACGCAATAGAAGTAGGACGTTTGTGTTTCTCCATCCTGCGATATTCCGATATAAGTTCTTAGAACATTTTTTATTAGGAGAAGCATCTTACACATACCTGCGTCAATATCTTAGTAATCGTAGTAACTCACACGCTAGAAATATCGCACGATAAAAACGCAGCTGTATGTCAAGAAATCGGGACGCGTTATCGCAATAACGCATCCGATATTATCGGCCAATAATAACGCACCTGTGGGGGAGAGCCTTAATTATTAGGTACATTGTTATACAGATGTAAATAGACGATAGGTACCAACTTCTTGTACAATTGAAGCCTTGGACAAGTTTGAAACAGGTTTGAATATTATACCTTTGTTGTTCATTTATCTCAAATATTAATCAACTAATTACAGCAATAAGAATGAATCTATCAACCCAAACAAGCACCGTCTGATGTAACTGAATTACAATTTACAAATTGTAACATATCTGAATTAATATCATGTCCACAAAAGCCCCTAATAGAGTTGAAATTAGGATAGGCTAGTTTCCTAATAAAATCTAATTAGTCCGTCGGTTATATTATCAAAAAATATTGAACCCGTATTTTTTCTTTTGTTAATAATTATATGAAAAATGATGAAGATATCGCCCGTTAAAGTTCCGCGTGACGTCACTTGCTTGCGACATTTTTGCAAAGAAGGAAGAAGGAAGACGTCACGACCCCCACTCCCAAATTTTGACGCGCTTTATCTTTATCATTTTTTGTTTGATTGACAAAAGAAAAAATACGTGTCGATTATTTTTTGGTAATCTAACTGACGGACTAAATATTATAATTATTTTTTTTTTACCCAGGCAACTACCTATTGTAATGGTATATCATATACTGTCAAATAATGAGAAGATTATAAATATGGGGGAGGCCTTTGCCGAGCAGTGGGACAATATGTGTAAACGGAAAAAAAAATTGGAAGATCATGTAAAAGAAGGAGGCAAACGAAAATTAAAAATAAATAACATCGTAATTTATACATGAGAACAAGAACAAAACTCACAGATATTCTCACCCGGATAGACGTCCAAAAATGGAGATGGGCTGGACATTTGCTACGCCACCCCATTAATAAATGGAGCAAGCGAGTCACCCTCTGGCAACCAAGAGACGGCAAAAGAGGTAGGGGTCGTCAAGTCAGGAGATGGGAAGATGACTTGAAACAGACAGCGGGACCAGTCTGGTTGAGAGTAGCTAGGGACAGGATCCATTGGAAGGAATTGGAGGAGGCCTATGCGAAAAGGCACACCGAACGTAGGGACCTCTTGTAACCCTATGTTTAGGAATAAAAGGCTATTATTATTATATTACTATAATAGACATTTATTTGGTCATCATCAGAATTATTGCCATACTTCCTTGTCTTCAACGTAGTTTTAAATCTAACAATTAACGTCAATCGACTCGTTAATCAAAATCGGCATTCCTAATCGATTCGAATGCCGATTATTTCGGAAAGCGAGCCTACGCGGATGACACACTGTCAACGACCTAGTTGCTGCTCCTGGTCGCAAGGAAGTGAAAGTGTGGTCGCTGGTCGCTGCCTACGTCGCGACCGAAATGAGGATAATGGCCCTGATTCTTTTGAGTTTTGAGATACCTAACTTACACACTTACTTTTTACTTTGTATATAATACAAGGGGCTTATCGCTAAGAAATAACAGCCGCACGGGTCGATCGATCAGGTTAAGCTACGCTTGCCGCGGTTGGTCCATGGATGGGTGACCATCTTTACTTACCAAGACCCCTCCGTGCCTTGGAAAGCACGTTAAGCCGTTGGTTCCGGCTGTCCTTCGTGGATTTTTGACAGTCGTTACTGGTCGTCAGAAGCCCGAAAGTCTGACAAGCAGTCTTAACAAGGGGTATCGTATTACCCAGTAACTGGGTTATGGAGGTCAGAAAGGCAGTCGCTCCATGTAAAATACTGGTATTCAGCTAAATCCGGTTAGACTGGAAGCCGACCCCAACATAGTTGGGTAAAGGCTGACAGAATCGATCTGCTGATGCTAGGAATTGACACTATTGACAGCTTACTTCACCTAAGTTTACACGGTGAGATATTCACAGAACAGCCGATCGATTCTGTAAAAATCTCACCGTGAAAAGTTAGGTGAAGCGAGCTTAGAATGAGCTGTCAATAGTGTCAATCCGTAGCATTAGTTGGAATGACAGCTCACTCCAAGCTCACTTCACCTAACTTTTCAAGGTGAGATTTTTACAGAATCAATCGACAGATCAGCTGTTGTCATAGAGTGTACGGAGTACATAAACATGATTTAAACTTTCGTTCAATTTAATCAAAGTCAAAACCCTAAGCCAGGTTAGGACTTGCTTTATAGCGATGTGCCGATTATAAATGTATTCATTAGTATTTGAGTAGGCCAAGGACGAAATAATTAGGTCACCCAACGACATTCTTCTGCCTTCCGCCTTCGACATTTGAATAGGTACCTATACAAATGTCTATAGTAACATATACGTCTATAGTATCTATATTATAGATGTTTTTTTTTATATTTCTATGGTAGAAGGCTGTAGTGGTGGCCCAGTGGTAACGACCGCGGCTTATTAGTTCTAGGTCGTAGGTTCGAACCCAGACAGGCGCTTTACTTTGTGTAAATTATATCATCACCCCTGCTCTCAAACCGGCGAAGGAAAAGATTATGAGGAATTAGGCATGTCCTAGAACAAACAATTCGAAGACATGTGACGTCTATCAACCGGCACTGGGCCCGTGTGGTGGATTATGACCACTCTCACCGAGAGGATTATGCTTATTAAAGTAATTTGAGAAAAGTTTATCTGGATTCTGTTGTATACTAAAGTTAGGTAATAATTTAAGTTTGATTCCCAAATAAAGTTAAATAAAATAAGAAATCTCTTTCAGAAAATCGGCTGATTCAATCAATTTTCTTCCACACCTTGCCCAACTAATTGAAAGTCTTGCTTCAAGCACAGTCTCGTCAAAAAAAAAAAAACTATATACCTATTCACTTTTACCGAAACGAATCCGCCACAGTATACCTCATTAGTGAACATACAATTATTTACACTCGCACTTTTGACCACTTTCTTAACCATTGTTGAGTAGACTGTGACATTTGCATGCTTCATTCGTTTTGGTAAATGAAAAGATGTTTTATTATGTCTGTTCGTATGAGGTGGTTGTCTAGCGAGAGAATGCTTTTGTTTTTAGTGTTTCTCAATAAATATTTAGATGATTTTGTAGCCAGAGGCATCTGAGCACTGGTGGCCCAGTGGTAAAGGCCGCGAGTAACGAGTTGTAGGTTCAAACCCAAGCAGTCACTTTACTTTGTGTAAACTATTTCATTACCACTGCTCAAAGCGGTGAAAGAAAATATCGTGAGGAAACGAAATGTCCTACAACAAAAAAAAATCGAAGACATAATGACATCCACCAACGCACTGGGCCCGCGTGGTAGATTAAGGCCCACTCCCTCCTCAAGAGAGGAGGATTATGTCCCAGCAGTGGGAACATTATAGGCTGATTATGCATCTGGCTGAAAAATCATCCAACACTGCGGCAGAGCTGCCGCTCTACTTGACTGATAAAATAATGAGCTCTATACAATGCATAATTAAACATTTATCCGGTAAGTACCTAGGTAAATGAACTGCCCATTATGTCTTTGTTGAGTAGGCTCATAATCATAGATTTTCTAATTTATACTAAACACGTTACACGTCCCAGAATGATAATTAGGTACTATAGGGGTATGAGGTATGGCTAAGTAATAACAGCCGCACGGGTCGATCGATCAGGTTAAGCTACGCTTGCCGCGGTTGGTCCCTGGATGGGTAACCATTTTCACATATCAAGTCCCCTCCGTGCCTCGGAAAGCACGTTAAGCCGTTGGTCCCGGCTGTCATTCGTGGATCTTTGACAGTCGTTACGGGTCGTCAGTAGCCCGAAAGTCTGACAACCAGTCTTACCAAGGGGTATCGTATTACCCAGTAACTGGGTTGTGGAGGTCAGATAGGCAGTCGCTTCATGTAAAATACTGGTATTCAGCTGCATCCGGTTAGACTGGAAGCCGTCCCCAACATAGTTGGGAAAAGGCTAGGCAGATGAGGGGTATGAGGAACAGAGTGTAAAGTTCACTGATCCTCCATAGAAAAGGGAGGATCCTCCGACCTGACGGGTGACGTGTCTGGTGAGCTACTGCCCGATGATTGATGTCGGGAATGCTAGTTGCGCGGTAAACTTTGCTTGCGCGATGCAGAATTTTTCGTGACGTCAGTGTGATGCGTAGTTCGCATGTGGCGATGTAGATGCCGCCACAGTACTTTACAATGTATATTATTATGGTAATTTCGCATCAGCCGAAAGCTATAATTTGGTTTTCTTAATTTATTTTTATGATCTTATAAAACATAAGGATGAAAGGGATACTCATTGTTTCAGTTCATCAATGATTATTGGCATTTGACAGTAAACTTTTCACTAAAGTTTCTAATTTTACGAAAGATTAATAGGAAAATGACTACCCCTCGTCTGCTAGGCAATTATTAAGTTCAGTAACAATAGGAAAAGTAATTGTGTCTCATTAGTGTCAGTTGTTGAAAATCGAGTTGCATGGCGTGCAATAGGAGAGGCCTATGTCCAGTAGTGGACTGCTGTAGGCTGATGATGATAAGTGTCAGTTGAGCTCTTTAAAATGAAATATTTAAGCAGAATTGCTCACCTTGCGAATAATCCATGTTGAGTATCACAGGCCCCGCCCTCACAGAGTTCAAACTTAACAACACTTGAAAGAATAACAGCGCAAATGTAAAATTCAAACAAAGCACTCTGAAATTGTCAACTGATTGGAACAAAAAACACTTTTTATGTACATCGTCACTTGATTTCTCACATTTGTCACTTTCGCCGGTCTGCGGATGGCTGTACGGCCATGTACTTAGAGGTGGACCCATTTTGTTTGCTTGTTTGTTCGTTGCTATGACTGTTGCATCGTTTTGAGCAATGGGTTGATGGTGGGACCTGGAACAAAGAGAATGGTGGTTAGAATTTGAATAAGAAATCAACATTAACTATCTAAAACACATAAAATTAGTATCCGGGTTCAGAAAGCTTGTTAATTTGTTACTTAAGCTCTTGTTAAATGATTATGTGGCTAATGTGGTAATGATTGTGTGGCTGCACAGAACGCCAATTCTCGTAATTTAAAACGTTCAAAATCTATTCGCAGTCTCATCTCGGCGACAAACAAATGTCAAAAACTTGTCAAAATGTAGGGAAATTAGAAGTATTTTTTGACAGATTGAGACTGAGATCAGATTGTGAACGTTTTTAAAATTAAGAGAATTGCCACTCTGGTATCAGCAATCGGTGTTTGAGAAGTTAGTTACACCAGTTAGGACAGATAGTGTTCTTTCACTCTTCTTTTAAAGACTACAACCGTTTGACAGTCCCTAATGTCAGGCGGTAGTGAATTCCACAATCGCACCGCGTGCAGATTTGAGATTTGTAATACCTATAGAATAGAATAATTTATTTCAAATAATTAAAATCCAAATCTTGTTAGTATATATTAGCAACAATATTAGCTTACAATTATGTTAGTATTGTTGTGTTGTTGTTGTGTGTGTTGTTGTATTGTTGTATTTGTGTTGTGTCAGTGTTGTGTTGTAGTTGTGTGTTGTTGAGTGTTGTTGTTGTTTGTATTGTTGTTGTGTTGTTATAGGTTATTGGATGGCATAGAAGCCCTCCACCCACCATCAAGGTAGTAACCAGTATTTATAATATATATTGCCATTCCAGAAGCAAACCAGAGGGGCGAAAGATTAGAATGCGATCGTTCTTTAAGTCTCAATCCGTCAAAAACACATCTAATTTCCCTGCATTTTTGACAAGCTTTTGACATTGATTGTCGCTGAGATGAGATTGCGACTAGATTTTGAACGTTTTTAATTACGAGAATTGGCTTGAAATGTCTCAGGAGCGATGAGCCTATAATATCTTCCTATCCCTGCCTGTTCGCATAGAATTGTTAATAATTCATATCATAAGGAAGCAGAATGCTACCCATAAAATTAATTACCTACACACTAAATCTACATAAAACACATCCTCTAACTAAGCACTTGGAAACCTGCTTATCCCCTTCACACAACACCCATATCACAAACCCGTAGGCCAGGAAACGGCGCGAGTACAGTTAGCGACGTCAAGTATCAACTCCTGCGCAGAGCGGTCAGTCGCGAGTTCGATGGGCTTAGGTACTTGTTATGTGTGGAGGGACTGGGAAGGGTACAGCCGTAATGAGGGTAGATAGAATAGCTAATTACAAAAAATAAAAATAGTCCTACTAGTATCCTACTAATAAACGGGAAAGTTTGTATGGATGGATGGATGGATGTTTGTTACTCTTTCACGCAAAAAATACTGAACGGATTTGGATGAAATTTGGAACACATGGTTTATAACCAGGATTGACATATAGGATACTTTTTATCCCGATACTCCCACGGGATCGAAACTTATGCGGGTGAAACCGTGGGGCGCAGCTAGTCTTATATAAAAAAGCATTAACCTCCTTTTGAGCTTCACCGCAGTCGGGTAAAAAATAGGTAATAGTTACTGACAGACAACGGAAAAGCCAAAAGTGAAATTGAAGAAAAAAAAAAACTGAACTGAACTGAACTGAATTGAAGTGATTGATTGATTGTTTGAAGTGAAATTTCTTAGGCGGTGATTCGATAATTGGACAAGAATTGCGAGTGAATTTTCAAGGACGCGTCACGTGTAGGCACATTACGTTACATGAGAGAGAAGAAAGATATAACTTTCTCTGTCTCTCACACTAAATCCCTCTTATTCTCTATTTTTTGAGAAGGTGCACTTCTATCACACTTTCCTGTTAATTTCTTACATCCGAATTTACACTTTTTATATGATCTTTTTTTTATTTTTATCTGAGAGGCAATTCTCGTAATTTTAATAACGTTCACAGTCTGATCTCAGTCTCAATCTGTCAATAATACCTCTAATTTCCCTACATTTTTGACAAGTTTTTGAGATGAGATTGCGACTAGATTTCCATCCTTTTTAATTACAGAAATTGGCCTTCAGATACAATACACCAGATACATTGCATTGTAATGTATCTGGTGTATTGTGTGTTTTTTAATCTGGGCTAAGCTTCGTGTCTCAATATGAAACTTAATAAAAGGTATTAGAACATTCTAGACACACTTACCGAGGTCGCTGATTGAGCAGATTTTCATAATTCCTTCTCAGTCACGAGATATTTTTTTTTAAAGTAGTGGCGCTAGTGGACCTGTGTGCGCCCTCTTAATTACTTCAAAACATAAGACCAGCTCGATTAATCCTAGATAAATAACCAGTCACAAGGAAACGCGCCAGTAATCGCTACAGCCGGCCCAGGTTAGACCGCTAGGAAAATAACTCGGCTACCGTTAGTCGGCTGTCATACCGACGGTGTCAATTAAGTACACATTGTGGCGACTACCGTAATATCTGGAGATTCTAGACGAGTTTTTTGTATAGGTGCGATTATAAAATCATCTAAGGCGCCTGGTTTATGGAGCTAGAGAGAGATGTTTCCACTGTTAGGACACAGGCCTGGACGAGTAAAAGAGGGGACCAGCGTTGTTATTCTGTAAAAATCTCACCGTGAAAACTAAGGTGAAATGAGCGTGAAGTGAGCTGTCTTTAGAGTCAAACCCTAGCATTAGGCGAAATGACAGCTCACTTCACCTAAGTTTTCACGGTGAGATTTTTACAGAATAGAGCGGCTGGGCTTTAATCTACCACGCGGGTGCAGTGCGGGTTGGTAGATGTCACATGTCTTCGAAGTTTTTGTTCTAGGACATGCCGGTTTCCTCACAACGTTCTCCAAGACTTAGACAAGAACATAAGACATAGTCTCGTTCCCTTATAACTTATACTGTACTACATATTGCTATCCCAGGGTCAGTTTGATTAAATAAATAATGATTTGTTATTCGTTTCAAATCTTACAACATAAGTAATTTATTCGAGTTTATTTTTAAAGTTACATGAAAAATATGTCATTAGATCTATCATCTGACTGCCAAGGGCTGTTATTTATGCAAAACCTTCTAATATACTGTCATAAATAGCTAAGAGATCCATCATAATCAAGATTATTACAAGTTATTCAATCATTTACGTAAGAGCTGACTTTGACAAAGTCATAACATTTATTACGTGGACATGTATCAAGTTTGACTGAATAATATAATAAAACGATGTCCCAATTACATATAAATATGCATTTAACAGTGATTCGTATATAATTATGGCAATTATTTAGAGTTATTTGAGTCAAGTAATTTGTAAATTTGTTTCGAAACATCGTTACGTACAAAAGACATCAACGCGTTCGCTTGCTTGACGATTATAATTTTGCTAAATGTGATAATGTCAATTTAGGACGCGAATTAATTCAATAGATTTGAATAAATAACGGTCGTGAATTTTATGATAGTATTAACGTTAGTTTTATTCAGTGCTGTTTTAGTAAATCTAAAAGTATTCCACACTCGAGAGTTTGTATAAAGTATGTTAGCGTAGTGAAGGACATGCCGACACAAAATAACGCGACGGAATTTTCTCAAGTTTATGTATTCTGTGAAAATATAGTCCCGGCTGTCATTCGTGGATCTTTGACAGACGTTACGGTTCGTCAGAAGTCTGAAAGTCTGACATAGTATTACCAAGCGGTATCGTGTTACCCAATAACTGGGTTGTTAAGGTCAGAGAGGCAGTCGGTCCATGTCAAATACTGGCATTCAGTTGCTTTCGGTGTGACTGGCAGCCGACCCCATCATAGTTGGGAAAAGGCTAGGTAGATGATAATGTTTTCTATAAAAACTACGAGACATCATTTCAGCCTTTAGATACCTATGTGACATCCACCAACACGCCTGGGCCAGCGTAGTGTAGTTTGGTACTTCAGGCCTGGTGTTTCATAGCTAATTCGAAGCATTTGAAAAGGCCACTTCTCGTAATTAAAAACGTTCAAAATCTAGTCGCAATCTCATCTCAGCGACAATCAATGTCAAACCCTTTCCAAAAATCTAGGATTTTAGAGGTATTTTTGACAGATTGAGACTGAGATCAGAAGGCCAATTCTCGTAATTTAAAACGTTCAAAAGCTAGTCGAAGTGTCATCTCGGCGACAAACCAATGTCAAAAACTTGTCAAAATGTAAAGAAAATTAGAGGTATTTTTTGACGGATTGAGACTGAGATCAGACTGTGAACGTTCTTAAAATTACGAGAATTGCCCCTCAGATAACGTTCTTAAAATTACGAGAATTTCCCCTCAGGTGTTAACACCCTGAACTTTCCACTGCGTAATTTTGGCAGATATGTAGCTATACTAAAGGCTGCGATCTAACTAAACTAGGTCAAAGGAAGTCTGCAGTGTCAATATCAAGTGTTTTTCAATGTTAGTCTGACTAACAATGGAGAAAGTAAGCTTGTCTGACTTAATGTTCTGTTTGCAGGTCTAACTGTAACTTTGATGTGGTTTAATTACTTTGTGTATATTATATTTTTAAATATTCTAAGAATGAATAAAAAACATTGAGAGTGACTAACAACAGCTTAGTGTGCATTCCGAGGCACAGATGCGTCTCCATACGTAATAGATGGTCACCCATCCGTGGACTAACCTCGGTGGGCGTAGCTTAACCTTGAATTTTTTATTCAGCCACGAGCCCCACGAGAATGTTTTCTTTAGAACCAAAAAATCATGCACAAAAATTACTTTTTGCCATGTATTTATTTAATTGTTCCTTTAATAATTACATACCATTTTGCGCTCCTAAAAATATTAATAAAAACTAATAATAATGATTGCGCCTCTTTTTGTGAAACTCAAGAAATTCTTATTTTTGGGGACCTAAAAATACTAAACAACCAAATCCAACCCATGTGGTTGGGGTACACTACTTTAGTTACTGGAACCAACTGTGAGACAAGGCCAGAACATTGAAAAGAATTTCAATGATTTAAAAAAGTGTGCATCTTTAGAACAGCAAGAAGGTTTTATAGGATCTGTTCAATATTTCCCTCGGGTTTCGTGTTACCCAGTAACTGGGTGTGGAGGTCAGATAGGTAGTCGCTAAATGTAAAATACTGGTACTCAGCTGCATCCTGTTAGACTGGAAGCTGACCCCAACATAGTTGGGAAAAGGTTAGGCAAATGATGAGTTAATTATTTCCCTTACTTTTTTTAAGACAACGGAACCATTTTCACACTTAAACACAAGACTAAAGCCAGTCACCCCGCCTTCGCCAACTTTCACACACATTTCTAACCTTTGCCGAACCGACTAACGGTTTACCGAACGACTGACATACATACCACACACATGCTAATGCCACCCTTATGTCTATACACCTAAGAGTGATGAAACTGTATAATTATATTTGCTAGTGAGCCAAGACGGTGCGCTCGAATCACATTATCACCTTTATCGTGATATAAATAAGGGTTATTGTAACTGATTTTTGTTTTGCAGATCTGGGCCACAGTTTTTGAGTTTTGTAGCTATTAGTTTTAGGCGATTGGGTTAGATTAAACTTAAGATTATCTTAATAATATAGGAACTAGACTTTGCCCGTGACTTCGTTCGCGAGGAAATCAGCGCAAAAATATATCTCTATTGACTTCGTTAATATCCTATAATGTTCCCATTGCTGGCACACAGGACTCTTCTCTTCGAGATCCGGGAGTTGGCTGTAATCTACCAAGCAGGCTCAGTGCGGGTTCGTAGATGTCACATGTGTTCGAGTTGTTGGTTCTAGGACATGCCGGTTTCCTCACTACGTTTGCCTTCACCGTTTTGAGGGTGTTGATAAAATGGTTTACACAAATTAAAGCGCCTGGCTGGATACGAACCCATGATCTACAACTCGTAAGTCGAGGTGGTACCACTGGGCCACAAGTTACCAAAGTCCCCTTTTTGAAGGGGTAAAAATTTAGTATCGTTTGGCAGGAGGTTGGGAGGGGGACGAGTGAAGGGGGGCACCCTCTCCCCGGCTGGCACCACTTCCATGAAAAGGTAACGCACCGTTCTTGAGAAAAACAATTTATTGTAACCTAAACTCAAAACACTTTAAAGTTGCTTAAAAAGCGTAGTCAAGGTCAATAGTTTAAAAAAAAATAACCACGAAGGGGATGGCGGCGTCTTCGAACCTAACCTGTCCGAGTCGAGGTGACCCAAGTGCCCCCTAGTTAAACAAAAAACCGGCCAAGTGCGAGTCGGACTCGCGTATGAAGGGTTCCGTACCATTATCTATAAAAATCACGTCTGTTGTATGGGAGCCCCCCTTAAATAGTTATTTTATTTTAATTTTATTATTTATCATTAAAGTAAAAATACAACTGAGTATTTTGTGAATATTTCAAGTGCCTACCTGTTGCCATTAATGATATCGAGCAAAAAAGGCCAACAAAATCGCGTTTGTTGTATGGGAGCCCCCCTTAAATATTTATTTTAATTTATTTGTTGTTATAGCGGCAACAGAAATACATAATTTGTGAAAATTTCAACTGGCTAGCTATCGTGGTTCTTGAGATACAGCCTGGTGACAGACAGACGGACAGACTGACGGACAGACGGACGGACAGACAGCGAAGTCTTAGTAATAGGGTCCTGTTTTTACCCTTTGGGTACGGAACCCCAAAAAGGTGCACAATATTTTGCATGTATAGCTATAGAAAAACCTCGAGTTCATCTATGAATTCTAGGTTTAAAATGTTTATGTTGTGCCAGTATTGTTTTAAGCAGACAGCTGTGCTGCTGGGGAGTTTGTTGCGCCACTTCTTCTTCCCAGCGATAGCACTAGGAAGTGGTGAAGGGCGGGCGTTTTTGGGGGACTGTCTTTTGTAATTTTGACGTTCAAAAAGTGCTGATTCTCAGCCTAATTTGAATAAATGACTTTTGATTTTGAAGCCTGATTGCATTTAAAGATAAAGGAAATTAAAACATCATTCTCAATCGTTTGAATTTAATGGAGGCAAAATGGTGTTTTGATTATGTTTAGCGCGACATTAGTAAAGATTTTTAGTACAGATGCCAGCACATCAAGCTACTACAGTCTGTCAAATTTGTTTAATAGATTTTCAACTTTATCGATAAAGCATTAGATTCAAAGTTGATTGGGAAAATTTGACAGTTTCGGTTAGCTTGATGTGCTGACGTCTGTACAAGCGGGCTTTAGAGTAATATTTTAACTCTATTTATTCTAACTCTAGCTACCTCCTGTTTAGCAAGAGTGCCAGCTCTTCTTGCGTCATTTATGATTGACTAGCTGCGTCCCGCGGTTTCACCCGCATATGTCTCGATCCCGTGGGAATATCGGGATAAAAAGTCTTTATTACTCCTTATAACATCAGCTATCTGCCAGTGAAAGTCCTCAAAGTCGGTCCAGCCGTTTCTGAGATTAGCCGGAACAAACAGACAGACAGAAAAGAATTAAAGTTTGTTTTTTTTTGTTACAAATACCGTATATAGTTTCATATGCATTTAGTAAAAAGCTGTTATTTTGACGTTAAAACAGACACTTCAGTTTTATTTATTTGTATAAATATAGATGTGAGAAGAAAGTGGTTGCGTATGACTGGACGTGGAGATATTACAGAAATGGTAACGACTCCTTTTTCAGAAACTTGTCAAGTCACAAAATAAGTGTAACAGAGAAAGTTTGACAAATTCCAGTCTTTTGGTAAGTTAACGAAAAACCGGCCAAGTGCGCGTCGGATACCATCATCTATAAAAATCACGTGTGTTGTATGGGAGCACGCCCCCCTTAATTTTTTTTTTTTTTTTAGTATTTGTTGTTACAGCGGCAACAGAAATACATAATTTGTGAAAATTGAGATACAGCCTGGTGACAGACAGACGGACGGACAAACGGCGAAGTCTTAGTAATAGGGTCCCGTTTTTACCCTTTGGGTATGGAACCCTGAAAAAGGATTTAATTACGATATCCGACATTCCAGAAGTGAACCTACGTCTGTCATTTTAATCATCATCATCTGCCTAACCGTTTCTAATCCACATAATCTTATGTCGGGGTCGACCTCCACTACCCAGTTACTGGGAAATACGATACCCCTTGGTAAGACTGGTTGTCAGACTTTCGGGCCTTTGACGACCCGTAACGACTCTCAAAGATCCACGAATGACAGCCGGGAACAACGGCTTAACGTGCTTTCCGAGGCACGGAGGGGTCTTGTTATGTAAAGATGGTCACCCATCCACGGACCAACCACGGCAAGCGTAGCTTTACCTGATCGATCGACCCGTGCGGCTGTTATAACTTAGCCACAAGCTGTTACTCGTATTACTTTATAATACTATCTGACCTTTCAACCTGGTTTCTGGACAATACGATACCCCTTGGTAAGATACTGGTTATCAAACTTTCGGGTTTTTGGTTACCCGTAACCACTGTCAAGATCTACTGATGACAGCCGAGATCGATGAAGGCTTAACGTGCTTTCCGTGGAATGGGTCTCGATACGAAATGGATGGTCACCCATCTTCGAACCCGACCCGTGCAGGTCGGTCACCACGAGATCCTATCATTATCACGACGGCACGGTTGGCGCAGTGGTTAAGCGATTGACTGCTGCGCTGCGTGTCGCGGGTTCGATTCCCGCACGGAACAAATATTTGTATGACCTACATGTATTTGTTCCGAGTCTGGGTGTTTTTCTATCAATAATATGTATGTATTTACAAAAAAATTGTATATAAGTAGTTTATCAGCCATCTTGTTACCATAACACAAGCATGTGATGAGTGAAATTTAACATGATATTTTTTTTTTTGGGATTCGTTAGTGTTTTGTTACTTAAAGTGTTGCTTAAGTAGACTGTTTTCGTTAGTTTTGTCGTGTTGTGATTGAGACATCGATACCCATAACGTCAGTGAAGTTTACACAATAAAAAGCTGATTTTTAAATTGATATTTCACATACACTAACAGCGATCGGTGACCCCACTCAAAAAATCATCAAAATTATTTCTTTTTTGTTTTATAGTGTTAAGATATACCCATCCAGCCGCGGAGTTTCGCTAGCTAATTTAATTTGACCCTGAATAGTTCTCAGTAGCAATTATAAAAAAAATAATAGCGTCCCGACCAATTTCGGTCACGGTGGGCAATCTCAACGGAGATTAGCCAGGTACGCAGGAGATATTATAGTACAATATACAAGTGTGTGCGTAAACACAGGTGCACTCTCTGTTCCTTTACTCTCATAGTCCGATGGGACGGCAATCCGACACGACCGGGGAGAGATCAGGCGCAGGACCAACGGCTTTACGTGCTTTCCGAAGCACGGGGGTAAACTTCCAAACTCCGAACTGTTACTAAGAAATTCCTAATGGTAAACCAAATAACACTTTTCCGACCTGGGAATCGAACCTAGGACCCCACGCTCAGCAGTCGCGCTTGCAGCCACGAGACCAACGAGGCAGTTAAATGCAATTATTGGTATCAGGACGATAGCCCATGCGATTGTAACAGGAAAGTTGGCCGATTCTTAATGGTTGTGTCAGTTAAGACGGTGTGATTTAGAACTTACTGCGATTATTTACTCAGATCTAGGTTTAATCTTAAAGAAATATCTGAGAGAAACATGCAAGGAGAAAGATGAGGGATAGTGGATTGCAATAGATATACAGGGTTTGGCAGAACGTTGAACATACGAAAATGGTGGATAGGTGGGGTCATCTGCTACTTACTCAGCCCTAATTTATTTGGCCCTGGCTACCTGGATATTAAAAAAAAAATTTTTTTTGATTTCTCCTAGTTACAACACTTTCTTTTAAAGTGTAATTTTTATTAAAAATGGGTAAAACAGGCAATATTGTTATTATTTTATTTTTATTACCCAACCGACCAACGCAACGGTTTAACGTGCTTTCCGAGGCACGGAGGAGGTCTTGTTATGTAAAGATGGTCACCCATCCACGGACCAACCACGGCAAGCGTAGCTTTACCTGATCGATCGACCCGTGCGGCTGTTAATAACTTAGCCACAAGCCCCTCCAACTCCAAACTAAGATAAAAAGATAATTGGAGAAAAGTGGTACAACACCACAACCTCTCACAAAAACAACTTTACCTTTCATAGAATACAGGCGCGCCATGTTTATATGTATATAAACTATTGACACTAATGATTTCATATTGAGATGTAGATCGGAAGTAAGATACGATAAATACTCATAAATATCAACACTCTCACGCGACAATGAATTTTAATCACAAAGATCAAGACATCTTTTCCCTTGGCGACATTTTTAGGTTAGTTCAACGACCGATCAGCACTCAACAGATGATCAGACCGTGATTAATGATTTGCGATTTCGTTGACGATAATGTTTGATGAATTATTTAGTGAAGTTTTCAATAAATGTGAGTCATCCGTTGATACCTATAAAATACTTGATCTGTGTGCAATTCATATATCACGAAATTTACCTGTTTCACAGTTTTGTATGGAAATTCGTAAAATGGTCCACCAATGTTTACACCAACTAAGATTGATATGAAATGAATTGTAGGTGATTAAACTATTATGTGTAACCATTTAACGAAAATTAGAGGAATTGCTAATGATCTGCTGGGAATTCAGGAAATAAATAGCTTTCAGAGATATTGCTTAAAGTGGCCTTTTTAGGCCCCCAGATCTGTGGTCAGATTGACCACAAATGTATGAATGGACCTACATCAACCTACATAACTTTAACAATAAACCAATAAACAGCAAAAATACTACACAAACTAACATAAGTACAGTTAGTTCAAGTGCTCTTTCAAAATATGAGTTACTGCTAAAATCTCCATTGTATTCTAATGAGTATGTTTATATGCATGAGATATAGGTAGGTCCGTATGTCCGGTCGGGAGCTCGGCCGAAATGCTGATGATATCTACTGATTATATGTAATTGTTTCACAAGCGAACGTCCAGGGAAATTTAGAAAAAAAATGGTAAGAATACGTAAGAAATTAGTATTTGAGTTTCCTCGCGATGTTTTACTTAATTTTTAGCTTGTTGTGGCTGTAGAATTGAAAATTGGCCTAGGAATTACATGTCGGGAAACACACTAGTACCGGGTATCCATCAAACCCTGTGTTTTTTTTACCTATTAAGTACTGTTAAGTATGGCGAATAAAATTCTAAAATTAAAAAAAAACTGTTACGTAACACTAGGCACAACAAACTCTGGAAGGTTCAGAATGAATACTCTTTTTTATTTTACCTTTTTTTTCTTTGTCTTATTCTCTTTATTTTTCAAAAGTTTAGGTGCAACGATTTAAGGATGAAGTTATAGAATAGAATGGAAAACTTTTATTTCAGACAGGTCCATAGGATTAGTAATATTTTTACTTAACTTCCAAGTGTTAGTAGGTTACAGACCTAGGTATAGGTATCTGTGTCTGTAACCTACTAGCACTCGAGAGTCTAACACACTTTTAGTAATTTCAAATTGTACGAAACCCTCGGTGGGCGAGTCCGACTTGCACTTGGCCGGTTTTTTTTTTACTAATGTAGGTGTTTAAAAAGGCGGCAAGCCCGGTGATGGCGGGATGAACTGGATTCCTTTGATAAAGATTGGGCCTTGGCAGCTCTGGACAGAGAAAGGTGGAAAGAGAGTAGGATGCCTTTGCCCAGCTTTGGGACATTAAAAGCTAAAATAATATTTTTTTGAATGTATCTCCTTCTGAGCGTGTCGACAGTAATCTAAATGGTTTCTGCCCAGAATTTGGCTAATTGTTTGGCGGCATCACCAGCGTCCATCAGTTCCTGTAACGCGCAGCCGACAGAACACGCAGGACACGATACCGTATGTAGTGTTACATATTGTATGGTGGTACGGAACCCTTCCTGTGCAAGTCCGACTCGCACTTGACCGGCTTTTTACCGCACTTTGACACAAACAGATCAAAGGCACAAGATTGACACATCCCAGTGATCTGATTCCTTTGAAACAATCTCTCACTAAGATTCTAATCAGCCTACGGTACCGACACGCTCTAAATGTTCTGTAGAAACAATTAAACTAATACCGAAACCGATACCGCTCTAAATTCAAACACCATGGAAGCGCGAGAAGCGAGAACGATACGGTATCAAAGTTTAATGAGACTTAGAAAAAAAAAAAAAAAAAAAAGGCCCGCTTACACGGGTAGCGGGATCGTCCGAAAGGGTTACCGCTGCCCTGGAACAGAAAGGGCTAAGGAAGGAACACGGGTGGGTTTTAGTCAGTAAGAGTCTGACACTCCCTTCCACTCCACCCAGAGCAGGAGGGGTCATTTAATGATTTCCCATCCTCAAAAAAAAAAAAAAAGGCCCCCTTACACCACAAATCTATAGGTACATATATTACATTGGCCTTAAAAATTAAGTTCGCATTTTTCCACTTCAGCCAGTGAACGAAACTGACTTCAGCTTAGATTTAAAATTCTAGTGATCCAAATCTTTAAACTGCTATAAAGGTTTTATTGGCTAATTCTACCTTTGACTTAAAATAATAATAAAAAATATACAAGTGCAAACATAATCATAATCAGCAATGTCCCCACTGCTGGGACACAGGCCTCCTATCTGTGAGAGGGAGTGGGCCATAATCCATCACGTGGGCCCAGTGCGGGTGTGGATGTCACATGTCTTCGAATTTTTAGTTCTAGGACATGCCGGTTTCCTTCACCGTATTGAGAGTAGTGGTGATGAAATAGCTTACATAAAGTATAGCGCCTGCTTGGGTTCGAACTCACGACCGACTCGTAAGTCGCGACAGTTACCTACCACTGCTCTCTCTGGTGCAAGTGGACCCAACATTGATTATCTAATCAGCTCTATACAGAGTGTCCCGAAACTCAACGATAACCTGGTACCGGGTGAGAGGCCAAGGTATACCAGTTATGAAAAAAATAAGGAAAAAAATCCATGTCACTTGGTCAAGCGATAATAGACATTTTCCGAAAAAGTTCAAAATTTTACACCCTTGGTCGCATTTTTAAGTACTGTGATCACAATTGTTTATAATTTTACAGTGATTTTTTTTAATAATGTAAATCAAATAACAGTGCTATTAACCGCAACCACAAATTAAAGTAATAAACATTGTTAACTAAGTAAAATAAATTAAGTTTTGATGAGTTATGGTTTACAAAATTATTGTCAGTTAACTTTGACACTCCATGTTGAATTATTACTTATTTTTTCATAACTGGTATACCTTGGCCTCTCGCCCGGTACCAGGTTATCCTTGAGTTTCGGGACACCCTGTATATGAATCATTACTAGCTGGATAGTCCTTTTAACACAAGCTAACCTAACTCTTGGTCTAAAAAAATAAAGAAAAACAAATGACTACACAAATGAATGAGTTGTAAGAACTGCCTTTTCACCTGCGACAAACAATAATGAATATTATGAATATGAACTATGAGTATTATTCCTTTTGAACAAACGAATTAAACTGATGAGTCAGTTGTGTATCTAGGCAATCTAACAGACAATGATCCATGAAATCATCATATTGCTAGATCTGCCTGTATTTTATACACTTGCGAGCAATGAAAAAGTTCCAGTGACAGCACCAAATTACTCCTAAACGGGAAAGGCTAGCTTAATGACGCCGTCTGCAATATTGAAGTACATTTAACAGCGCATCAGAATATTACCAACTAAAAACGTAAATATTGTGTTCAAATTTTAAATAACGGCAAAGGCATCGGCATTGTCTTTCATCGGCATTTTGTGGGTGGAACTTATTCATTGCTCGGCAGTGTATTTCATCATTTTTTAACAGTAATATCCAGGATGAGGTAACCATTGGGATGCTGGAGTGTGGATTTGTACGCGGCAATAAGCTCATCCCCTTATATAGGACATGGAACTTAAACATAACTGCCGAAACGTGGGTGTGTTGTACAGGGTTTGATGTTGTGCATGTAACATTGTTTGTTGCTTCCTCACACATAACTTCACTTCACATCAGCATAGGGACGACGACGGGGTTGGCAGTCGGCCGTTTCCTGCTATGAAGTTACTACTTGGTTCGGTCGGTTCCGATCCCACACTCCTACACTCTTTCGAATATTGACTATGGTCCTGACCCAGCTGAGCCGATCCGAACTTTTTTCGCATTTTTCAGTAATATTCGGTTCGGCCATGTGTCGGTCCGATCCGAACATTCACACTTTGCACTTCGGAGTAGACCTTCGGTTTCCCCGAAGGGTCAGGCAGGAATTATGGTGAGAATAGTATACCCATATTTTTCCAGTTATGCTTAAATCCCACGCAATAGGGGTGTCTATGATAATTATTTGATTTTAGTTATTCTCCGTTACATTTTTCCACGATTTCCATCATGTTTTGGTCGCCTACTGAGCAAATATTGTCAGGTACAGAGCGCGTGCGCCGCGGTCGTGGTGTATTATGCGCACACGCTGGCAAAGGCCTGTATAGACCTTAGAAATATTGTGAACATAATCCCCTTTATTCATAAACGTTGCTTAAAGTTAAGTAATGATTAGCGACTGTTTAACCATACATTTTTGACGTTTTAACGTCACTTAACTTTAATCATCGTTTATGAATAAACCCCTATATGACAAGCATACATTAATTATTTTTAAAGAAAGGAATTTAAATATTGCTCTATATAAAATATTGTTCGATCACATGGAAAACAGCCCACTCAATGACGGGTCCTAGAGATCAAATCATTTGTGAGTTTGCTGAGATTTCTCCGTTCATATGGTTAGGTAGGTATAGCCGGGCCCGTATTTGCTTTTCTACCGTAAAGTAGAATATCACTTGCACGTCATTAATCTATGTGACAGATATCTGTCGCCCTACACCGGCCGTCTATCGCCGTACACCGGGCACAATTTCTGATGGGATAACACTTCGCCCGACCTGGGAATGGAACCCAGCCCATAACGACATGTAGCGGTATCTACAACGCCACATGCGAACAACGCGTCATACTGACGTCACGCAAATCCTGCATCTCGCAAGCAGAGTTTACCGTGCCATTAGCATAGATACAATTTCCCAATATCAATCGTTGGGCAATTGCCCGCCAGACACAACATCCGTCTGGTCGGAGGATCCTCGATTTCCCTTTTCAATGGAGGTTGAGTGAACTTTACACCCTGTTCCTCATACCTCTAAACTGGTGACCCCGAACATGAACGTCAGCGCAGCCTTCGTGCACCTACTTCAGCGTGACGTCATCATCATTATCACTTCAAGCTTTAGCGGCGAGTCACCCAGCCAGACACAAAGACATATCACACCTCATGGGCCATGCCTCCTAACGTTCGTAGTTTCCTTTACACTAGGCGCATTGTAAACACACGATATGCAGGTAATTTGAGTAACAGTTATTATATAAAACGGCTCGATTTCACCTATAAAATGTAGCAATATGCGGGTAGATACATAATGGATGAAATAATTTCATTGAAAAAAGAAACCTGCTGGAGTTTTGTAGATGGCCAATGAAATCACGTTGCTGATTTCGCAATACTCAAAACCATGAAGAAAATCGCAAAAATACTGGGAAAGTTGGTACATCTATTTTGACATTTTTGCATTCATCTTTAAATCAGCCTGTCAGATTGTAATAATTCAGAGATTTAAAAAAATCGGTCAAGTGTGAGTCGAACTCGCGCACCGAGGGTTAAGTTTTTCCGATTTTTTCCTTTACTTGTGCTACATGACATTGCTTCTTGCCAAATTTGTGATTTGGCAAGAAGCAAATGCCAATGATTCTAGGTCAACAGGAAGTTCCCTATAGGTTCTGATTCCCTTGCGAGTGTCCAAATATGCGGCGTAAACGGAACATAAACGCCAGTAGCGCGTATTTTTTTATTGTATTGACTTAGAAGTTTGATTTTTTCACTGCTTTAAGGGATTGCAGCCCTGAGTATTGATTAACTTGATAACTTCATTTTAGTATATTGTGGTGTCTTACGACTTCTATGCGAACGAAGTCGCGGACAGAAGCGAGGATCAATAAGTTAGGGAAACATTAGGATGGAAAAAAGATTTATTCATTTTAATTACATTGTAATTATTAACATTCTAGTGATATTTATTAAAGAAGTCATCATCTACCTAGCCTTTCCCAACTATGTTGGGTCCGGCTTCCAGTTTAACCGGATGCAGCTGAATACCAGTATTTTATATGACCAATATTTACGAAGTATATTATGTTTATTTGTATTAAAAAAATATATATTACTCACAACCATTGTGTCATACATAAACTGAGGCAGTAAGTAACAATAGTTCTTGTGTCGGAGCTGTCAATGAAAATGAAGTATAAGAACAGAATAAAATACAATTAAAAAATAAATTAAATTAAATAACTTTATGTAAGTATATTCTCATATTATTTGTTTAAGTGAACTGTTTTTGATTTTATGTATTTTATTTTCTTTTTTACTCTTACACAAGCTTTCTACATCTCTTTAACTACTTTCCTGTCACAGGTATGCTGGAAGAGATTTCTATAGAAATAAGCATCACCTTTGTACCTATTATTCTGTGCTTTTTTTTGTCTGTTTATATAATTATGTGTGTGTACATAAATTGTAGAGTCAGCACACACTTTTGAAACCAAGTCATAAAAATAAGGAAACTTATTGTAGTTTTTTCTAATGAGGTCAGTATCAAAGATCGCCTTCAGTGTTCCGATAAAAATTAAGATTGCCATCAGTAATAAACAAACAAATCAGGTTGTTAAGCTTTTAAGAAACATTTTTATAACACAAGTAAATCTCTCGACAGCTGATTACATACGCAAATCATTAAAATGACATTCCATCTTGTGTAGCGACAAACAAAAGGAATAAAAGAAGGTTCTCACCTTAAAGATATGTTTATAAAAATAAACCTTACATGGCCACTTTTAAAATCCTATATTCACCCAAGTCCATACTTTCCAGTAAGGAAGGCTCAGCTCGGTGTTAACGACCTCAAAAACCTGCTATCTTTACGTTATCTTCAGAAAGTCAATTGAATTCTTGCAAACGGAATAAAACCTCCACAGTCATATTATTACCCGGCTGTATAATTAAATATCGTGGACTCGATTTTTTTTTAAGTTCAAATTGAGTTCTTTTTCGTAACGCTTCGAAATTTAAAGGCTGTTTGGCGCGAATTTAAAATTGGAGGAAGCGTTTGTCGCTTTTTTTTGTTCTTCTATAATAATTGTTGTTTTTACGTTAATGTTTTAGCGTACCTACTAACTAGGTAGCGTAATTAGCTACAAGCATACTGAAAAAAAAAATACAAACAAACAAGTGGTTTCGTGGTTAAATAATAACAGCCGCACAGGTTGATCGAAAGTTAAGCTAGGTTTGTCGCGGTCGGTTCGTGGATGGGTTAACCATTACATATCGAAATCCCTCCGTGCCTCAGAAATCACATTAAGCCGTTGGTTCCGGCTGTCATTCGTAGATCTTTGACAGTCGTTACGGGTTGTCAGAAGCCCAAGTCTGACGACCAGTTTTATCAACGGGTATCGTGTTACCCAGTAACTGGGTTGTGGAGTTCAGATAGGCAGTTGCTTCATGTAAAATACTGGTATTCAACTGCATCCGGTTAGACTGGAAACCGACCCCAACATAGTTGGGGAAAAGGCTGCCACATTTAAATAAAAAGCAACGCTTTCCTCATTTCTTTACCAAATCAAAAATCTGTGGTAGTCAAATGAGTCATCTTTTAGGTCGGGTCAATTTTAAGATCAATTTCTGATAGAATAACCGTGTTTTTATTTCCACTTAACTTCTTTATAGACACTGGCAACAACTTAATTACAACATCCCACACTAAACTATCAATCAAAAACGTTAAAAAAAAACACTCCATTGATCGTTTCAAAAAAGAAAGTAGCCGATATTATTAAGTTAGTTGTAATAATAAAAAAGAATGTCATAGTTTCTCGCTGTGGACATGGACAACAAAATCGGTCATCGCCGGCTCGGTTCGGATGCCGTACGGGACCGAGTTTCGTTCATTTCACTGACCCACATTCACAACAACGGAACGTTGAGACGTCACCATAAGAGATAACACATTTCGAATTCTTTGTCCTTGAAAAAGATAGCAGGGTGAGTAACTTAATACCTTGGTCAATAAAAAGTTTTTGGAAAAAAGTTTAGTGTGTTTATGGAAATGTTATAGCAAATTTATGTCTCTGGTTGCAATAAAATAAATACGCACTATAGCTGTGTGTTATGCAGAAATATGTGATTTTAATTGAAACATTTCTCAATACTTAATTGACAATTTAAATACAACAATCAGGCTGAATGTTCAACCTATTTGCCATACAAGTGTTAAGATAAAAAGTGATTTATAGTTTTAAAACGCGTTTCCTAGCACAAGTAGTAGTTAGCTACGGTCAAGAGGCTTTCCTTCGATAAACGAGTTGATTTTATTTCTCAAGTACGGACGGCAGTAATAGGAAGAGCAACAACCTATGATTGCAGGGCCGTTATTCCCGATCGTCTCGACCGAGCACTGATAAAACATGAAAAAAAAAACGGCAAATTCTTTCAACCATAGCTCCTATGAATTCATTCTTAAAAAGTAAAAACTATCGTTTGGAATTTGAATTGTTATTTGAAGCACGCAAAAAAAACAAATGAATATTTATATCGATCGCTCTAGTTACAAAAGCGCCAAAATTATGGCCCATAACTACAAATTATAAGGGTCATCAGACGCAACGGTGCATTGAAATCAATTTTTTATATTCACCTGTTTAACGGCCACCAAGACAAGACGAACTCTCACAATCACAGCGAACTCATTATCCACCAGCACTGAGGATTTAACAGTTATTCGTACTAAAACCGATGATTAACAACTCAAGACATTCGTTTCAAGCTCTCTTTGTTTAAAAAATAATATTTTAACATTAAATAGCGTAACTTTTTAAATGTTTCAAAAAATAACTTTGACAGTTTCGCGTGCGCGCGCTTTTTATTGTAACTTTTTTTGTTGGGTCGATGTAAGGTACAGGCGTTCGCCGCGTCAGCCTTGACCGCTACACGACTGCGGTCTCACTGAACGAACTGTCTTGGTGCACAGCGCTTGTGCTCTCGTCGGGCCATGTAAACAGCGTTGCCATAGAGACACTTACCCAGTTACATTGGAGATTTCTAGTTCATACCAATTTGTACGAGAAAAAATGGCCCGAACTAACTTTAATATGGCTACACGTATTTCTAGGCCACATCTAATAAAGTGCCTAGGACTGTTTCAAATATCAAAACGACTGTAATTAAAAACTAAAGCTTTCCTTGAAAATTTTTGTCTAAAAAATACCCAAAAAGGTTTCATAACAAAAAAGTTTGGCATAAAAAAATAATTTACGAACCTCTATGGAGGTTTAACCACTACACCTGGCAACACAGCATGTAAATTACTTTCCAACAGTTAGTTTTCGCTCGGTTGCACCGATTCCGGTCAGCTTTTATATTTTTTTTTCCGCTTAGCTTGAAAGAAAGCTTATCGATGTGGGTAAGCCCCAAATCTATTGAGCTTTTTGGATATCTATTAGTTTGGTAATAAAGCTTCATATCCCCTGCAGTTTCCTCAGTAGAGAAAAAAAAACCACCAGCAAATTATCATCTGCCTAGCCTTTTCCCAACTATGTTGGGGTCGGCTTTGAGCGTATCAGGAATGCAGCTGGATACCAGTATTTTACATGGAGCGACTGCCTATTTGACCCCCACAACCCAGTTACTGGGTAATCCGATACCCATGGTAAGACTGGTTGTCAGACTTTCGGGCTACTGACGACCCGTAACGACTGTCAAAGATCCACGAATCACACCCGGGACCAACCGCTGAACGAGCTTTCCGAGATACAGAGTGTTTTACATGGAACAAGTGCCTATCTGACCTCCACAACTCAATGACTTGGGTAAAACGATACCAGCAATGTCCATTAGAAAAGTCAATTGTCTGATTGACTTTTCAAATGGACATTGTGAATATAAAATATGTCTATCTCTATCTTCGAGTTCGCCAGAATCTCGCATAGTCTCAGCCTCTCTCATGCGGTAGAACTCTGTCTCATCGTCATTAGTATGCGATACCAACATAATCAGCCTATAATGTTCCCACTGCTGGGACACAGGCCTCCTCTCTGTGAGAGGGAGTGGGCTGTAATCCACCACGCGGGCGCGCTTAACTATTTATGACAGTATATTAGAAGGCTTTGCATAAATATTAGCCCTTTGCAGTCAGATGATAGATCTAATGACATATTTTTCATGTAACTTGAAAAATAAACTCGAATAAATTACTTGTGTTGTAAGATTTGAAACGAATAACAAATCATTATTTATTTAATCAAACTGACCCTGGGATAGCAATATGTAGTACAGTATAAGTTATAAGGGAACGAGACTATGTCTTAGGTTCTTGTCTTGGAAAACGTTGTGAGGAAACCGGGATGTCCTAGAACCAAAAATTCGATGACATGTGACATCTACCAACCCGCACTGGGGTTGGTAGATGTCACATGTCATCGAATTTTTGGTTCTAGGACATGCCGGTTTCTTGGTGGTTTTTATTCACCAGTGTGCAATAATCTCTTTCAAAATCTCGATGCATATTTACACTCGAGTTGGAGTACTGTTCCATAGTGCACATGGCTTGGCAAGAGCGGTATTTAATTTCATGACCACTGCTCTCAAAACGGTGAAGGAAAACATCGTGAAGAACCTGTGTTCCTGCAGTGGGAACGTTATAGGCTGATTTAAATACGTTATAAAAATGTCTGAATTGTAGCATAAACTGAACTTTATTGTGTATGAATTAAAGTTATTTTTCCAAAAACTCATACTTGTTTACATGTTTTGCAACCAAAACGCGAACTCAGGGTGGCAATTCTCGTAATTTTAAGAACGTTCACAGTCTATCAAATCAAATCAAATCAAAAGTCATTTATTCAAATTAGGCTGAGAATCAGCACTTTTTGAACGTCAAAATTACAAAAGACAGTCCCCCAAAAACGCCCGCCCTTCACCACTTCCCAGTGCTATCGCTGGGAAGAAGAAGTGGCGCAACAAACTCCCCAGCAGCACAGCTGTCTTAACATTACAAAACCAGAACATAAAATTTAATTATTTGCCATAACAGTAGTCTGAGGGGCAATTCTCGTAATTTTATGAACGTCACAGTCTGATCTCAATTTCAATCTGTCAAAAATACCTCTAATATCCCTACATTTTGACAAGCTTTTGACATTATTTTGTTTGTCGCCGAGATGAGACTGCGACTAGATTTTGAACGTTTTAAATTACGAGAATTGGCCTTCAATTAAGGCTTAGATTCAGTGTTAAGATCGCTCTTCTGTAATGTTCTGTAATTTGGATGGTGTACAATAAAGTGTATTCTATTCTAAGTATTTTAACCCTCATTTCCTATTCATCAGCTTCTAAGCCTTTGCATAATATCTCCGGAATACGTCGAAGGTGCGTCGTAAAAGCTAACAAATGTATTCTCGATAGCACTGGCGCGGACGCAGCATTACTTATTGATTAATAGCATCCTCATGCGAGCTGGCCAATTAACTTGCCAGGTATATTATGTAGGTTTATATTTATAGTGACACTAGCGTTTGCCCGCGGCTTCGCCCGCGTAGAGGTCGCTAGTTATCCCAATGGAAAGTACAGACGCCAGCACATCAACCTACTACAATCTGTCAAATTTCTTTAATAGATTTTCAACTTTATCGGTAAAGCTTTAAGGTTCAAGGTTGATTGGGAAAATTTGACAGTTTCGGGTAGCTTGACCTGCTGGCGTCCGTACAATAATCAGCCTATAATGTGCCCACTGCTGGGACAGAGGCCTCCTCTCTGTGACGGGGAGTGGGCCGTAATCCATCCACCACGCTGGCCCAGTAGACGTCACATACATCTTCGATTTTTTTGGTTCTAGGACATGCCGGTTTCCTCACGATGTTTTCCTTCACCGCTCGAGAGAGCAGTGGTGATGAAATAAATTACACAAATTAAAGCGCCTGTCTGGGTTCGAACCCGCGACGTAAACTCGTAAGTCGGACCTGTTACCACTGGACCACCACTCCACCACAACTGGAACGTACAAACGCCAGCACATCAAGCTACTACAATCTGTCAAATTTCTTTAAAAGATTTTCAACTTTATCACTAAAGCATTAACGTTCAAGGTGTATTGGGAAAATTTGACAGTTTCGGGTAGCTTGACCTGCTGGCGTTTGTACAATACCGGGATATAACAATTCCCATGTCCTAACACAAGTCATTGTCTACCTGTGTGCCAAGTTTTTCAACCAAGCCGTTCAGCCGTTAGAGAGACCAGTGGCGTAGTGGCAACGGTCGTCATTTACGAGTTGTAGGCCGTGGGTTCAATCAACTCCGCCTATCGCAGTCCACTACGGGACATAGGCCTCTCCCAGGCTGCGCCACAACACCCTGTCCTCCACCACCTTCCTTTGGTCGTCGGTAGGCACTTTACTGTGTGTAAATTATTTCATCACCATTGCTCTCAAAACAGTGAAGGAAAACATCGTGAGGAAACCGGCATATCCCAGAATTGTGACATCCACCAACCCGCACTGGGCCCGCGTGGTGGATTAAGACCCACTCTCTTTCACAGCGAGGAGGCCTCCGGAGTAATTGCGTAACCCACCTGTAACAACAGCTTTCATTTTGACAGTTCAACAACAATTATTGCGGTAGGTATTTACGTTGTTGAGCAGAGCAATTTTTCGAACATATGAAGCAATATAGCAATATCCTTCAAAATGACTCAGATTGTGTTTGATGGTGTGTAACGCTATTAGGGTGCTGTTTCCCAGCAGTGGGAATATTATAGGCTGATTATTTCCAGCCACTTAGGTGTGAAAAGGTAACAAACAGTCAGACAGGGTTACCTACTTTCGTATTTATAATACTAGTATCGATTTATGGCACTATAGACGTATTAGACGTGTAGGGTGAATAAATGCGTCTGTAGTCTATGATCAGTGTAAAAGGTGACTGATTAACTGTTTATAACGGTTTTAAAGGCTTTCTGTGGTCTGTTTTAAACGCATCTGTCGGTGGTGTAAACAAACCCTGTACAGGTAATTTTTTTTACGCAATCATTCAGGCAAGGAAACTACATAGAAATTAATATGTATTTATAATTAAATATTAAGTTTTCTAAGTAGTAAGGGTACATATATACGACGCCAGCACATGAAGCTACCCGAAACTATCAAATTTTCCCAATCAACCATGAACCTCATGCTTTAGCGATAAAGTTGAAAATCTATTAATTTGTTTTTCCGCCGTTCGATTTTTTTTAAATATCGCCGTTCCTGTAACCATGGAAAAATCGAAATTGCGCGCTATTTTCGAATACGAATTCCGACAGCACACAATGGATATGGTACCGCATGTGAACGCGGTCTGTTTTTGGTTTGATCGCTTCCGTTCTGGAAATTTTGATCTCAACAATGAGCCGCGTGGCCGACCGGAACCACGATGAATTTGAAAGTCGTAGTGGAAGCAGATTCATCTCAAACCATGTTGGAACTTGCAGCAGCCTTCAACGTAAGTGATAAAAATCTATACTGATTCATTTCCTTCAAATTAGAAAGATAAAAAGCTCGAAAAGTGGGTACTATGAACTCGCTGAACAACAAAAGAAAGAAAGAAAGAAAAATATTTTACAACAACAAAATCGCGTCGAATCACCGCTCAACCGGTCTCAAAACTATAGGAGAACTTACGACTGGAAACTCTCTGTCACCCACTATCCTACTCACCAAACCTGCTTGCTCCAACTAATATCCATTTTTATACGGAATTTGGATACAGGAAAAAAAATCAAATCCAACAAGGCGGCAAAACATATATTTGATTTTTCTATGTCATTCGACAATTTCATAGGTTTTCATAGGACGAAAATTGAGGTTATAGGCAATGATATACGTCATTGGTTATAGGTACAGACGCCAGCAGGTCAAGCTACCCGAAACTGTCAAACTTTCCCAATCAACCTTGAACCTTAATACTGTAGCGATAAAGTTGGAAATCTATTAAATAAATTTGACAGTTTGTAGTAGCTTGATGTGCTGGCGTCTGTACAATAATTAACCTCAATTGTCAAATGACAAGGTAACATTACACTTACGCGAACTCACTTGCGCAAAAAGACATTTCCGCGAATAGACTTTTGCGCGAATGGACTTTTGCGCGAATGGGCTTTTGCGCGAAGGGACACCTGCGCGAAAGACATTTCCACGAAAGACACTTGCGCGAACTCACTTGCGCAAAAAGACATTTCCGCGAATAGACATTTGCGCGAATGTACTTTTGTGCAAAGGGAGACTTGCGCGAAAGACACTTGCTCGAATCCACTTGCGCAAAAACACAGTAGCGCGTAAATGTTGCGGAGATGAGATTTCTTCATAACATAACGTCTGTATTATTTCAAAGGTTGGGCAGGGGTGTACAATACACCCACAATTCGCCGGTAATTATTCTGCAAGCTATGTTGGTAACTCCGCTTCTTTTCCAGATAATTTCATTCCTGATTTTATTAAACGTTATACGCATATCTGCCTCTATGTAAAATAATATTGATAAAGCATCGAGTCTTTCCCACGTCAACGCAAAAACATCTCCCGCCGACAAATCGCGCGGGTTTTCAAACAGCCTTGCCTTACATGTGCTAGTTTATGGTGCTCCCCGAGACTTGATACCCTAAGCAATTGCTTATTTTGTTTATGAGCTAAACCGGAACTGTTTGTGACTCATCAGTATAACCTCAATAAAACTACTTTCATCGCATTTTTGTACAGACGCTAACAGGTCAAGCTAGCCGAAACTGTCAAATTTTCCCAATCAACCTTGAACTTAATACTTTAGCGATAAAGTTGAAAATCTTTTAAAGAAATTTGACAGATTTTAGTAACTTGATGTGCTGACATCTGTACACAAAATCTCCATAACTCTGTTTATCTTAAATATTCGAAACAGAATGACTCAAACGAATAATATTACATTCCTAACACAGTGTTAATGCAGTGTTAACAGTAACTGTCACCTTTTAAATATGTAAGACATGTTCCGGTATTTTAATTGCAGCTAATCTATATCTATACAACCCTAATCTCTTCAGGGCGAGAGTGAATAGGCTTCTTCTGCAGCCCCGGATCTAGGGGAGGGCAAGCCGGGGCCTACGCCCCGAGCGGCAAGTTCAGAGGGCGGCCAAATTCACACTTTACAGACGAATGGACAACTCATCATTTACTTAACTTTGACCACGGAATAAATAATAGTACAAGTACAGAAATTTCATGGCCATATCAACTCGACCGATACCCAGAGCGCGGAACGAGACGTGCTGCACGAACATTTATATACTCAGGCAGGTCATCTCTTAACTGCTATAAAGGATTTTAAATTTATTCTTAATTTAACTATTTGGGCAAATATTCTCCGCGAAATCAATCGAGTGAATTTAGAAATTCAGAAAGAAGATATTATCCTTGCCCGTTCCGTCGCAATAATGGATGGTCGGCTCAAAACTTTGCAAAAAATGAGACAAAATCCAATGGAATATTGGATAAAAGAGGCTGGAGAAATTGCTGAAAAAAGTGGTGTTGACCCTATTTTGCAAAACAAACGAATTCCGAAACGTAAAAAACGTTTTGGTGAGAAGACGATTTACAAACACTCCAACCTGTTCAACTATTTTCTAAAGAAATAATTATGGTATTTGATCGAATCAATATCAGAAATTAAAAAGAGGTTTGATTGTGCTACCATGCTGAATTTGAATTTTGCTTTTCTTAATGGTACTAATATTTTGAAAATGTCAATTGAAGAACTGCAAAAGTATGGAGCAGCAGTGCGATTCTGTAACCATCTCACCGTGAAAACTTAGGTGAGGTGAGCGTGGAGTGAGCTGTCATTCCAAATCATGCTAGGGATTGACACTACTGACAACTCACACTACATCAAGCTCACTTCACTTGAGTTTTCACGGTGAGATTTTTACAGAATCGACCGGCAGATCTGGCTCAAAAATACGAGCGAGATTTAAGCGCCGTTGAATTCTGCCAGGAGCTTTACGTTTTTAAAGAGCAAGCTCCGCTTTTATTTGGTGATATAGAAAAGGCTAACGGTTTCTATCTCTTGCAACAGATCTATGCGCATGATTTGCAGGATGCTTTTCCTAATATTTGCATTGCCCTGCGAATTTACTCTACGCTTCCTACTACATCCGCAAGCTGCGAGCGAAGTTTTAGCAAACTAAAACTAATTAAAAATTATTTGCGATCTTCTATGAGCCAGGAACGCTTATCGAGTCTTGCAATCTTAGCGATAGATAATCGAATTTACGAATTCGAAATTTTGCTTTTTTTTAAGTTAAAAATAAATGTAAGTGGGCGGGAGCGGCATTTTTCAGTTTTTGCCCTGCCTAAAAAAAATTGAAGATCCGGGGCTGTTCTTCTGGGCAAGCTCGTTCCACCGTAGATCTCATCCCTGCCTCTGGGCTGGATTGAGGTCAAGAGTGAGCCCATTATCAATAAAAAAAAAAATACTTATAATACAGCTGAAGAGTTTGTGTGTTTGAACGCGCTAATCTCGAACTCATCATCATTCTCCTGCCCGTATCCCAAATTATTTGGGGTCGGCGCAACATGACTTTTTCTTCCATACTCCTCTATTAGCCGCCATCTCGACAGTCACCCCCTTTCTAACCATATCATCATTCACACAGTCCATCCATCGTTTCTTTGGTCGTCCCCTACTCTTATAGCCATCGACATTCATACTCAAAACTTTCCTCACGACATTTTCCTCATTTCTCCGTAATACATGCCCATACCATGACAACCGGTTTCCACACAACTTTTCAATTACCGGTGCCACTTTCAAACTTCCTCTTATATACTCATTTCTTATTCTATCCATTCGTGTAACACCACACATCCCTCTCAGCATTCTCATCTCAGCTGCATGCAATTGCCTTTCATTCATCCCTTTTGTGGCCCAACATTCTGATCCATACAAGACAGCAGGTCTAACCATGGTTTTGTATATCTTCCCCTTAAGTTTAAGGGGAATGCGGGAGTCGCAGATTGTTCCCGTGACCTGCCGCCATTTCATCCATCCAGTGTTAATTCTGCTAATCTCGAACTACCGGTCGGATTTGAAAAAATATTTTAGCATTTGATAGCCCAATTCTTTAGACAGGGTATAAGCTATTTAACATCACGCCAGGACCCTTAGGAGCCGAGCAAAAAGAAACAAAGCCAGAAAAGATAAGCGAAAACGAAGTAATACTTAGCGCGGGCAGACGATGCGATGCGACGGGATGAGAACAAGAAATTTCACGCTGACGAAGTTGCGGACAGAAGCTGGGGGTCTACTCCGAAGTGCAAGGTGCGAATGTTCGAATCGGACCGACACATGGCCGAACCGAATTATATTGAAAAATGCGAAAAAAGTTCGGATCGGCTCAGTTGGGTCGGGACCATAGTCAACATTCGAAATAGTGTAGGAGTGTAGGATCGGGACCGACCGAACCAAATAGTAACTTCGTAGCAGGAAACGTCCTTCCGTCCATCTGTCAGAGGGCTGTATCTTTTAAACCGTAATAAATAGACACTTGAAATTTTCACAGAGTAACTGCTATGACCGCTATAACAACAAGTCATAAAAATAAAATAAGTTTATCGTAAAGCCGAGAAAGATAAACAAATCAAGTACACACGGCTACACATCAAGCTATACATTTCCAGTTTTAGCTGACGTCGCATTGTATAGGTTTTTCGTACAATCAGGAGTCAGCTTATACTGGTTATTATAGCTTGATGTGTAGCCGTGCGTTGCGCCGTTGTCGACATGTGGGATGTGGACTCAGCGATCATAGTGCCGATAGTTGTGACAGCCAATGGGTTAAGTAATGGCCAATTTAAGAGCCTGACCTGAGGAGGCTCTCTTTGGGCAGCTGGATCAAGGGCTTGATTCAAAAAGCGGTAGGTTCTGGATACGGCTCGCTTTGTCGGGAGGTTCCTCTCTTTGGAGCCCTGACTGGTAGCTTGGACCCTGTTCCCGACACGGGTGGGCTACTATTTTTTATTGTTTTTATGATTTTTATATTCTAATACCTATTTAAAAATATAATTTATATGTATGTATTTTTAATTAAATGAAGGAAATAAGGTTAAAAATTTAAGGGAACACCCATACAAGAAACGTGTTTTAATCGGCGTTTCCGGTATGGGAATACCGGAAACGCCGATTAAAACACTTGGCCGCTTTTTAGAATAAAAGTAAAATGATCTTAATCAGCAAGTTTATTATTTTATTACAGTGAAGTTCTAGGACAATTTAGGAACCTATACTATCAAGTTACCTACATACATCTTGAGTGCGTTGTAAGATCTAGATCTAAACCTACATGAACAAACTCAGTTGAATACGGGGTGAAGTCTATGATTTGTACCCGGTTAATGTGGCAAAAGCAGTGCAGTGCGCAAGTAGAGCAGTGATAGCCCAGTAGACCAGTGGTGGCTTAAAGGTGACAGCCGTAATTTACGATTCGTAGGTCGTGTATTTGAAGTATTTGAACCCAAGTACTATCAAAACGGTGAAGGAAAACATCGTAATGATTTCCGGACGACGAAACTTTGTGTCAACTTTCTGTCAATCCGCACTGGGCCCGCATCTTAGACTAAGAAAAGTATAGACAGCGGGTAGCTGCATTTCATTCCCACAAAAAAGGGATATAGTATTGAGTCATTAAAAGTCACAGAAAAGGACAAAGCTATACTATTTCCGTCTCTCAGTGCGTGCCAGTTTTTTCAAGGCCAGCGACATATGTAGCTAAACAAACTTTGACAGTTATTTCGTCTTTGTGAAATTGTGAAGTTTATTTTGGCACTTTTCTACATCATTTATTAATTTAATTGCTTGCATAGATTGTTTTAAAGCCGAGATAAACCTATAATACAATGCGGTGCAGTGTACTTAACTGTAATCTCCCTGTTTCTGGGTAAAGAGTAAGGTTAATGGTATCACTGAGTTCTATAGACATTATAGTTATGTTGGTATTTTGTCTCATGTGTAGCCACGCTGCCCGTTACTCTATAGGTTTCTTACTCTAAGGCCCGCATGGTGGTTTATACTCATGCTGATGTGACAAAAGCTCACCCTTATTACATGGCGCTGAAACATAAATGCCATAATGTGAATATACGAGTGTATTCTTCTACTACTTACCTCTGCCTACCCATTTGAGAAATGCATACGTAATGATCACAGAGTTAGAGTCTGTCTATTGAAAGCTGAGAGTGAAAAAGAGCGGCAAATTTAAAAAAAATAGGTCGGGTATCCCCAGATCAACTAGGAAAAAACGTATTTGATACTTGAATATATAAGTGTAAAAAAATTGTGTAGATAAGCGTTTATGATCTTCTGGTTGTAAGTCACATAGAAATTAACATTACACAATAAATTATGTTATGTAGGTCATATTTTTTTAAATATTTGATTAAGTAGGTACTTATTCTAATTCTATGCATTAATTAATAATAATAATAAAGTAATACTATGTTCTGTACTATACTATTAATACTATGTTTTCTTCTATGAGGACTTCTATAGCAGAAAACCTAGGAAACTGGATTACAAAAATAATAACACAGATTTTTATACAAATATGTTTAATACGAGTACAGAATTATATTCAAAAAGTTAGGAATCATAATCGAAGTCTGATTCGAGGAATTCAATGCCACCAAAGGAATCGTCACTGTCATCATCACTGTCACTGTCATCGCCTACGTACGCCTCATACTAACACCTGAAACCAAAGAAGATACAATAATGTATATATTTCTTGTCTGTCTGCACATCGTAACTTGTGTTACTAGATTAACAAACCATCATACAAAATTTGACTTACACCGTGCCTTTGCCCAAAATGTAGGTATATACAACAATATTATGTTAATACAACCAGAAATAGGTAATAAGATACACTTTAAGATACTGACCAGTCATAGACGAGATTTTTTCAAGGTATTGTGTTTCAGTTTTTAATAAATCAGTTTCTTGCAAGTCTTTCAATTTATCAATTGAAGTACGGATTGCGTGAAGCTTCTTCGGATCATTAATGTATTCGTCTGCAAAAGACATGATTATTTGTTACAAACATTTTATTGATGCCACGCGATTTCTCAACATTTAAAACTGTTATATTGATAGATCTAATAAAAAAAATCATGTTTACTTAAAATAGTAAGTATCAAAACCAATTCAATAGCTTACCAACAAGAGTGACATTTGCACCAGTGTTGTCAATTTCTGAAAACATGAAAAAATCACTGTCAGCTTTCAGTAGACAGACTCTATAAGAGTATTCTTTAAATATCTGTGGTAATGATTGTATGCCTGTTTCTGAACGAAACTAAAAACCATGATTAAAAGTGACAGCCGTGACACCTGTCATTGTCAAAAAAAATTGAAATTGAATTGTCAAAATTAGCAAAACAAATTTAAAAAGCAGTGCAAAATTCGCAAGTTTTTAAGGAAACTACAATGAAATAAGAGAAATACTTTCAGACATACACGATAGCAACGTTTATCGACTGATTAGCAAGGTACATTTGTCATTTTCTTTTAATATTTTAAACATTTCTACACAAATTCATGCACGTGTCACTGAATGTAAAAAACATGCTAAATTTTAGTTTTTACTTGTTTTATTATATTATATTAAGTTACTTATAGTTTTAAATGTATTCACGATAGAAAAGATTCGTTTTTTAACTTAAAACTATTGCAATAATAAATATAACCTCAAAAATGTAAACAAATACATGTGAATTTAGAGGAGGTTATGTTTAAAATTATTAATTAAGTTAAATTCTACTCCATAAATATTAAATATGTTTTATCGTTTTAATATAATAATACTAGAAATTATTTTTTAGTGTCTAAGCTCAGCAAAGTAAGCTCTAACCTATTCCATAGAATAGAATATTATTATTATATAAATAAACTTGGTCAATATTAATAAAGTATCTCTACAACATACACCTAGGGTGTACCATAATAAGAAATAAATTGTCTTTTTTCATCAACACATTATCTATATAATAATAATGAAATGCTTTTTGTTGATAAGTGCATCACGTCAAAATGGCTGGACCAATTTGGCTATTTTTTGTTTTAAAATATTAGTAAATAGTCCGAATCAGGTTTTTTATGGAGAGAAAAATTTGATAAACTTCCAAGAAAATTAGGGAAAACTGAAAGTGCACTTGGGAATTTTGTATGAATTATTGATGTAATGGCAGCAGGTTGTGGATGTGAAGCTGTGTCACAAACTATGCTCCACCGCCTATCCTGTCCTCTGTGCCCCAAAACATGCAGCTACAGTGACATCTGGGCTTCCACCGATAATGCCTTGGAACTGGCGAACCATTGAGCCAACAAAATTTAAATAACTGTTGTGCCAACAACATAAAGGAGAAAAATAAGAACTTTAGTTTGTGATATTCCTGTGCGAGTCCAAAAATCAATCAAATCAAATCAAAAGTCATTTATTCAAATTAGCACTTTTTGAATGTCAAAATTACCAAAAGATAGTCCCCCAAAAACGCCCACCCTTCACCACTTCCTAGTGCTATCGCTGGGAACAAGTGGCGCAACAAACTCCCCAGCAGCACAGCTGTCTGTTCAGTTAGAAAATACGATTCATAATATGAGATTGAAAATATGAGATTGTATGTTCTGTGTCTTGTAACGTTAAGTAATTAACATTACAAGACACAGAACATAAAATTAAATTATTGGCCATTTGTCAGCTAGTGTCAATAGACCAACAAATATAATAAAAACTATACATACTCAAGATAAAAAATAATTAATTAGAAGTCCCAATAAACACTTTTTCTTTCTTTCTTTCACAGAATGGACACAACAAAGCTTCATTCCCCGATCAAACAGAAGCGTAAAAGGAAATCCGAACTGCGACTCTCAACTTCCGAACATAAAAATATGAAGATAGGTTCAACAGACACCGTACCTATTACAACGGTAAAGGCTCCGAAGTCCGCTGGAGTTAAACACAAACCTGAAGTGAAGGAGGAGGATTTTGACTTTGGTGATAAATATCCGATATTAAAAAACCAAGACCTTGTTAGCAAATTCCTGAAAGTGCAGATGACTAATAATCAGAAAGGTATGTAATAAACAAGAATAATTCAGCTGCATCCGGTTAGACTGGAAGCCGACCTCAGCATAGCTGGGAAAAGGCTAGGCAGATGATGATTTAGACTACATAATTATTACTTCAAAATTCCAATTCATTTCAGGCCGCATCCGTCAAGCTGTAAGAGAATCTCTGCAAGGCACATCTAGTATATTAGAACCAGAAATAATACACAACAAAATTCAATCCATTCTCAGGACTTCGACAATCCTAACTGACTCCGAACTTAGACGTATCCGCATACTCTACAACTTACTCAAAACCGCTTTAAAAGAACAAAAACTATCCAGCCTAAGTGTCAAAACTAAAAAATCGGAGAAGTCTAAGAAGAAAATGGACGGCGATACCCCGAAGCTGAAAGATAAGATGAAGAAAGAGAAAAAAGAAAAAACTGAAAAGGTGGAACAAAAAGTTCGAGGTCCAAAGAGATATATCGTGTTTTTAGGGAATTTGCCACTTGATGTCGATAAAGATAAGGTAAGATAGAACAAACTAATCTACATTCGCGAATAACCTGCCAAACGTGTAAACAAATATGAGTTATTGGAAAAATAACTTTAATTCCTACACAATAGAGTTCAGTTTATGCTACAACTTCAAACATTTTTAAGGTTTTTTTAAATAATACTAGTCACTTTAAAATAAACTTAATTACTAGAGCAATAAAGTTGATATTTGTGTAACTTGAAAAACCATGAATAGGAAATAAAAGAATACCTACACCTTACATTTGCTGTTAACCTGCGCTTCTCAAAGGAAGCTAGGAAAAACTTACTAACTAGATTTTTAGGGTTCCCATTCCTTAAAAGGAAAAACGGAACCCTTATCATTTCTCATTATTTTTTCCTTTGTTCCAGATCATAAACCACTTCTCAGAGATGAACGAGCAGATCGTCGACATCCGTATTCCAAAAGTGATGGACGGCAAGAAGAATGCCATTGCCTATTTAGAACTTAGCAATGAACCTAGTTTTGAGGTATGTTTTTCATCCTGATTTGTAAAAAATACGTTTACTCACTAAATCCGTCGTTCGAAACTTCGAATTGAACAATCAATCAACTCAACCTATCGCTAGGGGCTTAGATTAAAAAAACGGGTTGCACTCCGGGAGTGCCGGCAGAAGTGAAAACTTGAATATTAACGTTGTGCATTTTTGATATTTTGAAATGCGGTCTACTGTCCCTCCGTCTTACGAATTTTCGACCAGGTCACGTGTCCTGACGCGAGCTCCGTCTTACGAATTTTCGATCAGGTCACGTGTCCTCACGCGAGTTTAACATTTTTTACCCAAAAAATCCAAAAAAGTTTTCACTTCAAAAAATCTACGTTAGGGGTTTAGAATCATGTATTCAGCACATGATTCTAAACCCCTATGGTTGGCCATGGTTACAGTTTGCGCGTCGATGCGGAAACTGCCAACCTGTATAATTGTACCCTTTTTTGGCTTGTTTAATTGACGTTTTGTAATGTTATATTGTATATTTTTCAGTTTGCTTTGTCAAAGCATCATTCCATGCTTGGAAACAAGAGGATAAATGTACTGTATACGGCGCCGAAGAAGGGGAAAATTACGAAGGATAAAGCAAAGGTACAAAAAAATATGTACATTAAAAAACTTCTCGCACCTTGGGCAGTCGGCTAAGCGTTATTAATTTCAGCGAGGTAAATGCGTAACACACGGTTCAACAACATTCATTGCGTTATTTACCTTGTTGAGTAAAGGGCTTTGAATTTGAAGGTCCGTGGCGCAGCTACTGTCCGACATTTTTTTTTTTTCAAAATGGCGGCCACACATGGAACTAAATCGATAGCTCACATCAATGCGAACAGTGTCCACGATATTAACGTTTAAAGATGATCTTAATTACATATATATCTTTAATTACTGTAATTGGTTTTAAACCGTTTTAATTAAAGTAATAAATAAATAAATCATGTGACATCCATTATTATTTGAAATACACTCGTAATGTTTAAAGTTTTCATTTTAGTGAAATTATTATTGTGGTGCCTCTTTTTAATAAACACCACTACCTACCCTTTCAAATACTGTCTTGATGTAACATTAATCTAAAATTGTCTTCTTTACAGAGCAAATCAGCAAAACTAATAGCCCTACAGAAATCTGGCAAGCTAGTAGGCAGTGTACCGTTAGCAAAGAAACGCAGCCAACGGCGTCTGAAAGCCAAGCAAGCTCAAGCGAAACTAGCTGCCGAAAACGCGTGATTTTACCCTATAGCTTTATGTAGTAGTACCTATTACTCTTAACACGAAAATAAGGATCAAGCTGCCGAAAACACGTGAATTTACCCTGTTGTATAACTTTTATGTACCTAGTACTTGTAGCACGAAAATTGGCAACTAGCTGCCGAAAACGCGTGAATTTACCCTATACTATAACTTGTATACCTAGTACTTTTTGTACGGAAATATGGATTTAGCTGCCGGAAACGCGAGATTTTACCCTACAGTGTATCGACACCTAGTAATTCCAGCACGAAAATAGGGATGTAGCTGCCGAAAACAGATGGATTTACCCTATACTATAACTCAACAGTACCTAGTACTCATTAGCACGAAAATCGGGACGTAGCTGCCGGAAACGCGTGAATTTACCCTATACTGTAGCTAGCTATACTTACCTAATACTTATTCAAATAAATTAATAAAACATGGATCTTCGTGACGTCATCGTCAAGTGTTTTTCCATAGGCATATTACATAAATTCAAGACATTGTATTATTACGACTTCAGAAAAGATAAAAAATCTCGCGGTTGTGGTGTACGTAAGATTAAATAGCTTTTATACAGTTTTTTATCACGCGGAGCGACACGCGCTTTTGTTGTGGTAAGCTAGTGTACAGACACGTCATGTGTGCGTGTTTATTAGCATGCATTTCTTTTACAGGAGATAGCGAAGACCGCGAGGTGTCGCATCTTCGGGATGTAATTACTTACCCTAAGTTTTCACATCGAGATATTTACTTTAGATTAGACCCGCTGCTATTTTATTTGATTTTCGCGCTAAGGGTACTAGGTATAGTAATAATGAACTAAGTATTTTTCTTTAGAAAACAAAAAAAAATGGCTGATATTATATTATCATAATTATTAACGTTCCGTGCTTAACGTGAAAACATTTAAAAAAAAAAAAATTAGACAAAAAATAAATAAAAATTGTTTAATTTTTCTTACAGTTTACTCCTACTACTTCAAAAATGTCTTTCTGTTGATCACAGAGTAAAAAAAAAATAACTTGTGAATTAAAACTTCACTGCTATTCCTGTTTAATAAAAATAAAATAAAATGCTATGTATTATTTGTAACAGTTTTTAAAATGCGAGTTTGCAATAATAGGCCGCGTCCTATTTACAGTCCGTTGACAGTTATTTTAACTCTGACAGCAGCAACGCAACAGCAACCTTATTGCGATGAGAATAAAGATCAAAATTATTTTGATAGACCGGTCAGTCGGAGCAAGCCAATAGCATCCTTATTAGAATGAGAATAAAGATCACTGTGATTTGGACAGTGATGCAAAATCAAAGGTATATAAAAAAAAAACTAAAAAGCACGCTTATGCAATCAATTTGACTCATCAAAACAAATCATATGAACCAACTCGAGGGGTTTACTGAACCACTGAAGAGTTCCACTATCCACCTGGCTACATTATCAGATCAGCTCCAAGACACCAAATTATAGTTTTGTCATCCGAACTACACATACATACAAAGTTTCATTTCGATATGACAATTTGAAGTCGGTTAAAATTGACTTCTAAGATTTGTTACATTTTTTGTTAGTTACAAGTGAAGCTAATAAAAGCTTTAAAAACTGTCAAAGAACTGTAAATTGGACGCGGGATTATAATTACCTTCATTTTCTGATATTAGAATTGCCTGTTTTATTTTCTACCAATTGAAGCCATAATTGGAAACTTGACGCTAAGGACGCGTGTATTGTGCTATACATAGTACTTAATATACCGATCTATTTTATTAAAATTACTTGTTTTATTTGTATTTCAACTTCTACACTAAAAACATCCTTGTTTTTCTAAGGAAGCGGTGATACACACACTAAAACTACGGTTTCATAGTTCTAATATCTAAGGGACAATTCTCGTAATTTTAAAAACGTTCAGTCTGATCTCAGTCTCAATCTGTCAAAAATACTTCTAATTTCCCTACATTTTTGACAAGTTTTTTAAATTAGTTAGCCGAGCGAGATGAGAGCGACTAGATTTTGAACGTTTTAAATTCCGAGAATATTGGCCTTCAGATCAGATCTTTACCTCCAAAAATATCGGGAACGTGACACTTAAAGTTACCATATTACATGACATTTTTTGTTTGAATATGTGTCCCCCCTACCCATTTAGACTACAATCAAGGTGCGCGCGCGGATGCTTTGAAACAAAAAAACAAAATAGTGGCGGGTTGGATATGCCTTAATTTCTAATGAAGAAAATTCCGCCAACCCCTCGCGGCTACTGACCGAGTCTCTTACAAAGTCGTTGTATAGATGGCGCTGTACGCAATCTTCATACGAATACTGCGAAACATAGGGAATTCTACATCGCGCAGTTAAAGTTTTTTTACTGTTTAGCACACGTACAAAAATTTTAGCACTTCAGTTGTACTTGCTTCGGCAGTACATATACTAAAATTGGAACGATACAGAGAAGATTAGCATGGCCCCTGCGCAAGGATGACACGCAAAATCGTGAAGCGTTCCACATTTTTGGACTGGTTTGGTTCTGAACAATAATATAATTTTGTATCTATCTATAGGTACAGACGCCAGCAGGTCAAGCTACCCGAAACTGAGAATTTTTCCCAATCACCCTTGAACCTAATGCTTTAGCGATAATGCTGAAAATCTATTAAAGAAATTTGACAGATTGTAGCCTAGGAGCTTGCGATTAGAGTACGAGGTGTCGACGATCGAAGCGGAGGCCGAAGCCCGTGAAGAAGGTTCGGTGCGCAATGTGCTGGCGTCTGTACCTACATTTATTACTAGCTTTTCATGCCCGGCGTCGCCCGAGTGAATTTCATCACTATTTTCAGTGGCTTAGTTTTCTTTCATACAAACCTATCCCTGACAATTACGAACAAAAAAAAACAGCAAAATTCTTCCGTTCTGAAGTCAAACATTTTTAGGTGCTAAAAATAGAATTACGAGTAGGCACACAGTCTATGTTTTGTCACTAAAGGCGGCGGCGTACAAAATATAACAAATAGGTAGGCAAACGAAATTAGGTACTTACGGTATTAGTTTTGTTAATTGCTTACCTAGTACTTATTGTTTTAATTTACAGAAATAAAGAAACTTGTGGCTGCGCTGCGCCACAACACCCTGTTCTCCGCCTTCCGCATCCAGTCTGTCCCAGCAACCTTCTTAAGGGTTTCCGGCTGGCTCCTAGCTGGTGGGCGTGCCACACTACGCTTGATTGAAGAGATTGAAGAGTTGTTTTATTTAAATTTCAACTTGTACATCCATATGGCTTGGGTTAAGATTTCTATCGTGTTGAACTCGTCAAACCCGCTGCCTGAACAAGGAAGTTCTTTGTCTAACGGACTCCCTTTATTTTCTGAACAATTAATTAACATACCTCGTGCCCCGTTAGGCATAAGGTCCTGGGACTCCTGAGTTCGATTCCCAGGTCGGACAGTGTTAGCGGGTTTGTGAAATACAAAATTAATAGGGTTAATTCCTGATGGTAGGTGAACTGCTAATCTCATTTGTGCACAAAATAATACCATAGTCGGAAATAAACGGATTTGAACTGGTGACTAATCGGTCGCTTTGCTTGCCAACCTCTCAGCCACTGAACTTTACATAAAAGGTCGTTGTATAGATGGCGCTGTGCGATATCTTCATACAAATATCGCGAAATGTATGGAATCCTGCATCGCGCTATTAAAGTTTTCCTGTCGTTTAGCAATGGTACAAAAATTTGAGCTTAACAATTGTACTTGCTTCGGCAGTACATATACTAAAATTGGAACGATACAGAGAAGATTAGCATGGCCCCTGCGCAAGGATGACACGCAAAATCGTGAAGCGTTCCACATTTTTTGGACAATTTCGGCTTGGACCAGAATATTATATTTTGCTTTCTAAAGTACATGATGAATTATTTAGAACGCTGTTTTTAGTTCTATTTTACTTGTCGTGGTCGGTTCGTGGATAGGTGCCTATCCATTACTTATCCGAGACTCCTCCGTACCTCGGAAAGTACGGTTTCATTAGGTTTTCTTCAGCTTCAGCAATGGACGGAGAGATACAAGAGGAAGGTTTAGGTGTATGATTAATTAAAGGTTTATGTAAATTGCCTGAAATGTGACGATGATTGTTAAAAATGTCGGATAAAATCATGCCAACTGGGAGCTTTACCTACTGGCGTGCGCAGTGTAAACCAATGCTTAAATGAAAATAATGGTATAGTACGTTCCTGTGGGAAATTTTCCGACATCATGTGGGCAAAAGCAAGTACGCACGGCTTATGTATAGCTTGATTTCTAGGTGCCTGCAAGGGTCAAAGTCGCGCTGACTGAACGGATGCGTGCAAACGGACACATAATATGATATGGTGCACTTAATACAATATGCAAGCCAGAAAGTACACGCATGGTTCTTTGTACAGCTCGATTCAAATTTTATGGTGGCTCTGAAGTACGCCACTCGCTGCGCAGTACCGCGGCATATCCTGTGAGCCCTATGGGACGAGGGGGTTTCATTACAGCCCCAGTTCAAAACGCAAGCAGTCCATAATCAGCCTATAATGTTCCCACTGCTGGAACACAGGCCTCCTTTCTTCGAGAAGGGGCTGTAATCTAACTACGCGGGCCCGGTGCAGTGAATGTTTGGTTCTAGGACATGCCGGTTTCCTAACGATGTTTTACTTCACCGTTTTGAGAGCAGTGGTGATGAAATTATTTACTCGCCTAGCGCCTGTTTGTGTGAACTCACAGCCTCTCGTAAGTTGGGGCCCGATACCACTGTACCACTTTTCAGTGGTAGAATGCTGGCCGCAAACAGTTTTAAGACACTATTGAGGTCCATTTTGCTTAAGTCTTTGCTAAAGTAGTAAGAATGAAGGGCTTTGTACACAATAAAAAACGCATGGTTATCTTAACCGTATATTAACTCAAGCTATAGAGCTAGCATTGGACGCGATACGGGGCCACAGATCCGCGCACTCCTTAGCAACAGGTCCGGTAATAGCAGAGCCCTTCATCTCGCCCTTGTTGTTCACTATGACGCCTGCGTTATCTTCGAAGTATATGAACACCCCGTCCCGCCTTCTGAATGGTTTCCGTTGTCTGATCACCACTGCCGGCATTACCTGAGAAAATTATGATGAATGGGTTAGTATTTCATGAATTGGGGAAAATGTGCGACCGCCGATTGTGTCACCCTATGTAAAATATCTGCATTTATATCTGTAATTTTTATGGTGTACATAATAATGAATATTTAATTACGTATTACAACTCTCAAGTATCCACTAACTGTAAAAATGTATATCTATTTAATTGGTTGAGCTTGAGTGCCTACTTCAAGATACATTCTGATTAAATTCTCTCCAAAGGGGAGGAGTTCTGTGTCCAAGCTGTGAGAAAATTATAGGCAGCTATGTTATTAAATTCAGAGGCAATAGTCGGAGGACATTTGAAGCAAGTTGAAAAATCTATGGGCAAGCTTTCAACAGTCATGAATGTTTTGTGATATTGTCTCTTTCGGCTCACGCACTCATGCCTAGTTTCCGAATACAAGCGACCACCCTTTCGGCCATAATACAAAACAAGGTTTCCCAGGTTTACACCATTGAGCCATAATTTGACAGTTACAAAGTTCTTATTACAAAAACTGATGTTGAACCCCAGTTTAAGTTGTCAATTTTTCATGAAGAATTTTATGCGTGTCGGAATAAAATTCAAAATACAGTAACTGGCTCAAAGGTTTAGGCTAAGACTAAACTTAGAAGTTGTTTTCTAATAAGACAGAATGATTTTGTGTTGACGCTAAAATTAACACGCAAAACAAATGTCAGGCACATAACTAGTTTTCAATTCAAATCAATTTCATACTTTTTTAATGCAGAGAAACTAATATCTTTGCAAGTTCGCAATAACGTGGGTTAGAATACAATTCAAAAACCATTTCCAGTAACTTTATCACTCAAACTCAATTTGTTAATAATGTTTTTAATTATTATTGTCAATGGAATCGCTCAGTCAGCCAAGGCATATCAACAGACTGTTTTAACAGTTCAGAAAGTTTAAATTAGCGAAACCCTATGGCGTATCATCATAGCAATTCCATTTGATACAGTTTCTACAGCTTTAATTTCAAATAATCTTGTTGTAGATAATGTATGGGAAAAAAAAAATTCTTTAACAGCAATCAAACCAATTTCTAGATCCAAGAATTAAACACACAGATTGCAGAAAATAAGAAAAGTCAAAATGTTTGTGGTGCTAGAATACAAGTTCTACCAACTGTACCACTTCAAAAGGCACTGTATCACATTCAAAGATTTTTAGGTCTGCCTAGCCTTTTCCAAACCATATTGGGGTCGGCTTCCAGTATCAGACATCATGTGACTCATGTTTACCCCCAAATTGTTTTGAATGCGTCATGTTTGCCACAAATAAGTATATTTTCTCTTTTCTAAACGGATGAAGCTGAATACTAGTATTTTACTAGATCTTAGGTCATCATTTCCAGTGACCATTATGCTTCTATGTATTTCATGAATTACAATTTAAACAAATCTAAATTTTTACAAGTTCATCAAGACCGGATGCTTGTAGCTAGTAAATGCAGTCTGTTGGTATTTTACTCTTGGATATATATTTATTGATTTGATAGTCTCTTTTCCAATTCAAAAGTTCAGGTCCATGCCTTGTTCACAAAAACCATGCCATCAAATCATTCATCATTCCAACAATGCTAAGATCATACCTTTTTCCTTAGTTCAGGTTTGCCTTTCTTGACGGTGGCGACGATCATGTCTCCTGATCCGGCAGCGGGAAGCCTGTTCAGGCGACCCTTGATACCCTGCACGGCGATCACATACAGGTTCTTTGCTCCTGGAAAAGTTTAAATATTATTAGCTATGAATATAGCAAAACATTTAAGGTTTTTGTGTTGGTAACCTATATTTTGGTACAGTAACAAATGAGTAACAATGTATTTGAAGTGTTTGCAGGTTTTTATATTTAATAATACTGAATGATGATGAGGCTTACAGTTAGCCTACTATTCAGTATAACCTCATTCGCTTTTTTTATTGCTTAATGGCTCAGGCTTTGATCACGCCTGATGGAAAGCGATGGATGAGGTCTATGATGGAACAAGTGTGCCAAGGTGCCTGTTCTTTGTGTTCATATTATTATCATGTGGCCATATTCAAGCAGTTTTAGAATATAACCTTCAAATATTACCAAGGAGGTCCTATAATTTCATTTAGTTAGCTGCTAGGGACTCCAAACTATGACAAAAACAATCATGTTTTTGAGGTCATTGTCATGTTTTCAGTTAAGGTGTGACTATAAACCCAATGAATTTGTACTTTTCATAACATGAACCACTTCCAAAAATTATCTTGGCGCCAATGTAGTCAGAAGACTACGGTTTGCCCAGCAATGGGTTACAAAGTGAGGTTACCCATTTGTTGTTTAACAAATTAGACTGAACAACTTCAGACACAGCCAAGGAAGAAATCATCATAATCAACACACATAGTGCGTCCGAAAATATCATCATCAGTTTTCAGTCAAACGTGCCATTAGATGATTAGAGGTTATATTAGTTGTGATAAAACACACTCGTGCCAACCTGTGTTGTCTGCGCAGTTGATGACGGCTCCTACAGGGAGACCCAAAGAGATGCGGAACTTCGCTCCCGCGGAACCACCACGTCCTTAAAACAGAAAAACCACACTTCATACATTTTTCATCACAACACTTCTACTCACGAAATACAAAGTGAATATCGGAAATATACGTGGCTTCCAAACAAATATGATACTAGTTTTGCTTCACACATGCTTTCTAGTAGATTTTAACACTAAATAACATGATTAAAATGGATATTTTACAATTTCACGAACCTCTTTTAGACATTTTGTTGTGTCAATTTTTTGAGAGGAAATTGAAAGAACGCGAATTTAGCAGCACATCACAAGTAGTAATTCGTTCAGAAATTTAATGCCGGTTCAGAAGTTAAAACCTACATGAGCTAGCTTCAAGTTGCGGAAAAATATTGCAAAATTCAAGAGCAATTGATTATTTGCTATAGAATCGCAGGTTTTTCAATAAAATTCTATAAATCATTTACGAAGGGAATTAATTTTCATTTAATTAATATCAATAATTTCTTTTAAAATCAACTCGCACATAAAATCATGCTATTTCTATTTCCGAACGCTTAAAGCGTTCCGTTTCAAGTTTCTCCATTTCATAGTGTTCAAAATTGTAATTTAGAGCTTTGTTTTCTATTGACAATAAACAAAATAACAAAATTATAACAAAATTTTACGGAAAAACATTTTGATACCGTAAATAAAACTTATTTATATATTTTTCATTTTATTTCATGAAGAAATTCAGCCTCAAGTGTAAAGAGACGTAACTAAAAACTGTTTGTCATTTTCCGTCAAATTCGTTGCGGCTTGTCATTGTGTGAGGTTCACTATTTTGTTTCAAAAAGTATTTTATTAGTAGATAAACGTAGATTTTATTGTTACAATGGCATTTATGGGCGATATGATGAATCCGGCGCCCTTCTGGCAGAACGGTCCTTCTCCAGGAGCCTTCTACAACTTCCCTGGTAACTCATCAGGTTTCGGACCTAGAACTCACCCTGTCCAGGAATTCAAAGCTCAGTAAGTATAATTTAGTAGTATTTCTTGTGTTTGTATGAGTTTCAGGCACTTGTAGAAGTATTTCAACAGACCTAAATCCGCTTCTGGTTGAGAAATTGGACTTGCGATGTTGAAACTCACAAGTCATCTCTTGTTTCCGTCTAGACAAGAATGTTAACCTACCAATAACATGAAATATAGCCAAAATAATATCTTGACCACACTAAAGCCTCGTCCTACACTTTTAGTTTTGAAAACAATTGGTTATGTCTCTTTTAAATTAGCTGGGTTACTGTGGCATGATTTGCTAGAATTTAAAATAGTTCTAAAATCCAGAAGCTCACTAAGATCTAAGTTGAACAGCTGTTATCAAAAGCAAACCCTGTTTTCTGCACCTATGATACCAAACAAACTTATTGTCAATACCTCAAAAATATACAACCAACCTCTTTGTATTTCAGCTCAGCTATGCCTATTACAACAACCACAACAGTAATCGGTGTCAAGTTTGACAAAGGCTGTGTGGTCGCCGCTGACACCCTCGGATCATATGGCACACTCGCCAGGTTCCGTGACTGTCCCCGTATTACTAAGGTTAACGATCTGATCCTGCTCGGCAATGGTGGGGACTATGCTGACTATCAGTACTTGAAGGATATCATTGAACAGAAAATGTAAGTAAAAAAAGAGTATTATTCTTATTAGATTTGTCTTGCATTATTAGTATATTATAACCTACATACGGAAAGAATATTCGGCAATTAAAGAAGACTAATTTCTCCATGCAGATGAAGGTACAGAGTATTATTTAAACTTCACTTCAAGTATGGAAGAAAACGACATGTGCCAACCCCAAAAAAAAAAAAAAAGATATTGCTAAACCATTGCTTCATAATGTTGGAAAAAATTGTCTCAACGTATATATATAATGCAACTAATGTTGTTGAACTGTCATAATAAAAGCCATTGTTGCTGTTTGTATGTTACAATGAGTCCAGGTCATCTTTCCACCTCATTCTGGAGTGGCCTCGGCGGCCAAATCAAATTAAAATATAATAATCCTTTCTCCATGTTCACAGTATTGATGAACAATGCATTGGAGATGGTCTGCTCCTCAAGCCGCGTTCCATGCACTGTTGGCTGACCCGTGTGTTGTACAACAAGCGTAGCAAGATGGATCCCTTGTGGAGCAACTATGTTGTTGCTGGAATGCAGGTAAATGTCAACTCTACTTGTCAAAAGATCTCTTCAGTAATAAGAAAATGTTCAACTTTACAGGTATAAGTATACTTTGTTTACAAATCAGGAGCTGAATTGATACACTGATTGATGAATTAAAAATTGCCGATTTCCCTGAAAGGAATAACTAGAGGAATTGACTTCGATAGTGGTTTGATTATAAAAAATCTTTTCAACACAGAGATTGAAAATATTTTGGTGTTGCTGTAACTAATTTAGGGTCCTGCACAAATTCTTTACAGCTTTACATATTTTACTTTAAGGGGGATGCGCTAGGTAGCCGGCAAAATGCAAATGTAAAGTCATATTTGTAACACTCCCTTCCGCTCCACCCAGAGCGGGAGGGGTCATTTGATGATTTCCCATCCACAAAAAAAAAAAAAAAAGTCATATTTGTAAAGGATGATTTCCACCAAACGCATCGGATCGGAAAGGATACGAACGGATGCGGTGGCAGCCATCCATCGCTTGCGAACGTATCCGTTTCTGCGCCTAGTCTAATAGTTTCATTCCTACCATTTTGAAGTGTTCTAATTTTTTGATTTGATTCGATCGGATTCGTATCCAATCGAATCAAATTCCAAAATTAGAACATTCGACAGGCGAACGGAGCCGATCGCGAGTCGCAGCATAGTTTCGGCTACTATCGCGTGTCACGGAAGACGCCCGCGGTCAAGCTGCTGCGCGCAGCTTGGTAATACAGACTTTAAATACTGTGTAAACGATTTAATATCGTTTAAAGATTGTAAAATCCGTTCCGATCCGATGCGATGCGAGCCGTTCGGTGGAAATCATCCTTTACGCTAGTGACTGTACGGAATCGTCATCTGTTTCCACCGGAAATTCATAAAAACATGCAAACGTCCCAAACCATTGTTCAGTTTGATCAACCATTGCTGTAAACTGGCCATCTATCATTAGGTAATCATTTATTTTCTTCACAGGACGGCGAGCCCTTCCTAGGGGCCGTAGACAAGCTCGGCACAGCTTATGAAGACGCTGCCATTGCGACCGGGCTCGGCGCTTACATGGCGACGCCTCTCGTACGTGAGGCGGTCAGCAAGGGGGCTCTGGATGAGGAGGGTGCTAAGTAAGTAACCCAGGATCAGATTAATCTGTCTTGCCTTTTCCCAACAATGTTGGGGTCGGCTTCCACTCTAACCGGATGCAGCTAATACCAGTTTGGAGGTATGAGGAACAGGATGTAAAGTTCACTCATCCTCCATTGAAAAGGGAGGATCCTCCAACCAGACGGGTGTTGTGTCTGGCGGGCAATTGCCCCACGATTGATATTGGGAAATTGTATCTATGCTAATTGCACGGTAAACTCTGCTTGCGAGATGCAGGATTTGCGTGACGTCAGTATGACGCGTTGTTCGCATGTGGCGTTGTAGATACCGCTACACCAGTATTTTACATGGGGCGACTGCCTAACGCCGTGAGCAGTGGTGACCCATTGGCAATGGCCGCGATTTACGAGTTGTTGGTCTTGGGTTCGAACCGTGACAGGCGCTTTTTTCATCACCACTGCTCACAAAACTGTGAAGGAAAAACATCGTGAGGAAACCGGCATATCACGTGACATGCACCAACCCACTGGGCCCGGGTGGTGGATTACGGCGAGAAGACACACAGAGGAAGCCTGTGTCCTTTTAACCTAACAGTGGGAACTGTCCCAGCAGGGGATCTGACCTCCAAAGCCCAGTTACTGGATAATGGTACTTTTTAGGTCAGCATTGCGGACTCGGCAGCTGTCTATCAGTAGTACACAAAAGGTTCAAGAAAATGCCGACAGAAAGCAATATCCACGCATGAGACGAAGTGGTTTCAAATTGACTCCGATGCGACTGTTAAACAATAATTAGAATCGAGATTTAGAACTCTGAAGATATTGAAAGTAAACCTGAAATATGCACCCTAACCGTCTTATTACAAAATGAAGCCTAACTTTAGTTCTAGCCTAAACTATAGAGCCAGTACTTGTATTTCGAACCTTATTTCGATTTAGGCAAAGTTCTTAATACTAAAATGACAACTTAGCACCGAACTAAGCTGTCATCTATATATATAAAATTCAAAGTCCTGACTGACTGACTGACTGACTGACTGAGACATCAACGCACAGCCTAAACCGCTGGTCCTAGAGACATGAAATTTGGAGGGTGTATTCTTCGTGAAGAGTAGGTATCCACTAAGAAAGGGTTTTTCGAAATTCCACCCCTAAGAGGGTGAAATGGGGGGATTTTGTTTGTATGAAAAATCTTATTCCTTGAGTTAATAAACTTGAAACTTGGTACGAATACTTATCTAGGTAAATTATGAAGTTGGGCATTTTTTGTTTTTATAAACTACCCCCTAAAAGGGGATTGGGGGGTTCAAAGTTTGTATGGAAGAATTTTAGCGCGCTGTCCGATTTAATCGAAACTCAGTATTTATACCTAAAATTAAAAGGGAAGAATAATGTGTATCAGGGTTTTTCGAAAATCTACCCCTGTAGGCCTGAAAAGGGGTAGTCAATTTTACAGGGGAGGATTTTACAGCGTGGCTTGATTAACTCGAAAATCGGTATAAATAATCTTTGAGTCAAGTTATGAACACATCCCCAATGATTTTTCAAAATTCCACCCCTGTGGGGGTGAAAAGCGGGGATACAGTTTATGTGAAAAATCTTATTCGTTAGGATAATAATCTTGAAAATTGGCATAAATACTCGCCAAAGTAAGCAATAAAGTTTATCATTATTAGTTTTTGAAAACTACCCCTCAAAGGGGATATAGGGGTGTTAAAGTTTGTGTATTAACTCCGATTAACTCGAAACTCAGTGTACTGTGTGTGTACTTAAGACTAAAAATAAATAATAACACGTATGAGGATTTTTCGAAAATCTACCCCTAACGGGGTGAGAAGGGGTAGATAATTTTACAGGGGAGGATTATAATAAGTGGCTTGATTAATTAGAAAATTGGTATAAATAATCATTGAGTCAAGTTATGAATATATCCCAAACGAATTTTTTAAATTCCACCCTTGTGGGGGTGAAAAGAGGGGATACAGTTTATATGAAAAATGTTATTAATTTAGTTAATAAACTTGAAACTTGGCAACAATACTTGCCTAAGTAAGTAATAAAGTTTATCATTATAAGTTTTTCAAACTACCTCTCAAAGGGGGATATAGGGGTGTTGAAGTTTGTGTGGAAGAAATTGAATGCGCGGTCCGATTAACTCGAAACTCAGTATTGATACTTTCGACAGAAAATAATTAATAATAAGTATGTAAAGTTGTCGAAAATTGACCCCTGACGGGGCAAAAAGAGGTAATTCGGTTTTTAGGGGAGGATTTGAACTTGAAACTGTATGTTACATTTTCACGCCTAAACCACTGAACTTCTGATTTGGCAAAGAGATAGATGGCATCCTGGGGAAGCACATACTTTTTATCCTGGTAACACGTTCCCGTGGGATAACTTCCGACATCCACGCGGGCGAAGCCGCGGGCAGAAGCTAGTTTTTGTATAAAGAACTGCATTTCTCTATCAGTTGGGTTCTTAATTCAATAACTGGGTCAGTGGTTTAAACCTGATCGGAAGAAAAACCTTGTTTTATAATAAGGGGGTAATTGTTTACAATTTTGTTTATCGTGACACCCTACCGTAATGGGGCCCTAAAGTGTTAACTAGTCTTACCAAAGATTACCGCCCTTGGAAACCTCACTGCACCACAAAATACTCTATGCAGTTTAAACCAACGCCGTGCCCCATTTTTAACCGACTTCAAAAAAAGGAGGAGGTTCTCAATTCAACTGTATATTTTTTTAATGTTTGTTTCTTCAGAACTCCGTTATTTATAAGCTTACATATATATAGCATACTTTCAGTTTGGTCCCATAGAATTTTTTTCAGAATCGGTGCAGTAGTTTGGTTTAAACCGAAATTACGGAAAAAACGTTGTTTGCTTTTCACAACTAAAAACTGAAAAATAAAAACTTGGTGGTGAAAAACGAAATACAAAAACCAAAGACCGACTTCCGAAATTATAGTTATTTTTGACTTTGTAGTGTTTTTATGGAAGTCGGTTGTTTTATTTTTGGAACGAAGTTCCTTATCGCGCGTTGTGAAAGGGGGCTAGACGGAAAAAATTCTTACGAAAAGTTGTCACGACACTTTTTACCCAACTGCGCGACGCAAAGGAGGGTAACGTGTTTATTACCATGGAATGGAATGGAATGGACGACTGGACTGGAATGGAGTGGGGTGGAGGGTCGAAAATCGCTTGAACCTTTTTTTAACGTGCTATCGTTAAGCAAGTAAAAAAAAACAGGTTCCAGCGATTTTCGACCTTATTGACATTCAAAATTTAGTTTGTTTTTTCTAGAGTCCGACCGAAACTGGTTTTCCGGCCGAAACCGAAACCGAAACCGAATATTCGGCCGTGGCTTCAGTTTCGGCCGAAACCGAAACCGAAACTCACGTGGTTAAGTTTTAAATTCCTTAAAATACTGAAATTTGGTGCATTTTACCCATTATTCTGCATTAATTAGGACATGAAATGGAAATACAGTAGGTATATTAATTTTGTTGTAATCATTTATTTAATACTAGCTTCTGCCCGCGGCTTCACCCGCGTGAATGTCGGAATCCCACGGGAACGTGCTACCAGGATAAAAAGTATGTGCTTCCCCAGGATGCCATCTATCGCTTTGCCAAATCAGAAGTTCAGTGGCTTAGGCGTGAAAATGTAACATACTGTTTCAAGTTCAAATCCTCCCCTAAAACCGAATTACCCCTTTTTGCCCCGTCAGGGGTCAATTTTCGACAACTTTACATACTTATTATTAATTATTTTCTGTCCAAAGTATCAATACTGAGTTTCGAGTTAATCGGACCGCGCATTCAATTTCGTCCACACAAACTTCAACACCCCTATATCCCCCTTTGAGGGGTAGTTTTGAAAAACTAATAATGATAAACTTTATTGCTTACTTAGGCGAGTATTCATGCCAATTTTCAAGATTATTAACCTAACGAATAAGATTTTTCATATAAACTGTATCCCCGCTTTTCACCCCCACATTTTGAAAAATCATTTGGGATGTGTTCATAACTTGATTCAAAGCTAATTTATACCAATTTTCGAGTTAAAATTGACTACCCCTTTTCAGGCCGTCAGGGGTAGATTTTCGAAAAACCCTGATAATAATTATTCTTTCCTTTAAATTTTAGGTATAAATACTGAGTTTCGATTAAATCGGACCGCGCGCTAAAATTTTTCCATACAAACTTTGAAACCCCCCAATCCACTTTTAGGGGGTGGGTAGTTTATAAAAACAAAAAATGCCCAACTTCATAATTTACTTAGATAAGTATTCGTGCCAAGTTTCAAGTTTATTAACTCAAGGAATAAGATTTTTCATACAAACAAAATCCCCCCATTTCACCCTCTTAGGGGTGGAATTTCGAAAAACCCTTTCTTAGTGGATACCTACTCTTCACGAAGAATACACTCTCCAATTTTCATGTCTCTAGGACCAGCGGTTTAGGCTGTGCGTTGATGTCTCAGTCAGTCAGGACTTTGAATTTTATATAAAGATAGATATAGATAATAGTATAAAAAAATATTAATAATATTTTTATTATTTTTTCAAATTAAGTTCTCATAGCAAAATGTTTATCAGTTATCAATAAATCAAATCACTAATTGTTACTGTTTCGGTTTCGGCAAAAGTTTCGGCCAATTTTGGCCGAAACCGAAACTGCCACCGAAACTTGATTTTTGGCCGAAACTCGGCCAAACCGAAACCGAAACCGAACTTTCGGTCGGACACTAGTTTTTTCTCACATTCTCGTTGGCTAACATTGCTCCTTCATTAAAATCCGGTGTTTGCATAAATGTCAATAAGGTCGAAAATCGCTTGAACCTGTTTTTTTTAAACTTCGTTCCATCCGGGTGTCCCTTGAAACCTCTCAAGTTTTTTTAAGTTTTTTTTCTATGATTAAATCAGAAAAGCTAACATACCTATTTATTCCCCAGGGCCCTAGTCCGCAAATGCATGGAGGTTCTCTTCTACCGCGACGCGCGCTCCTTCCAGCGCTACCAGCTGGGCATCGTGACCGCCGCAGGAGTTCGTATCGAAGACCTCGCTGAACTGAAGCACGACTGGTCTCTCGCGCACATGATCCACATGAAGTAAATTGTAATGAAATAAATATGGTTTTATAACTTTTTTTATATTTTATTTTATGATAACAACGTTACGCCTAGATTCCACGAAGAGGTAGGTAGAAGTGTTTGGCAATTACCTACCACGTTTATCTATTATTCTAATAATAAAGCTGAAAAGTTTATTTGTTTATTAGAACGCGCTAATCTCTGGAACTACGCGTCGGATTTAAAAAAAATCCCTTACGCGCTGAGCAAAAATAAAATAAAATTCTGGAAGAACGAAAACGAAGTAAGAGCGCGGGCATGTGATGCGATGCGACGCGGTGGGTCGGAAAACAAGTCATGCGCTGGTAGAAGCTCACCTATTGCTGTCATCCGGGCACAACAAACTAAACTACAGGGGGAGAATTAGAGCTGGCGCCGATTCCCTTCTTCACAAACTTAACTAAATTTAAGTTCAGTGCATCTTTTTCTTTCTATTTAATTATGAAAAAGACAGAAGATAAATATTAGTTTAGTCCTGTCAAATTAAGATACTTCATAGACAAATTAGACGTGATTAAAAACATGGCTACTAATAAATTAATAGTTTAAAAAACACTAGAAAAACTCGCTTTTATAAATGCACGTAAAAACAAAAAATCGTGGTCAAAGTTCATTACAAGACTTTTCTACGAATCTAAAACAGCTATGATACGATTTTCCATCATGACGTTCCAGTTCATATCTTCCGGCTCCATCATCAGATCAGTTCGACAGTACCATATTATTGTATTGTCATCAGAACTACATACAGCTGCCAATTTTCATTACGCTAAGACTCTTGGAAGATGGTTAAATTAGTTACCTTAGATTCCATTACATAGTTACATATCGACCTAATAAAAGCGTGTTAAAAATACGTCAATTTACGCCAGGCGCTGGCTAATTTGACAGCACTAAACTAATATTTGTCTTCTATCCTTTTCTTAATGAAATAGAAAGAAAAAGATGCACTGAACTTAAATTATTTTAGTTTAGTTTGTGAACAAGGGAATCGGCGCCAATGAGAAATCCCTTTAGAAAAACCTACTAACACTGTCCAACTCTCTGGCGAAGAAACGCCTGCAAGAGTGCAAGCGGTAAGCATATGCGGCGCCTCGCCATGCGTACGAGGACCCTTCGCTGCCTGTGGGCCGTACTTTTAACATGCTAAGCAATCAATATATCCTTTTTTAGGGTTCCGTACCCAAAGGGTAAAAACGGGACCATTACTAAGACCTCTCTGTCTGTCCGTCCGTCTGTCTGTCACCAGGCTGTATCTCAAGAACCGCGATAGCTAGACAGTTGAAATTTTCACAAATTATGTATTTCTGTTGCCGCTTTAACAACATATACTAAAAACAAAATAAAATAAATATTTAAGGGGGGCTCCCATACAACAAACGCGATTTTTTTGCCCTTTTTTGCTCGATATCAATAACGGCAACAGGTAGGCACTTGAAATATTCACAAAATACTCAGTTGTATTTTTACTTTAATAATAAAAATAAAATAAATATTTAAGGGGGCTCCCATACAAGTCATACAACAGACGCAATTTTCTTTTTTCTTCAAATTATTCTCTTTTTCGTCGAGTGCTGAAAGGACTGGACCGGAATGGCGGTGGACAGAAGTGTGGAAAATTGAAAGAGGCCTTTACCTAGTGGAACATTACGAGCTAAATAGACAGATAGATTTATATCCAAGGGCCTTTTAGGTGCGAAATAATACACGCAAAATAAAAAGAAAAGCTTATATTAGAGACCATTCATCTAGAGAGGATCCAGAGTTACGCAGAGCACTTTATTTGTGAAATAAATACATATTTGGTAACTTATTGTTCCCGCCACCCAAATTAACTGATTACTCTTTAATTATTATTTTTTCAATTATACAAAAATATTGAAAAATATATTAAGTTTAAAACTATAGTTGTAAAGACAAAGTGCGGTACATAACGCTGTTCTGATGTTAAAAATACAGTCGGTTACTTACTTATAAACATTGTTTTTTCATCACATTTTCACAACACGCGGGAAAACACAAAGGATTTATAATGTGTTATGTTGACTTACCTATTCCTAGTCTCTAGGATACTTTCAAACATATAATCTAGTCAAACTTATGTTTCAAATTGATGTTACTTCAAGTTAAACAAATATCAACTTAATTATAATGGCGATTAAGTCGATTTCAGAGTGACTAGCACTATTGAAAAACGTTATGAAAATATTTGAAGTTGTAGCGTAAAATTAAGTTTCCATAAACTTACATTTGTTTACATTTTTGGCAAATAACACGCGAATGCAGATTACATTTTTCTTGTCATGAGTTGTGGCAATGAATTCCAAGGATTGCACATAACATCACGACTGTATTCCCCGAAGGGGTAGGTAGAATGACAGGTGTACCTAGTGTACACACATTTCACCAGGTACGTAATTCCCATGTAATTGAGGACGGACCTATTGCCAGCACATGCCAATACATTACACATCATGTTTATTTATCAAAAACAATTGTTTAACCCTACCTATACACTATACACCAAGGTATAAAATATGTATTCTTGTTCTCGTTTACGCCTAAAACAAGTTGTAAAAAAAACTTCTCAAAAAGGTGTGCAAAAAAATAGTTAACAAGACATATCTGAAACAACCTCAATGATGCATGTTTTAGACACATCTTTTTGAAGACAAGTATAACATCTTGTATTTGGGTGTAAACGCAGGCAGGCAATCTTCCTTTTCAGCAAAACTATTTATTATGATGTATACTACAGAATAGATATAATTCTATTTCTCTCTCACACAACAAATAAAATAAAAAACAATGTTCATAAGTATAGCTTATATTATATAATTAGATTCTATCGCCTCTTCTTGTGGACCTTCGAGGGTCCTTTCACGAAGCACCAGTCTACTGATATCGGCTGACCGAGGATGTCTGCGCCGTCGAGAGCTTCGCGTGCGCTCTGATGAAAAAAAAAACAGATATGGTTAGGAAAAAGGGACCCCCATGTCCTCATTTATGGTCATTTTATTCGGCGAAGCTGAACGCCTTGTCTGTGCCTTAAGATTTTCTGAACAACTGATTGTAACGATCGCGTATTCGCGCGACGTTCGCTTACATGAGGGCACGGTCTTATGCGAGAATTCAAGTATAGTTTTACTGAGGCAAGCCAGTAAGAAAGAGATGTTTTCTGTATTTAGCGTCTGTACAGACGCCAGCACATCAAGCTACTACATTCTGTCAACTTTCTTTAGTAGATTTTCAACTTTATAGTTAAAGCATCAAGGTTCAAGTTTGATTGGGAATATTTGACAGTTTCGGGTAGCTTGACCTGCTGGCGTCTGTACAAGGAGCTTCTTTTTCATGATTGAATAGAAAATATGTAGTGCTGACGTGGCAATAGCAATAAGCAGAACGTCTCAATCAAATGTAATAAAAAAGTAGTATACTCACAGCAGCCTGCTTGTATGTTTCATACTCCACTAGAGCGTAACCTTTGAGGAAGCCAGTACGTCTGTCCAGGTTCAGGTGAATGTTCTTGATCTCGCCAAACTCCGAGAATTGGTTCTGTGTAAAGAAAAAGATAATTTTATTTGAAAAACCGGATAAGTACAAGTCGGACTCGTACACAAAGGTTTCCTTAAAAACGCCGAAAAAAACACGTTTTTCGTATGGCTAAAATAAAACAATATACAGTTAACTGTAAAACAATATACAGTTAACTGTAAAACAATATACAGTTATCTGTAAAACAATATACAGTTATCTGTAAAACAATATACAGTTAACTGTAAAACAATATACAGTTAACTGTTTAACAATATACAGTTAACTGTACAACAATATACAGTTAACTGTATATTGTTCTTCTTTCTCCCTTTATTTTATTTGTTGTTATTGCAGCAATACAAATACATACTGAAACCGTCTACCCATTACAGTTCGTGTGATACAGCCCACTGACTAGCGGACAGTGGACGGACGGACAGTGGAGGCTTAGTCATAGGGTCCTGTTGGCACACTTTGGGTACGGAAACCTAAACATCACAATACGGGTTTTTCATCATAATGTAGGGTGTCCTCTGATTAAATACTCATACCATGAGCTTTTGTAACTGAATGAAGTTTGACGACACGGTTGTCGCGGCAGCTGAGCGGTGGACTGCTGCGCTGCGTGTCGTGGGTTCGATTCCCGCACGGAGCAAATATTTGTATTGCCTACAGGTAGTTGATCCGGATCTGGCTGTTTGTGTATGTGAGTTTAAATGTTTGTAAACGCACCCACGATACAGGAGTAATTCCTAGTGTGGGGCAACGTTATTCTAAATAAAAAAAATAGTCTCTTGTATTAAAAAAAAAAAAAACAAAATTAGTTTCAAAATATCTATTTAGAATAATTAATCCAGTGTCTAATGAATTTCTGAGTAGTGCCTCTTCCCAATTGAAAGTGAACACTCAGTAGACCATTTTTCTAGACATTTTATTGTTTTTCTAGAGTTTCTCAGTTATTCTTGTAAGTTACCACAGAGTCCAACCAGAAGCATAGTTTTATTGTTGCCTCATTCAGGATCTTTACCCTGAATGAGTGTTTATTGAAATGGAACAAAAAAGTGACCCTGTGGTACCCTAGGAAGGAAAAGAGAAAGAAAGGAAAACCCTTGAAAAGATGGCAGGATGACTTAGTGAGGACAGCTGGAAAGGAACAGGAAGAATTGAAAGGGGTTGGAGAAGGGCTTTGCCAAAGGGCACACAGAGACTCAGAACTAATATCACTCTGGAAAATGGCTATACTTAAATAAAATAAATCCGTAAATACTATATTTACCTGTATATCTTCTTCCTGTGCCTCTTCATGAACATTGCTGACAAACAATATCCAACCTTCCACTGAGCGCTGTGGTCCTGGTGTGTTGCCATCACCTTCGGGAGCCAGGCTGTCATATCTAGAACATAGAAGGTTTTACAATAGAATATTGTTTATTATCTCTGCCGATATAGAGGGTATAAAATTGATCAAAATTTAAAAAAAGAATGTAAACAACATTCCTCTATGATGTACATTAATAATAAAATTCCGCCTATGTTGTCGTTTACATAATGTTTTGGCGTAAAAATCGTGCAAGAATTTAAAAAAATTAAATAATATTAATAATATAGGTAAATTTCTCAGTTACCTTCCCCTGTTGCCTCTCTCTGAAGCGCCTCCGCTACCAGCTTCACTGCCAAAACCTCTTCCCTTACGTTTTCGCGCCTTCTCCTTCAAACGGGCGATTCCCTCTGAAAAAACCAGCAAATAATACTGAAATAGGTGCAAAATTCCAACAAACGTATATTTAGAGTATAGAAATGGCAGGGATAACGGAATTTTAAGCTTAAATGGAGTTCGTTCAACTAGAAAGTTAACCTAAAAATGTTAGTTTTAATTGGATGGTTATTAGAGCAATTATAGCATGAGCAACGACAATAATGTCTCAGATTGACAAGGGAAACCTACTAGACGGTATAAATGCCGAAATAACTGAGAAATGCTATTCAAAATGATGCATCAAAACATTCACAAATTACTTACGTTCGCCATCCTCGTCTACCTCAAATTCCTCAGAGTTCTCAATATCTAGCACGTCTGCCATTCTTATTTGTCTGTTTAGTTTCTAAACTATTGTTTTATCGTGTATTTTCGCTCGATTTTCACGTAAATAAACGTGAATTTCAACAAAATGACTTATTTTCGGTGTTGCCAGTTCTATAAGTTAGTGTCAAGAAAAAGAAAATAAAGAAATTGCGTGTCAACACATAGCATCATAGAATAACAATTTACTAACCCGATTTTATTTATTTATTTATAAGTAGGAGAACCAACAGCTAAACCAAATTAATAACAATTGTATAAGCGACACAGAGCCAATTTCAGGTTCTTACGAGGCTCAGTCAGGCTCATAAAAACGCATGAATAGAAAATAGTTGATAGCACCTAACATAATAATTATACCCAAAGGGTTGACAGAGAATAGCTGTTTTTTATCTACGCTTTGCCCACTTTTATCCTACTTTTACCAAACCTATTCATGATTTTTGCAAACACCGGCGCCGCTTTTTAGTTCCTGCAAAAGCACAGCTATTCACAAAAGAGTTTGCATGTTACAGTAATCTCAAATACAGGAACTGTTAGAAAAATCAACAAAATGTCAAGAATTTTGTGACAACAACAGTTTCTTTCATTTTTATAAATTATTTTAGGCTAACTGAACGTTGAAAAATTTTGAAATGAGTACCTGTAACGTTGGAGAAACGCGAAATGATCCGCAAAATACAGTTTCTGGAGACTGGACCTCAAGATCAAGGTCATCGAGATCTCCTGCAACGACTCGATCATCATCCCCCAACAGAGGAGAAACAATTTTTGATAAATACCTTGATATCATACACTCGAAATCTAATCTTTCTGTAAATGACAAATCAGAGCCTCCTGAACGTCCTTTTGATTTTTTTGACGACGAAGAATTTGCTTTTGGAATTAATTTACTCAATAACAATGTTGCGTGTGTCGGTGATAACATTACCAAACTCATTCAAATGGGTAAAGTCTCAGATGATATTTCTAGCTTTGTTGTAGAGTACCAGTAGCGGACACAGCCTGTCTGAGGCCCGGGGGGCGGCGGTGATAACATTACCAAACTCATTCAAATGGGTAAAGTCTCAGATGATATTTCTAGCTTTGTTGTAGAGTACCAGTAGCGGACACAGCCTGTCTGAGGCCCGGGGGGCGGCCCTGCCCTCCTCGGAAAGGTTATGACCTCTTATTTTTTTATCCACATTAGATTTTCATCATACTGTTCAGCGCCGAAATTTGAAAAACTAACAGTTTATATTTATTTTTAATGCGCTGAACACCGTGAGTTCAAAATCCAGTGCGCGATAAAAAGAATCTGCTGTACTTAGATGGGCTTAAAGCCAGAGCATGCGAAACCAGTTTGAAAATTTTATCATCCCGTTCGGTTAGGTAAGGTTTGGTTTTAATCAAAACAGGAATACTTTGTAGACTAACTTACGCAAAAAAGTTTGAAAAACAAGGGAGTGAAGGTTTATATTTTGCAAGCATATCGATCCCTAACTAAAATCTGCCTTTTACTTATATTTTAGCCTTGTTTAGGAATTTATGAAAAAGTACTTCTCAGCATTTGGGGCTCCCCAGAACCGAAGGCCTGGGGTGGTTTTGGTAGTAAAAAATACTGCCAAAAATCTGTTTTTTTAAGTAGGGTGTAAAAGAGTTATACTCAATCTAGTAACACCAAAAGTGACAGCTGTCTGTCAGATAAACGTGAAAACTGAAATCGAATTTTGGGTTTTGTGAAGTATCTATTTTGTATTTTCAATAAAATAGTATTATTTTATTTACTTATTGCTTAGTGTTAGAACTTAAATAACATGCCGGAATTCCACCTTACGGATTCCATAATCACTCAGCTTAACGGTAAGTTAATTAACGAAATATCGTAACTATTTTGGACGTGAAGAAGTTACATAATTTTGTTTGCAAAATTGATATTGTTTTGTTTGACACAAATATTTAATTTTAGCACCGCGGTGTTTTAAATAGTGCTATATTACTGGTGTTGCGTCATTTGGGACTTTCGGACACAGTGTAACACTTCGTATAGCAATGAAACTAAGAATTGACGAGCCCTTTGAATTCGGTAAAATATTCTGTTTTGTGTGATTTTGAGTATTTTTTTCTGTTAGAAAGTGTTTGGTGTATAATGTGATTCGTTTTACAACCCAATATTAACGTGCAAGTCGTGTTTTTGACTTATTGATGATGTTTTTTTAAGTTTTTCGTACATAACCTCACTTTGCTGTCTTCATCCCACAGTTGCGAATGTGACATAATATAAACATAACCCTGTTACAATACTTTACAGTAGAATATAATTTCCTCCATCCCTACAGAAGTCAGGCCATAAACAACTAAAACAATTTAATACAATGACTGCAGTTTGATAACGATTATTTTAAAATATTCTTAAAGAGATAGGCATTATCTACCAGATATGATATTATATCTATTATTTTGACACTTTAGTGTACACTGTGAATAAAAAAAGGATAAAAATATTTAATATTTGTGTACTTACCTGTAGTGTCCACCTCTAGATAAGTTCCAGTTAAATAATCTGGGAGATAAGGCTTTTTATTAACAGACAGCTGTGCTGCTGGGTAGTTCTTCCCAGCTAAAGCACTAGGAAGTGTGAGGGGCGGGTGTTTTGGGAGACTGCCTTATGTAATTTAACTAATTTTGATGTTTAAAAAGTGTTGATTCTCAGCCTAGTTAGGATAAACTGACTTTTGGTTTTGAGAATTCAAGGTTACATTACCATTTTGCAAAAATTAAAATGCTAGCTAGGCCATAGGTACAACTCAAAGCATTTATTTCAATTAACCCAATTACAGGCAATTTTAAATTGTCAAGGGGTCGGTCAGTCAGAAAGATGAAGCTAGTTGCCCATTCCAAAGTGTAGTAGGTTCCTATGGAGATGAATGGCCATAAACTCCATGGACATTCTTTATGGTGACATCACCCATGTTATTAGGACAGCATGATATCATCATTATTCTTATAGAAATTGTGTAAGATTCTAGTTAGTATTCTAATATCTTGGCAATAGTGTCTAAGGAGGTGAGTGCTTATTAATATTTATGACCAATGGTCTATAATCTTTGGCAATACATTATGTCACAACTATTTATTAGTTTTGACTGAGTAGCATTTTTGCTGGTTTGTTTTGAATGGAGCAACTATAGGTCCATGGGCTTGAGGTTAAATAATAACAACCGCACGGGTTGATCTTGAAGGTTAAGCAACACTTGCCGAGGTCGGTCCGTGGATGGGTGACCATCGATTACACCGAAACCTTTCTGTGCCACGGAATGCACATTAAGCAGTTGGTCCTGGCTGTCATAGATCTTTGACAGTTGTTACAGCTATTCAGAAAAACACTGCCAGACCCACTGTACCCAACACAGGTTCCAAAAAACAAAATGAAACCAACTCCAGTGCTAGGCTTCAGGAGCCAGTGACTCCTTCCAGTTAGGTTACAACCAAGCAAGTTTTATGCTGCATATGTATAAAATTAAGTTTAATAGCAAAAAAATATGCAATATTGAAGGCGTCTAAAGTTAAAGTAAATAAAAAAAAAATGAAGTCAAAAACAATATTAAATAAAGACGCAGAGGTCGAAGTCTCTTTTTTTTAAAGTCTAGACATAATCTTGGTCACATCATGTGACTGTTATTTCTAGGCCCATGCCCATCATGAACCCGATTCTTGTAGTTTCCAGTTTGTTCTTCATATTTTCAGTTATCCTGATGAGTTACATTAGTTATATGTTTCCAAGGGCTATTTTTTTAAGCGGCAAATAATTTTTATTCGTGCAATAAAATGGATCTCTGACAGTTTTTTTTATGGAAGAATTGTCAAAAATTCAAAATTATGGATAAAATTATATGGCGTTGGAAAAATCAACCCTGAGTCCACTGTAATATAAACAAGTGTGTTTAACTAATTGAGCGCTTTTATAATGTCGAACGTCGCGATAGTATCGTGGACGTCCACTTCCACGCTATCACGATAACACAGGGAAGTAAAATAAATGGAAATATTATATGAAGACGCTTTTTTTCCCGTACACGATAACGTGATAGCGTGTACACACGGCTACACATCAAGCTATACATTTCCAGTTTTAGCTGACCTCTCATTGTATAGGTTTTTCGTACAATCAGAAGTCAGCTTATACTGGTTATTTATAGCTTGATGTGTAGCCGTGCGTACGTATAACCATTTTATGAAATTAAATTGTTTGTTCTGTAAATAGTATATCGGACTTACTTTTACACGTCATAATAAATAAAAAAAAATAGCTAGTTGGCGTTTCCTATCTGACTACCCTGAGAAAAAACGCCGAAAGAAACCAGAGGTCACAGTCTCTTTTAAAGTCCAGACATAATCTTGGTCAGATCATGTGAAGACCATGTAGACTGATGTCTGAAATGGTCTTTTGAGGACACACAGATTTGATTGGACCAGTCCACGATTGTATCGTGACGGTAGAATTTATAAAAGCGCACAATAGCTAGCTATATTATAAACATGAACCTAAAATCCATGCATAACTGGATATAATATCTCCGTTTTATTTTACTGATGGTTTTGCTTATTAGTTGATAACTTTTTGAATGCCAATCTTTGAACATCTCTTATTTTTATTTGTAGAAAGCAAGAAGACCCATAACGATGTCTCGTCCTCTTAGCCCAGGATCGCACGGGGGCGCGGCGATTTTTTTGGCGCACTGCATTTGCAACGCACTGCTTAGCGCCGAGGGTTGAAAATCCAACAGTGTGTTTTATTGACGCGCTGGGTTGGCTCTGTTTAATTCTCAACCCTGGGCTCAACACCGACAGTTGAAAATCCAGTGCGCGATAAAATCCCGCCGCAATATTTTTATGTCCGTGCGGACTTGGGCATAAATCCCTTGCCAGGGTAATAAAATTACTAAGGGCGGATTTCACCAATGAAACTGAACGCGGTCAGCACATCTAAACCGTGTTCAAGAGCTATTCAGTGTCATCATTGTTGTGTTATATTGACACTGACAGCTCTTCTGGGGAGTTTGTTGCGCTACTTCTTCTTCCCAGCGAAAGCACTAGGAAGTGGTGAAGCACGGGCGTTTTGGGGGACTGTCTTTTTTAATTTTGACGTTCGAATAATGTTGATTCTCAGCCTAATTTGAATAAATGACTTTTGAATTTAATTTCTTGAACGCAGCTTAGACGTGCTAATCGCGTTCAGTTTCATTGGTAAAATTGTCACTTAGAGTCAATTAGTCGAAACCTACTCTACGTTTAAACTTGCGGTTTTAGTCACCTGTGACCTAGCCGAATTACCATTAGGATTTACGTGTGGCTATAGTCACCTATGTCAAGCCCGCATTAACTGGACTCCATCTCCCTTATTACAAAACAAGGATTTTCTTTAGATCAGGTTTAAACTACTGACCCAGTTATGGAATTAAGAACCCAACTGTTAGAGAAATGCCGTTCTTTATACAAAAATGACAGCTTAGTTCGATGCTAAGTTGTCATTTTAGTATTAAGAACTTTGCCTAAATCGAAATAAAGTTCAAAATACAAGTACTGGCTCAATAGTTTATGCTAGAACTAAATTTAGGTTTCGTTTTGTAATAAGACGGCATTTGTTTAACAACCTGGCATTCAAAAAGTTAATACCCAAACATTAGAAGCTCTTCACACCATCTCTTCACATGTATACTAAGGCCTTAATAAAACCTTTCAGCCCAAGAGCCATGGCCGGACAATGTGAAGCTGTTCCAGCCGTACGAGGTGGAACAGATACTACTGCCAGACAATGCCAGCTGTCTTGCTGTGCAGGCGTTCTTGAAGGTAAGGGATTAGGTACTTAACTTTTTTAACTTTGAAGAATGCACGATGAAGGAGGATTGTTTATGCTATATGCAGCTCACAAGGAATGCATCATAGAAGGAAGTAACTGAATAAAGTCGAAATACTTTGTTACCCTGGTCCTGCTACGCCTTGCGGAGCATTGTATCACATGCTCAGTTTGAGCTGCCGTATTTATACAGGGTGGCAGGGACATCTACCCGCAAACTGTAACCATTCAGCATATGATTGTCGAAATTCTTAGGCGGTTACCAAAAAAAAATCTGCTGTTCCATACAAAAGTCAGCCACATACGCGGTGAAAATGTATGGAAAAGCATTTTTTAAGAACCTACAAAAACATAACGCATGCTGGTCCAGAATCATGTACTGAATCCATGGTAAGTGCCATCCTGTAGGTCGCGAAACTGCCTAAGGCGTACTAGACTAGGTTAGCGGGATCGTCCGAAAGGGTTACCGCTGCCCTGGAACAGAAAGGGCTAAGGAAGGAACACGGGTGGGTTTTAGTCAGTAAGAGTCTGACACTCCCTTCCGCTCCACCCAGAGCGGGAGGGGTCATTTGATGATTTACCATCCGCAAATAAAAAAAGGCTTACTAGACATATTTTGTTACCGCTGCCTACATGGACCACAAAAAACGACCTTCCGATGCAAAGTCGGACATTGTCGCCAATACACGTCGGTCGACATCGAAAAAGTTTTAAGACAAGCTGGCGACGTCAGACGTTGTCGCGAGAGTTCGCACGATCCCTTTACCTGTCCCTGACCTGTCGTGTCGCGGAAAATCTGTATCCTAGTGAATAAACGGCTCTAAAGACAACATTGGACACTACATGTAGTGTAGCTAAAAGTCTGCTGGTATAATTATGTAAACCGGAACATGTTGATTCTGCTGTCTTAAATGGATTATGATGCTTATCCTACTAATGTTATCAACGTGAAAGTTTGTATGGATGGATGGATGTTTGTTACTCTTTCACGCAATAACGACTAAACGGATTTGGATGAAATTTGGCACACAGATGGTTTATAACCAGAATTAACATATAGGATACTTTTTATCCCGATAATCCTACGGGATCGAAACTTATGCGGGTGAAATTGCGGGGCGCAGCTAGTGATGCATAAATATGTAAGCTGAATAAAGCTGATACGCCCGTTATGCCTGGAGGCTTTTATTTAGGTAGTAAGTTGGTTACATTTTTAATTGAACTTTTTTTTTGCATATTTTGTACACATAGTTTTTATTGTATTTCTTGGTATATTGGCGTGGCTAGCTGACATATGGAAAATAATTTAATTTAATGTTCTGTATCTTGTAATGTTAATTACATACCTGGTATTGTATACAATCAAGTATTTTCTAACTAAACAGACAGCTGTGCTGCTGGGGAGTTTGTTGCGCCATTTCTTCTTCCCAGCGATAGCACTAGGAAGTGGTGAAGGGCGGGCGGGTAATTTGGACGTTCAAAAAGTGCTGATTCTCAGCCTAATTTGAATAAATGACTTTTGATTTTGATCGACCCCAACTAATCTCATCATAATAAAAACTTAAAAATATGTATCCTTCTTCCTCAGATGTGCAACCTCCCATTCGAAGTGGAAATGCGTTGGAACGCAGAATTCATGTCTCCATCGGGCCGCGTGCCCTTCATCAAGTGTGGCGCCTTCGTGGTGTCAGAGTTGGAGCCGATCGTGCAGTTCGCGGCGAACAAGGGTGTCTCCCTCTGTGGACGGCTGAGTACCGAGGAGAAGGCGGAAATGAGGGCCTATATGAGTCTGATTACTAATGTTCTGGTTAATGCTGAGGTTGGTATAATATTTAATCCTTTTTGGCCTGGTTTCCATTTCCAGGAATGGAAGGAGAAATATCATTGTCGAAAACTGAAATGGTTTTGTGAACACTTGATAGGGTTAAGGGTTACACTGCCCGGGGTAGCGGGATCGTCCGAAAGGGTTACCGCTGCCCTGGAACATAAAGGGCTAAGGAAGGAACACGGGTAGGTTTTAGCCAGTAAGAGTCTGACACTCCCTTCCGCTCCACCCAGAGCGGGAGGGGTCATTTGATGATATCCCATCCGCAAAAAAAAAGGGTTACACTGCCAGAATAGTTTTGCTTTTGATGGCTAAGTGATCGCAAGCACGAATTCTGCGCGTAGGGTTCGATTCTCGGTTCGATAGGGCCAATAAAAAGGTTACTGAGTTTTTTACATTAAATAAATCAAACTCAAGGTCAAACTCAAATTCAAATCATTTATTTCAATTGAACCATTTACAGGCTTTTGAATTGTCAAAATTAAATAGTCGGTCAGTTAGTCAGAAAGTTGAAGCTAGATCTCTATGGAGAAGAACGGGCAAGAAACTCCAAGGACACTCTTTTAAATCAAGATATTATTACAAAATCCTGGGTACATTATTCTTTTTGCTTCTATAAATATGTGAGAACAATGTAAAAAACCGGTCAAGTGCGAGTCGGACTCGCGCACCGAGGGTTCCGTACAAAGTAGGTATGTAACTACAAATTCACGGTTTTCGCAATTTTTCCTTTAAATCTGTGCTATAAGACGTTGCTTCGTACCAAATTTCAAGATTCTGAGTTCACGGGAAGTACCCTGTAGGTTTTGATTCCCTTGCGAGTGTCGAAAATTTGCGGCATAAACGGCTGTATCTTTTGATTGCGTTGGCTTAGAAGTTTGATTTTTTTACAGCTCCAAGGGTCAGTAGACCAGGTATTTGATATAAATTCCAGATAGATACCTCAACGCGTTCCTGAGAAAAAGGGTCTTGACAGACAGACGGACGGACGGACAACAAAGTGATCCTATAAGGGCTCCGTTTTTTTCCTTTCGAGGTTCGGAACCCTAAAAAGAAACAATATAAAATTAAAAATAAGCCTCATAAATCTCAGCAGTAACCTTGAGTCAGGATTTGTGCTATATTCATGGCTATAGGCTTTTTTTCTTTTTTTTTTTTGAGGGTGGGAAATCATCAAATGACCCCTCCCGCTCTGGGTGGAGCGGAAGGGAGTGTCAGACTCTTACTGACTAAAACCCACCCGTGTTCCTTCCTTAGCCCTTTCTGTTCCAGGGCAGCGGTAACCCTTTCGGACGATCCCGCCGCCCATGGCTATAGGCTCACCTCCTGTTACGTGGGACTGAAACATAACTGGCGAAATGTGGGTGTACTAACCTCTGCCCAATCTTTCGCGGAAAACAAATTCAATAAATCGATTTTATGTTTTGACTGTCGAATCTAAAAACAAGTTTGAACTTTTGTTGGCCTGCTTGAAAGGAAACAAAAGGAAACAAACATGTAAACAAATATTTTTTTTGAAAAATAGGAAAGTGTTTTTGGATATTAACTTTAATACCTATTCAATAAACTTCAGTTTACGCTACAACTTCAACCATTTTTATAATTTACTAGCGGACCCGGCAGACGTCCTGCCCGAAAAAGCAGCGCCACCTACCGGGTCTAATTGTGTATACAAACCTTGTCCTGACAATAATAAACACATATAAATCGACTGCACCAAATTAGATAATTCTTTTAATTATCTAATTTGGTGCAGTCGATCGGAAGTTTTGCGCGTACGCACGGCTACAGATCAAGCTATACAAAACCAGTATAAGCTGACTACTCATTCTACGAAAAACCTATACAATGCGAGGTCAGCTAAAGCTGGAAATGTATAGCTTGTTGTGTAGCCGTGTGTACATACAAATTACGTTTGCTGCGATCGGAGGATCGAAAAAAAACCGAAATGATTTTAAATAAATTTAATTACGGAATTAATATTACAAAATTAATCCTATGAATGATGATTCCAGGTCGAAGTAGGACAATAGAATAATCATTCTTACAATTTATTAAACTAACAACAACTTGCGAAATCGATTGACGTCATAGGTGCATCAGCGATTAAGAAATTGATAAGTGTCGGCGCGGATGCAACATCAGCGATCTTCATATAGTAGCGCTATGTAATTCCTCCCCCTTTAGAATGGCGACTATTTTAGCACGTTCAGTGAAAATGTTGCCGGAAGTTCGCCAGAACTTTGATTCTCTTCCAGGGTTGCGGCTGGTGGTTGCTGATCCTTTTTCGTAGTGTTCGTACATCTGCGTAGGTAGCGCCGAGTCATTACGATGATAATGAGTACGCTTGCACTCAATAGTACTCCATAGAAAGGGATTGTAGTGTGGTAAAGTGCGTCGGTGTGCAGGTTCTCAAGTTGAACTGGATTCTGGATCATAAGTTGGTCCTGGATGCTGTGTAGTCCTTGGAGATCAATAGAGTTCAGGTTGACGTGGGTAGCTGTGGTGGCCTGTTTCTCAGAGTCATAGGGTATCTTCATTAATTTCAAGGGTTGGCCGTTAACTTCATCGTAAACGTTTGCAATGGTGAACTCTTCAGATTTCAGATAACACCCAGTGGGAATCGTAGCAAGATAACTACCCTGAAGCGATGTGTAGTCTTTCTGGTTACAGGTTAGTTGTACCTTCGTCTCTTGAGGAAAGGATAGGACGTAATGTTGGTCGTCGAGCTTCTCCATGGCTTCTCTCGTCAAGGTGATTGTGGTAAACTTGCAGGAGTCTTGTAGAACTTGGTTGGTGATTAACTCCTGAACGCAGTCAGCTTTGGTGCGAGTCTGGTGGGTAATATCCTTCTCACAGAGGTACCAGTCTTTCAGCTTCGGGCATTCAGCCTCTATGTACACATGTGACATCTCGTTAGTTGCAAGGAAGGGAAAGGGTGGAATAAGGGCTTGTGCATGTTTATTAGGTACCACAGAGAGTTTATAAAAATCGTAACTATTTTTAGAAAAGATTGGAAATTTAAATACGAATACTATCTGCTTATCTACATAATATGATCCCGGTTTTATAACATCATAATAATCTCTGAGTTCTAGATCTAAAATTTGCTCTTCGGCGTAAATAGTCTTAAGTTTTCTTACCATTGACTCCAGTGTTTCTATGTCTATCATAGAGTGGTGTGTACTACTCGCACGAACAAAAGCTAAACTATTTTCTATCCTAATTAATTCCTGAGTTAAATCCTCTACGTTGTCGCTTAAAACTTCTAGTAGTTGCGCAAAATGAGCATATTTTATTAAACTATTTTCACTTAGTGCATTACTTTGTAATATAGTCTCTAAGGTAATGTTAATTTTATTCTGGTTTTGTGCTATCTGTGTAATTACGCTATTATATTTAGACATCCACTCCTTACTTATACTAATATGGTCATTGAATTCGGACACCAATTTGTTTTGATTGCGTTCTAGGATTTCGATTACCTGATTATATTGTAGTGCATCCTCGTGATCTAGGTTCCCGGTTAGGCTTTTTATTATTGAACCTAGTCCGTCTACAAGACCTCTTTTAGCTCTGTTGGGTTCTAAGGATCGTAATTGTTTTAGGACATTGCCAAGTTTGCTAGCAAGATACTCTAATTGAATTTCGTATAGTGCGTAAGTGTCATTAGTCATTTGATTTTGACAGTTCGTTAGTTGGGTCTGTAGGGAGTGAACATTGTTTTCGATGTTACTTAGTTGTACGTACTGAATGAAGGTATGATGATGAGTCGTAATTTTCATTTGTCCAAGTTTAAAGGGTAGAAGTCCTGGTCCGTCGTCGAGGCTTTCAAGTCTTATCTCCTGAGTTCGCGTCATTGGAAGCATTGTTATCAGTAGAATCCTGTAACAATTTTGCTGATTTAGGTATACGCTTAAGTCTTGACTTCGCTATGGGGCCACGTTTTTTCGAGGTATAAATGTGGATCGGCAGGTCTGCTAGAACTGTGTCCTGTGTATATCGTGGGGCAGTCTTTTGTCGACTTGCGAGAGGGTTTGTTATAAATACTTGCTGTTGGGGGGCGTATTCTATCTCGGGTTCCCGGGTTTCATTTTTTTTCTCTATTATCGCGGTACGATTAGCAAGTGATGACGAGTTAATGATGTCATAGACATGTTTCATTTTATCCCTATGGACTTGCGTATACTGTTGTAATAGATGCTGTGTAAGGTCAATGTCTTTACAGTCTCGGGGGTCAAAATGACCAGTCAGTAAGTCAAAGGGTCGACATCTTGTGAAACTATGTATAGAGCTATTATAAGCTATTAGAGCATAGGGCACAAGGTTAATTATTGGTTCGTCTTTATGCTGTAACTTAAGGAGTCTAAGATGTTCTAGAAGGGTTGAGTGTAGTCGTTCGATATTTCCGTTGTCGTTAGGTGAGTGAGCTAGTATTCTATGATGATTGATTTTATGAAGCCTTGTAAATTCCATGAACAGTTGGTTTGTAAACTCAGTCCCATTGTCTGTGATAATAGTCATAGGGACGCCATGGTGGGTACAGTACTGCAAAAGGGCTTGTAATATGCTAATAGCTGTTCCGTCACGTAGGTGATAAGCTTGACCGTACTTTGTGAATACGTCGATAAATGTTACGTATTTTTCACCTTGTACAGTGAATAGATCCATGTGGATTGTCTCAAACGGCTTGGTGGCTGGTGGTACGATGTTAAATTGGGGTCTTATCGGGTTTCTATCGTACTTGGCCTGACCGCAAATCGTACATTCGTTTATAAATTTAGTTATCTGGTCTTTCATCTTTGGCCAGTAATATTTACGAGATAAGGCTAAATGACACTCGGTAATCCCACGATGGTTAGTTCTACCGTCATGATAGTGTCGTATTATCTCCTGTTGTCGAAGATAATCCTTGACATTTTCCAATTCAGATTTAGCTAAAACGAGATTTAAGGATGAACTTTTGAATTTGTCCTGTATAATCGGTATAATTGAATACATGGCTAGAGGTGGGTTAACTAAAATAGCTGTCTTAACCTTGGGGTTAATGTACTCTTTTACGGCACAGATCACATCTTCCTCTAGGTTAGATTCAGATAGCTGGATACTTATACGTGTGTGGGTGTCAAATGGTCTAGTAACTACAGGTCGCTTTTTAATGTCACTTACAATGGTGAAACATATCTGTCTGTTGAACTTGTTTAGTGGCTCGTCAGTTATGGGGATTTCTAGAATTGGGTTCTCGACGCTTGTGTGTGCTGTTTCGGTTGAGGAGTTTGGTTTGCCAAGGATGGTTTCTGATGGATTACCCATTAAGGAGTTGAGTTCATCGATTTCCTCTATTAAGGACATGGCTTCTTTAGTGTGAATTTCAATGCGAGAAAGGGCGTCAGCATTTGTATTAGATTTCCCTTTTTTATAAATAACTGAAAAGTCGTACTCACTAAGTCTAAGTCTCCACCTGGTCAGTCGGGAATTTGGTTCTTTCATGTTCATCATCCATTGTAGTGGTTTATGGTCAGTGAGAATCTTAAATTTTCGTCCAAATAGGTAGGGTCTGAAATATCTCGTAGCCCAAACTATAGCAAGTAATTCCTTCTCTATGGTACTATAGTTCATCTCGCTCTCATTTAAGGTTCGGGATGCATAACAGATAGGTTTGTCTGAGTTTATAGGTCCTTGGGATAAAACAGCGCCGATGGCTACATTCGAAGCGTCTGTCGTCAAGTTGAATTCTTTACTGAAGTCTGGATACTGTAGGATGGGGTCGTTAGTCAGGAGGGTCTTGCATCTTTCGAAACAATTCACGTATTCAGGGTCAAGGGTGATTTTTCGCCCTTTTTTCAAGCATTGAGTAAGTGGTTTTGTGGTTCGGGCAAAGTCAGGAATAAATTTTCGATAATAACCGAGGAGGCCCAGAAATTGTTTGATTTCTTTCGATGTTTTTGGAATGGGGTACTTCTTAATTGCAGATATTTTATCGGGGTTTGGCTTAATGCCGTCTTTACTGATGATATGACCTAAATAAGCTGTTTCAAGTTTGAGGAATTCTGATTTGTCCATCTGGATTTTAAAGTTGGACTCTCGAAGTCTCTGGAATACTTTCTCGAGATTAATTATGTGTTCCTGAAGGGATGTACTGAAAACAATTATGTCGTCCAAATAGACAAGACATATCTCGTTTTGGAGTCCTCTAAGGACATTGTCCATCACACGTTGAAACGTGGACGGCGAGTTTTTTAATCCCATCGGCATTCTGAGAAATTCAAAATGGCCGTGTTCTACATTGAATGCGGTCTTTTCTACGTCCTGGGGGTCCATCTCGACCTGGTAAAATCCACTTGCCAAATCCAAGGTCGTAAAATAGTGGCATTTACCTAATTTGTCTAGAACGTCATTGATATTGGGTATAGGGTACTTATCGTCTAGTGTCTTTTCGTTTAACTTACGAAAATCAACAACGAGACGCCATTTTTGTCTTCCTGAGGCATCTAACTTTTTTGGAACTACCCAGATAGGCGAGCTCCATGCGGATTCCGATGGTCGTATGATACCCTGATCAAGCATTTTAGTTATTTGGTCCCTAACTTCTTGGCGGTGCACGAACGGATACCGGTAGCTTTTAGCGTGCACTGGAACATCATCGGTAGTTCTTATTCGATGCTTTATCTTATTTGTAAAAGTTAGTCCCTCGCCTTCAATATAAAAAACATCCGAGTAACGAGAACAAAGAGCTACAAGGTTAGCCCTTTCCTCCGGGTTTAGGTGATCAGTTCTTAAACGCGATACTACTTCATGAGCGCGTGTCGATGTCTGTTGAGTACTACTGCCCTCAATATTAAATATGTCCGCGTGCGCTGGGCGATCGAGTGAAAATATTACGTCGTTTAGAGTCGGATTTTCGACTTCCAAGTAGCCACGATTATTACTTACGGTGGTAATACATTCATGGATTATGCAATTGCAAAGAATTTGTTCCCGAATAAAAGCGTCGCCTTCTGGCACATCAATAGGGATTCGTATAACCTTAGTACTCCCAGCTGGTATAATATCTTCGTATAAATTTACATTACACGAGTTATACATTACAATAGGGTTTATCGCGGATCGAGTTACTAACATGTTTTCTTTCAAATCTATGCGAGCTTCCCAATCGTTTAACAGGTCTAAACCGATGAGGCCATCGAAATAATCATGAAATCGATAGATGAACAACTTCATGCTATTGGCGTCATTAAACTCCGCAAAACATGGTAAGGTTATCGAATAGTCGTTCCTGCTTGTCGCGTGTATGTTGGTTATCTCAAAAGGGTCGAAATTCAAGGGGTGTTCAGCGAAATATTTTTCGACAGCGTCGGGGCTGATGAAAGACTGATTGGCACCCGTGTCTATTAAGAGTTTTAAAGGTGGGTCTCTGACTTGTATGTAGGGAAGTTGTCTCTGCGTCTGAAGATTTAATTCTATTTTGGTTTTTGTGACGTCGTGGCCTCCTGAAAATCCTGCTGGGTATGGTCGGTTACGCCCGCTTGCGATTCATCACATACTTGGTCGTTCGTTGACACGTTATGATAAGTCGAGTCAGCGGCTAGACTCGGGTCAAAGACACCGTCATTGTAGTCAGTGTAGTAATTGTACACCGGTTCGTAGAAATAGTTGTAATACGAGTCGTCATATGTCATGCACTCATTCATATTCATTTCTCGGGCTTTAAAATAATTCGAGGGTGGTGGATTGCCAAACTTATTCCAGTCATGGGCTGCTGGCTGATTTAATGGAGGTAGAGGTTTAGGAGTAAAACGTTGAACACCACTCATCGGCTGAGGGCCTTGAGGTGCATTATTTCGGGGTGGTAATCTAAATATGTTACTACGGGGGTTGTAGTTAGGAGGTGCAGCACTGAACATTCTTTGTGTGTTCGTTGGCATACGATATTGGTGCTGTGCTGGTGCAGGGAATTTGAAGGGTTGAGGTGCGGGTCCCGCTGGACGCTGCCCCATGGGTACTGGCCAATTAGGTACTGGCGTTGGGAAGTTATGAGGTCGTGGGGTAAACGCTACAGGTGTTAGAGTGGGATGAGTGACTCTAGGAGGAGCTTGAGCTTTTGGGGTCTCACGTTGTTGCAAGTACATTACATTGAGTTCTTCCTGAACGAACTCGAGCGCCTTTTCTATTGTTGGTGGGCGCATGCAACGTATACGGGATCCTAAGGGTTCTTTTAACCCTCGGACGTATGCCTGCATGGTAACCTTTTTATACAAGTCGCGTTTCGCTTCTGTAGTCGTCGATACAGTCTCATGTAAAGTCACGTATGTCATGATCGTACTAAACAACGTTTGGCAACGATCATAGAATTCCTGTGGCGTTTTATTACCCTGAGTAGCTAAAGAGAGGTCGTTGTACAATGCGGTTTCGTCACGCTGATCTGAGAAATTATTAATCAAGGCAGTTCGAATGCCTAGCCAGCTCTCTGGTATTCCATTGGCGTTAATAGTACATGCCGCGGTCCCAGTTATTTTATTAAGTATCCCATTTAGTAAGCACAAGTTGGAAAGTTCATTGCCAGGTGTATTACTTAAGTACTGCGCAGCTAACGAATCACAAACCTTAATGAAACGGGTAAGGATGTTTGGGTTGCCGTCAAACTCTGGAACAAGGCGAAGAGCCTTGAAGATAGTATCTGGGTCTTTCTGAGCTTGAGTCATATTGTCTAATTCTAAGTTATCCAAAGTTATATCTCTACTAATATCTACTGTACGTTGGCGAGCCTGTCGCGATTCAGGCTCCCGCACACTGGAGGCCCTTGGGTGGTAAATCTTGAGGTTTAAGATTCAAAGGGTGCAACACGAGAATGATTCAAGTGTACTTACAGGTATCTCATTTCTGGTTCCTCTCCGTGAATCGATGGCTGGATTCTCCTTCCGGTCTGCAGCAGGTCCGTAGGTTCAGGATTCCCGGAACGGTGCTTAATAGCCACCCGAGTGACTCGCGACGCGATTATCGATGTGAGATAGAGTCCCGATATCTCTCGCGGAAATCCTACCGACTGCGCCAATTACGTTTGCTGCGATCGGAGGATCGAAAAAAAACCGAAATGATTTTAAATAAATTTAATTACGGAATTAATATTACAAAATTAATCCTATGAATGATGATTCCAGGTCGAAGTAGGACAATAGAATAATCATTCTTACAATTTATTAAACTAACAACAACTTGCGAAATCGATTGACGTCATAGGTGCATCAGCGATTAAGAAATTGATAAGTGTCGGCGCGGATGCAACATCAGCGATCTTCATATAGTAGCGCTATGTAATTTACATTTCGGTGATTCATTTTTATTTATATAGATTTAACAGTAGTAGTCATTCCAAAATCAACTTAATTTGCACCATATTAAAGCTGATATTTGTTTAACTTGAAATAACATAAATTTGCATAGAGCTTACATAGTTATAAACCTGTATTTCTACAGCTCTATATATCCTGGGTGGACAACGAAACTTTCAACGCGGTGACAAAAGTGCGGAACTCCTCAGTTTACCCATGGCCACTGGGATGGCTACAGACCAGGGCTAAGAGAAACGCTGTCATCAAGCGGCTGAAAGCGCTTCACTGGTATGACAAGACCTTGGATCAGGTTCTAGCTGATGTAAGTATTTGAAATATTTATTTGATTATGAACTCAATCAACTCAGCCTACCGCAGTCCACTGCTGAACATAGGCAATTTAGCTGAAGACGCTGAAGTGGCAGTGGGCTGGCCATGTTTGTCGAAGGACCGATGGCAGTTGGAGCAGATGAGTCCTGGGGGTCTACTCCGAAGTGCAAAGTGCGAATGTTCGGATCGGATCAACACATAGCCGAACCGAATATTATTGAAAAATGCGAAAAAACCTTCGGATCGGCTCAGTTGGGTCGGGACCAATAGTCAATATTCGAAAGAGTGTAGGAGTGTAGGATCGGAACCGACCGAACCAAATAGTACCTTCGTAGCAGGAAACGGCCGAACATTCGGCCGATACTACTTCGGAGTAGACCCCCTGGAGTGGAGACCGCTTAACGGCAAGCGTAGTAAAGAAAAAAAGAAAGAAAATACATTTATTTGCGGCAAACATGACGCATAAAAAAGAACAAACACACAAAAAATAAATAACAAGTAGTGTAGTAGTAGCAGTGTAGTAGTGTGGGAAGCCCCCCAGCTAGATCGGCAGACGACCTCAAAAGGCCGGCACAGACTGGATGCGAAAGCCGTATTAGGACAGGGTGCTGTGGCGCAGCCTGAAAGAGACCTATCTATCTTCTATCTAAATATATATAACTCAAAGGTGACTGACTGACTGACATAGTGATCTATCAACGCCCAGCCCAAACCACTGGACGGATCGGGCTGAAATTTGGCATGCAGGTAGATGTTATGACGTAGGCATCCGCTAAGAACGGATTTTGATCAATTCTACCCCCAAGGGGATAAAATAGGGGATGAAAGTTTGCATGAAACTTTGTCAAACTATACTTCTTAACGCGAGAGAAGCCGCGGGCAAAAGCTAGTTAACTCATATGACATTGATTGACAAGAACAATTTTGCTTATCAGAAAAAAGCCTTGGTATTTCTGGTGCCCATATTATCTACCATCTGTTACAAGGGTGAATGATAGTCAAAATTCAGACTTAAATATCTACAGGTCGGCAGGGACTTCGACGCACAAACTGTTACCATTGATTCAGTACATGATTCTGAACGCTAGCTGTTTCATACATTTTGACCTCATAGGTATTGCATTTTTGTATGAAACAGCAGAAGTCCCAAAAAGGTTGGAGTGTTTGCGCCGTTTCAGGTTTTCCGCAACTGCAGCAGGTTTTAACTGATTTTTTTTATAGATTGGCCACTTTTTGATGAATTCATTTCGATATTTCAGGTGGAGCAGTGTTGTAACTCACTAAGTCAACGGCTTGGTGAAAGAGATTACTTCTTCGGGAATGCGTGAGTACATTTTAGATGATATAATTATTTTACCTATGGGCTGATATTTCCATCCACAGATAACTTTTATATGTGCAATAAAATTGATGCCTGACAGTTTTTGTATGAAACAACTGTCAAAAATTCAAAATTATTCCTCGAATAAAGGTTATCTGGCGATGGAACAATCAGCCCCAAGTCAGAAATGTTTTATCCGTGGAATAAAAATTGACGACTGACGGTTCTAGTATGATAAACTTTTAAAAAATCCTTTTTTTTTTACACGTTTGTAATATAATCTTGACTTAAAACTATTCTCAGGATAAGACTTATTGTAGGTATAAAAGTTTGGTGAAATTTGCACTTTATAAATTAACCCAATTTACGATAAAACGATAGTATTTTTTTGGATGTAAAACTTACTTGCCATTCTGCATGAAAGTAGAAGAGATGACATAGTTTCAAGTTAGATTTAGTATTAGTTAATTGTTATCTCTTTTTGGTATATTAGCGGTATTCAACGGGACATTCTATGGCGATATTCTGAATTTCTGACCTACATATAGTCTTTTCACCGTTAATTTACCTCTGATTTTGCGTCACTGTGATCTTTATTGCTATTGAAATAAGGTTGCTTATGAGTTGCAGCCACGGACAAATCTGTCAAAATCACAGTAATCTTTATTTTCGATACAATAAGGTTGGCATTGGGTTGCTGCTATTAGAGGTAAAATAACTACAAATGGACTATTGTACATACAGCTTTCCAAAGAAAAGTGTGCGCTTCGGGAATCATCGTCTGTATTCGGAAATACGAACACGCTATGATGAGATCTATAGAGCTGTTACACCCTGGAAGTACTTGCCCATTTTGTATTTGGTACTATATCTACAAAATGATGGATTAACAACTCTTTGCTATTCAGACACAACACCCGTCTGGTCGGAGGATCCTCCCTTTTCTATGGAGGATGAGTGAACTTTACACCCTGTTCCTCATATCTGCATAGGTGAATTACTACAAAGCGGGTCGTGCAAAACTTTACTCTGTGGCGCAACGCTCGTACTAATTCGGAAACACGAAGATTACCGAAGCGCATAACCTTTTCTGTTTACCCTTACCTTTCCTAATTCCCCCCCTTTCCTCCCTAGCCCCACTCCCCTAGACGCGCTAATCTACGGTCACATGCGAGCGATCCTAATGGGTAACGGAATGAGAGCGGGAGCGCTCATCAAACGCATCACCAGCTCTTTACTGAGACTGGTGTTGAGATGCGTTAATTTGACGAAAATGACTATGACGGTATGTTGTTTTGCGTTGTCAGTATTTTTAAAGATGTAAAGTTGTGGAATTAAACGCAACTTTAGAGCAATAATAAGCTAGCGCATATACGAGTATTACATCTAGCCGCAATGCATCGCGTGAGTCTTGTTCACGGGATGCTCTCAGGCGCAGTCGCAGCCCAAAATTTGGTTCACCAAATAGTAAGTTAGTAAGGCAAGGAAATCATAAAGAATCTCGACAGCTTGAATGATTTCGGGGAGGGGGGTCCCCCCACCTCGGACCACGCCTGGATGCTTTGCGGCCGGGCGACACACAAAAGGTCACGGATGACGTGACAGGCTTTCAAAACAGGCTTAAAAATGTTGCGTAGCACAACACCCTTATTGCGTAACACGAGATCAATCTTAATCTGAATCATTTGAAGGATATTGCTAATCCATTGCTTCATATGTTCGAAAACTGTGTCGGCTCAACAACGTAAATAACGCAATGAATGTTGTTGAACTGTCAAAATTAAACCGATTCCGATTGATAATGTGTTACGCAGTTGCCTCGCTGATGATCCTACTCGGTGCAATGAAAAATATGGTGCGATAAAAATGAAATTCGCTTAAACTTTTGTTCGCTCATTGCGCAATATTAACTAGACGGTCTGATCGTCACACAGACAGATTGACAAAGACTTTTTATAAAGATTTAATCTACCTTGTTAACGGCCGCGTACTGTACTAGAAAATTTGTTTAGTTTTCATTCCTTCATACTTAGCTATTGACAAGCATTCGATACACTTCCGTGTCGAATCGAACATGAGTCAATGTTATCGAAGGAATCTTCTAAATGCTTTTCATTAAACTGAAAGGAATATTTTTACAGTTTTAACCAAATAGATGACCGCTTTTCTTCCGACAGCTATTTGTCGCGGGGACTAGTTAATCAGCAGTGCGATTCTGTCACCATCTCACCGTGAAAACTTAGGTGAAGTGAGCGTGGAGTGAGCTGTCATTCTAACTAATGCTAGGGATTGACACTATTGACAGCTCCCTCTAAGCTCACTTCACCTAACTTTTCACGGTGAGATTTTTACAGAGTCGATCGACTGGTAACAGAAAATGTGTCATTTTTGACTCGGAAACATGTCTATGGGTTGTGAATAGCTGTGCTGAGAGTTCTTACAGAAACATATCACTACTTAATTCACTTAATTAGCGCCCGATTTCGGAGCGGAATTTTTCATGACTCCTTTAAGCTGAAAAAACTACTTACCTAGGCAACTTATCATAATTATCCCTTCCTAATCCCCCCCATTCCACTCCCAGCCTCAAGAAGAGTACCTAGTAACGCAAGCGTTCCAAATCTCCCGTCGCCGACTATCCCCTGAACGCACTACGTCTGAACGAAGCACTAGGATCCAGCGGTCGCGAATGTGTATGAGGAACCCTAGCAAGGACAGTGTCGTTAATAATTATAATAATAGAGATATCTTTGGTAAGTTTTTTTTACAAATTTTGACTTATTTTTCGTTGGTCTAGTGGTCGTAAGCGCTACTGCTGAGCATGAGGTCGTGGGTTCGATTCCCAGGTTGGGCAAAGTGTTATTGGTGTTTTCTATCTGGAATTTTTCGGAAGCAGTCTGAAGGGAAATTCTCGTAACTTAAAACGTTCAAAATCTAGTCGCAATCTCATCTCGGCGACAATCAAATGTCAAAAAGTTGTCAAAATGTAGGGAAATTAGAGGTGGGTTTGACAGATTGAGACTGAGATCAGACTGTGAACGTTCTTAAAATTACGAGAATTGCCCGTCAGGAGTCTGATGGATTTGTTTCCGGTTGTTAGCAATATCGCCCCCTATCACATGGGGCTCCCCCACATCTATGGTGTAGTTTCCTTTATATAACATGAACGCGCGAAAATTCTGTAACGCATTCACTGACCTATAATAAACAAGGACACTGGACTTCATACTATCGATGACAAAGTAAAGACTTTTGATTTTCGCCATTTTGGCGCTGACAGCAACGTGAGCGTCCGTGGAACTAATATTTTTGATAGCGAGTTTTACAAGATGCGCATACTCTCCTGATGAAAATGTTCTAAATATCTCGTAGTAAACACAATATACACAAAAAAGTCTTTTTCACGATTTAGACCTAAATCGTCACAGACGTACCGAAATAAAACAACGGCCATTTGCGGCAATGTGTCAATTTTAGTTTCTGAGACGCTCGAGCGGGGCGCTTTGAATCGGCACATAAAACAACAGTCATATCGTATAGTATATTTAGTCCAGCGTACTTGTATAATATAAGTGAGTGAACGCATGCCATAGAGCCGTATTCGAGGATCCGTTTACACTAGTCAACAGGGAACGATTGCGGTAGACGGTGAACCTGCACCGCACTCTTGGTAGCTGCTTTGAATACCCATTTTCATTAGTTATGAGTCTCCGCATGCTTTTTACCGATGCCCGCTGAAGGGCTTCTAGGGAGGGGGGCGGGGGGGGGGGTTATACCGTGGCCCCTGACACGGGCAACTTAAGGAACACGGGTGGGTTTTAGTCCAGTAAAAGTCTGACACGCCCTTCCGCTCAGCCCAGAGCGGGAGAGGTCATTTGATGATTTCTCACCCAAAAAAAAAGGGCTTCCAAGGGGACTTTCATTACCCCCAAGTGGTAACGGCCCCGACACGGGTTCGAATCCAGACAGGCGCTTTACTTTGTACTAGTTTCATCATCACTGCTCTCAAAACGGTGAAGGAAAACATCGTGAGGAAACTGGCATGTCCTTAACCGAAATAAAAATCATGACATATACCAACCCGCACTGGGCCCGCGTCGTAGATTATAGCCCATTCCCTCTCAAAGAGGCCTGTGTCCCAGCAGTAGCAACATTAAAGGATGATTATGCGGTTATTATGCAATTTGTTAATAATCTTCACACTTTAAATACAGGAAAATCTTTCAATACAGGCTTCAAACCATTTGCTTCGAAGCAAATTATAATAATGACATCCAAGGAAGGCACAGTAACTTGCCAGTATCCCGGCCAACCCAACGACACAGAGCCAGTTATCGACCAAGAACTATACAATTCAATGTTCGCAATAGTCGAAGAAACTCTCAATAAAGTCGATGAACTAATAATCGATAAATTTGTAGAAAAAATCGATATGGATAGCGACAAAAACGATTCGTTCGTTGTCATACCTTTCCCGAATATGAACGAATCGAAATATATCACTGTCGAATCGAAAGTTAGCGAGTATTTGGATACGATTGAAGAAAACGATTCGACGGAGAATTCTAACTCGCTAGAGATGTGCAACGATGATGACCTACAGATAATAGATGAGGATGATACTGATAGTGATGTGCATGATGTCGATCAGGAAAATAAACCGGTTTTGCGGGAAAAATCGGCATCGCAAAAGACTTTGGTTGGAGATCGGGCCAGGTATTTTTGAGATTTTAAATTATTTATATTTTACTAAGTAATAATATGTAGAACCCATCTACATATAACCGGTATTGAGTTGCTCGTGGCTAAGTAACAACAGTTACACGGGTCTATCGATTAGGTTAAGGTACGCTTGTCGAGGTTGGTCCGTGGATGGGTGACCATCTTTACATACCGAAACGTTAAGTTGTTGGTCTCTGCGGTCATTCGTAGATCTTTGACAGTCGTTACGGGTTGTCGGAACCCCGAAACTCTGACCAAGGAGTATCGCATTACCTAGGCACTGGGTTATGGAGGTCAGATAGGCAGTGTACGTTACCCCAGCAAGAAAGTGTCTCCTAGGGTTATAGGAGTAAAACGTATAATTTGTGCCCTAACTGCTGTAAATGTGCCCCCACATAAAAAATGTGTGCCCCCTGTCGTTTTGGAAAAAAACGGAAAAAACGATTCCTGCTGGGGTAACGTTTTTCTAGCAGGAAAATTCTAAACGAATGATCGGAGAGAGAAAAATTGTGCATGGCCAGAGAGCTTATATGTGTGCTAAAATGTGCCCCCAAAAATAAAATCTGTGCCCCTTCAGGTTTTCGAGATATTGCGTTTCCTGCTGGAGTAACGTTTTGATGAATCGTATATCTCTACAACCATTGCATGTGCCCCTGTGGAATAAACATACACGAGTAGCTCTTAATGTGTGCCCCTATGTGCCCCCAATTAGATTTAAGAAAATATTTATAGTTTTCAAGTTATCGCGGTTTCATGAAAAACCGAAAAAACATCGCAGCGCCTAAATTAGACAAGGCACAAGTTCGCTGAAAACTGTATTCGGTCCTTCTTGACGCTAATAATAACCATACAAAGTTTCAAAACTGTTCATGCATGCGTTTTTTAATAATCTTGCTAAAAATCAAAACGATGGTGTCATAACTTTGACGGCAAAATACAAGGAACCGGCTCAATCCCAGATGTGTAGGTGTAAACCAAAATCATGTGCCTTTATTCAAAAATATATGGTGAAAATATTCAGCTTAGAATGTTTCGTATTAAGTAAATATTAACAAAAAACCAAAATATGTAAGCAACGGCTGGTTATCCGACCAAATTTGATTGGCTACTAAATAGCGACGGATTCATACATATCGATGACCTTCTTTATTGGACGTATTATACCTAAGCTGTTGTCCGTACAGTCGCGTTCAAAAGTTTTGGGGGCAAAAAAAGTGAGACAGCTAGTACGCGTACGGTGTTAGTGTGACAGAGACAGTTACGTGTAACGTCGCTCTATTATGAATAATAGGTACGAAGTAATAAAAATAATAATTTCCACATCAACAAGCTGTTTCATTTATTATAGTCACAGGGGGGTCACAGGTCATTTAATATATTTTTTAATTAGCCCCCAAAACTTTTGAACGCGACTGTACGGACAACAGCTTAGGTATAATACGTCCAATAAAGAAGGTCATCGATATGTATGAATCCGTCGCTATTTAGTAGCCAATCAAATTTGGTCGGATAACCAGCCGTTGCTTACATATTTTGGTTTTTTGTTAATATTTACTTAATACGAAACATTCTAAGCTGAATATTTTCACCATATATTTTTGAATAAAGGCACATGATTTTGGTTTACACCTACACATCTGGGATTGAGCCGGTTCCTTGTATTTTGCCGTCAAAGTTATGACACCATCGTTTTGATTTTTAGCAAGATTATTAAAAAACGCATGCATGAACAGTTTTGAAACTTTGTATGGTTATTATTAGCGTCAAGAAGGACCGAATACAGTTTTCAGCGAACTTGTGCCTTGTCTAATTTAGGCGCTGCGATGTTTTTTCGGTTTTTCATGAAACCGCGATAACTTGAAAACTATAAATATTTTCTTAAATCTAATTGGGGGCACATAGGGGCACACATTAAGAGCTACTCGTGTATGTTTATTCCACAGGGGCACATGCAATGGTTGTAGAGATATACGATTCATCAAAACGTTACTCCAGCAGGAAACGCAATATCTCGAAAACCTGAAGGGGCACAGATTTTATTTTTGGGGGCACATTTTAGCACACATATAAGCTCTCTGGCCATGCACAATTTTTCTCTCTCCGATCATTCGTTTAGAATTTTCCTGCTAGAAAAACGTTACCCCAGCAGGAATCGTTTTTTCCGTTTTTTTCCAAAACGACAGGGGGCACACATTTTTTATGTGGGGGCACATTTACAGCAGTTAGGGCACAAATTATACGTTTTACTCCTATAACCCTAGGAGACACTTTCTTGCTGGGGTAACGTACACAGATAGGCAGTCGCTCCATGTATACTGGTACTCAGATGCATCCGGTTAGAATGGAAGCCGACCCCAACATAGTTGCGGAACAGCTAGTATATTCGTTCAGGCCGTATGACACAGGTTCCTATGAATCTCCGTGTTATTTCATGCCACATCATGGCGTGGTCTGCGTGTAACTTAAAGGGAAGTAAGGCATTTCTGCTCGAGCAGTGGTTCCTTACGAGACGAGGTCTTACGAACCCAGACAGGCGCTTCACTGTGTGTAAATAATTGCATCACCGCTGCTCTCAAAACGGTGAAGGAAAACATCGTGAGGAAACCGGCATGTCCTAGAACCAAAAAATCGAAAACATGTGACATCTACCAACCCTCACTGGGCCCGCGTGGGAAATTGCAGCCCACTCCCTCGGAGGAGACCTGTGTCCCAGCAGTGGGAACATTATAGGCTGATTATATAAGATATTTCCACTTATTCTCTGGCGTGCGATCATGAAACAGCAACAAAGAAAATATAATGATGATGTTTAGAAGAGACGAAGTTATATTATCATAATTTTAAAAGTAGATAAAGATTGAGCACGCGTATCGTGACGGTCGGGATGTTCGCTCAGCGCGCTATGGAGCGAGTTATGCTCGGAGTCTCTTTGAAGGATAGAATCAGCAATGATTATTATCCGGAAAAGAACTGGTGTTACTGTACTCACATAGCTTGCAGAGTAAGCAAACTGAAGTGGCAGTGGGCTGGCCATGTTTGTCGAAGGATCGATGGCCGCTGGAGCAGACGAGTCCTGGAGTGTAGACCGCGTATTGGCAAGCGTAGTGTGGGATGCTCCCCAGCTAGATGGACGGACGACCTAAAGAAGGTGGCTGGGACAGACTGGATGCGGAAGGCGGAGGACAGGGTGTTGTGGCGCAGCCTGGGAGAGGCCTATGTCCATCAGTGGACTGCAATAGGCTGAGTTGATTGATTAACGCGTGTAATATTTTGTTTTTTTTTCTTGTGGCAGCAATATAACTGTACACCAAAAGAGTACACCAGAATTGACTAGTAGTGAGAATTGTGAACAGCAAGAACAAGTACAGGATTCTATAGATAATCTTTCGGATAACTCGTCTGTTACACGCTCAGCTACGTACACAGGTTTATTTTTTATTTTTTTCATTTTTCAACACAGAAAACCCCATTTTCGAAGTAATTTTATCTATTTTTTTTGCGTAATTATTAAAAATATAATTATGACTCTACTCATTGGGGTTTTAGTGCAGTACAAGTCGAAATTTCGTATCACTTCGCCGTTTCGTACTGACATAATTTTACCACTATTACAGATTCTTCCTCTACTTTAAAAACGCCACAAAATGAGGAAATAAGCGTTGAGAAGCTACTCAGCTATCTGCGCCGGCGAAACGCGGCGTATAATTACAAAAATGTGGTGGCCGACATTGATTAGTTACTAGGATTACGGAAATGCGGAATACGACAATTCGGGGTTCACATTTTTCGAAAACGAAATGGCGTATTGTGCAATTTTGATGTTTTGTTTGTTGAGAAAACATATATTTTTATGAAAATTTATAAATTGGGAAATTAGGCATTGAACATGTAAATTAAGTCAAAACGTTGCTCTGATAATAATATACTAGGTATTAATATTTAAATTCTGTTAGATAAAAAAACCATTACTTTACAGTCGTTTTATTTTTTGCCATGATAGCTGCTATACACACGTATTCTGTGAAATTTCAATTAGTGGAAGCGAGTTTTCGTAGCGATATTATACATAGCAAAATGAACTTTATGTCAATTGTCTAACGTAGAAACTAGATACGAGCTTGTTACTGCGGGAATTCCCGAGAATGCGCGATAATTCTCCAGAAGATGCGCGACCTGTGTGTATGTGTGTATCTACTTTGTGCGTTACATTATTGACATAAAGGTCATTAGGCTTTGTACAAAAAAAATCGCTTCCATTCCGTACCACTAGGCTAGATTGTAATGTAAATAAAGTGTCACCAATTGTGATACTTTATAAAAGGCAAAAAAAATAAAATCCGTTCCACTGCAAAATAAATTTAGCCGTAGGCATGTGTTCCCAACAGTGTTACAATAACCTAAACATGTATGAGACGATATGCGTTTCAGTTAGCTTTGCCTTTTATGTTTTCTATTAAATTATTTGTTTGTCTAAATGTTCGTTTAATTTAAAACGCAGAATGGCAAATTAAATGTAAGTTTTACATGTTTTTTTCGTAATTGTAGAAGTGATCATTTAGGTTAGCTTTATATCATCAAATTGTAATTTATGTTAACTTTAGAATTTGTTCCAAAAATGGCTTCATTACATCTTATTTCTTAACACACACTTCACTACACTTTCACAACTGTATGTGTAGAGAAAGCGTGAGTTTATATATGTATGATAACTTACTGATATAGCAGCCATTATAATTTCATGATTTTATTTCAATTTAATCTTATACGAGTATCAGATCGTTTTAGTGATTTTAATTACACACAGCAATATTTGCTATTAAAATCTAATCTAATCATCTAAATATTAGTTTATTCAGTCAGTGCTGTAAATGTTATATTTCTTAGGGCCGATTTTTTCAATCATCTGATAACTTTATTCGAGGGATTATTTTTAAATTTTGACAGATTTCATACGAAAACAGTCAAACGTCAATTTTATTCCTCGAATAAAAGTTACTGGCGACGGAAAAAATTATTCCATAATTTATTACAAATCAGAGATGCTTATTAATAATATAATAATAATATAATAATATCCCTGGACATTTCACACAGCACCATTTGTCCCAAGCTAAGCAACCTAATGCTTGTGTTATGGTAACAAGATGGCTGATAAACTACTTATATACATTTTTTTTTTTTTTTTTTTGTAAATACATACATATTATAGATAGAAAAACATTGTACATCTAATTTATTTATTCTTCTTTTCTCTACAGGCCCACCGAGCTCGACGCTCTAGTCTTCGGCCATGTCTTCACAATCATCACCACACGGCTTCCCTGCCGCAAACTGGCAGATACCGTCCGCAAACATGAGTCCTTAGTAGCTCTCGCTAAACGGGTCGACGAGCAGTATTTTAAGAGACCATAGCGTCACGTTTTCAAGGACATCTCGACCTCGTTCACTAGTCCTTGAAACCCCTGTCCTTGTAGTCAATTTTTTGTATTAGATGACATTTTTCTGCTGTTTTTCTTTTTTTGTGATTTGGTGGGAATGTCTGGTGGTCACTCTTTATTTAATGAAGGAGAAGAGAGTAAATTACATGGTTACTGTGGACGAATTACAGGAAAGGATAGGAAATATGATGAGCTGACTCCAAGGAATATGGTTAATACCGTGTTCCTTGGAGTCAGCTGCAGAGAGCAACAGAAGGCAGAAGATTCATATCAGTGTTGGTGTCTCATCAGCAGCTTTTTAAGGCGTTAATATACACACACACACTACATTATTTTCTAGAACTTTAAACGCTGGAGGTAAATCATTTCAGTACTAAGATATGCTGTTGATAACCTTCAATGGATATTTCGGCAGACACTTCCGCCAAATTATAAACTTAAGCACAATTTTCGCTTAAACTTCTGTAAAGTAGCTTTCGAAGTACATATAATAATTTCCGCCATTAATGTAAATACTTTATTAAGTATACGTTTTCTTCTAGTAAAGAAAGAGGCCTGGCTTAATTTCGTTGCAATTTATATAAATACTTAGGATTCTTTCAGTTTCAGGTTCTATTATGTAAATAGTTCTTTGTAATGCTATGTGAGTGTCCCTACTTGTTTTAAGACGCGTTTCTGCTATGCAAGTGGCTTGTTTGGGAGTTGTAAAGAGCTTGCGGAATTCAAGCAAATTTTTTTAAGATTTTTTTATTACGTGATGGTCCTTGGGGTCTACTCCGAAGTGCAAAGTGCGAATGTTCGGTTCGGATCGGCTCAGTTGGGTCGGACCATAGTCAATATTCGAACACACGCTACAACTTCAAACATTTTTATAACGTGAAGTTGATGTTTGTTTAACTTGAAATAACATCAATTTGAAAAATAAAATTGAATAGACTTTCGGTATATTGTGGGATCGTTCGTTCTCCCGACACCCGACAGCCTTCAAAGCAAGAGTGAACGCCTGTTCACCCTTACTTTGGCTGTTGGGTTGTAAGTACTTACTTTCATGCCAAGAGCCTTTCATAATAATAATGTGTGTAGAACGATCCACTATAGCCACCCAAACCCATAGCCCAGTATATTTTGTTTCCATGTTCTGCAATAGTCCTGCACCAACCGGGGGTTGTCTTTGGGTGCACTTGCATGGTGCATATAGGCATAATAGTCGGTTGGTTCCTCCTCATCATTTAAAATTGTGTAAAGGGCCTTTGCGAATTGGCTTCGGCCCCTAGTACGCCTTTCAAAGGTCCGGGACCCCAGAGTCTCGAGATATGTCATATACAACTAAAATATGTGTGTAGAACATTCACTTGCTGTAAATATTTTCAACGTGCAAGTAGCCTGGCTGCATCTGATGAGTTTAAACTAACTGAAGCTATCAAGAGTATGCAAGCTTCTTGAATAGTTGAAATGCGTTTCTAGATTTTTCTTGGAATAAATTGAGAATGTATCGCGTCTATTTAGAAATGAGAATGTATGAGTGAAGTTTGATAGTAAATCCGACTTAAATTACATTAAGTCATAGTCAACCTTAGAAATAATTGTAGTTAATTGTTCTAAGTAGATTCTAATGTAGAAAAATGTACATAATATGCGTTACATCTATGTATATTGTTGTGTATAGGATAAACTTTAATTTCTTAATCAATGTACATACGCCAGCACATCGAGCTACTACAATCAGTCAAACTTTTTTAAAAGATTTTCAACTTTATCGCTAAAGCATTAGGTTCAAGGTTGGTTGGGAAAATTTGACAGTCTCGGGTCGTTTGATATGCTGGCGTCTGTATTTTAAGTAAGTAATATTAAACTTAGTAGTGATATTTCTCCAGATATTATTCAGAACAGGAATATCAATAAAATCAATGGCTTCCAGTAACTTATCAGAAAATGGAAATGTTTCATTATTAACGATAGATTTGTTTTATAGTACGCTCCTCTCATACAAACATTAAAGTTGTACTCGAATACCGTTTTGTATTTACTGTGGTATGTAATGTACCCTCATAATTTGAAAAAGTATTACTCATTTCTGGGTGGTTTGTCAAGTTTTCTAGTTGGATGTACGAATAATAGCTTTTTCTAAAAATTTAGAAGTCTTTCTTATCTTAAGCTTAAGTATTTAAGCTTATAATAATTTATTGATAGCTCTTTTTTTTCTTTATTTGTTTATTGATAGCTCTATGTAGAAAAATTTAAATAAATAATCTTTGTATAATTCTTTAGGATAAGTGAAGGAATTTTATGGTTGTCTAGATTTTAACCTCGCATTTTAAAGCGGTGCGTCATAACTTAAACTGTCAAAACATTCAGTCTATTTCAGTTTATCAAATTCGTTCATAACTGGAAAAGTCAGTACTAACCAGCAGTAATATCATTATCAATTTTGTTTTAATATTAGTAAATGCTTTTCGAAAATAGCTTGTAGCCATTATTTGGCGACTGGTAGGGCATAGATATTTTATTTAAAAATGGTACTTTCGGTACTTAGTGAGTTAAATAATTATGTAAGTCCTAAAAAATATAGAGATTAAATAGTTAAAATGTTAAGAAACAAGAGCGAGCGAAAAGTGGGGTAAAAAGTAGATATTATGTATGTAATTTAATTAATATTTAGCTATGTAATCGTTATGGGTAAAGTGCACAAATAACTTATCTTGTATTTACTTATTCACTAAGGGCTGATTTTTCCAACGCGAGGTCTCAATTTTATTCGAGGAATAATTTAAAATTTTTGACAGTTCTTCCATACAAAATCTGTCAGACGTCAATTTATAAAATTTTGTTCTACAAATAAAAATTATCTGTTGATTGAAAAATCAGCCCTAAAATTCGTTGAGTTGTACAAAGTCCAAGTTAGGGGCCATAATGGAAAGTGTTTAAATCATTGTCCCAGTACGGAGTCGTACGGACAACCACGTCCATATACGGCCTCAGTATTTAACTAATTTAGGTAATTTTAATATGGCTGGCTTGTTTTCTATTCTGCAATTTTATAGTGTTATGCTGGTATATTACAATAAGCAAAATTAAATTTTATTGTAGGTTTACAAAACCTACAATAAAATTGTAGGTTTTGTAACCCAGTATAAATCTGTTTAAAAATATTTTTGTTGACATTTTTCTAAATCGTTAGGTATTTAATTTTTCATGACATCTTAGAATAATCGAACCTTATTTAAGGAAATCACTAAAATACATGTAAAATAACATTATTCATTGATGATATTAATAATCACACTGACATATCGAAAAATCACACAAAACCCGAATTGTCGTATTACGAAATCCGGATTGGCGTATTCGTTCTGTCGGAGTTTCCGGATAAAGCACATCACTATGCAAATAAATAATATAGTTTTATAAATACTTGTACATATATACAAGTTTTATAATTATAAAGTCATATAATATTTAATCAATAGATATTTCATTATTATTCGTAGATCTTTGACAGTCGTTACGGGTCGTCAGAAGCCCGAAAGTCTGACAACCAGTCTTTCCAAGGGGTATCGTATTACCCAGTAACTGGGTTGTGGAGGTCAGATAGGCCGTCGCCCCATATAAAATACTGGTATTCAGCTGCATCCGGTCAGACTAGAAGCCGACCCCAACATAGTTGGGAAAAAGGCTAGGCTGATGAGATGTGATTTCATATAAATTTTCATTGTTGGCTCATAGAAATATATTTAAGAGGAAACGCGGTCACGTGGTCGTTCGTCCATACTGACGGTATTTCTCTGTTTTGTCCCTGGTTGTTGATACTCCTCCATTTTTTTTACAATATAGTGTATATCTACCACTGCTGGCGAAAATAATAGCAATACGCGCGGGCTCGCGGCAGATGGAAGGGGTGAAGGCAGGCCTTTACCAAGGGGTGGGACAGCGTAGACTATAGTCCGCGCGGAACTAGTTGGCCGCGCCTTAGGTATGTGAGCGGTGGGACGGAGGGACAGCGGGGGTGAGGCGGCGGGTTGCAACGCACGAACGTAGTGCGCGGGGCCCCTCCGTCCCACCGCTCACATACTAAGGCGCGGCCAACTAGTTCCGCGCGGACTATAGTTAAAAATATCAGCAACACCGCGGTTCTTCCTAAAATAATAATTGAGGTGTTGTATAGGTTTAGACCTATTTTTTTTATTACCAAACAGCTTATTCGGGGCATGAATAATTTTAAATCGAGTTATACCCTGTCCTTTAGGTTAACCGTTTTTTGACAGCTGTCTTAGACCGTACATATTCCAGATTACGTAAAAGTTAACTTTAAAATGCGTTATAAAATATTAAATATAATATACTGCCTTATCTTATTGAATTATCGTATTTATGGTTTCTTACAGACATTATAATACCGTACGTGTATCAATCAATGTATTGTGTGTTGCTGCAATCACTAGTTCCATCTGTCAAAAAACGGTAATGGACAGGGTACCTATAGGTAAATGAAAATCAAGCCGTTTTTTTTTTGTGTAGCATTTAATTAATTTGTTAATTACTGAAAGGTGCGACCAGTAAACAGACAATTTTTCAGTACCTACGTTGTTATTAGAACTCAGGAAGACACTAATGCGGCCATCTTTCTACATGATTAGAATAATTAAGTCAAATATATGTTTTTCTAAAATGAGTGTATTAATAGGATAATAGTAATAGGTAATTGCACATTATTTGTTATGTTATTATTTACTTTTAATTTTGCAGATGTGTTCATTTACTCATGTTAGGTAATGTCAGACTTACAGCATTTTGATATTTAATTTTGCAGTTTTGTCCAGATGACGTAGACGTAGTATTTTTCATTGTATTGTTTTTATAAGAATTTTACTCTAGTCAAACTGAGGTAAACCCCGCGCGCGCGGGACGCTGGACGAAATTCACTAATCATACAAACTCCTACAGTAAGAAGTGTTAAGGAAATTCGTACAAAAAAAAAGTGTTTGGTCGGGGATCCCCGTCTGAAACGAAGTTTCTTACGCGATACTGTCACGCACACACACACTCTTACATAATAGAAGTAGAGAAAGTCGCATACAGGGGACCGATCGCTTTTTCCTTACGTGACGATTTCTACCAGTCTTAAAGCAAGCCGATCGACCCGCGCAGTCTCGCCCAGCATCCTCGCTGGATTCGCCTCAGTTTGAACAGTCCTTATGCCCCTGTGCTCAGGCTTCAAAGGGCAGTGGTTTACGTAAATAAATAACGTTGTTTTTAACGCTACGTCTAAACAAGCTTATAAAAACTAAACAGTTATAAAATCCACCTAGGTACTTGATAATCATGTTTCAATGTACTTATTTCATAACAAACTTGTCCAGAGGTTATGTATGTCTGTATGATTGATTCGCCATTATAACGTGAATTAAAACCACTTTTCTTTGGTAATATTGTATTCTACGGAGCATTTAAAGTACACTATGTATCAATAAGCATTTTCTCTTGTTGTTTTTCGTCGTGTTATGCATAATTTGTTTATAAGTTCGAAATATAAATGTTGTTATTTACTATTTTTTTGTTTTATTGTGCTCTCCCTAACCTATCTATATATATAAAATTCAAAGTCCTGACTGACTGACTGACTGACTGACTGACTGAGACATCAACGCACAGCCTAAACCGCTGGTCCTAGAGACATGAAATTATGAGGGTGTATTCTTCGTAAAGAGTAGGTATCCACTAAGAAAGGGTTTTTCGAAATTCCACCCCTAAGAGGGTGAAATGGGGGGATTTTGTTTGTATGAAAAATCTTATTCCTTGAGTTAATAAACTTGAAATTTGGCAAGAATACTTACCTAAGTAAATTATAAGGTTGGCCATTTTTTGTTTTTATAAACTACCCCTTAAAAGGGGATTGGGGGGTTTCAAAGTTTGTATGAAAGAATTTTAGCGTGCGGTCCGATTTACTTGAAACTCAGGATTTATACCTAAAATTGAAAGAAAAGAATAATGTGTATCAGGGTTTTTCGAAAATCTACCCCTAACGGCCTGAAAAAGAACTTAATTTTATACGGGGAGGATTTTACAGCGTGGCTTGATTAACTCGAAAATTGGTATAAATAATCTTCGAGTCAAGTTATGAACACATCCCAAATGATTTTTCAAAATTCCACCCCTGTGGGGGTGAAAAGCGAGGATACAGTTTATATGAAAAATCTTATTCGTTAGGTTAATAATCTTGAAAATTGGCATGAATACTCGCCTAAGTAAGCAATAAAGTTTATCATTATTAGTTTTTCAAAACTACCCCTCAAGGGGATATAGGGGTGTTAAAGTTTGTGTGGAAGAATTTGAACGCGCGGTCCGATTAACTCGAAACTCAGTGTACTGTGTGTGTACTTAAGACTAAAAATAAATAATAACACGTATAAGGATTTTTCGAAAATCTACCCCTAACGGGGTGAAAAGGGGTAGTTAATTTTACAGGAGAGGATTATAATAAGTGGCTAGATTAATTATAAAATTGGTATAAATCATCTTTGAGTCAAGTTATGATTTTTTATGATTTTTTTTAATTCCACCCCGTGGGGGTGAAAAGCGGGGGATACAGTTTATATGAAAAATCTTATTAATTTAGTTAATAAACTTGAAACTTGGCAACAATACTTGCCTAAGTATTTTTGTTTATCATTATAAGTTTTTCAAACTACCCCTCAAAGGGGGATATAGGGGTGTTGAAGTTTGTGGGGAAGAAATTGAATGCGCGATCCGATTAACTCGAAACTCAGTATCGATACTTTCGACAGAAAATAATTAATAATAAGTATGTAAAGTTGTCGAAAATTGACCCCTGACGGGGCAAAAAGGGTTAATTCGGTTTTTAGGGGAGGATTTGAACTTGAAACTGTATGTTACATTTTCACGCCTAAACCACTAAACTTCTGATTTGGCAAAGAGATAGATGGCATCCTGGGGAAGCACATACTTTTTATCATGGTGGCACATTCCCGTGCGATAACTTCCGACATCCACGCGGGCGAAGCCGCGGGCAGAAGCTAGTGTAAGCATAACGTAGCACCGCGCTTGCGTTCCTAAAAGGTATAGGCAGATAAACTGTGTAGTGCACCCACACTTCTCCCCTGTTACGTCCAGTGCCAATTCAGTGCACGGTTTCGCAGTTTTGACGGCACGGTTGGCGCAGTGGTTAAGCGATTGACTGCTGCGCTGCGTGTCGCGGGTTCGATTCCCGCACGGAACAAATATTTGTATGACCTACATGTATTTGTTCCGAGTCTGGGTGTTTTTCTATCTATAATATGTATGTATTTACAAAAAAAAAAAAAATGTATATAAGTAGTTTATCAGCCATCTTGTTACCATAACACAAGCATTAGGTTGCTTAGCTTGGGACAAATGGTGCTGTTTGAAATGTCCAGGGATATTATTATTATTATTCCCCTTTATTCATAAACGTTGCTTAAAGTTAAGCAGTGATTAGCGACTGTTTAACCATACATTTTTGACGTTGAAACGCTACTTAACTTTAGTCATCGTTTATGAATAAACCCCTTTATATATATAGTGCTATTGAGAAAGCTTACGGAAAAGTACAAAATACCGAACATTTTTTGACCGATCTAATCCAGGAACCAATACTCGGATGAATCTTGCTTTTAATTGACTACCTACTGCACCTAACAAAACAGTGCGGTTGAACATTGATCTTGGATACTTTTCGACGGTAATCATAATGGTACTACATTTTCGTGATGTAGCCAATCCTCATGCCTCAACTACAAACTTCACAGCCAAAAATACTAATCCCTTTTCAATCTTGCTGAAATGTAAGCACTTCAGCGAGATTGAAAAGTGATTCTCCTAAAGTTTTTTTTATTTAGTAATTTGATAGAAACTCTATGGTGTTACAGAAACTACTTATTCCTTATGAAATATCTCTTTTCTCCAAGCTACAATCGTAATTTTACGAGAAAATCTCTTTTGAATTTTGGGTAAGTTAGTAAGGTATTAGGTATATTGCTCGTAACTACGTCCCCAGGAATCTTACCGATGGTGGCGCCATCTATCACGTTAACAGATTTTCTGATATTTTGAGAAACTTCTTTCTATGCCAGTGACGATTTTTTTTAGGCCTTTTTTCCCACTGCTGGACAAAGGCCTCCATACTCTCTTTCCAACTCTCTCTGTCCAAAGCTGCCAAGGACCAATCTATATTAAAGGATTCCTATCGAAAAGGACCATGCAAAAAATCGTCCCATACCACCAACAGATTTCAAACGTATCTCAATTAATTCATCTTGGCAGTATGATCATTTTTTATTATGACGACATCGCCGTAACTCATGGGGATATCGCGCAAAAAAATAATTCATGTACACACTTTTTGGTACGGTTAATTGTAAAAAAAAATGTACAGGAACACTATATAACTATAAAAAAACTATTGATAGTGAACAGCCGTAAGATGCACAGAAAAAAAAAGTTCTTATCTTCCCGCATCCTCCCCCCTTGCTCTGCTAACTCCCTGCGCGCGCGCACCTCAGTTGCGGCTAGTACGTTTGCTGTGTTTACGTTGTTCATCTGTGCGATATCGGCTTGTTTGCGACTATTACTGACCCCTGCTTGTTTATTTGGACCTTTTGATTACTTTTCGATTACCCTGGCACGTTTATTGGACTGTGATTTTTACAACTATGGAGACTGGACGCCGATGTGTTATGTGCCCAAGATCAGTTTTAAGACAGAGGCGACACATATTACAAGATACTTTGCTTCAAAGTAGTCCTGAGTTAGTGGCCTACATATCGCAAAATGGATTGACACAAGTAAGTCATTATAAAACAATCAATATCATATCGATAACTATTAAATACATAATTATATTAAGTAAGCAGACTTAGAATATATAGCAGAGCATTTTTACGATGCTTTTTGTTACAGTTTTGAAGTACTTCAATATATAAAATATTGATAACTAAATAACATATTTCCTTTTCAGGTATTATTCAATAACGTCATGGCAGTATGTCATAGATGCTGGCAGAGAGCCAATAATGCCGTCCATCCACAACGCCGTGAGGACGCTCCCACTGTCGTCGAAGATCCAGGACCAGAGCCCCAAATACATGCTGACAATCAAGAACCCCCCAATGTTGCAGAAGCTCAAGATCGACAGGACAGTCCAGAGGATCACGTGAATTCTATGTTCCTGATTACGTGAGAGCACCAATACTTCAAACGCTTGTATGTATAGGCAATGTAGACATGAAAATCTAAGACGAGTACCTGTGTCAATCAAGCTACATCTAGTTTGCCATTACCGATTATATATTCCACCAAGTTCGCAAATATGCGAAGAACATTTAAGTAACAATGACTTTGAGGAGTTACTGGATAATGTAAACGTTTCACATTATTTGAACACTTCCTTTTTTAGTGACATGTCGAATATGTTAATAGCAGCAATCAATAATAGATCAAGGTTTGATTTTGAATCATCAAGTGCACTAAATGGCAGTGAACTTCATTTTTGGACCGGAGTTACTTTAGAACAATTTAATACAATTTTAGGAGAAACGTCATCTCTCGCCGTAAGAAGTAGACGTCCGCGATCAGTTCTCGGCGCTTATTTAACAAAACTAAGAACCGGAGAATCAAACGAGAGACTAATGCTACCCTTTTCGGTGTAACACGTCAAGTATTAGAATATCGAATAAAAATAGCGCGTCAATGTCTTACAAATGAATACGTTCCAAAACGTCTTGGCCTAGGTCATATTTCTAGACAAGAACTTCTGGACAGAAATCTGTTTTTACCAAAACTTATTTTCGGAAATGAGGACAATACAAAATTAATTATTATCAGAGATGCAATTTATGTGTACATCGAAAAAAGCACCAATTTCTTATTCCAGAGGAAAAGGTATAGTCTCCACAAGTTCCGTAACTTATTAAAACCATTTGTGCTAGTTAGCAGCGATGGATACATCATAGATATATTATTAGGCCCATTCCCAGCAACGACATCAGATGCGACTATAATGCAGAAAATAATGAACGACGAAGAGAATCTGCTGCATTGGTTACTACACAGAGGGGGCGTCTTTATTTTAGACAGGGGATTCAGGGACAGCATTAATGTTATTGAATCCCTTGAATATGAAGCTTACATGCCACCAACTAAGGATAGGAACGCGACCCAGTTATCAACAGCGCAAGCAAATGACTCTCGTCTAGTGACTGTGTGTAGATGGGTTGTGGAGGTAGTGAATGGGAAATTCAAAAACAGATTCACGTTTGGTAATGCTCTGTTAAAACAGACGTATTTTAACCGAGCATTACCAAACATGTTTGCTGATTTTCGCATAGCAGCATGGTTCATAAACGCACATTTTCGTGTCGTTACAGACCACAGGCTCGCGACTGAGTTCCTGGAAATAATCCAAACTCATATGAATGAACCTAACCTCTTGCACAATTATGTCGAAGGCAAAAATCTAAATAGGCAAAGAGTTAACTTTGTGACCATGGATGCCAATATGCCACAGTTTGAGGAGTTTCCTCAATTGATTGATGACGATATTATATTATTTGCTTTAGGGACCTACCACATAAAACTAGCCAAATCGTATTGTGCGGAACATTTTCGGAATGGAATATATAGCATAGAATTATTCCGTGATAACCAATTGCATGACTTATCAAGGTATAGCATTCGACAAGGGAATGTCTGGTTGATCAGAGGACGCATACAATCTAGACACGTTAGGTCACGCGTTTACTATAGTTACATTATTAATAAACCGTAGTGAAACTGGCAGATATACCATTGAATGGTGGTACTGCACATGTTTAACAGGGGCGCGTACAATTGGAAGTTGTGCGCATATAGTCTCAATGATTTGGTATATGGGGAAAAGTCGTCACACTGAATTTCATCTGCCGGCAGAAATGCTATCTACTATAATGATAGACGAATAATTATTAACTTTTTAAAACTGGACAACAGTTCTGTTGGCATAAATATATGTACATGAACTATAACAAAAAATGTGATGAAAACTAACCCAAAATGTTGTTATTTTATAAATATATATATATACTTATACATGTTATTCAAACCTTAAATGTTTATTGAACAATTGTTTATTGTAAAATGTCTAAACAAGGTTATTTAAAAAAAACACCCCTTTTTAAGTAAAAAGTTTTTTCTTTTTTTTTAATAACCCCATGTATTTACATACTAAAAATGGTTATTTGTGTTTTTATGAGACTTCATAATAATATTGAAACAAGTCCCATGTCTGTTGGTGGGTTGGGACAGTGCCCATACAATCTTTTGCATGGTCCTTTGTCCTCGATAGTTTTATATTGAGTCCTGTGATTGAGTTGTTATCACCCTAAAGTAGGCATGCCTACTCAAGTAACCAACCGAGTGTGAATGTTAAAATAATACTTCGTAATTTGGCCGTGCGAAGAAAGAAAGAGATGGATAAGGAGGTCGCCGATAGTGAGGTCAAAATGAAAATCCAAGACGGCGGCTGCAAAAAATTTCAAATTTTTCGTCATGGGTTTAATTTTTAAATTTTGTCGTTTTAGTAGTTTTACAGCCGCCATTTTGGATTTTCATTTTTCCATCGTTCCTGCCGGGGTCCCCCGACCACACGTTTTTATACCCAGTAAATCAATAACTTTTTACTTAAAGTGCGTACCTAACGAAAAAGTGTGCCGACCTACCTATTCTGAAAACCAATGCACGCCACTGAGTTCATCCCGCCATCTCCGTCTGGGCCTGGCGATGACGTGAAGATTTAATTAATTTTTTCCTTAACTCATTAGCATTAAGTAGTTATACTGCTGCCACCCTCACCATACCATACCCACCCTCCATCCATATGTATAGCCGGCGTAATCATAAAGGGGATACCATTGTACTTCGCAAAAAAAAAAACCAGTACAACGCACATTAGCAAAGCACGAGCCTGTAGGTCATAATGTCACATAACTTGGCACCTGTTTGTGGATGGATTTATTACATATCGAGACCTCTCCGTGCGACGAAAAGCCGTTGGTCCCCGCTGTCATTCACATTTTTGACAGTCGTTACGGGTATTCAAAAGCTCAAAAGTCTCTACAACCAATCATACCAAGGGGTAACGTGTTAGACAGAACCTGGGTTGTGGAAATCAGGGGGCCTAAAAAGGCCACTGGCAGAAACAAAAATCGTAAAATGGTCACAAACTGACAATTCATAACATGGTCTGTGTGCAATTCCTATCACGCTATTTACCTGTTTGACAGTTTTGTATGGAAATTCGTAAAATGGTCCACCAATGTTTACACCAAATATGATTGATATGAAATGAATTGTAGGTGATTAAACTATTATGTGTAACCATTTAACGAAAATTAGAGGAATTGCTAATGATCTGCTGGGAATTCAGGAAATGAATAGCTTTTAGAGGTATTTCTTATAGGCCCCCAGAAAGGCAGTCGCTCCATGTAAAATACTGCTGCTAGCTGCATCCGGTTAGACTGGAAGCCGAGCTCAACATAGTTGGGAAAAGGCTAGGCACATCTGACTATTCGTCGAATTTAATTTGATTTGATAAACTGCACTAGCAATTATCGTAAATGTTGTGGAAAAATCAGTAGTGTGACAAAAGAGAAAAAAAATCCTTTTTGTCATACTGGTGTGACTACGAGTCGGCAAGGAGAAAGTATACCTACTAATTGCGAAACACACTTTTTGATTTCATCTAATGACTTTGAAGGATATTTTGCTTCAGATGTTCAAAAAGGTTGTCTACTCAACAACGTAAATTACGGTGACAAAGCTTATAAATATATTAAAGGAGGCAGGATGTGATGATGATGATGCCAAAATGTCGTGTAAACTAAACTTAAGTCAGGGGTGATGAAATTAAAGAAAGGGAGGTAGAAAACAATTTAAGTTATATTTATAAACAATTAAAAGATGGAGATGGACTGAAGAGTGGTGTGTAGTATGTGGAGGTGGGGTGTATTGATGATGATGATAGGTGAGTTGAGGAGGCTGAGGTGGAGATCGAGTTGGAGCTGAGCAGGTAGAAGCGAGGCAGGAAAGGCAGGCATATTTAAAGCTTGATCACCGTATGAATCGATACAGACGATGGTGGCGCTATCTTTTACGCAGGTTGCCAATTTGTTGTACTGACAAAGTTTCTCCTAATTCTCAATGATAAATGATTATATTTCTGTAAGTTGTACAAACACAGTGTTACGCAATTACCCCACTGGTGATGGTGATGTGCCAATACAAATCTACATCGGAATAAAACAACACAAGTCTGTTATTTTGTCTTTATTGATTATTTCTGCAGTGAATGAGAATAAAAACAGATGGAACTCATTTATAAATCGATATAGTATAATATTTAAAGGTTTTATAACTAGACACTACTACGTAACCTATACATATTTAAACATACTGTGTCGGGTTTTTTTAAAAAATTTCAAAAGGTAAGGTCAAAATAAAAATACCAAAATAACGTTACTGTCTATTTTTATTTGGTTTCCATCACATAGACATTCGCAAAACACGTTTCTCACAATCATACTAACTCAGCACATAATTCGCTCCGAAATTAACTTACTTCCTATGTCTAAAATGTACTACACATCCTTCCAGAGAAAAAAAAACGAAAAAAAAAGAATAAATTACAATTTTTTTCTCTCATACATAATGATAACATAATTCTTTACGATTTTTTTTATGCCAGAACCCAAATTGGAATTCCGCACGCATTCTCACTATAAAAAAAAATATAATTGTCTATTTTCTGCCAGAAAATGCGTTGGGCATAGACACGAAAGATTTGTATTTAGAATCTGACATGTCTGGTTGAGTTCTGGCTTTAATCTAGATAGTTTTCTGAGTCTGGGTTGGCTGTCTAAAATCGTCTGGTTTGGTGTAGGATCATTTGGCGGACGCTAAATGTAGATAAGCCAAGGCCTATTGCAGCGAGAAGCAAAGCAGACCTCGACATCATCTTCTCACGGTTCGCTGGCTGAAACAAGAAGAGAAATAGGTAAGTTATCAAGAAATTAGATTCAAGAGAAAAGGGCGAAACTACTGTTTGTAAAGAAGTGGGCTAAGGTAACAATCGGGGTACAGCCACGGGGCAAGTCTACTAGAGTACAAACGTTGCAATGGTTTCTCCATTGTGACTTTTTCGACAGATTTTAGGAACTATATCTAAGGATAGATCAGCAGCTGGTCCAACGTGAGGCCGTCTTCGATCTTCTCGTCTCCCGATCCATCTTCTTCAAGTGAGGTTTGACGGTAAAATGGCGAGACTATTGCCTCCATCCTAACACACATGCGTGCTAATTCCAACAGCATCTTGCGCGTATTGGCTGATCGATGGGACTCTCCGATGCTTGAGCGCTGGATACGACTGCATGCAGTCAAGTAAACAGATTTACTGGTGTTGTTGCGGATTGTCCGAAAAAGTGTTTCATTTTTTTTTTAATGTTTCATTATTTTTTGTTCTGTATAATAACTTAGTTTAAAAGTATTTTTGTGCTACTAACAATAATATGGATGCGTGAGAGTACGAAATAAATGATTTATTATTATTATTATATTGTAACATTTGCAACGTTTACGTTTGTAAATTATTAGAGTTAGAAATTAGTAGAGCCTCGGTCAGGTGGCGCGCGGTGATGTTGAAATACATAATTTATTTCGATTTCATTTGCCGCGTCATTTTGAATTCAAAGTCATAACGTTATTGAAAGTATGTGCCAGCCAATTTAGCACCCCCGGTGAAAGGTGAGTATAGGATAAACATTGTGCCGCATTATCCTTAAGTACTAATATTATAAATACGGAAGTAACTCTGTCTGTTTGTATGTTACCTTTTCACGCATATATCTCGTAACAAATCGTTTTAAATTTGAATGATATATAGCTTGGGACCTGGAAAAGATGGGCAACTGCTAGTATATATATATTTATATACTAGTAACAGTTTGACAAAGGAACGGGAGGAAGGACCCCTGGGTCCTTGCTGACGGTCACAGTTTCAGAAGGACACGTCCTTCGGCAAATGTCCTTTAAAGGTCAAGTGTTAACACTCCGAACACCGCGCATGTGCAAAAATATTCACATATTTGTGTGAACCTGTTTTCCAGAATGGACTGCACAATGAGCTATTGTTCGTTGCGGTTTTAGAGGAGAAAGCAAATACGGTATTTAATGAAAAGTTATATAGGTAAAATCGAAACAATAGTCTTGTTGACGCATTAAGCCCAGGTACGCAAGCGCACGAAAACAAATCGCCGCGATAAAAATACGCCCCGTGCGTTAATTCTCTTTTATCATTCATTTTTTTTGTACCTACTGACAATTTTCTATCTAGCCCACGCTGGGCGCGACTTTGGGTAGGCCTTCGGAAAACAGAAACCCGAATGACGTTAGTTTAGTACTTTCCAGGGATGAAATTACTGTCTTAGTTTACTCACGGATATGTTTTTCTTTTTTACTAACTATATGACTACTTCAGAGTTGTCCTATAGTCGAAAAACATATTTACTATGGCTATGTCAGCATAGCTACAGTAGATTTGGTTTTGATATTTCAGAGTTGGCCCCATAGTAGTTGGCACACCTTATTATAAGCCGTTGCAATGTGTCGAAATTGTTGTCCGGTTAAAAAAAAAACAGCTGTTTCATAGAAAATCTATTTTTTATCTACCCAAACAATAATTATTGTACAAATGTCTAGTTTTTGTAAATTTCTCAACAATATCGACTTATGTAATACTTTTACACCTAGCCTGAAGGTGCCCCATCTTACGTTTATTGATTCGCGGTCTCGGTCATCGGTTCTACGGCTAATATGGCTGGCCCACTGCCACTTCAGCTTGCTTATTCTGTGAGCTTTGTCCACAAATTTGGTTCTGTGCAAATTCTAATAAGCGCAATTAAGTCTACTTTTTCCAGTAAACTGCGTCGCAAAAGACCCCAAGAATAGCTTACTCCAAACTTTCCGATATTGCCAACTTGCTTTTTAAAATGGCGACAAATCTGCTCCCTTTCATAACATCTGACCGTGAACAAAATAAACACCAAAATAAGCGGTCATACGCACTGTACCGACAAAAGAAAACATACCACAAATAGTTGGACATTCGTAGGTAGAAGTCATATGACTTGCTCTGCTATTTATATTCGCCAGACTTGCGCCTCTGCCAAGTGGCGCTATGGCGCTGAGATTATGTTTTAGATGTTATAATGTGAATGGGCTACCAAAGAAGGAATTCCGATTTCGTAGAAGAAAATAAGTTTACATAAATTTTTCCAAAAATGAGACCACGAAATTCGGATGATGAGGTTTCCACAGTTCTATGAGCTTCGATTCTGCTCTCAGCCCGTTGAGAGTGCTTACATAATAATAATACAAAATGAATAACGACACAGCTTCGCTAAGATACCTTGATAAAACAGACTGTTAAAGAAATAAAGATAACCACTTCAAATGGCTCATTCGTCACCGTACATTGCTCATCCTTAAGTCAATTTAAATGAATCCACTTCTAGCTTTGAACAAGATGGCACTACAAAGACCATTTCATTGAAAACCAACGTTTGCGAATTATGAAACCTATTGAAACAAACCAATGAACAAATCTAGCATCGGGTGGAATGACAGCTCACTTCACATAAGTTTTGACAGTGAGATTTTTACAGAAGAAACCATGGCAAATCTAAGTTAGTTCGAAAAAAAAAGGGGTAAGATTTTTAGTCATTTTAACACTAGTGTTACCAGATACGGCTGCTAGGGGAAAAAGCGATTTACTGCGCCGACCACAAAGGTGTGATGATGTTACTAAGTGCAGATCGAAATTAATATTGCCAGTTTCAAAAGCCTTTTTTTAGGCTACAAGAAGTCTGGCATGGGGGCAGCATATCACATAACATAAGACAGTCCCCCAAAACGCTCGTCTTTCACCACTTCCTAGTGATTTAGCTGGGAAGTAGTGGCGCAACAAACTCCCCAGCAGGACACCTGTCTGTTCAGTTAGAAGAAATTGATTCTACACAATAGTATGCACTATAAAACATATGCACATAATCTACAGTTTCCATTCCCACAGAATTTAAAAGAATAACAGATATTTAAACAAAGCAGTCATAAAACTAACAACAATATTCTAGAACTCATCATAACAAAGAATTTCAAATAGTAAACAATATAAACAAATTGCTACAACATTTTGATCTATGTGAACTTAGCACATTGTATGTATACATATTACGTTACATAACAAACTTGGCAGAGTAAGTACCTAATTAGTTAATATTCCTGCTATGTATTATGTAGGTCAGGGACAGCTTTTATTCTCGTCTTTTCTAAAAGGCATAATCAGCCTACAAATATTCTCACTGCTGAAAGCACAGGCCACCTCTCTGTGAGAGAGAGTGGGCCGGAATCCACCACGTGGGCCTCTAAAACTTAAGTTTGATGTACTATCGTCAAAATATATATCTGACCACACCGTAAGGACTATTCCTGCTTGCAGCGCCTATTATAAGTCGACCTAAAAAGAATCCTTTTTTTGTTTTACTTACGGACGCAGCTGTGGTCATCATGTGCACGGGATTTTGTTTTCAAAATCAGATATAGGTTTTGGCGATAGTACACAATGCGTTGATGACAGTTCCGCGAAGGGTCTTGTTACACCCTGTATGCATCACCTCAATTCACCTTTTATTGTAATCACAATAAAAGTATGATAATTATAATATTATGGACTTCAACATTGACACATTAATTTGTTTATCATTTCTCATTAAAACGGGGGTATCGGAAGTTTAAATACATTATAATAAAAACAATAGGCAGTATAATAATAATAACATAGTTATTGTAATTAATGAGAATTTGATAACACAGAATCGACCTCTTGGCATTTTATTGTAAGGTTTCTTTGATATTTTCTCTGCTGTTTATGTCGTTACTAGCGACCCGTCCCTGCTTCCCACGGTTTTTAAGACTGCAAAAGGTCAAGATATCTTAATTATATGTATTTAATATTAATGTTTAGACCACAAACAGCTTACACTGCTACCAAGCGACAAGGTTTTTTTGGCACATGGCCAAAATCGGAACTAATACCATATAATAATAGGGGTTAAAGTATGAAATTGCCGTTTTATTGTAATAGGTACATACTTCGAATTGACCTAAAACCTCCATGGTTTGAGATATTTGAGTGAAACTTTTTTCACATGGTACATATGTAATACACATAACTCTTCAGGAATAAATTCTCTAAATGATGTTGAAAGACGCATCAAAATCCGTTGCGTAGTATAGAACAGTAACGCGATCACACAGACACGAAAAGCGACTTTAATTTATATTATTTACATATATGTCGCAGCCAGCTGGTTATTGCCGTTTAGTCAACCGCCTGGCCTTTGGAAGTAGTGCTCGCCTCGCTTCGCTCTCTCGACTAGCACGCGGTCGGTCACAGTTCCAACCCTAAACTATAATTGATTGAATATTGTTCAGTCCGTTAGTCGAACGGCCGCCGTTTAGTTAAAAGGCTGTTTAGATTAACTAAACGGCTAGTTAAACGCACGATATAATATATATTATTGGTAAGCAAATTGGAAACTGTACCAGCAGATGTATTTTCCTGTAATGCTAATAACATGTTACTAATAGTAGGTAGCTAAAAGTGGAAATACAACTGGAACTCATGCTATTTTCAAGAGGTCCTATTTGCAAAGAATTACATTAATAAAACACTGATTCACTGCGCAAAATTCTCAGACTTACAGTAGGTAATCATATCTAACAAAGCATAACTGTATTAAAACCAGACATTCATTATCTTTATTATCAGAATGACACCAAAAAAATATAAGAGAATAAGTAAATTGGAGTATTTATTTACGCACTGCAGTATGTAAACGCAGATTAAAATATACCTAATGATTGATGACTTGGGGCTCCCGAATAAGCCACCTCATATCTATCGACGTCGAAGACAGCGATAATGCAATATTTCCAGACGATGTTTTCTGGGTTGCTTCCATTGAACGATATCATACGAAAGAAAAGCGATACGAAACTATTATCAAGAAGCGCCAAATACGCAAAGAGACCTGGGGGTCTACTCCGAAGTGCAAAGTGCGAATGTTCGGATCGGACCGACACATGGCCGAACGAATATTATTGAAAAATGCGAAAAAACGTTCGGATCGGCTCAATTGGGTCGGGACCGGGACCATAGTCAATATTCGAAAGAGTGTAGGAGTGTAGGATCGGAACCGACCAAACAAAGTGGGAATATCGGGATAAAAAGTTTCTTATGTGTGAATCCAGGGTGTCAGCTACGTCCATACCAAATTTCATCAAATTTGCTCCAGCCGTTTGAGCGTGAAGAAGTAACAAACATACAAACACACACACACTCATTCACAAACTTTCTCCTTTATAATATAAGTGTGATGGATTAGCAATATCCTTAAAAATGATTCAAATTGTGATTGAAAGAGTGTTACGTAATTAGAGTGCGCGTGTTCAAAACTAAATTCGGTTTAGCGAGCCATGTGCGCACACGCAAGGGATTGGTTTCTAAGGGTCGCCGTTATCAAAACCGATAAGGACTATATTATATGACGATGTAAAATTGCACACACCATAAAAAATTTCGAACGATGAACTGCCTAAAGACGAAGCTTATTTGAAAATCACTTTACAGGTATAACGCATGTGAATAAAAGAGTGATGAATGTAAATGTTGATAGATGGAGAGGGAAACGAATGCCAAAGAATGGATGATGGTTGAAGAATGATATGAAAGAGAAGGGAGTGCATGATAGCGTGACGATTGACAGGGGAGATTGGGAGAAGAAAACGTGTTGAGCTTCCCCAAGTAAGATGGTACAAGGGCAGGAAGAAGACTGTAAAGGTACAGTATCCTGCAATAATAGCATCAGAGACTCTCATTGCCAGTTGCACTTTTCCTGGTTAGCAACAAACTAGAAAACACTGTGAAAAGGAAGACGGAAATCGATTTGATCGTAATTCCACAACGACCCTACACGCCAAGGCTGCTTACAGACTTAATTAAGTTTTAATTTATGCATTTCAGTTAGCTTAGCAACTATTCTGAGCTATAAAAAACTTTATAACATCCGGGGTCTTTAGGACATAACCTTTTAGAAATGTAATATTGAATTAGATAACATTGATACAGCTAGATAAGGTCATACAATAAAACGTGTATATAAATTTATAACGCATCTGCTCAAGAATCAGCAGCAAATGTAAACAAATCAAATAAACATCTCAACCAAAACAAATGAAATCTCATGACACTGACATAAAACATCCAAATTGGGTGCCATGATCTGAAATAACAGGGAATTCCTTGGATGACATCCAAGTACAATTATTTCCGAATCTCCATTATTTAGTTCAACACCGATTTCTAGCTAAATAAAGATTTTCCCAGAACGTAAGTATTTATCTATAGAATATTACCGTGGTAACTGGTAACAAAAGTATTTGTATTTTTAGATGTAGACTAAAATGTGTTGTCCCATAAATAAAGAATACACTGAAAGATAGGAAACTACAAAATGACGTGCTGCGCCAACTACAAATTCATTTGGATGTAGGCAAGAGAATGTCGATGATGATGAAGCAGATGAACCAGAAAAAAACGCTCCAAGTTTCCACCAATTAGCATAATGAGCCTTTAATGTTCCCTCTCTTCGAGAGGGAGTGGACCGTACACCACCACACGGGCCCAGTGCGGGTTGGTAGATGTCACATGTCTTGGAATAATCCATCAATTGAAAGTCGTTAAATCTCACGCAAACGAATATTATTAGCTGATTTGGTAAGCAAACCCATCAAGTATACGGAAATATTAACGCGAAAATATCTCATTGTTCAAAAAGAAGGCAATTGTACAATGTATGTTTACAAAATATGGCATCAAATAGACTTAAGGAAATATTTCAGTTTTCTTTGTCAGTTTCGGAATTTATCATTCCGCATTTATTTCTGTTCGGCGCACACATGTTATTTTCTTTCATACTTCTCTCTCTCTATTAGTCATCATCTCTGTAGACACTAGACACTCCCTCTTAGCCATGTCATCTTTCACACAGTCCATCCATCGTTTCTTTGGTTTTCCCCTAATCTTATAGCCTAACATCTTAAATGGTTTTTACTAAAACTTTTTATTTTATCCTCACCTTTATCATTACCAACCCGCATTGGGCCCGCGTGGTGGATTACGGCCCACTCAGAGGGAGTGCACTGAGAGGAGACCCGATTATGTTATCATTACCATATTGGTCCCATGTTCTTTCCTTTTTCATTTATTTTTAAAGTCTTTAAACAATACTTTCGCCAAGTATTTTATTGATTCTTTCATACAATGATGTGGATGAATGTGTATGACGATATATCCTGCTTTTCAATTATGTTATTTAACATTGGTCATTTCTTATAACTCGAGTGGAGACTTCTTTGTGAGTGACCTCTTAAATCTTCTCCTTTCAGGCCAGGCCGAATCTTATTTCCATCGTATACTACTATGGGGTTTATTCATAAACGATGACTAAAGTTAAGTAACGCTTAAACGTCAAAAATGTATGGTTAAACAGTCGCTAATCACTGCTTAACTTTAAGCAACGTTTATGAATAAAGCGGTATATGTTTGGTATATCACCATCTACTGCGAAAAATATATCTTAGCAACTCAAAAGTAGTCTCTAACAGCCGCCCCTTAAACCATTTCTCGAATAGAAACATTGAATTTCCTAAAAAAACTACTGTTTCTTTAACGATCATTTAAAATCCCTGGTGGAATACTAAGAGAGTTCAACGCACTGACTAGGTGATAACGTTAATGATCACTACGTGAAGACCTTGAGATCGATCGACGACGCGAATCGTGTGCGATCGACTTCCGCGTTCCAAATAAGGTAGACACAGAAGGGGTACATAAATTAAGTATGGAATATTTAGAATTTGTTTCTTTGGAAATGTCTTTTGAAAGATAACTGGACACTTCGCCGAAAAAAACTGCTCACGTTTGAACAGCCTATAATGTTCCCACTGCTGGGAGACAGACCTTGTGAAAGGAGTGGACCTTAATCCACCACGGGGCCCAGTGCAGGTTGGTGGATGTCACATGTCTAAGAATTTTTGGTTCTGGGACATGCCGGTTTCCTCACGATGTTTTCCTTCAACGTTTTGAGAGCAGTGGTGATGAAATAACCATGTAGACTTATTAGGATACATTCCGTGACATAAAAGATATACAAGAATACAATCCCAAGAACATATTCGACACCAGTTGCGTAAAGCATTCCCTATTATTCCTTACTTTCTATATTGGGGAACGTTTTGGCAATTTTCCCACTGAGTAATTTTCGGGAATGATGAATGATATCCGCAAGTAATGTATTATTATATCCGCTTTATCAGGGTTACCCGAGTTTATCATGCGTTTATTTGTAGTTCGGGTTTCCCCAATACTTTTCTTATGAGAGTCTGGTCTAATCTTGGCACGGCAACAAGTTGGTTTTGCGTAATATCTGACTACAGGGAAGAAACAATTGATTTAATAATCATCTAAAGCCATGGATAGAACTTACACAAATATAACATTACTTATCAAAACATTAGCATGCAATATTCTAACCAACAGAAAACTTTGATCGATTTAACAGCATGATGTACATTCTAAATTCAAAACACTGTGAAACAAATGAAGTGCAAAGATGACGCGGCGCGTTGAAGTGTAGCATACATATACCTAATGTCAATGTGATATCATCTATTCAGCGAGCATCAGTCTTGCCTTCTTCTAACTTTGCCTTGCTTATACTGGTTTTGTTACCACTGATGTGCCTAACGTATAAATATGTATACGCACTGGTCACCCATTCGTATTATAGAAACCTAGTCCTGAAAACCCGGAAATTCAATCCACCTGAAGAACCGGTTTTCACCCGTTCTGGTATGCTGACTTTTCTCAACGACAATCATAGGAATGTCACGAGCCACGACGAAGATTATGAAGATAAATTGTACATAATATTGGCAAGTTACTATAGTTTACTGCGTTTATTAGATAAATAATGATTAAAATGCGTCTACTTGTACTTTTGTGTCCATCGAACTTATAGATAAGATAATATTATCGATAATGTTGATACCGGTTTCAGTACAAATGCAATACAGGTATTTCAGGACAATACTCGGTTTTTACCGGTACCAATTGATAAAGCTGTTGAAGATGTAAAAACTATTGATTTTATTGGAGTCGTCCGAGGAGTTGATACTAGTAATATTAAATAAGTTTACAGCTTATGTTCTCAACGTGGGCGATAACACCCCCTCGTGGGCGTTTGAGACTACCAGGGGGGCAGTAAAAGACCCAGAGAAAAGCTAGATGGACTGACGACCTGAAGGTATCTGGAGTAGACTGGATGAGACAGAATGCTGTGGCGCACTCTGGGAGAGATCTATGTCCAGCAGTGGACTGCGATAGGCTGAGTTGATGACACCCAGTATTACAACGGAATTCTAAACAAAGATATAGAATTGTAATAAAATACAAGAAATAATAGACAACGTAGCTGTATTTTAAGATTTACAGCGTTTAAGTGCTATAACAGTTTTAAATCATCCTGAGGCAAATGTTAACAGAAACATTACAAAATTGTGGCTAAATCAAAGCGATGGAAAAGAATATAATCAATTCCTAAGGCGAAAGACAGTAGTGCTAAGCAACAGCGACATTAAAGCATATATCAAAAAGATATGCAACAAGAAAAAATACAATATACCTAACTAAACAAAACACAGAAAGACTTGGCAGAATCATAGATTTAAAAATATATTTGGTTGACTACAAGGCGCCAAGTCTTATCACAGACTTCACAGGCTGATTGAAGACTATGATAAGGGTCAGTGCTTGCGTAATCAACGATATGTCTTTTAAGCCTATATCTACATTTCTTTTTATGGAATGATAAGGATGAGGAATTTTGCTAGGTGGGCGGAGACTTGTTAAGATAAGTTCAAGGTTTTGAATATTCTGGAATATTGTTTGTTGTTAATTCAGTTTAGTGGCGTTTTGCGTCATTAGCGTGGGATTCAGAAAACAGTTTGGCATTGTTTAAAATGTTTATATTATTATTATCATCTGTTAATTTTAAATCGGGCGTCGTCACCGTGGCAGGCCTAAGAACCGCTGGCGTGACGATTTGGACTCGTTCCTAACCGATTGGACGGAGAAGGCACAGCGCAAGGAAAGGTGGAAGAATATGGGGGAGACTTGCAGACTGGAGCAGTGGGACAATATAGGTTAAAGGAAAAATAGATAATTATATTCTTGGATAATTTCTGACGTACTATTGAGATTGAGAAAGTAGGTATCGACTCGGTTGGTGGCCAATAGGCTCGCCCCGTATTACATGGGACTTGAACATAACTGGCGAAATGTAGGAGTGCCCTAGTTTAATCTAATATCGCGGCATATTCGCCAAAAATGTAAACAGATATGAGTTTATGGAAAAATATTTGAATTCCTACACAATAAAGTTCAGTTTACGCTAAAACTTCAAACATTTTTATAACTTTTAGTTGCTAGTCACTCTGAAATCAGCTTAATTCCCATTAAAATAAAGTTGATATTTGTTTAACATGAAATAACGTCAATTTGAAACATAAATAAAATTTTAATATAGGTACACTGCTAACCCTTCGGGGATTACCGGCGTGATGTTAGGTTGTATCGACCTATCTGTCATATGATGTCTATATCAACGGTTACCATAACATGGCAACGCTAACTTCATTATCTGATGCTAGATTTCCTTTAGCAGTCGTTTTCATGTTTTAAAACACGACTTTAATTTTTTTTCTTAAACATTATTACGTGTTAAAACAAGAGATAATTTCAATGGACGAATTTAAAACACGTTATTTTTACGCTTTTGCGTATTTAACACGAACGTAAGTACTTTGGCGTCCATCCATTGTGGGACGCCCGACGACCTTCAGTAAGCAAAACAAACCAAATTATTCCAGATTTCATTCGAATAATAATAAATTTTCCTTGGTGTCAATAATTTGAGGTTTATTTTTAGTTTTATAACTAAGATGAGTCAGGATAGGGATATTATTTTTGTGAATTTTCCAATCATTACGATTAGGTATAGATTCACAATATTTTTGCTAAAACTAGTCGTCGTTTGGGACCGGATCAAGCTGGATTTAAATCCCTGTAACAAATACTATTGTTTCCATGGCAGTGTTTTCTTTTTCACGAGGCTGTCTGTCACTGAGCACCCATGGAGTTTCTTGCCCGTTTTTCTCCATAGGTACGGTACCTACTGCGCTTTGGAATGAGCTACTAGCTTTATCTATCTGACCGATCGACTCCTAACAATACAAAACTGCCTGAAATAAATGCTTTGAGTTTGGCTAACTTTAGGCATATATTTTGTCACTCTCTTAACTATGACTTCATCTTAATAATGTTAATCATATCTTTGTTTTCTCATGCGTTTCATCCGTCATTCCATTTCAATACATCATCATTTTCTCCATAAAACTCATCAATTATATCGTTTCAAAAAACAGCAATCTTTTCATCTTCTATGTCGTCTACATCAGATAGTAAATTGACCGATCAATCTGCGTTATCAACTGCGCAGGTCGCAATAGCGTTACATTGACTCCCGCTATCTTTAGCTATTATATTGGCGCAGTGAACAATATGTTTGTTCCCAGTTAGTTTGTTAAGCGTGTCACTATTACGCGTAATTTTAAAAGCTTTTTCGTGCGTCGAAAATTTTGTTTCGTGGAAGAGAATCATCATAAGAAGATTGCATATATTTGAGGATTAGAATATTGTCATTTTATTTAAGAAAAAATCTGGCGATGTATGCTCCAACTTGACAGTAATTCTGCAGAGGCATTAACATATTGCCAAGACATAAATTACGTTTGAGTTTAATGTTGATAAATGTAAATGTTGCTGATTGAACAGCTAGCTAGTGTATAAGACGTAGAAAGTTGGGACTAGAAGTATGACTAGCAAAAGAACAGTGAACATCTGGTAAAACAAGATTGATTGATTGATTTTTCAAGGTCTTTATTACTACAAAGGTTGTTACAAGAGTGTTTACAAATGATCCAATTCCATTTGTAAACAGATCATGATTAATTTTAATTTTTGTTACTTGTGCTACATTTCGCCTTTACAAACATTTAAACATGTTTTTATTTGCTTATTTTGAGTTGAATTGCCTTATAATGTACCTACATCGTTTAATAGGTATGTTCAAGTCTTAGCATGGACCCACATAATGTTTAAGTTGCAAAATGTACGGTTTATTATAATGTGTTATAATAAAATGAGTAAAGTTGCGGGTAGTCCGCGCAAAGATCTTATATACACGGCCGGTCAAGAGGCGTCGGCTAGCAAGCGAGCTATCATGATACGTCACTGAAGAAGACAAGGTAAACCAAGAGCCTGATGGTCAGTTACAAATAGCACTATAAGATTGCAAGGAGATGATTCTATCAACCATCCTTTAGACGAAAAACCAACTCTTACAAAAGCAAAAAAAGGTAAAGAACACTGTAAAAGGGGTGAAAGAAGTACAACAAAAATAAAGATTGTGTTGCTTTGCAAAATGAGGAAATAATGGGGATATCGGGGATATCTTCAGCTGAATAAGATCAGTTTAGTAGCAGTTCACAAGAAAAACACGAACTCATGGAAATTGTACCAGTTAACTACGCAATTTAGGTTGTTGTTAGCAGACCTTGATAGTGACACTAATGTAAGCTAATTTAGCGTCACGCCGTCAATTATACGTCACGTTGGTTAACACGCCTCCCGTTTAATAGATATGGTGCTATTTGAGTTACACGTATGACGTAGATTCATTAACAATGTGTCATGGCTACAAGTAACGTTCTCACAATCAGCTCACAGCAGTCCACTGCTGGACAGAGGACTCTGCCATCGCACGCCATGTAATCCGATTTTCAGTCACTCTTATCCACTACTTGCTACGACTTAAAATCATCGCTCCACTTAGTCTGAAGTCATGTTACTATATGTTTTTAATTTGCTGCCTCCTCTTAAGAAAACGTCTACACCAAAAGTCTTGCACGTTATTAAAGCTCGGTCCTCTGTCACTCTCAACTGGCTACAACCAAAAACCCTACAAGGATTGTCGTTCCACCTAGTCTTGAGGGCGTTCTAGCTTACACTCGACTATTCGCGGTGTCTTTCTAAGAAGACGTCTAGATCAAAGGCCTTGCGCGCCATTTAATTCGATCCTCACCCACTCTCATGTAGCTGCTACCAAGATCATCGCTCCACCTATTCTGAGGGCATCCTACTCTTATGGTTATCTATTTGCTGTCTCCTCTCAAGAACACATCTACCCCAAAGGTCATCGACGGTTCTACGACATATATGTCTGGTCCATTGGCATTCCGGCTTGCTTAGCCTCAGTATGAGTTTGTTAAGAGGCGAATTGGCAACACTATCAGCTGTACGTCACATCATTAATCATCATTTGATAAGCCAACGCTCTTTGATCGGTACTTAAAATAACTACGCGGCCGCTGCACAGGTCGCGAAGGCCACCGAATACGCGTAAATAAAAGATTATTTTTGACAATACGTCACCAAAAATATACTTCAAAGTTTTTCATGTTTATTGTTACAATAACGAGGTATGTTTATGTAGATACTCTTTGCACTTGTCACTGATAAACATGGAGAGCTGCCAGAATTATTTTTGTTAACATGTCACTGACAGTCAGTCAGCGAGTCTGTCAAAGTGCGTTTTTGATGGGCGGTGTAGAACGCATCACTACTACGGTCTGATCATTATTTAAGATACGACTATCAGGCATATTACAAGCAGAAGTAGAATGGGATAGTAGCATGTGACCTGTAGTTTCTGCCTCCCGCCATGGAAAAATGGCATGACTTTGAATCATTTTCGGTTCTAGATAGACAATCGACTGTTTTTTTACGGACTTTACGGTGAATTCGAAAAAAAAGATGACTTGGCGGGAACGGTTCCATTTTCTCGGGACTAATTTTGAATTCGATCAAAATGTGCTAGCATAATGCTATGGGAGGCCTCCTACAAGGTGGTCCGATGACCTTACGAAAGCCGCAGGAATGCGCTGGATGCGGAAAGCACAGAACTGGTCGAAGTGGCGGTGCTTAGGGGAGGCATATGTCTCGCAGTGGACATCTTTCAGCTAAAATGATGATGACGATGATAATGCAATAGTAGCCTAGCCAGAGTAAGGACTGGTGGAACCAGAACGTAATCAGCATTTTATAGTCCCGGAATAAATAGCAATACAATTGCTTTTCATAGCAAACCCCGGGAGCAGTAAAATGCGCATTTCTTTTTTGCTGTCCCCCTACGCACACAATTTAAGAACATAAATAAATGTCCGTTTCTCAATGACGTTCACACTCAACTGTTTTAAATAAAAAACCACAGAATTCGCACACGCAACGAACGTCACGTTAAATGGTGCATCAATTTCTTTCAATTGCTGTGCAAAACAATCATAAATGAAACAATTTAATATTGTTCATTAGGAGTTGTATGAGCCGCTTTGAACTATGGAAGGTTCATGTTCCATAGTACAAGATATGACTTATTTTCATCACCATCATGAGCCTATAGCAGTCCACTGCTGGACATAGGCCTCTCCTATTGCACGCCATTCAACTCGATTCTCGGCAACTCTCATCCAGCTGCTACCAGCCATCCTGCGAAGATCGTCGCTCCACCTAGCCTGAGGGCGTCCCACCTTACGTTTACCAATTCGCGGTCTCCGTTCAAGAACACGTCTACCCCAACGGTCATCGGTTCTACGTCTGATATGACCGGCCCATTGCCACTTTAGCTTGCTTATTCTGTGAGCTATGTCGACAACTTTGGTAATCTGCCGGATCACCTCGTTGCGGATTCGATCCCTCAGAGAGACGGCTAATTTTAATGATGGCAAAGAAGACACACAAATCCTGCTCTAACAAGGAGTAAATTGGTATAAGAGCAAGATTATGACGACTGGTATCGGGAATGAAGTGAAAGCGAACACAGACATTCGAATTAGATAGCTGGTCTCGAAATTTATTAAAAAAATTAAGAAAATAGAGAATGCCAAACTACAAAAGTCAGGCTAAAATGAGATATCACAAATACACATTCGGTAGAAAACATTCACTTGACAGATGGTCAACATCTTACACCAATCGTCCAAAAAAACTGAATTTATGATCCAAAAACACTATGCCATTGAAAACAATTCCAGTGCCAAATTGCAAACATATTTTCGTTTGCAAAATCCTACATGATTACAGCTGTATTTCTTGAAGACAAGGCCGTTTATACATTCTCTTCTCTATCTAAACTCTAAATTAAACACAGTTGGCGCTCATACGAATATCGGAAGTAGGAAGTTTTGTTTATATATGTATATATTTTCTGATCAGGAATCAGGAAATGGCCATGGCGGCAGGCGGCAATATTCTTTGTTTTATGCTGTAGTTATCTTAGCTGTAATCAAAAGGATGAGATCTCAGTTCCTAGAAAGTGGAACTGTCGTGAATGGTTAGTGACTCATGGCTAGAATTTGATTTACTCGTTGGTGTAGTGGTCGCAAGCGCTACTGCTGATGAGGACTTGGGTTCTTTCCCAGTGCGGGCAAATTGTTATTAGGTTTTCCATCAACTTTGTAGCAGCCCGGAGTCTGAATTTGGGCCCAGTAGATTGCAATACGAGGGGCTTGTGGCTAAGTAATAACAGCCGCACGGGTCGATCGTTCAGGTTAAGCTGCGCTTGCCGCAGTTGGTACGTGGATGTGTGACCATTTTCACATACCAAGACCCCTCCGTGCCCTGGAATGCACGTTAAGCCGTTGGTCCCGGCTGTCATTCGTGGATCTTAGAGAGTCGTTACGGGTCGTCAGTAGCCCGAAAGTCTGACAACCAGTCATACCAAGAGGTATATTATTACCCAGTAACTAGGTTGTGGAGGTCAGAAAGGCAGTCGCTTCATGTAAACTACTGGTAATTCAGCTGCATCCGGTTAGACTGGAAGCCAACCCCTATATAGTTGGGAAAAGGCTAGGCAGATGATGAGATGGCAATACGATTGCCCCCTGTTACGTGGGACTTAAACATAACTGGCGAAATGAGGGCGTACTATGTACCCCTGCCTACCCTTTGGGGATTACAGTTGTGATGTTGTTAAAAACAACATCTATTTTTGCATTTGATAGCTCAAGGAAGGTTTCACATCACGCTACGACCCTTAGGAGCAAAAAGAAAACGGCAGAAAGAATGCTAAGCGAAAACGAAGGGCGCGGGCGGGCGATGCGATGCGACGCGGCGGGCCGGGGACCAGAGATTTTACGCAGACAAAGTCGCGGGTAAGGCTAGTATTAACTAGATGTAAGTCCAGGGGGTCTGCTCCAAAGTGCGAATGTTCGGATCGGACCGACAAATGGCCGAACCGAATATTATTGAAAAATGCGAAAAAATTTCGGATCGGCTCAGTTGGGTCGGGACCATAGTCAATATTCGAAAGAGTGTAGGAGTGTAGGATCGGGACCGACCGAACCAAATAGTAACTTCGTAGCTGGAAACGGCTCAACATTCGGCCCATACTACTTCGGAGTAGACCCCCAGTTGTCCCTCACGGTGGTATTTCCTTTACCGATGTCACTAATGTGAGATAAACTCAGTAAAATACAGTTATTAGTATAATTTTTAAAACACAGCGAAAGGTTTTTCTCCTTCATCATAAGGAAAATAAACAACAGTTCTGGTTGAAATCTGAGTCACATTTTTTTACCGAGTTCCCTAACAAAGATATTGCGTAATTAAAAACGTGTTTGGGCTTTGATTAAAGGCGACTTGAACATGGTCGCTCAATTAGTTATCTAGTAAGGCTTCTTATTATACTGTTCCTGTTTATTACCAGCTATAAGTGTAATGAACTAACTACTATATACTAGCTGTTGCCCGGGACTTTGTCTGCGATCCAGGATGAAAAGTAGCCCATGTGCTTCTCCAGGTACCAGACTATGTATGTGTCAAATTCCATAACGATTGGTTCAGTGATTAGGCGTGAAAAAGGTTATTTTATAATATTGGTACGAGTATCAATGAATATTAGTTATCAACTACATAGAAATCAACTAGGTAATACCCCAAGGTCACTCATTTAGTGTCTATGGGGGACGCCCATGCACCATAAACTACGACAATCATATTTTAATATTCATAAGTTGGTACTACGTCGTTCTACGTTCAAATCAATAGTCAGCTGCACTGTTTCCCGCGTATTTGTGACGCATGCATCAGAAATACGCGGGAAACTGCAGCTGACGTTTTAAAACGTCAGTGCGACCTTTACCGATATAACGATTAGAGTAGGTTGGTATTACGTAACGTATTTTGTAATCGTTTTAAATAATACCTACATGGTTATTTACCTTTTTATTTTATAACGGTGTTCTTTATTGAGATTTTAGGAGATGTTCAGGAATTTGAGTCATTTTTATGGACAGACAATGTTACAGTATTTTTTTAGGACAATGACCTGATATTCAGTTCATTTTTAGGTACAATATCTGATTTGTACAAAGAAAGCCTGGCTTGCCTTGGTGGCGTTTTGAGTTACTATAAACGAAAAAGATAGGCAAGTCCTATTGCAAGAAATTGTCATTCAATTTACGCGACAATGGAGAGTGGGTTAAAAACAAAGGTCTTGCCTGGACTTCGACGTAACTACTGTTACAAAGAAGAGTTAAAAAAAACTTTAGAAGCCTATGAAATCATTCAAAAAAGAAAGGGACAGGAAAACCAAAAAATCAATTAGGCAGAACAAAAAAAGAAAACGGAAAACCCCGTTAAACCCTGGTAACCCTCCAACTGTCAAGTTACTGAATACAATTAAAAGGCGAAGTATACGCACTTTTTGTTAAGAACCAGAATCCCTAAAACGATGTAGTAACCGGTCGAAACAAAGAAAATCAAAACCACAAAGAGTTAGAATCTACAGATCAGAGCTCCTTAGTCCGCATACGTCAGTCAGTTCCTCTCACTCGAAGCTGAGCCTAGCAATAAGTTTTAGAATGCAGACGACCTTGGCTTGTCGACGAACTTTAACGCAAAAAACAGACACTCGGAATTGTTAAAGGTGGCCAGTGGTTTGTTTAAAGTATTGTGGTAATTTCTGATGTTTAAGGAGTGTGTAACGACATCATAGCTATCAAGTCATGATTGTTTATTATTAAGGTAGGCCTAGGAGATGGATCAAAGGATTCTCGAGAACCTAACCTAACCACTGGTCAGACCAAGTAACCGCCCTCACTTGACTCTGTTACGACCGCCCTGAGAGAAGCTGAGAACCGAACCAAGTGGAAGAACATCGTGCATAGGGTCACGAAGGCCTTTCAGGTACACGGCCTTCAGTAATGAAGTAAGCGACCAAGAAGAAGAAGATGGAGATGGTGAGATGGACAGACTGACCTCAGACCTGCTGACTGGATTAGATAGCAGGAGTCAAAAATAAGTGGAAGGAGCCCAACGAGGGGCTATCCCAGGCATTTGTCCTGCAATTAGCCAAATATGATTAATAAGGGAGGCTTTATATCCAGAAGTGGAATATTGCTGATGATGTTTGGACATCTTCTATATTTAGTTACTATTCCCATCTTAAGTTTTTGATTTTCTGAGATTAATTTCTTTGTCCAAGTAAGAATTTACCTTAACTGCTTCCAATTCCATTAAAAAAAATTCAGATGTTTAGCTCCCATGAAGAACTGCCAAATAGGTAGATAGTAAATCGTTAATAGCATTATCAGCCTATAATATTCCCAACGCTGGGACGAAGGCCTCCTCTCTTCGAGAAGGAGTAGGCTATAATCCACCACGCCGGCCAGTGCGGGTTGGTAGATGTCACATGACTTCGAATTTTTTATTCTAGGACATGCCGGTTTCCTCTCGATGTTTTCCTTCACCGTTTTGAGAGCAGTGGTGATGAAATTGTTTACACAAAGTAAAGTGGTGTACCAGTGGAAATGGCCCTGACTTATGAGTTGTAGGTCGTAGGTTTGAACTTTGAACCCAGACAGGCGTTTTACTTCATCTTTAATAAGTAGATATACCACTTAGCATTTACCAAACTAATGTGACTAAATACAGCATTCAGGTTTTGCCATAAGGAAAATTATTTTGGTATTTCCTTAACATGGATATAAAGATAAATTATGTAAGCTAGTCAAAACAATAGATTTACTTGTTGCTTCTGCTTCAGCCAAAATCATTGATTTATCAAGACTGGCGCCATATTTTGTAATCATCATGAATGACGGGTATTTCCTAATGATTCACAGGACAAGTATTTTAGATGTTAAACATTTTTGGATGATGTCCAAAAGTTATGAGTTTAGGCTCATTACTCAATGTATCTTTAAAACTGTTGACTGGATTCCGTTAAACGTCAAATTCGTGGTATTTCTATATATACCTATGTGTTGCCTCCGGAGCAAACTGTTGCTATGCGTAAGATTAGCATGTAAATGCGAAAGTTGAAGATGTTTTATTAGTCAATCACGCCGAAACTATTGAACCGGTTTGTATATATAAAGAATGCTCTAGAATTCTGCGAAGGATACTTCTAATCCCAAAAATTTTACCTAGTCTATGCTTAAACCCTGATCTGAGCAACTGTATTGTAGAGGTCAGGTAACTCCGATAGGCATTCGCTCTATCTCAAATTCTGGTATTCAGCTGCATCTGCGGGGTAATTGCGAAACACACTATCAGAAGCAATAGCTTTCATTTTGACAGTTCAACAACATTTATTGCGTTATTTACGTTGTTGAGCAGATTTTTTTTTCGAACATACAGTAGCAATGGTTTAGCAATATCCTTCAATATGATTCAGGTTGAGATTGATAGTGTGTTACGCAATTAGGGTGCAGGTTCGGCGGGAAGCCGACCCCAACTTAGTTGGATTGGAAGAAGGCAAGGAGATATGAGGGCTGAAAGCCTGATCAAGTCTTTAATCGAAAAGAACAGAATAATCATCCTTCGTCGTCTTGTTGATAACGTCTTCAGGATTAGCAACACCTCTGACCTCTGATAAGAGACTTTGCACGCATACAATCACTACTATAATGCATGATATCTTCTACCCTTCATTAGTTATTTATGTAACATTACCTCTGATAAAAAAAAAAACATTAATGAATCAGTAGGTTATCACACTTTACCGCCAGAGCTAAAAATAGGCTTCGCTATTTTTGGATGCAATTAAATTGTTATTAATTGCTTTACAGGCGTTTTCTTTCTATTAGGAAATTGCCAGTGATCATCAGAATCCACAATCGAATTTTGAAATTCCGTTTCTATTGCCCTATTCAATTTGATCTGTTAGGAAAATATGTCAAATACTTTCATTTTATTTTCATTTGGTCAACCAACAGCTAGCATTTTGTCTGTTATCAAATTACCCGCGACATTTTCATCGGGATCTTTAGAATTCTCCATCGATTTTTGGGATTTTTATCTGAAGGCCAATTCTCGTAATTTAGTTCAAAACCTAGTTGCAGTCTCAATCTGTTATCAAAATATGTCAAATACTTTCATTTGTTATACCTTTGGTCAACCGACAGCTTGCAGCATGGATCATGAGATTTAACAGGCTTCCAGAGATCAAGGGATAACCCTCGCCTGGTACTATAGCAGTGTTCATAATCTCAGATAATTCTCCATCGCACTTTAGTGAAATGTATTCTAAGTTGATTTTTGAGTAACCATTTGTAACAAAAAGATCCTAATACGTTTTTGGTTGCAATGGAATTTGAACTTTGTTAAGTATAAACGTTCCGTTTGTTGTTCAATAACTTAAAAATCATCTCAAATTCGTAATTCAATACGTAGAGTTGTAGACGCTAAATGACGATCTAGTTACGAAATCACCTTAGTATTGAACTAACAATCCATGAGTTTGTAAACCTGAATGCACGAGACTTGCCCGCATGTCACAGATCGGATTGCGTTAATGTAATTGCTGTGAACGTGACAAATCACGCTAGGCAACGTGTGCTATATAACTGCACAAGTGCACATGTGTGACTGCATCCTTACAATGTGGCTATTTATAGATAGGCTGGTAATACAATGGCGGTTCCGGGTTCATTTTCTAAATGTAGCATGTGATTGTAGGTCGTTTTTTTCCTTATTGGATTTACTGGCCAGGGATTGATTTTATTATTTTGGCATCACAATAATTATGTTTAACACAAAATATTATCGATGCAATGGTTGAAACTGCTTTTGGTGTAATAATTGGGGGCAGTTTTATTTTTGTTAAATGATGCAATGCTTTCTATTATGAATTCCTATACTGGAAATTTTGCCTTATTCATCTTGGTCGGGCCAAGAACACTACCCTATGGGACCCCGTAGTTAATAGGTAGACTTTTATGGGCTATATTTCTCAATTCAGTGTGAAAACAAAGGATGTATTCTTAGACCAACAATAGGCAAGCAGGAAGTACATTATGACACAAAATGATCACATATTCATTGACTTTAACCATGTTTACAATATCGAATGAATGAGCTGAAACAATAATAGTTTCATTAGAATGAAAATAGATCTGACCTTGTGTGACCTTAGCGTATATAGTATACACAGTAGACTACAAAGAAATGAATACAATTAAACTTTCGAGTATTCAATTAATAGATGACTCATTAACGGCGCCTATGACCAGATGAACGAACGTAGGCGGAACAAAGGTATACTTAAAACAATCATCTACATCCTTACGGTTTCCTAATTATGCTGAGAAGCAGCTAAATATCGATATTCTAAACAGGGCGACTGCCAATCTGAGCTCTACAACACAATTATTGAATAACACGATACTCTTTCCTAAGTCTGGTTGCTGGACTTTGGTTTTGTGACTACCTGTCAAGTATCTACGGCTGATGAGTCCAATGGCAAATATTGTCAAGGAATTTTGAACCATGTGCAGTGCAATTATTACTGTAATTTTAACTGCAAACTGCTATGGTAGGTGCCCATTACAATGAAGATGTACCAAACTCAAATAATATTCCCCAAAAATTAATCATGGAAGTCTTGAAATAAATGGTGTAGAAATAATCATAATAACAAAGCTAGACCAGAACAATAGTCAAAATCGACATTAAAACTCTTTGTCTGTATGTGCATATTAATGACCAAATTACTAGCTAAGTAACATGCATTTTTAACACTTCATTACCTACTGAATAACTTAGGAATTAACCTACTTAGACAGTGCAAGTAAATGGTTTTTTTTTCGAATGTTTTTTTGGTTTGAACACCACTCAAGGGTAAAAACAGTAATTTTGTATGACACTAATCTTGTCATGTAAGAAGATGGTATTTTTACCACTCCTACCTGTCTTGGCAGCGACAACATAGCATATATTATAAAAGAAATAATTTGTAACTAAAATGATTAAGGTTTTTTAGGTTGGAGGGTTTAAGCTACATTTTCTTTTACAATATACCCCTTTATTCATAAACGTTGCTTAAAGTTAAGCAGTGATTAGCGACTGTTTAACCATACATTTTTGACGTTTTTAAACATTACTTAACTTTAGTCATTGTTTATGAATAAACCCCTTTACCTACAACTATTTTGGATTTGAAAAATTATTTTGGCACTTCATTGCCTACTTAAAGAGGAAGGCTATTAACATCACGCTAGGATCCTTAGGTTAACAAGAGATTTCACGCGGACGAAGTAGCGGAAGCTAGTTTTTAATAAAATTGTTAAATATATATAGATTTCCCTCTAATTAACTGAAGAAAGTACTGCAACTGAGAACTGACCTATATCTACTTAGTTGTACTAGAAGGTCACCTCAGCAAACAATGGATAAGTCTTGAATGACAAATCAAAGAAAATATATAAGGAAATCACAACTTTCTGGTATTCATTCTGATTTGCTTGTATAAACCTCTTTTGTTAAATCCATTGTCTTTTTTTATGATTGATTGCATTTGGTTTTTTTACTTTTTTTTTTAGATAAATTCTGATAAGACTGAAATACATACATTGCATTGCAAGCATTTGAAGTGTATGATATCTAAACTACCTACTATTTAAGTTTTTTTTTTTTCGTATATTTGTTTATTACACTTTCATGTTTAAACAGTTGAATGGATTTGGATGAAATTGCGCCTGTGGGTAGACAATGACCTATAAGAACTTTTTATTCCGACATTTCCACATCGAGACATGCGGGTGAAACCATGGGTCACAGCTAGTTTAAAATAGACAGTTTGAACTTTAAACATTATTATAATTGTTGCTTACCAAATATTATAACTGTTGCTACATTTATTTATAATTGTTGCAACATTTATTTATAACTGTTGCTTAAAATTAAGCAATGATTAACATCTGTTTTCGTTCAGATGTCTCTCAATTCTGAGCACCAACCACATCATCATCTTCCTGCCCTTGTCCCCATGTCACGTGGGGTTGGCACAACATGTTTTCTTCTTCAATTCTCCCATGTCCTACTCATACGGCATACCCTGGCCAATACTCTGTTCCTTGCTTATCAAGTTAGGCCTTACACTATCAAAAGAATTTTGGAAGATTGTTGACACCTAAAGATGGAAATGGCTAAAGACCAAACAGGAGTTTTATTCAGTTCAATAGCCTTGTTCTGATTAAGAATTTTTGTGAGTTTGTCACAGAAAAACTCTTTGTATCCAACATTAGGTGAAAAATTGAGACAACAAAGGAGATCTAGAAACAGTTCAGACCTCTTTTCTCTGACCTTTTACATAGTAGTCATACAGAAATCAAGAGAAAAGCTAGAAGTTGGTACAACTTGTCAAATGAATGCTTTTTCTCATCTAGACATTCATAAAGAGATTCATAGCATAGAGATGAAGTAAATAACTTTCTTCCAATGACATACTTTAGAAGACATTTGACAGCATCGGGTAGACCACTATTTGAGTATCTAGTGAGTCCCGAATGGGAAAAAAGGCGTAAATTATAAAAAAAGTCATACCTGCGAATATGTGAGCCTTAAAGCGTACTGGGCAATTTGTGTCGTTCTCATTGTGTCCAAACTGTGGTCCAAACCAGTGTGTGGCTGCAAAACAAATAACTAATTCATAATCAGGCAAAAATTACACTACAAACTCTTTTACATAACCTACGAAAATTTTAGATATCAAAGATCACTCGCGAAAATTTTTAACACACACCGTCCAATATATTTTTGTTATTACTTAATTGGTGTTTCGATTGTTTTCACACGGTATTTGAAGGTAAATTATTTAATTTTGATTTACGTACATGCACCCGCTGACTACTGCGAATGAAAGAAGAATCTAGATGTCACTTGAATCCTCTATAATTGGCTATTGCTTGACAGTTTGTAAAGCAAAGTGTTGCCATAATCGGAAACTAAGAAACCACTTCTTTAACACCAAAGTGTTTTTTTAAGAAAGTTCAACTAAAGATAGAACAGTAAAGAACATCCTTTACGCATAATACCAACTTTTACTTTTATCTTCTTTTTGTATTCCGTAAAATATTCACTAATCCAATGTCATATTTCAAGTCGTCATACTCGTGGACGAGGATTACGTTAAAGGCTAAAAGTTAGTTTAGTTCATTTTCTAATCATAGCCCATTTTATTTGCTTCTTCATTAAGGGTAACTGTCAAATTCTGCTGCTGAAAATATGTGTTAGCAATCAATTTTTTAGCAATACAATACAATATCCATGGGCGTATCCAGCGTTTGGCCTCAGGGGGGCAAAACAATACAGGGGGAGCAAAATCATTAAGTTCCCGTAGTATTTAGGGATGGTACGTAATTTGACAATTAAATAAATGTATGAGAGTATGGGTGGCAGTATAAAGGGGTGGTGTAGTAGTATAATTATCCAGGATTCAGTTTCCCCCCTCCGCCCCTTGTCCCACTCGGGACGCCCAAGATAATGTCCTTTTTTGGTGGTCTGGTGAATCATATTATATTATATAAAAGTCAACTGTGGATAATAAAATAACATTACAGAAACATCATCTTGGGTTGGGACACATCTTGTAATCAGCACATGACATATGCGTGCACTGACTGGACAGGGCCACATACATCTGTGTGGTTGTTTTCTCAAAAGACCATTTCAGGCGGCACCACACCACCCCGTAACATTTTTAGGGGTTGTTTTTTTTTTGCTCTGACTACTGTTTCGCATTTGCAGATCTAAATCTACTAAAAAAATAAAATAATTTTGATTGGTAACATTACAAAAAACTGCTACCATAAAAATTTTGAATTACTTTTAGTTTAAATTATATATTTCTAGAACTTGAGTTACTACGTAAAAAATTATATTTCGTCAAAAATATGATTTGGGTAACAATTCCGGAAAACTATTTCATTTATCTAACGTTGACTAAAGATAAACTTAGAAGTAAGTACGTGGTGGCGATTGGTGCGTGGTTAGTACGTGGTATGATTAGTGTAAGATTTTTTCGGTAGATGGCAGTTAGAAAAAATTGTCTGAATTTTGTATTTTTCTGGAATTTCTCAGTACCTAACAGAACAGTTTAGAATTACTTGGTCTGTGAACAGTCTGTTATCTGAATATGTACCCGGTTAATGGCAATAGGCTCACCCCTATTACACGGGACTTAAAAAAAAAAGCATTACTGGCCAGTTATGTTTTTTTTTGTTATGCCATCTCTTTCATTATAGTAAACTCATCTAATTCTGTGACTCGCCTAATTCGGTGATATTTGGTTTGAGCGCTATCATAGGGCTATACGAGTGAAATCAATGGTTTGAAATACAACCTTAAGCCTCTGTGATAAAGTTCAAATTCAAAACCAAATATCACCGAATTAGGCGAGTCACAGAATTAGATGAGTTCACCCTATAGGTGATTTTGTCAGAAATTATTTTTAATTTTGCAAGTAGGTTTGTACCATACAAACACTTTTACACGTCAATCATATTTTTAGGAACTATTATTGAAGAACTATTATCTGATTACTCTGAGAAGATAGGCCGAAACAAACTCAGAGGTCAGACTTTAAAAGATTAAAGTCCAGACATAATTTTGGTCAGATCATGTGAAGACCATGTAGATTGGTGTCTGAAATGGTCTTTTGAGGAAAGAATCACACAGATGGAGTCAAAGAAAAACAAAGAAAGAAACAAAAAGTATTTATTGCGATTAAGTATTTTTTTTTAAGTGGACCTGTCCAGTCAGTGCACGCATTTGTCAGTAATCATGCAGCTCAACTCAAATTATTTTCTATTGGATTTTTAGTAGCAGCCTCAATGTAAGTATTAAAAACTCTCGTAATAATAATAATAATAATACCACGGCTACCTATGCATAAAAAAAATAGGGCGTTGGTGTGTGCCTTGGACTCGCAGCTCAAGAATTTCTTCGAGAGCAGCGAGGATCTCGTTGATACACACTCGATCCTGTATTGCGCGGCTGTGGCGGCATGTCGTTTAGCTAACGTCAAGTTCCCAAATTGTGACGCAGCTACTCGACCAAAACCAGCCGTACCAGCCTGGCAGTGCAGGATCGAGCGTCGTATCGATGGGGCCAGGGTACTCATCGGCAAACTATACTGCTTCAGGGAGGGCAATACACGACCACGAGTGATGCGCTTTGTGAGACAGGCATTTTCGGGGACTGGAATCAGCCCTCGGGAATACATGTCCAATGTCACAGAGCGCATCGACTTCCTGAAGCAGAAAGTTTGTGCATGGGCGAGTCGTATTCGGCGGTATAAGCGGCGGGTTGATCGGTACACGCAGAATCGTATGTTCCAGAGCGATGAGAGGTGGGTATATAGAGCTTGGGAGCGACCTGAACAAAACGTGACGGACGTGTGCCGCCCGGATGATGCCACCACGAGTGCATTCTGGCGCAGTATCTGGTCGTTGCCCGTCTGTCACGCTGAGGGTGGTTGGATGCGGGATGTCGAGCGAGTGTGTGGAGCTATACCAGAAATGGGACCAGTCCTAATTACGCCATTAGACGTAGCCAGAGCAGTCCGTTCGTTACCGAATTGGAAATCACCGGGACCGGACGGACTGCATAACTTTTGGTTAAAATGGCTAATTAGTTCACACACTTGCCTGGCATCTCAGTTCCAGTCTTCCTTAGAGTCTGGGTCGCTACCACAGTTTCTAACAACAGGCGTTACCCACCTGCTCCATAAGTCAGGTAGTCCCGCGGAACCCAAGAATTATAGACCGATCACGTGTTTGTCGACGGTTTATAAACTTCTTACATCCATTTTGAGAGTGAAAATTAACACGCACATTGACAGTCACTCGATTATGTCTGCCTCTCAAAATGGATGTAGGAATGGGTCCCGCGGTACTAAGGAGCTACTCCTCATAGACATGGCCATTAGCCAACAGGTTCGCCGATCCCGCAAGGATATGTCGACATGTTGGATAGATTATAAGAAGGCCTACGACTCGGTGCCACATACATGGCTCATGAGGGTGCTGGAGTTGTACAAGATAGATGCAACTCTACGCACCTTCCTTGAGTCGTGTATGGGACAATGGAAGACGGTCCTTCGCTATCCAGGGTGTCGACAGATCCAGGGGAATGATGAGCCTGTATGGATTAAGCGGGGAATATTTCAGGGCGACAGTTTGAGTCCACTTTGGTTCTGCTTGGCCCTGAATCCTCTAAGCACACTGCTGGAGGACTCAGGTCTAGGCTACCGGTTGAAGAGAGGTGGTCAGGTCATATCTCACCTCCTCTACATGGATGATTTGAAACTCTTTGCCCCCAACAAATTGCATCTGATGAAGCTACTGAAGGTAACTGAAACTTTCAGTAGTGCCATCAGGATGGAATTTGGTGTGGACAAATGTGCAGTCATGCATGTAAAGGGGGGGGAGATTATGGAATCCGAGGGAATTCCACTTTCGGATTCCATACACCTTAGATCCCTCTCCTCATCCGAAAGCTATAAGTATTTGGGTATGTCGGAAGCGTTAGGCACCAACGATGCTGACATGAAGCAATCGTTGAAGGAGCGCTTCTTTTGTCGCCTGAAGAAGGTATTAATTAGTCTTCTTTCGGGCGGAAATAAGGTGCGCGCCTTCAATGGTTGGGTCATGCCGGTTTTGATGTACTCTTTCGGCATACTCAAATGGACTCAGACTGAACTCGACGCCCTGGATAGAAGGGTCCGTACACTGCTGACCGCAAACCGGATGCATCACCCACGATCATCGATGATGAGACTGTATATCCCGCGGAAATGTGGGGGTCGAGGCTTTTTAAATGCGAAGACCCTCCACAACCGCGAGGTGTGCAGTCTCAGGGAATATTTTTTAAAAGTCCAAGTGGGTATGCACCGTGATGTGGTCGCAGTGGACAAGGGGCTCACCCCGCTCTCCATGGCGAAAGAGAACTGGCGCAAACCTGTAGTACTTACTACCGATGACCGCAAGAAGATATGGCAAAGCAAGGAGCTTCACGGGCGCTTCTATCGGGCTCTTCATGAGCCCGGTGTAGATTTCTTAGCGTCCGTATCCTGGCTACGTTTTGGTGACCTCTTCGGGGAAACTGAAGGTTTTGTCTGTGCAATTATGGACGAAGTTATCTTGACGAATAACTACCGGAGATATATTATGAAGGACGGGACGGTTGACGTGTGTCGGGCATGCCACCGTCCGGGTGAGTCCATCAGACATATTATCTCTGGTTGTTCTCGTCTGGCTAACAGCGAGTACTTGCACAGGCATAACCAAGTCGCCAGGATTATTCACCAGCAACTTGCTTTGAAATATAAACTTGTCGACTCTGAGGTACCATATTACAAGTATGTGCCCGACCCAGTTCTCGAAAATGGCCAGGTCACGTTGTACTGGGATCGATCTATCATCACTGACAGGACTGTTGTCGCCAACAAACCTGATATAGTGGTGATAGATCGATTAGTGCGCCGCGCAATGATTGTCGATGTTACCATTCCACATGACGGGAACCTCGTGAAAGCTGAGAAAGATAAGCAAATCAAATATCTTGACTTAGCACACGAGGTTGTTGACATGTGGAATGTGAGCTCAACTATCATTGTGCCGATTGTCGTATCGGCCAATGGCCTGATGGCCGAAAGCCTCGATCAACATCTATCGAGGCTCTCGTTAGGCGGTTGGATCAAGGGCCTGATTCAGAAGGCAGTACTCCTCGATACGGCTCGCATTGTGAGGAGGTTTCTGTCTCTGGAGCCCTAACCACCGGTAGCTTGGACCCTGCTCCCGACACCGGTGGATCACTATTTTTTTATATTTTTAAATGTTTTTTTTTTATATACTAATATTTAAAAATGTATAAAAATAAGAAAACTAAATAAATAAACGACATAATAATAATAATAATATAATTTATATGTTTACATGCAAATAAAGGAAATAATAATAATAAAATTTTTATTCAAGTATAAGGTAAAACTATGATTTACATTAATTACAACCGAGGAAACTTAAATTCTAACTGTAATATAGACCTGCCTGATCTAGGTTTATGAAAAACCTGTGTTTCAGGCCATCAATTTACATCAAACATTTAAAAAGAAGACAACAATATATGTATTAGAAGCTAAATTGAAAATCAGGTATAATACTCGTATTTACAGAGGCTTAAACAGTTACTATTTGGATATATTATTTTAAAACTAGATTATGTAAGATATACAATAATGTTTAAATAAATTAAATTAACGAATAATATTAAAGTAGATAAAGTGGAGACTATTATTAATTTTGGTAAAGGAAGAGAAATATTAGCGGTGGAACTATACGGTATTGTTTTCAGTTAGCAAAAGTTGAACTTACCTACCACCACCGGCAAGTGAAAATACGTTTTCATAAGTTAAAACATCAGTGTACAGACGCCAGCAGGTCAAGCTACCCGAAACTGTCAAATTTTCCCAATCAACCTTGAACCTAATGCTTTAGCGATAAAGTTGAAAAAGCGATAGATTAGAACATAAAAATGGAATATTTTTACTCATAACATAACATCGCGCCTGTAATCCCCAAAGTGTTAGGCAGAGGTGTGCCTAGTTGCCTAGTGTAGGTCGGTGTCGGTGTACAACCCACATAACCCACATTTCGTCAATTAAAGTTGTTTAGGCGCGTCACGGCGCCTTGTTTACTTTAAATGAAACTCTGACCAACTAGTTAGTACCTGTCTATCATAGACATCTTCTAGACCACCGTAGTGTTGTCTTTTACATCTCACAGTGGGAACCATAGACCACCAATTAGTTTGGTTCGCCACAGTTGTCAAAAAATAAAAGGCCCGTTTTGACATTGACAGTTCTAGAACTGTCAATGTATTGAAACCAGGACCTCGTGCTCAGCACCTTGCGACCACTAGACCTAGTTTTTTTTTAAGATAATATAATTTTTATTTGTCCAAAACATGAGTACCTATACATACACATGGCATGCAAGATGTTACGTCAAATTATCTGATAGTCATGTTTTGCCTGAACGGCGTACAAATATAAAACGTAGGACGCTACACAGCATCAAGTGATTTTAAATTCGTCCTTACACACATCAAATATATCAATCAAACTCAAAACTCAAACTCAAATCATTTATTTCCATTAAACCATTTACAGGCACTTTTGAATAATAATAATATATATATAATAAATAATACTTTTGAATTGTCAAAATTAAATAGTCGGTCAGTTAGTCAGAAAGTTGAAGCTAGTCGCCCATTCCAAAAACGTACAAATTAGTACAGAATAACAACAATATATGCGTCATGTTCGTGAACGGGCGCCGTTAGTATTGACTGGTCAACTCTATGCTGCCATGGCTTATGTTAATTTAATTTAATATTTGAATTGTTTTTTTATATTTATCTTTTCATTATGGACGCTTTTAACGTTCTGCATCGTTCTCACATGCATAATTGTTAACATGAATGATGTAACCATATTATTGTGATCTAAAAGAGTGTCCATGGAGTTTCTTGCCCATTCTTCTCCATAGGTAGCCACTACGCTTTGGAATGGGCAACTAGCTTCATCTTTTTGACTGACCGACCCTTGACAATTCAAAAGTGCCTGTAATTGGTTTAATTGAAATAAATAGTTTGAGTTTGTGTTTGACAATATAAATCAACAAAATTCGGTGCCTACTGCTTTTGCAGGCCATACGTCTCTAAAATGAGATCTATCAAACCTCTGCCAATACCCTCAGAAATAACACGCGCAATATCATGCAAATTAAATCATCCTTACGAATTTACGACTATGGTCGTAAATTTAATCATCTACACTGATTTTATATTCAATTATCTTTTCTGCATCATTCCTGACGCACTTTTTTGACACTCTCTTAACATTTTTAACCTTAACACAATGGCCTAAGATTCCAAATCGCTTGCTTCAAGACGTCAAGAATAGTTTTTGGAACTTTGAGCTCTATCTGTATTCAAATAAGGTTCAAAATAGGTAGTTCAGTGCTATCAAAAGTAGTTCAGTTAGGTTTTGGAGCTTTGAGCTCTATCTAAATTTGAATAAGGTTCAAAATAGATAGTTCAGTGCTATCAAAAGTAGTTTCATACTAGATGCTGAGCAAACATGGCTAGTTTACTTTGAGCAGTATCTCAAGAGATATAAGATAGGTACCTACGAGATAAGGAATGGGGACAAGATATGGGAGGCTGAAGTTAAACGTGCCGGAGAGATATTAGAACTAGGTACCTACATGTTTTGTACCTACCACCTTAAGGCCGCGTGTACACGGCAAGAAAAATCTCCGGGTCTATGCAAGAATTCGTGTCGTTTCTACACACGACTAGTGTACACTGCGTTGGCGCTGCACAAGACAAAAATCTTGTCTGCGTCTCACCCCTCTGAGTAGTTGCATGGGGCTGGTTTTCCGTTCATGGGTCTGGACAGTCATCGTGGCAGCGTCTTACAGACATATCAACCCTTCAATGTAACGCCAGTCAATTCGACATCGTTGCAGAGAGGCCAGAACTGCCCATATTTCGATGGAGTCGAAGGCTTTCTCGTAATCCAAAGCGGCTGGTTGTAGTCCTCCGTCTACGGTACAGACGCCAGCACATCAAGTTACTACAATCTGTCAAATTTCTTTAATAGATTTTCAACTTTATCGCTCAAGCATTAAGGTTCAAGATTGATTGGATAATTTTGACAGTTTCGGGTAGCTTGACCTGCTGGCGTCTGTACAATTTGCCGAACTTCTACCGTAACTCTTCCCCTGAGCAGGTTTTCTTTGCTTCGGCCTATCTGAGTGACCAGAGTTCGCAGTTTATTTAAAGATTTCCAGGGGGTCTACTCCGAAATAGTATCGGCCGAATGCTCGGCCGTTTCCTGCTACGAAGTTACTATTTTGGTTCGGTCGGTTCCGATCCTACACTCCTACACTCTTTCGAATATTGACTATGGTCCCGACCCAACTGAGCCGATCCGAACTTTTTTCGCATTTTTCAATAGTATTCGGTTCGGCCATGTGTCGGTCCGATCCGAACATTCGCACTTTGCACTTCGGTCTTCGGAGTAGACCCCCAGGTAAGCCAGGGCAACTCATGTCCACTTTCAGCAGGTGGAACAAATGGGTTGGCTAGGGAAGCTCTATCTCGCCACAGGTTTAGCATTTCCTTAGACCGTTCGTCAGTGAGTGGGAGGACACAGTTCAAAAAGCTGTTCCGGCTTTTCAGCCTGTGTCACGAGGAATTTAGAGTGCAACCTTCCTACTGTTTTACTGTGTAATTAATAAAAACTAGCCTAAACCCGGATAATTACAATCAAATCCCGGAAGAGCTTTAAGTGTTTGTAGACTACTGTATAGAGAGAAGTATTATTTTGTATCGTTCGGGAATTGAACCTGTGACCCTTACAGAAAATAATAACTGAGTCAATGCGCCAACCGCTTGGTTAACCGCGTCTTTCTTTCTCCGTTTACGAAGCAGAGAGGTGATGCCGTAGCACTAGACATCACTAAAGAGTATATAGTATAGTCTACTAGTTGTTGCCTGCGACTTCATCTGCGTTCCAGGATGAAAAGCCTAGTCCTTAAACGAAATACTACTACTACTACTTGTGTTAATAAACGTTTTTCTTTCTTTTCTTTCTTTCCTTACCCAGGTCACGGTCTATCTGTGTGCCAAATTTCATCCAAATCTATTCAGCCGTTTTAGCGTGAAAGCGGAACAAACAAATAACTCACTTTCGCATTTATTTCCTAGCTGACCCGGCGAACGTCGTACCGCCATATTAATTTTCTCTTTTAATTTTCTTCTAATACAAGCCTTGTCCGGACAATAACAAACACAAAAAAAAAACAAGAATTATCCAATTTGGTGCAGTCCATCGGGAGTTTATATACATTTGAAAGAAAGAAAAATGCGTTTATTGGCATTACACAAAATTAATACACCTTAAGACTATAAAAACAGTAAACAAATAATGCCAAAAGGGCCTCAGCTCAGCATAATGTCAGATGACAACACAAGGTGTACCACCTGACGCTGATTTTCAGCTGCAACCCACGAGTGCCATACGCTGGAATAACAAACACATAGGGGAGTGTGTGTCCGTTATAATAAATTGAAAGAATTAATTTAAATGCTAGAAATTTTAGAAAATTTCATTTCGATGATTCATTTTTAGGGTTCCGAACCCAAAGGGTAAAAACGGGACCCTATTACTAAGACTTCGCTGTCAATCCGTCCGTCTGTCTGTCACCAGGCTGTATCTCAAGAACCGCGATAGCTGGACAGTTGCCGCTATATAACAACAAATACTAAAAACAAAATAAAATAAATATTTAAGGGGGGCTCCCATACAACAGACCTGATTTTTATAGATAATGGTACGGAACCCTTCCTGCGCGAGTCCGACTCGTACTTGGCCGGTTTTTTTATTTATAAAGAAGATACATAGGTTAGCTATACTTAGGATTGAAACAAAAATACTATATTACTAGCTTTGCAAGCTCATAATCAGCTCCTCTGGACCACTGAGATGGCTGAACTGAACATAGTTTATTATCTAAGAGCAAAGGTTGCCAGTCAGTGCTACTTACCACTAATCAAATTCAAAGAAACTGGCGTGAAATTCGCCCTTTGTAGGTAAGTATTTACAAAGGGCGAATTTTACCGCTGAAACTAAACGCGTACAGCACAACCTAGCCGTGTTCAAGAGCTGTCAGTGTCAAAAATTTTGTTGTGAAATCTATACTTATAATAAATCTGTAGAGAGGTCAATTCTGTACATGAAATATATTTCCAAAATAACTATCAGGGGGTGATTAGGGATCGATACTGATGCCAAAAATGCAATCAGTAAAATTTTTGTCTGTCTGTCTGTCTGTCTGTCTGTCTGTCTGTCTGTCTGTCTGTCTGTATAACCGTTATAGAAACAAAAACTACTCGACGGATTTTAATGAAACTTGGTACAATTATTTTTCATACTCCTGAGCTGGTTATAGTATACTTTTCATCACGCTACAATCAATAGGAGCAGAGCAGTGAAGGGAAATGTTGGGAAAACGGGAGAAGTTACTCCATTTTTTACGCTTCCGTCGCGTGTGCAACCTTAATGGTTAAAGCTACACAGAAATCATGTATGACGGAAATGTTCTCCTTAAAATTATTTAAAAAATATCCCACGACAGCATATGTCTATCTTTTATGGTTGACTCACAATAACACGTGTAACTCCCGATAGCTTAGCAGTTCGAAGCTTTCTGATTATATTTGTCTACTCTTACATTTATAACACTCTCAGTCATTCTTAATTAAAAAAGTTAACATTATTAACAATTCCATAAAAAAGAATCATAGAAATCGGTATAGAAACACCAAAGTTATACATGAAATACGCTAATAATAAGCCATCGCGCGTGAATAGTGTCACGCTCGACGCGTCTCGCGCCTAAAAAATTCAAAGTCCTGACTGACTGACTGACCGACTGAGACATCAACGCACAGCCTAAACCGCTGGTCCAAGAGACATGAAATTTGGAGAGTGTATTCTTCGTGAAGAGTAGGTGTCCACTAAGAAAGGGTTTTTCGAAATTCCACCCCTGAGAGGGTGAAATGGGGGGATTTCGTTTGTATGAAAAATCTTATTCCTTGAGTTAATAAACTTGAAACTTGGCACGAATACTTATGTAAATAAATTATAAAGTTGGGCATTTTTTGTTTTTATAAACTACCCCCTAAAAGGGGATTGGGGGGTTTCAAAGTTTGTATGGAAGAATTTTAGCGCGCGGTCCGATTTAATCGAAACTCAGTGTTTATACCTAAAATTGAAAGGAGAGAATAATGTGTATCAGGGTTTTTCGAAAATGTACCCCTGACGGCCTGAAAAGGGGTAGTCAATTTTACAGGGGAGGATTTTACAGCGTGGCTTGATTAACTCGAAAATTGGTATAAATAATCTTTGAGTCAAGTTATGAACACATCCCAAATGATTTTTCAAAATTCCACCCCTGTGGGGGTGAAAAGCGGGGATACAGTTTATATGAAAAATCTTATTCGTTAGATTAATAATCTTGAAAATTAGCATGAATACTCGCCTAAGTAAGCAATAAAGTTTATCATTATTAGTTTTTCAAAACTACCCCTCAAAGGGGATATAGGGGAGTTAAAGTTTGTGTGGAAGAATTTGTACGCGCCGTCCGATTAACACGAAACTCAGTGTACTTAAGACAAAAATAAATAATAACACGTATGAGGGTTTTTCGAAAATCACCCCCTAACGGGGTGAAAAGGGGTAGTTAATTTTACAGGGGAGGATTATAATAAGTGGCTTGATTAATTATAAAATTGGTATAAATAAAATAATCTTTGAGTCAAGTAATGAATTTTAATGAATTTTTTAAAATTCCACCCCTGTGGGGGGAAAAGCGGGGATATAGTTTATATGAAAAATCTTATTAATTTAGTTAATAAACATGAAACTTGGCAACAATACTTGCCTAAGTAAGTAATAAAGGTTATCATTATAAGTTTTTCAAACTACCCCTCAAAGGGGGATATAGGGGTGTTGAAGTTTGTGTGGAAGAAATTGAATGCGCGATCCGATTAACTCGAAACTCAGTATTGATACTTTCGGCAGAAAATAATTAATAATAAGTATGTAAAGTTGTCGCAAATTGACCCCTGATGGGGCAAAAAGGGGTAATTCGGTTTTTAGGGGAGGATTTGAACTTGAAACTGTATGTTACATTTTCACGCCTAAACCACTGAACTTCTGATTTGGCAAAGAGATAGATGGCATCCTGGGGAAGCACATACTTTTTATCCTGGTAGCACGTTCCCGTGGGATAACTTCCGACATCCACGCGGGCGAAGCCGCGGGCAGAAGCTAGTATTGAATATAGTAGTAGTCTATGATATTGCCACTTGCAGCTCTTGAACGCGGTTTAGAAATGCTGATCACGTTCAGTTTCATTGGTGAAATCCGCACTTAGTAACACATAAAATTAGTAGAAAAGACCGTGGCATGACTATTATGACTGGTACACGCTGTTTGCCAAAAATTGTTGCTCATTGATTGTCCAGGGTGCGCCCTAGTCGCACACCCATGTCTATTTGCAAGCCAGGCAATGAATCCTGATTGCGACAGGTTGTCTATACCCATATCTTCTGCGAACACTAATATCACCCAATTCCCTGACTTTTGACGATAAGCACTGATATCAGATTAAAGATTAGGTAAAGCTACGGTTTATTGAACTCCCAAGAAAATGGGTGAAATATTCTTAAAGAGACAGAGCTTATTTGGTCGGCAAATCCGATTTTTTTTTTTACTTAGACCTAGATTTAATTAAACCATTCTAAGTCCCGTATTACAGAACCTCACTCAAGACTCAAGCGTTGGGAGGCAGTCACCTCCTTCTGCGAAGCAGTCATGCTAGCGAAGGAGATGGCGGGGAGGCTGAGGGAGAGAACCTCACGCCTCAGCCGCCGCGGGAGACGCTCCGGGCGTCGGGAGCCGCGTGACGACTCCCGGCCACCGTAGGCGCGGGCCTGCGGGCGGTGAGTAATGGGTAGCTCACCGTCCGATCAGGACCAGGCCCGTGCCGGACGGTGCGTTGTGTTCCACGCGCGCCTCAAAGAGATGTCAGCAGAGGACGGGGCCCCATAGGGCCGAAGCCTGCCAGGGCGGCGGGATCTTCCGAAAGGTTAACGGCTGCCCTGGAACAGAAAGGGCTAAGGAAGGAACACGGGTGGGTTTTAGTCAGTAAAAGTCTGACACTCCCTTCCGCTCCACCCAGAGCGGGAGGGGTTATCTGATGATTTCACATCCACAAAAAAAAAAAAAAAAGACTCAAGCGTTAAGTACGGACGCCAGCAGGTCAAGCTACCCGAAACTGTCGAATTTTCCCAATCAACCTTGAACCTTAAAGCTGTAGCGATAAAGTTGAAAATCTATTAAAAGAAATTTGACAGATTGTAGTAGCTTGATGTGCTGGCGTCTGTACTTAAAACTAGTTTCAACCAACCAAATGGCTCTAACTACTTAGTTTTAAGTAATGCTTGGGTCTTGAGTAATTAGTAAGTCATTTAAAAGTGAACTGTAGGTAAGAAGATACCTCAATTAATTTAATTGAAAATTGAATAGTTATACATCCGGCAGTGCGATTCTGTAACCATCTCACCGTGGAAACTTAGGTGAAGTGAGCGTGGAGTGAGCTGTCATTCCAACTAATTCTAAGGGATTGTCACTATTGACAGCTCACTCTAAGCTCACTTCACCTAACTTTTCACGGTGAGATTTTTACAGAATCGATCGGCTATTCATTTTACTGGTGAATCGTCAAATGCCAGAATGATGAAGTCTGCAGTGCGATTCTGTAACCATCTCACCGTGAAAACTTAGGTGAAGTGAGCGTGGAGTGAGCTGTCATTCCAACTAATGCTAGGGATTGACACTATTGACAGCTCACTCTAAGCTCACTTCACCCAAGTTTTCACGGTGAGATTTGTATAGAGTCGATCAGCTGGATTTGTGCCCGGTTGAGTTAAACATAACTGTCGAAATGTGGATAGGTATTTCGAGGTGAAGAGCAAGCCCATTTAGCAATAAATAAATAATAATAAACCTGTGCATTCAATTCATTCCTGTGCAATTTTATTATAAAATGATGATAATAATGTGACAAATGTTCAACAGTGTTGGTATACCCGTATACAGTGCAATGTGTTTCTTCTTTTATGAAATAAATATTTTTATTATTATTATAATAAGACCTGCAATCAAATACCATAATAATAATTGGAATACATGTCTGTCCGTATCCTCGGTAGCTAGTGTGGAGTTTGTTTAGCTGCTCCCGACCCGACCGGAAGTCGCACGGTCACCGACTGTAGTGCTAAACATGTGGTTCAGAAACAACGGTTTTATTTGAACAAGAAACCACAAAATGACTATTGTTTAAAATGCTCGTCCAATGGTTTCGTTCGACTTTATTTGGTACTACGTCACCTCAAGGCAACTCTAGAAATTATTTGAAATAGTGACGCCAAAACATAATTTCTAAGTAACTTCGGAGACGAAGTGTCGGTCGTCGGACGGCGAGATGGGCAGACGACATAGGCACAGATTACTAAATAGTTACTACGTAACAGATACTTCACTTAGTAGAAAATTTCCAATACCTACTGCTATTTTTTTTTTTTTTAAGTCTTTATTTATTTAGGGGCATTTATCTCCATGGACATGAGAGCCCCAACGTTACCTAAACTAAATTACATCCTTAATCATTTATAAAGAAAGGAAAGGGCAAGAGTCACTGGTGCGAAATTATATTTTCAACAATTGATATTGCTGCATCAGATGTTGGTTCTGCTAATATGCTTAAGAATGCGCCTTGGTCGTATTTATTTATATTAAATTTTTGCATCAATGCCTCTCTCCCATTCCGGTATTTATCACACTCTACAAGAATGTGTTGTACATCATCTAACTTATCACACAAATCACAATTTGGGGAATCAACCTTTTTCATTAAAAAAGCAAACTTTTTTGAAGGATAATGACCAGAGCGTAATCTATCTAATGTAACAATGTAGGATCTACTTAACTTACTATTGTAAAACCAAGGTACTCGAGGAGGCTGACATTGTATAGTTTTGAACCATATACCCTTTTCTTTACTTCTTTCATCAAAGTATTCTTTAAATTTTAAATAACATTTATTTTTGAATTTAGTAAGAATTTCTGTATAGTGTGGCAAAATTGGAAAGTGAATACTATCTATCGCTGCTAATTTAGATAACCTGTCAGCCTCCTCATTACCTTTTAACCCTATATGCGACGGAACCCATTGCAATTTCAGATTCACATTATAATTTGTGATTAATTCATAAATTGTTTTTAAAATGCTATAGGCTATCGGTACACCTCTGCTGTAACCAGAGGCGCATCGAGTCAAATGTTGTAAGGCACTTTTGCTATCCGTCACTATGACAAAATTCGTGCCGTTTTGACCTTTTACAAAATTTAGAGCTTCTGAAATTGCAATGAGTTCTAAAGTCATAATCGAAACTGCCGCTTCTATTTTGAACATGGCAGTTATTTTATTTGACATTTCACAATACGCAGCACCAAGACCGTTATGACTTTTAGACCCATCGGTGAACAATTTGGTCCATCCTGGGTATTTATTAGTTAATTCTTCTATTATATTACATTTCAAGGTTTTTGAATCATAATGTTTTTTAGATTCCTTAATAGATTCTAAACTTATTTCGATTATTCTATTTAGGTTAATATAGCTCACCCATACATCTAATTTAAATACTTCAAGGGGGTTTGAGGCATGTATATTACATTCTTTACACTCATTGCACACCGTTAAAAGTAAAGGTTTTTTAACTCTTTGCCAGTATCCTTCATAACAGTTCGAGCTAAGGTCTGTCAAAAGATTGGTTGTAATATTATTTGACCAAGACATACTTTTAATAAAGTATTTATAGGCAAGATATAATCTTCTGAGGAATAGAGGTGGTAAGCATAGCTCACTCTCCATGACGTGGATGGGTGTGCTTTTAATGTAACCTCCTATTACTCGCATGGCTTGATTTTGAATACGGTCTAATTTTGCTAAATTGTATTTAGCACTTGTGTCATAAAGAAAACACCCAAAGTCAATCCTACTTCTTATTAATGATATATATATTGTTCTTAAATGTTTGGGATGAATGCCCCAACCAGGGCCTACTAAAACTTTCAACAAATTCATGAATTTTAAAGTTTTTTCTGAAATCTCATTCACATGTTTGCTCCATCGTAAGGATGCATCTAACCATAATCCTAAGTATTTAACGTTCACCTCTTTTGGTATATTATTATTTTCAATTTTTAATTTCACTTCTTTTCTTCTACGCCCTCTACTAAAAATACATACCTTTGACTTTCTGGAGGATAATTGAAGCCCTATATCATTTAGTATTTTTATAATATTGTTTAACGCAATTTGTAATTGGAATTCACAATTACTAAGATTTTTATGACTAAAACTAGCTGACCCGGCAAACGTTGTTTTGCCATATAAATTATTTCTAGCTGCCCGGCGCTACTTTGTTCGCGTGGAGTGCTACCCCCTACCCTACTCCTACCCTACTCCTACCCTACTCCTACCCTACTCCTACCCTACTCCTACCCTACTCCTACCCTACTCCTACCCTATTCCTACCCTACTCCTACCCTACTCCTACCCTACTCCTACCCTACTCCTACCCTACTCCTACCCTACTCCTACCCTACTCCTACCCTATTCCTATCCTACTCCTACCCTACTGCTACCCTATTCCTACCCTACTCCTACCCTACTCCTACCCTACTCCTACCCTACTCCTACCCTACTCCTACCCTACTCCTACCCTACTCCTACCCTACTCCTACCCTACTCCTACCCTACTCCTACCCTACTCCTACCCTACTCCTACCCTACTCCTACCCTACTCCTACCCTACTCCTACCCTACTCCTACCCTACTCCTTTTTCCATATTTTCTGACCGTTTAAACCTTCCCTGGACTACGACAAACATTTCAAAACCAAAATTAACCAACTCCTACCCTACTCCTACCCTACTCCTACCCTACTCCTACCCTACTCCTACCCTACTCCTACCCTACTCCTACCCTACTCCTACCCTACTCCTACCCTACTCCTACCCTACTCCTACCCTACTCCTACCCTACTCCTACCCTACTCCTACCCTACTCCTACCCTACTCCTACCCTACTCCTACCCTACTCCTTTTTCCATATTTTCTGACCGTTTAAACCTTCCCTGGACTACGACAAACATTTCAAAACCAAAATTAGCTAAATCGGCCCAGCCGTTCTCGAGTTTTAGCGAGACTAACGAACAGCAATTGATTTTTATATATATAGATATAAAACGAAATCGTCTGCGTATTGAGACACCGCAACATTATTTACTTCGTGACATAATTTAAGTGTAGTAATATTAAAGAGTAATGGCGATATGGGGTCCCCTTGAGCAAGACCTCTATTGGTATATCTAATTTGAGTAGCAAGTCCATGTGTATTACTTCTTATCATCAAACGTCGATCATTTAAAAAACACCATAAATAAATACACATTTGCTTACCAACTTTCAATTCATCTAGGACTTTTACCACTTTGTCCACTAAAATGTTATTATATGCATTTTCTATGTCAAGAAAACATGAAACTGTAGGACAATTCTTTGCAAAACCTATCTGTACATAACTAATGAGCCTTGTCAGGCAGTCTAGACATGATTGAGCACTTCTGAACCCACATGTTTGTGGTGATAGAACCGAATGTTTTTCGATGTACCATTCTAGTCGCTTGCCTATCATATGGTGAAAAATTTTGCAGACACAGGATATAAGGGATATCGGTCTAAGTTTGACTTCTGAATTTATTCCTGTCCCTACCTTTGGTATGGGAACTATTAATATAGTTCGCCACTGGACCGGTATACTTCCTAATCTAAAAATGGCATTGTATATGTTTAAAAGAAACTGCTTACCTGAATGTGGTAAATTATAAATCATTGAATAGGTAATCCCGTCATTACCTGGCGCTGTGTCTTTTTTCTTTATACAAATATCTAACTCTTGCATGGTAAATGTGGACTCAAGTAAGGTATTATTGGAATTAAAAGTCGGTGGTTTATCAGCAACGTAGTCTGGTGTTAACGAATAAAGCAATTCCTTTTGTTTATCTTCAGATGGGTATAATTTTGGTTGAAGATGACCTTTAAACCAACGCATTTGACGCCACATGTCAGAAACGGAAACACATTCATTAATACTGCTGCAAAAGCCCTGCCATCCAGATGATTTAGCCTGTCGCATTGCCATTCTAGCTTTTTCAACTTTTTCCTCAAATTTTCGAAGATTGTCCGGCGTAGGATTTTTCCGAAATGAACTTAAAGCCAATCTACGTTCCGCTATTATTTTGGATAAGGTTGGGGTCCAATACTTTTTTGGTATGAATTTGTTTGTGGGCCCGGTAGGTATTTTTATCATGGGAATATTCATATCAGCAGATTTATTTATAACATCCAAAAAGAAATCATAATAATTTTGAATAGTGTTTTGGCTACAGGTAAGACTATCGAAAGCGAAAAAAGTATCTGTAAGATTTTCTTTGTATTTTATCCAATTTGCGTTTGTAAAATTACGTTTTTGTGTTATATGTGCGAAATTTGGCAAAGTCATTGTAATTTTAATGATGAGGTGGTCGCTACCTAGATTTTCATTCATAACTGCCCACTTAAGATCTATAGCTATATCTGTTGAAGCAAAGGTGATATCAGGAGACGAACTTTGGAGCACATTGTTTACTAATTTTACTCTTGTGGCGTGCCCATTGTTTAAAGAAATAAACCCGTTTTCTAATGCCGCGTCAAATAACTGTATACCTCTCTGATCGTTTTTATAAGACCAATTCGTATGATGACCATTAAAGTCCCCTGCTATCAATGTTTTATTTGTAGCTTTTCTAAAAATGTCTTCCCAATCTGATTGGGACGTTCGTACCGACGAAGGGCAGTATATTGAAATAATATTATGTAATTGATTACAGTTCATTAATTTAACATGAATTGCTTCGATACCTGGATTTACTCCGCTGATGGAGCAAACATGTGACTGTATGGACTTGTGAACAATTATTGCAACGCCTCCGTAGGAGTCTGATCTATCATTGCGATGTATATCGTATCCACTAATATGGAGATCAGATTCCAAATCCAACCATGTTTCGCTAACTATAGCAATATGGATCTTTTCTTTGATTAACAATGTATCTAGATCTACTATCTTGGGTCTAAGACTTTGTGAATTCCACTGGAAGATATTAAGAACTCTAGCCATCGAATAATTTTAAGAACTTCTCAACTACTTCGACACCAGAAAATATTTTTATCAAACATTCTTGAACAATAATTTTCAAAACTGATTTACATTTATCCTCAAAACTATCTTCAGACTTTACTATATTCCGAATTTTAAAAATTAAATTCCAAATGTCAAATTTTCTCTCTTTCCTTATCCTTGCATTCTCTAGCGTATTTTCTTCTGCTGTATGTACTCTCTCTTCTATATTTTCTGCTTCCAATTCTACTATGTCCATGTCTTGTTGTTCACCTTGCCTTTTTCGATATTTTTTTGTTTTTGAACTTATCACCTTTTCCTTATTTTGTTTGCTATTCACCTCATGTACGGTGGCCGTAGTTTGTATCACACTACTGTATGTCTTATTCATATTGGTTGGAGTCGACTCAACAGTATTTATAGTACCAATGTTGAAAGGCCCTTCCTGTAATACGGGGAGTAGGGGTGGGTCCACTATATTTTCTGTTGACTTTTCTTTTCTTAAATAAACTTCCAAGGCTTTTTTATAAGTTATATTTTGTTCACTCATAATACTTCGAATTTTTTTTTCCTTAATAAAATATGGACAGGATTTATCTAGTGCCATATGAGGTCCTTTGCAATTAAGGCATTTATAGTCCCGAGTTTCACAGTTATTATGTTCTTCCCCGCATTTAGGACAAATATTATTTTTCAATGTACAAAACTTTTGTATGTGTCCATACCTCCAGCATCTCGAACACTGTGTTACAGGGAACACATATTTTTCTACATCACATTTACACCCATATGCAATGACGAAAGAGGGAGAAGTTACACCTTTAAAACTTAGTCGGACGGACTCACTTTCTACCCACTCATCGTTTGAATTTCTTCTCCTCAATCTTTTAGCAGATACTATGTCACATGTTGCAGTTAAATTTTGTAATAATTCATTTAGATCCATATCTAAATCAACTCCTTTGATGATACCGTAAGACACATTATATTCATCGGTGAATTGAGCTCGTATATCTAAATCTTTAAATTTCTCGTTTTTAATCAGTTTCTCTGCTTGAATTTTATTTTCAAATTGTACATATACTCTGTAAGGACTTTTATATTTAATTTTATTTATATTTAGTATATCTTCATTCCTTAAAAGTCTTGCCAAAGCCATTTGTTTTGGTATTATTTTTAAAGAAGACAAACAAACTTCATATTTTTCTCCCATATCTATTTTTTCCTGATTTTTGTCATAGCAATTGTTATCTGCAGAGTCACTTCTGATTAATCTCTTCGGTTTTCTCCTGGTCACAGTTATAAATCCCTCTTCACTACTATTTTCACTTTCTCTTTGTCTTTTTTCCTTTCTCGTCTTTTCCATATCTTGTAATTCCCTTTCACATTCCTTTAAAATATCCTCATCACTCTCATTATCCTCGTCACTTAAAATATCATCCATAATTAATAATTAATAAGCGCGGGTATATGTGAAAAACACTAAGAACGTAACGAACGATAGATTACTACGTGCGCTTGTCACAGCGTCTCGCGCGCCCACCTACTGCTATAATAGCCTACTCAGTCGCGTCAGCAACCGCTGCATGCTAACATGTGCCTGAAATGCTCAAACGTACAGTTGTGATTGCTTCGCACCGCGCGATTTCCGTATTATTATTATACTCTTTAGCGCGATCCCACAGCACTGAATTTGGTCCGCAAACGGCCCGAGACCGCTCGGCCGGGCGGTAGGTAATTATAGCGCGTAAGTACATGGAGTGACGGAGGCCTGACATTGGTACCATCGCGGGTAGAACCGTTACCCTAATACGTAGGTAACACACTATCAATCTCAATTTGAATCATATTGAAGGATATTGCTAATCCATTGCTTCATTTGCTCAAAAAATGTGTCTGCTCAACAACATAAATAACGCAATGAATATGGTTGAACTGTCAAAATGAAACCCGTTGCTACCGGTAAAGTTGTCAAAAAATAAAAGGCCCGTTTTGACATTTGAGAATGCGTTCTTGACACCTGTCAGTTTCATACAAACGAATACGTGTTTTTGCGAATTTGATCTCTTTATTAACTACTAGAACTGTCAATGTCAAAACGGGTCTTTTATATTTTGACAACATTAGTGTGTTACGCAATTACCCCGCTAGTTGATGCTGGCACACGGGCGTGGGGAATGGCACTTGGAAAGAGAGCCCTTTGCTCAGCTGTGGGTGAAGTCGGGCTGTGGATGATGGTGATGATGAAGCAATTTGCATCAAACATAGTTCATCGGACTCCAAGATTCTGAGGTTTATGTTAACAGAAAACTGAAACTACAACAATACAATACAATACTACATACAACACAACACACACACACTAAGTATATTACAATACTTTTCTTTCTTTCTTTCTTTCAAACTGTTGAGATTTATTTCTCTCCACGATGATCTTTGAAAGTATAGGATTATAATCCCTTTTCCTCGGTTCTGTTGTTATTTTTTGTATTTTTAGCGTTCCGTACCTCGAAAGGAAAAAACGGAACCCTTACAGGATCACTTTGTTGTCCGTCCGTCCGTCCGTCTGTCAAGACCCTTTTTCTCAGGACCGCGTGGAGGTATCAAGCTGGAATTTTTGTCAAATACTTAGGTGTACTGACCCTTGGAACTGTGAAAAAAAAAAACAAACTTCTAAGCTAACGCAATCAAAAGATACAGCCGGCCGTTTATACCGCAAACCGCAAATTTTCGACCCTCGCAAGGGAATCAAAACCTACAGGGTACTTCCCGTGAACTCAGAATCTTGAAATTTGGTACGAAGCAACGCCTTATATATCACAGATAAAGGAAACATTGCAAAAACCGTAAATTTTTAGTTACATCATATAATAAAAATATTTTTAATAATTTTAAATTGTACGGAACCCTCGGTGCGCGAGTCCGACTCGCACTTGGCAGGTTTTTTTTTGGTAGTCTGCACTGTCCCGCTGTGGGCTTCCCACAAATCCTCTCAGGAACTCTTTTGCCGCGCTACCTCGAGCCAGCCCTCGCGGTACACGTCTAGATCATCTCGCCAGAGTTTTCTAGGCCGAAATCGGCGGCGCCGTCCATCTTCAGGCACCCATTGTGTGGAGACTTTTACTCAGCGGTCATCCTGCATGCGACTGATGACTGATGTGACCCACCCAATCCTATTTGAGCCTGGCAGCCTTCTTGCCTACATCTGTTATACCCGGTTTTTTGTCTTTTGATATACTTACGATATAAACCGCTTATTAGATAAAGTAAAAAATAACCTCCGTTAAAAACTGAAAATTAAGCAAGTTCTCATTCGCTCCAAGAACTAGCCTAGCATCATCTCCCCAAGTGATAAAACACTTTCAAATAAATAAAGATAAAAAAAAATCATCTCCCCACAGATCTCTCTCGAAACCATCTCAATAATAACTAGCACGATTTGCAAGACGTATTACATAAGCCTGAGCTATGCAAATACGTGTGCGGTCATGTTATAAAGTTAAACCCAAGCTTTGGAGCTCAACAACAATGGAAGAAAATTGAAAGTCACTAAAACTATGTTTCCTACAGCCTGTACCCATTTTCCCGATAAGAATAATATTATGTAAAGCTGTGTTCACACAGAGTTAGTGCGGTTCTGTGAAGTGCTGCATACTGTAGGTACCTATATTTTTTTCAAATAATTTTTGATAATGGTGCCGATTCCCTTGTTCACAAACTAACTAAATTTAAGTCAGTGCATCTTTTTCTTTCTGTTTCATGAAGAAAAGGACAGAAGATAAATATTAGTTAGGCCTGTCAAATTAGTCAGCGCCTGACGTAAATTGACGTATTTTTAGTAGCCATGTTTCTAATCACGTCTAAACTGTTTATGTACCTTAATTTGACAGGACTAAACTAATTTTTATCTTCTGTCCTTTTCTTAATGAAATAGAATTTATAGAATTAATTCAAATGAAAGCCATTGAGAAACTTATACCTATAAGAAGGAAAAACATGAACGGATGAGACAGTGGTTGGTGGCTTATGTATTAAACTATGTTTCACTTCTGAAAATTCTCTTCTATTTATGTATCTATTACTAAAAGAATCTTATCTTACTTCTTATCTTATCTTACTAATATTATAAACGTGAAAGTTTGGATGGGTGGATGGATGGTTTGTTACACTTTTTACGCAAAAACTACTGAACGGATTTTGATGAAATTTAGCACACAGATGGTTTATAACCAGGATTAACATAAAGGATATTTTTATCCCAATATTCCCTCGGGATCGAAACTTATGCGGGTGATACCGCGGGGCACACCTAGTAGAATGATAAAGATAATTTATTTGTCATCTTGTGTTGCATCTTGTTGGGATTTTTAAATGTAAAAAAGGAAATCGAGCATACTTTCTAGTTAGCCTGATCTTTGAAAAATCCACATTTAAAACTACAAAAATCCCCAAAATACCAAATCTTCAAACATTGTCGTGTAAAAACAGGTGATTAAACAACCGTCCGTCTGAACGCGCCCTATCTCCTTGTCCTAGCCACAGGTGTGACGTAACAGGTACACTTGTATAAAACACTCGACAAGTAAGCACCGACGCCATTTTATTCTTGCCGCCATCAGTGCAAGTTTCCAAAATCAGTTCACGATACTTTTTACTGTAATTATCACTAAAATTAGTTCGTTTTAAAAGTTAAACACTCCTAAATTAACAATTAGAATAATTACGTTATTTCCTTTTGTCATTTCGAGTTTTTAACGAGTTTTGGTGGTGTTTCAGACATTTTTGAGCGGGAAATCTGGTTATTACGATTGTTACAAAATATTATTGATAAAGCGATATGATTGGATTGTTTTATCGCACTATAGATAACAATTAAAGTTTTCTGGCCTGTGATTGGTCACATGACGGTCGGCAGGGCGTCGTAACGATGGACCAACTAATGAGATAAACATGTGATTCAAGATGGCGGATCATTTGAGGGGGAATCTCGTGGAAGTTTTTCACTTTGGGTAAGAGACACTTTTTTATTTTAAAGGTTTTCTTAAATGAACTGCCGATTCAAATGAATTAGAAGTTAGAACTTAATAATTTAAAAAATATCTACTTATACTTTTTTTTCTACTTTACCATTTTTTAAGATTTTTTTAGTTCCGTCAGAAGAATATTTTCTATCATAGATAAAGTCAATGAAACAATAAGGGTGAGTTGCATCAAAAGCTCCGTTATAGTTAGGTACGTCAAAGTTAATTTTAATGTTAACAATAAGTATGACCATAGAATCTAACTATCTGTTGTTGCACCATCATGTAAAATGTAAAAAGTTAAAGCTAAAAGGGTGACAAGTGATAAGACGTCTTATTTCCCCAAAGTGTAGGTACCTACCTATCGCAACTGCAATTAATAGATAATTTTAAAAATTAACTAAAATTTAAGTGAGTTAAGATAAATTCATAATTTTATAAGTAAAACATTTAAATTAGGATCTACTTGAGACTCAGGACAAGAAAAAAATTAACTCATATCTATGTTTCAGCCATTAAAATTCAAAGACCATTCAAAAACTGCATACCTACGCCATCTTATTAAAAAAGTTAGACCATAAACTAGCTTTCCAAACATTTAAAATTAGAACTCCCTTATCACCTCAATTAACGTTTTTTTAAAAAACAAACATTTGCCTTAGCACAACTCTAATGCCCGGGGTCACATTGCCAGTACAAATAAAAACGCCATATCTAAGATTAAGAGAGCAGTAAACGAAAGATAACGCTATCATTGAATACAACACTGTTTAGTTAGTTTTACGTGGTTAAATTTATGATGGCATGCTTATTTCCTTTTCTAGATTGTCGTTGATTACGTAATCGTTGGCAGGTTGTAGGGAGAGAGCGTATTTTCTGGATAAGTTAGTTGAAAAGATTTGATAAAAGTAAGGCAGGGATATCGAAGCGAAAAAAAAGTGTTTTTTCATAGAAAAGTACAATAGATATGTAGTACCTACATCAAGCTACCCGAAACTGTCAAATTTTCACAATCAACCTAGAGCCTTAATGCTTTAGGGATAAAGTGAGGAAACCAGGCATGGCCTAGAACCAAAAATTCGAAAACATGTGACAGACGGCCCATTTCTACCTCTCACGGAAAGGAGGCCTGTGTCCCAATCAATAAATAAATAAAGTTAAGTAAGTTAAGTTTAACTTAAGCAATAAATAAATTTTTGGGTGATTAGGGGGGTTATTAAGGGTTCATTAGAAAACCAGCGTCAGACAGCATCTGTCTGGCATTAATGCTGAAATGAACCTTTTTGGCGCAGCCGTGAGGCACACACTATTGTTGTCTGGAACATTATTTGTTATTTTATTAATTTTGTAGTTTGTGTTTCACGAACTGGACACAGTTCGTGAAACACAAAATACAAACTTTTTTCTTTCTTTCTTGATTATGCCTGGATTATCTGGCTGACTAGCTCGTTGATCAAGTGGTCGCAAGAGGTACTGCTGAGCATGGTGAACAGTTAGGCTACGATCGTGTCAGGCAAACTGTTCTTGGGTTATTCCATTAGGGATCTCTAAGGCAATAAAAAGGTTCAGCCCCTATTAGGTACTCTTTATAAACCCTTTTTACCCGACTGCGCGACGCAAAGGAGTGGTAACAAAAAATCTTCTGTTTCATAGAAAAATACCTACGCGGTGAAAACGTATGGAACAGCAATATTCTTTTTTAATAACCGACGAAAAATTGCGACGCTATGGAGTCTTAACTCATGTGCTGATCCATGGTTACAGTTTGCGCGTCGATGTCCCTGCCACCCTGTAGAAAATCACATCCTAAGCGCCAAGACACAGACCAGCTGTCTATAGTTTAGGGCTCACTGGCGATGTTAATTGTGTAAAAAAGCAAGTAAAATTTTAACTTTTAGGTGTTAACTAATGTTATTCGTGGCTAAATAATAACAGCCACACAGGTCGATCGACCAGGTTTAGCTACGCTTGCCGCGGTTGGTATGTGGATGGGTGACCATCTTTACATATCAAGACCCCTCCGTGCCTCGGAAAGCACGTTAAGCTGTTGGTCCCGGCTGTCATTCGTGGATCTTTGACAGTCGTTACGGGTGGTCAGAAGCCCGAAAACATGACAACCAGTCTTACCAATGGGTATCGTATTACCCAGTAACTGGGTTGTGGAGGTCAGATAGGCAGTCGTTCCATGTACAATACTGGTATTCAGCTGCATCCGGTTAGAATGGAAGCCGACCCCAATAAAGTTAGGAAAAGGCTAGGCGGATGATTCATCCATGTATCCGTGTATGTGTTCATCATCGTCATCCAAAGCCCGACTTCACCCACTACCAAGCATGGGCCTCGCTTTTCATGTGCCAATCCCCACGCTCCTGTGCCAGCCTCATCTAAGTTCTACCAGCGATGGCAACAATAGCGTCCGCCCATCTCACCGGATTGCATTACCCGGAAGTAAATATATTTCGGCTTATTTCTATTAATGCAACTGATTCCACCATCGCTTTCTGTGCCTGTCGCGTTACTAGCCATTTGTAAACCACTGAATAGAAGTGTTCGCCTGTGACCTGAGCCACATATCACCAGCCCAGTCCCACTTTATTTCACCAATTGTTGAATTGTTTTGAGAGCACCCTTTCCGATAATCAGCTAACCAACCCACCTTTCACCCTACTAAAACCAAGCAGCTCTCTCTCGGAAAATTCTCAATATTTCCTCCATTCAGAAATAGAGAAAAAAATCGTTTTACAAACTGAGTAGGCCAGTCTAGCATCAATTTCGATCAGAGACTGCTGTTGATAAGAGACGTAATCAAGATGCTTATCGATTGATAACAGGAACGTGGTAGATAGCTGGGCAAGTGGTAGCGTTTACTACGCGCTCTAGGTCGCAATATTTATTACCTAGATTTTAAAGTCATTGTGATATTGCTGTCGTAATTTTAGCAAGGACATGACGTGTGTTACCACCTCATCTATCTATACTAATAATAATGCTGAAGAGTTCGTTTTTTTGTTCGAACTTTCTATTCTCTGTAACTACCAGTGGGATTTGATAAAAATGTTTTTGCATTTGATAAGGAGGGAGATCCATGCGCAGGACTAACGGCTTCATGTGTCACCCGAGTGAATATGAACCCCCCTCTATGAACATAAACAGTACAGTGAGCAATTACCTGGCACACAACGCAGACGAAAACCACAAAAAATGTAAAAAAACTAGACATGAAATTCAGAAGACTTTATGTTCGTTACATATAGAGGTGTACCATGAAAGACTTTTCCTTTTGCAAACTCAAAATTCCTTCCTTGAGTGTGTCTGATTAGGGTTGTAGTTTTACACAGCCAATAATTATCATCCTTGCCTTGGAAATTGGGGAGGTTTAGTGTACGATGCAACCTGTTACGACACCCTCGCGCCATCCCGTCTACCTAGAATGGGGGGCAGTGTTGGGGCGGCTGCTACGGGCACAAATATCCACCCATACATACCACCATATATACCATATTGGGAGCCATATTCTGTTTGAGCCGTTTAGGGTTGACACACTAGGGCCGTGGGGTTCGATTGCTTATCGAGTATTTCGGGATATCGCCAAGCAGTTAATCGACCAGAGGGCTCGCCTATTTTCAAGTCAAAGAATCAGCCTTGGCATTGACAATCCAACGTGCTAATGTTGCCGCAGCCTTTTGGGTAATTTTCCCATTGATTCGTCCCCCTCCCTTTTTATACAGGGTGGCAGGGACATCGACGCGCAAACTGTAACCATGGATTTAGAACATGAGTTTAGACCCCATAGCGTCGAAATTTTTCGTCGGTTATAAAAAAAAATAAGATCTTCTGTTTCAATACGTACGCGGTCAAAATGTATGGAACAGCAATTTTTTTTTAATAACCGACGACCAATTTCGGGTCTAAACTCATTTGCTGAATCCATGGTTACAGTTTGCGCGTCGATGTCCCTGCCACCCTGTATACTTGTACATAATATTATTATCATTATTTTAAGACGCTTAAAATAGTTAGCGTTTAAATTCCACCGCTGCTTTCAAATACTGTCGCCGCGCCCGCGCCATGCCGTACAGTCACCAAAACCCGCTAACACAATACAAGCTAACAGTAGTTGTACTACATACCAGGCAGACTACACATAGAAACACCTGCGTAAAACATACATTTTAGTATCTAGTAAATCAGTACGTTTAGTGTCCGTTCACACAGACCTCCTTGAAGAGGAGAGTAAATTTTTATCGCGCTCAAAAAACAGTTTTGGGTCATTGAAATAAGGTTGATTTTTTCATGTCACTGCGCGTTAGGTCGGCTCTTAAGCATTCTCATTTAAAAAAGAAGTGACATGAAAAAATCGTGGAAGGAGAGTAGGGAGGTCTTTGGCTAACAGTTGGACATTCCCTTGCGAGTTTCGAAAATTTGCGGCATAAACGGCTGTATCTTTTGATTGCGTTGGTTTAGAAGTTTGATTTTTTCACAGCTTCAAGGGTCAGTAGACTTGAGTATTTGATATAAATTCCAGCTTGATACTTCTACGCGTTCCTGAGAAAAAGGGTCTTGACCGATAGACGGACGGACGGACAACAAAGTGATCCTATAAGGGTTCCGTTTTTTCCTGTCGAGGTACGGAACCCTAAAAAAACAGTCTAGAATAGGAAAACCACAAAATTACCCTTTTCCATCAATTTATAAAAAAAAAACACAATATTTTACGTAATACTCATCGTAGGTACTTAGTTACATAATTATGAATCGGCGCCAGAGTCTTCAATTTGTAAATACATATATTCATTTTAGTCATTTTGTAACATCATAACATATGAACTGCGGTTTACATGTATCTAGTAATTGATTTTGTACACAATCTTTATGGGGTATTCAAAATGTGGTCAGGTTTTGTTAGGTTACTAGTTCGTGTCCTCGTGGGACAACGTTTAGGAGTATAGATGTGTGTTTAGTATCTGGACATCCGTTTTCACCTATAAAAAGCGATTTAAAAAGAATATCATAAGAAGTGGAGTTCTCTAAAGAGGAGCTCGTCCGCAGGAGTACTAAATTGTCTAATAGTACTAGGTACTGTCGCCAAAATCTATATCTGACGACCGTAAGGACTATTCCTGCTTGCAGCGCATATCGCAGTCGACCTAAAAAGGATCATCTTTTGTTTAACTTACGCACGCAGCTGTGGTCATCATGTGCTCGGGATTTTGTTTTCAAAATGGTCAGATATAGGTTTTGGCGATGGCACATACCCAAATCCAGCCAGTCCCTCTCTGCCCTCTCCCAGCTACGCCCTAAGCCGAGGTCCGTACCCCACAGGGGCTGCCCTTAGCATGTGGTCGCTTAGTTTTTAAGCACTGGCTGCAGGCCTTAATTTATTGAGGTAACCACAGGCAAGTCCTGTTAAGCAGACGACAACCTCCTTGGTTGACTTACGAGCCATTCAAAAAAGAAAAATGAGGTACAGACTCACTCATCATGCTACGTCTACCGCCAGACAGCATTCTTTCTGGTTCTGTCTGGTTTGCAAACATTTCAGCTTTTGTCTCTGATATCAACTGAAATGGCAACGCAATGATGCCTCTGGTGTTGTCGACGTCCATACGCGCTGGTGAACATCTTGCTCTACCACCAGGTGGGCCCTCACCTTGTTTGCCACCAAGTAAAAAGCAGCCTAGGCTTGTCCCAACTATGTTGGGATCGGCTTCGTGTCTAACCAGATGAATTCCAGTATTTTACATGGAGCGACTGCCTATCTGTCCTTCAAAACCCAGTTACTAGCCTTTGGTAAAACTGGCTGTCAGACTTTCGGGCTTCTGACGACCCGTAACAACTGTCAAAGATCCACGAATGACAGCCGGGACCAACAGCTTAACGTGCTTTCCGAGGCACGGAATTCACGACAGACCAACCGCGGCAAGCGTAGCTTAACCTAATCGATCGACCCCTGCAGTAGGTTTAATATAAAGACATGATTGTATATCATTTACAAGGAATAACAGTCATCTCTTTAACAAAAAGTATGTTTGAAGTTCACCTTTTCTGAATCAGTCGAACCACGTTCATTCCTTAACGAAACACCAAACTATTTGGACAGCAGTCTTTTATGAATTATGTCTGTGGCTCTTCAAATAACACCTGCCCAATGTACACCTATTGTATACCTTATTGTGTCGCGAGCAGGGTTTGTTTTAACATGTAGCTGCTTTATCATCAGCTGTTTAAATATGAACTCGGAATGGTAACAGACGCCAGTCAGACTTGAATTGTTTCTTTTGTCATTTATTTTGTATCAAATATTTAAGGAAGTTTTTCTCATTTTGCAATGAAAACTAAGGATTCGAAGACAGCATAGCATCATTTATCTGACATCATTTGTCTGGTCGGAGATCTTCCCTTTTCTTTGGAGGATGAGTGAAAGTTATTAGCGGATAAGTTTTGAGAATAGTCGGAAATTTTTGTATTCCTTTTCGATCATTCTGCATCCCCCAGGGGATACACCCCCTTATAGTTCACCTGCATTTCGCCAGTTATCTTTAAGTCCCAATTAATAGGAAGCGAGCTTATTGCCATTAACCGGGTACTAATCCAGACTCTGGGCTACAACTGAGCAATTCCCGATGTAAAACCCCACTTTCAACGACCTGGAAATCGAACCAATGCTCAGTCGTAGCACATGCGACCACTAGACCAAAAGATTATAAAACTATTTAAGTCCGGTCGAGAGCATGGGTTCCTGACACCTGCCAGTGCGACAATTCTAGTAGCTAATAAAGATCAAATTTGCAAAACACGTATTCGTTTGTATAGAACTGACAGGTTTCGAGAACGCATTCTCTCGTAGGCCGCAGTGTAGATTGTAAAATACTTCTAGCCTTCTACCGACTCCTACAAAGTGTTCATCGTAAAATGTTCGCTAATATAACATTAACTAAGTCACGCTTCTACGATAACTCGTAAGTATCAGTGGTAATGAAAGACATTTCGTTTTGTTATTTGTAAAATACCAGCACCCATAATGCTTAACACACTAAGCGTGCGTACACGTAAGCACAATCGGAATCATTTTGACGGATATTGCTAAACCATTGCTTCATTTGTTCGAAAAAGTCTGCTCAACAACGTATTATAACGTAATGAATGTTGTTGAACTGTCAAATAAGAGCCATTGCTATTTATACTATTAGTGTGTTACGCAACTACCCCGCTGCTTCCAATTAAAAGAAAACGACTGCTCTCATTTACCGTCCGTATAGCATCATTTCGGGTTCCTATAATGAACGAATCGTTTCATTATAAATCCTATTCCTTTACTTACTCTGCCAGAAATTATTGATAACAATGAACAACCATTCATCCAACCTTTTTAATATTTGCTATTATACCTAAGTACATAGAAGCGTTTAGTCCTCCCTCTAATCTTATAAAATGCACACAACATTTTTCAAAAAGGTACAGGCATCATTAAAACCTTTACCGAACAAGTTCAACAATATTTGGAAAAAAAGAACCGCTCATTGTGCAACCGCCGACGCCACGTCAAAAAGAAACCAACCAAAACTTTAAAATAACTGTCCAACTAATTAAATTAGTAACACCACGAGATAATGTATTAGAAACTAAAATATCCTTTAAAATAGGTCACATTAGAGTTGCATAAGGCATTACGTATTCCTTTCTTTGCCTGACAAAACGTTAGCCGTCATGTCGACAATGAATCCGAACAAAACGAATGCAAATGGCGGGAAACAAAACAAGATGGCGACGATTTCTAAGAGTTAATTTGCGTCACAAAGACGAAATATGCTTTTTAGTATCAAGACTACCGTTTAGAAGTGGATGAGTTGTTTGGTTGTTGTTTTGCGGTTAGTTAGAAGATTTCTCGTTTTAAGTTAAGTTTTTCTCTCTCTTTTTCTCTTTTGTATTTTTTTTGAAGGCCTTAATACTTTAGAGAGCCTATATATCGGTTTAAAGATGCAAATGACTCTTAACTGATTTTAATGTTATTGCCAAAAAGCGAGTTATTCCTAACTAGCTACACCGAGGTTCAGCCGCATAAATCCTAATCTCGTGGTAACATCAGGATAAAAAGTATCCTATGGCCTAATCCAGGCCATGGTTTACCCATATTATGTCAAACTTCACCCATATCCATTCAGCCGTTTTAGCGTGAAAGCGTAATCGAGCATAGAGCGTTATTTATTCTTTTTTACAAATACCTACGAAAAATTGAACTCTTCCTATCCTTTCAAAATAATCCATTGCTATCCAACCATCCATTCAACCATCATTCGTCCATTCTTTTCCATTTTTTCCATTGCTTTGTTCGTTGCTTGCTTTTTAAAATAAAATAAAAGCTAGAAATCTAGAATGTCGTGAGGAGGGTTTCGTTTCGAAATAGAATGTAGATTTATATTCTAATTTGTGTTTCAAATTGACGTTATTTCAAGTTAAACAAATTTTAATATCAACTTTAATAAAATGGAAATTAAGTTGATTTCAGAGTGACTAGCAGAATTGAAAAAGTTTAAAAAATGTTTGAAGTTGTAGCGTAAACTGAACTATTAATAATAATAACTAATACTAAACTGTATAGAAATTAAAGTTATTTTTCCATAAACTCATATTTGTTTACATTTCTGGCGAATATGTCGCGATATTAGATTAGCTATAGGAGTAGAGGAAGAACAACGAACGGTGGATGGACTATGTGAAAGATAACATGGCTAGAAAGGGAGGACTACCGAGATCTTTTTAGTGGGTCGATTGCAAAAAAAAACGTTTTTTTTTTTTTGTTTGGCCCTATATTCTGCAACGATGATAGCATTTACTGACGTAGCTATTAGGTCCTCACGTGTTCAGGTGACAGGGCATGCGGTGCAAGATGGGAAGTGAGCAATCTGTGGAGAGACACCGCATACACACCGGAGGTCTGAGCTTTCCACCTTGTGGAGGTTGTCCTTGCTGCGGCCTGCTTGGCTACGAAGTCTATTTTAGGTTTTCCAAGTAGGCCACGGTAACTTATGCCCGGATGAGAGACTCTCTGAGTACCGAGATGATGACTAATAGAGAATTATGGAAAAAAAAAGATGTTACGCTGACCCCAAACAAATTGGGGAAACTGCAAGAAAAGCTAGGTATGCCAGATGTTTCGTCTGTCGCCTAAACTAACCGAAGTCTAAACTATTCCCAATATCATAACTAACCTCGAAGCAACGGTTCTTGAGCAACCGTCGTCAATCAAATTAGCTCTCCGTGAGACTCCACTTGGCACTTCAATGCGTGCTGTGATAATTGACGCCTATACACCTCTGTACGGTCAACTGCAAGGCAATGTAGCTCTTGAACTACGAAAACCGCCCGAACTGCTACGAAATAAAGACGCTGTCGATGTCAAAATGTTAGGATATACGTGCGGTTGGCTATACCTGCACTTAAAATATGTCTTTTATTAAGCTATTTTTTTATTAACACACGTTTTTAGGTAATTCTTGCGTATCGGCCCGAGGTTTTACTAAGTGATAAATTGGAGGCCGGAACGGTCTTACTGAAAACTTTTTTTTCTCTTTATTTCTTTTTCACAAGCCTTTTAATCTAAAGATCATGCCAGGCTCATCGTAGCCTAAGAGGATAGAACTGCTACTACTGCGTTTTTCTTAAATTACCAACAAATTCATATATTTTAATAGCGTTATCGCTGTGTGGTTTCGAAAGAACTGTGAAGAAAGCACCTAATTCTAAACTGTTTATATTTAACTCAGAAAGTAGCATTTCTCGTTCTCTTTTATACCGGATACATTCCACCAACAAATGGTGGACATCTTCAACAAACTTTTAAAGTGAAAACTTCTACGGGTCCGTGGCTTAGGCCCCCAGTGGTCGAGGCACCTGTGGCCGACGCCCCCGATTCGATACGTGCAGTTTGCGCTCTTTCTGAACAGTGAACGATACTGAACTGCTGATCGGGGACGCTAAATCGGATATACTCTTCTCCCGTCGGTCGGTGACGCTGAATCGTGTATACTCTGATCCCGTCGGTTTGTGACGCTAAATTGCGTATACTCAAACCAGCCCTCGCGGTACGCGTCCGGGTCATCTCGCCATCGCTTTCTGGGCCAAACTCGGTGGCGCCGTCTATCTTCAGGTACCCATTGTGTGGGGACTTTTTCCCCACGGTCACTCTGCATGCGGCTGATGTGAGCTGCCCAATCCCCCCTGGCAGCCTTACCTACGTCTATTATACCCATTTTGGAATGTAGTGTGGTGTTTCGAATTATGTCCTGTGTTTTTTACACCCAGAATGATGGAGCAAAAGCAATCATTTTAAAATACCTATTAGGCATTAGCTGTTGTTAGTTACGCGGTCGTGTAAAAGTAACTATTCATCATTGGCTACTTAATGTAACTATTCATTCTCGTAGAATAAGCCAGACAAAATACTGGTTTATACTTACTAAAAAGTCTACAGTTTGTGCAGTTAGAAATTCTAGTTCATTGGTTCTTCGAATAAAACTTCGCCAAGAACACTTTTGCTAAAACGATCTCCAACAGATTGTTTACATTTCTTTTAACGTGTGAATATATATAAAGCTTGTTTGGTACAAGGTTGACACAATTTTCTTGGGGATAAGAAGTGTCATATTATCATAGTTTTCACCCAAAACAGTGTCACAGTAGGTATTTGAGATAAAATAATGTTTTTCTCTTTAACACGCTTTTATTAGGTCGACCTGTATGTAACTAACTATGTAATGGAATCTAAGGTAACTAATTTAACCATCTTCCAAGGGTCGTAGCGTAATGAAAATTGGCAGCTGTATGTAGTTATGATGACAATACAATAATATGGTACTGTCGAACTGATCTGATGATGGAGCCGGAAGATATGAACTGGAACTTCATGCTGGAAAATCGTATCATAGCTGTTTTGGATTTCTTAGAAAAGTCTTGTAATGAACTTTGACCACGATTTTTTGTTTTTACGTTCATTTATAAAAGCGTATTTTTCTAGTGTTTTTTAACTATTAATTTTCTTATTAATGACCCGAAGTATCGTCACATCTTTTTGTTTATGGTTGTAATAGAGCGCAATAATTTTTGGTGTTATAATTGGCTATAGAAAATGACTTGGATGCTTCCAAAGATGTCATCATCATCAGCCACAGCCAATAGCAGTCCACTGCTGGACATAGGCCTCTCCTATTGCACGCCATTCAACTCGATTTTCGGCAACTCTCATCCAGCTGCTACCAGCCATCCTGCGAAGATCGTCGCTCCACCTAGCCTGAGGGCGTTCCACCTTACGTTTACCAATTCGCGGTCTCGACTCAAGAACACGAAAGTCGTTTTTCGCAAGTCGTAAAATTGTGTTAAGGCGAAAAATTTAAATGAAAAAATTGATAATAAAACAATTTTTTGGCAGCAAACGACATCCCCAATCCCTCAAAAAAATTATGTCGGTCCTTCAACCAAACCAAACACATTCATCTGCCTCATCTGCCTGGCCTTTTCCCAACTATGTTGGGGTCGGCTTCCAGTCTCACTGGATGCAGCTGAATACTAGAATTTTACATGAAGCGACTGCCTATCTGACCTTCACAACCCAGTAGCTGGGAAAGACTGGTTGTTAGACTTTTTGGGCTGACTACCCGTAAAGACCGTCGAAGATCTACGAATTACAGCCGGGACCAACGTGCTTTCCGAGCCACGGAGGGGTCTGGACATGTAATAGATGGTCACCCATCCACGAACCGACCGTGGCAAGCAAGCGGCTGTTATTATTTGGCCACGAGATAGTAGCTATTTTAATCCACTCGTGCAATGACGGTCGTACCTACATAAAATATGAAAGGAATGATCTCCATTACAACAGTGACAGACACAAAAGATGCAAAGACAATCGAATATAAATTATCTTCATGACTGACAGTCTAGAATTCTTGGCTATTACACGATTAAAGCATGGCCGACACTAATAGAGATGGTAGAAGCTTGAAGTTATTGGAAACGATTACAATCATGGTATTTATATTAACTTACTAGCTGACGCGACGGCCGTTGTTGTTCTGTCCAGATTTCAAAAATTCTTACAAAAAAGTCTCTACGTTCAGTTTTTCTGGAATTTGAAGATTTTTCAGGAAACTTTTCCAATGTTTCTTTTCTGATTCGGACTTTATACAAAAAATAGCCAAATTGGTCCAGCCAGTGGCGCCGATCCCCTTGTTCACAAACTAAACTAAATTTAAACTCAGTGCATCTTTTTCTTTCTATTTCATTAAGAAAAGGACAGAAGATAAACATACGGGTCAAAAGTTGAAAGCTCAAAACGTCCAAAAGCGTAGGCTCTTGTGGGAACTTGAATGTTTTGACAAATAATCAAGTAGACCAAGAAAAGGCGGCTGTATTCACAGCCAGGGACAGGGTTGGCAAGCTGCATAACTTAAGTGATTGGTTAACTAAACGGTCGGTTTCGAAAACTGTTCAAAATTGTGTACTTAGGGGCCAGAATTTAGTAAAAATATCATAGGTTTAAGTGGTCATAGAGATTAGGGAGTGGTATATTTCTTACCCATGGACAATGTTTAGAAGAGACTGGGATCCCTCTCATGAGTCTTTCAAAAATGGTTGCCACGGAAGACGTTACTGCAGAAGTGGAAAAAAGCCTAAGACGATATTTATTTTTTAAAGTAACTACTACATCCAGTCCGCTATTTGCGTAACACAAATCCTTCAAAGCGAGCGAGAGAGCTTTGAAGGATATTGCTAATCCATTGCTTCATGTGTTCGAAAAATTCGTCTGCTCAACAACGTAAACGACGCAATGAACGTGTTTGAACTGTCAAAATGAAACACATTGTGATCAATTATCATCAATTATCATTTTATGTGTCTTACACAATTACGCCGCCTTTGTGGACGTTGTCTCACTAGTCAAATTATTTATTGATCAATTTATTTAAATTTGTTATTTTTTTTAACTGTATGGTCTTCAGGTGTATCCCTCAGTCGTTATTGTCACTTGGTATTTTATGATTAAAGGCAAGTTACTCTCAATATAAGGAAACCGGCATGTACCTACAGATACGGCACATCCAGCAACTACAATCTGTCAAATTTCATTAATAGATTTTCAATTTTATCCCTAGAGTATTAAAGTTCAAGGTTGATTGGGAAAATTTGACAGTTTCGGTTAGCTTGACCTGCTGGCGTCTGTTCTAGAATAAAAAAAAAGACACGTCACATCTACCAACCTGCACTAGGCCAGTGTGGTAGATCACAGCCCACCCCCTCTCGAACAGAGGAGGCCTGTGTCCCAGCAGTGGGAACACGATAGGCTGATTGTGCTACTCTCAAAATCGGTATCTTCAACAGTACCAACCCTACGGTCCCGTTACACCAGTAACGAACCCAACTATGAAAGTCAAACAGTAGCTGACAAACACGTCGGCGTGGTGAGCCACTTAGCACCTCCGTGCTGAGCTCCACATGTCATCGGCAATAACGCGAAATATCAGAGCAAACGAAGGTTAGTTTTTGAATGAAGGTGGGAATAAGTGTACGCACGACGACATATTATGCTATTGTATAGCTATACAATTCCAGTATTACCTGACCTGACCTCTTATTATAATAGTACCTAATAAATTTATTGAACCAATGTTACAGTTAATACCTTAAAATTAACTTAGCATCGGTCTGTTTAGCGGAAAGTTCAACAACATTCATTGCGTCATTTACGTTGTTCAGCAGACAAATTTTTCCAACATATGAATAGCAACATGCTTCAAAATGATTCAGATTGTGATTGATAGTGTGTTAGTTGTAGTTAATGTGTAGTTGTTGTAGTTGCGTGCTGGTCTGTGGGAGTCTCATCCAGCTCTTCGCCGATCTTCTGAACATACATAGGTAATTAGGTAGAAAATTTTTATTTATTTTTATATTACCATAATCTTATGTTTCAAAGGCAGGCATATGATATTTTAACCACATGAACATATGTATAATATATGATGCCTTCTTCATCACTTTTAGGACACCTAGTATTTTTTCCTATACATAAGATATCCTGAACCCCCTGAAGAAAGCTCCGAAGCCACAGAGCCACAGTTTAGTAAAAATCCAGTAGGAGAACAAGTAAGTTTTACAGAAGATGAATCATCTCAAGAAGAGAAGACACAAGAAGAGAAGATGCCTATAATCTGTTAATGAAGAGAGCTATCCGTCGACAGTATTGCCAGTAAACACTGTCATGGAGTTGCTCTCTTTATGAACGGTCGCTGGCTCGACGAGAAGAGAAGAGAAGAACACAGAATATTAAGAAGATGGAAAAATTTAGACTGCAATTTATTTCTTTTGAAATTTCGTTTTTTTTTGTGATTTCGTGTATTTTTTTTTTTTACATAAAGATACTTAGGTACCTACTTATGTACTTTATTTTGTTATTTTTTCAGTAGATTTACAGCCTTTTTTAAACTTGTATAGGTACCTATCTACTTATAAGATTTTTATGTTTTTAGAACGAAGTTCCTTATTGCACGTTCCACTCGGCACAGTTCGACGTCACGACACTTTTGCTACGTAGAGTCATGGCGGTCAAAATATTACACTTTTTTATTTTAGTCTAGCTCTCATTCGCCGAGTGTGCAGAAGCGAAAGGAACTTCGTTCCAATCGACGACATCTCTCGACTTTTTTTAATAATTATGTACTTTTTCAAATTCATTCTTTTTTATTTGTATACATATTTATATGTGTAGTTATAATTGTAGTGGTAAATGATGGGTATGGGATTTCAAAAGATGCAAAGTCTACAAATAACTTTGAAAGGACTGTATCAATAACCCCGTCAAAGTCATTCAGGCACCAAAAGACCCTTCTAGAGTCCGCGCAAACTAAGTCTGCGCGCTGTCAAAATCGTAAATAATCGTTTGCCGCCATCTCGACGTTTATATCAAGTGTCAAGAGAGTGGTGCCGATACCCTTGTTCAGAAACTAAAATAAATTTAAGTTCAGGTCATCTTTTTCTTTCTATTTCATTAAGAAAAGGGCAGAAGATAAAATATTAGTTAAGTCCTGTCAAATTAAGATACATACTCCATAGACAATTTAGACGTGATTAAAAACATGGCTACTAAAATAAAAATACGTCAATTTACGTCAGCCGCTGACTAATTTGACAGGACTAATTTGACGAACTTCTTTAGCGGCGTTGTGCACTTAATTTGTTGTGATGGGTAAAAAATGTTAAAATCGCGTCAGGACACGTGACCTGATCGAAAATTCGTAAGACGGAGCTCGCGTCAGGACACGTGACTTGCACCCTAATTGCGTAACACACAATTAATCTCAATCTGAATCATTTTGGAGGATATTGCTAATCCATTGCTTCATTATGTTAAAAAAATGTGTCATGTGTCTGCTCAACAACATAAATAACGCAATGAATGTTGTTGAACTGTCAAAATGAAACCGATTCCGATTGATCGTGTGTTACGCAATTAGGGTGCTGATCGAAAATTCGTAAGACGGAGGGAGAGTAGACCGCATTCCAAAATATCAAAAATGCACAACGTTAATATTCAAGTTTTCACTTCTGCCGGCACTCCCGGAGTGCAACCTTTTTTTTTTAAGTTGGTATAGTTACTTCAATCTTGCAGGTATACCGCGTCATTTTATATCTAAATATAATTAACTTAGTTACTAAATACTTATTTAAACACTGATAATGTCGGTCTTGTGTCTCGCTATCTTTATTATACTGACGTCTCTCAGTTGGAATGATTAAATCTCTGTACACAGTCTCATTTGAAAAGTCAACAGGAGTTTGGTATTACCTACCCATGGCATGAAGAACATATTTGTAGTACGCAATAATTGAACCTTACGCCTGTAATCTTTGAAGGGTATGCAGAAGTTTATGCAGAGTGAAATTAAATATAAGACGACTTCAAAGACATGACGTCATCCACAATTAGCCCGCTAGGTTACCAATTCGAAATTTGAAAAGTCCTAGTGAGACATTTGCAAAAAAGTCCGGACATTTTACTTTTCAATATTTCCGTAGTAATAAACTTTTTATTTTCCTAATATAACATTCTCTTCAGTCGAAAATTCCGAATAAATGACAGGACCGGACAAATCTGGACGAATTTTAACCCGTTATCAGCCGATCGATTCTGTAAAGATCTCACCGTGAAAAGTTAGGTGAAGTGAGCTTAGAGTGAATCGTGTCAATCCCTAGCATTAGTTGGAATGACAGCTCACTCCACGCTCACTTCACCTAAGTTTTTGCGGTGAGATGGTTACAGAATCGCACTGCTGGATACCACTCACGGAGTATGTGAATTTTAACCAGCTTAATTAATAAGACCCATATTAGAGGGGGTTATCACTAAATTCAGCCTCCAGGCTGTTACTGAGATAATGCAATGAATAAACATATTAATGAAACCTGCCCTGCAGAGTGAACCTATAGGACCTGGAAGCCCACGCTTTTTGAGTTTGACTATTTCTACAAGTAAGTATTTAAAGTGATGAGACCAACACGTAACCATGTTAAGTAGTTCTTGTCTCATCACTTTAAATACTTGTAGAAATAGTCAAACTCAAACTTAATCAGTCAATGAGCAGTGGTGGCCCAGTGGTAACGGCCGCGACTTACGAGTTCTAGGTCTTAGGTTCGAACCCAGACAGGCACTTTACTTTGCGTAAATTATTCTATTACCACAGCTCTCAAAATGGTGAAGGAAAACACCGTGAGGAAACCGGCATGTCCTAGAACCAAAAATTCGAAGACATGTGACATCTACCCCCGCGCCCGCGTGGTGGGTTCCGGCCCACTCCCTCTCACTGAGAGGAGGAAACTCAATCAAATGAAATCATGTTCTTCTTTTTATCGATCCTACCTATTGGACCGGAAAAGGGATCATTGTATTCATCAATATGAACAACTTTTGCTATGGAACCAACCCTAAAATCGTGAATAAAACCCTCCATTCCATAATGTTTGCATAACTTTTTTTTTTCAGGTGCATCAAGTTTTTTTAATTGAACAGACAGCTGTGCTGCTGGTGAATTTGTTGCGCCACTTCTTCCCAGCGAAAGCACTAGGAAGTGGTGAAGGGCAGGCGTTTTAGGGGACTGTCTTAATTATATGTTATTTTCACGTTCGAAAAGTGCTGATTTTCAGCCTAGTTTGAATAAATGACTTTTGATTTTATTTCATGATTAATTATTGTCTATAAGTCATTTAGCGAAGAGTCACCAAAAACAGCAGCAAAATTCGTCACCATTCTACCCAAAAATACGCAGGCAACCTAAATACATAATTCGCTTCCATAAAAATGATCCTTTATCAAACAGAGTCTTCTCGAGTATTGCACACTGTGTGCTCGGAACATTCTTGTGTTATCAAAGATAAGTTCAAGATAAGGCGATTAAATATACCTACCTGCCTAGTCACCTGCTGTGAGCGGTTTTGGAAATGAGGTCGGCGGTTTGTCAAGTAGTTGTTTGAGTCAATAGGGTACTTCTAGACACTTCTAGACGGGCTTGTGGCTAAGTAATAACAGCCGCACGGGTCGATCGATCCGGTTAAGCTACGCTTGTCGCGGTTGGTCCGTGGATGGGTGACCATGTTCACATACCAAGACCCCTCCGTGCCTCGGAAAGTACATTAAGCCGTTGGTCCCGGCTGTCATGCGTGGATCTTTGATAGTCGTTACGGGTCGTCAGAAGCCCGAAAGTCTGAGTCTTACCAAATCGTATTACCCAGTAACTGGGTTGTGGAGGTCAGATATGCAGTCGCTCCATGTAAAATACTGGTATTCAGCTGCATCCGGTTAGACTGGAAGCCGACCCCAACATAGTTGGGAAAAAGGCTAGGCAGATTATGTGGTTACTTCTAGACAAACATATATAATAAGTAGACAATCAGGGTTATATCTATAAAACTATAAACTAATAATAAAGCTGAAGAGTTTGTTTGTTTGAACGCGCTGATCTCTGTAACTAACCTGTCGGATTTGAAAAATTATTTTTGAATTTGATAGCCCAATTCTTGAGGAAGGTTTTAAGAGGAGGAGGAGGAAATGAGGAAAAGGAGGAAATGCGGGCGGAAAGACTTTCGAAAATTAGGTATTTGAAGAAACTATCGCTGTCGCTCTGCGAGCGCTCGGCGTCCGGCCGCCCAATAAGCGTGCGATAAGGACAACTGCAGATCCGACTGAATAGCCTAAGTAAAAAGTCACATTTTCGAGGTTTGGCTCTCGCCTATTTTCTCCACCAATAATGAACCAATTTAAAAGATATTTCATAAACTGGATATGTAGGATATACTGTGTCGCCATGTTTTCCTTTTTTCATTAAGACAAATTTGTTCCCTAGGCTTCTGTTAACAGCGGTCTAAATTTTTTGAGGGTTCTATTAGTGCTTATAAAAATACGAGTAATGTATTATCAAAAACGAAAACATAGGGACATACAAGTCATCATCTGCCTAGCCTTTTCCCAACTATGTTGGGGTCGGCTTCCAGTCTAACCGGATGCAGCTGAATACCAGTATTTTACATGAAGCGACTGCCTATCTGACCTCCACAACCCAGTTACTGGGTAATACGATATCCCCTTGGTAAGACTGGTTGTCAGACTTTCGGGCTACTGACGACCCGTAACGACTGTCAAAGATCCACGAATGACAGCCGGGACCAACGGCTTAACGTGCTTTCCGAGGCACGGAGGGGACTTGGTATATGAAAATGGTCACCCATCCACGGACCAACCGCGGCAAGCGTAGCTTAACCTTATCGATCGACCCGTGCGGCTGACATACAAGTAACTAACATTTATTATTCTGTAAAAAATCATAGCCATATGGTCATTAACCAGAAAGAAAACAGGCGAGAGCGTCTCTATAGAAAAACACCACCCGCATTTCCTCTTAAGCTATTTAACATCACGCTATGACCCTTAGGAGAAAGCAAGCAAAAAGAAAAAATTCAGAGAGATCGCTAAGTGAAAACGAAGTGACAGCGCGTCGTGGTGGTTCTGGGGAACAAGAAATTTCACACTGACGAAGTCGCGGGCAGATGCTAGTATGTAAATAAAGTTAGATATATCTATGTGTATTTATAAAAGTGAAATGCTGTTCGTCGGTAAGCGCATCACTTGAGGCTGCTGGAGTGATTTGGCATTAAGTTTTTATGGTAAGAAAAATTGGATGAATTCCTTGTAAAATTGGAAAATACAGGAATTCTACTTTATAAAATACTTTTGTATGGGGTTTTTGTGTGAGTTTATGCTTTTTGTATGTTTGTGAAGGACAACGTCTGTCGGTTCAGATAGTTGATTTTTTTTAATTTAGGTACACAATATGTACGCCAATTTGCCGTGTTATAGTATTTTCATACAACTGCCAAAGAATGACTGTTGTGATTTTAATTTACCGTGAATTTTTGTTTTATATTGGTAGTCAATTAGATAAACAATACTTGACTTTATCTTCCATCGTTGGTGCCATCATCGCCTTAAATCTGGTGAGAGTGGTCAAACGAGACCCTATCAAATAGGGTAGGTACCTCCTGGGTAAAAAAATAATAATTACTTATATTTAGTCCCTCAATTAGATTATCGAAAAATAATGGACACGTATTTTTTATTTTATCAATCAAACAAAAAATGATAAAGATAAAGTGCGTCAAAATTTGGGAGTGGGGTGTCGTGACGTCACTTGCTTGCGAAAGTGTCGCAAGCAACTGACGTCACGCGGAACTTTAAAGGGCGATATATCTTCATCATTTTTTATATGATTGATTGATTGAGATTTTTTTAGGAAACTAGCCTAATAATAATAATAATAATAATAATATTTATTTCTAAGTATATGGTACATTGAGATCTTAAATTAAACATTGATTCACATATACTACCATTGCTGGTGTAGAAAAATTAAATAAGCTAAGTGCATGCAAATCGTAGACATTACAATAAAAGTTAAATTAAATAAATATAATTGTTTTGAATTTAATTTGATACAGTAATATTAATTTGGATTAATTGTATAGGATTAATTATTGTAATGTCAAAATATTAATTATTTTGTCAAACATAAAATACAAAACAAGACAAGACAAAAAAAGGAAAAAAACAAAAAAAAAAAAAATTTGCATGTCAAAAATATGAGTTCTAGTGACAAAGTATTGATTATAATGTCAAAACACTAATAGCATAGAATATTAATTACAATGTCAAAAAGTATGATTTAAATATTCATTAACAGAATAAAAACACATGTCTAAGAGCCAAGTAAACATTTTACATTTGAATTTATTATTTGGTAACATTCTCAAGCCAGATGGTAATTTATTATAAATTTTTACTGTCATACAACTGGCATTTCTACTATATAGTTGCAATCTCTGAGGAGGTACTAGTAATTTCCCGGCATTTTTTTTATTCAGTCTTTGGGAGACTTGTTCATTTACTAAGAATAAATGTGGGTATTTTTTTACAAATAAACAAACCTCAAAAATATACAGGCACGGGAGTGGAAGAATTTTTAATTCTTTAAATAATGGCCTGCAATGGTCTAAATATTCTGCTCCGCTCATGGCTCTGATACATTTTTTTTGTACTTTGAATGCTCTGTCCACATCCACTGAATTACCCCATATCACTAGGCCGTAACGCAATACTGATGAAACATACCCATGATATGCATTGAAGACAGTTTGTTTACTGGACACCAGTCTTAACTTGCGAAGGGCATATACAAACTTATCAAGCTTGTTACAAACTCTTTCTACATGGTCTTTCCAGTTCAGTTTATTGTCAATTATTATACCTAAAAATAAAGCCGATGGTTCTGGTTGCAAAATTGTATTATCATGTCGAATTGTTGTTGGTGTTACCGACATGTTGCATGTTTGAAATTGAACAATTTTGGTTTTATTAATATTAACATTAAGATTATTGTCACCGAGCCATTTTATTACATTAATTAATTCAAGGTTAGTATTAGTTTCTATGTCAGTTTTATTGGAAGATTTTATAGTCAAAGTAGTGTCGTCAGCAAATTGGATACATTCATATTTTAAACATTTTTTGATGTCATTTATGTATAATATAAATAATGACGGACCCAGTACGCTTCCCTGTGGAACGCCAGATTTATTAATTTTTAATTCAGAGCTATATGTCGTCCTAGTGTTTTTTTCTATTTTAGAAATAACAGTTCTCTGTTGGCGATCAGATAAATAGCTTTTAAGCCAATCATGCGCCTTGCCTCTTATTCCATATCTCTCTACTCCTATTAGGCTAGTTTCCTAAAAAAATCTAATTAGTCCGTCAGTTAGATTATGGAATGGAGTTCTAAATACCTACAGCCGGTCTATTTTGAAAAAAAAAACACCCTGGTAACGTAGGTGAAGTGGGCTGTCAGTCCACGTCATTCCAACTAATGCTAGGGATTAAAACCACCATTGACAGCTCAGTCTAAGCTCACTTCACCTAACTTTTCACGGTGAGATTTTTACAGAATAGATCGGCTGGTTACATGTAGGTACAGAAAATTCAAAATGGCGGACGGTGAATGTCGTGACGCGGGATTATACTTTTAAGTTTAACTAACCTACTGAGGTTTTCTCGTACCTACATAGATGATTTACTTTTCTAGTCTAGAATAAAATGGACGAGCACGTGATATTTTTTAATTAAAATTTCTTCTTTTTAAGAGTTGTTTTATTTTTACTTAATAATAATTTTCTATGTCTCTTTGTAATAACCAACCCCAAACCGAAACCCAAAACGACGACGGATTGATCCTTTAATAGACATGGACAGAACCCTAATTGCGTAACACGCTATCAATCACAATCTGATTAATTTTGAAGGATATTGTTAATACATTGCTTCATATGTTCCAAAAATGTGTCTGCTCAGCAACGTAGATAACGCAATGAATGTTGTTGAACTGTCAAAATTAAAGCCATTACTACCTACTGATCTGATAGTGTGTTACGCAACTACCCCTCAGGCCACGGTACGATGAAATCTTAAAATACATATAAATGTTTATTTCTATAAATAATATTTTTGTCACTAAATATAAGCAGATTTATTTTCTATGTTAACCCAGTTATTGATAGTCTATGATGAAATTGATATTGATATCAGGAATTATCAAAAATCATAATTGATACTGTAAGTGCTTCCTTTTGATAGTAGTTACCGCCAGCATGAGCTCGGTATGTTGAAAATAAACTTGTAAGAAGGAAAAAAGGAAAATGTTTTCTTCACCGTTTTTTGAGCAGCTCAGCCGATCTATTCTGTAAAAATCTCACCGTGAAAAGTCAGGTGAAGTGAGCTTAGACTGAGCTGTCAATAGTGTCAATCCCTAGCATTAGTTGGAATGACCGCTCACTCCACGCTCACTTCACCTAAGTTTTCACGGTGAGATGGTTACAGAATCGCACTGCAGTACTGATGAAATAATTCACACAAAGTAAGGCGCCTGTCTGTGGAGCGACGATCTTTATGCCATCGCAGGATGACTGGTAGCAGCTGGGTGAGAGTTGCCGAAAATCTAGTTGAATGGCGTGCAATAGGTGAAGCCTATGTCCAGCAGTGGACTGCTTTAGGCTCATGATGGTGATGAAAGCGCCTGTCTGGGTTCGAACCTACCACCTACTACAACTCGTAAGACTAGCTTAGTCGTGTCCGTTAGGGCGGCGGGAGGGGTCATTTGATGTTTTCCCATCCACAAAAAAAAAAAAAAAAATGTATAATAATAATGTAGGTATCTCAATTAACAGTGCTATTAGTTGCAACCACAAATCAAAGTAATAAGCATTGTTATCTAAGTAAAATAAATTAAGTTTTGACGAGTTAGTTGTTTAGTTATGGTTATACAAAATTATCATCCACACACACATTCACATCATCAATTTTTATTGTCAGTTAACTTTGACACTCCATGTTGGAAAAAAAAGGATTTTTTTTCTTATTTTTTTCATAACTGGTATACCTTGGCCTCTCGCCCAGTACCAGGTTATCGTTGAGTTTCGGGACATTCTGTATAACGGTATTTAAAGAAAACGATTTTTTTTTACATTTTTGTCTGTCTGCCTGTTTGTTCCGGTTAATCATCGAAACGGCTAGGTTGATTTTGATGAAAATTGGTATGGGGATACTTTGAACCCTGGAGAAGGATATAAGGAGAAGGAGAAGGATAACCCTGGATAAGGATACTTTTTATCGACATAGCACCCGGGCGAAGCCGCGGGCGGAAGCTAGAGTACTTATAAAATGTAACTCGAGTAACTGACTGCCTCGTTGGTAGTGGTAGCAAACAAGTGCGACTACGTTTTGAATTATATACCTAATGCGACTTGCTTGGGTTCGATCCCCGGTTGAAATGTTATCAGGTATATCGATAATTCAATAGGCACGGTTAAAAGGAAAGGTGGTACTCCCTTACCAGGTGTTTAATTAGCAGGGGCGCACCCATTCCTATGAATCTTGAGCGGTCCCTGCACATAGTGACGCTGTCTGTAAAGAAAGAATATAATAACGTTGATTAAAACACGACAAAATACAAGCAACAAAATAAATAAGTGAATAATGCGAATAGAAAAGCGAAAAGAAAAAGAAAAGAAAACAAAAAAAGAGAAAAGAAAGAAAAAGAAAAGAAAAAGAAAAGAAAAAGAAAAGAAAAAGAAAAGAAAAAGAAAAGAAAAAGAAAAGAAAAAGAAAAGAAAAAGAAAAGAAAAAGAAAAGAAAAAGAAAAGAAAAAGAAAAGAAAAAGAAAAGAAAAAGAAAAGAAAAAGAAAAGAAAAAGAAAAGAAAAAGAAAAGAAAAAGAAAAGAAAAAGAAAAGAAAAAGAAAAGAAAAAGAAAAGTTTAATAAATAAATAAATAATAAATAATGTAGGTACAGTCACTTTTGTTACGACAATTCCCAAAGAGACCCTGAGGTAGGACGCCGGATAGCTTAAACATTACCTCCTTCTGCAGTCAAAAGGTCAATTCCCGTAATAAAAAACGTTCAAAATCTAGTCGCAATCTCATCTCAGAGACAATTGATGTCAAAAACTAGTCAAAATTTAGGCAAATTTGAGGTATTTTTGACAGATTGAGATTGAAATCAGACGACTGTGAACGTTCTTAAAATACGAGAATTGCCCTCAGGTAAAAGTAAGAGAGTTTCGCGTACCGGAAGACGTATAGCCGTTATTAAAGCCGCAGGAACCTGTTGGATGCGAGAAGCACAGAACAGGTCTAAGTGGAGGTGCTTGGAGGATGCCATGCCCAGCAGTGGACGTCTTTCGGCTGAATGATGAAAAGTAAGAGAGCAAATTCTATAAGAAAACGAAAATAATACAAAAATACCTCTGTTTTCCCCAAAGAGGACATTAACCGCAATGATACAAAATCCTTATCAACATCGTCATTACATAGGTACTTCCTATGATTCAATTGATTGATTATTATCTTTCGATAATTACAATAATAATATCGTTTCAGATAGCACTTCGCCACATTCAAATCAGTGCCATGTTTGCCGACATACAAAATGGCTGACATAAAGATATTCTTTTGTTTTTTCGTGTTGTCTTTGTTTAGCTGTGTGATTGTGCTTGTGGTAGCAGACAACGATATTTTGTGTCAGCAAGGATTTTGTAGAGTGAGTACTTACGCTACCGACTTACGTATAATAGTTCGTTTTTTAATCCCAGAGACTAATCTGACATTTAAATCTTTTTTGTTTGCGTTTTTTTAGTATAGAAGTTTGAAATTGGCGCCGATTCCCTTGTTAACAAACTAACCTAAATTTAAGTTCAGTGCATCTTTTCTTCTATTTCATTATGAAAAGTACAGAAGATAAATATTAGTTTAGTCCTTCCTAGCTGTCCGGTTCCGGTCTGTCCCAGCCACCTTCTTTACGTCGTCGGTCAATCTAGCTGGGGGACGTCCCACACTACCTACGCTTGCCGATACGCCGTCTCCACTCCAGGACTCGTGTTCTCCACCGGTTATCGGTCCTTCAACAAACATGGCAACTGCCACTTCAGTTTGCTTACTCTGCAACCTATGTCGGTATTTCCGGATAATTTAATTCCTGATTTTATCCTTCAAAGAGACTCCGAGCGTAGGTCGCTGCATAGCGCGCTGAGCGACCTTGAATTTGCGGAACAGCCCGAGCGTCAGTGTCCCCGTTTCGGCATTGTATGTCATGATGGGCAGCGTCTTCTCTTGTCTTGTCTGATTTGTTGCATATTCCATGATAATTTCATGGACTTAATGGTGTAATTTTTATTGTTGTTACATTATATTATAAAGGTGGACCACCGGCAAAAAAAGTGTCCGTGGTCCATCTAGGTGGACTGAGGTGATCCACCGGCATGAAAAAGTGCCCGTGGTACATCTAGGTGAACTGAGTTGATCCATCGGCAAAAAAAAGTGCCCGTGGTCCACTTAGGTGGACTAAGCAGGTGGACCATGACCGAATCCCGGTTACAACTAATGCTGTGCCACAGGCAATTCAATCGCACGGTGTAAAATAGGCTTTATTTTTATGGAAACACCAAAACGAAGTACAGGTTATTATCATAAAACTTCTTTCCCCAGACGTATCGCTTCGAGGAGGGGTGCGCAGATCCTGCCATCCACTGCGGCATCAACAATGCCACACATATGGGGCTCACACTAGCCTCCCCTACACTATGCAACTGTTGTGACTACTGTTTACCGTTCTATGGTAAGAGATTATGGCTACGTTGAGACGAAAGGGATGAATCAGTATAATAGACTGCAGTATGAAATGAAAAGCAACTATCTGATGAAGACAGTTTTTTTTAAACAGACTTATAGTATTTATTGCGCGTTTTTTTTTTCTTTATCGTGGAGAAATGCTCATGCATTCTGCACTACCACGGGGAGATAGTGCAGTTACGTGGGACTCTAACCCACTAAAACTCCACGGTGTCCCCCTCCGCTTACGGCGGGAACACGGGCACGCGTTAGCACTCATCTGTGGACCCGCCGCGGCTGTCCGTCTCACCGGACACTCCTCTGGGAGTACTCCCCCTTACCGGCGCACCAGAACACATAGCACGCCGTGACCACTCCAGCGACCAAACAAGCACATGGCATTGCCGAACTGGGCTTTTTGTTTATCGGCCTTCTTAGTTCTGCGAGCAATGTGCCCTGCCCACTGCCACTTAAATTAGCAATTCTTCGGGCTATGTCGGATACCTTGGTTTTCGTGCGGATCTCATTCGATCACGTAGGGAAACTCCAAGCACCGCCCTCTCCATTTCCCTTACTTTCATTGCGAGTTATTATCTTATTCGAATCTGTTGAATGAAACCATGTTGGCTGCATATTTCAGGGGAAGGTGAACACTGCACCACTGGAGGACCTGGTGCGGGCACCACGGTGGGGCGCTGTGGTGACGGACTCAACTGCACTACCGAGGATGGATGGAGCAGCTGTACTAGAAGTAAGTTGTTACTACCAGTCTTTGTTCAAGTAAGCTGAACTGAATTTCGGTGAACCTGATTTAAAGTAGAGTTTATGCTCGTTGGTCCCGGCTTTAATTCTTGGATCTTTGACAGTCGTTATGGGTCGTCAGAAGCCCGAAAGTCTGACAACCAGCCTTACCAAGGAGTATCGTGTTAATCAGTAACCGGGTTGTGGAGGTCAGATAGGCAGTCACTCCATGTAAAAAACTGATATTCAGCTGCATCCGATTAGACTGGAAGCTGATCCCAACATAGTTGGGAAAATGACACGCAGATTGATTTATATTTTTCTGACTCAACAATACTCTAATAATACACTCTTTCCTATACTCTAGTGAAATCAGACTGTCACACTGCCCAAGATGAGTACGATGCAAGAGAGCAGAGAGGATCGATTGGAGCACTGGAAAATAGGCCACACTGTGATGGCAAAGGGAAGTATGCAGCCTTCGAGTGTATTCCTGCACACACGTAAGTATTTTAAGCTGAATGGTGTTGTAGCGGTATCTAGAACCCTAGACCAAATCCTGCATCTCGCAAGCAGAGTTTACCGCGCAACTAGCATATATACAACGGCCGGAAATGAATCATCGGGCAGTTGCCCGCCAGACGCAATACCCATCTGGTCGGAGGATCGTCCCTTTTCTATGAAGGATGAGTGAACTTTACACCCGGTTCCTCATACCTCTATAGTGTTAATCATGCGATGATCCGGAACTACAGAACCAAAGCTGTCGACATAGCTCACAGTATAAGCAACCTGAAATGGCAATGGGCCGGCCATATTAGCCGTAGTACCGATGACAGCTGGAGTAGACGTGTTTTTGAGTAGAGACCGCGAATTGGCAAACGTAAGATAGGACGCTCTCTCAGGTTAGGTCGAGCGACGATCTTCGCAAGGTGGCTGGTAGCAGCTGGATGAGACTTGCCGAGAAACGAGCTAAATGGCGTGCAATGTGAGAGGCCTATGTCCAGCAGTAGACTACTGTAGGCTGATGATACATGCGATTGTGATCAGCCTGGCGATGTCCAAAAAGGCTTTTTTTTTGTAAAAAAGTTTTTTTTTCTATTTTTCAGATGTTTCTGTCAGTCAGAGGAAGGCGAGAGAATTTTCGGCGAAGTTCGGAACCTTGGAGATATAACCAAGCGAAACATGCGTTGTGGTCAGTATAACAGTAAACTAAATGTTCGACTGTATTTTTTTTTAATGTTTGTTACCTCAGAACTCCGTTATTTATAAGCCGATTTGCAAAATTCTTTTTTTATTTGTAAGGATATACCTTTCAGATTATCCCATAGAAATTTCATCAAAAACGGTTCAGTTTGGTTTTTAAACCAAAATTACTGGTAAAAATTACAACTTAAAAGTGAAAAATAAAAACTTTTTTACAAAAAAAACAACCGACTTCCAAAACGGAGTCGGTGGCAAACAACGAAAATGCGAACCCAACGACACCGAATTCCGAAATTAAAGTTATTTTTCACTTTGTGTCTTTTTTGGAAGTCGGTTGTTTTTTGTTTTTTTTTGCAAAAAGTGTTTATTTAGAATTGTTTTAATTCTGAACCTCCTATTTCCAGGATGCTCCCGCTTCCACGAGCGCATAAAGAAGTCAATAAGTCCTGGTATACCTTACCCCGTGGTCGGTCCTCGCTGCACCTCGGACGGTAACTTCCACCCAATCCAGTGCATCGCCAATAAATGCTACTGCGTCGACATTCTGACTGGAATCGTTAATAGCAGGATTGACCCTATTGACCTTGACAGGAAACCTATTACGAAGTTGGATTGCTGTGAGTATTCTGGTTATTCATCACCTAGGCTGCCCAGTCTTTTCCCAACTATATTCGGTTTAGCTTATCGTCTAACTGGATGCAGCTTCAACTTAGAGAACAGTGCAAGTTTCATCAAAATTGGTTCTATAGTTTTCAAGATATGAACCAATAAGTAATACGTGTAAGTTTGACGGCCTGGCTTATTGCGAGTTAGGGGTGTGGTGTGAAAGAAAAATGAATGAATTTACAACAAAATTAATGACTAAAACTAAAAATTACGAAATAAAAAGTCATTAAAAAAAAACAACTTTGAAAAGAAATAAACTCAAAATTATGAAATTATTATTATAATAAGTACACGAAATTTTTATTATGATCGGTGCCAGGACCACTTAAGAAAACTACCGACAGATGGCACCGTTTTTTGTACCATCCACATTTTATGCAACTAAACGATTTTGATTTGATATTTAATAATATCCAGATGACGAAGATGCAGACCTCTATAAACAGTACTCTGAAGGTGAACGTCCCTACAACTTTACGACTCCTTGCCTCGAAGACCTAGAGGAGAAGATAGATCTGATCCGGAAGAGTGAAGAGGAGGGGTTCAACATAGACTTCTTCAACGGTTTCACGGAGTGCCTGCCTGATGGGACTTTTGGACGGACAAGAGTTACTAGGAATGGGACGTATGTCAAATTACTTTTGTTTCTGTAGAGGCAAAACGGCCTCGTTGGTTTAGGAACTCTGTCGTAAGCGCGACCGCAATGCAAGGGTAGTTTGTTTACCAACGTCAATAACGCAATGAATCATGAATGTTGTTGAACTGTCAAAGTGAAATCCATTGCTACTGTTAGGGTGTTACGCAATTACGTTACGCAATTATGTTACGCAATTATGTTACGCAATTACGTTACGCAATTATGTTACGCAATTATGTTACGGAATTACGTTACGCAATTACGTTACGCAATTATGTTACGCAATTACGTTACGCAATTATGTTATGCAATTACGTTACGCAATTATGTTAAGCAAGTACGGTGGTACGTCATTGTGGCGATGCTTGGGGGAAGCCCATGTCTTCGACTGTGACGTCTTTCAGCCGAATGATGATGTTGTGAACCTGTCGAATGGTTATGAATAGCTGTGCTGCATACGTATAACAATTTATAACCATCCGACAGGTTATCGATCGTATCGAAAATTACACATTTCGATAACCTGCACTCTAACTGCGTAACACACTATCAATCTGAATAATTTTGAAGGATAAGCAACAAAAGTCAATCTAAAGAAAAGCGGCCACATTCCTATATGTCGTATTTAGTTGCTTCGTGTCTCAATAAGAAACTTAATAAAAGGTATTACAAAATTTTAGACACACTTACCGAGGTCGCTCCTTGAGAAGATTTTCATAATTCCTTCTCAGTCACGAGCTATTTTTTTTTAAAGTACTGGCGCTAGTGGACCTTTGTGCGCCCTCTTAATGTATTTATGTAGGGACTTACTTATACCACGTTTTCAGAAAAATCTGTATAGACGAGCGAGGTGTTCAAATTGAAGATTACGGAGCTGAGCCAACATCAGAGGGCTTCGATACTATGGATTGTAGTAAGTTGACGATTTTTTTAATGAACATGGCATGGATCAATACACCGTTAAATTTTTATCGTTTTAATCCTTAAAAGGGGTCATTGTATGTACTCATCATTATGAACAACTTTTAGTAACGCACCAACCCTGAAATCGCGAAAAAAAAAAATCTGTTGATCCATAGATTTATGTTCGCTTAGCTCGATCAACTGTTTTTTTTTCATCTAAATTTTACGGTGTATACTGTGTCTGGAATAGTTTAAAACTATAATTCAATGACGATCGGAAAGCGTAAAATTAAGCAAATTGCGATGTGTTACGCAATTATTCTGCAGTACCGAATTACCGACTCATTTTCATGTTTTTACTCGACTGCGGCGAAGCCCTAAATTAGGGTAGGGAAGGGTATGGAGGTACCCACTACTCCGAAAACAATAGCACTAAAGCCTGAATTGTCAGATCACTTTTAATTGACTATTGAATAAATATTGCGGTTTGACACCTTTGTATGAAATTGCGAAACTGTCATATTTATTCTTCAGTCGACTATTGAAAAATCAGCCCTTAAGTTTGTTTTTTAAACCCAGATACTAATTTGACGGATGTAATGTCAAATTTCTGTACTAAAAAACGCAAACACAAAAGACTTAAATGTCAGATTAGTATCTGGGAACTGGGATTAAAAAAACGAACAATACAGAAAGTTTTCAAATTCGTGTACAACGCTAACAAGTTCTTTTGATGCGTGGCCAAAATCGGAACCAATGCCGAACTTCAATTTGTCAATTGATACAATAATTTCTGTGACCATTTCACAAAATAAGGTTTCTCAACTTATAATGTCGTTCTGGTGCCAAAGGGAAGCACCATTTGAGGGGGTGTCTCGTTCATAGGGTGCAATCTATTATTGAAGCTAACTCAAAATTACTCAAGCAAAATTAATAAAAAGAAATTGGTGAAAAAATAGATACATGAAAAAAAAACTGCGAATTTTTCTTATAAGTAATTGAAACACAGTTTTGGCCTAATTATTGCTTCTAGCGGTTTCATGGTGGATATAAAATCTCGTCTAAATACAATAAGACCTAGCAGCACTCGCCAAAACATTTAACTTGTCTGCCCTTTCTTCGTTTAGTTCCACCTATCTCTTTGTTTTGCAGAATGTGCTAAAACAATCAACGTAATGGGCAACGTGCCGGAGAAGCCAATATGCTGTAAGAATGGCAACTTTCGAAAGATACAATGTCGCCGAGGATTGTGCCGTTGTGTTGATTCCGATGGAAGGCAGACTTCTCCAGAGTCAGCTTATATTGACCAATTAGCCTGCAACGCGCCAGACTGGAAAACTTGCTAGAACCTATAACTATTCATAAGATATTTTTTGTATGTAAAATAACAGAACAGAAAAATAAAATAAAAACTTTTTGGAGTTTTATTTTCCATTTAAGTATTTGTTCATAGTAGTTACCCAAAACACGGGCTGGTAACATTGTCCTCGCCCTGTTCCACGACATTAATATTACTTCAATGCTACCAACATAAGAAATATTAAAATATCTTCACGCTTGATTTCTAAATGTGATGAGCAGGAAGTCAAATCAAAATTACATTAAATTATTCGTTTGTACTGCTACTGCAAACGGTTATTACATATTATATTATTGTAAATGATCCAGATAAGAAATTAAAACATTTTGTGTCGATTGATTCGAAGAGTCGTATGTAGTATGTAAGACACATCAAGCTACTACAATCTGTCTAATTTCTTTATTAGATATTCAACTTTATCGCTAAGTTGTTAAGGTTCAAGGTTGATTGGGAAAATTTGACAGTTTCGGGTAGCTTGACCTGCTGGCGTCTGTACATACAAGAAATTAAACCGCCTTGATGATAAAAAAGAAAGAGAAGAAGGCCAGTTAGTTTTTACCGATAATAATTATCGGTAAAAACTAACTGGATGGTTATTGTATTACATAGATTTATAAAAATCTTCAATCATGCTGGATATTTTTGTGTCCATGTTACTCAATAGTCTACTTGACAAACCGACAACAACGCGAATCAGCTATTCAGCTCTAATACTGTCATAACGCGACATATTTTATCTGTGGATGATTGTTGAAAGTAAATGTTTTTTTCTTGAATTTTATTTGTTCAGAAGTTCTTGCGGTGGATTTTGCAAATGCTATTGAATCGAAAATAACTAGTGGATATGTGATTTGATATTATAACACGCCGCCGATTAATTAGCTTTTATATTTTTGTAATGTTCCCCAATCGGCGTTATAGGTTATAATACATTCGTCATCATCAGCAGGTTATGCCAAACTTATTTTTAGCTTCTATAAACGCTAAAACAAGGCTGTGTTAAGAGATTAAAGTGTTCTATATTAAATTCACTTGATATTTGAAGTTTTAAAGTCAAGAAAATGGGTCTGATCATATCAAGATTTCGCGTAAGTATTTTGAGTTTGATTGATTTTTACATATGTTTTGTAATAGAGCCAAAACTATTTCGAAACGTTTGGTATATTCTTTTGGCGGCAACTCAAATGTGTGTCCATGACCTGAGGGTTTTATAAATGGGTCTAATCAGGCATCTAATCGTTCCTGGGCATGTTTCTTCTTCATTATTTTTTGGGATCCTTTCTCTTTCGTTTCGGTTGCTCTTTTTGAAAGTTTCATAGACTTAGCTACTTATTTGAGCTCGTAGACGTACTCTGGTGACATGGGAGTCCTCATGGACCACTCCAATGGGCATCAAGTGTCGGTAATATGCCATGGTAGAAAATTATTTCAGATTAACACTTTCAAAGTCATTGTAGCATAACTTTTGAATGATATAAAAACCCCCTCATACATAAGAAACCTCAATAAGTATCCATAAAATCATAATCTTTAAAATGATGTGTGTGTGTGTGTGTGTGTGATGTGGTTGTGCTTTTCTTGAATAAATAAATAATTATTTTTCTGCTTGAATAATTTCATAGTTTCTGCACATCTGCTATTTTCTTTTACATTTAAAATTAATAAATTAAAAACATAACGGAACCATGAACATGTTTTATATCAGTATGATCTCCTAATTAATTAGTACACTTAAAACATTTTAATAATTCTAAGATATTTTATCAGTGATAAAGTTTACAATATAATAATAATAAATTTATTTAGCTAAGTTTACATTCGAGTGGATTGAATTCCTAGACCTCACACTAGGATTCCCTGTGTTGTGAGATCCAGGGACTTTCGTTCCGTTAACAAGTTCATGTAATATGATTATAAACAAAGACTCATTATCATTGCTTGAAGTTTATCTTCTGCAGTCTAAACTCTAAAGTATTATTAAAACAACAATTTGCAAAGAACATTATTATTCCTAATACTTATTATTTTATATTCCCACCACCACATTATATTGTGTGTGATGTGTCACACATTTAATTTTTTATTTATTTCTTCTTTTTTATGGCCAACTCTCTCATAGAGAGGAGGCCTGTGTCTCGGCCGTGGGAATGTTAAAGGCTGATTATGCATTCTTTTATATTTCATTATCTGCCTAGCCTTCTGTTGGGGTCAACTTCCAGTCTAATTTGATGCAGCTGAATACCAGTATTTTACATAGAGTAACCGCCTAAGCCTCCGCTGTCCATTCGTCTGTCTGTCAGCGGCCTGTATCCCACGGACCATAATAGATAGACAGTTGTTCATAGAATGTGTATTTCTATTGCTGCTGTTACAATTATTAATAAAAAAAATTAAGTTAAAAATTAAAGAGGACCCCAAGGAGAAACGTGTTTAAAAAAAAAAAAATGTGTTAAATATTGTATGGTGGTACGGAACCGAGTCCGACTCGCACTTGGTCTTGGTTTTTTTAGAATTACATTTACTAACAATACAATACATATAAGTATGTTGGTGTAAATTTCAAAACTGACCTCCACAATTAGGTGCCTATTACACCTAGTATCTTGTTACTTTCCATTCACTTTTTTATGGTATTAAATGACTATTTCAAAAAATTAGCTGGCCTTAAAAATAATGTCACAGCTCAGCCGGTATTTATTTATTTATAAAGGACTTACTAACTAAATACATACACAGAATTACCCACATTCTTAGTCATAATTATAGATTAATTATTGAACTTGCACATTATACTTTATTTTTAATATATAATTTCAAAATGACATGAAAAACTGGTTTTATAAATATCCAATAATAATAGAAACTGACGAAGAACACAGCTCCCACCTCATTCTTGCCTTTATTGGCCAGCTTGAGTGGAGATTCGCAAAGAGCGAACATGCTCGGAGGAAGCAAGTGTTCCATTAAGTGCTCGTCGGGACCTTGACCATCTTCGGGGCTCTGGGATTGTTCTGAAAGCCGTAGATTACCTCTCCACTCCTCAAGCACCTCAGGACAAGTGGCCTCCTTGTCACTATGTGCTTGCGATGGTTTCCCGAGGGTCATTATTGAGCGTGCAAGTGGCCCCCTTGCCATTTTATCTGTGAATATCATATAATCATTGGTCAGGCATGGGACATAGTCCTTCCATAGTTCAAAGTGACCAATCCACTATAACCACCCAAACCCATAGCTCCATATATTTTGTATCCATATTCTGCAATAGTCCTGCACCAACCGGGGGTTGTTCTTGGGTGCACTTGCATAGTGCATACAGGGATAATCGTTGGATGGTGCCTCCTCATCATTTAAAATTGCCTAAAGGGCCTCTGCGAGTTGGATTCGTCCCCTGCCATGTCTTCCAAAGGTTCGGGACCCCAGGGTCCCGAGATATGTCAAAAACAATAATATTTTTGTGATTAAGTACTATGTATTGTGCTTTTAGGTTACCTATACTGTCCCACTGCTGGGCAAAAGTCTTCCCCATAGCTTTCCATTGTTCTTTGTGTGTTGCCTTCTACGACCAATCTTTTCAATGCATCTGAGTCGCCACTCTAGCGTTTCAAATCAAATATCATTCACTCAAATTAAACTGAGCACTTTTCGAGCGACAAAATTACAAAAGACGGTCCCCCTAAACGCCCGCCCTTTACCACTTCCTAGTGCTTTCGTTTTTCTTAAGACGAAGCGGCGCAAGAAACTCCTCAGCTGCACAGCTGTCTTCTGTCTTGTGTTTTGTAGGCTTTTATCGGCGACGATGCCCGTTTTTGGCCCGCATGTCCCGATGCATCCTGTATACGTGGTCCGCCCAAAGGGTTATATTGCTTTTTTCTTCGGAAAAGAAAACGGGAACTTTTTAAAGACAAGAGAATCGGCAGGCACCAACACAACTACACTCGAGAGCAATGAATCCGGGTCACTTAAAGAATGTTAAAAATCTCGGAAACTAAAAATGATAGGTTAATGCAATAAATTGTATTTAATAGACAATGTAATACTCCTTAAATGAAAGTAAAAAAAATATGAGTCACCATACATTTTATTAACACAAAATTACATAAAGAAAAAAACTGCTGATCTCTCCTTAAAACAAAAATAGGAAACATGAAATTTTTGAACTTTGTTACGATTTTCTTGAATTTTAATACTTCGTATTGCCTCCTCGTGCTTCCATTACTGCGTTTACGCGGTTTGGCATGCTGTACACCAAGTTCCTTATACGATTTTGGGGAATATTCTCCCATTCCTCTGTGAGAGCAATTTTGAGCTCACGAAGCGTGATTGGGGGAGGGTTTCGTTGTTTTACGCATCTGCCTAGCTCGTCCCAAGCATGCTCGATCGGGTTGATATCCGGGCTGCGCGCTGGCCACTCCATACGAGTAATGTTCATCTCTTGAAGGTAGTCATTCACAATCCTACCTGTATGAGGTCGGGCATTGTCATGCATAAATATAGCATCCTCACCTAAATTGACCATAAATGGACCAACGTGATCATTGAGGATTTCTTCCACATATCTTACGCTAGTTAAAGAGCCGTTTTCTATGATCACCAGCTCTGTGCGACTTTCAGAAGAAATTCCGGCCCACACAAGTACAGACCCACCACCGTAGGCTACTTTTTCTTCGATGCATGCTTGCTTGAATCTTTCCCCTGGTCTTCGATACACTCTGTGTCTTCCATCGTGCTTGTAGAGCATAAATTTTGATTCGTCGGAGAACATAACTTTTGACCAATCTTCAATACTCCAATTTACGTGGCTCTGGGCATATCTTAGTCTTGAAATACGATGCCCACGCTCCAGTTTAGGGCCGTTTGCAGGTCTAAGGGGTTTTAAGTTAGATTCAGCAAGCCGACGTCTTACTGTCCATGCACTTGGGTTACTTCCTCCGAGGCGTCGAAACTGATTTGTGAGTTCAGTTCCTGTGAGAAAGCGATTTCGAAGCATGGTGTTCACCAAGTATCGGTCTTCTCGTGCTGTGGTACACCTGGTTCTGCCCGTTCCTGGTCTGCGTAGGTTAGAACCAGTTTCTTCGTAACGTCGGAGAACTCTTTGTACTGTTGACAGCGACACACCGACAGTCCTGGCTGTATCGCGCTGACTCCGGCCGGTTTCCAGCATTGTAAGTATTCTGGTGCATTCTTCAGGCGTAAGCGACATAATTTCAGCTTGAATAATGAATATAGAGCACTATCAACATGGTTTATGTACCCACATAAATGACAGATTACAAACAAAAGCAAAACCAAATGCTGTAATTTCGTAGTTCCATCTTTTTAAAGTGGCCCTTTTTCAAATTTGATTTTTTTATGATATAACTTTACAATAACTAAGAAGTTTTAATAACTTCATTTAAGGAGTATTACATTGTCTATTAAATACAATTTATTGCATTAACCTAGCATTTTTAGTTTCCGAGATTTTTAGGATTCTTCAAGTGACCCGGATTCATTGCTCTCGAGTGTAGTAGGTAACACCAAAATGTAATACCTAACTGCATTCATTATTTATTTTTTTACGAGAATGTGAACGTATGTGTCAGTGGGTGCATGAATGATAAGTTAAAACAGCCAGTCATTTTTTTTTTATGACCTCATTACAGTATGTGGGTAGTTTTATTTTTGTGGAGCCCATCTGACGCAAGGTCCAAGCTACCCGTGGAAGCAATAATTTTTCTTATACATGTAATTAACGGTTAATCCCAAAAACATTTCCAATTTTAAAAACATGTAATGGAAGAGAATGGACTTAAAAGTATGATAATATCATCAAATTGGATGAGACTTCAACAATACACCAGCAATGTTTATCAATATTCAACAATAAATAAATATGAGTGTGAAACAATGTGGTATTGTTGACTGAATGTTTATTATGCATTGTTTTCGTAAGCGTTTCAAAGGTATCCTTGAGTGTGTACGTAAATTAAATCGATCGTACGCTTTGAACTTGGGAAATGAAGACATTATAAATATAAATATTTATAAAAAAAGGCCAACAAATTTTACAGAGGAGGTACAGATGACAAATAAGTTTCTCCTTTGCCGGCAAGAAATAACAAACATTTTTGCATCATCAGCCTAAAGCAGTCCACTGCTGGACATAGGCCTCTCCTATTGCACGCCATTCAACTCGATTCTCGGCAACTCTCATCCAGCTGCTACCAGCCATCCTGCGAAGATCGTTGCTCCACCTAGCCTGAGGGCGTCCCACTTTACCTTTACCGATTCGCGGTCTCCACTCAAGAACACGTCTACCCCAACGGTCATCGGTTCTACGGCTAATTTGGCCGGCCCATTACCACTTCAGCTTGCTTATTCTTTGAGCTATGTCGACAACTTTGGTGTTCTGTCAGATCACCTCGTTGTGAATTCGATCCCTCAGAGAGACTGCAAGCATAGCCCGTTCCATAGCTCGCGGAACGACCTTGAATTTATGGACCACATTTTTACACTGCAGGAGATATTCGGCCGGTCCGTGGATGGGTGACAAATCATTACATATCCAGACGCTTCCGTGCCTCGGAAAGCACGTCAAGTCGTTGGTCCCGGCTGTCATTCGTAGATCTTTGACAGTTATTACGGGTAGTCAGAAGCCCTAAAGTCTGAAATGCAGTCTTACCAAGGTATATCGTGCTACCCAGTAACTGAGTTGTGGAGGTCAGATAGGCAGTCCCTCCATGTAATATACTGGTATTCAGCTGCCACCGCTTAGACAGGAAGCCCCCAATATAGCTGGGAGAAGGTTAGGCAGATTGATGGTGCCCGCGCAATTACACTGACGGCCTGCCTTAATAACCCCCGCCTTAATCTTTTGCTGACCATACAAAATCAAAAGTCATTTATTCAAATTAGGCTGAGAATCGGCAGTTTTCGAATGTCAAAATGACAAAAGACAGTCTCCCAAAACGTCCGCCCTTCACCACTTCCTATTGCTTTCGCTAGGAAGAAGAAGTGGCGCAACAAACTCCACAGCAGCACAGCTGTCTGTTCAGTTAGAAAATACTTTATTGTATACAGTACTAGTTATGCAAAGTGATTAACATTACAAGACACAGAACATTAAATTAAATTATTTGCCATGTGTCAACTAGCCACGGCAATATACCAACAAATACAATAAAAACTATAAGAACTCAAGCAAAAAACAATGTAAAGACATTAGACCAGGGTCGATAATTTTTAAAACTAAAAAAAATAATAGTAGGATGAAACCCATTAGAAAAGGAGGGGAATATCATAAAAATGAAAGGAAAAATAATTTACGGGCGATCTGAGGTCGGGAAAGGGATGGGGGTGAGCTTTTAAGGGTAAAAAACGGTTTTTCTCGATTTCCGGCAAAACTAAAAGTCCTATCGAAAAAAGTCAAATGGCAAAGTTGTAGGTAATAAAAATATCTAAAACTTTTGTATTAACACTTTTTTCACATAACTTCAAAATTTATATGAAAAATTAAAAAAACCAAGTTTTTGGTTTTTTATTTTTATCTTTTACAAAAATCTTTTTTTTTTAACGAAATTTGGTGAAAACTTACCTTTTTATGTCCCAAATACGCTGTAATTTATTTGATTAAAAATATTTATTATTTCACCTTATTTTGAATTAATATCGAAAAAGCACCCTAATTTTCAATCGAAAATTCACCCGTCAAAATATCAGCTTTTTTCAAAAAGTTGGTATGTTTTCTGTTCGTTGAAATCTCTATTTTCCGATGGTGAAAAAAAAAAATATGTTACTATAGTAAATCTTCTCAGAAAATGCAAAAAATCGAAAAAAACTCGAATTCGAAAACTGATAATCTGAAAAGACAAAATCGAATTATTAATGCCTTCACTATTTTATCGTGAGTATACACCCCCATGAAAAAAAAATATTAAAGAAATAAATGTCAAAATGTATAAAAAATATATTAAAAATCTATAATAAATGTATAAATACATAAAAATATGTATAGTAAATATATTTTTAATAACTAACTTTTGGCTGATTTTCATGTATATTTCATATATTTCAAATATATTTCAGATATATTCAAAATATATTTTTTTTTTATTTTTAGCTATGTTTTTTATGTCTTTTAAGATATATTTTGAATGTATCTAAAATATATGAAATATACATGAAAATCAGCCAAAAGTTAGTTATTAAAAATATATTTACTATACATATTTTTATATATTTATACATTTATTATAGATTTTTAATATATTTTTTATACATTTTGACATTTATTTCTTAAATATTTTTTTTTTCATGGGGGTGTATACTCACGATAAAATAGTGAAGGCATTAATAATTCGATTTTGTCTTTTCAGATTATCAGTTTTCGAATTCGAGTTTTTTTCGTTTTATTGCATTTTCTGAGAAGATTTACTACAGTAACATATTTTTTTTTTTCACCATCGGAAAATAGAGATTTCAACGAACAGAAAACATACCAACTTTTTGAAAAAAGCTGATATTTTGACGGGTGAATTTTCGATTGAAAATGAGGGTGCTTTTTCGATATTAATTCAAAATAAGGTGAAATAATAAATATTTTTAATCAAATAAATTACAGCGTATTTGGGACATAAAAAGGTAAGTTTTCACCAAATTTCGTTAAAAAAAAAAGATTTTTGTAAAAGATAAAAATAAAAAACCAAAAACTTGGTTTTTTTAATTTTTCATATAAATTTTGAGGTTATGTGAAAAAAGTGTTAATGCAAAAGTTTTAGACCTTTTTATTACCTACTTTGCCATTTGACTTTTTTCGATAGGACTTTTAGTTTTGCCGGAAATCGAGAAAAACCGTTTTTTACCCTTAAAAGCTCACCCCCATCCCCTTCCCGACCTCAGATCGCCCGTAAATTATTTTTCCTTTCATTTTTATAATATTCCCCTCCTTTTCTAATGGGTTTCATCCTACTATTATTTTTTTTCACTTTTTATTATTTTTAAAGGCTTCTACCCTGGTCTACATATACAAAATGTAAGGACAGAACATACACAAGCTCGCACCTTTTTTCTTATAGGGGTAGCCAGAAACAAAACACGCATGCTTCCATACTCCCTTTGCTTCGTCCACGTTCATAACATTTGTTCAAACACGTGAGAACTGCTATGACCCTGACGTTTTTGAAGGACACCACCAAAATATCAATGTGAGTCTTTCAAAGGCTTCCCGACCTGACGTCTGTCGTATTAATCCATTTTGTTAATCGCCTTTGTAAAATATTATGTAAAATAGCGTTATAAGAATTGAACATAATGGGGTTTATTCATAAACGATGACTAAAGATAAGTAACGTGTAAACGTCAAAAATGTATGGTTAAACAGTCGCTAATCACTGCTTAACTTTAAGCATCGTTTATGAATAAAGGGGAATAAATGTACAACAATGTATCGACAATTCAGATTTATTAAGGGCAGCAGGGTTACTTTCATTCATCTTCTATCGATTGTGTTTGGGGCTACCAATATCGCTGGACAGGATATTAATTTAGATTTGTTTTAGTTGTAATGGGAATCATGTCATTTGGTTTAAATACGTTTGTATTTTTATTATTTTACTAAATGTTGCCCGCGACTTCGTCTGCGATCTGGGATGAAAAGAAGCCTATGACATCCGCCAGATCATGATCTACCTATGTGTCAAATTTCATCCAAATCCGTTCAGCCGTTTTAGCGTGAAAGCGTAACTAACAAACATACTTTCCCAAATATAATAGTAGTTAAGATTTGTCTTTTAAATAGATTATTTTAAATTTTCTAAATGTGAGAACGTTGTAGGCCTTGTAGACCAGATTTGTAGACCATTTTCTATTTTGTTAAGTACCTGGTACTTTTTGGCAGCCCTACACTGTCCTCCCATACCTGTTAACACTGTAATTTGAAGACATTGTAAAAGCCAATTATTTTTAAAAGAGTAACCGTGGAGCTGCTTGCCGTCTCTTCTCCATGGGAAACGACCCGTTGGAACAGTGCCTAGTTCTGACTTGTGTCATAGGTACCCATGTAGTATATGAAATAAATTATTTTGAATGCTGGTCGACGCGACCTTAACCGAACGCAGTCTAGTTGCACCTTACCTTAACGTCACCAAGCAGCCAGCAGACACGGGGGGACATGGAGGCCATAATTTAAACAAATCAAATCATTTATTTTTACAGAAAACACTGTTATAATGGTGCTATAAAACTTACATGTTTGAAGTGATTCTACCGTAAGGCATGCAAAATGTATACAATCATAAAATAGTATTAAACATATAAAACAATCATAAACCATTTTCAGATATTAAATTAATGCAATATCATACAGATTAATTATTTATTTAATAAATAATTAATCTTGTGGCTAAGTAATAACAGCCGCACGGGTCGATCGATCAAGTTAAGCTACGCTTGCCGCGGTTGGTCCGTGGATGGGTGACCATTTTCACATACCAAGTCCCCTCCGTGCCTCGGAAAGCACGTTAAGCCGTTGGTCCCGGCTGTCATTCGTGGATCTTTGACAGTCGTAACGGGTCGTCAGTAGCCCGAAAGTCTGACAACCAGTCTTACCAAGGGGTATCGTATTACCCAGTAACTGGGTTGTGGAGGTCAGATAAGCAGTCGCTTCATGTAAAATACTGGTATTCAGCTGCATCCGGTTAGACTGGAAGCCGACCCCAACATAGTTGGGAAAAGGCTAGGCAGATGATGTTATTCTTAGTTTTTTACCCTGTGACCAACCCCTGGATCCATCATTGCTTTGACCAGTATACACTGCATAGCGGCTTCAGCTACCACGTTTAGTCTCAAGCATATGTCATTTACCTTTCGAATTTGGTTTTTTATCGGCGCCCAGATAACATTGAGCGTGGGATTTATAAATCTTTTATCTAATCTTTTTTACACGCACTTCATTCAATTCGGCGATTTTTATTGGTTTGGGAACAAAATATCGAAGTCAGAAAAATCAAATGATTAATTTGCTCTTCATGGTTTGACTTTCCGTTTGTAACTAGCTGTTTTATTGCGCTTTCGTTTGCCTTCAAAACTCATTGTCACGCACAAAGTAGTTGAACTGTCAAAGATCCTTTCTCAAAGGACCTCTACAGTACAGTACCTATAGATCTACCAAGGAACAAGTCTCCAAAATGTCCAATTTCTATCTTTCGTAGTTTGGGCTGTGCGTTGACTGTACATATTTGTACAGTCCCATAGATAGCTGACCTCTGTACTTATATATAAATAAAAATAAAAAGCTTTTCGTTGGTAAGCGCATCACTTGATGATAGAATGGCTGGACCGATATGCCTTGGATTTAATGGTCCTTTTTTATGTGGGATTTTTGTATGTACTATTTCATCAGGACAACGTCTGTTGGGTTAGCTTGTGGATAAACACAAGGTGGCAGGGACATCAGGGAATTCAGTACATGATTCTGAACCCTCTCCGTTGTTTTTCATGGTAACAAGTTGTGCGTCGATATTGCCATCCTCTATATCTCAGCAAATAATGAAGCCTTAGAGAAACCAAAATACATTCTAAAACAATACAACTCCTAACGGTATATTTATATGAGTCACTTTGTGATTTGTGATATCATAAAGGTGTGGATTACTAAGATGGTTACTGTACGTACCGCTATGAAGCTATCGTGTTACAGGCTGATGTTTTCAATGCCAGATGCGCTAGATAAATATGCACACGTTAAAAAACTCTATTTTTCCATGTATCGCTTGCATAAATTGTAAATAAGATGGCTTATTTTTTTTTATTGTTTACTATGTACGCTTTTTACGTGCACGTCTTTCTACATCGATGTCAAATCATTTATTTCAAACAGGCACTTATGCTATGGTACTTTTGAACGTCAAAAATGACAAAAAAATAGAATCGATTCTAGTCGCCCCTTCTAAAAGGTAGTTTTCTTATGGAGAAGAATGGACAAGAAACTCCACCGATACTAAAATGTTTTACAATATTTTGCGTACATGAATTATATAATTATGTGTGAAGACTATGGACATAGAATAAAATTACTACATATATCATACCACAATGGATAAAATAATTAAAAATTAAACCTAGATCGATAATTTGCTTATGTGATAGATACATGGTGCTCACATATTACCAAACATTACAAAAGTAGAAGATTTCATTAAAAAAATAACAAGTAATAAGTCAGTGTGTCATCGTTCTCACATGAATAATTTTAACATGAATGATGTAACCAATATTTTAAAGTATATGAGTGTCTGTGTAGTTTTTGTTCATTCTTCTCCACTAGCTTTGCAATGGGCAACTAGCTTCATCCTTCTGACTGACCGACTCCTTGACAATGCCTGTAATTGGTTTTATTGAAACAAATACTTTGAGTTTGAGGTTATCTCTTCCATGATTTGTAGATAAGCCGGCCCTAGCAATATCTGGCCAGGAGGTGAAAAGAACACTGCAGGTTTTTAGTCAATACGAAATGGGCAAAACCTTACGCATTGAGCCTGCGTGGTGGATTACAGCCCACGGCTCTAACGAAGAGGAGGCCTGTATCTCAGTCTTGGGGATATTATAGGCTGATTATGCTGTCCCTTCATATCGATAGTAACCGTCATAGGGCCTGGCGACCGCGTACCGAAAGACGAAGCGTTGGAAGGCCTCCCACACGGTGGACTGATGACCTCGTCAAGACCGCGGAAATCCCCTGGATGCGAGAAGCACAACCGGTCGAAGTGACGATGCTTGGGGGAGGCCTATGTCCAGCAATGGACGTCTTTCGGCTGAAAAATATCGATACTGAATCGGCTTTCCAACGTGGTCTGTTCAACGTGGTTCATAATCTATACAATGCACATTTTTACAAATATAACATTCACTTTCTTCATCTTTTGTCTGGGGTTACAGAACAAACTATCTTTGCATTATTGAAGCCCATTTCATTTTCAACTTTATTTTTATTTACTGTAAAGTACAAAATTGTTTAACACCATTGGAGCTTAAAACTTCTCAAAGTAATATTTGGACGTTCAGTTTTCAGTTTTATTTCATGCGTTGTAAGGTTTATAGTTACATGTATACAGCCCGCGTTAGACATGCTCCAATTACCGTCAGCTTCAAACTTCAAGGAAAGTGAACGTTTTTTTGGTGGTTCGCATAGAAACTGCAAATACCATCGTGTGGGTTTCAACTACACGATCTGATACTAATTTTAACCCAGTTAAGCGTGACCGATTAAGCTAAGGTTAGGTTAGGTTAAGCTATGCTTGCCGCGGTTGGTCCGTAGACGGGTGACCATTTTCACATACCAAGACCCCTCCGTGCCTCGGAAAGCACGTTAAGCCGTTGGTCCCGGCTGCCATTCGTGGATCTTTGACAGTCGTTACGGGTCGTCAGTAGCCTGAAAGTCTGACAACCAGTCTTACCAAGGGGTATCGTATTACCCATTAACTGGGTTGTGGAGGTCAGATAGGCAGTCGCTTCATGTAAAATATTGGTATTCAGCTGTATCCGGTTAGACTGGAAGCCGACCCCAACATAGTTGGGAAAAGGCTCGGCAGATGATGATTAAGCGTGACCGATCACACATAAATGTCATATTTAAAAAAAAATACAATAAAATAGAATTGATTTTAATGGCCCCTCCTATATGGTATAGTTTTCGTCACAGAATAACTAATAGTACGGTTATCGTATGGAGAAGAATTGGTTAGAAACTCCACCGTTACTCTTTTAAAATGCCTTAGAATATTTTGTATACATTAATTATTATACTATAATAATACATATGTGAAGACGATGAGAAATAAAATAAAATTACTATACCACAATAGGTAAAATAATTAAAAATGAAATCATGACACATAATTTCTTTTTTTTTTATCTTCATTTATGCGTGACCAAAGTCACATCTAACCAGCTGAAATTATATGCTAAGTGCATATAATTTCAGCTGGTTAGATGTGAGCCAAAGCAAAATATATTTTTGCATGAAGGAAATAATGTCCAATGAAAAGTGATCACCTTCTTTCAGGTTGTTATTTAAATTGAGGACAGTATTAATACACTTTTTTATAGCTATTACTTTGGACTTTCACGAGCTGATGCACGAATTTGTTTTTTATCCGTGCCTCGAAAAGCACGTTGAGCTGTTAGTCCCGGCTGTCATTCTTGGATCTTTGAGTGTCGTTACGGGTCGTCGGTAGCCCAAAAGTCTGACAACCAGTGTTATTAAGTGGTATAGTGTCACTCAGTAACTGGGTTGTGGAGGTCAGACAGGCAGTAGCTCCATGTAAAATACTGATATACAGCTGCATCTGGTAAGACCGAAAGCCGACCCCAATGTTGGGAAAAGGCTAGGAATTTTGATTGACGTCTAATACTGAAGTGGTGGCAAAGATGTCGGTTTCTATGCCTTTGATTCGTAGTCCAAGACCGTGCCCTAACGAAAGCGATCGTCGCGCAAACACACATTTTGTTCGACAAACCCCCAATCGCGTCGTCGCGCTTATAGAAGGCCTTCCGGTTTTCCTATCAAATGAGTGACACATGAACACAACGATCGCTTTCGCTCGACCGATGGCTATTGTTAGGACCCGTGGCGTGCATTGCATAAAGGCATAAAGCAGTGCCTACCTCAATAAATCACCATAAGCCTGTCAATTACATTTTAGTGAGTGTACCCCACAATAAAGAAACTCACTAAATTATCATACCTAACAAAAAACAAAATCTTCATATAAACTCGCGCGGCAGTAGGCAGTCGCCCGACGGCCGCGGCCTACTCGGCTCCCGTACTATTCGCACATTGTTATTGGTCTTTACTCGTTCAAGTTAATACGACGAAATTAAATTCCTGCCTACCTATTCTGAAAACCAATGCACGCCACTGGTTAGGACACGGGGTAACACTGAAGATGTTCCTCTGTTCTAAATTAGGTCGTGCACCTGCTTGTACAGCCTTAGTTACGCGTCACGCATACAAATGCCTTATCAACATGGGGTAACCTGGGGTGGGGGTAACCTGTCTACTCCGAATTAGTATCGGCCGAATGTTCGGCTGTTTCCTGCTACGAAGTTACTATTTGGTTCGGTCGGTTCCGATCCTACACTCCTACACTCTTTCGAATATTGACTTTGGTACCGACCCAACTGAGCCGATCCGAACATTTTTCGCATTTTTCAATAATATTCGGTTCGGCCATGTGTCGGTCCGAACCGAACATTCTACTTTGCACTTCGGAGTAGTCACTAGGGGTGTCATTATGACAAATCGTGCTTAAGAAAGATACTTAGTGACGGAGGCGATGCTCTACAAAGTCGTTTTTTTTTTTAAACCCCGGTTTCGGCCTTGACTTCGTCGTCCTTCTTAGGTGTCAGGGTAATGGGTGGGTAAAAGGGACGACAGACCAAAGGCACAATTCATGTATCTTTGAAAACATTCGCATTCCAACCTCAGTCTCATTCGATCAAAAATATCTCTAATTTCCTTGTATTTTTGACAAATTTTTGAAATTGATTGTCGCTGAGATGAGATTGCGACTAGATTTGGTACGTTTTTTATTACAAGAATTTGCCTTCGAAAATGCGGGTGTACTATAGGTAATCTTCTGCCTAACACTTCTTGGAAAACAAGCGAGCTATTATGATATGTGTAAAATTACCTGCACCTAATCAACAAGGTCAAACAGCTACTGCTTAGAAACTCCTATTCCTAGTTCCTATTTCAGCAAAGCCATATATGCAGTATGAAAACATGAGGAAGATGATAATACAAATAACATACCTAAATACACGTGTTGTTCTCAAACAGCTCATAAGCAGTGGTATCATCAATTAGCATCAATTGCCATGCATGCTCACTATTAATTCTACGGTAATGCATTGGCACTCGACGTGATGAACGATTTTTGACCGTAATTTGTAGTTTCTGCATTAGATTGTCCACCATTTTTTTATTGTCTTCTTCGTTGTATCGATGATTTCAAGTTATAAAGGGTGGCAAGTAAGGGTTATGGCAAGGATATCGACTTGCAAACTTGAAACATGAATTCAGGATATGATTCTGCACCTTCTAGCGTAGAAACTTTTGAGTCGATTATCAAAAAACGAAAATCTGCTGTTTCATAGAACAGTGTCTACGCGGTCAACATGTATGGAACAGCTAATTAGTTTAAAATAACCGACGAACAATTTCAACACATTCAGATTTTGAACCCCCGTTCAGAATCATGTATTGAATCCAGGGTTGCGCGTCGATCCCTGCCATCCTGTATAAGTTTCGACCAACATTCAGTTGCGTCGACAGCGTTAGCATAATTGGCTTCGCACAGGTCTTGAATAGTGCAGCTGGTATTACACAGAGAGCACGACAAGATATTGTTTGAGATGTAGTTCGGCAATCGCATTGTAGCTCATTGGAGTACCCCAACCTGACTGAGTTGTGCCTGCAGTGGCCAACCTGGCTTCGTAGTCGGTTTAGGGATATCCAGGTAGGTCATGGCAGTTTGTGTGGCCCGCTGGGAACTTTTATGCAGGCTCACCATAGTTTGATTAAGATATGATTCGAGAAGCCACAGACATTTTCGTGCTAACTAAAATTAATGAAGGTTATTGCTATCCTTTGCTAATTAGTTAACCTAGAAATAGAGAGAGCTCGGAACTGTAGTTACATTATAAGCTTCATTTATTTTTTTTTGTTTTTATTTAAGGATTTTTATGTGGTGACGTCTAAGCTACATAATAGTTTCGAAGTTGTTCTATGTAAGTTTCAACGGTGTCTCTAAAATTGTCAACGCCTAAGTGAAACAGTCACAGGCGTTGCGTTGCACTTTCTAATAGGTGAGTCGTGGGCCTGTTAGCCAACCTATAACACAACTGGCTTCTGCCCGAGAATTCGACCGTATGGAGTCAACTATATCATAAAACATATCCTATGGCACTTTACAATAGTGTTACTTTCTATCAGTGAAAGAGTTTTTGTAATCGTATCAGTACTTTCAGAGATTACCTCTGAGTCCTCTGACAAATAAGCAATTTTGCCTCTTTATAATATTAATTTAGATAAAACCTCTGCTAGCTCTTCGAATTTCTTTCAATGACTTTTCATCAGAATCTCCATATCATCATCTGTTAGATCGGTTTCTATTCTAACCAGATGCATCTAAATACTAGTATTTTACATTTAGCGACTGCCTATTTATTCTTCACGACCCAGTTACTGGGTGCGCGATACCCATCGGTAAGACTGGTAATGGAATACTTTTAGGATTCTGACTCCCCGTAACGACTGTCGATCGTTTCAAGGTCTCGACAGTACTACAAAAATCATTCCATCAATTTCCAAGATGGCGTTGTATGAAAAGTACCTCGCAATATATTGCAGAAACGTGTCCCATATTATTTTTATAGCGCCATTTTGATCAGGAGTTACGATCTAAGACGCTGTAAAGTCTAGTTATAAAATCAGAATTCTGGGCTATTTCTCCGCGTCAATTTATTTCTAGTCTTTCGCAGTGGTTGACGTCAGTGTCTATATATCCAAGACCAAACTTTTATTTTCAATCGTCCTTGAGTTTTAAAAAGTGAAGATGGTCAAGTGGATTCGGATAAAAATGACGCATTTTCGACTAAAGGCTTGTATATAGTTCATCGTTGAATATTTAGAGAGCTTTGAAGGATCTAGTTAGGAACTGTTCAGCCTATTCTGTAAAAATATTACCGTGAAAACTTAGTGTCTACCACAGAACAGTTAAACGGAGTTTTCTGGTCTGTAGCGTGCAGCGTGACAACATGCTTCTCGTGTATTTGAGCACCGTACTCAAATAAAGGAGGGACTCGTCGTCAACGGCTGCTGTTGCCTCTGTCGTCGACGGGTACCGCTCGTGTGTATGTACAGACGCCAGCAGGTCAAGCTACCCGAAACTGTCAAATTTTCCCAATTAACCTTGAACCATAATGCTTTAGCGATAAAGTTGAAAATCTATTAAAGAAATTTGACAGATTGTAGTAGCTTGATGTGCTGGCGTCTGTACACTAAGGTGGAAGTGACGTGTAAATATAGCGTGACTGAATCCCTAGCATCAGGTCGAATGACAGCTACCTCACATAAGTTTTTACGGTAAGATTTTTACAGAATAGACCCCCTGAACAGTTCCTTACTAAGTCCTTCAAAGCTCTCTAAATAGTCAACTATAATATGCTATAAACTGGGGAGTTTGTTGCGCCACTTCTGCTTCCCAGCTAAACCCCAGTAGGTGTTGGTGTAAATTCGCACGGTGCAAAACTCGCACTAGTGCGAATTTACTCCCTCTTTGCATTGAGTTACTGTGCGAGTTTACAGTCCAAGAAAGGTAGTGAAGAGAGTGGAGGCCCAGTGGTTACGACCGCGCCGTACGAGTTGTAGGTCGTAGGTTCGAACCCTGAGAGGCGCGTTACTTTGTGTAAATTATTTCATCACCACTGGCTCTCAGAACGGTCGGTGGACGGATGCTTCATTGTATAGACTCATGATAGCACAAGTCTTAGTGATTTTTGGTTGCTATTTAACATGAATAATCCTGTATTATTTTGTAAAAATGATAAATAAATAAAAAAAACGGTGAAGGAAAATATCATGAGGAAACCGGCATGTCCTAGAACCAAAAATTCGAAGACATCTACCAACCCGCACTGGACTCGTGTGGTGGATTACAGCTCACTCCCTCCCTCTCACAGAGGAGAGGCCTGTGTCTCAGCAGTGGGAGTGGGCTGATTATGCTAATTTGGCACTGACTAGGAGATGAGAATCATGAGTTTCATAAATATTTTCTACCGTTGACGATTATTTCATGTAGCAAGATTTTCTTATTACCGATATCATTATCTTTATCAACAATCTGCATGCCAACCGTGGCGGATACATTGTTATCGCTCACACGTATTGAGCAGTATCTAGAGGTCTATTTAAAAGGCTTATTTTTAGCAGTAAACTTTCCTTTCTTCCTTTTTTTAGTTAAACATCGTTGCCCCACACTAGGAATTTCTCCTGTGTCGTGGGTGCGTTTACAGACATATAAACTCACATACACAAACAGCCAGACCCGGAACAACTAATTGTAGGTCATACAAATATTTGTTCCGTGCGGGAACGCGCGACACGCAGCGCAGCAGTCAATCGCTTAACCACTGCGCCGTCAAACACTTTGTTTCTAACAAAGAGCATGACAGGATTGACAGGTTCTAGAGACGGCAGTATAATAATATTATTGCATTGGGCTGTTCATTGATAGTGGGGTGAACATTCATAATATTAATGTAATTTAATTTTAAGCTGTTGAGTTTCCTAATAAATAAATTATAATAATAATAATTATTGACGCCGAAATTGCGTTGAGCGGATACTTCTGTCACGGACCGTCAGTCTCTAATTCTATACGTCATAGGTGTCGTAGTGTGCGTGCGCGTAAACGGCCTAGCCTTTTCCCAATTATGTTGGGGTCGGCTTCCAGTCTAACCGTATGCAGCTATATACCGGTATTTTACATGGAGCGACTGCCTATCTGACTTCCACAACCCAGTTACTGGGTAATACGATACCCCTTGGAAAGAGTGGTTGTCAGACTTTCGGTCTTCTGACATGACAACCCGTAACGACTGTCAAAGATCCGCCAAAGATGTGCTTTCCGAGGCACGGAGGGGTCTTGGTATGTGAAGATGGTCACCCATCCACGGACCGACCGCGGCAAGCGTAGCTTAACCTGATCGATCGACCCGTGCGGCTGTTATTACTTAGCCACAAGCCCCTCTTGTAAATGAAATGAACTTTCTTGTTGACAATGCCGTCTCTATAGCAGTGGCGGCCGAGCAGTCTTCGTTCTCTGTGCTTTTTAAGAACCAATTAATCATTCATTAATCATGACGAATGACGTCCACTGCTCGACATAGGCCTCCCCCAAGCATCGCCACAACGACCTTTCATATATCTCCTGTACCCTAATTGCGTAACCGACTATCAATTTCAATCTGAATCATTTTGAAGGATATTGCTTATTCATTGCTTCATATGTTCGAAAAATTTGTCCGCTCAACAACGTAAATAACGCAATGAATGTTGTTGAACTGTCAAAATGAAACCTTTTGCTACTGATAATAGTGTGTTACGCAGTTATCCCACTGCGTCCAACCGATTCCACCTTTTGCAAAGAGACCTTTGACCTTGACCCTGATGACTAGACTGATGACCTTTACCAGAGGGGCAATTCTCGTAATTTTAAGAACGTTCACAGGCTGATCTCAGTCTCAATCTGTCAAAAAATACTTCTAATTTCCCTACATTTTGACAAGTTGTTGACATTTGTTTGTCGCCGAGATGAGACTGCGACTAGATTTTGAACGTTTTAAATTACGAGAATTGGCCTTCTGGTCATCAGGCCCCGTATGAGGCCTATTTTAATGTATAATTCGATTGTCAAATCCCTTGCCAATTTTTATGATTAGTCGTTGTTATTTTGGCTGGCCTACCTCAACAGATAATGTATAAGTAGGTAATGAAAGACTTGGCAACAGATTCTGTACTAATATAATAAAGATGAAAGAATTTGTTTTTTTTTTTTTGTTTGACCGCGCTAATCTCTGGAACTACCGGTGGGATTTGAAAGATTCTGTTTTCATTTGATGGCCCAATTCCTAGGAATGTTATAGGCTATTTATCATCAGGCTACCGTTCTTAACAGAGCAAAAAAAGTCAGGGAAAACGCAAAGGTAAAACGAAATGCGGGCGGGCGGGAAATTCTCAGGTCTACTGAACCTTGGAGCTGTGAAAAAAATCAAACTTCTAAGCCAACGCAATCAAAATATACAGCCGTTTATGCCGCAAATTTCCAAAAATTTTCGACACTCGCAAGGGAATCAAAACCTACAGGGTACTTCCCGTGCGTGAACTCAGAATCTTGAAATCTGGTACGAAACAACGTCTTATAGCACAGATAAAGGAAAAATGGCGAAAACCGTAAATTTTTAGTTAAGTACGTCATATAATAAAAATATTTTTAATAATTTTAAATTGTACGGAACCCTCGGTGCGCGAGTCCGACTCGCACTTGACCGGTTTTTTTTAACCTTTGAACGCCAGAGTATAAACGTACCGCCGTACCCCTGACCTTTTTCTGTCAAATAACCTTCATAAAAAATAGGGATTCCAGTAATGATTTAAATTGTTTATTTCATAATATGATGCGACGTGTCATATATTTAATTTTGTGACGTTGGCGTTCAGGGTAAGATTTCGTTTGTCACATATATGTGACAATGGCATTCAAAAGGTTAATGAACTTCCGTTAATATTAACTGCTAAATGCGAGGAAACAGATTCCATACTACGCTGTTGTACTGGCCGCGATGATGATAAACCGCTGGAATTATAATTTATCAATCAATTAAATTCATTCATTCATTTACTGACAGACAACGCACTACCTAAACCGCTGTTTCTAGACTTGATGATTTTTTTTACTCTTTGCAAAAGAGTTCACACCCAAACCGTCTTATTACAAAACGAAACTTAATTTTAGTTCTAGCCTATACTATTGAGCCAGCACTTGTATTTCGAACTTTATTTCGATTTAGGAAAAGTTCTTAATACTAAAATGACAACTTAGCACCGAACTTAGCTGTCATTTTTGTACAAACAACTGCATTTCTCTATCAGATGGGTTCTTAATTCAATAACTGGGTCAGTGGTTTAAGCCTGATCGAAAGAAAAACCTTGTTTTGTAATAAGGGGGTAAAGGTTTGAATACTTTCAAGGGCACTATACAGCTATAGCTGTCATAACGATAAAACATCTATTGTGTCTCGTTTACCGCCGAAACCTGTTAAATAGGGGATGAAAGTTTGTATGGAAGTTCGTTATTTTTGCCGATGGGAAAGCCCATCGAGCGCATGGCTTTTAAAAGCTTTGCGCATGGCTTTTTAACACCCGTCTGGTCGGAGGATCCTCCCTTTTCGATGGAGGATGAGTGAACTTTACACCCTGTTCCTCATACCTCCAAAAGCTATATGGTTAGCCGCTGGTTTAGTTAACCTTGCTTTTGTACATAATTTTCAATCAATTTCAAATCAAAATCAATTTGTAAAGAACATGCCCTGTAAACACAAATGATTTATCACTGATTAAGACCCTTATCATAAAACCCAAAGGTCAACAACACCTTATCGACTGTTAAGATCTAAATTCGTCTGAAATATTTTTTAATTTTTTTTTTGGGTAAACTTCACAGACGTTTTATATAGGATATCTTAACACGAGAAAATAAATAAAATCAGATTTTCTAAACTCATACTTCAATTAAGTACAATTCCTGCCGGTCCCTGACCCCAAACACGATCATTTTTTTTTTAATCGTGGTTAGATCCATCACATCTGTGGAGTTTTGCTAGCTAATTTAATTTGACCCTGTTGACAGAGTATCAAACTGTAACCGTGAATTCAATAGGTACATGATTCTATTTCAATTACAGGTGCGAAACATTAAAAAAAAAAATACTGTTCCATACATTTTGACCGCGTAGGTATTGCACTTTTCTATGCAAATCTGTTTTTTTTTAATAATAATCAGCCTATAATGTTCCCGCTGCTGGGACACAGGCCTCCACTCTGTGACAGGGAGTGGGCTGTAATCCACCAAGCGGGCCCAGCGCGTGTTGGTTTTTTTTATAAGAGACGACATATTTCTAGAACCCTTCTAGAATCATGCGCTGAATTCATGGTTCCAGTATGCGCGTCGATGTTCCTGCCACCCTGTATTCTGTGCCTTAATTTCTGATTTCTCCATTCACAGCGCAAGAAAACCACGATAGAAGTCCTCGACCGACTCGAAACTACAATAAAAAGTATTGAGAGAGATGGGCAATACAAGGAGCAGACCCACAAGCGGGTCATAGGCTACATAATGGCGTACTCCGTCGGGCTATATGTGCTGTTCGCCATACTATACTATTATATGTATGTCGGCAAGAGTCAGCATTGGATGTACTCTCTGCTGTATGCGTCACCGTTATTGGTTCTGCCTATTTTGTGAGTATTATTCTTAGTAGTAATACCATTTAAACAAATCTCCATTAAAACCATACCATTACCATTTTTTTTACCATTTAAATAAACTTTTTTCTTTCTTTTCTTTTCATTTCAATTGTCCAAGCCTTAATCTGGACCAATGATGAGTGAAGATTGTTTTTATTAGGGCGGGTTGTTTCACTTCCACTTGACGCACGCGTATACGTCAGACATGGCGCTAACTATCGTCAAACCAAAAAAAGCGTTGTTTCAAATTATGATTTAAAAAATTATGGCGTATGTACGTATGTTACGTTAACCGAGCGTTTGAAACAACCGGATCTATATCACCAATCTTGGCAAATTAATTGATGATCGCAGTATGTTAAAGATAAGGAAGGCTGCACCCTAATTGGGTAACACACAATCAATCAGAGAAACAAACTCAGAGGTCACAGTTTCTTCTAAAGTCCAGACATAATCTTGGTCAGATCATATGAAGACCATGTAGATCGATGTCCGAGATGGTTTTTTTTGATTGATTGATCGTGTGTTACGCAATTAGGGTGCTGTTTAAATGTTCCTTGACATATACTTTTACTTACTTTTAATGATATTCACTTTCAAAGAAAGGTGCGTAGTGTAGGGGTCTTAGTACCACGGAAATATGTACGCCCTGGCAGAAGCCAGAATAAACAGGGTTATTTACACAGTGCAAAAAATCCTCTGATTTAAATCCATTTCAAGAAAAAAAAATGAGGTTTTAATAATTCGGATTGCGCAAAAGCAACCGCCATGACTTATTTTAAACTAGCAGCGCCCCGCGGTTTCACCCGCATAAGTGTTGATCCCGTGAGAATATCGAGATAAAAAGTATCCTATGTGTTATTCTGATGTATAAGCTATATTACTGTAAAGTTTCATCAAAATCCGTGCAGTAGTTTTTGCGTGAAAGAGTAACAAACATCAATCCATCCATCGTCAAAAACTTTCGTGTTTATAATCTTAGCAGGATAGTAGAAAGTTGTACGGATATTTAAAACATCATTTATCGCAATTAATCTTATTAAGAAATTATGGAACCCATTTTTTTTATTGTTTATTAAGGCATTGACTGCCACCACGGTCACCGGAGTCCGCCAACTATAGATTAAACACATTTCGTCTTATTACAAAACGAAACCTAACTTTAGTTCTAGCCCAAACTATTGAGCCAGTACTTGTATTTCGAACTTTATTTCGATTTGGGCAAAGTTCTAAATACTAAAATGACAACTTAGCACCGAACTAAGCTGTCATTTTTGTATAAAGAACTGCATTTCTCTATCATTTGGGTTGTTAATTCAATAACTGGGTCAGTGGTTTAAACCTGATCGAAAGAAAAACCTTGTTTTGTAATAAGGGGGATTAGTATGTCAGTCGTTATAACAATAATATAAAGTCTCTTGATTTTTGTTCCAGAGTAATATTCTTAAGGTCAGCTATATCTTGGTACTACAACTGGTCCCTTAACAAGAATAGGCTGAAACTAAGCAAGATGAGAGAGGAAAAAAAGAAGATTCTAGAAGAAGTTATGAATACTGAGACATATAAGGTAAGCAGGAGAAGACCGCATGATTGGCTGAATTTTCGCACTACAGCACTAGACACTGCACTACGTGTTGCATTTAACTGCCCCGTTCCTCTCAGAATAAGCAAGCTGCAGAGGCAATGGGCCAGCCATATTAGCCGTAGAACCGATGACCGTTGAGGTAGACACGTTCTTGAGTGGAGACCGCGAATCGGTAAACGTAAGGACGCCCTCAGGCTGGAGCGACGATCTTGGCAGGATGGCTGGTAGCAGCTGGATGAGAGTTGACGAAAATCGAGTTGAATGGCGTGCAATAGGAGAGGCCTATGTCCAGCAGTGGACTCCTATAGGCTGATGATGATGGTGTTAATCTCGTGGTCGCAATTGGGTTCGATTCCCATCGATAGGAATTTTTGTAATAGCCCGGAGTTTGGAAGTTGGCGGTGTGATACCCCCCCCCCCGTGCCTCGGAAAGCACGTTGAGCCGTTGGTCCTGCGCCTTATCGTTCTCCGGTCATGTCGGATTGCCGTCCCATCGGGCTATGAGAGTGAGGGAAGAGTGCACTTGTGTCTGCGTATGTCTCCCGCGCCGAGGGATAGTCTTGAACTTAAGTGACAACATGTGATAACCAATTAAAATCCGACATTATCGTGCAGAATTTCTTCATGTAGCACATTTAATAACTCATTATAAACGAATCCATTGCAGGTTGCAAAAGAGATCCTAGACAAGTACGGGAGCCCGGAGGAGCAATCGAAAGCGCTGAAGCCGTTCGTACCGTCGTCCAACGTTCCCGGTAATTCCCCTAGCTCGCCGCTCCCAGGTAGACTCCTTTGTAAATAATCCGACTTTAGAGGTTTTTGGGTGAGGGTAGTTGAATAAAAGTGTCAACTTGAATTCAGAACCTTAGATAATTATTATCAAGTTTTGTAAATATCAACTGTATGTCGTACATGACAAAGTTGAAATTCCATTGCACGTAAAAAAAATATCACCTTGAACAAAAAGGTGATATTTTTTTATTTTCAATTGAAAGAAATGACAAACGGTCACTGAAATCAAATCAAATAATTTATTCGACAAAAAAAAAACAAAAATCAACTTAGATTACATAAAGCTAGAGTAATAAGTTGTGTAAGTGTCAATGAATGTAAATGATTAATAATTACAAGTCGTGTACCATATGAGGTTTACCATCGGCAAGAATAACGAGTTTCCATACAAACTTTCATCCCTTACCCCTTCAGGGAATGAATTTTCTAAAATCCACCCACAGTGTTGACCCGGTGACCCACTTTAGTTATATAAGGAACTCTTAAGCAAATTTTCAAATATTTAGGCCCAGTGGTTTAGGCTGTGAGTTGCTTGTTAGTGTCAATTTAACACGAACTCTATGTCGTATATGATATAGTTCAAATTCCATTGTAACTAAAAAAGAATGGGCCTTTGTCACAAATTGTCACTCAAAAATCAACCTAGACTACATAAAGCTAAAGTTGTAAGTCGATTAAGTGGCAATTAATCTGAATTAGGTATTACGATTCTGAATTCAAGTTTATTAAGTATTTCGGATGAGGCAGTTTAAAATTGGCTAGTTTTATTACCATGTTTATAAATTCTGTCTAAATCGGCCTTGAAACCAGTTTTCGCAGATACGTAAAAATATCTATCTTTTCCTCAGTAACAAGCAATATTCTAGCCAATATTTGAGGTGATAGAAAATAACATTTTTGTTAATTAACTTTAAAAATACTGGTATTCAGCTGCATCCGGTTAGACTGGAAGCCGAAAAGGCTTGGCAGATGAATTTGTTTTAACTTTTTAAAAGTCACTTGTAACTAGAGTCCATCATATTTGATGAACCTGTCGAATCCGGCCTACTTCAGAGGAACCGCGGTCACGTGTCCGTTGATGTTCATTCCGTACTAACGTTTTCGCTACGTTTTGTTTTTTGTAAATAATCATATTAATTATAGGCTTGTGGCTAAGTAATAACAACCGCACGGGTCGATCGATCATGTTAAGCTACGCTTGCAGCGGTTGCTCCGTGGATAGGTGACCATCTTTACTTACCAAGACCCCTCCGTGCCTCGGAAAGTACGTTAAGCATTTGGTCCCGCCTGTCATTCATGGATCTTTGACAGTCGTTACGGGTCGTCTGAAGACCGAAAGTCTGACAACAAGTATTATTAAGACGTATTGTATTACCCAGTGACTAGTTGGTGGAGGTCAGATAGGTAGTCGCTCCATGTAGAATAATAGTGCTCAGACTCAGGCTCGACTGGAAGCTACATAGCTGGGAAAGGGCTAGGCAGATAATGATAGAAAAAAATATATATATCAGAGTAATAAGTTAGTATGGAATTAACACTTTAGGGGTATGAGGAACGGGTCGTAAAGTTCACTCATCCTCCATAGAAAAGGGAGGATCCTCCGACCAGACGGGTGTTGTGTCTGGCGGGCAATTGCCCAACGATTGATGTTGGGAAATTGTGTCTATGCTAATTGCGCGGTAAACTCTGCTTGCGAGATGCAGGATTTTCGTGACGTTAGTATGACGCGTTGTTCGCATGTGGCGTTGTAGATACCGCTACGACACCAACCCCACGTGAACGCGTTTCCTCTTAATGCATTATCGGTAGTCATTTCCTGCTACCTATCAAAGTCTGTGGGGTACCTACCTAGCACAGTCCTACTGTGGCACCCAGTTGTACACAACACGATTTTCATAGTTATGCACACAACTAAAATACCTATAGAATTTAGATACTTCTGGAAATGTTTAAGCTCAAATAGTGGGCTGTTTCTTTCTCCTATCATACAGGGTGACGGGACATCGACGTGCAACCTGTTACCAAGAATTCAGTGCAGACACATCAAGCTACCACAATCTGTCAAATTTCTTTAATAGATTTTCAACTTTATCGCTAAAGCATTTGGTTCAAAGTTGATTGGGTACATTTGACAGTTTCGGGTGGCTAGATGTGCTGGCTTTGTACATGATTTTGGACAGCCCTGCGTTAACATTATTGGTCGGTTATTAAACAGACGGACAGACAGACAGACGGACAACGAAGTGATATTATAAGGGTTCCGACCTCAAATGGAAAAACGTTTAATAACCGAACAATATTTTTTTTTTTCTAAAAGCAATTTGCCAAATCACCTGGCATGCTATCTTATCTCTTTACCACCCTTGGTTGACTGGTAAAGAATGCCTAAGGCATTAAGAGCGTTGACAAGGTATGGCATTTCATACAAACTTTCAAGTCCTTGTTTTTCGAAATGCATGAACCGATTTTAATGAAACTTCCTACACATAAGCAGGATACATAGGTCTAAAAAGTTAGTTAAGAACATTTTATATATATAATATCACTTCGTTGTCCGCCTGTATGCGTATGAAGTTTCATTAAAATCGGTTCATGCCTTTCGAAGAACAAGGACTTGAAAGTTTGTATGAAATGCCCTACGTTGTCAACGCTCTTAAGTCCGCCTCTGTACCTTTTTTGTTTGCGAAAAGTTTAAATAAATAAATTTGCACTTTTGTGGGGTCCAAAATCTTGTGCTGAATCCATGGTAACAGTTTGTTCGTCGATGTCTCTGCCACCCTGTAAAGTACTTTGTAGAACCGCCTGATCTCCGTAAAAACCTTAAGACAAAGGCGTGTTTCCAGACTGAACAATTTTATCTCACCCTGCACCAGCTCAATCCAGAATTTTGGTTTGAATTTAGCATGAATAGAGCGATAAAACCACAGAGGAGGTTTTTTTGTGAATTAGTTCCCAATCCTAAAACATTACTTAGGGAATACCAAAAAAATAAAAGAAATTATATTATTATTTTATTTATATATTTATTTTATATATAAATAGTACATATTTCCGTCAAGTAGCTGGCATCTGACGTTCTCCTATCAACCTTCTTAAAATAAACTTTATATTTACATAAAAAATAACTGTAAACTAATAAAAATATTCACCAAAAAAATCATCAGCAACTCCAGGACAACTCCGTCAGAGACAACTAGCAATGACGTCCACCCCCCTCAACAACAACCGGATGCTGGTGCCGGTTGTCAACTCACCAACATCTGGATACAGAGGGGCCCGACTCAGGGTGAGTAGAACTCTTCACTTTATGTTGCTAGCCCCGAATTCCACCACGCGGATGACGTTTTCGTCAGCACTCGTCAATTCCACCTGGGTGCAGGTGCAGGCGAAAAATACAAGAAGACAAATTCCCGTAATAAAAAACGTTCAAAATCTAGTCGCAATCTCATCTCAGCGACAATCAATGTCAAAAACTTGACAAAAATGTATTAGAGGAAATTAGAGGTATTTTAGACAGATTGAGACCGAGATCAGACTGTGAACATTCTTAAAATTACGAAAATTGAACTCACTTTTCATCCACAAGAAAAGGGGTATAATTTCTGGTTTCTTTCGAAGTATATGCTAAGTACAATTATTGCAATAATTGTAATTGTGGGAATTTCTCATAGTTTATGAACGTTTGCGTTCTATAATTGAGCTAAATATTTTACAAGTATTTGACATAAATATATATTTAAGTAATCTATTATTAATAGATAATTATGTTGTCCCTAAGATGAGATTGCGACTAAATTTGGAAAGGTTAAAAAAATATTTTTTAATACGAGAATTGGACTTCTGGTGATTTAAACATGGCTAAAAAGAAATGGACATATTTTGTTCTTATCACACAAACTTTTGGAATTATTTTGCAGTCCGACCAGCTTCCACGCCCGCTTCCCGAAAGGAACCGCTCTGCTTTGGACAAAGTGGTGGATTTCCTACTGAAGGACGGCCCCAACCATCGCATGGCGCTCATATGTTCCGAGTGCTCCTCTCATAATGGTAAGCATATCTAAGTACCCGAAAGGTTATATTATGTCATCAGGTCGAGAAGGTTGAGGGAAACCACTATGCGGCAGCTAAAGGACTGGTCTCCCAACCAGATGCGGCTAAAACCTTTTTTTTATAATAAGCATATGAAACTTTTATTTTACAACAAGTTAAATGCACATTATTATCCCAAAGATATACGTACGATATGTATTGAATCCAATATTTGAAGTGTATTCCTTCCGTGTGGCATGGCACACCCTGTAGTTGTGTGATGATTTGTGTTGTTTGTTTTACACTAACATATATTTTGAATGTCTTAAAAAATATTATGTTACAAACTCAAAGCATTTAATTAAAATAAACCAATTACAGGCACTTTTGAATTGTCAAGGGGTCGGTCAGTCAGAAAGATGAAGCTAGTTGCCCAATCCAAAACGTTGTAGGTACCTGTGGAGAAGAACAGGCAAGAAACTCCACGGATACTCTTTTTAAATCATAAAATTGTTACAAAATATTAGTTACATCATTCATGTTGGCATTATACATATAATTATGTGAGAACGATGTAGAAAGATGTGCACGTTAAAAGCGTCCGTACTAAAAAAGATAAAAACATAAATTAAAACAAGCCGTGGCGGCAAAGAGATGACCAGTCCCGACTGACGGCGCCCGTTCACGAACATGACGTATGGAAAACAACCATTCAACCATTCTGAAGGGCACTTATTGATCCAACACACACGCTACCACCAGCGAGACATTTGAGTGAGCATGACATACTCTTAGGGACTACTCAAGCTTATTCAGCTCTGTTCAGCTTTTGTCCATAGAAAACATCGATTTTGTATGGAATGCGTACGCGGTCGTAAAGCTGAACGAATGCGTACGCATTCCATTCCAAATCGATGTTTTCTATGGACAAAAGCTGAACAGAGCTGAATAAGTGTGAGTGTGATCCTTAGCCGTCAGGGCACATTCAAGTTAATGAAGACGTACCCAGTAAATAGTATCTTTAATACCTCTGAGTATGGTGCCCCAGAGGTAAAAGCCGCGACTTTGCGTAAGTAATCGCGATGTAATTTGTCGCCACGATGGCGACTGTAGTGTTTCCATGTCATTTATTACAGTGTTCCACTGAAATATTGTTGTAATTATGAGGTATGAGGAACAGGGTGTAAAGATCACTCATCCTCCATAGAAAAGGGAGGATCCTCCGACCAAACAGGTGATGTGTCTGGTGGGCAACTGCCCAACGATTGATGTTGGGAAGTTTGTATATATGCTAATTGCGCGGTAAACTCTGCTTGCGAGATGCAGGATTGGCGTGACGTCAGTATGACGCGTTGTTCGCATGTGGCGTTGTAGATACCGCTACATAATTATTTTAATTTTTATTTCCCAGGAATGGCGATGGCAGAGGAATTCGACTACGTATCCTACGTGTGCGCTTACTGTGGCCGCTTCAACCCTGCTCGCAAGCAGAGGCCGGCAGCGCCCCTGCTAGCCGCCAGACCGTTGCCGGCTTTGCAGAATTCTATGCGAGGTAAGGTTTTATATCAACAGTAACGGTAGGAGGCTTTTATTGAAGCAACAGCGTGTCAACAAACATGTAATGTCCTTGCATATCAGTCTGCCCCACATTTTATCTGACTGAAATGTAGTCACGGAAATTAATTATAAGCCAATTGACACCGTACCTTTGCCGTGTTAGCCTTTTTTTACGACTGTCAAAAAAAATTGTATTAGAATAAATCATCTTTTTTTAACCGACTTCTAAAAAAGGAGGAGGTTCTCAATTCGGAGGTTTGTATTTTTTTTTATTTTTTTTTTATGTTTGTTCGGGCATAACTCCGTCGCTTGGCGACCGATTTGAAAAATTCTTTTTTTGTTGAATAGGGTACACTTCCCAAATGGTCCCATGAAAATTTTATCGAAATCGGACAAGCGGTTTTTGAAAAATCAACAAAAATCAAAAAAATGATCACAACAAAAAAGTGAAAAATAAAAACTTTTTTACAAAAAAAAAACAACCGACTTCCATAAAAACACTACAAAGTAAACAATAACTTTAATTTCGGAAGTCGGTGGCGAAAAACGTAATAAAAAAAACCAAAGACACCGACTTCCGAAATTAAAGTTATTGTTTACTTTGTAGTGTTTTTATGGAAGTCGGTTGTTTTTTTTTTGTAAAAAAGTTTTTTTTTTTCAAAACGTCAAATTAAGGCAAGTTCTGATGAGTGGTTTTTGAGTTACCTTTAATAATTCATATTTTTTTCCACTTAGTGTATTTTGATGATGTTATAATAACTTCCTGTCACTGATATTTACTTAGCAAGTGAAGGCATACCAATTTGTGTGAGGTAGATACCACAACTAAAAAGTTTATTACAAAAAAAAACTACAAAGAAGTCGGTGGCAAAAAAAGAAAATACAAAACAAAGACACCAACTTCCGAATTTAAAGTTATTTTTCATTTTGTAATGTTTTTTAAAGTCGGTTATTTCTATCTCACGAAGCGACGCGCGCTTTACTTGTGGTTAACAAGTGTACAACCACGCTGTGAATGTGTGTGTAAGCGCAGGAGCACTCGGTACCGTCCGAGACAATGGCGAAATCGGAATTGTGTGTGTGTGTATGTGTGTTATGTGCTCACGCTATTCGTCTTCGCGCATACATTCACAGCGTGTTTGTACACTTGGTTAACACAAGTAAAGCGCGCATCGCTTCGTGGGATACAAATATAGTAACGGTTGTGGTTTCAATACACGGATCGTTTATGGAGGTCAATTTGTTTAGCAATTAATTTCCCCGTCTTCAGCATGATATGGTAGAAAGCTTTATTAGTAAACATATTGTTTAGAATTACAGTAGTGTGACTGATAATACAATATTAGGTAGGTCCACTATGCAGGGTGGCAGGGACAAACTGTAACCATGAATTCAGCACGTGAGTTTAGACCCCATAGTGTAGAAATTTTTCGTCGGTCATCAAAAAAAAATCTTCTGTTACATAGAAAAATGCAATACCTACGCGGTCAAAATATATGGAACAGCAATATTTTTTTTAATAACCAACGAAAAATTTCGATGCTATGGGGTCTAAACTCATGTGCTGAATCCATGGTTACAGTTTGCGCGTCGATGTCCCTGCCACCCTGTATATTACCATGTCGCTTACATTTCTTTTAAAGATCTATTATCATCATCAGTCGAAAGACGTCCATTGCTGGACATAGGCCTCCCCAAGCACCCCCAGTTCGACCAAGATCTATAAAGAGAATTAATTACACTCAGAGACAATTAAATTTTGCAATTTCTCAAATGTAATGCCTTCAGTCCAACTCTGTACATTTGTGTGGTTAAAGTATTAAATAAATAACGTAGTATATAGCATTATGTATTTATGCATTATATGCATTCGTGCAGGCGTTAATAAAGTACTCTTCACCCAAGAAGGTGGATACTCAGATTCTAGACGGCCCACTAATCAGCTGGGTAAGATCAGATAAATACTTCTTTATTGCACACAACAAACATACAATTAAGTTTCCTGTCTCTTAAGATACAGGTATACCCTAGTTTAAGAGACAGGGTAACGTTAATTGTCAACAGATGAACGATCAACATGTTCTACCATATATTGTAGTAACACACTTTGTATGCCTTGCTAGTTACTAGTATATGTTTTTTTTTCTCACCATCTGTTCCTTTTTGATCAATAAACAATTATTATTATTATTAATTAAAAAGGTCAAGGTCAAAGACCAAGTGCGAGTCGGACTCGCACACGAAGGGTTCGGTACCACCGTACAATATTGAATACTACATATTTTTTTTAAATACTTTCTTAAAATACGTAACTTGATTTTTTCACTTTATTTTATTTTTATTATTTTTTGTTACAGTTGCTATAGTAGTTCACACTCTGTGAAAATTTCAATTGTCTACTTATTTCGGTTCAAAAGATACAGCTCTGTGACAGACGGACGGACGGGCAGTAGAGCCTTAGTGTCCGTTTACACAGACCGGCTCGGAACGGAGAGTACATTTTTATCGCGTTTAAAAAAGAGTTTTGAGTCGTGTTGATTTTCTCTTGTCACTTCTTTTTTAAATGAGAATGGTTCAGAGCCGACCTAACGCGCAGTGATATGAAAAAATCAACCTTATTTCAATGACCCGAAAATCTTTTTATAAAAATGTACTCTCGTCTCCGAGCCGGTATGTGTGAACGGACACTTAGTAATAGTGTGCCGTTGGCAACCCTAAAAACGTATAACTTACTAAACTTTCGAAGAAGAATGTTAATTGATACTTGTTTTATGATATTTAAAAGTACAAAAAGGCTGCTACTGGCTTGCAACTGGTACGCGTGTATGACCAGAGGGGCAATTCTCGTAATTTTAAGAACGTTCACAGTTTGAGGAGAAATTCTCGTAATTTTAAGAACGTTCACAGTCTGATCTCAGTCTCAATCTGTCAAAAAATACTTCTAATTTCCCTACATTTTGACAAGTCTTTGACATTTGTTTGTCGCCGAGATGAGACTGCGACTAGATTTTGAACGTCTTAAATTACGACAATTGGTCTTCAGGTCTCAGTCCCAATCTGTCAAAAATACCTCTAATTTCCCTACATTTTTGGCAAGTTTTTGACATTGATTGTGGCTGAGATGAGATTGCGACTAGAGTTTGATCTTTTTTAATTACGAGAATTGGCCTTCTCATGTGTGGACGTAAACGAGGCCAAAGGAGTTTGTAAGGATCGTAACATGTGGTGTTTTGTAGTTTCTGCTTACCCCAATGAGAAGTAGGCTTGAGTTTAAGTATGTCTAATCAAATACATGTTACCATAACTAACACTGTTTCCTCAATAACCCCCCTCCATTACACATAGGCTATGTACCTACAGGCAGTGGAGACGACTCTTCTGCGCCCAGCTCTGCGAGTGATAGCGATGATGATAAGAATCCAGGAGATGCGGCCTTGAAGCAAGGTACGTTTTATTATAACTTGAAAGAAAAAATCGCCAACCCGTCTTGATCAATACTACGAGTATCGGGTTGGCGATTTTTTCTTCACCCTGTAGCGGGACAGTAATAGGATGGTGTTATATATGTATTTAAAAAAAAACGAAGGTTTCTTAGGTTATTTATTATGCTTAAATGGTGGTTATGTTGAGCGGATAAAAATAATAATTTGCAAATTTGTAAAAGTAAACTAGAACTAGTAAAGTAACTTTCAAGTGAAGCGGCGTGATATTCCCTTAGGGGGGGGGGGGGGGATCCGAACCCCCCCCCCCCTCGGACCGCGCCTAATCAGCTTCTTACTGATTTGCTCGATTTATAGACCTTAATGTCGCCTATTAACGATCGATGAATAAATATGAAAATCGAGCAACACTTGTTGATTTATCGATCGACAAAAATGATTCAGTGTTGCATACACATTTACTTGACTTTTTTTTTCAAAAATCGAACAATTCGCCTTTACTAATAGGCTATTTATTCCTATCCTGGAAAAATTAACCGCTGGCATAAGCTAGTCAGTAAATAAATGTGGGCTGCTATTAGGCACCGCCTTTATTATGCTAACTCAAGAACTATCTATCTCTTTCTAGTTTCCGAAGAAGGCGAATCGGATCGGCCCCCTTCAGTGGAAGGGTCGCCGAAATCCCAGCATGAAAAAAAAGAAGACTGAGTGACATTGTCAATTTAGAACATTATTATACAAGGACCTTACCGGCGGTGCGCGAGGTAACATTAGAGTGGTGTGTTTGACACGAAACTAGACGTTTTTTCAAGGTGTTAGAGTTTAGTTTTTGAGTAGTTGTGCGTTGGTTGTTAATACAGTTTGGTTTGGAATAGTGAAATAGGGATGTCAATCAACTATAGTTGAGCTGAAAATTCGTAAGGAAATGTGTAAGCGAGATAATATATGTAATTCGCTTTCTTTCATCTATGTGCCTCGAAGCAATACGTAGTGAAGCGCAGTGCTTTTATCGATAAGTTTATAATGATGATGATCATTGTGCGATTTTTCTATCGATAGTCGTGCGGCTTTGTGCTTGCTTTTGCGTCGAGTTTTTGGCTCAAGTATAGTTTAAATTTTTTGGCAGTGAGACTAAATATATTTTTCAAAATATATTCACGAATTGTTTGGATGTAAGCCTCGCATTTCAAAGAGGGTCAAAATTATCAATGATTGTTAGTGTTTTGTGTGTTCATTGGGTGTTCACGAATGCACCGATTTTAGTAGGCACCAAAAATTAATTGTAATTTGAAAAGTAAGGTAGTTCTAAGTCAAAATCGGCATTTCGTAGTGAAAAGCAAATATTTGTCAATAATTAAAGACAAGATGTGTTCAATTTTGAACTTTAACACCTTGAACATAAAGTATATGTATGTTTCCTGTCAAATGCACCATTGTAACTATCAAATCTGTGGCGGAATGGGTATACAGTTTTATTTAATTATTTATTCATTATGTTTATATCGAAGTCTCGATTTAGCAAACGAGAAAAGTTCATATCTCTAACTCATATTAACTCTAATAAAATATCTGCCTAACCTTTTTCCAACTGTGTTGGGGTCGGCTTCCAGTCTTAACTAGATGCAGTTGAATACCTGTATTCGACATGGACCGACAACCTATCGGACCTCCACAACTCAGTTACTGGGTACCTCTTGGTAAGACTGGTTGTCAGATTTTCAGGTTTTTGACTACCAGTAACGACTGGCAGCGAAAACCGACGGCTTAACCGACGACAGACGCATTTTCCATGGTACAGACGCCAGCACATCAAGCTACTACAATCTGTCAAATTTCTTTAATAGATTTTCAACTTTATCGCTAAAGCATTAAGGTTCAAGGTTGATTGGGAAAATTTGACAGTTTCGGGTAGGTTGACCTGCTGGCGTCTGTACGATGAGAAATGAATGGTCACCCATTCGTGAGTCTGTTACTTGGCCACGAGCATCTCCGTAAAAGATACATTAGATGATATAATACTTTACATCTCGTTTGCTGGATGGAGACAGTAGCATTCGATCTCGATCGGTCATTGGTTTGACGACGGACAATAAATTTGTTAACATATTGTCATTTTTCGGTGTTGTGTATAAACTCTATTATGGTTGGGACGGATGACTAGAATTTAACCCTAATTATTCATTAAAACTTGATGTGTAGGTCAAATTAAATTGTCTGGCAAAACTCCACAGACAGACAATGTTCGGTCTATTTACAAATCAAGGTTTTTCTTTAGAAATAAAAATAATGATAAAAATGTTTATTTCCATTAACATACTTACTTGGTTTGCATTACAATTATTCGCATTACAAATAGTCTCCAAATCAAAGGAGACTCCTTTTAAGCAAGGAAATGCTTTTGTTAGGAGAAACTCCGCTCTTCTACTTAGCGATTTAAACTACTTACTACTTAAAGATTTATTAATGTATGTATTTTGTCATTTTCGTTGAAGAGAGAAAGCAATAGATTGTAAAATCTTTAATTATTAATTTGAAAATGAACTGTTTTCTCGATAATGTGAAAGCTAGTAGGTACAAAACAATTCTGATTCCATGAAGTTTTATAGATTCTATGAAAATGATATTTTATTGAATGTTATGTATTATATGTATGTATTTTATATTTTAATAGACAAGTTTATAACATGTAAATTACATGTACATGTTATGAACTGTTTTCTTAAGAGGAAACGCAGTCATGTGGTCGTTGGCGTTCATTCCACACTGACGTAATAATAATACAACGTTGAACACCTCTGTTTTCATAATTTTTTTTTGTTTTTTAGCGTAATTATTTAAATAATAGAAGAAAAATGATGAAATGTAAAAAATTACGTCAAAAAACAACACATAAGGACATGTCAGTGGTACACGTTGTATCGTAGGAATACGTTACAATGGAATGAACACCATCGACCACGTGACCGCGTTTCCTCTTAACCTCTCTCTCTAAACATCAAAGTTTTGAGAAAACACATTACTCCCTACTGCCATCTGACTTCCATAATACACTCCTGAGCTCCTAAATCGCGCCACCCTGCACTTTTTTTTATAGAATTCTATGACTTTTTAAATGGTCTTGAATTCAAATTCGACACAATGACGACACCGAAATGTTGGCCAGTACGTCGGTTTCAAAACTGCATAAAAACTTTTTCATTGGCTCATTATTATTTTGAAGTTTCAGACCCTTATGCCTCACATGGAATTGCATGATGGCTGGATTGGCTCGGTAGGAGTGTATTTTATTACTATTTATCCAAAACATTTGATCTTCCAATAGTTATCTAATCATTCGGTCATCCGCCCCAATGTCTCCAACGAATACAAGAGAATAAGCTTTTTACAAACAAAAATATAATAAGTTTAAAATAACAATTTACGTGCCTTGTAACTAAACTAATAAATTATTATTCATTTTATTTCGATCAATAAATAGATTTAAATATGAAGTAAAAGTCATGGTGTCGTGGGACACCCGGTTGGGACGAAGTTCTTTTCGCTGTTATATTATGGTGGTGGTGATGGTATTAAATAAAACTAGCTTCATCTTTCTGACTGACCGACCCTTTGACAATTCAAAAGTGCCTGTAATTGGTTTAGTTGAATTAAATGATTTGAGTTTGAGTTTGAAATAACAGGCATAATGAAAAGAATTAACAATGTTTGAGAGTAATTAAATGGAAAAAAGGCCGCCTATTGTATATTTTGTAGTATCTCATGTGTGTTTTATGCTATGTATTTTTGTGGTGTACAATAAAGTATATATAAATAAATAAATTAATTAAAAAATACAGCTGACGCGCATCCCGCTTGTCTATACTACAGCAATATACAGTGTTCTCCGAAGGTTAGTTGACATTTTTCCACTTCAGCTGTGACACACCACATTATGATTTAAAATTGTAGTGATTAAAATGTTCGAACTGCTATAACGTTTTTATTGACTAATTCAACTGCCTTTCGCTTATCATAAAAAGTAATCAAGTAATCCCTTAGGAGTACCTGATTAGTTTTTTTATTTTAAATCATGTGGCAGCACAGCTTAAGTGGAATATGTCTACTAGCTTTTGGAGGTCTTTGTACCTATTCATATACACACATGTAAACATAAATACTAAAGCAAAATTGTGACGGTCAATACGTTATACTTTTTGAATTAAAACTTCTTAGGCGATTCGATAATTAAACGAGAATAATTGAAAGTGAAATTTCAAGAACGCGTCACGTTTATGCACATTTCGTTACATGAGAGAGAGGAAAGATATAACTCTCTCTGTCTCTCACACAAAATCTCTCTTATTCTTTATTTTTTAAGGTTTTTTACTTCTATCCATTCGCAATTTTATTTTTCCACAATTTTTTTTGGTGTTTCTCTCATTGGCCAATTGTGCAGAGTATAACATGCGAAGGAACTTCGTCCCAAAAACAACCATAGAATTGGAACTGCCCCCCATTCATAGATTCATTATAGAATGTTTAGATACCATCTGTAGGTTCATTTTAGCTGCGTCATTATTGGTTTAGGCGTTTCGTAGTGTGAATAGAGAGCGCGTATTTTAATGTTGAGGATATGTGCTGATGGAATGTAATTGTCAAAAGATACAATCAATTTTTGGTATTTATCACTTGAAACGTAAATAAGGGTTTTCATGAAAACTTACGCCACCAGTTGGCGCCACTTTGACAATAGGTCTTCCATTTCGACAATGAATATAAAATACATGATGACTTTCATCATTCGTTTCATTCATTCGTTCATCATTCAGTCGCGACTAAAGAAAGTATAGGCGCTTTGACACTCTTGACAGGTGCTCGGACTTGACGTCTCAATGCTGCCACCTAGTGAACGTTATTTCAGAAAATCCTCATTGGATTATGTTGACACACTGCTTTAGGGGCCCACTTGCACCATAGATCACTAAATGCGTGCACTGCTAAACATATTTGACAAACATCATTCTGTCGTCGTCATCTTCAAGCAATTGACAGAAATAGAACGATGTTTAAATACGTTTAGCGTTCAGCGTGCATTTAGTTATTTGTGGTGCAAACGGCCCTGAGTAATGATGACATGTATTTGCTTATATTAATAATATTATGTTAATTTTTCGACGTCACTAAATAATAATTCATCATTAATTTTTATTTGACATGAAATTTTGAATCCCATAAATGAAACTGACAATGATGAAATAGTAATATAAATAAATATTATGTAGATAACTTCAATATTTTTAGTCAGTTTTTTTTTACAAAAAACACTGAACAATGAATTTTCTAGAGAAATACCATGAATTGATTGTTTCTTTCTTAATAAATAAATATATATTGTGCTATTAATATTATAAGAAAGACGTTTAGAATAATCTCTAAATAGATAGACTTGCTCACATAACAATAAAATATTCAAAAAAACTTGAAGAATGAATGACTTGTCTTGTTCTCACTTGTCGACACGTCTTCACGCACACATTCACAGCGTGTTAGTCCACTTGGTTACCACAAGTAAAGCGCGCGTCGCTACGTGAGATAAAAATACTGTACTATGGGAACAGCTCATGCCATGGGTTGAGCTTAAGTTACAACATGAGCTATTTCTGTTTATTAGAAGCTATATTCTAAAACATCTTTCGAACATTAAGTCGGTTGAAAACATCCTGAAAGGTCAGGAAAAATCTTTTCAAATGGTTGTGTTCATCAAGGATATTTTTAATTTCGGAATTCCGGATTTTTCGTAATTTTCCGAAACATGAATTTGACAGTGATGAAATTCTCTAGGTCGATTCCGAAATATAGTCGAGTTCCGAAACTAAATTCCAGATGTATTCGACCAGCTTAATGATGAATAAAATAATTTATGATTAGTACTCGAATCTTCATAGAGCTAACCAGACATTATTTATTGCGTTAATGTTGGCTGGTACTTAATATAAGTAGGCGTAGATTAATTTATTTTACTAAAAATAAAAACCTAACCAGAGACGTACTTACGTATGTCCGTTATGGGTGCAAATTTTTCATGGAACTATAATTTTTTGAAGGTATCTTTGTCAACCTTAGATACTTGTCGATCAACACTAGTAAATAAACTTAATTTCATGAAATAGGGACAGTGTGCCAAACCAAGCCAGCCATTTTTTCACCAATATGCACTTGCAAGAAGCCTGCTGATGATTCTTGATTACATTCTATCGACAATTTACTTCCGTCATAATACAATTTAATCATTAAAATGCATCTATAACCTAACTTAATTACGTCTCTGGCAATAATGCCTTCCAACTTCCACACGTTTAAGAACAAAAAAAAAGCATTGCTAATAATAATAAGTCCCAAGATACGTCCGTACTGCGTAAAGTATGGGTAATGAATGTCAAAGGTCTAAACAAAATGGCGCCCAATACAAATTGCGCATTACCATTCGGGCCTTAAACCTCGCAAAGGTAGGACGTGTCTTAATTTTAAATTCAACTTTAATAAATGGCCTTATTTACAACAAGTTCTTGGTCAAGAAACTACGTATTTTTGCACAAAAATATTTGATTACCTCGTACCAATTTTTTTTAAACAGAAAATTGTCTATGCAGGTCTTAAAATCTCAGATATTTTTGCAGCAGTATTTGAATAAACAATTCAACTACTGAAGTTAAGTTTTTAAATATTTTTTTCTTCTTTTTAATAACATTATTTGTACAGTTTTTAAGAAATATAATTATTTTTTTCTTTCTGTAACTTGGTAAGGGCTTTTGTTTGATTGTAAATTTCTTTTGATTTTTTTTTCTTGTCTTTTTGTTAACGTTTAATGTGTTCCTTGTACCAACAATTCCATTTATTTATTAACAGTACTAACAAAATTTTCTTTTGTCGGAACTTTGGGTGTAGCGGTCATTTTATTGAAGCTGTCACCTTTTCTTCATTAGGAAATGAATGTTACTCCAGCCCAGCTTAGCACATTTTTTTCTAGCACCGGATTTTCAACTCTCGCGGCTAAGCAGAGCGTTAAAAATCCGGAACAAGAAAAAAAAATCGCCGCGATACAAATACAACCCGGGTAAACTTGGGCTTATAATTCACAAGTGACCATGACAAAACGCCAACATTCGTAGCAACGGTGGTCATAAAAAGTGAGAGCGAGATGACACGAGACCAAATATTCACCGCTCTACTTGCACATTGTATGACCGTGACAGTTACGAGTACCAACTTAATACCGCTAAATTCGAAGTTGCCGACTTCCTACAGAAGCGTATACTCAAAATGCTTTTTTTTCTAGTCAAAATACTAATTTGCGTTTCAAAATCAAAGATGATGGTTGCATTTATACTAAAAGTTGTCAAACGTCAATGGTCAGTCATAGCTATGACGTTATATTAACTATATTTCGTCACAGTTCGATGACGTAAGGGAATTCTATAAGAGTTTGGATTTTATAGTGTTCAAAACCTGTTTTGCATCTTAAAATATACCCTTTTATTATGTATAGTAATTTTTTACAGAATATTAATAATGCAAAACACCATAATGGTTTCGACATAATAATGATATTTTAATAAATTAAAAAAAAAAAACAGGCACAGTTATGAACTTATGACATTCTTAAGATATTGTAAAAAATTACGTTAAATTCGTGAACTTTAGAAACTTTACCGCTAGGGATGTTAAAAATGTGAGTGCCCATTAAGTGAGTTTTTCTCGAGTTCGTGAATATCTATTAATAGTAGATTAATGTTTGTTTCAACCCTAGACATTCCTAAATTAACATTTTTGGCATTGATAGCGTAATTTGTAGCGTATAATAGATTTTATCCATGGAGTTTTTATATTTTGTAAATTAGTCTTAAATGGAAAATAACAATATTATAACATGAACGATTCTTATAATTGAAAATACAAATTTTTGCACGCATTAGAAATAGGTAACTTGCATTTGTAAAATGGTTACAGCTATTTGAAAAAAAAACAATACATTTTCTTTTCATTGTAACACCAAGCATATTTTTACACAAAAATGTTACGTGACTTTTAAGTATTTTTTCAATGAATAATAAAATCCATACACAGATGTCTAAAAAAATTACCCATTTCACAAATGCAAGAGATACGTTGTTGATATAAATTTTGAATTCCTATTCTAACCACAAGTTTGACAATATAATGAGTATCAAACCTCCTTGGTTACCGGGAATTGGCGGAAAAACAAATAAAAGTTGAGAGTGTTATGGTATGTGAAGAATTCTCATAATATTGTAAATAATGTGAGTCAAGTGAATAGTGTTGTTAAATTTGTTATTTATTGCTTGTATCGTTGATTAGCTATTTTATAATGGAACTAATATACAAGTACCCAGTTATCAGTTGTTTTATTTCATTCTTATTTCCTAAAATATGTTTGGGTTATTGAAAAATAATAGCCGATCGTTGGCACAACAGGAAAGGTCGATAAGGGAGCAAAAGCGAGGCTTGAGTAATTTCATTCCCTAGGAGTATGTGTTTTGTAGTGCTTTTATACCATTTACACAGTTATTAATTCATAGCAACGGAACTCTAATGAGTTCCGTACCTCAAAAGGAAAAAACGAAACCCTTATAGGATCACATCGTTATCTCAAGAACGTTTGGAGGTATCAAATAGAAATTATTATCAAATACGTAGGTCTACGATCCCTTGAGAGTCCTAAAAAGAACAAACTTCTAAGTCAACGCAATAAAAAACTACGGCTTCTTACATGCGACATATTTTGACACTCGCAGGGAAGCCAAAATCTATAGGATCTCTCAGTAAATGACTGTAGTTAGTTCAACTAAAAGGCTGCCCCCTAGACAAAATCCCTAGTTACGCCAAAGGATGAGGCTTGAGACGATCCTCGATTAATTAGTGGTCAATCTGATTGTTGAGTGAGACCTTTGATCATTATTTAAATTAAGTAAGATAAATCAGTAGTAAGTAGGAATATTTTGCAAAACTCAAACACCATCGTCGATCAACCTAACCAAGATTGCGGGTTGAACTGACGCCTAATTTTGATTGTCTAAAGCATTCCTTTGAGATGGCCGAGCTTAGCATACCTATTCACAATCACAACCACTCGATACGCTTCCGTATAGTAACCGGCATGAGTCGTGAGCACAAACTGACACCTGCGCAGTAGTTCATTTTTCAGTCTCTTTGGCGGAATGAAGAAGGCGAGGGGCACCGAAGCTGCACGCGATTGGTTCGTCTATCGATGCTCGTCGTCTATTGGACTCTCACGTGTCATTCGGCTACTGTACACTTTCGTGCACTTTAAATGACTTACGTTTTTAATTTGGAAATAGTTTATTTTTGTTAATTCGTATTTGTTAAGTCAAAGTAACGGTTAAATTTGTTTCTTCACTATTTTAGCAGTTACTTGAACGAAGAAAACATTTGCTGTAGTATGTATCAGTAAAGGTCAAGTAAAAGTTAATACTTTGACTGATTGTGTTGATGAAGAAACTGGCCGTAAGTCACAAAGGCCTACAACATTACTGTATCAAAGTAAAATTTCAAGTACCACTAATATTTTAATTATAGTTTGCGTAAGTACAGCTATCAATAATTTGAGCAAAAGCGGTACTAAATAAATTTGGCCGAAAGTGTACAATGCGCGAGCTTGCCCCCACTACTGCCCATCTGTGCTCACGACTCGTGCCGGTCATAATACCGTATCGAACATCAAGCAATGTTATCGTAGGAGTCCACTAAATGCTGTTCACAAGTCCAAAACCCGAATATTTTGTCAGTTTAATCAAAGAGACGACCGCTATTCATCCGACAGCTGTTTGATGTCGGGGGCAAGGCAAAACAGGTTATCGAACCGTGTCATTTTCGATACGATAGCTGGTCGAGTGGTTGTGAATAGCTATGCTGGAAACAAATTAATTTCATGGAATATTCATGGGGAATTCACCATTTTCGAACGAAACAAAAATGACACTTGCTTGACAGTGACAATAACCACACGTCGATTGATTTGACATTAGTCAAAGTCAATTCGAGTTTGAGAAATGTCTTGATGCGGAGCAACGAGATATCTATAAATAACACGATAACTTATCAACGTTCGTTTACACGAGAGCGAGAACTGGCTATTTAATCTAATCGCCACGCCTCTACATTTAATTAATAACAGAAATTCACGAAAACGTCACTCAGTACCTCTTTGATTGCGATAGTGGAAGCCCGTCTAAGAACTAAGTGTTTTCTGTGTGATAAAGACGTTTATTCCTATCGAAATTCGCTCATTGGCTTTTAGTTATACCGGCTGAAAGAAAAGTCAATAGATTATAAGTGTAACCTGACTTTTTATTAGCAAAAGTGAACTTTTTGAAATGTCTGTCTTGAATAACTTTACAGTGTCTATCGCGAAGGGATTACGACGTAAGTATCTTAACGTACTTTTTCCTTAAATTATTATAGCGGGTATATCTATAAAAGTAAAAATAATTACAGAAAAAAAATGTACTCAATATGTATGAAAATATTTAAACGAAAATTATAATTTACAGATATAATTACAGAAATTTTATTGAAACTTTCTAATTTATTAGTGAATAATGCATAGACTCACTTTTCATTGAACTTATTAAACCTCGTTAACTATTAAATTTTGTATCTAGATATTTTCAGCAATGTTTTTTTCTGCACTTTTTTTTGATACATTTTTTTTTCTAAAGTTATTATCTTAATAATGTCATAATTTCTGTCAGTGATAAGTGATGAAGTGTATGAATAAATCTTGTTTCATAATCTGTTGATTGCTATTCAACTATTCTGTACTTAGATAACAAAATACATGTTGTTCTTATTAATAACCACGAAACAGTATGGAAAGATCTAGAAGTTGCTAGATTTTATTTTTAAAACTTTGTAAGTTATTAGAGTTTTGATTATGTTTATGTAAATGTTAATGGTTACACTACCTGAATGGAGAAGGTAAATGAAAAAAAAAATGACCTTCCCATATTTGATTCTCATAAAGCCCTGTATCATTCTGTAGCTTCTACATCTACCTACCCTTGTGACAAAGCATAAGTTAAAAAAAAAACAAAGGGTAGTATGATAAACATACAGACGCCATCACATCAAGCTATTACAATCTGTCAAATTTCTTTAATATATTTTCAACTTTTCCGCTAACGCATCAACGTTCAAGGTTGATTGGGATAAATTGACAGTTTCAGGTAGCTTCACCTGCTGGTGTCTGTACATCTCTGCCTACCCTACCTAAAACAGGCATGACTTTATGTTATTTATTTATGAATAGGTAAACAAAACCCCCTTATTACAAAACAAGGTTTTTCTTTCGATCAGGTTTAAACCACTGACCCAGTTACTGAATTAAGAACCCAACTGATAGAGAAATGGAGTTCTTTATACAAAAATGACAGCTTAGTTCAGTGCTAAGTTGTCATTTTAGTATTAAGAACTTTGCCTAAATCGAAATAAAGTTCGAAATACAAGTACTGGCTCAATAGTTTAGGCTAGAACTAAAGTTAGATTTCGTTTCATAATAAGACGGAAAGAGTTTTTTTTTTGCTATTAGTGTAACCCTAATTGTCTCCATCAACAACTGCAATAAATAAACAAAAGTTTTTTAACCATTTTTTTTGCAGTGCTCATGTAACTTTATCATTCACGGCACAGGTATCTGACATTCACATTACACGTAAAACCCAGCATACCACCCGCAAACTGACATTATGTACGTATATCTTTTTTATCACATTTTTTTATCTTCACAAGTAAACATTGCAGAAATGTTTCTTAAACAAGTTACTCATGTTTTTATTAATAGATAGCATTCTATAAATAAATGTCTTATAGGTTGTGCTGTTGGAAAAACAAATGTCAAGTATTTTTTATCTTTGAGTTAAGTATTCTTTTTATGTACACTTGAAATATTTGCAATTGAACGTGCCTCCTTGGTTGTACACATCTCATGACGACATCTTTTGGAATTATAATGTAATAACCTCCCGACCAATTTTGTTCACGGTTGCCATTCTCAACGGAGACTAGTACACAGGAGATATTATAGTGCACAAGTGTGTGTGCAAACACAGGTGCACTCTCCTGACTCTCCTGACCGTTATTTCCTCAGTCGGCTTATAGTTCAACCTGAGTATCACATAGTAGTTCTCCAGACCGTACTTAGGTCATGGCAGCCAATCTCAACAGAGACCAACCTTCGGTGAACTATGAAAGCTTATAGTAATATAGCTTATACATCAGAATAACACATAGGATACTTTTTATCCCGATATTCCCAAGGGGTCAACACTTATGCGGGTGAAACCGCGGGGCGCTGCTAGTCAATCATATTTTGAAAACTAGATGAGGTCAGCATTTCTTATCCAACTACTCTGAGAAGAAAGGCCGAAACAAACTCAGATGTCACAATCTCTTTTAAAGTCTAGATATAATCTTGGTTAGATCATGTGAAGACCATGTAGATTGATGTTTGAGGTGGTCTTTTGAGGCAATAACCACACAGATTTGAGAGGACCTGTCCAGGGGGTCTACTCCGAAGTGCAAAGTGCGAATGTTCGGATCGGACCGACACATGGCCGAACAGTATATTATTGAAAAATTCGAAAAAAGTTCGAATCGGCTCAGTTGGGTCGGGAACATAGTCAATATTCGAAAGAGTGTAGGAGTGTAGGATCGGTACCGACCGAATCAAATAGTAACTTCGTAGCAGGAAACGGCCGAACATTCGGCCGATACTATTTCGGAGTAGACCCCCAGGTTTGCTCCTATAATTTTGCTACTCACAAAGATCTACAGATATAAGGGAGTGTACAAAACTAATCAGAATGGTCATTGGCATCATGCAAACCAAAGAGCACCCTAATTGTGTAGCACACTATCAAACACAATCTGAATCATTTTGAAGGATATTGCTTATCCATTGCTTCATATGTTTGAAAAATGTGTCTGCTCAACAACGTAAATTACGCAATGAATGTTGTTGAACTGTCAAAATGAAAGTCATTCCTACTTTTAGCGTGTTACGTAATTACCCCGCTTGTGGCTAAGTAATAACAGCCGCACGGGTCGATCGATCAGGTTAAGCTACGCTTGCCACGGTTGGTCCGTGGATGGGTGACTATTTTCACATACCAAGTCCCCTCCGTGCCTCGGAAAGCACGTTAAGCCGTTGGTCCCGGCTGTCATTCGTGGATCTTTGACAGTCGTTACGGGTCGTCAGTAGCCCGAAAGTCTGACAACCAGTCTTACCAAGGGGTATCGTATTACCCAGTAACTGGGTTGTGGAGGTCAGACAGGCAGTCGCTTCATGTAAAATACTGGTATTCAGCTGCATCCGGTTAGACTGGAAGCCGACCCCAACATAGTTGGGAAAAGGCTAGGCAGATGATTGGGGTATCCCGATCATTGTTCATCGATCATTGTACCCGATCATTGTTCATAACTTTTGTCAACTTGCCAATTTGTCTAGAAACATCACTGACCTAGTTGTCTTTCTTAGTTCACTTTGTCATGGAAAATGCCAATTGATACTCATGCAATTGCCTATCGTAGTTTCAGGCGAAAGCGATAGCATAATAATTGGAATCGAATCTATTCTATATCGTCCGGTTGTCTGTCACCAGGCTGTATCTCAAGAACCGCGATAGCTAGACAGTTGAAATTTTCACAAATTATGTATTTCTTTTGCCGCTATAACAACAAATACTAAAAACAAAATAAAATAAATATTTAAAAGGGGCTCCCATACAACAAACGCGATTTTTTTGCTCTTTTTTGCTCGATATCAATAATGGCAACAGGTAGGCACTTGAAGTATTCACAAAATATTCAGTTGTATTTTTACTTTAATAATAAATAGTAAAATAAAATAAACATTTAAGGGGGGCTCCCATACAACAGACGTAATTTTTATAGATAATGGTACGGAGCCCTTCGTGCGCGAGTCCGACTCGCACTTGTTTTTATTACTCACAACACAACACATATTTAAAAGAAGAAAGAAAATACATGTATTTAGCACAAACCATAAGACACACAATACACCAGATACCTACATACATCAGAACAATTCTCGTAATTTAAAACGTTCAAAATCTAGTCGTCCCTTCGTGCGCGAGTCCGACTCGCACTTGGCCGGTTTTTTTATTTGTTGCTATCTGATGATGACACAATACACCAGATCTATACATAATCTAAACGTATTGTGTGTCTTATAGTCTGTGCTAAATAAATGTATTTTCTTTCTTAATCTAACTAGCCTGTATTGTGCCAATGCAGGGCCTTCCTCTCCCTTTTCCACACAATTCTGTCTCTTACGAGTGCCGGCCGGTCCCTACGGTAGGAGTCAAGCTCGTCCCGCCATCTCCGTCTTGGCCTGCCGCGATGGCGTCGTGCGTTTATTGGAATAATATTTTAATGTGATTTTTTTTTCTCCCTGTTCCGTTAGTTTTTGTCACGGTCTGGCAGTTTGAGTAATTTATAATGTGGCCTACCCAAATGTCCTTTCTTTGGTATTGTTCGTCGAATCGTTGAGCTCCTTATGTTTTGAGTTGAGCTGCACGATTTCTGACAAATGCGTGCACTAACTGGACAGGTCCACTCAATCTGTGTGGTTCTTTCCTCAAAAGACCATCTCAGACATCAATCTACATGGTCTTCACATGATCTAACCAAGATTTTATCTGGACTTTAAAAGACATTGTGACTGAGTTTGTTTCGGCCTTTCTTCTCAGAGTAGTCGTCAGATAGGAAACGGCAACTTCATCTAGTTTTTAAAATATGATTGATGTGTAAAAGTGTTTGTGCAAAACCATTTATCATTATTTTATCAATAAATAGAAATCCTCCCGATCGAATTTCCGCCATAGTGGCCAATCTCAACGAAGATTAGCCAAGTAGGTACGCAGTGTACGCTCGAGATATCATAATGCAACAAGAGTGTGCGCAAACACAGGTGCGTTCTCTGTTCTATCCATTACATACCGAGACTTCTCTGTGCCTCAGAAAACACGTTAAGCCGTTGGTCCCGGCTGTCATTCGTAGATCTTTGGTAGTCGCTACGGATAGTCAGAAGCCCGAAAGTCTGAAGGCCAGTCTTGCCAAGGCGATATCGTGTTAGGTGTATCTGGGTTGTGCAGGTCAAATACATGGAGAGACTCCATGTAAAATACTGGTACTCAGCTACATCCGGTTAGATTTTAAAGCCGACCCCAATTTAATTAGGGAAAGGCTAGGTTGGTTAATTGCATAGCATTCTTTAGATAATTCCATGCGCAAACGCATTAAGTACGGATTATTTTGTTATTGTTATTGCTATCATGATTCATTGAAATTATTTAATCTTTTTTGGAATTTCTAATCTGATAACAGAACGATTAAGTATTAAACCCCCTGCGGGGCACAAGCCTCTCCCAATTTAGTTACTACACTTGAAATTAAGGACATAATCAATCGATTTTTCTTCTGTTCATAATAAATGTACTCAGGAACAGCTCCGTTGGTCTCGTGGGTGCAAGCGCGACTGCTGAGCCCCAGGCTCAGCAGTCGCGCTTGTCCTGGGTTCGAAGTGTTATCTAGATTTTCCATTAGAATTTTCTTAGTAATAGCCAGAAGTCAGAAGTTGGCGGTGTGATACCCCCGTGCCTCGGAAAGCACGTTAAGCTGTTGGTCCCGCGCCTGATCTCTCTCAGGTCTTGTCGGATTGCCGTTCCATCGGAATATGAGAGTGAGGGAAGAGAGGGTGCATCTGTTTCAGCGCGCACACTTGTGCACTATACAATAGATATTATGTAACATAATAAACGCAAGCACCCAATTAGAGTCTTTTGTTTAGTTTTGAAAAAAGACAGTGCACTAAAATTCTTTAAAAAGAATGGTGTTTTGATAAGACTTAAATATAAAATTAAAAATCATTTATTCAATTACGACTAAGAATCAGCACTTTTTGAACATAAAAATTACAAGATGACAGTCCCCCGGCACGCCCGCCCTTCACCACTTCCTAGTGCTTTAGCTGGAAAGAAGTAGTGGCGCAAGAAACTACCCAGAAGCACAGCTGTCTGTTCAATTAGAATAACTTGATTGTAGTATGTATACAATAATATATTACAAAGTAATTAACATTACGAAACACAAAACATTAAATTAATTGCCATAATATGTCAGCTAGCACCTAGCACACGCCATTTTTTTTTAGCCTAATTTTTTTCCCACTTCTGGGCAAAAACCTTCCCTTTTGTAGGGTTCCGTACCCAAAGGGCAAAAGCGGGACCCTATTACTAAGACTTCGCTGTCGGTCCGTCCGTCTGTCCGTCCGTCTGTCTATCACCAGGCTGTATCTCAAGAACCGCGATAGCTAGACAGTTGAAACTTGAAATTTTCACAAATTATGTAGGTATTTCTGTTGCCGCTATAACAACAAATACTCAAAATAAATATTTAAGAGGGGCTCCTATACAACAGACGTGATTTTTATAGATAATGGTACGGAACCCTTCGTGCGCGAGTCCGACTCGCACTTGGCCGGTTTTTTTCCTTCCAAACCTCCCTGTGTTGTGCGATCTCCGGCCACGTTAGCAATTAATGATATTAGATCGTAAATATACCAACAATAAGTCCTTTCCTTGCTAAAAGTATGTGAAAAAGGGTCATTGACTTTGGTCCGTAACCTGTCTGTCAGACTGCCAATCTGCAACCGGATTCCTACGTATTTTTGGACATTTTCACTTAGATTTCATTTGACGGAATCATTTCGGTCATTTTCGGTCCCATTTGATCCGACGCCGACGATTCTTTTTTTATGTTCAGCGATGTTATCCCACAGTTGGGCAAAGGTCTCTCTCGTTTATTTCCGGTTCTCTGTATTTGTTGCCTTCCCCGGCCAATCTTCTTCAGTCTGGCAAGAACGAGTCCAGATCGTCATGCCAGCGCTTCCTAGACCTGCTTCGGCGACGACGCCCGTCTTCGTGCAAACACTGTGCTACGATCCTGGCCCACCTGTCCTCATGCATCCTCATCATCATTTGATGCCTGCCGCATTCGGTTCGTGGATGGGTGACATTGCATTACATATCGAGACCTCTCTGTGCCTCGGAACGCACGTTACGCTGATGGTCCCAGCTGTCATTCGTAGATCTTACGGGTAAGAATCAGAATCAGAATTTTATTTGGAAACCGAAATGTTTGACATCCAGTCTTACCAAGGCGTATCGTGTTACTCGCAGTCTCTGGGTTGTGGAGGTCAGATAGGCAGTCGCTCCATGTAAAACACTAGTATTCAGCGGCTTCCAATCCAAGCGGGATTGGATGCCGACCTTAAAATACATAGTTGGGAAAACACTAGGCAGATTGACTCAAAACTGATTCGTCAAGTCAGCCACGTGTATTCCAAGGGCGGCGGGAGCGTCCGAAAGGGTTACCGCTGCCCTGGAACAGAAAGGGCTAAGGAAGGAACACGGGTGGGTTTTAGTCAGTAAGAGTCTGACACTCCCTTCCGCTCCACCCAAAGCGGGAGGGGGGGGGGGGGTCATTTGATGATTTCCCATCCAAAAAAAAAAAGCCACGTGTATTATTTACTTATCAAATGGGAAATGAGTTAACAATATTGTACCTTACACATAATCAGCCTATAACGTTCCCACTGCTGGGACACAGGCCTCCTCTCGGGGAGTTGGCGGTAATCCACCACGCGGGCCCGGTGCGGGTTAGTAGATGTTACATGTCTTCAAATTTTTGGTTCTAAAACATGTTTTCCTTCACCATTTTGAGAGCAGTGGTGGTGAAATAATTTACACAATGTTAGTGCCTGTCTGGGTTTGAACACTTTGACCTACGACCTTCACCTTGTCAGATTCTTGTGTTAATGTTCCTTGCTTGCATCAATTACATTAATACTAGTAACCTTGTCAAAGACCTTGTGTTCTGTCTTCATATTTGATAGATGACCTTCAAGTCCGCAGTTTTTATCTTTCTTATCATCATAATTTCGTTTGTAATGTTGCTAATTGGCTTCTACTTATGTCAGACATGTATGTTTTATTTATCTTCTCCAGCACGTGGCATCTCCATTAGAATTTGGCTTCCTAAACACAATCGGATACCATACATACGCACTAAGCGCTTCTCATCATCTTTTCTGATGCGCACAGCAAAGGAGTGGAATTGTCTGCCTGCGTCTGCATTCCCGAGTTCATACAACCCTAATCTCTTCAGGGCGAGAGTGAATAGACTTCTTCTGGGCAAGCTCGTTCCACCGTAGATCTCATTCCTGCCTCTGGGCTGGATTGTGGTCAAGACTCGAGAGTGAGCCCATTATCAATAAAAAAAATTTAAAAATATCGGCCTTTTTACAAAACAAGGTTTATCTTTAGAAACAAATTCTAGCGAGCCATTTTTAAATTTCAAAAAATTATGTTTTTATGTTCGGGCTTCCCGTCTAACCGGATGCAGCTGAATAGCATTATTTTACATAGAGCGACTGACTATCTAACCTGGATAAAAAGATACCCCTTGGTAAGACTGGTTGAGAAACTTATTTGGGCTTCTAACTTTTCTTTTATTTTTAATTTTTTAATAAACCTTGCCCCACACTAGGAATTACTCCTGTATCGTGGGTGCGTTCACAAACATTTAAAGTCACATACACGAACAGCCAGACCCGGAACAACTATCTGTAGGTAAAACAAATATTTGTTCCGTGCGGGAATGGAACCCGCGACACGCAGCGCAGCAGTTGATTCCTGACAGGTAAAAATACAGCAGGGTGGCAGGGACGTCGACGCGGAAATTGTAACCATGAATTCAGCACATGATTCTAGACCTCTTAGAGCAGAAATTTTCTGTCGGTTATCGAAAAAGAAAATCTTCTGTAAACAAGTAAAGTGCAATACCTACGCGATCAAAATGTATGAAGTGCATTTTTTTTTAATATTCGACGAATACCTTTTTCAACGCGGGGGTTCAGAATCATGCACTGGATCCATGGTATCTGGTTGCTCATCGATGTCCCTGGCATTCAGTAAACTACATACCTAGTGCCATTCAGTAAAACTTGGTTTCAGCTGGTCGATTCTGTGCAAATCTCACCGTGAAAACTCAAGTGATGTGAGCTTGATGTGAGTTGTCAGTAGTGTCAATCCCTAGCATTAGTTGGAATGACAGCTCACTCCACGCTCACTTCACCTAAGTTTTCACGTTGAGATGGTTACAGAATCGCACTGCTGGTCTGTTCCTTCGATCCGCACGATGACCCCGGGAAGTGAAAACTCTAAGTACTTATTACGTAATATATAATACTGATAAAGAATAATATTGATGTTATTCTAAAGTTATTTATATGTTCTTAGTATCATAATTATGATTATTACATTATTTTGCATAAACATGTTTATGAGTTTATCTTCTTATTACATAGCTCCTGCCCGCTACTTCGTTCGCGTGACATTAATAAGTAATACCTTTTTTTTTAATAAAAGTAGTACCTAGGTATTTTACAACATCAGCTATCTGTCAGTGAAAGTCCCGTCAAAATCGGCCCAGCCGTTACGGAGATTAGCCGAAACAATTTTTTTTTTGTTCTAAGGTTTTCCGTTGAGATTGGCCACCGTGACCGAAATCGGTCAGGAGGATTTTATCTATAATATAAAAATTAATGGCTGAATGTGTTGCTAAGCGCAAGTCTCGAGAACAGCTGAACCGATTTCGCTAATTCTTTTTTTAGAATAATATTCCTTGAAGTACGAGGATGATTCTTACGGAAAAAGAAATGAAAGAAAGTTGCTTCACGCGGACGAAGTCGAGAGAAAAAGCTAGTTTATAATAAAAAGGAACCTATTAAGACTAGGTGGTAGGTGACACGGCTGCCAAGCTAAAATGGAACAGGGCTGGTCACATCTGTCGCATGCCGGAGGAGCTATGGGCTAAAGTAACCACACAATGGGTCCCAAACAGCAGCAAACGACAACGCGGCAGGCCCAGAATGAGATGGCGGCACGAGCTCGACTCTTTATACAAGAATTGGCGTTTAACAGCACTAGATAGGGATAAGTGGAAGGAGGGAAGGGAGGCCTTTGGCCTGCAGTGGGACAGAAATGGCTGAATAAAATAAAAATTAAAACTAGTCCAATGTTTACTCTAGGATGAATATCCGATGTGGCTCGTAAATCCTTTCTTATCCCAAGGGCACGTCTTCCCTGCCATTGCCCCGGTCTATCCTTGATATGCAATGGCCTCTGTAGCACCATGAAACACGAGGCTACAGGAGCTAGTGCGAATCTTGGGGTTCATTCGATAAATCGAGTCTGGTCAAACCACGCTGGGATCGGTGCATTTCATTCATTAATTTATTAAAAAGGAACCTATTAACATTAAGACTGAATAAAATAAGAATTATCATTAGTTGCCACGGTCGTCCTACCAGGTGCTTATAATTTCTGTTCTTGTTTTTCACGTTATTCCTAGATCATGTTTACAGTCTCATAATCCTTAAACCTTGATAAAACCACATGATTGATTTACTAACCCCGCATTAGTAATTATTAGAAAACTATCCTTATTAGAAAGCTATTTATTTGAAAACTTTACCCAATTAGTGTCACCTTTACACTCGTAATTATCGTTCGATAGCATTATTATTAATCATTCGAGGAAGTTATCGAGAAAAACATATCGATAAGTTATCGACATGTAGCTATGTGGTAAACCAGTAAGATTGACCTGTCGATTAGCAGAGAAAACCCTAGTTTTTTCATTATTTTCTGGGTTGAAAAGTACCCTAATTGACACTTCAAAATATTTTTCATCTTCCCACTAAGTTACAACGAAATCGGCTCAGCCGTTTCGGAGAAATTAAGCGGCAAAGATGTAAAATTTTTAGCATGGTGGTGATAAACACGCTGTTCACGCGTTCGTCTTGAGCTACTCAGTCCACATAAGCATGTGTCGTGATAAGGTCTTCGGTATCTCATGTGTTTTTAATTAATTCATTCCATAATTGGTCGGTAGATGACTGGCATTTTATAATTTCGTCATAATTTGCAGAGGTCATCAGTTGCTTGAATTTTCATTTAAATAACCTTGGGAGACAATACGAACAGATTTATCACACCTGTTAAACTTTAATTACGAGTAGTTATTGCCAGAATGCCAATGCTTTCTTAAAAATCGTTCATTAATAACGTGGTGCCCTGAGACAGCGAGGCGAGGTCGCGGCAGACCGCGTAGGAGATGGCGGGACGAGCTGGATAGGTTCCGTCAGAACTGGAAGGAGGAGGCGCGGGCTCGCGGAAGATGGAAGGAGTGGAGGGAGGCCTTTGCCCAGGAGTGGGACAGCGTAGGATAACATAAAAAAATAATAATAATAATAACGTGAACGTGAAAGTGAACGTTACGACTAACGGGCCATTTAATAGATAACTTTAATGATCATGATCAACTCTTCCCCCTCCTACTTACTACCTACCACCAAAGGAGCATCGCCCTGCAGGGTGTAACCTTCCGTGGTCCACTTGGAAGTTGCTGAACCGTCTCCGGGCACAAGTGGGAAGATGTAAGTGCAACCTGGTAAAGTGGGGCTACCTTGACGGAACGGCAGTAGGGTGTGTTTGTGGAGCTATGTCACAGACCATGATCCACCTCCTATCCTGACGTCTGTGTCCTAAAACATGCAGTCAAAGTGACCTCTGCGCTGCCACCGACAACGCCGTGGAAGTGGCACTTTGCTTGACCTGGAAATCGAAACCGGGACCTCTTGCTTAGCAGTTGCGCTTGCGACCACAAGATCAACAGGGCAGTACAAGTTGACCTATTCATCCATCCAATAGCATACATAGCAGCAATAGCATATCAGCCTATAATGTTCCCACTGCTGGGACACCCTCCTCTCTGTGAGAGGGAGTGGGACGTAATCCACCACGCGGGCCCAGTGCGGGTTCGTAGATGGCACCATGTCTTCGAATTTTTGGTTTTAGTACATGCCGGTTTCCACGCGGTGTTCTCCTTCACCGTTTTGAGAGCAGTGGTGATGAAATAATTTACACAAAGTAAAGCGCCTTTCAGGGTTCGAACCTACGACGTACAATCGTAAGTCGCGGCCGTTTCCACTGTGCCACCACTGTTGGCATAATGTCAGATATAGTGCAAATTATTTTCTCTAATCCGCGCAAATTTAAGAAAGTCACCAGTGTGCAAACATGTGCCAGAAAAATCTAGTCAAATGCTCGTATTTTCCTACAAACATACTTATCTCTTATCAAATTAGGCATAATTTGGAGGCATTTACGTCATCCCCTTATCATTTACGAGATAACACGCAAAGTTTATTGATTCTTGATTTAATCACTCGACATTGGAATATGAACTACATTGACATATTATTCATGCTGTGCCTCGGGAAGCACGTTAAGCCATCAGCCTCGGCTGTCATTCATAAATCTTTGACAGTCGTTAAGGGTAGTCAGACGCCCGAAAGTCAGGCAACCATTCCAATCAACGTCTGTCGGGGGTGCGGCGAATGTACAAGTATCTCCCGGGCCCCCGACTCATCACTCATGGTAGGTACTAGAAGGAACAGTGGGGTTTTAGTCGGTAGGAATCCGACATAACATGGTGGTTGGTCATGGTTAGAATTACAAGTAGGCTTCCCAACCAACCCCCCACAAAAAAAACAACCCTCCGTTCTTCCCAGACGGAGAGTATCCATGAGTATTTCCCCAAGGGAAAAAATGTCTAATCAACGTGTTATCCAGGAACTGGGTTGTGAGGGTCTGAAATTCCAAGCACCAATATTTGTCCTTTTATTGTTGTTTTATCTCTAAAAAAATCTAGGCATTTTTAGCTAAGCTATAGACGCAACCAAAATATTCTAGAGACGGTTTATACCTAAAGATCGATATTTACAAGAAATCTTTAAAGTGTTTATAATAAACAGTATCGACTTTATCGAATTATCATTTTGCGGAAGTTCTCTAGCTATCTGAGCGATATCATTGATGATCTTTTAAAGTCAAAGGTTTCTCGTCTTCGTGCATAATTCAAAGCCCTAACTTTCTTAGAGCTTTTAAACCGACTTCAAAAATAGGAGGAGCTTTATGTATTTTCGGTCATAACTCCGTCATGTACACTATAAACTGATTTGCAAAATTCTTTTTTTGTTCGAAAGAGGTTTATTCCGAAATGGTCCCATTTAAACGTAAAGATCTAATGATAAGTATCGGAGACAGACAACTCTTCAATAAATGCCAGCAAATCAACCGCGATTGCTGCTGTCGCATATCTGTATGCATTGTTTACGCAATCACACAACATAACATCACGCCTGTACCCTCTAAAGGGGTACGCAGATGGGTTCAGTATACCACGGTGCACCCTCATTTCTGTCAAAGTGGTTATTGGGGTACCTCTAATCTTGCAAGCATATATGAATTTGTGTGGGGTAGGTTATAACTTATAACTAAAAAGTGAAAAACAAGGACGGAAGATGAAATGTTTGTTTTGCACGTACACTGTACTTAAGTAAAACTGGTGCCCATAAATTATATATATTTGGAATGTGCTCATCAAGGCTTTCAATTTGATACCCATATTGTAATAATTGAACAAATTTTTTTTTTTCACTTTTCAAAATGGAGCCATACTGCCGCCATATTGAATTTTTTCAAACAAATATAGGTATAGCCAGTGTCACTCGGGATGATGTAAGGATTCTAACGATACCCCATACATCCAAATCTGTTCAGGCATTTAAAAGTTATGGTGGAATAAAGAAACTCACATACAAACATACATCAACCCTGAATACGTTACACTCCTTTTTGGGCAGTCGTGTCATAAAAACTTTTTTACAAAAAAAAAAGAACCTACAAAGTGAAAAATAACTTTAATTTCTTTTTTCCTTTTGTTACTTTTTTATATAATTTGTTTTATTTTTATTTTTAACTGTGTTTAGTTTAGTTTATGATGCTGTACAAGTCGCAATAAATACTTTTTCTTTCTTTCTTTCTTTCTGATTTCGGAAGTCGGTGTCGTTGATTATCGCTGTTTCGTATTTTGACACCGACTTCTGTAAATCGGTGCCTTTACTACTGCGCCACCACTGTACAAAAATTGCTTGTAACCGCGCCTTAATTTCGCGACCTCACTAATGACAAACTTATCAGGATGACTAATAAGTACGTAATGTCCTCAAATTCCGATGTGTTTTCGAATGCTATGACGTAGCAATGTTATTGTAGCTGTTACATTAAGGAAATTTGTACAAAGATAACTGCACGAATTACGCAGTAAATTCTAAATTAAGATAATTTAGCGCAACAAAACATATCATTGATAAGATTTTTTGGCAAAACATAGGTCATGGTATTTATCATTAGAATTGTTATGTTTAGGTTTTTTTTTTAATCCGTTAACGACTTTATTCTGTTAAAAATAATTTAGCAGATGAATTGTTTTGTCAATTACTCAACTGAATCAAGACCAAGTTTACTACCTAAAACAGTTAAGGCACGGTAAGAAGCAATTTTTTTTCATATTACATGAAGAAACGGTGAGGTTTTAGTCAGTAGGAGTCCGCCATAACCCTCCGTTCTTCCCAGACGGAGGGTATCCATGATGATAAAAAAAAAATGGAAACTATCTACTCTCTCTCTCTATCTACTCTTGGATGGATGGTATGGAATGCAAATAAATTTATGAATATTACCCCATAATAAAAAAGGTAATTGACAATAGCGCATCGTGGTAAAAAATAATGTTAAAAAAGCGAACATTATAGGCTGATTATGCAACTTAATCAAAAAAATAAAGGCATGGCTTAGTGGAATAAATTTTAGTAATTTCCTTAGTTGATTAAATTACCTTTATTATCATTACATATGGTTTATATTTGATACTTTATTTACGCACAAAATTTTGAGGATGGGAAAAAAAATTGAGCTCTGTTTTGCTATTGTTTTATCATGATACTATTTTTGAATAAGTCTTGTCTTTGACAATTTAACGATACACTAAAATATCTTCTGGCTTGTAATATAGTAATAATAATAATAATAATATCCCTGGACATTTCACACAGCACCATTTGTCCCAAGCTAAGCAACCTACTGCTTGTGTTATGGTAACAAGATGGCAATACACCTAACGTTTGGGCACTTTGGGCACCGCCTTAACTTTTGGCTATGTGGGATTTAAGAATGGCAAGGTACCTATTTTTTTTTATTAAACAACCCAAAAATAATTTTTCTTACAGTGTTAAGTAAGAAGGGCGCAAAATAAACAACATTTTATTTTTATCATAAAGTGTGTTACAATGGAAACTTATCGAAACCATTGGGCCATCTTTTTCATCGTGAACAGACAAACTTTCCGTGCACGCGCATGATGTAAACAAAAACAAATAATACGATATTGGTAACTAAACTAATCACTTGTTTTGAAACACTATGCGAGGCTGTTGGAAACATGTCCAGCCACCGCACGTCAGTCTTGTTGACTTTGCCTATTATTTAATTATAGCATCAACTATTCTTGCTTCATCATCATCACCATTTCAGCAGACTTTCACTGTTGGACATAGGCCTTCCCCAAGCGTCGCCACGCCACATCGACCAGTCCTTTGCTTCTCGCATCCAGTGAATCGATCCTCACCAGGTCATCGATTCACTTTGGGGGAGCCCTATCAATAGGCTAGATTCCTAAAAAATTCTAATTAGTCCGTCAGTTAGATTATCAAAAAATATTGAACCCGTATTTTTCTTTTGTCAATTATATAAAAAAAATGATGAAGATATCGCCCGTTAAAGTTCCGCTCGTGACGTCACTTGCTTGCAAAAGTATCGCAAGCAAGTGACGTCACGACACTCCCAAATTTTGTCGCGCTTTATCATTGTCATTTTTTGTTTGATTGACAAAATAAAAAATACGTGTCTATTATTTTTCGATAATCTAACTGACGGACTAAATATAATTATGATTTTTTCACCCAGGAAACTACCCTATTTCCGCATTCTCGCTTGGCTTTTAAAACATATTGGTAATATAGGAATGAAACGGCTCTCAGGAATAACACATAACATCAAAATCAAAATCAATCAAAATCAAAAGTCATTTATTCAAATTAGGCTGAGAATCAGCACTTTTTGAACGTCAAAATTACAAAAGACAGTCCCCCAAAAACGCCCGCCCTTCACCACTTCCTAGTGCTATTGCTGGGAAGAAGAAGTGGCGCAACAAACTCCCCAGCAGCACAGCTATCTGTTCAATTTAAATCACATCACTCCTGTGTTCCCCGTACGGTTAGATAGGTACGCTCCATAGTACACCCACATTTCACCAGTTATGAGTAAGTCACATACAATAGGGAGCGATGTTATTGACATCAAGCGAGCACAAATCCGGAACCCGGACTGCTGTTGAGAAATTACAGATGAATTCATCATCTGCCTAGCCTTTTCCCAACTATGTTGGGGTCGGCTTCCAGTCTAACCGGATGCAGCTGAATACCAGTATTTTACATGAAGCGACTGCCTATCTGACCTCCACAACCCAGTTACGGGGTAATACGATACCCCTTGGTAAGATTGGTTGTCAGACTTTCGGGCTACTGACGACCCGTAACGACTGTCAAAGATCCACGAATGACAGCCGGGACCAACGGCTTAACGTGCTTTCCGAGGCACGGAGGGGTCTTGGTATGTGAAAATGGTCACCCATGCACGGACCAACCGCGGCAAGCGTAGCTTAACCTGATAGATCGACCCGTGCGGCTGTTATTACTTAGCCACAAGCCCCGATGAACAACATTACATTACATTCAACTGCCTCAAACTGGCTGGGATCAATACCAGCGGCCGCGCACCCTGGGCAATCAGACTTGCTACCAATTACCCGGCGGTCTACCTACCCCCTATTTGTCCTCCCTTGTTTGTACCTATCTCCACGCTTGTGTGCAAGCCTCGTCCAGGTATTTTCCATGATGGCAAAAATGTTAGCCGTCCGAAACTTCTAATTCCAGTCTTTGGACGCCTCACTGCCACAGACACTCGTATAAAAAAAAAATTGTAATTTATGTTCCACTCCTGGCCAAAGTCCCTACTCTCTTTCCACCTCTGTCTGTCCAGAGCTGCCAAGGACCAATCTTTATTAAACGAGTCCAGCTCATCCTGCCATCTCCTGTCTGGGCCTGCCGGGATCCTCTAGGTCGTAAGTTTGGCCCATTGATCGTCTAGCTTATAGGTTCTCAACCTTATTTACCTATCAGAATACCAGCGCTGTGACATATATTTTTTAAATGTCGAAGCATCATGCTGAGATAGGAGCCTTTTGGCCTCGTATAGGACTTTCTGTTTCATTTTTCCTTTTGTTACTTTTTTATATAATTTGTTTTATTTTTATTTTTAACTGTGTTTAGTTTAGTTTATGATCCTGTACGAGTCGCAATAAATACTTTTTCTTTCTTTCTTTCTATTTTGTCTACTGCCCACTTTGAGTCCCTAATATTTTTTACTTCTGTCACGAATCTGAAACAGCTATTGCCACGATTATATTTAAACGTGTAATATTATAAATAGTCGTGATATAGGATATATATAATTTTCTCTGTGTCTTCTACTGCCCCCCTGAAAGTCTCAAACGCCCACGAGGGGGTGTTATCGCCCACGTTGAAAAGACATGGTCTAGGTATTTGAAAAATATCAGCATAAAACTTTTTTACAAAAATAAAAAAACAACCGACTCCCAAAAAAAAAACAAGTGAAAAATAACTTAAATTTCGGAAGTCGGTGTTGTTGATTCCCGCAGTTTTGTATTTTGACACCGACTTCCGAAATTAAAGTTATTTTTAATTGTTTTGTTGTGCCACAATTTAATAAAACACTACTTGCTATCTAGATATCAGTGACAGGGAGCTATTAAAACATCACCAAAATAAACTAGTATTATTAATAAAATTTATATGGGACCACCCCTGAGCATACCTTATCCATTAAAAAAAGAATTTTGCAAATCCGTCTATAGTATACGACGGAGCATAGGTACATAAAAAATATATAATTATAAACATCCGAATTGAGAATCTCCTCCTTTTTCTTTTGAAATCGATTAAAAACAGGAATATACGCTGTATGTCTTTCCCTTTCACTCTGGGAATATATTTGGAATGTAGTGATAACTCAGCAAACATAACCTTTGCATATATCTGCCACAAACTGGCTCACAGAGAAGTAGGGCTATCTCTATACCTCAATGGAAAACGCCCTTGGTGATAAAACAATAATAACTCACCCATGTTATCTCACAAAATATTCCATTCACTACCGTTTAGTTCTGTTTGTTATCATATCATTCTCTGGAAACGGGTCATTCTGTCCATTTTTATCTTTAGTTATTTTATTTATAAATAAAATTGCACTTATCGCTGCAAAGATGATTATGCTTTATTGATCATTAGCTTTTGCTCGTGGTTTCGCCCGCTTAGAGGTCGAGAATTATCCCGCGGGAACGTGCTACCGGGATATAAACGTCCAATGAAAAGTAAAGAACTAAAAGATCACCGATTGGGTCCCACTAAACGCACGACGCCATCGCGGCAGGCCAAGACGGAGATGGCGGCACGAGCTTGACTCCTACCGTAGCGACTGGCCGGCACTAGCAAGAGACAGAATTGTATGGAGAGGAAGGCCTTTGCCATGCAGTGGCACAATACAGGCTAGTTAGATTAGATCTCCTCATTCTGCTCATGGTCTACCTGTGTGCCAACTTTCATAGAAATCCGTTCAGCCCTTAATGCGTCAAAAGGCAACAGACAGACCGACGGAGTTACTTTCGTATTTACCTGCTACATTTGTATGGCTTCGCGTGAAAGCAAGATATTATTTTTGGTCCTTTGAGCCGACCTCAACATAGTTGGGAAAAAGCTAGGCAGATGATGATGAGCCTTGATCTTTTCCACTAAACCACCAGGTTCTCTAGTTCCTAAGGCTAATGTTAACCAGTCTTTCAGCTGCATCTGACTTTTGTGAGTGCCCTAAGTGCAAGTAAATCATCCAAGGTTCAGGTGAATGGGACCTGCACCTTGGATGACCTAAATAATGCCACAGATCAATGCGGCCACCTACTGGGCTCAAATTGTATATAAAAAAACAACGAGTAATAGTACCATCGATACGAAAAGATCTGAATTTTTATGTCCTTAGAATTCAATGTTACTTGGCAAAAAAATAATTGGTCCTAAGTAAATTTTTTGGTCCTACGAAATTTCACTAATTTGCTGGAACTACATCAACACTTACTTATCCGATGTACAGACGCCAGCAGGTCAAGCTACCTGAAACTGTCAAATTTTCCCAATCAACCTTGAACCTAATACATAAAGTTGGAATTCTATTAAATACATTGGACAGTACCTTGATGTGCTGGCGTCCATGACTTCTATTCCTTCCTAACCCAAGCATTTCTTCTTAATTCCAGGTCTTAGACAGAAACAGGAGCTTCGTGAGCTGGTCCCTAGTGTTTCCAGAAGAAAAGGCAACGCAGCATCGACGGAAGATGCGAAGTTGAGCATGGAGAAGTGCCTCATCGTCTCCAAGGTTACCAGATACGAGTATGAGAGGTGAGTTGACATGACAAAACTTTTTTTTAATACTTTTGTTAGATATTGCTTAAAGGGGCTTGTGGCTAAGTAATAACAGCCGCACGGGTCGATCGATCGGGTTATGCTACGCTTGCCGCGGTTGGTCCATGGATGGGTGACCATCTTTACGTACCAAGACTCTCCGTGCCTCGGAAAGCATGTTAAGCTGTTGGTCCCGGCTATCATTCGTGGATCTTTGAAAGTCGTTACGGATTGTCAGAAGCCTGAAAGTCTAAAAACCAGGCTTACCAAGGAGTATCGTATTACCCAGTAACCTACAGCCCGATTCAAAGTTTATGTCGGCTCTGAAGCACAGATTACTAAACAGTTTCTGAAGTGCGCTACTAGCTGCGCAGTACCTCACCCCTCACCCCCGCTGACACGTGAATTTGTTACTGCGCAGCGACTCGCTTCAAGTTCCGAGCTGCCATGAAGTTTGAATCGAGCTGTACCTATCTTTCGTAGTGAATCAGCGGTTTTTGAATTTGTTTTCTTTTATCATAATTAAATACCTTCTTCGTTCTGATAGGAAACACATGGAATGACAAGCATATACTCGTTATAATTTCCATTAATTATGAAACATCTGTACAAGCAGCGACAGAAAGTAAATTAATTAAGAAATAGTCAGATACGCGTACAAGTGTAAAAATACACAGCCGAGAGTCACTTGTACTTCCCGTTATTCTAATATATTTTTTGCACTGGGCCATACCCGGGAACCATCTGGTTTCGGAATTCGGAGATATTGAAGGTCAAAATTCCAACTTTTACTGACGTTTTTTTCACGAAATTAGTTTTTAATGTTATTACTTAGACAATTTTAAATACGCCCCGACCCCTGTACCGTTACATGAACCCATAAGCACAATGTTTTGCGTACGTTACATTGCGCACTACCGCAAATCACACAAAAAGTAAAAGTCGTTTCCCAGCAATTATTTTTATGCAATGTTACTTATTTTGATGTTCAGAATGCGTAGTTGACAGCTGTCAACTAGGCATTCTGAACATGGATGTGTGATGCGATCTTTTTACACCCTGTATGCTAATCTTCTGGAAGAAGTTATTCTTGGTGCAAGGTTAATTTGACTAGATAATACACAGCCACCTACTAAGCTAAAATAACTTCGCAAAATCATTTCTGAATCATCAACACGATAACGAGAAGAAGATTAAACTGAACTCTTACACGTGGCCAGCTGTTTATTTTCTAAAACAGTGCAAAGTCTCAAACTGAACTAATAATAGCGTTGTACTATATAATTATCTTTACTTTTAATGATAAAGCTGAAGAGCTTTTTGGTTTTTTTGTTTAGCATAATTAGCGTATAATGCTCCCACATTTGGCTATATCTAATCACGCAATGGGTAATATTTTTGCGTTACGGAACTATTACTTATTTATCAGTCATTGTTCGTGTTATCGGGGGTTGGGATACGGGTCAAGTGTCTCTAACTGGTAATATTTAGTTGAGCATGTGTTGAAAGTGATATAACAGATATTATAAGTATCTGATATGTATGCGAGTTTCCTTAATGTAGAAGAACTTTGTACCGAGAGCTCTGAGTAAAGAAAATTGCCACACTTTTAAGAGGACACTTACACGGAGTTTTTCTGATCCAACTGGTAGTTCCAGAGATTGATCATCATCACCATTTCAACCGAAAAACGTCCACTGCTGGATATAAGCCTCCCCCAAGCACATCCACTTCGACCGGTTCTGCTTCTCGCATCCAACGCGTTCCTGTAGCCTTCACAAGGCCGACGGTCCACCTTGTCGGAAGCCTTCCAACGCTACGTCTTCCGGTACGCGGTCGCCACTCCAGAACCTTTCGGCCCCATCGGCCATCTGTTCTGCGATAAATGTGCCCTGCCCACTGCCACTTAAGTTTGGCAATTCTTCGGGTTATGTCGGTTACCTTGTACCTTGTGTTCTCCTGCGGATCTCTTCATTTCTGATTCGATAACGCAGAGATTAGCGTGTCACAAACAAACTTTTAGGCCTTTAGTGTGGGATGCAACTTGTGTCGATACTCTTGCGCCATCCCATCTTCCAGGATCGGCGTGCTGCGCTGGTGCTACTGCTGCGGCTGCGGAAAACCTCAAGCGGTGTAAATATAATAACCTTATTAATAATTATATTTTCGAACCGTTTGGGGTTGAAACCCTCGGGCCGTGGGGTTCGAGTGCGCATGGTCTTTTTAAGGAAATTTCGAAAAGACTGGTTGACACTTCCCATGACCCAAGGCTGGCTTTTACCTTAGCCAGAGCCAGAGGCTAAGCATTGCCGTACAACGTGGCAATGCCGCCAGTGTCTTGGGTACATCAGTCGACAGCGATGCGGATGAATTTTTCGACGCTATATTTTAGTTTGTAAATAGTTTGAGTTAATTTAGGATAATATATAATTTTAATATTTTAGCTAAAATATAAGTTGGTTATTAACAAACTCTTCAGCTTTTGGTTTAGTGTAGATGTAGATTGCCTAGCAGGCTTTGCAGGACAGTCTTCAAAAATGCGTACCATCCATTGGATAATAACCCAGTAAATAAAACGAAGGCTGGAAATAAAACCACTTTACAAACGACTACGAACGAGTGTTGAATCAACCTGCTTTGTAGCACCGGGCAATCGTGAATGGTCAGTTTCAATACCGGTTCTATCCGACATTTTGTAGAAATGAATAAATAGTAACAGCGATAAGATGCATATTCATTTATCGTGTTGCTGGTAGAAAAATATATTTTTATTATTTATAGCTACAATCTGGTCTATTTTAAGAGTAATTATTCTAATAATAATTATTCCTGAGTGTAGGTGTTAGGTCAGGTTAGGTTAGTAGAGTATAGGTGTTAGAAACACCACGCTGCGCTCCATAACTCAACTAGCGGATGTTGGAGTAAAAACAGCCAGGCTGAAGGGGAGTGGGCCAACGGCGGCGACCTCTCGCGTCCGGCCCTGGTTCAAGCCATGGTCCGGGGCGAGAGGGAGTGGGAGGCAGTCACCTCCTTCTGCGAAGCAGTCATGCTAGCGAAGGAGGTGGCGGGATGGATGAGGGAGAGAACCTCATGCCTCAGCCGCCGCGGGAGACGCTCCGGGCTTCGGGAGCCGCGTGACGACTCCCGGCCACCGTAGGCGCGGGCCTGCGGGCGGTGAGTAATAGGTAGCTCACTGTCCGATCAGGACCAGGCCCGTGCCGGACGGCGCGTATGTGTTCCACGCGCGCCTCAAAGAGATGTCAGCATAAAAGAAGGGGCCCGATAGGGCCCAAGCCTGCCGGGGTAGCGGGATCGTCCGAAAGGGTTACCGCTGCCCTGGAACATAAAGGGTTAAGGAAGGAACACGGGTGGGTTTTAGTCAGTAAGAGCCTGACACTCCATTCCGCTCCACCCAGAGCGGGAAGGGTCATTTGATGATTTCCCATACGCAAAAAAAGGGGAGTGGGCCGCACATGTTTCACGAATGCACCCGGACCGATGTGCAAAGATCGTCACTCTCTGGACGCCTGAGGGAGGACATCGCATCGAGGTAGACCGTGCCTACCAGTGCCCGTGCCCAACAGTGGGACAAAATGTGGGCTAACAAAAAAAGATATTGCGTCGCTCCTATGACGCAAGAAAATTGTAATTATTTGACAAAAAATAGTAAAAAAGAAGACCAACATAGCTTGCAGAGTAAGCAAACGTTTGTCGAAGGACCGATGGATGTACGGAGCAGACGGGCAAGCGTAGTGTGATAGATAGATAGATAGATAAAAACGTTTATTTAGTGCAACAAAAGACACACAATACAAAAAAATAGAACAATAAAAAAAAAGTGAAAAAAAAAACAAAGATTAAAAAGATAAATCGACCCATAGACACCTCGCAAATCCACAACCTCTAGTATAAAATAGTACCTAGTCTATGTCTGGGCGGTGTGTGTCTCATGGTTGCACCAAATGGGAGTCCAGCTCAGCATATGCCAGGTACAATACCTGACGCTGGTAGAGTGAGAGAGGTGTGAGACACCCCCCAGCTAGATGGACCGACGACCTTAGTAAGTGGCTGGGACAAACTGGATGCGCAGGACAGGGTGTTGTGGTGCAGCCTGCGAGAGGCCTATGTCCAGCAGTGGACTGCGATAGGCTGAGTTGATTTTATTTGAATATAAAGAAGATCCAGAAAAACTTGATGCTGTTGAACAGCAGTGGAAAATTCTGGAGTTTATTACCGCAGTATATAAAATGCGTTATCTATTTAATGCAAAGATTCACAGATATGACCTATATCTTATATATGTTTGTTTCGACCTGAATTTTGATAAGAACGAGATAACGGAATTGCAAGTCATGAAAAAGTTCGTGTTCGGGGTAACTAGTGGCTTCACGTGGTAGAATAGATGTTCTGTTATATAATTTAGTGTATTATTTATACTGACGAAGACCTAATCAAATGGTGCGAAATGGTACTATAGAGAACTAGAAGAGCCCTCTACGTACCAGGAGGAATGAAACAACTTTTACTACTCCTTTTAAATTATATTATAAGAACGTCTTTACATTTTGTTCACTAAATTAGCACTCCCTGAACAAAACAAAAATCCTAAAAAGAAAATATGACACTTGCTTGAATGTTCGAATGGAACCCGCGTATAAATATAGACAGCCTGCATTATATGAGGTCGCCTTCGGCAGACAACCTTTACAGTACCATCATGTCTCACTATTTTATTACGTCTTCGTTGTATGTTAATCTGCAAAAAGGAACAGAGAGTGCACCTGTGTTTGCGCACAAACTTGTGCGCTATAATATCTCTTGCGTACCTGGCTAATCTCCGTTGAGATTGGCCACCGTGACTGACGGTTGGGAGGCTATTAATCTGGAAAAGAAAATCAAATAATTAGGATATTTATTAAAACTATAAACCCGGATGGTGTAAGTCGAACCTCGTAAAGCGGGGGCTACCTTGACAGAACGGCTGTAGGGTGTGATTGTGGAGCTACGAGGGCTGATTGATAAGTTTCCGAAACGACAAAGAAAAACTTTAAAAATCTATTTAAAATAAATTTATTTCTCAACGTAGTTTCCTTCTACCTCGATGCATTTAGTCCATCGCTTCTCCAATGCCGATACACCAGTTTGAAAAAATGTTTTCTCCAACCCCTCAAAATACTCGTCTACGGCAACAATGACTTCATCATTTGATGAAAATCTCTGGCCACCTAACCATTTCTTCAGGTTTGGGAATAAGTGGAAGTCGCACGGGGCCAGATCTGGGGAATAGGGTGGATGCGGTAGCAATTCGAACCGCAATTCATGGAGTTTGGCGACTGCAACCATTGACGTGTGTACAGGCGCGTTGTCATGGTGGAACAAAATTTTTTTCTTGGCCAAATGAGGTCGTTTCTTTCGGATTTCGTCACTTAATTTTTGCAGCAAGCTTGTATAGTACTCTCCATTTATTGTTTTTCCCATTTGCAGATAATCCACTAAAATAATCCCTCGAGCATCCCAAAAAACAGTCCCCATCACTTTTCCGGCCGACAAAACCGTTTTTGCTTTCTTCGGCGCAGGTTTTCCGCTCTCAGTCCACTGCTTAGATTGTTCTTTTGTTTCAGGAGTATAATGATGTATCCAGGTTTCATCTACTGTAACATAACGCCGCAAAAACTCGTTAGGATCTCGCTTAAACAGTGCCAAACATTCCGATGAATCGTCCACACGACGTTGCTTTTGGTCGACAGTGAGCAAACGCGGCACCCATCGAGCGCAAAGCTTTTTCATTTCCAAATGTTGGTGTAAAATATTAAAAACGCGTTCAGATGAAATGTTCACCATCGCTGCTATCTCTCGCAACTTTAAGCGCCGATCGTTCAGTATAATTTTGTGAATTTTTTTGATCATGTCCGGATTCGTGACTTCATTTGGACGGCCAGACCTGGGGGCGTCTTCGCAGCTCTGTCTTCCACGTTTAAAATCAGTTACCCAGGTGTGAATTGTACTCAATGCAGGAGCAGAATTACCTAAAACACTGTCTAGCTTGACTTTAATCTGGGTTGCTGTTTTCTCTTTTAAAACGTAAAACTTTATCACCGCACGAATTTCGTTTTTTTCCATTGTTATGAAAATTCACGACAGAGAAAGTTCTAGGTCCTCTCATACAAATTCCATCCGTTCGATTAAATTCAAATTTGGCGTTCTATTTTCGAAAAGATGCTAGAATATAATGTAATATTTATTTCTTGCGTATCTTTTTTTTAAGTTCGTCGTTTCGGAAACTTATCAATCAGCCCTCGTATGTCACAAACCATGATCCACCTCCTATCCTGGCCTCTGTGTCCCAAAACATGCAGTCAAAGTGACCTCTGCGCTGCCACCGACAACGTCGTGGAATTGGCAAAGTTTTGGGAAAACTTAAAGATTTAAAATACAGTCGTGCCAACTGCCAGCGACACAAAGGAGAAGTATGCTGATTGAATTGGGTGATTTTTTATCCCCACACTTTTTGAAGTTATGAAAAAATGATGAGAGTGAAATCTTAAGCTGCGCGCGCATCACCGTCACACAAAATTCATAGGTTGAAGCTTCCGCAAAACCGCTCATTATTTTTAAAGCTATACGTCACTTTTTTCAACATAAACCGGCCTGTACCTATTTTGAGCATTTTTTGTAGCAACCTGTTTGTTCTTATCGATTAAAAAAAAGGCAATGGACATTTCACTATAAAAAATTTGATGCCATAAAATTCGGGTTTTTTATTATGCTTTTAATTTTATTAAAAGGCCCGTGACTTGTTATAATTATTCAGCCTAAACAACGAACTTTATTGTAACCTTTTTTGTAATTAATTATTTGCATGCAATTAAAAATTGTTTCTTTAAAGTATAACTTCTGACGCGCGTACATAAGGAGGTCACGCACCCATTTTTTTATTTGCATAATCACCCTATAATGTTCCCACTGCTGGGACACAGGCCTTCTCTCGGTGAGAGGGTGGCCATGATCCACCATGCGGGCCCAGTCCGGGTTGGTAGATGGGATGGCGTGGGTACGGGATGGCGCTGGCGCTCGTTTTGGTGAAGAACATACTTCTCAAAGACTCAATGAATACATTTAATAAATGCGGAGTTATCATCAGTTAGCAGCCAGTCTACAACGACCAGAAACTGGATTCTTTCCGATTTTTCCGATCGTAATGACAAAATAAACAAGATAGGTAACATAAATATTGAATCCCAAGTACAGTCACGAGCAAAAGTATGTATACACTCGGCTTTAATCAAAAGCGATTTACTGCTTTATTTTTTAATGAAATATTATGTTGTTACGAACATAGCATTTTCGAACCCATAGGTTTATGTAATGTGTCGTATTTCAACGATGCATTCGTTATTTCACGAAAAAATTGCAATCAAAAGTTTCCAAGTGTTGACATATTGGTGCTCGTGACTGTACATATTTGCTACGATTGACTTGTAAAACAAATAAGTTTATATGCACTTTATGCCCTTAGGAGTAACTGTAAGGTTAGGCGAGTGCAGTTCTCTAGCCATCTATGCAACAAGATAGAAGAAGCCAGTTCAAAAGATACGGATGCTACGTGATCAACTTTGAAAGTTAATATCTCGGAAACGTGTTGAACCGAATTGGACCCAGACAGAAATGAAATATAATGTTGCTATCTGAGGGGCAATTCTCCTAATTTTAAGAACGTTCACAGTCTGATCTCAGTCTCAATCTGTCAAAAATACCTCTAATTTCCCTACATTTTGACAAGATTTTGACATTTGTTTGTCGCTGAGATGAGACTGCGACTAGATTTTGAACGTTTTAAATTACGGGAATTGTTCAGATGTATGTATCTGGTGTATTGTGTGTCTTATAGTTTGTGCTAAATACATGTATTTTCTTTCTTCTTTGAAATATGTATCTGTTGTGAGTAATAAAAACAAGTGCGAGTCGGACTCGCGCACGAAGGGCTCCGTACCATTATCTATAAAAATTACGTCTGTTGTATGGGAGCCCCCCTTAAATATTTATTTTATTATTAAAGTAAAAATACAACTGAGTATTTTGTGAATATTTCAAGTGCCTACCTGTTGCCATTATTGATATCAAGCAAAAAAGTCGCGTTTGTTGTAAATATTTATTTTATTTTGTTTTTGGTATTTGTTGTTATAGCGGCAACAGACATACATAATTTGTAAAAATTTCAACTGTAGCTATCGCGGTTCTTGAGATACAGGCTGGTGACAGACAGACGGACGGACAGAGGGCGGACAGACGGACGGACAGACGGACGGGCCGACAGACGGACGGACAGACAACGAAGTCTTAGTAATAGGGTCCCGCTTTTACCCTTTGGGCACGGATCCCTAAAAAGGGAAGGTTTTTGCCCAGCAGTGGGAAAAAAATTAGGCTAAAAAAAAATGGTGTGTGCTAGGTGCTAGCTGACATATGGCAATTAATTTAATGTTTTGTGTTTCGAAATATTAATTACTTTGCAATATACTATTGTATACAATCATACAGGCTGGTGACAGACAGACGGACAGATGGACGGAGAGACAGCGAAGTCTTAGTAATAGGGTTCCGTTTTTAACTTTTTACCCTTTGGGTACGGAACCCTGCAAAGGGATAAAATATTTCATCCGAATCAGTTAGTATCAGACGGATAGGTGTGGTGGTCTAGTGGCCCAGTGGTTGATAACGGTTCCGACTTACGATTCGTAGGTCGTGAGTCCTTGTGTAAAAAATTTCATCACCAAAACCAAAACCCAAACAAAACGAAACGGTCGGTCGGTCGGTTTCCTCTCAAAACGGTGAAAGAAAACATCGTGAGGAAACCGGCATGTCCTAGAACCTAAAAATTCGAAGACATGTGACATCTACCAACACGCACTGGGTCCGCGTGGTGGATTATAGCTCACTCCCGTTCACCGAGAGGCCTGTGTCCTGTGTGTGACTCCTGTGTGCAGTGGCTACATTTATAAGCTGAATATACTTATGCTACACGACTTGTAAGCGCATAATATGCTTACCAAGCCTTTCGTCAATATTGCTCTATTTTCAGGTTGATAAAACAATATAATATTAATAAAACAATAACGTCTTTATCACTCGCTTATCTGTAATGTTATTTCAAATAAATCCGACAGGGCGCAAACAAAGTATTGTGTACTACAATAACACTATAACAGGAAAAACAAACGTTTGATGATACCTACGTTATTGAAGAAACAATTCATCACAAGACATGCTATCGTGCTCTACATGGTCTTCACATGATCTGACGAAGATTATGTCTGGACTTTAAAAGAGACTGAGACCTCTGAGTTTGTTTCGGCCTTCTCAGAGTAGTCAGATAGGAAACAGATTAGATTCTTTATTATTTTTTATATAATTGACAAAAGAAAAAATACGGGTTCAATATTTTTTGATAATCCAACTGACGTGACGGACTAATTAGATTTTTTTAGAAAACTAACCTGTGCTCGGTTGATCGCAATACATCAACCGAGCACTCTTTCCGATTTTTTTTTTCAACTTTTATCGATAGCTACTGTACATTATAGTACCTACCTATCGATAAAAGTTTACATACCGAGACCCCTCCGTGCCTCGGAAAACACTCTAAGCCGTTGGTCCCGGCTGTCATTCTTGAATCTTTGACAGTCGTTACGGGTCGTTAGAAGCCCGAAAGTCTGACGACCAGTCCTACCAAGGGGTATCGTGATACCCAGTAACTGGGTTGTTGAGGTCCGATAGCCTGTCGCTCCATGTAAAATACTGGTATTCAACTGCATCCGGTTAGACTGGAAGCCGAGCCCAACATAGTTGGGAAAAGGCTGGGCAGATTTTTAGTAATATTTTTATCGTTTTCCTCTTATTTATTTATATCACACAAAAATTGGGATTCCTATTCAAAAATGCGCTGTGTTAATGAAACGTCATAATTACGTTTTATTTCGATTATGGCAGATAAGAAAATATATCTCATATCTTACACGCGTGGTTCAGTGAAAGTTAATGCTTGTGTATATTATCTTTACATCATGTACGTCAGCGCATGTTTGTTTGAGTTAGGTGTTCTTTTGTTTACGTAGGTGGTTAGTTGTTTTTCTTAATGAAAACGTGTGTTTGAGTGAACATTAATTAAAGACATCACCATCATAATCATATTTAGGGTTACTGTACCTCTAAAGGAAAAACGGAACCCTTATAAGATCACTTCGTTGTTCGTCTGTCAAGACCCTTTTTCTCAGGAACGCGTGGAGTTATCAAGTTGAAATTAATATCAAATACTCAGGACTGCAATCCCTTGAAGCAGTGAAAAAAACAAACTTCTAAGTCAACGCAATCAAGACATGCGGGCGTTTATGTCGCATTATGTTAACACTCGCAAGGGAATCAAAACCTATAGGGTACTTCCCGTTGACCTAGAATCCTGAAATTTGGCAAGAAGCAATGTCATGTAGCACAAGTAAAGGAAAAATACGAGCACCGTAAATTTGTTAGTTACGTACCTAGAAAGTACCGAAACCTCGGTGCGCGAGTCCGACTCGCACCCGACCGGTTTTTATAAATGATCTGCACAATTAATGATAACAGGCAGTATTATCATTAATTATGCTTCCAGATATATTTGGTTAATCAATCAATTATTATGATTAATCTTTGCTTAGTCATGTAATTATACGGTATTCGGTTCGAAGTATCATTTTTGGTCTTTCAAGCCGAACCACTTTCATCATAAAAATAAACTGTTCTACCCCTTCTTAAAATCCATTGTACTCTTTGCTACACTTTACCAGAAAATCCAAGCAGATAAAACAGAATCACGTATTTTAAAAATGTGTCCTAATCTTTTGGTACTTCGAGCCGGATACCTTCAAAACATCATTAACCTAAAATTTTTTCTTTTAATTCCAGACACAGCCACGACAACTGTTCAGAGCAACAGCTAGAGAAGGTGCTTCGAGAGCGAGGATCTGATTACGACAGCATGGTGTGCTCACATAAGAGACAGAAGGCGTTCGAAGAAAACGTTGCTAAGAGCCTCACGGAAATGGGGATAAAAGTTGAGATGGCTAGCAGGTACAACCTATTTATATTTGTTTATTTTTCAATAATTCACGACATCGTTGAAGGAAAATAATGTGTGTAAACCTGCACCCTAATTGCGTAACACACGATTAATCGGAATCGGTTTCATTTTGACAGTTCAACAACATTCATTGCGGTATTTACGTTGTTGAGCAGACACATGACACATTTTTCGAACATATGAAGCAATGGAATAGCAATATCCTTCAAAATGATTCAGATTGAGATTGGTGGACTTGAAGTAAACCGCCTTTAGCAAGCGTGGCCATGAATGATTGTGCTTTCTCTGTATGAGAATAGCTTTTGCCCTCTCTCATGAGGGGGGGGGGGGGGGGTGAAACAAGATGTTTGCAAGATTTGTTTTGTCAATTACTCAAATTGCTTAACACACTACTAGTAGTGAATAGCTTTCATTGACAGTTAAACAATACATTGTGTTATTTACGTTGTTTGTCGAACATATCTATAATTTTTTACGACATGGTTGGCGCAGTGGCTGAGCGATCGACTGCTTCGCGGCGTGTCGCGGGTTCGCAGTTATATCCTTTAAAATTATTCAAATTGCGTTTGATAGTGTGCTACGCAATTAGGGTACTGTACGCTGTTAGGGTCTGTTTTTTTAGATTAGAAAAATGTAGAAAAACCGTAATATTAAACATTGACTTCATGATCAAAAACCATCATTATAAACATTAAACAAACTGCACGATTCACTCTAATACTTGATTCTTAATTGACGGTTATTTTTTTTATTGACTTTTTAATGAATGAAATCATCATCAATTTCTCATGAATGATCTCATGAATTTTATTTTAATTGCAATTGTATAGTGTTATTTTTTAATTTTTCAACACAATGTACCTATATTGTTATGAATAAATTACTTATGACTTAACTAGCTGCGCCAGGCGGTTTCACCCGCATACGTTTCGATCCCGTGGTAATATCGGGATAAAAAGCATCCTATATGTTAATCCTGGTTATAAACCATCTGTGTGCCAAATTTAATCCAAATATCGTTCAGTAGTTTTTGCGTGAAAGAGTAACAAACATCCATCCATCCATCCATACAAACTTTCGCATTTATAATATTAGTAGGAAGTAGGATAATAATTCTTTTCTTTTCCAGGTTAACATACAACGAAGACTTAATAAAGTGGTGCGACGTGGTGGTACCATGTGGTGGTGATGGCACCTTCTTGCTAGCAGCATCTAGAGTTAGAGACGCCAAGTAAGTTCCGTTTTAGACTAATGGGATTTAGGCTACATTTTTTTTAAATTTTAGTCAAGAAACTTATGGCTGTTAAAAAGTTCCTTAATTGGCCTGTTCGCACAGGGTAGGGTACGCTTAGGGTACTTTCAATATGATATGATAGAGAATTCGGGTCGATGGTACTCTTCTTCGATGTTTTATATCGTTTGAGTCCAGTAGGTGGCCACGTTGATGCGGCATCAGTGGCATTCATTAAGTCATCCAAGGTGCAGGTGGACGGCCACTTAGGGCACCCCAAGTGGGGCATGGGCTGATTAGGGGCACCGCACTCGCGCTGGGTATTGGACGAGTCGCTAATCCCCCATTTCGACAAATTGTGTCTGCTACTTGGGTACGCATTGGGTGCCATTGAGAGCTTTGACGACATAGCATTTTTAAGCAAGTTCATTGGTGTATTGAATTTGTGCACCAATAAACAATGTTTTTTTTTTCTTTTAAGTACTTTATTTATCCCGTACTCCATTTTCTTGTAATTTTGTGGGTTTTTTGACGATAAAAACATTTTGAGATTATTATGATGTTAAAGTTAGATGTTTGTTGGACTTGTTCACATATCATAACTTCTGCCATTTTTTTTTTCAGTAAGCCAGTCATAGGCTTCAATAGTTCACCAAAGAAATCAGTAGGTCGTCTCTGCCTACCCACGTGGTGTTCGAAGGATGTCAAGGGTGCGTTCCAGGCTTTAAAAGAGGTATGTCCACTTTCTTAACATAACTTTACCCTGTATAATTATGTCCTTGTGGAATATGGAGCTCCAAAATACTTCTACTAAAAAGAACGTTGGGTAAATAACAATAACATTTATGTTACTTTAACCTTATATCATAAAAACATTCCGCCTGTATTAAAGAAGCGGGCAAACGGAGGGACCATTCTCGTATTTTTAAGGACGTTCCCAGTCTGATCTCAGACTCAATCTGTCAAGAATACCTCTAATTTCCCTACATTTTTGACAAGTTCTTGACTTTGATTGTCGCTGAGATGAGATTGCGACTAGATTTTGAACGTTTCTAATTACGGGAATTGGCCTTTAGATGTTCACTTACATTTTTCAAAGTCAAACTCAATCATTTATTTCAAATAGGCACATAAAAGGCACTTTTGAACGTCAACAATTAAAATTTATTCTAGTCGCCCCTTCCAAAAGGTAGTTTTCGTATGGAGAAGAATGGGCAAGAAACTCCACCTTTACTCTTTTAAAATGTTTTCCAATATTTTGCATACATTAATTATACATATAATTATATGTGAAGACGATGCACCTAAAATAAAATTACTATACCACAATAGGTAAAAGAATTAAAATGGATTAATGAAACCATGACATTGACATTGACGGCACGGTTGGCGCAGTGGTTAAGCGATTGACTGCTGCGCTGCGTGTCGCGGGTTCGATTCCCGCACGGAACAAATATTTGTATGACCTACATGTATTTGTTCCGAGTCTGGGTGTTTTTCTATCTATAATATGTATGATTTTACAAAAAAAAAAAATTGTATATAAGTAGTTTATCAGCCATCTTGTTACCATAACACAAGCATTAGGTTGCTTAGCTTGGGACAAATGGTGCTGTGTGAAATGTCCAGGGATATATTATTATTATTATATAAATTAACTATGTGATAGATACATGGTGCTCACATATTTACAAACATTCTAAAAGTAGACGATTTTCATTAAAAAAAAAAGTGTAAGTCCGGGTGTAGAGTTTAAGTAATTACAGAATGTGAATCAATGTCAATTGTAGGTCTCATGTAAGAGTGCAACAAAACCAGCCCGCGGTTTATCGTCATATTATTAAAATATAAGCATAACAATGTCGTTACATATAACACCCACCTCAGGGGGTGAACCCTACATACAAAATACAATGTGAAAAGAAATCGATGATTCTAGATTGATGTTCTATAGTGATCCTTTGTTCCTATCTTAACCTATAATATTCTAAATCAGAGAGAACTAACAAATAAATATGATTGCAGGGCAGGTTCAGATGGATGCGTCGCTCCAGGATACGTACCACGATCACCTGCGAACCGAAGCTGCTGGAGACCATCACACCTATTGACTTACACACGCTACATTATTGCAGGTTAGTCTGCCATTTTATGTTCAAAATGTTATGTAATTCTGTAGTAATTCTTCAAAAGAAAGGATAAGGAGGAGAGGGGGGAGGGGATTTCCAGGTTCGGGAAAGGGTAGACTCACTGCCAGTCCCGCAGACTCACGAGACTGATCAGAGATGGCTAAAGGTGTCTTGGCCACAGTGAGGGGTAATGAGACAAGAATATAAAATTCAAATCTGATTTATTTACAATATGTTACTGCTTATATACTACACAAAATCTTTGTGTCCTATGCGTGTAAGATGCAACCAAATCATTATTTTAACTGGGCCGCGCGTAAGCCAGGCGGAGTGCTGAGTCAATGTCCAAAGGTTCAAGGAACAAGATTTTTGCTGTGTGACTCTTTATAAGTATATTATTGGATAATATTATACAGAGTGGCGATTAGGTTATCACAGTAAATAGTACAGCGGTCATTACAAGTTGTTAAAGTCTGTTAAAATAATAAAATTTAAATTTTACTAAAAATGGAAAAAAATAAAAATAAAATAATTAGCGTAAAAATTGTCATGAAATAAACCATCCTTGATAATAAGTCACTAGTTACGCGTGAGGCAATGGTATCAAGAATTCAAAACTTTATGTTATTGTCACTAAGTAAACACAAATTAAGTTTAATGTTGTTAGGTAAATACTGAAACGAAAAAAAGGTCCCACGACTAAAATGTTAATTGTTATTAATTCTTTTAATTGTGTATGTTTAATATACGTTATGTAGAATACGTGGTTTCAATTCATGTGATAACCTAATCGCCACACTGTACGGTGTAATTAAATTAACTAATTACCTGAATACACATTGTTTAAAATTCCATCAAAATAAGTGCTCAGGGTTTTAGAAATAGTCAAGTACACTACTTCTGAGTCTGACCATAATCAACCTATAATTTTCCCATTGCTGGGAAACAAGCCTCCTCTCTGAGAGGGAGTGGGCTGCTCTCAAAACGGTGAAGGAAAACATCGTGAGGAATGTCTTAAATGGGGCATGTCTTAGAACCAAAAATTCAAAGACATGTGACATCTACCAACCCGCACTGAGCTCGCGTGGTGGATTACGGCCCACTTCCTCTCACCGGGAGGAGGCCTGTGTCCCAGCAGTGGGTTATTGTCGGCTGATTATGCCAATCACGCAATGGTTTACTGGTACAGAATGCCGTTAAAGTAAAGCATATATTCCGCCTATTTGCTTAAGTTTTTTTTAGCATATAATGTCCCACTGTTGTCCAAAGACCTCCCCCAAATCCTTCCAAGAACTTTTCCGGCGCCACCTCGAACCAGCCCTTGCGGTACGCTTCCATTTTGGTATTAACCCTTCATTTTAATTTCGGCTTTTTAATTGTGTCTGTAATTACGACCTTCAACGGGTTATGTTTAAATAATTAAAGTGAAATATATTTTCTACTGCAGATACCCGCCTGTACAGAACTCGCATGAAATGGCAGACTCCTACACTTTGAGCTCGGAACAAATGAATAATTGTCGGGAACCGGAAAGTGAATGTCCCAGCCCCACCCTCGCAACTAAAGTATTACCGTTTTTGGCACTAAATGAGGTAAGACCTTTCAAAATTTATATTTATATATTCTCACATGCCAAGACCCCTCCGTGCCTCTGAAAGCACGTTAAGCCGTTGGTCCCGGCTGTCTTTCGTGGATCTTTGACAGTCTGACAACCAGTCTTACCAAGGGGTATCGTATTATCCAGTAACTGGGTTGTGGAGGTCAGATAGGCAGTTGCTCCATGTAAAATACTGGTATTCAGCTGCTTCCTGGAAGGGGAAAAGAGTAGAACTAGATAGATGAATGTGAAAGCAATTACGAGGTCGACTACACTTAAACCCATTTCCTACTAAAATCTAATATTAATTGAACGTTTTTTCCAGGTATTCATAGGCGAAAGTGTAACATCTAGAGTATCGCTTCTGCGGCTACAGATAGATAACGGTGAATGGTCTCACACGAAGAGCTCTGGCCTATGCGTCACCACCGGCACCGGCAGTACCTCCTGGCACTTTAGGTACCATGTTTATATTGTATAGATACAACATACACAACACCCTTACATACAAATGTACACACATAAATATATTAAAATTAAACAAATATCAACTTTATTTTAATGGTAATTAAGTTGATTTCAGAGTGACTACTACAGAGTGAGCACTATTGAAAAAGTTATAAAAATATTTGAAGTTGTAGCGTAAACTGAACTTTATTGTGTAGGAATTAAAGTTATTTTTCCATAAACTCATATTTGTTTACATTTTTGGCGAATACATAATGTCGCGATGTGTCGATGGCAATCTATGGAAGTGGTAGCGTAAACTGAACTTTATTGTGTAGGAATTAAAGTTATATTTCCATAAACTCCTCGAATTCGGCTACCTACTTGTTTGGCGCCATCACCAGCGTCCTCCTGTTAACTCCTGAGCGAGAGAACTCTAGAATCCTGAATGCTGTACCCACCAACTAAAATTATATAAATCATCATCATAAAAAGCTGCCAAGTGCTAGTCGGGCTCGCACGCCAAGGGTTCCGTACAACATTGAACATATTTTGTTACAGCGGCCATAGTAGTACACACTCTGTGAAGTGAAAATATCAAGTGTATACCTATTACGGTTCAAAAGATACAGCCCTGTGACAGATGGACATACAGCGTAGCCTTAGGGTCCCTTTGGAACCCTAAAAAAACATTAATTCCATGTTCAACCGTAAATTTTTCCTCTACTACAACCAAGTGTTCTCTTATTTTCAGTATAAACTGCCTCCGAACTCAATCAGTGCAGGAATTAATGAAGATACTCTCACATCAGTTCGGAGTCCAGATCGACACCGCGCTGGAGAAGGCGAGACAAGTCACCGAGACATATAACCAGAAACTCATGTTCGCAGCAGGTAGGATATTGTTTTAATTAATATAATATACTAGCTGACCCGGCAAACGTTGTTTTGCCATATAAAATATATATAAATTATTTCTAGTTGCCCGGCGCTACTTCGTTCGCGTGGTGTCCTACCCCTACCCTACTCCTACCCTACTCCTACCCTACTCCTACACTACTCCTACCCTACTCCTACCCTACTCCTACACTACTCCTACCCTACTCCTACCCTACTCCTACCCTACTCCTACACTACTCCTACCCTACTCCTACACTACTCCTACCCTACTCCTGCCCTACTCCTACACTACTCCTACCCTACTCCTACACTACTCCTACCCTAGGGTGGACATCCCTTATCACTTAAGGGTTCGAAAAAAAAAAAAAAAAAAAAATAGATAGTAGCCGATTCTCAGACTTACTGAATATGCATAAAAAATTTCATAAGAATCGGTCAAGCCGTTTCGGAGGAGTATGGCAACGAAAACTGTGACACGAGAATTTTATATATTAGAAGATAATAAATTATAATAAATCCCTGGACATTTCACACAGCACCATTTGTCCCAAGCTAAGCAACCTAATGCTTGTGTTATGGTAACAAGATGGCTGATAAACTACTTATATACAATTTTTTTTTTGTAAATACATACATATTATAGATAGAAAAACAACCAGACGTCAGTCATTTGCTTACGGAGTAGCAATTTGTTTCATCACCACTGCTCTCAAAATAACAATGAAAAATCCGCTCTGGCTGGAAAAACTGCTCCGATTTCTATGATGTTTTTTTTTCTATTATTTCTTAGTTATTACCATAGTAAAAGTTATTCGATTGATGATGACGAGTGCAATGACCTTTTTTTTGGTTTGTCTAAACCCAAAAAGAAGGTCATTGCACTCGTTACATTGCATACGTTCACATGGCGTTGATCAGTACGATATTTCACTGTATAATTTTGGGATCATATGGCAGTTTCATACTGCATTTGTTTTATAATGGTGAACAGTGCAGTGTTGACGTGTGATCCCAACTCTTAAAACTGTTCGTGCAGCGCACAACGTTACCAGGACGTCAACGAGAAACGGGATTATTCGAACCGAACTTGACGTCCCGTTGACGTTGTGCGGTGGACACGTAGCCATTATATAGTAACCGGCATGAGTCGTGAGCACAAACTGACACCTGCGCAGTAGTTCATTTTTCGGTCTCTTTGGCGGAATGAAGAAGGCGGGGGGCACCGAGGCTGCACGCGATTGGTTCGTCTGTCGATGCTCGTCGTCTATTGGACTCTCACGTGTCATTCGGCTACTGTACACTTTCGTGCAATTTTAGTGACACACGTTTTTAATTTTGAAATAGTTTATTTTTGTTAATTCGTATTTGTTAAGTCAAACTAACGGTTAAATTTGTTTCTTCACTATTTTAGCAGTTACTTGAATGAAGAAAACATTTGCCGTAGTATCAGTAAAGTTCAAGTATAAGTTTAGTTAATACTTTGACTGATTGTGTTGATGAAGAAACTGGCCGTAAGTCACAAAGGCCTACAACATTACTGTATCAAAGTAAAATTTCATACACCACTAATATTTTAATTATAGTTTGCGTAAGTACCTATCAATAATTTGAGCAAAAGCGGTACTAAATAAATTTGGCCGAAAGTGTACAATGCACGAGCTTGCCCCCACTACTGCCCATCTGTGCTCACGACTCGTGCCGGGCATTATAAATATATGTTTCGCTACTTCGGCACCGTCATCTCATTATCGTTGACGTGCCGTTGACTTGGCGGTGGACAAACGGCCGTAGAACCGTCTGTACGGCCGCTTAGGGTCAGTTCACACCGAGACGCGACGCGACCCGACGCTGCGCGCACACTTTAAAAGAGTGACTCAAAATATCCTTTATTTTCTACACGAAAAGGTACACATTGCATTGTGAGAGTTCAGAATACGTTGCGCCGTGCAGCTCTCACTTTTAAAGTGTGCGCGCAGCGTCGCGTCGCGTCGCGTCTCGGTGTGAACTGACCCTTAGGGTAATTCAAACTAATGTTGTATAGTGTTGATTTTTATCCGTTTTTCACCAGATTCCGATCAGCTAGCATACTCGGTCCGGGAGTACATCACGTTTGAGGAGTGGCCCACACCTCGCGGGCTCAAGGTCAGGGACAGAGCGAGCTCCGTCAAGGTCAAGTCGCATTGTACTGATGCAGGTACGTAGTCGACATTGTAGGATAAAATACTTTTGATTTAGATATCTTTAGGTGATTTAAAGTTAAAATTTCGGGTTTAAATACTTAAAATGGATGCGATTAGCAATCGAGCTTATGGCCACTAACTAGCCCTACGACATCACGCTTGCGTTTCCCGAAGGGTCAGACAGAGGTGTTTTAGGGCACAATTCGCTAGTTATGTTTAAACCTAAATAAATGGTCGATTATTAATTTGTTTTAATTTTATTATTCACATATTTGTTTTTTTTTTTTATATCCCTGGACATTTCACACAGCACCATTTGTCCCAAGCTAAGCAACCTAATGCTTGTGTTATAGTAACAAGATGGCTGATAAACTACTTATATACAATTTTTTTTTTGTAAATACATACATATTATAGATAGAAAAACACCCAGACTCGGAACAAATACATGTAGGTCATACAAATATTTGTTCCGTGCGGGAATCGAACCCGCGACACGCAGCGCAGCAGTCAATCGCTTAACCACTGCGCCAACCGTGCCGTCGTTCGACATATTAACCAAGTATTCTTCATCTTCTCAGGGTTAGTTATCGACGGCAGCGTATCATTCCCGTTCAACGATGGCACGGAAGCAATCCTAGAGATACATCCGGAAGACTCCTTGATGACCGTCCAAATGGACGACGATCGACCATAATGGTGATGTTCTAGTTACACCTTTGACTTTAAATTTTGAGGTTGGAAAGGGTAGCGGAATGGCGGCTTTTGTAAAGTGAGATCTTGCTAGACGTGTTGTCTTAATTGAGCAGAAAAAATTGCTATGATGCGAGAGAGAGAGTTTCAAAATATCACCCACTGTATACCCAGAACGCGGTTGGCAGAATTGAAGGATAGAGGTATGGCGGTTTTGGAGCGTAGTCAGTACTGACTCCATCAACCTGCACTGGGTTCGCATGGTCCACTCCCTCTCACAGAGAGGAGGCCTGTGTCCCAGCAGTGGGGACGTTATAGGCTAAACTGGGCCTGACATAACTTAGCGGTATTTGAGAGTCTGAGTCGTAGCCGCGATGTTTTAGAACGGCTAATTTGAGCTTTAGTGAAACGGCATAGAGCACAATTTTGTCTACATGTTACATTGCGTTTATTCAGTTGAGTTATTTAGGAATTATTTATGATATACATGGATAGGGTTACAATATTAATAATTACAAGTACCGATTTTGATATTCTAAAGTTACAAAAAACTATGCTAAACATCACCAAAACAGAAACCTGAGTTATAAAATGTCAGTAGTATGTAAGTACCTTTAATTCCATTTATGAAGACCAATATAATATTCCTTTGTACCTCTAGTGTGTAATGAAATATTCCATTGTGACATATCACCCGTTTGAATAAATGTATTAGATAATAAAATAATTTTGGAGATTAGAACGAAAGATAATTCCTATCCTAAGGCCGTTGGTCCACCGCCACGTCAACGGGCCGTCAACGAGAACGAAAGATGACGGTGCTGAAGTAGCGATACATACATTTGCTATGGCCGCGTGTCCAACACACGTCCGTCAACGGGACGTTACGTTTGGTACTATTGAGGACTGGAAGAGTCCTCTAGGGATCGGGAGGAATCAAACCACTTATATGACTCCTTTTAAATTATATCGGGCAAACGTATTTACATATTTCTCACTAAACTACCACTGACTGTTCTAAACAAAAATCCTAATTAGAATATATGACACTAGCTTGAACGTTCGAATGGAACCCGCGCATAAATATAGCCGGCCTGCATCAAATGAAGTCGCCTTCGGCAGACAACCTCTACAGTACGAATGATCTCGTTTCTCGTTGACTTTCCGTTGGAGTTGCCGGTGGAAAACTCTGTGATGGCCTATTTCACAGTGCCTGAATTATAGGCATAGGCATTATCCACCACCTAAATAGAAAAGAATTTTATGAAATAATTTACGAGATAAATAGGTTTTTTTTCGGTGTGAATTAATTACAACAACAAATAAACTTCCCTAAAGCATTTTAGGGTACCTACATTTAAAATGTATTTTCCAGACCTTCGCTGTGTTGTTTAGGTTTAAGTAGACGAAAATGTAGATTTGCGTACAGGTTGTGTGTCTTGCGAACCGCGATACTTCATTGTTAATATATTGGCAGACTCTGTTTTCAACCTGAGAGACTTTTTTTGCATTCGTCTTTTGATTGGCTGACCAAGGATGATGATGGACGATGTCGAATTGCAGGACGACAACTTAGGTGCGCGAAATATAGTTGATTATAATCTTAAATTTACATATTCGTGCATGATTATGTACAGTTTAACCAGAAAAGGTATGCGCTTCGATATGCACGAAGCATATCGAAGTTTCCGAATTAGCACGAACGCCATAGAGTAGACCCTCAGACAGGTTTTACAAATCACACAATTTTTTTAAGTTTTGTAAGAAATGGTAATCTATTAACTTAGTTGGTATTTATGGTGGTAACAGCTCTATATTAAATCTCATCATTGTACGTTTGTATTTCTGAAGATATACGATGATTGTCGAAGCACAAACTTTTCGTGGGATATCTGTATCTTATATTGATGTCTTTATCCTTTTCCTGCTTATTGAAAGGGTTTTAGGTTTAAAAGTAAATGTATGTATGTATAGAAAAGGGAAATATTTAATTGATCCTCTATTAAATTTTTTTGATCTTTTAATGATGATCGCCTTTTTTACGTAATATCTTCTTTTTTTTTGTCTGGTTTAAAAAATATCTATCTGTACCGTTAAAGTTGTTCACAGTGACTAAACCAGGTTAACCCTGACAAAATGGGTTAGGTTAGAACTGTTACCAAATTCGTTGTTCACAGTTGATATCACCATCTTCAAAAAAATTTCCAATGAAGCTAACCTGCCACCCGAATCAATTAATATGTTTTAGTTCTGGTACGGTAACCAATATAACACTGTGAGGTGTGGGGCATGCGCTTACTCAGATGTGTACAGCAGTGCGATTCTGTAACCATCTCACCGTGAAAACTTAGGTGAAGCGAGTGAACTGTCATTCCAACTAATCCTAGGGATTGACACTATTGACTGCGCCCTAAGCTCACTTCACCTAACTTTTCACGGTGAGATTATTACAGAATCGATCGGCTGGTTGGAGTGCGGGGTGAGGCAAGGTGGGTCATTTTATTGAATTTGTATATGAATAAGCTGAGTGAAGAACTCAGCAGCTCTGGCGTTAGATGGACGATAGATGGTGTGTCTTTTAACAACATCAGTTATGCTGACGATATGGTACTGCTGAGTCCGTCGATCAGTGCCCTCAGAAAGCTATTGAATGTATGCGAATGCTATGCTGGAGCCCATGGACTAAGCTATAATGCAAATAAAAGCGAGCTGCTAGTTTTTACGGCACGAAACAAGACATATGAAGTAGTACCACCTGTCTCGCTATGTGGTGCAACTCTCTAAAGTAGTTTATATACCTTGGTCACTGGGTTACAGAGGATGGCACTGATAACTGTGATCAGGCGCGGTCCGAGGGTCGTGGGGGTCATGACCCCCCCCCCCCCCAATCATTCAAGCTGTCGAGAGTCTGCATGATTTCCTTGCCTTACTAACTTACTACTTGGTGACCCCCCCCCCAATCTTGGGCTGCGACCGAGCCTGACTGATATGGAGAGAGACCGCAGGGCATTGACCGTACGCTGCAACATGCTGGTCCGCAGATTTGCTAAGTGCGATAATAATGTCAAAATAACTCTGTTCAGCCCATATTGCCAGGCTTCCTACACATGCAGTCTGTGGACCAGATTCACGCAAAAGACGTTTAATGCCCTGCGTGCGCAATACAACAATGCTTTTAGGATACTCCTGTCGCTGCCACGATTCTTTAGCGCGTCAGGGATGTTTGCAGCAGCGCATACTGATGATAGTTTTGCGATCATGCGTAAAAAATCCGCATCATTACTGCGTCGGATGCGAGACAGCGACAACTGTCTCCTGAGCATTGTTGCGAGTAAGACTGAAGGTCACCTGATGGCTTAATAGATATAACTAGTAAGTTCTAAAGAGGTATGAGGAACAGGGTGTAAAGTTCACTCATACTCCATAGAAAAGGGAGGATCCTCCGACCAGACGGGTGTTGTGTCTGGCGGGCAATTGTCCAACGACTGATGTCGGGAAGTTTGTATGTATGCTAATTGCGCGGTAAACTCTGCTTGCGAGATGCAGGATTTGCGTGACGTCAGTATGACGCGGTGTTCGCATGTGGCGTAGTAGATACCGCTATTGTTTGTTTATGTGTATGTCTTAGATAATTATATGTACTAACATAGTTTTAAGTAATACTAACAAAATTATGGGTAATGTCCTGACTTAAAGATAAATAAATAAAATAATGTTTGGCGACAACTTAAAAGTTTTGAAAGACAAAGTATTGAAACTGAAATGCCTGAAAATTCTGTGATTCTTAAAAATGGCACTTAATTTTGTTAGTATGTTAATTTTCTTTTATAATGGCGCCGATTCCCTTGTTCACAAACTAAACTAAATTTAAGTTCAGCGCATCTTTTTCTTTCTATTTCATTAACAAAAGGACAGAAGATAAATATTAGCTTAGTTCTGTCAAATTAGTCAGCGCCTGATGTAAATTGACGTATATTTAGTAGCCATGTTTTTAATCACGTCTAAACTGTCTATGGAATTGTCTTAATTTGACAGGACTAAACTAATATTCATCTTCTATCCTTTTCTTTACGAAATGGTAAGAAGAAGACGCACTGAACTTAAATTTAGTTTAATTTGTGAACAAGGGAATCGGCGCCAATGCTGCAAATAATAACCATAATTAATTAATTAATTACTGTTAAGACTGGCGGTTTTTGTAGATTAAGTTAATCATTAATTTGTGGTGATTTTTGACCCTATTCGAACCAGCATTCTATGCTTACCACACTTGCAATCAATCAGACGGTTTTGAAGGTAACTCCTAATCATTACAAAAAAATCGTCTGCTCGACAGTGTAATAACGCAATGGAAGAGAACTGAACAAAAATGAAAGGAATTGCGATTAATTTTCATTTTATAATGAAAATTAATCGCAATTCCTTTCATTTTTAGTTCAGTTCATCCTCATTTCATTTGTGTTACGCAATTACCCCGCAGTTTTCCATAAGTATAAATACTAATTTAAAAATCAAGAATGAAGTACATTAGTGACAAATTTTAGTGTACGAGGAACTCAAAATTCGAGAAAATTATAGAAATTAAATTATAAATAGGATATCGGAATCACTTTTAGACGTCATATCTGACTACCCCTGAGAAAAAATGGCGAAACAAACTCAGGGGTCAAAGTATTTTAAAGTCCAGACGTAATCTTGGTCAGATCATATGAGGACCATGTATTAATAAAAATTGCTCTATCGATGAATATAGTAACAAAATGTACGGAAAAGCGGATTAGTCTTACGAATACGACTGTTTTATGACGATTTCTATGCATAAGCTTTTATGCAATATAGGAAGGTCTGCCATGCATACATGTTTTGCTTTTTCAACAAAGAAAATTATAAATTAATTAATTTATAAAAATTATATATTTAAATTAATGTAATTATCATGAAAATTAAAATATAATAGAGGTATAAGGAACAGGGTGTAATGTTCACACAACCTCTATAGAAAAGAGAGGATCCCCCGACCAGACGGGCGTTGTGTCTGGCGGGCAACTGCCTGATGAATCATGTCGGTCTGTTGTATATATGCTAGTTGCGCGGTAAACTCTGCTTGCGAGATGCAATATTTTGCGTGACGTCAGTATGACGCGTTATTCGCATGTGGCGTTGTAGATACCGTTAAAATATCTTGTAATTGTAATGCAAATAATTTAAATATAATTGTGTAAGTATAAGTACTGTAAATCGGCTAAATGCACTATGTAAAGTTGTTTGATTTATTAACACATTCATCATATATATGTTACATTATATAAGCTAACATTTAAAATAATAATATGTACATGTAAAGTAAATTATTTATGACGTAATGTATTGGTAAGATATTTATGTATTTTCTACATTATTGTATACACGGAGAGATTGTTAGATTGGCAAATATTATACATACAGTTATAGAAAATTTGGCGTTTTATTTTTGTTCTTAACCTTCACTACTAGAGATGGGATTCTATCCGGCAATTTCCCAGATAATGGGCATTTATTTTTATAAGAACGGAAGTTATTTTATGGATCATGATTCCCCAAAAGGTTTAGTTAGGTTAGGTTGGGTTCAGAAATACAGACATAGTTCATAATGCTACAGTCAATTTATTTTTTGGGTATGGGGCCCATATGAGATTACCCATTGTCCTTTACACTACTGTTATTAAATATATTTACCCGAGTACCATACCAAATTTACCCAAATTAAATTTAGGCGAATATTTTCCCTTTGGGTATTTACCCCACGGCCATCTCTATTCACTACACACGTGTTGATCAGCCTCTGAGAAAGTGAGAGAATATAATTTGGAAAAATAAATAAAACTCAAAAAACTTATTAAGTCAGTATATTTGTTAAAAAAAAATTCGTACACTGTCTTACCGCTCGGTATCGTTCCAGAACCCCATTGTATTAAACTAGTTACACAATACAATAATTAGTTAAAAAAAATAACTAAAAAAAATATATTAACAATGGGGTAGTATGAAACGTATATCGATAATGTTCGTTGTTACTTTACATACATAGTAAAAACTAAAAAAAAACATTGTCCATTGATAGTGTGCACAACCCTTTATTTCACGGCCTTCGAGAGTGCTGCCATCTTGTGAGCTGATTTAAAAAAAGTGTGATACAATACAGATCGACAATACTAATAATAAAACACAAAGTATTAATTTCAAAGATTTCATTTTCATTGAAAACTAAATTTTTCGGCGTAAAAATTGTTTTTCCCAATGGACAATGGCACAAGTAACAAGCAAAAAGCAACTTAAAAAAGCCCAGATTAAAAATTAAAATAGCACCGTTTGGACGGAATTACTGGCAGAAAGGAAACTTAAAATTAAAACTTAAAAAATATGGCATCCATCTTGTCCAATTATGTTTTTAAAATTTTAATTCACGACTTAGTTAACTAACTCAATTTTAACTAGGTTTCAGTTAACTTTAAGTCAGCGAACTAAAATGTTGAATGAACCGCGTAGAAGAAAACTAGTTCCCGCCACCTTTATAGAAAAGATAAAGGCCTGTTTTAACTAGGAATTAACACAAAAGAAGCGTAATTGTAGAATATTATTTTCATAATAAAAAAAAACTATTATTTTTTTTTAACCAAAAATTATTAAGCTGTAAAGTAAAATAAATTCAGATAAAAAATACAGATAAATTGCTAATAAAGAAAAATATAGCTCCTTACTACTGAAACCAGAGGGAACTGTTCGAAAACTTTTATTTTAAAAATATTTTTTTTATATCTAGTTTCACAGGCCTTTACAACACCCTAAGAAATGACTTTTGTCATTAATTTTATTCTACTTCTTTACGTAACGCAAGGCAACCAGTATATTTCTTAAATTACAGTGTTTTTATATAAAATATCGAATCACGACGTATACGAACGAGCGAATTATCACAAATTTATTATTATAAATATAGGAAATGTGGTTTTAAAACGTGTTTAAATAATTTAAATAAACAAATTTTAAATAAAAAAATATAACTTTAAAAAAGTTCGGCAACTATTTCATTTAAAACTTTTTATTTAATTTTAACTGTCAAAAATGTAAATTTTATGTGACGTAACATTTTAAAACCACGTTTTCATATAATTTTTACATTTCTACTTTTCAAGGAGTGTATAAAAGTGATGTTTGTTATTTAAAGTAAATTATTATTTTAATCTGACACAGATGCACTCCTTTCTAGTTTATTGTAATGGTACATTTAATACACGTGGTAAAATAAACTAAAAATCTAAATACTAAAATATGACTCAATCGTTGTGAAAATAAACACAACAGTAAAAAAGTTACTATAATTTCACTGACAAATTCTTCGATGCTCACCTCCAGCTCATTCAGCTCATTTCGATTCCCAAATTATTTAAAATTTAATTTTAATTTAGGCGTAACGCTTTTATTTTAATGGCGTAAAATTTACAATTTTTTAAAAACTTTTTACACCTTAAATCATTTTTCTAGTAAAAAAATTCGATGTTTTAGAAACCAATGCGTAAATAATATAAAAATATAATATGTCCAATACTTAGATGGCACTTACCAAATGACATACACACACTATAGTTTAGGAGCTAGAAAACACTTTCATTTTTGTTAATATTTTTTTTTTGCAAAATACCAAAATTTTATTCAATTTTAATTTTCATATACCTATTACGGCTTTTTGCACAAAAAACGAAGTCTTATTTTCAGTTTAAGAGCTCAGTAGCATATTTTCTCATCACACATTAACCTCTTTCTTTTTTACAAAAAAAAAAACAAAAACAAATAATTTTCAATCTTCACAAAAATGTCATGTGTACATCATCAGCATTAAAAACTGTACCAAATGTCACTTTAACTGGTATGCGAGTACCCGGTATTTGTGTAGGGACCACTGTACAGTGAGCTGCCGGTTCTGGAGTAAGTCTTCGGATTCCTCCTTCGAGCCAGGATGAAGGCAATGGCTGCGATGACGCAAATCATCAGGATGACTCCCGCTATGCATATGCCTATCGCGAAGTTACGCTGGGATATGCAGATCTCGTCTTCCTTCTGAAAGTAGTAGGGTTTTTGTGTAACAGAAAAAAGTAGTAACTTTTAGTTTTGTAGAATGACAATTTGTCGGTGCATAGTTCGAAATATTAGTTTTTTCACTGCGGGAAAAAGAGTGCTCCATAAAGGCTGTGCCGGTGTACCAAGAATTTTCATGTTTACCAGTAAGCTGTTGAAGTGGGTGAACGTATATAAAATGAGCGTATCATACGCCCCTCACCTGTACCCGAAAAGCGCAACAATGGACGTCTTTCAAATGTGAAGGTTGCTCGTATCTTAATATTGTAGGTTTTTTTAATCTATTCTTGTAGAAAAAGTAACTAAGCGAACAAAATGGCGGACAAGAACCTAGTTCTATAATAACTTTAATGTCCCACGTCTCACCTTCTCGCTAGTAACCTCATCGTTGTCAGGCGAATCAGCTTCGTTCACATACAGCCCCTTGAACAGCTCCACAGTAGCTGGAGATCCTTCGTCATCACGTCGCACGCGCCGCTTGTGTGCGCATGGCTCCTGTAGATCCAAATGAAACGGATATTAAATAAATATTAATTAAAGTATCGCTTTATAATTTAACACCGATAAGATGTTCTTGCCGATAGGCTAGTATCGTCTCGCAGTGGGTGCCTGAAGAGGGGCGTCGTCATCGAGATAAGCCAAAGAAAAACTGGCGCTACGACCTAGATTCGTTCTTTACTGGTTGGTGGGACAAGGCGGCAGACAAAGACGATGGAAAAGTATGGGGAACACGTGTGCCCAGTAGTGGGACAGCATAGGTAAAAACATCTTGCAAAGGAACAGTTAGAAAAACCAATGCTTTGTTTGTTTCTGCCATCCAGCAACAGTGGTGTGTTGCTGTGCAGCAGTTTGAAAGTTAGTAGCTGCAGGTAAAATTGCAATGAGTTTTTCATGTTTAACTATAGTAACTGGCACAAAACCACACTGGGTAAGAATAAAAACCAGAAAAAATGTTTTTTTTTTCTAAAATAAACCGCTCAACACGACTCGCATTCGTAAACTACAACTTTGTCGGTGTCTCAACGACAAATTACTTACAAAGCAAGTAAAAAAAAAACTATTTCTAATTGGTGTAAATGGTTGGCAGGTATCTTTACTGGAATTAAATAAATGTATAACCACCACAAAATTGAGATCATTAAGATCCTCGCAACGAACAAATACTTGTAATTTTTTTCTGACAGAACATTTTGTTAGTGCCATGTAAAAAAAAAACTTTAGTCATGCAGGAAGATGTCACTAAAATCTTTCACAAATAGCCTGTACCAATACATAGAAGACTGAGAGTATCTAAGTACCTATTATAGTGTATTGTATCTATCTATAGAAATATGTTTATTTAATTATACTTACATAAATTAAAAAGCTAACAGTCTGAAGAGATAGATTTTATCGTCAAAACTTTGCCTGGCTCCTAAACAATTCCGTAGATAGTAATTTCCTACAAACATGCAAGTAATAGATAATCATTTTATAAGCAGGAAGTCGTTTTGTATTACGATGTCTACACATGTAATAAAGTAATAAAAACTTATAAATAGACACTAGGAAGGTACTTTTGCAACTGTTATTTACGATGATTCTTTCTAAATTGATGTGGTAATAAAATGTACACAAAATACTTATAAAGACATACATAGGCGGCGGTGTATCCGCTGAATATTTCACAATTCGAAAGATTTTGAAGGATATTGCTAACCCATTTCTTCATAATGTATTTTGGATATATTCGTCTGCTCCACATGACGCGTTGTTTTTCAAAACTAAAGGCTCTCTCAGGTTGCTCGTCACCCAATAACATGCGGTTAACAGCTAACTGCTTTCGGCCTATTTGATGCAACCGTGGGGCATACAATACTATTTTAAGTTTTTTTTTTCTGTTTTTAACCGAATAAAAAAAAGGAGGAGGTTTTCAATTCGGGTGTTTATATATTTTTATGTATATTCGGGCATAACTCCGTCATATATGAACGGATTTTTTTGTTCGAAAGAGGTTTTTTCCGAAATGGTCCCATTTAAATTTCGTAAAGATCTGATGATGAGTTTCGGAGACAGACAACGGAACTCTACAACAAATGCCAGCTAATCAACCGCCATTGCTGCTATCGCATATGTATGCATTGTTTACGCAATCACACAACATAACATCACACCTGTAGCCTCTAAAGGGGTACGCAGATGTGTTCAGTATACCACGGTACACCCTCATTTCTGTCAAAGTTGTTATTTGCGGACCTCTAATCTTGCAAGTATATATGAATTTGTGTGTGTGGGGAAGGTAGGTACAACTAAAAAGTGAAAATTAAAACTATTTACAAAAAAAAAACAACCGACTTCCAAAAAAAAACTACAAGTTAAAAATAACTGTAATTTCGGAAGTCGGTGTCAAAAAAACGAGAAATTAAAGTTATTTTTCAGTTTGTAGTATTTTTTCTGGAAGTTGTTTTTCTATGGATATTCTTTTTTTTTTAACTTTATCATAATTACAAATTAACTTACGCAGTCCGTAGGATGGTTCAGATCACACAGCTTGACTTCACAGGTGTAGTACACACTGGCGGTGTAGGGAAACTTGTGTGCGGGGAAGGAGACACGTGCCATCTGCCGGTCAGAGGAGTACTGGAACTGGCCCATGATCTCGCCGTCTAGCGGGCAGCTGGGGAGGTAAAGTTAAAATTATTGTAAGAAAACCTAAGTTACTGATGAGGTTCATGCAAGAACAGGCTTGCTCGTAAGACTCAAGTTGTTTGGCTGTTCACAATATGGACTATATTGTGGTCAGCCAAACAACCTGAGTTCCAAGTCTGGACATGATTGGGTCCAACAGAAAGACGGGAAAGAAATCAAGAGATTATTTTCTGTTCATTTCTGTCAGCCTCTTGTGATAGACAAAATGCCTATGTAAGTGTGTAAGTAGGTATCACTCTGTTCGGGGAAAAGGAGAAGTTACGTGTGCTCACACTCATCCACGCAAGATCTCCACCGTGTGTGCAGTCCAATTTTATCCGATCTACCTATTTTCTTTCTAATTTTGTCATGTTCTGGATGCGCATTTTACGTAAATGATAATTTCAAAGTGAGAGAGAAGATTATAATATGGGCTATGGGACCCCCTTGCCCAACATTCTGAAAATAAAGGTTAAAAATAGTTACAAGTTCTTCCCGAAATCATCGTAAGACTTACCCGTCATCAGCGATCAGACTCTGCTCAGCCCATCCGAGCCCATCCCTCACGGAGCACTCGGACACCAGCAGACCGAACTGACGCTGCTTCTCCAGCGACACCACGAGGCTCAAGGTGTCTCCTATACGTACGTTTGACGCCACCTGAAAGTTTAGGTCAGGATTAGTTTCGTTAGGATGGTGTTAGGCTGAAACGTGACGGAACGGCGTGAACAGCGTGAACGACGTGAACGGCGTGGCTGTGGCTTTTAGGGGAGAAACCGCCCTTGATTTTTTCACAGTTAATAACGCCTCTTATGACGGAAAAAGTGTGTACATATTATACAATTAAGTCTTTTTATAATAATTGATTTTTTCTTAGGATTTTGAGTTCCTACCGAAATTAAATTTATTTGATAGTGTTCTATTAAAACCCTTAACATTTTTTAATTAACTCTTCCATTAAAACTGAAGATTTCAGAAGGGTCCGAGATTAACAGGAAGAAAACAGCTTATGGTGCACGGATGCTCATAAATGTAGCTCAGAAAAATGTTGATCAGAAGACGTAAATTATTTTATTCTCAATAGCCTATTTTATCGCCGTCCAAACTCCGCCTCAGGCTCTCGCCAATCAAAACTTTTCTCAAAAATAAAACAAATGACTTCACATCCCGCCGACGCATGCCCGCTGCATTTTGATAGCATACGATCATTATCTTGGCTCCATTGTGCATATATATAAAAACTGGTTGAGCGACAAACAGCCCGTGGGCGCAAATTATGGAGAGCTTTAAAACTGGGCTTCCTTGGCTTTTACGAGTATATTTCAAGGTTTGAAAAAAAAAGGCTTGAAAAATTCCTCTCGATCAGAAATTTCTGCAGTGCCATTTGTTCATCTGGTTAGCCGTTTCCCAACTATATTGGGGACAGCTTTCAGTACAACCGAATGCAGCTGAGTACTTGTACTTTACATGGAACGACTGCCTATCTGACCTCCACCACCCAGTTACTGTGTAATACGATACCCCTCATTCTGACGACCTGTAAAGACTGTCAAAGATCTGTCTGTCTTTAGACATCGCTGTAAGGTTTATATATTTAGTCTGATGCGATAACCGAATTTGCTGCTTGTTTGCGAAAACCCTCGTAGAATTCGCGTCAAAAGATTCGCATAAACAAAATCAGAATGTGTCTTTATCATTTTTTTTTGTACTCGATAATACCTGTGAGGAACCTTCTAGTTAAGGAGATATTGAAGCTTTCAACGAAATTCCAACTTTTATTGACATTTTTTTACGACAGTAAGTTTATAAGCACAATGTTTTTCGCGTGTAACATTGCCCACTACAGCAAACAACAAATTTTGACATAAAAAATTAGTCATTTCCCAGCAATTATTTTTGTGCAATGTTACCTACTTAGTTAGATGTACAGAATACTTAGTTAACGGTTATGTGATGAGTCTTTTTACACCCTGTATATCTATTTTAACAAAGTCGGTTGGTTGAGGTTATTATCAAATAACGCGCTCAGGCTTAACTGTACAAGAAACATTGCGGAGCCAATGCAGCATGATAAGGTAAGCAGGTTTTAAATAATCTAAATGTTACTTACTTGTTTATCTTCGGGGTCTCCCTTATAAATCTTCATAGATACGGAAGGCAACAGTCCTGAGTCCTCGTCGAATTCGTCACTGAAACATACAAGCAACAAAGTATAGATTTTACGCTGTGGGTACAATAAAATACTCTCTTTCGTCCGGAAAGATTAAATTGTTAGTAGGTGCTCTGCAAATTCTTGTAATTGTAAATTGTACACCAGGATGATCAAGAGTATTTATTATTTTTATTTATATCTCTGCTAAAATAAAAGTGTCATAAACAAAATATGCTTTCAGTAAAAGGGAGATGGTTCAAATGACGGAAACAATCACCATCATGGAAGAGAACTTCCATTGGTTGGTTTCAATTGGGTATTTCAGAGCAGACATAGAAATGCTATGAAAGTAACAACATTCAGTGACCAAGTGTGGCAACCTGAACCTGGTGATGAATGCTGACTCCTTCTTTCTGCGAAAAGAGGGCTTTGCCGTTTGCAGAGGGACGGTTCCAAACTCGTCTGTCCGAAATTTTCATGTTTCATCAAACACAAATTTCTAAATAGGTACAAACGTATACAAAGTAGTCTGCTTAGAAGGACCAAACACTAAATTCCATAGGTTATCACAAAAACTGAATACATACTTGCTATTATCACTAAAATCATCACTCAGCGAGTTAGTCAACCTGTCAGCCCGCGGGCGGTACAGGTGGAAGTGGGTCAGATCCCGGCGACGGTAGCGACACCTGACGTGGTATCCTCGACCCTGACCAGTCACCAGTCGCAGATGAGGCTGCACGATGATGTTGTTGTAGTACTCTACGGTGCCATCCTCCTGAGGAAAGAAAGAAGGTAAATAAGTTTAGAGAGGAAGAAAGTGGAGAATGATATAATACTTATATAATTTATTTAAATTATATTCTATACATTCATTATGAAGTCGCTTTTCGTCTCTGTCTGTGTGACCGTGTTGTTCTTCTAAGCCACGCAACGGATTTGGATGCAGGTATTATCATTTTGAGAATGTATTTCAGAAGATTTATGACTTTGTGTGAATATTAAACTGAGATAATTATTATACTAAAGAAATCTGGATGTTTTGTCCAGTCGTTTAAATCGTGTGAAGCCGGGATGGGTGGCTAGTTAGGTACTTATAATACCTGAGTCAGTTCGAAGACAGCCGTATAATCCCATTAAAAAAAATTGGTGGAACAGACACCTCAGAAAAGGCTGGTACACCCTGTGTTTCCTTAGGTGTTCTGTGTATAAAAAAGGTTATTGACAAAACTCCCACCAGGAATAGAACAGCAGTGCGATTCTGTAACCATCTCACCGTGAAAACTTAGGTGAAGTGAGCTGTCATTCCAAATAATGCAAAGGATTGACACTACTGACAACTCACATCAAACTCACTTCACTTGAGTTTTCACGGTGAGATTTTCACAGAATCGACCGGCAGGCCACTCTTTTCGATATCGTTCCAGACTTTCAAATGACAGCGGCTCGATTGTGCTAAATCCATTTGCATGTGCTACATCCATAGTATATCAAACGTACTTATATATATTCCACCGTCGAAGCTAACTGACTACATAATCTTAACAGTACGCACGGCATTGCTACTGCATTGCATTACCAATCCGATCACGTGCGCAGACCAATTCAGAAATTATAGGTACGATTTGTCTACGTCTGCACCCTAATTGCGTAACACACAATCAATCTCAATCTGAATCATTTTGAAGGATATTGCTAAACCATTGCTTCATATGTTCAAAAAATGTGTCATGTTGTGTCTGCTCAACAACGTAAATAACGCAATGAATGTTGTTGAACTGTCAAAATGAAACCGATTTCGATTGATCGTGTGTTACGCAATTAGGGTGCTGATCATGTTGGTTGCTGAAAATATCTATGATTGCTACACTATGATTAGCCAGCGACGACTAAAAAAGGAATGCATGCTTAAAAAGTACCTACTGTTAGGTATTTCTTAACTATATCTGCCTTGCCTTTTCCCAACTATGTTGGGCTCGGCTTCCAGTCTAACCGGATGCAGCTGAATACCAGTATTTTACATGGAGCGACTGCCTATCTGACCTCCACAATTCAGTTACTGGGTAATACGATACCCCTTGGTAAGACTGGTTGTCAGACTTTCGGGCTTCTGACTACCCGTAACGACTGTCAAAGATCCATGAATGACAACCCGGATCAACGTGCTTAACGTGCTTTCCGAGGCACGGCCCCTCCGTGTGTAAAGATGGTCACCCATCCACAGACCAACCGCGGCAAGTGTAGCTTAACCTGGTCGGTCGACCTGTGCGGTTGTCATTATTTAGCCACGGTCCCCTCCTGGCTGGTCTCCTAACGGCTCTTATAACAATACCAGTCTTTATTATCCCAACAGAAATATAAAAAAAAAAAACAGAAAAAACTTCTTTCTTAGAGGTACTTATCTATTATTGTCCGACTGTAAGGCAAATGCCTCTTCTCATACAGAGAAGGCATGAGCGTTGATCACCACGTTTGCTCAAGACGGATTGGCGATTTCAGAGTTACATTAATTATAAGTCCAGGTTTCCTCACGATGAGCATCCCATCTCCATGAAAACCCTTCACCGCTATTAGTGATGTATTTACCTACTTAGAAATTATCTAAGAATCGAAAAAGTCGGATTGGTAGTATCAATGTGACTATCAAAAGTGCGAGATTTCGCAGGATTTTGGCCATTACATACTCATATCTAACATGTTTTGAACCATGTCCAAATGTCCATGTAAATATTCCCCGCACATAGTAAACTATCACGGACGCTGTAGCAACAAGCTCGACAGATTGCAACAAAGTGCGTGTGACGTAGTGAGTTGAGGCCATGGCCCATAACACCATAATTATACATTTGTTGCGGTTGATTGTTACCTACTTTACTCGCTGATTAGTTTGTTGTATAATTGACTACAGTTAAATAATAAGCTAGCTAGATCTTGCCATTTCAAATTATAATTTTCCAGGATTACAAAAGTGGCCGTTTCTATACGCCATATTATGTTGATCTGCTTGTTATTTGAGATGCTGACATTTGACTAGAAAGTATAAAAAAAACTAAGAACTGTGACCAACGATCCACAAACCCTGACCAACCCGCACTGGGACTGCGTGGCCGATTACAGGCTACCCCCTCGGATGGGTATCTATCTATGGTTACCACAAACCTACGTTAAAACCAGTTGCCGGAATTCGGCTGCCGAGATCAACGGCAATCGTTCCCTAAGCGTTGAGGTTCTAATTTTTCCAAGTACCTATGTAACTTGAGTATAGCCCAAGAGTCCAACAACTAAAAGACAAGACTATCCCTTGATAGTTTAACTTTACAAAAGTTTAATAGGAGTACATACCGAGTAAACTCGAAACGTGGTTTTTCGGAGGCGCTTGTATTATTCTGCTCTAAAATAAATTTTAGCGAAGTAATTTTGTGATAAGTACTGATATTATAAACCGTTACACATTCGAAATACAAACAAAAGCAAATAGTGAACCACATTCAAAAATCACAAATTAAAATTCGAACCCGACTTGATTTCCTTCCCAAAATCGTGCGCCGGCGCAGTCTGGTTGTACAGGAAATGACGTCACATCCCCCTATTGTGTTGCCTCGGTGGGCCCGCTTGTTTCGCTGACCCTACCTTAGACATTTATGGTAATTTCGAAGTTCAACATAAAAGGGTACTTAGGAGTTTTACTGAGGCGTTTGGCGGTATGTAGATTTAGAGATATAGAGCTTTAAAATGATGGGTAATGTGATGGAAATATTGAAGAAAAAAGCATGAACTACTACTGGGGATATTTTTAAGATCATTAACCTTGGGAGACAGTTTAACCACCCCCAGAATCTATACTAATAATAAAGCCGAAGGGTTTTTTTTTAACTGAACAGACAGCTGTGCTGCTGGGGAGTTTGTTGCGCCACTTCTTCCCAGCGAAAGCACTAGGAAGTGGTGAAGGGCGTTTTGGGAGACTATCTTATGTACCTAATTTTGGCCTTCGAAAAGTGTTGACTCTCAGCCTAAATTGAATAAGTAAATGACTTTTGATTTTGTTTGTTTTTTTTGTTTGATCGCGCTAATCTCTATAGCTACTAGCCGAATTTGGAAAATTCGGCTAGTAGTACGTAACGTACAGGCTACGTAATAAATCTAGCAAGTAAATAAAAATCATGCTGCTAGTATCCGTTTTGATGCCGTAATTCCAGAATCAATGAAAAAGCCATTGTGTTTAACCTGGATCCACGTTCGCCCATACAAAGAGTTAAGAAAGTATTCTTTTTTTTATTTTATTTTTTTATATTGTCATTTTTTTTTTTTTTTGTATTATCTACCAATATCAATCGTCGAGACTTTTCAACTATTTGTTCAACTAAAACTCGTTTCACGTAGGTAATTGATATAAGTCAAATATCAACAAAATCTTACGAAATACAACATATTTTCATAGTTAAACCGTATCTAACTGTCAGCTGCATGTCGACAGAAGCCACGGTTAACGCATTCACGACATGACATAACTGCAATTTCTATTATGTCAAACTTATAATATTATTAAAATGATGTCAAACTTATAATTTATTATTAATATTATTTCAAACTTTTACTACTAGGTACTCATTCGTCAATATCAAAACGCCTAGCCTTTTCCCAACGATGTTGGGGTCGGCTTCCGGTCCAACCATATGCAGCTGAATATTTTACATGGAGCGACTGCCTATCTGACCTCCACAACCCAGTTACTGGTTAACACGATACACGATAAGACTGGTTGTCAGACTTTCGGGCTTCTGATCGTAACGACTGTCTAAATATCCAAGAATGACAGCCGGAACGTGCTTTTCGAGGCACGGAGGGGTCTCGGTATGTAAAGATACCCATCCGCGGACTGACCGTGGCAAGCGTAGCTTAACCTGATCGATCGACCTGTGTGGCTGTTATTACTTAGCCACGAGCCCCTCATTCACGAGCATTCATAATGACATGACTACTATTATTATTGTGTCAAACTTTTACTGCAGTCCATTCAGCTATTTTACCTCTTACTTTGCATCACTGTCCAAATAACAGTGATCTTTATTCTCATTCTAATAAGATTGCTATTGGGTTGCTGCGATTCACAAGTCTCTCAAAATCATTGTGATCTTTATTCTCGTCACAATAAGGTTGCTGTTGTCAGAGGTAAAATAACTGTGAACGGATTGTACCTGTACTCGGTCGTCGATTGTTAAATTAAGCACTGTTTGTTTAGTTTTGTTTTGTGAAGTTGTCGACATAGCTCACAGAATAAGCAAGCTGAAGTGGCAATGGGCAGCCATATTAGCGGTAGAACCGATGACCGTTGTGGTAAACGTTGTACCTTAAACCATAATGCTTTAGCGATAAAGTTGAAAATCTATTAAAGAAATTTGACAGATTTTAGTAGTTTGATGTGCTGGCGTCTGTACTTTAGATCTCGGAAATCCAAGGGCATAAATTAAATATCTATGAAATCTCTCAATGGGAAGCCATACCCCAAAAAATACGACGCCATCTTTAAATGTCAAAAATAATTGACAACGAAAACATTACAGACATACACAGAGAATCTTTAAAATGACATTACATAAATCACGTTACACAAGACAAATAACATACAGATGTTCTGCACATCAAAATGTGAGCAGGTTTGTGTTAAATATGGCGAAGAAAGACCAGTGACCTTTTGTGTGACCTTGTAGCTTGTCCGAAAGGCGCGAGTGGAGTTAAATGAGGTGAATTTAAAGTGTAGGTAGGTATCGTAGTGGTTGTAGATGGCGGTAGTTGGCTGATTAAGTTGAAAATTGACGAACAATTAATTTATATCATTTGGTTTAGTAGGTTTCTTAATTAAATTTTGTATTTATCTTTTTGTTAGATTCTAGACTTTGTAGGCCTTGTAGATTAAGTACTTGGTACTTGTTGACAGGCCTACGCTGTCCTCCCATGCCTACTGTAATTTGAAAACATTGTAAAACCAATTATTTTTAAAAGAGTAACCGTGGAGTTTCTTGCCGGCTCTTCTCCATAAGAAACGATCAATTGGAACCGTGCACCACCTAGCTTCTGCCGTTTCAAAAGTGCCCATGTAGGTTTATGTGAAATAAAGTATTTTGATTTTGAATACAAGAACAAAAAGTGGCTAAATCCTTGGTAAGTACTGGACTCTACATCTTTACGGCCGTCGAGAGAATGCGTCCTTGACATCTGTCAGTTTCATTCAAACGAATACGTGTTCGGCGAATTTGACCTTTATTAGTTACTAGCTAAACAAAGTTAAAGTCGTTAAACAACAAATTTCGCGCAGACGAAGTTGCCTTCGTCTGCGCGAAATTTGTTGTTTAACGACCCACCCCGTCGCATCCATCTCATCGCCTGCCGCTATTGCTGTGTTCTTTCTGTTTTAGTTTTTGCTCAGCTCCTAAGTGTCTTAGCGTGATGTTAAGTAGCCTATAGCGTTCCTCAAGAATTGGGCTATCAAATGCAAAAAGGATTTTTCAAATCTGACTGGTAGTTCCAGAGACTGCCCCTGCTAAAGATATTGTGTGAGATTAATTAGTATTACTCTTTCGTGTGGTATAAATTAGTATAGAGGTATGAAGAACAGGGTGTAAAGTCCACTCATCCTCTATAGAAAAGGGAGGATCCTCCGGCCAGACGGGTGTTGTGTCTGGCGGGCAACTGCCCGACGATTGATGTTAGGAAGTTTGTATCTATGCTAATTGCGCGGTAAACTCTGCTTGCGAGATGCAGGATTTGCGTGACGTCAATATAACGCGTTGTTTGCATGTGGCGTTGGAGATACCGCTATATTAGTATAGCCTAGACAGAGTGTCACAGACGGCCGGACTGTAATTGATGTGCTATGTCAGATTATTTATTGATCTATTCTTCAAACTGTTGTTACTAAGTCAAGCATGCTCTAGAAGTTCACATAAAAAAAAAACTCAGATCGTAACCAGTTTATTACCTAAACAAATTAATATTTAAATCTAAACAACAATTTCAAGTGAGCTGGTGTGATGGTTAAAGAGGTATATTTAGGTACTAGCAGCGCCCCCCGGTTTCACCTGCATACGTGTCGATCCCGTGGGAATATAGGGATAAAAAGTATCCTATGTGTTGTTCTGATGTATTAGTTATGGTGGTGGTGTTGTGGTGGTGGTTGTGGTGGTGTGTTGTGTTAAGTTTGATCAAAATCCGTTCAGTAGTTTTTGCGTGAAAGAGTAAAAAACATCCAACCATCCTTACAAACTTTCGCGTTTAAAATATTATTAGGAATTAGCTCTGTTCAGCTCCTGTCCATAGAAAACCACGTTTTGTATGGAATGCATACGCATCCTTTCAGCTTTACGGGCGCGTACGAACAGAGTTGAATAAGTGTGGTTAGTAACATAGCCAGCAGTCATTAAGATACAACCTACTTTTAATCGCATAACAGCACTTGTTTTGGCAGGGCGATCCACATAAAATTACAATTCACAAACTAAAGAGGCGTAATGATTGCAGAATCCTGCCAAGATGGCCGACCCCGATTCTTTAAGTACGTAGGTATCTCTTATGTAATAGTTAAAAGGCAGACGTGGACTCAACTTTTTTTTTGCTTATAAGTTGTAAGCTATTTATATGGGTGAGTGTTGTTTTGGTTACAGGTGATTTGAAGGGTTTAAGAGATTTAAACGTAAGGTGTTTTTAAGGTTACGTGGGACGCCCTCAGGCTGGGCGGAGCGACGATCTTCGCAGGATGGCTGGTAGCAGCTGGATGAGAGTTGCCGAAAATCGAGTTGAATGGCGTGCAATAAGAGAGGCCTATGTCCAGCAGTGGACTGCTATTGGTTGATCCATTGATGATGAGGAAGATGACATTTAAGGAATTATAATAGATATAAGGAAAAACAAAATTGGAATGTTTTGCCCTTCGTGATGATTTTTTTTGACCATTCATACCGAAATATGGAGAATGTTGAAGCTGATAGATACTTTTAGGGAATACCAGAGATTGTATGGAATGGAGGAAGAGGACATGCTGCGACGACCCCAAATAAGTTAGGTTAAGGATCCTGTTTCTGTCATTGACATGACAGAAACAGGACCCCGTCATGCTTACATGAAGCAAAACAAAATGATAGCCATATCCATGATTTGGATTTAGGTTTGTAGCTAAGTTCTTTTAGGCGGGAGCTTTTAGGTTTAGCAGAAATTAGGAATACCGAGATTTGAAGAAAGAAAGAAAGAAAAATGCGCTTATTGGCTTTACAGCAAAATTACAAACACACACATAAAAACAACAAACAAAAACATAAAACAGAAAAACAACAACAAAACACACATAAAAAAACAAGACACATTTACACACACACACACACACTTTTTTTTTCTTTTTTAATTTTTTTTTTTTACATTAAAACTATAAAAACAGAAAACAAAGATTATAAAGACAAAAGGGCGTCAGCTCAGCGTAATGTCAGATGAAAACATAAGGTGTACCACCTGACGCTGATTTACAGCTGCAACCCACGAGTGCCATACGCTGGAATAACAAACAGAGAAGTGTTTCCGTTATAATAAATTGATGTATATAGATTTGGCATATCAGATCTTGGTCTCTACCATCTACCAATTCCGGATGGCCATGTTTGGCGGAAAAATAAAATCGACTTTGTTTTCGAGTATTGAGTCTCCAAATATACTATAATATAGAGGAAAAACATCTCACAAAACACAGTCTTTAAAATTCAAGTTTACAAGCAATCTATTCACAACAACAACCCACGCTAAGCCGGAGGTCGCATTGGTCACACTCATAATAACTTATAAAATATCTGAATAATTACTAAAGATTGTAGTAAACTGACTGCTGATAATCTGGCAGTGAATGCCGTCGCTTTATTATTATGTGGCTGTTTAGCTATTGTGTTTATTTCTGTTCCTTGTGAAGTAAAAAAAAACAACCGACTTCCATAAAAACACTACAAAGTGAAAAATAACTTTAATTTCGGAAGTCGGTGTCTTTTGTTTTTTATTTCGTTTTTCGCCACCGACTTCCGAAATTAAAGTTATTTTTCACTTTGTAGTGTTTTTATGGAAGTCGGTTGTTTTTTTTTGTAAAAAAGTTTTTATTTTTCACTTTTTTGTTGTGATATTTTTTTTTATTTTTGTTGATTTTTCAAAAACCGCTTGTCCGATTTTGATAAAATTTTCATGGGACCATTTGGGGAGCATACCCTATCCAAAAAAAAAAGAATTTTTCAAATCGGTTGGCAAGCGACGTAGTTATGCGCGAAAAAACATAAAAAAAAAATAAAAAAAAATACAAACATCCGAATTGAGAACCTCCTCCTTTTTTAGAAGTCGGTTAAAAAACGATTATCTAGTGTCGTAGTGGTAGGTATTAGCGAATTTGTTTCAAACGAACTAACATCCCGTTTAGGGGGAGGGGGGTAAGTAAAAAAAAACCTTTCTTAAGAGGGGAAGCGCCCGAGTAGACCGCGTTTTTTTTACGATTTTTTCAGGTTTGCAGGTTAGGGTTAGGTAGTATGTTGAACAAAATCATGATCCTGATAATATCATCATCATCATCATTCATCATCATTCAACATATTCTCATAGGATCATAATTCTCATCATCAGATCAATCAACTCAGCCTATCGCAGTCCACTGCTGAAAATAGGCCTCTCCCAGGCTGCGCCACAACACCCTGTCCTCCACCTTCCGCATCCAGTCCGCCCAGCCACCTTCTTTAGGTCGTCCGTCCGATACGCGGTCTCCACTTTAGGACTCGTCTGCTCCACCGGCCATCGGAGAGGGTTGTATTGATGCATAAAAGAGCCGCTGGGACACAGGCCTCCTCTCGATGAGAGGGAGAGGGGCGCGGGTTGTATTAATTCTGTATACACACATATTTGTCAAGGTCGCGAATAATATTCACCTAGTTTTCACGGTGAGATTTTTACAGAATATACCGCCAGGACTGTGGGTGTACTTTTCAACTAAGTACTCCTTTAGGGAAAGCAGGCTTGGTGTTATGTCTTTTTATGTACAGTCACCAAAGGAGATCAGTAACCATGGTCGTCGACTTACGATTTACCAATAAAACTTAATTTAATTAATAGAAAACAAACAGTTCATTTACCAAATTAAATTTCTTTAAAAAACATCCATCGGTTTCTTACTAAACTTCAACTATATCCGACGACCCTGGGGGTAGACTCCGAAGTGCAAAGTGCGAATGTTCGGATCGGACCGACACATGGCCGAACCGAAGATTATTGAAAAATGCGAAAAAAGTTCGGATCGGCTCAGTTGGGTCGGGACCATAGTCAATATTCGAAAGAGTGTAGGAGTGTAGGATCGGAACCGACCGATAAAAATAGTAACTTCGTAGCAGGAAACGGCCGAACATTCGGCCGATACTACTTCGGAGTAGACCCCCTGGTTACTTATCTCCTCTGGTGACTGTAGGTACGTGTAGCTAACTACATAAATAATACTTTTACTGGTACCTATTTCGCATATTATTTTAATGCTGCACCGTGTCGTAATAAAGTGGCCAGCTCCTTATGCGAAATGTCAAATTTTTATTGCAATTTTACTCTATATGGTTTAATGGATATCGCTCTATTTAAGTATATTCTATGTTTATGCAACTGAAAATTATCATAATAAGAAAAATATCAATATTCTAATGGACGTTATGAAACTCCTATACCCTGTCCATTAGGTTAAGCGTTTTTTGACAACTGTCTTAGAACGTACTGCATATTCCAGATTACGTAAAAGTTAATTTTAAAATGGGTAATAAAATAAATATATAAACTGCCTTATCTTATTGAATAATCTTATTTATGGCTTGTTACAGACATTATAATAGAGTACGTGTATCAATCAATGTATTATGTGTTGCTGCAATCACTAGTTCCATCTGTCAAAAAACGGTTTACCGAATGGACATAGTAAAAGTTTTTTGAAACGAATTTCTTTAACGCGGCTTGTAGTATGAGTAAACCTTCATGTAACAAAAAAGCGTTATGAGCTCCATGTGACTTTCTCTCTTTGTCTCTTTCTTATATAATAGAAACACAGAGAGAGAGAGAAAGAGAGAGAGAGAGAGATAGTTTTCATGGTTTTCGAGGGCGTTGAAGCCAATAGTGAGGTCAAAATTAAAATCCAAGATAGCAAACTTGGCCCAAAATGTTTGGAAATACTTAGGAACACGTCGAGAGAAGGCATTCCTGACACCTGTCAGTGCGACAATTCTAGTAGCTAATAAAGATCAAATTCGCAAAACACGTATTTGTTTGTTTGAAACTGACAGGTGTCAAGAACGCCTTCTCTTGTCGGCCTGACAGTATGTATGGCCTATACTTTTCTTGCTAATTTGCTCACTAACTTCCGTGGCTAACCAACTCGAATCAATTGCCAAAAATTAGTAGGTAGTTAGTAGTTAAATGCCATATTTAAATTCTCACGATTTCGCTGTTTCGACCTCGATTGAAACGACTTGAATTTAATTGCATAATATTACGACTCATCTATAAGGCGTAATTGAAATAATTCAACGCCTCAATCCGATTTTTATCTACTTAAAAAAATATTAAATTAATTAATTCACTGACAGATAAGGCATAGCATAAACCACTCGGTCTAGAACCATGAAATTTTACACTAGAGTTCCGTATACAATACGACAATTCCGACAATACGACATTAAATTAAACTGCGTATTAATGACGTTCCCAGTCTGCATACACAAATTCAACCAAATACAGGCATAAACTAAAATATAGCGTCGAACAAATTCATCCGCATCGCTGTCGACTGGTAATGTACCCAAGACACTGGCGGCATTGCCACGTTGTATGGCAATGCTTAGCTTCTGGCCCAAGTACTCGTAAAAGCCATCCCTTGTGTCATGGGAAGTGTCAACCAGTCGTTTCGAAATTAAATAAATACAGGCAGGGACATCGACGAGCACACTGTAAAAATAAATCTGCTGTTTCATAGAATACCTACGCGGTCAAAATGCATGGTAGGTACAGCGATTTTTTTTTTATAACCAACGACTAGACGGGGTCTAGAATTATGTGCTGAATTCATGCTTACAGTTTGCGCGTTGACGTCTTTCCCGTATTTTTGTGTTTTCAATGTAAATAAAAAGGTAGTAATTTATATTTTTAATATTTATAATTTTAGTAATTCATTTTTTTTATTTGTATGCCACAAAGGCCGAACATGACGGATCTTTTTTGTTTATGAACAACCTGCATGCCTTGTATGTATACTCATGTTTCTACAAATAAATAAATCAATCAATCAATCCTTAACCAACGAAAAATTTCAACGCAATTGCGTACGCAGGGAGGTTCAGAATCCTACCTAGAGACCTACTGAATCCATGGTAACAGCGTCGATGTTCCTGCCACCATGGATATTTTAACTTTTGTTTTTCTAAAAACAATAACAGAATCATAACATGTCCGCACGTGTCACTTTTACTTCGATATGTATGTATGTTTTTCTTTTATATCAGCACCTTGTTTTTATGTACTTTTGTGTGTTGTGCTGTCTTTTGTGTGCGCCAAATAAATGGTTTATCTATCCAACGTTTTTCCGAGACACGGAGGGGTCTCGGTATGTAAATGGTCACCCATCCACGGACCAACCGCGGCAAGCGTAGCTTAACCTGATAGATCGACCTGTGCGGCTGGTATTATTTAGCCACGGGCCCCTCACCCCTCTTGTGTTTATTTATTTATTAACTTAATTAACACGGTTAAAAACCAGTTAAAGGAATCGAGGGTTAATTAAGTGTTCAGGTAAGTTCATGTTGATGGATCGAGGGGGAGAGGAAGGTCAAAGAAAAGACAGGTGTAAGGACTGATATGAAAGAGAAGGGAGTGAATGATAGCGTGACAGTTCACAGAGGAGAGTGGAAGAATAAAACAAAATAAGAAGATGATGATGGCCGTTTAAGGTAAGTAGGTCCGTACCTAAATAAACACTAGCAAAAACTTGAGAAAAACAAGGTCTATATTTGTTTTTCTCACCTTCATTTGTTTTGCGACAGATCGGTAAATAAATGTTACAATCAGCTTTGAAATAGAAATGTTTTGTGTATTTAGGTTCAGACGATATTTGTTTCTTGATATCTTAAGTTTTTTTAAACCAGCTGTTTTGTATTTCACTTTAAATATTTACTGTGGCATGTCATTAGACATAACTGTCCAAATGTGTACTTATAGGTATTATGCTTCTGCTGACCCCTCTAGAAAAACAGGTGTGACGTATCTTTGTTAAAACATTATCGAGTAATTAAATTAAAGTAATTTTAACATTTAGCATTCATTTAGTGTTAATAAAATTACCCTTGTTTTAGTACCTCCAAAGCAACTAGATGGCGTTGGTGTCGAATTAGATCTCGCAATGGTTTCGTTACGAGAGATCACATATAAGTCTCAGAGCTGTTTCTTCGTGCACACTCCACTTACATACGCATCCATGTATGTAAGTATACTAATTTTTGAATTCAACATAGCCTGCTATTGCTTGCTATGTTGATTATAATCAATCTGCAATCATTCAGCCTTTTGCTAGTCTAAGCGGATGCAACTGCATTCGAGAGCATGCATGACCATTATTTATCCGGTGAATTTGATTTTCAAGAATATGACATTAATAACTGATTACCTGACAATATTGTTTAATTAGATTTGCAATTCAAATGATTACATATCATATGACATATCTCTACAATAATTATCTGACTGAAGCATTCATTTTAACATACATTTTTTGATTACTTAATTATTTTTTACTGTTGACATTTTTAAATTTTGCTAAGGTGAAGCTGTTTGTTTGGTTGAACGCGCTAATCTCTAGAACGACCAGAAAAAAAAAACAAAAAATCTTCTTTTTGCAATCTTTCTCTTCATTTTTCTTTATTTCTTTGATTACCTTTTTTCTTTCTTACTTTCTGAATCAAATGATCATCTTTACTACGGGCAATAACTAATAATTATTATCTTTAAAACGTGATAATTTGATTATGTTAAAAGGCTTACATAGTCGTGGCATTACCTAACTGGCTCGCTGACTAAACTATGATGTCATATAGACATAGGTACAATGCGCGAAATGGATTTGTATGCAGGTACATTCTTGGTCTCATCTAGCATTGCATTTAATTGGACGCACTGTTGAGGCCTCCGATACAAAACGGAATCGGAATTTAATGTAGTATTTGTAACTCGTTAGAAATCCTGAGACATTTTCACAGGTTGTCTCAAATAGGACATAGGTAGGTAGGTACTTATATATTTTTTAAATACACAAGCGTTACTTAGTACGTTTCAATTTTAATAACTATGTTTTTTTTTACTCACCTAGCTTTTGTAATATTTAACCCAACTAACTTTTTACACTAGGTACTAAATTAAATTACCAGATAACTAACTATACAAATAAATATATAAACAAAAGGTCTTCTAATCATGAATTAATCTTTTATCCATGGAATAAGATTGAGTATAGAAAAACTATCAAAAATTCTAAATTTATTCTCAATATAAGATTTATTCTATGTATACAAGTTTGGTGGAATGCGCCCTTAGGCGTCAAAGTACTTGTCCATTTTTAATTCGTTTTCAAATGGTGGCTTCTTCTTTGGACCTTCGGAACAGGCAGTGTTTGGAAGTAGTAGTCCAGACTTTGGAAATCTCATTCGAGAAATGTTCTAAGATTCACCTTCTACATGCACCAGATTACGCTTTCAGCTTATTTATTCAACAAAGACAGGTGTTTTGTGTGGAACTTTTATTTTCATTCTCTAATGTGTCTAATGCATAGTTTACACAAGCTTAGTAACAACTACTTAGTAATAAAATCCGCAGTGTTAATATGAGACCTGACCGCTCTCGTTGTCAATGCTTCATCAATGCTGTCGCTGAAAACCAGCGCTGGGGCTCTGTCTCGTACACGGTCTTAACATTATGCTGAGCGATGGCCGTTTTGCGTGAATATGACGCATGTTTTCCCCCAACTTGTATTTATTTTGTTTTTGTTTTCTTTTTATGCGTCATGGTTACCGGTAATATACCTTTTGCGGGTTGTAGGCACTCTAAACCTTTATACCTAGTTTTTTTAAATTGTTACAACACCTAATTCAGTGTAATTATTGCAATTCATAATCAATTTAGTACACAACAGATCAATATTTCATGATTTTATTTAGCCATATCAGACCAATTAATCGAATCAGCAAAATATTTGATGGCTATTTGCAACGTTGTTTACAAGTAAACTCTGATTTTAAATTTGCTAGGCCAAAATGACTGCTAATACTTGTAGCGGTGTATACACCGCCATATGCGAACAACTCGTCTTACTGACGTCACGCGAAAATCCTGCATCTTGCAAGCAGAGTTAACCGCGCCACTAGCATAAATACAAACTCCCCGACATGAAGCATTGGGCAGTTGCCCGCCAGACACAACACCCGTTTGGTTGGAGGATCCTCCCTTTTCTATGGAAGATGAGTGAACTTTACACGCTCTTCCCCATACCTCTATATATATTTATGTTCTGTAATTTGTTTGGTGCACATAATAAAGAGTATTGTATATGTATTCTATATATTAAACAATGTCATGTTGACAAAAAGGGCAGCTGTCATTTTAGTTTAGCAAGTCAAAAATAAGAAATTAGGGGACCTAAAAAGACCACTTTAAGCATTACCTCTAAAGGCTATTCATTTCCTGAATTTCCAGCAGCAGCATAGCATAGCATTAGCAATTCCTCTAATTTTCGTTTAATGGTTACACATAATAGTTTAATCACCTACAATTCATTTAATTTCAATCATATTTGGTGTAAACATTGGTGGACCATTTTACGAATTTCCATACAAAACTGTCAAACGAGCTAAATTGCGTGATATGAATTGCACACAGATCATATTATGAATTGTCAGTTTGGGACCATTTTACGATTTTTAATATGATTCATATTGTTATCCTATTATGATTCTGCCAAAGTGGCCTTTTTAGGCCCCCAGGTAAATCAAAGTCGCTCCTATTTACTCAGCAACTAAAAGAAACGGTTAACCACGGAAGAAGTCCCACGGTAGTAAGTGGAACTAAGTTTGTTATTACATGCTTAGCCACATTCCTACACCAACCCTCCTACCTCACACACCTTTCTCTATTTAAGATTGTGCATTTTATTAACCAGTGCCTGTAATAATTATGATGTTGAGATAAAGGAAGGGGCTTGTCACTAAATAATAATGAGAATGCGACTGCCTTTCTGACCTCTACAACCCAGTTACTGGGTAATACGATACCGATAGACTTTCGGGCTTCTCACGACCCGTAACGACTGTCAAAGATCCACGAATGACAGCCGGAACCAACAGCTTAAAGTGCTTTCCGAGACACTGAGGGGTCTTGGCATGTAAAGATGGTCACCCATCCACGGACCAACCGTGGCAAGCGTAGCTTAACCTAATCGATCGACCCGTGTGGCTGTTATTACTTACCCACAAGCCCCTTAAATTTAGGCAACGTTTATAAACAAACCCCTACTTGCCCTGCAAACCATTTCGCCGTCTGTACAAAATACGCCCTTGTTGAAGAGTCGTGATTCGCTCACACAAGGAATCAATAAACGAGAAACTATAATTATTGTCTACTTAAAAGTTTATAGCTTCCTGTTCCTTTCATACTGGGAATTTATGGCCCGCGGTGCAAATAAAGTTGGTGGAATGAAGTAATGATTTCAAAATGGTGGTTAACGTTTTATGTGCATTTTTCTTTACAATATTTTTCCATTTGAATAGTCATTAAACCCTTTTATGGGCGTATTACATATAATACCTGTAACTATAAAAAGTTTATTGAGCGTGTAAACAAGGGAAAATAGTTTTTCTGCGAAGAATCACACAGTCTTTCAAATATCTTATTTGTTAGTCACTTTACTGTCGCTTTGAGGGGCTCGGAGCTAAGTAATAACACGGGTCGGAGTTTGTTGCGCCACTTCTTCTTCCCAGCGAAAGCACTAGGATGTGGTGACGGGCGGGCGTTTTGGGAGACTGAATTATGTAATTTTGACGTTCGAAAAGTGCTGATTCTCAGCCTAATATGTTTTCTTTTGATTCTGATAAAAAGTTAAGTTAACTTAAGTTCTAAGATTTTATTAAATTGTTTGTTTGTTACAAGTGAAGCTAATAGAAGCGTTTTAAGCTTTTCCTAAGTATGTTGGGTTCAGCTTCCAGTCTAACCGGATGCAGCTGAACACTAGTATTTTACATGGAGCGACTGCCTATCAGACGTCCACAACCCAGTTACGACGAGTTAGCACGATACCCGTTGGTAAGAGTGTTTGTCAGACTGATAACAAAAGATAATCACCAGCCTAGCCTTTTCCCAACTATGTTGGAGTCAGCTTCCAGTCTAACCAGATGCAGCTGAATACCAGCATTTTACATAGAGCGACTACCTATCTGACCTGCACAACCCAGTTACTGCGTAATACGATGCCCCTTGGTAAGACTGGTTGTCAGACTTTCGGGCTTCTGACTACCCCTAACGACTTTCAAAGATCGACGAATGACAGCCGGGAAAACGGCCTATCGTGCCTTCCGATACACTGAGGGGTCTCGGTATGTAAAGATGGTAATAAAAGATACCTAACGTAATATTAAGATGCTGTTGCTCGCACGCACTGCCAGACAGCACGCGTATGTAGATTCCTATCATGCATTCAACGCGTTTCCTGATGTTACGCAACGCGTGTGACTAAGCAATATAAAGTTTACCGTCCACTGCTATGTACAGTCACGGGCAAAAATATGTATACACCCGGCTTTATACAAAAGCGATTTACTTCTTTATTTTTGAATGAAATTGTATGTTGTTACGAACATAGCATTTTCGAACCCTTAGGTTTATGTAATATGTCGTATTTCAACGTTGCATTCGTTATTTCACGAAAAAATCGCAATTGAAAGTGGCCAAGTGTTGAGAAATTTGAGATATTGGTGCTTGTGACTGTACGATCTGTTAAAAAGTGGAAATGTAAACAAATGGAACAAAAAACGTATCTGTGGTTGCCAATTTGTAGTGTCACTTACAAATTCAGTCTTTTGATTTGATTATTTGAATACTTTCAAGCGGAAATTCTAATGTTAAATCATCTTAAACGGTTTTTGTTTAAGGTGAAAAAACTTTAGAATTTTAGAACATAAACTAAATTGAACTCAGCCATTCGCAGTCCACTGATGGACATAGCCCTCTACCAGGCTGCGCCACAACACCCTGACCTGTTACTGACATAGCTTGCAGAGTAAGCAAACTGAAGTGACAGTGGACTGACCATGTTTGTCGAAGGACCGATGGCCGGTGGAGCAAACGAGTCCAGGGGGTCTACTCCGAAGTAGTATCGGCCGAATGTTCGGCCGTTTCATGCTACGAAGTTACTGTTTGGTTCGGTCGGTTCTGATCCTAAACTCCTGCACTCTTTCGAATATTGACTATGGTCCCGACCCAACTGAGCCGATCCGAACTTTTCTCGTATTTTTCAATAATATTCGGTTCGGCCATGTGTCGGTGCGATCCGAACATTCGCACTTTGCACTTCGTAGTAGACCCCGGGGTCTACTCCGACGTAGTATCGGCCGAATGTTCGGCCGTTTCTATGCTACGAAGTTACTATTTGGTTCGGTCGGTCCCGATCCTACACTCCTACACTCTTTCGAATATTGACTATGGTCCCGACCCAACTGAGCCGATCCGAACTTTTTTCGCATTTTTCAATAATATTCGGTTCGGCCATGTGTCGGTCCGATCCGACCATTCGCACTTTGCACTTCGGAGTAGACCCCCTGGAGTCGAGACCGCGTATCGGCAAGCGTAGTGTGGGTCGGGGCCCCTGATAGATGGACGGACGACCTAAAGAAGTAGCTGAGACAGACTGGATTTGGAAAGCGGAGGATAAACTAAATTATTAAATGAAATACATTAAGTACTATTTCATTTAGCAATTGAGGTTAGTTTAATAACCTCAACTTTCCTCGATGATTTTTTTTTTAAATTATTTATCAAACAATAATTAGTGGTAAAAGCGGTGAGTTATAAAGTTTAAACCTTCTAAATATAGCTGAATGTCTCACAAATTCCCTTTGGTGAGTCATTGCGTAAGAATTTAACACTTTTATCACTTTGTTGACACTTTTATCATATACTTTTGGAATAAATTATAGGATGTGCGCGGAGTGGTTTGCCATCTTAGCTGCGCGGTTCATTTGTTCGCCAGCATTTGTTTCGTGCGTAGGCCGAGTCGCAGTGGAAGATTCCGCCTCCATTTTCATACAAAGCGAACACGTAAGTACAGACCCCACAGGTCAAGCTACCCGAAACTGTCAAATTTTCCCAGTCAACCTTGAACCTTAATGCTTTAGCGATAAAGTTGAAAAGTTATAGAGAAATTTGACAGATTGAGAAGCTTGATGTGCTGGCGTCTGTACTAGTGCGTAGTTTAGCCGTGGGCTACTGTGGAGCGGCGCCTTAAAGAGGCACAAGTATTGAGCAAAATAGTGCTAATTGAATGATTTGGACTTTTGAGTGGGTTTAGAAAATATTTTTGGTTGGTTGAAGTGAAACTTGATATTACGTGTGGTAGACGAAAAAGGCAATTTCAAATTAGAATTTCAGAGGGGCTATTCTCGTAATTTTAATAACGTTCACAGTCTGATCTCAGTCAGTCAATCTGTCAAAAATATATCTAATTTCCCTATATTTTTGGCATTGATTGTCGCTAGGATGAAATTGCGACTACATTTTGAACGTTTTTAATTACGGTAATCAGCCTTAAGGTCAAACTTCAGAAATTTTCAAAATGAGCGTTAAGCCATAACATATCGACACTTTCATTACTCAACGTAGGTATCATCACTCATATAGGCAAAGCCAGACGCAAGCATACTAATTACGGCGGGATCATCCGAAAGGGTTACCGCTGCCCTGGAACAGAAAGGGCTAAGGAAGGAACACGGGTGGGTTTTAGTCAGTAAGAGTCCGACACTCCTTTCCGCTCCACCCAGAGCGGGAGGGGTCATTTGATGATTTCCCATCCTCAAAAAAAAAAAGCATACTAATTAACTACCTACTACTGACAACACAATAAACCGGTAGCCATATTATTATATTTTTATTCGCACAAAGACATCACACAACATTAACAATTATATTTCCAAGGTCTGTGTAGGATGCACTTTACAGCCTAACAGGTAGGTAGGTGTGATACAGACAGAACAATGGTCTAGCGAGGCGAATTACAGGCTGCGTCGTACCTATGAGTACAGTCGGCAAAGAAGGTGAGTCAAACATGCTCTCTAAGGACCGGCGCCCGCCGCCGGGGCTGCGGGTTGTTCGAAAGAGATACCGTGGCCCCTGGCACAGGCAACTGAAGGAACACGGGTGGGTTTTAGTCAGTAAAAGTCTGACACGCCCTTCCGCTCTGCCCAGAGCGGGAGAGGTCATTTGATGATTTCCCACCCAAAAAAAAGGCCGGCGCGCAATGGCGGCATGGTACGGCAAGGGTTTTTTATGCGACTAATAGAACATATAACTTAATAGTAGGTATGACAATCTTAATGTGTCGAAACATACACCAAACAAATTCTCAACGACTTAAAAGTTATATTGCCAACCGCACGGAACAATATTTTCGTAAAATCGCCAGAGTTCGTCCTGGAAAGTACTACTACCGTAGCTATTTCTATTGCTAAGTATCGTTGCTGTAGTCAGTTTTATAGGGTAGATAGGGGTTCTGGAGTAATGAATGGCACATGAGACACTTTAAGGTTGTCTATGGTAGGGCCCGCATTTGCTATGCCGCTGTTATTGTTGACCAGACCTGAGGTAGATTTGGGGTCAGAAATAGCTGCAGTTCCTTCCAGGACGATTTCCTTAAATTTTAATTTTTTCTCTGTCTACCAAACTGTTTGGTTGACTCTACGTGTATGCAAATGTATGCAAGCTCTGTAATAGGTAATAGCTTGGGAAGTACATTGACTTACTTGTGGGTAAGTCGTAGCCAATAATTGGGAGGTCTTTGCTTATATTTTATTCCGAAATAAGTTAAAAATATCGAGGCTAAAATAAATCTTGTGTAATAGGGGAATAAGACACTGTTAAGTGGTGAAGTGCGAGCGTTTTGGGAGACAGTCTTATGTCATTTTTGACGTTCGAAAAGTGCCTAATTTTAATCAATGATATTTTTTTTATTTTTTTTTATTTGATTTTTTTTTAGTGTAGGCATGATAGCTATATCGATCAAACTGGTAATAATACGGACTCTAAACTTCGACTCTGAAATCCTAGACATAAGACCAACGGGTCTTGTTAAGGTTATAGCACATTACACCGGCACCGCAACTGCACAGCTGCAGCACGGCGTCGCCTCGAATTTAGGCTACGGCTAGCTGCCAGCGCGCTAACTACGCGTCGTCCGCAGGGTGCAAGCTCGCAGTCCGCGCGCCGGCCGCAACTTGTAAGCTCACAGTCCGCGCGGTGGTCGCGAGGTGCAAGCTTGCTGTCACCGCGAACTAAATATTGTTATATGGCATATATGGCGGTGGTGCGCGGGCGACGCGCGACGGCGCAGTGACGTTGTTTCGCTGGCGACTCGGAGTCGGCGCGTAATAAGCATGCGGTCGACGCGCTGTAAGCACATGATCCGCTCGCTTGCAGCACGCGGGCTGCGAGTCGAGTTGTATGGTAGCGGCAAATGCGCTGACTGCCCGCCGTTGGCTTTTTCATATTGACGTTATGAAATATATTTTACTACACACAATTTAATGCTCTAAATTGAATGACAAGTTAAATGCTGGTTTGGAGCGGTGCCGTTGCGGTGCCGATATAATGTGCCATGACCTTTACCGTGGTCGCACTGTGTGAGGGAGTGGGCCGTAATCCTGCACGAGGGCCCAGTGCGGGTTAGTAGTCTTCGATTGTTTGGTTCTACGATATGCGGGTTTCCTCACAAGGTTTCCCTTCACCGTTTTGAGAGCAGTGGTGATGAAATAATTTACAAAATCGTAACGCACCTGCCTGAGTTCGAACCTACGACCTACAACTCGTAGGTCGCAGATCTTAGCACTGGGCTACCACTGCTGAACCAGCTGCTATTGTCAAATTCTTAATGGAAAAATTCAATAACACGTTATCCAAACACGGACCGAACCTAGGAAGCCACGCTCAGCTGTTGTACTTGCGACTACTAGAGCATAAAGGCAGTCAATCAAAGATAGCTCATTCGATAATTAAATAAAAAAAGGTACTCACATTATCGTTGGACATGGTATTACACCCTCTTAGAGGCAGGGTGTACTGCAGATCCCCTCGTTCCGACACGTACTCTCGAAGACATGAGGAGTTGCTGCCCAGACCAGCTGGGTACACGATGCCGTTGAACGAGTCGTAGACACTGTGGGAGACAGGAAGATAAATTAAGAGTTTATGATGAATTTGGGAGGAGCATAACCTCAAATTAAAAACTACTAAAATTGGTTCTACTTTTCGTGTCGATGGTATTCTTCTTCGATATATTAAAATTGGTAACATAATTATTAATACGTAGTTGTTATGTAGGACACCTGTATGAGAGTAGTGCTCAGTGGTAACGGCCGCGACTTACGAGTTGCAGGTCGTAGGTTCGAACCCAGACAGGCGCTTTACTTTGTGTAAATTATTTCATCACCACTGCTCTCAAAACGGTGAAGGAAAACATCGTGTGGAAACCGGCATGTCTTAGAACCAAAAATTTCAAGACATGTGACATCTACCAACCCGCATTGGGTCTGCGTGGTAGATTATAGCCCACTCCCTCTCGAAGAGAGGAGGCCTGTGTTCCAGGAGTGGGAACAATATAAGCTGATTATGATGATACCTGTTTGACAGTAAGGCAGGCTTAGGGTAATGAAATGCACTGCGATACCTCGCGGTCGCAGTTAGCTCGCTACCTAGATGTCACCTCCTCCAAAACAAATGCATGTTAATAGACTCGCACGCACAGGCCAGGCATCGATAAACCCCCAAGCAGCCCGCGCTGTATCGCAGTGAGGTGTACTTGGGGCTGCAGTCTCGACATTCAATAGCGATCGCTTTACGACCGAATTCGGTCGCAAAGTCCTGTCACTCCATACATTACACCTGTCAATCCGGGACTTTGCGACCGAATTCGGTCGTAAAGCGATCGCTATGAATGTCGAGACTGCAGGGGCTGGGCTTATAGAAAATCACGCGCAGGGCACGTTTCCCGCGCCCCGTCGCGTGACGCGTTGTAGTGCGAGATCCGCTTAAAGAAGAACTGCTATATTCCGGTAACAACATTATATTATGTCGCCTTTGTATTCGTTTCAGCAAGAATTAGAATAATATGGTCAATTATGTTCTAAACGATATTTAAAACTGTAAAAAAATCTATTGTGTCCCGCCATCTTTTGTCTAATCTAATGTCATTTTAGTGTAGCCTAGTTTCCAAATACCCTCAAATTCTGCAAATGGTGGCTTTCACATTTTGCATGTTGTTTGTTGGAAGTCTTTTATCAACCTATTGTCTACGTCTAATTATTAATAATGTGCTGAGCAGTGATGATGACTCGTGTTTCAGAATAATTACTGCTGAACTCAAGGTTAGTTAGCTGAAAGAATAAAAAAGTAATACATACTAAAACGAATATTTTAAGTGCTTACAATTATTATAATAAGTGGTAATTTTCCAGATTCGGGAATTACCACATCTTACCGCCATACCTATTTCTGACGCGAAGCATCATTGTTTTTAATACAAGAGTGTACAACTAGTGCATAAAAGGAGCCATTTTACCCCGAGACGTTTATCTATATATATAAAATTCAAAGTCCTGACTGACTGACTGACTGACTGACTGAGACATCAACGCACAGCCTAAACCGCTGGTCCTAGAGACATGGAATTTGGAGGGTGTATTCTTCGTGAAGAGTAGGTATCCACTAAGAAAGGGTTTTTCGAAATTCCACCCCTAAGAGGGTGAAATGGGGGGATTTTGTTTGTATGAAAAATCTTATTCCTTGAGTTAATAAACTTGAAACTTGGCACTAATACTTATCTAAGTAAATTATGAAGTTGGGCATTTTTTGTTTTTATAAACTACCCCCTAAAAGGGGATTGGGGGGTTTCAAAGTTTGTATGGAAGAATTTTAGCGCGCGGTCCGATTTAATCGAAACTCAGTATTTATACCTAAAATTGAAAGGAAAGAATAATGTGTATCAGGGTTTTTCGAAAATCAACCCCTGGCGGCCTGAAAAGGGGTAGTCAATTTTACAGGGGAGGATTTTATAGCGTGGCTTGATTAACTCGAAAATTGGTATAAATAATCTTTGAGTCAAGTTATGAACACATCCCTAATAATTTTTCAAAATTCCAACCCTGTGGGGGTGAAAAGCGGGGATACAATTTAAATGAAAAATCTTATTTTTTTTTAGGTTAATAATCTTGAAAATTGGCATGAATACTCGCCTAAGTATGCAATAAAGTTTATCATTATTAGTTTTTCAAAACTACTCCTCAAAGGGGATATAGGGGTGTTAAAGTTTGTGTGGAAGAATTTGAACGCGCGGTCCGATTAACTCGAAACTCAGTGTACTGTGTGTGTACTTAAGACTAAAAATAAATAATAACACGTATGAGGGTTTTTCAAAAGTCTACCCCTAACGGGGTGAAAAGGGGTAGTTAATTTTGCAGGGGAGGATTATAATAAGTGGCTTGATTAATTAGAAAATTGGTATAAATTAATCTTTGAGTCAAGTTATGAATTTTTTTAAATTCCACCCCTGTGGGGGTGAAAAGCGGGGATACAGTTTATATGAAAAATCTTATTAATTTAGTTAATAAACTTGAAACTAGGCAACAATACTTGCCTAAGTAAGTAATAAAGTTTATCATTATAAGTTTTTCAAACTACCCCTCAAAAGGGGATATAGGGGTGTTGAAGTTTGTGTGGAAGAAATTGAATGCGCGGTCCGATTAACTCGAAACTCAGTATTGCTACTTTCGACAGGAAATAATTAATAATAAGTATGTAAAGTTGTCGAAAATTGACCCCTGGCGGGGCAAAAAGGGGTAATTCGGTTTTTAGCGGAGGATTTGAACTTGAAACTGTATGTTACATTTTCACGCCTAAACCACTGAACTTCTGATTTGGCAAAGAGATAGATGGCATCCTGGGGAAGCACATACTTTTTATCCTGGTAGCACGTTCCCGTGGGATAACTTCCGACATCCACGCGGGCGAAGCCGCGGGCAGAAGCTAGTGTGATATAAATTACAGCAAATGAAATAGAATAACGACTTTAATCTGCGACGTTTTATTGTGCGTGTGGCTGTTGGGCCTGATTACCTTAGTCTTAAAAAAAATCTTTATGCAGTAGAGCATAAAAAACAACTTTATGTCGCCTACGCACAACATAAAGATGAACTTTTAGAGCTTAAGAAGTGAAAATGTAATTTTAAAATATTAATAGTGACAAAAAAAAGACGACAAAGAAAAATCAACACGTGGTAGTTCCCCACCAGTAATTTAGTTATTAATATTACCACTTTAGCTTAGGCAAGGCAAGCATAAACATAATAGTAAGGTACAGACTCCAGCACATCAAGCTACTACAACCAATCTAGATTTTCAACTTTATCCTTTTGCGATAAAGTTGAAAATCTATTAAAGAAATTTGAAATAGATTAGACAAATAGATTTTCAACTTTATCGCTAAAGCATTAAGGTTCAAGCTTGATTGGGAAAATTTGACAGTTTCGGGTAACTTGATGTGCTGGCGTCTGTACATATTATTACCAATTTCTATATTTTTAATTATTGCTTATTTTTGGACACGGTCCTTCCTAGTGACCAAAATTTTAGACGAAAGTGTTCGGTCTCTCTCTTACCTATTTCTACCGTGTGTGCTTGCGAGTGAGACGGTGACATGCATGCTATCCTTCTCGCACGCCACTGTCAGGGTGTCGAGAGGAGCTACGGAGCCGGGCCATGCCGTCGTGTCAGCTTCCGTGGCTGTTCCCAGCGTTGTCGTTGCTAATTCTGCGAAAAAAAAAACTTAATTATGCCGTGCACAGCGAGGTTCAGAGATCCTTTTATGGTATTTCTGGGATTTGTCTTAACATGCGTTCTCAGCGACAATCAACGTCAAGATCTTGTCAAAAATGTAGGGAAATTAGTGGTATTTTTGACAGATTGAGACTATGAGCGTTCTGAATTGCCGCCGAGATATCATCGACGAATAGCGTCACGTGACCATGTTTGACTAAGATTGCATTTATTTTCAAGTCGTCCTATGTATTTATGAACGAAGCTTGGAACTTTATTGCCGTAACAGTAAACAAAAACTTTAAAGAACCATTATTAATTGTAATTACATGCTATAACTTTCAAACTAGACCACATAACATCACATACTAAAATTATATACTATGTAACGTTACCATCTACATTCAAAATCCAACTCTATTGCATACGAAACAGTGTCAATTTTCCATTGCAAACAAAGCTATTGTTTACATCAATTATCATACATAATAATTACGAAGGCAGAAAGCATTACAAATTATATATAACTGATATGTGTGTTTAGAAAGTTAAGCAAATAACGGATCTATGTGCGGCAGCGGAACTAGATTGTGATACGGTTTACGGTGAAGGAAAATATAGTGCGGCAATCTGGATTCTATGGTCTAAAATTGCCAATATACAGCATGATCAAAAAGCATAATCAGCCTATAATGTTCCCAATGCTGGGACACAGACCTCCTCTCTTCGAGAGGGATATACAGGGTGGCAGGGACATCGACGCGCAAACTGTAACCATGGATTCAGCACATGAGTTTAGACCCCATAGCGTCGAAATTTTTCGTCGGTTATTAAAGCTGCTGTTATATAAGCTGACTTCTGATTGTATGAAGAACCTATATACAATGCGAGGTCAGCTTAAACTGGAAATGTATATAATAATAGCTTGATGTGTCGCCGTGTCTACCGACAATTCTCAGAACAGAACCTGAAAAAAAAAAGTATTTTCTTTCTTTCTTAAAATTCAGGTGGCTGAATTTTAAGAAAGAAAGAAAATACATTTATTTAGCACAGACATGGCACAGACTATAACGCAACATATTTTACTACAAATAAAAAGTGTAAAGTGCGTTGTAAGAAATTAGCAGAAAAGTGTGCCACACGGGTGCTCCAAATAGGGCCAGCGGGGTAGTTGCGTAACACACTAACAGTAATAATGGCTTGCATTTTGACAGTTCAACAACATTCATTGCGTTATTTACGTTGTTGAGCAGACAAATTTTCCGAACATACGAAGCAATGGATTAGCAACATCCTTCAAAATAATTCAGATTGTGATTGATAGTGTGTTACCCAATTAGGGTCTACTCACACTTATTCAGCTCTGTTCAGCTTTTATCCATAGAAAACATTGATTTTGTATGGAATGCGTACGCATCCGTTCAGCTTTACGACCGCGTACGCATTCCATACAAGATCGTTGTTTTCTATGGACAAAGGCTGAACAGAGCTGAATAAGTGTGAGTAGTCCCTTAGGGTGCAGATCAGCAAAAATATCAGACCACTAGCAAATTGGAAATAGACTTCATGGATTCTCAACACCCTATCTTACAAAACCAAGGAAGGAAAAATAAAATTTAACTACCAGTACTAGCGGATAAGCCTTACGTTGCGTATAAAGAGCTACATATAACGATCTATCAATGAGGCTGTAGCGGTATCTACAACGCCACATGCGAACATCGCGTCATACGTACATCACGCAAATCCTGCATCTCGCAAGCAGAGTTTACCGTGCAATTAGCATAGATACAATTTCCCAATATCAATCGTAGGGCAATTGCCCGCCAGACACAACACCCGTCTGGTCGGAGGATCCTCCCTTTTCAATGGTGGTTGAGTGAACTTTACACCCGGTTCCTCATACCTCCATAAGACATATCCTGACATTTCTGGGATAGCTGCTGAGTTTGCAGCAAGAACTGGTCCTGTGGGCCATAAGTAAGAACCATTACATCTTATCTTTGATGCGACGAGTCTGTCTTCCGCAATCCTTGTAATAAGTAATCTTGGGAAGCCGGGATTCGGTATATATTTTTTTTCCATGTTGAATTTTTTTTTTTTTTTCTGGTGGTATTCTTTACTGCGGGGTAATTGCGTATCACACTATCAGTACCAATGGCTTACATTTTGACAGTTCAACAACATTCATTGCGTTATTTACGTTGTTGTGAAGACAAATTTTTCGAATATATGAAGCAATGGATTAGCAATATTCCTCAAAATGATTCAGATTGAGATTGACAGTGTCTTACGCAACAAGGATGCAGCCGATCGATTCTGTAAAAATCTCACCGTGAAAAGTTAGGTGAAGTGAGCTTAGAGTGAGCTGTCAATAGTGTCACTCCCTAGCATTAGTTGGAATGACAGCTCACTCCACGCTCACTTCACCTAAGTTTTCACGGTGAGATGGTTACAGAATCGCACTGCTGGTACTTTTAGTGTAAGCGTAAACCAATCCCTCAAAAACTTTGGCACATACGTTTTAGGGCTGTTTCAAATTATACTATGATGTCATGGTTTGTGAAGAGAAAATAAGTTAAGTACACACAACGTTTCCAGTCTCAACTGACCTCACATTGTATAAAGTCAGCTTGTACTGGAAATGTATAAATATATAAAGTTGTTTCATCCTAAAGAGTAAATAAAGTGGAGCATTTTGAAATGGTCAATTTAAAGCAGGTTACGATGTTGTTCATTAAATCAAAGTCATTTATTCGAATTAGGCTGAGAATCAGCACTTTTTGGACGTCATAATTACATAACACAGTCACCACAGTAGATACTTTCGCTGGGAAGAAGTGGCGCAACCAACTCCCCAACAGCACAGCTGTCAGCAGTGCGATTCTGTAACCATCTCACCGTGAAAACTTAGGTGAAGTGAGCGTGGAGTGAGCTGTCATTCCAAAACATGCTAGGGATTGACACTACTGATAACTCACATCAAGCTCACTTCACTAGAGTTTTCACGGTGAGATTTTTACAGAATCGACCGGCTGTTCAGTTACGAGTATGAACATAATTTCTTACCTTACGTATGTAGTACGTGATTGATTTTTGTACACTATTTGTTTATCAAATAAGAGCAGTGGTAACGACCGCGACATATGAGTTGAAGGTCGTGGATTCGAACCCAAGCAGACACTTTACTTTGTGTAATTATTATTTCATCACCACTGCTCTCAAAACGGTGAAGGAAAACATCGTGAGGCATGTCCTAGAACCAAAAATTCAAAGACATGTGTGACATCTACCAACCCGCACTGGGCCCGCGTGGTGGTTTATGGCCCACTCCATCTCACAGAGAGGAGGCCTGTGTCCCAGCAGTGGGAACATTATAGGCTGATTATGAAAATTATGACATGATACACTGCATCTACTCATTTCAGTCCATAATCAAAACTATCTTATTGGTCGAGGTTTTCGATCACCCGATTTTCCATAGTGTTATTAAGTTTTCCTGTTAGGAAATTCTCAGTAACTGTTTACCTAAGATATCTAGGTTTTCCATAGGATCAACAATTCTGGTGAAACTTTCCTTGATAAATGATTTATTTTCTGTAAGTTGGTTTGTACAAACACTTTTCCACGTCAATCATATTTTTTTTAAACTAGATGATTTCAGCGTTTCCTATCTGAGTACTCTGAGAAGAAAGGCCGACACAAAATCAGAGGTCACAGTCTCTTTTAAAGTCCAGACATAACCTTGGTCAGATCACGTGAAGGCCATGTAGATTGGTGTCTGAAATGGTCTTTTGAGGAAAAAACCACAAAGATTGAGTGGACTTGTCCAGTCAGTGTACGCATTTGTAAAAAATCGTGCAGCTCAACTCAAAACTTGAGGAGCTCAACGATTCGACGAATACCAAATAAAAAAAAGGACATTTGGTAGGCCGCGTAAATTACTCAAACTGCCAGATTATGATTAAAACTAACTAAGAAGGAAAAAAAAGGAAAAAGAAATGACCCACACAGTCCTCACTATCACAAAAAATAATCCTACTAATATTATAAACGCGAAAGTTTAGATGGATGGATGGATTTTTGTTACTCTTTCAAGCAAAAACTACTGAACGGATTTGGATGAAATTTGGTACACAGATAGTTTATAACTAGGATTAACACATAGGATACTTTTTATCCCGATATTCCCCCGGGATCGAAATGTATGTGAGTGTAACCGCGGGGCGCAGCTAGTAAAAGTTTATTTTTAAATATACTTTACAAAGTAAATATCATGTCATTGTAATCCATTGACTCAGCCATCAATGACTTCCTTTCCTACATAGTATTTTACCCATGTAACAAGCTATCTTAAATGGCAAAACAAATACATTCAAGTCAGTGTCTCCCATAAAAACGTCTTGGCAGCGTTGGATGCGCGTGCGCCGGGTCAATGACCAGTCAACGCCGGACAGCGCGACTTTATACCCAATAACTATAGCATGGGTGACTTTTTATATGGTGAAGGTAAACGGTCTTAGTTATAAAAGGAGATTATAAGATATTCTTTGTCTAAATATCGTGGTTGGAAGTTTTTTGGTGGACATGATTAAATTGGTGTTGAAAAGAGTTGCATTCTCCTTGTTAGGTAGTCTCGTTTGGTGATTTTTTAGTCTGACAATATTAATGGCTTAATTTACTTTTCTGATGCTTGAAAAAGGAACGACTATTGATCAGTGCATTTTAGTGAATCCAAACTTAAATATACCGGTTTCTTTTTGTTGTCTCAGATGGTTGCAAGCTCAAAATCTGGCAAAAAATATATAAAAGTACCGACGAGCCCTATCAATCAACATAATCTACATATAAGGAATTTAAAAACGGTGATTACTGTCTAAATATCCATAGTCGTTGATGCAGATGAACCCTCGATTTCTTATCCCTTAGAGTTCCGGGAACGAGGTTCCACGCGAGACGCAATGGCAATTGTTTCTGTAATTACGGCACGACCGCGAATTGTCGTATACCTCTCAACTGCAGATGAACTGACCACCTTAAAAAGGTGGCTGGAACAGACTGGATGCGGAACGCGGATAAATGCGTGTTTTGTCGCAACTTGCTAGAGGCATAGGCTTCTACCGGAGACATCCTACAGTTTACCACTGTAGGATGTCTCCGGTAGTTGATGGAAGATATTTTTTTTTTAAATAATTTATTTTATCAAATAACAATGTTAACAATAAACAGTAGTAATCTGTAGGTAGTGACACAGTTTAAGGTCGAAATATCTGACTTCTAAACTAGGCAAGAAGTTAGATGCTGAACTTACCGGTGGTTGAAGGAAGCTGCTTGGAACGCGCGGTCGCTAGCAGCACTGTCATGAGCAGTAGTCGGCACATGGTTCAGTCTGGAACAAAAGAATACACGTTGTTAGTCAAATTGTCAAACTCAAACTCAAATCATTTATTTCAATTAAATTAACAGGCACTTTTGAATTCTCAAAATTAAATAGTCGGTCAGTTAGTCAAAAAGTTGAAGCTAGTCGCCCATTCCAAAAACGTAGATCTCTATGGACAAGAACGGGCAAGAAACTCCACGGACACTCTTTTAAATCAAGATATTAATACAAAATCCTGGGTACATTATTCTTATTGCTTCTATATGTGAGAACAATGTAAAAAAGAAACAATTTAAAATATAACATTAAAAATAAGCCCTAGCAGTTAAGAGATGACCAGTCTCAACCAACGGCGCCCGTTCACGAACATGACGCGTGGATCAGCACCACCCAGCTCAACCATTTTGTAGGGAACCGAATGATCCAACACACGCGCCACCATCAATGAGACATTACAGTATTAGCGAAGGGCTAATAGTTGTTCTGAAGGCGTTGGACAAGAGCGGATGGGTCTAAGAGTCGGTTAAACTGTAAAAAATCTCTAGTTTCACATTTGTGAACAGCGTTTAGACTACGACGATAACGATGATTGATGTTTCATTTCACGGAAGCGTTTCGAATGGTTGTGAATAGTTAGGCTGTTTTGAATAAAAGGCCGTTATATTTGCATGACAGCGAACCGTAATGTAATACACGAAAACCACTGCTTTGTTGGGAAGAAGTCGCTAAAACGGAGCGAGCTGGGTGCATTAATTTCATTTTTTTTTTTTGTTGACAAACGTGTTCGACGATCCTCTTCTGGAAGACATTTTCTTCCTTGGTAATTCATACTACTTATAAACCGACATAAAAAAGGAGGAGGTGCTTCATTATTCATCCGATTATTTTGATATCAAATTGTTCGTGTTTTCAATTGTGTACCCCAATTACAGAGTCACATAGCCATAGTTTCATCTCAGCATTAAAATCATTTACCACATAGAAATCGTGTTAAATATAACAATAGTTACATAACAAGGTCGGACAGGCCCTTGTGGCGAATGGTAGCAAACAGTAGGTGAAAGGACACAGCCTTGTCGATTATACAGCTGATACGATTTGGTCAAGTTTCAAAGCCTTTGAATACTTTGTGATGTCAGTTTTTGAAATTTTGAAATTAAACGAGTGTTGGTCCCCAGACTTTCTCACTGCGTGTGGGAGATGTTACTTAAGTTGTTTTACGCGTCAATCATATTTTTTAAAACTAGATGAGGTCGGCGTTTCCTATCTAACTACTCTGAGAAGAAAGGCCGAAACACACACGGTCACAGTCTCTTTTAAAGTCCAGACATAATCTTGGTCAGATCATGTGAAGACCATGTACATTGGTGTCTGAAATGTCAATTGTCATGTCATGGTTGTAATTGGGAGCTCCCCTACACCCATAGTACATGGGACTTAAATAACTATCAAATGTGGGTGTACGGTCACCAAGGAGATAAGTAACCTGGGGGTCCACTCCGAAGTGCAAAGTGCGAATGTTCGGATCGGACCGACACATGGCCGAACCGAATATTATTGAAAAAATGCGAAAAAAGTTCGGATCGGCTCAGTTGTTTCAGGACCATAGTCAATATTCGAAAGAGTGTAGGAGTGTGGGATCGGGACGGACCGAACCAAATAGTAACTTCGTAGCAGGAAACGGCTGAACATTCGGCATACTACTTCGGAGTAGACCTCCAGGATCGTCGGATATAGTTGAAATTTAGTATCAAGGAAGATTGTGATGACTCATCTTATAAGTATGCCTTAAAGATTCGCAATGGGCCTTCGAGACTAAACACTTGGTCCTGCTTATACTAACCTAAGTTTCATTTCAAATTCAGGAGTCAGGACCACACGCTAACCGACGAGACCAATGTTTGATATACGAATGGTTACATTATCAGTTATCACAAGAGAAAGGGACAAAGCCTTGCCGATTATGGCAGTTTTGGACAACTATCTACTCAAATATTCGGTTCTTGATAATAAATCTGTGTTTTTGGGTCTGTCAATGAAAGTTATGTTTTATTACCTAGGTTGTTACGATACAACTAGTTTGGCTCAATACCTACTATTTTGCTACAGAAATTGAAGAATGTTCTTAGACAATATTTAAGTTAGCTCTTTTAAAAGGTTTGATTTGACCACAGTCTGATACATGATATGATGAGATGGTAAGCTACGATGCGGTTCACAGCGGTGCTCGCTTTCCAGGAGGTAACAATGTCAACATTGTCTCCAGTCTTTTTCTTAGACCTTTTTCAATGACGTAATTCCTTAACTAATCAAACCGGCCAAGTGCGAGGGAGTGGACGGTGGTTCCGTACAATTATTAATGACGTATTAAAAAAAAAACTACCTACTAGATCTCGTTCAAACTAATTTTCGGTGGAAGATGTAAACTTCCACCGAAAATTAGTTTGAACGAGATCATATATTGTTTTTAGTTTTATCATTCCCTTATTTTAGAAGTTACAGGGGGGGGGAGACACATTTTACCACTTTGGAAGTGTCTCTCGCGCAAAGTATTCAGTTTAGAAAAAAAATATATTAGAAACCTCAATATCATTTTTAAAGACCTATCCATACATTACCCCACACGTATGGGTTTGATGAAAAACCAATTTTTGAGTTCCAGTTCTAAGTATGGGGAACACCCAATTAATGTTGTATTTTTTTTCTATTTTTGTGTGATAATCTTAATGCAGTTCACAGAATACATCTACTTAACAAGTTTCAACAGTATAGTTCTTATAGTTTCGGAAAAAAGTGGCTGTGACATACGGACGGACAGACAGACAGACAGATAGACAGTTTTAGCCATTTGGCTACGGAACCATAAAAATCCTTTTTGGATGAATGAATGATCTCTGTATTTGCTGTAGGTATGTGTAGGTTATAGTAGTTTTTTTTTTCAACCTGTATTGTTCCACTGCAGGGCAAAGGTATCGCCTCTCCTCTCAACCTCCCACTGTTCCTTCCCACTGTGTGTCTTCTCTTATGACTTTTCCGTATAGTCTACGGCGAAGAAGAATCTTCATCATCACTCATCACGCTATGGTTTGCCAAATGGCGATGGCCAGAACATGGTGGGGGGAATTCACTTAACGTCACAACACAACAACGACATTTCAGTCGTGCAAATATTTTACACTAGTTGCGCCCCGCGGTTTCACACGCATAAGTTTCGATCCCGTAGGAATATCAGGATAAAAAGTATGTTATGTGTTAATTCTGGTTATAAACTATCTGTTTGCGAAATTTCATGCAAATCCGTTCAGTAGTTTTTGCGTGAAAGGGTGACAAACATCCATCCATTCATACAAACTTTCACGTTTATAATATTAGTAGGATTTAATGTAACTCGATAAAAAATGCAACTGCTATTGCTTTTTAAAACTGAGGACCACTTTAATACTAGCACCTAGAACCAAGTTTAAAAGCGACAGTGTCCTATTACTGCATTTGCAACTGCCATTTTATTCATTATTCGTGTAATAGGTACCTTACACTATGCAAAAAACGTCACGTTTGCAGTCAAGGACAATAGAGTAGAAACAGCGCGAAAACGTGGGTATACGCAATGTCAATGAGACTGTTGTTATACTGGACGTGATAGTGTATTGAAGCCTTATAATTTATATTTCGTTTGCAATTTAGTTTCCAAACATGTAAACAAATATTTGTTTTTGGAAAAAAAAAAACACTTTAATACCTACTACGTAAAGTTCAGTTTTCACTACAACTTTAAACATTTTATTTTTTTCCATAATACCAGACATTCTGAAATCAACCCAAACTAGTATGATTATTCCTTTACATTTCTATTTATTGATGAGGAAATTAATTATTTATATAATATATTTAGTATATTTAGTTTCCGCCGTTTTCAAATCCGTGTTCTCTTGCTTGAAAAGTGAGTTTCATAACCACTGAGGCTTTTATGATCATTACAAAAACTAATTAAATAGAACCTAAAATGGAATTTAAAACAAAACCGTAATTTCACTCCTGCGCTTAAACAAACAAATTCCACTTCCATATTTGAACGAAAAGTGTAACAGTTTCATTTAGCCCATTCACCGCGACACTTGCTCAAATAATAAAATGTTGCATAACCTACAAGTAAAAGTATTGTAATGAAATGTATGGGACATAATAAACGAACGGTTTGGCAATGAGCTACTTAGGTGTCAGGTAGGCGCATAATGACCGGGCTAGGTGATAGGTAATTAGCAGAAGGACCACCTAAAATTACTCAGGGGCTTAAATCTCTTCAGCTATTATTATTTTTTTGACATTATTTTTGTTATTTTTTTTATTTCATGTTATTGTACATTAATTATAATTAATAGTCCATTTTATTCATATTATTGGACATCAGATATTATTATTGATTGTTATTATTATTATATAGGTACATATTGTGTTGACATTTTTGATGATAGATGATTTCTAATTTAAGTTGTTTTTATGAATTCGTTATTATTGGACATTTTTTATTACCTTTTGTGTCAAGATCATTTTGGTTGAATTTTATTTTTAACTTTTTTATTTGTAAACATTTAGATACAATATGTGTTGTTATTGAATAAATGACATGAAATGAAATAACACAATGAACGAAACCGAAATGAACGCGAGATTAGCTAAGGAATTGACGTGGTTTTGAGTAGAGTAGAGAATCGTGGCCATAGTGTGTCTCGAGTGTACAGACTTTAACAGATATAGGCGACCTATTTTTGACAAGAGTGTTGGGTATACCCTTCCCGTCACCAGCTTGGTGCTGGCAGCGTTGGCAATCAAATTTCGTGAAACTTAATTTGACATTATTAATATTATTTGTCACTGTAGACCTTCGATAACTGATAAAAAATGGTGGACCTAGTGAAACGCCGACCTGTTGACGTGCCGACTGATCCCGACCACTCTTTGCATGTCGCATGTAAACTCAGGCATGTCGCGTGTCTTTCCTGCTAGAATACCGCCATGTCGATTGGTGAATAATCGACATGGCGAGAATAGCTCGACTTGATTTTCACGAGGGAAAAGTTCGAATCGAACTACCATAACGAATGCGAGATGCGCGAGAATTGATTTCCTGGGACGTAATAACTCCCGTACAGGCTGATATTTACTAGTTAGGAGGACAGGAAGCCAAGTGTAGGGTTAAGCTTCACAGATCACACTTTGTGTACTTACTCTATTAATAACTGACTGAATAAATAAGCGTTCTATAGGTACTAATATGAATCTTATTTGAATACATCTAATGTTAATATTCGTATAAGCGAATCCGTGATGGCGTTTCATTTAAATATGAACATTAATGCTTTACAGATAATGTTCACGTTCGTATGCAATGCTTACTTTAAAAGCAAAGTAAAATCAAAATGCAGTCTAAGTGCAACACGCACTAAACGATGCGACGGTTATATTACAGAGGAACTTGAAACATCAGCGTTCTTGACACTGTGCGGTTTTTTAATAAAGTGGTCCTTCTGCCCATATTATCTGTTATGTACAGCGTGTGGTTATCGCGTGAAAAGGGTTACGTGATATTTAATCCGCTTATGGACGAGTAAAAAAGGAATGATTATTTTTAAGAAAAAGTCCTCTTGACCAGTGAATGTAAGTACATGACCGGTGACGTTAATACGTAATCCTACGAGTAATAGGTAATATAATAAACGTGAAAGTTTGTGAGGATGGATGGATGGATGTTTGTTACTCTTTCACGTAAAAGTTACTGAGCGGATTAGGATGAAATGTGGCACACAGATGGGTTATAACGAGGATTAACATATAGGATACTTTTTTAAATAATATTCTTACGGAATCGTAACTTATGCGGGTGAAACCGTGGGGCGCTGCTAGTATTATTATAAGCTTATTAGTTACTTAACAAAAGTGTACATAAAGACCAAACAACAAAATAGAAATTGACTTATATTAAGACCATATAATGTACAGATGCCAGCTCATAAAGCTACTATACAATCTGTCAAATTTCTTTAATAGATTTTCAACTTTATCGCTAAAGTATTAGGTTCAAGGTTGATTGGGAAAATTTGACAATTTCGGATAGCTTGATGTGCTCGCGTCTGTACCATATTCTGACAAATAAATGAATGACCAGTACGGGACGGTTAGTTTACATAATATCATAAACCTACGATTTACTTTTAACATAAGTTACTTTATTATAGATGTCGGATTGTACGTATTAAGAATATTTCCTTCTTTTTAACACGCTTTTATTAGGTCGACCTGTATGTAACTATGTAATGGAATCTAAGGTAACTAATTTAACCATCTTCCAAGGGTCGTAGCGTAATGAAAATTGGCAGCTGTACCTATGTAGTTCTGATGACAATACAATAATAATTATGGTACTGTCGAACTAATCTGATGATGGAGCCAGAAGATATGAACTGGAACTTCATGATGGAAAATCGTATCATAGCTGTTTTGGATTTCTTAGAAAAGTCTTGTAATGAACTTTGACCACGACTAGGTTTCAAGGTCTGATGATGAAGCCGGAAGATAGGCACTGGCATCGTGCATTTATAAAAGCGTGTTTTTCTAGTGTTTTTTAAACTATTTAGTAATTTATTATTATAGCTTTCTACATTTACATCTAATCCTATGTCTTATGTCATCTTATCGATTTATCGATAAATTTGAAGATTTTTTCCCAAAAATCAATGTGTTACTGTCAAGGCTGCCCGTCAGAATATGCGTTTCATTTATGTATCTGTAATTTATGAACGAGTTACTGCATAAATTAGTTTCCCACTTTTACTAAGACACGTATGAGTGAAGGTTAACATAACATTTTCCCACTGCTGGGACACAGGCCTCCACTCTATGAGAGGGTTTGAAAGTGAAGGGTGCTTATCGATGAAGTCATTACATAGGTAAAAGAAATTATATTTTATAAAAAAAAAACCTTTGGCATGCATCCTCAGAAAAACTAGCTAGGTCCTTGTAACTATAATGGACACTGAAAAAGGTTCTACCAGTCGAAACCACAGCTCACTAACTTCCGCAACCCTTAAAAGAAACCTGATTATGTGCAAAGAACACTGGAAACTGTTTGTTTTTAAATGTCACTTTTTTTCTCGAGCAAAGCAGTCTTGATTTTACTTGTGGGAGTTAAATGTCGCAGCACCATGCTGAGGGGGCCTTTTAGCCTCATACATGGCTATTTTTATTTTATTTTTTTAAGCTGTTGTTTTGATTTTTTGTCCGTTTCTGACCTAAGTTTGTGTAATTATTTCTTGTGCGAGTCTTAATAAATACTTTTTCTTAATATATATATAATAAGTTACCCTGTAGTGCTATTCAATAACGAACAGTGCTGCTGGGGAGTTTGTTGCGCCACTTCTTCTTCCCAGTGATAGCACTAGGAAGTGGTGAAGGGCGGGCGTTTTTGGGGGACAGTCTTTTGTAATTTTGACGTTCAAAAAGTGCTGATTCTCAGCCTAATTTGAATAAATGACTTTTGATTTAAATTTTTTGATTTTGAAAAATCGCTTCGAAATCCGCGATAATTTAAGTACCTACTTTAAAAAAAACAAATGAGTGCGTTCGGTTTCGAATAGGCTAGTTGCTTGCGTTATTTTCCTCAAAATACCTGTATTCATACTCCAGTAACATTAACAGAACTATTATTTCAAATTTATAACGCGCTTTAATTTTGATTGTCAAATTAAGGCGTACCTATTCATGGCGGTTCGAGTGACGTCATACCTTTTTTCCGTCAAATCCGCTTTCACAAAAGATATTTTTCTTACTGCCAACTAGCCTATGGCGTGCGATCACTTGAGTGAGGTTCCTATTCAACTTTACAGACAAGCAAGGTACTCTTTGCAAGAAATTAATTGAATACCCCAAAAATAGTAGTAATTAGAATACCTACTGCACTATTTATCCAACTGTTTACATATTATTATTACCCCAAAAAAACTCCATTATAAACAAACACATAAAATTTTCGTAATCATACAAATGTTATACTAGTATACCTACCATATATGGTCTAAATTCTCCAGCTGTACCTACTACTAAACGGTTAAGTATTTAACTGGGCCACACTTGTGCGTATATGTATCAATCGTTGCGACACGTACCTATTAACTACGTGTATATCTCGTTTAAGAATGTGTAGTGCGAGTAATTTTGTACTTTTACATGTAGCAGTTGGTAATCGTCACACGGGCATGTCTGGCGCACCCTGGGCCATACCTACTTAAACCTTACTGGCTGGCTTAGGTGACTAAAACTCGAATATTGATGTGGTCATGTGTGGTCAAATAAAATCAAGTAAGGTCCAATTGCACCACAAATTACTAATTTATATATTAACACTTTATGCACAAGTAAAAAATACTGCACAAAGGCGGACTTATTGCCTGATGCATTTTCTACCAGTCAACCTTATGATGGTGCGGAGACAAAACATTGCAGGTGCAACATACGGGATAAATAGCTAGGAAATGACTATAAAATACAAGAATACATACCAATACGTAGATAGATACGTACTGTACAAACAAAATGAACTATCAGGAGAAAAAAAAATGATCGGTAGAGGAGAAAACGAATCCAGCAAATCAGCGCTGGGATGTTACGGATATGTACTGACGGGTATTAAGTAGATACATTCAACATTCAGCTTTTATCAAATGGAATGGTGATGAAATGGTTTTCCCTTAATCAGTATACTCGAATGGAGATACCATTCGAGTATACTGATTAAGGGAAAACCAACTGAAAATTATCTATACCGAAATCACGGTGAAAACTTAGGTGAAGTGAGCTGTCAATAGTGTCAATGCCAGATCCAATCCATGATCTATCTAAAACACAGTCAGGAGGACTGACAGCTCATTTCAAGCTCTGCAATGCCATTCTGTAACCAACTCACCGTGAAAACTTAGGTGAAGTGAGCGTGGAGTGAGCTGTCATTCCAACTAGTGCTAGGGATTGACACTATTGACCGCTCACTCTAAGCTCACTTCACCTCACTTTTCACGGGTGAGATTTTTACAGAATCGATCGGCCGGTATATTCACTCACTTACATGAAAAACTTAAATGTAACTGTAATAAATATACTTACTAATGAGCTTATCGCAAGCATTATGAAGACTTAAAATATTTTGCTCAACTATTTTGCAACACAAAAACTCAACGTCACTTTAATTAGGTAAACTAACAAATAAAGACTACTCTGTTCGATGATTCCTTTGGCTTCACCGTATTCAGTTACAAACGGTCTTTTATAAATTTATTGTAACAGCAGTTTCTATTCTGCTTATCCCCCTAGGAACTTATTTGTACGTCATTATTTTAAACTATCTGCATAACAGAGAAAACTGAAAGTAACCAGTCACCCAACTCCTAAGGGACTCGTCCGTAACGGGGCGGACGTGACGTTGATATTATATTTCTGAACACGTCACGTTTCACTTGATCGACAGTTCCTACTTCCGGAGGAAGTGGCGTATTAATTACTGGTGTACCATCTTAATTTATTAGTCCTTAGATATCCAGGGTTGGACTTGGTATGGCATACAAATAACTAACTTACACTTTCCATAAAAGCGATTACGAAGACCTCGGACAGGTATCGGTACGAGAGGTATAACGACGAGCTTCAGACGTTTCAAAAGTTCCTAGTAGGTTTATGTGAAATCAACTATGTTTATTTTGATGGGCAAAGTAGCGTGTTGGCCAAAGAAAAAAGTCCTGGTTAATGATTGAGAAATATTAGCGAGTAGACCGACGAACCCGCACTGGGTCCGCGTGGTGGATTACGGCCCACTCCCTCTCACAGAGAGCAGGGTTTTGTCTCAATAGTAAGCAATATTATAGGCTGACCACACACAGGCTTCTGAGTAACGCGATACCCCTTGGTAAGACTGGTTGTCAGAGTTTCAGGCCTCTGACTGCCCGTAACGACTGTCAAAGATCCACGAATGACAGCCGGGACCAACGGCTTAACGTGCTTTCCGAGGCACGGAATGATGATGATATACTTAAATAACATTTGATCTAGAGCACCCGGCGCCGGCTAAAGGTACAAAACTACCCACAATATACCGCCAACAGCTATTTCGTCTCAGTTTTAACCGGAGAAAGCTCTGCGCTGTTATGCAAGACTTGCATAGTTCGGACATTCACTGCGACGAAGTCTAGATATTATGCTTAGTTATAAATACTAGAATAGGAAGGCGTTAGCGCTTGACTGAAGAAATACTTGGAAAAGAGTACTGTTGTTGTGAAGAAACTTTTATACAGGATGTAATTGAAAACTTGTGACAAATCAAAATAGGAGGTGCAGTATTTTATTTGATAGACATTTTTAATTTTAATTATTGACATTTAAATTGATTGTATTGACTTTTTTTTATTTTATTTTTAAATGTTAGTTAATTTTTTAGATCGGACAATTTAAAGTATTGAAATGTATCAGGTTTGGTCTGTTTTTGTTTAATTTATTTAATGTTTACGACTTGTGTTTTGGGTACGATGTGAAAATGAATGACTTTATTATTGAATGTAATTTGCACGCTTGCTTGCACGCAGAATACAATAACACTTAGGGTTTAAATGATAAATGATAAATGATAAATGATAAATAAATGATAAATGATTTTATTTTGTAAGTAGGTTTGTACAAACACTTTTACACGTCAATCATATTTTAAAACTAGATGAGGTCGGCGTTTCCTATCTGACTACTCTGAGAAGAAAGGCCGAAACAAACTCAGAGGTCACAGTCTCTTTTAAAGTCCAGACATAATCTTGGTCAGATCATATGAAGACCATGCAGGTCGATGTCTGAGATGGTCTTTTGAGGAAAGAACCACACAGATTGAGAGGACCTGTCCAGTCAGTGCACGCATTTGTCAGAAATCAGTGCAGCTCAACTCAAAACTTAAGGAGCTCGACGATTCGACGAACAATACCAAAGAAAGGACATTTGGGTAGGCCGCATTAATTACTCAAACTGCCAGACCATGACAAAACTAAGAGAACAGAGAGAAAAATAAAATATAATAAAAATAAAGTGACCCACATAGTATTCACATTCACAATAATTAAAATAATAGAATACTTTACAAAGTAAGCAAATGTCACAGTACTTATATATAGAATTCATTGATGTAAGATCTCCCCTTGTTGAACAATGTATTTTCTGGCAAATTAATAATTTGAATTTGAATTTAAATGTTAGATAATCATTATAAATTGTCATTTCCGAAATCTAAAATCTTGAAAAATAAAATCGTGTAATTATCGTCTTAGATAGTGCAAACTAAGTTATTGCTTTCAAGTAGACACGTATTATCGCCATTCAAGTTTTTTTTTTCAAAATTAATATCAAAGCAAATACGAAAATTATTGTATTAATTTTAGCGCGCGCCCGATAAGCAATCCATTCATCGCCGAGTTCAAACCATGAAGTAAGTTGGCAACGTGTTGAACGCAATCGGATTTACCTAATTTTGACAGTTCCTACGAAAAAAAGAGCGCGCGACGACAACGTTGTAAACAAAACAATCTGTGCTGCTTTCCATCCATCCTGTGCGCGGTGGACATCGAACGAGTGGCGATGGATGACGCACGCTCACGCAGCATACGCGCAGGCAGCATATGCAGGTGCAGCATTTCTCCATAGGCCCCCATGACTCCTTCCATATTGCGCACATTCATTGCGAATTTTTGAAACTTAATGATTTATAGCACGCTGAATTAGGTAATTAGTTAATTTGTTGCATCTATTCAATTTCATCTTGTATACGTAATGGTTGGAGAGAAACCAAAATAGCGAAAATGTTGCGGGAAAATGCCGTGAGGAAAGTTTTGAGTATGAACGTGGATGGCTATGAGAGTAGGAGAAGTCAGGAGAACACCCAGAGAAACGGTGGATGGACTGTGTGAATGATGATATGGTTAGAAAGGGGGTGACTACCGAGATGACGGCTAATAGAGAAGTGTGGAAGAAGGAGTCATGTTGTACCGACCCCTAATAAATTGGGATAACGGTAAAAGAATGATTTTGATGGTTGAACGGAATCTAAAGGAGATGTTAGCTGGTACCCACGACGACATATCACATTTCCAGTATAAGCTGACTTCTCACTGTACGAAAATCTGACTATATCAACTGAAAATCAAAATGGGACTAAAATCAGAATTCATGATGACTAGCTGCGCCCCGCGATTTCACCCGTATAAGTTTTGATCCCGTGGGAATATCTGGTCAGAAGTATCCTAAGTGTTAATCCTGGTTATAAGCTATCTGTGTGCCAAATATCAACTAAATCCCTTCTGTCGTTTTGGCGTGAAACAGTAACAAACATTCGTTCATCCATCCGTCCATACAAACTTTCCCGTTTATGATATTAGTAGGAAATAACTGATCTGATTTACGAAATGACTATAGTGAATATCGATTTTCTCAACTCGATTGAATGTCAAAATTGCAACGAATTGAATTAACTACTCCGCTCGAATTGTGTGACACCCCTGCAACGGAAATCCGAAGGATTTTGAACGGAAATTGCTAATCCATTGCTTCATCTGTTAGAAATATCCGTCTGCTCAACAGCGTAAATGTCGCAGTGTATGTGAACATGAAAAAGTGTAACCATGTAACTGTAACCATGTATTCAGCACATGAGTTTAGACCCCATAGCGTCGACATTTTACGTCGGTTATTAAAAAAAAAATATTGCTGTTCCATACGTTTTGACCGCGCAGGTATTGCACTTTTCTATGAAACAGAAGATTTTTTTTAATAACCGACGAAAAATTTCGACGCTATGGGGTCTAAACTCATGTGCTGAATACATGGTTACAGTTTGCGCGTCGATGTCCCTGACACCCTGTATTGAGGTAATGTCAACCGGCCTTGCCTTATCTGTGGGTGTCGTTGACAAATACATAAAAAGGCCTGTGTAATAGGTAAATAGATTCTGCATTTGTTGCAACATAGAATGAGTAAGTCATTTACCTCATGGACATACATAACTTATGTGTTAACGATGGCAGTTCGTTTTAATGCTCTATTTGGATATATCTGGGTTCTCCTAAGTCGCGGCCGTCTGCAGTGCGATTCTGTTACCATCTCACCGTGGAGTGAGCTGTCATTCCAACTAATGCTAGTGATTGACAGCTCACTCTAAGCTCACTTCACGTAACTTTTCACGGTGAGATTTTTACAGAATCGATCGGCTGCTGTCCATAACAGCATCGTTTCTTCTTTTGTTTCTTTTTTATATTTCTAGTGGCTTAAATCTATGTCCATAAGTGTGTCCTTACCATTGCAGCGGGCCCTATCAGAATATCAGTGTTTCGGTATATTTTTTTAAACTTCCTCTAGCTTTCCAGCTCAGCACCAGTAGCTGAAAAGTGGCGATAATCCGTTCAAAGAGCCTACCTTTTTTTTGTTAGCATCAATGATGCATGAACTATAATCAAAATATTCATATTGTCTTCTCATTTCTTTTTTTTTATTCCAAAACCATTAGTAACTAATTTTCAACTCTTCGCTCCAAAAATTTCAAACGCACAACAGTGATAAACGTTCAAACCGACATAATATGCTAAAAACTGTACATCTAATTAGCGAGTCTAGCCATCATTTAGCTGTAGGTACATCTTTGTCACGCTTGGCGAACCCGCGCGAGTTCCGGGTTCAATACGACGCGTATTTATGTACCTGACATTGTGGAGTTAATAGGCATGAAGACATCAATTTAAAACCACCATTTGAAGTATTGTTTTGCTGTAAGTAACAATGTGTTTTGGTTATTTTTTAATTTGTCGGTATCTCATATATGAAGGCGAATGTGCTTGATAAGCATGACTGCTTAAAATTATAGATTTGGGGATGTTCTATGTTTTAGAGAATATTTTATTTTCCTAAAGATGGCGTAACTTAACTTTTGCGGAATGTGGAGGTGCTGTGTACTGCAACTTTGGAAGTCCTTTTTCCAGGACCGACCTGGAGTTTAGTACTGTATGTCAACAGTGTCAAGTCTTGTTTTTGTATGCGGCGATATTTCTTCTATCTTTCTGTTAAGTATAAGTTTTTGTATGGTACGAGGGCTGATTGATAAGTTTCCGAAACGACGAACTTAAAAAAAAGATACGCAAGAAATAAATATTACATTATATTCTAGCATCTTTTCGAAAATAGAACGCCAAATTTGAATTTAATCGAACGGATGGAATTTGTATGAGAGGACCTAGAACTTTCTCTGTCGTGAATTTTCATAACAATGGAAAAAAACGAAATTCGTGCGGTGATAAAGTTTCACGTTTTAAAAGAGAAAACAGCAACCCAGATTAAAGTCAAGCTAGACAGTGTTTTAGGTAATTCTGCTCCTGCATTGAGTATAATTCACACCTGGGTAACTGATTTTAAACGTGGAAGACAGAGCTGCGAAGACGCCCCCAGGTCTGGCCGTCCAAATGAAGTCACGAATCCGAACATGATCAAAAAAATTCACAAAATTATACTGAACGATCGGCGCTTAAAGTTGCGAGAGATAGCAGAGATAGTGAACATTTCATCTGAACGCGTTTTTAATATTTTACACCAACATTTGGAAATGAAAAAGCTTTGCGCTCGATGGGTGCCGCGTTTGCTCACTGTCGACCAAAAGCAACGTCGTGTGGACGATTCATCGGAATGTTTGGCACTGTTTCAGCGAGATCCTAACGAGTTTTTGCGGCGTTATGTTACAGTAGATGAAACCTGGATACATCATTATACTCCTGAAACAAAATAACAATCTAAGCAGTGGACTGAGAGCGGAAAACCTGCGCCGAAGAAAGCAAAAACGGTTTTGTCGGCCGGAAAAGTGATGGGGACTGTTTTTTGGGATGCTCGAGGGATTATTTTAGTGGATTATCTGCAAAAAGGACAAAACAATAAATGGAGAGTACTATGCAAGCTTGCTGCAAAAATTAAGTGACGAAATCCGAAAGAAACGACCTCATTTGGCCAAGAAAAACATTTTGTTCCACCATGACAACGCGACTGTACACACGTCAATGGTTGCAGTCGCCAAACTCCATGAATTGCGGTTCGAATTGCTACCGCATCCACCCTATTCCCCAGATCTGGCCCCGTGCGACTTCCACTTACTCCCAAACCTGAAGAAATGGTTAGGTGGCCAGAGGTTTTCATCAAATGATGAAGTCATTGTTGCCGTAGACGAGTATTTTGAGGGGTTGGAGAAAACATTTTTTCAAACTGGTGTACCGGCATTGGAGAAGCGATGGACTCAATGCATCGAGGTAGAAGGAAACTACGTTGAGAAATAAATTTATTTTAAATAGATTTTTAAAGTTTTTCTTTGTTGTTTCGGAAACTTATCAATCAGCCCTCGTATTTCAGCTTTATTTGCATCGTGATTATTCATCACGTCCAAACCGCATTAAGTTGTGTAATATTCTCAAAGAAATTTTTATCCTGCTTTAGGTAGTTTAAAATATGTAAATAAATAATTTATGCGATGACATTTCCTTTCTTGAATACAATATGTGTTACAAAATACAATAGTTCATGATTTTCCTTAGTAACTTTCAACAACTGAGTCCAGTTTGACATTCATGCAATATTTAATCGACAAAAGTTCTGGAAGTTTGTTCAAGTTATTAATTTTTAATTAGAGCCTGATCGAATGCCTTTTGCCTAAGTGGCAAATTATCACGGAATCGATTTCATTTTGACAGTTCATTTTTTGAACATATGTAGCAATGGATTAGCAATATCCATCAAAATGATTCAGATTGAGATTGATTGTGTGTTACGCAATTAGGGTGCTGATCAGTTCGAAAATGGCGTATAAATCCTTCTTGGCCGTTGCGGGCAAAAGCGCTTGAAATTGGCTCTTGGCGTATGGGGCATGACCCGTGGTCAACCCCCAGATCCGCGTCTGTCTAAGCCTGGAGGCTTCAAATTCTTTCTGGAAGAAGGAGCTATACACAGGGCCCAAATTCACTTTGACCATTCCTTACTTCGAAATCACGTCAATTTCTTAGTTTATCTGCTAATAACGTATTCTCGATGACACAATGACCCGCAACCGCGCGAAATGAACGCAGTTTGCGTGGTTTTAACTGTCAAAATGCCAGCTTGACCACCGTACGTGGTTTGTACTTGGTAAGATTACGGGGGAATTTTATTTACCATTCAGAACTGGGGCCCTGCACCCCAATTGCGTAACACACAATCAATCGGAATCTGAATCATTTTGAAGCAAATTGCTAATCCATTGCTTCATAAGTTCGAAAAATTTGTCTGCTCAACACGTAATTATCGCAATGAATTTTGTTGAACTGTCAAAATGAAACCGATTCCAATTAATCGTGTGTTACGCAATTAGGGTGCCGGTATGGACTACCTACAGCTTGATCATGATAATAGCTTACTCTCATCAACTAACAAATCAGTTAACTCAATCGTCTTAAATCAGAAACTATCGTCAAATATATGTTACCGTGAGCGTTGCACAACCGACTCTACTAGTGTAACACTTTCGTTGATCTTTAGACACACAGTACTAGGTACTCGTTACGGAGATTAATGGACACTTAAATGCCGGTTATACTTGTGTGGTACAGTTTTTTCTTTAAGTACCGAGACTCGATTGTCTTTGAAATGAATCTAAACGCCCAGGGGAGTTTTTTGCGTTAGTTCTTCTTCCCAGCTAAAACGCTAGGAAGTGGTGAAGGGTGCGAGGTTTGGGTGAGGGTCTTATGTAACTTTGACGTTCAAATAGTTCGGCAGTGCGATTCTGTAACCATCTCACCGTGAAAACTTAGGTAAAGTGAGCGTGGAGTGAGCTGTCATTCCAAATAATGCTAGGGATTGACACTACTGACGACTCACATCAAGCTCACTTCACTTGAGTTTTCACGGTGAGATTTTTACAGAATCGACCAGCTGATTATAATGATTTTTTTTGCTCTACTCAAGCTGTGTTTGATCAGACTTGTTTGTTGTACTTCGTTAGTTTTGTGGTAATGTGGTGGCTCGTAAGCGCGAATGGGGGTCCAGGGTTCGAAGTCAGAGACGGGAAGTGTTAATGGATTCTTTTCTTCAATTCTCAGTCGCAGGCCGGAATCTGGATGGACACAGAATGTGTCTGGTTATAAAGGGTAATAAGCCTGTTCCCTATTATAGGGGTTTTGTAAAATAACTTGCGAAATTTGGGATTTTCGTGAACTTCTGCCTAACTTTTAGTTAATAGGTAACTACAGGAATGATGTTATGTGTTATCTCTTGTCTCTCTCTTGTCTGTCTATCTCTTTCTCTCTCGCTCTTGATCGATCAATCAATCTACCTAGCCTTTTCCCAACTATGTTGGGGTCAGCTTCCAGTCTAACCGGATGCAGCTGAATACTAAATAACAATTTTTTACACGGAGGAAAAAAACAAAATTTTACACGGAGCGACTGCCTACCTGACCTCCACAACCCAGTTACTGGGTGACGAGTCTGGGTGTTTTTCTATCTATAATATGTATGTATTTACAAAAAAAAAATTATATAAGTAGTTTATCAGCCATCTTGTTACCACAACACAAGCATTAGGTTGCTTAGCTTGGGACAAATGGTGCTGTGTGAAATGTCCAGGGATATTATTATTATTATTATTAGTTACTGGGTAATACGATACCCCTTGGTAAGACTGGTTGTCATACTTTCGGTCTTCTGACGAACCGTAACGACTGTCAAAGATCTACGAATGACAGCCCGGACCAACGGCTTAATGTGCTTTCCGAGGCACGGAGGGTCTTGGTATGTAAAGGTGGTCATCCATCCACGGACCAACCGCGGCAAGCGTAGCTTAACCTGATCGATCGACCCGTGCTCTCGGGCTATTATTACTTAGCCACGAGCCACGAGCCCCTCACTCTTGATCTAGAAGCCATATAAACTGATTAATTATCTACGGAATTCTTGCTTGCATATCTTGCAACCAAACTTTTTACGCCACTGACAGTCTGCACCAGCATACTAAAACAGCACAATTTCCTATCTCAATACATAATCACATAAAAACGATTGCTAACTCATTGCGTAATACATTGCCGGTTTTGTCACAAGCGCCAGCACTTCTCTCGGTGCATTAGTAGCATTGTTTAAATGCGTGGTCTAATTCTCGTTTGGGTTTTTTTCTTGAGTGACATTTATAAGTTTATAGTCTTACGACATGAGGTGATTTTGTATTTTTGTTTCAATGAGGAAAAGTCAAGGTGAAAAGAGTCTTTAATATTAATGTATTTTTAAAAATTGTTGTCTCATTTAAAATAATAGTGGTAGGTATTTCATTAAAGGCCGATTTCTATAATTTACGGACCGTTAAAAAAAATCTGCCATGCCTTTTCTCAACTATGTTGGGGTCGGCTTCCAGTCTAACCGGATGCAGCTGATCACCAGTATTTTACATGGAGCGACTGCTTATCTGACTTCCACAACCCTGTTACTGGGTAACATTGGTTGGCAGACTTTCGGGCTACTGACGACCCGTAACGACCGCTAAAGATCCCCGAGTGACAGCCGGGATCAACAGCTTGACGTGCTTTCCTAGACACTGAGGGGTTTTAAATAGTCTTGATATGTAAAGATGGTCTTCCATCCACGGCAAGCGTGGCTTAACCTGTTCTAACGGCGCATGCGGCACACGTGACACGCGACCAACCCTCACCGGTCCCGCGTGGTGGATAGAGAGAGATAAGTCCCAGCGGTGGGAACCTTAAGGGCTGACAAAGCTGACGTAATGGTGAAATAAATTGCAACGAACTCTTTTAGTTTGTAAAGGCGTATCATCATTAAAAGTAGACAAAAAGGGGCATTCATGTACCCACTTAATAAAAATAAACCGGTTTGCGCCGCGAATGCATTCTCTCAATTCCGAAGAGATAAATTCTCGGAACGGTCATTAAATCTATACGTGGAGCTATGTCCTTAAATCGCATCTAGACGTGTAATAAAATACAGTAAAATAAAATTTATTTTACGGTCTTTGGTTTCTTGCAGCAAAGGAAGGTAAAATAATAGGTTTAGAAAATGTTTAGGAACAAGAGTATTGGAGAAAAATGAAGATTGTTAGAAAAAAATTAATTTATAAAGGGTTCAAATAAATTATTCCAAAGTGTAGGAACCAAATTATGCCCAAAAATAATTGCAATGAAATATCTGTCATAATAATGCCTGAGTTTGTTCAAGGTTGTTCATCTGCTTTTTTCTTTAATTTTTTTTAAATTATTTGATGTTTATAATTTTTTTTTGTATCCTTCTCTAGTAGGTATGCTAACTGATATGCGAAATCTATATAATAATAAATACTATGGGTTAATGCTGTGCCTGTATTTAGTTGGTAAGCCTTTATATATATAAATAAATAAAGTTTATGAGTGAATCTGCTGCACACCTTATAAATATTAATTATTAGCTTCAGCCCGCGACTTCGCCAGCGTGGAAGTCAACTATCTAAACCATAAAATATCCTGTGGCACTCGGCAATAGTGTAGCTTGCTATCAGTGAAAGACTAAAAAAAATCGGATCAGTACTTCCAGAGATAATGTCTACACACGTATAAACAAAAAAACAAGAACAACTAGAAGGTGAGTGTCTGATTGCAATAATAAATTAATGTCTTCCGACACAAAATTAACAGCTAATCAAATACTGCAGGGAAGTTTAAAAAAACTGGAAGCATGTCCTCAATTACCTCGTGTCTTGCAATCTCTTCTTAGCTTTATAACCCAGCTTAAAAAAAACTGGTCATATACGGTCCTTACCAGGTCGACCGGTCAGTCTTTTTTACTTATGGCATGGAGTATTTCGTGTTTCGCCCGAAGCAACTTATGTCTGACCTCTATAAGCCTTTCAGAAACCAGTTTTAAGCAGTTTTCATGTTATGATGGCATATATGGGTGGCATCGGGACATCGACGCGCGAACTATAACAATGAATTCAGCACATGATTCTACATAGATCCCGAAGAGATGTTTCGTCGCAAAAAAAAACTGCTGTTTCATAAAAAAATTGCAATACGTAACCGGTCAAAATTAATGGAGAGCACAGATTTTTTTTTTAAATAACCGACCAATAATTACCGCTGCGTTGAAATTTTTGAGGTACAGAACCATGTACTGAATTCATGGTAACAGGTTGCACGTCGATGCTGCGAACCTGTATAGGTGGCATTTTTGCTTCACTTTTTAAAATAGTAAAGGACTGGTTTCAAGGAATTTAATCAAATAACTTAACAAGGTCATCAGTCCACCAAGCCGTAGGAACCTGTTGGATGCAACAAGCACAGAACCGGTCAAAGTGGAGGTGCTTGGGGGAACCCTATGTCCAGTAGTGGACGTCTTTCGGCTGAAATGACGATGGTGATGATGAATAAAATAACTTCATGCCTTGTTTTCCCGAAGGATGAGGCAGATGCAGTGTTGTCGTGATCCAGTTTTGAAGGGTGTGGGTGCCGTTTACCCGTAACGACTGTTAAAGATACCAAAAACAAACTGTGAAAACTTATCTTGCTACGCCAAAATATCTCTTTATTTTTTGTTGTATTCATGCTTAATTTGAAGATCAACAGAGCAACTATTAATCTATGGACGAAACTACTATTAAAACACAACCAGCACACGCAACATGCCCCAATGTCGTTATTAACACTAAAAATGATCGCAAAAGGTCCATTCGTTCAACTAAAAAGTGTTCTCTCGTGTTCCGACAAACAATTTGAGGAGTTGACTGTATTGAAAATACTAGACAGTGTGCAACGCAGGTTGGTAGAGGGGCCAAACTGAGCAACCCTCTTAAATGAGGGGAAATCCGCACACATGCCTGACCTCTGTCTTGGGAGAAGAGAAGGACGAAGGTAATGTCGGAATAAAGCCTCACTGTTCCTTCCATGTGCAGACAGAAAGAATGAAAGGTTTACAGCTATTCTTAACGCATGCTTCTTTAATTATGTAAATGCTAATACCTCCCTCAATTCCACCTCCCACATTTAACCCGTCTGCCTTCAAAGCAAGAGTGAACAGGCATCTTCTGGGCACGCTCGTTCCATCATAGACCTCATCCATCGCTTTCCATCCGGCGTGATCGAGGACAACAAGCCCAATTATCAATAAAAAATTAAATATATTCCTTTGCTAATTTCTTTTGTTTTTATTTTTTTTTGTCTCCCTTACTCTTACACACGCTGTATACATCTCTCTGTCTATTGTCCTATCGCAGATATGCTGGAAGAGATTTCTTATGAAATAAGCATCACCTCTGTACTTAATTTTCTGTTCTGTTTTTTTTCTTACGTGTGTATATAAATGGTAAATAAATAAATCAACTAACCTCATTTTTCTTCTAGATCGATACGTCTATTGTCAAATTTATGTATATAGTGATACTTCTGCACCTTTCTATATATTATGTGTAAGTAATGAAAAGTGATTCGAAAAGCTGCGCCTGCGCTTGTGCCGACTGCGTACAGAATGTCGAAGACAAAAGTGTTAAAGAAAGTTTACTGAACGAATGGGGTATTTAAAGCGTCGGTCTGATAATTATGTAGTGAGCTAAATAATTTTTTTTTCTTTAATTTGATCTACTTAACTGAAGGAGGTAACGTGGTTGGACCTATTGGTCTCAACACAAGACGTAGAGAGGGATTATTGAAGATCAGAGGAGAAATTCTTGTAATTTTAAGAACGTTCACAGTCTGAAGGCCTATCTATTCTCGTAATTTAAAACGTTCAAAATCTAGTCGCAGTCTCATCTGGGCGACAAACAAATGTCCAACAATTGTCAAAATTTATGGAAATTAGAGATAGTTTTGACAGATTGAGACTGAGATCAGACTGAGCGTTCTTAAAATTACGAGATTCTTTACGTATCCACATGCTCTCAACTAAAAAACCCACCGGTTTTTAATTGAAAAACCAAAACAAAAGACATTCTGTGTTCGTTTTGTGAACCATAATCATTCAAACCAGCCAGTCCCCTACACAACTTCTTTCCTCGTCTATACGCACACTCCTTGCAGTCTTAATTTTCAAATCTGACTGGAAGTGTCAGAGATTAGTCGCGTTAAAACCAAAAAACTCTTCCACTTTATTATATTAAGTACTAGCTGACCCGGCAAACGTTGTTTTGCCATATATAAATTATTTCTAGCTGCCCGGCGCTACTTCGTTCGCGTGGTGTCCTACCCCCTACCCTACTCCTACCCTACTCCTACCCTACTCCTACCCTACTCCTACACTACTCCTACCCTACTCCTACCCTACTCCTACCCTACTCCTACACTACTCCTACCCTACTCCTACCCTACTCCTACACTACTCCTACCCTACTCCTACCCTACTCCGACACAAGGGTTTGAAAAAAAAAAAAAAAGTAGATAGTAGCCGATTCTCAGACTTACTGAATATGCATAAAAAATTTCATCAAAATCGGTCAAGCCGTTTCGGAGGAGTATGGCAACGAAAACTGTGACACGAGAATTTTATATATTAGATATGTACGTCGCTTGCTCCTGCGTCACCAGTCCAGACTCACTTCATATTTTGGCTGCAGCAGGCTGCATACAGGAAAATTTTATAAAAATATGGCTGTTGTTTTAGTATATTGTGGTGTCTACTTCCACGCGAACGAAGTCGCGGGCAGAAGCTTGTATTAGTATATAGCTCTATAACTTATCAAACACTTCCGTCGCCGTCAGTACCGGTTGGACTGCTCGACTGGTTGACTGGTTGCACAAGGTTGTGGTGACGTAAGATTAACCGAACGTTTTCGGCAACCGGCCCCTACGGTGCAGCGGTCTTATTAGCTCCTTTAATAGATCTGCTTTGGGTTTGGATCCCGTTATTTGGATCACGGATTTTGAAGTACTGTTCTACTGTAGTTATTTGTTGTTCAATTTGGACCTGTTTAATCTATCCCGGAAAGTGAATATGCCCACTAGATTAATTGCTTACCATGGTTTGGTGGCGTCAATTCTGAGATTCGGGCTAATATTTTGGGGAAATTGTAGTCTAAGAGAACAGGTATTCAAGGCTCAAAAACGATGCATAAGAGCAATGTGTAACATGAAAGTAACAGATAGTTGCGTATCTGTATTCAAGTCACTAAATTTGCTAACATTGCCATCACTATACATTTTCGAAATAGCTGTTTTTGTAAAATCAAATATGCATCTTTTTAATAAATCGTCTGACAATAGAACACGACCACTTAGAAGGCAGTATACAAACATGCTACATGTTAGTGGACATAAAACTGCATTATTAAGGAAAAGTGTTATATGTATGTGCCCAATTATCTTTAACAAAATACCCGATGGAATAAAAAACGAGTCCATTCCACTTTTTAAAAAGAAATTGTCAGTCTTACTAATTGACAAATGTTATTACTCCATTTGTGAATTTCTAAATGACAAAACTGTATAGTTAACACAGATTCAGACTGTCTGATTAGTTTGACTAATCCTGACATTTTTTTAGTTCTTTATTTTATTTTATTGACCATATTGTTAGAATTTTTCATATTGACAGTGTTTTAGGCTAATTACACATGCAACCTTTATAATATTTGACAATTTTGTAGTAATATGACACATTGTAACTGTAATTTAAGCGATTTGACATTTTTTTGTATTAGTCCTATATATATTTTTTCTTTTGTGTATTTCAAACGATTTGACATCTATTGTAATTTAAACGATTCCACATTTCTGAATAATTATGACATTTTTTACTGTATTTCAGACGATTTGACATTTGTACTATCATCGTTTCTTAATATTGTTACCTACTTAAAATTATAATACGATTTGCATGCCCATGTGACGGTAGAACATGGAGCACTATTATAAAAATAAAACATCTATATGTATACTAATTACCCATGTTTGCAAACTAATAAATGATTTGATTTGATTTGATTTGGATTGTTGATATAGAGTACCTACTTTCAGTGACTAATTGACCTAGGTGAAATATATTGCAGACTAGCTGCGCCCCGCGGTTTGACCCGCATACGTTTCCATCCCGTGGGGTATCGGGATAAAAAGTATTCTATGTGTTAATCCTGGTTGTAAACTATCTGTGTGCCAAATTTCATCCAAATCCGTTCAGTAGTTTTTGCGTCAAAGAGTAACAAACCTCCATCCATCCATCCATATAAATTTTCGCGTTTATAACTATATAGTAGGACTTTTACTATATATTGTGCATTGCAGGATAAGAATCACATAATTTCATATCTCTGCATTTTGTGTCGGTGATTTAAGACCAGTATTTCCATTTATCTACACTATATGTATATTTAACTCCAACGTAAATGTTTAATAGTATCCAAGATTAGATAGAGAATTTAAAACAAATGTGTCACAAAACCCAAAACATCCCATACGAAAAACCCTCCAAACCCCGGACAGGTCCAGGGGGGTCCAGGTCCTCAAACCTTATCATACATACCAGGTTCTTGCTTCTATGCCAATAAAATGCGAGTAGTATATTGCTCATAACTTCCACATTAAGCATATGATTGGAAAGGTAGAGTTTTAAAACGATTTTGCTGTACCTGATAGGGTCCATAATGATCTCATTTTTGGAGTTACCACCTAACTACACATTGTGGAATGCAAATAAAGTGTTAAGTATTAAATCTGACGGCAGCCAGAAACGTTAACGCTAATTATCTTGATGATTCAAGCTACCAATATTAATTTAAAGGTGACAAAATCAAAACCGGTACAAAATCTTCCCTGAAGGCATGACTTAAATTCCAAGGCGTACTATCACGGAGTATGTCAATGTCGTATGTAGAAGTGTTATCCTTACGATCTATTTCCTTGAGACTCTAATCTAATGTCAATGTGGCACAACATTAATGTAAAATGACATGAGTCATAGTACGAGTATAATGAAGTAACAACATTTTTGCTATTTTAAATCAACAATATGATTGACGAATACGGAAGTTCATTATGAATGTGGATGGATGGCTATACGAGACCAAAGAAATGATTTACGGACTGTGTGAAAGATGATATGGTTAGAAAGGGAGTGATTACCGAGATGACGACTAATAGAGAAGTGTGGAAAAAGAAGACATAATGCGCTGACCACAAATAAATTAGGAAAAGGAGAATGATGATAAATACGCTTGACGATTCTATCCATTGAAATTCCGTGACTGGGGCCTAGAGAAGTGACAATCGCTTTTACAGCGTTTCATATTTCTACGATTTTTAACAGAATTGACATAAGCTTTTCAGTAGCTGATGTCAATCAATCAATCAATATCTTTATTGTGGATCATAGGTGGGTACATAATACAGGTCTTAAATAATAAAATTGTGATCAGCTATGTCCCGCCCTTAGGGCATACAATAGTTATATAGAAATTAAATTAACATTAACATTATTGTTGCTTATCAGGATGTCACTTATAATATTTAAAAAAAAAACATAAAAATAAATGGAACTAATTTGAGTAGGTACACATCAGTGGGCCACTGAACGCATCATGACTGAGGGGGATTGTATTTGAGCACTGATTTGTCTGATGTCATCCAATACATTTTTGTGTTTTCTATTATCATTATTGCTGATAGAATGTCACTTTGGCTGGGCCCTCTGCACCCTAAATGTGTTAGAAAACACTCGAATTGACCATCCCTTTTTGACAATGGGACCTAGCTCTTGAAGACAAACATAATTATAATTTTTGAATACTGACTGGCTTTTGATGGATACCTATGTAAAGCAGTGCACGTGTATTGGCTGAAATCATATATGTATATTTTTGAAGTGAAAACTTCTTCAGTGGCGTTGTGCACTTTTGTTGTGATGGGTAAAAAAGGTTAAACTCGAGTCAGGACAAGTGACCTGATCGAAAATTCGTAAGACGGAGCTCGCGTTACTATAAAATACTGTTTTTTTCATGCCCCAGACCCGTCTAACAAGAGTGGCCACTCAACAATGATACGTTATCATTCCTTTAGAATAACGTGTCCATAAGAGGCGCACGCGCATAACGGGCGGGGTTCCACTGTGCCGTTATGTTCCAATCGTGGGCCATTGTGTAATGTAATGAGTGGACTGTTTCGTGTTTACTTTTGATTGTAATTGTTCGAGGTATTTGAAGTTTGAAGATTAGCAAGTCATTATTTTTTATATAGGTTCCTAACACAGCTATATTTTGACGTAATAAGTAGTGTGTTGTTTTCCTTGTTGATCTTATTATCAAGTATTTGCAAGTACGACTACTGAGCCTGGTTGAAAAAAGTTACTGAACTTTTTTTTCTGTATTTCTCAGCGGTGGATTATCTCATAATCAGTCTATAATGTTCCCACTGCTGGGACACAAGCCTCTCGGTGAGAGGGGGTGGGCCGTAATCCATCACGCGGGCCCAGTGCGGGTTGGAAGATGTCACAAGTCTTGTGTCCATGTCATACTGAAATCGTGCCCTGTTACAAGAGGCAAACATGTGTTATCTGGCAAAAAGTGGGTGTGTTAAACATATCCCCTGTACCATCTTATAAAACAAACACTCTTAAATCAATCAACCCAGCACGGATACAAACGTGTGCAGTTGGCCGCCCTGGGCTTCGACCAAACTGAGTCTAAAAATCTAAATCCTACTAATATTATAAATGTGAATGTTCGTACGGATGTATAGACGGATGTTTGTTACTCCTTCACGCAAAAACTGCTAAACAGATTTGGATGAAATTTGGCTCACAGATGGCTTTTAACCAGCATTAACTTATAGGATACTTTTTATCCCGATATTCCCACGGGCTCGAAACTTATGCGGGTGAAACCGCGGGGCGCTAGTTAGCCATAAACCATATTGATATAGACAGAAAATAGGTGCCCCTCCCCCCCTTCCTTAGAGAGAAACATTTGCACCCCTTTAGCAAAAACCTAGATCCTCACCTATTCCCAGTAATGGAGATACTAACTTGATTGATTGATAGAACCAACCTATCAATATCCCTGACATTTCAATCGATCAAGCGTCACGCTACAACAACATGTTCTAAGCCTATGCGCATGAGTGCATAACTCGACAAGTGTGGACAAGGTCAAGACCGATGCACATCGGTAAGCCTAGCACGAGCACCTGGCCACAGATTACTAAATAGACCTGGCGACATAGTGTAGTCACTGGCGCCGATTCCCTTGTTCACCAACTAAACTAAATTTAAGTTCAGTGCATCTTTTTCTTTCTATTTCATTAAGAAAAGGACTGAAGATAAATATTATACCTATTAGTCCTGTCAAATTAAGATACTCCATAGACAGTTTAGACGTGATCAAAAACATGGCGACTAAAAATATGTCAATTTACGTGAGGCGCTGACTAATTTGACAGGATTAAACTAAAATTTATCTTCTGTCCTTTTCTTAACGAAATAGATAGAGAAAGATGCACTGAACTTAAATTTAGTTTAGTTTGTGAACAAGAGAATCGGCGCCGATGTGATTGTGACGTATACGTCACAAACGAAATAATTGTTGCATTCCACATGTAGGTATTCTTAGGTGGTAAAAAAGGTGGTAGTGGTGGTGGTGTTTATCCGTTCCGTACGGGAACTGACCTTCCGTAATTTGGCAATAATATCAAAGTTGGTCATCAACCTGCCATCTAACAAAGGTTACATCAATATCTATCAACCGTTGCGATGTTAATTCACCGAGTGGCTACATCTTGTTAACCCTAGTGACCATTAGGAATTGCATTCGTCTTGGTAAGGTTTATAATTATAAAATCAAGTTAATTATTGCTAAACTTGGTAACGATCGCGTACTTAGTGATAGAATTTTTATTTTTTCAGCTCTGGTGGCCAAGTGGTAACGGCTGACCTACGAGTCGATCGACCGGTTGGTCGATCGTTGGTTCGAACCCAGGTGCTTTACTCTGTGTAAATGATTTCATTTTACCGCTGCTCTCAAAACGGTGAACGAAAATATCGTGGGAAAATCGGAATGTTCTGGAAGCAAGAATTCGAAGACTTGTGAGGTCCACCAACCCGCTCTGGGCCACTTCCTCTCACAGAGAGAGAGCCTGTGTCCCAGTAGTGGGAACATTATAAACTGATTATGCTTATTGTCTCTCTGGTTCTGCAGTGGTTAAGGGCTCGCCACTCATATAATATACGAGTTTATGGGTTAAAATCCGGGCAGGTACCAATTTTACATTTTCAATTCATATGTACTACCTAAAGGAGGGCTTGTGGCTAAGTAATAACAGCCACACGGATCGATTGATCAAGTTAAGCTACGCTTGCCGCGGTTGGTTCGTAGATGGGTAACCATATTCACATACCAAAACCTCTCCGCGCCTAGGAAAGCACGTTAAACCGTTGTTCCTAACTTCGGTTGGAAATCTGACAACCAGACTTACCAAGGGGTTTCGTATTACCCAGTAACTGGGTTGTGGAGGTTAGATAGGCAGTCACTCCATGTAAAATATTGGTATTCAGCTGCATCTGATTAGACTGGAAGCCGACACCAACATAGTTGGGAAAAGGCTGGGCAGATGATGATGTACTCTCTGAGGTCAGGCTTACGGGTTTCTGACGAGCCGTAACGACTGTCAAAGATCCACGAATGACAGTCACAGACACGATCGACTCGGGCGACTGTTATTGGTTGGCCACGAGCCTTAACCTTTCAAGTATACCTATATGATAAATACCGGAATGATTATGTCTGTATGTGTGTTCTCATCGTATTTCATTGGGAAAACCAGTTTCCTAATATGACGTAATCGCTTTGCATGATGAGCAATTTTCCGCTTAACGAAGATGTTGGTGGCAAAAACCACAATTACCTAAATGTGTTACTACGAAAGATCACTGATGTTGAGGATAAAGATGGCTAGATATTATAATTTTAATTTTGTTCTAAGATGGTACAAAAATAATTACAACGCAGCACTTAAAGCTACCCGAAACTGTCAAATTTTTCCAATCAAATTTTAACCTAATGCTTTGGCGATAAAGTTGAAAATCCATTAAAGAAATTTGACAGATTGTAGTAGCTTGATTTGCTGGCGTCTGTACTCTCAAATTGCCTATTGCCTATGATTTGCCTTTAACAGGTTTTCTCGTCTTTTTCAAAAATATTTGTTTTGTAGCTAACTATTTTAATTTGAGCAACTATTCTTCAGGTAGTGGGTTGCAGCCTTGCTATCGACCCGTCAGGTGGTACAGTGAACAGCAAAAGTAGATGATCAAAATCAGAAATTCACTCAAAACTGATCACGAATATATGGCAGCTGTACTAGTAGTAAATGTTTGGTATAATTTACAATCACATACTTTTGAATCACTTCGACGCCACACAGTTCTGACGCGAACTTTGTTCATTAGTATTGAATTTCTGATTTTGATCATCTACTTTTGCTGTTGACTTATTTATTTTTTATTTATTTATTTCAACAAAAGAGTACACAGATGGGAATACACAGATTTTCTGCCAAACTGCAGGACAGTTTGTCGGCAGTGTTCTCGTGGACACAGCTCTTTTTCTTAACACTATACTTAATTCTAAAGGAAAAGGAACATATACATACTGCAGTACCCTTGTGTTATCATCTGACATTATGCTGAGCTGAGGCACTTTTGGCATTATTTGTTTTCTGTTTTTATAGTTTTAAGGTGTCATATAGTATAGTTTCAAGGTACTGTAATGCCAATAACCTTTGCCAAAAAATTTTGGTGCATCCGTGAGGCCCATTCCTGCTAATTTCTTACATAGGTTTTTATACTTTCTGTTTGTTTTTATATTAGTTGCTATCTGATGTATTGTGTGTATTTTAGTCTGTGTTAAATAAATGTATATTCTTTCTTTCTAAGTAAAGACCAAAACCTCAACGTAAATATTCCCTTTCGGGACATCCTTTATTGGGTTATTTTATAATTATTATTCTTTGTTTTTTTTTGGTACCATCGAAATTCTAACCAAAGCTATGTCCCGAATATTTGAAAAATCAGCCAAACACATAATACTGCGTTCGCGATTTACTTGCCAAACATGTAAACAAATATGAGTTATTGGAAAAATAACTTTGATTCCTACACAATAAAGTTCAGTTTACGATACAACTTCAAACATTTTTCAGACTTTTTAAATAAAGCTAGTCACTCTGAAATCAACTTAATATAACAACATAACGCCGGTTTTCTCCGAAGGGTAAGGCAGAGGTGTTCCTATTGTGCCTACACCCATATTTCGTCAAATATACCTATCTTAGTCCCATGTAATAGAGGCGAGCCTAATACCATACCAGGCCCCAAGCTGCTACTGACATCTGACATATTATACATTATCCTAATAATATTATAAACGCGAAAGTTTGTATGGATGGATGGATGGATGTTTGTTACTCTTTCACGCAAAATCTACCGCACGGATTGGGATGTTTGGAACACAGATAGTTTTAACACATAGGATAATTTTTAATCCGATATTCCCACGGTATCGAAACTTATGCGGGTGAAACCGCGGGGCGCTGCTAGTACCAAATATAGATGCAAGAGCGCTAATGTTTTACAACTGCCTGACTTATTACGAAACTAAATGAAAGTAGCCCAACCCAATACATTTTAAAAATAAACAGTAAGTGCAGACACAATGGAATCATTTATTAAAGCAATCACATAAGCGATTGGATCAGTAAAGAAAGATAGATGTTATATAATATGGATACCTTTACCTTGACCAGAGGCTAAGCATTGAATTGAATAGAATAGAATACTCTTTATTGTACACCATAAAAGTAACAGAACATAAATAAAATATATAAAATTTTACAAAGGGTGACACAATGGGCGGTCTTATCGCTAAGAACCTTTGGATGGATTAAAATATTAAGAAGATACAAATATAGTAGGTAGTATGTGGTGTTGTATGTATGGTATGCATTGCCATACAACGTGGCAATGCCGCCAGTGTCTTGGGTACATTACCAGTCGACAGCGATGCGGATGAATTTTTCGACGCTATATTTTACTTTGTAAATAGTTTTAGTTAATTTAGGATATAATTTTGTTATTTTAGTGTTATCTTGTAAATGAAATTAAATAAATCTTTTCCGAAATTACAAAAAAAATTAAATATATAAATATAACATGTAGATATTATACAACATCACGCCTGTGTTTCCCAATGGGTAAGGCAGAGGTGTTTCCCCACATTTCGCCAGTTATTTTTAAGTCCCATGTTACAGGGGGTGAGGTGCCACCAACCAGGCACAACTCCAAGCTGCTGCAGAGACATTCCATTCGAAAAAACTCAATAAAAGCGATATGACCGCCCATTGTATATTTTGTAGTGTTTGATGAGTTTTTTATGTTATGTATTTTCGTGGTGGCGCGACCTGGGAATCGAACCCAGGACCTCACGCTCAGCGCGCGCTTGCGACCACTTGGCCAACGTGCTGTCAAAAACATAGATCTTCTAATATATAAAATTCTTGTGTCGCAATGTTTGTTACCAAACTCCTCCGAAACGGCTGGACCGATTTGTATGAAATTTTGTGTGCATATCGGGTAGGTCTGAGAATCGGCATCTAATTTTCATATAACAAAAAATATATATTTCCTAGAAATAATGTATATATGGCAAAACAACGTTTGCCGACAGAGATAATTATTATATAATTCTTATTGTAATGTATCATAGACAACTAAATAAAAAGAGGTTTAAACTCGTTCTTATTACAAAATATCCGTTTCATAATGTTCCCATAAGATAATGGCGTTTTGGTTGGAGTGTGAAACCATTTCTCAAACACCAACTTACATTTACGCCTATTTTTAACCCAAACTCATTTAACTTTCGACCTTATCCATTAGAAAATAAGAGTGTCATAGGTGGTTTTTGAAGTGAATAGGGTAAGGTGGTTTCCATAGGTAGAATGCGAAAATGGCCGGTTAGCCGACCTTGTAGATAAAAAGTAGTGTGCTGATATTTGTCTCGAGTGGGTCGTATCGAGGCTGTTCCGCGAATGTATGGGCGATGAATCAGATTGTAATAAAAAGTTTTTATAAGCGTGATTTCATGATTATGGAGTAATATTTTAAATCGGACTTTTGTACGAGCTCCCAGTTCCCAATTAGGTTATTTTTACTCTCCATAGCTTTTGTTAAGTTCTTGAGTAGGTAGGTAAGTAAGATACGTTATTAAATTCTGGGCATGAGTTCAAGAATCTGGGCATTCGTTAAAAAATCTGGGAATTAGTTTAAAAATCTGGGAATTCGTTGAACAATCTGGGAATTCGTTAAAAAAATCTCGGAATTTTATGAAAATCTGGGAGTTGGTTTAGAAATCTGAGTATTATTAAACCAGCAGCTTAACAATAATAAAAAGCAACTGAAAAATCAACGCATGATGCCTGAAAATAATATAAGTAGTAAATAAAAATCTTTAAACTAAGTGAAATCGGTTTTAAAATGAAAATGTCTTAAAAGGAAGCCATAAGTTATAAACGTCTAATTAGAAAATACCTCACGGAATATTTATGAACTTCCTAGTGAAAATTGCTATTAATTACTTTACCGATTTTAATTAAAACGAAATAGTTTACATATCGTTATGCCCTTCTTCATATTTGGGTTAGATCTTCAAACTGAAATGTTTATTATGAATCAGGCATTTATCTACCTTTCATCTATTACCTACATTGAAAACGTCCCCAATGGGTTTCTTTTTAGATTTGTGGTGAAGCAATAACCAAGTACTGAGTCAAACGCGTTAGGAGAAAGGAAAATAAAGCCTTAAATACATTACCTAACATCTATAAATACTTAGCCATTAAGCAGTTGGTCCTGGCTGTCATTCGTAGTTCCTTGACAGTTGTTACGGGTAGTCAGAAGCCTGACAGTCACTCCATGTAAAAAACTGGTATTCAGCTGCGTCCGGTTAGACTGGAAGCCGACCCCAACATAGCTGGGTAAAGGCTAGGCAGATGGTGACGGGAGGAGAAAGGTAAGGCACTGAATGCATTGCTGGCCATTTATAGCTATAAACAATAAAGGAGAAAGGAAAATAAAGCTATAAACACATTACCTAACGCCTACAAATACGTAGCCAATGACAATCTATAAGATCTACATGACGAAACAACTCACAATGCTACACAATTCTAATCGCAGTTCGAAACACCCACGAGGAAGCTACAGCAAGGTCCGGCCAAGAAATGTGTGAATAAGTTTATGTAAAGAATTTGTTGCTATTGTAATAACAACAAGAATTATTCTGTAGATGGCTGGCGGAAGGCTCCTGGTGGAAAGCGATGGATGAGGTCCATGATGGAGCGAGCGTGCCCAGAAGATGCCTGTTCACTCTTGCTTTGAAGGCAAACGGGCTAAATGTGTGAGGGAGCACAATATACTCAGTAGCTTTCAGAAGTCTGATTTGGTTCTGGTTTATTGTAACAAGCTGGCTCCCTATTTAAGTGAGTGCGCACTATACTACACTGTCTACCTCTTAAGATAAAGCGTGATGCCAATATTGCAAAAAGTTAGCAAAAAAAAAACTGTTTTTCAATTATGTGTAATTTTTAACATCAGCTAAATCGTCAAAATCCGGAACACATCTCCAACCTCCAAGGCTTCCAAACTACGCATCTATTTAAAAACTAATCATAGATTCCACGCACTAATGTTTTGTAACAGAAGGCTCTTTGTAGACTGGTCGGTTCAGAGTTCGACCTCCGACTGATGACCTTACAGACGTGTCAATTGTTACCTTAGTTACTTATGTAATGTTTAACATACCTACGTGCAGTGTTGTGCTAAGTACATGATGATAGATGGGTCATTTAGGATGAACATAACATCACGCCTATATCACCCGAAGGGCAAGGCAGGGCTGAACCATTTTATGTCTTAAACTTTCCTGATTTTCTACGTTTGACGGTTTTTCATAAAGGAAACCTACATTTCGCCAGTTATATTTAAGTCCTATATTATATTTTATAGGGAGTGTGCCGCGGTTGGTCCGTGGATGGGTGACCATTACATACCAAGACCCTTCCGTGCCTCGGAAAGCACGTTAAGCCGTTGGTCCCAGCTGTCATTCGTAGATCTTTGGCAGTCGTTAAAGTCTGACAACCAGTCTTACCAAGGGGTATCGTATTACCCAATAAGTGGGTTGTAGAGGTCAGATAGGCAGTCGCTCCATGTAAAATACTGGTATTCAGCTACATCCGGTTAGACTGGAAGCTGACGCCAACATAGTTGGGAAAAGGCTAGGCAGATGAGGATAGGGAGTCTGTGTACTTGCTATGAAGAAGGCAGAAATGCGGATTCCGGGCTGCAACTGAGAATAGGCTAGTTTCCTAAAAAAATCTAATTAGTCCGTCAGTTACATTATCAAAAAATATTGAACCCGTATTTTTTCTTTTGTCAATTAAATAAAAAATTATGAAGATATCGCCCGTTACAGTTCCGCGTGACGTCACTTACTTGCAAGTGCAACACTTTTGCAAGCAAGTGACGTCACGACCCCCCGACTCCCAAATTTTGACGCGCTTTATCTTTTTCATTTTTTGTTTGATTGACAAAAGGTGCCATTATTATTCGATAATCTAACTGGCGGACTAAATATAATTATTATTTATTTACCCAGGAAGCTACCCTATTTCCTAATGGTAAAACAATAGCTAACATGTTTCCCGAACAGGGAACTAAACCCAGTTCCTTCCACAGCTCGGTGAACGACCTTGAATGGACTCCCCGTACCGTTAGTGGTGATTAATGCTCGTGCCTTTTCTGTATGAGAAGAGGCATCTGCCCTACTGCTAGACAATTAAATCCTTTTATTTATTGCAAAGCTTTTACAACAGTTAACGTCCTACGTTACAAATTATATTACCAAGTGGGTGTTTTTTAAAACTTAAGGACACATTCTGAATCACGACATATATAATCAGCCTATAATGTTCCCACTGCTGGGACACAGGCTCTTTTCGAGAGGGAGTGGGCTGTATAATCCACCACGCGGGCCCAGTGCGGGTGGGTAGATGTCACCTGTCTTCGAATTTTTGGTTCTAGGACATGCCGGTTTCCTCTCGATGATTTCCTTCTCCTTTTTGAGAGCAGTGGTGATGAAGCTATTTACACAAAGTAAAGCACATGTGTCCGAAAAAATCTATATCGGACCACCGTAGGGACTATTCCTGCTTGCAGCGCATATTATTAGTAGTAGTATTAGTTAGTTAAAAGGTTCCTCTTTTGTTTTACTTACGGACGCAGCTGTGGTCTTCATATGCACGGGATTTTGTTTTCAAAATGGTCAGATATAGGTTTTGGCGATAGTGCAGTGAACTTATGAGAGGGACGGGACAATTAAATCCTTTTATTTATTACTAAGGTCCCAGAGACGTGACAAATTAATACCTAGTGGGTGTTTTTACAAAACTTAAGGCCGCATTCTGAATCACGACATGGCCGCCAATACTTGTCAATAAGTTTACATAATGTTATATACAGACAGGCACATGAGACATAACATTGTCTTATTGCTTAGCACTTCGCCGTAAAATATGACATAATGTAGTGACTTTGAGGATGTTGTTGAATAAATTCTTTCCTGGTTTTTGTAGTTGAAATCTGTGTGTGAAGTGTGAATTGTTTCTGGTTGTCGTATGGTTAATTTACAGTTAATAATTTTCAAATGAGAAAGTGTCTGCTAAGTTTTTTAAAGCTAAACCACAAGTAACCGATGTTGATGAAAGGTGGGAAAAGGACTGTTCGCGTAGATTGCTTTTATAATAAGGAGTCACGCAACTTCTTTCTTTTTCTTTCCGAGGCACGCCCATCCACGGACAGCAAGCGTAGCTTAACCTGATCGATCAACCCATGGGGCTATTATTACTTAGCCACAAGCCCCTCTACAAAACATCTAGTAGATGACATTAACTTATACATCTATTGGATGTAAATTACGATGTCAGCCATCCATTACTCCAATTTATCGCCGTCTCTTACTGCACATATTCCCTTTCTGCATACCCTATTTATGTCAAATACATAAGGACTTAACTGAAGATTGATTCAATTTGAATCAAACTAGACAAACCATTTGCTTATTATCTTGACATGTTTGGTTATGTGCAATTTTGTGTTGAAGCTCACGATCACGTATTTAATCCGTATAAGGAAACATCAATGAATAGATATTTGAATTATTGGATGATAATGTGCGAGAATTTTATTTAGACTATAGGCTATTTTCCTAAAAAATCTAATTAGTCCGTCAGTTAGATTATCAAAAAATATTGAAACCGTATTTTTTCTTTTGTCAATTATATAAAAAAGGATGAAGATATCGCCCGTTAAAGTTCCGTGTAACGTCACTTTTGCAAGCAAGTGACGTCACGACCCGACTCCCAAATTTTGACGAGCTTTATCTACGAATTTTTTGTTTGATTGACAAACGAAAAAATATGTATCCATTATTTTTCGCTAATCTAACTGACGGACTAAATATAATTATTATTTTTATACCCAGGAAACCCTCCTATTCATATTCATTTATTCATTGTAACTATGACTATCACTATGGCTATCATTCAAGTGAATTGCCTGCCCAAAACTCTGACAACTTACCAAGTGGTATCGTGTTACCAGTGACTGGGTTGTGGAGGAGAGATAGGCAGTGGCTCTATGTAAAATACTGGTACTCAGCTGCATCCGGTTAGACTGGAAGCTGACCTCAACATAGCTGGGAAAAGGCTAGGCATGGTGATGATGATTAATTTGGTTTGGCTCTAACTTCTTCATTCTTGAAAGTAGAAGTATAGTATAGTAATAAACATATTTACAAATAACCGTCCCGCATGATGAGAACCTCGTGAAAGCCGAGAAAGATAAACAAATCAAGTATCTTGACTTGGCTCACGAGGTTGTCGACATGTGGGATGTGGACTCAGCGATCATTGTGCCGATAGTCGTGACAGCCAATGGTTTAATAGCCAAGAGCCTCGACCAACACCTCAGGAGGCTCTCGTTGGGTAGCTGGATCAAGGGCTTGATTCAGAAAGCGGTACTTCTGGACACGGCTCGCATTGTCAGGAGGTTCCTCTCTCTGGAGCCCTGACCACCGGCAACTTGGACCCGGTTCCCGATACCGGTGGGCTACTATTTTTTTATATTTTTAAATGTTTTTATATTTTTTGATATTCTGATATTTAAAAATATAATGTGTACCTATTTCATGAAATAATAATAACATATTTTATAGAAAATCAGCAGAATGACTCACCTAGAAGTTTAATCATACATAGGTAGATTTTAACTATAATTTGGTAAACACGAATGCAATAAACCATCTGTACCAATAGACAAATTTAACATTCAGGTGTGGTCTGTTTGATTTGTTAGTTTTCATGGCAAGACTACGGAGCTAGTTTCTGATTCTCTTTGGAGATTTGAGAATTATCTGTGAAGTTTTCTGATAATCGATTTTTATGAAGGTACGGTCACCAAAGGAGATATAACCAAGGTCGTCGAATATAGTTGAAGTTTAGTAAGAAACCGATGGATGTTTTCGAATAAAATTTAATTTAATTAATAGAAAACAAACAGTTCATTTATCAAATTAAAATTCATTTGAAAACTACCATCGGATTCTTACTAAACTTTAACCATATTCGACAACCCTGCTTACTTATCTCATTTGGTGACTGTACCTAGGTAATTTCATCCTGGAGTACTGTGGACGCCTCGTGCATACATATGCACAGACGCGAGCACATCAAGCTTCCCGAAACTGTCAAATTTTCCCGATCAACCTTGAACCTTAATTCCTTGGCGATAAAGTTGAAAATCTATTAAAGAAATTTGACATATTGTAGTAACTTGATGTGCTGGCGTACTATAAATGAATTTTGCACCGATTTTCTAAAAACATTTCCTACCACACAAAAGCCCTTTATCGCCTCAAAATCCTCCAAATCACCAATTTTCTCTGAACAAATACAACCTACAACCTACATAGCGCGCATCGACTCCCGCGCAGGCTTCGTTACGTAGATGACGTCAATGAATGACATCATGCGCCCGCGCCAGTAGGAACGACCTACACCGCGCACTGTTTAGAATGTCAACTGAACAGTGATCTGTCAACAATGTACAGGTATGTATTTTAGAGGTTTTCCTTATGTATAAGTAGTATTGAATATTATGAAAGTTTAGTTCGAAGATGTGTTCGGTCTTTAATTTTGAAGATGCTCTTTTTTCAATGGAGTTTTTCTTTCGTTGGTTGGCGAAGCTGCTAGAGGATTACTGGAGCAGGGGTGCAGTGGTTCAGGCGGAGTTTCAGATATTTTTCTTTTATAATGAAATATGAGCGAGATATTTCTTTGGTATGGCTTACCGATAGTAGCTTATCGTGTTTGTTTTTACTTTAAAATGACAGGGTCCAATTTTTTTATCCCTTATTAACATAACCAGGTTCTTAATACAGAAGGCCAGTTCCCGTATTTAGAAACAAACTAAATCTAGTCATAATCTCATCTCAGCGACAATCAATGTCAAAAACTTGTCAAAAATGTAGGGAAATAGGAGAGAGGAGAGAGGTATTTTTGACAGGTTTAGACTGAGATCAGACTGTGAACGTTCATAAAATTACGAGAATTGCCCCTCTATTCATTAGACATGGACAAATGAGACGCTTCCATAGCTTGGCGTCTAAATTAAGTAACTTAAGGAGGGTAAAATTACGTTTTGAATCCCATCAATATAACAGTTTTATAATATCGGATCGGTATGCAAAAGATGATTTTGAACTTTTCCACAGTAACCTTAACTCGAGCCCTAGCTCAAAATAACTGTGGAAAAGTTTAGTTGTCAATTTCAAGAGTTCTTCAAAGTTTACACCAAGGTATAAAACATGTATCTAACCCCTAAAATAATGTGAGTAAAATTTGACAAAACATGTCTGAAACAACGTCAATAATGCACGGTACATGTTTTTGACAAGTCTTTTACAATACTTACATACACTAATACACTTAACGGGTGTAAACGCGGGGTTATACATAATTATGATGCTAACTTAGAAACCTTGCTTATTCTATTCTTAACGACTTAACTTCTATTGTTTAATCCTATGATCTCATCTATGACCAATGCCTAGCCAACGGTATTTAAAATCATCACAAAATAATGATCTACGTGACTCAATACCCGCTGTTCCTTATATTAATAAGTTGGAAGACGAGCTACAATTACTGCCGACCTCGATCCGAGGACGACCCGACCACGACACCAATACAGCACGCGTCACCCTTATCTTTAAGGCCATTGAGTCTAATTTATGGTGACCAGACTGTGTTGCATAAGTTGGTTTTTGCGGTGAACCTTATTGGAGGGGATTAAGGCTGATTTTCTTGCGAATTAGTTGTAATAAGGTTTTTCAATAATGTAATTTGCAATGATAATGATGTTACAGGTTGTGGGGGTGTCATTGTAAGCATATTGATTTTAATTTAGAAGTAGAGATTTTAATTTAGAAGACGATCTCTTGTTATTCAATTCTCACAATAAAGTTGGTATTGTAATTTTTACTAAGGCATGATAAAAATAATTTTAGTCAATGAAATCAATTTGAATTACAAGAGAATTTGTGGCTTTATAGTAATTTTATCAGTGTTGCCCGAAGAGTTACGAACTCGACCGGAGGCCTGATAGATCGGGCGGCGAGCAATGGGCAGCTCGCCGCCCGGTAAGGACCAGGCCCGGGTCGACGGCGCGTTGTGTTCTACGCGCGCCTCAAAGAGATGTCAGCACGAACTGACGGGGTCCGCTAGGGCCGATGCCTGCCAGGGCCGCGGGTTGTTCGAAAGAGATACCGTGGCCCCTGGCACCACAGGCAACTGAAGGAACACGGGTGGGTTTTAGTCAGTAAAAGTCTGACACGCTCACACACATCTCTTCCGCTCAGCCCAGAGCGGGAGAGGTCATTTGATTTGTGGCACTTGCAACTAAAGCTTAGTTGCAAGTGCTGAGTTTGAGGTCGTGGGTTCGATTCCCGATCCAGGAAAGTGTGATTCGGTTTTTCTATCAGGAATTTCTCAGTTATAGCTCGGAGTTTGAATGTGTGCCATATTGATGGCAATAGGTTCACCTCTTATTACAATGTGGGTATAAGAAGGTACATCTCTGCTTAACCCGAGGAATACCGACGTGATGTAATGTAATTTTAAGTTAAGTGTCAACATGAAAATTAACACAAAATTCAAAGTTTTAGCATGACTAATCCACTACAATCTAAATATTGATGTGAAGACTGAAGATCATTCGCGAATGTGGGCGTCTCGTGTGTTGCACAACCAGATGTCGCCCTCGCTCGCCCTTGTGACACCAAACGCAGGCCATCAGGGGCATCTTACATGGACCGTTGAGTAATTATGTTCTGAGTGTTCATATTTCGACAGAATACGTGAGGATAACGTGTGATTGGATGTTTCTGCCGAAAGCTATCATAACATATGACCGGTAGGCCTCGAAGGGGTAGGTAGAATCATCATAAACAGCCTTAATGTTCCCACTGCTGGGACACAAGCCTCCTCTTTTCGAGAGGGAGTGGGCTATAATCTACCACGCGGGCCCAGTGGACGTTGGTAGACGTCACATGTCTTCGAACTTTGGTTCTAGGACATGCCGGTTTCCTCACGATGTTTTCCTTCGCCGTTTTGAAAGGAGTGGTGATGAAATAATTTACACAAAGTACAGCGCTTGTCTGGGTTCGAGCCCACGGGGCCGGGGCTGTTACCTCTGCTCTGCGATTGATGCTGGCCTCTATCAACTAGAGAATATACTCTGCTGAGCGCCTGCTCAGGTGTTAATAAAAACAAAATAATTATTTCTATGACAATCTCACTCCAGAACAACACAACAACAGACATCTTTCCACTCTTGAGAAAACAAATGCTCGAGAGTGGAAGAAGTTTTCCCGAAACAAGTTGGTATGTCTCGGTATTTTCGACGCCATCTTTATAGACTGCTGCTGCGACTGAGTCAAAGATCCATGAATATCAGCCGGGACCAACAGCTTAACATGCTTTTCGGAGGGGTCTTGATATGTATGGATGGTCACCCATCCACGGACCAACCGTGGCAAGCGTAGCTTAACTGATCGATCGACCTGTGCGGCTGTTATTAGCTAGCCACAAGCCCCTGTTGCCGTGTTTGGTAAACATTTGTGATATTGTTCACGAAATTGTATTGAAAAACAAAATGGCGAAATTAGTTCCTATTATTGCCACGCACCTGGAGATCCTTTTATTAAATTTGAATTAAGAATTTGAGATAATTTTCCAGTTATGGAACAACAAATTGAATGTCATACTTAACAAAGTTCAAATTCCATTGCAACCAAAAACTCATAAGGACTTTTTTGTTGCTAATGGTCACTCAAAAATCATCTTAGATTACATTTCGCTAAAGTACATAACTGATTAAGTGGCAATGGAGTGTAAATTCTCTGAGATTATGAACACTGCTATACAGTTAAAAGTGACTGACAAAACGCTATACCTGAAGGCAATATTAAGTAGATTGTCAGGTGGTCACGTATATCTATTGGTCAACTAAACACAGCTTCCAAGAACACAGCCTTTTATCTATCCAAAGACAATTCAATAAATATTCTCCTCTATAAATGGCGGAGTTATCAAGTTGAGTAATAAATGTAAAACAGAATTAATAGTCGCTGTCCGAAGTCGGCAAGGTGATTGAGTAAACGGGTCCCTCCTTTTTAAGAGAATCAAGATTATTCGCGCATATAGATATGAGTTTCGCAATATGGCGACATTCATTTATTTAGATTCAGTGTTTACAGACCAAGTGTTGCCAATTAATTTTCTTCGTTGGGTTTTGTAAATGGCAAGTTATAAAAAAAATACATTTGGCGTAAACATAGTGCATTGAAACCTCTCTTTGAGGTTAAGTGAGGTTTATACTTTACTAGCGACACGCCCCTCGTGGTTCTTCGCGCGGTTTCTAAGCGACTTGATAAAAAATCTAGATTTTTATATTATACTAGCAGCACGTCGTGGTTTCACCCGCATTAGTGTCGATCCCGTGGGAATATCGGGATAAAAAGTAGCCTATCTGTTATTCTGATGTTAAAGCTATATTACTGTAAAGTTTCATCCAAATCCGTTCTGTAGTTTTAGCGTGAAAGAGTAACAAACATTCATCCATCCATCCATCCATACAAACTTTCACATTTATAATATTAGTAGGATATGTATTAGAAATATCTACGAGTAGAAGACCGGTTTTTTCGTTAATTTCTTATTCCAGTTTTCCGGAATCTTTAGGTAAAAACCTATAGTGTAGGTAATTTATTTCCACGGACAGCAGATTTGTCCAAATTTTCTTGCAGTCACTGTTTAGTCTGCAGCTCCCAATTTTCACAACAAAACTAAACTGCCTGCTACATCTAAGTACTACACGTAATCCTATTTGGAAACTTTAATGCATGAAATCTCATCGCTTCTAGTTCGGGCATGAACTAATATGATTCTCAAACGTTACATAAAGCTACATAACTATTTAACACCGATATGAAGGCAAACACTGAGAGCACCCACGCAGAATACATAATGAAGTTAGGTGGCTTTACCTTCCAGCGTAATAGGATTGTACACTTTGTAGAGCTTATTGACGCATATATAACGCAATGCAATCCATAGGTGCTCTATTCCTAAAAACAAATGAAAAACTGGGTTATTATCGACTGTACATCAAGGTGTACAGTTCTCAAAGAGATGTCAGCACGAATTGACGGGGTCCCGATGCTTGCCAGGGCCGCGGGTTGTTCGAAAGAGATACCGTGGCCCCTGGAACAGGCAACTGAAGGAACACGGGTGGATTTTAGTCAGTAAAAGTCTGACACGTCCTCCCTCCGCCCAGAGCGGGAGAAGTCATAATTATGGTGATTTCCCAACCAGAAAAAAAGGTGTACAGTTAAGAGGAAACCCCAGGATAGTCCACGAAATTTTCCTAGGTTTTTTGCAATTTGCATGGCAGTGTCAAGTTGTGTGTTGAACACAATATGATTCGCGATACCGTATCAAGTATGTATTTACAGAATTATAATCATTAAAATATACAACCCTCTTAGTTCATATAACCCTATTGAATGACTATTTCTGAAATATCAATCTAAAATCGAAATATAACCCTTAGCGTAACCATCAATACAAACAACTTCATTAACGTTTGTCAAACTTGTATCCATATGCGAACATAGAATCATGTTTGGAAGTTACCTGAAGGCCGATTCCCGTAATTAAAAACGTTCAAAATAAAGTCTCAATCTCAGCGGCAATTCCGTTAAATTTAAGAACGTTCACAGTCTGATCTCAGTCTCAATCTGTCAAAAATACGTCAATTGTCTCTACATTTTGACAAGTTTTTGACATTTGTTTGTCGCCGAGATGAGACTGCGACTAGATTTTGATCGTTTTAAATAACGAGAATTGGCCTGCTCATCTCAGCGACAGTCAATGTCAAAAACTTGTCAAAAATGAAGGTAAATAAGAGGTATTTTTGACAGATTGAGACTGAGATCAGGCTGTGAACGTTCTTAAAATCACGAGAATTGCCCCTCTGATGTAGAGGAACACACATATAAACTCACGATTTTTTCCCATGAAGGTAGGCAGAAACTACAGAACGATCCACAACCACCTACTACGATCCTTCCATACTCATACAGAGCGCCACCAATTGTAGAAGCACCACCAGAGGGCGTTTTTTTTTTGGGGTGTTGAAGTTTTTAGTCAAAAAGACAAGTAATTACTGGAAGAAAACTGTACTTGTATTTTAAATGGCTTGAATGGCATCCATGCTTCAAGAACACAACACTGCTGCTTACCGGCAGACCAGACGATTTGATGGTATATCATCAGAATTGGACAATGCCAGTGGATTCGATCCCAGATAGGCGCTTTACTTTGTGTAAATTATTTCATCACCACTGCTCTCAAAACGGTGAAGGAAAACATCGTGAGGAAACCGGCATGTCCTAGAATCAAAAATTCGAAGAAATGTGACATCATCATGTCACAAGGACAACTACCAACCCGCACTGGACTCGCGTGGTGGATTACGGCCTACATCTCGAGAGGAGGCCTGACTGGACTGGCTGGAGTCCCAGCGATGGGAACGTTATAGGCTCATTAAGCGTTAGAATTCTTCGACGAATCCTTGCAAGGACCTCTATTACCAAACTTTCTTGACATACAAAGTTATATAAAACCTCACAAAATATAAAGTGAAGTGTAGCAAAAGATTGCGTCAAGGTTGCTTGTTTTTATGCTAAACGGTACGTAGGAGGTCCCTGCCGCCCACGTTACCATTAGAGGGGACATGGTGACGTTGTAATAGGCTTTATTTACTGATTGAGGCCTTTTAATTATTATTATTGATACGTAACACTGTATTAGACCATGCGATAGGTAGGTGCGTCATTTTGTTGTCGAGTTGATCAAAGTGTGGTGTAGTTTTTCTATGAGGAATTTCTTTTATGTATAGTAACTGTAGTAAGTAAATATTATTTTCAGAGGGGCTTGTGGCTAAGTAATCGATCAATCGGGTTAAGCTACGCTTGCCGTGGTTGGTCGGTGGATGGGTGACAGATTTACATACCAAGACCCCTCCATGCCTCGGAAAGCACGTTAAGCCGTTTGGTCAGATCAAAGATCCAGGAATGACAGCCGGGACTGTCATTCCTGGATCTTTGACAGTCGTTGCGGGTCATAAGAAGCCCGAAAGTCTGACAACCCAGTCTTACCAAGGGGTATCGTATTGCCCAGGAATTGGGTTGTGGAGGTCAGATAGGCAGTCGCTCCATGTAAAATACTGGAATCCAGCTGCATCCGGTTGGATTGGAAGCCGATCCCAACCTAGTTGGCTAGGCAAATTATATTTCTATGTATTCACGGGGCGTGTGATACAAATTCACTACACTACACTTATACAGCACATGGGGTTTTTAATTAAATTGCAAAGTTAATCACATAATGAGCACATGCATGACTTTGATGACGAATTAATTGCTACTTCCTCGCCTATTGAAATTAAGTAAGTTGTAGTAGGTACATTGCTGGGTTATCGTACTAATATTATAAACGTGAAAGTTTGTATGGATGGATGGATGGAGCTTTGCTACTCTTTCACGCAAAAACTACTTTTTTTTATTTTTTTATTTCAACAAAAGAGTACACAGATGGGAATACACAGATCTTCTGCCAAACTGCAGGACAGTTTGTCGGCAGTGTTCTCGTGGACACAGCTCTTTTTCTTAACACTATACTTAATTCTAAAGGTAAAGGAACACATACATACGCATCACACCACGCCTAATTGCACACATACGAGTACTCTACTAAACTAAACGGATTTGGATGAAATTTGGCACACAGATGGTTTATAACCAGGATTAACATATATATATTTTTTATTCCGGTATTCCCACGGGATCGAAGCTTATGCGGGTGAAACCGTGGGGCGCAGCTAGTGGGTTATAAACATGATAGCATCTTGTACAGTCACGAGCACCAATATGTCAACACTTGGCAACTTTCAATTGCGATTTTTTCGTGAAATAACGAATGCATCGTTGAAATATGACACATTACATAAACCGATGGGTTCGAAAATGCTATTTTCGTAACAATATATATTTTCATTCAAAAATAAAGGAGTAAATCGCTTTTGAATAAAGCCGAGTGTGTATATACTTTTGCTCGTGACTGTATGTTAGACTGGTGGTGACTGACTTGATCATGGCGCAGTAGGTTTCATGTTTCTCGTTCTGGTAAGAGTATATGAACCACCACTACCAGTATTTTACAAGGAGCGACTGCCTATCTGACCTCCACAACCCAATGACTGGGTAATACAATACTCCTTGGTAAGACTGGTTGTCAGACTTTCGGGCTTCTGACGACCCGCAACGACTGTCAAAGATCCACGAATGATAGCCGGGACCAACGGCTTAACATGCTTTTCGAGGCACGGAGGGGTGGTATGTAAATATGGCCACCCATCCACGTACCAACCGCGGTAAGCGTAGCTTAACCTGATCGATCGACTGTTATTACTTAGCTGCGTGCGGCTGTTATTACTTAGCTACAAGTCCTATGCTATATCAAGTCCTATGCTATGTCAACGTATTAATATTAATACAGGAGAAATTCTAGTTTGGAACCATAAATGTACAATGATACATTAAAATCAAGCATAGACAATTAATCAATAATCTATTTTAAAACAAAATTACAATTTATAACACCAAAACTTATTGAAATGTTTTAAAATTTACAAAAATAAATGAAAAAAGATCAATCAAATGGTCGACAAACTCTTTTTCACGTCAATTCATGATTCATGAATTCTAAATATGGTTAAATACCATATAAAGAAATTCTCGATCAAAAACTAATCTGGGATAATTAAAACATCGAATGGTTACGTTTTTGGGTGTCATAATAAATGTTAGGTCCAATAACACTGGTTTTTATGGAGTTTTCATATTAATTATTATTAAAAAAAACCTCGAAACCGTAAATGACCAATGCTAAAAATGGCATTCTTATAAATCATTGTAACTGTGTACAGTTTTTACTAGTTGTGGGTGGAGGTACTTTTTTATTTAATATATTCAGCAAAATATGTACACAATACATGACACATAAATAAAGAGCAACATCAGAAGGCCAATCCTCGTAATTAAAAACATTCAAAATCTGGTCACAATCTCATCTCAGCGACAATCAATGACAAAAACTTGTTAAAAATGTAGGGAAATGAGAGAGAGGTATTACTGACAGATTGATACTGAGATCAGACAGTGAACGTTCTTATAATTACGAGAATTGCCCCTCAGGTATTAAGTAAGTGTACTCGTTCAGTTATAGAAGACCACAGCATGTACAATAGTAAGTTAACATGTAAGCTAACAAAGTTAATAATAGTTAATATTCAGAGTATAAGGACCAATTTGCAGGTTCAATAACTGACAAAGACCAATAGGGTCTTTTCATTAGAGTAGATAAGGACTCTGAGACAGTGAAACAGGCCACGAAGGAGTTGGAATTTATTGGATAGATTCCGTGAAAACTGCCAACAGGAAGCGCTGGTCGGAAAAGATGGAAAGAGTGGAGGGAGGACCTGAATTAAGGTGAAAGAAAACTTTGTAAAGAATTGAACTTAAAGGCCTGAAATCGCCAACAAGAATTGAGCAAGTATGATGATCAATACTTGGTGCTTCTCTGTGAAAAAAACGCTATTTCTAAACTGTTTACATAAAATGTAATCAATAAAGTCGTGATGAATCCAAACAAAAATATGACACGAGTACAAGATTTCTTTTACTTTTTTGGCTGATCTAAAGGGCTTTTTGATGTGTAAAGATTTGCCTAACCCATCCATGCACAACAGTTTACGCTCACAAATCCTTTCAAAACTCAGATCATAGATGAAGTATCAACGGGACCACACAGCAGTAAACAATTTACTTAGTAAAGCTATATTCCGTGGCTCATCTAGTCAGTTTATTATTTTATAGCCATATCGTTGTGCAACACACCCACATGGCTCATCTTGCAGTTACAACATATTATTGACTATAGACGTTCACGTGTTTTTGTTTCAAATGATTACGATGATTACGACATTATGGAGGTAGCAGTGAGCTTTGTTTTGCTTACTTTTTTTTTTTATTGTTTTGGTAGTTTTTATAGTAAACATGCTCCTGCTCGCCAACTTCGACCGCGTGAAATTTCGTGTTCTTCCGACCCACCGCTTCGTACGCACGGGTACATATCAAGCTATACATAACCAGTATAAGCTGGCTTCTGATTGTACGTAAAACCTAAACAATGTGAGGTTTGCTAAAACTGGAAATATATAGCTTGATATTTCGTCGTGTGAATGTATCGCATCTTTTTCTTTTTAATCGGCTCATAGGTGTATTAGTGTGATTTTAAATTGCTTTTAACCTTTCTCAAGAGTTCCAGAGATTAGCGCGTTCAAACAAACAAACTCTTCAGCTTTATTATAACTAACAGTAACCATAAAGAAGATATATAGATAGATGTTGTGATAAAATAACAGCATTGCGATTCTGTAACCATCTCACAGTGAAAACTTAGGTGAAGTCAGCGTGGAGTGAGCTGTCATTCCAACTAATGCTAGGGATTGTCACTATCAACAGCCGATCGATTCTGTAAAAATCTCACCGTGAAAAGTTAGGTGAAGTGAGCTTGAAGTGAGCTGTCAATAGTGTCAATCCCTAGCATTAGTTAGAATGACAGCTCACTCCACGCTCACTTCACCTAACCTTTCACGGTGAGGTGGTTACAGAATCGCACTGCTGCTCACTCTAAGCTCACTCCACCTAACTTTTCACGGTGAGATTTTTACAGAATCGATCGGCTGTTTAGTATTTTAGGTGCTAATGTGACTTGAATTTGAGTTGAAAGATCCCATGTAACCTAGTAGTTGGCAAGAGACTCATTCCCCTGCTACTAAGACATCGAACACAGGACCCTATGCTCAGAAGCCGCATTTGCAACCACTACACTACCGAGACAGTTATGTCAGCCGAAGATATCATTATCCAAGTACATAATCAGCCTACAATGTTCCCACTGCTGGGCCACAGGCCTCCACTCTGTGAGAGGAGGTGGGCCGTAATCCACCACGCGGGCCCAGTGCGGTTTGGTAGATGTCACATGTCTCCAACTACGGCAAAGCCAAAAGGAGGGTTATAGTTTTGTAGCCACATATGAGCAGTTCCCTCATTTGATACCACTCATTGCCTCACACCCCTGTCCTTCTCAGCGAGCACCAAGTGAAGTGGAATGAGACGACAACGCTACAATGTGCGCGCGCGCAGTCAAGGCCACGCCCACCGGCCGCCGACGCATTGCGCGTCACTGCCGGAACTAGCTACTGACTGTTAGGGTAGGAACTGGTATGAAAGGTATTTAGTGTTGACTAATATTTCGGTTTGAACCTTGCATGATGAAAACATCATTGTCATTAGTCGTGGAGGCCAGATTTAGCAAAACGAGGAAGATTGCGCCATAAAGTATTGTGGGATTTCATGACAGATTTATCGATCGCTTTCCGCAGTAGCATAATCATTCTATAATTTCCCCACTGCTGGGACACAGGCCTCCTCTCTTGGAGAGGGGGGGCTGTAATCTACCACGCGGGCCCAGTGCGGGTTGATAGATGTCACATGTCGCCGAATTTTGGTTCTAGGACGTGTCAGTTTCCCAACAATGTTTTCCTCCAACGTCTTTGAGAGCAGCGGTGATGAAAATATTTATCTACATGAAGTAAAGCGCCAGCTTAGGTTCAAACGCACCACTGTTCCCTCAAGATCACATTACCCACTTAATAAAATGGTTGAAGAAAGAAAATATGACACATTTTGGTAAATCATTTCATCACTACAGGGGGCCTAAAAAGGCCACTTTTAAGTTTTAATAAGCAATACCTCTAAAAGCTATTCATTTCCTCTAATTTTCGTTAAATGGTTACACATAATAGTTTAATCACCTACAATTCATTTCATATCAATCATATTTGGTGTAAACATTGGTGGACCATTTTACGAATTTCCGTAAAAAACTGTCAAACAGGTAAATTGCGTGATATGAATTGCACACATCATATTATGAATTGTCAGTTTGTGAACATTTTACGATTTTTAATATGATTCATATTGTTATCCTATTATGATTCTGCCAAAGTGGCCTTTTTAGGCCCCCTGCTCTCAAAACGGTAAAAGATAACAGCATGAGGAAACCGGCATGTCCTAGAACCAAAATTAACACACTGGGCCCGCGTGTAGGATTATGACCCACTCCCTCTCAAAGAGAAGAAGTGAGACAATTTTCCGCCGATCATGATTACGATTTTGTTCAATGTAACTGGTCAGTTCTTAAAAATAAACCTACTTTTACCAGATGAGTCAAGAGAGGTGATGTGTTGTCGCAACGCGGCGTTTACTTCGCGTCTCAGTTACTTAACCATTGCGTGTTGCTTACGAGCGAATCTTGCGCATATTGTTAAAAGCCTGGGAATTCAATAAAAGGTTCAAACTACAGCTAACTGAGGTTAACGCTAGATAGTGTTATTGATAAATGGAAACAGTATTGTGGAGGATTTTGGGGTCGAAATGATATGCCTTTTGATGACCCAGGAAAATAGGACACAGGAAGATGATTATGTGAAACTATTATCCCAAAACTGTCCTGCAATCGATAGCCACCCGGGCAGACAGCCCGATCTGTTTTAGTTATTAAGAACTGACATAGGCTAAGCTATTTTGATTACCGACTCTGTAGACCTCATTGCAGTTTGAAAAAAATAAGATTAATGATTGTTATGGGTGGTCTTTTATCAGTGGGCCATAAGAGGTAAAAACCAAAGAGAATTTAATCCCAATTACCATAATTATAGGTTTTTTTAATTTTTTTTATTGACAATGGTTACAGGTTTTGTTCTTTCGTATTTTCATAGGCATTAGGTAAGTGCAGTTACTTGTCTGAGCGTATTTAAAAAAAAATCAAAACATCATCATCCAATTTATGAACCGTTGATTAATCGATTTCCTGTACCTACCTATGGTTAATGCTATCTCTTGGATTAGTCCACTTTCAAACAGCTATATGTCTGTTTTATTATTAAAGACAGATATACGTAGGTACCTATATTCAAATTTTATATGTTTCAAATTGACGTTATTTCAAGTTAAATAAATATCAACTTTATTTTAATACTCATTAAGTTGATTTCAGAGTGGCTAGCACTATTGAAAAAGTTTCAAAAATGTTTGAAGTTGTAGCGTAAACTAAAGTTTATCGTGTTGTAATTAAAGTTATTTTTCAATAAACTCATATTTGTTTCCATTTTTGGCGAATATGTCGCGATATTATATTACATGTTAAATGAGATATCAATCAATCAACTGGGCCTATCGCATTCAAGTGCTGGGCAAGTGTGGGCTCCCAGCTCCACAACACCACAGGGTGTTATAGGCTGGGACAGACTGGATGCGGAAAGCGGAGGACAGCCCCCGTCTTTCGCATCCAGTTTGTCCCTTTGTAAGCTACCTTTGTAAGGTCAACGGTCCATCTAGCTGGGCGTCCGCTACGCTTGCCGATAATATAAGATATAAATAATGTAAAATGTCAAACAAAAATGTACCCATTACTTTTTTAAACTCTTTGTTGTACAGTTCAGCATGAATTGATATAAAACTCGAATGAAACATTCTCTGGTGCTAAATTAGATTGCGAGTAAGTTATCTTACCGATCAAGTAGGTAGTACTTGCTCTACTTCAAACGAGACTAATGCAATATTCGTTAGAGGCATTTTAACTTACGAAACGCTATGTTTTATTTATTCTGTTTGATTTATTACTGGGCTAGTAAAAGTAGGTATTGGAGGGATGCAAAATTGATTTTACGTCTAAGTATAATTACTCTCGGTGCCGAAACGTGGACACTGACAGACGGGCTGGTCCACAAATTTAAGGTCGCTCAGCACGATATGGAGCGGGTTATGTTCGGAGTTTCTCTGTGGGAAGGATAACATCAGTAACGAAGTTATCCGGAAAAGAACCAAAGTGTGTGTGACAGTGGGCTGCCCATGTATGTCGAAGGACCGATGGCCGCTGGAGCAGACGAGTCCTGGAGTGGAGACCGCGTATCGGCAAGCGTAGTGTGGGACGTCCCCCGCTATATAGACAAACGGCCTCAAAAAGGTGGGTGGGATAGGCTGGATGCGGAAGGCGAAGGACAGGGTGTTGCGGCGCCGCCTGGGAGAGGCGTATGTCCAGCTGTGGACTGCGATAGGCTGAGTTGATACTTACTCTCAACTGGTTAATAATACAAAATGGTTCAGATTTAATGGCTTTAAACCAAAAACCGAACCAAGTTACTGGGTCATGGAGTTTAGATATACCCCTCCATGCCTCATGGAAAACTCATTAAAAACCGTTGGTCTCGGCTAACGTTCTTGATTTTTTGACAGCGTTACTGGTAGTCAGAAGCAAAAAAGTCTCACAAACAGTCTTAAGGGTATCGTGTTATGCAGTAACTGGGTTATGGAGGTCAGAGGGCTCGTAATTTTAACAACGTTCACAGTCTGATCTCAGTCTCAATCTGTCAAAAATACCTCTAATTTTCCTACATTTTTACAAGTTTATGACATTGATTGTCGCTGAGATATGATTGCGACTAGATTTTCAACGTTTTTAATTACGAGGATTGACCTTCTTATAGGTAATCGCTCCATGTAAAATAGTGGTATTCAGCTGCAACCCGTGAGGCTGGAAGCCGAATAAAAAATAAAAAATTAGGCGCTGGTAGATAGCTCTCTCCCTCTTACAGAGAGGAGGCCTGTGTCCCAGCAGTGGGAACATCATAGGCTGATTATGCTTATGCTAGATAAGGCTGGATTAATTTATGCTGAGAAACACTTGCATTGTATTTGAAGGATTATCTAGTTGTTCTAATGGATCTAATCTAACAGATCGGTGGAGATCACTCGCGTTCAGCGTAACACATTCATTCACTACATATTCAAGGCGACATGTTATGCAATGCAGAATGAAATAGTTTCTGTTATAACAGCTGTTTTGATGCATTTTTATAACCAGTTTTATGGCTTTTTGAGTTTCTTTCTGTGAATATTTGGATCATTATTTCTCGTCGTAATTTCTAAGCTTGTATCCTGCTGAGTCAAAATCAAAAGTGATTTATTCAAATACGGCTGAGGATCAGCATTTTATTAACGTCAACATTATATAAGACAGTTCCCCAAAACGCCGCGCATCTTATGGTGTCATTGTTTGTGAAGAGAAAATAAGTTACCTATTTATAGGAACCGACAGCTATGCTGCTGGGGACTTTGTTGCGCCACTACTTCTTCCCAGCGATAGGAAGGAAGTGGTGAACGGGCAGCGTTTTTGGGGGACTGTCTTTTGTAATTTTGACGTTCGAAAAGTTCTGATTCTCAGCCTAATTTGAATATTGAACAAGTATACCTATTTAGAACCCTAGTAGGTAGCCAATGAAAATTTACATCTAACACGTTCTTCTTTATAAATCTGCTCTATTTCTATTTTCATCTATCTATCGATCGAACATATCTGTTTACAAACTATCTACATACAAGGTTTTCACTTAATCTGACCAAGATTATGTCTGGACTTTAAAAGAGACCCATGAATTTATTTCACTATTTCTTCTCAGATACGAAATGTCGACTCCATCTAGCTTATTTTTTTTTTTATGTATTCGTTTACTCAAAATAAAGGATTTATAGTACACACGGCTACACATCAAGGCATATTGTCACCTATGCATTTCCAGCTTTAGCTGACCTCGCATTGTATAGGTTTTTCGTACAATCAGTAGTCAGCTACTGGTTTTGTATAACTTGATCTGTAGCCGTGCGTACACGTTAAAATACAGTTTTACAAAATAAGTACTATTTCTACAAAAGTGTGGGTGAGCACTGCTCTTTAGCTAGGTTATGGAAACCTGTGCTAAGGAGCTGTTTTTAAATATGACGTGTAAAAGTAATTCCAATATCTTATTTTTTATATCCTATTCATTTTATTTCATCTACCATTCTTAGGTTAGGTACAATTATTGTTCATTTCAGTAGTAAATGATTTCAGGTCTTAAATAAATAATTAATTGTAGTAGGTAAGTACTTGAATTTACCAGCCAATAATTATCTGCTTACTCATTCGTGTCGACGTCAATGATGTAAAACAAAACAAAGAAATCGATTGTTATAACCTTTACACAACACTACCTATTAATTTTGTTTACTTTGACGTTAAAATAAAAGTTGGTCGTGTATAACCAGAGGGGCAATTCTCGTAATTTTAAGAACGTTCACAGTCTGATCTGTCAAAAATACCTCTAATTTCCCTACATTTTGACAAGTTTTTGACATTTGTTTGTCGCCGAGATGAGATTTTATTTACAACTCAAACGGAGCTAAAGGAGTATGTAAGAACTGTAGCAGGAGGCTCTGTAGTTTCTGCCTATCCCCATTGGAAGAAGGCGTCCTATGTATATATGTAAAATAAAGGTCACTTTATAGTGACGGAAATATAAAGAAACACGCGTCATGGGATAGGCCCATGTCCACCAGAACACTGGGAAAGGCTTAGGTGGGTTTGTTTGTATGTGGGGGTAATCTCCGGAACTAAAGATCCAATACACTTTTGGAGGTATGAAGAAGAGAGTGTAAAGTTCACTCATACTCCATAGAAAAGGGAGGATCCTCCGACCAGACGCATGTTGTGTCTGGCGGGCAATTGCCCAACGATTAGTGTTGGGAAGTTTGTATATATGCTAATTGCGCGGTAAACTCTGCTTGCGAGATGCAGGATTTTCGTGACGTCAGTACGACGCGTTGTTCGCATGTGGCGTTGTAGATACCGCTACACACTGGTAGAAAGCTACATTCTTCCTGATAGTCTATATCTCGTGATAGCTCGGCTAATATCATGAATATTAGCCGCACTATCACAAGTTTTGTCTAGCAAGTCGGAAAGAAGTACCACTTAGTACCTACAGAATTATTTGCATGCGCTGCCTAAACAGTTGTATATAATTGAAAACAATGTATGGCAACCAGCGGGGTAATTGCGTAACACACTATCAGTAGTAATAGGTGATTTTGACAGTTCAACAACATTCATTACGTTATTTACGTTGTTGAGCAGACAAATTTTTCGACCCTATGAAGCAATGGATTAGCAATATCCTTCAAAATTTCGATTTTGATTGATAGTGTGTGCGCAATTAGGGTGCTGGTCCACCTCAAACGATTCTACAAAAAAGTCCGCGGGCGGGCGATGCGATGCGATGCAGTGGATCGGAGCCCGAAATGTCACGGGAAGAAGCTAAATATCAGTTAATAACAACCTGCAAATGATCGCAGTGGAAGGCAAAGACATCTTTCTTATACAAAGGAAGACAGAGGATTGGTTATCATGCTTGCTCACTACGTGTGGGCAATTCGAGAACGAGAAGCCTAGTCGATAAGATCGTCATCGATAAACTAAAGGTCTGTTAAATGTTGGCTAGGGTTGATACGAAACGCACTCAATCGTGTGTATCGGTAACGAAATTAAGGTGTTTAAAACACATAGTTATTAGGTACTCAATATATTTATTTATTGTTGGTAAAACTTGTTTAATTTAAACTTTATGTAAAATATTTAGATACTTACATTAAGTGGTAATTAATGTTGCTTAATCTGATATCATAGGCTTGTCTGCACAACGCTTTGCATCAAAATTCGCAAGAGCATAAACATTTTTCTTTTACAACATTGTAACCTAACCTTAGTCCTATTAGTGTAAGAATGTAACCCCTATACTGGTTATGAGAACCGGTTGCTCCTCGCCAACCTTCAACTACTTACAATGACCAGGGCTATTACATTTTAATAAGCATTTGCATTCAAAATGCATGAAATGTACCTCGGCTTGAAGGACCAGAAAATTATAACAGTCAGGTATAACCTGTCATTAAAATTTTGAATAGTCGGGTATACCAATGTCGGAAATCTATAGTGATGTAAAGTTATTATCTTTTTATAGTATAAATTCATTGATTGGTATAAAAACGTAAGACAGAAAGACCGATCCGTCATGCCATATTCGGTTTGACCTTACGAGTAATCCGAAGGCTTTTTTTGAGCCCACGATTATCAATGGCCAGATGTTTTGCAAAGTATCGATAATTCCTTACCTTTGAAACACTTTTATCCCACACAGTAACTTCGAGGTTGACACCTCATTAAAAAAACAATAAAAAAAAATCACACAGCACTTCTTTTGTGCATGGACACTACCACATTCCTACACATGAAGAAATAAGAAAAAAAAAACTTTTTCACATTATTCCAATTTTGAATTTAAAACACACGTTCGATTTAAACAAAATACGTTAGAAGAATGTTAAATTTTCAGTTTGAAAATGGATATTCGTGTTCGTTTTTTAAAATGTTCGTTGGCTGTCGCATCGCGGCCGCGCGTTCTGCGTCGGGTGTTGCACTGGCAGGCTGCGCGGGCGCCGACCAAACGGCCTTTACCGAAAAGGTCTTATGATCCATGTAGGCGATTATCGACTTAATTGAGTAGATGTAGAAGGATTTTTAAAGCTTCGTGTCTGAATGTAATAAGAAATATTGATAGATAATAAAAATAAATAAAATTTTGTTTCGGGTTGTCATTAAGGATTTTTTAAACTTTGCGTGACTTTATGTTATGGGAAACGTGTTTGAAGTTTCAATTTACAATTATTACGTTGAGTTAAATAATTTAACTTAGGTAAGTTAACTTATTTAATCATATACTTACAAAAAATTACTGAGATTACGTGACTGAAAAACATGAAGTCAGCTGAAAATCTATTATACTAATAATAAATCTGAAGAGTTTGTTTGTTTGAACGCGCTAATCTCTGGAACTATAAATCGGATTAGAAAAAATATTTTTGCATCTTGAGGAAGGCTAGAGGTTACTTAACATCACGCTATGACCATACAGAGCCGAGCAAAAAGAGACAGCAGTGCGATTCTGTAACCATCTCACCGTAAAACATAGGTGAAGTGAGCTGTCATTCCAGCTAATGCTAAGGATTGACACTATTGACAGCTCACTCTAAGCTCACTTCACCTAACTTTTCACAGAATCGATCGGTTGGTCATTTAGAACGCTAAGTGAAAACGAAGTGATAGCGCGAGCAGGTGATGCGATGCGATGCGGTGGATCCCGGGGACAAGAAATTTCACACGGAAGAAGTCACGGGAAAACCTAGTTTAATATAAAATAGATAAAAAAAACTTAAATCAACGTCATGCTACTTAATAAAAACTCGAATATTCAACACGAAAACCTGTTTATATACTTATATATTTTAATAGTCAGTATTCAAACCGTCTGAGTATATAAAATAATATATTTACATTCAAGTCTTAAGACGCGGAGGTGTTAAGACCATTTCAAGTCCGTTCGACATGTAGATTAACTATTTTGTATTACTCAGTACCATAATGAATTCTGTGAGCTATTTTGAGATAAGTCGACGACGTGGCATGTTTATTTATGTTTAGAGTTTTGTTTAGTACCTATTTCGCGTTTGCCTGAAAGTTTCGACCTCGAATGGAGGTGCTAAGGGTCGACGAAACGATCGATCGCTATTGTCAATGTTTACGTTCCACCCGCTGAAGACCTGGACATGAGGTAACCTGGAAGTCTTTAAATAGACTCCGGACTCAGGTGTCAGAAGCATGGAAAACCTGTTCAGGTGGAGATTCATAGACGACTCCGCCTAGGATTGTAAATGTGGTGCTTTTCCATAAATGATGAGACACCTATATCGTGTCCTGCGTGTCCTGTCAGCTGCACGTTACAGGAACTGATGGACGCTGGTGATGGCCACAAACAAGTAGTCGAATTCTGGCTGACCATTTAGATTTGTAACGACACGCTAAGAAGTATGTTTACGTGATCAATAGGTACATGTTGATGCGCAAACAGTAGGCCGATTCTCGTAATTTAAAATGTTTGAAATCTAGTCGCAGTCTCATCTCGGCGACAAACAAATGTCAAAAACTTGTCAAAATGTAGGCAAATTAGAAGCATTTTTTGACAGATCGAGACTGAGATCAGACTGTGAATGTTCTTAAAATTACGAGAATTGCCCCTCTGATCGTCTACCAAATACAATTGAAGCAATTGACAATGTTGTACTACGAGATTTACCGCAAATCACAGAACTTTTGATTGATAGCAGTTATCGCACCGTGTATCGATGTTCATGGGCAGCAAATGACAATATTTTTTATTCATTTCGACCCCGCCATGAAAGAGCGACGTGACTTTTCTCAGCACAGTGCAGAAATCGAATGAGGCCGAGCCGTGCGCAAATGATACACCATCAATATTAGGAGCATCATTTGGCATCTTTATTAACGTAAACATTGACAATTGCGATTCAGCGTTTCAGGGACCCTTAGACCTTATCAAGCAGAGAAAAGTTTTGTCTCTAAACTTGAATCTTACGTAAATCGAAAACAAACATGAAACATAAGGCTCACATCACTAAATGCGTTTATCTAATACTAAACGAATTAAAAACATCGTTCTGCGGGTTAATTGCGTAAACACACTATCAGTAGCAAATGGCTTCCATTTTGACAGTTCAACAACATTCATTGCGTTATTTACGTTGTTGAGCAGACAAATTTTTCGAACATATGAAGCAATGGATTAGCAATATACTTCAAAATGATTCAGATTGAGATTGATAGTGTGTTACGCAATTAGGGCGCTGTTCTGTCAATAATTTAAAAATGACAGTAACATAATTATATTTTAAATTATATGTTAAGCGTTAAACGCATTTAGTCATTTGTGGTGCAAGCGAGCCAAAGATAAGGCACGTTTTTGTCTATGAGTGTAATTAAAGTGAAAAGTAGGGTTTAAATGCCAATAAAATGGGCAATAACGTCTGAAACCTATCATTATCTTCCTATCCTTAAATTATAAGAGGTCGACGAAGCATGGCTTCTTGTTTATATATACTTTTTTGTACACCACAAAAAATACATAACCAAAAATAAATCAAACACTTCAAAATAAACAATGGGCGGCCTTGTGGGCAATTCCCGTAATTTTAAGAACGTTCACAGTCTGATCTCAGTCTCAATCTGCCAAAAATATCTATAATTTCCCTACATTTTTCCGCGATCTGTTCCAGGCAACCATTTTCGGCTTAATCATCTTTAACACTCACACGTCCACTACACTGCGGCGTTGCTCTAATGGTCGTAAGGGCTACTGCTGAGAAAGAGTTCCTGGATTAAATCCCCAAGAGGGAAAATGGGGAACCCCATCGTGATAAATTGGGTTTATAAATTAGTATTTTTTCTGCAATTCGCAGTCTGGAATTGCGACTGTAACAGGCTCGCCCCTATTACATGGAACATAAACATAACTGGCGCAATGTAGATAAGTACACCTCTGTCCTACTTTTCAGGGGAAAAAAGCGTGATGTTAGGTTACGTCCACTACAATCTAGTAATTATTATTCAACTAAGCTCACGTCTGTAAAGGTGGTGATTACGGCATGATCTTCCAAGTCATTATAACGGTTCACAGTCTGATTATATGAGATCGTAGCCACCGGAACATTGTACAGACGCCAGCAGGTCAAGCTACCCGAAACTGTCAAATTTTCCCAATCAACCTTGAACCTTAATTCTTTAGCTATAAAGTTGAAAATCTATTAAAGAAATTTGACAGATTGTAGTAGCTTGATGTGCTGCCAGTCTGTACGTGCTAGGACTACCGGTCCTTATACATAGTTTAAAATAGCTACATGATTCATAAAAGTTCATTTTTTATAGGTATACGTGACGAAAATTACGGTTGTCAAATTTTTACGAAAATGAACGAAAAGTTTTGTTGAACGGGCATGGTTGGCTGATACTAGTAACGGATTCCATGGAAGTTGGGACTAAGTTTCCGTCAACTTGTCATAATGATAGTTCCTTTCCCTAACAAATGATTCTGATAAATCGAATAAGATTTACACCGAATTATATGTATCGGACACAAACCTGTGTATTACTTTCCTGAAAAGACCATTTCAGACATCAATCTACATGGTTTTCACATGATCATTATGTCTGGATTTTAAAAGAGACTGTGACCTCTGAATTTTTTTCGGCCTTTCTTCTCAGAATAGTCAGATAGGAAACGCTGACACCAACTAGCTTATTTAAAAAAATAAATATATAATATATTCGATGTCCTATTTATAGAATAAACAGTTTCATATCATTACGTGTAAAAAAACAGATTCATGAACTAAACCTTAACGGTAATAATTAGGGCTGATTTTTCCATCGTCAGATAATTTTATTTTGAATTATAAATAATAAAAAAATTTGATTGACGTCTGACAGTTTTTGTATGGAAGAACTGTCAAAAATTCAAAATTATTCCTCCGATAAAATTATCTGGCGTTAGAAAAATCAGCCCATAGAACATACAGCTTTTATTTAAAAAACTTAAACATTTTATAACTATTTTTAATTATGCTGTCGAAAATTGAAGAAACGGTTCATTCACCATATATTTGATGGCATTTCTTTCAGGCAACCAACTGCTATTACTTTATACTTATGTACTGTATTCAAACATTAAACGTTATAGAAATCTATTTTATGTATGACAATTCTATCAAACAACATTTCAATTCAATGCCCCTTTCCTGTCGCCACCACAATAAAAACACATGTCGTTTCATTGATCCCTTTTTTTACCTGTGCCGGGTCGAAACAGATGATAGATACTACACACCTGTCGCATAAGCACAATGTACAGACGCCAGCTGGGTCAAGCTACCCGAAACTGTCAAATTTTCCCAATCCACCTTGAACCTTAATATTTTAGTGATAAAGTCAAAACTATTTATTTACATTTCATCGAACTAACACTAATATATACTATATACAATTATATACAAGTATATAATACGAAAAAATATAGAAAAAGGCAGGAGCTCATTGGGCATCAAAAAATTCGTCCGCATCACTGTCAATGGGATAGGTGCCCAAAAGGCTGGCAGCATTACCACGTTGGATGGCAATGCTGATTCTTTGGGCTAAAAATAGGCCAGCCTTCTGGTCACGTGAAGAGTCAAACAACCGCTTGGCGATGTCCCGAAAAATTCGATGAGCACTCGGACCCCAAGGCCCTAGAGTTTCAACCCCAAACGGCTCAAACATATAGCTCCCAATAAGGTTGTTATATTTGCGCCGTTTGAGGTTTTCTGCTCCTGCAGCAGCCGCCCCAGCACAGCCCACCGTGCTAGGAAGATGGGATGGCGCGAGGGTGTCGACACAGGTTGCATCCCACACCAAAGGCCTACCCAACTTCCAAAAAAAAAAAAAAAGATAAAGTTGAAAATGATTGTAGTAGCTTGATGTGCTGGCGTCTGTACAGTACACTGACGTAAAGCTAGTTGTGTGGACCCAGTGTTTAAAGCTACGCCTCTCATGCATGTAATTATGGTTTTACCAATACTTTCTAAATTATTAAAAAGTAGTATTGGAACTGGCCTGGATTGTTCATTAGCAGTGACGGATTTACCAACAGGCTGAGTAGGCTGGAGCCTAGGGCGGCAGGTTTTAGGGGCAGCAAATTTAGGGCAAACATTTTTTTAAATGTCTTACTGCATTTAAAAGATCAATATTTATATACCTACCATGTTTTTTTGGAAAGAATAAAAAAACTGAATGTTCAAATTCAGGCTTCTACCAAAATGTCGTGTAGCGACAAGTTAAACTAACTTTAAAAGACAGGGGTGATGAAATTAAAGAATGGGAGGTAGAGAACAATTAAAGTTATATTTATAGAAAATTAAAAAGATGGAGATGGACTGAAAAGTGATGGGTGTGTAGTAAGTGGAGGTGGGGTGTAATGATGATCAATGTTTTTCGTAGCTGAATGAGACTTTTTAAGTACCTACCTATTTTGAAGAAAAGGCGATGGAATTACAAAAGACATGGGACGTTAAAGGTCGGTAGGGGCGGCAAACTTTGAATAGCCTACTGGCGGCAAGTGTGTAAATCCGCCATTGTTCATAAGTACTTTGTGAATTTGAGAGGGGCTCGTGGCCAAATAATAACAGCCACACGGGTCGATTGAAGTTTAAGATAGGCTTGTCGCGGTCAGTTCGTGGATGGGTGACCATCCATTACATTTCGAAACTCCTCCGTGCTTCGGAAAGCACGTTGATAAGCCGTTGGTTCCGGCTGTCATTTGTAGATCTTTGACAGTCGTTACGGGTCGTCAGAAGCCCAAAAATCCATCTTACCAAGGGGTATCGTGATACCCAGTAACTGGGTTGTGGAGGTCAGATAGGCAGTCGCTCTATGTAAAATACTGGTATTCAGCTGCATCCGATTAGACTGGAAGCCGACCCCTACATAGTTGGGAAAACGCTAGGTTGACGTCAACAACCCAGTTACTGGGTAATATGATACCCCTAGGTAAGACTGGTTGTCACACTTTCGGGCTTCTGACTACCTGTAACGACTGTCAAAGATTCACGAATGACAGCCGGGACCAACGGCTTATCGTGCTATCCGAGGCACGGAGAGGTCTCGGTATGTAAAGATGGTCAGCCATCCACAAACCAACCGTGGCTAGCGTAGCTTAACCTGCACCCTAATTGCGTAACACACGACTAATCGGAATCGGTTTCATTTTGGCAGTTCAACAACATTCATTGCGTTATTTACGTGTTGAGCAGACACATTTTTCGAACTTATGAAGCAATGGATTAGCAATTTGCTTCAAAATGATTCAGATTCTGATTGATTGTGTGTTACGCAATTGGGGTGCAGATCGATCGAGCTGTGCGGCTGTCATTATTCCGCCACGGGCCTCTCCAGCAGCTAGTAGTTAATATAGGTCTGAAATCGTCTTCTCTAAATGAGAAGAGGTCTTTGCCCTACAGTGGGACAGTAATAGGCTGGTTTGATACAAGGTATCGTTTGCATCCTCGTCAAATTCAAGGAGGTAACTATGCTATTGATTCTCGACACGGATCAATAATAAAATAAGTTTAGGTATTTTTTTTTCTTAATTTCGGAAATCGGCATGTCTGGGACACGCATTTTAAAATGCTCTTTTACACACACACTAAAACGCAGCCGCTTTACGATACCATAACGCGATTCTCTTCTTTGAAAATAGTGTATTCTGAAATACTGTCTGAAATACTGTGTGTAAACTTAAATAACTAAAAAAACAAGTATGTATTCATTATTTACCAGGGATCGTAATTTTATTTGATTATTTATGTATTTCCTAACAGCCTCCTGAAATTTGACAAGGATACAAAGCAACAGCTCGTATACGGTCGTAATGTTAATCAATCAATTGTCAGGCATTCACTTTGTGATTGCTTGAGTAAGGTGTGTGATGTCATGTTAACTTAGTAATGTTAGTAATTACGTTAGTCGATAAAGTTAAATATAGCTTCTTAGTCATCAGTGAATACGGATAGTTTGCAAAAGAGAAAGGATCTTTACTGACAGGATATATTTTGCTATGATATTGGTTAGTGATAAATTGATTGATACAAAATACAAAAATATTGATTTCAACTTAAACTTTGTATACATAAACTGAGGCAGCCCCAGTAAGTTACAAAAGAACTTGTATCGGAGCTATCTCGCTCTTCCCTTAAGTGGTAACTTATGTGGTAAGGGCGGCGGGATCGTCCGAAAGGGTTACCGCTGCCCTGGAACAGAAAGGGCTAAGGAAGGAACACGGGTGGGTTTTAGTCAGTAAGAGTCTAACACTCCCTTCCGCTCCACCCAGAGCGGGAGGGGTCATTTGATAATTTCCCATCCAAAAAAAAAAAGTGGTAACTTAACAATGATGAGGCTTTTATGTAAGTAAAGGGTTTAAAAAGAAAAGTAAAATAAAACATTAATTTAGCAGCTCTCAGTGTGTACGTGTTTGTGTGTGTGATTGATAAATAAAATAAGACCTAAAAAAGTCCTGGAGAAAGAAAGAAAAGAAAAATATTTTACTTGGGACACGCACAAGAAATACACACAATAAAAAAGAAATCAAATCTAACAAAATTATGAATGCAATAAAAAATAAAATCGCAATCAAATAATAATTTCTTCGTTTTCGCCTAGCATTCTTTCTGACTTCCTTTTTATTTTGCTCCGCTCCTAAGGGTCTTAGCGTGATGTTAAATAGTTTTAAAAACTTTCACAAGAATCGGACTACAAATGCAAAAATATTTTTTATAATCCAATCGGTAGTTTCAGAGATTTGCGCGTTCAAACAAACAAACTCTGTAGATTTATTATTAGTATATAGATAAAGATGACATGCCCTGCCCGATACATTATTATATGCCTCTCAAAATAAACTTTAAGCAACCAATTTTCCCTTTTGTAATATCTGTGAATGTGAATGAATCATAAGAAGACACTTTGAACACACTTCGATTTCAAAGTAAACGTTTTCATCACTTACTCGAAGGTTCTTGCAAAAGTGCAGACCGTTTTTATATAAACACATAAATACATAATATAAACCAGCATAAACGAAAGGACAATAAAAATACAACCGCGCATCGGCAAGAGTCGGATTTTGCAAAGCATACACTCTTTTTTTTCATCTTACAGAACGAGTTTTGTTTCAAGATACAAAAGGTTTCGTGTACTAAAGAGTTTGGTTAAGGAAAATCAACCTTAAACTACAAAAGAGCGATTTCAAATTTTTTGACAGTTCCAATATTTCAATTTTGGAACTGCCAAAAATTTTGACCGTTTAAAAAATTAAAATCATTCTATTATGGTTCTGAGTCGAATGACTTAATCAATTCTTCTTACCTTAACGAACTGATTCAGAAAGATTCAATATGTAATAAAATTAATGCGATTCGCGAGTTCGCAGAGGCGTATCGTTATATGGATTTTGTTCGTCTTTTTATCGCCATCTCGAGAACAAAATATGTAATGCTTTTATTCAACAGACTCTTAAAGTTGATATAAGCAATTTTATTTTCATAGTCATTGGAAGGTATTTCTAGGCTCGTGCCTAAGTAATAACTGCCTTACGGGTCGATCTTCAGGGTTAAGCAATGCTTGCCGAGGTCGGTCCGAGGATGGGTGACCATCCATTTGAACCGAGACCCTTCCATGCCTCGGAAGGCTCATAAAATCGTTGGTCCCAGCTGTCATTCGTAGATCTTTTACAGTCCTTACGGGTAGTTAGAAGCCCAAAGGTCTGACGACCAGTCTTGCCAAGGCGTATCGTGTTACCCAGTAACTGGGTTGAGGAGGTCAGATAGGCAGTCGCTCCATGTAAAATACTGTTTCCGAACGGACGGCTTCCACGTCCTTAACATACACACAACAGGCTAGTCACTTAGGTCACTTACACAGGATAGGGCATAGATGATGGTAAGTGACTATATATTGTAGTTATTTTTACAAAGACTTGATCTGTTTTTACAACGACAGGAGCTATTTTTACAAAGACTCTAGTGGTTTTTACAACGACCGGAGCTATTTTTACAACGTCTAGCGGCTTTTACAACGACAGGAGCTATTTTTACAACGACTCTAGTGGTTTTTACAACGACCGGAGCTATTTTTACAACGTCTGTAGTGGTTTTTACAACGACAGGAGCCATTGTTTCAACGACTCTAGCGACTTTCACAACGACAGGAGCTATTTTTACAACGACTCTAGTGGTTTTTACAACGACAGGAGCCATTGTTTCAACGACTCTAGCGACTTTCACAACGACAGGAGCTATTTTTACAACGACTTAAGCTATTTGTGCAACAGCCGGAGCTATTTTTCAACTAAAGTAGCAATTTGCATAACGGCCCGAGGTATCATTGCAACGACTTGAGCTATTTTTACAACGACAAGAGCTATTTTTGCAACGACTAGAGCTATTTTGCAACGGCCGGAACTATTTTTGCAACGACTTGATTTATTATGTACAAATTGTCATCAAACGAGAAAAGAAGAACAATGTGTTTCATTGTATTTATGCTAATTTATTTATTTATTTATTGACCAATCTGGTAGCCAAGCATAGTGTTTATCGTAATAAATCCCCTCTAAACATTTCTTTACAGGTGACCCTTTGGAAACCCGTGTTTAATATTGAAGATTTACTGCTTAGGTTTATGTTTTCGATTGAGTCTTTTATGTGCTAAGTATAGGCGTAACATACGCGAGAAATGTGTGTCTCTTCAAATAAATATTTATAGAATATATTACTTTTATGTCCACTGACAATCTGACATCACAGTTATATCTTCTCTATTACATAATATTATAAAGGCGAGTGTTTGTGAGTGTGTTTGTATGTTTGTTACTTTTTCACGCTCAAACGGCTCAACGGATTTAGATGAAATTTTGCCCACAGATAGTTTATAACCAGGATTAACACATAGGATACTTTTTCCGCAGTTCAGCAATTTCGATCCCGATATTCCCACGGGATCGAAACGTATGCGACTGAAATCGCGGGGCGCAGCTGGTATCTAATAAAGATAATATTGAATATTAAAACAGCATCAATACAGGTTTAGTTATTTCTGAGATTGCATCACACACACATACAGACATTGTTTTTCCTTTGAGCAGTATAATTTATGCGGTTTGAAGAATATTGATGTGCAAACTTGATTCTCAAGGTATTTGACATTTTCTGTGGCTTCTTTTGCGAAGACTTCTTAAGGTTAACATATTTATTAAAAAACGAAATAATAACTTAAAAAATCTCGTGGGTAACCACGTGAATTTTTCCGTCTGAAAGGTTAAGCTGCGCTTGCCACAGTCAGTTTTTAGATGGGTCACCATTCTGCTTACATCGGCAAACCCCTCGAATTTCAGAATACATACTAAAAAATATGTAGCGAAGCATCGCAAAAAAACTAAATTTTGGGCTCCTACGAATTTTCTATGAAAAACTAACCAACCCAGGCTGGGATTCTAAGCCATGACTTTACGCAGGGTAAAAAACTAATACCCGTTTTCACTAACACTAGTTGACACCTAAATAAAAGCACACTGTAGGATTTTCAACTTTCGGTTCTGAGTGACCTTTTAACTAGGCATTAATTTAGGTGTAGCCTGAGTTTTAGTAAAAACACTTCTTTCATTTCGGCTCGAACTATACAAGAACAACTCATGCTGTGGTTTTAATATAATGCTAGTAACTGAGAGTAGTGGTGACCCAGTGGTAACGGCCGCGATTTACGAGTTGTAGATCGTAGGTTCGAACCCAGACAGGCGCTTTACTTTGTGCAAAGTATTTCATCACCACTGCTCTCAAAACGGTAAAGAAAGAACATCTTGGGAAACCGGCATGTCATAGAACCAAAAATTTGAAGACATGTGACATCTACCAACGCGGACTGGGCCCGCGTAGTGGATTACGGCCCACTCCCTCTCACAGAGAGGAGGCCTGTGTCCCAGCAGTGGGAACATTATAGGCTGATTAAGATGCTAACGGCAGCAAGATGTTAACGGAGTCCAATCTCGGCTCATAAAAAGCATTTAATATTACAAACGCTTTCAGCCAATATTTGTGAGAATCTAACCCATGACCTTACGCCCAACAACCAACATTACATCCATTACACAACATTAAACAGTCTTAGTTTTGCCGTTAATAACTGTGATGCATTAAATATTGCAAAAACACCTCTCATGTATGTCGAGACAGGAGGTTAGCCTTCAATGTTATATTAAACCATCACCAATAAACCTGGTAATTGGTTGTAACTACTTTTTCTTTTACAACTAAAAGTAGATGATGATTGGGACTTCGTTTGCTTGCTTCTTCTTCCCAGCGATAGCACTAAGAAGTGGTGAAGGGCGGGCGTTTTTGGGGGACTGTCTTTTGTAATTTTGACGGTCGAAAAGTGCTGGTTCTCAGCCTAATTTGAATAAATGACTTTTGATTTCGATTTTGGACGCACATAAGGAATAAGTTTTATTAAAAAAAAGGCCGGCCAAGTGCGAGTCGGCCTCACACGCGAAGAGTTCCGTACCAAAAGGCAAAAAACGCCGAAAAACACACATTTTTTGTAAGGGGTCTCCATACAAAAAATGTGTGTTTTCGGCGTTTTTGCCCTTGATTTTTTACTAGCTTTATTTTATTTTTATTATTTATTGTTGTAGCGGTAATAGAAATACACACTCTGTGAAAATGTCAACTGTCTACCTATTACGGTTTATGAGATACAGCCCACTTACAGTCAGACAGACAGATGGACGAACGGACGGACGGTCAGCGGAGGCGAATTTAATGTTACGAGTATTTTAGTGCATGACACAAAGACACACACTCTAAAAACATAAATATATACATTTGTATATATATTTACTTGTACATAATTATTATTATTTTAAGACTGTTAGCTTTTTAAATTGTGTAAAATGTCAACGAATAAATATTTTTTGTTATTTAAAAATAGAACATAATATTTCACCTGTACTTTCCGAAGGGGTAGGTAGACGGGGAAGTCATTGCTATCCACCGGGCATAAAGCTAGACTCTGAGCTTCTAATGATCTCAAGAGAATCTAATATTAACAATCTTTGATGTTGGTAGGTACTCTCAAAAAATAGAGTATAATTCATCATTTTGAATTGTACCAACAAAAGACATCAACGCGCATACATTGAAAAAGTGCTTTTGAGCAAAAGATATAATTATCTTTTACTTTAAAAATGTTTGTAGTCTAATAAAAGATAACGTTTTTAAACAAAGTTTGTTTGTATGTACATTTGTCACCTCTAGTCTCTTAAACTAATAGACTGGCGTTAGACATACCTCGGATTTAGGTCATTAAACATATTTTAAGGTTAACTAGAATGTCAATTCAATAACAACAACATTTTAATAAATTAATCTACATCCATAAATTATGGAAATATGTATAGATTTTGCATTATATACTGATTTATGTTTTATTTTTAAAGTAAAAACTTCTTTGGCGGCGTTGTGCACGTTTGTTGTGATGGGTAAAAAATGTTAAACTCGCGTCAGGACACGTGACCTGATCGAAAATTCGTAAGACGGAGGGAGAGTAGACCGCATTCCAAAATATAAAAAATGCACAACGATAATATTCAAGTTTTCACTTTGCTGGAACTCCCGTAGTGCAACCCGTTTTTTTTTATATAAGTAGCTCGTTAAGAGTTAAGAGGAGAGCAGTGGTGGCCCAGTGGTAACGGCCGCGGCTTACGAGTCGTGGGTTCATACCCAGCCAGGCGCTTTACTTTGTGTAAATTTTTGATCATCACTGCTCTCAAAACGGTGAAGGAAAACATCGTGAGGAAACCAGCATGTCTTAGAACCAAAAATACGAAGACATGTGACATCTACCAACCCGCACTGGTCCCGCGTGGTGGATTACAGCCCACTCCTTCTCGAAGAGAGGAGGCCTGTGTCCCAGCAGTGGGAACATTAAAGTCTGATTATGTAACTCGTTAACACCATTAAAGAGTAATAAATATCTATTTAAATGTAATTTTACGAAAACAACAACACTTAAACGCTGTTCGAAAGTTCAATAACTGCTAAGTATGGCAACCAGCGCAGCGTCACCTCTACCCACCAATTTTAGCGCCATCTATACAATGTTCAAAACTGTTAAAATTTTTTGAGACTCAAATGACTATCGCCCCGGTTCGGTACTATGAGTTGCATGAAGCCTTCAAAGTACATGATAGAAGTAATAGATGGCGCTGTGTGGATGGGTCACTATATGTGCCTGAGCAGTACATAAATTTAAGTTTTTATAATAATAAGTTATCTTTCAAAATCATACGGTCTTATTACAAAATAAGGTACTTTAGACCCAGCTTAAAAAAACAAACTATTTATTGAAATAAGGACCTAAAAGTAATCGAAATACAGTTGTTACCGTAAGAAACGGAAAAATATTTTATTAGGTAAAGTAAACACACCCTCACACACACCCTCGCTCCACATTCACACACTACTACCTCACAAAATTTTCAATACCCTAAATTACTATGTCTATTGTAATTTCTGCATGCTGAAAATTATCGTGTTTCATTTAAAAATTTTAGTTGGTATAAAAAATATAATGTATGAATTCGGAGACGGCGCTGAAATCTGACATACAGGTTTTTATAACACTAATTTATTTCAATAAAGATTTTATTATTATTATGTCGTTTTCTTATTTTAATACATTTTTAAATATTAGTATAAAAAAAATATAAAAAAAATTGTGATCCACCGGTGTCGGGAGCAGGGTCCAAGGTACCGGTGGTTAGGGCTCCAGAGACAGAAACCTCCTCACAATGCGAGCAGTATCGAAGAGTACTGCCTTCTGAATCAGGCCCTTGATCCAATCGCCTAACGAGAGCCTCGATACATGTTGATGTTGTTATTATTATTTATTATTTTACCTACATGTATAGGTGCATGTTGTCCAAGTAATTTTCCCCAATATCAACCCTTTTAGGAATATATTTGAGACAAAAAGTAGCCCATGTCCTTCCCAGGCTGCCATCTATCTTCGTACCAATTTTTAAAGAAATCCGTTCAGTAGTTTAGGCGTGAAAAAGTAACATACAGACAGTTACTTTCGAATTTATAATATTACTAGCAGCGCCCCGCTGTTTCTCCCGCATAAGTTTCAATTCCGTGGGAATATCGGGTTAAAAAGTATCATATGTGTTAATCCTGGTTATAAACTATCTGTGTGCCAAATTTCATCCAAATCAGTTCAATAGTTTTTGCGTGAAAGAGTATCAAACATCCATTTATCGAATTGAGTTCAAAATTGAAAAATACATTTCTTTATCCATATTAGATTTGGTTTTGTAACAAGACAGATCGAGTCTAGATTGGTAATCTATTTTTTTATTATAACTTTGTAAGCAAATTCTCTTATGGTATTGTTGTAGGTAGGCGATGTTGTAAATGATATATTTTTAATTATCTGATTAGTATCAACTCGACATTTATGCAACAATCTAACTGCTAAATGTGGGACGGTCTAGTTATAATTCGACAGAAAGATTATGTTTTGGATAATTCTTTAAGTCGTGTGTTAGGTATTACATAAGCTGACTGCCTGGTTGGTCTAGCTGTCGCAAGCAAAGAATGTTTAGTTGTATATTCACTTTAAAAATAGATAAATAAATTAAAATAAAATAAATATTTATGGGCTTCCACACAACAGACGTGATTTTTATAGATAATGGTACGGAACCTTTCGTGCGCGAGTCGACTCGACTTGGCCGGTTTTTTTTTATCTGCCATTAATTATGACGCGTACCGACCGCGAGGGCTGCTTCGAGGTGGCCTGGGAAAAGAGTTCTGTGAAAAATTGGGGACTGGAAGGATTTTAGACAGTGCATGCCCAGCAGCGCGACAATATACGCTAAATAATAAAACCGGCCAAGTGCGAGTCGGACTCGCGCACGACGGGTTTCGTACCATTATCTATAAAAATCACGTCTGTTGCATGGGAGCCCCCTTAAATATTTATTTTATTTGGTTTTTAGTATTTGTTGTTATAGCGGCAACAGAACTACATAATTTGTGAAAATTTAAACTGTCTAGCTATCGCGGTTCTTGAGATACAGCCTGGTGACAGACAGACGGACGGACAGCGAAGTCTTAGTAATAGGGTCCCGTTTTTACCCTTTGGGTACGGAACCCTAAAAACTATGAGCACAGTGATCCCTCTTGGATTGAAGAAAATGTTACCTAACATAAGTTACTATACAGAAATGTATTTATCGTGAAGTTACCTACATCTTTATAACAAAAAAAAAACCTAAATTCAGGTATGCTTACGGGGAAATGATAAAAAAAACAGCACAAATACAAAAAAAAAAACATATTTTATTAACATACAAAAAACATTAAATAAAAGACAATAAGTCTAACAATAAATAGATTTACTCTCTAATCACGTAATCCTTATAATTACTAACAATATGGACCACATAGTCCTTGGGAATCCTAATTTAGGACTTTACGAGTATTCTGTTACTTTTACCCTTACAGGGTAAAGTTACCCATAAATATTTACGTTGGGGTAATTATGATATATCACATAATGATTATGATAATGATATTACCCTGGTATTTTATAAATAATGTTTCTTCCGATGAACCATTGCAATAAAATTGATATGATTTGATGTGAAAAATATACCTTGTTTTTATTTTATTTTGGTTGTATTGACGAGATCGCAGTGATATCAGAATTATGATAATATTATCATCATGATTTTAAAATTGCTGTGTATGAATGAATGATTAATATCAAATATCGTGATGATCATAGACAGAAAAAAGTGACATTATGCTGTGATGAGAAATATGAAAATGATGAAACTTGAATTAATTATGAGATGTCTAAATAAATGATTTTTTAACAACTATGTTCCCGCGTAAGACGTCTTTTCCATGATTGAGTATTTATGAATACCTTTTTATGGAAAGATAATTCATCTATGATGGCATGTAATTTAATGTGATATGAGTGAGATGAGGCAATATTTCGTGTGACAACAACACTGACTAATGACATCATGATTCTTATGAGGGATGACAATCAAGCGAGTCACGGTTGACAAATGGTTGAGCGTGTTTGCAGATGTCATGATGTAAATGACATGACATGCGTTGGATGCAATGAACAAGAAACTTAATGACTCATGAATGAATGATCGATTAATTGAACGAATAAATGATTTAAAGAATGATCGTTGATTCGATGATTCCATGAATGAGATGAAATGTAGCTGAGACAGACTGGATGCGGAGTGGAGGACAGGGTGGTGTGGCTCAGCCTGGGAGAATCCTATGTCCAGCAGTGGACTGCGGTGACTGATTGAATGCAACATAAGTAACGTGTGAATATCGAGTGAATTGGTGATAACACATGAGTTATTACGGTTTGATACTGAATGAATGATTTTAATGTTTAGTTTTTTGAAAGAATGGTGGAATTATTCGGATGATCATGATAATTGTGAATGATTAAAAATATTATGGATTTGTATGATGTGATTTTAATGATGGTAATTTATAATAATATGATCCCATGAACACAAACACAAACTTGAACACAAAGTTTTTTTTGATCTTTCTCCATCCACACTATTTACAATAAGTTATTACGTTTCTATTTCTTTACCAGGCACACATATTTGTAGACTCCGAGTATTTTCTTTTTATGATTAATTTCTATGTATAATTTATGGATTGATCAGTTTGTCAATCCAGGTAAATGTTCTCGTCCGCAGCCTTCGCCCTTCTAGCTTCATTATGAATGAACTTGAATGATTGATTGTGAATGAATGATTAAGCGAATGAAGAATTGAATAATGAAATATTCATTGATTGTAGCAGTGAATGTTACGTAAACGAAAGTTCTAATGAATGGATGATTTAAAGATTCATTGAAAAACTCTCTTATTCAATGTTTCATCTTGCTTTTTCCTGTGTTTTAAGGTTTAAATGACATTTCCATTTCTAATTTTTTAAATAATTTTAAATTACACATTCATACACATACATTATTTTAAATTACTTTTTTTATTTAATGAAAGGGTTCATAAGTTTGTCAATCTAGGGCAAAAACTTTTGATGTTGGTTTAACTCTAGACAAATAATATCGTCCACAGCCGGGCCTATTTGGGCGCTTCGCTCTTCTAACTTCATTGCGAATGAATACGAATAAATGATTTTCTGAGTGATTTTTTGATTATATGAATGATTGAACAATTTGAATGGTTTGAATGAATTTTTGATTATTATGTATGATTAAACGAATGGATGATGAAATGCCATCTGAGGCTTTTTGTGTTTCTTAAATTTTCATCATACTAGTAGATCCTAATAACAATTTATGTGTTATGTTCCTATACAAGGCACTCATTTTTATACCTTGAGTATTTTTTCTCACAGTATTTTTTGAAGTGAAAACTTCTTTAGCGATGTTGTGCACTTTTTTTGTGATGGGTAAAAAAAATTAAAATCGCGTCAGGACACGTGACCTGATGGAAAATTCGTAAGACGGAGCTCGCGTTAGGACACGTGACCTGATCGAAAATTCGTAAGACTGAGGGAGAGTAAACCGCATTCCAAAATATCAAAAATGCACAACGTTAATATTCAAGTTTTCACCTCTGCCGGCACTCCCCGAGGGCAACCCGTTTTTTTTTTAATCTAGGGTTTGCCCAAGTGTTTAAGCCAGGTCACAAAATTCTGTATTTTAGTATATGTAAAGGCAAAGGTAGATGTTCTCGTCCACACTCCCACGACACCAGGCATAAGAGAATGCTTGGTTCTTCGAGCTTTATTGCGAATGAATACGAATGTATGATTCTCTGAGTGAATTTTCGATTAAATGAATGATTGAACAAATAATGGACTTGGATGACTTTTTGATAATATGAATGTATGATTAAATGCCATCTGAGGCTTTTTGTGTAGGTATTCTTATTTTTTTTTAATCCTAGTCAATACTATTTACAATGTTTAAATTATGTATCTCTTCAAGGCACTCATTTTTGTAGACTCTGAGTATTTCTTATCTTAAATTATTATGTTAAACATCTAAGGGTTAACGAGTTTGTCAATCCAGGGCACAAACTTCTGTATGTTGGTATAGACGCCAGGTAAATGCTCTCGTCCGCAGCCGATGCCCCAGGACACGAGGCCTATGAGGGTGCTCCGCCCTTCTAGCTTCATCGTGAGCGGGCCTCCGCTGTCACCCTGGCAAGAGTCACGACCGCCCTGTAAATGTGGAAATGAGATGGTAGATGATTGTATAGTAAATATCATGAAACTTCGAAGGACAGGAATAAAAGACAAGAGTAACATTCATGTAGGGATTTCCAGCTATAATTAATTAACCGGAAAAGTTCAGAGGTATTACCCTCCGACCAAACACAATCTCGATTTATTAATTGCAAAATTATAATATTGTCGGACTAATAATGTTGAAAGTTACGGGGTACGGTACATACAATCTAACTGAGAATTTCCTGGTTTTCATTTGTGGTGCCAGAAATGTTGAATACCAGAAGGCCAATTCTCGTAATTTAAAACGTTCAAAATCTAGTCGCAGTGTCATCTCGGCGACAAACTAATGTCAAAAACTTGTCAAAATGTAGGGAAATTTGAGGTATTTTTGACAGATTGAGACTGAGATCAGACTGTGAACGTTCTTAAAATTACGAGAATTGCCCCTCTGGTTAGAAACCAAGCCATAACAAGTCAAGTAGGCAAGTAAAGCGATGTATGTGAATACCACTTTCAATGTAGATAATATAACCTGGTTTCACATCTGAAGCACCTAATAGGGTGAAGCCGTTGGATCAGGCTTGGCAGTTAGCAATAATGATATTACCTCTTTATATCCCGCACATAAGAACACATCATGTATGGTTTCCCGTCGTCCCGCTGCCCTGAACCATCGCTGACAACGCTCGTTCGGAATCACTTCTACGTCTACTTCCTGAAATTACAAAAAAAAAAATACTTGAGTTCCATAGGTCAAGGCAGGTAAGATTATTTTTTAAACAAGCGCCTCGAACTATAGCACTGTTATATTTTTGCCGAAATACACAGCCACCGAATAGACCAAACCGAAGTATCAGTACGTTAAAAAAGCTCGTGTGTCATACGGGTAACGAACCAGGGCCTGTCAAACTTTTTCACAGCGTCAAGTATAAATAAACACAAATGGACCCAAAATGTAACCTTGAGGAACGCCGGATAATTTATTCTCTCGGGCTAGTTAGAGCGTACATCTTTGCAAAGTAGCTAGTAATAGAACGATGACAAAGGCCAAGGATGGCGATCAATGACGTGAGATTGGAAAGGCCTACTTCCAACAGTGGACTGCTATAGACTGATAATGTCGAAAGCCTGATTTATGTCCAAAAATATTCAATTCTACTACGGTATGAGCTGTTCTCACATAATCGGTGTCGATAAAAAAGGAGAAGAATTACCTGTAACACAGAAGGCACAGAGCTCTGTCCGTGCCTTGTTCGTCCCCACCCAGCGACGGTCGCCATCTTGCCCGCTAACTTCATCTGTTTCTGCGGTAGACACACCTGGAAACAAGGGATTAGAGTTTAGTTTGATTAATATTATCATCAGAACAGATGGTGGAACTAATGTTTCTTGGAGTTTTAGTAGAAATAGGTCTCAATACCTACTACTACTAAAACTCGGTGTTCGCTAGTCTTACCGAAAACCAAATGCTATGAGATACTGTTAAAAAATAAAGATTTCAAAATCAAAAGTGAACTCAAGGAAATTCACTCCAATTAAGCTTGTAAAAATGGGGGGCCTCCGCCATAATGTCGTTATGTCTGTTTTTATATTTCAGGTATTGTCGTATTAATGTCTTCCATATTATTACATCGTACCAATCCCAAGGAGAGATAGTTAAGTTCCAGGAGTCTTGTTAAATAATACAATGCAATAGCTTGAATACAATGAATTTGAAGTTGTGTGTTTGATGCTAATTGGCTCTGAATAATCTCTTCGCTTTATATACTATTCTAATATTTGATTATCTCAGCCATGCTGTATCTTTAATATTTATTAGTTTATCGTTAAAGTTACTTACTGGTAAAATATGCTGTTTGAACACAACCCCCCTGTCCAGCTGCACTAAAGCTACGTCGTTCCTGAAGTCAGCTGGCTCGTATGACGGGTGCACCTCCTTCCGTTGTACCGCGTACTCCTCGTGGGAGTATCTCTCGCCGGAGTCCCGGACGTCCCATTCTCCGAGACGGACTCGAAGTTGGTTGTTTGGTGTGCTAGAAGGTGAAAAGAAGTATTCTAGAATAGTTCTTATTTCGACTAAAACAAAGATTACTATTGAAATCACCCGACTCCAACAAATCGTTTGAGAAAAGTGGTAGGTTAGTACTATAATAGTGGTGTGAGGAGCAGGGTGTAAATTTCACTCATCCTCCATAGAAAAGGAAGGATCCTCCGACCAGACGGGTGTTGTGTATGGTGCCTGCCCGACAATTTATGTTGGGACGTTGTATATATACTAGTTGCACGTAAAATTCTATTCGTGCTTTGCAGGATTTTGCGTGACGTCAGAATGATGCGCAGTTCGCATGTGGCGGTGTAGATCCCGCTACAGTACAGTCAATCGCACATCAATGACAACAATGGGCACTTTTTCAAGTATTACTAGGTACTGATGAGCAATTGGCCGTACTAATGAACAGACCGTCATAGAACCTTTGTCTATTACAATTAATTTAGTGTAGCTCACAATTCTGACCACTGAGCCATATTTTTGAGTAAAAAAAAAGCGAAATTGATTCGACGCAACTTATACACTACTAAGCCTTCTACACAATTATTGCTTAGTCATCAATTAGTCTACACACGACCACATCAATCACAAATTGCGTTAAAAACTATGATGATTCAGCAGTCAATCAAACATATTTCAAAACCGTCTCGCAGTTAGAACGGATGTAGAATGTAGCTATTAGCCAGTCATGTTAGAACGTCTGTTATGTAAGATAGATTAGTCTAACAGAGTCTAACTTATAGTCATTCATCATCCTTGGCTAGTTTCAAGTGATTTGAAAATGGCATCTTGCCTAACGCGATGCAATGATGATTTTACAACTGCCTCGTTGGACTCGTGGTCGCGAGCGGGACTGCTGAGCGTGGTGTCCATTCCCAGGTTGGGAAAGTGTTATTGTGTTTTTCCATTAGGAATATTATGAAACACCCCCTTTGTGTGCCTCGAAAAGCACGTTAAGCCGTTGCGTTGATTCGTTTATAACGTTCTTACTGCTACGGTAAAGGCCTCCTCTCGGCGAGGAGTGGGCCATATTCCACCACGCAGCCCAGTGCGGATTGGCATAAGGAATCTGCATAATGAAATCTACACTGGACAGGTTTTAGCCATCTGTTTTATGCCAGGGCCTGTATCTTGTAGATACATTTTAAATTTTGTGATATATGTGCTTTCTAAGTCAACGTTGAAACCTGAAGGCTAATTCCCGTAATTAAAAACGTTCAAAATCTAGTCGCAATCTCATCTCAGCGACAATCAATGTCAAAAATTTGGGGAATTACAGGTAAGTATGTTTGACAGATTGACACTGAGACCAGACTGTGAACGTTCTTAAAATTACGAGAATTGCCCCTCTGAACAGCGTTTATATGTTTGTATTGCGTTCAGATTCAGGGTTCAGAAGCGATTTAAGACCGCAAGCATGGTGATCACTGGTCATCGAATTTTATGAAGAACTCTTGTCTTACACAATAACTGACTGTTAGGGGAAAGTGGGGGAATTGAGAACGGCGGGTAATTGGGAATAGCTAGGTAAGTAATACTTTCCCCCGCACTACACCGCTCCGCACCCGTTCAACTGTCGCGTACGCACTGAGGGGGGCTAGACGCGTCTGTTGAACGGGTGCGGAGCGGTGTAGTGCGGGGGAAAGTATTACTACAACTTACTATTCCCAATTACCCGCCGTTCTCAATTACCCCACTGTCCCCTAATCATTACAGTCATAACCTTTCATTAAAAAACCCGGCTAGAATAATCTAAACTCAAGTTTCAAAACAACAATCTGTCAGAACGGATGTAAAAACGGACATAGTAATTCATATATTAGAATGTCTGTTACATAACACATTACCTAACGCAGTTACCATCACAATTAAAAGTTCACTTTATTTTTATTAAAGTAATGAATAAAATACACGGTACACTTTTGACTTTCAATTTGGTTGAATCAACCAAAGTAAGTGATGTAATCATTTTTTTTATTTTTATTATGAGCTTTCATACCTTGATTTCTTTATTTTGGTTGAACTGTGTTATATGGCCAATTGGCCATAAAGCTTTGCGGTCAACTGTCACACATAGGCATGTCTCAAACATATAAACATCCAAATTGAGAACCTCCTCCTTTTTGAAGTCGGTTAAAAAGAGACTGTGACCTCTGATTTTGTTTCGGCCTTTCTTCTCAGAGTAGTCAGATAGGAAACGCCGACCTCATCTAGCTTATTAGAATAGACAATTTCATTTCATAATGGCCGTCCATATTAAGTGTTAAAAAAAAGAAAAATTGTTTATTCTGTACAAAAAAACGCACATTACAAATAAAAAAACCGGCCAAATGCTAGTCGGACTCGCGCACCGAGGGTTCCGTACAATTTAAAATTATTAAAAATATTTTTATTATGTGATGTAACTAAAAATTTACGGTTTTCGCAAGTTTTCCTTTATCTGTGCTATAAGACCTTGCTTCGTACCAAATTTCAAGATTCTGAGTTCACGGGAAGTACCCTGTGGGTTTTGATTCCCTTGCGAGTGTTGAAAATTTGCGGCATAAACGGCTGTATCTTGCGAGGTTTCCTAGGATTCCTTTCGAGGTACGGAACCCTAAAAAAGACATAGTTTGTTTATATTTTATATACACAAACAACGTATTCAAAAGCCTCGTACGCAAGCATTAAAAAGTTGACAATTTTGTCCATTGTCACCTTGATATTTTGACACCTTTATTTACTGGTTCACCAGTCATTTATTCAAATTAGGCTGAGAAACAGCATTTTTCAAACGTCAAAATTACAAAAGACAGTCCCCCAAAACGCCTGCCCTTCACCACTTCCTAGTGCTTCCGCTGGGAAGAAGGAGTGGCGCAACAAACTCCCCAGCAGCACAGCTGTCTGTTCAGTTAGAAAATACTTGATTGTATACAATACTAGGTATGTAAAGTTAAGTATTTGAAATTCATCCTTTTTCATTTTCAAACGGCAGATTTTCATGACGGTCATTATAATGTGACGGAACCACTTTCTTAGGAAACCAAAGCTCAACACTATGAGTCTACCGACCCACTAAAAACGTGAAAGTCGGTAATTATGAATAAAAATAGACTAGACTGAAATGTAGGTGAAGTTTCAGTTAGGTTCAAAAAAATTGAGAAATTAACGTTAATGATCTTTGGGTTTTTTTGGGACGATGTTTTTGTGGCGGCGCGGCGTGAAATTAAGAAATTTCTAGCAACTTGAAAATGACTAAAAAAAGCTAAAACCGATACGAAAATTGTATTAAAATCTGCGACGGAAAGCTGAATTTTGACATTTAATAAAGATCCCTCCACAACTTTCTCATGTAGGTACCTACATTTTAATTTCAAGTCGGATCAGTTTTAATTTTATTAGACAATTATTATTGTCCTTACTCTAAAAAAAAAACGAAAAAGTTAAGAAGAACAATGCAGTCAAAGATTTTGTCTTATTAATTACAATACAACACAAGTGTGTTGTATTGTAATTAATGAAAAACTAAAATCAAATAAAATGTTGTGACATACATGATGGTGTGGGTACAGTCACGAGCAAAAGTATGTATACACTCGGCTTTATACAAAAGCGATTTACTCCTTTATTTTTGAATGAAATTGTATGTTGTTACGAACATAGCATTTTCGAACCCTTAGGTTTATGTAATGTGTCGTACTTCAACGTTGCATTTGTTATTTCACGAAAAAATCGCAGTTGAAAGTTGCCAAGTGTTGATATATTGGTGCTCGTGACTGTACACAATTATGTATGTCACAACATTTTATTTGATTTTGTATGAGCTTTTCTGTATTATTTACATACATTTAATTAATTCTCTCAATTTATTACAACGGACACACGCATGTGTGACACATGTGTTTGTTATTCCAGCGTATGGCACTCGTGGGTTGCAGCTGAAAATCAGCGTCAGGTGGTACACCTTGTGTTGTCATCTGACATTATGCTGAGCTGAGGCCCTTTTGGCATTAAAATCTTTGTTTTCTGTTTGTATAGTTCTATTTGGGTCTGGGTGTTTTTCTATCTATAATATGTATGTATTTACAAAAAAAAAAAATTGTATATAAGTAGTTTATCAGCCATCTTGTTACCATAACACAAGCATTAGGTTGCTTAGCTTGGGACAAATGGTGCTGTGTGAAATGTCCTGGGATATTTATTTATTTATTTATTTAGTTAGCGTCGTCTGCGAGACTTCTTTCGTGAAACGGAATTTTGTGACCGCTCACCACTTTCTTAGGAAACCAAAGCTTTAGGAAACATAAGAATACTCACGTGGCAACACAATGAGCCGCTGTAATCACCCATCGATCCGATATCAGCGCTCCTCCACACGCCAACTTCTTGCTCAGAAACCCAGACTTGATCAGCGCGGCTTGCCAGGGATGTGAACCGAAACCCGTGGAGTGACCTCCCACGATACGGTTGGAACGGGTGAAGTGTTCACCGCAACCTGTGAATATGATGGTGGTGGTTTAGAAGGGGGGACAGAGATGGATGTTGATAGAAAGAGATGAAGAATGATCTGTCAGCGAGGGTAGGAAAACTAATGACTGTAAGGTTTGAGATTATTATCAAATAGATATATATATGTTGTGTGTTGTGTATATCTGAATATATGTTGTGTTCTTATCATAATAAATGCGAGAGATGCAAGTATTAACTGATTTGAAGTAAGAGAAACCAAACCTATACCCTGTCCATTAGGTAAACCGTTTTTTGACAGATGGAACTAGTGATTGCAGCAACACACAATACATTGATTGATACACGTACGGTATTATAATGTCTGTAAGAAGCCATAAATAAGTTAATTCAATAGGATAAGGCAGTTTATATTTTTATTTTATTACGCATCTTAAAGTTAACTTTTACGTAATCTGGAATATGTACGTTCTAAGACAGCTGTCAAAAAACGGTTAACCTAATATGGACAGGGTATAGTGATTTTTTGAAGGAACCTTTCATGACCCGTCCTTTCTTAAGAGCCAGAAACGGTAGATAGTTAAATGTCTCAAGTGGGTCTCAAAAGGTTACATGATTCCGCTACGCTCTTGAAAGATAATTAAAAAGTGCTTAATATACATAATAATACAAAACTTTTGTACATAAATACACCAAGAGAAAGTAAACTGAAGAAGTATTACTTAATCGGAAATAAGCCAGATTTCAATAAAATTTCGATTCCTTTTTACGGCATCCTATAAGCAAATGAAAAAATTACGAAAGTCATTTATAAAGCTTTCATTTCACTTTTGAATGGACCAATAAAATTCTTCATTAATGTCTTGATTTTAATGTTTAACTTTATGAACGGAGACCTTTTCGAAATATTATAATTAATCATTCAGTTTATTGGTACTGCTAATCTTAATTTACCGTTTAAACGCCGCAGGAGCAGACACAATAAAACAATTATTATTGTGGCTCGCGTTGATTAACGTTACGGCAAGTTAATCATTATGACATTTAATTTAACCTGATTGCCTTCAAAGTAAGAGTGAACAGGCATCATTTGGGCATGGTCGTTCCATCATAGACCCCATCCATTGCTTTCGAGGCGTGATCACGGTCAAAAGCAGGCACATTCACCAATTTAAAAAAAATAGATGTCTTGGGTAAAAGTTGTAGATATATCTTCCAAGACTGAAATAAAAATTTTAGAAGGTATGCGCGACGACTTATCAAGCAATACATTTCCAGTATAAGCTGAATTCTTATTGTATGAAAAAACTTATACAATGCGAGATCAGATAAAACTAGAACTGCATTGCCTGATATGCCGCAGTGTGTATTTCTTACAATAATCGAAATCTAATCAAATTTCCTTCAAAAAAGGTTTTATAAGATAAACTGTTGGCGTTTGTCCGGAATAGCCCCTGCTAAAGAAAAGTAAAAACCATTTACATAAAATATATACATAACATACAAAATAAAACAAATAATTATACACAACAACAAATTATTAACACATAAACTTAATTCATAAAGCGTGTGCTGTACCGTGCTTTGCCTAAGTAATTTTGCTTTCATGCAACGTCAACTCAAAGTCACTTTGTTCAAACGTAACTTTACTTTAAAGCCACTTTGTTGAAAAACGTTGCTTCAAAGTCACTTTGTTCAAACGTAACATTACTTCAAAGTCACTTAGTCGAAAACGTTACGTCCCTTCAAAGTCACTTGGTCGAAAACGTTATGTCCCTTCAAAGTCACTTTGTCATAAACGTTACGTCCTTTCAAGGTAACTTTGTTGTCAATCAAATGATTAAAAAATTGACGTTAACGGTGCGTGATGATTATGGAAACGCAGTGCAGGTAAAAAGCAGAAAAAGAAATAGGATGGGCAACGAAACTCAAAATTGTTTTAAGGACATAAATTTTATTTAGGTATGATGCGAAAAAAAGACACAAAAAATTGTCTTCTTCAAATTTTTCTCATAGTAAAATGATTTCAGGCAACTTTGCTTCAGGATTCAGGGTTGTTTTAATTTGTTTGCAATTTTGGAATAATTATCTGTAAGTATCAGAGAAAATAGAAAAATGTTTTCAGTTAAAAATAATTTAATGCATACCAATACATTTAAAAACAAATCTTGAGTCCCATCGCCAAAAAAATTAGAAAAAAAAATACAAAAGTAATGCCTAGTTCACAAAATCTCACCGGGAAAACTAGGTCTCGTCGGCTTATGGTTCGTGTGTACTGGCACATAATCATCATCACCTTGAACATTATTGCCATCATGATAATCCGGCTTATAATAGTCATCAGGTTTTTGCGTACTACCCTCATGGTACGACGGTTTTACGTGATAAAAATGATTTTGGTTCCAACTCGGCCGGTTGTTACCGGTTTCATCCAGTTCGGGGTGGTTTGTGTCCGGTTTTTGGTGGTAATTCGGCTTTGCGTCAGTGTATATGATTATTGGGTCCTCAAATTGGTTTGTGTTGGTCTGGTAATCGTAGTTTTCGTGTGGGAATGTTCCGATCAGTTCTATCAGATCACCTGGTGGAAGTTTTGTGGTTTAGTGGTTTGGAGTTGAGTAGTTTGTGTCTTTAGATTATGGTTGGAGTAGAAATGTGATGAACTCGCAGTTTATAATGGGGAGGTATGTCACATGTAGGTATATTGTTGCAAATAGCATCACTATAAGATACTATAATATATGTAGATATCTATAGATCGGCGAGCATTCCCCTTTATGCTGTCAAGTGTTGATAAGTTTGGTTTGTTTTTTTTTTGATTAGGTTCTGTAATTGTTGCAGTTCATTTTTGTCTTTGGTTACGAGATAAACGTCATCCCACGCCCTTTGAGGAAAACATAAATTAAACCCAAGCGTATATTTTTGGTCCTTCAAAAACATATTACTGATATATCAACGTTAAAATATTTCTTCCCTTACATAATGTTAAGATAGTGAGCCTAAATCGTCTACGTCGTCGTCGTCGTCTATTTCCATTGTTAAAGCTTCGAATTTCGACGCCCGGAAGCGTCGCAAGCACAACTGAAGGCCAATTCTCGTAATTTAAAACGTTCAAAATCTAGTCGCAGTCTTCTCATCTTGGCGACAAACAAATGTCAAAAACTTGTCAAAATGTAGGGAAATTAGAAGCATTTTTTGACCGATTGAGACTAAGATCAGGCTGTGAACGGTCTTAAAATTACGAGAATTGCCCCTCTGGTATATTCTATAACAATCCTATCGTAAAACTTAGGTGAAGTGAACTGTCATTCCTTCTAATTCTAGGGATTGGCTCTATTGCCAGCTCACTTCACCTAAGTTTTCACTGTGGGATTTTTACAGAATATACTAAACATACTATCGACAGGTGGGCCATCTACCAGTAACATTAGGTACGCAGTTTCTGGAACCCCTTAAGCAGTCCTGAGAGGTCGTTATATTTTTGTTCGCGGTGGGATTTTTACAGAATAGATAAGCTAATCTTTGTGACTAACAAAGCCCCGAGCTCCTAGTAAGGCACATATACCTTGAAAGTCTTCCAAACCCACGTGTCACACCACAGACTAATAGCACCCGTCAAGCCGTCACGCCTAACAGCCTCGCATTTAGAGCCCACAGCTTAAAGCCTGAGAAATCGAGCCCCGAGTGAAAATTGGAGAGAAAGTAGTGTCCATTGGAGCGGCAACACAATAGTATGTAATGCTGAGGACTTGGCCGTTATAGGGAGGGGTTAGTAATTATGGGATTATGTAAGGTTGGGGCGGCGGGTTTCCGGCAGTTGGTGAAGACGAGACGTAAGGTCTGCAGGGTAAAAGATCAAAATTGGAGTTTTAAAGTAGGTAGGTAATCCTACTGTGTCTATACTGCCATCGTGCCTACCATCGTACCTATGTGTTTGGCACACAAAAGTTACTAGGGGTATAACTCGTATATGACCACAGAGAGGGGCGTTTTTATGGGATATGCCTGCTACATTATCCTAAACTAATACAACTTGTGTAAGTCAGAATCTACATACAATGACCAAAAAAGCGACGACTCTATTAAGTTTAAAGGGCCCCATAGTTATTGTAAAACTGTCAAACCCAATTTCTAAGTTCTAGTTAAGTCCCAAAATAATGCCCACATGATGATGATTTGCATTGATCATAGAGCGATCCATTTTCTGCTGTACCTTAACTATGAAATCCATCAATGAGCGTCCATCAAGTAGCGTTGAAGCTTTACAAACTTTGGCCTAACCGATGACCACACGCATAAAATAATCAGACTATAATGCTCCTACTGCTGGGACACAGCCATAATCAACCACGCGGGCCCCGTGTAGGTTGGCAATATCTTCGAATTTTTCCTTCTAAGACATGCCGGTTTCCACTTCTCTAGAGCAGTGATGACCACATGCTAAAGAATAAATTAAAGCCAAATTAGCCCATCACACATCTTGATTGCAACACCCATTGTAAAACAATTGACGCTCATTCAATGCGTTTTGAATAAATTATTATCAATCAGCTGAAATCGTGAAAGTGTGAAATTTTCATTACGCCATACATACATAGGTATGTACAGGTAAGATGTATGTGTGTGTGGGAGGTAAGGCTGCGGAAATAAATACGTGGAATTATCTTGTGCTGTCGAGCAATCAGTGCGTAAAGTTGTTAGGTTGTGTTGTAAGGTAGGAGCGGGGCGTTTTGGCATTTGGAATTGACGAAATTTTTTTTGATTTGAATTTAAAGCATGGACATAAAGTGACTCGTTCTCAACTAAATTAAAAACTTAGGTAAATAAAAGTAAAATAGCATGTTAGTAGTAGGAATATTAAAAAAAAACTGCATCTTGTATTGCGCTAGCACGCGCAAGTAAACATTATCAAAACTATCATACCTACTTTAAAATAATATCGACTCACTGTTCTTGAGGCAGCGGTTTCTGATGGCTCTTATTCATACTATATAATTTTCTTCAAATTGATCGAACATTGATCATAACGCTTTCATCAAATAGGTTCTGCCTACGTAAAAATCTTGAATAGTTTACAATTCAAACCGCTCTCGCTTCTGTCCCTAACTCGCACCACACTAGAGAGAGTGCATCGTATGTGACGTTTTATTTCGTAACCCCATACAATGTCACACGTTCTGTCACTTCTAAGGAACTATTGCGATCTCTACAAAAAATGTCGCAATGTCATCATTTGACCTCGAAAGGATGTTAGCAGAAGATTTACTCGTTTATTGACGCTTATTTACTAGTTTCTGACCTTTTATAAGTGCCCATATTGGTTTATGCGAAATAAAATATTTAGATTTAGATTTTGACTGATGTAAAAAGACCATCATCAACCATTCTTTTCCCAGCTCAGCCTTTTCCTAATTATGTTGGGATCGGCTTCCAGTCAAACCAGATGCAGCTGAATACCAGCATTTTACATGGAGCGACTGCCTATCCACTCCACAACGCAGTTACTGGGTAATACGATACCCCTTGGTAAAACTAAAACTCTGATGACTGACTGACTGGTGTAAAATGACCGTGAAAATAATTTTAATTGAAGACACTATACGTACCTATTCTTCTGTAGTTTACGTAGGCACAGCTTTATGATTATAAGCTCTATGACTTTTCTAATAATGATCAGTTTTGTACAAGGATCATGACTGCCACTGTGCCACGGTGTCCTTCCGCCAATGCCTATCATACTGCGATAACTCAAGCAAGCTTGCAAGTTTATTTTAAATAAAAAAACCGTGTAGGTACAATAGTATCAAAAGCTGGTTAGTATAGTAAGACGTGACATTTTGTAGTATTTATACACGATATAAGTAATATACGAGCTATGTTTGGAGTCTCTCTGAGGGATAGAATCCGGAATGAGGCGATCCGGCAGAAAACCTAAGTTGTCGACATAGCTCACAGAATAAGCAAGCTGAAGTGCCGTAGAACCGATGACCGTTGTGGTCACCGTGTTCTTGAGTGGAGACCGAGAATCGGCAACCGTAAGGTAGGACGCCCTCAGGCTAGGTGGAGCGACAATCTTCGCAGGGTGGCTGGTAGCAGCTGGATGAGAGTTGCCGAGAATCGAGCTAAATGGCGTGCAATGCAACAACAACAGTGGCCTGCTGTAGGCTGATAATGACGAAGTAATATACGCCAGTTCAGAAGGCATAACATCGTATAAAAAGTTCGCGACTCCAATGACTCACGCGTATTCCGCTCCGCTCGTATACATGCTCGACTTACTTGCAATATGTACAATATTGTCTTCAACTTGCGCCACATAGGAGAGAGTGTACTATGCAGGTATGTCGCTTTATTTCGTAACCGAAAACAATGTCACACTTATACCAGTTTTGTCACTTCTTGTCGACAAATTGTGACATGGCAACATTTCATTGTTTTGTTATGGCGATTCCTGTTATGTATGATGGACCTTTATATAATACTATTAGCTTGACTGAAATATATTTTTAGTTACCCCCGCTTTTACGCTAAATAAGTTTTTAAGGGTTGGCCGCTCGACCCTGAAATATACTGTCAAATCGGCAATAAAAATCATTGATTTAACCATCAACAGGCAACTTACTGTTTTCAAACTAAACTGACTTTATTTGTTTCATATTATAACTAACTCAAATGTTACTATTACCTTTTTTGCCATTTAAAAGTATTTCAATAACAAAAAGTTTTTATTTTTTGATAGTTTTTTGTATTTTAGACCCCAAAGATAAGTGTTTATTTCCCTAAAATCCAATTTCTTTGTAACTTGCAGTAATCCGCCTTTGCGCGTCTGAACAAATCTGTCTAGCTTTATAAACAACAATTTAAAAATCTGGTGGTTGCTGGTGGATAGCTAATGGATCGGATAACCCTTTCCTTCTGTCGCCGGTCGCTACTGCTTGTGCCTCGCGCCATATTAGAGAGTAGTCGTGATATTTCGTAACTCGTATCACGTTCGACACGTGTCTACGTGATGTGTATAACCTTGAGATTACGCTGGAGAAACTGAGATGGATGGGAATGCTACATTATAATATTGTGTTGCTGAGTGAACTATAAAGATCCGCGACACACGACTCACTTACAGGATCTTGAGACTGTATTTTCACCCACTTTCCGTTATCTGATTGAGGTGAAAGGGCTTTGAAGATCCGTGGCATACCTACCTGTCCACCATTTTGATATTTTTTCAAAATGGCGGCCACACATGCTATAAATGTTTGATAGCTTTAAACTTTCAGAGTTAAGTTAAAAAAAAATATGTATGTTACGTGATGTCTCGGAAACGTGATACTTTACGGGGTTTGGTCCTTTTTTATTTTCCGTTTGTATTGATGTCAACTATAGATTTATATAGGTTTCATGCGTGGCCACAATTTTGAAGAAAAAAAACCGAATTGCACAACAGAATGCCAAGGCTACATATAAAAATCCCCTTCCAACCCCCTTTTTGATGTCCTTTCAATCATTACGTGCCTTTTTTAAACGTTGACTTAATTGAGTGTGTGGTTTATTCGCGATTATTAGGTATATAATATATTTCTGATATTGGGGGTTTAGTCACTCACTTGCTTTGATTAATATAACTGTTAAAAGTAAATAGTTAGGACATGTTAATACAAACAGTTACACACAGGACATTATCATGAAAAGACCAAATGTACAATAGACAATTAATATTTCTAAACTGAAGGGAACCAACTTCTACTGAAATTGTTTTGTTACAAAAGGGTCCACAGTCTATTTTCCTGTTAAAAAACCATGATTAATCTTGACACATGCAAAGACTGTCAACATTTATTTAATTACACTATAAATCCTACGAAATTTTCAGTTTTTCCATTTCCCGACATTTGAACTGCCTCTCTTTTACTTTATATATTTTTGGTACGTCATAATCATAATCAGCTTATAACGTTCCCACTGCTGGGACACAGGCCTCCCCTGTGAGTGGGATTGGGCCGTAAACTACCACACGGGCCCAGTGCGGGTTGGTAGATGTCACATGTCTTCGAGTTTTTTGGTTCTAGGACATGCCGGTTTCCTCACGATGTTTTCCTTCATCGTTTTGAGAGCAGTGGTGATTTACACAAAGTCAAGTAAATAGTATGTATGTGTATTTGTGAACCTAGTTTGTAACATTTTCCTCTCAACCAAGCACCTGCTGCTCGGTTGAGAGGAAAATGTTACAAACTAGGTCTAAGGATCTAATCTCTTCACTACCCTTGGTTGACTGGTAGAGAATGCCTAAGGCATTAAGTCTGCCTTTGTACCTTTTTGTGCGAAAAGTTTAAATAAAGGGCCTGTCTGGGTTCGAACCTTCGACCTACAATTCTTAAGTCGCGGCCATTATCACTGGGTCACCACTGTTCAGTAGTCAAAATATAGTCACAGTACTGACATTAAACATACTGTAAGTAATGATTATCAGTTCAAAAAAGTAGGCACTCAAAACATCGAGAAATGAAAAAAAAAGATATAGGTAAATCGTTCATCACAATTGTTACATTTAGCTAAAAGCTAAATAAAATAAATACTTACTAGCATTATGCACCACAGGAGCTACCTCAGTGGGCCTCTCGGTGGTCTCCCTATCCACACAGCAGGCCCATATCATGCCCCCAGAACACAAGTCCAGGGGTTTGCCTCCCCCAAGGACGCAGGATATGCTGAGCCCGCAGGGGTACCGGGCCCCCCGATAGCGGCACGTTTGAGGAATCACTGGAACAGAGAAAATATGATGTTACACATTTATCATAACATAAAATTACGGCAGTATTTCCCGAAGGCATTGCAGAGAAATGTATTATTCCTCAATATTTATCCGTAGTTAAGTTTACATTCCATAATGTAGGTTTTATGGGTCTATTGCTCTATCAAACATAGGACTGTCGAATATGTAAAACCAACCAACCCAACCTTCAATTATAGCTTACTTCCTCCCACAGAGAGAATGCCTATGTCCCAACAGTGGGAACATTATAGTCTGATTATGCTTTCAAGCACGGGAGTTCTACAGTTATATACTGAGACCATAATTATATCAAAAAAATGCCAGGGATGGTTCTAAGATATTATCTAAATATTAACATGAGTACTCAATGGTTAGGCCAATAGCCTTATTGAACCTGCTTTTTACAATACTTTTTACGTGTTAACGTGATCATGACAAATGGACTTTATTGTGACATGAATAATTGAAACTGTCACGTGCGTGCGAATGTTAAATAAAAGACATTTACGATTGGTGCACAATGTTTGTTAAAGTAACACTTTTAGCTTATTTAACAGGCTATTTAACAATTATTTGAACATTTATTTTATAAGTAAGTAAGTACACAAGCATTTTTTTTTCTCGAGACCCTGGTGTCCCGGACCTTTGGAAGGCGTTCGAGGGGCCGAAGCCAACTCGCAGAGGCCCATTAGACGTTTTTAATGAAGTGGCTTGCACCTACCTACGATTATCCCTGTTTGCTAAGTACTCAATCATTATTATTATTAACGGACATAATACTTCAAACAGCACAGGTAGTAAACTGATCTGCTATTAAAACTCTAATTAAAACTACCAATTGATCTTCAACCACATTCGATTTGCCGTAACAGCAAATCGAATGAAGATACTGACGTTTTCTGTTGTTCTATTATATACTAGTTTTTACTCTCGGCTGCGCCCTCGTGGAGATCGGAGTAAAAGAACCTATAGCTTTACACGACGCGCAAACTGTAACCATGAATTCAGCAAGTCATGATTCTAAACGCCCTAGCGTAGACATTTTTCGTCGGATTTAAAAAAAAAGCTGTTCCATACAGTTAGAACGCGTAGGTATTGCACTTCTCTATGAAACAGCTGTTTTTTTTATAACCAAAAAAACCTGACACTAACGTGACTGAAAAAACGTTAGAGAATTATGCGGGCTACGCATCCCCCATAACGTTTACGGTCGACTATACATCATTAAAATCCCACACGTACATACTCGTACAAGTATCGATCGAAACCAAACAATTCATACAATCTATTACATAAACACGACAACAATCACGCAACATGATTTAAACATTCTCAGATCGATACCGAGCGGTTGAACGACCGTCCATTTTCTCTGCGCACGCGCACTTTTACTCTCGTCTTGCGTGACTCAGATCAAAGTTTTGATATCAAGCATTTTCTTTAGTTTTATTGTAGTTACATCTTTATCTTTTGTGAGGAATTTTAAGTGGGTAAGTAGAGTAAAAGTGTTTTTTGAATAAAAATATTTTATGAAACGTTTATTACCTGCGTAGTTTTAGTACATTTACTATATTTTGCATTTTTGTGAGATGAGAAAGAAAGAGGAAGAAATAAAGAAAATATATTTATTTAGCACATACTAAAATACACACAATATACCAGGTACCTACATACGAGTATATCAGATAAAAACAAAAAAAAACAAAAAAGATCAAATTAAAAGTGTAGTCCGATATAAGAAATTAGCAGGAAAGTGTGCCTCACGGCTGCGCCAAAAAGGCCCAGCTCAGCAAAAACACCAGACAACTAGTGCCTGACGCGGATTTTAATCATAATCGTGAATAAGATGCACTTTTTTGGGTAACATTTATCGGGCATAAATAAAGCCTTGATTTGTGCCCAATCAAAATCCCAGGCACAACTGATATTTACCTAGTAGATAACTCTTTAACACTACCCGGCCCGTGAATCAAACGTAAGCTCGCACTCACTGCTTAGTCGCTGGTATAATTCCTAATAGCATAATTTCTTTCCTATCTGGCGTGAACGCACGCAGACTTTAAAAACTATGCTTTATCTGGGTCACTGTCGTCAAGTCACCTATTGTCCTATGAAAGCTCTTTTTAACCGACTTCAAAAATAGGAGAAGGTTATGCCTTCGGCGGGTTTCTTTTTCCTTTTTTTTGAGTTTGAAAATCATCATGGATGTCCTCCGCCCTGTGGCGTGTGGAGAGGTCTGTCAGATTCTAGCAGACTAAAACCATACGTTGTTCTTCAACTACCTTTGACCGGGGTGTTGTCTGAGCACTTGCACAGTTCCTCTCGCTCCCCCAGCCAAGTAATGGGCCGCATGCCTTTCATGCGGACCCCGTCACCCGTCACTATGAAGGCTCTGTCTGTCGTCGTTGTATCGATAGATGCGGTTACTCGCATTCATTAGGTACCTAATGATTAAACTTTAAGAAAAAGTAATAAGTAGTAATTATTATAAGTCTGAAATCGCCAATCCGCCTTGAGCAAGCGTGGTGGTCAACGCTCGTGCCTTCTCTGTATAAAGAGAGGCCTTTGGCCTGCAGTAGGACAGTAAGAGGCTAGTATCAATATTAATTAGTAATTCAATTCTAATTAACTCTCTATCAAGCTCTCTAGAGATTCTATTGTCGGAATAATATTCAAGTTCAAAATCTAATTGTAATATTCTTATTCCGATTCTTTATTAGATAAATATCGGGAGCAGAATAGCCTGATAACTGACGATATTTGATACTTAGTAAGTTTTAACAAAACAGCCGGTCAATAATGCTTTAACACGATAATTTTAATCTTGACGGAATGGCAGTAGGGTGTGATTGTGGAGCTATGTCGCAAACCATGCTCCACCCCCTATCCTGCCCTCTGTGTCGCAAAACATGCAGTCAAAGTGACCTCTGCGCTGCCTCTGACGACGCTGTGGAAGTGGCAAAGTTTTGGGCCAACAAAATATAAAATTCAGTCAAGAAAAGGAAAAAGACGATAATTTTATAATAGCCTTAACATCACACAAATGATAATTTCTCTGTATGTTTGTGAAGACTGTTACGGGCCTATCTTAACAAAAAATCTATTATCTCTTGTTTAGAACATAATTGTATGGTGGTAGAGCACGGAAATCGTGTAGTTTGACATCAAAGTCATGCTTTTAATGTGGAATAAGATCACTATCCATCTAAATTGTCTTAATATGGCTAGTTGAAAGTCTAACAAACATCAGACATTTGACTAGAATAGTAGTTTAAGTCCTCTACATTTAGAAAACTCAGATTTAGTCGTAAGTCTTGATATATCTTTTGAAGTTATCAGAAGGTCAATTCTCGTAATTCAAAACGATCACAATCTAGTCGCAGTCTAATCTCAGCGACAAACAAATGTCAAAAACTTGTCAAAATGTAAGGAAATTAGACGTATTTTTGACAGATTGAGACTGAGATGAGACTGAACGATCAGACTGATCAGCCTGTGAACGTTCTTAAAATTACGAGAATTGCCCCTGTGACGTCATTAGTTATTTCTCAGTAGATAAGCATAGAGATTACGCACTCGTCAACAAGTTTCACATTAAATTCAAAGTGTTGTCAATGATCTTGTATTGGATTTAGAATTTTAGGTTTTTTTTTTGTTTTCTCCGTACGTTTTCTCAAATCACATCTGACATTGGAAAAATTGATCGACATCGGCACCATTGCCATAGACGAAAATAGAATAGAAGCATAGAGGTCAAGAAGACCGACAACGATCGACGTTGTTGGAAATAGGAGTAGTGCAGCTGGCCTAATGGTTACGGCCGCGACTTACGAGTTATATTCGTTAGTCGTCGACTTACGAGTTCGAACTCAGACCGGCGCTGTACTTTATGTACAGACGCCAGCACATCAAGCTACTACAATCTGTCAAATTTCTTTATTAGATTTTCAACTTTATCGCTAAAGCATTAGGGTTTAAGGTTAATTGGGAAAATTTGACAGTTTCGGGTAGCTTGACCTGCTGGCGTCTGTACATTATTTCATCACTACAACTCTCAAAATGTTGAAGGAAAACATCGTGAGGAAACCAAAAATTTGCAGACATATGACATCTACCAATCCACACTGGGCCCGCTTGGTGGATTACGGCCGTCCCCCTCTTACCAAACGGAGGCCTGTGTCCCAGCACCGGGAACATTACAGGCTGATTATGCTAAGCTATGCTTAAATTACTTATGCTTGTTAATTTCGTGTTATGCTTGTAAATTTTCATCCTATATAGATATTACATAATCTATCGGTATATTTTGCCGCCCAGATGTGCCTAATCGTGCCGAATCATGCCGACCCGAACGAGTTTTTTTTTTTGGGTGGGAAATCATCAAATGACCTCTCCCGCTCTGGGCTGAGCGGAAGGGCGTGTCAGACTTTTACTGACAAACCCACCCGTGTTCCTTTAGTTGCCTGTGCCAGGGGCCACGGTGTCTCTTTCGAACAACCCGTGGCCCTGGCAGAACCCGAACGAGTCTTACATTTCATAGATCAATATATTAGTGTTCGAGTCCACAGTATACTTAGCAAGTTTGCAAGTATGTATGTTGTCCACCTCAACTAGCTATTTCCGTTAGCTTTTACTTCTTGTATATATATTTATAAACACGTGTGAAGATACGACTACTGATTTTCTTTCCTTTCTAGATGGGCAGGAAATGCTTTATAGAACTGCTTAGCGGGTTTCCGTTTTGGTAATTTTAGAATATAATATCACACCTGTGTTTATGCCGAATATTTACAAAGCTTAAGATACATCCAGGTTTTTAAAGTGGCGAAAATTATGAACAGATATTTTCATGTTTTTTTTTTATTAGCCCATACTGTCCCAGTGCTGGGCAAAGGCCTCCCCCAAATCCTTCCAGGAACTCTTTTCTCGCGCTACGTCGAACCAGCCCTCGCGGTACGCGTCCAGATCGTCTCCCCATCTCTTTCTGGGCCGGCTTCGGCGACGCCGTCCATTAATTAATTGCCTAACACACTAAAAGTAGCAATGGCTTCCATTTTGACAGTTCAACAACATTCATTGCGTTATTTACGTTTTAGAGCAGACAAATTTTACGAACATATGAAGCAATGGATTAGCAGTATCCTTCAAAATGATTCAGATTGTGATTTATACTTTATAGTACGTTACGCAAAGGTGCTGACACTGTCCAAATTGCAAAAAAAACGTATGATTTGATTTTCGGTCTAATTAAACGGATTCTCCTAAATCTGGCTCAATTTCTGACTAGGCCACTAAGATTATCCCAAGTAGAACACTTAGTAACACCCTATACGCACAGCAGTTAAGATTATTCAAATTTACAATCGTCAGCTAGCTAGTCAGCTAGCCGATTCGCGTAAAGGCTTTACAGATGGAAGAAGGTAACCTTTGAGAATATTACAATAAAATAGTGATTTCCGGAGAATGGGTGATGCCACTCCACTCTGGCTCAAATTAGGACAGACACCGTGAGGAAACCGAGAGAACCAAAAATTCGAGCACATGTGACATCCACGGACTGCATGGTCCTTTGTGACCCTAAAAGTGTGTCCGTGGAGTTTCTTGCCCAAACCAAGAGAACCAAAAATTCGAGGACATGGGACATTCACGTACTGGGCCTGGGCCTGCGTGGTGGACTATGGCCCGCTCCCATGCATAGAGACGAGGCCTGTGTACAATTGGAACGTTACTGGATAATTTATTATCCTAGTATGCCATCAGTAAATTAATGATCTAGTTTGTTTTTTGTAGTCACATGAAAATTTATTATAATACATTATGCTTACTTATATAATTTAAAAACATAACAGTCTTAAAATAATAATATGTATATGTACCTAGTTGATTACTAGAATCGAGAAAAACGAAGCTAAAGCTGTTAATCCATTGTTGTAAGATTTTAGCTTTAACGAATGCTTTAATTACAATTTCCAATTTATCAATTACTTCATTGTAGTTTTAACTCAAATTATTGCCGCCATTGTTGCTAAAGTTACGAGTTACAACTAGTTAAAATTTGTGATTAAGTACGACAGATTAAAAATAACTACGCACTCTGACGAAAGATAATAGTAATAATAATTTATTTATTCGAAAACAATATTTTTAATAATAATATCTTCAAACATTTTAAATATTATGGAAAATATATTTTATGTTAAAGTCATGTGACCTACTTAATAGCTATTATTAAATTAATTTACAACAAATTACTGATAAGTCAAATTCCCGAAAGTACGAAGGAAATATCGAACAAAATATTATAAATACTCACTCTTTCCCAATAAATCCATGATGGAGTCATCTTCTTGTGATGACCCGTATGCATTGTGGTACCCGGAACCCTTCCTCCTTCCCAGGGCGCCTAACATTAAAATATCTTTCTCTTGTTCATTCGCAGGCCGTCTTCTATCCGATGGCAAGTCAATATCTTTGTCATCAACTTGTAATGTCAATACGTCATTCTCATTACACAAAATACTATGAAAACAACTTAAAAATGCAAAAGAAAACAGAAAAGTTCTGAAAATCATTGTATTGTGAACACTATCGGACGTTCTTCTACGCGTTTTGAAATTTTTCTTTTTAATTTTTCCCGCCGATCCATGAAGTCCGTTTTCGATTACACTTTTACACATTTCACTGGTTTATATTACACCTCATTTTTTTTGACACTTTTTTTTTCACAGTTGCTATTTTTTTGTGTTTTTTTTTTATTATTGTTTTGTTTTTGTTTGTATTGTTTATTTTCGTGAGACGTCTTGACGCGGGAAGTTGGTTATCGGAAGTAAACTACGATCGCCTCGCGCTTCGTTCCTTTTCACTTTTCGTTAGAGTTCCTCAAGCGTTTTACATTTTCTTAAAGATACTTTATTGCTCATATTTTAATATCTCATTATATTATTGTCATCCATTGACGCTTATCATCTGTAAAGTAATTGTTTTAATTAATACGGTGTCACATATATTTTAATAAGGAAGTTTTAATCTGATATTTATGTGCAGAACCCAGTGGGTTATCTTTTTTAAACTTGAATACAAAACAATAGCGATAAGACCGTTGTTTAGCGTGTCTATGGTGTGCGTGACGTTTAAATATAATTTAGGTATGTGTAATAATAGTTTATTTCACTTTGTAAATTCAGTGTAAACATATACAGACATGCACATCAAGCTACCACAATCTGTCAAATTTCTTCAAGACAGATTGTCAGATGTCAGATGTCAGATTTTCAACTTTATCGCTTAGTAATTAAGGTTCGAGGTTGATTGGGAAAATTTGACAGTTTCGGGTAGCTTGACCTGCTCGCGTCTGTACCTACCTACTTCCAGTTTCTTATAAGTACTAAGTAGTGATAATAACAGCTACAATCTGACAGTTGCACCCATATACGGACTTGTTAATTTAGATAGTTTACCTACTTTTTCTATTTACTGACATAAATAATAGTGAACTCGATAATAATTTTGAAAAAAAAAGTTTTTCAAGCTGTAATTTTTTTTGTAAAATGTCCGCTATCTTGTAAACGGAACAGTTTTTCTCCTAAATGAACCTCTTAGAGATTTTAACAGTGATTTCGCCGTAATTGTTCAGTTCTCATAATAATCTAAACTGCTATAAAAAGTAACAGGATTGTCCAATTACTCTGTACCTAATAAATTTGTCTGTCATGTCATGTAACAGTTTCGTTTGAGTTTCAGCTTTTTCGACTTATTGACAACTTAGGTAGGTAACTTTATGAAATATATTTCTGGCAATTTTCTTAATAGTTTGGCTGTCAGAGGTTAGTTCCAAGTCTGAGGCCCTTTTGGCATTAAAAGCATTGTTTTCTGTTGTTTATAGTTTTAAGGTGTTTTTTTTTTCTGTAATGCCAATAAATCTATCGCAGGAAGGAAGACATTTCTTATGAAATAAGCATCACCTCTGTACCTATTTTTCTGTTCTGTTTTTCTTGTCTGTTTATATATAATTATGTGTACATAAACGGTAAAATAAAAATAAATCAATAAAGGCATTTTTCTTTAAGTCAATTTTCGGTCATGTTTAATTGTAAGTAGCATTATTGCTAAGTATATACATGATAAAGTCATGCCTATAGAAAGTGGGTAATGTATTATGTATATAGAATAGGTACTTTTATTTCAGACAGAGTCCATAGGGCTAGCAACAAAATGAGAGAACAGAGAATATATTATAGAAAAAATAATGAGATAATTATGTAGCTTTAACGTTTTTGCATTTATGTCAATTTATTTACCTACTAGTTTTTAGTAGTAAGAGGATTATCAGAAAATCCTCGTTAAAATAACAACATCTTGATAGTACGGCCTTCACAGTATTTCCATATTTAGCACTGGATAATGAGATACAAAAACGGATTTAATGCGCATTCAAGTATCAAGATTGAGTGGTCACACTTGAACACTCATAAGACGCCGACTTTCGCCGTAGCTTTCCAAAACATGACTTTAAATGGGCGAAAAACGTCGTAAGTAACATCACACCGAATAAATTTAGATTTTATACGGAGTACAATAGTGTCCAAACTCATTTGACCACTGCCCATCGGTGACAAATCCCTCTGATTGATTTGGAATAATAAATGAGTTGGAAAATTCGACCTTAGCTTTGATGTGTCAAGGTACAAACTTGTCTGTTGTGAAGTCAGGACGTAATTTGTACAAATAGATAAGTCTGCTTTCTTTGCTAATGACATCTGTTAAGGTTAATTTCGCGGTATTGCATTATCTGTGGCTAATTCGTTTTTGATAGGACTGTGATTCTTACGGAAGTACCCGGGATCTAGGTCAATTATTACAATCAAAGGTACGCATTACAAATTGGGTAATTGAATTTTATTGTTTTGGAACCGTTTCCCAAGAATTTGTTTACGATAGATTTAATTGGGTAAATTGCAGAAAGTTACCCGTAAGGCGTCATGAATAATCATTAAGCCCTTCGAGTGCCTAAGGCCGTAAATTGCTTAGATTAAAATGAAAGGGGCGTTTGAATGTATCAAATTGTTTTATAAGAGAGCTAGTTTGGAAAATTATTATAATCTAACCTACAAAATTTTTTGTTGAGACAAAACAGTTAAAAAGAAAAAAAAAAAGAAAAAATCCCAGCAATTTTCATCGATAAAAAACCACCGGAAAAACACAACGAACGAAATCGAGAGTGTATCGGAACGTGGTTTGACAACTCGTCTTTCCCGCCATTTTCACTTTCGTTTCGAATGGCGCGGATTGCGTGAAATTAGGCGCCATATTGGCACACGATTACCGAACGATTGTAGAATGGAGTTCGGAGTAAGGAAATGCATCAGCATCTGTCTAGCTTTTTCCGAACTATGTTGGGGTCGGCTTCCATTCTAACCTGATGCAGCATACCAGTATTTTACATGGAGCGACTGCCTGGTAAGACTAGTTGTCAGACTTTTGGGCTTATGATGACCCCTAACGACGGTCAAAGGTCTTCGAATGGGCCAAGTCCAAAGACTTAACGCGCTTTCCAAGGCTCGGAGGGGTCTCGGTATGTAAAGGTAAGGTTGGTCATCTTTCCACGGACCAATCCCGGCCAATTCTCGTAATTAAAAACGTTCAAAATCTAGTCGCAATCTAATCGCAGCGACATCCTTGTCAAAAATGTAGGGAAATGGAATTGGAGGATAAGATTTTTGACAGATTAAGGCTGAGATCAGACTATGAACGTTCTTAAAATTACGAGACTGGTCGATCGAGCCGTGCGGCAGTTATTACTCAGCCACAAGCCAGAGTAAGGAAATGCGTTAATAGGTAATTAATTGATCGCTTTCTGAATACGAAATGTGCGTAAGACATAAATTAGTTTTTTTCCTTTACATAACGAGGTTCAACCGACTTGGTTTGCATATAAGTAGTAATTTACCTACATTCACGCTTTTACTCGTGCAGAAAGTTAGTATTACGTCTTCATTCGTAGTATTCACTATTCGATAACACACTATCAATCTCAATCTGAATCATTTTGAAGGATATTGCTAATCCATTGCTTCAGATGTTCGAAGAATGTGTCTGCTCAACAACGTAAATAACGCAATGAATGGTGTTGAACTGTCAAAAAAAAACTGATTGCTACTGTTAGTGTGTTACGCAACTATCCCGCTGGCTTAACTTTATTGTACTTACACTAATTATATAGGTAGCTATACGTAATTGAATTTAATAAACTTCCTAATTAATACATTGTAGTGTGGCGATTAGGTTAATACATTAATTAAAACCACGTTTTCTACATTACGTATGTTAAACATACACAATTAAAAAACTGATTGGGAGTTATATGTTCGAGCCACAAGGTTATGTTGAAACACAAGGGCCATGGGGTCCGAGTGCCCACTTGGTTTTTCGAGATATCGCCAAGCGGTTAGCCGACTCTTCACGTGACCAGAGGGCTGACCTGTTTCTTGGCCAAAGAATTAGCATCGCCATACTTACGTAGTAACTATTCAGTAATCTGTGGCCATACAACGTGGCAATGCTGCCAGCCTTTTGGGCACTGTTCCTGTTGACATTGATGCGGACGAATTTTTGATGCCCTATGATTCTTTTTGCTTATTTATTATTATTATTTTAAATAATTAGCTTACTTAGTGTATGTAAATAATATAAAATAAATTAATTTGTGATTATTTGGTACCATAATGTTTGTGTTAAATGGTTGAGTCCATAGCCCCGTTGTGTGTCTAGACCCTTATTATCAAGGGTGATTTACTGCGTGCTTTTCACACTATTTAAAAAAAAATGTTTTCTATTTTTAGCAAATATTTTTATTTTATTATTTTAACAGACTGACAAATGCTGGTTATAACCGCTGTAATATTTAAGGCTGATTTTTCCAACGCCAGATAATTTTATCGGAGGAATAATTTTGAATTTTTGACAGTTCTTCGATACAAAATCTGTCAGACGACAATTTTATTCCACGAATAAAAGTTATCTGGCGGTGGAAAAGCCCTTGAACTTATTCCCATTCTGTGTAACAATCGATGATTTAATGTTGTTCAAGATTTAGGCATAAGATACACAATACAGATAAAAACATCTGATATACCTACCTACTTATGAAAGAAAAAAATTTTTTTTTCACGAAACATTATCCTCTTAAATATTTTTCTCATAAAAATTAGTGTCAATCTGATGAAATCTACTCGTTCTTTTAATACTGACATGTAATTGATTCTTATATAAATGTTACTTATCAACCGCAGACAGCGAGTTTTGTTTTTGCTCACATCATTAAAAGCATTTTGGCAGTTTTATTTTCTCATACATATTTAAACCATCCGAATGTAAACCAATCACGACTCAAAAATTAAGGCTAAAACTTTAAGAGCAGAATCCAAACCAGGCTTCTGTTGTCACGACGTCTGCAAGTTGTGGGAAACAGAACGTAACACGATTATATTACGTATGATGCGCCTGCGCATCAACGTTTCGTAACTTTGTTTTGTTAAAAAAATAAAACTTTAAGATTTAGCAAATGGATTGTCATGAGGGCGGATGTTGTACTGTAGCATTGTTGTTTGTTACGACAGAAAGTAATATAGCCAGGGTTAATATGTCGTAACTCAGTGTACAAAGACTTGAGAGTAAAGATGGACGCGTGATGAGAATGTTGACGGACTATGATGGATGGCATTCTAACTAATCCTACTAATATTCTAAACGCGAAAGTTTCTGAGGATGGATGGATGTTTGTTACTCTTTCACGCAAAAACTACTACAAGGATTTAGATGAAATTTGACACACAAATAGTTTAATACCAGGATTAACACATAGGATACTTTTTATTCCGATATTCCCACAAAATCGAAACTTATGCGGGTGAAACCGCGGGGCTCTGCTGGTATAATATAATGAAGCTGAAGAGGTTGTTTTAACGCGCTAATCTCCGGAACTAACAGTCGGATTTGAGAAATTCTTTTTGCATTTGGTAGCCTAATTCTTGAGGAAGGTTAATTTTTAATATCACGCTAAAACCCTAGGAGCCGAGCACAGAGATAAAAGTTCTTATCCGGGAACAAAAGTTTTTATCGTCGACGAAGTCGCGGGCAGAAGCTAGTAATATAATAAAGCGGTAGAGTTTGTCTTTTTTTAAAGGTGCTAATCTCTAGAACCACTAGTCGGATTTGAAAAAATATTTTTTTATTTGATAGCCCAATCCTTGAAGTCAGTGAGAACGCTAACTGAAAACGAAGTCATAGCGCGGGCGAGAAATGTAGCTGTTATTTTAGGTTATTGTGGTATCTTACGACTTCCACTCGAGTGAAGTCGAAGGTAGCAGCTAGTCTTTAGATATGAAAACTTGGAAAGTGTAATGTAATATTTCGCAATTTAAAGAGTAATGGAGACGGAAGTTGTAATCTTGATCGAAGGAAGTTGTTAACGAGATAGTTAATGGCATGATCTTGACTAGCTGCTGACGTGCTGAAGATCGGAGGAGAAGATAAACAAATGATATGATTAAAGAGAAATTCGACCTGAACGACACGTTTACGTTAACGATAAATTAGGAGGCCATTTACATCGAAACAAATATTAGTTAGTGAGATTTTTTTTTTGTTTGTTACGCTTTGTCGCTAAAACGGCTGTACTGATTTAGATGTTATTTGGCACATGGGTACGGGTACACTATGACCTGGACACAGGATACTTTTTATCCCGATATTCTTACGAGATCGCGGGTGAAACCGTGGAACATAGCTAGTTAACAGTTATGAGATACAGATAAAACTAGAAAGAGTTAGAAGAATAATATAATGGGGTGTCAAATTAGGGACAAGGTGCATTAAATAAACAAGTTAGACAATAATTCTGCGTGAAGCACGCCAAAATTCACCATCTTAAAAGGAAGGGTCCCGGCAGTAGTCACATGATTGGCTGATTAGGAATGTGATCCTTCAGCGAGGAGAAGTTCAAGATATAAGCCCACAGTGAAACTAGGCAGAGCTGGGGGCCTAAAATGGCCTCTTTGGCAGAATCATAATAGGATAACAATATGAATCATATTAAAAATCGTAAAATGGTCACTACCTGAAAATTCATAATATGATCCGTGTGCAATTAATATCACGCAATTCATCTGTTTGACAGTTGTGTATAGAAATTCGTAAAATGGTCCGCCAATGTTTACACCAAATATGATTGATACAATTCATTTCATATGAATTGTAGGTGATTAAACCATTATGTGTAACCATTTAACGAAAATTAGAGGAATTGCAAATGATCTGCTGGGAATTCAGGAAATGAATAGCTTTAAATAGAGGTATTGCTTAAAGTGGCCGTTTTAGGCTTCCAGGACACATGTTTAGGTTAGGTAAGAATGACAGGAGTAAGGTGCTTACTGAGTGATGGCTAAAAATGACCAAGCGAAGCGTTTGAATATGAGGACAAGCAAGATTAGGCCGATGTAGCGGGATCGTCCGAAAGGGTTACCGCTGCCCTGGAACATAAAGGGCTAAGGAAGGAACATGGGTGGGTTTTAGTCAGTAAGAGTCTGACACCTTCCGCTCCACCCAGAGTGGGAAGGGTCATTTGATGATTTTCCATCCGCAAAAAAAAAAAAGACTAGGCCGATGATAATGTTGCTAGCTGGCAAAGGACCGAGACGAATGGCTCAACGCAAACGGCCTTGAGATGGTGAATTAAGAGCTATTCATAATGACGATGATGATGGTGGTTGTGGGGCTCGGTGTATGGGAGAGCAGGAGAAGACCTAAGGCATGATGGATGGATTGTGCGAAAGATGACAGAAAGGGGGTGACTACTGAGATGATAGAAATCAGCTGATAGAAATGTAAGCAAAAAGACATACAACATTGACTGATAAAAAATGGGAAGAAACTGATGAACAATGGTAATTCAAATTTGGAACAATGAGGACACCAACATGATGGCCAGTATGTTTTCATATCTGCATCGAAACTTTTTCTTTGACTTAACAAATATTTTTTCCCCGTAAAAGATGGCGGGACGAGCTGGAGAAAACAAATGACCAGTATTCGACTTTAGTCCTGGATCGAAAGAGCCGGGAGTCATGGGGAGAGATTTTTACCCAGCAGTGAGATTATTTTTGAAGAGAGTCTACTCTTATACGTAACATGGGAATGCATGGAGGCTCGATTTAAGAGTCCGAGAGTTTATTATAGTTGGACTGGATTTAACACTAGATAATAAAAGTAGGACACGAGACTGCAACATAGTTGGGAAAAGGAAAGCGGTCAGCTAGATGACAGCTATTCAGGATATTAAGTGCGAAATTGTATATATTAGTTTAAAGTCGCTGAACTTGATCAAAGTGAAGGTTTAGAGAACCTACTGACCGATAAGTCTAGATACGGGTGCATTAACGACTATGTGTGAATGATGAGGTTAGAAACGTGAGTAATATTAAGTTGTCTATGGTTCAATACAAATTCAACAACAACTTTTCTAAGTTTTGTTATAAAATAAAAAAAATATTTAAAAAAAACATAGCAACGGTGGTAGCTAGTGTTTTGCGTTAAAAATGTTTAAAAGTTTTTTTTTATAGTTAACTGTGATGTCATAGATATCGATATTTTTTTTTATTATATTACTGCTAAATTCATTGTAAAAAAATATAGTTTTATAAGTAGAGATAATAAATTAACATAATATTCTCATTTGCATTAGCTATTATCACACATAACTAAATAAAAGTCACGCACACTAAAATAAGTAAATTAAAAATACTACTTACCATAAAATAACAATAGATTTAATTAATTTACGTAATAGAAAACAAACCTATTCCGCGCATCAATCACAAAGATTTGAATTTCGAATGCAGCTTCATTCTTTAAAAAGTTTACTGCAGCGATATTCTGCAAAGAGTTTTGAATATTTTTTCTAACCATGGAGGTTTAATTATAATGATAATAAAGTTTTAGTTTGAGTATTATTTTTGCACGTGCTTTAGTTTTTAGCCACTCCGCGACACTGTTAGTTCTCACGACAAGGCAACGGACGCACCCGCGTGGGGTATTAAACATTCTACTTTCATTCGTATCACAGCAATTTGTAGGTATGTAAATTATATTTCTTTTAAACTTTATTTACAGGCTAATGTCATGTTTACGGCGTAATTATGACGTTTTAAATTATGCAATGTGTTATTCAAGAGGTATTTTTTGGATCGATGGAAAAAAAATCGGAGTATTTGATTATTAAAGTCAGTCCACTTTTTTTTTAATATTTTTCTTTGTTTAAAAAAAGTAGACGGAATGACATCAGCTTTATCTAAGATTACATAAATAAATAACTAGTCAAAACTGGTCTATAAATTGTGCGTATTCTTAATAACATTGGTATAGCAGAGTATGAATCATAATAAGTAGTTAGGCGTGAAAGTTTCAAAACTTACGTACGTACCTACCTACTACCTAAAGTGGCAACAGATGAGTTTTCCTTATAGCATTATTGTAATAATTGTAACAATTGTGTTCTTACAAAAATATGATTAAAATGACAAAAAAGCATTCCTTTGCCTGCCAATCTACAAGGTGGAGAGAAGAATCCTAGTATTCTACTTATTTATTTATTTTATTATTTATGTACACACAGTAAAATACATAGGGATATGACATAATTACAATTTGCACACAAAAGGTAGGTAGGTAGGTAATATAAACGCGAAACTTTGTGAAGATGGATGGATGTTTGTTAGTCTTTTACAGAAAAACTACAGAACGGATTTAGATGAAACTTTACAGTAATACAGTTTATACATCAGAATAACACATGGGATACTTTTTATCTCGATATTCCCTTGGGATCGACACTTATGCGGGTGAAACCGTGGGGCGCTGCTAGTATGACAATAAATTAAACTACAATGATTTCTAACGATGTTGTTGTCTCTCCAATGTGCATGCTAATACGAATTTACTTAAAACTCAAAATATAAAATGACATAACTCTTCTGCATTCAAAAAAAATAAAAAAAATGTTGCCAACATCACCGCGAGAGAGAGGTGCCGCGAGAGTCGAAAGTGGCAACTCGTTTTACTTTTTGATTTTTACACTTAGCTTGCCGTGACATGGTCTTGAATAACAAGATACTGTGAACTAGGTCGATATTAGCATGCGATCAGGACTGACTGATGAGAAGGAGGACGGATTAGATAAAAATTATTATTATTTCCTGTGTTTTATCTACCAGTTGACTACGATATTACAAAACTAGATTTCGCTCTAAGTGTTATAGTATTTTTCCATAAGAAATGCCCCAGTGGCAGTCCGAAGGCCGGTCCTCGACAACACGTTCAAATTCAAGTCGCAATGTCATCTCAGTGACAATCAATGTCAAAAATGTAAGGAAATTAGAGGTAAGTATTTTTGACACATTGAGACTGAGATGAGACTGTGAACGTTCTTAAAATTACGAGAATCGCCCCCCAGGAGTTTCGTTTTGTAGCTGTTGATGGCGACAGACTCGCCCTTTATTACGTGGTACAGGAACATCATTTACACCACTGCTTAACCCTACGGGGTATACATGCATGATATTATGTTGATTTGTTCACAAATCGCTTAGCCCCATCACCTTATAGGTATTGTTCCCACTGCTGGGACACAGGCCTCCTATCTTCGAGAGGGAGCGGGCTGTAATCTACCACGCGGGTCCAGTGCCGGTTGCTACATGTCACTTGTCTTAGAATGTTTGGTACTAGGACATGCCGGTTTCCTCACGATGTTTTCCTTCACAGTTCAAGAGCGGTGGTAATGAAAATATTTACACAAAATAATCGCTTAGTTAGAGTGCATTGAATTTTACAACTCACCCACTCTGGTCATACTCATTTTGAATCAAGTTAACGCAATATCATAGCAAACGAACGCATGGAATTTCAGAGACCCAAAGTTTTTAAGAAATTTGTTGCTTGTTTTTACTTGCCCGGTTTTTGTATCAAACTTTTTTTTTTAATCAGCTGGTAACCATAACCAAAACAAAACCAGCGACCAGCCTGCTTTCTCCGCAACCTTCACATTGGTTACCTAACTCCGTTATATAACGACATTATCTCGTTTCTTCATGTTAAAGCCTTGGATAGCCATTTTGATGGTCAAATTATGGATTCGCGATTTGATTTTAATAGATAGTAATCTTGTATTGTGAGAAGATTGAGATTGATGTTATGCGTAATGAATAGATGATAGAAACTCTTTTCTTTTAACTTTTTAATATTGTTTTATGGTTGCGTGGTAGCTCTCTTTCACAGAGAGGAAGCCTGGGGGACTACTCCGAAGTGCAAAGTGCGAATGTTCGGATCGGACCGACGCATGGCCGAACCGAATATTATTAAAAAGGCGAAAAAAGTTCGGATCGGCTTATTTGGGTCGGGACCATAGTCAATATTCGAAAGAGTGAAGGAGTGTAGCATCGGGTCCGACCGAACCAAATAGAAACTTCGTAGCAGAAAACGGCCGAACATTCGGTCGATACTACATCGGAGTAGACCCCCTGAATCCTAGCAATCGGAATATAATAGGCTTATGTGGATCATCATTATTATCAGCCTTTAATGTTCCCACCGCTGGGACACAGGCCTCCTCTCTGTGAGAGGGAGAGGGCTGTAATCTACCACGCGAGCCCAGCTTATGTGGATGCGTAGAACATACTACACCATACGGCGTAAGACAATAAGGAGTTGGTGCCTTAATAAATTGCTCGTAAATTCGAACTGTAAGTCTAGCAGCGCTTGCTGTAGTCTATCGATGAACTGTATTACTATTCTGTAAAAATCTCACCGTGAAAACTAAGGTGAAGTGAGCTGTCAATAGTGTGGGTAGCGGGAACGTCCAAAAGGGTTACCGCTGCCCTGGAACAGAAAGGGCTAAGGAAGGAACACGGGTGGGTTTTAGTCAGTAAGAGTCTGACACTCCCTTCCGCTCCACCCAGAGCGGAAGGGGTCATTTGATGATTTCCCATCCGAAAAAAAGAAAAAAAAAGCTATCAATAGTGTTAATCCCTAGCAACAGTTAGAATGACCACTTTACGGTGAGATTTTTACGGAATAAACCGGCTGAATAAACGGCATACTTACTGCGCTTCACTTTCGATAAGCGTGGCGCGGAGTCCATCTTTTTTTCAAACTTATAACACCCCGACGCAAAAACGACGGGGTGTTATAAGTTTGACGTGTCTGTGTGTGTGTTTGTGTATGTCTGGCTTTGGCATTGTAGCTCCCGAACGGATGAACCGATTTTAATTTTGTTTTTTTTTTTGTTTTAAAGGTGAATTTGTCGGGAGTGTTCTTATTATGATATATAAACTAGTGCTTGACTGCGATCCCGCCTGATGGAAAGCAGTGATGCAATCGTTGATGGTAAAGCGCACTAATGTATTATGAGCCTACTCACTCTAGCCTTGAAGACACTTAAATTATAATCGGACAGGAAGACCGCTGCAGGCAAATTGTACCAGTTTTTCGATGTACGCGGTGGTACAGGCGTTATGTTGTGCTAGATAATATGTATTTAATAACAATTAGCATTTTCTCTTTTATAAATCATACTTAAAGTTAAAACTTTATACAACCATTACTTCTGAAGTCGATCACACTTGCACTCAAACTATAATTTCACACAAAATTGTTCGTATAAAAGCAATAAATGGAAGAAAACTTATGATTACAGATAATAACATTACTTAGTATTACAGCAACAAGTTACGTAACGCGAAGGTTGCAGAGAAAGCAAACCCCGCTTTGTCTTGACTTTGGCAGGTAAGGCGGCGTGCACAGAAGAGGCTGAGGTACAATCAAAATCAGCCTATAATGTTCCTACTGCTGGGACACAGGCCTCCTCTCATCGAGAGGGACTGGGCTGTAATCTACCACGCGGGCCCAGTGCGGTTTGGTAGAAGTCACGTCTTCGAATTTTGGTTCTAGGACATGCCGGGTTCCTCACGATGTTTTCCTTCACCATTTTGAGAGCAGTGGTTATGAAATTATTTACACAAAGTGAAGCGCCTGTCTGGGTTCGAACCTACGAACTACAACCCTTCGCCTGTTACCACCTGCTCATGAGGTACAATAAGTCATAACTACGTCCCCTTAATAAAGTTATCCACCAACCCGCGCTGGGCCCGCGTGGTTAATTACTCACAGAGATAGAGGCCTGTGTCCCAGCACTGGGAACATTATACAGGGTTATTGGTAAAACACAAACAAGTCCAACAACCTCTTAAGAGGTCATTGTACTCGTCATTATGAACAACAAAAAAAAATCAGCTGTTCCCTACATTTTGACGAGTTAACTGAACATAAATGTAGGGAACAGCTGATTTTTTTTTTCGCGATTTAAGGTAAGTTGTTCATAATGACGAGTACAATGACCTCTTAAGAGGTTGTTGGTGTTTTTCCATAACCCTGTATACTGAATATGTAATAGCCCATTACCTAACGCGTAACAAATCATAACAATATCATGCAGGGCCATAGCTATCTGCAGGTACAGTGTCCCCGTTCAGGCAAGGTCTAACTTGTCTTTGTAGATTCTGGGGTCACCTTAGGCAGACACACCTGGTAAACTTAATATTATACTTAATAATATGGGAGGTTCAATAAGTGAGATAGGTATGCATGTACAGTCACGACCACCAATATGTCAACACTTGGCAACTTTCAATTGCGATTTTTTCATGAAATAACGAATGCAACGTTAAAATACGATACATTACATAAACCTGTTGGTATGTACAAAAATGCTATGTTCGTAACAACATAAATTCCAAAATAAAGGAGTAAATCGCTTTTGAATAAGGCCAAGTGTATACATACTTTTGCTCGTGACTGTAGAGGGTCTAAAAAAAATTGCTAGGGAAACTCCGCAGGTGTCATAGATAACTAATGAGCATAAAACAAAATAAAAGGTTTTCTAAACTCATAATTCAAGTAACTCTACACAACCGTGCCGTTGACCCCTTAGATATTTTTCCTTCATATCATCATGTCTACGGAGTTTCGCTAGCTAAGTATTTTAATTTGACCATGTTTTTTTAAACCATTCATCGAATGTTAGCTTAGCAGCTAAGCTAAAAATATATTTAATATATTAATAAACCTTTAATTAAATCCTCGCCTCATTCTGCCCGCGTCCTTACGGTAACAAACGGTTGAAGCCGGATGTCGCTTTCACCGTTAACCTATGCCGTAACGTTACAAAACACACCGCCTGCCAAAACGTGGGCGCCTGGTAACTGCTAGCATAATCGAGTTATTTAATTATTTGTTAACGAGGAAACATCAGCGGATGCTTACTTTATAAAGTGGTATAACATAACATCAAGCTTGTATTTCCTGAAGGGGATAGTAGACATATGAATATACTTATTTGGCCAGTTAGAAACCTTACATGCGCCCTACGCGTCTTATACATATACGGTCACCAAAGGAGATAAGTAACCAGGGTCGTCGGATATAGTTGAATTTTAGTAAGAAACGGATTGATATTTTCGGATATAATTTAATTTAATTAATAGAAAACCAACAGTTAATTTATCTAATTAAATTCCTTGCGAAAAATCCGTCGGTTTCTTACTAAACTTCAACTATATACGATCACATTGGTTACATTTGGTGACTGTACTATCGCCAAAACCTATATCCGCCATTTTGAGAACAAAATCCCGTGTACATGATGACCACAGCTGCGTCCGTAAGTAAAACAAAAGAGGATCCTTTTTAGGTCGACTAATAATATACGCTGTAAGCAGGAATAGTCCTTACGGTGGTCAGATATAGATTTTGGCGATAGTGCCTATTAGGGAGAGAGCTAGCAGGAATGTAGGAATGAATCCTTATGACACTTTGTCTGTTCTGGAGACCAAAGTCAGAACCCCATGCTCAATAGTTACGCTTGCAACTACATACTAACCCAAAGAGGCAGTCCATGCAGTAATTGGCATATTACTCGATTCGCTCGAATTTACTCGCCCGTAACAGGCGAATCACCACTTTTAAAAATATTTTTTTCTATAGGTGTGGGCGAATCGACAACTACAAAATTATTGGGCGTAGGGTATTGGCACATTTTGAATTCTATTCAATGTGGTTAAGAAAAAAGTACACATTTCAATTTTTTTTTACTCTCTTCTTTTCTATGCTAGTAACCTTTTTTCTGTGCTTTCCCACTGACCTATAATAAACAAGTACGCTGGACTTCATACTATCGATGACAAAATGAAGACATTTGATTTTCGCCATTTTGGCGCTGATAGCAACGTGAGCGTCCGCGGAACTAATATTTTTGATAGCAAGTTTTACAATATGCGCATAATTTCATAATAAAAATGTTCTAAATATCTCGTAGTAAACACAAAATGCACAAAAACGTCTTATTCCATGATTTAGACCTAAATCCAAACCAAATCAAATCAAAACGACTGCCATTTGTGGCAATGTATCCATTTTAATTCCAGAGACGTTCAAGTGGGGCGGTTTGAATCGGCACAAAAAACAGCTGTCATTTAGTATACTTAGTATATATTTTAGTCCAGCGTACTTGTATAATACAGATACAGTGGCTTTACCTAATATGTAGGTAGCTGTTATCATTTATCGTGCTACGTATTTATATTTCGTACGAAAAAAGTATAATAATATATAATATCGTAAATTGAACTTTTTGAGCTAGTATCTGATTCAGACTGGAAGCCAAATATAAAAGAAACGGTCAGTGAAAATCAAAGAATAATGATGATTTACATGAACAAGCAAATAAACAAACAGCTCCGCTATTGTTTGTTTTTATAGATTCGAGTTTCAGTGGAGTACTCATACCTGACCTAACCCAAGAGAAACTTGGTTGAGTCGGACTCAAAACAGGTTTCTGCTTAATGCTACTTTTTGATTTTTCGAGACGGGTCAATACGTCACGTAAGCACAGCCGAAAATCTAACGCTAAATAATTCATTGCCAGAATCCGTTAAATGCGAGAACTAGAGGACAGGTCGATATGACAATGCTTGGAGGAGGATGTTCAGCAGAGGACGTCCATGGTGATGATGAAATGCATACTATGGAAATGTATTTATAAATTGAAGTTTTTCGCATTGCAAATAAATTAACTTATGAAGTATAGGATATCCGACTACTTGCGGCGACTGAGGTAGACGTGTTCTTGTGTGGAGACCGTGAATCGGCAAACGTAGGACACCCTCAGGCTAGGTGGAGCGACGATCTTTGCAGGGTGGCTGGTAACAGTTGGATGAGAGTTGCCGAGAATCGATTTGAATGGCGTGCAATAGGAGAGGCCTATGTCCAACTGTGGACTGCTGTAAGCTGGCGATTATGACTACCAGCACCAATTATGCATACTCCATGATAAGATAAGATAAGATAATAGTTTATTTGCTCAAACATGAGTACAATACATACAACACAAATTGTCAGCATGCAAGAGATGTTAAAAGTAGGTATAACACAGATCATCACGTTTGCCTTAAAGATTGGCATGCAAATATTAATAAAATTTAAGTATAATGTCACTCAAAATAAATGTCATGTTAATTGAAAAACATAAAAACACACAAAAATTACATTACAATAAAAATATTATAGATAATTAAATTATTAGGTACACATGATCAAAATCTCTCATCAAAAAATTAATTTATATTATCATAGGCTTTATCTGCTAGGAAATTTCTAACTGTCTTTTTGAACGCTACGTCAGTTAACTGCTTCCAGATTTTAGGTAGTTTATTATATATCTTTGGAGCCATGCAAAAGACACATGTTGTTGGAAACTTTATTTTCCGACGAGTGCCAAGAGGCAGACAGATGTTGTTTATCATCATGCTATCGTGTTACCGATGACATTGAAATAACTATGGGGTTAAATTTGTTGTCTTAACTGGTGGCATCTTCTATCAAATGATCATAATCCGTCTGTATATTGAAACATAACAACAATGTGTATATATAATTCCACCAGTCTACCATTGGTTAACTAAAAGACTCTCTTGACACTTAGGCACGTACGAGTACCGTTAGAACATACCTAAACTATGATTTTTATTCCAGCAACGCGAGCCCAAAGAGAGAAGGCCTGTTTCCCAGCAGTGGGAATGTTATATGCCACTTATATGCTTATGCTCCACCAAATATTGCAGTTATTGTAGTCCTATTCCCATGTTCAACTCTTGATAGTTCCTGCTACCATTGCATTTGCAGCAGCACCGCGTATTTATTATCTTTGTCATCAATCGATATACCTACATATCTAAAAAGAAAAGTCCCGATTCGCTTACTGACTGACTCATCACCTCTCAGCCCAAACCCTTGAAACTAGAAAGCTGGAATTTTGCATAGAAGTTCCTGCTTAGGCGGGATAGGAAACAGATGGCTGACCTTCATTTTACATTTAATATCATTGAGATATTATGTGTTAAGAGTACAGATCTAGTTAGAAACACCACGTTGCGCTCCATAACTCATGTAGCGGATGTTGAAAAAACAGCCCGGCTGAAGTGGGAGTGGGCTGGACACATCTCGCGAATGCACCCGGAGAGATGGGCAAACGTCACTCACTGGACGCCTGAGGGAGGACATCGCCGTCGAGGTTGACCACGGCGAAGGTGGAGTGACGATCTGGTAACGTTTGCAGGGCCAACATGGCCAGAGATCGCACAAGACAGGTTTGGAAGGAAAAAGGGTTGGCCTCAAAACATTGACATCGACGTAGTCGTTGGCAAAGTGCTAGTTAACTTAAAACTGTTCAATAAAATACTTACGCCCCAACTCATCGAAGAACTTCGGCTTTTGACCCCCAGCTTCGAACTTCACTTCGTCTTCATCATAACTTTCAGTCACCGGTCGGTCAATTTGTGTCACTTTGTCATTCACTTTTCTCAAACTCACTTCACTATTGATAAAATTGTCAAACTGCGATTTTGGCAAAGCCGACTTGAATTTCAAGTTCTTCAAATTACCGTTATCGTCCATTATAGTTAAATCTTCGTAGTTATTGACCACATCATTTGTTTTTCCGACACTTTTAATGATATCCGCATTGAACTTTTTTTCACTCAAAAGTTTTGTTAGCACCACATCAGTCTTTTTGTTCAAAAAGTTTTTAGAATCAAACAAGTTTTTATTCACTACATCTAGATCTATATCACAGATTGCGTTACAAAATAAATGCATGAAAACTATCACTTTGGTTGGGGTAAACATTTTTTTTATTTTGACAACACTATTTTCTAAATTTTGACAGCACTTTAAATTTGAACGTTCGATGTTCTTTTATTAGTTCGTTATTAAAACTGAAAGTATTATTGATCTGCGTTCGCTCCGGCCAGAGGGGAGCGAATGACGATGATTTTGGACACGACAAGTTTTGGTGAAATGTTTACGTAACCATTTAGTAATAGGTAGGTAAATAACACTGCTCACTGTCGTCACGTGGTCAAGGCATTCGAAACGGTTATTGTTATGTTTTGGAACGAAGTGGGACATTCAGTTTGTGTGTTACATATCTTATAAGTTTTTTTTTTCTCTTTCCTTGAAGCATAAGTCCGGGTAATGCACGGATGTTATGTAATAAGTTGGTGTTCCGGCTTCAATGTGTGTCGAGTTTTTAATTTTTCTGTCAAAAAACTAGCCCATGTCCTTGTATTTAATATGTTTTTGTGAGTGTCGCTTTTGTTGTTTTATTTACTAGCTTCTTGCCCACGACTTCGGCCGCGTGATATTTTTTGTTCTCTTAATCCACGGCGTCGCATCGCATTGCCTGCCCGCGCTAGGGACTTCGTTTATGCTTAGCATTCTTCCTAACTTTTTTTCTTTTTCTCGACTGCTTAGGGCCCTAGCGTAATGTTATAAGCTATCCTCAATCATCTTTTCAAATCCGACTGATAGTTCCAGAGAATAGCGCGTTCAAACAAACAAACTCTTTAACTTTATTATTAGGTAGTAGTATCGATTTACTAAGTACTAGCTACACCCCGCGGTTTCACTCGCATACGTTTCGATGCCGTGGGAATATCGGGATAAAAAGTATCTTATGTGTTAATCCTGGTTATAGACTATCTGTGTGCCAAATTTCATCCAAATCCCTTCAGTAGTTTTTGCGTGAAAGAGTAACAAACATCCATCCATCCATCCTTACAAACTTTCGCGTTTATAATATTAGTAGGATTAACCTTGTTAATGCCAACTCGAAAACATCGTAAAGATATTTACAACGCTGACATCCCACCAGCTATTAAGTTGTAACTTACTCCTGTCTATGGACATCAGCACAAACAGATGCTCCGCAGATGCGTTGCCATCCTACAGACCAGCCTGGAATGTCTCATGAGCTTGTAATTATACAGGGTGGCAGGGAGATCGACGCGCAAACTGTAACCATGGATTCAGCACATGAGTTTAGACCCCGTAGGTACGAAATTTTTCGCTGGTTATAAAAAAATATCTTCTCTTTCATAGAAAAGTGCAATACCTATGCGTTCAAAACGTATGGAACAGCAATATTTTTTTTTAATAACCGACGAAACATTTCGACGCTATGGGGTCTAAGCTCATGTGCTGAATCCATGGTTACAGTTTGCGCGTCGATGTCCCTGCCACCCTGTATACTCCTTCAGACCATATTTCAGCCATGGCGGCCAATCTCAACGGAGAGTCGGAGACCGACTTCGTTGCGAGAGATATTATAGTGCGTAAGTGTGTGCGCAGAGACAGGTACTACTTTCGCTCTTCCCTCTCTCTCATAGTCCGATGGGACGGCAATCCGACACGACCGGAGAGAGATCAGACGCAGGACTAACAGCTTAACGTGCTTTCCGAGCCACGGGGGTATAACACGCCATCAACTTCCAAACTCTGGGTTGTCAGTAAGAAATTTCTAATCATCATCATGCCTACAGCAGTCCACTGCTCGACATAGGCCTCTCCTATTGCACGCCATTCAACTCGATTTTCGGCAACTCTCATCCAGCTGCTACCAGCCATCCTGCGAAGATCGTCGCTCCACCTAGCCTGAGGGCGTCCACCTTACGTTTACCGATTCGCGGTCTCCACTCAAGAACACGTCTACCCCAACGGTCATCGGTTCTACGGCTAATATGGCTGGCTCATTGCCACTTCAGCTTACTTATTCACACACTTATTCTGTGAGCTATGTCGACAACTGAAACATACACCGTCTTATTACAAAAAAAAAATTAACGTTAGTACTAGCCTAAACCTTTGACAAGAGCCAGTATTTCATTTTCGAACTTTATTTCGATTTAGGCAAAGTTGCTAACGCTAAAATGACAACTTAGCATCGAACTAAGCTGTTATTTTTGCATAAAGAACAGCATTTCTATAACAGTTAAGTTCTTAATTCAATAACTGGCACTGTAGTTTAAACCTAAGGGGCAATTCTTGTAAGTTTAAGAACGTTCACAGTCTGATCTCAATCTCAATTTGTCAAAAATACCTCCTCAATTTCCCTACATTTTTGTCAAGTTTTTGACATTGAAATTGATGAGATCGCGACTAGATTTTGAATGACGTCCCAAATTACGTTAAAATCAAAAAAACCTTACCACCACCACCACGTTACCACCTTACGTTCAAATTCTAATGGAAAGACCAAATTACTCTATGCCCAGCTTGGGAGTCGAACCCAGGACCCCACGCTCAGCAGTCGCGCTTGCGAACACGAGATCAACGGGGCATAGCCTGCAATTACACCGGCATCGAATGCCGATTACATTCGGCAGCTCATAGAGCACCTGATTTTGCATTAACTGTGGCGTTTAGAATTTGGCGACTTATCAATGTCTGAGTCTGGGCCTCTGAAAATGGGTTTCAAGAAGAACGTGTAAAGGTTTACTGAAAGTAGATTTTAAAGGTTTATTATTATGACATAACTAGCTGACCTGGCAAACGTTGTTTTGCCATATATATATGTACAGACGCCAGCAGGTCAAGCTACCCGAACCTGTCAGATTTTCCCAATCAACCTTGAACCTTAATACGTTAGTGATAAAGTTGAAAATCTATTAAAGAAATTTGACAGATTGTAGTAGTTTGATGTGCTGGCGTCTGTACATTATTTCTAGGATTTTTTTTGTATGAAATATAGATGTTGGCCGATTCTCAGACCTACATACCTACATATGCACACAAAAATTTTATACAAATCGGTCCAGCCGTTTCGGAGGAGTTTCGTAACAAACATTGCGACACGAGAATTTTATAAAGGTATTAGATTTACTCGTAACAAAAATCTAATTATAAACAATTCAAGGTAATTTCAATTCAATTCATCAATCACTTCTTTGTTTCACTTATTTCGGGTCGGGTCGCTCTTAAAACAAGCAAATGGGTTCCACTCCCAAAGAAAATATTATTTAACCATGTAAATTAACAACTTTACATAATTTCTAAAGCTATAATTACAGCATCACTCTTCCTCTTCAATCACAGTTTACTTTTAGCAGTCTTTAGCATTTTTCTGAGTTCTTTGCGCAGGAGTTTCCCGCTTGGTGACTTGGGTATCTGTTGCACGAAGCGAACACCGCCGCGGAGGTGCTTGGGGTTTGATAACTGAAACAAAACCATGATTGGAGTTAACTTCATCACATAATAACCAAAAACATGCAGGCAGGGCTGCATGTTTTTGGTTAGTCAAAAAAGTTTTGCATTTGTAGCAGTATCTACAACGCCACATGCGAACAACGCGTCATACTGACGACACGCAAATCCTGCATCTCGCAAGCAGAGTTTACCGCGCAATTAGCATACATACAAACTTCCCAACATCATTCGTTGGGCAGTTGCCCGCCAGACATAACACCCGTCTGGTTGGAGGATCCTCCCTTTTCTATAGAGAATGAGTGACCTTTACACCCTGTTCCCCATACCTCTATACATTCAATAGAGAACTCAACTCGCCTTCTCAGACATCGCTAGGCTTCTCTGGACATTTCAGGTAGAACAGCCTAGCTTGTATAAGAGACCTATGTAACATTACGCTTGTGTTCTCCAAAGAGGTAGGCAGAAGGGCAAAGTATACCATAATTACGCTAGTTTTAATCCCACGTTCAGGCGCCAGCAGGTCAAGCTACCCGAAACTGTCAAATTTTCCCAATCAACCTTGAACCTTAATGCTTTAGCGATAAAGTTGAAAATCTATTAAAGAAATTTGACAGATTGTAGTAGCTTGTTGTGTTGGCGTACTGTACCTAATCGGTGTTATGGTGGTGAGCGTATTGGTGGCAACATGCGCTTTACTTTGTGTAAATGATTTCATCACCACTGCTCTCAAAACGGTGAATGAAAACATCGTGAGGAAATCGGCACGTTCTAGAAACAAACATTCGAAGACATGATTGTGACATCTACCAACCCACACTGGGCCCGCGTGGTGGATTACGGCCCGCTCCCTCTCATCGAGAGGACGCCTGTGCCCCAGCAGTGGGAACGTTATTGGCTGATTATGCTATGTATATTGCCACCAACCTGGCACAAGATCTGGGGGTCTACTCCGAAGTAGTATCGGCCGAATGTTCGACCGTTTCCTGCTACGAATTTACTATTTGGTTCGCTCGGTCCCGATCCTACACTCCTACACTCTTTCGAATATTGACTATGGTCCCGACGCAACTGAGCCGATCCGAACTTTTTTCTCATTTTTCAATAATATTCGGTTCGGCCATGTGTCGGTCCGATCCGAACATTCGCACTTTGCACTTCGGAGTAGACCCCCTGATCCCGGCTGCTACTGAGAAATCCCGAATGGAAACCCGCTAACTCTTAACCTTACCTGGGAATCAAACCCCACGAAACCACAAATCATAACCTTCCTGCCCCTATCCCATGTTACTCGTGTTCGGCGCAACACGTTTTCTTCTTCCATTCTCCCCTGTCAACCGTCACGCTATTTATTTATTTATTTATTTATTTTATTAGGTCTACCAACAATTGTTCACACTGGATACAGCAACACAATTCATTCTTAAAATTAAATTACAGCGCAACAATTACTTAAAGGTAAACACCACATGCACAAAACAATAAATTCAGAAAATTAGCTAACTTACTAAGTACTAAGCGCAAATATTAAATAAAATAAAATTAAAATTGGAAATAGTGAAACACAGAATTATGACAAAATCGATAACAATTAAATTGATAAATTTTTGGCAATGATAACATTGGTAAGTAGATACAATAAAATTAAAATTATATTGCATTAGTGAATTGGTAAATTATAAATAATAATTGACATAAAATTAAAATTAATTGAATAAAATTTGATAAATTTTTAAACTAATAAGAGAAAAAACTTTAAAATTAATAACAGCGATAAAATTGACACAATAAATAATTTCATTAAATATGACTATGGGTTGCTTGGTAAACGATTAAGGATGGCTTTTAGTTTAGCAAGAGAGTCAAAGTGGAGATCGATAACATCACTGTAGCCATTTACTGCCTTACACATTCTTGCAACAGGCGAATTGGCACCCAAAACTGTTCTTCTAAATGGCGTACAAAGAGGTGTAATGGCACTACGCGGGATTCTAGAGGGTGCACGAAAACTGAACAGGGCAAGTAAGCTGGGACTGTCTATTATATGCTTAAAAATTTTGTAGGCAAACATGGTATCCAACAAGTGTCTACGTCTGTCTAGTGAGGTCATGTTAAAATGTTTCAGTCTTTTATTGTAAGAGTATATTTTTTTGGCGATACCATTGGAAAATGCGAGGTGCCAAGCGAAGCGTTTCTGGACACGTTCCAGTCTCAATGAATGTGTCGCGTAATGTGGACGCCAAACCACACTATTATATTCCAGGATGCTACGAATAAGACTGTTATACAGCAGTATTTTGGTTCTATTATGACGAAAGGTTTTACAATTTCTTAGGACGAAACCTAACATTTTCGAAGCTCTTTTTGTAATACTATCGAGATGTGATGTGAAAGTTAACTTTTTGTCAAACAGTACACCTATCGCTATCATTCACTCCCTTCTCTTTCATATCATTCCTCACACAATCCATCCATCTTTTCTTCGGCTTCCCTCTCCCTCTCCATCCATCAACAAGAAACCACAAATAAAATTAATCATTTCACCAATGTATACCTACTAACCCTCTCAGCGAGAAACTCCTTAATTTCCTTCTCAGTCAAGGTCTTCCCTGGCTGGGCCACCACAAACGCTAGAGGCACCTCTCCGGCTGTTCGATCCTCAATGCCGATGACAGCTGCGTCCCTGATGCCTTCATGTTGGAGGAGTACTGCTTCTAGTTCCGCTGGGGGGACCTGAAAGAGGATAAGTTTTTTGTGAGATATACAAACACACCCACTATTTTTCAGGTTCGTCCACATTCATGCATCTGTGGTTATTCTAAGAGGCTTATAGAAATGGATCGTAAAATGGAATGTTCCTCTTATGACGTGTCGGAACGAATTGGGATAAAAACATTTACCTATAATAAACAAGTACGCTGGACTTCATACTATCGATGGCAAAATGAAGACATTTGATTTTCGCCATTTTGGCGCTGACAGCAACGTCAGCGTCCGCGGGACTAATAGTTTTGATAGCGAGTTTTACAAGATGCGCATACTCTCAGGATAAAAATGTTCTAAATATCTGGAAGTGAACACAAAATACACCAAAAAATCTTATTCCACGATTTAGACCTAAATCGATGACCATTTGCAACAATGTGACAATTTTAGTTCCTTAGACGCTCGAGCGGGGCGCTTTGGATTGGCACAAAAAACAACTGTCATTTCGTATAGTACAGACGCCAGCAGGTCAAGCTACCTGAAACTGTCAAATTTTCCCAATCAACCTTGAACTTTAATGCTTTAGCGATAAAGTTGAAAATCTATTAAAGAAATTTGACAGATTGTAGTAGCTTAATGTGCTGGCGTCTGTACATTTTGTCCAGCGTACTTGTTTATTAGAGGCAGTGGATACCAAGAACAGCACGAGCTACCTCAATGGATGGCTAGGTTTGTATTAGTAGAAGAATGCGTGCCCAGAATTAACCGAACGTAATGTACCGTCACTCATGGAATAATTTAATTTAAACAATAACCCTGATTAAAGTCATGGTCCGTGATGATAGGATAAGAATCCACTTACTTACCTATTAGCTTAGATACTAAAGTATCATATCATAATCATAAATCAGCCTAGATATTTTCCCACTTCTGGGACACAGGCCTCCTCTCTTCGAGAGGGAGTGGGTAATCCACCACGCGGGCCCAGTGCGGGTTGTTAGATGTCACATGTCTTCGAATTTTTGGTTCTAGGACATACGGTTACCTAACGATGTTTTCTTCACCGTTTTGAGAGCAGTGGTGATGAAATAATTTACACAAAGTAAAGCGCCTGTCTGGGTTCGAACCTACGACCTACAACTCATAAGTCGTGGGCGTTACCACTGCTCTCCACTACTAAAGTATCTATGCTTTATATGGTGCATCATAGGGTGTTATATCTATCTACGTAAAATTCAGAGGCCCCAGAGAGAAAGACGCCATTTGAGCAAACCGTTTCTCAAAGGGTTCTTTTAGTTCCATTTTTTAGACTTGCCGATGAAGGTATGATGAATTTTAGGTGATCAATTTAGTGGAACAGTGATGGTAAGAACACTTGGCTTCTCAATCCAGTCATAAGTATATTAAAACCATTTTTTTTTACGGGACAAAGCAATCGGCGGGTCTTGCAATTTACCAAAATCGGCCTGTTTACCAAAATCGTACCTGATACCCTTTATACTTGATGAGCTCCTTCAGCCGGTCTACGATAAAGAAGTATCGGTCCTCGTCATAGTACCCCACGTCTCCTGTCTTGTAGAACCCCTCATCATCGAAGTCTGACTCCCTGTTCTTGCCCACGTAGCCTTTCATCAGCAGTTCTCCTTTAGCGCAGATTTCTCCGCGCTCGTTTGGGCCTAGAGGTTTTCCTGTTTCTAAGTCGGTAACCTGGAATTTTAAAACATGGATTATAGCATAACATTACGCCTGTAATCCCCGAAGGGTTTAGGCAGAGGTCTACCCGTAGTAAACCCACACTTTGCCAGTTATGTTTGTTTTTTGTATGTTTATATGTGCTGTACGTCTTTTCTGTGTCCCATGTGTATTATTATCATTCTAGTAACATTTATTTTAGAAATATTTATGTATGTTTATTTGTATGTATATTAGTTTATTCTCGTAATTTTTGTTTAGTTTTTTAAGTGAATTGTTTTTTGATTCTATGCATTATTTTTGTCTCCTTTGCTCTATCACACGCTGTCTACATCTCTGTATCTATTGACCTATCTCAGGTATGCTGGAAAAGATTTCTTATGAAATAAGAATCACCTCTAAGTATAACTATTTTTTCTGTTCTGTTTTTCAATGTCTGTTTATATATGTGTGTACATAAATGGTAGTAGAATAAATAATACATTTTAGAGGTATGAGGAACAGGGTGTAAAGTTCACCCATACTCTATAGAAAAGGGAGGAAACTCCGACCAGACGGGTGTTGTGTCTGGCGGGCAACTGCCCAAAGATTGATGTTGGGAAATTGTATCTACGCTAATTGCGCGGTTAACTCTGCTTGCGAGATGCAGGATTTGCGTGACGTCAGTATGACGCGTTGTTCGCATGTAGCGATGCAGATACCGCTGCAACATTACCAACCTTTATCACAGTATTATGAACCACTTGTCCTACAGTTCCAGTCTTGTGAATGTTCGGGTCATCGCCGTGGAGCTTCAGAACTGCCAGGGTCAACTCCGTTGACCCATAGCCTTGGTAAACTCCTTGCAGGTTGGGGAATCTGGAATAGATAGGAATACGGCTTTAATTATGCCCTGTTCTAAGGCGACTACTACACTGCCCGCGCTTCGTCGTGGGGCACCCAGGTCCCGCGCGCAGATCGTGTTTTCCATACAAACTGCGGGAGTAGTAACGGCCGCGACTTCGAGTTGTAGGTCGTAGGTTCGAACCCAGACAGGCGCTTTACTTTGTGTAAATTATTTCATCACCACTGCTCTCAAAACGGTGAAGGAAAACATCGCGAGGAAGCCGGCATGTCCTAGGACCAAAAATTCGAAGACACGTGTCATCTACCAACCCGCACTAAGGATTACGACCGACGCGCTAATTCCCATCCTCCTTTTGTAATCCCTTGGATTACATTACATTTAGTAAAAAGCTATTATTTTGACTTTACAAACCGTACTTCAATTTTATTTATTTGTAGTATGTACTAAAGGATGATTCTCTATCAAAAAAAAAAAAACAATACAACTTACTTTTCGTGAACAGAGTTGATAGTATCCTTGTGCAGAGGAGCAGCACCTGAGTACACCATCCTCACTGAGCTCAGGTCGTACTTCGACTGGTACTTACACACTGCTACCAACACCGGTGGGACAACTGTTAGTATAGCTGCCTGGAAAACAAAACAACAAAAATCAAATTCGGTCCAGCCGTTTGGGAGCTACGATGCCGCAGACAGACACACAGATACACACATAATCAGCCTATAATGCTCCTACTGCTGGGATACAGGCCTCCTCTCTGTGCGGAGTGGGCCGTATACCCCGCGGGCCCAGTGCGGGTTGGTGGACGTCACATATCTTAGATTTATTGGGTTTCCTCACGATGTTTTCCTTCACCGTTTTGAGAGCAGTGGTGATGAAATAAACATAAAGTAAAGCGCCTGTCAGGGTTCGAACCTACGACTTAGAACTCGTAAATCGCGGCCGTTACGACTAGAACACCACAGCTCTCAGACAGGCAGATACACACGTTAAACTTATAACACCCCGCTTTTTCCTTGAGGTGTTAACAAGGTTATTATCGGTTCACTTAACGGCCCGTTCACACATGTCTCCGTTTTACTGTTCCGTTTTATCGTGTACGTTTTTTTTTCGTCGATGGCGTATGTAGTTGTATGAGCGACTTCACACATGGCACAGTATTCTGTATACAGTAAAAAATATCGTTCCGTAAAAAAAATACATTCCGTTTTGCCATCGAATACTGGACGACGGAACAGTAAAAATATACGGACACGTAGAATTTTAACGGATAGATACTGTGTGCGTGGCGGGCGGTGTGTGCGGGGTGTAGGAGGGGGAGTGAATAGAATAGCGGCGGTATACTGCGAGTTTTCTGTTCACACATCGCATCCAGTAATGACGGATTCGTTGAACGTTATACGGTGCCTATGTGTGAACAGCGCCTAAATTTATGACGTATCCGTTAAAAACGTACCAGTAAAACGGACTCCCATGTGTGAACGGGCCGTAAGAAACACTAGACAATTGGACACTGGCTAAAACTGGAATTCTAACTAGATTCCAATTCTCGGGTCCTATCTCTGTCCTTGTCTATCGGTAACTGTATGTGTAGCAGTATCCACACTGCCACATACGAACTACGCATCATACTGACGTCATGCAAAATCCTGCATCTCGCAAGCAGAGTTTACCGCGCAGCCAACTAGCTTTATCAGCCTTTAGTTAACTGCCTAGCCTTTTAACTAAACGGCGCCGTTCAACTAGCGGCCTGACTGATATTCAGCCAATACGTCTAACACAACATTTAATAAACTGGCTAGCTGATGCTTAGGCCATTTTTATAATAGGATGAACCCAGTAGGTAGGTTCATGTAGGTACATTCATTGAAAACTCACCCGATACTTCTCAACGATCTTCAAATACGTGTCCACGTCGAACTTCGTGAGGTAGACCGCTGTTCTTCCAGTGACGAAGGCAGTCAGTGTCCCCACCAGCCCCATGACGTGGTACCAGGGGGTTATCGTGATTCCAATCATTGTGGGGTCGATACTTGCTGGCCTGTAGAGTTAAAACAAGGTTGTAATTGGGGAAGAACCCCATTGCTACAAACCGGGCCCAATTAATATCTAAACCCCAATAAACTGTTAAAAAAAAACAATAAACTGCCAGGCCCGGAGGTGCGAACCCGGGACAAATGGCTTTCTGACAGACTGAAAACACACTTAGAAGCATAATTTTTTAAGAGCTCCAAGGGACCGTCGACTTACGTATTTGATATTAATTTCAACTTTATACCTCCACGCGTTCCTGAGCGAGAAAAAGGGTCTTGACAGACTGACAGATAGATAGGTCGTCGGACGGACAACGAAGTGATCCTGCACGGGTTCGGTTTTTGCTATTGAGGTACGAAACTTTTAAAATCAATGATATTTTACTAAAATCATTGTTTTATCAAAATACCTAGTGAGTTTTCCTTCCATTGTTTTGAGTACAGTAGGTACTCGACTCAAGAGTAAAGTACTTAAAATCAAAATCAAAAGTAATTTATTCAAATTAGGCTGAGAGTCAGCACTTTTTGAACGTCAAAATTACAAAAGACAGTCCCCCAAAAACGCCCGCCCTTCACCACTTCCTAGTGCTATAGCGCTAGCTTAATAATCAGCCTGTAATGTTCCCACTGCCGGGACACAGGCCTGCTCTCGGCGAGAAGGTGTGGGCCGTAACTTTAGTAATCTGTGCCATAACCCATCACGCGGGCCCAGTGCAGGTTGGTACATGTCACATATCTCCAAATTTTTGGTTCTAGGACATGCCGGTTTCCTCACGATGTTTTCCTAAAATAATGACCTTTAAAAAACTCACATGCAACACGCTGTCATAACATTTAGATGCGTCGTCATCACACCTTTAGGCAGCCCAGTAGTCCCAGACGAATATAGAATAAATAATGTATCTGACTGTCCCTGCACTTCCACAGAGTGAAAATCTTCATACTTCACGTTTTTAATCTGGCCGTTATTTTCAAAAACCAAATCGTTGTACATTAAGACGCCATTTTGTTTCTCCTCGCCGAATAAGATGAGTTCCTTCACGAAATTCAATGATTTTAGAGTCTTTGCGTGTGTTTTGTACATTATTGGAGAGCAGATGATGTATTTTGGTTTCGATATGTTTGTTACGTGGATTATTTCACCTGAAAAAGATAAAAGAGCGTAAAAAAAATACGGTATTATTAAGTTTCATTTCCCTGGTAATAAATATTTCCAAGGCCTCACAGTTCATAAAGCTGCTTTTACAAACGCCAGCAGGTCAAGCTACCCGAAACTATAAAATTTTCCCAATCAACCTTGGACGTGGCTCCGGACGCGGCTCCGGACGCGGACATCTCCAGATGGATACGTACTTAGAATCTGTCAGTGTCCGGTGTGCACGGTTCGTCCGCAATCTGCCCGTGCCGGTGTGACTAATCCCTGAGTGAAATAGTGCATAGTTGGTACTTTTTAACTATATTATGTGTATGTAACAGGCGCTTCTCGCCATCAAACTCGAAAGATTGGCGAGTAAAATTGTAAAGACAACAAAATAATGTATTTTTGAGAATAATAATAAAAAAAGAACCTTAATACTTTAGCGATAAATTTGAAAATCTATTAAGAGAAATTTGACAGATTGTAGTAGCTTGATATGCTGGCGTCTGTACCTAATGCAAATACAACTGCATGGGGCTAGTCGACTTTGCACCCCTCGTAGTAAATCAGACCCCCAAAACTTATTATCAGCCTGTCCAATGTTTTGGAGTGCCTGTGCTCGTCAGAACGGTTGGCGGAGGTGTAAAGTCATCCACATTTTGCCATTTTTTTTAATGATATAAACTAGTGCTTGACTGCGATCCCGCCTGATGGATAGCAGTGATGCAATCGTTGATGGTAAGGTGCACTAATTTATTATGAGCCTAATATTAACTTGAAGACAATTCAATTATAATCGGACGGGAAGACCGCTGCAGACAAATTGTTCCAGTCTTTCGATGTACGCGGTATACATAAACGACGAGGCGAAACGCTTTGTCCGAATCGTAGCGGTGTCAACAACGTAAGGGTGGACACCGCTAGATGGTATTTTGCAGCACCAGCCCATATGTGGCTGCAGTACTCCACACACGATCGGACCTGCGCTTAGTAGGTATAACATTAGAAGCTGTCCCGGTGTGAAATACTGCCGGACCTTTGCAAGAACATCAAGTTTCCTAGCAGCCATCTTGGCTTTGGACTCAATGAACCGCCAAAAGTTTAGGTTTTAGGAAATTTCAACTCCCAAGAGCTGAAGCCATTTTGCCATTTCGTAGCTGTGACGAGCCTATTGCAATTAACCGGGGAGAAATCCAGACTCAACTCTCTGATTTTCTACTTTTTACTCAATTTTACTGGGTAATGGAAAAACCCAGTAACACTCCCGACCTGGGGATTGAACCCAGAACTCCACGCTAACCAGTCACAGTTAAGTCCAACAGACCAACAGGCAGATAAACTTGGATTCCCTCGAAAAGCAGCAATATTTAGGTACACTTATCAAAATTTAGTCCTGTTATCCAAAGGTTGACTGGTAGGGAATGCTTTGTAGCGATAAGTTCACTATTTATCACTATTGTTCATGAAGTATGAATAAATATTACAGTGAACTTACAAAACGGCTTCTGTCATTTTCATGTGATTGCCACCACTTTTTAGGCCACTCTAACCTTAAGTTAAAGTCTTGTACAGACGCCAGCACATCAAGCTACTACAATCTGTCAAATTTCTTTAATAGATTTTCAACTTTATCGCTAAAGCATTAAGGTTCAAGGTTGATTGGGAAAATTTGACAGTTGGGTAGCTTGACCTGCTGGCGTCTGTACGTTACGTACCTACCTTTAACATAGCCCGTACTAAGAGTAGTCAACACAGCGCCCGCGCAAGCAACCCCGACCACAGCACCCCAGAACTCCTGTCTGTTCTCAGATATCAGCCCAATCGTGTCTCCCTTTCTAACGCCCATACGACTGAGCGAGACGGCAAAGTTCATTGCTTGCTGCATTATGTCGAAATAGGTTAGGCGTTCCTCTGTGGCTCCGTTTATCTGAAATTGTTTTAAGTATTGTGGATTTGGGTTGTATATGCTTTTTGTTTTGTAATGGATGGTCACCCATCCACAGACCGGCCTCGGCAAGTCTAGCTTAACGTTGGATCGACCGTCTGACAGGATAGAAAGTTGTTCCTTGTGGGCAGAGCCACAAGGTAGACCGATGACGACGCGCGCTTTACTTGTGGTTACTAAGTGTACAAACACGCTGTGAATATGTGTGTAAAGCGCAGGAGCTCTCGGTACTGTCCGATACAATGGCGAAGACGGAAGTGTGTATATGTGTTATGTGCTGACGCTACTCCTCTTCATGCACACATTCACGGCACACACAGGTTACCACAAACAAAGCGCGCGTCGCTTCTTGAGATAAAAATACTATGTATTTGTATATAGGCACTGCGATCATTCAGCCCCCCACGGGTCCAATGTATCAGTTTATGATCGTAAAACACGAAGTATTAATGAATCTATCTAATCAACAAGTCATGATAATGTTATCTGATAATATTTTGTTTGTAAAGCGTTATCAATTATTGTAGGTACTGTTTATTACAGTTTATGTAATAAACGTTTTTGTTATCCATACTTAGGTACAAGTAATTACGTGATATCTAATACAGGGTGGCAGGGACATCGACGCGCAAACTGTAACCATGGATTCAGCACATGAGTTTAGACCCCATAGAGTCGAAATTTTTCGTCGGTTATTAAAAAAAAATATTGCAGTTCCATACGTTTTGACCGCGTAGGTATTGCACTTTTCTATGAAACGGAAGATTTTTTTTTTGTCCCTGCCACCCTGTATTTTAAAATGGTACTTTATAAGGTATCTTGAAATGATATAAAAATGGGCCTGCATAGCTAATTCACAACCACTCGATACCGTACTTCCGTACCGTATAGGACATCAATCAATGTTATCGTAGAAGTCGAAAAACGCTGTTCACAAATCCAAAACCTGATAATTTAGTCAGTTTAAATCAAAGAGACGACCGCTATACTTCCGACAGCTGTTTGCTGTCGGGGGCAAGGCAAATCAGGTTATAGAAATGCGATCGCTTTACGACCGAATTCGGTCGCAAAGTCCAGCACCCTAATTGCGTAACACACGTTTAATCGGAATCTGTTTAATTTTGACAGTTCAACAACATTCATTGCGTTATTTACGTTGTTGAGCAGACACAATGACACATTTTTTGAACATATGAAGCAATGGATTAGCAATATCCTTCAAAATGATTCAGATTGAGATTGATTGTGTGTTACCCAATTAGGGTGCAGGATTGAGAGGTGTAATGTATGGAGTGACAGGGCTTTGCGACCGAATTCGGTTGCAAAGTCCTGTCACTCGGACGTAAAGCGCTATGAATGTCGAGACTGCAGCCCCTGCTGTTTTTCTGTCTGTCTGAGATTTTTACAGAATCGATCGGCTGTACTTTACATAGAGCGACTGCCTATCTGACCTCCACAACCCTGTAATATACCTACTACAAAATATACCTACAATGTACGGTCAGTGACTTGCCTGGACATAAAATAGTGTTGTTGTTGGTGCAAAAATAAGTTTACGACTATTTTATATCAGGTATAATATTATACTTGACTCTTATAAGTTAGGCCGAAACTAGAAATCCCGATTCACTTATGTATCTATTTTTTAATAGTTTGGTAAGACTTTCAAGTCGGTAAGCAAGTGAATGAGCAAGTAAGTAGGTGCATAATGCCGGGCAATCGCTAACTGCGAAATAAGTTGCTAGGTGCAATTAATGACAAGAAAATACAAAATATAGAAACCTACGTACCATAGCTACATTATTTCTATGTTCCCACATCCGAGCTAGAATATAGTCCCCAAAGTTAATATTAGCCGGAACTAAAACACTCTGAGGCCCGTACACATAGTTAGGATTCCGTAACATTTTGTTTTTTACTCGACTGTCGAAAAAAAGGGTAAAGTTTTTGCGTAAGTATACTTCAATGGACGAGTGCGCGTGCCGAGTTCGCGCGTACTACTAGCGAATGCGAACTGCGATAAGTATCTATTTACACAAATATAATGTACCTATGTCCCAACGGTTGTAAATAATTATTACGTTGTAGAGATCATATTTTATAATTTACTGCACTGGAATGGAGGGGCCTTTGGATAAATAATAACAGCCGCACGGGTCCATCAAAGGTTAAGTTACGGTTGCCGGTCGGTTCGTGGATGGGTGACCGTCTATTACATATTATCGAGACCCCTCCATGTCTCGGAAAGTTACTGTAAATTTTATGTAAAAATAACTTTAGACAGTAACTTTCCGAGACACGGAGGGGTCTCGATAATATGTGATAGACGGTCACCCATCCACTCCCGATTGTCATTCGTAGATCTTCAATTCGGAAATACTGTAGATTTCTATCATTTTGTTATCGGTTCAGGAATTTCAGAGATTAACTTTTACAATCATATACACACAATACGATTGCTGATAGCCGCAACTTGCATGTCATTCTTGATAATAAATTGACGAAATTAATTATTATAAATTACATATAATTATCTACCTACTCATTATCTTAACAGCCCAATGAATTAATAAATTTTAAGCCGTTGGTTCCGGCTGCAGTCATTCGTGGATCTTTGACAATCGTTACGGGTCGTCAGTAGCCCGAAAGTCTGACAACCAGTCTTACCAGGGTATCGTATTACCCAGTAACTGGGTTGTGGAGGTCAGATAGGCAGTCGCTTCATGTAAAATACTGGTATTCAGCTGCATCCGGTTAGACTGGAAGCCGACCCCAACATAGTTGGGAAAAGGCTGGGCAGATGATGAATTAATAAATTTAGTCCGTTCAGTACCGTTAGATGAAGGAATTCTGTAATTTTGGCGACTGATTTTCCTTTCTTTCTTTTCTTACATTCACATACATACATAAACTCAAGCGTTCTTCCCATGGGTGTAAGCAGAAACTACAAAACGCCACCCTCTACGATCTTTACACAATCCTTTGGCCTCGTTTACGTTCATAATGTCTTACATCATATACCTTGCCTTTTCCCAACTATATTGGGGTCGGCGAGGCTTCCAGTCTAAACGGATGCACCAGCCGATCGATTCTGTAAGAATCACACCGTGAAAAGCTAGGTGAAGTGAGCTTAGAGTGAGCTATCAATAGAGTCAATCCCTAGCATTAGTTGGAATGACAGCTAACTCCACGCTCACTTCACCTAAGTTTTCACGGTGATATGGTTACAGAATTGCACTGCTGAATATCAGTATTTTACTAGGTAATAGGATACACCTTGGTAAGACTGGTTGTCAGACTTTCAGGGTTCTGACTATTAGTAACGATTGTCAAAGATCTACGAAAATGACAGCCGGGACCAACGGCTTAACGTGCTTTCCGAGGCACGGTGGGGTTCAGTGGAATGGGGCGGTCACCCATCCACAGACCGACCGCGGCAAGCGTAGCTTAACCTTGATCGGTCAAACTGTGCGGCTGTTATTCATACATGTGCCGCGTAATTGTGAAAAACACTATCAATAGGAATCGGTTTCATTTTGACAGTTCAACAACATTCATTGCGTTATTTACATTGTTTAGCAGACGAATTTTTCAATCATTAGAATCAGCAATAAAACTCTTTAATTAAGTTAGAATTGGCCTTCAATGTCTTGATTTAATGAAATAGCCATTCAATAGGGTAATATGAACTGAGTGATACATTGATGATTTTTAAGATAATTCTATAATTTTTTTTTTCTTTTTTTTTTATTAGAATCGTTGCCCCACATTAGGAATTTCTCCTGTGTCGTGGGTGCGTTTACAAACATTTAAACTCACATACACAAACAGCCAGACCCGGAACAACTACTTGTAGGTCATACAAATATTTGTTCCGTGCGGGAATCGAACCCGCGACACGCAGCGCAGCAGTCATTCGCTTAACCACTGCGCCAACCGTGTCGTCAAAGTGTATATTTGTTACAGCCGCGAATCATATTTAGATCAACATACAATGACCCGAAAATTGCAAAAAATGTAAAAAAGGAGTTTGAAGATTTTTTTATGCAGCCTGGCATAGCCACCTTCGCGCCATTTTGAAAATGGCGGCCACGCATGAGGTCTCATGCGTGGCCGCATGTGATAAATATTATTAAGCCCGATATATTAACCTTTTAACCGCCTACGTCGGATTAATCCGACAAATATTTTCGGGCCCATTTCGCCAGAGTCGTATATTTACGACCAAAATATCACTGCTCGTTTAATCAGCTTTTTTATTTAATTACGCTGTATTCTATCAAAAATATGTTTTCGATTCACTGTGCCGGGCGCTAGGGACACGCCAACTGTTCTGAAGTCGGGCGGTTAAAAGGTTAACGTTTAAAGTTAATCACGTGGCTCAATCATAAACTTTACCTAGTGCAGTCTTAGAGCCTTTATAAAAAATATTTATCAGATACGAAAACTGTGGAGAAGCCCCTTTAAGAGAATACCCACACTTCTTATTCAGCTATTGTCCATAGAAAACAACGATTTTGTATGGAGATGCGTACGCATTCGTAAAGCTGAACGGATGCGATGTGAGCTGATACAAAATCGTGGTTTTCTATGGACAAAACCTGGGGTAGACCCCCAGGTTTTGTCCATAGAACGATTTTCTCTCCGAAGTAGTATCGGCAAAATGTTCAGCCGTTTCCTGCTACGAAGTTACTATTTGGTTCGGTCGGTTCCGATCCTACACTCTTTCGAATATTGACTATGGTCCCGACCCAACTGAGCCGATCCGAACTTTTTTCGCATTTTTCAATAATATTCGGTTCGGCAATGTCGGTCCGATCCGAACATTCGCACTTTGCACTTCGGAATAGACTAAATAAGTCCATAACCCAGCATGTGAGAAATAGGTAAGACGGATATCAGAGTTAGGTACTGATAAAATAAAAGTCGTGTAGATTACATAATATTGTTTATATATCATTTAGGTATTACATAGTGCGGCGCAATCACGCGAGATAGCTGTACGTGTCCTTCTCGCCCTCCGTGCGCTCTAAGTACTCCTTCTCGATCAGGATGTCGATGCATTTCTGGAAAGAGGAAAAAGAATCATTAATTACTTTTGTCACACAGTGGGTGCCTGAAGTGTCAAAACGTCCTCCCTTCACCACTTCCTAGTGCTTTAGCTGAGAAAAAGTGGCGCAACAAACTCCACAGCAGCACAGCTGTCTGTGTTGGGCCTTAATGTAATTGGATGGAAAACAAACATCCTGCCCCCAAGACGAAACCAGAGGCTTCGCAGGTCCGTCGCATCAAAGAGACCAAGCTGAAATATCTCATGTGCCTGTTCTTACACACACACCTATACCCTTAACACACAACACCGTTGCTGGGCGGCAGAAATAAATATGATGGAAGCACAGACGCCACCAGGTCAAGCTAACCGAACCTGTCAAATTTACCCAATCAACCTTGAACCTTAATGCCTTAGCGATAAAGTTGAAAATCTATTAAAGAAATTTGACAGATTGTAGTAGCTTTATGCGCTGGCGTCTGGTACTTCCCCGGTTGAATTGGGGCCGTATTACAAAGTACTGGGCCTCCGTGGTAGATTACGGCCCTTTCCTCTCACTGAGAGGAGGCCTGTGTCCCAGCAGTAGGAACATTATAGGCTGATTATGCTTATATTTACGCGAATGACATCATGATTCCAGTGCGAAAACGGGATGGTGCCATTGGTCATGTATAGGTTCGTCTCCCTCTTACACTGGAATCATGATGGCATTTAATCGTCACAATATGGCATCAGAGGGGGCATATTCTCGTAATTTTAAGAACGTTCAGCCTGATCTCAGTCTCAATCTGTCAAAAAATCCTCAAATTTCCCTACATTTTTACAAGTTTTTGACATTTGTTTGTCGCTGAGATGAGACTGCGACTAGATTTTGAACGTTTTTAATTACGAGAATTGGCCTTCTGATGTTTATTAGTAGTTGTTACCACCAGAATGTTACCACTTTATATATTACATGTTTACACCACCTTTTTGTAAGCGACTTTATTTTATTTCTAATTTTGACTGTCGTTTTTTATTTATATCTAATCGTATGCTGGTTGACGTCATCTGAGCGATGGCCGTTTTGCGTGATTTCCCCCCCAACTAGTTTTTTTTTTTGTGTTGTGTCTTTTTATGCGTCATGTTTGCCGCTAATAAACGTATTTTCTTTCTAGTTGTATTATAAAATGAAGTACCTTGATGACTGGCACTCGTGGCTTGAAGCGTGAAGACAGCTGGTTGAGTACTTCCACCACTAAATGCTGGTGTTTCAGTGTTTTGCGGGTCTTCATTATCCTTACTATTGCGGCCTGGGAACAAAAACAATTAAGTTAAAAAAAGTTCGAAAACTTTTCGTTATTCTTGTCCATTTCCTGTGTATGACTTTATTTTCATGTAAAGGTACAGTCAATGCGCTGTGGGGATGCATTTGTGATTAATGGTGAGCAATGAGTGAGTGTGTGCGTGTCGAGTAGCGCCATCACGTAACACACACACACTTCCGACTTCGCCATTACCTCGGACGGTACCGAGAGCTTACACACACATTCACAAATTAAGATACTCCATAGACAAATTAGACATGATTAAAAACATGGCTACTAAAAATACGTCAGGCGCTGACTAACTTGACAGGACTAAACTAATATTTATCTTTTGGTCCTTTTCTTAATGAAATAGAAAGAAAAAGATGCACTGAACTTAAATTTAGTTTAGTTTGTGAACAAGGGAATCGGCGCCATTGTTGAGAAAAGGCTAGGCAGATGATGGAGGGCGTGTGCTATACACCCCTGCTTATCCTTGCGGGTAGTACAGGCGTGATAATATGTAATAGTTACCTGAATGAGCATCTTCCGGTCCTCCTCGATGTGTTTGTGCGTGGCTTCCTGCTCCACCTTCAGCTCCGTCTTCAGCGGGATGTTTATGTTCACGCGGAGTTTTTTGCTGTAAAAGATAAATATTTAGTTATTTGGTTAAATACATAACATCATGCCTATTTTCCCCTGAAGGGTAGGGCAGAGGTGTACATATAAATAAATATTTTATTTAATATACAACTTTTTGATCCGAGAGGGGTCTGTGGCAAAATAATAACAGACGCCCAGGTCGATTGATCAGGTTAAGCTACGCTTGCCGCGGTTGGTCTGTGGATGGGTGCCATCTTTACATACCGAGACCCCTCCGTGCCGATAGCACGTTAATCTGTTTGTCCCGGCTGTCATTCGTTGATCTTTGACAGTCGTTAAGGGTCGGCAGAAACCCGAAAGTCTAAAAAACCAGTCTCACCAAGGGGTATCGTAGTACCCAATGAGCAATGAGTGGGTTGTGGAGGTCAGATAGGCAGTCGCTCCATGGCCAGCTCCACCTGCATCCGGTTGGACTGGAAGCCGACCCCAACATAGTTGGGAAAAGGCTAGACAGATGGTATGTCTGTCGACATTTCTCGGGACGGGTCCCGAACCTTTGGAAGGCGTATGAGGGTCCGAAGACGACGTTGTAGACGTTTTTAATGAAAAATTATTATTACTATAGAGGTATGAGGAACAGGGTGTAAAGTTCACTCACCCTCCATAGAAAAGGGAGGATCCTCCGGCTAGGCGGGTGTTGTGTCTGGCGGGCAACTGCCCGATGATTCATGTCGGGCCGTTGCATACATGCTAATTGCGCGGTGAGCTTGCGCGATGCAAGATTTTGCGTGACGTCAGTATACGCGAAGTTCGCAGGCGGCGTTGTAGATACCGCTACATAATTATTTATGATAAAGAATGGTGTATACTCACTTCTTATAACCTACATACAGATCGACGACGGAAGAATCGGACAGTTCGGACTCGTCATCTGTACAGACCAGCAGCTTCGCTTTCAACAGGATTTGTAGCACCTGCACACAGGAAAACATGTCATTTAAACAGTTAATCAATAAAATAATATAATACATATTATTATGAATGATAATAGAAATGTTTTCATTTATTTTATACAAGCTAGGACAAATTTACAATGTATATTATCAAAGAAAAACCTGTCAAGTGCGAGTCGGACTCGCGCACTGAGGGTTCCGTACACATTTGTAGGTATGTTGACTACAATTTACGGCTTTCGGATTTTTTCGTCTACTTGTGCTACATGACATTGCTTCTTGCCAAATTTCACGATTCTAGGTCAACGGGAAGTACCCTATAGGTTATGATTCCCTTGCGAGTGTCAAAATAGTTGACATAAACGGAACCTAAACGCCCGAATCTTTTAGTTGCGTTGACTTAGTTTGATGACAGTAAGAAATGTCATTTTACTGCAGCTAGCTAATTAAAAGTCGGACCAAAAAAAAGTCAGACTTCTATACCTACATATATACCAATAAATGCATTTTCTTTCTTTCGCCTCACATGTATAAATACAACATGAATGATGTAACCAACATTTTGTAACAATTTTATGATTTAAAAGAGTGTCCGTAGAGTTTATTGCCCATTCTTCTCCATAGGTACCTACTACGCTTTAGAATGGGCAACTAGCTTCATCTTTCTGACTGGCCGACCCCTTGACAATTCAAAAGTGCCTGTAATTGGTTTATCACACTAATGTTATAAAGGCGAAAGTTTGTGAGTGAGTGTGTGTGTGTGTTTGTATGTTTGTTACTTCTTCACGCTCAAACGGCTGGACCAATTTTGATGAAATTTGGTGTGGACGTAGCCGACACCTTGCATTAACACATAGGATCCTTTTTATCCCGACATTCCCACGGGATCGAAACTTATGCGGGTGAAACCGCGGGGTGCAGCTAGTTTGAAATAAAAATGCTTTGAGTTCGAGTATTTGCTTCTGTGTACAAGGAGCCTTTTCACTTCAGTGGGATAATTCCAGGCTGATATTATATATCAGCTGCCTCATAAACTATACCTGTACAAGGAAGTCTCCTTTGATCCCGGTGTGCTGCTCAAGCTGGCTGACGGTCCAGGAAGTGTTGTCGTTGTACTGTAGAAGCACCGCCATTTGGAACGTACTGGCTTGCAACGTGTATCTGTAAAGAGATGTATAAATTATTATACGTAGATATTAAGATTTTTACAAAATGATGTTTCTTTGTATCATAACTTGTTTAGCCTTTTCCCAACTATGCTGGGTCTGACTTCTGGTCTAACCGGATACCACTGGACATTAGTATTTAACATGGAGCGACTGCTTATAAGATTTCTTTGTATCTATCTAACCAGCCTGTATGGCTTTAGAAGATAAATATTAGTTTAGTCCTGTCAAATTAAGATACTCCATAGACAAATTAGACATGATTAAAAACATGGCTACTTTTAATACGTCAATTCACACGTCAGGCGCTGACTAATTTGACAGGACTAAACTAATATTTATCTTCTGTCCTTTTCTTAGTGAAATGGAAAGAAAAAGATGCACTGAACTTAAATTTAGTTTAGTTTGTGAACAAGGGAATCGACGCCACTACCCACCTGTTCTTAAAGCAGTTGGTGACGAGCTCTCCTTTGGACATGTTGTAGAGCCAGTTGAGCTTGCGGCCAGAGTGTTGCGACGAGTAAAACGTCGTGAACCTGTGCACTGAACGCTCCAACTGGAATAGAGATTACATTCATCATCATTAGTATTTGAAAATTGATCGCCGACATTATCAAATAAAAAAAAGACTTATAGTATAACAAATCTAATAACGCGACATATTCGCCAAAAATGTAAACAAATATGAGTTTATGGAAAGATAACTTTAAATCCTACACAATAACGTTCAGTTTACATACAACTGTCGTTGGTTGGCGCAGTGGTTAAGCGATTGACTGCTGCGCTGCGTGTCGCGGGTTCCTTTCGCGCACGGAACCAATATTTATATAACCTACAAGTAGTTTTTCTGGGTCTGAGTATGTGAGTTTAAATGTTTGTAAATGCACCCACAATACAGGAGAAATATCTAGTGTGGGACAATTTTTTTTAAAAAAAAAAAGAAAATAAAAACACCCCTACATTTTTGACATTGATTGTCGCTGAGATGAGATAGCCACTAGATTTTGAACGGTTTTAATTACCAGAATATTGGCCTTCACTTTTGAAGGATATGGGTATCGGAATAATTTAAGGCACATGCGACATTTCAGCTTTTTTTATGGGATTGCAGATTTCCATAGGCGTCGTTGACTACCTACCAAAAGGTGGACCAACTGCATATTTTCAGCATTATGCTGAGCGATGGCCGTTTTGCGTGGATGTGACGCATATTTTCCCCAAACTTGTTATTTTTTTTTGTGTTTGTGTTCTTTTTCTGCGTCATGTTTATCGGAAATTGGTAAACATAACGCACGCGACGCGCTTGGTATTTTCATTCTTTTTTCTCTCTTTCTTAATCTATAATAATCTATCTCAAGATTAAACCTCGCTAACTTACTTCAGTGGGCAGCTGGAAGCACGAGGACTGCTGGAAGGGCCAGGAGCCTGATGATAGCACCTGGATGCTGAAGTCGATGTGCAGCGGCTGTTCCGAGCTGTTCGACATGTGCTTGCGGAAGTTCTCGTTTAGGTCCTTTGATACACCTATGTCCTGGGGAACGTAATAGAGATAAGTTAGTTAAAATTGACAATTGAAAAAAAAAGGGGTTCTTTATCATCTCCCTAGCCTATGCCCAACTATGTTGAGGTCAGCTTCCAGTCTAACTGGATGCAGCTGAATACCAGTAGTTTACATGGAGCGACTGCCTCTGACCTCCACAACCCAGTTACTCGGTAACACGATACCCTTGGTAAGACTGGTTGTCAGACTTTCGGACTTCTAACGACCCGTAACGACTGCCAAAGATCCACGAATGTCAGCCGGGACCAACGGCTTAACGTGCTTTCCGAGGCACGGCGGGATCTCGGTGTGTAAAGATGGTCACTCATCCACACACCAACAGCGGCAAGTGTAGCTTGTGCCCTGTATTATTTTCGTAATTAGCGTTAGGTTTGAGATTTTCAGTTGCTACAATGCTGTTTATAATGTGACGGCGACAGCAGAGTGTATGCTTGATTGATTTAGGAGTATTTTCAGATATTTAAAAAACAGACTGAGTGCCGGTTTATTGATCCGTAGTTAAACTCAACCAATTGTTGTTGTGTTGTTGTTGTTGTTAGTAACTAATGGTTAAATTTTTGCAAAATGTTTTTTTAAATTAATTGTTAGTTTATCTAATGGTCACTAATGATTATTTCTTTAACCAATAGTCAATTATTGAACCATTAGCAATGATATTATATTATTAGATGTTAGCTTATAAAACGTAAATATTATCTTGATCAAGTAAATAAATGTTGTAATGTAGTTGTCGTCCAGAAAAATAAAAAATACTCATCATTAGATAAACTAAAAATTTACCAAAAAAACACATTTAGCAAAAATCTTACCATAAGTAACTATTTCCAAAAATTGGTTGAGTTTATCTACGGATCAAAAAAAACCGGCCCTAACTGTCTAGTTTGGGGCTCACTAGCAAATACCATATTGTAACCTAGCTGTAGGTAATATTTTAAGCTACTCATGTCGTCACTTGCTGTTAAACTGTGAACCGTACCTGGGGGGTGACCACCACCTCTTAAAGCAGTATTATTTTAATCTTACTTCGTGTGGGAAAAGGATGGAGCTATACGGAATGTATAGCTCCATCTCTTTCACACACGGAAGTAAGGTTATAATAATACTGCTGTAAGAGGTGGTGGTCACCCCCCTGGACCATCAATCTCTAGCCAAGTCTAGTTCTAACAGCATCCTAATTATGTTGATGGGAAAATACGACGCACCTTGGTTGTCGCACGCTGTGGAGGTGCGTCAGAAGACCCCACAGCTAACCTTACAATTTTCTTTTTATTTTTGTTTACTAACAATAGTTTTTAAGAACAATGTTACTAACAATTGGGCTTAGTTGCCATAAATAAACAAATATTGATTGATTGATAAATATTTTCTATTCTATTTCCTTAACATCAGTACTGCCCAATGCAAATAGTTGTAATTTCTCATACTATTACTATTAATACTAACCTGGAACATTCTCTGTAGTTTGCTTGTGTACTCGAATCCGCAGGCCTGCTTCAGTTTTGAGATCATTGATGCCTGTAAACAAATAATAATTTATGAAAAGTCATCATTTAACCCTTCGTATCGAGCGCGGATACAGTTTTCAATTTTAAGACCGTTCACAGTCTGATCTCAGTCTCAATCTGTCAAAAATACTTCTAATTTCCCTACATTTTGACATTTGCATTGATGCTCTTATTATACCACTGCAGATAATATACAATAAATCCCTTAAGGAAGGTACATTTCCCGATTTATGGAAAATCTCACACATTATCCCCATACATAAGTCTGGTAGTATGAATGACGTAACTAACTATAGACCTATTTCTATTATATCACAATTTGCTAAGATGTTTGAGGGTCTCATATATAATGTAGTTTATTCCCACCTCCGTCATATTATTAGTTCGAAGCAACATGGTTTTGTGTCTAACCGTTCGACTATGTCTAACTTACTTATTTACACTACTTTCATTAGTAACACCTTAGAAGCTAGGGGTCAGGCTGACGCTGTTTACACAGATTTTGCAAAAGCCTTTGATCGCGTTGATCACTCAATTCTTTCTATGAAATTAAATTACGCTGGTATTCATGGCTCTCTGTTGCGGTGGTTCGAGAGTTATTTAATTAATCGTTCTCAAATAGTAGCCTTGGCGGGCTATGAATCTGTACCCTTTTCTCCTGGTTCTGGTGTTCCGCAGGGCTCTAAGTTGGGCCCTTTGCTTTTTTTGGTTTTTTTGAATGATCTTTTGGATTTAATCAATTGCAATTGTTTAGCCTACGCTGACGATTTAAAGATATACTGTAGGATATCGGACCTAAGGGATTGTATAAAGCTTCAAAGAGATCTTGATGTCCTTCAAGAATGCTGTTTGAACAACAAAATGACGCTCAATGTTAAAAAATGCCAGACAATTACATTCACCAATAAAGTGAACTACATTAAATTTGATTATCATATTGATGGATCAGTACTAAGCAGAGTGTCGGTCATCCGTGACCTAGGGGTACTCGTCGATTCGTCACTATCTTTCCGAGATCATATAGATGGTATAGTAAGTAAGGCTAAAAGAATGCTTGGCTTTATAATCCGTACGTCAAAACCATTTCGTAATTGTAGTAGCATCATTTTACTTTACAACGCACTAGTAAGGAGTTCCTTGGAATACTGCTCCTCTATTTGGTCTCCCTATTATTCAACTTATTCTAATAGTGTTGAATCTGTTCAGGCCTGTTTTGTTAGGTATTCCATATATGTATGAAGAATGGGATCCGTAAAGACATACCAGATTACAATGACAGGTTAAGGCACTTTAAAATGATTAGCTTAAAAGAAAGACGTAGCCATTCCGACTTACTAATACTCCATAAAATTATAAACGGTTCCATCGATGCACAATTGGTAGGTTATTTTAACTTTAGGGCTAGCCAACGTAGTAAGCGTCATCATCGTATTTTTGAATTGCCTACATCCACCTTAAATACCACATTTAATAGCCCACTAACACGTATGGCAAGGCAATATAATGAAAGGTCCAACTTGACAGATTTTCCTATTGATATCTTCTCCATGAGTTTTCCTTCATACAGACGTTCCCTATTTAGACAGTGTGAAGAGTGCACGTCTATGTAGCTCAAATTGGTTTGTTTTGTTTTGTTTTGTTTTGTAGATTTGTAGTGTTCTAAATTAAGATCTACTAGACACATTTTTTATTGTTCTCCTTTGTCTCTAATATATAATAAGTTAAATGTCATGCATACCTGTTATTTGCATGGTTACTGTAATGTTAATTTTAGATGATATTTAATTTGAATTGTAAGTGACTGTGCTGTTGGTGTGCTTATTATAAATAAATAAATAAATTTGCTTGTCGCCGAGATGAGACTGCGACTAGATTTTGAACGTTTTATATTACGAGAATTGACCTTCAGATTCGGAATTTCTTCTGTAATTCGTATTCGACGCCAAGCGTTAAGTACCTGCATTTCACAATTCCGCGTCAATAATTGCAATTTAAACTTTATTTCAATGAGTATCAATGCTATAAAAGTTGCATGACGCGCGCACACAATTTACAACAACTATGCCTTTGAAGGACGCGGTGATTTGATAGATTATCATCATTATGTGCCTAGTTAGACTTTTCCCAACTTTATTGAGACCTGCTCAAGTCTAACCGGACGCAACCGAATACCAGAATTTTACATGGAACGACTGCCTATCTGACCTCCACAACCCAATTAAATGGTTACAGGACAGACAGACTAAATCTGCTTTTAAATTGCATATGTGTTACCTAGAAACCTAGACAAAATTTTATGTTACCTCCGCGTCATCGCTGGCAGACATGTGTTGCACCAGTCGCTTCGCCAGCATCTTGCTGTAGAACTTCTGGAACACGTCCTTGTCTTCAATGTATTTGAACACAACCATCTGGAAACAAGGAGATATCATTGTCATTAGTAAAGGATTTTTTTTTCAAAGGGAATATGTTTGAGCAGGCCTCCTTCACTGTACGTACCGCGTTAACGCCCACAGCGTCACACCCCGTCTCCCACATTAATACACATCTGCTTATGCATTGCATTCGAGGAAACATCATCACCTGCCAAGCGTTTTCCCAGCATGTTGAGGTCGGCTTGCAGTCTAACCGGATGCAGTTGAATTTTTTGAATTTTTATACAAGGAGCGACTGGCTATCTGAACTCCACAACCCAGTTACTGGGTAACACGACACCGGTTGGTAAGACTGGTTATCATGCATTCGGGAAATACAGGCATTATTTCAAGTTAATAATTATTTGTAACATACCACTTGATTGAGCGTGTCCTCTAGTTCGGCCTCCTCGGGGTTCTTGCTGGACTTCTTCAGCAGAAGGTCGCAATACTTCGCCAGGAGCTCCGGACTCTTCGATGAGGAGTTTGCTGCTTTTGTTACTGCATTACCTGGGGAAAAAGGGTTTGTTGGGATTATGTGGATATGAGTATTATATGGGTAAACAAGATTTAGTGTATCCCGTGCACTTGTGTGCATAGTTGTCTGGGGTTGACTCTCTGAGTCCGTCAACGAAGATGAGCCCGTCCAAAAGTAGTTGGTCCGTCAAACCAAGTGTCTAATTCAATTTTTCGGACCGACAAATAGTTAGCCGGCGTAGAGACAACCAGTGTTGTCATTTCTTCTTAGTTCGGGCCCCAAACTAACAGAGTAGGCATCGCCAGTAACTCCGGCCGAAACTATGGAGTTCATTATTACAGATATATATATATATATATCCTGGTGTGTGATAACAACAAACGATTATAATACGCCTTGAACTGTGTAAAACTGCCAAAAAATACCTACTTGCTTGTAGACGTCAAACATGAATTGAATACAATTTATCAAATTAATAAGGCTAATAAGTGCAGTGGAAACATTATAATCATGCTGATTATGCTTTACTTATTTATGTTATATTTTTTAAAGAACACTATAAATTAGCTGTAAGTTTTCCGAATAAAATGAAACAATGAATACATACTGTTAATAAACCGGCCGCAAGCCTTGTCGAGCGCGGCTACAAAGCCGGAGTCATTGTTGAACGCGACCAGGACGAGTGCGTTGTATTTCTTGTGAACTTCTAGTATTGTTGATACATAGACTTTTGGATCCTGTGGGAGGAAATAATTGGATTAGAAAATTGCAAGTAACATCACGCCTGTAAACCCCGAAGGGTTAGGCAGTTAACGTAAATTGTAAGTACTTCATATAAGTGGAAAATTAGGCCAGCTTTCGGCCATTCGTTTGTATTGTTTTTTTTTTTTGGCTTGTGGTGAGAAATAAACACTTTTTATTGACAAAAAGCGAGTAGTTGGCAAGTGTTACCATTTTAATAATGAATAAGCATAATCAGCCCATAATGTTCCCACTGCTGTGACACAGGCCTTCTCTCGGTGAGAGGGAGTGGGCCGTAATCCACCACGCGGGCCCAGTGCGGGTTGGTGGATGTCACATGTCTTCGAATTTTTGGTTCTGGGACATGCCATCGTGTTGTACGTCGTAGTCTCGAACCCAGACAGACGCTTTACTTTGTATACATTATTTATTTATTTTATTAAGGTTAACCAACAATCGTTTACACCAGTACATCAGCTTATTATTTACAATAGGATACAATTGCGGGTGCAACAATTAATTATAGGTTAACACTGCTAGCACAAGAAAGTGGTAAAACCATTAATTATTAAATTACGACAGATTCATAAAAATACAAGTGAATGAAATTAATTTGATTATAAACCAGTAAACAAGATATAAATTAAATAATAATTGATATGAAAATAAGATTATAAATTAGACTAAATAAAATTAATTACATTGACCATTTAAAAAGAAATCAAAACAACAACATCTACATTTCATCACCACTGCTCTCAAAACGGTGAAGAAAAACATCGTGAGGAAACCGGCAAATCATGTATGATTGCAGCAAAATATGGTTTGTGGTATTGAATGATTTAATGTTTTTACCAAAATAACAAAAATATATCCTAAATTAACTAAAACTTTTTACAAACTAAAATATAGCATAGAAAAAAAAATTATTTTCATTTTTTTTACCAAAATAATTTTAGAAAAGAACGAAAAATATTTTATTCTGCACAAACAAAACGCACAATTACAACTAAAAAATAATTATATAATATAATTATTTTTTTAATATAATTTACATTAAAAAAATAAGAAAAAAGACATCTAGCATCCATTATTATTTATTATCCATTGATTTTAGCATCTTACTTCCATAGTATAATAGTATAGTTAGAAAGTATTGTATAACCAAATAAAAGTCGGTAGTCGATCAACCGATTGGTCATGTGGGCACGATTATAACCGCTTTTAGCACAACAATTTTGTCGGTCATCACGATTGTGAGCCGAATTTTCATATAGTCAATGGTCTCAGATTCAGAAACCGTGACTATCACAGACATAGAGCATCTCTGAAGGGTATTTTTTTTTTTAAATAAAAGTAGTATTTCAGCAGGGTACAGTACCGTGTGCGCACACTCGCCACACTTGTCGATGGCCTGCAGGCCCTGCGCGTGGATGTGGTGCTCCAGCAGGCGACGCAGTTCGCACAGACCGTCTGGAATACGCGCTACTAGAGCGTACATACGCCCTAGGTCACTGTTCTTTTCGCCGTCCAGAAGTTTCTAGAAAAAGAAAACATTTAGTTATTAAATGGTCGACGTCAAATCACAACACAAAATCGATTGAAATGTCTGCTAAACTTCATCCACGAGACCAAGACAAGTATAAGTATTCAATTTTTTTTCCAAAGAAAATTTGTTCCAAAATGACGTAATTTTAGGTTAAATAAATATCAACTTTGTTGTAATAGCATTTAAGTTGATTTCAGAGTGTCAAGCACTTATTGAAAATGTTTGAAGTTGTAACGTAAACTGAACTTTATTATGTAGTAATTAAAGTTATTTTTCCATAAACTCATATTTGTTTACATTTTTGGCGAATATGTCGCGATATTAGACTAGTCTTATACAGGCCACACACGTTACGATAAACTTGAAAATAATTGGGCTCGCACTAGTATAGGTACATTATCTTGTGTGGGATGAATTAGCACAAGTATCCGAGCCATTCGGCCGCCACGCACACTTATGTAAGTATACCGTTACGTGTGTGGCCTGCATTAGTCACAGAAGCTCCGACCAAATGCGGACGTTCATAGAAAAGTACACAAAGTTTGGCCGCAACTAGTTGGATGGCTCGTCGTGCGACCCGAAACAAGCAACTGCGCGATGCGCGTATTTAACAACGTTCAGAATCCAGTAGCAATCTCATCTCAGCGAATGTCAAAATATGAAAATTAGAGGGACTTTTGATAGATTGAGATAATTATGTAGATTAGAATACGAACGTTCGAGGGTTTTCAAAAATGCGGGAATTGCACCTCTAGACTGTGCGGTATCTGAGGGGCAATTCTCGCAATTTATCTCAGTCTCAATCTGTCAAAAATACCTCTAATTCCCTACATTTTGACAAGTTTTTGACATTTTTTTGTCGCCGAGCGACTGCGACTAGATTTTGAACGTTTTAAATTACGAGAATTGGCCTTCTGACTGTGGTCGTGGTCACGTAGTGTGCCCCTAAACGATTCGCTTCAGAGAGTGGCGCTCAGGCCGTAGGTCGCAGGTGATCGATCTTGAGCTGGCGGAGCTGTCAGATGGATTTGAAGGACTGACCATGTATGGTATCCATGTATCGGAAGGCCAATTCTCGTAATTTAAAACGTTCAAAATCTAGTCGCAGTCTCATCTCAGCGACAAACAAATGTCAAAAACTTGTCAAAATGTAGGGGGAAATTAGAGGTATTTTTGATAGATTGAGACAGAGATCAGACTGTGAACGTTCTTAAAATTGCAAGAATTGTCCCCCTGTTATATATGTAGGTGCGTACCGTGTCGCTGTTCTTATAGCAGACCCTTATCTTACTCTTTAACATACAGTATAATTACCTGGAACTCGGCGTGGAAGATCTCGAGATGTTTCTCTATGAGCACTCTGTCGCAGGTCTTAGCTAGTCGCTCCATTGTGGTCTCGTGTAAGTAAACTTGCACGCGTCGCTGTTCTTCTTGAAGACGTTGTTCAGCCTGTTGATAGAAAAAAGAAAAATTAAGTTATTTAGTATCTATAAGGAGTAACAATATCTAGGTAATTCATTTATTTTTTAACAAAGTCCATTACATTAAATTAAAACATAAAATTAATATAATAATCACACATAAATACTAAACACATTGAACATTTAAATCAAATCTATATATATAAAAATGAATCCTTATTTCCCTTGGTCACGCCATAACTTGAGAACGACTTTACCGATTTCATCCATCTTTTTTTTTAAGTTTTCTAATACTTTGTAGAAGGCTATTACGGAATTTTTTTTTAAGAAATTCGCTTTACGCGGACGAAGTCGCGGGCAAAAGCTAGTAAAATATAAAATACATACACAAGTCAATATGTCATTCAAAACAAAACAATTATAAAATACGTACAAATGTCATGTCAAGTCTTAAAGTGGTGGTCATTTAAATGTATGGTCAGCACACCCTGACCCTCCCCCTGGCAGCACACCTTTGCTAACTGACAAGCATCGCCTCGGTGTCGGTATGAGTTATCTTCTATACCCTATCCATTAGGTAAACCGTTTTTTGACAGATGGAACTGGTGATTGCAGCAACACACAATACATTGATTGATACACGTACGGTATTATAATGTATGTAAGAAGCATTATATGAGATAATTCAATAAGATAAGGCAGTTTATATATTTATTTTATTACGCAATTTAAAGTTAACTTTTACGTAATCTGGAATATGTGCGTTGTAAGACAGCTGTCAAAAAACTGTTAACCTAATGGACAGGGTATAGTTCGTTCAGATTTGAAAGAAGAATGATCATTTAACTGTCAGACAATATGTCAAAAGCAACGTAATTCCAAGTCGCAATCTCATCTAAACTCCGTTCACAGTTATTTTAAGTCTGCGAGCGGCAACCCAACAGCCACCTTATTGTGACGACAATAAAGTTCACAATGATTTTGACAGACTTTTCGATGACAGGAACCCAGCGACCTTATTATTAGCCAATATAGGGGCCTGCCGTGTGTTCCTTCAGTCAGTTGTACGCAGTGGCGTGCATTGCATAAAGGCATATAAGCAGTGCCTACCTCGATAAATCACCATAAGCCTGTCAATTACATTTTAGTGTGTGTGCCCCACAATTAAGAAACTCACTAAATTATCATACTCGTACCTAACAAAAAACAAAATCTTCATACAAACATGCGCGGCAGTAGGCAGTCGCCAGACGGCCTACTCGGCTCCCGTGCTATTCGCACATTGTCATTGGTCTTTACTCGTTCAAGTTAATACGACGAAATTAAATTCCTGCCTAACTATTCCGAAAACCAATGCACGCTGGTTGTACCCTACCTTGATCATGTACTCGGTGACGGGGTTGTTCCTGAGGAAGTCGGTGCTCTCTCGGGTGTAGAACCGCTCGGTGTCCTCCAGGAACACGGCCTCGAACGTGTCCTTGTACACCACCAGGTTCTGTCCCCGGGCTGACGTGTCGTCTTCATTCAGGCCTAGGGCTACGTAGCAGTTGATGACCTGGAAATATAAGTTTGAGTATTAGATTTTTTTTTAACTCACGGTCTATTTCGTTCTAGGTTTGCGTGTTGTATTACACGAATGGATAGAATAAGAAATGATTAACATAAGAGGAAGTCTGAAAGTGGCACCGGTAACTGAAAAGTAAAAGTTGTGTGGAAATGTGGAATTTTTTTTATTGTGAAATGTATATTCGTAATATTGAGCTAGATGCACACCATATTTGTACGCCTCCTGGCATAACATAGCGTTCTGTTTACCAAACTCAAGATCTGTATTTCTTTACCTGTGTTAACAAATAAAAGTGATTTGATTTGAAAAAAATAAAAAATCAGTTGTCATGCGGAGGAATGAGGAGAATGTCGTGAGGAAATTTTTGAGGATAAAATGTCGATGGCTACAGGAGTAAGGGCAGACCAAAGAAGCGATGAATGGACTGTGTGAATGATGCTTTGGTAGAGAAGTAAGGAAGAAAAATACATGTTTTTTTTTTTTTAGAAAAAGTGTTGCCCCATACTAGGAATTTCTCCTGTATAGTGGGTGCGTTTACAAACATTTAAACTCACATAAACAAACAGCCAGACCCGGAACAACTACTTGTAGGTCATACAAATATTTATTCCGTGCGAGAATCGAACCCGCGACACGCAGCGCAGCAGTCAATCGCTAAGCCCCTGCGCCAACCGTGCCGTCAAAAATGTTGCGCCTCGTAATTTAAAACGTTCCAAATCTAGTCTCAGTCTCATCTCGGCGACAAACAAATGTCAAAAACTTGTCAAAATGTAGGGAAATTAGAAGTATTTTTTGACAGATCGAGACTGAGATCAGACTGTGAACGTTCTTAAAATTACGAGAATTTTTTGGTACTTACTCCAGAAACAAGTCTCGTGTTGATCGTCTCCCCGTTGCGTTCCCTTTCGATCAGTTTGAGTACCGCGTTGGTAACTTGCTTGTTCAATCGCTGGAACAGGTTGTCTCGCCACGTCACCAGCGCCAGTTGATAGATCTCGTAAATACCCTGGAATAAAAAAATAATAACATAAAAATGACTGGCGAAATGTGGGTGTACTATACACCTCTGTGCTTGGGGGAGCAGTGGACGTCTTTCGACTGAAATGATGATTATGATGAAAGGAACAGCGCCCAGTGTCTTTGCGCACACAGTTGTGCACTACAATATCTCCAGCGCACCTGGCTAATCTCCGTTGAGATTAGCCACCGTGAACGAAATCCGTCTATAAATAAATGAAATAGCCTGTGTTGTCCCACTGCAGCGGAAAGATATAAACTAGCCTGTGTTGTCCCACCGCAGCGCAAAGATATAACTTAGCCTGTGTTGTCCCACTGCAGCGCAAAGATATAAATTAGCCTGTGTTGTCCCACTGCAAAGATATAAATTGGTCTGTGTTGTCCCACTGCAAAGATATAAATCAGCCTGTGTTGTCCCATTGCAAAGATATAAACTAGCCTGTGTTGTCCCACTGCAACGCAAAGATATAAATCAGCCTGTGGTGTCCCACTGCAGCGCAAAGATATAAACTAGCCTGTGTTGTCCCACTGCAGCGCAAAGATATAAACTAGCCTGTGTTGTCCCACTGCAGTGCAAATATATAAATTAGCCTGTGTTGTCCCACTGCAGCGCAAAGATATAAATTTGCCTGTGTTGTCCCACTGCAGCGCAAAGATATAAATTAGCCTGTGTTGTCCCACTGCAAAGATATAAATTAGCCTGTGTTGTCCCACTGCTAAGATATAAACCAGCCTGTGTTGTCCCACTGCTAAGATATAAACCAGCCTGTGTTGTCCCACTGCTAAGATATAAACCAGCCTGTGTTGTCCCACTGCTAAGATATAAACTAGCCTGTGTTGCCCCACCGCAGGGTAAAAACGCCACCTTTTACTTTATCCACTCAACTCGTACCTGCGCCAACATAAACCAATCCGTTTTCGGCTTAATTATTGATTGTACCTTATCAGCATAATGCTGAGACTGTTAAGTCTATGTCCTAGGACAGAGCCATTAATATTAACTGACCAGGGGCATTTCACGTGAAGCGGACAGGAAAAAAAATGTCAGGTTTTGGATTTTGTTCATAATTGGGTCAATTGTACTTCCATGGGACCTGAATAAACGCACGTATTTTTTTTTTTTTTTTTAACTAGTTACGGATTTATGCGACTTCGAAATCAAATCACAAGCGTGCAGTTTGAGCAATGCCTACCCATTGCTCAAACTGCACGCTAGTGATTTGATTTTCATCAAAAACCATTTGATGTTTTTGGTAGACAAGAGATGGCGCTACAGGTCACAACAGGATATGATTCGATTTTTTAATGACATGAATCGTTTTCTTGCGTTGGCGAGTAAGACTTCCACACTAAGGAACCGCCCAGTACTACGCGACTTACGGCACCTTCGTACTTTGGTTCATCTATCTTCTAAACGAATCGAGATACCATTCTGATAATTTTCACATGATATTTCTATACTACAAGGTATGTTTTCAGGTAAAAATAAAAAATATGAAAAAATGCGAAGTTAAAAAAAACTGACTTTTAATGTTAACTTCCGGTTTACTATAAGAAAAAAAAACAAATTATAATAAATTTCTAAGAAAAACAATTAATATTCTCAAATAAACACTGTTTACATATTGCTCAATCGATCTGGTTAACTTCATTAAAAGCTATCGAAAAATCAGTTCCGCAAATATTGATAATTCTTTGAAGTCGCATAAATCCGTAACTAGGCAAAAAAAAAATAACGTGCGTTTATTCAGGTCCCATGGAAGTACAATTGACCCAATTATGAACAAAATCCAAAACCTGACATTTTTTTCCTGTCCGCTTCACGTGAAATGTACCGAATTCACATTTAGGAATACTTACATTTTTCCGCTTATGCCATGATAGCCAAAGGCAAGAAATTGATAATTCGTGTATATTAAAACTTCGTTCTTGTACTATCTAAAAGTTACAGGGTGCATCAGAAAGGTGTAGTCATATTTAAGGGTGTGGTACCAACCATCAAACTGAACAACCTTCCCCCTGGGACCAACATCGTAACCGCGAAGAACTGAACAGCCGTCCCATACATTTGAGTCGAGTTAGTATTGAAGTTTTGTATGGGACAGCTGAGAATTTTTTCGTGATTATGATGTTGGTTCCAAGTTGTTCAGTTTGGTATGGTTTGTACCACACCTTTCTGGTACATACTGTAAAATCATGAATGGGTCTCATAAAAGTCAATTGAAAATATTTAAAAAAAAACGGCAAGTGCGAGTCCGACTCGCCCACGAACGGTTCCATGCCACCGAATATTTAGCATTAAACATAAAAAAGCAATAAATTATTGTTTATCGTTTTACTTAGGGGGGTTGTTCATTTATTGCGTAAGACGATTTGAGGGGGGGAGGGTCTGGACCAGTCTTATTTTTTCTTAAATGGGGGTGGGATAGATTATTCTTACGTAAGATCACAAAAGTAACCAAAAATTAAAAGTTTTGCTACTTATTCTTTGCAATTTTGGTATATCTTACGTAAGATTCAAAGGGGGGACGGGGTTTATCATTCAAGTCAATTTTTTTCTTAAAAAAAGGTCACAAATAGATTAAAGTTGTCTTCCGTAATAAATAAATTAAAAGGAACAGCCCCTTAAAAGTAAGCATTATAGTTGTATTAGTTACATGTTTGCATGTATTGCTATTAATAAGATCGAGTAAAAAATCACGTTTCTTGTATGGGGACCCCCTTTAATTTTTCTACATTATTTTTATTATTTTTTGTTATAGCAAACATAGCAGTACACACTCTGTGAAAATTTCAAATGTCTACCTATTACGGTTATTGTTAAATTAAGATACTCCATAGATAAATTTAGACGTGATTAAAAACATGTCTACTAAAAACACGTCAATTAACGTCAGGCGCTGACTAATTTGACAGGACTAAATTAATATTTATCTTCTGTCCTTTTCTTAATGAAACAGAAAGAAAAAGATGCACTGAACTTAAATTTAGTTTAGTTTGTGAACAAGGGAATCAGCGTCAATGTCTGCCCAAAGTAAAACTAAAATGTAAAATTATGGATGACCCTTTTTTTTTAAAAAATTTTGCCCCACACTAGGAATTTCTCCTGTGTCGTGGGTGCGTTTACAGACATATAAGCTCACATACACAAACAGCCAGACCCGGAACAACTAATTGTAGGTCATACGAATATTTGTTCCGTGCGGGAATCGAACCCGCGACACGCAGCGCAGCAGTCAATCGCTTAACCACTGCGCCAACCGTGCCGTCAAAAATTATTGGTGATGTTCTTCAGAAAGGTCAGGTGCGTGATGACGAGCACCCTAATCTAATTGTAACACACTTTCAATCACAATCTGAGAGTTTTGAAGGTTATTGTTAATCCATTGCTTCATAGGTTTGAAAATTCCTCTGCTCAACAACATAAATAACGCAATGAACGTTGAACCACTGCCAAAATGATAACCATTGCGATCCATTGTCATTTTATGTGTGAAAAGTGAACGAAGCGAAGGAGTATGTAAGGATCGTAGGAGGTGGCGTCCAGGAGGCCAAAAAAGGCCACTTTGGCAGAATCATAATAGGATAACAATATGAATCATACTAAAAATCGTAAAATGGTCACAAACTGACAATTCATAATATGATCTGTGTGCAATTCATATCACGCAATTAACCTGTTTTATATGGAAATTCGTAAAATGGTTCACCAATGTTTACACCAAATATGATTGATATAAAATGAATTGTAGGCGATTAAACTATTATGTGTAACCATTTAACGAAAATTAGAGGAATTGCTAATTATCTGCTGGGAATTCAGGAAATGAATGGCTTTTAGATGTATTGCTTAAAGTGGCCTTTTTAGGCCCCCTGTAGTAAGTTTCGCCCTACCCCCTTGGGTAGGTGAGTTAATGTATGTATGTATTAATGTCACCTTCCGTCCCTCCTCGCACTCGCGCTTGACCCAGTGCCTGTTGAGGTAGGCGCACACGCCGTTCAACACTCGCGACGAGAACTGGTACTCTTCCCATTGTTTCGTGTAGAACGCTAGCACATCTTCACCCATTAACTCTGCGCCATTCTGGAAAATAATGAGATATTTTATGGGAAGCATTAATTTGATCCTCTAAAAACTTTGGGAGATCACTCAATACAACACGCCACGCGACAGGGCGTGGATAACGCGCGATTTTTTTTACAAACAAATTCAATAAAACGCGTTTCCGCGTTGGGAATTTGAGTCCGCATCCCGCGCCCCGTCCGTCACGTGTCGCGTTGTAGTGTGTGATTCGCCTATAATGGTGTGATTTGTTTAATAAATGTGCCTCTAGAAACTTCTTGTGCTCTCCAAATTGGTCGCAAATGGACTGCGACAAACTAGGTGAGCCCAAGAAGTTTCTGGCATTTTAATATTTCAGGCCAAAAAAATTGAAATTATTGGCGGCTTATAAAAAAAGAGGCACATTTAACAACAACAAATAAATCATTTGACTTTGATATAAACGTGGTTCTTTATGAACAAACCTGAAGCAAATTGATGAGATAAAGCCTGAGGAACTCCTTCAGTCTCTTGTACAATTCGAGGCCGACCAACTGCGCGCCGCCCTGCACATGACCAGTCTGGAACACAATCAAATCTTATAAGAACTACTATAGGGAACTTATCATTATTTCAGCCGGAAGACGTCCACTGTCAGCCTCCCCCAAGAACCGCCACTTCGACCTGTTCTGTTCTTCTCGCATCCAGCGGAATGCATCGGGATCACTCTGTGGGAGGCCGCATGCTAGAGAATAGGCAGCAGCGTTCTCTATGCATTTCAGCACCATCATTACTGCGATTGCCAGCCCGTCTGCTGAGCGTGGCTGTGATACGCAATTTTCTACAATTTACCAATTTTGTAGAATTATAGACTCGAATGTTATTACTCAGTAAAAGACAAATATTGCTGTTCCATACGTTTTGACCGCGTAGGTATTGCACTTTTCAATGAAACAGGAGATTTTTTTTTTTATAAGTAACCGACGAAAAATTTCGACGCTATGGGGTCTAAACTCATGTGCTGAATTCATGGTAGGTACAGTTTGTGCGTCGATTTCCCTGCCACCCTGTATAGCTTAGCCTTTGTCTAGTGTATGATTGTACTCCATACGAAGTCAACAAGTAAGTAGATAACATAGTAAGTAGATAACTTATGAAGGTAATTTTACTAAGGGCTAATTGTTCCATCGTCCGATAACTTTTATTCGAGGAATAAAATTGACGTTTGAGAGTTTTTGTATGAAATAACTGTCAAAATCAGATGATTGAAAAAACAGCCCTGAAATAAATATGGTATACTAAATGACGTACCTGTTTCTTGGCGCTATAATTAGCCCTGCCACCATTGTTGTTAGCGACTATCCGACCACTGGAACTACTGCTGGCGCTCTGGTGATGCACGGATGTACAGTAATTGTACACATGACTGTATTCTGTTCAGGTTTTATTGTACAGATATTATGAAGTACATTATTATCATATCGCGTTTGTATTTACCCGAAGGGTGAGGCAGAAATGTACTATCGCCAAAATCTATATCTGACCACCGTAAGGACTATTCCTGATTGCAGCGCATATTATTAGTCGACCTAAAAAGGATCATCTTTTGTTTTACTTACGGACGCAGCTGTGGTCATCATGTGCACGGGATTTTGTTTCAAAATGGTCAGGTAGGTTTTGGCGGTAGTACTTTATAATACACCCACATGTCGCCAGTTACGTATAGTTATTTGATTTTATGGGGGGAAATAATAAAATCATCATCATTAACATTAACAACAACAACATCACCGTCATCATATTTCATTTGTAGATCTTTGACAGTCGTCACACCTCTAAAGACTTGAAGATTGTCGACTGATTGTCAGAGTTTTTGAATTCTGTCCAAAAATCTGACAACTGTCAGTTATTTTGTAACACGATACTCAAGGAATATCAAAGCACCCGTATTTAATACACCATCATAACGTTAAAAAAAACTTTTGTTTTAATTTTTTTTTTTAAACAAAAATAATGCATTTTCTAAGCTTTGAATACCAACAACAGAACCAATTTGTTATATATTTATTACAATAATTTATTTGCTCAAACATGAGTAGGTACAACACTACAACACAAATATTGTCAGCAGTTGCCGCAAATAAATGTATTTTCATTTTTTCTTTCTTTCTTTCTCAGCATGTGATGATAAAAGTAGGGATAAAACAGATCTTCATGTTTACCTTAAAAATGGCATGCAAATATCCTACTATTATACTAATATTATAAACGCGAAAGTTTGTATGGATGGATGTTTGTTACTCTTTCACGCTAAAACCACCAAACGGATTTGGATGAAATTTGGCACGCATACAGTTTATAACCAGGATTAACACATAGGATACGTTTTACCCCGATATTCCTACGGGATCGAAACTTATGCGGTTAAAACCCCGGGCCGCAGCTGGTAATAAAATAGAGTATAATGTCACTCCAATTCTAATTATTTAAAAATAAATTGTGCCTGTTTTTCAGGAAAGGAATGACTTCTATTTCTGAGTAAATAAGTAAGTTATTAATTTTATATATGTACCTACTTATAGAATAATTTTTATTTTTTCTTAGCCTCCAACGATATTTAAAAATCGAAATATTTTATTTCACATAAACCTACAGGCACTTATGAAACGTCAGAAGCTAGGTGCACGGTTCCAATAAGTATTTTCCTATGAGGAAGATTCGGTGAGACACTCCAAGTTTACTCGTTTAAAATTAATTGGGTTTTACAATGTTTTGAAATTAAACTATTAATAGGTACAGTCACGAGCACCAATAAGTCAACACTTGGCAACTTTTAATTGCAATTTTTTCGTGAAATAACGAATGCAACGTTGAAATACGACACATTATATAAACCTATGGGTTCGAAAATGCTATGTTGGTAATAACATAAAATTTCATTAAAAAATAAAGCAGTAAATCGCTTTTGAATAAAGCCGAATGTATACATACTTCTGCTCGTGACTGTACGGGAAGATAGTGTAGGCCTGTCAACAAGTACAGAGCACGGAGGTATCACATGGCGGTGTAATTAATTAATAATTAATTAATTAATAACTTCCAAACTCCAGTCTGTTACTAAGAAATTCCTAAAGGAATAACCCAATATCACTTTGCCCGACCCGGGAATCGCACCCAAGACCCGTCGCTCAGCAGTCGCGCTTGTGACCACATGTCTATCGGGACAGTCGATAAGTTCTTGGTACTTTACAAACTATAGACAAAATCATGAAAGAACTCCTGAAGTAATAAAGAGTAGGTACAATAAAAATCACCTCTCTGTTCATTAAATTATTAAAGATGATAGCGAAACATGAACGCCCGATAAGGAACGATCGATAATAGCCCACGTACGTCGTTGTTTTGTAAACAAACGCGTCGAACCACTATAACGGCTTCAAATAGAATTGCCCCGATTTTCTTCAAACACGGAGTTAGGAAACTTATAATGTATTTACAAGACTATGCTAACCTTTATGAAGTTATTTATGTATGACTTACAAATGCGTGCACTGACTGAACAGCTCCACTCAAACGGAGGACAGGTCAAATCGGTGTGTTTTTTTCCTCTAAAGACCATTTCAGTCACTAAACTACATACATGATCGTCACATGATCTGCCAAGATTACGTCTGGACTTTGATTAAGACCTATACCGTCTTATTACAAAACGAAACCTAACTTTAGTTCTAGCCTAAACTATTGAGCCAGTACTTGTATTTCGAACTTTATTTCGATTTAGGCAAAGTTCTAAATGCTAAAATGACAACGTAGCACCGAACTAAGCTGTCGTTTTTGTATAAAGAACTGCATGTCTCTATCAGTTGGGTTCTTAATTCAATAATTGGGTCAGTGGTTCAAACCTGATCGAAAGAAAAACCTTGTTTTGTAATAAGGGGGCTCGAGTTTGTTTTGGTGTTTTTCTCGAAGTAGTCGGGAAGGGACATACGGACATACCGAACTCGTCTGGTGTTTTTAAAATATTGAAGCTTCAATATGGAGGCATGGGTCCCAGCTGTGGGACCACTAGAAACTAATTATGCTAATCTAAAATCGCGATATATTCGCCAAAAATGTAAACAAATATGAGTTTATGGAAAAATAACTTTAATCACTACGGAATAAAGTTCAGTTTACGCTACAACATCAAACATTTTTATTACTGTTTCAATAGTGCTAGTCACTCTGAAATCAACTTAATTTCCGTTTATATAAAGTTGATATTTGTTTAACTTGAAATAACGTCAATTTGGAAGATAAATAAAATTTGAATTCAGACGGATTGTACCTGTAAGATTGAGGGTAAGCTGACCGTGCCTCGGGCAATATTTATAAAAATTTAAAACCACTTACAAAAATTCAAGACAGTTTTTATATAAATTACATGCGCAAAATAGAAAATATAAAATAACTTGTAACCCGCCCATGCTAGCACGGAGCACTACCTATCGGGTCCAAAACTGTCCTATCTATCAAGCTGAAACTAACCATTACACATTCACAAAATTTCATTGAAATCGGTTGGGCGGAGGAGGTTCTCAATTCAGGTTTTTTTTTATTTTTGTTACTTCAGAACTCCGTTATTTATAAGCTGATTTGCAAAACTATTTTTTTAATGGATATGATATGCCTCAGGGGTGGTCCTATATAAATTTTATTAACTTTGCTTGAGTAGTTTTTGAGTTGGCTTCAATAATACGATTTTTTTCCACTTAGGGCTGATTTTTCCATCGCCAGGTAACTTTTATTCGAGGAAGAAAATTGACGTTTGACAGTTTTTGTATGAAATAACTGTCATAATTTAATTTTTTTTTTTTAAGTTTTTTTTATACGTATTTGGTTTTATACAGGATAAAGTTGAGGTCCAAGTCAACACTATGACCTCTACTGTTCATGACCATTCTTTTGACGTTAGGAGACCTGCAGTGCGATTCTGTAACCTTCTTATCGTGAAAACTTAGGTGAAGTGAGCGTGGAGTGAGCTGTCATTCCAACTAATGCTAGGGATTGACACTATTGACAGCTCACTCTAAGCTCACTTCACCTATCTTTTCACGGTGAGATTTTTACAGAATCGACCGGCTGTTCGAGCTTTGGAAAACACGTTAAAAAGTCGTTCCCATTTCCATATAACTGTACCAACCATAAAACGTTAGTACTGATATTTAATTGGGTTGTGAAGGTCAGAAGGCCACCGTGGTGTGGCGGTAAAATATGCCGATTTTTTTTCCTTTGACCTCATAAGTAGTAATGAATTTTGAGTTCATTATATGGCCTTCGCACTGACCTCTATTATACAAGTACGCTGGACTAAATCTACTATACGAAATGACAGTTGTTTTTTATGCCGATTCGTGGCTGGGACGGACTGGTAGCGGAGGACAGAGTATTGTGGTCTGTAAATCGAGGGTAGCGGGACCGTCCGAAAGGGTTACCGCTGCCCTGGAACAGAAAGGCTTAAGGAAGGAACACGGGTGGGTTTTAGTCAGTAAGAGTCTGACACTCCCTTCCGCTCCACCCAGAGCGGGAGGGGTCATTTGATGATTTCCCATCAAAAAAATAAAAAAAAAAGGTATTGTAGTGCAGCATGGGAGATGCCTATGTCCAGCATTGGATTGCGATAGGCCGAGTTGATTGAGACGTGTATGGGCTAATAAGCCACAAGACAAAAAGATACAAATGATTAACATGCAAAAGTAACAATGGAATAAGAATAACTCTTAATAGCCGAGGAAACTGCTCAATTTGGCGTTCAATAACCTCCAACGTCTAACATTTTAGCAACAGTCGGATCACATACGGAAGTAGTGTATAGTTTCCTTATGAAACTAACTTTGAACATGTGTTTTATTGCAGTTTGAATAGTTTATCGTTATACAGACAGCGAAATCTTTATCGTGGGGAAAACCTAAGAAACGATGGATGGACCGTATGAGATGATATGGCTAGAAAGGGGGGAGACCAGGCCCGGGTCGACGGCGCGTTATGTTCCACGCGCGCCTCAAAGAGATGTCAGCACGAACTGACGGGGTCCACTAGGGCCGATGCCTGGCCGGGCCGCGGGTTGTTAGAAAGAGATACCGTGGTCCCTGGCACCGGCAACTGAAGGAACACGGGTGGGTTTTAGTCAGTAAAAGTCTGACACGCCTTTCCGCTCAGCCCAGAGCGGGAGAGTACATTTGATGATTTCCCACCCAAAAAAAAAGGGGCAGGAGAGTGATGATGATGATATTGTACGTGAAGAGAACCAGGGTGGAATTTTGAGACGGGGCAGTTAGGGTACCTTTACCGATGTAGTACATATTATGTCGCAGCCAACTGTTTTAATTAGCCGTTCAATAAACCGCATAGCCATTTAACTAAACGGCGGCCGTGCAACTAACGGCCTGAATGATATTCAATAAATTATAGTTTAGGTTGGCGAGCCGGCTCGCACGTGATTGGTTATAGTTCTGCCTTGGAACTGTTATCAACCGCGTGCGAGCCGAGAGAGCGAAGCGAGGCGAGCACTACTTCCAAAGGCCAGTCGGTTGAACGGATAAACGGCTAATTTAACCAGTTGGCTGCGACACATACATAAAAACCGGTCTTAGTCCATAACTTTTTAATCCAATATAAAACAATATTTTCTACATTTGCTGAGCGAGAAAATATATACTTAGTCGATAGCTAGTCGCTCCCTCGTCAGCAGTGGAGCATACCATGTTCGATTGCACAAGCTGCTGATTTTTACAGTTACAAGTGGCAAAACTTGCAGCAAGTCAACTCGTTGTAAACGTTTTCGCAATGCAAATTGACTGCAGACGGAAACTTGCGCAATGAATTTGCTACTGGATATATTGTGCATGAAAAATGAGTGATAGACAGGCAAGGACACCCGAAATGCGGCGATGCAATTAAGTGGTAGCTCACAATGGGCCTTATTAGAAGGCTTAAAGTCACCAAAAGAGAAATGGATCTCTCCATTGGCTCTGCTTGGAGTACGTGATCGAATTAGAAATGAAGAGATATGCAGGAGGACCAAAGTAACCGACATACCCCGAAGAATTGACAAACTTAAGTGGCAGTGGGAACATTGCTCGCATAACAGACGCCGGCGATGGGGCCGAAAGGTTCTGGAGTGGCGACCGCGTACCGGAAGACCTATCGTTGGAAGGCCTCCCACAAGATGGACCGGTGACCTTGTGAAGGGCGCAGGAAACCGCTGGATGCGGTTGCACAGTACCGATCGAAGTGGCTGTGCTAGCGGGAGGCCTACGTCTTGTTGTTGTTGTCGTGTTTGGAGGTATGAGGAACAGGGTGTAAAGTTCACTCATCCTCCATAGAAAAGGGAGGATACTCCGACCCGACGGGTGTTGTGTCTGGCGGGCAATTGCCCAACGATTGATATTGGGAAATTGTATCTATGCTAATTGCGCGGTAAACTCTGCTTGCGAGATGCAGGATTTGCGTGACGTCAGTATGACGCGTTGTTCGCATGTGGCGTTGTAGATACCGCTACAAGTGGATATCTTTCGACTGAAATGATGATGATGATGAATTAAGTGGACCGTCCACTGCTACGAAGGATGTGCACGGAGAGTAAGGCCGGGCGCACTTTGGACGCGAATTTGTATCGTACGTAAACGTATGATCGAACGAATTGAGTGCGCACACTGAATACGTTTTTCTTCGTCTAATGCAGGTAGTGTTTCGGTGTCATCGCATTCGTGAAGTTCTCTTTGGAGCGCGATGAGTGATTAATGTCTGTATCTTCAAGATAATAAAGTCTGCCCGCTCCATTAGTACTTGGAAAGTCGGGATCGTTCGTGCGTGTTCGTACGTGATCGCACGGGTAAAATTCGTACGGAAACACGGCCTAAGTGCGCGCGGCCCTTACCATTGCTGCGCGGTTCATTTGTTTGCCACCCACGCATTCGTGCGTAGGCCGTGGGTCGCAACGGACGACCCCACCTAAACTTTCATACAAAGCGGAGCTAAGTGGCTTGCTTAGCAGTGGGCAGCTGTGGAGCGGAGCCTTTACTCGTGCGCCAGATTTTTACAGTAAGCTTTAGCTTAGAAAAGGATACGTATACAAGTCCATATATCTCTTCTTTTCCATGTGCTGCCTCTTGTAAACCTGCTCGATACCCTCCTGTAGGTCGCCCCATATCTGCAACAATATACATATGGATCCCATAATTATAAAGTTATTGAAACGTCATCATAACGAAACTAAGACTGCGTTCACGCAGCCCTGTCCAGTAAAATATTTGATTTGACGTGTCGTAAGAAAAAAGCGGTCACACACAGAGAAGAGACACGAAAAGCGACTTTAATTAATAATATAAAGAAAGAAAAAGTATTTATTGCGACTCGAACAGGAAGATCATAAACTAAACAGTTAAAAATAGAAAATAAACATCATCTGCCGAGCCTTTTCCCAACTATGTTGGGGTCGGCTTCCAGTCTGACCGGATGCAGCTGAATACCAGTATTTAACATGAAGCGACTGCCTATCTGACCTCCACAACCCAGTTACTGGGTAATACGATACCCCTTGGTAAGACTGGTTGTCAGACTTTCGGGCTACTGACGACCCGTAACGACTGTCAAAGATCCACGAATGACAGCCGGGACCAACGGCTTAACGTGCTTTCCGAGGCACGGAGGGGACTTGGTATGTGAAAATGGTCACCCATCCACGGACCAACCGCGGCAAGCGTAGCTTAACCTGATCGATCGACCCGTGCGGCTGTTATTACTTAGCCACAAAATAAAAAATAAACAATTTATATAAAAATAAATATCGATGTATCATTGAGCAACAGCTGTGATATTAACATAGGCTATATAGTTTAGAGCACGTTCCAGTTCAGGATGTAAGTTCAAAAAATATGGATCTCACGTGATCAACTTTGAACGTTATTATCTCGGAAACGTGACACTACGTATTATGTATCAATTGATGTCAGCTATCGATTTATACAGGGTAGCAGGGACATCGACTCGCTAGCTGTAACCATGAATTCAGCACATGAGTTTAGACCCCAATAGCGTAGAAATTTTTCGTCGGTTATCTAAAAAAAAATCTTCTGTTTCACAGAAAAGTGCAATACCTACGCGGTCAAAATGTAGGGAACAGCAATATTTTTTTAATAACCGACGAAAAATTTCGACGCTATGGGGTCTAAACTCATGTTCTGAATCCATGGTTACAGTTTGCGCGTCGATGTCCCTGCCACCCTGTATAGGTACTACGCGTGCCCGCCATTTTGAAAAAAAAACTCGAAATGGTGGACAGGTTATGCCACGGACCGACCGATGCGATGCGACGGGGTGGGTCGGAGGAACAAGAAATTTCACGCCGACGAAGTCGCGGGCTAAAGCTAGTTTTGATAATAAATACAAGACGTATCGCGAAAAAAACCTTAGCTGCTCCATACATTTTTGTTGACATAAATCTCGACATATTTTAGCGAACAGTTAAGTAGTTCTTTTTTCAGTAAATTTCTCTGCTTCTACGACACCGTTCATCTTTGTCAAATATGCGAAATTATTTTTTTTTTCCCATATTAATTCATTGTCAAAAATATCAAAACCATATCTAAGATTACGAAGACTTTATAATAATCAAATCGCCATACATTGGCAAAGAGCCAGGTGTATTTTAAATAAATCTAAGTCCTTATCGTCTTGGGAATAGAGTTTATTTTAGCGCAGACAACCAAGAGAAAGCTGATCGATCAGAATGGCGGAAATAAAATTTTATTTCGTCATACATAACTGTGAGACAGGCAAAAGTCACGAAATAAGAAACTGTAGAAAATCAACAATGATAATGCATTTAGCAGACATCTTGAAGTTTTGTCAAGCCATTGCATTTCAGTCGTTTTTTATGGTTCCGTACCCGAAGGGTGCCAACGGGACCCTACTACTAGGTCCTGCCGGTCGATTCTGTAACCATCTCACCGTGAAAACTTAATTGAAGTGAGCGTGGAGTGAGCTGTCATTCCAACTAATGCTAGGGATTGACACTATTGACAACTCACTCTAAGCTCACTTCACCTAACTTTTCACGGTGAGATTTTTACAGAATCGATCGGCTGCTCGTGTTTTTTTTTTTATTTGTTATTGTGTTTTACCTATTAAATGTGATGTTGCCAAGAAGTTTGACGCTTAGTATACTTGCTAATTAAAATAATTCAAAAAATATCCCATAAAATTTTAGAGACAAGACAAAGGTTACTGGCGCTCTGTGCCACTGCAAAAAACTAAAGTGGCGCTGGGTTGGTCATGTAGCTAGGTTGACAGATAACTGATGGACTCACAGACTGACATCTTGGAATGGGCCATCAGGCACTAGAAAAAGAGTTCGACCGGCTGCCCGGCAGACGACATAGTAAAAGTGGCTGGCGAACACTGGATGAATACAGGAAGAAATGAAATCTCTAGAGGCCTTCACCTTCAAATTCAATTAAATGAGGGGTTCTTACTGACACAGAATTTTAAACTATGCTTTAACTTTATAGAATCTATGAAATTGTAGTTAAACTTAGATAGTTCGTTTATTTTTTTACTCTTCTTTAATTGTAGTTTTGTAATTTTTTTAAGTAAGAAATATAAGGGCTTTTTTATTTTAATATACTTGCTAATAATAATGAACATGATGACGACGCTACTTCGCTCAAAGTTGCACTACTGTGGCTATCTGCAGCATGCACTTACGTCGCAACATGACGTGCGGTGATAGTTCAGTGCGATTCGATGGATACGTGACGTTAGTTGGCACGGACAACACGATAAACAGCGTCAGATGTTGAGTCTAAACCTAGATTTAGGAATATTTTAAAGAAGAAACGTGTTAATAGCGAAAATTATGCCGATAATTTTGGGGAACGGTTTCTTTTTTAGAGGGGGAAATAGGTCATGCCGTGGTGAAGGGATTAGTCAGCCAGCAAGGTTGGTTGTGGGGCTAATAAAGTGTGGTTAGTAAAAAATTAACGTGTGCGACTGCACAGGGTTTCTTTTAACGTTTTTCTGTTAGGCAAGCTTATTAAGTTCGGTAACAATAGAAAAGTAATTGTGTCTCATTAGTGACAGTTGAACTCTTAATGGCATGTCACAGGTCAACCTAGGGGGTTGTCAGATGCATGTCTTAATAACTTAAGGATGGCATCAAGGCATAAATCATAATATCGTTTTGGGGGACTGTCTATTGTAATTTTGACGTTCGAAAAGTACTGATTCTCAGCCTAATTTGAATAAATGACTTTTGATTTTATAAATTAAGAGACTACACGCTAAAGGCACTCCATGTGGGGTACGGACCTCGGCTTAGGGCGTAGCAAGGGACAGGCTGTATCTGATCAAACAGCACAGGGTGTGTCATAATTATGCCGTTTGTAACCATCGTTAGTACTCGTGAAGGTGTTTTTTTTTCTTTTTGAAATGAAAAAGTGTTTTTTTAATCATTTATAAGGTTCTTTGAATTTGAACGAAGTTATAATTGCAATTTTAATTTATATTAAAGAAGTAGTACAAAGGAAATGATTGCACGCTTGGAAGACGACCTAGATGTCTCTGGTTCTACTGCAATTTATTTTTTTACATTTTTATAAGCATCCTTGGGGTCTACTCCGAAGTGCAAAGTGCGAATGTTCGGATAGGACCGACACATGGCCGAACCGAATATTATTGAAAAATGCGAAAAAAGTACGGATCGGCTCAGTTGGACTATAGTCAATATTCGAAAGAGTGTAGGAGTGTAGGATCGGGACCGACCGAACCAAATATGAACTACATAGCAGGAAACGGCCGAACATTCGGCCGATACTACTTCGGAGTAGCCTCCCTGGACTGCACACTGGAGTTAGGAATTTTCCACCATAGACAGTAATGCCGTCGGTGCCGACTGTCATTGTAGGCTCATTATGCATACGCACTTGCCGATAGCGGTCACCCTCTCCACTCGCAGACTCGATGAATCAGTAAATTTTCGAACAATCTGATTAATAAAACGTAGTTATGTTTATTATTATAGCATATCAGTAACCCACGTCATAGAGGGCACACTTCGAATTCCCTGTGTCATTGCTGCATGAGGTATTTAGGTGTTGTGACGTATCGGATGCTCGAACGCATATCTGTAGGTCATATAAATAAATATGATGACAATTGAACTGTTTGATAATAATAAACTTCCCCGTTGGATGACTGTGTGTATGTATGTATCAGATGGTTGGGTTGTACTATCATAAACTTATGTTTTATCAGTGTCAATATTCCAATCACGAGTTTATCCATTTCTATCTCATCATCTGCCTAGCCTTTTCCCAACTATGTTGGGGTCAGCTTCCAGTTTAACCGGATGCAGCTGAATACCAGTATTTTACATGAAGCGACTGCCTATCGGACCTCCGCAACGACCGCAACCCAGTTACCGGGTAATACGATACCCCTTGGTAAGACTGGTTGTCAGATTTTCGGGCTTCTGACTACCCGTAACGACTGTCAAAGATTCACAATGAGAGCCGGGACCAACGGCTTAACGTGCTTTTCGAGGCACGGCACGTCTTGGTATGTAAACATGGTCACCCATCCACGGACCAACCGCGGCTAGCGTAGCTTAACCTGATCGATCGACCCGTGCGGCTGTTATTTCTTAGCCACAAGCCCCTCGACATTTAAGGTTGTATATACATTAATGTATATTTATTTCAACCAGAATTGCGTTAACACAGTTGGTGACAGTTTGAAAGTGATGTTTTGTTTTGTGTGTTTTGGTTGTATATCTAGGACTATTATTGATCGAGGACCGTAACTACATAGGTGCACTCAACACCTCAACTCTCGTTACTAAAAAAAAAAACAACTGCTGTTTTTTCCTCCGCCGGGATTAAAACAAAAACCAGTCGATCAGCTGCTATATCCCGTAAGTATGGGAAACTCGTTCGCTATGGGTGGGCTGACAATCTGTCACTATTTACGGTACCTACTTCATCCGATACGGGCTGCCTCGGTACGGGTCGTTAGGATATTATACTTGGATGCTTTCGGTAAGGGTCATAAGAATATAGACAAGCAACATGAAACATATCCTATGGCAGTCGGTGATAGAGTAGCTTTCAATGATGGAATGAATTTTCGGAATCATCATCTGGCTAGCCTTTTCCCAACTATGTTGGGGTCGGCTTCCAGTCTTACCGGATGCAGCTGATTACCAGTATTTTACATGGAGCCACTGCCCATCTTACCTCCACAACCCACTTACTGGATAATACGATACCCCTTGGTAAGACTGGCTACTTTTTGTAGCTATGTCACCGAAGTAATCTGTTCCACTGCAGGCCAAAGGCGTCTTCTCATACAGAGAAGGCACGAGCATTGATCACCACGGTTGCTCAAGACGGGTTGGCGATTCCAGACTTATATTAACTATAAGTCCAGGGGGTCTACTCCGAAGTGCAAAGTGCGAATGTTCGGATCGTACCGACACATGGCCGAACCGAATATTATTGAAAAATGCGGAAAAAGTTCGGATCTGCTCAGTTGGGTCGGGACTCGGGACCATAGTCAATATTCGAAAGAGTGTAGGAGTGTAGGATCGGAACCGACCGAACCAAATAGTAACTTCGTAGCAGGAAACGCCCGAACATTCAGCCGATACTACTTCGGAGTAGACCCCCAGGTTTCCTTATGACATGTTCTTTCACCGATGTTAGTAATATCCAAGATAAACTTAGAAAGTACAGACGCCAGCAGGTCAAGCTACCCGAAACTGTCAGATTTTCCCAATCAACCTTGAACCTTAATGCTTTATTGATAAAGTTTAAAAATCTATTAAAGAAATTTGACAGATTGTAGTAGCTTGATGTGCTGGCGTCTGTACATATGAATTGAAAAAGTCACATTGGTATTTGCACGGATTTGAAACCAGAACCTCGTACATGAGAGGCAAGGCCTTAACCACTAGGCCAGCACGACGTACCAATGTAATATCATTTCATAATTCAAGTAATACAAACCAACAGTTTGAGGTGAGCGAAGTAATTATATCTGCGAATCTAACTCTAAACAATGAAAAAGGTTATTTTCATCGAGCCTTCCAAACTAACCTTGACTGACATTTGTACAAGAGAGGTCAAGGTGAGATGCTTAGCATTCGGGGTTGGCGTTCGAGCGAGGTCGGCTTTGCAAACCTGTCAGAAACTTTCGTATAGCCAGATGAGTTAGGGAGAGGCCTAATCGATAGGTAAAGTTATTCACCGTCGTCGGATTATGAAAGGATGGTCGAGTCTGTGATTATTGATCAGAAAATCTATTGTGAAATGGTAATGGATTCCACCGATCCCAAAGTAACAGATTATATTTTATAAATATACGGTGTTTGGGGTGGTTTGTTGTTTCCTTTTATACTGATACCAAACCACCTGTACTTTGGGCTTTTTTTTATTTTTTTGGATGGGAAATAATCAAATGACCCCTCCCGCTCTGGGTAGAGCGGAAGGGAGTGTCAGACTCTTACTGACTAAAACCCACCCGTGTTCCATCCTTTGCCCTTTCTGTTCCAGGGCAGCGGTAACCCTTTCGGACGATCCCGCTACCCTGGCAGGCTTCGGCCCTATCGGGCCCCTTCCTCTGCTGACATCTCTTTGAGGCGCGCGTGGAACACAACGCGCCGTCCGGCACGGGCCTGGTCCTGATCGGACGGTGAGTTTTGACGGCACGGTTGGCGCAGTGGTTAAGCGATTGACTGCTGCGCTGCGTGTCGAAGGTTCGATTCCCGCACGGAACAAATATTTGTATGACCTACATGTATTTGTTCCGAGTCTGGGTGTTTTTCTATCTATAATATGTATGTATTTACAAAAAAAAAAAAATTGTATATAAGTAGTTTATCAGCCATCTTGTTACCATAACACAAGCATTAGGTTGCTTAGCTTGGGACAAATGGTGCTGTGTGAAATGTCCAGGGATATTATTATTATTATTATAGTTACCCATTACTCTCCGCCCGCAGGCCCGCGCCTACGGTGGCCGGGAGTCGTCACGTGGCTCCCGACGCCCGGAGCGTCTCCCGCGGCGGCTGAGGCGTGAGGTGTTCTCCCTCAGCCTTCCCGCCACCTCCTTCGCTAGCATGATTGCTTCGCAAAAGGAGGTGACTGCCTCCCACTCCCTCTCGCCCCGGACCATGGCTTGAACCAGGGCCGGACGCGAGAGGTCGCCGCCGTTGTGTACTTTGGGCTTATGTTAGCTTTTTGACACAAGTTTTAATTAGTAACAGATGCATATCAACACATACATATCCCCCCAAGTAACATGGGACAAGGGCAGGAAGATGATGTTTTATGAAAGCACATGGTCACGTCTGTTTTAGGGCTCGAAAGGAAGAAACGGAACCCTTATAGGATCACTTTGTCGTCCGTCGGTCTGTCTGTCAATACCCTTTTTCTCAGGAACGCGTGGAGGTATCAAGCTGGAATTTATATCAAATACTCAGGTCTACTGACCCTTGGAGCTGTGAAAAAATCAAACTTCTAAGCCAACGCAAACAAAAGATAAAGCCGGATTTGTATAAAATTATGTGCTAGAAGCTAACCGGTACCCAGCCGAAAATGTTGAAACATGCCGTAGGGTTCTATTTGAATACTTGACATCACTCGTAACGATGAAAAGGCAGCAGGGTGTGGATGTGGATCCTGCCCTCTGTGCCCCGAAAAATGCAGTCAAAGTGACCTCTGCGCTGCCACCGACGACGCCATAGATGAGATTGATGGGCCAACAAGATTTGAAATACATGGCGTGCCAACGAAACGAGAAAGGGCCTGGGCCGCAAACAATGCTCCACCTTCTATCTTGCCATCTGTGCTCCAAAACATGCAGTCAAATGACACCGACAACGCCGTGGAAGTGGCGAAGTTTTATTTATTTATTTATTTATTTATTTATTACAGCATGGAAGACTTACAGCTAAAAAAACAAACTAAAAATAGGAAACAATAGTCGACAGAAAGCCAATTACAAGTCTTCGCGTTTAGACTTATAATAAAATTTGTGTTGTGCACATACAAGCAGTAACATATTGCTATATTATACTATACTAGCTTCTGCCCGCGGCTTCGCCCGCGTGGATGTCGGAAATTATCCCACGAGGACGTGCTACCAGGATAAAAAGTATGTGCTTCCCCAGGATGCCATCTATCTCTTTGCCAAATCAGAAGTTCAGTGGTTTAGGCGTGAAAATGTAACATACAGTTTCAAGTTCAAATCCTCCCCTGAAAACCGAATTACCCCTTTTTGCCCCGTCAGGGGTCAATTTTCGACAACTTATTATTAATTATTTTCTGTCAAAAGTATCAATACTGAGTTTCGAGTTAATCGGACCGCGCATTCAATTTCTTCCACACAAACTTTAACACCCCTATATCCCCCTTTGAGGGGTAGTTTTGAAAAACTTATAATGATAAACTTTATTACTTACTTAGGCAAGTATTGTTGCCAAGTTTCAAGTTTATTAACTAAATTAATAAGATGTTTCATATAAACTGTATCCCTGCTTTTCACCCCCACAGGGGTGGAATTTTAAAAAATTCATAACTTGACTCAAAGGTTATTTATACCAATTTTATAATTAATCAAGCCACTTATTATAATCCTCCCCTGTAAAATTAACTACCCCTTTTCACCCCGTTAGACGTAGATTTTCGAAAAACCCTCATACGTGTTATTATTTATTTTTAGTCTTAAGTACACACACAGTACACCGAGTTTCGAGTTAATCGAAACCGCGCGTTCAAATTCTTCTATACAAACTTTAACACCCCTATATCCTCTTTGAGGGGTAGTTTTGAAAAACTAATAGTGATAAACTTTATTGCTTACTTAGGCGAGTATTCATGCCAATTTTCAAGATTATTAACCTAACGAATAAGATTTTTCATATAAACTTTATCCCCGCTTTTCACCCTACAGGGGTGGAATTTTGAAAAATCATTTGGGATGTGTTTATAACTTGACTCAAAGATTATTTATACCAATTTTCGAGTTAATCAAGCCACGCTGTAAAATCCTCCCCTGTAAAATTGACTACCCCATTTCAGGCCGTCAGGGGTAGATTTTCGAAAAACCCTGATACACATTATTCTTTCCTTTTAATTTTAGGTATAAATACTAAGTTTCGATTAAATCGGACCGCGCGCTAAAGTTCTTCCATACAAACTTTGAAACCCCCCAATCCCCTTTTAGGGGGTAGCTTAGAAAAACTAAAAAGGCCCAACTTCATAATTTACTTAGATAAGTATTCCTGCCAAGTTTCAAGTTTATTAACTCAAGGAATAAGATTTTTCATACAAACAAAATCCCCCCATTTCACCCTCTTAGGGGTGGAATTTCGAAAAACCCTTTCTTAGTGGATACCTACTCTTCACGAAGAATACACCCTCCAAATTTCATGTCTCTAGGACCAGCGGTTTAGGCTGTGCGTTGATGTCTCAGTCAGTCAGTCAGTCAGTCAGTCAGTCAGGACTTTGAATTTTATATATATAGATTTAATAGTTCAAATTATAAAATAACCATTTGTGTTCGCAACTGAAAATTGAGATAAAAAAAAAAATAGGAAAAAATACAATAACTAAAAAGCATTGCAGCTATTTAAAAAAATTGAGGCTTAAGCACCTTCTAGCTGAGGTCACACTGGTTGTAAAGAGATCCAAATCGTGTTGTTTGCATATTTTATTACAGTTTTTGCTTGCACGCACAATATAACTGTTCTGCCTATAATTCGTGGAACTGTGAGGTACACGTAAGGGTTGTATAGATCGAAATGTTTTGTTTGGAACATTGAAATAAAACTTTGATAATAACTCAGGACTGTCAATATTACTGTTAAAGATTTTTAGCAGGAATAAAAAGTCAGCAATCACACGTCGATCTTCGAGTGGTAATAAATGATACTTTTTACAGAGTCGGAGTTTGTCAACAAAAATCAAATACTAGCGCCGATTCCCTTGTTCACAAACTAAACTAATATTTATCTTCTGTCCTTTTCTTAATGAAACAGAAAGAAAAAGATGCACTGAACTTAAATTTAGTTTAGTTTGTGAACAAGGGAATCGGCGCCACTGTCGTGCCATCGACACTAGGAAGAAGGCTCATATGGTTACTTTCTCTAAACGATCCGAAGTATCCTAAACCCATACAGGGCGAAGGCTTGTTTGTGTAAGGAGCGGCACAATAGCACTAACTACTGAATAGTGACTACAATAGTGCATCGGGCGGGGTTTAAACTCACGATTCGATTTATCAATCACGAGTTGAATTCCGTGTTTAATTGAATGACGACACCGTATTGTTGACCTACGTTGTGCCATAACACGCGACTTCTTAGGAGCAGAGGTTACAAGAATGCGTAAAACGTAACATATTATAACATCATCTGCCTAGCCTTTTCCCAACTATGTTGGGGTCAGCTTCCAGTCTAACCGAATGCAGCTGACTACACAACCCAGTCACTGGTAATACGATACCCCTTGGTAAGACTGGTTGTCAGAATTTCGGGCTTCCTGACTACACGTAACGACTGTCAAAGATCTACGAATGACAGCACGGAGGGATCTCGGTATGTAAAGATGGTCACCCATCCACAGACCAACCGCGGCAAGCATAACTTAACCCGATCGATCGACCTGTGCGGCTGTTATTATTTAGTCACGGGGCATCTCTCGGAACATATTACAACATCACTCCTTTATTCCTCAAAGGGGTGTGTGCTGGGTACACCCATATTTCGCCAGTTATGTCATTGTGCCACATAACAGAGGGCGAGCCTAATGGATAAAACCAAATAAGACTGCTCGAACTGGGAATCGAAACAGGGACATCATGCTTAGCAGTAGCGCTTACGACCACTTCATAAGCTCTGTGGAGCTCTGTGGTTAACATATACCCAAAAGGCTTACAATGCTCTGCGTATCCAATAAAATAACGCATTCAGGGTATTGTTGCGATTGCCGCGCTTCTGTAGTGCCTCGGTAATGTTTGCAGATGCACGCACTGACGGATTTGATGCACTGTGGCGTAAGAAATCTGCCTCGCTACTCCGCAGGCTGCGTGGCAGTCCCGACACTGTTCTGCAATCAATAGCCGCCCGGGCAGATAGCCCGCTAGTGTGGGCGATTACAAACCGGACCCGTTCTGTTTTAGTTATTAAGTACTAACATAGGCTAAGCTATTTTTGTTACTAACACTATAGACCATTGTAGTTTGAATGAATAAAGATTATGATTATGATAAACAAGGCTGTAAAACTACATAGATATACAATAGAAGACAAGTCTCTAAACTAATATTATAAAGAGAAAATATTTGATTTTTTGTATGTTTGTTTGTTTGATACGCTTTCACAGTAAAACGGCTGAACGAATTTGGATGAAATTTGGCAAATAGGTCTGCTGTGCGATTCTGTAACCATCTCACCGTGAAAACTTAGGGGAAGTGAGCGTGGAGTGAGCTGTCATTCCAACTAATGCTAGGGATTGACACTATTGACAGCTCACTCTGAGCTCACTTCACCTAACTTTTCACGGTGAGATTTTTACAGAATCGATCGGCTGGACATATGATACTTTTATCGAACGAAATTTATACGGGTTAAACAGCGGGACACATCAAGAGTAAGCTAAAATGCTTAGAACGAATTGACACACGCTACTGCGCCGTAGATTACGGTATGTTCCTAAATTGCATTCATGTGCTGGACCACCAATCCAATTGATAAGCGTGAAGGTTATGGGAATATCACATCTGGCCGTTTCAATCAAAATCAAAAGTCAAATTAGGCTGAGAGTCAGCACTTTTTGAACGTCAAAATTACAAAAGACAGTCCCCAAAAACGCCCGCCCTTCACCACTTCCTAGTGCTATCGCTGGGAAGAAGTGGCGCAACAAACTCCCCAGCAGCGTTTATTGGTAATTAAGGTAAAATAGTCACCATTTGCCTTGCCTTCTCTTAAATATGCTGGGGTCGGCTTCTAGTCTAACCCGATGCAGCTGAATACCACTATTTTACATAAAGCGACTGCCTATCTGAAGACCACAACACAGTTACTGTGTAACAAGATACCCCTAGTTAAAGACTTGTCCGATTTTCGAGCTTCTAAGCGTGGAGATATTTGCAACATCTTCTCTGACCGATGGTTGGTAATTAAGGGAGTCTCATATAGAGATATCAGCAGATGACGGGGCCTGATGGGGCCGAAGCCTGCCAGGGTAGCGGGATCGTCCGAAAGGGTTACCGCTGCCCTGGAACAGAAAGGGCTAAGGAAGGAACACGTGTGGGTTTTAGTCAGTAAGAGTCTGACACTCCCTTCCGCTCCACCCAGAGCGGGAGGGGCCATTTGATGATTTCCCATCAAAAAAAAAAAGGGAGTCTCATATCCAGCACAGGTTTAAGGACTGGTAAAAAAGAAGATTCTCTCATATCCAGCCTTAGCCGACACGTAGGCGTTTACGTTTGCTATGAAATATCGTCAAAATGTATATAAAAAACTCCACTTTTCAAGCACCTACATCGACTTCCTCAATTTATTCTTAGCCATCGATAAATCAACAATTAATCAAAATTAGGGCAGCATTTCTTGAGTAGCAACAGACAAGACATACGCACAAACTTTTTCTTGTTGATTCTAATAAAATGGCGTCTAAAACATGTGTAGCAAGCATCAAAACATATGGCGCTAATTCAAATGGTAACCCACTTTTTTTAAGTCGGTTAAGAGTACTGTTATGTCAGAAAGAAGTTGTTAGAAATGCAACTAGTTTGGTTGTTTTTATCTTTTTATGTTAATCTTCTATTTGTGATTAGCATAATGCTACTTCCGATTGCGTTATGGTGTAGTGATCACGACTCGCCAGTGACTTATTTAAAACCTTGTTTCCAATTGATTTTATACAAATATCAACTTTATAAAAGTGTAAATTAAGTTGATTTCAAAATGACTGAAATGGTCATAAAAATGTTTGAGGTTTGTAGCGCAAACTGAACTTTATGTGTGGGCCTTAGAGTTATTTTTCCAAAACCACATATTTGTTTACACTTTTGGAAAAACAATTGCGAAGGCAGTCTAGGTCGTAAGGTGCTTGTATAAAGCAGTGGGTTTTCCGGTACAGATCGCTGCAGGTTGATCTACGGAAAGAAACGGTTACAACGTTTTACCTGTTTCTTTATGTGTGTGTGGGAGCGTAAAAGTTAATACGGGCTTATTTCCGCACCGAACGGTACCGGCTTGTCTTTACCGGGAACCCGCGTATGTATAAGCGCCCTTAGGGTGGGCGCTTAGATACTTAATCAAGTTAGGATTTGTGACTGATTGAGAATGCTTTAAAGCCAGGCAGACATTACAAGGTAAATCTAGTTGTGTAACCTGGTAATCCTTATTATCCAGGACTCTTCCAGGACCTTCTATCTTGGCCAATTTCGATCGAGTTTCGACTAATAGGGCTAGTTCCTGTTTCAGTTCGGGTAGTTCAGAGATTTTTTTTAGAAAAGACGCTAGACAACATAAATGCATGAATAAAAAGTTGTTTTCGTTTTCTCCAGCACCCTAATTGTGTAACACACTGGCGACGATTTCCTTGTTCACCAACTAAACTAAATTTAAGTTCAGTGCATCTTTTTCTTTCTATTTCATTAAGAAAAGGACAGATAAATTTATATTTATATACTTATTTAAATTTTTGACGGCACGGTTGGCGCAGTGGTTAAGCGATTGACTGCTGCGCTGCGTGTCGCGGGTTCGATTCCCGAACGGAACAAATATTTGTATGACCTACAATTAGTTGTTCCGGGTCTGGCTGTTTGTGTATGTGAGTTTATATGTCTGTAAACGCACCCACGACACTGGAGAAATTCCTAGTGTGGGGCAACGTTCATAAAAATTTTTATTAAATATATATATATATATATATATTACTTTAGTCCTATCAAATAAGTCAGCGCCTGACGTTAATTGACGAATTTTTAGTAGCCATGTTTTTAATCACGTCTAATTTGTCTATGGAGTATCTTAATTTGACAGGACTAAACTAATATTTATCTTCTGTCCTTTTCTTAATGAAATAGAGAGAAAAAGATGCACTGAACTTAAATTTAGTTTAAGTTTGTGAACAAGGGAATCGGCGCCAGTGTGTTACACAATTAGGGTGCTGGAGAAAACGAAAACAACTTTTTATTCATGCATTTATGTTGTCTAGCGTCTTTTCTAAAACAAAACGCACCAGACTCAATCTCAATCTGAATCATTTTGAAGAGCTAATCCATCGCTTCATATGTTCGAAGAATTTGTCTGCTCAACAACGTAAATAACGCAATGAATGTTGTTGAACTGTCAAATAAGAGACATTGCTACTAATCGTGTCTTACGCAACTACCCCGCAGGACTCTAGATGGCCAATCACCGTCCATTTTGTTTAAAATTTACAGGTTGTTGGTGCTTTACAGAATCAGAAACAGCCGATCGATTCTTTAAAAATCTCACGGTGAAAAGTTAGGTGAAATGAGTTTAGAGTCAGCTGTCAATAGTGTCAATCCCTAGCATTAGTTGGAATGATAGCTCACTCCACGCTCACTTCACCTGAGTTTTCACGGTGAGATGGTTACAAAATCGCACTGCAGGACTTTATACAACTTCAGAACTTTATTTTTTTCTTTACAAAAATTATTTGTAAAAGCTGCCAGACAGGCAGGCAACATAAATCATCTGCCTAATAAATCATTACCCAAATATTTTGGGGTCGGCTTCCAGTGTAACCAGATGCAGCTGAATACCAGTATTTTACATGAAGCAACTGCCTATCTGACCTTCACAACCCAGTTTTACTGGGTAATATACCCCTTGGTAAGACTGGTTATCAGACTTCCGGCTTCAGACGACCCGTAACGACTGCCAAAAATGCATGAATGAAAACTTGTTTTTGCTTTCTTCAGGTTTTGGCTATAGGTTTCAAAGGAAAAGTGATTCAAAAACCACTTTCTTAGGTGACAATATCTAATAATGAACCAATCGTAGGTCCGGTGAAGATTAGGAAAACCGGTTCTGGGTAATGCAAGGACTTCTACATCTCTGTCTCCCCTTCGCAGAACACAAACGTGATAATACACATAAATAACAACCTGAATCACAATCGCTTGATGAGTATGACAGAGTATGTCCCTGACTATATATAGAACTCCCGCGGTTTTAACGTGGGCGTTAAAATGACGAAGATGAAGTCGAATGAGGAGATGCATTCGTAAATTAAAGTTAGGTATCAGTATCAAGCTTTAACGGCTGTAAAAATACTCCTGGCCTTAACGAAGCTAGGAGTCATTGATTATTTCTGTTATAATGTTTTTTTTTTTTTTTGTACCGGACCATAACTGGGAACCTTCTAGTTGCGGAGATATTGAAGGCCAAAGTTCCAACTCTTTTTGACGTTGATTACCAGTTTTAAATGTTATAACTTAACTTTAAATACTCCTACAACTCCTGTGCCGTTGCACTCATAAGCTATCTTCCGTGTGTTACATTGTATCAGGCAGGACTAAACTAATATTTATCTTTTGTCCTTTTCTTAATGAAATAGAAAGAAAAATATGCACTGAACTTAAACTTAGTTTAGTTTGTGAATGTGAAGTCTATTACTGTTCAAAAGATACAGTCCTGTGTCAGACGGACAGCAGAGCCATCCCGTTGGCACCAGTTCCCACACCCAGGGAACGGAACCCTAAAAACTGATATTACCTATGGGGAATACTTTTAAGTATTACAATAAAAACAAGCTTGCGACTCACAGACAGACACAGAGTCGATAACCCACATTTCGTGAGTCAGCAGCATTTACAGTTATGTGACGCTGACAGACAGCTATTTCGTTGTTGTGTTATTGTTGAAGTGGGCTTGACAAAAAGGTTAGCAGACAGATGGTTTGATGAAAAACTGAGTAGAGCTTCACGACTATGCTTGGCGGTTGGGTAAGTAAGGATAGAGATATTGCGAAATAATAGAGAAAGAATATTAGCCTGTAATGTCTCCACTGCAAAGGAAGGTTTCTCTAATCATATAGACTAGAGAATCTAGAGAGAAGGTCTTGAAAATCAATTGATTTGGTCGGAAAACGTATCATGGACTTTTTTTAATGACGATTAAATGAGGTCTTCATTTAAATACCCGATTAAGTTGCGATAGTTCGAGCGGCATGGTCAAAACAAGATTTGAAGATACACAAGCCATAAATTCCTGGTTATGGTTAGCTATAATACGAGTTAGAGTTAACATGTAAATTGTAACAAAGAGATTGAAACTTTTGGCACTTGCACGGGTGGGCGTTTGTTGAGTCAATGCGGAATCGAACCCAACGACCCTGATCGCAAAGGTAGACCGGTCACTGCACCAATCAAGTTATCATAGTCAAAAATATATATTTTAGGACGTCATTATAAAAAATATAGCTATGGCTGCGAAATATTTCGCCATTTTTTTACCAAAAATACTTGAAACAAAACTCTAAACTTTCTCTAAGTTTTGTGCTCGAAAATCGCCATTACAATCGATCTTTTACAGTTGTATTACTGCACGATAGGCTGACTCCATTGATTGATTGATAGAAAAGGTATACATGCGTTACAAAATTAAAATCGATTAAACTCTGAGTTTCAATTTGCTAGACTAAAATGACAGTTGCGATCGAACGTTTTTGGCAACATGACATTATTTAGTATAATTTAATTAGCTGTCATTTTGGTAGTTTTCATCTTTCTTTCTCTCATCATAATCACCCTGTTCCCACTACTGGGACACAGGCTTCCTCTCTTCGAGAGGGCGTGGGCTGTAATCTACCAGGCGGGCCCAGTGCGGGTTGGTAGATGTCACAGTTCTTCGAATTTTGGGTTCTAGGACATGCCAGTTTCCTCACGATGTTTTCCTTCACCGTTTTGAGAGCAGTGGTGATGAAATACTTTACACAAAGTAAAGTGCCTCCTTGGGTTCGAACCCGCGACCTACAACTCGTAAGTCGCGGCCGTTACCACTGGGCCACCACTGCTCGTTGTGACTTTATGAGTAGTATAACTTTATCCATAGCCTACTTATGACGTTTAGTATACCTACATGTCTGCGAACTCATCATGAGATTCACTCTTGATCATACATTTATTAATTTATGAGTAATAAGCCATGAGCCATGCTCTAAGAGAGCTCATGCCGTGCCCAAAAGATTAGCCAGGTTGCAGCAAGGTTGCACAAGGCTAGGGTGTGCCATACTTAAGTACAATAAACTCGAAGTACTCTTTTTAGTGCTACCCCTTGAAGCAATCAATGCATTAAAATGGCCAGTAATTACGAGTGGTAATACTTGAATGTCTGGCGCACCCTGGACAGACCCGCTGTCATATTGCTGATTGGCTAATATTTTTACCATGGCATGAGCAATTTCTATGATAGTTCGTGCCGATATGACAGAAGGATCAGCGGGGTAATTACGTAACAATAAAAGTAGCAATGACTTTCATTTTGACAATTTAATAACATGACATTATGTTTTTGTTTTCTGCTCATCTGCCAGTGTCGCGGACGCATCGCGGATTAATTTATATTGTCAATGGCGCCGATTCCCTTGTTCACAAACTAAATTGATTTAAGTTCAGTGCATCCTTTTCTTTCTATATCATTAAGAAAAGGACAGAAGATAAATAAATTAAGATACTCCATAGACAGTCGTCGTGATAAAAAATTGGCTGCTAAAAATACGTCAATTTACATCGTGAGTAATGTAGTAAAGAGTAACAAACATCCATCCTCACAAACTTTCGCGTTTATAATATTAGTACCTACTAAATTGATGTTGTGTGTTTGAATGTTTGTTACTCTTTCACGCAAAAACTACAGCACGGATTTGTATGGATATTATTTGGATTGTATGGGAAATTTGGCACACCGATAGTTTATATTAGGATTAACTCATAGGATACTTTTATCCCGATATTGCTATGGGACCGAAACTTATGAGGGAGAAACCGCGGGGCGCTGCTAGTCTTAAATAAAAATGAGTGCCTTTTATTACAGCATCAGGAGTACATACGAAATCTTCTACAATAGCCCATCGTATCATGCTCAGAGCACCGGAAAAAATGCTCCGTTGTGGAAACTTGTTACGTCACTCACTATGACGAAATATTCTACAATAACTAATACCATTGTCACACCAAAGTGGGTCGGTTCGAACAAACGTAGGCGTCAACTAAGTAGTATTATAGCCTTTATTTTGCTAACCAATAAAGGTGGAAATCCTTTGTAATATTAGTGCAGTTCGATTGGCTAATTAGTTATTTACTTAATATGAGTATTATAGGACATATTTGTATTGGAATAAGAGTTAAGGTTGCTTGTTAATAATAGGGGTTAAAGTATGAAATTGCCGTTTTATTGTAACTTCGAATTGACATAGAACCTTCATGGTTTAAGATTTTTGAGTGAAACTTTTTTCACATGGTACCTATGAAGTTCTTCTTTTAAAAAGTGTGCAACATTCGAAATTATCGACTTTCAGGTGTTTTTTTTATTCAGCTTAGACAAGAAAGATGGATATTTCGAAAATTCGAGTTATTTTTGAATACGAGTTCCGACGCGGAACTAACGCGGCAGAAACAGCTCGCAATAGCAATGTTGCGTTTGGAGAGGGAACTGCTAATGAACGCGCCGTGCGATTTTGGTTTAAACGCTTTCGTGATGGAAACTTTGATTTGAAGAACGAACGTGGAAGACCGCCCACACAGGTGAATAACAATGAATTGAAAGAGATGGTGGAAGCCGATCCGAGCCAAACTACCCAGGAATTAGCGACATGGTTTAACGTTACCTTACCAACAATATTGATGCAAGACTTGTAATTAAGAAAGAGGAAGCGGAACGCGTGAGGGAGAGGCAATCACAGCGCCCTCACGCCCCTAGTCACCGCAGGAGACGCCCTGGACGGGAGTCAATAGCCGACTCCACGGCCACCGTAGGCGCGAGCTTGCGGGCGGCGAGCAATGGGCAGCTCGCCGCCCGGTAAGGACCAGGCCCGGGTCGACGGCGCGTTGTGTTCCACGCGCGCCTCAAAGAGATGTCAGCACGAACTGACGGGGTCCGCTAGGGCCGATGCCTGCCAGGGCCGCGGGTTGTTCGAAAGAGATACCGTGGCCCCTGGCACAGGCAACTGAAGGAACACGGACGGGTTTTAGTGAGTAAAAGTCTGACACGCCCTTCCGCTCAGCCCAGAGCGGGAGAGGTCATTTGATGATTTCCCATCCAAAAAAAAAAAAAGACTTGTAATTACAGGTACCAGGGTTCCATACTGTCTTAGAAGTAAGTACGAGTTGAAGTCGTAACTTACATTGTTTAATAAGAGCTGACGTGACTGTCGCTCTGGTATTTAATTAAGTATTACAAGATGGTTGCTCGGTAATTAGTTTGTTAAAGAAATGCTGGAGTTTGAACCTTTTTGACCTTCACCTTACGTCCTACTGCATCCTAATTGCGTAACACACGATCAATCAGAATCGGTTTCATTTTGACAGTTCAACAACATTCATTGCGTTATTTACGTTGTTGAGCAGACACAAATGACACATTTTTTGAACATATGAAGCAATGGATTAGCAATATCCTTCAAAATTATTCAGATTGAGATTGATTGTGTGTTACGCAATTAGGGTGCTGGTTAGTCTGGAATACTTTAAAACGGTCACTACATCTATACTAACAATAAAGCTAAAGTTTAAAGAGTTTGTTTGATTGAACGCGCTAATCTCGGCAACTACCGGTCGGATTTTTTCATTCGGATTTGTCATTCATTTTTGATAGACCAATTCTTGAGGCTACGTAAGACGCCAGGTCTTTGTGTGATGTTCACTCTGCGACATTTAGGAGCCGAGCATGAACGCTAAGCAAAAATGAAGTGGCAGGGCGGGCGGGTGATTTGATGCGACAGGGTGGGGAGAAACCAAAAATTTCACGCGGATGAAGTTGCGGGAAAAAGTTAGTGTTTTATCTATGTATACCTACTATCTAAATTTGAATCGCGACATAATCGCCAAAAATGTAAGTAAACAAAATGAGTTTATGGAAAAATAACTTTAATTCCTACACAATAAAGTTCAGTTTAAGCTAAAACTTCAAGCATTTTTATAACTTTGTCAATAGTGCTAGTCACTCTGAAATCAACTTAATTGCCATTAAAATAAAGTTGATATTTGTTTAGCTTGAAACAACGTCAATTTGAAACATAAATAAAATTTGAATATATACTAATCGATACTAATATTGCAAAGAGGTACTTAAAATTTGTTTGTTTGTATGTATGTAGGGGGTAATCTCTGGAACTACCAGTCAGATTTCTAAAATTCTTATTGCATTTGATAGGCCAATTCTTGAGGAAGCACGGGCGAGCGATGGGACGCGACGCGGTGGGACGCGACGCGATGGGACGCGACGCGATGGGACGCGACGCGATGGGCCAAAATTTCACGCGAACGAAATCGTGGACAAAATCTAGTACTCTATTACTATACCTAATAAAAAACTTCGCTCATATACCGCATGACCTTGTAATCACAGATACCAAGGGTTCCATATTGTCTTAGAAGTTCCCGGCTGTCATTCATAGAACTTTGACAGTTGTTACGGGTAGTCAGGAGCCCAAAAAGTCTGACAAACAGTCTTACCAAGGGGTATCGTGTTATCCAGTAACTGGGTTGTGGAGGTCGGATAGGCAGTCGCTCCATGTAAAATACTCGTATTCACTTGCATCCAGTTAGACTGGAAGCCGACCCCAACATATATAGTTGGGAAAAGGCTAGGCAGACTTTTATAGATTAGTGACGATGCCGAGCTTCAGCTCTAGTAACTGTCCTGACTCCGTGAATACAAACTATACACCTTCCTTTGTAATAATTAAATAGTAATATAATATTTTAAATTATGACTAGCAAACTATGTACGTAGTTCCTGTTGCAATAACTTGTTTCGCAAGACGTTCATTGCAGCTGGTCGCTGTTGCAATATTGACTAGATAGGGCACATATATTATTCTTTTAGTATTTTTACTTACAGTAATAAGTATCTGATTTATCACCTTTAATTAATTTAAAAAGGGGCATTCAACGTTCTTCGGGTTCCGTACCCAAAGGGTAAAAACGGGGCCCTATTACTAAGACTCCACTGTCCGTCTGTCTGTCTGTCACCAGGCTGTATCTCATGAACCGTGACAGCTAGACAGTTGATTTTTTCACAGATGATGTATTTCTGTTGCCGCTATAACAACAAATACTAAAAACAGAATAAAAGAAATATTTAAGCGGGGCTCCCATACAACAAATATGATTTAATCAGGTGGTACTCCCAAGCCACATCGCAAACAATACCCCACCTTTTGCCGTGCCCTCTGTGCACTACCATTTGCACTATGGAAAACCTTTGCGAGGCTAACGATAACGCTGTCAAAATGACCGAATTCAAAAGGCCGTAATTCTAGTAATTTAAAACGTTAAAATCTAGTCGCAGTCTCATCTCGGCGACAAACAAATGGCCGAAACTTGTAAAAATTTAGGAAAATTAGAGGTATTTTTGACAGATTGAGACCGAGATCTGAAGGCCAATTCCCGTACTTAATTCAAAGTCTAATCGCAGTCTCATCTCGTCGACAAAAAAATGTCGAAAATTTTTCAAAAAAATAGGGGAATTAGATTATTTTTGACAGATTGAGACAGCAATCAGTCTGAAACGTTCTTGAAATAACGAGAATTGCCCCTCCGGTTAAAGTTTATTTAAAACAGATAAATTGGAATCATAGAAACGACGAAGAGGAAGCAAATTGAACTTTTCCGACAAACTGATTTATTTATATCTATCTAGTACATTGACTTATGTGTCAAAGATTACAAACCGTCTTCCGCATTTGCTCGATGATACACCTAATATATTACATATCAAACAAAAAATAGGAAAATTAGTGAAAACACAGGTAAGTAAAAAATTGAGTATTCATGTTTGGGCGAAAGGATAACGCTCACTGCGAGCTGCGTGACTACCCCTGCCAATCGCTTATTTAACTTGAGTAAAAGCTGCATACAAAGCATGGCGGATGGATGACCCCTGTAACACAGGTTTTTCCTAACATGGGGGGTCATTTATCATTTATTTTGCCACCATGCTATTGCACGCTTAAATGAAGTGTCAGTGTATCTGTGGACTTTTTAAATCCTACTTCCTACTAATAATATTATAAACGTGCAAGTTCGTATGGATGGATCGATGGATGTTTGTTAGTCTTTCACGCAAAAACTACTGAACGGATTTGGATGAAAGGCACACATATAGTTTATAACCAGGAATAACATATAGGATACTTTTTATCCCAATATTTCCACGGGATCGAAACTTATGCGGGTGAAACCGCGGGGCGCAGCTAGTCTCAAATAAATATAAAGTACTTATTATTCCATTTGTTACTCCTCTGTGTCCAAAAAAAATCTATAAATAAATATAATCCTTACCTGATCAAAATCCTTCTGTCGCAAAGGCATTTGTGGCCGCACGTTGGTATTACTAATCGAACTCATCGCGCCTCAATCTCGCATAAATACAGGATCAGACTGGCTACACACGATTCATATGATGTAATAAAAAAATTATACTATTCACGTAACGAGATCACAGTGTGTGTCAGCTTTATGCAGCTGCTATATACATAATTTTTGTTTTTTTTTTCTGTTTTGCTATTGCTAGTACACTATGTTGTTGCCTTTGCGCTTGTCAATTCTGAAAAAAAAGAAAATTGTGTTTGGTTAGTGCATAGACAAACAAAAAAGGTTTTATTTAAAATTTATAAAAATATTCTACTTTTTTTCGTCTGCCCTGTTGTGTTGATAGTAAATAAATTTATTTACATTTATTATCTACATTAGGAGTAAACATGTAAATTATAATAGGTACTTGGGTAGCATTAGATAAAACATTTTAATGCAAAAACAAAAGAATGTTGGCTTCTTTAGATATCTTAATACAAAACAAAGACAGATTTTTATTATAATTGCAAATTAAACCCTATTTACCTAGTAATAAAGATCATGAAAGATTCCTAGGTTTACTTTAGACAATGGGTACAATATATGCACTCATTTTCCTTTGAGAATATCTCTTAAAAGGGAACTTTGCAGGTAAATAAATATTGTATGTATTTTATTGCTAAATTATCGCAAAACAGGTAGAAAACAAAACACTTTTTATTGAAACTCTTACGTCAATGTGACAATTGATTTTAAAAATCTAATCATTTGACTCCATTAAACCGTCTGCCTTAAAAAAATTCCACAACGCAAAAACGGAAAAAAATACCATGTTTTAAACAAAAATAATTTACTGACTTACAATGAATGGTTTTGAATAACGTATTCATGTTTTGATATCGCATGGTTGAAGGTAGAAGAGTAACTGTAGTATTTATACTTTACATTATGCAGTTCTTTTATAACGTTTCTTTTCCCGGCTGTCCGTTACACATATCCCCCTAACGAGATTCGAACCCGCCACCGTTGGTTTCGAAGGCAGGGTCACTACCAACTCGACATCAGCAGTGCGATTCTGTAACCATTTCACCGTGAAAACTCAGGTGAAGTGAGCGTGGAGTGAGCTGTCATTCCAAATAATGCTAGGGATTGACACTATTGACAACTCGCATCAAGCTCACTTCACTTGAGTTTTCACGGTGAGATTTTTACAGAATCGACCGGCTGGTTCGTATCGGACATTGGGATTTGACGCACAGTATACGAATTTATGAGAATGAGACATTTTGCGAATAGGTTTTTTTTTTATAAATGGCGTCTCGTAGTTGACCTTGAGAGGTCGTGACTACTTAACCGGACTATCCTGTGGTTGCCTTAAGAAAACTTAAAGCCTCCAGCCAGGGCTCAAAACTAAGCGACTGCACGCTAAGGGCACCCCCTGTGGGGTACGAACCTCGGCTTAGGGCGTCGCTGGGAGAGGACAGCAACATGGGACAGGCTGGATCGAATTTTTATTATTAATGCTTTGACGAGCACGGCGTTTCCTAGGACTATCTCTGAGAAGAAAGGCCGAAACAAACTCAGAGGTCACAGTCGGGGATTTAAAGCTACGGGCCCAGCTACGGCGCGGGCTGGCACTTCAGCGTGCAAGAGTCGGGGGGGGGGGGGGGGGGGGAGAATTTACTTGGGGTTTGGGGACGTCACGCGGGACCTCGGCGGCGCGGACGGAATGTCGGTCTTTTGTGTTTGTGAACTGGGGGTCTACTCCGAAGTAGTATCGGCCGAATGTTCAGCCGTTTCCTGCTAGGAAGTTACTATTTGGTTCGGTCAGTTCCTCCGATCCTACACTCTTTCGAATATTGACTATGGTCCCGACCCAACTGCGGCGATCCAAACATTTTTCGCATTTTTTCAATAATATTCGGTTCGGCCATGTGTCGGTCAGATCCGAACATTCGCACTTTGCACTTCGGAGTAGACCCCCTGAACTGGTTGCCCTATTGCTCTCTTGGAGGAGGGTTATGGGGTCATCGGGGTCGGCGAGAACGTGCCTTGGACGGCGAAGTTTACTGATTGTGGAGGGTTTGCGAATAGGACATTCGTTGTCACGGTGACATTTTGCGAATGGGACATTCTGCGCCAGGTCCTTACAAAGTCTGGATGTTAAAATGTTACATATCGGGAGGATTCGTTCATTTTTTTTTCTATTTGTGTGATGCCAAGTGGCCATGTTCCTCAAGAATTGAGCAATCAAATGCAAAAATAAATTTTCTAATCCGACGGTAGTTTCTTTTCTAATCCAGAGATTAGCGAGTTCAAACAAACTCTTCTGCTTTATATAAAATACTTTATATAATTATATTATAAAGATAAAAGAAGTGATTTTTAGTATGTGTGTTTTTTACGCTTTCACGCTAAAACTGCTGAACTGATTTGGATGAAATTTGGCACATGGGTCGGCTATGACCTGGATAAGGATATAGGATTCTTTTATCTCGATATTTCCATGAGATCGAGACTTATGCGGGTGAAACCGCGGGGCGCAGCTGGTGTGTAATACTAATAATATATATAAAAGTATTATGCGGTTATTTTTGCAAAGACAGCGTTAAAAAAATTAGGGTAGCGGGATCGTCCGAAAGCGTTACCGCTGCCCTGGAACATAAAGGGCTAAGGAAGGAACACGGGTGGGTTTTAGTCAGTAAGAGTCTGACACTCCCTTCCGCTCCACCCAGAGCGGGAGGGGTCATTTGATGATTTCCCATCCGCAAAAAAAAAAAATGGTTAAAATCTAACAATACTGAAAAATGGAAGACAATGCTATCTACAGGAATGTTATAACTGTGAAGTATTCAAGGAATGCACACAATCAAGTATTATCTTCAATGTTTATGAAGTATACTTGGGTGAATGTCTGCTAATCTGCTTCCATAGTCTAGTAGTTGCAAATAGGTGCACACTCTATTCTCTCTCTCTACAATTAAGTTTATTTTTAAATGTAGTGTAGTTGTAGTTTGTTTACATAACTTACATACATTGAAATAAAATAATATATATTCAATGGGATTTAGATCATAAGCGGCAAATTATTATGGGTGGGTAATTTCTAAGTAATCTGTGATCATCCAAATCTACACAAATACATCAAATTTAAATGTCTGTTTTTAATGTCAAATTAACAGGTTTTTACTAAATGCATATGAGGCTATTACTAATAAAAAAAAAACATTTTTATGTACAAATACGTACGTACGTACATATGTTTCATTTGTATGTGTGTGTTTTTCGCTGTGCGTGAGTCACTCATACCTGCCATCCGAATTAAAGAGGACTGTGGTAGTGCCTAAATAAGTGAAATTGAAGTGTCTGTTTGTAATGTCAAAATAAAATGAATACCTATGTCATGGGAGATGGCATGAGTTTATGTCTGAAGGTGAACTGTGTTGACTGAATACACACAGTAAATGCAAATATTATGCAGTTTTTATGAATCAGTCACTAAATTATATGCAACAACTGCAGTGAAAGTATTACAAGATGCAGACTGTATAGAAAGTGATCGCAGCAAAATAGAATTTCAAATAGCATCACACCTTGTTTCCCTGAAGGTTTGGGCAGAGGTATATGGGTTGGGTTTTGACGGCACGGTTGGCGCAGTGGTTAAGCGATTGGCTGCTGCGCTGCGTATCGCGGGTTCGATTCCCGCACGGAACAAATATTTGTATGACCTACATGTATTTGTTCCGAGTCTGGGTGTTTTTCTATCTGTAATATGTATGTATTTACAAAAAAAAAAATGTATATAAGTAGTTTATCAGCCATCTTGTTACCATAACACAAGCATTAGGTTGCTTAGCTTGGGACAAATGGTGCTGTGTGAAATGTCCAGGGATTTATTTATTTTTATTTATATTGCCCTAGTTATGTTAAGTCCTATTTAATAGGGGCGAGCCTCTAGACCTATACACTCCCAAGCTGCTACTGAGAATTGCCCGACATGAGAATCAAACCTATGACCTCATGTTCTGCAGTAACACTTGCAACCACTACACCAACTAGGCAGATTGCGGCAGGCAGAGGAAAAAATTGTTCTGAGCATTTAAAAGATTATGTAGACAAAATTGAGTTTCAAAGTAGAATATTATGGTATATAAATACATATTTTCTGGGAAGTATATAATTAATCCTCTAAAACCTTATACCGTCTTATTAAAAAAGAAATCTAACTTCAGTTCTAGCCTAAATCTTTGAGCCAGTATTTGTATTTCAAACTTTATTTTGATCTAGACAAAGTTCGAAAGTTCTAATAAGATAAAAATAACAACTTAACATAGAACTAAGCTGTCATTTTTGTATAAAGAACTGCATTTCTATAAGAACCTAACTTAGGTTCTTAATTCAATAACTGGCTTGATGGTTAAAACCAGAGGGGCTACTCTCGTAATTAAAAAGTGTTCAAAATCTAGTTGCAATCTCATCTCAGTGACAATCAATGTCAAAAATTTAGTGAAATTAGACATATTTTTGACAGATTGACACAGATCAGACTGTGAATGTTCTTAAAATTTCGAGAATTGCCCCCCTGATCTAAAGAAAAACGCAACAATTAAGGATTGTCTCTTAATACCGATTGCCTTTTTTATTTACAGTTTTAGGCAAGCAATATGGGAAGTATTTGGAGATAGATTTATTTGTTGTTTTTTTTTTATTGTAACATGGGCTTGCTGGTGGAAAGCAATGGATGAGGTCTATGATGAAATGAACAATCCCAGAAGATTAAAATATTGATTTAATCAGTGAAACAAAAGATTCTATCAATCCACATCAAGATGCCTAGACAACAAAGATGATTATTATGTCCGATTTTTCCGATGCCAGATAATTTTATCCGGGGAATAATTTTTAATCTACAGATACAAAACCTGTCAGATGTCAATTTTATTCCACAATTAAAATTATCTGTTGATTGAAAAATCAGCCCTTATAGAGTTTCAAAGTTATTGTTGTCACTACAGTCATGTTAGTTTATTATGAAATTATCATGAACAATTTTAAGAATTGATGACTAATTTGTGTGTAAACAATAGTAAGTTTCTAAATAAGGAAAAGGAACACAATATAAACAGCCTAAAAATGTTGTTGTCATTGATTTTAAAAGTAATACAAACATTGAGTTGGCATGACAAACTGTATTATGAAGATAATCAATAAAATATTGGATACAAACTACAAGATTGAAATATTGATCTGCAGGAAGCAAAATATTAAACTTTTGACAGTTAGAAAGCTGTGATGACACATTAGGCCTTACACAATAAGCCTTCGTCAGGAATATCCAGCTGTTTTGCATGTATTACATAGAACACTTGTTCAAACAATTTCAGTTATAACAGCAAAAAAAAACTATGTCAAGAGGATAACAATCAAGTATAACTGCATTTTTAAACAAAACTCACTCAACAGTAGCTGCTTGTTCAACTAGAACGCCTTATTTACATAAAAAATATCCCCTAAGACCAATGTACCCACTTTCTATAACACGAAAAAAAAACTAATAAAATAGCGGGAATTTAGTAAACGTCAGTCGATTACATGCAATGTTCACCAGAAAAAGTAAAAGTGACTATGCACATGACAAAGGAATCAAGATTTTGCAACCTAAACAAGGGCAGACGAAAACATGTTTTTTTTCAATACCCTACCACACACACTTGACGCATACCTTCACAGTTTCACAGACACACTTCATGGCACTGTATTTAACACTAAATAATCATAAAAGAAACGATTTAAATAAAATAAATTGTTCAATTACGACTGATTTCTTTGCTTGACAATACACAGGTAGGTACACATCTGTACCTGACAATTGACTGACAGGTATTTTTATTATCCTACGGAATACGTTTCATCGTAAAACCAATAGCAGTGATACTACGGTGTCGATGTATAGTATTTGATCGTATTATACTTACGTAGCAATCGTTTTCACGCTGTCATCGACCACATTTCACTCGAAATTATAGCGACACGATGCAACGTAACGTTGTACACTTTTACGATCACAAATTGATTTGCAAAATTCAATACAGGAAATAATAGGCCCTGGTTAAATTAACCATTTCTTTTACGCACTCAAATGAAAAGAAACAACAAGGAGGAAGAGAGAACAAAACCGTATTTTATTTTTAACCTGAAACAGCAGATGGCGCTTGGGTCCTCGTCTTATGGATGCGTTCAGTCTGCATTCAAATTATAGGTTTTACTTTTCTAATCGCTTCATTTTTCTTTCACTTCACCAAAATATTGTTTTACTAAAATGGTAATTTCTGTTAAAAATCAGAAATAGTATTGTAATAACCCCCTTAGAAATCCTTTTGGTCGACAAAATCTAGGACTACTAGCTAACGCTATCAGTCAGAAAAGGATTTCTAAGGGGAACCTTAGACGAACCTACACACAGTAGAATAGTTATAAGTCAGAATGTGCCTGCTTCTGCTCTACTTCTAAAAAGAATACATCAAGAGTGTGATTTTAAATGGACCGACGGTTCATGAAGGTGGCTGGACGAGTCTTTAGGTAGAAGGTGGAGAACCAGGTGTTATTGTGAAACTTGGGAGAGAGGCCTCTCCCTATGCCTAGCTGTGAACTGCGATAGGCTGAGTTGATAATATTATGACCAACTTTTAGCCAGATCCTATTTGCAAGATGCCGAAGAAGGCAGCTGGCTGCCTCAAACATAGGTACGGACGCCAGCAGATCAAGCTACCCGAAACTGTCAAATTTTCCCAATCAACCTTGAACCTTAATACTTTAGCGATAAAGTTGAAAATCTATTAAAGAAATTTGACAGATTGTAGTAGGTTGTACATTAGCTTTTCATAATAACGTCATATAATTCATTGAATCCAAATCAATCTTCTTCTGTCAGCATGCTTACGAGCTATTTCGTCAGACCGCGCAATTTGTAACTACTCTATTCTTCTATTCAATGCATTCAGTGGTCTATTCCGAGCAATAAAAAACCTTAAATGTCAATCATTCGTTAGTCTTTGGTAATCAGTGTTGTCCCCTTAGGGCATTTTCCCCTAAATATAGCGGTTTTCTCATGTTAAGTGAAATTTTAAGAATATAAATATTATACAGGGAAGTTTTATGAAAAAAGTTGAAATAGCATTCGTATTTTTTGCTTATATTTTAAGAACATAAAAACCTAGAATATTAATAACCACGAAAATAATGTAGGATTTTTAGATAAATAAACGATTAAAGACTGCATCATTAGCAATGAAGCTTTTTAAAACTGTAAGGTACAGAAAAATAACATTAACTTTTGAGTTTTATTTTTAATACTCATGGGGAAAGTTTGAAAAGGTACAGGTTCAGGGGATTAATTATAAGAGCTATGGGAAAGTCAAAATTAGAGGATGGCAGCACAGCAACACTGCTTGATTATCTAAACTCTAAAGTTCTAAACCATTCAACACAATCACAAACACATTATAATATGACAGTCTGTGACTCTGTGTGTGTACGAAACATTGAGATAGGAAAGAAACAGTGATTTATTTTCAATTTAAATTTAATTTTTACTTCAACAAATAACGACATAACTTTTTTAGTGTACTTTTAAACCATATTGGAGGCTGCACAAAGAGAAAGTACAAAGTTTCAATCATGTGTTATGTTATAGTTACTGGCCGAAGTTTAGCATGGCTCTTGCTAAGTTTGGTAGCTTTTATGTTAATTTTAACTGGTATCATGACTCCTAAATGGCTCATGGGGCAGCCTGTGGTGCTCAATGAGAATAATATCACCAGTTTTTATATTCCAAGCGTCGGTATTTACAACAGGTGAGTTAAGAATTATGTTTGTAAGACCAAGTAAATATATTGCATTTCGAAGCATGCAGTTGTGAAAATACGATCAAAAACTTACAAAATATAGTTCCAATTTTAAACTTATTCTATGATCGTTTATTAATATTTATTTCACTCTAAAATTATACTTTTTGTAAGTTTATATGTTTACTTCAGAGTCATTTAGAAATAAATATTAGCAAGTCTAGTAATCATTACCCAGCAGTGTAGGGCAGGTAGAGTAGGTAATTTTTTTTTTTTTTGTTTAGCTAAAAGCTAAACAAACCATGCCATGCCATGTTTCTAAGGTACCTACTTATGTACTTTATCTTCATATTACATACTCCTACTGTTCATTTGTTTTCATCCTTATCAACCCAGTAAATAAATACTTTGAAAAGTTATTTTTATACTGTGTCATTTCCAGATGTATCCGCATGAGGAATGACAACAACAACTGTGCATCATTCTCATTCTACGGGCTCGCTACTGATGCTGAGGTGTACCCAACTCCTTGGAAAGCGGCCATGTTCTTTTTATCTCTATGTAAGTCTAAAAAAAATATTACTCAGCCGACTGCAGTAGCCTGGCCGTAGTAGTCACATTTGAAATGACCAATATTGGATTCTGTATATTTTTGATAAATTAACTTTCTTTTGAACCTTTGAAAGGAGTAAGTAACGCGCGCCGTTGTTTGAGACTGGTCATCTCTTAACTGCCAGGGCTTATTTTTAATGTTATATTTTAAATTGATTCTTTTTTACATTGTTCTCACATAAAGAAGCAATAAGAATAATGTACCCAGGATTTTGTAATGATATCTTGATTTAAAAGAGTGTCCGCGGAGTTTCTTGCCTTTTGGAATGGGCGACTAGCTTCAACTTTCTGACTAACTGACCGACTATTTAATTTTGACAATTCAAAAGTGCCTGTAAATGGTTTAATTGAAACAAATGATTTGAGTTTGAGTTTAAGTAGTTTGTGAATATTAAATGAGTGTTCGTTAAGTCAACTGCTAAGGCCAGAAGCAGATGCCATTTTGCCCACTTACTTAAGACGAGACTAAACAATATAAATACACAAACCGTTACCCGTAATATGTAATACGGGCTGGTGTCCGCAACTCCACATCAATGCTCGTATTTTGCGTACGGGTGGGAAAATGGATTATTCGATCCACCCCAGCTCCTCAAGGAAGGCCAGCAATGCCTTGATGTTACTGACCATCTCAAGTAGGGTACCTGGGTTACTGAAGTACTTTGCCCTGTATGTGGTGTCCACCGGGCAGTTTAGCAGCTCATGCGCCGCTGTTACCCGTAAAAACCCTTGTTTATTAAAAAGTGACTTTGTTATCAGTTGTTCTTAATCCATAACTGTATGTATATTCAAATCTTATTTGTTTCAAATTGACGTTATTTCAAGTTTAACAAATATCAACTTTATTTGAATAGCAATTAAGTTGATTTCAGAGTGACTAGCACTATTGAAAAAGTTATAAAAATGTTTGAAGATGTAGCGTAAACTGAACTTTATTGTGTAGGTATTAAAGTTATTTTTCCATAAACTCATATTTGTTTACATTTTTGGCTAATATGTCGCGATTCAAATTTATGTGTGTTTGGTTGGAGATTTCAACTTATCTTTTTTGTAGGTCCCAGGTTTCCAAACATTGATTTTCCTTCTACTATTGCATTCTATTATTCATTCATTAATTTTTACCTATATGTGTTACCAAATGGCAATAACCTTGGCTGTCAACTCTGTAGCAACACTCTCAATGCTGTCTGATTGAAAATAGAACCCCTGTTCCAGGCCTAGTTTGGGAGTTAGGATCAGATTTGTGGCAACACAATTGTGTGCTTTCTTATCGTGATTGGGTTGTAACATGTATTTTTAAGTGTCAAATATATTTTTTTTTTTATTGTATTATTCATCAGCTGCCCATACATATGTGCTAAATTTATTTAATGCTTCAACACTGTCTTATTTGGCATGATATCCATGCAAATTAAGTCCTTGCAATTAAGTATTCTTAAGGATGCATTCATTAATTCTCAAAGGAAGTGTCTGATGTTACATACTTAATTAAGCATCTTATTGCACAGTGTAGCTAAATCTTACACTAACTACTAATACTCACTGTATTTAAGAAAGCATAAATCTCAGGGGCGGTTGTTTCAAACGGTTGGTTAACGTAACATGCGTACGTCAAATAATAACTATTACGCATTCGTTATTATTTGACGTACGGCAGGGCCATAATTATGTAAGAGTGATTTGAAACAACGCTTTTTTTGGTTTGACGATAGTTAGCGCCATTTTTGACGTATTCGCGTGCGTCAAGTAGACGTGAAACAACCCGCCCTCAATGTAAGAATGTCAAATCTAAATTTTGACAGTCATTACAGGTAGTCAGAAGCCTAATAGTCTCACAACCTTACTAAGGTAAGGCATGCAGTAACTCGGTTGTGGAGGTCAGATAGACTGCATATCTGGCCTCCACAACCCAGTTATCCATGCTAGCTCCATGTAAAATACTAGCCTAATAGGTCAATTTGACTTCGCCACTTCTACGGCGTCGCCGGACGCAGCGTAGAGGTCACTTTGACTTCGCCACTTCTACGGCGTCGCAGGACGCAGCGCAGAGGTCACTTTGACTTCGCCACTTCTACGGCGTCGCAGGACGCAGCGCAGAGGTCACTTTGACTTCGCCACTTCTACGGCGTCGCAGGACGCAGCGCAGTCACTTTGACTAAAACCTTAACCTCCCCCCCCCCTTTTTTTTTTTTTTTTGATGGGAAATCATCAAATGACCCCTCCCGCTCTGGGTGGAGCGGAAGGGAGTCTCAGACTCTTACTGACTAAAACCCACCCGTGTTCCTTCCTTAGCCCTTTCTGTTCCAGGGCAGCGGTAACCCTTTCGGACGATCCCGCCGCCCTGGCAGGCTTCGGGCCTCGTCGTCACGTGGCTACCTCCCCCCCTTCCTTCCTGAACCTTTTAGTATGTCAGTTAAAATATGCCGTTTTTGTCTTTAGGTGCAGCTATACAATTCGCGACAGTACTGGCAGGTGTCATGGCGTGCTGCATACAATCTGTGTTCAAGAAGAGTGTCATCTCTTTAGCGGGAGCCACACAAGCTTTGGGAGGTATGTAATGTTATGTATCACTAGCGGTGCCTCGCGGCGTTTTTCACCCGCATAAGTTTCGATTCCGTGGCAATATCGGGATAAAAAGTATCCTATGTATTATCCTGGTTATAAACTATATGTGTGCCAATCCAAATCCGTGCAGTAGTTTTTCCGTGACAGAATAAAAAAAAAAACAAACCTCCATCCATCCATCCTCACAAACTGTCGATGTCGCATTTATAATATTAGTAGGAAGTAGGACTTATTTATGAGTTGATGTAAATTAAAGTATTCTACAAGTATCTCTGCCGAAGTTGACTTCTCTTTAAAAATGTGTGATAGCTGTTCAATCAATGTTTCAAAATAAATGTATTTTAAGTGGCCTGTGAAAATACTGGAAAAAGATAACTTTGATTTTACTCTTTAATAATCAATCAAAGTCTTCGAATTTTTGGTTCTGAGACATGCCGGTTTCCTCACGATGTTTTCCTTCACCGTTTTGAAAGCGGTGTTGATGAAATTTTTCAGACAAAATAATACGCCTGTTAGGGTTCGAACCTGATAATCCTGCCTGACATGGACAAAACATGAACGAAGTTTCTTGCCAATCTTCTTACCCTATCGATGGCAAAAAGTTCAAACATATTTGGCCCAAAATTCAGTTGCGCGACCTCCGCTCACTGACGCAGTCATACGATCATCAAGTGCACAGGTGACAGGGCGTGCGATGCAGGATGGAAGATGGGCCATTGTCTTCCATCCAGCCATCTTGCATTCTTGCCCATTTTGGAAGGGGCAGTAAGAATCAATTCTATCTTCTTGTAAACTTTGACGTTCAAAAGCAAGACGGCACGGTTGGCGCAGTGGTTAAGCGATTGACTGCTGCGCTGCGTGTCGCGGGTTCGATTCCCGCACGGAACAAATATTTGTATGACCTACAATTAGTTGTTCCGGGTCTGGAGACCCAGAACAACTAATTTCGTTTTTTTTTAAGTTTCAAAACGAAACTAACGGAGACGCACCCACGACACAGGAGAAATTCCTAGAATGGGGCAACGTTAAAAAAAAAAAAAAATGTCCTATATACACTTTGCCCGGCCTAGGTATCGAAACCAAGACGTCATGCTCAGCAGTAGCGCTTGCGACCACCAGACCAACAAGGCAGTTGCATTAAATAATATCATACTCATCACATTCCAGGTTTATTTGGCGTGCTGGGGCTGCTCCTATACCCGTGGGGTTGGGGTGCCTCCCGCGTCAAACGACTGTGTGGCGAGAACTCTGAGCCCTACATACCCGGTGACTGCTCTGTCGGTAAGTTGATTTAATTATCAACATTTTACATTAATTAAAGACTAACCCATGTTATTTACAAAGCATCATCATGCATGCAGATGTGAGAGGAAATGCTGTCTCTTACAGTAGTGAGAGACGGCGTTTCCTCTCACATCTGCCATCATGCATCTGCATCTGCTTCATCAGAAAGTATAGTAGAGTAATACTATACTTTCTCTCTCTACTCTACTATACTCTCCCTCTCTACTCTACTATACTCTCCCTCTCTACTCTACTATACTCTCCCTCTCTACTCTACTATACTCTCCCTCTCTACTCTACTATACTCTCCCTCTCTACTCTACTATACTCTTCCTCTCTACTCTACTTTGCTCTCCCTCTACTCTACTATACTCTCCCTCTCTACTCTACTATACTCTCCGTCTACTTTTATTTATTTAATACTTCAAGCACATACATGTACAGGGCGGATGTAATGTCATACGCATTTTCTACCAGTCAACGTTTAGGTGATGCAGAGACAAATAGTGGTAGGTGCAATCGTGAAAATTGAGGCTACTCTGCTCTCTCTACTCTCTCAGTCTACTCTCTCTCTCTCTTTCTCTACTCTACTGTTTCTCTTTACTATACTCTCCCTCTTCTGCTCTACTATACTCTCTCTACTCTCTCTTCTTTTCTATTTTTTTTCTTTACATTTTTTGTTTCTCTATTTTTCTTTTAGTCTCTAGTTTAATTCACAAACCATACAATTGGGGTCAAGTGCTTCTGTTACCAAATAAGGTTTCATTCCACATAATTCAGTATAAATTAAACGTTGTAATGACGTTAATAAAATACCCAACCATATTTCTTTTAAACATTTCCAGGCTGGGCTCTCTTCGTGACCGCTACAGGTATAGCACAAATCTTCCTCGCGAGCGCACTCTCTAAGACTGCTGACAAAGCTGCTAACTCAGACAAGGTACAGTTCCAGATGGATGAAGGTAAACAGCTGATTTGTTTAGCTTAGGAAACCCATTGGAATTATGTGAAAATACGTACAAATGCAGAAATAGTTATTTATTTTGAATACTACCCAATGATATTCTATTGATGGTCAAGAAGTGAAAATGTTGAGCAATTTTTAATTAAACAAATTCCTTTCGCACATAGCGGGCGCGTGTTACCTTTTCGAACTGACATTTAGGGTTTCGAACCCATAGGGTGCCAACGGAACCCTATTATTAAGCCTCCGCTTTCCGTCCGTCCGTCTGTCTGTCTGTCAGCGGACTGTATCTCATGAACCGTAAAAGGTAGACAGTTGAAATTTTCATAGTGTATTTTTTTTATTGCCGCTATATAACAACCTATTACGGGTCAATAGATGCAGTCCTGTGACAGACAGACGGACGGATGGACAGCGGGGCCTGTATGTAGTCTGTGTGTAGTGTAGTGACTACATCAATTGTCAAAACACGAGTTTAGTGTGACATTACTGGTTTGTCCGTCTTGAAGAGCCTTTTGGTAATAACATCACACTTTTATTCCTTAAAGGAAAAGGCAGAGGTGTACCTAATAGTACACACATATTCCATCAGAAGGCCGGTTCTCGTAATTCAAAACGTTAAAAATCTAGTCGCAGTCTCATCTCGGCGACAAACAAATGTCAAAAATGTAGGGAAATTAGAGGTATTTTTTTGACAGATTGACACTGAGATCAGACTGTGAACGTTCTTAAAATTACGAGAATTACCTTTCTGTTATGTTTAAGTCCCATTTAATAGGGGTCGAAGCTATTGTGTCCGTCAGAATCGCGGGTGTAAAAGTCCCGAATTGATCAACGTTTTCGTGACCACCAATGCCCACAGTAATTTACGCGTTGTTAAAATCGTTGGGTGCCAAACCAGGTGTCAAAAAATGTTTTACAATTTCCCCTTTATTCATAAACGTTGCTTAAAGTTAAGCAGTGATTAGCGACTGTTTAACCATACATTTTTGACGTTTAAACGTTACTTAACTTTAGTCATCGTTTATGAATAAACCCCTTTAAGTATAGTTGAATAAATAAGAAACCGGTTTCAGTGATGTACATCCCCAAAATCTATATCTGACCACCGTACGGACTATTTCTGCTTGCAGCGCATATTATTAGTCGACCTAAAAAGGATCCTCTTTTGTTTTACTTACGGACGCAGCTGTGATCATCATGTGCACGGGATTTTGTTTTCAAAATGGTCAGATATAGGTTTTGGCGATAGTACAGTCAGCTTCAAAATGCCAACTTGTACACGTCACATCCTTTTGAGGCTGACTCTAAAGTCGACCTCGTAATTGCTTTCCAGTTTTGACACAAGTTCCCAGTAAATGAGACTATCTAACTGTGGCATAGAGAATTACACTTTCTCGTTTTAAGACGTGGAAGTGACATTAAAGTTCAGGGTGGTAAAGCACTTACGAGGTCGACTATACAGTCAATAAAACTGCGAAATAAACTTTGTGGTACGCAGGCAATATGCATACGGCTCGACGAAAGAATGCGGTCCTGACACCTATCCGTTTCATACAAACGAATATGTGTTTTGCGAATTTGATCCTTATTAGCTACTAGAATTGTCGCAATGACTGTCAGGAATGGATTCTCTCGACGGCTGGACTGCAGTTAATGTGCATAATAATGTAGTAACTTTTAAAACAATATCATCATCATCTGCCTAGCCTCTTCCCAACTGTGTTGGGGTCAGCTTCCAGTCTGACCGGATGCAGCTAAATACCAGTATTTTACATGGAGCGACAGCCCATCTGACCTCCACAACCCAGTTACTGGATAATACGATAGCTCTTGGTAAGACTGGTTGTCAGTAACTTTTAAAACATAAGACCCTCTTTCACTGTCGTGTCTTTCACTCGTTGACTGTACACTTATGTATTAAGTAATAGATAAATAGTTAACTCAAAAATATACTAGTATATAAATTGTGACTGCTTTTTGGCAGTCTTCGCTTATTTGCGCGTATATTAAGCTTTTGAATATTATGTTAAAATTACAATAGTTGTAGATTATTTTTTGAATGATTTGAATATGATTTCTTTTTTATATGACTGATCCCATTGACTGAATCTCATGTTGCGTCCATATTAAAACCAAAATAAAATAAGTGTACAATATTGTTAAGCTATACATGATGAAATTGATTAGGTGCGAGAAATTTAAATATCTAATTCAACGTGTTATAAAGTAAATTTAGAAATTAAGGAAAGGGATGCACAACGTGCGCGTAGACGAGCGATTTGGCAAGTTCAACGCTTTACCAACGTGCTTCATGTTGTGAACTCAGCGATGAATGGATTGCTTGTAGGGCATGCGCTAAAATTGATACTTCAATTTTCTTGTAAAGTATTCAAAATATTGAAAAAAAAAATCTGGAACGACTATAATTCGTGTTTACTTCAAGGCAATAACATAGTTTGCACTATCTTAAGACGATGTACAGTCACCAAAGGAGATAAGTAACCAGGAGGTATACTCCGAAGTGACACATTCGAATGTTCGGATCGGACCGACACATGGCCGAACCGAATATTATTGAAAAATGCGAAAAAAGTCCGGATCGGCTCAGTTGGGTCGGGACCATAGTCAATATTCGAAAGAGTCTAAGAGTGTAGGATCGGGACCGACCGAACCAAATAGTAACTTCGTAGCAGGAAACGGCTGAATATTCGGACGATACGATACATTTACCACTTCGGAGTAGACCCCCAGGGTTCAGTTATCAAATTAAATTTCATTCGAAAACATCCATCGGTTTCTTAATAAACTTCAACTATATCCGACGACCCTGGTTACTTATCTCCTTTGGTGACCGTAAGCGATTTTTTTCATGAATTTAGATTTTAGAAATGACAATTTCTGCACCTCCTGTTTCGATTTGTCGCAAGTCGTCAATTTCATCCTGTGTAGAACACATGTAACTATGCAAGGCTATTTTGTTCATTGACTCAAGATACTGGGTACAAAAGTTTTTAGTTTAAGCAAGCTGTTATAATAATAATAATAATGTTTATTCATCAATCATGTTATGTTAAGTATATCAAAATATTGAATATATATTTATGAGATTATTTTTATAAGCACACAGGCTTTTGCCATTTGACATGACCTTGTGTTTGGAAAAAGGATTCAATAAGGAAGATAGTACTTTAAAAAAAAGTCCTCTGGACCGAATTTTGGCCATGGCGGCCAGTCTCAACAGAGTCTAGCCATCTACGCGGGAGATATTATAGTGCAGAAGAATAAGCAGCATAATCAGCTGTAATGTTCCCACTGCTGGGACACAGGCCTCCTCTCTTCGAGAGGGAGTGGGATGTCTACCATGCGGATCCAGTGCGGGTAGGCAGATGACACCTGTCCACGATTTTTTTGGTTCTAGGACTCTACCGGTTTCCTCACGATGTTTTCCTTCACCGTTTTGAGAGCAATGGTGATGAAATTAAATTCACAAAGTAAAGTGTCTGCCTGGGTTCGAACTCACAACCTACAACTCGTAATTCGGGGTTGATACCACTGGGCCACAACTGCTCTAAAATACCAGTGCACTAAGATACTATTTTAACACGCTTTTATTAGGTCGCCTGTATGTAACTATGTAATGGAATCTAAGGTAACTAATTTAACCAGCTTCCAAGGGTCGTAGCGTAATGAAAATTGGCAGCTGTATGTAGTTCTGATGACAATACAATAATATGGTACTGTCGAACTGATCGGATGATGGAGCCGGAAGATATGAACTAGAACTTCATGATGGAAAATCGTATCATAGCTGTTTTGGATTTCTTAGAAAAGTCTTGTAATGAACTTTGACCACGATTAGGTTTCAAGGTCTGATGATGATTTTTTTGTTTTTACGTGCATTTATAAAAGCGTGTTTTTCTAGTGTTTTTTAAACTATTCATTTTGTTATTTTTAAGGCAAAATGATTCATGAAAATTGTGCTCACATTTATAAAAGTTATAGAGACCGGGCCCATTTAATGATAATACCGCGTAATAAAACATGAGCTGAATCCTTTTTCCAAGAACTCCATGAAATGTCACGTCATAGTTATGCTAGAATCATCACATTAGTTTTAATTTTGAATAGAAACCACAGACTGAAAATTATAATTCCAATTCCATTAAAAAAAAATCGAACATTTTACAAATTCGAAACAGTCGTGAAAACTAATTTATTCTTAATAATATTACTGACTAGAAATAAGGCTTCTTGGATAAACCGTGAACTCAATAAATAGTCAGATTTTCATCACAATACAGGGCAGGGACATTGACACGCAAACTGTAAACGTGAATTCAGCACATGATTGTAGATCCTCTGGCTAGCGTAGAAATTTTTCGTTTTTATTATTATTCTCAAAAATACATTATTTTGTTGTTTTTACAATTTTACTCGCCAAACTTTCGAGTTCGATGGCGAGAAGCGCCTGTTACTTACACATAATATAGTAAACAACTACCAACTATGCACTATTTCACTCAGGGATCAATCACACCGGCACGGTCGGTTATCAAGCATAAGGGAGGCGCCCGTGAGCACCTTAGTTGCCCAGCAATTTTTTTGTCTCTGTCGTTGTCTCCTCGCCGAGACTTCGACCGTGCACACGGGAGCGACAGCAACGCTACTTTTTTTTGTTAAATTTTCGGTTGAGCGGCAACTTTTTTGTCGCTTGCGCGCACTTTCATTGCAATCAATACACGGGCGACAGTTGCGTCTAAACCCGCGGACAAAAATGTCACCCAGCTGTCGCTTCGCTACTTGCGCGCACTTTCATACAAACCCGTATACTGGAGGTGAGAGACAAAGTTGCGTAGACAAGCCTTGCTCCCTAAAAAAACAGCGGTTTCATAAAAAAGTGCAATACTAAAAAACTAAACTAGTTAAAAAACTAACTACTAACTAAAATAGTGCCGGTCAAAATGTATGGAAGTTCAATTTTTTTTTTAATGACTCCAAAAAAATTTCAACAATGTGGTTCAGAATCATGTCAATCCATGTTGACAGGTTGGGGATCGATGTCCTGGTCACCCTGTAATTTAATTTATTTCCTGTATATGAAAAATAATTCAGAAAAATATTAGATTCAGAAATATTACAACTTGTAAGGAAAATAAGGTTAATTTTAAGAATGATATATAAAAAAGTATATTTTCCTATTACTATAGGTTGTCTTCGTATCGTTAGTCACAAATAAAATCAAAGAAATGTAGTGAATACTCATTATTTGTATGCTATAGTATTTATATTAGTTACATGTAGGGTGAAGACTCCAATTTTTGGCTCTTTGGATATACTTACCTATATTTTTTTTTGTAAAATAATATAGGTTGGCAGTTACATCGACGCGCAACCTGTTTCCATGCATTCAGTCTGAACCCCTTGCTGATTTTTTTTTAATAATTGGCGAAAAGTTTCCACACATGTGCTGCATTCATGGTTACAGTTCGCGCGTCGATGTTCCTGCCATCCTGTATACCTATATTTTTTTGTAAAATAATCATCATCTGCCTAGCCTTTTCCCAACTATGCTGGGGTCGGCTTCCAGTCTAACCGGATGCAGCTGAATACCAGTATTTTACATGGAGCGACTGCCTATCTGACCTCCAGAACCCAGTTACTGGGTAATACGCTACTCCTTGGTAAGACTGGTTGCTTGTGGCTTCTGACAACCCGTAACGACTGTCAAAGATCTACGATGACAGCCGGACCAACAGCTTAACGTGCTGTCCGAGGCACGGGACGGTTATCCACTATATCTATTGTCCAAAAGTTGGTTGTTTCTACCTGAATAAGTTATTTAAATGAAAAATATCGTATTGTCATAATATTTTAGTATTACAATTATTTTTTATTGAATTATTGTATTATTCGTCTTTATTTTTAGGTGCCATAATAAATTGCTTTGGCTTTAATTGGAAAATTATTAATTGTGTAGTGAAGAATTCTTTCTTAAGAATGTTTGAAGTTACTTTTATGTAATTGCAAGGAAGAAAACATTGGCGGTGCGAAAGCTGTATGTTATACAAAAAAAAAACGGGTTGCACTCCGGGAGTGCCGGCAGAAGTGAAAACATGAATATTAACGTTGTGCAATTTTGATATTTTGGAATGCGGTCTACTCTCCCTCCGTCTTACGAATTTTCGATCAGGTCACGTGTCCTGACGCGAGTTTAACATTTTTTGCCCATCACAACAAAAGTGCACAACGCGTTAAAGAAGTTTTCACTTAAAAAATTAGACCATCCACCTTCCCACCACCACCCACTTCACCCATTTCTTCACCTTCTTCAGCCTTTCGCCACCCAAGGCTTGAGTGTAGGCTGTGTAGGCATCCTGCAATGCACGCCACTCTTCTCTCTCTCGAGCCTTCCTAAGCCAGAGTCGTCCAGAAATCTTGGAACAGTTCGTCGGTCCACCTCATCGGCTGTCTGCCCACACTTCTACTACCAGGTCTCGGTCTCCAGTCCAGCACTGTCCTACCACATCTGCCATCTGTTCTACGCTCTATGTGGCCAGCCCATTTCCAATTTCTTCCCCATCCACCATTATGATAGCATGATCAGCGTATAATGTTCCCACTGCTGGGACACAGGCCTCCTCTCTGTGGGAGGGAGTGGGCCTTAATTCAACACCAGTGCGGGTTGGTGAATGTCATATGTCTTCGAATTTTTGGTTCTAGGACGTGCCGGTTTCCTCCACCATTATAAAAGTTGCAATTATATTTAAGTAAAGAATCTCAATAATGTCTAAATTAGTGCAAATAGAATTGACAGTATTATTTTTAAAGACTTTTCCATGTTTTTGGAGTTTTCCTGTGTAATCGGTTGTATTTAGATGAAAAATTGCTAAACTTTCAGTAAACGCACACTGCTATAAGATCATGATTGTATTTTTACATTTAAATCAATAGATAAATGAAAATGTATTAAGAACAAAATATACATTTAATTAGGTACTAAAAGGTGAATAGGATAATTTGTGTGAAAAGAGTTTTGTGATTTTGATTTTTTTTTTTGTAGTTTAAATTATAATGCCTACGTATGGTTGACAATTGTCCTCTTCACCCTAGTGTTATGTTTTAGATGTAAGATTATATTATACTGTTTACAAGAATATAAAAATTATATGTATTTTATACAAATTATTGAAATTATATACGATTTTGATTGAAAGTTTTTTTTTTAAATTTCCACTTATACACTCCCGGACTCCTACATTCCATTCACAGTTATTTTACTTCTGACAGCAGCAACATAACAACAACGTAATTCATCATCTGCCTAGCCTTTTCCCAACTATGATGGGGTCGGCTTCCAGTCTAACCCAACATACTGGTATCCAGATACCAGTATTTTGTATGGTGCGACTGCCTATCTGACCTACACAACCCAGTTACTGGGTAATACGATACCCCTTGCTAAATGCACAAATCCTGCAGTCCTTTCTGGAGAGGAGTGCGGAAAGAGATAGAATCTTAGCTGAAGCTGTGGCTGCAGTGGGGAAAGGACTGCAAGCATTGGCAGAGGCTAAGAATAGAGATAGGGTATAGTAATTTAAGTTAATATAATATATGTTTTAAATATGTGACAACCATGTATCTATCACATAATTGATTTAGGTGACAGGTACCTAAATCGCTTCGTTTTTAATTCTTTTTACCTTTTGTGGAAGACTATTTTTTTAATTATTTTAGGTGCATCGTCTTCACATATAATTATATAATGAATGTATACAAAACCTTGTAAATCATTTTAAAAGAGTAACGGTGGAGTTTCTTCCCCATTCTTCTCCATACGAACACTACCTTTTGGAAGGGGCGACTAGAATCAATTATATTTTATTGTAATTTTTGACGTTTAAAAGTGCCTTTTATATGCCTATTTAAAATAAATGATTTGACTCTGAATAAATAAAACACTTTTAAACGGATACTAGAGCGGTTTTATTGAAAGTCCATTGGTAATTAGTTTGGATTTGGTTTATTTTTTATACATTTCCTGATGTGCTAAAAATAGTGAACGTCAGAATCGCCGGTCAACAGTCTTATTTAGCTTTGAAATTGTATCTAAAAATTACTTATCAATTGCTTACCATGATAAGAGAATTGCTTATTTCATAATTTTATAGAATTAAACATTTAAGATTGACCGACCATTCTGATGTCAGAATGGCGTGTCAATCTTTGTAGAGTAGTAACTATGTGGAATTACTGAAATTTAAATGGGGCAAAGATTGCTTATTTCACAATTTGTAAGCATAAACCCTGTTATTCTTTTTATTTTCTTGACGGCACAGTTGGCGCAGTGGTTAAGCGATAGACTGCTGCGCTGCGTATCGCGGGTTCGATTCCCGCACGGAACAAATATTTGTATGACCTACATGTATTTGTTCCGAGTCTGGGTGTTTTTCTATCTATAATATGTACTTATGTATTTACAAAAAAAAAAATTGTATATAAGTAGTTTATCAGCCATCTTGTTACCATAACACAAGCATTAGGTCGCTTAGCTTGGGATAAATGGTGCTGTGTGAAATGTCCAGGGATTTATTTATTTCTTACCACAAATTATTTATTTCTTACCGCAAATTACAGAGATAGTAATTAATAGTCTACAGACACAATTTCATAATTAATTTGTGGAAGACTGGTGCCTAAACTAAGTTTTTTTAATAACCTGTATGTCAGGTCACCAGCCCCCTAATCAAAGTTTTACATTATTTTTGTTGCATTGGAGAAGATCTGGTTCGTATATCAATTTGAAATAAAAATCTAACACATTATAATATTGCAATACGGGTAGTATTGCAATATTATAATGTGTTTTCAAAATTAAACTTGATTTATAAAAATCGTGAATTTATTAAGAATACATGCAAGGGTGTGTGCATGTGTTCATGAGTGTGTGTGATGTGGAGTGAGTGTGTGTGTGGTTTGGGGTACTTGTATGTGCGTTGCAAAGGGAAATTTTATGTCAAGATCATCATCATCATCTGCCTAGCCTTTTCCCAACTATGTTGGGGTCGGCTTCCAGTCTAACCGGATGCAGCTGAATACCAGTATTTTACATGAAGCGACTGCCTATCTGACCTCCACAACCCAGTTACTGGGTAATACGATTTTATGTCAAGATATGGTTTTGAAAAGATCTTCAATTTGTGTATAATCTAATGTAAGAAGCCAGTCACTTATTTTCCTTTTAAAAGCTGTTTTGTTTAGGTTATGAACAGAGAGTACATAAATCATTTAGTTTGTTGTATAGTGTAGTATAAGTAGGTACTTAATGATTAAATAAAAATTGTAGTTGTTGCTGCTTTTGTGGTTGTTGGTTATCGGTTGCTGGTTGTTGTTGTATTGTTGTTAAAAATTTAGAAATCTATTGAATCCGCCACCATTTCACAAACTGGGAGGCCTCTCAAAGAAAGAAATGGCAAAAGAATTGTTGATCTCCGTCTTTTATATTTATCTATTTACAAAAACAACTAACTATCATTAGAGTTAGATCCTGCAGTGTATTTAGGGTGGGGCTTTAACTTGTGAATTTATCACTTTTAATGAATACTAGCGCAGTTAAAATGAAAGTCCATTGGTGATTTGGTTTAATTTGACACTGCAGACTTATTATCGCACAAACATATGTTCATGTTGGCTACCTACATCGAGAACAAAGAACAGAATAAGAAAGAAAAGGCAGTATAATCTATCTTTAGGTAATTAGGTAAGTATATAATTATGTGGCACTACAATGGCGACATTAATTAAACACACGGGTAGGGCTAGTGGCCAATAATCATAAAAATATAAGTAAGAAAAACTAAGTCGTAAATTACATAAATAAACGACACTGCCGATAAATTAATTATGGCGTGAACGCCATAGCCTATCTACTATGATTCGCCTACGTAGTTGCCCTAGAGCTAAATCGGCGTTACATGGCAAATCCCTAGTTTGCCTCCTTTGAACTTCAGCAATTGTTTGGAGCTCTTCTAGTCTCTCAACTTCTGAAATTGTGAATGCCGGCATTCCTGCGCGATTGCATATGTTGTGCAAAACACAACATGCAATAACTATTTTTGCAACAACATCTGGATGATAATTGAGCACTCTGTGTACTAACAAGCACCTAAATCGTCCTTTTAGGAGACCAATTGTTCTTTCTACTGAATTGCGAGCAGTTAAGTGACGGTCATTGTAGAATACTTCTGGGGAATTATCTTCAGCACCACTAATTGGCGTCATAAGGTAGGCGCGCTGAGCATATCCTGAATCACCTGAAAAAATTAATAAGTATCAAATAGTTATGTAGTTTTTATACCTAATTAGGCTTATATTCTGAAAAGTAGGGGTAGGGAAGGATTAACTAACCAAGCAAAACCACTTCTTCACCAGCATTTGTTAATGCCTCTAAGTGGGCTTTTATAGCACCATAGTTGAAAATGAAGCTATCATGAGTAGCTCCACCATATGTTGGATCCACATTTAAAATATTCAGATCTGCATCTGTAATCTGAAAAAAAAAAGAATTATTAAGAAGACTAATTGAATACCTAATAGTAATAGATTACAACATTGAAATCCATTTTACCAATTGCACATTTCTTGCATGGTAACCTTTGCGGCAGTAGAAACGTTCTTCATTCTCTACTGGTTTTTTCAATGCCACCAGAGTGCCATCGATACATCCAAGAGCTGCTGGAAAGCCAAACTTTTTGTAGAACCTGTAATTTAAAGTAACCACTAACATGATTAACTATCACAAACATGTAAAAATGAAAGAAGGGTCACTTTAATTATAATATACTAACCTTTCTTTTAACATTTGTCTTTCTTGTATATTTTGAGGGAACCTTATATATTTTTTTACTATTGCCGGATTATTAAGCGCTTCTACTACTTCATTTATGAAACGAGATGCCGATGGTTGCGATAAATATGTCCTTACATTTTCTTTTATTATTTTTTGATAACTGCCATTAGCCAAGAAAGACAAGGTGCATAATATCTGTGAAACAATAAATCAATAAAAATATTAAGTAATCTCTAATAGATCTAGTCAAAACAAAATAGGGACCAATTTGGTTATTTACATGCTTAATAATAATACCAAGTACCTATATTAAAACTAAATATAGGGTCCATAAACTAACATGAAAGTGTAGCTAGCAGGGAAACAAGCTAAAGGGAATACATTATTATTATTAAGTGTTTTCATGAGTTTTGAGAGATAAATTAAGTTGGTGTGCTTGGTTACAGATCTATCAGATAAAAACTGTAAATAATTACAAAAGTAACTTTATACTTAGTAAAATTAAGCACTTACTTTTACACGAGTTGAAAGTCCTTTGCCTCGACGTTTTGTGGGCTTTATCAGAGGCAGTAACTCATACTCTAGTTGGTCAATTAGTTCCTTTGATAATCTATAAACGCTCACATAGTCGTCATCTCGGGTTAATAAAGATAAACTTCGAATTTGATTATATTGTTGACGCTTTTCTAATTTATCCAAAGCATGAGCCTCTTCTAATAAAGATTTCAACAAAAACATTCTTGCCATCGTTATCGCTTACGTATTCACTTTACACAACGCCCAAAAAGTAGTTTTTAACCACAAATGATATAGTAATTGTACTAATTTTTAACACTGTGACATAAAAATATTATTAGAACACAATTTTCAAAGGATTTCTTCTATTTTCACTCGTAAAATAGATGCTTTTTATTTGACACTTTGAATCGGGAACGAATTCGAAGTGAGCGTAGAAGTGACAGCGGAATTATCTTACTGAATGCCACTTCTTATGTCATCTCATACTATATCTGTCAAAATCTCATGGTCAATTTAGTTCAACTCGCTGACATTCTCGCAAGGGTGGCGCCTAGTGTAAAATCGAGTTTTTAGAATGCCAATCAAGAAACTCACAGCGGATTCAGATTCGATTTGGAGAAACCCAAACTTCATAGAAACTTGGGCCTGGCGTTACAGAGCTGGAATTTGGCCATAAAGTAGAGCATTTAGCAAGGTTTCAAGAGCCCAATTTTCACGTCTCCCAGCAATGGCCAAATGGTAAAATCAGACAATAAATAATGTAGGTATACATTTTAGGTTATTTTTAGTAGTCGAGTTATTTCAATAAATAATGATATTTTTGAGGCTTTGTTTCCTACGTAAATCTGGAACACACATGCGCTGTGCTGCAGTGCCTGCAGCCTATCACGGTGAGGTTTTAGGTACTTATATAAAAAGCGCTTAGGGGGCGACTTCTGATTTTACTGAAAACCTCAGCAGAAAACTATGTTTATTATACAAGGCCCACCTTCTCGTAGATCACTACTGGCTTGTATTTGTTATGTATCGAGGGATTTGATACAATCTCAGATTACAGTAATCTGAGATTGCAATAATATATTTAAAAAAAAAAACAAGTAGGTAATTGTGATGGTTTTATTAATTACCTTCTTCATTAGGATTATCATAATATAATAATACAGTAGCCAGAAATTGTGTAGGAGGCAATTGACTACCCTGGTGCCGTCCCCAACCAAGGTACCATATTACCCAAGTAGCACACAAGCTGCTTAAATGGCTTCTGTACAACCTGAATGTTGTATAATAGCTGTTTAAGGGATTTACTATAATACTCAAGTTGTTCAGTAGCGTATTTAATAGTGCTTTAACAGGCATGTGGTACAATAGGCGAACAACGGTAAATATAATCCCAATGAAGATATAAAGGCGTGTCATAGAGTTATTGTACGGGCATTTGATATAAACCAGAGTTATAAATACCTTTTAAAACGCCGCGAGGTCTTATAGAGGGCTTTAGTAGTTAAAAGTGTTTAAATGGAGTTATACGCTTCCTTTAAAGCGCGTTAGGTTGTACATTGTATATTTCTAAACCTGTAAGCTGTAAAATAGAACTTATTACAGCTTTTAAAACGCTATATCTACAGCAGAGAAATATAATTATATAGTCGCCCGTAAGCCGTTATATTCGAGATTTTTACAGCAACTGTATGGTAAATAGCTGAATAAGGCAAGAAAAACACGCTATAAACAGCTAAAAGAAAAATGAAAACCGTTTCTATGGTCACTTTAACAGCTGAAGCGAGAAAAGAGTGTTTTACTAATTTAATTGCTTCATTGTGACTCCATTTTGTGAAAGATTATCGTAAATTTATCATGGATAACCAAAAAGCGTGGAAATTAAGAAAAAGACATGGTAGTGTGAGGAAAAAGATTAGCAAAGAATATGGGAATATTATTAATAATCGACCAGAACATAGTCCCGGCAAAAAATTTGGAAACGCTAGTAATCAATTGAAGCTTCAAGGAAATTCGTCTAATATTACCATAACTTGCAATAGCGGTTTAGCTGACAATATTATTGTTAATTTCGAAGAAGTTGAGGCAGGTGACGCTGCATCAAATAATGTTATCAGTGTTGAAAACTCTAACAGTCAAGTGTGTGTTGAAAATAAAGAGGGTTCCGTAGGTTTAAATTCTGCGACTAATGTAACCTGGAGCAGTGATGTAGCTGACAGTATTAACTGTGACTTCCCAGGAGTTGAGGCCGAAGTAATTGCTAAAGAATCCGTAGATGACACTGCATCAAATAATGACAACTGTGCTGATCTCAGCAGTTCAGCAGATACAGATACTGCCGAGTCTACTAGTGATTTTATAAAGAACGTCGATTTTCGCAATGAATTACGAAAATGGGCAGTTAAATTGAATATAATTATCGCATGTAGCATTAAGACATTTTTCAGAAATTTTAAATAATACTATTCCTAATATTTTGCCTAAAGATCCTCGGACCATATTGCATACCGCTAGAAATATAAATTTAAAACCGATTGTAGGCGGTGGTGTATAATGGCACAATGGGGTTACGACTCCTCTCACAAAAATTCTACGTTCTTGGGCCCCAGATGAAATACCAGAAGCTATTTCCTTAAATTTAAATTTTGATGGGCTTCCTATTCATAAAAGTTCGAAACAAGAATTCTGGCCAATTCTCTGCAATATTTTTGAAACAACTGCAGTAGACCCGTTTATAATTGGTATTTATTGTGGGAGTAGTAAACCAAAAGATCTAGATGCCTATTTAAATGATTTTGTAGAAGAGAGGCTGCCGCTACTGGAAAATGGAATTCATATTGAGGAACTTGGCAAAACAATAAAATAAATATTAAGTAGATGTTTCATTTGTGATTTAATAATTTTATTTATGTATAATTTTTTTTTTATTTTCTATTATCTGATTAGTAATATCAAATAAGATATTGATTCTGCAGTATATTTTGTATATCACAATTTGGTTCCTGTATTGTCGCAGCTTGAGTTCCTGAGTTGTCAGAAAGTATTATATACGTTTCGCCAGGTTGAGATTCAGAAGCATTCCTGCAGTTAATTTTAGCTGTTGAAGTATTCCCGGAGTCTTCTTGTAATACCTGTAAGACATTGTAACTGAAACTGAAAGAAAGTGTAAGAGGGAATTAACGGGTTTTAAGATTCTGACAATGGACCCCTAAATAAAATGACCCTTAGAATATCAATAGTCCGTTGTACAACCTTAGACTCTTAAAAGAATATATAATTTGCTGATGTACACCTAAAAAAAGTACAATAGAGCGTCAATACCACAATTGTTGAACCGAAAGGTCTACAACGGTGGATACTAGCGGCTTAAATCGATAGAACGGTTCTAATAAACTCTGAAGGCTCTTGTAACCGAGACGCCATTAATAGTTTATGATAAAAGCAATTCACATGATTATTTATAATTTTTCAACATCATAAATATGTATAAAAATCGAATTCACGCCACTTTTTCTCTCCCAGGATTCTAAAGAAACTACTTATAAAGCTAAACTATCTTATATAAACTAAATTCAAAATTCAAACCCTATAATTAAATGTACTTTTTATACAAAAAACTGCATAAATAGCAGGCGCGTGAAAATTTTAGCTAAAAAATATGTATATATTTACAATAAACTGGTACTCGCACTGGTATTTTGCATGCATAATAGAAAAATCAACACTTACTTATTTTGTAATTATTTTCAGGCGTATTTTCCATCAATCACTTTCCATTGGCACTAAGTCTTTGTTGAGATAGTTCATTTCCCCAAAATATTGCTACCGTATACGTAATACAGATCCGTAAACTCTAATTCAGAGACACAGACGCATCTAAATAAGATGCGAGCGCTATAGTTGCGCTACAAGAACTTATTTTAGATACTTAGGCGCACACTATCGCTCGCATAGCATCTTTGTATCTCCGTACTAACACACATTTACGAACATTGTAGATACACTGTAGAACCTCAGGCCGTATAAATCTGGTCCTCTTTCGGGGGTACAGCGGCGCTGTATCCGCTTGTACATCTACTGTAGAACTTGTTTATGGAGCCAATGCCGTTATTAAGAACTTCTAACCGGCCAGTGTACGGCTTGTTATAGAGCTTGTGTGCTACTTGGGTATGCTCATGGTGTGGGCACAGCAACCAACCGTTTTTTTGCCAACGATACAAGTACAATAATATTGAATTATAGCATCCCTTCCACTTAGACAGCTGTCGATTAATATATAAACAAAATACATCCTATTACTAATATGCCTCGATTTTATTCTTCCTCTTAAAATCCAGGTTGAGTCCGATGTTGAAACTTAAAATCTCGCTTAAGCCTACCGTTGACTACTTCTACAACCCATCTACATATTGTAATTGTTCTCGATCTATTGGCTTCGAGAGTTGAAAGTTGAGATTCACCCTGTTGCAAAGAAGATGGAACATATGTTCTATAGCCACATTCATTGAGTAAGGGCAAGGCATCCCGGAAGCCCCTATGCAATAACCATTTGAGGTGCGACCCATTCCTGTACAATTGAAAGAATCATTTCATCTTCCAATCTTCGCCTTCCTATTGTATTGCAGCGAAGGACGAGCGACACATATGGAGGAATTCGAACAATAGCTCTTATGCAACGTTTTTGAGATATAAAGGCCCGCTGGTTGTCCGTTGAGTTTCCCCATAGTATCAACCCATATCGTAACACGGAAGCTACATACCCATGATAGGCTAACAATACCGTATGTTGGGTCGATGTAGTTCTTAGCCTATTTAAAACATACACGAAAGAGTTAACTTTCTTGCAGACTCCATCAACATGTACTTTCCAATCTAGGTACTTGTCCATGGTGAATCCTAAAAATTTGACATTGCTGGATTCGTTGATTTTTGTACCGTCATATTTACCTGTAAATTGTTCCTCACCAACCACCCTATAACTAAACCAATAGTATTATTTATTTCAATGTCAAAATTGTTATTAATTACGTTGTCGTATGTCAATATGATAGATATGTCATCTGCAAATAATATACATTTATTGGTAATAATGTCAGGTAAATCATTAATATAGATAAGAAAAAGAAGGGGTTCTTCGTCTTTCTATTATTTAATTATTTGTAACAGTATCGATTTCCACTAAATCAATTATATTAGGTAGGGTATATTAGGTAGGCACGCTCTATTGATATAATATCAGCGTTTGTAAAGTTGGTGACGTATAACGAAATAAGTGTTGTAACGGTTTACAAAGATTGTTTAAAACAAAAAAATTGAAATCTACTTATTTTCTACACTTGGCCATTGGTATTGAGGCTAAGATTTCAATGGCTTGATTAAGCAAAATAGACGATTTTTTTGGTACATATCTGATTCGTGTAACGGTTAGGCCCAGAAACGGGTTTCTCCTTTAGAATGAGGTCTTTCTTACCCTGTTGATGCAGTGGTTCGTCGGGGAAACCAAGAGAGGGTTCTTCTTTTTGGGATATCAATTAAAACTGCTGTTTACAAGTTAAAGATGAGACGGAGACTTAATTTGCCCAATATTTCGGTTGCCTGACGGGCATAGTGACGACTATGTTTGACTGATTTCTAATTTTCTACTGGTTGTAGTTGTAGTACGGGGCAGCGTGTCTGCTTATATACACGTTGGATTTAGACTGGCCAGCGGCCCTTTGTGCTTTGCACGATTATTTCGTCGGCAAACTCGCGTCTAAGGTCGTTCTGTGCTGTGATTGGGTAACTTGAGTCTATTTTATTAAATTTTGTACATTTATCATACATTTGGCTTTATTACTATAGGTTTGATTGGCCCATCTGCGCCTAGGACATCTGCTACTGATGCATCTATCAAGGTGACTGTACTACCATCATCCAATAAAGCATAAGTGTCTACGCTTGTGTGTGGTCCGCTCAACGTGACAGGTACTATTTTTAAATACGCGCGGGAATTTTAAGGTGATGTTGTTGATACTGTTTCCCGTGCGGACGTAACGGCTTCGTTAGTGATAACGGGTGTCGGCGTCGCCACATTGTTATGTGTCGCCTCTGATTTGCGTTCTTTATGTAATAGTTTGTGATGTTTCATATTACAATCCTTTATATCACAAGGAGGCGCTTTACACATGAATCTTCTATGTTTGTTTCGTAGACATCTAAAACACATGTTGGATTTTTTAGCTATTTCCCATCGCGCGTCTAAGTCTAACTGTTTATATTTGTAGCAGTCTGGTAACTTATGATCCTGATGCTTACACGCGGGGCATTGATCGTTTGACGTTTCTTTGTTTACATTGAACGTGCGCTCTACTCGGCGCCGTTGTCGTATTCCGCTAGCGTCATTCTCATCGTTGCCCCGTTCTGGTTGCGCGTACACGCCACACTTATCTGCCTCTTCATTCATAAACATAGATAAGCGCTTTAGCTCGTGAATATCTTCACTCTTTTTATTTGCGGCGTAATCGTACCATTTATGTTTTAATATCGGCGTTAATTTTTCTACTATACAACGCGACATTTCAGGGCTATGTAAATACTGTATTCTTTTTAATGCTTCTACTGTACCCACCGTGTTTGCTACACGACTAGCGAATACACACATGTCCCTAGGGTTATCATTTAGTTTAGGCAATAATTTTATTTTGTCTAACTCTGCTATGATCAAGGCCTCGGGCCTACCGAAACGTCTTTCAAGCGCGTCTATAATGATCTGAGGGTCAGATTGGCTAAACAATAAGCAACCTACAGCTTCCTTTGCGGCGCCTCTGAGGCTGATCCTAATTCTAGCAACATTTTCTATACAGGAAAAATACATTTGTGAGTCACAATACGCGGCCTTAAAAGCTATCCACTCACCGGGTTTGCCATCAAAGATTGGCAGCTGCTGGATGTACTTGGGGGGCTCTCTTGAACTGCGTGCGGCTTGTGCTAGAGCCGCGGCGAGCGTCCCCACGTCTATCACTTTATCATTCACTGCATTCCCGTGTAACACTTTATCACTCGCGATATTGCCCTCATTTCTTTTCGCACTCACTTGGTTACGTACACTTTCTTCGTGGCTGTCGCCCCGCAGCGGTTGAGCGCCTGTCTCGGCGCCGGTGTCCTTCGCTGCGTCCCTGCCGATCCTCCCGCCGCTGTCGTGGTGTGGCGGCGGTCGAGCCTCATCTCCGGGTGGCAGCGCCGGTCGCGCTAGCCACGTTCCAATCCTTACGGAGGCGAGGTCGTCCACCATGTCTTCGTCTGCCTCACTCGAGTCGGCTTCGGCCCTGATGCGCTGCAGTTGTATCTCTTGCAGCTCTCGCTCTGCCTGCGCTTGCTTCACTTTCATTTCAGCCAGCCGCTCTTTAGCTTCGAGCTCCGTGAGGCGCTTCTTCTTTGATGCTGTAGAGCGGCGTGACCTGGTGTCGCCAGGTTTGAGCGTACCATGTGAACCAGTAGTCTTCGTCTCACGCGTGTTTTCCGTCGTGGTCGTAGTCGTTGTCTGCGTGATGTCGGTGTCGTTAGTCTCCGTAGATCCGCTGCCTGTGTCCGTTTCAGCGGCCGGTTTGGGCGAGGCCACAACACTGCGTTGCGTTGCGACGTCGTATCGCAAAAAATTTGTTGTTGTGTGTAGTAGATTTTTACGATGCGTCGCCGCAACGCAGTGTTGTGGCCTCGCCCTTTCGCGCCGGTCTCCGGCGCTGGCTCGGTGGTGCCTGGTTTGGCGGTCGCTGACGGTTCTTGTTGGGCCTGTTCTCTCTTGGAGTCTCCACTGCAGCTGCGAGTCACCACCATCCTGCTGGATCTTGAGGATTCGGCTTTCGAAGGACCAGAATGTGCAGCGAGTGGACTGTAGGAGTTATGTGCTGCTGTTTTGCCGAGGCTTCACTGGTTCAGGACGGTGGCAATTCTTACCCTGTTGATGCAGTGGTTCGTCGGGGAAACCAAGAGAGGGTTCTTCTTTTTGGGATATCAATTAAAACTGCTGTTTACAAGTTAAAGATGAGACGGAGACTTAATTTGCCCAATGTTTCGGTTGCCTGACGGGCATAGTGACGACTATGTTTGACTGATTTCTACTGGTTGTAGTACGGGGCAGCGTGTCTGCTTATATACACGTTGGATTTGGACTGGCCAGCGGCCCTTTGTGCTTTGCACGATTATTTCGTCGGCAAACTCGCGTCTAAGGTCGTTCTGTGCTGTGATTGGGTAACTTGAGTCTCAGTTCTCTATTTTATTAAATTTTGTACATTTATCATACATTTGGCTTTATTACTACTTAATTTATATTACTATAATCATTGCACAATCTTTTACGTAAGTTACATGTACGTATAACGCTCCGAGTCCGCGGCCTGGTCGGTTTTCCTTAAACACTAAACTTATATATATTACCTACGCGCACGGGCTCGGAGCTACCATTCTATTTCAGCCGTCGTCGTGACAACATCTATTTATTTTAAGGTTTACATTATGTTATGGGTGCTGAGAGTAAGTATAGCTAATATATAGTTAATTTACAAGTAATCTACATACTTTTATTCATAGGACTAGGTCAAATAATCATATCTAGGACTTAAAAACTAGGTCAGGTAATAAAACATAATTTAGGTTTAATTTATCTTAAAACTAGGACATGGTAGTCATCATATCTTCGGTGTTTGGGTTTGTACACCTTGGCTCTGTGTTGCTGTCGTGCACACTTTGCATGCCCATGTGACGGTAAAATATGGAGAACTTTATTAAAAAAAAACACCTTTGTACTATACCCATGTTTGCAAAGAAATAAATGATTTGATTTGGTTTGATTTGATTTAGATATTGCAGCATTAATTAGATAATTCTTCCTTGGCTGAAATTCGGTCTGAAAGACAGTCAGCACATTATCATTATCTGTAAATAGGCAGCGTGGCCGAGTGGTGTAAGGCGCTGGTTTTAGGCACCAGTCCGAAAGGGCGTGGGTTCGAATCCCACCGCTGTCACAGAACTTTTTTACATTTTGATTTATTTTAATCTAAGTTTTGGTTTCTATTCTAGAATCGTCATCAAGCCGATGACGAAGGTACCTAAGAAAGAGTGTTAACTAAAAATATTTTTACCTACTTAAAGAAAATATTGGGTTAAGTAAGTTCGAATCAGTTCTAATTGCTGGTGGTTCTGTACACAAAGAAATGTATAGTAGGTACATAACGCTGGCTAACGAGGCAAATGTGATGTGTGAATGTTTGAATATTTGAAAGAAAGAAAGAAAAAGTATTTATTGCGACTCGTACAGGATCATAAACTAAACTAAATACAGTTAAAAATAAAAATAAAACAAATTATACAGTATGTAACAAAAACCCTGTTGTTCCAAGTAGGGACGTTTTCAGAATCGATATCCGATGGTAATTACGTAAGTCAATTAAAAAAATATTGAAGAAAAAAAAATCAAAATAAATATTTTATAATAAATATTTGAAAAGTAACACTGATTGCTCACCCCTGCAAAGAGAAATAGGTAGCAACCGGTCGCTTTGTCGCCGCCCGCCGCGCCGCACACTACCATACTACACTAAGGTCATGAACAGCAGTGCGATTCTGTAACCATCTCACCGTGAAAACTTAGGTGAAGTGAGCGTGGAGTGAGCTGTCATTCCAAATAATGCTAGGGATTGACACTACTGACAACTTACATCAAGCTCACTTCACTTGAGTTTTCATGGTGATATTTTTACAGAATCGACCGGCTCATCACGTGTCGTTCACATCACTCAGCTGTTTGACTGATAAGACAATACTTTGGGAACGTTAGTTTGAATTTTTCAAAAAGTTGGCTTATCAAGTTTGACGATTGATAATTACAATAAACACATAACCAGGCCTCCCGTCACTCCATGTATGTACTTGCACGTTATAATTACCTACCGCCCGGCTGAGCGGTCCGGGCCGTTTGCGGCCCAAATTCAGTGCTGTGGGATCGCGCCAAAGAGTATAATAATAATACGGGAATCGCACGGTGTGAAGCAATTACAACTGTACGTTTGAGTATTTAGGCACATTTTAGCATGCAGCGGTTGCTGACGAGACGGAGTAGGCTATTATAGCAGTAGGTAATTTTCTACTAAGTGAAGTATCTGTTACGTAGTAACTATGTAGTCATTTGTGACATAACTAACACTTTAAAATTAATTTATTTACCCACAGAGCATGTACTTCCGTAGGGTCTTCTTCAAACATCACGAGGATTTCTTCCTCAATGTCATGGTCTCGAGTCCTCGGTTATCCTTCGTCAATACGATGTTGGTCTCGACCGTGCACAGACCCAATGTTGAACGTCCGTATGTGGAGACGTTGGGAAGCCATCGTCGACGCAAAGTTATGTTCCTTGGAGTTGCGAAACGTTCTTGTAACACTACAATATTCCTCATTTGAATAAGACATTTTGGAAAAAACGCACACACAGAATTCACTCACAAAATCACAATAATTTGGTTCTTTTTCTAATGCTGTCAACGTGCGATACATCCGTCGGAAGTAAGTTGCGCGGGCGACTGAGGGGCAGTGAGGGGGACAATCGGCTAGTGGCGGTCGTACAAAGGGAGTTTGTGCGTGCGGCCTGCTTTGTGTTTTGGCGCCAACCTGTCTAGCTATCGCGAATCAAAGAGGCCGCCGTCGGCGGCGCCAATCTTTATCGACCGAAGGCTAGGTCCATTAGTACTTGTAAGTTCAGATGTTAAAAACATTTTGTAACAATGTATCGAATTCAAAAACTATCAGAAGGCCAATTCTACTAACTAACGTGTAATATGAAAAACATGAGACCGGAATGCGATGACATTGTGAATAGACCAAAAAATGGTATTCCACTAATCTTATAATTCGGTTTGTTCACATTCAAGTCGCAATATCATTGCAGTCTAGTCTCATAGCCGTCAACTTTGTTCTCGTTTACGAAATTAAACATATTTTCATGTTGGTTCAATATACGCAGACGTTATTATGATACTTAGTGATACTTCAATTTTTAGCAACCTTATTTCCTGATTTTTTTAATGTCTTTATTAGTTCGCTTGATTAAGTGCATACTCATAGTATTTTCATGTCCCGTTCGTTATTTTAAATCTTTCAGAATATAAAATCATTAAAATAAATAATCGGCAAGAAAGCTAACATGGAACGTATTGGTAATCGCGACGCGCAAGCGCGATGCGGATGATTAAAGATGTCAAAAAGAGACGGCATTATATTTTTACTAATATCAAACTATAATTCAATAATTTCTTTTTATACGAAATTATTTTATAAAGATTTACCTATTGCATTTTATTTATGACTACATTAATTTTCTCGAATATAGTACCTAACCATCGCAGTATTTTTCAATACTGTTTAATGTCAGAATGGATGTCAATTGCGTCAAAATCAGAGTTGCCATTTGGCGAATAATTTCCTGACATGCGGGTAAATTCAGTTATTAGATGTGTGATACTACGGTTATAGCTATTTATTAAGGACTGAATAAGAAATATTATCATATTTTTATTAAATCGATAAGTTGATACATGTCCGATCCGATAGGCAGATCGTACTTCAGTCAGAAACGGCACTTACACTGTTTTCGATCGTATTGTCCATCCGACTGTCTAAAGGTATTTTCGCCCTTATTTTCTATTTGGTCCTATAGGCGACTGAGTTGAGTTGCTAGGCTACACGTTAGAACTAGGAAAAGTTAGACCGACTGAATTTATACCTAAATAAATACAGAAGAATCGGACATAGAGTGCATCCGATCCAATAATCGACGATCGGTACCTATCCAAATCGTTTCCGGTTGGGATAAATTTGAGAGTTATGGTAATAGTTGAAAACCAGAACCTTTGTTTCAGTTATGGTAAACAGTTTTTTTCCGTTAAGGTAGGTAACTAAAGTTCTTTTTTTAATTATTTTCTGGCTAAGGATCATTGAGGCCTTCCTACACACTTCTTTGAGTTAGAGTTGGTTTTAGAGTTATGACGGAACAGATGAAGGTAGATTTCCTCCTTTGGCTTACCATAGTCATGTAAAAAGTGAGTATCTTTATCGTGGTTGTGGGTAATAGACGATTATTTACTAGCAACTCTGTCATATTTGCGCGAAAGTGATATCCGCGCGAAACTCGAAAGTGTGATACCTAATTTTTTACAAACTTTTTGTTTTGCTAATTAATATTACCTATGGCCCGCCAAGTGACGCCACGCCAATTGGAGCTCCTTCTAGATTTTCTGGAGGAGCACCAATCATTGGCGTTGGGCAAGGTGAGAGGCAGAGAGGGCAATGCCCTGTCCAAGAGACTCTGGAGACAATGCGCCGATATTTTAAATGCTGATGCCGGTGGACTGTCCAAATCTGGGCCAGAGTGGAAGACGGTAAGTAACTTATTGTATCCACTAGCTGTGCTCGCGTGAGAGTCGGAAAACAACAAATACATCATTTATTTTGTTTGCAGTACTACAACCAGTACAAAAGCCGGACGAAGGCCAAGCTCAGGCAAATAAAGGAGGGCCGAACAAGGACTGGTGGTGGGCCAGCACCCCAAGTGTTGTTGTTCCCCCTCGAAGAGCGCCTGATCAGCATCGTGGGAGGATGCAGTTCGCCTCTACCAGTCAGGCATAACCCACTGGATGCTCTGGTAAAAACTGTTGATACTTACCTAAGTTATTGGTAGTTTTTTTGGTAGTCTGCCTGTAGGTAGATACTCCTAAGAGTTATTATTGAATGTAGGTATGATTTATTTGACTAGACCTTCGAGCCGGCAACTGATGGAAGTGGTGGGCATGATGATTTAATTATCGTGCACCAGGATGCCGACCTGCCTACTGTCACGCCAACGATAGATATCGAGTGAGTTTACAGTACCTAAAGTATAACATCACAAAACTAAAACAATAAGTACCTACCTAACTAATTATAGAATTATGTGTTTATAATGAAAACTATTACTTCTAGATATTTAGAAGTTCTTCCTGACGCTGCCAGCTGTTCTGAGTAAGTTAACCCAAGAACATTATTATTAAATAACTTACATAGTTCAAGATTATATATCTAAAACGATCCCTGGCTTTTACTGTAGAAATGGAGTAGCTGGGAAAAGTCGGGGACCAGTAAGGTGAACAGTTTTTATAAGTCTTACACAAATTATTCAACATCATCACAAAATCAAATAATAATAAGTATATAATAAACATTTTTAGGAACCGAAACCCTCCGAAGCGTCGCCGTCGTCGTGGTCGCTCGTCTTCCCCCAAAGGTTACGAAATACCTTTTTATTACAAGCTTTATAATAATTATTATTAACTTGTTTCTTTTAAATCACATCATCATCATTTCAGCCGAAAGACGTCCACTGCTGGACATAGGCCTCCCCAAGCACTACTTCTTCTTTTAAATACTTAATGTATATTGTTGATTGGTTGAGTATTGATAATAATGCAACTGTTTACTGGTTTTAGATAACAAAGAAGTTGACGCGGCCGAACAAATAGAGGTCGACAGAGAGTTAGTACGAGCCATGAACAGGCAGGCCTCTGCTATGGAAGAAATAGCAGGGGCTGCAAACCGTTTTGTCGGCCTCTATGAGGAGACTCTTCGGCTGCGACAACGTAGCGCAAGCGTAAGTATATAAGCGAATAATTAATCAATCAGACTAGCAATAGGATTTTTTGTAAAAAAATTGTACCTATGTTTTTAGAATTCAAACAACAGCAGTATCAGAATTGCCGAATAGTATCCTGGCCAAGGTATGTAAATGGAATTTGTGAACGTATTACTAATTATTATAATAAAGGCTTTTGAACGGTCACATCACTTTTGCTAAGATTTTTCAGCAAGCATAATATCCAGAACGAATTATGCTTGCTGAAAAATCGTGAGTTGCCACTGCCATTTGTTGTTTTGTAAATAAAACGCAGAGTTTAAAATAAAACAAAATCTTATTTAATAAAGAATATTTATGTACAAAATGAAAAACTAAATTGTGTTTCCTTTCAGGGCTTTGTTGACGCTGCCGCGCCGTGATCCACGCCAGCGATGCGCCACGGGCCATTTTTTTACTTTTATTATTTAAGTTAGGTAATTAATAAAAAAATATGCAAAAAAACTCAATCTTATTTATTAAACAATACCTATGAGAGGCTCGAGGCTAAGTAACCGCTGCACAGGTCCATCGATCAAAGTTAAGCTACGCATGTCACATGCAGTCAATCCGTGGATAGGTATCATCCATTTCATACCGAGACCCGTCAGTGCCTTGGGAACCAGGTTAACCCATTGGGCCCAGCTGTCGTTCGAAGATTTCTCACAGTCGTTATGCTTAGGTACTCAAAAGTCCGAATCTGAAGAAAACCAGTCTTACCTAGTGGTACGAGTATCATATTACCTAGTAGCTGCTGGGTTGTGTAGGATGGCAGTCGGTCTACGTAAAATACTGGTATTTAGCTGAATCCAACTTGACGCCGACCTCAACATACTTGTTAACCAAAGAAAACATTTATATAAACTCACGCCGTTTACCCATGGGGTAAGCAGAAACTAAAGACTCACCTGCTACGATCCTTGCACACACTTTTTGCCTCGGCCACGTTCATAGTCATACACGCGCATTGGCTGCTAGAATACGTTTAGGAGCAACCACCTGCAGAACCTCAGGGCATTCACCACCTCAAAAAATTATCTATAAGGTACACACTTCCCGCGGTCGTGAGTCGAAACGGCGGGCGGTTCTGCAATCGGTGGGTGATCACCGAAATCGATGCGATGCTCTGCCAACGATGTAGGTTCTCCCCCTTTTGTGAAGATATCTCCATACTCTTGGAGCAACTAGGCGAATCTATTCTTCTGAAATTGACAGCATCGAACCCTAATTATTACGTAAGATATCCACGAAGCGCACCCTACGACGTCAAGACGTGGGGTCGGACACTGCAAGGGGTGAATGACCTGAGACCGATCAGCTGTGAACCAACTATTGTTCAACATATTTTACTATACCGGCTTTACGCAGGAAATCAATACTGAGCAACGTGTCATTATTTACTAAATCAGGAAAAAAGTGATGGGTAGGTACTGCCGACCCCCTAAGTAATACGTCAACATCCACGAGTAAAACTTTAAGGCCCCGTACTAAGCCGTCGCGCTTCGGCTAATTTGACCGACGAATAGTTTTGATTACGAAGCAGTGCGTATAGTATCGAACCGGCTACGCTAGGCAGCCGTATCTACTAACTCCGTACCACAATAACCGTTTATCTCAATATCGAGTATCGGACGACCGTCGTCGGTACATAAGTTCGACGCAGACAAGTTACCTACTCGACTCGGCAATGCATCACATTCGCTAACACACTTACAACTACATAAATAATGATCAAAATGATTGAGAAACGTTACATACATTGTTCACATAAAATTCACTACTGAACTTACTTACGCAAAAGGGAATCAACCCACACAACGAGAAACAGCCGTTTTTGTCAAACAAATTAACATGCTTTTCGTGTACAGTAAAATTGTTTGTTAATTTGAATAAAGTTTATTTACAGTAATGTACGAAATAATTTGTACTATGTATAATGTTACTTAAACAAGTATAATATTGATGAACATCATTAACATTTTAATAGTTTAAAAACTCATATTTCTTTTAAACATTTTACCTACTGAAAAACAAAAATATATCTTAAATTCTTTTATTATTAAGAAATATGAAAAGCAATATTTTTCAAATCATGTTGACCCGAAAGTCCTTCGATATCATCTTCTATATCAGCATTTCCTTACTCCTATTTCTATTGCAGCTTCAGTGAAAAACTGTGCTAGTCTTGTGGAATCAGCACTTTCATCCTTTTTAATAACCATTTCTTTAGTATTGAACCATAAAACTTTCTCTCCGTCTATTGTTTTCTTTCTAATAATTATATTCTTTCCTAAGTTCAATGATGAAAAGAAATCTTCATTTTTCATCTTGTGTACATGTATTGGTTTCCATTATTACAATTTTCATAACATGGATAAATAAGAATTTAAGATTTATTTTAACTTTTCAGTAAAATGTCTAAAAGAAATATGACATTTTTTTATTTTTACTTTAAAATTATGGCATGGTAATAAATTAACAAGGACCAAACCAATAGTTTATTACTATTAAAATTTTAATGACATTCATCAATATTAAATTAATACTTGTTTACATAGAACAAATTATTTTGTACATACATTACTGTAAATAAACTTTATTCAAAATAACAAACAATATTACAATACAATAAACTATTAGGATTGTACACAAAATTATGACAAAAACTTGCTTGCTTTTTCTCAAAACTGTCATTGTGTGGGTTGATTTTGATTTGCCTAATTAGAGCTACTTATAATTTTACTAAGCAGTTTATTAGACAACACAGATTCAAAGACATCTTAGAAGTTGAAAATAGAGTTATATCAACACGCAATTTGACAACAGAAGGTACCAATACCAATATTGTTAATCTCACCTCCAATAAGGTATCTTCTAGCACTCAATTAGTTAAGTGTAAAAAAGGGGCTAAGCAGAATTCCTTGAAATTGTTTCATCAAAATATTCAAGGTTTTTCTTCCAAATTATTAGAAATTGAATTGTTTTTAGAAAAAACAATGTTTGATATTATTTGTATAACTGAACACTGGTTGAAAGATTATGAAATGCTGATTAATTATGTGAACTATAGTGTGGGCAGTTGCTTTAACCGAAAATCCATGCAGCGTGGAGGTTCATTAATTTTAATTAAAAATTCTATAAAATATAAGACTCGTAAAGACATAGTGGAACTATCTGTGGAACATAGCATCGAATTGTCCTGTGTTGAGCTAGATAAGCATTTTATAGTGTGCGTATACAGACCTCCAAACTATCAAAACTACTCTATTTTTGAGTCCGTAATGGAAGATGTCTTGGCAAAACTTGCAACTAGCAATAAATCAGTAATTATTTGTGGTGACTTTAATATTAATATTTTGGAAATTAATTCAAATTGCAGTAGATTTTTAAGCCTTTTTAAATCATTCAATCTGTCAAATGTGTTTTTGGAACCAACAAGAATAACTACGGCTACTGCTACATGTATTGATAATGTTTTCTGTTGCTGCGAATATCTAGAGAAGGCCATTGTAAATTATCTCCCTTCTGATCACAGCGGTCAAACCGTTTATTTTAAGTCCAACACACCAATACAAAAAGTACAGATTCAAACTAGACCAATAACATCGGGTAATTTGAATAAGTTTAATATAACTTTAAATAGCAAGTTAAGTGCTCAGGGCCTAAGTATGACTAATGGAAATATTTTGTATGAAGAATTATTTTCACTAGTACAAACAGAGTTCAATAATTATTTTAAACAGAACTCTAAAACTATTTGCCCTAAGTTCTTATTCAGTGACTGGGCAACTAAAGGCATCAGAAAGAGTAGGGAAAGATTATTTGAACTGTATGGCCTTAAGCCGTATATTAACACGGATACTTTTAATAAGTATGTTGCTACTTATTCTAAAACATTTAGAAATATCTGCAAAGCAGCTAAAGCTTCATTTATTAGTAACAAGGTTAAATCAGCAGACAATAAAATAAAGACAGTTTGGAGAATTATTAACAATGAAACGAACAGGAACAAAACACGTAATACTGATTACACTCTGAACACTTCCCGCGGTCTAATTAGCGATAGCATCGATGTTGCTCAGGAATTTACAACTTTCTTTACCAATATCCCAATTAAAACTACAGAAACTTTAAATTCCTCGCCCGCACTTGCTATTGAATTATTAAGAGCGAATGTTTCAGCCTGTACTGTGGAATTTAAATTTAAACATATTAACCCTATAGGCATTATAAAAGCATTTAAGCAACTTAAGATCAAAATTACCGAAGATCTGTGGGGCATGTCTACTAAAGTCTGTCAATCTATTATTGAGACAATTGCACCCTACTTAGCTTTAATATTTAATTTGTGTGTAGATCAAGGGGTATTCCCGGATTTAATGAAGTTCAGTAAGGTTATTCCACTTTTTAAATCTGGGGACAGCAAAGACACAAATAATTATAGACCCGTATCGGTTTTGCCGGTTTTCAGCAAGGTGTTTGAAAAAGTAATGTTGGATCAAATGCTCAATCATTTTAATCGTAACAACATCCTACACGATCAACAGTATGGTTTCACCAAAGGACGTTGTACAACAGACGCCGGTGTCACTTTATTAAAACACATCTTTGACGCATGGGAAGAGGCACAAGATGCAATAGGTATCTTTTGTGACCTATCCAAGGCATTTGACTGCGTTAATTACGAAACACTGCTTTTGAAACTTGAGCATTACGGACTGGGTAAACTAGCTCTTAACTTAATAAAATCATATTTAAATGATAGATTTCAGCGAGTTCAAATAAACGGTGTGAATTCATTGGGGTTAAAAGTCAAAATGGGTGTACCGCAATCGGGCTCAATATTGGGGCCGTTCCTATTTTTAGTATATATAAATGATTTACCTCATTTACTAAAAACCCGACCACAAATGGTGTTATTTGCTGATGACACATCACTGATTTTTAAAGTAGACAGACGTGCACAAGAGCTTGACGACGTAAATAACGCTATGCTTATGGTCCATAATTGGTTTACTGTAAATAATTTAGTATTAAATGAGAAAAAAACTAAATGCATTAGATTCGCTTTACCAAATGTTAGAAGTGGTTTATGTCACGTTGTATTGAATAAGGAGATACTTGAATTCGTCGAAAATACGGTTTTCTTGGGGATCACGCTTGACTCAAAGCTGCAGTGGGGTCCTCACCTAACATCACTTGCAGGGCGGCTAAGTTCAGCCGCTTACGCTGTTTGGAAAATCCGTCAATTAACAGACGTGGATACCGCGAGACTGGTCTATTTTAGTTACTTCCATAGCATCATGTCTTACGGTATTTTGCTGTGGGGACGAGCTGCAGATATTGATTCTATCTTCATTCTGCAAAAGAGGGCTGTCAGAGCCATCTACAATCTCAGCAGACGCGAATCTCTAAGAGAGCTGTTTAAAAAAATTAACATCATGACGGTTCCTTGTCAATATATATTCGAAAACATTATGTACGTTCGAAAAAATCTACATCTTTTTAGTAAGATAAGTGACAGGCATAATTTTAACACTAGGAATAGGAACAAACTAGATCAACCGCGCTTCAGATTGTCTAAAGTAAAAACTTCTTTTATGGGGTACTGTGTAAAATGTTATAATAAAATACCACTTGATATTCTTCAACTAAATGAGAAGAAATTTAAAACATGTATTAAACGCACACTATGTAGACAAGCATATTATAAGTTGGATGAGTATATACTAGATAAAAATGCTTGGCTTAATGCTGGTCCTGCTCCACAGGCACTTGGGCTCACTAGTTGATCACAATTTCTATATTTTGGAGGAGATGCTTCCCCTTTTTATTTTTGTTTTTGTGTTTCTGACAATATGAATTTAATGTTTATTTTATTCAATCAAGATTAATTTTGAATACTTCACTATTAAATACCTCTTCCAGATTGGTAGTAACTTTTTATATATATTTTTTTTTTCTTATCTTATATTTTTAGTTAGAAAGTTGCAAACTATAGTTTTGTATAATTTAGAAGCATTTTTAAAATTTTGTAAATGTAAGAACCATGGATCCGTTTTTTATGATATTTTGATTTTGACTTGAAAGAGCATGGCAGTTGAGAATATGTCATGCTCACTTAAATGTCTCACTGATGGTGGCGCGTGTGTTGGATCATTCGGTTCCCTACAAAATGGTTGAGCTAGGTGGTGCTGATCCACGCGTCATGTTCGTGAACGGGCGCCGTTGGTTGAGACTGGTCATCTCTTAACTGCCAGGGCTTATTTTTAATGTTATAAATTGTTTCTTTTTTTTTACATTGTTCTCACATATAGAAGCAATAAGAATAATGTACCCAGGATTTTGTAATAATATCATGATTTAAAAGAGTGTCCGTGGAGTTTCTTGCCCGTTCTTCTCCATAGAGATCTACGTTTTTGGAATGGGCGACTAGCTTCAACTTTCTGACTAACTGACCGACTATTTAATTTTGACAATTCAAAAGTGCCTGTAAATGGTTTAATTGAAATAAATGATTTGAGTTTGAGTTTGAGTTTGAGTTTGCAACCAAGTAACACAAGTCTTTGTAAAAATATAGGATTATGCCATTTTTAATACTATGCAAACAAGAACCATCATCATCATCTGCCTAGCCTTTTCCCAACTATGTTGGAGTCGGCTTCCAGTCTAACCAGATGCAGCTGAATACCAATATTTTACCTAAAGTGACTGCCTATCTGACCACCACAACCCAGTTACTGGGTAATACAATACCCCTTGGTAAGACTGGTTGTGTGACTTGGTAAGACTGTTATGTACCCAGGATTTTGTAATAATATCTTGATTTAAAAGAGTGTCCGTGGAGTTTCTTGCCCGTTCTTCTCCATAGAGATCTACGTTTTTGGAATGGGCGACTAGCTTCAACTTTCTGACTAACTGACCGACTATTTAATTTTGACAATTCAAAAGTGCCTGTAAATGGTTTAATTGAAATAAATGATTTGAGTTTGAGTTTGAGTTTGGTTGTCAGACTTTCGGGCTACTGACAACCCGTAACAACTGTCAAAGAACCAAACCGTCTGGTTTTAAATAATTGATAAAAAAATATTATAAAAGGAACCATATGGTATGGAAAATAAACCAATTTCAATGATTTTTTAGATTGTCGGGTTACCATGGGACATGGATCTTGTAGGTTATTGAACAAGTGTTTTGTGGGTTGATATCCTTGTCATAGAAATGTTTTGTTCTGTGAAAATTGTCAGATCATTTTGATCGTTACAGATAGAAGTTGCATTTTTTAAAGCTTTCTGTTTACATAACTTGATTTTTGCATGTGTGTGGATTGGTTGCTGCTTGCTTAAATAAGTCCTACTGACATTAAGCTTACACTTACTTAGAACAATATTATTGTATGAAACAACATTGGCTACAGTGTTTTCAAAAATCTTATTGTGGTTTAACATGTTAATATCGAGAACAGAAAATTTGTCCTTAGTACTATTTACAGAACATTTAGGGCAAAGACCGTATGACACCGTCAGCTCCACAACCATCTTAGCACTTCACTGAACTTTTATCGGTTTATCTATAATATTTTTGCAAGAGTTGCGAGTACGTCCGACTTTACGGCAATAAACACAAAATAGTCATGTTCAATTTTCCGGACGAGTTGTTTACCACAGTCAGCAGGGGCTAAGCACTACTCATAGCGCTCAACGATTCAGTAGGTATGTCCGCCGCGCACTCGTCGCGGAGGCCGGACGGCGCGCGCGGACGGCGCCGGCGACAACGTAGGCCGGGGCTGCGCTAGCGGCGCGGTCGCGCGCGTCTTTCGAAACCTCGGACAGTGACTCCTTTATATCTAGCGCTAGCGCCTTCTCAATCAACATATCTAGATTGTAAAAGGATTCACGGGTTAGGTAACGTTTACTGCGTCTATGTACTATGTAGTAACCCGTAAATCATGTCAACCATACAGCGCGCGAAGTTTCAGTGTTCTGTTGGATGGAGACGGTGAAGCTGTGCCGTTGTCGGCCGACGTAGCCAGCAGGCTCTGAACCAATTGACGGTTCGATTCCACATAACCTTGGCGTCGGCCTCCAAAAACGACGTAGCGTCCTTTCGATAGCGGCGCGGACGTCGGGGGTCGGGGACGCCGACCCGCCACTCATGGTGTTGTCATCGTTGCCTCTACTTTTACGGCGAGGTAATATTGTCACACAATCAACTAAACACTTGGAAACACTATTTATTTACGTTACGAATTACGATATACTGCACTATAGACTATAGTTCGTAATGTCCACTGAAAACCGTTACTTTGAGTTCGCGTCGTATCAGTCGCGTAATCGCGTTGAAGCGCCAGTTTGTACGGTGAACCAAATGAGTTTTGCGGCATAATAAAACACGATACCTATAATCGTTCAAACAATACAAAACACAGAAAATTCGAGTGGAACTTAAACTTACACTGAGACAGTGCAAATCTAGTGCGGTTTGCGATCGTGATTTCAGCCCGACTGACGAGCGCGGAGAGGGGTGCGGGCGACAGGGCGATAGTGCAGCGAGGGGCGCGGGAAGCGGGTGCGTGGAGACGCGTGCGGCGTGTCACTAGTTCATTATCATTACATTTACAAATATTACAATGCATACTTCCTAGTCCTACAATATTTATTTTATCTGGCGAGTCAGTACGGCGGCGTTCTCTCCGTCTTTCTGACGCCGCTGCCTCGACTGCACGTCGCGCCTGGTTATATAATATATTTTAAAAGCACTCATTCTAAAATAATATAGGTAGGTATGGTACCTATAACAATTAAATAGGTATCTATCCAAACACTCACAAACACAATGTCTGTCCAAAAAAAAAACCGGGAATTCCTACTAAATACAAAAAAGGCGGAAAATATTTTAGGCGTAACTGCAGAAGCTAAAATTATTTGTCACAGTCCGGTCAACAAATAATCTCATGCTTATGTCAGTTTTGACGTTCTTATTTTTAGTGGAATACCAATTTTATTCTAAATGTCTACTCAAAACTTTAGCACAATACCGTTCTGGTACATTTTTTTTTTCAATCTAGTCGCAATATCATTGCAGTAAAAGTCACGTTTGATTTACTTTTGTATTTTAGTAGAATACCTTTTTTGACATTTTGGAACTTTTGCGGCACTGCGACTTGAATTTGAACGTTTTTAAGTTAGTAGAATTGGCCTTCTGATTATGGACAATGTTCGGCCACCATTGTTTTTTTTTAAAAACACACTCATGACACTCGAAAAAACCGTGGGAAATATGGGCGTGATTTTAGTCAGTAAATAATTGTATAAACTAGACTAGATAAATGCTAAACTGACCATAAATCTTGTTTATGATTTAGATTCAAATTACGTCGTAAATATTCAATGTTTTATACTTGTGTATAATTTGTGACCGTTAATTGCATATATTGATTTCAATGTATTCAGAGTACATATTAATCGGAATCGTCTAGCCTTTAGCTAATAATGAGGAAATACGAGTTAATACTACTTCTTACGCGTTCATTTAGTACATGTTATGTGAATATGACTGTACAGAAAATAAAACATTTTTAATTGGTGGAGTTCTTATTTATTTTATTACTAGCAGTTTCACCCGCATAAGTTTCGATCCCGTGGGAATATCGGGATAAAAACTATCTTATGTGTTAATCCTGGTAATAGAGTATCTGTGTCCCAAATTTCATCCTAATCCCTTCAGTCGTTTTTGCGTGAAAGAGTAACAAACATACATCATTCCATACCAACTTTCGCATTTATAATATTAGTAGGATTAGTAGGATATTAGGATTTATGTACACACAGTAAAATGGATACAGATACAACATATACGCTAGTGAGTAAAAAAGGTACCACTTATTTCTTAAGAAATTTCTTCCAGCATACCTGTGAAAGGAGAAAACAAAAAGAAATGTAGACAATAGTGTGCGCGACCTTTTCTTTTTTCAGAAAAAATTGTTTCAGGAACTCTGCTTTATCCATACTTTATTTATTACTTTATATTCGAAAGTAACTTTGTCTGTCTGTATGTTTCTTTTTCACGCCATCACTGAATGGATTTCGATAAAAAATGGCAAGCAGATAGATGGCATCTTGGTGAAGGACATAGGCTACTATTTGGCTCAAAAAAAAATCATAAAGGGGATGATATAGGGGATGAAAGATATAAAGTGATAAAGGGAATGAAAGATGTGAAAAAAATAAAGCTATGCTTTTAATAAGAAATAAAAAAATACATTTGAAAATATTAATGTACCTATCAGAGTCTTGAGGTAATTAGTATTTATTTAATTAAAATCGGTCCACCTGCTAGTTATTACAATTTAAAGTTAAAAATAACTCAGCTTATATTTTGCTATTGCATTGTCAATGGCGGCGCAGCGCTAGAGTATTTAAAATGAATGGTGACATTTTTTAGACATTTAGAATCATAAAAACATGTTTAAAGTGGGAATGTAACTTTCTACGATAATGATAAATATCATTTGGGTTTTTCATTAAATATTTTGGTTACTGTATCTTGTTGTTAAATTTCCTTTATGGAAGGAGAGGAAGGGCGAGCGAGGCTAGCAAAAGCCAGTTAAATAGTAAAATTTTAACTTCATTTTTGACCTGAATCCCTTGTCATGAAATGATGTGAAAGATCTTGTATTGTATTGTAGTGTTACAATTATATTTTGTTTTCAGGTTTGGCTAATGAAATTCTTCACAAATTTCCTAACCCCAATAAATACATTGATCGCTTAAGAACCTGGATATACAGGGTGGAATTTTGTAATGCCACCTGAAGGGAAAGTACTCTTAATACTGTAGATAGAAGATTTTACTCAAAGAAAACATTCCTTTATTTTTGAACAGAAAGAAAACTGCATTCAAAGATTTTCGAAAATTTGCTTGCCACACCCGGGAATCGAACCGACTAAAATCTGTAAAAATTACACCCTGTACTTTTATTGCATTGATCGTTAGGATCAATTATAAGGATGAAATCTCTCTAACAAACTTGATAAATAAAATGATAGGAAAACTATAAAATCTTAAATTATTTGCACGAAATGGGCTCCATTTTCTTGGATACACAAATGTATTCTTCTAACGAATTCATTTCTAGTAACCTTTAATGACGTGTTGTGGTGGTGTTATAAATCGCATTCTGAACTTCAACTCTCAACTCGTTTACATTCGCATAAGATTTAATGTAAATTTGATTTTTCACATATCCCCAAAAAAAAAAATGTAAAGGGGTGACATCTGGTGATCTCGCAGGCCATCTGATTGTGCCGTTTGTACCAATCCAGGTATTAAAATGGTTATTAATGTAGGCAGTAATGATTCTGCTGTTATGGGCTGGAGCACCATCTTGCTGTAGAATTATTTGGTTTCGCTCTTGCTCGGGGAAACCATTTGACTCATTTCTTAAGAGATCCAATATTTCAAGATACTTGACAGTGTTTAAATGACCATGACATGCTAATTTACAATTTTTTGTAAATAATTAAAATAATTTAAGATTTTATAGTTTTCCTATCATTTTATTTATGAAGTTGGTTAGAGAGATTTCATCCTTATAATTGATCCTAACGATCAATGCAATAAAAGTACAGGGTGTAATTTTTACAGATTTTAGTCGGTTCGATTCCCGGCTGTGGCAAGCGAATTTTTTAAAATCTTTGAATGCAGTTTTCTTTCTGTTAAAAAATAAAGGAATGTTTTCTTTGAGTAAAATTGTCTATCTACAGTATTACGAGTACTTTCCCTCCAGGTGGCATTACAAAATTCCACCCTGTATAATGTTGGAGGCGACATTTTGGGAAAGGATAATTAATACATTTTTAACTACCGAAGAGTATGCCACTTACATTTTGAGAGCAAATATCACACCAGAAACAAAACACTTTCAATTGATGCTGTCCCCACACTTAATTTATCAAGTAAGAAATTTATATTATTTTGGGTTCAGTACAATAATGGTAAAAAGTAATAATAATGGTGCGACTTCATCTAAAACAGAGAAACATATCTACAGACAAAGGCAAATAATCTTATTAGATTATTTCCATGTCTGTTTGTATCTTAAATCAATAAAATTGAAAATTGTAACACATTGCCTACATGGGGAGTGCTGTAAATATAATAATTATAATTACATCTTTTACAGATCTTTTTGTTAAAAAATGCTGCCCCAGGAATACTACTCAACAAAATTTAGATGTTTCTCCTGCTGCTCCTTCAACATCAGGTAGATTTTAATTTTTGTTTATGTAATTTAAGTGTTCTAGGCATCTCAAAAAATATGAATTCACTACTGATGGTTTTTGATAAAAACTACTGTGCTGTACTGTGTGATTGACACTTCGTTGGTTGAGGTATTTTAAAATGTAATAAATCTTGTTCACAGGACTTTCTTTTGTTGGAAAACGCTACCCGACTGATATTACTAACCAATTTTTGAATATGTCTCCTGCTACACCTTCAATATCAGGTAATGTTTGATTTTCATAGTTTACGAATAAAGATGCTCTTATATTGTGTGTTTTTTACTTATAAAAACATCTGTAATCAAAATATTTTACATTACTAGAGGTCACCCCATGCCATTGGTTTTCAAACCCTTTCTTAATGCTCACCAACTTTACACAAAGCACTCCTGAGCACAGTTTTATGCTTCTAGATCCACTAGTTTAGGCTGTGGGTTGTCAATCAGTCAGTGTCATGAATTTTATTATGTAGACAGGTGAACAATTCCAAAGACAAGATGGATGGATGCTGATAATGATGATTTACAGAAGAAAACTCTCCTTTCTGTGAAATCACGTAAGTTCGAAAATTATCTAGGGCTCTGTAGGTGTCTGTATTTAATATATTAACTCACTCAGTTTATTAAAAAAATAAATGGATGTGTACAGAGAGTGCCTAGAAATTATTTGCTGCTAATTACTTTATTTATAATTTAAATCTGTTTTAGGGATCATCAAAAAATCTCCAGGGGCCAGTGAGCAACAACTACATAGAGAAATAAAGAAATTGCAAAATGATAAAGACTCTTTTCAACAACGTTTAAAAAAAGCCAGAAAGCTCAGTACAAATTCTGCATTTCAAAATGCTTTAAAGAAATTTAAAACATTAGCTGCTATTTTCACAGTAATGCAGTTTAGAGAGATTAATAAACCTAAAATGGGAAGGAGATTTACTAAAGAAGAAAAGATTATGGCACTGTCTATGAGCGAGGACCTCGAGCTTATAGATGGCTCAGCAAAATGTTCATCTTACCATCTTCAGCAACTTTGAGTAGGCTTCTTTCAAAAGCTGGTTTAAAGCCAGGGTTTAATGAAAACATTTTAACCAGTTGCATGAAAAAGTAAAAGGAATGAAAGAACATGAAAAATTATGTACATTAATATTTGATGAGATGGCTATCACTCCGCACTTTGATTACAACAGAAGAAAAGACCGAATAACGGGATTTGTAAATTATGAAGGAGAATCAATAAGAAAAATAGCTGATCATGTGTTGGTGTTTATGATCAGAGGCATTGTTAAAAACTACAAACAGCCGATTTACTACTCATTTTCTGCTGGGAGTACACCAAAAGAAGTTTCGGTACGACTGATTAAAAAAATAATCCAAGAATTGAACAAAAAAGGATTTACTGTTATGGCTACTGTTTGTGACCAGGGAACATCAAATGTAAGCGCAATCAATTATTTGATTGAAGACACTCGACAAAACTACTTGAGAAGCAATAAAAATTTAAAACACTCAACATTTGAGGTTCAAGGGAAGTGTGTGATTCCATTATAGGACCTCCCACATTTATTAAAAGGGTTACGAAATAATCTTATTACAAAAAATTTAAAATACTCCATGGATGGCCAAGAAAAAGTTGCCAAGTGGGAACACATACAATTATTATATAGAAACAACCCAACATACAAAGGACTGAAACTTATAAAAAAATTGTCTGAGAATCACTGCAATAAAGATAACATACCAAAAATGAAAGTAAAAATTGCATCTCAATTGTTTAGCCAAACGGTTGGCAAAACCATGGGTTATTTAGCTGGTAAGCTATGTTTGCTTATTGAATATTTAGTATGATTCCTTATAAAATATATAAAATAAACTTTGTTTGATGCATCTTGGGTAACTAAATGTATTTTCCTTTTTTTTTCAGAGAATGGAATTCTTCCTGAAGATGCAAAGGATACAGCAGACTTAATAATCTTTATAGATAATTTATTTGATTCAATGAATGGAAGTTTTCAAAATTCAAAGACCCGCAGTGGCAAAGAATTATTAAGAAATGTAACACCAAATTCTCTACACAAAAATGTATGGACTCAATCAAAACATAATTATTAAAATCAATGAAATTTGTATCTGTCACAGGGTCTGCTGGTACTGTGCCATCAATAAATAACTGGTTACATACTGTAAAAAATACGGAGCTATTAAGAGACAAATTGTTTAATGAAAATAACATGAAATCTTTGTGGTGTAGGCATTTGAACCAAGACCCCTTAGAATTTTTTTTTGGCAGCATACATAGTCACGGTCTAAGAAATGTTTCGCCATCGTGTGCTGCCTTTGAAGCTGCATTTGCCTCACTATTAATAAATAACCTAAGTAGCAATTATGCAGTTGGGTCGAATTGCGAGGAGGATTATTGCTGTCTTTCATACTTTTGATGAAATATTTTCAAAAAAACAAAGCGACGCTGTAGATGTCAATGAAATTGATTTTCAAGATATCATGTTAGGTGATCACATTATTGATTATAATGAAAAGGAAAACAATCCCACTTTGAAGGCTCAGCTAGAGTATGTAACTGGTTATTTGTTAAGAAAAAGCAGAAAAATCATTAAAAATTGTAATAATTGTGAGAAAACTTTATTTGAAACAAATGAAAAAGAAAACACATATATATGTTGTCGAGAATATGTAAAAAATAGAAAATTTTTGTCATACCCTAATGCGAACATGAAAATATTTTTTTCATGTTTACAGGATGTGGTTCATAACATTTTAAAAAATAAAAGTCATGTTGTAAACTTAAACAATTATATTAAAACTTACACGTAATAGCAGACAGTAATTTTATTAACTGTCCAAATCATAAGAAATTTGATTGAGTTCTTTTTTGATTTTTCGTGTAGATTTCTTTCATTCAGTTGGTGTAAGGCCACTAACAAATTATTAAGCGGTATCAGCAAAGACTTCGATTCTGAAGACTCCATTCAAGCAGAAGCTTTTAATTATTACACTAAAAGGAGAAGAAATAAATGATATATATCTCATTTGAGAGTTTTAATTAGATTATACCCTGGAAATGAAGAAAACTGGTAGCAGAGCCCAGGGTGGAACGCTATACCTACCGTAGTACCGTACCTACGTAGTGCATTGGCTAGTTGTAGTTGGAACATTGCGTCGCTAGTAGGAGACCGCGACTGATGACTCTATACCAGTTTAATAATAATGTACTCTGTGGATAACACTAACGCGCGACTACTCTACGATTTAGAAAAATATTGTTTGTAGTGAAATTTTGTGAAAATGGCGGCTTGATGTTAGTATGTGTGTTATGTGTAAGCAAAGTGTTTTTAACGAGAAAGCCAGTTATTATCCTATTTGTGTGTGTTATTAATAGAAGCAAGCGATTATAAGCAATAGGAAATATAATACAGGATTCAAGTCGGTGAGTAAATAATACGTAATTTCTGTATTTTTCTTCAACCGGTACACAGGTACCAGCGGCGTTGAAAATGTTTTGTGTTTTTTTGGTGTTTTATTAATTAATTACGTTGATTTCTTCTATGATACCTTCAAATCATTGAACAATTATTATTTAAATGCATATTCTGTCCATTGAATACGAAAACATAAAAATTTTACTTGAAAATTTTTCATTTTAATTCACGCGTGCGCACCATTTTGATCAAATTTATGTAAGTAAAGTTTATCGAAATGTAAATAGATCAACTTGAAATATTTTTTATCATTTTCCGAGTATGTCGTATTTATAAGTGTAATACGTCTTTGGAAAGGGTATTTAATAGCAATAATTATTATCACTTTATTTTTTTACTTATATTTTATCAAAATAAAACCTTTTTTGAAAATAAATGCCAGTAATATACTTTTTTTAAAACTTGAAACCTTATTTTAGTCCAGTGTTTGATTCCACTGCCACGATTTTTACAACTAGGTTGAAGTACCTATTAGATAAGCTTACTACAGGTACTAATATTTTTTATGTACGTCTAAGATTTATGTACAAAAAAAATATTTTGTCTGAGCGCATAATTTCCTGTCCGTTAAATATTTTTTCTCAACTTGGGATGCTTGTAAATAATAAATAGTGGTCGTAATAACGTGGGTACTTTATTTTATTAAGTTAAGAATAAACACACCATTCATTTAAAACCAACAATCATATAGGTCACGGCGTGTCTTTTTTAATTATAGCCATTTACATGAAATCTAAGATAAAAATAAACTTTGTTCATGTTTACAACCACTATTGTAAATGAAAACCATCATAAATTCAAACAACAAGTTTTTTGGGTAGAGCACTGAGCGGGTATGTTATTGATTCTGTTTTGTTTAGGAGCACATTTTTTATTAAAATTCACAGAAATCATTAAAAAATATCATAAAAATATAATATTTAATTAAAAAAATAAATAAATACAAACTACCAAAAAATTGCAATGTATGAAAATTCGTATGTCCCAGTCTACCATCCGTTACTTAAAACTCAATTATTTTAATAAGGTTCAAAGAAACTATACTGAGATTTTGTTTTTAAACCATTCTAAGAGGTAAAAAGATCTACTTACATTGCTTTTTTGGTATTTTTTTTTTAATTTTGTCAGATTTAAATGAATTTTAAACTCGTCCCAGAAAAAGTTCCAAAAATAGATTTCAGTTTTTGTTACCCATTTTTTATGTGTTATAGTTAAAAAACTTCCATTTCGATACACAATTTTAACTTGGCAATACTACAGGTACCATTTAATGCCGCCATATTGATTTAGGTGTCAGTGCTGTTCCGACGTTAAAATGTGAAACACGTATTCCAGTTCGAAAATCGAATCTCATTCCAGTATTTGTTACAGCTGTTTCAAGCTAAGTTGATAATATTGACTACTTTCTTTTATCATGTCACAATAGTTAACAACTTGCACTAAATTTGAGTGAATTATATTAGACATAACTCCAATTTTAACTACTATAATAATATTTTGTAAAAACTAAACAAGTGTTTCGTTACTATTTTTTTTGTTACTTCGCCACAGTAACGTATAAGCGGAAAATTTTAGTAACAAAAAAGGAATTATAAAGCTACGTTTGCATTCAACAGCGCAAGAAAATGCCACTTACTCCGGCAGAAAAAATGAAACGTTACAGAGAAAAGTTGAAACAAAACCCGGATAAGTTGGAAGAAATAAGGAAGAAAAATTTAGAAAGAAATTTATTTTGTTACTTAGTATTCTTTTTTTGTTACTGTCCCAGAAAAAATCTGATCTCTTTTTATGTTTTATGTATTGAAGATGATACTCAAGGATACTTAACATTATAATAAAAAGCACGTAAAATCGGTAAATTTTGTTTATTTTTCATATTATCAAAACTTTAAATTTTATTTAGGTGAAAGGTAACAAAAAAATAAATAAACACTTAATTTGAAAATTGTCTTTTACTTTTGTTGGTATTTCTTTGCAATGATATTATTAAGTTTATCATGAAGTATCAAGAAAACTATTTTTTGGATATAACAATTGCTACTTCAAAGTTTTTTTTAACAATTAAAAAGTAACAAAATAAGAACATGTAATTTACCTTCATTTAGTTTTTAATACATTTTCCACAAAATTCATAAATAAAATAGATTTTCTTATAAAAATCCAAATGTTAATAAAGTTAAAAAAAAAAAACGATTATATATTTTTATTTTTAGCGATTTTTTGAAACTATGTCAAAAAAAGAGAAATGCTCATCTGTCTCTGTCCCTATATTTTGTTATTATATCTGGCAGATAGCGGTAGAAACTGTAACCTATTGTTATGGCTAGTCAGTCGCTTGCCTAAGATCAGATACCTCTTGAGACTTTGAGATTAATGTAAAAAATGTTGTTTTTTAGGTCAAGCCCAAACTAGCAGCTACTCCAGCTAAAAAGGCAGAATCATCAGATGATAGTGACAAAAAAAAAAAAAAAAAAAAAAAAAAAAAAAAAAAAAAAAAAAAAAAAAAAAAGCAGTGAAGATGAGAAACCAAAGGTTGCTGCAAAACCTGCACCTAAACCTCAAGCTAAGGCTACACCAGCTGTTAAAGCGTCAATTTAAACCATACAGCAATTGTTAGATTATAAGATTTTTAGCTATAAGATTTTTATCAGGCGTTAATGATCCCTGACCTTTTTAACTTTTTCAATGTCATGGCTGCCAAATAAATCTGGACACTGCGAGCTACGATCCTAAGTTTTTTAATTCCCAAAATTCCTGCGAAGTTCCTACAATTTTATACATGGTCCATACGAACCGGATAATCAATTATCTACACCTAGCAAAGTGGAATAAGCTGAATATTGAATATTTTGGAAATTGGATTCAATAAGTACCAGAGTGACGAGGTGACGAACACGTTTTGGAAGAAAAGTGGATTGAACATTGAGTGCAATAAAACAGGAAGTGTTAAAGCCAAAGCATTATAATATTAATTAAATTCACCCAACACTCATTAATATTAAATCAGGTAATATAAAAAATATAGGAATTAAGTAGCGATTATAAGAACTTAAATAAGGTTAGTAACATATTTTTATACACATTTACAAATTATTTACAGATTTTACACAATTCTATTTACAAGGAATTATTTACAGAGTATTCGGTTAATAAATATTAAATATTATTTGTAAAATAAAGTTAACGTGTGCTTAAAATACAGTACAGTAGTGTTAGCATTAACCTACATTAGTTAGCTATTTATTTTTAAATTTACAAATATTATTTCTTAAATTAAATCTTTACAATTAATTGTTGCTTTGTAAAACTTTTCTAAAACATAGATAAGTAATTAATTTGTTCGATACATTATTTCATCAGAATACTTAACCTTACCTACCTACTCAACTACGGTAGTTCATTATAATTTGCAGTGATTTAAGGTATACATTGTATAAGTAATTAATTTATAACTTAGGCCAATTATTGTTGCTTAGTTATTACGTTAGGTATTTTTGTAGCTTATTTATAGTTTCGTCATTTAAGATTATAACTGTATAATTTCAGATCTACGACACCCTCCTTTCAAAATGACTGATATTAAAGAACTTAAAAAGAAGCGAAGCAGTTATAAAGGAAGATTGACAGTATTTGCAACATTTTTAAATAATTTGCAAGATTCCACGGTAAACCCGTCTCAGGTAATGGAGTTGCAGTTGCGAGTCAACAAGTTAGATGATCATTATAACGAATTTAACGAAGTTCAACTAAAGTTAGAATGTATGTGTGACAGTGACACTGAGGCACTTGAACGAACTACAATCGAATCTCAATATTTTGGGTTGATGGCTCAAGCAAAATTAATGTTAAATAAGTTCTCAAAATCTGAGCAAGAGGAAATAAAGTCAACCACTAGTAGTAAGCGTCAGTTCGTCAAGTTGCCCACCATACAGTTACCTAAATTTACAGGTTACAAGAAACAAGAGTCTTCTTCTGACGACAGTGAGGATGACGCACCTCCTCCAAAGAAAGCTGCACCTACACCTGCAAAGACACCAGTCAAACCAGCACCAGCTAAGAAACAAGAGTCCTCTTCTAAGGCACCCGCTAAACCTACTCCAAAAGCCACACCAGCTAAAGCAGCTGCTAAGGCTGTACCTGCTAAAAAACAAGAATCATCACCAGCTAAAAAGGCAGAATCATCAGATGATAGTGACAGCAGTGAAGATGAGAAACCAAAGGTTGCTGCAAAACCTGCACCTAAACCTCAAGCTAAGGCTACACCAGCCAAGAAACAAGAGTCTTCTTCTGACGACAGTGAGGATGACGCACCTCCTCCAAAGAAAGCTGCACCTACACCTGCAAAGACACCAGTCAAACCAGCACCAGCTAAGAAACAAGAGTCCTCTTCTAAGGCACCCGCTAAACCTACTCCAAAAGCCACACCAGCTAAAGCAGCTGCTAAGGCTGTACCTGCTAAAAAGCAAGAATCATCACCAGCTAAAAAGGCAGAATCATCAGATGATAGTGACAGCAGTGAAGATGAGAAACCAAAGGTTGCTGCAAAACCTGCACCTAAACCTCAAGCTAAGGCTACACCAGCCAAGAAACAAGAGTCTTCTTCTGACGACAGTGAGGATGACGCACCTCCTCCAAAGAAAGCTGCACCTACACCTGCAAAGACACCAGTCAAACCAGCACCAGCTAAGAAACAAGAGTCCTCTTCTAAGGCACCCGCTAAACCTACTCCAAAAGCCACACCAGCTAAAGCAGCTGCTAAGGCTGTACCTGCTAAAAAGCAAGAATCATCACCAGCTAAAAAGGCAGAATCATCAGATGATAGTGACAGCAGTGAAGATGAGAAACCAAAGGTTGCTGCAAAACCTGCACCTAAACCTCAAGCTAAGGCTACACCAGCCAAGAAACAAGAGTCTTCTTCTGACGACAGTGAGGATGACGCACCTCCTCCAAAGAAAGCTGCACCTACACCTGCAAAGACACCAGTCAAACCAGCACCAGCTAAGAAACAAGAGTCCTCTTCTAAGGCACCCGCTAAACCTACTCCAAAAGCCACACCAGCTAAAGCAGCTGCTAAGGCTGTACCTGCTAAAAAGCAAGAATCATCACCAGCTAAAAAGGCAGAATCATCAGATGATAGTGACAGCAGTGAAGATGAGAAACCAAAGGTTGCTGCAAAACCTGCACCTAAACCTCAAGCTAAGGCTACACCAGCCAAGAAACAGGAGTCTTCTTCTGACGACAGTGAGGATGACGCACCTCCTCCAAAGAAAGCTGCACCTACACCTGCAAAGACACCAGTCAAACCAGCACCAGCTAAGAAACAAGAGTCCTCTTCTAAGGCACCCGCTAAACCTACTCCAAAAGCCACACCAGCTAAAGCAGCTGCTAAGGCTGTACCTGCTAAAAAGCAAGAATCATCACCAGCTAAAAAGGCAGAATCATCAGATGATAGTGACAGCAGTGAAGATGAGAAACCAAAGGTTGCTGCAAAACCTGCACCTAAACCTCAAGCTAAGGCTACACCAGCCAAGAAACAAGAGTCTTCTTCTGACGACAGTGAGGATGACGCACCTCCTCCAAAGAAAGCTGCACCTACACCTGCAAAGACACCAGTCAAACCAGCACCAGCTAAGAAACAAGAGTCCTCTTCTAAGGCACCCGCTAAACCTACTCCAAAAGCCACACCAGCTAAAGCAGCTGCTAAGGCTGTACCTGCTAAAAAGCAAGAATCATCACCAGCTAAAAAGGCAGAATCATCAGATGATAGTGACAGCAGTGAAGATGAGAAACCAAAGGTTGCTGCAAAACCTGCACCTAAACCTCAAGCTAAGGCTACACCAGCCAAGAAACAAGAGTCTTCTTCTGACGACAGTGAGGATGACGCACCTCCTCCAAAGAAAGCTGCACCTACACCTGCAAAGACACCAGTCAAACCAGCACCAGCTAAGAAACAAGAGTCCTCTTCTAAGGCACCCGCTAAACCTACTCCAAAAGCCAAACCAGCTAAAGCAGCTGCTAAGGCTGTACCTGCTAAAAAGCAAGAATCATCACCAGCTAAAAAGGCAGAATCATCAGATGATAGTGACAGCAGTGAAGATGAGAAACCAAAGGTTGCTGCAAAACCTGCACCTAAACCTCAAGCTAAGGCTACACCAGCCAAGAAACAAGAGTCTTCTTCTGACGACAGTGAGGATGACGCACCTCCTCCAAAGAAAGCTGCACCTACACCTGCAAAGACACCAGTCAAACCAGCACCAGCTAAGAAACAAGAGTCCTCTTCTAAGGCACCCGCTAAACCTACTCCAAAAGCCACACCAGCTAAAGCAGCTGCTAAGGCTGTACCTGCTAAAAAGCAAGAATCATCACCAGCTGAAAAGGCAGAATCATCAGATGATAGTGACAGCAGTGAAGATGAGAAACCAAAGGTTGCTGCAAAACCTGCACCTAAACCTCAAGCTAAGGCTACACCAGCCAAGAAACAAGAGTCTTCTTCTGACGACAGTGAGGATGACGCACCTCCTCCAAAGAAAGCTGCACCTACACCTGCAAAGACACCAGTCAAACCAGCACCAGCTAAGAAACAAGAGTCCTCTTCTAAGGCACCCGCTAAACCTACTCCAAAAGCCACACCAGCTAAAGCAGCTGCTAAGGCTGTACCTGCTAAAAAGCAAGAATCATCACCAGCTAAAAAGGCAGAATCATCAGATGATAGTGACAGCAGTGAAGATGAGAAACCAAAGGTTGCTGCAAAACCTGCACCTAAACCTCAAGCTAAGGCTACACCAGCCAAGAAACAGGAGTCTTCTTCTGACGACAGTGAGGATGACGCACCTCCTCCAAAGAAAGCTGCACCTACACCTGCAAAGACACCAGTCAAACCAGCACCAGCTAAGAAACAAGAGTCCTCTTCTAAGGCACCCGCTAAACCTACTCCAAAAGCCACACCAGCTAAAGCAGCTGCTAAGGCTGTACCTGCTAAAAAGCAAGAATCATCACCAGCTAAAAAGGCAGAATCATCAGATGATAGTGACAGCAGTGAAGATGAGAAACCAAAGGTTGCTGCAAAACCTGCACCTAAACCTCAAGCTAAGGCTACACCAGCCAAGAAACAAGAGTCTTCTTCTGACGACAGTGAGGATGACGCACCTCCTCCAAAGAAAGCTGCACCTACACCTGCAAAGACACCAGTCAAACCAGCACCAGCTAAGAAACAAGAGTCCTCTTCTAAGGCACCCGCTAAACCTACTCCAAAAGCCACACCAGCTAAAGCAGCTGCTAAGGCTGTACCTGCTAAAAAGCAAGAATCATCACCAGCTAAAAAGGCAGAATCATCAGATGATAGTGACAGCAGTGAAGATGAGAAACCAAAGGTTGCTGCAAAACCTGCACCTAAACCTCAAGCTAAGGCTACACCAGCCAAGAAACAAGAGTCTTCTTCTGACGACAGTGAGGATGACGCACCTCCTCCAAAGAAAGCTGCACCTACACCTGCAAAGACACCAGTCAAACCAGCACCAGCTAAGAAACAAGAGTCCTCTTCTAAGGCACCCGCTAAACCTACTCCAAAAGCCACACCAGCTAAAGCAGCTGCTAAGGCTGTACCTGCTAAAAAGCAAGAATCATCACCAGCTGAAAAGGCAGAATCATCAGATGATAGTGACAGCAGTGAAGATGAGAAACCAAAGGTTGCTGCAAAACCTGCACCTAAACCTCAAGCTAAGGCTACACCAGCCAAGAAACAAGAGTCTTCTGACGACAGTGAGGATGACGCACCTCCTCCAAAGAAAGCTGCACCTACACCTGCAAAGACACCAGTCAAACCAGCACCAGCTAAGAAACAAGAGTCCTCTTCTAAGGCACCCGCTAAACCTACTCCAAAAGCCACACCAGCTAAAGCAGCTGCTAAGGCTGTACCTGCTAAAAAGCAAGAATCATCACCAGCTAAAAAGGCAGAATCATCAGATGATAGTGACAGCAGTGAAGATGAGAAACCAAAGGTTGCTGCAAAACCTGCACCTAAACCTCAAGCTAAGGCTACACCAGCCAAGAAACAAGAGTCTTCTTCTGACGACAGTGAGGATGACGCACCTCCTCCAAAGAAAGCTGCACCTACACCTGCAAAGACACCAGTCAAACCAGCACCAGCTAAGAAACAAGAGTCCTCTTCTAAGGCACCCGCTAAACCTACTCCAAAAGCCACACCAGCTAAAGCAGCTGCTAAGGCTGTACCTGCTAAAAAGCAAGAATCATCACCAGCTAAAAAGGCAGAATCATCAGATGATAGTGACAGCAGTGAAGATGAGAAACCAAAGGTTGCTGCAAAACCTGCACCTAAACCTCAAGAATAAGAATAAGAATAAGAATATTTATTTGCCAGAAACATGGTATAAAATACAAAGATGGTCATAGTGTTTGAAAGTGCTACAGACATGTCTCACCGCCTAAACGGTATGCAAAATTAATTTAAATAATCTAAGTTAAAATGTCAAAATACATTAATTATTAATTAAAAATATTATTAAAATGTCAAAATACATTAATTATCAATTAAAAATATTATTTCAATTATTATTACACACGATTATTTCATACACAATTCCACTATTACATACATTTTATTACACACATTATACACATTATTACATATTATTAAATATATTATAGATTATATTATATTTAATAAATTGAGAATAAATTCAATTTGGTAATTTATCTGCTATAAAATCGGTTAATGAATAATAACATTTATCTACAAGTAATTTTGTAAGGTACTTTTTAAATTTATGTAATGGTTGTTCTCTTATACTATGGGGTATTTTATTATAAATAGTGGGTGCCATACAAATCACACCCTTTTTTAACAGTGCTGTATTATATGCACCTGTGTACAATAGACTTTTATATTGGGATCTCATAATGTTATTTCTTTTCCTGACGTCATTTAAAGATGGAAATAAATGTTTATTGGTTTTGACAAATATAGCTAATTCTAAAATATACAGACATGGAAACGTTAACAATTTATTTGTTTTAAAGACAGGGACACAACTATCCGTAACCTTGAGACCAAACATGGCTAAGACAACGTTTTTGACATTTAAAAATGCTTTCCCTTTCGCTGCAATTGCCCCAAAATATTATTCCAAATCTTAAGACCGAAACAACCAGACCATGATAAGCCACTAGTAGTGAATTAGAATTAATTTTTTTTGACATATTGTGTAAAGCATAAGCAGAAGAGCTTATTTTCTTGCAAATTTTTTCAGCGTGAGCTTTCCATGTTAGTTGGCTGTCAATTAAAATTCCCAAAAATTTCGCTACATTTACTGTGTCTACCATCTGTCCATTGTAATTTATGTTCATGTCATCAGAATTAATTCTCTGGTAGAAGTGCATAATTTTTGTTTTTTGTACATTTATGACCAAGTTATTGTTATTAAGCCAATTTACTACTGTATCAAGCGTTTTGTTGATGACACTTTCATGTAACTCTCTATTACTGCATTCTATTAGTAATGTGCTGTCGTCAGCAAATAGTACCATGGGCTGGGTGGTTTGACGTGGGAGGTCATTGATGTACAGTAAAAATAGCAAAGGTCCGAGCACGCTGCCTTGCGGAACTCCATATTTTATTTCTCTAGTAGTTGATTTATAGCTTAGTTCATATTTAGTTTTTAGGCAAATTTTAGATATCTCTGTGTATTGTTTCCGGCCGCTAATATAAGTTTTTATTAAATTAAGTGCATTTCCCCGTATACCGTACGCATAGAGTTTGTCAAAAAGAGTCTCGTGATTCACATAATCAAATGCTTTCGACATATCAGTGTAGATTGCACATACTGGTCTTTTAACATCTACATTTGGCATTATTTTACTTAAGAAGTCGAATATTGCTATGTTTATATTTTTATTTTTTTCTAAAACCATATTGCTCCTCACAGAGTATATTATATTTCGATAAAAATGTATAAATATATTCATAAATATTTTTTTCTATAACTTTTGAAAACACTGGTGTTAAAGCAATAGGTCGATAGTTTGTCATTTCATCTTTGCAATTCTTTTTATAAATTGGTTTGATTACAGTTGTTTTAAGGCGTTCAGGAAATATACCAGTGTAAATACTTTGGTTAATAACATGGCTCAAAGGACCAGCTATGCTATTAGAAGCATATTTAATTACTTTAGTTGAGATGTTGTCGTAACCAACGCTTTTCTTATTTTTCAAAGATTTTATTATGCGTATGACGTCCTCGGGTATAGTTGGGGACATGAATATAGAATGGGGGAAATTGATTAAGCTGACGATATTTTCCGACTCATGTTTTGGTATATTTACAATTTGGTCTTTAAAAAAATTATTAAATGATTCAGCTATTTCAGTAGGATCCATTAATATTATTCCGTGGTTCTTTATTTGAGTAATAGGTTCAGAAATAGTTTTAGTCTTATTTATAATTTGCCAGGCTGTTTTTGATTTATTTCTTGAGTTATTGATTAAGTGATTGTTTTGTGCTTTCTGAGTAAGTTTTACAATGTTTTTAAATCTTTTTGAATAAGTTATAAACGTATTTTTATTTTCTGTTGTCGGTTGGAGTCTTTGCTTCCAAAGTAACTGTCGTTTTCTTTTACTGCAAATTCGTATGCCTCGTGATACCCAGTTAATCTTTTTTTCGGATTTCATTGTTACTATTTTGTACGGAAAGCATAAGTCATAAAGGAGTTTAAATATTCCAAGGAAGTTATTGTAAGCTTTATTAGGGTCTTCAGAGTTATATACGTCAGAAAATGTTAAACTCTGGAGGTGTTCTTTGAATTTGATGAGATTTTCTGTGGACATATCTCGTAGTTTTGTTTTCCATGTTTTTATTTTACAAAACCTATTTACTTTAAATTTTAATATTTGAGCCGTATGGTCAGATAACCCGAAATCCATGACCTCACATTTACATGTGTGCTTAGAGTTGTGGGCAAAGTTATCTAAGCAAGTATTACTAATAAGACGGGTTGGTTCATTAATTCCTAGTTTTAGGTTGTAGTTCAAAAGAAAGCATTTAAAGTCATTGGTTATTCTATTATTTTTTAAAATATCTATGTTAAAGTCTCCACATAAAGTAATTCTCCTATTAGGTTTAGTGCACATATTTCTTAAGATTTATTCAAGTAAGTTAGTTTAGGCGGTCTATACACACATATAATAATTGTATTTTGATAGGTAAGTTCAATGGCACAACATTCTATGATTCCCTCTATTGAGTACCTCATTACGTCAGGGAGTTCTCTAAATTCATATCCCTTTTTTACCAATATACACGCGCCACCGCGTTTTATACTTTTCCTTGCAAAACATGCTGCGAGTTTATAGTTTGGCAGACACAACATATTTTCCTGACCGGACATAATGAAGTGCATAATGAGCTGGTTTCACAGGTGTGGGTGTAGGTTTCTGGAGGGCCTTCTGTGGCACTTTTCGATCTTCATCGCTATCAGGTGCAGCCTTACAAGCTGCTTTAGCTGGTGTGGCTTTTGGAGTAGGTTTAGCGGGTGCCTTAGAAGAGGACTCTTGTTTCTTAGCTGGTGCTGGTTTGACTGGTGTCTTTGCAGGTGTAGGTGCAGCTTTCTTTGGAGGAGGTGCGTCATCCTCACTGTCGTCAGAAGAAGACTCTTGTTTCTTGGCTGGTGTAGCCTTAGCTTGAGGTTTAGGTGCAGGTTTTGCAGCAACCTTTGGTTTCTCATCTTCACTGCTGTCACTATCATCTGATGATTCTGCCTTTTTAGCTGGTGATGATTCTTGCTTTTTAGCAGGTACAGCCTTAGCAGCTGCTTTAGCTGGTGTGGCTTTTGGAGTAGGTTTAGCGGGTGCCTTAGAAGAGGACTCTTGTTTCTTAGCTGGTGCTGGTTTGACTGGTGTCTTTGCAGGTGTAGGTGCAGCTTTCTTTGGAGGAGGTGCGTCATCCTCACTGTCGTCAGAAGAAGACTCTTGTTTCTTGGCTGGTGTAGCCTTAGCTTGAGGTTTAGGTGCAGGTTTTGCAGCAACCTTTGGTTTCTCATCTTCACTGCTGTCACTATCATCTGATGATTCTGCCTTTTTAGCTGGTGATGATTCTTGCTTTTTAGCAGGTACAGCCTTAGCAGCTGCTTTAGCTGGTGTGGCTTTTGGAGTAGGTTTAGCGGGTGCCTTAGAAGAGGACTCTTGTTTCTTAGCTGGTGCTGGTTTGACTGGTGTCTTTGCAGGTGTAGGTGCAGCTTTCTTTGGAGGAGGTGCGTCATCCTCACTGTCGTCAGAAGAAGACTCTTGTTTCTTGGCTGGTGTAGCCTTAGCTTGAGGTTTAGGTGCAGGTTTTGCAGCAACCTTTGGTTTCTCATCTTCACTGCTGTCACTATCATCTGATGATTCTGCCTTTTTAGCTGGTGATGATTCTTGCTTTTTAGCAGGTACAGCCTTAGCAGCTGCTTTAGCTGGTGTGGCTTTTGGAGTAGGTTTAGCGGGTGCCTTAGAAGAGGACTCTTGTTTCTTAGCTGGTGCTGGTTTGACTGGTGTCTTTGCAGGTGTAGGTGCAGCTTTCTTTGGAGGAGGTGCGTCATCCTCACTGTCGTCAGAAGAAGACTCTTGTTTCTTGGCTGGTGTAGCCTTAGCTTGAGGTTTAGGTGCAGGTTTTGCAGCAACCTTTGGTTTCTCATCTTCACTGCTGTCACTATCATCTGATGATTCTGCCTTTTTAGCTGGTGATGATTCTTGCTTTTTAGCAGGTACAGCCTTAGCAGCTGCTTTAGCTGGTGTGGCTTTTGGAGTAGGTTTAGCGGGTGCCTTAGAAGAGGACTCTTGTTTCTTAGCTGGTGCTGGTTTGACTGGTGTCTTTGCAGGTGTAGGTGCAGCTTTCTTTGGAGGAGGTGCGTCATCCTCACTGTCGTCAGAAGAAGACTCTTGTTTCTTGGCTGGTGTAGCCTTAGCTTGAGGTTTAGGTGCAGGTTTTGCAGCAACCTTTGGTTTCTCATCTTCACTGCTGTCACTATCATCTGATGATTCTGCCTTTTTAGCTGGTGATGATTCTTGCTTTTTAGCAGGTACAGCCTTAGCAGCTGCTTTAGCTGGTGTGGCTTTTGGAGTAGGTTTAGCGGGTGCCTTAGAAGAGGACTCTTGTTTCTTAGCTGGTGCTGGTTTGACTGGTGTCTTTGCAGGTGTAGGTGCAGCTTTCTTTGGAGGAGGTGCGTCATCCTCACTGTCGTCAGAAGAAGACTCTTGTTTCTTGGCTGGTGTAGCCTTAGCTTGAGGTTTAGGTGCAGGTTTTGCAGCAACCTTTGGTTTCTCATCTTCACTGCTTTCACTATCATCTGATGATTCTGCCTTTTTAGCTGGTGATGATTCTTGCTTTTTAGCAGGTACAGCCTTAGCAGCTGCTTTAGCTGGTGTGGCTTTTGGAGTAGGTTTAGCGGGTGCCTTAGAAGAGGACTCTTGTTTCTTAGCTGGTGCTGGTTTGACTGGTGTCTTTGCAGGTGTAGGTGCAGCTTTCTTTGGAGGAGGTGCGTCATCCTCACTGTCGTCAGAAGAAGACTCCTGTTTCTTGGCTGGTGTAGCCTTAGCTTGAGGTTTAGGTGCAGGTTTTGCAGCAACCTTTGGTTTCTCATCTTCACTGCTGTCACTATCATCTGATGATTCTGCCTTTTTAGCTGGTGATGATTCTTGCTTTTTAGCAGGTACAGCCTTAGCAGCTGCTTTAGCTGGTGTGGCTTTTGGAGTAGGTTTAGCGGGTGCCTTAGAAGAGGACTCTTGTTTCTTAGCTGGTGCTGGTTTGACTGGTGTCTTTGCAGGTGTAGGTGCAGCTTTCTTTGGAGGAGGTGCGTCATCCTCACTGTCGTCAGAAGAAGACTCTTGTTTCTTGGCTGGTGTAGCCTTAGCTTGAGGTTTAGGTGCAGGTTTTGCAGCAACCTTTGGTTTCTCATCTTCACTGCTGTCACTATCATCTGATGATTCTGCCTTTTTAGCTGGTGATGATTCTTGCTTTTTAGCAGGTACAGCCTTAGCAGCTGCTTTAGCTGGTGTGGCTTTTGGAGTAGGTTTAGCGGGTGCCTTAGAAGAGGACTCTTGTTTCTTAGCTGGTGCTGGTTTGACTGGTGTCTTTGCAGGTGTAGGTGCAGCTTTCTTTGGAGGAGGTGCGTCATCCTCACTGTCGTCAGAAGAAGACTCTTGTTTCTTGGCTGGTGTAGCCTTAGCTTGAGGTTTAGGTGCAGGTTTTGCAGCAACCTTTGGTTTCTCATCTTCACTGCTGTCACTATCATCTGATGATTCTGCCTTTTTAGCTGGTGATGATTCTTGCTTTTTAGCAGGTACAGCCTTAGCAGCTGCTTTAGCTGGTGTGGCTTTTGGAGTAGGTTTAGCGGGTGCCTTAGAAGAGGACTCTTGTTTCTTAGCTGGTGCTGGTTTGACTGGTGTCTTTGCAGGTGTAGGTGCAGCTTTCTTTGGAGGAGGTGCGTCATCCTCACTGTCGTCAGAAGAAGACTCTTGTTTCTTGGCTGGTGTAGCCTTAGCTTGAGGTTTAGGTGCAGGTTTTGCAGCAACCTTTGGTTTCTCATCTTCACTGCTTTCACTATCATCTGATGATTCTGCCTTTTTAGCTGGTGATGATTCTTGCTTTTTAGCAGGTACAGCCTTAGCAGCTGCTTTAGCTGGTGTGGCTTTTGGAGTAGGTTTAGCGGGTGCCTTAGAAGAGGACTCTTGTTTCTTAGCTGGTGCTGGTTTGACTGGTGTCTTTGCAGGTGTAGGTGCAGCTTTCTTTGGAGGAGGTGCGTCATCCTCACTGTCGTCAGAAGAAGACTCCTGTTTCTTGGCTGGTGTAGCCTTAGCTTGAGGTTTAGGTGCAGGTTTTGCAGCAACCTTTGGTTTCTCATCTTCACTGCTGTCACTATCATCTGATGATTCTGCCTTTTTAGCTGGTGATGATTCTTGCTTTTTAGCAGGTACAGCCTTAGCAGCTGCTTTAGCTGGTGTGGCTTTTGGAGTAGGTTTAGCGGGTGCCTTAGAAGAGGACTCTTGTTTCTTAGCTGGTGCTGGTTTGACTGGTGTCTTTGCAGGTGTAGGTGCAGCTTTCTTTGGAGGAGGTGCGTCATCCTCACTGTCGTCAGAAGAAGACTCTTGTTTCTTGGCTGGTGTAGCCTTAGCTTGAGGTTTAGGTGCAGGTTTTGCAGCAACCTTTGGTTTCTCATCTTCACTGCTTTGTCACTATCATCTGATGATTCTGCCTTTTTAGCTGGAGTAGCTGCTAGTTTGGGCTTGACCTAAAAAACAACATTTTTTACATTAATCTCAAAGTCTCAAGAGGTATCTGATCTTGGATTAGTTGAATTACCCATTAGGCAAGCGACTGACTAGCCATAACAATAGGTTACAGTTTCTACCGCTATCTGCCAGATATAATCACAAAATATAGGGACAGAGACAGATGAGCATTTCTCTTTTTTTGACATAGTTTCAAAAAATCGCTAAAAATAAAAATATATAATCGTTTTTTTTTTTTCATGAAATCAGGTAGTAAACTACCTGATTTCATGAAAAAAAAATTTTACTAACTTTATTAACATTTGGATTTTTATAAGAAAATCTATTTTATTTATGAATTTTGTGGAAAATGTATTAAAAACTAAATGAAGGTAAATTACATGTTCTTATTTTGTTACTTTTTAATTGTTAAAAAAAACTTTGAAGTAGCAATTGTTATATCCAAAAAATAGTTTTCTTGATACTTCATGATAAACTTAATAATATCATTGCAAAGAAATACCAACAAAAGTAAAAGACAATTTTCAAATTAAGTGTTTATTTATTTTTTTGTTACCTTTCACCTAAATAAAATTTAAAGTTTTGATAATATGAAAAATAAACAAAATTTACCGATTTTACGTGCTTTTTATTATAATGTTAAGTATCCTTGAGTATCATCTTCAATACATAAAACATAAAAAGAGATCAGATTTTTTCTGGGACAGTAACAAAAAAAGAATACTAAGTAACAAAATAAATTTCTTTCTAAATTTTTCTTCCTTATTTCTTCCAACTTATCCGGGTTTTGTTTCAACTTTTCTCTGTAACGTTTCATTTTTTCTGCCGGAGTAAGTGGCATTTTCTTGCGCTGTTGAATGCAAACGTAGCTTTATAATTCCTTTTTTGTTACTAAAATTTTCCGCTTATACGTTACTGTGGCGAAGTAACAAAAAAAATAGTAACGAAACACTTGTTTAGTTTTTACAAAATATTATTATAGTAGTTAAAATTGGAGTTATGTCTAATATAATTCACTCAAATTTAGTGCAAGTTGTTAACTATTGTGACATGATAAAAGAAAGTAGTCAATATTATCAACTTAGCTTGAAACAGCTGTAACAAATACTGGAATGAGATTCGATTTTCGAACTGGAATACGTGTTTCACATTTTAACGTCGGAACAGCACTGACACCTAAATCAATATGGCGGCATTAAATGGTACCTGTAGTATTGCCAAGTTAAAATTGTGTATCGAAATGGAAGTTTTTTAACTATAACACATAAAAAATGGGTAACAAAAACTGAAATCTATTTTTGGAACTTTTTCTGGGACGAGTTTAAAATTCATTTAAATCTGACAAAATTAAAAAAAAAATACCAAAAAAGCAATGTAAGTAGATCTTTTTACCTCTTAGAATGGTTTAAAAACAAAATCTCAGTATAGTTTCTTTGAACCTTATTAAAATAATTGAGTTTTAAGTAACGGATGGTAGACTGGGACATACGAATTTTCATACATTGCAATTTTTTGGTAGTTTGTATTTATTTATTTTTTTAATTAAATATTATATTTTTATGATATTTTTTAATGATTTCTGTGAATTTTAATAAAAAATGTGCTCCTAAACAAAACAGAATCAATAACATACCCGCTCAGTGCTCTACCCAAAAAACTTGTTGTTTGAATTTATGATGGTTTTCATTTACAATAGTGGTTGTAAACATGAACAAAGTTTATTTTTATCTTAGATTTCATGTAAATGGCTATAATTAAAAAAGACACGCCGTGACCTATATGATTGTTGGTTTTAAATGAATGGTGTGTTTATTCTTAACTTAATAAAATAAAGTACCCACGTTATTACGACCACTATTTATTATTTACAAGCATCCCAAGTTGAGAAAAAATATTTAACGGACAGGAAATTATGCGCTCAGACAAAATATTTTTTTTGTACATAAATCTTAGACGTACTTACATAAAAAATATTAGTACCTGTAGTAAGCTTATCTAATAGGTACTTCAACCTAGTTGTAAAAATCGTGGCAGTGGAATCAAACACTGGACTAAAATAAGGTTTCAAGTTTAAAAAAAAGTATATTACTGGCATTTATTTTCAAAAAAGGTTTTATTTTGATAAAATATAAATAAAAAAATAAAGTGATAATAATTATTGCTATTAATTAGTGACATTAAATACCCTTTCCAAAGACGTATTACACTTATAAATACGACATACTCGGAAAATGATAAAAAATATTTCAAGTTGATCTATTTACATTTCGATAAACTTTAATACATAAATTTGATCAAAATGGTGCGCACGCGTGAATTAAAATGAAAAATTTTCAAGTAAAATTTTTATGTTTTCGTATTCAATGGACAGAATATGCATTCAAATAATAATTGTTCAATGATTTGAAGGTATCATAGAAGAAATCAACGTAATTAATTAATAAAACACCAAAAAAACACAAAACATTTTCAACGCCGCTGGTACCTGTGTACCGGTTGAAGAAAAATACAGAAATTACGTATGTAAGGTTGTATGTCTTTATTTACCACCAAAACACAATTATGAAAGTACAGACACTCAAAATAGATGGAACACAATACAGTTTGAAGAAGAGGTGTGGGACATGAAAGATATTTGGCGCGAACGACGCGTAGACGACACGAGATCGTATGCGACTGCTGTGCGCGGGACGCGGGCGGCGCGGCGGCGTGGCGGGGGCCGACCGAGAACGAAGCACAGCGGATTACCACGAGAGCGCGCGGTTGGCGCGATTATTCAAACGTAGGTAAAAGTACCGCGGATTGCAACGAGCGCGAGTATCCGAACGAGCGTGGCGCGAGTATTTGAATGTTCGTCTTATATCCTCCCCCTCTAACCCAGGCGTTGCGTCCCCGAAGCCGGGTTAGCCTTACGAGGTCTCCCTCTCTTACGTTTCTCTTGAATAGGATCTTGGATGGGACCAACGAACGGTGTTAACAACGAAACGTGATACCTCCCTAGCGAGACACCGTCACTTATACGCTCCAAAGCGTATGTCGTACTACCGATCACCTCCTGAATACGATATGGTCCATCGCGGCGGGGGATGAACTTCGGAGTCTGCCCTTTGCTCGTATCGTTAGAGCCCTGAGTCTTAAGCAATACGAGATCTCCTACCTTATAGTCCGGCGCGGGGCGACGACTCTCATCGGCGAACTTCTTCTGAGCTTCTTGGGCTTTCTCGTGCACATCCCGTGCATCGAGCAGCACGGCTGAAAGTTTCTTAAGGAACGGGGTAATAGACAAGATCACATTGTCGTTCTCGACGATGGCCCGCATGTCAGACAACACGTCGGCGGGCGCGCGTATCTCGCGCCCGAAGTTAAGAAAAGCGGGGGAATGCCCCGTGCTTGCAGTGAACGCAGAGTTCATGGCGAACCGAATGGCGGGAAGGTGACTATCCCAGGAATCATGTTCCTTACCTACCAGTATCGCAAGCTGTGGTTTAAGGTCGCGGTTCTTTCGTTCGACAGGGTTGGACTCCGGGTGGTAAAACGACGTCAGGGCCTGTTTGATGCCCATGACGTGGCATGTCTGCTGCATCACTTCGCTCACAAACTGTACGCCGTTGTCGCTGATGAGTCTTCTGGGCGTCCCATAACGCAGGTATACCTCGTTCACCAGTGTTTTGGCGCACTCTTCGCTGGTGGCGGATGAAAGGGCGAATAACTCGACCCACCTAGTACAGGTGTCCTCCACTATGAGGATCCATTTATTGCCGGAAGGTGCCTCTGGTAGGGGGCCGAACAGGTCTACAGCGAGCACCTCGAAGCGGCGTGACATAGCTGGAACTTGCAGTAGGCCAGCGGGTTTTCGCGTGTCTACCTTGTATCGTTGACACGCTGCACAGTTTTTGACGTACTGAGCAACGTAAGTCCTCATCCCGGGCCAGTAATACTTACCTGCGAGACGCTGCAAGGTTCGCTCTACACCGAAATGGCCGGCTGTGGGAGCGTCATGGTACTCGGCTAGCACGTCCTTGCGCTCATGTTCCGGTACCACCAAACTGGCGTCATCATCTTCTTCATTGTCGGGACCATAACGGTACAACACGCCGTCAACCACTACGTACCCTTTATCTGCCCAGGACCTTCCTCTAAAGGGATCGTCGGATTCCAACGCCTCGACGATCTTACGAATCTCCGGGTCCTTCAGCTGGCCGTCTCTGACGTCCCTAGGGTTGCGTGTGGGCAGGTCAACCACGGCGAGGCACAAGTCACACTCGGTCCCTTCAGTCTCTTCCGTCGCGCATGCAGGACGTGACAGCGTATCTGCGATCACGTTTGCCCTACCGGGTGTGTACTCAATCATGAGGTTATATTCCTGAAGACTGAGCGCCCACCTGGCCAGGCGGCCGCTCGGTGACTTCAAACTCATGAGCCACCTGAGCGGCTGGTGATCGGACTTAACTGTCACATCGGCGCCGTCAATATACTCTCTAAACTTCGACACGGCCCATACCACGGCCAGTGCCTCTCTCTCCGTCGTATTATAATTCTTCTCAGCGGCCGTGAGGAGGCGACTGGCGTACTCGACGGGTCGCTCATCGGTCCCCTCCCCCTGGAGCAGAGCCGCCCCAAGCGCGTAGCCGCTGCTGTCGGTCCTAAGGACAAATGGCTTCGTTCCGTCAGCCTGACGGAGAATAGGAGCCGATACCAAGAGGGACTTGATGGTCTCGAAAGCGCTCTGCTGTTCGGGGCCCCACTCCCAGGTGCTCCCTTTCTTCAGCAGAGAAGTCAGCGGTCTACTCACCTCGGCATAACCCGGTATGAAGCGCCTGAACCAGCTCGAGGTCTGCAGGAAACACTTCAGGTGCCTTACGTTCTGAGGGGGCGGCATGCCGGTTATAGCAGACGTCTTGTCTGGGTCCATGCGAATACCACCTGGTACGATGACATGACCGAGAAACTTCACGGCATCTCGAGCGAAGTGGCTCTTTTCGCGATTCACCCGCAGGTTAAACATAGCAAGGCGGTCGAACACAGCTTCCAGGTCTGCGAGGTGCCTTTCGAACGAGCCTTCAGATAGCACCACCAGATCGTCCAGGTATGCGAGCAGAGTAATACCTGGTAAGTTGGATTTAAACCGGTCGATCAATCTCTGAAAAGTTGCCCCTGAATTCCGGAGGCCCATGGGCATGCGCTTGAACCTGAAGGTGCCCAGCGGTGTCGTGAACGAGGTAAGGTCCCTATGAGCAGGGTCAACGCTCACCTGGAAATATCCGGATCGCAGGTCCAGCGTAGTCATGTACTTGGAGGTTTTCGCCGCGTGGAGCACATCTTCGATCCTGGGAAGTGGGTATCGGTCAGGCTCCGTGACCGCGTTGAGCTTGCGGTAATCGACGCAAAGCCTGTAGCTCCCATCTTTCTTCTTCACCAGGACGACGTTGGAGGCCCACGGTGACTCGCATTCCTCGATGACGTCGGCGCTGAGCAGCTTTTGCAGCTCCTTTTCTAAAGCTTCTTTCTTGGACGGCGACAACCTATATGGTGGGGAGGCAAGGGGTTCCTGATTATCTCTTACCTTAATTTTATGACAGGCGAAGTCCGTGGGAGGTCCATCCGTAGCAAACTGGTTCGCTCTGCTACGCAGAAATGCTTTGAGCGCGTTCCTGTGCTCTGGTGGTAACTTCGTTCCCTCGTTGTCGCGCATGGAGACGTCGGAGATATCTGCCTGCATCAGCTCTGTGCTATTCAAACTAAATGATTGCACGAAAGGAAAAATCTGCTCAGGATTATCAGTAAAGAACCATGACTCCTGTGACAAGTCCAGTGTGACCCCAGCCTTAGTAATAAAATTACGACCTAACAATGTTCGAGTACTCTCACCTGGGAACACCACGAACTCGGTATCGACCTGCCTTCCTTCTAAAATCACGGGTACCGTCGCCGTGAGGACCGTTTTCACCTGGCGGGAACCAACCGCGAGTCCGATGGTTCGCTCCGCCTCGTGAAACTGTACCCCAACCGACGTTAAAATAGAGTACAACAAGGAACCAGCAACGCAGCACGTAGCCCCTGTGTCGAGTATTGCGGCACCTACCCTATCCGCGATAGTGACCGATACCATAGCTTGTGACGGCGTCGTCGCGTGAGTTTCGCGTGTGACGTTCCCGTCGTTCACCATATTAAAATCGCATCGCGTCGCGGGTAACTGTTTTCCGCTACAATTCTCACATTTCGACTTTACAACACCGGGTTGGCCGCATCCGTAACAACGCAAATTACTAGCCCCATTACTGGTACTTTTACCCTCGGAAACCGCGCTAGTTGGTTGTTGTTTATTACTTTTACTTTGCAAATTGCGACAATCTGTTATAACGTGACCATAAAATTTACAGAACGAACATCGAACGCGCTTATCACGTTTCAAATTCTCGTTCGAGTTTACAGTGAGTTTCGCGACACTAGTACCGCACGAACTCGTGGTAACGCTGCGTTCGCGCTCGCTCGACTCGAGTTCATGACCCCGGTCGCGCGGCGCGTCGTGCGATCGCGGCAAGTTTCGACTTGCCGATTTCGTCGTAGAAACGATCGGGTTCGCGGAGTACGTACGAAGATTTAATTCGACAATAGAATCTTCTATGGCCCTCACTTTTTCTATCATAATATCAATATCGTTAACATCATTTCTAGGTAATCGCTTTCTCACACGTCGGTGTAAAAGGCCGTAAATAAGATCTAATTGCATACACATCGGCACCGCGTAAGGCAATTTAGCAAACAACGACCGCACTCTACACACGAACACTTCTGCACGTTCAGAGTCTTTCTGGTCCGTGTCGACGATCTCCCGTAGCACTATGTATGGCGCCTGCTGCATCCCGTACATGGCACGCAGGCGCGCCACGGCGTCCGGCCAGGCGTTCACGCTGGCGCGCGCGCCGCGCCACCACACGGCCGCGTCGCTCTCCAGCAGTATCGGCAGACCGCGCAGCGCGTGCTCGTCGCTGACGCACGCGCACTCCTTGTACACCTGCACCGCGTCGATGAACGCCTCCAGGACTTCCGCGTCGCGCGACCTCCCGTCGAAACGTGCAGTGCACTTGGCGAAGTTGCCTGTGACCGCGGACGAGTAGGCGCTGGGCGGACGGATGTCGGGCGTTGGCGTCGATGTCGGTGGTTTCCCGGAGCCGTTGAAAGCCCTCAGGGTTTCCACTAGGGTTCTGTTTGTTTCCGCTTGCATTCTGACGAAGGATTCCATGAAACTGGCTAAGACGGTCTCGGTGGTCGCGCTCGTCGAAGCGCCGCCGGCGCGACCATGCGCCCCGGCGGGGACGGGGGCGGGGGCGCTCACGGCGCGCGGCTCCGCCTGGTCGTAGTATTCGGGCTCGCTCGTGTCGTCGCTCATAATATCTTCACTCGATAGTACTTTCGCGTTTCGCAGTTCCATCGGCATGTCAACAGTTCGTCACGTAACTTATGTTTTCGCGATTTGACGCTATGTAGGTATCTATCGCGGCACTCGCGACGAAACTTCTCGGAAATATCTCAAGGTGGATTCGAAGCCACGAGTTGGGCAGCCACTGTAAGGTTGTATGTCTTTATTTACCACCAAAACACAATTATGAAAGTACAGACACTCAAAATAGATGGAACACAATACAGTTTGAAGAAGAGGTGTGGGACATGAAAGATATTTGGCGCGAACGACGCGTAGGCGACACGAGATCGTATGCGACTGCTGTGCGCGGGACGCGGGCGGCGCGGCGGCGTGGCGGGGGCCGACCGAGAACGAAGCACAGCGGATTACCACGAGAGCGCGCGGTTGGCGCGATTATTCAAACGTAGGTAAAAGTACCGCGGATTGCAACGAGCGCGAGTATCCGAACGAGCGTGGCGCGAGTATTTGAATGTTCGTCTTATACGTATTATTTACTCACCGACTTAAATCCTGTATTATATTTCCTATTGCTTATAATCGCTTGCTTCTATTAATAACACACACAAATAGGATAATAACTGGCTTTCTCGTTAAAAACACTTTGCTTACACATAACACACATACTAACATCAAGCCGCCATTATGTGTACATGTAACACTACAATACAATACAAGATCTTTCACATCATTTCATGACAAGGGATTCAGGTCAAAAATGAAGTTAAAATTTTACTATTTAACTGGCTTTTGCTAGCCTCGCTCGCCCTTCCTCTCCTTCCATAAAGGAAATTTAACAACAAGATACAGTAACCAAAATATTTAATGACAAACCCAAATGATATTTATCATTATCGTAGAAAGTTACATTCCCACTTTAGAAATTATTAACAACATATAAATCTATTCTTACTCTATTAGTTATTATTCACTCACCACAATCGGGCACACAACACCGTTTTTCTGCTGCCATTGTAGCAAATCGGAGTCCATGAAACGTAGCCGGGTTCGGATATAAAACAGAGTTGTCGGAGTCCAAAACAAAGCACAGGTCAAAGAAATGTAACAGAGCCACCAAAGTCCATAAAACAAAGCCAAATCGTCGTGAGAAAACACAAAATAACGCGAAAACCACCATCAAACTTCCACAATCACTTCCGAATCTCAAAAAAAAACGGAAATTTTGAATGACATTGACATGTATTGATTCTTGTCAGAGATCTTGACGTTCCGTTCCAACAAGCACGCGTAAAATGTATTTAATATTATATCTACATCCCGAATACTTCAAAGACAAAAATTCATTTCAATTAAGTGATATCTTTACATTAGTAATGTTATACATAATGTAAAGATCATACAGGAAGCAAATTCCTACAAATTATCAAGTAACCTCTTAACACTAAAGTAGAATGAAGCGTTACAAATTGCAATATTTGTGTAAATTCTAATTGTAAAGGTTTTTCTCAGGGTGTGTGTTGGAATTAGTTCATTGGAAACGCACGTTTAACAGTAAAAGTAGGTATATAATCAAAAGTAAAACACAGTGAAAGGCACAAACAGGATAAATATAAATAAAACAATCAAAGACTTATGAGCGGGTCGCGATCGTGACGTACGGACTCGCGATCCTTCGTCCACTGTCGGTTGGCGGGGGTGCGAGGTCGCGGGCGGAGGTCGCATCTCCCGTTTGCCGCGCTTAAGGGCAAGTTCGAACGCATACGTTAAGGGTATGCTACATCCTCCCCCTCTGACCCAGACATGCGCCCACGCGTCTGTGTCAGTCCATATAACGCTTAGGTCTACCGCGCCTACGCTTTTCGTTGACCGGGGCTGACGGTACGTCGCCTATGAATGGTGTCAACTGGGAGACGTGGTACCTCCCTAACGTTTCACCGTTATTTACTTTCTCCAACACATAAGTGGTGGAGCTCGCGGGTTCCTTAATACGGTAAGGTCCGTCCCGTCGCGGTATGAACTTGGGTGTTTGTCCGCGGGTTGTGTCGTTACTCCCTTGTGTCTTCAAAAGGACCAAATCACCAATTGAGTAATCAGGTGCAGGGCTGCGACCCTCATCGGCATAACGTTTCTGATTCGCTTGAACCTTTTCATGCACTTCCCTAGCTTCAAACAATACGGTTGACATTCTCTGAAGGTAAGGGGTAAGGCCCGTTACGACGTTGTCGCTCTCAACAATGTTGCGCATATCAGCGATGACGTCGGCCGGTGCACGCAGCTCTCGTCCAAACGTCAGGTAAGCTGGCGAAAATCCAGTGCTGCTGGTCACTGCAGAGTTCATCGCGAAACGTATCGCGGGTAAGTGAGCGTCCCACGTATTGTGATCTTTCCCCACCAGAATAGCAAGTTGTGGTTTTAGATCACGGTTTTTCCTTTCCACCGGGTTCGCTTGTGGGTGGTATACAGGTGACAGCGATTGAGTAATGCCAAATGAATGGCAAGCCTGCTGCATTATTTCGCTTATGAACTGTACACCATTATCGCTCAAGATCCGTCTTGGTACTCCATATCTCAGGAAAACCTCTGAGATCAGAGTTTTGGAACAGTTTAAGCTAGTAGCATCTTGAAGAGCAAATAACTCTACCCATCGAGAGCACGTGTCTTCTATTATAAGGATCCATTTGTTTTTATCAGCCGTCTCCGGCAATGGACCGAAAAGGTCCACGGCGACGACTTCAAAGCGGCGATTAGTTGCGGGAGTCTGCAAAAGTCCGGCTGGTTTCCTGTTATCGGCTTTGTACCTTTGACATTCTACACACTTCCTTAGGTATCCAACGATGTATTGCCGCATACTAGGCCAGTAATACTTCGACTTCACTCGATCTAGTGTGCGCTCTACTCCGCAATGTCCAGCTGTCGGTGCGTCGTGATATTCTGCCATGACTTTATCACGCTCGTGCTCCGGAACAACGAGACATCCGGTCTCTTCTTCATACTCGTCAGGTCCATATCTGTACAATATGCCGTCCGACATAATGAAACCGCGGTCGGACCAACTCCTCCCCCTAAACGGATCGTCGGTTGATTCGAGGTCCTCAACGATCTTTCGCACGTCAGGGTCTTTCAGTTGGTTCTCACGGACATCCTTGGGGCTTCTTGACGGGAAATCAACCTCGGCGTAGCGGATATCACAATCCGTTTCTTCTGCGCAAGGTGGCCGTGAAAGTGTGTCAGCGATTACGTTCGATCTGCCAGGTGTATATTCTATACGGAGATTGTACTCCTGCAGAGTAAGGGCCCACCTAGCTAACCGGCCGCTTGGTGACTTTACAGTCACCAACCATCGCAGAGGTTGGTGGTCACTCTTTATTACAACCTCTGATCCTTCGATGTATGCGCGGAACTTGGTAACAGCCCATACAACTGCTAACGCTTCTCTTTCCGTTGTGTTATAGTTTCTCTCCGCACTATTCAGCAAACGGCTGGCGTATTCTACTGGTCTTTCCTCGGGACCCTCCCCCTGCATCAGTACTGCTCCGAGACAATAACTGCTGCTATCTGTCCTCAATGTAAACGGCATCGATTCGTCAGCTTGGCGCAGTATCGGAGCGGTGATTAACCTTTCCTTAATGCAGTCAAAGGCGTCTTGTTGTTTCGAGGTCCAGGTCCATTTGCTGACCTTTTTAAGAAGATCCGTCAGAGGCTTGGCAACGTCGGCGTAATTGGGAATGAAGCGCCGGAACCAACTTGACGTTTGCAAAAAGGTCTTCACGTGTTTCACGTTCTCAGGAGGGGACATATTTGCGATAGCTGCTGTCTTATCGGGGTCTGCCTTAACTCCACCTGGTACGATCACGTGGCCCAGAAACTTTACCGACTCGCGAGCAAAGCAACTCTTTTCACGGTTCACTCGCAAGTTGTACATCTCAAGCCGGTCGAAAACAGCGTTCAAGTCTTCCAGATGCTTGGGGAACGATTCCGACAGAACAATGACGTCATCTAAGTATGTTAACATGCAAACATCAGCCAGTCCCTTGCCAGACCTGAACCGATCCATAAGCCGCTGGAAAGTTGCTCCTGAATTCCTCAAACCCATTGGCATCCTTTTAAACCTAAAACAGCCGAGTGGGCTCACAAAAGCAGTCTTGTCGCGGTCAACCGGTTCCACAGCAATTTGAAAGTAACCTGATCGGAGGTCACAGGTCGTCATGAAACTGGTGTTCTTAGCTGCGTGGAGAACGTCTTCGATGCGTGGAAGTGGGTAGCGATCAGGCTCCGTTACAGCATTCAGCTTCCTGTAATCTACACATAGCCGAACCCCTCCATCCTTCTTCGTCACGAGGACCACGTTGGCGGCCCAAGGTGAATCGCATTCTTCGATCACGTCAGTATCCAGTAACTTCTGCAACTCCTGTTCCAGCATCGCTCTCTTACTAGGAGACATCCGGTAAGGCGGTGAGGCGATGGGTTCCTGATGCGGGTCTATCTTCAACCGGTGCGTGACGTATTCTGTTGGTGGCCCGCCCTTTGCGAAGCGGTCGGACCTCTTCAACAGAAATGCGTTCAGTTGGATCCTCTGATCTGCTGTTAACTTGGTCCCTTCATCATCCCTCAGCACAAGGTTTGATGCTTCCACCTTCATCAGCTCCATCTGGCTGCCAGTAGGTAAGTCAAAGCTGGTGATAAACGGACGCCAGTGTTCCGGCTCATCGTTAAAACACCAGCTGCTCTGTGGTAAGTCCAACAGGATACTTGCTTTCATGATAAAGTCTCTACCTAGCAATGTTCGGGTTTGCGCGTCCGGCAAAACTATAAACGTGATAGGTATAACATGGTTTTCTAATATAACGTCAGTATCACACTCAAGTACAGTGCCTACTTGTTGCGATCCGTCGGCCAGCCCTATAGTACAGACGGCAGCACGTCAACGTAAACCCTATACATAAATATAACTACGACGCGCTGCGGAGTGTTAGAAAGAAAGTATCCTTGGCACGATTGGTGGAGTTTTCAACGTTTTTAAAATTGCCCAATGGTTGCACATACTAAAAATTGGGAGCCAATTATCATGTTTTACTAGGAATAAGCCACACCCACTCGCCCCTGCGCGTCCGCCGCTGCTCCCGAGTTTCCCCGATCCTTCACGAAATTAAACGAAAGTCACTCGTCCGTCAGTCGTCACAATTCACATCGTTAGTTTACGTCAGTCAGTTGCGTACGCATTTGGAACCCGTTAGGGTATATAAGTTCTGTGATTTGGAATCGTACTGTGTGCTGTGCTGTGCTGTGAACTTTCTTAAAACAATTTATAAATATAATGGCGCCTCAGTTGACGCAAATTCAAAGAGAGCGCATCATAGCGCTTCGATTGAGTGGATGCCGGGTGATAGATATTTGTCGGCAGACGGGCATAACGGTGAGTAATATTTTTTGTAATCATAATATTATAAAGGCTAATATTGAAAAAATGTATCAATGGTGTTTTTATACAGAATTTTCGAAATTAGTTAATGCTGCGCGCTGTTCCAAGCGTCACTAAAATGTAGAGTAACCGTGAAAGCTTAAATTCAGAGAAATAATTATACATAGGTAATGTAAACAGAATTCGATGAACTATTGTTTTTGATTCCATTTAGTCATGACTCATGACACATTCTAAACAAAAGTTAATCCAGTAGGTAGTGATTGGATTCTATAGTAAATATCTAAGCAATTACGCACTTTCTTTTTGTCCAGGGCCCAGGGGCTGCAGTCTCGACATTCATATGCTTTACGACCGAATTCGGTCGCAACTCGCAAAGTCCCGGATTGACAGGTGTAATGTATGGAGTGACAGGGCTTTGCGACCGAATTCGGTCGTAAAGCGATCGCTTTGAATGTCGAGACTGCAGCCCCTGCTTAGTTAGAATCTAGTTACCACGTTATCGCATTGGGTGTAACCCTGTAATGATAGCGATGTTTGTGTGTAATTAAACAACTTAATAACTTTATTATTGTAGTGTAGGGAATTATAAGTATTAATACATCTTTGCCTATTGTCATTGAGTAATAATGGGCAAATAAACTATAGCTATTTGTTTCGTTCCAGAAAAAATATGTTTACTTCTGGCTTCGGCGGTGGGAAGAAAGCGGAACCATAGAAGCCCATCGTCGCCAACTCTACGCGAGATCCACTACGGTACGACGGCAGACGCCGCACACTCTGCCGATCCTTTTCTGACCACACGAATAACATCAACTTCGTACAGGGTGAGTCCATCTGTAGCTTGTAATCATACCTTATCAGCTCAACTTATTCATCACTTTCATAAAATATGGTTTTCTTAAAAAGTGAATAACAAAATTGTGATTAAAATCATACCTACTACCTAATAGACATGTAGTAGGTAGTTGGAAGGGCGCTCGGCGCTCACGCAAACCGGATTGACGCGCGCCGCGCGGCCAGTCTGAATTGTTATTACTTACTACTTATTATTATTACCTACTATGTATTAGATACATCTTCAGTTCTTTACAACCCACCTCAACAAGGGTGGAAGTTCTCAATTCGATAAATTGTTTTTTTGTTTATGTTTATAATTTGAAGAATATTTTTTTACCGTCCCATACTCATAGTCTATTCAACTAATGCTTCAAATTGATGTTATTTCAAGTTGAACAAATATCAACTTTATTTCAATAGTTATTAGGTTGATTTTAGAGTGACTAGCACTACTAGACTAGCAGTAATAAAATGTTTGAAGTTGTTGCGTAAACTGAACTTTATAGTGTAGGACTTAAAGTTATTTTTCCATAAACTCATATTTGTTTACATTTTTCGCAAATAAATCGCGAATGCAGATTAGTTAAATTGGCCCGTACTATTTGTCATATTACGGAATCCTAGGTAAGTATTAAATTGACAAAATTTTCTTTGTTTTAGATTTCAATGGACACAGTCAGGAGGCGCCTTATGGACGCCGGAAGACCACTGCCGCGTGCACACCTGCAGGGTGGTGCAGGCGTGGTTCGCGGCACAGGATGACGTCATCCGCCTACCATGGCCTGCAAAGAGCCCCGACTTAAACTCAATCGAGAATCTATGGGGTCTCATGTTTCTCGATTAGGATGCTTCAGAAATCCGCAACAATGAAAACTTGCGGCGAGAAGCCCATACTACATGGGAGCAATTCAGAGGCAAGGACACCTGCTGGAACATGGTGGCCAGCATGAAGGACAGGCTGGTTGCCGTTTTAGACGCGCAAGGTGGTCCGACCAAATATTAAATACTTATATTATATTGTAAAGTATATATATTTTCATTTCATTTCAACAATCATTAAATTTTATAGTAATATTAATAAATAAATACCTATATTTGCTTAAATATTTGTATTGTTATGTTATTACAATTTTGCAGTATCTTCCAGGTATAGTTATTAGAGGTTAATTTACTTTTTATTTATAATTTAATTCAATCAAGTCATTATATTGTTTTGGCAACGCTTTATGCTCCCATGTAGTAGTATTTCATAACAACTGAAAGGCCGATCTTGGTGCGTATTTCTGAGGTCAAGTTTGGGCTCTTTTAGGTCATGGCATATTCTATGTCGCTAATAAGACCCGAGCGAACTTAGTTTAGTCTACAACACTATAGGCAGTATAAATTCAATTCACTCAATGTCACCGACACTGACACCGTGTCAGAACACTTAGACACTCGGTGTCGCAAGGTGTAGGTATTCGTTGAGTTTGTGTGTTCACACATACAGACACTGCACGGCGTATAGTGTCGTAGCCTAAACTTACCATTAGATGACGAACTCCGATTCTACGGCACTATTAAATAATGCACTTCAATCACCCGGGTTTCCGTTCACATTAAATAGTAGCACAGTTTTACAATCCATAAGTTAGGTATATTTTAATATTGTAATTACCTATTTTATTTATCAAAATAAAGGTATTTCCAACCACTGTTTCTCAAACGCTTATTCTTCTAAAAGCTTGTAATAAATAAATATTGTCTACTTATTTTTAATCTATTGTATAGTTTGGTTTTATAAATTTTGTTGTAAGTAGGTATATTTAAATTTAGAGTAGGTATAAGTTTATTTGTTTTCAATTAATATTAAATAAAAAGATTAAGATTATTATTCCCCATTTTATTTTGAGATTTTTTCGAACGTTCACACGCGTTCCCGTAGTAACCTATCCTATTCCTATGTCCTTTTCTGATAGGTACTCGTAGGTATGCAAAATTCCATGATGATCGGTTGTGTAGTTAAGGCGCCAAAAGCAGAGGTCGGAGCGCAGGCCACACCGCCAGCTTGGCGGGCGGGCGGGCGAGCCGAGCGAGGCATCGTTTCACCTTTTTTCATACTTGGGTTCACACCGCGAACTACAGAGATAAGCTACCGAAGTATGAAAAAAGGTGAAACGATGTTCGCCCGCCTAGCCCGCCCGCCCGCTAGCTGGCGGTGTGGCCTGCGCTTTATACGGGGCCCCGATGGCATATTTATTTATTACTTACTCAAAAAAACTTTTTTGAAAAAAAAAAACAATTGACTTCCAAAATTATATAAATAAATTTCGAAAGTCGGTGTCGTTTGGTTCGCATTTTCGTTGTTCGCCACCGGAAATTAAAGTTATTTTTCACTTTGTAGTGTCTTTTTTGGAAGTAGGTTTTTTTTTTTGTAAAAAAGTTTTTACTTTCGACTTCAAAAAAGGAGGAAGTTCTCAATTCAACGGTATGTTTTTTTTTTCTTGTGTGTTTGTTACGCGATTACTCCGCCAATTGTGAACCGATTTCCAAAATTCTTTTTTTGTTCGAAAGGAGATACTTCTGAAGTGGTCCCATAAAAATGTTATCAAAATCGGACAAGTGGTTTTTGAAAAATCAAAAAAATTATCACAACAAAAAATTGAAAAATAAAAACTTTTTTACAAAAAAAAAACAACTGACTTCCATAAAAACACTACAAAGTGAAAAATAACTTTAATTTCGGAAGTCTGCACCGACTTCCGAAATTAAAGTTATTTTTCACTTTGTAGTGTTTTTTTTTCACTTTTAAGTTGTAACTTTAACCAGTGATTTTAGTTTAAAAACCAAACTACTGAACCGTTTTTGAGGAAATTTATATGGGACCAATCTGAAAGTATATCCTAAAATTTTGGAAATCGGCTTATAAATAACGGAGTTCTGAGGTAACAAACATAAAAAAAAATACAGTCGGATTGAGAACCTCCTCCTTTTTTGAAGTCGGTTGAAAACGTCACTGTCCTTTTGTAAAAGACCCCACCAAGGTAGTTTGATATGGGCCCCATTACGGCTAGCTACGCCGCTGCGTGAAAACTGAAAGAGTAACAACTATACAAACTCACTTTCGCATTTTATGCGGCTTCACCCGAGTTCCCATAGGAATAGGTTCCTACGGGAACCCCTGCCCTTTTCTTTTCGAAAATCGAGTTGAATGGCGGCAATAGCAGAGGCGGCAGTCCACGGCTGGACATAGGTCCAGCTGTGGACTGCTATAGGCTGATGATGATGATGATGAAGTAACGATAATAATAGATTAGAATTTTATTTGAAAATTCATAATCTTCGAAATCGTATCTTATTAGTAGCGCAATAAGGTTGAACTTGCATGTAAAAGCAATTTCGGTAGGTATAGATAATTACGTTACTAAGTTCAAACTTATTATTTTAGTAGATAATAAGATCGTGTCGCGGACGTAACGTTAATCTCAAACACGGCGGACTGACAAGAGACTCTAAAGGTATAATTAATTGGCTAAACTTCACACAGGTTCGTGATGCGGTAAGTATCCATATTTATTTCAAAATTTCAAGGAGATTGTGTTATGGGCTTTCAGCAATAAAAGAGCAAGGAACGCAAGAAAACTGTTGACCGCCAGCCCGCCAGTAAGTAGGTAACAAAACCCGGAAAAGGTTATTACAAGCTGCTTGAAATGAAAAAAAATAATGTTTTTCTCACATCGGATTATACCTACCTGGCTACTTAACAACATTCATAATTGTGTAACGGTGTATACCATTCCTACCTACCTGTTTAAATGTAGGTAATACCTACCTACTTAATAATTATAGGTAATACATAGAAATAAATATGTAAAAAGGAAGGATTAAGAAGATATAATTTCAATAAAAATTGATTATCGTATCATTGCGCGGGCCGCCTGTTTTTATTACCATGCCAGTATTTCTATTCGATTCAATTCAAAAATATTCAACCTGCTACGCTATTTCTTATCGCATAGTGTCTTATTCTACACAACGACGCGCACACGCACACACCCTCACGTACGCGCTGCAGCACGAAATATTACGAGTAAGAACTGACAAAAAGCTATACATCTCTTTCGCACGATTCTCGCTGTTGTTGCTCATAACGCGTTCAAGGTCAAAGTGGGGTAACTTGATGTGCTGGCGACTGTACATCTCAAGCCGGTCGAAAACAGCGTTCAAGTCTTCCAGATGCTTGGGGAACGATTCCGACAGAACAATGACGTCATCTAAGTATGTTAACATGCAAACATCAGCCAGTCCCTTGCCAGACCTGAACCGATCCATAAGCCGCTGGAAAGTTGCTCCTGAATTCCTCAAACCCATTGGCATCCTTTTAAACCTAAAACAGCCGAGTGGGCTCACAAAAGCAGTCTTGTCGCGGTCAACCGGTTCCACAGCAATTTGAAAGTAACCTGATCGGAGGTCACAGGTCGTCATGAAACTGGTGTTCTTAGCTGCGTGGAGAACGTCTTCGATGCGTGGAAGTGGGTAGCGATCAGGCTCCGTTACAGCATTCAGCTTCCTGTAATCTACACATAGCCGAACCCCTCCATCCTTCTTCGTCACGAGGACCACGTTGGCGGCCCAAGGTGAATCGCATTCTTCGATCACGTCAGTATCCAGTAACTTCTGCAACTCCTGTTCCAGCATCGCTCTCTTACTAGGAGACATCCGGTAAGGCGGTGAGGCGATGGGTTCCTGATGCGGGTCTATCTTCAACCGGTGCGTGACGTACCTTTGCGAAGCGGTCGGACCTCTTCAACAGAAATGCGTTCAGTTGGATCCTCTGATCTGCTGTTAACTTGGTCCCTTCATCATCCCTCAGCACAAGGTTTGATGCTTCCACCTTCATCAGCTCCATCTGGCTGCCAGTAGGTAAGTCAAAGCTGGTGATAAACGGACGCCAGTGTTCCGGCTCATCGTTAAAACACCAGCTGCTCTGTGGTAAGTCCAACAGGATACTTGCTTTCATGATAAAGTCTCTACCTAGCAATGTTCGGGTTTGCGCGTCCGGCAAAACTATAAACGTGATAGGTATAACATGGTTTTCTAATATAACGTCAGTATCACACTCAAGTACAGTGCCTACTTGTTGCGATCCGTCGGCCAGCCCTATAGTACGTAACGTTTTCTTAAAAACAACGCCGGCCCTAAAAAGTAAGTCGTATAGCATGGGGCCTGCAATGGAATGTGTGGCCCCCGTGTCTAAAATAGCTACCCCTTTACGATTCGCGACCTGAATTTCCACCAACGGCCGCGGATCGTCGGAATCGGCTACCTGAGCTCTAAAAAAATCCGACTTGCTTGAAGTCGACGCGCCTTTGCAGTTACTGCATTTTGAACGCACCACTCCCAGCTGACCACACCACATAACGCGTACATCCGTAACAACGTAACTCAGTACTTTTGCTCGACTTATTAGAAGGGTCAGTGACCTTTCCGTCCTTCTTATCCTTATTGCGGCACTCGTCTACCGTATGACCGAAAAACTTGCAATAAGTACACTTTGGCCTAGCACGCCTTTGCCCATCACTATTGTTATTATTTTTCACGTTTAACGCGTGCGAGTCAGACGGCCTAACGACACGTTGATTAGTACTCGACGTCACCTATGGTTTTCGTTGGGTTAACGTTTGCGTTCGAACATTCCTGCGCGGCGACAGGAGGGTTATAGATTACATTGTCGCTATTGTTATAACAATGGGTAGAAGCACTTACCTCCGCCAACGACTCCTCGACTAACCTGGCCTTCGCTATTAGCTGATCCAGCTCATGCACCGCGTCACGAGTCACTCGTTTTCTTATTCTACGATCTAACAATCCGTAAACTATGTCTAACATCATCACTTCCGGCACATCATACGGTAACTTCATTATTAAAGCGCGCACTTTGCTAATAAATACGTCGGCCCGTTCACTATTTTGTTCGGTACAGAAAATCTCACGAAGGATTTTATATCCTGGTCGTGGCACTCCGTACATCCCTCGAAGACGTTGCAGCGCGTCGGACCACGACGCTATCGACGACTTTATGCCCTGCCACCAGACGGCGGCCTCGCCAACTAGCAGCATAGGCAGCCCCCGCAGAGCGTGCTCGTCGCTGACGTTGGTGCAGTCGCGGTATACCTCGATAGCGTCGATGAATGCCTCGAGCTCTTCGGCGTTCTTCGATGACCCGTCAAAACGCGCCGTACACTTTGCGAAGTTACCCGACCACCGCGCGGTATCACGCGTATCGGGTATCCGTGGTGATGATGTGCACGGTTCATCCTTATTCGCCAGTATGCTCTCAATGAGAATGCGATTTGTTTCCGCTTGGTTTCTTGTAATGTTGCACACAAGAGTCTGAAGCATCTCTTCAGACATGGTGATGTTCGGAGATGGTGACGTTGATGCGACCACCGTTCTATTTTGCTCCGCGTCCGTGTCGGATCCCGACCCACCATCTCTTCCAGTACGTTTTTTTGTTGGCTTCGGCGGCATGGTAACGGTAGGGCACTACCTCTGCTGTTACTCGCTCGAACAACACGGGTGATGGTTATATGGGTGGTAGTATGTAACGAACGACGTATTCGTTACAAATCCGTTGCACCAAAATAAATGTTGACTGTACTCTTTGGTTCGCGCCAAAACACTCCGCGCGGTAAATTCCTTCGCGCGCGCGTTCGTTCGCGTCGGTTAAAATTTTTGGCGGGAAGCACAATTTTTGGCGGGAAGAATGGACTCGCCCGAAGTTTTGTCGATTGTTTTTTGCACTGTTTGTGGAGATATTTATAAAAAGCACTATCGGAAAGGGTTCACAGTATGTGTTAGCACGATAGGTTTTAACACTTATTGTCACTGTTATGGATTTAACGAGTTTTTCACTGAAAACTTGGCCACGAGTTGGGCGACACTTGTAAAGGTTTTTCTCAGGGTGTGTGTTGGAATTAGTTCATTGGAAACGCACGTTTAACAGTAAAAGTAGGTATATAATCAAAAGTAAAACACAGTGAAAGGCACAAACAGGATAAATATAAATAAAACAATCAAAGACTTATGAGCGGGTCGCGATCGTGACGTACGGACTCGCGATCCTTCGTCCACTGTCGGTTGGCGGGGGTGCGAGGTCGCGGGCGGAGGTCGCATCTCCCGTTTGCCGCACTTAAGGGCAAGTTCGAACGCATACGTTAAGGGTATGCTACATCCTACTAATATTATAAATGCGAAAGTTTGTATGTATGGATGTATGGATGTTTGTTACTCTTTCACGCAAAAACTACTGAACAGATTTTGACGAAATTTAGCACACAGATAGTTTATAACCAGGATTAACATATAGGATACTTTTTATCCCGACATTCCCACGGGATCGAAACTTATGCGGGTGAAACCGCGGGGCGCAGCTAGTAATTATATATTTTCAGCCTCTAAAAGCAGCAGTTAGCTTTCAAAATATTATTTATATTATTTGAATTCATTACTAAAAATAATTTTCTTACTATTTTTTGGGTTAGGGGGAAACTGGCCTCTGGTCCGCGGCCCACATTACACGGATTAGGAACAGTAGTGGAAAACTCGGCCGAATCAGAAGAGCCGGGCCAGAATACCATGGGAAAAAAGTATCGTAGTTAAATCGACCCATTGGGATTTAATGTCATTAAAATGAAAAAAAAAGGTGCGAAATATCAGAATATGCATACTTTATTATATATATCTACGAGTATGTTCGTACTATGTGATTACTTTACTGTTTTATGGAAAATCATCATTAATGTTTAAGATTTGATTATTGTATTCAGTTCATGGCTTTTTACATTGAAAAGTAGCAAACTGAATACAATAATCGTGAGCGTCAAAATGGCGGTATCAAGTCTCCAATTTAAAATGTATCACATTAAAATGTTTGTACTACATATGTACTAATTGTACCCTTAAGAAGACATTTGTACCTCTAAAGGTAAAGGAAGTATGTCAAGACATCCCTGGTCCCGCCACTTTGATATCAAAGTGGCGGTACCTTCTGGAAGCGCTACTCAGAGGCAGGTAATTCACACCCGAAGACTTAGTACTACATATGTACGGGTATATACTCAATTTTCAATACAATTGTAAGTGCCAAATTCAAGTTATGTGATTAAAACACTGGTCCCGCCAATTTGATGATTCATGTTATCGCTGATTTCATATGAAAATCTTTAGAGCTCGTGCAAAATCAAATGTGGAAATTTAGTACGTCCTAAGTACATGAAAGTGTGTAATTTCCATATTCATAACCTAAGTAAATCAAAAGTTATCTATCATTCATCGTTTAATCGTATCATTTATCTTTGAAATGGACACGTCTATGCAGAAATGAAACAAGCAATCTTCATAATTCTGATATATTTTGATCAGTGGGAACCCTAGTGTCGGCGACGAGACCCTATCTGGGTACCAGGGCGCAAGTAGTGGAGGGACCGCTACAAAGAAAACGTAATGTAAATAATTCTATGTTCATAGTTAAAACTTTAAAGAGATTTATTTTATGTTTTCTAAATTCTAATTAGTATTTGTTGTCGATATTTGTTATTAGATTTTGTATCTCGAACGAATAAGACTGTTTTTGAAAGGATTCCAATAAGTAAAATTTTTGTTCATATATAATTACGTAACTTGGAAAATCACTTTTTTGTTTATGGGTAGATTTTAATAATTTTTGTTTTAAATGAAAGGTCTAGATATAAAACCTATAATACCGTTTGAATTATAAAAATCGGACCACGGGTTCCAAAGTTATAAAGAATTTTTTATAATCAAAATGTACCAAGTTAAGAATTTGAACAGTTTTTCTTCTAGAAACTTTTTATTATGAATAATTAAGTTAATTATTAAGCTGTAATTAGGTTAAGGATTATGTAAGGAATATTATATGTGAAAATTGTAAGGAAATAATAAGGAAAAATAAATAAAACAAGGGCTTGACAGATTTCGGCTTAGCGAAAATTACGGTAAAAAAGGGCTCAAAATACACGGTCCGCCTTAAGGGAACTTAGGCCGGTATAAATAGAGCGCAGTTTTTGACGAAAAGTCAGTCGCAGCTCAGCCGTCGAAGAGGCAACACTACAAGCAAGAAGCCGAAATCTGCAAGCAAATATCAACAAGAAAATCTTCTTTTATTCACCGCCTCTTCGCTGCCCGTCTCTAAGAAGCCCTTCCTAGTAATTGTACAGACTACGCATTCAGGGGTGCGTGGGACGTATGTTACCAGCGGAGTCACCCGACTCAGAAGTAGTACATCAGAGCATACGTCAAAACGTGGGAGACTGTCCCAGGTACGACCGTAGGTACTGGACGAACCCCGGTTGTCCGTTTCAATTGGTCCTTCGAGCGTCGGATCCCTGCAGAAGAAGCCAGAAGAAGCCAGAAGAGGCCAGAAGATAAGAAGACTGCAAGATGCCAGTAACCAGGTCACAGAAGGATGCCCCCTCACGCCCCCCGTCCCGTCCTACCAATGAGGACGCGACAGTCGAAGCGTCAGGGTCAGAAGGGGTCACGTCTGCGTCAGCGTCAGCATCAGCGTCATCAGAAGCTACAACAGCCTCATCGGGCACGAACACTTCTTCGGGTACAACGACAACGGAGGGGACCACGACAACAGAGACAACGGTTGAAACTGTGACCACGGCATCATCCAAGAAGGATGAACAGAAGAAGGATGCCAAACAGAAGGAAACGACTAAGAAGACCCCAGAAGATGTCCCGGAAAAGGGTGTTCGCAGTACAGCTGCAACCTTGAAGCCGAAGGGGGTCAGTCGTCGTGCCAGGTCTACGAAGACCACGAGCTCCTCGGCCAGAAGACGCGAGCTGGAAGCCAGAGAAGAATTAGCACGTCTGGAGCTGAAGCAAGCACAGGCTGCGGCGAAGCTAGCCCGTGTCAGACTGGAGATGACACAATATGAAGATGAGGACTCCGTGGTTGATGATGAAGACCAGGAAGAAAGAACAGCACAGGTGCAGAACTGGATCGAGTCATCAGTACTGGAAGATAGCAACAAGGAACAACCAGAGCGACGAGGTCAACACACCACAGAAGAGCCACAGAAGATGAAGCCTGAAGAGAACTCTTCAACGAAAGGAGCTACGATCGAGATTCAAGCACTGGCGACTGCGTTGAAAGAAGCCTTTTCCACAAGAGGAGGACCAGCAGCACAGCCAAGGTACATCCACGAGCTACCCTACTTCGACGGCAACAGCAGCGAGTGGTTGGCCTTCAAGGTTGTCTATGAAGATACAGCACCGATGTTCAACGAAGTCCAGAATATGGCACGCCTAAGAAGAGCACTGAAGGGCAACGCAAGAGAAGCCATCAAGAGTCTGCTATACTCTGAAGCCTCTCCATCAGAAGTGATGCAAGCCCTCAGAAGAAGATACGGAAGACCTGATGCGCTGGTACTGGCAGAACTGGAGAAGGTCAAGACACTACCGAAGATTTCAGAAAATCCAAGAGACATCTGCATCTTCGCGAGCCAGATCAACAACAGCGTAGCAGCAATAAAAGGACTGAAGAAACCACAGTACCTGCATTCACCGGAGATGGTGAAACAAATCACAGAGAAGATGCCGACGGTTCTCAAGTTCCGATGGTACGACTTCACAGCAGCATCAGAAGAAGGCGACTTCTCCAACCTAACGCTGGTATCCAGGTTCCTGAACACAGAAGCAGACAAATGTGGAGCATTCGCAACATCAGAAGAGAAAAGCGGATTCAAGAAGACCAATCGTCAAGCAACGCATTCAACGAAGGAAAAGAACTTCAAAGAAAAGGATACAAGACAACAAGAGAAGACCTGTCCCATGTGTGAGGGCGAACATTTTCTTGTCGAATGTCAGAAGTTCCAGAGGATGTCGGTGCAAGAACGGTGGGCGATGGTCAAGAAGAATCGCGTCTGCTTCAAATGTCTACAAGGAAAACACAGGAAGGAGAGTTGCAGAAAACCACCATGCAAAGAATGCAAGAGGTGGCATCATCATCTGCTGCACGTCGAGTCAGAAGAAAGGACCTCGGAGGGAAGAAGAATTGAGACACCACAAGAAGAGAGAAGTGTCCCGGCATCAGTGAATGCAGTCAACAACGCAAGAGCATACCTGAAGATCGTTCCAGTAGAAGTCTTCGGGTCGAAAGGATCCAAAAGAATATTGGCCCTTATGGATGAAGGATCAACCGTGTCACTTCTGGATGAGAAGGTGGCACAAGAAGTCGGCGCTCATGGAAACAAGGAGGAACTGGTCATCGAAACAGTGGGAGGCAGGCTGATAAGGAAGAAGGATTCTCAGATGCTGGACCTCACAGTGAAAGGAATCCATCAAGAAGTCAAGAAGACACTGAGGAGAGTCCGCACCATCGACGACCTAAAGCTTGCACCACAGTTCCTAGATAAGAAGAAGATTCAAGACTATCAACATTTGAAGAAGATCGCCGACTCTCTATATTATGAAGGGGAGTCACCACAACTGCTCATCGGTCAAGATAATTGGGAGTTAATCGTGACTCAAGAAGTGAAGAGAGGAAAACCAGGAGAACCAGTTGCTTCAAGAACAGGACTTGGATGGGTGCTCCACGGGTCAGACATCGGAGGTGCGAAACCGGTACACTTCCTGAACACATGTCTACATGTCAGCACACCAGAAGAAGAGATGCATCAAGCCATCAAGGATCACTTCGCGATCGAAGCACTTGGTGTGCAACCAAGAAGACCTACTACAGATTCAGAAGGAAGAGCACTCACCATCCTAGAAAAGACCTGCAGAAGACTCGAAGACGGTCGATTCGAAGCTGGACTTCTATGGAAGAACGAAGAAGAACAAATGCCAGAGAGCTACACGTCTGCCAGGAACCGATTAATCAACATCGAAAAGAAAATTGACAAGAATCCTGAATTGAAGGCAGAATACGGCAAGCAGATCCAGCACCTAATCGACAACAAGTACGCAGAAGAAGCACCTGATGAACAAGAAGACTCAAAGAAATTATGGTACCTCCCTCATTTCTCCGTGGTTCATCCATTAAAGAAGAAGATAAGGATAGTATTCGACGCTGCAGCCAAGTCAAAAGGAAGAAGCCTCAACGACGCTCTGCTGCCTGGACCGGATCTACTACAGTCGCTCTTCGGTGTTCTACTAAGGTTTCGACAAGGACCCCTAGCAGTGGCAGCCGACATCAAGGAAATGTTTCTACAAGTTCGTATCAGGCCGGAAGACAGAAACAGCCTGAGGTTCCTGTGGCGTGGAGATCAGCGTGACGTATCGCCGAAAAAGTATAGGATGACATCGGTTATCTTCGGTGCAACATCATCTCCGAGCACAGCTATCTACGTGAAGAACCGAAACGCAGCGGACTACAAGGAACAGTATCCAGAGGCAACAAGGGCAGTCGAGCTGAACCACTACATGGACGACTACTTACACAGCTTCCATTCAGAAGAGGACTTCAGAAAAATAACAGCGCAGGTGGACTTCATACACAAGAAGGCAGGCTTCGAACTCAGAGGATGGGCATCAAACCAACCTGAGTTGCTGCAAGGCGTGAAGACTGAAACAACCGAGAAGACAGAAGTGGACCTTGGTGAGAAGGAAGAAAAAACACTAGGACTACGCTGGTTCACAGAAAGGGACTCCATCGGCTTCCGAGCAAACCTCCGGAACACTCCAGAAGAAATAGCAAAGGGTTTCAAGGTGCCTACGAAGAGAGAAGTCACCAGCGCAGTGATGTCGACTTTCGATCCATTAGGATTAGCATCACCGGTCCTCGTCCAAGGAAAGAAGCTACTTCAGAATGTATGGCGAAGCGGCGTCGGTTGGGATGAAGAAATCGAAGAAAAGGAACACGAGGCTTGGAAAACATATCTAGAAAAGATGAAGCTACTACAAGATCTTCAGATCCCAAGATGTCTGGCGCCACATCGCACCGAGGGGGAGTTGCACACGTTCACAGATGCGAGCGAAACAGCGTATGCAACCACAGTCTACTGGAGAACAGAAGATACAAACGGAACATACCACGTCAGCTTGGTGGCAGCGAAGGTACGAGTGACGCCATTGAAGCCGGTATCGATCCCAAGACTGGAGCTACAGGCAGCCCTCCTTGGAAGCAGATTAGCACGTGCAGTAGAAGAAGAAATGGATCTAAAGATTGTAAAGAAAACATTCTGGACAGACTCCAGCATCGTGCTCTCCTGGATCAAGACAGACCCGAGAACCTTCAAAACGTTCGTGGCTCACCGTCTAGCCGAAATAGAAGATCTCACCAGGCCTCAAGATTGGAGATGGGTGCCTACAGCACAGAACCCGGCAGATGATTCGACACGCGACGTACCAGAGAACTTCGACTGCAATCACCGATGGTACACCGGCCCTGAATTCTTAAGAAAAGAAGAAACCTACTGGCCTGAAGCAAGAACATTCAAGAAGGAAACCACCGGCGAAGAGAAGACAAAAGACGTCGCGATAACAGCCAGCATCACTCACCCATCGCCAGATCCTGAGAGGTTTTCATCATGGAAGAGACTTTGGCGAGCCACAGCAAGAGTACTGCAGTTCATACAACTCTGCAGAACAAAAGAAAAGGTCAATGTCAGCAAAGAAGATCCCGTCTGGAAAAACACGAAAGGAAAGAAGAAGAAAACTGTCGAGAAACGACAACAGTCTTCAAGAAAGAAAATGGAAAGGAACTACGTACCGTTAAGCATAGACTTGCTGGAACAAGCTGAGACTTTGCTACTGAAAGGAAGTCAAGAGAGAAGCTTCAAAGAAGACATCAGACGTCTGGAACAAGGGAAGCAGCTAGAAGGAAGCAGCAAGTTGAAGAGGCTCGACGTGGTACTAGAAGAAGGTCTTCTGCGTTTGAAAGGAAGAATCGACGCAATACAGGGCGTAACCAGAGACTACAAACGTCCCATAGTGCTCGATAGCAAGGAGAAGATAACACAACTCATCATCGAAGAGTTCCACTGCCGTTTCAACCACGGAAACTACGCAACAGTGATGAACGAAGTAAGGCAACGCTTCTGGGTACTGGGACTGAGGTCAGCAATCAAATCAGTTCAGCATCAATGTCAGTGGTGCAAAACGAAGAAGGCAAGACCCCAAGAACTACCAACGGGCAACTTACCCAAAGAAAGATTGATGCACAGTAACCCTCCCTTTACGTGCACCGGGGTAGACTACTTCGGCCCAATGATGATCACCGTAGCAAGACGTCAAGAAAAGAGATGGGGTGCTCTATTCACATGCTTAACTACAAGAGCTGTGCACATTGAGCTCACTCCTTCCCTCTCCACCGACAGCATGATCATGGCGCTACGACGATTCGCCGCAAGAAGAGGAATGCCGAAGACCATCTACTCCGACAACGGAACCAACTTCGTCGGCGCAAGTAAAGAACTGAAAGAAGCATTAGACAACCTGAAGAAAGAAGACCTCACCTCAGAAGCAGAGAAGATCGGCGTGCGGTGGGTGTTCATCCCTCCTGGTGCGCCCAACATGGGAGGCGCATGGGAGCGTTTGGTGCGATCAATAAAAACCGCACTGAACGCCACGCTCAACGAAAAGCATCCACGAGAGGAGGTCTTACATACCCTCCTACTAGAGGCCGAGCACATAGTCAACTCTCGGCCTCTCACCCACCTCTCCGAGAACCCTGAGGAGGAGGCACTCACTCCAAATCACTTCCTCCTCGGGCGATCCTGCGGCGCAACGAGAATCGGCAGCTTCAAAGACGACGAGCTCGTGGGCAGGCACACCTGGAAGACAACGCAGCGACTTGCCGACCACTTTTGGCAACGTTGGCTGCGAGAATATCTGCCCACTCTGCTGCCAAGAAAAACGACGGGAAGGAGCAGCGCCACAGATCTGCACGTCGGGGACGTCGTCCTGATCGTCGACCACAGCCTACCAAGATGCACCTGGCCGCGCGGCAGAATTCAGCGGGTGTATCCGGGACCAGACGGGCGGACCAGAATCGTCGACATCGAGACACGAGGTGGAGTGCTGAGAAGACCCAGTTCGAGAGTGGTGCTGTTGGTGCCGGGAGTCTCGCCGAGCCAGAAGGACGGTGCTGCGCACGAGGGGGAGAATGTCGGCGACGAGACCCTATCTGGGTACCAGGGCGCAAGTAGTGGAGGGACCGCTACAAAGAAAACGTAATGTAAATAATTCTATGTTCATAGTTAAAACTTTAAAGAGATTTATTTTATGTTTTCTAAATTCTAATTAGTATTTGTTGTCGATATTTGTTATTAGATTTTGTATCTCGAACGAATAAGACTGTTTTTGAAAGGATTCCAATAAGTAAAATTTTTGTTCATATATAATTACGTAACTTGGAAAATCACTTTTTTGTTTATGGGTAGATTTTAATAATTTTTGTTTTAAATGAAAGGTCTAGATATAAAACCTATAATACCGTTTGAATTATAAAAATCGGACCACGGGTTCCAAAGTTATAAAGAATTTTTTATAATCAAAATGTACCAAGTTAAGAATTTGAACAGTTTTTCTTCTAGAAACTTTTTATTATGAATAATTAAGTTAATTATTAAGCTGTAATTAGGTTAAGGATTATGTAAGGAATATTATATGTGAAAATTGTAAGGAAATAATAAGGAAAAATAAATAAAACAAGGGCTTGACAGATTTCGGCTTAGCGAAAATTACGGTAAAAAAGGGCTCAAAATACACGGTCCGCCTTAAGGGAACTTAGGCCGGTATAAATAGAGCGCAGTTTTTGACGAAAAGTCAGTCGCAGCTCAGCCGTCGAAGAGGCAACACTACAAGCAAGAAGCCGAAATCTGCAAGCAAATATCAACAAGAAAATCTTCTTTTATTCACCGCCTCTTCGCTGCCCGTCTCTAAGAAGCCCTTCCTAGTAATTGTACAGACTACGCATTCAGGGGTGCGTGGGACGTATGTTACCAGCGGAGTCACCCGACTCAGAAGTAGTACATCAGAGCATACGTCAAAACGTGGGAGACTGTCCCAGGTACGACCGTAGGTACTGGACGTACCCCGGTTGTCCGTTTCACCTAGTTACGTAGTTTGTATTTGACGAGAATAATTAACTCATAACCGTTTCTATAAGTTATGAGAAAATATAATTGAACTTGGGGGTAGATTGCGTTTCAACCATACTGTTTTTGCGGCGGAACCGTGTTGTCATTCTGTATGTGAATGCGTTTGATAACAAAAGTTAATTGTTGTAATATTGCCTATTTTAATATCCGTATTAACGTGAGCGACATAAATAGTATATTTTGTTAGCTATGCGAAGGATTCAGAATGCGAATAAGGATTTAGAATGCGAAGGAAGAAGACAATGAAGAGAAAAATACAAACAGGAAGGAAAAGTATAGTGCTGTTGGAAGACCAAAAAAAGGTATTTGAAAATAACAAATCATCTTTTATTCACGGAATACCATCATCGAATGACGTAGTGTTTACTGATATTAGTAGACAACCAAATTTTAAAATGACCCCGAAATGTTTATACCTGTCGGTAAAACGCAATTTTTTTTTTTTTTTATGTAACTGAATCTTTAACGGATAGCGATAGTAACGATAAGGAAATAGAACATGATGAAAGTAGTGACTATGATGATGATAAATTGCCTGTAAAATCTGAACAAATACAAGTTATAGGTACTTACTTGAAAGAAAGAAAGAAAGAAAATACATTTATTTGGCACAAACTAAAAGACACAATACATCAGATACATACATCAGATAAAACAAACAATAAAAAAAAGGATTAAATAAAAGTGTGAAGTCCGATGTAAGAAATTAATTGCACATAGTTGGATCAATATATCAATTATTTTATCAAAAACATTTTGGCTTGTTTCATTTCTGCATAGATGTGTCCATTTCATAGATAACGATGAATGATAGATAACTTTTGATGTACTTAGGTCATGGACATGAAAATTACACACTTTCATGTACTTAGGACGTACTAAGTTTCCACATTTGATTTTCCACGAGCTCTAACGGTTTTCATATGAAATCAGCGATAACATGAATCATCAAATTGGCGGGACCAGTGTTTTAATCACATAACTTGACTTTTGCACTTACAATTGTATTGAAAATTGAGTATATACCTGTACATATGTAGTACTAAGTCTTCGGGTGTGAATTACCTGCCTCTGAGTAGCGCTTCCAGAAGGTACCGCCACTTTGATGTCAAAGTGGCGGGACCAGGGATGTCTTGACATACTTCCTTTACCTTTAGAGGTACAAATGTCTTCTTAAGGGTACAATTAGTACATATGTAGTACAAACATTTTAATGTGATACATTTTAAATTGGAGACTTGATACCGCCATTTTGACGCTCACCAATAATCAAATCTTAAACATTAATGATGATTTTCCATAAAACAGTAAAGTTCCGGTTACTATAATGGCAAATCATAACTGAAGGTTTATTTCAAACTTAGGTTTAAAAAAAAAGTTGTCTTTTAAGCGATATGAGTTAGTTTAATAATGTTTTTTGGTTAATTTTTGTTTAATAGAAATAGTTGGTTGAACTACTATTGGTCAAGCGGCGTGAATGAAAAACATGACGTGGTTTAAAAAGATGTTTAAATGTGCATGCATAAAGAATTCAATCCCTTGGCACATTTTTAAGACAGGTTATACAAAGACGCAAATTATTATTTTGGACTATACAGTGTGGCGATTAGGTTATCACATGAATTGAAACCACGTATTCTACATAACGTACTATATTAAACATACACAATTAAAAGAATTAATAACAATTAACATTTTAGTTGTTAGGGCCATAAATAAAAGATGGTAGGTAGTAACTTCGTTTGCTTCGAGTGGACTGTATATTCAATATAATTAAATTATGGGTTTTCAATAGTGCATAAGTGCAATGCGAGCTTCTGTCTGAGAGTCCTGTGTGAGAGTGGTCCGGGGCGCCCGCGCGACTGCCGACAACGCGGGCCGTGGGCGCCTCTGATTCGCCAGCGTCGAAGGTCGCGTAGGTGTCGAGCTGCTATTGGCTGGCCGCTGCTCGCGACACGGGTGTGAAGGCTGCGACTGGTGTGCTTGTCTATGACCGCAGTGTCATAGACATTCTGCCGGGCCGCAAATGAGTGGGCATATGCGGTTGAATGCTCTTCGGATAGTGCCTGTGTTTGTCTGGATATCAGCCACCCTTGTGACTCCGTCAGGCCCTGGGTGGAGCTGTGTTACTCGCCCAAGGACCCAGCGGGCAGGTGGGAGGGCGTCGTCCTTGATGACGACCAAGGTGCCTTCTGTCAGCTGCCCCGACGACTTCTTCCATTTTGTTCTGATCTGAAGCTGAGAAATGTATTCCTTGTAGAATCGTGACCAAAAATGTTGGCGCAGGAGCTCTACCCGTTTGTATCTTGGTAGACGCAGTGGATTGCAGTCAGCCAGTGGAGGATGGGGTAGAACAGATAATGATCGACCAATCAAGAAATGGAATGGAGTGAGGGCAGTTAGATCAGACGGGTCTGAGGAAAGAGGCGTTAATGGCCTTGAATTTAAAATGCCTTCAATTTGGCATAACACTGTGTACATCTCTTCGTATGTGAGATGAGCTGAGCCTAGGACTCGCCTAAGATGATGCTTTGTTGATTTGACTGTGCTTTCCCATAACCCACCAAAGTGTGGAGAATATGGGGGAATAAAATGAAAAGTGATGCCTTGTTCTGCTGTACTGTCGCTGATTGAGTTCCGATTCTCTGCTAAGAATCTTGTGATAACATTGGACGCTCCCACAAAGTTAGTGCCATTGTCTGAATATATGTGAGTAGGTTTACCTCTGCGGCTAATGAATCTATTTAGTGCTGCTAAATAAGATTCCTTCGTCAAATCGGTAACTAGTTCAAGATGTACCGCTTTTACTGCAAGGCATACGAATATGCAAATGTATGATTTTATTAACTGACTACCACGCCCCTTGCGGTTATTGATCATGATTGGCCCAGCGTAATCCACACCAACATTATTGAATGCAAAATCTGAATGCATGCGTGGCTCAGGTAAATTACCCATGATTGGTGTAATTGTTTTCCCTTGAAAGCGTCTACATGTAGTGCATGATTGTACTGTTTTTCTAGCTAGGTTGCGACCACTGATGGGCCAGTATGTTTCACGTATGTGGGCGAGTAGCAGCTGTGGACCAGCATGGAGAAGTGTTCTGTGGTAAGTAGAGAAAATTAGTTTGCAAATGTGATGATTAGCATGTAAAAGTATTGGAAACTTTTTATCATGATGAAATCGCGAATTAGCGAGCCTGCCACCCACGCGCATGACGCCGCCGGGCTGATCAAAGAATGGATTTAATGAACTTAGTCTGTTTTTTACTGGTAATGTATTAGTTGATGAAAGTAATTCATATTCATTAGAAAATGAATTTAATTGTGATATTTTTACTAATTTTAATTTAGCTTGATATAACTCTTCTGTTGTCAATGAAATAAAGTTGTCTGAAGCTGAATTACTTTTCTGTGTTTTATTTCTACTGTTGTTTATGAAACGTAGTAAATAAGCAGTTATGCGTGTTAATTTTGTAAAATTGGAATAATTGTAAATAAACGAATTGTTATCTATCTGTGTGTAACACTGAGTTGTGTTTTTGTGGTTCTGGGGTTTTGTTTCTGGCAGGTCAGAACAGTTGCTGTTATGCCTAGGTGGTGTTGGCCAGCTGATGTCATCATCCCTGAGAAAGTCTGGACCAGAAAACCACATGTCTGAATGTATGAGCACTGATGCTGTGACACCGCGAGATAGGAGATCTGCGGGGTTCTGCTTTGTAGGTACATATCGCCATGTATAGTTGTGTGTAATTGATTGTATTTCTTCGACTCTGTGACTTACGAATGCGTTTAGCTTGTGAGGTGACAGTTTTATCCAGGATAAAACTATCATTGAGTCACTCCAAAAGAAACAGTCTGAAATGATGTGTGAATTGCGGAGTGAGTTAATGACCTTTCGGTAAAGGCGAACAGCTGTGAGTGCTGCACAAAGTTCTAAGCGAGGAATCGTTAATGTTTTTAGTGGGGCTACTCTGCACTTAGCTGTTAGTAATTGTACATACACCTCACCCTTTGTAGTGTTTGTACGGACGTATACACATGCGCCATAAGCATTTTGAGAGGCATCACAGAATATATGTAGCTGTATATGTTTGGGTGAATCATAGAAAACTCTTCTCGGTATGACTAATTGTTTCAAAGCTGATAGTGACTGTATGAACTTTTTCCAAAGTACTTCAATTTCATGAGGGACACAGCTATCCCACTGCAAGTTTAGTGACCACATTTTTTGCATTATTAATTTTGCTTCTAAACCTGAAGGACTTAGGAGGCCCAGTGGGTCAAATATTTGGCCAATGACTGACAATATTTTTCTTTTGGTAAAGTTGTCATTGATCGAGTTTTCTATGTATGTTGAGTATGTGATTGTATCCTGACTTTGTGTCCAATAAATACCTAATGTTTTTGATGTGTCTTTTGTACCTAAATTGATCTTGCTTTGTAGTGTATCTGATGATAAGTTTGCTTTCTGTAAAATGTCTTGATCATTCGATTGCCATTTTCTGAGTGGAAACTGTGCTGATTTTAGGGCTGAATTTACTGACATTGCTATGGCTGCCAAGCGAGATTTCGAGTCAGACCCTGTTAGTAGGTCGTCACAGTAGAAATCCCGCATGATTGTCTCTGATACTTCTTTGTCATATTGGCAGTCCAACCCGACTTGTCTGATGCAACGTGTGGCAAGGTAGGGTGCCGAAGCTGTCCCATATGTCACTGTGTTCAATGTGTATGTGCTCAGCGGTTTTGATTCATCGAAACGAAATACTATTTGTTGTAATGATCGTTGGTTTTCTGTAACTTCGATTTGCCGGTACATTTTTTCAATATCGGCTGATATTATGTATTTGTGTTGTCTAAATCTTATGAGAATTGATATCAAGTCATCTTGAACTACTGGTCCTATTATTTGAATATCATTAAGTGATATTTTGTTTGATGTGCGCGCCGATGCATCAAAAACTGCTCTAAATTTTGTTGTAGTACTGCTGTTGCGTATTATACCATGATGTGGTATGTAATATGAAGGTGTCTGTGTGTTTCTGTTTGTGTTTTTGTTCATGTGACCTAGGTCTAGATATTCCTGCATGAAAGTTAAGTACTGTTGTCTGTATTTTGGGTCTGATTTGAATCGTTTTTCTATGTTTAGAAAACGATTCTTTGCCTGATTGTATGACTGGCCTAAACATTCTGGTGATTGTTTAAATGGTATGGTTACAACAAATCTCCCATCATCATTGCGAGTTGTGGTTGATTTGAATGTTTCTTCACATGACTGTTGAGTAATCTGAGATATGTCTGTAGGAGTAGAAATGTTTTCCAATTCCCAAAATCTGTTTATGTTGTCTGTGATCTGATTAGTGAAGAATGATGAGTTCTGAGTTGTGTTCTGAGTCTCAATGTCTGTGATGCAGCCTGAAATCAACCATCCTAAGTCTGTTGCTTGTAGAATTGGTTGCTGTTTACCTAAGTGTATTTTTCGAGTGCCTATGACCTGCCAGAATATGTCTGCACCTAGCAACAAGTCAATAGGCGCTGGAATGTTGAAGTCTGGATCTGCTAATTGTATGCCACTTGGTATCTGAATAGAGTGTCTGTGAATGTATGTGTGTGGCACTGAGTTGGAAATCTGATTGATTACAAGACACAATGTTTTTGTGCTGTAATTATTGTTGTGGGCTGATTGTATCTGAATGTTGATATTTTCTGTAATGTTGGTGCATTGATTGTTAATGCTAGCGACTGTGGTGTCAATGTGATTGGTGGGTAAGCGTAGTTTTGAGCACAGGTGCCTAGTGATGTAGCTTGAGGTGCTGCCATTGTCTAGTAGTGCTCGTACTGTATGTGGTTTTTCATGTTTGTCCAATACATTGACTAGTGCGGTTGACAGTAATACCGTTTCGTTCTGAGTAAGACTTGTGAATGTGACTGATGTTTTTGATGCTTCCAAATGTAAAAGTGTATTATGCTTCTGGTTACAGTACTTACATGCTCCTCCTTTGCATGATTTGGTTTCATGGCCTGGGTGTAAACAGTTAGAGCAAACTTTTAATTTTTCTACCTCTCTAATTCTCTGCTCGATTGGCATTTGTCTAAATTTTTCACAGGAAAATAATAGGTGGTTTTGTTTACAAATGGAACATGTAGGTACTTTTGGTGTTTGGTGTTTTGTGTTTTGACCCACTTGACTCTCTGATTTGCTTGTAGTACTATTTGTATTATTTATTTTTGATGCTTCTAAATTCTCTAATAAATCTGCACGATTTTTTAGAAATTTATTCAGACAATCAAGTGTGGGCATGTCTGTAAGTGTGTTCTTATGTTCTTCCCAATACCTCAATGTGTCTAAGTCCAATTTTCTTGTTACTAAGTGTGTTATTAATATGTCTCTGTAATCTGTTTCTTGAACTAGTGAGGCTAGTGCGCTGAGGTTTTTCTGTACTGTATCAAATAATTGTCTTAGACACACTGATGATTCTTTCTGAATGTGTTTTAAGTTGAATAAAGCCTGGACATGATTGTTTATCAGTTGTAGTTTGTTGTCATAGCGTTCACACAACAACTTCCATGCCACATCAAAGTTGTCGCCTGTCATTTCTATGGACTTGATAACTACTGATGCACTACCTGACAGTGAGGAACGTAAGTAGTGAAATTTCTGTATATTGTCTAGTGTTTTGTGTCTGTTGATGAGTGACTGAAAGGTATCTCTGTACTCGAGCCAATCATGATGATCACCCGAGAAGTGTGGCAAGTCGATTGTTGGTAACTTAATAAATGATTTTATCCCACCTGAATGGTTCTGGTCTGATTCTTGATTAGTTACCGGTTTGTCGTTCATGTGGATTAGCTGAACAGCTTGTGCTACCAGTAGCTGAAAGTCGTTCTCAAACTGTTGGCTTTCTGGGTCTGGCTCATCGGTGATATCTGAAATGTCCATGTTTAATTCTATTAATGTCTGAACATCATAAAAGGTTTTGTGAATTGACTTGAAATCTGAAAGTCTGTTTTTTAATTCAATAAGTTGGATATGTGTTAAAGTTGGATTGGTCTGAACGTCACGAAAATACTTTTTGAATAATGTAAGTTTCCTTTTAATTATACCACGTTGTTTCACCAAGTCTGCCTCAGCGGCTTTTGCGTCTTTGGTAGCCATGTCTGTGATTAATGTTATGAGACACACACAGTGATGAAAGAAAAGGTAAAATGTGTTTGTGAGCGAATGTTATCACAAGTGTTCGTGCAAAACTCAAATCAGCGTGCTGTGCAGTAAAACGGCGAAGCAGGAATGTTCAAAGCTTGGGGCACGGAGCTAACACGTGGCATGCGAGGGCGCAGGCACGTGGCAAGCGAGAGCGCAGGCACGCGGCAAGCGACCACGTGGTGATGCCACGCGGTTAGGGCGGCGCGGCCAGTATGAGCAGCTCAGCACGGCAAGCAATATGAGATGCTGTGTAATATTAAAGGTCGGATTAGTAAAATGAAATAAAGCTACTTGAATGAGCAGGGATGACTAAAACGAGGTTAATGTTATGAATTTCTGGGTGAATTTACTGGAAGATTCTGTTTGAAATGGATAACTGTACACTGATTAGTACACTGAATGATGAAGTCTGAAATAGTCTGAACGTCTGATTGAATTTTTGATTGACAAAAAGGAGAAATATTAATTGGTCTGTTTGTTATCTGACTGATCCTGTTGGCTGTGATGATCACGCTTCACGAGGATGTATCGGACGAAAAGACGCTCTGCGACGGCCACGTTGCAAGATGGCTGCGATGCACGATTTCTTTGTTCTTGCCACGCCGCTGGGTCTGTGTTCTTCTTTCTGTAATGGCGGCGGGCGGTGACCGACGACGACGCGACACGCCTTTTGTCTTTACTATGAATTATTTACTTGCACTATTCCGGCGAATGGACCATGTTAGGGCCATAAATAAAAGATGGTAGGTAGTAACTTCGTTTGCTTCGAGTGGACTGTATATTCAATATAATTAAATTATGGGTTTTCAATAGTGCATAAGTGCAATGCGAGCTTCTGTCTGAGAGTCCTGTGTGAGAGTGGTCCGGGGCGCCCGCGCGACTGCCGACAACGCGGGCCGTGGGCGCCTCTGATTCGCCAGCGTCGAAGGTCGCGTAGGTGTCGAGCTGCTATTGGCTGGCCGCTGCTCGCGACACGGGTGTGAAGGCTGCGACTGGTGTGCTTGTCTATGACCGCAGTGTCATAGACATTAGTCGTGGGATCTTTTTTTCGTTTCAGTATTTAGTTAACAACATGAAACTTAATTTGTGTTTACTTAGTAACAATAACATAAAGTTTGTGTTGAATTCTTGATAATATTGCCTCACGCGTGTCTAGTGACATATTATCAAGGATGGTTTATCTTATGACAATTTTTACGCTAATTATTTTATTTGTTCTTTTTTTCTATTTTTAGAAAACAATAAATTTTATTATTTTAACTGACTTTTAACAACTTGCAATGACCGCGGCTGTACTATTTAATGTAATAACCTAATCACCACTCTGTATTAACAACAAGGATTTATAAGCCAAACAAAAATTGATACGACAAGAACATGAAAAAACAATAGGCAGAGTGTACGTGAGATGATTGATCAAGATATTACTCTTGGGCATTGTATTAATAAGTGATAAACTCTTAATGATTCTCTTTAACACAATAATGATGACAGTAAAGTAATCACATCCCAGACAGCAATTTAAACTTGTTTCAAGCTTGCAGTAAGTTTGAAATATCAAATGTGAAAACTTGCATAAAGTTTGACAAGGCAAAGGACAAACTTGTGGCAAGTTTCTATCAAACTTATATCAAATGTCTAGTTTCCGCCCGTCAAACTTGCCAAATCTTTGTCATTGCAAACTTGCCAACTCTTTGTCATTACAATGTTGCCCACTCTTTGTCATGACAAATTACCTACAATGTTGTCACATACTTGCTTAATGTTTGTTGCAGACATTGTAATCAATGGTTTATTGCTAAGACAGATGCTTAATAATATACCACAAAGCAACGAGTTTTGGTGTTTTTCAGGAGGCTTACTCGCGAACGCGAACCAATACGATATAAAAAAAATTGTGTCGTCGTTTGCGTGTAGGCCTCATGAAAAACACCAAAACTCGTTGCTTTGTGGTATATTATTAAGCATCTGTCTTAGCAATAAACCTAAAATCACATTACCTTGACAGCATTTAAAGTATGAAATGAAATAAATTGAAATTAAAATTGAACGGGTTTATTTCACCATTGCACTTCAAAGGGTATTTATTTATACAGCCTGGGTAAACAGTTATAGAAACACAATCTTATATAAGTCGAAAACAAATACGTAAGTATAAAAAAAAGTATAAGTAGTAATCCATCGCTTTAGACCTTATGGTCTAAGATGGAACGAGCGTGCCCAGAAGATGCCTGTTCATTCTAGACTAGACTCGCATTATGGTCGATTTTGTATTGTCTGTCGGCCCTGAAACAATGAAATAAAATGGCTGTTAGTCAATAAACACCTGCAAAACTAACTTTCAAATTAATGGTGCCATTGAAATACAATACATTAATTGCAGTCACCGTGAATGAGTCGTCATGTTGAAATAAATAAATGTATGCAACTACCTATACAACTTTGAGTCAGCGCCGGGGTTCGAACTATTATTATAAGAGAGTAAATTTACCTTCTTGACAATTTTATTTTGGTTTGGTTTAGCCAGTCACTGATTTTCTTTCAGCTAATCGTCGGTAACATTTCCATGCACTTATTTACACATTTCTGAAAATATAAATAAAACAGCTATAGTAATGTACTACAATTGACATTAAGCAGCATGTTTCATAATGGGACTGTTGGTTATGTAGGAATTAAAACAATAATAAAAAAACCTGAATTACAATAGTACTTACGAAATATTGATTTGCAAATTTCTGTGTCAAGAAATGATTTGTTGTTTGAGTTTTTCATTTTTTCCCAGTCAGAGAATATTGCTCAGCTACTTCAACCAGTAGAATTCTTCTACATTACCATACCTAGGGTACCATTGCCTGTGTATTGTCACTATTTTTTACTTGTTCATTTAAATGACAGAAACTGTCATCGTCATTTACTGGCAGGTTTGTTAGAAACTGTGGCAGTGAAAAGGGATCTTGCCTTCGTGGAGTCAATGGCTCTTCCGGCCGCCATAAAATCAGGTCCACTTTTCTAATAATTTCTGACACTTGTTTCGAAATTGTTTGCTTGTCGCACAGTCTGTAACAAAAATATTAAAATTAAAATATCATTAACATTCATTCATTAAATTATAAATTAAAATATATTACCAGATGGACACATTTTCGGTTGACTGGGAACAGCTGGACTGTCCATAGATGGATGGGCACGAGATGATGACTCAATTGGGCTGGAAAACATCAGAGTTGGGCTGGGTGGGTGTCGCGCAATGAAGTTGGTATCCATTTTATTAGTGTTTGAAGATTCTGCTGCTTTAGGTTTCGGGGGAGATGGGTATCTTGAGAAATCAAGTTTTTTTTTTGTAGATATTTGATGGTTTTGTTCATCTGAAGAATCTTCAGTCTTCTGGAAGATAAACATTTGTTTTCCTATTCCTTTTCCTCTTTTCTACTTCTTCATTGGAATCCAAATTTGATGTTTCTTCCGCTTTTCTTAAATGAAGTTGTGCATCCCCTTAGGTTTCTAAAGAAAAAAAAGTTGTATTATTTTCACCAGCCAACAATAAGAAAGAAAGAAAATATAATATTTGATAACAATATAATATATATACCAATTACAAATAAGAATTTATTGCATACCTTATGCTTTAAGAATTTTTATTTTATATTGTTGCCACATATCGCCAGGTGCAGCCATTTTCCACAAAAGCTTTTCTTTCATTTCTTCAGTGCGTATATTGGGATAAAAGCAAGTATGTCTATCTTCTTTCATCCAGTTGGAAGCAACAATGCCAGGAGCATTATTTTCATCCACAAAGGTGACAATGTCAAATCTAATGTCCTCTTCCATTATCTGCGTTCTGAAAAATACTTTAGTTACGTAACAGGAAACAATTTCTGAAGTGTTTAAAATAATTGTGAAACAATAATTACGACCTTCGATAATAACACGGTGTTAGCAATATATAACAAAACATGCCGCAGGCGCAGCGGACCTGGCTAGAGAACCAAACCAAACTTACCGTCAGTCAGTAGGGATATTTTATCAAGACGATTTAATTAGTCCAACAAGAGTGCAATCCAATCGCGTCCAGTAACACAGGCAAAGCCAAACGTAAGAGAAATCCAAAAACACAGCCAGGGTCGTCGATAAATCACAAACAACACGGAGTAAGCACTTTCAAGAATCAAAAAGAAAAGAAACAGAGTGAAGTTAAACAAATGGCGCCACTTTTTGACAGCTACGTTGAGTTTCTTCATACTGAGTTACTGACAGTTGACAATTGCGTTGCGTTTAGTTTTCCGTTTTTTTTGGTATTTATTTGTTTTGATCATAATTAATTAAAACAAAGTTTCCTCAGTCTATGAAAATAGGCTAAGGTTCGAGATGAACACTATAAATAAAGCCTCCCAAATAAATTTCGTTATTAATAGCGTGTACCCTTGTATTTTTGTTGTGCGGCGAACGTGACAGCGAGGTGAGAGCTCTGCATGAACTTCTACAAAGGATTTGCGTTCCGAGTAAGGCAGTTATTAGGTTCATCACCTACGCTACGCCTTTACTTAAAGTGGTCTAACTACGTTAATACGTTAGATAACTAGTAATGCCTGGGTGGAGTAAACACTTTCCATTTTACCCTAAAAATTATTTGTAAGATGGAACCATTTCTGTGGATGGAACTGATGGATGATGATTATTGATTATGGTACAGACCGAACCCTTTGGTGCGCTAGTTCAACTCGCACTTAGCCGGAGTTTATAATGGTTGTTATTGATGATTCGAGATCGTTCGACGTGTCAAGTTTAGGTACAGTACTATTGGATCAAACTTGACAGATCACGCTTACAATAACAAGATTGCAACAGTATCGAAACAAACTTGCCATATCATTTTAACATTCACAAGTTTACAGCTAATTTGAAATAAATTTGCCACAACAAGTTTGCCGTAACAACTAAATATCAAATAAAAAACAAACTTGCAGCAAATTTAAATGCTATCTGGGATAGTACGAACATATTCGTAGATATATATAATAAAGTATGCATATTCTGATATTTACGTTTTATTTCGCACATTTTTTTTTCATTTTAATGACATTAAATCCCAATGGGTCGATTTAACTACGATACTTTTTTCCCATGGTATTCTGGCCCGGCTCTTCTAATTCGGCCGAGTTTTCCACTACTGTTCCTAATCCGAGTAATGTGGGCCGCGGACCAGAGGCCAGTTTCCCCCTAACCCTATTTTTTTTGATGAGGACTGATGATGGAACTTACCGCTTTTGTTTTCTTCAAAAAGTCTTGAGCTAGCGATTTGTCAATATTTTGTAGAAATTCATAAACTATTGAAATAGCTTGCGTTTGCACTTCTGCGGGGACCCCCATTTTGCAATTTTAACAAAAACTTAATAGCACGGCAACGCAACACCGCCGTTTATCACAGACCGCACACACATTTTCTTATTGTTCCAAACAACAGTTGTCAATTTTAAAAAACGTTCTCATTTTAAAATTCACAACCAGCCTGTCCACAAATTAATGTGACAGACATGAGGTTACATATCAACTTCCCTGTCCCCATACAACTCATTTTGATAATGCCCCACGTCCAAACGTTTTTTTAATTGTTACGCTAAATAATATCAATATAATATCGCGAAATTTTCTTTTATCATTGTAAACAAGGTTTTTTGCTATACGTCCACGTGTTGGCAACACCGAGTGAAGCTACTTCGAAAGTTTGGAAGCAAGGAACTTCCATAGAGAATATAGACTCCCGTCATAATATTGTTTATGATTATCTCTCTCTTGCCGCGAAACGCGTTTTGATTTAAGTTGTTTGTTAATATTTCGGAATACTAAATACATTTCTAAGTAACTAATACGTGTTTTAAACACCCTCTCAGTAGAAATAGTTAATATCAGAAGTGTGCATTAAACTTCTCGCGCCCGAAAAGTAAAGTTGATAATGGGTAAAAGACGCATAGGTAAGCGTAAACACAGGGCAAAGCGCGCTCGTCGTAAATCATCTAATAGCAGCAATACGAGTTCTAGCAGTAGTAGCAGTAGCAGATGTAGCAGTACGAGTTCTAACAGCAGCGGCTCAAGAACACCCCCGCTGGCACCTCGCAAAAGGATAAAGGTATCTAAGACAAAAGATACCGGAACTGTGAGTACAATTATTTTGCATAATATGATACCGGAGTTTGACCCCTTGAACGATAATATTACTTCTTGGTTAAACGTAATAGAATCGTATGCATCAACATTTTCCTGGACGGATAGTACAATACGCTATCAGGCACTAAATAAGCTCAAAGGCTCTGCTAAAATCTGGTACGAGTCTTTATTGCGTAATGATCACATGTGGACCACTAACCACTTGGCTGTGGAAGGATTGGAAGGAAAATCTTTCTAATACATTTAGAGTGAAGAGAAATATGTTCGACCTACTTAATCTATGTTATTAGGCATCTGTCTTAGCAATAAACCTAAGATCACACTATCTTGACAGCATTTAAAGTATGAAATGAAATAAATTGAAATTAAAATTGAATGGGTTTATTTCACCATTGCACTTCAAAGGGTATTTATTTATACAGCCTGGGTAAACAGTTTATAGAAACACAATCTTATATAAGTCGAAAGCAAATACGTAAGTATAAAAAAAAGTATAAGTAGTAATCCATCGCTTTAGACCTTATGGTCTAAGATGGAACGAGCGTGCCCAGAAGATGCCTGTTCATTCTAGACTAGACTCGCATTATGGTCGATTTTGTATTGTCTCTCGGCCCTGAAACAATGAAATAAAATGGCTGTTAGTCAATAAACACCTGCAAAACTAACTTTCAAATATTAATGGTGCCATTGAAATACAATACATTAATTGCAGTCACCCTGAATGAGTCGTCTTGTTGAAATAAATAAATGTATGCAACTACCTATACAACTTTGAGTCAGCGCCGGGGTTCGAACTATTATTATAAGAGAGTAATTTTACCTTCTTGACAATTTTATTTTGGTTTGGTTTAGCCAGTCACTGATTCTCTTTCAGGTAATCGTCGGTAACATTTCCATGCACTTATTTACACATTTCTGAAAATATAAATAAAACAGCTATAGTAATGTACTATAATTATTGACATTAAGCAGCATGTTTCATAATGTGACTGTTGGTTATGTAGGAATTAAAACAATAATAAAAAAAACCTGAATTACAATAGTACTTACGAAATATTGATTTGCAAATTTCTGTGTCAAGAAATGATTTCTTGTTTGAGTTTTTCATTTTTTCCCAGTCAGAGAATATTGCTCAGCTACTTCAACCAGTAGAATTCTTCTACATTACCATCTATGGTACCATTGCCTGTGTATTGTCACTATTTTTTAAGATTTTTTACTTGTTCATTTAGATGACAGAAACTGTCATCGTCATTTACTGGCAGGTTTGTTAGAAACTGTGGCAGTGAAAAGGGATCTTGCCTTCGTGGAGTCAATGGCTCTTCCGGCCGCCTTAAAATCAGGTCCACTTTTCTAATAATTTCGGACACTTGTTTCTAAATTGTTTGCTTGTCGCACAGTCTGTAACAAAAATATTAAAATTAAAATATCATTAACATCCTCTGAATACTGCATAAATAAATTATAAATTAAAATATATTACCAGATGGACACATTTTCGGTTGACTGGGAACAGCTGGACTGTCCATAGATGGATGGGCACGAGATTATGACTCAATTGGGCTGGAAAACCTCAGAGTTGGGCTGGGAGAGCGTCGCGCAATGAAGGTGCTATCCATTTTAATAGTGTTTGAAGATTCTGCTGCTTTAGGTTTCGGGGGAGATGGGTATCTAGAGAAATCAAGTTTTTTTTTGTAGATACCTATTTGATGGTTTTGTTCATCTGAAGAATCTTCAGTCTTCTGGAAGATAAACATTTGTTTTCCTATTCCTTTTCCTCTTTTCTACTTCTTCATTGGAATCCAAATTTGATGTTTCTTCCGCTTTTCTTAAATGAAGTTGTGCATCCCCATAAGTTTCTAAAGAAAAAAAAGTTGTATTATTTTCACCAGCCAACAATAAGAAAGAAAGAAAATATAATATTTGATAACAATATAATATATATACCAATTACAAATAGGAATTTATTGCATACCATATGCTTTAAGAATTTTTATTTTATATAGTTGCCACATATCGCCAGATGCAGCCATTTTCCACAAAAGCTTTTCTTTCATTTCTTCAGTGCGTACATTGGGATAAAAGCAAGTATGTCTATCTTCTTTGATCCAGTTGGAAGCAACAATGCCAGGAGCATTATTTTCATCCACAAAGGTGACAATGTCAAATCTAATGTCCTCTTCCATTATCTGCATTCTGAAAAATACTTTAGTTACGTAACAGGAAACAATTTCTGAAGTGTTTAAAATAATTGTGAAGCAATAATTACGACTGTTCGCAACGGAGCTGGAACGCGCCAATGCTAAAGCTCGTCGATGCGTCGCGGATGAAACGCGACGGGTTGTCCTGCGCCGGCGGCGGCCAATGCGGCCATCCTTTTTTCCCTTTTCTTCTCTCTTCACGAACCGACAACGCGCATGACTGCATGACGCGCTAATTTAATTCTATTCTCTTTCTAATAATTCTGTATCTGTAACTCATGTCAAGAGTAAACGCTGAAACCTACTTCGAGTCTAATTATTGAAGTTGATCACCCCAACATATGGAGACCACGACGTGATCAACTGAAGGAAGAGGCGACCGCGTGGAGTGGTGTGGTGCCAGGAAACGACAACGAGCTGAGCTGCTGATCTGATTCTGAGAATCCTAGATGACCGCGTGTGCGTGCTGATGACCCACCTGTCCCTGCAATCCTGTGTAGTGAGTGATTTGGTCGGTTCACAGGGAAGTACGCCCAATTTTAGTACTTAACATGCTTAACTTAATTTACAGGTCCGACATTCATAATCAGCCGATTTCTGTGCACCAGACATTCCATACTGTCTCTAGTTACTGATAATTTCTTATGTAGGTACCTACTCTATACTGAAATGACACCTAGGTACCTAAATAACTACTTGCAAATGATGATTTTTATAGTTAGGTCTAAAATTCTACATACATGACAACTGCCCACCTAACTACTTACATAACCTGCACCTGGAGTCAGATTATATGACAAGTTGCTTAGTATGGAGGTACTAATTACTAATTAAATGACAAGCATACCTGCCTTACTAGTAACTACTTACTTTCTCTTTCACTTTGCTTACGGGACCACCCTGGCATTTTCCAGACTTGCTGTGCTGCCTGCTTCTTGGGTCACGTTGGAATGCGCTGCTTTAAACTTACCTACACATCTCTGCTACTGCTTGCATCCTGCGCTGTGTAACCTGCCTTGCTTGTGTGTGAGTCGCTGACTGCACGAGCTGTTGTCGTAGCCATTGCGCGACATGTACGGTTTGGCTTTATTTTCTTAATTTTACATGTGGTATTTAATACCAGCATTAGCTAATTTCTTGACGGTTTGTTCAGTTCTTATAAGTGTTCACCATGTCGGCTGAATTGAAATCACTTGTTCAACAATGTGGTACGATAAAGGCTAGAGTAACTATATTTTCTAAATACATAAATACTATAAAACTAATAGAGGCTGACAGTATTCCTAAACAAATAATCGATGAAACTGAATTAAAACTATCAAGATTCAAAGAATTGTTGGTACAGTTTGATGATTTAAAAACTAAAATTGAGGGTTTAGATCCTGATCAGTTGGAAGAAAATGACATGATTGAAAGTGAATTTTGCTCTAACATAGCTAAAGCACAACTGATAATTGAAAGTCTTGCCCCTAGTGATTTAATACCTGAAAATAGGAACTGTAATTCAATATCTACATGTCAGCATATCAATCAAGAAAGTCATAACCATAACATTAAGTTGCCTACGATTCAGCTGCCTTCTTTTAATGGAAACTATTTAAATTGGATGGAATTTCGAGACACTTTCGATTCTCTAATCAACAACAATGATACTATTCCAGAAATTAACAAGTTTCATTACCTTCGCTCTTCATTGAAGGAAGGAGCATCTGATATAATAAAGTCAATTGAGTTTACTGCTGCCAATTATAAATTAGCTTGGAAGTTACTTACTGAACGCTTTGATAACAACCGGATACTTACTAATAATCATTTAAAAGCTATCTTGAATTTTGACACAATATCTAAAGAAAATTACAAGTCACTTCGTACTATGATAGATTACTATTCTAAAAATATTCGAGCCCTACTTTGAATGATCCTGAATCCCGCTGGGATACTTTACTTGTTTATATTATGGTGTCCAAACTAGATGGCGCCACGGGTCGCATATGGGAGGAACACAGGAGTACTATTGCTTCTTCACCAACAATAGAAGAATTCTATAATTTCTTGAGAAATCGTGCTGACGTTTTAGAAACCTTACAGTACAGCAAAAACGATGTTGTTACTAAAACTGAAAAACGTACTCACTCTAAAGACAATAAACAAACTAAATCATTTGTTTCTTCAAACACTAATGAAAAGGGCTGTGTCGTATGTTCACAAGATCATTTACTATATAAGTGTGATAAATTTAAAGACATGTCGTTGGATGCTCGATATATGGAAGTTAATAAGCATAAGCTCTGTCACAACTGTTTGCGTCCTGGTCATTACTCTGCTCACTGCAAACATAATTATTGTAAAATCTGCAACAAAAGACACAATTTACTGCTACATAAACCACAGTCAAATAAAGCTAAGACAAACTCATCTGTTGATACTTCTTCTGCAACATCAGTTCCTCAAGAAGCAAGTCCCTCTCAGACATCTACTATTGCCATGTTTAATCCTGTATCACTCTCTGTGGCAATGCCCAGGCAGATCCTTTTATGCACTGCTCAAGTGGAATTAATTGATAGCCGATCTTCGGAAACACACACTGTGAGAGCATTACTAGATAATGGAAGCCAGTCTTCATTTATAACTGAAAGAAAATTGAATCTACCCTGTTCTAATACTAATATTTCAATTGCTGGTATAAACAATAAGTTAACTAATACTACTAAAAGGTGTAACATAAAACTTAAATCTCGGATTAACCTATTCCATCCTAATGTTTCATGTCTTTTAGTGCCTGATATTACTGGCATGTTGCCCAGCTCAAGGGTTAACACTTCTGAATGGAATCTTCCCAAATCTATAGGACTAGCAGATCCTACCTACTATATGCCCTCTGAAATTGACTTGCTGCTAGGAGCTGATATTTATTGGGAAATTGTAGATTCTGAACAAATTAAGTCAGGGAAAAATAAACCTACACTAATAAAATCTAAACTGGGTTGGCTCATGTCAGGCCCTACCGGTGGGAGCCCTACTACTACTACTAATTCGAACTTTTCTCAGGAAATTAGGGACTCTCTGGCTAGATTCTGGGAAGTTGAAGATATTCCTGCTCTGCCAAATGAAAACACTAAGTTTTCCAATGAGGAACAATATTGTGAAAACCATTTTATTGAAAACACTGTCCGCCTGAGTGATGGGAGATTTTGTGTAAAACTTCCATTGCGTGAGGTTCCCAGTAAGGCTTTAGGGGACTCTTATCTTATTGCTAAAAGGCGCTTCTTTAACTTAGAAAAGAAACTAAATAAATCTAAAATAAAAAATGAATATACTGATTTTATAAACGAATATCGCAGATTAGGGCATTTATCTGAAGTAAGCCGTCCTAGCTTTGGATATTACATTCCTCATCATGCAGTAATTCGCGATAGCAGTGAAACCACTCGGTTAAGAGTAGTCTTTGATGCTTCTTGTAAAACTTCTACTAATAAGTCACTAAATGATATCCAATTTGTTGGACCAGTAGTTCAGGACGATTTAATGGCAATTCTGCTCAGGTTCCGTCAGTATACCTATGTGGTGACGGGAGACATTGAAAAAATGTATAGGCAGGTTATGGTAAATGAATCACAGCGTCATTTGCAGCTTATTCTTTGGAGAGAAGATGAAAGTCAACCACTCAAAACCTTGCAACTCAATACTGTCACTTATGGGACAGCTTCAGCTCCCTACCTGAGTACTAGGTGTCTTGTCCAACTCGCAGCGGAGTGTAGTGATGAAGCTGTTGCCAATACTATAAGACATGACTTCTATGTTGACGACCTGAATACTGGTTCAGACTCAAAATCTCTATTAAAGGCTAAAATTTCAGGAGTGATTGCCAAACTTGCTGAAGGCTGCTTCCCTTTGCGTAAATTTAGAACAAATTGTCCCGATATTTTTGATAGCATACTTACAACTGACCAATCTCAAGACTTTAGTAAACAATCTTCTGTCTTAGGATTAAAATGGTCACCTATCTCTGACACTTTAAACTACTCAGTCGAAAATAAATCGATTCCTAAAGTTACGAAACGCTCTATATTGTCGAACTCGTGTCGAATATTTGATCCCTTAGGTCTCTTATCTGCCTGCACTATTTTTCATAAAATCTTACTACAAAGGCTCTGGTTACTTAAATTAGATTCGGATGACGAAGTTCCAAAAGAAATTCAAAACTCGTGGATAGAATTCCATAATGAAACGCAACATTTTGCTCACATTCAGATACCTAGATACATTTTCTGTAGTTCTCCTATTTACATAGAGGCTCACTGCTTTACTGATGCCTCGCAAAATGCCTATGCTGCATGTCAAATCGACTAATAGTTTAGGCGAAGTTAACTGTAACTTATTATGTGCTAAAGCTAAGGTTTCTCCTTTGAAATCGGAAACAATTCCCCGTCTGGAATTGTTAGGCGCTTTACTTGGTACAAAACTATACTCTAAAGCAGCTATACTCTAAGTGTGTTCCGCGGAACCCTAGGGTTCCGCGATACCTCTGTAGGGGTTCCTCAAGAATTTAGAAAAAAAATCAAAACACCTCTCTCTGGTCGAACGTTTTGACACCGCGGCCGCGCGTATGTATATTTATTTATTTATTTGTATTTGTATAAACATGTGTTACAATAACTGGTACAATATCTCATAACTTTGGTATCAACATGTATACTTGTAGGTATACTTGTGAGCGCGCAGTCCCTTTGATAAAAGCCGCCTCTGTATTAGACGCTATAGTTGTCAACAAGCGACTTTCGACTCTAACTTAAAAAAATAAAGTCGAGATTGTTTACAACGTAATTTTTATATTTCTCTTTTTATTTTTGCTTTTTGTTTATCAAAGGCGCCGACTCGAGTATTTTCGAGAATATTCGAGATCGAGTCTAGGACTAAGTATAAAAGCGGCGATCGCGTGTCGCGCCTCGTCAGTCAGTTGACAATTAGCGTTCGGAGCGATAAGTTCCTGCCTACCTACTTATAAGCTTGCTAGCGAGAAACTAGTGTTCATTGTTCTACTGCCTGCTGTATTCGTTGTCTCAGTTTTATACATTTCTTCATTGTACTAAACTTAGTCTCTTATACGCAGTAACGATTGTGCATTATTTAGACCCCACTATCCTGACCAACGTTCCATTCTTCTTTATTTATAATGTTACACACATTATAAATAAAGAAGAATGGAACGTTGGCTTAAAGGTGTTAAACGTGTTGCAACAACATCTTCTAATGACGCTGAATGTTCAAAAGCAGTACGCACGGAGAATATAGCAATCACCGATCCAGACGATGATGCCGCGACGTCAAGCTCGACGGTTTCAAAGACGAAAAAAAGGAAGTATGATGAATCATATATCAGTTTCGGATTTGTTGATTCCAACGGCTCACCTCTCTGCATGCTATGTAGTAAACTGCTTCCTAATAGTTCCATGGCACCTGCCAAATTGCGCCGACATTTAGAAACTGTGCACCCCGAGTCTAAAGACAAGAATAAAGAATTTTTTGTTCGTAAAAAAGATCAGTTATTGGAAAGTCAAAAAAATATGATGCATGTAACACAAACTATCAACGAAAAGGCCACGGAGGCATCATATTTAGTTAGCTATCGCATTGCACAAGCAGGTGAAGCGCACACTATCGCTGAGAATTTAATAAAGCCATGTGTATTAGACATAACAAAATGTATGCTCGATGAAAAATCTGCAAAGCATCTTTCTACTGTGCCGCTATCAAACGATACTGTTTCACGGCGAATCCATGATCTGGCAAGCTACGTCAAACAAGAACTAGTTACACGTCTACAAAAAACACGATTCGCCTTGCAAATGGACGAGTCAACTGATGTCGCTGGTTTGGCTATCTTGCTGGTTATCGTGAGATATCCATATGAAAGTTCTTTTAAAGAAGACATGCTTATGTGTTCACCGCTGCTCACAAACACTACCGGGGAAGAAATTTTTAATAAAATAAATATATTTTTTGAAGAAAATAATATCAGTTGGAACAATTGCATTGACATTTGTACAGATGGGGCCAAGGCGATGACAGGTAAAACAGCAGGAGCAGTGTCACGAATAAAAAATAAAGCGCCTAATTGTAGTTCCAGCCATTGTATTCTGCATAGACAAGCACTTGCGATGAAGCAAATGCCGTCAAATCTAAAATTAGTTATGGATGAAGCGGTAAAAATAATTAATTTTATCAAATCACGACCACTACAATCCCGATTGTTCTCATTATTGTGTGAAGATTATGGCAGCAAACATAAAACACTGCTGCTCCATACAGAAGTGCGATGGCTGTCTCGAGGTAAAACTTTAACAAGGCTATTTGAACTTAGAGCCGAGTTACAAATGTTTCTTTCAGCAGATACTTCTTTTAATTTGAAGGACCGTTTGTATGATAAAACTTGGTTGTTCCGATTGTCTTTTATGGCGGATATCTTTCAAAAACTGAACGAATTGAATTTATCATTGCAAGGTAAACAGACAACAGTGTTTCAGGCCTATAACAAAATAACTGCCTTCAAAAGAAAATTAGATTTTTGGATTATTTGCGTTGGTAAGAAAGAAATAGAAAGCTTTACGTCACTCAGTGAGTTTGTTAGCGATAACGACTCAGAAATGTTTCAAAATGATGTGTTTGGAGAATTGGTCCAATATCTCAGATCGATGCGCGCATCTTTTGAAAAGTATTTTCCCGAAGAACAGAATACAAAAATGAAACTGAATTCGTGGATTCATAATCCTTTTTTACCTAACTTGGAAAAGCCCGAAAGTATGTCAAACGAGATATATGAATCTCTTTTAGAAATGTCATCAGACACAAGTATGGAGTCACTGTTCAAAACGACGCCTCTCAACGATTTTTGGTGCAGAATCCGTGATGAATATCCAATGCTTGGCAAAATGGCTCTGAATATTCTTCTCCCGTTCCCAACAACATATTTGTGCGAAACAGGATTCTCAACCTATGCAGCCACGAAAACAAAATATCGCAATAGACTGGACGCCGAACCTGATATGAGACTTCAACTGTTTTCTATCAAACCTGATATCAACCAATTGATGAAAAATAAAAAACAGTTTCATACCTCCCATTAGTTAGATTTTTTTCTTTTTTAATATCTTCTATTATTGTACTTGCCATGTGGTAAAGTAAGTAATAATTAGTAACTGTTACATTGTAATTTTATTATGCTTATTAATAAAGAATACACTTTTAAAAACTATTGTTTTATTGTAGGGTTCCATCAAGTATTTTGCTTCCCAAAAGGGTTCCGTCACCAAAAAAGTTTGAGAACCACTGCTCTAAAGTATGTCGCTCTTTACAAATTAAGATTGCACGCTCAGTATTTTGGACGGACTCAACCATAGTCCTAGGGTGGCTACACACTCCACCTAAGACCCTTAAAACTTATGTAAGCAATCGGATTGAACAGATTCGAGAATTAACTGACATAACTACATGGCGTCATGTACCTTCTGAACATAATCCCGCTGACATTGCTTCCAGGGGCATTCAACCACGTCTTCTTAATGATAATATTCTTTGGTGGCATGGTCTGACCAAGTGTGAACATGAATGGCCCCAATCTAAATCTACTCCTTCTACTTTACCTGAAATAAAAATAAGTTTAAATGTTAAAACTATGTCAAGTGACGTCATACCCTTTGAAAAATATTCTAAACTATACAAACTACAAAGAATATTTGCTTACATACTGAGATTTTTGAATAACATTAAAAAATCTAATACTAAATTAAATGGTGAACTTACCTGTTCTGAGTTAAATAACTCACTGTTACTCCTAGCTAAAGCGTCACAGAGAGAATGCTTTTCAAAGGAAATTCACTCACTTGAAACTTTGGAAAAATTAAACTCTAAGTCACGAGTTCTGTATTTGAACCCTTTTTTGGATCGACACAGTGTCTTACGTGTCGGTGGAAGGATCGACAATGCATCTCACTGTCCCTATGAAAAAAGGCATCCCATACTGCTAGACCCCAAACACACTTTCTCAAAACTTTTATTTGAGCAAGAACATCTACGTCTCCTACACTGTGGCCCTCAGCAAGTGTTAAATACTATTCGTGAGCAATTTTGGCCTACAGGTGGGAAAGTATTAGCTGCGACTACTGTCAGAAAGTGTGTTCGTTGTCAAAGATTTAGAGCTAAGCCTTTAGAACCCATAATGGGTAATCTACCGGAATCTCGTGTAACTCCTGCTCCACCATTTGCGACTTGTGGCACTGATTTTGCAGGACCCTTTTTAATTTTAAATAGAAAGGGTCGCGGTGCCAAGAGCTCCAAGTGCTATTTATGCATATTTGTATGTTTTAGCACGAAAGCTGTACACTTGGAGGTCGTGAGCGACCTGAGTAGTGATGCCTTCATTTTATGCTTGCGTAGATTCATAGCACGAAGAGGTAAACCTCACACCATATACTGTGACAATGGAAAAAACTTTGTAGGAGCTTGTAATGAACTGAACAGACTGCTCAAGGAAAATGAACGTTCAGTTAGCGACTTCGCGAGCAAGGAGGGTATAACATTTAAGTTTTCTCCCGCGTATGTACCGCATTTCGGCGGTATCTGGGAAGCAGGAGTCAAGACAGCAAAATATCATCTAAAACGGATAGCGAGTAACTCTAGTTTAACCTTTGAAGAATTATCCACTCTGTTTGCACAGATTGAGGCCATTATGAATTCACGGCCCATTACTTCTATGTCTGCTGATCCTTCTGATCTGTCAGCACTTACACCGGGACACTTCCTTGTGGGCCGACCATTGACCTCACTACCTTCACCCGTTATCCAAAAAGCCAGCATCAATCGATACCAGCTGATTGAACGCTTGAGACACCACTTCTGGTCACGATGGACAAAGGACTACTTATCCACTCTACAGCAACGCGTCAAGTGGCAGCGTGCACAAGACCATGTTCATGCTGGCGACCTGGTCCTCATCCTAGACGATCAGCTGCCACCTATGAAGTGGCTCATGGGCCGCATCATCAAGCTGTACCCGGGAGCTGACGGCGTATGCAGAGTGGTTGATGTGAAGACTAAGAACGGCGTCATTCATAGGCCCGTCTCAAAATTATCTATACTAGATTCCCAAGAGCTCCTTGGGGAACGTGTCCCCAAGGGGGGGGAGGATGTTTGCAACGGAGCTGGAACGCACCAATGCTAAAGCTCGTCGATGCGTCGCGGATGAAACGCGACGGGCTGTCCTGCGCCGGCGGCGGCCATCCTTTTTTCCCTTTTCTTCTCTCTTCACGAACCGACAACGCGCATGACTGCATGACGCGCTAATTTAATTCTATTCTCTTTCTAATAATTCTGTATCTGTAACTCATGTCAAGAGTAAACGCTGAAACCTACTTCGAGTCTAATTATTGAAGTTGATCACCCCAACAACGACCTTCGATAATAACACGGTGTTAGCAATATACGAAAACATGCCGCAGGCGCAGCGGACCTGGCTAGAGAACCAAACCAAACTCTTACCGTCAGTCAGTAGGGATATTTTATCAAGACGATTTAATTAGTCCAACAAGAGTGCAATCCAATCGAGTCCAGTAACACAGGCAAAGTCAAACGTAAGAGAAATCCAAAAACACAGCCAGGGTCATAGATTATACAGTATATTGGTAAAGTAAGGCCGATACTAATTTTTTCCCCACGTCCCAGAGATGGCGTTATGGAGCATGCTAGCTTCCATACGCATCCAATAGATGGCGCTCTAAAGTAGGCTATACTACTTTTAAAATAAAATTTTAAGTTTATGCGCTAAGAAATAATAACTTGATTTAAAATACTTCTGATTATGTTTACACTCGTGATCAAAAAGTATTCTAAATCAAGTTATTACTTCTTAACGCTGAATTAATACCTATAAAAGAAAAACAGAAAACATATTTTTCAAAATTTATTTCATCTTTTTCTCTTATTACAATATTCAAATGCTTGCAATTTAACAAGGTCATTCCTATCAAAACTCGAAATCTTTCCATTTAATAATCTATTTACCCCAAGACACCAACTGTGTACAATCAATTTTATAGAGAGATCACAAATAAATTTAACTAAATCACATTTATGTCTATTACATGTAATAATATTAAAATCACATGCACAATCAATAAAAAAACGAATTTTATGAATCAAAAATTTTGATTGAGGACTATCACGGAGGCATGCAACAATCATATAATAAATGTCATTCATTAAAGTTATAAAATTATCGTTTGGATGAAATAATGATTTCTTTGTATAATCAACTTCATAAGTAAACTAATCTAAATCAATTTCTGATCTACACAAATCATTTAAACAAATATTACAATTCTTGAAAATTTTAGACTTACATTTTTTAGTCACATATCCCGTAACATATTTTTTTGATTCGGCGTGCACTAAAGAATCATTAATTTTAATTTCGTGCATTACACGAAGCAAAGAATCAACCTTACATGCAAAATCAGAGCTTTCAGAATCATGACGATTGGTTAAAATCAAGTGTGATAATGATTGCATATATGAATTATAATCTTCTTCACAATTTGCACCTGCAGAATGGGTTGAATTAAAATTATTAATAATCAACGTTTTAAATGCATTCATAAATTGATTACAATCAGGATTAACATTTCTAACTCCATTACTTCTAATACTACTAAAAAAAAATTCTAGAGGGTCTTGATTAAAGTTTCTAGTTACTAAATTAACAACATTGTGATTTAATAATAAATACTGCCACATTTCTCTAAAAGTCTTAATATTGTGGATCCAATTTCTAATCGAAGGAACCGACTCATATTTTATCTGATCAATGTTATTTCTACGATAAATTGATTTAAACTTGATTGATTCTAAAATTGGGAGTAAATCAGCCCACAGTTGGAAGTGAGGGGAATTCCTTTTCACACAGCATTTATATATTTTTGAATTACCTTGATAGGAATGACCATTGAAAGAATCAAATAATTTATCAAATATCAACAAAAAATCAGCTGTATCTTGACACTCCTGTGGCAAAACTCCATGTCCTGAAAAAAAAAAATACAATTATGTTCTCTATGATTTTTTTTCGTCATAAGAAATTTTCAGTTACAGCTGAAATTAAGAGTCTTCCTCATGTCCCATCTTAGAAACTGCACTCAGTAATTTGATCAAAAACTACTCTAAGTTGGTCTACCAGGTTTTTATTTTTCTAATTCAAGCAATTTCACATGTCTTTAAATATTATATGCGTTAAATTGCCTCTTAATACTAGGAGTATTAAGAGGTATTGCTGAATTAAAAATAAAATGTAATAAAAGAACACCAGCAAAATGTTAGTATAAATTATTCTAAAGGAAATCTATTCATACTTACTTGATAAAAATCTCATTGCAGAAGACACTCTTTGACTAAATACCTGAGCGGCTAATTTAACTTTCATTTTTTTTATTTTGTCCTTATCAATATGTCTCTCAGTTATTTTATTTACGAGACGAATTTCATCTTCGCCTACGTCCACAGCTATTAACATTTTTAAGTGTTCCCATTTTGCCCACTTCTCCACTCCATTTTGTGTAAATTTAGCATCTTTAATCAAAAGATTATTTCTTACACCTTTAAGTAGATGGGGTGAATCAAATAATGGGAACACTTTAACGTTGTTTACCTCAAAACTTGTTTTATATTCCATAGGCTTCTGTTCAATGGCATATTTTTCTGCTGTTTCTTTTAATAAATCCTTTATGGTGGAAGTATTTGCTGAACATTGGTCACATATTGTGGCAACAATTCGCAGCCCTGTGTTGTTTATTTCTTCTATGATTTTTACTAAAAATTCTTTTAAAACACTTTTTTTTGTGCTGTTTTGGCAAAATGTAAAAGAAATTGGTTGTTTTGTTTTTGATTTTATACCTTTAATCATAAAAACTAGCGCATGATCTGCAATATTATTGTTTTTATTAATGCCATTGTCTTCGAAGCCTATGATTTCATTTTGGGAAGCGTTATATACGAGACCAGGCGACAAAGACACTTCGTCAAATAATAAATTGACGAGTTTTTTCTGTTCTGGCATGCGGCGAACCACATTTTTCAAATTTTCTAATATTTCTTTATTAATGCCTGGTCTCATCCTAAACGCCCCAAGTATTTTTTGTAAACAACGTTTTGAAGGTAACACAAACATTTTTTGTAAAAGTTTATAGGCTTTTGGACTCTGCTTCATAATTGTTAAGGACATAATTTTTTCTTCAGTAGTGTAGCGTCTCCCTCGTGGTTTCTTTTTCCACCTCATTTGCATTTTCATGAAAGTTTGTGCCGCATCAGGTAGTTTTTCAATATATTTCAATTTTTTTTTGGACGTAGCCATTTTTTTAGCTACGCGTATTTTTTTTGATTGCGATTTGCATTTCGCCCGTAGTCTCTGTAGGTTCTCGTTTAGCCTCACAATGGCCTTGTCCGTGGGTTTCAAATAAGATGTTCTCTTAGGGCCTGTAATAAAAAATAATCCAGTTGTATCCAATGTTTACTACCTACAATCCTACTTCCTACTTATCCTACTAATATTACAAATGGAAAGTTTGTGAGGATGGATGTTATTATTATTTATCTGTGTGTTACGCACTCAAGCTTAAACTACTGAACCGATTTGTGATAGTCTAGAGCCTGAGAAAGGTCATAGGCTACTTTTTAATGCGAATAAAAATGCTGCCGAAAGTCACTATTCCACGCGGACGAATCCGCGGGCACAACTAGGACAATGTAAAAATAATTACTCACGTGGAGGTACTGTGCGCATTGAATTCGAGGAATCATCAACGGCTGTTGTTGGTGGTCTCTCTTCATTTGGCAGTGCAGTAGATGTCGAAGCTCCTTGTCCACCGAAAGCTGAAAATATATATGAGAAAATTGATTTAATTTATACAATAATTACATATCACATGTAGTGCAGACATTATTAGAATACATAATTTCCAGTAGTGAAAACCAAGTTGGGAGATTGTTACACTGCCAAATAGTTATTCAACAAATAGAGAACATAATATCTTAAACTGTATATATGAAATTATTTAAACAGTTTAAGATAACTTGAAGATTTTATGGTTGTGTGGTGTGGGTAGATTTTATGGCTTTTATTGAGAATTGAAAAAAAACCGGCCAAGTGCGAGTCGGACTCTTACAAGAAGGGTTCTGTACCATTAACCGAACAAACATGTTTGTTGTATGGGAGACTCCTTTAATTTTTAATTTATTCTTGTTTTGTTGTTATAGTGTATAATACACATTCTGAGAAAAAAATCAGCTGTCTCCCTATTATGGTTCATGCGACCGGCCGATACGGCCTGCTGACAGACAGACAGACAGCAATGGCTTAGTAATAGGGTCCCATTGGTTACTGTTTGGGTACGGAGCCCTAAAATGACAGCAAATTGTGTGTGCAGTCACTTATTTAGCACCTTATTTCTATGCCTTGTTTAGGATTCCTAAGCATAAGTCAGTCTGAGTTCACAAGACATAGAATGTTATTGTCAGACAGGTATCCATGAAAAATTGCATTGCCTGTCTAATAAAGACATAATAACAGTAAAACTCATAGCTCTATGATATGAATTTGATACTTACTTGAAGCCATTATATGTCTTAATTCTAAAGAATCAATTCCAGATGTTGCTGGCAACCTCTCTTCATATGCCACTGATACAGCTGATGTTGAGGGCTGATCTTCAGTTTGACTCAAAGCTGTGGATATAAATGAGAAATGCTTAGTTATTTCAAAATCATCTCAGGTATGGGACCCTAGAGATATGCTGTTTGTTGGTAAGCGCTTCACTCAACAGTGATTCAACAAATCGCTGTAAAAATGCATAGCTCTAGTAAATGTTTCTATATTGAAAAGGTTTTTAGAGATTAAATGCTTCTTCTGCTAGATTAGATGCAGATGATATCAGTTTACAATGGGACACTGCAGGCAGTTAAAGGAGCATGTAATGAATTGGCTAGATTTTAAAAATTAAATGCAAACTATTTAAGTGCACACGCTTCAAATTTATCAATAAGCTTTAAATTCTCACCAGCCTATAGCCCACACTTTAATGGCTTAGCTGAGGGTGCCGTGAAATCGGTTAAACATCACTTAAAACGTATACTTGCTCTTGCAAACCTTACTTACGAGGAAATGAACACAGTAGGTACTTACTCAGATAGAGGCTATCTTGAACTCAAGGCCTCTAACTCCTTTATCTTCTGATCCTTCAGACCTAGTAGCCCTCACACCGTCACATTTCCTTCTGGGACGAACATTAACTGTTTTACCCTCTCCTCAGGCACAAGATACCACAAGGTTGAGCACTTTCTCACGATATATGAGAACTCAACAGTTGAAGACCCATTTCTGGGATAGATTTTACAAAGAGTACATTACAGAGCTGCAAAAACGACAGAAATGGTGCAAGGAGGGAAGAGACCTACGACTTGGAGAGATGGTGCTGGTCAAGGATGATCGACTGCCGCCAAACAGATGGCTGCTTGGGCGAATAACCAGCGTGTATCCAGGCTCCGACGGTGTGACCAGGGTAGCAGACGTGAAGACAACATCGGGTACTCTTCGGCGCGCCTTCAATCGGCTGTGCCCGCTACCAGTTGAAGATCGGCCTGATGTGTCCTCAAGCCACAGTCCCTCGCCGAGGGGGGCAACTTGTTGACGCCTTGCATGTGTGCGTGCCAAGGACTACACACACACGCATACGGCACGGCGCGGGAGGCGCGCGGGGTGCGCGGTGCGGCAAGCGCCCACGCGCCCACCGTTCGACCAGTTCGTCGACGACACCGTTAGATAAGGTTGTGCGTTGAAACTCAAATTATTTGTAACAGTCATTATTAAATCTTTATATTTGTACTCGGAGTATCATTATAAAGCCCGAGAACAATCACCGAGTCCACCCCTTCGCTGCCAGCACTCATCAAGTTCTACATTTTGGTCCTAACGAGCCGGATTGCGGACGACGCGACGCGACGCGGCAAGAACAAGAATCTGCGCACGAGGCGGCCATTACGTGGACTACGCAAGCACGACACGTGGAGTCTTGCGAATTTGGAAGAAAAATACATCATGGATGGAATTCATGGATCATCAATTATTCATCATAGTGCCAACCTATAGTGAAAACAGAGTGCAAAGTCCATCCTTAACCTCATTCCATTAAAAAATCCCTATAATTAACGTTGGGCTAACCTACGCCACGTCCCTTTATTACTAATTATTATTAGTACGACGACTCGACGAGTGCTCGATTCATTTCTTAGAAATCCCATTGTCAGGCCTTTAGCATCTTGTAACGCCCCTTTACGCATGTATTTATTGTGTTCATAGACTCATATTTATTATTTTCGTGTTCACAGCTCAGTACATACCTACACTGTGAGAACGTGGTCGCTGTTGCTTTCCGCGGCTGGGCTACTGGGCAGCTGGGCTAGCCACGTGGCATGTTTGCGTGCCGTGGGGCTCTTACGAGCGCGTTGCAGTCGCTTGCTTGGTGTTTGTTTGCCTGTGTTTCATGCGCACCCTCGCTGCTCCCTTGCACATAACCTAAATTAAGTATAAGCTTGCACTTTTACTTTAAAGATTTTCGTAGCTTGTCTTGAACTTTTATTTCATTAAGTGGATCGTTATTATGGACACATGTTACAAATCATTAATTAAAAAACGTGGAACCTTTAAAGCTAAATTAACTCAATTTAAATCATATTTAGAAACAGTAACAAGTTGTGATACTTTGAGTTCCTTACAAATTAGTGAATTAAAAATAAGGTTAACAAAAATAGAGGAGTTATATCCTGAATATGATAGTATACAAAGTGACTTAGAGAATGTATCTGATATTCCAGAGGACCAGTATAAGGAACGGGAAACCTTCGAGATCCGGTATTATGCTGCGATTGCTGTTGCCCAGGAGCTGTTGAGTAAGCAGGAGGCCTCTGCGGGCAATGGATCGGTTACAGGTGCTAATACTGTTTCTGGAAATAAAGGTGGGATAAGACTTAAACTTCCTACAATACATTTACCTACCTTTTCGGGTCAATATCACAACTGGCTTGAGTTCCATGACACGTATGTCTCATTAATACACTTAAATGACACTATTCCAAGAATTAGTAAATTCCATTATTTGCGGGCTGCTTTAAAGGATAGTGCTGCTTTAATAATAAGTTCTCTTGACTTCTCCGATGAGAATTATGATGTTGCATGGCAGCTATTATGTGACCGCTATAATAACAGACGGCTACTAGTTTACAATCATGTTCAAGCTATCATTAATATTGAACATGGAACACAAGAATCCTTTCATGTTCTGCGCAACATCATTGATACAGTCAATCGTAACATAAGAGCTTTGAAAACACTTAAGATGGTTGAGAATGTGTTGGAGACAGATGGTTGGGATGTGCTCATTATACATTTAGTCTCAAGTAAATTGGATTCAGTGACAAGTAGGGAATGGGAAACTTGCCGTAATGCATTAGATGACTTAGCAACACTTGCTGATTTTAATAAATTTCTTAAGAATCGAGCGGATTTATTAGAAACTATTGGGGAAGTTCATAACAATGGTTCGAAAGGAACACATAGTGGCAGTACACACAAACGAGGAGTCTTCAATCAATAACAGACCGTTTAGTTGTCCATTATGTAAGGGTGACCATGCCAGTTATAAGTGCTCAAGTTTTAAGTCGCTTTCCATTGAAGCTCGTATTGAGAAGGCAAGATCCCTTAACCTGTGCCTTAACTGCTTACGTAATGGTCATAAATCATTTAAGTGCAGGATGGGTGGCTGCAGTCACTGTCGTAAACGACATAATACCATGTTGCATTTGAATGGGTCATCCAGTACACAGGATACAGACAATGGTAGTACTGATTCTCCATCTACTTCTACACAACCTACTCCTGATACTAGTAGTGTAGTACTCTGCACAGCACAGTCAAACACACAATTGTCAACAAGCTCACAAGATAATGTGGTTCTGTCAGCCACTCATAATCCTCAATGCGTTATATTATTGTCAACGGCTACCATTAATGTTACTGACCACAGTGGTCACAAACATAGAGTCCGTGCATTATTAGATAATGGCAGCACATCGAGCTTCATTACAAAAAGCCTATGTGATAAACTCAAATTACCAACTCATTCAACCTCGACATTAGTTGAAGGGTTAAATCGTCAATCTAGTTGCATATTTAAAAGATGTGATGTCGTTATATCATCACTCATTAATTCATATTCTGAGAGTATACATTGTTTAGTGGTTCCACACATTACTCAAGCATTACCTTGTAAACAAGTCAAACATAAAGGGCTAGACATACCCCAAAATATTACATTAGCGGATCCTTTATTCCACACACCGTCACAAGTAGATATGCTGCTTGGAGCGGACTTATTTTGGAGTGTATTGTTAAATAATAATATTTCATTAGGTAAAAATAAGCCCACATTAAGTGAAACAAAGTTTGGATGGTTGATATCTGGGCCCACACACTCATTACAACATAGCATTAATACAGTCCACTGCAATCATGCAAGTACACATTATGATGATCAACTTCAGGATCAATTAAACCAGTTCTTTGAACTTGAAATGGTCACAGTGCATAAACCTGTATCAAAAGAGGAACAGGAATGTGAAAGTAATTTCATACAAACTACTACTTGTGGAAATGATGGTCGATTCATTGTAACAATTCCATTAAAAGAATCACCACAACAGCTGGGTAGTTCATATGAACAAGCCCTGTCTAGGTTCATATCGTTAGAACGTAGATTTAAGCGTGACCCGTTATTCATAAAGCAATATGCTGAATTCATTAAGGAATACATGTCTTTAGGTCACATGAGTGAAAACACAACTCCAGATAAGGATGAATACACATATATTATGCCACATCATGGAGTGTTACGTGAAACAAGTTTAACAACAAAATTAAGAGTTGTTTTTGATGCATCTGCAGTAACCTCATCCGGGTTATCGTTTAACAACATTCAAATGGTCGGCCCTACAGTACAAAGTGACCTCATTAGCATATTAATTAGATTCCGACAGTATAAATATGTTGTTACTGCAGATGTCGAAAAAATGTATAGAATGATAAAGGTAATTGAAGGCCAACATATGTTACAACAGATACTATGGCGTTTCGAACCAACCTAATGAAGAACTTAAACAGTACAAACTCAACACTGTCACTTATGGTACCGCATCTGCACCATATCTTGCAACACGATGTCTACTTCAGCTAGGAAAAGAATGCACTGATAAGTCCATTTCAGATGCTATCATCAAAGGATTCTATGTTGACGATTTTATTTATGGGGACAATGATATGTCTAAGCTGGTAGACATCTGCAGAGGCGTCATTAACCAACTTGAAAGTGGACAGCTTCATTTAAGAAAATGGAATTCAAATAATTCATGCATTATACAGCAACTCATAGGTGAAACTAGCAAGGATGAATTGCTTAATTTAAGTGACCATGAGTATTCAAAAACATTAGGATTACTTTGGGGTTGTAAGGAAGATGTGTTGTTATTTTCAGCAAACATTAAGCAACATGAACACATCACAAAACGCACTATCTTGTCTACCATGGCTCAAATATTTGATCCACTTGGACTCATTAACCCTTGCATATTGCAAGCTAAAATTATCCTGCAAAAATTATGGTCATTAAAAATAACATGGGATGAAAATGTTTCAAGTGAGATTCAAGCAGCTTGGTGTAACTTTATTAAATCATTAGGTGATATTAGGAAAATAAGAATACCAAGATATGTCATCTGTGACTATCCTGTCATTTGTGAACTGCATGCCTTTAGCGACGCATCAACACAAGCTTACAGTGCTTGTATTTATCTACGGTCTGTGTCTCAAAATAATGAAGTGACAGTGAAGTTGGTGACTGCAAAGAGCCGTGTAGCTCCACTGAAACCAATGACAGTGCCACGGTTGGAATTGAGTGAAGCTCTATTAGCAGCTCGTTTAGCTGATAAGGTCAAGTCTTCGTTAATGGGACTTCACAGTTGTAGGTATTTACTGGTGTGACTCGACCATTGTATTAGCCTGGATTAATACTTCCAAGACCAATCTATTAAAACCATTTGTTTATAACAGAATTCATGAACTGAAGTCTCTTACAGAACCAGGTACTTGGCGTTATGTACCTACAAAGTCGAACCCTGCTGATGTAGGTTCGCGTGGCGCAGATGCTCGCCATCTGGAAACCAATAGCTTGTGGTGGTCAGGACCAGCATTTTTAAAGGAACCAGAGTCTAACTGGCCTGCCCCACCAACAAACATTAAGGAAGATGACTTGCCGGAATTTAAGGTTCAAAGTCATTTAAATGTCTCAGAGCAACAATCAGTCGAATTCGTGAGACGGTATTCCGATTTTAGTAAGCTACAGCGCATTACAGCTTATATATTGAGATTTATAAATAATTGTCGTTATCCAAAAAACAAATGTATGGGGTTGTTAACTTTACATGAACTTAATCAGTCTTTAATTACATTATGTAGAATTTCACAACATGAATCATTCCATCAGGAGTATAAGTCATTAAAAAACAAACAACAACTGCCATTAAAAAATAAATTAACTAATTTGAATCCATTTTTACATTCTGATGGTCTGATTAGAGTTGGAGGTAGGCTCTCTAATTCTCATTATAGGTACGATACCAAACATCCCATATTGCTACATGCATCTAACCACCTCACGGTACTTATTTTTAAATATTATCACAAATTACTCATGCATGCTGGTCCACAATTACTGCTGGCAAACATTCGTCATAAATTTTGGGCATTAAATGGTAGAAATCTTTCTAGAAAAACAGTACTTACATAGCTGTGTTACATGTTGTCGTTTTTCAGGCAGAATCACACAACCAATAATGGGCAACCTTCCTGAGCAACGCCTACATGCTGATTATCCATTTATAAACACAGCAGTAGATTATGCAGGACCAGTGATGATTTTGAACCGAAAGGGTAGAGGTAGTAATTTAATTAAGGCATATATTTGCATTTTTGTGTGCTTGGCTGTTAGAGCAGTACACATAGAGCTTGTGACAGATCTCAGCTCCGAAACCTTTATTTCTGCTCTAAACAGATTTATTGCCCGCAGAGGAAAACCTGTCAACATCTTCTCGGACAATGGTACATGTTTCGTAGGAGCATGTAATGAATTGGCTAGATTTTTAAAATTAAATGCAAACTATTTAAGTGCACACGCTTCAAATTTATCAATAAGCTTTAAATTCTCACCAGCCTATAGCCCACACTTTAATGGCTTAGCTGAGGGTGCCGTGAAATCGGTTAAACATCACTTAAAACGTATACTTGCTCTTGCAAACCTTACTTACGAGGAAATGAACACAGTACGTACTTACTCAGATAGAGGCTATCTTGAACTCAAGGCCTCTAACTCCTTTATCTTCTGATCCTTCAGACCTAGTAGCCCTCACACCGTCACATTTCCTTCTGGGACGAACATTAACTGTTTTACCCTCTCCTCAGGCACAAGATACCACAAGGTTGAGCACTTTCTCACGACATATGAGAATTCAACAGTTGAAGACCCATTTCTGGGATAGATTTTACAAAGAGTACATTACAGAGCTGCAAAAACGACAGAAATGGTGCAAGGAGGGAAGAGACCTACGACTTGGAGAGATGGTGCTGGTCAAGGATGATCGACTGCCGCCAAACAGATGGCTGCTTGGGCGAATAACCAGCGTGTATCCAGGCTCCGACGGTGTGACCAGGGTAGCAGACGTGAAGACAACATCGGGTACTCTTCGGCGCGCCTTCAATCGGCTGTGCCCGCTACCAGTTGAAGATCGGCCTGATGTGTCCTCAAGCCCAGAGCCATGAAACTTCTATACAGTTTTCGAACTCCAAAAAAAACATGAGAAAAGCGCCCTCTTGTGCTGGTGGAAGTCAATTTCCCACAAAAATTACAAAATTTAGTCGCTAGATGGCAGCAGTAGAAGAACATAGGTAACATACTAATTAAATTCTTCTAATAGAAATAATAAATGTGATGAATATACTACAAATTTATGATATTTTGATAATAATTAATTATGTTGATTAATTTCATAATGTTATTTATTAAAAAATTGGTAATGTGTAATGAAAATATTTTTATATAATGGCAACTTTTTGTAGGTACTTCCGAATCCGAACGTCGGGGAAAACCAAAGTCGGGAAACTTTTTGACGGCAGCCATTGTTCGGTTTTCTTCAAGTTTTCTCTGCGTTGGTTTATTGTGTGTTTCTGTTTCCTTGCTTTTTATACGACTTGGCGTTCTAACGGATTGTGAGATCTCTGCTTACGATACGACCTGGCCTGTTACTGTGACACCGATTACTTGCAAACCTGATAACTAGGCTTTTCATTACACGGACTTTGTTTTTGTTTGCGACCTGGGACGCCGGACGTGAACTTTTTACAATGCCGAAAGCAAACGAACTAAAGTGTTATTTTGGATGTGTATTTGATGGTAAGCTTTATTTCATTTAGGAATTTTATATTCTCTAAATTCGATCAGTGTAATTCTGTTTTTTACGTATCTGTAAAATACTTTTGCTTGTGCTGTGCACCAAGCTACATATTTTTTATTTTTATAATTTGTGTAGTAGGTAACCACAATAAAATGTATCTTAAATTTCTGACTTGTGAAGGATTCACTCAAATAGGAATATTAATTTTCAGGTCCCCTTCACCGTTACCCTAAATGGGATTATCCACATACAGACAAATTTAATCAATGGAAATCCATACTCAGTCCAACAACTTCAGCACGAGGCAATGAATATATTTATAATAATGTTCGGTTATGCTACAGGCACTTTGAACAAAAATTTCAATTACCAAGTCATCGCTTGACCAAAAATGCAGTACCGACGTTGAATATATTTTGTAAGTACATACCATTCTACCTATATAATTAATTAAATATAAATATGTGCTATTATTATTGTTAACTGCCTGCAGTGTCCCATTGTAAACTGATATCATCTGCATCTAATCTAGCAGAAGAAGCATTTAATCTCTAAAAACCTTTTCAATATAGAAACATTTACTAGAGCTATGCATTTTTACAGCGATTTGTTGAGTCACTGTTGAGTGAAGCGCTTACCAACAAACAGCATATCTCTAGGGTCCCATACCTGAGATGATTTTGAAATAACTAAGCATTTCTCATTTATATCCACAGCTTTGAGTCAAACTGAAGATTAGCCCTCAACATCAGCTGTATCAGTGGCATATGAAGAGAGGTTGCCAGCAACATCTGGAATTGATTCTTTAGAATTAAGACATATAATGGCTTCAAGTAAGTATCAAATTCATATCATAGAGCTATGAGTTTTACTGTTATTATGTCTTTATTAGACAGGCAATGCAATTTTTCATGGATACCTGTCTGACAATAACATTCTACGTCTTGTGAACTCAGACTGACTTATGCTTAGGAATCCTAAACAAGGCATAGAAATAAGGTGCTAAATAAGTGACTGCACACACAATTTGCTGTCATTTTAGGGCTCCGTACCCAAACAGTAACCAATGGGACCCTATTACTAAGCCATTGCTGTCTGTCTGTCTGTCAGCAGGCCGTATCGGCCGGTCGCATGAACCATAATAGGGAGACAGCTGATTTTTTTCTCAGAATGTGTATTATACACTATAACAACAAAACAAGAATAAATTAAAAATTAAAGGAGTCTCCCATACAACAAACATGTTTGTTCGGTTAATGGTACAGAACCCTTCTTGTAAGAGTCCGACTCGCACTTGGCCGGTTTTTTTTCAATTCTCAATAAAAGCCATAAAATCTACCCACACCACACAACCATAAAATCTTCAAGTTATCTTAAACTGTTTAAATAATTTCATATATACAGTTTAAGATATTATGTTCTCTATTTGTTGAATAACTATTTGGCAGTGTAACAATCTCCCAACTTGGTTTTCACTACTGGAAATTATGTATTCTAATAATGTCTGCACTACATGTGATATGTAATTATTGTATAAATTAAATCAATTTTCTCATATATATTTTCAGCTTTCGGTGGACAAGGAGCTTCGACATCTACTGCACTGCCAAATGAAGAGAGACCACCAACAACAGCCGTTGATGATTCCTCGAATTCAATGCGCACAGTACCTCCACGTGAGTAATTATTTTTACATTGTCCTAGTTGTGCCCGCGGATTCGTCCGCGTGGAATAGTGACTTTCGGCAGCATTTTTATTCGCATTAAAAAGTAGCCTATGACCTTTCTCAGGCTCTAGACTATCACAAATCGGTTCAGTAGTTTAAGCTTGAGTGCGTAACACACAGATAAATAATAATAACATCCATCCTCACAAACTTTCCATTTGTAATATTAGTAGGATAAGTAGGAAGTAGGATTGTAGGTAGTAAACATTGGATACAACTGGATTATTTTTTATTACAGGCCCTAAGAGAACATCTTATTTGAAACCCACGGACAAGGCCATTGTGAGGCTAAACGAGAACCTACAGAGACTACGGGCGAAATGCAAATCGCAATCAAAAAAAATACGCGTAGCTAAAAAAATGGCTACGTCCAAAAAAAATTTGAAATATATTGAAAAACTACCTGATGCGGCACAAACTTTCATGAAAATGCAAATGAGTTGGATAAAGAAACCACGAGGGAGACGCTACACTACTGAAGAAAAAATTATGTCCTTAACAATTATGAAGCAGAGTCCAAAAGCCTATAAACTTTTACAAAAAATGTTTGTGTTACCTTCAAAACGTTGTTTACAAAAAATACTTGGGGCGTTTAGGATGAGACCAGGCATTAATAAAGAAATATTAGAAAATTTGAAAAATGTGGTTCGCCGCATGCCAGAACAGAAAAAACTCGTCAATTTATTATTTGACGAAGTGTCTTTGTCGCCTGGTCTCGTATATAACGCTTCCCAAAATGAAATCATAGGCTTCGAAGACAATGGCATTAATAAAAACAATAATATTGCAGATCATGCGCTAGTTTTTATGATTAAAGGTATAAAATCAAAAACAAAACAACCAATTTCTTTTACATTTTGCCAAAACAGCACAAAAAAAAGTGTTTTAAAAGAACTTTTAGTAAAAATCATAGAAGAAATAAACAACACAGGGCTGCGAATTGTTGCCACAATATGTGACCAATGTTCAGCAAATACTTCCACCATAAAGGATTTATTAAAAGAAACAGCAGAAAAATATGCCATTGAACAGAAGCCTATGGAATATAAAACAAGTTTTGAGGTAAACAACGTTAAAGTGTTCCCATTATTTGATTCACCCCATCTACTTAAAGGTGTAAGAAATAATCTTTTGATTAAAGATGCTAAATTTACACAAAATGGAGTGGAGAAGTGGGCAAAATAGGAACACTTAAAAATGTTAATAGCTGTGGACGTAGGCGAAGATGAAATTCGTCTCGTAAATAAAACAACTGAGAGACATATTGATAAGGACAAAATAAAAAAAATGAAAGTTAAATTAGCCGCTCAGGTATTTAGTCAAAGAGTGTCTTCTGCAATGAGATTTTTATCAAGTAAGTATGAATAGATTTCCTTTAGAATAATTTATACTAACATTTTGCTGGTGTTCTTTTATTACATTTTATTTAATTCAGCAATACCTCTTAATACTCCTAGTATTAAGAGGCAATTTAACGCATATAATATTTAAAGACATGTGAAATTGCTTGAATTAGAAAAATAAAAACCTGGTAGACCAACTTAGAGTAGTTTTTGATCAAATTACTGAGTGCAGTTTCTAAGATGGGACATGAGGAAGACTCTTAATTTCAGCTGTAACTGAAAATTTCTTATGACGAAAAAAAATCATAGAGAACATAATTGTATTTTTTTTTTTAGGACATGGAGTTTTGCCACAGGAGTGTCAAGATACAGCTGATTTTTTGTTGATATTTGATAAATTATTTGATTCTTTCAATGGTCATTCCTATCAAGGTGATTCAAAAATATTTAGATGCTGTGTGAAAAGGAATTCCCCTCACTTCCAACTGTGGGCTGATTTACTCCCAATTTTAGAATCAATCAAGTTTAAATCAATTTATCGTAGAAATAACATTGATCAGATAAAATATGAGTCGATTCCTTCGATTAGAAATTGGATCCACAATATTAAGACTTTTAGAGAAATGTGGCAGTATTTATTATTAAATCACAATGTTGTTAATTTAGTAACTAGAAACTTTAATCAAGACCCTCTAGAATTTTTTTTTAGTAGTATTAGAAGTAATGGAGTTAGAAATGTTAATCCTGATTGTAATCAATTTATGAATGCATTTAAAACGTTGATTATTAATAATTTTAATTCACCCCATTCTGCAGGTGCAAATTGTGAAGAAGATTATAATTCATGTATGCAATCATTATCACACTTGATTTTAACCAATCGTCATGATTCTGAAAGCTCTGATTTTGCATGTAAGGTTGATTCTTTGCTTCGTGTAATGCACGAAATTAAAATTAATGATTCTTTAGTGCACGCCGAATCAAAAAAATATGTTACGGGATATGTGATTAAAAAATGTAAGTCTAAAATTTTCAAGAATTGTAATATTTGTTTAAATGATTTGTGTAGATCAGAAATTGATTTAGATTCGTTTACTTATGAAGTTGATTATACAAAAAAATCATTATTTCATCCAAACGATAATTTTATAACTTTAATGAATGACATTTATTATATTTATATGATTGTTGCATGCCTCCGTGATAGTCCTCAATCAAAATTTTTGAGTCATAAAATTCGTTTTTTTATTGATTGTGCATGTGATTTTAATATTATTACATGTAATAGACATAAATGTGATTTAGTTAAATTTATTTGTGATCTCTCTATAAAATTGATTGTACACAGTTGGTGTCTTGGGGTAAATAGATTATTAAATGGAAAGATTTCGAGTTTTGATAGGAATGACCTTGTTAAATTGCAAGCATTTGAATATTGTAATAAGAGAAAAAGATGAAATAAATTTTGAAAAATATGTTTTCTGTTTTTCTTTTGTGTAAACATAATCAGAAGTATTTTAAATCAAGTTATTATTTCTTAGCGCATAAACTTAAAATTTTATTTTAAAAGTAGTATAGCCTACTTTAGAGCGCCATCTATTGGATGCGTATGGAAGCTAGCATGCTCCATAACGCCATCTCTGGGACGTGGGGAAAAAATTAGTATCGGCCTTGGACGTAGAGTGGCCTATCTATAACCAATATACTGTATAATCTATGCTCAAGCCACAGTCCCTCGCCGAGGGGGGCAACTTGTTGACGCCTTGCATGTGTGCGTGCCAAGGACTACACACACACGCATACGGCACGGCGCGGGAGGCGCGCGCGGTGCGGCAAGCGCCCACGCGCCCACCGTTCGACCAGCACGTCGATTCTGTAAAATTCAAACAACAACTCGCATCTCACTTCGCTATTCTCTCCCTTCGCGTAAGGTTCCAAATGACCTTGATTTTGTATTCTGTAAGCATCACCGTGCACCGTGCAAGTCAGCTACCTAGTGACTACCACACTCAACAAAATGTTTTTCTAGTTTTATCGATTCCAGTTTTTTGACGCAATTCTTGAGTTTTTGGCAGAGAATTTTAGCTAATACGATGTTTAATTAAAATATCTTATTTTAAGGAATTAGAGGCAGCTAATAATATGTAAAAAAACAGAAAACTCTAAATTCGTGCCATGAATATAATCTATGGTTCCCTTTCGAAAAAAAAAAAATATCAGACAGACAATATTTTGACGTTGTACGGTTGTTTGTGGTTGTTTGTGTTTGATTTGCTCGTTCAGTGCCGAAAATAATTGTGAAATAATCATGAAGTAAGTAGTATTTGTGGTTGTGAAGTTTAAAAATGATATTTAAAATAGTATTTATTTTGTTTTCTAATCCAACAATAATGTTCCAGTCCAAATGAGACACGTTCCGCTCACCCATCGTCGGCTCAGGTTGAAACTCTGGTAGAGTTTATGGAAAGAAGGTTTGTTGACGCCTTCGCCACTTCTACGGCGTCGCCGGACGCAGCGCAGAGGTCACTTTGACTTCGCCACTTCTACGGCGTCGCCGGACGCAGCGCAGAGGTCACTTTGACTTCGCCACTTCTACGGCGTCACCGGACGCAGGGCAGAGGTCACTTTGACTTCGCCACTTCTACGGCGTCGTCGGACGCAGCGCAGAGGTCATTTTGACTTCGCCACTTCTACGGCGTCGCCGGACGCAGTGCAGAGGTCACTTTGACCTCGCCACATCTACGGCGTCGCCGGACGCAGCGCAGTCACTTTGACTAAAACCTTAACCTCCCCCCCATTCCTTAACCTTTTAGTATGTCAGTTAAAATATTCCGTTTTTGTCTTTAGGTGCAGCTATACAATTCGCGACAGTACTGGCAGGTGTCATGGCGTGCTGCATACAATCTGTGTTCAAGAAGAGCGTCATCTCTTTAGCGGGAGCCACACAAGCTTTGGGCGGTATGTAATTTTATGTATCACTAGCGGTGCCTCGCGGCGACTTTCACCCGCATAACTTTCGATTCCGTGGCAATATCGGGATAAAAAGTATCCTATGTGTTAATCCTGGTTATAAACTATATGTGTGCCAATCCAAATCCGTGCAGTAGTTTTTCCGTGACAGAGTAACAAACATCCATCCATCCGTTTTGAAAGCGGTGTTGATGAAATTGTTCACACAAAATAATACGCCTGTTAGGGTTCGAACCTGATAATCCTGCCTGACATGGACAAAAGATGAACGAAGTTTCTTGCCAATCTTCTTGCCCTATCGATGGCAAAAAGTTCAAACATATTTGGCCCAAAATTCAGTTGCGCGACCTCCGCTCACTGACGCAGTCATACGATCATCAAGTGCACAGGTGACAGGGCGTGCGATGCAGGATGGAAGATGGGCCATTGTCTTCCATCCAGCCATCTTGCATTCTTGCCCATTTTTGAAGGGGCAGTAAGAATCAATTCTATCTTCTTGTAAACTTTGACGTTCAAAAGCAAGACGGCACGGTTGGCGCAGTGGTTAAGCGATTGACTGCAGCGCTGCGTGTCGCGGGTTCGATTCCCGCACGGAACAAATATTTGTATGACCTACAATTAGTTGTTCCGGGTCTGGCTGTTTGTGTATGTGAGTTTATATGTCTGTAAACGCACCCACGACACAGGAGAAATTCCTAGAATGGGGCAAAGTTTAAAAAAAAAAATGCCCTATATACACTTTGCCCGGCCTAGGTATCGAAACCAAGACGTCATGCTCAGCAGTAGCGCTTGCGACCACCAGACCAACAAGGCAGTTTCGTTAAATAATATCATACTCATCACATTCCAGGTTTATTTGGCGTGCTGGGGCTGCTCCTATACCCGTGGGGTTGGGGTGCCTCCCGCGTCAAACGACTGTGTGGCGAGAACTCCGAGCCCTACATACCCGGTGACTGCTCTGTCGGTAAGTTGATTTAATTAACAACATTTTACATTAATTAAAGACTAACCCATGTTATTTACAAGGCAGATGTGAGCCAAACAATGAGAGATGATGATGATGATGAGATGATGTGATGTGTGTTGCTGTGTGTGTGTGTGTGTAGTGTGGGCATCTGCCATCATGCATCTGCATCTGCGTCATCAGAAAGTATAGTAGAGTAACACTATACTTTCTCTCTCTACTATACTCTCCCTCTACTCTACTATACTCTCCCTCTCTACTCTACTATACTCGCCCTCTACTCTACTATACTCTCCCTCTCTACTCTACTATACTCTCCGCCTACTTTTATTTATTATTATCTACTGTTTCTCTCTACTCTACTATACTCTCCCTCTTCTGCTCTACTATACTCTCTCTCTCTACTCTTTTTTCTCTTTACTTTTTTTGTTTCTCTATTTTTCTTTTAATAGAGTCCTAATGTAACGTTAGTTTAATTCACAAACCATAGAATTGGGGCCAAGTGCTTCTTTTACCAAATAAGGTTTCATTCCACATAATTCAGTATAAATTAATCGTTGTAATGACGTTAATAAAATACTCAACCATATTTCTTTTAAACATTTCCAGGCTGGGCTCTCTTCGTGACCGCTACAGGTATAGCACAAATCTTCCTCGCGAGCGCACTCTCTAAGACTGCTGACAAAGCTGCTAACTCAGACAAGGTACAGTTCCAGATGGATGAAGGTAAACAGCTGATTTGTTTAGCTTAGGAAACCCATTGGAATTATGTGAAAATACGTACAAATGCAGAAACAGTTATTTATTTTGAATACTACCCAATGACATTCTATTGATGGTCAAGAAGTGAAAATGTTGAGCAATTTTTAATTAAACAAATTCCTTTCGCACATAGCGGGCGCGTGTTACCTTTTCGAACTGTCATTTAGGGTTTCGTACCCAAAGGGTGCCAACGGAACCATATTATTAAGCCTCCGCTTTCCGTCCGTCCGTCTGTCTGTCAGCGGACTGTATCTCATGGTAAAAGGTAGACAGTTGAAATGTTCATAGTGTATTTTTTTATTGCCGCTATATAACAACCTATTACGGGTCAATAGATGCAGTCCTGTGACAGACAGACGGACGGATGGACAGCGGGGCCTGTATGTAGTCTTTGTGTAGTGTAGTGACTACATCAATTGTCAAAAAACGAGTTTAGTGTGACATTACTTGTTTGTCAGCCCTGTTGTCTTTCAATCAAGAGCCTTTTGGTAATAACATTACACTTTTATTCCTTAAAGGAAAAGGCAGAAGTGTACCTAATAGTACACACATATTCCATCAGAAGGCCGGTTCTCGTAATTCAAAACGTTAAAAATCTAGTCGCAGTCTCATCTCGGCGACAAACAAATGTCAAAAATGTAGGGAAATTAGAGGTATTTTTTTGACAGATTGACACTGAGATCAGACTGTGAACGTTCTTAAAATTACGAGAATTACCTTTCTGTTATGTTTAAGTCCCATTTAATAGGGGTCGAAGCTATTGTCTCCGTCAGAATCGCGGGTGTAAAAGTCCCGAATTGATCAACGTTTTCGTGACCACCAATGCCCACAGTAATTTACGCGTTGTTAAAATCGTTGGGTGCCAAACCAGGTGTCAAAAAATGTTTTACAATTTCCCCTTTATTCATAAACGTTGCTTAAAGTTAAGCAGTGATTAGCGACTGTTTAATCATACATTTTTGACGTTTAAACGTTACTTAACTTTAGTCATCGTTTATGAATAAACCCCTTTAAGTATAGTTGAATAAATAAGAAACCGGTTTCAGTGATGTACATCCCCAAAATCTATATCTGACCACCGTACGGACTATTTCTGCTTGCAGCGCATATTATTAGTCGACCTAAAAAGGATCCTCTTTTGTTTTACTTACGGACGCAGCTGTGGTCATCATGTGCACGGGATTTTGTTTTCAAAATGGTCAGATATAGGTTTTGGCGATAGTACAGTCAGCTTCAAAATGCCAACTTGTACACGTCACATCCTTTTGAGGCTGACTCTAAAGTCGACCTCGTAATTGCTTTCCAGTTTTGACACAAGTTCCCAGTAAATGAGACTATCTAACTGTGGCATAGACAATTACACTTTGTCGTTTTAAGACGTGGAAGTGACATTCAAGTTCAGGGTGGTAAAGCACTTACGAGGTCGACTATACAGTCAATAAAACTGAGAAATAAACTTTGTGGCACGCAGGCAATATGCATACGGCTCGACGAAAGAATGCGGTCCTGACACCTATCCGTTTCATACAAACGAATATGTGTTTTGCGAATTTGATCCTTATTAGCTACTAGAATTGTCGCAATGACTGTCAGGAATGGATTCTCTCGACGGCTGGACTGCAGTTAATGTGCATAATAATGTAGTAACTTTTAAAACAATATCATCATCATCTGCCTAGCCTCTTCCCAACTGTGTTGGGGTCAGCTTCCAGTCTGACCGGATGCAGCTAAATACCAGTATTTTACATGGAGCGACAGCCCATCTGACCTCCACAACCCAGTTACTGGATAATACGATAGCTCTTGGTAAGACTGGTTGTCAGTAACTTTTAAAACATAAGACCCTCTTTCACTGTCGTGTCTTTCACTCGTTGACTGTACACTTATGTATTAAGTAATAGATAAATAGTTAACACAAAAATATACTAGTATATAATTTGTAACTGCTTTTTGGCAGTCTTCGCTTATTTGCGCGTATATTAAGCTTTTGAATATTATGTTAAAATTACAATAGTTGTAGATTATTTTTTGAATGATTTGAATATGATTTCTTTTTTATATGACTGATCCCATTGACTGAATCTCATGTTGCGTCCATATTAAAACCAAAATAAAATAAGTGTACAATATTGTTAAGCTATACATGATGAAATTGATTAGGTGCGAGAAATTTAAATATCTAATTCAACGTGTTATAAAGTAAATTTAGAAATTAAGGAAAGGGATGCACAACGTGCGCGTAGACGAGCGATTTGGCAAGTTCAACGCTTTACCAACGTGCTTCATGTTGTGAACTCAGCGATGAATGGATTGCTTGTAGGGCACGCGCTAAAATTGATACTTCAATTTTCTTGTAAAGTATTCAAAATATTGAAAAAAAAAATCTGGAACGACTATAATTCGTGTTTACTTCAAGGCAATAACATAGTTTGCACTATCTTAAGACGATGTACAGTCACCAAAGGAGATAAGTAACCAGGAGGTCTACTCCGAAGTGACACATTCGAATGTTCGGATCGTACCGACACATGGCCGAACCGAATATTATTGAAAAATTCGAAAAAAGTCCGGATCGGCTCAGTTGGGTCGGGACCATAGTCAATATTCGAAAGAGTCTAAGAGTGTAGAATCGGGAACGACCGAACCAAATAGTAACTTCGTAGCAGGAAACGGCCGAATATTCGGACGATACGATACATTTACCACTTCGGAGTAGACCCCCAGGGTTCAGTTATCAAATTAAATTTCATTCGAAAACATCCATCGGTTTCTTAATAAACTTCAACTGTATCCGACGACCCTGGTTACTTATCTCCTTTGGTGGCGGTAAGCGATTTTTTTCATGAATTTAGATTTTAGAAATGACAATTTATGCACCTCCTGTTTCGATTTGTCGCAAGTCGTCAATTTCATCCTGTGTAGAACACATGTAACTATGCAAGTCTATTTTGTTCATTGACTCAAGATACTGGGTACAAAAGTTTTTTAGTTTAAGCAAGATGTTATGTTAACTATATCAAAATATTGAATATATATTTATGAGATTATTTTTATAAGCACACAGGCTTTTGCCAGTTGACGTGACCTTGTTTTTGGAAAAAGGATTCAATAAGGAAAATAGTACTTTAAAAAAAAATATCCTCAAGACCGAATTTTGGCCATGGCGGCCAGTCTCAACAGAGTCTAGCCATCTACGCGGGAGATATTATAGTACAGAAGAATAAGCAGCATAATCAGCTGTAATGTTCCCACTGCTGGGACACAGGCCTCCTCTCTTCGAGAGGGAGTGGGATGTCTACCATGCGGATCCAGTGCGGGTAGGCAGATGTCACCTGTCCACGATTTTTTTGGTTCTAGGACTTTACCGGTTTCCTCACGATGTTTTCCTTCACCGTCTTGAGAGCAATGGTGATGAAATTAAATACACAAAGTAACGTGTCTGCCTGGGTTCGAACTCACAACCTACAACTCGTAATTCGGGGTTGATACCACTGGGCCACAACTGCTCTAAAATACCAGTGCACTAAGATAGTATTTTAACACGCTTTTATTAGGTCGACCTGTGTGTAACTAACTATGTAATGGAATCTAAGGTAACTAATTTAACCATCTTCCAAGGGTCGTAGCGTAATGAAAATTGGCAGCTGTATGTAGTTCTGATGACAATACAATAATATGATACTGTCGAACTGATCTGATGATGGAACCCGAAGATATGAACTGGAACTTCATGATGGAAAATCGTATCATAGCTGTTTTGGATTTCTTAGAAAAGTCTTGTAATGAACTTTGACCACGATTAGGTTTCAAGGTCTGATGATGATTTTTTTGTTTTTACGTGCATTTATAAAAGCGTGTTTTTCTAGTGTTTTTTAAACTATTCATTTTGTTATTTTTAAGGCAAAATGATTCATGAAAATTGTGCTCACATTTATAAAAGTTACAGAGACCGGGCCCATTATTAATAATACCGCGTAATAAAACATGAGCTGAATCCTTTTTTCAATAACTCCATGAAATGTCACTTCATAGTTATGCTAGAATCATCACATTAGTTTTAATTTTAAATAGAAACCACAGACTGAAAATTATAATTCCAATTTCATTAAAAAAAAAACGAACATTTTACAAATTCGAAACAGTCGTGAAAACTAATTTATTCTTAATAATATTACTGACTAGAAATAAGGCTTCTTGGATAAACCGTGAACGCAATAAATAGTCAGATTTTCATCGCAATACAGGGCAGGGACATTGACACGCAAACTGTAAACGTGAATTCAGCACATGATTGTAGATCCTCTGGCTAGCGTAGAAATTTTTCATTTTTATTATTATTCTCAAAAATACTTATTTTGTTGTTTTTACAATTTTACTCGCCAAACTTTCGAGTTCGATGGCGAGAAGCGCCTGTTACTTACACATAATATAGTAATCAACTACCAACTATGCACTATTTCACTCAGGGATCAATCACACCGGCACGGTCGGTTATCAAGCATAAGGGAGGCGCCCGTGAGCACCTTAGTTGCCCAGCAATTTTTTTGTCTCTGTCGTTGTCTCCTCGCCGAGACTTCGACCGTGCACACGGGAGCGACAGCAACGCTACTTTTTTTTGTTAAATTTTCGGTTGAGCGGCAACTTTTTTGTCGCTTGCGCGCACTTGCATTGCAATCAATACACGGGCGACAGTTGCGTCTAAACCCGCGGACAAAAATGTCACCCAGCTGTCGCTTCGCTACTTGCGCGCACTTTCATACAAACCCGTATACTGGAGGTGAGAGACAAAGTTGCGTAGACAAGCCTTGCTCCCTAAAAAAACAGCGGTTTCATAAAAAAGTGCAATACTAAAAAACTAAACTAGTTAAAAAACTAACTACTAACTAAAATAGTGCCGGTCAAAATGTATGGAAGTTCAATTTTTTTTTAATGACTCCAAAAAAATATCAACAATGTGGTTCAGAATCATGTCAATCCATGTTGACAGGTTGGGGATCGATGTCCTGGTCACCCTGTAATTTAATTTATTTCCTGTATATGAAAAATAATTCAGAAATATTACAACTTGTAACGTAAATAAATTTAATTTTAAGAATGATATATTAAAAAGTATATTTTCCTATTACTATAGGTTGTCTTCGTATCGTTAGTCACAAATAAAATCAAAGAAATGTAGTGAATACTCATTATTTGTATGCTATAGTATTTATATTAGTTACATGTAGGGTGAAGACACCAATTTTTGGCTCTTTGGATATACATACTTACCTATATTTTTTTGTAAAATAATATAGGTTGGCAGTTACATCGACGCGCAACCTGTTTCCATGCATTCAGTCTGAACCCCTTGCTGATTTTTTTTTAATAATTGGCGAAAAGTTTCCACACATGTGCTGCATTCATGGTTACAGTTCGCGCGTCGATGTTCCTGCCATCCTGTATACCTATATTTTTTTGTAAGATAATCATCATCTGCCTAGCCTTTTCCCAACTATGCTGGGGTCGGCTTCCAGTCTAACCGGATGCAGCTGAATACCAGTATTTTACATGGAGCGACTGCCTATCTGACCTCCACAACCCAGTTACTGGGTAATACGCTTCTCCTTGGTAAGACTGGTTGCTTGTGGTTTCTGACAACACGTAACGACTGTCAAAGATCTACGATGACAGCCGGGACCAACAGCTTAACGTGCTGTCCGAGGCATGGGACGGTTGTCCACTATATTATTGTCCAAAAATTGGTTGTTTCTACCTGAATAAGTTATTTAAATGAAAAATATCGTATTGACATAATATTTTAGTATCACAATTATTTTTTATTGTATTATTCGTCTTTATTTTTAGGTGCCATAATAAATTGCTTTGGCTTTAATTGGAAAATTATTAATTGTGTAGTGAAGAATTCTTTCTTAAGAATGTTTGACGTTACTTTTATGTAATTGCAAGGAAGAAAACATTGGCGGTGCGAAAGCTGTATGTTATACAAAAAAAAAGGGTTGCACTCCGAGAGTGCCGGCAGAAGTGAAAACATGAATATTAACGTTGTGCATTTTTGATATTTTGGAATGCGGTCTACTCTCCTTCCGTCTTACGAATTTTCGATCTGGTCACGTGTCCTGACGCGAGTTTAACATTTTTTACCCATCACAACAAAAGTGCACAACGCAATTAAAGAAGTTTTCACTTTAAAAATTAGACCATCCACCTTCCCACCACCACCCACTTCACCCATTTCTTCACCTTCTTCAGCCTTTCGCCACCCAAGGCTAAGTGTAGGCTGTGTAGGCATCCTGCAATGCACGCCACTCTTCTCTCTCTCGAGCCTTCCTAAGCCTGAGTAGTCCAGCAATCTTGGAACAGTTCGTCGGTCCACCTCATCGGCTGTCTGCCAGCTCTCGGTCTCCAGTCCAGCACTGTCCTACCACATCTGCCATCTGTTCTACGCTCTATGTGGCCAGCCCATTTCCAATTTCTTCCCCATCCACCATTATGATAGCATGATCAGCGTATAATGTTCCCACTGCTGGGACACAGGCCTCCTCTCTGTGAGAGGGAGTGGGCCTTAATTCCACACCAGTGCGGGTTGGTGAATGTCATGTCTTCGAATTTTTGGTTCTAGGACGTGCCGGTTTCCTCCACCATTATAAAAGTTGCAATTATATTTAAGTAAAGAATCTCAATAATGTCTAAATTAGTGCAAATAGAATTGACAGTATTATTTTTAAAGACTTTTCCATGTTTTTGGAGTTTTCCTGTGTAATCGGTTGTATTTAGATGAAAAATTGCTAAACTTTCAGTAAACGCACACTGCTATATAAGATCATGATTGTATTTTTACATTTAAATCAATAGATAAATGAAAATGTATTAAGAACAAAATATACATTTAATTAGGTACTAAAAGGTGAATAGGATAATTTGTGTGAAAGGAGTTTTGTGATTTTGATTTTTTTTTGTAGTTTAAATTATAATGCCTACGTATGGTTGACAATTGTCCTCTTCACCCTAGTGTTATGTTTTAGATGTAAGATTATATTATACTGTTTACAAGAATATAAAAATTATGTGTATTTTATACAAATTATTGAAATTATATACGATTTTGATTGAAAGTTTTTTTTTTAAATTTCCACTTATACACTCCCGGACTCCTACAGTCAATTCACAGTTATTTTACTTCTGACAGCAGCAACATAACAACAACCTAATTCATTATCTGCCTAGTCTTTTCCCAACTATGATGGGGTCGGCTTCCAGTCTAACCCAACATACAGGTATCAGGATACCAGTATTTTGTATGGTGCGACTGCCTATCTGACCTCCACAACCCAGTTACTGGGTATTAAGATACCCCTTGGTAAGACTGGTTGTCAGACTCGGGCTTCTGACGACCCATACCTAATGACGGACGTCGGCAAAGGCCTTTTCCTTCAATGTAGGTAACTTGAGGTGATCCGGCAGAGAACGAAAGTTGTGTACATAGCTCACAGAATAAGCAAGCATGAAATGGCAATAGGCCGGCAATATTAGCCGTAGAACCGAAAACCGAACCTCTATGAAGCTCCGTTTAAGAGAACTGCGTAGCCGCGCTTATTTCTCTCTCTGGGAATACAATCATCATGGTCCAACATTCGTTGCGCAGGATTAGGGAAAACCCAGAAAAACCTAATCAAACCATTATAAACAATTCATCCATTAATAGTATCCAGTTATAATGGATGAATTGTTTATAATGGTTTGATTAGTTTTTTCTGGGTTTTCCCTAATCCTGCGCAACGAATGTTGGACCATGATGATTGTATTCCCAGAGAGATAAATAAATTGGAAGGTGTTTCGACCGCGCGGCCATGGTTAATCCTTTACAACTTTCTGAATAATGGATCTACGAATTTGCTACTTTCATTGTTAGTGTTTTACAAATTCCCTCGTAATGTTGATTTTGTCGTTTTTCTTCTACGACTCTGGCCGAACAGTCGAAACGGACACATTACCGTTAGGATAGACGTGTTCTTGAGTGGAGACCTCGAATCGGCAAAAGTAAGGTAGGACGCCCTCAGCCTAGGTGGAGCAACCATCTTCGCAGGATCGACCTAAATGGCGTGCAATTGCAGAGGCCTATGATCAGCAGTGGACTGCTGTAGACTGATGATGAACTTCTAGCGAGGTTGAAGTCACACTGGATGGTGTTAATTAGTCTTTGACCCCGAACATAACACTTGCGTGAACTCACGTGCCCACTGTTTGGCTCTTCAAAACCATCCTCTTATTTAGCCACATACAATAGTAAATTTTCTAAGAAATCCATGTAGATCGTGGGGATAATTGCGAACGAAATTACACGATGATTATGCCTACTCATCACAATAATTTCGTTCTAAGAAAAACTCGGTTTTCCTTATAGCAAAGTCAAAAGTATTTCAAGCGTAAAGAAATCAGATTTCGCTTTTTGATGTATGTACTTGTTAAATGTGACATCACAGCTGGATTCTCGGACGGGATAGGTAGGTACTTATGGTTGTGTTGGAGCCCCGTGGAACAGGAGGCGAGCCTATTTGTCATTAACCAAGTAAAAATACAGACCAAGGTGCTAATGAGGGTTGGGAGAAACATGCGTCACATCCACGCAAAACGGAGCATTATGATGCGACCCTATGCAACCCTTTTTTATTTTTGTTTTGTGTTTTCTGTTCTTTTTTGCGTCATGTTTACCGCAAACAAACGTATTTTCTTTCTTTCATGAGAAATTCCTGATGCAACAACCCCAGAACACTGCCCGAACTGGGAATCAAGCCGCAGCACAGGACCACACGTTCAGCAGCTTTGCGCTTGCGACCACTGGACTATCGAGGTAGTCGGTACTAATAGTGACTACTTGGATCCTAAATGCCTAATAGAGGCATTCTTTGTTCCTGAAATAGGTAGTATAACTGTGGCTATGTACCTACCTGCTGAGCTTCTCATCGTTGGCGATAACGCCTCCTCGTATTTTAGACTTTCAGGGACGCAGTAGAACACCCGGAGAAATTGATATACTTATCCTATCTTACTTATGACTATGTAATATTACACGTTTAAATATAATCGTGGCAATAGCTGTTTCAGATTCGCGACAGACTGATGGTAAGTAAAAAAAACCGGCCAAGTGCGAGTCGGACGCGCGCACCGAGGGTTCCGTAGAATTTAAAATTATTAAAAATATTTTTATTATACCTATGATGTAACTAAAAATTTACGGTTTTAGCCATTTTTCCTTTATCTGTGCTATAAGACGTTTCTTCGTACCAAATTTCAAGATTCTGAGTTCACGGGAAGGTTTTGATTCCCTTGCGAGTGTCGAAAATTTGCGGAAAATTGCGGCATGCAGCAAACGGCTGTATCTTTTGATTGCGTTGGCTTAGAAGTTTGACATTTTCACAGCTCCAAGGGTCAGTAGAGTATTTGATATAAATTCCAGCTTGATACCTCCACGCGTTCCTGAGAAAGAGGGTCTTGACAGACGGACGGATGGACGGACAACAAAGTGATCCTATAAGGGTTCCGGTTTTTCTTTTCGAGGTACGGAACCCTAAAAGCTTGGGGGCTCTAGAAAAAAAAAGTATTCTCTGAGTGGGCTTTGGGGAAAATAAGGTGGAGAACCTATGTAATTGAAGAATGAGGTGTGTAAATCATTTTACTGAGAACAATACGTGATGGTAGGTACGAAGTACGAACGCTCGAACGTAAGTAATCATGGCAAGCAAACGTAGACAGGATGTAGGAAACAATAAGAACAAAGATTCATCCTATGCAATATGCAAGATTTATTTCAAGTACACAGCAGATAAGCAGTTGGTGATCCAGTGACCACGAATTGTCTTGGGTTCGACCCAGCCAGACACTTTACTTTGTGTATCATTTCATCACCTCTGCTCTCAAAACTGTGAAGAAAAACGTCGTGGGGAAACCGGCATGACCTAGAACCATAAATTCGAAGCCATGTGACATCTACCAACCTGCACTGGGCCCGCGTGGTGGAATACGGCCCACTTCCTCTTACAGAGTGGAGGCCTCTGTCCCAGCAGTGGCACATTATAGGCTGATTATGTTATGTGGAAGCTGAGCAGTTTGTTCAGACAAGCTGAGATCACCAAGCCGTATGACAAGTGTGATGACAGATGACTTATGAACCCCATGGCATGGTGGTACTGCTCTTAACATTTAAGTAAGTGGGTAAGTAGGTACAACCTATCAAGTATGAAGTGTAAGTTCAAATTATTTCTGTATTCATGGTGGACATTCTTCCCCCTCCTATTTACTATTTGCCACCAAAGGAGCATCTCCCAGCAGGATGTAACCTTCTGTGGCCCACTTGGCAGTTTGAACCGTCTCCGGCCACAAGTGAGAAGATGTAAGTCCAGCTTGGTAAAGTGGGGCTACCTTGACGGAACGGCAGTAGGGTCTGATTGTGGAGCTATGCCGCAAACCATGCTCCACTTCCTATCCGATCTGTGCTCCCAAAACATGCAGTCAAAGTGACCTCAGCGCTGCCACCGACAACGCTGTGGAAGTAGCCAAGTTTCAGGTCAACAAGATCTAAAATATAGGCGTCTCAGCGATACGAAGAAGATTATGTGGTACTTCAGTGTTACCTTGCACTTACAGGTTTTTCTCCGCATCCATTTATATTTGAGGCTGTATGTTCGTCCATTCTAACTAACGATCTTGACCCGTCTTGTACCTAGGTAGGTACAGTCACGAGCACCAATATGTCAACACTTGGCAACTTTCAATTGCGTTTTTTTCATGAAATAACGAATGCAACGTTGAAATACGACACATTACATAATCCTAAGGGTTCGAAAATGCTATGTTCGTAACAACATAAAATTTCATTCAAAAATAAAGGAGCAAATCGCTTTTCAATAAAGCCGAGTGTATACATACTTTTGCTCGTGACTGCAGTGTGCTACATACCAAACATTGTTATCTCTAGGTAAATCTTGATCTGTAACCCTAGCACGAACATTGTCTTGTATAAGTAGGTGCCTGACGTGTTTTCCGAAAGCCAGTTTGATTTTTCTATTGTTTCTTAGGGTAGCTAAAAGCGACCCAGTTGATAGCAGGGTGCTTACCACCAGCTCTTATAGCAGGGCAGAAGTTGAACTGCACCGCTTTTTTGTACTTAGTCATAGAACAAAAAAGCAGTGCAATAGATCTTCTGCCAGGTAATTAGTGTAAAATATTGTGTGTACTTACTGCTTTACCTTTATATTATCTGTGGTCTATGCTCCAACTCTATGTAATACTTAGAGTAAGAAACCTATAGAGTAACGGGCAGCGTGGCTACACATGAGACAAAATACCAACATAACTATAATGTCTACAGAACTCATAACCTTACTCTTTACCTAGAAACAGGGAGATTACAGTTAAGTACACTGCACCGCATTGTATTATAGGTTTATCTCGGCTTTAAATACGAAATAACTGTAAAGTTTGTTTAGCTACATATGTCGCTGGCCTTGAAAAAACTGGCACGCACTGAGGGACGGAAATAGTATAGCTTTGTCCTTTTCTGTTACTTTTAATGACTCAATACTTTAACCCTTTCTTGTGGGAATGAAATGGAGCTACCCGCTGTCTATACTTTTCTTAGTCTAAGATGTAATAGGATGTAAGAACTCTCTCTGCTACCAAAATGGCGAACGAACAAACGCGTCTTTTACTGAAACGTCCCTATCAAGTAATAGGGACGTTTCAGTAAAAGACGCGTTAATATATGGTGACAAATTAGGTACCCAACTAAGTAATTGGGTACCTAATTTGTCACCATAGATTTGAGCCGATCCAGCCTGTCCCTTGCTGCCTTTCCCTAACGACACCCTAAGCCGAGATCCGTAGGTACCCCACGGGGGTGGAGCGCGTAGTTGCTTAGTTTATGTTTTATGCCCTGGCTGAAGGCCGTAGTTTATCGAGGTACCCACAGGAAAGTCCGCACCCTAAATTGCGTAACACACGATCAATCGGAATTGGTTTCATTTTGACAGTTCAACAACATTCATTGCGTTATTTACGTTGTTGAGCAGACACAACATGCCACATTTTTTGAACATATGAAGCAATGGATTAGCAATATCCTTCAAAATGATTCAGATTGAGGTTGATTATGTGTTACGCAAAATTAAGATGCCGACAACTTCCTAGGTGGACCATGGGTTATGGACAATAAAAATGGCTGAACCTAATGTTTCATGTGCTAGTAATTGATTTACCTACATGGATAAACTTATCATACTTAATAAGACCAGCGGGTTGGTAGATGTCACATGTCTTCGAATTTTTGGTTCTAGGACGTGCCAGTTTCCTGACGATGTTTTCCTTCACCGTTAAGAGGGCAGTGTTGATGAGATGTCTTACACAAAGTAGCGCGCCTGTCTGGGTTCGAACCCACGACCTGCAACTCTTGAGGCCTTTACCACGGGGGCGGTTACTGTAACTACCATATAAATATGAACAATTATCAAACAATTCTAAACGTATTTTAATCGTCCTTCAAAATCGTGTCAGCCATTAAAGAAAAACAACGTAAAATCTAGATTTATAATACAATACATAGCAATTAATGTGACCCACATCTAATTTGGATCGAAAGGAAACGCACATCGGTCCGATCAATCAAAATATATCAACATTTTTGTGAGCAATTTACAAATTCTCTTGAATTGTTATAGTGGTGAGGGTCGGGTTCGATATTGAGCGGGTTCTAAAGTTCTTAAGCGCTTGTTACACTATCGAATTTTAAGGAATGCTATCTAGGAACACTCTAACTTTAAGAGGTCTAGAGGTCTCTCTAAGAGGTCTGAAGGCAAATTCTCGTACTTTAAAAAAACTTATCAAAAACAAGCTTCTGCCCGCGACTTCGTCCGCTAAAGCAACTTTCTTATTTTTTTTCCGTAAGATCCTTCTACAAAATATTAGAATACTTTAAAAAAAAAATGGATGGTATCGGTAAAGTCGTTCTCGAGTTGTGACCAAGGGAAATAGGAATTCATTTATATATATCTATATACCTAGTCTTGCCATAAATATTGTCAAAGAAAAAAAAAATTTTTTATAGCAAATAATATTTATTACTTTTACAGTGTGTTTGTTTAATACATAAATATAAAACAATTTAAAATATAAAAAGCTTATTCGAAGTGGTCTCCATTGGCTGCAATACAGTCCTTTAAACGTTGAGGCCAGTTATCAATAGAAGCACGCACTCTTTCCATGGGAAAATTCTTCACTGCCAATCGTATGGATTGTTTTAGGGACTCCAAATTATCATGGCGTTTAGAGCAAGCCGTACTCTCTAAAACTAACCATAAATCATAATCCAGCGGATTAAGATCGGGACTAGACGACGGCCAGTCTTCAGCTCTGATGAAGTCCGAAACGTTCATTTCCAACCAAGACTGCGTGGACCGAGCTTTATGACCCGGCGCCGAGTCTTGTTGGAAGGACCATACTTGGTTATTGAACATGGTGTTGTTAAGGGGCTTAACCACCTTCTCAAGAATGGTATCTTGATATACTTGTGCCGATGTTTTGATACCTTTTTCACAAAAATATGGCTCAGTCACTCCTTCATAGCTAACACCCCACCAAACCATCACTGAAGTCGGATAATGCCCACGTTGCACTCTGTCGACTAATTGGGAAGCTTCCTTAGAGCTTTGAGCATAAATACGGTCATTTTGTTTGTTAAAATGTTGCTCAATTGTAAAGATTTTCTCATCCGTAAACAAAATTTTTCTGTGACCTCCCTTTGCGTACCGCTTCAGTAGTTGTTTCGATTTTACCACCCTATTCTTTTTTAAATTATCAGTTAAAAAATGACCAGTGCGTTTCTTACAGGCTGCAAGTCCTAAGTCATCTTTTAAAATACGCGACATGGTTCTGGGTGCTATCTTCATCTCCCGAGATAAAATCTTTTGCTTTCGGACAGGATTTCTTCGAATTCTTTCTCTTACTGCTTTGACCACCTTTTTCGTACGAACACTACGTGGACGGCCAGATCTTTTTCAGTCACAAACAGAGGAGGTCTCATTGTACCTATTAATAGCCCGGTACACAAACATTTGACTAATACCAAGCGTATGGAGAGTTTTAAAAATTGCATTTGGCTCCATACCAACTTTGTGTAATGCAATTACAGCGATTCGGTTCTCTTTATCACCCCACTCCATTTTAATATCGCAAAATATTGTACAATGTATTGGCGCCAAAATTAGAAAACCCAATGAACAATCGTATAAAAATAACAGATTCCAAATTCAAATGTAATATCTTTCTTATTTTTAACTAGCTTCTGCCCGCGACTTCGTACGCGGATCCAGTCCCTTTCTCGTTCCGATAGGAATTTCGGCAAAAGTTTGAACTGTGTGTCAATATGTCAGACAATAAATCAATCAAAACCGATGAAGGATTTCGATTAAGTTAGGTATAACTTAGATTGAGTGTTGTAGACTGGGTAGGTTATAACTTCATTAAAATATAAAGGTAGAATTATTTTGATTCCGAAATTATGAAGCGAAATTAATATCAATTAGTTAACATTACTATTCTAAAAAAAATCTTTATAAACTATATTTTTGGTTTTTCCGTCGGGTGCCAGAATATAAAGCCCGGAAGCGTTGCTAACCCTTGAGTAAGCAACATAAAGTTGGCCATCAGAAAAACAGCCGGTTCTCAAATCAGCCCCAGCAGCTTTCAGTGTCTATCCCTGTGACTTGTTTATTGTCATGGCAAAGCATGTAGTCACAGGAAACTATGTGCGTTTAAATTGAAAGGGGAAATTGTTGGCGATGAGTGGTATGCGTGGTAAGAACACAGTGTCACCGGCACCACTCCCAATGAGGATTACAGCTACAATAATATTGCGTTGTAAAACCTCGACTATAAGTCGGGTTCCATTACACAGTTTCGGCGGTGTCAAATTTCGCATCAGCATTATCGGAACACCAACTTTGAGTCTTATTTTATGAGCAGGGAGACCACTCGCTGTGAGTGAATTGAGGAACTCAACTGGGTAATTGGTGGCGTCGTCCTGATTGACTACGTTATCAAAAGAAGTGTAAACGACATCTCCAATAATTTCCCCCAAATTTTTTTCATTTATTGATGCAGCTTGTTCGTTTTTTGGGGTCGATATAACGCGTTCACATAACCACGAATTTTCCTGGTTTCTTATGCTCTGAATGTCCCCAAATACTGATTGTATAAGTTCCTCTTCGGAGGCAACAACTTTTCCAAGTATATCAGGAACAGTCACCAGACCTGAGCAGGAAGGAGACCTTCTCCAACTTTTAATAATATTTATGAAAACTCTTGGGCATGTGAATTACCACCAAGCTGGGCTTATTCTCATTTTTATTGTTAATCTTAGTTTTTGTATGTGAGGCCATAGATACGAATGTTTTAATGAGGCGTCAATCTCATCTGTATAAAGTGATTTTCACATCAAATGTTCCTGATCCTTGATTTTTATTATCTCGGCGGAAAATACTCATACTCAGACCAAACAAATTTTGTTAAAATGCCATGTCTGTATATATGCCATAGTTTAGCTGTGCTCTCCAAGTTCCACATCAGATGTTTCAATCTTCGAATTTTATTCTCCCAGCAGAAAATACTCATCAGACTGAACAACTTTTGCAAATGTGTCATTCCTATATATGTTATGGTTTAGCTGTGCTCTTAGAGTTCCACATCAGATGTTCCAATCTTCGAGACTTATTCTCGCAGTAGAAAATGCTCATCAGACCGAATAACTTTTGCTAAGATGTCAAACCTATATATATTATAGTTTAGCTGTGCTCTAAGAGTTCCACATCAGGTGTTCCGGATCTTCAATTTTATTCTCGCAGCAGAAAATGCTCATCAGACGCAATTTTTTTTTAAGGCGCCATTTTTGTAACTCTTATAGTTTAGCTGGTCTGTTGTGGTTCTGCATCAGGTGTTCCGGTTTTCAAAATAAATTATAGCCTATATGTTGCCCAGGTTTAGTAGCTAGATAACAAAAAAAGTTTCATTCAAATCCGTCCAGTAGTTACGGAGATTAGCGTGTATAAACAGACAAACAGACAAACAGATAAACAGAAAAACAGACAAACAGACAGACTTTTTTTATTAGATTCGTGTTCTATTACTGTTTCTTAACCCCCCTCAATTATTCTTTTTCAAATATATTCAATGTACAGACACAACTTTTTTACATTCTTATTATAAGTATAGATTGTAACAGTATGGCTAGACTGTATATATAGATGTAGGGACATTGATTATATTTTTGACAGATTGAGACTGTCTTTTAGTTTGTGCCAAATAAATGTATTTTCTTTCTTACTGAGATTAGAATGCGAACGTTCTTAAAAATACGAGAATCGTTCCTCTGATTTCATCTAGGTATAGGTACATAGAAATAAATAAAATTGAACCATTTGTTTGCAATGTGAAAATAACAGCTTTTTACTAAATGCATATTGAAGTCCTTAGAACAAAAACACAATAAAAGAAACTGTCTGTTTATTTGTTCCGGCTAGTCTCCAAAACGGCTGGACCGATTTTGATGAATTTTCTAACTCGTTTCTATCTGATTGGACGGAAAACGTCCTATTCTAATGCGAAACTCTTTTTTTCGATTTTCAATACTTTGAGCCTTTCAAATCATCACAGAGTTCATTTGTATAAATAATTAAACACAATATGGACTTAAGCGTAAGTTACATGGTAGCGGGATCGTCCGAAAGGGTTACCGCTGCCCTAGAACAGAAAGGGCTAAGGAAGGAACACGGGAGGGTTTTAGTCAGTAAGAGTCTGACACTCCCTTCCGCTCCACCCAGAGCGGGAGGGGTCATTTGATGATTTCCCATCCACAAAAAAAAAAGCCTTTGTATATGTTTCCCCGACAGTCTCATAGGTCGTCGTTTCTTCTTCACTTGTCTTTTGGTGAAATTATTAGTCAATCGGGAAAGTCTGACTGCAAAAGATGCATAGTACACACGTGCATATGACACATCAACTTTTATACACATTATCTCATTGTCCTACGGGGTAATTGCATAACTTGTTTTTGTCTCATGCGTTATATAACCCGCGTATACTAGAACCACACCACAACCAACTTAATACGAATAACCCGCTCACACTCGAACCAAACCCCAACAACTTAAACCTTACCATTCACAACTACCAAACACACATATCCTTCACCTTATCTTCATACAAATAAGGTCCAAATTCGCCTACCAGATGTTCCCACCGTAGAACCATGAATCAATCACCTCACACGCAGTGATTACAGTAAGACAGACATTCCCTCAGGGTCCGGGGTTCGATCCTGTGCGAGGCATCAATCAAAACTCGTCTATTTTCACATTCGTGATTTACAAATCGTTTGTGTTTTTTTTTTTCGTTTGGAATATGTCGGATTTTATAGGATACTAGTTGTAGCCTGAGGGTGCGCTTCTAAAGGAAGGGTTTTTATTTCTTTAATTTGGCGCAATATTTTTGGGTGATGTACGACCTGAAATTGAGTAGTTATCTATATATTTTTTTTATTATAAGTGTTGTTAGAAGCAGTAGCTTCGATTGGCATTGTGTTAACCAACTAACATGACCAACCAGCTGGAGTTGTGTTGTTTTCGTTCTTTCTTTCTTTCTTTATGCATGGTATATAACACATTACTTATCCATCACGTGATTCGAAACTAAAAGAAAATCTTTACAGTTAAATAATGTGCAGGTCATCAAGACTATGACTGCGTCAGTAAACCTCTGGGGCCTTTCCATCATCATTTTCCTGCCCTTATCCCATGTTACTTGGGGTCGGCGCAACACGTTTTCTTCTTCGATTCTCCCCTGTCAACCGTCACGCTATCATTCACTCCCTTCTCTTTCATATCATTCCTCACACAAACCATCCATCTTTTCTTCGGCCTTCCTCTCCCTCTCCATCCATCAACATGTATATTCATCACTCTTTTAGTCACGTGCGTTTCGTCCCTTCTCATCACATGCCCATACCAAGCTAAACGATTTCCTTTCAACTTTTCTGTCACTGGCGCCACTTTCAAACTTCCTCTTATATACTCATTTCTTACTTTATCCATTCTCGTCACTCCACACATCCATCTCAACATTCTCATCTCCGCTGCATGCAATCTTCTTTCATCCGTCTTCTTCACAGCCCAGCATTCAGACCCATAAAGTACGACAGGCCTTATCACAGACTTATAAATTTTCCCCTTTAACTTGAGGGGCAACCGTGGGTCGCAAGTTGTTCCTGTGACCTGTCGCCATTTCATCCTCCTCCTCCATCATCCTCTGGGGGCTTTCCACCAGCTCTTATACCAAAAGTGACACGGCTTTTTTATTCTATGACTAAGTACAAAACAGCAGTGCATTTCAACTTCTGCCCTGCTATATGAGCTGGTGGTAAGCACCCTGGACCAAACATGTTTAACTTCTTGCCATCCAAAATATTATGACCCACAGGGGTAGTTGCGTAACACTAATAATAGCAATGGCTGAATGTTGTTGAGCTGTCGTTTATTTATTTATTTATATATACTTTATTGTACACCACAAAAATACATAGCATAAAAAAATACATGATACACTACAAAATATACAATGGGCGGCCTTAGAATGGACAGCGATTTCCCTGGACACAAAATGGGACCGTCGTTGGTGCCTAAAATAGACAAATATATACATATTCAAAATTACAAATACATAAATACATACATACTATGTATACAAGCAACGAAAAATAAAAGAAGACTGTAGACTAACTAACTTACGTAACGTAACGTAACGTAACTTGCAGTTAGGACAACAAGATCACAACGACAAGTAGTGTTCCTTTACAAGTCTTTTGAACACCTGTCCTTTGTCCTGTCCTGTTTTGTCATTTTGACAGTTCAACAACATTCATTGCGTTATTTACGTTGTTGAGCAGACACATTTTTCGAACTTATGAATAAATGGATCTGCATCCTAATTGCGTAACACACTATTAATCACAATCTGATTCATTTTGAAGGATATTGCTAATCCATTGCTTTGTATGTTTGAAAAATTTGTCTGCCCAACAACGTAAATACTGCAATGTATGTTGTTGAACTGCAGTGTGATTCTGTAACCATCTCACCGAAAACTTGGGTGAAGTGAGCGTGGAGTGAGCTGTCATTCCAACTAATGCTAGGGATTTTGACACTATTGACAGCTCACTCTAAGCTCACTTCATCTAACTTTTCACGGTGAGATTTTTACAGAATCGATCGGCTGTACAATTTAAAGCAATTGCTACTTTTAGTGTGTTACGAAATTAGGTACCCCGCTGAGGGACACTAAAGAATTCTTGGAAGAACCTTCTTAGCCTATAGAACCTTCTTAATACAGATGAATGTGTTATTAATTCTAGTAACAGTATTTAGAAGCTTTTAGATATCTCCCAACTTTTTCCAACAATTCTTATCTGAATGCATAGGTAGGTACCATTATTAAATTATTGTAATTGAAAATTCATCGACGACGCTTGAGGTTATTAAATTAACCTCAATTGTCAAATGAAGACCATGTTAAGGTGATTCAAATCTAAATATTTAGAAAAAATCATCGTAAAGCACTCAATTTGCAAATGACACTACAAATTGGCATTCACATGTGCGGTTTCATCTATTTTGTTTAAATTTTCATCAGCTAGTTTTGGAACAGATCATAACACAATACACCACGTTTCTCAAAACCATTAGCACCTAAAATCAAAGATATTCCTTTCGTTTCCTTTGTTCGACTCATGCACAAGTGCGTCACGAAAGCGCCGACCAATCAGCGCGGTTCGCGCCCGCGGCCCGTCACGATTCGACGCCTTCCATATTTGAATGCATGTCCTAATGTTCTGTTCGTTTTTTAAATGTGTTTGTGTGAGTTGTTGTTAAGGTATTGGTAAATAATAAGTTAAATATGTATACACAAGTACCTATGTATGTATAGAATGATTAGTTAGCTAAGGTTGTATTTGATTTCTTGGAGTCACGATTTTGTCATACTGCATGCCTAACTACTTCTATTGCATATCGTCAGTGAAGATCTAACTACTGTTAGAACTTCACTGACGACGACGGAAGTCAAAAATGGCTACTATACAGGAGAGTGAAAAAACTGTATGAAATGAATGTATGTAACTTACGCTTTTTTTTTTGTGGATGGGAAATCATCAAATGACCCCTCCCGCTCTGGGTGGAGCGGAAGGGAGTGTCAGACTCTTACTGACTAAAACCCACCCGTGTTCCTTCCTTAGCCCTTTCTGTTCCAGGGCAGCGGTAACCCTTTCGGACGATCCCGCTACCATGTAACTTACGCTTAAGTCCATATTGGCGCCGATTCCCTTGTTCACCGACTAAACTAAATTTAAGTCAGTGCATCTTTTTCTTTCTATTTCATTAAGAAAAGGACAGAAGATAAATATTAGTTTAGTCCTGTCAAATTAGTCAGCGCCTGACGTAAATTGACGTATTTTAAGTCGCCGTGTTTATAATCACGTCTAAACTGTCTATGGAGTATCTTAATTTGACAGGACTAAACTAATATTTTATCTTCTGTCCTTTTCTTAATGAAATAGAGAGAAAAAGATGCACTGAACTTAAATTTAGTTTAGTTTGTAGACAAGGGAATCGGCGCCATTGTGTTTAATTATTTAGACAAATGAACTCTGTGATGATTTGAACCCCATGTTTTGATTGGTCGATACGATGCGCGCCATTAAGCTTTATCCATTGTCATTGAAATCTCAAAACACTCATAAAATGACTTACGTACTGTTAGAACTTCAATGACGATATATACTAACTAGCATTTGCCCGCGGCTTCGCTCGCGTTAAGAAGTATAGTTTGACAAAGTTTCATACAAACTTTCATCCCCTATTTTATCCCCTTGGGGGTAGAATTGATCAAAATCCTTTCTTAGCGGATGCCTACGTCGTAACATCTACCTGCATGCCAAATTTCAGCCCGATCTGTCCAGTGGTTTGGGCTGTGCGTTGATAGATCACTATGTCAGTCAGTCAGTCACCTTTGAGTTTTATATATTTAGAAGAAATTATACTTACCTACCTACCTATGTAAGACAGCTGCTCCGTTAGTCTCGTAGTTGCAAGCGCGACTGCTGAGCGAGGGATCCTAGGTTCCATTCCCGGCTCGGGCAAAAGTGTAATTGGGTTTATTAATCTGGAATTTCTCAGTGGCAGCCTGGAGTCTGGATCTTAAACATACCAAACTGCTGCCTTTGCCTAACCCTCCGGGGAATACGGGCAAGATTGTCCGACCCCGGAATCGAACCCAGGACCTCAATGTCAGCAGAAGCGCTTGCGACCACGTAACCAACCGAGCAGTAGCAATTCCTCTAATTTTCGTTAAATGGTTACACATAATAGTTTAATCACCACCAATTCATTTCATATCAGTCATATTTGGTGTAAACATTGGTGGACCATTTTACGAATTTCCATACATAACTGTCAAACAGGTGAATTGCGTGTTATGAATTGCACACAGATCATATTATGAATTGTCAGTTTGTGAACATTTTACGATTTTTTAATATGATTAATATTGTTATCCTATTATGATTCTGCCAAAGTGGCCTTTTTAAGCCCCCAGCTCTGTATTGGGTCGTGCAAATACAGAATAGAATACTCAAACCGACGAACAATTTCTCTGCTAGGACGTCGGCGCGTCGATGTCCCATCTATCCCTGTATATTATCTACAGATGGGCCATCTACCAGTTCGTATTGGTTACACAGGTTCACGAAACCCTTAACCAGTCCTGAGAAGTCAAAGTAATTATAATTTTCAATTAAAAAAATAAACAATAACGGTTGCATAAAACAGCTGTTCACTTGCAGTCTGTGATTAGGTGCGGTACAACAAGTAACAATTAAAATAATTATTTTGTTAATTCACGACTAACGTACGAGTGGGTGCGTCCATATAGGACTGCACCTCCTTGTAATTATAAAAATATGCTGGAAAATATACCCTTGGAGAAACAGAGAAGGTAGAAAAAACCAAAAAAATTGTCCAGCGTAATTCAGTCTGATCTCAGTCTCAATCTGTCAAAAATACCTCTGATTTCCCTACATTTTAAAAAGTTTTTGACATTGATTGTCGCTGAGATGAGTTTGAGACTAGATTTTGAACGTTTTTAATTACGGGAATTGAACTTCTGATCGGAATGTGCATGCATGATTTGTGTGTGCATGTGCATTTTGCAAATTCAGCCAAGTTCATTGCGTTATTTACCTTGTTGAGCAGACAAATTTATTAAACCTTTGAAGCAATGGATTACAAATATCCTGCAAACCTCTCGGATTGTGATTGACACTGTGTTACGCAATTAGAGTGCTCGCTCTCTCTCTCTCACTTCGATGGGGAGGCATCCCCATCGAAGTGAGATATAAAATTAATTAAAATGATTTATTAAACCTTTGAAGCAATGGATTACAAATATCCTGCAAACCTCTCGGATTGTGATTGACACTGTGTTACGCAATTAGAGTGCTCGCTCTCTCTCTCACTTCGATGGGGAGGCATCCCCATCGAAGTGAGATATAACATTAATTAAAATGATTTATTAAACCTTCGAAGCAATGGATTACAAATATCCTGCAAACCTCTCGGATTGTGATTGACACTGTGTTACGCAATTAGAGTGCTCGCTCTCTCTCTCACTTCGATAGGAAGGCTTCACCATCGAAGTGAGAGAGAGAGAGAGCAGTGGTGGTCGAGTGGTTACCTAATTACTCCTTATTAAGACTGGTTGTCAGACTTTTGGGCTCCTGGCTAGCCGTAACGACTGTCTAAGATCTACAAAAGACTGCAGCCGGGACCATCAGCTTTCCTTCACCGGCCCCAGGAGGCACTTGGTAATCGCAGTTTTCAGTTATTAGCAGACAGGAGAATGATGCGGCACATCATCTCAAAGTAATATCTTGATCATCTGTAACAAAAAAGAAAAATGACCTACATTTACTTTAATTTCCTAAATAAAAAATGCCCAAGTGCGAGACCGACTCGCACACGAAGGGTTCCGTACCATCGTACAATATTTAACACTACATATTTTTTAACATATTTCTTATAAAGGGACGCCGTTTACTTATTTATTAACTTTTTTTTTACGTCTGTTGTCATTTCTCGGGAACCTGGGGTCCCGGACCTTTGGACGGCTTACGAGGGGCCGAAGCCAACTCGCAGAAGCCCGTTTTTAATGAAATGCGGCACCAACCGATGATTATTCCTGTTCGGCTGTTCGCACTATGCAAGTGCACCCAAGGACAGCCCCCGGTTGGCGTAGGACTATTGCAAGATGTGGAAAAAAATGGCTAATAACTCACTAACTGTATTTTTATTATTTTGTATATACATATATATGTGACGGCACGGTTGGCGCAGTGGTTAAGCGATTGACTGCTGCGCTGCGTGTCGCGGGTTCGATTCCCGCATGGAACAAATATTTGTATGACCTACAAGTAGTTGTTCCGGGTCTGGCTGTTTGTGTATGTGAGTTTAAATGTTTGTGAACGCACCCACGATACAGGAGAAATTCCTAGTGTGGGGCAACGTTTTTAAAAATAATAATATATACATATATACTGGCGTACCCGGCAGACGTCGTCCTTCCCGGAAAAGCAGCGCCACCTACGGGGTCCAATTGTGTTTCCAAACCATCCAGGAACCCATTGAAATATACACACAACATTTCATCCAAATCGGTCCAGCCGTTTAGGAGGAGTTAGGTGACAAACACACGTACAGAAGAATTATTTGATATAGCGGCTATATGCTACAGTTTGTGTCTTATTAAAATTTCAAGTTATGTGTTTACGGTTCAAAATATACAGCCCTGTGACAGACGGATGGACAGCGAAGCCGTAGTAAGAGGCCCGCACCCTATGGGTACGGAACCCTAAAACAGTTACATACCAAACATACTGTTTGCCTATCAATTACAAAAGAGCTACTCATTAATAAAAACAAAAGAAATCTCCGGAATCACGGTAGGTAGTAATTAAATTATGTAAATAATTACTATCATAAAACTACTAGGTTTTGCCTGCGGCTTAGTCTAACAATATCACGCTTGTATTCCCCGAAAAGGTAGACAGAGGTGTATTAGTAGATAGGTAGATTTTACAAATCTACAGCACACCACGCACAGAGATCTAATTATGAAATGAAAGGTCACCCATCCACGGATCGACCTCGGCGAGCGTTGCTTAACCTTGAAGATCGACCCGGCTGTTATTAGTTAGCCACGAGCCCCTTTTAATCAATATTCCTGAAGAGTTCCATTGGTAAGAGAAAGTTGCTCAGAATGATAGATTATTATAATTTTCTAAATAAACCCATGTTGATCATTCAACCTTCCATATTTAGTGAATGTTCAAAGTAACAATTAAAAAATATTTAAGCCTACCGTAGATGGAATGTTCGGCACTTAATATAATTAATTATATCTGATGAAACAATTATATTCACCGTTTAATTATCTAACATCAGGACCCTGTACCCCGAAGCTTTAGGCAGAGGTGCAGTTTACAACAATATTGTGATTTAATAGAGTAGGTATCCATGAACTTTCTTGCCTTTTTTTTCTCCATAGAAACCCACTACGCTTTGGAATGGGCAACTAGCTTCACCTTTCTGCGGGGCAATTGCGTAATCCACACTCAATTTTTTTTTTTTTAAAAACGTTGCCCCACTCTAGGAATTACTCCTGTATCGTAGGTGCGTTTGCAACAATGACAATCGATAGAAATGCCTTTTATTTGGACAGTTCAACAACATTCATTGCGTTATTTACGTTGTTGAGCAGACAAATTTTTCGAACATGATTAGCAATATCCTGCAAAATGATTCAGATTGTGATTGATATTGCGTTACACAATCGGCACCCTAATTGCGTAACACACGATCTATCGGAATCGGTTTCATTTTGACAGTTCAACAACATTCATTGCGTGACGGCACTGTTGGCGCAGTGGTTAAGCGATTGACTGCTGCGCTGCGTGTCGCGGGTTCGATTCCCGCACGGAACAAATATTTGTATGACCTACATGTATTTGTTCCGAGTCTGGGTGTTTTTCTATCTATAATATGTATGTATTTACAAAAAAAAATGTATATAAGTAGTTTATCAGCCATCTTGTTACCATAACACAAGCATTAGGTTGCTTAGCTTGGGACAAATGGTGCTGTGTGAAATGTCCAGGGATATTATTATTATTTACGTTGTTGAGCATGACACATTTTTTGAACTAATGAAGCAATGGATTAGCAATATCCTTCAAAATGATTCAGATTGAGATTGATTGTGTGTTACGCAATTAGGGTGCAGGGTGCTAGTTTGACTGAAAATCAACCAGAACATAGTTAAACAAAGGCAAGGCTAATGGTGTTACCTGGACACCTAGCTATTACTAGGTCACATTTAGGTGTCCTATTGTCCACAAGGCTTATTGCTCAATTAGTCTAAATTAATTGAAGCCGGCTGCGAACGATCAATGAGATCAGGGGGTGTACTCCGAAGTGCAAAGTGCGAATGATCGGATCGGACCGACACATGGCCGAACCGAATATTATTGAAAAATGCGAAAAAAGATCGGATCGGCTCAGTTGGGTCGGGACCAAAGTCAATATTCGAAAGAGTGTAGGAGTGTAGGATCGGAACCGACCGAACCAAATACTAACTTCGTAGCAGGAACCGGCCGAACATTCGGCCGATACTATTTCGGAGTATCGGCCGAATTTCGGAATTCTAATAGAAAAATCCAAGAACACTCTCGACCTGGGATTCGAACTCAGGATCCCAACACTCAGCAGTTGCGCTTGCGACCACGAGACCAACTCTGACATTACACATAACAAGCTCTCCCGAAATACGCACCACTCTTGAGTAAAGCAGTAGAGAGGCTTGTGGCTACATAATAACAGCCGCGCGGGCCGATCGATCAGGTTAAGCTACGCTTGCCGCGGTTGATCCGTGGATGGGTGACCATCTTTACATATCGAAACCAGTCCGTGCCTCGGAAACCACGATAAGCCGTTGGTCTCAGCTGTCAATCGTGGATCTTTGGCAGTCATTACGGGTCGTCAGAAGCCTCAAAGTCTGACAACCTGTCTTACCAAGGGGTATCAGATTTCCCAGTGGTTTCCTCAGGGTATCAGGTTGTGATGGTCAGATAGGCAGGCGCTCCATGAAAAATACAGGTATTCAGCTGCATTCGGTTAGACTGGAAGCCGACCCCAACATAGTTGGGAAAAGGCTGGGCAGATGCTGACTCGAGTAAGGCGGTAAAAAAACACTTTTACTTTTAATAACAAACCTGCACCGTGAGAAAAACCTCTTTTCTCTTCAAACAACAATTAAAAGCCCATAATATTTATACTTCGCTGATTTCTTTACAAAAACAAGTGGTTATTAAATCACTGAAACCAGTATTTGAGATTGAAAAATGGTCTTAAAATCTAGGTCGCTACACCATGATTTACAAGTTAGAAAATAATTGAGAGAGGCCGAAATTTTTGCCTTTTTTTAATGTAGATACGTCTAAAATAATCTCAAACCTGTAATTCAGTTTTCACTGGTTTCGCGAGTTGATAGTGTAGGGTAACCATTGATAGAGATCTTTCAGGATAATCCTTCAAAATTTTAAATAACTAGCAGCGCCTCCCGGTATCACCCGCATAAGTTTCCCGTGGGAATATCGGGATAGAAAGTATGCTATGCATTAATTCTGGTTATAAACTGTCTGTGTGCCAAATTTCATCCAAATCTGTTCAGTAGTTTTTGCGTGAGGGAGTAATAAACATCCATCCATCCACACAAACTTTCGCGTTTATAATATTAAGAGCGTTGACAACGTACGGCATTTCATACAAACTTTCAAGTTCTTGTTTTTCGAAATGCATGAACCGATTTTAATGAAACTTCCTACGCATAAGCAGCATATATAGGTCTAAAAAGTTAATTGAGAACATTTTCGAAAAATAGTGTTACAGCTAAATTCGACCGATTTCAAATTTTCCATAGAAACAGAGATTTCCAATTATCTTTTTGAAAATGTTTTCAATTAACTTTTTAGACCTATGTATCCTGCTCATGCGTATGAAGTTTCATTAAAATCGGTTCATGCATTTCGAAAAACAAGGACTTGAAAGTTTGTATGAAATGCCGTACGTTGTAAACGCAGGATGGCAGAACGTAAAATAACCTGTGTTATGACGAACTGACGGGGTCCGCTAGGGCCGATGCCTGCCAGGGCCGCGGGTTGTTCGAAAGAGATACCGAGGTCCCTGGCACCACAGGCAACTGAAGGAACACGGGTGGGTTTTATTCAGTAAAAGTCTGATACGCCCATCCGCTCAGCCCAGAGCCGGAGAGGTCATTTGATCATTTCCCACCCAAAAAAAAAAGTATTAGTTAGTTAGTTGTGTATACACACGAGCGGCGCGTTGTTGACGACAGTTATAGACGTGTCGCCGACTGTCGTTGCCTCTGTCGTTGACTAAAACGAACTGAACTTACATCAAACTAAAAATATCGCGTTTACCAAAATATCCCACTTCCCTCCCACAGTCACCCTACTCCACACATCCACCCGTGAGAACGGGTCGGGAATCGAACCCCCTATAATCAACCAATCGGTACACCGCAATTAGATCAGACGGACAGACGTACACTTCACTTATGTAGATATACATATATTTGTTGTATATGCCAGACAGGTTCAAAGCCTGCATGTATGTTCCAGAATTGTTCGATGTCATAATTTAGTTACAGTATCCGCTCGCTTAATAAGAGGAAGTCTGAAAGTGGCACCGGTAACTGAAAAGCTGTATGGAAATCGGTTGTTATGGTATGGGCATGTGTTACGGAGGAATGAGGAAAATGTCGTGAGGAGAGTTTTGAGTATGAATGTCGATGGCTATAAGAGTAGGGGAAGACTAAAGAAACGATGGATGGACTGTGTGAATGATGATATTATGGTTAGAAAGGGGGTGACTGTCGAGATGGCGGCTAATAGAGAAGTATGGAAGAAAAAGACATGTTGCGTCGACGTAGGCGAATTATATCCGGTCGTTTAATATCATACTCAGGAAAATCCTAAGAAATAGATTAGGTACCACTTACCTAACCCATTTATAATTCAAGTTTTATTTGTTTCAAATTGAAGTTATTTCAAGTTAAACAAATATCAACTTTATTTCAATACTCATTAAGTTGATTTCAGCGTGACTAGCACTACTGAAAAAGTTATAAAAATGTTTGAAGTTGTAGCGTAAACTCAACTTTATTGTGTAGGCATTAAAGTTATTTTTCCATAAACTCATATTTGTCTACATTTTTGGCGAATATGTCGCAATTTTATTTTTAGGTACAAGTTACACGATATAGCACCAGCAAGCGTTGTGAACAATGCTTGTACCTTCTATGTATGAGAAGAAGTCTTTGCCCAGCATTGAGACAATAATAAGTTGATGAATGACTATAGCTCAATTTGCACCGCCGCGGAAAGGAGTGGAATCGAGTTTTCGTACATAGCAAAATGAACTTTATGTCAATGGTCCAACGTACAAACTAGATACCGAGCTTATTACTGCGGGAATTCCCGAGAATGCGCGAGTATTCTCCAGAAGATGCGCGGCCTGTGTGTATCTAATTTGTGCGTTACACTTTTGACATAAAGTTCATTATGATTTGTACAAAAAAAAAATCGCTTCCATTCCGTTCCACTGCAGTGTATTATTGAGCCTATTTAATAAAATTATGACCTTTGACGCCAATTCTAACTGAAAAATACCCACGAATGACGACGTGATGTGTTGTTAAAATGATGATTCTAATGATTTCGGTAGCGCATCCACCTTTAGATTAAAGTTACGCAACAGACTACTTCAATCATCGTCATCTGTCTAGCGTTTTCCCAACTATGTTGGGGTCGGCTTCCAGTCTAACCGCATGCAGCTGAATACCAGTATTTTACATGGAGCGACTGCCTATCTGACCTCCACAACCCAGTTACTGGGTAATACGATACCCCTAGGTAAGACTCTTTGAACAGACTACAGATACTTCATTACCATGATAATATATTGTAAAAAAAGGCAACTTTGGCTGCATACTGCAAGTCATAATTTCATCCACACTTTAAATCCCTATGCATAACATGTGTACTTATGCTTAACTGGCTGTCTAATTGCAGTAGTAAAACTGCTTACCCCGTTACGCCTCATAAGGCTAGCGTTACGTATGTTATCAGTAAAAAGTGTTAACAAGTGATGCATACAAAGTAGGAGTAGATTGTATCAGTTTGTCGGATCATTGGGTTAGCAACTATGTTGTTGATTTCGACTGCAGAATTTACTGCTGTCGGCAGCTTACGGAGTTTGAAGTATACGTAACTATTAGGTAATTTTTGACAGTAACCACATCACCCTTTATTTCGATTTAGAAATTGTGTTGTGTATTTATTGACACTATTGACAGCTCACTCTAAGCTTACTTCACCTAACTTTTCACGGTGAGATTTTTACAGAATCGATCGGCTGGTATAATAATATGTACGTTCTAAGACAGTTGTTTAACCTTATGTACAGGGTATAAACTCAAACTCAAATCATTAAATTCAACTAAACCAATTACAGGCACTTTTGAATTGTCAAAGAGTCAGTCAGTCAGAAAGATGAAGCTAGTTGCCCATTCCAAAGCGCAGGTACCTATGGAGAAGAACGGGCAAGAAACTCCATGGACACTCTTTTAAATCATAAAATTGTTACAAAATATTTGATACATCATTTGTGTTGAAATTAACCATGTGAGAACGATGTAGAAAGACGTGCACGTTTGAAGCGTCCGTTATAGAAAACATAAAAACAATTCAGAAATTAAAAAAATACAATAAGCCGTGGCGGCTAAGAGATGACCAGTCCCTACTGACGGCGCCCGTTCACGAACATGACGTATGGATCAGCACCATTCAGCTCAACCATTTTGAAGGGAACTTAATGATCCAACACACACGCCACCACCAGCGAGACATTAGAGTGAGCATGACATACTCTCAGCCGCCAGGGCACATTCAAGTCAATGAAAGACGTACCCAGTAAATGGTAGCTTTATTAGAAAGTACATAGTGCTCACACGTGTGCTATGCAATTATACAATACTAAACAATTGAGTTTATACAATGCAAATATAGTTTTCTTCCAATGATCAGCAGCTCCAACTATGTTTCCTTGTATAGGTACAAGATTCACAACCTAACCTATTAACTTTTCCTGCTATCCTAACTTATACTTAACCAACTATACCCACAATGTAAAAGACTTATGTAAGTAATAATATTACTTATATAGGTAACTTATAACATCTTGCACATCACGAAGGAACTTGCCTTCAAAATAAATCAAAGCTTACTTGAGTGTAACATGAGTTATGATAGCAACGTCTCGGGTTCGATTCCCGGCTCGAGTAATCGCGGCCCGAGGCCTGGAATTAGCCCCAATTAAGTACATCAAACACAGTTTTTATTTCGCATCCCAATGTTTTTGGTTTTTAGTTTAAATTCGTTGTTTCTATGTTTTCTAATTGGAGGGTTGTTTTTTGTAACTTTATGGGTGATTTTTTTTCGATAGATGCTTCTTTTAAAGCTTTTTCTGAAGTTTAGATAGAGGTATAGCGATTCTTAAATTAAAACTATTATATTTATTTAAACAGCTTGAGGCTAAGCTGTAACAGTCGCACGGTTAGATCGAAGGTAAAGTCACGCTTGTCGCGGTCGGTTCGTGGATGGGTGAACATCTTTATATACTGAGACCCCTCCGTGCCTCGGAAAGCACGTTAAGCGTCGTCGTCGTCGTTTCGTCAGAACTCCGAAAATTTGTCAACCAGTCTTACCAAGGGATATCTTATTTCCCAGTAACTGGGTAAGCCGACCCTCAACATAGTTGGGAAAAGGCTGGGCAGATGACGATATTTATAAACAGGACTCAATAGGAAATAAGAACTACACTTACATGTTTTTATGTCAATTTTTATTTATTAATTTATCAATTCACTAATGCAATAATTATAATTTTAATTTTATTGTATCTACTCACCAATGTTGTCATTCGATTTTGTCATAATTCTGTGTTTCACTATTTCCAATTTTAATTTTATTTAATTTAATATTTGCGCTTAGTACTTAGTAAGTTAGCAAATTTTCTGAATTTATTGTTTTGTGCATGTGGTGTTTACTTAAAAGTAATTGTTGCGCTGTTATTTAATTTTAAGAATGAATTGTGTTGCTGTATCCAGTGTGAACGATTGTTGGTAGACCTAATAAAAAAAAATGTTTATTTTAGAAAATAATGGCTGGATTTACGCACGCAAATAAATATTTAAAAAAAGTCGTGAATATTAACTTTTTAGTCGTAAAAGTTCAAAATCAAAATCAAAAGTCATTTATTCAAACTAGGCTGAGAATCAGCACTTCTTGAACGTCACCACTACCCTCTACCACTTCCTAGTGCTTTAGCTGAGAAGAAGTGACGCAACAAACTCCACAGCAGATCTACAAAATGACTAGCATAGCATAGCACCAAATCAAAGAATTGCTACACAAAATCGGAGTGCGAGTGCCGTCTGTGTTCTTACGTAGATCTCATTTATTGAACACCCCAGTGGAGGCCATTTCATATATACGGAACTCGCACATGGTAAGAGCAATTTTAATTTAGTTTTTACGTTATACGCATTGTTAATTTATTATTTTAAGTATCTATGCACTTCTTAGCCTGAAGCACAGGTTCAACCTAGTTCAGGCAAATTAGCAACTGTGCGCTATTTTTAATTGTTAAGGTAATCAATGTAAAATGTGTTCCCTTTTTATAAATAAACGATGTATTATTATTATTATTATTAGTAGTTTGAACGCAACCTGCCAGGAAGCTGATATCGACATTTTCAATACTTAACTAGTGTTGTTAAATTGAGATTTTTTTTATCTAATTGCTTCTTCGAGCGTAAATAGTCATTTTCCTGTTTTGTGTTAGGTATATGTAGTCTATTATTAACTTTCTGTTTTTTTTTTTTTCAAAACTCAAACTCAAAGTATTTATTTCAAATAAACCAATTACAGGCACTTTTGAACTGTCAAGGGGTCGGTCAGTCAGAAAAATTAATCTAGTTGCCCATTCCAAAGCAGCCATATTTTGTAGAAAATATTATTTACTGTATCTGTTTAGCTGTAAGTTTTCTTATTAATAAATCCTAATGAAACCCCTCAACAGCCTACCCATTCTTTATAACAATAGCCACCAACAAATTGTCATGAGAACAAACAGCTGATGCAGTTTCTGTAATTCCAAAGTTATCGGAAATAAAAGACAAGAGCCTAGTTAGTAAGTTACCTACCTGTCCTACAGTTAATACTTAACTATTACGTACGTTAACTAGCAATTCACTTAAATCAAACCGCCGCTTTTAACTTTTGAAATGAAAAATTCTGTTTAAGTTTGAGTTTGATTTGTGGTGGCGGTTCTGTACGTTGTATTCAACGTACGGAATCAAACTTAAACAAACTTCCTCAGAATTTTTCATTTCAAACCTACTAGGAACTACTACTAGGAACTTGGTAAACTGCTAATTTTTGCAAGCAAAGTTGACTTGTAAAAGGTACTTTTTAAATTAGAGTTGAAGGCACTTTTCGAAATTGTGTCAAAAAGTAGAGGCATTTTCCTATCGTCTGAAAATGGTCAATGCTATTTTAATAAAAGGATTACTATCATAATCAACATCATTCAAAGCCCAACTTCTCTCTTGTGCCAATCCCCACGTTCCTGTGACAGCCTCATCCAGGTTTTGGCCGCGATAGCAACAGAATTAACTTACATATTATTTATTTAATTTTTCTGAAAGTACTCAAAGCCCAGGTACCCTTCGTGAGAAGGTCAGTAACATCAAGGCGTTGCTGGCGTTCCTTGAGCAGCTGGGGTGGATCGAATAATCGATTTCTCCACGCGTACGCAAAATACACGCGCACTGACGTGGTGTTGCGGACACCAGCCTGTATTACCTAAGGTTAAGTTCGCATGATAAGTTAAAAACGGCACGTTCATCCGTATGAACGTGCCGTCTTTCGCTATCATTTCTCCATAATCTCGATTCCTACGGACCCCTAAAAGGTAGGAATTATGTCATAATTTATTCAAGAACCTACCCTCCGTCGTCGGTAATACATACCTTTTTACCATACGTTGTAATTTATCAGATTTTTCCTTTACTGGTACCAATACATAGGCCGCGTTATTGGGGGAAGTAGTAGGTATTACTTTTTCTATGTATCCGTTTCAGGTTGATGTGTAATGTGTAATTTTTGATGGTGGACATTGGTATGAATAATTAATTATGACTGAAAAATAATAGCTTTATTCCGTTACCAAAGTTTTATTTCAGTTTTCAGTCTCTGCTTTCATTGTCCGTCATTTCATTCATTAACTTGCAGTCTTCTGGGCAAGTTTGCCAGTCTTCTGGGCAAGTTTGCCAGTCTTCTGGGCAAATTTGCCAGTCTTCTGGGCAAGTTTGCCAGTCTTCTGGGCAAGTTTGCCAGTCTTCTGGGCAAGTTTGCCAGATGACATCGATGCGGTCGAGTACTTCCGACTCCTAGGAAAAGAACCACACGCCACCAAAGAACCAAAAGCAAAAGAACACTTTTCTTTTGCTTTTGTAGTTATTTGCACCTGTAGTTAGTCAGTCATTTAATTTTGTACAGACGCCAGCAGGACAACCTACCCGAAACTGTCGAATTTTCCCAATCAACCTTGAACCTTAATGCATTAGCGACAAAGTTGGAAATCTATTAAAGAGATTTGACAGATTATAGTAGCTGGATGTGCTGGCGACTGTACCTAGTGTACCTAAATAGTTAGTTATCTACACATTATTATAATGTTATTACAACATTTAACGTTACCGCTCATAAGGAATAGTTCATTCACTATATCATTAAAGAATTCATTGGATGCTCTAAAAGATAGATCTTGTTCCTACATGAAATACTATACCATATTATGTATGATTACCTAATCATAATATAGTTTTATAGAAAAATAGGTAGCTGATAACAGACTGCTGCTGGGGAGTTTTGAAGGGACACTAGGAAGTGTTGAAGGGTGGTCGTCTTGAGGGATGGGTTTGAGGTCAAACCACAAAGTTTACAATTTACAGTTAAGAAAGAAAGAAAAGAAAGAACGATTGTTTATTCCGCACAAACAAAACGCACATTACAATTAAAAAAATACATAAATTATACACATACAACGTAGTCAAAAGCCTCGTGCTCAAGCACTTAAATTGTTGACAATTTAGCTATAGTTAACATATTTAGGTAGGTAGGTATTCTGTACCTTACTACTACCTTACTTTGGTCGACTAGCCAACTAGGCTGCAAAATGGCCAAGCCGATCATTGCTTTCGGTTGAGTTCGGGTGACGTCAGCAATAATAATAGTACTGTATGGACTGGACTCTGTATGGAGCAGCAGTGTTTTATGTTTGCTGCCATAATCTTCACACAATAATGAGAACAATCGGGATTGTAGTGGTCGTGATTTGATAAAATTAATTATTTTTACCGCTTCATCCATAACTAATTTTAGATTTGACGGCATTTGCTTCATCGCAAGTGCTTGTCTATGCAGAATACAATGGCTGGAACTACAATTAGGCGCTTTATTTTTTATTCGTGACACTGCTCCTGCTGTTTTACCTGTCATCGCCTTGGCCCCATCTGTACAAATGTCAATGCAATTGTTCCAACTGATATTATTTTCTTCAAAAAATATATTTATTTTATTAAAAATTTCTTCCCCGGTAGTGTTTGTGAGCAGCGGTGAACACATAAGCATGTCTTCTTTAAAAGAACTTTCATATGGATATCTCACGATAACCAGCAAGATAGCCAAACCAGCGACATCAGTTGACTCGTCCATTTGCAAGGCGAATCGTGTTTTTTGTAGACGTGTAACTAGTTCTTGTTTGACGTAGCTTGCCAGATCATGGATTCGCCGTGAAACAGTATCGTTTGATAGCGGCACAGTAGAAAGATGCTTTGCAGATTTTTCATCGAGCATACATTTTGTTATGTCTAATACACATGGCTTTATTAAATTCTCAGCGATAGTGTGCGCTTCACCTGCTTGTGCAATGCGATAGCTAACTAAATATGATGCCTCCGTGGCCTTTTCGTTGATAGTTTGTGTTACATGCATCATATTTTTTTGACTTTCCAATAACTGATCTTTTTTACGAACAAAAAATTCTTTATTCTTGTCTTTAGACTCGGGGTGCACAGTTTCTAAATGTCGGCGCAATTTGGCAGGTGCCATGGAACTATTAGGAAGCAGTTTACTACATAGCATGCAGAGAGGTGAGCCGTTGGAATCAACAAATCCGAAACTGATATATGATTCATCATACTTCCTTTTTTTCGTCTTTGAAACCGTCGAGCTTGACGTCGCGGCATCATCGTCTGGATCGGTGATTGCTATATTCTCCGTGCGTACTGCTTTTGAACATTCAGCGTCATTAGAAGATGTTGTTGCAACACGTTTAACACCTTTAAGCCAACGTTCCATTCTTCTTTATTTATAATGTTACACGTCAGGATAGTGGGGTCTAAATAATGCACAATCGTTACTGCGTATAAGAGACTAAGTTTAGTACAATGAAGAAATGTATAAAACTGAGACAACGAATACAGCAGGCAGTAGAACAATGAACACTAGTTTCTCGCTAGCAAGCTTATAAGTAGGTAGGCAGGAACTTATCGCTCCGAACGCTAATTGTCAACTGACTGACGAGGCGCGACTTTTTTTTTTTTTTTTTTTTTTTTTTTTTTTTTTTTTTTTTTTTTTGTGTATGGCATCTCGTAGTTGACCTTAAAGGTCATAACTACTTAACCGGACTATCCTGTGGATGCCTTAAGTAAACTTAAAGCCTCCAGCCAGGGCTTAAAAACTAACTAGAATTAAGCGACTGCACGCTAAGGGCACCCCCTGTGGGGTACGGACCTCGGCTTAGGTCGTCGCTGGGAGAGGGCAGCAAAGGGACAGGCTGGATCGAATCGGTATTGTTAATGCTTTGATGAGCGCGGCGTTTCCTAGGACTATCTCTGAGAAGAAAGGCCGAAACAAACTCAGAGGTCGCAGTCGGGGAATTTAAAACTACAGGCTCAGCTACGGCGCGGGCTGGCACTTCTGCGGGCAAGGGACGGGGAGGGCAATTTACTCGGGGGCGCGGTCGCGAGGGACCTCGGCGGCGAGGTCGGAATGACGGTTTTCTAATTCTACGTACTGTACTGGTGGCCCTATCGCACTCTTGGAGGAGGGTTATGGGGTCGTCGGGGTCTACGAGAGCATGCCTTGGGCGGCGAACTTTACTAATTTTGGAGGGGATGTAGTTTGCGGCCGCTACCACCAGAGGGTTGCGGTGTTTAGCGGCTGAGTCAAAGAAACGCTTGGAAAGGCGTTTCATGAACTGCTGGATAGTGGGGATTTTGAGATCAACATGGAGGATCTCATTACGAACGAACCAAGGGGAGTTTGTGGCCTTGCGGAGGAAGCGGTTTTGGAGGGTCTGCATCCTATGGATATAGCTGGGCCTAGCTTGTGCGAAGACTACACAAGCATAGGTCATTATGGGACGGATACACGCCGTGTACAGGCGCATTTTGCACTTCAGTGACAGCTTACTGCGTGCATTGAGGACGGAGTGGAGACAGCTGAGAGCGAAAGCGGCTCGCGAACGGGCCGACTTTATGTGCTCTCTGAAGGTGAGATTTTGATCTAGGATGACACCTAGGTATTTAGCTCGCTTTTCCCAGGGGATCGGCTTGCCAAACATGGTGATAGGTGGAGGTGGGGTGAGAAGGCGTCTAACTTTCCTATAGAGGACAGCTTGGCTTTTATCAGGATTTACCTCGATACGCCATTTCCTAAACCAGGCAGCCAGCTTGTTGACTGCTGTTTGGAGACGGAGCCGTAGTTGGATATGGCTGCGGCCGGTGTAGTAGATGGCTGTGTCGTCTGCGAACAGAGCCAGTTGGGACTTAGCGTCTCTAGGTATATCGCTAGTGTACAGCGAGAATAAGAGGGGGGCAAGTACAGAGCCCTGGGGGACTCCTGCTTTGATGGGGTGGGGGGGCGAGAGAGCTCCTTCGATTTTATAGCGGAAGGTGCGGTTCGACAGAAAGTCCCGTAGGATGAGAACGAGCCGGTCTGGCACACCGAGTTGGTACAGCTTATATATTAAGCCATTGTGCCAGACTTTGTCGAACGCTTTCGCTATGTCGAAGTAGATAACACCAGTCATCATACCGCGACAAAATCCGTAGTGGATATGTTCGGTGATGCGGTGGACTTGTTGGACACAGGAGTGTTGGGTTCGAAAACCAAATTGCTCGTCGGGAATGAGGCCCTTGTTTTCAGCGTAGGATCTGAGTCGCTTATAAATAAGCCTCTCGTAGATCTTACCAAGGACTTTGAGCAGACTAATGGGACGGTAACTCGTCGGTTCAGACCTGGACTTTCCGGGCTTATGGATGCCAATGACGGTGGCTTCTTTCCACGATTGTGGGAAAAGGTTGTTGCTCATAGCGCCATTGAAGATGGTGGCCAGTAGCAATATCAGAGGGGCAGGGAGGAGCTGGATCACCTTATTGGTGATCCCGTCTGAACCGGGGGCCTTTCTGGGTTTGAGACCCTTGATTATATCCTGCACTTCGTCTGGAGTGACGGGAGGCAGAGGATCATCAGGGTCTTCGACTGGCGGGAGGGAGACTCTACGTTCGACTTCCGCATCGACCTGCAAGAGGTGAGCTTGGTCTACTGGTTGAGTGCTGGGAGAGCATTGAGCTTCGAGGCTGATGGCTAGACACTCGGCCTTTTCATCGTCGTCGAAGGCGATGGTTTTGTCAGGGCGGACCAAAGGTGGTATGGAGACTACTTCTTTGGATCTGAGTTTCCTCTGAAGGTCCCAGAAGGCCAGGTGAGTGGGCTCTAGTTCGCTTAGCATCTTGTCCCAGCTAGCTTCACGCCACTCCGATATACGCGACTTAACAGAACGCTGCAAGTAACGCATATGGGCTTTGTTAGCACTGCAGGGGAAGTTGCTGTAGGCACGGACAGCCGCGTTCTTCTCATTCAGCAGTTCACGTACGTCGTCAGGCAGCTTCCAGCGACGGTCGTCCGCCGCTGGAATCTCCCTAGAACAATCGTTCATGACTGACCGTACGTGTTCCGTGAATGAGTCGATCGCGGCCGTCGTGTCTGCGATAGAGGTGAAATGACCGGGGATGGTGTCTAAGTGGGGGGATGTGGTGGAGTTCAGGGAATCCCTTACTTTCCTCCAGTCCGTTACCACTTTTGTCTGGGGACGAGGCGCGACACGCGATCGCCGCTTTTATACTTAGTCCTAGACTCGATCTCGAATATTCTCGAAAATACTAGAGTCGGCGCCTTTGATAAACAAAAAGCAAAAATAAAAAGAGAAATATAAAAATTACGTTGTAAACAATCTCGACTTTATTTTTTTAAGTTAGAGTCGAAAGTCGCTTGTTGACAACTATAGCGTCTAATACAGAGGCGGCTTTTATCAAAGGGACTGCGCGCTCACAAGTATACCTACAAGTATACATGTTGATACCAAAGTTATGAGATATTGTACCAGTTATTGTAACACATGTTTATACAAATACAAATAAATAAATAAATATACATACGCGCGGCCGCGGTGTCAAAACGTTCGACCAGAGAGAGGTGTTTTGATTTTTTTTCTAAATTCTTGAGGAACCCCTACAGAGGTATCGCGGAACCCTAGGGTTCCGCGGAACACACTTAGAGTATAGCTGCACTAAACTAACAAAAAAATAATAACAGTAAAAATTTCAATTTAATTTTAATAACCTATTTTAAATTTTTAAGCATATTAAATACGAGTAAAAAAAAAATGGGCCGACTAGTAGGTACCTACATCATTATTTTATACCCACGAAAGCTCAACCAAATTCGTGCTGCAACACAAGTTAAATTTCCTCAGAACATACCGAAAGTGAGAAACTCTAAATTAAAAGTATGGTTTACGTACTTATCTACATCTGTACTTACAATGGACGATTGTTCTGTTTCGTGCAGTTATCTGATTGATAACTATCTCGTAGTAATTCGGTGTTTAACTGCTTTTCTGTAACTTTTATGTTGAACCCATGCTTGTAAAAAGAATCAGATTAAAATTCGATTTTGAAAACAATTTTTTTGTATGAAAAACGAAACATCGTGCTAATTTTCTTAGCCATAAACCTAAACCTAGCATGTTCATAGATGGTGGATAGTTTATAAGCTAATTTATTGGGCATAATAACCCAAAATAAATAGAACGAAAACAAAGGCTAAAGTAGACTCTTCCTTCATGGGGTACTGTTTAAAATATTACAATAAAATACCACCCCACATACTCCAACTCAATGAAACGAAATTAAAATCTTACATAAAACGGACACTATGCAGCCAAGCATATTATAAGTTGGGGGATTACATCGCTGACAAAAATGCTTGGCTAAACGCTGGTATTGCTCCACAGGACGCAAAAATAAATTGATTAGCATTTGAAAATACATCACATAGGTACGTATACCATACCATACATACTGTTGAACCTGCTGAAGATTTTAAAATACTATTTTTGCATTATATAAATTCAATCTCCTAGTATTGTATAATTGCATAGCACTTATGTGAGTACTATGTACATACTATAAAGCAACCATTTACTGGGTACGTCTTTCATTGACTTGAATGTGACTTGGCGGCTGAGAGTATGTCATGCTCACTCTAATTTCTCGCTGATGGTGGTGCATATGTTGGATCATATAGCTCCCCTTCAAAATGGTTGAGCTTAATGGTGCTAATCTATGTATGCATCATGTTCGTGAACGGGCGCCGTCATTAGGGACTGGTCAACTCTTTGCTACCATGGCTTATTTTGATTTAATTTAATATTTGAATTGTTTTTCTTTTTACCTTTTCATTACGGACGCTTTTAACGTTCTGCATCGTTCTCACATGCAAAATATTTAACATGAATGATGTAACCAATACTTTGTAACCAAATTATTGTGATTTAAAAGAGTGTCCATGGAGTTTCTTACCCGTTCTTCTCCATAGTAGGTACCTACTACGCTTTGGAATGGGCAACTAGCTTCATCTTTTTGACTGACCGACCCTTGAAAATTCAGAAGGGTACTTTGTAATTGGTTTAGTTGAAATAAATAGTTTCAGTTTGAACATCGAATGAAATAGTCAACAGGCAGTGACACCAATTACATTAATTAATATAGAGATTGAAACAGGTATGGTATACAAAAATATTTCAAATACTAACATACCTAATAATACTATAATTGTGGGCATACTTCTTCTCACAAAACATGAGACGGATGGTAAACAAGCCTCGCTTCTTCTCTGTAAGTACTTATGATAAGAGTTTGTTGGCATGCAGGGAGATTATTTGAGATATTCCATTCTATAACTAAATTATTATTGTTGTTACAATAAACCTGATAACATAAAACATCAATTTCATCGTATAACGCGACTAGTTACAACTACTCGATAACAGATGGCGCTAGCAGCGCCACTGTAACAAGATTATAATGTTAGCGCATAAATTGCTTGTAGCAAATTGCACAGATTGTGTGATTAAAGGCGAAATCATCTTCACTTGCGGATCTCGTAAGAGTTCATAGGTATAGTGAACTGATTATAATATCCTGTGGCTGATAAATTAGGCCTACATTGTTAACTACTTTCGTGTTGGTGCGAGATAATACCTACGACGCCAAGTGGCATGGCCGCGACTGATACGGTCATAAGTTCCAACCCAGACAGGCGCTTGTGTGTAAATTATTTCATCACCACTGCTCTCAAAACGGTGAAGGAAAACATCGTGAGGAAACCGGCATGTCCTAGAACCAAAAATTCGAAGACATGTGTCGTCTACCAATTCGCACTGGGCCCGTCTGGTGGATTACAGCCCACTCTCTCTGACCAAGAAGAGGTCTGTGTCCCAGCAGTGGGAACATTATAGGCTGATGATGATGATGGTTGAAACTATTAGCAAGTTAGTGACGTTAGTAGCGGGGCAGATTGCCCAGGATGCGTCAGACTTAACTTGAGTTCATTGCCATTCTTAGAGCATCTTTTCTGTACTGTTGGTTGGTTGCTAGCTATAGCTGTACTGCTGTGGAGTTATTTGCGCCACTTCTTCCCAGCGATAGCACTAGGAATTTGTGACGGGCGGGCGTTTTGGGTGACCGTCTTATGTTATTTAAACGTTAGAAAATTGCTGATTAATCATATTAAATCACTTCTTGCACTCAAACGAACTATATGTACAGTCAACAGCAAAAGTAGATGATCAAAATCAGAAATTTAATACTAATGAACGGAGTTTGCGTCAGAACTGTGTGGCGTCGAAGTGATTCAAAAGTATGACAGCCTTAATTAAATAAATGAGTTTTGATTTTGACTTAGTTCTGGTCGTTATGTAAGTACCTTTACGTTCAGTTTGAAGATTGCCCATTTCAGTTGTCACTTTTGATTCTGCATCAGCCATCAGATCTTTAAAATATCTTCTGTTTGCCTTGTCTTGTATTGCATTCTAAGTAGCAGTTATGTTTTTCCCGTCAACTATTCCGCACCCTAATTGTGTACCACACTATCAATTTAAATCCAAACCATTTTGAAGGATATTGCTAATCCATTGCTTGATATGTTCGAAAAATGTGTCTGCTCAACAACGTAGGTAACAAACGCAATGAATGCTGTTGAACTGTCAAAATGAATCCCCATTGCTAGTGATATAGTGTTACGAAATTACCCCGCAGTATTAAGTATTTGCTTAGTACGCCCGTGGAACTATGGGCATAACAATATATTCTCCTGTCTTTGTCTCTAAGGTGCACATCGAATAGCGGGATCGTCCGAAAGGGTTACCGCTGCCCTGGAACAGAAAGGGCTAAGGAAGGAACACGGGTGCGTTTTAGTCAGTAAGAGTCTGACACTCCCTTCCGCTCCACCCAGAGCGGGAGGGGTCATTTGATGATTTCCTATCCACAAAAAAAAAAAGGTGCACATCGAATCGGCTAACCCTTTTTTGTCTAAAACATTCATAAAATTGCATTACCATAAGCACTTAATAATTCTGCCTATATCTCAATTTCCTTGTCTGAGTGCGCAAAATGTAACTATGAATACAGTACATTATTCTGAAACCCCAGCGTAAAATTAAAAAAAAAATTGTTCTCCCATTTTGACCGCAAAGTTAAACATACCTACTGCACTTTCTATGAAAGAGCTGACTTTTTTTGATACTACTAACTTCTATTAAATTCAGAATCATATACTGAATACATGGTTAGAGTTCGTGTTATTTTATTTTCCTGTATCTATAACCGCCAGCTCAGTGTTCACTTTCTTCCTAGGCATAATCTTTAACACAATCTATCCATCTTTTTTTATGGTTTGCATCTTTTCTAAATATTATAATACCAGTCATCAGCCACTCTGGACATAGGCCTCTCCAAATACACTTCATTCAATTTTATCGTCGGCAACTCTTTAAACCCTAAAACTTTGGCGATTTGAATTTATTATCCTTCATTTCAAAACACTTCTTCCAGCATACCTACAAAGTAGGATTATTACTTGCACAGGACATACCTATGTACCTACAGATAAACATCTCGATACCTACTTACCTCCTTGCCCCATAGGTACCTTGAAGATACGCCTTGCGTGTCCGCATTGCGTGCTTCGAAGCAATTATGTAGGTACACCGCGGTCTGTAGTTGGTTTTCTTTTATTTGTATTGCCACAGTCTTTTTAAGTCTGAGATATTTTATGTTAATATTTATGCTTATGTATGTAGGGAAATTTGTTTGTTGAGAGTTCTTATGTACTTTGGTGAAATTAGATACCTAAGTAATTCTCGGTTTCTGTAAGTACCTAGCATAGTATGTTCAGTACCGTCCAAAAGTTAGTTGATATTTTTCCACTTTAGCTGTAGTGCCACATTATGATTTAAGTTACTAGTTTCAAATGTTTGAACTGTGCACTATAAAGGTTTTATTGACTATACCCTGTCCATTAGGTTAACCGTTTTTTGACAGCTGTCTTAGAACGTAATATTCCAGATTAAATTTAACTTTAAACTGCGTAATAAAATAAATATATAAACTGCTTTATCTTATTGAATTATCTTATTTATGGCTTCTTACAGACATTATAATACCGTACGTGTATTAATCAATGTATTGTGTGTTGCTGCAATCACGAGTTCCATGTGTCAAAAAACGGTTTACCTAATGGAGAGGGTATAGTTCAAACATTTGAAGAATTAGAATACTATATCATAATGTGGCATTACAGCAGAGGGGCTTGTGGCTAAGTAATAACAGCCGCACGGGTCGATCGATCAGGTTAAGTTACGCTTGCCGCGGTTGGTCCGTAGATGGGTGAGCATCTTCATATACCAAGACCGCGCCGTGCCTCGGAAAGCACGTTAAGCCGTTGGTCCCGGCTGATTTAATCCGTGAATTTTTGACAGTCGTTACGGGTCGTCAGAAGCCCGAAAGTCTGACAACCGGTCTTACCAAGGGGTATCGTATTACCCAGTAGCTGGGTTGTGCAGTCGCTTCATGTAAAATACTGGTATTCAGCTGCATCTGGTTAGACTGGAAGCCGACCCCAACATAGTTGGGAAAAGGCTAGACAGATGACGACACGAAGAAACTCAATGTCCTTGTGAAATCATGATAATTCTATTTTTAGGAGCAATATCTTGCAGACAGGATGAACTATACCTGTTTTTGTACCCAATAACCTAAATGTCATACCAACATAAAACAAAATAAAAAAAAAAACACACGCTCAGATATAAAATTATAATGTTGGTAAGTATCAATGACGAAAAACTGCACCACGAAAAAAAAATCAACACAGCAATAAAGAAATACATAAGTCACGAAATAATCTTAGAAGTAATCAGATTCATGATCATCTCTTACCTTTTCCCAAATATGTTGTCAGCTTCCAGAATAACTGGATCTAGCTGAATACCAGTATTTTACATGGAGCGACTGCCTATCTGACCTCCACAACCCAGTTAATGGATAACACGACACCGCTTGGTCAGACTGATTTTTAGACTTTCGGGCACCTGGCGACTCGTAACGACTCATCAGATACATCGGTACGTTTAGTTATTTTTAGTTTTTTTTATATGTCGTCTGTCCACCTAGCTGGGGGGCGTCTCACACTACGCTTGCCGATAAGCGGTCTTCACTCTAAGAATCGTCTGCTCCACCGGCCATCTGTCCTTCGACAAACATGGCCAGCCCACTGCCACTTCAGTTGGCTGACTCTGCTATGTCGGTTAATCAGGTTCTTTTCCGGATAACTAGCTATATTTGTCTCATCTTAATTTGGGACTACGAAGTAACTCCGTGCCTTTTTAAATGCACTAGGCATGCATATTTTTAAACCGTCTAACAAAAACAATTTTGACACCATGACCTACATACCGAACACAAAGAAAAACGTTACATTCTGACAAAAACTGACAAAAAACTGAGCTATCGGGATTAGGATCAATAGTGTATGGAACATTTAATTACAAAGCTGCATTATTATTGGGTGTAATAATAGAGTTGGTATCCAATCGGCAGATTTATTAGAGTTGCTTGATTGATAGGTGATCGATTAGGAATGAGAGGCGTGGAGCTGTGTTAGGTTGTTAATTTTTTTGGTAGGCCAATTAACGTTGTCGACTGGCGGCGGTGTGCGGGATGAGCTGGACTCCTTCAACAAGAACTGGTCCTTAGCAGCTTTGAACAGAGAGAAGTGGAAAGAGTATATTTCAGTATATTTCCTTCAGTATATTTTTTCCTTCGCAATTGAACCGGTGTTGACTATTCTGCCAGCGGTGTTCACCGTGATTCTTTAAATCTGGTAGTCCTTTCGTTCTATTTGCCAACCTGTAACATAAAACAGAGTATATAACTATATTTTCTATTATATTTAATAAATCAAGCAATCTTTCTCAACTGCTATCACAGAAAGAAAGAAAGAAGGATAAAACATCTTTTATCCTGCACAAACAATACGCACATTACAAAAAAAAAGACATTCAATATACACATACAACGTAGTCAAAAGCCTCGTACTCAAGAATATAAAAAGTTCTCAATTTTCTCAATTACTTGATGTCAGGGACGGGGACCAAAAATAACACACATTAATTGACATTAACTGATTTATTTCAGTTACATCTATAGACCATTCAACCAAAACTTTTAGTCCCAACATCCTCTCAACAGCTTTCCCAATTAATATTTTAATTGATGCATCGTTTCCCCAAGTTTTATTTTCCGTATTAATGCATGTATTATAATTGAGGGAGGACGGGTATGATTTAGTGCCGCAAGCATCTGATCCTTTGGGTTCACGACGTGATGTAGAGGTGACGGCAGAAATGGGTGTGTGATGAAATAAAATTACTCGATAAGATACTCGTATCTGTAGCAGAAGATAGATGTGATGTGGTAAGACTCATTCGATTTCTTACTAATGGGGATTTACGCTACGTCAATTTTCGCCGTGTGGCTGGTCGCTTACCAAAATCGCCTTACAAGTAGAATCGCCACCATGTTTACACGCGTCGATAAAAATCGCAGGCGACTAGTTTACTTTGCATGAAAATGTCGACGATAGTAGGGTATTATTGGGCATTCTATGCCACTGTCGGCAAGTAGCTCGGCTAGTGCGCCTCGCTACGTGACAGTGGCATAGAATGCCCAATAATGAACGATCGACTCGACTGTGGAGTAAATTACTGTACTCACCTAGAGATCTTGCGACTTATATCACTGGCCTCCAGTAGCTGAGCGAGTTCGCCTTGCTACATAACTGTAGCGTAGAATACCGAATAATGAACGATCGCCTCCATACCTATTACTACACTCAACGAATGATCTTGCGAGTCTGCCATCGCTCTAACGATCGCTCTATCGCGAAAAAGATTGCGGTACTGTTTCAGTTTATAAATATTAATGTAAAAAATATATTTACTCATTGCCAATCAGTTTGTTTCCAAGTGTAATCATGAAGTTTGTAAAGCAACCACAATCGCTGCATGTTAAAACAATCTGCGAGGATGTTTGTAAGACTAGTTTTCGTCATGGAGAATTGTTACCTAACTCAGTTCGATGTATCATTTGCGGACCATCCAATTGTGGAAAAACCAATTTATTGATTGGTCTTCTCATACACGAAAATGGATTAAGATTTGAAAATGTTTATGTTTATTCGAAAACTCTGTACCAACCCAAATACATTTTTTTAGAAAAAGTTTTACAACGAGTGCCAGGTATTTCACTCCAGAAATATCATGGAAATGAGGAAGTGCTAAAAGTTCAAGACGCAAAACCTAACTCTGTGATAATATTTGATGATGTTGCTTGCGAAAATCAAGATAGCATGCGTGATTATTTCGCTATGGGAAGACACAAGTTAATCGATTGTTTTTATCTAAATCAAACTTATAGTAAAATCCCTAAGCAGTTAGTAAGAGACAACGCGAACTTAATCATACTCTTTAAACAAGATGACATTAATTTGCGTCATATTTATGAAGAACATGTCAACACTGATATGACATGGATTGAATTTCGTGAAATGTGTTCAAAAATATGGAATGAGCCCTTCAATTATGTAGTAATTAATAAAGATTGTTTAAAAAATAAAGGATGTTATAGAAACAAATTTGACACATTTGTAGTCTTTGATTAAGAATATTGTTATTTAAGTCCGTTACCTTCGTGATATTATTATTCTTCAGACATCGCTTAAACAATCACTATCGGTTCGTTTTTTTTTTTTTCTGCAATGGAAAAATCGTTAAAAAGACAAATAGTAGATGCCGTCGAAGCTGTTAAGAAAAAAGTACGAAAAATGAGAGATGTTGAGATTAACAATCAGCAAACACTGGAATCAGTTTTCAAGCCTGTAACAGAACCACTCAACCAGATCGCTAATGTCAGTAAGCAGACTTCTTTCCTGTGTCCTACAAAAAATGAAGAACTTCCGTTTATTGATAAAACTTTGCAGAATGAAGAAGCCAATGATAACAAAGACAATTCAGACGAACTTGAATCTGATATTGAAAGTGACTCTTCTTATAAATCATTAGTTGAAAACAACCCAGGTCGTGACACGTCATCCTGGTCAGTATCCCCAGAAGCACTGTCAGATATTCCATTCGGTGTCAGAGTAGAGAACGGGAAATTGATGTTAGGTTCTGCTCGTATAACGATTAGCGATGAATATATCACTGTAGCTGGACGCAAATATAGAAATACGTCTGGTTTGAATCAGTTGTTACTGAAGAAGAACGTAGATTTAAGCATGGTTACAGAGAGTGACATGCAGCATTATAAGTCAATGCTACTTGCTACAAACGCACATCGACGAGACTATGAGCCGGATAAACCAATAAAAAGTAATAAGGGTCAAAAGTATATGCAAGTTATTAAACCTATTTTCAAACTACAAAGTACAATTCAAACCCATCAATCGAAGGGAAAAGGGCTGCCCTCGACAAAAATGTGGAAGAAAAACGTCGATTTTGTATATTGGGACGATCCAAATGAACTGGTGGATAGGTTAAAATTATTAATTGCATCTCGAGATGCTGGTAACACAGGATTAGATAATGAAATTATATCTATTATTGAAGAATTACGTGAAAGTAAAATTATAAATAAATAAAACACCTATGTATTTTAAAATGTGTGTTCATTTTATTATAAACCTCACAATACAATACACCTTCAACATGAACGTAGATAAATTCGGACATTATATTCATAAAAGAATGCGATTATCAGAGTTATTTGAGATTAATGAAAATGCATTATTAAAATCAGAAAACGGAGATTTTGATTTAAAAACCTCAAGACTGAGAGGAATTAAAAATCCAGTAGAAGCTGCCGATGCAGTGAACAAGGATTATGTAGATAGATTGAGTGCTAATATGATAAAAGAATTTAATACACTTATTGATACATTGCGTTCACAAAGTATTAATGACGCACGGGAAACAGTTCAGGTTACTTTAAAAGCTAAGATACCTGCGATTGTAAGTCATTTGCAAGATAAGTTTTATACTAAAGCAGAGGTTGATAAATTACTTCAAAAAACTCAGTAATGGCAAAACAGCAAATTGTTAATGAAATACACAAAGCGGCACGAAGAAATTTCCTTAGACGTCCTGTCATTCTAAAGGGAGTCGATGACTTGTGGCAAGCTGATCTGATGGACATGCAAAACCTAAAGAAATATAACAAAGGTTATAATTATATTTTAGTGGTGATTGACTGCTTCTCAAAGTATGCTTGGACAGAGCCATTAAAAACAAAAAATAAACTTGATGTTACTCGTGCATTTCAACAAATATTGATTAACAGCAAACGCAAACCTGATAATTTACAAACGGATATGGGAACAGAGTTTTATAACAACTCATTTCAGATGCTTATGAAGTCATACAATATTAACCATTACTCATCATTTTCTACAAAAAAAGCTTCAATTGTAGAGCGATTGATTAAAACTATTAAAAATAAATTATATAAATATTTTAGTTTGAATGGAAACTATAAATGGTTAGATTTACCGTTACAAGTTACATTAAAGACATATAACAACACAAAACATCGAACAATTGGAGTTAAACCAATTGAAGTAAATAAAGCTAATATGGCAGTTATAGAAGAAAATATAAAAAAATCATTTAAACATGCACCTATTTGCAGAAAACCTAAGTTCAAAGTGGGTGATTTGGTTCGAATCAGTAAATACAAACACCAGTTTGAGAAAGGGTATACACCTAATTGGTCAACTGAAATATTTACCATAAAAAAGATTAATTTTACCATACCTGTTACATATCATTTAGAAGATCAGCGAAAGCACGCTATATTGGGAACCTTTTACGAGCAAGAACTTCAAAAAACTAACTATCCCGGTGTTTATTTGATAGAAAGAGTTTTAAAAAGAAAAGGACCACAAATCTTCGTGAAATGGTTGGGTCTAAACAATGAAGAAAACAGTTGGATTGACAAAACTGCAATCGTAGACTAAAATAATATTAATATAAACATTATTTTTGCACTATTTCCATCATTACAATTTGAACTATGCAAGGGGGTGAACTAGTTAACACACTAATTAATAATCTACCGTTCGAACTTCATTTGCCTGGTTATAATTATTGCGGACCAGGAACCAAACTCCAGAAACGATTACAACGAGGCGATCGCGGTGTGAATAAGCTAGACGAAGCTTGTATGCATCACGACATTGCCTATGCAAACCATACAGACTTACCCAATCGCCACAAAGCCGATTTACAACTACTAAATATGGCTAAACAAAGACTGAAGTCGAAAGATGCTGGAAAAGGTGAAAAACTGAGTTCATGGATAGTGAGCAAAGTTATGAAAGCCAAACTGAAATCTGGTTCCGGCGTTAAAACGTTTAAAAGTTTTGTGTCAAAAATAAGATCAACGATCAAGAAACTGAACCCAAAGGATAGCAAAACATTAATCAACGTTGCTTACGCAGCGGCAAAAAAAATATTTCCAAAAATTTCAAAAATTCGGGTACCGCGAGTGATACCTTTACCAAAGACTGGAGGAATTTTACCTTTAATCCCAATTTTTGCAGGTTTATCGGCTTTAGGTACTTTAGCCGGTGGTGCGGCGGGTATTGCAAAAACTGTTAACGATTACAAAGCTGGTCAGCAAAATTTGCAAGAAACAGTACGACACAATAAGGCTATGGAGTCTTTAAAGTTAGGCAAGGGTTTATACATTAAGTCACATAAAAATGGTAAAGGTTTATTTATAAAATCTTCAAAAAACTAAGAAATAAGCTACCTAATCGACCTCTAACTAATGTAGATATCCAAAAGGATGCACGTAACATCCCCTACTTTCGAGGAGTCTACATGAAGGATCAATTACCAAGGATGCCAAAACGGATTGAATGTGGTGTCGTTAACTTGGATAATTACAAGAATGTTGGGACACATTGGGTAGCTTATGTCAAAGTTAACAGCTATTGTGAATATTTTGATAGCTTTGGGGATTTGAAACCTCCATTGGAACTAATGCGATATTTTAAGAAATGTAATGTGTTTTATAACTATACTAGATATCAGAAATTTAACACAGAAAACTGTGGACACTTATGTTTAGAATATCTAAGGAATTTTTGGAATAAACCGTATAAAAATTATGATTTTCTTTTATTTCAATCATTTGCAAGATGTCACTCACATTGTCAATAACTGGAAACTCATCAACTTTATCTACGTACTATCCTAACACATTGCAACTAAATGAACAGTATGAGTGTGCCTTACTGCATTTCTCAACATTTAATTCTATTCCAAACATTGACAAAACGAATAATAAGTTCTATTATGGCTCTAACGAAGTTATTGAAATACCAGAAGGCACTTACGAATTGCAAGATATTAATGATTACTTAAAATCTAAAATTAAAGATGCATCAATCAAACTGCAGTGCAATAACAATACATTAAAAACTACTGTATTCTGTACAAAAAAAATAAATTTTAGTAAAGAAGATACTATTAGAAATTTATTAGGTTTTAATAAGCAGATCTTAGAACCAAATAAATGGCATGTGTCACAGTTTCCAGTCAACATTTTACCTACGACAGTGATCAGGATCGAATGTGATATCGTAAGCGGCTCGTACACAAACGGAAAACCGAGTCACATAATTCACGAATTCGCACTTAACGTACCTCCTGGCTATAGGATTATAGAAATTCCGAAAAACGCAATATACTTTCCAATCAACCAAAACAACATAAGCTGCATACATATCCGGTTGATAGATATAAATAACCGCTTAATAAATCTTCGTGGTGAAGAAGTGCAGCTGTATTTGCATCTTAGAAGAAAAAAATGATTGACTACAATAAATATGTGCATCAACAAATTCAAAATATCAGTCCCGCTCAAGCATCCAACCAAATAAGAGCTCGCTATAAGAAGAAAATAAAATTAACTAAAGACAACAAGGCATTTCTCAAAGTGATCGGTTTGCTAAAATGAATATCTTAGACGTTTTATCCGCTCCGACTTATGATAATACGGTTGAAGGAATTGAATTTCATTCTTACAAGCCGTATGTAACTAGTTTCAATAGAAACGATGAAATTCGCATACCTATTAACCAACAGGACTTGTACATCCTTCCATCAGCGAGTACCTTGTATTTGGAAGGATCCGTTATCGTTAGCAAAAAGGATATGAAAGATAAAGCCACTAGTGTTCATTTCACGAATAATGCTCTACTCTACTTGTTTCAAGATATAAGGTACGAGCTAAACGGAGTGGAAATTGATAGAATAAAAAATGCTGGCGTAACTACCACCATGAAATCGTTAATATCAATGAATGAGAATGAATCAAAGACATCGAATTCGTGGGGCTGGAATATCGATGGTACTAAAAACATTAATGGAGGTAATTTTTCTGCTTCTATACCACTCTGTAACATCATCGGTTTCGCAGAGGATTTCAAGAAAGTCGTGATAAATAGTAGGCACGAACTGATATTGCTACGAAGTAACACTAACCTGAATGCTGTAAAACTGAACACCGGTGAAATTGTAGAAGACGTTCAAATAAATAAAATCATTTGGCGCGTACCGCACGTTAAAGTGTCTGACAAAGAGAAAATAAGTTTACTGAAACTATTAGAAAAAGATCGACCACTCCAGATGATATTCAGAAATTGGGATCTGTACGAATATCCGGCTTTACCTAAAACTACAAAACATACCTGGTCAATCAAAACATCCTCGCAAATAGAGAAACCAAGATACATTATTATGGGACTACAGACAAATAGAAAAAACAATGGCGGTTCTGATATGTCTCAGTTCGATCATTGTCATGTTCGTGATGTTAGAGTGTACCTCAACTCTACTTACTTCCCGTATGAAAACCTAAATGTGAGTTTCGCGAATAATAGAATAGCTTTATTATACGAGCAATACGTCAGATTTCAACAGTCTTATTACGGGCGTCGACCGGAACCCTTATTAAGTGAAAAACAATTTAAAGATTTGGCGCCACTATTTGTCATCGATTGCTCTAGACAAGCTGATAATGCAAAGACAGGCCCTGTTGTGGACGTAAGAGTGGAAATTGAGAGTGATTCGGAAATACCAGATCAAACTTCTGCGTACTGTCTTATATTGAACGACTGTATTATTGAATATAAACCTTTAAGTAATACTGTGAGGAAAATATCATGAATCCAAATACTGTCATATTAGATGTTCAAGGGTTTAAAGACCTGTACAATAATTTTATAATAAAAGAGTTAGCTTTTGCTACCCGTGATTATACCCAAACATTTTTAATAAAACCACCATACTTGTTTAAACACTTAACAAGTGAGGAAAAGAGGCAAGTTAAATGGCTGGAAAGAAACCGAGGTATTTATTGGAACGAAGGGTATATCGACTATAAAGAATTTCGTCGTATAATCGTTCCCTATCTAGAAAATAAGGAAATCGTAGTTAATGGTTTGGAGAAAGTAAAGTGGATAAAGGAACTTTGTGAGAACTGTAAAGTATCAGACCTTGGTACTGAAAAATGTCCTAATTTCTTTATTTTACATAAAAAATACTGTGAAGGAAGAACTAATTTAAACTGTAACAAACATTTGAAGCATTGTGCTCTTAAAAATGTGTTATGTATAAGAAAATATTTAGAGTTATAAATGTGTACCTACTCATAAGGTTTCATAAATAAAAAATAATTTGTATAGTAAAAATGCTTTTATTTTGTTAAACACCCAACACTTCTTCAAATAAAACAATCTACTTTAAAATTAAATAAAACAACATAATAAGTACTAAGTATTTACCTAAACAACTTCTTACGCAAACAGTTAAGTACTAAAAATCACTGTCTATTAAAGATTTAGATATTTTTTTAACTAAAGATTCAGTTTCGTCCATAACATTGTCGATAGCGTCTTTAACAATGTATTGAGCACTTATAATAACGTTCTCACTGTCACTGTCACTGTCACTGGTTTGCGGATTGTTATTGCATAGATCTATAACTGATATTTTTATTAATTTGATACCTCGTCGCTGTAATCGGCTCATCACAAAAGATTTAGTTGGATTTTGCTTCTTCAACTTTTCTCTGCATCGTTGTTTTGATTTCTTTTCTTTCGTCACTTGTTTGCTATGCTCGGGTTCGTTGTGAAGCCTTTCGGAGAATCCTTCATAAGGATTTTGAGCGTACTGGCTAAACATAATCTCTGATTCTGTATTCTGGAACAAAAAATAGACACTCATTAAGTTTAAACTAAAACGTAGGCGTTGATATAGTGATGCATAAACAAATTGTCAGCGGGTACAATATTCATAGCAGATTCACTAATAACTTTGATCATAATTGCTGCGAGCTCAATCGCTAGTTACTAAACAATATAAAAATAAATTGGTAAACTTACCGATGACATGCCGGCGATAAACACACAGTACAAGTACTCGAGATGAGTATTATTTCGTAAATGGTAAAAAAAAAATACTATCATCGCAACAATTCATAATTTATATAGATTATAATGTTAACTAAGCATTTGTGAAGGTAATGCACTGTTATGTGTTTGTAGTAGGTATTTTGTATGATCAGCGTTATGCAATTGACGAAAACTTCGAAATGTGATATAATTGTATTACGTACAGACGCCAGCACATCAAGCTACTACAATCTGTCAAAATTCTTTAATAGATTTTCAACTTTATCGTTAAAGAATTAAGGTTCAAGGTTGATTGGTAAAATTTGACAGTTTCGGGTAGCTTGACCTGCTGGCGTCTGTACAAAATACATTTTATCTCTGAAAACTGAACGATTCAAGTTTCAACATGCACTTCATGTTGAAAATTGAATCTTGGTCGGGTTTCATTTTATTTAACCGACTACAAAAAAGGAGGATGATGTCTTAAAATATAAATTAAACAAGCAGTCATAATCATTCACATTTTATTTTTACATTAACTTAGGTTTTTAAAACTATGAATTATATTTATCATACATTAAAAAGTTACCTTGGTATATTTTTAAGAACTATATTAAGATTATATTACATAGGTTCCTACATAAATTATATTCGAACTCTATTACTAATTAGCTTAATCTTAAAATTATTTTTCGCTCTTTAAAATAAGTGAGTGACCCCAGGCTCGCGTTGATATTCGATCTACAGATATTGATCGTTTGTCATCATTTCGAGATAAGGCAATCTTGTTAACACTCTTAGTAAATATTTCGTGCTTTATTGATTTAAACATAATATTTTTTCTACGAATAATTCCACCATTTAATAAAATATTTTCATAATCTGTTATGTTTAAGCCTCTTACTACACTTGATTTTACTCCTTTTGCTTTTTTAATGACTTTATCGACTGTTTTTATTGAATACAGTTTTGATCTCAAACCAACAAAATGTGAGATATATTTTCCTCCCATTTCATCTTTGAACAACCCTGGAACTTTTTTGTTCATAATTGGTATGTTAAAATCATTTTTATCATCATAGTTACTGGTGTCGAAATATTGCAAAAAATTATACTTCAAATCACGATAAAAATCAAACGTCAATATTTTATAGACAAACGAATCGGTATCTGTATAACACAGCTGCACTCGGTCTTCATAAAAAGGTTTTACAATATTGTAATGAAAGTCATACATATGTGTCTTAGAAAGTTCTAATACAGTGAATCCAATATAAATAGGTTTATCTAAAATAATTTGGTCAGGTTTCATTTGTATTGCAACTAAGTTTTCAGTTAGAATAGAAGCGCTATGGAAATAGGGGTTGGCTACAAGTCTCTCGGAGGATATAAATTTCTTAGTTCGATTAGATTGATCGCACCATTGATTAACTAAATGAACGGTTACTCTATTTTCAGTATTTTCTAATGTCTTGCCAAAAACACTGTTGTTTAACAACTTAAAAAAGTCTTGTTCGAAAGAACTTTTTGCCTTTTGTCTTAATTGAGTGTTGAATTCTATGTACTGTTTTAAATAGGGACTTTGTCTGAAAGTAATAGCTTTATGAACTTTACGTAATATTAAACCATGTTCTAAACACTTTTTTAAATGAACGTAATGTATTACGTAGTTGTACTTATTATGCAAATTTGCAACTAGTTTCTTCGTTGTACCTCCTGGAGGTATACATTTCTCAGGACAAAATGGTAAATCATTGTGGTGTTTGTGTAAATGTTCAGGATAAAAAAGATCGACTTCTAATATAAAGCCCCACTCAGAGTTATCCTCGACATTCTCAACACGGAAATTAGTTAATTCATTTTTATCAAGAAATCTAAAACTAGAATACGGTAAATACTGACACATGCTAAAGCCGTATAGGTTATTACAATCTAGATATACTATGAAACTCTGAGGCTGTGATGCATTATGTTCTGGCATGTATTTATGATTTGCTTTTGCATACCGATGGGAACACATGCACAAACCCCCCCGTATACCGCTTTGAATCATTCTGACGATAGCTAAATCCGAAATCAGTTCTAACTGAACACCTGTTTTTAGCAACATTGCATCGAACGATAAACTGGGTGCAGTTATGTAAAACGCAGGATCGAGTTTGTAATATTGTTTACATGTTTTCCGAAAATTTTGAAATATGTCTGTCAACAAAAGCACGTCTGTTTTTAAATATAGATCTGTATACTCGCCTAGGTCATTAATATTGAATTCAGCCCAAACATTCTGAGCATGATTATAATCTTCATCGCTAATATCTTCGTTAGTCAAAGAATTATGGAAATAATATTTGGATGGTAATGACTTTTGTTCGTAACATTTCCAATCTTTCATATAGTCATACGGGTACACGCCTTTACGAGTTAGCAAACTAAATTGTGTATCATCAGAAAAAAATGATTTAAGGTTGACAAAATCGTCTACTTGCAATGTTTTAGCAAGTTTGTCTAAACTAGTTCCTAAAAAGTTGAAGGAATCTAAAAACCTTATTTGTATAAACTCGTTATCACCAATAGGAATAAACTTTGTAAACGCTATATATTTTTCCTTAGTCTTGGGTATTATTTTAATTTGTCCTGGAACTTCGCCTAACTTTTTAATAAATAAATGACAATCGTATCCAGATAAGTTATGAAAAAATATTGGGATAAATTTTGGTACTTTGTGTTGTAGGTTGCAGTGTCGATGTGCTGCACCTCGGTACCGGCCTGTAATATGACAGTGATCCCTTACTCTATCGGTCAACAGTAAATTTTCACAAAGGTAGCACTTAACAGCGCGTTTGAAATCAAGAGCATCTAATTCTGTGAATATCATAGGCTCGCTTTTAGTTAGAATTCTGTGTATTGCTTTGGCATCCTCAGTCAGTAAATGTATAAATTTTGAAACACAATCTTTTCCGCGATAACTTCTATAGCCGTCAACCCTATCGTTAAATGATGACACTACATTATAGGCGAACGCGGCCGCCACGTGACGATGTGAGTATGACGTGTTAGCGGTGTTGAATTCATCGCCGGAAATCGGTTCGAGTATCGTTTCGAAATCAGCATATATGACGAAAGGAATGTTTTGTTTTCTATCATAATTTTTGAATTTTAAAAATGTTCCTTTTTCTGGTAATACCGTGGCAATCCCTCCACACATATGTGATTTAATTCGGCTGTGCGTTGGAAAAAACAATAAGCACGTTTCGCAGAAGTATAGTTTACCATGATGTTTGGTTATCTGATTTCTGACTAGACGAGGTAAATCATTGATAAGACAATAATGAGTATTAGTATTATTTTCTAAGTACAATAGATGGATGCTCTTAGATTTATGATTCGATGTTGAATACAAAGGTCCAATGATAGTCTTATCATTTTTTAAACCATACACGTAAATATTCAAAAACGGATTATTCTTTTCAAAGACAGCTATGTCCGAAAATGTTATCGGAAATGTCAAACCATCAACATTCAAAACATCCTGGAAGTAGGGATAAGATGAAACTCTGTCTGGATGTTGGTTAGCGGGGTACAGAGCCGCCACTACGCACCATAAAAAGCAATACTCATCATTGTTACGAATATTCAAACAAGCTTTTTTATTTTTTATACATTTTGGTAAAGTTATAAATTTAGATCCGCCGAGAGGTTGATATTTGTTAATATTTATTTCTACATGGGAATTGCTCGAAAATGTCCAACCACTATCTCTCTCCTGAAACTCTTCAATTTTCTTTAATAGTAAATCAACCGTTGCTTTATAAATAGAATCAAAATCGTAATTAAAATTAATAATAATGTTTTTTGTGGCGAACGATTTCATTTCCTTTTGATCATTATTAAATTTAAGAAAAAAAGAAAAAAGTTCAAAATTGATTTTCACAGCTGTATGTTTCAATAATGATCGGTTTATAAGAGTTTTAACTTGTTCACTAATACTAATGAGAAACACTTCAGGAAAATTATTTATTTGTTCGCTAGTTGCGATGATCTTGTAACTAACGATTCGTTTTTTAAACGCAGAATTAACAATTGCGACATTGTCAAAAACAGTGGTCGCACTATTGTTTTTATGAACATTACTACGTAAATGACCAGACCATCGACGATTATCTACAAATAAGTTGCAAACCGAACAGTGGGGCATTATATTACTAATTGAAATTAATTATCACCCAATATAGACGCTAAACTCGAAATGAAACGATCTTACCCACGTATACCGACTAATAAACACACAGACAGAATGTCAGAATTATCGAAATGATGAATCTGGACCAGGTCTGCATACGTCTTCTAGTTTGATGATTACTTATTCATCAACCAGTGCATCTGATTAGGTATCAATGTATTTCTGAAAAAAGAAGAAAGATCGGTTAGTACCTATTTTTAGTGAAAATCACCAACATTTTAAACGAAAATACGAAACATATTCAATAATTACCTTCTTGAAAATTACTTAATGATGTACATAAATGTTCCAATTTTATGTAGTCCAAATGTATGTTGTCTCAAAATGTGTTTTCAAATCACAATACTAAACATCAGGTAGGTACAGCTGCTTCGAGAAATTATAAGACTGTAGGTATTTAGTACACTTCGAAATTCGCTGTCAATCCATGTGATTAAAGGATTTACACTCGTAGCTTTGAGATAATGTCAAATTAATTTTTAGTTTTTGACTTTTAAACGTTACTAACTAACGGAGTATTCGTTATTGACTACCTAGCCATACGATCAATTTCCGATAAATCAATAAAATATTTTATTAAAATAATTGTTATTTCGTAAAACATTACACGTGTAACCTTGTTTCTTTTTTTCGCGTCAGCTAAATTGCATTCGCAACAGTAAGTTATTTTAGTCAAGGTTGCCATGCAAACATATTAAGGTATGGATAAGTAGCAGAAACTAGGTACTCACACTATCACAAAATAACTAAAATGTAGTATACATATAGGTTTCTAACCTTAAGAAGAGAATTAAAAATTAAGTTTATTTGTTACTGTTACAAGTTAACTTATTTCCTGTACCTACTTCACTCGAGCATAAAAGTATCACATGTAAAACTTATAACATGATAAATACTAATCTTATGATTGTCTCTAGATTGCTAACTAATTAAATTACTTGCAAGAATATTCCCTATTAACGTTGTTGATAACTTATCTACTAGTTAACGTTTTGTCAACCCTATGTCGTTTCGCTGTGTCGTCATTCGATGCTACCTGAAACATCCTTAGTCTTTACTTTTTGAACAAGTATAATGCGTCTAAGGAAAAAAGTTGTTTTACACAACATTATATGAACGGTTGCAGTCATTTTTAATATAGTGAATTATCGTTCGTTTTCCGATTTATAAGCTACATGTTTTCGAAGTACTCGGTACAAACTAACTGAAGTCTACAAGCGTAGAAGTAATCTTCAAGAAGTGCTCTGCGATCCTGCTGCGTTATCCTGTCAATATCAGTGTTGATAGCTAACCGCTGCCTGCTGCCGTCAGTCACTACGCCTGCTTTCATCAGCCTGCCATATCGATTGAACATAATTGGAAAATGTAAGTATAAAACATTCCACTCGGTTCATAGTTCAGAGATCTGACCCGATACTTATTGTAATAATTATGTTTGACTATTATTTTGTTGTTTCTTTATTTCAGGTCTGATTCTGAGTGCGAGTACTTTCAACAAGCTCCGATCACCGATCAGAAAACGAAACCCAGCCGCAAACCGTCTGCAGACAACAATAGGAAACGCAAGTCGCACCCACCATCAACGAATTTAATTCGTACGAGGTAAACAAACTATTCAATAATTTAGTTCACCATAACAGTTATAAATAATTAATGTTGAAAGTCTGCTGACAGATATGACTTTACAAGTGTCTGATGTCTTTTTATTCGTACGGCTCTCATGTTCTGCAGGTACCTATTTAGACTGAGTGCGTATTTTTTCCTGTGCGTATCTAAACGGTAAATGTACCCTGTAAATGTATGATGAACTAATAGAAGCTTTCGTTGTTGTTTCAGTAAAAAAACCAATACTGATAATGATGTATTCGGTATCAGTAACCACTACGGGTCTGACACCGTGCTCAAAGACGATTCATCGAATACATGTCTATCATCATTCTTCGTTAACCGAGTCGCCAACGGCTGCGAACGGCGAGCAGCGAGCATCAACGGAGAGTACTACATCGACTGCAAGGTGTACAAGGCTGACGATGCGCGCCGAACCGACTCCCTGGAGCTGTGGAAGAAGGCGCTTGTGCGACTCAAGCTCCAGACCGACGCGGATTCGTCTCAGTGGCAAAAACTACAAGAGTTCGTGCGTTCGGTAGATAAGTTATTCTTAGAAAAACCAATGTTTTACGAAAAATAAACCTACCTAATATGTATCTACCTTGTTTATTATGCAGATCTACCAATGCAGCGAGTTAACAAGTCGTTTCTAATATTGAAACGCATGACAAAAACACCAAGTCGTTTCGACCCACGAAGCGCATTACAAAAACCAACAAGTCGTTTCTAATACTGAAATGCATGTCAAAAACACCAAGTCGTTTCGACCCACGAAGCGCATTACAAAAACCAACAAGTCGTTTCTAATACTGAAATGCATGACCAAATCACCAAGTCGTTTCCATTGTTGAAGCGCATTACAAAAACTATCAAGTCGTTTCCACCGTTGAAGCGCATATCAAAATCATCAAGTCGTTTCCATTGTTGAAGCGCATTACAAACAACTAACAAGTCGTTTCCACCGTTGAAGCGCATATCAAAATCATCAAGTCGTTTCTAACCACGAAACGCATGTCAAAATGACTAAGTCAAATCTGAATCATTGATCGTGTCGATAGTTGTCACCACTGTCCGAAGCGAAGCAAACTCGCCTAGCTACTGGCAGCCAGTCGTATAACTCGCATGATCTTTGTATGAGTACAGTAATAGCAGTCTCTTCTAATACTGAAATACGTGCCAAATTCATCAAGTCGTTTCTATTGTTGAAGCGCATTACAAAAACCAACAAGTCGTTTCCACCATTTGGAGCGCATATCAAAATCATCAAGTCGTTTCTAGCAACGAAACGCATGTCAAAATGATCCATACCATCGTCCGCAGCGAGGTGAACTCGCCCAGCTACTGGCGGCCAGTGGTATAACTGGCATGATCTCTAGGTGAGTACAGTAATTTACTCCACAGTCGAGTCGATCGTTCATTATTGGGCATTCTATGCCACTGTCACGTAGCGAGGCGCACTAGCCGAGCTACTTGCCGACAGTGGCATAGAATGCCCAATAATACCCTACTGACGATTTTAGTCACCCACTGCATGCGACCTGTCAAGTCGAAACCTATTTTAGAACTTGAGATTTTAGTCACCTGTGGCTTATCCGAGTTGCCATTTGTGGTGGAGCAAAAATCGTACGGCTATAGTCTTCAAGCCCGTGTAATACTCCTGCAAACATCCACAAAAACATAGTTTTTGCAATAGTTTTCCTCAATCGTTTACAACTTACTAGAAAGTGCTATTCGATTTTATTTTAAAAGGTTTAAAACTCAAAGAATGCAATAATGTGACTCGGTTCAAATTCCAGTGTGTCATATAATGTCGTAAAGGATTAGCGTAGGTGCACGGCGTGCCATACACGCAAATGGCGCGCATTTGAAGTTTCACGATGATTTTAAAAGTAGCACAGGACTTTTACACAGGGCCCATTTTGAATGTTGGATGGTACCCTAATGGCACCCCTCCTATTATTACCGACTTTATAAAAGGGGTCTTAATTCGACGGTATTTTTTTAAATGTTTGTTACCTCAGAACTCCCTTATTTATAAGCCGATTTGCAAAATTTCGAAAGGATTTACTTTCAGATTGGTCCCATAGAAATTTCATCAAAAAAGGTCAGCAGTTTGGTTTTTAAACCAAAATTACTGGTAAAAATTACAACTTAAAAGTTAAAAAATAAAAACTTTTTACAAAAAAAAACAACCGTTTTCCAAAAAAAGTTTTTAATGATACCTAGAGCCACTTGATATAGGGGGAATATCAGCTTTAATGACAGAGTCAGAAGATATTTTTGAAGATTGCTGAATAAAGTTATTCATACACAACATGTTTATCATCTGAAAACACACGCAATAGGTACTCACTGCAGTTTTATTGAGTGCATGTTGGTAAGGAATTTTGGGTTTTCATAATCTGTGAGATCTAAGTTGAGACAAATCGGCTTCAAGTGAAAACTAACCATCCATTTTTTTGTTTTTCAGATTTCCCGGATCCGTTAAGCAATCCTTTTAAATTTCCTACTGCCGAAGACTGCATGTAACTTCGCTCTTGCGTCCACCTTGTCAATATTTGATTCGTGAGGTGATATCCTCGGAGACGTGACGTGATTAACTGTATATTATTATATTATGAGAGCTGTGGGCGATTTGGAGGATTTTCTTAGAAACGTGACACATGCTCGATCTTTGGTTGACATTCAGGAATCTGGGTAGTTACTGAGCCTGTTGAATGCGAATGAAACTATGTATATTATAAAAGTGACGATCGATTTGATGAAATTGATACAATTGTGTTATTGTGCAGAGGTGGTAGTGATAACGGCCGCGATTTAAAAGCTGTAGGTCGTAGGTTCGAAGCCAGACAGGCGCTTTACTTTGTGTATTTTTTTTTATCACCATGGCTCTCAAAACGGTGAAGGAAAACATCGCGAGGAAACCGGCATGTTCTATCGAACTGGAAATTCGAAGACATGTGACCAACCCGCGCTGGGCCCGCATGGTGGCGGCCCATCCCTCTCACAGCGAGGAGGCCTGTGTCCCAGCAGTGGGAACATTATAGACTGAGTACTAACGTATCCGAATAATTATTTATTTATCCATTTATTTCAGGCATCAAGGCCCACATAAAACACAAATAAATTAATTATAACTTACTTATATAACAAAAATTATAAATATATAAATAAATATATATTATTATTATAAACACACCTTACACGTTATTTTATATATATTATTATTTATTAATTAATTATGATGATGGTGATGAGGTTCTTCTTCACAAAAGCCAACTCACTGCAATGCTCAAGCTTCATCACTAAAGATAATATAACTAGAAAGAGGCTGACTACCGACATGTATAATAGAGAAGTATGGAAGAGTAAAACATGTTCCACCGACAACAACGCTTTCCATCAGGCTACTTCGACGCAAAATGAAAACGATTGTCATTAGAAGGCTGCCAGTGCCAACCACAGTGTCACCATCTGCCTAGCCTTTTCCCAACTATGATGGGGTCAGCTTCCAGTCTAACCGGATACAGCTGAATACCAGTATTTCACATAAGAATCCGGAGTTCTACTGAGAAATTCCAGGAATCGAACACAGGACCGCATGCTAGGCAGTAGTGCTTGCTACCACTAGACCAACGAGGCACTCATTAATGAAATTAATGCAGATTTTATTCAACAGGATAAAGAAAAAATACCTTAAAATTACAGGAACTTAACTCTTAAAAGCCGCAACTTGTGTACGACTTTTTAATGTTCTTTTAACTTAAGATTTTTCGTGTAAAAAAATAGATGAAATAAAAAATCTCTGGACTCTAAACAGACCGACGAAGGTAGGTAGATATTTTTTTTTTATTATTAAAAAGATAACGTTCTCAAAATGGCCGCGGGCTGTCGGCAGTCGAAGTATGGATAGCAGAAATGTGTGCTTTATTTTATGTTTGGTGAATTGATATTTATATTCGTGGATCTTTGACAGTCGTTACGGATCGTCAGTAGCACAACCGGTCTTACCAAGGGGTATCGTATTACACAGTAACTGGGTTGTAAAAGTCAGATAGGCAGTCGCTCCATGTAAAATACTGGTAGTCAGCTGCATCCGGTTAGACTGGAAGTCGATTCCAACTAAGTTGGGTAAGGCTAGGCCGCTTGGCAGATGATGACGATTTGTGACGACAACTTACAGAATGCAGGGTGCATTAAACCGTTGACTGCCATAATTAGAGACACAATTAAAAAGCCATTGTGTCTCGCGTGGATCTACGTTCCGAATACGAAGGGTTAATAACAATCAAATATCTAATAGGCCAAAGAATCCGATAGCTTTGAAAGTGGCAACTGAAAACTTATAAAAAGTAAAGAAAAAGAAATTGAACTACCGACGTTTTTTTTTTGCTATCACTACCCGTTCCAGTACTTAGTACGGTAGGTACGTATGTTATTTTCTTTAAACTAAGATTATAATAATTTACAAAATTTGTAATAACATTCCTTGCTACCGTATACATGAATAATGTTTTTAGCGACTCTGTTCAATAAATGGCTGTGATAAAACGGACATTGCATTTTAATTCAATAATTTGTTGAAAAAAATCATAGGAATTAAAACCGCGTTGACAGAATGATTGTATTTATTATTGACAATGCGCTCTTTGCCTGGGAACATGTGATGTTGTATTTTCCCGTGGGTATTTAAAGAAGCTTATACAACTACACTACGTCATCTATACAACATCATCATCTGCCCAGCCTTTTCCCAACTATGTTGGGGTCGGCTTCCAGTCTACTCTCCCTCCGTATTACGAGTTTTCGATCAGGTCACGTGTCCTGACGCGAGCTCCGTCTTACGAATTTTCGATCAGGTCACGTGTCCTGACGCGAGTTTAACATATTTTACCCATCACAAAAAAAGTGCACAACGCCGCTAAAGAAGTTTTCACTTCAAAAACAAATATCATCTGCTTAACCTTTTCCCAACTATATTGGGGTCGGCTTCCAGTCTAACCGGATGCAGCTGAATACCAGTATTTCACACGGAGCGACTGCCTATCTGACCTCCACAACCCAGTTACTGGAATACGATTTCTCTTGGTAAGACTGGTTGGTAGACTTTCGGACTTCTGAATACGCGTAACGACTGTCAAAGATCCACGAATGACAGCCGGGACCAACGGCTTAACGTGCTTTCCGAGGCACAGAGGGTCTTACATACAAATAAATAAAATTGAAGTGTCTGTTTGTAATTTCAAAATAACAGCTTTTTAGCTAAATGCTAAATTATGAAAGTATATATACTGTAGCTATAGGTAACAAAAAAAACAGTCTGGCTGTCTGTCTGTTTGTTCCGGTTAATCTCCTAAATGGCTGGACCGATTTTCACGAGACTTTCACTGGCAGATAGCTGATCTGCAGTGCGATTCTGTAACCATCTCACCGTAAAAACTTAGGTGAAGTAAGCGTGGAGTGAGTTGTCATTCCAACTAATGCTATGGCTTGACACTATTGACAGCTCACTCTAAGCTCACTTCACCTAACTTCCACGGTGAGATTTTTACAGAATCGATCGGCTGTTATAAGGAGTAACATTTTTGTCCCGGTAGCACGATCCCGTGGAATAATCTCCAGCATCCATGAGGGCAAAGCCGCGGGCAACTAGTTTACTATATTATCCATAGACGATTCCACCATGAAGTGTAAATGACGTGCTGTTCCATAACCGATGGGACACTTAATATCGTGTCCTGCGTGTCCTGTCAGCTGCACGTTACAGGAACTGATGGACGCTGGTGATGGCACCGAACACGTAGCAGAATTCTGCGCCGAGTCCATTTAGATTGCACTCGACACGCTGAGATGAACTAGACTATATTATGACTTATGGAGTGGAAGGTGAACACCCACGATACAGCTGGTCCATATATTCAAGGTGAAGCTTTTTTTTTTTTGGATCTGAAATCATCAAATGACCCCTCCCGCTCTGGGTGGAGCGGAAGGGAGTGTCAGACTCTTACTGACTAAAACCCACCCGTGTTCCTCCCTTTCTGTTCCAGGGCAGCGGTAACCCTTTCGGACGATCCCGCTACCAACGGGTGATGCTTGAAGACTCTTTGAGAGAACGAATTGGTAATGAAGTGATCCGGTATTGAACCTTTGTCGACATAGCTCACAGAATAAGCAATCTAAAGCGGCAATGGGCCGGCCATATTAGCCGTAGAACCGATGACCGTTGGGGTAGACGTGTTCTTGAGTGGAGACCGCGAATTTGCAAACGTAAGGTAGGACGCCCTCAGGCTAGGTGGAGCGACGATCTTCGCAGGGCGGCTGGTAGCATCTGGATGAGAGTTGCTGAATGGTGTGCAATAGGAGAAGCCTATGTCCAGCAATGGACTTCTGTAGACCGATGATGATGATGCCATTCCATGCCATTTGCCATTATTTTTCACGTTTTTTCTTTCGTATGATTATTTTATTTTATTCCATGTTTTGATTGTTGTTTCTTTTCTTTTTGTTTGTGTCGAATCATATGTTGCAATGGTTTATTGTATTTCTTGTTTTGATTGTTGTTTTTATTTACTCATGTATAATTGTATGCTGCACTGGTTGCCGTCATCACGTCCACTCTGGCTGCCGCTGAAAACCAGCGCTGGGGTTCTGTCTCGTATAGGGTCTTAGCATTATGCTGAGCGATGGCCGTTTTGCGTGAATGTGACGCATGTTTACCCCCACTTTTTTTTTGTGTGTTTGTTTTTTTTTATGCGTCATGTTTGCCGCAATTAAATGTATTTTCTTTCTTTCTTTTTATTCAACATAGTCGACCTCGTAACGGCTTTACCGTCTTACGTCGTCTGGTATATTTTTGCCTGAAGACCAATGTGACAATTTCTACAGGATGGCAGGGACATCGACGCATAACCTATTACCATTCAGTACAGTCACGAGTAAAAGTATGTATACACTCGGCTTTATTCAAAAGCGATTTACTCCTTTATTTTTTAATGAAATTTTATGTTGTTACGAACATAGCATTTTCGAACCCATAGGTTTATCTAATGTGTCGTATTTCAACGTTGCATTCGTTATTTCACGAAAAAATCGCAATTGAAAGTTGCCAAGTGTTGACATATTGGTGGTACTGACTGTACATGATTCTAAACCCAGATCCTGCGTTAAGTTTTTTTTTAATAACCGACGAAAAATTTCAACGCAGGTTGACACAAAGTGAAAAAACCTTATTGGTGATATTCATAAAGGTCAGGTGCGTAGTACTCGCAACCGGCGTGCGTGTATGACCAGAGGGGCAATCCTCGTAATTTTAAGAACGTTCACAGTCTGATCTCTGTCTCAATCTGTCAAAAATACCTCAAATTTTCCTACATTTTGACAAGTTTTTGACATTTGTTTGTCGCCGAGATGTGACGAGAATTGGCCTTCTGCATAAACGTACACGAGGCAAAAGGATTATGTAAGAATCGTACCGGGTGGCGTTCTGTACTTTCTGCGTACCCCATTGGAAGATGGTGTGTGTTTATGCCTGTATGTGTGTCTAACCTAAAAAACTCTGACGCATACATTCTTTCCAGCCAATAAATTGTTAAAGTTTCTAATGTTTCAAAAAACACCCGTGAAGGTTATGTTGTGAATAAAAATCATAATTATAGGTTATAACGTACATTTATCGTATTAATCTATCGGTTACGTACGGAGGTATTAAACGGAGCCTCTTTCGGCTTCCGACGCCGCTTTTTAACGATTTTTTTTTTGTGTATTTTCATTTTTATGTGCCGAAGATTTTTTGAGATTGATATGGTTTGAGAAGGCATGTTTTCGTTGTGTTTAGGTCGGTTCGTGGATGGGTGAGCATCCATTACATATGGAGTTGTCTCCGTGGTTCGGATAGCACGTTAAGCCGTTAGTTCTGGCTGTCATTCATAGATATTTGACAGTCGTTACGGGTAGTAGCCGAAAAGACCGACAAACAGTCTTACCAGGGGGTATCGTTTTACCCAGTAACTGGGTTGTGTAGGTCACATAAGTATGCAGTCGCTCCATGTAAAATACTGGTATTCAGCTGCATCCAGTTACACTGGAAGCTGACCTCAGGATAGTTGGGAAAAGGCTAGGCAATTTGATATTTGGTTGACGGATCAAGGGAAAACCGCTTTCTGTAAATAAAATAAAATGACGTGAAATGGAACCGTATTTCTGCTGGCATTACAAAACCTAGCTTGTGACAATGAGTCTTTTCTAAACCATTATGAGCTTTTAACAATGATAGGGCGCATTTTTCAAGTGCTACTGTTCGTTATGAGGTACTGGATTCGATTCACAGATCGGGAAAAATGTTGAAAGAAAAGAAAAAAAGAAAGAAAAAGTATTTATTGCGACTCGTACAGAAAGATCATAAAACTAAACTAAACACAATAAAAAATAAAACAAATTATATATAATAAAAGTAAAAAAACCAAATTATATAAAAAAGAAGTAACAAAAAGAAAAATGAAACAAAAAAGTCCTGTACGAGGCCAAAAGGCTCCTATCTCAGCATAATGCTACGACATTTAAAAATAAATGTCGCAGCGCTGGTATTCTGATAGGGCCCGCTATGATGTCACGGGCAATTACAGTAATAAATAAATTAATAATCTATTTTATTATAATATAATATCTATTTTATTAATAATGTTATTATGTTTTCCAGGATCAGGAAATTTTAGGAGCAGCCTGGAGTCTGATTCTGTGCCCGGTTGATTGGCTATTCCTGTCAACCGTTCACAAACTCGCGCCCTAGTACAGACGCCAGCACATCAAGCTACTACAATCTGTCAAATTTCTTTAATAGATTTTCAACTTTATCGCTAAAAAAAAAAAAAAAAAATGTATATAAGTAGTTTATCAGCCATCTTGTTACCATAACACAAGCATTAGGTTGCTTAGCTTGGGACTAATGGTGCTGTGTGAAATGTCCAGGGATATTATTATTATTATTTTATTTTATTTTTTTAAAGCATTAAGGTTCAAGGTTAGCTAGTTCAAGGGTAGCTTGACCTGCTGGCGTCTGTACATGGGTCTTAAACATAAGTGGTGCATCCATATCTGATTCGACTGGAAGACGACCAGCACCCCAATTGCGTAACACACAATCAATCGGAATCTGATCATTTTGAAGCAAATTGCTAATCCATTGCTTCATAAGTTCGAAGAATTTGTCTGCTCAACACGTAAATAACGCAATGAATGTTGTTGAACTGTCAACATGAAACCGATTCCTATTAATCGTGTGTTACGCAATTAGGGTGCAGAACACAGTTGGTAAAAGTTTAGGCCAATGAACTATGACTGGTAATGTAATGGTTTTTTAATCGTCAACATGCACTGAGCAAGTGTTATGAACTTATGCTCAATGCTAATTTCTTCTCTGTATGAGAAGAAGCCTCGCAGTAATAATAAAGTACAGGCTGGTTTTAAAAAGAATGTTTTTAATACAATATTAGTTCAACCACTAAGAAAATTACAGTTAATTTAGTATGTAACGCGTCAACAATGTCAAATTATTATTATTGAATTCAATCTAGATACTGCTACCAGTAAATTATACAACAATGTATGCATATTAAAATGTATGAACACTAAAAATAACTGTTCATATAACTTCAATTGAAATTCAACCTTGTTTTTGAGACGACAAACTTGATTTTGCTAAAACAAAAGATTGTGAGATACGACGTTGCAAACGTTGATGCCACAGCGGTCAAAGACGGGCATAAATTATTACAGAAAAAAAATCACTCCATAAGTCTTGAAATTAACGAAGCAAAATGATCTTAAATGCTTCGGAATAAGACATTAAATCATTTAAATATTTAATTAAGCATTTTCATTAAGTTCAAAATCAAAATGGCGTAAGTCAGATTTTCGGTATAAAAAACTACTTAAAATGGAGGTATTAAAATACATTTCTGTGTATTTTTTTTATGTTGTCGAGTGCTACCTCACAGGGGCGTAGGTTCGAGTCCGGCCTGAGGCACATTATGTATCGCTTCACCAGTTATCAGTATTCATGAATGATTAATTATTTTTATTGTAAGTTTACTGTGTCATCGAAGTTATATTGTTATTTAAATACAATCTGGAAGCTGGGGTTCAGTCGAAGCAAACCACACGAGCAGAGCTGCGAGCAGTGGTGGCCCAGTGGTAATAGACGACTTACGAGTTGTAGGTCGTAGGTTCGAACCCAGACAGGCGCTTTACTTTGTGTAAATTATTTCATCACCACTGCTCTCAAAACGGCGAAGGAAAACATCGTGAGGAAACCGGCATGTCCTAGAACTAAAAATTCGAAGACATGTGACATCTACCAACCCGCACTGGGCTCGCGTGGTGAATTACGGCCCACTTCCTCTCATAGAGAGGAGGCCTGTGTCCCACCACACGACATGCACAATAATGGGATATGATTTGACGTCATTCTTAATGTAATTAAATTGTTTATTCTGAAGATAAATAGGATATCGGAATCACTTTTACACATCATATTATATAAAAAAACAAATATCATCATCTACCTAGCCTTTACCCAACTATGTTGGGGTAGGCTTCCGTCTAACCGGATGCAGCTAAATACCAGTATTTTACATGGAGCGACTGTCTACCTGACCTCCACAACCCAGTTACAGGATAATACGATACCCCTTGGTTAGACTGGTTGTCAGACTTTCGGGCTTTACCCGTAACGACTGTCAAAGATCCACGTGCTTTCCGAGGCACGGAGGGGTCTCAGTATGTGAAGATGGTCACCCATCCGCGGACCCACCGCGGCAAGCGTAGCTTAACCTGATCGATCGACCCGTGCGGCTGTTATTACTTAGCCACAAGCCCCTTGCTACTGATAGTGTGTTACTCAATTACCCCGCAGACTTCACTACCAAGATTCTCTAAACATATTATTTACTCAAATAAAAATCTCGACGAACTACTTAACTAATAAACCTTTATGTTGTAACGACTCTAAATACCATCGTATCAGCTGTAAACAGTTCCTGCTGTAATGGCGGTAAACAGAGCGCTCATTATAGTATAGTTTGGCGTGACCTGGGCTAGAGGCGTGGGTGTTTCCTTCCATGTAACTCCAGGAGTTTTAAGATGGTGTGGTTTCCATTGTGTACGACACAGAGTAGGTTTTAGTCGCGAAGTGGTTGTCCATAGCAATGTTTGAGGCAATGGTACCTATTTTTAATTATTAATTGGCACCTAATCAACCAAATCACAATATAAAAATCACCATTATTTCATCAACACTGCTCTCAAAACGGTGATGGAAAACATCGTGAGGAAATCGGCATGTCCTAGAACCAAAAAATTCGAAGATATGTGACATCTACCAACCCGTACTGGGCCCGTGTGGTAGATTATAGCCCACTCCCTCTCACTTAGAAGACGCCTGTATCTCTGCAGTGGGATCATAGGCTGATTATGTTATGTAATTAGTACATAATCAACTAAAAAGGTAAATTGCATAATACCTTTTTTATGTATATAATGGTGTTTGTTATTTCTACTTCAACCAATTGGTAATAATGAAACAAAGACGCAATTGCGTTTCTCTGTAAAAACGAAAGCTTTAATTGAAAATATGTTACAACAAAATAGGTATTACTTACATCATCTATAAACAATTTATTTAATTACCTGTAAAAACGAAAGAAACAACATTTAAAGCCTATAATACGGGTCTTGTTATTTCCTTAGGAAGAGCTTGCATTCGCCATCGCCACCATATCACATTCCGTGGAAGATCAACTGTCAGTGTCACAACTGTCATCTCATCTCCTCGTCTGTGGTAGGCGTGGTAGGTAGCCTCTTTTGATAACGTGGAAACCAAACTTAAGAAGAGCGACACAAGTATACGAGTGTCGTAACGTGATTTTCTTTACATATATTTATAGTAAAACAGTAGGTACAAACCAAGCTCTCATCCGTCACAGATGTATAAATTAATTAAACACATAATACATAATATTATACAAAACATTGCCGAAGCATCACTAAACATTATACAGCGTAGGTATAAAGCTGAGTCCAAACTTGATTAATTTACTGTATGTATACAAGCTGTTGTTTTGCATCCTCGTCCAATTTCAGGAGGCTGTTATGAAAGACATAAATAATCAAATAAAATTACGATCCCTGGTAGTTAATGAATACATACTTGGTTTTTTAGTTACTTAAGTTTGATAGTATTTCAGAATACACCACTTTCAAAGAACCGAATCGCGTTATGGTATCGTATAAGAGGTTGCATTTTTATGTGTGTGTAAAAGGCAGTTACAGTGCGGTCTCACACAGGCCGCGTTTTAAAATGCGTGTCCCACACACGCCGATTTCCGAAAATTAGAAAAAAATACCTACTTATTTTATTATTGATTCATTGTATAAGGAATGTAAGGTTAGAGAAGTTATTTTTTAAGTTGACAACTACACTGTCGCATTAGGGTAAGGCCTGTAATAATAGTTGTAAGGATGATAAATAAATAAGTAAACTAAAAAAATATTTTTATTCACAAGTTTCAACAGTTTTTACACCCACCGTCACTTTACAAATAAATACTTTGACTCTTAAAACAGTAATTTTTCTTACAGCATCACTTCGCATTTTGTGTCGGAACGCTCCAAAATCACACAGTGGAAAACACCACCGACATTGCCGCGGGCTCGCCGTACCAATGGTATAATTACGACCAATGTTTCGGGGAACCAGCAGCTTTTATTATCTTCGGCTACTGTGATTAGATGGACCACAGATAACTTTGGGAACCCAAGGAAAATAAAACGATATTCTCTGTGGTCACTTTTGTTTTTGGTTCGAGTTTTAAAATGTGTTGTTATGTGTAATAGATATTTTTCGGGCGCTTTGTGTAGGTAAAGCTGTCATTCGTGGATCTTTGACAGTCGTTACGGGTCGTTAGAAGCCCGAAAGTCCGACAACCAGTCTTACCAAGAGGTTTCGTACTACCCAGTAACTGGGTTGTCAGATACGCAGTCGCTCCATGTGAGAAAGAAAACCCGTTTATTTGCGGCAAACATGACGCATTAAAAAGAACAAACACACAAAACAAAATAACAAGTTGGGGGTAAACATGCGTCACATTCACGCAAAACGGTCATCGCTCAGCATAATGCTAAGACCCTATACGAGACAGAGCCCCAGCGCTGGTTTTCAGCGGCAGCCGGCGTTGACGTGATGACGTCAACCATTGTAGCATACGATTAGATGTAAAATACTGGTACTTAGCTGCATCCGGTTAGACCAATATAAGTGATTCTACGGTAGGTAGGTTTGCACAAACCCTTTTAAACATCATATTTTTTAAACTAGATCACTCATCTCTCTCTAGACTACCCATCTTGTTCAAGATATTAAACAAACTAACTCTTCTGCTTTAATATTATTATATTATGTAGTTGTAGATAAAGAAATTATCTCCGTCCACATGTCTAGCCTTTTCCCAACTATGTTGGGGTCGGCTTCCAGTCTAACCATATGCAGCTGAATACTAGTAATTTACATGGAATGACTGCCTGTCTGACCTTCACAACCTAGTTACTGGGTAATACGATACCCCTTGGTAAGACTGGTTGTCAGAATTCCGGGCTTTTGACCACCCGTAACGACTGTCAAAGATCCACGAATGACAGCCGGGACCAACGGCTTAATGTGCTTTTTGAAGCACGGAGACTCTCGGTATGTAAAGATGGTCACCCATCCACTAACCAACCGCGACAAGCGTAGATTAACCTGATCGACCGACCCTTGCAGCGGTTATTACTTAGCTACAAGCCCCTCAATGGCCAATAAATTACCTCAGACTTGTATTAAAACCTTTTTTTTAGCATCAACCTCATGAAAAAGCCACTGAAAATTAAACTATAAATTAATGTCATGGCTCATGGGCCTGTAAATTAATTTACGCTACAAATTGTTGCAAAAATTCATTTTGCGTTCGGATTAAAATTCTAGACAGGAGTAAAAGTTATGTTTTAAGGCTGTACCTAGTTGAATCTATGGTGGTGTAGACTATAGAAGCCTTATTGAGTAACACACATAAAAAAGCAATGGGTTTCATTTTGACAGTTCAACAACATTCATTGCGTTATTACGTTGTTGAGCAGACGAATTTTTCGAACATATGAAGCAATGGATTAGCAATATCCTTCAAAATGATTCGGATTATGATTGATTCTGTATTACGCAGTTAGGGTGGCTGGTCTACAAAATAGTTTTACTTCAAATGGCGTCTCCTTTGAATAACTTTAAAATTAAGCGTTGTTTACGATGTCGAGAAGAAGAATTTTTCAAACGTAGGAAGTAATACACACATACATAAACATGACGATTGATGTCACATAGACATGTGCCATCTACCAACCCGCACTGGGCCCGCGTGGTGGATTACTGCCCACTCCCTCTCACAGAAAGGAGGGCTGCGTCTCAGTAGTGGGAACATTATTCTCTGGTTATGAGGAAGTAATAGATTATGATTTTTTTTTATTATTTTTTTTTATTTGGGACTAAAAACAGTATATTTTATTCCATCAAAATTGCATAGTAAGTGCGTTGCTCCATAGGGGTGCAGGTGTTTTAAGTTAAGCAATGATATTGGTAAAAAATTTAAGGTAAGCTTTAGTTTTTCGCTTTGGTGTCATAATAATAATAATAATCATGACTACTAACAATTTTTCTAAGTAGTCTGAAATCTGAAAGAACAGCAAACATGGTACGGTTATTCTTGGGTAGGAAAGCACGTTAAACCGTTGGTCCCGGCTGTCATTCGTGGATCTTTGACAGTCGTTACGGGTCGTCAGAAGCTCGAAAGTCTGACAACAAGTCTTACCAAAGGGTATCGTGTTACCCAGTAACTGGATTGTGGAGGTCGGATAGGCAGTCGCTCCATGTAAAACACTGGTATTCAGCTGCATCCGGTTAGACTGGAAGCCGACCCCAACATCGTTGGGAAAAGGCTAGACAGATGCAGATGATGATTTTTCAGATACAATGTAGTATCTTGGCCAATAGAGATTACAGTTTATGTATTTAAATAATGCATGCAGGGAAAGTATTTAAAAATCGTAAGCAAAGAAAAATACAGGACGTATTTTAAACGTGATATTGGCAAACAAATATATCAATATTTTCGTTGACTGTCACAATTTATTTATGCAATAAAATGCCTTTGCTACGACAAACACCGGTTTTAAACAATTCACTGAAAAGAATTTTAATAATTTTATTATGATGACAACAGTTTTAGTTTCCACGAATCTAACAATCTACGTAGAATTTAGTAATTTACGTATTTACTAGAATTAAATATTATGTGAACAAAGTAAAGCTCCAAAGTATGTATACAGAGGAGTAACATCGCGTTTCATAGAATAAGGTAATTTTTTTTTTTTTTCAGCCTGCCTTTTGGGCTCTGGGGGTCTACTCCGAAGTAGTATCGGCTGAATGTTCGACCGTTTCCTGCTACGAAGTTACTATTTGGTTCGGTCGGTTCCGATCCTACTCTCCTACACTCTTTCGAATATTGACTATGGTCCCGACCCAAATGAGCCAATCCGAATTTTTTTCGCATTTTTCAATAATAATCGGTTCGGCCATGTGTCGGTCCGATCCGAACATTCGCACTTTGCACTTCGGAGTAGACCCCCTGGGTTCGAACCTACAACTCGTAAGTAGCGTTATTTTTGCTAAAGGGAAATCCCGTCGGGCACAAGGCTTGTACCTATATAATGTTGATTGATTAATTTCTTCACTAGACTATTGTGGCATTGCCATACAACGTGGCAATACCGCCAGTGTCTTGGGTACATTACCAGTCGACAGCGATGCAGAGGAATATTTCGACACAATATTTTAGTACCTATTTTAATAGTTTTAGTTAGATTAGGATATTACATTTTTACTTTAATAAATTGTAGTTTGTTTAGTATTACAAGTTTGTTACATATAATTATAAATACCTTACCTACTAGAATCGCTTTTAAAACTTCCCCTTCTGATTAATTATTTAGTCTATGCCCATCCAACATGGCGGCTGCCACAACCACACCTTGAGTTTCGGGGTTCTCATTAACGACTAGGGTTTCACTGTCCCCTGTCACATGCAAATTACATAGGGCTGTATCAAAACGTCCCCACCTTCAGTCATATTTAATTTAAATTATTGGTCATTTGTAGATATGTTTTTTTTGGAATAAAAAAGAGGGTAAGTGTACGTGTCGTTAGAGCGAGTAAAAGGCAGAGTTGTCTTCTATACAGGTTGGCAAGGACATCGACGCGAAAACTAAAAACATGAATTCTGCAAAAAAAAAAAAAACTGTTGTTTCATAAAAAGTGTAAATTGCTGTTAAGAAACAGCAATTTTTTTTTAATACGATGCAGTAGAGTTCAGAATAATGCACTCAATCCATGATAAAAGGTTGCGGGTCAATGTGCCTGCCTGTATTTATAGGGTGTAAGGACATCGACGCGAAAACTGGTAATGAATTCAGTACATGATTTTACACACCAAAAATTAAAATTTCACGTCGGTTATGAAAAAAACAATCTGCAGGGCAAAGGCTTCTTCTCAATTCTCATACGGCACCCTAATTGCGTAACACACGATCAATCGGAATCGGTTTCATTTTGACAGTTCAACAACATTCATTGCGTTATTTACGTTGTTGAGCAGACACATGACACATTTTTTGAAGCAATGGATTAGCAATATCCTTCAAAATGATTTCAGATTGAGATTGATTGTGTGTTACGCAATTAGGGTGCAGATTGCGTACGGGCATCGATTACTACGCTTCCTGAAAATAGGATAGTAGTTTCAGACTTATATTAACTACAAAGTCTACTTGTTTCTGATCAAATTTATTAATTAATTTAATTTTCACATTTTATTCACTTGTATTTCTATGAATATAATATTTTTTATTATATAATATATATATAATAAAAAAAAAATAATAATAAAGGTTTCCTCACGATGTTTTCCTTCACCGCTGTCGGTAATATCCAAAATAAACTCAGGAAGTAGGTACAAATGAATTTGAACCGACAACCTCGTGAATGAGAGGCTAGGCCTTAACCACTGGGCCATCACGACTATTTCAGGGAGATCAATTAAAAAAAAAATATCCAACGAAAAATTTCAGCTTAAGGGGGTTCAGAATCATGTACTGAATCATAGGTTATGGGTCGAAGTCCCTGCCACACTGTATATAAATTACAACCACATTTGCGGCACCCACTGTCTATCCCTTCGGCAAATACAGGTCTGATGCTTTTTTGTGCTGTCGTAAATACACTAATTACTTAAATATATACATAAACTTTTTTTTTTTGGGTGGGAAATCATCAAATGACCTCTCCCGCTCTGAGCTGAGTGGACGGGCGTGTCAGACTTTTATTGACTAAAACCCACCCGTGTTCCTTCAGTTGCCTGTACCAGGGGCCACGGTATCTCTTTCGAACAACCCGCGGCCCTGGCAGGCATAGGCCCTAGCGGACCCCGTCAGTTCGTGCTGACATCTCTTTGAGGCGCGTGTGGAACACAACGCGCCGTCGACCCGGGCCTGGTCCTTACCGGGCGGCGAGCTGCCCATTGCTCGCCCGCGCCTACGGTGGCTGGGAGTCGGCTGTTGACTTCCGTCCAGGGCGTCTCCTGCGGCGACTAGGGGCGTGAGGGCGCAGAGATTGCCACTCCCGCACGCGCTCCGCCTCCTCCGCCTTTGAACACATACATAACCTCACGCCGGTTTCCCTCGAAGAGATAGGTAGAGGTGAACCTACAGTACACCCACATTAGCCAGTTCTGTTTAAGTCCCATGTATTAGGGGGTGAGCCTACTGCCATCAAGCGGGCACAGGTTCAGACTCCGGGCTGCTCCTGAGAAATTCCTGATAAAAAACCCACTTTGGCCCGACCTGGGAATCGAACCGAGGATCTCATGCTCAGCAGTAAGTAATGCTCATCACAATTAAGTATGAATAGGCATTTCTCTATCAACATAATTATTGATACCTACCTAATCTTTATAAGCAGGGTGATAGGGAAACTCGAGGTATTCCTTGAAAGGCGTTAGACTAGAGGTCATTAGCAACAAATTTAGTCCAGTTAACTAGGGTTCAAAGCTGGATGGTTACCGAGCTTTGTCGGTTCTTCGATTTTTTAGAAATTTGTTGTGACTTGTTACCAAAAACAATTAATTATGAGAAAAAAACATTTGATTGATACTTTTCTGAAAGTTGAAAAATTAATGATCATTTTAAAAAAAATGCTCGTAAGACTTACATAATCTCAGAAATAAAAGGACTTTAATAGTTTTTTTTTTATTTCTTAACCATCCAGTTTTGACCCCTAGTTCACTGGAGTTTGCGCGTCGATGTCCCTGCCGCCCTGTATAATTCTTCTGTACGTGTGTATGTCACTGAACTCATCCTAAACGGCTGGTCAGATTTGATGAAATTGTGTGTGTTTGAGTGAGGGACCCACTCAGATGGTTTAGATTCCCAATTGGACCCGGTAGGTGGCGCTGTTCAGACAGGACAGCGTCTGTCAGGTCTGCTTGTCCAATATACATGGTGTCGTTTTGCATCCTCGTCAAATTCAAGGAGGTAATTATGCTACTGATTCTTGACACGAATCAATAATAAAATAAGTAGGTTTTTTTTTTCAAATTTTTGGAAATCAGCATGTGTGGGAGAAGCATTTTAAAACGCGGCCTGTGTGAGACCGCACTGTACCTAACTGTCCTTTTACACACACATAAAACGACGACGCGAGCCATAACGCGATTCTGTTCTTTGAAAATGATGTATTCTGAAATACTGTCAAACTTAAATAACTAAAAAAACAAGTATGTATTCATTATTTACCAGGGATCGTAATTTTATTTGATTATTTATGTCTTTCATAACAGCCTCCTGGACAAGGATGCCAAACAACAGCTTGTATATTTTAATTATAATTACATCAAATTATAATTTTAAAGCAATTAAAATCTAATGATGTCCGCACTCCACCGAATAAGAATATTAAGTTATTAATAAAATTTAATGTACGATAGCCATTAAGTATATTAATGTAACCTTTTAGTAAAATTAAGGCTTTTTGATGTCGTTGTGCTCACCCCCGTTTTACATAATTACTATAATCCAATTGAGGGTTATATAATTTAGGTATGTAAAGTTCTATGTACAGTCACGAGCAAAAGTATGTATACACTCGGCTTTATTCAAAAGCGATTTATTCCTTTAATTTTTAATGATGATTTTATGTTGTTACGAACATAGCATTTTCGAACCCATAAGTTTATGTAATGTGTCGTATTTCAACGTTGCATTCGTTATTTCATGAAAAAATCGCAACTGAAAGTTGCCAAGTGTTGACATATTGGTGGTCGTGACTGTACAGTTTAGGGGGTAGATATTAAGTAATATAGGTACATCGAAAAACAGATATTTACTAAGTGACATGTTGTCAACCAACTCACCCTCTCGCAGTCCACTGCTGGACAAAGGCCTCTCACGCTGTCCTCCGCATTCCGCATCCAGTCTGTCCCAGCCATCTTTTAATGTTGTCGGGCCATTTAGCTGAGGTTTCACACTACGTTTGCCGATACGCGGTCTCTACTTCAGGACTCGTCTGCCCCACCGGCCACATGTGAAGTTCACGATATTTCATATTTGAATGTATTTTTGACACTAAAATAAAGGTAGATACACTCAGTATCTGTTTCTTATACTACTTTTAGAACTTGAAATTGAAAATGTTACTACACCAATAAGTTTATTTATTAAATATATATGGGAATGCACTTTGATGTCAAAGTAAATTTTGCCATGCAACACAAGGACACATTTCCACATACAAGAAAACCACTGCAAGAGATGTCTGTTCAACCATGAACAAACAACAGTTACACGCGCCAGCAACAGCATCGCAGCAGCGTCAGCATCAGAGCAAAATTCGTGTCAAAACGTACGTTCTTCGGAAATTAACTTCATTAATGTAATACTCTGCTTCGTAAGTCGGAATGTTTTTATGGTTCTGGAATAAGGACACCAGGAGTTTCTCCGTGATGTTATCATATTCAGAGGTTGTCGTGGCGTCCTGTAGCAACTTGTTATCCAAGATCGTGACTTGGACTTCGTTACTTTCCAGTTGTACAGGGTCACAGGCGACCGAGCAATCTGTACTTCTCTCAGTAACGGCCTGTCTCGACGCACACCGTCAGCGCTAAGAAGTGACCTACTTGAGATCTTCGCTTCATCGGCTCAATACACACACAACACACATGTAAATAGGTATCAATGTGTATTGAGCACTAAAATTGTATATAATTAAGTTAATTATTGTAATAAATCAGTCATCAAGCTGGAGTCGAGTAGGATTCACCTTCGATAACTCCTCTTACTGTGGCCAAGACACCTTTAGCCATCATCGGTCCTATGAGTCTGTGGGATCGGCAGTGAGAAAACCATTTCCTGTGTACATTGCACGACGTACACAAACCCTATTTCCTACCCAAATTCCGTCTGTGCCCGTAGGTCTCTTGGTAACAGACTTCCCTCACGTAGACCAACGTAACTCACGTTTGGTGTGGTTTGTATGATAGGGTAGGGCGTCAGGGTGCTAGGTAGTTGCTGTAGGGCTAGGTTTCTATTCAGTAGGGTCTTAGGTGATCATAGGTGCCAGGGTCCATTGTTTTAAACTTAGCCACACTGTACGCAATTGGGATAACGGCCGTACTAAGCTGTGAAGCCCAGTGCGTACAATGTCTCTTGCAGCGGTTTACTTGCATGTGGAAATGTGTCCTTTAAAACCAGGTTATTAGACTGAAGAAGTAACTTTGTTTGTTACCTACTCCTTGAAAACAGAAGATAACTTTACAGCAGAAGACGTGTGCGGAAAAGAAAGGCCTAGAGAAATTAATTAGTATTGCAATATCGTAGGTACCTAGCTACCTAGCTCCCTAATGATTGATAGAGAAAATCATTTTTAAAAGCGAAGAGAACTTTAGACTAGAATGCGTGTGTTAAAAAAGGAGAGGCTTGGGGCATACAGGTTAGAATGCCAGGTACTTAACAGGTCAAATATTTTGGACATCACGCATGACGCGATCCTGTTGTTCTATAAAGAAATTATACAGTGTGACAGCCGGTCTTCGCTTGGAATAATAATGATTGCCCTTTTTGCACATCGAAACAAAACACTAATATTATAATAACAAAATTGTCTAGCATATTTAAATTGGTAACCATCCATACCTACCATCATCATCATCATTAAGCATAAAACAACAAAACCGCATAAAATCAGATTTAGTTCCGCTACTCCCCAACAGATGGCGCCACCAGTAACATCAACCAAATCCATCATTTTAAATTGACTTTAAATCATTTTAATTACACTTAAAACGCATAATAATGAGCAAAGTGAACTCCATTGACGTCTGTCAGTCTGTTTTTGTCGCATGATATCCGAAACGCGTGGTAATCGCAGTTTGGATTGAGTAATTATGAAAGATTGGCCTATTAAGTGTAAGAGATTGAACTGTTGCTTGCTAGATTAGCTCGTCTTGATTATTTAGCGTTTATTGTGTAATTTCTTTGTTTATTTGTGAATCGTGGTGATATTTAAGGGTAAGTGGAGTAGCTATTAGGCTATTTAATTAAGTAGGTAACTATCCTAATACGTCAATAAGAATAAGATTTTTTTTTTGAAATAGAAATAATAATGTATTTATTTGCATAAAATATGGTACCTATAAAAAGTAGTTTTTAAAATACATTATAGAGCATACATGTTTTGCTTATATCATAGCATGCAAATACATTACAAAATTATTCCCGTCAACAAATTCTTTTATGCTGTAAAAATTATTAGTATTCAACCATTTATTCGATATTTGCACACCTATTATGGTAAGATATGGTTTAAAGAACTTGTAATTATGTATCACCTCATGTAACCACCCATATTCACGCAAATAAATGATTTGGATTTTGACCATTTATGTAGTTTTTTTCTAAACAGTCGATCTAGAGTTTTTAAATCAATTGGAATTTTATTATGTATGCGAACACATTTTAATTCCTATTACAACATGGTAGGTACATTAAGATCTTATTAATAGATTTGTCATCTTACCTGTTTCGCCATGGACTGGCATACAAATATCTGAACATGTTAAATGTAAAATTCAATGCGACACATTAGGTTTTATGTTAAAGCCTATAATGTTCAGTCACAGGCCTCCTCTCTGTGAGAGGGAGTGGGCTGTAATCTACCACGCGGGCCCAATGCGGGTTGGTAGATGTCACATGTCTTCGAATTTTTTGTTCTAGGACATGGCCCGTTTCCTCACGATGATTTCCTTCACCGTTTTGTTAAAATAGATTATGTTTTTACAGGTACATAGATTAGGTTTAGGTACCTATGACTACCAATTTCTTTGCAAGCGTAGTGATTGCATGTTTTAAACGGTCACCGTCTTATTACAAAACGAAATCTAACTTTAGTTCTAGCCTAAATCTTTCAGACAGTATTTGTATTTCGAACTTTATTTCGATTTAGATAAAGTTCTTATTACTAAAATGACAACTTAGCACCGAGCTAAGCTGTCATTTTTGTATAAAGAACTAGATTTCTATAACAGTTATATAGGTTCTTAATTCAATAACTTACTCCGTGGTTTAAACCTGATCGAAAGAAAAACCTTGTTTTGTAATAAGGGGGTCAGTGTTTAACTAGAAGGATTAGGTATTCTTATGTCTTCCTCAACATTTTTATCTAGGTATCCAGATTCATACTCAAAACTTTCCCTACGACATGTTCCACATTTACCTATTTGGTTCTAAATAGTCTCATACTAAAATATATCGAGGTAGTATGTGGAGCCCTGACACAGCTATAGAAGGCGTCGCGGCAGACCCCGTAGATGATGGCGAGGCGAGCTGGAAAAAAACAAACGACCAGTGGTCTACTTTAGCTCTGGATCGAAAGAGCTGGAAGTCATGGAGAGAGGCCTTTGCCCTACAGTGGGATGATACAGGGTAACAGTATGTTCAAAATATAGCGAAGCTCCTTTGTCTAGACATTGACAACTAAAACCGACCCCTTCATTGATCCTATGTGGTTTTCTAGCGCTAACTCCACCTAACTACAAAGCTAAATATAAATATGAATCACGTCGAATTAGAACCAAGATAGATCAAATCAATTTGAATATTATATGATACAGACCTTTATAGACCGCCCATTGTGTCACCCTTTGTAAAATTTCTATATTTTTGTCTGTAATTTATATGGTGTACAGTTACCAAAGGAGATAAGTAAACAGGGTCGTCAGATATATTTGAAGTTTAGTAAGAAATAAATGGATGTTTTCCAATGATTCTAATTTATTCAATAGAAAACAAACAGTTGATTTGTCAAATTAAATTTCATTCGAAAACATCCGTCGGTTTCTCACTAAACTTCAACTATATCTGACGACCCTGGTTATCTCTTTTGGTGAAACTACTGAACTTTGTTTTTCACGTTGTTGTTTTGAATACAATATATTTTAATTGTGGAATAACTATGGCAAATCCTCTCACTCAACAATATTATACTCATAGGAAATCAAATACCGCCGCTACATCACGTCGATAAATAAAACTACATCTTCATCAAAATAAAAATATTTTATTTCACATAAACCTACATGGGCGCTTATGAAACGTCAGAAGCTAGGTGCACGGTTCCAATTGGTCGTTTCCTATGAAGAAGAGCCGGCAAGAAACTCCACGGTTACTCTTTTAAAAATAATTGGCTTTTAATTTTTTTTTAAATTACAGTAGTTTTGGAAGGACAGCGTAGGCCTGTCAACAAGTACCAGGCATGTAGTAGGCCTGTCATCGTCTGACAACCAGTCTAACCAAGGGGTATCGTGTTACCCAGAAACTAGGTAGTGGAGGTCAGCTAGGCAGTTGCTCCATGTAAAATACTGGCATTCAACTGCATTCGGTTAGACAGGAAGCCGACCCCAACATAGCTGAGAAAAGGCTAGGCAGATCAATTGACAGACCAGCATGAATTTCAAAACAATCCCTACGCACCTTCGTTTTATCCTCACTATCATCACCCCAACCAAATAATGTCTTCTGCTCTACAGTGAGCAACTTGACTAACCTTTCTCAAGGATTGCCACCTCGACTGATCCTGCGATTCTCGCATCCAGCAGAATCATCAGATCGTCGGTTTATCTGGTAGGAGCCTAGCCACGCTGCATCTTCCGGTACATGGTCACCACTCATCTTTTCAGCCTCACCAGCCATCCGTCTGCATATCCGTACTCTTTTGTTGCCAAGTAAATATTCATAAGGCTGCTATCGCCAAAATCTCCAATCGAAGCAAGCTTTGAAGTTATCTGTGGTAGATCTTCGGTTTGTGGGTCTGCAAGGAAGAAATATATATTTAAATAACAATTTTAGTCTTGAGCTTATATTTTAGACAAAAAATAAAACATTAAGTATGCGAATCATAGAATACACAATACACCGTGGTCCGAACGATTTTTTGTTATGGACACATTAATGAATTCTTATTTTTTGTTAATTTTCATACAAACTAAATAACTTGACGTAAATCACCCGACATGCATGCGTCTTTAAGACCCTATTAATAATAACTAATTCATTTAACTAACTAATTTATTTTAATTATTATTTCATTTAATGAATTTAAGATAAGATAACATTTATGTGTCAAAAAAAAAATTAATTCGGCTATGCAAATATGAATGCAGCTATGAAATTTCATTAAATGAAAATACAAATATCTTTGTAACGAAGCCTTTTAAGTACCTACTATTTACTTCCTTTGTTAGATTTGATTTGTAAAAGCTATAGAAGCGTTTGCCAAAGTTTATAGATAACGTGAACAACACGGTGTATATACAGGTATGACAAGATGCTCAGTAACACTTGCCTTGTTATCTTCAACGATAGTGGATTATTCAGATAGAATATTCCACTATTCGTGACATACTTAGCTAAATATTTGTAACTTAGTTATACAATGTATACTAAAGACAACTTAAATTTAATTACATGAGAGCTAAAACAAGACATACACAACAACAGGAAGAGAAAACGCACCATATCCCATACACATCTCAAATGAATGAACAAACTGTCCCCTTTCACTTGAAAACAAGTAAACACACCCAGATATTCAAAACACACTCGAGAAATAAACTAGGAAAATGGTGGGATGAAGAGAATACATGAATTTAAAGCGCTACATGCATAATGCAGAAACATGTATAATGTATGTGTGTCGCTTTTTCTCAAGCACTCGCCTAGCTTGAAAGCGCCGCTGGATCTGCGGAGGAGTTGCGTAATACACTCACAATCCCAATGCCATTCATTTTGCTAATACAATTGCTGACGCCATCTAGTTTTGAAATATTGACCAAACAAGCGAGTAAAAATGTCTTACGGCTGATTTTTCCATCGCCAGATAACTTTTATTCGAGGAATAAATTTGACGTTTGATAAGAAAATCCATGGACACTTTTTTGAACCTTAATATTTTGTATAACATATGTATTTATAATTGGCTTGTAAAATCCTACTAATATTCCCCTTTATTCATAAACATTGCTTAAAGTTAAGCAGTGATTAGCGACTGTTTAACCATACATTTTTGACGTTTAAACGTTACTTAACTTTAGTCATCGTTTATGAATAAACCCCATTATGTATAAGGATGTTTGTTACTCTTTCACGCAAAAACTACTAAACGGATTTGGATGAAATTTGGCAAACAGATGGTTTATAACCAGGATTAACATATATGATACTTTTTATCCCGATATTCTTACGGGATCGAAACTTATGCGGGTGAAACCGCTGGGCGCAGCTAGTACTATAATAACTTAAACATGAGACCCGTTTAGAATTGCGAATAACGTAAAAACGATTATGAGAAGATGCTGTTAATGATGTTGCAAACTATAACAATTATGAGTAAGTGTTGTATCCTCAATCGCAACATTGAGTGGCTCGTTTACAATTTGATAAAGTGCATGGCAAAATAATTGACACTAACTTTAACCTTTCCGCGTCAGGCGTTTCTATATAACTTTCAAAGGAGCTCTGAGATCTTTAAAAGAACGTTCAAACGTCCTGATTTACTAAGAACTTGATATCAGAATCATCTAACTGTGTTACAAGCATTAGAAACTCTACTGCATTTACCCCCAGGATAACAGGACTACCACACTTGAATACATAACATGATTAGCCAATAATGTTTCCACTACTGAGTTAAAGGATTCCTCTCTGTGAGAGAGTGCAGGTCGTAATCAACCACGCAGGCCAAGTGTGGGTTAGTACTTGATTAACACATTCCAAACCCCTTGACCCGATAACCAGCTCTCTCGTACCATATTCCAATAATTTTCAAAACATAACTCATATAGAACATCATACTTATAAACGCAGTACAAATCGAATTTTCGAACGTTGGTCAGTGATTTCAAAACTTCGTGAGGAGAACGTGAAAAACTGCGAGAGCACCTTCGGGCAAAAACCTCGGTGCGCGGTGTGTTTGGTGGGAGAGAGAGGGCACGATGAAGGAACGAGAGGGAGGAGAAAAACTTGCGACGGCGCAACCACGCTCGCATATCTGGGAAGTGGATGGCAAAGAGTATGGTGTAGAGGGGTGGAAATGATTTTTTATTGAATGTGAAAGGGAGTTCGGGACAGTAAATTTTTATAGGATGGGCTTGAGAAGTAATAGTAAAGAATTGACGGTGAGCTTTTCTCGTAAAATATATAAGAATCGATCTTCGAAGATGATAAATAAATGTAGGTACAAAAAATAAGAATACAAGCTAATTAACTTGACAAACTGATAGCCTAGACGAGCAATTTAAATCGAGCTCGTCACAAAAAAATTACTGAAGATAGAAGATTGTGGAAAAGATGCTATGGCTAGGACGGGTGTGAACACTGAGATGGCTCAAATGAATTTAAGAAGAAGTCGTGTGAAGTAGATACTGCGCTGAATGCAGCTGAACCTAAATAAATTGGGGATTTCATGACTACGAATCATGAAATCCCCAATTTATTTGGGTTCAGCGGGATTGCGAGAAAAATAAGACAACGATTCTATTGGGTATTCAAAATTGAGCTTAATGCTATCTTCTACTAACAACAAAAACCAAAAAAGAGACAGAAAATTGACTGACATGTTTTAAGCAGAGTTTCTGTTTGTCTTGTCCGTTGTAACCTACAACAGTTATCATCACCAATTCAGTCGAAAGACGTCCACTGCTGGACATAAGCCTCCCAAGCACCGCCACTTCGATCGGTTCTGTGTTACCCGCATTCAGCGGATTCCAGCGGCTTTCACATGGTCATCAGTTCACGTCTACGTCTTTCGGTAGGCGGTCGCCATTCCAGAACCTTTCGGCCCTATTGGCCATCTGGGGGCCTAAAAAGGCCACTTTAAGCAATACTTCTAATAGCTATTCATTTCCTGAATTCCCAGCAGATCATTAGAAATTCCTCTAATTTTCGTTAAATGGTTACAATCAATGGTTAATCATCTACAATTCATTTCAAATCAATCATATTTGGTGTAAACATTGGTGGACCATTTTACGAATTCCCAATTTCCCATACAAAACTGTCAAACAGGTAAATTTCGTGATATGAATTGCACACAGATCATATTACGAATTGTCAGTTTGTGACCATTTCACGATTTTTAATATGATTCATATTGTTATCCTATTATGATTCTGCCAAAGTGACCTTTTTAGGCCCCCTGTTCAGCGAGCAATGTGCCCTGCCTTCAACAGTATCTATTTTCTTCCGAATTTTATGGTTTGCACTGCAAGTGCTCAAGTCACAGATTCAATATAGGTTTAATACCTATTTCACCATCTACAATAAACCATCTAAGCCGCACGTCGCTTCGTCGTAAGTTGCTTTTGATGTAGCGTGCAAAAACGAGCAGGTACCAGCTAGCCCATTCAACACCTAGATTTGTTTATAATTAATTGACATTTTTAGCTTTTTATTCATAGGACACCGCTTTTGAGGTTTCCGTTGGCTTCTTGTGCTATTAGCTGAGCCTTTTAACAGTTAATTCCTTCTGTAGTTGGCGTTAAGAGTTAAATGTATATGACACTGGCAGGAAATGTTTTTTCTGTTGAAATCGATTATTAGACTTTGTAAAGATACGCAGATATTAGTCCAGTGGGTTTTTTTTTTTAAGTTTTTTTAATTTTTTTTTTATAGGGGTTTACGCATAGCGTATGTCAGTCCCATCGTATCCTAAACAATTGTACTTTCACAAGACGTGGGCCATGAATTTTAACAAAACCCTTCGCATCGTCGCCATTTGGTTGGTTTAGAATTGTATGGAACATGCCTACATCAATTCTGTTCAAATTCAGGGACCTTACTAAGCTAATTCTACTGGATTCATATTGGACACATTCAATCAAAAAATTTTTTAGGTCCTTGACTACTTCACATTCCTCACAATTAGTTGAATCGACTTTCTTCATCATGAAGGCTAATTTTGACACTGATAGGAAATGTTTTTTCTGTTCAAATCGATTGTTAGACTTTGTAAAGATACGCAGATATTAGACCAGGTGGAGGCCTAGAGGTGACGGCCGCGATTTACGAGTTGTAGGTCAAAGGTCAAACCCAGTCAGACGCTTTACTTTGTGTAAATTATTTCATCACCACTGCTCTCAAAACGGTGAAGGAAAACATCGTGAGGAAACCCGCATGTCCTAGAACCAAAAAAATCGAAGACATGTGACATCTACCAACCCGCATCGGGCCCGCGTGGTGGATTACTGCCTACTCCCTCTCACCAAGAGGAGGCCTGTGTCCCAGCAGTGGGAACAATAAAGGCTGATTGTAATAATATTATTAACATTATTATTATTATGATGATGCAGATTTTGTTTCTCCAAACTAGATTTATGTTTCTGTCGGTAACTCAACTCAAGAAAAGGGGGCTTAAAAATGCCACTTTGGCAGAATCATAATAGGATAACAATATGAATCATATTAAAAATCGTAAATTGGTCACAAACTGACAATTCATAATATGATCTGTGTGCAATTCATATCACGCAATTCATCTGTTTGACAGTTTTGTATGGAAATTCGTAAAATGGTCCACCAATGTTTACACCAAATAAGATTGATATGAAATGAATTAATAAATAATTAAATAAATCCCTGGACATTTCACACAGCACCATTTGTCCCAAGCTAAGCAACCTAATGCTTGTGTTATGGTAACAAGATGGCTGATAAACTACTTATATACATTTTTTTTTTTTTGTAAATACATACATATTATAGATAGAAAAACACCCAGACTCGGAACAAATACATGTAGGTCATACAAATATTTGTTCCGTGCGGGAATCGAACCCGAAATTGTAGGTGATTAAACTATTATGTGTAACCATTTAACGAAAATTAAAGGAATTGCTAATGATCTGCTAGGAATTCAGGAAATGAATAGCTTTTAGAGGTATTGCTTAAAGTGGCGTTTTTAGGCCCCCAGCTCATTTCATGATATCAAGATTTGATAGTTACCCGCAGATTTATTAAAAATCTCACCGTGAAAAATTTGCTGTAAACTTAGCTGGCATTGTCATGTCATGTCATAAACAGCTCACTTCACCTAAGTTTTCACGGTGATTTTTTCCAGAATAAATCCGTAGATACCTATGTACAGACGCCAGCACATCAAGCTACTACAATCTGTCAAATTTCTTTAATAGATTTCCAACTTTATCGCTACAGCATTAAGGTTCAAGGTTGATTGGGAAAATTTAACAGTATCAGGTAGCTTGACAGTCCTTTCACAATTATTTGACCTCTGATTTTGCATCACTGTCTAAATCACAGTGACCTTTATTCTCATACTAATAAGAGTGCTGTTGGAGTGCTGCCACTCACAAGTATGTCATGGACATTGTGATCCTTATTCTCGTTAAAATAAGGTTGTGTTTGGTTGCTGCTGTCAAAGTTAAAATAACTGTGAACATGTGTAGCGTTGCTGGCTACACTGGGTGTCTCGGACATAAGACGAGGCGAGGCGAGGCGATGGCGGAGGACATCGTGGAGTACGTGCGCCAGAAGACGAGGTACACGCCGAGGGTGCAGTTACTGGAGTCGCACCGTAACGTCAACTTCAAGGCGTTTGTGGTGCGTGTACCGAATTGTTATCTGCCCGTCGTCATGGACGAAGACTTCTGGCCGCAGGACGTGGTGTTCCGTCGCTTCCGCGGACAAGTACCACAGAACAGCACCAGAACTAGCTATAGTGAAGTACTATTTTATAATATAATAAAAATATGTATGTTTAGGTTAAGGTATTTTATCTATGGGCCTGCGTCGCCTGAAATAAATAAATAATAAGATGTTCTGAACAATCGTCACTCATAGAGGAATCTATATTGTTAGCTTTAGCTACTACGAGTATAATCTTAACTATACCTCCTTCGTAACTTAGTATATCTAGGACATAGTTGCTTGAAATTAAAGCCGCATTACTTAAGTAACTCATCCGTTGTCTTGAGACTTGAGATGCGGCGTTATGCATTGTGTTATGACGTGAACAGTCCAAGCCTGTTTAAGCTATTTATAGATATTTAAATACTGGGAATACACTTATATTAACCACATAGGTGGTCTTTAAAAATAATAAGTTTTGTTTAACTGCACAGAAATAGTCTTCATCCACTTCGATTATTTTTTCCTTGAGAACGAGATTCACAGATCGTACTTTGTCAATACTTTACTAAATAAAGTTGGCGTTTCATACCTTAGTTATACTTAAGACGTTGCAATAAGGTTCATATTCGTATGAAAGGCTAGCTTATATGAGTACTAGCCTTTGCCTTCGGCTTCGCCCGCATGGTCGCCGGAAATCATTCCACAGGAACGTACACATGATGATATATCAAGCCATACATGTCCAGTATGAGCTGAGTTCTCATTGTACGGAAAGCCTATGCAAGGTCAGCTGCCTTCTGCGAAGCAGTCATGCTAGCGAAGGAGGTGGCGGGGAGGCTGAGGGAGAACACCTCACGCCTCAGCCGCCGCGGGAGACGCTCCGGGCGTCGGGAGCCGCGTGACGACTCCCGGCCACCGTAGGCGCGGGCCTGCGGGCGGAGAGTAATGGGTAACTCACCGTCCGATCAGGACCAGGCCCGTGCCGGACGGCGCGTTGTGTTCCACGCGCGCCTCAAAGAGATGTCAGCAGAGGACGGGGCCCGATAGGGCCGAAGCCTGCCAGGGCGGCGGGATCGTCCGAAAGGGTTACCGCTGCCCTGGAACAGAAAGGGCTAAGTAAGGAACACGGGTGGGTTATAGTTAGTAAGAGTCTGACACTCCCTTCCGCTCCACCCAGAGTGGGAGGGGTCATTTGATGATTTCCCATCCAAAAAAAAAAGGTCAGCTCAGACTAGAAATGTATAGCGTGAGTACCACGGAGATAAAAAGTATCCAATATCCTAACCCAAAGCATGGTCTACCTGTGTGCTAAATTTTATCTAAATCTGTTCAGTCGTTTCGGGGTCAAAAGGTAACAGGCATACAGAGTTACTTTCGGATTTATAATATTAATTAAGTATGAACGAGCATTATTTGCTTTATAATAAGGTTCATATTCGTATGAAGATAAGATAATTTATCTGTCCAAGACATGATTATATTACACATGGCATGCAAGATGTATTAAATGAAATCAGTCTTGTTTTGCCATAATAATAGGGTAATATAAACAAGTAAACATCAAATGATTATAAATTTATCCATTATTCAAAACAATTAAAATTACAAATGAAACATTAACTTTACTCAGTAAAGTTATGTCAACGTGCGATCGGTGGAGCTTGAAAATAAAAATCTAAATCAAAATATTTTATTTCACATAAATCTACATGGGCTCTTATGAAACGTCAGAAGCTACGTGCACGGTTCCAATTGGTCTTGCCCTAAGTTCTCATCCCATTTTGTTTCAGTCTCATTTCTACTACGTGAATGTGAAGACTATGTGGGGTTCATTCTATTTATTTTTATTTTTCTATGTTCTGTTAGTTTTGTCATGGTCTGGCAGTTTGAGTGATTTATGTGGCCTACCCAAATGTCCTATCTTTGGTATTGTTCGTCGAATCGTTGAGCTCCTTAAGTTTTGAGTTGAGCTGCACGATTTATGACAAATTCGTGCACTGACTGGACAGGTCCTCTCAATCTGTGTGGTTCTTTCCTCAAAAGACCATCTCAGACATCGACCTGCATGGTCTTCACAATCTGACCAAGATTATGTCTGGACTTTAAAAGAGACTGTGACCTCTGAGTTTGTTCGGCCTTTCTTCTCAGACTAGTCAGATAGGAAACGCCGACCTCATCTAGTTTTTAAAATATGATGGACGTGTAAAAGTGTTTTTACAAACCTACTTACAAAATAAAATCATTTATCATTTACTTTCAAAAATAATCTTAATGCCAACGTCCACGGTCCCACTAACCCACCTATCTTCACGATCTACCCACACTTCCAGTTAGTTGACTCCCCTTTATGATGACGTCACGACACGTGGCGCTCCGCTCGACTTCCCACTTTGGCCATTGATTAGAGGCCATTGTGCGTATTGACTGGCCATTATGTACAATTACCATTCTGTTATGACCTGATTATTTTGCGATGTTAGTTTTGTCAGTAATTTTATTCTATTGTTGAGTTATTAAGAAGTTTCTTTGAGCTATTTAGGGGATAAACAAAATATCTCAATTAGAAAAGGGATGTTGATATATTTGCTATAGATACACGTGCATATTATTTATACATACAGGATGGCAGGGACATCGACGCGCAAACTGTAACCATGGACATGTTTCTAGATCTCCTAGCCTAAAAAAATATAGAAAAGTGCAATACCTACGCGGTCAAAATGTATGAACCATCTATTTTTTTTTTAATAACTGACGACAAATTTCAACCCAGTGGGGCTGAGAATCATGTGCTAAATCCATGGTAAGAGGTTGCGCGTATTTCCCTGCTACCTTGCATAATTTTGCTTGATAGCTTTTGCCCAGAAGTGGGCCAGAATTGGCTTACCAAAAAATTTTTTTTTTCTTTCTTTCTTTTTTTTTTTTTTTTAGAAAAACGTTGCCCCACACTAGGAATTTCTCCTGTGTCGTGGGAGCGGTTACAGACATACACACAAAAAGCCAGACCCGGAACAACTAATTGTAGGTCATACAAATATTTGTCCGTGCGGGAATCGAACCCGCGACACGCAACGCAGCAGTCAACCGCTTAACCACTGCACCAACCGTGCCGTCATTTTGTAGATACATCATTTCTTAATTGTTTATGAAGAAAGAAAGAAAATACATTTATTTGGCACAAACTAAAAGACACAATAATACACCAGATACATACATCAGATAAAACAAACAATAAAAAAAGATTAAATAAAAAGTGTGAAGTCCGATGTAAGAAATTAGCAGCCTCACGGCTGCGCCAAAACGGCCCAGTTCAGCAAAAATGCCAGACAACTAGTACCTGAGGCTGGTTTTCAACTGGACCTGCTGTTGATCTCAGTTCCACCCTGTTTATTCAAAACTCAAAGCATTTAATTCAAATAAACCAATTACAGGCACTTTTGAATTGTCAAGAGGTCGGTCAGTCAGAAAGATGAAGCTAGTTGCCCATTCCAAAGGTAGTACAACGCAGAAGAACGGGCAAGAAACTCCATGAACACTCTTTTAAATCAAAATATGTTTACAAAATTTTAAGTTGATTACCCATCGTTACGCATATCCCGGGAGTCGCAAGTACAAATACGGATTAAATAAAAAGCCTTCGGTTTTGTCATGCGAAAATTTACCAAAATCTCTAGCCATTTTTACAAGAAGACATACGAGTATCATGTCTTCTTGTAAAAATGGCTAAAGATTTACAAAAATAAATAGCCGCTACGTATTTTTATTTTCCCACACCACAAGTCCACCTTAACACATCAAAAATCACTTTCCCATATAAATAACATAATCAATTCACACTTCTGAATAACTTGATCTTTTCCCATCCAGCCGTATGGAATAAACCCATAGTCCCCCATAGTCCCCACAACCTACAAATTGGGGGCTATATGAACTGATCCCCAGGGATGTAAGTGTGGTGGGGTAGAATACATGGGGGTATTAATTTGTTAATGTTGGTATTAGTGGAGAATTGATTTGATAGTGGTTATGAGGGTGATGTTACTTATTCGATTTGTTAAGTGATGGGTATTTTATGAAACACTGATTGATTCGCAAATTGAAATATCTAGTGGTCGCAAGTTCGTGGGTTCGATTCCCGGATCGGGTAAAGTGTGTCATTTGGAATTTCTTAATAGCAGCCTACACCCATCTGAATCATTTTTGAAGGATGTTGCTAACCAATTGCTTCATATGTTCGAAAAATTTGTCTGCCCAACAACGTAAATACCGCATGAATGTTGCTGAACAGCCGATCGATTCTGTAAAAAATCTCACAGTGAAAAGTTAGGTGAAGTGAGCTTAGAGTGAGCTGTCAATAGTGTCAATCCCTAGCATTCGTTGGGAATGACAGCTCACTCCACGCTCACTTCACTTAAGTTTTCACGGTGAGATGGTTACAGAATTGCACTGCTGTTAATATAAAAGCCACTGTTACTGTGTTTCGTAATAACTTTTATAGGTGTACACCTCTGCTTAACACTTCGAGGAAAACAGGCGTGATGGTTTGTTATGATATTTTGAACATCTTATATATTACTGATTCATTGTTAGGTAAAAACAAACACAAACAAAATTTTTTTTGATGATATTATTTTCATCAAGATGAATAATTTGCAGTCAGAATAGAGCTGAGCCTTATATTAGTCGTTTTTAAATTGAACAGACAGCTGTGCTGCTGTGTAAATTGAACTTTATTTTGTATGAATTAAAGTTGTTTTTCCATAAACTTATATTTGTTTACATTTTTGACAAATAAGTCGCGAATGCAGTTTATCTGCTGACACTATCCGAGAAAACTCTTTTGTGCCAAGTTAATTGTTTATCTTTGTTTTTCTTTTTTCATTTAACTTACTTTTCATTGAGTTAGCCCTGCTACAGTTAAAGTTTGCTTACAGCTTGTTTTTTGTTAAATATAATATAGTAATCTGTGGAAAATGTTGTGGGTGGTATATTTGTTAAGTTTAATTTTAAGACAACACTGTTTATGCTTAATATACTGCTGTTTGTTTTCTCAAATGTAATAAATAAATAAATAAATCTTTGAACTTATAAAAAATCATGATGTCCCTACGTCATCCAACTATTAACATCTATTAACAACATTTTTACAACATAATGATCAATATACTGTTCAGTGATCAGCACATAATCCCGGGGTGTTAGGGGGTGAGCACACGCGGCGGGGGTGCAGTCACAATATTGTGCTACACCGTGTGATCTGGCTTTAATCGGGTAATCGCTCTATACGGTGCGAGGGGCCCGGATGAGTGTAGTGTGCACAATGGATGCGGCGTATTGTGAACCCGTGCTGCATGCGTCTTGATAAATATGACAGTTGTTGTGTTGTGTGTGTGTGCGTAACTTGTTGTTGTTGTGTTGTCGTATTGAAAGTTTTATATTCTTTTTGCTAGTTGTTTCGAGAACTTTGTGTCATCAATATCTAATTTCCATATGTCATATTGTAAGATTGGGAAACACTAGCTACCAATTTAGTTTTAATTTCAATTCGTAATAGTACTATGAAATCAAATGATTTTTTTTTATCTGGTTGTTTCATTTTATTTCATTATTATTTGTTAGTCTTTCACGCAAAAACTACTGCACGGATTTGGATGAAATTTGGTACACAGATATGACCAGGATTAACACATAGGATACTATTTATTCCCATATACGGATGAAATCGCGGGACGTTGCTAGTTATTGCATAAAATTCAATGTGCCAATTTCCTAAAACATGTTTCAGGAGTTGCCGACTCGCCCACAAATAAATTAACTTCGTGCTAGTCGCCGATAAAAAAAAAAACTTATATTTAAAAATAACACTCGCCCGTTTCAGTCGAGTAACTTCGTGCAAGTCGACTAATAAGCCTATAAATACTACTATAAATTCAAACCAAGTGTCATAAACTACCGCATCTAATTCTTCTCACATCGATGTTCGTGCTAATTGTAATAGGCTTATTTGCACATATCAGTGCCCGGCGTGGGACAGTCCTTTGTGCACTTATAATGACATCTAATTTGTTTGCACAGGACTCGCGTGTGCAGAAAAAAAATGTGCATAATGTTGGGTTTTGGCGAGAAAATGAAATTATTTTGTCTCTGGTAAGGCTGTATTTAAAACAGTTTTTAAATTGATTGCGAATAAAAGGATTTGAGAAGTAGGTAATTTGATATTTATTTGTTGTCAGTATTATGTTTTAAAAACTACTACAAAATAAATAATCATTATTTTATTGTCGTGTTTAGTTATGTCGATAACCACCATGTCTGCAGAGTTTCGCTAGCTAATTCAATTTTACCTTATATTGTGGAGTTTAAATAGGGAAACCTATTTAACGTCTATGTACAAAATATGCCTGAAAATCGAGTTTAAATTATATAGATACTCAATAGTGAAATAGTAATTCCATATGGTTTTACTAAATTACAGACATAATAACAATTCCGTTCTAACATATTACTTACCTACATAACTAAATAATTTACTAGTTAAAACTAATTGCAACCAATCGCACCAATCCAATACATTACATCAACTACCCTCCCGAACACAACAATTACGAAATCTAATTGGCTCATTCATATTAAGAATTCTACCGTCGCGAGCCCTGATTGGTGACGCGTGGCGGGTATTCTTTAGAAAAGCCGGTAATTTTGAATTTAGCTGTTCTGTCAAACATTTTAAAATGGTCTCTTAGAAATATGGCCGCTGGTATTTTTCAGAGGTCTTTGAGTGTGGTCGTTGTATTATTAAGTATTATTAGTAAAATAATTGACAGTTATTTATAATAAGTGGCAGTTTAAACTATTATCTAGTTGGAATACGTTAATTAGGCTGTTTTGTTCGTCTAATTTGATGTTATTTAGCAGTTTGTCGGTGTTGCTAACTGATACTTTAGTGAAAGCATTTTCCTGTGAATTTTGTTTGTTAAAAGTTTGAAAGTTTCACCAGGGGCTTACCACCAGCGCTTATAGCAGGGCAGAAGTTGAACTGCACTGCTTTTTTGTTCTGTGACTAAGTACAAAAAAGCAGTGCAGTTCAACTTCTGCCCTGATATAAGAGCTGGTGGTAAGCCCCCTGCAGCTGTCCCATACAAGACTTCAATACCTACATTACCTACTCGAACTTGAGTTGAGCTGCACGATTACTGACAAATGCTTGCACTGACTGGACAGCACCCCAATTGCGTAACACACAATCAATCGTAATCTGAATCATTTTGAAGCAAATTGCTAATCCATTGCTTCATAAGTTCGAAAAACTTGTCTGCTCGACACGTAAATAACGCAATGAATGTTGTTGAACTGTCAAAATGAAACCGATTCCGATTAATCGTGTGTTACGCAATTAGGGTGCGGGTCCACTCAATCTGTGTGGTTCTGTCCCCAAAAGACGATTTCTGACATCTATCTACATTGTCTTCATATGTTCTGACTAAGATTATGTATGGACTTTAAAAGAGACTGTGACCTCTCAACCTCTGAGGTTGTTTCGGCCTTACTTCTCAGAGTAGTCAGATAGGAAACGCCGACCTCATCTAGTTTAAAAAAATATAATTCACGTGTAAAAGTATTTGTACAAACCTACTTCTATAAAATAAAATCATTTACCATTTGATCCAAATGTATGGGAGCTGATTATTTTATCGTGATTACGATTTTGGTTCCATGGTGAAAATTGTTAAGTATGATGATCGGTACCACACTCTTAAATATGACCACACGTTTCTGATATTCATTGTATAAGCTACAGCTGAATAGCGCATACCAAGACGTGAGAAAATAACATTTAGGAAACATTAATTTTATAATTTACTAGGTATGCCCGCGGTTTCACCCGCATAAAGTTTCGATTCCGTAGGAATATCGGAATAAAAAGTATTTTCTGTTCTAATCCAGATCATGGTCTACCCTTGTGGCAATTTTCATCAAAATCCGTACAGCCGTTTTAGCATTAAAGCGTAACAAACAAACATATAAAAAATCGAATCTTTTCTCTATATAATATAAGTTTAGATTGAGTATCGAGTACTGGTAAGTACAAAGTAGTTAGTTTTTAAGTCTACTGTTAGTCATCTGAATGCAAATTCATACTTAAAAAAAAGCGTAAAAAACCAACAACAAAAATCTTTTTTTTTTCTTTATAATATTATATAGTTTAGATAACATCTTCTTAAATATATATAACTCAAAGGTGACTGACTGACTGACATAGTGATCTATCAACGCACAGCCCAAACCACTGGACGGATCGGGCTGAAATTTGGCATGCAGGTAGATGTTATGACGTAGGCATCCGCTAAGAAAGGATTTTGATCAATTCTACCCCCAAGGGGATAAAATAGGGGATGAAAGTTTGTATGAAACTTTGTCAAACTATACTTCTTAACGCGAGCGAAGCCGCGGGCAAAAGCTACTTACATAATGTTAGTGATTTAAACAAGCTTACCACTTTACCCGTGTAATCGTATAATAGAAAATAAAAAGGGTACATGTTACGAAGCCATCATTATATCTACCCTGGAAAGTAGGACTTGAAATTATAAAATACTCTAGACTAATTGGAAAAATGCTACTTCAAAACGTTAAGGTAGAGTCATACTGCACTGCTTCTAGTTTAACCAGATGCAGCTGATTACCAGTATTTTACAAGGAGTGACTGCCTATCTGGCCTCCACAACCCAGTTACTGGGTAACACGATAACCCTTGGTAAGACTGGTTGGCAGATATTTGGGCTTCTGACTACCCGTAACGACTGATCAACTGTCAAAGATCTACGAATGACAGCCGGGACTAATGGCTACACGTGGTTTCCGAGGCACGAAGGGCTCTTGATATGTAATTGATTGTCACCCATCCACGAACAGACCGCGGCTGCTATTATTTAGCCAAGAGCCCCTCACATACGTAAGTATACTATGTAGTTTAATTAAAGGAGGTAGCAATAAAATGTTACTTACTCTAATATGCATTAATGAACGCGCGAAATCCGACGACTTCGGGTCTCTGATATACTGGACGGTACAACTTGTCGTGTGACATTATATTTAGAAATAGGACATTGAGTTGAAGCTTAAACGCTGCTGCAGACCGTTAAGAGCGTTCATCCCGCGCTGGTTGGCAACGTCGCATATTTACCTAGTAGTTTTTAATGATTATTTCATTAAATTGAAACCAAAGTAGATATAATTTTTTTACAGCCAAACAATATTACAGTACCTACCTATGTAAATTTTAGAGTAAACACCAAAATAACAGAAAAAAAATAGTATACTAACTTATAAATACCAACGATCTTGGCTGTTAAAAAAAGTAATTTGGTTTAAATAATAAAAAAAAAAAAAACACGGAACACCACTAGAAAATCGCGCGCGAGATGAACGCTATAAAACTAAAACTGCAATTTGCACATACAAAAGAGAGATAGTGTGTGTGTTATATATAAATATATATTATAATATGTAGGTATATAGTATAGTTAATAGTATGTATGTGTATATAACCTATTTATGTAATTGTGTACCTAGTTTTTATTTTTACCAAAGCACCTGCCATGTAATCTCTTCACCACCCTTGGTTGACTGGTAGAGAATGCCTAAGGCATTAAGTTCGCCTTTGTACACAGCCATGGGGGATTAGTTCCCATTTCTTCTGACAGAGAGGACTCCGTAAAATGGAGTGCCGTAATCCACCACCGCCCTATGCGAGGGGGGGGTTGATCGATGTACCTTTTTGTGCGAAAAGTTCAAATAAATAAATAAAGTACTTAACTAAAACTTCCCATCTTCTCAAACTAGCAAACATTTCAGGGGGGTGACCACCACCTCTTAAAGCAGTATTATTTTAATCTTACTTCGTGTGGGAAAAGGATGGAGCTATACGGAATGTATAGCTCCATCTCTTTCACACACAGAAGTAAGGTTATAATAATACTGCTGTAAGAGGTGGTGGTGACCCCCCAGGAGTAGGTACTAAAAACTTTTTTTTTTTTTAATAATGTGTAGTAGTGTTGTAGTGTGGGTACAGCCTAACATTAACAAAGTACGTAAAATGAAGCGATGAATTATCCCTGTCCACCCCACATGACAAGGCTAGGTGGAATTAATAATTCATTGAAAAATCAATCCTTTTCTAGGAATAAAAAATCATTGCAAGAAATGGTTCTTGGGAAGAACTGTTTCCATTGTCACGATAAATTATGTACATTTTTTATTACGCAACTATGTAGGCACAAAAATGTACTATATTATTAGTAAAATTTTAACCGTAATTTTAAGAACGTTCGCGTTCAAATTTCAATCTTAATCTGTCGAAAAACCTATGATTTACCTAAATTTTTTAAAAGTTTTTGATATTTATTTCATCGAGATGAGGTTGTGACTACAATCCTTTCACATTTATTTTACCACCGTTATTTTTTTTGTGTGTCGTGTGTTTACAAACATTTAAACTCAGATACACAAACAGCCAGACCCGGACCAACTAACTCTAGGTAATACAAATATTGGTTGCGTGCGGGAATCGGACCCGCGACACGCAGCGCAGCAGTCGATCACTCCGCCACTGCACTAACCGTGTTGTCATTTTGTGTCACTATATCTATTTTAATAAGGTTGGTGTTGGGTTGCAGCCACTGACAGGGCTGTCAAATTCACTGTAATCTTTATTATCGCGCAATAAGGTTGCTGCTGTCGGAGGTACAATAACGCGGTGTCCTGCGTGAGTGACGAATACGACGCGACGCGACGCTGCGAACGCGACGAACGCGATCAACTCAACGGCATACCTTGCGGCTTATATGACAATCTGCGGCGAGACGCGACGTAACGCGTACTTGTTTTGAGGGCGACCAGACGCGTCACTTCAACTTTCGAGCAAAATTGTACTGTACTTCTCCATGATTCGAGAAGTAATGACCAAAATCACGTAGGACACTTGTCGCGTGTAGCATCGCGTCGCATTACGTCACGTCGTGTTGCGTCGCGTCGCGTCGTATTCGTCGCTCACGCAGGACACCGCGTAACTGTGTAGGCACTGATTTTAAACATAAGGGATCTATTGCCAACCCTGCTTTCTGGCAAATAACTAAAGCCTAGCCTATTTTCATTTACTACTGTCTTAGCAATTCAACAAAAGAAGTGGCTAACTATACAACGTTTATTTAAAAACATTTATTTCGTCCGTCAAACGTACATTCCCTGACGTGTCGTACAAACAATGGAGACAGTACTTTTCATATAAATGTCGCAGACAGTCCGTCGATCGGCTCACATTAGCAATCATTATCTACCCTCCAAGGCTTTAAGTATGTAAATTGCTTATTAGTGTTACATAACTAGGACTTAGGAATAGGAAGTAGGTTTAAAAAAGTGGAAATGTTTTTTAGCTGTTGTATAACCGTCTAAAACAAGATGGGTTCGAAAATTCGCAAGCACTAAAGTATGTAACTATTTTAGGAAAAAAAAAATAGTCACTCTAACAAAAAGACGATTGTGTAACACACTTTCAATCACAAACTGAATGATTTTGAAGGATATTGCTAATCCATTTTTTTGTTTTTACTGACTAAAACCCACACGTGTTCCTTCCTTAGCCCTTTCTGTTCCAGGGCAGCGGTAACCCTTTCAGACGATCCCGCTACCCATTGCTAATCCATTGCATCATAATAATATTATGTTTGAAAAAATTGTGCGTGCGCAACGTAAATAACGCAATGAATGTTGTTGAACTGTCAAAATGAAAGTGATTGGTACTGATAGTGTGTTACTACCAGTCTTACCAAGGGGTATCGTATTACCCAGTAACTGGGTTGTGGAGGTCAGATAGGCAGTCGCTCCCTGTAAAATATTGGTATTCAGCTGCATCCGGATAGACTGGAAGCCGGCCCCAATATAGTTGGGAAAAGGCTTGGCAGATGAGGCGTGATGTTATATTTATATATTATGTTCATTATTATTATTAGGCTTCTTCTGGGCAAGCTCGTTCCACCGTAGATCTCATCCCTGCCTCTGGGCTGGATTGAGGTCAAGAGTGAGCCCATTGTCAATAAAAAAAAAAAAAATTATTAGGTAAACCGTTTTTTGACAGATGGAACTAGTGATTGCAGCAACACACAATACATTGATTGATACACGTACGGTATTAAGCACTGTCGCTTTGGGTACATACGCCTGTAATGATAGTAAGTTGTAAGAGATTTATTTTTTTGTAGATGATGATGAGTGTGTACGTAATTACCCCGCAGGACTAATAAGATGTATCAAAGAAGATGAAATGCTGTGCCGAATCCAAATAAATTAGGACAAAGTCAGAAAAAAAAAAATGGGTGCGTGTACTTATGTACGCGCGTCAGAAATTATACTTTTAAAAAACAATTTTTAATTGCATGCATGTTGTTTGCAATTTTTAATTGGAAACAACGAACTTTATTGTAACCTTTTTTGAAATTAATTATTTTAATTTCAAAAAAGGTCACAATAAAGTTCCTTGTTTAGGCTGAATATTGTTGGTAACAAGTCACGGGCCTTTTAAAGAAATTAAAAGCATAATAAAAAACCAGAATTTGATGTAATCCAATTTTTTATAGTGAAATGTCCATTGCCTTTTTTTTTAATCAATAAGACTGGTTGCTATAAAAATGCTCAAAATAGGTACAGGCCGGTTTATGCTGAAAAAAGTGACGTATAGCTATAGATTAAAAATAATGAGCGGTTTTGCGGACAGCTTCAACCTGTGAATTTTTTGTGACGGTGATGCGCGCGCTTCGTAAAATTTCACTCTCATAATTTTTTCATAACGCGCCTAAAGAAGTATAACTTCAAAAATATGATGATAATGCTGTCTACTTTATGCAGACCGGTGGAGCAGACTAGTCTTGGAGTGGTGACCGCGTATCGACAAGCGTGGTGTGAAACGCCAGCTTGGACCGACGACCTTGAAAAGGTGGTACACACTGGATGCGGAAGGCGCAGGACAGGGTGTTGTGGCGCAGCCTGGGAGAGGCCTATGTCCAGCAGTGGACTGCGATAGGCTGAGTTGATTGACATATTATGTTGGTATATTTTTGGTTTGTTAACTTACTGCAAAGGAAAACATTAAGAGGACATCAGAAATTACTTAATCGGAATTTGCTAACTCATATTCAGCTTAAGTGATGATTTTCATGCTCGTGTTGTTCTCTTGGAAAGCCCTGAAGAGAGAAAGACAGGCAAGACAAGAAGAGCTTGACGTGTCGATGGTACGGACGCCAGCAGGTCAAGCTACCCGAAACTGTCAAATTTTCCCAATCAACCTTGAACCTTAAAGTCGTATAAATAAAGTTGAAAATCTATTAAAGAAATTTGACAGATTGTAGTAACTTGATGTGCTGGCGTCTGTACTCTTGCTCGTTGTTTTTTTTATATAGTTTGAGCCCAGTATGTGGCCGCGTTAATTGCGGCAGTTAGTAGCATTCTTTACGTCATCCGATTATTGATCGAGAGCATCGTCGATGACTGGCTATGAGAACCTGGGGGTCTGCTCCGAAGTAGTAGTAGGCCGAATGTTCGGTCGTTTCCTGCTACGAAGTTACTATTTGGTTCGGTCGGTCCCGATCCTACACTCTTTCGAATATTGACTATGGTCCCGACCCAACTGAGCCGATCCGAACTTTTTTCGCATTTTTCAATGATATTCGATTCGGCCATGTGTCGATCCGTTCCGTACATTCGCACTTTGCACTTCGGAGTAGACTCCCAGATTACTTATTGGAGTTTCTTGCCCATTCTTCTCCATACGAAAACTACCTTTTGGAAGGGGCGACTAGAATCAATACTATTCCATTGTGATTTTTGATGTTCAAAAGTGCATTTTATGTGCCTATTTGACATATAAATGCTTTGACTTTGATTAAAAGCAATTTACTTGAAAAAACTGTTGTACACATCGTCGCGATTTCGATGGTTAACTATTCGTGTCTAAAAACCTTTCAAGGGTTTGTATGAATGAAAAAAAGATCCCCATTCAGTCCTTTCTTAGCCAAATATCAATTTAAACATGGCTGGAACAACCATTCTCTGACCGCACAATTAAAGCAGTGTCTAACCAATTTTGATCGAGAAAAAAAATGGCGTCAGAATTTTTTGTTACGCTGTCCAAAAATGACACAAAACTTGCCGAAAGGTCGTCGGAACAAAAAAAAAATACTAAAAATTATACATGTCTGTTGTACCCAGTGTATAATTTGGCCCTATAATTCGTCGGGACATAGTTTTTTTTTGTTAGCCGTAATTACGTTTCGGGTCTCTCTTGTTTGTGAATCTTTCCGGTTTTTTTTACGAGTCACTTTCCGATTTTTTTCCCTTTGTCGGTTGTTGGTGATCATCTTGTGGACGACACGCAACGCGTGGAGTTTGATGTCTTCGTCAAGGTGTTGCAGTATTTTTTGTCATTGTGATTTTTTTTCTCGAGTTCTGCGCAGATGTTAAAACATACCTATCTAAGCTCGTATATATTTACTTAGATTTTCTGATGGCCCAGTGGTAACAGCCGCGACTTACGAGGCCGTAGGTTCGAACCCAGACAGGCGCTTTACTTAGTGTAAATTATTTCATCACCACTGCTCTCTAAACGGTGAAGGAAAACATCGTGAGGAAACCTGCATGTCTTAAAACCAAAAGATTCGAAGACATGTGACATCTACCAACCCGCACTGGGCCGCGTGGTGGATTAAGGCCGACTCCGTTTCACAGAGAGGAGAGGCCTGTGTCCCAGCAGTGGGAACATTATAGGCTGATTATGTATGTTTCTCGTGATCGCAAGCGCTACTGCTGAGCATGAGATCCTGGGTTCAATTTTCGGCTCGGGCAAAACGTTATTGAGTTTTTCTATCTGGAATTTCTCAGAAGTAGACCAGTGTCTGAATTTGTGCCTGGTTATATGATAAATGATTTTATTTCTGTAAGCAGGTTCCCGCTAACACTTCAGCAGTGCGATTCTGTAACCATCTCACCGTGAAAACTTAGGTGAAGTGAGCGTGGAGTGAGCTGTCATTCCAACTAATGCTAGGGATCACACTATTGACAACTCACTCTAAGCTCACTTCACATAACTTTTCATGGTGAGATTTTTACAGAATCGATCGGCAGGCATTAAATCAAATCAAATCAAATCCATTTATTTGCCAGAATGTAGGTTTACAATGTATGATCTTAAAACTATAATGCTCCTTTACATTCTACCATTACATATGGTGTGCAAATATTTAATTTAAAATATTTAAATTTTCATTATGCTTAGGTACCCCGTATTACATGGGACTTAGACATAATTATCTGGCGAAATGTGGCTGTACTAAATGTACTTACACCTCTGCCTATACCATGGGGAATACAAGCGTAATGTTATGTTACTCAGATTTTCTCAAGTCTCTAGCGCTGCGACCAATAACAAAAGTCTAACATGATGCAGCTAAATACCAGTATTTTACATGGAGCGACTGCCTATCTGACCTCCATAACCTAGTTACTGGGTAAAACGATACCCCTTGGTGGTTGTCAGACTTTCACGCTCAACGACTGTCAAAGATCCACGGATGACAGCCGGATACAACGGCTTAACGTGCTTTCCGAGGCACGGAGGGGTATGTAAAGATGGTCACCCATCTACAGACCAACCGCGGCAAAAGAAGCTTAACCTTTATTTACCACGCCACGGTCACGGCCACAGGCCCCTTTGTGTTGTATGATGTATAAATACGAAGCAAAAGGAGTATGAAAGGATCGTTGTAGATGACGTTCTGTAGTTTCTGCCCATCCCCTAGAAGAAGGCATAAGTGTGCGTGTTAGTGTGTGTGTGTGTGTAGTGTGTGTGGTGGCGTAAGTGTGTAAAAAAAAAAATTGTATATAAGTAGTTTATCAGCCATCTTGTTACCATAACACAAGCATTAGGTTGCTTAGCTTGGGACAAATGGTGCTGTGTGAAATGTCCAGGGATATTATTATTATTATTTAAGTGTACGTTTGTTATCATAAAATTAAAATGCATAAACGTCTTTTTAACAGAGCCTTTACAGCAGTTTAACCAATAATTAATAGAAAAACATCCAAAACTTGCCTCCCATACATTACTGGCAATACGAAAACTAGGTAATTTTGTTAAAAAAACCTTTTATTCAGGTCGGTGTTTCATAAAGCGTAGCATTGAATTGAATAAAAAATACAATATGGCGGATAAGGCGTTCATTTTATTGTCCTTGATTGTACTCCTGTAAGAAACGCAACGCGACTGTCATCGATTCGTGAGTACAAGCGGCAACAATGGTGGTTGGTGACCGCAAGATATTTGATGGGGATAACCAACAGATGGAGTTTACACCATCAATTTCGATATGATCTTATAAACTGCAAACCAGCGCTGGGGCTCTGTCTCGTATAGGGTCTTAGCATTATGCTGAGCGATGGCCGTTTTCCGTGAATGTGACGCATGTTTTCCCCTCAACTTGTTATTTTTTTCTTTCTTTCTTTCTAACACACTATCAGTAGCAATGGGTTTCATTTTGACAGTTCAATAACATTCATTGCGTTGTTTACGTTGTAGTGCAGACACATTTTTCAAACAAATAGAGCAATGGATTAGCAATATCCTTCAAAATGATTGAGATTGATAGTGGCGCCGATTCCCTTGTTCACAAACTAAACTAAATTTAAGTTCAGTTAGTCTTTGAGAAAAGGACAGAAGATAAATATGAGTTTAGTCCTGTCAAATTAAGTTACTCCATAGACAGTTTAGACGTGATTAAAAACATGGCTACTAAAATTCGTCAATTTACGTCAGGCGCTGACTAATTTGACAGGACAAAACTAATATTTATCATCTGTCCTTTTTTTTATGAAATAGAAAGAAAAAGAAACACTGACTTTTAGTTTAGTTTGTGAACAAGGGAATCGGCGCCATTGTGTTGCTCAATTAGGGATTAGGATTTTAACACAACAATAATCTTATTATAGAATTTAAAGATACTCTTATTATAAAATTTAAAGATACAAAACCATTTTCTCCACGACTGTCCCCAAGATGTCACTGAACACAAATTGCTACTAGACCACAATATTCAGTGAACTAGCAACAGATGGACAAAATTATATGCTTTGTTGTTACATAGGGGACCAGACAGGGACAGAGCATACCTCTTATGTCTAACACAATAAGAGGAGGAGAGATGGAGAGATATATAGTAACAAAGTCTGAATTAGGGCGTATATCGATACGGTCCGTTTCTTTGAGGGTAAGCAGGAAAAATAGTAAGGTATAAAGACACGTAGAAATAAATGTTGGATTGTGCGTAAATATTTGGTCAAGGAATTGTATGTTTATTTCAGTGTATTGGTAAAAATATTTATTTTAATTATTGGTGCCCACGAATTTCATAAATTTATGTGGAAGTCTTTTGGTGCATCTGGACGTAATTACTAAGGAATATAATTATCTTTAAGAAGTCTCAGAAAACCTCACATTTAAAGATGTAGCCAACATAATAAGGGTTTAATGTTGCCACTGCTGAGTCACAGGCCTCCTCTCTCTGAGAGGGAGTTGGCCATAATCCACCACGCGGGCCCAGTGCGGGTTGGTAATGTCACATGTCTTTGAAGTTTCGGTTCTAGGACATGTTTTCTCGCCATGTTTTCCTTCACTGTTTTGAGAGCATTGGTGATGAAATAATTTACACAAAAATAAAGTGTCTGGGTTCGAACCTGAAACCTACAAGTCGTTACTCGCGGTAGGGTTACAAAATTAACAAAATATTTTTTAATTTTCAATCGCCCATGTTTATGAATCAACTACTAAATACGAGTATGTATGCAATAAGGTTTATAGATAGCAGTACTTCACAAGACCCAAGACCATAGGACCTAGAACTCATTTATTTTTATTACCAACCTGTTATAATAGTGGGCATAAAACTTGGTATTTATAAATAACCACTTCCTCTGCATTTATGAATATTGAATATTTTATTGCAATGACTTAGGAGTTTGGTCCTGTAACCGGTTGAAGGCAATCAATAGATAGGTATGCTCACCGATATTACATAATAATAATAATAATGTTTATTCACACAAAATGTACATTTTTTTTTTATAAAGTAGAGTGCTTAATTTAGACTTACAGTACACAAAAGTATAAGCATTTGAGGCCGAACTAGGCATAGCCTGTATTTCAGCCTTCAACGCCGATCCCCCTGAGTTACAAATTAAACTATCTTAACATGGGACATAAGTGTCGAAAATGTCGGTTTTTTTGCACCTCTGACCCTTTCAAGAAACATTTATCTTATACAGAGTGGCGAGTAGGTTATCACATTAAATAATACGGCGGTCATTACAAGTTGTTAAGCTTAAAAGTCTGTTAAAATAATAAAATTTAAATTTTACTAAAAATAGAAAAAAGAACAAATAAAATAATTAGCGTAAAAATTGTCATGAAATAAACCATCCTTGATAATAAGTCACTAGATACGCGTTTGGCAATGATATCAAGAATTCAACACAAAGTTTATGTTATTGTTACTAAGTAAACACAAAATTAAGTTTAATGTTGTTAGGTAAATACTGAAACGAAAAAAAGGTCCCACGACCACGACTAAAATGTTAATCTCTTTTCATTGTGTATGTTTAATATACGTTATGTAGAATACGTGGTTTCAATTCATGTCAAACTCAAACTCAAACTCAAACTCAAATCATTTATTTCAATTAAACCATTTACAGGCACTTTTGAATTGTCAAAATTAAATAGTCGGTCAGTTAGTCAGAAAGTTGAAGCTAGTCGCCCATTCCAAAAACGTAGATCTCTATGGAGAAGAACGGGCAAGAAACTCCACGGACACTCTTTTAAATCAAGATATTATTACAAAATCCTGGGTACATTATTCTTATTGCTTCTATATGTGAGAACAATGTAAAAAAAAAGAAACAATTTATAACATTAAAAATAAGCCCTGGCAGTTAAGAGATGACCAGTCTCAACCAACGGCGCCCGTTCACGAACATGACGCGTGGATCAGCACCACCTAGCTCAACCATTTTGTAGGGAACCGAATGATCCAACACACACGCCACCATCAGTGAGACATTTAAGTGAGCATGACATATTCTCAACTGCCATGCTCTTTCAAGTGTGATAATCTAATCGCCACGCTGCACGCTGTATTTATGTGTAATAATTATGATGATGTATATACACATAAATATGAGGTGAATGTTTTATTACAGAGTTGATCTGAAGGTCAATTTTCGTAATTTAAAATGTGCAAAATCTAGTCACAGTCTCATCTCATAATCGGTCTATAACTTTCCCACTGCTGGGACACAGGCCTCCTCTGTGAGAGGGAGTGGTCAATTATCCACCACGCGGGCCCGGTGCGGGTTGGTAGATGTCACATGTCTACGAATTTTTGGTCTAGGGCGTGCCGGTTTCCTCACGATGTTTTCCTTCTGCTAGCTACCACTGAATGTTTCCTAATGCAAACCTTAAACATTTTTCCAACGCGGGATTCAATCCCTTGCTTCCCACGCTTAGCAGTTGTACACACGGCTACACATCAAGCTATGCAAAACCAATATTTTCTGACCGTTCATTGTGAGAAAATATCATACAAAGTGAGGCCAAGACAAACTGGTTATGTTTTTGTTTACACTTGACGTGTAGTAGCCGTGTGTACTTGCATTTAATAGATAATAATCTGCCTAGCCATTTCCCAGCTATGTTGGGGTCGGCTTCCAGTCTAACAGAAAGCAGATGAGTACCAGTAGGTAATTATTTTACATGGAGCGACTGGCTCCACAACCCAGTTACTGGTTAACACCATACCCCATGGCAAGAATTTCGTTTCTCTAATAGACAACCTAATTGTATTGGTGCACCACAGACGACGATGGATAAAAGGGAGAAGGAGAGACAATAGTGCAGGTATTGTCTCTCCTTCTCAATTTAATCCATCCAAAGGGTCATTGACCGCTCATTGTGTCACTCTGCGTAAAATTTGTATATTAATATCTATATGGTATACATTATAACGAGTATTGTATTCTATTCCATAGACAGTCAAATTCATGCTCAACCTTCAGAACATCCCCGCCAACCCGCACTGGGACCACGTGGTACCCACCACGCGTTCCCAGTGCGGGTATGGCGTACTCCCTCTCACAGAGGCCTGTGTCCCAGCAGTGGGAAATTATAGGCTGATTATGTTAAAAAAACGAAATAACATGTGCTATTGGCAACATCGACTCGCACAAGAGCCTGCACCCACGACTCGCCCGTGTTCCCTTGAACTCCGACAGACTGCGATCGGTTTAAAAACGTATTCATTATCACTATGTGGTTGAAATAATTGAGTATCGCGACAGTTGGTGTAATTAACTGTTAAGGTACCACACAATGTCGCGGGGTGTGGTCGCAGTGGCGGTGTCAGCGGTTTAGTGGGTTACTTATCGTTTTGATTTTGCCAGCAGCATTTCTCTTTGCTTTTTAACTGAGCCAGTATTATAATACTATTAATGTATTTATTTCAGACAACTGCAGTGCATATTAAAAAAAAAAAAAAACATTTTAATTACCTACTTATAAACTATTTAAAATTATAAACATATAAAAACCAAAAAAAAAATTGTGACTAATTAAATTAAAATATTCATAAATAATAATAATTAAAATTGTAAAAAAAATAAATAAAAATAAAAATGTCAGAATAATTTAAAAATAAAATGTCAAATCGTAAAATGTTGTAAGAGTGTCCAAATATTAAAAACTTATAAAATATAAAACTTGCTAGGACAATTAACTCTATAGGAAATAATTTTAAAATTTTTACCTGCCCTTTTATTATGTAATCTACTTGCTGGAAATGAGTCGGTCTGTACTTTCAAAATCTCACCGTGAAAACTAAAACTTACAGTGCGACCGACGAGAGAATGGGTTCTTGACACCTGTCAGTGTCATTCAAACGAATACGTGTTTTGCGAAATTTAGTGTTTTTTAGCTACTAGAATTGTCGCATTGTCAGGTGTCAGGAACGCATTCTCTCGACGCCCGGACTGTAGGTGAAGTGAGCTGTCATTCCGTATGATGCTAACATCAGGCGACATTATTTCACACTTTGCCCGACCTGGGAATCAAACCCTGGGGGTCTACTCCGAAGTAGTATCGGCCGAGTGTTCGGCCGTTTCCCGCTACGAAGTTACTATTTGGTTCGGTCGGTTCCGATCCTACACTCCTACACTATTTCGAATATTGAGGTCCCGACTCAACTGAGCCGATCCGAACTTTTTTCGCATTTTTCAATAATGTTCGGTTCGGCCATGTGTTGGTCTGATCCAAACATTCGCATTTTGCACTTCGGAGTAGACCCCCAGGACCCACGCTCAGCAGTCACACTTAGGACCACGAGACCAACGGGGCCGTTACATTGACTATGCTAAGGTCACTGCCAATGCCTTTTAAGTACAGACGCCAGCAGGTCAAGCTACCCGAAACTGTCAAATTTTCCCAATCAACCTTGAACCTTAATACTTTAACAATAAAGTTGAAAATCTATTAAAGAAATTTGACAGATTGTAGTAGCTTGATGTGCTGGCGTCTGTACATATATTATTCGAAATAAATAATTTGACTTTCACTTTGACAAACGTGTATTTCTTCCACTCTCAACAAATCGCTCCCGCTCCCCGCTCCCACCGCGCCCCAACCCCCCAACAAAACAGTAAAATAAAAGAATATTAAAAACAATGCACGAGTAACGAAGCCGAGACAATGGCGACACAATAGCACCGTCACAATAGGGCTGCGCCACAATAGAGCTGTGCCGAGTGCATTCGAGTGCCGTCGAGTCGAGTACACTAGCGCAATTTGTTGCAACTCCCGAGTCGATCGAGTTGACAAGTGTGCTTGTATCGGGAATTGTAGGATCGTTCATTTTATAGGGATATATGAGATTGATGATTGAGATGACTCGAGGAAGAATCACATGAAGTTTTTTCATAAGAAGGAAAAAATCGGCAAGCGTAGTGTGGGGCCCCCCAGCTAGACGCACGGATGACCTAAAGAATACGGAAGGCGGAGGACAGGGTGTTGTGGTGACGCCTGGGAGAGGCCTTTGTCCAGCAGTGGACTGCAATAGGCTGAGTTGATTGAGAATAAAAAAGAGGCAAAATAAGAAAGAAGAAAAGGAAGAAAGAAAAAACATTTAAGAAAGAAGGAAAAAATACCGGCCATGTGCGAGTCGGACTCGCGCACCTAGGGTTCCGTACAATTACAATTTACGATTTATGACGTATTAAAAAAAAACTACTTACTAGATCTCGTTCAAACCAATTTTCGGTGGAAGTTTACATGGTAATGTACCTACATCATATATTTTTTTTAGTTTTATCATTCACTTTTTACCATTTTGGATGTCTCTCGCACAAACTCTTCAGAGAAAAAAATGATATTAGAAACCTCAATATCATTTTTGAAGACCTATCCATAGATAACCCCACACGTATGGGTTTGATGAACAAATTTTTTTTTAATTTCAGTTCCAAGTATGGGGAACCCCCAAAATTAATTGTTTTTTTTCTATTTTTGTGTGAAAATCTTAATGCGGTTCACAGAATACCTCTACTTACCAAGTTTCAACAGTATAGTTCTTATAGTTTCGGAAAAAAACGTGGCTGTGACATACGGACGGACAGACAGACAGACATGACGAATCCATAAGGGTTCCGTTTTAGCCATTTGGCTACGGAACCCTAAAAAGAAGAAAAAAAAACAAGAAAGAAAGAAAAAAAAGGAAAGAAATAAAAAATAAAAAGAAGAAATATAAGATAGAAAAAAGAAATAAAAAAAAAACAGAAGAAAGAAAAAAAGAAAAAACTGGACATAATCCAAGTTTAAGCATCTCTTTTAGACTTGGCGTATTTTCGGTCTCCTGCTCGATGTGGACGGAAGTGGAAAGCTGGCCTGGAACCCACAAGGTTCCAGGACTGTCATTTCTCCGGGACTCGTTGAGCTTCATGATGCTGGGGAGTTTGTTGCGCTACTTCTTCTTCCCAGCGAAAGCACTAGGAAGGTGGTGAACGGAACCGTTTGAGGGACTGTCTTTAATATCCTTCAAAATGATTCAGATTGAGATTGATTATGTGTTACGCAATTAGGGTGCGGTACAACGCCGGGGTCGGTTACACCGGTACAAAAAAAAAACCGCCCTTCTGGCAGATTTTTCAATCGACAGATAATTTTTATTCGAGGAATAAAAATGACGTCTGACAGATTTTGTATGGAAGAAATGTCAAAAATTTAAAATGATTCCTCAGGTTTAATTATCTGGCGTTGGAAACATCAGCCCTTCATCATCTGCCTAGCGTTTTCCCAACTATATTGGGGTCAGCTTCCAGTCTAACCGGTTGCAGCTGTATTTTATTACCAGTATTTTTTACGGAGCGACTGCCTATCTGACCTCCACAACCCAGTTACTGGGTAATACGATACCCCTTGGTAAGACTGTTTGTCAGACTTTCGGCCATAGTCGCATTAATAATGTTACCTTCAAGATTTCTAACTAACCCACATACCTTTCACGCTATGTGAATGATATAAAAGTTAAAATCAATAAACATGTCATCGTTTCATAATTTATATGAACAAAGTTGTGCTATAAAATAAACCACTCCAGCATGCATAATATTTTAATCTAAATCATAAGTGTTATGCTTATAAATTGTTGAGATAATAATATTAATGTTCAATCAATAGTTATTATGTTGTTATTGGCGCCAGTTGTCCGCCATTTTGACATTCCATCCAGGAACCTCCCATCATCTGCCTAGCCTTGTCCAAACTATATTGGGGACGGCTTTCAGTCTAATCAGATGCAGCTGAATATCATTATTTTACATGGAGCGACTGCCTCCTTCACCTACCTCCACAACCAAGTTACCTAATGGGTAACGCGATACACCTTGGTAAGACTGGTTTCCAGAAGTTTGGGCTACCTACTGACTACCCGTAATGACTGTCAAAGATCTACAAATGACAGCCGAGTCATGACGAGTGACGATGAGTCCTCGAGGCATGACGTGCTTTCCGAGACACGAACGGATATGTAATGTGTCTCTGCCTTTCCCTTCGGAAAATACAGTCGTGATGTTATGTTGACATTTATACATTTCCTATTGATCTATCACCGTTACAAAGGGTACAAGTGTAAATATGAAGACGCCATCATTCCATTTGAGTTACAATAACGCCATGCTCCACATTTTAAAAAGCACTCTGCACCACTTTTTAGATGGCGAGCTTCTTGCAAAGTGACATTTTGATGTCACGACTGTCTATGTTCACGACACGACTTCGGGACGATCGTCTTTTGACATGTGCCTGACCTTTTCTAAACTGGGGCTGGCTCCCAGCCTAACCGGATGCAGCTGGTTATCAGTATTTTACATGGAGCGACTGTCTCTCTCTCCACAATGCCAATATTTTCCTTAAACTCTACTCTACTGTTTGTATGATTAGGTGGTACTAAGCCATTTAAGTATTCTACAAACGGCAAACTCAAGATTTTACTGCAGATTTAGATACCAATTGATTATGCTTTCAGAAACTGGCTAAAATACAGGGACCACTTTAGGCACCAGGGTTGAAACCTAGATTTTACAGATAATGTGTTTTGGTTTCTGTGTTCTTCAGGGAAATAAAGCGACTCTTCCTGGTATACAAAGTTAATGTCTTTGAAAATAAATGTTTCTAATAATGCAAACGACAAGGAACAACATTAGAGTCTCGGCGGTTTGTGTTTTGCAGCGATATTTATCGTTGCCGGACATACCTAATGGTTTAATACGAAATATATTCCTCATCCGGAAAATAATACAATAAAATAAAACATCCTTTCATCATCATTATTATCATCAGCCTACAGCTTGCAATTGCACGCCATACAATTCGCTCAACAACTCTCATCCAGCTGCTACCAGCCCTGCGAAGATCGTCGCTCCACCTAGCCTGAGGGCGTCCTACCTTACGTTTGCTGATTCGCGGTCTCTACTCAAGAACACGTCTACCACAACGGTCATCGGTTCAATATGGCCGGCACTTCCTTTAGTACACATCTATCTCTGGATTTTCCTTCACATTTTTGTAAAAGCTGGTGTCAAACGTAAGTTGTTCGTTGTATATTTCTACCTAAATAAAGCTGTGATCATACGAGCATTACTATGAACTCACGTCACGACAACCTCACGACTATAACGACACGACCTAAAATTCGTACCATCTAAACAATTCAATTGATTTTCCCGTCGCGCACTCCGTAAAACGAATGCTTTTAGATACATTAACGCGATTGGAAAAACTGTGGTTTTAGTCAACTTATGTATTATATTTGTATAGCAGTCTACCAGAAATGGTGAGGTTGAAATCATTAAATATTTAGGTACTTACTTGAAGTGAAGTAAAGGAAATATGGTTCTTGCCTATTAAATTAAGTATTCGTCTACGTACCAATGTTTAATAGAGCCTGAAGTGCGTTTTTTAAACCCAGATACTAATTTGACAGGTGTAATGTCAAATTTCTATACTAAAAAACGCAAACACAAAACGTCAGATTAGTATCAGGGATTTAAAAACGAACTTTAGTTAGGTGGATACTTATTCAATTTTTTGTTTGTTCTAGCAAAGAAGTCTTTATAATATCTTCTTTTTGCAGTACCAGTTGAGCGTGTTTATGATTTCTAACGTGACGATAAATGGGGTTTATTCATAAACTAAAGTTAAGTAACGTTTAAACGTCAAAAATGTATGGTTAAACAGTCACTAATCACTGCTTAACTTTAAGCAACGTTTATGAATAAAGGGGATTATCGTGGACTACCTACCAGGTTCACGTGACATCAGGTCACGTCAAATATATGAAGACGCTTTTAAATTTTCGATCCCTGGTAGCGTTAAAAAGTGCACGTATTTCTACACATTTTATGGACGTGGACGTCAAATTCCATGATAATATCGTCGCGTCAGAAGTATACTAGCGCTCAATCAGTTATAATAATTTCGTTTTTACCCGAAAGAAAGAAAAGTATTTATTGGGAATCACACAGGAATATCAAAAACTAAACTCAACACACTCTTAAAAACATAAAAAAAGTAAAATGAAAATAAGAAAAAAATGGCTCGAAGGACCAATCGAATTATTTCGATAAAATATTTCGATTGATTTTTCGAGCCATTTCTCTCTTTTATTATTATTACTTTTGTTTCTCTCTTGTACATTTTGTAACCCTACCTTTTAATGCCTGCCATAATCATAATGTATCTCATTTTTGTCTATAGCGCCTCTATAACATCTTCCTGTAAACTGAGAGTTCTGTCTCTTGTCATAAAGGAACTCCTAGTACAAGAGCTAGGGCTACCTGAAGGCCAAGGCGACACGCACAACACACCACACACGTACACGCACCTCAATACAGATAAACAAACCTATTTGCATGATATTATTATTTAAAATTTCCTTTAACCTATTTTTCTTTACTTCTCTTCCATAGAAGTTACAAAATGTTTGTTAATTGTCCTAAAACTTGTGTAATGTGGTACAGCACCTAAACACTGCGGTGGGCCTGGAGATCTGTAACACAGGGTTTCCCTAGCGGTGGGAACGTCCGAAAGGGTTACCGCTGCCCTGGAACAGAAAGGGCTAAGGAGGGAACACGGGTGGGTTTTAGTCAGTAAGAGTCTGACACTCCCTTCCACTCCACCCAGAGCGGGACCTCATTTGATGATTTCCCATCAAGAAAAAAAAAAAAAAAAGTGTATCCCTAGCACGGACTCCAGTCTCTCGCAAAGGAGCTTTTATCTTGTGTTTAGTCCTAAGGTGTTATTTATAAGCTAACCTATGTGGAGAGAGAAATAAACTATAAAAAAAAATTAAAAAAAGTCCTCTAATTAAAAACGTTCAAAATTTAGTCGCAATCTCATCTCAGCGAGAATCAATGTCAAAAACTTGTCAAAAATGTAGGATAACTAGTTTGACAGATTGAGACTGAGTAATAATTTTTTACAGATTGAGACTGAGATCAGACTTTGAACGTTCTTAAAATTACGAGAATTGCCCCTCCGATATCTGTCTTGAAGTAAAAATAAATACGTATTTTTTATCGAATTAATCGTTAATTAACGAATATAAGTGTCTTTTTTATGGCAATTTTAACTATACATAGATAGGTGGTTTTAAAGATAATTCTGTGTACTCTAAATAAAACGACCATTTTGATAGTTACAAGCAGTCGTTTGACTTTAAGAAGCAACATAGGTTTTCGAGCAAAAACTCTTATAATTTTCACATCCCTAATGCAATTTGAAACTAAACTCCCAAGAAAACACTTTCAAACTCTTCTTTTTACCAAATAGATGACAACAATTCTATCTATATCCCTACAGAAGGTAAAAAATAAAAGTCATTATAATCTACCCCAATACCGGTGTATAGGGGGGGGGGGGGGGTGCGTTGCCATGGCAACCGACGGGGGCGGTGCTATGTAGTAGGTAAATGAACGGGCAGAGAGGCGTACGTGAAATATTTTAAGGGTAGGTATTTTTCGTTGAATTGTGATGTGAACATTTGTTTTACTTGAAAATATTACATGTTTATGATTTACAATAACATTTGACAAAGAAATACACCTCATCATCTGCTAGCCTTTGGGGTCGGCTTCCAGTCTAACCGGATGCAGCTGAATACCAGTATTTTACATGGAGCGGCTGAATATCAGACTTTCGGGCTTCTGACGACCCGTAACGACTGTCAAAGATCCACAAATGACAGCTGGGACCAACGGCTTAACGTGCTTTCCGAGGCACGGAGGGGTCTTGGTATGTGAAGATAGTCACCCATCCATTGACCAACCGCGGCAAGCGTAGCTTAACCTGATCGATCGACCCGTGCGGCTGTTATTACTTAGCCGTGAGCCCCTCACAAATAAATATACCTATACATTTTAAAAAGAAATGTGTAGATATAAACTATTATTTTGTTCCCTTACAGCAGAGCTGCAACTCAATATTAAAATTACTATATAGAGTGGCCGGGACATCGTCGAACAACCTGCAATGCGCTTCTGTAACCATCTCACCGTGTGAAAATTTAGGTGAAGTGAGCGTGGAGTGAGCTGTCATACCAACTAATGCTAGGGATTGACACTATTGACAGCTCACTCTAAGCTCACCTCACCTAACTTTTCACGGTGAGATTTTTACAGAATCGATCGGCTGTTACAGTAGTGATTCGTTGAGTAAAAGATTCTCAAAGTTGTTCTTCAAGTGAAATTTTTCGGTTATTAAAAAAATGATAATTGTTGTTCAGTACACTTTCACCACGTAGGTACGGGTATTGCACTTTTCAATGAAAAAGCTATTTATGTTTACCGACGATAAATTTAGCGTTAGAACCATCCCAAGTAGCACAAAGGCAGCTATAATTGTTCACATTTAGTATAAATGTGAGCTTTAAGAATTTGTGAATAGTTATTATAGTCCACACGTGAACCTTAAGCATTGAAAACTACTAGAAACTGTATACTTTATTTTTAAAAGTGTAATAATGTCTTATTGTGTAACTTTTGGTCTTATAGAGGATGAATACGACGCTTTTTTACAGCTTTCATTTTACAAGCTGCATAACAATATTTCAACGGAAGCGAAATACGTCAATTGCTGCTTTAAGGACTACACATGCCATTTAGTATTGCTAGCATTATAATAGAGTTCATGTGAATGTCAATGGAGGCAAAAGATTTAATGAGGTTTACATCTAGAGTATTAGAATGCTAAAAACAATACATGTTTAGACCTTTATCCTGCTAATCAGCCTTGCTAATGTGCTGTATGAAAGAACTTTAATAGGTCACAAAAACGCTTAAGGTATTTATGTGTACCTTCATAAATCACGAATAGCAGGTAGCAGCAGCGCAATAGCAATAGGGAAGGGATAGCGGTCAAATTACAATAGCCTAACCTTGAAGTTTTATCTATTTCATTATTTTCATTTTCATTGTACTTATCTACCTAAATAATATTGTCTAACAAATTAATTTATCATGCATTCGAAAATCGACCGTTCACACTGGTGTAGGCTGTAGACTAAGTAGCTAAGTTTAACGTATTTGAATGAGGATCTCTAAAACTTTTAGAATTTACAATCGAATTATGTACCGGTTTTATAGTTCTGATAAACGGTAAAAGTGATTATGTGAACTATTAAAGATTAGAACAATAGCCTGGAACTAAATATGAGTTCACGAAACCTAAAACTTACTGACATTTTCAGTATAATGGTACACATGTGAACCTCTGTACCGTCAACATCATTAATTTAGAGTTTCAATGGTTCACATGGCTGGTACCTATACGCCACCATTTTACATGACTGATAATAATAACATAAATTTAACTATTTAAATACACATTGTTTATTTACTTTGATTTTAACACTTTATAAAGAATTTTTATGGCTTTTTCATTCACATAATGTAGAAATAAACAACCAAACTACAATTAAATAACATAAAAAAGGGAAATATGAATATGATTTTTATCGTCACCGATGCAATATTTTTTATTTAAGTATTAAAAATGAATTATTATAAGGGCGCGTGAAAATAATAACACTAAATATGTACCTACTTTGACAGTAAACTTGCATTACCATTAATATTTAATACAATTAACGAGTAAAAAACAGCATATTAAGATTATCCAAAATTAATTTGTATAATGGCGAGCGTGCGGTATGCGGTGCGGTACGGCGTGGATCACAAAATTATTTTAGATATTATTTGGAGGACATGTGAACTAAACTCCTTTTAACGTAGAATTTGGACACCAAACTATGTAGAAACTACGATTTGATAGGTCACTTGTTCCATCCAATGATGCTCTAGCCTGCCTAAACAATCACATTGGCTCGCTTAAATCAGCTTTTTACACTACTGTTACCTCTTAAATTGCTATTGTAATGCCACTATTCTTCCACTATTCAGTTTTGTGAACTTAAAGCTGCATTATTTGTGCCCATTTAAGAGGTATAAGAGCGGCATAGCATGCTATACTGCTCTTGTACTGATTGATTGTACAGCTTATAGTACTAACGTTACCTAACAGCCTAACTACTATAACCCCTTCTGTGCTACTTGGGATGTGCTGAATTTGTGGTTATATTTGCCACGCGAACCAAATGCGTGTTGGTAGATGTCACATGTCTTAGAATTTTTGGTTCTAGGACATCCCGGTTTCCTCTCGATGTTTTTCTTGACCGTTTTGAGAGCAGTGGTGATGAAATTATTTACACAAAGTAAATCGCCTGCTTGGGTTCGAACTCTAGTGCCGTTTCCACTGGGTTCTCACTGACCGGAACTCCATGGTCCCGAGTTATGTAAAAACATAAAAATAAAATAATGTAATATTTAAAAAACGGTATTATCATCACTAAGCCTCTATAAACGCTTATAATATCAGTATTTTAACCTACATTAAAACTGACCATGGTGCATGGTGTCCTTGCCAGCATTTGGTCAGAAGGACACCAAGTGCCGTGGGCGCATCTAGAGAAAGTAAAACTGATGAAAACCGCAAAAATACCGTAAAATTACTGTCATTTTAAACCTGTGAGTACTTCGTATGGAACTTACAAAGTAGGTTACTGTTATATAGGTAAGGCATATTACTATAATGAATGTAAATTTTAATAAATAATTTTGCGAGCAAAAAAGTAAACACACATTGATTTTTCAGTTGCTGGGAAAACTTGAAAAACTTTTGCAAAAGGTTTGGTGGGGTTGAACAAAAACTTTACATTTTTAATAATTATCATCCCATGTGTTATTTTAAAACCACACGCATTATAAGCCATTGATCCCGCTCAGCTGTCATTTGTAGATCTTTGACAGTTGTTACGGGTAGTCAGCAGTCCAAAAGTCTGACCACCAGTCTTGCCAAGATGTATCGTGCTCCCCAGTAACTGGGTTGGGGAGGTCGCTCCATGTAAAAACTGGTATCCAGCTGCATCTGGTAAAACTGGAAAAGACTACATAGATTGATTGTGCTATTTAAGAACCGAAAATATATGTTCTGATTTCTATAGTATTTAGTATTACCTATACAAAATATGTAAGCAGCTTCCCTGAAAGCTTTTCTTACAGCTGAAGGGCAGTGAATCATTTCCTGCTCAATCTTTGGACGGCACGGTTGGCGCAGTAAAGCGATTGACTCCTCGCGTGTCGCGGGTTCGATTCCCGCACGGAACAAATATTTGTATGACCTACAGTTAGTTGTTCCGGGTCTGGCTGTTTGTGTATGTGAGTTTATATGGCTGTAAACGCACCCACGACACAGGAGAAATTCCTAGTGTGGGGTAACGTTTTTAAATAAAAAAAAATCTCTAAAAATGTGTCTGTTGTATTCGCTTGCCGCTTTTGATGCTGCTAAACTATCTACTTAATTGATTTTGAAGTGGTTACCAATGTTTTCTTGAATTTTGTTACATATAACATTCGTATTTCATATATTTTATATTGATTTAATATTTTTATTAAGTTGCAGAGTGACTGCCGAGATGACGATTAATAGAAAACTATATGGCAGAAAAAGACATACTGCTGTCCCCAAATAAATTATGATAAGGGTAGGAGACTGATGTGACTGATGCAATCATCATTAACAATGATGATTGCACCTGTGCGAAGCCTAGGCGAGTAGATAGTCTATAAAATATTTCGCAGTATGATCTTGACCTAACACATACTTATTATATTTTTTTTCCGGATGAGCTAATCGATTTAAATCTTCAATCTTATCAAGCTCGAGCTTTTATTAAAATTAATAGTTCGTGTGTGGTCCTCATATTGAACTCTATTTTTATTTCAATCACGTAATGCTAACAAAAAGTAGCAAGTACGAACAAGTATCAAAGTATACCTTTTAGAAGTACATACATCATGTTATAACGCTTGAGTGTAAGGTGAAACGACAACTAGCATTCATTTTTACAGAATGTACTTTGTGTGTTAGGTAGTGTACTGTAAAAACTAACTACATAGTACAGTAGGTACAACTATGTGGGTAACAGGTTTAATTTTTTTTTATATCTAATCATTTATATTTTCGGATAAAGAAATGTGGAAAAATATGAGGGAGAACTAAAATGGTATATTTTGTGTTTTAGATAAGGGTTTAAAAAGTTGTTCAGTTGTTAAGGCTATCATGCGTAGAAACAATTTAAAAAAAATGTAGCCGTCCCCTATTCCACAAGGAAGAATCAGTCTTGTAAATGATTTGTCGATATAAAACTCTGATAGAACCATCTGTCTTCCTCTGGGCTCCCTCTGCCAGAGAAAGAATCTTTAAGAATATTATGTCCACGAAAAGTAAATCGCGAAAATGATAGATAAGTATTTAGAGACTGAAGAAAAACATCACAATTTGCCACGGATCTAAGGAATTGCTTCTACAATGGCTTCCTAAAATTATTTGACATTTTTCCATTTCAGCTGTAATGCCACATAATGATTTAAAATAAACATCGGGTACTTCTAAGGGATAGACTAGCTGTGCCTCGCGGTTTCACCCGCATACGTTTCGATCCCGTAGGAATATCGGGATAAAAAGTCCTATGTGTTAATCCTGGTTATAAACTATCTGAGTACCAAATTTCATCTAAATCCGTTCAGCAATTTTGGCGTGAAAGAGTAACAAACATCCATCCATCCATCCATACAAACTTTCGCGTTTATAATTTTAGTAGGATGAAAGGTAGTTGAATTAGGGCTGATTTCTCAATCATCTGATAACTTTATTCGAGGAATAATTTTGAAATTTTGACAGTTATTTCATACAAAAACTGTTAAACGTCAATTTTATTCCTCTAATAAAAGTTATCTGGCGATGGAACAATCAGCCCTTAGTAATATATGCATATATTATGTATATAATAGGTACATAAGTTTACTAACATAGGTATAAGTTTGTCTTTTGTTTTTTTACTAACCCATAATGGATGTTGCTTATCCGAATTAAAGACTATTTTATTTTATTTTTATTTTAGTCAGTAAAATAGTTATAGCAGTTCAATCATTTGGAACAATAGAATTTTAAAGCATAATGTAGTGTGTCACAGCTGAAGTAAACAGCAGTGCGATTCTGTAACCATTTCACCGTGAAAACTTAAGTGAAGTGAGCGTGGAGTGAGCTGTCATTACAACTAATGCTAGGGATTGACACTATTGACAGCTCACTCTAAGCTCACTTCATCTAACTTTTCACGGTGAGATTTTTACAGAATCGATCGGCTGTAACCATCTCACCGTGAAAACTTGGGTGAAGTGAGCGTGGCGTGAGCTGTCATTCCAACTAATGCTAGGGATTGACACTATTGACAGCTCACTTCATCTAACTTTTCACGGTTAGATTGTTACAGAATCGATCGGCTGTAACCATCTCACCGTGAAAACTTGGGTGAAGTGAGCGTGGAGTGAGTTGTCATTCCAACTAATGCTAGAGATTGACAGCTCACTCTAAGCTCACTTCGCCCAACTTTTCATGATGAGATTTTTACAGGATCGATCGGCTGTATAACGAATTTTCCTGTTTTAAATGATGCTATAAAGTTGAATAAAAGTGTTTGGATATTAGTCACTGAATCACACATAATCAGCTGAACTACTGTATAATTCAATATTAAACACGAGAAAAAACTTGGTGAAAAGCTATTTCCAAAAATCAACAGAAATAGTTTTCCATTTTCATTTCCCCCATTTTCCGCTCCCGCCGCGCCGCACATCCAGAGTTGTGTTACAGTCAAATTATGAACGGTTGTGTTGCCAAGTAAAATAAAACTTTCCACATTTTACAGCTTTTTACTACACTTTATGAATTTACAGTTTCAGAAATGTTGGTGAATCATATTTTATGTAGTACCTAATAAAAATATTTTCGCATATTTTGTTGTTTCCATGTAAAACTTAAAACTGCGGGGTAGTTACGTAACACCCCAACAGTAGAAACGGTTTCCATTTTGACAGTTCAACAACATTCATTTCGTTCTAATACGTTGTTGAGCCTAAGTATTTCTTTTCCGAACGTTTCTTTTCCGAAGTTTTCACGGTGAGATGGTTACAGAATTGCACTGCTGAACTTACAATTAGTGAATCGCCAACCTATCTTGAGCAAGAGTGGTGATCAATATTCGTGCCTTCTCTATATGAGAAGAGGCCTTCGCCTTGAAGGCCAATTCCCGTAATAAAAAACCTTCAAAATCTAGTCGCAATCTGAGGAGCAATTCCTGTAATTTTAAGAACGTTCACAGTCTGATCTCAGTCTCAAAATGTCAAATATTCCTCTAATTTCCGTACAATTTGACAAATTTTTGACATTTGCTTGTCGCCGAGATGACACGGCGAGTAGATTTTGAACGTTTCAAATTACAAGAATTGGCTTTCTGATCTCAGCGACAATCGATGTCAAAAATGTAGGGAAATAAGAAGTATTTATAACAGATTGAGACCGAGATCAGACTGTGAACGTTCTTAAAATTACGAAGAAACTACGAAAATTACGAATTGCATGCTGGTAATATTATTAATATTAAAAAACAAAGAGAGGCCTTTGCCCAGCCGTGGGGCACAATGTTACTGTTACTTTTAGCGTGCATCGTCCCACTTCTGCGCAAAAGCCTCTCCCCATGACTTCCAGGTCTTGGATCCAGGGCTAAAGTAGACCACTGGTCGTTTGTTTGGTCCAGCTCGTCCCACCATCGACACAATGCAGGCTAACAATTTTGTTTTTATTAACCTTTTGAACGCCAGAGTATATACGTACCGCCGTACCCCTGACGCCAGGCCACTTTTTCTGTCAAATGACCTTCATAAAAAATAGGGATTCCAGTAATGATTTAAATTGTTTATTTCATAATATGGTGCGACGTGTATTTTGTCATATATTTGTGATGTTGGCGTTCAGGGTAAGATTTCGTTTGTCACATATATATTATGTGACAACGGCGTTCAAAAGGTTAAATTATACTTCTAGTCTTCGAGTCCATAACAGATAACTACTGAATTCAAATGTAAGTCAAACTCCACATAGACCAATATAATTTCGTGTGACATTTCATATCGTACACCATGAGTACCGTGACCCTTATATTTTGTGCCTAACTTGGTGCTTGTAAGGTCAACGAGAGGGAGAGAATGTGCGGTCACAGTGTCAAGTGTTACATCGATTTGAGGAACGAAATTTTCGGCATGAAATTAATATAGAAATGTAATGTACTTATATCAGGATATAAGTACATTATTTACCTAATGGACAGGTCCATTAGGTTATCCGTCTTTTGACAGGTGTCTTAGAACGTACATATTCCAGATTACGTAACAGTTAACTTTAAAATGCGTAATAAAATAAATATATAAACTGCCTTACCTTATTGAATTATCTTATTTATGGCTCCTTACAGACATTATAATACCGTACGTGTATCAATCAATGTATTGTGTGTTGCTGCAATCACTAGTTCCATCTGTCAAAAAACGGTTTAGGTAATGGACAGGGTATGGTTAATTTGGACAAAGAGGAAAGAAAGAAGGAAAGACACTTATTTTGTCTATAACATAGCAAAATTCAATTTTAATTTCAAATAGCAATATTAAAACTAGTTTTTCATAACGGATCTTCATAAAAATGATGCATTTATTATTAGATTTATTATTTGATTTATTTTGCAACAACAAATAGGTAGTTACGAGAATTTCGAAACAATTAGGCATAACTAGTCATAACCTATTCATCACCTGCCTAGCCCATTTCCAACTATATTAGGGTCGGGTTCCAGTCTTACCCGATGCAGTGAAATACCAGTATTCTACATGGAGCGACTGCCTATCTGACCTCCACAACCCAGTTACTGAGTAACACCCCTTTTCTGGAAGACCTGGTTATCAGACTTTCGGAGTTCTGACGACCCATAACGACTGTCAAAGATCTACATGACAGCCGGGACCAACGGCTTAACGTGCTTTCTGAGGCACGGAGAGGTCTTGGTTATGTAATGAATGGTAACCCATCTACGGACCGACCTCGGCAAGCGTTGCTTTTAACCTTGAAGATCGACGAGTAGCCACGAGCCCGATGTGCAATAATAAATAACTTAGTTCAAGTCCTCAAAGCCTTTTTTGCATATTTCCTCATGATTAATAAAAACATAAACTTTCTTACTAAGTTAAAACGTGCTAACATGAAGTGTAAGGATTTAATCCAAGTAAGTAATATTAAAAATTTAACTTGGATTAACTTAATATAAATAAAAAAAATCAAAGTTATGAGGTAACTCCTCTATAGGTACAACCATAATAAAATTATAAATAGATTTTCAGTATACAAACTCAAAAACGTCTAGTGAAAAAACCAAAGGCTTTCACTCACATTTTAAAAATGGTTCACTCTGTAAACCCTTCAATGCTCGTAATATTTTCATAACAAAAAACCTCGCATAATCGAGTATCATATCTCATCCCTCCATCTCTCTCACACACACCTCAAAATCCCACGTTAAACAGAGACCGAGCTACCCCATCTGCTACCTCTCGAAACGTCTCTTAATGATATGCAATACGACCCTCTTTGAACACCCCTTCCTCTCCCACTTCAGCGCTAAGCTAAGGAGTAAAAGAGATAGAAATACATAATAGTGTTCCGTTTCGAAATTACATTATGAAGTAGTGGCACGCGACCAAATTGCAAAGACCCCTCGGAGTCGTACTGTTTATGCAACAACACGGATTTTTAAGCGATTCTAAAGGAAGGGAGGTCATTTTAAATTGGTCGTGTTCGTAGGATAATTTTTCATGCCTCCTATAGTGACAAATGGCGAGGAAATAAATTTTATTTATGGGTTTTAGTTGACAGCAAGTTGTAAATGATGTTTTAATGGCGTCTGTGTTTGTTTATTGTGTGAATTAGAGGCTTATGTGATTTATATAAACTTGGTTTGGGGAAAGTATAGTGTAACGTTGTAATGGGGTTGGTTCGACGAGTTTTGATATGTAAGTAAGCGTTTGGGGTTAATCGCGAAGAATTAGTTGATTTTTTTGTTAAGTTTAGTTAGAAGGTTTACTTATTTACTTGGTGAGAAAAAAACTTTAAAAACCGTTGTTTGATAAAGCTTTTTGATTCAAGGAAGACTCAATATTATTTTATACTCATTCCATAATATATTATTTGCTTGATTGTGGCTGTTCTCCAAGCGATGGGCTGCACACAAGCTATAAGTAATATCTAAGTAATAGAATAGTTGAAGCCGTGATAAAAATATTAGCCTTTTTTTATTAGGCTTGTAGCTAAATAATAACAGACGAAAGGGGTGATCGAAAGTTAAGCACCACTTGCCGCGTTCGGTTCGTGGATGGGTGACCATCGAGATCCCTCCGTGCGTCAGAAAACACGCTAAGCCGTTGGTCACGGCCGTCATTCGTAGTTATAAGCCCAAAAAATCGGACAACCAGTCTTCCAAGGAATATTGTTTTATCCAGTACTAACTGTAAGAATTATGCAGTATTCCCGCTAGTAACAATAATGTTTCTGAAAACAATCCGTTATCCAGAATGTGCAGTCAATATAATGCAATAATAAGTAAGGTAGATTTGTTTTAGAACATTTTAAATTAATTTAGAAATTCTTTTTATATAAATTGTAATTACAACAGCGTCATTTATTAACTTCTCTCTTAACGCTGTGTACAGTAATAATTCGACTTCAGATTTATGTACTGTATGTGATCATAACTGTGCTGAATTGTCTTAGTTTGTAGTCTGTCACTGTACTTATTAAAATAAAATAAAAATAAAATAAAACTGGGTTGTGGAAGTCAGATAGGCAGTCACTCCATGTAAAAATACAGGTATTCAGCTGCATCCGGTTAGACTGGAAGCCAGGCAGGCAGGCAGCAAAGTAGGAAACGGAGGCTGATTGTGATTACCTATCGCCGTCATAAACTTGAAACCTTTTAAATATAGATGAATTACTCATTCTCTTTACTGAAAGATTGTGTAAGAATTTAACTTGAACATGGTTTGTTCACACTTTCATCAGTCACTTTTGGAACGAACCATAGGGTACGCTAAACATAATTATATTATGTACTTTTAAAAAATTGGCAGTCGTAAAAATGGCAGTCTTACAGCCGAAGCTACCCTTTTTTTTTAAATTAAATCCCGCACTGCAGTAGTTATAAAAATCACTAAAGGATTTTCTTTTCAATCACGTCAGTAAGTACATAATCCTTATCAAACAATTCAACAGTGGTTGGCAACATGATTCGCGAGTGTCGACCATGTAAATGGCGGCATATAAAATTATGTAGGTATGACCACAATACCGCCGCACACGCACGGTAATAAATGCATTATTAATATTTTATTGTAGAACAGGAGACGGCGAGTAAAAATGTTTGAAATTGGTAGTCGTTTTATTATGGGGTAAGCAGGGTTGTAAATATAGTACATATACCTACGCTCATCATTCGCCAGTTGTGTTTGAGTCCGGTTAAAAACCTAATTTGGGAGCCAGAGACCTTTCAACTCAGCCTATCGCAGTCCAGTGCTGTACATGGGCCTCTACCAGGCAGCTAAAAAAAGGAGTCGTCGGCTCTACCGGCCATCGGTCCTTCGACAAACATGGCCAGCCCACTGCCACTTCAGCTTGCTTGCTCTGCAACCTATGTCAGTTCTTTTCCAGATAATTTCAAGGGACCCTTAACCTAGTCCAATGGTGTCTATTTCTGTAGGTACTACGTTGCATTTATATAACTGTAGCAATATTGTCACTTTATCAAAAACTAATAGCTGATCCAATGCATTTTTTTTTCAATAAAATCCTCTGCTTTAATATTAGTGGTGAGAAAATAAATAAATCTTACCTATTATTATTTATTATATGTATATGTAGATAAAGAAATTATCTCCATTTATATGCCTAGCCTTTTCCCTACTATGTTGGGGTCGGCTTCCAGTCTAACCAGATGCAGCTGAATACCAGTATTTTACATGCAGCGACTGCATATCTGACCTCCACAACCCAGTTACCGGGTAATACGATACCCCTTGGTAAGACTGGTTGTCAGCCTTTCGGGCTACTGACGACCCGTAACGACTGTCAAAGATCCACGAATGACAGCCGGGACCGACGGCTTAACGTGCTTTCCGAGACACGGAGAAGTTTTGTTATGTGAAGATGGTCACCCATCCACGTACCAACCGCGGCAAGCGTAGCTTAACCTGATTGATAGACCCGTGCGGCTGTTATTACTTAGCCACAAGCCCCTCATAAAGAAATTATATACATATACTAATGTGCCTAGTGTTGACTGAAATAGGCATGGTGCTAATAAGTAGGTTCCTACTGCTCCGGACGATCTTCACAAAAAAGTTGTACTTTATTGAAAGTACAGTACGGCGGACGAGAGAATTCGTTCTTGACATCTGTCAATTTCATACAAACGAATACGTGTTTTGCGAATTTGATCTTTATTAGCAATAGGTACTAGAAAGTTCTAAGTTTTACCTGCATCAATATCTAGTATCATAGTTCATCAATATTTTGTATTAGGGAGAGCTACAAAACGATTTCTTCAAAAATATTATGTAGCCAATTTATATGAAAGCTATTAATCAACAACCTTACTATATAATTATGCTTATATACTACATTATATATTCCAAACTGCCAATAAAACCATATATACAACATAGACATTAAAAATTCAAGTTTTTTTTCGAAGCGCAACTCCTAGTCTATAATTGTAACGCTGGATAGTTAAAGCCGTAGAATATTAATGATATTTAACCGAAACTAGACTTTCCAAGTTCCTATGCAGATTTATTACTGTGTACAGCATTTTAATTTGGCTCTATGTGAATGGTGTTCATGTAAAAGACACGCCCTGTATTCGTTATGCATACCTAACATGTTTATATGTACTTACACTCTTAGGTACATAGCTTCACGACTTTCACCAGTGAGGGAAGGCAAAAACTACATAAAACGAAGAGCTAAGAGTCTCACATATTTCTTTTACTACAAAAAAAAAAAAAAAAAAAATGCCCAGCCTTTTCCGAACTAAGTGTTGGGGTCAGCTTGGGGTCGCTCTAACCTTCACAACCCACTGAACCCAGTTACTGGGCAATACGATACCCCTTTTACTACATATAATTAAACAGAATATAAATGTGAACAGAAAATGTCGAGTAGTTTTTAAGTACTTATGTCACTTCTGTTTTGATTTCAAATCGAGTACTTACTGCCCTTTTCATGTATTTTAAACCTTAAAGTTTTATAACTAAAATACAATGAAATAAACCCCCAAAATTTCTATAGCTGAAACCTTATAGGTTATTTTTTTCTAAATAATATTGATTTTTAACTTCAGACACAGCCTTTCATTATTATGATATTTTTTTCAGTCGTATTACATAATTAGGCTGACTTTTAGTTAGATTAGGCAAACTTGTGAAAATCCAACTTTCACTTAAGTATGTAGAATGGAAACATGAGTAAGTTTTAAAATGAAAAAGTAAGTCACATTCAATCCACTTACTAAATAAAATGCACAACATAAAATTTCACATAAAATATTTTTCGAAAATCCCTTCCACGGTCCCACCCCATACGTCTTGCCCCTACCACAGCTCACGCGCGAATGACCACGCACAATACAATTTGATTTCGCGATGTACGTCTACCCTCTTCTTTCGCACAATTTCACCCGACAACAATAAGTAAATTGGTCCTTTTGTGGAAAATTCAAGATAATTTTCTAGTTCAAACTAGTGGAAATATTGCTTGTTAGTTGCCTTTGTTGCTAAACTAGCTTTTTGTATTCTTTTTGACGTTTTTTGGGGGTAAGCTGAGATGTTAATTAACGTTTGATAGTAATGATTGCAGTCACGTGCCTTTTTAGGTTAACAATGATGAAAGAACACCATAAAGGGTGAATATTGAGGCACTATTTGAAGTTTATAAAGGGGTATTCTAGGAGCATCGTCTTCACATATTAGCATAATCAGCCCAACCTGTTCCCACTGCTGGGAAACAGGCCTCGTCTCTGTGACAGGGAGTGGGCCGTAACCAGCCACGCGGCCCAGTGCGGATTGGTGGATGTCACGTGTCTTCGAATTGTTGGTTCTAGGACATGCCGGTTTCCTCACGATGCTTTCCTTCACCGTTTTGAGAGCAGTGGTGATGAAATTATTTACACAAAATAAAGCGCCTGACTGGGTTCGAACCCACGACCTACAACTCGTAAGTCGGAGTCCTTTACTACTGGACCACCACTGGTCTACATACAATTATATAGGAAATTAATGTATACAGAAATTCTAAAACATTTTAAAAGAGCGTCAAGAGCGCGGGGTGGAGCGTCTTGCCCATTTTTCTCCATACGAAACTACATTTTGGGAGAGGCGACTACAATCAAGTATCTATGCCTTTTTGAAATAAATGATTTGACTTTGATTTTTCCTTTACACTAAAAGTAAATAAAAATAGGTAATACATAATACGGAGTGTGGAAATGATTTACTGGCAAGTTTGTTGCGCCACTTCTTCTTCCCAGCGAAAGCACTAGGAAGTGGTGAAGGGCGGGCGTTTTGGGGGACTGTCTTTTGTCATTTTGACGTTCGAAAAGTGCTGATTCTCAGCCTAATTTGAATAAATAATAATAATGATTTATTCACATAAAAATACACAAGACCTATGAAGTCCCTGACTCCTGAGCTAGGTTCAAAGACCTGTGTTACAGGAGACAGTGTCTTCTCCCATTAGTTGTCACAAAAGCAAAAGAAAATATGCAAATTGAGGACGTGTTTATCTGTCGAGTGTTAGTGTGAAGTGTTGATGTAAGTATATGTATTATGTTATGATGAATGACTTTTGATTTGATTTTATTATCCTTAGATTTCTGCTTACCTCACACGTTTACTTTGATCTAGCACTCATAGCCAAAAAACCAACCAACAAACAACAACAAACCAATCAACCAACCCCATCCCCAACCCCCAACCGCCAACCCCAACCCAGCCCCCCCAGCCCTGCTCTGCAGTTTGGCAGAAGTATTTTTTTTTTGTAGTAGGCCATATTGGCATCCTAAGGGTACACCTTCCAGCAGCCATCACAAAAAGAGGATGTATATTTAAATTTGATTTAAAAAGAAAGGCTTGGCTTCGACGCTGCAAAAACCTGGCCTGAAACAACCTAAAATGTTTCAAATCTGGCAATACTATTTCACTATTACTTACTGGTATTTAAAACACACGTCACGTTGCAGTATAAAACTGATTTACATCCGTCACCTCACACATCATGTCCATTTAAAAACCAGCGTCCGGCACTAGTTGTCTGGCATTTTTGCTGAACTGTGCCTTTTTGGCGCAGCTGTGAGGCACACTTTCCTGCTAATTTCTTACATTTAACTTTACACTTTTTTAATCATTATTTTTTTTTTGTTTTTATCTGAGAGCCAATTCCCGTATTTAAAAATATTCAAAATCTAGTTGCAATTTCATCTCAGCGACAATCAATGTCAAGAACTTGTCAAAAATGTAGGAAAATTAGAGGTATTTTGGATATAGATTGAGACTGTGATCAGACTGTGAACGTTCTTAAAATTACGAGAATTGCCTCTCTGGTATAGGTATCTGGTGTGTTGTGTATCTTTTAGTCTGTGCTATATAAATGTATTTTCTTCCTTTCTTTCTAATACATTCAAAGAATGTAAACTTAGTAATTCAATAAAGACATTTCTATAACAAATACAAACCACTCATCCAAATAAATAACTTCAACAAAAACACCAAATGATTGCTTTCCGCCAAATCATTCACAATCTAAATCGATTGCTTACATAACAATAATCATTTCAATTTTGACAGACAGGTATGTACCCACCCCCAAACACTGCACACCCCTATTTACCGACCGAACCCGGAAACAGAAATGACTATATTTTTTTCAAAAAACCGCAGTCGCGACAGACGCGAGGCGCCTGCGCAGGCGGCTTCGAAATTTGAATTTGAAATTGGAACGTAATGGCGACCCTGGCGGCCATCATTAAAAATAGATCATAGACACGGATCAAATGATTTTGTATAATTTTCTATCGTTTAATGCTTGATCTCTTTGTAATTCTGTTTTTTGTGGACATTTAATAAGTATTAGGTTTTATTTCTTGTCTGGGAATGCAGCAAGCGCATTGTGGGGCCGTGGTACAGATTTCCTCAACTTATAAGTATTCATCGTCTCTTTCAATGCGAGTGGAAAATTTCCCGAAACTTCAGGAGAGTAAAAAAAAAACGCACAAACGTTGTGATTATATTTTTACCTATAAAGTAGTAATTAAAGGTACTGATGCTATTACACTAGCTTTTTTGTATTCTTTTGACGATTTTGGGTGTAAGCTGGGATAATAATTCACGTTTGAGAGGAATTATTGCAGTCATGTGTGTCTATGGGTCAGAAGAAATTGTTCAAAAGTTTTTAACATAGATCTACCGAGATGTCTATAATTACTTGTTTGTCAAAACTTATGTTTAAGGGCTGATTTTTCAATCGACAGATAATTTTAATTCGTGGAATTAAATTGACGTCTGACGGATTTTGTATGGAAGAACTGTCATAAATTCAAAATTATTCCTCCGATAAAATTATCTGGCGTTGGAAAAATCAGGCCTTATGATATTTCAACAAAGTGATAAATAAGGTTTTCACTATGACACGTCTACCCTTACTGTAATTTTGTCTAGACATTTACAGTCCTGGCTACAGACAGCCTTTCTGGCGTAATGCTGGCAAGAGCGACTGCTAAATTTGGATTCGATTTCCAGGTCAGGGATGTATTTTCCGATTAGGAAATTCTAAATAGCAGAAATGGGATTGAGTACAAAACTGGGGAAATGCGAGTATACCTTTCTATGTCAAGACAGCTGTGCTGCTGGGGAGCTGGTTGCGCCACTTCTTCTTCCCAGCGATAGCACTAGGAAGTGGTGAAGGGCGGGCGTTTTTGGGGGACTGTCTTTTGTAATTTTGACGTACAAAATGTGCTGATTCTCAGCCTAATTTGAATACCTAAATGACTTTTGATTTTTGATTTTATGTCTCAAAAGGCCATCTCAGACGCTTTACTGCATGGTCCTCACTGACCAAGATAATGTCTGAACTAAAGAGACTCTGACCTCTGAGTTAGTTGCGGTGTTTTTTCTCAGAGAAGTCGGATTAAAAAAAAATTGCATGTTGAAGTGTATCATGTTCCCATTGCTAGGACACAGGGCTCCATTCTGTGAGAGGGAGTGGGTTATAATCCACCACGCAGGCCCAGTACTGGTTGGTACATGTCACAATGTCTTTGAATTTTTAGGACATGCCGGCTTCCTCACGATGTTTTCCTTCACCATTTTGAGAGCAGTGGTGATGAAATAAATTACACAACGTAAAGCGCCTGCTTGGGATCGAACCCACGACCTTTAACTCATAAATCGATGCCCATACCACTGGATCACCACTGGAACACGCCAAATTTGCATAAACCGAATTAAAGAAATAAATATAATTTATACCTAAGTACCGTTAGTAAGAACAGCCGCACAGGTCGATCAATCACGTTAAGCTACACTTGCCGCGGTTGGTTCGTGGATGGGTGACCATCTTTACACACCAAGACCCTTCGTGACTCGGAAAGCACGTTAAGCCGTTGGTCCCGGCTGTCATTCGTGGATCTTTGACAGTCGTTTTGGGTCGTCAGTTAGCCCGAAAGGCTGACAACCAGTACCAAACAAGTAACAGGGTTTCGTATTACCCAGTAACTGAGTTGTGGAGGTCAGATAGGCAGTCGCTCCATGTAAAATACTGGAATTCAGCTGCATCCGATTAGACTGGAAGCCGAAGCCAACATAGTTAGGAAAAGGCTTGGCTGGTGATGCCCTAAGTACCATTCGATCAAATAATTATGATTGAAGTCTCTACCTCCACGAGAAATGCAGACAAGATGTTATGTTACATTTTAACTTTTCCCCAACTCTAGCCGGCTCCCTAAACTCACGTCGTAACGATACAGCTATAATCACAGGAAATGTTTTCGGCTCATGAATATGTAACGACGAATTTAGGATGCAACGTAATTCTTAATGTCGGACGACGGCGCCTAAACTAATTATGTTAATTTTATAGTCTAGACGCGGTACTTTTCTTGTTACGGGGTAAGCAGTAGGTGTGGTAATTAGTAGAAAAATGGGCCACAAATTCTTCCTTTAGCTAGTGAATCATTTTGAAGACACTACTTCTTTTTCCTTTTTAAAATATTAACCAGCCAGCCACTACCACCGTCACAAACAAATGTCAAAAACTTGTCAAAATGTAGGAAAATTAGAGGTATTTTTGACAGATTGAGGCTAAGATCAGACTGTGAACGTTCTTAAAATTACGAGAATTGCCCCTGATCTTGGTCAGATCATGTGAGAACCTTACAGATTAGTGCCTGGAATGGTCTTTTGAGGAAATAAACACACAGATCTGAGTGGACCAGTGGGGTAATTGTACAACAGTAAGAATGCTTTGATTTTGACAGTTCAACAACATTCATTGCGATATTTTGTTGTTGAGCACTTTGAGCAGACATATTTCTTTTTTTATTAATTGTGATACATAGGGTGTTACGCGATTAGGGTGCTCGCCAGTCAGTGCAAGTATTTACCAGTAATCGTGTAGCTCAATTCAGAATTTAAGGAGTTCAACACAGTACCAACAGTTTGTAAAAAAGGTGGTAAGATGGTTTGAAGATGCTAAGTGAAACTGATTTATGCAAATCTGTGTAGGTATGTAAGGAAGTAGTTTGTAAGGTAAATAGCACACACACAAACAACAACAACAACAGCTGTTACCTACGTAAGTAGTAGACGGTAACTGGCTATGTATGTAGGCAATGTTATTAACTTTTGAAAAATTAATAATTAGACAATCTTATAATTACACAAGACTTTTGTTACGTAATAAAAGGTTGCACTTACTTACTTGAAGGTTAAAGCACTACACTACACTCTTGACTTCTAAAAATAAAATCACTTTTCATCTGATTCAAAATAATCGAAATCTGCAAACTCCTTGTTTTGGCTCTATAACCAAAATCACAACTTACACTAGACAGTAAAAAAAAAAAGAAATCACAATCAACATCGGTCACTGGTCGAAGAGAGTTCCAAATTCAAAATCCGGTCTTTCATAATGAACGAAGTAGCAAATTCAAATTAGGTCCTCCAACAGAACCAAAGAGGTTTTCAAACACATTGACAAACTTTTGGCGTTTAAATGTTTGACATTTGGCATTAAAATAAAAATAATTTTACTACTTTTTACGGGTCTGTCTGTCCCCATCGCGAGTTAGTAGCGTAATGATACTACACTATGCAACATGCGGTTTTCTACCCAATTATAATGGTGTACAATTTGTGTGAGTAAAGCGCAATAATTTGAGGTCAATACCAATTTAGTGTCATGCTTATTATGTATAATGCGATCGTATTAGTTCGAGGATATTGTTGGGAGCTTTAATATTGGTCTTTTAAATAGATTTTTGATATCGATTTGAAAAGCTGAAAAGCAATGTAACAGCGGTAAATAATTGTTTTCTCATGTATCATAGTTCAGTTTCATATTCATGTATTTACTAACACTACATAGTTATATGGACCACTTAGTCTGAAATAAAAGAAATTTAATTGAATTGCACTTTTCTATGAAACACAGCCGATTTTTTATTTTAATAATCGACGTAAAATGTCTTGGCTAGGTATCTAGAATGTGCTGAATTCATGGTTATAGTTTGCGCGTCGATGTCCCTCCCTACCCTGTACAGGTATGGAAAGGTTGGCTGCAAAGATACTTTATAAAAACAGACAAATGCGTAGAATGCAAAGCCGTACATAACTGGTTGACCTATTAAACAATGCTCTATATTTTATGTAAATACCTAGGTATTTACAGCCGAAACTGAAAAGCGATATCACCAACTGTCACAAAATACGTTGCAAAATAAAAACAAAACGCATACAAAACATGCTTGGCTGAACAATGACGTCAGTGTCTCAAAATGCATTCAAGAAAAAAACTCAACCTCATTTCATATTCCCGCGTTTTATAACCTAACCTATATTCATAAACAAATTGTTTCTGCCCAGGACAGATGGGTATCGGCGTGATTATATTTCTAATCCCTCATTATTTCGAACAAGTCTAGTTTTAAGAGGAAAAACGTTGAATTAACATAATGATAATGTTGGTTGGTCACAGAGTAGGTAAGAACAGACGTTGCAGATTTGAAGTTTGACTATAGAATATGTAGGCTACTCTCAAACGTAATATTTAGTTGGTTTATCGAATTGAGAACATTTTCGAAAAATTGTGTTACATGTAAATTCGACCGATTTTAAATTTTCCATAGAAACAGAGATTTCCAATTATCTTTTTTTAAATAAGACATTTCGAAAATGTTTATAACTAACTTTTTAGACCTATGTATCCTGGTTATGCGTATAAAGTTTCATTAAAATCGGTTCATGTCTTTAGAAGAACAAGCACTTGAAAGTTTGTATGAAATGCCGTACGTTGTAAACGCTCTTAATGCCAATATAAATTTGTTTTCTCACCATCTGTATATTTTGTTAGTCTATGACCCCAGTCTGTTGTTACTCATGTCAACATAAAGAATACATGGCTACACGCCGAATACTTAAGTGCAGGTAAGTTTATAAGTCAAGTTTTGTCTGTCTGTTAACAAAATGGTGAGTGTCGAATAATTTGACTAAGTTTTCGCAGCTTTTCTTGCTTTTCAACTGTAATTCATGTTGGAATTTTTAGAAATGATGTTATTTGAAATACTCGATTCTCAATCTTCTTACTAATATTATGAACGTGAAAGTTTGTATGGATGGATGGGTGGATGGATGTTTGTTACTCTTTCACGCAAAAACTACCGAATGGATTTGGATGAAATTTGGCAAACATATGGTTTATAACCAGGATAATTTTTATCCCGATATTCCACCGGGATCGAAACTTATGCGGGTGAAACCGTGGGGCGCAACTAGTAAACAATCCATTTATTGCAAATGTGGGTAATTAATGAAATAAGTCTGGTCTATTAATAATTTAGTTGCATTTTTTATGTGGTTGCTTTAAAATAATACAAGTGTTTTAAAAAAGTCCTGAAAGAGCTTTTAATTTTCCTAAACAATTATTTTCAGATTTGTAAAGACAAGTGTTTTAATTATTGTAAGTAATTTAATGTTTGTGTCTTCGCATGGTAGGTACTCATTGGCGTCGATTCCCTTGTTCACAAACTAAACTAAATTTAAGTTCAGTGCATCTTTTTCTTTAAATTTCATTAAGAAAATGACAGAAGACAAATATTAGTTTAGTGCGTAAATTGACGTATTTTTAGTCGCCATGTTTTTAATCACGTCTAAGATGTCTATGGAGTATCTTAATTTGACAGGACTATACTAATATTTATCTTCTGTCCTTTTCTTAACGAAATAGAAAGAAACAGATGCACTGAACTTAAATTAAGTTTAGTTTATGAACACGGGAATTGGCGCCATTGTCAGAAATTGAAATTATTCATCACGAAAAGTACCCCCCCCCCCTCTCCTTCCTTGTTACATGGGACTTGAACATAACTGACGAAATGTGGTTGTCCCATAGGTACACCTCTACCTTACCTAATTGAATTCAGGCGTGATGTTACTGCGAAAAATAACTTAGGACGAATTCACCCACATTTCATACTAGAAAAAGTCTTATCCAGCCGATCGATTCTGTAAAAATCTCACCCTGAAAAGTTAGGTGAAGTGATCTTAGAGTGAGCTGCCAATAGTGTCAATCCCTAGCATTAGTTGGAATGACAGCCCACTCCACGCTCACTTCGCCTAAGTTTTCACGGTGAGATGGTTACAGAATCGCACTGCTGTTAATAAGTTTTTATTTTTTTACAGATTTTCCTTACCTTTATTAGAACTGTTAGACGACGTAACAGATAACTTGGGGTTGAAACAGGGCCATGGGATCTGAGTGCACACTTAGTATTTCGAGACATCGCCAAGCGGTTAGCCGAATCTTCACGTGACCTGGCTTATTTTTTGGCCAGAGAATCAGCATTGCCATACAACGTGGCAATGCTGCCAGCCTTTTGGGCACGTTTCCTATTGACAGCGATGCGGACGAATTTTTTGATGCCCTTTGAGTATTTCCCCTCCTTTTATATACTTGTACGAGTACATATTATTATTTAAGACTGCTAGCTTTTTAAATTATGTAACTACACTCGAGAGCAATGAATCCGGGTCACTTGAAGAATCCTAAAAATCTCGGAAACTAAAAATGCTAGGTTAATGCAATAAATTATATTTAATAGACATGTAATACTCCTTAAATGAAGTTATTAAAACTTCTTAGTTATTGTAAAGTTATATCATAAAAAAATCAAATTTGAAAAAGGGCCACTTTCGAAGATGGAACTACGAAATTACAGCATTTGGTTTTGCTTTTGTTTGTAATCTGTCATTTATGTGGGTACATAAACCATGTTGATAGTGCTCTATATTCATTATTCAAGCTGAAATTATGTCGCTTACGCCTGAAGAATGCACCAGAATACTTACAATGCTGGAAACCGGCCGGAGTCAGCGCGATACAGCCAGGACTGTCGGTGTGTCGCTGTCAACAGTACAAAGAGTTCTCCGAAGTTACGAAGAAACTGGTTCTAACCTACGCAGACCAGGAACGGGCAGAACCAGGTGTACCACAGCACGAGAAGACCGATACTTGGTGAACACCATGCTTCGAAATCGCTTTCTCACAGGAACTGAACTCACAAATCAGTTTCGACGCCTCGGAGGAAGTAACCCAAGTGCATGGACAGTAAGACGTCGGCTTGCTGAATCTAACTTAAAACCCCTTAGACCTGCAAACGGCCCTAAACTGGAGCGTGGGCATCGTATTTCAAGACTAAGATATGCCCAGAGCCACGTAAATTGGAGTATTGAAGATTGGTCAAAAGTTATGTTCTCCGACGAATCAAAATTTATGCTCTACAAGCACGATGGAAGACACAGAGTGTATCGAAGACCAGGGGAAATATTCAAGCAAGCATGCATCGAAGAAAAAGTAGCCTACGGTGGTGGGTCTGTACTTGTGTGGGCCGGAATTTCTTCTGAAAGTCGCACAGAGCTGGTGATCATAGAAAACGGCTCTTTAACTAGCGTAAGATATGTGGAAGAAATCCTCAATGATCACGTTGGTCCATTTATGGTCAATTTAGGTGAGGATGCTATATTTATGCATGAAAATGCCCGACCTCATACAGGTAGGATTGTGAATGACTACCTTCAAGAGATGAACATTACTCGTATGGAGTGGCCAGCGCGCAGCCCGGATATCAACCCGATCGAGCATGCTTGGGACGAGCTAGGCAGATGCGTAAAACAACGAAACCCTCCCCCAATCACGCTTCGTGAGCTCAAAATTGCTCTCACAGAGGAATGGGAGAATATTCCCCAAAATCGTATAAGGAACTTGGTGTACAGCATGCCAAACCGCGTAAACGCAGTAATGGAAGCACGAGGAGGCAATACGAAGTATTAAAATTCAAGAAAATCGTAATAAAGTTCAAAAATTTCATGTTTCCTATTTTTGTTTTAAGGAGAGATCAGCAGTTTTTTTCTTTATGTAATTTTGTGTTAATAAAATGTATGGTGACTCATATTTTTTTTACTTTCATTTAAGGAGTATTACATTGTCTATTAAATACAATTTATTGCATTAACCTATCATTTTTAGTTTCCGAGATTTTTAACATTCTTTAAGTGACCCGGATTCATTGCTCTCGAGTGTATTTTGTTACTTCGGTATAAATAAAAAAAATGCATTGCACTTAAGTATGGAAATTCCGTTCTCCTCGCGAGCGAAACCGCAGTAAAACCTTAGCACACATAAGCTACAAACTTAATCATATTCTTTATATAGAGCCATACTAAAAATGATGAATATTAAACTCATGCGCCTCTTAGGATTACTGACCGTATTTAATAACAATAATGTTACTCATTAAGTTTTGGATTTTGGTTGCTAAGGGTGCGCTCCAGTGGAAGCTATGCTATAGACTTTGGTATAAACGAAAGGGAGGACATAATGTCTAGTGATGTCTCGAATTGACATGTAATAGCTATAGGAGTTTGACGACACGGTTGGCGCAGTAGCTGAGCGAGCGACTGCTGCGCTGCGTGTCGCGCGTTCGATTTCCGCACGGAACAAATATTTGTATTGCCTACAGGTAGTTGTTCCGGGTCTGGCTGTTTGTGTATGTGAGTTAAAATGTTTGTAAACGCACCCACGATACAGGAGTAATTCCTAGTGTGGGGCACAGTTTAAAAAAAATAGTTTCTTGCCGGCTCTTCTCCATAGGAAACAAGCTTCTGACGTTTACAAATGAAGTGAAATGAACGAATGATGGTGAATGAAATGTATACAGGGTGACTTGTAATTTGACGTATTCCTTGTGCTTAATGCTTGTAAATGGGTCACACTATGACGTCCTGGAAGGAATACGTCAAATTACAAGTCACTCAGTATAGGTAAATAAATAGTATGTAGGTAAATACATACTATTTATTTACCATTTATTACTTGGATAACATAAATTTAATTAGTTACATAATCTTAATAATAAATACAAATTTAAATGGAATTAAAACTTTATTTACATTTCATCGAACTAACACTAATATATACTACCTATATACAATTATATACAAGTATATAATACGAAAAAATATAGAAAAAGGCAGGAGCTCATTGGGCATCAAAAAATTCGTCCGCATCACTGTCAATGGGATAGGTGCCCAAAAGGCTGGCAGCATTACCACGTTATTGGATGGCAATGCTGATTCTTTGGGCTAAAAATAGGCCAGCCTTCGATCTGGTCACGTGAAGAGTCAACCAACCGCTTGGCGATGTCCCGAAAAATTCGATGAGCACTCGGACCCCAAGGCCCTAGAGTTTCAACCCCAAACGGCTCAAACATATAGCTCCCAATAAGGTTGTTATATTTGCGCCGTTTGAGGTTTTCTGCTCCTGCAGCAGCCGCCCCAGCACAGCCCACCGTGCTAGGAAGGTGGGATGGCGCGAGTGTGTCGACACAACATACTTGGATCGTAGCTAAATAATAACAGCTGCATGGATCAATCGAAGTTTAATCTACGCTAGCCACGGTCGGTTCGTGGATGGGTGCAATCGAGACCCCTCCCCCTGCGTGCCTCAGAAAGCACGTTAAGCCGTTGGGCCTGGCTAATCGTAGCACTTTGACAGTCACCTGAAAACCTGACAACCAGCCTTACCAAGAGGTATCGCGTTACCCGGTACCTAAGTTGTGGAGGTCAGATAGATAGTCACTTCTTGTGAAATGAAATACTGGTATTCAGATGCATCCGGTTAGACTGGAAGCCGACTACAATATAGCTGGGAGAAGGTGGGCAGATGATGATGTACCTTTTTTTTTTTTGGGTGGGAAATCATCAAATGACCCCTCCCGCTCTGGGCTGAGCGGAAGGGCGTGTCAGACTTTTACTGACTAAAACCCACCCGTGTTCCTTCAGTATGATGATGTACCTACCTAAATATTTTTTGTTGTTGCTCAAGCAGCATTTTCTTTTTCATAAAAGTTGGGTTTAACAGTAATAATTATTTACGAGTCTATTCAGTAAGTCTCGATAACTTTACACTGACTTAATCACTGCTGGAATATCTTCAAATGTATTTAGGCAGGTAAAGGCCAGTGACCAACAACATTCAGTGTGACAATTCATTTTGACAGTTGACGTTCACTTTGATAGTTCAACAACATTCATTGCGTTGTTGTTAAGCAGACAGTTTTTTCGAACATATGCAACAATGGATTAGCAATATCCTTCAAAATTATTCCGATTGTGATTGAAAGTTTGTTACGCAATTATGTTGCTGTCAATTGAAATGAATCGCAAATTACTGCCCTCTTGTTCGGAGCTCATAACTTTGAAAATATATTATAGGTATAGCTTAGTATCGCATCCGTTTAGCTGTTAGTGGAATCAACCCTAAAATATTTAGGTAACGATAATTTAGTAAATTATTAGTGTTACGGTTTGTATGTGGGAAAATATTAAATATTTTAATTTTACTAAGGTAACATGTTTTCAAGGAATCATTATAGTTTTTATTTTATGATACCTATATTTTACGACATTAATTTTCATTCTGACTTAAGTGGTCTGACGTTATGGTTTTGGAAACTCCCAATAGGTTATGGTGGTCAGACATTCCTGTGAAAAAATTTTTTTTTTCAGATAGGTACCCACTATGAGCCAGCCATAATTACACACATTATAACATTATTGTATACAGATGTGATATACAGGGTTATTTGTAAAACACTAAAAACCTTGCAGGACTGGGGGGGTCTACTTCGAAGTGCAAAGTGTGAATGTTCGGATCGGACCGACACATGGCCGAACCGAATATTATTGAAAAATGCGAAAAAAGTTCGGATCGGCTCAGTTGGGTCGGGACCATAGTCAATATTCGAAAGAGCGTAGGATCGGGGCCGACCAAACCAAATAGTAACTTCGTAGCAGGAAACGGCCGAACATTTGGCCGATACTACTTCGGAGTAGACCCCTGGATTACTAACATCATAAACAACAACTTTGGTTCTATGACTTTTTTACAAAACATAATACAATTAACAAATATAAACCTTTAAGTTAAGATTTCGTTGTTCTATCGAACCCCCGCTCACCTTCGCTGCATTTTGTACTAGACACGGCAGTTTGAGATTTCTATTATATTCTACTAGCTGTTGCCTGCGACTTCGCCTGCGATCCAGGATGAAAAGTTCTTACCTAGGTCATAGTCTGTGTGCTAAATTTCATCTAAATCCGTTCAGCAGTTTTAGCGTGAAAACGTAAGAAACAAACAAACTTACTTTCGCATTTATTACTAGCAGCGCCCTGCGGTTTCACCCGTCTTTAAAATAAAACATCAGAACAACCATCTTTAAAAGAAACGCCACACAGCATAAAACATACTAGCTACGTACACAGCTGCACGTCATTGTCTAATTAATTAGGGACGTAATAATTATGGTAATTAGTAGATACTAAACAATAATACAGACATATTTCTTTGATTGCCACTGACGACACGCAACTTACTTTTAATAGAATATTTTTATAACGTATACGCAACGCATATCACGGCTCGGGAAAGGGGTAGGCAGAGTTTACAAAAAAACCTCGAAACTCAAAGCATTTATTTCAATTAAACCATACCGTTACCCAGGGGTATCGTATCTCAGTAACTGGGTTGTGGAGGTCAGATCTGGTCAGTCACTCTCTGTAAAATACTTACTGGTATTCAGCTGCATCCGGTTAGACTGGAAGCCGACCCAAAGATATTTGGGAAAAAGTGTTAAGGAAATATTGCATGGACCACAGGCATGGACTGCCTCTTTGTTCTCGTAGTCGCAAAAATGACAGCAGCGTATGAGTTCTGGTTCGATTCTCCTCGGTAGCAGCCCAGACTCTGGATTTTCAATTTGACCCAGTTAATGGTAAAAAAAATCGCCCCCATTACATGAAACTTATTCGAATGTTTTCTTTTTCTTATCCATTTAAATCACAGCTGCCTCCCACCATGAAAACAGACTCCCACGATGGCATTTTATATTTTAAATCTAAAAAAAAGTACCACATAGCATAAAATATGATTGAATTACAAAAAGTTTAAAACCTAGATCACCAATCATTAAAAATCAATAAAACAACGCCATCTACCGTCGAGTAGCGCAACCGCACACACCAGCGCTGTCACGGAGTGGCAATTTTAAGAACTAAGCGCCGTCATACATCAAAATAGCCTGCCTGTAACCATAATTGGTTCAATTTGCTTATTAAAATAGATTTATTTTCTGTTTACATTGTAATAAACTAATGTTTGTTTTACTAGCATAGTTAACTATTACGTTGCACGTTAATTATTTAGTTGTGATACTAAAACGGCGTTTTAGAAGCCAATTAATATTTTGCTCAGTCATAAATCATTTTATTTTGATGTTAATAGTGCTTATTTACTTTCATTAACCGTTATTTGGGTTGTTTAGGTTTATTTGTGTAATTTTTGGTTGTAATAAACCTATTTTTGGTTTGATAATAATCGTTAAAGCTCAAGAAAGCATAATTATTTCCTTGTAGGACGCACTAACTTCAAAGTTTATTTCGAAATTATTTACTACACTACAGTTTAAGCAGTTAAGAGGGAGGTATGGTAGCCAGTTTCACTAGCGATAAAATAATAGTCAAGCCTTACCAGAGAACGTATTTAAACAAACATTCGTCGTTCAGACTACTCGGTTCTTGAGGCCTAAAAAGGCCACTTTGGCAGAATCATCTATAATATAAAAATGAATCGCTAAATGTGTTGCTAAGCGAAAATCTTGAGAACAGCTGAACCGATTTCGCTAATTCTTTTTTTAGAATATTCCTTGAAGTAGGTACGAGGATGGTCTTACGGAATTTTTTTAAGAAAGTTGCTTCACGCGGACGAAGTCGCGGGCAAAAGCTAGTAATAGGATAAAAATATGAATCATATTAAAAATCGTAAAATGGTTACAAACTGACAATAATTCATAATATTATGATCTGTGTGCAATTCATATAACGCATTTTACCATGATTACCTGTTTGACAGTTTCGTATGGAAATTCTTAAAATGGTCCACCAATGTTTACACCAAATATGATTGATATAAATTGAATTGTAGGTGATTAAACTATTATGTGTAACCATATAACGAAAATAAGAGGCTAATGCTATGAGGTTAATGAGGCTGGGGCTAATGTTCTGCTGGGAATTCAGGAAATGAATAGTTTTTAGAGGTATTGCTTAAAGTGGCCTTTTTAGGACCCCTTTTCTCGAGTTGTAGAAGGCACTGATAGACAGACAGACGGAAAGTATGTACCTAAACATTACTTAATTTCCTATAGGATCCTTTATAAGTAGATACAGTAAAAAAACGGGTTGCACTCCGGGAGTGCCGGCAGAAGTGAAAACTTGAATATTAACGTTGTGCATTTTTGATATTTTGGAATGCTGTCTACTCTCCCTCCGTCTTACGAATTTTTGATCAGGTCACGTGTCCTGACGCGAGCCCCGTCTTACGAATTTTCGATCAGGTCACGTGTCCTGACGCGAGTTTTAACCCATCACAAAAAAAGTGCACAATGCCGCTAAAGAAGTTTTCATTAAAAAAAAAACGAGTGTGCACTGTTACTATGAATTCAGTACAATCATGATTCTGATTTTTTTTTATCGGTTATTTAAAAACATTTGCTCTGCTATACATTTTGACTACGTAGGTCACTATTCTATGAAACAGTTGATTTTTTTTTTTATAAGCGACTAAAAATTTCTACCCTAGGGCTAGAATCCCTAGGGTAGAAATTTCAGGTGCTGAATTCATTGGTTACAGTTGCGAACTGGTTAAAAATTGTTCTGTATTCCAAATATTATAGAACTGTAGTAGAGGTACCATCAAAAACAATTTATTTTAATAAAAAATAATTATTACGGAATCGTTTCACGTTTTTTATTTATATATTTTTTCCGCCTCACTTCGCTTGTGAACCAAAACTGACGCCCACTATTTCTGCCTTCTTAATTCGTATTGGGGTTTATCATACTACATTGATAGGCGAATATCTTATAATTACCAAAAGGTTTCCATGCCACAAACCATGCAGATCATAATCTCTACTGAAACTAAAGGTTAGTAGAGTCTAAAATCGATTGAGTTGCAACAAGTTGTTATTTACTTATCTCAGTCTATAAGCTGACCTGAACGATGCTCAGATATCTCTTGACGACCTAGAAGAGACCCGACTGGCTTGAATAACGACCAAACTCCAAATGTAATGTGATAAGGCTATGCAAAGACAGAGGCTATAAGCATAGCATTATTACCGTATAATATTTCCACAGCTGAGAGACAGGCCTCCTCTCTGTGAGAGGGAGTGGGCCGTAATCAACCACTCGGGCTCAGTACGGGTTGCTGGATGTCACATATATTACTTTAAATTTTCGGTTCTGGGACATGCCGGTTTCCTCACGATGATTTCCTTTACAGTTTTGAGCGAGCTTATGCATACCTAAAATAACGAATGAGGTAGGTATCTACTTCAAAAAAAGTGTCATAAAAATGAGGGAGTAGGAACGGCATTCGGCGTCAGCGTCCTATATTGTCAGCTGTTCATCTACACCTCGACATAAGATATCCTTGCATTACTCGTGCCACAAGAGAAGCTTTTACACAGAATGTCACGCAAAGCCGCCGTATAGACTAGTGGTGCAAAATAACAAATAAAATAAACTGACTTTTACGCCAAGAATTTGGCCTCCCAAATGTCGTGGCACCAACACACAGGGTCGAATTTGACCGAAATCCTATTAGATTCAAATATATTTTTGTCAAAGTGAATTTATTTTTCACATAAGGAATTTTTCGTAATAACATATTGCTATTGTATCTGATAATTTATATAAATTAAGAAGAACTTTTATCATCAACATCCACAGCACCACTTCACCCTTTGCTGAGCAATCCACACGTTCCTGTGCCAGCCTCATACAGGTTCTACCGGCAATGGTAACAATACCGTCCACCCATCTCGCCGCCGGACGACGGACGCTTTGTCTCCTAGTCTGAGTGCCACTCGGCCACTGCCTTAATTCACCTGTCATCACTGCACCTTGCCAGATGTCCTGCACAACTCCGTTTGAGTTCCATAACTGTAAAACGATATCAAAACTTTTGTCGCATAAACTCATTTGCTAGTTAATTTAACTGCAACCGGAGTTGGTAACACAGGCTTTTAGTAAAATGTTCCAATTAGAATGATTTTCATTTTTTACTACTTCATTTACAACTTCTTGCAAATGAAATAAACGGTCGACTTATTCGTTTTATTCAAGTTAAAGTATCATTGACTTACGACCAATGGGACCAACTTACGACCCACTTAGGTCCCTCTTAATGGCAAGCGATATCGCGGCAGGCCCAGGCAGAGATGGCGGGATGAGCTGGACTCCTTCAACAAGAACTGGTTCTTAGCAGCTTTGAACAGAGAGAAGCGGAAACAGAGGGAGAATGGAATATTATTATGAACTTAAAAATAAAAGATTGACTTATTTGAAGTTTTCCGTATTTACCGTCGGTGTTTCACAAATACAAGACCACAACACTTTAAGTTGCTAAGTTACTGAAAAAACTGAAGGTGAGAAACTTTAGTTTTTTTTTTAACATAGGGTATCAAAACTAAGTCCTAAATTGCCTGTAAATATTTATTGCTGTTTGGGAAGAAATAAAGGAAGTAGAAGTTAGGAGAGCTATGGAAACCTAGTTCTTTGCATGTTCTTCATAAAAGTGGTTGTACAGTTGTACAATCACTTTAAACAATTTCACCAACCAATTTAACCAGATTATGAGTTCATAATCAGCCCATAATGTTCCCACTACTGGGACACAGGCCTCTTCTCGGTGAGAGGGAGTGGGCCGTAATCCTCCAGACGGGCCCAGTGCGGGTTGGTAGATGTTCACATGTGTTCGAATTTTTGGTTCTAGGACATGCCGGTTTCCTCACGATGTTTTCCTTCACCGTTTTGAGAGCAGTGGTGATGAAATAATTTACACAAAGTAAAGCGGATGTCTGGGTTTGAGCCTACGACTTACAACTCGTAAGTAATAATGTAATAATTTTCACGGCGCAAGGTAGATTGTAGCAGGTCAGGGCCCGATAGGGCCGTTGCCTGCCGGGGCGGCGGGATCGTCCGAAAGGGTTACCGCTGCCCTGGAACAGAAAGGGCTAAGGAAGGAACACGGGTGGGTTTTAGTCAGTAAGAGTCTGACACTCCCTTCCGCTCCACCCAGAGCGGGAGGGGTCATTTGATGATTTCCCATCCAAAAAAAAAAAAAGGTAGATTGTAGCCGATCTCATTAATTTATGTACTTATAACAAACATCTTATACCTGTACCTACATTCGAAGCAAATAAAGTTCTGATTCTAAGTCGCGACTCTGGGCCAACACTGCTGTCATTGTTCAAGTCGGCCGTCGGTAAATGTTATGATGGGGAGTTAATTAGGTAGCCAAGTGTAAGTTGAATGGTTGATATTTGGTGATGAGAAAAAGATGCATCAGACTTGAAAACTAAACTAAATAATAATTTAATTTAATGTTTTAAATCATGCAAAATGTAAGAATATTTTTTCTGTCTGTCTCAAATAAATCTGCCTAGATTTATCCGAGCTATGCTGGCGTCGGCTTCCAGTCTAATCGGATGCAGCTAAATACCAGTATTTTACATGGAGCAACTGCCTAACTGACCTCCACAACCCAGTTACTGGGTAACACGATACCGCTAGGCAAGGCTGGTTGTCAGACTTTCGGGCTTCTGATTACCAGTAACGACTGTCAAAGATCTACAAAAGACAATCAGGACCAACGGCTTGACGTGACGGCTTCCCGAGGGACTGAGGGGTCTTGGTATGTGCAGATGGCCACCCGTCCACGGACCAACTGTACTACTATAACATTAGACGATATTGTTGAGAGTTTTACAAAAAGTAAATATTTGTACAATAATTATTTTGTGGGTAGATTTAAAAAAAACTACAAACAATTCAATGTTCGCTTGGTACATGTAATGGCTATTAATCTAACAACACGAGGCTTATAGCTACTAAACGTCAACTCTTCCAATAATTAAGTGGTCGCAATCAGCATATTGATAACATTTCAATAGTAAAACAACCCGCTTGTTTGTCGGTAGGTATGTAAGTATTAACATAAGCAGGAATCCTGAGGGTACCTACGTAAGTTGGCCCTGTCCTTGATCTCACTTAGAAATGTGACAGAAAGGTGGTAAATAAAATCATAACCCTCCTTTTGCTTTGCTGTAATCGGGTAGAAATTAGGTCTCCATCTATCTCCATCGTCTGTCTAGCCTTTTTGCAACTATGTTGGGGTCGGCTTCCAGTCTGACCGGATGCAGCTCAGTACCAGTATTTTACATGGAGCGACTGCCGCCTATCTGACCTCCACAACCCAGTTACTGGGTAATACGATTGGTAAGACTGGTTGTCAGACTTTCGAGCTTCTGATGACTCGTAACGACTGTCAAAGATCCACGAATGACAGCCGGGACCAACGGCTTAACGTGCTTTCCGAGGTACGAAGGGGTCTTGGTATGTGGAGATGGTCACCCATCCACGGACCAACCGCGGCAAGCGTAGCTTAACCTGATCGATCGACCCGTGCGGCTGTTATTACTTAGCCACAAGCCCCTCTTACTTGTCCAGGGATCTTGTTGTTGTGGGATGTCCAGGGATATTATTATTATTATTATTTATTATTACTAGCTTCTGCCCGCGGCTTCGCCCGCGTGAATGTCGGAATTTATCCCACGGGAACATGCTACCAGGATAAAAAGTATGTCCTTCCCCAGGATGCCATCTATCTCTTTGCCAAATCAGAAGTTCAGTGGTTTAGGTGTGAAAATGTAACATAGTTTCAAGTTCAAGTCCTCTCCTTGAAAATCGAATTACCCCTTTTTGCCTCGTCAGGGGTCAATTCCCGACAACTTTACATACTTATCATTAATTATTTTCTGTCAAAAGTATTAATACTAAGTTTCGAGTTAATTGGACCACGCATTTAATTACTTCCACACAAACTTCAACACCCCTATATCCCCCTTTGAGGGGTAGTTTTGAAAAACTTATAATAATAAACTTTATTACTTACTTAGGCGAGCATTCTTGCGAAGTTTCAAGTTTATTAACTAAATGAATAAGATTTTTCATATGAACTGTATGGGCTTTTCATCCCAACAGGGGTGGAGTTTAAAAAAATCGTTTGGGATGTATTCATGACTTGACTCAAAGATTATTTATACTCATTTTCGAGTCAATCAAACCATGCAGTAAAATCCTCGCCTGTAAAATTGACAACCCCTTTTCAACCCATTAGGGGTAGATTTTCGAAAAACCCTGATACATGGTATTCTTTATTTTTGGTCTTAAGTATAAACACTGAATTTCGAGTAAATCGGACCGCGCATTCAAATTCTTCCACAAAAAATTCAACGCCACTATATCCACCTTTGAGGGGTAGTTTTGAAAAACTTATAATGATTAACTTTATTGCTTACATAGGCGAGTATTCATGCCAATTTTCAAGTTTATTATCCTAACGAATAAGATTTTTCATATAAACTGTATCCCCGCTTTTCACCCCAACAGGGGTGGAATTTTGAAAAATCGTTTGGGGTGTGTTCATAACTTGATTCAAACATTATTTATACAAATTTTCGACTTAATCAAGCCACGCTGTAAAATCCTCCCCTGTAAAATTGACTACCCCTTTTCAGCCCGTCAGGGGTAGATATTAAAAAACCCTGATACACGTTATTCTTTACTTTTAATTTTAGGTATAAATACTAAGTTTCGAGTAAATTGGACCGCGCGTTAAAATTCTTCCATACAAACTTCGAAACCCCCCAATCCCCTTTTAGGGGGTACTTCATGAAAACAAAAAATGGCCGACTTCATAATTTACTTAAATCAAGTTTCAAGTTTATTAACTCAAGGAATAAGATTTTTCATACAAATGAAATCCCCCCATTTCACCCTCTCAGGGGTGGAATTTCGAAAAACCCTTTCTTAGTGGATACCTACTCTTCACTAAAAACACACCCTCCAAATTTCATGAGTCTAGGACCAGCGGTTTAGGCTATGCGTTGATGTCTCAGTCAGTCAGTCAGTCAGTCAGTCAGTCAGGACTTTGAATTTTATATATATAGATTACTTAGTCAAAACACACAGGTCTCCTATCTCCTATATAAAAAAATTTGTATATAAGTAGTTTATCAGCCATCTTGTTACCATAACACAAGCATTAGGTTGCTTAGCTTGGGACAAATGGTGCTGTGTGAAATGTCCAGGGACATTATTATTATTATTATTATCTATTTATGATTATCCTTTGGCTAAAATAAAGTTACCAAAGGAGATAAGTAACCAGGGTCGTCGGATATAATTGAAGTTTAGTAAGAAACCGATGGATGTTTCCGAATGAAATTTAATTTGATAGGTAAACAGTATGTTTTTTATTAATTAAATTAAATTTTATTCAAAAACATCCATCGGTTTCTTACTAATCTTCAACTACATATATCCGATGACCATGGTTCCATGGGACTTAAAGTAAACGCAAAATGTGAGTGCACTGAACACCTCTGCCGTACCCTTCGGGGATTACAGGCGTAATGATATGTCATCTTTGTTTGTCTTATAAGCTTAAGACCAGAACTTTGTATAGACCGGAAAAATGTACCAACAGATGAATAAGAAATTGGCCCATGTATGTTTGTATGTGTTCCTTTTGCATCAGTACGTACAGCCTTATTGAGAGAGAACGTTTCCTTCCGTCCATTCTTCAAAGTTAATCGGTTAAGCAACTATGTATGCTCGTCGGCTGTTTTTTTTTCTGTTTGACATACTTATGGGGCTTGTGGCTAAGTAATAACAGCCACACGGGTCGATCAATCAGGTTAAGCTACGCTTGCCGCGGTTGGTCCGTGGATGGGTGACCATCTTTACATTATCAACACCCCTCCGTGCCTCGGAAAGAACGTTAAGCCGTAGGTCCCAGCTGTCATTCGTGGATCTTTGGCAGTCTTTACGACTCATCAGAAGCCCGAAAGTCTGACAACCAGTCCTACCAATCGTATTACCCAGTAACTGGGTTGTGGAGGTCAGATAGGCAGTCGCTTTATTTAAAATACTGGTATTCAGCTGCATCCGGTGAGACTGGAAGCCGGCCCCAACATGGTTGGGAAAAGGCTTCTTGCATCTTCATCAACAACAGCATGCCAACCAGCAACCAACAACCAACCAGCCAGCCAGCATGCCAACCAGCATGTCAACTATTTCTTATTGTTTTATTTTCTTTCTTTGTTCTTTTGTGCGTCATGTTTACCGCAAATAAACGTATTTTCTTTCTTTCTTTTCTTTCATCAGCATCTGCTGATGAAGATTTCCGTGTCCTGTTGATCCGTGATCGGTTGCGTAAATTACAAACTTGCCGTTTTTCTCTATAAAAAGAAACTATGGTCCTGGCATGGAACCAAGACAGTAAAATGGACTTCAGGAATAAATTCTCATAAAAAACATGTTGTATTGTTTAACCCTATTTGAAAAAGGAAAAAATACAATAGGTAGTCTTGCTTGAACTTTCCTCCCTAACCTATGGCAAGTGCATCCCTGCACAAATACCGTGGGACCTACCATTTGACACACGCCATTTCGTGTGGAGCGAGACAGAAGACATGCTGTCTCTTTCACCATCTATTTCTATTAAGTACATAACATCAATACAGGTATGGGGCATGCAAGAGTTTTGAAAGCATACCTATGTCTGGATTTATGGAGTAATTTCGTTCATTTGTCTTGCTTTTTCAGTCGGTTTCTAAATGCAGTTACTTTTTCTCTCGAATCTGCCCGAACTAAATAAAAATAGCTCCGTGGTAGAAATGTTAGCCAGTCAGACAGGTGGTTGTGGGGCTGACTGTGCAGGGTGCGCCAGACGTAGATTAAAGTACCATCACAACTCGTGGATTCTATTTTATCGTAGTATTTATGTGGCTAAAGATTTGTGTCTAAATAATATATTGAACACGGAGTGACTGTAAAAGTCTGTTGAGAAAAATGTATATGGAAGTGTCCATTTAAAAGAGTTCTTCACAACCCAGTAACAGTAGTGCACATAGGTAATCATAATCAAAGAATTGTTTGATACTGGGGTCTACTCCGAAGTGCAAAGTGCGAATGTTCGGATCGGACCGACACAATCATGGCCGAACGGAATATTATTGAAAAATGAGAAAAAATGTCGAATCGGCTCAGTTGGGTCGGGACCATAGTCAATATTCGAAAGAGTGTAGGTGGTAGGTGTAGGATCGGGACCGACCGAACCAAATAGTAACTTCGTAACAGGAAACGCCCGAACATTCGGCTGATACTACTTCGGAGTACACCCACTGAACTGTTTCAGATGCTGTCTTTGCCCAGTACACTTGGCTCTAGTACTCAATCTTCATTCGACTCAGTCTTGGCTGGGCATAGGCCTCTACCAATTTACAACACAACAACTCGTCCTCCGCCTCGCCTCCAGTCTGCCAGCCACCTTTTTACGTTCTTCAGTCCAAGCAGCTCTTTGGCGTCCCACACTACACTTCTTTACAAATTAGCAGTCTTATATAGAAGAAAAAAAAATTGAATTTACTCTCAGCAGAAGATATACCTATATTCCTCGAACGTACGTGCTAGAAAAGAATTCACAGAAAAAGTGTATCAAAATATTTCTTGATTCTTTTTTGTTCACACAATAATTGATTACATTACACTGCATATAATTAATCGTAATTAATTTGCATGTAAGGGTAGGAGTCGGTTGGAGTGGTATGCTAATGAACACAGTGGTCGTCAACACAGTGGTTTCAAAAATCTTGCTGATGTCCTAGAAAGTCCTTGGGTATCGAGTATCGAGTTTAGATAAGTAGTAGTAACAGTGACACATAATCAGCCTTTATTGTTCCCACTGCTGGGACACAGGCCTCCTCTCTTCGAGAGGGAGTGGGCTGTAATCTACCACGCGGGCCCAGTGTGGGTTGTTAGATGTCACATGTCTTCGAATTTTTGTTCTAGGATATGCCGCGATTTCGTCATGACGATAAGCCGTCGTTTCATGTAAAATACTGGTTTTTAGCTGCATCCGGTTAGACTAGAAGCTTTTTTTTTTTTTTTTTTTGTGGATGGGAAATCATCAAATGACCCCTCCCGCTCTGGGTGGAGCGGAAGGGAGTGTCAGACTTTTACTGACTAAAACCCACCCGTGTTCCTTCCTTAGCCCTTCTGTTCCAGGGCAGCGGTTAACCTTTCGGAAGATCCCGCCGCCCCGGTAGACTAGAAGCTGACCCCAACATAGTTGTAAAAAGGTTAGGCAGATGATGATGCTAGAAAAAAATCCTTGCGGCCCTAAGCGCGCTCGCACACGGCGTATTAAATCTTGTTGGTTCTATACAAACAGTCATTTATTTATTATTTCGCCGAGTTGTATTACCTACGTTGTGTAGAACTTGTGCGTTCATACATTTGATCTCTACTGTTTCATTTACCTCCTACAACAGTCTGCCACCGACTGCATGTCGTCTGCGAACTGCTTTCAGGTTGACAACAGCTGGTATAAGCAGATATATAGCATTTTTCCATCGAAACGTTACTCTGTTTTTCTGGCAACATTATAAGTTATAGCCTGGTCTAATTGTTTTGTAATTTGAGGAGTGTCAGCCAGGAATGGACCACCGACAGTCAAGTCTCATGCATTGCAAAATCTACCTATATGACTTGTAATTTGACGTATTCCTTCCAGGACGTGATAGTGAGGCCCATTTTTCTAAATTTATTACTTTAACATACATACCTACTTATTAATAATTACATGCGTGACGATAAAAAATAGTGGCCCAGCGGCATCAGTAACAGGGTTCTTCAAGCTTCCGGTGGTCAGGGCTCTAGAGAGAGCACCCTGCTGACTATGCGTGTGGTGGGAGTACTGCTTGCTGAATCAAGCCCTTGACCCATCTGGGCATAAGAGCCACCTGAGGTGTTGATCGAGGCTCTCTGCTATTAGGTCATCTACTGTAACGATTATCGGACCAATGATTAATAAGCATATTCATCTTATAATACCATTTTTCAATATGAATCGCAGAGCAAACAAATGACCGGTCGTTATTTTCCCAATCGCACTCATAGATGGCGCTGGCTGCCCACTCAAATGTTTTGTTCAACGCGCAAAGGTAACATTTGAATCATCCTAAGTGTTGAATAAACTTTTTGTTACAATTAAGACCATAACGGTATGTTTGATTGTACTATTAAAGTGTAATAAGTAGTTTATTAAGTATTGTTATTATTTTGTATTGAACTAATTTGATAATACCTACTTAAATTTTTTTGGTTGATATATTGGCAATTTCAATTTAAACTTATTTATTGAAAGAACTAATGTTAGTAGATGATAGTACAGTACATACTTTTATATAATTGTTATTGCACGCAGTTTATAATTATAGTCAACATTATGTAAGTATGATAAAATCTTCACAACTTTTTAACATGGTCACAGTTTCGGTGCGTAGAAAATCAAAATCAAGAATCAGTTTTATTCAAACTTGGCTGAGAATCAACACTTTTTGAGCGTCAATATGACATAAGACTGTCCCTCAAAACACCAGCCCTTTACCACTTCCTAGTGCTTTAGCTGGAAAGAACAAATGGCTCAACAAACTCAGCAGCAGATATCGAAAGTTACCCATGGGTGCTGGCGTTATTACAGATTGGCTGGATGAGATATTTCAGCTTCATTTCTAGGATAACAACGCACCAGCAATACCTCTGCCCCAGATCCAAATGTGCGTCTCCCGAACCCCTGTTAGAAGGGAAAGAAAATACGTTTACTTGCGGTAAACATGACGCAGAGAAAGAACCACACAAAAAAAGAACAAGTTGGGGGAATATATGCGTCACATCCCCGCAAAACGGCCATCGCTCAGTATAATGCTAAGACCTTATGCGAGACAGAGCCCCAGCGCTGGTTTTCAGCAACAGCCGGCGTTGACGTGATGACGTCAATTGACGTCAATTTCGAATTTTGAAGACTATGTCTTGAGGACTTAAAAGTAACAGGGGACCCACTTGTGAGAATGGGTTTCCTACACAAGCAACCATCTTCGATCGCATAACGCGAGCCCATCCAATAAGAAAAAAACATAATTTTTCGCGTATCACTCTATGGTTTTATAAGATCAAGAGTTCAAGGCAATCAGAGCAGAGGTCGAAGCCACTAATTACTCCTCCCAATCAACTCCTGCTGACTCCACACAATGATAGCGTGATATTACAAACATCTTCAATCAAAGCGTCTTATGAATCAATTTCGTTTGCACCCCTTTTCCTGTATCTAAGGTCAAATGGAACGCACGATCTATTTTAAATTCTATCACTTACAGAACAAAGTTTCATATCCTATGTCAATTTCCCCTAAATTGATGATGATGAAGGTCTTAAGTGCGTTGAAATTTGATGAGTTATTTTAAGTTTTATAAAGAGAAGTTAGAGTGGATTTTTGTGTGTGTGATTTGGGTAAAAATTCAAGTGCACTCAATTTGAAAGGAAGGCTCAATTAGAGCCAATTCAGTGTGAGTTAGACAGACAAGTTGGTGGGATTTCGGCGGTCATACTACTGAGGTCGTTTCTTCACGACCATTTCGGATTTGGGCATAGGCAGACATTTTTTTAAATTGTAGTTTAGCAAAAGTTTCTTTACAGAGTGGCAGGGACATGGATTGTATAAAATCAAGTATTTTCTAACTGAACAGACAGCTGTGGGGAGTTTGTTTCACCACTTCTTCCCAGCGAAAGCACTAGGAAGTGGTGAAGGGCGGGCGTTTTGGGGGACTGTCTTTTGCAATTTTGACGTTTGAAAAGTGCTGGTTCTCAGCCTAATTTGAATAGTTTTGATTTTGATTTTGACAACCTGTCACCATGGATTTGGTACATGATTCTGAATTCGTTGAACATTTTTCATCTGTTATTAAAAAAAAAATTGTTGTTCCATACATTTTGACCGCGTAGATACTGCACTTCTGTATGAAACAGCAGATTTTTTTGGATAACCGACAATTAAATCGTAAACAACAAATTACCCAACCGAGAATACCACCCTCTCAGAAATCGAGCCACACACTAAAAAGTAACAGATGCGATAATACCTATTAAATTGGTTTCAATTCTTCTCCAAAAGGACTCTTGAAAATTCAACTGCCATACCAACTTAATCACACAGTCCAATACCACCTTATGACTTTTGGAATTAAGGCTATTTTTGTTTGACACAGTTGGTTGTCTTATCATGGTTTTTGTTAGAAGTATGTCGTCAACTTGAACTCAGTTAAGAGTCCTCAGTGTATTAAAAAGTATTCAATGAATGTATTAAGTACTGTTTTGTGTGTCAGCTCAATTATAGGGGTAGGCAGAAGCCTAAGTGGTTATGTGTCTTTAATTTGAAGATTATGAAGTGATTTTTCAAAACTCTTTGTCAGATAGGTAGGTCCTGGTGGTAGGTACTCTATTATGATGAAAATGTTTATTAACTACTAAAAGGGTGATCACCATTGTATTAATGAATAATTAGCTGTAGTAGAGTTTCTTGTAAATAAAATGCAATAAGATTAAAAAAAATTGTCACAACTCGGGATTCGACCCTAGGACCTCATGCTCTGTAGCCGTATAAACTTGCTTCTAAAGTATAAGTAGTAGTAAGTAGTAAGTAAGTATGAAGCAATCCTTCACAACAATAATATTCATAAAGAAAAAAAATATTTTGCAAATTCAATAGAAAATCCAAACTTCTATGCCCAAATATAAGGGCGTGTACACTTCACGTAAAGCCGGGCCACACGAGGTATTATTTGCAAAATATTTGTTAAGGCTTATTGTACACAGCGGGGTGTGTTGCACTTTTGTGGATGAAGAGCGGTGCGCACGGGTTGACTTCTTTACATATCCTTTTCTATTATATTTTTTACACGTACGTAAGTTTGTAAGTACTCATTACGGCGCCGGCTGTCGCTGAAAACCAGCGCTGTGGTCTTGCATAGGGTCGCAGCATAATGCTGAGCAATAGGCGTTTTGCGTGGATGTGACGCATGTTTCAACCATTTCTTATTGTTTTTTTTGTGTGTTTTATGTTCTTTTTTGCGTCATGTTTACCGCAAATAAACGTATTTTCTTATAACCCATAAAAGCTTACAACTGGGCACCTTTTCTTAAATTTAATGTAATATCCACGTGTGATCATCACTGATGGCTTCTAGGTCCTTCCTTTGTTCGCTTCACTGGTGTAATCAGTGTTTACAGTTCAACTTTAAATTTACCTACAAGTGCAATCCCTTTCATTTGGTCAATTCGACAATATCTGACCTGTCATTGTCTTATTATTTCTTTTTTATAAAAATCGTTTAATTAGCAGCAGATATACGGTGAAAAAAACATAATCTGATCCGGTAGATAACTAACTAGGCAATTCTCTCCTACGGAATCAATTATTCTTTCAAAGGGACCAAAACAGCTCTTCTATCTAGTCCACCTTCTCTTTCTAAAATATTCTAAGTATTTGGAACATGCACAGGACATAAAAAAAAAATAACGAAAACACAAAAAAAAACCAAGGCCAAAAAAGATACTAGAGATAAGAGCTTTTTTGGCCTCGTCCAAGAATTAAAAATTTTATTTATTTACACACTTTTATTTACATTTTATCGAACTAACACTAATACATACTATATACAATTATATACAAGTATATGTATAATACGAAAAAATATAGAAAAAGGCAGGAGCTCATTGGGCATCAAAAAATTCGTCCGCATCACTGTCAATGGGATAGGTGCCCAAAAGGCTGGCAGCATTGCCACGTTGGATGGCAATGCTGATAAACTCGCACAAGTATATTTTGCATTATTGTGTTATTTTTAAATGAAAAAAATTTATAACTGTTAGTATTTCCTGCAAAATGCTGCAATCATAAAAAAATAAATACCGCAGCGCTGGTATTTAGTAGCTAACAACAAAACCACCTAGTGTGTATAAACCAACACAGGTAGCTGATCGGATGAGCAACAAAAGTGCTCACAATAAGTGCAGTGAAGCCGCATTGATGCTGTGAGCCAAGCATTCAATGTGCTTGTGTGACCGATAAGGGTTTACTTACGAAATGGACACGATGCTCGTAGATTTTTAACATGACATATCATATCCACGTCTGTATTCCCCGAAGGAGTAAGCAGAGGTGTACCTACAGCTGGTATCAGAAAGATGTGGTCAAAATTAAGTGTGTGGTCATAATCATTGACGGCACGGTTGGCGCAGTGGTTTAGCGATTGACTGCTGCGCTGCGTGTCGCGGGTTCGATTCCCGCACGGAACAAATATTTGTATGACCTACATGTATTTGTTCCGAGTCTGGGTGTTTTTCTTTCTATAATATGTATGTATTCAAAAAAAAAAAAAAAATTGTATTTAAGTAGTTTATCAGCCATCTTGTTACCATAACACAAGCATAAGGTTGCTTAGCTTGGGATAAATGGTGCTGTGTGAAATGTCCAGGGATATTATTAAAAAAAAAAAAAACAGCTTATAATGTTCCCACTGCTGGGACACAGGCCTCCTCTTCGAGAGGGAGTGGGCTATAATCTACCACGCGGGTCCAGTGCGGGTTGGTAGGTGTCACGTATCTTCAATTTTTGGTTCTAGGACATGCCGGTTTCCTCACGATATTTTCATTCACCGTTTTGAGAGCAGTGCTGATGAAATTATTTACACAAACTAAAGTAGGCTCACGACGCAGATGGCTGGACGAGCTTGACTCCTACCGTGACTGCCCGGCACTCGCACGAGACAGAATTGTGTGGAAAAGGGAGAAGAAGGCCTTTGCCCTGCAGTGGGACAGTAGCGGCTAGTTAGATTTAGATAGAAAGCAGGCCTGCCTGGGTTCGAACCTTTCATCTACAACTCGTAAGTCGAGGTAATTTCTACTGCGCCAGCATTACTCGTAGTAGCAGTCTATGAGTATTATATCTACAAATTCTCTTGTTTGTCTAACCCCTGTATCGAAGCTAAAACCAAAACAATCCACACCACAAAATAAGCCATATGTTCAATACACTATTTATTTATACACAATAATAAATATTATTCGGAACAGATTATGACGGGTTAACAAAAAAATAATACAATAATGCTTTCTAATCTGTTGTGCACCAAAGGGTTTGACCCTTTGTGATCGCGCCCTTCAGTTTAGTATATTATAGACAGATTTTGACATAATTCCACTTGGTTTGTTACGAAAAATGTATTTTGAAAATAATGTATTGTTAGTGAATAGTAAGAGATGCCGACTTGGCTCCTTTTCAAACCCAAAAATGTCAAGTTGAATTACCTAAACCATTGACAGGTACTTTTGAATTGTCAAAGAGTCGGTCAGTTGGTCAGGAGTTATGGTTCGAGTATCGATACATAAGTGTATGATCGGTACACCTTAGAGATATGTAGTCAGCCATGCTATCAAACAGCTGACTGGCCCATCTTCTTACTATGAAATCAGCCTATAATGTTCCCACTGCTGGGACACAGGCCTCCTTTGTGTTACAGGGAGGAGGCCTGTGTCCCAGCAGTGGGAACATTATAGGCCGATTATGCTTGACATGTGTAAACAATAACAAAATCCTTTTAAAGAGAAAGAAGTTTGCCTTATGAAATAAGCATCACCTTTGTACTTATTTTTCTGTTCTGTTCTTTTTTTCTGTTTATGTCGTATGTGTGTACATAAACTGTAAAATAAATAAAGAGACTCAAAAGCAAATATGGTCTCAAAAAAAAAAAACATTTAGTCATCAAAAATTAACCTTCAAACAAAACGAACCGACGACCTTTGAAAACCCAAAACAACTGATGTATCACTGCCTCAAGATAAACAAAAAAAAAAAAAAACAAGAAAATAATACAAATACAAAAACGCAATGACACGGAATCGAATCCGGGACCGGAATCACACATCTTCTGTAGATGCGATTCTTTTGTTTTGCACTCGACAAACTAAAGAATTTATTAATATTGAATTTGGACAAAAACACGACCTTGGTTTGGTGTGTTCCTATTGTAACTTGGGAATGAGACCTGCCCAACTATTCAGTAAAAACGTAGGTGAAGTGAGCTTGAAGTGAGCTGTCATTCCACCTGATGCTTAGGAATAAAGGACACTATTGACAGCTCACTTCAAGGTCACTTCACCTAAGTTTTCACGGTGAGATATTTATAGAATAGCACTGTGATCGCCCCAGCTAGATGGACGGAAGACCCAAAGAAGGTGGCTGGGACAGACTGGATGCGGAAGGCGGAGGACAGGGTGTTATGGCGCAGTCTGGGAGCGGCCTATGTCAAGCAGTACCACAGGCTGAGTTGATCCAGGGCGGCGGGATCGTCCGAAAGGGTTACCGCTGCCCTGGAACAGAAAGGGCTAAGGAACGCAGGTGGGTTTTAGTCAGTAAGAGTCTGACACTCCCTTCCGCTTCACCCAGAGCGGGAGGGGTCATTTGATGATTTCCCTTCCTCAAAAAAAAAAAAAAAGGCTGAGTGATTGACTGTGATCCCTTCGAAAAATACGAGTAGGTTTTTGACACTACACTTCCACTAATTTGGGCAGATTTAATAAGTGTGTTAACTGAACTTAGGTTAAAATTATTTTTGAGGATCGAAAACTTGTCCTCTTGTTTGTAATTTCGCGTCTTTACCGTTCAACTATTGTTACCACTCACCAATGCAGTTTTAATTTCAGTGCAGTTAAAATAAGTGAGCCTGAAAACCAAACTTGACTTTAATATGGTTTCCTAATGGCATCGAGTCGCCTTCCAGACTAACCAGATTTCTAGATACAGTTGAATATCAGTGTTTCATCCAGCCTACATTAACCAATGAGAAGTGCAATCATCATCATTATTTCAGCCGAAGGACGTCCATTACTGGACATAGGCATCAAGCACCTCCACTTCGACCGGATCTGTGCTTCTCGCATCCAACAGGAAGTGCAATATACTGAGATTAAACATTAGTCAGGATTTAAAGTACTGCCACAGTTCACCATTATACCAACCGGGGTCCATCTTATCATTTGCCTAGCTTTTTCACAACTACATTAAGATCTGCTTCCAGAGTTCCAGACTAACCGGATGCAGCTGAACACCAGATTTCTTTTACATGGACCGACTGCCTATCTGACCTATACAACCCAGTTACTGGGTACCAAGATAGTCCTTGGTAAGACTGGTTGTAAGACTCATCTACTACACAAAATCGTGATGTTTATTTTATCCTCATTCATTTCATTCACAACCTCCAAAGTGGCGCACACCAACCCAGCTTCCTTGGCTTTCCGAAAACCGATTCATTCTGCGCCTGGGCTGATAAAAAAGACATTTCTATATATCGCGGAATCATCAAAAACAAATTGAAGCTGCTACCGAGGCGGAAAGGTTTCTTGTTTTTTGTTTTAACACCGTTTGGGTTCCGTAGAGGTCAGTGACGGTGTACCTATTGGTTATGGTTGAATGAGTTGGAGATTGATACTTGAAGGTCAATTCCCGTAATTAAAAACGTTCAAAGTCTAGTCGCAATATCATCTCAGCGAGAATCAATGTCAAAAACTTGTCAAAAATGTAGGGAAATTAGAGGTATTTTTGACAGATTGATAAAATTTACGAAAGGTGGAAGAATATAGGGCAGGCCTTTGCCCAGCACCACTGCTGGTCAAAGGCCTGCCCAATATTCTTCCAGGCTTAGCAAAATAGGCTAACGAAAAAAAAAAAACTTTTGAAAGTCTCAGTTTCAGACGTAAATCTGCTGTCTAAAATTCTGAACAAGTTTTCGGTCAATGAGTATGTCAGTATGTCTGGACTTTAAAAGAGACTGTGACCTCTGAGTTTGTTTCGGCCTTTCTTCTCAGACTAGTCAGATAGGAAACGCCGACCTCATCTAGTTTTAAAATATGATTGACGTGTAAAAGTGTTTGTACAAACCTACTTACAAAATAAATCATTTATCAATGTATCGTCTGTCTTGAAGCCTGATCCGATTAGTAAATATGCTATCAAATCTTCTCTGTTAAGATGTTGTTGTTTATTAAAGTTGTCGACATAAGATGTGATGTCATTTGATACCTAGGTTTTAAGACCCAGGCAGAAGGGAGGCAGGGCAGGGCGGCAGGGGTCCGGGAGTTGAGAGAGCTGATAAGCTGTAATAAAATAAATTAATTTAAGTTAGCTAGTGATAGTTTAACAACCAGTCTTCCAAAGGGGTATCGTATTACCAAGTAACTAAGTTGTGGAGGTCAGATAGGCAGTCGCTCCATATAAAATACTGATATTCAGCTGCATCCGGTAAGACTGGATGCAGACCCCAACATGGTTGAGAAAAGGCTAGGCAGATAATGATGAGTGATAGATAAATCGTTTATTTGGTGCATACAAAAACACGATTGAATAATAACTAATTACATTAATGTTAGGAAATATCTACAAGGTGCCAATCCTACAAAAATTATAAACGCAAAAGTTTGTGAGGATGGATGGATCTTTGTTACTCTTTCACGCAAAAACTACTGAACGGATTTTGATGAAACTTTACAGTACTAAAGTTTATACATTAAAATAACACATAAAATACTTTTGATCCCGATATTCCTACTGGATCGAAACTTATGCGGGTGAAACTGCGGTGCGCTGCTAGTAAACCAATAATGAAGTGTTGTCTGCCACCTTCCAAAAACATTGTTTACGTTCATTTCCTTCATTATGAGATCTGCATGATCACCAGCGCATTCTGACGGCCTAGACAAAGTGACATTCTATGAGCGATAACGATGATAAAGGGAAATGTATGGGACTGGCATGAACTACCGAAAAGCTTATGTCAATCCTGTTGAAAGTCGTAGAAATACGAAACGCTTTGGAAGCGCCCTTCTCTTCTTGGCAATCTAAATGGAGTCAGCCCAGAATTCGGCTACGTGTCTGGCGCCATCACCAGCGTCCATCAGTTCCTGTAACGTGCAGCTGGAGACAGGACACGCAGGACACGATATTAAGTGACCCATGGTTTGTGGAACAGCACCACATTTGCACTCCAAGGCGGAGTCGTCTATGAATCTCTACCTGAACAGGTTTTCCTTGTTTCGGCCAACCTGGATCCGGAGTCTGTTCAAAGACTTCCAGGTTACCTAAGGCAACTCACCGCTTACCACTTGTCTAGACTCTCTGGACATTCAGCTCCACTACCGAGTCTGTTCACTGGCTAATATTTTCACCACGACATAGCTATTTTCATATAGCTCACACCGGATACGAGAATCACCCTCGTCATTCATGTAATCCTCGATATAACTCAGATTATACTTACATTTTATACTGAACCTCCCGAACTAAAGGCAGGGTCACACCTCTCCATTTTCGGGTTGTCGCGATTAGGTCGGTGGCACAATGGGAGACAGCGGGGCGCCAGATTATCTGACACAATGCTAATGTGCTCAGCGGGTGACGTGTGAACAGCGCTTTAGGGTGTGGTGCGAGTTGTAGGCAGAGAGCGGTGATGAAGTAGTAAAGCCTGCGAAACACTGTTACAAAATACCTTCTATTTGATAAGTTATTAGGTTTAAAATAAAGATGAATATTGGAAAAATGTCTCTTGTCGCTCACCTTTTCGGACTGAGTAATAAAACGTGGTAAAGGAAATCATCGTCCATACATTTTTGGGCTAAATAGTATTGAAAAAACACTTCCAAACTAAACATATCTTACGGAATATAACTTTTTTTGGGTCTGGAATTTTCATATTTTATTTTCTCCATGTTCCTTGTTCTGGACAAATGCAAACCACTAAGGCCAATTATTAAGGTAGAATTTTTTTATTGTTTTCTGGGTCATCAGGTTCAATCGGCCCTCGGGTAACCAATGTCATTAGGTTTTTATAATTTGGAAAATTCTCCAGATCTGTCCTATGAGGCGTGTTTGTATCTTAATCAAAACTGACAAAATGGGTACACTAGAAACCTAGGCAACCAGATAGTAACTAATTACATGCATGTTAGGAAATAGCTACAAGGTGCCAATCCTAATAATAATATAAACGCGAAAGTTTGTGAGGATGGATGGATGGATGTTTGTTACTCTTTCACGCAAAAACTACTGAACGGATTTTGATCAGTTATATAGCTTATACATTAGAAAAACACATAGGATACTTTTGATCCCGAGATACCCACGGGATCGAAACTTATGCGGGTGAAACCGCGGGGCGCTGCTAGTAAACCAATTATAAAAAGGCGTGTTTGTATCTTAATCAAAATTGACAAAATGTGGGTACACTATAAACCTAGGGGAATACAAGCATGTTATGTTACAAAAATAACTTTATTCATTTTCAAATTTCTATCGCTTCTACCCGCTCCCGCTACATCTCATGCCTTGCCCCTACCAAAAAGGACGACTCTTGATCTTTTTACTTTATAATGCAGTGGCACTAATGTTAGTCGCGTCCCACTGCGCCGCGTATTTATAGCATTGTGTGTGATATGAACATAATAATGAAGAGAGAATTAGCTACGATTGAGTTTTAATTCAATGTGGACAACGCCCTCTGTCGGACGTGTTGGGAAGCTTCTGTTGGTATAAAAAAGGTGTGTTTTTTGTGGACACGTGATGTTTTTGAATAACGGGACTTAGGATCAAAAGGTTATTAAGGGATTATCAATTCTCTATGTCAGGAGGAACGGCAGTTTCGTCTTCCATTCGTGTTTTTCCGTTTAAGGGGCTGATGATAATCTACGAAATAATGTTTTTTTTTTATCAATAAGCTTCGAGTGCACAGCAGTGGTAGCTCAGTGGTAACAGCCACGACTTACGAGTCGTAGGTTCGAACCCTGACAGGCGCTTGACTTTGTGTAAATTATTTCATCAACACTGCTCTCAAAATGGTGAAGGAAAATCTCGTGAGGAAACCGATATGGCCTAGAACCAAAAATTGGAAGACATGTGACATCTACCAACCCGCACTGGGCTCGCGTGGTGGATTACGGCCCACTCCCTGTAATAGAGAGGAGGTCTGTGTCCCAGCAGTGGGAACATTGGCTGATCGCTGCGCGCTGAGCAACCTTGCATATTGTGTTCGTTGATTTTATTTTACTCAATTTTCGTGTAAAAGTGACCATTATTTGCTTTTATTTTATCTTTGCAATGCCATAAAATATAAGAACCAAGGGTTGGGACTTGTGTCCTTAATACAAGTTATCCTGATAACTTAGCAAGGGTGCAAGTTACGACAACTTCTAGTGCTATATAAATTCACAATTAAGACATAAAGCAAAAATAATAAATTGGCTTCTTGATTTAGATTATTCTGAGACGGAAAATATTTTAGCTGTTTTAAAATAAATTCGATAGTAAATTTGTAAACCACATTTTGAGACACACACCTACTCTCACTCTTACAAATATACTTCACACACACACACAACACACACACATACACACAACACACACCATAATCTACACACTCTTAGACACACCATTCACTACACACTCGCAGATTTTGCCTTTATGTGTTCAAATTAGTACCTACTTAATAGTATTGCTTAAGAGGGTGAGAGCCTGGAGATCTGTCATACAGGTCCCGAACCCACTATAGACTCCAGCTCTCACAAAGGTTACAAATTTAATTTGACTTGACTTAATATGACGTGAACCAATATCTGTACCTTTTTGAGAGAAAATAAAAATATTATTATTATTATAAGTATGTAACGTTAAATAGCGGTATTATATGTCTATATATACTTTTTATTTCTTTTATATATATATACATTTTTTTTACTTATCATTTAACTTTTAATTAAATATTTGCCACACGTATTGCTATTAATGTTCCTAGCGATTAGCTCTTTTTTTTCTTAAATCTTATATATAAAATTCTCGTGTCACAATGTTAGTCTGCATACTCCTCCGAAACGGCTTGACCGATTTTGATGAAATTTTTTGTGCATATTCAGTAAGTCTGAGAATCGGCTACTATCTATTTTTTTTTTTTTTTTTTCAAACCCTTAAGTGATAAGGGATGTCCACCCTAGGGTAGGAGTAGTGTAGGAGTAGGGTAGGAGTAGGGTAGGAGTAGTGTAGGAGTAGTGTAGGAGTAGGGTAGGAGTAGGGTAGGAGTAGTGTAGGAGTAGGGTAGGAGTAGAGTAGGAGTAGGGTAGGAGTAGGGTAGGAGTAGGGTAGGAGTAGGGTAGGAGTAGGGTAGGAGTAGTGTAGGAGTAGGGTAGGAGTAGGGTAGGAGTAGGGTAGGGGGTAGGACACCCCGCGAACGAAGTAGCGCCGGGCAGCTAGAAATAATTTATATATGGCAAAACAACGTTTGCCGGGTCAGCTAGTAAATAAATAAATAAATCCCTGGACATTTCACACAGCACCATTTGTCCCAAGCTAAGCAACCTAATGCAAACTTCACACACACACACTTCACACACACACACACACTACTACACACTACACACACACTACTACTACACACACTACGCTACTTCACACTTTGCTTTCTTCACTTCTTTCTTTCTTAAACTTCTATGCCTACTTGTGGACAGCGTTGTGGGTTATTTTATAACCAAATTGCTATTTTGTTAAACAGTTGTAAGTCCTTATAATGTAACTGTTGGCCGTTGCTCTCAATAAAAATAAAATATACGAACAATAAAGTTGAAAAGTTTTTTTGTTTGGACGCGCTAATCTCTGGTTGTGGACAGTTGGATTTCGGCGATCAAATGCAACAATTCTTTTTGTATTTGATAGCCCAATTTATGAGGAAGGGTACAGTTACTTAACATCACGCTACGATTCTTAGGAGCCGAGCAAAACGAAAAAAAGTAAGAATGAACGCTAAGCGAAAATGTACACAACGGGTGTGTGACGGGGTGGGTTGGGAACTAAAAGTTTCAAAAATCAAAAATCATTTATTCAAATTAGACTGAGAATCAGCACTTTTCGAACGTCAAAATTACAAAAGACAGTCCCCCAAAACGCCGCCCTTCACCACTTCCTAGTGCTTCCGCTGGGAAGAAGTGGCGATGCGATGCGATGAAGTCGCGAACAGAAGCTAGTTATCACATAAATTAAGTACCTAATACATTAACATCCGCACACTTATGTCACTCTTCATTGACGGGCAATTAAACTTATCATCGTGGTTTATTAATTAATTACAATTTCTTTACTTGTAGTGTTGTACTTGTTTGTAATCTTGCTAATTGAGAGTCGGTTGATTTGTTGCTCGTTTGCCTTTCAGCGACTCATAAATTTTATCAGCCTACAAAGTTCCCACTGCTGGGACACAGGCCTCCTCTCGGTGAGAGGGAGTGGGCCGTAATCCACCACGCGGGCCCAGTGCGGGTTGGTAGATGTCACCATGTCATCGATTTTTTTGTTCTAGGACATGCTGTACACCGTTTTATTTTATTTTTATTTCTTCAGGACAACAAACAATAAAATTGCGTAATAATGCTTAATACTAGTACAGATAGATTATAGAGCATTTAGGTAATAACGCAACCAGCACCGCTATCCACATAATAATACAATAAAAACTTAATTAGGTGCAAGCAAACATAAGTAAACAAAAGACTTAACTGTTAGAATGTGATTTATACAACACAGTAAAATGTGAGACAAACTTTTAACAACCGACTTCGAAACTCATGATCAGATCTTAGCGAACTTGAAATTTTTTTGAGAGTAGTGGTGATGAAATAATTTACACAAAGTAAAGCGCCTGACGGGGTTCGAACCTACGACCTACAACTTGTTACTCGCGACCGTTACCACTGGGCCACCAGTGCTCTCTGTTTCAGGGGCTCAGTGTGTGCTAATATTTGTGTTACTTAACACAAAATAACGAAACGTGTTATTTAAGAAATTTTGGAATAAATAAATAACGTCACTCATCATCCGCCAGAAATTCCCAATATTTTTTTTTTAAATCAAAATTGGTACTTACATAGAAAAGTGCAATACCTGTAGTGTAGTACCTGCGCGGTCAAAATGTATGGAACAACTCACCATCATCTACCTAGCCTTTTCCCAACTATGTTGGGGTCGGTTTCCAGTCTAACCGGATGCAGCTGACTACACTGATCTGATCACTACTTGCTATGAAAATATCAGTGACAGGAAGTTATTAACACATCATCAATATAATAAACTAAGTGGAAAAAAATCGTATTATTTAAGCTAACTCAAAAACTAGGTACCCAAGCAAAGTTAATAAAATGAGATAATTATGCCCGAACATACATTAAAAAAATTTTAAACATCCAAATTGAGAACCTCCTCCTTCTTGGAAGTCGGTTAAAAAACCCAATTGCTCGACCTGGGGAATCGAACCCAGGACCTCATGCTCAGCAGCAGTGCATGCTACAACTAGATCCTCAATTTCTTTTCAGACAAGACTTTGAACGGTGTGAATTTTTCAAGTTTGTTTACAATCTCACACTTCACATTATTCTATCAAGTATTTGACCGTACCAAACTTGGATATTGTAAGTAGATCTACAATAACATTTTAACAAAGGTAATGTAACACCGTTTTTCCTAACTATTGTGCTATAGGGGTGTGGTCAGTGGCGCAAAAAATGTTTTATTAACCATTCTTACGAGAGTTCGAATCCCGGTTGGGATTTGCATTGATTTTGAGTGTATTTTGTTGTTTATATAACTAGGTATACTTTTCTTTATCTAATACAAAACTAGCTTATTTTTCTGGAAGTCAGATTATGTCAGAGTCAGAGTAAGGGCTAATTTTTTTATCTGTAGTTAAACTCAACCAATTGTTAAAAACAGTAACTAATGGTTAAATTTTTGCAAAATGTGTTTTTGAACAATTATTAGTTTATCTAATGATATAATATCATAGCTAATGGTCAAATAATTAACTATTAGTTAATAACAATCAGTGACCATTAGATAACGTAACAGCCCTTAGTAAGTAGGTTGTCAAATGACATAATATTTGCTGTTATTGTGAGTGATGCGTTAAAATAACAAAGATTTAACACCAGAAATAACACCAGATTTAACACCAGAAATAAAATTGTTTATTCTGTAAATAAATAATAATAAATCGGAATCACTTTTACACGAAAAAATAAACAATAAGCTAGATGGACTCAACATTTTTTATTTGACTACTCTGAAGAAATGGCGAAACAAACTCAGGGTCAAACTCGCTTTTAAAGTCCAATAATTATAATTATGTTGATCAGAACCTCAAAAACAGCTGTGAAAATGTAAACCCCTGAGTTTTACCGATGCAATTCGGTATGCATTAAGTCAATAAGTCTTATTGCCGTTTGAATATTACATTACAACCAATGTTTCTACATCTCCTTTTAAAATAATAATCACTGTAACTATCAAAAAAGTATTTTGTCGACATTTTTTACAAATATAGGAACAGAACACTTCACATTGTGTACACCTTGCTTCCGAAATAAGATCACTTCGAATCTCATTGTTGTTCAAAAAAGGCGTGGTTTTGTATAGAAGTGGCGAGGATGTCCTTTTTAATGTGAATTTTATTGTGTTTTGGAGATATAGCGAGTTTATAATGGAGACAGGTAACTCCGTGTGTGTGAACCTTGATATTGAAGTAGTATTAAGTATCAAGTTTTACAAACGCTGGTCATTCAACTGACTCAGACTATTAGAAACCTTTCCCTAAACTAGGTAAGGTTACAAAAAATACAAATAACAAAAAAAAAAAGGAATAGCCTGTACCTGCTTACTGTATTACCTGACAATAAATATTTTCTATTTCTATTTTTTCTAATAAGCAAGCAAATAACAAATAATACCTAATTAATTAATAAAAAAACAAAACTAAACCCTAACTTAACTAAAACTTTACACAACATAAAATATGGCGTCGAAAATTCATTCGCATCGCTGTCGACTGGTAATGTACCCAAGACACTGGCGGCATTGCCACGTTGTATGGCAATGCTTAGCCTCTGGCCAAGGTAAAAGCCAGCCCGGGTCACGGGAAGTGTCAACCAGCCGTTTTGAAATTGATTTGACTCAAAAGTTGACCGGTAGGGAACCGCCTACGAAATCTAAACTATGCATAAATATTATCACTAACTACGCTAAAAACCTTCTCGAAAAAATCTCTAACAGCACATGCCTACGACTTTTAAAACCCACCATTATATGTAACGTTACACCATAGAATTACCAAGCATAGTGAAAATACAGCGTCGGCACAACTATGGGGCTACAATGCTATGGCGTATGGGGCTATATGGGGCCGTGACACGCTTACAACACCCGATACTAAGATTATAAGTATTTTCTGTATTGTTCATTTGACGACAAAATTGGTGAGTGTAAAATAAATTGGCGTTTTGTAACGGTATGCCTTTTTTAGCGCGTGGCATAGTATTTTTGATTAACATCTTTTTACTTATCGACACAGATTAATTGATTGCTTTCATGCCGTGGTAGAAATATATGCCAATCAGCAAGGTGTGGTGGTCCAGTGGTAATAGCTGCGACGTAGGTACGAGTTGTAGGTCGTAGGTTCGAACCCAGAGAAGCGCTTTACTTTATGTAAATTATATCATCACTATTGCTCTCAAAACGGCGAAGGAAAATATCGTGATGTCCTAGAACCACATTTAATCATGTTTCATTTAAATAAATAGTTTGTGTTTGTAACAAATTTTCAATGAAAATCACCCTAGACAAAAAAAAACCATAACAGAAAAATATAAGCTCGAAATGCAAATTAAAAAAGTTAATGTGTTTGTTTGTTAATAGCTAATTAACAAACAAACACATTAACAAAAATAACGTCAGTTTAACAATCAGTTAATTCAGCACGCGCCTCACAGTTAGCCTGCTGTGCACATTATTGTCAAATTACTACCATTTCTGCCCTCCCTACTTAGTAACGTGGATTGATTATTATTTAATAGGAAATTTGGTAAGGGAGAAGTGAAATTTTTAAATTAAATTTGTGATAAAGGGATATGAATTAATATTTTGCTAGTTTTTTTATTCGGGTGTAGGTAGAGCTGAAAAATAAACTGAACTTTAATGTATATTTCTAATTATGACATTATGTTACTTGGCCATGAATAAAACGATGATTTATATCGAAAACTAAACTTTTACTATAATACTTTACGAAAACAATAATTTAAAACTTTAATAAATTAATACCGGCCATATCTCTCCCGGAGTGTCCGGGATACCTCCTATCCTACCTAAATAAAGGCATAAAACCTCTCAAATTGTTTGACTGAAGTACTACACAGTACACATTCCACGGTGCTAGTTTATTTAATTTAAAAAGCAAAATAATAGGAACATCATTCTCCTACCCCCAGTATATTTGTGGTCGGCGCAACTTGTCTTTCTTTGCCATACTTCTTTGTAGTCACCTCTTTCTTAGACTTATACACAGTCCATCCATCGTTTCTTTGGTCTTCCCCTACTCTTATAGCTATCCGTATCCATACTCGAAACTTTCCTCACGACATTTTCCTCTCAGTTAGTCGTATACATAGATACATTCATACCCACATAGATAAATATTATAATATGATAGATATATGTTTAATTGACCTTACCAAATAATTATTATGTACCTACCTATAGCAGACTGATCTCAATAAAATAAAATGTTATATTTAGTTATTTTAATGTTAATAACATATTTAAAAAAAAACTTATTAGTAATTTGTGTACTAAATTTATTTTAAGATTTAATTTTATACGTTTTGCTGTAAGCAGCTTTAAGCCATATTGTAACACCTCTACCACATTATGGAAAGCAAATAAAAATATGAATATGAGTTTAAAAAAAATTACAAATCTGTGTAAGTAATACTCCGTATTTATTCTAGTAAGCTTAGCAGTATCACCAGCCATTCTCATCTTACACATGTTCTGTTAACAGTCACCATCACCAAATACATCCTAGTCACTTTAAAATTACCCCATCAATATACATATCCATTTATCTCCACGGACATTGGTCACAGAAACTCGCAAAAATATCAACATAAAACACACATCGCAATAAAACCCTCAACAATCTTCGAGAAACAAGAGACTAACCGTTTCTTTGAAAAAAAGAATGTCTTCGCTTTCTTCAAAAGAGTTTTTAATGCGTTTAGGACTGTGCTTCAAGCTGTTTAAACTTTAAACCACAGGCCACCAGCTGATAGCTAAAGTTCGGAGTAAAATACAGAAGTGCCGACTTTGGGGTATAAAATTTATTGAGGTGTAAACATCAGCACGGCTCGGTAGTAAAATGAAGTAGGGTTTTAAAGGAGCTGGCTTGTTTTTTGCAATAATGACCCTTACGTCCTTTGAAGTAGGTATTGGAAAAGGCAAACCTAAAAGTAACAGGGAATAGAGAAATTTCTAGCAACATTTCGATGGCTTGGTTCACACGAAACGCGTCGGTATAGTAGGCAAACCGAAGTCATTTAGGAATAAGAACGAGCCTAGAGTCCAGGAGGAATGGCCTTTTGTACTTGGGTATCAAATGATACTTTAATTAATGAACAATAAACCTCGAGTTTATATGGTTTATTATACTAGGTATATTGTCCATTAGGTAAACCGTTTTTGGACAGCTGTCTTAGAACGTATACATATTCCAGATTACGCAAAAATTAACTTTAAAATATATATTTAAAGTATCATATTTGTGGCTTCTTACAGACATTATAATACCGTACGTGTATCAATCAATGTATTGTGTGTTGCTGCAATCACTAGTTCCATCTGTCAAAAAACGTTTTACCTAATGGACACGGTACAGGCATATTTAGTATAGAAACTTTTTGAATGAACTAAAATTTTGGTGACCGATTAGGCACAGTGACAGGTCGGGCATAACAGTGTGCAGTTACTAGAATCGCACCGCAACGTCAACTTCAAGGCGTTTGTGGTGCGCGTACCAAATTGCTATCTGCCCGTCGTCATGGAAGAAGACTTCTGGCCGCAGGACGTGGTGTTCCGTCGCTTCCGCGGACAAGTACCACAGAACAGCACTAGGACAAACTAGTGAAGTGCTACTAATATAGTTTTAAGCTATATTTATTAACACAAGTTTTGTTTTATAGTTTACTAGCTATAATGCCCGGCACGCAATGCAATAATAATAATAATATAATAATATCCCTGGACATTTCACACAGCACCATTTGTCCCAAGCTAAGCAACCTAATGCTTGTGTTATGGTAACAAGATGGCTGATAAACTACTTATATACAATATTTTTTTGTAAATACATACATATTATAGATAGAAAAACACCCAGACTCGGAACAAATACATGTAGGTCATACAAATATTTCCGTGCGGGAATTTATTAAATTTATTAATTTATTTAATTTTTGCAATGCCTTTTTATTAGAAAAAATGTTTTGTTAGAAACCTTCTCGGGCACACAACAACATACAAAAGTTTCATCACAATCGGTCGAGCAATTTTAGAGTTTTTACGAGACTAACGAACGGCAATATATTTTTATATATAAAAAAGAAGAAATAATAATTATGTTAGTTTGTAAGGTACATGGCCATTGTCTCCTGAAACAAATGCTTTTTTAATTATAACTCCTTCCAAAGAGGTCCTTGAACCAATAACGTAAGATAATATAGTGTCCTATAAACAATTAAAGAAAGCCACCACCAGCCACAGATGATAAATATTAGTTAGTTTTTTTTTTTGACAAAATCAAACTAATATTTATCTCCTGTCGTTTTCTTAATAAAATAGAAAGAAGAAGATGCACTGAACTTAAATTAGTTTAGTTTGTGAACAAGGGAATCGGCGCCAATACCCTTTTCATTAAACTACGCACAAATATATCGCCCAACTACGCTCACAAACACACGCACAAGTACGAACACAGACGATATTTTCCACATTTTCGCACAAACCGACTCTAAGCATTCTCATCTCGGGACACGTTAAGAACGCTTTGATATCGCCGCTGCCTCAGTATATCTCATGCGGTTTTTTTTTTTAAACAAAAATAACTTCTTTCTTGTTGTCCAACGGCAGAGGGACAAATATGTCCTCAGTTTTTACCTTATTAATAGGGTTGGCAGTGACGAAAACTATTTTTAAATTATGCAGAAATATGCCCAGTTCTCTCACAAAACGGTGAAGGAAAACTTCGTGAGGAAACATGGCCTAGAACTAAAAATTCGAAGCAATGTGACATCCATTTACTCGCACTGGGCCCACGTGGTGGATTTCAGCCCACTTCCTCTCACAGAGAGAAGGCCTGTGTCCCAGCAGTGGGAACATTATAGACTGATTATGTGACTTTTCAGGCGGCGAATTGAGTAAGATTTGAGTTTTTATTTTTTCATTTCATCATCCGTCGGGCTCTTGTCTCCACCGGGGTGCCAGCTGTTTTAGAGCCCAATGGCTTGGCACGCGACGATGGAAAGAGGTCCGATGGAATGACCATAATGCCTTGGAAGTTGGGTAGGCCTTTGGTGTGGGATGCAACCTGTGTCGACACCCTCGCGCCATTCCATCTTCCTAGCACGGTGGGCTGTGCTGGGGCGGCTGCTGCAGGAGCAGAAAACCTCAATCGGCGCAAATATAAAAACCTTATTGGGAGCTATATGTTTGAGCCGTTTGGGGTTGAAACTCTAGGGCCTTGGGGTCCGAGTGCTCATCGAATTTTTCGGGACATCGCCAAGAGGTTGGTTGACTCTTCACTTGACCAGAAGGCTGGCCTATTTTTAGCCCAAAGAATCAGCATTGCCATCCAACTTGGTAATGCTGCCAGGACGATTTGTTTTATGCCCAATGAGCTCCTGCTTTTTTATATATTGTTTCGTATTAGATATATACTTGTATATAATTGTATGTAGTATATATTAGTGTTAGCTTGTAAAAATAGTAATTAACTGTGTATGTTAAAGTAATTAGATTTGAGTTCAAACCAACTATTGTCCTGAAGAACTCTTAACTCAAGCATATTGAACTGAATTGGAGGGATTGACCTGAAAACATTAAAAACATTTCTTATTTAACTTAAATCCAGAGAGTAGTAGTGGGCCAGTAGTAACGGTCGCGAGTTACTAGTTGTAGGTCGTGGGTTCGAAACTAGGCAGGCGCCTTACTTTGCGTAAATTATTTCATCACCCCTGCTCTCAAAACGGTAAAGGAAAATATCGTGAGGAAACCGACATGTCCTAGAACCAAAAATTCGAAGACATGTGACATCTACCAAACCGTACTGGGCCCGCGTGGTGGATTACAGCCCACTCCGTCTCGAAGAGAGGAGGCCTGTGCCCCAGCAGTGGGAACATTATAGGCTGATTATGTGTCACTACTTATCTAAACTCGATAACCGATACCCAAGGACTTTCTAGGACATCAGCAAGATTTTTGAAACCCCACGGTTGACGACCACTGTCTTCATTAGCATACCGACTCCTACCCTTACATGCATGCACATGTGTGACTATGCTAATGATTGATGAACCATACACCTCATTGCATTAAAAGATTATTCATTAGTTCGATGCTCCTAGTAGAAATCTCATATAAAATCAGTTCCCACCTCGCGCCAGCCCTGCTCGTAAGAATTCCTTCACTGCTATTGTTTTTGATGTACCAGAACTTTGACGCGTGGTTCGCTGGTGCCCGCCGATTGGGGTTCCCTGCACCATTGCTAAGGGACATGGGTTCCTTATGTTTTGAATATACGAATATTTAGATGCATTGTGGCAATGGACTATGTGCGGGGCGCGTGGCTAGTAAGAGTCACAAGGGTCGATCGATCAGGTTAACCCATTGATAGGTGCTGAACGAGACATAATAGAAGTTTTGTTGTTAATATTACGTCGTTTATTGTCTCGCAAAGTGTTGTGCTACATTGGCCGAGGTCGGTCGGTGGATCTTTATATACCGAGACCCTTTCGTAGCTTGGAAAGCACGTTAAGCTGTGGGTCCCGGCTGATATTCGTGGGTCTTGATACAACTGGTGATAACGGGTCGGCAGAAGCTCAAAAGTCTGACGACTAGTCTTAGCCAGGGCTATCGTGTTACCCAGTAACTGGGTTGTGGAAGTCAGATAGGCAGTCGCTCCATGTAAAATAAAATACTGGTACTCAGCTGCATCCGGTTAGACTGGAAGCCGACCCCAACATAGTTGGGAAACGGCTTCGCAGATGAGGCGTGATGTTATATTTATATATTATGTTCATCATTATTATTAGGTAAACCGTTTTTTGACAGATGGAACTAGTGATTGCAGCAACACACAATACATTGATTGATACACGTACGGTATTAAGCACTGTCGCTTTGGGTACATAAACCTGTAATGATAGTTGTAAGGGAGATTTTAATAAATAAAGAAATAATAATGTCTGTTAGAAGCCAGAAATAAGATAATTCAATAAGATAAGGCAGTTTATGTATTTATTTTAACACGCATTTTAAAGTTAACTTTCACGTAATCTGGAATAGTTCGTTCTAAGACAGCTGTCAAAAAACGGTTAACCTAATGTACAGGGTATAGTATGCACCAGAGTGGTGATTCTCGTAATTTTAAGAACGTTCGCAGTTTGATTTCAGTCTCAATCTGTCAAAAAATACCTCTAATTTCCCTAAATTTTTGACAAGTTTTTGACATTTGTTTGTCGCCGAGATGAGACTGCGACTACATTTTTAACATTTTGAATTACAAGAATAAAATTGGCCTTCTGATTTTTAACAGCACACATTACTACATCCGGAACAAAACAATGTTGCTAACGTACCATCTATTTCTGCCGTCGGGGACGTCCCCGATGTTGTAATAAAATAATTTCAAGGCTATCATAATTTAGATTTAAGCTAGCTTGTGCCATCGACTTTGTTCGCGTGAAATTTCGTTGCCAACCCACCGCGTCGTATCCCCCGCCCGCGCTATTAGGTACTTCGTTTTCTGATTTTGTTTCATTTTTCTCGGTTCGTAATGGTCCTCGCGTGTTATGGAGTTGCAGTGCGTCAGAGATGTTGGCTGAGGCGCGGGTGGATGGCTTTGCCGATATCGTCAGGAAAAGATGCGCGAAGTGTACTACGTGAGCTCGACAAATGGATGTGCGAATAACACTTGTGCGACAAAACTGTACTGCGACTAGTTCGAATGCACGCTTGTGCGGCAAGCAATAATATTAAGTTTTCGCTGTCAGAGGCACCTCGAGGTTCGGTTTGGTTAGGTTCCTTTAAACCCTGAAGACAGAAATAGGGGCCCCGCGATGCGGGGCTCCGTCGACTAAGTCTTAATATTATTGTTTGTCGCACAAGCTATGGTGAGTCGCCGTACAGTTTTGTCGCACAAGTGTTATTCGCACATCCGTTTGTCGAGCTCACGTAGTACACTAAGATGCGCCTCCCTACTCGCTCGCGTTCGCGGTAGTATTCTGGGTGTTTTTACCGATCGGTGGGAGTCCCCCATGCTGCAAAGGTGGATGCAGCTTCACGTCATAATTTCATTTTGTTGTCAATATTATATAGTCAATATGTTGTTGTGATATTTTTTGTTCCCTTGAACCATCCCGTTGCATCGCATCGCCTGCCAATTACTTCGTTTTTGCTTAGCGTTCTTTATAACTTTGTTTCATTTTTGTCGGTTCCTAAAGGTCGTAGCGTCATATTATATAGTTCCTCGGTATAGTATTCCTCAAGAATTGGGCTATCAAATTCAAAAAGAATGTTTCAAATCCGGCCAGTAGTTCCAGAGATTAGCGCGTTCAAACAAACATACTCTTCAGCTTTATTATTAGTATACATAAAACGGTGTGAAAATTGAGTTGTGCATATAGCTTCTGACGTTGCATAAGTGCCGATGTAGGTTTATGTGAAATAAAATATTTAGATTTTGAGTTGAAGAGCCTTTTTGGTATTGTTTATAATCTCCTAGAAAATATTTTTATCCAGCGTTAGTTTTGATTACTTGAAATCTAGAGTTATCTGCTCCAGGACTTCACTCAGATGAAGGAGCTTCAGTTTACCGCATGACCCTTTTGGTTACAAGACCAATTGCAATACTTACTAATAGTAACTTTAACAAATTTAAGTTATTAACATTAATTTTAGTGCCTGCAAAACCTTGGCAATAAGTTTAGAGTGACCGATGAGTAATTGAGTCAGTATGTACACACATAATTATTTTCTCTAAATATATTTGCTGAAACATTTTCCTACAGCTGTTCAATCAACTCGGCAAATCGCAGTCCACTGCTGGACATAGGTTTCTCCCAGGCTACGCCACAACACCCTGTCCTCCGCCTTCCGCGTCCAGTCTGTCCCAGCCACCTTCTTAGGTCGTCGGTCCATCTAGCTGGGGGCGTCCCATACGACGCTTGCCGATACACGGCAACACAGCACAAATACAGCTGTTATTTAGGTTGCATATTATGTCTGCATGCGTTTTCATACTGTCATGTCCTTAGCCACAGAACTGTCTCATGAAGGCAAGAAAGTGTCTATAGTCCCCACACTATGTAAGCATCATACTTCTACAATCAGCTGCTACTTAAATAATATCTTTCCAGATGTAATTCACAATTAAAATCATTTTACATCTACCAAAAAATGCGAAAAACCGCCTCTTGCATAAGTGTCAAATTCACAAGAAAAAAAAAATACAAAAAGCGTGTTGCCAACCCCAAAAACTATTAGAGAATGCGGACGGAAGCGCCACGCCTACGGAACCCTTTTAAAAAATAATAAAACAGGCCCTTTGTTGGGTTCTGTATAGCTTTTGATACAAAAGGGATTTTTTAAAAGAGCTGTTTTTTTTTCGATCACATCTGGCTATGAAACCTGGTATGAGTGAGACGTTGTGTTTTGGCGCGATGATGGTAAGTAAGTAGGATTTTTAATGGAAATGTATTGTAGTTAAAATATCAAAATTAAAAACTTTGTAAGACTTCCGAATTATACAATGTCGCCCATGCGCATGTGACCGCCCGTAATATTCTGAATATTCATGAAAATATGTCGAAAATAAACTTCAAAAGGGGGGGGTCTATCTATAACATTTTTCATGTTATTCAATTTTTTATTTTTTAAGTAGAGTTTGTAGAAATGCTTTCTATTTTTTGACACATCTCCGAAGTTTATAGGTCGATTTAAATTCTGTTTATTATTTCCAAAAGCTTATGAGTTATTTTAACAGGTTAATTAACATTTTTACAAAAAAATATCGACTACGAAAAAAAAAAAATCGAAGTCATTTTTTCGGTAAAAAATTGTGTATTTATTTTAAAAAAAACCGGCCAAGTGCGAGTCGGACTCGCGCACCGAGGGTTCCGTACAATTACAATTTACGATTTATGACGTATTAAAAAACCTACTACCTACTAGATCTCGTTCAAACAAATTTTCGGTGGAAGTTTACATGGGGACACATTTTACCACTTTGGAAGTGTCTCTCATGCAAACTAACACGCCAGGGTGTCACCACTGTGCGGATCGCCCAGAGGACACGGTGGAGCATACGGTGGAGGTCTGCCCCGCTTGGGCGGAGCATCGCCGTGTCCTCGTGGAGGCGATCGGCGGCAGCGACCTCTCGTAGGGCCGGGCCCCTGGTTCAGACCATGGTGTGGAGCGAGAGGGAATGGGAAGCAAAATTCTCGTGTCGCGGTGTTTGTTTCCAAACTCCTCCGAAATGGCTGAACCAATTTGCATGAAATTTTGTGTGCATATCGGGTAGGTCTGAGAATCGGCCAAAATCTATTTTTTTATTTTTTTTTGTTAATCGCATAACAACGTTTGCTGGGTCAGCAAGTCTAATATATAAAATTCTCGTGTTGCGGTGTTTGTTTCCAAACTCCTCCGAAACGGCTGAACCGATTTGCATGAAATTTTGTGTGCATATCGGGTAGGTCTGAGAATCGGCCAACATCTGTTTTTTTTTTTTAATCGCTGAACAACGTTTGCTGGGTCAGCTAGTAAGTTTATGATTATTAAAAAAAATATACTATGTGATGTAACTAAAAATTTAAGATTTTCGGAATTTTTCCTATATGTGTACTTTATAACGTTGCTTCATGCCAAATTTCAAGATTCCAGGTCGTCTGGAAGTATCCTTTAGGTTTTGATTCCCTTGCGAGTAGTTGCGAGTTTCAAAATATGCGGCTTTAATTGCTGTATCTTTTGATTGCGTTGACGTAGAAGTTTGATTTTGTTACAGCTTAAAGATATTATAGACTTGAGTATTTGTTAAGAATTTCAATATAATACCACTACGCGTTCATGAGTAAAGGGGTAATAAGTTTAAAATTATTAAAAATATTTTTATTATATGATGTAACTAAAAATTTATGCTTTTCGCAATTTTTCCTTTATCTGTGTTATAAGACGTTGCTTCGTACCAAATTTCAAGATTCTGAGTTCACGGGAAGTACCCTGTAGGTTTTGATTCCCTTGCGAGTGTCGAAAATTTGCGGCATAAACGGGAGTATCTTTTGATCGCGTTGACTTAGAAGTTTGATTTTTTCACAGCTCCAAGAGACCATAGACTTGAGTATTTGATATGAATTTCAGCTTGATACCTCCACGCGTTCCTGAGAAAAAAGGTCTTGACAGACAGACAGACAGACAGACAGACAGACAGACGGACAACAAAGTGATCCTATAAGGGTTCCGTTTTTACCTTTTGAGGTACGGAACCCTAAAAACTAGTGTAACTCCATAAATTATCCCCATAGGATGACTTTTTTAATAATAGTTTTAAGACCCCCTTTTCAAGTTTATTTTCGACATATTTTCATGAATATTCAGAATATTACGGGCGGTCACATGCGCATGGGCGACATTGTATGGTAACTGTACCAGAGTACAGTGGAGAGACACCGCATACACACCGGAGGTCAGACCTCCGGTGTGTATGCGGTGTTTCTCCACAGACTAATGGCTTACCTCCCATCTTGCACCGCATGCGTCACCTGCACACGTGAGGACCTAATGGGTGCGTCAGCGAATGCTATCCGCGTTGCTGAATTTTTGGCCAAACAGGTTTAAGAAAAAAAAAAAACTATATTTTTGACTAAGAAGAAGACTGCTGTGTTGTGCTTTTATTTCTCTTCACGATATACAGGATAAATTTTTAACCACTGCGCAAACTGTATCTATGAAATTCAGCATAATTATTATGACGTTAGTGTAAACAGTTGTTGGTGAACCAAATAAATAGATAAACTAGCGTAGAAACATTCGTCGGTTATAAAAATAAAACTGTTGTTTCATACATTAGGAGGGGCTTGTGGCTAAGAATAACAGCCGCACGGGTCGATCGATCAGGTTAAGCTACGCTTGCCGCGGTTGGTCCGTGGATGGGTGACCATACAAAGACCCCTCCATGCTTCGGAAAGCACGTTAATCCGTTGGCCCCGGCTGTCATTCGTGGATCTTTGACAGTCGTTACGGGTCCTCAGAAGCCCGAGAGTTTGACAACCAGTCTTACCAAGGGGTTTCGTATTACCCAGTAACTGGGTTGTGGAGGTCAGATAGGCAGTCGTTCCATGTAAAATACTGGTACTCAGCTGCATCCGGTTAGACTGGAAGCCGACCCCAACATACTTGGGAAAAGGTAAGGTAGATGATGGTGAGTTGTTCCATACATTTTGACCGCGCAGGTATTGATTGCACTTTTCTATGTACCAGCAGATATTTTTTTTAAACTGAAGAAAACATTCTTCGTCTAGAATCATATTATGCCAAATTCATGGTTATAGTTTGCGCACTGGTTAAAAATGTATCCTGTGTATGAATAATTCCATTTTGTATTCCAATTTCGGTTTAAAGACATTTTATTTTTCAAAAAAAGAACATTCCGGTTCACTTACATATTGAGAAATGTATAGAAAATATATAATAAAAGTAGATACAGTCTCTGTGATCACATACAGTTATACAAAACAACAAAATTAAAATATTCAATAGGTGACATTCGGTGTTAGTACTTCGTTCTAACGTATTCTTCTAGAGCTTTTTTATGTGTATACCATCTGTTACTGTTAGACACATCATCAGGTATTTCATTATAAAGCTTTGCTCCTTCATATAGTATATTTTTCCTACCATAGTTAGTTCTAGGTTTTCTTAATTCTATTTTGTCTCGTCGTCTTGCGTTAGATGTGTATGTTTTCTTATTAAAGTTAATTTGTGAATGTGTGTCTTGGTGTCACAATTTGGTAATTCGTTTTGCGTACGTTCTCTTCCTCCTCTTCTATGTGACCATACATAGAACGGGCAGACTTACATCCAACGTAACCTGAATAGCCAGTTCCGCCACCATCTTTCTGACTAGCATTTTTACCATTAATGTTCGTGCCAAGACGAGATCAACAGGAAATAAACTGAAAAAAACCGGCCAAGTGCGAGTCGGACTCGCGCACGAAGGGTACCAATGATCTATAAAAATTACGTCTGTGACCCCCTGTCTAGAGCCTCCCTTAAATATTTATTTTAATTTTATTATTTATTATTAAAGTAAAAATACAACTGAGTATTTTGTGAATATTTTAAGTGCCTACCTGTTGCCATTAATGATATCGAGCAAAAAAGGGCAAAAAAATCGCTTTATTGTTTGGGTGCCCCCCTTAAATATTTATTTTATTTTTAGTTTTGTTGTTATAGCGGCAACAGAAATACATAATTTGTGAAAATTTCAACTGTCTAGCTATCGCGGTTCTTGAGATACAGCCTGGTGACAGACAGACGGACCGACAGACGGACGGACAGACAGCGGAGTCTAAGTAATAGGGTCTCGTTTTTACCCTTTGGGTACGGAACCCTAAAAATGAAATGAAAAGTGAATTGCCGGTTTTAAACAGGCATCTCGAAAGTAATCAAAACTTTTATAGCAAAACGGTTTTCAGTCACTGTCTTTTGTAGATCTTTGACAGTCGTTACGGGTAGTCAGAAGCCTGAAAGTCTGATTAAAATTTAATTATTATTATTTAATTAATTTTATTTAATTTTATTATTTTTTTAATTAGGTAATGTGAGTTGGTTCACAGCATCCATCTCATTTGCTCACAGTCTAAAAGACTGATCGCATGCTAAACCCGAAAAAACATAGGTAATGTAACTAACATTACCTATTTTTTCCAGCCTAACGCTAATTCATTAACAAACATCAATGATTAATTAGTCAAATTAAATCCAAAATGGCCGACGCTAACCGTCATAATTTATTGTTCACACGTTTCAGTTAAAAATTTCCAATTAACAAGCAGTCTTATTGAGTAAATTATGTGATTTGTGTTGTGTACTTGTAAAACAGGATTAAAATCCTGTTGTAAACAGCAGTTTTTTTTTTAATCCTGTTTTTTAATTAATCGCCCCTACTAACACACTTACATTGACATCTAAATAAACAGTTATTACAACTGTCAACTGTCAACGTGTTACTTCTGTTAATTTTGACGTAGAGCTGTCATTTTTTCGGCGTCCACTGCAGAATGTTGTCCCACTCCTGCGCAGTAATTGTCAACCTTTAACACAGGGCAACTAGTTGCTGTTATTAATTGGAACTGTCTATTTGTATCTGTTCCTAACTACTACTTTGAGTGTGGAGTTGAGACACTTGTAGAAGCTAAAGAGACTGAAGATTTATCTTTACTACGATGGGTTTTTTTAGGACGTGTTGCCTAGACGTATGGCGATAAACCGGGCCGGAATATCATTCGTGGATTTTCGTCAGAATCAGAAAGTGTGACCACCTGTATAACAAAAGGGGTATCGTATTACCCAGTAGCTGGGTTGTGGATGTCAGATAGGCAGTCGCTCCATGATGAATACTGGTATTCAGCTGTATCCGGTTAGACTGGAAGCCGACCCCAACATAGTTGGGAACAGGCTAGGCAGATGCTGGAATAAACACGTGATTTAAATTATTTTTGGAAGTCTTTCTTAAATGTTTTATTTTACACTTACTGCAATCGCCAATCGAGCTGCCAAGCTCAGGCTATTTGATTTCGCGGTCATTGAATGGCCTATAGTTCACTATCGGATCTCAACCGGCCTATATTACCATGACACTTGAAAACAGAATCAAAGTGTTTGAACTTTGAACAATAATTCTTTCAACTTAATCAGCATCTCAAGAGAGAATGACACTTACGAGTGCCTCTCAAACTAAACGCCTTATGAAAACGTACTGTAGACGTATAAGCATTTCTAAGCCGTCAATTTTTGTTCCCAAGTCCCCATACAACACGTTCTACCAGCAAATGCTTTGTGGTACAGCCAGGTTGTGACAAAAACACAAATATCCTTTGTACAACGCCGCTGTGACAAAAAACGACACCACTATGAAACCATCTGCTCGACGTTTCAATAAAGGCACATATAATTGGATGGCGATCGCCATTTTAATTACGCTCAATGTTTTTCGCCGATATTCTCAAAAAGTCGAGCCTTTTACAGTTTATTTGCGACCGGTGACACGTTGGATGGTTAATGAGGTTGAATTGATTTTTGAATTAGGATTTTCGGGTTTCCGAGTTTTTTTTAAGTGGGTTTTTCGAGTTGTTGGTGCGTTTTTATGTGTTATTAAAATAAACCTACTGTGAATAGCAGCGCTGCGACTCTTATTTTTGAATGTCGCAGCATCATGCTGAGATAGGAGCTTTCCGATATTTTATTTTCTTTCTAAATCATTTTATATTATTATGATTAATGTTTAGTTTCGTTTGTGATATTTCTGTGTCGGATAAGTACGTTATCTTCCATTGTTTTTTTCTTTACGTTACTTATATTGCAGACGGCATCATATAGTAATCTACTATAGATTTACGGGTATTTCACAGGCTGCAGAAAACACCTGTTACTAAATAACACAATTCTCCGAAAACTTGGTTTCTTAAATATTCGCGAAAGTAAGTTAATAACGTGAAATAAAATTTTCATAAACGTATTTTTTTCCTTAAGAATTCTTGGTGCCGTCCGTCATGGGCTTCCAAATGCCATTTTAATTGCATATGCGAAGTTTTTCGCGTCTCAAACTGCCTGCTTCCACAATATATCAACCGGTAAATTGATTAAAAATTATCGTTAACATTTTTCAAACACTGTTTAAAAAATTAATTACAATGCTGACTCAATCGTGTTGAAGACAGGTACTTGATGGAATTTGGAAAATTGTCGTTTTTGAATTGTATTTTCCGAGTTTTTTTTTGTGAGTGTAGTGTGAAATTTATGTAAGATGGTTGTGTAATTAAAACTACATAACTTTCTTGTTTTTTTTTAATATTGTTGCATGAACAGCTGACGCTTTTCTTTGATAAAATGAAATGGACTAATTAAAAAAGTGGACTCTGTTCGGTTCCAGGAGGATTATTATCTCTGAGATTGTATATCTACATAGGCACTGTCTATCTTGTCTATTGTTTTTGTCTGTTTATTGTATATCTATAATAGACAGTGCCTCTGCGTTAAATGCGATCAGAAGAGCTTTTGTCTAAACATCGCTTCGTGAACCAAATACATCGTTTTCTAATTTAATTTTTACTCGTCACTAGAATGAGATTCGAAGTAATGTCTACAGTTAAATACAGTTCATTCAGGGCTACAGTTCATTGTACTCTGATTGTAGGTTCTAAAATGTTTTAGCTTATCATTTACTTCATACTTACTTATTATCATTTACTTCATACTTACGTACACAGTTGGTACAGTTCCCTTAGATAAAGTTCGTCTGGAGTCGCTCTGCTACCATTCTCGTTTCTGCCGCTAGACAACTTTGTTCTCGTAGGTTTATAGGGATATGTGTGACGGTGAATTACAGGCACTCTCAGCATTGTTTTTGGGTACAGCGCAATGTCAAACTCAATTCCTGGCAACTAAGGTGCTCTAAGCCGTCTAATTATGTAGGTACCAGCAGCGCCCCGCGGTTTCACCCGCATAAGTGTAGATCCCGTGGAAATATCGGGATAAAAAGTATATTTTATGTTATTCTGATGTATGAGCTATATTACTGTAAAGCTTCATCAAAATCCATTCAGTAGTTTTTGCGTGAAAGAGTAACAAACATGCATCCATCCATCCTTACAAACTTTCGCGTTTATAATATAGTAAGATATTACCCAGTATTCAGTTTTACTTGATCGTTTGACCACTGACTTCTTCTATATCCCACGTCAAAGTCAAAGTTAAATCATTTATTTCAAATAGGCACCTAAAAGGCAATTTTGAAGGTCAAAAATTACATTAAAATAGAATTGATTCTAGTCTCATTTCTACGGTTATCGTCCTCAAGTTCTATTTTAAGAACTGGCTGTAACAGTATTTTATTTTACTTCAATAGAGTCATATTTGTGTCACATGACATAAATCGATTGTGTCAAGTAGATATAGATAATCATTTAAGCTAAATTCTATTATTATAAGAAAAGTGGCTACGCCAGCGTAACGTGGGCCGACGGACGTCCTTAATAAGGCGGCTGTGACAGACTGGACGCTCTCAGGCTAGGATCAACGATCTTAGTAGGTAGGGTGGTAGCTGGATGAGAGTTGCCAAAATCGAGTAGAATGGCTTGCAATTAGAGAGGCGTATGCATAGCAGTCTAGGATGAGAAAAGGAGAAAATGCATTGCTGTCAAAGAGTGATGGAGAGAAGATAGGCATCAAGAAACAAGACAGGAATCGAAACACCTTTATAAGAGCCAAGAGAAGAGTTATGGATGTACTTACGAAGATAGACCAACTAAAATGGAGATGGACAGGCCACATGTTAAGGAGTACCCAGGAAAAGTGGAGTAAAATCGTGACAGACTGGTATCCCAGAGATGGAAAAAGGAAGCGGGGAAGACAACTTAAGAGATGGGAAGATGAGATGAAGCTTACAGCGGGCCCTTACTGGAGAAGGGTAGCCAGAGATAGAACACAATGGAAAATGTTAGAGGAGGCCTTTGCCAAAAGGCACACTGAACTTAGAGATATCCTCTAAATGAGGAAAACAAACACTCCAAGACAGAAGGAAGTTCAGGATAGAGGACTTATTGATTGATTGATTGATGTATAGCAATGGATTGCTGCAGGCTTTCATAAGCCTGCAGCAACGTCATCTATGAAAGACTACATGCGGAAGGCTGATAACCAGGTGTTTCGGTTCAATTTAGAAGAGATTTATGCCCAGCAGTGGACTGCGACAGGTTGAGTTGATTGATTTAACTACAAATTGTTTTGGTGACCCAGAAAATAAATGTCAGCACCTACTTCGAAAACAACAAGTTTCTGGATTTGAAATTACTGACTTGTGAAGGAAAATTTCGGAACGAAACTTAGACATTGGCGCCGATTCTCTTGTTCACAAACTAAACTATATTTTAGTTCAATGTATCTTTTTCTTTCTATTTAATTTAGAAAAGGACAGAAGATAAATATTAGTTTATTCCTGTCAAATTAGTCAGCGCCTGAAGTAAATTGACGTATTTTTAGTAGTCATGATTTTAATCACGTCTAATCTGTCTAAGAAGTATCTTAATTTGACAGGACTAAACTAATATTTTATCTTCTGTCCTTTTCTTAATGAAATAGAAAGAAAAAGATGCACTGAACTTAAATTTAGTTTAGTTTGCGAACAAGGGAATCGGCGTCACTATGTTTTATCTGAAATAGCCAGCAACACGTTGTGCGTAGGGTAGTCTTCCTCAAAATGCCATTTCAGACACTAAATTACATGGTCCTCACAGTCACATGCTCTGACCAAGATGATGTCTGGTGTTTAAAAGAGACTGTGACCTTTGAGTTTGTTTCGGCCTTTCTAGCGTCTAGTTCCACCATCTGTAATGTACTACAATTCTCGCAAATAAACTTAATTTCTTCTCAGAGTAGTCAGTTTAGAAACAACCAGTCTTGCCAAAGGGTATCCTTTTACCCAGTACCTGGGTTGTGGAGGTCAACTGCATTCAGTTAGACCGGAAGCCGACCCCAACTTAGTTGGGAAAACGCTAGACATATTGATTGACTTATAGGAAATCCAAGTTCTATAGTTTACCACCTTTAACCGACTCTTGTGTATGCTATCAGAATCTGAGGTTTCATGGACCTTTTAGGTTTAAAGTTACGAAATTCAAATGAGCAGGTGTAGTAGTACCTAGTCACCATTCTCCTGCCATAATCCCAATGTATTTAGCGTCGCCGTCGGCGCAACATGCCTTTTTTCTCTCTCTATTAGTCGTCATCTAGGTTGTCACACTTGTCACCTAGCCATGTCATGTCATGTCATTCACACAGGCCATCAGAAATATTTATTTCTTTGGTCTTTTCCTACTCTATAGTCATCCACATTCAAACTGTTTTTTTTTCTTACCGTACTATAGAGTTAAATAATTATTGTATGCAAAAAAGTTGCGCCATTTTGAAAACCACTTCCTTTGTAATTTAGTGGGTGAAACAAAAGCTATTTGACATCTGTCGTGTGTTAATAATTAGGGTCTAATTGTGGTTACCAAACAACGAAATAAAAACACGAAAATATAATATTTTTCTCTTTTTATTTGACAAAAGAAATTAATTCACTTTTTTTTCTTATTTCCGCTTTCCTTATAATACATTGTAGTTATAAAGTAATTACGCTACCTATATTTATATGTATAGTTTATTTTTCTATATATTACAAAAAATATTTACAAAATTTTATTTCATCCCGTAAAGACCCATTCTAGAAATAAAGATATATTATAATGTAGTCTATTCATATGACTTAAATATTGCAAAATAAAAATTACGAAAAAAAAAACTAAATTATTTGAAAAAACTAAAAATAAAAAACACATTGGTCTCGAAAAAATACAGAAATATGAATAGACTATATTATTTACAGGTAATAAAGAAATTGCAGTTGAAATTAAAGATAAAAATATATTTATAGCTTAAAAAAAAACTTTTTGCATTCAGAACACATGATTTTTGCACAAAATGTAATAAATACAATTTTTATAATTCAAATTATTGTTCTACATAAAAAAAATCTTAAAATTATTTATCACAACAGACTGGTTTTGTGTTCCCGTTTGATTGTTTATTTTTTCGAAGATTTAAATCTAAATAAATAAAAAAATGAATTAAAGCTTAATTTACGAATACAATTTTCAAATAATAATATTAGTTACAGTTGACCAATAATACTCTCAATAATTTTTAAATAAAATTTTTAGAGACAAAGTAAAATGTAAAGCGAATATTGCAACCAATTTTCATTTACAAAAAGCGAATTTGAATTCAATTCTTTTGAGTTTTGACATTGATTGTTCAAATCATTTTAATTAAACGATCCAAAACCTGGCGAATAAAAAAAATCTACGTCATCTACGTCATGTCAACGCAAAACTAAGAATACAATATAGAAATTCCAATTCAGATTACCAATATTCAATTTCAATAAAAATCTCGATATAAAATTCTACTAATTTAAGTGATCCGGGAAACTAAAAGGTAATAAAAAAGAGCCAACACATTCACATTCTGTCTTATGTCAAAGTTGACAAATAACGTGATTCGTCCATTCCAGTGTGTCACCTGATTATCAGCCAACCAGAAGCGAGCATTTTAGGATACACGATACCTGATTGGCTCATATGTGACCGGATATCAAAGACGTTACGTTATTTTTAGGAATACAAGTTTATTGATGGGCCAAATAATTATTCCGGAAAAAAATCGGCAGTTTAAAGATATGTGGTAAAAAAAAACTCAAGATATGTGAATATGTTTTCATACTGATATTTTATACTAAGGATACTCAAAGAAAACATAAATGTTAAAAACAATCAAAAGTTATAAACAGTTAAACACAATCGCAATATGCCAAGAACGGTGCAGTCATTAATTGTTTGGTCCATCAATATCTGTTTTTATTAACATATTTATTACATATACAGTAACCATTATGAACAATTATTCCCTATTTATAATTAATTATAAAAATTTACAATGATTTTCATTATTACTATTAAATAATTCTGCTTAAAATTAAAAGTTGGTTGTGCCGATGCTTTCGCGCCTTAAATACGACGCCATTTTGTGATGGCTGTCATTCCTGTCCGCCATTTTATAGTGAATATACACTTACATTTTAGTTAGGTTTGTGTTTGTGCGAGGGCTGTTAAACTGCAGGCCATACCCTGTAGACAAAAGAAAAATAATTTAAATAAAAGGTTTAGACACAATAATAAACTACATAATAATTTATTCACTTTTTAATCAATTAATTCAAAAATTTTGAAGCGGAAATTATAAAAAGTTAATTGGATATTTTTGAATTGATTGAGATGAATTGTTTCATTTTTTAATTCAATTGATTGGAAACTTGATGTTACAACAAAGGCTAATAAAACAAAATGAGAGTATTTTAAGACCCTTAAACTTAAAGATAACACGAGACATGGGGGTAACTTAAATTGAATAAAAACAGTGATTCGTTGCAGAAAGAAATAAAGAAAATAAGTTTATTTGACCCAAGTTAAGTCGGACGTCTTAATATAATAAAGCATAGTGTAGAAAGTATGAAAACTTACTGACTGACCCAGGATAGTCATCGGCCTGGTACCAGAAGCAATGTGGCACGGAGACCAGGTGCCACGTCTTGTTTCCAGTCACCAACCCGCTTGCCAAGCATGGTGATTCATTCCCCATTTTTGTAGAGGCCTATGTCCAGCAGTGGACTGCGATAGGCTGTTGAAGATGATCTCTTGATGAAAAACATGTTTATGGGACTTACGTGAGGGGTAGCATCCATCTGGTACCAGGATGAGCTGGCTTGTATAGTTAAAAGAGTATTTCCGACGCACCGAGCAGTAAGCTCCGCTACCAACCTTTGTGTATTGTCTTTTCGTGCGTAAACATGAGTTTTTAACTTACGTTTTTAGTCCAGAACACGTTTTCAGCTGGTCATGCATTCCCAGATGGGTTAGGGTGAGATTACACTGAAGTGTCTCACATTTTTGCCTTTATAGTTGTGATGGTAGTGGCATTTCTGGTACAGTCAGTGGCAAAAGTAGATGACCATACGAACTTGAGTAGTAATTGGAATAAATTGACCTAAATGAAGGTGGTTTATGAATAGAAGCTTGGCAATTGCAATCTTTGTTAAAGCCGAAAGTTATAAGAACATCAAAGAATTAAAGAACAGAGCACTTAAATATAACTTTAGCTCTTATCTCTTCTCTGTAAGCTGTAATAATATAATCAATACCCAAATCCAAAAATGGTCATCTACTCCTGTTGACTGCACCACTTAAAATTAAACAAAATTCTATTAAACTTACGTAAGTAACCCAGGGTTGGCGTCGGTTTGGTACCAGGAGTACTGCGGCACGTAGGGCGGGTGAGGCTGTGGGGCGCCCTGGTGGTGCAGCGCGTGGGCGGCGTGCGCGCCTTTCATGTCCCACGGGCCGGGCGGCGCGCCCTACGACAAAGAGAGGGTACGGTTAGGTTGTGTGTCCTGTAAAGTAAGTTTGCCTAGACATAGTTAGAGTGCTACAAGGATTATTTTGGCTCTTGAATGACATTGACAGGGCCATGTTGGTAAACATTTGTGAAATTAGGTCTCCTGTTGGTCGTTTCCTATGAAGAGCCGGCAAGAAACTCTACGTTACTCTTTTAAAAATAATTGACTTTTGCAATGTTTTCACATTACACTGCTAATAGGTAAGGGAGGACAGTGTAGGACAAAACAAGATGGCAGACTTAGTTCTGATTTTGTCCTCGCATCCAAATAACCTTGTAGCGGTGTACATGTTACCTTTAAAACTGTGCGTGGTTTTTAAAATGGTGGTTGTTAAAGTTTTAATCTCTCTCCAGAAATGTTAATAATTGTGACTGGATTTATGCAATGGGAGTGTTTTAAGTTTTTATCTATCTTCTTTCTATTTTTGTTTCAGCATGGAACTACTTAAGGTTACCTTAGAACCCATGGATTTGTACAAAAACTTTAATACTTATATTATAGGCCTACTACAGTCTTTTAAGTTGCATCAAGAGAATAAAACCCGGAATACACATGCCTGTAACTTGCACAAAACTATACAAAGCAAGTAGCTTGCTTGTCGTGTGCCGTAACAACTTCTGATTTTATTTTATTCTATTCGGGAAACTTACACCTAATGTAAACTGTATTATTAAAGAATAGGCATTTGATTAGTGAATACCATACAGGCATGCAAGCTACTTGCATTTTTGTGCAACATGACACATTACAAGCATGACATGTGTATAGTATTCCGGGCTCAATTCTCATTATAATGCCATAGGTACAAGATGCTTTGAAACTTGAAAATAAACAAAGTTGCGATACCTAACACAGATTGATGTTAATATCTCCACATCAATAGACTAATTAACAATATTACATGTACTTTCAAGTGAAGTCGCAGTAAAAGCTAGTCAAAAACTAATCGTCGAAAAAGTGAGGCGCGCCCGGCACACCCACGACCATTATCTAATACGTTTTATATAGTTTTTTATAATTTTCACACACGCAACCATACAAACTTGTTTTTTGTGAGCTTTCTATGGAAATACGAATGTTTTCGAGAAGATAATTAAATTAAATAGCGGATTTTGATGGTATTTTTTGGTAAAAATAATTGGTTTAGGAAAAGTTGTAGCGCAAAATAACGGATTTATTTTCTTATTTTTCTGATGCTTCCACTATGAATATAATTTCATATAAAAAAAACTCTAAGCTTCAGACCATTTTCTTTAAACTAAAATATTATAATTATATTCCTAGAAAAAAATATACTTAAAAACAATGAATAATTTTAATAATTACGTGCATTTGACAAACACGACACGGAATCGAACCCTTACCTTCAGCATCCAAGGCATAGGACGGCCCCTCATGCCGTCGGCGCCCGGTGATCCTTCTACGTCATCGGATTGAGGCGCGAAATAACCCTCCTACGGTAAGAAAAGGAAGCTCCCCTCAAAAATATGTATATCCTTAGGTAAAATAACCTAAACTTAACTAACTTGACAAAAAAAATTGCTAAAATTGTATAATGAAAATAATATTTTTCCAATTTAATTATTGCATTTTATTTTCGAAATAATATGCCTTTTGTTTTTGCAGTTAAAGCTTATTTAATTATTTTCAAAATTAGAATTTGTTCATTTGTAAACTGAATTGAATTTAACATGAGAATTTTCCAATTATTGCATTTATTATTCTCTTTGTTGATTCATAAAAAGGCCTTGCATTCCATTTTCAAAATGTTTTATTGCTCAAATTGGAAAACTCAACAAAGGCCTGTCATTTTATGTCATATTATTATAAGTGCAATAATTGGAAAACTTTTGAAGTGAAAGTGTTGCACTTACGTATCCGACCCTCGGATCCCACGACTGCTGGTGTGGAGGCTTCACGTCGCACGAGCTACCGTCCGGCGACCGGCCTGCCGTCGGCTAAACAAAGAAACAGGATTATTAAAAAACTGATCATTTAGGTAAATTACTTTAGAAATATATAAAATAGTTACTATTTCTAATGGTACATTGAATAATGATTTTACCATTTACGTTTTCGTTAGCATGTAGGTATTTTCGAGAAAAGTGGCAGCAAATTAATACGAAAAACGTTGTGTTTTGCGAATTTTCAAATAACATTTAGAAAACTGTCGAGCTAACGCAACTGCTTAAAGCTGCTTTCAGACTACGCTATACTATAGTGCCATATAGTATAGCAAAGAAGGACCTAGTATTAATTTTAATAGTAAACCAATAATATACATATAGTACAGTACAGTATGAACGTGTCCATAACAATGTATGGTGCGCGATATTATTGTGCTATGAGCTACTGCTAGTACCACTACTACCTACTACTTGTACTATATGCTATTATATCATAGCGTAGTCTGAAAGCAGCTTAATCGGCAAAACTGACGAATCAGTGAAACTGACTAATCAACGAAACTGGCGAAATAACTAAACTGACGACTGAGGGAAACTGACCAGTGATACGAGGACTCAAGTATACAGTGGTATTGATGCCGCAAGATCACATTGAAATCATTCTGGACAATGTAAGAATGTAACTGAAGAAAGTTAAAAATAACGAGTCTTTGTCATCATTAACTTAAACACGCCATTGTTTTAAACAATCTCGTCTGTGTATTACTTGATATGAGACAGGCAGCTTCATTTCTGTACCCTTAAAACTACAAAAAGCTTTAGTGCTTAAGATATATTATACATAGAAGCTGTTGGTGTAATTGTGTCTTTGACTGCCACTTGTCATCGGTGTCCAACAATTGATTTTCTATTGTGTCTGTCGTCTGACAGTCAATGTGTTAATACTAAGGCTTTCCTAAGGGAAAAGCGGTACCCAACCAATAATGTCTAGGTCGAAAATAATCTCTCTTACATAGCCAACCTTGACATCCCAAGCCGGCTGCGGCTGCTGTTTCACATCCCAGGGGGTGCCAGTGGGGGACAGCCCCGGGGACAGCTCGGACACGGGGGTCGAGCTGGGGGTGGGGGAGTGCGCCTGCGCTGGTCCCCCGCTCTGGTACGCTGATGGTGAGTGCTGGGAGCCGCTGGAACTGCCGCCTCCTCCTGGGGAAAAAAATCGTATTTAGTAACAAGCTGTACACATTCAAATTCTACATAGCGCCATTTATGTTAAGTTGGGGCGATACTATTTCCAAGGTGAAAAATCGTAAAAAAAAAAATTGTGTGGAGGGAAATTCATTATCATTACTTATATAAAAACTGTGTCGTTGAATCCTGAAAGCTACTCAGCTGGCCTGTAGGCGTATATCATATTGGCAAACTATTTAGCCTGTCCGTAAAAAAGTTTGTTATTCTTAAAAATCAAGGAGAAAGTCCTTGAGTTTTTGACATAAAATAAGTAGGTATTTCCCAATTTGATAGAGATGGTCAGATTGTCAGGATTGGAGACAAAACACTAAAAAAGTTTATATTTCCAATCGAAAGGTATTTTTTTCGTTTAGAAGACGATTCAAATCAATGAATATGGATATCAATATTACTGTATTTAGCATGTTTTTCATTTTCATTTTTTATAATACCTAAGTTTATTGCCAAAAAGAAAATATATGACGTGTTACATCTAGGAGTTCTTCTTCAATGTTTTGAAGGTTTTGTCACGGCATGATCAATGTTCCTTCTCTATCAATAAGATGACGTATTTTTCCTGATATGGGACAGTTAGTTACAAATATTATTTTAAATAATGATTAGTCAGTCACAAATACTTACCATGTAATAGTTGGTTGTTATTGGGCGGACTTCCGGGCGGTAGGCCGAGGCTGGGCGGCGGGGCGCCCACCTGGGCGGCCTTCATCATCTTCTTGTACTTGCTCCGGCGGTTCTGGAACCAGATCTTCACCTGTTGATAGAAAAGTGTGGGTTAGAATGGTTATACAAAGCTTACTAGAGACAATAAGATCATTAAATATATTACACGAATTACAGGTCTTATTGCCAAGTTTTGTAGCCTACTTAAACGTACATAACATAATATCACGCCTCCTGTAAGAATTTAAGAGAACCATTGAGTTGGACAGAGGTATTCAAACTCAAACTCAAACTCAATGTATTTATTTCAATTTTTTTATTTAACTATCGTTTATACAAAATAATACAGGATTATTCATATTAGATAGCAATAAAAAACCACTACGGTTTAAACTTGTGCTATCACGAATCTATCTCAATATCGAACTATACAATGAAGCATTTTATATGTATGTGTTATTGTCCATACAATTAATAACATCTTTAGGTCTTCAAACACTCGTAGTTACAATCACAGGCGCCCAAAACCAATGGTGGACCATGGTGGTTAATTAAACCAATTCCAGGCACTTTTGAATTGTCAAGGGGTCGGTCAGTCAGAAAAATGAAGATTAACACCCCCACAATACGCCAGACATGTTTTCTAACCTAGATAGTCAATTTGAACTGTTGTCATATAATAATATGTATTGTTACTTTGATCAAGTTATCACTGCAGATGTCATGCTGAACAGATTTACTTATTTAAAACTTTAGCAAGCTGGTTGGCTAAAGTGAGATGGGTTCGATTTCTCTATGGAAAAAATATTTTAGTTATGAAAATGCTAGTTGTGTGTGTGTGTGTGGGGGGAAACAGTAAAAAAAAAACAGCTTCAACATAGTAAATTGTATATCGCAGTTATCGATTTCCATCCATAATTATTAGAAGAAAAAATATCTTACAAAATGTGCGCATTGTGCCGACAGTCGTTATATACTCAGAGATATATGTAAATGATTTAATTGACCATTCCGACGAATGTTAATATCCTCTATTACCATATATATGTACACATACGCATATATAATGTTTATGTATTTACATAAATAAATATATACTAGAACGTTTGAGTAAAAGAAAATATTATCTGAGTATGTGAATTTATGAACTGTATAATATTATACATACCTACCTAATATTTATGTATAACACCGCTAATGCATATATTTTTTTGCTGGATATATATACAACTCTCTTTATGTGCAAAAAACAATGTTTTCTCATACCCCTCTAAACCAACTTATACGTTGAAATACACTAGTTTTTTTTTACTGTGTTATGTATGTTGTAATTTTATTAAACTATAATAAATAAAAAAGAATTAATAAGGCATAAAAAATAATAATTTCATTAAAAAATGATCACATCTATACCTAAAACTTAATACATGCCTAGTCTTTTTTCTAACTATGTTGGGGTCGGCTTCCAGTCTAACCGGATGCAGCTGAATACTAGTATTTTACATGGAGCGACTGCCTATCTAACCTCCACAACCCAGTTACTGGGTAAACGATACCTCTTGACAAGTCCGGCTGTCACGACTTTCGGGCTTATGACAACCCGTAACAACAGCCAAAGATCTACGAATGACAGCCGGGACTGCTTAACGTGCTCTCCAAAACACGGAGAGGTCTCGGTATGTTATGAAAACCCATCCAAGAACTGACCTCGGCAAGTGTTGCTTAACCTCGAATGTCCGGCACATTCAGGACAGTCAGCCGCGCTGCCCTTGCTGACTGGCTAGTAATATAATGCCTTACCACGTCATTCATTATTTTCAAATAGTTCGTGTGTGTTCGTGTACTAGAGAAAGACACAATTGGCAATGTTCTACTCTGTCACTACCAGATTACATAAAAATACCTAAACTAACAGGTATACATACATAGTTATACGCAGGGGTAGCGTGGATGAGGGCGGGGCTATAGGGTTGTCAGCCGTTACTGTACCGTTAAAGTTAGGGGTGGAATTGGTCGATAGTTTTTTATCGATAGATCTTTTGTTATTTTTCGGAATCTGTTATCGTTTTGTTTATATTCATTATTTTTATAGATGCGATTGCTTTAGGATTAAGCAACCTATCGTACTAAAATGAAATAATGTTTTACTCATAATTATCTAGATTGCCATCAATTTACCGCATTCCTTAACTGGCCGTGACTGTGTTTATTCGTTAATCTACATGCATATCTGATCATTTTCCTAGGTTTATTAGAGTATTATTATTATAAAAGTAGTACATTGTATTATTTGTTGAAAATTCTCTAAAGTAATGTCATAAAAATGTTTACTTGGGTTCAACCAAAGAGAGAACAAAATCCGTGATCCGCGATCCTAACAGCGAGTTTTGCGGGCGAAGTATACAAGCTTCTGATTTTTCAAATACTTTGTCAAACAAAAAGTCATACTTTATGGTGTGCATTTTTAGTTTCAACAGTTTTAACTTTATTAGCTTAGTTGTTAATTTTATGTTGGATGCTGTGGTCTTCTATAAGTAAAGGAGTGCACCTACTTAATACCTGACTTTGCCCTTTATTTTATGCGTCATGTATTGTATAAATAAACATACTTAGAACACTTCTACCTTTAAAATTTCTGCATATTAATATAATTTATCTAGGAAATTTGAAGACATGTGACATCTACCAAACCGCATGGGCCCGCGTGGTGGATTACAGCCCACTCCCTCTCTAAGAGAGAAGCCCTGTGTCTCAGCAGTGGAAACATTGAAGGCTGACTATGGTTATGTTAGTATAATTTATAACTTCCTCACTTTAAAAACAAACAAATCAGAACCAAGGGCACGATATATCTCGCATTTTCCTCGAGATAAAGTTATTGCGGTTACATAAGAGTTATGATTGCGATATGTTATAGTTCATTATAGCGTTAATACAAGTTATAGGCATGCAACTCGCCAGACCTGAGTGACAAGTAACATTATTGATAAACTTCGGGTGACTGTAACGGCGGGTAGCGGTAGCGTTTTGTTGAGTTTAATTTGTGTTGTAGCATGAGAAGGTTCACACTTTCTACAGAAGGTGGCTGGGGTAGGCTGGATGCGGATGGCGGGGGACAGGGTGTTGTGGCACAGTCTGGGAGAGGCCTCTGTCCAGAAGTGAACTGCGATAGGCTGAGTTGATTGTAGCACGAGTGTTTGGGGAAGTTTTTTTATTGTTTATTTAATAATGAACGCTTCAATTGATGACTTGAATGTTTGAGCTTGGACTGCGGCGGCTCAGACTCATCTAGATAAATGAAAAACCCATTGCTTCTCAGGTGCACATGGCTACACATCAGCTGTACATAACCAGTATAAGCTGATTTCTGATTGTGCAAAAAAAATGCGAGGTCAGCAAAATCTGGAAATGTATAGCTTGATGTGTCGCCGTGTGTACGTGAGAAGTGATGTTAGAGAGTTGTATGAGATTTGTGTAATTTATTTATCCTGTGTCGAACCCACACTATCTTAGATAATATGAAACGAAATCAAGTATAGTATACACTAAAAAATGCAGTCTCAATTACACAATGATATAAGAAAATAGCTTAAAAATATGTCATTGCTGAAGAAAAGACTGCTTTATAACAGCAACATGGCAACCAATTTTTGGCAAACACGTTCCGCTTCACGCCGTCACTGACACCACACCAAGTGATCAACTTATATCGCCAATTCGTGTAATCAATGCATAACGGGTATGTCATGCAGCAAAAAAGTGACGTATGCGTTATTATTTATGTGTCCATTTTATATGAGTTATATTTCACGTGGACGCTTCTGCGCAGTCGTAGTAGAAAGTATTACAACTGAAGTGAGTTCTTATTTACGATGCATAACTTTGCGTTATCTTTTATCTAAGACAGCGAAGAATTGTTAATCAGTTACGTATAAGCCGGTTGTTCAGTAAAAAAGCTGCTTCGGTTTATAAACTCGCTGAAATCGATAAAAATCTAGCCGATAACTGTCTTGTTCTTCGTATCATTTATGAAGCCAATTTAGTTATAAACAAGAATCAATGCGATACTATAAAACAAATTACTTATCGCCCACTCTAAACTTATACGGAAAAGTGTAGGTGTAGAAGTCTTGTTTATATTATAATCATCCGTGCATCGATATCGATAAATTGAGAGACGTCCCATCCCTCACCACCCACCCTTCGATTAGCCGGGTCGCAGTGCACGATATAACTTAACCCCGACGTCGCGCCTAACTTATTGTATTGGTATTCGGCATTCAATTCACTTAGCCCGCTTGAACAAGGTTATTTTGTACGGAATTATTTATTTTGTCATGCCGGGTGTTGCTATGTGTTATATATATTTAGGGTTGAATTTAGATTGAAATTTATTTAAGTGTAGCCGCGGAAAATGTTGATTAAACACTGAAAAATATATTTTTTAAACCTTTATAGATCGTAAAAGGGAAAATCATTCACTTTTGGTGTTATCCTGTATAACATCAAAAGTGAATGATTTTTTTTTTGTCCTTTAGGCAGGGACATTTACGCGCAACCTGTTACATGACTCTGAACCCTCATGGTGTTGAAATTTGTTGTAGCAGCACTTTATTTTGTTTATAACCAAAATAAAGTGCTGAAATCATGGTTACAGTTTGCGCGTCTCTATCACCTTATATTAAGATAAATCCAGCAACTAAAAGACACAAAGAGTGTCGTTTTATGATCTCAATTACCTTTCAGACTCAGAATCCAGCGGCGAGCAAAAATTAATGTTCGGAAGCTACTACTTCCGAGCCGATATGATTTAGGTAGAGTTACTACATACATTTTTTTTATACAATAGCAGGTACCTGAATCTATCAAATTATCCACAGAAACTTGCCAAACGCAAAGCCGGAATATTACAAAATATAAAAAAAACACATTCAAATAACCCAGAAAAATGTCGAAATACTCAAGGTTTTCTATCGAAAAAACTATCGACAATAGTTCGTGTGCATGTACAAATCATTTCGATCGTCGAACCGTGGAGTATTGTGCTTGTGACAAAAGACTGTTGTATATATGTTGTCAAATAAATGTTTATTACCGCGGATGGGAAGTTTGGAAACAGAGTATAATTGTAGAAGATTTTTTTGAACGTTTTTATATTACGAAATTTTCGTCGTCATTGTTGAGCGGCCTGAGGAGGTTTTTCCTGTTGCCAGGCACCATTTTATTGTATATTTTTCAACATGCTTGCGTGCATGTCCATGTTTTTTTTTTAACATAGATAATTTAGAAAAAACAGGTAGGTATTCCTGTCATTATCATCAATGTCTGCAGCCTACAGTTTTAAAAACCACTGTTTTATACGAAACACTTTAGGATTTTTTTAGAATTGTACAAATAAAATTGCTTAAAGTAAAATCTTCTTCGGACATTTAATTTTACTTGTGTTTAACGTTTTTATTTTCATAATAATATTAATGAGCAATTAAAGACCACCTACGTGGGATGGTTTTTATGAAACAATTATAAGGAATAATAAGATTTCAAAGTCACCATAACAAAGGATTAAAGTGCAAAAATAGTTAGGTATAAACAAATGGAAAAGAACTACACGTAGTGTTTATCAGCTGTTATAAGAACGGTCGGCGGAAATGCATTATTGTGGTTTTCGTAGGCGATATGTGAGCAATCTGCCATTACGATTCACTATATAGTGACGCTAAAAGAATAAAAAACTTAATAAAATTACTTCCACACTAATCTTGCAGTAAAAGAAAAAAATATATATCAGCTTCAGCTGCCTATAATTTCATGCAAGTCGTAAAACATGAGTACTATAAAAACTCGACGACATTTCAGCGCAGAACATCAAAAGCGAAGGACATAAAATTATTTTTATTTGTTGAATGTATAATAGAATTATGATATGATAATTTAATGTATTAAAACACGAGGAATCTCCCATTTACAGCAAACGACCAACTCAATTTTGAATTTAATAAAAGATCGATATTAGAACTGTCGATATGCCCCACCTCTAGCATCCATCATCTGTCACGTGAAACTGTCATTGTTATAAAAAAAGAAAACACAACATGGCCGCGGCATATGCGACCACAATGCAATATGTATTTACTTGTACACGCACTGTTATTCTGTTACGAGAAATTTGTGGGGAGTAACACGAATTCGGGGAAAAAATAAGTAAAACATGCGCTGTGTTTCAACATGTGCAATTGAGAATATTTTTCTTTAATTATTTCATTTTCGGGCCTCGGTAGTTTAGAGGTGGCCCAGTGGTACAATGACTTACGAAACACAGGCAGGCACTTTAGTTTGTGTAAATAATTTCATCATCACTGCTCTCAAAACGGCGAAGGAAAACATCCTATGGAAACCGGCGCGTCCTAGAACCAAAAATTCGAAGGCATGTGGCATCTACCAACCCGCACTGGGCCCGCGTGCTTACAACACAATGCAGCCTAACATGTTCTCACTGAACACAGGCGTCCTCTCTTTGAGAGGGAGTGGGCTGTGATCTACCACGCGGGCCCAGTGCAGGTTGGTAGATGTCACATATCTTTTAATTTTTGGTTCTAGGACATGCCGGTTTCTTCGAAATGTTTTCCTTCACCGTTTTGAGAGCAGTCCCGATGTTATATTTAACACAAAGTAAAGGGTCTGTCTGGGTTCGATCCTACGACCTACAACTTCGTCGCGACCGGGTCTAGGAACTTGATATTTTGCATAAGAGTTCCTTCTATACCTGACGAAGGTGAGTAGGTACTAAATTATTAAAGGAAAATCTTCAATTTGCTTTGAGCAAAACTTGTAATACGACATAAAAATCTCCAGTACTCGTACATTCTATTTATATTATTAACTTTATCGTCAACTAACCACTTTATTTGTGACAGCATTTTTAATGCCTATCATAGTCACTCTATGAATCACACATAGAAGTACATAATACAGGTTGCAATTTCCGATGATAATAAATTCTCAGATAATAATCTTAGATGTTGATTATTGCTAGATACATGTTTTACTGCGGATCGAAGAAAAATTCGTAGGTATTCGCTGTGAGAGAGTTTTAAAGTAAAAAAAAAGAGGTAGACAAATACATGTCAACATTATCTGCTTAGATTTTTCCTAAACATGTTGAGGTCGGCTTCCAGTCTAACCCGATGCCACTACCAGTATTATTTTATATGGAGCGACTGCCTATCTGAACTCCGCAACTCAATTACTTGGCTATACGATACCCCTTGGTAAAGCTGGTTGTCAGACTTTCGGGTTTCTGAATACTAGATGTCAACCGCAATATCAGTGGTTTTTTTTTTTTATAGAAACTGTCAATAAGCACGCCACACCACACAGCCACATCTCCCTCCTTTAACACACATACCTACTCATTCATATTCGTAGTTGAGCCGAGTCATTATTTTTTTTATTTTATTTTATTTTATTTTAAAACCAATACACTATCATCACAGGCTTACCTAATACAATAGTGTAGTTATAATAGCTTACAATTAGACTTAAAATTATTATCATTAACCTAGAGTAATTTTACAAAATGCGGCCCGTGTAAATTCACTCAGAGTACAGTTGAAGCAGTCAATCTGTTGTGACACCGTATTGAGGATTATAGGTTCATCATGTTACGAGTATCACACACAAATTAAGGATTTTTTGACCACGAAGCTACAGTAGAACACTGACTCCTAAGTCACAGGGTACCCCTAGTTTAGGAGGCAGGGATCTTCACTATTTGTGCAGCCTTTTTTCGTATGTATTCCTGTGTATTGTAATGGCTTTCTAAACTAAGGTTTTTGTGTTAATAAACTTATTTTTATTTTATTTTTATTTTAATAAGCGATCTTCATTTTCGTTCCGTTAAAACAGCAGTAGCTTTTAATATGACTCCATTTTCCCGTCAGTGATAAACACAAATTTCTCCTAGATTTTCAAAATAATATACATTAATATTCGTTATTTCTGAACGCCATATAACGTTCTAAAATCCTCCTACGCCACTTTGAAAAGAAGAAGCATCACTCACAATCAACCTCCAGCAGCAACGTCCGAAGTTGCACAACGAACACATACCTAAATATGACCGCATTTCACAAGCCGATCCTTACGAGTACATCAAATCACTTCTATTTCTGCCTATACCCAATGCTGCCAACCTTTAAAAAAAGCAACCCTGTTCCCATAGGTTTCGACAGCGGACGGCGGTATGCACACAGTCGGCAATGCGTACATCGCGCGGCGCTCACAAAGACGTGGCGGACATACGTGGCATAGCTTTGAGAAACTGGTGCCCTCTCGGATACAGCTATTCCAGCACTTCCAGGGACTGGTTTATGTTGTAGCGTTTGTGTTTGCGGCTTGTTGATGTGGGGTAGACAGTAAGTTAACTAACTCTTTATTTGTGTCACCGCGATATTGCCAATGCCACAACTTTCATGCACGTTTAAAAAAAAAGTGTTCTTATTTTGACAGCTGCTGTGTGTGTTTGACATTTGGATGTCATTGTCAAATCTTTCAAGCTGGACAAAAAAGGATTACAATTAGTTATTTTTTAGTTACTAATAACCATCGCATTATGTATTGTAATATTGTAACAATGCTATGTGAGTTTATGTTGAAATCGACAAAGCACCTATTTTAACAAAAACAAAAATGGCTGCCGACAAAGTGGATGCATATATATTCGTACTAAAGATACAGCATTAGAAAAGTCATAGCAGATATGTAGTGCGGAAACAAGTGCGCTTGCGACGCTTTGATCAACGCGACTGTAGGTACACAGAGGAAACACTTATTAAGGCATTTAAATCGTATCGGTTTTAATTAAAGCGGCCATCGGATGTGCTTCAATTCTATAGAATAGAAGATGTTATATTTTACCAATAATTAGTAGTAGTTAACTATCTACATATTATACTAACTAATGACGGCACGGTTGGCGCAGTAGTTAAGCGATTGACTGCTGCGCTGCGTGTCGCGGGTTCGATACCCGCACGGAACAAATATTTGTATGGCTTACAAGTTGTTGTTCCGGGCCTGGCTGTTTGTGTATGTGAGTTTAAATGTTTGTGAACGCACCCACGACACAGGAGTAATAACCAGTGTAGGGCAACGTTTTTAAAAAAAAAATGTAATAAAGATGAAGAGTTTGTTGGTGTGAACGCGCTAATCTCTGGAACTAGCAGTTGGGTATGATGGTATAAAAAGTTGGAAGTTATTTCCAACTTTTTAAAAGCAAAATCGAAGTAACAGCTCGGGCGGGAAATGTGACAGTCATTTTAGTATGTTGTAGTGTTTTACGAGTTCCACGCGAACGAAGTCGCGAGCAGAAGCTAGTAACTTTATATACATAGTTACGCTTTTGTTTTAAACGCAAAAGTTCCGACTATATTGTGGTTTAAAGGAGCTTTGATAATCTGTAGCAAGCAGTTACCGTTTTAGGTAGAATGACATTGTATGTCTTTAACCTAGATCGGTTTAAATATGGGACTAGCCTACAGAATATTTATCTAGATTTCTAACTAAATAAAATAGAAAGACAGTTTGAAACTGCTCTATGACTTTTGTTCCTCACTTTTTCCAACAATTTTTATACTAAAAATTTAAAGAATCGATATTAACCGAAACAACACAACACTATTGACACATTAAAAGACAATTTCCCGTTCGATATTTAAATCTGAAAACCATAAATCAAATCAAAGCTCAACTTTACGACATCCTATCACCAACTGTCAAACGAAAAAAAAAACATTTGACAAATGACAGACAAAAGTCACACGTCATAATTCACGAAACGACACAAAGCATCACACTTTGTATCAATCACTTCGGACGACTCAATCACTTTACCAATCAGTAAATGAGAAATATAAATAATTAATGGACAATATATAAATGTTAATGTGTTGGCAGTGGTGCATAAAGCGGTCCACGAGTAGAAAAAAGACGGTAGCCGCTGCGTGTTTCTGTCGGACAGTGAATGATGTGGAGTCGTCTTTGTTTTATTTTTATTTATATTTTTGCAATTGCAGTTTTGTGGTGAAGTTTGCTCTTTTTGTCGTTGGTACATAGAGTTTTGTTTATGGGTACCTACTGTCGTTTTGTTGTGGATGGAAAAACGTATTAATTTTTGTACTGGTTTTGTTACATAAAATGGGAAAATAAAATTGCTTAATTGTTTGCAATTATCGGTATTTTTTTTTTTGTAACAGGATACAATTTTTTTTCCATATTTTCATTCAAGAACATGTTTTGGCGTAGTTTAGCTAAAACTTAGAATTTATTCAAAGAACAAGTTTAGATTTAAAGGAAAATATAAACATTTATATCCATAAAATTAAAAATAACTTAATAATCCAACAATCGGACTAAAAAGCAATAACATCCAACCACAATTTTATTGCAAAAGGAACTTTACATCTAACTCAATAAAACTCAAATTAGTTTAATAAATTCAAACAGGTGCTAACTGTCAACACCCTTATCATAATCCAATAAATTAGTGATGCACAAACGCGTTTTACATATCGATACATTAGTGTAGTGACAAGCACATTAGGCGGTCCACTGGCAATAAAAAAAAATATGGGCATTGAATATTTAGATTGCAATGTTACTTTTTGCTTCATGTAATTGTTTTGCATTAATTTTATTACTCTAAACTGCTAGTTTATAAAGTAACATACATATAAAATTAGTTTCTAGATGTTTTTACCTTTAAAGGTGAATAAAACTCTAGGAGGTACCCGCAAAATGGTGTAGGTGCTAGTAAAAATCATAATATATGTAGATATAATACATTTTTACATAATGCGACATTGAATTTTGCACTTAAATTACTCACTCGCTTGCATATGTTTCGTTTTGAACGTGGCATTTGAGATAAAGTCGTAATAATATATTCATTGAAGGGACAAATTGGTTTTAACGCTTTCGATGGCAACGTTTTACAATAATATCTTTATAATTAATCGAATGAATGATTGTTTAATTGTACGCTGTCACGACACACTTATTATAAAACTAAGAAAAACTTTTACTATCAATCGTTTCAGTTATACCATGCAATAATCGACTTAAAAATCATTAGATTTTTTTTAAATGTTACTGAACAAAATCTCTCAAACGAAATACCTACTCACAGACAATTTGAGAATATTATAGTAAATAGTATGAATATGTATTATATATGAGCTTTTACTTCTCAACCAAAGCACAATCTCTTCACCACCCTTGGTTGATTGGTAGAGGAGCATTAGGCCACCTTTGTACCTATTTTGTGAGCAACAAGTTTAAATAAATTAAAAAGAAAAAAAAAACATGAAAAATAATAAAAAATAACAATTAACTCCACCGATTTCGTAGCAACCTCACAAAATATTTCGAACCACGTCTCGGTCACATGGGCCCCGTGTTTTACGCCGAGAAAAACACCAGCATTCCCCTTAGAAAGGAAAAAATACCGCTCATGTAATAAATTTGACGACCAGTTTGTGTCACTCAATTGTGCATCGGGTTCGCGTGTTTGGAAAACAATAAAATGGTTTTTGGCGTGAAATTGAAAGTATTCTTTCTTATTAATTTTTTTTTTTAAGAAAAACAAAACTTTATTAAGAGATGGGTAAGGATCTAGTTACCACAAGCTGTACAAATTAGTACCAGCTCGTTCCTGAGAGATTAACCTTGCTGCCACAAGCGGTACAACGTACCAGCTCGTCCTCCGTTCCCTTGAGGGGTTTAAATGTGGGTTTACTTTACCCGTTTCTAATAAAATCAACCGATAACCTAAACTATTATAATTTGTTATCAAATGGCGGACAGCTGATATAAATGGCGTTGCCAAGTATCAGTCTAGATTTGAGACTAGTTAGAAGATTCTATCTATGACAATATATTTGTTGCTATGATAAGGAATGATTAATAACTAATAACACAGCAGCAAAATCTTTCAACTTTATTTATTTCCTTCAATAGATACTCAATCAAACAAAACCTGCGTCTAAGTTTTTTCCAACATTACGTTAATCAAAGACAAATGCCATCTAAGGCAGCCATTACAATGTGCGTTGACCATTGACTCAGTTTACCATAAATAAGTACTTCATCTTACAGCTCAGTGATACAGCAATTCATTGCTAATCGCGTTCATAGAGTATCCATGTCGATATGTTTTTTATCGACCCTCGCACGTCACTAGAATTACGTAATAATGAATTTATGAGATTTTTATAGTGCCTTAGACTTTGTGTGCAGTTTTGCTTGCGTGAGAGAATTAAGTCTTTCGATATTGTTGTAAGTGTTTTTTGCTGTTTAAAGATTTATGCACTTATTTTTACGAGCATTTTCTCTTATTGGGTGAGCAGGAGTGTGGCCTAAGTAATAGGTAACAAGATTTATTGCTAATTGCTTTAGATTAAAACATACTTATTAACATTTTTTAACAGGCAAATTAATGTTACTTTTTTTGAAGTTCCTAGCACTAGCTTATCATTTTACCTATCAACAACATGTTTCAATATGTTAATTAAATTGTTCTTCCTATTTAAAATCAAAGTCATTTATTCAAACTAGGCTGAAAATCAGCACTTTTTGAACGTCAAAATTACATAAAACCGTCCCCCAAAACGCCCGCCCTTCACCACTTCCTAGTCCTTTAGCTAGGAAGAAGAAGTGGCGCAACAAACTCACCAGCAGTGAGTAAGTAAATCGCAGCAGCTGTCAACCGTATTTCATTGCCCAACTAACCCATTTATTTTTAAGTAGGTACAAACACAACACACCCACAAAAATCACTGCATATTTCTTCCATTCTGTCCGAATAACATCGCTTGGTATTTAAAAAATTAACTTGCTTAAAAACTGAACGCGAACGAACCTCGGAAAAAAGTCGCAATAAGTTTTTGCGAGCTAGTGAAAGGCCATATGTTGGGTAGCCGTGAAATGTCTTTATCGGCGCCGACTCGATTTTATAGCGACATACAACGGTGTGTGATGTGTCGATGTTTTTTTATCGATATATTTTTGGAGTGCGTGCGCCTGTCCCTAATGTTTTTGACAGTTTATTGTTGGACTACATTTTATTATGATTACGAGAAAAGTTAGAAAATGTTGAAAGTGATAAGGGATTCTCGATCTTAAGGAAATTCTGAGTAAGAGTTGTTTTAGAAAAGCTAAGGCTAAACACGGAATGGATTCGTTATAAAAATCTACGAATAATTAGGTAATTAGGAAAAGTTCATCTGAATTGTATTGAATATACCAAGTTTTTTAACTACATAGTTGTGTACAGAATATCCTAATTAACCCTTTTTACACCCCAAACAGGAACCCTTAGCAGACTATAATGAAAAAAAATCCACAAATTCAAGCACATTACTCAATTTATTTCCAAATTACAGACATATGCCGAATTATTTAATCCCCCGTTGGCATAGCAACGCCCCACACAGCAGGGATGTCGAAATCGCGGCTAGGACGCCAATTACAATTAGCCATCGTATTATATTTGTGCCAGCCCTTGTTATTAACAAATTGGCCTCAGTTTTGTTAATCAAATCTTCATTGTATTTGTTTGTAGCAGATTTTACTTTGGTAATTGTCTATTGCGAGATGGAGGACCTATTGATGGATATTTTGGTATAGAGCAAGCTGTGTTCTAAATATCTTTAAAGAATAATGATCCGGAAGATAACTAGAGTTACCGACATAGCTTGCAGAGTAAGCAAGCTGAAGTGGCAGTGGGCTGGTCATGTCTGTCAATGGACCAATGGACGTTGAAGCTGGTAACTCCTTAACAGGAGACCGTGAATCAAAAAGTGTATCGAGGGTGGGTGGGAATAGACTGGATGCTATCAATTGTAACACTTTTAGTAATCAAATGTTCTTAAAGCTTTCTTGCACTACAAATGACTAAATACATTTAGAGCTAAAATATTTAAAGCATCATTCAGTCTCTGTCTACGAATGATTAAAAAAAAACGATTTACTACTTTCATGATCTGCCTATAGTGTTCCCACTGCTGGGACACAGGCCTCCTCTCGGTGAGAGGGAGTGGGCCGTAATCCACAACGCGGGCCCAGTGCGGGTTCGTAGATGTCACATGTCTTCGAATTTTTGGTTCTAGGACATGCCGGTTTCCTCACAATGTTTTCCTTCACCGTTTTGAGAGCAGTGGTGATGAAATTAATTACACCAAGTAATGTTCAAACTCACGACCTACAACTCGCCGTTACTACTGGCCCACCACAGTTCTGCTATGTCTATTTTTTTAATTCGTTTAGCATGATTTTTGATGCCAGTGTTTAGTGGGCCTAAGTGTAGATTTCATTATTGTAAGTCAAGCCCATTTCATCTTTATTGAATTTATCACCCATTCCTCCATCATATATCTCCGTTACTGGTGACCATTAATTCCCCATATCCTTTATTAATGGCCTACCAATAAGCTTCCCCTTGAACCCTCCGAAGCTCCCGTTACACAATAACGAACTGAACCGGAGAGCGGCAGTTATTTGAAACTCAATCATGTTACTGGTTTCATTAATTTGGTTCCACTACTGCGACTGGTGGGTTAAAACTTGAATTTGCATTCATTGGAGAGGTTTCGGTCTGTCGCAATCAAAACACAATGATGTTTATGTGGTGCAAATTGCACTAAATCTGCCAGAACAAAAGAGTGGCAGAAGCCGCCCGCTATTGACCTGGTGGTCAAAATATCACAAGAGACGCCAAGAAAGTCCAATTGCTTGAACCGGCAACACAAGACAGAATAACTTGGCGCAGAAAAGGGGACCTGACCCCAAATAACGGGACCAAGAACGGAAGAAGAGAAGGATGATGATGATTCTGTTAATATTGATGTGGAATGAAACTTAAAGAAGCCAATTTGCTAAAAATTGAAACCGTTGAGAAGAAATACAGGAAAATAGTTTGAGGAAAATTTTGAATCCTAGACTTTTACATAAAGATGTAGAGAATTAAGAAAATGTAGAATTATAATTAAGTTGTCATTAGAAGAGTCACCTTAAAGTGAATTGGGTCGAGATCTATCGAGCAGATCACGATATACTTTTAAGATGAACTGTTGGTACAAAAAGATGCTGATAATCATCAAAAGTCGAATAGTAACAGCATCAGGTTCTATGGTTTATATGTTAAGTAAATAATAAAATCAAACAACGAAACTGAAAAACTGAAAGCAACAACAGAATAGAGAGTTAAAAACGGAACACAATTCACAACAAAACTCTTAAGCAAGAGTCCTCAAAATTCACATCAATCATACGAAAACGTACAGCTTGAATTTTCTCAGAAGCCAGACCAACTCCCACTTATTAGGTAACTACGAACCGTTCACTCTACCCGCCAACTTAAAAACACACCCACGAAAGCAACCCACAAACGAAACCAGTTTTTATCCCATCGAAATAAGATGCATTGTTAGAAAAAAAACAAAGAAAAAGTAACTTTGTTTTACCCAAGATTTTTTTTCTATTTTTTCTTCGTATTGTCTCAGAGAAACACGCAAAGCAACAATTGCTTGGTTTTTCATGAAGACGGAAGTTGCCATATAATTATTTTCAAATTAGACGCAATTGTAGATTTCGGATGTCTCTGCCTATGCCGTGAGAAAGATGGTGACATTTTTTTTTTGTTATGTCAAGCCGAGTCCAAATATGTGATTTGATTTTAAGTGTACACCCAATTTTTGGCGTGTGAAGATGAAAACAATAAGGACGGTTTTTGTGATACAATAGCTGAAAAGTAGGAGGAGGGGTGACTGTCAAGAGGTCGTGAGTACTCTTGTGATATGTTAAATTTTTGATACCATACCATACCATCACGCCTGTAATGCACGAAGGTTTACGCAGGGGTGTACCTAGGAACCGGGAAGTATGGCAGAAGAAAGGAGACGCCTGTAGCAGTGGGTGATTCCGGACTGAAATGATGATGATGAGGTACTTATAGTACACTCACATTTCACCTGTTATGTTTAAGTCCCATGTTATAGGGGGTGGTAAGTTATAACAGCCGTACGGGTCGATTGATCAGGGGCTGCAGTCTCGACATTCATAGCGATCACTTTACGACCGAATTCGGTCGCAAAGTCCCGGATTGACAGGTGTAATGTGTGGAGTGACCGGACTTTGCGACCGAATTCGGTCGTAAACCGATCGCTATGAATGTCGAGACTGCAGCCCCAGGTTAGGCAACGATTGCCGTAGTTGGTCCCTTGATGAGTCACCATCTTTACATACAAGTCCCCTCCGTGCCTCGGAAAGCATGTTAAGCCCGTCCCCGGCTGTCATTCGTGGATCTTTGGCAGTTGTTACGGGTCGTCAGAAGCCCGAAAACCTGACAGCCAGTCTTACCAAGGGGTATCGTATTACCCAGTGACTGGATTGTGGAGGTCAGATAGGCAGTCGCTCCATATAAAATACTGGTACTCAGCTGCATCCGGTTAGACTGGAAGCCGACCCCAACATAGTTGGGAAAAGGCTAGGCGGATGATGATGTAGATAGCGTGATGTTAAATGGCCTTCCTCAAGAATTGTGCTATGAAATGCAAAATATCTTGTCAAATCCGACAGGTAGTTTCAGAGATTATCCCCAACTTACAACCAAATTTTACCTCTTTATAATATTAGAGCAAGTATAGATTGCTTCGGTAAATATGTATATCTCTTCTATAAATCATTATTTTAATCTAGCTTTAATTTCTGTTTTCCTTCATAATTTACTCAAATAACACGCTAGTTAATAAATCTATTATGTTGGCGCATGCTATATTATATTTTTATACATTTTTCATGCTCTCATTCCCTTTAGATATGGTGATATTCTAGCTAGGAGACGTTTATTTTGTCTTAAAAATAATAAATGATTTATAATTCTTTCGTATACCAATATCTAAGTATTCCTCTTCTTTAAGTTTCCATGGTAATGGCTTTTAAGTGTCGTCATCATTATCATTGACAGCTTTGTCCCTTCTTCTAAGCGTCCTCCCTTTTGTGCCATGCTATCCTAGTCTTTGCTAATCTCATTCAGGTCTCACACTCGGTCCTGTTCAGTTTCATCATCATTATCATCAGTTTATAGCAGTTCACTGCTGAACATAGAGCTCTCCAATCGCTCACCATTTAACTCCTTGGCTACTATAATTCGACTTTAAAGTGTCCTTACTTCTAACTGTAGATTTTAGTTCTAAATCAATATATTTTTTGTTATTCTTTAACATGACTCAGTGATTTCTGTTTAACTTGATGAGTGTACAGGAGCATCTAACCGTGACAATGAAAGACTGCGAAATGTCGGATATCACAAAGGGTTGTCCTCTACAAGGTCAGATGATGAAATGTTTCTTGTGAAATCGTTAACTACAATGACATGAAAATCGATCAAGTGCAGTAGGCTGCACCCATAGCATGACCGCCGTAGGAACAGATGAAATTAAAGACAAAATGATGGAGTGCAGGAAGATATCTACGTGTGATGTCATAAATGAAGCAAAATAAATGCTATTTTGTATAGAAAGAGGCAACAGAGGAATGTCTATGCTTCGTAGAGTAGATATAGAAGGTGGTCCGCAAAAATGTTGAAATCAAGAAGACACTCGTCCCTAAAGTAATTGTTAAGTAGGTAATATTCACTAGGAATCAATGAAAATAAATCTCCAAGTTGAAATTAACAAGAACGGTGGATTATGATCGTTCCTTCTCAATATGAGAAAGACGCCGAGACAGTTACTGACATTATGGCTAAGATGAATAAGTAAAATATTGAATAGATATACAAAGCAGTGATAACATCTATGTACTAATCCTTGAGAAGTCTAGTTGTACTAGAATCTGCATAGACGGTTGAGTAACCGTTAGAATCAGGGATGCCACGAGAGATAATATTACTAAGGCACCTTTTTGATTGGCATGACAATCAGAAATGATTGATTGTATTTATGAAAGTAAGATTTTAAAGAAAGTTCTTGTTTTAATCAAAATAATGTACCTAAAGAAAGAAAGGAAGAAAATTATAAAAACAAAAACACTTTAGACCAAATTAAGATTGTAGAGAGGAGAATGAGGTAATAGTACCATTAAAGAGGATTGAGGATTTTGTGTGAGATGTCACAGTAATTGATTTTAATCCTTGTGTTTTTATTAATCTAAAAGATTATCCTAATATTAGACACCAAACTATTCTTAGTTTGCAAGAGTATGAAACTTTAAATTAGAATATCGACTACTATATTATTTTTTATCACAAAGATTTTATTATTCGCGTAATGGTTCCTTTGGCTCAGTAGCATGTTTAACAGATGCAATCTAAGATGGAGCGCAGTAGATTGTAGATAATAAAGAAACCTACAGTTATATTAACGTGCCCTGTTAAAAGAGTTTCAATTATTGAAGAAGGATGATCTAAATATAAAAAAAAAACGTTGAAGGAGCTCGTGGCTCTGGCTAAGTATTTTTTTTTTTTTTGGCAGGAGTGGGAAATCCTCATGGACGCCCAGACTGTCTCACTTATGAGCCAGTCTGGGCAGTGCCGGACTCTTATACCGGCTAAAACCCACTCCTGCCTTTCCAAGTGCCCCTGACTTAGTCACAGACCTTTTTAGGTTATAAATGATCTATGTGCCTTTTTATTTATTTTAATTTTACTATTTTATGATAAGGTTATGGCTAAGTAATTACAACCGCACGGGTCGAAGGTTGAGCTATATGCTTGCCGAGATCGGACCTTGGAAGGCTGTAAACACACTGCCGTGCTTCGGAAAGCACGTGAAGCCATTGGGCCTGACTGTCATTTGTGGATATTTGACAGTCGTTACGGGTCGCCAGAAGCCCGAAAGTCTGACAATCAAACTTACCAAGTGACAGGGTTGTGGAGACCAGAGGGACAATTCTCGTAATTTTAAGAACGTTCACAGTTTTAATCTCAATAATCGCAGTCTCAATCTGTCAAAGATATCTCTAATTTCCCTACATTTTGACAAGTTTTTGACGTTTGTTTGTCGCCGAGGCCGAGATGAGACTGACACTAGATTTTGAACGTTTTAAATTTTGAGAATTGGCCTTCTGATATGCAGTCATTCCATGTAAAATACTGGTATTCAGCTACATCCGGTTAGACTGGAAGCCGACCCCAATATAGCTGGGAAAAGTCTAGGCAGATGATGATGGTGACCTACAAGAGACGTAGTAATTTCAGCCATATTGCAAAGATAACAATTCAAGCCAGCGCCAGCCCTATTTACAAAGCTTGTATTAAATTTTCCTATAAATAATTACAATTGACAGGTTTGGCTATATAACGGTTTGGATTCTAGTCTAGATCTAAATCAGCGGTTATGCTTCAGTTAGCAACGTCGCCGGTAGGGGGCGGCGTTGACTGAGCCAAATGGATGGGTGCCCAGAGAAAGTGGGAACTTTCCATGTTACGATGGAAAATTGTTGTTTGAAGTAAATTGTATGGAATTTTTGAAATGTTATGGATTCTGTGGTGGGTTAGTTGACAGCTGCATCCTTGTGTTGGTAATAACAGCTAGGTACACCAAAATACTTAAGCCAGCATTTGACAGGTGTCAATTTTAATGGTTGACACATTCAAATTGACAGCTGTCAGTGAGTTGTTATTTGATCTAGTACTCATAAGAACTAATATTAGACCTACATGTATTTGTTCCGAGTCTGGGAGTTTTTCTATCTATAATATGTATGTATTTACAAAAAAAAAAATTGTATATAAGTAGTTTATCAGCCATCTTGTTACCATAACACAAGCATTAGGTTGCTTAGCTTGGGACAAATGGTGCTGTGTGAAATGTCCAGGGATATTATTATTATTATTTAACATTAGATTATACACTTTACTGGTAGCATCTTCTCATTGATGAATCAATAATTTTCAGAGAGTCCGCAAGCATTTATTGTATAAATTCTAAAATTCATCAATATTTAAATTATATAACAATTCATTAGTTACTACCAATGACCGCTAGATGGCACTGCATGATTAATTAGCAAGATTAGCTCAATAAAATTAAGGGTGAATTAGGAAAACTCAGGAGGCTTCTGATTTAAATATTTAACCCGTACCGTTTAACCCTTTACATACGTATGTATGTTAAACGGTAGGTGAGATTAATCCTACTAATATTATAAATGCGAAAGTTTGTGAGGATGGATGGATGGATGTTTGTTACTCTTTCACGCAAAAATGACTGAACGGATTTTGATGAAACTTTACATTAATATAGTTTGTACAACAGAATAACACATAGGATTAGATAGGAGGCGATGCTGGTATTATATTAAATGCTAGAGAAACAAAACTACTGGAAATAATACATTGATTTCGTGAATCATGTAAAATTATTTATAAAAAATACATAAATATTTATATCCATTTTCAACTTAACAAAAATACCAACACGTATTATTTTAAAAGAGAATCACAGACATCAATTTCATACACACGCACACAAGGCCATGAAAAATGATTGTGATTGTACCTCTTCGCTCATTATGAACGCCTGGTACTGTATGATTGATGTTCCTAGATTGTCCGACGGAAAACCGTGAGTAATGTTAAGAAAATGTGTTGTATACTTGTTGTATTTACTTATTTCTGTATCTAAACATATCTATAGGTTTACAACCCAGGGTTGTTATTGGAAAATATATATTTTATTTGAATCATTATTTCAGAAAATTAAAGTTATGGAACAACAAATTGAATGTCATGGTTGATAAAGTTCAAATTCCATTGCAACCAAAACTTATTAAGATTTTTAGAAGTTACAAATGGTCATTAAAAAATCAACTTAGAATAAAGTAGATAACTGATCAAGTGGCGATGGAATGTAAATTATCTGAAATTATGAACACGGCATAGAAAATTTTTCTACACATAGGTTTTTGGCATATCGAGACCCCGCCGTGCCTTGTGGCTAAGTAATAACAGCCGCACGGGTTGATCGATCAGGTTAAGCTACGCTTGCCGCGGTTGGTCCGTGGATGGGTGACTATCTTCACATACCAAGACCCCTCCGTGCCTCGGAAAGCACGTTAAGCCGTTGGTCCCGGCTGTCATTCGTGGATCTTTGACAGTCGTTACGGGTCGTCAGAAGCCCGAAAGTCTGACAACCAGTCTTAGCACGGGATATCGTATTATCCAGTAGCTGGGTTGTGGAGGTCATTAGGCAGCCGCTCCATGTAAAATACTGGTATTCAGCTGCATCCGGTTACACTGGAAGCCGATCCCAATATAGTTGGCAAAATTACCCCATATCCGTTCATAATACCAGTCAATAGAATGCCCAATATGCCGCAGTAGACACAAACACAGCTCTCAAAACGGTGAAGGAAAACATCGTGAGGAAACCGGCATATCCCAGAACCAAAACTTCGAGGTGATGTGACATCTATCAACCTACAATGGGCCCGCGTGATGGATTAAGGCCCAGCCCCTCTCACAGAGAGGAGGCCTGTGTCCCAGCAGTGGGAACATTATAGGCTGATTATATTGTTGTTGTGGCAGCAGTTGACTATAAAGATGATATATTCTGTAGTATTTTTCCGTTCATCAACATCGCTACGATTGGACGAGTGAATTTGCAGTATCCTTTCGAGAATTGATAGCATCGGACCAATCTAGTTCTCCTTATGTGGGTCTGACACAAATTGCTCTGTGCCTAGATAAATCATGATTTGAGGAAAATTCCGACGGCTTGTCAAACATTCGTAGCTTAGTATATCTTGTACTCGGGTAATAAAACAGTCTTTCCATTTAAAATAAAAAATCAAAATCAAAAGTCATTTATTCAAATTAGGCTGAGAGTCAGCACTTTTTGAGCGTCAAAATTACAAAAGACTGTCCCCCAAAAACGCCCGCCCTTCACCACTTCCTAGTGCTATCGCTGGGAAGAAGAAGTGGCGCAACAAACTCCCCAGCAGCACAGCTGTCTGTTCAATTAAAAAAAAAATATAATAAGGCATAATCAGTCTATAATTTTCCCACTGCTGGGACACAGGCCTCCTCTTTGTGAGAGGGAGTGGGTTGTAATCCACCACGCGGGCCCAGTGCAGGTTGGTAGATGTCACATGTCTTCGATTTTTTGGTTCTAGGACATGCCGGTTTCCTCACGATGTTTTCCTTCACCGTTTTGAGAGCAGTGGTGATGAAATAATTTACACAAAGTAAAGCGAGTGTCTGGGTTCGAACCTACGACCTAGCACTAGTAAGACACGGTCGTTACCACTGAGCCACCACTGCTCTAAAGGTTCAGTATTCAATTTAATTTAGTGCGTGTTTGTTTCTACACTTTTCTAAGCTAAAATGAGTCATGTTTAGGGTTCCATACCCAAAGGGTAAAAACGGGACCCTATTACTAAGACTTCGCTGTCTGTCCGTCCGTCTGTCTGTCACCAGGCTGTATCTCAAGAACCGCGATAGCTAGACAGTTGAAATTTTCACAAATTATGTATTTCTGTTGCCGCTATAACAACAATTACTAAAAACAAAATAAAATAAATCTTTAAGGGGGCTGCCATACAACAGACGTTATTTTTATAGATAATGGTACAGAACCCTTCGTGCGCGAGTCCGACTTGCACTTGGCCGGTTTTTGTGTAATGTTAAGGAGGCAGACGATAGCTAGGCAGAGCCTAAACAAAACGGATTTCGCCGTATACCTGTCCATTGATAAACGAGTTTGTCTCGAAGTGCAGGATGCTAGATAACTACGAGTACTTTCATTTACATGTCGGAAAATAACTGTAATTCCTAGTAGTAGAGATTTTATGACGCAAAGTCAGGCCTCTTTAGTGGTTTATAAAGACAAGGCTCATTTTGACATGACTATGAAGCTTTATCATCATTCTTCTGCCCCTATCCCAATTTATTTGGGGCCGGAGCAACATGCCTTTTTCTTCCATACTTCTCTATTAGTCGCCATCTCGGTAGTCACCCCCTTTCTAATCATATCATCATTCACACAGTCCATCCATCGTTTCTTTGGTCTTCCCCTACTCTTATAGCCATCGACATTCATACTCAAAACTTTCCTTACGACATTTTCTATTCTATAAAGGTTCATCGTATTGAAGAAGATCGGAGAGCTTTTAAAAAAATAATATAAGAAAAACAGGTCGTAGTAAAAAGTTTTTATTAAAAAACGGAACACAATATAAAATAAAAAAATGATATTCCAAAATTCCAAATACAAAAATCGATTTCCATCTGTCATTTCGTCACGCCAGCCATAACCTAAAAAATATCAGTCTTATACAAAATACACCTTACAGCCTTCGTTTTAAGGTTCGAATTTATTTGTAGTGCCATAATTGTCACTGAAAAGTACCGGGTAGAAGTTGCGGTATTTTTGCCTCACGTACCGCGGTCTCGAGTTGAGATCTGTCATTATTGTGATAACACTGTCTGTCTACGTGAGGAGAACTGTCCGTTGGCGTAGTGATGCGATCAGGTCGATCGATAGTAGTTATCGATGATTCGGAATTACCTTTTAAAATATTGGTTGGCAATGTAGGACAAGAAAATGAGATAAAAATAACTGTTTATTTTTGGATGCAATAAACTTTTTTTTACTTTTTGTTTAGGAAGATATATATTAACAAGAGGTCAATGACCTTAAAAGGAATATACTTAGGTAATATTTAAAATTTTGTAACAGTCTCTTTCAATAAACCCTATCCATAAAAAAAAAACGTGATGGGTTTGAATGAATAGTGATTTATTGACATTCTCGTAGATATCATTTCCCAAATGACGACTTGCTGCAAAATAACAGTATTTTACATGAATTGATTGCCAACGAAGCTCCTAAAAGTAAATTAACTACTCTCTACATGACTACAACTCCATAATCAACTAGGCAAGTGTGGCCACGACATGACCACAAGCGAAGCACAAGACCAGTATCCCCAAAAACTGAACTGTAAAACTCAAACGTCCACCATCCATGACAACTGTCACAATGACATGACAGCCGTTACCTCTCAAGTGCCCTCCATTTTACTTTACCCTATAAATTAAAAAGCCGTGACGATGACGTTTCGACTCGAAGTGCCCAACACTATATCATACATACTTACAGCTATCTGAGTTGTTTACAAACGTATAATTACTTGGTAGGTCGATGCATATCTTAGGTGTGTTTGTGTGCGTTTTGACAGCTGTGTGGGTGTGTGCATGAAAGGTGTGGGGTGTGCGTGTGTGTGTAAACTAGTTTTCTTACTGTATGAGTGATTGTAAGTCCCAACGACCACACAGTAGAGTGATCAAATTAATTTATTTATTGTTTTGATTTCATTATGTGGGTTGTTAATTTGTTTTTGGGGTGTGTTTAGATAAATAGTTGTAATTCTTTAAGTTTTAAAGTGATTTATCAGGACATTTGTGTTAAGTTGCCAATGAAAATCGACTTACATTTTGTTTAACTTAAGTAAGTTGTCAAAAATTATGAACTAAGGATCCTCTCGCCACATTGTACTATTGTTGAAACCTGACCATTTTGAAAACAAAATCCCGTGCACATGATGACCACAGCTGCGTCCGTAAGTAAAACAAAAGAGGATCCTTTTTAGGTCGACTAATAATATGCGCTGTAATCAGGAATAGTCCTTACGGTGGTCAGATATAGATTTTGGCGATAGTAACTATATGGGAATATGTATCGAGTTGACTAAAATTTATTTATTTTTAAAATATAATAACAAAGTTGTCCAAAAATTGTAGCAAATTGTCTCTTAGAATATCTGAATCAGGTTTTGACTACTTTTTTTTAAGTCTCTTATGATGATTTTATTTTTACCGAGTATAGGTTAATAATACAGCCTATAATGACTCCACTGTTGGGTTACAAACCTCTCTGTGAAAGGGAGTGGGCCTTAATTTTTTTTTTTTTCACGCGGGCCCATTTTGGGTCGGTAAAATGTCACATGTCTTCGAATGTTTGGTAGGACATGCCTCCTCACAATGTTTTCCTTCACCGTTTTGAGAGCAGTGGTGATGAAATTATTTACACAAAGTCAAGCGCCTGTCTGGGTTCGAACCCACGACCTACAACTTGTAAGTCGGTGCCGTTACCGCTGCTCTAAGGTGATAATAAGAATAGAGGAATATCTTCTTAAAGACAATCTGAATTCTAGCCACCCTAGTAGATTGGCCCTACAGATTAAATAATATCTAATAATTGCATCTGTCATTCTTACGTACTTAAGTAAGCACGTCTTTTAAACATAAACTCAAAAAATAAATAAAACATTTATTTTAAAATAACAGACAATTGTAACTATTAATATTTAGTAAAACATTAGTTATTATTATAATCTGTTTCGTTTTTTATCTGAAACAATACGAAATTAGTCGAATTACATACATCGCGTGTCTGTTTTTAAATTCATTGCAATGCACGATAAAAAAAATGTTGTGTCATTTAAAAAACTTTTGCAACCTTTGCAAAATTATGTGTGGACTGTTTTTTTTTATTCAAGGTTGAAATTGGAACACCAAATAGTTTTGAAATTGTGATGCAACCTCTAAGGTTGCGAAATATAGAATGCAATTTAAATTAAAGCAGATGGCAGCACATTCGCACAACATTAGGACAACCAATCGGAGCGATTTAAATTGACATTAGCTATATTTATGTCAAATCATATTGACCAATGGAGATTGCGTTTGTACTAATGTGAGTGATGGTGATAAGTGCCACAGGTGATTTAATTTCATGTGTCTTTCATCTATATGAAAACCTATTTAGAATGTCTTAAGCTTATCGAATGAATCCTTACATGTACCCTTTATAAAGTTATCCTTCTAATTTAATCACCTCGCACTGGACTTTATCAGTGATAATATTTTTATCCTAGCATTTATGTTGGTCTTCAATTAACGGTGAAAGCACTAGGTTATGTTATTTAAAGCACAAGGAAGGATGCTGCATTCTATTCCCTTATCATAACATGACATCACGCCTGTGTCCCCGAAGGGTTAAGCAGTGGTGTATAAAACATGCATATTTTGCCAGATAATAATTTGTTTAAGTCCCATATTTATGTTCCAGCTAGACGGACCGACAAGATAAAGGCTTGGGTAGAAAGGGGGTGACTACCGAGATGGCGACTAATAGAGAAGTATGAAAGAAGAAGATTATGCTGCATCGACCCCAAATAAATTGGGATAAGGGCCTGCCCTTGGAAGGAGGAGGAATGATGATGACTAATTTAGACCCCACAACATAGGCGCTATAACAGATTCATATAAAAATAATCGAGAAGTCATTGGCGCGGATAGAATGAACTATTTATTTTATTTGATAACATTTTACATAATTATATTTATATTTAAATAATAAAATAGATTATTAATTTATTTATTACTGTAATCGCCCGTGACATCACAGCGGGCCCTATCAGAATACCAGCGCTGCGACATTTATTTTTTAAATGTCGTAGCATTATGCTGAGATAGGAGCCTTTTGGCCTCGTACAGGACTTGTTGTTTCATTTTTCTTTTTGTTACTTCTTTTTTATATAATTTGGTTTTGTTACTTTTAAAAAAAAATATAATTTATTTTATTTTTTATTGTGTTTAGTTTAGTTTATTTTTATGATATTTCTGTACGAGTTGCAATAAATACTTTTTCTTTCTTCTTTCTTTCTTTCTATTCTTTTTAACTATGAGAGCCTGTAAAAATGTCTTCTCAGCTTTGTTGTTCTTCGCCTCTGTTAGCCAGTTTGCTCTCCGACTGATAACTTTATTAATTTAACGCTGTCTCTTAAGTCTGTTAAAATGCTTAGTTTACTAAACATTATGGGGTTTATTCATAAACGATGACTAAAGTTAAGTAACGCTTAAACGTCAAAAATGTATGGTTAAACAGTCGCTAGTCACTGCTTAACTTTAAGCAACGTTTATGAATAAAGGGGTTTGTTAGCAGCTATACAGACCGACGACGTAAAGAAGATGGCTGGGACAGACTGGATGCGGAAGGCGGAAGACAGGGTGTTGTGGCGCAGCCTGGGAGAGGCCTATGTCCAGCAGTGGACTGCGATAGGCTGAGTTGATGTTGGAGACGAGCCTGTTGCTTTCAACCGGGCACGAATATTGATTCTAAGCTGTCAGACAGTCACCAAATCAAACAATTCACTTCATGTAGTCTCTCAGGGCTAGAGCAGTGGTGGCCCAGTGGTTGTTACCACGACTTACGAGTTGTAGGTCGTAGGTTCGAACCCAGACAGACGCTTTACTTTGTGTAAATTATTTCATCACTACTGCTCTCAAAACGGTGAAGGAAAACATCGTGAGGAAACCGGCATGTCCCAGAAACAAAAATTTAAAGACGTGATATCTACCAACCCACTTTATATAGCCCACTCCCTCTCGAAGAGAGGAGGCCTGTGTCCCAGCTGTGGGAACATTATAGGCTGATTTTGATTATGATGATGAGTCTCTCAGGGTAACCATAACTTCAGAAACAATAGTACCTTTAACAGTAGCAGATAATCAACAATTTCATTCGCTCCACGCCCCGCTGATTATGCAAAATTTTGCACTAAATACATTATAAACTTGACACCAGAACACAATTAGGCATTTACCACCTAAAAGCTGATATCAATCTCATACAGCATAATAATAGCAATTATAATGCTTAAACACCACTTTTAAAAGTGTAATAATTCATTATTTTTATCTATTAAGTATTGTTTTTGGTTAATTTTTAACTGTTAGCATGATTTATTTAATTACCATCTAATAACACTTAATTTTCATTTACAAGATAACACTAAAATAACAAAATTATATCCTAAATTAACTAAAACTATTTACAAACTAAAATATAGCATCTTCATCTCATCTCGTTAGAGGGATTGGGCTGTAATCCACCACGCGGGCCCAGTGCGAGTTGGTAGATGTCACATGTCTTTGAATTTTTGGTTCTAGGACATGCCGGTTTTCCTTACGACGTTTTCTTTCACCGTTTTGAGAGTTTTGGTGATAGATAATTTACACAAAGTATAGCGCTTGCCTGGGCTCGTACACTTAAATTATATCATCATCATTTTCAATCACAGCACGACTTCACCCACAGCATATAGGCTTCTCTTTTCATGTGCCAATCCCCACGCTCCTGTACCAGTGAAGTTTAATTCAACAGTAAAAATATGAATAAATTCATTTTTATATTCCATTACTCAGAAGATTATAATTGCAATTAACATAAGTAATTTTACCTGTTTTATTATGTTTTTATGTTGTAATTTTTGGGCACTGATGGTGGTCTTGCGATTTAAGTATTTGAGTGTAACTTGACAGTTAACTAAGCTTTTATCTTTCAACTCAGCCTTTCGTAGTCCACTGTTACACATAGGCATCTCCCAGGCTGAGCCAGAACACCCTTCCGTATCCAGTCTGTCCCAGTCACCTTTTTAATTTCGTCGGTCTGTGAAGCTGCTTGTGTTTAGTATACTAAGAATTTTAGCAGGCTTGAGATTTAGCGATAAATTAATAAAGTTATCAGTCAGCAAACTGGCTAACAGAAGCGAAAAACAACAAAGCTAAGAAGACCTTCTATACAGCCGATCGATTCTGTGAAAATCTCACCGTGAAAAGTTAGGTGAAGTGAGCTTAGAGTGAGCTGTCAGTAGTGTCAATCCCTAGCATTATTTGGAATGACAGCAGTGCGATTCTGTAACCATCTCTCCGTGAAAACTTAGGTGAAGTGAACGTGGAGTGAGCTGTCATTCCAAATAATGCTAGGGATTGGCACTACTGACAACTCACATCAAGCTCACTTCACTTGAGTTTCCACGGTGAGATTTTTACAGAATCGACCGGCTGCTCACTACAAGCTCACTTCACACAAGTTTTCAGGGTGTCATTTTTACAGAATTGCTAGGTTTTTTTTTTTTTTTTTTTTTTTTGTGGATGGGAAATCATCAAATGACCCCTCCCGCTCTGGGGGACCAAGTTTACTACCAATGAGTTCTCAATTATTTTTACATGAATCTGTTACAGCGCCTATGTTGTGGAGCCTAAATAAATCAACACCAATCGCCTGCTGTTATCCCAATTTATTTGGGGTCGATGCAACATATCTTCATCTGTTAGTCGCCATCTCAGTAGTCACCCCCTTTCTACCCATATCATCTCTCACACAGTCCATGCAGCGTTTCTTAGGTCTTCCCCTACGCGTATAGACACGGTACTACTCAAAACTTTCCTGATGGCATTTTCCTATATTAATTATGTCATATTTAAACTGATGTTAGTAGATAGGGACGTATCAAGCTGAATTTTCGCGCTAGAAATTCCCTATTGTCCCTAGCTCCTCGAAGCCTGTAAGATTTCCTTCGTAAATAACTTTTACTTACACCATGGCTAGAAGAGGCAGATGGTGTTAACTCAAAAAAAATATTGCAAAATAATGTTTATTTAATATGTTTTAGTACGTTAGTGGCTCGTATTGACCTCCGAATGTTCCCCGGCCGTGCGTTCCGCGGGCTGCCTCCGTAATTGATGTGCATAAACACGACGCGTATACAGCGTGCTGTCTTTGTAGTTTATGACTTAATCACGTTTTCGTTTAGTATGGTGATTGATAGAAGATAACAGAGACGATGAAGGCTAGGATGGCAAACGTAAATCTTGCTATAATTATTTTTAGTTATAAAGGGTAATCGGAGTAGGTGGCGAGAAATCGTTAGGCGATTCACAACAGCCCTAAGACAAGAAATTACATGAGGACCACGACCGCTGTGACAAGAGTGTGAAGAAGCAGAAGATAAAGGATACCTTGTTTAGTGGAAGTCTGGATGTGGAAAGCGGATTAGCATAACATATGGCTCATTATGTACGGGTAAGGCTAACTATCAGCAATGATTGGACAGTAAGTCAGTGGCAGACTATTTATGAAAGTCAAGACTCATTCTGAGTCGCTCAATTAAGTTAGTGAGTAAAACGGGAAGATGTGGAAGGCAAAAACTGGAGTAGTAGAAATGTGCTAAGCTGTATTTGATAGAATTTGGGTAAATTGATCGAATGTTGGTTTAGTGTGTGTACAATTATTAGATACTGGCGAAGAAGTAACTGAGAGTGGGCGAGGACTAACTAACGTAGTTGCAAATAACTAAAAACAAAGTTAAAAATCACAACTAAATAAAAGCACACTAATAAATCAAACAAACGTCCTATAAACAAAATAAATTTAGAAAGCACACAGGCACACGTAATTAATCAATCATCAACGGCTTGCGAACATCCTATATTTGAACGCACACACACATCGCACACACATCGGACGAACACAAGCACACCCACAGACTCGAGCGCAGCGGCGCGTAAATAAATTTTGTACGGACAAAACTGTTATTTTAAAATAATAATTGATGTGCATTCACATTGTCCATAGCAATTGTCAATGGTCGTGGTATTTTTTTTCTTTTGTGCTGCGCCGTGTCATTATATTTTTACCTAGAGCTTAAATATGGGGATATGAATTAATTTTTCCGCTTCGCTGTCAAGGCTTGGTCTAGTAATTATGCGGATTTCAGTAGCTATGGTTGTAATAGAATTGTTGGGTATGGTTTATCTCTGGTTAGGCTAAGACCTTGGCTGCGTTGTACCTTTTGAAAATACAATACATTATGTGTGGAAGCGGCAGTACGTAGTGACTAAATCTACGGCTTCCTTGAAGAGTGCTGGAAATCTGTAATTTTCACCTGTATTTCATTATAGAGTGTCAAAAACGCTCTGTATAAGGACAGCCATGTTTGTGTGACCGTTCACCTCTTTCTTAGGAAACCAAAGTTTAAGCGTTGTGGTCTATGTCTATGGTCGTTCCTTTTTTGAATGAGAAGAAGAAGCCTTGCAGTGGGACAAATTACTGGCTGGTTTTTAGGAAATTCTACTTTATTTGTATAGACTTCTTTAATAGTGACCCGTTTGAAGTTTTTATTATAGGTAGTCATCAACTTTGGTAAATGGTTTTATTACTGCAATTTGCTGTCCCTGCTCTTTACATAAATTAATTTAGTTATGGTCTACTGGTAAAGAGGTCTTGTTTTATTCTTTACGATTAATTAGTATGTATCAGCTATCACCAACAAGGAGTTTTAATACATTTCTTATATTATGGAATAGTGATTTATGTAGGTAATTAAGATTTTAATTCGATCCATGCCATGTAATGTGACTTTGAAATCGGGTAGGTATTTTAGCATGCCAACACAGACATTTTAAATATTAAGTTGAGTTCGTAATTTTTAAATTGTCTCCTGTTCGAATTCAAAAATGTCAAAATAAAAATCACGAATGGAATGACGTCACGATTGCAAGAAACAAAAAGTATGCGATGTTCGAATTTCAAATAATTTTCGCGCCAATCTTTTTAGCCCAATTTTAATTTGGACGATTAAAAAGCAGATGCGAAATTCTTAAAAGTTTGACAGTAACAAATTGTTGCGAGACTAAAAAAACATTGAAGTCGAATAAAATATACACTGTATTTTTACAACTATTTAACCTTTATGGTTTAATTCCAATTTATAAGGTTCCTTAACCAGTTTGATCGAGTACGGTGAACAAAAAAACATTGCTTTTTGAAACTCGTACTAGACACGGCACCATTATTCTTTGAGTCCGTTCAAATCTATTTTGTTGTTGTTTTACTGACACATTGCATAAATGTGGACATGACAAACAGAATTAAAACTGCAACCATTCTTTATTCTAGTAACACACGTTATAATTTCGGAAAAGTCCGCCATAGATTATGCAATCTTCTACTATAACGTTGCATAATATTATGAACAGTTACATTTTTATAAGCCTCCCTAAGCCTAGTTGTCATTCTATTCACAATATAATGTTGCCATACAACAAAAAAAAATCCTCGTAATTTTTTTCCATAACTTATAATAGAAGTAAGTATATTTTTTTATTCCAAACCATAAACAATACATACCTAGAAACAGTTCAAAACGTCAACAAAAAAAAATAACCGATAGGATATACCTATTTTTTTATATATAAAAAAAAAACTACGGAACAATTGGTCAAGCGGTACTTCCGTGACAACAAAACTGGGGCTAAGGGGCTACCGTTGATGGGGTGGTCATTAAAATCCCATAAATAAAGCGAAGAGTCGCCGGTTCGACTCCCGATCGACATATGTTGCGCATCGACAGGCTGCTCTTGTAAAAATAAATACGTATCAAAGAGCTTCGAAACTTTAGAACTGGCAACTGATAGGTGCCATTTTTTATTGCGATATTTTTACATGTTTCTTTTTTTGTGAAATATATTTATACTTTTTAACGATACCTGCATAAAAATATTATTATTATATTAACTTGAATTTAAAGGATTGGAAGTATCGTTCTATTTATAAATACTTCAATTTATAATAAAGCTGAAAAGTTCTTTAGCTTGTTTGATCGTGCTAATCTTGGGAACGGAGAGTCGGAGTCAATGTGTCAGATTCGAAACGTTCTTTTTGCATTTGATAGCCTAATTCTCAAGATAGGTTAAAGGCTATTTAACATCATGCTACGACCCTAAGGCGCCGATCAAAAACAAAAAAACACACAAAGAACGCTTAGCGAAAACAAAGTAATGAGGGCACAGCTATGGGATATATTATACAATAAAACAAGAAATTTCACGCGTACAAAGTCACGGTCAGAAGCCATTTTTACTTGAAAAGAAACTGTCATGTCCGATTACCAAAACAGCGAAGTTATAAAACCAATCAAGAAAAAAACCCTCATCAATGGAAATAATAACAATGATTCAAGATTCTTTTTATGTGGAAACATGAGTAGGTATACATACACAGCATGCAAGTTATCACAATACATTAATATATCAGTCATGTCTGGCCTACGTGGCGTACAAATATTTAAATGTCAGTATATAACATAAAAATTTGATAAATTAAAACAAAATAATATTTAGTTAGATGTTAATTTGTAGACAAAAAAAGAAAGAGTCATAAATACAATTACAAAATGTAAATTAAATTATTAGTCATAGCATTAATATGCTGGTTTATTATTATGATTATAAAAGTATTTCGTTAATGCCAGCCTATTATAATATTATAATTCATATTATCAACGACCGTTGCATGTTTATAACAGCTTATTCGTATTTAAAAAGGATTTATTCATAAAAACGTTATATTTGCTAATTATAATCATAATTAATTGTATGTATTTAAAATGACGTTATTCTTCGAAATATACTGCTTCAGACATTTCTATTTGATAAACATGCTAAAATCTTAGTTTTAATTACAGTTTTGATTGTAAATTAGGCTTTATTTTATGTTTAATAAGACGTACGATGGCATTAAGTTTGTTGTATAGAAGAATTAAAGATTTAACAAGAATTAAATAATATATCATTGTAAGATGAAAAAAGTATAAACAGAAGTTATATTAATACACAGCTTTATATCAAACTTATTCATTTTTATATTGTGCTTTGAAATGTGTGCTAGGACCAGAATTTTATGAAATGAGGAATTTTTTTATGAAACGATCCATAATATTATATTAATTCTTACGTCCGAATGCAACCGATTTCTAACGAAAAATCTGGCCCTTGCATTTTGCATTGGAGTGGCATTCCAGAGACTGGATTGACAGATAAAACATACCTACTGCTAACTGAACAATAATGTTCGTTCAATCATTCAATATACCTAGCCATTTACTATTGAATACCAGTTTTTACTTAGAGAGACTGCCTACCTGCCCTCCATAACCCAGTTACTGGTTAACACGATACTCCTTGGTAAGACTGATTCAACCCTAGCGCTCCAAGAAAAATAAAAAGGTGTCAAAGAGAATAAAGAAAAACCGCCAATTTCTTCAGCGCCATTTTGATCAAGAAGATGTTCAAAATTCGAATCTATTTACATTTTTAAACTCATAAAAAAGTGCCAGGCCCTTGTACACACGGTGACACAAACTATACATAACCAGTATAAGCTGACTTCTGATTGTTCGAAGAACCTAAACAAGGTGAGGTCAGCTAGAAATGGATAGTACAGTTCCGTTCTATTTTATCAAATGACAAGTGTGAATAAATGGTCTCATTGTAACATAGCTGAATCTACATAATTATTGCTCTATGAATTGTTCATGGTTCAATAAAAAATTAAACTGGATACATTATGCTTCGGCTTTCGCCTGGCGACAGTTGGCACATATTTTTGTTTAAAAAATCTATATTGACATTCGTGGTATGTAAAAATGCTGTGTGACGATTTCTTTTTGAATACTGAGCTGAGGAGTACCTATTGGTGCATGGTTTGAAATGGCGGTTTTTTTTCTACTTTTGAGAGATATAAGGAATGTATAGGTAATGAAATAATTTATATTTGCACGCTTCCTACTAATATTATAAACGCGAAAGTTTGTGAGGATGGATGGATGGATTTTTGTTACTATTTCACGCAAAAACTAGTGAACGGATTTTGATGAAACTTTACAGTAATATAATATGTAGCTTATACATCAGAACAACACATAGGATACTTTTTATCACGATATTCCCGCGGGATCGACACTTATGCGGATGAAACCGCGAGGTGCAGCTAAAAAATAAGCGCGAAAAAATAATCAGCTTCTGTCGTCAAAATGTAGGGAACACCAGATTTTTGTTTCGCGATTTCGGGTTTGGTCCCATAGTAAAAGTTGTTCATAATGATGAGTGCAATGACCCCCTAGAGTTATGGGATATCAAAAAAGACACGTCGTAAATAACAAAAATATTTACACGGGAAAAAAAACAAAAAACAACTTAAAATCGCCACCAAAACGTCATGTCTAACATCTTCCGAGCTCGCCCGGACATGTTAATTGTGTATGTTATTAGTTCGCAAGGTGTGAACCGACTTACAACCCGAATGGCAGAATACAACACTTGTCCTCCGCCGTATTTGTGTAAAAAATAAAACGGACAAGTGCGTATCGGATTCCCATACGAAGGGTTCCGTTCCACCGTACAATATTTACTACTACATATTTATTTAAATACTGTAATAAAACAAAACATGTTTGGTGTATAGGGACCCCTATAATTTTTATTTTATTTTTTGTTGTAGCGGCCATAGATGAGTAGTACACACGACGACACAAAATCAAGCTATATATTTCCAGTTTGAGCTGACTTCGCTTTGTGTTGGCTTATGAGAACAATGAGAAGTCAGCTTATACTGGAAATGTATAGCTTGATATGGCGTCGTGCATTCATACTCTGTGAAAATTTCAAGTGTTTACCTATTACGGTTCAAAAGATACAGCCCTGTGATAGACAGATGGACAGCAGAGCCTAAGTAATAGGGTCCCGTTAGCACCCTTTTGTACGGAACTCTAAAAAAGAAGCAAAAGTTTAATTTGAAAACGCAAAAAGTCTCGTTCCTTTATCGGCGGATTCCCTTTTTCGTTCCGACATGCGTATGCGCCCATAAAAATTTCTTGGTGCAATACTTGAGTAAAATCTACATATTTGGTTGTTTATTTGTTTTTTGTGATTGTCACGGTCTAGTAAGATATTTATAAGGCTTTTTTGTTCAGAATAACGGAAGTTTTTTAACTTAACCACGCCAGCATTCCCCGAGGGTTTAGACAGAGATGCACCTACATATAATAATAATAATAATAAGAAATCATTTCAGACGAATTCCATATACTGTTAGTAACACAAAAAACCTTAAAAAACTATTGTTAGTAGGTACATACAACAACAAATCCACAGAAAAAAATAAAAAATCAAAATCACAAAGTGGCACCGCCCAGGAGTGCCAGTTTATGGCAAACCCTGGGTGCGACCACCCAGAGTGTGTAGTCGCATCCAGTGCCTCCCCATCGGCGAGTCCCAGCGGCCCACAAACACGCTCAGAAGGCTGTTCGAGCTGGCCCGCATGCGCATGATGGCATGAACCATCCACGCTTTTACCCGCAAAAATTGCTGAAGCGCTGCAGTGGCGCGGCATATAGTACACCCATATTGAGCCAGTAATGTTTAAGTCCATAATAGGGAGCGAGCGCCTATTGCCCTCAATTGGGTACAAATCCAGATTCCAGACTGAGAAATTCCAGATGGAAAAACCCAGTATCACTTTACCCGGTCCAGTAATCGACCCCACAACCCCATGATGTTATTTTATTATGTAAAATTATCTTGCTATGGAAGAGCGGAATGTCCTAAAATAGGCATTTTTGCTTAAAAGAAGGCTCCAATCACTAACTTGTTATCTAACGCAGTGTGTTTTTTATGATCAGCAGTAGTTCGAGTCTTGCGACTTCTAGACCAACAATCATCTCTGTGGTTCTTTCCCCAAAAGACCATCTCAGACATCGATCTACATGGTCTTCATAATGATCTGACCAAGATTACGTCTGGACTTTAAAAGAGACTGTGACCTCTGAGTTTGTTTCGGCCTTCTTCTCAGACTAGTCAGATAGGAAACGCCGACCTCATATAGTCTTTAAAATATGATTGATGTGTAAAAGTATTTCTGCAAACCTACTTACAAAATAAAATCATTTATCATTTAACGCAGTTAGTCCTGACACTTATAATAGGTGAAAAAAAGATTACATCAGTTAGAAAACACCTGTTCATTGATAACATCATTAGTTCAGTCCTAAGGTCCGCGATAACAAGTAGGTCAGTTAAGAAATTAAATGCCACGTCCTTGCGACCGACACGTCCATTCATCTTGAGGCCTTAATCAGGGGGTTTACTCCGAAGTGCAAAGTGCGAATGTTCGGATCGGACCGACCCATGACCGAACCGAATATTATTGAAAAATGCGAATCGGCTCAGTTGGGTCGGGACCATAGTCAATATTCGAAAGAGTGTAGGAGAGTAGGATCGGAGCCGACCGAACCAAAAGTAACTTCGTAGCAGGAAACGGCCGACCATTCGGCCGATACTACTTCGGAGTAGATCCCCAAAACTGACCTATTAAACCACGATCGATGACGTAGATCAGAGATCAGTGGTTGCCCAGTTGTATTGGCTCCAACTTAAGAGTTTTAGGTCGCAGGATCTGACAGGCGGTTTACTTTGTGTAACTTGGCTTATTGCTGAATGGGCCTGCTTATGACGTCGATCTTGCCTGATAGAAAGCGACGTTTGAGGTCTATGATAGAACGAGCGTGCCCAGAAGATGCCTGTTCACTCTTGCTCTGAAAGCAGACGGGTTAAATGTGGAAGGGAATCCTATATTATTTCATCACCACTGCTCTCAAAACGGTGAAGGATGATGGAACAAGCGTACCCAGAAGATGTCTGTTCACTCTTGCTCTGAAGGTAGACGGGTTAAATGTGGAAAGGAATCCTATATTATTTCATCACCACTGCTCTCAAAACGGTGAAGGCAAGCATCGTGAAGAAACCGGCATGTCCTAGAACTAAAAATTCGAAGACATGGTGACATCTACGAGCAATGGGTCCGACGCTCCCTCTCACAGAGAGGAGGCCTGTGTCCCAGCAGTGGGAACATTACAGCCTGATTATGCTATGCATTGCTACGCTAAGGACCAAATTTAGACCGACTAGTTCTTACTAGTTGTAATGTTTATGAACGTAGTTAATATGACTAACCATTAATATCAAGTTTACTGTTTAAAACTACTTTGTAGACATAAAAGATACAAAGTTTAAGTTTTGTTTATGTTTATCGCGCTTAATCACTATACTTTAGACTGTTTAGGCCAGCGATAACAGCCCTCATAGGTCATCAATAAAATTACCACTATGGTGAAATAATCCAAGCTAGCCTTTTCCCAACATGTTGATCGGCTTCCAGTCTAACAGGATTCAGCTGAATACCAGTGTTTTACATAGAGCGACGGCCTATCTGATCTCCACAACCCAGTTACTGGGTAACACGATAGCCCTTGACAAAACTGGTTGTCAGACTTTCGGGCTTCTGACTACCTGTAACAACTGTCAAATATTTTCGAATTCCGGGACTAACGGATTAACGTGCTTTCTGAAGCACGGAGAGGTTTCGAGTAATGGATGGTCACCCATCCACGAACCGACCTCGGCAAGCGCAGCTTAACCTTAGATCGATCCGTGCGGCCGTCATTGATTAGTCACGAGCACCTTGTTCTCCATGGTGAAATATTGGTTCTTGATTGCCCTCATGGCGGAAAAATCGGTCTTAAGGGAATTTCGCCTCTAAACTAGGAAAACGATTTGGTGATCGGATTGGTTATAAGCATTTTATACGAGAGTTCTTCTTACCTTATTTTCTGAAGAAGTCTTAGCATGGGATTCTAGGTTCGATCTTCAAACCCCAAATCAGGCAAAGTCGGTAACTACCCGGATTTATACTTGGTAAGTGGCCTAATACCGCGTTTCGGTAAGCGTAGTGTGGGACGCCCAGATAGATGGACAAACGATCTTAAAAAGGTGGCAGTTACAAACTAGATGCGGAAGGCAAAGGACAGGGTGTTGTCGCATATGTCCAGCAGTGGACTGCGATAGATTAAGTTGATTGGAGTGGCAAATATCTCGCCTCCTACTGACCCCCTTGGAGAATGCAAGCGTGATGCTAAGTCACGTTATATCTCAAGAGAAAGACCAAGCCTTTTCATTTCATCAAGCCACGGCGCATTTAATTGTTCCTTAGCATTTTCCCAGCGTGACGTTACCAAGATGGCGCCGTCACGGGCGACAGGTACAATAATGGACGCTATCTCGAGATCGACCTTACGAACATCCGTAGTTTGAAATTGTTTTATTATTTTTTAATAGCTTGCTTCGGCGGCGATGTGTTTAAATCACGTGTGTTGATTTCCCATCTTTTTTAATCAACGTTAAGGTTTTTTTTTATTTTGATTTTGTTGCGGATTCTCAAGTGCAATTAATGCTACTTAGAGTCCGCGGAAACTAAGTCTGCGCGCTATCAAAATCGGAAATATTCGTCATCATTATGCCGAATGTGATTACAAGTGCTGGCAGGGATATCGTTTTGAAGTTCGAACACGCGCGCAGACTTAGCTTGCGCGCACTCTACAGTTCGGCCGACGAGAGAATGTGTTCTTGACACCTGTCAGTTTCAACGAATACGTGTTTTGCGAACTGGATCTTTATTAGCTACTAGAATTGTCGCGCTGACAGGTGTCAGGAGCGCATTCTCTCGATGGCCTAGTCAGGCAGACTGTTTTTGTCAATTAAACTTTAAAATAAAAACCTTTGATTTCGACACTGCCTTTCGACATACGTTCAAAAATGACTATCTCATCACGCCGTCTTTCTGCTTTCTGTCACTACAATTTAGGTTTTATAGTAGTTCTTACTGTAACATCTTCAAGTGCTATGGATCAAGGACCAGGGTGTCGTTGTTCGATGGCTTCACAATCGCGTTTCGATGGCCAAAACACTATTCAAACACGATAGACACAACTGTCAAATACTTTACAGACTACTATAACTTTGGCCAACACGATGACATTGACACATTATAGTGGACCACAGACTACCAATTATTACAATAGTCTTACTATGGCGTTTCAATAGCACTACAGTGGCAAGTCAATGACCATAAATAATTTGTTACCGAATGTCAATAACTGTTCTATTGAGACACTACTGACGAACTATTGACAAGTTGGTTATTTTACAGAATTGGGCCCCAGGGCGACTGTCATCTGAACTTTTCAACTGTAAACATGGTATGGGGAGATCGAAATCTTAACACTAAGAATGTAATCAATGATAATAGAACAGTCATAGAGCGAATATCACCATAGAGTAAAGTAATATATCGGGTATCACTATGACATGAATCCTATCAACATCTATACCATGCTCAAGAGCTGTCAGTGTCTATTCTATTCTATTTTTAATTATGGCAAGTCAAGCCGATGTCGACTATTCTGCCAATGTCATAAGTGAATTGGAAAAGCAAGTGTGCATTATTATAAATTCTACGACAAAACATGAAAAATCTTCGATGGTGCATCTTGTAGGGTTAGTAATGGAAGCTGTCAGTGTCATCATTTCACAACAATGCATTGTTGTGAAATATTGACACTGACAGCTCTTGAACACAGTTTAGATGTGCTAATCGCGTTAAGTTTCATTTGTGAAATTGACTCTTAGTTGTAGTGAGGATGCCACATAAATTAATTGACAGATGCTAAGTGGGTCCATTCAGTTTCCGAGCTGGCTACATTCTTGTCAGTTTATTAGGTAGCATTTTATACATTCTAGGAAAATAAAATGTTGTAAAGTGGAATCTGCTTAGGTCTTTTATTTTTTTAGTCATGACAAAGTATGTTACATCACGTAACAATGAAAATGCTAATCATTGCCAGTGCAAAAAACTTACAAACTATTCTTTGAACGCGCAAATATCTGCATGCAAGAAAAATACCTTACGTGCTTCCTTCATAAATCCAACAAATCCCGTAGTTTACCTGGAACAAGAAATAGAAAAATATATTACACACATCATAGATAAAATATAAATTTTGGCGCCGAAACAAACGCTAGCCGCCATAAATTCTAGTCCAATAAAAAAGCAATTTAAAATACATTCAAATTTGAAAAGAGAACAGGCCGACCTGAACTAGTGAGGTCCGCATGTTAGTTAAAAATCGACTATTTTTATATTAGTTAAGGGGAAATGTGGGTTCAAGTTATTTTGGTCGGTTCCCGTGGTTACGCACGCAACCATGACGTCATCCTCCGGTAACCACGCTAGCTGCACAACGTTATAACTTCACTATCGTGAGATTATCGGTGGTACTGTTAGTTCGCTTTTGCACATAAAATGTCTTTTTTTATTGACAGTTTTTAAAGTGATAACCGATGGTAAAGATAGTGGTTTTAATTATGGAAGCTGGTGTTTGAATGCTTTGGAATGAGATGTTAATTAAGTTTTTGGTAAACACGCTTTTTTCTCACTAAGTAAACCAGCCAGTCATCTTACGAAAATAAAATAAGTTATTTTTATCATTTCAATCTCAAATCTTCATTCACAGTGATATTAGAATTACTCATCTACTTATAAAGTAAGTAGGAATTTTTTTACCACATTTTTTGTATAACAACATATGAACACGAGTTTTTGACTACAAAAAAGATAAAAATACATACTACAGTTAACTAAGACCAGTGCAGCACGCGAACATTCAAAAACTAACGTCTTGACGTTTCCGGTTATACTAAAAACTTCTACTGACGTATTGCCAACTTAATTTTGACACTTCAAAACTCACTGCTCATCCCTATTTTTAAGACCATAGAGTTTAAAATCGACTACAAGTGTCAAACTTTCAATGACAGTTATAATGTTGCCAGTTATACAATTTCGTCATAAAGACGTCTTTTGATTTGGGTTCTGTTATTTTACTGGCAAAAAAATAAAAAAGTATAAAATAAAAATGTTTCCTTTGTCTGTTCGTAACAGTTGGCTTGAGGTTGCGTTGTTCTCAGAAACATTGCTGTAATGAGGAAAATTGGGATATAATCGTATCGTAATAATTATGATGCTTGGAGTTTCTTACTAGAATATGAGGTTTTCCGGAAAAGAACCGGAGCTACCGACATAGCTTGTAGAGTAAGTAAGCTGGAGTGGCAGTGGGCTGGCCATGTTTGTCGAAGGACCGATGGCCGGTGGAGCAGACGAGTCCTGGAGTGGAAACCACGCATCAGTGGGACGCCCCCAGCTATGTAGATAGATCGATGTCCTTATAAAGGTCGCTGGGGCAGACTGGATGCCAAAGGCAGAGGGCAGGATGCCTTTATTATAAGAAAGAATTAGAAATGGGACAAGATGTACTAGCTGCAGAATAAGAAGGGAAATCTTGGTACAGACGCCAGCAGGTCAAGCTACCTGAAACTGTTAAATTTTCCCAATCAACCTTAAACCTATATACTACTTAATACTATACCTATATACTATACCTATATAATACTTTAGCGATAAAGTTGAAAATCTATTAAAGAAATTTGACAGATTGTAGTAGCTTGATGTGCTGGTGTCTAGAGACAACAGCACATCAAGCGTACAATATTGTAACCTCGACTGTAGTACACTACAGTCGAGGTTACAATATTGTACTCAATTGAACAGTTGGTACCCTCTAGTAAGAAGAGAAGTAACAAACTATAATCATATTCACAAGGAGTGGTTATTATGCAGCATCCCCGTCGTCTATAAAAGTGGCGAGGAATGAAAATGGGAAGTAACGTCCACTTTCAGTTTTTTCAAACACAAAGTTCTGTCAATATAACGCTACAACAAGCCTAAGTAATCACAATCTTAAAAGCATACAATATTAATCAACAACACACTTTTTAATTAAACCAAAGACAAGATGATTTAACACAAAAAATCAACGATTAGTAACACCAATTACTTGGCAACACTAGGCAGAACGCGAAACAGTACTTTCGTCTATAGAAAAAAAAAAAAAACAAAAGACTGACCCCACGATATTCAAATTTGGAATTATGAATGGTTTCGCCTGAGTTCGTCCGGTTATTAGGGTTCTTAGGTGATGAAAACCTTTTTAGAAGAGATTTTTTGCCAAAATATGTTTATTTATTTATTTTCTTTATTTCTTTGACTGTCTCGTTGGTGCAAGGGTTACTGCTTATGGGCGTAGCCAGCCATGGGCTCAGGGTGGGGCAGCAGTCTAAAATAATATGTAACTAGCAAATTATACGCGCGGTTTTACCCCGGTTATTTTTTTCATACAAAAAGGTTACCCTGTACCTGTATGTATAATTCGAATTATTCAAAACCTTTCTTATTGCTCACCTACACCAAGAAATCTTCTGCTGAGCATGAGGTCCTGCTCGATTACCAGCTCGGGCAATGTGTTATTGGGTTTTACAATCTGTAATTTCTCCGATTTGCATCCGTTTGATTGTAATAGACTCGTTACGGTTACATGGGACTTAACCATAACTGGCGATATGTGGGTGCACTCTGCTAACCCTTCGGGGAAACAGGGCGTGATGTTGAATTATGTGTGTTATTTCTTTGTTTAATTCTTTTGCTGTTTTTGAAATAATCTTTGCTGAGAAATGGTAGGTAATTGATGTTTAGGGCCAAACAGCGTCGTGTTAGAGTCAACACTTTTTTTTTATAATATTTTACGCGGCAAAGCGGAGAGAGTTTGACATATTGACAAATGACATTTGTGTAGAATGTTGCCTGTAAAACTATTATTTTTTAATCGACAATAATAATCAAAACTTTTTTTTACGAAGCCTCACTATTTCTTTTCCCAACCCTACAGAACCCGCTACACAAAGCTAACTGTCATTCATTCCTTCCATTCGTTCCTCAATTTTTTCAAATAGACGAATGATTGATAGATGATGATGTCTTTTTTGTTAGTTACGTCATTAGTTCTTAATTAGTTGTGAACTTGTTCATTTGTTGGCCATGTTTGTACATGGATGTAGTAAAGATGGATGAGGCTACAAGTTTTTTTTTTGTTTTTATTTTATGTTAATTACTTTATTGCATTTAAAAGGCGTTTGTTTTTGTGTGTTTTGCAGTATGTTGAGGTACTTGTCTTACTAACCTGTATTTTATAAAAAAAAATATTAATTCAGTTATGGGTTTCAGAGATTCTTAAAAAGATTTAAGAGATTAACTGGCAAACATTTTATTATGTTAATTATAAAATATAGGTCTAAAAAGTAGCTCAGGTTTTTATTTTTTGTTAAAAATCCTAAAACACATTAGTTTTTCTCTGGTGAAAAAAATTGTTAGTCAGGAAGATTGCTAGCCAGGTTGGATACTCAGGATACACCAGACGTAATATATGTACAAGCCAGGTCTTAAAAGTCGTAGGTCAGTTTTTTTTTCTAACTCCTAAAATAAGTTTTTCTCTGGTGAAAAGATTTGTTGTTCAGCAAGATTGTTAACCAGGCTGTATACAAGCATCACTCATATAGACATAATATTGATTATATTTTGTAAGTTGGTTTACAACCAACTTACAAAATAAAAGACATTCACAATTTTATTAATGAAGTTATTACAATATCCTCACTGAAGGTTCAAGTGTATTCGATAAGGTTCTATAAAAAGGTTCACAGATTGCATCAGCGGTCAGCGGCGACCTTTTCTCTCAATCCAGTTTTACCAACTACTTAACTGCCAAGATAAACAGTATGAACATTAATTTTGTTAATTTCTTCCATTCGTTACAAGAATATATGCAGAAATTATAATAAATCAAGCACCAGTAGCTTAAAGGTTGAGATGTTGATGGTGAATGAGAGGTTGTGATTACAAATCTCTGCAGAATCTAGAAAAGTAGGTACCTACAGACGCCAGCACGTCAAGCTACTACAATCTGTCAAATTTCTTTAATAGATTTTCAACTCTATTTCTGAAGCATTAGGTTCAAGATTGATTGGGAAAATTTGACAGTTTCTGGGTAGCTTGATGTAGGTGTCGGGTAGTATGTATGTATATAGGCATAATATTTAGTTTAGCAAGAATACTGTTAGGTTGAACTATCAGTAGCAATAGCTTTCATTTTGACAGTTCAACAACATTCATTGCGTTATTAACGGTTTGAGCAGATTTTTTTTTCGAACATATGAAGCAATGGATTAGGAATATCCTTCAAAATGATTCAGATTAAGATTGATAGTGTGTTACGCAATTAAGGTGCTGGTTGCTAATGATTTTATCAAAAGAGTCTTCTAATAAGGTAGTGCCATTAAAAATTACGCCTCAAAATGGCGCTTGCAACTGAGTAAAAATATCGGGAACTCAACTTAGCTGACAAAAAATCATGAAAAATATTCCTTACGCAAATGACAATAGGGAGATGTCAAAGCCTTATATTCGTACCTAAATATCAAGGAATTTATCACGAAAAAAACAATCAACAGAATCTAAGAGGTTTTTATTTAATCAGACCACAATTCGGCCCTTACAAGGCGACGACCGTCACCTTTTAACTTTATTATTGCAACTTCATTTCCCTGTTTGTTTCCTTACTCCTTTCCTCGAAATACCTCAAGATTAAGTTAACATTAACTTTTACTTTCGATATTAAAAGAAAGAGTGAGTGGTTATGCGCAGATCGTAATGGCGTCCTTTGTAGGTACTAGCGACTTTTGATTTAACATAACATTGTGATTTCTTTATTTTATGCTAGTTTAATATTAATTTAGTACACACTTAAACCTTCCAGAATAAATACTCTAAACGATGGTGAAAACTATATCAAATTACGTTGTGCAGTTTAGAAAAATAACGCAGTCACACAGACAGACATGAAAAGCGACTTTATTTAATATTGATATTATGAAATAACTAGCGGCGCGCTAGCCCCGCGGTTTCACCCGCATAAGTTTCGATCCCGTGAGAATATCGGGATAAAAAGTATCTTAGGTGGGAATCTTGCTTATAAACTATTTGTGTGCCAAATTTCATTCCAATCCGTTCAGCAGTTTTTTCGTGAAAGAGTAACAAACAAGCATCCATCCATCCATAAAAACTTTCGCATTTATAATATTAGTAGGATTATTATCAGACGGAAGGGAGAGTATTCAAACTCACACTTAGCGCATTTATTTTAATTAAAACATTTACAGGCACTTTTAAATAATTATCACGGAATCGGTCAGTCAGAAAGATGCAGCTAGTTGCCCATTCCAGAGCGCAGTAGGTTCCCATGAAGGAGAACGGGCAAGAAACTGCATGGAGACTCTTTTAAATCAAAATATGGTTATGATATTGACAAATGATCGAGGTTAACTGTATACAGCAGCGGTGAAGGAAAACATCGTGAGGAAACCGGCATGTCCTAGAACCAAAAATTCGAAGACATATGACCTCTACCAACCCGCACTGGGCCCGCATGGTGGATCATGGTCCCAGCAGTGGAAACATTATAGGCTGAATATGTTTGTATGGAGCAATGCTGATATCCGGAAAAACTAGTTAAATATAGAACTAGTTAGATATAGATACCAGAGGGGCAATTCTCGTAATTTTAAGAACGTCCACAGTCTGATCTCAGTCTCAATCTGTCAAAAATACGTCTAATTTCCCTACATTTTGACAAGTTTTTGTCATTTGTTTGTCGCCGAGATGAGACAGCGACTAGATTTTGAACGTTCTAAATTACGAGACTTCGCCTTCTGATTTTTAGCACGAAATCTTTCTTAACGAGCTCATTTTCTGTTAGCATTCCTTTTTGAGAAGTTAATGATATCATCAGTCAGGTGATCATAGTATGATGTCATTGACTAAAAGATGAATGATACTTGTCCATTCTCCTAGTTTCATTTGTAAGTGACTAACCTAGGGGATACATAAATGATGACTGGTTTTCATGTATTTTTCAATCGTTACCGGTCAGAAACCAAAAAGTCTAACTACCAGTCTTACCAAGGGGTATCGTGTTACCCAGTAACTGAGTTGTGGAGGTCAGATAGGCTGTTGCTCTAAGCAAAATACTGTTATTCAGCTAGCTGCATCCGACTTACCAACGTAGTTGAAAAACAAGGCTAGTCAGATTCGATTTGTTTTCATGTATTTTTCGTGAAAAGATGAGCCAAATTGTAAAATCAACAACTAAGTCGAAGCCACATTTTCCCACAATACCCTAAACTCTAATTACCAACCTATTTAATCTTAAGCACACTCATCAACTCATCAATGCCACATCCAGTTTTCAAAGCATTATAAGTACAAGTACATCCATGTACACATTCTAGCAGGTGGCTAGTAAGAATTATGATTTATGGCAACACCAAAACAAATCGACCTCTTTTTTTTTTTTTTTTTTTTTTTTTTTTTTTTTTCTAGAACAGGGACAGTTAGTTTTACATAAGTGCATAGCCAGCTGTCTCCCAAACTAGGCAAAAGCCTGTATCTTGGGAGGCAGTATATTACAAAATAGGTATACATTTATTGGTTCATAGCCCGTGTAAGACGGCGTGAACATAAAAGAAATGACTTAAAAATTAATAATGAAAAACAAGATAAAAATATTCAATAAAAATTAAAAATAATAAGTTTAATATTAAATTTTAAATAGGTAGAATTGCCATTTATCAACTTGCATAGTAGGTACGTGTGTGCATGTCAACGTGTGAGAGAGGGTGTGTTTGTGTGTGTGTAAGTATGTGATGGTGTATTTGTGTGTGTGTGATGGTGTGTTTGTGTGTACTGCCAGCATGTGTACAGATGTAGGATTTTATTTTAGGAGTGACTCTGTATCAGTATAGTCCAAATTAAATAACCAAGCCTTCAACTTACTTTTACATTCCTGTCTGTTTAAAGTATGGATTTTGAGAGTTTTGTTTATTTTATTGTAAAGTCTAGTGCTTATAAAAAGATATTGTCTATGAGCAAAAGCGGTACTGTGAGGTTCTGAGCGAAATACTATGTCAGCCCGTCGTTTCGTGGTGGTAACAAGAGGACTACGATGTTTCCTTAGTATAGTATGAAGCACAAATAGTTTTCGAACAGTTAATACTTCACTATCTAAATATAGTTGAGTTGTTGGGTACCTATACGGTTTATAATACATAACTTTCAGAACCGCTCTTTGTGTTCTTTCAAGCTTTAGAAGTGAAGTTTTATCAGCACCCCCCCAACAGACTATACAGTAAGAAAGTAGAGACTGGCACAGAGCGTAGTATACTAGCTTAAGAGTGGCGACGTCAGCAGATTGCCTCAAATTTTTAAATATATAGATAAGTACCCTTAATCTTTTGACTAAGTAATCAATTTGCATATGCCAGTTTAGAAGGTTATCTATATAGACGCCCAAGTAACGGATGCAGGTGGATACACAGAGAGGGGGACAGGAACAATTGGAAGAAGGGTTTAAGCAAGAATGAACTTTAACATTAATAGGGTCTTTTGGTTGGGAAGATTGGGAAACTGAGAAGGGTATAATTTTGGATTTCTCTGCATTTAATGTTAATAGGTTTTTTGAGAGCCAATCATTAACTATATTGAGATCTGTCTCTGCTAATTTTGCAACTTCATGCCAGGTAGTTGCAAAATTAATTGGATCGATACTTATAATAGAGTATTGCACAACACTAGCCCACTAATTGTAACTTTTATTACTACAAAAATTGATTAAGACATTTATAAAATAGTTTCCCTTTGACGGCTTATGTTAATTAACGTTAATGTTAAAATCGGCTTGTTTTAAGAAGAAATATAATGTTGCCAGCTGCTGTAAGAAGAGTTTAATGTGGGAAACGGTAGAATGTAATTAGGTAAGACTTCTTAAAATACCGCGGAAGGAAAAAAAAATCTAAATCCTCTATCGCTCATACAAAATTGAAACGTTAATAACAACGAAAAACCTTTTTTGTCTGATAAGATTTTTAGAGAGCAGCGGTGGCTCAGTGGTAACGGCCGCGACTTACAAGTTGTAGGTCGTAGGTTCGAACCCAGACTGGCACTTTACTTTGTGTAAATTATTTCATCACCACCGCTCTCAAAACGGTGAAGGAAAACATCGTGAGGAAACCGGCATGTCCTAGAACCAAAAATTCGAAGACATGCGACATCTACCAACCCGCACTGGGCCCCCGTGGTAGATTACTGCCCACTCCCTCTCGAAGAGAGGAGGCCTGTGTCCCAGCAGTGGGAACATTATAGGCTGATTATGTATTACAAGAACTCGTAACATGTGTCTGTGTCTTTCTGAGTTTGTTTCGGCCTTTCGCCGACGTCATCTGGATTTTTAAAATATGATTGACGTGTAAAACTGTTTGTACAAACCTACTCACAAAAATAAAATCATTTTTCATTTGTTACTGGCCAAATGTAGCAACACAAACATGTCGTTTTCAATTCTCTTTGCAATTCAAAATTAGTTCGAATTACAAAATTACGCCAACACAACTTGACCATCAACTCCGATACCAAAGACGCTAAGTTAACTTTTTAATTTCCTTTTTTTTCCATACCTTTGCCTCGTGAACAATTATAAGGTCATACGGACTGGCATTTAAGAAACTGACATTTATTTTATAGGCCAAATAAAAATAATAAAAGTACTATTTATAACCCTTTCATATTTGTTATGATTTTTTTTACTTTATGTTAAGTTAACACGAAACGCGAAAGTAGTGTAGGGCTTACATTTAATTGTTACTAGCTGCGCCCCGCGGTTTCACCCGCATAAGTTTCGATCCCGTGGGAATATCGGGATAAAAAGTATCCTATATGTTAATCCTGGTTATAAACCATCTGTGTGCCAAAATTCATCCAAATCCGTTCAGTAGTTTTTGCGTGAAAGAGTAACAAACATCCATACATCCATACAAACTTTCACGTTTATAATATTAGTAGGATTTCTTTACAAGTAAGGATGGGACACAGGTTAGGTGGAACAACGGAGCAAATCTTCCCAGGATGGCTGGTAGCAGCTGGATGAGGGTTACCGAAAATCGAGTTGAATGGCGTGCAATAGGAGAGGCCTATGTCCAGCAGTGGACTGCTATAGGCTGATGATGGTGATGGAGGATGGTACAGATAGATTGACAATGTTAAAGCGATCTCAGCAAAGAGCAACATCGACTTGGTCTTTTGATTAAAGATTGTAACACATGAAGGCCAATTCCCAAAATTAAAAACGATCAAAATCTAGTCGCAATCTAATCTCAGCGACGATTAATGTCAAAAACTTGTCAAAAATGTAGGGAAATTAGAGGTATTTTGACAGATTGAGACTGAGATCAGACTGTGAACGTTCTTAAAATTACGAGAATTGCTCCTCTGATGTGTACAGCTCAGTTCATCACTTTATTTACGTTGTTGTATGAAGCAATGGTTTAGTAATATCTTTCAAAAACCCTCAGATTGTGATTGAAACCGTGTTGCGCAATTAAGGTACTGCATCGTCATCAATTCCTTGTCGAATCCTTACACATTGTATACGTATGAGTCTATCTTCCACAGAATATACGCAACAACATAGGTACCTACCAACAAAAATATAGTACAAAGCAACAACTAGTAGATAACCTACGTCTTGAGCAAGCATCCGGTAAGCCAATAGAGCTAATATACCAACCATCTTTGCGTGACCCCTGGCCTCCTCCATCCATCCTCAGTTCACACCTTCATGAAGAAGGGGGGGAGGTCAAGTCGAACTGGCTGATTCTAACAGGCGAACGTCACTTGAGCGAATTATACGATAATCGGGACTTCCTACTTACGGTCAACGGACAGTCACCGTGATTTGTTCCAGTTTCGAATTTGAACTTTTGATTTTTGGAACGTGTGTTGGGTTTTTGAATGTGACAGCGAAGAATGGCTGGTGAGGTTGGTAGAAATGTCAGATTTGACAGTTTTAGGGATGTGACTGTTTTTGTATTTGTCGATCGATGAAAAAAATTAAAGTGTTGCCAAATTTTTATGCGACCTTGTTGCCAAGTCCCGGAACCAGTATTAGAAAACAAAATTTAGTTCTAGGGATAATTATTATGACGCAATAAAGCCATATTTCATGTCAAAGACACTCGATAATCTCTTACAACAACCACAATAAATCAATAAAAATCCATCAAAAAATCTTTTTCTACACTTTTTAAACAGAAAAAACCTAAGTCCTCAAGCAAGTACTCAACAAAAAAGTTGTAGTAAAGCTCCACAGAGTCAGGCCTCACGCAGACTTGATTAAAAAGCAATAATGTCATTACAGGCTGTAGAAAAAACCCATTACAGCAGTAAGTATGAACTATGCCTAAGTATACTTGGTTCTATTTATAGAAAAGTGAATCTTCAACCTAGTTGAGAATTATAACTGGCTGGTTAGAAAAATGGTCGTGTTAAATAGTTTTTATTCGAAATTCGAAAGTGTATTTCTTTGCTACAGGCTGGTTAGAAAAAATTTAGTGTGAAATAGTTTTTATAAATGAATTTTGAATTTTTGTCCTCCATTTTTTTGTGAATCTTGGTGTTATTTTACTTCGAGAGCGAGATCCCTCCGTGCCTCAGAAAGCACGTTAAGCCGTTGGTTCTAGTAGTAATTAGATCAAGATCGATTGACAGTCTTTAGTCAGAAGCCCGAAAGTCTGACTACCCGTCTTAGTAGTCCAGTAACTGGGTTGTAGAGCTCAGATAAGCAGTTCCTCCTTGTAAAATCCTGGTATTCAACTGCAACCAGTAAGACTGTAAGCAGACCCTAACATAATTAGAAAAGGGCAAGGTAGATTAATTGATCGAATCTAATATCGCGACATATTCGCAAACAAATATGAGTTTAAGGAAAAAATACTTTAATTCCTACACAATAAAGTTCAGTTTACGCTACAACTTCAAACATTTTTATAACTTTTTCAATAGTGCTAGTCACTCTGAAATCAACTTAATTTTCATTGATATGAAGTTGATATTTGTTTAACTTGAAATAACGTCAAAAAGTAGGTACCTATGTTGTTTTTAGGATATGCGACCTCTAAGTAGATTTGGATAACTTTTCAAATTGTAAGTATCTATAGGTGAGTTCTTGAGTTCAAATTTTAGTTCCTTTCTTAGATTCTAGATAATGAAGCTATGGAGACCTTTTTACTTTTTAATTTCCAACACGTAGGCATCTTTAATAGACTGTAATTTCTTTAATACCTTTTGACACCCACAGGAAGTGACTGGTTGGCATTTCCCAGGCCTAATGACAATCAGTTAAAAAAAAAGAATAAATTTAAAAAATAAATAACGCATGCTACAAAATAGGGTGAAGGACACATTAGACGTCACAGGTAATTATAAAATTAAAATTGCGATACATAAACTAGACCTTTGGCATCAATTGCTTATAAGACATAGTACATATCTTTATTACATAATAAAATAACTGCCTTATTAGCCATCATAGAAAAACTGCCAACATGGTATAAGAACCAGCTTAGAACGACCTTCCATGGCCCGCGCTTCGCAAACAAAATACGGTTGTCCGAAGGAAATGTGAGTTATAATGATGGGTCAGCGTATATCGGTCATTTTGCACGCGGCTTTTGCTTATATTATTATTGTACGTTGGGCATGTCTCCATTGATGGACGATTTATGACTTTATTTCTTTTTTTCGCAAAAAATGACGTTTTTCGACGAAGTGAGAATTTATGTGCGGTTTCGCGCCTTCTGTTGTGGTGACAGCATTTCTCTTTATGTTTTTGTGACGTGTGATGAGTAGCGGCTTTGACGTTTTCTTGCTGCGATTTTTTGGAATGCTACATACTTAAAACATATCCTTTTTATCAATAGGAAATAGTGATATCTTTACAAACATGGTGCTTTTAATTTATTTAACGATAGATTAACCTCTTGTCAAATCTGACGTTAGCTGTCAAAGTAACTTCAGTTGAGTAACGCTAGATCTAAATATAATATTTTAATAAAATATTGCTGCCAAGTAGAGTTACAGCAGTCTCGATTATTATTTGCATCGCTAGGTATAATATTTTAATGCAAGGTGACTTCGTGTGTACTAGGAGCGTAGTAGTGACTTGCTAGTTAAATCTAATCCCATAGGTAACGCTCAGGTATCCAATAACACGATAGGTTAGAGATCAAAATAATTACCTCCTTATCTAATACCGTGTCGTAAGGTGAAGCGGACAGTTGTCGGCACACAGCGAGCCACGTGCATCAATGCGGGTTTCCTAGTACTCGATATATTTTTTCCTACTAAAACAAGTTCTGCACATTTTTATGTGCTTGCATAAAACATATATAGGTAGGGAGAGGAGTTTCTATTGTTTCTAATATGAATGCAAAGGTTTGATGAAGTAGCAAGTTTTTGCTAGTCTTAGAAACTACATTAGATGTCTTGTTAGTGAACTGTCGTAAATTATTAACTAACAAACAGACAGGAAATGAGGAAAATATGAATGAATGGCTTGGAGTTGTGTTTAAATGCGTAGTTTTTCTTGCGGCTGTGCGAATGGTGTAGGCAGTGTTCGTTTTCTACGAGGTCATTGCGTGTTTAATTCTTGTATTGAGACATTTTGTATTGCAGATAATGGTCGAGTTTAGATGTTTATTTATGTAATTTATATCACAAAAAAGTGTAGCGAGTTAAAACCAAGGCACAGTTGTTTTTAAACAAAAACTACTTTAATCAGCAAAATTTCTAATACTCAATGTAGAATCCTGTTGATTCCGTATTTATTTTATTTTAGGAAAACTTACAGCTAAACAGATAGAGTAAATTATAGTTTATACAAAATGTGGCCAATTACAATGTTGAATATATCACTTCACTGGCTCACTACCACACCAAGCACTATCGTGAAGACCCTGCTTCACTTTCTCTGATTCCCGCCATACCATATACAGATACTGACAGATGAAATTAGTGACTGCAGCTACCCCGCTTGTGTGAATGAAACGGTGTTTACATATCTATTAAATAGATAGGCTACACTCAAGTATCAAGGTAACCTCATCTCAGGTCTAAATTACAACACACACGGCCTTTATGTCCTTTTGTTTCGCAGAAGCCACTTCCGTCTACAAACGATGATTAATCTACGAAACTTTTTGTGCTTACAACATAAATCGTAATCGATTTTAAAATGTATTTGTATGAAGTAATGTTTTCACTTGTTTGCAATTACAGCCTTGCTCATTTACAAACACACAGTCAAGGTTAGGTTTTAATCAAAATTTTGACGTTTATGCAACGTGCGTCTCATGACATTCGAATTTGAGCACGTTTTGATTGAAGTTTCCAAAAATAGCTACAGTTTTTTGTTAGGTTATGATAATTTTAGTACTGTTGTAAGACTTAATTAGCAATTTTACGTTTGTTTTACTGCTTTTTTATTAATAATAATATGTACAATTTATTTCTACTTTTCAATAGGGTTTTAAAGCCGGATCTTCCTGCGGTTCTTGCTTTTCTCATCAACTAAGAGAAAAAACTGTGATCAGAATAATAATTATGTATATGCTTTTGCTACCATAACAGGCTGATATTATTTTCTTATAAAACTCTGTAATTTAATTTATAAACTCAGTATTAAATCAAATCAAAAATCAAAATGCACAAACTTAATAAAAACAATTAATTATGCGTGACAAACTTGGACATACTAGTTGTAATGTCTCAATCAAAAAGTTGCAATATCTTTAACAGAATATGTTTGCATAACAAATCTTGTTAGATATGCTATAGGTATCAAACAAAACATCAACCTTAGTGCAGTACCTAGCATAAATACATACATAGATCTAACGCAACGTGTTTCTGAAAAGAGCTACATTTCATAATACTCACAATAATTAATCATCATGTGTCATAAATATGCTTTATTGGAGTATTTTTCTCCGATATGGAGTTCATATCAAAGCTAAATAAACTTGAGAAATGCAGACTTCCACCCTAATTGCCTAACATACGATCAATCACCATCTGAATCATTTTGAAGGATATTGCTAATCCATTGCTTCAGATTTCCGAAAAAATTGTGTGTTCAATAACGCACATAACGCAATTAATGTGGTTGAACTGTCAAAATGAAAGCTATTCCTACTGTTAGTGTTTTACATAATAACCTCGATGTTTCCAAATACACGTTTACGTATATGGCGTTGTTAAAATTCCTGTAAGGTACCTGTCAATATGGTAAATTGAGGTTTAGAAGGAGGCTGTCAGTCAGGTATTAAGTGACAAAGACACTCTTCAAAACCGAACTTTTTGTAAAAATCAATGTATCACTGTACTTACTAGTCATTGGTGACAAGTTAACGGTAACCATATTGCTATAAGTACATTCTAGAGGTACCTACAAAACTTGAAATAGAGCTCCGTACCTCGTATACAAGTATATTGTATGCAAAGGTTCACATCTACGCTACGTCAGGTATGAATGAAGGAGGCGGGCTGTGTGCCCTCAATACGACGGGTACAGTCGTGAATACCAAGCTTTTGGTTTTAGTTTATATTGATTTTATTTAAGTTTAATCTCGGAAGAAGAAGTGGCAAAGTTTTGGGTCCATCAAGACCTGGTAGCTACTGGATAAGAGAGGCCCGTGTCTATAGTCCGACATAGCTGTCAATGAACGTGGCAAAATAGAGAATTCCCATGAAATATACTGGATTTGAGAGATGTTTGACATCTTCCCGCACAAGCAATACCGCCATCTAATTAATTAAGAATTTAAGAGCTATGTCGGACATTTTAGCAAGAAACTGCTACAGGTAGGTGATGAATGTCAAATACGTTATGTTTAGTTATTTTGTAATAGTCTGTGTATGTAGACAATGAGAATAGTAAATATCAGGTCTGTTTCAGCAATATGTTCTTATTATACTATTGTTCAGTTGTTTGTGTATATGTTAGAATGTTAGCTGGTTAGTGAATGTTTATTTTTGTGCACAAATTTATTAGGTATACCTAATATTAATCTTGTTTCAAAATAATCATTCACTTTGATTATAAGCAGAAGGATTTGGATGAAGTTTGGCCCAAAGATAGTTTAAAACCAGGATTAAAACATGGGATAATTTTTATTCCGATGTTTTCTCATGATTGAGACTTGTGTGGGTGAAACCGCGGGGCACCGCTAGTAGACTAATAATATAAAATGAAGCAGTAGGTACGATAAATTCAATAAAATCATGACTTTAATCTGGTAAGAACTTGTTAACTAACCACAAACCATATTTTCCATCACGCGGGTAGGTATCTAAAATGCAAGAAAAACATACAATATGTCAATATTTTTCCTGATTATTTTTCCTCAATAAATACCATCTTTATGAGTTATAAAAAGAATTCAGAGGGAAAATCCTAGTATTTTCGAGTGAATATGAGACTATAAAATAGACTACGAAATCACAATAAAACCAAGAAAAAAAACGTAAACATTGAAAAAAAGTACCAATAATGAAAATAACATCGTAAACAATGTTTACATTAAATGTACTTAAACAAAAATTCTTACCAAACAGGCCTTCGACAAGTTGTACCTTTTACCTTTAACCGTTCCGTATTTACAGACTTTTTATCAATGTCAATTATAAAGTCAGTGCCGACAACAGGTCCTTTCACCCTACTTTACAAAAATGAACCACTTTCTCTTTGCGCCGCGATTATAAAATGTATGCAAAAATGTTTTGTTTATTTTTTCTTGAAATTGAAGGTATGAGGAAATGTTTTGATTTATTAAAATACCAATTAATTCTATGCATAATCAGTCTATAATGTTCACACTGTGTAAGACTCACAGAGGGGATGCTTGTGCCCCAGCAGTAAGAACATTAGAGGCTGAACTTGCCCAGCTTTTATTGTAACAAATTTATAGTTGAAATAGGTACAAGTATTGGTCAGCAATGACATACTGTAAGTAAAGTTTTCTTTAATTTTTTTTTTTTTTTTTTGAAGTTATGACTTCTTTAGCGGCTTTGTGCACTTTTGTTGTGATGGATAAAAAATGTTAAACTCGCGTCAGGAGCAGGAAACGTGACCAGATCGAAAATTCGTAAGACGGAGAGAGAATAGACCGCATTCCAAAATATTAAAAATGCACAACGTTAATATTCAAGCTTTCACTTCTGCCGGCACTCCCGGAGTGCAACCCGTTTTTATTTTTTCTCTTCCTGGATTTTTTTTTTATTTCTACTCTAGGTACCTACATTAAAACTATTTTATTTCAAAACAAAGGAACGTAGAGAAGAACGTTTTCAAATCTGACGAATAGGTAAGGTTGCTCAAAATTCCATAGGTATTCAAATTTCAAAAACCGTTCCGTTTTCAATTCTAAACGTCATCTAACCAGCCAGTACTAATTAACGAGCAATATTAATCGAAAATGAAGTGATTAATAAAATTTCGCCGAGTACTTTAATAAAAAATCTTTCGCTGCACGGTTCGCGCACACGTGGTTGCGCGTACGCAAGCAAAAAGTACGCGATCAAACTGATATAAAGAAAAAATGAGCGAACGAATACTGTTATTCAATGTGTATGTTTAATGGTAAAACTGTACGTCTTGTCTTAAATTCATCAAGAATTTAATATGGCTTTTAATTAACGTTTCTTAACTTGGATTTGATCAGACTTTTTGTAGTTCTACTACATTGTAACTTTCGTTTTTAGTCGGGCAGTTTTTTTGACGGATTCAAATTCAAACTCAAAGCATTTATTTCAATTGAACCATTTCCAGGCACTTTTGAATTGTCAAGGGGTCGGTCAGTCAGAAAGATAAAGCTAGTTGCCCATTCCAAAGCGTAGTAGGTTCTTATGGAGAAGAACGGGCAAGAAACTCCATGGACACTTGTAAATTATATTGATATAAAGTATTAGTTAGGTATATCATCATGATATACTTACATATTAAAAAGGGTTACTTGTAGTGCCTAATCTGTTCCCTTTAAATATGTTGGGGTCGGCTACTAGTCTAATCAGATGCAGTAGAATACCAGTATTTTACGTGAAGCGACTGCCTATCTGCCTCCACAACCCAGTTACTGGGTAACACGATATTCCTTGGTAAGACTGGTTGTCAGATTTAAAATTAGAGATGGCCTAATTAAAAGCATAAGATTGGATTTCTAGCTTAATAGTTTTTGTATATAAATGGGCCTAAGGAAAAAAAATTAAGTCATATTTATAAAAATAAATCTTGACAAGCAAAGTCGTATGAAAACTTTATGCACATAAAATTAAATGCACAGAAATATCAACGGGTGTTGCAAAGGTCGACAGATTGTTGCAATATAGTACTACTTTCACGTTTTATGCATCATAGGGTAGGCAGAGAACATGCCTTTTACCTTATATGGGCATTTCTTATTAAAGTTTTCTAGTAACTCGTTAAATGTAAATACTGGTAGCTGTGAAATTGAGGACTATTTTATCACTCTGTATGTTTGCCCCTCTACAAGGGTCTCGTGGCTAAATTATAACAGCCGCAAGCTCGATCGAAGGTTAAGGTTAAGCTACGCTTGCCGCGGTCAGTTCGATGATGGGTGACCATCCACTATCTACTGACCCCTTCAGAGAGTGGACTGGCTACCACGCGGACCCAGTTGGTAAATGTCACATGTCTTCGATGTTTCGGTTCTAGGACATGCCGGTTTCCTCACGATGTTTTCCTTCACCGTTTTGAGAGCAGCGGTGATGGAATTATTCACACAAAGTAAAGCGCCTGTCTGGGTACGAACCCACGACCTACTACCTAGTCAGTAGATCGGGCCATTACCACTGGGCCACCATTGCACTCAGAATACAAAATAGTTTTTTTTTAAACATTGCCCCACTCTAGGAATTTCTCCTGTGTCGTGGGTGTGTTTACAAACATTTAAACTCACATACACAAACAGCCAGAGTCGAAACAACTACTTGTAGGTCATACAAATATATGTTCCGTGCGGGAATCGAAAACGCGACACGCAGCGCAGCAGCCAATCGCTTAACCACTGCGCCAACCGTGCCGTCAAAATTGGCCGCGTCATAAATATTTAAAATCCTTTTGTACAACAATGTCCAGTGTCCACTGACCAGATAAGCAATCTATCAATTTCCTTTAATAGACCTCAAAAAACAACACAGCTGCAACATTCTCATAAAAGTTATACTATTAATAAAAATATTTGTGCATAAGCTGCGCTCGCGCACATATCGGGGGCGGTCTCCTTATTATTTATTAATTTTCGCATCCCATAAGGTGGTACTTTACAGACACATTCACACCCATACCGGGATTGTGTTACACCGTAGCGAGCGAGCGAGCGAATGTGGAGGACGGAATGTTGGATGGAGAATGCTTTTTGTTGGATGTGTTATGGATAAGTCATGCTTTTGTTCGTGGTGTAAATGTGATCGTTTAACTATGTTATTTAATTTATACCTACTAGCTGCGACCCGCGGTTTCACCCGCATAAGTTTCGATCCGGTGGAAATATTGGGATAAAAAGTTTCCTATAATTATGTTAATCCTGGTTATAAACCATCTGTGTTGCAAATTTCATTCAATTCCGTTTAGTAGTTTTTCCGCGAGGGGCTGAGAATTTCAGCGAAGTGTAAATGGACAAGTCTTTCAACAGCAATTGGCAATGTGTGGCAATTGGTATATGCATAAGGCAAAAAACCTTAATATTGAAATTTGCCGAGAAACTAAAAAAAACAGATTGAAAATGAGATCGGTTCAGACTGATTATTAATGTTTATTTTTATGCTGAAGACTGTTCTATAAACAAGTACAAACGCCAGCAGGTCAAGCTACCCGAAACTGTCAAATTTTACCAATTAACCTTGAATCTTACTGCTATAGCGATAAAGTTGAAAATCTATTAAAGTAATTTGACAGATTGTAGTCGTGCTGCGTCTGTACATGCATTTTGAGCTTGTAAAGGTAGCCATTGACGATACGTCTGTTTGGAATGCTTCTAAATGGAAGACTTCCATATGGATGTACTTCAGTTTATAGGCACATTGACTTACTTCCATTTGGACGTACGCGCCGCCACTTCGAAGATAGCACGCTATCAAGTCGACGTCGTACGGAAGAATTATCACAATGGATTTTTTAATGGTGGCAACAGCAGTGTGTATTTCGATATTAAAAACTACTTTTTATTTTTCACTTTTTTGTTGTGATATTTTTTTTGATTTTTGTTGATTTTTCAAAAACCGCTTGTCCGATTTCGATAAAATTCATGGGACCATTTGGGAAGTATACCCATTCCAACAAAAAAATAATTATTCAAATCGGTTGGCAAACGACGGAGTTATGCGCTAACAAACATAAAAAAAAAAAATACAAACATCCGAATTGAGAACCTCGTCCTTTTTTTAGAAGTCGGTTAAAAAGACAGAAAAGACGAAGGAGAAAATGAACCTTTACAAATAAAACCGTCCTGGTTTCATAGACTCAGCTCTTTCTACCACTGTAGCACATGTACCCCCCGTCAACACATAGCAAAAACTGAGACCAAATTTACAAAAAAATGGACGCGGTTTTCCCCATTCACAGACGATTCGAACGGCTTCCAAATGGCGTGTCGCACGTTTTTGACATTGACAGTCGGCCGCGGATGACGTCCATTTGGATTGGATGCATGGATTTCAATCCGTTTGGAAATCCAAAGCTGGAAGGCGTCCATTTGATTGGCATACGTTTATCACATTCACGAAACCATTTTGGAAGACGTCCACTCCATTTGGATTGATGGACGTATCGTCAATGGCTACCTTAAGACAGCGCATTTAAATACACCACAGAGCGCTTTAAGATTGTAGTTTAACGTTACAATTCGGTGTGAGAAGCAGCTTTAAGTTACAACGACTGGGTGTGGTCACAATATTTATTAAAATCTCTTCATTGCAGAGAAAAAAAATATAATCTTACCGCGACGGGAACAAATGCTTGTTTTATTAACTATTTTACTTTGGGATGCTATTAATTAATTAATTAAAATACCTTATAGAATGTGATCTGAGAAACCATTGATTTATGGTGAAGGAATGTACACATAACATCACGCTTGTATACCCTGAAGGGTTGGGCAGAAGTGTACCTATAGTACATCCACATTTGCGCCCGTTATGATTAAGTTTTTAAATTTTTATCCCATACTACTTACTATCCTTGTTCTACTATCCTATCCTACTTATCTTACTAATATTATAAACGTGAAAGTTTGTATGGATGGATGGATGTTTGTTACTCTTTCACGCAAAAACTACTGAACGGATTTGGATTAAATTTGTCACACAAATAGTTTATAACCAGGATTAACACATATGACACTTTTCAACCCAATATTCCCACGGTATCGAAGCTTCTGTAACTGAAACCACGGGGCGCAGCTAGTAATATTATAAACGCGAAAATTGTGGAGGATGGATAGATGTTTGTTACTCTTTCACGCAAAAACTATTGAACGGATTTTGATGAAACTTTACAGTAATATAGCTTATACATCAGAGTAACACTTAGGATACTTTTATCCCGATATTCTCACGCGATCGACACTTTATGCTGATAAAACCGCGGTGCGCTGCGTGTAATATTAAAAAGCAGAAACTGAGCTAACAAAATGCAATTTCATCTTCATAAATCCACTAATTTCTTAACACATAGACACAATGCTAACCAGCTAGATACCAAAAGGTTTTCGTAACTCTATTCCTAGTAATTTAGGTCATATAACCAGCCTTAAATTCTTGAATACATTAATGTTTAGATAAATTATAAACAGCAATTAATTCACGTGGAAAATCCTGTTAGATTTCACTAGGTAATACTATCGTAAATTAATAAATAGAGATATGCAAGGACAACTGGGTGATAAGGTCCTGATTTTGGGGACAGAGTATAAAATTCTATACTCCGGCCATTTAGGTAAACCGTTTTTTGACAGATGGAACTAGTGATTGCAGCAACACACAATACATTGATTGATACACGTACGTCGTACGGTATTATAATGTATGTAAGCAGGGATAAATAAGATAATTCAATGAGATAAGGCAGTTTATATATTTTTATTTTATTACGCATTTTAAAGTTAATTTTTACGTAATCTGCAATATGTACGTTGTAAGACAGTATAGGTAGCAGTCACCATTGAGATCGCATCTACGATTCTCATAGTGAAGAAGCCTTCGGTCTCAGCTGTCATTCGTAGATTTTTGACAGTCGTTACAGGTAGTCAGAAGCCTGAAATTGACAACTAGTCTTAACAAGGGGTATCGTGTTACCCAGTAACTGGGTTGTGGAGGTCAGATAGGCAGTCGCTCCATGTAAAATATAGCCGCGTCTGGCTAGAGTGATATAGCCTACCGACCCCGCAAGTTAGGAAAAAGGTTAGGCAAATTATGAGTAAAAAATTTGAGGTACTAGGTGTACAGAAATAGTAGAAAGAAAATTGATATTGAACCAAACAGGCATCAGTATCGATTTTTCGATTCGATTTTATACAAACTGTTTTGTTATTATCATAATAAATACTTTATCTATATCTTTTGCACTATGCTATGACTAATATTTGCCTCCTTCAATAAAGTAAGTACATACATTGATTAAAATACTGGTTTATACAAGAAAATTGAATTCTGCGACAGCCATATTGGTTTTTCGAAGTTGACAACTGGGTGACATAAAGGGGTCCCGATTATGCAAAATGATTTAATTCTAAATGTAGAACATTTTAGTATGCACTAAAATATAAACAGACAAAAATATGCGTACAAAGCATTAACCCTCCTTTTAAATCGCCACGGTCGGTCAAAAAAGGACAATGAATTTTCTCAACAAAAGGATATTTCTACACATCATGTACCAGGACTTCATAAAAGAAAAGAAGTTACTAACAAATACTTGGAAATCAAGAAAACGGCGAGCGACCGAGTCTCGAACTCTCGACACAGAGTTACCGTGTCAAAACACTGTGTCCCCACTCTTTTATGATTCGAACACCGAAAACGTCTCTGTGTCGTTGTTGGAAAGCGGATTATAAGTAAACGTTGATTGCCTTGAAGTAGCGCCGGCATGTTCTGTCTCGCTTTATCGCGTGTTATCGTGTATTGCCGTCTCTTTCGCTAAGTTACGCAAAAGGCGTTTTTAAAGAATGCTGGAACGTATATTGATGGTAGGTTTTCTAATCGCGAATTCGTAATCAGATGATTTAAGTTACATTGTGGCTATCAATCTTTTAAATTTGGGGATAGGCAGAAGAGCAGGCTTACTTTCCCTTACTCTAATCAACATAAGTTTCCATCCAACCTTGTTTTGTTTCAAATTAAAGGAACAGTGGCTCATTGGCAATTATATTCCAAATAAGAACAAGCCTGTGGGTTTGATGTCTAGTCATGGAAAGTACCACAAAACATTAAAGACCATTTTCCTGAAATTTTTCGAGATGAAAAGTTACTACCAAGCTACCTCTTCGTAAAATTTCATCAATTTCAGTTTTACAGCAATTTAGCCAAAAAACTCCCTCAAAAGAAAAAAAATCAAAAGTCATTTATTCAAATTAGGCTGAGAATCAGCACTTTTTGAACGTCAAAATTACAAAAGACAGTCCCCCAAAAACGCCCGCCCTTCACCACTTTCTAGTGCTATCGCTGGGAAGAAGAAGTGGCGCAACAAACTCCCCAGCAGCACAGCTGTCTGTTCAATTAAAAAGAAAATACTTGATTGTATACAATACTAGGTCTGTACCTATGTTCGGTAAGAAACATTACAAAACCAGAACATAAAATTTAATTATTTGCCATAATATGTCAGCTAGCCACGCCAATATACCAACAAATATAATAAAAACTATACGTACTCAAATTAACATACATAAAGAATCAAACCCATTCTTGAAATTACTAAGGCTTCATTAAAAAAAAGTCTGTTCCCCGTTGGTCTAGTGGTCGCAAGCGCTACTGCTCCTGATAGTTTCGATTCTCAGGTCGGACAAATTGTTATTGCGTTTTTCCAAAAAAAAAAACGGGTCGCACTCCGGGTATGAAGAAGTGAAAACTTGAATATTAACGTTGAGCATTTTTGCTATTTTGGAATGCGGTCTACTCTCCCTCCGTCTTACGAATTTTCGATCAAGTCACGTGTCCTGACGCGAGCTTCGTCTTTTTTCAAAATGGTCAGATATAGGTTTACAGGCGTGATGAGGTTATGTTGTTTATAACAAAATAGCAAAACAAACAGTACATAATTAGGTACCTACGTAAAAGCAATACATAGGCAGGTGTATGCTGTAGGAAAATCCAGAGGAAATGGCGTAATCACTAGCTAGCTACCTACTATAGTCTATACCTATGTAGGTACAACAGACGCAGAGCATATCTATGTCGATATACTATTGTATAGATACGTAGTATGTGGAGTAGGTAACTACATAATCTGTACTAATTAATGCTGAAGAGTTCGTTTGTTTGAACGCACTAATCTCTGGATTTCATCTGCCTAGCCTTGTTTCCCAACTACGTTGGAGTCGGCTTCCAGTCTAACCGGATGCAGCTGAATACCAGTATTTTACATGGGGCGACTGCCTGCCTGACCTCCACAAACCAGTTACTGGGTAATACGATACCCCTTGGACTGGTTGTCAGACTTATGACAGCCGGGACCAACGGCTTAACGTACTTTCCGAGCCACGGAGGGGTCTTGGTATGTGAAAATGGTCACCCATCCACGGACCAACCGCGGCAAGCGTAGCTTAACCTGATCGATCGACCTGTGCGGCTGTTATTACTTAGCCACAAGCCCCTCCTCAAGCACTCATCTCTGGACTACCAGTCAGATATGAAACATTCTTTTTGTATTTGATAGCCCAATTCTAAGGAAGGCTCATCGATAATCTCATTTGCTAGCCTTTTCCCTATGTTGGTGTCGGCTTCCAGTCTAAGTGGTTTCAGCTAAATACCAAGGAAGGCTATAGTTTATACAGGGTGGCAGGGACATCGCAAACTGTAACCATGAATTCAGCACATGAGTTTAAACTCCCTAACGTCGAAATTTTTCGTCGTTTATAAAAAAAAAATATTGCTGTTCAATACATTTTGACCGCGTAGGTATTGCACTTTTCTATGAAACAGAAGATTTTTTTTTCGATAACCGACGAAAACTTTCGACGCTATGGGGTCTAAACTCATGTGCCATCCATGGTTCTCATGGATATTAAAGTTTTTTTTTATTTTGAATGGCATCGCACGCAGGCCAACCAAGGAGCCGACTGCTTAACTTGGCTATCCAGCAGATAGCTTAATAAATGAAGTCCTCCATCGATTTTAAAGCATTCTGTTCGTCTTTTGAAGGTTCCAGTTATATTAGATACATAATATTATGTATATGTTTACAATAATAATATGCAGTAAGTAAACTAGTATATTATAAGACGCGTTTAATTACAGGAAACGACACACTTTGACAGTTTAGTATGAACGCACACACACACTAACAGACATGATAAGTCACTCTGGCGACTTGTAGGGACAGCAAAAAAATGTTCGGACAGTTTTTTTTGTCCGTTCTTTTTAAGGTGGTATTAAAGGTGAAAATCTAGGTCAAAGGTTTTTATTTGATTTGAGAAATCGTCGTTATGATAATAAATTAATGCGTCGTTGTAAGACTGACAGATCTGTCTTTGTGATATTGTGTAGGTATGTATTTTGGACATACGATGTAGGAGAAACCGTAGTATGTAGGTATGCTTACCTATAAGGCAAAACTCTTTTAAACAAAGAAAACAAACAAACAAAAACAAAACCTAACTTTCAAGTTCTAATAAGCAAGCGTGATCAATGCTCGTTCTTACTCCGTGGCCACGTGCTACTCGTTCAAGTAACACACGTCTTGTGACAGCAACTGCGGGGAAAACAAATGAAAAAAGTTGTTTAGAGCATGCCATGAGCAGTGTGCAAGTGTAGTGGGGGTTGCCCCCCAACTAGATGAACCGACGTCCTAAAGAAAGTCGCTGGGACAGATTGGGTGCGGAAGACGGAGGACAGGGTGTTGTGGCGCAGCATGAGAGGGGCATGTCCAGCTGTGGACTGCGATAGGCTGCGTTGATTGGTCAAGAGTATGTCATTAGTCACCGAGACGAGACTGGGGGACAGACACAGGTCAACGAACATACAGGCTCGTCCAAATGTCAAATCAATATTTCGGACGAGCAAAAACACACCTGGAGTGGAGTCTGTAGAGAGAGACAATTGTCCAATCGTGTTGTCATTCATTCTTAGTTCGTGCCCCGATCTTATGTCCGTAAGGGGTAGGAGGTATTTCCTGATTAGGGAGTAGATAGATCCCCGGGTGAAGCTCGCGAGTTTCGCTTGACGCAAGTCGCATCGCCCGAGACCTTAGGAGATTTACAAAGGCCTTGCATGGGACAGTCACAGCCTAAAATCTTATTCTGCAAACCCTACAATATTTTCCTAGTATAATGAATGTATCTAGAGCCAGCATCACTGAGATGCAGCCTGACTCAGACTCGTGATAAACCAATAAAATATTACATGCAGTTATGCTTAGTTTACTATGATTATTATATGCGGTTTTTTATCATATTTTTTTTGACATCTATGCAAGAAATCTTAGCTCCAATATTGGTCACCAATTCGCTATGTTGGCTTTAGATGTTGGCCAAATGATTCTTATAAGCAATGATGATAACCTTTTTATACACTTGTACGTATTATTATTATATTTTAAGACTGTTAGCTTTTCAAATTATGTAAATATTTCATGGGTAACTTAATAAAAGTACCTCTAAAATAAAAATAAAAGAAACGGTCTCAATCGCGAGCTTTAAATTGCTAGAACTATAATATTATCACTTTGTTTATAACTTGAAGGCCAATTCCGGTAATTAAAAACGTTCAAAATCTAGTCGCAATCCCATCTCAGCGACTATCGAAGTCAAAAACTTCAAAACTGTAGGAGAATTAGACGTTTTTTTGACAGATTGAGACTGAGATCACACTGTGATCGTTCTTAAAATTACGAGAATTGTTCCTCTTGTTATCGGTGTCCTTTTAGGAAGGTTTATCATCATCTTCATCATCATCGACGGCCATGTTGCACCCACTGCTTAGTATATGTATACCTCCTCTCTTTTGTGCCATGCTACCCTGGTCCTCGAGTCTCATCCAGCACTCCAATTGCGTAAAACACTATCAATTTCAATCTGAATGATTTTGAAGGATATGGCTAATCCATTGCTTCATATGTTCAAAAAATTTGTCAGCGCAACAACGTAAATAACGCAATGAATGTTGTTGAACTGTCAAAATGGCAGCCATTACTACTGTCAATGTGTTCAAGTCTTCCCTGCCATCTTAGGAAGGTTGGCTACTAAATAGGTAGATGAATGAATAATGCCGTTAGTCATATTAACGCTATATTATAAACCAACAACGATTAATTAATGCTTCCGTTGAGAATTCTTCCCATACCAATAGTTCAACAGGTGGGAATCAGATACAATAGACTGCCAGTTGAGTATACCTTAGCGTATGAGCTCACGATTCTAGATACCACATCACCTTCTATCATATCTTACGCCCTGGTACTTTTGATCGTGATTCCCAATACTTGCTCCACAACGATCATAGCACTTAAGTACATACTACAATGTCTTGAACCCTGGTAATTCTGATTATAATTACCGAATGATGCAAGGGTTTTTAAGAATGCGGTGGCGGCCACATAGCGTCCGCTATTTACCGTCAAATGACGCCAGTGGCACGTTTCTTGTGAAAATAAGTTTGTGCGTTTGCTTAAAGAGCGTTTTTTGGCAACGGAAAGTCAAACCCCTCTCTCATTATTTTTATAACGACCGTCACTATGACCGTTATTTGGCAGTCACCGCTGTCGTAGGAAACCCGAGCAAAAACTTCTTCACTAAGATTAAATCTTGGTACATTTGAAGACTCTATATAACCTCATGCTACACCTTTAACCCTGATATAGTCACAATTCCTTAACATAGAAGTCTCCATAACACCTCCTATAAAACCTTCGACCCTGGTACATCTAGACAATATTCCTCAGACTCCATATGACCTACACACCTCTAACCCTGAAATAGTCATGATTCTTTAACAAAGAAGTCTCCTTAACACCTTCTATATATTGCGGACACCAGCCCGTTTTACCTATTACCTATTACCTAACACCTTCTATAAAATCTTCGACCCTGGTACATCTAGACAATATTCCTCATACTCCATATGACCTCCTGCTACACCTTTAACCCTGATACAATCATGATTCCTTAACAAAGAGGTTCCACACACCTCCTACAAAATCTTCGAGCCTGGTACATTTGGCACAATGTTTTGACTGGCACCCGTCAGTGCGGAACGGTTTTTGTGCCATCCAACATCCGCCTGTCCCGATGATATGACTTACTGACGGTTTGAGGCACAAGGCGTCATGTTTCGAAGATATGTTGGAAGATATTTTTATTTTTTTATAAGAGAATGGGCTCTATATGAAATCATTATAATGTATAGCCCTGCTACCAACGCTGAATGATTTTTTCAAGTCATGAGTTATTCTTGTGCCGACACGAAATAAGAAAATAAAGGGGTTACAAGAAAATTACAGAATAAAAGCGCGATTATGGAACTGGACAAGGTCCTAATCAGTTTTTGGTTGCAATGGAATTTGAACTTTGATAAAGTATGACATTCAGCTTACTGTTCCATTATCTCAAATTCAAATTCAAATATAGATACATACTAATATTAATACAGCATTTAATTTCCCGTGCTTATTATACCTAATAAACGTTTTAAGTGTTTTGACATTAGGTATAACTTAGAAAGCTTACTTAGGTTTCACTTAAAGGCTTACAAGCTTAAAACTTAAGTCGTAATATTTTTATGTTAAGTCGGCTTTTATTAAAGCCTTGTAATTCAATATTACATGCCATTTTATTACTTAATTTAATTACTTTATTAACTTATTCATAACTTATTCATTTACATCAATAAAAATTATCTTTAAATACTAATGCCGTGTAGGCCTTTAGAAGTACAATTACAAACATGGAAATGCACTCGGTTTACGCAATTAAACACTTTAATAACTTGTAATAAGTTCTAAGACACGGGTCTCTATAACGTTGTCAGATGTTGGATAAGACACATTTTAAGGACACGGTCTGATTGCAAAATAAAACATTTTTAAATTCTCATTTTCATTTATTAAAGTGTTTTTTGGGAAGTCTGACAACCAGTCTTACTAATAGGTGTCGTATTACCCAGTAACTGGTTTGTGGAGGTCAGGTAGGCAGTCGCTCTATGTAAAATACTGGTATTCAGCTGCATGTGGTGTGGTTAGACTGGAAGCCAACCCCAACCTAATTGGGAAAAGGCCAAGATGATGACAGTGTTTTAGTAGTGAGAAAAGTTTAAATCTTAGTATGCTAAATCCTTTATACTGTGATTGAAACATTTAAACTTAAAGATTGAATTGTTTTAATAAAATTAATGTGTACTTTTACCAAACTAATAACCTATTTATTTTATTTTCTTCGAGATCAAACGTTACATAGAGATTTCTAAATCAACCTTGAATAGGCTCGAAGTAACAGGCGCATGATCAAGTACTTCGAACCGATTGCTCAAAGCGATCATGAACGCTCAGAAGGGCACAGCTCTGCTCAGCTCGCTCATTACTCGCTCATCTTTCAGTGGAGCATAACTCCGAAGACGAGCAAGTGATGTAACCGTAAAAATGCAAATTTTTATTATTATCTTACCTTTTAATTTTGACACAGAAATGTAATTAGGGTATACACATGGAAACGGTAAATGTTATTTTATAGTATTCGTATGGACTGAAGTTTTTATACTTTTAGTGTGACGTAGATGTGGATAGGTAAAGAAAGAAAGAAAAATGCGTTTATTGGCATTACACAAAATTAATACACCTCATCATCATCTGCCTAGCCTTTTCCCAACTATGTTAGGGTCGGCTTCCAGTCTCACCGAGAACAGCTGAATACCAGTAGTTTACATGAAGCGACTGCCTATCTGACCTCCACAACCCAGGGGTCTACTCCGAAGTGCAAATTGCGAATGTTTGGATCGGACCGACACATGGCCGAAACGAATATTATTGAAAAATGCGAAAAAAGTTCGGATCGGCTCGACTATAGTCAATATTCGAAAGAGTGTAGGAGTGTAGGATCGGAACCGACCGAACCAAATAGTAACTTCATAGCAGGAAACGGCCGCGCATCCGGCTGATACTACTTCGGAGTAGACCCCCAGTTATTGAGTAATACGATACGCCTTGGCCCTTGGTAAGACTGGACGTAGATTTATGGATACTTCATGGTTTTTAATTTTTCAGTGTAAGCTCTGCCACGTTAACATTATCAGACTGCTGTCGCCAAATATCGCGCCAAATTTTGGTAAAAATAAAAAATTTAAATTAAAAAAACACCCAAAAATACACCGACTATAATATTACTTATGTGTATCTTATACTAACCCAAACATTGGCTTTAGTGTTTTTAAACTAAAATATAAATGGAAGTACAGATGACAGAAGTTCAAGCTACCCAAAACTGTCAAACTTTCCCAATCAACCTTGAACCTTAATGCGTTAATGATAAAGTTAAAAATCTATCAAAGAAATTTGACAGATTGTGGTAGGTTGATGTGCATGTCTGTACATTTACTCGATAAAAACCCAATTTACACGTTTTCATTATCAAGTGAGTGGAGCATTGGTGGCACAGTGGCCCCATATTACGAGTAGGTCGTGGGTTCAAACCTTAGCAGGCGTTTTACTTTGTGTAAATAATTTCATCACCACTGCCCTAAAACATCGTGACGAAACCGGCATGTCCCAGAACCAAAAGATTCGAAGACATGTGACATCTACCAACCCGCACTGGGCCCGCGTGGTGGATAACAGCCCATTCCCTCTCACAGAGAGGAGGCCTGTGTCCCAGCAGTGGGAACATTATAGACTGATTATGCTCATTATCAAGTAGGAAGTAACTCGCAACATCTAAACAAGCCTTCGATTTATTATTAGTTAGTCAAAGCAAGGAAAACCTTTTCAGGTGGAGATTCATAGACGACTCCACCTTGAAGTATAAGTGTGGTGCTGTTCCACATACGATGGGACACTTAATATCATGTCCTACGTGTCCTGTCAGCTGCACGTTACAGGAACTGATGATGAGTGATGGCGTCAAATAAGTAGCCTAATTCTTGGTCGAATCCATTTAGTTTTGAAGAAGAAGATTAGTTCAAGTTCACACTTGTCTAAAATCGATCATGAATCCAACTTGAATTACATAATAACCTTTAATCAACTAAACACTTAACTAGAAACATGTAAACGAGACATTACTAAAGAGATAGAATCATCACAAACATTTAAATTAAATGTTATAATGTATACATTTTTTTTTTCTCATATTGCATTTGTAATGCATTCCTTTGGCTTGCGATAGTATGGAACATGACAAAAACATGCAAGTTTTGATAAATGGATGCGATGTGGGTAGTAGTATATGAAACAGATGTAGTTAGTAGTGGCATAGATTACATAATGAAGTAAATAAATGTCATCATAGACATTTCACATGATTATTCATAGTGGATATTGAATAATGCTCGTCGGTCTAGTGGTTACAAGCGCTATTGCTGAGCTTGAGGTCCTAGATTTTATTCCCGGGTCCGGCAAAGTGTTATTGAGGTTTTCCATTTGGATTTCTCAGTACCAGCCAGGTGTCTGGATTTCTGCTCATAATCAGCCTGTAATGTTCTACAGGTCTCCTCTTTCTATGAGAGGGAGTGGGCCATAATCCACCACGCGGGCCCAATACGGGTTGGTGGATGTCACATGTCTTCGAATCACATCCACCTCCAGTCTACCCAATAAGTTGGGGTCGGTTTTTAGCCTGACCAGACGCAGCTGAATACCAATATGTTACATGGAGCGAATGCCTATCTGACCTCAACAATCGAGTTACTGAGTAACACGATACCCCTTGGTAAGACTGGTTGTCAGACTTTCAGGCTTCTGACGACCCGTAACGACTGTCAAAGATCCACGAAATACAGCCGGGACCAACGGCTTGACGTGCTTTCCAAGGCATGGAGGGCTCTTGGTATATAGAGACTGTGTACCATGATACTCCTTGGTGGTATGTGCCAGAAAGTTACGTTTAATTGTAAATACAGTAGCCGTTTAACTCATGTTAAATTTACAAAACAAGCAACCACAGGTAAAGTGCTTGTCCATCCCGTTAAGGGTATAATAAAATGAAGGTAATTCCATTAAACTGACACTACAACTCAATTCCGACTCTATTTACATATGATTAAAGCACAATTTTAATTACCTACCCAATCGATCCACAGAGATCCAAAGATATACTCTGTCACTTTTTGCGTGTACGGTAAGCGTAACAAGTTTTCCAATAAAAATGTTAATAAAGTACTGTTTTTTGTTTGCGAAACTTGTTGGTGGGGTTGTACTGGAGGAAATTTATTTATTGCCCACATTCTTAATTGCAAGGTGAGATTATACTAGTTAGTTTTAAATGTAAAATTAATTTGATGTCGATCTTGAACAAAAAGTGCAGCTGGTGCCTTGTATATCACCTATTACCTATATGTAGGTTACAATATCTTTTTTAAAGATATAAAATAATTTAATACTAGCGGCGCCCCGTGGTTTCACCCGCATACGTTTCGACCCTGTGGGTATATCGGGATGGAAAGTATTCCATGTGTTAATCCTGGTTATAAACTATCTGTGTACCAAATTTCATCCTAAACACACTAAAGAAAATTCTACAACAACATAAAAGTTCTGAGGCGCTATTCCTGCCTACCCCGTCAGTTTTAAAAGCGTGAAAGCATCAAGTATAAAGTGTTTTCCCTTGGCACCGGCGACGCAGGCGCAACGAGTTTTTATCTGTCTTTCCTACCGCTGCCTACTAAGCCAAACGGCGAAACGAACGCGGTGACCATGAGACTGAGAACTACGGGACAGTGATTGGTGTTGAGATTACGCTTGCGCATGTAGAAATTATTAAAAGTCATTATTGGTTGAGAAAAGAGCAAGGTCCCGAAATTGTTTATTGTTTGCCTAGATTAGTTTAAATGAGCAGTTTTGTAGCTCAAAATCAAGTAGAAGTAGTTTCAACCGAAGCAAACCACCTTGTGGGCTGGTCATGTTTGTCGAACGTCGGCTGGTGGAGCAGACGAGTCCTAGAGATGAAACCGTGTATCAGCAAGTGTAGTGTGGGACGCCCCCCGGCTAAATGGACCGACGTCCTAAAGAAGGTGGCTGGGACAGACTGGATGCGGAAGGCGGAGGACAGGGTGTTGTGGCGCAGCCTGGGAGAGCCCTATGTCCTGCATTGGACTACAGTAAACTGAGTTGATTCATTGAAACCATCTTGGTTAAACCTCAACTAAGTTTATTGCCTTGTGAGTTTAAACCCGGATGTACGATGTAGACAATGTAGTTAGTAATAGCTATAATCTTTGAACTAATCGCACCCAGTTTTATGGTTGTACGGAGTTACTTAACACCTCATTTACGACGCCTTTGTGCCTGATGAAGAACACTTTCTTACTCTTCATTCTGATTCTTCAAAATTATAAGCCTTTAAAGTAATTTGTTTTTATTCAAGTTTTTGAAGTGAAAACTTCTTTAGTGGCGTTGTGCACTTTTTTGTGATGGGTGGGAAAAAATGTTAAATTCGCGTCAGGACACGTGACCTGATCGAAAATTCGTAAGACGGAGCCCGCGTCAGGGTACGTGACCTGATCAAAAATTCGTAAGACGGAGGGAGACTAGACCGCATTCCAAAATATCAAAAATGCCCCGGAGTGCAAGCCGTTTTTTTTTAAGACACGTGTCTACAGTTTCCTGATCCAAGGCTTAAAGGATGCTCAAAAGGATGTATTATGATAATAAACAATCTATTTCATGCTGTAGGAATTTTTTTTCTTGTGTAAAATTTTCAGCTGTCAAGATAAAAATGTCCCACCATGTTCAGACTCCACGGTCACCCTACACCTTCTGTCAGTAGATTACCATACAATGGGAGACACCTCACACGTCCTTGGTCCCTTATCTGTTTATCATACTACCTTCCTATTTGTAATTATGAAAAGAACACTGTTTTTATGGAACCTCTTCACCTAAGGTCAGCGGATTAATCACGGAAAGAATCATGTTGTTTTGTGATAATGAATTTGGTAACACGCTCTTTGAGAGGTCAAAGTTTGTAATTAACTTTATGTAGGTAACGGCCGCAATTTACGAGTAGCGCGGTCGTAGGTTCGAACCCGGACAGGCGCTTTACTTTGTGTAAATTATTTCATCACCACTGTTCTTAAGGCTCAATTTACACCGCCGCGGAATGGATTGGAAGCGACTTTTTGCAACGAAATTGTACATAGCATAATGAACTTTATGTCAATTGTATAACATGCAAACTAAATAGGAGCCAAAAAAAAGGTCGCGCGTCTTCCGGGGAATCCTCGCGCATTCTCGAGAATTCCGGCAGTAATAAGCTCGTATCTAGTTTGTACGTTAGACAATTGACATAAAGTTAATTTTGCTTTGTATAAACATCGCTACAAAAACTCGCTTCCATTCAAATTCGGTGTAAATTGAGCGTAATGGTGAAGGAAAACATCGTGAGGAAACCGGCATGTCCTAGAACAAAAAATTCGAAGACATTTGTGAAATCTACCAACATAAAACTAGGGTGAGAACATAACATCACGCTTGTAATCCCTAAATGGTTATGCAGAGTATATACCTGTAGTATATAGTGACACCCACATTTCACCAGTTATTTTTAAGTCCCATGTAACAACCAGGCCAAACTCCGTGGTGTTACTGCGAAAATCCACTAACACTTTTCCCGACCCGGGAATCGAACCCAGGACCTCATACTCAGCAGTAGCGCTTGCGACCTCTAGACCAGGCACATCAGGCCGTTCATTGTATTAAAAATTGTATTTTTTTTATTATTTCAAATTTTATGGTATACAATAAAGTATATTATAAATAAATCCTATATTATAAACGCGACAGTTTGTATGGGCGGATGGATGGATGTTTGTTACTCTTTCACGCAAAAACTAATGAACGGATTTGAATGAAATTTGGCACACAGATAGTTTATTACTTGGAATGACACATAGGATACTTTTTATATCGATATTTTCACGGGATCGAAACTTATGCGGGTGAAACCGCGGGGCGCAGCTAGTGATAAATAAGGAAATACAGCAGGAAACTTTCCATAACTTTCGGAAACTCCATAAGAAAATTAAATAGCTTTCTTGAATTCACACAAAATATTAAAATAGTTTCTTACTCTGTAGTTAGCAATTAAAAAGTTCTAGAAACTTCCGAAGTCTTAATGAACAAGTAATTAAAACTACGCAAAGTTTCTTGATTTTACGAAGTTAGTTTATTTTTGAAATGGACATTCTGTCAAAGTAAATTATTATTTGTTTGTTCGTATTTTATTTGTTTGTCCAAGAATACTACTGATTAATACAGACTGGTTTAGTTATTAGTTTCATGTTAATTAAAACATGTGTTTTTCTGGTAATTATTTGATATACCTACTGACTGTGAAAACTAGTTTATTTTGAAATTTAAGTACTTAAACAAAAAAAAAACAAAAATTTAGTTTGACAGTATAAAAATGTTTGTTTTAATTTTTTTTTTTTACTTTTATTATTAGGTACTTATCTAAAATGGGTACAGCTAGCCGTAAAGTATGAGCGATTTTATTAGGTCTAAAAATGGGTACACTGAAACTCCAATCCTTGAATGGTTGGTGGTACCTTAAAAAGACTTGGAAAAACATAAAATATATAAGTTATTATAATTCAGTCAAAATCATGACGTCGAAGATTGAGTTTCAACTTTTTTTTTTTGATTTTTCTATAAAACGTATCATTGTACACAATTCTACTTACCACCTAACAGACACAGCGTGAATATAACAGAGTGTATGTACTTAATGCAAAATAAATGTTGGAAATGACTCATGAGAACGGGTCAGACGGGATGTATGGGAGGTACGCTCCTCTTACAACCAATCTAAGATTTCAATGCTTTATAACGGTAATTTATCTATACCTATATATAAAAATTAATCCCTATTTCCCTTGGTCACGCCGTAACTTTAGAACGACTTTACCGATTTCATCCATCTTCTTTTTTAAAGTTTTCTAATACTTTGTAGAAGGTTCTTACGGAAAAAAAAAATAAGAAAGTTGCGCAGAGAATTAGAAAATTTAAGAATAATGCTTTTATGCTAAAACGGCTGAACGAATTTAGATGAAATTTGACACATTGGTAGACCATGATCTGGAGAAGGACATCGTCGCGGGCAACAGCAAGTTATGAAATATATATAAAAAAATAGCCTTCAATCCTACATTTAAATATCGCCAGCTATGAGTAGCATAATCAGCTTTACTGTTCCCACTGCTAGGACACAGGCCTCCTCTCTGTGAGACGGAGTGGGCCGTAATCTCACGAAGGCCCAGTGCAGGTTGGTAGATGTCACGTTTTCGTTTTTTTTTTTGTTCTAGAAATGCCTGTTTCCTCACGATGTTTTCGTTTTGAGAGTGGTGATGATATAAATTACACAAAATAAAACGCCTGTCTGGGCTTGAGCCTACGATCTGAGATTCGTAAGTTGAAGCCGGTCGAATGGGCACAGCTCAGCTTAGGTACTGGCTAGTAAGGAACTGTGGCTACTGTGGCTATTACGGAGGCTAATACACCGAGGGTTCCGTACAACTTAAAATTATAAAAATATTTTTACTATATGAGGTAACTAAAAATTTACAGTTTCGCAATTTTTCCTTTATCTGTGCTATAAGACGTTGCTTCGTACCAAATTTCAAGATTCTGAGTTCACGGGAAGTACCCTGTAGGTTTTGTATTCCCTTTCGAGTGTCGAAAATTTGCGGCTTAAACGGTTGTATCTTATGATTGCGTTGGCTTAGAAGTTTGATTTTTTCACAGCTCTAAGGGTCAGTAGATTTGAGAATTTTATATAATTTCCAGCTTGATACCTCCTCGCGTTCCATAGAAAAAAGGCTTGACAGACAGACGGACGGACAACAAAGTGATCCTATAAGGGTTCCATTTCTTCCTTTCAAGGTACGGAACCCTAAAAAACCTCTACAATTCCCGTAATTTCCTGATTACGAATATATCTACGACGGACGGTAATATTTTTTTACCCACAGCTCAGCTATGATAGTAAAAATTTCTGAGGAACACGAAGTATTGGTCATAAAATCAATTATCCTGGCCCGCAAGCGTGAAAACGTTTTAATTGCTCCCAGAACTCGTTTTTTTATGATTTTTTCTATATTTGAGGTCACTCCTGATCAGTGCCGGTATTTTTCCGTTATATTTTTTTTTCTATTTTTGAAAGTTCGACCAATCAACGGTGTTTTTTTAAGCTTCGAATCCTTTGATTGTAGAAAAATGAGTTTTTTTTTGTTGTATATTTGGTTTTTGTTAATTTGTTATTTTAGCAATCAATTTTGCATGCCTCATATTTTAGCGAAATGTGGTTTTATGATTTTATAGTGCAGACTTGTTTTGCCTATCCCTTTATTGTATAACATTAAAAGCAATATGTATAAATATCCTATTGCATAATATTAAAAGCGATATCAAGTTTTATTTCTGACTAAAGTATCTCCATGATTTCTTTTGCTGTGTCGAAAAAACTATTTTCTTGAAAAAACTATGCTATTTTCTTACATCGGATTTTACACTTTCTATTAGATTTTTATTTCATATATCTGGTGTAATGTGTGTCTTTTAGTCAGTGCCAAATAAATGTATTGTCTTTCAATCTTTCTTCTAAAATTTTCCTAAATAAAAGAAAAAAAAACTAGGAATGTGGAAATATAGTTAACTATAGGCGCATCTCTGCCTTACCTTTCAAGGAATACAGGCGTTATGTAATTATGTGAGTGTAATAGAAAGAAGAAAGAAAGAAGAAATAATAAGAAAGAAGAATAAAATAATTGCTATACCTGCTTATATTTTTTTTAAAGCCGTACTTACAATTCAAGTAAGTGCTGATTTTTCATCATCTGATAACTTTATTCGAAGAATAATTTTGAAATTTTGACAGTTATTTTATACAAAAACTGTCAAACGTCAATTTTATTCCTCGAATAAAAGTTATCTGGCGATGGAAAAATCAGCCCTAAAAATAAAAAAAATAAAAACAGCATCTAATCACCCGGCGCCAATACGAACGCACCATAGATCAAGTAGCGATAGACAAGTAATATCCCGGAGATAATAACCGCTATAACTCGAACGCGACAGTTTTGGGCTATGTACCTATTACCTAGACTGGATCTGACGTTATCTGTCACTACATACCTAATAAACGAAGGTATGTACAGACAGGGAAGGTATTGTTGAGCAGAATGACATACTTCGTCTTTTAATATCGACAGACTCACAAATCAAATCAAAAGTCATTTATTCAAATTAGGCTGAGAATCGGCACTTTTCGAACGTCAAATTACAAAAGACTGTCCCCAAAACGCCCGCCCTTCACCACTTCTTTGCTTTCGCTGGGAGGAAGAAGTGGCGCAACAAACTCCCCAGCAGAACCCAACAGAATAAGCAATCTGAAGTAGCAATGGGTTGGCAATATTCACCGTAGAACTGATGAACTTTGGGGTAGACTGCGAATCAGCAAACGTAAGGTAGGACAGGACGCACTCAGGAGCACGTGGAGAGACGATCTTTGCAGGATGGTAGTATCTGGATGAGAGTTGCCGAGTGATTTTTATCACCATAATCATCAGTCTACAGCAGTCCACTGCTGGACATAGGCATCTCCTTCTGCACGTTAATAAGCTTGATTCCCTGCTTCATCCAGCTGGATGAGAGTTCAGACTCTCAGAGAGCTGGTGCTACCAACCACCCTGCATAAATCGTTGCTTCCAACAGGGTAGATTCCTGGGTAAAAATATAATATTTTTTTCTTTTGTCAATCAAACAAAAAATGACAAAGATAAAGCGCGTAAAAATTTGGGAGTAGGGGGTCGTGACGTCACGCCATGCTAAAAAGTGTAGCAAGGCGTGACGTCACGCGGAACTTTAACGGGCGATCGATATCTTCATCATTTTTATAATTGTCAAAAGAAAAAATACGAGTTCAATTTTTTTTGATAATCTAACTGACGGACTAATTAGATTTTTTAAAGAATGCAGCCTATTCAGTTGACTGTAAAATCTCTTCTTCATATTTTCGTAGTAATCATTCTCACACAGCACGTGAACACAAGAAAAATACTACCAAAATGTACTAGTTAACAGAAAAAAAAAACATTTGAAACTTCGAATACAGTCCATCGACAGAGTAGGATGTGATGTAACGTCTGTCGATAGTAATTACTAGATCACAAGCGACCGACCGCTGATGCAATGTTCATATAAAAACTATCTAACTGTTTGTACGTTACCTCTTAACGTTCCTTCGACCCTGGTACTTTTAATCTGAGTACTGAATAAAAGAGAATTTAACTTCTATATGGGCTGATTTTTCCATTGACAGATAATTTTTATTCGTGGATAAAATTGACGTCTGACAGATTTTGTACGGAAGAACTGTCCAAAATTCAAAACTATTCCTTGGATAAAATTACCTGGCCTTGGAGAAAAGAGCCAAACCTCTTAAACCCATTCAAACTTAGTTATAAAAAAGAAGATGTCTGCTTATGACCACACGATAGAAGGGAAAACTTACGACTGGAGCCGAGTATACGCGATTAAGCTCCGAGTTTACCCGATTCAGCATCACCGACCGACGGGAGCCGAGTACACCACGTCACCGACCCGAGCGTAAAGAAGTTTTTACTTCCAAAGTATGACTTGTCTTTACCTCCTATGATAATCTGCAAGCCTGGTACATTTTTGTTAAGGGATATCAAACAAGAGCCATCAGAGGGGTTAGCCTCCAGTTTCAACCATATGCAGCGAAATACTAGTATTATAAATGGAGCGACTGCCTATCTGACCCTTGGTAAGACTGCGGGCTTCTGACTACCCGTAACGTCTGTCAACTGTCAACGATCTATGAATGACAATCGGGACCAACGTGACCCTTCCGTGCCTCGGAAAGCACATTAAGGGGTCTCGATATTTAATGAACCCATCCACGAATCGACCGCGGCAAGCGTAGCTTAAACTTTGATCGACTCATGTGGCTGTTATCATTTAGCCACGAGTTCAACGACTTTTGAAGATCTACGAATGACAGCAGGGACCTCCAGCTTCACTATGAGAACAGCAGTGCGATTCTGTAATCAACTCACCGTGAAAACTTATGTGAAGTGAGCGTGGAGTGAGCTGTCATTCCAACTAATGCTAGGGATTGACACTATTGACAGCTCACTTTAAGCTCACTTAACCCAACTTTTCACGGTGAGAGTTTTACAGAATCGATCGGCAGTTCATGGCAAGTTATTCAGAAACCCAAGAAAATCATAGTTACTAAGATGGCGAAGTGAGGTGTTATCTAAACCATAAAATGAATAAAACATAGACTAGCTAATTTATGAACATAAACACGGCAGAAAAGACAGCCATTTTAATGTCTTGAGAAATTATGAAAGCAGGTTTCAATTTCTTAATAGGCACTGGTTTTTCAGGATGTTGAAGGAAAGATATTATATTACTGGTAGTGGAACTCCTTGTAAAAGAGCTCGTCGGAGAAAGTACTCCAAAGTACCTCTTTCTGCCACCAGCAATTATTGGGTTCATAATCAGCCGATAATGTTCCCACTGCTGGGACACAGGGATTATTCCGATCTGTCACCCCGCTTTGTCCCCTTAGGGAGACTGATCGGAAAAAAAAGTTTGATCTGACCCCTGGCCTGCCCTCTTTCTTCAGTGGTTTATCCTGTGCGTTGTCTGCTAATCTCGAAGTGAGTAAAAATACACTAATCGCCGTCCGGAATTTCACTCACATCCTAGCGGAATTAAATCATTCTACCAGTACAGAGTACTCTTACGGTCATCCAGGATATGGCTCCTCTGTGCCTTTCATTCGTTCACCCATTGATGCATGATTGAGCTAACACCTTCACTCACTCTCCTCATCATCATTCAGCCGACAGACCTCCACTGCTGGCCTCCTCAAACATCGTGACACCAACTGATCCATATGCCTCCCGCATCAATGTCCGGATGCACGAACGTAATTTTACGAGTAAGAAAGCTTGAATAATGATTTATTGTGAGTAAACCCGGGTTCCCTAGCTAGTGTAGTATGATATATTAATATAGCTGGCGCCACCTGCCGGTAACTCGTTAACGTTTTACTACCCAACTAACTGGATCTTGTACTAGCAGCTACTAATGTGCTTACGATAGCGAAAATATTAAAGACAGTCAAGGTTTCAAACTAAGGGAGAGCTTAGGGCTTGGAACAGTGACAGTAACCTTTCAAGGCGTTTCTACAACAGCAGGGTAGTTGAGTAACACACCAACAGTAGCGATGAATTTCCTTTTGACAGTTCAACAATGTTCATTGCGTTATTTGCGTTGTTGAGCAGACACATTTTTCGAAAATATGAAGCAATGGATTAGCAATATCCTTCAAAAAGATTTGTGACAGTCTGTTACGTAATTAGAGTGCTGGATCTAAACAAGTGACAATCACATTCATAGTGTTTCAATAACGAGTTTCGAAAGGATTGACATAATTATAAGCTTTTCAGTAGGTAGCTGATGGTCATGTCAGTTCCATACATATTTGACTTTTCTATCACCGTTGTCGCTGATAGAATGCCAATTCATCAAGGCCCTCTGGTGAGAGGTTCTATTTTGATACTAAATATCTGCATTCAACACAGGAGCATCCGGCACTAGGGCTTCCAATACAGAGATCAATAACAAGAGTTGTCCGAAATACCGGTATTATCTAATACCGGGATCCCGTTTATTTTTTGTATATTTTTCAATACCGGTACTGAAATATCCAATACTGGGATCTATTATTTTTATTATCTATTATTATTAGATATTGGTGATTTTATTTTAATTTCAGTAGAAAAACCAAACCTCGTGAAAACTGTTGTAACAACCAAAAACAGATTTTCTAAGTAGACGATATTTTGCTCAAGTTCATTTATCAAATTGTGCTATAGGGACAGAGACCCATAGACAATTTAAATATATCGATCAAAAATCCAGTGTCAAGTATTCGGAATCATGGTTTTTCCAGTTTAAATGTGATATGAATAGTGAAATATCATTGAAAAACTTCTAGAATGTTAACTCGTAAAAAATAAAATATCATTTTATATTTCATCAAGAACCCAATAACTTCTGTACCCACCATTACAACATGTTTGAACAAGAAGTGCTCCTGGCTGTTGGAAGGTTTTGTTTTATTTCAATCCTACCCACACTTCCACGTCACACGTAATCATAATAAAATCTTTTAGTTTTGCTTCAAATATAATTTATTGTTTGACTTCCGGAATTTTGCATTTCCGTTAAGGGTGCTTTGGTGAAATTGCCTCTAGGATTGTCGTTACTCGAATGTATAGTTGTCGACAATGGCGGTTGACCACTTTTCAACCCTATAAGATTCGTAAGTGGACTGGATAACATAACATCACGCATCCCTGATGGGGTAGGCCGAAGTGTACATTTAGTATACCCACATTTCACCAGTTATGTTTAATGTGTCCCATGTAATAGGGAGGTGAGTTTATTGCCGTCATCCGGACATAAATCCAGACTACGAGCTGCTACTGAGAAATTCCTGATGAAAAAACAAAAAAAAAACATTTTGACAAACCCAGGAATCGAACCCAGGACCTCATGCTCAGCATTAGCGCTTGCGACCACTGGACCAACGGTAGTCCGAGGATAAGTACCTATTTTTGTTTTAATTCAAAAACGTTCCTAACAAAAGAAAAGACAGTTCCAATTTTAAAATTTCCTATCCCCTAAGGTCTGCTACACACGATCAATACCCCGAAGTTGATTGAACATAATCATGCCAGTACTGCCAACTTATAGGAAATAAACTTCAAGTAAAAACGAAAGTAGTAAGCGGCGGCTATAGATACACGTTTTACTGATAACGGACATGCAAAGCCGCTGATAAATATAACTGATAAGTAAGTAGTTAGACTTCTTGGTGTTTCACGGTTATGCACATAATGGCTGGCAGTTAGAGGAATTTAAGACTGAGAATTTTTAAGACTAAGAATTTACTGCAGTGGGAAAAAGTTTTTTTTTTATCTGGTTGGTGAGTGACTTGGCAGTCAGTCCTGCTGCCGACACTACTGACTGACTTTCTACCATGAGCTACCATGAGCGGTTATCATCAGGTAGGTATAGTTTGTGCCGAATTTTAGTGGTCATGGAGACATTTGCTATGTCGTAAATGAACTGTGCTGCTGTGGAGTTTGTTGCGCTACTTCTTCTTAGCTGAAGTACTATTAAGTGGTGAAGGGTGTTTTGGGGGGCAGCCTTATGTCATTTTGACGTTCGAAGAATTCTGATTCTAAGCCTTATTGAATATAGAGGCCTGAACCCGAGAATCACATAGAAAATTAATGTTGAAAGATTAAACACTTAAATTCATTTTGTTATCCACGTTTATAAGCGCATAATTGAAATCTAACTAGTAAGATTTCCACCAGTTTTTGGTATAACTCAATAGTTATACGAAAAACCAAAACAAAAATCATTATTATTCTATCAAAGGCGACGTGGAATAATTTTTATAGCCGAAGAAAACTAAAATGATGACACTGAATACTCTTGAACGCGGCTTAGATGTGTGTTTCGTGTTCAGTTTTATCAGTGAAATTCATTATAAATCGACCATCTTCTAATCTAATGAAAATGTCACATCTATCCAAATAAAAAAAAAAACAAGATCAATAGTACCAACTCAATCCTAATTTGTCAACTAAAATATAGGCCAGTGGTAAAACTTTAAAAAAAGAACTCGACAATTAAATTAATTGGAAAATCGTTTACCAATTGATGACAATTGGTCGCAATGGATACAATGGTGTTTTAATTGCTTTAAATAAAGATACGATGGGTAACAATCATTGGGAGCTGCCATTTTGAAAACAGATGCCATGGTCATTCCGGATATGTGTGATTGCTTACTGGTTTGACGTAAGCAATCACAAATCGTCATCATAGGTATAAAGGGTGCATGTGCATCTTGTGGACCTTAGTACTAAGACTTCGCTGTCTGTCACCAGGCTGTATTTCAAGAACCGCGATAGCTAACCCTAACCCTCCCCCCTAACCCTCCTCTCTAGCTCCTAACTTTATATTATAAATGGGAATGTGAGTTTGTTTGATTTTTACGCTTTCACGGCTAAACGGCTGAACTGATTTTAATGAAATTTGTTATGGGGATACTTTGAACCCTGCGGAAGGATGAAGGCATAATTTAATCGACATAGGTACTACGCGGTTGAAGCCGCGAGTGGAAGCTGGTAATATTATAAACGTAAAAGGTTGTATGTTTGTTACTCAATCACGGAAAAACGGCTGAATGGATTTGGATAAAATTTGGCACACAGATAGTTTATAACCTGGATTAACACATGGAATGCTTTTTATCCCGTAGTACGTTCCAGTGGCATAAAATAGGCCTTCTATTGCACGGAATAGTAAAAAGGAATATTTACGTCATGATCTCGGCATTTGGTGAACGGATTGGTGAGTGTAGTTTCTTATTAGAACGAAGGAGCCTTGCTCATTTTAGATTGGTGGTTTGCAAAAAACGGTATGGCTCATTTCTATAATTAAATTAAAATGTAGGTGTGCCGACATGACTTCGACTATTACTTTTAAAAATGTCTTACAAAAAACTTCAATACCGTTTGCACATTAAGACAATACCAATCAAATATTTCTCTACTACACATTTATTACCACAGACAACAAAAGAAACACTATCTTTCGGCCACAGACAAAAGACTCCATAGACAACTTCAATAAAAAAAAAACAGAAGCCTTGCCACTTTAACGGAAGCACGTTCTTTTTTCGAACAATTGTTCTGAAACCGCATAGTCATGACATTTGACGAGCCGCTATTGGTCGTCGGGTCGACTTTGACAGCCAATCAGAGGTGGTACACGAAATGCGTAAGTCATCGTTCTTATCGTTTGAGATAGTGACTCGGCGAGTTCTAAGACACGTTATGTATTTTTGTAAATAGAATTCTTTGGAAGTGCTGGCCGAAAGGAATAAGGCTATGTGGTGAGGTTGCGGAAAAAGAAACATAAAATATTATTGACATTGACGTTCTAAAATCGAATCTGCGAACTCATATGACATGGGATTTCCCACCATAAAGTTCGCATAGCTTTTTTTTTGCTGAGATGTTTTTCATTGCAAAGGAATTTCGTTATTCACCCTAACGTTTCGATATAAAAATAAATATCATAAGAATTATAGATACATACAAAAATAAACGGTTTTCTTATATTATTTTAATAGCTAAAATTAAAATAATTATTACACCTAGTTGTTTGTTTAAACATAATAAGTTAATAACACAAACTGAACTTTTCTGATTGGTAGATCCGTTAAGTTGAAATGTCATACCAATTATTTAACACCTATTATAGAAATAAACATAATGTAACTATAGAAAAAGTTACCTATCATGTAATAGGAAAACTAGTTTTTATGAAGGACTAAAAAATACTTGCTAATGAAATGATTGGCTTTTCATTACACAAAGAAAATACTATTTTACTGAAATGCTAGTTGCTAGTCCCGGTATCAACTTTGCTAACGCACTTTTCATTAAAATTGTGCAGAATAAACAATTTCTTTTCTTTTTTTAAGACATGACAGAGAAAAAGGAGGGAATTCAAATGGTGTAAAAGTGATATTATTAGCATAATTGATGTTATATTGGTGGAAAACAGAGACCTAATGGTTCATACCCTAAGGTATATCTATACTTACTAATAATACAGCTGAAGAGTTTATTTGTTTGAACGCGCTTATCTATAGAACTACAAGTCGGATTAAAAAAAAAAGAAGAATTTAATAGCCCAATCCTTGAGAAAGGCTATAGGCTATTACCACGCTAGGACTCTTAGGAGCTCAGCCAAAACGAAGTAATAGCGTGAGCAGGCGATGTGATGCGACGGGGTAGGTTGGTGGAGAAAGAAATTTCACGCGAACGAAGTCGCGGGCGGAAGCTAGGGTCATTTAGTACCCTCTTAAGACGAAACTTGCATTGTTTTGCTTTTAAAACAAAAACCTTCACCAAAAACAAAGAAACAAACACCTATTCCAAATTCAAATGCCTGCCACGCTCAATTTCGAATTCGGAAAACCCACCTCCATGATACAACGTACAGCAAAAACATGAGCCACCAATAGAAACTTCAATAATTACGTTCAAAAAGGAATACAAGAAGAAATACTGCAATGAAACATAACACAGTTTGTGAATTCGTCACACACACCGTAGTATCAAATTAACTCACCACATCCATCATCATTTTGTTTGACGCGCTGTGATCAAATGGGATTTTTTACGTCAACCCGGTCTGTCAGTACGACTGCGCTGTGTGTGCAACGCCTTATTTTCTTTAATTTCCGTGTTGTTGCTTATAGTTTTTCTGGTATGTGAGAAATCTAATAATGTTCCCACAGTGAGGAGAAGCTTTCAAGAAATTGTTTCATAGGAGATTTTCTCATTTTATGTTACAAGGTGTAAAAAAATAATGCTTGAGTCTTGGTCACCAGCGAAATAGCCCAAAGGCCAAATATTAATAAAAAAGAAAATATGGAAATAACTCTCCTCTGTCCTCAGCTAGAGGGACTGACGACCTTAGAAAGTTAGCTGGAACAGTTTGGAGGACAGGGAGACTGCGATAGGTTAAGTTGACTGTACAATAGTAACAAGTTCGTGCAATTAATTTAAAACGATAATAATCGCGGAATTTCTTCTTCATTATGGGCTGATTTTTCAATCATCTGATAACTTTATTCGAGGAATAATTTTGAAATTTTGACTGTGATTTCCTACAAAAACTGTCAAACGTCAATTTTAATCCTCGAATAAAAGTTATCTTATCTGGCGATGGAGAAATCGACCCTAACGCTAATATTATCAAAAACAGGTTTTAAGCCCTAAAAACAATTTTCAAAATAAGAACACAAAACAGTCATTGCTAGACGCGCGAATGCATTCTGTTTTCAAATCCGTCAACAAACTTTTTTAAGCGCACGGATCAAAACACTAGTGCAGCGCCATCCACGTTGAAACCGAAACTGTCGATTAATTTCGTTTAATTACAATTTAACGAAAGAACCGTACAAAATTCTGTTCAGACATGAGAATCAATGCTACGCTCATTATACAATATTGTACGCATCTGAGTTTATTGGGTAAAACATTGCATTGAGTAATTTTTAATCAAGCTGTCCCACATCGCATGGTTTTGTAATAGTTTGTGGTATAAATACCTTTATTTTTTAGTTTTTTTTTCGCTTGAATATCTGTTGATGATGATGAGGCTGTTTTTTTATTATCTCGTTGGTCTAGTGATCGCAAGCGTTACTGCTGAGCATGAAGTCCTGGGGGTCTATTCCGAAGTGGTAAATGCATCGTATCGGCCGAATGTTCGGCCGTTTCCTGCTACGAAGTTACTATTTGGTTTGGTCGGTCCCGATCCCACTTGTACACTCTTTCGAATATTGACTATGGTCCCGAACCAACTGAGCCGATCCGAAGTTTTTTCGCATTTTTTCAATAATATTCGGTTCGGCCATATGTCGGTCCGATCCGATCATTCGAATGTGTTACTTCGGAGTAGACCTCCTGGGTTCGATATCTGAGTCGGGCAAAGTTTTATTGTACCTATTGGGTTTTTCCATCTGGAATTTCTCAGGAGCACTCCGTAGTATGGGTTTGTGCCAGGTTGATAGCAATATGGCTCGCCTATTACATGGGACTTAAAAATATCAGGGGGCCTAAAAAGGCCACTTTAAGCAATACCTCTAAAAGCTATTCATTTCCTGAATTCCCAGCAGATCATTAGCAATTCCTCTAATTTTCGTTAAATGGTTACACATATAGTTTAGTCACCTACAATTCATTTCATATCAATAATAGTTGGTGTAAACATTGGTGGACCATTTTACGAATTTCCATACAAAACTGTCAAACAGGTAAATTGCGTGATATGAATTGCACACAGATCATATAATGAATTGTCAGTTTGTGAGCATTTTACGATTTTTACTATGATTCATATTGTTATCCTATTATGATTCTACCAAAGTGGCCTTTTTAGGCCCCCTGGCTAAATGTGGGTGTGCTATAGGTGCACCTCTACCTAACTCTTCGGGGAATACAGACACAGGATGTTATATTAAGTAGGTTGCTTTTTTACTTCAAGTTATTTCTACAACCCGATAAAAATGCAACTTTGTAACTTGAAGCCTGTACGCTATTGTTGCTAAGTTACCCTTTAAAGCCCCATACGTAACTTAAAAACCTAAAAAAAATGTATCTTCAACTCGCCTCCGATCAATCATGAAATATTTTTTTTTACTTTTTTTTTTCATTCGTTACAAGGCAACACAATGTAATCGATAAAAAGCCTGACCTTATAAGCTTAATCCCATTGCATAACAGCAATTAAAAACTTCGTTTCTTATTAATGTAGGGGTTCTGAGTTATTTTTAAATGTTATGTAACGTTCGAGACGTATTTTCCTGCTTCTGGATTTAAGTAAAAACTCTTTCTCTTTTATGTCATAGGTACTAGCTGCGCCCCGCGGTTTCACTCGCATAAGTTTCGATCCCGTGGGAATATCGGTATAAAAAGTATCCTATATCTTAATCCTGGTTATAAATCATCTGTGCGCCAAATTTCATTCAAATCCGTTCAGTATTTTTTGCATGAAAGAGTAACAAACACCCATCCATCCATACAAACTCTCACGTTTATAATATTAGAAGGATTTTTGTTGACTATGGTGATTGAAATACGTTTATCTAACTCAATCCGTAAAAGGAACATGTTAGAATTAAAAAGTAACACGCTCAAATCACAAAGCAATAGCTTTGTCTATTTTTATTAGCGGGGTAATTACGTAACACACTAACAGTAGAAATGACTTTCGTTTTGACAGTTCAACAACATTCATTGCGTTATTTACGTTGTTTAGCAGACCGAGACGTTGAGTTTTTTGAAGATATGAAGCAATGGATTAGAAATATCTTTCAAAAATGATTCAAAATTCCAATTTACACAAACAAATAATTCATAATAACAATCATAATAATAACTTCATAATTTATCATTTCTATCATGTCGCCATCTTACCCATAATCTTAATGCAACACTAATTATAACTGAAGTTTATTTAAGAAAGGGAACCCTACACGGCAGCTAATAAGAAAAATGCTCAGCTTATGAAACAATAGAGCATCGCCAGCACCTAAAGACAAATGTAATGATTTATTAACAACGACAAAAACTTCAGGCACCAACTTACATTTGCAGTCACATAAAACTCTATTTCATAGAGACAAGGTTGAAAATAAGTCGAACAGCAAAAGTAAAAACTTAATTATGTTCTAAGTAATGCAATCTGTGATTAGATTGTTTCGTTTTTGTTCTAAAGACCGGAATAGTATGGAGTTCAATTCCTACTTTTTTGTTTTAATGTGGATTCGAATCGAATAGGCTGTAGGGTTGGGATGAGGAAATGTATCGGTTTACCGACTTTATCGATGTTAAAATGCGATAAAATTCTACAGATAAAAATATCCTATAGTTCATCTGTGAACAGCGTGAGGGCTACAATATTGTTTATAAGTTTTGTATATTTGTTATTTATAGGTTTTATATTGTAGCCGTTTGTTGTATCGTTTGAATAAAGAAAAATAAATAAATTTAAAGTGTGTAACCCATAACAATTATTTGTGAAGTCATTTCATGTCATTAGAAGACTTTGTGGTTGAGAAGCAATTTATAAATTGACGTGTTATGATATTATTTTAATAAATATCGTACCTATGCATATTTAATTTATTTGCAGCATATAAATATTTTATTAAAAATAAAATCTAAAGCCGAAAATATCTTCAATTATGCAAATTATTATTCATCATTGAAGAAATATTCAAAATAGAGAACCATTTTGTTGTGGAAACAATAAAAACAATAATTGCTTGTGTTTTTAAATATGTGCAAATTAATGTCTAACTTGGCGTCGTATAAACAATATTATTTATTTAAAGCCCAATGGATTTTTATAATGACAGTTAAAATAAAAAATGTTGGATTCTTATCTATTTTCAAAACAAAATAATGTGGGGCAACTCGGTCGATATCGACAGAGTTTTAAAAATTCGAATACGAACATAATTTGAATTTACGTTTACATCGATAGTGTCGATTAGCGCACAGCCCTATATCGACGCGGGGCTCATCAAAGTGCGGCCCACAGACAATAACTGAGAAATATTAAATTATAATAAAATTAACTTGGCTCTTACTTTTTATACCGTTAAAGTTAACTTAAGAATGAATAGAGAGTACTGTTATGTCATATTGGAGATCATACTGTCATATTGGAGATCATACTGTCATATTGGTTAGGTTAGGTGGAGCGACGATCTTCGCAGGATGGCTGGTAGCAGCTGGATGGGAGTTGCTGAAAATCGAGTTCAATTGCAAGAGGAGAGGCTTATGTCCAGCAGTGGACTGCTATATATATGCTTAAGCTGATGATGCTGATGATATTGGAGATTAAAAAAGGCAGAATGGTAAACATTTTTATTTAAATACCTACTAGCTTTTGCCTGCAACTTCGTTCGAGTGGAAATCCGTAAGATTTATAAAATACAAAAATAACAGCCGCAGTTTTATAAAACTCCCCGACCAACCGCGTCGTATCGCATCACCCGGCGGCGGCGGCGCTATTACTTTGTTTACGCTTGGCGTTCTTTCTAACTTTTTTTCTTTTTGCTCGGTTCCTAAGGGTCGTAGCGTGATGTTAAATACCCTATAACCTTCCTCAAGAATTAGGCTATCAAATGCCAAAATAATTTTTGAAATCCGATTGATAGTTCCCGAGAATATAATTATTAGACAGGGTGGCAGGGACATAGACGCGCAAACTGTAACCATGGATTCAGCACATGAGTTTAGACCCCATAGCGTCAAAATTTTTCGTCGGTTATTAAAAAAAAATATTGTTGTTCCATACGTTTTGACCGCGTAGGTATTGCACTTTTCTATGAAACAGAAGATTATTTTTTTGATAACCGACGAAAAGTTCGACGCTATGGGGTTTAAACTCATGTGCTGAATTCATGGTTACAGTTTGCGCGTCGATGCCCATGCCACCCTGTATGTATTCGTATAGATGTTCAAATAAATCATCATTTTCTATCACAAATATATAATTTCTATTAAATCACTCAGCTGTGCACGCGTTGCATGTCAGTACCAGATTTGTAATACAGGTACATGCGACCAATACCTCTATGTTTTATGTTACAAAACAAAACTAACGCCATTTATAAACGTCAGTGATACACGAAAGTGACTGGATACCACATTAAAATTAGTGATATCATTCATTGTACCTCTGCTGGGCAAAGACGTCCCCCAAGTCCTTCCAGGAACTCTTTTCCCGCACCACCTCGAACCAGCCCTCGCGTGTCCAAGGTCCTAATTCACTATTGGTCTCAATGATTCCTTGCTTCGAAACCACGCCAATTCCTTATTTAATCACACCAATCTCGCGTTCATTTCGCGCGGTTTCATTCATTGTGTCTAAAAGAATAACATTTTAAAAGAGTAACGGTGTAGTTTCTTGCCCATTCTTCTCCATACCAAAACTACCATTTGGAAGGGGGGACTAGAATCAATTCTATTTTACTGTAATTTTTGACGTTCAAAAGTGCCTTTTATGTGCTTTGATATAAATGCTTTGACTTTGAATATGGCCCCAGGTCGTCTCGTCACCCGTTTCTGGGCCAGTCTCGGCAGCGCTGTCCTTCAGGCACCCATTGTGTGGAGACTTGCCCAGCGGTCATCGTGCATGCGGCTGATGTGACCCGCCTGGTCCCATTTAGGTTTAAATCATTTATTCTCATAAAAGACCAAAAAAAAAAACGTCGCTCACATGAGAACAGACAAGATACATTCAGTAAACTTATTTTAGGTAACCGTCACCAAAGTATATGTATAGTATTATAGTTATATAATTATTCTATACTCATTCAGCAGTTCAACTCTCAACCATTTAAGAACATTGGAGGACTTTAATCACGGCAGTTTTAATTTTTTTTCAAGTTTTGCTGAGAGAGCTAACATTTTTTATGTAAGTGGGTAGATTATCAAATAGTTGTGCTCCTTCAAATGTAATATTCTTTCTAGCGTAATTAGTGCGTATTCTTGGCAAAACAAGTAGAATTGGTCGACGAAGACTGCGTTTAGTAATTTGAGATTTTTTAGTAAATGATAAGTTAGTGTGGATGGTTCTGTCTATAATTTGAGCCATAAAGCCTTCTTACCTACGTCATTGTCAACCTAAAAAGTTAAAGTGCCTTGAACCAAGGCCTTCCATTGACTGGTAAAAGGAGAAATTGCTACTTCGCGGTCAATTGCGGTTAGTTTTTGCAGTCACTCTTGGAACGGTCTCTTAGATGTGCCTTAGATTTTAAGGAAATACCCTTTGATTACTTGGAATACCATAACATCACGACTATAATTCCCGAAGGGTTGAGCAGTGGTGTACCCCAACATTTCGCCAGTTATGTTTAGTCTCATGTAATATTAAATTTGATATTTATATATACGTTTATTTCAATTTTTGAGCTTTCAGATCAAATAAGGAACCTGTTTTAGAATGGGCAACTAGCTTCATCTTGCTGTCAGACCTACCTCTTGACAATTCAAAAGTGCCCGCAATTTATTTAATTTAATTAAAAGCTTTGAGTTTGAGTTGACTTGTAATTTGAGGGGTTTGAAGAACCGTGGCATACTGTTCGCCATTTTGTTATCTTTTTCAAAACGGCGGCCACATATAAAAATCTTCAATCCCTTTTAATAAAAAAAAAAATAAACTGAATACAAACCCAATTCCATAATCAAACTAACAACTCATACACACTAACGGTCACGCTAAAACTAAAGCCGTGTCTACACATTGCGCAGTCTACATTGTGCCGGGTTCAGACCACGATTATTCATTCCATACGGTGACACATGACGAATCAATTTCCGAACGAGACCAATCGGAATATGGTTTCCGAACGCATGCATTTGTCTATGGTGCATGTTTTTTTTTATAATGATAGGCGCGGTTTGACTGTGGTAAGAGCAAGGCTCGATGGTCGTAATAACTTTTATTGGGAAGGTATAGGGAAAGAGATAAATAGAAAAGTGTACTTGACTTGTCAAAAAAATGGTAAGTAACGTCAAAATATCTGCCTGCTTTATAAAGCAGGCAGATATTTTGACGATACCATTTTACATGCACACTACATTACACACACTACATTTTACATTTTATTTTACATTATCTATGTAAATTGTTATAAGTTGATATCTATAGATATCAACTTATAACAATTTACATAATGTATCGGTACTAGGTATTTATAAAAAAAACAGAGTTGTTTAAATGAAGGTTGTCTGCAAAGTTGGTTTACGGACGATAGTTTAACGTGACAACGTCATAGCAAAACATTGATGAAACGATTGCAAACGCGCATGCGTACAATGAGCGTAACGGGACAATCTGTCATCTTTTTCGTGCATGCAGCCGGCGTTCATCGATTTATTAGACGTTGTCACGTCAATAACATAACATAACATCACACATGTACATCCTCGGAGGATGTTCAGGCCCCAAAGACGGCAAGCCTATTGCATTCAACCGGGTGCAAACCCAGACTCCGTGCTGCTTCTAAGATATTCCAGATGGAGAAATCTAATAACACTTTTCCGGATTCACCTCAGGACCTCATACAGTACCGCTTGCGACCACTGGACCAAGGAGGCCGTTACCCAGATTCAATTTGTTTCATTGAAAAATAAAAGTATCGCAGTGACTTTGTTGCTAATTCAGAGTTTTTCCAGAGAAAAAATGGTATTCTAAGCCTCTTGGGTACTCAAAGCATGTAATTAGCAAAGAAAATCGTCCATGAAAAAAAAATATTGTGTTCAGTCGAACACAATATTTTTTTTTCATTTTCAAAAGAAACTTTGTTTTGAAACGTTGTTTTTTATTACCTACTTACCTAGGTAGGTACTTGTCTTTTTAATAGCGTACTAACGCAAAGGAATAAAAAAAAATATGACGACTTTTCAGTTCCTTTAACTAATTCAACGCAAAAAAATTAATACTGTCGATCGAAAAGTAGAAAAAAATACCAAGCACTTTTGTTTCGTAAAAAAAAATCCATAGACAATGAAATTACTACTTAGAAGCAGCAGTGCGTTATCTGTGACAGATATTAAAAAAAAAACTCCTTGTCTTTTAATTATACGTTACTGCCATAAGGTGGACACGTTGTTTAGTGATTTCACATTTTATTCTAACAGTAGTAAGGTCTATTTTTAGATGTACACTGATTTGTAGATAAAAAATGTAGTGAATGTACACACTGGTAGATAATTGCTAGGTGTGTGACATAATTACTATGCCGGCGATGTGTGGGGATTTTTTTTTTAGTTTTTAGTATTTTTTAAGTAAAAATAAAATGTTTTTGTTTAAGTAATAGTTAATTGTTGCAACCGACTGTTAAAAATTGTGTTTAGATATTCGGTTTTAGGAAATTGAAGTGTCTTTAGTTAGGGAGAAATGGAACAAGAGATCCGGAAAATAAATAGCGTCATGTTCCTTGATTTAATTAATAAAAACTGCCATAATGAGACAGTTATTGTAAAAAAGGAGGGTCTGTGCTTATAAGCACACGGTACAAGTGAAAACTTACGACTGGAGCCGAGGATACACGAATCAGCGCCGAGTATACCCGATTCAGCGTCACATACCCGAACGTGAGGTGTTCAGAAATGCGCCTAAAGAAGTTTTCACTTCAAAAACGTTAGTAAATACAGATCTTGTTTTAGTTCCAAGACAATATAATGTAAGTGCAATCGTTAAAAGTTTGGAGTCACACAATTTTTCGTGCCAAATCAACGCCATTACCAAAAAAAGTCAATAATAATCATTATCAGGACTAATTTACATCTTTAACACTTCGTACATGAGTGACTTCGAAATCATTCTTTCCAGGAGCGGCATCCACTTGTAGATAGAAATTGACCGCTTTCTGGCCCTATTTCCGATTTAAGCTACAGTTTCTTAGAAACGCGCTGGCCGTTACATAACGGGCACTGTCATGAAAATGATGCGACCGTGACTTAAGTTTACGGTGTCAAAAATCACTCTAGAAAAACACACCAACTTACTTTCATAATTAACGTTACAGACAACGCTTAATTGCGGACGCTATGTGGCTGACACACCAGTCTTAGCTCAGCAACATACACACAAAACCTTCATTTGTTTTCGTACTGCTTTCAAAAATACTGATATCCATAAACCACCTACCTGAGTCTGTGTGAGGCCCAAACTTGCTGCGAGTTCCGCCCTCTCAGGGAGGGCGAGGTACTGCGTCCGTTGAAACCTCCTATTTAACTGCTGGAGCTGAAGACTGGAGTATATCGTGCGAGGTTTCCTCATCTTCTTCCCTTTCCCGTTCACGCGGAGACCTGGGTCATCTGATAGGCCGCATTTCTCTGTGGAAAATAGAATGGGATGTTATTATTTGGGTAAGTTTTATTATTATTTTGGTACAGAGGTTCTTGACTTCGGTCCAGTCTTGGAAAGCAATGGATAAGGTAGAACAAAAGTACCCAGAAGATTGAGCATATCTTCTGAGTACACTCGTTCCACCATAGACCTCTCTTACCTACAGCAAAAATACACAATGATAAATATTTTGTAAGTAGGTTTGTACAAACACTTTTGCACGTCAATCATATTTTAAAACTATATGAGAGCGGCGTTTCCTATCTGACTAGTCTGAGAAGAAAGGCCGAAACAAACTCAGAGGTCACAGTCTCTTTTAAAGTCCAGACATAATCTTGGTCAGATCATAATGAAGATCATGTAGATAGATGTCTGAGATGGTCTTTTGAGGAAAGAACCACACAGATTGAGAGGACCTGTTCAGCCAGTGCATGCATTTGTCAGAAATCAAGCAGTTCAACTCAGAGCTTAAGGAGCTTAACGATTCGACGAACAATACCAAAGAAAGGACATTTGGGTAGGCCACATAAATTAATCAAACTGCCAATCTATTCTAATACTATTTGGAGGTAAGATTTGTGAGCTGATATGTAGAGGTAATCTTCAAAACTACTGATCTGAACGTCAAATTATTCCCTCAGTAATTTTACCTTACGAAAGCAGGTGAGGCATTAATTCATTCATATTTAATTCCCCGATCAGTTTGAAGTATTGATGTAATAAAAATCAATCAAGACTTTGAGCTGATAGCGCCGAAATGGTTTTAATTAATTTTGTACGTTTGGTACACGTTTCTGAACGTAGTCTTGTGTTTTCACGCTCGTTAGAGGTTGAGAGGTGGTAGAATTAATATATTTTTTATGAAAATATCGTTGGGAGACAAGTGTAGGATCGTAGCTTGTAACTTTGTATAGTTTCTACCCATCCCCGTGAGAGACAGGTTTAGAGGTATGAGGAACAGGGTGTAAAGTTCACTCATCCTCCATTGAAAAGGGAGGATCCTCCGACCAGACGGGTGTTGTGTCTGGCGGGCAATTGCTCAACGATTGATATTGGGAAATTGTATCTATGCTAATTGCACGGTAAACTCTGCTTGCGAGATGCAGGATTTGCGTGACGTCAGTATGACGCGTTGTTCGCATGTGGCGTTGTAGACACCGCTACACAGGTATTCTTTTAATAGATGGATTATCGATAAAACACAATTTTTAGATCAGTACCCTAATTGCGTAGTACTATAAATCAAATTCTGAATCATTTTGAAGAATATTGCTAATCGATTGCTTCATATGTTCGAAAAATGTGTCTGTTCAACAACGTAAAAAACGCAATGAATGTTGTTGAACTGTCAAAATGTTACCCATTACTAATGATAGTGTATTACGCAATTAAACCGCTGCCTGGTATATACCACTGAGCCAGTTACTGAATTATGAACTTAACAGTTATAGAAATGCAGTTCTTTATACAAAAAGGACGGTAGTTCGGTGCTAAGTTGTCATTTCAGTATTAAGAACTTTGTCCAAATCGAAATAAAGTTAGAAATGCAAATACTGGCTGGTTTACGTTAAAACTAAAGTTAGAATTTGTTTCGGAATAAGACGGAATGTGACAAAATAAATCTTCACCACTAATCTGTATGGTCCTCATATAGCCTGACCTGACTGAGATTATGTCTGGACTTTGAAAGAGACCTTTGAGTTTGTTTCGGTCTCACTATATCCTATCAAGAAAAGATCACAGAAAAAAGAGGTTCGCTATTGTAGAATCCTGTTGAATCCGTATTTATGTTGAATATATCACTTCACTGGCTCACTACCACACCAAGCGCCATCATAATGTATATAGCCTGCTTCACTTTCTCTGTTTCCCGCCATTCCTCGTGACTGACAGATGACATTAGTGGCAGCAGCTACCCCCCTTGTGTGAATGAGACAGTGTTTACATATCTATTTAATAGATACACTACAACCATATCCTGTTAAAACAGCGGCTCACTATGTCCTGTCAAAAAACGCTCACTCGGTAAAATTTTCGAAATTCAAACTCCAAAAAATTCAAAATGGCCTTCCGAATTCAAACACCGCGCCGCAGCCCCCTATAAATCACAACATATTTCTTCGCAATAAATCTACAATATAAATATTCAACGCACAAGACGGGCTGTGAGACATGGCCATCCATTTTGTAAAATATATGAAAGGCACTCCGCTACTTGATAATAGCTATAGTCAGTAAGTTGTAATTACTGGGTTCGTATCGCCACATCGAATCGCCTCGAGACCGACACCCTGCTTTTTGGTTAGCGTGCTGTAGTGGTGCGAATATGAATCGAGTTTGTTGGTGGTTAGTCGATTTTTGTTGAGACGATAGATTTGTTAAGAAAATTGCGTCGTATGTCGTTGGTTTTCATTGAAGAGTTTCGTAAATTATAAATGATTTCTTTCTGGAAGTAGGTTTGCACAAACACTTTTACACGTCACTCATAATATTTTAAAAAACTAGATGAGGTTGGCGTTTCGTATCTGACTACTCTGAGAAGAAAGGCCGAAACAAAGGCAGAGGTCACAGTCTCTTTTAAAGTCCACACATAATCTTGGATTATGTTAAGACCATATCAATCGATGTGTGAAATGGTCTATGGTAAATGAATGAGCAATGTTATTTTTTTTTTGTATCTTTATAATAAATGACAGTTTAACGAAATGGCACACACACAACATCTATAACACATCTATTTTACACACAATTAAGGGATTTATTCATAACGATGATAAAAGTTAAGTGACGTTCAAACGTCAAAAATGTAAGGTTAAATAGTCGCTTATCACTACTTAACTTTAAGCAACGTTTAAGAATAAACGGGTGTTTCTCCAATATCACAAAAAAACTACTTTTTCTAATAAAATCGAATCAAACCGTCACTAGCGCAGCACTAACGATGCCACACGTTTCTCAGCACTGCATATTAATATCGAACGCACTTTAACTTTTTTATTCGGTATCCGAACGCGCGCCGTGGAAAATTTTTGAATTTGGAATTGTCCGCGGCTCTTTTGGTGCGCTTTTTAAAAATCGAACGCGAGACCGTTTTTTTTTCTTGTTTAGATGCGCCTGTGATTATTAGCGTAATGGAATTTTTGGTATACATCCTTCAAAATGAATGAATATTTTAACGTTTACAGTTAGGGAGAATGACAGACAGCCAATCAAAAGTTACTGCTTCACTAAAACTCTCTTACATTGCGAAATAATAATAATCCATTTTAGTATATTAAATTAAAACTTAAAATTGCTACAATAATCACACATAAAATTATTTCAAATCACAAATAAGAAAAACAAATTCAAATCTGGTTCCATTCCATTTACAAAAAAAAAAGAAGTACAGTTTAAAATAACGACCACAAATCTTTCAAATTCAGTTACAAATTCAAAGGCTTGCTGGCCAGTGTCGCGATCGCAGATAGATATGCAAAACTGTTTGCGCAACCGAGCCTCGTAAATCAACAGCGTGATATTAATACTTCCACCTTGTGTGCACTAGTTAAATATGTATGGAATGAACAGGAATATTTCGAAGATCTATTTCTTAATTTTTTGGAGAGAATAACCAGCGGGGTATTGGCGTAACACACTAACAACAATTGCTTTCATTTTGACAGTTCAACAATATTCATGGCGTTATTTACGTTGTTGAGCAGACACATTTTTCCTATAATGTGTTACGCAATGCTGTTCCTATTATATAACGATTCGTTATTCTTACCAATAGTAAGAAAATGCTGTGTTGAAAATACTAAAGATTATTTGGTAACATTGCCTGAAAATGCTTCTAAAGCATTGTGGGTCTCAGTTAGCAATGATTCGATGTTAGCAGATACCGAAATACTTGACACTACACCTAATTTTCCTCGAGATTCCTTAAGACAGACATGTGATGTGACATTTTGCCAGTTATGTTTGTTATGTTTTGTTGTTGTTTGTTTGTTTTTTGTTGTTGTTTATGTTTGTTGTTTGTGTTTGTTTGTTTGTTGTGTTGTGGTTTATGTTTGTTTTTTGTGTTTGTTGTGGTTTGTTTTTGTGTTGTTGTTGTTTTTTTGTGTTAGTTTTGTTTGTTTTTGCGTTGGGTGTGTGTGTAAGTTGGGCATAAGTCTGGTTCAGGCTGCTGCTGACAAATCCCTAGTAGATATTCCCTATAACACTTTGATCGACCTGGGAATCAAACCTAGGCCCCAATGCTTGTGAACACGACAAGGGAATAATGTTCAGTAAAACCCGAGATGCATTAACAATAATTGTTAAAAATCCTTTTTTCAACTCAAAGTATTTATTTCAATTAAATCATTTACAGGCACTTTTGAATTGTCAAGAGACGGTCAGTCAGAAATATGAAGCTAGTTGCCCATTCCAAAGCGTAGTAGGTACCTATGGAGAAGAACGGGCAAGAAACTCCACGGACACTCTTTCCGGAGGAGGACAAGGGAAGTTTGTTGTGTTTGAACTTCACTAACACACTACGCACTAGTTGTCTGCCATTTTTGCTGAACTGGGCCTTCTTGGCGCAGCCGTGAGGCACACTTTCCTGCTAACTTCTTACATCGGACTTTTATTTTAATTTTTATTTGTTTTTATCTCTTGTACATAATGTTAATGTATCTGGTGTATTGTGTGTATTTTAGTCTGTGCTAAATAAATGTATTTTCATTATTTATTTCTTTTACTTACGCAACAGAAGTCGTGGGCAAAAGCTAGTAACTTATAAATTAAATGATTTATGAACAGTCCACAATTTCACATTACGAGTACATTCATCAAAAAACTCACAACAAGCGCTTCCCATGGCTCCATACAAACTGTATGTATGTATGTATGTCGGCGTCCGTCATACATACAGACGAAACAATGCGATGCCCCGGGCCGCGACACACCCTCAAGCAGTAGTGATGTGCTGATGTCGTGTCGATAAGTAGTGATGTGAAAAAAAAAATTGTTTTTTTTTTAGTTTTTTTTTATGTCATGCTACTTTGCTTGACTTTGCGTACGGGTGCCTGCTACCGATTTTGTCTAACCCCACTCTGTGGTAAATTTTATAAACCGAGATTTTTTTATTTTAATTTAAATTTAAAAGAAATTAATGGTTTAGTTGCTCTGTCGACTACACAAGAATAATTTTAAAAGTAACAACTGATTTTGGACAAATATTGTAATTTGATGTTATGAAAGTTTTCATAAAATGTGTGAATAGTTTTATCTAATATCTTACTCGACAATAATTGCAACGAACATATTTTGTCACCTACAAAATAAATCTAAATAATATTAAAATTCAAAACAGAGCCACACACAGACCATACTGAGTGTACCCCGCCCCTAGCCCGCCTACCGAAAAACTGAACGTTAAATGTACCAGCTAAAAAACAATAAAACCCTTTGCCAGATACGAAAGAAAAAAGAAAAAATAGAAAAAAAATATGTATGGACAGACGAGCGGGTGATAGCGGTTCAAACGTTTTGTTAATTTTGTGTTGAAGTGTACTTTTTAATGAGGAAAATTGTTGTGAATTTTGGTAATTATTTTTTGAGGAATACCGAATTCAAAATGAACAATTCGTAGTGTTGCACAAATAGATTTATAAAAATAATTAAAAAAAAATGTATCATCTTTAGTATTATTAATAAAAAAAAACAATCAATCGTACCGTCAAGTCAAGTTTGAAAGATTTTTTCTTTACTTTAGGTGCATCAGCTGAGTGCATTCTATGTATACTTATATCTAACAGCAGTCAAATGTGTAGTTTTTTTTGTAGAAAAATACCGGTTTTTTTTCTTCGTATTTAGAAAAGACAGTTATGGTTGTGAGACACTCGTCTGCCCCGCCTACGACAAGAAAATAAAATCGCGCCGTTCGTTTTTGAATAAAATAAGGAACAAAAGAGTTCACTCTTTCCCGTTGGTACGTTACCGCGCTTTTTATTAAAGAATAGTCTTATGGGAATCAAATTATTAACTTTTAATTACTTTCACCGTACGCTATTAACTTATTAAATAAAATTATGAAACAAGTTTTTCGATAAACATGTTTTGGTGTTGTATTTTGTGTTTTTTTTCTTCTTTTTTAAGTTTTTATGTGGTTATTTTTAAGATATCAATCTTGGGAAAGTGAGAAATCACTAACAAAAGATATGGTTTTATTATTTTACAGTTATTAGGACTCAGACAAATGCAGTTACACAAAAAAAAAAATTATAAGGCATCACAAAATTCGTCCGCATCGCTGTCAACAAGAAAAGTGCCCAACATTTTTAAATTTGCCACGTTTTATGGCAATGCTGATTCTTTGGCCAAAAAATAGGAAAGCCCTCTGCCCACATGAAGAGTCGAGCAACCGCTTGGATGCTCAAAACATTTTTAAAACCACCAAAGGCCAAACATAGAACCGAAAAGGTTTTTTTTTTTGTTTATTCTTGTTCCAAAGTTATAGTAAGGGGTGTGTCTAACGTTTAGCCCAAGGTTCTCTTTCCTAAGTAATCTTATTTAGATCTAAACAGTTTCGGGAACTGTTATCGACCAAAGTGTTCGCTGTTCATAAATTATTAATTTATAGGTGATAAAAATGTTTATTGGCCATATTTTCCCGTAAAGTTTGAGCAAGCTTTGATTGGTAAATATATTTAAGTGGTATGAAAATTCAAAGCCCTTTTTTCAACAAGTTCAAGGTTGTGTGATATTATTTATTTAAATAATTTATTGTTCACCAGAAAACACAATTAAAACTACAAAATATACAATGGGCGGACTTATCGCGTTCTGCGATCTCTTCCAGGCAACCTTAGAATGGACAGTGATTGCATGGTCATAAAAATGGCGCTGTCATTATCTACACTAATCCTACTAAAATTATGAACGCGAAAGTTTGCGAGGATGGATGGATGGATGCTTGTTACTCTTTCACGCAAAAATACCAAACGGATTTTGATGAAATTTTACAGTCATAAAGCTTATACACCTGAATAACACATAGGATACTTTTTATCCCAATATTCTCACGGGATCATAACTGATGCGGGTGAAACTGCGTGACGCTGCTAGTAATATTATAAAGAGGTAAAGTTTGAATGTAGGAGGAGGTAATCTCTGGAAGTATCTGAATTCAAAAATTCTTTCACTGGCAGAAAGCTAAATTACTGCCAAGTGCCATAGGGTATGTTTTATAGTATAGTTTACGACCACGCAGCGAAAACGCGGGCTGAAGCTAGTGTTTTAATACTTTTAAGAGGGTCTATTTAAGTAACAATATTTATTTTACTCTTCAATAATCACTTGTTATTCGCAAATCCGTTTTAACGCTTTAAAATATTAATATTTCTTACAACTAGCAAGTTGTACAACAAAATCCATACTTTATTGAAGTGTGAACATACAAGTTTTTATTATTATTTAACTGGTTAATTAGCAGATACTTTAATGCACGTAATACTTCAGTAAGTACGCGTTATTTTTATGATTACGACTTGAGCTTATTTATTGTGAACGATATTGTTTTAAATAAATCATTTTTTAGTTTAGTAACAAATATACGTTTTTTTACCACGTTCAGTTGTGATTACTACTTAAAAAACCTACTTCATTCTGTCCTCTCTATTATTATTTTTAAGAGACCAAAAAAATCTGTCTCTGTAAAAAATTATCCTACAAATATTATAAATGTGAAAGTTTGTATGTTTGGATGCTTATTACTCCATCACGTAAAAACGGCTGAACAGGTTTGCATTAAATTTAGCACACAGGTAGACCATAACCTCGGCTAGGATATAGGATACCTTCACGCGAACAAACCCGCGGTCAAGAACTAATAATAAAATAAATAACCCCAAACCACTTCACCACGCGACTGTACCTCACGTGCTGCGCTTAAGGCTAAAAGTGAAGAATTCTTTAGAAAAACTTGATAAAAATGATGTTTAAAGCAATAATTAAAAGCTAGTCAGTCTGTAATTATATTTATATGTCTCGCGGCGATTAGCAGTTGGTTGATAGAAAGGTTCCGGGGTAACATCACGGTTGATACCCCAGGGGATGGGTTGAGGTACTTTTGGGGACACACCCTTTGCTTTTGACCGGGTCCCATGTTGCCCGAAAGTAACTAATGTTTACAATAAAACATTTGTCTTATTTTTTGAAAATGTATAAAGAAAATTATAAGGCGAATGGAATTTTTAAAGTTGCTAGTAAATTAAGCGAAAGTTTTAGTGAAAATATGGGTGGGCATCAGCAATATATAATATAAATTGGAATTTCATTTTTTCAAGACTTATTATTAATTTCTCCATAAAATTCTGAACGACGACGTGTAAATTCATCATAATAATAACATTTAATCTCATAATAAAGTAATAAAAATGCTTTGTGATGAAATGAAATCATTATGAATCTAATATTACAGAGCATTTTATTGAGCCAACGCTCAGCGGGTGTGCCTGCGCTTTTTAACATGAATATACTTTACAGATTTTGTAAAAAATATTTACGGTTATTTTGAATGCTTTTTCTTTTTAAAATTTAGAGAACACTTTGTATGACATAAAAAGTTCATCCACGTAGTTGAGTCTGTATTCTTGTAATAGAATGATACATGTTATACCATTAGAACATAGTTGCAGAATCACTGCAATAAACACGATAATTTGTTTGTTTTTCAAATAATAACTCGGCAATAAATTAACAAATTGCCACTAAATCGACATTAAACGTTACTCATGTGACGTATTAGCACAATTATCTCATAAATTAATTTTGTCGTAAAAACGGGCCGCGCGCGTAGTAACAGTTCATAAAATATAATTAATGAACGAAATAGAGCATGTTTCGTAGCGTACCAGTGGGTGTGACCGAGCGAACGTTACGTTAAGCGCTTTTTAACATGACTGTACCCTTTTTTTTCTTTTTTTGAACTTTATATTTCGAATATTTTTTGAGGTTTTTAAATGTGAGTGTTTTCGGCCTTAGATAACTTGGGGCCGAAATAAAATTGAATACTATAAACAATCTCACTTTCTTCCTTATAAGCATTGAAGCTTTTAAAATATCTCAGTACCTAAAATATTTCCCCACATAAGAGGGGCAGTTCCCGTTACTTTAACAAAGTTCACAGTCTGATCTCAGTCTCGATCTGTCAAAAATACCTCTAAGTTCCCTACATTTTTGACAAGTTTATGACATTGATTGCCGCTGAGATGAGATTGCGACTAGATTGTGAACGTTTTTAACAGTACATTGGTCTTCTGGATAAACAAAAGTTTCTGACAAGCAGTCTTACCAAGGGGTATCGTGTTACCCAGTAAATGGGTTGTAGAGGTCAGATTGCTGCATCCGGTTAGACTAGAAGCCGACCCAAACATAGTAGGCAAAAAGGATAGGCAGATTGGTCAGATCTGGATAAAAGTTTCCCCTGAACAATCTTATTTTGTGCACATATTATGATATTGATAACTCATAAGTACTGATTTTTCAAAAACATGCACCCTAATTGCGTAGCACACTATCAATCTCTATCTGAATCATTTTGAAGGATATTGCTAATCCATTGCTTCATATGTTCGAAAAATATGTCTGCTCAACAACGTAAATAACGCAATGAATGTTGTTGAACTGTCAAAATGAAACCGATGCTCCTGATAGTGTGTTTGTCACGCTGGTTACCCAATCACCCCGCTGGACGAATTATGTTCTTCTAAGTTTTAAAAGATATAATTTCTGCATACATTAAAATATTTACCTCATTAATTAAACTTTTAACAGACCAAAAAACAGTATTTAATCAGATTATTATCTTTTAAACAAAGTCAAGCACCATTTAATTTATGACGACGATTAATTTAAAACAATGACTACAAATTGTTTTGTCAAAACGAATTGTTTCCAAAATGTTACAATTAGTGTAACGGATAATTAAATCATTTAAGTTTATTTAATGATTTAGTAGTATGTTATGATAATGCGCATTCTTGTGGTCAAAGCCAAGGTACCTATTAAGTATGTACCTATACGATACCTATTAAGGAAGCTAGAAATTCGATTCCCAGGTCGGGCAGTGTCGGTCCAAAGAAGAAGATCGGTAACTTCTGTCCCTATATCTAACCAACCGTTATCAATCAATCAAGTCAGCCCATCACAGTCCACAGCTGGACAAAGGCCTTTCCCAGACTGCGCCACAACACCCTGTCCTCCGCCTTCCGCATCAGTCTGTTCCATCCACTTTCTTTCCGTCGTCCGTCCATCAAGCTAAGGGGCGTCCCATACTACGCTTGCCGATACGCGGTCTTCACTCCAGGGGGTCTACTCCGAAGTGCAAAGTGCGAATGTTCGGATCGGACCGACACATGGCCGAACCGAATATTATTGAAAACTGCGAAAAAAGTTCGGATCGGCTCAGTTGGGTCGGGACCATAGTCAATATTCGAAAGAGTGTAGGATCGGGACCGACCGAACCAAATAGTAACTTCGTAGCAGGAAACGGCCGAGCATTCGGCCGATACTACTTCCGAGTAGGCCCCCTGGACTCGTCTGCTCCAGTGGCCATCGATCCTTCGACAGACATGGCCAGCCCACTGCCACTTCAGTTTGCTTACTCTGCAAGCTATGTCGATAACTCCGGTTCTTTTCTGGATAATTTAGTTCCTGATTTTATCCTTCATAGAGACTCCGAGCTCTCGACTCCATAGCGCGCTGAGCGACCTTGAATTTGTGGACCAGCTCGACCGTCAGTGTGCACGTTTCGGCACCATATGTCATGACGGGCAGGACGCACTGGTTGAAGACCTCAGTCTTCAAATACTGCGGGATAGGTGACGAGAAGATGACGGAGTTTTCCAAATGCTGCCCAACCCAACTGGATCCTTCGGTTTCTTTCTCAAAGTTGTGTCTACCGAGCTGAATTACTTGCCCTCGGTAGACATAATCCTTCACAACTTCGAAAAGCGACCCTTCGATGTGGATTGGACTCGGCAAGACGTGCGAATTGTACATGACTTTCGTCTTGTCCAAATTCATGTCGAGGCCGACCCGCTGAGAGGCTCCATTTAGACTGTGCAGCATATGGTCTAGCTTGTCCAGCGTCTTCAGTTACCAGTTATACCTCGGTAAACAGTTATCATCTCTTTCTATATCTAACCAACCGTTATCAGTAAAGACATAACCTCTTCAACTTTCACGTTGTATTATAAAACGAGTGACATACTCATTCGCGTGACAACTCTGAAGGTGACAGAACGTGTCGTAAACGTGTAACCTTTGAGTCAAGAACTCGATATAAAGCGACGTAGTCATGCGCGGTCCTTTAATGTTACTTAAAGACTTTATGAGCATTCGTGCCACGTAAAAATAGCTTTTAAGAGTCACCACACTTAAAGGCTATTTTACTACTTCTTTTTTTATTTTACTTAAATGTTCGGGCACCCTGGAGAGTCAGGTCTGATATCACCTGGCGACAAGAGCCATTGGGGAAACGGATACGGCTTACGAGTTATTTATTTATTTATCCATTTATTTCAGGCATCAAGGCCTATATAAAACACATACAATACAATATTAATATAACTTAAAAATACTATAAATACATACACAACATTATAACCACACTAAAAACTTACTAACGCACACGAAGTGTCTGCGTCGTGTTTCACTGACTGGTGTCATGTAGCCGGCCACGAAACCGGCGGTACACAACACCCTTCGGCCAGAACTCTTCCTTGAGGAACTTCTCGAGATGATTTGTCGGAACACGCACCACGAACGACTTGAAGTTCGTGTTTTGAAGCGACTCCAACTAGAGGCTCCGGCGGCTCCAGTTATGGTGATAGGTTCAAACACAGACAGGTGCTTTACTTTGTGTAATTTTAGCACCACTGCTCTCAAAACCAGGAAGGAAAACATCGTGAGGGAAGGGTCCTACGTCCAAAAATATCAAAGACATGTGACATTCACCAATGGCCGGCCCGCGTGGTGGAATATGGCCCACTCTTGCACAGAGAGGAGGCTTGTGTCTCAGCTGTTGAAACGTTATAGGCGGATTATGCTTTTAGGCTATTCTTCAGAAGAAACTTTCAAGTGGTCTTTTAGTAAGAGAGTCTGTTTTGACGTGACTGTTATAAAAAGTGATTTTCAAGTGCTGGTAGCCGTCATTTGTTTCGACACCTATGGCCGGAATTTTGACCCGTAGTGAAATAGAAAATATTTATTGTCCAGATAATACAGTAAGGAGGTTCACAGGTTAACAGCAAGTTACGTTTTTTGATCAATTGTTAGTTTATCTAATGGCCACTAATCGTTATTTTTTAAACTAATACTTAATTATTGGACAATCAGCAATTATATTATATAATTAAATAAAATAAAAATTTATCAAAAAACCATTTTGCTAAAATTTAACCATTACTTACTAGGCTTAACAATTAGTTGAGTTAACTACGGCTCAAAAAACCGGTCAAGACTAGTTATCAGGATTTTGACTAACCGTAACGGATGTTAAAGATCTACGTTTGACAGTCAGGACCAACGGCTTAACGTGCTTTCCATAGCACGGAGGGATCTCGATTATGTAATGGACGGTCACCAATACATGAACCGTCCGCGGCAAGTGTAGCTTATTTCTTAGCTTTAATACCACAATAATAATATGAAACCCATTAATAAGACTAAACATCTAGCCTTTCACCTATAGTAAACACTTTATTAGTAACTTGTCTAGCTAGATAAGACCAAAGTTATCACCTTCGTTAGCATTATAAAGAACTCATTACGTCTACTTCGTCGCTACTGTATTTTCTAATTTGCGTGTTTGTCTAGTTGCCAGGTGTGCAGTATTATTTAATCAATTTATTATACGGCTTAAGTTAACTGAATAAAATGACTATTATCAATTAATCTAGAGCAGTGGTGACCCGGGCCACGAATTACGAGTTGTAGGTCGTGAGTTCGAACCTAGGCAGGCACTTTTATTGTATTTAATTTCATCACCACTGCTCTCAAAATGGTGAAGGAAAACATCGTGAGGAAACCGGCATTTCCTATCCATCCGGCACCAAGAATTCGAAGACATGTGACATCTACTAACCCGTACATGGCCCGTGTGATGGATTACGGCCCACTCCCTCTCACAGAGAGGATCCCTGTGTCCCAGCAGTGGGAACTTTATAGGCTGATTATGTTCCAGTTCAACCAGATGCAGCTGAATGCCAGTATTTTACATGGAGCGATTGCCTATCTCACCTTCACAACACACTTACTGTGTAACTTGATACCCCTTAGTAAGGCTGTTTGTTAAACTTTCGGGCTTCTGCCGACCCGTAACAAGTGTCAAAGAAATATGAATGATAGCCGGGACCAACTGGCGGAGGCACGAAGAGGTCACACTTCAACCTGAAATTACACAAAAACCTCACACCAAAAACTATTTTCATTCAAATACAAGTTTCAGTTTCTCAAACCTCGAACTCTCAAACCCAAGAATCGAATCCAAATACCACACGATAGAAAACCGTGCCTCTAACCACTGTACCACTAGCGTCTTTTACCAGCAGAACGATGACATTAATTATAAAATTAGTATCATCAAACAAACGGTCTATAATATGATCATTCTGATCACCCCTTGTTAAACTCCGCAAGATTTATAGCCATACACTGCCAAAAGAAATAAGACCTTGCTCGTATATGATAGAGTTGAATATTAAATGTGTTAACTTAGTGTGGTATGTGGCCATTTTGTTTTGAGCTGTGAGCTTAAATTTGTGGTATGTGGGATAAGCAGAGATAGTTAGGCGGTACAATTTCTGTGTAATAAAGTTGTATGGGGAGGGAGAGTAATAAAGCAAAGAGCAAAATTTTTTCTGCTGAGCGTGGGGTCCTGGGTTTGGTACCCATGTCGGTAAAAGTGTTATTTTCCATCAGGAATTTCTCAGCAGCAGCCCTTATCTTCAACATAGCTCACAGAATAAGCAATCTGCAGTGGCAATGGGCTGGCCAGATTAGCCGTAGAACCGATGACCGTTGGGGCAGACGTGTTCTTGAGAGACCGCGAATCGGCAAACGTGTGGACGCCCTCAGGCTAGGTGGAGTGAGGACCTTCGCAGGATGGCTGGTAGCAGGTGGATAAGAGTTTCGAATTGAATGGCGTGCAATTGGAGAGGCCTATGTCCAGCTGTGGACTGCTGTAGGCTGTGTAAGTCTACTCAAACTGTTTCAAATTGATGTTATTTCAAGTTAAACAAATATCAACTTTATTTTAATAGTGTTGTGAAAAAGTTGTAAAAATGATCGAAGTTGTAGCGTAAACTGAACTTAATTGTGTAGGAATTAAAGTTATTTTTCCATAAACTCATATTTGTTAACATTTTTGGCAAATAAATCGCGAATGCAGTACTCGTATAGCTGTCTTATTGTGGGCAATGTGTACACCTCTGTATACCTATATACTAACGTGATATTATGTCAATGATATCTGGTTTTATAACTAAGGGTCTAATGTAACTGGCCATAGATTCATAGACCATAGGGTCGAGATGAAAATTTATTGCTTACTACAGTCCAATTTGTCACAGTTTGTTAATTATACGTTTCGTTTGTTTGTTGTTAGAGTAATTTTTAATTGCAGGTTAGTTTTACATGGAGATTGATTACAGTATAAACTGGTTAATTATTTGAATAGATTAAAGGGAGTTTTTCTTTCATAAGATACAGAAATATGGGTTGCTTTTCGTAGTATTTACTGACATTCCTGCTACCCAATGGTGATTTGAGTTTCTAACAGAAGGCCAATTCCCCTTACTAGAAACGTTCAAAATCTAGTCGCAATCTCATCTCAGCGACAATCAATGTCAAAAACTTGTCAAAAATGTAGGGAAATTCGAGGATTTTTTGACAGATTGAGACTGAGATCAGAGAGGCAATTCTCGTAATTTTAAGAACGTTCGGCCTAAAGCCGGGTCCACACGTGTGTAATGTAATGTAATGCGAATAGTGTGGACGGCATACAAACTCAACGCGAATCCTGTATGTGTTCGAGTTGTTACAAACAGTTGCACTGCGAGAGTTTGCACGCGCTAAGAACAGCCGCCGATAGATCTGCCCGAGAATACGCGTTACATTATACTATACATTTTATTACTGTCGTGGACAGTAGGCCTCAGGATGTCTACAAAGTATCATAGATCGCCAAAGCTGATTAGCACAGACACAAATCTATATTTTTTAACAGGTAGCCAACAGGTATTTCCGGCGTTTCGAGGCCAAACTAAAAACCTAACCAAAACCTTGAGTCGAGGAAGGGTTTAGAAATCACCTAGTGCATTTGGGAAACGACTTTATGTATGTGAAAACCGACCTTGCGCAGGGTTGTCGAACGAATGTGAAGAATGGAGAAAATTTTCTTTAATGAAAGTCGTGTTTTTAGGGTTAATGTGAAAAGTGACGCAACATAACATAACATTACCTACGCTTGTAATATCCAAAGGATTAGGCAATGGTGTTCTTTTTTTTTTATTGACAATGGGCTCACTCTTGACCTCAATCCAGCCCAGAGGCAGGGATGAGATCTACGGTGGAACGAGCTTGCCCAGAAGAAGCCTATTCACTCTCGTTTTTCACGTTAAAAGCAATTTCTTTTTCTGCTGAAATCCTCATTATTAAAATAAACTTATCGGTAATTATATTATTCAAGCCGTTTGGGGTTGAAACCCTCAGGCCGTTGGGTCCGAGTGCACATGGTCTGTTCAATGAAATTTCCAAACGGCAGGTTGAAACTTGAGCCAAGGGCCAGCGTTTACCTTGGCCAGAGGCTAAGCATTGCCATTCAACGTGGCAATCCCGCCAGTCTTGAGTACAGACGCCAGCACATCAAGTTACCCGAAACTGTCAAATTTTTCCAATCAACCTTGAACCTAATGCTTTAGCGATAAAGTTGAAAATCTATTAAAGAAATTAGATAAATTGTACTAGCTTGATGTGCTGGCGTCTGTACGCTCGGGAAAAAAATCGACGCCATATTGTCAATTGTGACGCAATGTAATATTATTAATTAATTAGATATAATTAGTGATTTATTAAAATTACTGTTAATACATAAAGTGGCATCCTTATATGGTATTGAACTAGCAAGGAAGACGCATGTCGGAACGCATCAATTTAATCATAGTTTCCTTTGCACGAAATTTTTGACGCCTAAAAAAGTTATCACGTTTTTTTTGCGTTGTCTGTGGTTCGCGTGCTGTTTTTTTCACGGATGGCATTCTCGAAAGCGAAACTGATACTTATTTAATTTTTTTAATTTTCTGTGCCTTTTAAATGTAGATTTTTGAACGATATTAAGTATTAGGTTCATGTATCTGATTATGTGTATATGTAAATTAGATTCGACTTTTTGGTTTAATTTGCTATTTCCGTATTTCTAATAATTTTTTTTAACCTTTAAACAATAGTCTTTGCATAAAAATCAGTTCCGTGGATGACAGATAGCGTTTTCAATGTTATATTTATATCTATGTCTATCAAGGAGATACAATACCTACATAAAAAAACTTAATCTTTGAAAGTGGAAAACATTTAGGAAAGATCGGTTTTGGAGCAGTAATCAAAGGTTTTCCGAAATTCTACCCCTATGAACCAGTCACACCCATCTAGATGGACTGACGACCTTTAGTCCTCAGAGAGGCTGGGACTGACTGGATGTGGAAGTCGGAAAACCGGGCATTGTGACGTAGCTTGGCTTGCCCTAACATCAAGCAATGAACTAAATTGACAAACTTTAATTGGTTAAATACGAGGCTTTTGGCTAGTTTGTATGTGTGTTTTTCATATCTTTTTATGTAATGTGCGTTTAGTTTGTGCAGAATAAACAATTTTTCCTTCTTTTTTTTTCTTTCTTTCAGTGGATTGCGATAATTGATGGAATCCCTAGGACGTGAAATGTTGAAGTTAATGCGGTTTCTCAAACATAGTGGTGAAGTCACGGACAAAACCCATTTGTGTATTATTTTTTTACATTCCAACCTTTTCTCTAAGCATTTTTAAAGCATGCTAGGTATCTTATAGGTTAATATCCTTATATAGGCTGTACGTGTATCGTGATATAAGTACCATTGGCAGTTGGAACTTAGCTTTATAAAGGTTAGGGCTATCACACGATGTCCTTACAGAGGTAGATGATAAAGTTCGTCATAGACTTGATATACTACAAAGTTTAGAGGCAATTTATAGGAGTCTAAATTATCGTGTCGCAAACTGAAGTAACAGTGGGCTGGCCCTGTTTGTCGAAGGACCGATGGCTGGTGGAGCAGACGAGTCTTGGAGTGGAGACCGCGTATCGGCAAGCGTAGTATGGGACGCCCCTCAGCTAGATGTACGGATGACCTAAAGAAGGTGGCTGGGATGGACTGGATGCGGAAGGTGGAGGACAGGGTGCTGTGGTGCAGCCTGGGAGAGGCGTATGTCCAGCAGGGGCCTGCGATAGGCTGCGTTGATTGATTGAGATAAATTATTATTGAGTTTGAAGGCAATTTATAAGTTAAATAGGAGTCTAAATGATCGTGTCACATAACGCCAAGTATAATGTGTTTCTGACTTTCTTATCAAAACTGTAAATAAGATTAGTCGATGTTTTTCTTTTGCTTTAGGGAGAGCACCTTTCTTTTGCTGTGGGAGTAATTAATTTAACTTTGTTTCAGCATCCCTTATTATTATTATTGTGTATATTGAAACAAGAGGCTTGTTTTTGTTCGCTGAGAAGCCTCGGACCCCTGAGGGATTGGTAATTAATGTTCTTAAGAAAGTTCAGGTGCGTAGTACCTCACAACCGGCGTGTAAATATGCGAAATACGCTATCAATCTCAATCTGAATCATTTTGAAGGATATTGCTAATCCATTGCTTCATATGTTCAAAAAATTACGGTCCACTCCCTCTCACAGAGAGGAGGCCTGTGTCCCAGCAGTGGTAACATAATAGACTGATTATGCTTGCTAAGAATCATAGCAGGTGCCGTTGTGTAGTTTGTGCCTACCCCCATGTGGAGAAGTCGTGAGCTTATGGAATAACAGTAACTCTCTACCATGAGTACCCTTAACCTATAACATCTTTCATTACGTTTGTCGTTTTCTCTCTATTAAAATATGAAAACCTTTTACTGCTAAAAGTTATACTGCAAAACGAATACTTAAACCCTGATTTAAATACTTAACCGACGGCTTTAGTAAAGTGCGGTAGCTATAAACTGGGATTATATTAACATTATTGTATATTTATGTGGTATAAACTTATTACCTACATGATAATATTTTAGTACTAAAAGTTTATACGAATTATCAAATACATTTACTTTTGTTAGGGCCGATTTTTCAATCGACGGATATTTTTATTCGTGGAATAAAATTGACGTCTGACAGATTTTGCATGAAAGAACTGTCAAAAATTTCAAAATTATTCCTCAGATAACAAATAATCTGGCGATGGAACAATCAGCCCCAAAAGGATTTCCATCGCCAGATAACTTTTATTCGAGGAATAAAACTAACGTTTGACAATTTTTGTATGAAACAACTGTCAAAATCTGAAAATTATTCCTATTGAAAAATCTGTCCTTAGGAAAGTATCATTTTAATTAACATGAGAAATTCCTAATCGAAAATAAAATATCTATTTAAAAAAAACTATTTATTTCAACTTAACCAATTACAGGCACTTTTTAATTGTCAAGTGTCGGTCAGTCAAAAAGATGAAGCTAGTTGCCCATTCCAAAGCGTAGTAGGTATCTATGGAGAAGAACGGGCAAGAAACTCCATGGACACTCTTTTAAATCACAATAATATGGTTACAAAGTATTGGTTACATCATTCATGTTAAAAATTATGCATGTGAGAACAATGGAGAACGTTCAAAGCGTCCGTAATGAAAAGATAAAAAAAAAACAATTAATATATTAAATTAAATCAAAATAAGCCATGGCAACAAAGAGTTGACCAGTCCCTACTGACGGCGCCCGTTCACGGACATGACGCATAGATTAGCACCATTTAGCTCAACCATTTTGAAGGGAGCTAAATGATCCACCCGACAACCGAACCCAGGACCTCATGCTCAGCAGTTGCGCTGGCGATCACTAGACCAACAGAGCAGGTAGTCGAAGTGATGTAAAGAGTAACCCTACCGATTTTTTCAGCAATTTCAGGGTTTTGAAAGGGTTACAGAACATTTTAAAACTGATTATTCTTAGCGTGAATGTTGAAAGCGTCAATTATAAGCGTTCAATTAGTTGTTTAGCTAAATATTATTATTATACGCACGCAAGCGAATTTATTAAAATATTTAGCGGTGTGAGCAAAACAGCTTAGTCTTACAAAATTGTTAGCTATGGTTAGTAAGTTAGGTCATCGGATGGAGTTAACAATTAATGAACTCACCGCCTATTTTGAAAGTCTTTTAATTTTAACACATAACTACATCACGCCTTAAAGGCGTTTGTGGCTAAGTAATAACAGCCGCAAGGGTCGATCGATCAGGTTAAGCTACGCTTGCCGCGGTTGGTCCGTGGATGGGTGACCATCTTTTATATCTCCATACCTCGGAAAACACGTTTAGCCGTTGGTCCCGGCTGTCATTCGTGGATCTTTAGCAGTCGTTAAGTGTCGTCAGAAGCCCGAAAGTCTGACAACCGGTCTTACTAAGGAGTATAGTATTACGCAGTAACTGGGTTGTGGAGGTCAGATAGGCAGTCGCTCTATGTAAAATACTGGTATTCAGCTGCATCCGGTTAGACTGGAAGCTGGCCCAACATAGTTGGGAAAAGGCTAGGCAGATCAACAACGTAACGCCTTGTTTCCCCGAAGGATTAGGTAAAAGTGTATCTATAGTGACACCCAAACGTCATTTATGTTTAAGTCCCATGTGACGAGTCTATTTTGCCATCAACCAGGCACAGGTCCAGGCTCCATGCGGCTCCTGAGAAATTCCTGATGGAAAACCTCTTTGACACTTTGAAATAGAAAGAAAAGAAGAAAGAAAAAAGTTTATTTGCACACAGTTCGTGAAACACAAAATACAAAAATTAATAAAATAAAAAATAATGTTTCAGACAACAATATTATAGTGTGTGCATCACGGCTGCGCCAAAAAGGTAAATAGCAATGCTTTTCATTTTGATATTCGACAAAATCCTTCGGATTGTTTTGGAAGTGAGTTATAATAATAATAATTTCTCGTGAAAGCCGAGAAAGATAAACAAATCAAGTATACTAATCAAGTGTACTTGACTCGCGAGGTTGTCGACATGGAGGATGTGGACTCAGCGATCATTGTGCCGATAGTCGTAACAGCCAATGGCTTAATAGCCAAGAGCCTCGACCAACACCTGAGGAGGCTCTCGTTGGGTAGCTTGATCAAGAGCTTGATTCAGAAGGCGGTACTTCTGGACACGGCTCGCATTGTCAGGAGGTTCCTCTCTCTGGAGCCCTGACCACCGGTAGCTTGGACCCTGTTCCCGATACCAGTGGGCTACTAGTTTTTATACTTTTTATATTCTAATATTTAAAATATAATTTATATGTTTACACTGAAATAAAGGAATAATAATAATAACTCTTTATTTCAGATTGCAGAATCCATAATTTGTGTTAGTATTGCCTTAACCTATTGTTAGTGAAAAATGAATTACATGAGTTAAATGTTATTTAATTGAATTTTCACTGAACTAGGTACTGAACGAATTTTCATGACTTTTCGTTTAAAAAAATACTTGTTACCTACAAGTGGATACAGCAGTGCGATTCTGTAACTATCTCACCGTGAAAACTTAGGTGAAATGAGGAGTGAGCTGTCATTCCAACTAATGCTAGGGATTGACACTATTGACAGCTCACTTCATCTAACTTTTCACGGTGAGATTTTTACAGAATCGATGGGCTGGTCTACTTAGAGCAGGTTTTTTGCCAACCGATCTTCGATCTTTTTGATTGTTAGTTTATCTAATGATCACTAATGGTTATTTTTTTATTTAATAGTTAATTGTTTGGCCATTACCAATGATATTATATCATAAGATAACTAAGAATTGATCAAAAAACAAATTTGGAAAAAAAATTACCATTAGTTACTATTTTTAACAATTGGTTGAGTTTAACTACGGATCAGAACCCGGCCCTTACCGGTAATGAAATAATAGTTATAATACTTTGCATTTTACAGCCCGTCTCTAATAAAAGAAATAAAAAACTTATATTTCTAGAAATAAGTACAATTTGCATAAAAACGATGCCATTTTTTATTCACTAGGGCTGGTCTAGTCATTTGCAATAACGTTTTAAAATTCAAACGTCAATTACAGAGGAAAAGAAAGTTCTTTTGAACTGATACGTGAATGATTCTAAATTCAAACTCTACACTACAATTGGTCGGGGCCAATGCGACATATAAAAGTTTCATGCGAGTCCGCTAGGTGGCGTTCGGAAAAATTTAGTAGGTAATGAACTAGGGTTGTGCTAATCAGTTCTGAGAATTTTTCATTGTTTATTAGTCAACAATTGGTTTATATACCTGCATAGCCTTTTACCAACTACGTTGGGGTCGGATTCCAGTCTAACCGAATACAACTGACTACCAGTATTTTATATGGAGCGACTGCCTATCTGAACTGCATAACCCAGTTACTGTGTAACACGATATCCGTTGATGAGACTGGTTGTCAGAATTTTTAGCTTCTGAATACCAGTAACGACAGTCAAAGTTCTAAGAATGACAGCCAGGACCTACGGCTTACGTGGTTTCCAAGGCACACCGCGATCTGGATATGTAATGGTCAGCCATCTAAAAAACGACCGCGGCTAGCGTGACCTTCGATCGATCTGTGTGTTCGACTGAAATTGATAGCATTGGGTAATTTGTTTGCAATTTGGCCTGGTGAAGGCCGTAGGAAGCGTCTGTCCACTGCTGGACATCAGAATGTTAATGGATAGTAATTTTTTCTCTTACCAAAGTAGTGGTTTAGATGTGAAAAAGAGACATTTCCGTGTTGATCTGGGAAGGAAAAATACAGTGAAAAATGTAAAGAAAAACAGTGAGTAATTTTAAGTGTAATCTATAAATTATTTAAGCAAGAACGTACTTCTATATTTTTATCGTATTAATAAATGGAATACACCATTTTGTATGAAAAATAATCGTTTTTTGAAACTCTCAGATCAAGATGAATATTCTCGACAATTCACAAAACTATTCCAACTAATCTTCCTTCTTTTTTAATTATTTATGTTTTCTTATTTATTTATTTTATTGCTTACTAGCTGTGCCCCGCGGTTTCACCAGCATAAGTTTCGATCCCATGGGAATATCGGGATAAAAGTATCCTATATGTTAATCCTGGTTATAAACCGGCTGTGTGCCAAATTTCATCCAAATCCGTTTAGTAGTTTTTGCGTGAAAAAGTAACAAACATCCATCCATCCATACAAACTTTTACGTTTATAATATTATATTAAGTAGGATAGGATACAGATGTGACATATTAGCACTGAGTACAAAGGTAGGTACTGCTTATTTCTTAAGAAATTTCTTCCAGCAGACCTGCGAAAGTTTCTTTGTTTTTTGTAATTTTTTTTCTATTCTATTTACTTGCTGAAATGCCTTTTCTTTCTTTCTTTCCATTATTTTTTTTTAATGGAATTCTTGCTAGAGTACCTACTGAAAAAGAAAAAAAAATCGTAGCAAAAGTGACATCCCTAATAATTATACTTGAAATGTGCTATAGGGGACTCCATTAAATATTAACTCGACGGTTCCGTAGTACAATTACTAGTGTTTTGACGTATTCCATGCCACTTTAGACGTCACGATTTTTTAAAGGTATTTCTTGAAAATACGTGATTTGATTGACGATATGATTTTGAGTATGGCAATACATAATCAGCCTATAATGTTCCCACTGCTGGGACACAGGCCTCCACTAGGTGAGAGGGAGTGGGCCGTAATCCACCACGTGGGCCCAGTGCGAGTTGTCAGATGTCACATGTCCTCGAATTTTTGGTTCTAGGAAATGCCGGTTTCCTCACGATGTTTTCCTTCACCGTTTTGAGAGCGGTGGTGATGAAGTAATTTACACAAAGTAAAGCGCCTGTCTGGGTTCGAACCTACGACCCACAACTCGTAAGTCTTGGCCATTACCACTGAGCCACCACTGCTCTCATCTACTGAATAAAACTTCTTAAATTCAGCAGTCGGACAGTATCACTGCTACATTTAGTACTGCTTTTATTATTAAACAAAGAGTATCTACTATCCGTAACATTGAATCGTGGTCGTATCGTGTCACATAAAGAATCCATAACTTCACCGAAGTCTCAATAAAATATTCAAGAAAAAAAGACATTTTTTTACCAACCAAGGAGTTTTTCATAAAACTTCATGACAGTCATAGTTCACGCCTTAAAGTGACGGTTCAGGCCTTAATGTGGCGATCAGAACACTCGGGTGTCGATAATTTTGGGGTGAAACTCGTAAAAATGGGGTATTTCGTAAGACAACTGTAATGTTAGACAAATTAGGGTAATTTGTAAGTTCAAAATGGCTTCTTTGGTGTTGAAGGTGTTAAGAATTGAATTTGTGATGTTGTAATAGCAGGTATTACAGTTTTGGGGGGACTTTGACTCTTTTTCTTTCATATTTTTCACTTCTTTTTCCAATTTGCCCTTTAATTTTTACTATAGGTCAGTTTATTTTGTCGTTGAAGGGCTATATTGTTAAAACTATACATTTGTGCTGTACAGAAAATCGCTTTCATTTGTTTTAAATTGTAGAAAAAATCTCTCGAATCAAAGGACCATTTTTCTGATTATGAACAAAAATGCTTGAGTTACAGTTCAGCCGTCGAGAGAATGCGTTCCTAACACCTGTCAGTGCGACAATTGTAGTAGCTAATAAAGATCAAATTCCCAAAACACGTTTGTTTAAAATTGACAGCCGTCATCTACGCAGTGTCTCATCGGCCGGATTGTAAATGTATTTTCTTGTACACTCCAATCGTGTTGCGAAAACCATACAGCGAATATATTATATTTCATAGGTATTCATACAAAATTACTCAGAATTACACATACAAATAAAAATAACAAAATCGAACTCACCGTCTTTAGGCGGACTGGCACATTGCGGCGCGTAGGACCCTAGGTGATAACCATAGGTATTTTGGTGCATCGGGGGAAAAGGATACCCTAACGACCTAGGACTGGGGAAGCCTGACGCCTCATGAGGATTTTGCTGCCCCCCAGGACTCCCAAAATGATGGGGATGTTGATACCCCCCTTTGAAAGGACCATACCCATGTTGCTGTAGCTCTATAAAAGCTGATTTTGAGGAAACATTTGTGGGTGTTGAATTTGCGGAGTCGTGTGGGGTCTGTGAACCCCCAAGATGGTGGTGTTGGTGGTCTATTGAATCTTGGGTGGTGAGGGCCGGCTGTGGGGTGGATGGGCCCCCCCCGTCCGAAGACTGGGGAGGCCCAAACGGATCTGTGAAACTCAGGGTGGATGGTTTGCTGTTGGGGGATTGAATTCGAGTAATTTTGAGGGATTTTATTGTCTCCTTGGGTAGGGGGCCGCTGGGATAGCCTGCAACAAAGAAACATATTGGTTAGATCAGGTATACCATCAGAATGTATGTGTTAGTCAAGTTTCATTTTCTTAGGGCTGAATTTTCCAACGCTAGATAATTTTATCCAAGGAATAATGATGACAGTTCTTCCATACAATCGTCAATTTATTCCACACATGTCCATTTGAAAAATTAGCCCTTAGTAATATGATGTGGCTAGATTCTCTGTTATATAGCACGATTGGTCATTCATTTTGTTTTAATTTTACATAGATTCTTAATTAGGTTTAAAGAGTTTTTTTTTCTTGACAACAGATTTTTTTAGATTTTAATTCCAAACCAAATCATAGATATTTTTTTAATAATGAATTACCTGTCATTTTACATAATTTCTAACACTAATTTCGACTCGGTCATAAAAATTAATGTCACAATACCATACTATACGAAAAACGGAAAACACAAAATAAAATAGATAAAGTAATAAAAAAGCCATGATGGAAACACAATCAACAGAAAATATTCAACTCTTACGCATATTTCGAAGCGAGCCAATCAGCCGTAACGGTTTTTTGAATAAATTGTAGGGATCCGTAAGTAAACGTTTGGTTTTAATTAATTAATAATCTTGTTGAAAGTCATTTGTAGGTATTAATTATAATATTGCAATATCAGATTTTTATGACTAAGAATTTTCCTCTCAACGTTTGGGAGATGAGAGTCTAACTTAGGATCCTAGGGTTCGCGACCACATTAGCTACTGGTCCTTCATAGCGAAAGGTTTAGTCTTCTGCAGTAACGATGCTTAAATTAAACCACAAACTGAGGTAACTATAAACTGTGTTATATGTATGTATGAACAATGTCATTAAACAAATAGCTGTGAACGTTTAGCTTTTTTTTTTCAACTAGAACTGATCAAGCTTACCTTTAAAAAATCACATAGGTACCTCAAATACGGGACCTCTTCAAAACCAGAAACTGTTTTACATCAGAAAAAAATAATATAATATAAAAATCCCACCCACTCCCACGAGGTCAGTACAGGTCAAAAGTTGTGGGTTTTCTTTAAAACAATTTGGTCGACACGCTCAATTGAATCAATAAGTGGACTTACATTGTCCGCCATGTAGGGGAGACAAACGTCATTCGTTTTACTTTACAGCTTAGTATTTTATTTGTTTAAATATCTGGGAATTAAAAGCAAGTCCTGTGAATGGTTCTAGTACATATCCTCTCTCAAGCGATATGGAAATAACTTATCATAATCTGCTGGGGTCGGGTTCCGGTCTAATTGGATGCAGCTGAATACCAGTAGTTTACATGAAGCGAATGCCTATCTGACTTTCACAACCCAGTTACTGGGTTATACGATACGCCTTGGTAAGACTGGTTGTCAGACTTTCGGGCTTCTGACGACCCGTAACGACTGCCAAAGATCCACGATTAACAGCCGGGTTCAACAGCTTAATAGCATGGGTAAAATGTCATTCAAATAGCTAGGCGGTAACGAGACCGAATGCCCGGGATGTATATATTCTGGATATACATTAGGTAAGTGTCTCCAGTCATGAGAATTTCTAAGCAGAGGAAATAAAAGCTTTTCAGCAGCTTTTTTGAAGTCGGTTGGTGGCTGACAACACAGCCTAGCCACATAAGATAAAATCATGAATTTTGAAGATTTGAATTTTAACAGGGGTAGGGTAGGGGTAGTTTGTATACGAAGACCCTGTGAGATTTGATTTATCATCATCATTTAATTAAAAGACGCTATATTCTTATATTTAGTTATTATTAGACGCTATTTAGTTAAAATACCTATGAATTTTGTATGTAAAGTAAAGCTTGATTATCTGAATCTTCAGTAGCATGCATATAGACCTTAATAATAACAAAATCTAAATCTTTTAACTCACTAGGTACTATTTAGAGGACTCCTCTTAATGGCGACATAAAAACTAATCATCCCCATTTCATTCTCTAGTCTGTCCCTAGCTATTACCTTCCTCAAACAACCATCAAACCCAAACTGTCACCTATTTCAATACCATGTCTATCATCTACCACCAAATTAATACATACAAAACACCCAATATAAAGCGCCATCTACACTTTAACGTGTGGTCCGTTCCCATTATATTTCATTATTGATACCCCAAAAAAACTAAATGAGGACCGATACTCTCCTACGAGATTTCTCACAAACCTAACTGGAAACAGCGCCGTGGTATAAAACAAATGGTACGATGAATTAAGATGAGAAAAAAAAACCCTTTTCGGCAAGATCTTTGTGTTAATTACTGGTAGGGTTGGTACTAGAAGGATGCTGGTTTTGATTAACAGTTATATATTTTAGGAATTAGGTACAGTATCGAGTTTTAGAAAAAAAACTTTGGGAAGGCTTTGTAGAGTGCATAGTATCTTTCATTCTACGGCCATGTGACATTCTCACACTTCAGTTTATTTCTTGGGAACTAGTTTTTTTTTGTATTTTCTAGAAGTTCATATCTAGCAGTATCTTGTGAAAGATTTTTCGGCCACTGCTACTGACGTCATCAATAATATCAGTTTTTATCCTGACCAATACAGTGATAAGCATTATCCTTTAAGTCAACATCCGTCTTCATAAGATTCTCAAACTTCAAGCTGATTCGTAAATGGTCCAAAACTTTTGTCAAAACAAAATTCCACTGAAGCAGATATAGACAACAAAACTCGCTATAAAGACTTGAAGTGGTAGATTAATAAATGGCAGCACTGCATGCAGTATGATTGACACTAAATGTAGCTGTGTATCAGTTTCAGCCAGCGGCACCAACATTTTTATTAAATGAATGATTTATTCCGCTTTTTCGCATATGGGAAGAGCTGTAGATAGAAAAATAGAGGACTGGACTGGAGGGTCTTCCAGCTTCTCAAGTTCTTCATTAACAAAATATTCTTAACTCAATTTCACCTCCAGCACCAACCCTACACCACCATTCGTTGTCCCTTTCACTCTCACCTCATTCCCTATATCTCCATCTCTCTCCATTTCTGAGTGTTCCGCCGGCGCCGCCAAAGGTCGGGTCAAATCGTTTCGTTTTTTTGTCTGTTTGTTAGTCGTGTTGATTGCTCATGTTAGTAATAATAATGTTTAGCCATAACTAATTGGTGTAGAGTTTTATTGAAAAATATTTATCACACCGTATTGGAGGATTCAATTTGTTAAAGAATTGGTGATAAATGTGAAATGAGAGCCATCAGGGGTGAAGACGATGAGGAACAAATTAGTGATGATGTGTAAGATGAAATGCCGCCTGTGACGCAAATACAACGTGAATCTGAAGAAAGTTTTCATTACTTGGCAAGGGGTTTTGATAATTACGAACCTGATAATATAGAAAAGACATAGAAATTTTAAAATCAAACAATGGGGCATGCCGTTGAAATTGACTCAGACTTTATTACATAATTTCAAGTCTTTAGTACGCCTTCATTTATTAATTTACGTGTGCCTAGAAAGTCTACTATAAAACGTTAAATTAAAGAAATACATATTAAAACATGTTCATCCTGAAACCCATACATAACTTAAAATAGTCAAGCATCATCATAATTCAGCCAAAAAACGTCCACAGCTGGACATTCCACATCAAACTATTATGAAATTAATAGACAAACGTCAAAATAGACGTTTCTTTTTTAGAATAGAACTCTTATCAATCTATACCTGTCTAGTTCTGAGTTTAGATATATCTAGGGTATTATTTTCTTACTAACTACTCGAGGCACGTAAACTCACTGATCCGAGACACAAAGGTTCATGGGAACCCATGGAAAAACCCCATAAATAATGGGTGCCCCATAAAATGGTATTAAGTATTCATTAAACTATGTCCCATGGTTCAATGGGTTTTGTAGTTTGATATACGAAATTTTTGTAGTCAGGTTTTATGTTTTGTTTAAATATTGCTTCATTGATTGTGATTGGGAATGTGAATATGATGATGATTGGGTTATCTTGTAGGGCTTTGATGAAGATTTTGTCTTCATTGATAAAGTCATTCTTCTTTGTTTCAGTAAAGGTCAAATCTCCTGAATTAAGTTTACTTTAAGAAATGCTACTACATATTTCTGTGTGTCGTTACATCTATACCTATCCATCCGCACTTGGCTTGCGTGGTGCATTATGGCCCACGCCCTCTCACAGAGAGGAGGACTGTGTCCCAGCAGTGGGAACATTATAGGCTCATTATGCTACATATTACTTGGTCAAAATCTTGTGAAGATTATGTTGTTGGACAACCTCTTCAAATATTTGTACAAAAAACCACACACAGTGACCAAAAAATAGTTTAAGACTGGACAAATAAAAGTGCTTAATAATAGTCAGCACATTTACTTAATGTAGACCATAACAGTAAGCCTAAACTCAAGTCTAGCTAGCAATTAAGATGAAGAATGCAGAATCAATAAAATTACAATCAATCAAAATTCTTCAATCAACACATTCAACTACGACTAATAGATTTATCTAATCATGTATAAGCTTAAAATCGAGAGTAGAAAAAACTACAATGATTTACGAACATTTTTCATCATTACTGATGGTATCTGTCTAATTACCCTATTGTTATTTATTCATTGGATAAATTACTATTCATTAGTACGTTGTCAGTGGTAACATACGATTTTGCGATAACCTTAGGATTATGAGACCTTTCATTGGGTTCATTGTTTTTTCATTCATTAGTAGCTGTTTTTTCTTGCTTAGCTTTCAAATCATCATCTGCCTAGCCTTTTCCCAACTATGATGGGGTCAGTTTCCAGCCTCAGCGGATGCAGCTGAATACCAATATAATAATAATAATAAATTCATTTATTTCAGGTAAATAACTTAATAGAACACGTTTTAAAAACAACAAAATCAGATAAAATTCAAATTAAAAAAAAAATATTTTACATGAAGCGACTGCCCATCAGACCTCCACAACCCAGTTACTGGGTAATACGATACTCGTGAAACTGATTGTCAGACTCTGGTTGGTTGTCTTACTTAGCTACATAATATGTATGTATATCTTCATTTTTATCTATATCTTTCTTGGTGTGTTTATTTTTGGTGCGGGTATGTTTCGTATTGGTCCTCTCTTCTCTTCTCCTTCTTCTTATTTATTTATTTTCCCTCTTACATCGATCATTACATTGTAAACTATTGCGATTGTGTATTTATTTAACTCTTATCTTAACTGGAAGAAGGCGACGTGGCAAACCCCGTAGAAGATGGCGGGACGAGGTGGACAAAACAAACGACCAGTGGTCTATTTAAGCCCTGGATCGAAAGAGCTGCCAGTCATGGGGGGCCTTTGACCAGCAGTTTGATGATGCAGGCTAACAGTAACAGTACCTTAACTTATTATTATATTTTGTAACTTATATTTGATAAAGATGTCCAATGACTTGTCATTACTTTCATATCAAACATGCTATTTGTGTGAGATCTTTCAAGGATAGTGTATCTTTTTCGTATTTGTGTAACGACTTCGTTTTGGTTTCCCTCCTATTTTATGTTATCCTACAAAGTTTTTTCTTTTGAATGAAAAGCAGCAGCTTCTATCTGGATTGAGACTTTATTAAGGATTCTATTTAGAATACTTCCAAGATAAATTGCTGTATTTTTTTCTATGATGGACGGTTTCGTTTTATAGAGTACCCTTACAGGCAGGCATGACAACAATTTACAGGCATATGAATATTTATGCTTCAAATACCACTGATCTATGATGGGAATCAAAAAACGACACAGAATGTCCCAGCTGTTTATATTCTCGTGTATCTTATAAAAGTAAAATGAGGGAAACTGGTTGCACTGTTTCTGGGAAGCAAGGAGGTTGCAGTTTGTCATTATTAACCTAGTTGCTGCCTGGTCGTTTGATAGGTACGTAAACTTAAGGTGGATGCTACAAGGTAGCCCGTGAAATTCAATTTTTTTTACGTTTTTTGTAATTTGCTGGTCAGTACTAAGTTGTACGTTGATTAAAATATGATTCGCGGCCGTAACAAATATGTATTACAGAATTATAATCATTAAAGTCATTAGCACAACTCTCTAAGAGCAAGTAATCCTACTGAATGACTATTTCATTAAATCTTGATATTTTAGGATTATGCTAACTTAACAAGTTGTGTGAAGTATGGCGGAAACAAATGACATACAAAAAGTTCCAACTTTCAGTATTCTAAACACAATTCAAATTATCAGAATTCTCAAGTCTCACATACATTTCGAAAAGGCTATAATCTATCAATCGTTGAAGACGGAACAAAAACTCATAGACCATGGTATTATAAAATTATCAATCAAGTGCGACGGAATGACTGCATAACAAATACTTTATTCCCTTTGTACCAATGTCGTGAAAGGAATCGCAGGGTAGGCAAAAAATTGGCGCCATGTCTGACCTAGACTTATTAATTATATGAGGATGGGCAGAACTAGAGGGTTGAATGCTATTAGTTAATTATGAGCTTTTTCTTGAATTTTCTTTGTTAGGCTCGTGGTTCTTGTACGCGAACGTTCGCAGCATTTTATTGTTTGATTGCGTGATGTTATGAAATTATATGTTAGTTTGCTTGAAGTGGATGGGTGACCATTCATTACATACCGACACCCCTCCGTACTTCGGAAAGCAAATAAAGCCGTTGGTCTCGGCCGTCATTCCTAGATCTTTGATAGTCGTTACGGGTAGTCAGAATCCCCAAAAGTCTGGCAACCAGTCTTATCAGCTGAAAATCAGCGTCAGATGGTCTACCTTGTGTTGTCATCTGACATTATGCTGAGCTGAGGCCCTTTTGGCATTATAATCTTTGTTTTCTGTTGTAGTTTTAAGGTGTATTTATTTGCGGCGGGATCGCCCGAAAGAGTTACCGCTGCCCTGGAACAGAAAGGGCTAAGGAAGGAACACGGGTGGGTTTTAGTCAGTAAGAGTCTGACACTCCCTTCCGCTCCACCCAGAGCGGGAGGGGTCATTTGATGATTTCCCATCCAAAAAAAAAAAAAGGTGTATTTATTTTGCTGTAAAGCCAATAAACGCATTTTTCTTTCTTTCTTTCTATCAAGGAGTATTGTGTTACTCAGTAACTGGGTTGTGGAGATCAGATAGGTAGTCGGTTCATGTAAGATACTCGGCCTACAGCTCGTAAGTCGCGGCCGGTACCAGTTGGCCACCATGCACTGCTCCTATCAGAAATGCTCGATTGGTCCGTCCGTGCTCGCGCGAAACAAACTCCCCTTTACCGACACGAAGTGTGCCATGTATACAAATGTACCCATTCGAATATTCCTTTGTTTCTCCTAATGACTCAGTGAGTTAGTATTCTTCAGGGATATTGATTAATACGCCTTGTAGTTCCCAGAAAATACTTCAAGTTTTTTCAATTGATAATTTCTTCTTTTGTTTTATTGAATTGCTATTAATGATAGGACAGACGGATGGTAAATTGATGGTCTTGTGCTAAACTAATAGGAGTCTAGGGTATAAAAATATGGCTAGGAAAATTATTAGTAGCAGGTTTACTAATAACGGTTTATAAGGATAAGCTAATACTATGGGTGTTTCTATCAACGTTTTTTGTGTTAGAAATTACAAATCACGATAATGTACCCACTGCAGGGAGACAGGCCAGGCTTTGAGAGGGAGTAGGCCGTAATCCACCACGCGGGCACAGGGTGGGTTGGTGGATACTAAACGAATGAATCCCTCTTAACTAAAGTGCTTTCCTATCGCAGGTATGCTGGAAGAGATTTCTTTAGAAATAAGCATCACTTTTGCACCTATTTTTCTGTTCTTTTTTTTCTTGTCTGTTAAAAAACCACGTAAATGATTAAATAAATAAATAGTAAATCCTTCTTGCTTACGTTTTATATATTCCTAAGTGATTCTTTCTATTAAGAGGTTATCTAGCAGTTTCTTGGAATGACCAATCCTCCGTCTGTGGCCTTGTTTATATAAAGTCAGGGAAATTCATTATTAGGTAAATTAACTACCAATTTAAATTGACCGTAGGCACCTATGTATATTCTAAGCTCGTAAGGCCGTTGGTCTTACGCCTGATCTCTCTCTGACCGTGTCAGATTGCCGTCCCATCGGACTATGAGAGTAAAGGAACAGAGTCACCTGCACCTCTGTTTACGCACACACTTGTGCACTATAATATCGCCTGCGTACCTAGCTAATCCTCGTCGAATTTATTTCAAATAAACCAATTACAGGCACTTTTGAACTGTCAAGGGGTCGGTCAGTCAGAAGGATGAAGCTAGTTGCCAATTCTAAAGCGTAGTAGGTACCTATGGGTAAGAACGGGCAAGAAACTCCACGGACACTCTTTTAAATCAAAATAATATGGTTAAAAAGTATTGGTTACATCATTCATGTTCAAAAATTGTGCATGTGAAAACGATGCAGAACGTTAAAAGCGTCTGTAATGAAAAGATAAAAAAGAAAATTCAAATATTAAATTAAATTAAAATAAGCCAGAGCAGCAAAGAGATGACCAGTCCCTACTGACGGCGCCCGTTCACGAACATGACGCATAGATTAGCACCATTCAGCTCAACCATTTTGAAGGGAGCTAAGAGTCAGGTTAGGTGTCAATTTGCTTAACAATTACCTACTTTCCCTGACTGAACTTCCTTTCATTGTTATCTCTTTTTTTTGTATCCTAAGCTAAAAGAAGGTTGTAGTCAAGAGTGCACTGAACGTAACTCGAACCGTCTTAGGTACAATCTCTCGCTAGCCAGTCAGAACCTTTGTATCTCATGGCCGAAACTAGGACACGAACGCCCTCCCCCTTTTACGGTCACGCCAAACAACAATCACCGTAAAAAAAATACAAGAAAAAACTAAAAAAATCTCCGGTCGGCTAACGGTGTCTTAAAACCATGTCGAATCTTATATTTTTGATCGTATAACGTAAAACTACGAAGCTGCGCACGCGATCATCTTCGTAAGATTATATTGTGATTATTTATTGAGAACATGCGATGCTGCAATCTTTTTCTGTTTGTTTCTTGGATTGTAGAAAGTTTTGTTGAAGAAGATAATGACAAAATATTAGCACGAATTCAAAGGTTTGTTTTAGATGTAAAATTGTAAATTTATCATACCTATATCAATATAGAACATACATAATCACCCAATAATGTTCCCACTGCTGGGACACAGGCCTCTTCTCTGTGAGACTGTGTAATTTATTTCATCACCACCGCTCTCAAAACGGTGAAGGAAAGCATACTGAGGACACTGATCCTAGAACCGAAAATTCGAAGACATGTGACGTCAACCAACCCGCAATGGGCCCGCGTGCCGCACTTCCCTCTCACAGAAACAGGAGGCTTGAGTCCCAGCAGTGAGAAAATTATAGACTGATTCCATGTAGCCATGCCTAAATCTGGTCACTACTGTCCTCAACATCACCTAAACCAAATCGTTTCCACTAAATCACAAATATCATGGAAATGAGATACAATATTTTAGCAGTATGACGTAAACCGTCGACCATTACTGGTCACAGCAATTAGTTCAAGGTAGAGATCTCAAAGTCGAATGAAACACGAGAGTACGTTTTTGTTCTACAGATTTTCCTATAAAACTTTGAATTTAAAGATTAACCTATCACGAACGGATGCTGATCAAAAAAGTGTCAGAATTGAATTCGTTGAAGATCTGTGGGTTGGAAAAAACGAATTTAAAAAGACAATTGATGATAGTAATTGTTCGATCAGTAATAATGTATTTATAGACATCGTTCCACGTTATATTGGTGTACTAGATGGTGAGAAAGGAATATACAAGGTGGCACATCGATGCGCAAACTGTAACCATGAATTCAGCACAAGATTCTAAGCCCCGTAGCATAGAACATTTCAAAATCAAAATCAAAAGTCATTTATTGAAATTAGGCTGAGAATCAGCACTTTTCGAACGTCAAAATTACAAAAGACGGTTCCCCAAAAACGCCCGCCCTTCACCACTTCCTAGTGCTATCGCTGGGAAGAAGAAGTGGCGCAACAAACGCCCCAGCAGCACAGCTGTCTGTTCAGTTAGAAAATACTTGATTGTATACAATACTAGGTACCTATGTTAAGTAATCAATAAAAAATGGACTGAAATTCTATTCAAAAGTAGCTGTTATAAAATTCTAACTAAGATTTTCCTCAATAAATGTTGATTAGCTTACAATGAATAGACAGTAGTTAAGTACTTACTCAGGTAATATTATAAACGTGAAAGTTTGTATAGATGGATGGATGGATGGATGTTTGTTACTTTTTCACGCAAAAACTACTAAACGGATGTGGATGAAATTTGGCATACAGATGGTTTATAACCAGGATTAACATATTGAATATTTTTTATCCCGATATTCCCACGGGATCGAAACTTATGCGGGTAAACAACGAGGCGCAGCTAGTTGATCATATTTATGTTTCAATGTCTGGCCTTTGGGTGATAGCAAACATGAAACTTATGTTTAAGTACCCATGTATTAGGGAAAGCCTAATGCCATCATCATCATAATTTCAGCCCGGAATCACCCACTGCTGGGGATAGGCATTTCTTCTGCCATACATCTGGGTTCCGTGGGTCATACTTTCGGTTGACGATATCGTCAACCGGGCACTAATCCATACTCCGGGCTGACAAATTCCCAAAAACACGTTCACAATTTCTGAAAAACCCAATAACACTTTGCCAGACCTGGGCATCGAACCCAGGACCCCATGCCCACCACTAGACCAAGCAGCCAGGCAATTTAAATGACAGTTTAATTAAACCAAGCCATACTGAATCCAGCTCGTCCTGCATGAAATATAGATACATCCCGAAATGTGTCATAGTTTTATCAACCTCATAAAACCAAGATTGATTATTAGAAAGGATGCCAGTTCAACTAGTTTCCACGCCTATCGAGTTAGTCTCTGAGACATCCCGGATGAGTAAATGTCGACGGACATAAATCCATAGATAATTTAAACATAGGCTACCATGTTGGATTATTTCAATATGTTTTACCATGCATAGATCTGCATAGTGATCATACTACAATAGATTGATGACCAGATAAAGATGTTGAGGTATTTAGCTCAAGAATGTTGTGCCTGTCACTACCTGCTGATAAAAATGCAGTAGGTAAATAAGAAAGTATGGTAGTTTTTAAAACGGTGAAGGAAAACATCGTGAGGAAACCGGTATGTTCTACAACCAAAAATTCGAAGACATGTGACATCTACCAACCCGCATTGGGCCTGCGTGGTGGATTACAGCCCAGTATCTCTCGAAAAGAGGAGGCCTGTGTCTGAGCATTGGGAATATTATAGGTTATGCTAAGAAAGTATGAAGTGTGATCTCTTAAGTAATAAATAGAATAAGGACGAGAGACACTTCAAAAGAATGAACTCCCCCCAAAAAAATGAACCCTCAAAACATTATTTTATAATCCCAATATCACACTATAAAAAAAAAAATATAATACCCTAACCCCAACGATAAATAATATAATGTTAATTTGCGCGGTAAATCAGTAAACACAGTCGCGTGTCGCAGCCGCCATTTTGGTCTAACCTCATTGACAGCTAGGCGTAATGGCCGCCTCGATAGAAAGGGCGCGAAGAATAGTCATTGTTGTTTATTAATCTTTAGACGTCATGCAACGATAAAAAATGGGCTGATTAGCATTTCATGACAGTTTTTGTGAAAGTAAGGCTAGAAGGCAAACAGATTACTTGGATTTCTTAAGGAAAAACTATCAAGTGTGCCATTTTGTTTTTTCTTGGAGATTTTCTCGTGATTTTGGAAGCGAATGATGTTTTTGCTGGTTACTTAATTACTGGTTATTGAATTAGAATCGAGATTAGCGGAGGCGTCAATCAAGCTACCTAGATATCTAGCTTATCTTTATGGGTACATATAATTCTTCTGTATTTGTATATTATGTCACTAAACTCCTCCTGAACGGATGGATCGATTATGATAAAAAAAAAATTGAGTCTTTGAGTAGGCCTCTGGATGGTTTTGATTCACAATTGGGCCCGATAGGTGACGCTGTGGTCGAGTTCTAGGCAACAGGACTAAGTCAGTCCGATCAGCTAGTATACTATATAAAATTTATGATGTTTTTTTTTAATAAAACAGAAGACAAAACTTCAATTACATAATCTCTTTACAAAAAAAACAAGTTGAATAATGAGTTTCATTACTAGATCATTCATCGCATCGCCAATAAAACAAACCATAAAACTATAATTGTGACAATAAATTAAAATGACAGGATTACAAGAACAAAACAATAGAATTGAAATCACTGATACTTAACCGCCGATCTAATAATAAAAAGTATCATGATACAGTGTTATGTAAATAATTGATATTTATTACTTACTGTTATGTCAATATCTCAGAAAACATACCTTCCTATATTTCGCACTAACTATTTCATAACACAGCAAAACAGCACGCCTGTAAACCCCGAAGAGTAAGGCGGTGGTGTACCAGTACACCCACTTTTCGCCAGCGAGCCTATCGCCATCAACCGGACACAGGCCCAAACTTCGGGCAGCTCCTGAGAAATCCCAGATGGATATACCCAATAACACTTTGCCCAACCTTGGATTCGAGGTCAGGACCGCTCAGCTTTAGCGCTTACGACCACTAGACCAACGGGATCCGACCGGAATAAATCGTGTTTTGTTATTGTAATTTCAGCCCGTATCTGAGCTCTTCTAGCATCTAACATTATATTCAGGATACCTTTATATGTATTACAAGCTGCGCTCCGCGGTTTCACCCGCATAAGTTTCGATCACGTGGGAATATCGGGATAAAAGTTATCCTATATGTTAAGCCTGGTTATAAACTATCTGTGTGCCAAATTTCATCCCAATCCGTTCTGTAGTTTTGGCGTGAAAGAGTAACAATCCATCATCATCCATCCGTCCATCCATACAAACTCTCGCGTTTATACTCAAACTCAAACTCAAATCATTTAATTCAACTAAACCAATTACAGGCACTTTTGAATTGTCAAAGGGTCGGTCAGTCAGAAAGATGAAGCTAGTTGCCCATTCCAAAGCGTAGGTACCTATGGAGAAGAACGGGCTAGAAACTCCATGGACACTCTTTTAAATCATAAAATTCTTACAAAATATTTGATTAGGTACATCATTCGTGTTGAAATTAACCATGTGAGAACGATGTAGAAAAGACGTGCACGTTAAAAGCGTCCGTTATAGAAAACATAAAACAATTCAGAAATTAAAAATTACATTAAGTAGTAGGATGGTATGAGGTATAATATTAAGTAGTAGGATTTTTCTAATATAATATCTTTTCTTTCATTTACTTCCATCTCCAGAAAACTGGCTCATTCTTCAGCCAAATAATTAGCATAGCTGCCAGTATTCTGGGCACGGTTCCGGATAACATCAATGCGGACGAGTACCTCGACGTCTAAGTATCCTTTTGTTTTTGTATTTATTAGTATAGTTAGTTAGTCTTCCATTACCATTTCTACTTGTTTACCCATTTCATAACCTACAGCTCAACCCTTCCTTGCAATAAAATTATCTACAACAACAATAAAAGTTGTAAAACAAGGAATTAATATTATCGTATTACTGGTACTAGCCCGTCACTCCATACCGACTCATTTCAAATAAAAATGCCTTATACAGGGCTGTGACAAGCATTTAACTGTGTCAACTGTCTACTGATGTTAGAGTGTACCCTCTCTTAATGCCAGCTGGTGTATAACTGGGTTCAGATATTCATAGGAGGTGCGTTCTATTCATAGAGGGGCTTCTGGCTATGTACTGACAGTCACACGGGTCGATTGTAGGTTGCCAAAGCTGGTTCGGAGACGGGTGACCATCTTTACATATCAACACCTCTCTTAGCCCCGGAAAGCACGGTAAACCGTTGGTCTCTGCTGCTGTTCGTGGATTTTTGACAGTCGTTACGTCGTCACAAGCTCGAAAATAGAACAACCAGTCTTACCAAGGGGCATTGTACTACCTACTCAGTAACTGGGTTGTTGAGCTCAGACAGGCAGTCGCTACATATAAAAGTGTATGATGGTTTAGTACCTATAGTCGCAGTATCAGAAGGTAGGCGACTGCTAAGTGATATACCAGCTATAACCATATTCAAGTACGCTTCTTCTGTCGTTTATTTGATAGGAAAGTAACACACACATGTACGGTTGTACATGTAGAACTGGCCTTAGAAATTCAAAAGCAATCCGAGGACAATATCATCATTATATTCCTACCCTTGTCCCATGTTACTTGAGGACGGCGCAACAATTTTTCTTCTTTCATTCTCCTCTGTTAATCGGTACGCTATCACTTTCCCGTCTCTTGCATATCATTCCTCACAAACACAATCCATCCATCTTTTTTTTGGCCTTCCTCCCCCTCTCCATCCATCAACATTATTTTATATTGATCATTCTTTTAGTCACATGCGTTTCCTCCCTCCTCATCACATGCATGGGCATGTGTGTGAATAATTTGGCGGACCAAGCCAAGCGATTCAACTTTTCTGTCATTCGTGCACAATGTAATAATAGTTCAATTATTATCGTTAACATTTTTGAACAACCCTATATTATAATAGACAACTAAAACACTATTTTCTTGAATCCGTTTATGTGTGGCTCTTTTCGCATCACTAATAATAAGCTTAGTATTACTGACATTTGTAAAGCAGACGAAGAGCAGGTGACACAACATTGTAGACGTACATATTAACTGGAGTAATCCCTACTTTACATTGTGTAGTCAATTGTTTATTTGATCATAAAAACTTGTTCAAATGTTAATCTCGTGTTCTAGCATTGGCATGTCTTAAGCTAGTAAACGTTTTATCTACCTACCGCAAAAATTAATATTATAGATTAACACAATGTAGGTTTGTAGATGTTAATTTTATCAGCAACGACAGCGTAGAAATAAAAGATTCGAAAGACAAAACATGATGCGGTGTTAAAATGATTAAGAAAAGAAGGATAATATGTCACTTTGTGTTGCAGGACATATTGTCTATTCTTCATATAGTAGAGATAGAAGTGGATATGCCACGCATGCTGGTTTGGCAAACGGGTTGATAGTCACAATATCATTTTTGTCATTGTGTAGCCCGGGATGTGGGAGTACAAGGGTTATAGTAAACAAAGGTAGTAAATAAAGTATCGATTCTCTCATAAGCAGAAAATGCCTCTGATAATATAATTTTGTCGCAATCTCGTCTCTGTAATTAAAAAGCCCGAACAAGTAGGTATATCTGCTATTTTTATTTCATGGTAGCTGTTAATATAACTGGCAGACTTCTGACGAATTATATAAATTGACAACGCATTAAAGAGCTTTGAGAAACTATAGGAGAAGGAGGCGCAGAAACCCAAATAGATTTAGAAAAAGCACTAGGCTTTACAAAAGTAAAAAAGGTCAAACACCCCACAGACGAACTTAAAACAAAAAACCATGTAACAACAATTTTCTTAAAGACACTTAGGTGTAGATTGAAATCACTCTTCAGCCCTTAACATTTCACCAGACCACCTAATCAGGCTATCGCTCCCATCGGGTTTCAACAAAAGAAACGTCAGATAGACATCAGCATTTTCCGAGTAACCACCGCTAGGTGGCGTGCGTAAAACGTACTAAGATTTCGTGAGATAACGAATGCTATCCGAGACAGTCATTTCTTTCTATTCATTCTGATTGCTTTTGTAGTAGGAAGTCATATTAAAAAGGAGTTGATTTAGTTTTAGTTAATGAAGTAGTTACAAGTGAAACTGATTGAAATTAAACTAAAGCAGAAAATGGGAAGGAGGATAAAATCAGAAATGAAGTTATATAAAAGAACCGGAATAACCGACATAGCTTCCAGAGTAAGCAAGCTGAAGTGGCAGTGGGCAAGTTTGTCGAAGGACAGATGGACGGTGGAGACCGCGTATCGGTAAGCGTAGTGTGGGACGCCCCCCAGCTAGATAGACTGGCGACTTTAAGAAGGTGGCTGGAACAGATTGGATGCGGAAGGCATAGGACAGGGTGTTGTGGCGAAACCTGGGAGAGGCGTATGCACAGTAGAAGACTGCGATAGGCTGGATTGATTGATTGAGAACATGAAACAGAAAAGGTTAAATGTCGTTTGGTTTTAAGAAGACGAATATCAGACGAATATAAGAAGCATATAGGGGATTTAATAATAAAACATAAGTATATACCCACTAAACACAGTTTTATAATACTTAACGATATACACGCGGAAGAGGATATCATAGAAGACAATAAACATGCAAAATGAAAAAGAGGAAAACCAAATTCATTTATATTTTTGATGTATTTGTGTTCATCAAAGACTGCATCATTATTTTTATTCATGACAATAATTTTCAAAGTTAATTTGTTTTTGCCATTACAATTGGTCACAGTTAAAAACTTTGGAATACTATTTCCTACTTATAATGAAATATTTTGAGGTCAATATACTAATGCGAAATCATTTTGTATAATTTTGATCACTGCATTATTTATCTATTCATTATTAGTTATTCAGATTAGTTTTTGGCTAAGTAATAACAGCCGCACGGGTAAAATCGATTAGGTTAACGCTACGCTTGCCGCGGTTGATCCGTGGATGGGAAACATCTTTACATACCAAGACCCACCTTGCTTCGTAAAGCATATCAAACCGTTGGTCGTGGCTGTCATTTGTACATCTTTGACAGTCGTTACGGGTATCGTATTACCTAGTTACTGAGTTTTGGCGGTCCAATAGGCAGTGGTTCCACGTAAAATACTGGTAATCAGCTGCATTCAGTTACATTGGAAGCCGACCCCAAATAAGTTGGGAAAAGGTTACGCAGATTGATGTCTGCACAATATCAAAATCTACGTGCAAGTTAGAACTTGGTACTTTACACCCGGTTTCGTATATAATGCCTGATCTATCAGGCACGGGAACCCAGGAAACCGGATACGTACTTATAAATAAATATAATACCATAACTAACTAGTTATTTAGAAAAACCACCCGACTTAAGAGAGCAGTTAACATTTGCTCCGACGACATTAATAAATCATTTGTCAAATGCGCCATTTTGTCTTATTAACCTTAAAAGGAAAGCGCGGTAATTACGAAGGGTTGGTGTGCTCTGGTGCAACTAGGGATGAGATAGTAGCCGAGTTAGTTTACTCGATTAGGTATGGAAGGGAATTTTAATCGAATTATTTAGCTTTATTTGATGCAGGATTAGGGCTGATTATTTTCACTGCACAATTGGTTTATTTATTTACCCAGTAACTGGGTTGTGGAGGTCAGACAGGCAGTCGCTTCATGTAAAATACTGGTATTTAGCTGCAACCGGTAAGACTGGAAGCCGACCCCAACATAGTTGGAAAAGGCAGGCAATGATGAATTGGTTTATTTATAAGCTCATCTAGTAAATTAAAAATTAAATTAATTATCAAATGTGATAGTTTGATTTAATTTAGTATTCGGACCAGATATAATCTGTTTTGCAGTTACAAATATTTTGAAGGTAACATAACATAATATCACGCCTGTATTTCGAAAAAGCTTAGGCTGAAGTGCACCTAGAGTACACACATATTTTTAACGTAACATTTCATAATAACCAAATAATGAATGAATACAACATCGATCCTTGCACTCGACTAACAATCGAATAGCCGAAACAAAGCACATCACTACACGTCGATTGAAACATCTCTATCAGAATCTAATAATAAAGAAGAGCTACCGTGGTGTGTCAATTAAATTCTTTAATTTAATTCGATTCGTTAGGCAGGTCATTAATTTTACTATAATGGCGATTTTTTGTTGTGCGTCTTGCCGAATTGACAGGGTGAGTAGGATAGATGTTCATTTGTTACAATGGCCGACTTTCAAAGAGCGATTTTGAAGTTTGCGTGCTTCTGTTATTACGGCATCGATTTAATGAGTAGTACCGTACTTATTTGGATGGGTGTGTTCCGTGCCTCGGAAAGCACGTTAAGCCGTTGATCCCGGCTGTCATTCGTGGATCTTTGACAGTCGTTACGGGTCGTCAGAAGCCTGAAAGTCTGACAACCAGTCTTGTCATGGGATATCGTGCTGCCCAGTAACTGGATTGTGGAGGTTGGATATGCAGTCGCTCCATGTAAAATACTGGTATTCAGAGCTGCATCCGGATAGGCTGGAAGCCTACTCTAACATAGTTGACTCTAACAGGCAGATGATAATGATGATGACAGTACTTATTTGATTCGACTGTCGTGTTCGTCTGGTGGTCGTAAGCGCAGCTGCTGGGTGTAGGGTTCTGGTTTCGATTCCAGCTGGTCTATTCTGTAAAAATCTCACCGTGAAAACGTAGGTGTAGTGAGCTTGAAATGAGCTGTCATTCCACCTGTTGTTAGGGATTGATACTATTGAGAGCTCCCTTATTTAAGTTTCCACGGTGAGACTTTTACAGAACAGATCAGCTGGTCTGGTTTAGTGTTAATGGGATTTGCGATCAGAAATGAATGGCTGCGTCAGCAAACTGTAATCGCGTTGCTGCATTTTGGGCAAAACAAATTTAAAAAAATATACATTTCATGAGTTATTTTTGCCATCGCCACGCTAAGCATAATTAGAATGTATACAGTAGCAGTTGTATATCTGGATATACGTCAAAAAGGTCTTCCCGTTTTACTTGGGTAGGTATTTCAGTTCTTCCCGAGAAATAACTAATAATTTTGGTCCTTCGAGCCGGATGACTGGTAAAATGTCGGAGTACTAGGTACCATCACGTCACCTACGGCAGTCAGAAATACGAAAATTAGAATCACAAGACTATTTGATGCATATCAGTTGAACTGGTTTCAAAAAGCACGTTACTCCGTCGGTATTAATTCTTTTGCAAATAGACAGTAATTGCATGTTGTCAAACAGTACCCTAAAAATGTCCAAAACACGCACCTATACTCTGCAAAGAATAACAAAACTTCATGCCTGTATTCCCCGAAGGGGTAGGCAGTGGTTTATAGCCACATTCAGCCAGTTATGTTAGATGCATCGTAAAATAAATGACGACGAGCCTATTGCCATAAATTGGTGACAAATCTCAGAGCCTGCTGGTTTTTTTTTTAAAAGAAATACTATATAACGTCCCGGGAGCCAATCCCAAGGGACGCTCAAAGAAAGACAATCATCGAGGCATTACATAATTAAAACTGTGTTCAGCCCGCGAGTTCGTCGGTGTAAAATTTCTTCATCCCCCGACCTACTACGTCGCATCGCATCGCCCTCCCACGCTATTACTTCGTTTTCACTATATGTTTTTTCTGATTTTTTTTCTTTTTGCTCGACTCCTAATGGTCAAATAGCCTACAAACTTCTTTAAAATTAAAAAAAATTAGCTATCAAAAACACAATATTTTTTTTAATCAGACTGGTCCTTCTAAAGGTGAGCACATTCAAACAAATAAACTCTTCAGCTTTATTATGTTGGTATAGATGTCCTATAAAAAAGCAGGCAAACCCGCGGTGGCACACTCATGTCGTCTAAAATAGCCATTGTGTCAACATGACATGTCAATAGACAAAATAGACGTCAAGTGACGTCGATTAGCTGCGATAAGACGTCAAATATTCGAATAAACTATTGATTTAGTAGCTACGATGGTTTATCTATGGAAATCAAATGTTGTTTTTGGGTGTCATTTGTTTTTTTTTTATGTGACTTATTTTAGGTTCTGATTTTTTTGTCAATGACCATAGATTCTTTTTACAAGTTTTTATTTAACTTGCGATGTATGTATGTATGTAACTATGTTTGTTCGAGTGGACTCTTGCAACTCAATTTTGGAGCAGATATCTTCAACCGATTGAGCTGGAATTTTTCTTTTTCGTGTTTCTGGGATGAAGTTGGATAGGCAGTCGCTTCTTGTAGAATTCTGGTATTCAACTGCATTTGGTTAGACTTTAACCTGCCCTCAACGTACCTGGGAAAGGCTAGGCAGTTGATTATGATGATGCTCACAGATTATTTTTTAATGATCTTTAAAATTCAAAGCAGGTGGGATCAGAATCATGTACTGAATCCATGGTAACAGGTTACACATCGATGTATACATCTGCAATACCAGAAGTATTGCAGGTGCGTTACTTTCCTATAAACAAAGCTGAAATATCTTCCAAGTTTGATGATGATTATTATGACAATGAGTAGTAGTTCAGAACCGTACCGTACACATTGATATTAACAGTACAACACGAACTAAGTTGTGGAAGTCAGATAGGCAGTCGCTCCATGGAAAATACTGGTATTCAGCTGCATCCGGTTAGACTGGAAGCCGACTCCAATATAGTTGGGAAAAGGTTAAGCAAATTGATTGAGGAGTAGACAATAAAAGGCTAACAAAATGATGAAATAACACAAGAATTACAACAAATAATATTTTTATAACCAACACACCTAATTTCAGAACTAAAAACCACTTTTCAGGTGTCGAAACCAATACAAAAGGTAACAGTAACAATTTGAATGAACTGAAAACGTATATTAACGGCAATAATCAATGCGTGGAAGGTAAAACAGCTATTATAGACGTCGGCAAGGGGTTATGAAGGAGTACATTATTGATTGGATTGTAAACGTGAAGAGTTCAAAATAGAATATAATATGACAAGGTTGGAAACGTTTGTTTAACGTTTTATTCACAAAGGAAGTCTAAGAGAAGTTGTTCTCTAAGACTTATTTCTTTCCGTCCTTTATGAATAAAACCTTAGGTACTTATTTCCGGTTAGACTGGAAGCTGACCTAAACATGGTTGGAAAAAGGCGAGGCAGATTGATTGACATTGACAATCAAAAGTCAAACAATCTATCATATGGTAAGTGTAACGGTTCATAGATGTCTACAAAACCAGAGGCATCTCTACGTGCGTCTACCAAAGACGAAGCTACAATGTCTTCTGTGCCTGTAGTAGCACCGTTCGGCTATCTAGTAGCGAGGATGACAACCCAGGTTAGAGACTGTTTTGCACCAACATTAATACTCCTCGTCTTGTTTTTTTTTTCTAAAAAGAAAAAAAAGGACACGTGCACATGGTGGTTTTGGCAGGAAAAAGGAAAGGCCTTTGCACGGCAGTGGAACACAATATAGGCCAGAAAAAAAAAACAGTAATACAGGCAATGGTCACTTATCCAAGAAAAATCTCAGATGCACAGAATTCTACCCACCGTACAAGCGATAGACATGAATATTACTGTCGAAGAGTTGAACTTCAGGTCAAAACGTATTCATATACGAGAATTCTTAATTAAAACGAGCCTCGCTCATAGAAATAAACCGGTGTTTTAACAATAATTGCCGCTATAAAAACTATATGTGATTACTCGTGAAATCGGCTGTATTTTAATATTTTATTGATTGAAGGACCCGACTTAATGAATTGAGAATTTTTGAGGAAATAGATGCTGACGAAGCTTATGACGAAATGACTGATGCAAAAGTATTGAATGGTGACGACATTATTTTGTGAATGCCAAAATATACAAAATGAGACAAACGAAAAACAAAAGAAGATCACATAAAATTCACTCACACTAGCGTTGGTTTGATAAAGCTGTGGTTTTCGGTTACTGACGTTCGAAAACTACCAAGGTTTGTAGTCGTAACCGACTCAGCTGCTAAATTTGACTTGCTTCAGCAAGAAACGAGTAAATGTAAAGAGATTTGTTAGGAATATAATACTATAGGGTCTCGTCTTCGAGATTAATTAAATGAAAGTTCTGTCTACGCTAATTGTTTAACAGTTCTATCTCTATTGCACTATGGAGGAAATATCTAACCTAAGAAAACCCAGTTTTAGCTCGCAGCAGCAATCATAGATTATAAAATGACAATAAGTTCATTTCTCACTACACATAGGTTTGATTCTAAAAAGGTTTTCGCTGAACTCATAAAATAGAAAACTATTCTACTCGTAATTAGATTCATTGGAATCATTCAAAGCTATATGACCCAGTGATAAAAAGTTATTAGGTTTGAAAGCCTTATAAAAAAGTTAAAGGTCGCCCTACGCATTTAATCAATGTCATAAACCGAAGCTGAGTATCATGTCTAACTGTTTGTACGTATGTTTGAATTGAACTCGGGGCTTGGAAACTGCTGTGTTACTTTAGTTAACTTTCTGCGTCTAAGAGTCTTTTCGGAAAGCTTTGATTCATCATTTGTTGTGCGTACCATTAGCATTTGTTTTATACTGATAATTTCCAATGTATTTCGAAGAGAACTTCAATTATTAGCTTAGAAAAGTACCTACTCAACGGAAAATGGATTTTACGTGGCAAGAACGGTGACTACCTAACAAAATTCACCGCTTCGTAAGATCGCGACGTTACCAGAGAACAGCTGTCCAGAATTTAGTATACAATTTCCACAATGATTCCAATCATTTTTAAGGAAGGTTTTTGCTTTAGCACCGCGCGTGCGCTCAAACTAGTTTTTATACAAATACCAACCACAAGGAAAATATAGCAAAATAAATCATGAACAGCCGTAGTTAATCTCAAAGTAATTACAATGATCATACCGCGATGATTGATAAATAACCTTGCCTGTTACCGTTTCATATACTGTGAGATTATTATATTAGTTCCAAGATAGATAATGCAAAATTAATTATTTGCAGTTGACATTTGCAGGTTGATGTGAATTAACCTGTTAATATCATTAATTTAAATCAAGTGGATAAACTTCGAGTTGAGATTGATGGTAAAGGGTTTAATGGAACAACTCTTGGTGTTGATGATGTGGCTGACGTTGGTAGAACTGAACTATGTTATGAACTAAAGTCACTTTTATTTGCTAAACGCCACCAAAATACTGCAACTGGTTGCTTTAAATTTATACAAACTACGAGATTGAAACTAAGAATAGATGAAATTAAAACGGATAATTTTATTTTGCAAGTACATACCTACCTCGATGATCTTTTGCCATTTCGTCTAACTGACAGCGACAACTTCTAAGAAGCAATGCCGAAAGAAAGTCTAATATTTTTTATGGTAAATGTCCTTTTTTAGAAGTCTTTTATTAATAGAAATATGATAAAAAAGGTGTTGGAAATGCATACACTCCGTTACTGATACCTGGAGCGATGCTCAACGGGAGGTCAAAGAAGCGCTGACAAGATGTTTTGAAAGGTGATATGTAAGCTAACAGTCTGACAGATGCAATATGCGATAATAAAGAATATCTGAATTCAGATCCCGATGTTAAAGAAATGCTTTGGAAACCAATCGTGTTGATGGTTTCCTAAGCCGCATTGCTGGAGAACATAAAGGTTTCTAGTAACAAAATTAAAATGGAATCTGATTGAACGCCACACTAAGATCCAAATTACCATTGTTGGATATGCACAAAACTTTGGTTTTGAAGTCTTACATTTTGTGTAACATTTAGTAAATCGATCATTGTATGAGAATGAAATCGTCAGTGAGGAACCCAAATAGTGAATAAGTTCGAATAACGATAAATGGGAGTTCCTTTTATGACGAAAGCGATCGCCGACGCGGGATTCCTCGAAATTCTCGATGGAAAAAAAGAGGAAATCAGATTCGGGCGAGAACAAAGTAGTTTATGATTCATCTTTAAATGTTTTCGACCTCCGACTTTCCTATACTGGAAAGTTTTTGGTCCTTCGAGCAAATTCTTTGGAATTGCGGAATAATTTTCGTTGTACAATAGGACAAAAAGTAACTCAATTATAGAGTATTTTGGGCACCGTAATGATTTATGATGCAATTTTAGACAAACGCCACGATTTTCAACCTTTCTATCTAGGTATGGTCATTGACTTGCGAGGCTGTCAGAAAAAATCTGAATTCCGTTCTTCGAGCCGCAAATTCAATTCCCGAATTGGGACAAATATTTTCATTGTCGCCATAAAGACGTGAGAACAATAATGAATGAAGATCCGTGCAATGACGCTGAATCTTTGGGATCTGATTTAACCCAGAAATGAAAGTGAAAATAGGAGGAGTACTTATTAGAGAACATCGGGCAAAAATTTAATTATCTACAAAATGTTATTACTCTTGTGGTAGGTATATTTTTGAATTTCTGACGTATTGAGTAGCTGTTCCATAGTCACAGTTAAATTTTTGGTAACTAATTATAGTCTTAGAAAAGCGCGGGAAGATACTTGTCTAAAGAATTAGATAAATAAGTAGGTACGTTGTACCAAGCAGAAGTCTATTAAGTAGGTATATTTTGTACAGATTACTTTTTACTGGTCTTTTTATTGGTTTCTAGTTCCACCTTTGGGAAAATCATGCAATGGCTAAGAGATTTTGGACTTTTGCAGGAATTTGGTTAAAATTTTCGCCATCAAAGTTTTTTTGTCAATCTAACCGTTTTCAAAATGGGTAGATATGGTATCAGAAACTTAAGGAGGTGGATAAAGTAAGGTTTTGTCTTGAAATTAAGGTTTTACAAAGCATGCCAGTACATTTGGGACCCCTAACGGGCCTAGGAAAACGTCCTCGCATTTTTCTCAACTTTCGTGAGATTAAACAGGGTGAAAGTATATAACTCTGAAAAATTTTGGATTTTTTCAGATTGGTTTAGATAGTGGATTATGACTTCATTCCAATAAGCGTCTTATTAGGCCTAAATTAAATTGCAATAAACTGTTCGTTTTTGCGAAAATGGCGAAAATTTTGCCTAATTTAGAAACTATTACTTATCAAGACTTGGATTTGGATCTGCCTTTGCAGTCCCCAAATTTTTTTCGGCAGTGTATTCAACGTTTTCTTTTCTAACTAACTTTGTAGCTTAGCGAATGACTTTTCCGGTCCGTTTTAACCCTGAAAACTTCAGGGGGTATAATAATAAATAGGTACTTACGGTTTCTGTAGTAATCACGCGATATTACACAGCATCACTTTTCACAATATTTTTCTTACACCACAAAATAGTCACACAAAATTAATTTAGTTTATCCGTTTATTAATTGTACACTTGTCTATTTCGAACACTGGTCCTTCACTAGGTATACTCTCAAAAACTTTAGGAAATCTATGATTGGTCGAATTTGAATTTCAAATTGAAACGTTTTGTTATTTTGAAGAATTTGCAACGGATTGGGTACAGCACTAGAGAGGTGAGGCGTAGCAATCAAATTTATGATTGCCAGTAATTAGAAAGAACAGGACAGAGTGATAATTGCTTATCAATTAACGATCCATGCATTACGATTCAGCAATTATGGAGCACGTGGCATCATTTTCCAATTTTACTTCGTCGATAGTCGATTTCGTTTTATTACGTCGCGCTTTTATTACGTCACCGATGTCATTTTTAATCACAACACTGATTCCTGTATCAAGTCTAAACGAGTCATAATATTCGTAGAGTTAAACTATAGAAAATCACAGGCGATCACCTCACACTAAACACAAATGATAACAGTCATCAAGTTTTGAAAAAACCGAATCGTCACTGACTTCGAAAAAAAAACACGCTCGCCGACGCACACAAGCACGAAATTCTGTCCAATTAAAGATAATGTTTGTGGATATTTTAATAGCGTACCCCTCCGAAGAAACCCGACACAACCAACTCCTGTTGGATTTAAGCACTTAATGATCGGTTGGGGGAAATTGTGCGAGAAACGAACGGCCCAGCGTAGCTCCGTCTCGTTCTAATTAGTTCTCCGTCGCGCCACATGTATAGGAATTGTGGCGCCACTGTAGCAGCGTAGGCGTGGCTTATTCCGAGGCGGTATTTGTCAAAGGAGGAGCTGTGTTGCCATTGGTTGGTGGTTGGGAAGCGATTTTTTTCGTCCGTACGTGCAGAGGACGCGGGTTGGCAATGTAAGATCGATCGTCGGCGCCAGGGTACTATTATATATTTTTTATGGGTATTTTTTGGCGGTGTTCAGTGCTTTAGTAACCTGTTATGGAAGCCACGCCCAGTCGGCTTCGCGGGCACGGGCAGACAGAGACACACCGGCTATCAATCGGGGTTCGAGCCGTAGGGTTTTTTAAGTGCGGTTATATTTTTTTTTGTAATTTTTCGTGAGTGTTTGGAGTCTGTGCTGTGAATGTTTGTATGTCATTGTGTTTCGAATCTCGTATGTAATGCGTTGGTTGGTTTTTGTTTTTTTTTTTCTTTCGAAGGCAATGCTGATGTGTTGTTATTTGGATTTTGTGTCTCTTTGTTTTAGGAGGTTGTATTCAGTATTATTTTTCATGTGGGTTACTTATGTAGGTAATATTGAAAATTAAAACGTACGTATTACGGTATCTATTCTAGGCATCATCTATTTGATTGTATAATTCAGTAGGTATGTGAAGGTAATATTTTTTAGCTTTTTGTAGAAAACTTTATGAAAAAAATGTACCTAAGTGAAGGAATAGGAATAGAAAAGTCATAATTTTAATTTCATACTTGAAACAATTTTGTAACTGACTGTACCTACTTTCATACTGACGCTACTTTTGTAGGTTCAAAAATGTGTTTTCTCTGGATTTCCTTTGCAAATAAGATACCTACCTAGTTACAGGTACCTACTCTCTGGTAACTTTTTTTTTTTTAATATGTACCTACCTAATTTTCTAGGTTAATAAAGACTAAGATTTTCATCAATACTCAACCTATAATGTTCCCACTGCTGGGACACAGGCCTCCTCTTTGTGAGAGCGAGTGGATCCACCAACTTACTAATATTATAAAGAGGTAAAAGTGAGTTTTGTATATAGGAGGTAGGTAATCTACAGAACTACTGATCCGATTCTGAAAATTCTTTTACTAATGAAAAGCTACGGTGATTGCCGAATATCATGGGATATATTTTATGTTAAAACATGAAATTTCACGCGGACGAAGCCGTGGACAGAATCTAGTATTAGGTAAAGTCAAAACCAGTGCTTTCAAATCCTTAAAGTCCAATCCAATCTGCTGTTTTTCTTATATGCTAGATTTATTTAAGAAAAAAAAGCAACACATGACAATAGGTAGGTATCATGGAAGGCTATAAAACAATAAAATTCTATTGAAATGGTAATAAAATGGTTGAATTAATTTAATGGCCACGAAATCGTGAATTAAACAGGCTTGATTGAATACTTACTAATATTTATGAGATACCAGAGATAATTTATTTATTTTTACTAGCTAGGTACCTACAGGATCTGTGTTTTTTATTCATGACAAAATTTACTGAATAAAATTTACGCTAATACGGAATTTACGTAACGTTATATTCCTTAACACTAAAAAAAAATAGGTATCTTAAACTTTTCTTTTATTAACCAATGAAGTGTAAGTCTCAGATCAAGAATGGACTCCTTCGTAAAGGCTTGGCCCACAGTCGCATTAGACCGGGAAACGTGGAAGGAGGGAAAGGGCTTTTGCCCGGTAGCTGCGCCCCACGGTTTCACCCGCATAAGTTTCAATCACGTGGGAATATCGGGATAAAAAGTATCCTATATGTTAATCCTGGATATAAATCATCTGTGTGGCAAATTTCATCCAAATCCGTTCAGTAGTTTTGGCGTGAAAGAGTAACAGACATCCATACAAACTTTTATACCTAATATTAGTATGATAAATAAATAAATTAAGTACCTATAAGTAGATAATATACAAAGCCGCCAATTCAAACTTTGAACCAATTAAAGGCACACACATTTCTATGGATTGATTGGGATCATTGTGGAAATTGTGTAGGTATTAAATTCTGGACAGCTGCCGGTCGATTCTGTAAAAATCTCACCGTGAAAACTTAAGTGAAGTGAGCTTGATGTGAGCTGTCAGTAGTGTCAATCCCTAGCATTAGTTGGAACGACAGCTCACTCCACGCTCACTTCGCCTAAGTTCTCACGGTGAGATGGTTACAGAATCGCACTGCTGTTCTCTAGTAACATCGCGATCTTACGAAGCGGTGAATTTGTTACGTAGTCACCGTTCCTGTCGCATAAAATCCATTTTCCGTTGAGTAGGTAGCTGTTTTTCCAAGCTAACTCAAACTCAAAGCATTTATTTCAACTAAACTAAGTACAGGCACCTTTGAGCTGCCAAGGGCTCGGTCAGTTAGAAAGATGAAGCTAGTTGCCCATTCCAAAGCGTAGTAGGTTCCTATGGAGAAGAACGGGCAAGGAACTCCACGGGCATTCTTTTAAATCAAAATATTGTTACCAAATATTGATAACATCATTCTCAATGAGTATCTAAGTACTTACAATAGCAACGTGAATTCCCTTCGACGATGTGACATTGTGCGAAAAATAAGCTCTAAGTAAAACCGACTTTTCTACTCGGGACATTGACTACTTATCCGACCTATGTACTCAGTCGGAAAAATTACTGTAATTTGTGCTTACCCCCATGAAGAGAAGGCTTGAGTTTATGTAGCTATAGATCTCAGGGTCAATTCTCGTAATTTTAAGAACGTTCACAGTCTGATCTCAGTCTCAATCTGTCAAAAATACGTCTAATTTCCCTACATTTTTTGACAAGCTTTTGACATTGATTGTCGCTGAGATGAGATTGCGACGAGATTTTGAATGTTTTTAATTACGGGAATTGGCCTTATGGTACCTTCTTAAATGTGGTTATTTTATTCCGAAATTCTGATTTTCAAACTCAAAGCATTTATTTCATTTAAACCGTTTACCGGCTTTACTTTTAAATTGCCAAGGACTCGGTCAGTCAGAAAGTTGAGGCTAAGGACTTGTTTCAAATCATTAGTAGCCTTTAGTCTCATTTTAATGAATAATTTGCTAATCAATCATAATCATGTTCCAGCAGTGCGATTCTGTGACCATCTCACCGTGAAAACTTAGGTGAAGTGAGCGTGGAGTGAGCTGTCATTCCAACTAATGCTAGGGATTGACACTATTGACAGCTCACTCTAAGCTCACTTCACCCAAGTTTTCACGGTGAGATTCTTACAGAATCGATCGGCTGAAACATTAAGAGTTGGTACTACCTAGCAGAAAACATAGATAAGCTATTTTTTTTTTTTAATTTTAATAAATAATGTTAGTGGTCCTTTCGGTAATAAGACTTAAAAGTTAATCGGTGAAGGTATCTACATCCCATTTGTAGAAAACCAATAGGTCTGTCAGCGAAAAAAGTCGATTGACACTTCAGGTTTTCAAATCTTATTTAATCGTCATCTGCCTAGCCTTATCCCAACTATGTTGGAGTCGGCTTCCAGTCTAACCGGATGCAGCTGAATACCAGTATTTTACATGGAGTGACTGCCTATCTGACGTCCACAACCCAGTTACTGGGTAATACGGCCTCCCTTGGTAAGACTGGTTGTCAGACTTTTGGGCTTCTAACGACCCGTAACGACTGTCAAAGATCCACGAATGACAGCCGGGACCAACGGCTTAACGTGCTTTCCGAGGCACGGACGAGTCTCGGTATGCAAAGATGGTCATCCATCCACAGACCAACCGCGGCAAGCGTAGCTTAACCTGATCGATCGACCTGTTCGACTGTTATTATTTAGCCACGGACCCCACGGTTTTCAAATCTTATTTATTGAGCTAAATATTTCATTCAAATAGGAACAGGAGTACTTAATACTAAAATGCCTTCAGCTATTACCTATCTATACCTATTATGAAAATATATTGAAATACTTACAAAACATCGCATAGTTTTATGGTAATTAGGTATATCTAGATGATGTTTAAAAAATAAACGAATGTTGTCTCTGACTGTTACTAAAATCTAATTGTTGTTGTTGTTGTTGTTGCTGTAGTGTGTTGTTGTCTATCTTATCCAATTAATATTAAAACATTTATTTCCGGTTACGACATCCCGTAGTCATACCTTACAAACTAACATAAATATAAAGTATAAAACAAAACCTCTATTAATAAATATTGCTTAAAACTATGTAAATGAAATCAAATCCATTTATTTTTCCATTTTGGCTGAACCCTATCTTTTAAGATACAGGCTAATCCTAGTTTAAAAGATAGAGTCTACTATTGCATATTAATGTAAATATTAGTTGCAGATAATGTATACAGTGCAAAGTGCTATGTTTTTAGTGAAATAAATATTTTATTATTATTATTATATTATTATATTTGCCAGAATGTAGGTTTACAATGTATGATCTTCAAACTATACTGGCCCGTTTACATTCTACCATTATAAATGGTGTGCAAATATTTAATTTTAACCCGTAAAATGTTATATAATTAGGTACATTCATACAAATAAAATAAAAATAGACAGTTACAACAATAAGATCTCATGCTTAAGGATATAAAGGAACAAATGAAATGATGTCAAAGTTATACCTATGTCAGTTCAAGAGATAAAGTTTAATAAAATGTCAGATTAAATTGTAATTGATAATGTCATAACGCAAAACGTAAGGTAAGGGGGTTTTCGTGTAGTGTGGCGATTAGGTTGTCACATGAATTGAAACCACGTACCTATTCTACATAACGTACCTATATTAAACATACACAATTAAAAGAATTAATAACAATTAACATTTTAGTCGTGGGGCCTTTTTTTCGTTTCAGTATTTACCTAACAACATTAAACTTAATTTGTGTTTAGGTACTTAGTAACTATAACATAAAGTATGATTGTGTTGAATTCTTGATACCATTGCCTCACGCGTGTCTAGTGACTTATTATCATGGATGGTTTATTTCATGACCATTTTTACGCTAATTATTATATTTGTTTTTTTTTCTATTTTTAGTAAAATTTAAATTTTATTATTTTAACAGACTTTTAACAACTTGTAATGCCCGCTGTATTATTTAGTGTGATAACCTAATCGCCACTCTGTATAATAACGTAACTGTTGACTAACTAATTAATATAACTATGTAGGTATATAGCTAGCTTTATTAATTGACAATTTATTAACTTTTCCTGATAACAATGACAACATGACTAACTTAAAAAGAAAACATCTTCAGCAAACACTTCAAAAACCATACCATAAATTGTTCAAATTAATCGGTACAACACTAATAAATAAATTACACAGCTGAATAATCTACACACTAGTTAATTGCTGCCCTATCGAGCTACAAAATAGCCCTTCTATTGCCGTTATAGTGATGTCAACTTGTCACAATATTGTGTCATGTAAACGTCAGTTTGACGCAAGTAATAAGAACTTGGGACTTCACTATAGGTTTCATAGATTGGTCGATAAGTTTACGAGGTTCTGGGAAGCGTTTAAAAATTGCTTCGAAACTTTGGAATATTACAAGCACAATGTGCTGTAGGTAATATTTATGTCTTGAAACAGTTTCATATTTTCGAGTAAGTAAGTAAGACGTAAAGACCGTCCTTTGTGTCACCGTATGTAAATTTTCTATATTAATATCTGTGATTCGTAGCCTGTAATTATTAAAGAGCATTCTATTCTACGTACTTTCACAGCCTGAAAGGCCCAAACATTCAAAAGTCACCCTGTAAAAGGACCTATGAACCAAAGGAGCACTACTCCGAAGGCCCATTGTTGTATGTTTTGTAGTGATACCTAATCGTATTTTTTTTCTGTTATGTACCTACTTTTCGGTGTACAATAAAGTATATATAAATAAATAATAAATGAGTTGTCACCATGGATATCTATTTCTAAGATTGCTGGTTCACCTGTAATTGACGACTGTATAAGTTCGAAGCTATTTGTTAAGTAATTAAGATTATATTATATACCACAGAATATTATAAGATATATTATATACATGTATGGTATACAGTAAGGTTCTGTGGTATATAATATATCTTAACTACTATACGTAACAATAGCTTCGAACTTACACAGTCGTCAATTACAAGTGAACCAGCAATCTTAGAAATAGATATCCGTGGTGACAACTCATTTATTATTTATTTATAATATACTTTATTCATCATCTGCCGAGCCTTTTCCCAACTATGTTGGGGTCAGCTTCCAGTCTAACCGGATGCAGCTGAATACCAATATTTTACATGAAGCGACTGCCTATCTGACCTCCACAACCCAGTTAATGGGTACCTAATACGATACCCCTTGGTAAGACTGGTTGTCAGACTTTCAGGCTACTGACGACCCGTAACGACTGTCAAAGATCTACGAATGACAGCCGGGACCAACGGCTTAACGTACTTTCCGAGGCACGGAGGGGTCTTGGTATGTGAAAATGGTCACCCATCCACGGACCAACCGCGGCAAGCGTAGCTTAACCTGATGGATCGACCCGTGCGGCTGTTATTACTTATCCACAAGCCCCTCATTATAATATATTTTATTGTACACCGGAAAATACATAACAGAAAAAAATAAGAATAAGTTTCACTACGAAACATGCAATGGGCGGCCTTATTGCTTTCTGCGATCTCTCCCAGATTCTCTTTTTTTTCATTACCTATCCTAATTATAAAACTAAAGGCTCTTGAATTTAGAAAAAAAATAAGTTTTCAAACATTTATGCAGCAATGGAAGGTAGTAATTTCCTTCAAAATCTTCCGGATGGTACTTTTCATTCTTTCTTTGTTTTTACAATAATATTTTCCTTTGCAAAAATCTAGTCGAAAATACAAAATGGCGGAAGGTAAGTCAAAAATATTAAAAACAAAACCAGCTCAATTTCAAATTAAGAAACCCGTATTACAAAACTGTCATGGCTGCCTTATTTGTCTTTATTAGCGCCTGTCGGCACCTAAACGTTGTATTAATAGGCAATTTGCTCAATTATGTCGCGTTTTAACTTTTAAAATGGCGCCTGTTATGTCAAGTCGAAAAATTAAATCGTGCGTTCGTTCATGTTTGTTTTTTTTTGAGTGCTTTGCTATTTTGATATTTTTATTAAATTAAAAGCACTAGAGCGTTGTGTGTCTCAGATAATTTACATTCCATCGCCACTTAATCAGTAATCTATTTTAATGAAATGTACCTATTCTAAGTTGATTTTTGAGTGACCATTTGTGATAAAAAGGTCGTAATAAGTTTTTGGTTGCAATGGAATTTGAACTTTGTTAAGTATGACATTAAGTTAGTTGTTCCCTAACTTGAAAATTATCTTAAATTCCTGTCTCTATAATATCAATCAACTCAGCCTATCGCAGTCCACTGCTGGAGATAAACCTCTCTCAGACTGCGCCACAACACCCTGTCCCCCGTCTTCTGAGGCCTTGATAGGCCCTTCCTCTTTTGTGCCATGCTTCCCTGTTGTGTGCAAGTCTCATCCAGGTCTTCCCCGCGATCTTCTGTAGGTCGTTTACCCACCTGGCTATATTGGTCTGCTAAAGCTGCTACCGCTTCTCGGCAACCATTCCGTTAGGGCTCTGTTCCACCTGCCATCACCACGTCTAGTCAAGTGTCCTGCTCACCTCAATTTCGGAGCCTGCCTCATGCCGGGAAACAGGCCTCCTCTCTTAGATAGAAAGTGAATGGGCTGTAACTACCACGCGGGCCCAATGCTAGGGCACTGGGCCCGCGTGGTAGTTACCCCCGTTTTTTTTTTTTGGATGGGAAATCCTCAAATGATCTCTCCCGCTCTGGGCTGAGCGGAAGGGCGTGTCAGACTTTTACTGACTAAAACCCACCCGTGTTCCTTCAGTTGCCTGTGGTGCCAGGGGCCACGATATCTCTTTCGCACAACCCGCGGCCCTGGCAGGCATCGGCCCTAGGCTCTAACTTTCCGAAGACATTTTGATTATGACGTAGCATGATCAAAATGTCGTCGGAAAATTACAGAAAAGGAACCATTTTGCTTTTTTTCTAATTATTTTACCAATTATGTACATGATTAATGAGGTAATTAAAAAAAAAAATGCTCTTCCGTACATTTTGACTGCGTAAGTATTCCACGTTTTCCAAGTTTTTTTTTTGATAGCCGTAGAATAATTTCTACGCTAGGGGGTCTAGAATCATGTGCTGAATTCATGGTTACAGTTTGTGCGTCGATGTCCCAGCCACCCTGTATATAAACAGACAAGAAAAACAACAGAAAAATAGGTACACACGGCTTCACATCAAGCTACACATTTCCAGTTTTAGCTAACCTTGCATTGTATAGGTTTTTCGTACAATCAGAAGTCAGCTTTTACTGGTTATGTATAGCTTGATGTGTAGTCGTGTGTACAGAAGTGATTCTTATTTCATAAGAAATCTCTTCCAGCATACCTGCGATAGGACAATAGACAGAGAGATGTAGACAGCGTGTGAAAGAGTAAAGAAGACAAAAAAATAATACAAAAAATCTAAAACAATTCACTTAATAAAACTAAATAAATTTAATGAGAATATGCTTACATACATGCAAATAAACCTACATCCGTATACTTCTAAAATAAATATCACTAGAATAATCTCAAAATAATAAATACATACACAACTAAGTATGATGAAGTATTTATGTCAAAACTACAACTAGGTGATATTAAAAACTTAGGTACTATTAAATTCATTAATTCACGTTACTAACTGTTAATCATGTCAACATATTTACTTACATAGTAAATAAATCCTTTTAGTAAATAATAAAAGGCTACCCGAAATCATTAAACGCCATAATGAGATACAAAACTTTGAAGCCATAACATAATAATCTGTAATAGCGCTTCAAGCCGCTTTATTGCACAATAAAGCCGTTCCAAATTCAAATTTCGTTTCCTAGAATCTGTAATAGGAACGTGGAACAGGGTATTATAATGTTTACTGTTTATTTATTTTTCCGTGGAAAGGGTGATTTTATTTCGAAAAAAAGAGGTTTTATAGTGATTTGATTACTTTAAGCTTTTGCAGTCATTTGTCTAATGGGGGTGTTGGTTTTACCTATCTTATTTAAATGGTTTAATTAGTAACATCCCCAGATTCAGCAGGTGCCAATTTTACTCCAGGACGATCATTTTGAAGATACTTTTAAAAGAAATATTTTTAAATGCTCCATTACCGCTGCAGTAGCTTACTTAATGCATACCTACAGAGTGGCAGGGATACGCGCAACCTGTTACTATGGATTCAGTACATGATTCTGAACACCTTTAGTTCCTTCAGTTAGTTATTGAAAAAAGAAAATTTGAGCCCTACATTTTAGCGCGCAGGTTTTATGAAAGAGTGTTTTTTTTTTTTGATAACCGTCTATATATTTCTACGCTAGGGGGTTTAATAGAATCATGTGCTGAATTCATGGTAACGGTTTGCGCGTCGATGTCTCTGCCGCCATCATCATCACCATCTGCCGTCTATAGACAATCTAGATAGTTTCTGTAATTTTAATTAATTATTTTTTAGCTTGAATAAGTACGTATAGTTTTTTATTATATTTGTTGGTATATTGGCGTCAAATCAAATTATTTGCCATAATAATATGTCAGTTAGCCTGACATATGGCAAATAATTTGATTTTATGTTCTGGTCTTGTAATGTTAATTACTGAACATAGGTACCTAGTATTGTATACAATCAAGTATTTTATAACTGAACAGACAGCTGTGCTGCTGGGGAGTTTGTTGCGCCACTTCTTCCCAGCGATAGCACTAGGAAGTGGTGAAGGGCGGGCGTTTTTGGGGGACTGTCTTTTGTAATTTTGACGTTCAAAAAGTGCTGATTCTCAGCCTAATTTGAATAAATTACTTTTGATTTTGATTGATTTTTAACATATATTTTTTTCCGTTAACTGAATATTGTATGAACTTAATCGAGGTAACAGGAGTATGTAAGGATCGTAGAAGGTCGCGTTCTGTTGTTTCTGCTTACACCCATGGGATGAACGCGTGTGTTTATCATTTCCTATTATGTTGTTTTACACTTACCGTAGGTCAGTGCCAGCCTTAAAAATAATAATAAACAATTTCAATCAATTAAGATATAGGCACATTAGACTGTATATTTCATCATGCTTACTTCCTTCGGAACTTTGATACAGTCATCCAAATACAAATCGGAACATACCTACATTTCGCGTCCACAAAACCAAGCCGCCTAATAAAATAATAAAAGTAACAAAAACAAAAACCCTCAGTAACAAATCGATACATTTATTCAACCTATTTTTACAATCCCTCTCTTAATTAGTTAAAAACTCAAAAGCAAACGTTCTAATAGTATATCTATCACCACAAAAGGTACAACCATAAACTATAAACTCGCAACAAACGCTTCACGCCTCACAAAATTAAAAATCGAACAAAAAAGGCTGGCAACAAACGATAAATGTCACAGGGCATAAATAACAAACGAAGAATATCGTCGTAAAATACAATAAAACTTCATTAAACTACTGTGCGTAGGAGGTTTGAAATTAATGATGTTTTTATAAGAAATGATGGCAAAGTTAGAGATTTTGCATAAGTAACTGGTAGGTAGGTAGCATTTTCGTTGATTAAAACCCCTATTACACGAGGTACACGATATTCTGGGCCCACTATTCGTGATGTGTTTTTATCGTGTTATGTTGTATATGTGTTTTATAGCGACCTTTACTCTCTTTGTCCTTCATCCCGATTTACAGGTCCAAAATTGTCTGTTAAAGGATCATATTTTGTGCATTTATGTCATCGTGCTATAATTCTTGTATCTATTTATTTGTATCTATTTAGATTATAAATATGTGCACCTTTGTGTAGAGAGAAAAGTAAAAATAAAGATATTATACAACTTTACTATACATAGTTTTAACTAATTATTTAGCATAAGTACCCAAGCACGCTTCTAAAACCAACCATTGTTACAATTTCGTCCAACGGTTCCTCTGAACCATGCAAATTTATTTTATTACATTCTAAAGCACCAAGGGATACCGTCACAAAGAAAGTACAAGCGTTATACAAAGAGAGAAAGAATACTTAGCGCCATGCGCCAACGAAGACTCCCGAACACTCACGGAGAAAGCCGAACCCCGTCGGTCCCTTTGTAAATCTATTTAGGCTAGTCCATCATTTTTTATTAGCAAAATGACAATCAAAATGAGTCGGCTCTTTGCCATTTTTTTTTCTCAATAATGTTACCCTATTCATCTTTTGTTACGGGGAGGTCTAATAGAACCTTTGCAATTTTTTTTGAGCTTGCAACACAGGTGAAGTGTTCAAAAGGGGTTGCCAATTTATTTCATGTTACTGATATTTTTCTTTGTATGCTGTGTTAATATTGTGATTTTTTTGGGATTATGCTCTTAAGTAGATATTTTATAGTTTAGCAATGACGATTAGAATTTAAGAAATTAATTTGTATGTTTTTCTGGTATATTTTTTTATAATGATGTCATCTTTATCAGAAATGATGTTTTTTGAAATTAAAGAAAATTATTTAATAAATTTGTTGTTTTATTTTCATCATCTGCCTTACCTTTTCCCAAATGAAGTATCTATTTACATACATAGAGCCAGTCGCTCTCGTAAATACATACTCTATTTGGTACTGAGCTACACAACCCAGTTACTGGGTAACAAGATACACTGAGACTGGTTGTCTCGTCGTTTTAATATGTGGTTAAGCGATTGACTGCTACGCTGCGTGTCGCTGGTTCGATTCCCGCACGGTACAAATATTTGTATGACCTACAATTAGTTGTTCCAGGTCTGGCTGTTTGTGTATGTGAGTTTATATGTCTGTAAACGCAACCACGACACAGGAGAAATTCCTAGTGTGGGGCAACGTTTAAAAAAAAAAAAATTTGCTTAAACTTACCCATCAATACTTTCACCCGAAATAACCCGGTGTTTATAAGTAAGAAAACAACACCAATGTCCAGGGTTCGAACCCCAGGTCATGTAAAGTGTTATTGGGCTATTAAATCAGGCAAAGTGTTATTGGAATTTCTCAGTAGCAGCCTGGACTCCAACGACCTTGTGAAGGCTGCAGGAACCCGTTGGATGCGGGAAGCACAGAGCCGGAGGAGGTGGAGGTGCTTGGGGAGTGGGACCAACAATGGACGTCTTTAGACTGAAATGATGAGCCTGGACTCTGAAGTATGTATTTGTGCTAGGTTGAAGGCGCCAGGCTCGCCCCATCTTTTGAAAAGTGACTGCACTATACATATCTGCCGTATCCTTCGAGCAATAGAGGCGTGATGTTATGTAAATTACAAATAATCATGAAGGTTGTATCTCTCTCCGTTCAGCTCCGCATGCTTTAGCTATTGGCTACACCTGCTGCATCAAAACGGTGAAGGAAAAGATCGTGAGGAAACCGGCATGTCCTAGAACCAAAAAAATCAAAGACATGTGACATCTCCAACCCGCGCTGGGCCCGCGTGGTGCATTACAGCTCACTCCCTCCCTCCCAAAAAGCCCCCCTCAAAAAGAGAGAAGGAATGAGTCTCAGCAGTGGGAACATTATAAGCTGTTAATGGTATTAAACTGCAAACAACATGCTCAATCATTGCGCTTCTCTGTCCGCTCTGACCCATAATAAAACTGTTACGTAAAACCCATGGCATGGTAAATCTCACCGCCTAATAGTATCCGTTAACCAATTTACTTAACCCATCATGTATGCACGCAAACAATTTCAACGATCATCACAATCAGATGCGACCGTTTAGGTTATATGCGTGCGCGCAATTGATACAGTCAACCCTTGAAGCGCGAAAACCACCCTTACTGCTTCAACATAGAGACGTTGTCAATTACCATGGACGTTCGGTTGAGTGTAGGTTACATGACCGTGATTGTATGGCATGGATTTAAATGGGTAATGGACAGTAAAGTGCTGTCAAGTTTACGGTAATCTGTGGGAAATTGGCGTTACGTTTTTTTTATTGGTTGGGCAAAAGAATATTTTTGTACAGCCTATGTTGAAACTCCGTTAAGATGAATTCGTTTATGACTTTCAAAAAGCTTTAATTTTTAACATACATTAACGTGGAGTAAAGTTATGCCATCCTTAAACCTCAAAAATCGTACAGACGCAGCAGGTCAACCTACCCGAAACTGTAAAATTTTCCAAATCAACCTTGAACCTTAATGCTTTAGCAATAAAGTTGAAAATCTATTAAATAAATTTGACAGATTGTAGTAGCTTGATGTGCTGGCGTCTGTACTTTTAATCAAAATCAAGTCATTTATCAAGTGAAGTAAAACTAAGCTGAGAATCAGAACTTTTGAACGTCAAAGTTACATTAGAAAATCCCCGAAATCTGCCGCCCTTCACCACTAACTAGCGCTTTTTTTTTATTAGCCTCTGCGGTCCCACTCCTGGGAAAAGTCCTCCCTCCACTCCTTCCATCTCTCGCGAGCCCGCGCGTCCTCCTTCCAGTTTTGACAGAACCTACCCAGCTCGTCCCGCCATCTCCCCCGCCTCGCTGTCTCAGGGCACCAATACTGTGCTATTTGGGCCCACAGTTTGTCCGGCATGCGGCAGACAGGTCCTGCCTAGTCCCGTTTGAGTTGGGAATGTGCTATAGCTGGGAATAAAAAGTAGCACAACAAACTCCCCAGCAGCACAGCTGTCTGTTATATTAAATCTAAAGCTCATAATTGTGGTTGTAACTTGACTCTGCATTCATTTATATTTTTGGCTTTGCCCTCTAGAGCAAAACCCTTTTAAAATTCTCATCTATTCTCATCAAGCATTCAGACAGATACCTGCAATTTAGGGAGCACAAGCTTTCCCTTTGAAGGATAAAATCAGGAATTAAATTATCCGGAAAAGAACAGGAGTTACCGACATAGCTTGCAGAGTAAGCAAACTGAAGTGGCAGTGGGCTGGCCATGTTTGTCGAAGGATCGATGGCCGGTGGAGTAGACGAGTCCTGGAGTGGAGACCGCGTATCGGCGTAGCGTAGCGTAGCGTAGCGTAGTGAGTAAGCGTAGTGTGGGACGCCCCCCCAGATAGATGGACGAACGACCAAAGAAGGTGGCAGGGACGGACTGGATGCGGAAGGCGGAGGACAAGGTATTGTGAGTTGATTGTTGACTGATTTGGTTGGTTTCCCTACAACAAGTTCAAAATTCAAAAATCAATTCGAAACTCGTATTTTTTTATCGAATTCTAAACTGCTTTTGTTTATTTTACAAGCTTTTTTTATGTACCTACTCCATGTCATTCTCTTTGTCCATGCAAACCATTTTTTCTTTAATCATTTATCAACTTTACTCAGGCAGAAAACTATTGTTGATAATATTAGTAGGTAAGCAGATAAATATGAAGTTTGGAAGAAGAAAATAATAACAAGTCATTGACAGCGACTTTTTGTCAAACAAAATGATGAAGAAAGGCTATCTACTGCACGGTTTTCTATAGTCAGCTTTAAAAGCTTGCTTGTCCAGTTTGCAATAGAGTATTTTGTTTTTAATGGTAGTGTTATGGAAAACTTATTATTTGACATTTCTATACTTACTTACAACATTACGTAAGTAATACATAGGAATTTGAAAAAAAAAATTGGTTTGTACTCCTTTAGGGCTTAAGTACTTAGTCAGGTACCCAAGTCTAGTGGGTTGATAAAAATAAAAGTAAATTCGAAAACGAACAAAATGCGATAGCTACAGACATTGGCGATTTAGTATCATCGTCATTCGAAAGACGTCCACTGCTCGACATAATTATACCTCCCCAAACTCCCCACATCGACCATTCCTGTTCTTCCAGCACCTTAATTGCGACACACTTTCAAACATAATCTGAAACATTTTGAAGGATATTACTAGTCCATTGCTTCATATATTCAAAAACATCAATGAATGTTGTTGAACTGTCAAAATGACAGCGATTGTGCTACTGTGTGTATTACGCAATTAAGCCGCTGCATCCAGCTGATTCCCGCCGTCTTTTATAGATCAAGTCGTTTGTCTTTATAAAGTATAACATTAATATTTATTTTATGACCTTAACGATGTAGGCAGGTACCTATTTAAGTAAACCATTATATAAATATTTGATAATAGTCTATCAAAGACAAGTGGGTGGCCCTATTCCAGCGGAAATGCACAATTTAATATCGATGATAATTTAAAAAAGATCAACCAGGCTAAACTGGCGCTAACATGCCATTTTACAGATTATACAAACCTAAAAAAAAAACAAAGAACCCGCCAAGCAAAGGCACCGCGCGTTCAGCCGAAAAAAAACTAAATTAACACGAAATTTTCAATAATTAAAACTCACCTTGTTAGTGGGACTTCGATGTTTTTATAACTTAACCATTTTATCCCTGCATTCTATTAAAAACCTTTTAATTTCAAGTCGTTTTTAACACACCGGTATAGAGTCGAGAATACTTTAGCAATGTTCATCTGTGTGGACATGTTATTTTTGTATTTATTTCGAAATGTGCCGAAGTAAATTGCGTTTCAAATTTTATTGTTTATTTGATTGTCCCTTTGGCTGTATGGAGATATACTTTTGCTACCAGCTACCAGCCTTTTAAAAGTAAAGTTCGTAAATCTTTGGCTGTATATAAAATGACTGTTTCTATTAAGAACCGGTGATAAACTGGAATGATTTTTGTATTAATTAATAAAGAAATAAATGTATTGTTATTAAAAATAGTCATAAACTCATAGGCTTGTTTTATTACCTACTGTATTAATTAAATTTATTTTATGTTGTCGTAAGATATGTCTTTTATCAGAATAGAAGTCTTGTAGATAAATGGGATAAAATGATACATGTTCTTGCAATTGATAAAAATCCATGAATTTGAGATAATTATCAAGTTATGGAACAACAAACTGAATGACACACTCAACAAAGTTCAAATTTCATTGCAAACATAAACTTTTTAGGACCTTTTGTTACAAATGGTCATTCAAAAATCAACTTAGAATACATTAAACAAAAGTAGCTATCTGATTAAGTGGCAATGGAATGTAAATTATCTGATAATACGAATATTGCTATAGTTCAAGAATTTCAATGCATTATTACACTTTCAAACTCAAACTCGAAAATTTATAGTCAAAGCATTTATTTCGACTAAATTTATAACAGACACTTTCGAATGCTTGAGAGTCATTCATGAATGATTAATTTGTCAAAGGAGTCATTTAGAAAAATGAAGCTAGTTGCCCAATCCAAACCGTAGTAGGTTCCTATGAAAAAGAACGGACAAGAAACTCCATGGACACTTTTAAATCAAAATGGTTACTAAATTCCCGAATCTTTTAATTGGCAGTGCAGGCACCTACTTCGCCTATATTATTGAGAGTACCTCCCACATTCAAACTTACAAACTTTGGGGTTTATTCATAAACGATGACTAAAGTTAAGTAACGTTTAAACGTCAAAAATGTATGGTTAAACAGTCGCTAATCACTGCTTAACTTTAAGCAACGTTTATGAATAAAGGGGATTACCTCTTTCCTCTTTCCTCTAAACGATCCAGTAGTGTGGTATTGAGTTAAGACTAGATTCGGTAGGTATCCAGAATAGTCAATTGATAGTAAGGATTGAAAAAAACATTCAAAAACTTGCACATATTTTTTTTATCAGACATTTGAAGTAGAAATTCTGAAAAAAAAAAAACTAGGTAGGTATATGAAATTGTAGATAATTGAGCATTTAATAATAATCATTTAAAATCGCGAAATGCAATATTTTCACCCAACTTTACAAAACTTCCTATATCTCGGAAACTAAATGCCGAGAAGGACCCTTTTTGCTTGGACGCCCACATAATATATTATTAGTATAAATGTGTAGAAAAACGATAAAGTAGCCAAGTTGATTTTAGAATTATCAGCTTGCAGATAATGTTTCCCACAGCTAGGACACAGGCCTTCTCTCTGTGAGAGGGAGTGGGCCATAATTCACCATGCGGAACCAGCGTTGTTTGGAAGTTGACTTTGACATTCTATATTTCCGAAAAAAAACACATCATCTGCATCCTTTTCCCAATTATGTTGGGGTCGCCTTCCAGTCTAACCGGATGCAGCTGAATACCAGTATTTTACATGGAGCGACTGCCTATCTGACCTCCACAACCCAGTTACTGGGTAATGAGATACCCCTTGGTAAGACTGGTTGTCAGACGTTCGGGCTTCTGACGATCCATAACGACTGTCAAAGATCTATGAATGACAGCCGGAACCAACGGCTTAACGTGCTTTCCGAGGCATGGCGGGGTCTTGGTATATGAAGATGGTCACTCATCCACGGACCAACCGCGGAAATCGTAGCTTAACCTGATCGATCGACCCGTGCGGCTGTTATTACTTAGCCACAAGCCCCAACAAATTAAAAAAACACAACAAATTCAAAATTTGAAACAGAGAACATAATGCATTTTGAATATTATTCTTAAAAAAAAAACTTGGCAAAATGAAGTAGCTGACTCCGACATGTCATCGAAAAGTGCATTCTCATTGACTAATGTATTTTGATAAAAAATCCGAAATTTGTCGCGTCATCATACCGGTATAGTGGCTGACTATGATGTCTTTGTTAATTTCGTGTCAAAATATTGGTAATAGTGAGGATATTTTTGATTTATTGGTTATCTTAGTAATGTTTATTTTAAAGGCTTAACTTTTGTGGGAAAGATTGATGATGGTAAAGTAGTAGTGAAGATGTTACAAGCTGTTTCTTTCATAGCTAAAGGGGGAACCATAATACTTAAAGATATACTTTTAAACCAAGTCAAGCGGAATTATGAAAAGAAAAAAAAATGTAGTTTCTTAGTAAATTTAAATCTTAAGGCCAATTCTCGTAATTTAAAACGTTCAAAATCTAGTCGCAGTCTCATCTCGGCGACTAAAAAATGTCAAAAACTTGTCAAAATGTAGGGAAATTAGAGGTATTTTTGACAGATTGAGACAGATCAGACTGTGAACGTTCTTAAAATTACGAGAATTGGCCCTCTGACCTCGTTTTGTTAAACATAATAGAAACAGATTTTGATACCATAGGTCTTTGTCTTAGGTATATGTACAGACGCCAGCAGGTCAAGCTACCCGAAACTGTCAAATTTTCCCAATCAACCTTGAATCTTAATGCTTTAACGATAAAGTTGAACATCTATTTAAGAATTTTGACAGATTGTAGTAGCTTGATGTGCTGGCGTCTGTACATAATCATAACTTCTGGAATCACCATACCACATAGTCCATTGCCATTAAATCTAAAATTTTCTTGACGTCTGTCTTAACCATTTGTATGACCTAGAAAAAAAAAAAAAAAAAAAACTTAAAATTGTGTCATTAATTACGCTAATACTTTAATTTTTGGAGATAAATAAATAAATAAATTCTTTATTGGCATATACACAGATAACAGAAAAATGTAGGTAAGAGTTCGGTTACATAATTATGTGTATTCCAGGAGCGTGTGACCTCTTCCAGTTAAGTTACAACTAAGCAGGTTTTATGTAGCAAAGGAATAAAATTACATTAAGTAAATACTGGAAAATGTGGACAAATTTGGGGGAGAACTTTGCCCAGCAGTAGGAAAACATAGTTTAACTGAAAACAAAGTAAACACTAACTTAAAATGAAGTTCTAAGCAAAATTAGAAGTGTGTTCGGAAACACATACTCAGGGAGAGAATCGAGGTGGGACCCGTTGAGGTACAGCGGCTCGAGGCCTGTCGGGGGAGCGGTGAATGCTTATGTGAATCCCACATCCCAGGCCATAGGCAGAGGTGGAACACCGCGGTGGTTTTAGCCTGTAAGAGTCCGGTATACCCCTCTGTTACCCCTGAAGTGTATGAATATAATATGTGTGTTCCTTTACTTTAGTAAGTAAGTACACTCCTTTATAACTATCATGTATCATGTATGCTGAGTTCGCACTATACCTCCTCAGTGCTTATTTTATAATTATTCAGTCATTAAATAGTACTAAACAGATGTGGTTGTTTCCTTGAAACCACCCCTTAGGGACCCCAACATTACATGGCGACCCTGCTTCGGGACTCTGCCAAGGGGATTTTTAGTAGTTGATCAGAGTTTCAGTTATTCCAGCATAATTAGCACAATGGAATAATAATGTGTCGGTCAACTGTGAAAAAAGAAGAGGTTTTCCTCAGCCAAAACGCGGCTGGAGGCAATAATGACGCCACGTTGAAAGAAATCGGAAGCCACGTGGAACAGCTTAGCATTGCGATCTACATTGTGCTGGCCATTATTGGAATCTTGGCAGTTTATGTTGGCCTGCGGATGTACAGGAGCTGTCACCGCACATGGATTCAGCAAGAAATTGGGATGAGTACCATGCAGAGAATTAGATCATCCATCAGAGGACGCACAGAAGGTACCGAGAATCAGTAAAAATCCTGTGAATAGTGAAAGTGTTGTGTATTTTTTCATCTTTTCGTAAAAATAACAGTAAGTGAACTACCCCCACGATCGAGGAAGTCCATGAGGATTTCCACCGCGCAAGTGAAAGGGAGACACCGTGCATAGTTTGCCATTTTTACACTAATTAGGCATACATATCGTCATGAAAGCATAGATGCAGTACTTGTACCAAAACTGGCCAGCAGTTAGTTCCTTTCAACTCCTACAAAAATGTATAACAAAAATAAAAACGAAAATTACAAAATGTCTAACACACCGTGCAACTGTCAAACTTGCAATTTTTTTTTTCTCCGCCTTTGTCATACGAAATTACTTTCAAAAAGAAATGGCACATTTACCTGACGACCGACAAAGAATGTCGGACGTGCGGAATCTATTTAAATTGTACCGTGTAGTCTTATTATTTTATGATTTACTGGACATATCCTATTTTTCTTGCGCGAAATTAGGCCGAAGATAATGGAATGTCACGCCTATTTCGAGTGTAATATTGCGTTTGATGGTCTCCCAAGTAGAATTGTCGCATGATACAGATAAAAACGTAATTAAAATCAACCAAAAAATACGACTTTCATTGAGCGGAGGTATATTGCTGTAGATTTAGAATTCACCAAGCTAGTATTAGGTCATTCTATGTGATAACAAAAGCCTTCGTAAATGCACTAAATTAAATGGTCCGTTGTATCTTTTAGTTTTTTTTTTTTTGTGTTTGTTTAATTTGTAATTGCATAAAATTAATTAAGTAAAGTCCTTAACCCTAATTAGTTTCGGGTTCTTAATCTGATATGCAATAACTTCAAACTTGGGTTCAAATAACTTAGACATAACATTTCATCGAACTAACACTAATATTGTAGGTATACTATATACAATTATATACAAGTATCTAATTAATAAAAATATAGAAAAAGGCAGGAGCTCATTGGGCATCAAAAAATTCGTCCGCATCACTGTCAATGGGATAGGTGCCCAAAAGGCTGGCAGCATTGCCACGTTGGATGGCAATGCTGATTCTTTGGGCTAAAAATAGGCCAGCCTTCTGGTTTGACAAGGTTGCTAAGAAAAAAATACATATCACGAAAATAGTAGGACAGGATAAATGAAAGGTCATGTCCAGTTCCTACTACCACGATTTCAGGTTTTGAGAAAATCTCCACAGGTGGAGCTTCTCGGATGGTGCCCTGCAGACCACGGCCCACCTTTTATCTTGTGCACTAATCTGTACGCGTGAAGATCTGTCGTGTTAGCGTTGCTGAGTTCTAGGCCACCAGGAAATTTAACTGAATATTTACTAACGACACGCTGAGAGAAGAACTCTCCAAATTGCCCATTATCATTAGTCAAAAACATCAATATTTTCGTCCACATCTCCCTTTGATGTGAAACGGTATATTTTTTCTCAAAACCCTTCAAATCAACTGTAAACTTCATCATTGTAAGACCCAAATCGGATTGTATGCACCGGCGGTTCCTCTATTTAGTACAGGGTTGAATGACCATGTATTATGGATTTATTTAAAAAAAATAACAAAGGGAACAATGTTGGAGACGGCTACTGTGTATAATATCTTTATACTGTTGTAATGTTTTTTTGTAAAAGAATGGAGGAATGTCGGATTTTGATGTGGTTATGGTTGTAATTAAGTATTTTCTGGACATATTATGATACTGATTTTACCGCACCAGCCCTGGGGGCCTACTCCGAAGTAGTATCGGCCGAATGTTCGGCCGTTTCCTGCTACGAAGTTACTATTTAGTTCAGTCGGTTCCGATCCTACACTCCTACACTCTTTCGAATATTGACTATGGTCCCGACCCAACTGAGCCGATCCTAACTATTTTCGCATTTTTCAATAGTACTCGGTCCAGTCATGTGTCGGTCCGATCCGAACATTCGCACTTTGCACTTCGGAGTAGACCCCCTGATTCTGATCCAGCAGAGAATCAAGTCATTAAAGCTCACAGAATAAGCAAGCTGAAGTCGCAATGGCGTGGCCGATGGCCGTAGAACCGATGACCGTTGAAGTAGACGTGTTCTTCAGTGGAGATTGCGAATCTGCAAACAGGCATCTTCATGGCACGGTCGTTCCATCATAGACCTCATTCATCACTTTAAATCAGGCGAGGTCAACAGTAGGCCTATTCAGCAATGTAAAATAAAAACAAACGTAAAGTAGTACGCCCTCAGGCTAGGTGGAACAACGATCTTGGCAGGGCTGGTAGCAACTGGATGAGAGTTGCCGAGAATCAAGCTGAATGACTTGCAATTATTGAGACCTATGTCCAGCAGTGGACTGCTGTAGGTTGATGACGCCCTGATGAAATAGTCACTGGTCATATTGTCTAATGGTTTTCGTTATTTTATGCTGGGAGATTCTTCTGGCTTCGGCAGGAATAGACCAGAACGAGATAAGGTATCCACAAAATTCATTATGATTTCTAATGCGTTTTGAACTTCCAAATAAATAGCCACTGTTCCAATCTACTTAGGCTTTCAGTCTCGGTTGTCGCTAGATAACATAATTTTGCTTGAAGCAACTGCCCATCTGACCTCCACAACCCGATTACTGGGTAACACGATACCCCTTGGTAAAACTGGATTGTCAGACTTTTGGGGCTCCTGGCTACCCGTAACGAAGAAAGAAGAAAGAAAGAAAGCAAGAAAAAAGTTTATTTGGACACAGTTCGTGAAACACAAAATACAAAATTAACGACTGTCAAAGATCTACGAATGACAGTCGGGACCAACGGCTAAGCGTGCTTTCCAAGGCACGAAGGGGTCTCCATATGTAATGGATGGTCACCCAACCACACGACCATTACATCACATCGATCCGTGCGGATGTAAATAATAATAATAATAATATCCCTGGACATTTCGCACAGCACCATTTGTCCCAAGCTAAGCAACCTAATGCTTGTGTTATGGTAACAAGATGGCTGATAAACTACTTATATACAATTTTTTTTTTTGTAAATACGTACATATTATAGATAGATAAACACCCAGACTCGGAACAAATACATGTAGGTCATACAAATATTTGTTCCGTGCGGGAATCGAACCCGCGACACGCAGCGCAGCAGTCAATCGCTTAACCTCTGCGCCAACCGTGCCGTCATGATGTTATCATGTAGCCACGAGACCCTCCAAGACATAAGTTATGTATGTAAGTATATCAATTCTACCTCGACTCGCCCACATCCCAACCTTATCCCAGAACGAAATATATAACCTAAACAAAAAGTACAACCTAAATATATAAGGCTAGTAACGATTTCAATACATAATATAATAGTTTTGGTTCGCGTGTCGCCCGGCCGGCGGGTAGGCACATAATTGTATGTAATCTCAATGTATCGGGGATAATGTGATCTGCGTCTGCGCTGCTATAATGACAGGCCGGCGTAGCACGCATGCGCGGAACACACGACGCCATTTTGGAACCGTGTTTCTTTGAATGGGAAACGATATCTTAGTATGAAAAGTGGGGTAAGAGATACAGGTGTTTGCCTTACAATTTAATATGAAAAGCCTTACACTAGATGTACCGATGAGTTCCTGAAGGTCGCAAGCATCCGTTGGATGTGGGATAGACAGGGTCGGTCGATGTGGCGATGCTTGGAGGAAGGTCTCCTATAATGTCTGTCAGCTGGATAATGATGATGTGAAATGTTTAAGGTGGACTCAGCACCAGAACTAGCTAGTGAAGTACTATTTTATAATATCATAAAAATATGTATGTTTAGGTTAAGGTTATCTATGGGCCTGTGTCGCCTGAAATAAATCAATAATAAATACATAACAAAAAAAAAAAAAATTGCATATAAGTAGTTTATCAGCCATCTTGTTACCATAACACAAGCATTAGGTTGCTTAGCTTGGGACAAATGGTGCTGTGTGAAATGTCCAGGGATATTATTATTATTATTATAACAAATTAATCAACTTATAATGTTTCCTCTGATGGGACACAGGCCTCCTCTCATAGAGAAGGAGTGGGCTGTAATCTACCACGCGGGCCCAGTGCGGGTTGATAATGTCACATGTCTTTGAAAGTTTGGTTCTAGGATATGCCGGTTACAACACGATGTTTTCCTTCACCGTTTTAAGAGCAGTGGTGATGAAATTGTTTACACAAAGTAAATGGCCAGGCTCAGCTGGCCGCTTCATATAAAATTTCTTGAATTCGCTCCACTACTAAAAAGTTTGAGTTTCAGAAAAAAAATATCGTTAAGAGTCAATGTTCTCTTAACGATATTTTTTTTTCTATATATTTTTTTTATTTTTATTTATATATTATGAGTTCATCAGTAAGTCAATAAACAATATAAAAATAATTAAGAAAGGGTTTTTTATACGTTAACACCCAAGTTACATAATGGATTTGCTGGTCAGACACGCAAGCATAATTTCTTTTGAATTTCATTGGATTTAAAGTTGGTATTTCGTTCATAAAATGCACAGTTTGTTAACTATAAAAAGTGGACTGAAGAAAGAAAGAAAGAAAATACGTTTATTTGCAGCATGTGGACGTTTCAGTAGTTTTTGCGTGAAAGAGTAACAAACATCCATCAATCCATCCATCCATAGAAACTTTCACGTTTATAATATTACTAGCTGCGCCCCGCGGTTTCACCCGCATAACTTTCGATCCCGTGGTAATTTCGGGATAAAAAGTATCCTATGTGTTATTCCTGGTTATAAACTACATGTGTGCCAAATTTCATCCAAATCCGTTCAGTAGTTTTTGCGTGAAAGAGTAACAAACATCCATACATCCATACAAACTTTCGCATTTATAATATTAGTAGGATTAGGACTACTCCAAGGAACACAACATCTTTGTTATTGAACAAGAAAATAACCCTGAAAATAATAATAATAATATCCCTGGACATTTCACACACAGCACCATTTGTCCCAAGCTAAGCAACCTAATGCTTGTGTTATGGTAACAAGATGGCTGATAAACTACTTATATACAATTTTTTTTTTGTAAATACATTCATATTATAGATAGAAAAACACCCAGACTCGGAACAAATACATGTAGGTCATACAAATATTTGTTCCGTGCGGGAATCGAACCCGCGACACGCAGCGCAGCAGTCAATCGCTTAACCACTGCGCCAACCGTGCCGAAAATAAAATAAACCCCAGCAGATCTTCGCCCCGTGTGTATCGATGCTCGTCAGAGACGTAAAAACAATCGCGTTTCCTCCCGCAGACGTGATTGAAGTTGTCTATTTGTGTACCGTCAGCAGAACACGCTGGGGAACCGTCACGGAGGGTCGAATTTTGTTTTAAAGAACAACACAACCGATTGTAAACCCCGTTGGAGGTGTACCTAGGAGCGGTGAATCAAATCAAATCGAATCCATTTATTTGCCAGAATGTAGGTTTACAATGGCGCCGATTCCCTTGTTCACAAACTAAACTAAATTTAAGTTCAGTGCATCTTTTTCTTTCTATTTCATTAAGAAAACGACAGAAGATAAATATTAGTTTAGTCCTGTCAAATTAGTCAGCGCCTGACGGAAATTGACGTATTTTTAGTAGCCATGTTTTTAATCACGTCTAATTTGTCTATGGAGTATCTTAATTTGACAGGACTAAACTAATATTTATCTTCTGTCCCTTTCTTAATGAAATAGAAAGAAAAAGATGCACTGGACTTAAATTTAGTTTAGTTTGTGAACAAGGAAATCGGCGCCAATGTATGATCTTAAAACTATAATGCCCCTTTACACTCTACAATTACATATGGTGTGCACATATTTAATTATAACCTGCACAATTTTATTAATATAATTAGGTACATTCATAAAAATAAAGTCAAAATAGACAGCAACAACATTAATATCTCATACCTATGTCAGTTCAAGAGATAAAGTTTAATAAAATGACAGATTAATGCAAATGCAAATCCCGCACCCCCGGCCATAGGCAGAGGTAGAACACCGCGGTGGTTTTAGCTGGTAAGAGTACCCCTCGTTCACCCCCACGATGGAGGAAGTCCATGAGGATTTCCACCGCGCAACAAAAAAAAAGGCAGAGGTGTAGTACACCCACATTTCGCCAGTTATGTTTAAGTTTCATGTAATAGAGGGTTAGCCTATTGCCGTCAACCTGGCTCAAATCGAGACTCCAAGCTGCTATTAAAACATTCCTGAGAAAAACCCAAAAAACACTTTGCCCGATCCGGGAATCGAAACCAGGATCTCATGCTCTGCAGCAGCGCTTGCGACCACTAAACCAATGAGGCAGTCGATAAAAAAAAATCATGAAAAATAAATAAAACAATGTGTAACTACTTATTTCAGAAACTTTATGACCTTTCAGAATTAAAATTACCGCTTTAAACTAGAAAATCAAATTTTCAATGCTTGTTTGTTCTTGCTATCGGTACATAGGGACCATGGCGCCGCCGTTGCTTTCAACGGAGGAGTGTTTCCATCTCCCTCATACATCCACCATCTCTTTCTAACGCAATGACACTGACTCTCACTTTTTAGATCTTGAAGTGGAAATTGAAGCTTTTTGTCAGTTTTAGGAAATAAGGAAATCGAAAAGTGTGTTAGTTTCGTTTGTTTACAGGTTTGTTTGTTTGTAATCGAAAAGTGTGTTAGTTTTGTTTGTTTAGTGGTTCGTTTGTCTAGTGGTCACAAGCGTGACTGATGAGCGTTAGGGTTCAGGGTTTGATCCGGTGATACCCAAGAGCAAGTGTTGTGGTTATTAAAAATGTCAACGCACAGCCTAAACCGCTGGCTTTAGAAGCATGCGAAAGTGAGCACTAAGCGCCGATTTTTGATCCGTAGTTAAACTCAACGAATTGTTAAAATTACTAACTAATGGTTAAATTTTTGGAAAATGTGTTTTTGATAAATTTTTAGTTTATCTAATGATATAATATCATTGCTAATGTTCAAATAATTAACTACTAGTTAAAAAAATAATCATTAAAGTTGATCAAAAAACACACACAATGATTTTATATTTCATACCACTCGAAGCCAACATGGTTAATTTCCCAATGAGAACAGTTGGGCATCAAACACAAACTCAAACCATTTATTTCAATAATTAAACGACTTTTGGTTTGTCAAAATTAAATATAGTCAGTCAGTTAGTCAGAAAGTTGAAGCTAGTTCCATCCACCATCACTCACGGAGGGTCTTCATCGACTTTGTATTGTGTGTTTAATACACACAATACAAAGTCGACGAACTAAACTCGTACTATAAAAGTCGGTAGAAATCAAATTAGACTCGAATTAAAGGAAAAAATACAAAATAATTGTATTACTACACAAATACCGCTCCAGTTCCGAGTACCGCTTTATGACTCAGAGCGCCGGGGTTCGATTCCCGGAAGAGGCGCTTAATCGGTCTACACCTTAAGGCAGATAGCGGTAAAAAAAAATATACAGCTTATTTTAGAGATAGATCTCTGTGGTTTGGTATTGCACGGATTGGTCAAAGAAAAGGAATTATAGACCTCCTCAGAAGGCCTACAGCTTCTTGTTCATGCCTTGTGAGTGTTCAGTCACAAGACTTGGCTTAACTTGCAGCAAAATTTTCCTCAAAGCTCTCCCACAGCCAACTCAGTATTTTACATGAAACGACTACTTATCTTTTTTTTTTTTTTGCGGATGGGAAATCATCAAATGACCCCTCCCGCTCTGGGTGGAGCGGAAGGGAGTGTCAGACTCTTACTGACTAAAACCCACCCGTGTTCCTTCCTTAGCCCTTTCTGTTCCAGGGCAGCGGTAACCCTTTCGGACGACCCCGCTACCCTGGCACGACTACCTATCTGACCTCCGAAACCCAGTTATTGGTTAACACGATACCGCTTGGTAAGAGTGGTTGTCAGACTTTTTAAGCTTCTGACATATTCGTGACGACTGTCAAAGATCTAAAAATGAAAGCCGGGGCCAACGGCTTACGCGGTGTCCTGCGTGAGCGACGGATACCTACGACGCGACGCGACGCGACACGACGCGACGTAATGCGACGCGATGCTACACGCGACTAGTGTCCTACGTGATTTTGGTCATTACTTCTCGAATCATGGAGAAGTACAGTACAATTTTGCTCGAAAGTTGAAGTGACGCGTCTGGTCGCCCTCAAAACAAGTACGCGTTCCGTCGCGTCTCGCCGCAGACTGTCATGTAGGCCGCAAGTAGGGTATGCCGTTGAGTTGATCGCGTTCGTCGCGTTCGCAGCGTCGCGTCGCGTCGTATTCGTCGCTCACGCAGGACACCGCGTTAGTGTGCTTTCCGCGACACACGTGGTCTTGATATGTATTGGATGGTCACCCATCCACGAACCTACGCGGCAAGCGTAGCTTATCCTTTGATGAACCCGTGTGGCCACAAATAAATTTCTTAAACCAATAATATTACAATGCTTATTACCTGGCTGATTGGACATATTTCTCGCCTTGCACCAGCCATTTTTGTGCAGCTCGTGCCATCACGAAAATATATAATAGAAGAACCGTCACCCGAACCTCATCATTTATTTCATTTACTTCCAAAAATCCCTACTAACTCTAATGCAGTAAGCGGCGCTAACAAATTACATTAGTGTCCATTTGATGTGCGCCCGCGCCGACTGCGATGACTGGCGGTTTATGCGCAGGCGCCGGGAAACTGGCGGACAGAAATAAGTGGTCACTGAATAATAAAATATGGATTAGTATGTATCTACCCATTACTTCGAAAGTATATACATTTTTTCCACATTCATGCTTGCAAACTTGCTTGCTTACATGTAAGTAATTTATTTGGCAAACTTATCACTGAAAAAATGATGTAAAATTTTTACAGCTTCATCTGAATGAATTAAATTCTGTAATTTCGTGCCAATTTCCATTAAAAGAAAAATTAAAAAAAAGACGTTAGAAAAAGACAAGAGGGACACTATTAACCGCTGGCTAATATTTTACATCTTCTTTAATTCAGGGGGTTACAGGTATTTAAGTCCTGGTACTAAATGGTACTGATCTTACTTAAATAACGGGAAGCGACCCAAAAAAATACATTCACCCTAATTGCGTAACACACGATTAATCGGAATCGGTTTCATTTTGACAGTTCAACCACATTCATTGCGTTATTTCCGTGTTGAGCAGACAAATTTTTCGAACTTAAGAAGCAATGGATTAGCAATTTGCTTCAAAATGATTCAGATTCCGATTGATTGTGTTTTACGCAATTGGGGTGCAGGTCACCCTTAAACTCCGGTCAATAAATCTGCTCGCAAGTGTAACGCTGACGAAGCAACTAATATCACTTCAAACTGATATTCATTCAACTGTTCCTTGCCAATCCAAAACCTCCTTTACCACTTAGCAAATAAAGTTCAAAATCATTCCTAAATTAAGTATTCCACTTCTTCTTTAATTAGTGATTGAGTCCACATCTTCATCCCAGCTACCTGATAGGTGTTTTCTTTTTTTAAGGCTTTTCATAATGGATATTAGTGAATATGTGATGAGCTGATGACAGCATTGCGGCTCGTATGCGGACTTGAGATGGGTGACTTTGTATGGCCGAAGGTGTAAAGGCCAGGCTGATATTGGAGACTTCAATTGACCTTGCTGTAACATCATCTGCCGAGCCTTTTCCCAACTATGTTGGGGTCGGCTTCCAGTCTAACCGGATGCAGCTGAATACCAATATTTTACATGAAGTGACTGCTGTAACGAAAAATAAATATTAAAACTATGTACTAGTCACGAACACCAATATGTCGACACTTGGCAGCTTTCAACTGCAATTTTTTCGTGAAATAATGAATGAAACGTTGAAATACGAAACATTACATAAATCTGTGGGTTCGAAAATGCTATGTTCGTAACAACATAAAATTTCAATTAAAAATAAAGGAGTAAATCGCTTTTGAATAAAGCCGCGTGTATACATACCTTTGCTCGTGACTGTACTATTGATATTTCCAGACAAACGATGGCGATGGGTGGACTGTGTGAATTATGATATGGTTAGAAAGGGGGCAACTACCTACCGAGATGGCGACTAATAGAGAAGTAAGGAAGAAAAAGACATGTTGTGCAATCATAAATATGATGATATATTTATGATATTTACAAAGATTACCTACATATAACAATAACAAAGGTTACAAAGGTCATTCTCCGCAATCTTACACACCCTCTTACACTCATTCATGCACCCCTACATCACAGACAAAGAGAAGACTTGATACACACCTAGATATATTATTATATTCTTAAATAAGTAAAAAATATCCTTTTTTTCTAAATTTTTATATGTTGAATAAGATACTGTACATTCATACATGGGATCATTGCACTGTCATATTAAGATAGTTAATTTGTAACTCAGGGGGATCGGCGTTGAAGGCTGAAATACAGGCTATAGTTCGGCCTCAAATGCTAATACTTTTGTGTACTGTACGTTTAAATTAAGCACTCTACTTGATAAAAAATGTACATTTTGTGTGAATAAACATTATTATTATTATTACATAAACATAATCTGAAAGACATCGTCTCGAAATTAACAAGTTAGCACACAGCATCGGCATCGCAGCTAAGTACGTTGTCATCTACAAAATTCTCTCATAAAGCCTGTGAAAATTACACCAAAACCATGGGACTTAAATACAGGGTGACTGGTAACTCGACGTGTTCCTTCCAGGGCGTAATAGTGTGACCCATTTGCAATAATTAAGCACCCGATAAAGCCTAGGCGAAAATTCATGAAATCCGAGAAAAACCGCTAATCGTGTTTTTTTTGGAAATTTCCCAGAATTCGTCAATAAATATCACTTTGCTCTAATTGAGTGGCTTTCATAGCTATTCCATTGGCTATTAAGTACCTAATACTTTAACACACCTATTTGATGTAACCAAATTTTGTATATCTGGCGAAATTGTGGGTGTACCATGGGTACTCTGCCTCACCCTTCGGGGTTAACGAGCGTGATGTTATATTATTTTGTTGCGATATGTGTAATAACAGCAAGTCATACTTTCAAAATGATCGCCATCGCTCCAACATACCCTAAAAAGACATACTTACCTACGTACAGACACCAGCACTGCAGGTCAAGCTACCCGAAACTGTCAAATTTTCCCAATCAACCTTGAACCTTAAGGCTTTAGAGATAAAGTTGAAAATCTATTAAAGAAATTTGACAGATTGTAGTAGCTTGATGTGCTGGCGTCTGTACAAAAAAAAAACATTTTCTTCACACAACGCTCAGAAACAATAAGGTAATCAATCACACAAAGATGGCGGCTACTAAAAGTATGAAGCATGATTTATTGTATGCTTACAAAGCCCAAGGCTGCATGATAAGAACGTCAGTGCTTCTTACGTTTATCTTTACAAATGACCTCTATGATCGGCCAAGGGCGACCGTTTTCGGTGGTTTATTAAATATAACGATCTGATTAAAGAAAGAAAGAAAGAAAATACATTTATTTGCGGCAAACATGACGCATAAAAAACTAACAAACAAACAAAAAAAAAAAAAGTGGGGGGTAAACATGCGTCACATTCACGCAAAACGGCCATCGCTCAGAATAATGCTAAGACCCTATACGAGACAGAGCCCCAGCGCTGGTTAATCATCATCATTTCAGCCGAAAGATGTCCACTGTTGGACATAGGTCCTGTGTCCCCAAGCATCACCACTTCAGCCAGCTGGGTGATTGCATAAAACAAACACTATCAATAGCAATTAGTTTCTTTTTGACAGTTCAACAACATTGTTATTTACTTTGTTGAGCACATTTTTCGTACAGAAGCAATGGATTAGCGATATACTTTAAAATGATTGATGCTTCTTCCGGTACGTGGTCGTCACTCCAGTAGGTACCTTTCGGCCCCATTTGCCATCTGTTGCTAATTCTTCGGGCTATGTCGGATACCTTGGTTTGCCTACGGAGCATCTGCTAAATGTACATATTAGGTATGAAAAATTTAAAAGTCTGACATAGTTTTACCAAGGCGTATTGTGTTACGCAGTAACTGGGTTGTGGAGGTCAGATAGGCAGTCGCTCCACGTAAAATACTGGTATTCAGCTGCATCCGGTTAGACTGGAAGCTGATCTCACCGTAATTGGGAGAAGGCTAGGCAGATGATTATTTTGATGTAATCTTATTCGATGCCTTTTTGACTGACAGCTGGTAAAGTATAAGACCTCAATAAATTTAATATAATGTTCCAGAAAAACTGACCATATATAGTTAGTTGCAGCTGTGTAAGCCGTGAGTAGAGGCAGCGCCGAAGTCGCGTAGACCGTGCGTAAAAGCAGCGTCGTAGCCGCGTTGTAGCCGCGTCATAGCCGCGTAGGCCTGCGCAGAAGCAGCGTGACAGCCGCGTAGTTTGTGCGTAAAACCAGCGTCGTCGTATCCGCGTAGACCGCGAAACTATTGAAAGACTGGGAACTACATAATTGACAAGATTCATAATTATAGAGAATCTCATTTACCTATCCAAATTAACATCAAGTACATGTACGTTCTTTGTCACGTCTCTGGATGATAGCGATGCAGACGAGAACTTCGACGCCTCAGTGTGCTCTTGTTTTTGTATTTATTTGTATAGTTAGTTAGTTAGTCATGGGGCTGATTTTTCCAACGCCAGACAACCTTATCGGAGTAATAATTTTGAATCTTTGACAGTTCTTTCATGCAAAAACGGTAAGATGTCAATTTTAGTCCACGAATAAAAATTATCGGTCGATTGAAAAGTTAGCCCTAAGTGTAAATAGTAAGTTATCTAAACATACAATGCAGATCATTCCATTAGAAAGAAATAAAGTACAAATACATGCTTAAGTAAGTACTTACCTACAAACAGAAAACATTCATTACATTACCCATGCAGCATAGAGATGATTTATTTAATAGTAAGTCGCTTTCACACGCAATAAAACATAAAGAAATGAGCTCGGAACGGACGAGGCAAAGATTAATTACTTTTTAATTCGCCATTTTGGTTGCGTCGCGCGGGAACGCGTAGTGAGCGCGTCTTTTGTTTTTTTTTTCAATGTGAACTTTGATGACCAAAGGTCGTGGTCTGGCAGCCAATGCCATAGACTAAATATTTGTTTAGTTTTTTTTATGTGGATGTCTTTAAGGGTCAGTTTCTTAGATCGCTTTTGATTTTGCTTATTTTCATAAGTGGAAAAGGGAGAGGAAGGCCTTTGCCCTGCAGTGGGACAATAGAGGCTATTTAGATTAGATTATCTAAAGTACTCTAAAGGAAGCGTTTCATACGAATATGAACCTTATTCCTAAACGTTAACATTTACTGTTATCCGGAGTTGGCATAGCTTGCGGTTACTCCGCAAGCTATGCCAAGCTAAAGTGGCAGTGGGCTGGCCACGTTAGTCGAAGGACCGATGGCCGGTGGAGCAGACGAGTCCTGAGGGTCTACTCCGAAGTAGTATCGGCCGAATGTTCGGCCGTTTCCTGCTACGAAGTTACTATTTGGTTCGGTCGGTCCCGATCCTACACTCTTTCGAATATTGACTATGGTCCCGACCCAACTAAGCCGATCCGAACTTTTTTCTCATTTTTCAATAATATTCGGTTCGGCCATGTGTCGGTCCGATCCGAACATTCGCACTTTGCACTTCGGAGTAGACCCCCTGGAGTAAAGATCGCGTATCTGCAAGCGTGGTGTGGGTCGCCCATCGATCTTAAAAAGATGACGGGGACTGGATGCGAAATTCGGAGGGACAGGGTGCTGTGGCGTAGCCTGGGCGAGGCATTTGTCCAGCACTGGACTGTGATAGGCGGAGTTGATTCATAGACTGAATGTTACACGCATATACCTATGTTCATGTTCGTATTGCAACGCTTACTTTACTTGAAAAAACTGTGGATACACAACAATCCAAATTTTTAATAAAATACCAAAATCTATTCGTGAATTGCCCCTTATGCGTTTAAGACGCTATATATTAAAGAAATGGCTTATTGAATGTTTTTATGATATTGACGAATTCGTGAGATGTAAATAATAGGTAATACTTTTATTTTTATATATTTTTTTTTTTGGAGCTTATGGATAAATTTTTGTATTAAAGAAATGACTTATTGTTTTTATAATATTTCTAAATTAATTAATGACATTTTAAATTGTATCAATTGTAAATGAATCAATTTTGCATACCGATTATACGGCGAAACATGCTGAACTTCTACAATGTACCTATAATGTTACGTAACACCCTGTACATAACCATGTTTCTGGCAAAATAAATTATTCTTATTCTTGGCAAATGAATGTCAAATTGTCATCTATGAATCTTGCCCTAAGAACAATGGAAAACGATAAATAGATGGTGTGGAAAGTACATTTGGCTTAAAAGAGGTTAAGAATGCTTTTATTTTGACACGATTTCTGTATTCAACGGAAACAGGACGGTCAGGCCGTTATGGTTCAAAGCCTCTGCATGTGAGGGTCAACACTATAGTTCATAAGATTCGATGAGTCATGGTCCTTGAGTATTCACAGATTTATTATCAACTAGCAGATCCGAAAATGTCCTGTCCATAATCAGCCTAAAATGTTCCCACTGCTGGGACACAGGCCTCCTCTTTGAAGAATAAGAATAAAAATAATTTATTTTGCCAGAAACTTTTTTTTTCTGAGAGGAAGTGGGCCATAATCCACCACGCGGGGCCAGTGCGGGTTGATGGATGTCATATTTGTCTTCGATTTTTTTCTCGATATTAGGTATCTAGAATAGAATAGAATAATATTCATTTGCTTAAGAACATGGATCTCGATATGTAAAAGATGGTCACCCATCCACGAACCGACCGTGCCAAGCGTAACTTACCCTTCGACCGACCCTAGTGGCTAATTACACTTAGCCACTCTATTCAAATCGTAAGATAATTTAAATCCTTTAAGTGCATAAATAAATGACCTAACTAGAAACACTGGTAAACTAAACAATAAATTATTCACATCTTACACGTGTTAAATTAATTAAATAACACTTGTCTCATGTAGCATTCTTCTATATAAACGATTAAATAAAATGCTCACTCAAATACTTTGCATAGTTACTTGAAAATTATTTACTTAATCATCTAGTTATTAATCCTTACCTACATTCTAATCATATTATACTTGACATAATAAATGCTAGGCAATTTTTTTTTTTTTTTTAACATATTATCACGACTTTATTCGGCGAAGGGATATGCTGAAGTGTACCACAAGTTACCTCAATCAATCTGCCTAGGCGTCTCCCAACTATGTTGGGGCCGGCTTCCAGTCTAACCGTATGCAGCTGATTACCAGTATTTTACATGCAGCGACTGCCTATCTGACCTCCACAACCCAGTTACTGAGTAATATGATATCCCTTGGTAAGTAAGACTGGTTTTACACGTCATATTATTAAAAAAAAAAATCTAGATGAGGACGGTGTTTCCTATCTGCTCTGAGAAGAAATACCGAAACAAACTCAGAGGTCACTGTCTTTTTTAAAGTCCCGCCATAATTTTGGTCAGACCGTGTGAAGACAATGTAGATTGATGTCTGAAATGGTCTTTTGAGGAAAGCCACACAGATTTGAGTGGACCAGTCGTTACTTACTTACTTACTGTTCATTATCCCAAAAATCCAGACTTAGAGCTCTCAAAAAAGCGCACAGAAAACTTCCTAGCGCCATAATCAAATAATACACTCAATAAAATCTTACAATAAAATTGAGGCTCTTATCGACACATTGTTATCATTATCATACAAACACCGATACAACAAAACTCGATCAAATAAAACTAATTTATTTTTTATCTGTGCTCCATTGTCCATTGTTTGGCGCGAACGCCATCTTTCTTGACACCAATTATGGTGGCAATTAGTAGCAGGAAGTGTTCGATTTTGCTCTTCATTCGGATGACGGTAAAAGTGTTTTTTGTCTACTACGGTAATCCAATGATTTGTCTGTTTTAATAACTTCGAAAAAATGGGCTAAGGAATGTTGCTGTTGAAATGAAATGAAAGGAAAATTCTGTGTGTTTTTCTTGGGATTTTGTAGGTTAGGTTTTACAATTTTGTCCGAAGAAAATGGATTAGAAACACAACAGTAACTGCGTGCTTGTTTATATTATGTAGTTCTTCTTTACAAATCATCATCATTCTCTTGCTCATAACCAATAATTCATCTGGGGTTGGCGCAACATGAGTTTTTTCTTCCACTACTTCTCTATTAGTCGTCACCTCGGTAGTCACCCTCTTTCCAGCAAAAACTTTCTTTTTGATTTTTTTTTTGTGTCATCAAAATTGACACAAAATTATTCGAAACATTGTATTTCAGCATGTTTCATAATAGCTAAGAGTTAATATTATTTTAATTCTAGATTATACTTCTGTTCCGATTTTAATTTATTAAAGCTCAATAATTAATATTAAAAAAAAAACTGAAGCATTAATCAATTTTGTCGCTGACTGGAACTAACAACATTTTAGTTTCAAGTGAAGAATTTGTTTAGATCCCATTTTCATTGGTCTGACTCTATAATTTCCAACACGTCATTGCCTGCATTGTGCCATAGTACTGCAAATCGTGACAAAAACTATCTCCAAAGTCCAAACTATCAAAAATTAGTTCGGCCACTTAATTAAATTATTGGAACTATACTTTTACCGCACCAACGCCTGTGCCGCGGGGCGTCTCGAAAAAAAGTATAGAGACCAAAGCGGAAAGGTTTGGCGCCACTGACACTTTGGCTCTTCGGTCTGACACGCCTCCGGCGCCGACTGAGAGGCTTAGATCTATAGAGGTTTTATAGCATGTTGGGATAGATCAAACATGCAGTAGGTAAAACTGTAACCGTCTTATTACAAAACGAAACCTAACTTTAGTTCTAGGCTAAACTATTGAGCCAGTACCTACTTGTATTTCGAACTTTATTTCGATTTAGGCAAAGTTCTTAATACTAAAATGACAACCTAGCACCGAACTAAGCTGTCATTTTTGCATAAAGAACTCCATTTCTATAAAAGTTGTGTTCTTAATTCAATAACTGGGTCAGTGGTTTAAACCTGATCGAAAGAAAAACCTTGTTTTGTAATAAGGGGGTTAGAGTGTAGGTACCTTGCTATGTTTAATTTTGGATCGTAACAATCTTCTGTATTTAGGCCGCGCGTGTATCATCATCCGCCCGCGCGGCATCGGCCGCGTGTGTGATCATTCGGTTGCCTTCAAAATGGTTAAGCTGGATGGTGCTGATCCACCTGCATATTCGTGAACGGGCGCCGTCAATTGACACTGGTCTTCTCTTAACTGCCAGGGTTTATCTTTAATCTTACTTATATTTTTGAACTTTTTTATATTGCTTTTTATTTACATTCTTTTCAAGTTTTCACTTATGCAACAATAATAATGTACCCAGGATTTTGTAATAGGTATCTTGATTTAAAAGAGTAAGAACTTGGAGTTTCATGCCCGTTTTTCTCCTTAGAGTAGGTACCTACTTCGTTTTTGAAATGGCATACCTTTAACTTTATGACTATAACTGACAAACTCTGACAATTCAAATGTACCTACCTGTAAATACATAGTTCAAAGTTCAAGAACATTATTGAAATAAATGCTTTGCGTTATTTAGGTACTTTGTCGACCAGTCGAATTTTTTCAAACATACTTATGAAGCAATGAATTAGCAAGTTCCTTCAAATTCTTTCGCGTGGTGGAAGAGTGTTACACAATGGGGGTGCTGGCTAATAGACAAACTCCTTATCAATTCTAAACTGCTCTATAAATGCTCAGAGTTTGAGTCTCTGAGGTAGGTACAGACGCCAGCACATCAAGCTACTACAATCTGTCAAATGTCTTTAATAGATTTTCAACTTTATCACTAAAGCATTAAGGTTCAAGGTTGATTGGGAAAATTTGACAGTTTCGGGTAGCTTGACCTGCTGGCGTCTGTATGTACATCAGTATTTCAGCAGAAAAACGTCCACCTCTGGAAAAAGGTCTCCCCAGGAATGTCACATCGACCAGTTCTTCTTCGTCCAGCGTCCCTGATTCCCGCGACCTTCACTAGATCGTCGGTTCATCTACTGGGGAACCCATCAAAATGAAGTAGATAACTAGAAAGAGACTAACGCTGTAGACTTGTACACTGCACTTTAGTACCTACAAACCATTTTTTATTGCTAAATTGGCCACTTCACCTCAATCTCACCTGACGGAAAACGATAGATGAGGTCTGCGATGGAACGAGCGTGCCCAGAAGATGTCTGTTCACTCTTGCTTTGAAGGCAGACGGGTTAATGTGGTAGGAAACACAGACGTTTAACACACTTACAAAGTATTTTTCAAAAAATTCTGGCCTGTGCTCGTCTAAAAGGTCGTTAAAGTACATTATACAAATCAAACCATTAAGCCGAGCTGGGTTACGCTATGTTTATATACATAAGTACAAATAAAATGGCTTTACAAGTTCCAGATAACTTCGTCAAAATAAAAAACAATATTTTTTTTTAACTTTTCAGTGATCCAGACTTCAAAAACGCTAAACCGACCCACAATTAACCTCTGGACTACGTAAAACAGCCAAATGCCTGTAATTATAAACTGTTTTTATACCAAAAATAAAGATAAAAACTCCTTAAAAGCACACGCGCCGCCTGCCGCCGGGTCGGCCTAATAGGATGAGGTGGCGCCACTGTTGCCAGTTAAAAATATTGTTCATTTTGTTTATTGGTCAAACTTTAATTTGCGAGCGTGAAATAAAATCTTATTACGAAGGGCTACTGGTTTCTTTATGAGCTGTTGGGATAATGAGACTGCTGAATTTTCTGTAGTGTTACCTACGTTAAAATTTTATTTAGTTTAGTCTGAGAAGATTCTCAAGAAGTATCTTTCAATCAATAGGCCTCTCCCATGCTGGGTCACAACACTCTGTCCTCCACCTTTCGCATCCAGGCTGTCATCCCAGCCACCTTTTTGAGGTCGTCGGTCATCTAGCTAGAGGGCGTTCCACACTACGCTTGCCGATACGCGGTCTCCACTCCAGGTCTGGTCTGGTCTACCAGCCCTCGGTCCTCCGACAAACATGATGGCCAGCCATCTGCCGTAGTATGTTTGGACTGAATTTAAAATGGCGTCCTGCCTCGTCGATCTTGTGGTCGCAAACGCAAATGCTATCCTGCGTCCTAGGTTTGATAACTGTCATTGGCTTTTCCAGTATCAGCCCGGTGTCTGGATTTTTGCCCGGTTCATCAGAATCAGAATCAGAATTTTATTTGTCAGACGCCAGCAGGTCAAGTTACCCGAAACTGTCAAATTTTCCCAATCAACCTTAAACCTTAATGCTTTAGCGATAAAGTTGAAATCTGTTAAAGAAAATTTGACAGATTCTAGTAGCTTGATGTGCTGGCGTCTGTACATTGGGTTCTTGCATTACATATTTATATAGGTCGCCATGTTTTGCCATTACAGCATACAAATATTTTAACATAACGATTGTTTAAAATAACAATCGTACTCAATTTCATTACAACGTAATTAGTAATATAAAATTAAAATTAGGTTTTGAGAAATTATAAAAAAAAACAAAACGTCATAAAAGTAAAATAGGTGGGTACATAAAAAATCACAATAAATTTAAAGAGTCACATGACACATCATTGATGGCCTTAGATTCGCCAGCTAATACATGGGGCCAAATTTATTTGGCGAAATGTGTGTGTACCTATTACTATATACACTTCTGCCGAACCCTCTGGTGGATACAGGCCTGATGTTATATGTGTATGTGTGTGTACAAACTCGCTAATTGCTTTGTTGCGATAGCGTAGCATGCATGAAGCAAGGAATCGTGGCAAACTTGTACGCATGACATCGATGGGGTTCTTGGTTCGATCGCCAGGTTGGGCAAATATACCTAATAGGCTTTTTATATTATATTCCCTATACTTAGAGGGCAATAAGGTGAAGACTTAGCTTAGTTATTAATTTTAATGTGCATGCTGAGGTCTCCTGTAATTGAAGGAGTACACACCTACCAAATACTTTGTCGTCCATATTATATTAAATAACTAGTAATGACAAAGTAATACCCAATTGCATTCATTGCATTGCATTCAATTTAACACATTAGAAATGTTTTTATCAAGACTTGTAACGTGTAATCAGTTCAATAAAAATCATGCTCCATGCTACGTTTAGTGTAGGTATAAACGAGTGTGTATATAGTGTATAATTGTATATACAGGGTCCAATTAAAATAGGTGGACAAATTTTACCAAAGCGCTCAGTACGTCTAACCAAAGATATCCAAGCAAAAAAGAACACTGATTATAATGATTACATTATTTTGACCTAAAATAATGGGTAGATCACTCGCGGTGGAGGGCACTCGCGCCCCGCTGCGTGCAAGCTCGTAAGTAGGTACGGACGCCAGCAGGTCAAGCTACCCGAAACTGTCAAATTTTCCCAATCAACCTTGAACCTTAATGCTCTAGCGATAAAGTTGAAAATCTATTAAAGAAATTTGACAGATTGTAGTAGGTTGATGTGCTGGCGTCTGTACATAGTCAGTTCTGTTACATCCTTACATCATTCTATATTTAACAAAGTGTTTATGCATTGGGTAACCAACATTTATAAGTGTATTTTTGTTAGCTGATTATTTTAATTGTAAGTATCTAATGCGTTTTTCTTATATATTTTTTTACCATTGTCCTTATTTTGGTGGTCTGAATGATATCTAAAAGTTTGTCCACCTATTTTAATGGGACCTTATATAGTAGGTATTTCGTTGGAGATCCTAAAACAAATAAATAAATAAAACGATGGGTCTGCGTCTGCTTAACCTAAGTCCAAGTCAATACTAGGTGCTAGAGACATTATATTTTTCAAAACAATCACATAAAAAACCCCAGTTTCCGAATATAAACAAAAGTATTTTTTCTCAACTTTCTTTAATTTCCCTTGACCTACGTCTATTTGATAGCACTTTGTGTTACCGACGTCACAGGTAAAGGTCTGAATGGTTTTTTTTCTAAAAGCCCTTCCCGCCGAAAAGGCGCACGCGATCGCTCGGGCGCCATGTTCTTTTATTTTTTTTTTAAGCCACAGTTGCGTTCGGATACAGCCTCAGGCGAAAAACAGTCACTCAAAAGTCACGCGTTCACAAATAAAAAAGGTTTTTTGAATGATACAGTTTTTTCGGTAAATTAGAGATTTGGAAGAGAATAGTTTTTTAAGAAATTGCGTGCCCGACATTTTGGTAATGATACGTCTGCGCGTTGGTTTTTGACTTTGCTCCAAATACGCGGTTTTAGTTTTTTTTTGGTTCGGTTTAGGGTTTGCTTACGTGGGTTCGAATTCGATTATTTTTATAGTGCTTATTAGCTATTATTATGTGCTTGTCTTTGTGGTAAAGCTACAAGAAAAAAGAAGTAGTTACTTAAGCACTTCGTGGGGAGGTACTCGTAGGTACACCTAAACAATGTGTAACGGAAAGGGTGTATACATACCAAGGGCACGGCTTCTTTGGATGATATCAAGCGATATTGGAAGGGTTTTTTAATCCTATCTCTACATGTTCGGAAGATAAGAGAATTTTTAATACATTGAAACCAGAAACCAAACGAGCCACGCAAAATTACTGAAGAGATATATGGCAAGTAATGTGGAAAGTTATTGACCTACGTAGTGCGGCGACACGTTTGTTATGATTTGAATATAGGAAATATATGAAACCGAAAATTAGTAGGTGTAGGTTCGAAGCCCGTCAGACGCTCTACTTTGTGAAAATTATTACATCACCACTGCTTTTAAAACGGTGAAAGAAAACATCGTGAGAAAACCGACATGTCCTAGAACCAAAAAATCGAAGACATGTTGTGACATCTAGCAACCCGCACTGGGCCCGCGTGGTGGATTACGGCCCACTCCCTCTCACCGAGATGAGGCCTGTGTCCCAGCAGTGGGAACATTATAGGCTGATTATGTACGGGCAAGATAGACTAACTGTGACCAAATATGTAATTCAATTTTAGATCTTATAACCCGTAAGTGGACATTAAAATTCATTTCCAGTAATTAGGGGTATTACTTGTCTTAATGAATGCCAAAAGTCTTTGTGTACCTGCTGAGCAAAATTATTTTAAGCTAGCTTCGCGTGAAGCAACTTTATTTTTTTTCCGAACCTTATACAAATTACTTAGGTACCTACCTACTTAAAAAAAAGATGGATGAAATCGGTAAAGTCTTTCTCAAGCTAAGGCGACCAAGTAACCAAGGGCAATAGTGGTTCATTTTTATATACGAGTACCTATGTTTATAGATTTATTTTAAAACAACCAACAAAACTGTTACTAATGAGACACAATAACTTTTTCTATTGTTACCGACGTTGTAAGCGTGCCTAACAAACAAGGGGTTATATCTACATAATATATTTTATAACTTTGGTTAACAGACCCATCTCGAAAACTCAATCTAAGGTTAGTTTGTCACTTGAACAAACGCCTAGCGTAATTCAATAGCATCAAGTGTTATTTGAGTGAATAATTACTTTCCCTCGTTCACAGACAATCAGGCGCTCTGTAGATATTAATTATTCAAAGATTTGAACAAACCATATTTTTTTTTAATGAAAAATATGCGTAGGTACACATAATTTACCCAACAATAATTAAAAAAAAATGTTCTAAGTAATAACAGCCGCACGGGTCGATCGATCAGGATTGCCGCGGTTGGTCCGTGAATGTGTGACCATTTTCACACACCAAGACTCGTCAGTAGCCCGAAAGTCTGACAACCAGTCTTACCAAGGGGTATCGTATTACCCAGTATTATAACTGGGTTGTGCTTGTGGCTTGTGGAGGTCAGATAGGCAGGCGCTCCATGTAAAATGCTGCATCCGGTTAGACTGGAAGCCGACCCCAACATAGTTGGTAAAAGACTAGGCAGAATATGAATTTAAAAAAATGTTCATGGCTATTATGGGAAACGGATATTGTCTGCATTTTTAATGTGACCAGTATAAAGATATTTTACATTCAATAAGTACTGTTTAAAAAATATAGATCATCATCAGAGAAAACACGGAGAATACTAATAAATATAATTAGAAACTAATAAGTTTACTATAAAATAATAAACAAACATCGTGTAAATACAGTTGCCAGTGACCAAATTCTCTTTTCTAAAATATTTTTGACAGTTAGATTGACGTTGCCAAATTTTGACACTTGACAGTCACTTTTACCAAAACATTGTTTCAGAAGTCGTTTTTTTTACTGCCGGTGTTTTAATTTTTTATATTACAATGGTCTCTCGTAATATCTTCAAATTGGGAGCCCTAGAGGCTACGAAGACAGCTTTCCTGCTATGTGACGTCCAGGAAATATTTCGACCTCATATCAAGTACTTTAGCGAAGTGGTCAAAGTTGCGAATAAAATGGTAAGTTGTGATTGATTGTTACGTAATAACTTGTTGCTATCTCTTGATCAACTATTCTTGTAATCCTTGGGAGGTTTTGATTAGATATTGGCATGACCTTTGATATTTTTATTTGTAAAGAAATTGATAAAAATGTCGATACCCCTCTCATTTACATAGTTGACTATTGAATTCAGTTTCACTTTTACAAGCCACACTAACTCATTAATTTACAGAAGAGGCCAAAGTGTCAAATAATTTCATGTGTTTTCCGTGTCCAGTTCCAACACAAAACTAATAATTTTAACTGTACATAACAAACTAAAACTGGTTTTAATATTTTTTTTTATTATGGGAGTTTTATAATCGCAATGCGTATGACAATCCTATTACTAGAGCTTAGAAATCAAATATATGATTGTGCAATTGTTTGTATGTCAATCCAGCTAGTAAACAAAAGACTAAGCTCCATTACATCAACATACAATGATCCCATCATAGTAGAAATTTTTATGCCCCCATAAGCATAATTAGCATAATAACATTCCCACTGCTGGGACACAGGCCTCCTCTCTGCGAGAGGTAGTGGGACATGATCAACCATGTGGGCCCAGTTAATAAATCTGTGGTTTAGGCATCAACAATGTAAGATTTCATTCATCCAATCACATCTGATTTCAAAGCCAAAACCATATAGGAAACAAAATCCCATGCACATGATGACCACAAAGAGGATCCTTTTTAGGTCGTCTAATAATATACACTGCAAGCAGGAATAGACCTTATGGTGGTCAGATATAGATTTTGGCGATAGAACCTACATATAACGAAAATATGCATCATCACTAGATCTTAGATAAAATATGCGATGGCCGCTGAAAACGGACTTAGTATGCAAATATAATAATAATACTATAAAAAATTGCAGATGGCAGCAGCGAAGCACTTTGAAATACCTGTCTACATCTCTGAGCAATACCCTAAGGGTCTCGGTCACACTTGCAAGGATATTGATACTACAGATGCTGCGTTAGTTTATGAGAAGACCAAGTTCTCGATGTATACTCCAGAACTAGCAGACAGACTGAAGAAAGACGTGCCTAAACTACAGTCTGTTGTGCTGTTTGGCATTGAGGTAACGATTTTAAAATAATAATATCATTAACTGTTTTAAAATAATAATATCATTAACTGTTTTAAAATAATAATATCATTAACTGTTTTAAAATAATAATATCATTAACTGCGCCCTGCGGTTTCACTCGCATAAGTTTCGATCCCGTGGAAATATCGGGATAAAAAGTATCCTATGTGTTAATCCTGGTTATAAATTATTTGTGTGCTAAATTTCATCCAAATCCGTTCTGTAGTTTTGGCGTGAAAGAGTAACAAACATCCATCCATCCATACAAAATTTCGCGCTTAAAATATTAGTAGGAAGTAGGATTTTTTGTGGCTCAGTAATAACAGCCGCACGGGCCAATCGACCAGGTTAAGCTACGCTTGCCGCGGTCGGTCCATGGATTGGTGACCTTTACACAACAAGACCCAATTTTATCGAATGCACCCTAATTGTGGAACACACTATCAAAAAAAAAGAAACTGAATCATTTTGAAGAATATTGCTAATCCATTGCTTCATGTATTCGAAGAAATTGTCTGTTAAACAACATAAATAACGCAATGAATGTCATTGAACAGTCAAAATTAAAGCCATTCTTACTATTATAATAATAATATCCCTGGACATTTCACACAGCACCATTTGTCCCAAGCTAAGCAACCTAATGCTTGTGTTATGGTAACAAGATGGCTGATAAACTACTTATATACAATTTTTTTTTTTTTGTAAATACATACATATTATAGATAGAAAAACACCCAGACTCGGAACAAATACATGTAGGTCATACAAATATTTGTTCCGTGCGGGAATGGAACCCGCGACACGCAGCGCAGCAGCCAATCGCTTAACCACTACGCCAACCGTGCCGTCAAAATAAATAAATATTAGTGTGTTACCCAGCTGGACTTGTAATAAATCTGGCATACTCTGCTTTCAGACCCATGTATGTATTGAACAGACTGTGATAGACCTGCTGAGTAAGGACCTAGTGGTACATGTCCTGGCTGATGGAGTATCCTCCAGGTCGCTTATGGACAGGGGACTGGCGTTGCAGGTCGGTACTTCATTATTTTATTAACGGTATCACTAACTGTAAAGATCTGGCAAAACAGGCGAATCTTGCGCTGAATTCGGGACGTTTCGGGTTTAAACTGGCGCGAAGAATAGTCAAATACTCGCGTGACTTCTTGATCATAGATGCGCGCAGTCGCGTCTTGCATCCCGCGCGAGATTCGCCTTTTTGTGGCTATTGTTTAAGGGTGCTATTAGGTTGCATACCCTCAAAATATGACAGCCCTTTCATACCATTGCCTCAAAACATGTTATGGTGTCATCGATTGCACTACTTAACAAGTGGAATTTCCCACCCTCATGTGAAAAAAGTGTGAGTTTATGAAAGCAGAAAGAACGCAAAATAGTTGGTTCGTCCACTTTCAATACATCTGCGGGGTATCTCGCAGTTCGACCTAGAAGGTTCTCCGCACTGGGTATCTGCTTAACCGGACTTGCCTGTAGGTGCTTCAATAAATTAAGGCTTCCAGGCAGGGCTTAAAAACTAAGCGGCTACACGCTATGGGCACCCTCTGTGGGGTACGGACCTCGGCTTACGGCATCGCTGGGGGACAGACTGAATCGGAATTATTTAGGGACAAATTTAAGGCTCGGGGCGGATGCCTGATGATTGATATCGGGACGTTATATATACGCTAGTTGCGCGGCAAACTCTGCTTGCGCGATGCAGGATTTTGCTTGACGTCAGTGTGATAGTTCATCATGTGGCAACGTAGATGTCGCCACCAGCATAGAAAAGTTGAAGGCAAAACTAAAAGTATCTTTACTAATTCCAGCGCATGGGTGCTCAATCCTGTTTCGTAACCACTTCGGAGAATGTTCACTACAAGCTAATGAAGGATAAGAAGCATCCTCAGTTCAAATATATTTCCCAACTGAATAAGGAACCAACTGTAGATACTTTAGGGTTTACTAATAAACTGCCAGAAGTCGAAGAAGAATTACGAATTAATGACAATTAGGTTTTTAACTCCTGAATTCTCAAATGACACTTAACTGACATTTCCATTTATTTTACCTTCGATAAACCCAATAGAAACCTTATTGCAACGAGAATAAACATCAATGTCATTTTGACAGTGATTTATAACCAAGGGTACCTAATGTCTGTTGACAAATCGTTAATTTACGTTTTTTTTTAAATTTTGCAGTGTGTCAGGTTGTATGTTGATGTAATTAATATGATTCGCGACCGTAACAAATGTGGCTTTACAGAATTATAATCATTAGAATCAGCAATAGAACTCCTTGAGTTAGATTTGGCCTCAAATCAAATGTCATGATTTCATGAAATGGACATTCCATAGGGAAATATGAACTGAGTGTTGTATTCATGATTTTTATGATTATAATTCTATAAATAAATATTTGTTACCACCGCGAATCATATTTAGATCAACATACGACCCGACACTAAACTGCAAATTGCTAAAAACATAAGATAATTGAAATTCGGTGGGTACCTTAACGCATACAATAACGCGCATCCCCCATAACGCTCTATTTGCATGCTGGTGGCGCCATCTACGCACGTGACTTCGCTTATAATGTCCTATTGAGAAGCATTTGAGAATTCGGCTCCAAAAATAATACTTAATTTATTTTTTAATTTAATGTGGTTCTTTTAAAATTTAATGTGTAGGACGCATTCATGACTGATTTTCTTATTTTTTTACATGTTTTTTTTATGACTTATTCTGAGTTTTTGTTTTTTTAAACTACAATAGTTGATATGTAGGTATTAAATGAGAAATAGTAAAAAAGCAGAGCTTTTTTAATTTATACATTGCCCGACAATAATGCAACCCAACAGCAACCTTAGTGTACAGAGAATAAAGATCACAAAAAAAACTAACTGTCTTGGCCTGCCTCGATGGTGTCGTGCGTTTAGTGGGATCCAATCGGTGGTTCTCTTAGCCCAATTTGTCGTCTGACATGCGGCAAACATGTCCGGCCCAGCCCCACTTAAGTTTAGCGGCTTTCTTTGTAACGCCCGTGATCTTGGTTTTGGCGCGCAGTATTGTGTTCTTACGGTCGAAACCCCAGGATACTGCGCTCCATGGCTAGCTAGCAAACCTCGAGCCTGGACCTTGAACGAAGATGGCGGGATGAGCTTGACTCCTACCGTAGGGACTGGCCGGGACTGAAGACATGTTGTAAAGAGTATTTGTAAAAGTATATATAATGTTTTAAAGTTGCGCCGATCCCGAATAAATGGTTTATTTCAGAAATCCCCACCAGTGGGGATTGTTGTTTTTTTCAGAAATCCCCACTAGTTAAATAAACTCAGCCTAGTGGGGATTGGAAAAATAAGTAACAATCCCCACCAGATGTTGTTGTTCCTGAATTATTATAAGGACATGAGAATGATGCTGATAATTTTAAAGTATTTGGTCGATCGGCTTCTATTCAATAGGGGGGGATAGGGGGGGGGGGGTTGGTTACAAACATGCAGGTAAACATAAACTCACGCTTTTTTCCACGAGTGTAGGCAGAAGCTACAGAATTAAAGCCATCCGCCTTCATATATCTGGTCATACACGCACACAAATCAAAGGGAGTACTCGCTCAGCGACGCTTGGCGGGCAGAACACTCTCTGAGGGACTCACGCTTGGTAACGCATACAACCCGATTCAAACTTTATGGCGTCTCGGAATATTAGGCGAGTCGGACATTAGACGAGAGAGTGAGGTACTGCGCAGTGAGAGCGCACTTTAGAGCCGCCATAGAGTTTGAATCGGGCTGTACCAGCGAGTAATCGCTCATCGCCGATGCTGCACGTTAATCTCTGGCAGTGGGACAGATGCCTTAGGGCTCAGGTGGACCGCGTACTTGTTTCCCAAAAGATGGCGGCAAAACTAAAATATCTTTACTAATTCCAGCGCATGGGTGCTCTAGGCTGTTTCATAACCACAGCGGAGAATGTTCTCTTCAAGTTAATGAAGGATAAGAACCATCCGCAGTTCAAACACATTTCCAAACTGAATAAGGAACCAACTGTCGATACTTTAGGGTTTACTAATACAACGGCAATGTCCAAATTATAAGTTAAAATGACCGTTCGATTAAAATTTAACCCTCAAGGTTTTCAATGACACTTTGTGTCTACTATTGTACAAATGTCACTTGAAAGTGACAGGGACAGCTTCAGACTAAACCTTGTGCCATAAGGCGGAAGCGGTAGGGAAGCCCACAGTATCTAGGTAGTGTACAACCCTCGTAAGTTCATATAACCCCCATCATCTGCTGAGCCTTTTCCTAACTATGTTGGGTCGGCTTCCAGTCTAACAGGATGCAACTGGATACCAGTATTTTACATGGAGCGACTGCTTATCTGACCTCCAAGACCCAGTTACTGGGTAATACGATACCGCTTGATAAGATTGGTTGTCAGACTTTCGGGCTTCTGACAACCCGCAACGAATGTCAAAGATCCACGATTGACCAACCGCATATAACCTTATTGATTGATATTCCATGAAATACTTAGAGCGTTGTAATGATGATTTATAATTCTGTAACATTATTCCTATCATCATTCATCACAAGCATGAAATTTGAGGGCAATTATTCTAACTTCAGAAGTTATATTGCTGATTCTATAATTATGATTCTGTAAAGCCATCTGTTACGGTCGCCAATTATATTTTGTTCAGCATAAAACCGAATATTGCGGGCTATCCTGGCGCTTCCCTCTTAAAATTGAGTTTTTGTCTGAGAATTCGGCCGCAAGTAAAACTATGTTAATTTTACGGGGTTATTTTTAAATTAATGCGTGCACGCAATGAAATGAAGAGGTCCTCATTTTTTTTACTCTTTTCCGAAAAATCATAATATAAATATTGTTTGGAAAAGATCGGGTTGGGTTTTTTTTTAAATGGGATTGCAAGGCCAAAATGTTGAGGAGTACCTATTTTTTTAACTTTTTCGACTTAGGGCGGATTCGATCAAACTTTTATACCTAGTGTAAGTGTTATCCTGGGAATAAATTTAGAATTTTTTACAGTTATTCCATAAAAAAACTGTCAGACGTCAATTTTATTCCAGGCTTAAAAGGTTAAATTTGGTAAAATCTGCCCTAAGTCATCCTGTATTTTTTTGGTGATAGTTTATTTTATTTTGTTAATTTTATAAATTGTATTTTAAGTTCCGTTTTTTTAGAACGTGCCTTTATGTTTTTATATGTATTAAATGAGAAGTTGTACTTAAACTTGACATTCCATGTTTTTTATTTATGAGTAATTTTAATATCAAAAGTGTATTAGGGTTATTCTTTTTCGTACATATACAAGGCTAGGTAGGTACTCCACAAGTGGCACGATAAAACTTGGCTAGTTAGCAAACATGAACTTAAGATGTCAACGGAAGCAACATAATTATGCTTGTCTCTTTTGCTCCCGATAATTACGACATGCCATCCTACTTCCACCTGTCCCTTTGATTATCATCTTTTATGGTAAAACCACACACACCGTAGCTTTACATAACCAATTATGTGAAGCTACGGTTTCCTAAAGAGCGTTTCCGCCACTTTTATACTATATATTCACTGTAATACTGTTCCACTACACAGCCGTAATGTATACTGTATTTATTTTATTTATTTTCGCCGCGGGCGTCCCTTTACTTGTCACAGCAATGCCACAGTGTTTCTGACATTTAGGGCATAGACGAGTATTGAGGTTATATCTGGCGCGGATTAAGAATTAATTATTTATTTTATTTGACGATATTTTACATAATATATATACTTATATTTAAATAATATAAGTAATTAATTATTTATTACTGTAATAATAATTGCCCGTGACATCACAGCGGGCCTATCAGAATACCAGCGCTGCGACATGTATTTTTTAAATGTCGCAGCATCATGCTGAGATTGGAGCCTTTTGGCCTCGTACAGGACTTTCTGTTTCATTTTTCTTTTTGGTACTTTTTTATAATTTGGTTTTGTTACTTTTTTTCAAATTTTGTTTTTTTTATTTATTTTTGATTGTGTTTAGTTTTATGATCTTCCTATACGAGTCGTAATAAATACTTTTTCTTTCTTTCTTTCATATTTATTTATAACAGCCGTCAAGAAATTCTGTAATTTTCACCAGTATTTGACATTACAGTGTCAGAAAACACTCTGTATTTGTACATTACGGCCGCAGGTGGGCGGTTACCGGTTACCGCTCTTCTAGAATACCGTTACTTTTAAGTGCCGTTTTTGAAGATCGAATGTTGCGCAACATTCGATCTTCAAAAACGGTACACTAATTAACCTATGTACCACTTTTTACTTATCATTGGCTGCATGATAATAATTATTGTACAAAATAGATATTTAAATAAGGGCTGACTTTTCCATCGTCAGATAACTTTTATTCGAGGAATAAAATTGACTTTTGACAGTTTTTGTATGAAATAACTGTCAAAATTTCTCCTCGAATAAAGTTATCAGATGATTGAAGAATCTGCCCTAAGTATATTACCAACAATTGTATATTTATAGCTTACCAGTGCATTTTTTTTTCAAAATAAAAGTTTTTCACACAAATATTGTTTTATTTTCAGCGTCTCCAATCCATCGGTGTCTTTGTGGGCACTTCGGAAAATGTCCTATTCAAGCTTATGGGTGACAAGAACCATCCGGCATTTAAACACATTTCTAAACTTAGTACCACGCCTACTCCTGACGAATTTGGAATTAGTCAGAAAAGTGATCAGTTGTAAAGAGCTGTAACAAGAGCTAGATTCGTAAAGAGCATTTTGACTTTACGTTGCAAAATATGGAAGTGATTTATATGAATATGAACCTTATTCCTACGCAGATACTGTTCATATTCGGATAAGTGAATCAGAACTAGCGACGCATAGAAATATGAACGTCAACTACGTGCGAATAATGTTTATAATGTGCAATAATGTAAAGTCAAAGTGTTATCTGTAAATCTTGCCCCAAGACTAATAGAATCCGGAAGCGAGGCCAGTTTAAGAATCGTTATCCTAATTGCGTAGCACACTATCAATCATATGAACCATTTTGAAGGATGTTACTAATACATTGCTTCATATGTTCGAAAAATGTGTCTGCTCAACAACGTAAATAACGCAATGATTGTTGTTGAACGGTCAAAATGACAGCAATTCCTACTGTTAGTGTGTTACGCAATTAACCTGCAGTTCAGTGGCTTGGGCCGATGCACAGAGCACGAAAAAAAATAAAATGAGTAATTAAATTATCCGGGAAAGAACCGGAGTTACCGACATAGCTTGTAGAGTAAGCAAACTGAAGTGGCAGTGGGCTGGCCATGTTTGTCGAAGGACCGATGGTCGGTAGTGGAGACGAGTCCTGGGGGTCTACTCCGAAGTAGTATCGGCCGTTTCCTGCTACGAAGTTACTATTTGGTTCGGTCGGTCCCGATCCTACACTCCTACACTCTTTCGAATATTGACTATGGTCCCGACCCAACTGAGCCGATCCGACATTTTTTCGCATTTTTTAATAATATTCGGTTCGGCCATGTGTCGGTCCGATCCGAACATTCGCACTTTGCACTTTGGAGTGGACCCCCTGGAGTGGAGACCGCGTATCGGCAAGCGTAGTGTGGGACGCCCCCCAGCTAGATGGACGGACGACCTAAAGAAGGTGGCTGGGACAGACTGGTGCTGTGGCGCTGCTTGGAAGCCGACTTCCAGCAGTGGACTGCCATAGGCTGAGTTGATAGATCTGACTCGCAAACTGGCCTTGTGTCCGCAGTTCATACGACCTGCACCCCAATTGCGACGCATCTGCGTACGTATGAAAAATTCGTCTCCTCAACATCGTTAACCGATTTTGTACCATACTCTCAAAGGCCTTTCTTTCATTTTGACAGTTCAACAGCATTCATTGCGTTATTTACGTCTCTAAGCAGACGAATTTTCAAACATATGAACCAATGGATTTGGAATTTTCATTCACAATCTTTCGGATTGTGATTGGATTGCTATTGCGGTGCTAGTTTGGAAACAGCGGGAAAAATGTCTCGGAAACAGCCATTAGCGTATTTTTGCGTTAAGCCTTGATTTCCTAGGATAGCAGTTCCGTCATATTATAACGTACGTCATGAAAATCTGTCATTTTCACCAGCATTTGACATAAGGTGTCAAAAACGCTCTCGTGTCTGGACAGCTGTTTTGTGTGACCGTTCGCCAATTTCTTAAGAAACCAAAGCTTTACCGAGCTATAAGATAACACATACCTATTATACCCGCTTTAGTGAACGGGCTTAAAATTGGAAGGGATTTGAAACTGATTTTTGGAAAATGTTTAATTATTTTTAAAAGTAATTCATCAAAGGTGTACAGTCATATTTTATGAATCAAATGATTATTACCCCTGTTTTTATTATATTCGTCAATATTAATGTGCGTGTCCAATGATATGCAAACCTTTTTCTAACTAATCATTTGATCCATTTCATTTTCTATCATATTTTGTTGGTGATATTTACGAGTAGGTATTTTAGAGCCAAAGTTCGCTTTTATAATTTCGGCTACGTCCATAAAATGTATGGAAATACGTGCACGTTAACGGTATCGTGTACGGATATTAAAAAATATATGTTATCGTGATGCCGTGGACGGCCACTATAATATTAGCACGTTAGAGGGCGCCCACGAGCAAGTTTTGTCTCCGCAATTTGTGTCTCACATCATGTCTACGGGTTTCTATGAAAGTGCGCGCATGTAGCGTCGCGACAGCTGGGAGAAATTTTTGTGGTTTAGAATCTGTCGCCCGTCTATTGGTTGCAAGGTCGCAAGTGCGCGCACGGCGACAAAAATGTTGCCGGCTAGCCAGTTGGCGCCCAACCGAAAATTTTACAAAAAAATAGCGTTGTTGTCGCTCCCGCATGCGTATCGTCCATATCTCGGCGAAAAGACAGCGACAGAGACAAAACAGTTGCTGGGCAACTAAGTTGCTCGTGGGCAAATAAAAATTATAAAATAAAAAAAAAAGAAATTATAAAAGCGCATAATAGCTAAAAGTATGTTATTATTATTGTATTTATATAAAAACAATTATTATATTATTTTAAGCTTAGCTGTTGCCATGTATATCTTACGAAGGATTTAAGAAATGTTGGTAGAGTGTAGAAGCCCAAAGTACTAAAAATATAATTTTATTTTAAATAAGGTTTCCTCACTATTACAATATTTATGTAGCCAGCAAAATATAAATTCAACACTTCAAGATTTAAGACTGAGGAAAATAAAATGTAAATAATGTGGGAATTATGTAGATTAGATGTACTTATTATAGTTTTTGCAAATCACAAGCGCTTGGAAAGTGGTTCTAATTGACATTGGCATAATTTATTCCGTGTTCTATGTAAGTATATGGAATATTTATGCGAGAAAATAAAAACAAACTGCACGTACAGCATCGTACACGCAATAGACGTGAAATTTCTTAAAAAATAAACTTAAAGAGTAATAACGAAACGTGCCTAATCGTGACGCGACCTTGCAATTTCACTCTCAATTCTCGTCCGATTATCGAATCACCGCCTCAGAAGTTTCACTTCAAAAATCTGATCAAGTAAGGACAAGTAACGTTTTCCTTATTTAGAAAATGTCTATAAATGCAGGTACGGTTTTTATTAGCTGAAAAGACATAACATCACGTCTGTATTTCACCGAAGCATTAGGCACAGGTGTACTATCGCCAAAACCTAAATCTGACCATTTTGAAAACAAAATCCCGTGCACATGATGACGACAGCGGCGTGCGTAAGTAAAACAAAAGAGGATCCTTTTTAGGTCGACTAATAATATGCGCTGCAAGCAGGAATAGTCCTTACGGTGGTCAGATATAGATTTTGGCGATAGTACGTGTATTGTAGTACACCCACATTTCGCCAGTTATATTTAAGTCTCATGAAATTTCCATCAAACACGCACAAAAACAGGATCCAATTTTTTTTCTCCTATAATTTCACGTGCGCTCGTGAAATGCAAGAACTATAATAGTAACGGTAAAACGGGGTGAATAGGTTTGCAGGGGTGAATCGGAACGAAACTTTAAAGTGGATTTGTACTTTAAAATAATATAGTTTGTTGCTAACAAGGACACTTAATCTTTAATTAAAAAGCAGTAAACTCATTAGGGTTATTTTCTGGCAACAAACGTATGTTATTTCAACGTTAAAATCCATTTTAAAGTTTCGGCCCGATTCACCCCTGCATCTCTATTCACCCCGTTTTACGGTAACTTATATCGAATATTATATTTTATTAAAAATGCAAATAGTTTTATTTCAACAGCGACCATTTCAGTTGCTCCTTCGCCGATTGTAACACCTGAAAATAAGAAAAACTAACATATGTATGGAATATTATTACATTACAATAATTATTATTACCTCATGCACGAGATTTTGGGTGCAACTCCGGGCAAGTATCAAGACTTTCAAATTCATATAGAGTGAAGGGACAGCGACGCACAACCTGTTACCATGGATTCAGTACATGATAAATGATTTTATTTTGTAAGTAGGTTTGTACAAACACTTTTACACGTCAGTCATATTTTAAAACTAGATGATGTCGGCGTTTCCTATCTGACTAGTGTGAGAAGAAGGACCGAAACAGAATCAGAGGTCACAGTCTCTTTTAAAGTCCAGACATAATCTTGGTCAGATCATATGAAGACCATGCAGGTCGATGTCCGAGTCTTTTGAGGAAAGAACCACACAGATTGAGAGGACCTGTCCAGTCAGTGCACGCATTTGTCAGAAATCGTGCAGCTCAACTCAAAACTTAAGGAGCTCGACGATTCGACGAACAAAGAAAGGACATTTGGGTAGGCCACAGTAATTACTCAAACTGCCAGACCATGACCAAAACTAAGAGAACAGAGAGAAAAACACAATATAATAAAATTAAAGTGACCCCACATAGTCTTCACATTCACAAACACATGATTCTGAACACCACTAATAAATTTGCTCTACCATACATCTTGACGGCGTAGGTATTATACTTTTCTATGAAACAGTAACTTTATGTTTGATAACCTAAAAAAAAATTCTATGCCACGTCTAGATGACGTGCTGAATCCATGGTTTCAGTTTGCGCGTCGATGTTCCCTGTCACCCTGTGTATGTACTTTCTAAGTTTATCTTGGACATCACTACATCCGTCCGACATCGGCTTAGTTGCCAAAAAGAAAAAAAATCTTATTATTGACATTTCTACTTTATGCGGCCAGTGAGATGTGACATATTTTTTGGAATATGAGTGATGATTACTCTTTATGATTGCGACATATGAGGAAGAAAAATTTAAACATTAGTATACTGTCAGGTTTTATACCGCCAAAGTGGTGTCAGATATTTTTAATCACCATGAGGTATCGCATTCTTCTGATAGGCATAATTATAGGATATTTAACTGTATTCAGGCAGATGTTTATAACGCAAGCCATGTCCATGGCCATGGCCATGTGTCATGTGTTATTGCATTCATAAGAGGTGACACATTGTTTTGAAGTCGATGCAGCATCCTATATTTTGTTGTTTCGTCAAATAGTTTTGGTGCTCCTTCGATGTCACATATTTGTGCTGCCACTTCTATATGCCTTCCACAAATGATCAGATGTATTTGCCGTGAAGACAGATATCAATGGATGAATCATGAAATCATATTTTATCGCCCAGCTGTTCATAGTTATATTATTATATTTATGCTCGTGACTACTTGTGTAAATATAAATTGTAGGGATATTGTTACATTCTACCTCTTTGTGTAGTGTTAAATTGTTATTTTTATTATGATTCAAACAGCTTTGAAATGTTTAGAATGCTCGAATATACTGGCTAGTTGAAATTCCTGGTATAATTCAGTACATTTTAATGTTTTCTTTATTTTGTAAAGATATACAAGGTGATGTTTTCACATCATGTTGTTTTTTTTTTATTTATATATTGTAGATTTCAGCGTTTTTCTCTAGGACTTATAGTTTAGAACTTACACATAATGGCTAGCAAAAAAATCACCTTGTTATCTGCAATATTGCGGCGTAATTGCGAAACACACTAACATTAGAAATTACTTTCATTTTGACAGTTCAACAACATTCATTGCGTTATTTACGTTGCCGAGGAGACAAATTTTTCGAATATAAACGAAGCAATGGTTTAGCAATATCCTTCAAAATGTGATTGATAGTGTGTCACGCAAGTAGGGTGCTGGGTACGCGGTAGAATTGCTACTAGCAGAAAGTCGAAATCTTGCTTGGATAATAGCAGATATCTACATATTGCTTTACACATAACTATACAACGTGTTTACACCAGGTGAAAATACCCAAAGGTACCAAATTTTAGCGTATTTCTTCAAGCATTTAAATGAAAAAATCTAAACAAGAAAAACTATTTTTCTTTTTTTTAATTGACCGATATCTTACCAATAAAAATAAGCATCAAAGAAAAAAACAATACAGCCAATGAAAAGGGGTTGCCAATGAGAAAAAAAAATGAAAAAAATAAAAATGTTAGTAAATAAAAATTTAATAAGCACTAAATAACTACAATTACAATTAAATTTAATGTAGAAATACGTAATCTCAAACTATTTGCCCCCGGTTCGCTTACATATTCATTATGTTCTGTAGTATCTGAAATTTTTAATAAATAAAATCATTGTCAACTTATTATTTTGTAAAAAAAAAATCGTGGTTAATATATCCAATTACTATTTTACTTCTCAAAAACAATTAAATCCCAGTGTGTTTAACTAAAATATCTCGTGAATCTAATGAAAATATAATAATACTTTCATCCCATATTAATAGTTGAATATTATAATAATTATTGTGTTAGAAATAAAAGTATTAAATGAAAAACGACAAACAAACACCACGTACCAACAATAAAATTAAAATAGAGATATTTCAAAATATTTATTTAAGTAACAAAAATCATAAAGGAACAATAATTATACTAATAATTGTATAGGTACTTGAAGTACAATATTAATTTAAAAAAAACATTAAAAAAATACTTCTATGGACCAGAAATTAATGGCGTATTGTGCTCTATCTTACTCAAATACTGATATTATTTTCAATTTCTCATAAGAACATAATAATATTCGATTTACTACGAAAAAATAATGGCACCGATTGCCTTGTTCACAAACTTAAGTAAATTTTGATACTTTTTTTGCCCTCGACCATACCTGGGAACCCGGTTACGGAAATATTGAAGGTCAAAGTGACAACTGTTTTTTAAGAAAAAAAGTTTTAAATGTTATAAATTAACTTTAAATACCCCCAAAAGTACTGTACCGTTGCATGCATCCATAAGCACAGTGATTTACATGCGTTACATTGCGCGCTGCACATCAGCGAATTTCTAGACCAAAAATAAAAGCTGTTTCCCAGCTATCATGTTTGCTTTCTTACGTACAGAATGCGTAGACAACGACTATGTTATGGATTGCTACACCCTGTATGTTTACCCTTGACTGTTCGTGTCTTCTGGACGAGATTCGTGGCGTGCACACCGCAATTGCACGCCGAACGTCAATTGAGATCGCGAATAATCATCGAATTAAAGAAACTATCGAAGTATCGATATACAAACTAAAAAGGTGGTACAACACTATTTACGAAGTTGATAGATACAGGAAACTAGATCGAAAGTCTACGCCATATGGGCCTTTATGTGGTTTTTGGTGCATAAAATATTGAAGACAACAGTTAACAGAATTTCAAGCTCAAGTGCTGTGACAGATTGTTTTTTTTTTTTTGTTAATGGCATCTCGCTGGTGAACCTAAAAGGTTGTCGGCTGGTTACCCGGACTAACCTAAGGATTTCTTAATAAATTACGGCCTCCAGACAGGGCATACAATTTAAAAACAACTAAGCGACACGCTAAGGGCACCCGCTGTGGGATACGGAGCTCGGCTTAGGGCGTCGCTGGACGAGCAAGGGACAGGCTGTATCGAATCAAATGTGATGTGACTAACTGAATTACGAATAGACAATCAAATCACTTGGCATTAGTTTTATAGTCTGTTAGCATTGTTTTTTTTTCAGAAACTGGGTGCTAAGCTACCGTAGCTTAGCACCCAGTTCCTAGACTGCCACATAACGGCCGCAGCGAGGGCTGTCATGAAAATAAAAATGGCAGCGGGGTTTGACTTTACGATGTAAAAAAAAACGTTCTCTAGGGAGACGACAACGAACTTTCATAAATAACATTACAGTAACGTCATTTGACTTTAAATTGCGGACGCTATGTGGCGGTCACCGCAATATGAGGAAACCCTTGCTTAAGCCATACTTTAAGCAAAACGAGTCGCCACAACTTCGGGAGTAAAAAATCTACTTAATTTGACCGAATCACTTTTTTTGAAACTCTGTTTTTTAAGAACTGAGTAAGAATATTCAAATCACAAGGGCTCATTTTGCGTAGCGAACCGTAAGGCCCTTTGTACACATACGTTTTTACTGTCGTGACCAACTACGGTTTATTCGCCGTGTGTAGGCGGCCGTCAGTGTTGTATGGATCACTATGGAAGATTATTGACAGACACATTTTATCAATGTAAAGAAACCTTGCCGTGTACAAAGAGCCTTATACTTACTCCAAAAATTAAAAAAAAAGTGTGTGTGTGTCAGCTACGACGCACGATTGGAGTTTACTCCTTACGAACGATAATTATGATATTATATATCGAATAGAAAAAAAGGGTAAATGAACGCATCTGCTAAAATGATAAGAGAAACAAACATATATCTGTAATTATTCGGATTATTTATATTACTTCTAAATCTTAGACGTACATAAAAAATATTAGTACCTGTAGTAAGCTTATCTAATACTTCAACCTAGTTGTAAAAATCGTGGCAGTGGAATCAAACACTGTACTAAAATAAGGTTTCAAGTTATAAAAAAAGTATATTACTGGCATTTATTTTCAAAAAAGGTTTTATTTTGATAAAAAGTAAACAAAGAGGAGACCCTGAGAATGAGATACGCTGTGTAATGTATTCCATCTCATTTTTTCTCTCTTCTCTCTTTTACACGTTCAATCCTACAGATATATATGTTTGTCTCTTTCTACGTAACGCCTCAACTTTTCGTGTTACACTTGATTTTACTCCTCATAAAATTTCCGTACCGGGCCTTATAACTCAAATCGTTTCTTAAGGAGTAAACTCCAAAAACAGCATAATTTCGACTCATTTTCAGCGGCGTATTTTAGGTCTAAAATTCTCTGTATCTACCAACTTGCAACCGATGATACCCAGTGCATTACAAAAGTGACAAACACAAACTAGAGTCTACCAAAACATTTTATTCACTTGTTCCATTACCTGGGCCACTGTTTGTTCTCCGAGAGGGACGTCTTCTGTGCGCAGGGCAGCCCGCCCGACTATGGAGGTTGGATCGGAGTCTAGGATTACTCTGGAAAGGACAAAGTTTGGTTATAGTGTGTGGAATATCGAGAGAACGGCATGCAATCTATACTAATATAATAAAACTTAAGTTTTTTTTTTTCTTGACAATGGGCTCACTCTTGACCTCAATCAAGCCCAGAGGCAGGGATGAGATCTACGGTGGAACGAGCTTGCCCAGAAGAAGCCTATTCACTCTCGTCCTGAAGAGATTAGGGTTGTATGAACTCGGGAATGCAGACGCTGGCAGACAATTCCACTCCTTTGCTGTGGGCATCAGAAAAGATGATGAGAAGCGCTTAGTGAGTATATATGGTACTAGCTGCGCCCCGCGGTTTCACCCGCATAAGTTTCGATCCCGTGGGAATGTCGGGATAAAAAGTATCCTATATGTTAATCCTGGTTATAAACTATCTGTGTGCTAAATTTCGTCAAAATCTGTTCAGTAGTTTTTGCGTGAAAGAGTAACAAACATCCATACATCCATACAAACTTTCGCATTTATAATATTAGTAGGATATTAACCAAATAGGGGTAGTATCCCGCAGTGCGTCTGGACTCTCGATGGTAAAAAGGTGAAGGCGGTATGAGCTCATGTAGCTCTTGAGCACACTCCCCGAGGTACAGTCTGTAGAAACCGACAGACAGGCAACACTTCGCCGGTGAGCCAAACTGTGAAGCTTTGCCTCCACCAGGTTTTTATCGCCAATGAGTCTCTTAGCTCTGCGCTCGACTGAGTCTAAAGTGGCGAGTTAGTATTTAGCTGAGCCATCCCACAGGTGACTGCAGTACTCCATACACGATCGGACTTGTGCTTTGTAAAGGGTTAAAAGCTGTCCCGGTGTGAAGTACCGCTTAACCTTGTTCAGGATGCGCAGCTTTTTGGCCGCCATTTGTGCTTTAGACTCAATGTTTTTCAGTTTGTTTGAACGCGCTAATCTCTGGAACTACCAGTCGGATTAAAAAAAAATCTTTTGCATTTGATAGCCCAATTCTTGAGGAAGGCTATATGCTATTTAACATCACGCTACGACCCTTAGGAGCCGAGCAAAAAGGAAAAAAAGAAACAGAAAGAACACTAAGCTAATATGGCCATTTAACATCGCGCTACCCTTAGGAGCCGAGCAAAAAGGAAAAAAAGAAACAGAAAGAACACTAAGCTAATATGGCCATTTAACATCACGCTACCCTTAGGAGCTGAGCAAAAAGAAAAAAAGTCAGAAACGGCTCTAAGAGAAAACGAAGTAGTAGCGCAGTCGGTCTAGCCGTTTTAGTAATATATTGTGGTGTCTTAAAAATCACAATCAAAAGTCATTTATTCCAAATAGGCTGAGAATCAGCACTTTTTGAACGTCAAAATTACAAAAGACAGTCCCCCAAAAACGCCCGCCCTTCACCACTTCCTAGTGCTATCGCTGGGAAGAAGAAGTGGCGCAACTAACTCCACAGCAGCACAGCTGTCTGTTCAGTAAAAAAAAAATACTTGATTGTATACAATACTAGGTACTTAAGTTCGGTAATTATCATTAGGTACAAGACCAGAACATAACATTAAATTATTTGCCATAATATGTCAGATAGTAAATGAAGTGTTAAGATTTTTTTCCGGAAACCGATATGTCCTAGAACCGAAAATTCGCAGACATGTTACATCTACCAATGCACTGGGCCCGCGTGGTGGATTACAGCCCACTCCTTCTCGAAGAGAGGAGGCCTGTGTCCCAGCAGTGGGAACATTATAGGCTATTATAATATGCTAAATGGGTTAAGTAAGGGATAAAAGTTTGTATGAAAGATTGTCATTTTTACCGATGGGACATCCGATCGGCTTGTTTCATGGGAAATTCCAAATTACGGGTTTTAAATAAAAAATCGGTTTATGCTATGAATGTGTGTGCACGATACAAGTGAAAACTTTTGACTCGAGCCGAGTATACCCGATTCAGCGTCACCGACCGACTAGAGCCGAGTATACCCGAGTATTCAAGGGTCACCTTGAATGTCGGCTCAGAAACACGGCCAAGCAGTGGCGTGCATTGCATAAAGGCATATAAGCAGTGCCTACCTCGAAAAATCACCATAATCCTGTCAATTACATTATAGTGTGTGCCCCACAACTAGGAAACTCACTGAATTATCATACCTAACAAAAAACAAAATCTTCATACAAACACGCGCGGCAGTAGGCAGTCGCTCGACGGCCTACTCGGCTCCCGTACTATTCGCACATTGTCATTGGTCTTTACTCGTTCAAGTTAATACGACGAAATTAAATTCCTGCCTACCTATTCTGAAAACCAATGCACGCCACTGCCGCCACGTGCGCCTAAAGAAGTTTTCACTTCACTTCAAGAATAGTTACGAAGACCAGCAAATATCTTACCCGCCATCACAGATCTCGTCGAAGGCCAGCATGACAGAATCCAAGTTGTCCAGTAGCACTCGTCTCTCGACGTTCCTCCGTAGAAGTATGCTCACAGACTCGTAGAGCGCGTTCAGTACTGACTGGAGGATTAACTGTAACGATAGTGAATATTAGTTATTAGTACTTAAATAAATTGGCTTTGTGATTATTATTTTTCTAAATCAAAAGTCATTTATTCAAATTAGGCTGAGAATCAGCACTTTTTTAAAGTCAAAATTACACAAAACAGTCCCCCAAAACGCCCGCTCTGCACCACTTCCTAGTGCTTTAGCTGGGTAGGCTGTCTGATCATTTAGTGTCCGTTCACACAGACCAGCTCAGAAAGGAGAGTAGATTTTTATCAACGTTTAAAAAAGAGTTTTGGGTCATTGAAATAAGGTTGAATTTTTCATGTCACTTCTTTTTTAAATGAGAATGACCCAAACTCTTTTTTTATTAAGACCGACCTAACGCGCAGTGACATGAAAAAATCCACCTTATTTTAATGACCCAAAACTATGATACTCTTCTCTCCGAGCCGGTCTGTGTGAACGGACACTTAGGCCGGGTTCACATTAGTTCGGACCGACAGTTTTACCGGCCCGACAAGCGCCGTTCACATTGGGGCGACCCGACCAATGTGAACGGCGCTATTGACATACATACGCCAATATGGATCCGACACGTTTGTCGGGCCGGTAAAACTGTCGGTCCGACCTAATGTGAACCCGGCCTCACGACACGAGCGACGCGTCGACGACACAAACCTACTTATCCTCCGACCAGACGTGGGTTGTGCATGGTATGCTACTGCCCGACGATTGTTTTTTTTTCTGTATTGCATCTCGTTGAAGATGACGGGATGAGCTGGACAACTTTAATAAAGATTGGTCCTTGGCAGCTCTGGACAGAGAGAGGTGGAAAAAGAGTAGGGAGGTCTTTGCCCAGCGGTGGGGCAAAAACGGTTAAAAAAAATCATGTCGAAGTCTACCCATAGAAATTTTAATTGACGTTATTTCAAGTTAAACAAATATCAACTTCATTTCAATGGCAATTAAGTTAATTTCAGAGTGACTAGCACTATTGAAAAAGTTATAAAAATGTTTGAAGTTGTAGCGTAAAATAAACTTTATTGTGTAGGAATTACAAGTTATTTTTCCATAAACTCATATTTGTTTACATTTTTGGCGAATATGTCGCGATTCAAATTTAGGCGGTCGTCGTCTGCTTAATCGGGCTATCGTGCGGTTGCTTTAATAAACCAAGGTTTCCAGTCCAGCCAGGGCATCAAACTTATAAACTAAGCGACTACACGCTATGGGCATCCACTGTGGCGTACAGACCTCGGCTTAGGGTGTCGCTGGGGGAGGGCAGCCAGGGACAGGCTGGTTATCGGCTGTTTAACCGGGCTATATATGCTACTCGCGCACCAAAATTTGCTTGCGCGATGCGATGAGGATTTTGCGTGACGTCACTGTGATGCGTAGTTTGCATGTGGCGTTGCAGCACCACAGAAACGTTCGTGTGAAACACTATGTTTGTTCCTTTTGTTTTGTTTAATTATGGCAATTACCTTTCTGACCATAAATTACTGGCAGTGTGGTCTAATAAAAAAATGAATTAAATACCTCATTTTCATGTGAGCTGCCCATGACGTAGAAGAAGAGGTCCACATTGCTCTTGTATACGCATGTCAGACCTTCCAGCATTATGATCTCTGCATTGGCTCTGGAATCAGTATTTTAACAAGGTAAAAAATTGTGCACATTATTTTGGAAAATATAAAAAGGTTTTTTATATTTATATTTTGGTCAGTCATGAATAAACATACAAATCTATCATAACCAGCCTATAATGTACCCATTGCTGGGACACAGGGCTCCTCTCTGCGACAGGGAGTGGGCCTGCGGGCCACAATTCACCACCCATAATCCATTCCGGTTTTCTCACAATGTTTTCCTTCACAGTTTTGAGAGCAGTGGTGATGAAATAATTTACACAAAGTGCTTGACTGGGTTCAAACCCACAACTCGTAAGCCGTGGCCCTTACCACTGGGCCCTTTTTTAACACGCTTTTATTAGGTCGACCTGTATGTAACTAAGTTGTAATGGAATCTAAGGTAACTAATTTAACCATCTTCCAAGGGTCGTAGCATAATGAAAATTGGCAGCTGTATGTAGTTCGGATGACAATACAATAATATGGTACTGTCGAACTGATCTGATGATGGAGCCGGAAGATATGAACTGGAACTTCATGATGGAAAATTGTATCATAGCTGTTTTGGATTTCTTAAAAAATTCTTGTAATGAACTTTGACCACGATTAGGTTTCAAGGTCTGATGATGAAGCCGGAAGGTAGGCACTGGCATCGTGCATTTATAAAAGCGGGTTTTTCTAGTGTTTTTTAAACTATTAATTTTTATTGTTGTTATTTTCTTGTGTCCTAACTCCTTAAGTAAAATATTTTTCATTCTTTCTTTTCTTTTATACTCAGTCCTTCAGTGCGTGCATCTTAAGCCATCTTGTTGACGTCTTGTCCTGGCTCAGCTTCAATTATGTTGACCCTTACCTGTGTGTTTTATTGAACAAGTTTTTCTCAAAAGCCTTCTGTTCCTTGGAGGTCGGCAGGACATCTTTGTCATAGTACTTAGCGAGGATACGGTTGCCATCATTATCCAGGATACACATGCCTTTCACGATGTACAGGGTGGGTTCCTGGAATTGGAAAGTAATCTGATAGAAAAATTGATAAAAATGTGCGACAGCAGCTCTGGTTCCAGTCTTTGTAGCGTTTAGTATTTGTAATGATTACGGTCGCAAATGCCGAAATCAGCCAAAAAAATTATCAAGCCCGACAATAATAGGGGCAGTTCAAGAAGCCGGAAATGTTAGGAATGTGATTCCAATGCATACAAATATCGAAAGGTTTTTAGTTTTTATGTGCACATGTTAACAAAGCAGTTTATAACCCGAATAAACGACATATTACGAAGGGAGCTGCACCATTTTACGAAATGTATCAAAATGAAGGTTTTCTGTGTGTTTCAAAAGGAAACTACAAGTAACTTACAAAAAGTGATCCTTCCATTGTTGTGTGAACCATTTTCAGGATAATTTAAACGTTTTCTTAAATTATTTCTAATCAAAACATGCAACTTCGAAGTCGTTGACGTGTTTCAGTTTGACAATTAATTTTTGACGCAAGCATGATAGGATAGGTGTTGCAAGTTAAAATTGTCGAATTTCCACGTCGAAATTATCGTTTTGACGACAAACTCGTCGTAATTTTTTCTAAAACTTAGAATTTGAAATTCATAATTATTCAGCTGAATAATTATGATGACTGAAAAACTTGAAAAAGTATACTACATCTATCTTTGTTTTAACGCCATCTATGATTTTTTGTATGTATTTTTATAAGGTCATGAAAGTTCGGTTTAAAAAATGCTTAATTTGAATAAGAGATGGTGTTCTACGACGGCCGCTATAAGCTGCTGCTAGATGTCGCTAGTCGTTACTTCGTTAGTGATTCAGTTTTATCGAGGTCCACTGTAAATGTAATGATTATTTCCAAGCCATTCAAGAACTAAAGCAAATAAATAACTGTAGAAACTTATATTATATAGTGCTATAACTATAACAATTGAATATTTAAGCCATCACTTAAATATTCAATCGCCATGGGTCGTGTCGAACAAGCAGGCGTCTTTAAGCCGATCACCCTAAACCTATTACATATTTTTAAGGGGGAAGCCCGCGAAATTTAAATTTTCTTACGTTTTTGCAATGTGCAGATCAGTGACAGGGCGGGGGCTTAAGTTGAACTACACTGCTTTTTTGTAAGTAGGTACTTTGTCATAGAACGCTTGTATGTTGGACAATTAAATATGATTCGCGACCGTAAAAATTATGTATTTCATCATCACTTCAGCCGGAAGACGTCCACTGTTGGACATAGGCCTCACGCACGCACCTGCACTTCGACCGGTTCTTTGCTTCCCGCATCCAGGGGATTCCTTCATGTAGGTAGGTATTTATATAACTATTATCATAAACTAAAATCATCAATACAGCATCAATAATCTAAATTCATTTATTATGACTATTTCCATGAAATATCACTTTGTAAAACTACCTTACGTTGCCGATGTATAACTGTAGGTAGGTACTCTGACTTAATTTTTGTTTTCGGGTGTCAATGATAGCCGAATATGGATATTACAGCCGAAAACCCACAACGAAATTCGGTCGGACTCTAACCGTATTCCACGTGGGCCCAGTTCACCCTGGCGGATGGTACAGTCGGCAAAAGAGATAAGTAACCAGGGCATCGGATATAGTTGAAGTTTAGTAAGAAACCGTTGGATATTATTTAATGAAATTTAATTTGATAAATAAACTATTTGTTTTCTATTAATGAAATTAAATTTTATCCGAAAACATATATCGGTTTCTTGCCAAACTTCAACTATATCCGACGGCCCTGGTTACTTATCTCCTTTGGTGACCGTACATGGGTGGGACGGTTACAGAGTATTATTAGTACGTATCTTTGTTTTAAACTTATTTTTAACCGACTTATCTTAATAATTAAGTCGGTAGTAAGGTAATTAGCGTCCTCATATCTCCCCATTTTTGTTTCATAGACCACTTTGATGAAACTTTTTACTACCACAGACAATCCCAGAATAGAGTTCTAATTACAATATTTTCGCGCCATAGTTTGACACATGGCGGGAAGATGGCCGCCAAAAATAGACAAGATAGAGTCTTTGATGTCAGCGAATCAAATTACCAAAGTTTGAACTTCCCTTGTATACGTTAGATGTTTGTAACTTTTGTATTATTTTTAAATGTTTTGCCTAACTATTGGTTATGGGGGTTTTGGTAATAAGAAACTTTGATGTCTTCAAACGAAATGAAATTGTTAATTCTGTAAATAGGATATCAGCTCATCAGATATTTAGACGGTTTATGACATTTATTTCTCAAAAAGAATACAATTCACATAATGAGAAATACAAGGTAATCTTAAAACTAAATATAAGAATTACTTAGGGTGAAGGTATTCGTAAATAAATTAGTTATTAGATACACATTTTTTACAGTGTTGCAGGTAAAAGGAAAAAGTTGGTTTACTATTACCTAAATCGATTCTTGAAGGCATGTCAATTGCAATTACTACACATTAAACTATTTATATTATGTACTGTAATGTTTCGGAAATACAGGGTAGGTATTTTAGTTTTCTTAATACTTAGCAAATTAGTAAATAATAATAATTGATGAGGATGGAAATTAAATTCGTGTGCATGGTGGGTTAAATTTAGAACCTTTTTTTTTTTTTTGTGGATGGGAAATCATCAAATGACCCCTCCCGCTCTGGGTGGAGCGGAAGGGAGTGTCAGACTCTTACTGACTAAAACCCACCCGTGTTCCTTCCTTAGCCCTTTCTGTTCCAGGGCAGCGGTAACCCTTTCGGACGATCCCGCCGCATCTGACTACCCTTGAGAAGAAATGGCGAAACCAACTCAGGAGCACCAAGTCTCTTTTAAATTCCAGCGGGGTATTTCCGTAACACACTAACAGTATAGCAAATGGCTTTTATTTTGACAGTTCAACAACATTCATTGTGTTATTTACGCTATTGAGTAGATACATTTTTCAAACAAAAATAATATTATGAAGTAGGATTAGTAATGGATTAGTTATATCCTTGAAATTGATTCAGATTGTGATTGGAAGTTTGTTACGCAATTAGGGTGCAGGTCAGATCATTTGACGACCATGTAGATTGGTGTCTGAGCTGACAGGCTTTTTATCTTTCCATGAAAGTAAGTGAGATTTTATATCATTCCCGCAGATAACCTTTACCATTTTGATTGATTGCCTCGTTGTTCTAGACCCTAACTAGTGACTAATAATTAGCTTAGGGTCCTTGGTGCGATCCAATAAAAAGGCACGGGCAGGCAAGTGGCAGAACGCGGTAGGCAATTGCTCACCAGTCGCGCTTGCAACAACTGAACCAACTGAGCAATCTTTAGACATCCTTTCCGATATTTTCGCTCGATTCGACCTCCATAAAATACATACATAGGTACATCAACTACAGAACGCCACCTGCTACCACGATCTGAGCCCTGTTTAATAGATAAAGCTGACAATTCGACATATATGTCAAAAAATTACAAAATTGTAGAATTGTCACGCTGAGGCTGTTATTAAAAGTTATAAATATGTCAAAAATCGACAGGTGAAATCTTGACATATTTGTAATTTAAAAACGCGTATGTCAATAACCACAGTCAAATTATTTCTTATCAATTTGATATGTATAGGTATACCTAGTATGCAATATTCGCATTTGGCACTGCTCGATGTAAGTACCTACCATTTTTTGTAATAACACTTTTATGAACACTTTCTTACACCGTCAAAATTAAAAAAAAAAATTCGCGACAGAGGGTAACTGTGCTCCTGTCAGAATTGTCGGACAATTCTACAAAATATGTGTATCTATGATGATGTATATGTCATGAATGTCATGTCATGAATTTCCTGTAAACAGGGTGGCAGGGACATCGACGCGCAAACTGTACCTAACCATGGATTCAGCAGATGAGTTTAGACCCCATAGCGTCGAAATTTTTCGTCGGTTATTAAAAAAAATTAATTGCTGTTCCATACATTTTGACCGCGTAGGTATTGCACTTTTCTATGAAACATGATTTTTTTTTGATAACCGACGAACAATTTCAAACCGAACTCGAACTCTTTTATGACTTAGTCAAACCGAACCTCGGGGTGCCTCTGACGTCGAAGACTTAATATTATTGCTTGTCGCACAAGCGTGCATTCGCACTATGGTGAGTCGCAGTACAGTTTTGTCGCACAAGTGTTATTCGCACATCCATTTGTCGAGCTCACGTGGTACACTTCTCTCAACATGACCAAACCATCTCAGCATACTCTATTAAATTTTTTGCCACTACATCTTTTGAACCACACCGTTGACTTACCATGTGTTAACTTACGTTGAGGAGCAGTGGTGGCACAGTGGTAACGGTCTTGACATACGAGTTGTAGGACTTAGGTTCGAACTCAGACTTCACACTTTACTTTGTGCAATTTATCTCATCACCACTGCTCTCGAAACTGTGAAGGAAAACATCGTGAGGTAACCGGCATGACCTAGAACCGAAAAACATATATGTGACATCTACCAACCCGCACGGGGCCCGCATGGTGGATTACGGCCCACTCTTCACCTGTGTCCCAGCAATGGGAACATTATAGGCGGATTTTGCTGTCAGTCCCCTGTAAATTGGTTTATGCATTAACGTGCCACATAGCCATAACCTCGACAAAATGGCGGCAAACACAATAATAAACCACATTTACTAAACCAGTTATTACCCACTATGTTTTTAATTGACTATTACTGATACTTACCTTCTCATTTCACCCCTCTAATTACCTTTAAAATGGACTAAAACTGCCTTCAAATATAATCTGTGACTGTTACGACCTCTGTAAACGATTTAAGGGTATAAATAAGAAAAATATAGTTACCATTTTAATTTGACCCCTCATTTCACCAAGACGTAAAGTGTTCCCAGTTCAAATTATGCTAGGTAGTTGTGTGAAGACCACCATTTTAGATTGAGCTCTCTTTTTTCTAGAATTGGTTGTGTTGGGGATTCAAGTGATTTTGGTTGGTAGAGTGGTGTATTTTGGGAAGGGTATTCATAAATATAAGAGGACAGTCTCTGGCTAAATCATTTTAACGCCAAAACTGAGTGCGTGATGCGTTGGTGTGATTTAGATGTCACGATGTGAGTACGATACGACTTAGATAATATTGTGTAGGTACTAAGCTGTAGGTACTCATCTGCCGAGAAATTCCCAACTATGTTGGGGTCGGCTTCCAGTCTAACTGGATGCAGCTAAATACCAGCACTTTACATGAAGCGACTGCCTATCTGACCTCCACAACCCAGTTACTGGGTAATACGATACCCCTTGGTAAGACTGGTTCTGTCAGACTTTCGGGCTTGACTACCCGTAACGACTATGATTCAAAATTCTTGGGTTTGAAATGGGGATTAGATTGATAACATAACATCACGTCATATATTTGTGTATCTATTTTAGTTTATTGTATACATAATGTTTGCACTAACGACAGTATCATTTTAAGTCCAGGAAAACCACTGGCCATTCGAAGGTTGCCTGGAAGAGATCGCAGTAATGCGATAAGGCCTCCCATTGTATATTTTGTAGTATTTCATGTATTTTTTATGCTATGTATTTTTGTGGTGTACAACAAAGCATATAAATAGGTTTAAAGATATTTATTTCACATAAGAATTTAAATAACATTAGTCAACTTAAAATTAGATACAAAGTGCTAAATAAAATAAATAAATCACGCTTTTTTTTCTAAAGGGTTGTGCAGTGACCTATATAGGCACACCCTCATTTCACCAGTAATATATAAGCCCCATGTAATAGGGGGTAAACCATCAATCAGGAATACATCTAGACACCGGGCTGTTACAGAGAAATTCGTTATGGAAAAAACTTTTAAACAAAAATATGCCGAAAAAACTAAAAAGCAAAAAAATAATAACCCTTTTTATTTCACCTTAATAACTAAGTTCTTAAACTAATGTAAGTATACCTAAGAAATTTTGAGTCTACGCCGTTTAAATTTAAGGCAATTTAGTGATCTTTGTTCATTAATTGTTTGCTTTTAAGTTTTTTTCGGCGGATTAATTTTTTTGTTAAAAACTTTTTATTTTATAATTTTTTTGTGGCTATAATCTACTAATTGTTTGCCAAAGGGCAGGCATATATGGCACTGAGTAGAGTAATAATACACAACTCAGCATTCAAATCTGTGAGTGAACAATAAATCACCCCTATTTTCCCACCCTTAGGGTTGGATTTTTGGTTTTCAAATTTATATGGAACCAACTGTGAGGTTATACCCTTTCTAATAAAACAAGAATTATCAAAATCGGACTACTCTGTAAAAATTTATGCGTGGTCAAACATAAAAAAAATATACGCGTCGACTTGAGACCCTCCTCCGTTTTTTTTCGTCGGTTAAAAACTTAACACTTTGCCCAATCTAGGAATCGAACCCAGGACCTCATGCTTAGCAGTAGCGCTTGCGATCGCTTTGTGATGTTATGTTGTGGGAGTACCTTCCTTGTACTTCAACAAATATTTCAAAATCAAAATTAGACAAATCGGTTCAGCCGTTCTCGAGTTTTTGTGAGACTAACAAACGTCAATTAATTTTTATGTATATAACTAGCTTTTGCCCGCGACTTCACCCACGCGAAGCAACTTTCTTGCCTTTTTTTTAAATATTCTAAATAAAGAATTAGCGAAATCGGTTCAGCTGTTCTCGGGATTTGCGCTTAGCAACACATTCAGCGATTCAGTTGTATATTATAGATAGATAGATTAGGATTAAAATTATTATTATGTTGCCGTACCCTAACCGGCACCCTAATTGCGTAAGACACAATCAATCTCAATTTGAACCATTTTGAAGGATATTGCTAGTCCATTGCTTCATAAATGTTCAAAAAATGTGTCATGGTGTCTGCTCAACAACGTAAATAACGCAATGAATGTTGTTGAACTGTCAAAACCGAAACCGATTCTGATTGATCGTGTGTTACGCAATTAGGGTGCTGGTTTCATGTTGGAGCTTACCTATATTGTAAAAACGAACTGTACACATGAATGCAATAAAGAGTTTGAGTTTGAGTACCATATAGGTCAACCTCTACATAACGCTTCAGTGAATTCAGACGTGATGTTATGCTATAAAATCGTATGCTTTAAAAGCTGTAACCTGTCAAACGTTCATGTCAACTGACAGACGGGTCTCATAGCCGTCTCTAAATAAAACATGCTTGACTCTAGCACGAACACCGAGCATTTAATGATCACTCCATTACTTGGGAATAATGTTAATGACACTGGTAGAGAAAAATACTATTCGACTGTCAAACTTAACTGGTGAAACGTGGGCTTACCATCTTTGCCTACCCGTTGGAAAATAAATTCAAATTCGTTTATTTGTCCGAATATGGTAAATTACATGGTTGAGGGGCTTGTGGCTAAGTAATAACAGCCGCACGGGTCGATCTATCAGGTTAAGCTACGCTTGCCGCGGTTGGTCCGTGGATGGGTGACCATTTTCACATACCAAGACCCCTCCGTGCCTCGGCAAGCACGTTAAGCCGTTGGCCCCGGCTGTCATTCGTGGATCTTTCACAGTTGTTACGGGTCGTCAGTAGCCCGAAAGTCTGACAACCAGTCTTACCAAAGGGTATCGTATTACCCAGTAACTGGGTTGTGGAGGTCAGATAGGCAGTCGCTTCATGTAAAGTACTGGTATTCAGCTTCATCCGGTACGCCTGCTGCGTGCCGGGTGAGTGAACGAGATCTCCCTCTCCCTTTCCGCAGCCTCCTTCTGCGAGACGACTGTTTCGCAGAAGGAAACCACCGCGTCCCAGGACTCTTCGCTGCCGACCATCGACTCGACCACGGCCAGCAGCGACAGGTCACTGCCTACTTCTGAGATGAGGGCACGGCGCGGCTCTTCCCAGGCGGCACACTCTGCCAGCGTATGCCACGCCGTGTCCTCCCGGCAGTCGACGCCGGGCGACACCGGGTGACGCCGGGCGTCCGGCTCCCTGTTTATGCGACACAGGTACTTCCCGAAGCAACCATGCCTCGAGAGCACCTGCGTCACCCGAAACGACAGGGAGCCGGGCCGTTACCACACTGCGCCAACACAGCTCGTTACTGCATTAGCGCCCGGATATTGGCAATAGATTCACTTCCTGTGGTCACCTATAGCAAGAAACTTATTACCGGCGAAAAATAGGTGTAATACAGCCTACCCCTTCATCGAATACAAGCCTTTTTTTGTGTGTGGGAAATCATCAAATAACTTCTCTCGCTCTGTCAGACTTTTACTGACTAAAACCCACCCGTGTTCCTTCAGTTGCCTGTGCCAGGGGCCACGGTATCTCTATCGAACAACCCGCGACCCTGGCTGGCCGAATACAAGCCTGGTGTTGTAATAATGGATGTTCATCCATACGTTCACACATTGGTCATGGAATGCGAACAATTAAAACTTGAACAATGTGAGTTATTAATTATATTTCTATACACACTGTAATGGGGCTAGTTGTATGTCGGCTCTGGTAAACGATGTCGCAATGATAGTTGGGCGTCTGTCACACCGACGTGTAATGTTGAACCTTGTTGATTTAACCAGAGTTGTTGAAATTCTTGAATAGGTTCACATAACCCAATATCACGCCTGTTTTCCCCAAAGGGTTTCTTTTTTAATTCTTTATTTAAGGTAAGTTTACAAAAATCTTGCTTATAAACTATGCCCCACAAAACCGTTTTCACGGTTTGCCTGTGAGAACGGAACAAACAGTCCAAAAAAAAAAAACAGATTTACAAGTGCGGACACTTAATTTCCACTTAACAACCTTACAAAGTAGGTAATAAATAAACAAACATGGTTTACAAACTCTTGAGAAAGAACAGCTTAAGTAATTTGGCAAACCTGTTTATTTTTTGCATGGTGGTTGTATGCGCTGCTGAATGGGTCGCACACACCTTGTATGTTAGCTTGAATGATAAGTCACGGATAGCCAAAGATGATGTTTTATTGAATATATTTAACTACCACGTAACTAATGCTATATGAATGTTGTGTGAATGAGTACAGCTGACTATGAACGCTGATCGTGTACTGTCGCCTTACACTATAATTTGTGCAAGGCAACGGAAAAGTGCTGATCAATGCAATGCGCGCGTGCCATGTACGATACATGACTTTATTTACATTTTAATTAATTATTTTTTAGCTTGAGTACGTATAGTTTTTATTATATTTGTTGGTATATTGGCGTGGCTAGCTGACATATTATGGCAAATAATTAAATTTTATGTTCTGGCTTTGTAATGTTAATTACCGAACATAAGCACCTAGTATTGTATACAAGCAAGTATTTTTTTAAATTGAACAGACAGCTGTGCTGCTGGGGAGTTTGTTGCGCCACTTCTTCTTCCCAGCGATAGCACTAGGAAGTGGTGAAGGGCGGGCGTTTTTGGGGGACTGTCTTTTGTAATTTTGACGTTCAAAAAGTGCTGATTCTCAGCCTAATTTGAATAAATGACTTTTGATTTTGATTTTGATTTTTGACTCGTACAGTGGTGGTTGGTGGGTTTGACAGAGGTGTACCTATAGTTCACCCACATTTCGCCAGATATGTTGAAGTCCCATGTAATAGTGGGCGAGCCTCAGCCGTCATCTGGGTACAATTCCAGACAAACACATAAATAGGTACACTATGTACCTATATAATCATAATGTTATGCCTATATTCTACCAAAGAACTAATCAGAGGTCTGTAGTAGAACACGCCAGTGATGTTTTAGTCTAGTTACTAGACGAAAAGCCTGACAACCAGTCTTACCAATGTAAACTGTAACTCAGTAACTGGGTTATGGAGATCAGATAGGCAGTTGCTCCATTGTAAAATAGTGGTATTCAGCTGCAAGACGACCCCAACATAGTTAGAAAAAGGCTACGCCATTGATTGGGGTATTATAATTTTATAGTTCGTTAAGTATCTTGCATTGTTATTATGTCGTGTATAAAAACAACAGGCATCTAGCCGCGGGAAGACCCTGATGACAGGTTTTTATATGAACCTCTCTCAGGCTCCAGCCTCTCACAAAGTTACCTCCTCGCGCACTACTGTCAAAGCCTAACAAAAAGGTATTCAGTTCATAACTTGTGTGGATAAAATAAACGTTTTATATTATATTATAATGAAGATACGCTCCGGTGTAAAAGAAGCCACAGCAGTATGAACCAAACTTCACAGTGATACCGCGCGTATTGTTTGTCAGAGCTCATACCTCGGCGCCACCATACCACCATACCCCACCATACAACCACACCACCTACCACTGTACCGATGAATACAACGATCAAAGAACAATACTTCAGTCATTAATAGCTTTTATTATGTGCGTAGGTGTAATAATTAAGTATAGTTTTTATTGTTTGATTTGAAGCATTCTTGTAGCACGCTTTTATGATATAAGAAATTGTGAAAGAAATCTTTAATTCTCTACCAGTTTCAATACTAATTCAACGTTACACTAATTTCAATTACACATTAAAATTATTGAAAACCTGAAAAGGGATCATTGATAAATGATAAATAATTTTGTTAGTAGGTTTGTACAAACACTTTTACACGTCAATCATATTTTTTTTAAACTAGATGAGGTCGACGTTTCGTATCTGACTACTCTAAGAAGAAAGGCCGAAACAAACTCAGAGGTCACAGTCTCTTTTAAAGTCCAGACATAATCTTGGTCAGATCATGTGAAGACCATGTAGATTGGTGTTAGAAATTTTTTCACACTATGGTATTGACATACGCATGACGTGAATTCAGCAGTGCGATTCTGTAACCATCTCACCGTGAAAACATAGGTGAAGTGCACGTGGAGTGAGCTGTCATTCCAACTAATGCTAGGGATTGACACTATTGACAGCTAACTCTAAGCTCACTTCACCTAACTTTTCACGGTGAGAATTTTACAGAATCGATCGACTGGTTTCGTTAACAACTCAGCCTAACGCAGTCCACTGCTGAACAGAGGACCCCATGCTGCGCCACAAACCCTGTCCGAATTCAGACCTTGAACTTGTGGATCAGCCCGACTGTCAGTGTTCGCGTTTCGGCACCGTCTGTCATGACAGAGAAGACGCGCTGGTTGAAGACCTTAGTCTTCAAACACCCGTCGAGAGCCACGTGACGACTCCCGGCCACCGTAGGCGCGGGCCTGCGGGCGGAGAGTAATGGGTAGCTCACCGTCCGATCAGGACCAGGCCCGTGCCAGACGGCGCGTTGTGTTCCACGCACGCCTCAAAGAGATGTCAGCAGATGACGGGGCCGAGCCGAAGCCTGCCAGGGCGGCGGGAACGTCCGAAAGGGTCACCGCTGCCCTGGAACAGAAAGGGCTAAGGAAGGAACACGGGTGGGTTTTAGTCAGTAAGAGTCTGACACTCCCTTCCGCTCCACCCAGAGCGGGAGGGGTCATTTGATGATTGCCCATCAAAAAAAAAAACACTGCGGGATAGAGACGAGGAGACTTGATGAAGTTTTCCAAAATGCTGTAGGTTTGGTTTTATAGCAAAATGTATCCATCATGATGGGTACACTGACTTTCTTCAGGTTTTTAGTTAACTGTTCCAATTACATCTTGTAGTTAAGATAAGATGGTTTTTAGTTTATCGGCTGATACTAGTATGCCAGTCCCAACTTGGATATGTTCATCAGGAATTATTCAGTTGTTGTTTGACGGCACGGTTGGCGCAGTTGTTAAGCGATTGACTGCTGCGCTGCGTGTCGCGGGTTCGATTCCCGCACGGAACAAATATTTGTATGACCTACATGTATTTGTTCCGTGTCTGGGTGTTTTTCTATCTATAATATGTATGTATTTACAAAAAAAAAAAAATTGTATATAAGTAGTTTATCAGCCATCTTGTTACCATAACACAAGCATTAGGTTGCTTAGCTTGGGACAAATGGTGCTGTGTGAAATGTCCGGGGATATTATTATTCAGTACCAGTCTGGATATTATGTGCCCGGTTCATGGCAACTCGCCCTTTTCACATTAAACGTAGGTACCTTGTCGAGATGTAGGGATCAGAATGTAGGGGATTTTATACCAACACTTGTAAAATTAAATTTGTAGTCTATATCTAAATATATATATAACTCAAAGGTGACTGACTGACTGACTGACATAGTGATCTATCAACGTACAGCCCAAACCACTGGACGGATCGGGCTGAAATTTGGCATGCAGGTAGATGTTATGACGTAGGCATCTGTTAAGAAAGGATTTTGATCAATTCTACCCCCAAGGGGATAAAATAGGGGATGAAAGTTTGTATGAAACTTTGTCAAACTATACTTCTTAACGCGAGCGAAGCCGCGGGCAAAAGCTGGTATTATATAAAAATGAATCCCTATTTCCCTTGGTCACGTCATAACTTGAGAATGACTTTACCGATTTCATCCATCTTTTTCTTTTAAGTTTTCTAATAGGTATTTTGTAGAAGGTTCTTCGGAAATAAAAATAAGAAACTCACTTGACGCGGACGAAGTCGCGGGCAAAAGCTAGTTAGTTATAAATACAAAGGAAATTTTGGGACATTTTGGGTTAATTTATGACAGTTGCCCACTGTTAATAATAATAACTGATATTTGCTGGCATAAAAATATGTGTTAAGATTACTCTTTGAACAGAAATACATCTACTGAATACAGTATTTTTCAAACTTGTATAACACCGTAGGTAACCTTGCAGATTTGGTCCAATAATAAAAAATGAAGAAAATAATCTATTCTAACGGAATATAACTTTTTTTTTTTTGTTTGATCGGCTGCACGTTTAGCACAAAAAGGTATGAACGGTGAATTTTCTCCTTTTTGCATGCCAAATTGCAGAATTTTACTTGGAACGAAACGTTATTTTATAACAAGTCACCTGTAAGGAGATAAGTAACCAGGGTCGTCGGATATAGTTGAAGTTTATTAAGAAACCGATGGATGTTTTCGAATGAAATTTAATTTGATAAATGAACTGTTTGTTTTCTAATAATTAAATTAAATTTTATTCGAAAACACCCATCGGTTTCTTACAAAACTTCAACTATATCCGACTACCCTGGTTACTTATCTCCTTTGGTGACCGTACCTACGTTCGATGCAAATAAACATTTTCTATTTTTAATACCTCTGCTTACTCTGGGAGAACAAGCGGTGATGTTACGGTATTATTCCAACTCATTCACACTGCACCTCACACTTTTCTCATTCCCTCATCAACTAACGACTTATGTGTGGCGCGACGAATCGATTGTGAACAACAATAGTTACTACAATGGCCGGCTAATTGTTGATATATTGGCCGATTTCACAGATAAACGGTATCGGGCGTTTTTGTGAGGACAACGCTTGATTGGGGGGTAGATGAGGACAAAAGTGGTTTGGGACAGGAATTAATTGACTGCATTAACATAACTGGGGGCAATTCTTGTAATTTTGAGAACGTTCACAGTCTGATCTCAGTCTCAATCTATCAAAAATACCTCTAATTTCCCTACATTTTGACAAGTTTTTGTCGTCGAGATGAGACTGCGACTACATTTTGAACGTTTTAAATTACGAAAATCGGCCTTCTGAGCAGTGGTGGCTCTGTGGTAACGGGTCCGACTTACCAAGTTGCAGGTCGTAGGTTCGAACTCAAGCGGGCACTTAATTTTTTGTATTTTTTTTTTCATACAACGTTGAAGGAAAACATCGCGAGGAAACCGACATGTCGTAGGACCAAAAATTTGAATTATAATCAGATTTTCATGCTCAGCGGGAAATAAATAAATGAGCAATTTACAGGTACCTACTCGTAAATACGTACGATTTTCTTCAGTAATTCAGTTCTACGAAGACACAAAAATAATTGGGAGTGACTTTATTTCTTTCGAAAAATGAATAAAGTGCTTGTAACTAGGGAATGCAATCTCGAGTCGAGATTGATAAATGGAGTTCTCGCGTGCTAAGTCTGGGGTTGAGAAAGGCCTTCGAGAATGAAAGAATGAAATTCGAGAATTTGAGTTGCGTTTTTTTTTTTAAAGATTTATACACTCTTAATCAAAATTAAAACGACTTCTAATAAAGGTAATCGCTAATCGCGTTTTATTTTGTAAATAAAAAACACTAAGCGAATTTTGAAACAAAAAAAACATCATCATCAAAATAATCAATGCATTACGCATATAATAACGCAACGAACCAGTGCATACATCACGCACACTGTAAATCCATTAAATATATTGAACATATCTTCTCAAGAAAAGCACTCAGTCACTCGCACTCAGTTTCGAAATCTCGTTCAGAATCCTAACCGTATCTATTGTTCGATCTCGTCTTCCCTCGAGATTTAGATAACCTCGATTAAAGGCTCGGGATCTCGCGAGATTCGAGATTGCATTCCTTGCTTACAACCAATCAATGAATGAATCACTTTTCTCCTCACCAATACAAAGGGCTAAGCGTGATACAGTCACGCAAATACAATTACACTAAACTCAGATTAACTGCACTGAATCGTTAATCACTCGTTAACTTAGACGACTGTTAACACTATTATTTCGTACACTTACTAATTAAAGGCGAAACAATGGCCGGTTTATGGCCACTTTAGAAGTAATAAACTACTTATTTAAAATATGGTATTAGAAGAGGTTATTTTAAGAACGTTCACAGTCTGATCTCAGTCTCAATCTGTCAAAAATACCGGAAATTTCCATACATTTTTGACAAGTTGACAAATATTTGACATTGACTGTCGTTGAAATGAGATTGCGACTAGATTTTGAACGTTTTTAATTACGAGAATTGGCCTTCTGGTGTAGGTATTGTGTGTCTTTTATTCTGTGCTAAATAAACGTATTTTTGTTCTTTATTTCTAGCATTTTTATTTAAAGCCCATTTCCGGTTGGTAGATGACACATGTCTTCGAATGTTTGGTTCTAGGACATTTTCCTCACGATGTTTTCCTTCACCGTTTTGAGTGCAGTGGTGATGAAATAACAAAGTAAAACGCCTGTCTGGGTTCGAACCTACGACTTACAACTCGTAAGTCGCGGCTGTTACCACTGAGCCACCACTGCTCTGAATTAGTAATAAAAAGTGTAGTGTAGTATTAAATATTATACGATAATACGGAACCATTCGTGTCGCTTTTTTCTAAAATTCCGTATGAGTCTATGACCCAGGATAATAGGTATTATTCGTACGACGCAATCAAAATCTACTTCCAAAAAAACAGGCGTGAACAATTAATAATATCCCGATCCGGATATCGAACCTGGCACAATTACGAGCCGAACACTTGGTTCAGTTCATCAAGAACAATTAATATAAAATAATTGTTTTACGGTACTAATGTTTAATAGTCTCGTTAACCGGCCGTTAACGGTATATTGTTTGTTACAATCGTGGAACGATTAAAAAAATGGGTGTTTAGCAGGCGTGAGATCTTTAGAACGGAGTTCTATATCGCACGTTTTACTTTGCAAACTTGAAAAAAAATTTTTTTTTAGTACTTAAGATTTTATGCACAAGTTAAAATTTCAATTGGTGATTCAGAGAAAAAACATGGCACGTGCAATATACGGGATAAATAACGAGGAAGTGACTATAAAATACAAGAATAAATACTAATACATAGATACGAGTAGATACATATGAACAAAAGGAACTGTCAGGAGAAAAAATTATCGGAGAAAACGAAACGAGCAGTTTTTACTTTTGGTTTTTGATAAAAATATTAAAAAAATATAATAAAAACGTTTACAAAATGTGTATATTTAGCCAACAGTAGTACCTAAATTTCCCATAAAATTATAGTGCGCAAAAATAAACTAAAATGTTTTATTACCCGTAACGGCTGTCAAAGATCTACAAATGACAGACGGCATCGACTTAACGTACTTTCCGAGGCACGGAGCTAGGGGGTCTCGGTATGTACCTAATGTATGATCTACATACAGATCTGCAACGCGACCCCGATTTGAGAAATGCCATTTATTAACAGACACAACCCTGTGCACACCATATTAGGTTAGTTTCCTAAAAAATTCTAATTAGTCCGTCAGTTAGATTATCAAAAAATATTGAACCCGTATTTTTTCTTTTGTTAATTATATAAAAAATGATGAAGATATCGCCCGTTAAAGTTCCGCGTGACGTCACTTGCTTGCGACACTTTTGCAGGCAAATGACTTCACGCCCAAATTTTGACGCGCTTTATCTTTGTCATTTTTTGTTAGATTAACAAAAGAAAAAATACGTGTCCATTATTTTTCGATAATGTAACTGACGGACTAAATATAATTATTATTTTTTTACCACAACACACTATAAATCTCAATCTGAATCATTTTGAAGGATATCGCTAATCCATTGCTTCATAATTATGTTCAAAAAATTGTCTGCTCAACAACGTAAATAGCGCAATGAATGTTGTTGAACTGTCAAAATGAAACCCATTGCTACTGAAAGTGTGTTACGCAATCTGCGGGGTAATATTTTTCGCGCACTTGATTTTCAACTCTCGGTTTAGAGCCGAGCTTTGAGAATTCAACAGAGAGCATCCAAGCGCATCATAAAAATACGCTGTTAGATTTTCAACTCTCGCCACTGGGCAGTGTGTTGAAAATGCAGTGCACGATAAAAATCTCCCGTGGGTACGAGGACTAACAGTATTTGGCGTCAGAATGGCGCGCGACAAGTCTCCGACTCTGAACTCCTTGCACTATTGACTTGAACCCACAAGTATAGTATTACATTGCAATCTTAATATAACGTACCTCAATATAACGAATTCCTCGATTTAACTTATTCTTCGTAATCCCCTTTGAATTGTCTAGAAGAGTCGATTTAAAATATACCTTTACGTGGCAAAGATTTTTTGCGAACAACCTCTTTTTATCGAATTTTCTACTATGAAAAAAAAGTATAAACCTCTAATTAACGGATTTTGTCAACCCGAAACCTTTATATAGATAACGTTCCCAATAGCATGGGATTCAGTCGCGACAGGTTTCGACACGTTTTTACCTCTTTACAACAAATTTTAGACCAACCTAACCTCAATATAACAAACCTCAGTTTAACGAATTACTTGATAACGAATATTAGTACTTGTTCCCTTCCGATTTGTTATATCGAGGTTGCACTGTTTACTGTTTACTGTTATCTGACTTAGTAAGAAACATAACATAACACCACGCCTTATTTTCCCGACGGGCTAGACACGGTGTCACTTTGGCACACCCAAATTTCGCCAGTTATGTTTAAGGCCCATGGAATAGGAGGCGGGCCTATTGCCAGCAACCGAGCACAGATCCAGACTGCAGGCTCCTATTGAGAAATGCCTAATAAAAAAACCTAACGACACTGCCCAACCAGGGTATCGAACCCAGGACCTCATGCTCAGCAGAAGTGCTTGCGACCACGAGACAAACGAGACAGAACTTTAGTTTTATGCAGCAAAACTCATGGGGAACAGCTAATATTCTATCTATAAACCATAATCAGCCTGCAATGTTCCCACTGCTGGGACACAGGCCTCCTCTCTGAGAGGGAGTGGGCCGTAATCCACCACGCGGGCCTGGTGCGGGTTAGATGTCACATGTCCTCGAATTTTTGGTTCTCGGACACGCCGGTTTCCTCACGATGTTTTCCTTCATCGTTTCATACTAATACTAGCTGCGCCCCGCGGTTTAACCCGCATAAGTTTCGATCCCGTGGGAATATCGGGATAAAAAGTATTCTATAAATGTTAATCCTGGTTATAAACTATCTGTGTGCCAAATTTCATCTAAATCCGTTCAGTAGTTTTTGCGTGATAATTAAAAAAGATACAAACTTTCACGTTGATAATATTAGTAGGATATAATATATAATATTCTATATTTCCATATTATAAAGTTATCATACTCTCATAGCAACATAACATTCATAAAATACTTAAACAAGAACGCGATCAAAACAAAACGGGCTCAGATTTATGAGATGCTAGATACAAACATACCTACATACATAAATACAAGTTGTCTGTTATACGTCTCTACTACACATTACTCGGGAACTAGTCGCCGATATTTCATTATACATCATTTGGGGACCGAGTGTATTGTACAGGGTGCGCTCGTATTTTGTTGTTTTTATTTTTTCTTTTACGACCACACATACAAATTAATACAATCTTTGTTAGTGAAGTACTACATGAATAATTATACTTTTGCGAGATAATTGCTTGCTTTGGTTATCTATGGGTTGACGGCACGGTTGGCGCAGTGGTTAAGCGATTGACTGCTGCGCTGCGTGTCGCGGGTTCGATTCCCGCACGGAACAAATATTTGAATGACCTACATGTATTTGTTCCGAGTCTGGGTGTTTTTCTATCTATAATATGTATGTATTTACAAAAAAAAAATGTATATAAGTAGTTTATCAGCCATCTTGTTACCATAACACAAGCATTAGGTTGCTTAGCTTGGGACAAATGGTGCTGTGTGAAATGTCCAGGGATATTATTAACTAAGAAAGCGGTGAACGGTCAAACAAGAACGTTCCCACTGCTGGGACACAGGCCTCCTTTCGGTGATAGGGAGTGGGCCATAATCCACCACGCGGGTCCAGTGCGGGTTGGTAGATGTCACATGTCTTCGAATTTTTGGGTTCTAGGACATGCCGGTTTGCTCACGATGATTTCCTTCACCGTTTTGAGAGCAGTGGTGATGAAATAATTTAGACAAAGTAAAGCGCCTGTCAGGGTTCGAACCTACGACCTGCAACTCGTAAGTCGCAGGACCACTGCTCCTTAGTTATGGTTAAGGTCCTGGGTTCGATTCCCGGGTCGGGCAAAGTTTATTGGGTTTTCATGGGTTTTAAAAATAAGGCGAAATGTGGGAGTCATTATAAAACAACTAAGTATAACGATAATAAAAACTTTCTTACATCTATGGCTACACCTCTGCCTTACCCTTCGTGGAAACAAAGCGTTGTGTTATGTTAAAGAAATATAACTTTTGAAGCATCCTGTACGTCAGGATGGTATAGAAAACCATTAATAACCATCGGGTGCGATCCATCAAGAGTATCTCGGTTCACGCCGCTGACCCGGCGACAACCTGTACCGCACTAGTGACGTCATTGCTCGTATTGTTTTAATATTATTGTTATCTTATAATAGATGGGTTTTAAATCATACTTAGGAATTCTCAAAGGTCAACCGTACCGTCAAAGTATTACATTATAAACGGCACCCCGCGGTTTCACCCGCCTAAGTTTGGATCCCGTGGGAATATCGGGATAAAAAGTATCCTATGTCTTCATCCTGGTTATAAACTATCTGTGTGCCAAATTTTATCTAAATCCGTTCAGTGGTTTTGGCGTGAAAGTGCGACAAACATCCATCCATCCTCACAAACTTTCACGTTTATAATATGACTAGCAGCGGCCTGCGGTTTCCCCCGCCTAAGTTTTGATCCCGTTGGAATATCGGGATAAAAAGTATCCTATATGTTATTCCTGGTTCTAAACTATCTGTGTGCCAAATTGTATCTAAATCCGTTCAGTAGTTTTGGCGTGAAAGAGTGACAAACACCCATCCATCCTCACAAACTTTCGCGTTTATAATATTAGTAGGATAGATGGGCTGTAGATCATACTTAGGAATTCTAAAAGGTCAACCTGTGGGTAGAGCCTTAAGAAAGAACGAAAAAAAGTAAAGTAGATTTATTTGTCACATACGACATAAACTCTCCTGCATACAAAAATATAAGATAGATCCTACTACATAATATTATACGAGTAAATGCGAAAGTTTGTAAGCATGGATGGATGGATGGATGAACCTGACCACCTGGATTAACATATGGGATACTTATTATCCCGATCTTCCACTTCCACTAATATTTATCTTCTGTCCTTTTCTTAATGAAATATAAAGAAAAATATGCACTGAACTTAAATTTAGTTTAGTTTGTGAACAAGGGAATCGGCGCCAATGTCATTCAAATCAGAACTGTGTGTAAAATAGAACTGGTAAAAAACTTTCTGACTCACTGACCATCTCTTTGTCAATTTAATACTAAGGTAATTAGGTATTAAAAATCAAAATATTTTATTTCACATAAACCTACATGGACACTTATGGAACGTCAGAAGCTAGCGTTTCCTAAGGAGAAGAGCTGGCAAGAAACTCCACGGTTACTGTTCTAAAAACAATTGGCTTTGCCAATGTTTTCAAGTTACATTGTTAACAGGTATGGGAGGACAGTGTAGGCCTGCTGGCACCAGGTAATTAACAACAAAATAGCAGTAGTCCCTTGGTAATGGGCTGAGTTATTGCAGGTCGTGGGTCCGAGCCCAGCCAGGCGTTTTGCTTTGTGTAAATAATTTCATCATGCTCTCAAAACGGTGAAGAAAAACATCGTGAGAAATCAGGCATGTCCTAGAACCTCGAAGATCGAAGACATGTGACATCTATCAACCCGCACTGGGCCCGCGTGGTGGATTACAGCGCACTACCTCTCCAAGAGAGGAGGCCTGTTTCCCAGCAGTGGGAACATTATAGGCTGATTGTGTTTCTTTTTCTGAGCGTATCGATAGCAAAAGTTCAAATATCTTTGGTCCAAAATTTACCAAATAGGAAATGTCCAACAAATCGAAAACCTCTATCCCCCTTATTACAAAACAAGGTTTTTCTTTCGATCAGGTTTAAACCACTGACCCAGTTATTGAATTAAGAACACAACTGATGGAGAAATGCAGTTCTTTATACAAAAATGACAGCTTAGTTCGGTGCTAAGTTGTCATTTTAGTATTAAGAACTTTGCCTAAATCGAAATAAAGTTCTAAATTCAAGACTATCGTTCGAAATAGAACTAAAATTAGGTTTAATTTTGTAATAAGACGGTATGAGTCTAGTTTAAACGAAGCAAACTATTTCCTCTTATCCAAAACCTCACACGAGAATTAAAGACCAAGAAATAATATAATACTACACTCAAGTAATTCAGAAATTAATCTCCAAATGAATGTCTTCACTCATTCGATAATGGGTCGTACACAAAAGAAGGTCGTACACAAAGGAGAAGTGTTAAAAGATGGACGGCATTATGCGGTTGAATGAGGCGACTGATTGCGTGTTTTGATCGCTTACACCTCGAGAGGATGGGGTTATGTGAGAGTGTGTGATGGTTCATTCTATATGTTGGTTTTTGACATTGTATTCAAGCTATGGACAAAATTGTCAACTTGTTATATGCTTGAGTACGAGGCTTTTGACTACGATGTATGTGTTTATTTATATGTATATTTTTTTTTTTGTAATGTGCGTTTTGTTTGTGCAGAATAAACTTGCATTATTTGTATGTTTTTAAGTTGTCTGTCTAAATTTCCCCATTTTTTTTTCTTTTATTAGAGTGTCCAAATCAAAATCAAAATATTTTATTTTACATAAACCTACATGGGCACTTATGAAACGCCAGAAGCTCGGTGCACGGTTTCAATTGGTCGTTTGGATTTTTCGATTCCAATTCCTATGGAGAATAGCCGGTGAGAAACTCCACGGTTACTTCTGTAAAATTAATTGGCTTTTACAATGTTTTCAAATTACAGTGTTGTAATATGTGTCGTACCTACTCTTAATATTGGCCAAGTGATGCACACCCGAGGCAGATCCTGGCAGGGTCGCCATTTATTGTGAGGCGAGTGGAATGAAAGACGAGTTGAAATGCACTGAATATATTTAGGATAAACATGATTAATATACGCAATAGTGCACACATACTACAGTGTTAATAGGTTTTTGTTTAATATGTATTTAACTGGTCCTCAAGAAAACGCATGGACGCTTTTTTAAATTTACGTAAGTACACACGGCTACACGTCAAGCTATACAAAACCAGTTTGTCTTGGCCTCACTTTGTATGATAATTATTTTCTCACAATGAACGGTCAGCCAATACTGGTTTTGCATAGCTTGATGTGTAGCCGTGTGTACGTCTAAAAAATTTTGCGCTTCTAAGGATGGAAACTTTTTAATAATTCAGCCTCTTATTAACTTTCTGGCGTTTTCTTGCATTACAATTGGGTAAATAACTTGGCTATTTAGTTTTTTTACTACCACAAAACAGGAATTATTTGAGGTTCACAAAAAGAGGCGCGATTCATTACATTAGAATGTTCAACAATATTTTTAGGAAATAAAAATGGGAATTATTTGAGAATCGATTAAATACATTTTGTCTCTGAGTTAGGTGTTATGTTGATAGATTCTGTAATTTTATTGACATTGACAGATGACTGATACAAGCTACCGAGAAATGAAACCAAATTCCCCTTTGAAAAGTATTATTCGATTGACATAAACCATATTATTTTGAGTATGATATATATATATATATATATATTTTTTGCCCCACACTATTATCATCATTCAATTATTATCATTCTAGTAATATTTATTTCAGAAGTATTTATGTATGTACGAGTATGTTAGTAGGTACAGTATCGTAATTATTGTTTAGTTTTTAAGGGAATTGTTTTTGATTATATGTATTATTTTTTTGTCTCCTTTGCTCTATCACACGCTGTCTACATCTCTGTATCTATTGTCCTATCTCAGGTATGCTGGAAGAGATTGCTTATGAAATAAGCATCACCTCTGTACCTATTTTTTTCTGTTCTGTTTTTCATTGTCTGTTTATATATGTGTGTACATAAATGGTAAAATAAAATAAGTAAATAAATAAAATAAACCACCGACATTGTAGAAATACGAAACGTACTTTAAAAGCGATTGCCACTTGTCTCGACCCTCAGTACAAAAGACGAAAAACAGCCAAAATGAAAACAAAACTGAAGGCCAATTCTAAACGTCCAAAATCTAGTCGCAGTCTCATCTCGGCGACAAACAAATGTCAAAAACTTGTCAAAATATAGGGAAATTAGAGTTATTTTTGACAGATTGAGACTGAGATCAGACTGTGGACGTTTTTAAAATTACGAGAATTACATCACTGGTCACCTCTCACATAGCACCATTCACTCAAAAGGTACAGCCAACAAAACAAGGTGTGGATGACGTAATTTCCGCTGCAGTTAACCTTTTGTGCCTACCCTCAGTTTTAGTAACGGCGTCGGAATTTCTTTGAATCTATTGAACACTTATTGTCTGACTGTACTCCATGATATATGAAACTCTTCGAACGTCAGTGCCACAGGAATCTTTTAAGAAAGATAGAGGTCGCATGCTTTTTGAATATAGTAAGAAAATAAAACTGTACCTACCAATGATGATACTAATTAATAATTAGGTACTGGCTTTTGCCCAGAACTTCGTCTGCGATCCAGGATGAAAGTAGCCCATGTCCTTCTACAAATCTCAGGCTATTTTGTTAAATTTCATCTAAATCCGTTCAGCCATTTTAGCGTAAAGCTTAACAAACAAACCAACTCATTTTCGCATTTATAATAATACTAGCAGCGCCCCGCGGCTTCACCCGCATAAGTTTCCCGTGGGAATATCGGGATGAAAAGTATCCTATGTCTTAATCCAGGTTGTCAGGTTCCAGGTCCTTTCTTTCTTTATCTCGCCGGGTGGAAACGAACGGATGAGGTCTGCGATGGAACGAGCGTGCCCAAGAAGATGCTCACTCTTGCTTTGAAGGCTGACGGGTTATAATTGGGAACAAAGACGCTGGCAGAGAGAATTTAAAAGAATATAAATACATGTGCTATGTTGTACCGTGGTTGATGAAATTATCCGGAAAAGAACCGGAGTTACCGACATAGCTTGCAGAGTAAGCAAATTGAAGTGGCAGTGGGCTGGCCATGTTTGGCGAAGGACCGATGGCCGGTGGAGCAGACGAGTCCTGTCGAAGTAGTATCGGCCGAATGTTCAGCCGTTTCCTGCTACGAAGTTACTATTTGGTTCGGTCGCTCCCGATCCTACACTCCTACACTCTTTCGAATATTGACTATGGTCCCGACCCAAATGAGCCGATCCGAACTTTTTTCGCATTTTTCAATAATATTCGGTTCGGCTATGTGTCGGTCCGATCCGAACATTCTCACTTTGTACTTTGGAGTAGACCCCCTGGAGTGGAGACCGCGTATCGGCAAGCGTAGTGTGGGACGCCCCCCAGCTAGATGGACGGACGACCTAAAGAAGGTAGCTGGGACGGACTGGATGCGGAAGGTGGAGGACAGGGTGTTGTGGCGCATCCTGGGAGAGGCGTATACCCAGCATTGGACTGCGATAGGCTGAGTTGATTGATTGATGTATCGTGGTTACTTTAATTGAGTTACTGAATAAGGAAGAGAAATATGGATTAAAGTCGATTTATCAATTATGTGGACAGAAACAGGTAAAGTTACTTTGGAATGCAACATTCATCAATACAATTCATTCAGTCATTGCGATAATCGTAATTTGTACTAATGGACAAAGAAAATAATATAAATAATAAATAATTGGATAATGTAAATAATTGAATATAAGAAATTTGTTTAACTGTGACTGTGATATATAATGTATAAGTGTAAAAGTTAAAAAATCATTGATTTAATAATAATAATGTTGTACCTAACTAAGACATTTGCACGCCATGAGAAATGGCAGACATGTCGTCGTGAAACACTCTCTTATTTTAAGATCTTGCATGCATGTATTATTTTAATTCTGTATGTATACACATGTTTGAGAAAATAAAATTTCTTATTCTTACAATATTATACTATGATAAAGCTGAAGACTTTGTTTGTATTTTAGTCTGTTTGTTTGTTTGAAGGCGCTAATCTCCGGTACTACCAGTTGGATTTGATTTTTTTATTTGCATTTTATAGCCAAATTCTTGAGGAAGGATAAAGGCTATTAAGCATCACGCTGCGACCCTTAGGAGGCGAGCAAATAGAGAAACAAGTCAAAACGATCACTAAGCAAAAATGAAGTAATAAAGCGGGCGAGCGACGGGATGCGACGCGGTGGGTCGGGGGCGAAAATTCAAATGTCATTTAAACCCTACCCATATAACCCCGGTACTGCAGTGCTTCTGCAATGTTTGCGGATGCTTCCATCGATGATATCTTCTCCATTATCTTCCTGCCTTTTTTTGGGTGGGAAATCATCAAATGACCTCTCCCGCTCTGAGCTGAGTGGAATGGCGTGTCAGACTTTTACTGACTAAAACCCACCCGTGTTCCTTCAGTTGCCTGTGCCAGGGGCCACGGTATCTCTTTCGAACAACCCGCGGTCCTGGCAGGCATCGGCCCTAGCGGACCCCGTCAGTTCGTGCTGACATCTGTTTGAGGCGCGCGTGGAACACAACGCGCCGTCGACCCGGGCCTGGTCCTAACCGGGCGGCGAGCTGCCTATTGCTCGCCGCCCGCAAGCCCGTGCCTACGGTGGCCGGGAGTCGGTTGTTGAGTCCCGTCCAGGGCATCATCTGCCTGCCCTTATCCCATCTTACTTGTGGTCGGCGCAACACGTTTTCTTCTTCCATTCTCCCCTTTCAACCGTCACGCTATCATTCTCTCCCTTCTCTTTCATATTCATCACTCTTTTAGTTAAGTACATGCGTTTCGTCCCTTCTCATCACATTCCCATACCAAGCCAAACGATTTCCTTTTAACTTTTCTGTTCCTGGCGCCACTTTCAAGCTTCCTCTTATATACTCATTTCTTACTTTATCCATTCTCGTCAGTACGACACGGACAAGAAGGAGAAGAAATCATCATCATGTACGTAGAGACACATGATGATGATTCCTTCTCCATCATTAGGAAAAGAACTGTCCGTGAAACAACACTGTCATTAGAACGTTAACGTGCAAAATAAACAGTTGAAAGCAAAAAAAAAAAAACAAAGCAAACGTTGTTTTGCATACCTAGAATTTTTTTTTGTATGAAAAATAGATGTTGGCCGATTCTCAGACCCCGATACCCGATATGCACACAAAATTTTATATATTAGATTGTAATGCATTATAACAAAAGTGCATGAAGCGCTCCGTATAAAGAAGTTCCTAACAAAAAGGTGCCATATCTGATATGTTATTAACACCTCTGTGGTTTAATGAATCGTTCCATTACTATAATGGACACCTCTTGCTGACCATACCTGGGATAGAATACTTGTATTGAATATAATTAGTTATGGTGTCATTCTATATCAGATTTCAAGAGTTTTGTTCCGACAAATTGTTTGATAGGAGGATATAAAATTTTAATCTCGACCGACTCTCAAATAAAGGGTTATGAATTTATGATTTTCACTTGTATGTGTGTCTTTTAATTTTAGATTGTAAATGCTTACATAGGGCTGTTGTGGTTCTCGCATCTAGCGCATTTAACCATGTGAGTTTAAAAAAACACAAGCAATGATGACTAACTAGAATGGAACTAGAACGGTGAAGGAAAACATCGCGAGGAAACCGGCATGTCTTAGAACCCAAAAATTCGAAGACATTTGACATACTACTAACCCGCACAGGGCCCGCATGGTGGATTACAGCCCACTCCCTCTTGGAGAGGAGGCCTGTGTCCCAGCAGTGGGAACATTATAGACTGATTATGCTTATGCTATGCTAAACGTTTACTGACCATGTCATCATCTGCTTAACCTCTTCCCTATGTTGGGGTCGGCTTCCAGTCTAACCGGATGCAGCTGAATACCAGTATTCCCCTTTATTCATAAACGTTGCTTAAAGTTAAGCAGTGATTAGCGACTGTTTAACCATACATTTTTGACGTTTAAACGTTACTTAACTTTAGTCATCGTTTATGAATAAACCCCATTATGTATAAGTAAAATAATGTTTTTGTGGCAATAAATAGAAAGAAAAGAAAAGAAAGAAAATACAAATTTATTTGCCGCAAACATGACGCATAAAAAAGAAAAAACACACAAAAAAAAAATAACAAGTTGGGGGTAAACATATATGCGTCACATTCACGCAAAATAGGTACCAGGATTACCACGAATACCAGCGCTGCGACATTATTTTTCTTTTATATGTCACAGCATCATGCTGAGATAGGAGCCTTTTGGCCTCGTACAGGACTTTCTGTTTAAATTTTCTTTGTTACTTTTTTTTATATAATTTGTTTTTTTTTTTTTTTTCAACTGTGTTTAGTTTAGTTCATAATCCTGTACGAGTCGCAATAAATACTTTTTCTTTCTTTCTTTATTTCTTTCACGATTAATGGATTGGCGTGGCGCTTTGTTTTCAGCTAATCTTTTTGTTCATCTTATCGGTCTCTTCAATCACATTATTCATTTTAACGGTTCTAAAAGATTGAAACTTAAATATAAACCAATCTACCTAGCCTTTTCCCAAATATGTAAGGGTCGGCTTCCAGTCTTACCGGATGCAGCTGAACACACTACATGGAGCAACTGCCTATCTGACCTCCACAACCTAGTTCCTGTAACACAATACGCCTTGGTGAGACATGACTACCCGTAACGACTGTCAAAGATCTACAAATGACAGCCGGGATCAAAGATTTAACGTATTTTCCGAGGCACGAAGAGGTCTTAATTTGTAATTGACGGTCACCCATCCACGAACCGACCGCAGCAAGTGTAGCTTAACCTTCAAGCGACTCGTGTGGCTGTTATTATTTAGCCACAAGCCCCCGATAGGATATGGTGCAGTTTAAATGCCTATTGCTCGATTTATGACAGACTGGCGGGCGTCAGGTCATGGATTTGAACCCCGTTCATTGCACTCTCAAGGCTCAGCCACTCCAATAACGGCACTACCCGGGACCTATCCCGTCTTATTACAAAACGAACCTAACTTTAGTTCTAGCCTAAACTATTGAGCCAGTATACGTATTTCGAACTTTATTTCGATTTAGAAAGAAAAAAAGAAAGAAAGAAAATACATTTATTTGGCACAAACTAAAAGACAGATACATACATCAGATAAAATAAACAATAAAAAATAAAATAAAAAAAGATTAAATAAAAAATGTGAAGTCCGATGTGAGAAATCAGCAGGAAAGTGTGCCTCACGGCTGCACCAAAAAGGCCCAGTTCAGCAAAATGCCAGACAACTAATGCCTGACGCTTGTTTTCAACTGGACCTGAATATGTGAGGTGACGGATGTAAATCAGTTTTATACTGCAACGTGACATGTGTGTGCATACTTAAATATATTAATAAAATTAATTTGTGTTAGATAAAAAATTTAGGCAAAGTTCTTGATACCAAAATGACAACTTAGCACCGAACTAAGCTGTCATTTTTGTATAAAGAACTGCATTTCTCTATCAGTTGAGTTCTTAATTCAATAACTGAATTGCGTAACACACGATCAATCTGAATCGGTTTCATTTTGACAGTTCCACAACATTCATTGCGTTATATACGTTGTTGAGCAGACACATGACACCATGACACGTTTCTTGAACATATGAAGCAATGGACTAGCAATATCCTTCAAAATGATTCAGATTGAGATTGATTGTGTGTTACGCAATTAGGGTGCTGATCGAAAGAAAAACCTTGTTTTGTAATAAGGGGGATTGAGTTTTAGCAAGAGACTGGCACTGACTCCCTTGCACAAAAACTAGATTTAAATAAAAAACATTGACTTCTCTTACTGACAGTAGTTGAGCAACACACTAATAATAGCAATGGCTTTTAGTTTGACAGTTCGACAACATTCATTGCATTATTTACACATTGTTGAGCAGACACTTTTTTAGAACATAATTATTATGAAGCAATGGATTAGCAATATCCTTCAAAATTATTCAGATTGTGATTGAAAGTGTGTTAGGGGCGATGATACATAAGAGCTAAGTTAGAGATATCTTAGTTTAATTAAAAAAACTATTACATAACATCACGCTTGTATTCTCCTAAGGGTTAAGCAGAGGGAAGCGTTATGTTCGTGAACGGGCGCCGTCAGTAGGGACTGGTCATCTCTTTGCTGCCATGGCTTATTTTAATTTAATTTAATATTCGAATTGTTTTTTTTTTTTTACTTTTCATTACTGACGCTTTTAACGTTCTGCATCGTTCTCACATGCATAATTTCTAACATGAATGATGTAACCAATACTTTGTATCCATATTATTTTGATTTAAAAGAGTGTCCATGGAGTTTCTTGCCCGTTCTTCACCATAGGTACCTACGCTTTGGAATGGGCAACTAGCTTCATCTTTCTGACAGACCGACCCTTTGACACTTCAAAAGTGCCTGTAAATGGTGTAATTGAAATAAATACTTTGAGTTTGAGTATACCCACATTTCGTCAGATATGTTTAAATCCCATGTAACTTTTGCCCGACCCGGGAATCGAATTCAGGATCTCATGCTCAGCAGTAGCGCCTTGTGGTTGCAAAGCACGAGCGAGGGGTCTTGGGTTTAATTCCCCGGTCGAGCAGTGTTCTTGACAGTATATGCTTTCTTACGCATTTAGTAAAAATCTGTTCTTTTGACATAAACAGACACTTTTATTTATTTGCACAGATATGAAGATTATGAATCATTTTACTTCTCTAAAGAGATTGAAGCATTCATGAATCACAAAATGATTCAGGTAAGTATGTACGTAATTTCTAAAAATACCTTTGTTTCTTAATAAACCATCGATGATAAAATAAATAATGGAAGAAAAACAGCGAGGGCACATCAAACGCGGGCTTTTGGCGAAGTTTGACGTGCGCCGGTAGTGACACCGGCCATGTTGCTCGCCACCGGAAGCACCCATTTCGAGGCATCAGCGTTTAGCCATAGAGCTACAAGTGAATAGAAAAGGGGTACTGGAAAATATACTGCATTGTTATGGGCTAATTTCTCCAGATACTTATATCGGAGAGATAATAATTTTGAATTTTTGACAGTTCTTCCTTACAAAAACTGTCAGACGTCCATTTTATTCCACAATTAAAAATTATCTGTAGATTGAAAAATCAGCCCTAAATGCACGCAAGTGTGTATTTACAAGCATTTTTATTAATTTAAATCAAATTTTGAATCATTTTGAAGGCTATGCTAATCTATTGCTTCAGAATATGTTCGAAAAATTTGTCTGCTCAGCAACGTAAATAACGTAAATGTTATTGAACTGTCAAAATGAAAACTATTGCTACTGTTAGTGGGTTACGTATAACTACCCCGCCGGAGTCTGGGTGGGTAGACTCGCTCCAAGCAACTATATCTCTACCTACCTCCTTGGAGAATACAGACGTGGAGTCATTTTTCACCGGCCTTTTTTTTAATTTCTACGTACTCGTAATTTAATAATCAAACAATCATTCAACTCAGCCTATCGCAGTCCACTGCTGAACATAGGCCTCTCCCAGGCCACAACACCCTGTCCTCCGCCTTCCGCATCCAGCCTGTCCCAGCCACCTTCATAAGGTCGTCCATCCACCTAGCTGGTCGTCCCAAACTACGCTAATTTAACCATGTCAACTCTAAACCTTTCCTTAGTCTACAACAGCACTAGTGTAGTCCATCGGAAGCGGGCGTGGTCCGACAATATTGCGCGATCTGTCAATTTACTCGTTTTTCACCAGACTGAAACACGACGCGCGCGCCGACCGTTTGATGTACAACTACATAGCTAATTGATTACATTTTGTGATGTTTTTAGCAATGCGGATTTAACTAGATAGATTTATCTGGATAGATGCTTTTGAAGTGAAAACTTTTTTAGGCGCATTTTGCGCTCTATCTGAACAGTGAACCACTGAACCGTCACGCTTGGGTCATGATGCTGAATCGGGTATACTCGGCTCCGATCGGTCGGTGACGCTGAATCGGGAATACTCGGCTATATCTACAAATGACAGCCGGGACCAACAGTTTTAACGTGGTTTCCAAGGCACGGAGGGGTCTCGATAGATGGTCACCCATCCACGGACCGTAAACTGGAAACGAAGACCATTTTACTATCCCATAGGTGCGACGCTCCTCAATGCCATAAAATTCTTTGAAAACAGCCCGCGTGAACACGCGCACTGGATTGTATGCGCACTGCTTAGTGCCGAGAGTTGAAACTTCAACAGCACTCCGAGAATTGTACTCTTTTGACGAGCTGGGATGCGCTCTGTTGGATTCTGAACTATCGGGTCAACACCGAGAGTCAAAATCGTCGCGGCAAAATCATCGCGGGCAAAAATCGCCCATGGGTTCAGGGCTAAGTACTCATATACACGAGCACGTTACCAACGGTAGAGGTGTGCCGCTCGTGTATATGAGCACTAAGACAGTTACGTTCTATAAGAAAACACACAAATCAATATAATAGCACAAAAAGTCAACCAAAGAAAAAACCTGTCATAGACAACGGATTACAATACCCGTTAAAAATACCAAAGACATTTTGCATACCGCATTTTTTTAAACCACAGATATTAGATGACATCTATTTTTTAAAGGTAAGTAAGATAGAGATGTCAAATGGGCAGAGACAGGGGCATAAGTTATGCTAATGTTGTGAATATTTCAAGCTAATAGATCCCATGGCCGATTAACAGGTAACAACTGGTTTTGGTGTATGTCCATTTTTACTTACGGTACGACATTTTGTAACGATATTTTGCTAGTTAGTAATTTTTTTCCTTTTTCCAACTATGTTGGGGTCGGCTTCCGGCCTAACCATATGCAGCGGAATACCAGTTTTTTACATGGGGCGACTGCCTATCGTACCTCCACTACCCAGTTACTGGGTAACACGATACTCCTTGGCAAGAACTGGTTGTCAGATTCTCTCAAAGATCTACAAATTACTATGACGATGCACGGAGGGTTCTCGTTATGTGAATGGTCAACCATCCACGGACCCACTCCGGCAAGTGTTGCTTAACTTTGAATCCAACCGTGCGGCTGGTTTTTCTACCGTCTACCTACCATGGAACTAATAATCTCGTAAGACGAAGGAGACCCGTCTTCACGACACAGTGAATCCTAGTGTGAAGGTGTGCTATTCAAATATTGCAATGCTTTTTCTGAACAATAAAGTTTTTATTATTATTTAGGCACGAGTCCCCCCCCCCTCCAATTAGTGGATACAAGAGTATAATAATATAGCACATGCCGTGTTAGATTCGACAACTTGTCGCTCGTGATTTTGAGCCCCGTACTCAAATACACGAGAGCCATGTTGTCGACGGCTGCATTTACCTCTTCGTTGACGCAGATATCAGAGGGGAAATTCTCGTAATTTTAAGAACATTCACAGTCTGATCTCAGTCTCAATCTGTCAAAAATTCCTCTAATTTCCCTACATTTTGACAAGTTTTTGACATTTCTTTGATGACGCCGAGATGAGCCTGCGACTTCTAGATTTTGAATGTTTTAAATTACGAGAATTGGCCTACTGGTGTGAGGCTGACTGCACAAAAAACATAATAGTACATATAGTAGGTACGTCTTTGTACTCAAAATCGTCACTCGTGGAAGCTATTTCGATGCATCCCCGAAGACACATTAATAATGAGAATTGCAGACAAAGATAGCAGTGCAGCTTAAGTATTCATACTCACACGGGATCCCACTTAAATTCGATCCAAGAGTCATTTTTATCTTAGGTCGCACAAAACCACAGCACAAAACCGTCAGCCTGTTAAAATAATATAATATCACGCCAGTGGCGAGCATTGGTTTTCAGAATTGGTAGGCAGGAATTTAATTTCGTCGTACTAACTTGAACGAGTAAAGACCTGGACAATGTGCGAATAGTACGGGAGCCGAGTAGGCTGTCTGGCAACTGCCTACTGCCGCGCGAGTTTGTATGAAGATTTTGTTTTTTGTTAGGTATGATCATTTAGTGAGTTTCGTAATTGTGGGGCACACACGCTAATATGTAATTGACAGGCTTATGGTGATTTATCGAGGTAGGCACTGCATAAATGCCTTTATGCAATGCACGCCACCGCATCACGCCTGCATTCCTTAAAAGAGTATACAGAGATGTTACAGGCTTCAGAGCACACCCAAATTTTCTACTACTACGGAGAATGATTGCGAGGCGATCAAAATTATTGGTTGACGTCATCATCAGCGTACAGCAGTTGGCCATAAAATGTAGTACAATGTTATCAGATTACTTAGCAATACTCAATTACACAGGCACTGAAAAACTTCTAAAAATTTTGTCATGAGTGAATTTATTCCCTTGTAAGTATTTACTTTTGTATGTTTACATAGGCTTAGTATTAGGTATTAATGTACTATTGTGCTTTTTCGCAGAGTTGTTAAATAATTATTTTTATATACCAGTTTTATTTAAAATTTTATTCCCTTTAATTGAAATGTTAAGTGATGGCCTGAAACTGGTTGGAATTAAACCTAGTTCGGGTGGGTCACTACCTAACACTCGAATTCAGAACCATCATTACTTGTACCTGTAATAAAAAAAATATTTTAGTTGTAGTTTATTTTTAGGCACTATAATTGTATGGGAAATTTGCCACTCTTGGCTAAATGTACACCTTTTGTAAACGTTTTTATTAAATAAATTATTATTATTATTGCACGCCACTCAACTCGATTCTCAGTAACTCTCAACCAGCTGCTACCAGCTACCCTGCGAAGATCGTTGCTCTACCTAGCCTGACGGTATCCTATCTTAACTTTGCCGAATTGCGATCTTCATCCAGAACCGTAAGTCAAGTGTTTTCTAAATGAACAGACAGCTGTGCTGCTGGGGAGTTTGTTGCGCCACTTCTTCTTCCCAGCGATAGCACTAGGAAGTGGTGAAGGTCGGGCGTTTTTGGGGGATTGTCTTTTGTGATTTTGACGTTCAAAAAGTGCTGATTCTCAGCCTAATTTGAATAAATGACTTTTGATTTTGATTTTGAGAACACGTCTACCCAACTCAACGGTCATCGATTCTATTTTTTTTTTTTTTGATTATTTGACTAATATGTCCGGCCCATTGCCACTCAGCTTGTTTATTCTGTGAGCTATGTCGACAATTTTGGTTCTCTGGCGGATCACCTCGTCGACGTCGATCGACCACAATGTACTTGCACCCCTATGCTGGGCAATAGACGATTGTCGTGGATGCGAATTTTTGCATAATTTTTGTTTATAAAAATTATTTTCCTGCTGATAATGCCCTTCCAGTAAATTTTCCAGCCTTTTCCCAACTTTGTTGAGGTCGCCTTACAGTCTAACCGGATGTAGCTGAGTACCAGTACTTAACATAGAGTGTCTGCCTATCTGACCCGCACAACCCAGTTACTGGGTAACACCACATCTCTTGGTGGCTTGGTGACTACCAGTAACGCCTGTCAAAGATCTATGAATGACAGCCGGATCAACGGCCTAACATGCTTTCCGACAATTCCGACGCTTGGAGGGGTCTTGACAAGTAAAGGATGGTCACCCATCCACAAGCTGACCGCGACAAGCATAGCTTAACCATCGATTGACCCGTTCTGCTCACTTCGAGTCATCCGTATATACATAGTTATTATATCTGTCTTTCCTTCCTCGCTTTCTCGCGACACAATGGACACCCGCCATTTTCCTCCACGCGTCCACCTAATATGTTCAGTTGTCGGCACTCGCTTGTATATAACACACAACACATAGCGTGTGTATAGCGGCGCACTTTGTCGATCTGTCGCCGTAACGATCGATAATTATGTACTGTGGCTGCATGTGACTTTTGTTGCCCTTTGCACATAAGTACCTTTTAGTAGAAAGTTGTACCTTCTGCATAGCTATTCACAACCACTCGATACGCTTCCGTACCGTATCGAACATCAATCAATGTTATCGTAGGAGTTCCCCTAAACGCTGTTCACAAGTCCAAAACCCATAAAATCAGCCGATCGATTCTGTAAAAATCTCACCGTTAAAAATTAGGTGAAGTGAGCTTAGAGTGAGCTGTCAATAGTGTCAATCCCTAGCATTACTTGGAATGACAGCTCACTCCACGCTCACTTCACCTAAGTTTTCACGGTGAGATGGTTACAGAATCACACTGCTGAACATTTTTTGAGGATCAAATAGATCACTGCTGTTCTTTCGACAGCTGTTTTCTGCCGGGGGCAAAGCAAATCAGGTTATCGAAATGTGTAATTTTTGATACGATAGACTGTCGGATGGTTGTGAATAGCTATGCTGGAGGCCTGTATCATCCTACTGTTGGACAAAGGCCTCACAATTTTCATTCTCCTCAAACTTCCAGCTATTTCAGTCCAGCGTAGACCATTAATTAGGTATTTATCAGGTATTATAGGTTCATCATGTTACGAGTATCACACACAAATAAAGGATTTTTTGAACACGAAGCTACAGTAGAACACTGACTCCTAAGTCACAGGGTACCCCTAGTTTATGAGGCAGGGATCTTCACTATTTGTGCAGCCTTTTTTCCCAGGGTTTAGTATTCCTGTGTATTGTAATGGCTTTCTTTAATAAGGTTTTTGTGTTAATAAACTTATTTTATTTTTTTATTATTTATTATCAGCCTATAATGTTCCCACTGCTGGGAAACAGGCCTCCTCTCTGTGAGAGAGAGAGGGCCGTAATCTACCACGTGGGCCCAGTGCGGATTGATAGATGTCACATGTCTCTTGATGAACTTTTCGTTCTAGGACAATCCGGTTTCCTCACGATGTTTTCCTTCGCCGTTTTGAGAACAGAGGTGATGAAATTAAACACAGAAACTAAAGTGCCTACCTGGGTTCGAACTTACGACCTACGACTAATACTATTATATACTGTAGGTACCTACTATCTAATATATAAAATTCTTGTGTCGCAATGTTTGTTATTAACCTCCTCCGAAACGGCTGGACCAATTTTTATGAAATTTTGTGTGCATATCGGGTAGGTCTGAGAATCGACCAACATCTATTTTTTCATACAAAAAATATTTATAAATATTTCCTAGAAATAATGTATATGGTAAAACAACGCTAGTAATATATAAATTAGGAAAAAAATAATTCGGAAGTAACTCTATTTGTATGTTACCTTTTCATGTCTAAACCACTAAACGGATTTCGATAAAATTTGGCAAGGATATAGATGGCCTCCTGGGGAAGGACTTAGGCTACTTTTTGTCTCAAAACTAATCCTATAGGGCATCCCCTATAGGATTATTTTTGAGACCAAAAATAGTAGTACTAGTACAAATTTTCGTACCCTATATCATCCTAATAATAGGGTATGAAAATTTGTTTGCAAAACCCAACATTTCTTAAGTTAGGTTAGTTAATTTCCGACATCGACGCGGGCGAAACAGCGGGCAGAAGCTAGTTCTGTTTTATGACACAATATGTAGGTTATAAGAAGACCTAAATCTTATCGTAGCAATAAATAAAGAGTAATCTTAAAAAAAAAAAAACTTTGATTGATTCCGACCAGTTTTATAAAAAAACACGTGCCTACCTTTGACATTAAAAATAATTCACCAAATGTCTTAATGACATTAACAAATGACACTTTACATATTAACAAAATTAATCTTTTGGGGGCTAATGCGACAACAAATGTCAACATATTTTTTATTTCTATATTTACATTTTTGTTGTAGGTAGTCGTATTATTATGTTGTTAAAATTTAAGAATTGATGTCAATATGATTATGTAAATTGTACGTCTAATAGTAGATAATACATGGAAAAATAACTTTGATAAATATAGCTGACATTATGGCATTAAATCGTTGTTTTTTAAGGTTCCAAATATTGTGACAGGAATGTATATAAATGCGGTACGTGGTCATCATCAACTGCGGAGCCTTTTCCCAACTAAGCTGGGGTCAGCTTCCAGTCTAACCAGATGCAGCTGAATACCAGTATTTTACATGGAACGACTGCCTATCTGACTTCCACAACCGTTACTGGGTAAACTACCCCGTCGGTCTCGTAGTTCGACTGCTGAGTCGGGATCCTGGGTTAAATTCGGGTCGGGCATAATGTTATTGGTTGTTTCGCTAGTCACAGACATGATCAATAGACAATTAATTAGGGATTTATCAGCCTATAATGTTCTCACTGCTGGGACACAGGCCTCCTCTCTTCGAGAGGGAGTGGGCTGTAATGTACCACGCGGGCCCAGTGCGGGTTGGTAGATGTCACAAACCTTTGAATATTTAGTTCTAGGACATGCCGGTTTCCCCACGATGTTTGTATTTCTTGGCAAAGGTGATGAAATTATTTAAACAAAGTAAAGCGCCTGCCTGGGTTCGAACCCAAAACCTACAACTTGTAAATCGGGCCCGTTACCACTGAGCCACCACTGAAAGAAAGAAAGAAAGAAAAACGTTTATTTGGACACAGTTCGTGAAACACAAAATACAAAATTAACTCACTCACTCACTGCTCTCAACCGTCGGACAATGAGAGTGAGGGAAAGGAGTGTGCACCTGTGTCTGCCCACACAATAGGTTAGTTTCCTAAAGAAATCTAATTAGTCCGTCAGTTAGATTATCAAAAAATATTGAACCCGTATTTTTTCTTTTGTCAATTATATAAAAAATGATGAAGATATCGGCCTCTAAAGTTCCGCGTGACGTCACTTGCTTGCGACACTTTTGCAAGCAAGTGACGTCACGACCCTCCACTCCCAAATTTTGGCGCACTTTATCTTTGTCATTCTTTGTTTGATTGACAAAAGAAAAAATACGTGTACATTATTTTTCGATAATGTAATTGACGGACTAAATATAATAATTATTTTTTTACCCAGGAAACTACCCAATTGTGCATTATAATATCTCCCGCGCCGAAGGCTGATCTCCGCTGAGATGCCACAACAGCTTCGGAATCAGACGACTGACTGTTTTAATTAATGACCCCATTAATAAGAACACGGCATTCGATATAAAATTCTTACAACCTGCCGACACGACAAATGCCAAATTAACATGACATTCCTAGGTCAAACAGACAGATTAGGGATCGAAACATAAATACTAGGAAATGCTAATGTTCGGCATTAGCATAACTGATTGTTACTTGTAGGGTAACATTAATATTGATAACGTGTGAGTATGAATGTTACAAGGCTCGACGGCCGGTTGAAATTGTGTGAAAGTTCATTTTCGTCATACCAGACGTGTACTTAATCAGACGTAATTTACGCTGGAATCCATTCCATTTAAACTGAAACACAGAAGTTGTCGACAGAAATAGGTCATCTGCCAAGCCTTTTCCTAACCATGTCGGGGTCGGCTTCCAGTCTAACCGGATGCAGCTGAACACCAGTATTTTTATAAAGCTTCCAGAATCTCCGTATATGATGGAAATGGGTATACTTCCCCAGCCGAACTCCTTTACAAAAAACCATTTAAACTACACAAAAACTGCTCAACTGTTTACTTATTACTAAAGGTAATAAGTTAAGAAATAAACCGTTCCTTTTAATATTGGAAACACCGAGAATTACTAGTAGGTATAAGTTATCAACTAAGTATTATTTGCATTCGCTGTAAATCTAACATTTATTAAGGTACCAATTACAATTTACATGCTAACACTAAATTAACAAAAATTTACAACCTGACACTAAAATAACAAAATTATGTCCTAAATTAACTAAAACTATTTACACACTAAAATATAGCGTCTAAAAATTCATCCGCATAGCTGTAGACTGGTAATGTACGTGGTACCCAAGACACTGGCGGCATTGCCACGTTGTATGGCAATGCTTAGCAAGGCAAAAGCCAGCCCTTGGGTCATGGGAAGCGTCAACCAGTCGTTCCAAAATTTCCTTAAAATGACCATGCGCACTCGGGCCCCTTGCCCGAGGGTTTTTAGATATAATCTGTCAAACATACACATACAAGTGATTATTATAGACTGATATTTCAAGTATCTACACTACCTACAGTCGTTGAACCCAAAAAATATCATAATTTTCTTTTTATTCTGTTTAAATATCGAGTTTGATGCCCATCACGTCTGCGAAGTTTTGCAAGCTAATTTTATTTTATTTCTGGGAAACGGTACGGTCGTTACCTAGAGCTGGTCTTATTAATACTCTGCCGAGATATAAATATCAATAACAGCATATCTCAGAGCTATGACTCAGTACGAATCACTAATCATTTCGCAAAAAAGACGGATGTCGGGTAAAACGCCCAGTTGTCGGCCACCCATTTAATTTTGTAGGATTGTAATTTAAATAAACAATTTTAATCTGTTTGGATTGAGTCTCTTTGATGTTTATTTAAGTTTTTAATTGCTTTTTCTTTTAATTTAATACGATGGTTGTTTTTTTCGTTTATTTTTATTTTCAATCGCTTTCAAATTGGCCAGGAGTCGGTCAGTGAGTCAGAAAGTTGAAGTTGGTTAAGGTAATTAAAGAAAAATGCTATAAATTGATAAATAATTGAATGACGTGATGGCCCAATGATGTGATGGTTAAGGACTCGCCTCACATGCAGAAACTAGTGGGTTCTACTCCAGGCAAGTGAACATTACGTGACTTTTTCAATTCATACGGACGAGTACTTTCTGAGTTTATCTTGGTGAAGGAGAACATCGTGAGAAAACCTGGATTTATAGTTAATATAAGTCTGGAATCATCAACCCATCTTGAGCACGTGTAGTGATCAATACTGGTACCTTCTCTGTATGAGAAGAGGCCTTTGTCCTACATTGGGGAAATAATAGGCTGGTATTATTATTAATTAAATTTTGCGAGTCAATTCTGTTAACTCCAGAGTCAAATTAAATTAGCTAGCAAAACTCTGGAGACGTGATGCGTATTAATATCTGAACACGGTAAAAAAAAAGATTTGGTTTGTTATGTTTTTGGAGGGCAACGAAAGCAGGTAGTGTTGTAACTTGAAAAATGATTTGAGAAAATCTGTTTATTTTATTTCATCGTGTTAGATATTGATAACAATGACTTCTGTGAAAGGAGATGGCTAAACTGAAGTATGGACGAATCTCCAGCAATGTCTAGACATGGTACCTAGCAATATGTAATGCTGAATAGCTGAATATTAGTATTTCATACAGAAAAAGTTTCAGGCGCTTTTTATATCTTTATAATCCTGAAAATGAAATCGTGTAACTCCTACGTCAATAGGCATAAAAAACTGCAAATAAATTACATTGCTATGAACTTTTACCTAGGTGTTACCCAAACAACACTAGATTTTTGTCCAAAACCAAATCCCTATAGTAAATGTACTCGAGAGATGGGTTCTGGACGCTGAATGGGGCAACGCGCGCAAGAAAACACTCAGGCGGCAGGATTTTTCTGACTTGATTTACATTGGTCAATACAACCTACACGAATGTATAGCTAAACCTTCCGGAAGTGACAACCCCATCAAAATATGTTTGTTGAAACATCCGTACAGACAGACAGACAAACGCGCCAGGAGGACTTAGTTTAATTAGTATGTGGTGATTGTAAAATCCTGCCTAAACTAGATAACGAATACAGTGAGTAACCAAGGACTTTAAAAGATCATCATCATTCTCCTGCCCTAATCCCAATTTATTTGTGGTCGGCGCAACATGTCTTTTTCTTCCATACTCCTCTATTAGCCGCCATCTCGGTAGTCACCCCCTTTCTAACCATATCATCATTCACACAGTCCATCCATCGTTTCGCTGGTCCCCCCTACTCTTATAGCCATCGACATTCATACTCAAAACTACTTTAAAAGATATTGAAATAAAACAACAAACAAAAATGCGATTAATTTATTTATTCTGTGAATCTTATAAGAACATTATATAAAAAAGTTAGTTTAGGTTATCTGTCTGTCTGATCAAATCATTCTGATTGGATGTTGCCCAATAACACAACCAGAGAGAGAGAGGTCAGGGACAGTAGTCCTGACGATTTGTAGGCCGAGAAACTGAATATCTGAAGAGGAAGATGATAAATGCTACCGGACGGGTATGTAAAGATAAAAAATACACTGTGTTTAAAAACATTTTATTTAGATAATAGAAAGCTGGATGTGACGTTGGTAAATTCTGCAAACGGCCTCAAGTTATGCGCACTATTGTATGACCAAATAAACGTACATCACTAGTTGCTTCTGAATTCAGCAGCTCATAACAAGGATGACAAATGTTGGCATCCCTTGGAACCTAGAACAAACTTAATTACCTTATTACCCACATGAATTATTTATAATACCTACACATTTGATTATTATGACATCTAAAGCAACCAGTCTGTTGTAGTCGTGACGTGTTGAGACGAGATGAGTCTTTCTGATTCATTGCCATTGAGTTCATTATGTATTTTGAAAACACGGTAAACTACTTGAAGTCACATTTGTTCGATGTTTCTTATATTTATCGGTTCTAGAATGATTCTAGCTGTAGATGACTTACCTCAATTGTTAACCATCGTGCTAAGATAGTGAGTAGAAAAGCAGGCAATAAAGAGGCGATATGCTGCCGCAGCCTTTGCCTGGTTACACCGCAGTTTATGCATCGCAGGATGAATTGATTGCAAGTCAAGTCCGTGTCGAGTAGCAAGAGGTCAGTAGGTAGGCAAGCACACACAATAAGCAAGCGAGGGTCAATGAAAATCCAAAATGAAAAACCACAACGAACAAGCAAACGGCAGTGTTCCAACGATGTCTAACATCTGACGTTTGTTTTTTTTCATAGAGATGTGATTGAACGTCAAGTGTAATCGAATCAATAAAATAATCGATTGGGTTGAAAAATAAAAATATACTTAAATAGTTTTTGTCGACCTGTATTCAGTTAATATTTTTCGACACAAAATAGGTAGTACATTAAACGTAGAAGCACATTCTGAAGCTTTCAATTATTTTTATTTGATTTTGATACGAAAAGAGTGGAATTGAATAGAGTCGATTGTCACTTAGAAACAACCCCGTTTCCCTGTGAAAACACAATAAGAAGCAACTAAACAGGACACCGAATTGAATTCCATCGATTCCCGCCAATAACTCTGATTGCCACTTCTTAGTTTCAGAAAATAAATCGTTTTGATACCTGTTATCAAAATGAAACGGACAACCGGGGTACGTCCAGTACCTACGGTCGTACCTGGGACAGTCTCCCACGTTTTGACGTATGCTCTGATGTACTACTTCTGAGTCGGGTGACTCCGCTGGTAACATACGTCCCACGCACCCCTGAATGCGTAGTCTGTACAATTACTAGGAAGGGCTTCAAGAGACGGGCAGCGAAGAGGCGGTGAATAAAAGAAGATTTTCTTGTTGATATTTGCTTGCAGATTTCGGCTTCTTGCTTGTAGTGTTGCCTCTTCGACGGCTGAGCTGCGACTGACTTTTCGTCAAAAACTGCGCTCTATTTATACCGGCCTAAGTTCCCTTACGGCGGACCGTGTATTTTGAGCCCTTTTTTACCGTGATTTTCGCTAAGCCGAAATCTGTCAAGCCCTTGTTTTATTTATTTTTCCTTATTATTTCCTTACAATTTTCACATATAATATTCCTTACATAATCCTTAACCTAATTACAGCTTAATAATTAACTTAATTATTCACAATAAAAAGTTTCTAGAAGAAAAACTGTTCAAATTCTTAACTTGGTACATTTTGATTATAAAAAATTCTTTATAACTTTGGAACCCGTGGTCCGATTTTTATAATTTAAACGGTATTATCGTTTTTATGTCTAGACCTTTCATTTAAAACAAAAATTATTAAAATCTACCCATAAACAAAAAAGTGATTTTCCAAGTTACGTAATTATGTATGAACAAAAATTTTACTTATTGGAATCCTTTCAAAAACAGTCTTATCCGTTCGAGATACAAAATCTAATAACAAATATCGACAACAAATACTAATTAGAATTTAGAAAACATAAAATAAATCTCTTTAAAGTTTTAACTATGAACATAGAATTATTTACATTACGTTTTCTTTGTAGCGGTCCCTCCACTACTTGCGCCCTGGTACCCAGATAGGGTCTCGTCGCCGACATTCTCCCCCTCGTGCGCAGCACCGTCCTCTTGGCTCGGCGAGACTCCCGGCACCAACAGCACCACTCTCGAACTGGGTCTTCTCAGCACTCCACCTCGTGTCTCGATGTCGACGATTCTGGTCCGCCCGTCTGGTCCCGGATACACCCGCTGAATTCTGCCGCGCGGCCAGGTGCATCTTGGTAGGCTGTGGTCGACGATCAGGACGATGTCCCCGACGTGCAGATCTGTGGCGCTGCTCCTTCCCGTCGTTTTTCTTGGCAGCAGAGTGGGCAGATATTCTCGCAGCCAACGTTGCCAAAAGTGGTCGGCAAGTCGCTGCGTTGTCTTCCAGGTGTGCCTGCCCACGAGCTCGTCGTCTTTGAAGCTGCCGATTCTCGTTGCGCCGCAGGATCGCCCGAGGAGGAAGTGATTTGGAGTGAGTGCCTCCTCCTCAGGGTTCTCGGAGAGGTGGGTGAGAGGCCGAGAGTTGACTATGTGCTCGGCCTCTAGTAGGAGGGTATGTAAGACCTCCTCTCGTGGATGCTTTTCGTTGAGCGTGGCGTTCAGTGCGGTTTTTATTGATCGCACCAAACGCTCCCATGCGCCTCCCATGTTGGGCGCACCAGGAGGGATGAACACCCACCGCACGCCGATCTTCTCTGCTTCTGAGGTGAGGTCTTCTTTCTTTAGGTTGTCTAATGCTTCTTTCAGTTCTTTACTTGCGCCGACGAAGTTGGTTCCGTTGTCGGAGTAGATGGTCTTCGGCATTCCTCTTCTTGCGGCGAATCGTCGTAGCGCCATGATCATGCTGTCGGTGGAGAGGGAAGGAGTGAGCTCAATGTGCACAGCTCTTGTAGTTAAGCATGTGAATAGAGCACCCCATCTCTTTTCTTGACGTCTTGCTACGGTGATCATCATTGGGCCGAAGTAGTCTATCCCGGTGCACGTAAAGGGAGGGTTACTGTGCATCAATCTTTCTTTGGGTAAGTTGCCCGTTGGTAGTTCTTGGGGTCTTGCCTTCTTCGTTTTGCACCACTGACATTGATGCTGAACTGATTTGATTGCTGACCTCAGTCCCAGTACCCAGAAGCGTTGCCTTACTTCGTTCATCACTGTTGCGTGGTTTCCGTGGTTGAAACGGCAGTGGAACTCTTCGATGATGAGTTGTGTTATCTTCTCCTTGCTATCGAGCACTATGGGACGTTTGTAGTCTCTGGTTACGCCCTGTATTGCGTCGATTCTTCCTTTCAAACGCAGAAGACCTTCTTCTAGTACCACGTCGAGCCTCTTCAACTTGCTGCTTCCTTCTAGCTGCTTCCCTTGTTCCAGACGTCTGATGTCTTCTTTGAAGCTTCTCTCTTGACTTCCTTTCAGTAGCAAAGTCTCAGCTTGTTCCAGCAAGTCTATGCTTAACGGTACGTAGTTCCTTTCCATTTTCTTTCTTGAAGACTGTTGTCGTTTCTCGACAGTTTTCTTCTTCTTTCCTTTCGTGTTTTTCCAGACGGGATCTTCTTTGCTGACATTGACCTTTTCTTTTGTTCTGCAGAGTTGTATGAACTGCAGTACTCTTGCTGTGGCTCGCCAAAGTCTCTTCCATGATGAAAACCTCTCAGGATCTGGCGATGGGTGAGTGATGCTGGCTGTTGTCGCGACGTCTTTTGTCTTCTCTTCGCCGGTGGTTTCCTTCTTGAATGTTCTTGCTTCAGGCCAGTAGGTTTCTTCTTTTCTTAAGAATTCTGGGCCGGTGTACCATCGGTGATTGCAGTCGAAGTTCTCTGGTACGTCGCGTGTCGAATCATCTGCCGGGTTCTGTGCTGTAGGCACCCATCTCCAATCTTGAGGCCTGGTGAGATCTTCTATTTCGGCTAGACGGTGAGCCACGAACGTTTTGAAGGTTCTCGGGTCTGTCTTGATCCAGGAGAGCACGATGCTGGAGTCTGTCCAGAATGTTTTCTTTACAATCTTTAGATCCATTTCTTCTTCTACTGCACGTGCTAATCTGCTTCCAAGGAGAGCTGCCTGTAGCTCCAGTCTTGGGATCGATACCGGCTTCAATGGCGTCACTCGTACCTTCGCTGCCACCAAGCTGACGTGGTATGTTCCGTTGGTATCTTCTGTTCGCCAGTAGACTGTGGTTGCATACGCTGTTTCGCTCGCATCTGTGAACGTGTGCAACTCCCCCTCGGTGCGATGTGGCGCCAGACATCTTGGGATCTGAAGATCTTGTAGTAGCTTCATCTTTTCTAGATATGTTTTCCAAGCTTCGTGTTCCTTTTCTTCGATTTCTTCATCCCAACCGACGCCGCTTCGCCATACATTCTGAAGTAGCTTCTTTCCTTGGACGAGGACCGGTGATGCTAATCCTAATGGATCGAAAGTCGACATCACTGCGCTGGTGACTTCTCTCTTCGTAGGCACCTTGAAACCCTTTGCTATTTCTTCTGGAGTGTTCCGGAGGTTTGCTCGGAAGCCGATGGAGTCCCTTTCTGTGAACCAGCGTAGTCCCAGTGTCTTTTCTTCCTTCTCACCAAGGTCCACTTCTGTCTTCTCGGTTGTTTCAGTCTTCACGCCTTGCAGCAACTCAGGTTGGTTTGATGCCCATCCTCTGAGTTCGAAGCCTGCCTTCTTGTGTATGAAGTCCACCTGCGCTGTTATCTTTCTGAAGTCCTCTTCTGAATGGAAGCTGTGTAAGTAGTCGTCCATGTAGTGGTTCAGCTCGACTGCCCTTGTTGCCTCTGGATACTGTTCCTTGTAGTCTGCTGCGTTTCGGTTCTTCACGTAGATAGCTGTGCTCGGAGATGATGTTGCACCGAAGATAACCGATGTCATCCTATACTTCTTCGGCGATACGTCACGCTGATCTCCACGCCACAGGAACCTCAGGCTGTTTCTGTCTTCTGGCCTGATACGAACTTGTAGAAACATTTCCTTGATGTCGGCTGCCACTGCTAGGGGTCCTTGTCGAAACCTTAGTAGAACACCGAAGAGCGACTGTAGTAGATCCGGTCCAGGCAGCAGAGCGTCGTTGAGGCTTCTTCCTTTTGACTTGGCTGCAGCGTCGAATACTATCCTTATCTTCTTCTTTAATGGATGAACCACGGAGAAATGAGGGAGGTACCATAATTTCTTGGAGTCTTCTTGTTCATCAGGTGCTTCTTCTGCGTACTTGTTGTCGATTAGGTGCTGGATCTGCTTGCCGTATTCTGCCTTCAATTCAGGATTCTTGTCAATTTTCTTTTCGATGTTGATTAATCGGTTCCTGGCAGACGTGTAGCTCTCTGGCATTTGTTCTTCTTCGTTCTTCCATAGAAGTCCAGCTTCGAATCGACCGTCTTCGAGTCTTCTGCAGGTCTTTTCTAGGATGGTGAGTGCTCTTCCTTCTGCATCTGTAGTAGGTCTTCTTGGTTGCACACCAAGTGCTTCGATCGCGAAGTGATCCTTGATGGCTTGATGCATCTCTTCTTCTGGTGTGCTGACATGTAGACATGTGTTCAGGAAGTGTACCGGTTTCGCACCTCCGATGTCTGACCCGTGGAGCACCCATCCAAGTCCTGTTCTTGAAGCAACTGGTTCTCCTGGTTTTCCTCTCTTCACTTCTTGAGTCACGATTAACTCCCAATTATCTTGACCGATGAGCAGTTGTGGTGACTCCCCTTCATAATATAGAGAGTCGGCGATCTTCTTCAAATGTTGATAGTCTTGAATCTTCTTCTTATCTAGGAACTGTGGTGCAAGCTTTAGGTCGTCGATGGTGCGGACTCTCCTCAGTGTCTTCTTGACTTCTTGATGGATTCCTTTCACTGTGAGGTCCAGCATCTGAGAATCCTTCTTCCTTATCAGCCTGCCTCCCACTGTTTCGATGACCAGTTCCTCCTTGTTTCCATGAGCGCCGACTTCTTGTGCCACCTTCTCATCCAAAAGTGACACGGTTGATCCTTCATCCATAAGGGCCAATATTCTTTTGGATCCTTTCGACCCGAAGACTTCAACTGGAACGATCTTCAGGTATGCTCTTGCGTTGTTGACTGCATTCACTGATGCCGGGACACTTCTCTCTTCTTGTGGTGTCTCAATTCTTCTTCCCTCCGAGGTCCTTTCTTCTGACTCGACGTGCAGCAGATGATGATGCCACCTCTTGCATTCTTTGCATGGTGGTTTTCTGCAACTCTCCTTCCTGTGTTTTCCTTGTAGACATTTGAAGCAGACGCGATTCTTCTTGACCATCGCCCACCGTTCTTGCACCGACATCCTCTGGAACTTCTGACATTCGACAAGAAAATGTTCGCCCTCACACATGGGACAGGTCTTCTCTTGTTGTCTTGTATCCTTTTCTTTGAAGTTCTTTTCCTTCGTTGAATGCGTTGCTTGACGATTGGTCTTCTTGAATCCGCTTTTCTCTTCTGATGTTGCGAATGCTCCACATTTGTCTGCTTCTGTGTTCAGGAACCTGGATACCAGCGTTAGGTTGGAGAAGTCGCCTTCTTCTGATGCTGCTGTGAAGTCGTACCATCGGAACTTGAGAACCGTCGGCATCTTCTCTGTGATTTGTTTCACCATCTCCGGTGAATGCAGGTACTGTGGTTTCTTCAGTCCTTTTATTGCTGCTACGCTGTTGTTGATCTGGCTTGCGAAGATGCAGATGTCTCTTGGATTTTCTGAAATCTTCGGTAGTGTCTTGACCTTCTCCAGTTCTGCCAGTACCAGCGCATCAGGTCTTCCGTATCTTCTTCTGAGGGCTTGCATCACTTCTGATGGAGAGGCTTCAGAGTATAGCAGACTCTTGATGGCTTCTCTTGCGTTGCCCTTCAGTGCTCTTCTTAGGCGTGCCATATTCTGGACTTCGTTGAACATCGGTGCTGTATCTTCATAGACAACCTTGAAGGCCAACCACTCGCTGCTGTTGCCGTCGAAGTAGGGTAGCTCGTGGATGTAGCTTGGCTGTGCTGCTGGTCCTCCTCTTGTGGAAAAGGCTTCTTTCAACGCAGTCGCCAGTGCTTGAATCTCGATCGTAGCTCCTTTCGTTGAAGAGTTCTCTTCAGGCTTCATCTTCTGTGGCTCTTCTGTGGTGTGTTGACCTCGTCGCTCTGGTTGTTCCTTGTTGCTATCTTCCAGTACTGATGACTCGATCCAGTTCTGCACCTGTGCTGTTCTTTCTTCCTGGTCTTCATCATCAACCACGGAGTCCTCATCTTCATATTGTGTCATCTCCAGTCTGACACGGGCTAGCTTCGCCGCAGCCTGTGCTTGCTTCAGCTCCAGACGTGCTAATTCTTCTCTGGCTTCCAGCTCGCGTCTTCTGGCCGAGGAGCTCGTGGTCTTCGTAGACCTGGCACGACGACTGACCCCCTTCGGCTTCAAGGTTGCAGCTGTACTGCGAACACCCTTTTCCGGGACATCTTCTGGGGTCTTCTTAGTCGTTTCCTTCTGTTTGGCATCCTTCTTCTGTTCATCCTTCTTGGATGATGCCGTGGTCACAGTTTCAACCGTTGTCTCTGTTGTCGTGGTCCCCTCCGTTGTCGTTGTACCCGAAGAAGTGTTCGTGCCCGATGAGGCTGTTGTAGCTTCTGATGACGCTGATGCTGACGCTGACGCAGACGTGACCCCTTCTGACCCTGACGCTTCGACTGTCGCGTCCTCATTGGTAGGACGGGACGGGGGGCGTGAGGGGGCATCCTTCTGTGACCTGGTTACTGGCATCTTGCAGTCTTCTTATCTTCTGGCCTCTTCTGGCTTCTTCTGGCTTCTTCTGCAGGGATCCGACGCTCGAAGGACCAATTGAAACGGACAACCGGGGTACGTCCAGTACCTACGGTCGTACCTGGGACAGTCTCCCACGTTTTGACGTATGCTCTGATGTACTACTTCTGAGTCGGGTGACTCCGCTGGTAACATACGTCCCACGCACCCCTGAATGCGTAGTCTGTACAATTACTAGGAAGGGCTTCAAGAGACGGGCAGCGAAGAGGCGGTGAATAAAAGAAGATTTTCTTGTTGATATTTGCTTGCAGATTTCGGCTTCTTGCTTGTAGTGTTGCCTCTTCGACGGCTGAGCTGCGACTGACTTTTCGTCAAAAACTGCGCTCTATTTATACCGGCCTAAGTTCCCTTACGGCGGACCGTGTATTTTGAGCCCTTTTTTACCGTGATTTTCGCTAAGCCGAAATCTGTCAAGCCCTTGTTTTATTTATTTTTCCTTATTATTTCCTTACAATTTTCACATATAATATTCCTTACATAATCCTTAACCTAATTACAGCTTAATAATTAACTTAATTATTCACAATAAAAAGTTTCTAGAAGAAAAACTGTTCAAATTCTTAACTTGGTACATTTTGATTATAAAAAATTCTTTATAACTTTGGAACCCGTGGTCCGATTTTTATAATTTAAACGGTATTATCGTTTTTATGTCTAGACCTTTCATTTAAAACAAAAATTATTAAAATCTACCCATAAACAAAAAAGTGATTTTCCAAGTTACGTAATTATGTATGAACAAAAATTTTACTTATTGGAATCCTTTCAAAAACAGTCTTATCCGTTCGAGATACAAAATCTAATAACAAATATCGACAACAAATACTAATTAGAATTTAGAAAACATAAAATAAATCTCTTTAAAGTTTTAACTATGAACATAGAATTATTTACATTACGTTTTCTTTGTAGCGGTCCCTCCACTACTTGCGCCCTGGTACCCAGATAGGGTCTCGTCGCCGACACAAAAATCGATATAAGTATAGTTTGATTTGACATTTTAGAAAAGCGACATGACCCGTCCCTAGTTGCAGTACTGTATTATTATTCCCCTTGAACTTGTCATGTCAATCAAAAAAAGCAACTAAGATACTTTTTTTATGTTTAACAGTTCACGAAAGCGCTAGGAAATTATTAAAAGCTTAATAATTCATGAATGAATATTTAAATATTACGAGTTAATGTGAAGTTACTAGACATGCTTGGGGCAGTCATTTAGCCATGTCCTTTACACAAAAAAATAAATAGGTTGATATTGTGTCTAAATTCACCAACCACCACCAACATTGGCCAATGACGCCGCAAACAAAAAATCAACAAATTAATATAATTTTTGTCATCGTGTTTCGATATCGATACGTATCACGTATGTGGAGTTTCGCTAACTAATTTAATTTAACCGTGTATACAAAGAAATAGACGTGAAATTCAAAACATTAGAATCAATATAGTTAGTCCATTGATTTAGGCGCATGTTTGAAGGGCCGCGGTTTTAGAATCAAACGCGCACCAAACTTAATTCACTGCCTAAACTAACACGCGTCAGTGTATTTAGTATATTAAACAGCTAAATGTTTCGCTTTTAAACCAGATTAGTTTAAAACTTGGTTTTGTTTCGTTTTGATGGTTAATACGTAGAAGGGTTTATTGGCATCATGAATAAAAATAAAACGCTTCATTTGTTAAAAACTATCTTTTTTATTTTATTTCATATATAATCTTTATTTATTTATTTGAACAAAATGCTTCATATACAATTAATTGTGTTTGGAGCCTCCTTTTAGGCAAACAATGCCTGTGTTAGGATATATTTACATTAAAATGCTTATCTATAATATATCTATGTAATATAAATAAAACAAAGTCGGGTTAATTACACCATTTATAACTCAAGAACCGCTGGACCGATTTTTGTGATTATTGGATTAGTCTCCGCACCGAATAGCAGAAAAATAATTAAAACAAAAAATTAAGATAATTCATTTTCAGTTTTTAATGATTCTATGGCGGTATGGAGTTCGCCAGGTTAGTTAGTTTACAATAAATAACACAACTAAGTATTCACACTCGATACTAAATTAAATGACTAACTAACTATACAAATAAATACAAAAACAAAAGGATATTTAGGCGTCGAAGTACGTCCGCATCGCTGTCATGCGGAAACGTGCCCAGAAGACTGGCAGCGTTGATAGATATTATTAGGAGGAGGTTCTAAAAAAAAAATCTCTTTCACGTCTGACGACAACTGGTGCATTCACCCGACATCACCCACAATATTTGCACAGCGGGATTGCTGGCTACATTGGTTATTAATCTAAAAACTATTATTTGCTATAATAAGTATTTTGATTTACAGAAAAAATATCACGAAGTTTTTTATTTGAAGAAATCATTAGTCAGAATTTTGGTGACTGTATTATTTTATTTTTTTTCAGGTTAATAGTTGGTCAGGAATCCGCTAGATGCGAGAAGCACAGAACAGCGGGGTAATTGCGTAACACACTGTCAGTAAGAATAGCTGCTGCCCTGCCCTTATTTTAGAAGTTACAGGGGGGGGGGGGGACACATTTTACCACTTTGGAAGTGTCTCTCGCGCAAACTATTGAGTTTAGAAAAAAATGATATTAGAAACCTCAATATCATTTTTTAAAAACCTATCCATAGAATACCCCACACGTATGGGTTTGATGAAAAATTTTTTTTTCAGTTTCAGTTCTAAGCATGGGGAACCCCCAAAATTTATTGTTTTTTTTTCTATTTTTGTGTGAAAATCTTAATGCGGTTCACAGAATACATCTATTTACCAAGTTTCAACAGTATAGTTCTTATAGTTTCGGAAAAAAAGTGGCTGTGACATACGGACGGACAGACAGACAGACACACAGATAGACAGACATGACGAATCCATAATCAGATTTCAATTAATCAGAATCTATTTTAGGGTTCCGTAGCCAAATGGCTAAAACGGAACCCTAAAAATGAATCAGATTGTGATCGGAAGTGTGGTACGCAATTTTATTAAGGGTGCTGGTCAAGGTGACAGCTGTTAACAGTTGATGCGGATTTGGTACAAAATCGCATGGCACTTCACTTTTTGAGTAACATTGAACTTCTAAGACTGTATAGCCCTCATAATATTTTCGGCAGGTGATGTGGTTAGAAAGGGGGTGACTACCGAAACGACGAGTAAGCCTCAATTTACACTGCCGCGGAACGGAGTGGAAGCGATATTTCACATAGCAAAATGAACTTTATGTCAATTGTCTAACGTACAAACTAGATACGAGCTTATTACTGCCGGAATTCCCGAGAATGCGCGATAATTCTCCAGAAGATTCGCGACATGTGTGTATGTGTATATCTAATTTGTGCGTTACCCTTTTGACATAAAGTTCATTATGTTTTGTGCAAAAAAAAGCGCTTCCACTCCGTTCCGCGGCAGTATAAATTGAGCCTAATAGAGAAGTGGGTATGGAAGAGAAGGACATGTTCTGTCGACCCCAAATAATTTCGGATGAGGCCACGAGAATAATTATGATGTTAATTTAATACCTTTTCACTTTTCCATTATTTTTGTCGCTGATTGAATGTGTCACTATGTCTGGGTACACAGGTCCATACGAACTCGTCTCAAATAATCGTGGGGGGCCGGCGTGTCCTAGAATCAGAAATTCGGGGGCGTGTGACATCTGCCTGCCCGCACTGGGCTCGCGTGGTGGATTGCGGCCCGCTCCCTCTCACAGAGAGGAGGGAGGCCTGTGTCCGCGGTGGGAGCATTATAGGCTGAGTATGTGTTAATGAGCGACGTGATGTGCTGTGTTTTATTCATTTATGTTATTATTTTTATCCAAAATTTGCTAAACTTCTATTGCATTAAATTTTATATTAATAATTAATTTTAAATTTTCATTTTTATTTGACATTGAGTTGCTTATTTTTATTTGACATTGTATTTATGATTTGTTGACATTGTATTTATTTTTATATTGTGATTGTACCTATATATCTCGTGTTTCGTGACTTTTGATGGTAATATGGGAGAACCTGAAATAAATGGATTTTATTTTATTTTTTTATTTAAATAAAATATATTTTTTATAGATTCGACTATAGCTCAGTAAGAGAAGTTATCATCATCTGCAGACCCTTTTCCTAACTATGTTGAAGTTGGCTGTCTAAAGCTATGGTCTCTTAGAAGAGACGTGGCCGCCACATAACGGCCGCAGGAACTGCTGTCATAAAAATAATGCCAGTGGGAAAGATTTCAAGCGTGTGATTCCCCATTATCATCTGCCTTGCCTTCTCCCAACTATGTTGGGGTCGGCTTCTAGTCTAACCGGATGCAGCTGAAGACTAGTACTTTACATGGACTGCCTACCTGACCTCCACAACCCAGTTACTGGGTACTTAATACAATACCCCTTGGTAAGACTGGTTGTCAGACTTTCGGGCTTCTGACGACCCGTAACAACTGTCAAAGATCCACGAATGACAGCCGGGACCAACGGGTTAACGTGCTTTCCGAGGCACGGAGGGCTCCACGGACCAATGGCGACAAGCGTAGCTTATCCTAAACGATCGACCCGTGCGGGTGTTATTACTTAGCCACAAGCCCCTCTCGACGTGACGTAAGATTCCCCCTACCGCGTCAAAAGATAGTCGCGACACACAATGACAAGACACACAATGACGCAGTGATTTGATTGTCATGGAAACGCTATAAATACTAATGTGTGAGCTCACTCTTCTCGGTATGGACACTTTTTCGCATGACTAAGTACAGTGTGTCAGTTTCGACTGTTTGGACACAGTGTCGTAGAAGAAAAACGGCAGGTGCAGGAAGAAAACACACCACCTTACTTTCATAAATAACATTACAGTGACGTCATTCGTCTTTAACTTGCGGACGCTATGCCGCCACATAGATTCCACGATTCACCGATCTTTTAGGAAATCGTAGCTTAACCGGGACTCGATTGTAAAATACTGGTGTTCAACTGCAGCACTGTTGCTGCAGTTGAACACCAGTATTTTACAATCGAGTTACTGAGTAACACCTTTGGTTAGACTGGTGGTCAGACTTTCGGGCTTCTGATTACCAGAAAACTACGTACCCTAATCAGCCTATAATGTTCCCACTGCTGGGACACAGGCCTCCTCTCGGTGAGAGGGATCGGTGCGAGTGGTGGCTTAACCGGATGCAGCTAGATAATAAAGGAAAAAAAACACAAATAAGTAATTTTAAATACTATTTTTATATAATGGATGCCTGTTTCTAGCATTGAAAGAAGTAACAGTATTAACAAATAAAGATCAACTAATAGTCGAAATGGAACAATGGCGGGATACCTGTCATCGTGTCGATAATATCGATACAATCGATACTTCTCGATATAATACCGATTCTAAATCGATACTATCGGGCAGGCTACAGTAATTGCTATTGTTAAATATGAGTGGCCATGAGATCTTTAAGATAGTTGGTTGTTAGGAATGGATAGAGAAGGCATGGTTTTTCTTATATCATACATTGATTAATATACTTACGGTATTATAAATGTCTCTAAGAAGCCATAAATAAGATAATTCAATAAGATAAGGCAGTTCACAAATTTATTTTATTACGTAATCTGGAACAATATACGTTCTAAGACAGCTGTCAAAAAAAGGTTAACCTAATGGACAGGGTATAGGGGGTCTAGAACCATGAACTCAAATTCACGGTTATAGTTTGCGCGTCGATGTCAGGATGCCACCCTATATTTTCTTCGTAGGTAGGTCTCAATCTGTGCCCTGTAACATTAAACAGACCTTGTAAAGTGCATGTTTCCGCAAAGAAGCATCCTATTCTATTCCATTCCATGCTCAAGTCAAATGACGCAGCATTCAATGATGATGCTATTCGCGATCTGACCATCACGGATTAAACAATGACTGGATAAGAAATTATAGTAGGTTGTAGCATCCGTCACACCGCCAGCGAGTAACGAAAAAAGAGTATAGAAAGCAACTAGAAATGGGTTGGCGAGTAACGAGAGGCGAGTGCACGACAGCGACGAGTGATTACTCGCTGAGTCTCTCAGCGAGAGTTCTGCCCGGCAAACGAGCGTCGCTGACCGAGTACTTTCTCGTGAGTCTCTCAGCGAGTGTCCTGCCTGCTGAGCGAGCGTCGCTGAGCGAGTACTCTCTTTGATAGCTTTTCTCGTGGCGATAAACAAGTACTTGCCAGTAGCGTGAGCAGTCAGCGATCAACTAGATATACAGGGTCAAAATTAATTAGCTAGTGAAACTCCGCAGACTTGATGGGTGTCGATATCTAAAGATGATTAAAAAAAAAATTAATTTGTTGATGTTTTTAGCGGGCACATCGACGGCAGGTTACAGTGGTCACTTTAAATTATATCAGTTAAAAAAGCAGTTTTTTTTTTTGGGTAAACTTTACAGACGTGATGGGTTTCAATATCTAAACACGATAACACAGATTTTCTCAAGCATACAGTAACAAAACTACAAGCGGTCATTGACCCCCCCAAAAAAACTTCAAATCTTTTTTGTTTTTATTTTATCATGCTTAGATATCGATTGAATCACGTCTGCAGAGTTTCGCTAGCTGATCTAATTTGACCTTGTATGTGTCTGTTTTACTTACATGAGATCTACAACATTTTGTACGTTCCTTGAGCGAGAAATTCGTTGATCGAGTCGTTTCCTCGTCGACGATGGGACAGATTCGTTAGGTAGGTACAATCTATTTTTATATTTTTGTTTGTCATTCTTTGATTGTGTTATGCGGTTTGTGGTTAAACGTATTGATGAAAATGGTGTGTGTCCGGTGTGTTTTAAGCCTTTTGAATTAATTGTGTGGCTTTCAATGATTTGATGTAGTGGTACCTATTGAGATTCGGTAAAGACCTGTTGAGTTTTTTCTTAAGGAGGCTTTTTTGTTTTGTTTTTGCGTGGGAGGACAAAGAAGGTGACTGTTTCAATCAAGTAGTTTATGTACCTATTGTAGCATTCAGTAAAAAATGGACAAAGCAATTACTAAGTACTAAATAATAGACGTGAAATAAAATAAAAAAAGTTTAGAGAACCGAATTCCATGCCTTCTGATTCATAGATAACAAAAGTCTATCTCTATGAATGTCAGTTTTTAAAGTAAAAGCGATTGATTTGTTTTACTAGAAAACCTACGAACAGTTGTGATAATAATAATCTTTTTTAACTTCCTAATTACTTGCTTTTCTTTTATCTTTTATTCTTCCAACGTTCGGCAATAGTTCAAACCAAGTGTCAATTCAAATCAAGTGTCAATTAAACAAATTACCGGCACTTTTGAATTGTCAAGATACGAAGCACGACGCACTTTTTCACAAAGATGATACTAGTCGCCCATTTCCAAGTATAGTAGGTTCCTATGGAGAAGAACGGACATGAAAATCAAAATACATATTGTTACTATAATATTTATATTGGTTACATAACTCATTTTGAAATTATACATACGATTTGAGATCGATGTAGAAGGACGTGCGTAATAAAAAGATAAATACTAGTAAAGATGCAAGAGTTACATTAAATTATTATAAATTATTATATTATTTATTATATATTATTATAATTATTATCATTATTTTAAATTTACATTTTGCACCACATAGGGTAGACTGGGTACGGTTGAAACAATTTAGCTTTTATCGTTTATAATTTTGTTGTTTATAAACCGAGTGACGATTATGATACATGAAATTCAAATGTGAAGTTTTGGCTACGATATGGCTGTATCATTATAGTTCCCGGGTTATCATTTTTAATATATGAAATTTAAAAAAAAAAAAAAACAGATTTGAATCTATCTAGAATTTGTTGTTGAACTATTTTTAAAATAAAAAAAAAATAAACAGTCACAAAATTAAATAAGCCAGCACCATTCACCACCACCACCAGTCCCATTCCTTATCCACCCACAACGCATCGTTGCTGTGAATCGGACGCCGACTGACATGAAACTTACAAAGAGTTAAAAGTAATGACCCCACTGTTACAATCTGTGTGGTATTCGTTGACAGACAGCCGGAGAATCGATTCATTATCAACGGCCTTTAGCCGGCCGGTGGTGTATATAGGCGCTGCGGAAAAAGGATGTATTTGTGTCTCTATTAATAGCTATAGGCAATCTATTGTTATACAAGGTGACTTGTAATTTGACGTATTCGTTCCAAGACCTGGAGCCCAATTCTCGCGCAAATCGCGTTCGTCCCGCACGAAATCCTTGCCGGTCGTCTCCGCATGTCGCTTATAAAACGGTGAGATATCCAGAAACATCTATTCTCACTACAAGTCTATCAGAAATCACGAGTCTAGGGACAATAATGTTACCATTATGCGTCCCACGAAGTAATCCCTTCCACATAACGATGCGATTTTTTGTCGTAGTCGTTAATGCACTTTTGACCATCTTAAAAAATGATTTTTAAGGCAAAAACATATTTTGAGCAGCATTATAAAGGTATTTCATTAACATTTATCAATCTAATAATCATTATTGTTTTCGTTACTCCATTTTTATTTTATTATTAACATTGATATAATATAAGGCCTCCGTACAACGGAAAGCATAGCTCATGTTGATTTGTCAACGTCATCGATATTTGTCACGTCAAAGTAAAGTCAAAATACAATTTATGTTGTTTGTTTACATTGGTCTACATAATAATAGGTAATGAAATAAAACAGAATGACTGCTAATGATATTATAAGTAAGCTGATGACCAGCACAATAACCTAAAAGTTTATCAAGATGGAGAAGAAGAGGAGGAAGGGTGATTGTTTTGAAGAGTGCGGTACTGCACCAATCGGACCGTCCTGCTACACGCTTTTCCAACGACGTTAGGCTTCTGTATCTACGTGTCCTGGCTTCATTACTTTACAAAGGCCCAAAAGATTGTTGGGAAATCCTTGCGAAAACAGATTTCACCCTGAGGGTCGCGTTACTAGTCGCGTCACAACACGAATTCAAATTTCTTTGTGGTCAAACTGTCAAACTGCCTCACAAACATGAAGACTGGGCGAAACGTGAAGTGGTCCGCCGATTCCTAAGCTAACGGACAACGCTTGACTCATCACGCCGACCGTTCGTGTAAACTAGTGATCATATACTGTCCTGTGCTGCACTGTACTGTGTTGTTGTGTGTGTTTATTATTATCACAGATTTAGGTTTATTTTAGTTTGATAGCTTCATGTAGAAGACGTTATTAACTAAACCGCTACGATGGATAGCGAGAATGTGCAAGTGCTCTAGCCGTTACAGTGGCACCCAACTCTAACTAACCTACCAAACCTAACACACTGAGCACTTGCACACTGTCGGGGCAAGACCCTATCTGGGTACCAGGGCGCAAGTAGTGGAGGGACCGCTACAAAGAAAACGTAAAGTAAATAATTCTATGTTAATAATTAATACTTTAAAGAGATTTATTTTATGTTTCTTATGTTCTAATTAGTATTTGTTATCAGTATTTGTTATTAGTTTTTGTATCCCGAACGAATAAGACTGTTTTTGAAAGGATTCCAATAAGTAAAATTTTGTTCATACATAATTACGTAACTTGGAAAATCACTTTTTTATTTATGGGTAGAATTTAATAATTTTTATTTTAAATGAAAGGTCTAGATATAAAACCAATAATACCGTTTGAATTATGAAAATCGGACCATTGGTTCAGAAGTTATAGTGAGATTTTTATAATCAAAATGTTCCTAGTTGATATTTTGAACAGTTTTTCTTCTAGAAACTTTTTATTGTGTATAATTAAGTTAATTATTAAGCTGTAATTAGGTTAAGGATTACGTAAGGAATAATATATGTAAAAATTGTAAGGATATGATATGGATAAATAAATAAAACAAGGGCTTGACAGATCTCGGCTTAGCGAAAATTAAAGTAAAAAAGGGCTCAAAATACACGGTCCGCCTTAAGGGAACTTAGGCCGGTATAAATAGAGCGCAGTTTTTGACGAAAAGTCAGTCGCAGCTCAGCCGTCGAAGAGGCAACACTACAAGCAAGAAGCCGAAATCTGCAAGCAAACTTCAACAAGAAAATCTTCTTTTATTTCATCACCTCTTCGCTGCCCGTCTCTAAGAAGCCCTCCCTAGTAGTTGTACAGACTACGCATTCAGGGGTGCGTGGGACGTATGTCACCAGCGAAAGTAGTACATCAGAGCATACGTCAAAACGTGGGAGACTGTCCCAGGTACGACCGTAGGTACTGGACGTACCCCGGTTGTCCGTTTCACACACTCTGTCATTTTAACATCCGCTTGCTAGCAGGAGTGATTCCCTGACCCTCACTATACGGTATACCCCAAATCTAGAGGTTCTACGTACCGGTTCTACATATGGATTCTACGTTCAGGTTTAAGACAGGACAATCGCTTCGCACTGCACGTGGAGTTTAACTGGGCGCTGCACGCACACCTATCCACTACTACGTATCTATCCCTACATTCCCTACCTATTGTAAATTTGTCACCCAGTGAGGATTATATATATGAACTTTGCTTGTGTGTTTATATTTCCTAACCCAACTTGTTAACGGCCTGCGCAGCCTAACTGCAAAGCCCTACAATTATTTGCGTATGTTATTTTTGTTACTTAGCTAAGTTTTACATTGAAAAAAAAAAATTCTTCTTCTAAGATGTTTATGAACTCGTAACACATTTTGTTAAAATATATTTATTATTTCCTTTCGCAATTGACACAATTATGATTGACATAACCACTGTTTGACGTTCGCACGAAGGTCGACACAGTCATACGTCACGTCGCGACTGGTCATGACCACTCGTTGCATGACGCATGTAAACTAAGGCATGTCGCGTGTCTTTCCTGCGTGAAATGCTCGAATCGCCATGGCGAGAATAGCTCGGCTTGATTTTTTCGAGGGAAAAGTTCGATTCGAATGTCAATAACGAACGCGAGTTGCGCGAGAATTGAGCTCCTGGGGGCTTACCACTAGCTCTTATAGCAGGGCAGAAGTTGAATTGAACTGCTTGCAAGGCCAAGCCTGTAAGCCTCCTGAAGGCCAATTTCCGTAATTAAAAACGTTCAAAATCTAGTCGCAATCTCATCTCAGCGACAATCAATGACAAAAATTTGACAAAAAATTTTGACGGATTGAGACTGAGATTTCACTTTTCTCACTTTGAAACCTCGCGGTCACGGTTTAGCTCGCTACCTCAATGTCATGTCATGCCATGTAAGACAAATGCATGCTAATAGACACGCACGCACATGCCAGGCATCGAGGTAAACCCCCAAGCTGCCAGCGATGTATCGAAGTGAGGTATCCTGCGGCATGTGCGTGCTTGTCTATTAGCATGCATTTGTTTAACATGGATGTCACATCGAGGTAGAGAGCTACACCGCGACCGCGAGGTATCGCATCTTCGGCCATAACCCTTACGGCCGAACCCAGGGGCTCTACTCCGAAGTAGTATCGGCCGAATGTTCGGCCGTTTCCTCCTACGAATTTACTATTTGGTTCGGTCGGTTCCGATCCTACACTCCTACACTCTTTCGAATATTGACTATGGTCCCGACCCAACTGAGCTGATCCGAACTTTTTTCGCATTTTTCAATAATATTCGGTTCGGCCATGTGTCGGTCCGATCCGAACATTCGCACTTTGCACATCGGAGTAGACCCCCAATACCTATTGACAGATCGCTACTGATGGTGCCCAGTATAATATCAACTGCCAGTATAATATAATCATACAGATGGCTACTGCGTTATAACCAGGGATATATAGGTTTGTCTACCTCCATTAAGCTAAAACTGGTGATAGATAGGTAATTGAGTTTGGCCGTTACAGAGTAGCGTACTCACATTTACATTTAGTTTTCCCTTTCAATAGAATATCAGTGTTTAAACTGCATTCGCGATTTATTTGCCAAAAATGTAAACAAATATGAGTTTATGGAAAACTTACTTTTAATCCTACACAATAAAGTTCAGTTTACGCTACAACTTCAAACATTTTTATAAAATTTTTCAATAGTGCTGGTCACTTTGAAATCAACATTAACCATTAGAATAAAGTTGATATTTGTTTAACTTGAAATAACATCAATTTGAAACATAACTTTGAATAGACCTTAGATTCTCTTCTTTTCCATGAAACAAATGACTATCGATTTCGTCAGAAAAGAAACATGCAATGTTGGATCCGATTGTCATCTCTTTAATGGCAGTTATGCATATTTGAATGAACGCAATGATTAGATTTGGATCAAATTCAATCAGTTTCGAATCTAAGTGTAGTTAAAATAAAACTGGTTTTAAATCCAGACTGAACTAATTAAATTGTAGTTGATGTGGGAAGTTTCACACGTGATTTTGATATGGTATTTTTCTCGAGAAAATGCGACCAGCAGTGCGATTCTGTAACCATCTCACAGTGAAAACTTAGGTGAAGTGAGCGTGGAGTGAGCTGTCATTCCAACTAATGCTAGGGATTGACACTATTCACAGCTCACTGTAAGCTCAGTTGTAGGCACGGAGGGGCCGTGCCTCGGAAAGCACGTTAAGCTGTCGGTCCCGGCTGTCATTTCTGGATCTTTGACAGTCGTTACGAGTATTCAGAAGCCAAACATTCTTTTTTATTTTTTTTTTTCCAATTCTTACCAAGTATTACCCAGTAACTGGGTTGTGGAGGTCAGATAGGCAGTCCCCCATGTAAAATACTGGTAATCAGCTGCATCCGGTTAGACTGTGCAGACTAGGCAGATGATGGATGACTCTTTATTATGTACACCATATAAATTACAGATATAAATGTAGAAATTTTACAAAGGGTGACACAATGGGCGGTCTTATCGTTAAGAGCGATCTTTTAGAGACAACCTCTGGATGGATTAAAACGGGGAAGGGGAGACAATGTTGTAGGTAGTCTGTGTACAGACGTCAGCACATCAAGTTACTACAATCTGTCAAATTTCTTTAATCAATTTTCAACTTTATCGCTAAAGCATTAAGGTTCAAGGTTGATTGGGAAAATTTGACAGTTTCGGGTAGCTTGACCTGCTGGCGTCTGTACATAATACAAGAAATACATACATAAAGCTTATTATACTAATCTACGTCATCATTCTCCGGCCTTTAACCCAATTTCTATATTTGTGGTCGGCGGAACATATATTTTTCTTCCATTTTTCCCTATTAGTCGTCATCTCAGTACTCAACCCCTTTCTAACCAACCAATCTATACTAATCTATGTAAATCCTACTAATGTTATAGATGCGAAGGTTTGTATTGATGGATGGATGGATGTTTGTTACTCTTTCACGGACTACTGAACGGATTTGGATGAAATTTGGCACACAGATAGTTTATAACCATAGAATACTTTTTATCCCGATATTCCCACTGGATCGTAACTTATGCGGGTGAAACCGCGGGGCGCAGCTAGTTGATATATAATAAAAATCATGAAACAGGAGCAAAGAAAATATAATGATAATGTTTAAGCAGAGAGGAAGTGTTTTTTATCCTAATTTTTAAATGTAAACAAAGATTGAGCACGCCTTACCGACACGGGCAAGTCATTCCATAACCGTACTGTTTGAACAGTAAAAGATTTGTCTTAGAAACTGGTGGAATGCAACAACAGCAAAACAGCAGTTTTGATTATTAAAATTTTTACTCGGTTTCTTCGTAACCAAGTCACCTATATTTCTTGGTCACGGGAAGATTTCTAATTGTTAGTACTTGTATGTAATTTGGATCAACCTACGGGGTAATTTGGATCAACCTACGGGGTAATTTGGATCAACCTACGGGGTAATTTGGATCAACCTACGAGGTAATTTGAATCAACCAGCGGGGTAATTTGGATCAACCTACGGGGTAATTGCGTAACACACTATCAGTAGTAGCAATGGGTTTCATTTTGACAGTTCAACAACATTCATTGCGTTATTTACGTTGTTGAGCAGACACATTTTTCGAACATATGAAGCAATGGGTTAGCCTTCAAAATGATTCAGATTGAGACCTTATAGTGCTTGCTTTTTTTTGTCGCAATTTTTTGAAAACTTAAAGCCTTTTTTGAATCGCATTAAAAGTCGGAAATTTCATGCTATATTTTTATTGAAGAATAATCCGTTTAAAATTACATGCACATAGAAACTGTATTGGTCAGTTCATGATAAATGGCAAATATGAACCTACTTACTAAACAAAAAGTTTTCAGTAACTTACATGGAAAATTGTAAGCAATAGAGATGTAACGATGTAGCTTTCATTTATCGATATCGATACACACCTCGACACATCCTTCCCCATCTAACTCTTATTGTTAAAAAAAGAACACAAAAAACAAATGAAATCATAGCAAAAGCACAGATTACTAAATAGTTACGCAAATGTTTTTAAAACCGTTTTATGTGACACTTTTAGTTCTATTTTATTGAAAGTTTGGTCATAAAAGTTTACGACGAGCATTCAACCAGTAACACTGGTACATTTGTTTAATTATTTGTTATTGAAGTTCAAATACATAGGTTCTATAGTCATTATTTGCCTAGCCTTTTCCCTACTATGTTGGGGTTGGCTTCCAGTCTAATCGGATGCAGCTGAATACCAGTATTTTATATGAAGCGACTGCCTATCTAACCTCCACAACCTAGTTACTGGGTAATACGATATCCCTTGGTAAGACTGGTTGGCAGACTTTCGGGCTACTGACGACCCGTAACGACTGTCAAAGATCCACGAATAACAGCCGGGAGCAACGACTTAACGTGCTTTCCGGGGCACGGAGGGGTCTTGGTATGTGAAAATGGTCACCCATCCACGGACCAACCACGGCAAGCGTAGCTTAACCTGATCGATCGACCCGTGCGGCTGTTATTACTTAGCCACAAGCCCCTCTCAACATAGGTTCTAAAGTATGGTGCCGAATGGTTGACTAGTGGGTCAAGACATGATATCGTGTCAATTTGCATCGTCCCAAAAACAGCCCGGCTGAAGTGGAAGTAGGCCGGACACGTCGCCGTCGCGCGAATGCACCCGTAGAGATGGGCAAAGATCGTCACTCACTGGACGCCCTGAACTTTGACTTTGAGAGCGGAGTCTCATAATACAGGCATCGTTTGCTTAAAGGGAGGCTCCAAATACGTCTCAATGTATAATATGCTAATTGTGACAATAAACGATTTTGTATTTGTATCGTTTTGTACATACATACCTACTAAATATATAAACAACGCCTTTTCCCAGCAGTGGGACACAATGTAGGCTAAAGAAAAAAAATCATGTCGATACCATATCCAGAAGTTTCTAGCCCCAACTGAATGCTAAATCAGTCTAGACAATCCTGGTCATTCGTGTGAATTATTAAACTACGCGTTCTATAGAAGTTATTCGTGTGTGTCAGTGAGTGGGTGTGTGCGTGCATGTGTTATTTTTGACATGGCAGGGTGATTTGATGTGCTTTGAATTTGATAGGGGTAGAATTAGGATGTTTGCGGTTGAAATTAAGATGTGTGAGTGTTAGGATCAATTATTTTGTTTATTCGGTCGTTCCTTATAGCAAAGATTCGTAGTAGCTTACTAGCTGCGCCCCGCGGTTTCACCCGCATGAGTTTCGATCCCGTGGGAATATCGGGATAAAACGTATCGCCGGGAGAGGACGCTCTAGAAGGACATATTTTATATAGTTACCTTATTGGTGATATTCTTCAGAAAGGTCAGGTGCGTAGTTCTCACAAATGGCGTACGTGTATATGACCTCTTGTAATTTTAAGAACGTTCACAGTCTGATCTCAGTCTCAATCTGTCAAAAATACCTCTAATTTACCTACATTTTTGACAAGTTTTTGAAATTTGTTTGTCGCCGAGATGAGACTGCGACTAAATTTGGATTGTTTTAAATTACGAGAATTGTCCTTCAGATACTCGTACATACATCAGTTAAAAACATAAAAGATCAAATAAAAAGTGTAAAGTCCAATGTATGAAATTAGCAGGAGTGTGCTTCACGACTACGCCAAAAAGGCCCAGTTCAGTAAAAATGCCAGACAACTGGTGCTTGACGCTGGTTTTGAACTGGACTTGAAAAAAAAAAGATAGATGTTCTATGTTTGGTTTCCGCGTTTAGTCCTTCAGTCATTGTGCGTGGGCCATGGCGGCCGCCGGTGGTTAACAAAAAAAAATAGTTTTAAAAGACCAAAGAGGTCAAACAGCTCCCATCATTATGCAGTTTTAACCTCTTTCAACGCAACCCACAACAAAAGACCAACTGTACATAAAAGACCGGTGCTCCAGACCATCCCTCGTTCATTTTGATATACAATTTCATTCACAGGGGTGGAATTTAGCAAGTAATTCTGTCAGGTGGTTCGTTGTATGCTTTTTCCCGGTATGGGTGGGAGCGCGTCGTCTGTAGCCCTAGTAACCGACGGTGTATCGATCCGGCGGGAAGTGTTGTGCATTTGGAGGGTTTTTTCGATATCGATGTTTATGAGATACACGTGTATGATGGCTACGATTGAGTCCTGAAAGATATAAACGTAGTGATGGTCTCAAGGATGATTAATTTTTGTCAACAGATGATATTACAGCGAGTACATGGCATCACGCCTGTATTTCTCGTAGGGTTAGGCAGTGGTGTTATGAGGCGAGCCTATAGCCATCAATCAAAATCAAAAGTCATTTATTCAAAGTAGGCTGAGAATCAGCAATTTTTGAACGTCAAAATTACAAAAGACAGTCCCCCAAAAACGCCCGCCCTTCACCAATTCCTAGTGCTATCGTTGGGAAGAAGAAGTGGCGCAACAAACTCCCCAGCAGCACAGCTGTCTGTTCAATTAAATAAATACTTGATTGTATACAATGCTAGGTACCTATGTTCGGTAATTAACATTACAAGACCAGAACATAAAATTTAATTATTTGCCATAATTATGTCAGCTAGCCACGCCAATATACCAAATATAATAAAAACTGTACGTACTCAAGCTAAAAAATAATTAATTAAAATGTAAATAAAAAACTTACTACCCAAATAAAAGCCTCCAGGCATAACGGGCGTGACAATGGGCGCACGAATCCAGACTCCTCTCCACTACAGACTCCAGACTAATACAGAGCTATTATTGAGAAATTCTGTGCCTTGCAACCACTGGACCAATGAGGCAGATACAGCGAGTTTATTAAAGCTTAATCTAGCCTTCCATTAGTAAATCAGCTGCTGTTGTGATTGGTTGTGCGAAAACCACAATAAACAAGGAATCGTTTTGCATCCTCGTCTAAGGAGATAACTATGGTACTGATTGTCGACACGAATCAATAATAAAATAAGTAGGTTTTTTTTTTCTAATTTTCGGAAATCGGCATGTGTGGGACACGCATTTTAAAACGCGGCCTGTGTGAGACCGCACTGTTACTGCCCTTTATATAAAAACGCGGCCGCTTATACGATACCATAATGCGATTCTGTTCTTTGAAAGTGGTGTATTCTGAAATACTGCCAAACTTAAATAACTAAAAAAACAAGTATTCATTCATTATTTACCAGGGATCGTAATTTTATTTGATTATTTATGTCTGTCATAACAGCCTCCTGAAATTTGACGAGGATGCAAAACAACAGCTTGTATTTTTTTTTTTTTTTTTTCACTTTCACTTTCACTTCCAACCTCACTGAAGAGACCGAACACAACCCGAACTCGAATTTGAATACACTTGTCTTGTTTGTAAATAGTCATGTAAAACATTTCGACACCGTTTCAATTACGACGAACTGTACAAAGCACTTGGAAGGCTATGTGGTTTGTTTTTTTTTACCTGTTAGTTTAACTATCACAAAAGCATTTATTCATACCTCTACTTGAAATTGAAAATGCTGATTTCTTCTTTGTATCGATGATTCCTTTTGTACATTTTTAAATTAGCTCCGAATAAAACCTGCACTATGAAAAACCTTTGTGAGGCTAACTCTTAGCCTGAAAATATCGACAAAATCTATCGACACTAATACCTGTGCACCTTCCCCCATCCCTACACAGCTCAATTTTATATTTTGATAATTAAAGGAACAAACTGTTGGAGTTTCTGTCGAATTGTAAACTTTCCAAGATTTTGCTAATATTGCGCGTATGCTTAATTGGCTGCGCCATCAAAATATAATCTGATACTAAGTGAGAAGCCAATTTTGTATTTTGTAGAAGTTTCGAAAGTTATTTTTGTGAGAATAAGAATGATATTCGCAAGTCAGAGTCAATTTCGGTTTTGTTTTGTTAAGCAAATTAACTCACTACGTTTGACTGTCATATTATGATATCATCATATTGTGAGGGGCTTGTGGCCCTGCCAGGGTCGCGGGTTGTTCGAAAGAGTTAACGTGGCCTGGCACAGGCACTGAAGGAATACGGGTGGGTTTTAGTTAAAAAGTCTGAAAAAAAAATATGGGACTTGAAGCTAAGTAATAACAGCCGCACAGATCGATCGATCAGGTTAAGCTACGCTTGCCGCGGTTGGTCTGTAGATGGGTGACCATCTTAACATACGAGACCCCTCCGTGCCTCGGAAAGCACGTTAAGCCGTTGGTCCCGGCTGTCGCTCGTGAATTTTTGACAGTAGTTACGGGTCGTCAGAAGCCCGAATGTCTGACAACCAGTCTTAACAAGGGGTATCGTATTACCCAGTTACTGGGTTGAGGAGGTCAGATAGGCAGTCGCTCTATGTAAAATACTTGTATTCACACAGCTGCATCCGGTAAGACTGGAAGCCGACCCCAACATAGTTGGGAAAAGGTTAGGCAGATGATAATGTTTAACTGTCATATTATACGATCGATAGTAAATGATGGTTGTGATTTGGATGTATTAAAAAAGCGGCCAAGTGCGAGTCGAACTCGCACACGAAGGGTTCCGTATCCCGATTCTAGTATGGTGACTCCCTTTATTTTTTAACTTTTGTTTATTTATTATAGCGGCCATACACATACACACTCTGTGTTAATTTCTGTCTGCCTATTACGGCTCATGAGATACAGCCCGCTGTCAGACAGACGGACGGACGGACGGACAGCAGTGACTTAAAAGATCTACTTACAGAAATATACATACGGAGCAGCGAAATGTGGGCAAGAAAATAACAAAACAAGACTTGGGGCTGATTTTTCCAATGCCAGATAATTGTATCCGAGGTATAATATTAAATTTTTGACAGTTTTTCCATACAAAAACCTGTCAGACGTAAATTTTATTCCACGAATAAAAATTATTTGTCGATTGAAAAATCAGCCCATATTTAATTTTAAACTTAAATACGTTTTTGTCACTGTCGAATACCTATGTTTTATACCCCAGGGGCAGACGAACAGTTGTATCGGCGAATCGTTCGCCGGTGAAAGGTTCTATCGATGAAATTTTCAAAAGTGAATCGTTCTGTCGGCGAATCGTTCGCCGTTGAAACGTTATATCGGTGAAATAATGAAAAGTGAATCGTTCTGTCGGCGAATCGTTCGTCATTGAAACGTTCTATCGGTGAAAAAATTAAAAGTGAATCATCTCTCGGTGATCCGTTCAACGGCGAAACGAATGTCGGAATGTCTTCCGTTCTCCTCTGTCAATAATACCTTCAACAGGTAATATTTTAAAACAACCCACTCCCCTGCCTACCCCCAAAAATTTACTGCAAACGTAAAGTACAGTTGTTTAATAATTCTTCAACTTATTTGCTTTAATAACACAGCCGGGGAACCAAGTCCCCTGTGTTGCCAAGCGAAAATATTTACCCCGATTCTAGGGGTAAAATGAACTTCGACATTTTAGGGTAATATTAACTTTACCGTCAGCTTTTTAGCGAAATTTGAAGTTTTTCGTTTGTTTTATAAAGTAATATAAAGATTTTAATTAGGAAGGTATACTGGGAATGTTAAGAGAATTGACTGAAATTATGTTTATTTAAGTAATTTTAGATTCTTGTGTGAATTCGGAATTAATTCTACTTTGCTTAGTATAAGCAGCCTAAACTCTCCCACTACTGGGACACAGGCCTCCTCTCTTCAAGAGGGGGCGGGCTGTGATCTACCACGCAGGCCCAGTGCGGGCTGATAGATGTTACATGTCTTCGAATTTCTGGTTCTATGACATGGCGGTTTCCTCGCGATGTTTTCCTTCACCGTTTTGAGAGCAGTGGTGATGAAATTATTTTCGCTAAGTAAAACACCTGCCTGGGTTCGTACCCACGACCGTAACTCAGGGCCGTAATCTACTTATCATTCTTGGATCTTTAACAGTCTCTGGTTAGACTTGAAACCGAATACAATATGTAACATAATAAAATTAACGTCTTTCTACATCGTTCTCACATGACAGTGTTTGTCTGACATTCAGCCCTAAAATTATTAAGTAGGTACTTACTTCTTTATTTTTCGCGGGACACAATCACATACATTTTAGAAACTTAACTATAACATTCTTAACTTAACTTAGACATTATTAACAAACTAATATTATACAAGGCTGATTATTCCATCGCCGGACCACTTTTATTCGACGTAACATAAAAATATAATGATAACAATAAAAATAAGCGAAATAATAAAAAAACGTGTGCGTCTCGGGACGCCCGACAGAAGTGATATTTTAAACTAATCTATGGTATATGTCTATCGCACACTAAACACTGAGTAGAGAGAGGGGGAAGCGTCTGTCCGAAATATGACTAGCGCTGTGGGTTAGAGTGAGAGAGAAAGAACCTGCCTACCACTGCCGTATGCGTGAGAGAAAGGGAAGACAGACTGGCGCCGTAACGCGTTACGTTATGAAGCGGTTTACCCTCCCATAAGAAGTTATCACTTCAATAATCATAATCAAAATAGGCAATTTAAAATAATAATTTAAAATAAGTAACTTAATTATACATCATACTAATTTAAAATAATATAGTCGTAGTAAAATTAATGTCCATAGAAATTGCAAGAGGTTATATCGTCATGATGTTACTAGCAACCCAGTTAAAAGCTCGATCGTTTTCATTGCAAAGTGCAATGAAAGTAAACACGGGATGGGATCGGGGGTGTAGGGGGTGAAACGGGAGGTAACGCATACATTATACTCACTTAGTAGCAATAATATTGAGGGTGTATTTAAAATGGATATGATAGCCTTATTTTTATAACTTTTGTGTATTTCCAAATAAAACTGTTTGTATGAATCATTTTAATTTATTGATTCGCTATATTGGCATAACATCTCACCTTGTATCCCCTAAGGGATGGGCAGAGGAGTATAGTACGTGTCTCACTTGTTTCATCAAAAAAAAAAAGACAAATGATCACTTCCCAAACAATTTTCCGCATAATTTCATTTGCCAAATTATTACTTAGCAAATAAACTCTTCACAACAGAATGTTTGGCAATAACTTGCTTACCAACTAGTACTTTTACCAATTTTAATGTAGTCAAATATTTCAGTTTGTATAACATATTTTACACAAAATAAAATTAGCCAAATATTTACTATCGTCAGTTTTCAATTTACCATTTCTATTCAATCAATTGCTTAATCAATGACAAAAGAGTTGCATTTTTATGTAAGTTGCACAAAATATACAAATTAAATTACAATGTGTTTTGTTGGTTTGGTTTTACATTATAAAATATGTTTCTGACACTCCCCGGCCGCTGCCACGGCACCGCTCGCTTCGCTCGCTCGGCTCGTGCGTTGTGTGGTTACAGTTCTAACCTAACTTAACCTAGCTGTTTCGATTTAAAAAAGATATATTATTATGCGTGTTACGTTGCAAATTTCACTAAACTCTAAGAAAATTATAAACTATACATGTCAATTACCTAATGTTATAATATTAAAATGGATTCTAACCTAAGCTACAGTAGTTCTGGTTAGTTAGTTCTGGTTAGTTCTGGTAGTAGTTGGTTTTTCGTTCTTCGTTCGTAACCATAGATATAGGCATAAATTTGACTTGATTCAGAAAAATTCAAGCATGACATAAAATAACAGTGCATTTTTTAATTTTAATTATCATTCTCATTAAATTGTTTGCTGTAATAAATCATTTGATTAAATACCAAATGCCTTAATGACATTATCCTTGGTAATATTCTACCAAGTAAAAATTTGACCAAATGAAAAAGTGCGTACTAAAATCATTCCAAATATTGCATTGGTATAAAAAAAATGTTGCTAAAATTTGTTTGGATAGTGAAATTTTGTCAAAATAATTTTGGCAAAACGGCAGGCTGCTATAGTACACCCACATTTCGCCAATTATGTTTAGCATAAGCATAATCAGCCTTTAATGTTCCCACTGCTGGGACACAGGCCTCCTCTCCTCGAAAGGGAGTGGGCTGTAATCCACCACGCAGGCCCAGTGCGGGTTGGTAGACGTCAATGTCTTCGAATTTTTGGTTCTAGGACATGTCGGTTTCCTCACGATGTTTTCCTTCACCGTTTTGAGAGCAGTGCTGATGAAATAATCCACACAAAGTAAAGCGCAGATATGTTTCACATGTAATAGGGCGCACGTATGGGTGGTTCAGCTACACTTGTCGCCGTCGGTTCTTCGATGGGTGACCATCTATTACATATTGAGTCCCTTCCGTGCCTCGGAAAGCACGTTAAGCCGTTGGTCCCGGCTGTAATTTAAAGATCTTTGACAGTCATTACGGATAGTCAGAAACCCAAAAAGTCTGACAACCTGCCTTACCAAGGGCTATCGTATTACCCCGTTACTGGGTTATGGAAGTCGCTCCATGTAAAATACTGATATTCAGACTGATATTCAGCTGCATCTAGTCAAACAGGGGCTGCAGTCTCGACATTCATAGCGATCGCGTTACGACCGAATTCGGTCGCAAAGTCCCGGATTGACAGGTGTAATGTATGGAGTGACAGGACTTTGCGACCGAATTCGGTCGCCAAGCGATCGCTATGAATCTCGAGACTGCAGCCCCTTTTTTTTTTTTTTTTATCGCTGAGAAATGCTTTATGCATGCCCGCCTCGCGGGGGACGAAACGGGGTATGTGGGACTCCCTGTCGGAATGACAGTATACCCACTAAAACTCAGCGGTGTTCCCTCATCGCCGTGATGGGAGAGCCATGGGAAATAGGCATAGCCTTTACTTCCATAGCCCTCCCGGCGCATGCCCGCCCAGTTGGTATGGCGGGCCCCGCATGCCACCCACGTTGGGGGGCTGCGGGAATGGCCGGGAGCACCTAGCCATTCCCGTCCAACACTGGTGGAGGCCTGTGCAATACAGGCAACGGTGCCCCCGCACGGCCGCATAGGATAGGGAGAGCGGCAACGTCACACCGACACTCCTCTTCCCCTGCGGCCCCACCGCGTCCGTCATCGAACGGTGGCGGCCCCGTCAAGGCCGCGGAAGGTAGGGAGAGCGGCAACGTAACACCGACACTCCTCTCCCACTGCGGCCTCTAATCCTCAGCCGCGACGTCTCCCACACGGGGGGACATCGCGGCCCGCCTCAGGTAGGTTGCGATGTCTTGGCACCGCAACCTACCCGCCGGCCGCTATGTCGTCGGCTTCACCGCAAAGCCTAGACGAGCGGCCCCTCATGGGGTTCCTCTTAGCTTCACCGTGGGCTTTCAAACCACGGCTACTGAGCCCCCCCGCTCCGACAATGCGGGAACCCACCGGGGGGGAAGAGAGAGAGACTGTAGCCCCTGGAAGTCATCCCCAACATAGTTAGGATAAGGGTAGGCAGATTGATCCAGTCAGACTGAACGTCGTCCCCAACATAGTTGGAAAAAAAGCAGCAGATTTGATTTACCTCCCTCCCTACTTTACCTTGAAAGTTTTACACGACAAAAGTCACGAGGAATAGTAATTCTTCACTGAATTCAATAAAAAACTATACCAAAAAATAAAGACATGACACTCCCACGACTCAGCAGCTGACTTATTCATCAAGCCATGGACCATGCCATGGTATATGGCTAATAATTTATACATTCTGCCGGCTACCACATGTCTGCTAAATCATTGTGTCGTTTCATTCTGTCCAGGCCTGCTTGTGGCTTTTATACTAGCTGTGTCCTGTGGCTCAGTTTGTGTGGAAATCGAGATAAAATATTGGGAATTATGACTAAGAAGTATTGTAAAACATAATAACGTAAATGAGGATGCGTAAAGGTAGCCCGTGTTATTCAAATTTTCTTACGTTTTTTTGCAATTGCAGCATCACACATTTATTTTGAAGGATATTAATAAATAAATCCCTGGACATTTCACACAGCACCATTTGTCCCAAGCTAAGCAACCTAATGCTTGTGTTATGGTAACAAGATGGCTGATAAACTACTTATATACAATTTTTTTTTTGTAAATACATACATATTATAGATAGAAAAACACCCAGACTAGGAACAAATACATGTAGGTCATACAAATTTTTTTTCCGTGCGGGAATCGAACCCGCGACACGCAGCGCAGCAGTCAATCGCTTAACCATTGCGCCAACCGTGCCGTCAGTATATTGCTAATCCATTGCTTCATATTTTCTAAAAGTGCGTGTGGTCAAAAATGCAAATAACGCAATGAATGTTGTTGAACTGTCGAAATGAAACCCATTGTTATGCCACTAGCATAACAACAACAACAACAACAACAAACGAAAACAAACAACAACAACAACAACAAATGATAACAAACAACAACAACAACTGCAACTGCTGCTGCTGCTGCTAATGTGTTACGCAATTACCCCGCAAGTCCAACACCATTTTTGTTGCACTCTGTATTTTTTTTTTTTTTTTGTAAATATTTTCAACGCACAGACACAAGAACCTACAGTTCCACTATACCTCTAAGGGACATGATATATATCTCACGATTGAATCCTTCTAAGGTAAATTCTTGAGCTTCGGAGTAGCTTGAAATGGGAATATAAAAGGTGCGAGTACATTGCATTTTGTGTTAGATTAGTTGTATTTTATTTACAAGTCTGTCTCTCGTAACGACACGAACAGCCAGGTATAGTTGAACAAAGAGTATTTAATCTAAAGTAAATATAAAAGAATAATTTTGAAATCATTTTATACAAAAAACTGTCAAACGTCAATTTTATTCCTCGAATAAAAGTGGTATGGCGATGGAAACATCAGCCCTCATTCCTCTAATAAAGTTATTAGATGATTGAAAAATCAGCACTTAAAATAATACCAATAGATGAGAAATATTTTTTTAACCATATGGTTAAAAAAAATTATTCCTCAATAAGAAATTACGAAGCTTTCTTGGCAGCTATTGTTTTTCATTTCACTTCACAAAAGAAATAATTACAATTTTATATAATTGTATCATATGTAAAAGTATATAAAAAAGGAGAGGAAAGGAAAGAATCTGAAATTCAATCTATCGAGCCTTTTCTTGAATATGTTGTGGTCGGCTTCCAGTCTAACCGGATGCAGCTGAATAACAGTATTTGATATGGAGTTACTGCCTATCTGTAATAATACCCAGTTACTGGGTAATAACCCAGTAACTGGGTTGTGGAGGACAGATAGGCCCCTTGGTAAGACTGGTTGTCACACTTTCGGACTTCAGACTGTGCGTAACGACTGTCAATGATCTAGAAATGACAGGCGGGACCAAGCTGTAGGTCCGAGACCAACGTCTACCAGTGTCAGCAGTGGGAACATTATAGGCTGATCATGACAAACTCAAACTCAAATCATTTATTTCAATTAAACCATTTACAGGCACTTTTGAATTGTCAAAATTAAATAGTCGGTCAGTTAGTCAGAAAGTTGAAGCTAGTCGCCCATTCCAAAACATAGATCTCTATGGAGAAGAACGGGCAAGAAACTCCAAGGACACTCTTTTAAATCAAGATATTATTACAAAATCCTGGGTACATTATTCTTATTGCTTCTATATGTGAGAACAATGTAAAAAAGAAAAATATAAAATTAAAAATAAGCCCTGGCAGTTAAGAGATGACCAGTCTCAACCGACGGCGTGATACGCATTCACGAACATGACGCGATATTTCAATATTATTGCCTCGTTGGTGTAGTGGTCGCAAGCGCTACTGCTGAAGAGCATGAGGTCCTGGGTTTAATTCCCAGTTCGGGTAAAGGGTTTTCCATCTGGAATTTTAAGTAGCAGCCCGGAAGCTGGTTGGTGGCAATAAGCTTGCCCTCTGCATGGGGCGTATACATTGATTGGCGAAATAGAGGTGTACCTACTATTATAGTGCACCTAAAATAGGTGCAGCTCTGCCTAACCCTTCGAGGAATACAGGCGTAATGTTATGTTAATATGCATATGACAGTTCTAATATTTATGACTAGGTTTTGATGTTAAGATTTACTTAGAATCTAAAATATATTTATTTTCTTAGATTTTTTTCTTCTCTTGTTTGTCCAGCTAACATTCTAGTAATGTGCGCTTTTATAGTTTTTCTAACGTGACAGTTCTAATATTTATGACAAGGTTTTGATTTTAATATTTACTTGGAATCTAAAATATATTTATTTTCTTAGATTTTTTTTTTCTCTTGTTTGTCCAGCTAACATTCTAGTAATGTGCGCTTTTATAGTTATTCTAACGTGACAGTTCTAATATTTATGACAAGGTTTTGATTTTAATATTTACTTAGAATCTAAAATATATTTATTTTCTTAGATTTTTTTTTTCTCTTGTTTGTCCAGCTAACATTCTAGTACCTAATGTGCGCTTTCATAGTTTTTCTAACATGACGTAATTATCGTGGAATGTGTCGAACGATGTGCACGATATAATGTTATCCAAGACGGAAAAAAGCGTCTTCAGCTATATTTCCATACATTTTATCTCTGTGTTATCATGATGCCGTGGACGTCGACGATAATATCGTCATGTTAGAAATTATAAAAGCGCACGTCACTGCATTAACTTAACTACGTACCTACGTGGTGACTTGACCATTTTACTTGAAAAAGGTACTAACTGCAGCATAAATTATCTTTGCTGAAGAAAGCATCTTTCCGAATAAAACGGCCAGCTCGCTCATCATCATAAAAGTCATTTAAATATTCGTCCAAAAAGTAAAAATATTTAAAGGAAACCATTCGAATTCTACCCAAGTGTTGCCATCATTAAAATTCAATGCAAAATCCTGTCTTCTTGATTGAAGTCTACATTTCTTTGGGTCATGAACCCCATCGTATATGGTCTGTAACCCACTAAAATGGTAAAACGACATCGTTAGCCAGAAAATGTAAGTTTTATACAGTAAAATAAGAGTATAAAAAATAAAAGACAGATAAATGTATGGGTCTTTACATACAAAACGTGTATGTAAATGTTGACAGGCGTGCGCACTCGACGAAAGACGGACAGAGACTGATTTGAATTTTTGAATTTCGAACGCACGCTGCCGCGCAAGCGCATTGAATGGTGAATACTTAGGGTGCGCATGAGTTTTGGATGTTTTAGGAATTATTGTTTTTTTATTTAGGTTTGATGTGTTTCCAAATAAACATTACTGCCTGGAGAGACTGCTGGAACATCAAGGGGCTGGCTGGAATTCTTCCCAGGGGGGTAAGTAGAAACTATTGAACGCCACCTGCTACGATGCTTATGTACTCCTTTTGCCACGTTTACGTTCATACATCTGAAGGCTAATTCCCTTAGTTAAAAACATTCAAAATCTACTCGCGATCTCATCAATTTCAATGTCAAAAACTTGACAAAAATGTAGGGAAATTGAGGAGGTATTTTTGACAAATTGAGACTGAGATCAGACTGTGAACGTTCTTAAACTTACAAGAATGGCCCCTTAGGTTTAAACCACCGAGCCAGTTATTGAATTAAGAACTTAACTGTTATAGAAATGCTGTTCTTTATGCAAAAACAACAGCTTAGTTCGATGCTAAGTTGTCATTTTAGCATTTAGAACTTTGCCTAAATCGAAATAAAGTTGGAAAATGAAATACTGGCTCAAAGGCTTAGGCTAGTACTAACGTTAGATTTTGTTTTGTAATAAGACGGTGTACGTTTCAGCTGTCGATATAGCTCACAGAATAAGTGTGTGAATAAGTAAGCTGAAGTGGAAATAGGCCAGCCATATTAGCCATAGAACCGATGACCGTTGGGCTAGCCGTGTTCTTGAGTTGAGACCTCGATTCGGTAAACGTAAGGTTGGATGCCCTCAGGCTCGGTGGAGCGACGATCTTCGCAGGATGGATAGTAGCAGCTGGATGAGAGTTGCCGAAAATCGAGTTGAATGGCGTGCAATAGGAGAGGCCTATGTCCAGCAGTGGACTGCTAGGCTGATGATGGTGTATGTTTTGATCACTCTCAGCCTAATCTTCAGTCATCTTGCAATTGATATCTGTCTCCATATTTCTCCAAGACATGGTGTCTCTCGTCAGGCCGGGAGCCATAGCAGCATATCTTAGACTTAACTATCTGAGAATCATGTCGTATTAGTTCACATTTTGCAGGCATATTGGCTTTGGGTAGAGTTGAGCTTAACAGTGGTCGAATTTAGGATTATTTAGTTGACAAGGCGATTATTTGGGGATGGTGTTCAGAATTTAAGGCAAAACCATAGTAGACCTAATTACTAGCCAATTGATAAAATTACACCTTGCTCCTCATAATTATATATTAATAGGAAAACAAAAAAAAAAGTGTTGTTCTGTGCTTTGTTTAAACTCAGGACAGTGCACGCGAAGTCTTTTCAGAAAAATCATAGCACGAGAATGCTATCTGATATGCTGATTAAGTGATTAGTTCCCTAATGTTACATTTCGTGGTTTCGTGAAATGTTATCATTTCCTTAGGTATTAACAATAATAAGGGCAGCATCGTGTTCCTTTTATTGGAACGGCACACTTACCGAATGAGAGCTAGAACGAAAAAGTAACATTTTGACTGCCATGACACTTTTGCAATATACGAGTATGTGTGTTTACAAGCGTGTGTCTATCTATAGGTATATTACTGTGGTATAGACGAACGGGATGTGCGTCAGCTGTATTTTTTTTTTCTAAATAAAAATATTATAAACGCGAATGTTTGTAACGATGGATGGATGGATGTTTGTTACTCTTTCACGCAAAAACTGCTAATTTGGCACACAGATAGTTTATAACCTGGATTAACATATAGGATACTTTGTATCCCGATATTCCTACGGGATCTAAACGTATGCGGGTGAAACCGCGGGGCGCTCCTAGTACATTATAGGCAGCGAAGGGATCGAGGTTCGTTTCAAGGGGGTGTCCCACGACAAAGACCGACTAAAAAAAAAGATTAGTAATTAATCATACTGCTATCACCTACATAGGTTCAGCAGTAACAAGCATCATTATCCTGCCCTTATCCCATGTTACTTGGGGTCGGCGCAACACGTTTTCTTCTTCCATTCTCCCCTGTCAACTGTCACGCTATCATTGACTCCCTTCTCTTTCATATCATTCCTCACACAATCCATCCATCTTTTCTTCGGCCTTCCTCTCCCTCTCCATCCATCAACATGTATATTCATCACTCTTTTAGTCACGTGCGTTTCGTCCCTTCTCATCACATGCCCATACCAAGCTAAACGATTTCCTTTCAACTTTTCTGTCACTGGCGCCACTTTCAAACTTCCTCTTATATACTCATTTCTTACTTTATCCATTCTCGTCACTCCACACATCCATCTCAACATTCTCATCTCCGCTGCAATCTTCTTTCATCCGTCTTCTTCACAGCAGTAACAAGCATTATGCAAAATTATAAGTCATTTTCAACAATTATCGAAATCTTAAAAACTTCAAACCTACAACTTTCAAAGTCCCATCCCTATTTGATATCGTGCTTACCATCAGCTCATACAAATCCTAAGAAGGCCTACATAACGAACAGTTATAAATAACTGCAGATATACTATCTCTATGAAATATAATCATACTGGTTTGTTGATCTGGTTTGGTCTGTCTTTTTTGGGAATAAAATAGACTATTCTGGATTTAAATGGGACATTTTCAGTGCAGCAAGTGTCATAGTGATTTTAATCATTGTCTATTTTTAACCAAGTTGAAAATAGAAAGAGGTTCTCAAATTAATGCGTTGTTTTTTTAATGATACGGCTATATCGGCGAAGAATGGGCACAGGTGTGTAGGTAAACCCACACCCAACACCACCCACCACCCACCTAAAGTCACATTTTACCAGTAATCCCTTGTAATAGGGGGCAAACTTTTTAAGACTAGAAATCAAGACTCAGGGTTGTTACTGAGAATTTCTTGAAGGAAAACACCATAACATGTTGCCCGACTCGAGAATCGAACCCTATGGCGTTTTGCGTGAATGTGACGCATGTTTACCTCCCACTTTTTTTTTTTTTTTTGTGTTTGTTCTTTTTTTTTTATGCGTCATGTTTGCCGAAAATAAATGTATTTTCTTTCTTTCTTTCTATGCTCATCGGTAGCTTTTTTACAACTATACCAACGATACAGCGCTAGTTCCCTTATCTTTTTTATTTATAGACTTACTAGCTGCGTCCCGCGGTTTCACCCGCATAAGTTTCGATCCCGTGGGAATATCGGGATAAAAACTATCCTATATGTTAATCCTGGTTATAAACCATCTGAGCGTCAAATTGCATCAAAATCCGTTCAGTAGTTTTTGAATGAAAGAATAAGTATTTATTGCGATGATTGATTTTTGCGTGAAAGAGTAACAAACATCCATCCATCCATCCATCCATCCATCCATCCATCCATCCATCCATCCATCCATCCATTCATCCATCCATTCATCCATCCATCCATCCATCCATTAATCCATCCATCCGTCCATCCATCCATCCATCCATCCATTCATCCATCCATCCATCCATCCATCCATCCATCCATTCAAATTTTCACGTTTATAATATTAGTAGGATTTCAAAGTGATAGTTGAACGCCCACTCTTCCTGCACCCTAATTGCGTAACACACTATCAATCACAATCTAAATCATTTTGCAGGATATTACTAATCCACTGCTTCATGTGTTCGAAAAAATTGTCCACCCAACAATGTCAATAACGCAATGAATGTTGTTGAACTGTCAAAATGAAAGCTATTGCTTGTCTGTTCTGTCCATTGTTCTTTGCCTATCCAATCCATGCCCTAGACATTTTCACCAAGTCATCCTTCCATATTTTCCAGGGTACCACTTTTTTGTTCAATTTCTCTTCTCCCTGACAGTGTGGCCTCCAACGTTTATTAACATTTATACCTACTCAAAATGGCCGCCAAACAGTTCAAACGCGGTAAGTACCTACTCTACTTTCTAGCAACGGCATCATTTAGCAAGTTATTCAAGTACAAACAAACAAACCGTTTAAGATATTTTCGGAGGAATGTTTAAAGTTACGTAAAGACGCCATGTCACTTACCGTGGAGAGCTATTAGATGTACTAAGTGAATGTGCAAACGCCCTTAGAGCAAGGAGCGGTACACACTATACGGTTTGTTAGAAGAACGCCAACACGAAAATCAAGTAGGTAATGGCGCGGGCGGTTGATGCGACGCAACGGGGTTGGTCGGGGGTATAGCAGTGCGATTCTATAACCATATCACCGTGAAAAATTAGGTGAAGTGAGCGTGGAGTGAGCTGTCACTCCAACTAGTGCTAGGGATTGACACTATTGACAGCTCGCTCTAAGCTCACTTCACCTAACTTTTCACGGTGAGATTTTTACAGAATCGATCGGCAGGACATTTCACGCAGATGTAGCAATTGTTGCAGTGATTCTATTACAATGAGTCGGGAGCCCGAGAGATACATGTAGTTTCGCAGTACCCGCGACTTGTATCAGCCCGCCATGCCTAGCGAGGCCCATGGCCACGGCCACCCATAAGGGCGTGTATGGAACACTGCATGCCACCTCTTTGGGCCTAACTGTTCGACTGAGCGATGACGCAGGCACAATTTCGCCGTCCGCAAGCCCCTTCTTATAGAATGATGAAGAAACCTAGATTTATCTGCCAGGTGATCAATGCTCGTTCCTTCTCTGTATGACTTCAAGTGACAGCTATGTGAACAGAACCCAGCAATGCATAAATATGTAAGCTGTCACGCCATTTATGCCTGGAGGCTTTTATTTTGGTAGTAAGTTTAAATTTACATTTTAATTTTAATAAATTATATTATTTTTTAGCTTGAGTACGTATCTAGTTTTTATTATATTTGTTGGTATAGGTATTATATTGGCGTGGCTAGCTGACATATAATATGGCAAATAATTTAATTTGTTTAATCTTATGTTCTGGTCTTGTAATGTTAATTACTGAACATAGGTACCTAGTGTTGTCTACAATCAAGTGTTTTCTAAAGTTCAAGTGAGTTGCTGAGACAACAGTTGCTCGTGGGCACCCTCCCTTATAGTTAGTGGCGTTATATATATAATATATAATAATTTACGAGTAGATGTTAATGAAATAAAGCTCATAATGAAATATGAAAATAAACACTACTGTAATATCTAAAATCCAATTTGCATGTGTTTTCCGGAATATTCAGATGTGGATATATCCCTTAATCTTCTCTTTCAGAGCTCACATATGTACCTATGTATGCAAAGGCAGGTGAAACTGCGAAACAATAGGTTTAGGCCAAACTCCGGCCTTTGTGCTGATTCCTGAGGTATTACTTTTGTTTTGACCAGCCTTGTGAGATGGCGAAAATCTTAGAGAATACAAGGGTATAATTTTACTTATGTAACCTTTTTATTATTTATCTAACGAGTTGTAGGTCGTAGGTTCGTACCCAGACATGCACTTTACTTTGTGAGTAACAACTAGCAGGGGATCAGATCAGGGGATCCGACCGGAATAACTCAAAAAAAAATCCACAACTGCTTTCAAAACGGTGAAGGAAAACATTGTGAGGCATGTCCTAGAACCAAGAATGTGACATATACCAACCCGCACTGGGCGTGACAGCCTACTCTCCCTCTCACAGAGAGGAGGCCTGTGTCCCAGCAGTGGGAACATTATAGGCTGATTATGGTACGTAGTAGTCGGGTAGTTAGAAGCCCGAAAGTCTGACAACCAGTCTAACCAAAGGGTGTTACTCGGTAACTGGAATGTAAAATACTGGTATTCAACTGCAGCCGGTTAGACCGGAAGCCGACCCCGAATAAGATATTTCATGCGGACGAAATCGGGGGCTAAAGTTAGTTTATACATCTCTGCCTTAACCTTCAGACAATATAAAAAAAAACTGTATATTTTTAACATCCAAAAATTCCATTAGTCTGTACCATCTTTCTCCAAAACTGGTCGCTCCTAATACTTTGAACAAACCGTCTGTCCGCGCCTCTTTAGCGTCTCGTTTGTGCGCGTCTCAATCGACTCTTGCGCATAACGAAGTGGTATATTTAGTCGTGTGATAAATAGTTTACCGCGGTGGTTAGGTGGACGGGTATGGATGGATGGGTGATGTTATTAATAGGTGGATGTCAATGTAATATTGGGCCACATATTTATGGTAGTTAAATGTGGATATGATAAAGTCAGTTTGAAGTACAGTAAGCTTCAGAAAGTTTTACGAGAGCTTTTTGGGATAGCAATTTTGTATGATTAGATTAAAAAAAAGTGTAACTGCTAAAGTTACACATTTTTTGGTGTACCTAGAAAAAAAAACACTAAGAACAAACACCACTCTAAACAATTTACAATTCCATCCAATATAATTCTCAAAAAAACCTAATAAACATAGATACTATACAAAATTCATCGTAAAATCTATAAAATCACAGGATCTTTCTGCTCATCTCGTAACGACGTTTACTTGGGAGATGAGACATAATCACATAAGCCTGATAAAACCCCTTTTAATAATATATTAAGTGAATCACTCACAAAATTATTATTACATAAACAACCAGAATTTTAAAACACATTACCCTCTTTTTGAAGCAGTTGGGTATACACGTCCATGTGTGTGGTTAATCTTTTACTATAGCCTGGGCTACTATTCTGATAGAGGTTTGACGAACAGGGTGTATAGTTCACTCATCCTCCATAGAAAAGGGAGGATCCTCCGACCAGACGGGTGTAAAGTCTGGCGGGCAACTGCCCGACGATTGATGTCGGGAAGTTATATGTATGCTAGTTGCGCGGTAAACTCTGCTTGCGAGATGCAGGATTTTGCGTGACGTCAGAATGACGCGCTTTAGGCTTTTCCTACTGGCTTCCGTACTATAGCCCTAAGCAGCTGAATACTAGTATTTTACATGGACTGACTGCCTATCTGACCTCCACAACCCAGTACTGGTTAATCAGGTGACCTGAAATGTTTGTCAAAGATCCAAGAATGACAATTGGGACCATCGGCTTAACGTGCTTTCCGAGGGACGGAGGTATCTAGATATGTAATGGATGGTCACCCATCCACGAACTAACCGCAGTATAAACACACTATCATCTTCAAAACAATTCCATACAATATTACACCCATCATCTGCCTAGACTTTTCCCAACTATGTTGGGGTCGGCTTCCAGTCTAACCGGATGCAGCTGAAAACGAGTATTTTACATGGAGCGACTGCCTATCTGACGTCAACAACCCAGTTACTGGGTAATACGATACCCCTAGGTAAGACTAGTTGTCAGACTTCCGGGCTTCTGACGACCCGTAATGACTGTCAAAGATCCACGAATGACAGCCGGGACCAACAGCTTAACGTGCTTTCCGAGGCACGGAGGGGTCTTGGTTTTTGAAGATCACCCATCCACGGATCAACCGCGACAAGCATAGCTGAACCTGATCAATTGACCCGTGCGGCTGCTGTTACTTGGCCACGAGCCCCATCATCTTTAAAACGATTCTATTCAATATTACTCTCATAAAAATAAAAAATAAACATACTTTACAAAGATCACCGTAAGATCGTATATAAGCGTCTGTCTGCTCGTCATCTCCTAACGACATTCGCTCGAGAGTTGAGATATAAACCTGATGTTACAAAGTAGACGGTAATGAGAGTAATGGCTTAAAATTATACGCTTCATTTCATTACTTAATGTAGATTTAAGGTACTGTTAGAACGAAAGCGATGATATAATAACATATTTATTAAAAAAATTGCAACCTTTTATTTTTTTTGTGGTTAAAGCGAGGGTCGATAAAATAAATACGGAGAAAAGAAGGAGAAAGAGTAGTAGAAGCACAAGTAACTAAGAAAGGGTATCCTGCACCCTAATTGTATAACACACAATCAATATCAATCTGAATCATTTTGAAGGATATTGCTAATCCATTGCTTCATATGTTCAAAAAATGAGTCATGACTGTGTCTGCTCAACAACGTAAATAACGCAATGAATGTTGTTGAACTGTCAAAATGAAACCTATTCAGATTGGTCGTGTGTTACGCAATTAGGGTGCTAGTATGGACGCCAGTCTCTCAAAGGATTATATTCTATGCATTTTTGTAAAAAAAAAAATTGTTATAAGAAGGAGAGATTACAGTATAAAAATATGGTAATTAAGTTCATTTTTTATACTGTTATCTCTCCTGTTATACATGGCGATTTCAGCTATTGCGAATTATTTGCTATCATTTATGGAGGAGATCATTGTCTATCTTCGAAGGTCCTCATTAGGTCTTCGCTCAAAAATCGGGACAACCTTGGGAGAGTTTGTTTTAATTCAAACTAAATTCTTGAAAGTCGGGGTTCCTTATTGGCGACGATGTCATGGAAACAATGAATCGGTTAAAAGAACATAACAAAGAAAAACCGGCAAGTGCGAGTCAGACTCGCACACAAAGGGTTCCGTACCCCCTTACAATATTAAAAACTACGTATAAAACATCTTTTTAAAAACACGTTTCTTGTATGTAGAGGGGATTCCCTTTAATTTTTTATTATTTGTTGTTATTTTTATTTTATTTCTTAAGAAAACTTACAGCTAAGATACAGACAGTTGACAGTTAGTGAAAGAAGGCCAATTAAAAGTTCTCACTGACAATATTAGGGTAGCATAAGAAACAGTAGACAGGCAATCGAAAGCAAGAATAAGTAAGCACTCGGAGAGAATTAAGAAAAGACTAAACAGGTTTTAATGATCTTCAAAGAAGTTTTTAGTGCGACAATAGAAATACACACTCTGTGACCATTTCAACTGCCTATCTAGTATGGTTCATGAGATACCGTTGATGGGACAGGCCCTTTGGGTACGGAACCGTAAAAATAACGTATAAGAAGAAAAGGACGTAAGAGAGAGCAAGACTACGAAAAAATAACATAAAGTATATTGTACGGATAGCATGGCATCGCTTCCACTACACCAGCACCACGCTCGAAACAAAATTGCATTTTGATCGCGAATCAAAATTACACACGATACGAGTTACTTCACATAATTATTATTTTATTACAAAATGGCTGCCGGAGTCATTTTAAGCGATATTTTATTATCATATTAGAGGCGAAATGTGCTGTAATAGGTAGCGTTTATTATAACCTTGTTATTATATTATGCTTTTGAGAGTTGAATGACTGAAAGTCCGTTAGGCAGTCTTACCAAGGGGTATCGTGTTACCCAGTAACTGGGTTGTGAAGGTTACTTGAGCAGTCGCTCCATGTGAAATACTGTTATTCAGCTGCTTCCGGGGGCTTGTGGCTAAGTAATAACAGCCGAACAGGGCGATTGATCAGGTTAAGCTACGCTTGACGGGTTTGGTCCGTGGATGGGACACTCCGTGCCTCGGAAAGCACGCTAAGCCGTCGGTCCCGGCTGTCATTCGTGGATCTTTGACAGTCGTTACGGGTCGTCAGAAGCCCGAAACTCTGACAACCAGTCTTACCAAAGGGTATTGTATTACCCAGTAACTGGGTTGTGGAATACCAGTATTTTACATGGAGCGATTGCCTATCTGACCTTCACAACCCAGTTACTGGGTAACGCGATACCCCTCGGCACGACTGGTTGTCAGACTTTCGGGCTTCTGACTACACGTGACAACTGTCAAATATCTACGATTGACAGCCAGGTCAAACTGTTTAACGTCACACAGTCGCATAGTGTGCACTATGTTAATTAAACCTAACATCTGTAATTTGTACCTAATTTCTGTGCAAATAAAGAACTATTATATTCTATTCTATCTTATTCTATTCTATGTCTAAGACCATTGGAATACCAAATCTTATTTTTAGCCGAAAGTCATAAAGACAGTATTAAAGTTTTAAATCATCCCTGGCGCCACGTAACGCCAACAAAAGCGAAAGTTTCATATCTTTTAAAAGCTTTTAAGTTGAAGGTAATAAATAATAACACACTTGAGCCTAAGGGGAAGTCGATCAAGTTGTTTTAGGGTAAGTTACCCCTTTTGTAGGTACTCGAGTTCGGGCGTCTGTTTTCATAGCTAAAATTAAATGTGTGTCAGGGTTGATTTTCATAATGTTTGACAAATATGTTTCTTTGGAGGCATGAGGAACAGGGTGTAAAGTTCACTCATCCTCCATAGAAAAGGGAGGATCCTCCGACCAGACGGGTGTTGTGTCTGGCGGGTAATTGCTCAACGATTGATGTTGGGAAATTGTATGTATGCTAATTGCGCGGTAAACTCTGCTTGCGAGATGCAGGATTTGCGTGACGTCAGTATGACGCGTTGTTCGCATGTGGCGTTGTAGGTACCGCTACATCACCGCTTTTATCATCATTTTTCTAGTTTCCCAAGTATGTATGTTGGGGTCGGCCTCCAGTCTAACCGAATGCAAGTGATTATCAGTATTTTACATAGACGACTGTCTATCTGACCTCCACAAATATAACACATATCCCAGATACCCCTTGGTAAGAGTAGTTGTCAGACTTTTTCGGATTCCAACTACCTACCCGTAACGACTGTCAAAGTAATTTTTTTTTTTTTAAACGTTTTTTTAATCTACGAATGACTGCCGGGACCAACGGCTTAACGTGCTTTCCGAGGCACGAAGGGGTCTGGATATTTAATGGATGGTGACCCATCCACGAACGAACATGGCTTCACCTTGGATCGTGGCTGTTAGCATTTAACTACGAACCTCTCTTCTCCTATGTAGAAATATTTAATAACGCGTCCTAATTCTTTTAATATAATGCCGTAAACAGGACCAAATAGCGCCCCCATATAACTTATAGTCTCCATAAAAAAACCCGGTCAAGTGCGAGTCGGAGTCGTGCACCGAGGGTTCCATACAAACCGTGTGTGGATAATACATAACTACTTTACGGTTTTCGAATTTTTTCCTTTACTTGTACTACATGACATTGCTTCTTGCCAAATTTCATGTTTCCAGGTCAACGGGAAGTACTCTATGGGTTTTGATTCCCTTGCGAGTGTCAAAATATGCGGCATAAACGGAAAATAAACGCCCGTATCTCTTGATTGCGTTGACGAGAGAAGTTTGATTTTTTCACTGCTTCAAGGGATTGCAGCTTTGAGTATTTGATATTAACTTGATATAACTCCACGCGTTCCTGAGAAAAAGGATCTTGATCGCGACAGATGGACAACGAAGTGATCTTTAAAAGGTTCCGTTTTTGCTACTGAGGTACGGAACCCTAAAAATAAATCTAAGTAATAGTCTCTTAATACCTCTTAAACGTTAAAAAAGACCCTTATAATATTTTCTTTATTATCCACTTTAATGCATTTTGAACCTTATCCCATTCTAATAAGAGCTTATAGAAGTTAGATTAAAAGCTGAAATTGAATTTAATAAGGATATGAGTACTTGGATAGATAAAATGATTACAGTACGCTATGATTGTCTGTCAACTTTAATTTTGAGGGTAGTCTTATATTAAATCTTATTGGATAATGGTTGGTAAGCGTTTGAGGGGCTTATGGCTAAATTACAACCACGCACATCGAGTGATCTAGGAGGGGCTCGTGGCCAGCGATAACAGCCGCGGGTCGATTGATCAGGCCAATCTACGCTTGCCGCGGTTGGTCCGTGGATGGGTGACCATCTTTACATACCGAGACCCCTCCGTTCCTCAGAAAGCACGTTAAGCCGTTGGTCCCGGCTGTCATTCGTGGATCTTTGACAGTCGTTACGGGTCGTCAGTAGCCCGAAAGTCTGACAACCAGTCTTACCAACGGGTATCGTATTACCCGGTAACTGGGTTGTGGAGGTTAGATAGGTCGTTCCATGTAAAATACTGGTATTCAGCCGCATCCGGTTAGACTGGAAGCTGACCACAACATATGTAGTTGGAACAACTAAAGGCTAGGCAGATTATGGTTGTCTTAAATATATTAAATCTTATTGGATGATGAAACGTAAGGGTCTGAGGGGCTCATGGCTAAATTACAACGACGCACATCAATTCGCCTGCTAAACATGTAGGTACCTGAAGGCCAATTCTCGTAATTTAGAACGTTCAAAATCTAGTCGCAGTCTCATCTCGGCGACAAACAAAATATGTCAAACACTTGTCAAAATGTAGGGAAATTAGTGGTATTTTTGACAGATTGAGACTGAGATCAGACTGTGAACGTTCTTAAAATTACGAGAATTGCCCCTGTGGTATCGTACATGTAATTTAATTTGAAATTATCTTCACAATATGATCTCGGTAGTATTATATGAAAATTTAATTTTAAGACAATGCGGCCAGCTCGGGAACGTTTCCGGACGACAGCGATGCGAACGAGTATAGTCACAAGCAAAAGTATGTATACACTCGGCTTTATTTAAAAGCAATATATTCCTTTATTTTTTAATGAAATTTTATGTTGCTACGAACATAGCGTTTTCGAACCCATGAGTTTATGTTATGTATCGTATTCCAACGTTGCATTCGTTATTTCATGAAAAAATCGCAATTGAAAGTTGCCAAGTGTTGACATATTGGTGCTCGTGACTGTACTTCGACGCCTAGAGCCGGTTTTTTGATCCGTAGTTAAACTCAACCAATTGTTAAAAATAGTAACTAATTGTTAAATTTTTGCAAAATGTGTTTTTTGATAAATTTTTAGTTTATCTAATGGTCACTAATGGTTTTTTTTAAACTAATAATTAATTATTTGACCATAAGCAAACAAAAAATCTATTAAATCAGAATATCGCAGTCCACTGCTGGACATAGGACCATCCCAAGTTGACTACCCTTAACATCTGACAAAAATATCACAAACCATTAAAAAAAAAAACGGGCACCCATCCAAAATATGACCTCAGAAATGGTTGCTTAACCTTACAAAACCGTACATTACAAATTTCCTAATGAGATTACAAATCAAAGCCGAAAATCCGACCGCATTTTAATACCGACAACAATTATAATGATTCCTAAGAAGATTAATAATTAATTTGACATAATATTTTAGGGCACAATATTACAGGTATAAAGGTATAATAATATATGTATAAAGGTAAGTAGGTATAATGAGGACAGGTAAATGACACAGGCGTCTCTTGGATGCGGGGTGGATTACTCTTGGGGCCGAGTGAACCGAGCCATTCTAAAAATGAAAGCGGTTTTGGTCGTTATTCTGAACTTTTCTGATAAAGGTATAGGCTTTTAGTCTAAGAAGATTCAGACTACTTAACTTGTAAGAAAAACTACAACAACTTAAAAACCGGCCAAGTGCGAGTTGGACTCGCACACGAAAGGTTCTGTGTATTTAACACAGAAAAAAATACATTTCTTGTATAGAAATCCCCTTTATATTTAACATTATTTTATTTTTTATATATGTTGCTATAGCAGCAATAGAAATACACACTGAAAATTTCTACTGTCTACCTATTACGGTTCATGAGATACAGCCTGTGGACAGACAGACGGACGGACGGACTGACGGACGGACGGATAGCGTAGGCTTTGTAATAGGGTTCCGATGGCACCCTTTAGATAAAAAATATTCTGTAATCCCTAAAAAAATGTCGATACCTACCAATAATAAAATAAAAAAGCCTTTTAAGTATTTCATGCATTGAAGAATAAATTGACATTTTTACATGAGTGTGTTTACATTTATTTAAATAATTTAAGAAGAAGTTTATACATTCGATTTTTTGTTTGTTTACATATCATAATTAATAGTTTCATAACATCTTCTCATTTCAATTTCGATTTATTGATTGCAATAAAAATATATTAAATATTAAAATGAAATACCTACCAACATCGGTGAATTATTTAAAACAAAAATCGACCAAAAATAGCTTCCATTTTTTTCAGCAACAATGCTTTCAGGAATTGGTTTGCAACTCAGTGAATTGAATGCGAGTAATTTTATTGTTATCGAATAATTCAATTACTCATATTGAGCTCATTGTGTTTTTCAGGTTTTTATTACCTACGTATTCTGATAAATTTTCTCATCCCTGAAATACTGCTATTATTAATATATGAAACTCATAGACAGGTTATGAAAATATTTGGCAAACATATAATTTGTTTTTAATAGGTTTTTTTATATTTTATTATATCGTTTACTAGCTGCGCCCCGCGGTTTCACCCGCATAAGTTTCGATCCCGTGGGAATATCGGGATAAAAAGTATCCTATGTGTTATTCCTGGTTATAAACTATCTGTGTGCCAAATTTCATCCAAATCCGTTCAGTAGTTTTTGCGTGAAAGAGTAACAAACATCCATACATCCATACAAACTTTCGCATTTATAATATTAGTAGGATTTATTTCGTTTTCTTATTTTAATACATTTATAAATATTAGTATAAAAAAAAAAACATTTAAAAATATAAAAAAATAGTGATCCACCGGTGTCGGGAGCAGGGTCCAAGCTACCGGTGGTTAGGGCTCCAGAGACAGAAACCTCCTCACAATGCGAGCCGTATCGAGGAGTACTACCTTCTCAAACCAAAACCCGACACCGCCCGCCGTACTACCTTCCTTCTCGAATCAGGCCCTTGATCAAACCGCCTAACGAGAGCCTCGATAGATGTTGTTCGAGGCTTTCGGCCATCAGGCCATTGGCCGATACGACAATCGGCCAATTTTTTATTTATCTTTTTTGTAGATTATTGTACATTTTGTGAATGTGAGAACGATGTAGGCCTTTTAGACCATTTTTTTATTTTATTAAGTACCTGGTACTTGTTGACAGGTCTACACTGTCCCCCATATCTATTAATACTGTAATTTGCAAACATTGTAAAAGCCAATTAATTTTAAACGAGTTACCGTGGAGTGTCTTGCCGGCTCTTCTTCATAGGAAACGACCAATTGGAACCGTGCTCCTAGCTTCTGACGTTTCATAAGTGCCCATGTAGGTTTAGTAATGTAAATTATTTTGATTTTGATTTAAGGTAAATAGAACAAACCTAAAGTTTCTTTATTATAGAATTAATAAATTAAATAGAATGAATAAAATAAATAATCATGTTGTATATAAATGACAAGAAATGGCATGACTTCTAAAAAATTTTTAGTAATAAATATTCAAACAACAAAATCAGGCTCATTTATGTTAGTGTGCAATCTCTCAGCGCAGTATAGAACCCACCATTTCATCCCTAGTCTCCCCTCCCCATCTCATGCGTATTGATTTTGGTCGTTAGAGAGATTTATTTATGAGTTGCGACTGCGAACCCGAGGTACGGGGCTTCGACGCCGGGTTGAGGTACAGTTAGCAGAAGATTTGTTTGTCTAGGGGAGTTATCAACAGGAATGATTCTTGTTAGATTTTTTTAAAGTAGCCTCGATTACCTTAGTAGCTAATTATTGTAGTTGACATTATTGATAGTTCATTGAGGGGCTTTGTGGCTAAGTAATAACAGCCGCACGAGTCGATCGATCAGGTTAAGCTACGCTTGCCGCGGTTGGTCCGTGGATGGGTGACCATTTTCACATACCAAGACCCCTCCGTGTCTCGGAAAGCACGTTAAGCCGTTGGTCCCGGCTGTCATTCGTAGATCTTTGACAGTCGTTACGGGTCGTCAGTAGCCCGAAAGTCTGACAACCAGTCTTACCAAGGGGTATCGTATTACCCATTAACTGGGTTGTGGAGGTCAGATAGGCAGTCGCTGCATGTAAAATATTGGTATTCAGCTGCATCCGGTTAGACTGGAAGCCGACCCCAACATAGTTGGAACGAGGCTAGGCAGATGATGGTAGTCTTAAATATATTAAATCTTATTGGATTATGAAACGTAAGAGTCTGAGGGGCTCATGGCTAAATTACAACGACGCACATCAATTCGTCTGCCAAACATGTAGGTACCTGAAGGCCAACCCCAACATAGTTGGGAAAAGGCTAAGCAGATGATGATGATTATTGATAGTTCATTCTGACATTTACCTACTGTAGTTGACGTTTAATAGTTTTTAATTTGAGATTTACGTTTGACTTGATAATTAATTAATTTGAACGTAATTATTATATTATTAAGATGACCAATTGATAATCACTGGTATACAGTGGTTTTGTTGCCCTGGATATAAGACTGATTTTGGATATATTTATGCTCACAATTCATGAAACTATCAATGATTTTGTAAGAATTGCTCTTAATTTTGTTAAAATTATGACTGATAAAATCAATTTTTATGAACGAAAAGCTGATTATTGTTCAAATTTTGAGATTTGTGAAAATCATAAAAATAAGAGCACAGTCAGTGCTTTCATAAATATATTCTTGATCTGGATACTTGAAAACATGAGAATTTTCACAGAAATCCAGGGCAACAAAAAAAAAATCTTTTTTTGTAGAGCTGTGTAATGTATAATACAAGCACACACGCGCGCAATCATGCACATACTACCTCTTTCACCCACTGATATAATCTGCTTACTCACGACGTAGACAGTCTGAGCAACATTATTCACCTTATTTTTCCTTCATAATTTGCCTTAACCGTTTTATGTAATGTTAAATAAGTTTAATCCGGGGTGAGAGCCTGGTGATCCGTCACACAAGGTATCCTAGTATGGACGCCAGTCTCTCACAAAGGATCATATTTTATGCATTGTTGTCAAAACGCTATATTTCTTGTGCTTGTTGTATCTATGTGAACCTTTGTGAAGAGAGAAAAATAAAGATTATTATTATTATATTATTATTATTATAATTTAATGGGGGGCCTGGAGTTCTAAAATACAGGCGTAAGCTTAGTTTAGACTCCAGATCTCCCACAAATTACACACTTTGCCAAAATTTCTGTGTCTGAATGTACGTAGATATGTAATTTGTGGAGATAAATAAAGATTTTTTTATCATAGTGTGTTATGCAATTAAAAAATGTATACGTTCTTTTTTTGTATTTAGTATCATGGGTCATGGATTCAGCACATGAGTTTAGACCCCATAGCGTCGTAATTTTTCGTCGGTTATTAAAAAAAAATATTGCTGTTCCATACGTTTTGACCGCGTAGGTATTGCACTTTTCTATGAAACAGAAGATTTTTTTTTTGATAACTGACGAACAATTTCTACGCTATGGGGTCTAAACTCATGTGCTGAATTCATGGTTACAGTTTGCGCGTCGATGTCCCTGCCACCATGTATACATAGCTGTATACATAGCTATGATCATTCACAGGGCTGTGATTCTTACACGCTTCCTTGGCTTCTGTCCTGTGCAATGGGCTGTCAATCTTGCTTACTAAATATTGGCGTGGTTGAAAGCTTTTTACCGCTGCTGCACTGGTGTGAGCTATTCTTGTATAGTTTGTGTCAACATGAAACTAGTACCCCATTTGCGAACACACTATCATCAATCATCATTTTGCTAATCCATTGCTTCATATGTTCCAAAAACTTCTCTGCTCAACAACGTAAATAACGCAATGAATGTTGTTGAACTGTCAAAATGACAGTCATTGCTACTGATGGTGTGTTACGTAATTACCCCGCAGGAAGTGTAATTTTGTTTTTTTTATTAAGATTGCTCAGTAGCGGTACGGACACAAAGTATCCTAAATGTATAATAATATGTGTTTTTCTATCTATAATATGTATGTATTTACAAAAAAAAAATTGTATATAAGTAGTTTATCAGCCATCTTGTTACCATAACACAAGCATTAGGTTGCTTAGCTTGGGACAAATGGTGCTGTGTGAAATGTCCAGGGATATTATTATTATTATTATTATTATTAATAACAATGTGTAACAGGGTTAATTTTCAAAGACCACCCAAATTTAAGGGTGTGGTACAGACCATCAAACTGAACAACTTTCTCTATGGGCCCAATATCCTACTCTCTCTCTACGCTACTCGTCGTCACGCACACATTCACAGCGTGTTTGTACACTTCGTTACCACAAGTAAAGCGCGTGTCGCTTCCTGAGATAAAAATATTGTACCAACATAGCATGCCAACTGTAAAATACTGTTAAGATCTCAGGTAGACAAGTTTCGGTCACCCATTTCACTCCAAAGCTGTCAACTGAGGGATTATATCCGGTGGATAGACAGAAGTTTCCGGACCTTGTCACCAACCTACATCTTGTGTTCTCTACTCACACATAACATCACGACTGTATCCCCGAAGGCGTAGGCAGAGATGGGTTAATATAATTTAAATAGATTTCTTTCTTTAAAATGTGGGCGACATTTTAAAGAAAGAAAACTATTTATATTGGGAAACACAGGAACTACAAACCATAATTATCATCATTTTTTATTTTTTTTTATTGGTTCACGTCATATTATTTCAAGTCAAATTAAATTTGTAACCTTTGTGAGAGCTGGAGTCTATAGTGGGTTCGGGACCTGTATGACAGATCTCCAGGCTCTCACCCTCTTAAGCAATACTATTAAGTAGGTACTAATTTGAACACAGTCATTTATCAGTCTATAACGTTCCCACTGCTGGGACACAGGCCTCCTCTCTGTGAGAGCGAGTGGGTAGTAATCCACCACGCGGGCCCACTGCGGGTTGGTAGATGTCACATGACTTCGAATTTTTGGTTCTAGGACATGCCGGTTTCCTCACAATGTTTTCCTTCACTGTTTTAAGAGTAGTGGTGATGAAGTGAATTATTTACACAAAGTAAAGCGCCTGTCTGGGTTCGAACCCACGACCTACAACGCAGTGGTGGTTCTGTGGTAACGGTCCTGACTTGGAAACAATAAAAAAGCTAAATGTTTTTAAAAGCTTGAGGCACTGATGTACAGACGCCAGCAGGTCAAGCTACCCGAAACTGTCAAATTTTCCCAAACAACCTTGAACCTTAATACTTAAGCGATAAAGTTGAAAATCTATTAAAGAAATTTGACAGGTTGTGGTAGCTTGATGTGCTGGCGTCCTGTACGCTATCTGTTATTCAGGTGACTTGAGTGCCTCTAGCGTTTAAAATTTAAATATAATTATTTTACATTTTGAAAAGATCTAAATTTATATGGTCAAAACGTATGGAACAGCAATATTTTTTTTTAATAACCGACGAAAAAATTCGTCGCTATGGGGTCTAAACTCACGTGCTGAATCCATGGTTACAGTTTGCGCGTCGATGTCCCTGCCACCCTGTATACCTACGTCAAATCGCTGGCCCCGGGCAATAAAGCGGTAATATCAAAAATCGATTTTTACAGGAGAAATAAAAGAAGTTATTTGTTTATAGTGCAGCGTACAGTGATTCAAAACAGGCGTTCAAAATGTCAAATGAAAGCTAAATTGTAATGGTATAAATATTTAATGAAATAATTGAAAAAATGTAGAATACAAATTATAGACGATATTTTTTCAATTGCAACATCATTATTGACTTTATAAACACACCAACCACTGAGATTCAGAACTGTAAGAATATAATACGATGTATTTTCCGATTTAGATCTCGAGCGTACCAGCCGATTACCACCTTCTTCAGGGAAATTTTATAGCCAAAGCTTAGCTGTATCATCCACTAATCGCTAGTAAAGATGTTCACCGGTTTTTTGTGTTATGGTTCATAGAGTAATGCAATAATACATTTTTAGTCGTAAGAGAATTTTCCATGCAATAAAGCTGTTATTGTCATTTATTCTAAAGAAATAATAATTTAAAAAAATAGAAAAATATAAGAGTGATAGACTGATACTCAGAGAAGCCAAAAATCTAATAACATTAAAAAGGGCGTAACCGGTGTTTACCGCTTTATTGCCCGGGGCCAGCGAAATGTAAAATAATTTTGTATGAAAATTGTCACTTTTATTTTTTTCTTTTTACTTCCCTATTCTTTCTTATTTAGGTTAAGTATTTATTTAAATAAAAGCTCGTTTTTATAAATATTTTTTTTATTTTCTTAGTTTAACAAGTAATAAACAGAATGTAAATCAATGTAAAAAAAAATCTTTCAACAACTTCCACATAACTTATTACGAGTATGTCTCGAAAAATAAAGTAATTTCTCACTCCGCGAAAATCTATTACCAAAACCAGCTCCTACATACTTTTCGATCTAAACCACTCAATTATTTTAAGTCGTAGACGTGTCGTAAGCAGAAACCAGGCTGACCGATAGATATTAACATAATCGCAGACAAAGAACAAACAAATCCACTTACATTTTGCATATTGAGACAGGGCTGGACTCCTAGATCGGAGTCCCATGTAAAGTAGATGGCCCATGCTGGACACGGCTCTTGTACACGATGGCCCATGCTGGCCCTGTGGATGATTTAGGGTTTTAAGTATGGCTATACATAGAGTAGAGTAAGACTGAAAAAGGTTGGATAGATGGTTTGAGGGGCTTGTGGTTAAATAATACCAGCCGCACGGTACTATCGATTAGATTAAGATACGCTTGCCGCGGTTGGTCCGTGGAGGGGTGACCATCTTTACATACCAAGACACCTCCGTGCCTCGGAAAGCACGTTAACCCGTCGGTCCCAGCTGTCACTCAAGGATCTTTGACAGTCGTTACGGGTCGTCAGAAGCCCGAAAGTCTGACAACCATTCTTGCCAAGGGGGGTATTACCTGTAGCGGTATCTACAACGCCACATGCGAACAACGCGTCATACTGACGTCACGCAAATCCTGCATCTCGCAAGCAGAGTTTACCGTGCAATTAGCATAGATACAATTTCCCAATATCAATCATTGGGTAATTGCCCGCCAGACACAACACCCGTCTGGTTGGAGGATCCTCCCTTTTCAATGGGGGCTGAGTGAACTTTACACCCTGTTCTTCATGCCTCCAAATACCCAATAACTGGGGTTGGAGCTGCATGTCTCTACTTCCATACATTCCTTCAAGCCGTCATCACTGTATATATCCCTTCCCACCTAACCATGCATGCTTATCGTCTTTCACACAAACTCATCATCTGCACCATCTGCCTCTTTTTCCCAACTGTTTTTTTGTTTTTGGATGGGAAATCATCAAATGACCCCTCCCCCTCTGGGTGGAGCGGAAGGGAGTGTCAGACTCTTACTGACTAAAACCCACCCGTGTTCCTCCCTTAGCCCTTTCTGTTCCAGGGCAGCGGTAACCCTTTCGGACGATCCCGCCGCCCTGGCAGGCTTCAGCCCTATCGGGCCCCGTCCTCTGCTGACTTGTCTTCCCAACTATGTTTGAGTTGGCTTCCAGTTTAACCGGGTGCAACTGTGTTTTACATGGAGTAATACCATACCTCTTAGTAAGAAAGACTATGTACGATACCCCTTGGTAAGACTGGTTGTCAGAATTTCGGGCTACTGACGACCCGTAACGACTGTCAAAGATCCACGAATGACAGCCGGGACCAACGGCTTAACGTGCTTTCCGAGGCACGGAGGGGTCTTGGTATGTGAAAATGGTCACCCATCCATGGTTCAACCGCGGCAAGCGCAGCTTAACCTGATCGATCGACCCGTGCGGCTGTTATTACTTAGCCACAAGCCACCACTAGGCCACCATTGCTCTTTATCTGGTTCACTGATAATGGTGTAGCTAATAAAAAAAATCTACCACAAAGAACGTATCCATAAATTATTTCCCTATAATAGAGTGACATAGATATCCAATATTTTGTATTCTCTCGGGTACAGATGGCTGGTTGCCATGGTTACCGTATCTCGGCTTTCTTCCTGACTGATCGCCAAATACGGCCGGGGAGCCGCGGCGAATACACCTGGGGACGTACCATGGTAACGAAAATTGATATCGACTTTAGTAACTGCGTTTTTAGGTCATAGAGGCTTATGATGTAAACCAATATCAAAAGGGAAATGATTAGTGTTTTTGTATGTTTGGTTGTTACGCTTTTACGCTATTACGGCTGAACGGATTTTAATGAAAGGAGATGGCTAAACTGAAGTATGGACAAATCTCCAGCAATGTCTAGACATGGTACCTAGCAATATGTAATGCTGAATAGCTGAATATTAGTATTTCATACAGAAAAAGTTTCAGGCGCTTTTTATATCTTTATAATCCTGAAAATGAAATCGTGTAACTCCTACGTCAATAGGCATAAAAAACTGCAAATAAATTACATTGCTATGAACTTTTACCTAGGTGTTACCCAAACAACACTAGATTTTTGTCCAAAACCAAATCCCTATAGTAAATGTACTCGAGAGATGGGTTCTGGACGCTGAATGGGGCAACGCGCGCAAGAAAACACTCAGGCGGCAGGATTTTTCTGACTTGATTTACATTGGTCAATACAACCTACACGAATGTATAGCTAAACCTTCCGGAAGTGACAACCCCATCAAAATATGTTTGTTGAAACATCCGTACAGACAGACAGACAAACGCGCCAGGAGGACTTAGTTTAATTAGTATGTGGTGATTGTTAAATCCTGCCTAAACTAGATAACGAATACAGTGAGTAACCAAGGACTTTAAAAGATCATCAACATTCTCCTGCCCTAATCCCAATTTATTTGTGGTCGGCGCAACATGTCTTTTTCTTCCATACTCCTCTATTAGCCGCCATCTCGGTAGTCACCCCCTTTCTAACCATATCATCATTCACACAGTCCATCCATCGACATTCATACTCAAAACTACTTTAAAAGATATTGAAATAAAACAACAAAAATGCGATTAATTTATTTATTCTGTGAATCTTATAAGAACATTATATAAAAAAGTTAGTTTAGGTTATCTGTCTGTCTGATCAAATCATTCTGATTGGATGTTGCCCAATAACACAACCAGAGAGAGAGAGGTCAGGGACAGTAGTCCTGACGATTTGTAGGCCGAGAAACTGAATATCTGAAGAGGAAGATGATAAATGCTACCGGACGGGTATGTAAAGATAAAAAAACACACTGTGTTTAAAAACATTTTATTTAGATAATAGAAAGCTGGATGTGACGTTGGTAAATTCTGCAAAATTGAATCGTTTCTTTCCACTGCATGGCGTTGTATACTTCTCACAGAACGGCCTCAAGTTATGCGCACTATTGTATGACCAAATAAACGTACATCACTAGTTGCTTCTGAATTCAGCAGCTCATAACAAGGATGACAAATGTTGGCATCCCTTGGAACCTAGAACAAACTTAATTACCTTATTACCCACATGAATTATTTATAATACCTACACATTTGATTATTATGACATCTAAAGCAACCAGTCTGTTGTAGTCGTGACGTGTTGAGACGAGATGAGTCTTTCTGATTCATTGCCATTGAGTTCATTATGTATTTTGAAAACACGGTAAACTACTTGAAGTCACATTTGTTCGATGTTTCTTATATTTATCGGTTCTAGAATGATTCTAGCTGTAGATGACTTACCTCAATTGTTAACCATCGTGCTAAGATAGTGAGTAGAAAAGCAGGCAATGAAGAGGCGATATGCTGCCGCAGCCTTTGCCTGGTTACACCGCAGTTTATGCATCGCAGGATGAATTGATTGCAAGTCAAGTCCGTGTCGAGTAGCAAGAGGTCAGTAGGTAGGCAAGCACACACAATAAGCAAGCGAGGGTCAATGAAAATCCAAAATGAAAAACCACAACGAACAAGCAAACGGCAGTGTTCCAACGATGTCTAACATCTGACGTTTGTTTTTTTTCATAGAGATGGGATTGAACGTCAAGTGTAATCGAATCAATAAAATAATCGATTGGGTTGAAAAATAAAAATATACTTAAATAGTTTTTGTCGACCTGTATTCAGTTAATATTTTTCGACACAAAATAGGTAGTACATTAAACGTAGAAGCACATTCTGAAGCTTTCAATTATTTTTATTTGATTTTGATACGAAAAGAGTGGAATTGAATAAGGTCGATTGTCACTTAGAAACAACCCCGTTTCCCTGTGAAAACACAATAAGAAGCAACTAAACAGGACACCGAATTGAATTTCATCGATTCCCGCCAATAACTCTGATTGCCACTTCTTAGTTTCAGAAAATAAATCGTTTTGATACCTGTTATCAAAAATCGATATAAGTATAGTTTGATTTGACATTTTAGAAAAGCGACATGACCCGTCCCTAGTTGCAGTACTGTATTATTATTCCCCTTGAACTTGTCATGTCAATCAAAAAAAGCAACTAAGATACTTTTTTTATGTTTAACAGTTCACGAAAGCGCTAGGAAATTATTAAACGCTTAATAATTCATGAATGAATATTTAAATATTACGAGTTAATGTGAAGTTACTAGACATGCTGGGGGCAGTCATTTAGCCATGTCCTTTGCCACATGGGTACACCAAGACCTGCATTAGGATATAGAATACTTTTTATGCCGATATTTTCAGGGAATCTAGTGCGGTTTAAAAGTAAGTAAGTAGTGCTCTTTTTGACCGACTGCGCGACAGCCATCTTTGCATGAGGTATCACTTAATTACTAATTACGAGAAGAACGAGTGGAAAAATTAAAAAAAAAAACGTCACGATTTGAGATAATATTATTACCTATCTATAAGGTTAAGAATCATCACTAAATTCCATAAGGTTTCAGAGATCTAACTCAAAATAAGTGCAAAACGAGGATTTTTCGTTCTTTTTTTTATCGAGAATTTTTAATCCAATCGTGTTCTCGCTTTAACAGATTTAAAGGTGAGTCCAAGTTTAATATGTCCAAATAGCAAACTCCTAAGTCTTATAGATACCGATATCCAGATCGCCCAATATCACCAAAACTGCATCATATGGACTCTTAAACCCTCGAAGTATCCTCACGGCTAGATGGATTTAAATCTTCAAGTCCTTAGAGTCGCTGGCACGACAGTGTTTCAAATTTTATTGACCCAAAACATCGCCACTTCCACGGCGTTATCGGCGGCATCGCAGAGGAATTTTCGCTGCATGTTTTGGGACACAGTCAGTTGATCCGCATCCATACCCTGCTTCCGTTCAGTCGAGTTGGCCCCACTTTACGAGGTTTGACTGACACCTTCCCACTTGGGTTCGGAGACGGTTCAGGCACTTTTAAGTGGACCACGGAAGGTTACACCCTGCAGGATTATGCTCGTATGGTTATAATCCTGCAGGGTGTAACTTTTGCCCACCTACTATATGTAGATATAGTAGGTGGGCAAAAGTTACCCAGCCATAGTTTGCAACGGGCGTCGATCGGGTTACCTGTTAGGGACTTGAATACATGAGGTGTATATATCGACTCATCTGGGTCGCGATGGATAAAAGCCTGGTTTTGTGTCTATAAAATGGCGGATTTTAGAAAAAACATTTGTATTTTGGAGGCATGAGGAACAGGGTGTAAAGTTCACTCATCCTCCATTGAAAAGGGAGGATCCTCCAACCAGACGGGTGTTGTGTCTGGCGGGCAATTGCCCAACGATTGATATTGGGAAATTGTATCTATGCTAATGGCACGGTAAACTCTGCTTGCGAGATGCAGGATTTACGTGACGTCAGTATGACGCGTTGTTCGCATGTGGCGTTGTAAATACCGCTACAGTATCATTAACATGTGAGGTACGCCTCAAAGAGATATCAGCAGAGGACGGGGCCCCATAGGGCGGAAGCCTGCCGGGGCGGCGGGATTTTCCGAAAGGTTAACCGCTGCCCTGGAACAGAAAGGGCTAAGGAAGGAACACGGGTGGGTTTTAGTCAGTAAAAGTCTGACACTCCTTTCCGCTCCACCCAGAGCGGGAGGGGTCATTTGATGATTTCCCATCCACAAAAAAAAAAAAAAAGGGCGGCCAGAATCTTGTACTGAATCCATTGTAACAGGCTGTGCGTTGTCCCTGCCACCCTGTATTATATGCGTCACAAAAATGTTTAAAATTAAAAAAAAAGCGAAATGGTGGCCCATCTGAGGAGGAACTAAATAACTGCCACCAGCATGCTTGAAAAGTGAGGTGTTGACGCTCTTGTCTAAACATTAGTTTAGACAAGAAAGTTCACGCGGAGGAATATAAAGTTAAGCAAATTAAAAATTGTAACCAAACTCGATCAAACCTCACTTCTACAAATCCCTAACACCGGTAGTAAGGTCTTCCTCAAAGCTAATTACGCATCATACCCACTTCAGGTTGACGTGTCCGTAATTAGGGCTGGTTTAGAGAACTCACCCCTCGCCTTATGTTCGGCAGAGCTTAATCCCGGTCGTTGAGATGGGCTGGACACTGGCCGGTTAAAACTTGGTACTACCTTTTGTTTTTTCGGTGACAGGTAGCTTTTGTATGCAAAGGAGGATAATATCTTCAGATAATAAATAATAATAAACGTTTATTTCGACCAACGGAGTATCATAGTAAATACATATAAGAGATATCACATAATATAAATTAAATTAAAAATACTTACTGTAACAACAGCGGGTGTACAATATTGTTCGTTATGAAATAGGTACTGTGCATTGTATACATCTGGTTCTATGTTAAAAACTGTACTAAAGTATTATTGCCCTGCCTCTTAGACTAGGTAAACCTGTTTCTTAAGAGACAGTGATCAGCCATGGGGGTCTTGAACATAGTTAATTAACAAGTTAATGACAAGAATAGACGTGACGAGATATTATGTGAGTATCCATTTCTTCAGTACGCAAAATACGCGCATTGTCGTGGAGTTGCGGACACCAGCCCGTTTTACCTATTACCTATCCATTTCTTCATTGTTATTATATTTTGGGGACATATTCATTGTTCATGCATTAATACAGGGTGGCAGGGCATCGACGCACAAGCTTTTACCATGAATTCAGTAAGTACATTGCAGTGCATTATGCTGAGATGGAGCATTTTGGCCTTTGGAATTTTTGTTTCATTTTTCTTTTTGTTACTTTTTTTTATATAATTTGGTTGTTACTTTTTTTTTATTATTTTTGATTGTGTTTAATTTAGTTTAGTTTTATGATCTTTCTGTACGAGTCGCATTAAATACTTTTTCTTTCTTTCTTTCTAGATAATTCTGAACCATCCTGCGTTGAAATTTTACGTTGATTAATTAAAAAACAATACATTTTAACCGCGTAGGTATTACTACACTTTCATATGAAACTGCATTTTTTTTTTTTTTTGATAACCGACGAGCAATTTTTACGCTAGTCTGGAATTAAGTGCTGAATTCATGATTTCAGTTTGCGCGATGTCCCTGCCACCGTGTATCATTGTGTTTAGAGTACGTTTCACAATTAAATAGACACTAACTACCAGCTAATGGCTGATTGTTCCATCGCCAGATAACTTTTCTATTTTTCTCTATGGCAATGGTGCAGATAACTTTTATTCGAGGAATAAAATTGACGTTTGACAGTTTCTGTATGAAATAACTGTCAAAATTTCAAAATCAAACCTTAATCAATTAGAAAATCAGTGAAACCTTCTTGAGTTGCACTGGGCCACTTTTTTATAACAAGACAGTTAAAAACTTGCCCATATCAACAACCACCAAGTAAATATTATATACCAGTCAACAACTATAGCATTATCAGCATATAAAGTTCCCACTGCTGGGACACAGGCCTCCAGAGGGAGTGGGCCGTAATCAACCACGCGGGCCCAGTGCGGGTTGGTAGATGGCACAGGTCTTCGAATTGTTTGGTTCTAGGACATGCCAGTTTCCTCAGGATGTTTTCCTCCACCGTTTTGAGGGCAGTGGTGATGAAATAATTTACACAAAGTAAAGCACCACTTTGGGTTTGAACCTACGACCAACGACTCGTAGGCCGCGGCCGTTAGCACCACTGCTCTTCTACAACTATATTAACTACTAGCTGCGACCCGCGGTTTCACCCGCATAAGTTTCGATCCCGCAGGAATATCGGGATAAAAAGTATTCTATAAATGTTAATCCTGGTTATAAGCCATCTGTGTGCCAAATTTCATCCAAATCCGTTCAGTATTTTTGCATGAAAGCGTAACAAGCATCCATCCATCTTTTCATGTTTATGATATTAGTAGGATTTAAGTATACACACGTCACGTTGCAGTATAAAACTGATTTACATCAGTCACCTCACACATCAGCACCCTAATTGCGTAACACACGATTAATTGGAATCGATTTCATTTTGACAGTTCAACAACATTCATTGCGATAATTACGTGTTGAGCAGACAAATTTTTCGAACTTATGAAGCAATGGATTAGCAATTTGCTTCAAAATGATTCAGATTACGATTGATTGTGTGTTACGCAATTGGGGTGCTGATCCAGTTGAAAACCAGCGTGAGGCACTAGTTGTCTGGCATTTTTGCTGAGCTGGGCCTTTTTGGCGCAGTCGTGAGACACACTTTCCTGCTATTTTCTTACATTGGACTTTACAATTTTATTTGATCTTTTTTTGTTTTTTTTTTGTTTTCATCTCTACCCAAGGGCTGGCTTTTACCTTGGCCAGAGGCTAAGCATTGCCATACAACGTGGCAATGCCGCCAGTGTCTTGGGTACTTTACCAGTCGACAGCGATGCGGAGGAATATTTCGACGCAATACTTTAGTTTTTTAATAGTTTTAGTTAGTATCAGAAGGCCAATTCTCGTAATTTAAAACGTTCAAAATCTAATCGCAGTCTCATCTCGGCGACAAACAAATGTCAAAAACTTGTAAAATGTAGGGAAATTTGACGTATTTTTGACAGATTGAGACTGAGATCAGAATATGAACGTTCGTAAGACCCGAATGGCCCTCTGATGTATGTATCAGAAGGCCAATTCTCGTAATTTAAAACGTTCAAAATCTAGTCGCAGTCTCATCTCGGCGACAAACAAATGTCAAAAACTTGTCAAAATGTAGGGAAATTTGACGTATTTTTGACAGATTGAGACTGAGATCAGACTGTGAACGTTCTTAAAACCAGAATTGCCCCGCTGATGTATGTATCTGGTTGATTGTGTGTCTTTTATTCTGTGCTAAATAAATACGTATTAACTTCGTCTTTCTTTCTTTCACATTAACAACTACGAAGTAAATTATATACCAGTAAACAACTACATATATTTTTCACTAAAAACGGTTCTGCACATGAAAACACTATAGTGTTCCTACCCACTATCAAACGTGCCCATGACCCATTAGGTTCAAATGAGACCATTAAATCGTCTGGCGATGTGCGGAATTTCGCAGGCACGACATTAGTCATCCACACGTTTGCGGGTTTCTGATAATTGCACTTAATACTGCTTTCGCCATTTAGTTGCTAAACATGTAAACAAATATGAGATTTGGAAAAATAGCTTTAATTCTTACACAATAGTTTACGTTACAAGTTGAAACATTTTTATAACATTTTCATTAATGCTGGTCACTCTGAAATCAACTTAATTGCCACTACAATAAAGTTGATATTTGTTTAACTTGAAATAACTTCAATTGGAAACAAATTTGAATAGGATGGACCTATAGACCTATATGTGCATGGTACCTAAAGGTAATAGATATGTAGGGAATTGTTATTGGGTAGTAATAAAAGCTCCGACAAAAAAGAAGAATTGTCCTTACTCAAAATATTAAATCTACTGCCTAAAATACTAACTTTCCGACTACTTTTGTCCGAATAAAAATGACGAAACGACCGAATGAGATACTGAAATCTTCGAAAAATAAACATGACTGTTTATTGCTATAATACTTTTCTACCAGCATAAATTACGTTCTACTGAAAACTATGCTTTGTAATTTTTATCTTTACTTGCCTACTATTAATTCATAAATTACCTTTCATATTTCATAGACTGTGGTGCTAGTGTGGTTTGGTTTTACATTCAAAATATATGTTTCTGGCACTCGCCGGCCGCTGCCGCGGCACCGCTCGCTTCGCTCGCTCGGCTCGTGCGTTACATCTCAGCGACAATCAATGTCAAAAATGTAGGGAAATTAGAGGTATTTTTGACAGATTAAGACTGAGGTCAGACTGTGGATGTTCTTAAAATTACGAGTATTGCCCCTCAGACAAAAAAACAAAAAACAACCGGCCAAGTGCGAGTCGGACTCGCGCACCGAGGGTTATTAAAAAAAAAAACTAATTACTAGATCTCGTTCAAACCAATTTTCGGTGGAAGTTTACATGGTAATGTACATCATATATTTTTTTTTAGTTTTATCATTCTCTTATTTTAGAAGTTACAGGGGGGACGACGACACATTTTACCATTTTGGATGTCTCTCGCGCAAACTATTCAGTTAAGAAAAAAAACTTATATTAGAAACTTCAATATCATTTTTGAAGACCTATCCATAGATACCCACACACAGTATGGGTTTGATGAAAAAAAAAATTTTGAGTTTCAGTTAAGTATGGGGAAACCCCTAAAATTTATTGTTTTTTTTTCTATTTTTGTGTGAAAATCTTAATGCGGTTCACAGAATACATCTACTTACCAAGTTTCAACGGTATAGTTCTTATAGTTTCGGAAAAAAGTGGCTGTGACATACGGACGGACAGCCAGACAGACAGACCGACTGACATGACGAATCCATAAGGGTTCCGTTTTAGCCATTTGGCTACGGAACCCTAAAAAAGATCAAATAAAAAGAGTAAAGTCCGATGTAAGAAATTATCAGGAAAGTGTGCCTCACGGCTGCGCCAAAAAGGCCCAGTTCAGCAAAAATGCCAGACAACTAGTGCCTGACGCTGGTTTTCAACTGGACCTGATGTGTGAGGTGACGGTTGTAAATCAGTTTTATACAGATTTGAGACAGAAGTGGAACAATAATAGGCAGGTGTTATTATTTGTCAGTGACGCCTCGATAAATATAGTTTCCCGATCCATCTCAAAGCTATAAGTTTGTTGCACAGCACACCGACAAGCGAGGTGTTTTCTTTGAATTTAGGTTAAGCCGGGATCGGCACATCGTCTGATATAAACCGGTTTGGCTGCGGAGGAATCTGGCGGAGTGGAACAGATGACTTGCTAGCGATTTTGATGCAATAAGGATAAATGTGCGATCTCGTTTTTATTTCCCGAAGGGGTAAAGGTGTTTGGTACACTCATGTTTCATCAGTTGTGTTTACCTTACCGAAAGGGGGAACCGATTCAAATACTGATATTTCAGATAATTAGGAAAAACTAAAATTTTATCAACCTATCAACCTGGTATTTTAGGAACAGTCACATGGTGTAGTTCCATGTAACAGAGGTCGAACCCCATCATCTGCCTAGCCTATTCCTATGTTAGGGTCGGCTACCAGTCTAACTGGATGCAGCTGAATACCAGTATTTTACATGGAGTCACTACCTATCTGACCTCCACAACCCAGTTACTGGGTAATACGAAAACCATTTGAAAGGCTGGTTGTCAGACTTTCGGGCTTCTGACGACCCGTAACGGTCGGATCACGGAAGGATCTTTGACAGTGTCCCTTCCGTGTCTTGGTAATTAAAGATGGTCACTCATCCACGGACCAACCACGTCAAGCGTTGCTTAACTTATTGCTATTAATTGGGCAAAACTCTAGACTTCGAGCTGCTATAAAACGCAATCAAATTTTGCCCGATCAGGCATGAAACCCAGATCTCTAAATTATAACAGACGTAAGGGGCGATCAAAGGTTAAGCTACGCTTGCCGAGGTCGGTCTTTGGATGGGTGACCATTTATATTAATTTCCTTAGAAAGCACGTTAACCTGTTGATCCCGGCTGTCATTCGAAGATCATTGACAGTCGTAACGTGTAGTCAGAAGCCCGAAAGTCTGACCAACAATCATTACCAAGTTATCGTGTTACCCATTAACTGGGTTGGGAAGGTCAGATACGCAGTCGCTTCATAGAAAATGCTGTTATTCAGCTGCATCCTGTTAGACTTGAAACCGATCTCAATAAATTTGGAAAAAGGCAGACATATTGATTGGCACTTGAACACTGAAAACAAGAAGTTTCAGGAAAATACTTAGAAGGAAAGACATCGTGTAGTCCACCCACACCTGTGTGGATCTAAGCACGAATACGTACGAGTAGATGGATCGCTGGAGTCACGCTCTTCCCTTCAATGTTTACCCCCAACTTATCCACTATAATTATGTAAAACTGATCGCGGATTAACAACGAAGAAAAAAAAATGATTGGGCATGAAACATACTTTTCAGCAACCGCACTTGTGTCCTCTAGAAGTCTAGAATACAAAGGACTATAGCATAAACAGCCTATAATGTTCCCACTGCTGGGACACAGGCCTCCTCTGAGTGAGAGGAGTAGGCCGTAATCCATCACGCGGGCCCTGGGCGGATTGGTAGATGAATTTTTGGTTCGACATGCCGGTTTCCTGAAGATGTTTTCCTTCACCGTTTTGAGGGCGGTGGTGATGAAATAATTTACACGAAGTAAAGCGCCTGCTTGGGTTTGAACCCACGATCCACGATTCACAAGTGCGGTCGTTACGACTGGACCACCACTGCTCCGCCAAGGACAATATTTTTATTGTTAATCGTATGACCAAGATCAAAATTTATTCTGGTCTAAATTTTCCAAACAAACTTTAAGTTAAAATGATCGCTAAGGGATATAATATGCATCAACTCATTATAATTTGTAATCGATACGAAAACAAACTTTTTGAATTAAAACTTTTTAAATCGATACATCCAATGGGTGTCAGTTTACTGGAATAAGGACAATGTTGTATAAATATTTTATGTTAAAGTTTGGCGAAAATGGTCGACGTGGTACGCACGGCTACACATCAAGTTATATATAACCAGTATAAGCTGAGTTCTGATTGGACGACAAACCTATACAATGTGAGGTCAGCTGAAACTGGAAATGTATCGCTTCTTGTGTGTATCTGAACCACTTGGGAAGAGGAAGACCATCATTAAATGGTGGTCCAGTATCAAGAGGGAGATGAAAGTGCAGAATCTAACTCCTATGACAATCCAGGACAGATCATCCTGGTACCGCTGTACAAGAAGACCCGACCCCAGAAAGAACTGGGATCAAGGGACAGAAGAAGGAAATGGAGGTAAATCCTACTAATATTATAAACGTGAAAGTTTGTATGGATGGATGGATGGATGGAAGTTTGTTGCTCCTTCACGCCAAAAGTGCTGAACGGATTTGGATGAAATTTGGTTTTTATCCCGATATTCCCACGGGATCGAAACTTATGCGGGTGAAACCACAGGGCGCAGCTAGTAAATTATATAAAAAATATTTTTGTAAGTAAGTTTGTACGAACACTTTTACACGTCAATCATATTTTTAAAAACCAGGTGAGGTCCGTGTTTCCTATCTGAATAGTCTAAGAAGAAAGGCCGAAACAAACTAAGAGGTCACTGTCTCGTTTAAAGTCCGACGAAGAAAACTTAAGTAGCAGTGGGCAGGACACATTGCTCGCAGAACAGATGACTGTGGAGCTGGAAAATTCTGGAGTGGTAACAGCGTATCGGAAGACGTAGTTGGAAGGCCTCCCATAAGGTGGACCGACGAACTTGTTAAAGCCGCAGGAACCCGTTGGATGCGAGAAGCATAGAACCGATCTAAGTGGAGGTGCTTGGAGGAGGCGTATGTATTGCCAGCAGTGCACGTCTTTCGGCTGAAATGATGATGCTAATGATATACAATAAGCAGACAAGAAAAAAAAGAGCAGAAAACTAAGTACAAAGTCGATGCTTATTTCTAAATATGCTACAATATGCCATCTAGGAGGAACTTTGGACTCAGTGGAGAGGCGTGTGAAGAGGCTAATTGGCGATCCAGATTTAGTTAAGACCAATCTACAAAGCCTGGAGCACAGGCGTAAGGTAGCCAGCCTTTCGGTATTCTACAGGATGCATTCTGGAGAGTGTGCGCGGGAATTACATGACTTAATTCCGCCATCCCCGTTCCATCATCGGACAACCCGTCGTACGGCGAGTGTCCACCCTTAGGCTTCTGCCTCGAATCTCGCGGGCAGCGGGGCGGCGGCGGCGGCGGCGCGGGAGCGGCAGGATCTTACGCGTATAATCAAATGGACCGGCCCTCGAATACAGCGGCGCGGTAGCGGCGCGGGCGCGGGCAACGAGCGGTGCACTCCAGTCCAGCGGTGACCGCCCGCGCGTCTGCATTGCAGTCTTGTGCCCACAATAAATCGAGCGTTAGGAATAAATTTGAATGAAAAAGACGTTGTCGCCGTCGTTCAGACATTCACTTCGCGAATAAAAACAAATATCTCGACGACACAACCACGAACACAGCACTACGCCGATAATAGTGCCGCGCGATCTGCCCGCTAGTTTGGACAGGTATGCGTTGCCCGCCCCGCTGCCGCGCCGCCGCCGCCGCCGCCCCGCTGCCCGCAAAATTCGAGGCAGAGGCCTTACGTTACGGCCCTGGTGCAAGCCATGGTCCGGGGCGAGAGAGAATGGGAGGCAGTCACCTCCTTCTGCGAAGCAGTCATGCTAGCGAAGGAGGTGGCGGGGAGGCTGAGGGAGAACACCTCACGCCTCAGCCGCCGCGGGAGACGCTCCGGGCGTCGGGAGCCGCGTGACGACTCCCGGCCACCGTAGGCGCGGGCCTGCGGGCGGTGAGTAATGGGTAGCTCACCGTCCGATCAGGACCAGGCCCGTGCCGGACGGCGCGTTGTGTTCCACGCGCGCCTCAAAGAGATGTCAGCAGAGGACGGGGCCCCACAGGGCCGAAGCCTGCCGGGGCGGTGGGATTTTCCGAAAGGTTAACCGCTGCCCTGGAACAGAAAGGGCTAAGGACGGAACACGGGTGGGTTTTAGTCAGTAAAAGTCTGACACTCCCTTCCGCTCCACCCAGAGCGGGAGGGGTCATTTGATGATTTCCCATCCACAAAAAAAAAAAAAAAAAAAGGCCTTACGTTGTTGACACCGCCGCGATCCGAAGCGTTTCGCCTCGTCGTTTATACCACCTACATCGAAGGACTCGAACAATTTGCCTGCAGCGGTCTTCCCGTCCGATTATAATTTAAGTGTCTTCAAGGCTAGAGTGAATAGGCTCATAATACATTAGTGCGCTTTACCATCAACGTTTACATCACTGCTTTCCATCAGGCGGGTTCGCAGTCAAGCACTATTTAATATCATTAAAAAAAATGTAAATTATGTGGTGTAAGTACGTGTAAAGTATGTGGTATTATTCTGTATTTTTCTGGAGACAAAAATTAAATTCAATTGTAGCTCATGATTTTTATAAAAGCTTAAGTTTACTCTCCGCAGTCCCACCTCGAAAACTGACTTAATAAACAATGTTTTTGTGTGGAAATATCAGAAAATTTCATATTTTAATAATAGTGTTGCGCCCTGCTGCGTTGCCCGTAGTTCTCTCTTTATTACCCGGTAGTAATTTACCGTGTTACCGCGGCAATATGTACATTATGGTGATTTAAGAGTACGCAACGTCTTCTTAGCGTATATTGGAGTAAATAATGGTTTCCTTAGTGGTGGCTTCATTGGTCTAGTGGTGGCAGGCGCTATTGCTGTGCATGAGGTCCTGGGTTCGACTCCAGGGTCGGGTAATGTATTATAACTCTCGGGCCGTGGAGTCCGAGTGCGCATGGTCTTTTTAAGGAAATTTCGAAAAGACTGGTTGACAATTCCCATGACCCAAGGGCTGGCTTTTACCTTGGCCAGAGGCTAAGCATTGCCATACAACGTGGCAACGCCGCCAGTGTCTTGGGTACATTACCAGTCGACAGCGATGCGGATGAATTTTTCGACGCTATATTTTAGTTTGTAGTTTTAGTTAATTTAGGATATATGTTTGTTATTTTAGTGTTATCTTACGACTTCCACGAAAACGAAGTCGCGGACAGAAGCTAGTCTATCTATACTAATATAATAATTTAAAAAAAAAATCATGTAAATAACACCCATTCACAGTACACGTATAAACTCACATCAAATAAAATTCAAATTAAATAAAATCAATACAAATCAAATTAAACGTAAACAGAATAAATCGAATTAAATGAAATCAAATAAAAAAAAAAAATCAAAACAATAGCATTAATATAGAATATATAATATAGAATAAGAATTAATTAATAAATAATCAAAAAATAAAATCAATAAATAAATAATCACAAAATAAAATCAATAAATGAATAATCACAAAATAAAATCAATACCCTCTCCGGCACTGCTACAGCAACATTATAAAGAGGTAAACACACACAGCCCAAACCACTGGACGGATCGGGCTGAAATTTGGCATTCAGGTCGATGTTATGACGTAGGCATCCGCTAAGAAAGGATTTTGATCAATTCTACCCCCAAGGGGATAAAATAGGGGATGAAAGTTTGTATGAAACTTTGTCAAACTATACTTCTTAACGCGGGCGAAGCCGCGGGCAAAAGCTAGTATAGATAATATGTTCCTCGATGGACATACATATTTATCTTTAATCTTTTCCTCACGACCTATTTACGGAGATATTAGTTACCGAAGATAAAGGACAAATATTCACTAACCCCGTTTTCCTAGAAGCCATCAATTGATCTTTAAATCCGCTGTCGAATCTCGGTTGTGATTGGCAGACCCAAAATAGCCACATCCAATCACTCAGCTCGAAATATTGGATGCCTGATTACTTACATTGAATAGAGTTCCCGGAATAATCCCAGGGAAAGGTTTCTAGAAACTTGGACACACTTTTCTTAGCCCCTCATAGATGTATACAAACAGAGGGGCAACTCGTAATTATAAAAACGTCCACAGTCTGATCTTAGTCTGAATCTGTCAAAAATACCTCTAATTTCCCTACATTTTGACAGGATTTTGAGATTTGTTTGTCGCCGAGATGAGACTGCGACTAGATTTTGAAAGTTTTAAATTACGAGAATTGGCCTTCAGATTTATGTTCCTAAAGACCTCTAGACCAAATTTCAGTCAGTGCGGCCAATCTCAGCGGAGACCACCCTTCGGAGCGGGAGATATTATAGTTCACAAATGTCTGCGCAGGTGCACTTTCTCTTCCCTCGCTCTCATAGTCACTCTCATAAGAGCCGAGCAAAAAAAAAAAATAGAAAGAACGCAGAGCGAAAATCAAGTAATAGCGCGGATGGGTGATGCGATGCGACAGGATGGGTCGGATAAACAAGAAATACCACGCGGACAAAGTCGCGGGCAGAAGTTTAAAAATCAAACGTAATTTATTCATAACTAGCTTCTGCCCGCGACTTCGTCCGCGTGAAATTTCTTGTACCCCCGACCCGATAAACAAAATTTGTATTCGTTTGAATGGGAGTATAGAAAAGTGTTGTTTTTAGACTTTTTCAGGCAATTTTTTAAATTCTTCTCTACGCAAGAACCGTCCCCGTACTTCGAGGAATATTCTAAAAAAAGAATTAGCGAAATCAGTTCAGCCGTTCTCGAGATTTGCGCTTAGCAACACATTCAGCGATTCATTTTTATATTATAGATGGTTAAGCTGAGAATCAGCACTTTTCGAACGTCAAAATGACAAAAGACAGTTCCCCAAAACGCCCGCCCTTCACCACTTCCTAGTTCTTCCGCTGGGAAGAAGAAGTGGCGCAATTTTTTTTGTTTATTCTGTACAAACAAAACGCACATTACAAATAAAAAAAAGACATAAAATATACACTAACAACGTATTCAAAAGCCTCGTACTCAAGCAAATAAAAAGTTGACAATTTTGTCCATTGACACCTTGATATTTTGACACCTTTATTTACTGGTTCACCAGTCATTTATTCAAATTAGGCTGAGAATTAGCACTTTTCGAACGTCAAAATAACAAAAAGACAGTCCCCCAAAACGCCTGCCCTTCACTGCTTCCTAGTTCTTTCGCTGGGAAGAAGAAGTGGCGCAACAAACTCCCCAGCAGCACAGCTGTCTGTTCAATTAGAAGCTAGTTTAATATTGACGAGACGCGTTTTTGATCATCGAACCTAGAACAAACCATCTAATCTGCAATCGCGACTTATTTGCCAAAAATGTAAACAAAGGTAAGTTTATGGAAAAATAACTTTTACACCTACATAATAAAGTTCAGTTTACGCTACAGCTCCAAAAACTTTTTCAAGAGTGCTAGTCACTCTAAAATTAACTTAAGCGTCATTGAAATAAAGTTGATATTTGTTTAACTTGAAATAACACCAATTTGAAACATTTGGCTGTACCATAGCTAAGAGACATCTCTCATTGTTTTACAACTTAAAAAAAAAAAAAAACTAAACTTGTCAAAAGTAAAGATAACGTTTACACTACTAACAATAATCACCACGTAAAGCCGAGTTCTCACTTAAATCCGGTGATAAGACGGCAGTGTGGACACCGCTTTATCTATGCTTGAGAGTAAATTATTAGTTTTTCTGTGTGGTCAAAATTTATATCTTTTTATGTTGATGTGTTACAGTAATAAATACTGTTGTGTTGTCTTAATTGAGGTAATTTTCTTTCTCTGAGGGTGAGAGAAATTGTGATGGGTGAATTATGTAATGTAGATACTTTTCAAGTGTGGTCCTTAGTATTTATATACTAATGACTTTGTTATCAATTTTGTACTTAGTTTAAAATCAAGCCAACATTTTTGCCGCTTGTCAGATGACAGTTTGAGTTGAATTTTGACAATTCAAAAGTGCCTGTAAATGGTTTAATTGAAATAAATGATTTGAGTTTTAGTTTTTTGAGTTTGTTGCTCAACCGGATTTCGTAAGAATTTAGCATTCAGATATTATATCATAGTCCTTAAGACCTAATTTCGACCATGGAATGGCTGCCACTCTCAGCGAAGACCAGCCATACCAGCCATCTATGCGGGAGATATTATAGTGCACAATTAGTGTGGTAGACCAACTTTTCGAACATATGTAGCAATGGATTACCACAAAATGATTCAGATTGTGATTGATAGTGTGTTACGCAATTAGGGTACAGTACCTTTTCCAGTTATCAAAAAACCCCCGAAACACTTAGGTACCTACACAATAATTAATAAAAAATATAAAAAATTGCCTAAGTAAAAACAGCCATCAAAGAGCCCAGCTGTTCGGACCATACAGATTGGAAAAAAAAAGTAAAACGCTTTCTTTTACCTATAACGCAATTATTTAGAAAGACGCATAATAAAATTCCTAACACATAATTGCATTACTTTCTAACAAAAAATATTACGTTACTTCATTAACAATTTCGCGAAATGCTCACCAAACGCCCGAAATTGTAATTTAATACTTTTAACATCAAAATACAAAATTGGCGAGTTTCTAAACCCAAAATTCGGACAAACCCAAATAATTGACATATCCGTTTACATTTTTTTTGGCAGCCATTTTTTTTGCCGCCATGTTTTTTTCATCGCCATCTTGTTTTCGTCCTATTCAGAAATTACAATAGGCATTTTTGTTGATAGCTTGTGCTCGTGGGTTTGGTTGAGTAAATCGATTATGTTTGTACCTATTTCGGTTTTTCAAGTACAAAGTTTTTGATGCCAGGTGTGTACCTAAAGGGACTTTAATGTAGTACCCGATGATATTGCAGTACGTTACAGTTATGCCTAAATATTTGACAGGTGCCTTGTATTCAATGATTTGTTTTGGTGGTTGGATTTTGAATGGGGGTAAAGGGATTGCAGTGCTAAAAGTTGTTCAATTGTTTTCAGTAAATTGTTATGGCATCGATTTCTTCTAAGTTTAAGAAAGCTTAATTGTAAGCGATAGCGACAGGCTACGTAGAAGATGGCGAGCTGGATCGGTTCCGGCAAACCTCAGGACACGCAGGCTTGCGAAAGTTTGAAGGACTGGAGGAAGGCCTTTGCCAGGAGATGAATAGAACAGGCTAGTAAAAAAAAAGTAGCCCTGGTAGTACCAATGTTTCCCACTAATCTGAAATCAGACTAAGATTAAGATAAATCTAAATATTTATCTTAGAAATAGAGGCTCTAGAAATCTTACAGTTACTTAGAAATCTAACTAGACTGGAAGCCTAGATAAGCGTGGATTATATGAAATGGTAGGTAATAATGTAGCTATCAGGATTCAAATCTATTATAAAGATCATGGAAGCAAAAACTACGTATAATAAAATTAGGTTAACACAAAATTATAGGACAAACAAAACATAGTAGGTTCTCTGCTGTTCCTTGCGTAAAACTACCTAAATTTTACTTTTTGTTTGGTATAACAAAACTAGTAAAAGACGCCTAGTGGTAGTTTTAAGGTACAGATGCCAGCACATCAAGCTACTACAATCAGTCAAATTTCTTTAATCGATTTTTAACTTTATCGCTAAAGCATTAAGGTTCAAGGTTGATTGAGAAAATTTGACAGTTTCGGGTAGCTTGACCTGCTGGCGTCTGTACGTTCACCTACGTGTGTATGTGTAGCAATATGTTATTTTTTATAATATTCTTTTTTTTAATGGCGCATAATTTTGTTTAAACCTGTTTGTTATCTCTATTACTGATTCAATAATTCTTTTGAGAAATAAATATATTTAACCGTAGGTAATGCCATTGTCCGTCTTTTCTGTCCCAAAGCGAAAATAATGCCAAGAACATGCGACGTGTCGTAATCGATAAATAGTAAAATTCACTCCCCACACCGTCAAATCTACTCCAAATTCTTTCATTCAAAACAATATATTACAAATCGAATCACATAAAATACATCCAAATAACAATTCAGACTCCAACGGAATTTTTACTTACCATAGATTAAGAATACCGTGTAGAAGCGAATGTTCTTTGTGTTCGTCAATGTTGAAGGAGTGGAATTGTCTGCCTGCGTCTGCATTCCCGAGTTCATACAACCCTAATCTCTTCAGGGCGAGAGTGAATAGGCTTCTTCTGGGCAAGCTCGTTCCACCGTAGATCTCATCCCTGCCTCTGGGCTGGATTGAAGTCAAGAGTGAGCCCATTGTCAATAAAAATAAAAAATAAAATGTAGTTGGAATAGTAACTTAAACTGCGTTCGCAATTGAGTTCCCAAAATGTAAACAAACAAATGTGTTTTTGGAAAACACATACATTTATGGTTCAGTTTGCTCTTCAATTTCAACTATGCCTGTTCCATAGTACACACGCCAGCACGTCAAACTACCCGAAACTGTCAAATTTTCCCAATCAACTTTGAACCTTATGCTTTAGCGGTAAAGTTCAAAATCTACTAAAGAAATTTGACAGATTATAGTAGCTTGATGTGCTGGCGTCTGTACCATACTCATTCTAATATCAGAATCTTTTTCTTCTTCGTGTCGCTCACGACTGAATTTTATATTTTGTTGGCCCAAAACTTCGCCACCAACATAATTTACTTACTTACCTTAAGTTGATATTCGTTTAAATGGAAATAACATCAGTTGGAGACAAGGATCGGAATAAACTTTACGTAACTGCTACTCACCTGACTGTACCTAAAGGCTCCTATGACATATTCAGTTTGAAGGTCAAAAAAAATCCGTATCGTGTGCGGTGGTACGGCCTCAAGATCGATTGCCTAAGAAGGTCGGAATGATTAGGTTTAGGTTAAAACGCTTTCAGTCAGTGCATTCTGACGCAGGATCGTCAGTTCATCAGATTGATTTCTCCTCTTCGATATGCTGCTTCGATGCGCTTGCTCAAGCAAATACAAGGATTGTCAACTTATCGATATTGTCCACGACGCTCGTCGGTAAAACGTTTCCTACACCCCGAAGATGTAATCATTTAGAATGCATTCGAAGCGAGAATGTCGCATCTACACACATTATTCTATGAGTTTACCTACCTACATCTCTCAATGAATAGAGATTTTAAAATGTCAAAGACGCCATTGAAATCTTAAGGGTCGGTTCGAGATCAAAATTTAACGCCTCAAGGAATCAATATAAGTTTCTTTTGTACATACAGTTCGGGGGCAAAAAATGGCAGATGCAAACAGTTCATTGTTGAGGCAAAGTCGAGGACTCTAGTAGTATAATAATTGACATTAAATGAAGTGTCTCGACTGTGGTTGACTTTTTTTTTGGGGTTCCGTGAGTGAGGAGATGAGATTTTGTTGAAGACAAATATTACTATGAATTCAGAGCTCGTTGGTCTAGTGGTTGTTTCTTTGGTCTTCCCCTATTCTTATAGCCATCGACATTCATATTGAAAACTTTCCTAATGACATTTTCCACATTCTTCCGACCATCTGATTACGATACGATAACGTTGAAAAATCAATCAGAATCGCGAAGAGCAAATTAATTCTAAGTATACAGAACCCAAACCATTCTACCATTTTTTTTTTTGTAACATGCAAAGACAAGGTGTCATCCTGCCTATAAACCATACAACACATGTTTCTTTTTACGTTCACATTCAACAGTAACAAAATAACATAAGAAATGTGAAATTATCAACTTCGCAATGAAACTTTATATTTTTAAAATGCTATCGGGGACACGATGGTCATTTATTTTGCAAAATCAATAAAATGATGAGGGTTTTTATGAGTGATTTTAATCTGTGGCTGTATACGTTTGAAAGAGGATATTTTTTATCTGTTTTATTGGATCTTGATTTTTTAGCGCTTGGCAAAGATTATTGGCAAATGATTCATGACAAAAAAAAAAAAAAAGAAAAAAAAAAAAAAATAAAATAAAATAAAATAAAAAATACTGGTATTCAGCTGCATCCGGTTAGACTGGAAGCCGACCCCAACATAGTTGGGAAAAAGGCTAGGCAGATGATGATTCATGACAAAAAAATAGTAGAGAAAATATATAGTTAGTTAGATGCATTATCACTAAGATTTGCGTTCCTTTAATATTTTGTATAGTTTTGTATTTTCTGGAGTAATGATTACCTACCCAATATAAGAGCGTTGACAACGTACGGCATTTCATACAAACTTTCAAGTCCTTTTTTTCGAAATGCATGAACAGATTTTAATGAAACTTCCTACGCAGCAGGATATATAGGTCTAAAAAGTTAATTGAGAACATTTTCGAAAAATAGCGTTACATGTAAATTCGACCGATGTTAAAATTTCCATAGAAACAGAGATTTCCAATTATCTTTTTTTAAATAAGACATTTCGAAAATGTTCTTAACTAACTTTTTAGACCTATATATCCTGCTTATGCGTAGGAAGTTTCATTAAAATCGGTTATTACATAGCTACAAGCCCCTCAGTTTTGTCACACAAGTGTTATTCGCACATCCATTTGTCGAGCTCACGTAGTACACTCCAGCAAAAATGCCAGACAACTAGTGCCTGACGCTGGTTTTCCACTGGGCCTGATGTGTGAGGTGACGGATGTAAATCAGTTAGAAAAAAATTTGTCAGACCAATAGATACATACGGTCAATTAAAGTTGATAGTGAATTTGGTAGAAAATCGATTTCCCTGACCGCATTTATATTTAATATTATGATTGATGTAAAACCCGCTACGGAATATGCCTTTACAACAATAATAACGTAAAACATGAATGCGAATATTTAATACAACATAATAATAATTAATTTTAATGAGAGTAACTAATTAAAACCATGCGGTAGATACGATCTCTACAAAGTTGATAAAACTGCAATGCAATATACACAGACGGTTTTGTCATGCATAAGCTTGTCATAACATTATGTCATGCGGCATATCTAGCGGCGGGATCGTCCGAAAGGGTTACCGCTGCCCTGGAACAGAAAGGGCTAAGGAAGGAACACGGGTGGGTTTTAGTCAGTAAGAGTCTGACACTCCCTTCCGCACCACCCAGAGCGGGAGGAGTCATGTGATGATTTCCCATCAAAAAAAAAAAAAAAAAAATCGGCATATCTAAACATCTATACAAATAAATAAAATTGAAGGGTCTGTTTTTAATGTCAAAATAACAGCTTTTTATTAAATGAAAGTATATCCCTATCCGGTAATTATTTAAAAAACAATTTTATTTTCATGTCTGTCTGTTTGATCCGGCTGATCTCCGAAACGCTTGGACTGATTTTGACGGGACTTTCACTGGCAGAAAGCTGATCAATGAACGGCCGCGACTTATGAGTTGTATGTCGTAGGTTCGAACCTGTGCCCGACAGGGTCCATAATTGATTCGATGTTTTGACATATCAACACTATCATATGTACACATTATGGAATGCAATAAAGTATTGAGTATTGAGTAATAATAATAATAATAATATCCCTGGACATTTCACACAGCACCACTTATCCCAAGCTAAGCAACCTAATGCTTGTGTTATGGTAACAAGATGGCTGATAAACTACTTATATACCATTTTTTTTGTAAATACATACATATTATAGATAGAAAAACACCCAGACTCGGAACAAATACATGTAGGTCATACAAATATTTGTTCCGTGCGGGAATCGAACCCGCGACACGCAGCGCAGCAGTCAATAGCTTAACCACTGCGCCAACCGTGCCGCCAAGAGAGTATTTTGTGAGTAACCCAGACAGGCGCTTTACCTTGTGTAAATATTATTCAGCACTATTCTTACAGGCTAGTTATGCTGCACGCTATTTATGCTCGAGACTGAGTAGGTACCATAAAGTTTTATTGAACATTAACTAAGGTACAGGTAACTTCATTAATGACGTCATAACTTAGGAGTAAAAGTTATTTAACTAATTTACAATAGGCCATCCTACGGCCATTTAAGTATTTTACGATCCAATAAAGTTGTTTCAATACCATCTTACTCTATGCATCATCTGCCTCGCCTTTTCCCAACTCACGAATGGCAGTCGGGACCAACGACAAGTCTCGGTATGTTAAGATCCACAGACCAACCGCGCCAAGCGTAGCTTAACCTGATCGATCACCTGTGTGGTTGTTATAACTTAGCTACTGAACCCTCTTACTCTAAGCAAGATACTAAAATACCAGTCAGTAATAATTGTCACACTGCATTGTAAAGTCCTTTTCTTAAACAGAGAAAGACGCCATATGCCATCAAGCTTTATCATCACTATCCACGGCCCAACTTCACCCACTGCTAAGCGTGTGCCTCTCTTTCCTTAAGCCAATCCCCACGCTCCTATTTCCAGCAGGGATTTGTCTAGCAGCCTAGCGTCCCGATTTGTACATAATAGGCTAGTTTCCTAAATAATTCTAATAAGTCCGTCAGTTAGATTATCAAAAAATATTGAACCCGTATTTTTTCTTTTGTCAATTATATAAAAAATGATGAAGATATCGCCCGTTAAAGATCCGCGTGACGTCACTTGCTTGCGACACTTTTGCAAGCAAGTGACTCCCAAATTTTGACGCGCTTTATCTTTGTCATTTTTTGTTTGATTGACAAAACAAAAAATACGTGTCCATTATTTTTCGATAATCTAACTGACGCACTAATTAAAATTATTTTTTTTTACCCAGGAGACTACTATAATGATGGTAATAAGCTTGCCCCCTGTTACATGGGATTTAAACAACTAACACATAACTGGCCAAATGTGGGTGTACTAGATTTACACCTCTGCTTAACCCTTTGGGGAAAACAGGCTTGATGTTATGTTATATTTAGTAAATTCTAAAGTCTGAATTTGAGCGCAGATAATTGTGTAGCCATAATCGGCCTATTTTGTGACCTCCTCTCTGTCAGAGGGACTGGGCCGTAATCCACCACGCGGGCCCAGTGCGGGTTTGTTTGGTTCTAGGACATGCCAGTTTCCGTGATGGTGATGCTTTGAGAACAGTGATGATGAATTTACGCAAATTAAAGCGCCTTTCTGGGTTCGAACCTACGACTAAACTTGTAAGTCGGGGGTAGTTAAAAATTAAATTAGACAATGTTAAATTACAAAGTCCGATAATTTAACAAACGAAAAAAAAAATCATAAATTCGTAATACCGTCGGATCACTCAACTAATAAATCATCGCCGAAATATTACGAGCTCCGTAATAATCGGACTGCGGTAAATAAACAGACTCTAGATACCATCTCCGAGGTAATGGAAGGTTATGTTCGAAGTTGTATTTTTTACTTATTTCTGCATGTTAAAATAAAGAGTTTTTTGTTACATTACTGCACTATCTTTGTGATCTTTTTGATGCAGTGGCCTTGGTTTCTGAAACGGTGAGACGTCCTCAAACTTAAACTCAAAGAAAGCATGCATTTATTGGTATCCTAACTACTCGTAATATTGTAAATGCGAAAGTAAGTTTGTTTGTTACCTTTTCACGCCTAAACCACTGAAACTATCATCCTGAAATTTTGCATATACGTTGTCAGGTGTACAGAAACTTAGGGTACCTTTCATCCCGAAAAAAAGCGCTGTTCCCGAGGATAATCACAATAACGTTATTATTATAATAGATGGCGCCACGTGTCTTTCGAATCATGATTTAATTATATTAGAAACTTTAGAGTTTAAGTAATACGTTTCCGTGGTTTAATTTCGTGGTGGTGGTGGTGGTGGTTAAATGGTGCTGTGTGAAATGTCCAGGGATATATTATTATTATTATATTATTACACACAAATTAACATTTACAATTTTTTTAACATTGACATTTATATTTTACTAGCTGCGCCCCGCGGTTTCACCCGCATAAGTTTCGATCCCGTGAGAATATCGGGATGAAAAGTATCCTATATTTAATCTTAGTTATAAACCACCCGTGTGCCAAATTTCATCCAAATCCGTTCTGTAGTTTTTGCGTGAAAGAGTAATAAACATACACTACCATACAAACTTTCACGTTTATAATATTAATAGGATATAGGTAGGTATCCAATATTCTGGCACTAAACCTCAATAAATAACTAAGGAAACATTAAAGATTCCAAGATTTCCCTTTCATTCTTTTAACTACCGTAGTCGTAGTAGTAGCAAGCTCTGTGATTTAAGTCACAACATACAGATTTCGGTCCCAAACACCAGCAAACGACAACGCGGCAGGCCCAGAATGAGATGGCGGGATGAGCTCGTCTCTTTCCACAAGAATTGGCGTTTATCAGCACTGGATAGGGATAAGTGGAAGGAGGGAAGGGAGGCCTTTGCCCGGCAGTGGGACAGAAATGGCTGAATAAAAAAAAATAAAAAAAAAACATATTTCGGACGAATCCACGTAACTACCAAAAGGATTGCGTCCCCAAAAACTGAATTATTCGTTATAGCGCCGAAGTATTTATACGTCGGATTAATAAGAGACAGGTATACGTGAATACCTTAGACTTTAGAGTATTAATACCAGACTATAGAGCGTTAACCTCCTTGTTTAGTAATTAGGTATGTAAACAGGGCATTATTTTTAATTGAGTAAGGTAGTTCACTAGGGACTGATTTTTTCAACGCCAGATAACTTTATCGGAGGAATAATTTTGAATTTTTGACAGACAACTTCCATACAAAAACTGTCAGACGTCCATATTATTCCAAGAATAAAAATTATTGGTCGATTGAAAAATCAGCCCTAAATATTACAGCTGATGTGATGAAAACTACGTCATGTGATGTCATTTTACGTTTCTATGGTGAAATCATTTTCATTTTGCCTGTCTTACTACTTTTGGTGTTCAAATAGTTTCTTTTTTGTCAGTAAGTCATCAAACCTCTAAGTATACCACCATCTTTAATAAGGCTGGAGGCATCAAATACGGTAACCAAATTAATGTAGAGGTCGCTGTTCGTCTGATTCATACCCAAACGTCTACACATTTTATATAATACTGTTCGGTTTTGCGGCAAAACTGTAGATTACTGATATCATACCAATATATATTTCAATGTTCGGTAATCAGAAACCGATTATAATTATTGAGAAATAAACTTTTTTTTTGTTAAATTATTATTTATGGCTTGTTTGTTTATCTAAAATGTAAATCGAGTAAACATTCCTTACTTTCTTTACAAAGTGAATTTAATATTATAATAACTGCAGTGCGATTCTCTAACCATCTCACCGTGAAAACTTAGGTGAAGTGAGCGTAAAGTGAGCTGTCATTCCAACTAATACTAGGGATTGACACTATTGACAGCTCACTCTAAGCTGCCTTCACCTAACTTTTCACGGTGATATTTTACAGAATCGATCGGCAGCTTTTCCGTCCTTTTTTATCTGAATACCAACTAAATCAGAGCTTTTTACAAGAGCTGCAATACCTACCTGTGGGGTGATTACGTAACACACGTTAGTGTGTGTTAGTGTGCCTACAGCAAATGGCTTTTATTTTGACAGTTCAACAACATTCATTGCGTTGTGTACATTGTTGAGCAGAATTTTTTTACGAACATAATAAGCATTGGATTAGCAATATCCTTCAAAATGATTCAGATTGTGGTTGGAGGTCATCATCATCTGCCTAGCCTTTTCCCAACTATGTTGGGGTCGGCTTCCAGTCTAACCGGATGCAGCAGAATACCAGTATTTTACATGGAGCGACTGCCGATCTGACCTCCACAACCCAGTTACTGGATAATACGATACACCTTGGTAAGACTGGTAGTCAGACTTTCGGGCTTCTGCTTCTGACGACCCGTAACGACTGTCAAAGATCCAGGAATGACAGCCGGGACCATCGGCTTAACGTGCTTTCCGAGGTACGGAAGGGTCTTGGTATGTAAAGATGGTCACCCATCCACAGATCAACCGCGGTAAGCGTAGCTTAACCTGATCGATCGACCTGTGCGGCTGTTATTACTTAGGAGTTGTTATTACTTATTGGAGGTATAGTAACTCAATCAGGGTGCTGGTAAATTAGCAGGGTAATTGTGTGACACGAATTAAAATGGATGGAATTAGATCGCAATGCCATACATTTTGACATCTATTGCCGGGTGTTTTTCTATCTATAATATGTATGTATTTACAAAAAAAAAAATGTATATAAGTAGTTTATCAGCCATCTTGTTACCATAGCACAAGCATTAGGTTGCTTAGCTTGGGACAAATGGTGATGTGTGAAATGTCCAGGGATTTATTTATTTATTTATTGCCGCTGACACTTGAGGACAACCTAAATGCGTAAAGAAAGAAAGAAAAAATACATTTATTTGCGGCAAACATGACGCATAAAAAAGAACAAACGCACAAAAAAAAAAAACAAGTTGGGCGTAAACATGCGTCACATTCACGCAAAACGGCCATCGCTCAGCATAATGCTAAGACTCAATACAAGACAGAGCCCCAGCGCTGGTTATCAGCGGCAGCCGGCGTTGACGTGATGACGGCAACCAGTGCAGCATGCAATTATACATAAGTAAATAAAAACAACAATCAAAACAAGAAATAAAATAAACCATTGCAACATTATGATACAACATATGATGCATATGGCGCGTAACATACTTTCAATCACAATCAGCCGATCGATTCTGTAAAAATATCACCGTGAAAAGTTAGGTGAAGTGAGCTTAGAGTGAGCAGCCGATCGATTCTGTAAAAATCTCACCGTGAAAAGTTAGGTGAAGTGAGCTTAGAGTGAGCTGTTAATAGTTGCAATCCCTTAGCATTCGTTGGAATGACAGCTCACTCCACGCTCACTTCACCTAACTTTTCAGGGTGAGATGGTTACAGAATCGCACTGCTGTTAATAGTTGCAATCCCTTAGCATTCGTTGGAATGACAGCTCACTCCACGCTCACTTCACCTAAGTTTTCACGGTGAGATGGTTACAGAATCGCACTGCTGTTAATAGTTGCAATCCCTTAGCATTCGTTGGAATGACAGCTCACTCCACGCTCACTTCACCTAACTTTTCACGGTGAGATGGTTACAGAATCGCACTGCTGTTAATAGTTGCAATCCCTTAGCATTCGTTGGAATGACAGCTCACTCAACGCTCACTTCACCTAACTTTTCACGGTGAGATGGTTACAGAATCGCACTGCTGTTAATAGTTGCAATCCCTTAGCATTCGTTGGAATGACAGCTCACTCCACGCTCACTTCACCTAAGTTTTCACGGTTACAGAATCGTACAGCTAAATCATTTGGAAGAATATTGTTCATCCATTGATTATTATGTTCGAATAAATAGGCAACGTAAATAACGCAATGAATGTTGTGAAAATCTGCCATTGCTACTGTAAATTTTTTCCGTAATTACCCCGCGGTATGACTAAACAGTGGTAGGATTAGTAATTATTGCTATAAAACTTAAAACATGCCGCCAAGATCCCGGAAGTCTTATATTCCTGTATTTTAAAACTCTAACCCTGCAGAAGCTGTACTGTTTTAAAATAACTTCCATAAAACGTCAGCTTTGAAGTCAAAACGTTAAATTCCTAAATAGATTTGAATTAAAAGTTGTCTGTAAGTTTATTAAAAAGGGTCATTAATTTATTAGATTACCGCAGATTTGCAAACCGGAAATCCAACGCTTCCATTAACTTTGACAGTGTCGCTGATAAATGTCAACCTAACTCTTAAACATTGAAAAAGTTCGAGGTGGGTACATTTGCAATGGGTTCTGTATGTTGTGTAGGCGAAAGGCCGGTTGTAAGTACTTTTTTAATTGATTATAAGGTACAGTTTGCATGTAGCGTTAAATTGCCAATATTAGAGTGTCATTCTGAATTTCGACAGTTAATTATTTCGACACGGTCCCAATTTCGAAAAACAATAGTTCGAATACATACATTCAACTTATATATTAAAACTATATACTTATATTAACTTATATACTTATTCAAGAATGCATTAATCGAGTTTTTTTTTTCTTAGTGTAGTTTCCAAGTGCCGGATGGCGCGCTGTGTTCCACGCGCGCCTCAAAGAGATGTCAGGAGAGGACGGGGCCCGATAGGGCCGAAGCCTGCCAAGGCGGCGGGATCGTCCGAAAGGGTTACCGCTGCCCTGGAACAGAAAGGGCTAAGGAAGGAACACGGGTGGGTTTTAGTCAGTAAGAGTCTGACACTCCCTTCCGCTCCACCCAGAGCGGGAGGGGTCATTTGATGATTTCCTATCCAAAAAAAAAAAAAAAAGTGTAGTTTCCAATAAGAAAAATTTACTTTTTTAAGCCATGCTTCAGATCAGCAAGGTAGCACTCGAATTGGTTTGCATGTAGATTAGATTTTAACAAAAACCTTTTCTAATTAACTCTCTTTCGGTTTTAAATAGAAATTAAGTAAAAGTATAAAAACACAGTCATAGTAAATACCTACTTAATATGACTGTGCTTTTAAACTTTTTCTATTACATACCAAAATGGAAATCAAAAAGAAACACAAACTTAATTCAAGAATAAATAAATAAACAAATTAGGTCTAAGCCTAATTTATTTATTCATTAAATATTGCTGATTCTCAAATCAGCAATTTTAAACACCAAAATTACATAAGGCAGTCCCCCAAAACGCCTGCCCTTCACTACTTCCTAGTGCTATAGCTGGGAAAAAGAAGTGGCGATGGCGTAACAAACTCCCCAGCCAATCAACAGGCAGAAAACTAAATGATCTCAAGAAGGATTTCTTCTACACTCACGGATCCCGGAAAAAAAACACGACACTACTCGTAAACAAATAAGCTCCACCACAAATCCTAACGCCCAAATGAACAATATCTAAGAGTAAATATCACGTGACACTGACAGCTATACGGCCGCCATTTTGTAATCTTAACAAAAACATTCTCGCTTCATCTGTTTCGTTAACACTAGGTACGTTGCTAGCTTCTGCCTGTGACTTCGTCCGCGTGGCGTTTCTGCCCCCAACCCACCGTAACGCATCGCATCGCCCGCCCGCGCTATACTTCATTTACGCTTAGTGTTCTTTCTCATATTTTTTCATTTTGCTCCTAAGTGTCTTAGAGTGATTTTAAGTAATCTATAGCCTTCCTCGAGAATTTGGCTATCTAATGCTAAAAGATTGTTATCAAATCCGAAGACTAGTTCCAGAGATTAGCGCGACCAAAGAAACAAACAAACAAACTCTTCGGCTTTATTATTACCATAGAATAGATAGCCTAAATACCACTTGACAGGTATATGGCTGCCATTTTGTACCGTCAACAAAAACATTCTCGCTTCAACTGTTCCGTTCACACTACGCTGCGTTGGTTGTAACTTGAGGAGTATAGATGCTAGTTATGACATGACATGTGGTAGCTTCTTAATTTACTGATATTCCCGGGAACATTATGAACGAATTCCCGGTTTTTGAGGTCATCAGAAAAGTTTTTATCAATAGTTATTTTGTCAGTCTTATAATAATTCATTTATTTTCAGGAGTCATAAGTAAGTCATAAGTCATAAGTAATTTATTTCATAACAATATAGATACATTTTTTTTTTTTTTGTTGATGGGAAATCATCAAATGACCCCTCCCGCTCTGGGTGGAGCGGAAGGGATCCTGATCGGACGGTGAGCTACCCATTACTCACCGCCCGCAGGATATAGATACATTGTGTAGAAAAATTAAAAATAACATTAGATATACAAATTGCAATTAAAATAAAATTCATTAAATACATTTAGAAAAGTAAATAAAAACAATAACGGTCAAAATTCAAGTACAATAGATCAATAATAAATGTCAAAGTAATAAAATCAATCATAAGTTACAATGTCATATGCCATCAAGGAATTCATCGATACTGTAATAGCCTTTCCCCAATAAATAGGTCCTCAGTTTGTTTTTAAATAAGTTAACACTGTTTATGGTTTTGAATTCTATAGGCAACTTGTTGTATAAAACTACAGACTGATACCTCGGGCTATAATATAATATCCCTGGACATAATATCCCTGGACATTTCACACAGCACCATTTGTCCCAAGCTAAGCAACCTAATGCTTGTGTTATGGTAACAAGATGGCTGATAAACTACTTATATACATTTTTTTTTTTTTGTAAATACATACATATTATAGATAGAAAAACACCCAGACTCGGAACAAATACATGTAGGTCATACAAATATTTGTTCCGTGCGGGAATCGAACCCGCGACACGCAGCGCAGCAGTCAATCGCTTAACCACTGCGCCAACCGTGCCGTCAAAATATATGGGTATGGGTAAAATATATGGCTATGTTTGACAACTTTTAATTTCGGTTGAATAGTGTTGGGATATAGGATAACAAAGATCCCATTGGGTTAGTAACAATAACCTTAACCTATGTTAGTACTCAGCTAATAATAACGACAATATACAGGTGACAAAAGTGACCTCACCAAAGGGGTATCACGTCATGAAAATCATAAGAATTTAGTTGCAATAGGTTAATTTTCAAAGACCAGCCATATTTAAGGCTGTGGTACAGACCATCAGACTGAAAAATTTTCTCCATGGGAGCAACATCGTAATCGCGAATATAAATTCAGCCATCCCATATATACGTTTAGATCGAGTAGGTATTGAAGTTTTCTATGGGACAGTTTATAATTTTTTCGTGATTATGATATTGGTTCCATTGGCTTGTGGCTAAGTTATAACAGCCGCACGGGTCGATCGATCAGGTTAAGCTACGCTTGCCGCGGTTGGTCCGTGGATGGGTGACCATTTTCACATACCAAGACCCCTCCGTGCCTCGGAAAGCACGTTAAGCCGTTGGTCTCGGCTGTCATTCGTGGATCTTTGACAGTCGTTACGGGTCGTCAGTAGCCCGAAAGTCTGACAACCAGTCTTACCAACGGGTATCGTATTACCCATTAACTGGGTTGTGGAGGTCAGATAGGCAGTCGCTTCATGTAAAATATTGGTATTCAGCTGTATCCGGTTAGACTGGAAGCCGACCCCAACAAAGTTGGGAAAAGGCTAGCAGATGATGATGATATTGGAGAATGTCTAATAAATCAATGAACGCCGGCTTAAATGCACGATAAAGATGACAGATTGTCCCGTTACGCTCATTGTACGCATGCGCGTTTTCTGAAATGATTTTCATCAATGTTTTGTTATGACGTTGTCACGTTAAACTGTCGTCTGTAAACCAACTTTACAGACAACCTTAATTTTTTCTGTTCTTTGAAAATGAACACTGTATTGGTACAGCACAATCAGCCTATAACTTTCCCACTGCTGGGACACAGGCCTCTTCTCTGTGAGAGGGAGTGGGCTGTAATCCGCCGTAACAGGTGCGGGTTGGTATATGTCACATGTCTTCGAATTTTTGGTTCTAGGACGCTCCGGCTTCCTCACGATGTTTTTCTTCACCGTTTTGAGAGCAGTTGTGGTGATGAAGTAATTTACACAAAGTAAAGCACCTGGGTTCGAAACCATGACCTCGACTCGTAAGTGGGGACCGTTACCACTAGGCCACCACAGCTCAACTGTTTAACCACCTATCACCATCCAAATGTCACCACAAGACATAACTTTCCTCCAGTCGTCTTCTTCCTCAACCGATATACACTGTACAATACTGAGTGCAGGGTTTCTCAATTACACGCTATTCGTCCACGGAACCCTAAAACAAAACAAAACACTGGTATCGATTGCAAAAAAGAACACAATTTCGTCAAAACTTACAACTCAAAAACAAAGGAGTCAAAATAAACATAAATATGACATCACCGCCACCTGGCGGCAATAATCGGTACAAAAGTAAACAAAATAGCAAAAAATGGCTGAAGTGTCCCATTTGTACTGGAGCTGTCACTGACGTATTACCAAGTTAAGCTTTTTGTTGTGGCTTTACTTAGAATCTACCTTTAAGTATTATAAAATAAAGTCGCTTTCGTGTCTGCCTGTGTGACCATGTTGTTTTTCTATACTACGCAACAGATGTGGTTTTCCTCAAAAACATCATTGGCCTTTTTTAAACTATGTTCGGGTCGGCTACCAGTCTAACCGGATGCAGCTGAATACCTGTATTTTACATGAAGCGACTGCCTATCTGATCTCCACAACCCAGTTCCTTGGTCATACGAAACCCCTTGGTAAGACTGATTGTCAGAGTTTCGGGCTTCTGACGACACGTAACGACTGTCAAAGATCCACGAATGACAGCCAGGACCAACGCCTTAACGTGCTTTCCGAGACACGGAGGGGTCTTGGTATGGTATATGTATATAAATATTCGTAATAATTAGGTTGGTTGGAAAGTTTGTATGGATGGATGGATGGATGTTTGTTACTCTTTCACGCAAAAACTACTGAACGGATTTGGTTGAAACTTGGCAAACAGATAGTTTATAACTAGGATTAACACATATGATACCTTTTATCTCGATATTCCCACGGGATCGAAACTTATGCGGGTGAAACCGCGGGGCGCAGCTAGTAAATAATAAAATAGATATTTTACTTCGGTATAGAAAATATTTTATGAAACAATATCAAAACAATTTATTCATTAATTAATTTGTTACTATAACGATTTGCTGGAATGACAATTTTAATTAATTCTCCTAGACTATTACCCTACCAATTAATTAAATTTCAGAAGAAAAATTAAATTTATTTATTTATTTACTTATGGACAACAAACAGCAGTGTAATAATAAGTAAACAAAGGTTAGAACTTATTAATAGAGGTAAAAAATACACTACTCACAACGTTATCCACATATTATACTATACAGATCTACTAGTTGTTAGAAGAACGATATAAAAGTAAGAAAATCAAAAGTAAACATAACATTACTTAATTATTAGGGTTCTGATCACTTAAAATAGTAACAATTTCTTTTCTAAATATAGCCTTCCTGAGAAATATAATATCAGTTGAGTCAAACTGCCCATTGTAGGTGTCAACTAATCGATGCAGCGGTGAGCGAACTCCTGAGTTGGTTCTACAAAAAGTAGTTGCAAACAAGTGTCTCGAGCGAACCTCTCGACCACGTGGTAAATGGGTGACCAACAACAATAGATTCCAGTAAAAGCCAACTATAGTAAGTAAGTCGTATCATAAGTGAAAAAATCTTTTTGCTACTTTTTAATCAAATTACGGTGTTAGTTTTTTATTTCTCAAAAAAACTATTTTACAGAAAAAAAAAAAAAAAAAACAGCAAAGTGAAAAATAACTTTACTTTAGTTTCGGAAGTCGGTGTCGTTGGTTCCGCATTTTCGTTTTTTTGACACCGACTTCCGAAATGAAAGTTCATCAATATTTTTAATTTGTTATTATTTAAATATGATGTGATTGTACCCATAGATATAGGAAAGATTTCTAAGATTGTACCCAAATGTATTTTTTACCTTGGTATGTTTTTAAATTAACCCAAATTATCAAACGAACTGACTTATTATTTTAACTATTAATAATGAAACAGAGAGACGCATTTCTCCCGTGACTTAACGATGGTTAGCAAAAAAAGTCAACAAAAACTCAAGTATTTAGACAACAGTTTGTGTCATGTTAACCCTACAGTTATGGGTTGAAAGTTAACTGATACGGTTAGTAGCGACAGCAAATAAGATAATAGTTAAAAACGTTGAAAAAACATTACTTCTGTCGGTTTGAAAAGCTTTTTTCTAAAGAGATCAACAAACTTATAATGTTCCCACTAGTGACTACTGGGACACAGGCCTGCTCTACTGCTGCCCGATGATTCATGTCGGGCCGTTGTATACAGTATGTAACAAAAACCCTGTTGTTCCAAGTAGGGACGTTTTCAGAATCGATATCCGATGGTAATTACGTAAGTCAATTAAAAAAATATTCAAGAAAAAAAAATCAAAATAAATATTTGAGAAGTAACACTGATTGCTCACCCCTGCAAAGAGAAATAGGTAGCAACCGGCCGCTTTGTCGCCGCCCGCCGCGCCGCACACTACCGTACTGCACTAAGGTCATGAACTCGTCACGTGTCGTTCACATCACACAGCTGTTTGACTGATAGATAACACTTTGGGAACGTTAGTTTGAATTTTTCAAAAAGTTGGCTTATCAAGTTTGCACGATTGATAATTACAATAAACACATAACCAGGCCTCCGTCACTCCATGTACTTACACGCTATAATTACCTACCGCCCGGCCGAGCGGTCCGGGCCGTTTGCGGACCAAATTCAGTGCTGTGGGATCGCGCCAAAGAGTATAATAATAATACGGGAATCGCGCGGTGTGAAGCAATCACAACTGTACGTTTGAGTATTTAGGCACATTTTAGCATGCAGCGGTTGCTGACGAGATGGAGTAGGCTATTATAGCAGTAGGTATTGAAAATTTTCTACTAAGTGAAGTATCTGTTACGTAGTAACTATTTAGTCATCTGTGACATAACTAACACTTTAAAAACTAATTTATTTACCCACAGAGCACGTACTTCCGTAGGGTCTTCTTCAAACATCACGAGGATTTCTTCCTCAATGTCATGGTCTCGAGTCCTCGGTTATCCTTCGTCAATACGATGTTGATGGACAATGTTCGGCCACCATTATTTTTTTTTAAATTATAACTTCAATAATGGTAAGCCTATAGGTATATATATACGCTCCTACAAGGAACAACAGGGTTTTTGTTACATACTGTATATGCTAGTTGCGCGGTAAACTGTGCTTGCGCGCCGCAGGATGTTGCGTGACGTCAGAATGACGTGCAGTTCCCATGTGGCGTTGTAGATACCGCTGCAGACCCAGGGCTGGTGGATGTCACGTGTCTTCGATATTTTGGTTCTAGGACTTGCCGGTTTCCTTTCGATGTTTTCCTTGAAAGCAGTGGCGATGAATGTTACTTATTTACTGTGGCAGGACAGCGAGCACCACATTATACATTTTGTAACACAAATAAATAAATGTATTTGAAATAACTCAAACTAAAACGCATTATTTCAACTACCAACTTTTGAGCAGTCAAGGAGCCAGTCGGTCAGTTTCATTCAACTCAGCCTATCGCAGTCCACAGCTGGACATAGGCCTCTCCCAGACTGCACCACAACACCCTGTCCTCCGCCTTCCGCATCCAGCCTGTCCCAGCCACCTTCTTTCGTCAGTTTCATTGCTAGTGCTAAATAGCATAAAGTGACAAACTCAAACACTCGAATGCTACCTAACACTCGAATTCCGAATCATCATTACTTGCACATGTAATAAAAAAGTATTTTAGTTGTAGTTTATTTTTAGGCACTATAATTGTATGGGAAATTTGCCACTCTTGGCTAAATGTACAGCACAGCTACAGCAGCTGATCGCTCAGCCACTGCGCCAACCGTGTCGACAAATTGCGTGACTCATGCTTCAAAAGCCATAGGAAAGCCACTGTACCATTTAGCAGTAATTCATGGGGTTATATTTTTTCTTATGTTACAAAAACTCAAGTGTTTAGAGCAGTTTGTGTCATGTTGAACCCCACAGTTGTTGGTTAAAAGATAACTGATGGAATTAGTAGCGAAGACAAAAAGATAAACATATTTTTTATTTTTTTTACGACGATGTGAGTGATGTGACATACGTGTAAACGGTTTAGAAGCTTTGTCGCAGTAAATCCTTTCTAAAAATATTCGTGTCTTTCTACTACAAGGGTGTTTATAGAACATCTTGTTTGACTGCATGAAACTAAATTTTACCAAAATCAAAACCTTTTTTTTTTTTAAACATTGCCCCACACTAGGAATTACTCCTGTATCGTGGGTGCGCTCACAAACATTTAAACTCACATACACAAACAGCCAGGCCCGGGACAACTACCTGTGGGCAATACAAATATTTGTTCCGTGCGGGAATCGAATCCGCGACACGCAGCGCAGTAGTTGATCGCTCAGCCACTGCGCCAACCGTGTCGTCGTGTCGTAAATGAAGCAAAAGAAGTGACAACCCTCAGTTACTGAGTAATACTGCTATTGGGTTTAATCCCTAAATCGGACCAAGTGTCATTCAAATTTTCCATAAGTAATTAGGTATTGGATTTCTTATTAGCAGCACATTTTAATAAAATAAAAAAAAAAAACCTCGATTTATGCTCGGTTAATAACAGTAGGTTCGCCCTTAATACCTTGAACTGTGTCATTTCTGCCTAAAAAAATATTTGGATTCTTAACTTTTTCTGCTAACCCTACCTTAACCCTCACTCTGCGCAAGCACATGTCGCTGCACTGCTACTGTGCGCCACTCACTGTTAGTCCGTCTGTCCCTCATGTGTGGGGTTAAATGTCCCGAAGGTGTTATCTGGGATCACTGGGATCCAAACTGTGCTATGTTTTTGCAAGGGTACGGTGCTGAGAAGACATACGTCACCATGTCTTGTCGTGATTTCTTGAAGGTGATATACACCGTTTAGCATTTAGCAGAGGTCCATGTGAAGGGACTCTTCCGGGTACTATCGCTAAAACCTATATCTGACCATTTTGAAAACAAAATCCCGTGCACATGATGACCACAGCTGCGTCCGTAAGTAAAACAAAAGAGGATCCTTTTTAGGTCGACTAATAATATGTGCTGCAAGCAGGAATAGTCCTTACGGTGGTCAGATATAGATTTTGGCGGTAGTAAATACAACATACTAGCTTCTGAAACCCCCCGTCGCATTGCATCACCTTCCCGCTAGTACTTCGTTTTCGCATAGCATTTTTTCTTACTTTTTTTCTTTTCCTTCGGCATCTAAGACCCCTAGCGTGATATTGAATACGCTTATAGCCTTCCTCAAGAATTGAGCCATCAAAGTTGGTCCATGGATAAAAAGAAAGAAAATGTATTACATATAAGCTACTAGCGACGCGCCCCTGTTTCACTCGGGTTTTCCGACTTCACAAAACATCGAGATTTCTCTATTATAATTATGTAACTTTAACATCAATGTACACACATAAACCTTCCGGAATAAATTCTCTAAATGATGGTGAATAACGCATCAGAATCCGTTGCGTAGTTTAGAAAAGTTTAGCTTGTGGCTAAGTAATATCAGCTGCACAGGTCGATCGATCAGGTTAAGCTACGCTTGCCGCGGTTGGTCCGTGGATGGGTGACCATCTTCACGTACCAAGACCCCCCCGTGCCTCAGAAAGCACGTTAAGCCGTTGGTCCCGGCTGACATTTGTGGATCTTTGACAGTGCAAAAATAACTTTTTAAATCCGACTGATAGTTCCAGAGATGACATAATACTTAATCAGCCTATAATGTTCCCACTGCTGGGACACAGGCCTCTTCTCTGTGAGAGGGAGTGGGCCATAATCCACCACGCGGGCCTAGTGCGGGTTGGTTTCAGAGATTAGCGCGTTCAAACTAACCAACAAACTCTTAAGCTTTATTATTAGTATAAGATTTTCACGCCTGCATTACTCGAAGGAGTAAGCAGAGGTGTCCCATGTGTCATGCCGTCAACCGAGCACACAGGCAGACTCAAAGTTGCTACTAAGAAAATCCTCACAGAAAAATCCTGCCCGACGTGGGAATTAAACCCAGGACCACAGTCGCGCTTGTGATTATTGGATCAACTTGGTGTTGGTCTTCGTGGTTCTGTTGTGTTATTTAAGAGCGTTTACAACGTACGGCATTTCATACAAACTTTCAAGTCCTTGTTTTTAGAAATAAATGAACCGATTTTAATAAAACTTCCTACGCTTAAGCAGGATATATAGGTCTAAAAAGTTAATTGAGAACATTTTCGAAAAATAGTATTACAGCTAAATTCGACCAATTTTAAATTTTCCATAGAAACAGAGATTTCCAATTATCTTTTTTTTAAATAAGACATTTCGAAAATGTTCTTTACTAACTTTTTAGACCTATGTATCCTGGCGTATGAAGTTTCATTAAAATCGGTTCATGCATTTCGAAAAACAAGGACTTGAAATTTTGTATGAAATGCCGTACGTTGTAAACGCTCTTAACAGGCTTTTTTACCATAAATGTTGCTGTTCATGCGTCTAGGCTACTACAGATGTCGTTTTTCATAACTTGCACATTCTATAAAAAAAAATAACCTGCCCAGACTTTTCTCAAGAATGTCGGGGTCAGCTTCCAGTCTAACCGGATGCAGCTGAATACCAGTACTTTACATGAAGCGACTGTCTATCTCACCTCCACGAACCAAGTAACTGGGTAATATGATACCCCTTGGTAAGACTGGTTGTCAGACTTTCGGGCTTCTGACGACCCGTAACGACTGTCAAAAATCCACGCATGACAACCGGGACCAACGGCTTAACGTGCTTTCCGAAGCGTGGTGGGGTCTTTGTATGGTCATCCATCCACGGACCAACCGCGGCAAGCGTAGCTTAACCTGATCGAGCGACCTGTATAGCTGTTATTACATAGCCACAAGCCCCTCCACACACATTGCACATTCTATCAAGCATTCTAAAATCTTCCAAGCCACAACATAAACCAATACTCAAAGATTTTGGCTTGAACCTCAAAGCTTTAAAGAAGATTACAACGTGCTCGATCTACCCGCATACGATATTTTTCAAGGTGTCCGAAAAACTACGAATGCAGTCTTGTGCAAAACTTATGATACTTTTATCTAGAGTGAGCTGCACGTTGAAGCTACAATTAGGTGAATTTTTAGATAAAATCCTACTAATATTATAAACGCGAAAGTTTGTATGGATGGATGGATGGATGTTTATTCCTCTTTCACGCCAAAACTACTGAACTGAAGGCCAATTCTCGTAATTTAAAACGTTAAAAATCTAGTCGCAGTCTCATCTCGGTGACAAACAAATGTCAAAATGTAAGGAAAATAGAGGTGTTTTTGACTTTGACAAATTACTGAGATCAGATTGTGAACGTTCTTAAAAATGAAATTTGGCTCTCAGATAGCTTATAACCAGGATTAACCCATAAGTTACTTTTTATCCCGATATTCTCACGGGATCAAAACTGCGCGGGTGAAACCGCGGGGCGCAGCTAGTACCTAATTATATAAATAATGTATTAGAAATATTGTACATACAACATTTTTAAAAGAGTAACGGAGGAGTTTCTTGTCCATTTTTCTCCACACAATACGACCTTTCGGAGGGGGCGACAAGAATCAATTAAATTGTATCGCTTAAAAGTGCATTTTATGTGCCTATTTGAAATAAATGACTTTGACATTAACTTTATATTAAGTTATTAATAAAGTCAAATAATTGCATTGCAATTGCATAAGAAATAAATCATATATTTCAATTTATATTCGTCCTGTATTCTTTATAAATCCAGACAAACTCAAAGCTGCTGGTCTTCGTGACACTGTTTTTGATCGTGAGGTTATTCGGACCCGCTTCGTATTATTATAATTTATATTTATCATTTTCACCAAAAATATAAATAACACAATGCACCCTACACCAGAATCGAACCAACAACCCACAACACTATTCACAACCTCACATATTAATAAACCATAAACAAAAATATAGACCAAGAGACAAAGAAACATTACGAACAACATCAAAACAAAAAAAAAATCATAAAAAGAAATGAACGGTTTGGGATCATAGATAATGAAATGTTACCGCGCATGCGTAGAATGACGTCTCTTAAAAAGTGTTTGACGGCCAAATTATAGGTTGGGAGAACGTACCGTACTCAATGTGGCTTAGTTTAGGAGCTAGAGAGTTTTGTTTTGTGAATTATTTGCGCTTTAGTCGACTTTGGGCTGTGTGGTAAGTTAAAATAGGTATATATGTTTGTACAATGGAAATAACAATTATGTAAATAGAGATGGAATAGGTGCTAAGAAATAATGTTTCTAACATATTTGAGTCCTCTGTTACTTGACATCCTACTAATATTATAAGCGTGAAAGTTTGTATGGATGGATGGATGGATGTTTGTTACTCTTTCACGCAAAAAGTACTGAAAGGCTTTGGATAAAATTTAGCACACAGACGGTTTATAACCAGGATTAACATATAGGATACTTTTTATCCCATATTCCCACGGGATCGAAACATACGCGGGTAAAACCGCGGGGCTGAATAATGAATTCCTTTTTTATGCATTATTTTTGCATTAAAGACAGTAAAAGAAAAGTTATAGAAGACTGTACTGGAAAACATGATGTGTGGACTATATAATATTGCTGGTTAAAATTATCAAGACGCTGACACAATTGTTTTATTTGTCAAAAACTGAAAAACCAAAGTTAAGATAATTTTGTTTCTTCACTTTGTTTATTTTGAAAAAAAAAGCATAAAAACACAAATATTGTTGCCTTCAATTTTATTGGCCCATCTCTCTTACACTATCTCCTAAACTACATCAACGAAACGTAGGAACAACGTTTTTTCATCACACAAAACGCTTGGTTTCCCTTTCGTTAAAGTTATTCCATTGTGAAGGGTTAAACACATGTTCCTCAAATATTTATGATAATACGTTTAATTGTACGTTTCTTTCTTCCTTTATCGATATATAAATTAACAGGAAAAATATTAGATAGTAGTATTAAAACTTAGCCAATATACATAATAAAAAAAATTAAAAAAAATATATATATATAAAAAAAAAATACATAAAAAAATAAATAATATGTAGAATGGCGGATCGAGCACTTTTGGAGAAATGAAAGCATTGAATGGGTGTAGTCTAGTTTGTAACTGATGACGGCGAACTTTGTGTAATTTATATATATGTTTTAGTAATAATTATTATCAAGTGAGTGACATTTGCCTTTATTGAGAATAAAGTTTCTTTAAACCTTTTTTATTGGGTTGCTATGCGAGTATATTTTAGTTAAATTATACACTACATCACATTAATGATCCTTGACGATGTAAGTTTTGAATGTATAGACGCCAGCAGGTCAAGCTATCCGAATCTGTCAAATTTTCCCAATCAACCTTGAACCGAATGCTTTAGCGATAAAGTTGAAAATCTATTAAAGAAATTTGACAGATTGTGGTAGCTTGATGTGCTGGCGTCTGTACATAGAAGGCCCAGCTCTCGTAACATGACCAATAGTGCTATCTCTATTCTACCAAGAACAGACAAAGTTCTTTCCAACTTGACATCTCATCTGCCCGAGCTCGGGCGACCCATAGACTCGCGTTTCTATGAAGACCAGACATTTATTCTTTCCATAGCAACGGGGAACAAATTTCAAGGTAAAATTAATATATTTAGATGTTACCCAGATCATGAGGCAAAAATCTGGCACTTAATCTCAGTTTTCATCCTTGATAGACAAATTAGATTTGTAGGATTAGCTCTCCGTGTACCTACTAAGTACCTACTTAGGAAGTAAGTACCTACTAAGCTTACTTTGGAAAATACCTTATTTAATTAATTATTTAAATTATATCCACCAATACAAGCACGGAGGAGGTCTTACAGAACGTAAATAACAAACTATACACAAAACATTCTTTTCCACAAATTCACGAAATCACAAAATAATTTAAGCAAACCTTTTTAGAAAATTAAACTCGAATTTGAATTTGGAAAATTCAACGAACGCGCCATTTTCGGGAATTCCGTTGACAGTTCAAAATGGCGGCGGCAACATTTGGGTGGTTAACATTTTTTAAGTTATTTATTAGTGATTTAGCTTAGTGAATTTGTGGGCTATATTTAATTGTGATTAATTGTTTTTGAGTGATTAAGTGTGAGTACCAGCGTGTGAATTTTCCTAATGATTTGGATTACCCATACCGTTCACTGGTGGCCCAGTGGTGACGGCCACGACTTATGAGTTGTAGGTTCGAACCCAGACAGGCGCCTTACTTTGTGTAAATTATTTCATCACCACTGCTCTCAAAACGGTGAAAGAAAACATCGTGAGGAAACCGGCATGTCTAGAACTAAAAAAAAAAAAATAAAAAATAAAATAAAAAAAAAAAACCAAAACCACCACCATACCACCACCATAACCACACCACCCACCGAACCATATTTGCAAAATAAAATTCTATTCTATTCTATTCTATTCTAAAAATTCGAAGACATGTGATATCTACCAAACCGCACTGGGCCCGCGTGGTGAATTACGGCCCACTCCTTCTCATAGAGACGAGGCTTCTGTCCCAGCAGTGGGAACATTATAGGCTGTTTATAATAAAATTAAGAGTGATTACGGGCGTGTGAATTATACGTACGATTTGGATTGCTTATAATAATATCATTCACAATCTTGCATTGATTTGTACCTTTTCCCAGTGAAGTAATGAACAGGTTTAAACTACTTAACAACATAATAATCAAATGGTAGGTTCAAATAACACTATCAAGTGAAAATTGCCAAAATCAGGAGCAAACATAAAAACTTGCTTCAATGAATTTGACTACCTACTGATATCCATACAAATTGCTATGTATGTATTTCATTCAAGCATGCATGCTAGTATGTAAACAAGTACCTTTTCGTTCATAAAGTATGTAAATTGACATCTAAATTAGTTCACCGTATTCAAAACTACCAAATTACTATTCAGAAATTACTTCTAATCACCGAAGAATTTTGATGTTAAGGGGCATGCTAACACGGAGAGAAAAAAATACTTACATAATTTTGTTTTTAAAAAAAAAAAAAAAAAATTATCCAGGACTCGTACAGATGCCAGCAAAACTTTGTTTACCTTCATTGTTACTTCGTTTTTTTTCTCAAAAACAAAGCAGTTTTTTTTTATTCTGGGTGGTAATTCGCCTCTCCGTGAAGGAATAATATGTTCGAAAATTTTGTCAACGTAAATAACGCAGTGAATTTGGTTGAATTATTGTCTAAATGAAAGAAAATCATTGCTACTATTAAAGTGTTACGCTTGTAGAATAATTGTTGTTTGGTACGCCAGTTATTTTTATATAAGTACAGTGAAGAGGAAAGACGACTGTCTTTAAAATGCACAAATCTACTACGACTGAGGTTAAGAAATTCCTAATTTAAAAACCTAAGTATAATAATATCATGTTCCAGCGGCGTAATAGGCTAGTTTCCTAAAAAAATCTAATTAGTCCGTCAGTTAGATTATCAAAAAATATTGAACCCGTATTTTTTCTTTTGTCAATTATATAAAAAATTATGAAGATATCGCCCGTTAAAGTTCCGCGTGACGTCACTTGCTTGCGACACTTTTGTAAGCAAGTGACGTCACGACTCACAAATTTTGACGCGCTTTATCTTTGTCATTTTTTGTTTGATTGACAAAAAAAAAATACGTGTCCATTATTTTTCGATAATCTAACTGACGGACTAAATATAATTATTATTTTTTTACCCAGGAAACTACCCTATTGCGTTTCTAACAGTAGGAATGGTTTTCATTTTGACAGTTCAACAACATTCATTGCGTTATTTACGTTGCTGACCAGACTTATATTTCGAACATATGAAGCAATGGATCAGCAATATCCTTAAAAAATATTATTATAAATAATAATTATATTATTATTATATTTTATTTTATATTTTTGATTGATAGTGTGCTACGTACTCGCAGTACGTAGCACACTATCAATCACAATCAGAATATTTTTTCTCGCGGGCAGTAATCGCCCCATTAGATAGGTACGTAAATATTTACTGTTTCGTCAATTTTAAACAATCAAATCAAGTGTAGGTATGCATTCTTCGGCATAGCATAAACAGCTTATAATGTTCCCACTGCTGGGACACAGGCCTTGTCTCTGTGAGAGGGAGTGGGCCGTTATCTACCACGCGGGCTCAATGCGGGTTGGTAGATGTTACATGTCTTCGAATTTTTGGTTCTATGACATGCCGGTTTCCTCACGATATTTTCCTTTACCGTTTTGAGAGCAGTGTTGATGAAATAATTTACACAAAGTAAAGCAACTGTCTGGGTTCGAACCCGCGACCTACAACTCGAAAGTCGCGGCCGTTACCACTGTGCCACCACTGCTCACTAGGTAACCTGCTTATAAATATTTACTTGAATGATTTTTTTTTCGTAGAATCAAAACGCATCACCTTAACTTAACCCGTCGGCTGCCAGCATCAGATACGGCATTGTTTCTTGTGGGCGACTGTAATATATATTTAATTGTAACGCCCTGCAACGCCCACTGGGTATTTAGTGCAGTTCGGAGGGAACAGAGGTGGTGTGGGCCGGTTTGGTGCTAAAGATTTTGGTATGAAGGTTTTATAGAATGGCTTCTTTGCTACATTTAGCAAGCTGGATTCAACGTCGATTCAGATGAAAACCAAGAACAACTATGTCAAGATACAAAATACACTTATCTTCAACAAAACACTCACCAGATGCTTTTAATTTCTACATTATTTATCACATTACGTATCGGCCGATTAAATTGTTTCTTCCGTCAACACACATGTTTCAAAGCCATAAATCACTTCACTGTCTCATGACGCTAGCGTCCAACGAAACTAAACTTATAAATCACATTCTAATCTTCTCTCGATGCAACATCTATGTTCCTCACTATGACTAAAAATATTATGAAAAAAACTTTCTTATTCGAAGTATAAATCTAGACGAAGCTTTCGGCGCCATTGTATATTTATTTTGTAGTGTTTGATACATTTTTGTTACGTATTTTTGTGGTGTAGTTACAATAAAGGGTAATAACATAATCATCTGCCTAGCTTTTTCCCAACTATGTTGGGGTCGGCTTCCAGTCTAAAGGGATGCAACTGAATACCAGTATTTTACATGAAGCGACTGCCTATCTGACCTCCACAAACCAGTCACTATAGGTAACACGATACCTCTTGGTAAGCGGACTTCTGACGTCTCGTAATGACTGTCAAAAATCCAAGAATGACCGCCGGGATCAACGGCTTAACGTGCTTTCCGAGGCACGGAGTGGACTAGGTATGTAAAGATGGTCACCTATCCACCGACCAACCGCGGCAAGCTTAGCTTAACCTGATCGAACCTTGCGGCTGTTATTACCTACTTAGGTACGAGCCCTGAGGTAAGGCAGATAAGACAGCGAAATAAACTTTTTTTTTCAAACAAAAATACACAACAGTCAACACCAAGATACTCATGCAGTCATTCTTGTTACCACTTTATAAATGAACCAAAAAAAAAACAACAAAAAACATTTTCCGAATAAAAACTTGTTTAGACCAAAATAAAAATATTGAAACGTTTGAAGTGCTAACATCTGCTCCACTCGTTTCTGCGACAACAGTTTTTCGGTATGTCCATTCCCACGTTTTCGATTCCTTTGCTAGCGGTGGGCAAGCGCAGTTTGGGGTTGAATAATTATTGGGATATTTAAAAAACTTGCATTAAATGTTTTTGTGTGAATTAAGTTTTTTAAGCAGTTAGTATTTTTGTGTTAGACGTTGAAGATACACCTGTCTATTGTCTTATTAAAGACACAAATACTAGGAAATAAGAACCTCCTTTGAAAGCAGTGGTGGCCCAGTGGAAATGGCAGTGAATTACGAGTTGTAGGTCGTAGGTTCGAACCCAGATAGGCGCTAAAGCGCTTAAAAAGAAAAATAATTTACACAAAGTAAACTTTGTGTAAATTACTACTTTGTGTGTGTATTTCGTCACCACTGCTCTCAAAATGGTGAAGGAGGGGGATCCGGGAGGAAACCGGCATGTCCTAGAACCAAAAATTTGGTGGATTACCTACGGCTCTCTCACAGAGAAGAGGCCTCGGAAAGCACGTTAAGCCGTTGGTCCCGGTTGTCATTCGTGGATCTTTGACAGTCATTACGGATCTTGAGTAGCCCGACAGTCTGACCATCAGTCTTACCAAGGGGTATCGTATTACCCAGTAACTGGGTCGTGGAGGTCAGATAAGTAGTCGCTTCATGTAAAATACTGGTATTCAGCTGCATCCGGTTAGACTGGAAGCCGACCCCAACATAGTTGGGAAAAGGCTAGGCAGATGATGACTTCTGTTATATGCGTCATCTCCGTAGTCACTCTCTTTCTTACCCATCATCTTTCACACAGTCCATCCATTCTAACCCATAGCTATCATGGTGGGCTAAAACACCAGTCTCCTCTTCAAATTCGTAGGTGATACATTAAATATAACTCTGCGCCATTTCTGACAAACGCGACGCCCAGGCAAAAACTAAAAATTGTTAGCCACTAAAACAGAATTTTAAAAGCGCCTAATTGGTCAAAACGATTTGTGTAGTGACAAAAATGACATGCCGACACGACCTCTGTTAGGAAACATACGGGAGAATAGTCTGTACCGGACTGTCTTTGTATCGAGCAAAACAAACGATGACGGGCCTCTATTTGCAAAAATAATGCCGATAAATAAATGTATTTGACTGAACTGTGATTTCCTGGTGATTTACAAATATTGCTAATAAATGTACTTGACTGAATCATGTCTGCCTGGTATAAGAATTGCGTAAATTAATAATTAGAGTAAGTCTCTTATATACATTTTTTTTACTGTTGAAACTACAACCATTCATGCTAAGACAATTTTTGCAATCTTTAGTAGACCGTAAGGCAAGCGGTGTTTTGTTGGGTGTGAAATCAGAGCCTTTTATTTTCTCCTGTTACAGAGGCCAGAGCTAGGCTATGTATCTACAAAGCTGATGTTAGCTGTTGCCTCTGTTTTCATTCACACCTACTTTTTGTACCCCGTTTGACCCGTTCAGAGAAAGTGTTTCAAAGAATTCTTTCTTCGTACACTTCTACACTCCATTACGAATGAAATCGAACTCGCATGCTTAGCTTATCTCGCAAATTTAATTGTCGATGCATTACACAGCTCTACAAAAAAAGATTTTTTTTTTGTTGCCCTGGATTTCTGTGAAAATTCTCATGTTTTCAAGTATCCAGATCAAGAATATATTTATGAAAGCACTGACTGTGCTCTTATTTTTATGATTTTCACAAATCTCAAAATTTGAACAATAATCAGCTTTTCGTTCATAAAAATTGATTTTATCAGTCATAATTTTAACAAAATTAAGAGCAATTCTTACAAAATCATTGATAGTTTCATGAATTGTGAGCATAAATATATCCAAAATCAGTCTTATATCCAGGGCAACAAAACCACTGTATACCAGTGTTATGTACCTGTATAGCTATTCACCACCATTCGATACGCCTCCGTGCCGAATCAAACATCAATCACATTTATCAAAAGAGTCTTCTAAAGGCAGTTCACGAATCCAAAACCCGAAAATGTTGACAGATTGAATCAAATAGGCGACCCCCATAATTCTTCTGACAGATTTTTGCTGTTGGGGGACAAGACAAATAGCGTGACATTTTAGATTCAACTACTGTCGTATGTGAATAGCTATGCCGATGTTTTAATAAAGATGTCTTTAAGAAGCTGTATCCAGACACATCCAAAATTATCTCTTATGATTTTCAAGCAGGCCCTCTCCAAATTACCTCCCGTATAACTCCACCACTTCAGAAAAATATCACGTCATTCGATAACATCTAGACATTTCTACAGATCGGCGTCTCATTATGATCTGCAAAAGGCAACATTGTTCTGCCTTGTTCCTCTTTTTACTGGCGTGAAGCTTCACTGAGAGTATTTTAGGCACGTTGTAACATGAGTTCCATTTTGAAGACTTGTGAGGAGAAGGAATGGGTGTAAATGGGTTTTTTTTGGGTTACTACATTCCTGGGTTATGCTTGATGACAGGTTTACTGGTTGCACTAAAAAATTCGTAATTTATATATTAATCCATTTATTTCAGGCATCAAGGCCCATATAAAACACATACAATAAAATATTATTATTACTTAAAAATACTATAAATACATACAACATTATAATTACACTAAAAACTAACTAAAGTACACGATGTGTCTGCGTCGTGTTTCGCTGACTGGTGTCATGTAGCCGGCCACGAAACCGGCGGTACACAACACCCTTCGGCCAGAACTCTTCTTTGAAGAACTTCTTTTTTTTTTTTTTTTATTTATTTATTAATAACCAACTTACATTAACGGTTTGCACCACACATACAAGTTATTAGTCAATATTAGTAATTATAGTTACACATGTCATACAATCATAAAAATTATAAAAAATTATAAAAATGAAGTTATCATAAAAATGGACAAATTTTGATGAAACAAAAATTTGTAAAAATTAGATAAAATAAGATAAAAATTAGACAAAATAAGGTAGAATTAGGTTAAATATAAATAGAATTATTAATAACAAGAAACTGTTTCATTTAATTAAACGACTCTTAGGAAATTGTACTGGGAGTGGCAATGGACTCCAGGTATCGAGTAGCAGTGTGCAGGAATTCCAGTTCAGTACTCGCGAAGACATCTGAGGACTCATCATATAACAGAATGTTGTTGATATGGGTGAGGGCTAGGTACTTCTCGAGATGATGTGTCGGAACAGGCGTTCGAATAAGTGTTGGAGATATTATGAGGCTCGTGGCTAAATGATAACAGCCGCCCGAGTCGATGGAAGGTTAAGCTATGCTTGCTGCGGTCGGTTTGTGGATGGGTGACCATCCATTATTTAAACCGAGACCCCTCCGTGCCGCAGAAAGCACGTTTAGCTGTTGGGCGTTGGTCCCGGCTGTCATTCGTAGATCTTTGACAGTCGTTAAAGGCCAAAAGTCTTTCTAAGAGGTATCGTGTTACCCAGTGACTGGGTTGTGGAGGTTAATATATAGGCAGTTGTTCCATGTAAAATATTGGTATTCAGTTCAATTTCCACTAACAATCACGTCACAAAAAAAAAATCAACTCCGAACAGTGGTTCCAGGGATTTGCGCGTTCAATCAAACAAACTCTACTGCTTTATTATTAGTATATAGATATTTAACTAACATTTTATTGGTTTCGCATGACGACGGAAAGCAAATTTGTAGAATAAAAACGTTCCTAAGCTTAAAAGCTTTGAAGAACGTTAAATAAAAGCATAGCAACAGTTCTTTTTTCCTGAAAATTCAGATGCGGAAAATAAGTAGAAAATAATTACTTACCTCAACCTTAAACATGAATATTTATGTAAAATACGTATTTTCCTTTATATAATAACATGTATGTGGATATAGAAGATAGATAGATATTTCATGATACTCGTAGTAGACAGGATGTCTAGAATGGTACTCGTATACAATATAAAGTAGAGTATAAAATATCCCACTAAAGGTAACTGAATGTAAATAGTGAGTATATTGAGTGGCTTGTCAAACCTCATAGTGACGTGGGTTAGTGCGCTATCTGATAAGAGAGGCAGACGAGCGGATGTATAGCGGTTGTGAAGCGTTTGTTGAGCGTTTTTTTTTAATATGTATCTTTTCTTTCACTGTTCATCATCTGCCTAGCCTTTTCCCAACTATGCTTGGGTCAGTTTCCAGTCTAACCGGATGCAGCTGAATACCAGTATTTTACATGGAGCGACTGCCTATCTAACCTCCACAACCTAGTTACTGGGTAATACGATACCGCTTGGTAAGACTGGTTGTCAGACTTTCGGGCTTCTGACTACCCGTAACAACTGTCAAAGATCCACAAATGATAGCCGGGACCAACGGGGTAGGATGGTCACCCATCCACAGACCAACCGCGGCAAGCGTAGCTTAACCTGATCGATCAACCTGTGTGGCTGTTGTTATTTAGGCACGGGCGGGTTTCTGAGGTAGAATTGCAAATTTTACAAATACCCATTACAGATACCCATAAGTGTCTCTGATAAAGTTGCTGTAATCTTGCATTCTTAATACACTGATCATCATCGTAGATATTATACTCGTAGCGACAGTGATGAATGATGATATTACGTTGCAGTAACTTTACAAGCCTTGATCAAAAGACCCTCACCAAAAGAATACTTTTTTTAGAAACTATATTTTAACCGTGATTTCTCAAACATTGGAGCTTCAAAATCTCGACCCTTCAATCTTTCTGTGCTAATCTCAAAATAAATACTTTTTTTTTCATTTTCTTACGAGTTGAGGGTATATTTTACATCTATTCACCCGAACAATCCGTGTGGTGAAAGAAGTCCATGAAAGACTGGAAATTTTTTCGTGTTCTTTAAGTGAATTTGCAAGAGTTTTATTAAATGTAAATAGGTATGTAAGTTAAAAAGTTAGGTATATTATTTGTTGTTAGGTATGCAAGCTTTGATAAGTTCATTTTATATTGATAGCTACACTGTCGCATTAGTGTAAGGCCAATAATGATAGTAGTAAGGATGATAAATAAATAAACATTCAAGCGTGCACCATCGTCGACTGCATCTTCACTTACCATCGATTGAGCTGGTGGCCAAACGTACGTACGTACGTATAAAAACATACGTAAAAAAAAGACGCCCGTCTGCACCGCGCAACCCAAAAGATATAGTCAAAACATGTCCAGTAAAGTAATTCGGAGGCTCGGACACTTATTAGTGGTGTTTTTTGTTGATCGTTATACATTAGCTGTCACTCTGATCTAATGATACAGATAAGAATGAAAAGAAGGTTCATTCCACACTATAACTTTTTCCAGCAGCTTCGTTCGCGTGGAAGTCATAAGATTTATGTACCTATATACTAATATTTTATTTTATTTTATCAGGGAAAACAAACAATTATATTACATTTTGTCTCACATCTAAATATACAATAATGTGGGTTATCGTACAATCAACAACGTCTCCACATATTACTAAAAGTATTAACTTACTTACCTATAGTATGGAAGAAAGGTAGGGCTTATTTTATTATTATACTTAATTATTAGGTTATATAGTGCATTAACTAATTCTTTTTTAAATACATTATGAGCTAACGTAAATATGTCTATTTTAACAAAAATGTTGGTTATTATCTTCTATATCAGTGGTTCTCAAACTTTTTTGGTGACGGAACCCTTTTGGGAAGCAAAATACTTGATGGAACCCTACAATAAAACAATAGTTTTTAAAAGTGTATTCTTTATTAATAAGCATAATAAAATTACAATGTAACAGTTACTAATTATTACTTACTTTACCACATGGCAAGTACAATAATAGAAGATATTAAAAAAGAAAAAAATCTAACTAATGGGAGGTATGAAACTGTTTTTTATTTTTCATCAATTGGTTGATATCAGGTTTGATAGAAGACAGTTGAAGTCTCATATCAGGTTCGGCGTCCAGTCTATTGCGATATTTTGTTTTCGTGGCTGCATAGGTTGAGAATCCTGTTTCGCACAAATATGTTGTTGGGAACGGGAGAAGAATATTCAGAGCCATTTTGCCAAGCATTGGATATTCATCACGGATTCTGCACCAAAAATCGTTGAGAGGCGTCGTTTTGAACAGTGACTCCATACTTGTGTCTGATGACATTTCTAAAAGAGATTCATATATCTCGTTTGACATACTTTCGGGCTTTTCCAAGTTAGGTAAAAAAGGATTATGAATCCATGAATTCAGTTTCATTTTTGTATTCTGTTCTTCGGGAAAATACTTTTCAAAAGATGCGCGCATCGATCTGAGATATTGGACCAATTCTCCAAACACATCATTTTGAAACATTTCTGAGTCGTTATCGCTAACAAACTCACTGAGTGACGTAAAGCTTTCTATTTCTTTCTTACCAACGCAAATAATCCAAAAATCTAATTTTCTTTTGAAGGCAGTTATTTTGTTATAGGCCTGAAACACTGTTGTCTGTTTACCTTGCAATGATAAATTCAATTCGTTCAGTTTTTGAAAGATATCCGCCATAAAAGACAATCGGAACAACCAAGTTTTATCATACAAACGGTCCTTCAAATTAAAAGAAGTATCTGCTGAAAGAAACATTTGTAACTCGGCTCTAAGTTCAAATAGCCTTGTTAAAGTTTTACCTCGAGACAGCCATCGCACTTCTGTATGGAGCAGCAGTGTTTTATGTTTGCTGCCATAATCTTCACACAATAATGAGAACAATCGGGATTGTAGTGGTCGTGATTTGATAAAATTAATTATTTTTACCGCTTCATCCATAACTAATTTTAGATTTGACGGCATTTGCTTCATCGCAAGTGCTTGTCTATGCAGAATACAATGGCTGGAACTACAATTAGGCGCTTTATTTTTTATTCGTGACACTGCTCCTGCTGTTTTACCTGTCATCGCCTTGGCCCCATCTGTACAAATGTCAATGCAATTGTTCCAACTGATATTATTTTCTTCAAAAAATATATTTATTTTATTAAAAATTTCTTCCCCGGTAGTGTTTGTGAGCAGCGGTGAACACATAAGCATGTCTTCTTTAAAAGAACTTTCATATGGATATCTCACGATAACCAGCAAGATAGCCAAACCAGCGACATCAGTTGACTCGTCCATTTGCAAGGCGAATCGTGTTTTTTGTAGACGTGTAACTAGTTCTTGTTTGACGTAGCTTGCCAGATCATGGATTCGCCGTGAAACAGTATCGTTTGATAGCGGCACAGTAGAAAGATGCTTTGCAGATTTTTCATCGAGCATACATTTTGTTATGTCTAATACACATGGCTTTATTAAATTCTCAGCGATAGTGTGCGCTTCACCTGCTTGTGCAATGCGATAGCTAACTAAATATGATGCCTCCGTGGCCTTTTCGTTGATAGTTTGTGTTACATGCATCATATTTTTTTGACTTTCCAATAACTGATCTTTTTTACGAACAAAAAATTCTTTATTCTTGTCTTTAGACTCGGGGTGCACAGTTTCTAAATGTCGCCGCAATTTGGCAGGTGCCATGGAACTATTAGGAAGCAGTTTACTACATAGCATGCAGAGAGGTGAGCCGTTGGAATCAACAAATCCGAAACTGATATATGATTCATCATACTTCCTTTTTTTCGTCTTTGAAACCGTCGAGCTTGACGTCGCGGCATCATCGTCTGGATCGGTGATTGCTATATTCTCCGTGCGTACTGCTTTTGAACATTCAGCGTCATTAGAAGATGTTGTTGCAACACGTTTAACACCTTTAAGCCAACGTTCCATTCTTCTTTATTTATAATGTTACACGTCAGGATAGTGGGGTCTAAATAATGCACAATCGTTACTGCGTATAAGAGACTAAGTTTAGTACAATGAAGAAATGTATAAAACTGAGACAACGAATACAGCAGGCAGTAGAACAATGAACACTAGTTTCTCGCTAGCAAGCTTATAAGTAGGTAGGCAGGAACTTATCGCTCCGAACGCTAATTGTCAACTGACTGACGAGGCGCGACACGCGATCGCCGCTTTTATACTTAGTCCTAGACTCGATCTCGAATATTCTCGAAAATACTCGAGTCGGCGCCTTTGATAAACAAAAAGCAAAAATAAAAAGAGAAATATAAAAATTACGTTGTAAACAATCTCGACTTTATTTTTTTAAGTTAGAGTCGAAAGTCGCTTGTTGACAACTATAGCGTCTAATACAGAGGCGGCTTTTATCAAAGGGACTGCGCGCTCACAAGTATACCTACAAGTATACATGTTGATACCAAAGTTATGAGATATTGTACCAGTTATTGTAACACATGTTTATACAAATACAAATAAATAAATAAATATACATACGCGCGGCCGCGGTGTCAAAACGTTCGACCAGAGAGAGGTGTTTTGATTTTTTTTCTAAATTCTTGAGGAACCCCTACAGAGGTATCGCGGAACCCTAGGGTTCCGCGGAACACACTTAGAGTATAGCTGTTCTATATATATAAAATTCAAAGTCCTGACTGACTGACTGAGACATCAACGCACAGCCTAAACCGCTGGTCCTAGAGACATGAAATTTGGAGGGTGTATTCTTTGTGAAGAGTAGGTATCCACTAAGAAAGGGTTTTTCGAAATTCCACCCCTAAGAGGGTGAAATGGGAGGATTTTGTTTGTATGAAAAATCTTATTCCTTGAGTTAATAAACTTGAAACTTGGCACTACTACTCATCTAAGTAAATTATGAAGTTGGGCATTTTTTGTTTTTATAAACTACCCCCTAAAAGAGGATTGGGGGGTTTCAAAGTTTGTATGGAAGAATTTTAGCGCGCAGTCCGATTTAATCGAAACTCAGTATTTATACCTAAAATTGAAAGAGAAGAATAATGTGTATCAGAGTTTTTCGAAAATCTACCCCTGACGGCCTGAAAAGGGGTAGCCAATTTTACAGGGGAGGATTTTACAGCGTGGCTTGATTAACTCGAAAATTGATATAAATAATCTTTGAGTCAAGTTATGAACACATCCCAAATGATTTTTCAAAATTCCACCCCTGTGGTGGTGAAAAGCGGGGATACAGTTTATTATGAAAAATCTTATTCGTTAGGTTAATAATCTTGAAAATTGGCATGAATACTTGCCTAAGTAAGCAATAAAGTTTATCATTATTAGTTTTTCAAAACTACCCCTCAAAGGGGCTATGGGGGTGTTAAAGTTTGTGTGGAAGAATTTGAACGCGCGGTCCGATTAATTCGAAACTCAGTGTGTGTGTACTTAAGACTAAAAATAAATAATAACACGTATGAGGGTTTTTCAAAAATCTACCCCTAACGGGGTGAAAAGGGGTAGTTAATTTTACAGGGGAGGATTATAATAAGTGGCTTGATTAATTATAAAATTGGTATAAATAATCTTTGAGTCAAGTTATGAATTTTCATGAATATCCTAAAATTCCACCCCTGTGGGGGTGAAAAGCGGGGTACAGTTATATGAAAAATCTTATTAATTTAGTTAATAAACTTGAAACTTGGCAACAATACTTGCCTAAGTAAGTAATAAAGTTTATCATTATAAGTTTTTCAAACTACCCCTCAAAGGGGGATACAGGGGTGTTGAAGTTTGTGTGGAAGAAATTGAATGCGCGGTCCGATTATCTCGAAACTCGGTATTGATGCTTTCAACAGAAAATAATTAATAATAAGTTTGTAAAGTTGTCGAAAATTGACCCCTGACGGGGCAAAAAGGGGTCATTCGGTTTTTAGGGGAGGATTTGAACTTGAAACTGTATGTTACCTACATTTTCACGCCTAAACCACTGAACTTCTGATTTGGCAAAGAGACAGATGGCATCCTGGGGAAGCACATACTTTTTATCCTGGTAGCACGTTCCCGTGGGATAACTTCCGACATCCACGCGGGCGAAGCCGCGGGCAGAAGCTAGTACATTATATTTTGGGTAATCTGTGAAGAGGCGCGCGTTGACCCGCATTTGTACAGACGCCAGCAGGTCAAGCTACCCGCAACTGTCAAATTTTCCCAATCAACCTTGAACCTTAATGCTTTAGCGATAAAGTTGCAAATCCATTAAAGAAATTTGACAGATTGTAGTAGCTTGATGTGCTGGCGTCTGTACGACTAGAGGTCGTAGCAAAGAATGGGTAAGCGCACGCCTCTCGCCTTATTACAGTTCTGGGCACGATATAAAATATATTATTCACAAGGCAAAGCAGGGCAATCAAACTAGTCCATCATCTGTCCACGGAGCACCATGGTTTGGAGAAGAAGATACTAAAATACACACACACCGCACATTTTTACACACACACACACACCCCCACAAAAACACCCCCACAAACACACACACACACACCCACATTCCCACATTTATTTTTCCCACATTTTTTATAAAAATCCCTCGGCCCCCTACCCACCGCGTCGTGTCGCATCGCCCGCCCGCGTTATGTCGTTCGTTGTCGCTTGGCGCTCTTTTTACCTTTTTTTTTCTTTTTGGTCGTTTCCTATGGGTCGTAGCGTGTTGTTAAATAAAGCCCAAAGAATAATTGTGCTATCAAATACATAAAGTTCTTTTTTCCAACAAACTCCTTAGCTTTATTATTTTAGTATAAATGGCCGTTTGTTTAGAACTTGCGTCATTGACTTTATTTGTCACAGTAACTCTAAAGTAAAGGAGGATGGCGAGTTTGGACCCACATTATATATAAATTAACTAAGTGTCGTTCACTTGCAAGTTCATATTTACTATAATTAAGAGTTTGTAAGAGGATTATATAAAAAATATTGAGTCACTATGTGATGGGAATTAAAAGTTAGAAAAGATTTTTATTTAGGCATAAAAATAAGCCATCATGCAGTTATTAAACGCACCGTGTTTCATATTATTACATTCCAACCTACTCTTTCATTACCTACATGATTTACGTTCTTACACTTGTTTACGCTTATCATTTTTTTTTTAAACAAAACTTGTGAAATATGAGAAAAACGTACAAAAGTTAATATTAAAAATGCATTTACATTTTTATACAAAAATGTACAATATTATAATTATTACGATTATTTGTGATAACGAACCTAGAATTGAACGTTATGCTGTCAATTGGAGTTGGCTGTCAGTGTCAAAACAATTAGTGTTATTATTATTACATTGTTTGTTTTCAACGGCTAACGTACGATATCTATTATTTTCTATGCGATTGGCTTTACAACCTTTGGTTCAGAGATGGGTTTATCCGCGTGGTGTAAGTATACCTATAAATAAATTGGTACTTATGCTCATTTCCTTCAGTAGCATGGTCTTGTTTCCGTTTGATTGCAAGGCTCGCAATCTATTACATGGAACTTAAAAGTATAACCGTCACCCACAGCATGTTATGAAATCGTCACATTCTTGATTTTGTACCACTGACATGATTATAACATTAACTTGGTATTTGAAAACTCTAAAACCATGGTCATAATTATTTTTAGATGACTGGAGACGACTTTATTTGTCATTCCTGTTGGGAGTTGATAAATCATAACACAAATGACGATCCTGAACATAACACCCGACAGCAACTTGGCCATCGTAATGTGTGTGCTGGGTGTGGATGATCCATTTTGAGAATCAGGAGCAGACTGGTCCTCAGACCAGAGATGTCTGAAAGAGAAGTCCAAATAGGAAATGTTGTGTCTGAATAGATAAGACCGCACCTAAGACCGGAACTAATAGCTCTGGGTACATATCAAATAAAGCAAGCAAAATCATATGTCGGGGAGCACCTTAGAGCCCACGGATTGTACGCTTTAGAAGTTTGCCGAGACAACACACCTCTAGAAGGGATATTTAATAACAGTCAACCATTTATTATACGTGGCAGAATTAAATCTCGGCATATAGCAAGTACCTAAGTCCTATTTTAAATACATTGCAGTTGATAGAAGGCTGGAGGGGCAAAGTGCCATATTAGGATATTATTGCCACTGTCCCGTAGGGACACGGACAGTAGGCTGTTGCTCTCATATAATGAGCATATTGTGGTACATGGGTTATGCCAGACACCAACGCTATGTTGAGACAGCTTAAAAGACAGCTATGTTGCTGCACCAGCTTCGTTCTTAGATAATCTTTTAATTAGATAAAAGGAACAGTAACAAGATAGAATGAATATGCAATTACTGTATCAGTCTTAAAAATCATCATCCTCCTGCCCTTATCCTATTTTTTATCACAACCTGTATTTTATAATCATAAACGAAATAAAAGATTTTCTTAATATGTATTGTTTTATTCAACAAACCTCTTGTTTAAAAGTCCAAGTTCATAATAGTCTATAAAATCGCGTCTTTGCTAAATTGCTTTTTCATGAAGGGAGATCTATGTTTGTGATTTATGTAGGATGGCTAGATATTTATTCCTAGTAGGTACCTACATTTCGTTTTCGACTGGTTCATTGGTCTAGTAATCGTAAGCACGACTGCTGAACGTGGGGTCCTGGGTTCGATTCCCAAGACAGGCAAGTTGAAATTCTCTGTATCATCCCGAAGTCTGAATATGTGCTCGGTTAGTGACAGTTGGCTCACCCCCCTTTTATCAATCAATCATTTAGGTAACTGGCAAAACGTGCGACCCGACTTTAGAAAGAATCTCAGTCGCAACTAGACACGTCGCGCCAATGGGAGCATTAAAACTACATAATCTGCTAGATATTTGCGCTTCTTTCAGCTTAGTTCTTTGCAAGTAATAATTATAGTTTCATCCTAATATCAGTCTAGTCTATGCTTACAGTATTCATTTCATATCTCGTTTTGACTAAGTCACTATAGTTCCTAGCTCCCAGACGTATTACGAGACGTTTTATTTTGAGTAGGCACCTAGGTAAGTAACCTATATTTGGCAAGAGAGATAGTAGTGTTGGTAAATATTTATAATTATTCTGTTTGATCACGTTTTTGAAACTACATAATACATAAAAAAGATACCTACCTATTGTATTGTATTAAATAAGCACTATTAGATTCGTTTTAGGTTATAATCTTTTACATTGCATATCTTTTTTCTCCCAGCCTCTACGATTTACTGCCCATTTGCTTTTTTGCTACTTTTATATAGTTCTACAACTAGTTATAAGTTTCCATACTGTACGATACTCCTAACTGTGGGTCCCATTGTACATGCAACCTCGCCATCCTCCTTTTTAAAACTAAAAAAAAGATTTTTTAAGGTTAAGTAAAGCCAGGAAAATTAATTGTTTATTAAAATTACTACCATCTTAAATTGTCCGTAATTTCAAATCGCAACTGTCATTCATTTGACAGTTGTATGAAATGCCTATAACACGGTTAAGTATTAGCGTAGCGTGTCATTTGATAAACGATTAATTTTCCTGACTGTACCTATGCCATACCATAAGGAAATGTTTGGTAAGACAAATCGTTATCCAAAACGTCTCTAGTCTTACTTTGCCTTTTTTGTTATGCCGAATTACTTATAGAAATTTTGTTTTGAAAGAATGAGAAAATGAAATAGCCAGATTTTGAAGACATGTAACCACGGGTATTTGATATAATATTGCACCCTGTAACTTATTTTCTTATCTGTGGCGTTCTTAGTTCCACTTTTCACCACTAAGACACAAAAGATGGCGCTGCAATCGAAAGCTTAACTGACAAACGTCAAGACTGGAGCTTCTGACATTTCTGTTCGATGACATCTGTCACTCTGTTTCTAAAAGTATATTAATGAGTCCTCACAAACGGCAGTTGTTTTAATTTCTTACTGATCACTTGCTTGACATTGTTGTACAAGAATGTTGGACTTATCTGATGGACTGACAGTCCGGCTTGACATCATTGTTAAGTACTCATAAGGATGTGTGTGTTATAGAAGGTATAGGATTGTCTATGATTTGATGCTAGACCAGTGATAAAACTTCTTCTGAATCCTGTATCTTGCCTCAGGCAATACCAGTTTTTTTTTGTAGTATCTATGCCCAGCTAAAACTGCAAAACATTTGACGAAGAGACTCCCTGTGCCTGAGGAAGCACGATAAGCCGTTTGTCCCGACTGTCATTCATGGATCTTTGACAGTCGGTACGGGTCTTTAAAAGCTCGAAAGTTGGCCAACAAGTCATACAAACGAATCGTGTTACCCAGTAACTGGGTTGTGGAGGTCGGATAGGCAGTCGCTTCATGTAAAATACTGGTATTCAGCCGCATCCGTTTAGACTGGAAGCCGACCCCAACATAGTTGGGAAAAGGTTAGGCAGATGATGAAGAGATGTTACATAGAAAATTAAAGATGTTCATTAAAATAACCTTTAACCCATTCCCTGTCCCATGAATCACATATTATTCAGGTTGATTGTTTAACTATTGTGTACACTTCGTGGTCAGTGAAAGTGATAAGTACAGTACCTAATATTAAACCATCCCTACTCAAATATAATATACTAGCACTAGCTACTTCGAAACTGTAGCCAAAGTTATTGTGACAAAAAACACTTGCATACAAGTCCTAAAACTGCGATCACAGATAACACCTTCCAATCCAATAGCACAACAACGCCGACAGTTTTCTTCGACAGTCTTTTACAAAAAAAAAACTAAACACATTTGAAATTCGAAACAATCGGCGCTGTCAAACACTCAGACAGACGAACAGACAAAAAAAAAACAAGATACAGAAGCGCATGCGACTCTAAAAAGTTAAAATACAAAAAAATATAACACCATTGTTTCACGGCGAATAGAAAAATGTTAAAATATAAGAAAGAAATAAGAATGGCGAGGACAGAACTTGATGTATAATAAATAGAGAATATTTTACTAAATTATCATTATTTCTTTTGATCTAGCGTCTGCAGAGTCGTCTCCGTTGAGGGACCGAATCCGATATAGTGTGATCCGACAGAGAACTAAATTTGTCGACATAGCCCACAGAATAAGCAAGCTGAAGCGGCAATGGGCTGGCCATACAGGGTTATAATAATATCCCTGGACATTTCACACAGCGCCATTAGTCCCAAGCTAAGCAACCTAATGCTTGTGTTATGGTAACAAGATGGCTGATAAACTACTTAGATACATTTTTTTTTTGTAAATACATACATACCTATTATAGATAGAAAAACACCCAGACTCGGAACAAATACATGTAGGTCATACAAATATTTGTTCCGTGCGGGAATCGAACCCGCGACACGCAGCGCAGCAGTCAATCGCTTAACCACTGCGCCAACCGTGCCGCGAATTTATCAACTGCCCCATAGAAACCTTCAATACCTACTCGGCCTAAACGTATGGGACGGCTGAATTTTTATTCGCGATTACGATATTGGTGCCATGGAGAAAATTGTTCAGTCTGATGGTCAGTACCACACCCTTCAATTTGGCTGGTCTTTGGAAATCAACCCTGTATATGTCGTAGAACGGATGACCGACGAGTTCTTGAATGGAGACTGTGAATTGGGAAACGCAAGGTAGGGCACCCTTTTTTTTTTTTTTTTTTGAGGATGGGAAATCATCAAATGACCTCTCCCGCTCTGGGTGGAGCGGAAGGGAGTGTCAGACTCTTACTGACTAAAACCCACCCGTTCCTTCCTTAGCCCTTTCTGTTCCAGGGCAGCGGTAACCCTTTCGGACGCTCCCGCCACCCCGGCAGGCTTCGGCCCTATCGGGCCCCGTCCTCTGCTGACATCTCTTTGAGGCGCGCGTGGAACACAACGCGCCGTCGGGCACGGAAGGTAGGGCACCCTTAGGCTACATGGAGCTATGAACTTCGCAGGGTGGCTGGTAGTAATTTGATCAGAGTAGCCGAGAATCGAGCTAAATGGCGTGCAATTTATATTTAATATATTATTAAATATATTATTATTAAACAATTATTATTCCGGTTAGACTGGAAGCCGACCCCAACATAGTTGGGAAAAGGCTAGGCAGATGATGATTATTATTAAACAGGGTACGACTTCCAAGATTCCCGTTTCGATTTAAGAATTTCCGAAAACGGAACATTTATTAAAAACTGACTGACAAACATGTCTGCTTGTCTAATAGAATTTAGTCGTGAAACTACGAGTACCATTAATCATATCACATCTATTAGCGTATTTAACTTAACATAATATATTTAGACCAGACACTGACATCCGGCGTTAGATATTCTTAGTTTTAGTTACTAGTAGACAGAAAGAGAGTAGTGAGGGTCTAGCGGTATTGTTACTAGTAGACAGAAAGAGAGCAGTGAGGGTCTAGCGGTATTATTACTAGTAGACAGAAAGAGAGCCGTGAGGGTCTAGCGGTATTGTTACTAGTAGACAGAAAGAGAGCCGTGAGGGTCTAGCGGTATTGTTACTAGTAGACAGAAAGAGAGCAGTGAGGGTCTAGCGGTATTGTTACTAGTAGACAGAAAGAGAGCAGTGAGGGTCTAGCGGTATTGTTACTAGTAGACAGAAAGAGAGCAGTGAGGGTCTAGCGGTATTGTTACTAGTAGACAGAAAGAGAGCAGTGAGGGTCTAGCGGTATTGTTACTAGTAGACAGATAGAGAGCAGTGAGGGTCTAGCGGTATTGTTACTAGTAGACAGAAAGAGAGCAGTGAGGGTCTAGCGGTATTGTTACTAGTAGACAGATAGAGAGCAGTGAGGGTCTAGCGGTATTGTTACTAGTAGACAGAAAGAGAGCAGTGAGGGTCTAGCGGTATTGGCCCCGACTAACTAATTGTAGGTCGTAAGTTCGAAGCCAAGCTGGCGCTTTACTTTGTGTAAATAATTTCATCACCACTGCTCTCAAAACGGTGAAGGAAAACATCGTGAGGAAACCGACATGTCTTAGAACCGAAAATTCGAAGACATGTGACATCTACCAGCCAGCGCTGGGCCCGCGTGGTAGATTACAGCCCTCTCACAGAGAGTAGGCCTGTGTGCCAGCAATGGGAACATTATAGGTTGATTGTAGTTAGAAATGAGCTCAAATTGTTAACTTTTTAAATGGCGTCTGGTCTTTCTTTTTCTGCTTCATGTTGATGGCATGACAGATTAACAAATGTTAGTCAAGTACTTTGGTGACATCCACGGCGTCTTGTATTATTACCATTTCGAAAATTTTAAAAGTTCCGATAAAAACCTGACCTTGGCGAGCACTATCGGATAATTATGTTACTATTGATTTTTTTTATTTTTTCAGTAATGTTTTAACTTTTTCCACACGCCTGCAATGCGCGAAAGGTTTGGCAGATGTTTATCTTATTGTGAACCCATATTTCGCCAGTAATTACGTTTATGTCCCATTTATTTGGGGGCATTTAACTTTCGCATCGCATCGCAACGCATCCTTACGGGGATTTTGAAAGCAAAACTTTCAAAATCCCCGTAAGGATGCGTTAAGGTAGCCCGAAATTCAGTTTTTTTGCAACTTGCAGGTCAGTGTCAGGTTATATCTTTACGGAATTATAATCATCATAAAACTCTCTTAGTTCATATAATCCTATTGATTGGTATTTCATGACCGCCCATTCATGGCGTTGAAAAAAAGAAAGCAAAATACATTTATTTAGCACAAACTAAAATACACACAATACACCAGATACATAGATACACCAGAGGGGCAATTCTCGTAATTTTAAGCACGTTCACAATCTGATCTCAGTCTCAATCTGTCAAAAATACCTCTAATTTCCCTACGTTTTGACAAGTTTTTGACATTTGTTTGTCGCCGAGATGACACTGCAACTAGATTTTGACGTTTTAAATTACGAGAATTGGCCTCCAGATAGCAACAAATAAATGCCAAATAGAAAGTGTAAAGTCCGCATGTAAGAAAATAGCAGGAAAGTGTGCCTCACAGCTGCACCAAAAAGGCCCAGTTCAGCAAAAATGCCACACAACTAGTGCCTGACGCTGGTTTTCAACTGGACCTGATGTGTGAGGTAACGGATGTAAATCAGTTTCGTATCGTTGCTTAACCTTGAAGATCAATCCTTGCGGCTGCTACAATTTAGCCACAAGCCCCTCCGTACATAACCTCTAAAAAACATTTACATTCTAAAAAAAGTATTTTCCCGAGTAATGGCGCATGGCACAGTTATAACCGTGAAATTGACACGTCAATCATTAAGCTATAATAAAAACAAATGACGAGCAATATAAACAGAAGCTGTTATAATTAAACCAACAGGAAATGTAAGGCAGACGGCGAGGCACATCTGTGGTAGCGTTTATTTATGTAAGGAAAACTAGCTACGGCACGCGAGTTTGCTTCGAAATTGGTTCTGAGAGTAAAATACTGCGTCGCTGGTCTAGGTGGTCGTGAGCTCTTGGGTTCGATTCCAGCAGTGCGATTCTGTAACCATTTCACCGTGAAAACTTAGGTGAATTGAGTGATTGACACTATTGACAGCTCACTCTAAGCTCACTTCACCTAACTTTTCACGGTGAGATTTCTACAGAATCGATCGGCTGTTATTGAGTTTTTTATCTGGAATTTCTCTAAAATTATCTAAAGGCACTTTTTAAAAATAACATTTTTTTTTTTTTTTTGGATATCATCATCATTGTATAATTTTTTTTCTCCTTTGCTCTATCACACGCTGTCTACATCTCTGTATCTATTGTCCTATCTAAGGTATGCTGGAAGAGATTTCTTATGAAATAAGCATCACCTCTGTACCTATTTTTCTGTTCTGTTTTTCATTGTCTATTTTTATATTATGTACATAAATGGTAAAATAAATAAATAATTTCAGCCGAAAGACGTCCAGTGCTGGACATAGGCCGCACCGCCACTCCGACCAGTTCTGTACTTCCCGAATCCAGCAGATTCCTGCAGCCTTCATAATTCACATTGGATATAAGTAAGTACTAAAAAAAACAACCGACTTCCATAAAAACACTACAAAGTGAAAAAGTTTTTATTTTTCACTTTTTTGTTGTGATATTTTTTTTGATTTTTCAAAAACCGCTTGTCCAATTTTGATAAAAATTTTATGGGATCATTTAGGAAGTATACCCTTTCCAACAAAAAAATATTTTTTCAAATTGGTTGGCAAGCGACGGAGTTATGTGCGAACAAACATAAAAAAAAAAAATACAAACATCCGAATTGAGAACCTCCTCCTTTTTTTAGAAGTCGGTTAAAAATCAATGATGGCCCAGTGGACGCGGCCGCTATTTGTGAGTTGTAGGTCGTAGGTTGGAACCCAGCAAGGCTCTTTGCTTTGTGTAAATTATCCCATCACCACAGCTCTCATGAAGGTGAAGGAAAACATCGTGACGAATCAGGCATGTCCTAGAACCAAAAATTCGAAGGCATGTGAAATCTACCAATCTGCACTGGGAACGCGTGGTGGATTACGGCCCATTCCGTCTCACAGAGAGGAGGCTTGTGCCCCAGCAGTGGGAACATTCATCTGTCTAGCCTTTTCCCAACTATGTTGGGGTCGGCTTCCAGTCTAACCGGCTGCAGCTGAATATCAGTATTTTACATGGAGCGACTGCCTATTTGACTTCCACAACGCAGTTTCTGGGTAACACGAGGTTTACTTACCCCGTGGTAAGAATGGTAGTCAGACTCGGTCTTGTGACGACCCGTAACGACTGTCAAAGATCTACAAATGACAGCCGAGACCAACTGCTTATCGTACTTTCCAAGATATGGAGGTTTTATGTTTTCTATAACGGACGCTTTTAACGTGCACGTCTTTTCTACATCGTTCTCACATGGTTAATTTCAACACGAATGATGTAATCAAATATTTTGTAAGAATTTTATGATTTAAAAGAGTGTCCATGGAGTTTCTTGCCCGTTCTTCTCCATAGGTACCTACGCTTTGGAATGGGCAACTAGCTTCATCTTTCTGACTGACCGACCCTTTGACAATTCAAAAGTGCCTGTAATTGGTTTAGTTGAATTAAATGATTTGAGTTTGAGTTTGGAGGGGTCTCGGTGTGTAATTGATGGTCACCCATCCACGGACCAACCTCGGCAAGCTTTGCTTAACCTTGAAGATCGACCCGTATTATTTGGCCACGAGCCACTTCGGATATAAGTACCTACAATCTCTTAAAAGAAAGGCAGATTATCCTTTCTGTCGACCCCAACGAATCAAAAACTTTTAACACACATCCTGACAAAAAAAACAGTTCACCATCGAGTCCCTTATTAGGTCTACATTCAAAACGTGTAAGTCATTTTTTTCTCTTTTTTTGATTAAAAAATATAATTCGCGTCGCATTCTAAAAGAGTGTTTGTTAAAAATAAAAGTAGGGTGAGATAGTGTGATGTGAGTTAGTGTGAGTTGAGTCCTTTGTGTTTGAAGGTAGCTGCGTATTTTTAGAATTTAATGTCGATATTTCTTTTTGAGTTGTTGAGTTTGTTTTGTTAAGACGAGGCCGCAAGGTGAATTCTAAAAAGGTTTTAGGTTTCTATTTATAAACTTCATTGAGACAGATTTAAAAACGTTTTTGCGAATCTTATCTTAAACTGTTTTATTTAAAAAATTACATAACATATCATCACGCCTAGTTCCTCCAAAGGGTTGGGCAGAGATGTACCAATAGTAAATCCACGTTAATTAGCCATTTATGTTTAAGTCCCTTAAAATGTGGGCGAGCCTAATTGCCATCACAAATTCAGACTCCAGGCTGCTTCTCCTAAGTTACAGATAGAAACTATTTTAAAGTGACGATTCGCCCGTTATAGGCGAGTAAATTCGTGCGAATGGACTAATAAGTGAATTATATAAATAAACAAATATTTGTATTTACAAAATCTTTCGACGACATGGTTGGCGCAGAGGCTGAGCTATCGACTGCTGCGCTGCGTGTCGCGGATTCGATTCCCGCACGGAACAAATATTTGTATTGCCTACAGGTATTTGTTCCGGGTCTGACTGTTTGTGTATGTGAGTTTAAATGTTTGTTAACGCACCCACGATACAGGAGTAATTCCAAGTGTGGGGCAACGTTTTTAAAAAATAAAAATTAATCCAATAACACTTTGCCAGATCTGGGAATCGAACCCAAGAATTCATGTTTAGCAGTAGTGCTTGCGACAACTAGAGCCACGGGCCAGTTTCTACATGACTGTTATCACCAGGAAACAAAATTGCCCAAAAACCCTTAAAAAGGGAGATTTTATAACATGCTAGCGTCTGCCCGCGACTTTGCCCGCGTGTTTCTTGTTCCCTCGACCAACCCCGTCATATCGCATCGCCCGTCCACTTCTTTTTCGCTTCATCTAATCGTGAAGTTAAATAGCATGTAGCGTTCCTTAAGAATTGGGCTATTATATGCAAAAAAAAAACAAATCCGGCCGGTAGTTCCAGTGATTAGCGCGTTCAAACAAACAAAGTCTTCAGCTTTATTATTAGTATAGATTTACAATAAAAACTAAAATCTCGAAGGGCGAATTTCACTACTGACACAAACGTTCACCCCCTTATTACAAAACAAGGTTTTCCTTTCGATCATGTTTAAACCAATGACCTAGTTATTGAATTAAGAACCCAACTGATAGAGAAATACAGTTCTTTATACAAAAATGACAGCTTAGTTCGGTGCTAAGTTGTCATTTTAGTATTTAGAACTTTGCCTAAATCGAAATAAAGTTCGAAATACAAGTACTGGCTCAATAGTTTAGGCTAGAACTAAAGTTAGGTTTCGTTTTGTAATAAGACGGTCAGGGTCCTGATCCACTATGACAACGTAACGATTCCTTCTTTCGAAACCACGTCAATTCCTTAGCTAATCCTGCCAAGGTCGCGTTCATTTCGCCGGTTTTCGTTCATTGGGTCAAGGAGAATAGTGCCCCCGTTTCATTTGTGGAGAACGCTTTTCGCTCTCAGGTGAAATATCATATATATATCATCATAAGACGTATTTTAATAATTAAGAATCATTACAATGCTTCCTGAAGGCACTTCAATTGTACAGATTTAAGCAGGAGTTTGCTACATTGATTAGTAAAACTGGAAGTGTAGTTTGAGCAGCAATGTCTTTGTCTTGCAAAGTTTTGTCAAATTACTTGTCAGTGCTTTTGGTTACCGACAAGGCAACCCAACAGTTCAAGGGAGCAATAAATGCACATTATTCAGAGAAAGAGAAAAGTTTTTTTTTACAGGGTATTGAAAAGTTAACTTCGAGATGTAATAAATGCATTTGGGTAATGGGGGATAACATTGGAAAATAAAAATTATTTTAATTGAATTTACGTCTTTTTTCATGCCGATACCGAGAATACATTGAACGCCCCTCGTATGTAGAATATTATAATCAACTTAACTTAATATTAAGCAAGATTTGGGACTCCAGAAAGGTAATGCTTATTATCATAACTCGAAAAAACAAGTTTACCCACAGCACATGAACAGAAATACTTCTATTCCTACTGTGTATATTCTAATTAACTTAAGATTGTCGGGCTTATTAAACCGTAGCGGAGAGAATTCCTTTCCTTTCGTATTACAGTCAGAGCCAGAACTGTATTGTAGTTAAGAAGTTCTCAACTAGGAGGTAAATTATTTGGGTTCTCTTATTAGTCGATTCGCACGAATTTACTCGCCAAAAACGGGCGGATCGTCACTTTTAAATAATAATAAATTATTTATTCTTAGGCGACTCGCACGAAGTTAATTTATTTGTAGGTGAGTCGACTGCTCCAGTAATAATGTATTAGATAGTTGGCACCTCTTTACCTTTATGGAGTATTAATAGAGAATATATCAGTTTGTTCATGACGCGTTGACACAGACACGCCCCCTTGCCACTTCACCTGTTTTTGCATTTCTATGGGACCTCAAACTGCTCTGTGCATTATTTAAATATCTGTATTAAAATTATAACATAATGAAGAATAACTACTGTATCTATTGACTTTGTACGTCATAAACTTGACAATAACATACTATACTTTTTGTCTAAGTATAACAATTACAACAAAAAAAAAACTGCGTAGGACGAAAAACAATAATCAGGCTCAACAATCTTTTACCGCGTTACTTTAGCCCCAAGTTAAGTACACAGATTCATTTTAACGCCTACGAATCCCCAAAAATCATGCACCATCATACAGTTTGATCAGCGATTAGTCTAACACGCAATTACTGACAGATTAACTAGTAAACAAGTAACGGATTCGTGTACTGTAACTGTTTTAGATGCTAGTTGTGCCTTGCGGGTACGCCTGAATAAATAAAAATATTGCTATATCATCATCATCATCTGCTTAGCCGTTTTCCAACTATATTGGGGTCGGCTTCCAGTCTAACCGGATGCAGCTGAATACCAGTAATTTACATGGTGCGACTGCCTGTCCGACCTCTACAACCCAGTTACTGGGTAATACGATACCTCTTGGTAAGACGCGAAATAAATTACACAAAGTAAAGCGCCTGTCTGACTAGTACTAAAACAAATTGACGGCGACGACGGATTGGCTTGACGGCACGGTTGGCGCAGTGGTTAAGCGATTGACTGCTGCGCTGCGTGTCACGGGTTCGATTCCCGCACGGAACAAATATTTGTATGACCTACAAGTAGTTGTTCCGGGTCTGGCTGTTTGTGTATGTGAGCTTAAATGTTTGTAAACGCACCCATGATACAGGAGAAATTCCTGGTTTGGGGCAACGTTTTTCTAAAAAAAAAAAAATTATACTTAAACGACTTTTTGAATGCCTATGCGCAAACTGAAACTGAAAGACCCAAAAATCCTGGACCAGCTCAGTAATCGCAAGACTAACGACTTAGTTCGATTTATAAACGTTACTAAGCACACGCTTTGTCTTAGACATGTGCCTGTCTCTGTCTTGCACTTGTTACTTGACAGTTGTGCGATAATGGCGCCGATTCCCTTGTTCACAAACTAAACTAAATTTAAGTTCAGTGCATCTTTTTCTTTCCATTTAATTAAGAAAAGGACAGAAGGTAAATATTAGTTTAGTCCTGTCAAATTAGTCAGCGCCTGTTTTTAATCACGTCTAATTTGTCTATGGAGTATCTTAATTTGACAGGACTAAACGAATATTTATCTTCTGTCCTTTTCTTAATGAAATAGAAAGAAAAAGATGCACTGAACTTAAATTTAGTTTAGTTTGTAAACAAGGGAATCGGCGCCATTTCAAGAATAACGCGTGCTAAGTAACGTTTATAGATCTCGGCCTCAGTCTATAGAACTGTGCACATAATAATATGAAAAATACAATGCGTGAAACACAAGCAATTAATTTACTAAATTCCAAGAAAACTACACTAAAAGGTACCCATGTAGTAATTAAGCGAATGCAAAGTATTCAACCCAAAACTGATGAATTAACCCTTGTTTAAATGCCTTTAATAATAATAATAATAATAATATATTTATTCAAAAAATTGTAAGGCATGAAAATTAGTACAGTTTTGCTTAAATATAAATTATATTCCTAAGACTTACGTGCCTGAACTAGGTAATCCTGTGTTTCAGGCGTGAAGAGCTAAAATAGTCTTTAAAAAAATAATAAATAATCAAAAGTTGACAATAGAAAAATAATTATAATTATGTTGAGTAGCATAACTCCCAGTTTCTAAATTTGATAATTACAATATTTGTATACCTATAATTACTTTAACACAGTTAGTAAATTCTCTGTTTCTTCGTAAGACATACTTTGGAGAGCCTCCTTGAGGATTCTCTTACAATTTGTATAGTTCAGAGAATAAATGTTAGCTTTCGAGTTTAGTCTATTATATAGGAGAGGTCCGAGGTACTGATAAAATTTGGCTATAAAAGCATGTTTTGTAGAATTTTGTGGACAAACTATATCTTTACGCCTTTTATTAGTATAACTAGTGCTGTAGGGTAGAGCTTTGTGTTGTTTTAATACAATGCCCATAATAAATAGCTGTCTAACTGTTAATACTTCACAAGATTTGTATAGGAGGTTAGTAGGAAAAAGGAAAGGGCGGGAAGTAGACACTTTGAGAATCGCCCTCTGAGCTCTCTCGATGGTTAGTAACAATGTTTTACCCACTCCACCCCATGTGGTAATACAGTAAGTTAAAATCGATTGACATAGAGCAAAGTAAACTTGTTTAACTATTTTTGGATCAGCAATACAGCGTAACTTTTTAAAAACAAATATTAACTTGCGAATTCTATTATTTAAAGCTTCTATATGTTGCTTGAACGAAAGTGTTTCATCTATTATAACACCAAGGTATTTTGTTGTATTTGCCATTTTAATGTTAGGACAAACACATTGGTTATTTGTGGGAATTGTGCAATAATGAGCATATAATGTCGAGGTAGTGCCAATTGATGTTTGTTTGCGCATCGAAAACTTAATATAATTTGTCTTCTCTGCATTTAGTGTTAGTGAATTATGTTGAAGCCATTTATTAACAATATTGAATCCGTGTTGCGCAACCTTGTAGACATTTTTTTCTGAGTCAGCCGAAAATAGAAGGGCAGTGTCGTCAGCATAAGAAACAATTTGGCCGTGATCTAGACATAGATTACAAAGATCGTTTATGTATATCAAAAATAGTGTAGGCCCTAAAATACTTCCTTGGGGAACTTTGACCGCGACTCCGCTCGCGTTATGTCAGAAATTAACCCACAGGAACGTATTACCGGAATAAAAGTACCCTATGTGTTCACCTAGGTTATAAACTATCTGTGCACCAAATTTCATCAAAATCCGTTCAGCCGTTTTTGCGTTATTGAGGAACAAACATCCAAACGTACATTATTAAAATTTCACAAAAATTTAATTTAAGTACGTACATATAAATTTTGTACGCGATAATAATCTTTTGTGTAGCAAGTTAACTAAATAATTACCAATTAAAGTTAAACGATTGATATCTGGTGATTAATAAGATATTTTTAATAATTTATCACCCCGTGATTGGATCGGTGTTTCTAAACGAAGCGACTATGAGATGGCGGCGCATTTTAAAATGGCCGCACAGAATTTTTATACAGAGTAGTGTGAAGACAGAGACTTGTTGCATTAACAAAAGTAAGGCAGTAACCGCTGGTTTCTAAAAGCTGCTAATTATTCTGTCTCCATTAGCTATGTTAACTGACAAGGTAGCATTAAAGTATATGTGGGAATGTGGACACTACGTACACACGGCTACACGTCAAGCTATGCATTTCCAGTTTTAGCTGACCTCGCATTGTATAGGTTTTTCGTACAATCAGAAGCCAGCTTACACTGGTAATGTATAGCTTGATGTGTAGCCGTGTGTACATATATATCGATGCATGATGAATGGTCAAGTATGTACCTAATGAAGTAATTGTAACCGCTCACATAAGATATGATCTAATAGAAGATTTTCTGCCAGTGATTACATATTATAATGTTTTTTGTTTAAAACTTATTTGATAAACTTACTGACTTACTTAAGTTGACTTTGGTAGGCTCCTGAATTGTAACTGTCGAAATTAACAATTTCTTTGCACAAACCATATGAAATTTCGAATTTCGCGGGCATACATTAAAGGCAGAGTTTGACAAGTTCTTAATCTAGTTAATAACCTAATAATGTGTTTAAAATAAAATTAAGAATAACTTTTCCATATGGCATTCTTTTGGCTGTCAAAACACTTCGTAGTGTTGCAATAGGTATGAATTATGCGGACAGTCCACACACTCAGGTTGAGCTTACATGTTTATTTCTATAATTAGTCATATTTACCATAAAGCCCTCTGTCAAAAAACTACTCTGTGTTTATCGAAAAATTAATTGGCGCCCAAATCGTGCGAGCGTTCCGAAACAATGTCAAAATCTTTTTGCGTTAACAGTTGCCAGTGCAAAATAAAAAAGTAAAACACAGATAAAGCAAAAACGTTCGGAGGACAAATTTCTTACGCTTTTCTGCACCACACACTTGCCATACTGAAATACACTCTATGATTATCCTGATTTTATGAAAAGCTCGTATTCCGTTGGAATAAAGGTGAGTTTTGAATGTTTTTTTATGACAGTAAGTTTTTTGACGGCAAAATAACTTTGTTTATGTTACAAGTTTTTATTCTCAAGTTTAATTGTGCGAAATTGTTGCATACGTGTTTTTTGATGTAGTAAAACTAAAAAATATTAATTCGCATTTCATCCCACTCAAACTTCGACTTTGTTCCTTTTGAAATAAAGTTGACAATTGAATTAAAAATCATCTCTCACATGTTTGTTTTAAATATTTTTTTTATCAGTAATTGGTTCAAGGCACGAAGTGTGGCTTTTATTTTTGCGTTCATATAATTTGTTTTATGAGTCAAAACATTATTTATGCCGATGAAGTGTTAAGTTTACTGTGACTGACAGGTATTTAAACACATTTACTTCGATAATTAACTCGAATAATTAGTAAAAACTTAATTTGAACTTTCTATTTAAAGCAATTAAGTTCTATTAATATTTGTGTATACCTACATTAGACCTCATTTAGGGGTCCGTGGCAAAATAACAAGAGCCGCACGGGTCGATTGATTAGGGTAAGCTACGCTTGCCGCGGTTGGTCTGTGGATGAGTGACCATCTTTACATATCGAGACCCCTTCGTCCCTCGAAAATTATCGTTAAGCCAGTCTTCCCGGCTGTCATTCGTGGATCTTTGATAGTCGTTAAGGGTCGTCAGAAGCCCGAAAGTCTGACATACAGTCTTACCAAGGGGTTACGCGTTACCCAGTAACTGGGTTGTGGGCAGAGCACATCGCTCACAGAACAGATGGCCGTTGGGGCCGAAAGGTTCAGTAGTGGTGTCCGCGTGCCGGAAGACGTAGCGTTGGAAGGCCTCCCACAAGGTGGACCGATGTCCTGGTGAAGACCGCAAGAATCGGCTGGATGCAGAACAGAACCGGATGAAGTGGTGGTGCTTTCGTCTGAAATGAAGATGATGATGATAGGTTGCATACTTTTTGAATTACTTATAAGAGGGGCTTGTGGCTAAGTAATAACTCCAACTGACAACCAGTCTTACCACCCGGTTACTGGGTAATACGATACTATTACCCAGTAACTGCACATTACATTACATTACACAGGTACAGTCAAAGCATAATTAAGTATGTATTACACTTGTCTTTATTCAAAAGGGCTTGTGGCTAAGTAATAACAGCCGCACGGGCCGATCGATCAGGTTAAGCTACACTTGCCGCGGTTGGTCCGTGGATGGGTGACCGTCTATCCGTGCCTAGGAAAGCACGTTAACCTGTTGGTCCCGGTTGTCATTCGAGGATCTTTGACAGTCTTTACGGGTCGTCAGAAGCTCGAAAGTCTGATAACCAGTCTTACCACCCAGTTACTGGGTAAAACGATACTATTACCCAGTAACTGCACATTATAGTCTGATTATGCTTAAGCTATCTCTGCCATACCCCTTCGGGGAATGCAGACGTTATATTATTTTAGGGAGGTACGGTTAAGAGCATAAGTATGTATACACTTGGCTTTATTCAAAAGCGATTTTACTCCTTTATTTTTGTATGAAATTTAAGAAATTTTATGTTGCTACGAACAATGTATTTTCGAACCCATAGCTTATTGCAATGTGTCGTATTGCATTGTTGTTTTCGTTATTTCACGCAAAAAATTGCTGTTGAAAGTTTCCAAGTGTTGACATATTCGTGCTCGTGATAAAATAATCAACTTTTTCTTGATTATCAAACATTTTCTACCCAAGATTTTGAGTTCCAATATCTAAACGCATCGTTAACGTATGGTTCCGGTAATCCGTCAAGTTAGGTAACCGAGCAAGTTACGGGTAAGTAGACCTAAGATAGGTAGGCCTTTACTGGTCGTTTCGACTCTTTAGGTACCTACGTAGGTACTCGCGAAGCCATAAGTACGTACACGCGATGGTTTAGTTCAGTTAGTGTGGAGGTGGATTGTGTTAATTTATTGTTATGTATTTTATTAAGGAATAGAGGAGGTTATAAATGAAGAAAGGGTTTCAATTGTTTTTTAACCGACTTCTAAAAAAGGAGGTTTGTTTGCGCATAACTCCGTCGCTTGCCAACCGATTTGAAAAATTCTTTTTCTGTTGTATAGGGCATATTTCCCAAATGGTCCCATGAAAATTTTATCGAAATCGGACAAGCGGTTTTTGAAAAATCTACAAAAATAAAAAAAAATATTACAACAAAAAACTGAAAAATAAAAACTTTTTTACAAAAAAAAAAACAACCGACTTCCATAAAAACACTACAAAGTGAAAAATAACTTTAATTTCGGAAGTCGGTGGCGAAAAACGAAATAAAAAACCAAAGCCACCGACTTCCGAAATTAAAGTTATTTTTCACTTTGTAGTGTTTTTATGGAAGTCGGTTGTTTTTTTTTTGTAAAAAGTTTTTATCATTTACAATAATTGGTTGTATGTTAGTTTAGGAGAGATAGGTACATTAAAATAATATGAATGAATTGAAGAAACTTTGGTACAATATACATTTTAATGAGAAAAAAAGAACAGGAGGCGTTTATTTTTATTTTAGACTAGCTGCGCCCCGCGGTTTTACCCGCATAAGTTTCGATCCCGTGGGAATATCGGGATAAAAATTATTTTATATATTAATCCTGGTTATAAACCATCTGTGTGCCAAATTTTATCCAAATCCGTTTAGTAGTTTTTGCGCCAAAGAGTAACAAACATCCATCCATCCATTCATACAAACTTTCACGTTTATAATATTAGTAGGACAGTAGGATATTCAGGTAATCGCTATGTCTTTCTCTTTTAGATACTTTTTAACCGATACCCTCATCTTTTTTTATTTCTTTCTTATTTTGGGCTTCATCTAATTTTCCTATATACAGGGTTATTTGTAAAACACCAACAACCTCTTAAGAGGTCATTGTAGTCATCATTATGAACAACTTATGTTTTTTTGAGAACAATTGCTATTTATGGACTGAGAATAAGCAGCATTTTCGAATGGCAAAATTACAAAAAGTTCATCCTAAGCCTGTTATCATCTGCCTATCCCTTTCTCAACTATGTTAGGGTCCGCCTTCAGTCTAAACGAATGCAGCTGAATATCAGTATATACCTATCTGACCTCCACAACCCAGTTACAGGGTAGTATTATAAACATACCAGAAACTGTTTTATAACGTAATTACGGAGGTGTGATAGGAGTAGCAACATTGACATAAAAACAATTTTTTTGTCAATGTTTGTGTAGATGTTGTTACTCACAAAATAATTTTTATCAAGGTACATACATAAAGTACTTACGTTAGTCTCCTAGGATGCGATCATGCGTATGAAACCGCTGACACCAACTAGTATATTATATTAAAAAAAGTCCTCTCCACACTATTCAAGCGGTGGCGTCTTGCTCAGCCCACAGGATACGTGGTGTAACCGGCACATTCTTTTAACACAGGGTGTTCAAAATAATTGGAACATTTTTATAAAACAGTTTAATTACACCACACCTGTATTTCGCGAAGGGAGGAAACATCACAAGCTGTTAAATTAGCTGTACTATATGCATAATATAGCCCCGAAGGTTAAGCTTCGCTTGCCACGGTCGAGTCGTGGATGGGTGACCATGTGTCTCGGAAAACACGCTAAGTAGTTGGTGAAAAAAGTGTCCATGGAATTTCTAGCCCATTCTTCTCCATAGGTACTGTAGAGGTTGTCAGCCGAAGGCGACATCATATGATGCAGGCCGGTTATAATTTAGCGCGGGTTGCATTCGAACGTTCAAGCTAGTGTCAATTATTTTGATTGGGATTTTTGTTTAGAACAGTGGTAATTTAGTGAGTAGAAAAGGACTCATATAAGTTGTTTGATTCCTCCCGATACCTTAGAGGGCTCTTCTAGCTCTCTACATTTTGTGGAGTCTCTCTACAGTACCTACCACGCTTTGGAATGGGCAACTAGCTTCATATCTTTCTGACTGACCGACTCCTTCACAATTCCAAAGTGCCTGTGTAAGTGTAAATGGGTTAATTGAAATAAATCTTATGAGTTTGGGTCCCAGCTGTCATTTGTAGGACTTTGACAGTCGTTACGGGTAGTCAGGAGCCCAAAGTCTGACAACCAGCCTTACCCAGTAACTGGGTTGTAGAGGTCAGATAGTCAGTCGCTCCACGTAAAATACTCGTATTCAGCTGTGTCCGGTTAGACTGGAAGCCGACATGAACATTGGGAAAAGGCTTGGCAGGCATTAATAATTTCCGTTAAACAGGAAGAAACCCAGACACCGGTGCTGTAAAAGAGAATTTTCCGCTGGAAAACCGAATTTAGATTTAATTATGTGTATTTAATTAAGTATTTTAGTATCAACTTTGTATTTTATTTTTCCACAAAGAATTTTCCTGTTCCACCCATTAGGAAATTGCTGAAAGCTTCATTTCGGTGAACCGGATAAAAACAATCAGTAAATTACTAATAATTAAAACCCGTGCATAGTGACCGGCAAAAAGGTCAAAGTTATGATAACAATTAGTCAGTATTCTCTAGATAGTTCCATCTCAGACAAAGAGAGGACTTGATACACACCTAGAATATATTCCCCTTTATTCATAAAGGTTGCTTAGGGTTGAGCAGTGATTGGCGACTTTTAACCATACATTTTTGACGTGTAAACGTTGCTTAACTTTGGTCATCGTTTATGAATAAACCCCATTATTATATTCTTAAATAAGTAAGTTAGTAGTTAGTAAGTTTTTTCTTCTAAATTTTTATATGTTGAATAAGATACTGTACATTCATCCATGGGATCATTGCACTGTCATATTAAGATAGTTTAATTTGTAACTCAGGGGGATCGGCGTTGAAGGCTGAAATACAGGCTATGCCTAGTTCGGCCTCAAATGCTTATACTTTTGTGTACTGTCAGTGTACATTTTGTGTGAATAAATATTATTATTATTATTATCTATCGAAAAACGGTTTACCTAATGGACAGGGCATAAGCGTGTGCGCTATGGAGCGGGCTACACACGAAAAGAACCGGAGTTACCGACATAGCTTGCAGAGTTAGCGAACTGAAGTGGCAGTGGGCTGGCCATGTTTGTCGAAGGACCGATGGCCGGTGGAGCAGACGAATTCTGGAGTGGGGACCGCGTATCGGCAAGCGTAGTGTGGGACGCCCCCCAGCTAGATGGACCGATGACTAACGAAGATGGCTGGAACATACTGGGTGCGGAAGGCGAAGGACAGGGTGTTGTGGCGCGGCCTGGTAGGAATCTATGACCTACAGTGGACTGTCTTCACAAGTGGATGTAGTGGATATACTTTTATTTTATCGGGGGACACATTTGGGCGTCTGGGCTTTGAGAATAAGACCGGGGAATTGGGGACTTTTACCTCACTAAAACCACCACGTTGGTCACTCTGCGAGAGGGAGGGGGCCATAATCCACCACGCGGACCTACTGCGGGTTGGTAGATTTCACATGTCTACGAATTTTTGGTTCTAGAACATGCCGGTTTCCTCACGATGTTTTCCTCCACCATTTTCAGAGCAGTGGAGATGAAATAATTTAAATTTATTAATCTTCTGAACTTCCTCAATCCATCATCATAGACCTTATCCATCTCTTTCGACCAGACCAAGTCGAGGTCAAGAGCTGCAGTTCGATTCTGTAACCATCTCACCGTGAAAACTTAGGTGAAGTGAGCGTGGAGTGAGCTTTCATTCCCAAGTAATGCTAGGGATTGACACTATTGACAGCTCACTCTAAGCTCACTTCACCTTATTTTTCACGGTGAGATTTTTACAGAATCAATCGGCTGGTCCATTTTGCAATTAAAAAAATATCTTCTAAGACCAGCACCCTAATTTCGTAACACACGATCAATCGGAATCGGTTTCATTTTGACAGTTCAACAACATTCATTGCGTTATTTACGTTGTTGAGCAGACACAATATGACACATTTTTTGAACTTATGAAGCAATGGATTAGCAATATCCTTCAAAATGAATCAGATTGAGATTGATTGTGTGTTACGCAATTAGGGTGCCTGGCAGTCAGCGTGGGCTAATTTTCTTAAATCATAATAACTTGACTTTTTTTAAAATTCTTGTTGTTTTTCGCCACCGCCCTGTACATAACGCATCATATTACTCGTATGCGTGTTTTGACAGGCGTTTACCGAACGCTCCGTGAAACCTTATCGTTACTATTACATGCTAATCACGACACGACTTAGTGGCGTGGTTCCCGTGGTTGATAGACCACCGCCTCTCCTGATGTGGGTGTGCAAAGATTACTGCCAAGACAATGAACAGAACAGAATCTTACGTGTACTTTTTTGCCCAGAACATTTTGAAGTTGAATAAGGTACAGTCCGTTCAAATCCTTGTTTCCAATTGACGTTATTTCCACTTAAACGAATATCAACTTTATGTTTGTTTAAATTAATTTAATTGTTGATTTCAGAACGACTAGTACTATTTAAAAAGTGGTTGAATTATTAAACTCAATTTTTTTATTTCAACTAAACCAATTACAGGCACTTATGAAGTTATGAATTGTCAAGGGTCGGTCAGTCAAAAAGATGAAGCTAGTTGTCCATTCCAAAGCGTAGTAGGTACCTAAAGTTATGTTACTACTTCTCCTAGCTAAAGAGCTGCCTTCGTTTCATCACGTACTCAAATAAAATGAGAACCCTTAGCCAACCATCAAGCGTGACTGTACCCAGTGTACAGTCAACTGCACGTACATGGTAGCAATGAAGACAAGAAAAAAATATAATATTTAACTCATCACTTTTGGTAGATTACAGCCCACTCCCTCGAAGAGAGGAGGCCTGTGTCCCAGCAGTGGGAACATTGTAGAATGAAAGAAAATTCATATATATATTTTTTTTATATATAAAAAAAATATATATATGAATTTTCTTTCTTTGCTGAAACGGATGTGTAACTGACGTTCTGTTGACTGTACTATTTACCCTCTCTACACGCGACTATTGAGTGAGAGTTACCTATAGGTACAGACGCCAGCACATCAAGCTACTACAATCTGTCAAATTTCTTTCATAGATTTTCCACGTTATCGCTAAAGTATTAAGGTTCAAGGTTGAAGTGGAAAATTTGACAGTTTCGGGTAGCTTGATGTGCTGGTGACTGTACCTCGAAAGTTGAGACTCTTGGTTCGTCTCGTAAATGCCTTCCGGATATTTGCAACTTGAAGGCAAATATTTGTACATTTCTTTAGTCTTGAGTGAAGCGTTTTTCAGATATCTGTGTTGCTTGGTAAGCTCTATTTTGCAGCTTTCGTTTTTGGTTGTACGGACTAAGTTTTTGATTATTTAGAATTTAAGTTTTAGTCTGTTTTAATTTTTAAGTTTAATCTGAATTAAAAAAAAAATAACTTTAACTAACTTTTGGGAGACGCAATCGACTTGTGGAATTAAATCATCGTTTTTTTTTTCAGTTTAAGCTGTGGCCTGAATTGTCATTTAAAATCGCTTTTTTGAGGGGTTTGCTTGTTCTGACCAGTTCCGTAATTGTTTAACACACTATAAATCATAATCTGAATCATTTTGAAGGATATTGCTAATCCATTGCTTCATAATAATTATGCTCGAAGAAAATTCTGATCAACCGAGTAAACAACGCAATGAATGTCGTTGGACTGTCGAAATGAAAGTCATTCCTGCTGTATGTGATACGAAATCACAGTTCCTACGTTTGAGAAATGGGAAGACGTGGTCATTGAGGACATTATAAACGTGCTTATTCACAAAACTATAAAAAACCATCAGTTTTATGAACTACATTTTGACACAGTCAATTACAAAAACTGTCGCTAAAAACCCTCAAAATTACACAGTACAATACACTTACAATACAATTACAGTTCCTCCATTGACCGTTCATACCTCCCATCCACCTTTTAGTGTGATAATCCTGTAGGTAGGTATAAAAGTGTATGGGTCAACACGGAGGCACTCGATGGACCACCTTCGGAGACGATGTGGCTGTCTAAATACATTTACGTGTGTATTTATATTGAGTAGCCGTGCGTGAGCGCAGTGTTAGGAAGATTTAGAGTGAACTGTCTGTGATACCTGTAGAATTAGCATGAATTATTTTGACGTATCGTTTGTTGTACTATTTTAATTTTTGTTTAATATACGTGGTTTCAATTCATGTGATAACCTAATCGCCACACTGTATAATTTCAACTTGATAACTCCACGCGTTCCTGAGGGAAAGGGTCTTGACAGACGAACAACGAAGTAATGTTATAAGGGTTACGTTTTTCCGTTTGAGGTACGGAACCTATAAAAAGAAAGTAAAAATGGTTTACTCTGCACAAAGTAAACACACATCACAAAAAGTCATAAAATATACGTATACAAAGGAGTCAAAAGCCTCGTATTCAAACAATTAAACTTTGACAATTCTTATCGCTCCTACGTATTGTACAGACACGCTGTAAATGTGTGTGTAAGAGCAGGAGCTCTCAGTACCGTCTGAGACAATGATGGAGTGGGAAGTGTGTGTTGTGCTGACGTTACTCATCTTCACGCACACGTTCACAGCGTGTTCGTACACTTGGTTACCACAAGTAAAGCACGCGTTGCTTCGTGAGGTAAAAATACTGCAACGTTAACAAGTTTTGATTTGATTGATACTAAATATTTATGGGTTTTTATAAGATTTTATTCATATCGTTTTAAATTCATATCCATTGGTTACAAGCGCGACTTCTGACCGTGTCAAGGCTGTCTGTGTTAGGAAATTCTGTGATATTTAAATATTGTATTATGAAATTCTCTGTAACAAATCGGAGAGTGAATTTTACATGTAGTTTTTTTCTGGGATAATATGTCCATCATTATACGCTCATGTATAAATGGCAGAGGGCCCATCCCATCCCTAATTATAAGGAACTCATAGCAAAACTTAATTCAATCCCAATGTACACAATCTATCTCTACCCCTTAGAAAATACAGTCGCGAAGTTATATATATCCCAATTACATGACAATTAACGTAACTCCTTACCAAAAAAATCCTTTACACACCCCTAACAACTAACCTGCCACCTCTACCACCACTGAGCTCTACAAGTAGAGTGCTCAAGACTCGTGTTGACTCTACAGTAGTGCTCTATCGCCTGTGTACCGTCCAATACTGACAAATAATTTGACACCAACAATAATAGCTTCTAAAAGGTTTGCCCTAACCTGATAGAGTCGAAGGAAGATATTTTTAGATCGTCTAGGTCATAATCGGATAGGATAGTCTATTTATGCATTTGTGTACCTAATTTTAATAGTTTTTTTGAAGTGAAAACTTCTTTAGCGGCGTTGTGCACTTTTGTTGTGATGGGTAAAACATGTTAAACTCGCGTCAGGACACGTGACCTGATCGAAAATTCGAAAGACAGAGCTCGCGTCAGGACACGTGACCTGATCGAAAATTCGTAAGACGGAGGGAGAGTAGACCGTATTCCAAAATATAAAAAATGCACAACGTTAATATTCAAGTTTTCACTTCTGCCGGCACTCCCGGAGTGTTTTGTCATTATTCCTCTCAACTAAAAGACCTGCCATCTAATCTCTTGTGGTGAAGAGATTAGATGGCAGGTCTTTTTTTTTTTTTAAAAGTTGCCCCACGCTAGGAATTACTCCTGTATCGTGGGTGCGTTCACAAACATTTAAACTCACATACACAAACAGTCAGACCCGGAACAACTACCTGTAGGCAATACAAATATTTGTTCCGTGCGGGAATCGAACCCACGACACGCAGCGCAGCAGTAAATCGCTTAACCACTGCGCCAACCGTGCCGTCAGTCAGTCAGTCTAGTCTAGTCGTCAGTCTAGTTTGTAACTGATGACGGCGAAGTTTGTGTAATATATAATATGTATGTTTTAGTATTGTTCTCTGATTGACATTTGTATTTATTGAGAATAAAGTTTCTTTAAACCTAACTGGGTCGTGGAGGTCAGATAGGCAGTCGCTCCATGTAAAATACTGGTATTCAACTGCATCCGGTTAGACTGGAAGCTGACCCCAACATAGTTGAGAAAAGGCTGGGCAGATTGATTGATGTTTGAGTTTGAAAAAGTACACATACCACCAGGAACTAGGAATTGAACCCACAAGTCCCATATCCCCGAGCATCAGAGGCGAGATCTTTTTTTTTGAGATTGAAATTACAAATTACAGTTAAATATATAGTTAAACATACACAGCCAAAATGCAATCATCATGCTAACACATCAGGGTACGTGCAGCGATCTGCTATCACAACACACGCGCATAATTGTGACTAGATGTGCCTAGAAAGTGTATGCTCATTGCACGTAACGAGTTCAGCGTCATTTGCTTTATGTGGCACGGATGTGGAGTGATGCTGGATGTGGCACTGCTCCACTATATGAGCGTACCGTGTTACACTGGCCTGGGGGATTAATTATGTTACTATAATACTCTCTAATAGCAGGTCAATATGTTAAGTTTAGATTTTGTGATTTAATGTTGTAGAAGAAACTAAATGTACCGCCAGCTGCGTCTTTTTTAGGGTTCTGTACCCAAAGCATAAAAACGGGACCCTATTACTAAGGCTTCGCTGTCTGTCCGTCCGTCTGTCTGTCACCAGGCTGTATCTCGAGAACCGCGATAGCTAGACAGTTGAAATTTTCACAAATTATGTATAATATTTCTGTTGCCGCTATAACAACAAATACTAAAAACAAAATAAAATAATTATTTAAGGGGGGCTCCCATACAACAGACGTAATTTTTATAGATATAGAAGAGGGAAGTGTCATGCCATTTTGTAACATTTCCCGCACCAACTTTCAACTTCAACCTACTCTGCCGGAGGAAAGAACGGACCTGAAACTCTAAATGATAATTAATTTATGTAAATAACATAAAATCACGGCTGCATTCTTCCTAAAAACAGAAATGTACTTCCACGTTAGAAGTACCTACCTACATTTCCGGCTAACCCTTATAACATACCTAACTAGTGACATGTGGGAACTTTACACTCACTCATGTTTATCTCACGAAGCGATGCGCGCTTTGCTTGTGGTTACCAAGTGAAAGTTTGTGTGCGTGTTATGTGCTGACGCTACTCGCCCTAACACACACATTCACAGCGCTTTTATACACATGGTTATCTACACATCTATCAGTCTGGCAGTTTGAGTAATTTATGTGGCCTACCCAAATGTCCTTTCTTTGGTATTGTTCGTCGAATCGTCGAGCTCCTTAAGTTTTGAGTTGAGCTGCACGATTTCTGACAAATGCGTGCACTGGCTGGACAGGTCCTCTCAATCTGTGTGGTTCTTTCCTCAAAAAACCATCTCAGACATCGATCTACATGGTCTTCATATGATCTGACCAAGATTATGTCTGGACTTTAAAAGAGACTGTGACCTCTGAGTTTGTTTCGGCCTTTCTTCTCAGACTAGTCAGATAGGAAACGCCGACCTCATCTAGTTTTAAAAATATGATTGACGTGTAAAAGTGTTTGTCCAAACCTACTTACAGAAATAAAATCATTTATCACAAGTAAATCGCGCGTCGGTTCGTGAGATAAAAATACTATATCTATTATTATTTATTTATTCAAATCTTACCTACAACTACCATTACAGATCAGCGATCCAATGCGATAGCGAGGCCTTACATGCTAAATCCTTGATCTACATCCTATAAAATTACATACAATATCCTAAATCTTAACCTACATCTAAATAACATAATATATTATATATAATTATGTACTTATATTCCCCAATCCGAATTCAGCAGTTGCGATTACGACCAATAGACAAAACAAAATCTAGGAAAACAGAAGAAAAAAAAATAGCCCCCCATGTCGTATCCAGCAAAACCTACATCCTAGTAAGTAAATTACTGCTTTTACCGCGACTATGACGGCGCGATGTTATGCGAGTTTCCACTTAGCGCCGGCAGATGTCGCTTACGCGCACGAATTTATGTCTACTCTCCACGCAACGGTAGATTAAAGGTTTTTAAATATTGTACGCAGATAGGGTAGTTTGCAGTTTCGTTACTCACTGACTGGCAGCTAGATGGGAGGGTAGTTTTAGTTTTGAAGTGTGGTTGGGCTGTGAGAAAATGAGACGGAACTTGCAAAGATTAATATTTGCACACTGTCAGAATTGTTCTATTTACTTCTTTAACCATAATCGTTTTATGTAATACTAGCTTTTGCCCGCGGCTTCGCTCGCGTCGCGGGATGCCTACGTCATAGTAGTTTTATGCATGCAAAGTCTCAGCCCAATCGGTTTAAAATTGACAAAGTTTCATACAAACTTTCATCCCCTTTTTTATCCCCTTGGGGGTAGAATTGATCAAAATCCTTTCTTAGCGGATGCCTACGTCATAACATCTACCTGCATGCCAAATTTCAGCCCGATCCGTCCAGTGGTTTGGGTTGTGCGTTGATAGATCACTATGTCAGTCAGTCAGTCACCTTTGAGTTATATTATATTTAGAAGATACAGGTATTCAACTGCATTTGGTTAGACTGGAAGCCGACCCCAAAATAGTTAGAAAAGGCAGGCAGATCTATAGAACTTCTTTAACTACAATGACTGACTGCTGGGGAGTTTGTTGCGCCACTTCTTCCTCCCAGCGATAGCACTAGGACGTGGTGAAGGGCAGGCGTTTTTGGGGGACTTTCTTTTGTAATTTTGACGTTCAAAAAATGCTGATTCTCAGCTTAATTAGAATAAATGGGTTTTTATTTTGATGAAATTTAGTATGAGTCCAGTCTGGATTTGTGACTAGTTTTTTTTTTAATACCGACTCCAGGTTGCTACTTAGAAATTCCTGGCTGAAACACCCAATAACACTTTTCCCGATCTTGGCATCAAACCCAGGGCCACGTGCTCAGCAGTAGCGCTTCCAACCACTCGACCAACGAGGCAGCTGGCAAAATATGGAGTGTATTAACAGCTACACTTCTGCGTAACCAAACGAGAAATAAAAGTGTTATGATATTATCTTTTTTTTATAAGATACGAGACTGAGGTATAAGTAGGTTGAAGAAAACATGCCTCTTATACGTTAGACCAAAACTCAAAATCCCGAATGAACGCTATCCCGAATCACGCTATCCTGAATGAAAACTATCCCGAATCACGCTATCCCGAATAAATGCTATCCCGAGTCACGCTATCCCGAATGAATGCTATCCTAAATCACGCTATCCCAAATCACGCTATCCCGACTCGCTATCCTGAATGAACCCTATCCCGAATCACGCTATTCTGAATGAACACTATCCCCAATCACGCTATCCCGAATCACGTAATCCCGAATGAGAGCTATCCCGAATCACGTTATTAAACTATTTAATTAATAAACTAAAATAATTATGGCGTCGAAAAGTTCATCCGCATCGCTGTCGACTGGTAATGTACCCACATATATAAATCCCTCTTACCTATAGATACTCAACTCTTCGATTTTAGTCAAGTCAAAGACACAGAACACTCTATTCCCTCCAAATCGGTTAAACAACAACCCACATAGGCCCATCCTTTCCAATCAATCTCCTGCCTTATCGCTCTGAGCTGTACTTTATCGGCACAGCATAGACTTACAGCCATCTCCTTATCAGCAGTGATAACGTTATCCTGCGTCTTCCTGTGTGCCTAGCTGACGTCATATGGATGATGGATGACGCAAATGGATGTTTGTTGTGAGCCTTTTTTGGATGATAATTGGATGACTGTGAGGGAAGGGTTGTTCGCCGAGGTAAAATAAAGAAGAAATCATTTTTGAAGTGATTATGGAGTCACTTCAAACCTATAATAATTGATGGATTGGGCAACAGTAGGTATCTATAATTAAAATTTTATTTATGTTTCAAATTGACGTTATTTCAAGTTAAACAGATATCAACTTTATTTTAATGGTAATTAAGTTGATTTCAGAGTGACTAGCACTACTGAAAAAGTTATAAAAATGTTTGAAGTTGTAGCGTAAACTGAAGTTTATTGTGTTAGGATTAAAGTTATTTTTCCATAAACTCTTATTTGTTTACATTTTTGGCGAATATGTCGCGAATGCAGTCCATCCATTCACAATTCGCATCTTTTGTTCAAGTCTCATATAAGGGGATGTACCAATAGCCTGGCATTCTAGGATCCAGGTTGTTGCTGATTTTTTAGTAGGAAACCCCAATAACAACCACCACAGCACCAACACCACCACCATCACCTCTGTACCAATTTTTTCTGTTCTGTTTTCCTTGTCTGTTTATAATATGTGTGTACATAAATGGTAAATAACACATTGTCCGACCTGGGAAATGAACCCATGACAGTCCAGCAGACAGATAGCGCTCGCAAACACTAAACCAGCGAGGTAGTGGAAAAGGAAACTAAAAGAAAATCACTTGTTATCTATAATCCTACTCCTACTAATAATATTATTACAAACGCGAAAGTTTATATGGATGGATGGATGTTTGTTACTCTTTCACGCAAAAACTACTAACCTGATTTGGATGCAATTCGGCACACAGATGGCTTATAACCAGGACTAACATATAGGATACTTTTTATCCCGATATTCCCACGGGATCGAAACTTATGCGGGTGAAACCGCGGGGTGCAGCTAGTTATCAATAAGTATTTATTTTATTTCCAAAACACTTAGCGTATTTTTTACGATTGGTGTTAATCACACAACGAAAACTTATGTGAAGTTTACACAAAAAACCTGATTTTCTGTAGCTTCAAGTTACCTGCGGTCACTGACCAGAGAACAAAAATCATCTAATATTTTTTCATCTTCGTTTTATTTTGCTACTATCGATACTCATCATGTCTGCGGAGTTTAGCTAAGTTAATTTAACCCTGAATAATACATTTGTAGTATACTAGCTTTTGCCCGCGGCTTCGCTCGCGTTAATAAGTATAGTTTGACAAAGTTTCACTCAAACTTTCATCTTCTATTTTATCCCCTTGGGGGTAGAATTGATCAAAATCCTTTCTTAGCGGATGCCTACGTCATAACATCTACCTGCATGCCAAATTTCAGCCCGATCCGTCTAGTGGTTTGGGCTGTGCGTTGATAGATCACTATGTCAGTCACCTTTGAGTTATATATATTTAGTTATCTATAAATTAAAAAAAATTTAATGAAACACCGAAATGTATGTACGGACGCCAGCAGGTCAAGCTACCCGAAACTGTCAAATTTTCCCAATCAACCTTGAACCTTAAAGCTTTTTCGATAAAGTTGAAAATCTATTAAAGAAATTTGACAGATTGTAGTAGGTTGATGTGCTGGCGTCTGTACTAGCATCTTCCGATCGACTGCACCAAATTGGATAATTCTTTTGTTTTTGTGTTTGATAATAGCGCCTATGCCCTTGTTCACAAACTAAACCAAGCTCAGTGCATCTTTTTCTTTCTAACTCAAGAAGAAAAGGACAGAAGATAATAATAATAATAATAAAAATATCCCTGTGCGAATGTTCGGATCGGACCGACACATGGCCGAACCGAATATTATTGAAAAATGCGAAAAAAGTTCAGATCGGCTCAGTTGGGTCGGGACCATAGTCAATATTCGTAAGAGTGTAGGAGTGTAGGATCGGGACCGACCGATCCAAATAGTAACTTCGTAGCAGGAAACGGCCGAACATTCGGCCGATACTACTTCGGAGTAGACCCCCTGAACTCAACCAAATCCAAAAAACCTATTGGTCAAAATGAAATCAAAATGGCTCCTATCAAATAATTTTCCCATGTCCCTTCGAATGCTAATGTTCTAATATAATTATAATGCACGGTAACTGTATCACGTGATAATGTATGATTGATAGCGGCAGGCGCGTGTGGGACGCTGTCTTTATTTTGTGGATGACGGCTTGTACAGATGGGCACAGAAGTGTTTATGAAGGTTTCACCCGCATAAGTTTCGATCCCGTGGGAATATTGGGGTAAAAAGTATCCTATATGTTAATCCTGGTTATAAACCATCTGCGTGCCAAATTTCATCCAAATCCGTTCAGTAGTTTTTGCCTGAAAGAGTAACAAACATCCATTCATCCATCCATAGGATAGACATAAACTCAAAGCATTTATTTAAATTAAACGAATTACAGGCACTTTTCAACAGTCAAGGAGTCGGTGTTCAGTCTGGGGAATTAGATGTGCCACTTCTTTTTCCCAGCGAAAGCAATAAGTGAAGGGCGATCGTTTTATGTGAGTTATGTAATTTTGACGATCGAAAAATGCTGATTCTTAACCTAATTTGAATAAATGATTTTTGATTTTGACTCAAAATGTAGCTAGTTGCTTATTAGTAGGTTTCCATGTACAGACGCCAGCAGGTCAAGCTACCCGAAACTGTAAAATTTTCCCAATTAACCTTGAACCTTAATCCGTTAGTGATAAAGCTGAAAATCTAGTAAAGAAATTTGACAGATTGTAGTAGCTTGATGTGCTGGCGTCTGTACATAGAAGAACAGGCAAGGAACTCCATGTTCTCTTATAAATCAATATGAATAATGAAATAATGAACAGTGGCAGTGAATAATGTTGAATTCTAAAATGAACGTTAATATGATTACAAAACGGAGGTTATACACAATTTGGGTGATGATACTCACCATCCTGTTCATTCTTCACAACATGCTTAAAGTATTTATGTTAATACTTACATTCTCCAGAGGGCCCATTATCGTAATTTTAAGAATGTTCAAAATCTAGTCGCAGTCTCATCTCGGCGACAAACAAATGTCAAAAACTTGTCAAAATGTAGGGAAATTAGAAGTATGTTTTCACAGATTGACACTGAGATCAGACTGTGAACGTTCTTAAAATTACGAGAATTGCCCCTCTGAGCTCAGATTCAATTAGTCAAAAATACCTCTAATTTCCCTACATTTTGACATTGGTTGGTCGCCGAGATGAGATTGCGACTAGATTTTGAACGTTTTTAATTACGGGAATTGACCATCTGGTTTCTATAATAGAACCAAACATCTTTTTATTTTTTTAAATCTTACTTAGCACTTTGCTCCTGAACTGTACATGCAAATCAGTGGTTATCCCAACCATGGTCCGTTCGTTCTCGAATACTTATTGTTTAACAATACAGTATACATACATACATACATTATACATGTTATGTTATCTGTCTATTGTGGAGTTGTTAATTAGGGAGTTAAAAGTGGTAGCACATATGTATTATTTTTTATGGTAATAATATTCATGTATTATTTTGAGACAGTTTTTTTAGAACATCATCTTCCAGCCTTTTCCCAACTATGTTGGGGTCGGCTTCCAGTCTAACTGGATGCAGCTGAATATCAGTATTTAACACGGAGCGACTGCCTATCTGATCTCCACAACCCAGCTGTTGGGTAATACGATACCCCTTGGTAAGACTGGTTGTCAGACTTTCGGGCTTCTGACGACGCGTAACGACTGTCAAGGATCTACTCACCTCCACGACCCAGAACGAAAATCCCTATTACCCTACTCTATACCGGAAACGGAAAAGTTCAATAGGTCTCGAAAAGCATCAATATTTGCGCCAAAAGCCCATTTTTTCACTTGAACCAATTGCAACAAATTCCAAATTCGAAACTGTTAACCTAAATTTAAAACCGCCATTTTTATTCGAAACGTGCATTGTGGATCGGTGTATAATAGTGGAGGGGGTGGGGGGAGGAAGTGACGTCATGTATAGAGGAAACTATAAAGCATTAACATCGGGTCGGCCGAATTTTGGGCATGCTCTTCTGTGCATACTTAATGCTGTAGTTGGGGTGACGTGGAGTGGCCGTTGAGAAGAAAATTGTTTCTCAATAATCCTATTCCTACTTTCCTACTATCCTACTAATATTATAAACGTGAAAGTTTGTGAGGATGGATGGATGAATGTTTGTTTGTTACTCTTTCACGCAAAAACTACTGAACGGATTTGGATGAAATTTGGCACACAGATAGTTTATAACCAGGATTAACACACAGCCCCGATATTCCCCATGGGAACGAAACTTATGCGAGTGAAACCGCGGGGCGTTGCTAGTATAATTATACAGGCTGTAAAAGACCCATCACATAGTTGTCAACTACATAATAACGGAAGAACAAGGTGACTCGGGTTCGCAAAGGGTAGTTTTGTTTTTTTTTTACCATGACGAGAGTTATTTTTATACCTAGTAAACATTCATACGAGATTCATAAGAAAAAGAGTGTCATCTTTTTCTTTTAAAAAAAATATGCACAAAGAGACGCTTAAGAACATGTGAACAAGGTTTTTTTTTATTTATGTATTTCAGGCGACGTAGGCCCATAGATAAATACCTTAGCCTAAACATACATATTTTTATTATTATAAAACTTCACTTCACTAGCTTGTTCTTGAGCTCTGTGATACTTGTCCGCAGAAGCGACAGAACACCACGTCCTGTGGCCAGAAGTCTTCTTCCATGACGACGGGCAGATAGCAATTCGGTACGTATTCATACGTTATGTAAGTATGATCATGTTTTACATATGCAGTGGTTAAGAAAGAAAGAAAGAAAGAAGAAAAAGAAAGAAAATACATTTATTTGCGGCAAATATGACGCATAAAAAAAACAAACACACAAAAAATTCACGCAAAACGGCCATCGCTCAGCATAATGCTAAGACCCTATACGAGACAGAGCCCCAGCGCTGGTTTTCAGCGGTATCCGGCGTTGACGTGATGACGTCAACCAGTGCAGCATGCAATTATCTTCTATACTTATAATAAATCTGTAGAGAGGTCAATTCTGTACATGAAATATATTTCCAAAATAACTATCAGGGGGTGATTAGGGATCGATACTGATGCCAAAAATGCAATCAGTAAAAATTTTGTCTGTCTGTCTGTCTGTCTGTCTGTCTGTCTGTCTGTCTGTCTGTATAACCGTTATAGAAACAAAAACTACTCGACGGATTTTAATGAAACTTGGTACAATTATTTTTCATACTCCTGAGCTGGTTATAGTATACTTTTCATCACGCTACAATCAATAGGAGCAGAGCAGTGAAGGGAAATGTTGGGAAAACGGGAGAAGTTACTCCATTTTTTACGCTTCCGTCGCGTGTGCAACCTTAATGGTTAAAGCTACACAGAAATCATGTATGACGGAAATGTTCTCCTTAAAATTATATAAAAATATCCCACGACAGCATATGTCTATCTTTTATGGTTGACTCACAATAACACGTGTAACTCCCGATAGCTTAGCAGTTCGAAGCTTTCTGATTATATTTGTCTACTCTTACATTTATAACACTCTCAGTCATTCTTAATTAAAAAAGTTAACATTATTAACTATTCCATAAAAAAGAATCATAGAAATCGGTATAGAAACACCAAAGTTATACATGAAATACGCTAATAATAAGCCATCGCGCGTGAATACTGAATCACGCTCGACGCGTCTCGCGCCTCGCGGCCGAAGGTATAAACAGGCGGGGCGTCCGAGCGCGAGCTTCATACAATTTTTGCCTGTTGATGCGAATAGACGTTCAGAGCGTTCGACGTTATTGACTAATATGTATCAGGGTTTTTCGAAAATCTACCCCTGACGGCCTGAAAAGGGGTAGTCAATTTTACAGGGGAGGATTTTACAGCGTGGCTTGATTAACTCGAAAATTGGTATAAATAATCTTTGAGTCAAGTTATGAACACATCCCAAATGATTTTTCAAAATTCCACCCCTGTGGGGGTGAAAAGCGGGGATACAGTTTATATGTAAAATCTTATTCGTTAGGTTAATAATCTTGAAAATTGGCATGAATACTCGCCTAAGTAAGCAATAAAGTTTATCATTATTAGTTTTTCAAAACTACCCCACAAAAGGAATATAGGGGTGTTAAAGTTTGTGTGGAAGAATTTGAACGCGCGGTCCGATTAACTCGAAACTCAGTGTAGGTACTGTGTGTGTACATGACTAAAAATAAATAATAACACGTATGAGGGTTTTTCGAAAATCTACCCCTAACGGGGTGAAAAGGGGTAGTTAATTTTACAGGGGAGGATTATAATAAGTGGCTTTATTAATTATAAAATTGGTATAAATAATTGAGTCAAGTTATGAATTTTTATGATTTTTTTTTAATTCCACCCCTGTGGGGGTGAAAAGCGGGGATACAGTTTATATGAAAAATCTTATTAATTTAGTTAATAAACTTGAAATTTGGCAACAATACTTGCCTAAGTAAGTAATAAAGTTTATCATTAAAGTTTTTCAAACTACCCCTCAAAGGGGGATATAGGGGTGTTGAAGTTTATGTGGAAGAAATTGAATGTGCGGTCCGATTAACTCGAAACTCAGTATTGATACTTTCGACAGAAAATAATTAATAATAAGAATGTAAAGTTGTCGAAAATTGACCCCTTTTTTTTTTTTTTTTTTTGGATGGGAAATCATCAAATGACCCCTCCCGCTCTGGGTGGAGCGGAAGGGAGTGTCAGACTTTTACTGACTAAAACCCATCCGTGTTCCTTCCTTAGCCCTTTCTGTTCCAGGGCAGCGGTTAACCTTTCGGAAAATCCCGCCGCCCCGGCAGGCTTCGGCCCTATGGGGCCCCGTCCTCTGCTGACATTTTCTCTTTGAGGCGCGCGTGGAACACAACGCGCCGTCCGGCACGGGCCTGGTCCTGATCGGACGGTGAGCTACCCATTACTCACCGCCCGCAGGCCCGCGCCTACGGTGGCCGGGAGTCGTCACGCGGCTCCCGACGCCCGGAGCGTCTCCCGCGGCGGCTGAGGCGTGAGGTTCTTTCCCTCAGCCTCTCAGCCACCTCCTTCGCTAGCATGACTGCTTCGCAGAAGGAGGTGACTGCCTCCCACTCCCTCTCGCCCCGGACCATGGCTTGCACCAGGGCCGGACGCGAGAGGTCGCCGCCGTTGCCGATCGCCTCTACGAGGACACGGCGGGGCTCCGCCCAAGCAGGGCAGACCGCCACCGTATGCTCCACCGTGTCCTCCGGGCGATCCTGGCAGTGGTGACACCCGGGCGTCTCCTCCCGCCTGATGATGTGCAGGAACCTCCCGAAACATCCGTGTCCGGAGAGGACCTGCGTCAAGCGGAAGGTGAGAACGCCGTGACGCCTCTCTAGCCACTCCTCAAAGAGGGGTCTTATCGCCGCTATCGCGGCGTGCCCTGCGCTGGGTTGCGATAGTCGCGCCTTCCATTCCGCCATGAGATCGCGCCGGAGGTCCGTCCGCTCCGCAGCGATTTAATGCCGCGGGTGCAGAGTTTCCCCCCGGCGTAGTGCCTCCGCGCGCCAATCATGCAGGCGCGCGAGGACTATCGCCTCCAGATCCCATGGCGGCAGTCCGGCAAGGAGGCTTGCCGCCGAAGCCGCGGGCAGAAGCTAGTTAATAATAAGTATGTAAAGTTGCCGAAAATTGACCCCTGACTGGGCAAAAAGGGGTAATTCGGTTTTTAGGGGAGGATTTGAACTTGAAACTGTATGGTACATTTTCACGCCTAAACCACTGAACTTCTGATTTGGCAAACAGATAGATGGCATCCTAGGGAAGCACATACTTTTTATCCTGGTAGCACGTTCCCGTGTGATAACTCCCGACATCCACGCGGGCGAAGCCGCGGGCAGAAGCTAGTACATAAATAAATGGCAATGCCGCCAGTGTCTTGGGTACATTACCAGTCGACAGCGATGCGGATGAATTTTTCGACGCTATATTTTAGTTTGTAAATAGTTTTAGTTAATTTAGGATATATTTTTGTTATTTTAGTGTTATCTTATACATAAATAAATAAAAAAACAACAATCAAAACAAGAAATAGGTAAATGAACTATCGCAACATATGATTCGACACAAACAAAAAAAAAACAACATTAATCAAAACAGACGACGAAGACGACAAGAAAACGACGATGACGAAGACGTGCTCCTCATGCACCAGGTTGTGGGTTCGACACCGGGCTAGTACCAATATATATTTTTTAATACAGCCCTCTTCCTCTCACCAAATTTAGCTGTGCCTGATATTGATTTATAGAGGTATGAGGAACAAGGTGTAAAGTTCACTCATCCTCAATAGAAAAGGGAGGATCCTCCAATCAGACGGGTGTTATGTCTGGCGGGCAACTGCCCAACGATTGATGTTGGGAAGTTTGTATATATGCTAGTTGCGAGGTGAGATGCAGGATTTGCGTGACGTCAGTATGACGCGTTGTTCGCATGTGGCGTTGTAGATACCGCTACAGATCTTTTACTCTGTTATACCATACTATGTAATACCACGCCTCCGTCACTCCATGTACTTGCGCGCTATAATTACCTACCGCCCGGCCGAGCGGTCTCGGGCCGTTTGCGGACCAAATTCAGTGCTGTGGGATCGCGCGGTGGGAAGCAATCACAACTGTACGTTTGAGCATTTAGGCACATTTTAGCATGCAGCGGTTGCTGACGCGACGGAGTAGGCTATTATAGCAGTAGGTATTGCAAATTTTCTACTGAGTGAAGCATCTGTTACGTAGTAACTATTTAGTAATCTTTGGTAATACATAATATATGGAATGCAATAAAGTATTGAGTAAAGTATAAATTAGAATGATTGCCTACATGCGACAGTTTTATTAAACTCATGGAAATATTCTAAAGTATACTTTATTACAATGAGGTAAGAGTTACATTGCTATGACTTACTAACATCTCTAAGTATGTGTCCTTTAAGAAGACGTTAATTGTTCATTCTTGCTTACTCTCTTAAAAAATATACATGCAAATTGTCATCTTATCTCCCCATACAAGAAACATACGCGCACTTCGAGACGTTGCACTATCTAACAACGGCAAATACACACCATCCTCACTATAGAACTAAAACCGGCAATACACTTAGCATATTAACTGCGCGACTGCGACTGCGACTAGCTACTGCGCCTGCGACTGCCGCCACTAACCACTAAGTTACGCGCGTACGTGGGCACATCACTAGATGTTATCGAAATAACTATTTGTAAGATTTTGGAAATAGTTGGTTTGTTTTGTTTAATTGCGCAGTTTCGGAGATTACACGCTATATACAAACAAACAAATTTTACCTCTTTATAAAGGAGTATAGATAAGTCATGCCTTTGTCCCATAGGGGTAGACAGAACATACAGAATGCCTCCTGACGATCTTTACATACCCCTTTTGCTTCGTGTACGTTCATACATCTGAAGGCCAATTCTCGTAATTTAAAACGTTCAAAATCTAGTCGCAGTCTCATCTCGGCGACAAAGAAATGTCAAAAACTTATCAAAATATAGGGAAATTAGAAGTGTTTTTGACAGATTGAGACTGAGATCAGACTGTGAACGTTCTTAAAATTACGAGAATTGCCCCTTTGGTCATACACACACGTCCTTTGCGATTTAAGGAGGGTAAATTTTTAGTTAGGTGATTATATAACACTTAGTAAAAAAGCGGCCAAGTCGGAGTCATAGGGGTTTATTCATAAACGATGACTAAAGTTAAGTAACGTTTAAACGTCAAAAATGTATGGTTAAACAGTCGCTAATCACTGCTTAACTTTAAGCAACGTTTATGAATAAAGGGGAAATTCGCACACGAAGGGTTCCAATACCACCGTACAATATTTAGCATTGTACAGGTAGTTTGTCCGTACAGGGAGATGTAGACTGTTGATGGATACGAATCACCCGGGATGTATACAGGAAATAAAATCACTGTTCTGTGTCCGTTACTGATTAATCGATTTATTAGGAAAAATGTTAAATTATATATACATAAAGTAGGTTACTTGTGGTGGGCGCGCTAGCTTATTCAGCGAATGTAAGCAAGTAATCGGTGAATAAGCAAATGCTTCTTAAGGTAAAAACTAACACAATACATTTCATGTAGCGATACTCGTACAAGCATTACATATTATGTTAGTTTCTTGTATGTAGACTCCCTTAAACTTAGAGTGTGTGCATAATAATACACACTCTGTGAAAATTTCAAGTGTCTATATACCTATTACGGTTTAAAATATACAGCCCTTTGATAAATGAACGGATAGCGGAGACTTAGTAATAAGGTTCCATTATCACCGTTTGTGTATGGAACCCTAAAAATATATATTACACTGATTTGACTGTACATAACACCAAATAAGCGAACACACCTACCCACAATCAGAAAATATAAACCATTCGGCATTTCAAACATGGAATGGAACGCAGGGCTGTAAAATAGAGTGGCAGCATAAAAACCGACAATGAATTTTACCGATTGCCGCGTCAGTGTACGGTTTTACGGTTTTTGAAGGTTCCACACAGTGGATGACGTAGTTATTGTCCAATGAAATTGCTTTTTTGATGTCCAATATGGTTGACGTTCGATTTTCGAAATTATACGTTAAATTCCATCTATATTACTATACTCTTTGCGTTAAATGTTTCTTAAAGTTCTTTTGTTGAACATGCAGTTATTTGCTTCTCGAAAGTTTATATTTCGTTTTTGATTGAAAAGGAGCAGAGCAGAGAAAGATTGTAAGTTTGTGTGGCGTTCTGTAGTTTCTGCCTACGCCCATGGAAAAAGGTGTGAATTTATGTAGTTATCTTTGTAATGACACAGAAGCCTTTATTTTTTTTTTTTGAGGATGGGAAATCATCAAATGACCCCTCCCGCTCTGGGTGGAGCGGAAGGGAGTGTCAGACTCTTACTGACTAAAACCCACCCGTGTTCCTTCCTTAGCCCTTTCTGTTCCAGGGCAGCGGTAACCCTTTCGGACGATCCCGCCGCCCCGGCAGGCTTCAGCCCTATCGGGCCCCGTCCTCTGCTGACTTCTCTTTGAGGCGCGCGTGGAACACAACGCGCCGTCCGGCACGGGCCTGGTCCTGATCGGACGGCGAGCTAATGGCACAGAAGCCTGAAAACTTATTCTGATAGTACCTATTCAATTGCTGATAGAATATTATTTTATGTCATGAATAGAATACTTGTGTCAGTGTATTTCGATACCATAAGTACCTAGTTAGTAGAGGGGCTTGTGGCTAAGTAATAACTGCCGCACGGGTCGATCGATCAGGTTAAGCTACGCTTGCCGCGGTTGGTCCGTGGATGGGTGAGCATTTTCACACACCAAGACCCCTCCGTGCCTCGGAAAGCTGTCATTCGTGGATCTTTGATAGTCGTTTCGGGTCGTCAGTAGCCCGAAAGTCTGACAACCAGTCTTACCAAGGGGTATCGCATTACTCAGTAACTGGGTTATGGAGGTCAGATAGGCAGTCGCTTCATGTAAAATACTGATATTGAGCTGCATCCGGTTAGACTGGAAGCCGACCCCAACATAGTTGGGAAAAGGCTAGGCAGATGATAAAGTACCTAGTTACTACCATCTCAAGAAAAACTGCTCTGATGGTATAGTGGTCGCAAGCGAATCTGCTGGGTTCAATACCCAGGTCGTACGAAAGTGTTATTGTGTTTTTTCATTAGAAATTACTCAGCATCCGCCCCGAGTTTGTGAGCTGGTGGTGTGATGCCTTGGAAGGCACGATAACCCGTTGGTCCTGCGCCTGATCTCTCTACGGTCGTGTCATCCGTCTATGAGAGTGAGGGACGAGAGACTGCACCTGTGGCTGCGCATACGATTGTGCACTTTAATATCTCCCGGTTTTTTTTTTGGATGGGAAATCACCAAATGACCCCTCCCGCTCTGGGTGGAGCGGAAGGGAGTGTCCGACTCTTACTGACTAAAACCCACCCGTGTTCCTTCCTTAGCCCTTTCTGTTCCAGGGCAGCGGTAACCCTTTCGGACGATCCCGCTGTCCTGGCAGGCGCGATGGCTAGTTTCCGCTGAGGTTATCTGCATGAGCAAAAACAACCTATAATGTTCCCACTGCTGGGACACATGTCTGTGTCCTGACCGGGCCTGTGTGACAATCAATGCCGCCGACCGCCTCCTTTGTCACACTGACCTCCTTTGGGTAAGAGGTGAGTGGGTTGTAATCTATCACGCGGGCCCAGTGTGGGTTGGTAGATGTCACAAGTCTTTATATTCTTTTGGTTCTAGGACATACTGGATTCCTCACGATGTTTTTCTTCACCGTTTTGAGAGCAGTGGTGATGAAATAAATTAGATAAGATTAGTAGAAAAGATTATGGAGCGCTAAACGAATTTTTGATTTTGAAAACTTATTACACGATTGACGATTTTCTTAATGATGATTCACTAACTGATTGACATACTGTTACTCTGATTGACATAATTATTGTGATTGGCTTAATTATTTTTTTTTTTTTTATTACTGTAACACGCAGACATTTTTTATTTTTTTAATCTATATTGTAATTCCAATGATCTGAATGTGATTTTTTATTTGGAATTATTATAAACCTTTGCATGCCAATGTGACGGTAAAATATGGAGAACTTTATTTAAAAAAAAAATACCTTTGTACTATACCCATGTTTGCAAAGAAATAAATGATTTGATTTGGTTTGATTTGATTTAGATATTGCAGCATTAATTAGATAATTCTTCCTTGGCTGAAATTCGGTCTGAAAGACAGTCAGCATATTATCATTATCTGTAAATAGGCAGCGTGGCCGAGTGGTCTAAGGCGCTGGTTTTAGGCACCAGTCCGAAAGGGCGTGGGTTCGAATCCCACCGCTGTCACAGAACTTTTTTACATTTTGATTTATTTTATTCTCAATTGTGATTTCTATTCATTATAATCGTCATTAAGCGTCAAAAAGAGTCTGTCAACTTAAAAATATGTTTACTTACCTACTTAAAGAAAATATTGGGTTAAGTAAGTTCGAATCTGTTCTAATTGCTGGTGGTTCTGTACACAAAGAAATTTATAGTAGGTACATAACGCTGAAAATTGGCTTAAGTACTTTCATACATTACGCCTCACATACATTACGCATCACATAACATTACGCCTGTTATACCCGAAGGGCGAGACAGAGGCAAATGTGATGTGTGAATGTTTGAATATTTGGATGTTTGTTATTCAATCACGCAAAAACGGTTGGAAGGATTTTTAAGACATGGTGGATGGTGGTGGTGGGTGGTGAATGGTGGTGGTGCATGGTGGGTGATGTGTTAATCCAGATTCATAATCTGGATTAACACAATACATCACTATTATTATCATCATTATCATTAATAGGATACTTTTATTCCGGTAGTACGTTTCCGTGGGATAATTTCCACGCGGGCGAAGTTGCAGGCAAAAGCTAGTGAAAAATAAACGTAAGTGAGTACCTAATTAGTGGTCCGAAGTATCTTTGTATAGTGGGCGAACCAATATTTATTTTACTATCAAATTAAAATGGAAATAATTCTAATTAAGATATCAACAAAAAACCCATCAATTGCAGAAAATAATCAAAATTCACACAAAAGTTTAATATAAAATAATCTTAATATACTCAAGAAAAGACTTTAAAAGTCAGTATTAATCCACATTTGGTTCCAATAATTGGCTACATAAAATTTTTACACCCTTTTTTATAGTTAAACGACTTTCATTCCTATTATTAAGAGCATAAGGTTGCCACTTAAAAAAAGTTCATAAAAAATAAATTTTCTCTTAGACTTTGACGGTGTTTTTATTGCATATTTTTTTTTTGTAAAGTTAACACTTAAAAAGTTATGCCAAGTTACGGGTGATAAGGTTTTTGGGGTTCCGTGGGTGAATGACAGAATCATGTTAACGTTAGACGACACAAGACGTTGTTAGATATTCTGAAAGCCAACTCCAATGATTAAAAAAAAAAAAAAAAAAAGTACCTATGCTAATTTATATGGGGTCAGAGAAGCGTGTCGTTTTCTTCCACACATTATCTCTATTAGCCGTCATCTAAAAAAGTATTTTATTGTATGTATACAGGGTGGCAGGGAAACGCTTCCGAAAACGAAGACAGGTGATAGGGCTACTGATTCTCGATACGATACCATAAAAAAATTAGAAAAAAAAATGAACAATTTTACCTATTTTTTTTAGCATTTTTCGTACACTATGCTGTGAGAACAGTTAAATTAAACCATTATTTGCTATTAAACACATTTTTTTTCTTTACAACTCTAACAAGCAATGTATTCGTAAATAAATATCATCTGACGCTTGCGCGTGACCTCAAGTTCAAAGTGCGCGCGCGCTCGCCGACAGCTGTGCGGCTGACGACCCCAAGTCCACGTGACGCGCGAAAATAATCAATTTCAGGCGAAAGGTTAGTGGTATCCGTTTGCATAAAGGTTGTATATAATCTACGTTCTGGCTTCGGAAGCGTTCTCCTGACACCCTGTATATAACTAACTATTTACACTAGAAACTAAATTAAATTACTAATGACATTTATTTATTCTTCTTAATTAATGTTATACAAAAAACATGCAAAATAAAAATGTCTAAAAATTAAAATCGAATTCACTAAAATCTTAAATAATAATAGTCACGTCAAAAAACTAGTCAAACAACCCGACCCTAACTGTTCCCGGCGCAAAGGTGGCCATAACGCTTGCTGCATTGCCACGTTGGATGGCAATGATGGTTTTGTCAAAGAGTTTGTGCCCTGTCTCACTAATGACCTCACTGCCCCAACTAACAATGGTCTCAACGGCAATGGGCACGTAACTTACCATACAAATAAATACAAAAACAAAGAAATGTAGCCGTCGTCTTAGTTGTCACTCCTTTCTAGCCATATCATCTTTCACACAGTCCCGCCCGCCTAACTGGCGGGCCCCGCATGCCCCCCCGTTTGGGGAGGCTACGGCCGCAGAGGATAGGGAGAGTGGCAACGTCACACCGACACTCCTCTTCCCCTGCGGCCCCACCGCGTCCGCCATCGAACGGTGGCGGCCCCGTCAAGGCCGCGGAAGGTAGGGAGAGCGGCAACGTAACACCGACACTCCTCTCCCGCCGCGGCCTCCAATCCTCAGCCGCAATGTCTCCCACACGGGGGACATCGCGGCCCGCCTCGGGTAGGTTGCGATGTCGCCCAAGCGGCACCGCCACCTACCCGCCGGCCGCTACGTCGTCGGCTTTTCCGCACAGCCTAGACGAGCGGCCCCTCATGGGTCCCTCTTCGCTTCACCGTGGTCCAGTCCACCACGGCTACTGAGCCCCCCCGCCTCGACAATGCGGGAACCCACCGGGGGGGATCGTTTCTTCGGTCTGCCCCAACTCTCATAGCCATCCACATTCAAACTCAAACTTCACTCACGGCTTGTTTTATCATTCCTTAAAAGTCAGCCCAGCCAAAACTGTTTCTCGGAAATATTTCTAAAACCACTTGGGCCACAAATTCTCACATTGGGCACGTTTACATGAGATGCGGCACTACTTATGTATCAACTCAGCACATTGTACTCCACTGCTGGACATAGGCGCAGCATGGGAGAGCCCATGCTGCGTCACAACACCATGTCCTACCGCATCCAGTCTGTCCCAGCCACCTTTTTGAGGTCTGTTGTCCATCTAGCTGGGGAGCGTCCCATACTACGATTACCGATACGCGGTCTCCACCCCAGCACTTGTCTGCTTCATCGGTCCTTCGACAAACATGGCCAGCCCACTGCCACTTCAGTTTGCTTACTCTGCAAGCTATCTTGGCAACTCCGGTTCTTACTAATTATATGTCCAAAAAAAGTATCGATAGGAGACAATACTTTGCTAGGGTGACTCACACCTCCACATCAAATCCCCATGGTAACCGATTTTCTAGTGTAGCACATCACATGCATAATAATAGTTCTCCAGATCGAATTTCAGTGGGCCATGCCGACCAATCTCAGTGGGGACTAGCCTTCGTCGCGGGAGATATTATAGTGCACAAGCGTGTGCGCAGACACAGGTGCACTCTCTCTTCCCTCTCTCTCATAGTCCGATGGGACGGCAATCCGACACGACCGGGGAGAGAACAGGCGCGGGACCAACGGCTTAACGTGCTTTCCGAGGCACGGGGGTATCACACCTCCAACTTCCAAACCCCGGGTAGTAATTAAGAAGTTCCTAATGGAAAAACTAAATAACGTTTTGCCCAACCCGGGAATGAAGCCAGGAATGGAGACCAACAGGGCTGTCAGTTACACGCATACCATGACCACCGATTTCCTAGTGTAAGTCTGTATAGATAAGTACGGAACCTCAAGATTAAATAAACCAAACCCACACCTCCCACTTAATACTTTAAAAAACACGTTTTATGAACAATAAATTGTTGTAAGTGCGAGTTCATTCACAGGTTGGACAGATCATTGTGTGGTCGTAAATAACGCAATGCGGCTGCAGTACCCAAGCCAGGCTTGGAATCTGATGGGTGAGCTATAACGTTTATTAGTTTACGAATTATGAGTGCGTTTTATCACGAATCTTTTTAGAACGACAAAGGTTTCATAGATGTACCGAATTGGATGACCAAAAGTAGAAATAACAAAGACTTTTTTCTCTCGTTTTTAACTCGTTTTGCAGCTGCACAAGGAATTCTAGAATTTGTGGCAATTTCATTGAATTGTCAGAAATGTTAACTTTAAAGATGGCTACCAAATGTTCACAATTTATTTATGGGGTTCAAACGTAGTTCAGATGCAGGTAGTCCCAAACTATATCTATTTAATCATTTATGTACACGCATACATATTATATAAACAGACAAAAAAAATAAGTACAAAGGTGATACTTATTTCTAAAGAAATCTCATCCAGCATATCGGCGATACAAATTATAATAGGTACTAAATTACAAAATTTAGTACATTATTATTGTCATTAATCAATCTAAATATTATATAACTCAAAGGTGACTGACTGACTGACATAGTGATCTATCAACGCACAGCCCAAACCACTGGACGGATCGGGCTGAAATGTGGCATGCAGGTAGATGTTATGACATAGGCATCCGCTAAGAAAGGATTTTGATCAATTCTACCCCCAAGTGGATAAAATAGGGGATGAAAGTTTGTATGAAACTTTGTCAATTTTTCTTAACTCGAGCGAAGCCGCGGGCAAAAGTTAGTTATAAAATAAATGCCGAAATAACACCATGGAACAATTTACAATTAACATTTAAAATGCTTTGCTATAACCTATGTAAAAATAGGCCTAAATTACCAAACACATAATCAGCCTAAATATAATGTTCCCACTGCTGGGACACAGGCCTCCTCACTGAGGGAAGGAGTGGGCCGAAAACCACGACGCGGGCCCAGTGCGGGTTCATCGATGTCACATGTCTTGAGTCTGAAATGATGTCTCGTTTTCATAGGAAACATCATCATCTGCCCAGCTACTTTTTTCAGCTCGTTTTTTCACAACTATCCAGCATAGTTGTGAAAAGGCTTCGGTTTCCAGTCTAACCGGATGCAGCTGAATACCAGTATTTTACATGGAGCGAAATGCTTGAAATACGACTCGATTAACCTCCGAACCATTACGAAACACTACGTTATGACTTTGAACACATGGTCTTATACAACACTAGCTTCTGCACGCGACTTTGTCCGCCGTACGCGATTTCTTGCTTCCCCAACCCAACCCGTCGCATCATATCGCCTGCTCGAGATATAACTTCGTTTTTGCATAGCATTCTTTCTGACTTTTTTTCTATTTGCTCGGTTCCTGAGGGTCATAGCGTGATGTCAAATAATCTATAGCCTTCCTCAAGAATTAGGCTATCAAATGCAAAAATAATTTTTCATGTCCGACTAGTAGTTTTCAAGATTAGCGCGTTCAAACAAACAAACTCTTCAGAGGTTTATTATTAGTATACAGGGTGGCAGGGACATCGACGCGCAAACTGTAACCATGAATTCAGCACATGAGTTTAGACCCCATAGCGTAGAAATTTTTCGTCAGTTATAAAAAAAGAAATCTTCCGTTTCATAGAAAAGTGCAATACCTACGCGGTCAAAATGTAGGGAACAGCAATATTTTTTTTTGAAACCGACGAAAAATTTCGACGCTATGTGGTCTGAACTCATGTGCTGAATTCATGGTTACAGTTTGCGCGTCGATGTCCCTGCCACCCTGTATAGATTTATTATTAACTAGCTTTTGAACGCGACTTCGTCCACGTGAAGCAACTATCTTATTTTTTTTTTCGTAAGAACCTTCTACGATGTATTAGTAAACTTAAAAAAAAAGATGTATGAAATCGGTAAAGTCATTCTCAAGTTATGACGTGACCAAGGGGCCAAGGTTATTATCGTCAACCGCGCACAAAATACGACGAAATTCCTGATGGATAAACCAAATGAGAGTTCAACCAACTTGGTAATCAAACCGCGAAACCCACTCTCAACAGTCACTGCAGACAACTCCGCCTTGGAGTGTAAATGTGGTGCTGTTCTACAAACGATGGGACACTTAATATCATGTCCTGCGTGTCCTATCAGCTGCACGTTACAGGAACTGATGGACGCTGGTGAGGTCGCCAAACTATTCAGTAGCCGAATTCTGGGCCAAGTCCATTTAGATTGCTATCGACAGGCTAAAAAGAAAACAGTGACTCTAGCCACCACTTGATGACCATGCAGTCAAAGAACAATACTGGCCTCAATTGCACTCTAACCCACCTTCAAAGTTCCTTTCACCTCACACCCACACGAATGCCAAAAACACCATAACAACATCATAATGCAAAACCTTGCCGACACTTCCATGGAGTACCCCCTAATTAGGGTCCCCGAATACAACAATTAGGGTCCATATATACCACAATCAGGGTCCCCATATACCACTCAAGAACTCGTTAAGTCACCATAAAGCTCATGGGACAGCGCAGGTAATTATTATGCGATCTGCTGGGTAATTGTTCGACTTAATTAGCAATTGTTTTGTAGTTATAACATTGTGTGGGTTTAGGTTGGTGTGGTGGTATGAGCGGAGCGGGTAGCAGGTTTTATAAGTTACACTTGGTAAGCACAAGTAAAGCACGTAGTACTTCGTAAGATAAAAATACTATACGCAAATGGGGTGCTGTAAAATACTTACAGCAGCATAATTGCGTATAGTATCCATCCATCCATCAGCCATCTTGTTACCATAACACAAGCATTAGGTTGCTTAGCTTGGGACTAATGGTGCTGTGTGAAATGTCCAGGGATATTATTATTATTATTAGTATTTTTATCTCACAAAGCGACGCGCGCTTTACTTTTGTTTACTAAGTGTACAAACACGCAGTAAATGAGTGTGTAAGCGCGAGCTCTCGGTACCGTCCGAGACAATGGCGAAGTCGGAAGTGTGTGTGTATGTGGCATGTGCTGACGCTTCTCGTCGTCAAAAAATGTTATAACACGCTAACAATAACAATCCGAAGGATTTTGATATCCATTGCTTCATTATTTTGTTTGAAAAATTCAATGAATAATTGAATGAATGAAAAACATTTAAAAATTTTGATTAAGAATTGAATTGAGAATTTTTATTTGTAGATAAAGAGACTATAACTACATACAAAAGAACCGAGAAAGTAGTAGAACCATAGTATATCTATGTGTAGAACCCTGCCAAAAGATTCACCGGAGAAAACTAACCAGGCGGCGAAACCCATCTCTCCACTAGCACAATGCTTATTCTAGGAAGCATATTCGGTACGGCTCCTAAGTCCTTCCCTATCCTACGGGCACGTCGTCCCTACCATAACCGCGCCCCCCGGTCTACTCCTTGATATGCAATGGTCGCTGTAGCACCATGAACATGAGGCTACAGGAGTTAGTGCGAATCTTGGGGTTCATTCGAATAATCGAGTCTGGGTTTAACCACTCTGGGGTCGGTGCATTTCATTCATTCATTCGTTGAAAAATGGAGACTAAAACTATAAATTGTTATCATTTTAAAGAATTCTAAATAGTGATTTTCGGACGTCAAAAAGTAAAAAGCATCGTAACAACTATTTCTTCATTAACAATCAAGAATCATTAGCATAATCAACATATAACGTTCCCACTAATGGGACACAAACACAAGCCTCCTCACTGTGAGAGTGAGTGGGCCGTCATCCACCACATGGGCTCAGTACGGGTTGGTAGATGTCATTATGTCTTCGATGTTTTTTGATTCTAGGTTTTCTCAGTTATAAAGGAATGAAGAATCATAACGATTTTAAAAGGCAGAATTCAGAAAGTACATTATTAATAATGAAATAATAATGGATGAAAGAAACCATACGATGCTCGTTAGCAACGTAAATCTTTTGATAAAATCATTTTATTTTTAGCAATACTTTTATAAAAGGCTTACAAAAGAGGTATATAAGCGTTTACCTTATTTTTTAAGGAGACAATTACTGGTATTTTCAGAATTCAGTTTCATTGCGTGGGTAGATCATTAGTAAGGTGTTTTTGTTCTAAATTTTTTGGAACTATTTTCGGATTGAGGAAGATTCCTTACTCCAAAAATAGCCTACGTAATTAATAATAATAATAATAATAAAGTTTTATTGACATAAATAAAGGTGTTACATTTTAGTTTGAAGCCCTGACTCCTGTGCTAGGTGGTACCTGTGTTACAGGAGTCAGTGTCTTTGCCCGTTTACGGAAATTAAACAATTTATGCTACAATATTAAAATAACGTAAAAATTAAATGAATTTAGTGCATGCATGCTCTTGAGTGGTTTGTGTTCATGTGTGTGTGTGTGTTTGCTGTGTTTTGTGTGTATGTGTGTGTGTGTGTGTGAGAGTTTGTGCTTGGTTGCTGGACTTATTACATTTTACACTTTATACGTAATATATTATGTATAATTCAAAAGGTTTGATAAATTGAGTTAGCAACAAGCAGTAGCAAGGAGATCATACAACTACATACTGTCTCATACCGTGTTTGTTTAGAATCTATATTATTTATACTTAATATTATTGGCGACACGGTTGGCGCAGTGGTTAAGCGATTGACTGCTGCGCTGCGTGTCGCGGGTTCGATTCCCGCACGGAACAAATATTTGTATAACCTACATGTATTTGTTCCGAGTCTGGGTGTTTTTCTATCTATAATATGTATGTATTTACAAAAAAAAAAAAAAAATTGTATATAAGTAGTTTATCAGCCATCTTGTTACCATAACACAAGCATTAGGTTGCTTAGCTTGGGACAAATGGTGCTGTGTGAAATGTCCAGGGATATATTATATTATTATACATGTCCCAGCCAACTGGTTTAATTAGCCGTTTAGTTAACCGCCTAGCCTTTTAACTAAACGGCGGCCGGTCAATTAACGGCCTGAATGATATTCAATAAATTATAGTTTAGGTTGGAACTGTAACCAATCACGTGCGAGCCGAATTGGTCGCAGTAACTAAGCCAGGGCACCCCGACCAAATGGGTTAGGTTAGAACTGTGATCAACCGCGTGCGAGCCGAGAGAGCGAAGCGAGGCGAGCACAACTGTTTTAAACCGTTTTAATTAAAGTAATAAATAAAGTATTTCTATATACATAAAAATGAATCCCTATTTCCCTTGGTCACGCCATAACTTGAGAACGACTTTACCGATTTTATACATTTTTTTTAAGTTTTCTAATACTTTGTAGAAGGTTCTTACGGAAAAACAAAATTAAGAAAGTTGCTCTACGCGGACGAAGTCGCGGGCAGAAGCTAGTATGTAATATAATTAAAGAGGTAAAATCTGTTTGTTAGTTTGTATGTAGGGGGTAGTCTCTGAAACCTGTCGGATTTGAAAAATCGTTTTGCATTAATTGATAGCTCAATTCTTGTGAAAGATTATAGGCTGTTTAACATCACGCTATGGCCCTTAGGAGCCGAGTAAAAGGAAAAAAGTCGGAAGGCGACGCGATGCGACTGGTCGGGTCGGGGGAACCTAAAATTCCAAGCAGACGAAATCGCGAGCAGAGGCTAGTATTAGCATAAACGTACTACTATTTTAAACTTTAACAGAACGTTAGGCTAATAAGATTTTAGATTTTATTAGAGCGGTCCCCCGACGCGCGATGGGACAACATTTAATCAAAAAATTTCATACAGACTTACGTAGGGTTATAATGTCAAGATTATTTTTTTCTTTTTATAGGGTTTCACGTCTATACCTTTTTTGATCTATTTGTGACTATTTTTTCAATACCTAGTTTTTTTATTTTTTTTTAGGCTTTTTACATTCATACTATTTTAGTTATATGCATTTCATCCCTCCTCATTATTATATCTATAATGTCATCATATCCAAAACTTTTTTCAACTACACCGCTCCGCTCATAAAATCGCTTCCGCCCATCACTGTACCACCACCCGTAAGTACTTATTTACATACCGGCCACATTAAAAGGTGGCAAACGCATATTCATGTGTCAGCCACCGTTTGAGGTGCGGGTTCGACTCCCGGATAATGACTTCATACAGCTAGGTGTATAGAAGTCTAGGTGTCTTGCTTAGCAAGTGGGTTTAAGAAGGCCACCCACTGAGAAGGATTTTTTGTTATTTTTTTTATGACCTCCGAATTTTTAAATCAGAATTAACGTGATATAAAAGAAAAGGGGCTCATGGCTAAGTAATAACAGCCGCACAGGTCGATTGATCAGGTTAAGCTACGCTTGCCACGGTTGGTCCGTGGGTGGGTGTCCATCTTTACATATCAAGACCTCTCCATGCCTCGGAAAGGACGTTAAGCCGTTGGTCCCGGCTGTCATTCGTGGATCTTTGGCATCGTTACGGGTCGTCAGAAGCCCGAAAGTCTGACTACCAGTCTTACCAAGGGGTATCGTATTACCCAATTGCCTTATGGAGGTCAGGTCAGATAGGCATTCGCTTCGTGTAAAATACTGGTATTCGGCTGCACCCTGTTAGACTGGAAGCCGACCCCGAAATATTTGGGAAAAGGCGAGGCAGATGACATAGCGTGATATAAAACCGCTGCCCATAACAGGTGAAGTGACTTCATAGGCTCATTGTATAGCATAATGTATTGTCAAAACAGGGGGTCTACTCCGAAGTAGTATCGGCTGAATGTTCGGCTGTTTCCTGTTACGAAGTCACTATTTGGTTCGGTCGGTCCCGATCCTACACTACACTCTTTCGAATATTGACTATGGTCCCGACCCAACTCAGCTCTCACTTTTTTCGCATTTTTCTTTTTTTAATAATATTCGGTTCGGCCATGTGTCGGTCCGATCCGAACATTCGCACTTTGCACTTCGGAGTAGACCCCCAGGTCGCACGGCTTCCAGAACATTCTCGCGCATTCCCCAGAATTCCCGCAGCTCCACGTATCTAATTTGTACTTTACACAATTTAACATAAAGTTCATTATAATAATTATTATTTATTTATTTAATTTTATACCATTGCACGTTGGTCCGATTTTGTTGATTATGATTATGTTGTGTAACATTTTGTTACAAAAATTCGCTTTCAGTCTTTGCAATAGCAATGTAAATGTAACCTTAGAGACATTAATCGACAATGGCGCCGATTCCCTTGTTCACAAACTAAACTAAATTTAAGTTGAGTTCCTCTTTTTCTTTCTATTTAATTAAGAAAAGGACAGAAGATAAATATTAGTTTAGTCCTGTCAAATTAGTCAGCGCCTGACGTAAATTGACGTATGTTTAGTAGCCATGTTTTTAATCACGTCTAAACTTGCTATGGAGTATCTAAATTTGACAGGCAGTTTTGCAGTCCGTTCATATTTATTTTACCTCTGAGAGCAGCAACACAACTACAACCTTATCGTAACGAGAATAAAGATTACTGTGGTTTTGACAGACTAGTCAGTAGCTACAAACAAACAGCAACCTTATTATAACGTTGATAGAGAGCAATTTGATTTCGACAATGATGCGAATTCAAAGGTTGAAAGAACTATACAAATAAGTAAGTAGACTGTTCTCAATTGCAAACGATATTAATTTAAAAATGCGAAAAAAAACATGCGAATATCAATTTCAACCAATTATAAAATCCAACGCCTTTATTAGTAGAAAGAATAATAAATAAAATTTTGAAAATGGAAACTGACTTAAAAAAAAACGCAGGCTGCACCCAATGCTACAATAATCATAACTCAAATTCTTTAAAAAAAGAACGGCCTCCATTTTGTGCGTTCAAGTCGACACCTACAATTATATTTTCAAGATATTTTATTTCTCATGTCGTAAATTATGAAGGTGGTAGCTCCTACCACGGGTTTAAATATGTGACTCGATTTGGTTAAATTGTGAATTGTATAATAATTAGCCGTATAAATCTGAAGGCCAATTCTCGTAATTTAAAACGTTCAAAATATTGTCGCAGTCTCATCTCGGCGACAAACAAATGTCAAAAACTTGTCAAAATGTAGGGAAATTAGAGGTATTTTTGACAGATTGAGACTGAGATCAGACTGTGAACGTTCTTAAAATTACGAGAATTGCCCCTCAGATGTCTGTTGGGGTAGATGTGTTTTTGAATGGATTGGACACCCTCAGGCTAGGAGCAGCGGACTTTGTAGGGTGGCTAGCAGCTGGATGAGATTGGCTGAGAAAGGAGTTAAATAGCGTGGTATTGAGGATATATCTATATCAACCATGGAACTGTTTTAATTTGATAACGATTTCTTTAGCTAAGTCACAATACCGTATTACCAGCTTTTTGTGTACTTTTCCAGTTGACAGCGATGCGGACGAATTTGTTGATGCCCTGTGAATCCTGTGATTCTTTTCCTTCTTTTTGATATACATGATTACATGTATAGTCAACAGCAAAAGTAGATGATTAAAATCAGAAATTTAATACTAATGAACGGAGTTTGCGTCAGAACTGTGTGGCGTCGAAGTGATTCAAAAGTATGTCAGACTCAGTGTCATACTTTTGAATCACTTCGACGCCACACAGTTCAGGCGCGAACTCTGTTAATTAGTATTGAATTTCTGATTTTGATCATCTACTTTTGCTGTTGACTGTACCTACATATTATTAATGTTATTTTTAAAGTTTATTTACTTATATTATTACGTAAATATTATCTTGTTTGAAAATAAAAAAATACTTTACCAACCAATTTACGCCATAAAAGGGTTGGTAAGCGGGTTTAATAGATATTCATTTTGCAGACAGAAAACCTTGACTTTTTAGTTTTCCTATTCAGCAGAAAAGCCAATATTACCCAGTAACAAATATATAATTTCTGTGCATATTTTATGAGATTTTTAAAATAATTATGTTTTCTGAAGATGACTGACACTGAAGCAGTTATCTGACTTACAAACTTCTGACTAGGTATACCTATAGTAACGATTTATTTACCAACCAAAGCCCACAAATCTGTCAGCAAAGGAAGGGGCCCGATAGGGCCGAAGCCTGCCAGGGTAGCGGGATCGTCCGAAAGGGTTACCGCTGCCCTGGAACAGAAAGGGCTAAGGAAGGAACACGGGTGGGTTTTAGTCAGTAAGAGTCTGACACTTCCTTCCGCTCCACCCAGAGCGGGAGGGGTCATTTGATGATTTCCCATCGTCATAAAAAAAAAAAAGCCCACAATACTTCTCACTTATTTCTCACTTTGCACTCAAAATCGAGAGCCAAACGACTTACACAACGATAGTAGTTCCCTTTCTAAGAATCCTTTAGTCCATCTGTTGAACTGACGTTTCATTCGACTCCGAATGTGCAAAATAATATAAGTCCTCGAAATATATTATGAGCTTAAGCATAAATTATGTGAACAATTATGAAAATTCTTCATTATGCGCGAGGGAACTTAGGGCATAGAGATATAGAACTAAATGGGATATTAAGACTCAACATCGCGCCTGTACACTTCAAAGGGGATAGCCAGAGGAATATAATAATAGTAAACCCACATTTCACCAGTTATATTTATGTATCACGTAAGTTTGGGTTGTGGAGGTCAGATCAGTGTCTTCATCTAAACATAGCACTCCACTGCTGGACATAGGCCTCTCCTATTACACGCCATTCAACTCAATTTTCGGCAACTCTCATCCAGCTGCTACCAGCCACCCTGCGAAGATCGTCAATTCTCAACACAACTATGTATGTTAAGTAAGCTATGGTCGCTAAGTTATAGAAACCGGTCATCATTCTACAAAGGAGCTACCTGAGATATCCTAAAACTAAAAGGTGCAAACACACAAAGCAGAAAAAATATAAATATCATTTCTTCCTTCAAAACGGGGGGCGTGCCCTCCACAATTTATGATCTGTGTATCATATTGGATTAATAATTCTGGCTACCTTGGCAAACACTGCTGTTTTGTTTTGTAAAAAATAATTATTACTTGCGAAAGAGTCTTTGGTTTGTCATGTTAAGCAGCGCTTGGCATGGTGAGTCACTTGGATGGGTGTGAATTTGTTAGACAGAGATTTTAGTGTCGTTAAAAGGACTTAGATTTAGGTTTAGGTGGAAAAAAAAAAAAAATGTGTATAAGTAGTTTATCAGCCATCTTGTTAACATAACACAAGCATTAGGTTGCTTAGCTTGGGACAAATGGTGCTGTGTGAAATGTCCACGGATAATAATATTTATTTAATTATAAATGTATGACTGTCGTTACGCTTAAGGCGAATTTGACTAAACTTTTATACCTAGTACTAGCTTCTGTCTGCGACTTTTCCCGCGTGACATTCTTGTTCCCCCAACCCACCCCGTCGCATCGCATTGTCCTGTTACTTAGTTTTCACTTGGCGTTCTTTCTTTTTTAGGGTTCCGTACCTCGAAAGGAAAAAACGGTACCCTTATAGGATCTGTCCGTCCGTCCGTCTGTCTGTCTGTCAAGACCCTTTATCTCAGGAACGCGTGAAGGTATCAAGCTGGAATTTATATCAAATACTCATGTCTACTGACCCTTGGAGCTGTAAAAAAATCGGTCTTCTAAGCCAACGCAATCAAAAGATACAGCCGATTATGCCGCAAATTTCCGCAAATTTTTAGACTCGCAAGGGAATCAAAACCTACAGGGTACTTCCCGTGAACTCAGAATCTTGAAATTTGGTACGAAGCAACGTCTTATAGCACAGATAAAGGAAAAATTGCGAAAATTGTATATTTTTAGTTACATTATAATAATAAAAATATTTTTAATAATTTTAAATTGTACGGAACCCTCGGTGCGCGAGTCCGACTCGCACATGGCCGGTTTTGTCTTTTTGCTCGGCTCTTAAGAGTCCTAGCATGATGCCTATAGCCTTCGTTAATTCTTGGGCTAACAAATGCAAAAAATAATGTACAAATCCGACTGGTAGTTTCAGAGCTTAGCGCGTTCAAACAGACTCTTCAGTTTTATTTTTAGTAAAGTTATAAATAATAAAGATAGAATAAAGATAGAAAATAATTAATAGTTTAAAAAACACGCTTTTATAAATGTACGATGCCAGTGCCTATCTCCCGGCTTCATCATCAGACCTTGAAACCTAATTGTGGTCAAAGTTCATTACAAGCCTTTTCTAAGAAATCCAAAACAGCTATGATATGATTTTCCATCATAAAGTTCCAGTTCATATCTTCCGGCTCCATCATCACATCAGTTCGACAGTACCATATTATTGTATTGTCATCAGAACTACATACAGCTGCCAATTCTCATTACGCTACGACCCTTGGAAGATGGTGAAATTAGTTACCTTAGATTCCATTACATAGTTATATACAGGTTGACCTAATAAAAGCGTGTTAATAAAAGGTTATGGACTTTGGTAAAACTAGCCTTTATTTCTGGAAGTCTAACAATTATTGATCAATTGATTTTGGAAGTATAATTCCATGTCTAACCATAGGTTTACCAAAACATGGTTAAGATGATGTAAAAAGGGCCAAAATCCCCCAAAATATCGTGTATTTAGTGTTGTAAGACATGCCGAGTCACTTTAGTAGAATGACCAAAATGTTTCTCTTTATGAACTTAAAGAGACAGTAAGTTACTATTATTTGGACTGACTCTGTGTGGTACAAGTTGTAAAGTTTGTAGGGTTTTTTTCAAAGTAATAATTTGTTTGGTATGTGTGTGAAAAGAATCTCAGTACCTACCTTTTTTTATTCAATCATCATCATTTTATGCATTCTAATAATATCCCACTTCCTACTATCCTTCCTACTAATATTATAAACGCCAAAGTTTGTATGGATGGATGGATGGATGCTTGTTACTCTTTCACGCAAAAACTACGAAACGGAATTGGATGATATTTGGCACACAGATTGTTTATAACCAGGATTAACACTTATGATACTTTTTATCCCGATATTCCCACGGGATTGAAACGTATGCGGGTGAAACCGCGGGGCGCAGCTAGTCTCACATAATCAAGAGTAGCAATATCTACAATATTCAGCTTAACTTAATATCTACTGAGTTAAGCCGCTTTTACAGTTTTTTTTTTAAACTCAAAACTTTTTTAACTCGTCCTAGTAAAACCGTAATTTCGTAACACACTATCAACCAAAATCTAAATCATTTTGAAGGATATTGCTAATCCATTGCTTGATATCTTCGAAAAATGTGTCTGCTCAACAACGTAAATAACGCAATGAATGTGGTTGAACTGTTAAATTAAAACCCATTGCTACTGATCGCGTGTAACGCAATTATTGATTTTTTTATTTTTTTTATTTTGTTATTTTATTAATTTTGTATTTTGTGTTTCACTAACTGTGTCCAAATAAACTTTTTCTTTCTTTTTTCTTTCTTTATCCCGCTGTACTATTATCGATTCTGTAGCAGTAGGTACTCAGGGCGGCGGGATCATCCGAAAAGTTTACCGCTGCCCTGGAACAGAAAGGGCTAAGGAAGGAACACGGGTGGGTTTTAGTCAGTAAGAGTCTGACACTCCCTTCCGCTCCACCCAGAGCGGGAGGGGTCATTTGATGATTTCCCATTAAAAAAATAATAATAATAATAAGTAGGTACTACGTTTTTTACTCACTTCATCACTAGCCATTATTGTTCACTTATTTGCTAACCTATCATCTTTTGTCGGCCTATTTTATTATAGCCATCGATAAAACTTAAAACTTATCTAGTCACTCGTCGCCGTCGTCTAGTTCCTAATTCCTCCTCAAAACTGTGGCTACGATTTAATATAACTTACAGACAATCAAAAATCGCTTCGTCCTCTCTCTTAGCCCACACCCTAAACCTTACCGTAGCCCACGCGTGGGAGTAACTCATTACAATGCGGCACCATTGTGCAGTTTAGTATTATGTAAACACCGTCTATATTAGTGTGGACTAGACTAGGAAATACTCTGCTCTCGTGTCGGCACGAGCTACACGAGATAAGGTCATGTCGGGTCTGTAAGCCAACTATGTGACCCAGCTGACTCTTCTGTAACTGGGACTGCTGAAGGCCAATTCTCGTAATTTAAAACGTTCAAAATCTAGTCGCAGTCTCTTCTCGGCGACAAATAAATGTCAAAAGCTTGTCAAAATGTAGGGAAATAAGAGGTATTTTTGACAGATTTAAATTCAACCACTTGGTAAAAATGGTTAATTTTTTGCAAATTTGTGGTTTTTTTTTAATTTTTAGTTTATTAACCTAATGATATAATATCATTGCTAATGGTCAAATTATTAACTATTAGTTAAAAAAATAATCATCAGTGACCATTAGATAAACAAAAAAAAATATAAAAAAAACACATTTTGCAAAAATCTAACCATTAGTTACTATTTTTAACAATTTCTTGAGATTAACTACGGATCGAAAAACCGGCCCCTAAAGAGCAATGGTGATGAAATAATTTACACAAAGTAAAGCGCTTGTCTGAGTTCGAACCTACGACAACAACAACAACCTACAACTTGTAAGTCGGTCGTTTCCACTGAACCACCACTGTGTCCCTGTAGTGTCCCAGGCCAGCTGTAAATATATCACAATGAGTTTAACGACAAAGAGGTCAGAGGGTCTACTCCGAAGTGCAAAGTGCGAATGTTCGGATCGGACCGACACATGGCCGAACCGAATATTATTGAAAAATGCGAAAAAAGTTCGGATCGGCTCAGTTGGGTCGGGACCATAGTCAATATTCGAAAGAGTGTAGGAGTGTAGGATCGGAACCGACCGAAAATAGTAACTTCGTAGCAGGAAACGGCCGAACATTCGGCCGATACTACTTCGGAGTAGACCCCCAGTTTTCTAGATCATCGGTGATCTATCCAAGTATAGTCGTACCTGTTGTTGTTGAAGAAAAGGCTTTTGCCTTGTAAAATGCACGTTATTAGGCTGATCACAAATACCCTCGACCCTCTTATCCACACTATTTAACTAAACTATGCGTGTGCGCATGACAATGCTAGCTTCCGATGCAGGCCGACCCACTCCGGCGCACCAATTGTATTGATCACTAATCAGTTTCCCTTCAAAACGTATGAAGATTTTTAGTTTAACATAATTTTACATTTCCAGTATGTTCTTTGTGACGTCTTGGTTTTGTTTTGGGTAAGAGATCGCAGAATGGCGCCTGAGCATTGAGCATAGCGATTTTCATATAAAGAACAGATTAGATAGATACAGTCTGGGATGGCATCAAAAATATGACCAGCACCTCAATGCGGTAACACACTATCAATCACAATCTGAATCATTTTAAAGGATATTGCTAATCCATTGCTTTGTAGCGGTATCTACAACGCCACATGCGAACAACGCGTCATACCGTCAGTATCGTCACGCAAATCCTGCATCTCGCAAGCAGAGTTTACCGCGCAGTTAGCATAGATACAATTTCCCAATATCAATCGTTGGGCAATTGCCCCCCAGACATAACACCCGTCTGGTCGGAGGATCCTCCCTTTTCAATGGAGGTTGAGTGAACTTTACACCCTGTTCCTCATACCTCCAAAGCTTCATATGTTCGAAAAAATTGTTGCTCAACAACGTAAATAACGCAACCACACAACGCGCAACGTGGTGTGATAACCCCGTGTCTCGGGAAACACGTTAAGCCGTTGGTCCTGCGCCAAATATTTCTCCAGTCGAGTCGGATTGCCGTTCCATCGAACTATGAGAGTAAGAGAAGAGAGGGTGCACCTGTATCTGCACACACTTATGCACTATAATATCTCCCGCGCCGAATCCGCCGATCTGCAGTGCGATTCTGTAACCAACTCACAGTGAAAACTTAGGTGAATTGAGCGTGGTGTGAGCTGTCAGTGTCATCCTACCTGATGCTAGGGATTCACAGCAGCCGATCGATTTTGTGAAAATCTCACCGTGAAAAGAGTGAAGTGAGCTAAGAGTGAGCTGTCAATAGTGTCAATCCCTAGCATTAGTCGGAATGGTAGCTCACTCCACGCTCACTTCACCTAAGTTTTCACGGTGAGATGGTTACAGAATCGCACTTCAGCTTACTTCAAGCTCACTTCACCTAAGTTTTCACGGTGAGCTTTATAAGGATTCGATCAGCAGCTCCCAGGTTACAGTTGCACCCACTTACGAGTGTATGGTTAGAGCCCTCTGAGATCATCCTTTTGTTTGTCAAACTTTGTTGGTGATTACGACGATTAAATATTCTCGACTGTCCAATTTAAGAATGACGATCCTTCTCCATCATGATCTGGTATTGTTTGATTGAAGTCTTCCGCAAAACAATTAGGAAGCAATACAGACTTCTTGTAAATAGCAATCAGCATAAAATCAAGAACAACTGCAGTATTTAATTATCAAAGAGAATCAACAACAATTATAAAAGGGATTAATTTAATAACATTCATTATCCAAAAGATTTGGGAGTTCAACTAAATGTTTGTTAACGAAATACAATTAGGATTTGCTTCCTGGGGCGGAAAGAAAGCTTTTGATTGCCCGAATAATATCTTGTAAGAAAATAAAAGGAACTTGGATTTGTTCAGTGTTTGGGTTCTGTAGGTATGTGTCATTCCCGTTGTAGGTGGTGGTGGTGGTGGTGATGAGTGGTGGTTAGTGGTGGTGATGATTAGTGGTTGTAGTGGTGATGGTAGTGAGTGGTGGTGGTGAGTGGTGGTGGTGAGTGGTGGTGGTGAGTGGTGGTGGTGGTGGTTTGTGATCTTCTGTACGAGTCACAATAAATACTTTTTTCTTTCTTTCTTAGGTATGCAGGAGATTCAAGGTTCGTAATTATGGCCATGTTTGTAATAGCTGTTCATTGAATTTAAATAAGACTACCACATTGATCTGGTGGTAGCAAGCGCGACGGCTCTTGGGTTCCCAGATGGAGCAAAGGCTTTTTGGCTAAGAATTTCTCAGTAGCAGCTCGAAGTCTTGGAGCCCGGAGAGACTTCAGCCAAGTTCCTGGCAGAAGTCTTGCCCCGAGGCATTTAACATGACTGGCGAAATGTGGGTGCACCATACGCCTCTAGCATCCCTAGGACCTAATTCCAATGGTCACTCCTAAACGATAGCGGAACCCTAACCCAACCCTACACGCATAAACCCGAAACGAAAACCAATTAAGTTGGCAGTCGCCACCGTACGGAACCATCAATACGAATCAACTCGTTGCTTGCTGTTAACTGCCAGGTTAGGTCGGGAGACGGATTGCAGGTTTGTAACGTGATGTGGGATTATTTTGAAATAAATAAACGACCCAAAATATTTAAAATAATTAAAAAAGTAACGCATCAATTTCAAAACGACAATTTACGCATTTTGAAACATAATTAAATCGATGTATTTAGGATGCCCAAATCAAAGAAAATTACGAAAAAGGAAGAAATTACAAAATGTGTGTGTGTCCACAAATGTCTAGAATATCCAAAATATTAATAGGTATTTATTTATTTTTATTAAATAGCCAACTTAGAATACAATACAATATTATTTATTGTTGCTGCAGTTGGGTTAACAAACAAAATTAGTCAAAATTTAAAAAAAAAGTATATTTAGAATAACAAGAAAATAAATAAAAAGAGTATCTTACATGTATAAACTGATAACTAAATATGCAAAATCTATTTTAAGAAATATAAGAAAATATAAAATAGGAGAAGGTAACTAGGTAGATAGATCCAAAAAAATAAATTGGTAAATGTCTAGAGAGTCTATTATGTAATCTAGCCTTCATTTAGTACCGTTTTGCCTGAAAATACTATTATATTATATTATCTCCTTTATTTGTTTCAACTTGACGTTATTTCAAGTTAAATAAATATCAACTTTATTTTAATAGTAATTAAGTTGATTTCAGAGTGACCAGCACTATTGTAAAAGTAGCGTAAACTGATTTTTATTGTGTAGGAATTAAAGTTATTTTTCCATAAAGTCATATTTGTTTACATTTTTGGCGAATATGTCGCGATATTAGTATAGTTGTATTTTCCTGGAAAATACTTCAAGTAGGTAACCTCAGATTTGAAAGCAATACAAATCCTAGAGTCGAGCTACTATTCCTGTTAGGATTATATCGAGTAACTAAAAATAGGATACGATGCATTTCAGATTTTATGCACTCGAGTAAAACCAATATTTGCCCGTTGTAATTTACAATATCTCTTTCACCCTAGCTCCGATACTACATTCGTGATCACCGCTTATATTTCAGCGGCCGACCCGCCCAAAATTTAGATTGGATTCATCACCAATCAACCTCTTTATCTCAATCAGTTAAGGTTGAAATTCGCTCAACATTTGTTTGGTAGAAAATTATTAAAACCAACGGGCAATTTCTTTCGCGATCTTTTATCTTTGAAACGTCCAAATGAATTTCTTTAAACAGTTTTGAAGTAACGAGTGTAAATATTTAAAACGGATCTTTCATCGGTTTGAATGAGTTCAATTTCTTTTTATTTTAATTTGCATTGTGGTTAGTAGAACGGAGCGTAATGTTGCTTGCCTGTCAGTTTTATACAGACTGTACAGTCACGAGCACCAATATGTCAACACTTAGCTTCGTGAAATAACGAATGCAACGTTGAAATACGACATATTAGATAAACCTATGGGTTCAAAAATGCTATGTTCGTAACAACATAAAATTTCATTAAAAAATAAAGGAGTAAATCGCTTTTGGATAAAGCCGAGTGTATACATACTTTTGCTCGTGACTGTACTTCGGAGAGTGTGCGCAGGAGCTCCACGACCTGATCGCCACCACCACCATCGCCCTTTTACGACCGGATTACCAGATGTACTGCAGGGTATCCGCACTTGGTGTATATCCCCACAATTAACTTCAGCTTTCTGACTGACCGACCGACCCCTTGACAATTCGAAAGTGCCTGTACCTAATTGGTTTATTTTAAATAAATGCTATGAGTTTGAGTTTGAATTTGAGACCAGTTGTACTCAGCGCTTCTCCTTCACATTTATTATGTGCACGGCTAAAATGTGGAACTCTCTGCCAGCATCTGTGTTCCCTTCTATATTTAACCCGTCTGCCTTCAAAGTAAGAGTGAACAGGCATCTGGGCACGCTCGTTCCATCATAGACCTCATCCATCGCTTTCCATCAGGCGTGATCGATGTAAAGAGGCCCGCTTTCAGTGGCGATCTCATCTCAGCGATAATCAATGTCAAAAACCTGTCAGAAATGAAGGTAATTATGAGGTATTTTTGACTGATTGTGACTGAGATTTGAATGCGAATATTCTTTTAAAAATACGGGAATTCCCACAGGGCTACCACTCTCACCAAACAGGGGGTCCTGTTTGGTGAGAGTGGTAGCCCTGTGGGACAGCACTGGTGGTAAAGTGGTAACGGCCCCGACTTACTAGCCGTCGTGGGTTCGAACCTGGGCAGGCGCTTTTACTTTCTGTAACTTAATTCATCACCAGTGCTCTCAAAATGGCAAAGAAAAACATCGAGAGGAGACTGGCATGTCCAAAAATTCGAAGATATGTGACATCTACCAACCCGCGCTGGGCCCGTGTGGTGGCCTTTTTTTTTGTGGAATCATCATCAAATGACCCCTACCGCTCTGGGTGGAGCGGAAGGGAGTGTCAGACTCTTACTGACTAAAACCCACCCGTGTTCCTTCCTTAGCCCTTTCTGTTCCAGGGCAGCGGTAACCCTTTCGGACGATCCCGCTACCCCGCGTAGTGGCCTTTGGCCCACTTCCTCTCACAGAGAGGAGGCCTGTGTCCCAGCAGTGGGAACATAATTGCTGATTGATGCTGTACATCTTCTTCAAGCTGTACCTACGTACGACTACCTTCATCTTCGTATAAGGAAGTATTAAAATAAAACTCAACATCGAAAACACACTCATAGTTTGAACTCAAAAATGCCAAAACAAACAAAATGATACCTACTCACATTAAACAATCAACACGATAAAATCAATCATTCCCATAATACTTTAATAAACGTAAAAAAAACATGTTGCTATAGATATAATAACAAATAAATATGCATGCCTGCCTGTCTGCAACCAATCAACTGCTGTTTTGATAGCAAATATCATTCGGAAACTCAAATAAAAAATGTGTATGGCAAACAGACATTTCGTGAAAATATTAAAAGTAAAATGGGACTGCGACCAGTGTTCAGTTTTCAATTTACGTGTCACTGTAAAAGTGAATAATTTATTGGTCTTTTGTGGTAATATTTGGCACTGCATAGCTGGTCTGGTTGTCGTAAGCGCTACTGCTGAACATGAGGTTCCGGTTTCGAATTCCGGGTCGTGCAAAATTGTGATTGGATTTTACATTTGGAATTTGTCAGTTGCAGTCCGATATTTTCCTTCACCGTTTTGAAAGGAGTGCTGTTGAAATAATTTACACAAAGTAAAGCGCCTGTTTGGGTTCGGACCTACGACATAACGACTAGTCGCGGTCCCACGGACAATGCCATAGGCATTTTCTGCCAATGAACGCTTGAATGATGTAGGGACGAATATAATATTTTTTATTCATTGATAATTTCCGTGTGTAGAGAAACCCTCGACGCGCCAAGTTCGCCTTTGAGTAGAATTTCTATTATTATAATTGTCTAATTATTCGTTTTTTTTTTCATGCCTCTACTCCGTTTACCTTTTATACCCTGTTTTTATCCAAACGGTAAAAAAAACTCAGCAACCATATAAAAAAAAATGTGTTGAATTTATAAAATTGTGGAATATAAAATATAGTTTGTTTTTGTAGGTATGTGTCATGTATCAATCATCATAAAATTATCACACTAGTGACTAGAATAAAAGAATATCATTTGAATACAAAAAATATCACAAAAATCTTCATTGTTAATGCCAAGGTCGATTTTTACGATTTCCCATAGATTCAGTCAGAGACGGATATATTATTTGCATAGAGACGGCGCCAGAGATCCTAACCTCTTTTATTATGTGCTAATCACTATAGGATTTTATGTTCTGTATACAGGGAGTTGCATTCTTGATTTATGTAGGTACTTGTGTGTTTTTTTTTTGGTAGTAAGTATAATAATATAATAATATCCCTGGACATTTCACACAGCACCATTTGTCCCAAGCTAAGCAACCTAATGCTTGTGTTATGGTAACAAGATGGCTGATAAACTACTTATAGGTATACAATTTTTTTTTTTTTTGTAAATACATACATATTATAGATAGAAAAACACCCAGACTCGGAACAAATACATGTAGGTCATACAAATATTTATAAATAAATAGTATGTATGTAATAAATAGTATGTTTATTAATATCTGCAGGCAGCAGTGCATGTCACATATTACACACTAATCAAACTTTGTCTCTACGTTAGTAATTATGTTTAATTAGTTATTTGATTTATACTAGCTGCTGCCAGCGGTTTCGCTTGCGTTTATTTTGTATTTTAACATTTTTAAAACATTTTTTTTTTAAATACATATTTTTAGCAATATCCTTTAAAATAATTCAGATTACGATTGAAAGTGTCTTGCGCAATTAGTGTGCTGGCCTATCTTTCCGCTAGGACCATAAAACACTGGTTTTGTTAAAAGTGAAACTTCTTGAGGCTTATTCTGTGACGCTGAATCGTGTATACTTGGCTCCAGTCGTCATCAGCTGCCATCAGCCACGTTAACTGTCTAACAAGGAGTGCATCGTTTCAAGAATTAGACACGTTTAATACTTATATTATATTTTAAAAAATGTTGGTCACTTTGTTGAGGATATTTGCAAAAAACTTATAATCCTACTATAATATTATAAACGTGAAAGTTTGTATGGATGGATGGATGGATGTTTGTTACTCTTTCACGCAAAAACTACTGAACGGATTTGGATGAAAGGCACACAGATGGTTTATAACCAGTATTAACATATAGAATAGGACTTTTTATCCCGATATTCCCACGAGATCGAAATTTATGCGGATGAAACCGCGGGGCGCAGCTAGTTATATGTGAAGAAATGCACAAATATAAAACTCAAAACCACACTCCATTATTTCGCGATCACTTCCCTTACATTATCATAAATGTATGACAGAAAATCTTTATACCGGCGTCATTCTCACCGCACTGTCAAGATGTCAGACAAGAACTGAGACAACATAATATTAGAGTTCCGTAATCATTGCGGCGGCGGTGAAGCCAACCGCAAACGTTTGCGGTTCCGTACTCGCAATAATTCATGACATTGTTAAGAAAATGAACAAGGATATTTTGTGCGGGCGCAATTTTGTGTTATATTTTGTAAAAGCTGTATTTCATGCTGGTTTTCTTTGTCAACGTATCCGTAGATGATCAATAACGAAGGTTTGTTTGTTATTTAGAGCTGTGGTAACGGCTTGACTTACGATATATATGTAGGTCGTAGGTTCGAACCCAGACAGGCGCTTTACTTTGTGTAAATAATTTCATCACCACTGCTCTCAAAAGGTGAAGGAAAACATCGTGAGGAAACCGGCATGTCCTAGAACCAAAAGTTCGAAGACATGTGACATCTACCAACCCGCACTGGGCCCGCGTGGTAGATTATAGCCCACTCCATCTCGAAGAGAGGAGGCCTGTGTCCCAGCAGTGGGAACGTTGTAGGCTGATTATCCTTTAAGCACAATGCGACCCGCCATGCATTGAAATGATCTTTTAGTACTTCTCGTGCAATTAATTTCATTCTAAAACAGTCGGGACATCCTAAAAAAGTTACTAGAACCTGTCAAATTTATTTTATAGATTTCAACTTTATCGCTAATTCATTAATTAATAAAAAATACTGCATCTGCTGAGCATGAGGTCCTGGGTTCGACTCCCAGGTCGGGCAAAGTGTTATTGAGTTTTTCTATCAGAAAGGATGGATGCCCATGGATGTATGGAATCCCTTACCATACTGCATCAAAGCCAAACTTTGTTTTTATAGACTACACATAACACAGTAACTCCTAAACAGTTCTTTTTGTAAAAAAAACCCGGGTCTCGGAGGTTTTCAAAAAAATCTATGTAACCTAAAAACTAGGTACATTTTCATTTTTTATATTCACATTTTATTTGTTTCAAATTGACGTTATTTTAAGTTAAACAAATATCAACTTTATACTAATGGAAATTAAGTGGATTTCAGAGTGAATAGCACTATTGAAAAAATGTTTGAAGTTGTAGCGTAAACTGAACTTTATTTAGTAGGAATTAAAGTTATTTTTCTATAAACTCATATTTGTGTACATTTTTGGCGAATATGTCGCGATATTCGATTAGGAACTGAAAGACATGATGGCATGATTAATAAAACCTTGAATTTTGAAAGTGTCATGTTTCAAAATTCAAGGTTATATTAATTATATCATTTGAAACGGAACGTCATGGAAAGAGAATTAAAACAATATCAACACTTTTTTACTTTAAAATTCCCTATTCAAAAATCAAATTTATTTATTTTATTTTATTTATATATCACATTCAGACAACAATTTATGGTCCATTTTGTTAGTAAAATATCTTATAACCAGTGTTGGTAGTAAACAACCAAGAAACAAACAACAATGTAGGTGTCTGAGGCAGAGTGTGCAGAGAACGACAAAGTGAGGAATGAGCTACCTGACCATTATCCCCACATACGTATATCCCCAAATCCTTGAAGCGTAATGTCGTAAAAAAATATGAAAATATTCACTATAATGTTTTGATGTACGAGACTTTTAGGTACGACTTTTGGTCATTTTCCTTTGTCAGCAGCGGCTCAGAGTCCAGAATTGTGCCCGTTTGATCGCAATAGGGTCGCTGGGTATACTTTTGATGCACCTCTGCCTAACCCTTCGAGATTACAGGCGTGATGTTATGTTATATTTACATATAATATGTAGCTCAAATTGGTTTGTTTTGTTTTGTTTTGTTCTGTTTTGTAGATTTGTAGTGTTCTAAATTAAGATCTACTAGACACACTTTTTATTGTTCTCCTTTGTCTCTAATATATAATAAGTTAAGTAAATGTCATGCATACCTGTTATTTGCATGGTTACTGTAATGTTAATTTTAGATGATATTTAATTTGAATTGTAAGTGACTGTGCTGTTGGTGTGCTTATTATAAATAAATAAATAAATATTTATTTGCGCCCCGCGGTTCCACCCGCATAAGTTTCGATCCAGTGTCCCATATCGGGATAAAAAGTGTTAATCCTGGTTACAAACCATCTGAGTGCAAAATTTCATCCAAATCCGTTCAGTAGTTTTTGCGTGAAAGAGTAACAAACATACATCCATCCGAGCTTTTTCGTTTATAATATTATTAGGATAAAGACAAAATGAGAAATAACTTTAAAAAAATTATGTGAACAAGAATTCCTTGCCAGAAAATTGGTTTCAAAACAACTGAATTTTTATTCGTTTTTATACAATGGAGTCTGTATGCGTTTACATGCTTTGTAAGAAAAACTTTTTGCACATTAAATGTTGCTACTTTATTTAACTTTATGAGCATGTTGATGGACAACATGCGCATTGTTTGTCTCTTGAATAAGGCATAATAAAACCAGCCTTTTATTGTACCACTTCAGACACAAGCAAAGACCTCTTCTCATATATGTACAGAAGGCATGCATCTTTTTCTTTCTATTTCATTAAGAAAAGGACAGAAGATAAATATTAGTTTAGTCCTGTCAAATTAAGATACTCTATAGACATTTTAGACGTGATTAAAAACATGGCTACTAAAAATACGTAAATTTACGTCAGGCGCTGACTAATTTGACAGGACTAAACTAATATTCATCTTCTGTCCTTTTCATAATGAAATAGAAAGAAAAAGATGCACTGAACTTATAGGTTTAGTTTGTGAACAAGGGATTGGGCGCCACTGTTTATAAAGACAGCAGCTTGCTTGAAGAGCGCACACTAAAACTAAGTTTTCACTTCAAAATTATCCGGTTAAGTCTCCGGAGACAAGTGGGAAGATGTAAGTCCAACCTGATAAAGTGGGGCTACCTCGACGGAACGGCAGTAGGGTGTGGTTGTGGAGCTGTATCGCAAATGACGCTCCACCTCCTATCCTGCCCTCAGTGTCGTAAAACATACAGTCAGGGTGACCTCTGCGCTGTCACCAACGATACCGTGGAAGTCGCAAAATTTTGGGCCAACCAGGGCCCAAATCCACATAATGATTCCGTACTTCGAAACCACGTCAATTCCTTATGTAATTACGACATCTGCCAATAACGTATACTCTATGACATAGTGAACGAAACCGCGCAAATGAACGCGAAGTTAGTGTAGTTGGAACTGTCAGAATACCACGCTTGACATTGACAATCGTACGTAGTTTACACGTGGTAAGATTGCGTGGGGAATAATAGTTACCATACAGAATTGGGGCCTTTCACCATACTTCCGTAACACACTATCAATCTCAATCTGAATCATTTTGAAGGATATTGCTAGTCCATTGCTCCATGTGTTCGAAAAATGTGTCTGCTCAACAACGTAAAAAACGCAATGAATGTTGTTGGACTGTCAAAATGAAACGTTGTTACTGATTGTGTGTTACGCAAATACCCCGCTGATCTAAAACACAGACGTAAAGAAGGAGACTTCAAAATTGATAATAAATCCTAATCCTTTGTTTTCAAGGTGATAAATGATGTCTTAAATATTCATAAGAACATCACCCTGTATCTTCAAATATTGCGTGACGTAACAACATAAACATTGCATACTAATTCCAAGTCCCGGGTTCGTTTCCTGAGTCGCGTCGGACACATAAACATGAACAAAAAATCTTTTGTTGTTTTACGTTCAAGGTTTTGTGTGAAAGAGAGGGGAAGCAGAGGTCATACTCTTGTAGTAACTACTAAGACGTTATTATTATATGTAATATATAGATCTATTGATAGATATAGATACAGACAGTGGCGTGTATTGGTTTTCAGTATATGTAGGTAGGCAGGAATTTAATTTCGTCGTATTAACTTGAACGAATAGTACGGAAATAGTACGGAAGCTGAGTAGGCCGTCTGGCGACTGCCTATTGCTGCGCGTGTTTGTATGGAGATTTTGTTTTTTGTTAGATATGATAATTTAGTGAGTTTCTTAATTGTGGGGCACACACACTCAAATGTAATTGAGAGGCTTATGGTGATTTTTCGAGGTAGGCACTGCTTACATGCCTTTATGCAATGCACGCCACTGGATATAGAGTTTTGCTAAAAAGTTGTGCTCGCTGGTATAGTGGTCGGAAGTGCGACTGCTGAGCATAGGGTGTTAGGTTCAGTCACCAAGTCGCTATTTTTCGTTAGAATTTTTTCAACAGCAGCCAGAGGAGCGATTCTCGTAATTTTAAGAACGTTCAGAGTCTGGTCTCAGGTTCAAACCTGAAAAATACCTCTAATTTCCCTACATTTTTGACAAGTTTTTGACATTGATTGTCGCTGAGATGAGATAGCGATTAGATTTTGAACGTTTTTCGTAACGGGATTTGACCTTCAGGTATCTAGTTTTGGTCCCAGTTGATGGCTGGCTGGCAATAGGCTCTATATAAAATGGTTGGCGATATGTGGCTGAACTATGCACCTCTGCCTTCTGCATGATTCAGTGTGATGCGAAATTTTTAGTTACCGCTGTCCCAAATTAAATCTATAATACGAGTATCTATATATATTAATAATAAAGCTCTTTAAATCCAGACAGGTGCTTCACTTTGTGTAATTTATTTCATCACCACTGCTCTCAAACGGTGAAGGAAAACATCGTGAGGAAACCGGTATGTCCTAGAGCCAAAAGTTCAAAGACTTGTGACATCCACCAACCGGCACGGAACCCGTGAGGTGGATTACAGCCCACTCACTCTCACAGAGAACATTTTGGGAACATTTTAGGCTGATTATGGAAAGGAAGGTACATGCCAAAGAAAACTTTAAGAATGAACTTCCAAAATAAAGAAAGAACAGCTATCGTCTGCCATCTTTAATTATAACTTCTTGCTAAAACTAATTTAACTACAGGAAAGACGTAGTTTAGCTAATCAACATTCAAACAGCGTTGAAACATTATTGATAATCCAAAATGGCTTGAAGTTTTGGGTGGGCCAAATTATCTATAACAACTGATCGACGCGACATACATTTTAATTGCTTTAAGTTTAAATCATAGTTAAAGTGATGGATTGACTGTCAATTGGATTTTGCATTTTGATACTATATCTGTGTCTTTTGACCTGATGGCTCATGGCTGAGGGGCCTTGGCTAAATGATAACAGACGCACGGGTCGATCGAAGGACGCTTGCCGGTCCGTGAATGGGTGACTATCCATTACATAGGTTGTATCGAGACCTCTCCGTGCGTCGGAAAGCACGTTAAGCCGTGGCCCCGGCGTTCATTCGTAGATCTTTTTTTTTTTTTTTGGATGGGAAATCATCAAATAACCCGGGAGGGGTTATTTGATGATTTCCCATGGGTGCTGCGCTCTGGGTGGAGCGGAAGGGAGTGTCAGACTCTTACTGACTTTAACCCACCCGTGTTCCTTACTTAGCCCTTTCTGTTCCAGGGCAGTGGTAACCTTTTCGGACGATCCCGCCGTTCAATCGTAGATCTTTGAAAGTCGTTATAGTCATAATCCTGAAATTCGGAAAACCAGTCTTACCAAAGGGTATAGTGTTAGCCAGTAGTGTTTGTGGAGGTCTGATAGACAGAAGCTTTATGTAAAGTACTGGAATTCGACAGCGTCCGGTTATATTTTGGAAGCCGACCCCAATATAGTTTGGGAAAAGGGTAGGCAGATGATGATACTCTAGTCTCCTGGCAGGCATAACCATACAAGCTTATAATGTTCCCACTGCTGGGACACAGGCCTCCTCTCTGTGAGAGTAGGCCACAATCCACCACGCGGGCCCAGTGCGGGTTGGTAGGTATCACAATGTCTTCGAATGTTTGGTTCTGGGTTATACCGGTTTTCCTTCACCGTTTAATGAACTTTCATAAAAATATGGATCACACAAAGGATGAAAACAAAATGGAGATTAAAGAAATGATGGAAAGATTGTGTGAAAGATGATATGGCTAGAAAAGGGGAAAAATGAAAGTCTTGGTTATTTTTCATTATTTATTTATCTTAATAAGAAATCTAGTATAAAATTTTATATAAATCACAGTCATTTACAGTCAGTCTAAGTGAAAAAGCACAAAAAAAAAGATATTGAATTAATCGAATCGGGGGCGTCGGCCACAGGTGCCTCGACCACTGGGGGCCTAAGCCACGGACTCTAGAAAAGTTGGGAATAAATAAAGTCCTGCAGACCGTATTTCCCCCATGGCGACCGATTTCAACGAAGACTAGCCTTCGGCGAGGGACATATTATAGTGCATAAGTGTGTGCGCAGACACAGGTGCACTGTCTCTTCCTTCACTCTCATAGTCCGATGGGACGGCAATCCGACACGACCGGAGAGAGATCAGGCGCAGGACCAACGGCTTAACGTGCCTTCCGAGGCATCGGGGTATCACAACATCAACTTCCAAGCTTCGGGCTCTTACTAAGAAATTCTTAATGGAAAAAAACTCGACCGAAGGGGGTGAATAGGCGATGGCCAGGTAAAAATTATGAAAAAGAAGACATGCTGCACCAACTTTAAATAAAGTTGATTAAGGACATTGATATATCCCACAGAAAAACACAAAACCCTTGACCAAAGCTAACCAAACTTTAGCCACACCAAATTCCATCCATTTTCCAACGTTTTTTTGTCCAAAACCCATCTATCCTAACCAAACGTAGCGGCAAAGCCGTTTGAGTAGGTTTTTTCGAGGTGTTGAAGTGCGGCGCCCGGATTCTGTTTGACAAATAAAGACGACATAACAAAAAACCCATTTGCATGTGTTAACAGTACCGGCATTGTTTTACAAGCACTTTTGAGGTGGACGTCGGATGGAGATGTTGTTTTAAAGTTTTTTTTTGAAGGCGAGTTTTAATTTTTTGCTATTTTTTTTTTGTGCTAAAATTAGGTTGGTCTGTTTTTGAGAATTTGAGGGGCTCGTGGCCATTTGTAAGTCTTTGAGAGTCGTTACGGGTAGTCAGGTTGAGAGCAGTGGTAGTCCAGTGGTGACGGCCGCGAGTTACGGGTTGTAGGTCGTAGGTTCGAACCCAGACAGGCGCTTTACTTTGTGTAAATTATTTCATCACCACTGCTCTCACAACGGACACAGGCCTCCTCTCGGTGGGCCGTAATCCACCACGCAGGCCTAGTGCGAGTCTTTAGATGTCACATGTCTTCGAATTTTTGGTTCTAGGACATGTCGGTTTCCTCACGATGTTTTCCTTCACGGTTTTGAGAGCAGTGACTGTGATGAATAATTTCCACAAAGTGAAGCGCTTGTCTAGGTTCGAACCTACGACCTACATCTCGTGAGACGCCGCCATTACCACCGGGTCACCACTCATTGACCTATAATAAACAATTACGCTGGACTTCATAAAATTCATGACAAAATGAAGACATTTGATTTTCACCATTTTGGCGCTGACAGCAACGTGAGCGTCCGTGGAACTAATATTTTTGATAGCGAGTTTTACAAGATGCGCATACTCTCATGATAAAAATGTTCTAAATATCTCATAGTAAACACAAAAAAGTAATTCCACGATTTAGAAATAAATCACCAGCGACCGCGACGTTCCAAAACAAAACGACGACGGCCATTTGCGGCAATTTGTGTCAATTTTAGTTCCAGAGACACTCGAGCCGTGCTTTGAATCGGCACAAAAAACAACTGTAATTTCGTATAGTCATAGATATTTAGTCCAGCGTACCTACTTGTATAATGGTCAGTGGCCAAGTGCTCCTGGAAGTGGACTTAACTGTCTGAAAATCTCCACAAGCAGTGAGCAACCGTATGTTCAATACAACTAGCAATGAATATACGATTGCGAATAGAAAGAAAGAAACATCGGTTTATTTGTCACAGAAACATGTGCATACAAAAATATTGTTCGTCGAATCGTTGAGCTCCTTAAGTTTTGAGTTGAGCTGCACGATTTCTGACAAATGCGTGCACTGACTGGACAGGTCCTCTCAATCTGCGTGGTTCTTTCCTCAAAAGACCATCACTCTTGACCTCAATCCAGCCCAGAGGCAGGGATGAGATCTACGGTGGAACGAGCTTGCCCAGAAGAAGCCTATTCACTCTCGCCCTGAAGAGATTAGGGAAATTAGATTAGATTAGACTGTGACCTCTGAGTTTGTTTCGGCCTTTCTTCTTAGACTGACAGAAAATATGACTGACGTGTAAAAGTGTTTGTACAAACCTACTTACAAAATAAAATCATTTATAATTAATTCTACGAAAAAAATCAAAATCTAGAGAGAAAAAAAAAAAAAAAAAAGAAGAAATAAGAAAGGAAAAAAACAAGAAATTAAAGAAAAAATCTATTCTATTTATTTTACGATTACGATTGCGTCTCTATTATGAGAAGAGTCCTGGTCCCTCGCAGTGAGACAATTTCTGTCTGGTTGATTATATTAATATCTGCCTAGTCACCACGATGTTTGACTCATAACTACCTACATTTACTTACTTATATACAAGTTTATACATACAGGTACCTATTGATCCAAGTCAATATAAGATTATGTTGCGAAGGCGTTTTTCGTTGGCATTTTTAATCTTGATGCGATCTTGAGTGGTTTAAGTTATAAACGTAATCTGGCGTTCATGCTTTAGTACAAGAGTCCCAACCGTAATAATTTGTAGGGCAGGTAATGTGCAGGGCAGGTGAAAGTGACACAGTTACAAAAAAAACATAGCATATTGTAGCATTATGCTGAGACAGGAACTTTTTTGGCCTCACAGAGGATTTTTCTATTGTTTTTTTTTTAATGTAACTTTCTTATTTTTAAATGCTTCTTTACTATTTGTATTTCCTGTGTGTGTCCTATATAATTATGTTCATTAAATATTATGTTTCTTTTCTTTTTTCATAGTATACAATTCCGTGACACTTTACTTTTCGTCTAATATTGTCCTGCTATAAGTGAGTATGGCAACTCCTCAGCACCTTAATTACGTAACATACTTTCAATCACAACCCGCACCCTAATTGCGTACCACACAATCAATCTCAATCTGAATCATTTTGAAGGATATTGCTAATCCATTGCTTCATATGTTCAAAAATTGTGTCATGTGTCTGCTCAACAACGTAAATAACGCAATGAATGTTGTTGAACTGTCAAAATGAAACCGATTCCGATTGATCGTGTGTTACGCAATTAGGGTGCTGAACTATATTGAAGAAAATTGCTAATCCATTGATTCTGATGTTTGAAAAATTCGTCTGCTCAACGAAGTAAATAACGCAATGCATGTTGTTGAACTGTCATTGCAGGCATTGCCATTGTAACTGCGCTACGCAATTTCCCCGTAAGTCTTTGCAAAAATGGATTGGTTACAAAATCAAAGGATTCATTCGGAAATATAAGTATTCTAGTTTTAACCAATCTTTGCGATACTAGAACGGGAAGAAAGCTTACATATCCTCTTTCTGACTGCAGCAAGAATATACAGATTACACCTGAATCCTCCGAACAGGTGGTCAGACGTGCACAGTACGCCCACAATCACAAGTTAGATTGAGGCCATTAATCGGCTCAAATCCAGGGGGTCTACTCCGAAGTAGTATCGGCCGAATGTTCGGCCGTTTCCTGCTACGAAGTTACTATTTGGTTCGGTCGGTCCCGATCCTACACTCCTACACTCTTTCGAATATTGACTATGGTTCCGACCCAACTGAGCCGATCCGAACCTTTTTCGCATTTTTCAATATTATTCGGTTCGGCCATGTGTCGGTCCGATCCGAACATTCCAACTTTGCAATTCGGAGTAGACCCCCAGATACCAGGCTGCCACAAAAAAAAAAACCTGCCCGACACTGGGAATCGAACTCAATATCGCACGCACAGTAGTGTTACCTTCCGTCACTTTGCTTGCGACCAACGAGATTGCATTGCAGTTTCCTTTATTAGCTAGAAATATTATTTGACGACACGGTTGGCACAGTGGTTAAGCGATTGACTGCTGCGCTGCGTGTCGCGGGTTCGATTCCCGCACGGAACAAATATTTGTATGACCTACATGTATTTGTTCCGAGTCTGAGTGTTTTTCTATCTATAATATGTATGTATTTACAAAAAAAAAAATTGTATATAAGTAGTTTATCAGCCATCTTGTTACCATAACACAAGCATTAGGTTGCTTAGCTTGGGACAAATGGTGCTGTGTGAAATGTCCAGGGATATTATTATTATTATTATATTATCTTGGCGATTCTCTCGTGCATTCGACTACCCACCAGGTTTGCGTTTTTAAATGATATAGCTACGAGTATGTATGTGATATTAAAGTTAACTTTTCATATTTGCGCCTTGTCGGACGCGCGTTAATAATCATTTCATACTTGTAGCATACCGGCTTGTGTGGTGGACGCACCTGTTGTCGGCCGTCACTTTAAAGTTAAAAGATTTTAGTCTTAAAAATAAAACTGACTGTTTATAGATACTTAGAACTTATTATTATTGAATAATGAAAGAAATAAAAGTTCATTTACAGAAAAAAATACACCTTTATACTGTAAAAAACAAAACAACAGCTCATATTGTCCCACGGCCCACCGCTGTGCTTATTCCATCCTCCGTGCCTTTCATCGGCCGTCTGTGCAGAGCACTGATCTTAGGTTATTCCTAAACATTTATTTAAATTCTATAACACATTAATGACCTGTGAACAATAGTTGTTATTTGTAAAAAGCCACGCCAGTTATGTTTAACTCCCAAGTAATAGAGGACGAACCTATTGCAGACAACCGGGCACAATCAATTTGAAGTAATAATTTATCTATAATATAAAAATGAATCGCTGAATATGTTGCTAAGCGCGAATCTCGAGAACAGCTCAACCGATTTCGCTAATTCTTTTTTTAGAATATCCCTTGAAGTACGAGGATGGTTCTTACGGAAAGAAAAATGTAAGAAAGTGGCTTCCCGCAGAGGAAGTCGCGAGCAAAAGCTAGTAATTGAATAAAAGTGAGATTTTTAGCATTTGTTTTTATGTTACCTGATGAGGATATTTCAATGTTTGCAATCGGTTTACAAGGATATAAAATAAATTAATGAATACTTTGTTATTCAAGAAAGGTATTCCAATTCGTAAGAGATACTAAAACTTTACCGAAAACCGGTGCACTTACCTCACTTAATAACTGTGCAAAATCCTTAATGTCAGCGCATTGTATGGTGTTAATTTATAACAGGCACAGAGGTCGATATAACTGGTTGCGCAGTTTTGTGCAAAACGCTTATTATGTGCAGTTTTTGCACAAAATGGTGATTGAGCGAAAATTATATAGCCCAACAGTTGAGGCTCTTCGTGAGTTCGAATCCCACCCGTTGCACTTTTGACGTGAACCCACTTAGGTAGGTTTTCATCATGCAGGTCATTGAATCAATTTGCCTAGCCTTTTGCCAACTATGTTGGGGTCGGCTTCCAGTCTAACAGGATGCAGCTGAATACCAGTATTTTACATAGAGCGACTGCCTATCTGACCTCCACAACCACAACCCAGTTACTGGGTCCTCTTAGTAAGACAGGTTGTCAGACTTTTGGGCTTCCGACTACCAGCAGATCGATTCTGTAAAAATCTAACCGTGAAAAGTTAGGTGAAGAGAGCTTACAGTGATCTGTCAATAGTGTCAATCCCTAGCATTAGTTGGAATGACAGCTCACTCCACGCTCACTTCACCTGAGTTTTCACGGAGAGATAGTTTCAGAATCGCACTGCTGTAAAGACTGTCAAAGATTTACGAATTTATTATATCATTTGAAATTTCATTGTAAAGTCGACATATTCTAAAAATAGGGTTGTCGTATGACCTCCACGGTGGGTTGCCGCATTGTCGACGCGGGGGCGCTCAGTAGCCGTGTCTTGGAGAACTACGGTGAAGCCAAGAGGAACCCGAGGAGGGGCCGCTCGTCAGGGCTTTGCCACTAAGCCGACGATGTAGCGGCGTAGGTTGCGGTGCCGCTTGGGCGACATCGCACCTGAGGTGGGCCGCGATGTCGTATGGGAGGCATCGCGGCTGAGGGTTGGAGGCTGCGGCGGGAGAGGAGTGCCGGTATTGCGGTGCGCCGCTCTCCCTACCTTCCGCGGCCTTGACGGGGTCACCACCGTCTGATGGCGGACGCGGTGGGGCCGCAGGGGAAGAGGATCCTCTGCGGCCGTAGCCTCCCAGGTTGGAGGGCCATGCGGGGCCCGCCAGCTAGGCGGGCGTGCGCCGGGAGGGTTGTGGACGTAAAGGCTGAGCCGGTTTCCCTTGGCCCTCACATCACGGCGAGTTCCGAGCGGGGATGCGTAATGCATTTCTCAGCGAAAAAAAAAGGGTTCGTTATAGTCAATATAACCCTGAATTTGCCATCCCGTCTTGAGCAAGCATAGTGATCAATGGTCGTGCCTTCTCAGTATGAGAAGAAGCCTTTGTCCTGCAGTGGAATAATAAAAGTCTCGTATAATTATAAGCTTCTTATACACCGTGTAGCGACGTATCACAAAAAAAATAAATCATTTAGATATGTATAAAAAATATTTTAATTATAATCATTTAGATATGTATAAAAAGTCTTTGATATCCCATAATAAGTCTTGTCATCTTAACGTAACTAAACTGACAGTTGAGTAATTATGAAGGATTTAAATAATAATGCATTACTTGATTTGTGAGCAATATTGTACAGTCAGGGAAACTTCATTACAAGTCTGAGGCCATGTGTTTTCATGGTCCTCGGGACGCGCCACCGTCGGGTTCACAAATAATGGCGGGAGGGGTTCACATCGGCGTCGAGCTGACAATGAAGTACCTGTGACTCATCGTCCTCGACAGCCTTTGGAACTTCGCGGAGCACTTCCGACGTTTGGCTCCCAGACTGGAGCGGGCCGGGGCTGCCTTGAGGTGCCTCCTACCGGAGGCTCTATGCGGGGGTCGTGCGGTCCATGGCCCTTTATGGGGCACAGATATGGGCGCGTTCCTTGAGGCGGCGCCCAGTCCGCCGGTGGAACGCGTCCCAAAGGGTCAGGCTGTCCGGCTGGTCCGAGGATACCGCACGTACTCCGCTGAGGCGGCGAGCCTCCTTGCCGGACTGCCGCAATGGGATGTGGAGGCCAAAGTCCTCGCCCACATATTGGGAGTGGCGAGAGGGGGCAAAACGCCGGGGCGTAACTCCGCTGCCGCGAGAAATCACGGTAGAGCGGACAGAGCTCCGGCGGGATCTAATAGCGGCATGGAGAGTGCGATTGTCGCAACCCAGTGCTGGGCACGCCACGATTGCGGCGATAAGTCCCCTCTTTGAGGAGTGGCTAGAGAAGCGCCACGGCGCCCTCTCCTTCCACCTGACACAGGTCCTCACCGATCCTCAGGTCGGGTACTCTTATGGGCATCTGAAACGTGACGCTTTACGGGTTTGGTCTTATTATAATCATTTTTCGTCTGCATTGATGTCAGCTATCGATTTACACAGGTTTCACGTTTGGCTGCCATTTTGAAAAAAAAATCAAAATGGCGTGACAGTAGATATGCCAGGCTCCATATAAATATCTACAATCTCCTTTGTCAGTAGTCTGGAGTTTGGATTTGATCAATAGGCTTGCCCCCCTAAATACCCCCTATTAATAATAATAATAACTTTATTTCGGGTGGCACAGACACATAGAAACCTTAACCTAGTACACTTTAGATATTTTTTTTATAAATTGCCATGACTCGCCACACCTACACACGACATGACCCACCGATTCTGAAAGGGACAGTCAAAATGTACTGCTATTGCGTTCAGAACGCCGTTGTTGCTACCCCGTAGCAGCAGCAGCAGCAGTAGGGGCCAGCAGGGAAGCTGCTTTTTTATGTGACTTTAACATTACAAGCAGCAAGGAAGCAAGTAGTAATTGCCTAACACACTACCTAATCTAATATCGCGACATATTCGCCAAAAATGTAAACAAATATGAGATGGAAAAATTATTTTAATTCCTAAACAATAAAGTTCAATTTACGCTAAAACTTCAAACATCTTTATATAACTTTTTCAATAGTGCTAGTGACTCTGAAATCAACTTAAGGTTCATTGATATAAAGTTGATTTTTGTTTAACTTGAAATAACGTCAATTTGAAATAATCATATATCAGAAGGCCAATTCTCGTAATTAAAAACGTTCAAAATCTAATCGCAGTCTCATCTCAGCGACAATCAATGTCAGAAACTTGTCAAAATGTAGGAAGAGGTATTTTTGACAGATTGAGACTAAGATCAGACTGTGAACGTTCTTAAAATTACGACAATTGCCCCTTTGATCATAGCTACACGCATGCCGGCTGCATCTATGACCCTGACTATGACCCTGACTTTTCTGAAGAACTTCACCAATAAGGTTGAAAACCAATTTTTTAATAGAAAAATTATTTTGACGCAAAAGTTCGAGATGCTAAGAGGCGTTTACCCTAATTTTTTTTTTTTATTGTGGGTGGGAAATCATGAAGTGACCCCTCCCGCTCTGGGTGGAGCGGAAGGGAGTGTCAGACTCTTACTGACTAAAACCCACCCGTGTTCCTTCCTTAGCCCTTTCTGTTCCAGGACAGCGGTAACCCTTTCGGACGATCCCGCTACTGCAGTTCTTACAGATATATTATAGAAACTCAAAATCTGCCCTGCATTATGACGAATTCCAGGTCGATATTATAATTTCTGTACAAAGATAAGTTACGGTACATTATACCCAAATTAACAACGATGGAAGGGTTAACAGTTAACCTGTCAAAACCGGGTCGGGAACCTTTTAAATCTGACTTTAACACCTGTCATCTCAAATTATTTAAATTGTCCGAGAATTTTAAATGTTAAATGTGTGACTACGGAGCTTCCATTCGTGAATATAATTATGTATGTAACAATAAATTTATTTTTATTTCGCAGCTTGGCATTCGTGATTTTTGTGTTAATTTCTTACCAAATAGGCCGTTAATTTATGCATTATCAGCTTACTAGCTACGTCCCGCGGTTTCACCCGCATACGTTTTGATCCTATGGGAATATCGGGATAAAAAGTATCCTTTATGTTAATCCTGGTTATAAACCATCTGTGTGCCAAATTTCATCCAAATCCGTTCGGCAGTTTTTGCGTGAAAGAGTAATAAACATCCATCCATCCATCCATACAAACTCGTATAATATTAAATAGGATAATGAGAGGGAGTGGGCCGTGATCCACAACGCCACCGGGCCCAGTCCAGCGGGGTAAGTAATAACAGCCGCACGGGTCGATCGATCAGGTTAAGCTACGCTTGCCGCGGTTGTTCCGTGGATGGGTGACCATCTTCATATACCAAGACCCCTCCGTGCCTCGGAAAGCACGCTAAGCCGTTGGTCCCGGCTGTCATTCGTGGAACTTTGACAGTCGTTACGGGTCGTCAGTAGCCCGAAAGTCTGACAACCAGTCTTACCAAGGTTATCGTATTACCCAGTAACTGGGTTGTGGAGGTCAGATAGGCAGTCGCTTTATGTAAAATACTGGTACTCAGCAGCTGCATCCGGTTAGACTGGAAGCCAACCCAAACATAATAAGCCTATAATGTTCCCACTGCTGGGACACAGGCCTCCTCACTGTGAGGAGGTGATACTTTTTCCATGGGAATTAGTCGGTATGACTTTTGGCTACTAATACAATATCATAATTTCAGCCAAAAGACGCCTCTTGTTGTACAGACGCCAGCACATCAAGCTACTACAATCTGTCAAATTTCTTTAATAGATTTCCAACTTTATCGCTAAAGCATTAAGGTTCAAGGTGGATTGGGAAAATTTGACAGTTTCGCGTAGCTTGACCTGCTGGCGTCTGTACTATCGTCAGAACCTATGTCTGGCAAATTTACTGTAAGGACTATTCCTGCTTGCAGCGCATATTATTAGTCGACCTAAAAAGGATCCTCTTTTGTTTTACTTACGGACGCAGCTGTGGTCATCATGTGCACGGGATTTTGTTTTTAAAATGGTCAGATATACACAGGTTTTGGCGATATTACATACCTAATTGTAGAAGTCCTCATGTCCGGTACTGCAACTGCAAATCCTATTACTATTAAAAACGTGATGGATCAAGAAAGGAACAAGATTTGGATGAAATTTGGCACACAGATGGTTTATAACCAGGATTAACATATAGGATACTTTTTTTCCCGATATTCCCACGGGATCGAAGCTTATGCGGGTGAAACCGCGGGGTGCAGCTAGCAATTTAATAATCATCAAAACTTTAAAGGATTTTACAAGTCCTTTTGGGCACCATAGCAATTAGTTACATGTAGTAAGACTCAACTTACAGGAACAGAAGAAAAAAAATACATCTTTAATCTTCAATCGAACCTAGGACATCAAAAACCCTTCACCGCTACCACACCATAGTGACATAAAAAATGCCATTACAAAAAAAAATATGTAAAGCCGCGATAAACTTATGCCGATAGTCTTCGGAGGAACAAGGAGCGTGCGAGCGAGAGGCCCGAGTGTGAAGAAGATAGAGGATTGCATCATGGAAGGTGTAAAAGATGAAACACGAAAGTGACGCGTGTTTTAGTGATGGGGTCTTTTTGCAAATTGGATTTGTCGATAAAACTATCTTTTTGTTTTTGTTGAAGTATTTATAATTTTTCTATGTGGGAATATCCATGTTTGACATTTTATATAAAAAAAATCCGGTCTCAAGATCAATCCAATAATAGCTATTGATTTTGAAACAGATTTTTTCATGCAATTTTCCGTGACCAAGTAAATTGACCATCTTTAGGGATCTAATGGCTATTATTAAAACTAAATAATTATAAGACATTCCTAGTTGCGCTGAACGATTTCCTCTTCGTAGTTATTAACAAAGACAGCTAGATGTTATGTTCTTACCGAATTCAGCATTAGCATTCTAGTGTTTTATTTACGTAAAGTTCTAATTATCAGCCTATTTTTGTGAAACCCGCAGAAATTAAGCCCTTTTTTTGGCATATTTAGAATAATAAGAAATCATTTACAAGCTTTAAGCCTTTTGTAATATCTATATTCTTCATGGAACGCAATAATTAAAGAACGTTACGTTACGTTATTTAATTTTATGTTTTAGCAGCTATATACATTTATATTTTGTGTTGAAAATTGTTTCAATATCTTACTCTTTGTCCACAAAAAACAATCATCACTCGATGAAACTAACAACCACAATAAACCCAAAACTATCGATATCGACAACCAAACTATGTGCCTGTCCCATCCCCAGAGGTCACGGCCTAAAGCAGTCTTGAAACGAGTTCCCCGCGGTACCGTCGACGACTAAATAATAATAATATACACACACAACACACACACACACCTCACACCCACACACACGACCTTAGGAAGCAGAGGAGCGATGAAGGGGGCAAATTCCGCACTTTTTGACCCCAACACAGGAATAAAAGGGGTATAGTTTTCTTGTCTGTACTCAGGGCTATTTGTCATCGCTACGGCTGTTGTAGGTTGTGATAAGAATGAGGTAGGTTATCTCTCGTCTCCTGACATGTCAAAATTTTTAGCAGGGCAGGTGACGTGCAAGGCAGGTCAACGTAACAGTTAACAAAGAGGCATTTCTTGTAATTGTAAGAACGTTCGCAGTCAGAAGGCCAATTCTCGTAATTTAAAACGTTCAAAATCTAGTCGCAGTCTCATCTCGGCGACAAACTAATGCAACTAACAAAAATTTGTCAAAATTTAGGGAAATTAGATGTAATTTTTGACAGATTGGGACTGAGATCAGACTGTGAACGTTCTTAAAATTACGAGAATTGCCCCTCAGATCTCAGTCTCAATCTGTCAAAAATACCTCTATTTTCCCTAAATTTTTGACTTTATGACATTGACTGTCGCTGAGATGAGATTTCGACTAGATTTTGAGCGTTTTTGATTAAGGGAATTTGCCTTCAGTTCGTGCAGACATGGTATAAAATTGCTTGACAACTTTTTCGTCGAATGTTGACCTGCAAAGGTTAAGACTGTATGGTGAGGCGTAGGCGTCTTTTTTTATTGTTACAACCTACGTTAATGTTACTGTCTCCTTGGTCTCGTGGTCGCAAGCGCGACTGTTGAGCGTGGAGTCCTGGGTTTCATTCCCAAGTCGGTCAAAGTGTTATTAAGTTTTTCCATTAGAAATTTCTTAATCACAGCCCGGAGTTTGTAAGTTGGCGGTGTGATACCCGCGTGCCTCGGAAAGCACGTAAAGCCGTTGGTCCTGCGCCTGATCTCTCCCCGGTCGTGTCGGATTGCCGTCCCATCGGACTATGAGAGTGAGATAAGAGAGAGTGCACCTGTGTCTGCGCACACACTTGTGCACCATAATATCTTCCGCGCCGAAGGCTAGTCTCCGTTGCGATTGGCCACCATGGCCGAAATAAGGCCTGGAGAACTGGTTTTTAGTGTTAATAGTGTACCTATTTTAATTCACGACTGGGCTAAAGTCTCCCATATCCAAGTTTCTTTGTGTTTTTCCCTCTCCAGCCAGGAACGAGTCCAAATCGTCGTGGTCTTAAAGGCAATAAAGTTATCAACAGATCAGAATAACTGGTTAAGAATCTTTAACTTTATTTATCTGTTTTGCAAAGTTGTAAGATAATAAAAGTCGACGTCCTCCTCTCTGCTACATGCCAACAAACTGCGATCTTTAAGAGAATTTGTACGCTAAGTCTGATCATTATTATCGTCTTTTTCATACATTCTGAGCCGCTTACCATCATCTGCCTAGCCTTTTCCCAACTATGTTGGGGTCGGCTTCTAGTCTGACTAGATGCAACTGAGTACCAGTATGTTCCATGTAGCGACTGCCTACCTGATCTCTACATAACTGGGTAATACGAAACCCCTTGGCAAGACTTTCGGGCTTCTGACGACCCGTAACGACTGTCAAAAATCGACAGCGTTTGACAGCCAGGACCAACGGCTTAACGTGCTTTCCGAGGCAAGGAGGGGTCTTAGTATGAAAATGGTGGTCACCAATCCACGGACTGACCCCGGCAAGTGTGGTTTAACCTGATCGATCGACCCGAGGCTGTCCTTACTTATCCACGAGCCCCTCTGACGATGATTGGTAAAAATTTCGTAAAAAATCATGCTGACTGGGAGCTTTACTGGCGTCAACTCATCTCAACCCATTGTAGTCCACTGCTGGACATAGGCCTCTCCCAGGCTGCGCCACAACACCCTGTCCTCCGCCTTCCGCATCCAGTCTACCCCAGCCGCCTTCTTTAGGTCGTCGGTCCATCTAGCTGGGGGGCGTTCCACACTACGCTTGACGATACGCGGTCTCCACTCCTGGGGGTCTACTCCGAAGTAGTATCGGCCGAATGTTCGGCCGTTCCCTGCTACGAAGTTACTATTTGGTTCGGTCGGTTCCGATCCTACACTCCTAAACTCTTTCGAATATTGACTATGGTCAACCAACTGAGCCGATCCGAACTTTTTTCGCATTGTTCAATAATATTCGGTTCGACCATGTGTCGGTCCGATCCGAACATTCGCACTTTGCACTTCGGAGTAGACCCCCAGGACTAGTCTGCTCCACCGGCCACCGGTCCTTCGACAAACATGGCCAGCCCACTGCCACTTCAGTTTGCTTACTCTGTAAGCTATGACGTTAAGTCTGGCGTGCGCCGCGTAAACCAATAGAGTTACAAGAAAACAATGTATAAAAGCGTGCATAACCCAGTAATTAATACAGGACAGACCAAGCAAGAGTAAACACTAGTATATTTGCCCAATCTCGCAACCTAATAGTTCCATTGGCCGGAGATTGGCGCTGGCAACATAACAATAGCGGCCGGGATTTGGAATAAATTAGTCATTTCCTACTGGAATATTCGTTACGGAATTTTGTCATAGAGTAGCATGTAGAGCGGTCAAATTTTTGTCGTGATGACATCCATCACATAACATAAAATGACGACTATATTCCCCGAAGGGTAAGGCATCACGAGCACAAATATGTCAACACTTGGCAACTTTCAAATCCGTTTTTTTCGTGAAATAACGAATGCAACGTTGAAATACGACACATTACACAAACCTATGGGTTCGAAAATGCTATGTTGGTAACAGCATAATATTTCATTCAAAAACATAAGAGTAAATCGCTTTTGAGTAAAGCCGAGCGTATACATACTTTTGCTCGTGACTGTACTCTGCGAAAAATTGTGTTTTGTCAGTTATGGTTAAATCTCATCTAATAGATGGCAAGCCTATTGTAATCAACCAGGCACAAACAAATCCAGATTTTAAAACCCAATAACATTCGAGGACTTGAGGATTGAGGACTTAGGACCTCATGTATATCAGTAGCGCTTACGACCGCGACCCCTAGAACAACGAAGCAGTTACTCAAAATTTTATCTGGTTACAGGCTTTTAGTTTGGAGAGACACTTCTCAAATCAAGGGTAAAAATGTATCTTATTATCATCATCTGTCTAGACTTTTCTCAGCTATGTTCGGGTAGGCTTCCAGTCTAACCGGATGCATCTGAATACCAGTATTAATCTATTGGACCTCCACAACCCAATTTCTGGGTAACACATGGTTACATGGAGTTTCTGCTTTACATGGAGCGACTGCCTGTCTGACCTCCACAACCCCGTTACTGGGTAATACGATACTCTTTAGTCTGATAACCAGTCTTTTTTTTTTGTGGATGGGAAATCATCAAATGACCCCTTCCGCTCTGGGTGGAGCGGAAGGGAATGTCAGACTCTTACTGACTAAAACCCACCCGTGTTCCTTCCTTAGCCCTTTCTGTTCCAGGGCAGCGGTAACCCTTTCGGACGATCCCGCTACTGATAACCAGTCTTGACTGGTTATCAGACTCTCGGGATTCTGACGACCCGTAACGACTGTGAAAGACTTACGAATGACAACTGGGATCAACTGCTTTCGAAAGCACGGAGGAGCCTCGATATGTAATGGAATGGTCACATTGGTCACCCATCAACTGACCGAACTCAGCAAGCGCAGCTTAATCTGGTCGATCTATCCGACTGTGATTGTTTAGCCAAGAGGAAACAACATTCGGCAAAAAACTAAGTTTCTTGGTTAAATCCTACTATTATTATAAATTCGAAAGTTTGTTAGGATGGATGGATGGATGTTTGTTACTCTTTCACGCAAAAAGTACTGAACGGATTTGGACAAAATTTGGCACACAGATGGTTTATAACCAGGATTAACATATAGGATACTTTTTATCCCGATATTCCCACGAGATCGAAACTTATGTGGGTGAAACCGTGGGGCGCAGCTATTTAAAATACAAAAACATGAAAGAAAGTAAAAGTATTTATTGTGACTCGTACACGATCATAAGCTGAAGTAAACTAATAACACAAATCAGCCTATAATGTTCCCACTGCTGGGACACAGGCCTTTTCTCTGTGAGAGGGAGTGGGCCGTAATCCACCACACGGGCCCAGTGTCACATGTCTTCGAATTTTTGGTTCTAGGACAAGCCGGTTTCCTGACGATGTTTTCCTTCACCGTTTTGAGAGCAGTGGCGATGGCGATGTAATAACGTACGCAAAGTAAAGTAAAACAAAACACAATTCACAAAGTTATGTAAAAAAAAAATGTGTATTCTAGTGATATTTATTTTAGAAGTATGTGTGTTTATTTGTATGTATTTGTTTGTTCTCGTGAGTTTTGTTTAGTTTTTAAGTGAATTGTTTTAGATTTTATGTATTATTTTTTTGTCTCCTTCACTCTTTCACACGCTGTCTACATCTCTCTGTCTATTGTCCTATCGCAGGTATGCTGGAAGAGATTTCTTATGAAATAAACATCACCTTTGTACCATTTTTTTCTGTTCTGTTTTTTCTTGTCTGTCTATATAATATTTGTGTGTACTTAAATAGTAAAATAAATAAATAAACGAAAAATTCTTCGTTTAAATTATTTGTATCCATTAGGTTTAATGCTTCGTGACTTCGACATAATGTATGTTTAATATTTAAAGGTTAAAAAATAAAACAGTGTCACCTACAAAACTGAAGCAAAGTCACCTATCAATGTCATGATTTTTACAAAATGCCAATATTTTTCTGCTTGACTTTTTCAAGTATTTAAATATTGGAAATATGGTAGTATTATAAAGCATAAACCACGTCTTTTTCCATAGGATAGGATAGGATAGGCAGAAACTACAGAACGCTAAGAACGATCTTTTATAAGCTAAAACACTTCAGTGAATTTCACGATTTTACGAACAAACCAGGGGGTCTACTCCAAAGTAGTACCAGCCGAATGTTCGGCCGTTTCCTGCTACGAAGTTACTATTTGGTTCAGTCGGTCCCGATCCTACACTCCTACACTCTTTCGAATATTGACTATGGTCCCGACCCGACTGAGCCGATCCGTACTTTTATCGCATTTTTCAATAATATTCGGTTCGACCATATTGTGTCGGTCCGATCCGAACATTCGCACTTTGCACTTCGGAGTAGGCCCCCAGGTTTTGCATGTGTTGCGGTAACGAAATATAAACAATGGCGCCGATTCCCTAGTCCACAAACTAAACTAAATTTAAGTTCAGTGCATCATTTTCTTTCTATTGCATTAAGAAAAGGACAGAAGATAAATATTAGTTTAATCCTCCGTGCCATGGAAAGGACGTTAGGCCGTTGGTCCCGGCTGTCATTCGAGGATCTTTGACAGTCGTTACGGGTCGTCAGAAGCCCGAAAGTCTGACAACCACTCTTACCAATGGGTATCGTATTACCCAGTAACTGGGTTGTGGAGGTCAGATAGGCAGTCAATCCATGCAAAATACTGGTATTCAGCTGCATCCGGTTAAACTGGAAACCGACTCTAACATGTTGGGAAAAGGCAAATGATGGTATATGTCGTGTCTGCAAAATATAACTCTGTGATCCGCCATCATAGTTTAAGGATCTTCTCGACGGTTGACCTATGCAAATAAGACCGTACTTCTCACTAATGCCACTATTAAAATAATATGACCTTACTATCTACTAAATAAAATTATTAAATTAAAATAGTGTACTGTTATTTTTAACCGACTTCTAAAAAAATGAGGAGATTCTCAATTCGGATGTTTGTATTTTTTTTTATGTTTGTTCGCGCATAACTCCGTCGCTTGCCAACCAATTTGAAAAATTCTTTTTTTGTTGGAAAGGGTATACTTCCCAAATGGTCCCATAAAAATTTTATCAAAAGCGGACAAGCGGTTTTTGAAAAATCAAAAAAAAAATATCACAACAAAAAAGTGAAAAATAAAAACAACCGACTTCTATAAAAACACTACTAAGTGAAAAATAACTTCAATTTCGGAAGTCGGTGGCGAAAAACGTAATACAAAAACCAAAGACACCGACTTCCGAAATTAAAGTTATTTTTCACTTTGTAGTGTTTTTATGGAAGTCGGTTGTTTTTTTTTTGTAAAAAAGTTTTTTCATTTTACCGTTTTGGTAGATGGCGGGATGAGCTGCAGAAAACAAACGAACGGCGGTCCTCTCTAGCCTTGGATCGGAAGAGCTGGAAGTCATGGGGAGAGGTGTTTCCCCAGCAGTCGGATGATGTTGGCTAACAGTAACTGATTACAGGCACTTTTGAATTGTAAAGGGTCAGTCAGTCAGAAAGATGAAGCTAGTTGCCCATTCCAAAGCGTAGTAGGTATATACAGCACCAAACACACGCGGTAGCATACTGCCAGACATTTTATACCTGCAGCCTGTGGGCCCGCCATACGCGTAGATCTTCCAATGCCCTGCGGGTCTTGTACAATAATGGTTTTAGGATGCTGTTGGGGTTGCCTCGCTTTTGCAGTGCATCAGTTATGTTTGCTAAGGCTAGCACTGACTGCTTTAGGGCTATAGTAAGGAAAAGAGTGGCCTCCCTGATGCGCCGCGTGCGGGGCAGCACCAACAGCCTTCTGAATACCATATTGGAAAGGGTTGATTGTCCGGTTGTGAGGCACTGGAATACCGTTCACGGATCTGGAGGGGTCCTTTTTAATGTAAAATAGTGTAATAATGTATAATTAATAATGTTGACATTCAATAATGACATTCAATAATAATATACTAACATGGTTATAAGTATGATTTACTAACAATGGATGGAATTTTTTTTTTTATTTTTTTATTCTGAAATAAACTTATTATTAATATATATCTATAGTTCGCATGTGACGATTACTTCACTCCTCTCCGGAGACCGGAGGTCGACAGTGGGCTGAGCCTTATATCTTGCGATGTTTGCCAGAACCAATTGAAGTTTCAGTGAGTCAGAACCGGGTGCCGCATATTTCATGGTGGTCGGGATGGCGCTGTGATAGGCCCCAGTGCATCTGATGTGGTTGAGGTTGACTGCTGGCGTCGACAAGGAGAGGGTTTAAAGGCTCTACTTGTGGCAGCCCAAAACCTTTTAAAATAAAAAATCATTTTTGTCCGAGCTCGGCATTAAACCCACCATTATCGCCAATACAGATTCTGATGCACATGTACCCGATCAATCGCTCTCCGGGACACTCTCAACACGCAAACTTATCCTTTGTTCAGTCAAATTCATTGTGTTGTAAGTACATAAACTATAGCATGCAAATAACTGATACCACATAAATATAACGGTTGATACAAGAAAGGTGTTCTGTATATGGCATCGTAGATGCATGCGCCACATATTTTCTACTACACCCATGGGGCAGGTCTGAAGTATAACGTCGTATGTGCGAATGTTTTGAAGACCGCGGATTGGCAAAAGTAGGGTAGGACGTCAGTTTAAGTGGAGTGATGATCTTCGCAGGGTGGCTGGTAGCAGCTGGATGAGAGTTGTAGAGAAAGGAATGGAATGGCGTGCAATAGGAGAGGCGTACGTCCAGCAGAGGACTGTTTATGATGGTGTAAATGTTTTAATTGGTGACGTAAGACAGATAAATTTAGGAATTACGTCGTTTTGGTCATTTTTTTGTTGCACTATGGGCTGATTTTTCAATCTTCAGATGACTTTTATTTTGAAACTAGCTGCGCCCCGCGGTTTCACCCGCATAAGTTTCGATCCCGTGGGAATGTCGGGATAAAAAGTATCCTATATGTTAATCCTGGTTATAAACTATCTGTGTGCTAAATTTCGTCAAAATCTGTTCAGTAGTTTTTGCGTGAAAGAGTAACAAACATCCATACATCCATACATACAAACTTTCGCATTTATAATATTAGTAGGATGGATTTTTTTTTAATTTTTTTTTTATTTGACAAAATAAATTGCGGTTTGAAACCTTTTGTATAGAAAATTATGTCAAACCACCATATTTTATTCTTCAGATAATAAAAGTTATCTAATCTTTAAAAAAACGGCGCTAAGTATGATATTTTATGAAAAAAAATGACATTACTGTTCTGTATAGGCTCCAGGAGTGTCTGCCTAGACTTTTGCAAATTATATTGGGTTCAACTTCCAGTTTAACCGGATGCAGCTGAATAATTTACATGGAATGACTGCCTACCTTACCTCCTCGTAATGTAAGACTGTTTGTGAGATTTAAGAGCCCGTACAACGGTCTACTAGCGCCACTCCTTTAAAAAAATATTATCTCGTGACTGAGAACGAATTATGAAAATCTGCTCAATCAGCGACCTCGATAAGTGTCTAGAATTTTCTAATACCTTTTATTAAGTTTCATATTGAGACACGAAGCAACTAAATACGACATATAGGAATGTGGCCGCTTTTCTTTAGATCGAATTTTGTTGCTTCGTGTCTCAATATGAAATTGTATAAAAGGTATTAGAAAATTCTAGACACATTTACCGAGGTCGCTGATTGAACAGATTTTCATAATTCCTTCTCAGTCACGAGATAATATTTTTTTAAAGGAGTGGCGCTAGTGGACCTGTGAGCACCCTCTTAAAGGAGAAGAATAATTATTTTTGTGTGTAGTTTTTCACAGCAAATAAAGCAAAAACACAGATACGCCCTTTTAACTCACAACCGTACCATTATTTATGTCCACAACTTTATAAAATATACGCGTTTTTATCGTTAAAATAAGTTTAATTAACCAGAAATAATGTATGCATGCAAATATCAGCTAGCCCGAGAATGTACAGACGCCTGCACAACAAGCTACTACAATCTGTCAAATTTCTTTAATAGATTTTCAACTTTATCGCTAAAGTATTAAGGTTCAAGTTTGATTGGGAAAATTTGACAGGGTCGGGTAGCTTGATTCGCTGGCGTTTGTACTGAAATAACTCACTGCACGTCTTTCCTAAATAGGTGAGCTTTATTCCGAGTATTTCTGAGTAAAGCTGCCCATCAGTATTTTTGGTGGCGTTTCAAGATCTCTAAAAATTTGTTAAGGATTGTTGAAGATCGATTTATTGATTAATTTTCCTTATTAATTAACTATTACAAATTCATATTTTATTTTCATAATTATTAATAGGCTAGTAATTAAATAAAAAAAATAAATTATTTAGGCTAGTAATTATAATCCTTGTTTTTATTTTTTTATTTATACACATATAAATATTTTGTACGCCATATTATGGCAGGATATGCTGGAACCAATATTGTAACGTATACCTATTCTACTATACTCTAACAAATAAACATTTTTGTTTTGATTTGATTTCTCGATCCTAGTTTATACATGGTTATTTGTAAAACACCAGCAACCTCTTAAGAGGTCATTGTACTCATCATTATGAACCACTTTTACTATGGGACCAAACCTGAAATCGCGAAAAAAAAATCAGCTGCTCCCTACATTTTGACCCTCCTAAGAGGTTGTTGGTGTTTTACAAATAACCCTGTATAGTTCACTTTTTTATGTCAGGGAAATGAACGGTTTAGTAGATGGAGACAGATACGTATTTTATAGCCATTTCATACGTCTGCTAATAAATGTCATTTTTAATTTGAACACCTATACGGACAATTTTCATTTATATTCTGTTATTGAGCATTCATCTACGATCTAGGATGAAAAGTAGCTTGTGTCCTTCTCCAAGTTATGGTCTACCCATGTACAGACGCCAGCGCATCAAGCTACGACAATCTGTCAAATTTCTTTACTAGATTTTCAACTTTATCTCTAACGGATTAAGGTTCAAGGTTGATTGGGAAAATTTGACAGTTTTGGGTAGCTTGACCTGCTGGCGTCTGTACCAAATTTCTAAATCCGTTTGGCCGTTTTAGCGTGAAAGCATAACACACTTTCGTATTTATAATATTAGTTAGGATTGTTAATTAATAATCCAACGATGGATATTGATGCCTATTAAGTCTGCAGAGTTTCGCTAGGTAATGCAATTTGACCCTGTGTATATATGTACGTTCGACACACGTTAATACTTCAATATTAAATACCTCTTCCTGATTGGTAGTAAAAAAAAAAATATTTTTTTTCTTATCTCTTAAGAAAATTGCAAACTATAGTTTTGTATAATTTAGAAGCAGTTTTTAAATTTTGTTAATGTAAAAACCATGGATCCGTTTTTTATGATATTTTGATGTTGACTTGAAAGAGCATGGCAGTTGAGAATATGTCATGCTCACTTAAATGTCTCACTGATGGTGGCGCATGTGTTGGATCATTCGGTTCCCTACAAAATGGTTGAGCTGGGTGGTGCTGATCCACGCGTCATGTTCGTGAACGGGCGCCGTTGGTTGAGACTGGTCATCTCTTAACTGCCAGGGCTTATTTTTAATGTTGTTATTACTTTAAATTGTTTCTTTTTTATATTGTTCTCACATATAGAAGCAATAAGAATAATGTACCCAGGATTTTGTAATAATATCTTGATTTAAAAGAGTGTCCGTGGAGTTTCTTGCCCGTTCTTCTCCATAGAGATCTACGTTTTTGGAATGGGCGACTAGCTTCAACATTCTGACTAATTGACCGACTATTTAATTTTGACAATTCAAAAGTGCATGTAAATGGTTTAATTGAAATAAATGATTTGAGTTTCGAGTTTGACAACCCTGGACAGACAGCTTCACTACAAACCTTGCTGACTCACCACTACTTTTACCAGGACGTGAGCTATTCTCTCACAACTTAAACGGACTCAAGAACTCAAGAAAAGTATATTTATTGTCAGGACCCCACCTTTAACACTCTTTTGCACTTATTTTAGCATAATCCCGCCACACAATATATTTTGGCACACGACTTAGCATTCAAATGTCCAAAATGAACGCCTAAGGTGTTCGAAAACCCACTAAAGTTAAAAAAAAGCAGCCAAGTACGAGTCGGGGTCGAAAACGAAGGGTTACGTGCCACCGAACAATAATTAACACAACGTATTTCTTTAACGCGTTTCTTGTATGGGAACAACCCTTTAATTTATTTATTCACAATTTTTATTGTTCGTTGTTATAGCGACTATTCTGTAAAAATACAATGTGTAAAAAAATATAGTTTAAGACATTTATTTCTCAAAAATAGAATCACTAAGAGCTGATTTTTCAATCGACAGATCATTTTTATTCGTGGAATAAAATTGACTTCTGACAGTTTTTGTATGGAAGAATTGTCAAAAATTCAAAATTATTCCTCCAATAAATTATCTGGCGTTGGAATAATCAGCCCTTAGAATGAGAACCGCTGGTTGCTTAAAATATAATATTATTATGTATAAACGTTCCTTTGAACGAGTATCAGAACGGTATGTTTGAAGATACCTACAACATTCATTATCTCCATAACCATCATTAAACCTATTCATAGACTGTAAGTGTCTATTACGGTTCAAGAAATACAGCCCTGTGACAAACGGACGGACGAATGGCGGAGCCTAAGTAATATGGTACCGTTGGCATCCTTAGGGAACGGAACCCTAAAAAAGGTAAAAAATCCCTTCTGATTACCATATAATAGTCTATAAAGTGATAAACAGTTGTAATCATATTATTTACAAGATATTCCCGCCGAGCCGGCCGCCATTTTAAAATGGCGTTATGAAATGGGGGAAATAACAATGTTTTTACCTTCTTATTTATTGTTAAAGAAGTTTTTATATATGTCTGTTTGTTGATTAAGATTTTTTAGTTTATTTTTCTTCATGACGTAGTTAGTAAATAACATTTATTTTTCTTCTGAGCAGTGGTGGCGTGGTTCGTAGATTCGAACCCGGAGAGACGCTTTACATTGTGTAAATTATTTCATCACCACTGTTCTAAAAACGCTAAAGGAAAACATCGTGAGGAAACCGACATGTCCTAAAGCCAAAAATTCGAAGACATGTGACATCTACCAACCCGGACTGGGCCCGCGTGGTGGATTACGGCCCACTCGCTCTCACAGAGAGGAGGCCTGTGTCCCAGCAGTGGGAACGTTATGTAATGTGTTTCTCTTCATGGAATTTTTCAGTAGTACTCTCGCTGCGTAGTAGTAATACGCTCGCCCTCTGTGACATGGGGCTTCAACAAAACTGGCGAAATGTGGATGTACTGCATTTACACCTCTGCATCACCCTTTAGGGACTACAGGTGTGATGCTAGTTATGTTATGTATTATTCTTCAAGAATCAAGAGGTACCTACTGGATGGGAGGTAGGATAGGTTAAGTTGACCACAAATAGGCAATTCTCGTCATTTTAAGAACGTTCACAGTGTGATCTCAGTCTCAATCTGTCAAAAAATATTTCTAATTTCTCTACATTTTGACAAGTTTTTGACATTTGTTTGTCGCCGAGATGAGACTGCACCAGATTTTGAACGTTTTAAATTACGAGAACTGGCCTTCTGGTTAGTGGTCACACTTTAACCTTGAGCTGGTCTAACGCAGTACGGAGTTACGATAGAGTACAAATCGACTGTACCTGTTTAAGTATCTGTAAAATCTAAGTTTCTCCTTCGTCATATGGAGCAATAGAGCTAGAAAATTTTAAATTTTATAGATTACAGATAAACAGGTACAGTCGACTTGTATTCTATCGAAACTCCGTACCGCGTTAGGCCAGCTCAAGGTTAAAGTGTGACCACTAACCAGAAGGCCAATTCTCGTAATTTATACGTTCAAAATCTAGTCGCAGTCTCATTTCGGCGACAAACAAAATGTCAAAAACATGTCAAAATGTAGAGAAATTAGAAGTATTTTTTGACAGATTAAGACTGAGATCAGATTGTGAACGTTCTTGCTAGATTTTTCTCCTTGCTACAGGACTCAAACCCTTTTGAAATTAATACTTTCGATGTAGAGGTCTCACAACATTATTAGGCACATCATTTTTAGCTTTATCTTACTTAAAATTGATCTACCACAGCCCTATGTTTTTATTTTTGCAATTTTTTTTTTCAGGAATTGATATCGTTAGAAAATATTTGGACCAGTACCATTAACCAGGGAGAAAACAAAAGAATTTGGTATGAAATAACCGCCAATGACCACGTGACCGCGTTTCATCAAAGCTTGAAGCCATGTCACAGAATTTTGCTTGTGAACTCTCCCATCTTTAAAAATCCAAGCAAAGCCACGACCAAAACTAGTACTTAACGAAAAAAAACACCACTTTTTATAATGTATCATAAAAAACTCTCCGAAACAGATAAGTATGGTAAAAAGAGTATCAAAAATATAATATTCTTTAAAAATAATAAAAAAATGTTACACGCTACAAGCCTTACACCGGTAGCCACTGCAGAAGGGTTAGGGTTGCCCCCTACTGCAGTTTATATTAAATAGGGCTAAATAAGTGATGTCCTAGTGGTAACGGCCCAGAATTACCAGTTGTAGGTCGTGGGTTCGAACCCAGGCAAGCGCTTTACTTTGTGTAAATAAAATAATTCCATCACCACTGCTCTCAAAAACGGTGTAGGAAAACATCGTGAGGTTCATGGACAGGACATGACATGTGAATGTGACAGCTCCCAATCCACACTGGGGCCGCGTGGTGGATTATAGCCCACTCCCTCTCACAGAGAGGAGGTCGTTGTCCCAGCAGTGGGAACATTATACACTGATTATGATCCTTCGAAGGACACGAGCCACTGCAGTTGGTCGCAAACGCATTTCATCAGCTCTAATCACCATAATAATTTAAACCATCGTTTGTCTATAAAAATATACATATTGTCTGCCACTAAAACGCCTTTTACTGCTGTGCACTTCACAATAGTTACTCAAGATTTATGCGAACCCATGATCGAATAAAAATGCACATGAAAAAATATATTTATAAATAAAATATTTCTTATGAATAATTCAACAGTGCCACCCCTGCCGATCGCGCGGATATCGCACAGCATGGCAACTCTTGCGCAGTTTTCAACACAATGCCAAGAAGTTATTGTGTTTGTATGTATGTTTGGAGGGGCAGAGCGACAGGTATTGACGGTGAGGTAAATAAACGATTTACATAGGTTGTTGCCTTAAAATGGCCTTCACATAAGTAATATACTCGAGGAAAAAAAACGTTTAGCAGATGGACACTTCGTTTTGCCGGTTTACAGCCATTTTATACAGCTGATAAAGAATAACAGTCATCTGCCTAGCCTTTTCTAAACTATGTTGAGGTTGGCTTCCAGTCTGACCGGTTTCAGCTGAATACCTACCAATATTTTACATCTGTCGCCGGATTCGGTGAAGAGGACTATAATATTTTACATGGAGCAACTGCCTATCTGACCTCCACAACCCAGTTACTGGGTAATACGAAACCCCTTGGTAAGACTAGTGGTCAGACTTTCGGGCACACCACAAACAGACGTTCAAAAGTGCCTTTTATGTGCCTATTTGAAATAAATGATTTTACTTTGACTTCAGACACTTCAAATTTATTTACTTGCACGTATATTATGTAGATTAGATTACCAAAAAAACACTGCTCATACAAATATTTTGTATCACATACCATAAACAAACATCGTTATGAATGAAATTCTCTGAGTCACGTTGTAAAATGATTTTTTAAGAGACATTGACAAATTGCTCAGATATATTCTAAATATTCAAGGGCTATACGGCTATATGTGTATTGTTCTAATATAATAGAGGCCACAGAACGGTATTATAAAGCGGTAGCGTTATGAATTTACCCCTTATTTAATGGAAGGTTGCATTGTCGCACGGTTAATAATAAAATAAAATAAAAATCTTTTATTTACAGATTGTTAGGCCCACATTGTGTTAGTGTCTAAAATTATCTTTTAAACAGCTATGTTAGTATGAGGCCACAATTCATTAATTATCGAGTGGGAGGAAACACCAACAGTATCCTGAGGGTGTTGGCTGAAAGGCTGGATGGGCCTACAATGATAAATGATACCTAAATGATAAATGATATAAGTAATTTTGTAAGTAGGTTTGTACAAACACTTTTACACGTCAATCATATTTTAAAACTAGATGAGGTTGGCGTTTCCTATCTGACTAGTCTGAGAAGAAAGGCCGAAACAAACTCAGAGGTCACAGTCTCTTATTTTTTTTCAGGTAGGTAGTTTTATCAAGCTTCATGTATTACGGGGCGTGGTGAAACTTGGTCGTTATATTATTATCACCTTTGTTTTGTTTCCTAAGTATACCTACAAGGTGGCAGGGACATCGACGCGCAAACTGTAACCATGAATTCAGCACGTGAATTTAGACCCGCTAGCGTAGAAAATTTACGTCGTAGGTATCAAAAAAAAAAATCTTTTGTTTAATAGAAAAGTGCAATACCTACGCTTTCAAAAATTAAAATGCATTGAAAAGCAATTTTTTTTTTAATAACCGACGTAAAATTTCCACAGATCCTTTTGAGTTAGTACACTACTCTAACTCAAAAAGGTTCTGTTCGTTTTAGTCTCAGTCAGTCAGTCTAGTTCACTTTAATTGTTTAGTCTAACAGCTGAATTGCCACGATGATCACATGTCGGTAGAGTCGGTGTTCATGGGCCTCAGCAAATATTTGGATTATATTGGTGACGGGCTCAGAAAAGTAAAAATGATATACAATTATGTTCACGGCTTTCAGGGAAAACATTCACGTGACGCGTACATACAAACAACGTGAACGCACACCCGCCGTGATTTATAGGCACGAGGCAGTGTTGTCGTGTTATGAAAATATTTAATTATTACACAGCCGCGGTGTTGCCAGTCTAAAGGTGACGATTACCCACACGGTAACTTTAATAAGAGGAGGGTATAGCGCCAAAAAACCTGGAGTTTTTGTTTAATATATTGTTGTAAGTATAGTGGTTTTTGTGGCGTACCGGTTAGCCCTATGGACCAGCAAACTATTGCGTAACACACCATCAATCACAATCTCAATCATTTTGAAGGATATTGCTAATCCATTGCTTCTTATGTTCGAAAAAATTGTCTGCTCATCAACGTAAATAACGCAATGAATGTTCTTGAACTGTCAAAATGAAAGTCATTGCCAGCCATTGCTACTGATGGTCTGTTACGTAACTACCCCGCTGGTCTTCCTAATGTCGTCGATCTGGCTGATGGTCTGCCAACATTCAACTACAAGACTTTTTTTTTCAGTTGTCTTTTACCTATATTCAAATTTCATTTTTGTTTCAAATTGACGTTAGTTCAAGTTAAACAAATATCAACTTTATTTTAATTGTCATCCAGTTGGTTTCAGAACCTTTGAAAAAGTTATGAAAATGTTTGTAGTTGTAGCGTAAACTGAACTTTATTTTGTAGGAATTAAAGTTATTTGTCCATAAACTCATATTTGTTTACATTTTTGGCGAATATGTCGCGAAAGGAGATTAACTACCTTATAAAAAGTATCATCTCATAATCAGCCTATAATGTTCCCACTGCTGGGACACAGGCGTCCTCTCTGTGAGAGGGAGTGGGCTGTAATCCACCACGCGGGCCCAGTGCGGGTTGATAGCACGGTTTGACGGCACGGTTGGCGCAGTGGTTAAGCGATTGACTGCTGCGCTGCGTGTCGCGGGTTCGATTCCCGCACGGAACAAATATTTGTATGACCTACATGTATTTGTTCCGAGTCTGGGTGTTTTTCTATCTATAATATGTATGTATTTCCAAAAAAAAAATTGTATATAAGTAGTTTATCAGCCATCTTGTTACCATAACAAAAGCATTAGGTTGCTTAGCTTGGGTTAACTGGTGCTGTGTGAAATGTCCAGGGATATTATATTTATATATTATATAGAAGTCATATTTTATGTCCTCGAATTTTTGGTTCTAGGACATGCTGGTTTCCGCTCGATGTTTTCCTTCACCATTTTGAGAGCAGTGGTGAGGAAATAATTTACACAAAGTAAAGCGCCTGTCTGGGTTTGAACCTACGATCTACAACAGCCGATCGATTCTGTAATAATCTCACCGTGAAAAGTTAGGTGAAGTGAGGGTAGAGTGAGCTGTCAATAGTGTCAATCCCTGGCATTAGTTGGAATGACAGCTCACTCCACGCTCACTTCACCTAAGTTTTCACGGTGAGATGGTTACAGAATCGCACTGCAGGCCATTGATCACACCACTGCGGCTTTTGGTCTACACTCATCTAAAAGTTTTTTTTTTTTTGTTTATTGCTAAATATGCTGATGCTGACGGTAAGCGTTGGATGAGGTCTATGGTGGAACGAGCGTGCCCAGAAGATGCCTGATTTTTTTTTTCAGTTGCCATTTGTCTCTGGTGTGCAGAGTTGGCAGCGCCAATTCCGTCCTGGCGATGATTGCCCTTGTATCCGGCAATGCTGCAGCAGACATATTGCTACCTTGTGAGTGTTTGTTTTTGTTTGTTATGTATCTGTTTGTTTAAGAGTCTTGTTACTTGAATTAGGGCGGATTTTTAATCATCTGACAACTTTAATCGAGGAATAATTTTGAAATTTTGACAGTTATTTCATACTCGTACAAAAACTGTCAAACGTCAATTTTATTCCTCAAATAAAAGTTATCTGGCGATTGAAAATGTTTTTTTACTGTATTTTTATGCTTTTTAATAATAAAAGTATCAACTTTTACGCTATAATCAAAAGAATTTCGAATGAAATTTCTTCAGCCATTATCTCTTTTTTATTATTTTATTATAACCGCGATTTATTGGAAACCTAATTTTTTCGACAAACGATCGGCCCAATGCATTGTGTTGGACGCTAACAATTCGACTGAGAAATCACCGCAGAGCAGCCAAATAGTTAATTGAGTGGAAATTTAAGTATTGGGAAGGCATGGAGTCGATAATTACTAAAGGTTTTATGGAACGAAACCATAGTTGTTAAGTAATGATTGCAACATTGTCCTTAATTGTTTTTATTGGCAACATTCTATAGGTATGTGTCATGTCAATGTCAAATGACTCATATATGTCAAACTAGCTGCACCCCGCGGTTTCCCGCGCATAAGTTTCGATCCCGTGGGAATATCGGGATAAAAAGTATCTTATTATGTTAATCCTGGTTATAAACCATCTGTGTGCCAAATTTCATCCAAATCCGTTCAGTAGTTTTTGCGTGAAAGAGTAACAAGCATACTCGAAGACGGCTGGACCGATTTGGAAAATCATTTTTTGGCTGAAAGAGTATATTGCCCAAGTGGTCATCAGGTCAGGATCTTATAGGCACAGCTACTTATAGTGCTTATAGTGATATTCATCCCGATATTCTTATGGGATCGAAACTTATGCGGATGAAACCGCGGGGCGCAGCTAGTAGGTACGTCAGCAAAAGAGATAAGTATGCAGGGTAGTCGGATATAGTTGAAGTTTAGTAAGAAACCGATGGATGTATTCGAATGAAATTTAGTTTGATAAACCAACTATTTGTTTTCTATTAATTAAATAAAATTTTATCCGAATAAATCAATCCGTTTCTTACCAAACTTGAACTATATCCGATATATGCATACTTATATATTTTGTTGAAAAACAAAAAAGATTCCGACAAACTGAGAATGTCCTCCTTTTTTGATCTGAGTTTTTAAAAGAAGTTGTAAATAATGCTGGCTTTTTATAAAAAATAAACATCAAAAAGAGAAATACTTTATTTAATCATTATAACTTATAACTATACATTTAATCGGTTTTGTCGTTGCCTAGTCAATCATTCATCCAAAGAACGGCGGTGGGGGTGGTGGAGGTCCAAACCCTGGTCCATATCCTGGTCCAAATCCACGACCGAAACCAGGTCCGAAACGGGGCCCGAAGCCGGGACCGTAGCCGTGACCGTAGCCTGGTCCGTAACCACCAAAACCGCCATAACCACCATATCCAGGCCCCCAAAAGGGATGGCTTTCAATGATCTGCAAGAATAAAAGACAATAATATTAAGAATGAGCCCTTTGACTTCCTCTATTGATGGTACAGACGACAGCACATCAAGCTACTACAATCTGTCAAATTTATTTAATAGATTTTCAACTTTATCTCTAAAGCATTAAGGTTCAAGATTGATTGGGAAAATTTGACAGTTTCGGGTACCTTGACCTGCTGCCGTCTGTACATACGTTTTTAAGGTGGTGAAAGAAAGAAAATACATTTAGAAAATACACAAACTAAAAGACACACAATACACCAGAAACATACATCAGATAAAACAAACAATAAAATAAAAAAAGATTAAATAAAAAGAGTAAAGTCCGATGTAAGAAATTGGCAGGAAAGTGTGCCTCACGGCTGCACCAATTCAGCAAAAATGTCAGACAACTAGTGCTTGGCGCTGGTTTTCAACTGGACCTGAATGAGTGAGGTGACGGATGTAAATCAGTTTTATACTGCAACGTGACGTGTGTATGCATACTTAAATATATAAATAAAATAAATTTGTGTTAGATAAAAACAGTAACGAATATGTGAATATGTCTAAATAGTGTGATATTGATTGACATTGCAAAAATAAACAAAAAAATACTGATAAATAAATAAGTGAGATGACCTTCCCATGCAAATAAAGAGATTCCTGGAAACGACTCAGAACAAAAACCTGTTTTATGGTGGTGCTGTGGCCACTGCAGGGATCCAGCAGAATATCAGCGTCAGGTACAGACGCCAGCATATCAAGCTACCCGAAACTTTCAAATTTTCCCAATCAACTTTGGACCTAATGCTTTAACGATAAAGCTGAAAATCTATTAAATTAATTTGACAGATGGTAGTAGCTTAATGTGCTGGCGTATGTACATTTGCCTGATTGAGCAGCAGTGCGATTCTGTAACCGGTTAGAAGTGAGCGTGGAGTGAGCTGTCATTACAACTAATAAGGCTAATCCAACTAACACTATTGACAGCTCACTCTAAGCTCACTTCACCTAATTTTTCACGGTGAGATTTTTACAGAATCGATCGGCTAGACTCCCATTTGGTGCAACCTTGAGACGCAAATCGCACTTTGTATATATTTTGTTATTTTTATTAAAAAACCTACTTCCTGCTAATATTATAGGCGTGTAAATTTGTTTTGGATGGATGGATGGATGTTTGTTACTCTTTCACGCAAAAACAACCGAACGGATTTGGATGAAATTTGGCATACAAATAGTTTATAACTAGGATTAACACATAGGATACCTTCTATCCTTGAATTCCCACGGGATCGAACCTATGCGATTGAAACCGCGAATTTGATGGATTCGGGATGGAATTCAAAGATCTACGAATGACGAATCAAATCAAAATCAAAAGTCTTTTATTCAAATTAGGCTGAGAATCAGCACTTTTTGAACGTCGAAATTACAAAAGACAGTCCCCCAAAAACGCCCGCCCTTCACCACTTCCTAGTGCTATCGCTGGGAAGAAGAAGTGGCGCAACAAACAGCCGGGACCAACGGCTTAATGAGCTTTCTGAGGCACGGAGTAGGCTTGATAACGTAATCCCATGCCATAATCACCAAGCTTGGCCAAAATTAATAGTGATAGCCGTTTATTGTTAAGTAAATATCGTTACTAATATTATAAATGCGAAAGTGAGTATGCTTTTGTTTGTTACGCTTGCACGCTAAAACGGCTAAACGGATTTAGATGAAATTTGGCACATGGGTAGGTCATGACCTGGGATAAAACATAGAATACTTTTCATCTTGTATCACAGACGAAATCGCAGGCAGCAGCTAGTCTTCCATAATGATAAGCAATAGGTATATTTTTCCTTTATTCTATTTAGGCAAGCTATAATGACTGGTCATTAACCTCTTGATTAAAATTTTAATTAAGAAAAACGGCGGCAAAATCAGGAAGCTAAGGTTGCAAAATTATATCAGTATGTCTGCCTTTTCCCAACTACGTTGGTGTTGGCTTCCAGTGTAACTAGATGCAGCTGAATACACGTATTTTACATGGAGCGACTGCCTATCTCGGTCCGATATATTATTATCTTTTTGATAGATTCTTTTACATTTTGGGAATGTGAGAACGTTGGAGGCCTTTTAGACTGTGGATTAGTAGTATTTTATTTTATTAAGGCATTGACTGCCACCGCGGTCACAAATGACCGCCAACAATAGATTTTCTATTGTGTCTGTTGTTTGGCAGTCAACGTGTTAAGTACCTGGTACTTGTTGACAGGCCTACACTGTCCCCCCATACAATTTAAAAACATTGTAAAAGCCAATTATTTTTAAAAGAGTAACCGTGGAGTTTCTTGCCAGCACTTCTCCATAGGAAACGACCAATTGGAACCGTGCACTTAGCTTCTGGCGTTTCATAAGTGTCCATGTAGGTTTAATGTGAAATAAAATATTTTTATTTTTATTTTCCTCTGGGCCCTATGCCACAAAACTTTACAAGTCAATACGGAATTGTTAAATTGTAGAAAAAAAATGCATTACATAGAAATTACAAATATGTATGAGTTTAAATATTGTATACTTGTCACTACATTTTACATAGGTAATTATTTGTTAGGGTTTTTTGTTACAATCGTAGCATTCCCTCTTATTACAAATCGAAATCTAACTTTAGTTGTAGCCTAAACCTTTGAGCCAGTACTTGTATTTTGAACTTTATTTCGATTTAGGCAAAGTTCTTAATACTAAAATGACAACTTAGCACCGAACTAAGCTGTCATTTTTGTATAAAGAACTGCATTTCTGTAACAGTTGGGTTCTTAATTCAAATAACTGGCGCGGTGGTTTAAACCTGATCGAAAGAAAAGCCTTGTTTTGTAATAAGGGGTTAGAGTTTAGTTTTCTTGTACTTACACGTATTTGTAAGATTTACAAAATTGTTAGCTGTAAAGTTTTCTGGTGACCTGACCCCCACAACCCCGTTGCCAAATTTCTGATTATTAAGCGTGTCTACTCTGTGGTACAGTCACGAGCACCAATATGTCAACACTTGGCAACTTTCAATTGCGATTTTTTCGTGAAATAACGAATGCAACGTTGAAATACGACACATTAGATAAACCTATGGGTTCGAAAATGCTATGTTCGTAACAACATAAAATTTCATTCAAAGATAAAGGAGTAAATCGCTTTTGAATAAAGCCGAGTGTATACATACTTTTGTTCGTGACTGTACCGTAGGGAAGGAAAACCCTGGAAAAGCTGACAGGATGACCTGCACCCTAAGTGCGCAACATGCTATCAATCACAATCTGAATCACCAGGAGTGGTAGGACACCACGCGAACGAAGTAGCGCCGGGCAGCTAGAAATAATTTATATATGGCAAAAAAACGTTTGCCGGGTCAGCTAGTAAAATATGCGGCGGGATCGTCCGAAAGGGTTACCGCTGCCCTGGAACAGAAAGGGCTAAGGAAGGAACACGGGTGGGTTTTAGTCAGTAAGAGTCTGACACTCCCTTCCGCTCTACCCAGAGCGGGAGGGGTCATTAAATTTGATGATTTCCCATCCAAAAAAAAAAAAAAAGCTCGTAATATATAATTATATAGATTTACGTACCTGTATGAAAGCCAAAACCACAGTGAAAACTAATAATAATCTGGTAACAAAAGACATTTTCAAACGACACCACTTTTCTACTCCACCTCAAAATAAAGATTTCTCAATACCGCGTAAAATGTATCGATATATACTAATAAAAAACCGGTCAAGTGCGAGTCGGACTCGCGGACCGAGGGTTCCGTACAAATTTATAGGTATGTAACTACTTTACGATTTTTGGATTTTTTCTTTTACTTGTGTTACATGACATTGTCTCTTGCCAAATTTCATGATTCTAGGTCAACGGGAAGTACCTGGGTTTTGATTCCCTTGCGAGTGTCAAAATATGCGGCATTAAACGGAACATAAACGCACGTATCTTTTGATTGCGTTGACTTCGAAGTTTGATCTTTTTTTCACTGCTTCAAGGGATTGCAGCCCTGAGTATTTGATATTAAATTAAACTTGATAACTCTAGGCGTTTTTGACAATCGGACAACGAAGTAATCTAATAAGGGTTCCGTTTTTCCTGTTGAGGTTCGGAACCCTAAAACAAATTTCATTTTGCCATCACCAAAAATGTCTGTAGTTTTTATTTCAATCGCATACGCTTCAATTTGCTACAGCTTTAGATTTTCAAGCTGTTATCTAAACTTCATGATTTTTGCGCTAAATAGGCAGGTATGCAAAATTTTATTTTACCATCACCAAAAATATCAGTAGCTTTTATGCCAATGGCTTAAAGTTCAAATTGCTGTAATTTTAGTTTATCAAGCTGTTGTCTAAACTTCATGATTTTCGCGCTAAGTAGATATTTGATTTAGCATATAAGTGAGAAATAATAGGTCTATATACGGAGACAGTTTTTCCGTGACTAACAATGACTGCGGTGTTATTCCCCCCTTGCTAAAAATATTACTTTTGTGATGCTATTATTTGATCGTTTAATTCACACAGTGTTATAAGAAATACCTATGAATAATAGGTAAATCTTACGCACAAAATAGCAATGACACGGCAAATAAATTGATCCATCTGCTCAACAATTAAGAGAGGTCAGCTTCCAGTCTTACCGGATGCAGCTGAATACCAGTATTTCACCTAGGGTGACTGCCTATCTGACCTCCACTACCCAGTTACTGGGTAATACGATACCCCTTGGTAAGACCGGTTGTCAGAATTTCGGACTTCTGACGACCCGTAACGACTGTCAAAGATTCACGAATTACAGCCGGGACCAACGGCTTAACGTGCTTTCCGAAGCACGGAGGGTTCTTGGTATGTAAAGATGGTCACCCATCCACGGACCAGCCGTGGCAAGGGTAGCTTGACCTGATCGATCGACCAGTGCAGCTATTATTACTTAGCCACAAACTCCTCAAAAAAATAACACTGTATATTTAGTAAATAATAATCTTGCTCTTAACATAGACTCCATCCCACTCTTATCCCAAACCAAACCCAAATAAATATAAATAATTAATAATATTTTATTGGACTTTCACCACCCACAAATGAGGGTAGACAGACATATCGGTGAACCCATCCATCAGTGTCCACCCCTACGGAACGGGGTTGAAATGAAAATGTTTTGCTCATCCACTATCAGGGGGTTGAAAATTTATATCTTGTTTTTTTTTTCTTGTCAACTATTTTGAAAGGTTTTCAGAATGAATGATAGATGTTAAAAACACAGCAGTGGCTCAGTGGTAATTACGGTCGCGACTTAAAATCTCAAATCGTTTATTGCAATCCATAATGTATGTTACAGGTGGTAAAATAAAAAAACGTGTGCGTCTCGGGACGCCCGACAGAAGTGATAACTTAAACTAATCTATGGTATATGTCTATCGCACACAAAGCACTGAGTAGAGAGAGGGGAAGCGTCTGTCCGAAATACGACTAGCGCTGTGGGTTAGAGTGAGAGAGGAAGAACCTGCCTACCGCTGCCGTATGCGTGAGAGAAAGGGAAGCCAGACAGACTGGCGCCGTAACGCGTTACGTTACGAAGCGGTTTACCCTCCCATAAGCAGTTATCACTTCAAGAATAATAGAAGCAATTATGGACCCTATCGCGCACAGCAAATCGAACCCAGACAGATGCTTTAATGTGTGTAAATTATTTCATCACCACTGCTCTCAAAACGGAGCAGGAAAACATCGTGAGGAAACCGGCATATCCTAGAACCAAAAGTTCGAAGACATGTGACATCTACCAAACCGCACTGGGCCCGCGTGGTGGATTACAGCCCACTCCCTCTCGAAGAGACCAGGGGATCTACTCCGAAGTAGTATCGGCCGAATGTTCGGCCGTTTCCTGCTACGAAGTTACTATTTGGTTCGGTCGGTTCCGATCCTACACTCCTACACTCTTTCGAATATTGACTATGGTCCCGACCCAACTGAGCCGATCCGAACTTTTTTCGCATTTTTCAATAATATTCGGTTCGGCCATGTTTCGGTCCGATCCGAACATTCGCACTTTGCACTTCGGAGTAGACCCGGGCTTTGGCCTGTGTCCCAGCAGTGGGAATATTAAAGACTGATTATGTATTATGTAAAAACATAAGTGCCGGCCGTCGAGGGAATGTGTTCTTGACACCTGCCAGTTTCACACAAACGAATACTTACGTTTTTTTGAGAATTTTATTTTTATTAGCTACTAGAATTGTCGCACTGACAGGTATCAGAAACGCATTCTCTCGACGGCTGAACTGTAGTATTAGACTAAACATGAGGTCCTAGGTTCAATTACAGTAGTGCGATTCTGTAACCATCTAGCCGTGAAAACTTAGGTGAAGTGAGCGTGGAGTGAGCTGTCATTCCAACTAATGCTAGGGATTGACACTATTGACAGCTCATTCTAAGCTCACTTCACACCTAAGTTTTCACGGTGAGATTTTTACAGAATCGATCGGATGGTCGGGAAAAGTATTAGTTAGTTTTTCTATTAGAAACTTCTCAGTTACAGCCCAGACTCTGGATTCGTGCGTGGTGGTGGCAATCTCTTACAGTTTTATGAACGACATCTCCAGAGCCTCCGTGGCGCAATGGCTAGCGCGTTCGGCTGTTAACCGAAAGGTTGGTGGTTCGAGCCCACCCGGGGGCGATTCTTTTTATACACGCTGAAATGCAGATGACATTTTTGTGTATAATACATCTGATATTGCATTGTCTAACAGGCGGCGACCACATAATATACCATCTACTGGGCCGTAGGCTTATGTTTGCCACCTAACAACATAAAAAATAACATAAAAAATACGTTTTTCTTTGAAATTTAAAAGTCTTAAAACTCTATCCTTGGTCACACGGCCTCCACTCGGCGAGTGGGAATGGGCCGTAATCCACCACGCGGGCCCAGTGCGGGTTGGCAGATGTCACATGTCTTCGAATTGTTGGTTCTAGCACATGCCGGTTTCCTCACGATGTTTTCCTTCACCGTTTTGAGAGCAGCGGTGAAGAAATAATTTACACAAAGTAAAGCGCCTGTCTGGGTTCGAACCTACGACCTACAACTCGTAAGTCGCGGCCGTTACCACTTGGCCACCACTGCTCTACTTGGCCACCACTGGTCAACACTCTTTCAAACAAAATGAATTAAATCAATTTTTTTACCCAAACTCGGTTAAAATCACACCAATCTCGAAAAATCCATCATGCGGGAATTGAACCTGTGACTGTACGGTTTGGTGGTGACACTTACCATTACCTGGTTTGTTTGCCACCCATCTACATCTCTCTACTATTAATAATAAGAGCTGAAGAGTTTGTTTGAACGCGCTAATCTCTAAAACTATCAGTTGGATTTGAAAAATAAAAATAAATTTGTACTTACACAGACTGCAAAACTTTTCACTAGCAAACTTCTGTACCTACGTGGTCACGACCCCTCAAAATAAATCATCTGCATAAACTTTTTTGCCCCAAAATCGGTTAAAATCACCACAAACCTATTGTTTTGAGCTCCCAAACCTCTGTTACACTGGCTAAACCACTATTATTACCAGAAAGCCACCAAAAAAAAAAACAATTTGAAGTACACTCACCCCCAAAATGCGTGGTCCAAGCATATTAACACGGGCCTCTAACTAGCAGTAATTGACCTACATAGGGTACATAGCGAAGTAACACGCGAAAATAAACCAACCTAACCTGACCTGCCTTTGTACGAAACATTTGAAGTAAGAGAGGTCTGGTTACGCTGGCGACCAAGTATTGAATTCACCGATTTGAATAAAAAGGAGTTATGTTATGTGTCGCTTTCTTGTATTAGGTATGTTTTATTAATTTTATGTTTCTTTTTTGTTCTTAAAATAAAGGAATCATAGGGCTGCGCTCCGAATCAGCCAAAGTGTGGAACTCTCTGCCATTTTACCCGTCAGCCTTCAAAACAAGAGTGAACAGAAAGCCAATTTCCGTAATTAAAAACGTTCAAAATCCAGTCGCAATCTCATCTCAGCGACAATCAATGTCGAAAACTTGTCAAAAATGTAGGGAAATCAGAGGTATTTTTACCAGATTGAGACTGAGATCAGACTGTGAACGTTCTTAAAATTACGAGAATAGGGTAGATGCCTGGGTAAAAAATAATAATTATATTTAGTCCGTCGGTTAGATTATCGAAAAATAATAGACACAAATATTTTTTCTTTTGTCAATCAAACAAAAAATGACAAAGATAAAGTGCGTCTAAATTTGGGAGTGGGGGTTGTGACGTCACGCCATGCTAAAAAGTGTAGCAAGGCGTGACGTCACGCGGAACTTTAACGGGCGATATCTTCATCATTTTTTATATAATTGACAAAAGAAAATATACGGGTCCTATTTAGGTATATTTTTTGATCTAACTGACGGACTAATTAGATTTTTTTAGGCATCTAGCCTATTACCTCTCTGGTATCTTCTGGGCTCGCTCGTTCCATCATAGACCTCAACCATCGCTTTCCATCAGGCGTGATCGAGGCGAAGATCAGGCCCATTTAGCGATAAAAAAATAAAAAACACAAATCGCCGACGTCACCCAAAAACCAGCCACGCTTAAGTGGGACTGGAACGGACACGTTGCCGCATGTCGAACGAGTCATGGACCAAATCTACCACAATGTGGGTCCAAGAAAACGTCCGGCGACAAACTCAAACTCAAATCATTTATTTCAATTAAACCATTTACAGGAACTTATGAATTGTCAAAATTAAATAGTCGGTCAGTTAGTCAGAAAGTTGAAGCTAGTCACCCATTCCAAAACGTAGATCTCTATGGAGAAGAACGGGGAAGAAACTCCACGGACATCAAAGCAGACCCAGGAGAAGACGGCGGGACGAGCTTGACGGCTAAAAATAGGATTGGTCCACACTAGCTCAAGGCAGAGAGGAGTGGAAAGGCGAAAGCGAGGACTTTGTCCTGTAGTGGGACGAAATAGGCTAAATCCTAGTCATCCTACTAATATTATAAACGTGAAAGTTTGGATGGATGGATGGATGGTTTGTTACTCTTTCACGCAAAAGCTGAACGGATTTGGATGAAATTTGGCACACAGATAGTTTATAACCAGGATTAACACATAGGATACTTTTTATCCCGATATTCCCACGGGATCGAAACTTATGCGGGTGAAACCGCGGGCTGCTAGTAATATATATTATTGAAGCTAGCTCAAGCAAAATCAATAAAATGTATATGGGAACACCCCTAAGGCCCACTAAAAATAGAATTTTGGAAATCGATCCACGTTGTCGGAGATTTCGCGTAACAAATATACAAAAAAATATATGCAGTCAAATTGAGAACCACCTCCTTTTTGAAGCAGGTTAAAAATGGTCGAGACTTGAAGACTCCCAGGTATAGCAGTCGCGAAACATAGCAACCAGCACGATAGTACAAATTTCTTTGATTGATTTTCAACTTTATCGCTAAAGCATTAGGTTCAAGGTTGATTGGGAAAATTTGACAGTTTCGGGTAGCTTGATATGTCTGTACAACGTTTATGCACAACGTTCCCATAAACAAAATCAATAGAATCCCACGTTTATGTTTCTGCCAAAACTATTCGGTAGTGAGTGTACCCAACTTTTGTTCATAGGTAGAAACAGTAGCGCCCTTCCTTGTAAAAACTTTCTATGATTGATCATGATGAACTAGCTTCCCCCCTTACAGTTCCCCTCTTTCATTCTCTCCCAACATATTGATTATCTAAACTTCTTTACCCAACAGGACATTACTGTGAGAAATCATAAAACGTTATGTGTGTGTTGTGTTTGGTGCCAGCCCTTTTTTTTTTTTGGTGGTAAGTTATCAAAATATGACCTCTCCCGCTATGGGCTGAGCGGAAGGGCGTGTCAGACTTTTACTGACTAAAACCCATCCCTGTTCCTTCAATTGCCTGTGCCAGGTATCTCTTTCGAACAACCCGCGGCCCTGGCAGGCATCGGCCCCTAGCGAACCCCGTCAGTTCGTGCTGACATCCCTTTGAGGCGCGCGTGGAACACAACGCGCCGTCGTGTCGACCCGGGCCTGGTCCTTACCGGGCGGCGACCTGCCCATTGCTCGCCGCTCGCAAGCCCGCGCCTATGGTGGCCGGGAGTCTCTGCTGTTGACTCCCTTCCAGGGCATCTCCTGCGGCGACTAGGGACGTGAGGGCGCAGTGATTGCCTCTCCCTCACGCGCTCCGACTCCTCCTTTGCGAGCATTACTGGTCCCAGGCCCTAAAATCAATTATTATTATTAGCATGTGATGTCCTGCAGGACAAAGGCCTCTCTACTCTTTTCCACTTCTCTCTGTTCAAAGCTGATAAGTACCAGTTCTTGTTGAAGGTGACCAGCTCATCTCGCCGTCTCCGTCTGGACCTGCCGTGATGTCGCTTGCCATTAAGAGGGATCCACTGGGTCTTAGGTATAGGACATGGGTCGTCGTAAAATCAAGCAATGGACAAAATTGACAACTTTTTATATGTTTGAGTACGAGGCTTTTGACTACTTTGTATGTGTATATTTTAAGTATTTTTTTATGGTAATGTGAGTTTTGTTTGTGTAGTTTATACTATTTTTCTTTCTTTCTTATAATACGATTTGTCTACGTTTATTCCAAGCGAACGCTTTTACATCGGGGGACGTAAAAACGTTCGCTTGGAAGAAAACAGTGATAATATTATAGCCGGGGCTTTAATATTATTACTGTTTTCTTCCAAACCAAAATAAAGAAATAATTATTATATTCATAATTTATTTATAACTAGTCCTCTCATGATCTTGGTCAGGTAATATGAAGGCATGTTATTAATGAATATAATGTCTGAGTCTGAGACGGTCTTTTGAGGAAAGAACGATACAGATTTGTGTGGACCTGTCCAGTCAATGCTCACATTTGTCAGTTGTAACAGTGGAGTTTCTTGCCCATTACTGTAATTTTTGACGTACAAAAGTGCCTTTTATGTGCCTATTTAAAATAAATGATTTGACTTTGACTTCAATCGTGTAGCTCAACTCAAAACTTAAAGAGCTCAACGACTCGCCGAACACTGGCAAAGAAAGGAAATTTGGGTAGGCCGCATAAATGCGTGTATGTGGTTATATGCGTCTTATTTGTGCAGTAGAGCAGTCAAGTGGTAGCTTAGGGATAACGGCCCCGATTTACGAGGTCGTTTCTACAAGCGACACTATTTTTATTTCTATAATTGAGCTTGTCGCAAAATGCTATAGAATAGTTCTATTTTCAACAAAAAAAAAATCGTTAGAATTTACGTTACGTTTACTCCGTGTTGTAGGTCGTGGTTTCGAACCCAGACAGGTGCTTTACTTGGCGTAAATAATTTCATCACCACTGCTCTCAAAACACTGAAGGAAAACATCGTGAGGAAACCGGCAAGTCCTAGAACCAAAAAATTGAAGACATGTGACGTCTACCAACGCGCACTGAGCCCGCGTGGTGGATTACAGCTCACTTACTCTCGAAGAGGCCTGTGTCCCAGCAGTGGGAACATTGCAGGCTGATACAAACAAGTTTTTACCTGCAAAAACATATTTACCTCGTCGAACGATGTAGGTGCCAACTGCCAACGAAGTATTAAGCTTCATCACAAAAAAGGCGACAGTCTATTTTTATTTTATTTTATTGTCATAATTTCTGTAAACGTTGACTTCTTATTTTGCGATATTAAAAAATATTACCGAAGATTTTTTCTTAAATACGAATTCAAAGTAGCAATATGGTAAAGCGAACGTTTATGTTGGGGCCACGAAACGAACGTTGGCGATACGCTTTTACCTCGAACGACTTGCCTGCATAGATGAATCTATTATTTATATTACGCTAACGTAGTTCAATTATGAAGAAAACTTTAAAATATACTGTGGTCGGGCAAATTTATCATCACCTGGACCAAATACTGTCTGAAGCCCCTTTTCATTGTGAGCAGGCATGGCATTAAGTCCGCCTTTGTACCTTTACAGCGAACGAACTTGAATAAATAAATAAAAGCTTGATACACAACACACACATAGACAACACACACATAATTAACACACACATAGACAATCCATAGTTAATCTACACTCGCACATACACGTAGGTAATCTTATATGTAATATCAGTAATCCCTACAGTAGGACAATTACTGGCCAGTATCGTAACCATTTCATTAAGTTTTCAAACCAATTTAAATCTTTGAATAATAATGATTTCAATCCATTTAAATATATTACAATCTATTTCAAATTATTATATTTTCCGTGCCTCGGAAAGCACGTTAAGCCGTTGGTCCCGGCTGTCATTCGTGGATCTTTGACAGTCGTTACGGGTCGTCAGAAGCCCAAAAGTCTCACAACCAGTCTTATCAAGGGGTTTTGTATTACCCAGTAACTCGGTTGTGGAGGTCAGATAGGCAATTGCTCCATGTAAAATATTGGTACACAGCTGCATCCGGTTAGACTGGGAGCCGACCCCAAAATTGTCGGGAATAGGCTAGGCAGATGATGATAATCTATTTCAAATGTATTAAGTATAACTATTTAAAATTCACCTTTCAGACAAAAAAAACAAAATTGAAATCGGTTCATCCGTTCGGGAGCTACGATGCCACAGACAGACATACACACACACACACACACAGACATGTCAAACTTATAACACCCCGTCGTTTTTGCGTCGGGGGTTAAAAATATAATAAGTAAACAGTATTTTACCAAATTATTTTCTTGCACCTCGTCACCAAAACGCTGACGTACCTAGTGGCCCGACCACACGTTATTATTAATCCTTATTTACAACCTGCCGTGTCAAATAATTTCAACCAGAAACTTGTCCTCACGGCGAAATAAAAAACCTACGCTTACGCCTTGCATGGCTTAAAATATCTTTGATGTGTGAAGGTTTTATTAAGGAACCTAATTATTTAGCCTTCATGGCTATCACCCTGAAGAGGGGCCCGTGGCTAAATAATAACAGCCACACGGGTCGATTGAAAGTTAAGCTACACTTGTCAAGGTCGGTCCGTGGATGGGTGACATCAAAAAACCATTGATCCTGGCGATCATTTGTAGATGTTTACTTAGACAGTCGTTACGGGTAGTCCGAAACCCGGAAGTCTGAAAACCAGTCTGACCAAGTGGTATCATTATTAGTTCCAGTAACTAGGAAGTAGAGGTCAGATAGGCAGTCGCTCCATGTAAAATACTGGTATTCCGCTGCATCCGGTTAGACTCGATGCCGACCCCAACATACACAGTTTGGAAAAGGTGATGATGGTGTCATCCTCAAAACGGGCGTGAACCGGAAGTCTTAAACCTACACAAAACTGCAGTGTCTTGACTAGCACTCTGTGTAATACACTTTAAATCACAATCCGAAAGATTTTGAAGAAAATTCATATATTGAATGTTAGAAAAATTCGTCTGCTCGACAACTTAATTTTTGAAGTGAAAACTTCTTCAGCGGCGTTGTGCATTTTGTTGTGATGGGTAAAAAATGTTGCTCGCATCAGAACACGTGACCTGATCAAAAATTCGTAAGACGGAGCTCGCGTCAGGACACGTGACCTAATCGAAAATTCGTAAGACAGAGGGAGAGTAGACCGCATTCCAAAATATCAAAAATGCACAACGTTAATATTCAAGTTTTCACTTCTGCCGGCACTCCTGGAGTGCAACCCGTTTTTTTATATTTAATTTTACTGTACATATTTTGTAGAGGAAAACAAACAGTAGCATAATAAAAATAAACATATTTTTTTCTAGCCTACACTGTTCCTCTTCCAAAGGCCTTCCCCAAATCCTTACATGCATCCTTTTCTAGTGCCACCTCGATCCAAATCTTGCGGTACGCGTCCCGTCACTTCTTCCTGGGCCAACCTCGGCGGTGCCGTCCATCCTCAGGCACCCATCGTATGGAGATTGTTGTCCAGCAGTCACTGTGCATGCAGCAGATATAACGTCCTAACAATAAGCTGAACAAATGCTATCTACTACATTTTTCACAGATTACAATAAAGTCTACCAGACCGTATTTCGGCCAAGGCGGCAAATCTCAACAGCCTAGCCTTGCGCGCGGGAGTTATTTGCACAAGTGTGTGCGCAGACACAGGTGCACTCCCTCTTCCGGGGAGTCCGTTTCTACGCAGTGAAGTAGTGCTCGGGGTGATCTACCCTAAATCCATCCACAAGCAATACACAGCCTAGCTGGGGGGTTTGTGTACACACGTCAGCAAGACGCGTTCGGATACAGGTCTCGAATATGCCTGTTACCACACTAGTGAGGCTCGCACGGCGCCAAGGATCAGCAAGAAACCGGTCGTCAGCCACTCTTATGCAACTCTTCCCTCACTCTCATAGTCCGATGGGACGGCTATGTGATATGATCGGAGAGAGATCAGGCGCAGGACCAACGGCTTAACGTACTTTCCGAGACACGGGGGTCTCACACCAACTTCCCAATTCCGGGCAGTTACTAAGAAATTCCCAATGCAAAAATCCAATAACACTGCCTGACTCCTGAAACGGACCCAGGGGCTGCAGTCTCGACATTCATAGCGATCGCTTTACGCCCGAATTCGGTCGCGAAGTCCCGGATTGACAGGTGTAATGCATGGAGTGACAGGATTTTGCGACCGAATTCGGTCGTAAAGCGATCGCTACGAATGTCGAGACTGCAGCCCCAGGACCCCACGCTCAGCAGTCGCGCTCGCGACCACGAGAGCAACAGGCCATACGGAGTAACTGACATTCCAGCTCAAATACCTCAAGTCCGTGAAGATTGTCTTTAGGTGAACTTTAACGCCATTATCATCAACTGTAATTATATCTAAAGTCCCCGTTTTCACTAATGTTCACTGACACTAAGAATGCCGAAATAAAACCGCCCTCTTGGATTTTCAACTTTCAGCTTTGAGTTGAGGGTTGAAAATCCAACAGCGCTTAACTAGTCTTCTTGAGCCGATGCCTTGTCTTTAGGCTCGCCCATGACGACCATCCATTACAGTCGGATTGTCAGTAAAGACTGATGAAAATCCGCTTACCGTTCAAATCATGTTATTTATATAAATCTATTGAATAATTCGCCGATAACTCGGCGCGTATGTTTGTCAGTTTGTCATACTTTGAATAATTTAATGAATTTATTATTATTGCTTATATTTATGTTAATTGTATTGTGATGTAGAGCTTTCCGATATTTTTAGGGGTCCGTATTAGTTATAGATGTAAAGTTTTTTGTTTATTAAAGGTTCTAAACACCTTAGTCTCTGGTCCGGAAATATTGCATTCATTTACATGGTGTTAGAAAGAGCTCTTAAGGAAAAGCTTATATGGCAAAAATATTTCCTTGTCAGCGTGTATGGTTGCAACCAAACATGCTGACTGGCAAATGTTTTGGATTGCGACCGCCTAGGGGTATACACATAAAAATTCTTTTAACAATCTTTCTCTAAATTACAGGCTAAGAATACCTTTTTTTATTTTTTTATCAACCTTGCAACTATCATGAAACCTATAATATCATGATCATTAACTGTCCTGAACATAGGTCGCGCCAAGCCATTCAACTCGATCCTCGGTCACCCTCATCCAGCAGTAAGCAGCCACCCTGCCAAAATCGTCTTTCCACTAAGCCTGGGTGAAATTCTGGAGCTAGATAAGTATATATTTTTTGACATAAACACTACTCCATGTCTCTGTTCTCTGTTATTTGTAAATGTGTGTGTTTGTGTTGTTGATGTGCCTTAATAATAAATAAATAAATATGGCTACAAAAAGGCAGAGATGTAACAAGCGCTTTGTCTTAGATTTATGTTCCCATCTCTATCTTGCACTTGTAGTTTGACAGTTAAATAAATAAATAATAAAATATTTATTTCACTAAAACATTGTCTGAAAATAATATTTATATTAATATGCAATAGTAGACTCTAATCTCTTAAACTAGGACTAGCCTGTATCTTAAAAGATAGGGTTCAGCCAAAATGGATTCTGTTAATATTCTCAAGAGTTGTGTGACAGTGACAGGAATTATTTATAGTTGAAGTTATCATCTTTACTTGCTTAGCCTTTTCCCAACTATGTTGAGGTCCGCTTCCCGTCTGACCGGATGGAGCTGAATACCAATATTTTTTGAAGTGATAACTTCTTATGGGAGGGTAAACCGCTTCGTAACGTAACGCGTTACGGCGCCAGTCTATCTGGCTAGTCGTATTTCGGACAGACGCTTCTGCCCCTCTCTACTCAGTGTTTAGTGTGCGATAGACATATACCATAGATTAGTTTAAGTTATCACTTCTGTCGGGCGTCCCGAGAATATTTCTGGCCATCTAAGTTGGGCTTGAAGTGTATGATCGAAGTATAATCTATATCTATGCATACAATACAAAAAAAAGTTATAAACAAAACATAATGTAAACAAAATAACATCGGTTTCTATTTTCGTTTAACTGGAATGTTAGGGTGAATTTCACCAAACTTATATACCTAGAATTAGTCTTCCTGAGAATAAATTTGGGATTTTTGACAGTTTTTCCATACTAGAACTGTCAGACGTCCATTTTGTTTACAGATAAAAGATATCTGAGTTTGGTTAAATCAGTCCTTCGTCGAAGTCAAAACTCTACATTAAATATTCAAAATAATAAAAGTAATTGCTACTAGGTGTGGGGAACGAGTCTGATGCTCAAAATATGGTTTTTAGAATTGTTATCCGTTTTTCTGTATGTATGTTCCGTATTGCTGCAAAAATGGCTGAACGGATTTGAATGAAATTTTACATACAGATAGTTTATAACCTGGATTAAAACATAAAGTACTTTTAATCTCGGTAGTACGTTCCTGTTGGATATTTTCCGATATCCACGCGGGCGAAACCGCGAATAAAAGTTAGTAAATAATAATAGTATGACCTACAATTAGTTGTTCCAGGTCTGGCTGTTTGTGTATGTGAGTTTATATGTCTGTAAACGCACCCACGACACAGGAGAAATTCCTAGTGTGGGGCAACGTTTTTTTAAAGAAAAAAAAAATGTTATACGGAACCATGAAAATATTTGTCCAAAGCAATTAATTTATACATTTTGATCAGTAATATTGAACTTCTATGGTATAATTCCGGCCTCCCTGGACCGCCCGTCGCGTCTCGCCTAATAACGCTAATCATGTTGATTTCATATTATATCTATATATATATATCTATAAAATTCAAAGTCCTGACTGACTGACTGACTGACTGACTGAGACATCAACGCACAGCCTAAACCGCTGGTGCTAGAGACATGAAATTTGGAGGGTGTATTCTTCGTGAAGAGTAGGTATCCACTAAGAAAGGGTTTTTCGAAATTCCACCCCTAAGAGGGTGAAATGGGGGGATTTTGTTTGTATGAAAAATCTTATTCCTTGAGTTAATAAACTTGAAACTTGGCACGAATACTTAGCTAAGTAAATTATGAAGTTGGGCATTTTTTGTTTTTATGAACTACCCCCTAAAAGGGGATTGGGGGGTTTCAAAGTTTGTATGGAAGAATTTTAGCGCGCGGTCCGATTTAATCGAAATTCAGTATTCATACCTAAAATTAAAAGGAAAGAATAATGTGTATCAGGGTTTTTCGAAAATCTACCCCTGACGGCCTGAAAAGGGGTAGTCAATTTTACAGGGGAGGATTTTACAGCGTGGCTTGATTAACTCGAAAATTGGTATAAATAATCTTTGAGTCAAGTTATAAACACATCCCAAATGATTTTTCAAAATTACACCACTGTGGGGGTGAAAAGCAGGGATACAGTTTATATGAAAAATCTTATTCGTTAGGTTAATGAAAATTAGCATGAATACTCGCCTAAGTAAGCAATAAAGTTTATCATTATTAGTTTTGCAAAACTACCCCTCAAAGGGGATATAGGGGTGTTAAAGTTTGTGTGGAAGAATTTGAACGCGCGGTCCGATTAACTCGAAACTCAGTGTACTGTGTGTGTACTTAAGACTAAAAATAAATAATAATACGTATGAGGGTTTTTCGAAAATCTACCCCTAACGGGGTGAAAAGGGGTAGTTAATTTTACAGGGGAGGATTATAATAAGTGGCTTGATTAATTTATTATAAAATTGGTATAAATTTAATAATGTTTGAGTCAAGTTATGAATTTTTATGTTTTTTTTTTTAATTCCACCCTTGTGGGGGTGAAAAGCACACAAAGTACAGTTTTTATGAAAAATCTTATTAATTTAGTTAATAAACTTGAAACTTGGCAACAATACTTGCCTAAGTAAGTAATAAAGTTTATCATCATAAGTTTTTCAAACTACCCCTCAAAGGGATATCCTCTTTGAACCCCTCAAAGAGGATATCCCTTTGAGGGGTAGTTTGAAAAACTTAAAGGGGATATAGGGGTGTTGAAGTTTGTATGGAAGAAATTGAATGCGCTGTCCGATTAACTCGAAACTCAGTACATATTGATAATTTCGACAGAAAATAATTAACAATAAGTATGTATGTGTGTGTATGTGCTTTCTTTAAAATAAAATAAATAAATAATAAATAAAGTTGTCGAAAATTGACCCCTGACGGGGCAAAAAGGGGTAATTAGGTTTTTAGGGAAGGATTTGAACTTGAAACTGTATGATACATTTTCTCGCCTAAACCACTGAACTTCTGATTTTGGCTAAGAGATAGATGGCATCATGGGCAAGCACATACTTTTTATCCTGGTAGCACGTTCCCGTGGGATAACTTCCGACATCCACGCGGGCGAAGCCGCGGGCAGAAGCTAGTTAACATATATTTTAGTTGTAAAATAGATTCCGTTCCTAATGAAGTGATGCTATTTTAACATTTTGGTGGTTAAGGAATTGTTTGCCCTTTCTATGTAATTAGAGATGAAATTATCCGGAAAAGAACCGAAGTTCTTTACTGACATAGTTTGCTGAGTAAGTAAACTGAAGTGGCAGTGGGCTGGCCATGTTTGTCGAAGGACCGATGGCCGGTGGAGATCGCGTGTCGGCCAAGCGTAGTGTGGGACGCCCCCCAGCTAGATGGACGGACGACCTAAAGTAAGTGGCTGGGACAGACTGGATGCGGAAGGCCACTGCTACAGCCGCGACCACTGTTAATAATTAAAATTTGTGGCCTCTCATGCCAAGCTAACATAAACCCAAAGGACAGGTGGTTTGGTAACAATATAAAAGGAAACAACAGACTACCTCAAATACCGTTTATTTATAAAATATAAATCAAAGGCAATACAAAAGGGGGGGGGGGGGGTAATAAAAGGTGAACCTTAAAAAAAACTAATTAACCTTATCATTAACAAATTAGGTAGGTGTCTATAGCTATGTCTTAATATTGCCAGCCAGCTAAAATTTCAGTGGAAAGAGCTAGGTCGTGGGGAGTTGGAAATAAACCCAATACTGTTCCGTTTTAAATGATTAAATTAAATAATATAAATGTCAAATATAAGATACTTATATCCTTCCAGTTATTTGTAGGTTATAACTTAGTAAATGGGCGCCAGGGACTCAGAGTGTCCCAGATCCCGGAGCCGACGAAGGTGTTCAATATACTTCTGGATGAACGAAGAAGGTCGAACCCAAGATCCTCAATTCAGATTAAGTTGTAGACCGGTGTTGTGGCGCCGCCTGAGAGAGGCCTATGTCGAGTAGTAGACTGTGATAGGTTGAGTTGATTGAAGAATAAATTGATCTCTATAAGACAAAAGACGTAAGGAATTAAATATTTTATTATTAAGTATATTATTTCAATTGTACCTTTTATTTTATACATCATATCAGAGGGGCAATTCTCGTAATATTAAGAACGTTCACAGTCTGATCTCAGTCTCAATCTGTCAAAAATACCACTATTTTCCCTACATTTTGACAAGTTTTTGACATTTATTTGTCGCCGAGATGAAACTGCGACTAGATTTTGAACGTTTTAAATTACGAGAATTGGCCTTCAGTTATCAAGTTCTGCGTTTAAAAGGTGAATATCACAGACTCTGTGGTGAATATTACGATTTTATTAAAGTTTACAGCCGCGTTGATCTAGTCGTCGCAAGCATCATTGTAGAACGTGGGGTACTGGCTTCGATTACCAGGTTGGGCAAAGTATCATTAACCTTCGAAACATTTAAGCCGAGATCTATAAACGTTACTTTGCACGTACTTAGGCCAAGCTAAGCGTTATTCTGTCACTGTCGTACAGCTGTCAAACTACAAATGCAAGACAAAAACAGTCGAAGCACGGTCTAAATAATGTTTTTAGATCTGGGTTCTAGATTGATTTCATAGTAGAATTTATTCATTTTTAAAAAGATATCTTTTTGTTTCAGAGTCACAGTGCGGGTTCGTCGATATCACATGGTGACCTTCGAATTTTTGGTTCTAGGACACGCCGGTTTCCTCACGATGTTTTCCTTCCCCGTTTTGAGAGCAGTGGTGATGAAATTAATTACACAAAGTAAAGTGCCTGGCTGGGTTCGAACTCACTACCTACAAAGTCGGGGCCAGCCGATACCACTGGGCTACACTGATCTAATCTAATATCGCGTCATATTCGCCAAAAATGTAAACAAATATGAGTTTATGGAAAAATAACTTTAATACCTACACAATAAAGTTCAGTTTACGCTACAACTTCCAACATTTTTATAACTTTTTCAATAGTGCTAGTCACTCTGAAATCAACTTAATGACTATTAAAATAAAGTTGATATTTGTTTAACTTGAAATAACGTCAATTTGAAACATAGATAAAATTTGTTTTTTTTTCTGCTTTAGCCTACCTTGACCTCTCATGGAAAGCGATGGATGAGGTATATGATGGAACAAGCGTGCCCAGAAGATGTCTGTTCACTCTTGCTTTGAAGTCAGATGGGTTAAATGTGGAATCCCACACAGAGACCGTCAAATGAAGGAAAATAAAACAATATTACTCATATCTCACTGATACATTAAGGTATAAAAGTAGTCACTGACGGACCAGACCACAATGACTGATCGGCCAATAGCCTTTCAGTTATAAAACCAACGCGCTCACCGCCTTTATTCTCAGGGGCTACTAAAATGGCGCTGTTTGCCACTAATTGTGCGAGGAATGATATATTTCTTTAGTTCAGTACTTGCTCGTACATTGGCGCCGATTCCCTTGTTCACAAATTAAACTAAATTTTAGTTCATTGCATCTTTTTCTTTCTATTTCATTAAGAAAAGGACAGAAGATAAAATATTAGTTTAGTGTAACAGTGTTTGGCCCAGTTTACAGCAATGCAAAGTCCGTTTACTGACAGTACAGTTACTGGGTCCTCTTGATTATTGGAACAAAAGATGGAAAATGGATCACTGTCTGTGGCACAGGTCTACGGAGAGACAGATACAAAGATCTGAGCCGTCGATAAACTTAAATTGTGCTTTACAACAGTATTTTTTTATAAAACGTGGAACATATTCATTAAACAACATTTAGGCTTTTGGGGTTTTTTGCCCAACATGGGTAGATATAGACAGATATCTAAATCTATATCCCTATGCTCTGCAGTTACGCTTACAACCACCAGGCCAACTAGGTAGTAATACACCCTGCTCAATACTATTCAACCAAACCGACACAAACCTATCAAAAACGCCCTACATTAATGGCAGCGTCATTTTAGCGGCTCCAGTCCGTGAGTCACATGTAAATATTTACCGAAAGCGATGCCCCGCGCCAAATGTTACCGGCCACAGACCGAGGTGTGGTTAGAACTGATACAGTCTTCTAGTCGTGTCGATGGTATGATAGTGTTGAATTTTGTTGGCCCAAAACTTCGCCAATTCTTCGTCAACGTCGAAGTTGTGAGAACAGAGGAAATACACAAACAGGAGTCCACATAATAGAGATGTCAGCAAATGGAGAAGCCCGATAGGGCCGAAGCCTGCCAGGGCGGCGGGATCGTCCGAAAGGGTTACCGCTGCCCAGGAACAGAAAGGGCTAAGGAAGGAACACGGGTGGGTTTTAGTCAGTAAGAGTCTGACACTCCCTTCCGCTCCACCCAGAGCGGGAGGGGTCATTTGATGATTTCCCATCCAAAGAAAAAAAACAGGAGTCCACATAATCAGCCTAACATGTCCCCAGTTCTGGGACACAGGCCTCCTCAGTGAGATCTAGGCTGTAATCCACCACGCGGGCCCAGTGCGGGTTGGTAGATGTCACATGACTTCGAATTTTTGGTTCTAGGACATGCCGGTTTCCTCACGATGTTTTCATTCACCGTTTTTAGAGCAGTGGTGATGAAATAGTTTACACAAATTAAAGCGCCTGTGTTAACCTATGACCTGTTTGTCCTAGTAGAGGGTGAAAAAAAAGCATTCCAATTTCCCCAAAATGCTATTGATCACGCATACAAGAAAGGTGTCTTGTCATTATTCTTCTCTCTTGGTATTATAGTGTATTACCATATTATCTAATTGTTTGTATATTTTTGAGCAAATTAATTATTATTATTATTTTTAAACTTTTAAACATATTATCTCGGGACCACAGGGTACCGGTCCTTTGGAAGGCGTACGAGGGGCCGAAGCCAACTCGCAGAGGCCCCTTAGGAAATTTTATTGAAATATTATTATTATTCTCTTTTTTGGGCCACTTTACTAACGACACCTATTACTTTTTCTAACAAAATCAAAATCAAAAGTCATTTATTCAAATTAGGCTGAGAATCAGCACTTTTTGAACGTCAAAATTACAAAAGACAGTCCCCCAAAAACGCCCGCCCTTCACCACTTCCTAGTGCTATTGCTGGGAAGAAGAAGTGGCGCAACAAACTCCCCAGCAGCACAGCTGTCTGTTCAATTTAAAAAAATACTTGAATGTATACAATACTAGGTACTTATGTTCGGTAATTAACATTACAAAACCAGAACATAAAATTTAATTATTTGCCATAATATGTCAGCTAGCCACGCCAATATACCAACAAATATAATAAAAACTATACGTACTCAAGCTAAAAAATAATTAATTAAAATGTAAATAAAAAAACTTACTACAACAAACAAATTGTACTGCTTGCTTTTCGCTTGCACACTTCGTGTAGACTTTTGTGGTGCCCAGCACCCCTTAAACATTTCCTTTCAAATTAAATACTACTGAAAACTGACATAAAATCAATGTATTCAAGCACAAACTTCATGAAGTTATTGGCATTAGCGTTCCATAACTCATCGTTGGGATCGGCCTCCAGTCTAACCGGGTGCAGCTGAATACCAGTATTTTACATGAAGTGACTGCCTATCTGACCTCCACAACCCAGGTACTGGGTAACCCTTTGGTAAGACTGGTTGTCAGACTTTCGGGCTTCTGACGACCCGTAACGAATTGTCAAAGATCCACGAATGACAGCCGGGACCGAGACCGGGACGATCGGGTTAACGTGCTTTCCGAGCCACGGAGGGGTCTTGGTATGTAAAGGTCACCCATCCATGGAACAACCGCGGCAAGCGTAGCTTAACCTGATCGATAGTCCCGTGCGGCTGTTTTGATCTAGCCACAAGCCCCTCTAACTCTAGCTCCCCTAACTAACTAACTAAAATCTAGGCACGCTTGTTCCATCATAGACCTCAACGATCGCTTTCTATCAGGCATGATCGAGGTCGAGAACAGGGGGTCTACTCCGAAGTAGTATCGGCCGAATGTTCGGCCGTTCCCTGCTACGAAGTTACTATTTGGTTTGGTCGGTTCCGATCCTACACTCCTACACTCTTTCGAATATTGACTATGGTCCCGACCCAACTGAGCCGATCCGAACTGTTTTCGCATTTTCCAATAATATTCGGTTCGGCCATGTGTCGGTCCGTTCCGAACATTCGCACTTTGCACTTCGGAGTAGACCCCCAGGACCATTCAGCAAAAAAAAACTAAATAATAAATACCTAGTTTGTATGTTTAAGAAAATTACCTACGCAAAACCAGAGATTCTTTCAGTTTTAGACAATTTTTTTTTAAATCTCCACTTATCTTAAAAAGTGCTCCTTTTGCGAAGTGCACCAATTGAGAAGTGCACCAGTTGCGAAGTGTACCATATGAGAAGTGCACCAGTTGCTAAGTTCACTATTTGAGCATGGTGTACAAGTTGAGATGTGCACCAAATGCGTCAAACCCTTACCTACTACATAATTTTAAAAGACTTACAAAAATGTCGGTCGTTTTCTGTGGGTGTTATAAAACCACCAGATTGTTATCTTGGGCCCGGCGGCATCATACACACAATACTGTGATTATGATAATATCATAACGCGAATTTCTTGTTTCCCTACAAATGCGTAGTTTTGATGGCATTCGCTTGATAATGATGACTAGTCGGCTTAAGTAAGTTAAGGGAAAAACGTCCACAAGTATTGTAAACGTGTGTTTTTATGTGTTGTTCTACAAGGTGGAGATAACAATAATACTATCTGACTAATTTATAAACGCAAAAGTTTGTGAGGATGGATAATAAATGATTTTATTTTTTAAGTAGGTTTGTACAAACACTTTTACACGTCAATCAAATTTTAAAAACTAAATGAGGTCGGCGTGGATGTCTGTTACTCTTTGATTTTGTGAAAATTTTGAGTAATGAAAATTCGCACACTGCACACAGACAGTTTATAGCCAGGATTAACACATAGAATATTTTTTATCTCGATATTCCCACGGGATCGAAACTTTTGCGGGTGAAACCGCGGGGACGCTGCTAGTAATATTATAAACGCGAAAGTTTGTGAGGATGGATGGATGTTTGTTACTCTTCCACTCAAAAATTACTGAACGGATTTCGAAGAAACTTTACAGTAATATAGCTTATAAATTAGAATAACACATAAGATACTTTTTATCCCGATATTTCCACAGGCTCGACACTTATGTGGGTGAAACCGCGGGCCGCTGCTAGTCCATTTATTTTGATAACACCCATTCTACCACCTTCCTAACTCTTCGTGAACATCATAAAATGCATTACGGTGTTCAAATTAGCGCCTCTAACAATGTTCCAGGATCGGTGCCGGGCAGCAAACAAGTAATTTAATTACTGAACCATCGCGACTTGTAACGACGTTGTTTGTAGGTGGTAGGCAGGATTAAGGGTTGTGTATTGTGATAGTGATGGTTATACTTAATTGCATTACATAACATCACGCTTGTTTTAATGGAAGGGTTAGGCAGAAATGTAGTTATAGGTAATACACACCGTATTACCTATAACCACATTTCTATTTATTCAGAACTAGCTTCTGCCCGTGACTTCGTCCGCGTAAAGCAACTTTCTTATTTTTTTTTCCTTAAGAACCCTCTACAAAGTATTAGAAGACTTAAAAAAAATGGATGAAATCGGTAAAGTCGTTCTCAAGTTATGGCGTGACCAAGGGCAATAGGGATTCATTTCTATATACATATATAGATTTAATTTGACTAACTGTCTCTCTGGTCCAGTGGTGGCAAGCGCTACTGCTGAGCATGATGTTCTGGGTTCGATTCCCAGGTCGGGCAATTTGTTATTGGGAACTTAAACATAACTGGCGAAATGCTATACATGCTAACGCTAAGGTACACTTCTGCTTAACCTTTAGGGGAATTACATTTGGTCTTATGTAATTTGACAAAATGAATCAAATGCTACTTGATCGAAGGTCCAATGTACAATGGGTATATTTTAATTGAGAATTAAAGTCGATAATTTTCAAGTTATGGAACAACAAACTGAATGTCATACTTAACAAAGTTCAAATTCCATTGCAACTAAAAACTTATTTGGTTCTTTCACTCAAAAATCAGCCGATCGATTCTGTAAAAATCTCACCGTGAAAAGTGAAAGTTAGGTGAAGTGAGCTTAGAGTGAGCTGTCAATAGTGTCAATCCCTAGCATTAATTGGAATGACAGCTCACTCCACGCTCACTTCACCTAAGTTTTCACGGTGAAATGGTTACAGAATCGCACTGCAGCTTAGAATACATTTCTCCCAAGTAGACAACCGATTAAGTGGCAATGAAATGTAAATTATCTGAGATGATTAACATTGGATTACACCTACATTCATTAATGAAGTACCTGAAGGAAAATCGATCGTGTTAAAAGTAAAAATCACCTAAAAAGTGTCTTAAGGAAACATTACCTGCCGATGAGTCCATAGTTGCTGCGGCCGAACGGCGGCCTCGGTCGTCTGATGTCGTGGGTTCTAATCCTAAGTTTGCTTACGATATAGGTACTAAGGGATGGTCCCATGGCGTTTGTAGGCTGATGCTGCTGAGTGTAGTGGCTGTGGTCGTAGAATCTGCTATAGTAAAAAATACCTACTTCACAGGCATCTTGTTTATGTTGTCCCATCAAAATGTGGACGTATTTTTTGCTATAAACTGGTACATAACTAGACTCCGGGTTTCTACTGGGAAATTACATACATAAACTCACGCCATGTTCCTTTGACGGTAGGCAGGTACCTACTACAGATCGCCACCTGTACTTCTGATCGGTGCAACATGTCTAATGCTTCCATACTTCTCTATGAGCAGCCATCTCGGTAGCCACCCCCTTTCTAACCATATCATCATTCACAATAGTCCATCCATAGTTCCTTTGGTCTTCCCCTACGCTATAGGCATCGAAATTTATTTATTTATTTTCGCCGGTTTTTTATTTTCGGCGCACGCGACTGTCACTTGTCACAACAATGCCACAGAGTGCTTCTGACGCTCAGGACATAGACAAGTAATGAGGTTACGTCTGACGCGGATTAAAAAATAAATAATATTTATTTTATTGCTAATATTTTACATAATTATATTATCTATTTTATTATTATATTTATTACTGTAATTGCCCGTGACATCACAGCGGGCCCTATCAGAATACCAGCGCTGCGACATTTATTTTTTAAATGTCGAAGCATCATGCTGAGATAGGAGCCTTTTGGCCTCGTATAGGACTTTCTGTTTCATTTTTCCTTTTGTTACTTTATATATAATTTATTTTATTTTTATTTTTAACTGTGTTTAGTTTAGTTTATGATCCTGTACGAGTCGCAATAAATACTTTTTCTTTCTTTCTTTCTAAATTCATACTCAAAACTTTCCTCACGAGATTTTCCTCATTCCTCCGTATCACACGCTTCTAATTCTTTTTTGCTACGATCCTAACATACTGTTGAGAAATTATACGCTCTTATTCAATTTTTCAAAAATCAATCTTTCAAATTTCAAATTCAATCAACATTACACGAAAAAAAATTAAACGAGTTGGAACTGTGTGCTGTGCAACTGTTTACCCTGAAATTGTCCTGCACATCACCTGCCCTGCAATATGGCCGGGCTCATGCACATAATTGCAATGTCAATAAAAATCCAAAACACGTTATTCTAGCAATTTCATATGCAGTCCACAACACAACGTCCTGTGGTCGAATTTTTGAGAAGCACACATAAAATTCTCTGATGTGTAATCCAAAATTATGTACTTTGTGGTTATTTCTGATACTTAGCTGCCGAATTGCATTGTAAGGAAAATAAGGCTGTATAAAACGCATTTTTAGGGGTTTCGTAATACCAGGCCCGTGCCGGACGGCGCGTTGTGTTCCACGCGCGTCTCAAAGAGATGTCAGCAGAGGATGGGGCCCGATAGGGCCAAAGCCTGCCAGGGCGGCGGGATCTTCCGAAAGGGTTACCGCTGCCCTGGAACAGAAAGGGCTAAGGAAGGAACACGGGTGGGTTTTAGTCAGTAAGAGTCTGACACGCGGGAGGAGTCATTTGATGATTTTCCATCCTCAAAAAACAAAAAGGGGGGTTTCGTAATCAAAGGAATTTAATTAAAAGTTAGTTTGTCCCCACTTTAACTAAGCCAACGACGTCTGTCTTTTACGGAACTTCAGTATTTAATACCTCCTATCTGGCTCGTGCGGAATCCTAAAAAGAATCAAACTCAAACTTAAAACATTTATTTCAATTAAACCATTTACAGGCACTTTAGAATTGTCAAAATTAAATAGTCAGCATAGCCCATTCCAAAACGTAGATCGCCTCCGGGTGGGTTCAAACCACCAAAATTTAGTCGCCATTTTGGAGACATAAGTCTATTGGTAAGTTTTAGATAACAGAGGCGAAGCTGCTAAGATTTGTAAATAAAAAGTATCGCCCCCGGGTGGGCTCGAACCACCAACCTTTCGGTTAACAGCCGAACGCGCTAGCCATTTCGCCACGGAGGCTGTGGAGATGTCACTGAAATACATACGTCATGTTTCCATTCAGCCACGGAAGCTTGTCAATACTGTTCGAGTACGGTTCTAAAAAGAATCGCCCCCGGGTGGGCTCGAACCACCAACCTTTCGGTTAACAGCCGAACGCGCTAGCCATTGCGCCACGGAGGCTGTGGAGATGTCACTGAATTATGTAGACCATCTAATAAAGATACGGTTCTGAAGAAACGTATAATGTACTTACATATACCTATTTATTGTTTTCAGGGGATTCCTTCAAAAGACGCCCGGCTTTCTTGGATAAGACGAGTGTCCGATTCTTACCACCCGTAACTTTATACTGATGGTCACCAAACTCAAACTCAAAGCATTTATTTCAAATAAACCTATTACAGACACTTTTGAATTATCAAAGGGTCGGTCAGTCAGAAAGATGAAGCTAGTTGCCCATTCCAAAGCGTAGGTACCTATGGAGAAGAACGGGCAAGGGCATGGACAATGACGCTCAAAATAATGTGGTTACAAAATATTGATTACATCATACATGTTGAAATTATGCATGTGAGAAAGATGCAGAACGTTAGAAGCGTCCGTTCCATGCTGTAATAAATAAATAAATAAATAAGTAATGATATGATAAAAAAAAAACCTGACGACCCGTGACGACTGTCAAAGATCCACGAATGACAACTGTAAGTTGTCATTCGTGGATCTTTGACGTGCCTTCCGGTGCATGTGAAGATGGTCACCCATCCACGGACCAACCGCGGTAAGCATAGCTTAACCTGATCGATCGACCCGTGCGGCTGGTATTACTTAGCCACAAGCCCCTCTCAAATTACAAAAAAACAATTAAAATATTAAATGAAATTAAAATAATCCGGGGCAGGAAACCATCAGCACATGGAGGGGGATTCTCTTAGGAGACCATCTCCAGAATCCCCTCTGTGCATATCCCTAGATGGAGAGATGTACGTTTTTACGACATAGAAAAAAATCGTAATCATTGCGTTCTAAAACTTTAACTCCTAAGACATAAATCCAAATGACCAGATGACAAACCACAAATTAAAAAAGCAAATTAAAAATAAACGGCCGCCATTTTCTATTTCTATAAAATGATATAGCACGACAACTCCACCCCCAGCCCTTACCGCGCGGCCTAATAGACAACTATAAATTACACATTTTGCAGAAAACCAATTCGGTTTAATAGCTCTATAACTTTGCTGGTCAATAATTAAGGGAATTGCTTCGTGTAACGCGTTTGAGTTAAAATGGACGCTTGGAGTACTAACTCCAAGCGTCCATTTTAACTCAAACGCGCGCAAAATCCACTCTAATAACCTATTATTAGAGTGGATTTTGATACAAATTTTGAGATTTTTGGAAAGTTTTTGGTGACAGTTATTTGACAGGGTAGGGTGGAATAAGTAATTTAAAGATTGTTTTTAACTGAATTCAAAAAAGGAGGAGGTTCTCAATCTGGATGTTTATATAAGTCTTACCAAGGGGTATCGTATTATCCAGTAACTGGGTTGCGGAGGTCAGATAGGCAGTTGCTCCATGTAAAATACCGGTATTCAGCTGCAATTAGTTAGACTGGAAGCTACCCCAACATAGTTGGGAAAAGGCTAGGCGGATGATGATATATATATCGTGATATATATCGACGCTCCCAAGCAATAACCCGGTAATCGAAAAATCAAAATTTTACAGGAGAAAAGATTTACTGATTTTATCAAATATCTTTTCAACAAGTGGGACTATTGAAGTCATTGATGTATTAAATGAAAGATATTTTTTTACATCAATGACTTCAATAGTCCCACTTGTTGAAAAGATATTTGATAAAATCAGTAAATCTTTGCTCCTGTAAAATTTTGATTTTTCGATTACCGAGTTATTGCTTGGGAGCGTCGATATGATCAACCCAGTTAGTAATTTGACAGTTGTAATGTAAAATTCTGCTAAAAACCAACACACAGACGAGACATGTCATTTGAGTTTAAAAAACAAACTTTAGCTCTTTTTCGTCAAAGAATGAGCCCCTTTATCGCTTTTTAAATGAAATTAGCAATATATTTGATGATATTTTTCTATGCATTGTCTATTAAGTCTGGGATGAGGCAATTATTCCCTGATAGAGTTCCATTTAGAGAATGCCTAAGGCATTAAGTCCGCCTTTGTACCTTTTCGTGTGAAAACTTTAAATAAATAAAAATAAATACACTAAAATAGAACGGATTTCAAAAAATATAAAAAATCAAGTCATTAACCTAATTTAGTAAACTTACGCGTAGCGACAGTTATGTTTAAGAACCGTGTAAATGGAGGAAATACTAAGGTCATTAACCGCACACTAATGCAGAGTCCGTGCTTTTACTATGACATTCCTAATGGATAATCCTAACAACACTCTGTCTGACCAGCTGGTCTATTCTGTACAAATCTCACCATGAAAACGTAGGTGAAGTGAGCTGTCAATAGTGTCAAACCCTAGCATCAGCCGTTCGATTCTGTAAAAATCTCACCGTGAAAAGTTAGTTGTAGTGAGTGTGCTGTCAATAGTGTAAATCCCTAGCATTAGTTGCAATGACAGCTCTTCCACGTTCACTTCACCTAAGTTTTCACGGTGAGATGGTTGCAGAATCGCACTACAGGTGAAATGACAGCTCACTTCCCCTGCGTTTTGAAAGAAAGAAAGGAAAAGTATTTATTGTGACTCGTACAGCAAGATCACAAATTAAACTAAACACAGTCAAAAATAAAAAAAAAATAAAAATTATATTTTTGAAATGAAAACTTCTTTAGCGGCGTTGTGCACTTTTTTGTGATGGGTAAAAAAATTTAAACTCGCGTCAGGATACGTGACCTGATCGAAAATTCGTAAGACGAAGCTCTTGTCAGGATACGTGACCTGATTGAAAATTCATAAGACGGAGCTCGCGTCAGGACAAGTGTCCTGATCGAAAATTCGTAAGACGGAGGGATAGTAGACCGCATTCCAAAATATAAAAAATGCACAACGTTAATATTCAAGTTTTCACTTCTGCCGGCACTCCCGGAGTGCAACCCGTTTTTTTTTAAGTAACAAAACGAATAATTAGACAGAAAGTCCTATACGAGGCCAAAAGGCTCCTATCTCAGCATTTCACGGTGAGATTTTTACAGAATGGATCGGCTGGGATTTAAACCCAGGTACCAGAAGTAGTGCTTAAATAAAAATTGTTTATTTGATAACCTTATTTGTACAACAAAATTTGAGCTTGCGACCACTATACAAATTACCCACAGTGATATTAATTTGGTAACAGGTCAGCTGGGCGCTATCAGTTACAATTACCGTATTATTTAGTTAACAAATATTATGTCTTGACAATTAAGTTTCTTAGATTTAATATTGTCGCCTGACTTAATGAACTCTGGCTGAAATATCAGTCAGAAGTTTACTTTACGAGATCCTACTAATATAGATGGATGGATGTTTGTTACTCTTTCACGCAAAAACTACTGAACGGATTTGGGTGAAATTTGACATACAGATGGTTTATAAGCAGGATTAACATGTAGGATACTTTTTATCCCGATATTCCCTGGGAATCAAAGCTTATGCGGGTGAAACCGCAGGGCGCAGCTAGTATTTTATAATTACTAAAGAGACTAGTAATGGCTCAGAGGTTAAGAAATCCGCTTCTGTTGGTCAAAGTTACGGGTTTAAACTTGGCAAATACCAAGTAATTTCATGAATAATAATGAATATTCAAAGTAAAACTTATACATTACATAACTGACTGACGATAATAGAAATCATCGAAAAATATCTGGACTTTACCGATACCCTATCAACATGCAATAAAATAAGCGTGAAAAGGCCCTGGCCATAAAATATTTAGCCTTTTTCGCGTCTTATAAAGAAGTTTTCGATAAACTGACCGTTAAAAAACTTTGTGGGTCTTTAAATATCTCGTAAAAATCGTTTAAAAACAATTTAGATTGATGTCAAAATATTATAGTTTTGATGATATTAATAGGATCAAAGGTGGATTAAGTTACCGATTTGCATGACCCATGGAATCAATAAGCCTCAAATTATGGGTAAAAAAATGGGCAACGTCGCGCATGGTTCCGTACTTTCTACATTTCATAATAATGATTCATTTAATGTTCTTGTAACTGAACGGACAGCTGTGCTGCTAGGGAGTTTTTTGCGCCACTTCTTCTTCCCAGCTTAAGTACTAGGAAGTTATGATGGGCTGGCGTTTTGGGGGACTGCCTTATGTATTTCTGACGTTGGAAAATTGCTGATTCTCAGCCTAATTTGAATAAATAACTTTTGATTTTGATTTTTTTTTTTTTTACAGTTTTTTCTATTTTGTGATATTGGATGGCATACAATTTGATTGTAAGTGGTCATCATAGTATGAGCTTTGAGACAAAGCTAAAATATATCCTGTCGTGACTAATTATTTGACTACATTTCGTCTAGTGGGACGTAAGCGCTACCGCTGAGCATAATATCCTGGGTTCTTTTCTCCGGCCGGCCCAGTTGATTACAATAGGCTCACTCCCATTAAATGGGACTTAAACTGGCGAAAAGTGGGTGTACTATAGGTACCTCTGCCTAATCCTTCGGGGATAACAGGCGTGCTGTTGTTTGTTATGTTATTTTACATCGGCAACTATTTCAAACAGGAAAATAGCAATGCTGCTTAAAAAATTGATTACTTTGGTTGGATTTCATTGTTAGAATCGATACGGAACCCTAAAAAACTTGGAACCTCGATATCTATAGTTGTATCAACATATATTTTATTTACCATGAATTATTGTAATTTACACGACCTTTTAGTACTATTGTTAAGATCGATTCGGACGTTAAAAGCTTATCATCGTTTTTTTTGGAAACTTAATTGAATATTTATAATATATGACCGTGCGGTCATCAATACCGCTTTATCGGGTGATATGTGGCTATACCTACAGTCGAATGTTGAACTTCGGCTAGTATTTTTACCCAACTACGAAGATTGAAAGGTCAAGTCTCAGTCATATTATGTTCGATTACAGCTAAAAAACGACTGGGCTCTCAGAACGGTGAAGGTAAATATCGCGAGGAAACGTCAAATGTCGAATAAAAAATTCGAAGACATGTGACATCTATCTACCAACCCGCACTGGGCCCGCGTGGTAGATTATAATCCACTCCCTCTCGAAGAGACGAGGCTTTTGTCCCAGCAGTGGGAACATTAAAGGCTGATTATGAATTTATGGCTTCGTTGTTTGAAGACAATAAAACAATATGAAGGATTTCTTGAGACACTTAGTACGCCCATGTACCTACCACTTTTGTACATGAAGTTTAAATTAATTAAAAATCAGACCAATTAATCTGTCTAGCCTTTCCGTTTAGTTCCTTTTCGTTGGGGTCGGCTCCCAGTCTAACCAGATTCAGGTTTCCATTATGTTACATGGAGCGACTACCAACATATCTGATACAGTAACTCCTTGTACAGTCACGAGCAAAAGTATGTATAGGTACACTCGGCTTTATTCAAAAGCGATTTACTCCTTTATTTTTGCATTAAATTTTATGTTGTTACGAACATAGCATTTTCGAACCCATAGGTTTATGTAATGTGTCTTATTTCAACTTTGCATTCGTTATTTCACGAAAAAATCGCAGTTCAAAGTTGCCAAGTGTTGACATATTGGTGCTAGTGGCTGTACAGAGCTACACTGATGTTTGTGTCTTGAAGTGAAAAAAAAAAACTATTAATCTGACTTCCACAACCCAGTAATTGGGTAACACGATACCCCTTGGTAAGACTGGTTGTCAGACTTTTGGAAAAAAATACATCAGAATCCAATCCCGAAACGGTCGTAAAAAAGTCGTCGTGCTATAGATAGAAATGACGTTAATTTGTTCGCGAATCGTCAAAAAAACACTTTTGGGTGGTTTTATTTTTATTATGTTGTTATTTTTTATGTTTTTTAATTTCACTCCTATTACAACTGTTCACATCTGTGTGGTTAAACAATTTGTTTTCACTTTTATTAACCTCTGCGTTCTTTTTATTGTTTAATTTTAGTAAAAGCTTGACGCGTCTGGATACTTTGAAATATTAATTGCGTTAAAAATTTACTAATTTTAATTGCATGTTTTGCTTCATCATACTAAGATTAAAAGAGAAAATATAAAAAGAGGGAATATTTTTTTGTTTGTTTGTACCGAATAAACTCCGAAACTACTGGACCGATTTTAACCATGTTTTCACCAATAGAAAGCTAAATTATCAGAAAGTAACATAGATTAAAATTTATTGAAAAAAAAATTAGAGATCCTTAAGAAAATTGCAATAATGTAACCCAAAGTAGCAAAATTATGTATCTTATTTATTGGAAGTAGACATGAAATAATCAGTCCTAATCCATGTATTGTATACTAGTCTTGCCAAGGAGTATCTTTCTTGGCAAGATTGGTTAAGAGAGTTCCGAGCGGAAGAAGCGGAGTGGAATTGTCTGCCTGCGTCTGCATTCCCGAGTTCATACAACCCTAATCTCTTCAGGGCGAGAGTGAATAGGCTTCTTCTGGGCAAGCTCGTTCCACCGTAGATCTCATCCCTGCCTCTGGGCTGGATTGAGGTCAAGAGTGAGCCCATTGTCAATAAAAAAAAAAAAAAAAAAAAAAAAAAAAAACGTAACGACCGTCAAAGACCTACGAATGACAACTAATACTGCTTAACGTGCTTTCCGAGGCACGGAAGAGTCTCGGTATGTAATGGATAGTCACCCATCCAAAGACTGACCTCGACAAGCGTTGCTTAACCTTAAAGGTCGACACTGTGGCTATTATTATTTAGCCAATCTCTATCTTTAATAGACATGTCCTAAAACATTCAGGTTAAATTGACGTACGGTTTCCTGTGACATCTCCACAGCCTCCGTGGCGCAATGGCTAGCGCGTTCGGCTGTTAACCGAAAGGTTGGTGGTTCGAGCCCATCCGGGGGCGATTTCTTTTTACCTACGATCGCCATGATCACATGACATCATTGAAGGAAAACATCATGAAGAAACCTGGACTTAAAATATATACCGACAATTTTTATTACCGTCTGGGCTAAAACAATGTATACAAGGTGAACAGAGTAAGATGGCACAGAAATTTTCATGTTTTTTTATAAAACCTAAAATAATATTAAACTATCAATAAATACTATTACTCAAGTATTTGAAGTAAACTTTTCATACTAAATAAAAACAGAAAAACACATAAATTGATAAATATCATAAAAAACGCGGAAATTATCAATTCGTAGCAACATTCAATCCTTTGATTGAAGCCATCGGCGAGCTTCAATAAAAAAAGTATATTTTTTGTGAAAAAATAAGTTTTATTTAGAGAAAAAATTTTTTTTTTTTGCTAAAAAAGAGTTTTCTGTGCTAAAGGTTTTGACGCCGTTCATCTTTTATACCTAGTTTTGTCCAGACTAGACGGTAAAAAAATCAGCCGGTACACCTACACCTAATTAAGACTGAAATCGCCAATCCTTCTTCTTCTCAATGCTCATGACTTCTATATATTATGGCCTTTACCCTGTGGGACAGTAATAACCTACACCCTAATTACGAAACACACATGAATCTCAATCCGAATAATTTTGAAGTATATTCCCAATCCATTGCTTCATATATTCGAAAGATGTGTCTGCTCAACAACGTAAACAACGCAATGAATATCGTCGAACTGTCAAAATGAAAATCATTACTACTGGTAGTCTGTTACGCAGTTACCCCGCAGGTATTATTTTAGCTTTAGTCTTTTGAGTTAGGAAGACATTCACAGTCAGCCTCTAGTAATTAGTTCGTCGGCATTCAGAGAGCATACGAATTTGGCCTGTTCGGAAGATTTATGACAGACCGCTCTCGTAGTTATCATAAATAATATTAAGAGCGACTATTGCATATGGCCGGCGTCAGGTACTAGCCCATCACGTGGTAAAGCGTGCCATTCGTGGTGCGACAGTGTCTTGAACAAACGCTCTGAAGGCCAATTCTCGTAATTTAAAACGTTCAAAATCTAGTCGCAGTCTCATCTCAGCGACAAACAAGCAAATTAGAGGTATTTTTGACAGATCGAGACTGAGATCAGACTGTGAACGTTCTATAAATTACGAGAATTATCCCTCTGTTTGCGGAAGAATGGACGAAGATTTTGTCGGTATGTCAGAAGTACTGTGAGAGGGATTTATGAAAGTGTTGTTAACTTTTTACTAAATGATTTTATATTTTCTCTCAACCAATTACAAACACAAACTTATTTATTTATTCCAACAACAACAACTATTATTTATCAATTAATTTAAAGCTGACAATTTCTGACTTTTTTTATTTAAAATTGTTTGAAAGCATTTGCACGCCGAAAGGTAAAATGTATCGGGACTATTGACATACAAAAATCTTGTCTGTTTACCTACCTACATTATTGGCAAATAAATGATTATGAACAAAAAAATCGCATCAAAAAGTCGTCCTGTGTATGTCGACCCTTATCAGGCCATTACGTTACCTTAGAGTAACGCATGAATAAGCTATGGGGTTTGAAAAGCGATCCACGACACGGCCTGAAGGTGTTTGAGCCATCTTGTGCGATCGAGATGAGATAGCAGGAATTATAAGACGGGGTCTGAAAAATATTTACGAAGCGGATTTTTAGGGTTAAATGTCAACAGGTATGGTTTTCAAGAAGTTTTTTGTTAGTTTTTCAGTGGGGGTTTTTGAGACAATGTTTTGGGATGAATAATCTGCAGTGCGGTTCTGTAACCTTCTCACTGTGAAAACTTAGGTGAAGTGAGCGTGGAGTGAGCTGTCATTCCAAATAATGCTAGGGATTGACACTACTGACAACTCACATCGAGCTCACTTGAGTTTCCACGGATAGATTTTTACAGAATCGACCGGCTGTCTTTTTTATAAATTACTAACTGCGCCCCGTGGTTTCACCCGCATAAGTTTCGATCCCGTGAGAATATCGGGATAAAAAGTATCCTGTGTGTTAATCCTGGTTATAAACCATCTGTGTGCGAAATTTCATCCAAATCCGTTCAGTAGTTTTTGCCTGAAAGAGTAACAAACATCCATCCATCCATACAAACTTTCACGTTTATAATATAAGTAGGAGTTTAAAAAAAAACCAGCGAAACCGCCGCCAATCCTTAATTATTATGTTTTTAATAACAATAAAAAAAAAAATACAACAAAATCTTTTTAAAATTAATTTCGTTTTAGTTGAGGGGCTTGAGGCTAAGTAACAACCGCTGTACGGGTCGATCGAACAGGTTAAGCTACTGGTCCGTGGATGGGTGATCATCTTTACATACCAAGACCCCTCCGTGTCTCGGAAAGCACGTTAAACCGTTGGTCCCGGCGGTCATTCGTGGATCTTTGACAGTCGTTACGGTTGGTCAGAAGCCCGAAAATCTGACAACCAGTTTTACCAAGGGGCATCGTATTACCCAGTAACTGGGTTGTGGAAGTCAGATAGGCAGTTGCTCCATGTAAAATACTGGTATTCAACTGCATCCGGTTAGACTGGAAGCCGACCCCAACAGGGTTGGGAGAGGCAAATGATGTTGACATTTCGCGAAACGATTGTTTAATTCTCCTGCTAGCAACACAGTCAAACCGTAAATGCCCTTCAAAAATCTTCATCTCATTTTGACAGAACAAAAATCGTGACCATTTTAAATGGAAGACTTTATAATTATAATATTTGAAACACAATGCTTTTCAAGGCGGGTTTTAAGATCATCAATCTTGTACTAAAAACCGTTTGTCTTTAATTACTTTTAACTCAATTATAACGGCCTGGTATGTGTGAAGGACGTTATAATTTTGAAATAGGGTTAAAGATGTTTTGTTTTTTTTCCTTTAGCCTATAATTTTATATTTAGAGCAGTGGTAACGGCCGCGATTTACGAGTTGTAGGTCGTAGGTTCGAACCCAGACAGGCGCTTTACTTTGTGTAAATTATTTCATCACCACTGCTCTCAAACCGGTGAAGAAAAACATCGTTAGGAAACCGGCATGTCTTAGAACTAAAAAATTCTAAGACATGTGACATCTACCAATCCGCACTGGGCCCGTGTCGTGGATTACGGCACACTCCCACTCACCGCGAGATAGCCTTTGTCCCAGCAGTGGGAAAATTATAGGCTGTGTAACAATGATGATGAACTTAAAATCGATTATCAAATTGAACTGAAAGGGACTCAACCAAATACCGCATCGCGTATAAAAATACTCGATACGCGAAACAGTCGAAACAATTTTTTTTAAATCGTTTTCCATACGCGTAGGTAATAGAAAAGTATGTTCCATGCTCGTTCGGAAACTCGTGTCCAGTTCACCACTCTTTTGTTCCTTTTATCGTTCAGAAATGCGAGGGTTGCCAGTGTAAAAATATATTTTTACAACCTTTTGTTTATTGTTGTTTATAGTCTGTGAACGATTGTATGGCGCTTTCAAAGTTTTGTATTTCGAATTCGAAACGGTTTATTTAGAAAATCGTTTGTTACATTGGCGTGTCTTTCTAGGAGAATGGTTTTTGTTGTGAAGGCTTAAGATTTTTGTTAGATGATGTGGTCCTTGACCACGTACAAGGTAAGTATTAAGGATTAGACTTCCATCTTAAGGAAAAATATGCGCCAATCACTACACTTGGTGAAAGTCATCAACTGCCTCGCCTTTTCCCAACTATGTTACCGTCGGCTTCCAGGTTACCCGGATGCAGCTGAATACCAGTGTTTTACATAGAGCGACTGCCTATGTGACCTCCACAACCCAGTTACTGGGTAATACCAAACCCTTTTGTAAGACTGGTTGTCATATTTTCGGACTACTGACGACCCGTAACGACCGTCATGGATCCACGAATGACAACCGGGACCAACGCCGAGGCACGGAGGGGTCTTGGTATGTGAAGATGGTCACCCATCCACGGATCAATCGCGGCAAGCGTAGCTTAACCTGATCGATTGACCCATGCGATACTGATACTGCTTAGCCAGTTTGAAGAGCTAGGCCTTATAGAGTCAGGAGCTTGACTCTGCATGAGATCTGATAACTATGGTTTTTAACCGACTTCTAAAAAAAGGAGGAGGTTCTCAATTGGGATGTTTGTATTTTTTTTTTAATGTTTGTTCGCGCATAACTCCGTCGCTTGCCAACCGATTTGAAAAATTCTTTTTTTGTTGGATAGGGTATACTTCCCAAATGGTCCCATGAAAATTTTATCGAAAACGGACAAGCGGTTTTTGAAAAATCAACAAAAATAAAAAATAAACTTTTTTACAAAAAAAAAAAAACAACCGACTTCCATAAAAACACTACAAAGTGAAAAATAACTTTAATTTCGGAAGACGGTGGCGAAAAATGAAATAAAAAAACCCAAAGACACCGACTTCCGAAAATAAAGTTATTTTTCACTTTGTAGTGTTTTTATGGAAGTCGGTTGTTTTTTTTTATGGGATTATTTATTAGGAAGCGTCATTCATGATCTTTCATTAAATGACTGTGTGTAGTTCAGCTGGACGGCGACCAACTCCCCCCCCCTCCCCCCAGACAAAATCCCCAGCTACGCCAATACGTGTCCATACGAGACTAGAGACGAAGTACTATTTCAATTAATTCCGAATTTTACAACAGGTACAACCCTATACACATTTCGGATCATAACCCTTTCACCGGCCACAATGTGTGGCGCGAAAATATTGTCTTTTTTCAACAAAAAGACTAACATACAATATACGAGGAATGTGTACCGATACGTATGTACGGTGATGTCATACGGGGTACGGTTGTTTTGTTAATATGTGGAATCGGGGCATATCGTGTGAATTCGTGTGTTTCCGTATTGGTTCGGTTGTAGTTGCTTTTTATTTTTTCACAAGGCGGTTTATTTTTTAACAGCATGCATGTCTGTATTCCTCAAAACCTTTTCTCTTTTCGTGTCGAATAGGTACTCTTCTTCGATATTTTATACTAGCTGCGCCCCGCGTTTTCACCCGCATAAGTTCCGATCCCGTAGGAATATCGGAATAAAAAGTATGCTAGTGCTTATCCTGGTTATAAACTATCTGTGTGTCAAATTTCATCTAAATCCGCACCCTAATTGCGTAACACACGAATCACGATCAATCGGAATCGGTTTCATTTTGACAGTTCAACAACATTCATTGCGTTATTTACGTTGTTGAGCAGACACATGACACATTTTTTAAACATATGAAGCAATGGATTAGCAATATCCTTCAAAATGATTCAGATTGAGATTGATTGTGTGTTACGCAATTTGGGTGCCGTTTAGTAGTTTCTGCGTGAAAGAGTAACAAACATCCATCCTCACAAACTTTCGTGTTATATAATTAGTAGGATTGTTGAGCCCAGTAGGTGGCCACGTTGATTGCAGCATCAGTGGCATTCTTTAAGTCGACCAAGGTGCAGGTGAACGAGCACTTAGCCTTCAGGAAGTGGGGCATGGTCTGATTAGAGGCTCCGCACACGCACTGGGTATTGGATGGGTCAGTAATCCCCCATTACGACAAGTTGTGTCTGCAGCGCCCTACTTGGGTACGCAATCGATTGAGAGATATATAGGCCACTGCAGATCATGGCCGAGAGGCAAATGTTCCTGGGGTTTAACGAAGTCAGGAGGTGGTGGGATGCTTTTCTTTTTCTTCCCACAATTTGTTTCTCTCATTATGTGCTTTGTTCTGGGTGGCTTGCGTAGAGCGTAAGAAGCTCTTACGACATTTTACCGGGGTCGTTGTGTAATCGTGGAAGGGATGATTCCTCAAAATGATTGGCAGAGATCTACATTTAGCTAGTTCAAGGTATAATTGTCATCTGCCTATGCAAATTTCCTGCAGATCTGCAGTGCGATTCTGTAACCATCTCACCGTGAAGACTTAGGTGAAGTGAGCGTGGAGTGAGCTGTCATTCCAAATAATGCTAGGGATTGACACTACTGACAACTCACATCAAGCTCACTTCACTTAAGTTTTCACGGTGAGATTTTTACAGAATCGACCGGCTGGTAGCGTCGTGTGGCGGGGCGCTCCCTTAAATAAGGTTGAGCTACACGATAAGCAATAGCCCTTTCTTCATAAAGGACCTTCCAGATATAACCTTGCATTGTTAGTCTCACATAAAATCTTAATAATAATAATGTTTGGACTTAAAAAGAGACCATGACATCTGAGTTTGTTTCGGCATTTTTTCCCTGGGATCTAGTTTTAAAATATTACAAAAAAATTGACATTCGTGTAAAATAAAAGTGTTTTAAAGATTTCGTATCTGGTTAGCCTTTTCCTAACTATGTTGGGGTCGGCTTCCAGTCTAACCGGATGCAGCTGAATACCATTGTTTTACATAGAGCGATGGCCGATCTGAGCTCTAAAACTCAGTTACTGGGTAACACGATACCCCTTGGCAAGACTGGATTAATTAATTAATTAAATTAAAAGATCTACTTACAAAGACAGGGTTATAACACATTTATTTTCATTTACAAGATAACACTAAAATAACAAAATTATATCCTAAATTAACTAAAACTATTTACAAACTAAAACATAGCGTCGAAAAATTCATCCGCATCGCTGTCGACTGGTAATGTACCCAAGACACTGGCGGCATTGCCACGTTGTATGGCAATGCTTAGCCTCTGGCCAAGGTAAAAGCCAGCCCTTGGGTCATGGGAAGTGTCAACCAGTCTTTTCGAAATTTCCTTAAAAAACCATGCGCACTCAGACAGGGTCAAATAAAATTAGCTAGCGAAACTCCGCAGACTTGACGATAAAAAAAATATTATGTGAGGATTTTTTTTTTTGGGGTACAATTTTATTGCCTGTAGTGTAACCGCTTGAAATATCAGTTTTTTTTTTGTGTGACTTCATTGACGTGATAGCTAACGATACACGCTAAGACACGCTAGTTTTCAATAAAATTCATACTTCAAGTATCAACGGGCGTTAACCCCTAAAAAAGAGAACATATTTTTTTTTAGATATCGATAAATACCCACCGCATCCGTGAAGTTTTGCCAGCCAATTTAATTTGACCCTGTACATATCATTTTGTTTCGATAGTCACCAACTATGACTCATGAAGTCGCATTCTGGGTAGGACTTTGTTTTATTACTTTTTTGTTGGGAGCCGCTCATTTTTATCTGCTATCTGATCTGAACTGTGATGTGATCTCCGAGCTTTCAATGAGACTTGCTTTGTTGCCGCACCAGAAGTGCATTCCACGTTTTAGTAAGAAAAATATTAAGAACGATTATCGCGTTCAAATAAACAAACTCTTTAGCTTTATTATATTAGGTACTAGCTTTTGAACGCGACTTTGTCCGCGTGATATTCTTGCCCCCCCCCCCCCGTTGCATCGCATCGCATCGCCAGCCCGTGCTTTGTTTTCGCTTAGCGGTCTTTCTGAATTTTATTCCTATTGCAAATTTTGTAAATGTAAGGACTTTGTAGGCCTTGTAGATCGACTTAAGATCTGTAGACCATTTTTTACTACGGTTCCGTACCTAAACGGTAAAAACGGGACCCTATTACTAAGACTTTGCTGTCTGTCCGTCCGTCTGTCTGTCACCAGCCTGTATCTCAAGAACCGCGATAGATAGACGGTTGAAATTTTCACAAATTATGTATTTCTGTTGCCGCTATAACAACAAATATTAAAAACAAAATAAAATAAATATTTAAGGGGGCCTCCCATACCACAAACGCGATTTTTTTGCCATTTTTTGCTCGATATCAATAATGGCAACAGGTAGGCACACTAAATATTCACAAAATACACAGTTGTATTTTTACTTTAATAATAAAATAAATATTTAAGGGGGGCTCTTATACAACAGACGTAATTTTTATAGATAATGATGGTACGGAACCCTTCGTACGCGAGTCCGACTCGCACTTGACCGGTTTTTTTATTACATAGATATGTACACTAGCTACCTGCTACTTGTTGACAGGCCTACGCTGTCCATCTGTACCTAATTGAAAACATTGTAAAATCCAATTATTTTTAAAAGAGTAACCGTGGAGTTTCTTGCCGGCTCTTCTCCATAGGTAACGACCTCCTAGCTTCTGATGTTTCATAAGTGCCCATGTAGGTTTATGTCAAATAAAATATTTTGATTTTGCTCGGCTACTAAGAATCTTCTCGTGATATTAAATTAAAGTTAAGTTTAGTAGTTTCAAAGGTTAGCGCGTTCAAAGAAACAAACAAATTCTTCAGCTTTAATAATGATATGATGATACATCAACTGGTTTCCCCAAAAGAGGTCTAACTACGTTCATATATACTGACTTTTTTTTAAGTTTCCGCTTAAAAGAAGGTCAGGTAACCACACTTTGTCTTCCCGAACATCGGTGTTACAATACGTAAGTACGAATATAACTCAAGATAAGACAAAAAGGCATTACAAGCAAAAACAAAACCACAAAAGAAAAGAACCGCACAAAAAACTCCACAAGTACATTACTCAACCATTAAATACACGTATAAACTTAATTTAACTGCAAACCATCTTAGCACTCTCGAAATAACATATTAACCACCGCTCACGTCAAAAATCTTTACTTCGAAAGATCTCCATTGAAAGCCAACCTAAAAAAAAAACATAAGCACGCCTTTTTTTTACAATTAATCAAACGTGGCAGTACAAAAAAAAAACTTCTCTAAGAGTTTAAAAAGTTTGCACCGATGCATTGACGGACCTCCTTTCAACGAATATCAAAATGACAGTTGATTTATGATTTTCCATTGTGGCAACACAGCGTTCGTTATGGCGCGAAACTCATTTATATTGCTAATGACATTTCGAGATGTTTAAAATGGCGGCTAATAATGCGCGGCAAAAAGTGTTTATTTTTTTATTTTATAGTTTTTTTAAGATTATCTCGTGTGTTATTGTGTTTTGTGATTAATTTTTAAAGTTTGTCGGCCTCTGACATTATTGCAATTACTCCGGCGTTGGTTAATTACGTGTTTAGTCGATGTATTGTGCGGTGGTTTATTTCAATGATTAATTCTACATGTCTTTGTAAGAAGATTACAGAAACGTAGTCTCGAATAAAGTCTGGATTCTCGAAGCTGTTCAAGGAAGTGTTTTACTGTAAGTACATTGCACTCAACGATATTCATTTTATTTATTAAAACTTTCTGCATAAATTAAAATAAAAACTGTACAAAGGAGGACTTTATGCTATATAATTTCATTAATATATTTAAGTATGCACACATACGTCACGTTGCAGTGTAAAACTGATTTACATCCGTCACCTCACACATTCAGGTCCAGTTGAAAACCAGCGTCAGGCACTAGTTGTCTGGCATTTTTGCTGAACTGGGCCTTTTTGGCGCAGTTGTGAGGCACACTTTCCTGCTAATTTCTTACATCGGACTTCACACTTTTATTTAATCTTTTTTTAATTTTTTTTTATTGTTTGTTTTATCTGATGTATGTATATGATGTATTGTGTCTTTTAGTTTGTGCCGAATAAATGTATTTTCTTTCTTTCTTTCTGTGCCTGAAGGTGGATGCTCCAAGGTAGCCCGCGAAATTCAAATTTTCTTACGTTTTTTGCAATTTGCTGGTCAGTACTAAGTTGGACGTTGATTAAAATAAGATTCGCGGCCGTACCAAATATGTCATCAACACAACTCTCTAAGATCAAGTAATCCTACTGAATGACTATTTCATTAAATCTTGAAATTTTAGGATTATGCTAACTTAACAAGTTGTATTACTAGTTCTAATGATTATAACTTAAACGTTTAACGTAACGGTAACGTTTGTTTTGACAGTACAGCGGAAGTGTGACAGTAATTTACGTAGTTTTAATTATTTTTCGGATAAAATATTACCTATATTAAAAATAACTGAAATCGATTCAGTAAACGATTCTGAACAAACCACTTTCATAATGTGCATTATTTCAGTTACACATTGCATATAAACAGACAAGGATACAAAACAGAACAGAAAAATAGGTACAAAGGTAATGCTTTTTTCATAAGAAATCTCTTCCAGCTTACCTGGGATAGGACAACTGGACGGGACTTTTTCTTTCTTTTTCATATTTTTTTGTGAACTCCGGTGTGTTTCCAGTCTTACAAGACCATCCCAAAAACATTTTCTCTAACCTAGAAATCAAACCACAAAAGCTACACTGGCGATAGGTCAATGGATCGATCGATTTCTATTTCATTAGAATGTTGTAACTTGTAAGATGATTAATACTGCACGTCTTTAATAACAAAAGAAGCGTCTATTAATAACGAATCTTCTAGAATGGTACTTTCGCCAATACTTGAGGATGAATTTGCAAAAAATATTGACGAACACGAAACGATAAAGGACATTCATCTTTATAACTTGTGTGGATTTTTTTTATTGGGACCTATGGGAGGTGCTTGTGACTAAGTAATAACAGCCGCACGGTTCGATAGTTCAGGTTAAGCTATGCTTGCCGCGGTTGGTCCGTGGATGGGTGACCATCTTTACATACCAAGACCCCTCCGTGCCTCGGAAAGCATGTTAACCCGTTGGTCTCGGCTGTCATTCGTACATCTTTGGCGGTCGTTACGGGTCGTCAGAAGCCTGAAAGTCTGACAACCAGTCTTACCAGGGGGTTTCGTATTACCCAGTAACTGGGTTGTGGAGGTCAGATAGGCAGTCACTTCATGTAAAATACTGGTACTCAGCTGCATCCGGTTAGATAGGAAGCCGACCCCAACATGGTTGAAAGGATTACGAGATTTTAATGATGTTCAAACTGTACTGTTTATAATGTGTGGAGTCCAGCTCCCTAATTGTGTTACACACTATCAATCGGAATCTGAATCATTTTAAAGGATATTGCTAATCCATTGCTTCATATGTTCGAAAAATGTGTCTACTCATCAACGTAAATAACGCAATGAATGTTGTTGAACAATCAAAACCCATTCCTACTGTAAGTTAGTGTGTTCCTCAATGGCGTCGCTGGATTTGACTCAATTTCAGCAAAATGTTATAACGTTTTTTCATTATGAATTTTTTTGTCAGATTTGTTCCCGGTTAATGGTAACCCCATGCAACCTTGGTTTTTATTTAGGGGGTCATTGTACTCATCATTATGAACGACGTTTACTACAGGAGGAGGTGAAAAGAAAATCTGCTGTTTAGTAGTTACTGTAAATACGTACATGCATACCGACTATACCCTGTTCATTAGGTTAACCGTTTTTTGACAGCTGTCTTAGAACGTACATATATTCCAGATTACGTAAAAGTTAACTTTAAAATGCGTAATAAAATAAATATATAAACTGCCTTATCTTATTGTATTATCTTATTTATGACTTCTTACCGAGATTATAATACTATACGTGTATCAATCAATGTATTGTGTGTTGCTGCAATCACTAGTTCCATCTGTCAAAAAATGGTTTACCTAATGGGCAGGGTATAAGTTTGTGTTCACTAGTTACATCGGCAAAATGTTGCTTGTGTACTCTGGCTACCCCTTCGGGGTACATAGGCGTGATGTTATGTTACCCACGACATTGATGACTCATGTACTTTTGTGTGCCTACTCCAAAACATTTATCTGACCATTTTGAAAACAAAATCCCGTGCACATGATGACCACAGCTGCGTCCGTAAGTAAAACAAAAGAGGATCCTTTTTAGGTCGACTAATAATATGCGCTGCAAGCAGGAATAGTCCTTACGGTGGTCAGATATAGATTTTAGCGATAGTACTTAATAAAAGGAATCTTTGTTGATCCCATCGGACTTTACATTTTGATCTTTATTTTTTTGTTTTTATCTGATGTATGTTTCTGGTGTGTTGTGTCTGTGCTAAATAAATGTGTTGTCTTTGTTTCCATAATCAATTCTAGCAAGGAAACAATTAACATCAGAGTATCACTCACCTCACACGTACAGAGTAACCCTTCGAATAGAAATCCTATTCAAAAGTACGTCAATATAGAATGAAAGAGACAGTCAAAACGACCCAATCTTTACGTTCAAAACCACACCTTATATACAGCTGGAAAACCACTTAACATTCAATTTTCAACCGTATCTCATGGTACAAAGAGTGAGGTGGTACATTCGGAAGTGCAAACTAAAGTTGGTGATCGAGGAATGGTCTACGTGGCGCATACGGACCGATTTTCGATTCGAATGTTTTTTTGTGCAATCGAGGACGGGTGCATCGGTTAATCGAATAGTCGGAATCAAGTATCGATGGAGTTTTCCATCGATTTGAGTAAGGATTGGCAGGCTTGGGAACTTGAGGGTTTTCAGATTTGATTTTAGGGGAAATGTGAGTGTTGTGACTACTTCCAACGGAGTTCGCTGTTTTGTGTCGAGCGTGATAAGTTGATAACTTATCACGCTTCTATGGTCCTAAGGAGGGCCAGAATCATGTACTGATTCCATGGTAACAGGTAATGTAAAAAAAAAAAAGAAAAAAAAAATGTCCCCACCACCCTGAATGAAATGCTTAAGTAATTTTGTGTCAAATTTGATGACATAGCAGTGTTGATAAACTACAAATTATTAAAATAGAAATATCGTAATCTAACTAAAACAATTAAAAAACTAAAATATTGCTTCGAAATATTCCTCCGAATCGCTGTCGACTGGTAAATATGTACCCAAGAAACACGGCGGCATTTCCACGTTGTATGGCAAATGCTTAGCCTCTGAGCAAGATAAAAGCCAGCCTTTGGGTCACGGGAAGTGACAACCAGCCGTTTAGAGATTTCATTGAACAAGCAATGAGCACTCGGACTCCACGGCCCGTGGGTTTCATCCCCAAATGGCTCGAAAATATATAATAAGACAGTGTTAATCGACTTTTGTCGCCGATCGATAATTTTCTGTGAGAAAGATAAGTTTTCTAATAAGTGACGGAGTTTACAATAAAACAATTGTATCACACTTTTAAACTGTCAGTCGCACCAATTATTACAAAAAATATATCCTTGATGTCGGTACATTTAAAAAACCCTTTCGTTACATTCTGAAATCGTGCGACAAAAACATATTGTCTTTGATAACAGCAAGAAATAAATCTCACATTGTGACGACGATTTGATGTATGAACACATTACCTGAAATAATTATCTGCTATTCAAAACAATGGAAGGGCTCGTGGCTCAGTAATAACAGCACGGGTCACACGGGTCGCACGGGTCGATCGACCAGGTTAAGCTACGCTTGCCGCGGTCGGTCCGTGGATGGGTGACCATCTTTACGTACCGAGACTCCGTGCCTCGGAAAGAACTTTAAGCCGTTGGTCCCGGCTGTCATTCTTGGATCTTTGACAGTCGTTACAGGTCGTCAGAAGCTCGAAAGTCTGACAACCAGTCTTACCAAGGGGTAATCAGTGTTACGCAGTAACTGGGTTGTGAAGGTTAGATAGGCAGTCACTCCATGTACAATACTGGTATTTAGCTACATCCGGTTAGACTGGAAGCTGACCCCAACATAGTTGGTTAAATAGGCTAGGCAGATTGTTTTTTTATTCAAAACAAATAACATGAGAACAAGTTGTTTTTTAAAGGAACCAGAACTTTGCTAGCGTCTTCATCAGTTCCATATCCTATGGGAATTTGAAAAATCCGGCTTTATTCATTGTCTACATCACAAAGGAAACCTCTGTGCAAATTTTCAGCTTTCTAGGTCCATAGGTTATGCTTGGCGTTGATGAGTCAGTCAATTAGTGAGTCAGGACTTTTCTTTATTATGTACTAGCTTTGGCCCACGGGTTCGCCCGCGTGGATGTTGGAAAATATCCCATAGGAACGTACTACTCTAACAGATCTACCCGGATGTTTACCGGGGTTTTCTTATAACTCTATTGGTTACGGCGCACGTCATTAAAGCTCCCAGTCAGCATGATTTTTTCCGACATCTTCAACAATCATCGTCATATTTACCTAAAACCTTGATGAATTATATACTTAAACCTTCCCCATGAATCGCTCCGTCCATTGGTGACCACCGTATGAAAATCCATTCGGTAGTATTTGAGTTTAACGCGTTCAGACAGACAGACAGACGCGGCAGGACTTTGTTTTAGTATGTAGTGATTGATCAAGTCTTTGGAAGTCTTCGTTAAAAAGTGTTCTTCTAACACGTTTTAACGAAGAATTCACAACGACTGAAGAAAGAAAGAAAAATTATGGTGTGCTCAAATAAGACGCACATTGTATAAATTAACTTAAAATTAAAATACTTTAAAGTACCACTATACCTTGTAGCGGTATGTACAACGCCACATGCGAACAACGTGTCATACTGACGTCACGCAAATCCTGCATCTCGCAAGCAGAGTTTACCGCGCAATTAGCATACATACAAACTTCCCGACATCAGTCATTGGGCCATTGCCCGCCAGACACAACACCCGTCTGGTCGGGAGATCCTCCCTTTTGAATGAGTGAACTTTACACCCTGTTCCTCATACCTCCTAAACCTATTTCTGCCGCCTAACAGGGTTGTGCTGTATTCCAGTATGGTGAAAACGCAGAGGTTACCAACTCTCTATTTTTTCTCTTGGGTCAGCGATTTACCATCACGATCTATATTTTCTTCTTCTAAAAAACATTGCCGTGTAAAAGTTTATATTGATACTGGCGTAGTTATAAGCACATTAGTTTTTCAACTTTTCAATATGCTCAATGATCTCTTAGCTGCATAATCAGCCCACAATGTTCCCACTGCGGGACACTCTCCTCTCTGTGAGAGGGAGAGGACTATAATCCACCACGCGGGCCCTGCACTGGTTGGTAGATGTCACATGACTTCGAAATTTTAGTTCTAGGACATGCCGGTTTCCTCGAGATATTTTCCTTTACCGTTTTGAGACCAGGTGATGAAATTATTTACACAAAGTAAAACTCCAATCCGGGTTCGAACCCTTGGACTGGAACTCGTAAGCCGGGGCCGTTACCACTCGGCCACCACTGACTATACTTCTTTGATTGGTGTTAGTGGTGGTGTAGCGGCATCTACTTCACCACATGCGAACACTGACGTCACGCAACATTCGGCATCGCACAAGCAGAGTTTACCGCACAACTAGCATAATATACAACGTCCCGACATCAATCGTCGGGCAGTTGTCCACCAGACACGACCCGTCTGGTCGGAGGATTCTTCCTTTTCTATGGAGGATGAGTAAACTTTACACCCTGTTCCTCATACCTCTGTAATGGTTACCATATTCCATAAAGTGGGTCTCCGACTTCCAACACAATAAAACTGACTGAAAGTACAAGGAAATAAGCTCTTACCATATCGACCAACTCTTTTTCTTCTAAAAAATTCTGGCATGTTGCCAGATGCTATTTTGGTAAAGGAACTACACTCATTAGCGGTAAAGTAATTAGGTTTTGAGTCTGCCATGTGACGAGATTCGATATTTCGAAATTTTTGAAGCTTCACGCTGTAGTTTGAGTCCAGTCGTGCTGTTCTGTAAAAATATCACCGTGAAAACTTAGGTGAAGTGAGCGTGGAGTGAGCTGTCATTCCAACTAATGCTAGGGATTGACGCTATTCACCCAACTTTTCACGGTGAGATTTTTACAGAATCGATCGACTGTCAATCCCTAGCTATCTATAGCGTCAGGTGGAATGACAGCTCACTTCACCTACATTTTCACGGTGAGATTTTTACAGAATTGCACTGTTGGAACCCACCCTACCAAAATCGTTTTCAGGCCAGATGTGCAGGCAGTGTAGGGAAAGGTGAAAGTTAATAGTTGCATTGGAGGGGCTCGAGGCTAAGTAATAACAGCCGCACGGGTCGATCAATCAGGTTAAGCTACGTTGCCGCGGTCGGTTCGTGGATGGGTGACCATATTTACTTACCGAGACCCATACGTGCCTCGGAACGCACTTTAAGCCGTTGTGGTCTGATCTTCGACGTCGTCACAGATCGTCAGAAGCCCGCAAAATACTGGCAACCAGTCTTACCAAGGGGTTTCGTATTACCCAGTAACTGGGTTGTGGAGATCAGATAGGCAGTCGCTCCAAGTAAAATACTGGTATTCAGCTGCATCCGGTTAGACTGGAAGCTGACCCCAACATAGTTGGAAAAAAGGCTAGGCAGATGATGACACGTTCATATAATGATGTAGTAACACACTTTTACTTGTAGCAATAAAATCTTATCGCAAGATTAGAACGATGCGATGACGTCACTGTACCGGTTACAACCGGTTATGTTAGGGATAGCTCGCAGGAATGAGCGGAGCGGAGCCAAATAAAACAAATATGTGTAGGTATATCCAAGAATCTCTAAAGACACAATGACTGTATAAAGATGGACGTTACCACAAAGACCAGGAGCCTAAAAAGGCCACTTTGGCAGGATCATAATAGGATAACAATATGAATCATATTAAAAATCGTAAAATCATGGTCACAAACTGACAATTCATAATAGGATCTGTGTGCAATTCATGTCACGCAATTTACCTGTTGGACAGTTTTGTATGGAAATTCTAAAATGGTCCACCAATGTTTACACCAAATATGATTGATATGAAATGAATTGTAGGTGATTGAGCTATTATGTGTAACCATTTAACGAAAATTAGAGGAATTGCTAATGATCTGCTGTGAATTCAGTAAATGAATAGCTTTTAGAGGTATTGCTTAAATTGGCCTTTTTAGGCCCCCAGTTCAGACCCAGACCCAGAGTGGGAGGGGTCATTTATTTATTTATTTATTACGGTTTACCAACAGATGTTACAGCGATACATACATAGAAAATACATAACAATAGATCGAGAGAGATCGCAATAGATCGCTGGAGATTTGATGATTTCCCATCCAGAAAAAAAAAAGGCCCCCAGTTCAGAAAAAGGTGATGAAAAGACTGACTCGTAGCTACCAAAATCTATCAGAATCAAGTCATTTATTCAAACTAGGCTGCGAGTTAGCTGACAGTCTTCCAAAACGCCCGCCCTTAACCACTTCCTAGTGCTTTACCTGGGAAGAAGTGGCGCAACAAACTCCCCAGCCTCGCCACCTCGAACCAGCCTTCTGCCTTGAGGGCTGGTTCGAGGTGGCGCAGGAAAAAAGTACTTGGCTTTCCAAGTACTCATTTCATGGGGAGGTGTTTGCCCAGCGGTGGGACAGTATGGACAAGAGTCAAAAAAGTAAACATGATGCAGAAATTAATCGCCCCCGGGTGGGCTCGAACCACCAACCTTTCGGTTAACAGCCGAACGCGCTAGCCATTGCGCCACGGAGGCTGTGGAGATGTCACATGAAATACGTTACTATACCCGAGTCGCTTAAGCGTGGTAATAGCCATCAATGACCCACCTACAATTTCAAACATTCTTTATTTCAAAAACTGGAAATGAAGTCCCTTAAAACAACAAAATGCAAAATAAAGGCAGAGATATTGTTAATTCTGCACAAAAAAAACGCAAATTATAAAAAAAAAAACAAAATATAGACATACAAAGTATCCAAAAGCCTCGTATTTAAGTAATAAAAGGTTGACTACTTTGTCCATTGCTTGATGTCAGGGCCAGGTACAAAGATAATACACATTACTCTGTAATGACAACAAACAAAACAAAAACAAAATGTATAATCACCCTATAATGTTCCCCCAGCTGGGTCACAGGCGTCCTCCTTGTGAGATAGAGTGGGCTATTATCCACCATACGGGCAAATTGCAGGTTGATAGATGCCACATGTCTTCGAATTTTTGGTTCTAGGGCATGCCGGTTTCCTCAGGATGTTTTCCTTCACCGTTTTGAAAACCGCAGTAATGAGAATAATTCACACAAAGTAAAGCGCCTGTCATGGTTCAAACCTACGACCTACACTGACTCGTCAGTCGCGGCCGTTTCTCCTTCAAACACGCACGATATCATTCAGAAAATCGCACGTACATCTTAATATATATAAATCTCGTGTCACAATGTTTGTCCTCAATGGACTCCTAAACCACTTAACCGATTATAATAAAATTCGCACAACATGTGCAGTTCGATCCAACTTGAGAGATAGGACAGTTTAAATCTCAAATTATAGTCGTAATTTTATTTAATTGCAATTTCATTTTCCCATATAAACTGTTCTACCTACTTTCCGGTCAAACATTTGACGATCGTCCCTTCGGTACGCTAGACTCGGGTCCACTCGAATTGAAGCACTTATTAAATTAAGGGTTTTGAATAGTGTAGGAGTAGTGTAGGAGTAGGGGAGGAGTAGGGTAGGAGTAGGGTAGGAGTAGGTTAGGAGTAGGGTAGGAGCAGGTTAGGAGCAGGTTAGGAGTAGGGTAGAAGTAGGGTAGGAGTAGGTTAGGAGTAGTGTAAGGAGTAGGTTAGGAGTAGGGTAGGAGTAGGGTAGGAGTAGGGTAGGAGTAGGGTAGGAGTAGGGTAGGAGTAGGTTAGGAGTAGGGTAGGAGTAGGTTAGGAGTAGTGTAGGAGTAGTGTAGGAGTAGGGTAGGAGTAGTGTAGGAGTAGGGTAGGAGTAGTGTAGGAGTAGGGTAGGAGTAGTGTAGGAGTAGGGTAGGAGTATTGTAGTAGTAGGAGTAAGGTAGGGGGTAGCACACCACGCGAACCAATTAGCGCCGGGCAGCTAGAAATAATTTATATGGCAAAACAACGTTTGCCGGGTCAGCTAGTCTAATATATAAAATTCTCGTGTCACAGTTTTCGTTGCCATACTCCTCCGAAACGGCTTGACCGATTTTGATGAAATTTCGTGTGCATATCGGGTAGGTCTGAGAATCGGCCAACATCTATTTTTCATACAAAAAAAAAAAAACTTATACGGCAAAACAACGTTTGCCGGGTCAGCTAGTATTATTATAATGAAGCTTGACGAGTCCCTAGGTAATGATTACACTATCTATCCTAGAACGCATTACACCTGTAAAAGAAAGTATTGGCAGTGACCCAATAAATTGTCTGTTCAGTGCTCGAAAACGTTCAAGCTCATGGGACTTTTGAATTTCAGTAGCATCTCCAGAGCCTCCGTGGCGCAATGGCTAGCGCGTTCGGCTGTTAACCGAAAGGTTGGTGGTTCGAGCCCACCCGGGGGCGATTCTTTTTACAAGGCTCATCTGCTACACTTTATTTGTCTTTAGACCAGCTAACAGACACTTATATCAGCAAAATAAAGGCTGAACTTGGGCTGGGAACCACTTGACGAGTTATGGGACCGTAGGGAACCACTTGACGAGTTATGGGACCGTAGATAAGAAACCTCTTTTTATTATTTCTTATAATCCTATTAATATTTTAAGCGTGAAAGTTTGTATGGATGGATGGATGTTTGTTACTCTTTCACGCAAAAACTACTAAACGGATTTGAATGAAATTTGGCACACAGGTGGTTTATAACCAGGATTAATATATAGGATACTTTTTATCCCGATATTCCTACGGGATCGAAACTTATGCGGGTGAAACCGCGGGACGCAGCTAGTCTACACTATATCTATACTGATAATACAGCTGAAGAGCTCGTTTGTTTTTTTGTTTGTTTGTTTGAACGCGCTAATCTCTGGAACTGCCAGTCAGATTTGAAAAAATCTTTTTGTATTTGATAGCCCAATTCTTGAGGAAGGTTATAGAATACTTAACATCACGCTAGAACCCTCAGGAATGGTGGTATGGTGACGGTTTATTTTATTTCTTGTTTTGATCGTTGTTTTTATTTACCCATGTATAATTGCATGCTGCAATGGTTGCCGGCATCACTTCAACGCCGGCTGCCGCTGAAAACCAGCGCTGGGGCTCTGTCTCGTATAGGGTCTTAGCATTATGCTGAGCGATGGCCGTTTTGCTTGAATGTGACGCATGTTTACCACCAACCTGTTATTTTTTTTTTGTGTTTTTCTTCTTTTTTTTTATGCGTCATGTTTGCCGCAAATAAATGTATCTATTTTCTTTCTTTCTTCTTTCGATGCGATGCGACGAGCTAGGTCTGGGGAAAGGAAATTTCATGCAGACAAATTCCCAGGCAGAAGCTAGTAAATAATATATGTGGGATGTTAAATGCTTAGTAGTGGGTTCCAAGAGATCGCTTCGTAAGTAAACATGACGCCATTTCCACAATTGCACAGCTGTTTTATTACAAAAGTGTAAGTGCTAACAAAAGCATTATTATGACTACGTTACCTGCTTGCCCCGTTAAAGGTAAAGGCGTGAGAGTTACAAGTTAATAATTCCAAAAAACATAATGTCACAAAAAAATGGATCAGAAGTTCCATTTTAATCGCTGACATTTAAAAGGACTAAACATTAACAGTTCCAATAGCTTTCATTTTGACAGATTAAAAACATTCATTGCGGTTTTTGCGTTGTTAAGTTGACGATTTCTTCGAATATTACTCGTATGAAGCAATGGATTAGCAATATCCTTCAAAATGATTCTTATTAAAATAAAATAACTACCCCAGTGGGGCCGCCCACCAGAATGATTGTTTTTATTACAAAATATTAATGCCATCACGATTTCTGTCAGAAAAAGGGATGGTGCTATCGATCATGTTTAGCTCCGTCTCTCTCTTACACTGGGATCATGATGGTTTCAGGTATGTCAAAGTGGGCCTTTTCTTCCGGAATGGAAAATCCAGGATTTTCCATTCCGGAAGAAAAGGCCCACTCACACAGGAACCCATGGATGTCCTTAGCCCTGGGGGGCGGAGGGGTCTGTCAGACTCTAACTGACTAAAAACCACCCCGATGTTCCATCTCACACCTACGCCTGGAGGTCGCGGGAACGTACGATCCTTCCGCGACATGTCAAAGTGGGCCTTCTTTAACTATATTACGTTAAGACAAAGGTCCTCAAATACAGAGATCTTTATACCATAAGGTCGTGGGTACGTAATAAAATGCATTTAATGTTCAAAAGTTAAATGTGAACAACTGTAATGACTCAGTTCCTGGAACCACTTGGTTCTGTGGTTAAAGTATGCATTTTCGTAACTTTTTGGTATGAATCATATAGACATAAAGACACGTAGTCACACGTATATTTCTAACGGTTCCATTAAACCATAGGATAGAAGTAGTGGTCAAATGGTAACGTACGAGACTTACGAGTTGTAGGTCGTAGGTTTGAACCCAGACGCCGTGGGATTGGCGAAGTTTTGTGCCAATAAAATTAAATAAACTCTCGTGCACTTAACACGAGGAAGAATGTTAAACCATATACTTTTTGTAGCTTTAGTTATTAAGAAATTGTTTTCCTCTTTCATGGAAGCTTTTACAACACTAACCTATATTAAACAAAGTACTGGACTGCTGAAGTGCTGGACTTCATACTATCGATGACAAAATGAAGACATTTTATTTTCGCCATTTTGGCGCTGATAGCAACGTGAGCGTCTGTGGAAGTAATATTTTTGATGGCGAGTTTTACAAATTGCGCATACTCTCATGATAAAAATGTTCTAAATATCTCGTAGTAAACACAAAATACACAAAAAGGTCTTATTCCACGATTTAGACGTAAATCGTCAGAGACGTAACACCGCAACACAACGGCCATTTGCAACAATGTGTCAGTTTTAGTTCCTGAGACACTCGAAGGGGGGCGAATTTGGGGGCGCGGCGCTTTGAATCGCCACAAAATACAACTGTGATATCGTATAGTATGTTTAGCGTACTTTGTATAATACAAGTCAGTGATAGAACCTCTTTTTTTTTTCTCCCTATCGGGCCCCGTCCTCTGCTGACATCTCTTTGAGGCGCGAGTGGAACACAACGCGTCGTCCGGCACGGGAATGGTCCTGATCGGACGGTGAGTTACCCATTACTCTCCCCCCGCAGGCCCTCCGCCATAGAACCCCTCACATTGTTTTATAAAGTTAATGAATTGAAGTTAATGAGTTGTTGATTGAATGATTTTGTATATTTAGTCCAGCGTACTAATTGTTTAATAGACGTCAGTGTTTTACGATGTTTTCAAAAGTTACTAAGCGGCCGAATGGCCTCCTTACATTTTCAAAACGTCATAACCAACCTTTTTTAATGCAAAATCAACACAGATTATCTGCCCAAAAGTCAAGTCAAAAACGAAAACGTCATTGTCAAAATTTTTGTAAACAAACTACTCCACATAATTAAACCGATATAAAATGCAAAACTCACAAATAGAAGAGGGTTTGGATATAGATGAACATGATGAAGGCGCAATATTTCAGTCACAGGAACACTTCCAAAAAGAAATCGCATGGCTCTGTCATGGAGACCTTTACGTCATCGGCAGGCTATGGATCCAGGCTCTTAGAACTGTCTTAGTAGGTGCAAACTTATCTCTCATTCCTGTCGTCAACGCAGCCAAAAAGGAAGATGAACCTCCTCCAAGACCGCCCAAGATGAAATACAAGGACCTTCCAATCTATGAAAGTCCACACTATGAATACAAAGACTACATAGAAGACCAAAAGAAATGTCCAAAACGCAACGTGAAGATACTGCAGACCTATCTTTGTCCAAAGGTGGCGAGCTGGAGAAAAAGCTGGGTTGATAGCATCTCCGAATTTAATAAGGACGCAGGAGAGATGAAGGATGAGGGCTGTGCCTTCATATGTAAGAAGAAAAGTGACTTCATGTGTTATATGAGGTGTAGCAAAAATCTTGCTCTTAGACAAGCAGTCTTGGCCACGGGAATAGCGACTGGTTTCTACATTGGCCGAGGAGTGGGTGTATTGAGAAAATTATTCTGCACTACTTTAGGGGCACTGGCTGCAGGTGCGTTATGTTTCCCGAAGGAAACTGATGAAATATTCAGAGAAGGTTCTTATAATGTCGGCAAACTCGCGGTCACCATGTTCAATAGTATTTGCGAAAGGAACTTAGTTTTGCGGGAAAGATTGCCTTGTCGTGATGATATGCCCCCGCCACCACCACCCCGGCCTGCGGACCAGAAAAACAAATGCGAAACCAAAAAGAAGTAGTAAAAGAGTTCTCCATAATCTATAAACTTTCATAAAACTTAAATTCAATATCCCATACCAGTTTTTTTTTTATCAACAGTATATTTTATTTATTAAAATCCCTATGGTCGTTTTTTTTGTCAGATTAAAAGTTTGGTTGCTGCTGTTGCCGCGGTTGGTCCATGGATGGGTGTCCATCTTTAAATACCGAGACCTCTCGTTAAGCCGTTGGTCCCGCGGTTGTCATTCGTAGATCTTTGACAGTCGTTGCGGAGCCCGAAAGTCTGACAACCGGTCTTACCAAGGGGTATCGTGTTACCCAGTAACTGGGTTGTGGAAATCAGATAGGCAGTCACTTCATGTAAAATACTGGTATTCAGCTGCATCCAGTTAGACTAGAAGCCGACCCCAAACAGTTCGGAAAGGGCTACGCATATGATGATCTATAAGTACGTCGTCGGTTGGTGCCTCATTTGATTAAAAACGTCTAACAGGCCTCTGCGAATTGGCTTCGGCCCCTCGTACGCCTTCCATACTTCTTTTTTATTAGTCGTCATGACGTCATGTCGGTGCAACCTGTATGTAACTAACTATGTAATGGAATCTAAGGTAACTAATTTAACCATCTTCCAAGGGTCGTAGCGTAATGAAAATTGGCAGCTGTATGTAGTTCTGATGACAATACAATAATATAGTACTGTCAAACTGATCTGATGATGGAGCCGGAAGATATGAACTGGAACTTCATGATGGAAAATCGTATCATAGTTGTTTTGGATTTCTTAGAAAAGTCTTGTAATGAACTTTGACCACAATTAGGTTTCAAGGTCTGATGATGAAGCCGGAAGATAGGCACTGCCATCGTGCATTTATAAAAGCGTGTCTTTGTAGTGTTTTTTAAACTATTAATTTATTTAATGCAACGTACTAGCTACTAAATTGTCATAAACCTATTACAGTCATTGCAGGGTCATACACGTATAATTTGCAAATACAACTTACAAAGGAAACTGCGTAAAGTTACGCATTGATGTAAATAATAACAATTTGTCTGTCTGTTTGTATGCGCTCGAGTGGAACGCGCAAGTCAATGGAGTTAAGGCAACGTTTATTCTGAAGTAACGATAAATAGATTTGTAGTGTTATGCGTATTTAACGCTTATATTACAACCTGTGGAGAAACGAATGCGAAATAAGTAAGTATTGTCAATGTGTGTCAGTTTCTTCTGCAGGATGGTTAGTTTCAGGACCCTAATAAGTGTTTAGTTACCTATAGGGTAGGTAGGGGGGGGGGGTAGTTTCCTGTGTAAAAAAATAATAATTATATTTAGTCCGTCAGTTAGATTATCGAAAAATAATGGACACGTATTTTTTCTTTTGTCAATCAAACAAAAAATGACAAAGATAAAGCGCGTCAAAATTTGGGAGTGGGGGGTCGTGACGTCACTTGCTTGCAAAAGTGTCGCAAGCAAGTGACGTCACGCGGGACTTTAACGGGCTTTAATCTTCATCATTTTTTATACAATTGACAAAATAAAAAATACGGGTTCAATATTTTTTGATAATCTAACTGACGGACTAATTAGAATTGTTGAGGAAACTAGCCTATTATGATAAACTAGCTGACCCGGCGAACGTCTTACCGCCATATTTTTTTTTTTCTTTTAATTTTCTTCTATACAAACCTTGTCCTGACAATAACAAACACAAAAAAAAGAATTATCCAATTTGGTGCAGTCGATCGAAAGTTATGCGCGTACATACATTTCGGTGATTCATTTTTATTTATGTAGGTTAATGATATTTAATTTCTTACTCTAAGCTTCTTATCTACGGATTAAATGGGTGATGATAGTTTGATTATTTCTTGTCACTTGGATTTTTGCCCATAATGACTATGATTATTTAAAAATATCGGTCAAGTGCGTGTTGGACCACGCACAATGAAGGATTCCTTAATTGGGATGAATTTATTACAAGAACAAACAAACTTTGTAGTTGAAAAATTGCTCTAAAATAAATTCTAGGTCAACGGGAAGTACACTGTAGGTGTCGATTTATTTTCGAGTATGAAAATATGTCGCATAAATGGCCGTATCGTATCGTAATGGCCATATTGCGTTCAATCAAAAGCTTGATTTGAGCTGCAATCGACCACAGACCTTTATTTGATACTAGTTATTGCCGTCGACTTCGTGTGTGATCCAGGAAGACACGTGGCGCCATCTATTATCATTATAACTTTATTGTTGTTTTCCTCGGGAACAGCACTTTTATTCGGGATCAAAGGTACCCTAGGTTTCTGTACACCTGACAACATATAATATGCAAAATTTCAGGATGATCGATTCCGTGGTTTAGGCGTGAAAAGGGTACAAACAAACTTACTTTCGCATCAATAATATTAGTTACGATTAATTTCAACTTCATACGCGTTCCTGGGAAAAAGGGTCTTGACAGACTGATAGACAGACAGAGTTAGTAATTTTTCCAATGACTCAATCAAAATCAACAGTCATTTATTCAAACTAGGCTGAGAATCAGCACTTTTCGAACGTCAAAATTACAAAAGACAGAAAACTAAACAATAATATGTTATAACTAAAAAAGTAAAAGAAACATCGCCTTAACAAGTGAGTAGTTTTGTCACCACTTACTTACCCTAACGGACACGGTATTTAGCTACCCACTCGACTAAAAAATCGTATCCCTAGATAATATATACAACATCTCGACTCGTGACTACCGACCCACCGCGGCAGGGACTTGTGAATGCTCAGCCTACCGGAAAGTTTTGGGAGACAAAGATAGGAAAGAAAGAAAAATAATATTTGTTTCTGTTGAAATGACAATGAGGAAAAGTAACAATTTTTTTTTTAACTTAACACTATTTCCTCTGCTCAAACTCAAATCATTTATTTCAATTAAACCATTTACAGGCACTTTTGAATTGTCAAAATTAAATAGTCGGTCAGTTAGTCAGAAAGTTGAAGCTAGTTGCCCATTCCAAAACGTAGATCTCTATGGAGAAGAACGGGCAAGAAACTCCACGGACACTCTTTTAAATCAAGATATTATTACAAAATCCTGGGTACATTATTCTTATTGCTTCTATATGTGAGAACAATGTAAAAAAGAAACAATTTAAAATATAAAATTAAAAGGCAGTTAAGAGATGACCAGCTCTAACATATTGAGTTGAACTTGGAGAGAATAACAGAGGGGTAATATTCGTAGTTTTAAGAAAGTTCAAAGTCTGATCTCAGTCTCAATCTGTCAAAAATACGTCTAATTTCTCCACATTTTTGACACAAAACGATGTAATTGCACGGGTAGGCAATGCGATGCGACGGGGTGGGTCGGGGGAACAATATGCCGATATATTAGGCCGATTTTTTTGTACCAGTGTAATTCTAACATACAAGAAAAAAAAAACCGGCCAAGTGCGAGTCGAGGGTTCCGTACAATTTAAAATGATTAAAAATATTTTTATTATAATTATGATGTAGGTAACTAAAAATTTACGGTTTTCGCAATTTTTCCTTTATCTGTGCTAGACATTGCTTCGCACCAAATTTCAAGATTCTGAGTTCACGGGAAGTACCCTGTAGGTTTTGATTCCCTTGGGAGTGTCGAAAATTTGCGGCATAAACGGCTGTATCTTTTGCGTTGGCTTACAAGTTTGATTTTTTCACAGCTCCAGGGGTCAGTAGATTAGTAGTATATCAAACACTCAGGAGTGTTTGATATAAATTCCAGCTTGATACCTCCACGCGTTCCTGAGAAAAAGGGTCTTGACGGACGGACGGACGGACAACAAAGTGATCCTATAAGGGTTCCGTTTTTTCCTTTCGAGGTACGGAACCCTAAAAACTAGATAATAATATAATAATATCCCTGGACATTTCACACAGCACCATTTGTCCCAAGCTAAGCAACCTAATGCTTGTGTTATGGTAACAAGATGGCTGGATAAACTACTTATATATACAATTTTTTTTGTTGTAAATACATACCTACATATTATAGATAGAAAAACACCCAGACTCGAAACAAATACATGTAGGTCATACAAATATTTGTTCCGTGCGGGAATCGAACCCGCGACACGCAGCGCAGCAGTCAATCGCTTAACCACTGCGCCAACCGTCTCATAACGTCTAGATGAGGTCGGCGTTTCCTATCTGACTGCTCTGAGAAGAAAGGCCGAAACAAACTCAGAGGTACAATGTATCAAAACTAGTAGAAACTGCACATAAAACGTTAGAAGACTTTTACTGCAGTTGTTGATTTTACTACTTTTTTATTGCTATTACTTCAGAAATGGGTAGCTTAAGCGGCGCAGTTCTTTGCTTGATTTAATATAAAGATCGGTTGCCAAAACGCATTTTCCTACTTTACTTCTTCAAGTTTTATAGTTCCCCGGAAAGGAATGGACCACTGCAATGTTTAACCGTCTTTAAAAAAGGAGGATCTCTCAATCCAGTTGAATATTTTTTAAATTTATTTTTTATTTTTACTAGCTGCGCCCCGCGATTTCACCCGCATAAGTTTCGATCCCGTGGGAATATTGGGATAAAAAGTATCTTATGTGTTAATCCTGGTTATAAACTATATGTGTGCCAAATTTCATCCAAATCCCTTCAGACGTTTTTTTGTGAAAGAGTAACAAACTTTCGCGTTTATAATGTTAGTAGGATTTGTTACCTTCAGAACTCCGTTATTTATAAGCCGATTTGCTAAATTCTTTATGGATAAGGTATGCCTCAGGGGTGGTCCTAACTAAAAAGTGAAAAATAACTTTAATTTCGGAAGTCATTGTCGATGGTTTCGCATTTTTATTTTTTGACACCGACGTTGTAGTGGTTTTTTTTTTTGGAAGACAGTTGTTAATTTTTTTTGAAAAAAGTTTTCTTCCTTCTAGTAATAAGATTCAGTACTCATAGAAATAAAGAAAATACCTTTTATACAAGCATACAAGCAAATTCAATGGCAGCCCTGTCGAAGCGCCCGCGACATACGAAATGTGGGTCATAGAGTCGAACCCAGGCGAACACTTTTTTTGAAGGTCTTCCCTCAACAAGGGAAAGCAAGAAAGAAGAAGTAGCAGCGGGAAAAGAGGAGCCTTGTCCTTTAAAAAAAAAAAATAAAAAAAAAAAAATCTCTCTGTTTTATGCGTTCTCTAGCCATGCTGGAATGCAATTCTGTAACCATATCACCGTGAAAACGTAGGTGAAGTGAGCGTGGAGTGAGCTGTCATTCCAACTAATGCTAGGGATTGACACTATTGAATGCTCACTCTACGCTCACTTCACCTAACTTTTCACGGTGGGATTCTTACAGAATCGATCGGCTGGTCCCGGAAATATGAATAGATATCGTTACACCACCTTTGCCGAAGGCACTTTGTGCAAACTTAATTATATCATCACCACTGCTCTCAAAACTGTGAAGGAAAACATCGTGAGGGAACCGGCATGTCCTAGAACACGACATGTGACCTTCACCAAACTGGGCGCGTGGTGGTGGATTGTAATAATAACTTCCCGACCGATTTCGGTCACTAAAATTCAACGGAGATTAGCCAGGGACGCAGGAGATATTATAGTGCACTCTCTGTTCCTTTACTCTCAAAGTCCGATGGGCCGGCAATCCAACACGACCGGGGAGAGATCAGGCTCAAGACCAACGGCTTTACTTGCTTTTCGAGGCGCGGGGGTATTAAACCGGTTTGGAGGTATGAGGAACAGGGTGTAAAGTTCACTCATACTCCATTGAAAAGGGAGGATCCTCCAACCAGACGGGTGTTGTGTCTGGCGGGCAATTGCCCAACGATTGATATTGGGAAATTGTATCTATGCTAATGGCACGGTAAACTCTGCTTGCGAGATGCAGGATTTGCGTGACGTCAGTATGACGCGTTGTTCGCCTGTGGCGTTGTAGATACCGCTACACCGGCAACTTCCAAATTCCGGACTGTTACTAAAAAAATCCTAATGGAAAACACGATAACACTTTGTCCGACCCCGGGAATCTAACCCAGGCTCAGCAGTCACGTTGGCAACCGCAAGACCTACGGGCCAGCTTTTTGACTGATTCTATGCAGGTAGTAGGGTTCAAATTTGTATGAGATTTGAACTCACGACCTCTCACCGTTTCTCGTTTTTCTTTTGTTTTTTCCTTCTGCCAGCCTTGCTTGCCCATCCCGGAAGCCGACGCGCGAGTTTAGCAGGCAACACCGCGGGGCAGCCTTGTAGTACAATCGGTGCATCAGTGAAAGTCGCGCTTCCATGCGATGGTATTGTTTTTATATAATATACGCGGGTTATCGAACATTGTGCGCAAATGTAGAGGTGATGGAAGTGGCCTGTGCTTTTGAGCGTGGTTATGTGGGAAAGCTAAGTACCTAACCATATTTCCAAACAAGTCCTTTGATTTAGAACTTTACCGTAAGGATTTATTAAAAATATATTTATGTTAAAAATTGTAATTGATCACCATGGAAACGATTTTTCAATTAATATGGCATGACGTCAATTTCGATTCGTTTCTTGTAAGCGTCTTAACGAGTCCTGACATCAGCTGTTTTGTAACAAGTTGGCCACACTATTATCAACCACGGCAATTGTTGAAAGCCAGATTCGACTATCTGCGAATGACAATGACGAATCCTAGAGAAGTGATTCAACTGTTTTGGAACCTGTAACGAAATTGTTCATAATATTTAGAACGTAGTCAAAAACCAAAGTTTCCCCTTCCTTCCATATTAACCTGGATATAGATAGTAAGAAAAGCTAGTTTGACAGCCTGAAATGAAAACTAGAGAATGCAAAAACAACTAAACAACACACCACACATGATTATTATTGTGCGACTTATAAACATAAGTGGTGAAATGTGGGTTTACTATACATAGGTACATACCTCTGCCTAACCCTAAGGGGATTACAGGCGTGACGTTCTGTTTATAATATGACGAGTATTAAAAAGAGAGATTGTCCTCTCGAGTTTGTTTCAGTGTTTTTGGTCGGCAAGGATTATTATTATAAACCAATTTACTCTTTAGGCAGTCAATTGTGAAGAGAGAATAATAATTGTCATTGTATATAGGGTGGCATACATCGACGCGCAAACTGTAACCATGGATTCAGCACATGAGTTTAGACCCCATAGCGTCGAAATTTTTCGTCGGTTTGTTTTGACCGCGTAGGTATTGCATTTTTCTATGAAACAGAAGATTTTTTTTTTTGATAACTGACGAAAAATTTCTAGGGTCTGAACTCATGTGCTGAATTCATGGTTACAGTTTGCGCGTCGATGTCCCTGCCACCCTGTATATTTACTCAATAAATATAATTTATACTTTTGTGATCATTGAGATAACAAAAGCCTTTAGCCCCATCCAGTCCCCTAACTCCTTACCAACACGTCGGGCCCTGTAGCCCAGTGAACAATGGCTCATTATTTTTACGACGTATTGTTACACGAATACTCTTGTTAAGCCTGTCCGGTTATTGGGCGTAGCTTGACGTCATTGGCATGTCTTATATTCGGATTATCTTAGTATAAAAGGGATTATCGGTCAAGGATGTGTGGAGTGATTTATACAACATGTCCTGGAACTAACACCAACAGCACCAAACTCCCCAATAGGGTAATTTCTTGGGTAAAAAAATAATTATTATATTTAGTCCGTCAGTTAGATTATCGAAAAATAATGGACACGTATTTTTTCTTTTGTCAATCAAACAAAAAATGACAAAGATAAAGCGCGTCAAAATTTGGGAAGTGGGGGTCGTGACGTCACTTGCTTGCAAAAGTGTCGCAAACAAATGACGTCACGCGGAACTTTAACGGGCGATATCTTCGTCATTTTTTATATAATTGACAAAAGAAAAAATACGGGTTCAATATTTTTTGATAATCTAACTGAAGGACTAAATAGATTTTTTTAGGAAAATAGCCTATTAGAATTACATAATACATACACTGAATTTTTAGTATTCTGTGTAAAACATTATTATTTATTAAATTAGTTATACTAATGGCAGAGCAGTGGTGGCCCAGTGGTAAAGGTCCAGAACTTACGAGTCGTAGGTCGTGGGTTCGAACCCATGCAGGTGCTTTACTTTGTGTAAATTATTTCATCACCACTGCTCTCAAAACGTTAAAGAAAAACATCGTGAGGAAACAAGCATGTTCTAGTAGTACCTTGGTTGTGCCGTCTGTCAGCTTTTTTGCCAATAATATAAAGAAAGTCTCGTATTTCATGAACGTATTTCAGTGACATCTCCACAGCCTCCGTGGCGCAATGGCTAGCGCGTTCGGCTGTTAACCGAAAGGTTGGTGGTTCGAGCCCACCCGGGGGCGATCTTTTTGCACATGATCAGGATTCGAAAGTGACCGGCACAGGGTGAACTGACCGACCTGTGGGTTTGAATAGACCTAAGGTTAGTCATCACCGCTCTTGCATCTGCAAATGCGTTGCCATCTCAGAGATAAAGCTGAAATGTCTGAACGTACACAAGACCTACAATCTTTTGTACGTTTCTTGAGCGAGAAAATCGCTAGTTGGCTTAGTCGATTCGCATGAATTTACTCGCCTGAAACGTGCGAATCGTCACTTTTAAATATTGTTTTTTTTTTAAAGGAGTTGGGAATAGGATAGTAGACAGATGAACTTATTTTTTTTCGAAAGCTCAATATACGATAAAATAAAATGTTGAGGTTAGATCACCGATTCCCAGACTGCCCCTATTCCTAACGTTTATTGGATTATTATTAATCTCACTTGCATACATTACTCTGAATTAGTATCACATTGATAAATATTAGATTTCGAGCCATGCGGGCTGATATCCCATTAACTTATACCCCAGATTATAGTGATGTGATTTCGTGGGACATACACAGCATGTATCAATAAGCTGTGGTCATGTTTAAGGGTGTTGTACAAACCATCAAACTGAACCACTTTCTTCATGGGTCCCACGTCGTAATAAAACTTCAATACTTTCTCGACCCAAATGTATGGGACGGCTGTTTATTAATCTATATTCTATATTATATAAAAATCAATGACACTTTTCGTTGTAATTTTATAACTCAAGTCGGTAGGAGTAGTGTAGGAGTAGGGTAGGAGTAGGTAGGAGTAGTGTAGGAGTAGCGTAGGAGTAGGGTAGGAGTAGTGTAGGAGTAGGGTAGGAGTAGTGTAGGAGTAGGGTAGGAGTAGGGTAGGGTAGTGTAGGAGTAGGGTAGGAGTAGGGGTAGGAGTAGGGTAGGGGGTAGGACACCACGCGAACGAAGTAGCGCCGGGCAGCTAGAAATAATTTATATGGCAAAACAACGTTTGCCGAGTCAGCTAGTATAATATATAGTTTACAAAAAGACCCCTCACATAGACGTCAACTACGTTACCTACCTACCTTACCTGTAAGCTACCCGAAACTGTCAAATTTTCCCAATCAACTTTGAACCTAATACTTTAGCGATTAGGTTGAAAATCTATTAAAGAAATTTAACAGATTGTAATACCTTGATGTGCTGGCGTCTGTTCATTAAACTTAGTAACATTGCACAAAAAAAATTGCTGGGAACCAACTTTTATTTTTTGGAGAGAAAAGCTGTTTGCGGTAGAGTGCAATATAACACACGCAAAGCATTGTGCTTATGTGTGCATGCAACGGTACAGGGGTCGTGGGGGTATTTAAAGTTGTGTTATAACATTAAAAACTTGTTTTCGTTAAAAAAAAACGTCCGTACAAGTAGGAACTTTGACTTTGAATGTCTCCGCGTAACCAGCAGGTTCCCAGGTATGGTCTAGTACAAAAAAAATTACAAATGACGGGGAGTACAGTCACGAGCACCAATATGTCATTGTCAACACTTGGCAACTTTCAATTGCGATTTTTTCGTGAAATAACGAATGCAACGTAGAAATACGACACATTACATAAGCCTATAGGTTCGAAAATGCTATGTTCGTAACCACATAAAATTTCATTAAAAAATAAAGGAGTAAATCGGTTTTGAATAAAGGCGAGTGTATACATACTTTTGCTCGTGACTGTACAAGACTCTCGGTATCGCTAAGTGTATTTTTAGATGCACAGATAGATAGATATACCATTTATTTGGCGCACTCAAAAGACAGCACAACACAGAAGTACAGACGCCAGCAGGTCAAGCTACCCGAAACTGTCAAATTTTCCCAATCAACCTTGAACCTTAATACTTCACAGATAAAGTTGAAAATCTATTAAAGAAATTTGACAGATTGTAGTAGCTTGATATGCTGTCGTCTGTACATGAATACTTGTATAACATAAAAACAAGGTGCCGATATAAAAACAAAAAGAAAATCATAATATATCGAAGTAAAAGTGACACAGTGCGGTATGCGTCTCAAGGTTGCACCAAATTGGAGTCCAGCTCAGCATGTGTCAGACAAATATACCTGATGCTGATATTCTGCTGGATCCCTGCAGTGACAAACGGACGTTGAACAGAGTAGACGAGATAATTTGGTGTTGTGACAGTGGTATAAGACGGTGTGGTATTGACGGCACGGTTGGCGCAGTGGTTAAGCGATTGACTGCTGCGCTGCGTGTCGCAGGTTCGATTCCCGCACGGAACAAATATTTGTATGACCTACAATTAGTTGTTCCGGGTCTGGCTGTTTGTGTATGTGAGTCTAATGTCTGTAAACGCACCCACGACACAGGAGAAATTCCTAGTGTGGGGAAACGTTTTTATAAAAAAAAAAACAAAAAAAAAAATATGTAAGTACAGAGTGAAGTTTTGTAAGTAAGTATACCCGACACTTTAATTATAATTATATTCTATAGTAAAGTTTTGCATTGGGAAACATGTCATGACTGCGACAGGAAGAAAAACAGTCAACTATAAATTCAGTTAAAAAGATTACCCACGCATTATCTTTTGTCAACCCGTCCTATTAATTACTGGCTTAAATGAACGAAATTCGAATTAATTATATTACTAACTATAAATTTTATTAACCTTGCCTACTTAATTAGTATAATGAAGCCGCGACTATGGAGCTATTTGTAAAATATTAAACAGCATGGTATTATGTAAAATGATTAATTCCTCGAATTTGCGAAATTTTATTACCTACTTTATTTGTTAATTGGTAGGTATACTGAATACTCAATCAACTCAGCCTATCGCAGCCCACAGCTAGACATAGACCTCTCCGACTGCACCACAACACCCTGTCCTCCGCCTTCCGCATCCAGTCTGTCCCAGCCACCTTCTTTAGGTCGTCCGTCCATCTAGCTGCCTGCATCCTGCGTTTACACACACATTCACAGCGTGTTTGTACGCTTGGTTACAACAAGTAAAGCGCGTCGCTTCGTGAGATTAAAATATCGTATCTATAGCTACAACAGCCGCACGGCTCGATCGGTCAGGTTAAGCTACGCTTGCCGCGGTTGGTCCGTGGACGGTGACCATCTTCATATAACAAGACCCCTCCGTGCCTCGGAAAGCACGTTAAGCCGTTGGTCTCGGGTATAATTCGTGGATCTTTGACAGTCGTTACGGGTAGTCAGAAGCCCGAAAGTCTGACAACCAGTCATACCAAAGGGTATCGTATTACCCAGTAACTGGGTTGTGGAGGTCAGATAAGCAGTCGCTCCATGTAAAATACTGATATTCAGGTTAGACCGGGAGCCGATCCCAATATAGTTGGGAAAAGGCTAGGCAGATGATGATCGTCTCTCTAGTTCCACGTGGGCTGCATCAGCTCATTCTTCTCTTTATGGTAATTTTTTCTTGCAGCCTAAGTACGGCTGTAGGCAATTCTAACGATTCAAATATTTGGGAACAGTAGCCATTGAGGATCCCTTGTACGTATAGAGGCGGGTTCTTCAATAGGAAACCAGAGCGCTCACTACCCTATGCATAACATTTAAAAAAGCGGTCAAGTGCGAGTCGGACTCGCACACGGAGGGTTCCGTACCACTGTACAATATTTAACACGTCAATAAAAAAACAACTTTTGTAATAAAATAAAAAGATTTTTGCGTGGTTTATTTTTAGTCTTTGTTGTTATAGCGGTACACACTCTGTGAAAATTTCAAGTGTTTACCTATCTCGGTTTTAAAGATACAGTCCTGTAACAGAGGACGGACAGCGGAGCCTAGTAAAAGGGTCCCGTTCCCACCCTTTGGGTACGGAACCCTAAAAAAGATAGTATAGTAACAATACTTAAGAAATCTATTGTCCCCAAAGCTGCAGACTGCGTCCATTGAATTTACACAAAGGTCTTAAATACAGTGTGAAAGATTAATTTAATGACAAAAAATTAGGGTGGCAATGTGTGGTGGCTGCCTGAGATTATATGGAATCAAGTACTTTCGAGGCATACCCTAAATCAGAGAGGACTAAACGAATAATTGGTGGATTAATGCAGAAGTCTAGGCAATAATTCCCTTTCCTGGTTCATAGGATTAGTGATGTAAATAAGTACAGAAATAGTTTTAGTTATCCTACTAATATTATAAATGCGAAAGTTTGTATGGATGTATGGATGTTTGTTACTCTTTCACGCAAAAACTACTGAACGGATTTGGATGAAATTTGGCACACAGATGGTTTATAACCAGGATTAACATATAGGATACTTTTTATCCCGATATTCCCACGGGATCGAAACTTATGCGGGTGAAACCGCGGGGCGCAGCTAGTGTTAAATAATTTTGTGTGTAAACTATGTATAGGGTACAATGGGGTTGACGTATCCGTGTGGATAAAGACCCCTTAAAAATAAAGAAAAAAAAAAAAAAGTACTGTCGAATGTTAACTTGTAAAGAACAGACTTGGCAATGTTTTGGCATACATTGACAAGTTTGGTTGGGTGCATTAGGCTCCGAGAGTGGCAATATTCAAACTCGTAAATAATGAAAGAAAGAAAGAAATCATTTATTTGCTGATAATGCAGGTATACATATTAGTTGGAATATTTATGAAGTGTCCCGATACATTTTACCTTACGGCATGCAAGATATTAGTTTTGAATTAAATAGTACCTACTATAGATACAGATATCGATACGATTATTATTAGCCATAGTCAAATTTAATAGGTAGTTACAGATCAGACTAAAACAAAAAATAATAGTAATAACAATCAAAATAATCAATGAATTCAATATAAATCTCTCGCAAATCATACAATGAAGAATACATGTCATAAACACAAAAATAATAATATTGATAATAATAATATATGTCACTTTCAAAGAGCTTAATGTCAAAATAATCCGAACCATTAACGACAATGGCACGGAGGGGTCTTGGTATGTAAAGATGGTCACCCATCCAATTATACAAATATATAAAATAGGTTATTGCGAACTTCGTATCTAAAATACACAAAATGACTCTAAAGTTTATTTTAAATAAAAAAAATGAAATACATAAATATAAATAATAGAATAAAAATGTATTTTCTTTTTTTTTCTTTCTTTCTTTTAACTCATCATCGTCTGCCTAGTTTCCCAACTATGTTGGGGTCGGTTTCCAGTCTAACCAGATGCAGCTGAATACCAGTATTTTTCATGGAGCGACTGCCTATCTGACCTCCACAACCCAGTTACTGGGTAATACGATACACCTTGGTAAGACTGGTTGTCAGACTTTTGGGCTAAGTACTGACGACCCGTAACGACTGTCAAAGATCCACAATTGACAGCCGGGACCAACGGCTTAACGTGCTTTCCGAGGCACGGAGGGGTCTTGGTATGTAAAGATGGTCACCCATCCATGGACTAACCGCGGTAAGCGTAGCTTAACCTGATAGATCGACCCGTGCCGCTATTATTACTTAGCCACAAGCCCCTGCCACCCTGTATACCAATTAGTACATATTAGTATGAGTAGGGATTGGTGGCGCAGGCGATCTTGCGGACGGCGAGCAATGGGCAGCTCGCCGCCCGGTAAGGACCAGGCCCGGGTCGACGGCGCGTTGTGTTCCACGAGCGCCTCAAAGAGATGTCAGCACGAACTGACGGGGTCCGCTAGGGCCGATGCCGGCCAGGGCCGCGGGATGTTCGAAAGAGATACCGTGGCCCCTGGCACAGGCAACTGAAGGAACACGGGTGGGTTTTAGTCAGTAAAAGTCTGACACGCCCTTTCGCTCAGCCCAGAGCGGGAGAGGTCATTTGATGATTTCCCACCCAAAAAAAAAAGGTTCTTAATATTTTTACCTGTATACCTTGGACTGCAGTCAGTTTGCACCCGACTGTCTGGCGAACATTATTTTTGTTTAGCATAATGGCGTAAACTATTCTATAAAACTCAGTGTGCCTCGATGTTATTCGTAACGCCCGGATTCTATACCTGCGTCTGACAATATTGATCCTACTAATATATTATAAACGTGAAAGTTTGTATGGATGGATGGATGTTTGTTACTCTTTCACGCCAAAACTACTGAACAGATTTGGATGAAATTTGGCACACAGATAGTTTATAACCAGGATTATGTTACACTGATACTTGTTTACATGTATCGATTTGTAATCTACCCTCAAAACATTTATATAATCGACGTCTAATTTTTGTAATACCCCAACTTTTTGTTCTTTTTAAAGTATTTAGTTTTAATAGTGTCATGTAAGTGAATATTGTAATTCTTATGAGAATAGAATCATCATCTCATTACTACATGGAATACTTTTTATCCCGATATATCCACGGTCGAAACTTATGTGGGTTAAACCGCGGGGCGGAGCTAGTAATAAGAGCGTTGACAACGTACGGCATTTCATACAAACTTTCAAGTCCTTGTTTTTCGAAATGCATGAACCGATTTTAATGAAACTTCCTACTTTTAAGCAGAATACATAGGTCTAAAAAGTTAGTTAAGAACATTTTCGAAATGTCTTATTTAAAAAAAGATAATTGGAAATCTCTGTTTCTGTGGAAAATTTAAAATCGGTCTAATTTAGCTGTAACACTATTTTTCAAAAATGTTCTCAATTAACTTTTTAGATCTATATAATATCCTGCTTATGCTCTGTCTGTAAATTCGAAAGTGACTCTGTCTGTATCTATGCCTGTTCATATGTGTATCTATAATATCTGTTTGTAGGTCCCTCTGTATTAACATAAAGATACCTTTTGACACTTAACCACTGAACATATTTTGATAAAATTCAGCAAGGAGACCGATGGTATCCTGAGGTTGGACGTAGCCTATGTCCGACTGTAATTCTGGCACACCTTGGGCAGCCACCCAGAATGGCATGCCCTGTTCTATAAAACTCAATGTGCCTCGATGGGTTCTGTACCTGCGTTCAAAATTGATTTATGACAGTAGTGTCGTCACATAGTATTGTTACAAAATTGTTTGTGTCTGTAGAACTTTTGAGGCGTTCTTTTATTAATTTTATACAATCGATTTCGAAGACATGTGACATCTGCCAACCCACACTGGGCCCGCGTTATGGCCCACCGAGAAAACTCCTGTGTCCCAGCAGTGGGAACATTATAGGCTGATTTAACAATCGATTTCTGACGGGGAATTTGAAAGATCTTCTTATATCTTGTTCATCATAAGTCTTAATGTCATTTATTTCAAAAAAAATACATTGTGTTGAAATTTTACTAGAGATAAGATGTCATTTAATAAACTATAGGAGTAATACTTGTACAATAACAAAAACTGGATTGAGGTCAAGAGTGAGCCCATTGTCAATTAAAAAAAAAAAAAAAACAATATTAAGCCTAAAAAAAAAAAAAATTCTCAAAGAGATGTCAGCAGAGGACGGGGCCCCACAGGGCCGAAGCCTGCCGGGGCGGCGGGATTTTCCGAAAGGTTAACCGCTGACCTGGAACAGAAAGGGCTAAGGACGGAACACGGGTGGGTTTTAGTCAGTAAAAGTCTGACACTCCCTTCCGCTCCACCCAGAGCGGGAGGGGTCATTTGATGATTTCCCATCCACAAAAAAAAAAAAAAAAAAGCCTAAAAAATTCAAAATAATACTAGTAGTCAACCATGTCATTTAAAATTAATTCCAATCAATAAATTAATATCCAGAACGATAATACTACGACTGTCGCTTATCATCTAGGTACTCATCGACACTGTAATGTCAACTCATCCCGCGGGATAAGTTCGAGCGGGCTCAGTTGACTAAAGGGCCAATAGCCCTTCCTCAATAAATATGTCTTCAATTTGTTTTTAAATAAGTTTGCGCTATTTATGCTTTTAAATTCTACGGGAAGCTTGTTATATAGAAATGCTGAATAGAAATAGAAATAATCAGTAGAAGCCGACGGACTCATCATCATCTGCCTAGCCTTTTCTACACTACTGGTCTAACTGGTCCAGTAGAAAACCAGCGTCAGGCACTAGTTGTCTGGCATTTTTGCCGAACTGGGCCTTTTTGGCGCAGCCGTGAGGCACACTTTCCTGCTAATTTCTCACATCGGACTTCACACTTTTTAACACTTTTACACTCACTCACTCACACACTCACACTCACTCTCACTCTTTTTTCACTTTTTATTTTTTTTTTATTTAATCTTTTTTTTTTTTTTTTTATTGTTTGTTTTATCTGATGTATGTATCTGGTGTATTGTGTGTCTTTTAGTTTGTGCCAAATAAATGCATTTTCTTTCTTTCTTTCACTATGTTGGACGTCGGCTTCCAATCTAACAGCGTGCAGCTTAATGCCAGTATTTTACATGTAGCGACTGCCTATCTGACCTCCACAGCCCAGTAACTGGATAACACGATACCTCTTGTTAAGACCGGTTGTCAAACGCGAGTTTCTGACGACCCGTAACGATGATCGACTGTGAAAGATCTATGAATGACAGCCGGGACCCCGAAGCACGGAGGGGTCTCGGTACGTTAAGATGATCACCCATCCACGGAGTGACTTTGGCAAGCGTTGCTTACATAAAAAAGGTAAATTCAGTGATTTGGCAAACTACAGACCCATAACGATATTGCCTGCCATAAATAAAATAGTTGAAAAATTTATATGCGACCAAATACACACTTTTTATCGGGACAATGACATAATTTCCAAATCACAGTATGGCTTCCAAAGTAAGAAATCTACAGCTCAGCTACTTTCCAATTTTACTGATGAAGTTAACAACTACCTAGATGACAAGCAGCATGTAATACTCATATTCATTGACTTCAGCAAGGCCTTTGACACACTCAGGCACAATACACTATTAAAAACACTCGAAAACTCGGGTATAAGAGGGAAACTTCTCGACTGGTGCAAAGAATACCTTCGTAGCCGAAGTTACCGCGTCAAAGTTGGTCCTAGTCTTAGCAGACCTGTAAACGTGACGAAAGGCACAGCCCAAGGTTCAGTGTCTGGTCCACTCCACTATCTGGCATACGTCAATGACCTAGAAAATATTATAACATCCTGTTCCCGTTATCAATACGCTGATGACACCTGTATACTATCTGCTAACTTAAACCTCAACTTGGCTGTAGAATGTTTGCAAAAAGATTTTACTTCTATGGCTAAGTGGGCTCATGATATGGGACTTGTTCTGAATCCACAAAAAACTAAAGTTATACACGTACATTCAAGTTACATAAGTACCTCTCATCCCTTTCAAATCATAGCGCATAGTCATGATTGTCTGCATACAAACGTGCCAGACTGCCACTGCTCGCCTATAGAGCAAGTCCCGTATCATACCTATTTGGGATTAATAATTGATAACCGATTCAACTGGAGTTACCAAGTGGAATCGGTTTGCGGCAGGTTGCGTGCGATACTTACCAAATTTTCCATTATAAAGCGCAATATACCGTACAGAACCCTCCTTCAAATGTACACAGCTCTTGCTGAATCGATAATATCCTATGGACTCACCAGTTATGGCCGCACATTTAAAACTCACCTAAATAAAATACATAATTTGCAAACACGCTTGTTGAAACTTGTAGTACCAAACTATGTCAAAAAGAAATACCTAGACAATTACACAGGGTTATTTAAGCACTGCAAAGTATTACCTGTTCTAGCGCGTGCCGAGTATATGTTCCTCATAGAACATTTTGATAACAGTGATATCCAAATTCCAGTTAAATATGACGTGAATACACGACAAGCCAAATCAAAATCATTTCAAGTGCCACGCAAAAATAACTTTTATGGCAGGCGTACCGCTTCCTTCACAATACCCAATTTACTAAACCAGATACCTGTAGACATTAGAGAATCAATGAATAGTAAAAACATAAAGCGTAAGCTAAAAGAACATTACATTAATTCGATTATAACTTAGCTGTTAATAGCGCGTTGATCAAATCTCAGGCCATGGCATGCTAAGACAGACCCCAGAGGTCTAATTGTGTGCTTTGTTTAAGTTATGGAACTTGTAATTTTTTTAAATAAATAAAAAAAAAAAAAAAAAAAAATATATGTCTAATGCCGTCATGATCCCACAAATCCCTCTTCCTACTAATATTATAAACGTGAAATTTTGTATGGATGGATGGATGTATGTTTGTTACTGTTTCACGCTAAAACTACTGAACGGATTTGGATGAAATTTGGCACACAGATGGTTTATAACCAGGATTAACACATAGGATACTTTTTATCCCGATATTCCCACAGGAACTAAACTTATGCGGGAGAAACCGCGAGGCGCAGCTAGGAAGCTATACGTAAAGCATCCATGTCTCGTAGGGTCATGCAAAAAATCGCCTATTGTATCACAGGCGCCGTGGCTTAGTTGGTTAAAGCGCCTGTCTAGTAAACAGGAGATCGTGAGTTCGAATCTCGCCGGGGCCTTGGTGTACTTTTTGCATTATGTAGGCTGATGGGCCCTTATTTATTTCTTAGCTAAATAGGTGCTAAAGGTCTGTACTAGAATTACATGGGCATATTTTCCGCTTCAAACTGGAATACTGACTGCAAAGTTGCTTCGCGGGTAAAATATACTGTTTATAGGACGAGCTATTTAATAAAGGCTAACATTTATAAAAAAGACTAGGTTCTGGATGAAGTTTTGCTCGCGTGGATGTCGGAAATTATCCCACGGGAATGTGCTACCAGGACAAAAAGTAGCCAATGTAACTCCTTATAACATCAGCTATCTGCCAGTGAAAGTGTCCAGCAATTTCGGAGAGGTGTTCTGCCCAGCCTTTTCCCAACTACTTTTCCTATGTCGAAGTCGGCTCCCAATCTAACCAGATGCAGCTGAGTACTAGTGTTCTACATGCAGCGACTACCTATCTGACCTCCACAAACCAGTTACTAGGTAATATGAAACCCCTTGGAAAACTGGCTGTCAGATTTCTGACGACACGTAACGACTGTCAAAGATCCATGAATGACAGGCGCGACCAATGGCTTAACATGCTTCCCGAGACACGGAGGGGTCTTGGTATGTAAATATGGTCACCCAGCCACGGATCGACCGCGGCAAGCGTAGGTTAACCTGATCGATCAAGCCGTGCAGCTGTTATTTACTTAGTTAAAAGCCCCTCCGAGACATATTTATACCATTATTCTATTGATGACGTAGGTACCTATCGTATTAATTTATCTGAACAAATAAAACAATAATTCAACGACAAATTTTAACAAAAAAAAACATTACTATCCTTTCGGGGCAGTCGGGTAAAAATAAGTATATACCTAACGCATAAGTAAAAGCGTCCATCTTTTGTTAAAACAAGCTAACAGTCATCGCTCCATACAAAAACTTCTTGGTAGAAACACACCTTGAAACATACGACAACATTTAAAAATACAACATCCATTGCTTGTTTTGAATCACAAAACTAACCTTAATCCTAACAAAAACAGAAATAGTAGTCAAACAAAATGGTGTCAACGTAAATTTTCAAATTTCGGAATAAAGCACGCAAAATCGTGTGTCGGAAATCGTGACTGTTCGAAGTTTAAAATGCTACGTCATGAAGACTAGTGATGACATGAACCGAAGATTACACGAGATGTTTACTTAGAAAATGATTCATGGTTCTATTCGATTAATCGTTTTAATATTTTTGGAGAAATTGGGATTAATAGGTGTCAATATTTAGAGGGGCCCGTGGCTTAGTAATAACAGCAGTCGATCGATCAGGTTAAGCTAAGCTAATATTTGATCCTCTTTGAACTTTTCTGCCTTTTCTTACTGTTTGTCGCAGTATCTAAGCAGCAGTGCGATTCTATAACCATCTCACCGTGAAAACTTTGGTGAAGTGAGCGTGGAGTGAACTGTCACTCCAAATAATGCTAGGAATTGATACTATTGACAGCTCACTCTAAGCTCACTTCACCTAACTAGTCGCAGTCACTAAGTACCTTGCCCACCTACTACCTACGTAAGCAGTAACCACGGTAGATAACATACACTGCATTGAGCATCTTATCGAATTCCCCTATTTCACCTCCCTTACAAAATAAAGCCAAGCCAAAAACACCCTTCCAAACCATTACCAGTGCTCAATAACTTATAGAACAACAAAAATATGGCATCGTAAACGCTTTTCAATGGCTAAAGGTCGATATTCGCGTTAATTACGGCGTATTTCTTATCTGTTCGCCATTGATACTCCATTAGTGCCGAGACATTTAACACAAATGAACGCTAAAGTGAACGCGCCTAAAATACGCAAATTCACGAACACAGAACGGCGCGCGAATTTGTGTTCGACGTTTGAATTTTTAAAATGGCCGCTCTACGATGACATTTGGAAAATATTTTATTGATGGGTGGCCGTTAATTGATGTCAGGATTTGTTATGTATTGATTTAGATATGTCTGTTTAAATTGATGCTGTTATGTGTGAACTAAATGCTTGATTTGTGTGCCCACTGACCATTATTATCAATGTTTTTTTCAATGGAACGTATGGGATAAGTAATAACAGCCGCACTAGATCGATTAGGTAAAGCTAGGCTTGCAGCGGTTGATCCGTGGATGGGTGACCATCTGTTCATACCAAGACCTCTCCGTGCCTCACAAACATAGTTGGTAAAAGGCTAGGCGACGTATACGTCGTCTGAAAAAAATAGATTTACGAGGAAGATGCGAAAAGCTCTAGTTTTGTGGTCATAAAAAAGTATGCTTTTATTTAGATTTTTTCTTCTTGTACGAGATTGGCACCACTCCAAAGATACATTTTTCATTTGAATAGTTACATAGTTAGGTATGACAAAGCCTGTGGTCTAGTCTGCCTTGGCCTAGTGGTAGCAAGCGCTACTACTGAGTATGAGGGTCTGGGATTAATTCCCAAGTCAGTCAGTGTTGTTAGTTTTTCCATCAGGATTTTGTGCCGGTTGATGGCAAAAGCCTCGACTCCTACTACAGGGGTGTACTATTATACACCTCTGTCTAACCCTTCGGTGAAAACAGGCGTGATATGATGACTGAGCCAGTACCATCAATTTATTTCACGTTCCCAGCAAAAGTATACCTTTACAAAGTTTTTAAGTAAGTAATTGGTTCCAATAACAGTTTAATTCCATTAGTAATTACTAATTATTATCAATCCCAACCGTGCTATCAGATATTTTCCCACTAAACGTTAATACATGAATCGAACACACATTTAAATTAAACGGTCAATCTGAAATACTACGAACTGGCCGCAAACAAAACTCAAATCGTTCAAATCGAACAATAAAAATTCAAATTGTTCCATAAAACAGTAGTCTATAATAATGTCAACAACTTTTATTTCTTTTCACAATAAAATATAAGATATTAAAAAACGGAACGGAATCTCAAAATATCAGCTAATCTGCATAAATAGTTTAAGGCGCGTTCATATTGGTATATTGTGAACTTTTTTACTTACCTACGGTAATGTGTATATCTACTATACCCTGTCCATTAGGTTAACCGTTTATTGACAGCTGTCTTAGAATGTACACTCGGCTACACATCAAGCTATGCATTTCCAGCTTTAGCTGACCTCGCACTGTATAGGTTTTTCGTACAATCAGTAGTCAGCTTATACTGGTTTTGTATAGCTTAATCTGTAGCCGTGCGTACATATTCCACATCACGTAAAAGTTAACTTTAAAATGCGTATTATAATAAATATATAAACTGCCATAACTTATTGAATTATCTTATTTATGGTTTCTTACAGGCATTATAATATCGTAAGTGTATCCATCAATGTATCGTGTTTTGCTGCAATCACTAGTTCCATCTGTCAAAAAATGGTTTACTTAATGGACAGGGTATAGGGGTATTGAAGATTTTTATATGGAGACAGGCATACCTACTGTCGCGCCATTTTGTTGTATGTATCAAAGTTAATATGGATGTCACGTGATCAACTTTGAACGTTAATATCTTGGAAACGTGACGCTTTACGGGGTTTGGTCCCATAATATTTTTGTTTGCGTTAATGCCAGCGATCTATTTATATAAAAAAAAAACTAAATATAGCTTAAATGATTGGCCACCATTTTGACAAAAAAAAAAAAAAAAAATTTGTTAAAAATGGCGCGACAGTTTGTATGCCACGGATCTTAAAAGCCCTGTATTTATTTATTAATACAAAGCAGTTATTTACGAACAGCTACTGCGGGGTAATTTCGTAATACACTGCCAGTAGAAATGGCTTTCATTTTGACAGTTCAACAACATTCATTGCGTTATTTACGTTGTTGAGCAGACACATTTTTCGAACATATGAAGCAATGGATTAGCAATATCTTTCAAAATTATTCAAATTGTGACGCAATTGGGTGCTCTTGTTGGACTGTGTTCACAGGTAGAAGTAGAGAGTACTGCGAGAATAAGGTAATATTTTGGTTTCCTGAAATCACTTTTTTCGCTTGCAGAAAAACTTGCTAATTTATTTGTGGCATATTTCATTTACGCTGCCTTTGTCAACATTTTATAGTTTTTCCGAATCTTTGTAGCTGGAAAATCTCACGTAGGTACCTAGTACTTACTGACTGCAATATCATCATCTGCCTAGCGTTTTCCCAACTATGTTGGGGTTGGCTTCCAGTCTAACCAGAGTCGGACCAGCTGAATACTAGTATTTTAGATGAAGCGACTACCTATCTGACCTCCACGACCCAGTTACTGGGTAATTACGATACCCCTTTGTAAGACTGGTTGTCAGAATTTCGGGGTTCTGACTACCCGTAACGACTGTCAAAGATCCACGAATGACAGCCGGGACCAACGGCTTAACTTATTTTACCAGGCACCCCTTCGTGCCTTCGTTTCGGTATGTAAAGATGGTCACCCATCCACAGACCAACCGCGGCAATCGTATCTTTTGACCTGATCGAACGACCTGTGTGGTTGTTATTATTTAGCCATGGCCCCTCCTAGTACCTTCTGATTGAAGTATAAAAACGCTAATTCCATTAATATCCATAATATTATTCCATAAAACATTTTGTTCGAATAAATCTGCCAATACAAAAATCCGTTTAACATACACAATGTGACCGAGCCTCAATAAATTCAGCTTAGTCCGATAATCATTAAAAAGTTAGCATATTAAAAAATTGATACGTTCCTAATTCGAGATCATTTGGAACGTTCAAATAAATTCGACGCCCGCTGGCTAAACGCACGTTACAATAAACGGAATGCGAATTCGAAATTCGAAAAATTGTTCATTGTGTTTTGTTTCTTTTTTTTTGCGTTTAGGTTAAGTTTTGTGTGTCATTTTAAGTTTGGAACGAATTATTTTGATTCGATTTATTTTGACGGTTTGTTTTTTTTGTTTCGATATGCACGGTTAGGTATTTTCTTATGTAAATACATCACATTAGGTGAATAGTATTTTGATATCTATTAGTAGGTAGTTAGTGTGAGCTTGTCCTATTTGCATTTAATTGAGGTCGATGAGCAGTCATGGTGGCCAGTGGTAACCGCCACTAACGCGACTTACGAGTTGCAGGTCGTAGGTTCGAACCTAGTCAGGGGCTTTACTTTGTGTAAATTATTTCATCACCACTGCTCTCAAAACGGTGAAGGAAAACATCGTGAGGAAACCGGCATGTCCTAGAACCAAATTCGAAGACGTGACATCTACCAACCCGCCCTGGGCTCGCGTGGTGGATTGCGGCCCGCTCTCTCTCACCGAGAGGAGGCCTGTGTTCCAGCAGTGGGAACATTATGTCACATGTCCCAGCAGGCTGATTATGTAAGGTTGATGACCTTAATTAACGGTAGAACTAGTACAAGGTGGTTCCACTATTTCAAACAATAAGTACTTAAGTACTTAGGTAGTTAGTGTTGGTTTACTTCGGATTCATTTATGATAACTTTCGATCTAGAGTCACTTATAAATGGTTTTCGGTAAAACTTTTAACTCCACTTACGCACGTTTATAAGCCTTCGTACTCACGGACGTAAAGGTTTCGCGGCGGGATTTAATCGCGCACTGGACTTTTAAATCTCGGTGTTGAGCCGAGCGTTGAGAATCTAACAGAGCGCATCCCAGCGCATCAAAAAAATAACACTTCGATTTTGAACTGTCGGCGCTAAGCAAGTGCGTTGAAAATCCAGTACGCGAAAAAAATCGCCGCGGGAAAAACGCGCGGCTTGACATTTTCTTGCTTCGGATTAATTTATGACAACTATCGATAAATAGTATTCTATATAACTTTGAAATCCACTATTTATAATCACAATCATAATCACAAAGTCATTTATTCAAAATCAGCAGTTTTCGAACGTTCAAAATACAAAAGAAAGTCCCCCAAAATGCCCGCACCACTTTGCTTTCTGCTTCCGCTGAGTAGAAAAAGTGGCGCAACAAACTCCTCAGCAGAAAACTGCGAAATTCAAGAAACTAGGAAGTACCGAGGATGAATGTGTTTGTTGCTTGTGCGTGCCTAAAAGTCTAGTTGGCACAAGCAACTCCCACAATAATCCTACTTTTTTCACCATACAAACTTTAAACCTTGCTCCCTCATTTGCCACCTAAACGCAACTACCTACTTAATAAATTCTTGAATCGAAACATGTTTGGGGCAGCATTTTTTTATTATGTCCTATCAGCGTCCATTACCGCTTATTATGTTTAGTTCGGTGTGTGGTATCCCTTGGTTCGATATCCCGCTGTTACAAAGATTTTTTATTCCGGCCGCTGACTGGCCAGGTAGAATAATGCGTTCGAAATTCAAAGTTAAGTCATGTCAGTTGAAAAAAAAAATGTGATGATTTAATAAAATGTGGGCTGTTTAAGTGTAATGTTCTTTTTATACATGAGTTTTACTTATTAGTCATTGTGAATTATGAAGGAGGTTTGTTATTATTAAAATAAATGTTGGAATGAGAAGGTAATCCTTCGATCATTGCTAAAGGTTAGTTAACCCTCTACCGCATACAAACCCATAAATGGTTCACCAGCTTTAGAATTTTTTTTTCACGTAATAATACATAAACAACAAGTAAACGCATCGTTTACATTATGATTAATATGTTGGCAATACGAAAATATTATTTGTTTTCTATGGTCTAGCCTCAATTTTTTTATAATCTCACTTTTATAAGCGCCGGTGTGAAATTCAACACAGTGTCTGTAAATTCATTTTTCAAAAAAGTTTTTCTACACGAAACAGGTAAGTTTGCTTGATAAAAAAATTAAAATATAGTGCTATTATTGTTCTATTTTAATAATGTTTAATTTTTTTGTTACTTTTTTGCGTATTTCTATCATATTGGGGGGCTTTTTCTATGAAACCATATATGGTTTCACATGCATTCTAACGTAACTTAACCGGTGTTCTGCGAAACCAAATATGGTTTCGTATGCAATTTCAGTTTTTTGTGTGATAGGTATGGCTTTGTTTTTCCTTGGTTGCAGAATGGATCCCGCTCGCTTTTATGGCTCTAGTAGGCATGTAAATCTTATACCTGGTGATGGCATGCTAAGTGACGATGACTCTGCTTCTGATTCTGACAGTGTGTGTGACATGTCCCTCCTAGACAATTTCAACGTCACAGAAGATCTGTTGTTATCAGCAGTTGAGGTATATAACCGGGCACATGGGGGGCGTCGATTTACTGGACTCTATGCTGGGTCTGTATAGACCATTTGTCTATATTCACTTGATATCCAAAAATGGTATAAACAAATATTTTTTCCTATGGTGGATATGAATATTGTGAATGCTTGGATTCTTTGGCGCAGAAACAATCCAGATAATTACATGCCGCTATTCGATTTCAAACAAGCCGTTTCAGAGCACTTACGCAAATCTGGTAAAGCTGTAAGTGCTCTAAAAAGAGGACGTTCTGTAAATCAAAGTAGAGATGGAACACCTATAAGTTTTTCTAGCCTCGTAAGTCCTGCTCCTTCTAATCCAGGAACACCAACTTGTCCTAAGAAGTTTTTTTTTTATCTATCTATCTAAGAAAATGAGGAAAGTTCCTGCCAGACATCAATATTTACCATTGAACTCCATAAGAACCGACAAAATCGACCATGAAAAACCGACAAAAATGACAATTTTGGGGTAACAAAACTTTCACGAAGTGTAGAAAGTGTATGGTTTTTCTATGTTATAACGACAAACAAAACTGTTTATCGTCATTTCATGATTGAAAACATGAAATGTCGAAAAGCTCTGTACTAAATACAGAGCTCTAGTTATTTATTTTATTTCATACGAACCCATATTTGTCCGTCGTAATTTTGATTTAAGTTTGTTTAGCCGCATACGAGCCCATATATGACCTTAACTTTTTTTTCAGTAACTGTAAGTGTTTTTTTTTAAATTTCGTTTTTGTGATTAATCTTATCCCTAAATAAAGCCTCAATGACCATCAAATATTTTTTTATTCATTTCTTTCATAATTCATGCAGTAGAGGGTTAAGAATTCCGTTACAAGCTAAAATACAGTACTTAAGCGAAATTAATTTTCGAGCAAATTGGTAGGTACTCTACGTCAATTTGCCGTAATATAGACATTCCGTACAACTGTCAAAGAATGACAGTTGTTATTTAAATATACGGATACTTTAAGTTGGTAGTAAATCTGCCTAACAGTTCATTTCCCTGACTCACTCCCTGACAACTATACATGGCGGTGGAGCTCCCTCCACCGCGTACCAGCCATGTAAAGGAAATTAATAATAATATAATAAAATGTTTATTTCATCTCCACAAATTACATCAAGTTATACATACAACAGCTGACAGGAAAACTTTACAAGAAATTTTTAATTTGTGGGAGATCTGGAGTCTAAGCTAATCCGAGGCTTGTGCTATAGATCTCCAGGCCCCCATTTCTTAATATTGTATAGATTGTCAACATGTGAGAAGTGAACGCTAGTGTAGTGAATGAGTCAACGGGAACATGTTTTAGTGTATAATAATGATATCTTTGTGGGAGTGAGGTGGGGTGTGTTGGGGTGTGTGGGGGTGTGTGTATGTATGTGAATGTGTGTGTGTGTGTGAATAAACACTAAATACTCTGAAATAAGAGTAGTATCTAAGCATACCAAGCATCTTCAGGACCATCAAGGTAGGAGGAAATTTACTCTCTGTATGATAAGATAATTTTGTGGAAAAATAACCTATTAATTTACTGGATATAACCTATTTATGTATTTGTGTACCTAGTTTTTAATAGTTAATGTTTTTTTTATCATTGTTCCTCTCAACCAAAGCACCTGCCACCTAATATCTTCACCACCCTTGGTTGACTGGTAGAGAATGCCTTAGTCCGCCTTTGTACGTACAATTTTTGCGTGCGAGAAGTTGAAATAAATAAATAAATATCTTTGATAAACTAGATAGGTCAAGTCGCGGAACTTTTGTTTATAAAATTGACTGAAAACAAATGTCATTTCTGACATTTATATAAAATGGCTATAACACAGCTAATTGGCGTAGTGTGTCAATTTTATAAGCAATTAATCTCCCTGTCTTTACCTACTGACCCTTAGTTAAACAAGTTTAAAAACACAAAAAATAAAACCTAAACTTGAAGTAAATTCACATCATAGACTTTTAAACCCAACTATGTGGTACTGGACACCAGTCGAACCAGATATGCCTGAATACACTTGAACTATGCCCATCTTTTTAAAAGGTAAAAACTCGATCAGTAGAACATCCTGCACTACGTATGCGTGAACTTTTTATTTGTGTGGGAATTAAAACAATTTTAGTACCATTAAAAGTATTTAAAACATTCCTTTTTAGAATTAAGTGTCGTATGTAGGTACAGGCAGAGCACGCCAGCCCAGTGGTAAACGGCTGCGACTTACGAGGTGTAGGTCGTAGGTTCGAAACCAGTCAGGTGCTTTACTTTGTGTAAATTATTTCGTCACCACTGCTCTCCAATGTCTTATATAATGTCTTTAATGTCCTAGAACCAAAAATTCGAAGACATTGTGACATCCATCAACCGGCACTGGGCCCGCGTGGTGGATTACGGCCCACTCTCTCTCACAGAGAGGAGGCCTGTGTCCCAGCAGTGGGAACATTATAGACTGATTATGCTATACAAACTCACAAATTTTACCTCTTTATAATAATACTAGCTGACCCGGCAAACGTTGTTTTGCCATAGGTATACATTATTTCTAGGAAATATATATTATTTTGTATGAAAAATAGATGTTGACCGATTCTCAGACCTACCCGATATGCACACAAAATTTCATACAAATCGGTCCAGCCGTTTCCAGTTTGGTAACAAACATTGCGACACGATAATTTTATTTATTAGTAGTAATTCGTGATCTCCATTCATAAAATTTTTGGACGCCACTGTATATTAAATATATTAAAATTACTATAAATTTACTATAAAATAAAAATAGACATTTAAATAAAAAAAAATCATTTCAAAATTTAAAAAAAAAATACATTTATAAATTACAATAAAACAAAAACTAATAAAAAATAACATGAAAAAAAAAATTACATTTACTTACATTAAATTATTAAAAAAAAAATGATGAATGATTATGATGATGAAGTGTCTCGTTGGTTTAGTGTTCGCAAGCGTTACTGCTGAGCAAGAGATGCTGAGATTACCAGGTCGGGCAATCGGGCAGATTACCAGGTGTTTTATTGGGTTTTTCGGTTGATGGCAACATGCACGCCCCTCTATTATTTGGTACTTAAACATAACTGGTGAAATGTAGAGGTGTATGAAAAACGACGTAGACACGACTCAGCTTAACCACTCGGGGCCAATATAAGCGTGATGTTATGTTTGCAATCAAACACCTACTGAATTCGTGTCATATCCACCAAAAATGTAAACAAATATGAGTTTATGGAAAAATAACTTTAATTCCTACACAATATAGTTCAGTTTACACTACAACTTCAAACGTTTTTATAACTTTTTCAATACTGCTACTCACTCTGAAATCAACTTAATTTATATTAAAACAAAGTTGATATTTGTTTAACTTGAAATAACGTCAATTTGAAACCTAAATAAAATTTGAATTTACAATCACTTACACAAAAAAACAAAAGACGCATGTAACATGTATGCATGCATGAGCATGTAACGCCCGGAGGCCAGAGCTAGCTCACGATTAAAACAATAGATGTCAGTTGCAGTCCATGTACTATTAATTATTAAGTGTCGCAATGAGAAAGGAAGGTCATAATACTACTCGTAATTATTAATAGTATGGTCTCTGTGGGTCTATTAATCTGTGGGGGTTATTATTAGGTTAGAATGAAAAACACGAGTTGAAATAATGACGAGCATTTTTTAATATACAGTGGCATCCAAAAGTTTTATGAATCACGAATATTAGTAAGTAGTGTAGGAACTCAACCTTAACTCAGAAATGAAACAACGATTGTATAGATATTCTTCTAGATAATTTTCACAACCAAAAATAGTAACGCTCTGTTCGACCGTTCAAATCTCAATTCCCTCCAAAACGTGCAAAAGTCAAAAACTGTCACACTTTCAAATAATGGTGGCAAAGGTCTGCACTTTTAACAGCCTAACATCATCGTCTGCCTAGCCTTTTCCCAACTATGTTGGGGTCGGCTTCCAGTCTAACCGGATGCAGCTGAATACCAGTATTTTACATGAAGCGACTGCCTATCTGACCTCCACAACCCAATTGCTGGGTAATACGATACCCCTTGGTAAGACTGGTTGTCAGACTTTCGGGCTACTGACGAACCGTAACGACTGTCAAAGATCCACGAATGACAGCCGGGACCAACGGCTTAACGTGCTTTTCGAGGCACGGAGGGGTCTTGGTATGTGAAAATGGTCACCCATCCACGGACCAACCACAGCAAGCTTAGCTTAACTTGATTGATCGACCCGTGCGGCTGTTATTACTTAGCCACAAGCCCCTTTTAACAGCCTAACAATATTCATTAAATTACTCGATCACTACTTTTGTGACGGGTATCTGTCAATGTTCCCAGATGACAAATACAAGATGGTTTACGTGCTTATGACAGCTGACAGATACTTGTCACTGGTACAAATAATAACAATTCTATAACCTAAATCGTGAATATAATAATGATAATCTTACACAAAGATTATAATAACTACTAGCTGACCCGGCAAACGTTGTTTTACCATATATAAATTATTTCTAGCTGCCCGGCGCTACTTCGTTCGCGTGGTGTTAGGACACCCCGCGAACGTTAAGCCCCCTACCCTACTCCTACCCTACTCCTACACTACTCCTACCCTACTCCTACCCTACCCCCTACCCTACTCCTACCCTACTCCTAAATTACTCCTACCCTACTCCTACCCTACTCCTACCCTAATCTTACCCTACACCTACCCTACACCTACACTACTCCTTTTTCCATATTTTCTGGCCGTTTAAACCTTCCCTGGACTACGACAAACATTTCAAAACCAAATAAAATTACAACGAAAAGTGGCATTGATTTTTATTAAATTATAAAGAAAGTCTCACAGTAGGTATTCCATAGGTACTTAATATTATAAAGAGGTAAAATTAGTGAGTTTGTATAGCATAATCACCCGATAATGTTCCCACTGCTGGGACACAGGGAGAGGGGCTTGTGGCTAAGTAATAACAGCCGCACGGGTCGATCTATCAGGTTAAGCTATGCTTGCCGCGGTTGGTCCGTGGATGGGTGACCATTTTCACATAACGAGTCCCCTCCGTGCCTCGGAAAGCACGTTAAGCCGTTGGTCCCGGCTGTCATTCGTGGATCTTTGACAGTCGTTACGGGTCGTCAGTAGCCCGAAAGTCTGACAACCAGTCTTACCAAGGGGTATCGTATTACCCAGTAACTGGGTTGTGGAGGTCAGATAGGCAGTCGCTTCATGTAAAATACTGGTATTCAGCTGCATCCGGTTAGACTGGAAGCCGACCCCAACATAGTTGGGAAAAGGCTAGGCAGATGATGCTGGGACACAGGCCTCATGTTCGAGAGGCCATATTCCACCACGTAGGAGGACGGCCATATTGTACTAAAAAAGCAGCAGTGGCGGCCCAACTTACTAATATTCGTGATCTCCATTCATAAAATCTACAATAATCAACAGAAACCTCGACGCAACAACAACCCGTATGTTTCTTCATACCATCAAGCGATTGACCAGTCAATAATGAGCAATGGCCGAATGACTGACCGAATGAGTAATGAACTATACTCGACCTAGTTCCATGTCATTGGTCATCCCTAAAGAGCATACTTATGATAGGAAGGTCAGGAATAAAAGAACATAGTGTCCTTATTATTTTAGATTAAATATTACAAAAAAAATGTAACCTAGCATTAGCCTCAAACGCAAACTCAAATCATTTATGTCAATTAAACCATTCACAGGTACTTTTGAATTGTCAAAATTAAATAGTCAGTCAGTTAGTCAGAAAGTTGAAGCTAGTCGCCCATTCCAAAACGTAGATCTCTATGGAGAAGAACGGGCAAGAAACTCCATGGACACTTTTTTAAATCAAGATATTATTACAAAATCCTGTGTACATTATTCTTATTGCTTCTTCAAGTGAGAACAATGTAAAAAAGAAACAATTTAAAATATAAAATTAAAAATAAAACCTCGACGGCGCCCGTTCACGAACATGCCGCGTGGATCAGCACCACCCATCTCAACCACTTTGTAGGGAACCGAATGATCCAACACACGCGCCACCACCAGTGAGACATTTAAGTGAGCATGACATATTCTCAACTGCCATGCTCTTTCAAGTCAACATCAAAATATCTTACATTTACAAACTTTAAAAAATGCTTCTAAGTTATACAAAACTAGAGTTTGCAATTTATTTAAGAGTTGAGAAAAATAATTTACTACGAATCAGGAAGAGGTATTTAATATTGAAGTATTGAAGCCTTTATCTCTCGAAGGCGTAGGCAGAAAAAGAAAAATTTAACAAAATCAAAAGTCTGAAATTCTGACTAGGTTGCGGTACAGAACTCTTTGAACGTCAAAATTACTTTACTTCAAAATGGTCTTACTGACCTCCACGAATGGGTATAAAATAAAGTTGATCCTCTCCTTGGCACATATTCTTTCACAAGAAGGCTCAATTTAAAATGGTCAACATCAGCGAGTTTGGTACATACGCCAGCAGGTCAACCTACCTGAAACTGTCAAATTTTCCCAATCAACCTTGAACCTTAAAACTTCAGCGATAAAGTCGAATATTAAAGAAATTTGACAGATTCTAGTAGCTTGACGTGCTGGCGTTTGTATCAAACGCACTAATCACGCTAGTTACTCAATTGGCCTGTTTTTTACTGACACCATAGTATTATCTTCACGCCCTTCTTCCGTTACGAGGTACGCAGATTTATTGGCTTTCTCAATACTGTTATAAATAAGTAGGTGGGTACAGTAAGAAGCTCGTGTTAATGGCACTTCGAGTTTTAAGAAAAAAGAAAAAGATGGCGTCGACTGCCTCAAGCTGCTATCAGACTACGCTATACTATAGTGCCATATAGTATAGCAAAGAAGGACCTAGTATTAATTTTAATAGTAAACCAATAATATATAGTACAGTACAGTGTGAACGTGTCCATAACAATGTATGGTGAGCGATGTTGTTGTGCTATGAGCTATATAAGTACTATATCGGCTGCTGCAGGAGCAGAAAACCTCAAACGGCCCAAATATAACAACCTTATTGGGAGCTATAATGTTTGAGCCGTTTGGGGTTGAAACTCTAGGGCCTTGGGGTCCGAGTGCTCATCGAATTTTTCGGGACATCGCCAAGCGGTTGGTTGACTCTTCACGTGACCAGAAGGCTGGCCTATTTTTAGCCCAAAGAATCAGCATTGCCATCCAACGTGGCAATCCTGCCAGCCTTTTGGGCACCTATCCCATTGGCAGTGATGCGGACGAATTTTTTGATGCCCAATGAGCTCCTGCTCCAGCGCCCCCCCCCCCCCCCCTCTGCTCCCTCTGCTCTCGGCTCCTCCTGCTGCTCCTGCTGTTCCTGCCTGCTGCCCCTGCTCCTGCCTGCTTGTAATTGTGCGTTTTGTTTGTACAGAATAAAATATTTTTCTTTCTTTTCTTTCTATCTTTCTCCTGCCTTTTTGTATATTTTTTCGTATTATATACTTGTATATAGTATATATTGGCGTTAGTTTGATAAAATGTAAATAAAAGTGGTTAAAATAAATAAAAAGAAACAGTACTATATGCTTTTATATTATAGCGTATTCTGAAAGCAGTTTTATTGGTTTAGTGCTCGCTAATGTTACTGTTGAGCATAAAGCTGCTCAAGTCTGCTGCTGCTGAAGTCTAGTACACCCACATTTCGCTAGTTTTTAGGGTTCCGTACCTCGAAAGGAAAAAACGGAACCCTTATAAGATCACTTTGTTGTCCGTCCGTCCGCCTGTCTGTCAAGACCCTTTTTCTCAGGAAGGCGTGGAGGTATCAAGCTGGAATTTATATCAAATACTCAGGTCCACTTGACTGACCCTTGGTGCTGTAAAATCAAACTTCTAAGCCAACGCAATCAAAAGATACAGCCGTTTATGCCACAAATTTCCGCAAATTTTCGACACTCGCAAGGGAATCAAAACCTACAGGGTACTTCCCGTGAACTCTGAATCTTGCAAAAACCGAAAATTTTTATTTACTTCATTATAATACGTATAATAAAAATATTTTTAATGATTTTAAATTGTACGGAACCCTCGGTGCGTGAGTCCGACTCGCACTTGGCCGGTTTTTTATTTAAGTGTACACCTACACATCTGCATAAACATTTGAGGAAAACGGGCGTGAAGTTCTAGTATATTATGATCGGCATTGTATAGCGTCGTCTCTCTCTCCCTTACCTCTGTCTCTTTCTAAATATCGATGCGTCGTATTACCGGAAACTGTATCTATTATTCACTGATGCCAACCACCACACTAGTCGCCCAAAACTTTCAGGCTAACTAAATTATGTATTTCAGAGCCATCTCCAGCGCCTCCGTGGCGCAATGGCTAGCGCGTTCGGCTGTTAACCGAAAGGTTGGTGGTTCGAGCCCACCCGGGGGCGATTCTTTTTCCTCCTGAAACACAGGAACCGGGCTAATTGCGTAACACACTGTCAGTAGGGGTTTTATTTTGACAGTTCAACAACATTCATTGCGTTATTTACGTTGTTGTGCAGACACATTTTTCGAACTTAAGAAGCAATGGATTAGCAATAACCTTCAAAATTATTCAGATTGAGATTGATAGTGTGGTACGCAATGAGGGTGCTGGGCTGAAATCTGTGTTAGATGGGCCAATATCAAGATCTGCATTGACGAAAACTCATAAGGGCGACATTTATTTTTTCAAGGCATGTTATGACGAAAGAGTACTACTTGAAAATAATGGTTTTTTTTTAAATTTAATCATTTAATATTGAGTTGTCATTTAGCTAGAAAAATTCTTTTAAAGGATTTTTTTCCGACTCCACTGGGACGAAGTCGTAGGCCAGAGCTAGTATAGATATATATTTTTAAATCAATCAAATTACAATAATAATAATAAAAAACACATAACAATTGCACAAAACAGTTACAATCTCATGCAACGCTCTCGTAACTTTACACCACTCCAGAGAATTCGTCGACACGTTCATTCAATTTCGTTCACTCATCTAGGGTTGAACGGTTGTAAAGTTGGGATAATAATAGTTGACGCTTTTTTTATTAAAATAATTTACTTAAGCCGAAAATGAAATGGGAACTTGTGGCTGGGTAATAACAGCCGCACGGGTCGATCGATCAGGTTAAGCTATGCTTTCCGCGGTTGGTCCGTGGATGGGTGACCATCTTCACATACCAAGACCCTTCCGTGCCTCGGAAAGCACGTTAATGGTCCCGGCTGTCATTCGTGGATCTTTGACAGTCGTTACGGGTCGTCAGTAGCCCGAATGTCTGACAACCAGTCTTACCAAGGGGTATCGTATTACACAGTAACTGGGTTGTGGACGTTAGATAGGCAGTCGTTCCATGTAAGACATCGCATAACATCAGGTAAAGTAGCGAAGTTTGCACTTGAATCAAGTCACGGGCAAAAGCTTGTATGTCATGACCGCCTACACGTAATCTGTAGGTGTTAAGCATATATGTTGACACATTATAACCATCATGGGCTGATGCATCAATAGCTATGAGTAATATGCCTGACCTTAGAGCTTCGAGTGATTGTTGTCGAGACAATATGGCGACGTGGGTTAGGTTAGGTTAAAGACTGTGGTTTAGGTGTGTCGTAGTGGTTATGATTAAATAGTCAGTTATTTGTTCTGCTAAGCCCAGATGTTGCCAGAAGCCCCTTATTCTTTTCATTATTTTTTTGTTGTGCTTCTAAGAAAATCATGGTTATCACTTATTGTAGTTTTTCTTTGCGACAAGCAGTATTCTGAAAGATCTAACTGTGGAAACTTAGATGAAGCGAGCTGCCAATAGTGACAATCTCCAGCATCTGGTGGAGCGACAGGTCACTTCACCTAGTTTTCAAAGTGAATTTTTTACAGAATGGATATATCAACCTACGCTTATGTAACCTGCAAATCTGCCAAGCCCTTTCCCAGCTATGTTGGGGTCGGCTTCCAGTCTAACCGGATGCAGCTGAATACCAGTATTTTACATGGAGCGACTGCCTATCTGACTTCCACAGCACAGTTATTGGGAATACGATACCCCTTGGTAAGACTGGTTGTCAGACTTTCGGGCTTCTGACTACCCGTAACGACTGTCAAAGATCCACGAATCAACTTACCGTTCTTTCTACGCACGGAGAACTCTCGGTATGTAAAGATGGTTACCCATCCACAGACCAACCTCGGCAAGCGTAGCTTAACCTGATCGATCGAACTGTGCGGCTGTTATTATTTAGCCACGGACCCGTCCTACCAGCGTACGCTTAATGTATGGAAGTGAATGTCAGATGTGACAAAAGAAGCATAAAAGTAGAATAGATGCTGTAGAAATGCGTTCCTTTGCAAGGAATTATTTTTGACGGATTGAGACTGAGATCAGACCGTGAACGTGCTTAAAATTACGAGAATTGCCCCTCTGATTTTATTGAAGTGGCTGTCTTAAAAAATACCTAACTAATTCCAGGTTGAAATGAAAACGGGCAGCAGTATTATACAGAACGTTAATAAATTAGCTTGCAGAGTAAGAAAACTGAAGTGGCAGTGGGCTAGCCATGTCTGTCGATGGACCGATGGCATCAGAGGGTGATGTATGAACGTAAACGAGGCAAAAGGAGTACCTATGTAAGAAGGAGTATGTAATCGTAGCAGGCGGCTTTCGACAGTTTCTGCCTATTGCCATTAGAAGAAGGTGTGGGTTTATGTATATGTGTGTGTGTTGATAGACGAGCAATGAAGTGTCATTTATAGTTTTTTTTTTATTATTAGTTTGTATTACCTGTCACCGTAACCTGCCATGAACATCATGCGTAACCGAATTTTCTCGAGTTCTAAAAATAATATGTAAATAAAATATTCAACCCAAAAACTCGTCCGTGCCAACCCTAAACGAGTGACCCTTCAAATAAAATTTTATACACATCGTATTAAAAGATAAATTAATTCGCTACAACTGTCAGGGGTGATACAAGGGTACAGGATCTGATAACAACCCTTTATTGAGTACCCCTGACGGACAGGTGTATGTGTGTATATGTAATTGATTTATCATAAATACAGGGGTAGGTAGAATTTATTCAAAAATGTATCTGACTGGGGTAGATTATCTTGTTTTGAGATGTTGAATTTGATAATGGTTTTTGGGTAATGAATTTAATATGATTGTCTAAAAACAGCTGCAGATTTATAGCGGAATAGCTGCGCCCCGCGGTTTCACCCTAAATTTCGAATATCGGGATAATCCTGGTTATAAGCCATCTGTGTGCCAAATTTCATCCAAATCCGTTCTGTGTGCCAAGTTTCATCCAAATCCGTTCACTAGTTTTTGCGTGAAAGAGTAACAAACATCCATCCATCCATCTATCCACCCATCCATCCATACAAACTTTCACGTTTATAATATTATAGTAGGATGTGCAGTTGCTTTGGAGTTTGTTGCGCCACTTCTTCATCCCAGCGAATTAATATATTATTTAATTAATTAATACCGAAAATAAACTTATTTTAATAAGTTAAAATCATAATAGCGGGAAAAGAGTTCATGGAAGAATTTGGGGGTGGCCTTTACACAGCAGTAAAGTATAGGCTACAAAAAATATCCAAGGGTCGCAGCGTAATGAAAATTGGCTTGGCAGCTGTAAGTAGTTCTGATGACAATACAATAATATGGTACTGTCGAACTGATCTGATGATGGAGCCGGAAGATGTGAACTGGAACTTCATGATGGAAAATCGTATCATAGCTGTTTTGGATTTCTTAGAAAAGTCTTGCAATGAACTTTGACCACGATTAGGTTTCAAGGTCTGATGATGAAGCCGGTAGAGGCACTGGCATCATGCATTTATAAAAGCGTGTTTTTCTAGTGTTTTTTTAAACTATTCATTTGTTTTGTTCTTGTTTTTGCAGTCATTTTAGATTGTCATTCGTAGAGTCGTAACGTGTAGTTAGAACCCTGAAAGTCTGACTACCAGTCAGTCTTGGCAAGGGGTATCGTTGACCCAGGGGTCCACGGATATCCACGGGGATGGGGGATATCCACGTGTTGTGGAGGTCAAGTTAGCTGTTGCTCCATGTAAAGTACTGATATCGACTGCATCCAGTTAGAAGCTGACGCCAATATAGTTGAAGAAAAGGCTAGACAGATAATGATGCTGCGCTGCGTGTCGTGGGTTCGTTTCCCGCACGGAACAAATATTTGTATGACCTACAAGTAGTTGTTCCGGGTCTGGCTGCTTGTGTATGTTAGTTTAAATGTTTGTAAACGCACCCACGATACAAGAGAAATTCCTAATGTGGGGCAACGCTTAAAAAAAAGAGAAAGAGAAGAGATAATGATGTTTTAACAGTCAATACCTTAGTCATAATATTTTTGTGTTGTGTTTACCACTGAAGCAACAATGGTAACACTACTAAAAGTGTAACCAACACTTTACCCAACCTGGGAATCAAACCCAAGACGGTCAGTAGTCAGCTGTTAAGACCACTATACCAACGAGACATCACGTATTGGATAATATTCAAACTATTCAGATATAAATACTTGTTCTAATTTTGGTGCCCGGTAATACCTTCGTCCCTATCTCCGTCAATGGGCAATCGTGGGTGAATGACATTACACCTCTAACCCTCTCACGATTATGTAATAAATTGTGACATTTATTGCAATATTATGCATTAACCCTATAAGCCGGACATGAGCCTCCCTTATAAACAGCGAACGGTATTAGGGGATTGCCATAATTGCTACAAAGTAAGTATATATAGATGCAAATTATTGCTAATCTGTAATGTCTCGCAGTAATGCAAAGGACGGCCTCTAATTGCGTAACACTATCAATCCGAATAATTTTGATGGATATTGCTAATCCATTGCTTCGTATGTTCGAAAAAATTGTTTGCTAAACGACGTAAATAACGCAATGAATGTTTTTGAACTGTCAAAATGACAGCCATTCTTATTGTTAGTGCGTTGCGCAATTGCCCCGTTTCTCTCATACAGAGACGGAATGAGCTGTGATCAATATCAATCGCTTACTCACTTTTTATTGGCGATTTCATACCGAGGTACCCAGATTTTCTTATAAAATTCTCCTTAGCCGTAAGTCAAGAGTGTCCTGGCTTTATTCCTGAAATTAAAACACTCAGTACTTACCACCGAAGTATGTTGATGATCGACGAAGATAACTGTTGCCGATGGGTACCAAAAATCGTCAGCCATTTTGCTCCACTCGGACTCGTCTGTTCCAGCGGCCATCGGTCCTTCGACAGACATGGCCAGCCCACTGCCACTTCAGTTTGCTTACTCTGCAAGCTAATTTATTAACGTTCTGTAAAATACTGCTGCCCGTTTTAATTTCAACCTGGAATTAATTAGGTATTTTTTAAGACAGCCACTTCAATAAAATCAGATCTTCAGATACGTACCTATTATTAATCTTAAAGAAATATCTTCAGAATAATTTAGCGATCAGCGCTGCAATACTTTTAATTAAACATTGATTGATGTTTTAATATAAATATCAGATCAATCTGATTGTGGGTGATGATGAAGAAATAAGAGCAGTGAACAAAAACTGAAAATATAAATCTTTTGTTGTTCTTATTCCTTTTCGTGTTGCTAGCACGACAGTATTGTAGGGGTAATTCCGTGACACACTATCAGCAGCAATAGGTTTCATTTTGACATTTCAACAACATTCATTGCGTTATTTACGTTGTTGAGCAGACTCATTTTTCGAACATATGAAGCAATGGACTAGCAAGATCCTTCAAAATGATTCAGCCGATTGATTCTGTAAAAATCTCACCGTGAAAAGTTAGGTGAAGTGAGCTTAGAGTGAGCTGTCAATCCCTTACCATTAATTGCAATGACCGCTCACTCCACGCTCACTTCACCTAAGTTTTCACGTTGAGATGATTACAGGATCGCACTGCAGATTGAGATTGATAGTGTGGTACGCAAAGGGTGTAGATCTTGTTGGCCCAAAACTTCGCTTCTTCCACGGCGTTGTCGGTGGCAGCGTAGAGGTCACTTTGACTGCATGTTTTGGGACACAGAGGCCAGGATAGGAGGTGGAGCATGGTTTGCGACATAGCTCCACATCCACACTGAATGGCATCAACCGTTCTTTCTCAAGACCCATTCCAAACGGCTCTTTTAAGAACCAATCCTCGGAACTTAAATACTCCAGCATTTGCGTTATATCAATCAAAATTTGGTGTTTATTATGCTTTTCCTATTGTATGATAGCAATTCTAGCTTACACTGCGAAGATTTGCGTGCAGAGGAACGACTCAGGGATAGTAAGATTTATTCAGCTTCAGTTGTAAACTAAGACATACGGTCTAACGTTAGAATGTAACCTATTTGGTAGACTCGCAGTTGGTCAGTTTATCATCAGAATGGCTATCAGACAGTAGTGTTGCCTAACTATCGATAGTTGATCTATTGATAGTTAACCTTGAAAACTAGTAACAAATATCGATAGGCCTATCAATAGTATAGCAAATAAGGCCTACTATTGTGTTGAGTTGAAAGTTTTTGAGGATGGATGGATAGATGGATGGATGGATGTTTGTTACTCTTTGACGCAAAAACTACTGAACAGATTTTGATGAAACTTTACAGTAATATAGCTTATACATTAGAATAACACATAGGATAATTTTTATCCCGATATTCCCACGGGATCGAAACTTATGCGGGTGAAACCGCGGGGTGCAGCTAGTTTGTTATAATTATCCTCTTTATTCATAAACGTTGCTTAAAGGTAAGTAGTTATTACCGACTGTTTAACCATACATTTTTGACGTTTGAACATCACTTATCTTTTATTATCGCTTAAGTTTTTAACTAACACCAACACCCCAATTACGTAACACATTATTAATCTCAATTTGAATCATTTTGAAGGATATTGCTAATCCATTTCTTCATATGTTCGAAAAATTTGTCTACCTGACAACGTAAATAACGCAATGAATGTTGTTGAACTGTCTAAATGAAAGCAAATCATACTGATCTGATAGTGTGCTACGCAATTATCCCGCAGTTCGTAGAATATAAAAAACCAGTCAGGAAAGTCATCTTTGACAAAACGTAAATCCACAGTAAATCCAACTTTTACTATTACAGCTCCAATAAAGTCCTGAGAAAAGTATTACCTATCAAAGAAAAAATGCTAAGACAAATAACAAAAACATCGTAACATCGTGTCGCTTCGAAGATAACAATTTGGAACGCTCCAAGGAATTTTCATTTCTTCGAATTCTTTAAAAAAAATTATTTTAGACAAAGGCATTCGACCTCCTGCGACCGTTCGTGACAATGAACCTATGACGTCTGACCCGTGTGAATCTGACATCGTGACGGGTCGCGTTCGATTTTCGAATTTGAAAAAAGGAACTGCGTCACGGCCCGCTGATTGGATAGAATGTGTTCCGCCGTTTGAAGGTAGTCACGAGTTGACTAATTTGTTAAATTGAATTTTTGGGAATGCACGAGTTTTTTTTATAAAGGTTTGTCTCTCAAATTATCTGTGGTGTACCGAGTTTCGTTCACGACTGTCGACATGACCCATTTAGCCAGTTTCTTCTCACAATTCCGTTGAACACCATCGGTTATGGTTTTCTGTGATTACAGCATGAACATTTTTTATTTGAATGAAGTAATTTATCGCGGCTTGCGGTTGGAGTAAACTGGTCGAAATCGCCACGTAACGAAAAACTGTCATGCTCCCTCCTGGACGGACATGCCTCTCTAATTGCACGCCATTTATTCATTTAGCTTGATTCTCGGCAACTCTCATCCAGCTGCTACCAGCCACCCTACGAAGACCGTCGCTCCACCTAGCTTGAGGGCGTCCTACCTTACGTTTGCCGATTCGCGGTCCCCACTCAAGGACACGTCTACCGTCGTAGCGGTATCTACAACGCCACATGCGAACAACGCGTCATACTGACGTCACGCAAATCCTGCATCTCGCAAGCAGAGTTTACCGTGCAATTAGCATTGATACAATTTCCCAATGTCAATCGTTGGGCAATTGCCCGCCAGGCACAACACCCGTCTGGTCGGAGGATCCTCCCTTTTCTATGGAGGTTGAGTGAACTTTACACCCTGTTCCTCATTACCTCCAAACCGTCTATCGGTTCTACGGCTAATATGACCGGCCCATTGCCACTTCAGCTTGCTTATTCTGTGAGCTATGTCGACAGCTTTGGTTCTATCTCCACGCGACTTTTTCTCTCTTTTTGTCTGTCTGAGAATTTTATGGTTTTCGAGCGTGAATCCGATAGTGAAGTCAAAATGAAAATCCAAGATGGTGGTGGCGAAAATTTTAAGATCTTTCATCATGGGTGTCCTTTCCATGGTTTTCAAGGGTGCTAAAGCCGATAGTGAAGTCAAAATGAAAATCCAAGTTGGCGGCTGCGAAAATTTCATTTTAAATATTTCGCAGGGTGTCATTTCCAAGGTTTCCTGGGTCACAGATAACAAAAAAATAACTCTAATCAACGAACTTCGTTCCTGACCAGTGACCGCACAAGTTTTTTTTAATAGCAAAATAGGCCAGCTCTCGACCTCGATCTTGCCTGGTGGAAAGCCATGAATGATGATGGATATGATTTTGTCAATTCACAATTTGGTGTTGTCCTCAAGACATTACTTCATGTGATTGTTTTTTTTGTGAAGTGTATTCATAATACGCCTATTTCGTGTACGTTGGGCGTTATTGATGTACTTAATTATTTATATCGGATGACCAATCATACCAAAATGGACATTTAACCATTATATGTAACGCACGATTTCCAGAACTCATCATCTGCCTAGCCTTTTCCCAACTATGTTGGGGTTAGCTTCCAGTCTAACCGGATGCATCTGAATACCAGTATTTTACATGGAGCGACTGCCTATCTGACCTCCACAATCCAATTACTGGGTAATACCCTCTTGGTAAGACTGATTGTCAGACTTTCGGGCTTCTGAAGAGCCGTAACGACTATCAAACAGCCACGAATGACAGCCGGGACCAACGGCTTACCGTGCTTTCCGAGGCATGGAGGGGTCTTGGTATATGAAGATGGTTACCCATCCACGGACCAACCGCGGCAAGTGTAGCTTAACTTGATCGATCGACCCGTGCGGATGTTATTTAGCCACAAGCCCCTCTTCGACACAAGCTCCTCTTTAAGAACTTTCCACAACTATTGTCAACTATTCTTGTTAAAAAGTTGTAAGTTAAAGTGTAAAAATTATGCGCCATTTCTGTTTGTTGTGGTTGTTGTGTTTAGATACTGTTCAGACCGTTCCCTATATCCCTATGTGATGAGGGCAAGGATGTCTTCAATAAATTGTTTTATTATTTGCTTGATATAAAATTGTATATTTCTTTAAGTTTTACAATAATGTTTTTGAGAGACACGCAAAGCTAACGATATTTCGTGGAGAGTGAAGTTGGCTGCGCCGGTGCCGCCACGTACCGCAGGAAGGAAAGATGGCGCACGAAGTTCACGCCGCAGTTTGGTTTTTCCGTTCGCCGCTAGATGGCGTTGTATGTATATTGAACATGCCGGCCCCTTTGGAAGTACCAGGATGTAGCCTTCCAACACGAAGTACTCATTGCTGTAGCTTCTTGGTTATGGTGACTGTAACGGGCAGATCTTTGAGAACGATCGCCGTATGGTGCCGTGCGTTGTACGGATTTCAGCTACACGGGATATTCCATCAGCTCCGGGGAATACTTGCGTTATTCGACCCAGTTTCCATTTGAGTGGAGGAACGTTCTCTTCTTTGATTAGAACTAGGCTGTTTGGTGTGACGTCCTCACTGTTTACCTTCCATCTTGTTCGTTGTTGGAGTTCCGAAACATACTCTTTCGACCATCGTTGCCAAAAATGTTGTCTAAGTTGCTCCACACGGTCGTAGCGTCCCAGTCTCGTAGGCTCGATCGTCGTCAGGTTCTCGCAGATGGGCGCAGTCAGCGGTCGGCCGATCAGGAAATGTGCTGCAGTAAGTGGAAGGAAATCGTTCGGGTCTGAGGACAGAGGGGACAAAGGGCGTGAGTTGAGAACGGCTTCAATTTGCGTTAATACCGTTTCAAACTCCTCACGTGTTAGCTTGGCATTGCCCAGTACCCGTCGTAAGTGATGCTTGCAGGACTTGACTCCCGCCTCCCACAACCCACCAAAATGAGGACTATAAGGAGGTATAAACGTTAAACGAATTTGATTATTATTAAGAAAATCTAAAATATCATCAGTGTTATCAAAAATTATTGACAACTCTTTTTCAGCCCCAACGAAATTCTTTCCGTTGTCTGAAAAGATTTGATATGGCTTTCCACGACGTGCTATGAAGCGTTTTAGTGCTAAAATGTAATCTTGTGTACTTAAGCTGCCTACCAATTCTAAGTGTATGGCTCTGGTCGTAAAACATACAAATAAACAAATATATGCTTTAATAAGCTTAGCACCTCTGCCTTTGCGGTCCAATATTGACAATGGTCCCGCATAGTCTACACCGCATTGCATGAAAGGAAAACTAGGCTCTAACCTTTCAGACGGTAAGTTACCCATCAGAGGAGTCAATGTCTTCCCTTTCATGCGTTTGCATATGACACAATTATGTACTACCTGTCTGGCTAAGTTGCGAGCTCCTAAGATCCACCACCTTTCACGCATAGAATAAACTAAAAGTTGAGGTCCAGCATGAAGTAGTCTTTTGTGTTCATATTCACACAACAACCTTGAGAAACGATGTTTATCACTTAACAATACAGGATGTTTTTTGTCATAATTAAATTTAACCGCGTTAGATAGCCTACCACCTACACGAATTATATAAGACTTATCTAAGAATATATTTAAACCCGATATTTTATTATACAACAACTTATTTGTGGTATTATTATCAGTATTTAACGGTATATTATTTTTTAGTTTGTGATATTGCTCACTAAACGATTCTTGTTGAACAAAACGCGTCAACGTATCAAGCGATCGCTGCAGCTCTTCTACAGATAACGGACCGGTTTTACGCACACATATGCCGCCGCGCGTCGCCGCTCGTACATTATCTATAAATCGCAATAGATATGCACACACTCTTTGCAAATGAATAAATGATGAAAAGCGTTTAAAATCAAACAATGGAGTTAATTGAATGGAGTGTAAATTAATAGTGTCAGATTTAGTTTCAGGTAAATCAACGGATGACGATACTTTATTATTAGTCTTTGGCCACATGAGATTAGATTCTCGTAAAAACGTAGGGCCACACCACCAAGTATTATTCTTATCGTACTTTAAAGTGTCTAACGTAGCACCTCGCGTTATAATGTCCGCAGGGTTCTCGGTACCCTTGACATGTCGCCAAATGGTGTCACATGTTAATTCATTTATTTGTACCACGCGATTTTGTACAAAAGTTTTGAGTAGATGCGGTGACATACGCAACCACCCTTGCACAATCGTCGAGTCAGTCCAAAAATAAACTTTATCGAAATTTAAACGTAAGGACTTTTTTATTTTATTATATAATTTTGCACCTACTAGAGCTCCGCATAGCTCAAGCCTAGGAATGCTAACTGCCTTTATCGGCGCCAATTTACTTTTAGCACATAATAAACGCACTGAAACAGGTATGGTACTATTACAATTATTAAGACACGATCTAACGTACGCGCACGCTCCGTAGGCATTTTGAGACGCGTCGACAAATATATGAAGTTCTTTATAATTTTCGCTAAATATGTAACGAGGTATTTTAATATCGCGTAAATGTTGTAAATCAGCAAGAAACTTATGCCATGTAGTCGCAATGCTTTTAGGAACTTCGTCATCCCAATCTAATTTATTTAACCATAATTTTTGTAACAATGACTTAGCTATAATTACTGCAGGTGCCAACAAACCCAAAGGATCATACACTTGTGCAGTGGTTGATAACATTATACGTTTCGTAACTACTGTTTCACTATGTGAAAATTTTGTTGTAAAATAAAACTCATCACGTTCCGTATACCAACCTAACCCTAACGTTTTAGACAAGTGACTTTCACCGATGTTTAGGTCTTTACAATTCTCAGGAGACACGTCATGACTAAACGTCCACTTATGTAACGGAAAACAACCCCCTTTTAATAACGCGGAGATTTTATTACATAACTGCATTAACGAATCAAGGTCATCGCTCCCCGTAATAAGGTCGTCGACGTAAAAGTCCTCGTTAATCGTCCTAGCAACTAAATCATCATTAGCTTCTAATGCCAATTGTTTTAAGCATCGCATGCTAAGGAAAGGAGCCGACGCAGTGCCATACGTCACTGTGTTTAAAATAAACAATTGTAAAGGTAAGTCTTGACTCACGCGCCATAGTATCAATTGTAAGTTACGTTGATCCGATTGAATTAAAATCTGTCGGTACATTTTCTGAATGTCCGCGCAAGCCACGTATTTATACTGTCTGAACCTGAGTAAAATGGAAAAAATATCATTTTGTAATGGCGGCCCTATATGCTGTATATCATTTAACGATTTGTTGTTCGACGTGTTCGCGCTCGCGTCGAACACAACTCGTAGTTTTGTAGTGACACTATCCTCCCGGTAAACACCGTGATGAGGTAAGATGTAATGCGGTTTACTTAATATATCATCAATATCCTTTGATGGAACTAGGGTCATGTGACCAAGTGCCTCATATTCGCGAATAAATTCACTATAAAGTTTTTTATAGTTAGGTAAACGAGCTAACTTTCTTTCGAGAGACAAAAAACGATTCTTAGCCATGTTGTATGAATCACCTAACGACTCGGGTGACTCCTTTAAAGGAATGCGAACAGAGAACCTACCGTGTTCATCACGTTTTGTAGTCTCTGTAAATATTTTTTCACAATAACGCTCATCTTTTGACATGGCATTAGGTAAGTCAGACAATTCTTCTAACTCCCAGAATTTTTGTAATTGAGTATCAATCTGAACGAAATTACATTGAACTCTTTCAGGTTTAAACGAATGATTATTACAAAGACGGCCAGAGATGATCCATCCTATTTTGGAATCGTACAGATATGGACCACTACTAAGCTTTATTTTATCATTATTTAATAGATCCCAAAATATATCCGCTCCTAAGAGTACATCGATGTCCGACGGAACGCTAAACGTAGGGTCCGCGAGCGAAATATGTTTAGGTATATCTATAAATTGATATTGAATGTCTGATGAGGGTATCTTTGATGTAATACGAGGAAGAACCCAACAATGAATATTTGTATTATAATCATTAACTTTAGAACGAATGTTTACTTTGCAGGTGTGAGAACTTTTTGATACACTTTGTCCTACACCCGAAATATGAATTGTGGACTGTATAATAGGTAATTGTAATCGATTACATAACGATTCTGTGATAAAACAATTCTGACTTCCGTTGTCAAGAAGTGCTTTAACTGTGTGATAATTATTCCTTGAATCAGGAACATCTATGAGTGCCGTGGATAACAAAACCGGTTGTACCGCGGCACTGCACGTGAGTACATTACGCTCGGTATGTACTTGCGTATCAGCTGATTGGTTTACGCTCGGCAACGGATGCGAAATAGACGTGGATACGGCCATACCTATTCTTTCGCTAGAGGTATTATTCTTATGAAGTAACGTATTATGATTATTTTTGCAAAATTTACATGGACCGTATGAACATTCGCTTGGCAAGTGACTATCAGTCCGAATACAATTTTGACAAAGCCCTTTATTTTTCACAACTACACATCTATCTTGCACGGACAAATTTAAGAATTTCGGACATGAATACAAATAATGATCACCACCGCAGTCAACACAAACACGTCTTTGTTTATTATTATCCGAATTATTTTTATTTTGAGTTGAATTATTAACGTATGAATGTGTGACAGGTTGCGAGTTTATGTTGTTTGATTTATTAGCGTATCTTTTGTTTTGATTGGAGTTCGACATAACGGAGTCATTTTTATTGTGCTTAGACGAAGAAACACCTTTATTATTATTTGACTTTATCATTTCCAACACATCCGCACGGTTTCTTAGAAATTCTAATAAATCATCCAATTTAATGTTATTTGAATCATTTTTAGACACAAGGGAACCTTTATGTGTTTCCCACTCGCGTTCCGTGGACTGATCGAGCTTAGAAACAATAAGATAAACGATTAACGTGTCCCAAGCATCGGTTGGTTCATTTAATGATTTCAGTGCTCGCAAATTACGTAATGTTGAATCTATTAGTTTCCTAATTTGATCATACGATTCGCTTGGAAGTGACTGAACAGCAAATAACGCCTTTACATGATTTTGTACTAATAAACGGTTGTTGTGAAACCTATTTTCTAGTAAATCCCATGCGTGTAAGTAGTTTGGAGCAGTGAATTCTAACGCACTAATTACATGAGAGGCAGAACCAATAAGAGATGACTTTAAATAATGAAACTTCTGTATGTCGTTAAGATCTTCACGATTGTGTATCATAGTGAGATACGAGTTCCTATACTCTAACCATTGATCATATGACCCATCAAAGGCAGGTAACTTTATTACTGGCAACTTAATAGACACAGGATTACAAACTTGATGAGAAATAGATTGGGTTTGTTCACTATTGTTAGGATTCAATAAGCACTTCGCGTCAGCCATGATGGAAAAGTACTGATGTTCAAATGATTCGCGGTATTCTAATTGAGTAGATAAATCGTAATCATCAATTAATTGCTCAATTTCACCTTGGATATCATTAAAACTTTGAAAAATAGTGCAAGTTGACTGTATTCGCAAATCTAATTCCATTTTGCTATTAGAATTTAATGTTAATTTGTTAAATTTTGCAATAAATTTCTCAAATAACGTAAGTCTGCCTTTTAGCATACCCCGCTGCTTTTTCAAATCAGCGACACGTTTATCTGTCATAGTGCTAACACCTAAACGGGGAGATTTAGACCTTTCTCTTATTTTAACGGGATCCTGAACCGAGGCAACTTGCAAACACTCATCGTCACTCATTTTGGAAGGCTATAGAAAGCGCGAGTACTTACAGTTTCCCGCTCAGCATCACCCCGGCGCAGCGCCGCACAACACAACGAACAACTAAAACGTAAAATAACGATATTAACGCAAAATTGTTGGACACGGAGTAGGAGGATGGGTTTTGTGACCTGACCGGATGCTGCTTACTGACAATCCTGGACAATCCTCTTCTCCAATGCTTTTTGATGTGACGCTCCACGTGGCCGCGTGGTTCTTCGTATATCCAACTCGTCAAGGACCAAATGTTCAGACCGTTCCCTATATCCCTATGTGATGAGGGCAAGGATGTCTTCAATAAATTGTTTTATTATTTGCTTGATATAAAATTGTATATTTCTTTAAGTTTTACAATAATGTTTTTGAGAGACACGCAAAGCTAACGATATTTCGTGGAGAGTGAAGTTGGCTGCGCCGGTGCCGCCACGTACCGCAGGAAGGAAAGATGGCGCACGAAGTTCACGCCGCAGTTTGGTTTTTCCGTTCGCCGCTAGATGGCGTTGTATGTATATTGAACAGATACCCATCACGTCTGTAGTTTCGCTAGATAATTTAATATGACCTGTATAGAGATTTATTATCCAGCACACAATAGACACTATAATCTTATATTTATGTAGTTAGGTATTTTTATGATACATGTCTCAAGTCATAAAATGGCATTTTTTATTTATTATTGCTTTACTTTTCCGTCGTAATGTTCCTGTGTGGGTCAGTGGTTTTATTTGTATCATCAAGCTTTATAGTGTTAGGGAGGTGAGCAAAATTTTAAGTGCAAATGTGAGACGGAATAGTACTGCGTGACTATTCTCATTTGAACAAGAAAAGGAACTGTAAAGTATAGTTTGTTCCGAAAGTAGCTGATGATAGTGTAAACAAACCCTGTTCAGTTCAAGTTTTAACTTTTGATACCAAGGTTGCTGGCCTTCTTTGAGGAGCTAAGGTGTATGGAAAAATCGATTTTCCCACCCGTACGCAAAATATACGCTTTGATGTGGACTTGGAGGACACCAGCTCTTATAATCTATCACCATCATCAGCCTACAGCAGTCCACTGCTGGACATAAGCCTCTTCTATTGCACGCCATTCAACTCGATTTTCGGCAACTCTCGTCCAGCTGCTACCAGCCATTCTATTACCTATGCCAAGTTTTAATTAGGCAATCATGTCGGAGGAAGAGTGGGAAATATGACGTATATATTTCAGTGACATCTCCACAGCCTCCGTGGCGCAATGGCTAGCGCGTTCGGCTGTTAACCGAAAGGTTGGTGGTTCGAGCCCACCCGGGGGCGATTCTTTTTAGAACCATACACGAACAGTATTGACAAGCTTCCGTGGCTGAATGGAAACATGACGTTTGTATTTCAGTGACATCTCCACAGCCTCCGTGGCGCAATGGCTAGCGCGTTCGGCTGTTAACCGAAAGGTTGGTGGTTCGAGCCCACCCGGGGGCGATTTATTTTTATAATATCCACTCCTGTAAGGCGTTACTTAAATGTAAGTCCATCAATGTAAAACTTGATGTACCGTATTATCAACTTTTGACAACAATTCTTAGATTTAAATATAATATAAGGTTGAAACTATCTAACTATCGTCAGTGTCATAACCTTATCGTTTTAAGGCGTGCAAGACATTGAAAGAAAGAAAGAAAATAAATTTAATTAATTCTATTATACACACAATACACCAGATAAAAACAAATAAAGTGTAAAGTCCGATGTAAGAAATTGGCAGGAATGTGTGCCTCACTGCTGCGCCAAAAAGGCCCAGTTCAGCAAAAATGCCAGACAAACTATAGTGCCTGACGCTGGTTTTCAACTGAACCTGATGTGTTAGGTGACGGCTGTAAATCAGTTTGAACCTTAAGACATCGGTACCTGTCGCACCGCTGACGAGGAAGCGACTAGATTATCAGCATAAAATGTTTCCACTGTCTGGGACACAGGCCTCTTCTCGGTACGAGGCCGTAATCCACCACGCAGGCCCAGTGTTGGTTGGTAGAGGTCACATGTCTTCAAATGTTTGGTTCTAGGACATGCCGGTTTCCTCACGATGTTTTCCTTCACCGTTTTGAGCGTTTTGAGGGCAGTGGTGATGAAATTAAGTATTTACACAAAGTAAAGTGCATGCTGCACTGGTTGCCGGCATCACGTCAACGCCGGATGCCGCTGAAAACCAGCGCTGGGGCTCTGTCTCGTATAGGGTCTTAGCATTATGCTGAGCGATGACCGTTTTACGTGAATGTGACGCATGTTTACCCCCAATTTTTTTTTTTTTATGTGTTTGTTCTTTTTTTTATGCGTCATGTTTGCCGCAAATAAATAATAATAATATCCCTGGACATTTCACACAGCACCATTAGTCCCAAGCTAAGCAACCTAATGCTTGTGTTATGGTAACAAGATGGCTGATAAACTACTTATATACATTTTTTTCTTGTAAATACATAGATACATATAAAAAAAAAATGTGTAAATGTATTTTCTTTCTTTCTTTTTCTTTCTAAAGCGCCTGCTTAACCTGGTCGATCGAACCGTGCCTCTGTTATGGCTTAGTCACAAGCCCCTTAGACTTTTAAATACCTATACGGTTGATAATTTATGACACAGTACCTAGGTATTTTTTTTGCTTACAAGAATTGAAACAATGAATGACAAACTGACATTACTCACAATGTAAATATATTTGCCAATTCATTCATCTATACATCTGAAGAGTTTGTTTGTTTGTTCTTTTTTGTTTGAACGTGCTAATGTGTAAAAAAATGCATTTCAGAGCTGAGAGAGAGGCTGTTTAACATCAGATTCAGATACTTTATTTGTTCAAACATGTGTGTACATACTATAACTATGTTTACCATTTTGTCATGGTGTGCAAATATTAATACAAGTTTAGAACTAAAAATAAATAATGCTGACATAAATAAATAAATTGAATTAAATTGATTGATTACATAAAATTAATTCATATAGAAATAGATAGGGGTAGCATACAAACTTGTCGAATATTGGATTATAAAAATAAAATAAAACAAATAAAAAAATAATGTCAATGTCTAAAAATATTCAATACAAACGCATTATCAAAATAATTATTACATTACATACATTTCAGATTAAATTAATATATAAAAAAGCATGTCAAATTAAAAATGATTCCCTTCAAAATCACACGCAACGACCCGTAAGAACCGAGCAAAAAGAAAAAAAGCTAAGCGAAAATTAAGTAATAGTGTGGGCGGGCGATGCGATGCGATGGGCCGGGAGCTGAGGGAGTTTTATAAAATATTGTGCCTGTTATTTTAGTATATTGTGTACCTTAGTACTTCCACGCAAACGAAGTCACGGGCTTAAGCTAGTTTTACAAACACGTAGCAGGTTTGTGGTTTTAACTAATCTACATAGGGACCTGCGCCCTACTTAATTTATATCCATAGTTAGTTGACTAATAATGTAAAACAATATTAGTCATGACTGGGACACGGTTTTAGTCATTTCCATTGTTCTGTTAAGTATTTGACAGGGACAAAATACTTTAGCGGTTGGTACAGACGCCAGCAGGTAAAGCTGCTCGAAACTGTCAAATTTTCCCAGTCAACCTTGAGCCATAACGCTTTAGCGATAAAGTTGAAAATTTATTAAAGAAATTTGACAGATTGTAGTAGATTGATGTGCTGGCGTCTGTTATACAATGTCTTAACAAAGATACCTAAATTATAGGGAACGTACAACCGAGATAAAAAGTATCCTATGTGTTACAATAATCAGCCTTTAAAGCAAGACGCTGAAGCTGAAGCTTTCTGCTAGAAGTACTTCAATAATGATGTAGTTTTTATTGGTCATTTTTATTTGTATTTTTAAGTAGGATATTTATAATAAAAAAAAAAAAACTATATATGGACAAATAATCAGCTGATCGCTTAGTATGGGGATGGCCTGAAACACAGGTTTTTATTAACCTAGCTCAGGAAGGTCGCCACAAGTTATAATGTCAGTACCAATGCACCCTTCATAGCTAATTAAAAACGTATAAATTAAACTAGCTTTTATATTAGTATTTAAGCCAATCTGTTAAGAAATTGGTACTTCTAAGTATTTATAAGTTTGTAAATGTATCACTTTGTAAAAGGACCTAAATATATTTTTTTTTAGTGTTCCCACTGCTGGGACACAGGCCTCCTCTCTGTGAGAGGGAGTGGGCCATAATCAACTACGCGGGCCCAGTGCAGGTTGGTATAAGATGTCACATGTCTTCGAATTATTGATTCTAGGACAGTTTCATCACGATGTTATCCTTCACCGTTTTGAGAGCAGTGGTGACGAAAATAAATTACACAAAGTAAAGCGCCTGGGTTCGAACCCACGACCTACAGCTCGTAAGTTGGGGTCGCTGCCACTGAGCCACTACTGCTCCCCGGGTACGGAACCCTTAAAATGAGACGGAAAGCATTTGAGTTGGAGTTTAAATTCCTCGCGAATCATGACGATGTTACTAATACCCGAGACCTGGGGGTCTACTCCGAAGTGCAAAGTGCGAATGTTCGGATCGGACCGACACATGGCCGAACCTATTATTGAAAAATGCGAGAAAAGTTCGGATCGGCTCAGTTGGGTCGGGACCAAAGTCAATATTCGAAAGAGTGTAGGAGTGTAGGATCGGAACCGACCGAACCAAATAGTAACTTCATAGCAGGAAACGGCCGAACATTCGGCCGATACTACTTCGGAGTAGACCCCAGCATGAGCTCAGCGTGCTTCGTGTTAAACAATGAAACATCTCGGTAGGTACTGATTCTGTGAACGGACATCTGACTGTATGGGTGTATGGAACTATGGATGTGTCATGCGGTGTGAGTGTGGGTACGCGCGGTGATGACGGTGTGTTGAACGCTTTGCTTTTATGCAACGCAGCACATCACATCGCCTCACTATTTTCGGCATGAAGGCATGAACTATCCCGCCAGACTTTTTTTTTTTTTAAGTTTACCCACACTAGGAATTACACCTGTATCGTGGGTGCGTTTACAAACATTTAAACTCACCAAACAGCCAGACCCGGAACGACTACCTGTAGGCAATAAAAATATTTTGTTCCGTGCGGGAATCGAACCCACGACACGCAACACAGCAGTCGATCGCTCAGCCACTGCGCCAACCGACCCGAACGTTTGGCACGAACCAAATCATCAAATTGTGGTTAGTTTTCAGGTATAACAGAATTGGGGAGGGGATGGGGAGCAATGGTGGCCCAGTGGTAAATGTGGTAATAGACCCGAATTACGAACTGTAGGTCGTGAGTTTGAACCCAGGCAGGCACTTTACTTTGTGTAAATTATTTCATTGACCACTGCTCTCAAAACGGTGAAGGAAAACATCGTGAGGAAACCGGCATGTCCTAGAACCACAAATTCGAAGACATGTGACCTCCACCAACCCGCACTGGGCCCGCGTGGTGGATTATGGACCACTCCCTCTCACAGAGAGGAGGCCTGTGTCCCAGCAGTGGGAACATTATAGGCTGATTATGCACAGAATTATTGGACCTATTATTAAAGTTTATCAAAAGCATAATCATGAAAAGTAATCCATGAGTACTATTTCATAATCATGAGAAGTAATCCATGAGTAGGTACTATTTCATAATCATGAGAAGTAATCCATGAGTACTATTTCCAACCCCTGAAGTGAAATGTGGTGGGTTGACTGCCCCGTATGGGTTTGGGTTTATCCATTAGAAAATTCTCTGGAATAAGGTCTGCTAAACCAGAGTCTAGCCCATATTTAATGAGAACACTATTGCAAAGAAATTAGACCATATTAAGTGGTCAACATTTTGGGGTTAAATTCATAAACGATGACTAAAGTTAAGTAACGTTTAAACGTCAATAATGTATCGTTAAACAGTCGCTAATCACTGCTTAGCTTTAAGCAACGTTTATGAATAAAGGGGTTAGTTGTGTTTTACAGCTGAAGTGGAAAAATGTTAACTTACTTTTGGAGGCCACTGTAAGTGGTGAAAATAATTTGTGTGTACAACTTACACCTCTGCCTACCTCGTCAAGGGATACTAGCATGATTGTTAGAAATAATCTCACTTCAAAAGATTTAAAGTAAAATCAGTATCAAACGCTCCAACATTACCGGATGACCCATCATACCAACGCGTGTCCGAACCGCACCGATATCCTCTCAAATATTGATTATTTGCTTAAAATAATGTTACAAGCGCACACGACATCAAACAGACCGCCTGGGAACTGAACGTAGTCACTTAGTTAGAACAAATAGAGGAGTTAGGTCAGTGTTGCCGAGGTATGGAATCGGATGGGTGACCATTGTTATACAGGATGTTGTAATAGTGATCTTAATCCTTGAGTGCAGATAGTGTTTCGTTAAGTACATATACAAGTAAATATTTATAAATAATATCTATCTCTAAATATTATAAAACAAAGTTGCGTTTTGTGTCCGTCTGTGTGACTGCATTGTTCTTTTAAACTGCGCAACGAATTTTGATGATATTTTCACCATAATTTGGGAATTTATAAATTCCCAAATTCATCACTTCACTTCACTAGTAAAAAAGTTTATATATTAACTGTGAAATATACAGCCAACCAGTCGCCATGGATTCAATACAATGATTCTGAACACTAATTAGCTCTACCATACATTTCACCGCCCTTTGATAAATAAATCTGTACATTATATTTATTTATTTATTTATTTATTTCTTACCTACAACTACCATTGCAGATCAGCGATCCAATGCGATAACGAGGCCTTACATGCTAAATCCTTAATCTACATCCTATAAAATTACATAACAATATCATAAATCTTAACCTACATCTGAATAGCATAATATATAATAATGTAACTTTTGCGAATTCACTCAAGTTGCACCACAATACATATAATCTAAATATAAATAAATCTTCATCAAAAACGATTGCTATTGTTATTATTTTTACTAGAAATTCGTGCTTGTTACAGGTTTTCACAGAAACCTTCTTTAAGCCATGTCATCAATGGCATCCTACGCTTTCCAAAAACAGTCGTTCCATATAAAATATTGATAAAACACGTAAAAATGAAATTTCCATATAATTAAATATAACTAATGTATCAAACCCACACGACATCAGACGATGCCGCATGGAAACCTTCATTAGGTTAATATAAATAATTTGACTAATTAATTTTTATTAATAAGGTTTTGTTCTGAATATGTTTTGTTATTTGAACAACATAACATCACGCCTGTACCGGATAGGTAGAGGTAGGACCGGAATGATCGAAATATGTAGCTAGCAAAGTAAGCAAGCTGAAGTGGCAGTGGGCTGGCCATGTCTGTCGAAGGACCGATGGCCGCTGGAGCAGACGACTCCAGGGGGTCTACTCCAAAGTGCAAAGTGTGAATGTTCGGATCGGACCGACACATGGCCGAACCGAATATTATTGAAAAATGCGAAAAAAATTCGGATCGGCTCAGTTGGGTCGGGACCATAGTCAATATTCGAAAGAGTGTAGGAGTGTAGGATTGGCACCGACCGAACCAAATAGTAACTTCGTAGCTGGAAACGACCGAACATTCGACCGATACTACTTTGAAGTAGACCCCCTGGAGTGGAGACCGCGTATCAGCAAGCGTAGTGTGGGACGCCCCTTAGATGGACCGACGACCTTAAGAAGGTGGCTGTCTCCCAGCCACCTTCTGACTTACTGGATGCGGAAGGTGGAGGACAGGGTGTTGTGGCGCAATCTGGGAGAGATCTATGTCTGACTGCCATGCCATCTATGACTGCCATAGGCTGAGTTGATTGATTGATTGATACCTGTACCGGATAAGCAGAGGAAGAACCAGAATTATCGAAATATATACTCGTAGCTAGCGAAGTAGGCAAGCTAAAGTGCCAGTGGGTTGGCAATGTTTGTCGAAGGACTGATGGCTGGTGGAGCAGACGAGTCCTGCCGAACTATTCTGTAATAATCTCACCTTAGGAAAACTTTGGTGAAGTGAGCTTGAGGTGAGCTGTCAATAGTGTCAATCCTTAGTATCAGCCGATGGATTCTGTAAAAATATCACTGTGAAAAGTTAGGTGAAGTGAGCTTAGAGTGAGCTGTCAATAGTGTCAATCCCTAGCATTAGTTGGAATGACAGCTCACTCCACGCTCACTTCACCTAAGTGTTAACGGTTATATGGTTACAGAATCGCACTGCTGGTGGCATGACAGCTCACTTCAAGTAAGTTTTCACGGTGTGATTTTTACAGAATCGACCGGCTGGAGTGGCAACCGCGTGTCGGCAAGCGTAGTGTGGGACGCCACCCAGCTAGATGGGCCGACTTCCTTAGAAAGGTGGCTGGGACAGACTGGATGCGGAAGGTGGAGGACAGGGTGTTGTGGTGCAGCCTGCAGAGGCCTTTGTGCAGCAGTGGAATGCGATAGATTGAGTTGAATGGAGAGGTTGCTAATAGGGTAGTTTCCTGGGTAAAAAAAATATTATTATATTTAGTCCGTCAGTTAGATTATCGAAAAATAATGGACACGTATTTTTTCTTTTGTCAATCAAAGAAAAAATGACAAAGATAAAGCGCGTCAAAATTTGGGAGTGGGTCGTGACGTCACGCCATGCTAAAAAGTGTAGCAAGGCGTGACGTCACGCGGAACTTTCACGGGCGATATCTTCATCGTTTTTTATATAATTGACAAAAGTAAAAATACGGGTTCAATATTTTTTGATAATCTAACTGACGTACTAATTAGATTTTTTTAGGAATCTAGTCTATTGTAATAGTCCCTACACCCACATTCCGCTAGTTATGTCTAAATCCCATATCATAGGGGGCGAGCCCCTTGTTTATATTTTCTTGAAAAGCAATAGTACCTTGTGAAGGGCGCAGGAATCTGCTGGATGCGGGAAGCACACGACCGGCCGATGTGGCGGCGCTTGGGGGACACCTACGTTCAGTAGTGGACGTCGTTCGGCTGAAATGATGATGTTCATGGAAAGAGTATCATGGCTTCGTTATCGAATGTGTATATTTGACGGCACGGTTGGCGCAGTGGTTAAGCGATTGACTGCTGCGCTGCGTGTCGTGGGTTCGATTCCCGCACGGAACAAATATTTGTATGACCTACATGTATTTGTTCCGAGTCTGGGTGTTTTTCTATCTATAATATGTATGTATTTACAAAAAAAAAAAATTGTATATAAGTAGTTTATCAGCCATCTTGTTACCATAACACAAGCATTAGGTTGCTTAGCTTGGGACAAATGGTGCTGTGTGAAATGTCCAGGGATATTTATTTATTTTTATTTATATTGAGATGAATATCTAAAAGAAGAAAACTGATCACTGCATGTCAAATATTTATCTTGTGGGTATAAAAATAAATCGCCCCCGGGTGGGCTCGAACCACCAACCTTTCGGTTAACAGCCGAACGCGCTAGCCATTGCGCCACGGAGGCTGTGGAGATGACACTGAAATTTGTAAGTCTAATCTGAATATTTTAGGACACTCTTCAGCAGTGTTGTTGTAGCTCTTTGTGAAAGAATTCGTCCGGAGTAGAACTACTTTCATACCTATTTTTGTCGCCAAGCAGCATTAAGGCTCGAGCAGAAAGGCGCGAGGCGACGGTGCGTCGTCGCCATTCTGCTAGAATAATTTCCATGAAGATTTTCATAGGAATTGTTCTTAGATGTTGTTGTTCTGTGTATTTTTGAGGTTCCGTACCCAAAGGGTAAAAACGGGACCCTATTACTAATACTCCACTGTCCGTCTGTCTGTCTTTCACCAGGCTGTACTTATCTCATGAACCGTGATAGCTAGACAGTTGAAGTTTTCACAGATGATGTATTTCTATTGCCGCTTTAACAACAAATACTAAAAACAGGATAAAATAAATATTGAAGGGGGGCTGAAAACAACAAACGTGATTTTTTTGCCGTTTTTTGTTCGATATTATAGTCTTACAATCTAAGAAGACTTTTAATTTTTTTTTTAAAGGAAAATAACGAACTTCACAATATAAATCACAACATTTAAATCAAGTTAAGCCTTAACTCTAATCACAAGTAATCTACTTCTAGCAAACTATAACTATCCTTAACTAGACCAAAACACATTAAATAAACCTGACAGCAATAACCAAATATGATAATCATAACGTCCTAACAGCGCGACGTCCGGAAAGGAAGTGAGCTCGAGGCTCGTGTTGCGCTCGTATTTATGTTCGCTGGCTCGGTCCAGGCTCGTTGGTAGGGGAGACAGGTAAGAATAGACTAACTTAACTAGCTGACCCCGGCAATCGTTGTTTTGCCATATACATTATTTCTGGGATTTTTTTTTTTTTTTTGTATGCAAAATAGATGTTGGCCGATTCTCAGACCTAACCGATATGCACACAAAATTTCATACAAATCGGTCCAGCCGTTTCGGAGGAGTTTGGTAACAAACATTGTGACACGAGAAATTTATATATTAGAATATTATAAACTCAAAAGTTTGTATGGATGGATGTTATTTATTTATTTATTTATATATACTTTATTGTACACCACAAAAATACATAGCATAAAAAACACATGAGATACTACAAAATATACAATGGGCGGCCTTATCGCATTACTGCGATCTCTTCCAGGCAACCTCAGTATGGACAGCGATTTCCCTGGACACAAAATGGATGGATGGATGGATGTTTGTTCCTCTTTCACGTAAAAACTACTGAATAGATTTGGATGAAATTTGGCACACAAATAGTTTACAACCAGGATTAACACATAGGATAGTAATAGTACAAATTATAGTCGCTTTTGTGCTTGTATTTGCGACCGCATTGTTCTACTAAACGACGCAACGGATTTTGATGCGATTTTCTCCATCATTTAGATATTTTATTCTGAAAGGTTTATGTGCAGGTGCAGATGCAGGTAATATATTAATATTAAACTTACACCTAATAAAGAAATCTCGACGTTTTGCCAAGTCGTAAAAACCGTGCGGAGCAGGGGCGGGTCGCTAGTTATAAATAACATTTAAAATAAACTTCTAGTGGTTTTCGAGCACACAATTACAGACAAATGATATATTGGCTAATGAAAAAGACTTTTTTGTTAAAGAAAAGAAAGAAAGAAAAACATTTATTAAGTTTCTCAAGATATTTCGTGAACAACCCATCATCATTTCAGCCCGAAATTAACCACTAATGGGTATACCCTTCCCTTTCTTCTGCCATACTTCCCTGCACTGCGCGTCTCTCATCTCATCCTGAGAAAAAAACAAAAACAAAAAAAAAACGGCCAAGTGCAAGTCGGATTCGCGCACCGGGTTCCGTACAACTTAAAATTACTAAAAAAAAATATTATATGATTTATAACTAAATATTTACGGCTTTCGCAATTTTTTCTTTATCTGTGCTATAAGACGTTGCTCCGTACCAAATTTCAAGATTCTAAGTTCACGGGAACTACCCTTGCGAGTGTCGAAAATTTGGGTTTTTTTTTAAACGTTGCCCCACACTAGGAATTTGCGGCATAAACGACTGTATCTTTTGATTGCGTTGGCTTAGAAGTTTGATTTTTTCACAGCTCCAAGGGTCAGTAGACCTGAGTATTTGATATAATTTCCAGCTTGATACCTCCACGTGTTCCTGAGAAAAAGGGTCTTGACAGACGGACGGACGGACGGACAGCAAATTGATCTTATAAGGGTTCCGTTTCTTCCTTTCGAGGTACGGAACCCTAAAAAAAACCACAAAAAAGCCCATCACTGCTTTTAAAATTCTTAACAATCAATATTAATATAGACTAGCTTCTGCCTGCGACTTGGTCCATGTGAAATTTCGACCCCCGACCCATTGTGTCGCATCCCATCGCTCCCCCGTGCTACGCTTCGTTTTCTCTTAACGTTCATTCTGAGTTTTTATCCTTTTGCTCGGCTCCTTAGGGTCATAGCGTGATGTTAAATAGCCCATAGCCTTCCTCAAGAATTGGGCTATCAAATGCAAAGAGAATTTTTCAAATCCGTCTGGTAGTTCCAGAGATCTGGGCTTTCAAACAGACAAACAAAAAACAAAGAAACTCGACAGCTTTATTATTAATATAGATTTAAAATAAACTTCTAGAGGTTTTCGATCAATTACATACCATTGATAATATTGGCTAATGTAATTGACTTTTTTGCTAGTTTTCAAGGTATTTATTAAACAACCCATCACTGCTTTTAAACTCTCGACAGTAAATATTATCATAGACAATCTCTTAAGTAGTGATGTTCCAACACAAATTGATGTTCAACAACTTTTTTTTTAAATATATTTTTTTAACGCATAGACATTATAGAGAACCGGTTCCACTCAACGAGAGTTGAAATATGATAATTAGACATTTTATTTATTACATCTCATTTTAATACATTTAGGAACGTAGCAAAAAATATTTAAAAAGAAACATTGGAATGGACAATGATATATTATTTTCTTGTGAGTTTTTTTTTTAAACATCTGTTGTTGAGATTATGGCATATTTTTATTTTAGTTTAGGTATAGCTAAATATTGTTTATTTGCTTAGGTTATGCCCGCGGTTTCGCCCGCGTTGATTTCGTTAAATATCCCCATTGTTTTCATACAAGATACTTTTTCAACCAGTGCGCAAACTGTATCCATGAATTCAGCATTCGATTCTAGAAATTTATCGTCGGTTATCAAAAAACTAATCAGGTGTTTCATCGAAAAGTGCAATAAATACCCTACGCGATCAAAATGTATGGAACAACTATTATTATTTTTTTTATAACCGGCGATAAATTTCTATTTGAAGGGTTTATAATCATAATATTATGCTGAATTTATAGTTACAGTTTGCCCACCGGCTAAAATGCACCCTGTATTGGTGTACAGTCACGAGCACCAATATGTCAACACTTGCCAACTTTCAATTGCGATTTTTTCGTGAATTAACGAATGCAACCTTGAAATACGACACATTACATAAACCTATGGGTTCGAAAATGCTATGTTCGTAACCACATAAAATTTCATTCAAAAATAAAGGAGTAAATCGCTTTTGAATAAAGCCAAGTGTATACATACTTTTACTCGTGACTGTACATGTACACGGCGCAAGCCAGTAAAGCTCAAAGTCAGCATGATTTTTTCCGAATTTTTCAACAATCATCGTCATATTTCAGCCATAATTTACTCAAAACCACACACACAAATTAAATTAAACACAAATCAACAACAACCAACCAACAAAACCAACTCAAACAAACAACAACCAACCAACAACAAACAACCAACAAATCAAACTCAAACAACAAAAACAACAAACAACAACCAACCAAAACAAACAACAAAACAAAATCAAATCAACAAACAAAACAACAAACAACCCAAAACAACTCAAATTATACACTTAAATCTTCCTCATGAATCACTCCATCCATTGTCAATGAAGCTGTGTTTTCATTGGTCCCTGGCCCCATTGACATAGAAAAGATATCAATGCCAGGGGGTCTACTCCGAAGTGCAAAGTGCTAATGTTCGGATCGGACCGACACATGGCCGAACTGAATATTATTGAAAAATGCGAAAAAAGTTCAGATCGGCTCAGTTGGGTCGGGACCATAGTCAATATTCGAAAGAGTGTAGGAGTGTAGGATCGGGACCGACCGAACCAAATAGTAACTTCGTAGCAGGAAACGGCCGAACATTCGGCCGATACTACTTTGGAGTAAGCCCCCTGACCCTGACATCAAGCAATAGACAAATAGTGTCAACATTTTTATGCTTGAGTACGAGGCTTTTGAGTATGTGTATCTTATGTGTTTTTTTTGTTGTTATTATTAAATTTTATTTGTAAAGTGCGTATTGTTTGAGCAGAATAAAATATTTTTCTTTATTTCTTTCATTGGTGAAAACCATATGAAAATCCGTTTTAACTTTTAGAGTTAATCGCGTTCAAACAGACAGACAGACGCGGCGGTGGGACTTTGTTTTATATTAATATGTAGTAATAATAATTATGATTAATGTAGGTGCTTATTACCACGTGCCACATTGGTATAAAACTTGTAGTAGCAAGCGTGACTGCTGAGCATGGGGTCAATCAAGGGTTCGATTCCGAAGTCGGGTAGGTTTTTTTCATTAATTTCAGTAATTAGTCCGGAATCTGGACGTGTGTGTCTAGAGGTCATAGCCTCAAAATCAAAATCAAAAGTCATGTATTCAAATTAGGCTGACAATCAGCACTTTCCGAACGTACAGTACAGGTTGATAATTATAAAAAATAACACTCTAAGCAAGATATGTCACAGCCAATTACATTAAATTAATAACTCTATACTCCATATTAGGCTAGACCATAGACAGGTAATTTAAAAACCTGTTTCCATAATCTGCATTCGCGACTTATTTGCCAAAAATGTAAACAAATATAAGTTTATGGAAAAATAACTTGAATTCCCACGCAATAAAGTTCAGTTTACGCTACAACTTCAAACATTTTTATAACTTTTTGAAGAGTGCTATATAGTCACTCTGAAATCAATTTAATAAGCATTGAAATAAAGTTTATATTTGTTTAACTTGAAATAAGATCAATTTGAAACATACATTTTAATAGACATTAGACTATTTCGAACTGTTTGACAAACAGCTGATCTAAATCTCATTCTTTATGTACCAGTTCGTATATAAAATTAATGTAAATGGTTCTTAAACATATTCTGCAGTAGCTAGAAATCTGATATCGTTTGACAAAATGGGATATATTATAATTAAAACTGAGTAGGCCTTTTAATTATAAAAAAAAAATCACAAATCTCACAAAGGTATAAGTGCTATGGGTATAACAATATTGTAGATTTTTAGTCTAATAATAGCCGATACTCGTGGCTAAGTAATAACATCCGCACGGATCGATCGATCGGGTTAAGCTACGCTTGCCGCGGTCGGTCCGTGGATGGGTGACCATATTCATGTACCAAGAGGCACGGAGGGGTTGCCTCGAATATCACGTGAAGCCATTTTTCCCGGCTGTCATTTGTAAATCTTTGACAGTCGTTACGGGTCGTCAGAAGCCCGAAAGTCTGACAACCAGTCTTACCAAGGGGTATCGTGTTACCCAGTAACTGGGTTGTGGAGGTCAGATAGGCAGTGGTTCTATGTAAAGTACTGGTATTCAGCTGCATCCGGTTAGGCTGGAAGCCGACCCCAACATAGTTGGGAAAAGGCTAGGCAGATGACCCTGGATTTCATGAGATCAAATGGCTAACGCAGAAGAAATCTTTTATTGCACTAACAAAGAGGTAAAGAAACTAATTATTTAGACACAGTCACAATTAATTGCAAAAGTATTGAACCCAGTACTCGTTAAACGCATGCAAAACTATTAACTTTTTACCTTAAAACCTTTAACGATCTGTAAATGCAACTTGGATTAAAGAAATGTGGATAACCAATCGTAATTTTCTGGCCAATTTGTTTTGAATTGTGATGTTTTTGTTGGTTTGTAGATTTGAAATGCTTTTTGGTTTCTGTACCCAAAGGGTGCCAATGAAATATTACAATTAAGGCTCCTCTGTTCGTCAGTCCATACTACCGGACAGCGGAGCCTTAGAGCGGTTTCGCACTACGTCCGTTCCGAATTGGGAATGTTCTAAATTCGGACGTACTGAGTTCGGATGTAGTGCGCAACCCCTCATACAAATACGTAGTACTATGGCTACTTCGGACCGTCATTTCTCGGATTCGGATCGGATGTAGTGCGAAACCACTCTTAGTAATAGGGTACGAATATGGTACGGTTCAAAAGATGGAACCTGTGACAGGCGGCCGTCCGTCTGTCAGAGGTCCCGTTACAGTCGCGTGATTACAATTATTTTAAAATGTATAAATTATAACAATGTTCTATAGAATACATACTATATAAATTATATTAATATATAAATTATACAAAGGGTGACACAATGGGCGGTCTTATCGCTAAGAGCGATCTACGTCACTTGTTTTCATCACAGAAAAATCGAATGCGACTAGATGTTCATGATTGTTTCGAAGCCAAAGTTTTTACATCGTATACTTTTTAATTGAAGGCTGTTTGTTATTTTATAGTTAATTTCCGACTTATGATGACGTAAAATTGTGTCATTGCCGGCCTTTAGATTGCCAAATGGTCTAGTACATGACCAGAAAGAATTGATTAGAAAGGCGCATTCGAATGGTTGAATAGGTAACTGATTTGCTAACAGTTTATTTCACTTTAGAACAATAGTAAGCAATTACAGTTTTAAAAAGCAAGACACAGGTCTAGCTTTTTAAAAGTATAATTACAATTCGAATCGTGGACCTAGATTCTGAAGTTTCATTAGTGCCCATTTATATTCAAATTTTATTTATGTTTCAAATTGACGTTATTTCAAGTTAAACAAATATCAACTTTATTTTAATGTTAATTAAGTTGTTTTCAGAGTGACTAGCACTATTGAAAAAAATATAAAAATGTCTGAAGTTGTAGCGTAAACTAAACTTTATTGTGTAGGTATTAAAGTTATTTTTCCATAAGCTCATATTTGTTTACATTTTTGGCGAATAAGTCGCGATTCAAATTTAGGTGGCATTTTTTTTCTTTTTTTCCGTTAACCTGTATTATTCTGCTGGGCAAAGGCCTCCCCCATTTTCTTCCACCTTTCCTTGTGCTGTGCCTTCACCGTCCAATTGGTTAGGAACGACTCCAAATCGTCACGCCAGAGTTTCTTAGGCCTGCCTCGGATGTGACATAAAATATTTTAATTTATGATTTTGATTTTAAGATCCTACTAATATCATAAACGTGAAAGTTTGTATGGATGCATGGATGGATGAATGGATGTTTGTTACTCTTTCACGCAAAAACTACTAAACGGTTTTGGATGAAATTTGGCACACAGGTGGTTTATAACAAGGATTAACATATAAGATACTTTTTATCCCTATATTCCCACAGGATCTGTTACATCCCTAGTTAGTATCAGTAAACGCTGACACTATGCTTGGTCAGCACCGGACCTACCTAGATGACTATTGCTCACAGGCTTCCAGCCAGTTCGGGTTTGGCATTCAAAGAGTTGGGACGTATACCGAGTTTTCCCCAAAATTATATTGTCCTTGTATAGGAAATTAAATAAACCTTTTTTTAAAAAGATTCGGGACTTTTCCATTTTAACAGATCGAAACTTATGCGAGTGAAACCGCGGGGCGCAGCTAGTGAACAATAATTCCTATCCTACTTTACAAATCTAAGCTCATTACCTTACATCGCGATTCAAGAAAACCTGTCGCAGCTCCTCTTTTTAAACCGACTTTCAAAAAAGGATATTGTTAATTTGACGATTATTCTATGTTTTTTTTCCTGTCTACAGACTTAAATGATCATGCTAATTAATGTAGAGTATGTAGCATTTCCATGTTGAATTGTGAATGTAAGAAAAAAAAAACAATTTATTAGCCCTGCAGTGCGATTCGGTAACCATCTCACCGTGAAAACTTAGGTGAAGTGAGCGTGGAGTGAACTGTCATTCCAACTAATGCTAGGGATTGACACTATTGACAGCTCAGAATCGATCGGCTGTTTATAAGAATTGGCGTAGGGTAATGAAAGCCCCTGTTAGTCGTTTACAAGAATGAATAAAGTACCTACTGTCAACTGCATGTTCCCGGCAACAATTTGACTTCGACAGATCCTTTATTCCATAGCAGTAAGGCCGGTTTTCGTAGTTAAAGTTATAATGCGATTGACCGTACTATCCACTCACTTATGGTGGAGGAAAACGACACCGTTGGCGCAGTGGCTGAGCGATCGACTGCTGCGCTGCGTGTCGCGGGTTCGATTCCCGCCCGGAACAAATATTTGTATTGCCTACAGGTAGTTGTTCCGGGTCTGGCTGTTTGTGTATGTGAGTTTAAATGTTTGTAAACGCACCCACGATACAGGAGTAATTCCTAGTGTGGGGCAAAGTTTAAAAAAAATTTGGTCTGAAACCGCCAACGCAGTAGGTACGAAGTCTTGTCATTTCGAAATTTTTCGTCGGCTATTAAAAAAAAAATATTGCTGTTCCATACATTTTGACCGCGTAGGTATTGCACTTTTCTATGAAACAGAAGATTTTTTTTTCGATAACCGACGAAAATTTTCTACGCTATGGGGTCTAAACTCATGTGCTGCATTCATGGTTACAGTTTGCGCGTCGATGTCCCTGCCACCCTGTAGAATTCAGTCCTAAGAATTTTACATAGCATAATCAGCATAATATGATGTTTCCATTGCTAGGACACTGGGACTCCATAGGCCGCCTCTCTGTGAGAGGGAGTGGGCCGTAATCCACCACGCGGGCCCAGTGCGAATCGGTAGATAGCACATGTCTTCGAATTTTTGGTAAAGGAAAACATCGTGAGGAAACCGGCATGTCCTCGAACAAAAAATTCGAAGACATGTGACATCTACCAACCCGACTGGGCCCGCGTGGTGGATTACAGCCCACTCCCTCTCGAATAGAGGAGGCCTGTGTCCCAGCAGTGGGAATATTAAAGGCTGATTGAGACAAGGGACACGTAGTTACTAGCAGAGTATGGCGAAATTGGCCTTCAAATTTGATTAGGTACAAGACTGATACTCGAAAGTACACAATGGACAAGACATTTACTTACCCGTGTAAACAATGCTCAAGCGCCCAGTATACCTTGAAACGCAACTAAATAAGGAACTGCGTCTAATTGTTCTGTTTTCATTGTGAGTACCTGCTTAGTTTAAGATAAAGATTTAAATAACGGCACGGTTGGCGCAGTGGTTAAGCGATTGACTGCTGCGCTGCGTGTCGCGGGCTCGATTCCCGCACGGAACAAATATTTGTATGACCTACATGTATTTGTTCCGAGTCTGGGTGTTTTTCTATCTATAATATGTATGTATTTACAAAAAAAAAAATGTATATAAGTAGTTTATCAGCCATCTTGTTACCATAACACAAGCATTAGGTTGCTTAGCTTGGGACAAATGGTGCTGTGTGAAATGACCAGGGATATTTATTTATTATTTATTTAAATAGTTAGATTTGTTTTGTTGAGAGTGTCATTTGAATATCATTTCATACTGATAAAACGTATCTATCGCTTCATGAGGGAAGATAGAGCCCAGGCGATTTTTATTGCGCACTGGATTTTCAGTCCTCGGCATCAAGCCGAGCTTTCAGAATCCAACAGAGGGCATCCCAGCGCGTTAGGAACACAGATTGTTGGGATTTCAACTCTTGGCTCAGTGCGCAAAAAATACGCCCTTGCGTACTTGGGCTAACGATTTAAAAACATCGTTGGTATTCGATCTTTTTCAATACAAACAGTGCCACCCTGATAGACATAACATAACATCACGCCTGTAAACCCCATAGGCATAAGCATAATGAGTCTATAATGTTCCCACTGCTGGGACACAGGCCTCCTCTCAGTGAGAGCGAGTGGGCCGTAATCCACCACGCGGGCCCAATCCCCATAGGAGTAAACAGAAATGTACCTATAGTACACTCATATTTCGCCAGTTATGTCTAAGTCTCATGTCCTATACCATCAAATGAACCGGACACTAATCCGAACTCCGAACTGAGAAATTCCTGATGAAAAAACTGAATTAAACTTTACCCGAACCGGGTATCGAACCCAAGACCTAATGCTGAGCAGTTGAACTTGCGACCACTAGACCCACGACGCAGTCTACCCGACATGTCAAGGTATAATGGTCGCGGTAGTTGCACAATGGTCGTTACAGAACAACTGGTAACACTTTCTAATACCCTTGTTAGATCGCAATTGTTTGTTTTTATGATTGCAGTTGATTCTGATGCTGATCGATTGTTTAAATTGGGTCATTTGGTGGTGGTAGGAGGCTACGTTGGTCTGGTGGTCGCGAGCACTACTGCTAAGCGTGAAGTCTTGGGTGAAAAACCTAATTAACACTTTGTAACAATAATATTGATGGGGCTGGGTCGATCGATCAGGTTAGGCTACGCTTCCCGCGGTTGGTCTGTGAATCTTTACATACCGAGACGCCTTTCAAAGTAGGTATCGCTTCAAAGTAGGTAGCTCGCCTACAAAGTAGGTATGTAACTACAAATTTACGTTTTTCGCAATTTTCCCTTTATCTGTGCTATAAGACGTTGCTTCGTACCAAATTTCAAGATTCTGAGTTCACGGGAAGTACCCTGTAGGTTTTGATTCCCTTGCGAGTGTCGAAAATTTACGGAAATTTGCGGCACAAACGGCTGTATCTTTTGATTGGCTTAGAAGTTTGATTTTTTCACAGCTCCAAGGGTCCGTAGACCTGAGTATTTGATATAAATTCCAGCTTGATGCCTCCACGGGTTTCTGAGCAAAAGGGTCTTGAAAGACAGACGGACGGGCAACAAAGTGATCCTATAAGGGTTCCGTTTGTTCCTTTCGAGGTACGAAACCCTAAAAATCAGCTGTATCATAGAAAACTGCAGTACCTACGCGGTCTAAATGTATGACAGTATTTATATTTTTAATAACCGAGGAAAGATTTTGACGTCCCCTGCGTTACCTAAAATTTTCATGTTCACAATCAGGTCAGCAGTGCGATTCTGTAACCATCTCACCGTGAGTTATGTGAAGTGAGCGTGGAATGAGCTGTCATTCTAACCAATGGTAGGGATTGACACTATGGACAGCTCGTTCTAAGCTCACTTCACCTAACTTTTCACGGTGAGATTTTTACAGAATCGAATGGCTGGTTCACAATCATGTACTGAATGCATGGTAACAGGTTGTGCGATGTGCCTGTAAGAGACCCTGTACCCTGTAAGTATACTTTTATGATTACTTTACACCCATGACAAGCCCATTTGTATGTCCCCGCAATCACTCTCCATTCCAGGTTGCCTGGAAGAGACGGCAGAAAGCAATAAGGCCACCCATTGTATTTTTTGTAATGTTAAATGTATTTTTTGTAAGGTTAAATGTATTTTTTATAATGTTAAATGTATTTTTATAATGTTAAATGTATTTTTTGTCATGTATTTTTGGTGTACAATAAATTATAATTATATAAATCATCATCTGCCTAGCCTTTTCCCAACCATGTTGGGGTTGGCTCCCAGTCTAACCGGATGCAGCTGAATACCAGTATTTTACATAGAGCGACTCCCTATCTGACCTTCACAACCCAGTTAAATAAATTAATAATTATGTAGCGGCTACTGAATGACGGCTCCCCACCAAGAACCAAAATACTGAAACACGACCTAGATGACTCATTAGATTTGGTCTAGATTTTCAGATTTACGACTGACGTACGCACGGGCAAGTATTGTTCTAAGACTTGTAATTATGTTGGAATTTATCAGATAATGTAAGTGCAGCTGTAGGGTAAGAGCCTATTAGAATAAACTAGTAACATCACGCTTGTCCTCGAAGGCTAGGCAGAGGTGTATTAATAACTAGCAGCACCCCGCGGTTTCATCCGCATAAGTTTCGATCCCGTGGGAATATCGAGATAAAAAGTATCCTATGTGTTAATCCTGGCTATAAACTATCTGTTTGCCAAATTTCATCCAAATCCTTTTAGTACTTTTTCCGTGAAAGAGTAACAAAAACCCATCCATCCATCCTCACAAACTTTCACGTTTATAATATTAGTAGGAAGTAGGATGGTACTTTCACCTTCATTTTTCCAGTCATGTTTCAGTCCCATGTCCCATGATCTTATAGGTAGAGTGATACTATGCCATCAACCGAGCACGATTCCTGATAGGAAAACCCAGTAAATTTTATCGCAACCTGCGAATCCAATCCAGGGCCTCGTGCTCAGCAGTAGCGTTTGCGACCACTAGACCATCGAGGCAGTCTAAAGGCTGAAACTATCCAAAAGGAAGAACTCAATAATTCATACTTTATCCAACTTTTTCGGTTCAAAATGTGCCTGTAACACAAATACCCCGAGCAGGGAATGTGCCTGTAACACAAGTACCTCGAGCAGGGAATGTGCCTGTAACACAAGTACCCCGAGCAGGGAATGTGCCTGTAACACAAGTACCTCGAGCAGGGAATGTGCCTGTAACACAAGTATCCCGAGCAGGGAATGTGCCTGTAACACAAGTACCTCGAGCAGGGAATGTGCGTATAACACTAGTACCCCGAGCAGGGATCGAACCTATGACTAGCGACCCTTGCCAGTGCTTTACAAATTCACAAATTTGGTTGAACCCTAACTGCTAGTCAAAGAAATTGTCTAATATCTGAGGGGCTATTCTCGTAATTTTAAGAACGTTCACAGTCTGATCTCAGTCTCAATCCGTCAAAAATACCTCTAATTTCCCTACATTTTTGACATTTATTGTCGCTGAGATGACATTGCGACTAGATTTTGAACGGTTTTAATTACGGGGATTGGCTTTCAGGAATCTGCCATCTCCAGATAATATTATATTATTATTATCAATTATAATTATCTTAACTACTAATATTATAAGGAGAAAAGATTTGTCTTTTTGTATGTTTGTCTATACGCTTTCACGCTACAACGGCTGAATGGATTGGGATGCACATGGGTAGACATGAGGGGCTTATGGCTAAGTAATAACAGCCACACGGGTCGATCGATCAGGTTAAGCTACGCTTACCGCGCTTGGTCCGTGGATGGGTGCTTAGAGGTATGAGGAACAGGGTGTAAAGTTCACTCATACTCTATAGAAAAGGGACGATCCTCCGGGTGTTGTGTCTGGCGGGCAATTTCCCCACAACTGATGTCAGGAAGTTTGTATGTGTGCTAATTACGCGGTAAACTCTGTTTGCGAGATGCAGGATTTGCATGACGTCAATATGACGAGTAGTTCGCACGTGGCGTTATAGATACTGCTACAGGTAACCATCTTTACATACCACGACTCCTCCGTGCCTCGAAAACCACGTTAAGCCGTTGGTCCCGGCTGCCATTCGTGGATCTTTGACAGTCGTTACGGGTCGTCAGAAGCCCGAAAATCTGACAACCAGTCTTACCAAGGGGTATTACCCAGTAACTGGGTTGTAGAGGTCAGATAGGCAGTCGCTCCATGTAAAATACTGGTATTCAGCTGCATCCGGTTAGACTGGAAGCTGAGCCCAACATATTTGGGAAAAGGCTAGGCACATGATGATGAGAAGACCATGTCCTAGGTCATGGTGTACAAGGACAAGGTACTCTAAAAGGACATGGGATATATTTTCTCCCGATATTCCGACAGGATCGAGACTCAAGTGTGGGTGAAACCGCGGGGCGCAGCTAGTAATTAATCCTGGAAATAGATTTAATGTCTACCTATAAGCCACAGACGCCAGCACATCAAGCTACCCGAAACTGTCAAATTTTCCCAATCAACCTCGAACCTTAATACTTTAGCGGTAAAGTTGAAAGTCTATTCAAGAAATTTGACAGATTGTAGTTAGCTTAATGTTCTGGAGACTGTACAATACCTTAATTATTATGATTACGGTAAGCCGACCCCGTTGATAACGTCTGTGATTACCGAAAGGTTTAGGCAGGCGGAGGTGTATAGTACACCCACATTTCGCCATTTACGTTTAAGTGCCTTGTAATTAATAGGGGTGAAGCTTTGCACAAATCCAAACTCCGGGCCCCCTCCTTTTACATACGATTTTTAACAAAAATTGGCTGAATTGCGGGCGTGGACTCAGTGGAGAGGCGTGCGAAGAGGCTAATTGGTGACCCAGATTTGGTTAAGAACATCTACAAAGCCTGGTTAATGATCATGCATGATCAAAAGCTGCTTATGGGTCAATTTCAACAATGTGCATTTTTTTTCAATTTTGGTGGCGTAATTTTTTCTTCAGTTTTCGTGAAAAATAAGGACCTGGTATAAGAATAGAAAGTCGAAGCTAGAAGGATCTTCAAGAGGTCTAAGAATATCTCAATAACTTTTTGAGATATTTTAGTTCAAAGTCTAGTGTGTCCACCAAAATGGAAAATTGCCCACCAAAATCGAAAGTGCCCACCTAAATTGAAAATCAGTGGCACCAAAATTGGATTTTTCTGTCTCATCTCACAAATTAGACTGAGGAATTATCAATAACTTTCATCGGTTAATAAAACTCTATTGCTAAAAATATTTATTATTTTTTATCTGATAAACTCATAATCATAATTATGAGTTTATGACACAACAACACGAAAACAGAAAACATTAATCTTTTTATTGTAAACAAAATTACTTGTCAACAACTACCAACCTACAAAAGTTTCCCAAACAAAACTAAGAAATAAAACATAATTAACAAAAAAAAATTATTAAAAAAAATATTATTACATAATACAATATTAAATCCATGGTGGAGACATAGTGAAATAGCAAACATTTATCATGACCATTTCACCAACGCTCTAGTTACAGATTTCAGTTTACTAAAGAACCTTAACTCAATAATTATTTGGGTGCTAATCACCAGACGAGATCAATGGTTTCTACAATCAGTATTTAAATCTAAGAAAGGAATTCAAAATTTTCCAATATAAAGATTTCTCATCTTTACTAAAAAAACTTAAAACAAGAAAACAATAAGCAGAGTACTTACATCTAATAGGAACTTAACTGCAATAGTTACACAGAATAGTTACAAAAGTTGCATGGAATAACAAACTTAATTGTGTTAAATATATCTTTCTCATACAAACCGACTTAAAACCAGGAATAATACTTTTTTCTTTAGAATTTCAATAAGTTTCCTAAAAACAATATTATTATATTTTTCACTTACCACATAACCCTTTATCTTTCGTAATAAACAACCAAATAACCAAGCTGAATTTTAATAACTATTCTTGCAAATAAAATGCAAAATTTAAAAAATAACGACGACGTTAAACTATAAAGTATGTTATATTCTAAGTCAGATGAACTATTAACATCTAAGTCTGATGTTTTGTCAGCAGTTGCTGCAGCGTCACCAGATTTTTCGAACTTGGAAAACACATCACGATTAATATTTTTGAACGAGATGTTCTAGTATAATTGAGAAGTCCTTGGTCTTTGTAAATGAATAAATTCCATGTTTTCAGATCCTTTGAATCTATGAACTGTCACGGGATGTTTGCCATGCAAAATAGTCTGCTGAGATATAATATGGATATCTTGTACTGAAGACTGAATGTTTACAGAGTGACGCACTCTATCGGTTCTCGGTTTAATCATATCGGTAGTCTGAGCCTGAGCTAAACCTTCTTCGCGAACTGTGCGTTGAAATTCACCATCCATGTGTTCATTGAATGGTAAGTTGTGAAATCCTAAGTGCTTACCATGAAGGCATTCGGTGGAATTGTACATGCACTGAGGCTCGGCGTAATACAGAGAACGGAGCGCCAATCGGTGCTTGAAACATTAGGTCCAAATCACTTTGTGTACCTTCATAGTTCCAGGAAAAGGTCTTAACTCTCAAGAAATAGGCCAGTCCTTCTCAGTAATTTCGTAGTCTTCCACGCGTTAAATTTTTACTGAATTTGTATTGGCTTTCAGACTTTGAATTAGACTAACAATGTCCGTAATGTCATTTCCGTATGCTACTAACTGGTCTGCAGTTCTCTTTAAAACACCGCCAACTCCGTCAGGTGCACCCTCACCATGACCACTTTCGCAGTGCCATAGGACTTTTGTTGCTGTGTAACAAGTTTGCCTTCTCGCTTTTTTTGGTGATATCTCTCCCTTTCTCTTTTTCGTACTATTTCAGCCTGTTCGGGATTGCTCTTTATTCTTGCCTTTCTTCTTCTTTCTGCCATTCTCTTTTTAAGCAGCCTCTCTTCGCTAGTCTGTTTTGGCATTCTTAAAAGCAACAAAATAAAAATATATAAGAATAAGAAACTTAGTCATTAGTATGCCACCCTTATAATAATAGGTCTTACTTACTGCCAAGTACATAACATTTCTTTGTTTGCTAATCAAACATACAGTACATACTTAAAACTTGGTGGCTCGTTTTCAATTTTGGTGGCGTGAAAACGCCACCAAAACCACCAAAATTGAGCCACCAAAATTGAAACCAGGCATAAAAAAAATCATTAAAAATAGGGGTTTTAAGTTACAATTAAATTAATATCACTAATTTATGCGTAACCCAAATTACTACCTATAATGTATAGCTTATTATTAAAACACTTTAAAATTAACAGCAAATCGATCCACCAAAAATTGAACAATTCTTGTCCCCCGTGCCACCCAAGATGGTACTTACGTTTTTGGGGGGAAATCACAGCACTAAACACACACCTGTTACGCGCAAATGCTGGCGCACGACTGAGAGATGTGAAATAATAAAACACGATTGATCGCACGCGCACCAAGCTTCATTTTATAGTAAGTTGAATAAGTGCCACCAAAATTTAGATTTTTGCTTGGACAAACTTTGATTGAGTATCCTGTGCTTTTAAATTAGATTTTCTAATATGGTTTGGTTGTTTTTAGAGAATGTGTTTTATGCATATACTAACGAAATCGTTTATTTTTTATTGTACAGACGGCAGCACGTCAACGTAAACCCTATACATAAATATAACTACGACGCGCTGCGGAGTGTTAGAAAGAAAGTATCCTTGGCACGATTGGTGGAGTTTTCAACGTTTTTAAAATTGCCCAATGGGTGCACATACTAAAAATTGGGAGCCAATTATCATGTTTTACTAGGAATAAGCCACACCCACTCGCCCCTGCGCGTCCGCCGCTGCTCCCGAGTTTCCCCGATCCTTCACGAAATTAAACGAAAGTCACTCGTCACAATTCACTAGTTTACGTCAGTCAGTTGCGTACGCATTTGGAACCCGTTAGGGTATATAAGTTCTGTGATTTGGAATCGTACTGTGTGCTGTGCTGTGCTGTGAACTTTCTTAAAACATAATGGCATAAATTTATAAATATAATGGCGCCTCAGTTGACGCAAATTCAACGAGAGCGCATCATAGCGCTTCGATTGAGTGGATGCCGGGTGATAGATATTTGTCGGCAGACGGGCTTATCGGTGAGTAATATTTTTTGTAATCTTAAATAGAAAGTCTAATATTAAAAAAATGTGTCAATGGTGTTTTTATACAGAATTTTTGAAATTAGTTAACGCTGCGCGCTGTTCCAAGCGTCACTAAAATGTAGAGTAACTGTAAAAGCTTAAATTCAGAGAAATAATTATACATATTATGTTAACAGAATTCGATGAACTATTGTTTTTGATTCCATGTCATGACACATTCTAAACAAAAGTTAATCCAGTAGGTAGGTAGTGATTGGATCCGTATTATTATTATACTCTTTGGATTGGATTCTATAGTAAATATCTAAGCAATTACGCACTTTCTTTTTGTCCAGGGCCCAGGGGCTGCAGTCTCGACATTCATAACGATCGCATTACGACCGAATTCGGTCGCAACTCGCAAAGTCCCGGATTAACAGGTGTACGTGTACCTAATGTATGGAGTGACAGGGCTTTGCGACCGAATTCGGTCTTAAAGCGATCGCTATGAATGTCGAGACTGCAGCCCCTGCTTAGTTAGGATTAGTCCATGTTCGACCCCCACAATCTAGTTAGAATCTAGTTACCTACCACGCTATCCCATTGGGTGTAACCCTGTAATGATAGCGATGTTTGTGTGTAATTAAATAACTTAATAACTTTATTATTGTAGTGTAGGGAATTATAAGTATTAATACATCTTTGCCTATAGTCATTGAGTAATAATGGGCAAATAAACTATAGCTATTTGTTTCGTTCCAGAAAAAATATGTTTACTTCTGGCTTCGGGAAGAAAGTGGAACCATAGAAGCCCATCGTCGCCAACTCTACGCGAGATCCACTACGGTACGACGGCAGACGCCGCACACTCTGCCGATCCTTTTCTGACCACACGAATAACATCAACTTCGTACAGGGTGAGTCCATGTGTAGCTTGTAATCATACCTTATCAGCTCAACTTATTCATCACTTTCATAAAATATGGTTTTCTTAAAAAGTGAATAACAAAATTGTGATTAAAATCATACCTACTACCTAATAGACATTTGTAGTAGGTAGTTGGAAGGGCGCTCGGCGCTCACGCAAACCGGATTTTACCGGATTGACGCGCGCCGCGCGGCCAGTCTGAATTGTTATTACTTACTACTTATTATTATTACCTACTATGTATTAGATACATCTTCAGTTCTTTACAACCCACCTCAACAAGGGTGGAAGTTCTCAATTCGATAAATAGTTTTTTTGTTTATGTTTATAATTTGAAGAATATTTTTTAACCGTCCCATACTCATCTAAAGTCTATTCAACTAATGCTTCAAATTGATGTTATTTCAAGTTGAACAAATATCAACTTTATTTCAATGGTCATTAGGTTGATTTTAGAGTGACTGGCTCTACTAGACTAGCAGTAATAAAATGTTTGAAGTTGTTGCGTAAACTGAACTTTATGGTGTAGTAATTAAAGTTATTTTTCCATAAACTCATATTTGTTTACATTTTTTGCAAATAAATCGCGAATGCAGATTAGTTAAATTGGCCCGGACTATTTGTCATATTACGGAATCCTAGGTAAGTATTAAATTGACAAAATTTTCTTTGTTTTAGATTTCAATGGACACAGTCAGGAGACGCCTTATGGACGCCGGAAGACAACTGCCGCGTGCACACCTGCAGGGTGGTGCAGGCGTGGTTCGCGGCACAGGATGACGTCATCCGCCTACCATGGCCTGCAAAGAGCCCAGACTTAAACCCAATCGAGAATCTATGGGCTCTCATGTTTCTCGATTAGGATGCTTCAGAAATCCGCAACAATGAAAACTTGCGGCGAGAAGCCCATACTACATGGGAGCAATTCAGAGGCAAGGACAAGGCCACCTGCTGGAACATGGTGGCCGGCTTGAAGGACAGGCTGGTTGCCGTTTTAGACGCGCAAGGTGGTCCGACCAAATATTAAATACTTATATTATATTGTAAAGTATATATAATATATTTTCATTTCATTTCAACAATCATTTTATAATAATATTAATAAATAAATACCTATATTTGCTTATATATTTGTATTGTTATGTTATTACAATTTTGCAGTATCTTCTAGGTATAGTTATTAGAGTTTAATTTACTTTTTATTCATAATTTAATAATAATATTATATTGTTTTGGCAACGCTTTATGCCCATGTAGTAGTATTTCATAACAACTGAAAGGCCGATCTTGGTGCGTATTTCTGAGGTCAAGTTTGGGCTCTTTTAGGTCATGGCATATTCTATGTCGCTAATAAGACACGAGCGAACTTAGTTTAATCTACAACACTATAGGCAGTACACTCAATGTCACCGACACTGACACCGTGTCAGAACACTTACACTCGGTGTCGCAAGGTGTAGGTATTCGTTGAGTTTGTGTGTTCACACATACAGACACTGTGCACGGCGTATAGTGCCGTAGCCTAAACTTACCATTAGATGACGACCTCCGATTCTACGGCACTATTAAATAATGCACTTCAATCACCCGGGTTTCCGTTCACATTAAATAGTAGCACAGTTTTACAATCCATAAGTTATGTATATTTTAATATTGTAATTATTTTATTTATCAAAATATAGGTATTTCCAACCACTGTTTCTCAAACGCTTATTCTTCCATTGCTCCATTTGGGAAAGACGCCAGACATGTCGTTCGTTGATGTTGTGTCACAATAAACTAGCTTCCTCCATTGCCTGCCCCAGGCTTCAAACTATCTCCATAGTTTTCATCACAATTGCCCAGCGGTTTGGCCGTGAAGGCGTAACAAACAGACAAAGTTACTTTCGCATTTATAATATTAGTATGGATAATTCTTCCAATAACGTGATAAAGATGTGTAAATTGAAATTTCTTTTCTTTTCGCACCATTGTTAAATTGTTGAGCATTTTTCCTTTACTAATTTGTTAGTGATAATTTAAGTTAGGGCCGTCACCCACTGGCGGCATGGCACGACAAGAGATTTTAGTAAGCGCGAATGATTTGTGATCTCATTTTATCATGGTTGGCATTCACATTTCGGGATGCCACGGCATGCCAGAACGTCCCGAAGGATGCCAAAGCAGGCTGTGACATATCAATGAAATTGTCGTGCCGTGCCACCTGTGCGTACCGGGCCTTTTGTTGGGCAACCATTGGTGATAGAGATGTTACTGTAGGTATAATTAATCTGTCACAAATATCAATAAAACTAATGCAAATATTTTTTTTTTTTGTGTTTGTGTTCCTTTTCGCGTCATGTTTACCGCAAATAAACGTATTTTCTTTCTTTCTAAAAATAAAAACTTGTAAAAAATAATATAAATAATAAATATTATCTACTTATTTTTAATCTATTGTATACTCGTAGTTTGGTTTTATAAATTTTGTTGTAAGTAGGTATATTTAAATTTAGAGTAGGTATAAGTTTTTTTTTTGTTTTCAATTAAGTAATATTAAATAAAAAGATTAAGATTATTATTCCCCATTTTATTTTGAGATTTTTTCGCGGTGTCACACGCGTTCCCGTAGTAACCTATCCTATTCCTATGTCCTTTTCTGATAGGTAGGTATGCAAAATTGCATGATGATCGGTTAAGGCGCCAAAAGCAGAGGTCGGAGCTACCGCCGTATCTATTATACGGGGCCCCGACGGCATATTTATTACTTACTCAAAAAAACTTTTTTGAAAAAAAGACAATTGACTTCCAAAATTATATAAATAAATTCGAAAGTCGGTGTCGTTGGGTTCGCATTTTCGTTGTGAAGTTCGCCACCGGGAATTAAAGTTATTTTTCACTTTGTAGTGTCTTTTTTGGAAGTCGGCTTTTTTTTGTAAAAAAGTTTTTACTTTCGACTTCAAAAAAGGAGGAGGTTCTCAATTCGACGGTATGTTTTTTTTTTGTGTGTTTGTTACGCGATTACTCCGCCAATTGTGGACCGATATTCAAAATTCTTTTTTTGTTCGAACGGAGATACCTACTTCTGAAATGGTCCCATAAAAATGTTATCAAAATCGGACAAGTGGTTTTTGAAAAATCAAAAAAATTATCACAACAAAAAAGTGAAAAATAAAAACTTTTTTACAAAAAAAAACAACCGACTTCCATAAAAACACTACAAAGTGAAAAATAACTTTAATTTCGGAAGTCGGTGCACCGACTTCCGAGATTAAAGTTATATTTCACTTTGTAGTGTTTTTTTTCACTTTTAAGTTGTAAGTTTTACCAGTAATTTTAGTTTAAAAACCAGACTACTGAACCGTTTTTGAGGAAATTTATATGGGACCAATCTGAAGTATATCCTTACAAATAAAAAAAGAATTTTGTAAATCGGCTTATAAATAACGGAGTTCTGAGGTAACAAACATTAAAAAAAATACAGTCGGTTTGAGAACCTCCTCCTTTTTTGAAGTCTGTTGAAAACGTCACTGTCCTTTTGTAAAAGACCCCACCAAGGTAATTTGATATGGGCCCCATTACGGAACCCATGTTCTTTTCTTTCCGAACATCGAGTTGAATGGCGTGCAATAGGAGGGGCGGCAGTCCACGGCTGAACATAGGTCCAGCAGTGGACTGCTATAGGCTGATGATGTAGAAACGATAATAATAGATTAGAATTTTATTTGAAAATTCATAATCTTCGAAATCGTATCTTATTACTAGCGCAATAAGGTTGAACTTGCATGTAAAAGCAAACTTCGGTAGTATAATAGATAATTCCGTTACTAAGTTCAAACTTATTATTTTAGTAAAATAAGATCGTGTCGCGGACGTAACGTTAATCTCAAACACGGCGGACTGACAAGAGACTTTATAGGTATAATTAATTGGCTAAACTTTATAGGTATAATTAAGTGATGGGGTAAGCACTTATCCATATTTATTTCAAAATTTCAAGGAGATTGTGTAATGGGTATTAGCAATAAAAGAGCAAGGAACGCACGAAAACAGTTGACCGCCAGCCCGCCAGTAAGTAGGTAACAAAACCAGGAAAAGGTTATTAAAAGCTGCTTGAAATTAAAAAAAAAAATGTTTTTCTCACATCGGATTATACCTACCTGGCTACTTAACAACATTTATCCAAAGAGCAAATTTCGCAAATTAATTGTGTAACGGTGTATACCATACCTACCTACCTGTTTAAATGTAGGTAATATGAGTAGGTAATACCTACTTACTAATTATAGGTAATACATAGAAACATATATGTAAAAATGAAGGATTAAGAAGATATCATTTCAATAAAACAAATTGATTATAAGCTTTCGTATGTATTGTAGGCATTGCGCGGGCCGCCTGTTTTTATTACCATGCCAGTATTTCGATTCGAATTCAAGTCAAAACGTCAAAAGTATTCAACCTGCTACGTACGATATTTCTTATCGCATAGTGTCTTATTCAACACAACGACGCGCACACGCACACACCCTCACGTACGCGCTGCAGCACGAAATATTACAAGTAAGAACTGACAAAAAGCTATACATCTCTTTCGCACGATTCTCGCTGTTGTTGCTCATAACGCGTTCAAGGTCAAAGTGGGGTAACTTGATGTGCTGGCGTCTGTACATTAAATTGTTACTTTGGTGAATGCATTTATATCAAAAAATGGAGCTGGGACAAGCCACCAAACTGGAATTTTATGGCGTTTTTTTTTTCTCTGATTATTTACACACCCTTATTAAAAAAAAAAAATGTGGCCCTAATTGAACCAAGTTATGTAGTTCACTATAAAAAAAAATAAGAAACATCCTATCATTTAACACCTCGATTCTCAACGTGGACGCGTAAAATTTGCTGCGGGGATATTCACCCTTATCAGTTCAACGATTAGTGTATTTGTCATAAGGTTTGTACGAAACGTAACTAGATGGCGTTGTTCGTATAATTAGAACTCGCAAGCGTTGTGTGACAACGATTTGGTTGGGTTCGTGTGAATTTTAGCAAATATAATAATCAGCTATAGAACAGTATACAGTTTGGTTGTTCTATTCAGACCTTCAACCTTCAACCTTCTACTAGTATACACATAAGGTCAACATTTAAGTACTGAGTACCATTCCAGGTATTCGGTATTTAACACCTGGAGCACAGGCGTAAAATGCATCCTGTAGAAAACCGAAAGGCTGGCTGCCCTTCGGTTTTCTGCAGGATGCATTTTGGAGAGTGTGCGCGGGAATTACATGACTTAATTCCGCCATCACTGTTCTATCACCGGACAACCCGTCGTACGGCGAGTGTCCACCCTTACGTTGTTGACACCGCCGCGATCCGAAGCGTTTCGCCTCGTCGTTTATACCGCGTACATCGAAGGACTGGAACAATAAAATTTGCCTGCAGCGGCCTTCCCGTCTGATCATAATTTAAGTGTCTTTAAGGCGCGAATAGGCTCATAATAAATGAGTGCGCTTTACCATCAACGATTCCATCACTGCTTTCCATCAGGCGGGATCGCAGTCAAGCACTAGTTTATTAATTAAAAAAGAAAAGTACTCCACCTCTACCTTTTTGCTGCGCGGTGGAAATCCTCATGGACTTCCTTCATCGTAGGGGTGACAGAGGGGTATGCTCTTACCGGCTAAAACCACCGCGGTGGTCCACCTCTGCCTATGGCCGGGGGTGCGGGATTCGCATAAGCATTCACCACTCCCCCGACAGGCCTTGACCCGCTGTTCCTCAGCGGGACCCACCTCCCCATGCAGCCATTCCCACAATGGTCGCACCCCCTCTCGAGTGGTGCGCGTGGAACACTGTGGCGCCAACTCGGGCCTGTCAGGTCGGACGCCCGCAGGCCACTTCTCGTGGAGTTCGCAGATCGTTTTGCACCCTTCTCGGGCGCCCGACTACACCTCTACCTACCATCGTGTATTACAGGCTTGATGTTTTGTAGCAGTATCCCGATCCATACTTAATAATCCTACTAATATCCTACTTCCAACTAATATTATAAATGCGAAAGTTTGTATGGATGGATCGATGGATTTTTGTTACTCTTTCACGCGAAATTTGGCACACAGATAGTTTATAACCAGGATCAACACATAGGATTCTTTTATCCCGATATTTCCACGGGATCGAAACTTATGCGGGTGAAACCGCGGGGTACAGCTAGTAAAGTATAAATTCAAAAGTAACTCTATCCATCTGTTACCTTTTCACACCTAAACCACTGAACGGATATTTATTTTATTGTTATTTTATATTTATTTTATTGTTATTTATGTGTGTTTTGTATTTTGTGTTTCACGAACTGTGTCCAAATAAACGTTTTTCTTTCTTTCTTTTCTTTCTTTGTTACTTCATTTTATATTATTGTGTTTATTCATTTATAGTTCGTTAAGTATCCTGCATTGTTATTATGTTGTGTATCAAAATAACAGGCATCTGGCCGCGGGAGCGCCCTGGTGACCTGTAATACAGGTTTTTATATAAACCTATCTCAGGCTCCAGCCTCTCACAAAGTTAGCTCCTTGTTCGTGCACTACTGTCAAAGTCTTGCAATAAATTCATCAAGTTACGAACTTAGTGCAAGACTTTAGAGCAGAAACGTAGAGAAAATAAACGTTTTATATTATATTATTATTTATTACTAGCTTTTGCCCGCGACTTCGTCCGCGTGAAACAACTTTCTTACATTTTTTTCCGTAAGAACCGATCGTACTTAAAGGAATATTCTAAAAAATTAGCGAAATCGGTTCAGCTGTTCTCGAGATTTGCGGTCCTTGCTTCGATTTCGGGGTCGGGCAAAGCGTTATTGAGTTTTACCATTACGAATTTCATGGAATTTGGTGGTGAGATACCCCCGTGCCTCGGAAAGCTCGTTGAGTCGTTGGTCCTGCGCCTGATCTCTCCCCGGTCGTGTCGGATTGCCGTCCCATCGGACTATGAGAGTGAGGGAAGAGGGAGTGCACCTGTGTCTGCGCACACACTTGTGCACTATAATATCTCCCGCGCCGAAGGTTGGTCTCCGTTGAGATTGGCCGCTGTGACCGAAATACGGTCTGAAGGGCTTTATTTATGAGTTAAAATTTTTGAACCAAAAGAACTATACCCTCAAAATACGCACGGTAACTCTGGGATCCCATGAATAATTCATGATACATTTCATGGTGTCCATGACTTTTTGGTGACCATACATCAACGCTAATTATACAGCCATCGTATTTCTTTACGTTTAGCTTTAGAATTTGTAACTTTGACGGTTTTTAGTTAAGTGCATAAATGTCATTAGAAAGTCTACAGATTTTGCGAAGTTTTTAAACTACATGTTTTGTACTAGCTGCGCCCCGCGGTTTCATCCGCATAAGTTTCGATCCCGTGGGAATATCGGGTTAAAAAGTATCCAATATGTTAATCCTGGTTATAAACCATCTGTGTGCCAAATTTCATCCAAATCCGTTTAGCAGTTTCTGCGTGAAAGAGTAACAAATATCCATCCATCCATCCATACAAACTTTCACGTTTATAATATTAGTAGGATAAAGAATGCGTTTTTATTTGTATCTTGAAGCATTTTTGTAGAAAATCATTCATTCTTTTGGACACTTGAATTCCAATTCAGTTTATAAGTTAAAATGATTAATTAAGGAGTTTTAATTTTAAAATTAATCCCCCTCCAACAAGAACTGCACCCTAATTGCGTAACACACGATTAATTGGAATCGGTTTCATTTTGACAGTTCAACAACATTCATTGCGATAATTACGTGTTGAGCAGACAAATTTTTCGAATTTATGAAGCAATGGATTAGCAATTTGCTTCAAAATGATTCAGATTCCGATTGATTGTGTGTTACGCAATTGGGGTGCTGGTCCTTAGCAGGTTTGAATAGAGAGAAATGGAAAAAGAGTAAGCAGACTGTTACCCTGCAGTAGGACATCACAGGCTAGTAATCTTTATAAATAAAAATTAATCACCGAAATGTATGTACGCGCATAACTTCCGATCTACACTGCACCAAATTGGATAATTCTTTTTTTTTGCGTTTGTTATTGTCCGGACAAGTTGTATGGTTGGTTGTTTGTATAAACAATTGGACCCGGTAGGTGGCGCTGCTTTTTCAGGCAGGACGACGTCTGCCGGGTCCGCTAGTAATATAATATATTTAATTTTAAGGTAAGTACCTACTGTTTTTTAAATATTTTTTATTAAAAAAAAAAATCTTCTGGACTATTGAATTCCGGACAAATAATTTTAATTTTGTGGAGGGATATTCGGACCTACTCTCCGAATATCGTTTTAGATTTCAATAACATGTTTGTTTTTGACAATTATGACTTTCCTTTAGACTCACCCACAGGCAACACACAAAAAATTGAAATGAAACAAAAAAATAGTTCTCTCCAACATTTATTGGTCGAAAAATAAATTAAAAACTTTGGATTTCAACAAAGGCTCGAAATCGTACAAATAAATACCTACAGGGACTACACTTATTTTAACAACATATTTACAAGTTATTCATTACCAAATACTTAGTAGGTACATTTATTTTTCGAACCTCCAGTACTATTTTTACAAATCTCATTGAGGCCACGGACTCTAAAACAAAGCGCTCGAAAGGCCCACGAACTCTAAAACCCAATTTTCTATAATAGTCCAAGTGCTTTTTGGCCTCACGGCTAAATACCTACATTTAATAATATCGAGTCGTAATATCTACAGAGTGGACTGGTCCTACCATTACTGCAAGCCAAATATTTAAGTCAAAAAGAGATGACATTACTTTCCATCTCTTTCTGACCTGTGAATATTCGACATGTAGTGCGATCGAGGCCATTTTCTACGGCAGTATTCTAGCGTCTGTGGCCTAATGTTTTCCACGAGGCCTCAACTCATTTATACCAATTGAATGTGCTCATTTTTTTACAATAGTAGGTACTAAAATATTGCAGTATAAAGCATTGAGCTTAATATTATTACAGTGAAAAGCGCAAAGAAACTGCAGTTTTTTTTTTCAATATGGCGTCGTGGTTTTGACAGCTCATTCAATTGACAAAATGTGATGGCCAGGCGAAACTTTTAATCAATTTCGATAACAATTTTCTTTTACTACTATTCGTCCCATAATTCAGGCAGAAAGGCAGAGATATTGTTCAAAATTATATCTAACATTTTTACAAAATGTTTTGAAACATAAAATATATATATTTTTTACAGAATTGTCTATGTAAGATTTATGGACATACATAGTTTTAGAAAAATTTAATTACATCATTTAGTAATACTTTATACAAATTAAATATTTAATTAAAATTAAGTACACAAAAAATGAAACAAACCTCTGCCCCTACCGAGAAATTTACATTTTTTTTTCCAAATCAAACCAGAGACATTATGGCCGCGTATTTTTAATAATTACAGCATTAACTAACAATACAGCTGCAAAATATATTGTACAGTATACTAACGGTTGTTACCGTTGCCCTACAACCTATTAAGTATCTTCAAATCTTTAGGGTCCCGTAGGTATTGAAGGAACAAATAGAAAACATACTCCAATATAATACAATTTCATTTCAGGGTTATCTTTTTTGAGCAAAAAAATATTACGATTTTTTTTTTTTTACTTTTCGGTGAGAAAATGTTTGTTCCAAAAATATCTACAGAGCCCTCTTTTGCGTGACAATTCACGCACTCATTTTATTAATATCCATTTTTAGGAAAAGTGTGGATTTTGAATCTTTTTTTTATCTTTTTAGGAAATCGCAGTGACCGATCTAGTGACTCAAGATTTTAAGCTTATTTCACTAATGCTAAGATTAGTTATTTTTTACAAAAATACCTTTAGAACAGTTTAAAGAGGTAGCTGAAGCTTTTTCATATTTCTAGAATTTTCTCGCTAATAAAAAACGTTAAAAAAAATTAAGTACATCGAAAAAAGTCTATAAAAATGTGAAATAAGTACAAAAGTATAAATAAATTAAAATATAAAACCTATATTAGCGATCGCTAGTAGCACCAATGCGAATATCTCTTAATAAAAATGGAACTTTATTTCATTAAAAATAGTAAAAAGATAAAATTGTAAGAGCAAATGAACTACTGTTAAAATAACCTTACAAATTCATTTTTATATAGTTAATCCTGTATTATAAAAAATCTTTTACATAAAATACGGAAATAAAAATATCGTTAATCCATTCTCTCCAGTCTTCGATCAAATTTAATTCACCTATTTGAAAGTATTAATAGAAAACGGTTAGTTATAGTTCATTGCTCTTGCTTTTCAACTAAAACAAGATTATAAATACAGAAATGGGTCATGAAATATTTAGATTTTACAACCTTTACTGAGCAAACAAACGTTTCACCAACACACCTCGTTGAAGCTTTAAGTTTTTAAGAAAAAAAGATTGAATTAAAAAGAAAAAAGATAGGTTATCTTTTTTTGCAAAAATCTTTTAAAGCTTCAACGAAAATTCGATAAAACCAGGCACGAGTTATAGGATTGTTGCTCTCACCTTGAGTTACTAGAACGATCATTTATTTTAGTATGAACTAACAATTAGCGTTAAAGGAAATTTGTCACAGACAATTAATTTTAGGCTTACATAATATCAATTATTTTTAAATATTTCCCAGACAGAAATCTGTTAAGATTCGAAATGGTTGGTCATACTTTTTGTTGATATTTCTGTTACATAAATATGACATTTTGTAACAAAAGAAAAAAAATATTCTTAGGCGTTGCACTTCTTGTAGAAAAAACATAAGTAAATCGAAACTGCATCGTTTTGATAAAAATTGAGGTTGTTTCGTTTTCACTAAGATACTTCGCAATTATGTTTCACAAAAATAATATTATTTTTCGAGGAGGTAGCAATTTTTTTTTACAAAATTAAGAGGTTACAAAGGTTATGTTCGACTGTAAAACAAATTTTAACATAGATAAGAACAATTAAGACTGACAGATATTGCCTAAATAGCCATTATAATGATAAACGTAGTCGTAAGCAATATAAATATACCACGGGCACGTAGGATTGGCTAGCACGAGCGAATTTCTCGACAGTTCTTTTTTGTTACTGTCTTTATAGCATTGTGTGACATAAACCCGCAATTAAGTCACGCTGTTCTGTGACTTATTTAGTCCATTTTAACACAGCTTTTCCGTGTCTGACTTAAGTGTGCGTTTAGCTCACACGAGCTATAAAATAGTATACGATACGTGTGACTTAAGTTGTATTAATGCGCTACTTAAGTCACACATATAGTAATGTACTATTTGTAAATCCCCATGTAAAAATAATTTAATACAGATTTTCGTAACTAAAATGAAATCATTCAGGTATTATCTTCCCTGAATGTAAAAAAAAATCGTATATCATATTTTTGAATTATTCGATGCATGCTATTTCTGTCTGGGAAAAATTTCAGCGTTAAATATAAAAATTATGTTTTTTTTTTCATTATAAACTAGCGGACTGATTTTCTTTCGAGATTCTGAAAATGAGGTCATCATTTTTAATTAATAACAATAATCAGGCAATAATCATTATTTCTAAGTACACAGCACAACTAATCAAAACTAATTAGAGAGATTACTAAGAAAAAATGTTTGTTCGTCACGTCTGAGTTTCAAATTGTATTGAGATTTTTAAATGCATTGTCAATGTCAGTTTAATGTCATTCTGCTCCACTACTCTACCTTTATGTCATTATTATTCCGTGTTGCAAGTAAATAAAAATCCACCAACATTATTAATATGACAATTCTGTATCATAAAATAATATAAAGACGAATAGATGTAGTGATAAAAGAAAATACTTCTTTTTAAAAACTATGCATGTTTTTTCGGTTGTATGTATACTCCTTGGTCACCAAGTTAACGAGAAAGCTGGTATATATGCTTGGCTGGTACAGTACTGGGAGCTGATGACCAATGTGTAGGATATTACTGTAAGGTATTCCAACTGCCAGTGTTGTAATTCCAAACCTTTTTCGGCCTTAAACAAGGTTAGGGTCACCTTGTTTGGTACAAGGGTTATCTTTAGACCCAGGTTTAAACCATCGAACCATTTTTAAATTTCCAACTATCCGACAAACTTAAAGTTCTTATTACAAAAACTGACGCTGAACACGAGTCTAGTTGTCAATTTTGCATTAAGAACGTTACATTCGTCGGAATAAAGTTTAAAATACAGTAACTGTCTCGCAGGTTTAACCCTAAACTTCGTACCCGTTTTGTAAGATGGTTTTGTTTGCGAATACATAAGTACAGTGCCACAAACTTATATGACCGGGTGCCTTTAATTGGAACTAATGAAATCACTATGGGAAGTGACAAGTTCAGTCTGTCATTTTATGTTCATCGCCAGTGTCAACGTCACCTGTCTTGTGGGACTGTATGTTCTACAAAAAGATTTATAGCAGAGCAGTGTTCATAATCTCAGATTGTTTACATTCCATCGGCACTTAATCAGTAATCTACTTTAGTGAAATGTATTCTAAGTTGATTTTTGAGTGACCATTTGTAACAAAAAGGTCCTAATAAGGTTTTGGTTGCAATTGAATTTGAACTTTGTTAACTATGACATTCAGTTTGTTGTTCCATAACTTGAAAATGATCTCAAATTCTTAATGTAAATATAAGTGAACTTCTGTAGTCTTTAAACCTTCTCCTAAAGAAAAGTAACGTGACAATAACCATGTATGTAGGTTGTCGGAACGACATCAAAGCTGTCTTTAATGTTTAATTGATAATGTTAATGAAGGATCTTCAAAGTACCGCCGCGCTACTGCCTTGAATAATTTAAGCGTTTTTGTAGTTTCAGCGTATAGTATCTACTCGTGATTGCTCTGTGGCATTTTGCTGTAGTTGTAAAGAATGACGGCCATCGCTGTATAGTATAGTTGTTTGAATCGACCCTTTAAAAAAAATCATTTTGCCCACCTAAAAATATTATTGAACTCTCTTATTTAATGATTGATCCTCTTTTTGTGATCCTCAAATAATTCCTAATAATAAAAAATAAGAAATAGCCAAGTCACTTGGACCTTGGATGTAGCGCTCGCCGTCACGGTGGTCACAGTTCAAACCTAACGTAACTCATTTTGTCGGTTACTCTAGCTTAGTTACTGCGACCAATTCGGCTCACGCGTGGTTGGTCACAGTTCCAACCTAACCGAACCCGTTTGGTTGGGATACCCTAACTTAGTTATTGCGTCCAACTGTGAGAAAAGGCCAGAAAGATAAAACAAGGCCAAATTACTGAAAAAAAAGTGTGCAGCATTATGAGCGCAAAAAGTTTTAAGAGGTTCATTAACACTTTGAGAGGCGAAATAATTATAAAACTACTATTGTGTCACGTTCAGTGTCCAACAACCGAATAATTAAAAAAAAGTATCCATCATTAGGAGGTCAACATTTTTTTTAAAGGATCAGTTAATTATTTCCCATTAACTAAAGACATAATAATATATCTTAGGGCTGATTTTTCCATCGCCAGATAACTTTTATTCGAGGAATAAAATTGACGTTTGACAGTTTTTGCATGAAATAACTGTCAAAATTTCAAAATAATTATTCCTCGAATAAAGTTATGAGATGATTGAAAAATCAGCCCATAAGCTGCTAAAAGTAACTAATGAAGAAACTATATGAATAGATTTTACAAGAGAAACAAATGAAGTATGTTCAGTTTTTGATTTTGAAAAGACTGCAACCCATATTAAAAAGAATGAAAATAGACCGGTATGTACCAGAAGTAGATTTTTCGCAGGATATCTTGAACTCAATCTCATATTATTCTTAATACACATCACCCCTAAACTGACAAAAATCTACGAGTACTAAATCAAATTCACTCATAATTATTGTTGTAAATGTTGGTATACCTATTACTGCAAATCATCGTTTAGAAAGAGAAGTTCTTACTAGTCATGTATCAGAAGGAGACGCCGCTAATGCATTTAGACCGTCTTCAACGAAGGTATGAACTCGTGCTATAGATTCTGGTATGTATTGGGATTTCAACCCTTTGAAACCCAATTCATAGGGTTTATCTCCTCATTATGGGGTATTAGCATTTCCCCTCTTTCCATGGCATTCATCCATTAATTATTTGGCTACAGACATAACAATTTTAGTACTGAATTTTTATATTAATTTTAAAAATTGTTTTGAATCGTGGCCAAATTATAATGACGGGATTTATGAAACGGCAAATGGCGAATTGAAATGAGACAATTGAGAATGGTGATGGTCTTGTTCCAGAAATAACGTTAATTAAGGTTAATGAGGATTGAAGTAATTGAGAATGACGAAAAGATGGACTTAACGATAAAAATTTAACAAGTCAATCAAATATTCTTAATAATACTCATAGCAATACACTCATTGATTTAAACACGGGTATTCGGTATACTGCAGAAGATGAAGAAAAAACAGGTGAAGATCATGAAATAACAATACCAATACATACACCAAATTCTCGCAAACTCCACTCTTAAAATCAACACGATAACCATAAAGAATCATTTACCGAACAAAAACTATTAAGAAAAGAATATCTCAGATATCTAGAAGATAAACCATCGAAGCAATGCAACGATTTTACGCTCGTACTGGGAATGAACTCAATCAAGGTCGGCCATTTTTTCTTTAACGAAAAAAAAAGACATTTCAAAATGGTGTCGTGTAATGGATTATCCGGAAAACTTTAACAGATTCAGAATGTGAATTGAATTGTGTGAGATTTTTAAAAGCGGGATGAATAATTAGAACTTTTGGCAGAGCTTGCAGATATTGATGTTTGTATGAATCATAAAAGTATTAATTGATTTGCCACATAACGGATAGGAATCATTCCTATAAATCGATTCGATACGTAGAAAAGTATTGGATATGAATCATCTGGGAGACTTGCTAAATGAATATCCTGTACATCAGAGTCGGTCGCAAAGTTGAAAATCGCAGTTTTTGGGAAACTTTGTGAAGGTTTCCTGATGATTAATATTTACCACAAAAATAGTAATGATAAGTTAACAAGGGGTATCTTGTTACCCAGTCACTGGGTTATGTAGGTCAGATAGGCAGTGGCTCCGTGTAAAATACTAGTATTCAGTTGCATCCAGTTAGACTGGAAGCTGACCCTAACATAGTTGGTAAAAGGCTAGGCAGATGATGATGATTACGGTAGGTTTGAAAATAACTGGGTTGTGGAGGTCAGATATGCAGTCGCTCCATGTAAAGTACTGGTACTTAGTTGCATCCGGTTAGACTGGAAACCGGCCTCAACATAGTTAGAAAAAGGCTAGATTATGATTATGTAAGGCTTGAAGCTAAACTTAAGAGAAAAAAGAAATGTCATAATGCCATGAATAAGAAGGAATTTAATGATAGCGAGAGATGTTTAATTACAATGGCCCGTTGAGTTGCCAAATGAGGTGATAAAGACGATATATCAGGGCTTTCAGACTTTCATTGGCTGTCGTGAAATAAAATAATCTACATTGTGTTAAATCCACAATCCCAGATCCACCACAAAACAGCTCGAAAATAAACCTTTTGTTTTGAAACAGCTCCAATAAATAAATCCACGTTAGAGTCAAAGACTTGAAATTCAGTAACATTATAAAATAAAAATAGCTTGGCCCACCATATTTTCTTGACAAACTGACGCGGGCATCAATCGTTTGCTTTGATGTCAGTATTCAGTGAATCGGCTCATTTCTTTTCAGAAATGTCCGTTATGATTTCAAAATGGTGTCCTCTTAACGGTTACTTTAAAACGGTGAACCTAAAAATATATATAGCGCCGTAGGATGGGCCCTTGAACGAGAAATATAGACAATTTTGTTTATCTTTGCAGTGTACCGAAAGGCGAATGTCGTTGTCAAGGCAGGCTTAGGAAATCTGATGACGTGGATGAGCTCAAGATGGGCTAGAAAATTTAACACAGAAAGATAAATATGAGGAAGATCAATGCTCAACAGTTGCATTTCGAAATGTTGTGAAAAACGTGAAAAATCTCAAACTTTGTGAGTCAGTCACTGACAGAACTTTTTTTTAATAGTAGGTATTCATAATCAGCTTATAATGTTCCCACTGCTGGGACACGAGACGGAGTGGACTATAATTCACATCGTGAGCCCAGTGTGGATTGGTAGATGTAAGTAAGCAAAAAAGTAAGTAAGTAGGTAGTTACAAATTCCTACCAAAAATTAAATTAGCGGCTAGCTTTATTTGTTTGATCTATCTGAAATAAAATGATGTAGTTTCACAGCAAAAACTTCTTTGATAGAACTTCATTCATGGATAAAGTTAAAGACAAAAAATTGGCAAGTAACCGCAAAAGTTTATGTCTTACCACGAACAAAAAAGAGTATTTTTATTGTTGCCAGAACAAAAAAGCATCAATTATAATCCGCCATATCAGAATTAGTTCCAAATGTAAAAGAAATGAAAGCTATAAACTTAGACCAAGGTGCTCAAAAGAGCGCTTTAAAAAAAATAAAGTTTTTAATTACCATCTTTATTAGAAGCGTTTATAATTATCATTTTTATCTTTTGGCAAGCTATTGATGTTTATCGCTATCTTAATTGTATACTTACATTAAGTTTTTAAGACTTAATTATTAGTTAATTTTCGAAACAAATTAGCCAGCGGATCTAAAATGGTTTTATTAATGTTTCAATTTTTGTAGTTATTCTCAGGCATTTTAATGATTTATTTTGTTAAATGATTTCTATGGAATGGTCAAATTAATTATTTTTGTAGACAGCCACAATATCCACATTTATTTTGATGAAATTGAAACACGTATACTTTTGAATTGGGTCTTTTAATCCCAACCATTGTTTTGGGTTTGAGTTAGTTTTTGTTGGAGTCGGCTTCCAGTATAACCGGATGCAGCTGAACACCAGTAATTTACATGCAGCGACTGCCTATCCGACCTCCATAACCGAGTTACTGGGTAACACGATATTATAAAATTCTACTCAACTCGTCATTAGCAAATTCCATCGTACAATGAATGAACTTCATCGAGATTTGCATTCCAAACCGTTCACATTTCAAAAATCCGTCGCCATTTTGTTTCACTTAAGGGGGCGTTCGACGCCAAATTTTGAGCATCGCTGTTCCAAAAATAACAAACGAACGGAGAGGTCGTTTGATTCACATGATTAATGCGTTCTTATGATTTATCTTCTAGTTTCGCGTGTAATTTAGTGCTATTTCTTGCTTATCCTCTTTTTATAATAACGGGCTGTTTTTTGTTATGTTTTGTGTTCAAACAATGCTGTCTACAACTTTGTGATGGCTATGTTTTACTAAGTTGGTATCTTTATGTGTTTTTTTTAAGATACCAATTTAACTACATATACTAGTGACTCGCTCCAACTACGCACGGTTTTTACGACTTGACAAAAGATTTTTTTTATTTTAGGTAAGTTTAATATTAATGTTTTATACACATAAACCTTGCGGGATAAATTCTCTAAATGATGGTAAAACCCGCATCAAAATCTATTGCGGAGTTTTGAAGAAAAAACGCGGTCACGCAGACACAAAAAGCGAATTCAATTTATAATATGTATATAGGTAAACGTAAGTTACCATAGCGTATTAAGCCTATATGTTCCCACTGCTGGAACACCAGCCTCCTCTCTTCGAGAGGGAGTGGGCTGTAATCTACCACGCGGGTTGGTAGATGTCACATAATATCTTCGAATATTTGATTCTCAGACATGCCGGTTTCCTCACGATGTTTTCCTTAACCGTTTTGAGCGTAAGTAACTCTGTCTTGTCTTAACCACTGGCACTGAACCGATCGTTATGAAATTTGACAGATATGGAGCCTGGGACCTGGAGAAGGAGGACATTGGTTATTTTTCAACCTGGGATAAAAAATATGAAATACTAAAAGCACGCAGATGAATTGGCGGACAACACTATCCTACTATGATGATTAATGATGGATGGATGTTTGTTACTCTTCCACGCAATAACTACTGAACGGATTTGGATGAAATTTAGCACACAGATGGTTTATAACCAGGATTAACATATAGGATACTTTTTATCCCGATATTCCCACGGGATCGAAACTTATGCGGGTGAAAACGCGGTGTGCAGCTAGTGTAGTATAGAACAAAGTCGCTTTCCGTCTGTCTGCGCTTAGTTCTTTTAAACTACACAATGGATTTTGATAGGGTTTTCAACATCATTCACATAATTTATTCTGGAAGATTTATTTGTATATATTATATCAACTGCCCAAAATTACAGTTGTGATTTGAATACACGGACCATTTAAGTATTTAACTAGTCAATTTAATAAATAATATATTGAATATTTAAATTAGATATAAGCACAAAAATCTCAAATGTTTCGATATATCGCCACATCAGTATTTCGCTCCCGAGCGAAGCAGGGGCGCGTCGCTAGTAAAAGAATAAAATTTGAATGCCTTTTTGTCGAATTTACTACTTTTTTTTATGCAGACATTTATCATAATATCATTGATGATTATTTTGTAAGTATGATAGAGAATTATTACTCGTTCAGAAAAGTAACTTTTTCTATTATAATTAATACTGTATTAATATTATATTATGATATTGAGACTGGCAATTATATTATCTGTAATTACTGCTTCAATATGTCGGTCATAATTTATTATTAATAGTCGCAGTTCGTATGTAATGTAACCTACGTTTATTGATTGTCTCGGCTCCTCGGAGTCTGAGAAGTTATTATATAATAATCAATGTCACTAGAGTCAGCGGGGTAGTTGCGTAACACACTATCAGTAGTAATGCGTTTAATTTTGACAGTTCAACGACACTCAATGCGTTATTAACGTTGTTGAGCACATAAGTTTTTAAAATGTATGAAGCAATGGACTCGCGGTATTCTTCAAATTATTTAGATTATGATTGACTAGCTGCGCCCCACGGTTTCACCAGCATAAGTTTCGATCCCGTGGGAATATCGGGATAAAAAGTATAATACATATCCTATATTATGTTAAACCTGGTTATAAACCATCTGTGTCCCAAATTTCATCCAAATCCGTTCAGTAGCCTTTGCGTGAAAGAGTAACGAACATCCATCCATCGATACAAACTTTCACGTTTATAATATTAGTGGGATAACCCTATCAATCATAATCTGAATCGTTAAGTAATTAGAGTGCAGATTTAATCATATCAACAAAACAAGATGGGTATATTGGTAACTTACTTAACCTTCGAAATTAGCAAAATGTTAGAGAAACTAGCTGACCCGGTAAAAGTTGTTTTGCCATATACATTATTTCTAGGATTATTTTTTTTGTATGAAAAATAGATGTTGGCCGATTCTCAGACCTACCCGATATGCACACAAAATTTCATACAAATCGGTCCAGCCGTTTCGGAGGAGTTTGGTAACAAACATTGCGACCCGAGAATTTTATATATTAGATTTCTCAGTAACAACATGATGTCTGGAATTATATAACATTACACCACCCATGTAATCCCCGAAGGGTTCGGCAGGGGTATACTTTTACACCCTCATCAGCTCAGCATTAGCGCTAGCGACCACTAGACCAAAGAGGCAGGCTGGAATAGGCTAGTTTCCTAAAAAAATCTAATTAGTCCGTCAGTTAGATTATCAAAAAATACTGGACCCGCGTTTTTTTTTTTTGTCAATTATATAAAAAAATTATGAAGATATCGCCCGTTAAAGTTCCGCGTGACGTCACGCCTTGCGACACTTTTTAGCATGGCGTGACGTCACGACCCCACACTCCCAAATATTGACGCGCTTTATCTTTGTCATTTTTTGTTTGATTGACAAAAGAAAAAATACATATTATCCATTATTTTTCGATAATCTAAGTGACGAACTAAATAGAATTATTATTTTTTTTACCCAGGAAACTACCCTATTGTACCTAATTAATGACAAAAAGCTTAGGCGTATTACAAAATATAAGTCACTAGAAGCGCGATGTTAAGAAAAGTTATGCAATAACAATCAATATTGCTGCACCAGTTACTGCACACGTTATGCAACTCAATCAGAGATCAATTTATAATGCATTCGCTGACGGCTTAGGTATTTCAAACGAAATGCTGTCTGATGTTCTAAATGAAGACATCAGTACAAAATTAATACACGAACGCAAAATCATTATCATTGATCGGACGAGAAATAGAAAAGACACCAAAGGACGGAAATTGTCTTTAAAGATTTCGAAATTAAAAATGGAGTTGAGAAAACTGAGCTTATTTGAGATTGATAGATTATTCATCAATATAAACCAACAGGAAAAACAAAAGAAGACGATGAAGGAAAAAAGAAACGCTAGCATCAGTAATAAATCATCGACATCCTTCATCATCATATCCTTTTCCCAACTATGTTGAAGTCGGCTTCCAGTGTAACCGAATCCAACTGAATACCAATATTTTACATGGGGCGGCTTCATTTCTGACTTCCAGAATCCAGTCACCGGATAACACGGTACTTCTTAGCAAGACTGATTGTCAAACTTTCGGGCTTCTGACTACACGACATTCACTGATCAATATCCAGCGTTTGATGGTCTATTATAGTATCTAGTACGTGATATTGGCAAAGTTGTAGTGTTTCCACAAAAGCCATTAATAAAGAATTGAATTCGAAATTAACTACTCCTAACGGCTGTCAAAGATCTACGAATGACAGCTGGGTCACACCAGCAGTAATAATAAATGCCCACACAAAAAGGCCCAATAAAGTAGGAAGAACAAATCAAAAAACAAAACACCGACGAAATATCAGAAAACATTAGTAGAAAAACAAATATTTTCAAATAGGTATCGAATTCGATAAATCATTATGCGAAGACGTGTCTGTGTCGGTACAAGATTCATTTGCATTTATGTTGTTCGAAATTCGAGCTACAAGAAAAATGGCCGACGTTCTTTGAGCGAATATATCAGAGGAGATAGATCGTTCTTTATTTTACTTCAACTAGACGCGGTCAACAACCCGTTTGTCCGGCGAGGTGGCTATGGGTATAACTTTCCTTTTTAGGAGATGGCCGTGTCTGCCATTAAGTTAAGAATTGCTCTAGCGAAGGCTTTTCTGTTTTTTGGAAAATAAATATAGTAATAAAGTCAGGTAAAATTAATTGTTTATCATATTGAGACTCTACGACAATATGCCGTGTGTCAAAGAATGACAGTTGTGATTTGAATATACGGACAATCTATGTTGATAAACAATTTTTATTGCTGAATGGGCTTACTTTTGCCTCGTTAACGCCTGATGTAATCGATGTACGAGGTTTATGATGGAACGAGACTGCCCAGAAGATGCCTGTTCACTCTTGCTTTGAATTAATTTCCCTAAATATCTTCGACTAGTAGTAACCATCCTTTTGAAATCAAATCTTTTATACAAAAGTTGACGCTTGCTATTTTAAGTATGGGTAATAAAACAAATGGGCCATCATCAGATTAAAAGAAGAATTAATTGACCACGTTATCTCCATTGATTCATATTATAATTATTGCCAAAATAGATAGTGTTTATAATATATAAACAACATAATTATTAAGGAAAGATCAATTTCTAATGATTGTGAAGTAAAAGATAATTACAGTAGAGAGATTTATGAACCTTGTTTTCCTCAAACGTCTTTTTACAGTTCCATAGACAATTAACATAGAAATAACTCCAAAGCAGAGAGAAAGGAGTCTCGTACGGACACACAAAAACTAACAGAAGTGTATGAAATAAAAATTAATGGGAAATAATTAAATTTTATTGCAACAAGACTGCCGCATAAATATTTTTAGATAAAACGCTTGGAAGATTTATGGTATATCCACCAATAGTAGCAAAAGTAGCAGTGTACGTCGTAAAATGGAAACCAGTTCAAATATTGTTAGAATTTCTTGGAAATAACAACGACATTAATGGTAAATGGGTTGTAGAGCTCCATGCAATATACTGGTATTCAGCTGTATCTGGTTAGACTGGAATTCAACCCCAAGATATAAAGAAAAGGCTTGATGGTGATGATGAACAACGATATTAATAAAAAATTTGCTTTAAGAGGATGGAAGGCATTTTGGATGTACAGTACACGAGTCATCATTTATTAATACTTTGAGTTGTGCAAGATATGGCATTTATTTGAAACCAGTCAGAATATTACACATTTCGGTTTTTCGGTGGCTGATTAGAAAGATACCTAATAATGTTGAAACAGATAGTGTAGGTTTTACCCTGTTTATGTCAGGATGTCAACAACTGCGATAGTAAAAAAAAAATTGTCAATTTTGGAAGGATAGTCCAAATTATCACAGACCACTATATATACCATTATTATACAGAATATAGTGAAAAATATAAATATATAAATAATAATAAATATAATATATAAACGATGACCAGCTGGAAGTGAGAAGCACAGAACCGGTCGATGTGATGGTGCTTGGGAGAGGCATATGTCCAACAGTGGACGTGGCTGAATTGATGATGATGATGACACCAGATAAAGGAACAGCATAAACCAATGACAGCATGAATGATGCAATCCATCCGAAAGAAGTAATATAACAAATTGATACTAACATTACCAATAAAACACTTCCAAATGATGAAATCAAACCAACAACTATTTCCACACCTACAGCAGTCACTATGATAGATACTGACAATTACTACAACATGATTTTGGACTTAGCAAGCAGCGCCGCGGGCCAAAACAATATCCTAGTACAATATCTTTGTCAAACAATTGGAAATAGGTGCGCCGTTAGACACGCCTAGTAATTGTAATAACATAAGTTTATAATGTTAAGGTTGAGTAAAATCTAAATGCTGTAACTAGACTAAAAGCTAGACAGACTGAAATTGAAGGAACGTAGTTGGAACATAAATCACACCAGACTTTATTATCAAAATGTACCTAAGATTTTGTAATATTTTGAGAGTGTTCTTGGAGTTTCTTGCCCGCTCTTCTCCAAAGAGATCTCCGTTTTGAAATGGGCAACTAGCTTCAACTTTTTAACTGACCAACTCTTTGATGATTCAAAAGTGCCTGTAAATGGTTTAATCAAAATAAATGCTTTCAGTTTGAGTTTAATTACAGAGCAACTGTCTCTTCTCATTCAGAGAAGGCATGAGCATTGGACATCATTTGACACCACGCTCGCTCAAGGTGAATTGGCGATTTCAGACTTATAATAATATGTAAGTCTAAGTTTTAGAAATGTCCAAGATAAACTGAAAAAGGAACATTATGAAAAAAAAAGTCATATCAGTAACATAGCATAATATCAAGCGCATATTCCCTGAAGGATAAGGCAGAGGTATACCTGTAATGGGTATTTTTACATCGAATTCTTGAAAACGAGACTGTCACGTAGGTGTGAAAGAAACGCCGCTCTACAGGGCCTCTACAAGGCCCTTACTCTCAAACTCAATATATAGCACATTTTGCTCTTGAGGAATATAAATTGAAGAACAAAGATTATTATTACTTTATGCTGAAGAACCGACGTCAGGAGAACTTTTGTAATTGACATGACATGTTCCAAACTTTTGCGGCATGAAGTCTCATTTCAAAGAGTTTTGTAATATTATTAAAGCTTATTTACTTTATTGTTTAATTCAGATAATCATTCAATTTTGTCTTCAGATCTATAGATTGAGAATTTGTTGACTTAATATTTTTTTTTTTTTTTGAGTGAAAACTTTAAGAACATCTTTCGTTTTGTGTTTTATTTTGGACATTACTGACTTCAGTGATGGAAAACATCGCGAGGAAACCTGCACTTGTAGTTCAAAGGAGTCTGAAATTGCCAACTCGTCTTGAGCAAGCGTGGCAATCAATGAGAAGGCACGAGCATTTTGCCCTGCAGAAGGACAATAACTGGCTGATATCATTATTTATTTGTCAGTAGCATCCTGGAGTCCAGATTTGGGCCCGGTTAATATGTAATAAGCTCGCCTCCTATCACATGGAACTTTAGCATAACTGTCAGCATCTATGTGTACTACACCTCTGCCTACCTCATCCAGAGAATCAAACGTGATGTTATGTTTAAGTATATGTCAGGGATATATAGTTGGTAACATTGTTTTCTCGCAATGAACTAGCTAACTATCATTTAGCTGGTGCTATTTTTAAAACCGGCACGTTATTTACTGAACCGGTTACATCGGGCCTGTGAGAAGTACAATCAACTTATAACAGACTCACAGTGCCGTTCTCAAGTTCTTATTGACCGTAAGAAAGATATTTTAATTCTTTAGGCCTAGGGACGTGAAAATCTGCTTAGTAAAAATCTTAAATTCATTCATTCACTGGCAGACAGTTTGTGTAAATAATTTCATCACCACTGCTCTCAAAACGGCGAAGGAAATCATCGTGAGGAATCCGGCATGTCCTAGAACCAAAAATTCGAAGACATGTGACATCTGTCGACCCGCACTGGGTCCACGTGGTAGATTATAGCCCACTCCCTCTAATAGAGAGGAGGCCTGTGTCCCAGCAGTGGGAACATTATAGGCTGATTATATTGGCAGATAGCGCACAGCCTGAACTGCTGAGATGTAATTAAAAGTATGAAATTTTGCACACAAGAGTTTCTTATATAGCAAAAATGAGCACTGAGGATTTTTGAAAATTCCTATGGGGATTTTGATTTTGATGGTCAACAATTGACCAAAAGAGATAGAGAGTTCAAAAATGAATCTAGCATTGATTCCAATTTCAATGATGATCCTATAAAGAGAGATTCTGAGAAGAAAGTCTGACAACCAAGTCTTGCAAGGGGAATTTTGTTACCCAGTAACTGGTTTGTGGAGGTCAGATAGGCGGTCGCTTCATGTAACATACTGGTATTCAGCTGCAACCTGTTAGACTGAAAGCCGATCCAACGTAGTTGAGAAAAAGGCTAGGCAGATGATTCTAGCTGGAGTGATTGCAGCGCAGCTCTATAGTTACTCTAAAAATCTTCTATAATTATATTCCCCTACACATTATTATTATGCTAGAATTTAAAATATCTTTAATACTTCATAACTATGTCCACGATATTATTATATTCATCATAAGTCCATTTTTAAGCCCATATATTTAAAATAATTTAATTAGCTAAATTGCTGAACATAAAATTTAATGAGTTGATATATTTATTGTTATTACGTTGTAAGACAGCCACAGCACAGATGAGGTGTGATTTTGGGATTTTATTAATAAATAAATGGTTAATGGCTGGGAAGTATGGAAGGGAAGGAGAATGATTATGATATAGTTAGTGGAGTTCTTCTTTGCTGAAGCCGCTGTAACTGATTATACAAATAACTTTTTCAAAGATCTAAAGTTTAGACTTAGTGAATCAAAAAAATGCAATGGTGTATTTGATTTTAGGCAGCAGAAAGTTCAAATTTTTGCCGTTTTATGAATTCATTTCAACGTATAAAGATGTAGGAGAAAAGAAGAAAACAATTATCAATGATTTTAAAGAGTCTAATGCCCTGTTATTTTGGCAATTTGCATTGTAAATAGTAACTGATTTGCTTGCGGCCTCTTCATAGAAACCAAAGATAATTATTTCATTAAGTACAGCTACAAGCCGATTTGGCAGGGTACATATAAAATTGAAATGAATACTATTAAATTCTTTCATCTCATCGTAATTGTTGTAACTATGTAGTTACGAACAATTAAAAACATTAATATACGCTCTCTGTTTTTGCGCTACAAAGTTCATCAATGAGGTTGATCATGTCGGTTTCTTCAAAAGCAGGTGCTAACTACTTTATTTCTTTGGTTGGAGATGACAAAGAATTTATTAATTTATAGGTAAGCAACATTATTAACCAACTTAAAATAAAGAGTATCACTTATAGTTTTATCAATCCGACTTCCCGAAGCGCTGACTCTAACAATTTAATTATTATTTGTCCGTGACTACTCGATAGTACCATATTTACGGCCTAACATAATGAATGAACCATTTGTTTACAGAAAGCCTTTGGTAGACATTAACGTACTAATGACAAACGAACCCTTTTCCAAAAACATCTCCATAAGCCACAAAAAGACAAACCATTACTACAGTTTAAAAAGAGACAACCACGATGTTTTAACAAGTCCCGAAACATCAAAAAGGTGTGTACAAAAAAAAAAAAAAACTACACGTCTAAATTATTACAAACATGCCAGGGAGATTGGTTCGTTCACAATCCCTTCAGACACTGAAAATAGCTTAAGACAAGTTTAAACAAACGAGCTGTACCCAGAAATGCTAAGTAGACGTTTAACTGTTTGGTTAAAAATAAAAATAGAAGCACTCAACGTCAGTCGAGACTTGGTTACTTCGTATACCTGTGCGAGTGATTATATTCTCGCCTTCAACAACTTTTGGGCTGAAAAATACAATAGTAATTGATACTTGAAAGGAATTGGTCCTCAGAGACTATCTACCCTGTGGGACTCCAAATAATCATGTTGTGAAAATAATGAATAATAATTTTCAAAGCAATTTGGGCCTAGTTTTTATAGACAAAACACTTGATTGTTTACAAGGAGTCTTGTTTAGTCAAACTTAGGTCAGATGTACCCGGTGAGATTTAATTTCCACAGGTATACGCATCGGACATACCAGAAGGCCAATTCTCGTAATTTAAAACGTTCAAAATCTAGTCGCAGTCTCATCTCGGCGACCAACATATGTCAAAACCTTGAAAATTTGAGGTATTTTTTGACAGATTGAGACTGAGATCAGACTGTGAACGTTCTTAAAATTACGAGAATCGCCCCTCAGTAGTTAAAGTAACAATAAAAGATTCACCATCTTAAACAGTGTTTAGAAGATGCAAATCAATTTTATTGTATGCCTGAAGTAACTTGTATCGTGTAAATGTAGCTTTAGGTTATTCAACTAGAAAACGCTTTCAAAAGATGAAATGGCTACTATAGTAAACTATATGGGCTACGCTTCATTATTGGCAAAGATACGGCTTTTAGTTCCAACTAAGACATATGTTGGAATCAGGCATAAGGCTATTGTTCTCCATAATTTATTGCTTCACGCTTTCTCTAAAGGGTTGAGCAATACTCCAGACGTTCTAATGTTAATTGCGTTAGCACAAGTCTGAACTATGCTTTGAATTGTGTACTTGGCAAGTAAATGTGAATATTAAGAAGGTGTAATAAAAAGAAGGTAGGAGATTTGAAGAGAATATGAAGCTCATGAAAAGCTACATTATATTCAGCAATTCATGATAGCTATACTCAACAGTCATCATGAAAGTACATGGGAGGTATGAACTTGCAAAACAAGATTTTAAAACGTGACAGAGGAAAAGATTTTTTCATAATCTGGAATAATGTACAACGGCGACATCAATGACATTATAAAGTAACTTTGAAATCATTTTAAGACAGAATTTCCTAACACTATTAGTATCGGCTCTCTACACAACTGTAAATCAGTAACACATTTATGATATCAGCTATATTAGATCCTAGCATAAGCCAAGTTTAATAACTTCAGGCAAAAGTAGACACAGAAGTCCTAACATTACGACCACATAAGGAAATGATGAGATTTTTATTACCAAAGTTATATAACACGCCAAATATACCAGACTATCGGTCGAACTCTTGCATGCAACTCAAGTTTTTAAGTTACCATTAAGTATCATGCTGTCTTTATCACTCGAAAGAGTGATGTAGCGACAGAAAGGTTTATTTTTTTATAGGATAGTCTTGCGTTTGACCACTGCCTCACATGATGGTAAGCAAAGATATGATCGACGATAGAGCACGCTTTCGTAAAAGTAACCTATTAATTTTCAAAGATATAATAGTTATTGGGAACCTTAAACTCAGCAGGGAATTGTACTATTCCTTGCTACTACTTGTACTTTGTGAGAATATCTAAGTCATATACGAGTATGTAGTCTTTCTTATCGATTTTGATAACGGTGACCCTAAGAAATCACTTCCTTCCTTCTCAGATGAGTCGCTAGACCGAATTTTGTTTAGAACACCCGGCCACAACTAAAACAATAAAGTTGGCCTGCAGTGTTGTATGTATACGTGTAGGTTAAGTTATAGTAAGAATTCGGGGGTATTAAAATGTTTGCAGTAACTAACACCTGCCAAGTTTCCAGTATTGTGACGCATTGTATACTTGCGTCAGGTGTGTACGCATTTTTCCTGGACCAAGGTGTGTTAAAGCGTATTGTTTAAACCATCGAAGTGTTTGGGGCGTATCTTCCGGTTACAACGTGTGAACTGTACACATAAGGAGATTTGTAACGATACCAATATCCGTCGACCGAATGTCAAAGCGTTTTTTATGGATCTTTTAGTTCTACCTCTCACAAAGAGGCTTGTGTCCCAGCATTGGGAACATGATAAGACTGATTAAGCTTGCTTGTTTCTGAATAGAATTGGGACTGTCTAAACTATAGGAGATGAATGTTTCGCCAGTCGTGGGAGGCTAAGCTCATTGAACTAGGTAATAAGGTTGATAAGAGTGTATTTTCCTTTTGAGGGATTAGCTTTTAACGGTCTCACCTAAAGCAATGACAACTAAGTAATAAGGAAGATGAAACATATTTGCCTAAAATTTGCCTTATTTATCATTCAACACACCAATTAAGTATTAGTGTCGTCTAAGAGAAATTGGCACATTTATCATGGTCTCCATTTTAGGAGAAATCCAATATTCAAATATTCTTTTTTCTAGTTGCGCATAGCTTTTGAGAACAGAAATTTTACAAGTCACGACTGATTGAGGCCCACTTGCCTGCTGTTTATTTTTACGCTCAAATATGCATAGTATAAAATCGATTTACCATTACAATTTTAGTTTCATGGTCATCATATAACTGGGTGACAGTGACCGGGAACCAGAACCAACTGTATTGATATTACACAAAGCAGCTGGTTTAATATTCATTCTTGGTACAAAGGTAGGTCATAGTGGAATATTGTAGGACATATCGTAAGAAAAGTTTTGAGTATGAATGTGGATGTGAAAGAGTAGCAAAAGATCAAATTTAATAATCAATGGATGAATTTTCTAAAGACGATTGAGGCGACTACCGGGATTACAGACAAATATAGGTCTTGTGTCATACTGCAGGCCATACCATAAGAAAAGTTTTGAGTATGAATGTAAATCAACATATTCATATCGCATATTTTCCCCCAACTTGTTCATTTTTGTGTTTTTTTCTATTTGTCATGTTTTACCGATAGTAAACGAATTTTCTTTCTTTCTGAATCAGTTACACGGTTACATAGTTGTGTTAGATCGTGGTAAACGCCAAGTTTAATAACTTCAGGCAAAAGAACTATAGAAAGAAGGCTATGAGAGTAGCAGCAGACCAAAGAAACAATGGATAGATTTTCGAAATATGACACCAAGATGACAGTGGATAAAAATCTATAAAAGAAGTAATTCTGTACCGACCTCAAAATAGATTGGGATCGTCATGAGGATAATCATGAATAACGTCTTTGTAAAATTAAGTTATATAGTCAACTGTGTGTGTTCAACTTAACATCATAAACGCTCATACACGGCCGGTTTCTATATTTAAACGCACATTTGTTTAGAAAACAATGCATGACCAAAGTCACTGTTAAAACCGTTTTGTTTTTAAAAGAGTATAAAACCTTTATGTGTCACGTTCTTTTTATCTTTAATTGGGCCTATTTTTGGAACGATAAAAAGATTTTCTTGTCTGTTGTGGCCAGGTGTTTTCATCATTCTTTAGAGTCTGTTTTCCTGATTGATGAATGATTCCTGCCATTTTTCTTATTACTCCATACAGTTATTTATTGTGTATAAATCTCTGAGAATTGAGACAGATAGCTTCGTCTGTCACATTCTGAATGAATTATAGGCTCATCTTAGCTAGGTCGAATATCATTTCTGACATGACTCATTATAATGAGCCCTCTGCTCAAACCCTTGGAATATGCAAGTTGATACTTATTTTGTTATATTATTAGAACCGTAGTTAGCATCTATTTCTTCTGGCATACTTTTATCTTATCCATTTTCCCTAAAAGACTTATCTGAGAGATTGCGTTGTGTCTCATCTTCACAAAAAATTGCGTCACGTTTCGTGGGTAATGCTTAAGCGTTACCGACGTTCCTTTCACGTAAATATTGATCTCATTTACGTGTTTTCTCAATACAATTTGAAACTCAGACGTTTTGTTCTTAAAAACTACCTAAAATATATCAACTGTCACTATTGAGTTATGGCTAACAGAAAACCGGTCTATTTCGTCTACTTTAACTATTTGACTATTTCGTTATTATGTTAAACATGGTTTTCACATGTTTCAGTAATGGCACTATAGTGCTTAATCCGTATCTTGATAAAAAAATGAAATTTTCATTGTCATGAAACATCTATGAAAATTCCATCTTTTCGAATAGGTGTAGGTCTCAGTATTATTATTTATTTAGCTAAAAAGGCATGTTACTATCTTTGTTACTTCATTTAGCTATTTTTTTTTTTTAAGAAAATGGCGGGGTTTTTGATATTTCATTGACTTTCTACCGCCATTTCCAAAGATAGTGACGTGCTTATTATTCGAGAAATTTATTTTTCGTTAAATAAAAGAAAAAAGCTGAAATGCAAAAATCAGTCAAGAAAAATGAGGTGAAAAGGCTTCACTTTTAATACATAAAAGGTAAATATATCACATAATAAAAGCATATTATAAAGAGAACAAATACTAAAACCAAAATCACAGTTTTCTAGACAAGATTCTTAACTTGTCCAAAGTTTTTCATTTATAGTATAAATAAATTCTAATTAATGCATTATCCGTTGTGAAAATAATAAAAAAAAACTTGTCTTTTGAACTAAAAATTAAAAAAGCTACCTAATTTTTTATATACGTTTTCCTATATCTGCATTTTGATCCATTAAGAACCCTAAGTCTTATTCAAATATCCTTTGCATAATGAAAAATATAAAAAATCGTTAGTTCCTAAATGGTTTAAGAAACCTAATTTTATCATACATGTTAACATTTCTTTATATATAAATATATTTAACTGATCATAGACTACAGTTTGATGTCCTCTAATGAAATTAACTTCACATATTAGTTCGATTACTCAGTAGGCCCATTATACTTAGATAAAAATTAGGCTTTCGTGTTCCTTAAGACTAAAGTTTTGTCAAATTGGAACTTATTCGGAACTTCAGTTTTGCACATCCCTAAATCACCATTCGATTACTTACAACTCAATAAGATCCACAATCCTTAGGGCACATCACTAATGCAGTAGGTACACCACTTTAGTTTTTTAACACACAACGCACAAATTCACGTGTAAATAAGAGTGTCAGGGCGTAAATGCAGCGTGTGTAAAGTTTGTGTGGTGGCCGGGCCTGGTTTGTCGGCGAGGTCGGGACGCGGTGGTCGCGCCGCCCGGGCGCACATTCACCGAGCCAGTGGAGCTAGCACAGCACTCGCTGCCAGAGCCAAAGCGAGGGACGAAGCCAGAGCTGCCCCGCGAGAGTGAGACAACTCCTCACTCTTGATCACCTCATTCGGCGTCTTGTCGTACTTGTGCGTCTTTTTAGTAACTGGCTTCATTGTTGTGGTCGTTGTGGTGGTCGATGGGGTCGTTGGCGGTGGTGGGGGAGGCGGGGGTGTTGGCTGAGGTATTGGCGCCGGAGACTGCTCCTCCGGCTTGCAACACACCCGGAACACAAGCTTCATATTATGACTCAAACATCGACCCCCGATACGTCTATGCAAGTCATCTTTACTGGACGTCGATATGAAATAATAGTCCTTTCCAGGGAGGAACTCTAAACCGCCCGGCTGGGGAGTGAACGGTCGGAAAGTGATGGTGAAAAACATCAATTTGTGCGGTTTATCGCATATAGCGATTATTCTGGGGTTCGGATTAGTTATTCTACACGTATCATATTCTTCTTTGCTCACATTATAAATTATATATTTTTCCGTGTCCTCCTCAAAAGTCCCTGGGGTGTACACTGGACAGATTATGTTCACTTGGTCGTATTCAAACTGAGCGTTTCCTTTATTCAAGTCAAATACATGATCCGTGTTGTCTATTCTGAATATGCTGTTTGTGGTGTTCCAATGTATGTAAAAGGACTTTGCATAGTTCCCCATCACGCTCTCGATGAAGAAAATAAGCACAAGGACGGTCCACGGCGTGTGACGGAGCCCAAAGTAAGTTAGCGACACCATCCTGACTGGTTTACTCGACTAGCATTATTCGACGAAGATGCTACGAAGTTGCTGTTAGCTAAACACTATCACACATACACCAATCCATATTTATATTCCACGATCACTATACATCACTGAACGTCCACAATTTCACATATAAAACACGATCAATCCATTCAGAGGCGACGCGATGGGTCCTCCATGTTCTCCGTCCGCTAGATTCTATTCAACGATAAATGTGGAATTCCATAGGACGTGGCCCGTTCAAAACGCGTTGAAAACGACGCTTTCGTTGGTTTAAACACTGGTTTGAACTTCACGGTTGTATTAGACGGGTATTAGTGTGAGGATAAAGTTGAAATTAATCAATACATCACAGATTTTTTACAATACAGAGGTGTTCTTTGTATTGGAACGGGCGACGCGTACTGGGACAGGCACGTAAGCGCCGCGCGGTGGTCGGCCGAACTACTGGAATGCGACCTGCGGGCTCGGTACGCATGCTCGCCCCTCCCGCGCCCCTGCACCCCCGTTGTTACCGACGCGTTCCGAGCTTTGCCGAGCTTTCGCTCCGTCGCCATTTTAGTTGTTGCCCTGTACGAAAATATAAAACGTTGTTAAACCCGTAAATTAACTTACCATGCTCTCATTTTTAATATAAATCTGTTTATATTCTTTCTTAATTTTGGAATAATAAATAATTTTTGTTCGAAAGTTTATATTAAAAGCTTTTTGGTTCGACGCGAACGCATCCGTTAGCGGCCATTGAAAAAAGTCCACAACTGGTTTATACAGTCGTAAAAGGGTATGACGCCGTACAGCGGACGATATTGCACACAATAATCATTTATAATTTTATGCTAATTATGCCTAATGATTTTATTTCGCATAAAATTTTTCTTTTTTTGTCTGTCGATGTTATTAATGAAGCTCTTAGTATTCGAGTTGAGGATTCCATTGACAATTAAGAATCGATTATTATGGCCGAAAAGAATGATGATTACTATCTGTTTTTTTTTTTTTTGTTGTTATAAGATTTATCATTTGATTGGTTATAAATTATATTCTTATTATGATTAGATTATAGGGATTTTTTTCTAATATTATAGTGCAGTATATCACAATTTAGTTTGAATTTTATTTTAGCCTCATTTTTTTTTGACATTTAGTATTTTCTTTAGTTATTATCTATAGTAATTTATGGTTAACTGTGTCATTTTATTATTTACCAGAGAGTCGAGAGCGAAATAAAGTACCTACCTACTCGTACATATATATTTAGATTTACCTAATTGGTCACAAAATTGAGGAAATAGACAACGGCCTCTACATTCATTTTAAAGTAGCCACATAATAGAATATTTAGGGTAGGTACAGTCAGCGACTAAAGTCAATTAACACATTTTTGTTTGAAAACTTAGTTTAGAATGAGCTAAATATTTAATTAAAAATAATATTGGCTATTAAATGAGCGACAAAAGTAAAATAACACTTAATATTTTTTAATCTTTTTTGCGTACTACATATTTAATTAAAATCGAGGAATTAAATTAAAAGAATATTAACTCTTGGCTATTAATATGTGGAATGCTACATGTATCGAATAATTTTGTTTTAATTTAGATTAAATATGTGTAAAAGCAACGTGTTAATCGTCATTTTGCCGCTGAATATACATAGTTACTTAGGCATTAAATATTAATAGGTCCATTATGTTGGACAAAATATTTTCATAAAGTGGAGGTTCTATCACATTATTTATTAAGAAAAAAAGAAACGGTACAACGGACGCCAACTATTTTAACATAATTTTAAAACAAAACAACACTGGTATGTCTTATTTTATAATACACCTGTATATAATTTAATTTATTCATTATCAGCTTATAATGTTCCCACTTCTGGGACACAGGCCTCCTCTGAGAGAGGGAGTGGGCCGTAATCCACCACGCGGGCCCAGTGCGGGTTGGTAGATGTCACATGTCTTTGAATTTTTGGTTTTAGGACATGCCGGTTTCCTACACCGTTTTGAGAGCAGTGGCGATGATATAATTTACACAAAGTAAAGCCCCTGTCTGGGTTCGAACCTACGACCTACAACTAAGTTGCGGCCGCTACCACTTGGCAACCACTCTACATATTATCTATGTATTAGCCGCCATCAAAATCAAAAGTCATTTTTATTCAAACTAGGTTGAGAATCCAGTACTTTTTCATCATCTGCCTAGCGTTTACCCAACTATGTTTGGTTCGGCTTCCAGTCTAACCGGCTTGCCGCTTGCCGCGGTTGGTCCGTGGATGGGTGACTATTTTCACATACCCAGAACCCTCCGTGCCTCGGAAAGTCTGACAACCAGTCTTACCAACGGGTATCGTATTACCCAGTAACTGGGTTGTGGAGGTCAGATAGGCATTCTCTCCATATAAAATACTGGTATTCAGCTGCATCCGGTTAGACTGCAAGCCGACCCCAACATAGTTGGGAAAAGGCTAGGCAGATGATAGTCAAGTTTGAAGGCAGTCTTGGTAGAGTTGTGAGGTGTTTTTGTACACAGAGGCAGTAGGCTGATATAAAGCAAAATAGTCATAAGCGGTTTATTGAGGCATAAGCGGGTAATTGATGTCATTATAGAATCATCACTCTAAACTCTAAAATGACATAAAAGTGTCAAGCAGTAAATGTGTCATTAACAAACTGTGTAATTGGCCATTACAACTTGCCGTAATGGACCTGGGCAGATTTAATGGCATTTGTAGACAATATACTTTATAGAAGGACGTAAGAAAGTAGTTTGGTCTTGAGTTCATAATTAAATTTATATATACGTAAACTTTAGTCTTGTGATCCTACTTTCTACTATAATCCTACTAATATTATAAACGTGAAAGTGTGTATGGATGTATGGATGTTTGTTACTCTTTCACGCAAAAACTACTGAACGGATTTGGATGAATTTTGGCACACATATGGTTTATAACCAGGATTAACATATAGGATACTTTTTATCCCGATATTCCCACGGGATCGAAACTTATGCGGGTGAAACCGCGGGGCGCAGCTAGTAATATCATAAGCGTGAAAGTTTATATGGTTGGATAGGTGGATGTTTGTTACTCTTTAACGCAAAAATTACTGAACGGATTTGATTGAAATTTGGCACACAGATGGTTTATAACCAGGATTAACATATAGGATACTTTTTATCCCGATATTCCCACGGGATCGAAACTTATGCGGGTGAAACCAAGTGTGAAGTCAATAATAAAAAAGTGAAACAAAATTAAAAACTAAAGAAAAACAATTCTGACAAAATTAGCTTAGTATTGATTTTATTTGGGGTAAGTAGGTATGTGTGGGTGTGCGTTAGTGAGGGTGAGTATGAGTGAGTGTGTGTCGGCGAGGGTGAGTATGTGTGGACGTGTGAGTATGTGTGCACCTATCGTACACCCACATTTCGCCAGGTACCTACCTATGTTTAAGTCTCATGCATCTAATACCATTTTAATTTTGATGCTAAGATTTATTTATTTTTCCAGGATACGTGGAAAGGGGGAAGGAAGGTCTCCTATTGATTGCAATAGACTCCAAATCCTCTGCTGGGACACAGTGGCCGTAATCCACCACGCGGGCCCAGTGCCGCGTCTAGGATAATATGCTGGTTTCCTCACGATGCTTTCCTTCGTCGTTTCGAGAGTAGCGATGATGAAATAAATTACACATAATCATAATCATAATCATAATCATTTTTTATTTGTTTAACATAGGTAGTGAATACAGTTCTTATATTAAGGTTCATAGGTCGCTATGTTATGCCAAGAGGCGTACAAATATGGTTGCATGCTAAATAAAAACAATATGGAATAATTTTTACAGTCAATGCATAAAATAACATAAATTACAATAAAATTAGTCACAATATTCAATAAAACTTTGTTTCTCCAGTCAAATAAATAAAAAAGTCTACATTAATTTATCATTCAGAAATTCATCAGTCGTATAATAACATTTTTCAATTAATAACAGTTTTAATTTTTTTTTAAATTGAGTAACATTCAAATTTTTTATGACATCTGGTAATTTATTGTAAATGCGCGGTGCCATACCTAAAACGCTCTTTCTCACTAAGGCAGTCTTACAGCGCTGATTGCTTAAAGAGTTTGCGTATTGGCTACGAATTTCAACATCTCGTAACGTTGACACTTTTTCGAACAACCTCATGTTTGTTTTGACGAAAACACTAATTTCAAAAATATATAATGAGGGTAAGGTAAGTATTTTCAGCGATTTAAAGAATGGTACACAGCTAACATCAGTTTTCAAACCGCACATTGATCTTATGCACCTTTTTTGTGCCTTAAAGATGATATCTTTATCAGTAGAATTGCCCCAGAAAATAATACCATATCGCAAAATTGAGGCTACTAGGCCGTGATATGCAACTAGTAGCGCATCCATATTTATTTTTCTAGCAATTTGGAAAAGTGCGTATGCTGATTTATTTATTTTCTTACTCAGGTCATCTATGTGGGCCTTCCAGTTAAGCTGGTTATCAAGGAATAGACCTAAGAATTTTGCTACTTTAACTTCTTCAATTTCACAGTTACTATGTCTGATATTTACTTTTGGTACTACAGTTCTTTGGTGAAAGTGCATTATATTGGTTTTCTTTAAGTTTATAACTAAATTATTTTTACTAAGCCAATTAATTATGTCCGATAGTGTATTATTTATGTCATCTTGATAAATATTGCGATCAATACATTTCACTATGACAGTACTGTCGTCTGCAAACATGACCATTTGATGTTGAGTCACCTTTGGCAGATCATTTATATAGATTAAGAAGAGAGGTGGCCCAAGGACGCTACCCTGTGGGACACCAAACTTTATCAATCTAGAGTGAGATAAAAAACAACGTAAGGTGACTGCATAGGTTCGAACCCACGACCTACAACTTGGTAAGTCACGGCTGTCACCCCTTGGCCATCACTGCTTTAACTATGGGCGTGACGATATCATAAGTTATCATAACATAGTACTAAAGTATGTTTTCAAAGAGTCCAAGGTTCGGTTCCCGACACAAAGACTCATTAGCATTATGCAACAAATTCTACTTAATTAGAGATGATACGGTTTCTGGCGAGTGTGTAGGGGTTGTATAAAATGACGAATACGTAGGACAGATATTTTTTTCATTTCCTGAAAAAAACGATGAAATAATTCAACTGTCATGACAATATGCACTGTGTGAAACTTTTCACAAATTATGCCATAATATATTTATACTAATTGATAAAGCTGAAGAGTTTGTATGAACGCGCTATTCTCTTAATAGGCTTCTTCTGGGCAAGCTCGTTCCACCGTAGATCTCATCCCTGCCTCTGGGCTGGATTGAGGTCAAGAGTGAGCCTATTGTCAATAAACAAAAAAAAAAAAAAATTGGAACTACCAGTTGGATTTGAAAAAATCGTTTTACATCTGATAGCCCACTACAACCCCTAGGCTGCTTCTCGCTATGCTGCTATGCTGCGAGAATGTGAAAGCTAAGCTACGAAACTGTGCGAGTTTTCCCACTAATGCTAAGCTGTATAGCGGAGCGAGTAAGATGTGCTATGAAGATGCGCCGCCGCGAGGTAGCTGTGCGAGGAAGATGCTCAACTCGAGCAATGCGATGCATCGTTAGTAGGGAAAGCATGGGAGTACTCTGCTCTGCACCTAGCTACACGACTCGTGCATCCATCGCTCCCATCGCTCCCATCCATAGCACGCATCAACAAAAATCATAGCTTAGTTGAATCCGTTTCCACCAGTGCTATGCTATGTGGAACAATGAATATGATTGGTGGATAACAAACGCATCCATAGCAACGTAGCATAGCACATCTCTAGTGGAAAATCAGCCTTAAGGAGCCGAGTAAAATGAAAAAAAAGACGTGTGGCACTCGGAGACTGCCGCGGTAAAGCTATTGCATAGCATTTTATATCAACTTATGCAATTATAATTATTAACCGTCATTTGTTTTTGGACCGTCTTTCTTTTTGGGTGTTAGGTTTTTTTCGTTACGGAATTTCTGGATTCTGTCTCCACGCTCAAGGCCCGCGATAGAAGCTATGCAATAGCTTAAAAAGCAGAAAAAACGCTAAACGAAAATGTAAAAGCTCGAAAGTGTGGTACGAGGTAACAAGACATTTCACGCGGTCGAAGTCTCGAGCAACACCCTCATTGCGTAAGTACACTAAGTATCAATCTCAATCTGAATCATTTTGAAGAATATTGCTAATCCTTTGCTCCATATTTTCGAAAAATTTGTCTGTTCAACAACGTAAATAACGCAATGAATGTTACAAAAAAATTATAGAAATGATCCCAGTCGCCCCTTCCAAAAGGTAGTTACATATGGAGAAGAATGGACGAGAAATAATAAATAATAATAACAATAACAATTCCTTTGTCTCATTCCCAAAACAGCCGTGCTGTCAACAGTGCGATTCTGTAACCATCTCACTGTGAAAACTTAGGCGAAGTGAGTTTGGAGTGAGCTGTCATACAATCTGATGCTAGGGATTGACATTATACAAACATGGCAGTTTGAGTACTTTACGGGGCCTACCCAAATGTCCTTTCTTTGGGATTGTTCATCGAATCGTTGAGCTCCACAAGTTGAGCTGTACGATTTTTGACAAATGCGTGCACTGACTGGACAGGTCCACTCAATATGTGCGGTTCTTTCCTCAAAATACCATTTCAGACACCAATCTACATGGTCTTCACTTAATCTGACCAAGATTATGTCTGGACTTTAAAAGAGACTGTGACCTCTGAGTTTGTTTCGGCCTTTCTTCTCAGAGTAGTCAGATAGAAAACGCCGAACTCATCGAGTTAAAAAAAAAATATTATTGACGTGTAAAAGTGTTTGTGCAAAACTAAATCATTTATCATAGAAAGCTCACTTCACCTTAGTTTTCACGGTCAGTGTTTTACAGAATTGATCGGCAGGACTATCCCAGTTCCCCGTGAGCCCATGGCCACTTAAACATTACGCCCCAGTTCTTCAACGTCACCTAATGCGTATTATACGTACGTTTGACAAATCCTATTAACGAGTATACTAGCCATTTAGCCATCCGAACAGAATAGGATTGGCTAAAGACCGGATTTGTTTATCCGTCAAACAAAAGTGGTTAATTGTTGGTGAATATTCATTATTTAATAAAGAGACCTCTGAGTTTGTTTCGACCTTTCTTCTCAGAGTAGTCAGATAGGAAACGCCGACCTCATCTAGTTTTAAAATATGATTGACGTGTAAAAGTGTTTGTACAAACCTACTTACAAAATAAAATCATTTGTCATTTAATTGAGCTGATTTTAGATGTTTTAGATTTTAATTTTGCGGAGAAATTTCAAGATTCTGAGTTCACGGGAAGTACCCTGTAGGTTTTGATTCCCTTGCGAGTGTCGAAAATTTGCGGCATAAACGGCTGTATCTTTTGATTGCGTTGGCTTAGAAGTTTGATTTTTTCACAGCTCCAAGGGTCAGTAGACCTGAGTATTTGATATAAATTCCAGCTTGATACCTCTGAGTTCCTGAGAAAAAGGGTCTTGACAGACAGACAGACGGACGGACGGACGGACAACAAAGTGATCCTATAATGGTTACGTTTTTCCCTTTCGAGGTACGGAACCCTAAAAAGGTCGTTGACCGTGATCATTACCGTCCACAACTGTTATTAAAATCATTTATTATCATTCTCCTGCACTTGTCCCAATTTATTTTGGTCGGCAAAACCTGTCTTTAACTTCCTACTCCTCTATTAGTTGTCGTGAGGGACCCGTGGCTGAATAATAACAGCCGCACAGGTCGATCGATCAGGTTAAGCTACGCTTGCCGCGGTTGGTCCGTGGATGGGTTCCATCTTTACATACCGAGACCCCTCCGTGCCTCGGAAAGCACGTTAAGCCGTTGGTCCCGGCTGTCATTCGTGGATCTTTGACAGTGATTACGAGTAGTCAGAAGCCTGAAACTCTGACAACCAGTCTTAGCAAGGGGTATCGTATTATCCAGCAACTGGGTTGTGGAGGTTAGATAGGCAGTCGCTCCATGTAAAATACTGGTATTCAGCTGCATCCGGTTAGACTGGAAGCCGACCCCAACATAGTTGGGAAAAGGCTTGGTAGATTTTCTTCGCTGAGATGAGACTGCGACTAGATTTTGAACGTTTTAAATTACGGGAATTAGTAATTACTTTTGATTTCTGGATTTAAAATTGATTAAAGAACCCCCACCCCCTATTACATGGTGCATAACTGGCGACATGTGTGTGCCTAACCCCTTCAGGAAAAAAAAACGGGTTGCACTCCGGGAGTGCCGGCAGAAGTGAAAACTTGAATATTAACGTTGTGCATTTTTGATATTTTGGAATGCGGTCTACTCTCCCTTCGTCTTACGAATTTTCGATCAGGTCACGTGTCCTGACGCGAACTCCGGTTACGAATTTTCGATCAGGTCACCTGTCCTGACTCAAGTTTAACAGTTTTTACCCATCATAAAAAAGTGCAAGTACCTATATATCTTTATTTATGTCATGTCGAATATGTGTACTTAAGCAGTAGATAAGCTTCCTATGTTTGTTACGAAGGTAACTTTTTAATAAAAAATTAAAAAATTACTACCTGCGTTCCGCGGTTTTACCCACATTAGTCTCGATCCCGTGCGAATATTGGGTTAAAAAGTATCCTATTTCCTAATCCAGGTAATGGTCTACATATGTGCCAAATTTCATCTAAATCCGTTTAGCCGTTTTAGCGTGAGAGCGTAACAAACAAACATACAAGAAAACATTTTTTCTCTTTGTTCAGTTTGACCGATCAAGGTTAAGCTACGCTTGCCGCGGTCGGTCTGTGGATGGGTGACCATCCGTTTCCACTGAACCCCTCCGTGCCTCGGAAAGCACGTTAAGCCGTTGGTCCCGGCTGTCATTTTCGTAGATCTTTGACATTGGTTACTAATAGTCAGAACCCTGAAAGTCTGACAACCAGTCTTACCAAGGGGTATCATAATACCTAGTAACTGGGTTATGGAGGTCAGATAGCAGTCGCACCATGTAAAATACTGATATTCAGCTGCATCCGGTTAGACTGGAAGCCTAGCCGACTCCAATATAGTTGGGAAAAGGTAAGGGAGATGATGAGATTAGATTCAATATCTCCTTCGTGTCCCTGCCACGATGTACAGACGCCAGCAGGTCAACCTACCCGAAACTGTCAAATTTTCCCAATCAACCTTGAACCTTAATGCTTTAGCGATAAAGTTGAAAATCTATTAAAGAAATTTGACAGATTGTAGTAGCTTGATGTGCTGGCGTCTGTACTTGGATCTTGTTTCTCCAAAACTTTGCCACTTCCACGGCGTTGTCGGTGGCAGCGCAGAGGTCACTTTGACTGCATGTTTTGGAACAAGTCAGGAGGTGCATGGTTTGTGACATAGCTCCACAATCACACCCTACTGCCGTTTTGTCAAGGTAGCCCCACATTGCCAGGCTGGATTTACATCTTCCCACTTGTGTCCGGAGACGGTTCAGAGACTTCCATGTGGACCACGGTTACATTCAATTAAAATAACTGGCGAAATGCGAGGGCATTATTCACCTCTGCCTATCCCCTCTAGGATTACAGGCGTGATGTTATGTTTAAATAGTACCTATGTGTTTACTTTATTTCATGTCGAACATGTGTACTTATCAACCGATAAGCTTCCTATGTTTGTTACGGAGGTAAATATTATTACTTGTCCGTATGATAAGTAGCCCTATCTTGTAATGTGTCAGTTTGTTTGGGTATCCCGATATCGGGAACTACCGATATTGATGTTTGTCAACAGAATTTTATATTAAAAAAGTTTAAATTTGATACGACACTATAGTTCGTTTTTTTTTAATCCCAGATACTAATTTGACATTTAAGTCTTTTGTGTTTGCGTTTTTTTTAATATAGAAAGACATGTCTTCACGAATTTATAATAAGCTCCCTAAACAAATAAGAGAATTTGAAAACATTACATTTTTAAGTAAAAAATTCTGTAAATTAGAATACATGGATTTTTGTCCGACAAATTCGTAATGAGTTAGTCCCAAACTGTTATTATGTTTTGATGCAAAATATAGCTCTATTTCAATTAACATGTCTATTTGAATTAATATAAACTTACAACTTACTTACACATAAACTTAGGTCAAAGATAACAAATTGTTCAAACTATTGTATGCCTAACATGGTGGAGCAGTGCAAACGCCGCTCAACATAACTCAATAACAACTATGTAACCACTGTCTCACATTATAGAAGACTAGCTGCGCCCCGCGGTTTCACCCGCATAAGTTTCGATCCCGTGGGAATGTCGGGATAAAAAGTATCCTATATGTTAATCCTGGTTATAAACTATCTGTGTGCTAAATTTCGTCAAAATCTGTTCAGTAGTTTTTGCGTGAAAGAGTAACAAACATCCATACATCCATACATACAAACTTTCGCATTTATAATATTAGTAGGATAATGGCGCAAACTAAACTTTTAAGTTCAGTGCATCTTTTTCTTTCTATTTCATTATGAAAAGGACAGAAGATAAATATTGTTTAGTCCTGTCAAATTTAGATACCTACTCCATAGCAAGTTTAGACGTGATCATAACATGGCCCCTAAAAATACATACGTCAAATCTATTTTATACCCGGCTACAGTTGCCAGAGGTGGTCGAGCAATTAATGGAGCATGCTCAGTTCCTCAAAAATGATTTTGCAAGTGATTGGTCCGAATATTCTGTAAATTGTTAATGTAAGTAAAGAAAAAGAAAGAAAAGAAAGAAAGAAAAATATTTTATTCGGCACAAACAAAACGCACAATTACAACTAAAAAATAATAATATTAAAAAAAAAATAAGAAAAAAGACTAGTCAAAAAGACTCGTACTCAAGCATAAAAATGTTGACACTCTTGTCTATTGCAAGTATGTCATCATCTGCCTAGACTTTTCCAAACTATGTTGGGGTCGGCTACCAGTCTAACCAGATGCAGCTGAATACCAGTATTTTACATAGAGCGACTGCCTATCAGACCTCCACAACATAATTACTGGGTAATACGATAACCCCTTAGTAAGACTGGTTGTCAGATTTTTGAGCTTCTGACAACGCGTAACGACTTTCAAAGATCTATGAATGACAGCCGGGACCAACGGCTTAACATGCTTTCTGAGGCACGGAGGGGTCTTTTTTTTTTGCGGATGGGAAATCATCAAATGACCCCTCCCGCTTTGGGTGGAGCGCAAGGGAGTGTCAGACTCTTACTGGCTAAAACCCCACCCGTGTTCCTTCCTTAGCCCTTTATGTTCCAGGGCAGCGGTAACCCTTTCGGACGATCCCGCTACTCCGGCGCACGGAGGGGTCTTGAAATATAATGGATGGTCACCCATCCACAATCCGACCGCGGCAAGCGTAGCTGAACCTTCTATTGACCCGTGCGGCTGTTATTATTTGGCCACGAGCCCTACTGTTAATGTATGTACCTATATGTATTTCCCATCTTCCTACTCCTACTATAATATTATAAACGTGAAAGTTTGGATGGATGGATGGATGGATGTTACTCTATCACGCCAAAACTACTGCACGGATTTGAATGAAATTTGGCACACAGATAGTTTATAACGAGGATTAACACATAGGATACTTTTTATCACGATATTCCCACGCGATCGAAACCTATGCGGGTGAATCCGCGGGGCGCAGCTAGTGATATTATAATTACGCTATCGTTCATTATGCTGAGCGGTGTCTAATTTATCTCTAGCCACAACAATCTCCATTGACATCACAGCATATTGCTCGATATTGTCGAGACGACATATTCAACCAATATTGCTCAGAATTAAGCGATTTCCGTTACCCAAGGTAATCATTATTTGGCATTGATTTTAACCATAAGCAGCCTATAGTGTTCCCACAGCTGGGACACAGGCCTGGCTGGGCTGAGAGGGAGTGGGCCATAATCCACCACGCGGGCCCAGTGCGGGTTGGTAGATGGCACATATATTCGAATATTTTTTCTCACGGCTAGGACACAGGCCTGGCTGGGCTGAGAGGGAGTGGGCCGTAATCCACCACGCGGGCCAAGTGCGGGTTGGTAGATGGCACATATATTCGAATAATTTTTCTCACAGCTGGGACACAGGCCTGGCTGGGCTGAGAGGGAGTGGGCCGTAATCCACCACGCGCGCCAAGTGCGGGTTGGTAGTAGGCACTTATCTTCGATATTTTTTTTGGTTTTTAGAGATTGCCGGTTTCCGCACGATGTTTTCCTTCACCGTTTTAAGAGCAATGGCGATGAAATAATTTACACAAAACTATTTATTTATACCAACTTTAATTTAATTTAAAAAAAAAAAAACTGTTTTTTTTTCATCATAATATATTATTCGACATTGTGCCAGCTATGTTTGGCTATAATTGAATGTGCATATTATGTAAGTTTTTTATCATTCACCATTCGTTAGCAATCCTTAAATAAATAATAACCTACAGTACATACCACTAGCGCCATCTAGCGTCGTGGACGTGCTCATCATAAAGTGCAAGTTTAAAATTTCACAATGCATTAGTAACTTAATATCTTCTGTTTGTTTGTTTGTTTTATTGATAGTCTGCACCTTAGGGTCGTGGGACACTGCAGTGCACACTTAATGCCTTGCAAAAACTACAGCACCGGTTAGGTAAGGCGAGTTCTGAAATGCAAATTAGTTTAAAGCTGTTTTAAGAACTTCTTAAAGATAAGTTTATGTTGAGTAAAGTATTATCCGGCCAACCATTGTGTGTATCTGCAGTCATTCATTACGGACGCTTTTAATGTTCTCCATCATTCTCACATGCATAATTTTTAACATGAATGATGTAACCAATACTTTGTAACCTTTGTACTTTGTATTTTGATTTAAAAGAGTGTCCATGGAGTTTCTTGCCCGTTTTTCTCCATAGGAACCTACTACGCTTTGGAATGAGCAACTAGCTTCATCTTTCTGACTGACTCCTTCACAATTCGAAAGTGCCCGTAATTGGTTTATTTGAAATAAATGCTTTGAGTTTGAGTTGGCCGGATAATAATTTATCATAAAACTTACTCAACCAGTACAGTCGACCGCACTTCAGCGGTAACACTTTGACCTTGGGTCAGCCTAGAGTAGTACGGAGTTTCATCAATAGAATAAGGGGTCAGCTTATACCGGTTTTGTTACCACTGACGTGGGGTCAACTGTACCATGGTTTAGGTCATAGGTTTACGGTAGTAAGAGCTTCTTGTAAAGCAGTACCTAGGTATCATTTTTTTTTTTTTTTTTGATTATGGGAAATCATCAAATGACCCCTCCCGCTCTGGGTGGAGCGGAAGGGAGTGTCAGACTCTTACTGACTAAAACCCACCCGTGTTCCTTCCTTAGCCCTTTCTGTTCCAGGGCAGCGGTAACCCTTTCGGACGATCCCGCCGCACCTAGGTATCACTTACGACGTCATTACGTCGGCGCCGGTTGTCATTGAAAACCAGCGCTGGCGCTCTGTCTTGCATAGGATCGCAGCATAATGCTGAGCGCTAGCCGTTTTGCGTGAATGTGACGCATGTTTCCCAAAAACATTTCTTATATATTTTTTTTTGTGTTTTATGTTATTTTAAAAAGGTATCGTCATAAAAAAAAATACCTGCATATTTCCCACTTCTGTGCAAAAACTCTTCCAAGGTCGGAAATAGAGAGTAGGTAGTATTACATCTCAAGACAGTATTCTATGTAAAAAATATTGCTGTTCCATACGTTTTGACCGCGTAGGTATTGCACTTTTCTATGAAAGAGGAGATTTTTGTTTTGATAACCGACGTAAAATTTCTATGCTATGGGGTCTAAACTCAATTGCTGAATCCATGGTTACAGTTTGCACGTCGATGTCCCTGCCACCCTGTATGTTATCCTTAAGATAAAATATAATCACGCCATAAAAAATATAAGCACGCCTGTAATCTCCGAAGCGTTAAGCAGCGGTGTACCTCAAGGACACCCACATTTCAAATATTTGTATGACCTACATGTATTTGTTCCGAGTCTGGGTGTTTTTCTATCTATAATATGTACGTATTTACAAAAAAAAATTGTGTATAAGTAGTTTATCAGCCATCTTGTTACCATAACACAAGCATTAGGTTGCTTAGCTTGGGACAAATGGTGGTGTGTGAAATGTCCAGGGATATTATTATATTATTATTATTATTTCGCCAGTAATGTTTAAGTCCCATGTAACAGGGGGCGAGCCTTTTGCCATCAACCGTCCACAGATCCAGACTCCGAGCTACTGCTGAGAAATTTCAGATGGAAAAACTTAATAACACTTTACTCGAGCCGGAAATACCTTCGCCAAAAATGTAAGCAAAAATGAGTTTATGGAAAAATAACTTTAATTCCTACACAATAAAGTTCAGTTTACGCTACAACTTCAAACATTTTTATAACTTTTTCAATAGTGCTAGTCACTCCGAAATCAACTTAATTACCATTAAAATAAAATTGATATTTGTTTAACTTGAAATAACGTCAATTTGAAACATAAATAAAATTTGAGCTTCATGCTCAGCAGTAATTTCTCACTCTCTCAAAAGAGCATCTCAGACATCGATCTACATGGTATTCATATGATCTGACCAAGATTATGTCTGGACTTTAAAAGAGACTGTGACCTCTGAGTTTGTTTCGGCGTTCTTCTCAGACTAATCAGATAGGAAACGCTGACCTCATCTAGTTTTAAAATATGATTGACGTGTAAAAGTGTTTGTACAAACCTACTTACAAAATAAAATCATTTATCATTGCTGGACAAAAGTTTTTAAATAGTAAAGGGAGAGAAAGAGTACTCTCAAGACGTTCCAAAAAAGATAGTTTTATAAATGTTACACCATTACAGAGAGCCACCTTAACACTTAGAAGCCAGTACTTAGCGCAGTAATATTACGTGTTTGCGCAACGTGTCAAGTACTCTGCTAAAACATAATCTTACTCCCGGAGTCCCAGAGGACAAAAGGCTTTTATTTCTTACCGAGAAAATTTACAGAAAAAATGTGGATATTTGTGGTGTTAATGAAAAATGACGCGTTGCAAAGGCCGTATGGAAGGTTTTAGAAAAGTTTTATTTCTATTTTGTATATTCATATTCTTCATTTAATAAAGATTGGTCTTTGGCAGCTCAGGACAGAGAGAGGTGGAAGGAGAGTGGCCTTTGCCCAGCTGTGGACAGTAACGGCTAATAATGATTTCATATTCTTAGGTTGGAGTTAGGAGGGGCACGTGGCTAAGTAATAACAGTCGCACGGGTTGATTGCTCAGGTTAAGCTAAGCTTGCCGCGGTTGGTCTGTGCATCCACAGACCAACCGCGGCAAGCTTAGCTTAACCTTGTCGTGTCTCGTGACCCAAGACACGTTCTCGTATTTAGTTACTGGACAAGATATTAATTGGAATAAGTGAACTAAGCATCACTTATTACAAACTCACACACCACACAACCTCACTACTCACACTCACACTCGTACTCACTAACACACTCACTCGTGACACACACATAACACTTACTCGCGCGATCTGGCACTTTTCTTTTTGTCTAATGTTAAGATACCTACCCCTCTTATTTTATTTTATTTTTAGTCTTGCATGTTTACATTGTCTACATTTCAATTGCATTAAAAATGATAATTGGAAGTGGGGAGGCTCCTAAGACAAGCAATCCCTTGCTTAAAAGGTGATCTCGAAATATACGACCTCTAAATTCCCATTGTAATTGAAATACACATTTTAATTTTTTTTTTTTTTCTATCTTTACATACCGAGACCCCTCCGTGCCTCGAAAAGCACGTTAAGCTGTTGATCCCGGGTAGTCAGAAGCCTGAAAGTCTGACAACCAGTCTTACCAGGAGGTATCGTATTACACAGTAACTGGGTTGTGGAGATCAGATAGGCAGTCGCTCCATGTAAAATACTGGTATTCAGCTGCTTCCGGTTAGACGGGAAGCCGATCCCAATGTAGTTGGGAAAGGACTAGGCAGATGATGAGGTGTTTATGTAATAGGTACCAGCCGATCGATTTTGTAAAAATCTCTTCGTGATAATAGGTACCGGCCGATCGATTTTGTAAAAATCTCTTCGTGAACAGTTAGGTGAAGTGAGCTTAGAGTGAGCTGTCAATAGTGTCAATCCCTAACATTAGTTGGAATGACAGCTCAATCCACGCTCACTTCACCTAACTTTTCACGGTGAGATGGTTACAGAATCGCACTGCTGATGACTTTTATAAGATAACCTATGAGATGAATGTTGTCAAACGTTGTTCTGCTAACACGTGTAATTGGCTGATGGTAATTTTATCTATTCTTCTATACTCATCATCTTCCTGTCCTGCAGTGCGATTCTTCTTTATTACATACAAATAAAAAATAAAATCATGAAGTAAAAAGTTAGCAAAACTTTCATAAATCCCTCAAACTCAAACTCAAAGTATTTATTTCAATTAAACCAATTACAGGTACTTTTGAATTGTCAAGGGGTCGGTCAGTCAGAAAAATGAAGCTAGTTGCCCATTCCAAAGCGTAGTAGGTACCTATGGAGAAGAACGGGCAAGAAACTCCATGGACACTCTTTTAAATCAGAATAATATGGTTACAAAGTATTGGTTACATCATTCATGTTAGAAATTATGCATGTGAGAACGATGCAGAACATTAAAAGCGTCCGTAATGAACAGATAAAAAAAAAACAATTCAAATATAAAATTAAATAAAAAATAAGCCATGGCAGAAAAGCCCTCTCACAGTACTTCTGACATGTCGACAAAATCTTCGTCCATTCGTTCATAAACAGCTCACAGACACACTATAAGAAACACTTCTTTAAGTAACAACCACACCACTATACCGATTAGAATATCCTCGAAACTTTCCCGCCAGGTACAGCGAAGCCAGTTAGATATTCTAGACCGGCTGTGTATTCTAAAATTATCAGTTTTCAGATCTGGACGCACAGTCTAGCGTCTACCGTGTCTGAAGGTACAGGCAGAGAGAGAAGTGTCTGTAGATTTAATTAAACATTTAAAACTAGCGACTCTACTTGGCACGATTTTTACTAGACAAAATATCGAGATATCTTTATTATTAGTAAGTTTAATCTAAATGTATTGTGCACATATAATCTCGTTTTTATTTTTTTATGTATCAGTGGAAACCCGTAAACGGAATTCAATTTCATATTGTTTAAGAACACTGTATAAGTTAGTTGTAAGTAAAATAAATTCTCTAAAGGTGAAACTGAAAACCGCATCAAAATCCGTTGTGTGGTTTAGAAGAACAACACTGACACACAAGAAAAGTAACTTCCGTTTATAAAACGGATATTTTTTTTTATTGCTAAATGGGCCAGCTCTTGACCACTCCTGGTGGAAAGCGATGGATGAGATCTATGATGGAACGAGCGTGTATGTATCATCTAACATCAAGAGTTATTAGTAAATAGATGTAGGTACTAGGGTGTTAATACGACACAATTAGCTTTAGGCTCAATTTTCGCACCGCTCAATTTCTGGCCGCGGAACGGAGTGGAAGCGAGTTGTATACATAGCAAAATGAACTATATGTCAATGGTCTAACGTACAAACTAGATACGAGCTTATTACTGCCGGAATTCCCGAGAATGCGCGATAATTATCCAGAAGATGCGCGACCTGTGCGTATGTGTGTACCTAATTTGTACGTGTGTAACGTACGTGTTTTGACATAAAGTTTATTATGCTTTGTACAAAAAGAAATCGCTTCCATTCCGTTGCACGGCAGTATAAATTGAGCCTTAGAATGAGACTTATCATTATCACACATTGATACCCACACAATGATAGTATTGACACTGTACAGTCACGAGCACCAACATGTCAACACTTGGCAACTTTAAATTGCGATTTTTTCGTGAAATAACGAATGCAACGTTCAAATACGAAAACATTACACAAACCTATGGGTTCGAAAATGCTATGTTCGTAACAACATAAAATTTCATTAAAAAATAAAGGAGTAAATCGCTTTTAAGTAAAGCCGAGTGTATACATACTTTTATTACTCGTGACTGTGTATAAAAAGTGGGACTGTTTCAAATATTTGATGTCGGTTCGGTGTGTGTTGTTTGTGTGGTGTTCGATGTTGTGTGTGTTGACATTATTGGCCTTGTAGTTGCAAGCGCTACTGCTGGGCATAAGGTCAGGTTCAGTCAAGTGCTATTGGGTTTTACCATCAGGAATTTCTCAGAAGCAGCCCCGGAGTTTTAATTTGTGTGCAGTTGGTGGCAATTGGCGAAATGTGGGTTTATTATTACACCTGTGCCTAACCATCGAGGATTACAAGCGTGATATTATGTTATTGTTATTGACAAAAAGAGTTAATTATTTAATTCTCTTGTTTAAATATTTTTTCTGAACTTTTAAACTGCATTATTTCTAACAATTTTGACAGCCCTATGCCCTCGACTGTACTAACTTAAAGTTTCGTGTGTCAGTACAGTTCGCTTCATTCGTCCACTTATGTATGTATATCAGACTAGCGACCCGCCCCGGCATCGCACGGTTTTTACGTCTTGACAAAACATCGAGATTTCTTTATTATATTAGTTTATTCTTAATGTATTTTACCTACACATAAACCTCGGGGGTTTTTATTTATTTATTTATAAAGGTACAAGGTACACCAACAGCTTCTGTATACAAAATATCAGATAACAGTAGATGTTATCTACTGTTATCTGGGCTAACTGTCATGGGCAACATATTAAAAATATTTTTATTATAATATAATATGATGTAGCTAAAAATTTACGGTTTTCGTTTTTTCTTGATCTGTGCTATAAAACGTTGCTTCGTACTAAATTTCAAGATTCTGAGTTCACGGGAAGTACCCTGTAGGTTTTGATTCCCTTGCGAGTGTCGAAAATTTGCGGCATAATCGGCTGTATCTTTTGATTGCGTTGGCTTAGAAGTTTGATTTTTTCACAGCTCCAAGGGGTCAGTAGACCTGAGTATTTGATATAAATTCCAGCTTGATACCTCCACTCGTTCCTGAGAAAAAGGATCTTGACAGACAGACAGACGGACGGACGGACTGTCAGCAAAGTGATCCTAAAAACTCAAAATTCTCATGACGAGACCGGCATGTTCTAAAACCAATAATTTGTATTTCTTAAAAAAAATCTTCCATTTTGTCACTCACTATAGTAAGGCAAGGAACTTTCTCCTAAAATTAGTTACCAGAACTAATTACAACAACAATCATAATTGCAATATTTAAAAGGAAATAACAGTCCCTATTCATGCGATATCCGATAATTTTATAACAAGGAAACCCTTTTAGAAAGGGTAGAGACACCACACCGGTTAACAGCCCGACAAACAATTGTTTTATTATTTTATTCGTTCATTACAGACCGTTAAACGAAAGTTGAGAAAGGACACAAAAGATAAACAAAAATCTTTCTCTAACAATTAACTTATGAGTAATAAATAGCAATAAATGCAACCCTTACTTTGCTAACTGGTAAAAGATAGGAACCCTTCGGTAAAATATAAAGATACAGTAAATATTGACGGTATATTTTACCCTTTACCGTTTGCCGAAATATTTCTAAAGAATGATTCGTCATCTTTTTTGTTCATAAAATAATAAATAAATTTATTTTATAAGCAGTTTGTACATAGCATACAAAGTTGTCTTATGAACTAAAATGTTATAAAGTAGAACCTGCCGATCGATTCTGTAAAAATCTCACCGTGAAAACTTAGGTGAAGTGAGCGTGGAGTGATCTGTCATTCCAACTAATGCTAGGGATTGACACTATTATATTTTCACGGTGATATGGTTACAGAATCGCACTGCAGTACAACAATAACAGGGGTAATTGGATTCCCTTTTCCTAAACTAGGCAGAAAAACCTGTCTGTATCTCAGGAAAGAGTATCCATTTATCCCATTATACATGTAGTAGCGGTTACAAAATAAAACTATGCAAGGAGGTTGGATGTTAGTAATATTCATGAATAGGCGAGTACTTTCTTGTCCAAACAAGTAGCATACCTCAGCCTATAATGTTCCCACTGCTGGGACACAGGCCTCCTCTCGGTGAGAAGGAGACAACTGTAATCCACCACGTGCGCCCAGTGCGGCGGGGTAGTTGCGTAAAGGTGCGTACAGATTAAGTAACATGTTTTATAACTTCTGCTGTAAAACACGTCCACATTATTTAACATTGTTGTATCACAATGAAACATATAACATGACCGTACACATTAAAATAACAGTGTAATATAACAATACAATACGTGTCAGTTCTGCGCGCCGCGGTCGCACATCGTGTACACGGCATGATGTGACTCATGCGCAGAAGTCATATAATATTGTTGAACAAACTAATAACATGTTATATAACTTGTTTTTGTAACACATATCGTCCACATTTATAAAACATATTATTTAACTATGTTTTATAACATGTTTTGTTATATAGTCTGTACGCACTTTTACACACTAACAGTAGCAATGGTTTTCATTTTGACGAACAACAACATTCATTGCGCTATTAACTTTGTGAGCAGACAAATTTTTCGAACATATCCTACTAATATTATAAATGCGAAAGTTTGAATGGACGGATGTTTGTTACTCTTTCACGCAAAAAGTACTGAACGGATTTGGATGAAATTTCGCACACAGATAGTTTATAACCAGGAATAATACATAGGATACTTTTTATCCCGATATTCCCACGGGATCGAAACTTACCCCCACGATCCCCCCCCCCCCCCCTCGGACCGTGCCTGGCCCCCACTGCTATCATCTGCATGCGGAATATGGAGTGACTGCCTGTCTGGAGGCCAATTCTCGTAATTTTAAATGTTCAAAATCTAGTCGCAGTCTCATCTCGGTGACAAACAAATGTCAAAATGTAGGGAAATAGAGGTATTTTTGACAAATTGAGACTGAGATCAGACTGTGAACGTTCTTAAAATTACGAGAATTGCCCCTCAGAACTAACACCTTGTATAGTCAGAATTGAAATAATAACGCATTGGTTATAGATGGCGGCGTTACATGTTAGTTCGGCGATTTTAGCCACGCGCCAAAAGAACTTAGTAGCGCTATTATAAATGAGAGGAGGCTTGTAAAGCAGTCAGCAGACAAAAACATCGGTCTTTTCCGTCAATCTTCGTGAAACATCGTCACTTCACATAAGTTATTTTGTTATAACGTCAAACGAGTGATATTTTGCGCGCATAATGCATGCGTAACACTAAACTGATTGTTCTGGCGCATATCGACAGAGCCCATGTGTCATTTGAACCGCCAACTGAAGAAATAACAAGAATTCAACCTTACTACATGAAGATAAGCTTGACAAGTGAATGTGATGTGCAGGAGAGTGTACTGGGTATTGAAATTTCAACTTTATGGCGTGTGAATAAAGGTTGAAATTAATGTGTGTTTAAAAGCAATTTGTTTAGAAAAGAGTCTCTGTTCTCTGTTTCTAGAATTGAACTCAAATGACGTCTTCGTTTTTGACAGTGATTTTTTTTTTAAGAAAAATAATTTGTATTTGTTTATTTAAAGGCAATCTTCACAAATACGAGTACTAGTTAATTTTACTGTGTGAAAGTTTTGGTTAACAGGGGATGCTACACAAATGTTCGGTTCGGCATGATTCGGCACAGCCGGATAGTAAAATCGAGTATTTAATGTAGAAGTAATGCTCTGGAAAAACCGCTCGGCTTAGGTCGAGCCGGCCCGAATATGATTAGGGACTGATATTACCAAAGTCCGACTGTCAATCAGTCTACTGATTGACAGACTTTTGAGTTACTGACGACCCATAACGACTGTCAAAGATCCACGAATGACAGCCGGGAGCAACGGCTTTACATGCTTTCCGAGGCACGGAGGGTCCTGGTTTGTGAAGATGGTCACCCACCCACGGACCAAACTTGGCAAGCGTAGCTTAACCTGATCGATCGACCCGTGCGGCATGCAATAAGTAGGTAGGTAGATAGGGATCAACCAGGTACAAAATCAAAATCAAAATATTTTATTTCACATAAACCTACACGGGCACATAATGAAACGTCGCGTCGGAAGGTGCACGGTTCCAATTGGTCGTTTCCTATGGAGAAGAGCCGGCAAGAAACTCCACGGTTACTCTTTAAAAAATAATTGACTTTTACAATATTTTCAAATTACAGTACGTATGGGACAAATTTTGAATTCCTGATTCTAACAAACCACGTTACAAAATAAGTTACGATAACAAGAATACCTTCTACAGAAAGGACAAAAAACAATGGTTACAAGCTCACATTGTTTAAAAAACTTTAAAAAGACCTATGCAATGTACAAATCCCGTTCTTTCATACTTTCACCAAGTTGCAACACCCTAACCCCTTACCACAAATAAAAGACGGATTTCAACAGCCCTCATTAAACCATAAAAAAACACCCTTTCTCCAAAAGAAACCCCAGTTTTTTTTTCTTAAAAAAGATCCTCTTTATAGCAAAAAAAAAAAAAAAATTTGAAAAGAAAGTTTCTGAAAAGATACACGTAATCGTGTAACAATAACAAAAATATTGAAATGTCATTGTGCAGTTAAAGAGATTGCCCAATTTTTTTCTTTGTTCGCATAAAAAGTGGTGTAGGGATGTGCTTAGAGTATATCGATAGAATTGGATCATCTTTTATTACTACTAGGTACTGTGAGGGACTTGTGGCTAAGTAATAACAGCCGCACGGGTCGATCGATCAGGTTAAGCTACGCTTGCCGCGGTTGGTCCGTGGATGGGTGACCATTTTCACATACCAAGACTCCTCCGTCCCTCGGAAAGCCCGTTAAGCCGTTGGTCCCGGCTGTCACTCATGGATCTTTGACAGTCGTTACGGGTCGTTAGTAGCCCGAAAGTCTGACAACCAGTCTTACCAAGGGGTATCGTATTACCCAGTAACTGGGTTTTGGAGGTCAGATAGGCAGTCGCTTCATGTAAAATATTGGTATTCAGCTGCATCCGGTTAGACTGGAAGCCGACCCCAACATAGTTGGGAAGAGGCTAGGCAGATGATGAGGTACTGTGAGGGCCTAGACAAGCCCTTCAAGGTACCGGGGGAATAATCAAAATACGGTTTATTTCGTAATGTTCAATAATTATTCCTATATAAAAATACTAGCAGCGCCCCGCGGTTTCACCCGCATAAGTTTCGATCCCGTGAGAATATCGGGATAAAAAATATCCTTTATGTTAATCTTGGTTATAAACCTGTTTGAACATTTGTACCTACGATTCAGACTTCGTATGACGGGGCACTGAGACACCACTGCTCAAATCCTAGACTCGGCAGTTATTGTAGTTGCGACTAACGGTATAGTCAATCAAGTCGCACGCAAAATAATTTCCTTTCATCTTAGAATACCGGATTCTCAAAATACCAGATTCTCAAAAAACCAGCAGTGCGATTCTGTAACCATCTCACCGTGAAAACTTAGGTGAAGTGAGCGTGGAGTGAGCTGTCATTCCAAATAATGCTAGGGATTGACACTACTGACAACTCACATCAAGCTCACTTCACTTGAGTTTCCACGGTGAGATTTTTACAGAATCGACCGGCTGATTCTCAAAATATCAGATTCTCAACATATCAGATTTCGGACAGTCGAAATCAAAATATTTATAATAATATTATAAAAAAAACCTAGCTAGTTTTTTGCAGCAAATAGACATTTTGCAATAAAATACTGTTTGGTCTTCCTGGATTACCTATTTTGTTTTATTGAAATTTACTTTCTTTTCCCCTAAATCAAACTTATCGATATTCTTCCCCCGTCCCTACGCCAAAGCCATTAGCGACGCGATATCCCTGTCAACTGACATAGATCAATCATCATCATCTTTTGTTATCCGAGCCATCGGGGAAGCGGGCAGCGAGCAACTTGCCCGGACGAACTAATATATTGCCAGAATGATTTTCAGATGTACGAAGATTATTGCTTCTTCGATTATTACCTTCAAGAATGGAAGAGGTTCTCAATTTGACATGTTGTGTTACTCTATTTTTTTATTGGGTGGGCTTGCTCTTTACCTCGATCACGCCTGATGAAAAGCGATGGAGGAGGTCTATGATGGAATGAGCGTGCCCGGAAGATGCCTGTTGCTTTGAAGACAGACGGGTTTAGTGTCAACACAGATGCTGGCATAGTTCCACACTTTGGCTCAGCGCATAATAAATGTGGACTGATCGAATAAAGATTATCCAAATGATGATGATGACTTCGAAAATCTTTTATTGGATTTCCAAAACGACGTAGGAGAGTTAAATAATTTTGAAACGCCGAAGGAAGACCTACAAAGCTCGTTTAAATCCGCTACGAGAATGGTTACCTATTACATATTCTTCATTCCGAGTACACAATGATGTAAGGATTTATAGGGAAAGCTCAAAAAGGTGGCTCAGTTGGTGCTCAGGAGGTTTGAAGAGAATGAGTTCGTGAAGAACCTTATCACAGATAGTGATTATTCAATGTGTTATCCCATGTGCCCATGTTATCTTATGACGCCAGTTCTAAGGTACAGAAATAATAAGAGACATTTTGTAGAAATAATTTATTTTTATACTTAATAAAATTACATTTTTGCTCTATATTCATTGTTTTTGTTTTCCAATACTCTTCCTCCAAAGACATGGGTGCCATTCTTTTCTCATGCCACGCTCATTCCTCATCTTTGTCACGTAGCATGGTCTCCTCACTCACCGTCTTTGCGAGGTTAAATAGTATTAGTGCTAGGTGCTAATAGTGGCGTTCATAGCAGCAGTCAAACTTGTACCTGTAAACAAGTATAATAAATGTTATTAAAAGACACTGAAACCCCGTTGCAAAAGCAATAGGAAGTAATATAGAATAGAGACAAGTAGCTACATACATTTCTAAAAGAGCAAATTCATGTTAACAAGCATAAAGGGCATGAAAATACATACCTATTATCGGCTACTGCTATAACATTAATTTGGTCAGTTTATATTAGTAAGTAGCTATAAATTCAGAGATAAATACCTTTTCCTGCTTACTCCAAATTATTGGAGCTTATTATTTTCATTGTTACCATCGCAAACACAATGATTTAAACATAATAGGTACATTATTTTATTCAAATTATCCAATGAAATTTCTGACTTTTATCTGCCTAAGTCACGACAGATAAAAATCGTAGTTTTGACAAGTTTATTCCAAAAATTCAGTTTTTTTCAACTATTTTGATTATAATGTGCGAAACGCATAATTTCACCTCTATTTCGTTTCGCTACCAATCACCTGCTAACTAGCGTTTATGAATTAAGAAAAGTTAAGCATTGATAAAGAGCTAAATAAATGGTAAGCTAAACAGTAGCTAATGAGTGATTAGCGAGATTTTTATAAATAAGGCTGTATGTGTTCAATGCTTTGGTGATTAAATCTAGCATTCTATTGAAAGGCTCCAAAGTAATGCAATGATCTAGTGTTCTTTTTCAATCATAGATTTCTTCTCGCTAATTTTACCCGGAGTTCTTGGAGGGTTCATATCGTGAGCGCCAATTGGATTTTTTTCGTCGCTTACAAACGAGTTTTGAGTAGAACTAGATTCCGTTACAAATCCGTAAACTTTTCTGTTAAATTTTATCTCTGTTACCTTACTATCCATCGCTTCTTTTGTATCAGAATATTTTTGTTTCATTGTATCATCAAATTCATCGGCAAAATAAAACTGGTCCAGGTATCGAATGTTTTCCAAATCTGTAATGTCTGATGACAATGATTGTCCTGGGCTTGATTTAGATCGTTTTATGGGGCTTACAACATCAGAAAGACAGTCTTCATCTCTTGGAATAAAATTACAAACTGGTAAAAGACTTTCACTTGTCTGTTTGGTTGGTAGTTCACACTTCGAGTACAATTCATAACTTGATATACTATCCATTTTAGCAAACATCTTTGCTTCTCCTGCAAAAACTTCAGTGTTGGAATTAAGCGTTGCCGTTTCGAACCATTCCCCTGTTTCAAATGCTTCTCCATTTTGTTCCTCTGTTTCTACTGCGTCTAATTCTTCGATCTTTAGTATATTGGCGTTTATAGCAAAGCTCTTGTGGGCAACTGGAGGAATGAACTCATCATAGTAGTCTGATTCATCTGATAGTTTTAATACTACTAGATTCTTTTTCTCAGATGTTTTTGACAGCATTTTTTTAAATTGAACAACGCCTAATGTAACCTTAGACGATACACTTTCTGGAGTTTCTGCTTTTGAAGTCTCATTAAGTGGAATATTTTGAACTTGTTGCCTTGAAGTTTCTTCTACTTCTATATCACATTTAATCTCATCCTCTTTCTTGCTCTTATCTTCTCCCTTCTCTGTTAGTTTTACTTCTGGTGTAGTTTGTTGACCCAGAATGTTTTTTAGAGCGTCGGATGTAAATTTTGTGATACGGTAGGTGTTCTGTTTTTCAGATTTTTGGTCTTTTTCTGATATATGTTGAATATTTGATGCCGTTTGTTGATTTTCTGAAGCTGCTGAGTTCACTTCAGGTGCTGTTTCTTGCATTTCATTGGATTGTTGACGTACATTAAGGGAATTAGCTTCTTTTGGATGAATACTTTCTTCCCTCGGTTCTTCATTATCCCTTGGTGCTAAATTTTGGTCCATAATGAATATTTTTTGACTCTGTATTGGAAATGGAGGTGCGACATCTTTCATTGCAGACTCTCGCCCTAGTTTACTAGGTAGAAATTCATCATCATGTAACAAGAATTTCTTTACTAAATTCATGCCTTTATCCACTAATTCTTGCTTGGATATCTTTGAAGGCAATAGCTCAGTTATTGGTTCAGTTTTTTCAACTCTTTTTACTGAAGGCCGTATTTTATTATCTGAAAACTTAAATGGAATTGTCGCACTATATACAGCAACTAGTCGATCTGATTGCGGTGGCATTTTTACAGTTTTTTGCTGCGTCATATCACTGTTTACCATAGAAGTTTCAAGAGCGTTATTTCGTACATCTGCTTTTCTATTTTTACCATGTTTTTCACGGAACTCAGCTGCTGATTCTGCTACAATTTTTTTCAAAACTTTATCAATTGATTTGTCAATTTTCTTCTCATTTAACACTTTCAATAAAATTTGTTCTTCCCTTAGTTTCTTTTCTAAGTCAGCTGACATTTCATCTGTTGCATTGATGAGCCGTGGTATGATTTTTGACAATTTGGTATATTTCCTGTAAATGTATTTAGTTGATTAGTAATATTTATGTTCTTTTTATTTATTATTGTACATGCCGATAAACTCACCCTTCATAATATTGGATAATATCTCTTAAATGTTAATAATAAAATAAAAATTATAAAAAAATAACTTAAACCTTTTAAATGTATTTATATAACAGGTCTGAGGAATGTGGAAAATATCGTGAGGAAAGTTTTGAGTATGAATGTGGATGGCTATAAGAGTAGAGGAAGACTAAAGAAACGATGGATGGTCTGTGTGAATGATGATATGGTTAGAAAGGGGGTGACTGTCGAGATGACGGCTAATAGAAGTCTATACTTCTATTAGCCGTCGTCATCGTCGTCATCTATTTGGGGTTACTTAAATAAAATAAATTGGTTAAAGGGTAGGAGAATGATGAATGTAACAGGTCTGAGGACTGCCTTGTTGGTTCATATTCAAATTCATTAAGAAAGAAAGAAAGAAAATACGTTTATTAACGTTTTTTTTCGTTGTATTACGTTTATTTATTCACATTTAAATAGAGTAATTACAATCGATGGTTTCTCATGTCACATTATTCGGTCTTATATTCTATTTAGCCTGTGGTATGGCATGTGAGGTTTATTTTGTCTAATATTTATTTAATAAAGAGATAGAAAAGGAATGGGAATTGAATATTAATTTAGTCACAATGTCTCTGAAATTCGGCGTGCATGTCAATAATATAGTACCTCGTTAAATACAGTCCAATACAAATACAAAGTCAGATATTTTTTTTTTACGCTAGGCAATGTCACACTTTTACACACAAAATATATATTTATATATATTATTCCTGTAGCTTGTATTCGTTTACAGAGTAAATAATTTTTTTTAGAAGTAGCTCTTTAAGCACTTTCTTAAACTTTGGTAGAGGAAGATCTTGGATGGTTGTTTTTAACCTATTATAAATTTTAACACACATAGCTAAACAATTCTTATTAAACACCGCAGTCTTTGGTACAAATTCTAACACCAGTCGTTGACCATGTCTTGAACTACAAGGGAATATATTATCACGTTTATAAATGTCCCGAGCCTTCGCAAACAGTACCCTAATTGCGTAACACACGATTAATCGGAATCGGTTTTATTTTGACAGTTCAACAACATTCATTGCGTTATTTGCGTGTTGAGCAGACAAATTTTTCGAACTTAGGAAGCAATGGATTAGCAATTTGCTTCAAAATGATTCAGATTCCGATTGATTGTGTGTTACGCAATTGGATTAGATTTTACAAACACACAAATTTTGCAAAATGTACGTGGAAAACCCACTTCCTAGTGCTATCGCTGGGAAGAAGAAGTGGCGCAACAAACTCCCCATACGAGTAGCATAGCCTCGTACCTTATTACATGGGACCAAAGTTCCAAACCTATACATACCACCATATATACCATATATACCACATAACTCGGCATCCTAATTGCGTACCTACCATACACTATCAATCTGAATCTGAATCCTTTTGAAGGATATATTTTTTTTTTTTAAACGTTGCCCCGCACTAGGAATTACTCTTGTATCGGAACAGCTACCTGTAGGCAATACAAATATTTGTTCCGTGTGGGAATCGAACCCGCGACACGCAGCGCAGCGGTTGATCGCTCAGCCACTGCGCCAACCGTGTCGTATTGCTAATCCATTGCTTCATATGTTGGAAAAATGTGTCTGCTCAACAACGTAAATAACGCAATGTATGTTGTTGAACTGTCACAGTGAATCCTTGCTGCTGATACGCATGCGTGTGTTACGCAACTACCCCACTGGTCAAAATGTAGGTTTAATATTGAAATTCAACCTAATATGGTCACATCAAATGTATAGCATTGTGACAGCTGCGCACGCGTACATATTACTAATACCCGGCGACGCGAGATTGCCCGGAATGTTACCACATCATAATTATATTTCATGCTTTTTTTTTTTAATGTACCTATGTTCACGGGCAACATATCAATTAAATCAATATACTTCTCTGTCGACCCTTTCATAGAATTGTAGCGTGATGTTTAAATGCTATCTAATAGTGCTACGGGCACAGTTCTGCAAGCGGTTGGTGAAGCTATGGTTTCCTAGATCATTTAATTTCATCATGGGTCATTTTATTTATATTATTTTTTATTTTTCTCTCTGTTCTATTAGTTTTTGTCGTGGTCTGGCAGTTTGAGTAATTAATGTGGCCTACCTAAATGTCCTTTCTTTGGTATTGTTCGTCGAATCGTCGAGCTCCATAAGTTTTGAGATGAGCTGCACGATTTCTAACAAATGCGAGCACTGACTGGACAGGTCCTCTCATAATGTGTGGTTCTTTCCTCAAAAGACCATCTCAGACATCGACCTGCATGGTCTTCATATGATCTGACCAAGATTATGTCAGAACTTTAAAAGAGACTGTGACCTCTGAGTTTGTTTCGGCCTTTCTTCTCAGACTAGTCAGATAGGAAACGCCGACCTCATCTAGTTTTAAAATATGATTGACGTGTAAAAATGTTTGTACAAACCTACATACAAAATGAAATCAATTATCATTTAGAAGAACGGTGACCTCGTAGCGTCCGCCATTTGCCGGTGAATGACGTCACAGACCCGTTGTGTATGACGTCTACAGACAGGATTGGTCCGCACTAGCTCAAGACAGAGAGGAATGGAAACGAGAAAGGAATGCCTTTGCCCTACTGACAGTGGAACAACTGAGGCTAACAATAAATCCTACTAATATCGCGAAAGTTAAGTTACGCGAAAGTTTGTATGGATGGATGGATGGATGTTTGTTGCTCTTTCACGCAAAAACTACTGAACGAATTTGGATGAAATTTGGCACACAGATAGTTTATAACCAGGATTAACCCATAGGATACTTTTTATCCTGATATTCCCACGGGATTGAAACGTATGCGGGTGAAACCGCGGGGTGCAGCTAGTAATAAAATAAAAACTAGACAAATTAGTCTCAGGTAGCAATTTTACTAAACGCTGATTTATCAGTCGACCGATAATTTTTATTCGTGGAATAAAATTGACGTCTGACAGTTTTCGTATGACAGAACTGTCAATAATTCAAAATTATTCCTCCGATAAAGTTATCTGGCGTTGAAAAAATCACCCTTTACTAGTTAAACAAATTAATGTCAGCCACCTAAGGATTATAAATTATTTCTGCAACAATTGTTTTCAACGGTTTCGCAAGCTTTTGTTAATACAATTCCTACTAAGTATACAAATTGGTCTCAGGTAGCAATGTTGCAAAGTAGTTCAACAAATGACTGTCAGCAACTTAAGGAATACCTTTTTTCTTCCGGAACCATTTTGCATGTTTCATCTTTGTATTTTTATTATTGTAATATTTCTGAGAAAACAGTTTCGCTTTCATTATGCTTTTTTTTTTTGCAAAAACATTTTGTTAATGAATAGTGGTTAACATAAAGCAAAAGTGACAGTGAGACTGTTTTTAAATAATTTAAAAGTGCAAGGATACTAAGAATTGTGTGAATGAGTTCGAGTCTTTGATACTTTAAAGCTACCTACCAATGAGTATATTACTCACTAGCTTCCGCCCGTAAATTTGCAAAACACGTATCCGTTCTTCTCATCGGCCGTACTATAATTTAATTCAGAGCTAAAAATATACTTTTGATTAGCCAAAAGACCGCTTTTTGTTACAAAAATCTTTGTAAATTAGCTAACCATACGAATTGCCGCGTAAAAGCTAGTTAAAAATAAAAGTCTAGCATTTAACATGGACAGCGCCATAGACTAGGAAAACTTTGTAGACGCGAAACTCGGATACTTCTTGGCATTGTTAAAAAAAAAAATGTTTGTCAAAGAATGACAGCTGTGATTTGAATACGGAATGTATACCCTTTCCATTAGGTCAAAAAACCGTTTTAACAGCTGTCTTAGAACGTACATATTACAGATTACGTAAAAGTCAACTGTAAAATGCGTGATAAAATAAATATATTATAAACTGCCCTAACTTATTGAATTATCTTAGTTATGGCTTCTTACAGACATTATAATACTATACGTGTATCAATCAATGTATTGTGTGTTGCTGCAATCACTAGTTCCATCTATCGAAAAACGGTTTACCTAATGGACAGGGTGTAAGCGTGCGCGCTATGGAGCGGGCTATGCTCGGAGTGTTTCTTTGAAGGATAAAATCAGAAACGAAGGTATTCGGAAAAGAACCGGAGTTACCGACATAGCTTGCAGAGTTAGCAAACTGAAGTGGCAGTGGGCTGGTCATGTTTGCCGAAGGACCGATGGTCGGTGGAGCAGACGAGTCCTAGCTTTCATTTTGATAGCTCAACAAAATTCATTGCGTTATTTACGTTGTTGAGCAGACAAATTTTTTGAATATATGAAATGCAATGTTGTGATGTTGCAATGGATTTGCAACATCCTTCAAATAGATTCCGACTGTGATTGAAAGACACTTATAGAGGTATGAGGAATAGGGTGCAAAGTTCACTCATGCTCCATAGAAAAGGGAGGATCCTCCGACCAGACGGGTGTTATGTCTGGCGGGCAATTGCCCAACGGTTGATGTCGGGAAGTTGTATGTATGCTAATTGCGCGGTAAACTCTGCTTGCGAGATGCAGGATTTGCGTGACGTCAGTATGACGCGTTGTTCGCATGTTGCATTGTAGATACCGCTACACACTCAATTAATTAAGTGAGTCGCTTTAGCATGGCAACAGCGGTCATTGCCCTTTCCCTAATCTCTCTCAAACAATCAAAACAATAAACTATGCCTTGTATAGTTTTTCGTTAAAACGTGGAGGTAAAAGAATAAGGTTTATATACGATAAAGATACAATATGACTAGCAGCGCGCCGCGGTTTCACCCGCATAAGTGTCGATCCCGTGGGATAATCAGGATCCTGTGGTATCCTGTAGTATCCTGTAGTATCCTGTGGTATTACTCTAAAGTTTCATTAAAATTCGTTCAGTAATTTTTGCGTGAAAGAGTAACAAACATCCATCCATATAACCTTACAAACTTTCGCGTTTATAAAATTACTAGCAGGGTCCCGCGGTTTCACCCGCATAAGTATTGATCCCGTAGGAATATCGGGATAAAAATATCCTGTATGTTAATCCTGGTTATAAACCATCTGTGTACCAAATTTCATCCAAATCCGTTCAGTAGTTTTTGCGTGAAAGAGTAGCGAACATCCATCCTTCCATACAAACTTTCACGTTTATGATATTTATTGGTGGGATAAATATATAGTAGGAAACCAGGGAGTCTACTCCGAAGTGCAAAGTGCGAATGTTCGGATCGGACCGACACATGGCCGAACCGAATATTATTGAAAAATGCGAAAAAAGTTCGGATCGGCTCAGTTGGGTCGGGACCATAGTCAATATTCGAAAGAGTGTAGGAGTGTAGGATCGGGACCGACCGAACCAAATAGTAACTTCGTAGCAGGAAACGGGCGAACATTCGGCCGATACTACTTCGGAGTAGACCCCCTGGGCATTTAGAATGAATTCGCATCGGGACTGTCGCATCTGTACATTTTAGTTGATGGCATCACAAATAGGTCTGTCTGTCTGACTGTCTATTTGCTCCTAAATGATGGTAATAGGAACTATTTTAAAACGGTTACAATGAATTTTAGAACGCTTTTAACTGGTGCAAAAGTTACGTTTTTTTTTTGCCTTTACTTTAGCTCGGTTTGATATGTAGGTTTAATTTTTGTGGTGGTTTTGAAATTCAGATTTTTGAGAACTGTAGGTTTCTTATTCAAAAAGTGTTTTTTATGGTTTCGTGCGTAAAACATTATAACATTATTCGTGTATTATATTATTGTTTGATTGATTTTTATCTGATTTTATTGATTTTAATATGTGTTTGATTTTAATGGGTTATATTTACCTGAAATAAATGAATTATTATTATTATTACCAACCCACATTGGACCCGCGTGGTGGACCACACTGGACTCGCGTGGTGGAATATGGCCCGCTCCCTCTAGCAGAAAGAGGAGGCCTGTGACCCAGCAGTGGGCACATTATACGGCTTATTTTAATTTAATTTAATATTTGAATTGTTTTTATTTTTTAAACTTTTCATTACGGACGCTTTTAATGTTCTGCATCGTTCTCACATGCATAATTTCTAACATGAATAATGTAACCAATACTTTGTAATCATATTATTCTGATTTAAAAGAGTGTCCATGGAGTTTCTTGCCCGTTCTTCTCCATAGGTACCTACTACGCTTTGGAATGGGCAACTAGCTTCATCTTTCTGACTGACCGACCCCTTTTTTTTTTTTTTTTTTTTTTGTGGATGGGAAATCATCAAATGACCCCTGCCGCTCTGGGTGGAGCGGAAGGGAGTGTCAGACTTTTACTGACTAAAACCCACCCGTGTTCCGTCCTTAGCCCTTTCTGTTCCAGGGCAGCGGTTAACCTTTCGGAAAATCCCGCCGCCCCGGCAGGCTTCGGCCCTGTGGGGCCCCGTCCTCTGCTGACATCTCTTTGAGGCGCGCGTGGAACACAACGCGCCGTCCGGCACGGGCCTGGTCCTGATCGGACGGTGAGCTACCCATTACTCACCACCCGGGCTTGACAATTCAAAAGTGCCTGTAATTGGTTTAATTGAAATAAATACTTTGAGTTTGAGTTTATTATCGACTGATTATGAGACAAATTCAGATTTATTTTCGCTCCCAAATCTATCTAGTTTTACCTTGCAAAAAATCTGAACCCAGAGCTCTTTAAAATCCTAAAAACTAAACCCGCTTTTTATATTAAAACCAAATAAAAAATATGGGGTAATCAGTATAATATTAAAACGCATCGCCCTGCACCACGCCCCTTCGCCGTTAGCCACGCCCCTTTCGGTTATTTACGGCTAAACAAGGTTATTTGTACCCCCGCACTCTTTAATTTTATTCCTTCAGATATATTGGGCATCTTGGATCTACATAATTATGGTTAAATATCCCAGAAATTGCTGAAACGATTAAGGGAAGAGGCAACTAAATTGTTTTTTCACACTTAGGTTGTGCACACACTAAGTCAAAACTATGTGTAGACAATTTAAATTGGTAGTCAATTAGAATGGAGGGGCTTGTGGCTAAGTAATAACAGCCACACGGGTCGATCGATCAGGTTAAGCTACGCTTGCCGCGGTTGGTACCAAGACCCCTCCGTGTCTCGGAAAGCACGTTAAGGTGTATAGAGGGCTCGCTGACCTTGTGCATGTGGGCGGAGCTAAACGCTCTACTCCCGAAAACGTAAAATGCGCGCGGTGGCGCGCTGAACTAAAACGACGATCAAAGAGTATGCAGAGGCGCAGACATGCCGCCCGCAGGTCGCTATTTTTGCCTACGATTCCAGAGGGGATTTGCGGATGCAAAGCTGATTATTATATTTTGTATAGATTGATACTTATGTTACGTATATTTTAAGTTTTTACTGGACATATTTTAGCATTTATTCATATAGAAATTTCGATTTTGTTTAAAATCATACGTGAGAAGGAACTTAATTCCTGACGGGGGTAAAACTTTAAAAATGATATCGAGTATTTTCTTAGGAATAGAATAACATTTTATTTGCATAGACTGCAGGTCTTCTTAGGAGGACTTACATAAATATGAGATTTTATAAAAATGTGATCCTGTTTCATCAATTTGAATTATTATAAATCAGTAATAAACCTAGCGATTTTCGACCTTATTGACATTTATGCAAACACCGGATTTTAATGAAGGAGCAATGTTAGCCAACGAGAATGTGAGAAAAAACAAACTATATTTTAAATGTCAATAAGGTCGAAAATCGCTTGAACCTGTTTTTTTTGACTTGCTTAACTTACTTAACTTTAATTTTAACTTGCTATCGTTGAGCAAGTCAAAAAAAACAGGTTCAAGCGATTTTCGACCTTATTGACATTTAAAATTTAGTTTGTTTTTTCTCACATTCTCGTTGGCTAACATTGCTCCTTCATTAAAATCCGGTGTTTGCATAAATGTCAATAAGGTCGAAAATCGCTAGGTTTATTACTGATTTATAATAATTCAAATTGATGAAACAGGATCACATTTTTATAAAATCTCATATTTATGTAAGTCCTCCTAAGAAGACCTGCAGTCTATGCAAATAAAATGTTATTCTATTCCTAAGAAAATACTCGATATCATTTTTAAAGTTTTACCCCCGTCAGGAATTAAGTTCCTTCTCAAGTATGATTTTCAACAAAATTTCGACCTTATTGACATTTAAAATTTAGTTTGTTTTTCTCACATTCTCGTTGGCTAACATTGCTCCTTCATTAAAATCCGGTGTTTGCATAAATGTCAATAAGGTCGAAAATCGCTTGAACCTTTTTTTTAACTTGCTATCGTTAAGCAAGTCAAAAAAAACAGGTTCAAGCGATTTTCGACCTTATTGACATTTAAAATTTAGTTTGTTTTATCTCACATTCTCGTTGGCTAACATTGCTCCTTCATTAAAATCCGGTGTTTGCATAAATGTCAATAAGGTCGAAAATCGCTTGAACCTGTTTTTTTAACTTGCTTAACGATAGCAAGTTAAGAAAAAGTCAGTCGCTACAGCGTCATTCGAAACTAAGTACCGGAACCTAAGAACTTCGTTCCATCCGGGTGTCCCTTGACACCTCTCAAGTTTTTTTTTTCATAATTTTGCTCTACTAAAACTTGTACATTTTGATTTCCACAAATGAAAAGAAAGAAAGAAAAACATTTATTTGCGGCAAACATGACCCATAAAAAATAACATAAACACACAAAAAAAAAATAACAAAGTTTGGGGGTATGCGACATATCCACGCAAAACGGCCACCGCTCAGCATTATGCTAAGACTCTATACGAGACAGAGACACTCACTCATGCGGTCTGGTGATAAGAAAACATTGTTTATTTGGCAACTCATCACACTATTATTATTGTCAAATTAGTATCGTGTACCTAAAATGAAGTAATCATTAGTTACTTATTAATTTTAGTTTGATCAGAATAACTCAGGTTATTCGAAGTTCCTTATCACGTATGATTTAAAACAAAAACAAATTTTTGCAGCCGCCGTCTTGGATTTACATTGTGAGCTCATTATCGGCTCTAAAACCCTCGAAAAGTATGAAAATGATACCCATGATGAAATATTTGAAAATTTAAGCAGCCGCCATTTTGGATTTTCATTTTGACCTCACTATCGGCTTTATCACCCTCGAAAAGTATGAAAATGATACCCATGATGAAATATTTGAAAATTTAAGCAGCCGCCGTTTTGGATTTTCATTTTGACCTCACTATCGGCTTTATCACCCTCGAAAAGTATGAAAATGATACCCATGATGAAATATTTGCAAATTTTTGCAGCCGCCATTTTGGATTTGTATTTTGACCTCACTATCGGCTTTATCACCCTCGAAAAGTATGAAAATGATACCCATGATGAAATATTTGAAAATTTAAGCAGCCGCCATTTTGGATTTGTATTTTGACCTCACTATCGGCTTTAAAACCCTCGAAAAGTATGAAAACGACACCCACGATGAAAAATTTTAAAATTTTCGCAGCCGCCATTTTTGAATTTTTATTTTGATCAAATCCAATCTTTTCTCATTTTAATATTAGTTAGATAATATGCCTACTACGTACTACTTGTATTTACTATCGTTAGCATCCACGCGCACAATAGAAAGAAATGGGCCATCTGCAGCGAGCTAGTCAATAAACGCACACTGATACAATTCGTTCGTAAATATTTGCACTAACACAGACAAACGCGCGTAGTCGGTCGATAGCCGGAGCGGAGCAGCGAGCGACACAGCCATCCCGTCTCAATGCTAACGCACGACTGCCGCCCGCGCCCGCGCAGAGCCCCTCTGAAGCTTGATCTTAAAGTGGGGACATTTTCTTTGCAAATGTTGATTGATTTACATGAGATGTTACAAATCTGTAGTACCTCTAACCATCAATTTTTCAGTGTAAAAATATTTCGAAAAATCAAAGCCGTTTAAAAGTAATATCGAATATTAGAAAAAAATTGCGTGTTGGTAAATATTTTTTTAAGGCAAAAGTTTTAGCCATACGAAAAAAATTCTTTTCGAGAAATGTTGTCCATGAATCTATAGCAAAAATATATTTTTTTCAGATCTTCTAATCAAGCCGTTAATGAGGAATATTCTTCATAAAGTGACCGTGTTACGGTAATAAACGAGAGTAAGGCCCTTAAGCCGTTGGTCCCGGCTGTCATTTGTGGGTCTTTGACAGTCGTTACGGGTCGTCAGAAGCCCGAAAGTCTGACAACTTACCAAGGGGTTTCGTATTACCCAGTAACTGGGTTGTGGAGGTCAGATAGGCAGTCGCTCCATGTAAAATACTGGTATTCAGTTGCATCTGGTTAGACTGGAAGCCGACCCCAACATAGTTGATGATGAATTGAATGAATGAATTGAATTGAATTGAATTGAATGAAATGAATTGAATGAATTGCATTGAAATGAATTTAATGAAATGAAATTAATTGAAAAAAATGAATAAATAAATAAATGAATTCCCAAGGCTCGGCAGATGATGATGAAGTGCAGTTAAATGAAGCTAATTAAATGATCAGCAAGCGTAGTGTAGGATGTCCCGTGTTGTGGCGCAGTCTGGGAGAGGCCTATGCCCAACAGTGGACTGCGATAGGCTGTGCACACAGCAAGTCAAGACAGTCTACAGGGTCAAATTTAATTAGCTAGCCAAACTCCACAGACGTAAGGGGTATCGATCACAATAAAATAAAATGATTTTGTGTTTGAAAACGTTTAACCAAAACATCGTGAGGAAACTGGCATATCCTAGCACCAAAAATTCAAAGACATGTGGCAACTACCAACTCGCACTGATCACGTGTGGTGGATTACGGCCCACTCTCTCTCACAGAGAGGAGGCCTGTGTCCCAGCAGTGGGAATCTTATATGCTGGTTATAAACGTTCGACGAATTTGGGCTTAGTTGTCCTTTAAAAGACTTTTACAGTTTTCAAGGAAATCCTACTTCCTACTAATATTATAAACGCGAAAGTTTGTGAGGATGGATGGATGAATGTTTGTTAAAAAAACGACTGAACGTATATGGATGAAATTTGGCACACAGATAGTTTATAACCAAGGCTTAACTCGTAGGATATCCACGTATATTCCCACGGGATCGAAACTTATGCGGGTGAAACCGCAGAGTGCAGCTAGTAAATAAATAAATGTGCTAATGCGCTATGTGCTAATGCTAGTAAATGTCTGACTTATTTTAAGCCAAAACTGAATAGCAAATGACAAATTCAAAGCAAAAAGCCATTTTAATTACTGACTTGACTAATAATAGCGTATTTTCCCCGTAATCGGTATAAAATCGATATCGGGACCGATATAATATTCATAATCGAGTCGCCCAGATTGTCCAGGCAAAGGAATAGTTGGAAACAGGCTAATTTTAGCTATACGACACGATTCCGATACGATAAGAACACACAGCAGTGGGAACATTGTAGGCTGATTTTTCTAAAATCAGCCTACAATGTTCCCACTGCTGGGACACAGGCCTCCACTCTGTGAGAGGGAGTGGGCCGTAATCCGCTACGTGGGCCCAGTGCGGGATGGTAGATGTCACATGTCTTTGAATTTTTGGTCCTAGGACATGGCTGGTTGCCTCACAATGATTTTCTGTACCAATTTTGAGAGCAGTGGTGATGAAATAATTTACACAAAGTAAAGCGCCTGTCTGGGTTCGAACCTACGACCTACAACTCGTAAGCCGCGGTCGTTAGGTACCACTGGGCCAACACTGATTTAATACCTAAATAAAATTAATCAAGAAATAAATTGGGATCAGGAGACTGATGATGGATACCTCTTCAAAACAAATGACAGTCGTCGATGCTAAAATTAAAATGGTGTATAGTATAGTCAGTTCCTTGTGAGTAGTTGTTTCATTGCAGGGTTGCCAATGTTCTAATATGAGAAAATAATTATAAGAAATTTAAATCTGTCAGTAAATTAGTAGGTGCATAAGGTGGAACTAGTCGCGAGCTAGAACTCACTTTTTGGGCATGGCCAAAAAGCACGCTGGAGACAGCGTGCTATACTACTACTGATACTATCCCTGTCGGACACGACACGATGCCAGGTTCTTACCAGCCCCTGCAGTCTCGACATTTATAGCGATCGCTTTACGACCGAATTCGGTCGTAAAGCGATCGCTATGAATGTCGAGACTGCAGCCCCCGGCATCGCATCGTGATGAGCAGTTCGACGCTAGGTTACACGCACAACGTCTAATTCGCACGCACACAGACACGCTTCCGAATTAAATTGCGCTTTAAAAGAATACGAACAGTCCTTTGGAACATCGAGTTTTATGAAAAAACACTGCATAAATCAATTAAAAATAAAATTTATTGAATACTTCGATAATTGAGCGTTGTCGGTACCGACTGTGTTTTGAAGATTTTACACTTCTTTTATTACTTATTTATACCCAAATTTACGTGAAAATTAACAAGAAAAACGATCTTTGTTGGCTCATAACTTTTTAATCGCTTTATACATATTTTACTATTCTGTTTCCGTACAGACACAATTAATGATAAGAAAAAACGATATCATGTTTAACTTTGGATGTACATTGTCAAACAAATATTATCAAATAAACAGCCCAAGTGATGATCAGCTTTACCATCAGTTACAGTTAGTAGCTGAGCGGTGGCCGCCACATAGCGTCCGCAATTTACCGGTGAATGCCGTCACTACATGGTCTTCATATGATCTGACCAAGATTATGTCTGGACTTTAAAAGAGACTGTGACCTCTGAGTTTGTTTCGGCCTTTCTTCTCAAACTAGTCAGATAGGAAACGCCGACCTCATCTAGTTTTAAAATATGATTGACGTGTAAAAGTGAGGGGCTTGTGGCTAAGTAATAAGCTACACGAGTCGATCGATCAGGTTAAGCTACGCTTGCCGTGGTGGGTCCGTGGATGGGTTACCATTATCACATACCAAGACCCCTCTGTGCCTCGGAAAGCACGTTAAGCCGTTGGTCCCGGCTGTCATTCGTGGATCTTTAACAGTCGTTACGGGTCGTCAGTAGCCCGAAAGTCTGACAACCAGTCTGACCAAGGGGTATCGTATTACCCAGTAACTGGGTTGTGGAGGTCAGATAGGCAGTCGCTTCATGTAAACTACTGGTACTCAGCTGCATCCGGTTAGACTGGAAGCCGACCCCAACATAGTTGGGAAAAGGCTAGGCAGATGATAATTGACGTGTAAAAGTGTTAGTACAAACCTACTTACAAAATAAAATCATTTATCACTATAACGTTATTTATGAAGGCAAGTTCGTGTCTTTCTTTACCAAGAGAGCATTTGATCCTGTCAGTATGTTTTTGGAGAGTACTGGTGGCGCAGTGGTAATGGACGGGACTCACGAGTTGTAAGTCGTGGGTTCGAACCTAGACAGGCGCTTTACTTTGTATAAATAACTAGCTTCTGCCCGCAACTTCGTCCGCGTGAAATTTCTTGTACCCCCGACCTACCGAACAAAATTTGTATTCGTTTGTATGGGAGTATAGAAAAGTGTTGATTTAGACTTTTTCAGGCTATTTTTTAAATTTTTCTCTACGTAAGAACCATCCTTGTACTTCAAGGAATATATTCTAAACAAGAATTAGCGAAATCGGTTCAGCTGTTGTCGAGATTTGCGCTTTTAGCAACACATTCGACCATTAATTTTTATATTATAGATAGATTTCATCACCACTGCTCTCAAAACGGTGAAGGAAAACATCGTGAGGAAACCGGTATGTCCTAGAACCAATAATTCGAAGACATGTGACATCTACCAACCCGCACTGGGCCCGCGTGGTGGATTACGACCACTCCCTCTCACAGAGAGGAGGCCTGTGTCCCAGCAGTGGGAACATTATAGGCGGATTATGCCTAGCCGCTGATCGGGCTTCACAAAGTCTTCACAAAGTCGCTTCACAAAGAGCTATACTACTATTAAAAGTAAGTTTGTATTTTTAACCGACTTCAATAAAAGGAGGTGGTTCTCAATTCGGTTGAATTGTATATCTCTATCTTATAAAAATCAATCGCTGTTCGTTTGTCTCGCTAAAACACGAGAACGGCTGGGCCGATTTAGCTGATTTTGATTTTGAAATGTTTATCGTAGTCCAGGGAAGGTTTAAACGGTCAGAAAATATGGAAAAAGGAGTAGAGGAGGAGTAGGGTAGGAGTAGTGTAGGAGTAGGTTAAGAGTAGGGTAGGAGTAGGGTAGGAGTAGGGTAGGAGTAGGGTAGGAGTAGGGTAGGAGTAGGGTAGGAGTAGGGTAGGGGTAGGGTAGAGGGTAGGACACGAACGAACGAAGTAGCGCCGGGCAGCTAGAAATAATTTATATGGCAAAACAACGTTTGCCGGGTCAGCTAGTAATATATATTTTTTTGTTTCTACCTCAGAACTCCGTTATTTATGAGCCGATTTGCAAAATTCTTTTTTACTTCAGAACTCCGTTATTTATAAGCCGATTTGGAAAATTCTTTTTTTATTTGAAAGGATATACTACTTTCAGATTAGTCCAATAGAAACTTCATTAAAAAAGGTTCAGTAGTTTGGTTTGTAAGTAAAAAAGTTTTTATGCGTTTTAAGTTTTTACCAGCCCTAGAAAACCATAAATAATGCAATATCTTAGGCGCACGCTATAATGAACATGACATGTACTTTTTAATTATGACCCAGAAATAATACCTATGTAAGTTAAGTATTACGTCGCCGTTTTATTGAGATTTAATTATTTTAATTACCATTAATAATTAGCTCGAATATATTTATGTACATGTATAATTATGAAAAAAAAAGCAAAAGAATCATAGGACATAAAAAAAATCGTCCGCATCGCTGTCAATAGGAACAGTGCCCAAAAGGCTGGCAATATTGCCACGTTAAATGATAAATGGTTTATTTTCTGCAAGTAGGTTTGCACACACACTTTTACACGTGAATCATATTTTAAAAACTAGACTAACTCAGCTCTAACTCAGCCTAATTTGAATAAATGACTTTTGATTATATTTATTATATAATGTCTGTCTTGTTTTTGACCTGCTTCTGTGAAACTAATAATAATTATTACTTTCTTATGACCCTTGAGGGGCTTGTGGGTAAGTAATAACAGCCGCACGGGTCGATCGATCAGGTTAAGCTACGCTTGCCGCGGTTGGTCCGTGGATGGGTGACCATTTTCACATACCAAGTCCCCTCCGTGCCTCGGAAAGCACGTTAAGCCGTTGGTCCCGGCTGTCATTCGTGGATCTTTGACAGTCGTTACGGGTCGTCAGTAGCCCGAAAGTCTGACAACCAGTCTTACCAAGGGGTATATCGTATTACCCAGTAACTGGGTTGTGGAGGTCAGATAGGCAGTTGCTTCATGTAAAATACTGGTATTCAGCTGCATCCGGTTAGACTGGAAGCCGACCCCAACATAGTTGGGAAAAGGCTAGGCAGATGATGATGACTTTCTTATGACCCTGTTCGTTTGTGTTTGTGATAGGGTAGGTCATTGTTTTTTGTGGTTGCAAGCTATCCAGGTTTGATTACCAGCGGGATAATTACGTAACACACTAACAACATTCAATGTGTTATTTACATTGTTGAACGATGGTGTTGACGTTTTTATTATTTATTTCTGCTTGAGTATAGTTTTCAATGTTTTTGTTGGTATTTTGGCGTGTGCTAGCTAACATATGGCAAATAATTTAGTTTCATGTTTTGTGTTTCGTAATGTTAATTACTTACTATTGGATATAATCAAGTTCTTCTAACTGAACAGACAGCTGTGCTGCTGGGGAGGTTGCGCCACTTCTTCCCAGCTAAAGCACTAAGGAGTGGTGAAGTGTGGGCGCTATGGGGGATTGTCTTATGTAATTTTGAAATTAAAACAGTACTGATTCTAGGCTAATTAATAACAGCCACACGCAGGTTAAGCTACGCTTGCCGCGGTTGGTCCGTGGATGGGTGACCATTTTCACATAACAAGACCCCTCCGTGCCTCAGAAAGCACGTTAAGCCGTTGGTCCCGGCTGTCATTCGTGGATGTTTGACAGTCGTTACGGGTCGTCAGTAGCCCGAAAGTCTGACAACCAGTCTTACCAAGGGGTATCGTATTACCCAGTAACTGGGTTGTGGAGGTCAGATAGGCAGTCGCTTCATGTAAAATATTGGTCTTGAGCTGCATCCGGTTAGACTGGAAGCCGACCCCAACATAGTTGGGTAAAGGCTAGGCAGATGATGAAACAGTACTGATTCTCAACCTAGTTTGAATAAAAATGACTTTTGATTTTGATGACGGCTAATACATAGATATGTAGAGTGGTTGCCAAGTGGTAGCCGCCGCGAATTAGTTGTAGGTCGTAGGTTCGAACCCAGACAGGCGCTTTACTTTGTGTAAATTATATCATCGCCACTGCTCTCAAAACGGTGAAGGAAACCGGCATGTCCTAAAACCAAAAATTCGAAGACATGTGACATCTACCAACCCGCACTGGGCCCGCGTGGTGGATTACGGCCCACTCCCTCTCACCGAGAGGAGGCCTGTGTCCCAGCAGTGAGAACATTATACGCTGATAAGATGTTGAATAAATCTGGAAGAAGACATGCTGCGCCGACTGTAAATTAATTTACATAAGGACAGGACGACGATGGAGTTCCCTTTATAGAATGCAAGCAAAACCGCGAGCAACCGCTATATAAATTAAATCGCTTCACAATAAACGCTGACCAATGACAAAGCTGACTTCGAATAGACCTTCCACGAACGTCTGAGTTAGTAAAACTTTCAATGCAAAACTGTCATCATTGGCCTCAGCCAAGGAGTATGGAAAGTTGAACGATAATTATTATGTTATAGATTGAAAAGCCGGCTTGGCTACCTATCATGGTTCATTTTCTTTAGTTGATAACTTGCCCATACAGCATGCGACTCCCTTCATGCTCTACCGATGTAACGGATGAATGATGTAATGAATATTATTATATTTGTATGACCTACATGTATTTGTTCCGAGTCTGGGTGTTTTTCTATCTATAATATGTATGTATTTACAAAAAAAAAATTGTATATAAGTAGTTTATCAGCCATCTTGTTACCATAACACAAGCATTAGGTTGCTTAGCTTGGGACAAATGGTGCTGTGTGAAATGTCCAGGGATATTATATTATTATATAATGACTAATGAAAGTCAGAAGTCGGTACACCGTCTGCGAGGAAACCCTTGTTCAGGTTAAATGAGGACCATGCAGTATAATGTCTGAGGTGGCCTTTGAGAAAAGAACCACACAGATTTGAGGGGACCAGTCCAAATGGTTAGCGACGGTTTGGATCCCATGACATTTTAACATGAGTCATTTAGGATCACATCATCGTCATCTAAGGACATCTGCAACCGTGCCGGACGGCGCGTTGTGTTCCACGCGCGCCTCAAAGAGATGTCAGCAAATGGAGGGGCCCGATAGGGCCGAAGCCTGCCAGGGTAGCGGGATCGTCCGAAAGGGTCACCGCTGCCCTGGAACAGAAAGGGCTAAGGAAGGAACACGGGTGGGTTTCAGTCAGTAAGAGTCTGATACTCCCTTCCGCTCCACCCAGAGCGGGAGGGGTCATTTGATGATTTTTCATCCGCAAAAAAAAAGGACATCTGCAAGTCCATAGGTAACAGTGACCAATTAACATTTAGCGGACCGTCGGCTAATTTGCCACATTTGCCATTTCCATCATCTGCCTAGCCTTTTCCCAACTACATAAGTTGGGGTCGGCTTCCAGTCTAACCGGATGCAGCTGAATACCAGTATTTTACATGGAGTGACTGCCTATCTGACCTCCACAACCCAGTTACTGGATAATACGATACCCTTTGGTAAGACTGGTTGTCAGACTTTCAGGCTATTGACGACCCGTAACCACTGTCAAAAATCCACAAATGACAGACTTATCCATTTGTCTTCCTAAATCTACGTCAAAATCGAAGCTCGATAACCCAGCCAGGTAATTTTCTTTGTACTACGCCGCAACTCAGAACTGCCTGGCTATTTTCCTTTTAATAATTCATAGGGATCAAATTAGGGCGGTTCCGAGCTCACAGTTTAGTTTTAAATTCACTTTAAGTGAAGTTCTATAGCTTTGTCGTCAAAGTGGATGAGAATAGAATATTTAAAAGGTCACTGGACTGTGATTACTGAAGTTGTTTATTGCAGGAATCAGTAGCATTATACCCTGTCCATTAGTTTAACCGTTTTCTGACAGCTGTCCTTAGAACGCAACTATTCCAGATTACGTAAAAGTTAACTTTGAAATGTGTAATAAAATAAAAATATAATATAAAGTGCCTTATCTTATTGAATTATCTTATTTATGGATTCTTACAGATATTATAATACCGTACGTGTATCAAACAATGTATTGTGTATTGCTGCAATCACTATAGTTCCATCTGTCAAAAACGGTTTACCTAATGGGCAGGGTATAGTAAGAATCTACGGATCTAACATAGGTATTATGAAGATTCTTAATTTATTGTTCAAGATAAGGATTCCCATAGTAAACAATTTAACTATTGCATACTCTTTGAGCATACACACTTGGACATACATGTAACGCAGCATTCTGGGTGTAAAAAGACAGGACAGAATTCGGAACACCACTCTGCGTTCCAAAACGGGCATAATTGGCTCGATGTGACGCTGGAAAAGAGTTCTTGAAATGATTTGGAGGAGGCCTTTGCAGCAGTAGGACAGAACAGCACCCATTAACACACGATCAATCGGAATCGGTTCCATTTTGACAGTTCAACAACATTCATCGCGTTATTTACGTTGTTGAGCAGACACATTTTTTGAACATATGAAGCAATGGTTAAGCAATATCCTTCAAAATGATTCAGATTGAGATTGATTGTGTGTTACGCAATTAGGGTGCAGGCCAGCCAAAAAAAACTATTGTAAAAATACTAAGATTAAGGTCTTCAACCAGTGCGTCCTGCCTGTTATGACGTACGGAGCCGAAACGTGGACACTCAGTCACACACGGTACGACTGCTCCATACATTGAAGGTCGCTCAGCGGGCTATGGAACGAACTATGCTTAAAGAAAGAAAGAAAAATGCGTTTATTGGCATCACACAAAATGAATGAATGCATAAATCTCTCTGAGAGATCGAATCTGGAACGAAGTGATCCGGCAAAGAACCAAAGGTTTCGATATTGCTCATAGAATAAGCTAGCTGAAGTGGCAATGGGCCGGCCATATTAGCCATAGAATTGAAACGAATTGATGACTGATGGGGTAGACGTGTTCTTCTTGAGTTGAGAACGAGAGTCGGCAAACGTAAGGTAGGACGCATTCAGGCTAGGTGGAGCGACAATCTTCACAGGGTGGCATGTAGCAGCTGGGTGAGAGTTGCCGAGAATGGAGCTGAATGATGTGCAGTATGAGAGGCCGATGTACGGTAGTTGACTGCTGTAGACTGTTGATAATGACTATTGTATAGAATCAAGTCCAGCTAAACAGACAGCTGTGCTGCAGGGGAGTTTGTTGCTCCAATTTCTCTCCAGCGAAAGAACTACGAATCGGTGAAGTGCGGGCGTTTTGGGGGACTGTCTTAAATATTTTCCGTACAAAGGGTGTCAAACCGCAACATTTAATCCCTCAGAGAAAAGTTATCTGACTATTAAATCAGCTCTCAATCTAATTTTGTGCAGCAAGGTATTTTTTTTTTAATATATTTATTTTAATTAAAATTATATAAACAAATAGATTTATCTATAAAGCCAAACCTTTTATTTGTTTTGACTCATGTTACCAAGACACAAAGTAAAAACTAAAAGGATTATTTCATTCCATCATCTGTCTAGCCTTTTCCCAACTATGTTGGGGTCGGCTTCCAGTCTAACCGGATGCAGCTGAATACAAGTATTTTACATGAAGCGACTGTCTATCTGACCTCCACAACGCAGTTACTGGGTAATACGATACCCGTTGGTAAGACTGGTTGTCAGGCTTTCTGGCTACTGACTGACGACCCGTAACGACTGCAAATCCACGAATGACAGCCGGGACCAACGGCTTAACGTGCTTTCCGAGCCACGGAGGGTTCTTGGTATGTAAACATGGTCACCCATCCACGGACTAACCTCAGTAAGCGTAGCTTAACCTGATCGATCGAACCGCGCGGCTGTTATTACTTAGCCACAAGACCCATTCTTTTTTCCAACCATGGGATCCAAATGATTCCCAAGGTCGACATCATCTTCGTTCGACCCGACTCTGACCTGAATAAATTCTTGCATTCTGGGACAAAACATGAAAACATTACATTAGCATAGCAAAAAGATGTTTTCATTGAGGTTTATTCATCACAAAAAAACCGGTGTGAAGTGCGAGTGACTCGCACACTTTGGGTTCTGTACACAACTATTTTTTGTATTTATTCGTAAATTGAAAAGATAGCTACACATTAGTATGAGGTGTAAGCCTTAGCTTTTGTGAAGGATAGTGCTAATCCATTGCTTCATATGTTCGAAAAAATTGTCTGCACATCAACGTAAATAACGCAATGAATGTTGTTCAACTGTCAAACTGACAGCTATTGCTACTGGTAGTGTGTTACGCAATTACCCCGCTGATTCTCAACCGAGTTTGAATAAATGACTTTTGATTTTGATTACGGTTTTAAAGATACAGTCCCATAAGAACAGACGTAAGATGATTTCCACCATCGCATCGGATCGGAACGGATTTTACAATCTTTAAACGATATTAAATCGTGTACACAGTTATTTAAAGTCTATATTACCAAGCCGCGCATAGCAGCTTGACCGCGGGCGTCTTCCGCGACACGCGATCGGCTCAGTTCGCCTGTCATCGAATCCTTTCGGCATTAGAACGCGTCAACACGGTAGGAATGAAACTATTTTACTAGGCGCAGAAACGGATACGTTCGCAAAAGCGACGGTACGGAGCCGATCGTATGCGTCGACATCCTGCCGGACGCGATCGGCTGTCGCCGCATCCGTTCCTATACTTTCCGATCCGATGCGAAGCGAGCGGTTTGGTGGAAATCATCCTGTAGCAACAAGGTCCCGTTGGCACCTCTTGCTTGCGGAACTCTAAAAAACGAACAAAATAATGATGGAGGAGTTGTATAACAAAAGTATTCCTTGGACTGTTCCTCTCAAGGGTCGGGACGTACTTGAATAATATCCATTTGTATTCACAATAAGACATGAAATCATTTTTCCTGTAACTGTGGTAGTTTGTATTCAAATATACCTATTTCGCGATGTTTTGTAACAAATACAGGATCAGGTCAGGCGCAAGACTACGATTTTTTGACAGGATGCGAAATTAAGTGAAACGGATTACGGATTTTAGTGAAATTAATTGCTAAGCAAATTGACTACCCCCTTAAATTGTCAGTATATTGAAATCACAACTTACTGCCATTTTTTACAGTATAATAACACTCATCTTTCGCCTGATATGTTTAAGATTAGGTCAGGAATCATTTCTGGCCCTGATTCAATTATTTTTAATACAAATCATTCGTTTCCGGAAATTAATATCACTTGACATAAAAGGTAGTCAAAACCGAAAAGTCTGACAACCAGTCTTAACAAGGGGTATCGTGTTACCCAGTCACTGGATTGTGGAGGTCAGATAGGCAGTCGCTCCATGTGAAATACTGGTATACAGCTGCATCTGGTTAGACTGGAAGCCGACCCCAACATAGTTGGGGATTGGCAGGCAATGATGATTTAACAAAAAAATCGGGCAAGTGCGAGTCGGACTCGCACACGAAGGTGGTACAATTATTTTATCTTTATTATTTGGTTGTTTATAGCGGCATTGGAAATCCACACTCTGTAAAAATTTCAACTGTCTACGTCAAAGATTGGACATTTTGGGAATTGGTCATTTTGACCATTGGACATTTTGAGAATTGGACATTTTGACCATTGGACATTTTGAGAATTGGACATTTAGACCATTGGGCATTTTGAGAATTGGACATTTAGACCATTGGACATTTTGAGAATTGGTCATTTTGACCATTGGACATTTTGAGAATTGGTCATTTTGACCATTGGACATTTTGAGAATTGGACATTTTGACCATTGGACATTTTGAGAATTGGACATTTAGACCATTGGGCATTTTGAGAATTGGTCATTTTGACCATTGGACATTTTGAGAATTGGACATTTTGACCATTGGACATTTTGAGAATTGGACATTTAGACCATTGGGCATTTTGAGAATTGGACATTTAGACCATTGGACATTTTGAGAATTGGACATTTAGACCATTGGGCATTTTGAGAATTGGACATTTTGGGTATTTGGGCATTTTGACACCGTTGGACATTTTGACAATTGTAAATTTGGCCCCTGAACGGTATTAAGTTCATGAGATACAGCCCGCTGACAGACGGACGGACAGACAGCAGCGGCTTACTAATAGAATCCCATTAGCACCCTTTCGGTACAGCACCATTAAAAGACAATCGTATTTCAAAAATCACTTTACCACCGATTGTCATACAAATATCAACGACTAAAAATCGCAACAGAAAGTCGCAAACTCGCCTGAAACTTAGTACGCCGCTCGGGGAACGAGTTTCATTACGATACCTTCATTCAGGAAATTGAGTTTGAGCAAAGTTGCGTTAAATTTCAGTCGAGAGCTGTTCACTTGTTTTATTTAGTGTAGTTACGAGCTACGACTCTGCTGAGACCGTTTTCGATGTAGGGTGTGATTATATAGTAGGTGTATGTGTTTCATCATCTGCTAAGTCGTTTCAGAGTCAAAATACTCCTAGGTTGAAACAAATGCTTTGGGCTATATTCATAATCTGTCTAGCGTTTCCCCAACTATGTTGGGGTCGGTTTCCAGTGGAACCGGATGCCGCTGAATACCAGTATTTTATATAATAATAATAATACTTTATTGATACAAGTCCTTACAATAATTATGCTTATTATCTAGCAAAAGTTCACAATAATTAAAGGTGCACAAAAGTTGAAACCCTGACTCCCAAACTAGGAATATCTGTGACTTAGGAGTCAGTGTTCTACTGCCACTTGGACACTAAAAACTCTACGGAAATTATGAGCTAGTAAGCTGATATTACACAAGAGAAAAAAATATGTTATTATGTTATGATTTAAGGGTAAAACATTTGAAAAACAAAATAAAAGTAAAAATTTGTTTAAAAAGTAAAATGATTTGATTTTACATGGATCGGCTGCCTATCTGACCTCCACAACCCAGTTCCTGGGTGACACGATACTCCTAAGATTGTTTGTCAGAGTTTCGAACTTCTGACGATACGTAACGGCTGTCAAAGATCTGCAAATGACAGCCGGAACCAACGGCTTAATGTGCTTTCTCCCTCGGCATGTAATGGATGATCACCCATCCACGGACCAACCTCGGAATCGTTGCTTAACCTTAAAGACTGACTCGTGCGGCTTCTATTATTTAGCTACGAGCCCCCGTTGGGCATAGGGCGATATTATGGTCCAAAAATAGCCAAGGAGCAATTTACTCTTTAAACACAATTTTTTAACCGACTTCAAAAAGGAAAAGGTAGGTACTAATTATAGCTTCTATTTATTCGAACTGGTCTCTTCACTTGACAGATTTAGTCATTCTACCTAGCCAGCATAAGTCAGCATGTTTATACCCAAGGTAGTACCGATGGGCGCTGGAGCAGACGAGTCCTGTCGATCGATTCTGTAAAAATCTCACCGTGAAAAGTTAGGTGAACAGCAGTGCGATTCTGTAACCATCTCACCGTGAAAACTTAGGTGAAGTGAGCGTGGAGTGAGCTGTCATTCCAAATAATGCTAGGGATTGACACTATTGACAGCTCACTCTAAGCTCAGCCGGTCGATTCTGTAAAAATCTCACCTAGCATTAGTTGGAATGACAGCTCACTCAAAGTCAAAGTCAAATCATTTATTTCAAATAGGCACATAAAAGGCACTTTTAAACGTCAAAAATTAAATTAAAATAAAATTGATTCTAGTCGCCCCTTCCAAAAGGTAGTTTTCGTATGGAGAAGAACGGGCAAGAAAGTCCACCGTTCGACCCCTCCACTCCACGCTCATTTCACCTAAGTTTTCATGGTGAGATGGTTACAGAAAGTGGTTGGAGTGGAGACCGCGTATCGGCAAGCGTAGTGTGGGACGCCCCCCAGCTAGATGGATGGACGACCTAAAGTAAGTGGCTGGGACAGACTGGATGCGGAAGGCGGAGGACAGGGCGTTGTGGCGCAGCCTGGGAGAGGCCTATGTACAGCAGTGGACTGCGATAGGCTGAGTTGATTGAGTAAAAAAGGCGTAAAGAAAGAAAATACATTTATTTGCGGCAAACATGACGCATAAAAAAGAACAAACAAAAAAAAATAACAAGTTGGGGGTAAACATGCGTCACATAAGTAAGTGTAGTAGTGTGTGTGTGTAGTGGTAAGTAAGTGTTGTCACTTTTAACTTTTTCTTCTCATGAACCAATACACACACCCTGTTCCTCATGCCTCTAAATTTACTTTTAGTTTAGAGGCATGAGGAACAGGGTGTAAAGTTCACTCATCCTCCATTGAAAACCCAGACGGGTGTTATGTCTGGCGGGCAATTGCCCAACCCAAATTGATTGATATTGGGAAATTGTATCTATGCTAATTGCACGGTAAACTCTGCTTGCGAGATGCAGGATATGCGTGACGTCAGTATGACGCGTTGTTCGCCTGTGGCGTTGTAGATACCGCTACACAGCGACTATCAGAAAGGTGTTGTCATATTTAAGTGTGAGACAGATCACCAAACGGAACAAGTTTCTCTATGGGACCAACATCGTAATCGCGAAAAAATAATCAGCCGTCCCATACATTTGGGTCGAGAAGGAATTGGAAGTTTTGTATGGGACAGTTGTGTGCTTCTCGCCTCCAATAGGTTCGGTTTCGGTCGAAGTGGAGGTGCTTGTGGGAGGCCTATGTCCTGCATTGGACGTCTTTCGGCTGAAATGTTGATAATGATGATGGGACAGTTGATAATATAATATTTCCACGATTACGATTTTGGTCCCACGAGAAAAGTTGCTCAGTTTGATGGTAAGTATTATGTACCACACGCTCAACGACCACATATTTCTGATACACGCTTTAAAGCACATAGTAGTTCGCGTCACGCTTATATCTATATATATATAGGTATAAAAGAAAGTCGTGTTAGTTACACTATTTATAACTCAAGAACGGCTGAGTCGATTTGGCTGAAAATTGGTGGGGAGGTAGTTTAGAACCAGGAGACGGACATAAGATACTTTTTATTTTATTATTTATTTTATATTTAATACTTTTATTTACTTATAGGAGTAGTGCAGGAGTAGGTTAGGAGTAGGGTAGGAATAGGGTAGGAGTAGGGTAGAAGTAGGGTAGGTGTAGTGTAGGAGTAGGGTAGGGGGTAGGACACCACGCGAACGAAGTAGCGCCGGGCAGCTAGAAATAATTTATATGGCAAAACAACGTTTGCCGGGTCAGCTAGTTAATTAATATAACAGGCAATGGCCCTTTGCAACACTTGATCTTCAATAGTATCGTTCAACTCAAACGTTCGACAGCATCGATATTAATGATCTTGAACACAGAATCACGATCAGACGGAGGTGCATCTCTAGTAACCGGGTACACACTGCTCGGTGCATCGCAAGATACATCTGAAGATTTAGAGGAAAATCTGAAGGAAGTTTTCCGCTTGGAAAACACATAACATAACACCGCGCTTGGGCAGAGGTGCACCTATAGAACACCTACATTTCGCCAGTTATACTTAAGTCTCATGTAATAACGGACGATCCTATTGCCATCGATCGGCTACAAATCCAGGCTGCTACTAAGAAATTATGAAATAACACTTTGGCCGACCCGTGAACTGAACCCAGGACCTCATGTGCAGCAGTAGCGTTGGCGATCACTAGACCAACGTGGAAAACACATGAAAATTTTAAAGAATTATAAGATTCCAAATCCTGCTGAGGAAGTAACAGTAGTTGAGAAATCGACGTTTTGTCGGGGAAAAGTCAGTCGTTTTTATTTCATTTAAAACAGGAGGTTATGTATTCGTAGTTGGCACTTTTTAAGCACTAATTTTAACCACTTGCCTAATTTCGTAACACAGTATGACAACGCCTTTCATTTTGACAATTCAACGATGTTCTTTGCGTTATTTACGGTGTCGAACAGACAATTTTTTCAAGCTTATTGTACCTAAAGGTGCGTACAGACTATGTAACATATTATATAACTTGTGTTTTATAACACGTCCACATTATATAACCTTGTTATTCAACATTACAACATAAAACAATACTGTACACATTAGAATAACAATGCAATATAACAATGTTATAGAACCATTGTCGTTTGTCGTTCAATGTCTTCAGTGCTATCCACTATGTCGACACGAGAGGACGTTTTGCTGGATGTGGCGAAACTATGGTGAATACCCTCATTCATGAAAATACGCTCTATGGAGAATTACGTGACAACGGGAATATTAAAAACTTTCTAGGGATGTCCAGCACAGACATAGAATATTTAATTAATAACGTGGGCCCTAAAATAAAAAAGGAAGATACTGCATTCAGAAATTCCATATCAGTTACAGAACGTTTAGCCATCACATTGCATTATAGCCAGTGGGGATTCATACCAAAGCCTTGAGTATGTATTTAAAGTATCAAAACAGAGTATTTCGGTTTAGGCGCATTAGGGCTAATTCTCATTTTGGCAACCGACTCGCTAATGGACTACTTCTCATTATGGCCACTTCTCATTTTGGCGACTTCTCACTTGGGCTACTTCTCACTTGGGCTACTTCTCACTTGGGCTACTTCTCACTTGGGCTACTTCTCATTAGGGCTACTTCTCAAAATTTGGGAATGTTTATTGAAATAAGTACTGTCTTTATGTATATAAACATGTTTATTCATTCATAAGAGATCAATTACATTATTTTAAGAATGAATCAACATTAGTTGAACCAATGTAATAGATAAGTATACAATATTATAAGTATTACTTCTTGTAATTACTTTAGTCTGGTTTGAAATTAACATTTATTTCTTTATTTATAACATACACAAATCAATATGACGGCGCGTAGTACACGTAGCGCCATCTGTTATTTATTACCCGATTTTCTAGTAAGGGCACAATACTGCCATCCATCTTATACGTCCACAATAAATATAAGTTATAGATACTAAAGTACCCAGTAACCAGGAAATCATTGTATTTAATAATTCATTAGTTCTAGATACACGAGAGTAATAATTGTCATTATTAATGCATTATTAAAAAATAAAAAGTTACATTCTTGACTAGTACACGCACGTACACTTTCGGCCAAATTTATTTAGTACCGCTTTTGTTCAAATTATTGATAGGTACTTACGCAAACTATAATTAAGATATTAGTGGTACTTGAAATTTTACTTTGATACAGTAATGTTGTAGGCCTTTGTGACTTACGGCCAGTTTCTTCATCAACACAATCAGTCAAAGTATTAACTTTTACTTGTCCTTTACTGATACTACGGCAAATGTTTTCTTCGTTCAAGTAACTGCTAAAATAGTGAAGAAACAAATTTAACCGTTACTTTGACTTAACAAATACGAATTAACAAAAATAAACTATTTCAAAATTAAAAACGTGAGTCACTAAAATTGCACGAAAGTGTACAGTAGCCGAATGACACGTGAGAGTCCAATAGACGACGAGCATCGACAGACGAACCAATCGCGTGCAGCCTCGGTGCCCCCCGCCTTCTTCATTCCGCCAAAGAGACCGAAAAATTAACTACTGCGCAGGTGTCAGTTTGTGCTTACGACTATACTAAGTAATTTATGTTATCAAAAATGTGGGTGCCTTAATTTTATTTTTTGATCGATCGTAAAACGGAGAATTGTCTCAATTATTGTTGTTTATTATTCGAAAAGATGGAAGAAGAACTTGTATTTGTGAAAAATCAAAGAGGTAACGACGCTCTGTTGCACAATGGATATAGATACAATAAAACTAAAAAAGTTAACCAAGATAAAAGTGTTTTGTGGCGTTGTACAAACAAAAGGGAATGCAATGCATCTGTTACTTATCTATTACATTGGTTCAACTAATGTTGATTCATTCTTAAAATAATGTAATTGATCTCTTATGAATGAATAAACATGTTTATATACATAAAGACAGTACTTATTTCAATAAACATTCCCAAATTTTGAGAAGTAGCCCTAATGAGAAGTAGCCCTAATGAGAAGTAGCCCAAGTGAGAAGTAGCCCAAGTGAGAAGTAGCCCAAGTGAGAAGTAGCCCGAGTGAGAAGTAGCCCAAGTGAGAAGTCGCCAAAATGAGAAGTGGCCATAATGAGAAGTAGTCCATTAGCGAGTCGGTTGCCAAAATGAGAATTAGCCCTAATGCGCCTAAACCAGTATTTCTTCTATCGTACCAGAAGTGTGCACAGCAAATAATAAACTCATTAAAACAAATAAACAAAAAAAACTTTTTAAATGACCACACGTGACTAAGTTATATAACATTATTGTACGTAACATGTTATTATAACATGTTTTATAACATTCAGTGTCCATATTATCTGAAACATGTTATATAGCAATGTTGTATAACATGTTATGTTATACATATAGTCTGTTCGCACCTTAAGGCTCTTTCTTAGGTACAATAAGTTTGAAAAAGATGATCGATTGTTTGAAAAAAATGTGCAGGCAATTTTTTCAAACTTATTGTACATAAGGGTCTTGTACAATAAGTTTGATAAAAATGTCTGCTTCATTCAATAGTTGTCAGTGTCATTATACCACAACAATGATGTCATTGACAGCTCTCAAACGCGGCTTAGATGTGCTTATCGCGTTCAGTTTCATTCGTTAAATCTGATAAAGTTTGTTACGGGGTGCTGGGTCAATCATTTTACCCTGGATTTGGGGTATCCATTAAATAGCAATAGCTATTAACATGCAAAAGTCACAATAAGCAAGTAAACGCTAGTGCCACAAATATAACTGACGTTTGTTTGTTAACATTGTCCAGCTGACAAATTTTTCAAACGTATGAAGCAATGGTTTACGAATTTACTTCAAAATCTTTCGGATTTTTATTGTGAGTGTGTTACGCAGTTGGAGTGCCCGGTTAAAAAGTTCTTGCCTACACTAGGGGTAACCATTAAACCGTCCCATTAACATGCAAAACACCGGACTTTAATCCCACAAAAGTCATAAACAACTCGTGAACTAACGCAAGTGCCACAAATATAACTGACGTTTGACATAAAAATTTAGGTTAAAAAGTGTTTTCATAAACATTCTGCCGCTCCTATTTTTTAAATTTATAACTGAATAATGAAAACTCGCCAGCCTGTCCGTCAAATTGTTACATTAATAGCATTTTCCTTCAGTTTGCGCGGAAAACAGTGTTATTTTTAAAACGCCAACTTTTCTGAACCACCTATTTTCAGGAAAAAAACTACCTACGTATTGATTTGTTTAAAAGTGTATAATTATTTATCTGCGATTAATATTGTATTTCCCGGTGAAGGCCGCAGGAATTCAGGTATCAGCTGGACAGGAGAAGCACAGAACTGGTGTAGGTGGCAATGCTTGGGGGAGGCTTAAGTCCAGCAGTAGATGATTCTGTTGAAATAATGATTGTAAAAGGTGCTGCACCCTTAAAACTGTAATCATTTTTTATTTACTAAAAATTGAATTTGACATTTTGTCATTGTTTTATAGAAAATATAGAATTTCTTTTTTATTGTGGCTATATATTTCTAATGTTCCGGATTTCTAAGTTTCCTGGAATAATGTAAATAAAACAGAAACACATTTTGTCAAACAAAGAAAAATTCAACTAAAGTGTCTTCAGATGTATCCCGAAGATCGCTCGCCCTTTTAAATTGTGTTATCATTATTAATTTCTGTTTATTAATGATATCAATGTGTCTGTCAGTGACTATTTATAATCGTGCACCTGTTCTGATGAGCAATATTGAGTGGAAGGTTACAGGTTCAAGTATTGATTAAGCTAAATTTTATATTTTGGGTATAGAAAGAAAGGAAAAATTTGCAACACAAAGGCAAAAAAGAACAAGTTAGAGGAAAATAGGCGGCACATCCACGCAAAACGGCCATCGCTCAGCATAATGCTACGACGAAATACTAATGGTATAACATCTTTCTGACTGACCGACCCCTTGACAATTCAAAAGTGCCTGTAATTGGTTTATTTGAAACAAATGTTATGAGCTTGAGTTTGTCATTAAGTATTTTAAAAAATTGCTACTCCCGCGCTAAACTGTCAAAAATCCCCATTCCATTTTCAAACACTATCCTAATTTCTTTTCAACAAACGCCATCTACCTTCTCACCGGGGAACCGATCCCGGACCAACCCCTCTCTAACAGATCGATGTTGTTATAAATAAACCGTCTAGCCGGGGTGGGGCTACCCCAAGACACTGAGTAGGTGACCGTACAGAAGGTTAGCTCCTCACAGCGGGGCGAGCAAAAACGCACGCACGCATACAGCGAGTGCACTCGCACCCGACGTTCGTTCGAGATCAAACTCAAACGTTTTATTGCACTCTTGTGGTAAGTAGAAGTCGTATTCAAGGGGCCAGCGCCTTCTGAATTTTACATTATTAAAGGTATTCTTTAAATATTGTTGTAATTATTAACATTCTAGTGATATTTATTTTAGAAGTATGCATGTTTATTTATATGTATGTATGTATGTAAGTGTATTCTCATAATATTTGTTTAGTTTTAGTAAGTGAATTGTTTATGATTTCATGCTTTTTTTGTCTCCCTTACTCGCTGTCTACATATCTCTATTGACTATTATATTCTTATGAAATAACTGAAAACGGTTTCTTTTCTTGTCAGTATACACAATATGTGTGTACATAAATGGTGAAATAAATAAATCATTATTTGTCATACACAATTTCAAATTCAAAATTATTTATTTTGGGACAACTAGATCCAAAGGTTAGTATACAAAAACTTGAAAAACTGTCGTTAGTACTTAAATACAATAATGAAAGGACAACACTCATATCATAATTCTATACACAAATCACTGACTGGTGCTGAGACACCCCGCCCCGTCAAGATAACAAACAGGGAGATACCTCCCTAAAAATCACCATACGAAATGCCTCAACACAGGTGCACGAACATCTTCAGCTACAGTTTTATATGCATGCATTTATTAGTGTATGAATATTAGTATTTTAAAACATTTTCAAAATAATATTATATTGTATGCCTTTTCATCATTTATCATGTGCTAAGCTACGAAGCAATATGTAAAATATGCTAGGTTTTTCAACCAATAGGATCGTTTGATTTTTTTACTGTTGCTTAGTATAGCTCTGATGTATAAAAATGCTCTCTAGGAAAACACACCAGCTTACTTTCACAAATAACGTATCAGTGACGTCATTAGAAGGTTAATTCGGGGACGCTATGTGACGGCCATACCAATTTCAGGAAACCCTTCGCGGTGACTCGTGGCATGTTTTTTTTTCGTGTATGTCATCTCGCAGTTCAACCTATGAGGTTGTCGTCAACTTAACCGGGCCTGCCAGTGGATGCCTCAATAAATGAAAGCCTCCAGCCTGGGCTTAAAAAACTTAAAAACTAAGCGACTACGCGCTTGGGACGTACTTTGTTGGATTCTCAAAGCTTGGCTCAACAGCGAGAGTTGAAAATCCAATGCGCCATAAAAAACCGAAGCGTAATAAAATCGCCCGTGCCTACCTGCCAGTTATGGTAATCGCAAACAAATGACAGCCGCAAGTCGCTTGCACTTGCTGTTCGTCAAGCGTGTGTGTGTTTGTGCGGTTTCGTTCCTTGCATAAAGCCAACCTTCTGAACCTATCTACTCTGTCGTCAAAAGGTCGATGACCTCAATGCATGGCTCTTTGATTCCTGCTCTATACTTTATGGGGTGACTTTTGCTTTAGTATGGGGACCGGTCAAGTGTGAGTTGTTTTTGCGGTGATTTATTTTGTATGTGAAAATTCTATGTTACAGATTTGAACAGAATATTTTAAATAAGTATGTCAGTTTTCGTCACATTTGTATCCTAATGGAGTTTTTTTTTTTTTTTTTTGTTTTTCTAAATATATTTATTTTCACAGTTAGATAATATTTACATAATTAAATAAGTTAATAGTCTTAAAGAAAATAGCTGTCATAAATTTTGACCGCGTAGGTGTTTTTCAGGCACTTTTCTATGATACCGCCGATAACCGACCAAAAATTTCTTCGGGGCTAGAATCATGTGATGAATTCATAGTTACAATTAGTGCGTCAATGTCCCTGCCAGTGTCTGTATAAAAGAGGGGAAAACATAATTTATAATAGGGTTTCAAAAAATTCGTTCACATCGCTGTCAACAAGAAACTATCCCAAAAAGCTATAATGTTGTATGGCAATGTTATATGTAATAAGTTTAATCTTTTCTTTGACAAAAAAACCTACTTTTCGTGGTTTTTCCTTCATCTTTAATTGAATATGAATCAACTATAAGCGACTAGATTCATGATCTGCCTAGCCTTTTCCCAACTATGTTGGGGTCGGCTTCCAGTCTAACCGGATGCAGCTGAATACCAATATTTTACATGAAGCGACTGCCTATCTGACCTCCACAACCGACTGGATAACACGATACCCCTTGGTAAGACTGGTTGTCAGACTTTCAGGCTACTGACGACCCGTAACGACTGTCAAAGATCTACGAATGACAGCCGGGACCAACAGCTTAACGTGCTTTCCGAGGCACGGATGGGTTTTGGTATGTGAAAATGGTCACCCATCCACGGACCAACCGCGGCAAGCGTAGCGACTAGATTATCATTTTTTTTTATTATTGCTCAATATTGTCACTTGACCTCCATCACTCCTGATGGAAATCAATGAATGAGGTCTATGATAGAACGAGCGTACCCAGAAGATGCCAGCAGTGCGATTCTGTAACCAACTCACCGTGAAAACTTAGGTGAAGTGAGCATGGAGTGAGCTGTCATTCCAACTAATGCTATTAGGGATTGACACTATTGACAGCTCACTCTAAGCTCACTTCACCTAAGTTTTCACGGTGAGATTTTAACAGAATCGATCGGCAGTTCACTCTTGCTTTGAAGGCAGTAGATGGGTTTCGGTGGAAAGGAACACTGATGCTGGCAGAGAGTTCCACACTTTAGTTGCGTGATCTCATAATCTCTCATAGCAATGGACTACCGTTCAGAAACAAGATAGACTGCAGGTCCCCAGCTGCCCGCTAGCTAGCTACCTAGCTTGCTTCTGCCCGTGACTTCGTCCGCATGCAGAAATTTCTTATTTAAAATAAAAATATTAAATACATATATCGGAGTCATTAGTTTGACTATTCGGAACGCTAGCGCCATCTCGTGGCGCTAGACAGAGTCTGGCCTGAGTTCGTGGGGGGGTCGAGAGCAACAGCTACAAAAGCGGTGTGAGCAGAGCTCTCGGGATGATCGAAACATTGAACATCGTACGAACAACATGTGCTCAGAAACTGTCAGCGTTCCGTATCGTTGAATGCGTGTGTGTGAACCTACAGTGTGTGATTCGCTAGTGTGACTAACTTGTTCGTAAATTATAATCTGATTTGAACTGCAAACCGTTTTTCTATTGTGCTATAACTAACACTACCCATAGTACGCCCACAGTAATTAAAATATGCCTGATGTTAATGAGAGACACACATACTATCTCCGACACATTATATCCTATGCCCACTCAGCAATACCGGAACTTCCCAGTAGTTTTCTGAATCGGCGGGATTAGTGCGTAACACACTACACTCGCAATGGTTCTCATTTAAACAGTTCTAAAACATACATTGCGTTATTTACGTTGTTGAGCAGACAAATTTTTACTTAGCAATATCTTTCAAAATGATTCAAATTGAGATTGATAGGGATTAGTCCATGTTCGACCCCCACAATCTTTACCCCCGTCCATGTTCGACCCCTAAATGTTGTCCATGTTCAACCCCTGGGGGGTTGAACATGGACTTTTATTTTTTAATGTATTTAATCCACGTTCAACCCTCAATGGACAGTAAAACGCAAAAGTTTTTCTCATCTACCTTATGGCTATAAGCTACATTTTCAAAGTTTGCCTATCCTCTATTTGCCCTATATTTCGTCAGTTACTTTCAAGACAAATCAAATTATTTCTTTGCAAACATGGGTATACGAGTAGTATGTAGGTGTTTTTATTATAGTTCTCAATATTTTTTTAATGATATAAACTAGAGCTTGACTGCGATCCCGCCCGATAGAAAGCAGTGATACAATCGTTGATTCGTTGTTGTTGATCGTTGATTTTACCGTAACATGGTGTAGCGAAATAATAAAAAATATTCACTTGTAATTTGGTAGTAACGTTTAATTTTGTAAAATAAAAAAAAATGTAAATAAAACTTAATGAAGTACGCAGCACTGTTTGTCATAATTTAAAAATATTAAATTATAACTCAGACGCGACATCCTTGGTTTTACAACCCAATAATAAATTTCTCTATTACGCGTCGGTTACGATACGTTTGTAAACGTTCCTATAACTGCCGCAACAAATAAATATAGTAATCCTAAATATGTAACTGTTCACCAAGTCAATCGGTTATCAGGTAGCGAGGCAACTATTTATATGACTGTTTTAAATAAAATATGACAATAGTAACTACTAAAAAAAAAAAACAATAAATATACGCAAATCCGGTCCTAGACTCCAGGCTGGCAGTAAGAAGGCTCCTCGCTGGCTGGTATCAGAATCCACCAGCTTTAGTTCGAATCCCAATAGGAAGCTTGCAATCGTCTGGTCCCAGGCTAGCGGCGGGAGCGAATTCAAGATCCGCCTACAGTCTTCGGACAAATCTACAGAAAATAACGAAAAATGATAATTCGAAACGCAGGCAGAATCTTTTATAACAAAAGAGCTGAAGAAAAGTTAAATTACATACAAAGTCTGAATGAAGAAACCTGACTCGCCTCGAGACAAGTTTTTAATGCTGTACGTACGTTATACGGTTATTTACGGGAACACTACCTATTACAAAGAGAAGAATGGAATAAAATTTAGGAAACGATAAGAACTTTTGAATAATTAATAGCAAAGCAAACATACCCTTGGATAAAGTCGAACAACGAACGAACTCGGTCGTTCAAACCGTTATATCGATACCTGTAATATCGTGGCATATTATTACATGGTCAAAGCGGAAAAATAAAATATAATGGACTTCCGTCCTGTGTCCAAAAAAAAACTTCAAATTAAAAATCTCGGTAAGAGAAAAAACATGACACTTTTAGATTCAAAATTCAAAACCAATAACAAGAAAACTTTTTTACAAAAAAAAACAACCGACTTCCATAAAAACACTACAAAGTGAAAAATAACTTTAATTTCGGAAGTCGGTGTCTTTGGTTTTTTATTTCGTTTTTCGCCACCGACTTCCGAAATTAAAGTTATTTTTCACTTTGTAGTGTTTTTATGGAAGTCGGTTGTTTTTTTTTGTAAAAAAGTTTTTATTTTTCACTTTTTTGTTGTGATCATTTTTTTTGATTTTTCAAAAATCGCTTGTCCGATTTTGATAAAATTTTTATGGGACCATTTAGGGAGTATACCCTATCTAACAAAAAAAGAATTTTTCAAATCGGTTGGCAAGCGACGGAGTTATGCGCGAACAAACATAAAAAAAAAAAATACAAACATCCGAATTGAGAACCTCCTCCTTTTTTAGAAGTCGGTTAAAAAAAACCTTTCTGATTAAAAATAAGGTTGGATTTGTTATCCAAGAAGGTCGTTCGTGATAAAATTATAATGTAGCATTTGCCAATGCTGCAATGGGCATTTTGAAATACAAGAGAGTTTATTCTATCTCATTAGTAGTTAGCACATCATAAGCCCCAAGTAGCTAATCATCATCAATGTTTGCCAAAAAGCCATGTTTTTTTTTTGTTACCCAAGAGGTACTAATACTGTAAAATATTAATTGTAAAGAAAATAAATACACTTCTGTTCTCAGTATTACCTAACAAACTGAGGGTTGAATATGGACAAAGAAAAGATTACCAATGTATTGAAATCCATGTTCAACCCCTGGGGGTTGAACATGGACAACATTTAGGGGTTGAACATGGTCGAGGGTAGAAACTGTGGGGGTCGAACATGGACTAAACCATTGATAGTATGTTACGCCAAAACAGGGGCTTGTGGCTAAGTAATACCAGCAGCACGGGTCGAACGATCAGATTAAGCTACGCTTGCCGCGGTTGATCCGTGAGTGGGTGACCATCTTTACATACCAAGACCCGGTCGGAAAGCACGTGAAACCGTCTCGGCTGTCATTCGTTGATCTTTGACAGTCGTTACGGGTCGTCAGAAGCTTGAAAGTCTGACAACCAGTCTACCAAGGGGTTTCGTATTACCCCAGTAACTTGTGGAGGTCAGATAGGCAGTCGCTTCTTGCAAAATACTGGTACTCGGTTCCATCCGGTTAGACTGGAAGCCGGGTGCCGGGCATACACTTACGCCAGTTGCGAGTACTACGCACCTGATCTTCCTGAAGAACATCACTAAAAAGGTCACTAACATAAAATCGCGACATATTCGCCAAAAATGTAAACAAATATCGAGTTTATGGAAAAATAACTTTAATTACTACACAATAAAGTTCAGTTTACGCTACAACTTCAAACATTTTTTGTAACTTTTTCAATAGTGCTAGTCACTCTTAAATCAACTTAATTACCATTAAAATAAATTTGATATTTGTTTAACTTGAAATAACGTGAATTTGAAAGATAAATAAAATTTTAATTATGTCCTAGTGCGTTTCCTGCCTCCACCTTTAGTTAGTCACCTTGCATTCATCCTCTCAACAAAACCAAACTATCTAAGCTTTTCAATTTTTCGTCACTAAATCTTCTTTTTTATGTTTGACACTAATTCGTAGGTATTTCAAAAGAAACCTTCAGGTTGCTTTCAGGTAACCAGCTTAAACTAACCGTAAAAACATTTTCAGGACAAATGTCCTTTCTTGAAAAACTCCTTTGATGAAATTTTCTTTAACACCAGAATTTTTAACGAAAGTAGTTCTTTTTTAGGGTTCCGTGCCCAAATTCCAAAGCTCCGCTATCCCACCGTCTGTCGGTCTGTCACAGGGCTGTATCTTTTGAACCGTAATAGGTAGAACTTGAAATGTTCAGGGCGTGTACTATTAAAAACAAATTATAAAAATAAAATAAAGTTAAATTAAAAAGGGGGTCCTCGTACAAGAAACGTATGAAACGAAATATTGTACGGTGGTACGGAGCCCTTCGTGTGCGAATCCGACTCGCACTTGGCCGTTTCTTAACAGTAACTAAAGCCTAGCCAAGCGAAATAATTTAATTGAATTATTTCTCGAAAAAGTTTTGCTAAATGTCCTTTTGAGTAGGGCAATTAGGGCATCTAATTGGGACCTATTTTGAAAAAGTTGAATAGACGGTAAAAATGGTAACTGATTTTTGAAGCCTTATTATTTTAAGTCAATGTAGCTGAATACCAGTATTTTACATGGTACAGTCAAGCAGAAAATTATGAGATTTAAAAGAACCTCATCATCTGCCTAGCCTTTTCCCAATTATGTTGGAGTCGGCTTCCAGTCTAACCGGATTCAGCTGAATACCAGTATTTTACATGGAGCGACTGCCTATCTGACCTCCACAACCCAGTTACTGGATAATTACCGATACCCCTTGGTAAGACTGGTTGTCAAAGTTTCGGGCTTCTGACGACCCGTAACGACTGTCGAAGATCCATGAATGACAGCCGGGTCCAACGGCTTAACGTGCTTTCCGAGACATGGAGGGGTCTTGGTATGTAATGATGGTCACCCATCCGCGGACCAACCGTGGCAAGCGTAGCTTAACCTGATCGATCGACCCGTGCGGCTGTTATTACTTCGCCACAAGCCCCTTTAGATTTAAAGAAACCTATTACAAAACAAGATTTTTCTTTAGATCAGGTTTAAACCTCCACAGTCGCATCGCAGACGTCACCCAAAAAGCAGTGAAGGTCACATGGGACTGGACCGAACACGTTTGCCGCATGTCGGATCCATTGTGGGCCAAGACCACCACAGTATAGGAAGAACGAGGCGTAGATGGCGGAACGAACTTGACGCCTATATTAGGGTGTAGCGGTATCTACAACGCCACATGCGAACAACGCGTCATACTGACGTCACGAAAAATCCTGCATCTCGCAAGCAGAGTTTACTAAAACTTTCCGATATCAATCGTCGGGCAGTTGCCCGCCAGACACAACACCCGTCTGGCCGGAGGATCCTCCCTTTTCTACAGAGGATGACTGAACTTTACACCCTGTTCCTCATACCTCTATACGGGTTGAGGATTGAGTTCAGTGGAAATAGGAAAGGGAGGTCTTTCCCCTATAGTAGGACAATACGGGCTAATTGTTATTATTTATTAAAACACTGAGCTATATTGAATACCTAACAGTTATACAAGGTGGGGCAAGAAATCATCCGATATTGTTTTACTGTCATTTGTTTTAACAATAAAAAAGATTAGTTCTACTTGTGGATTATGTTTATTTAAATGAATTAGAATTATGATGGGATATGGGAGATGGGAAAATCGGAATAAAACGTAGCCTATGTATTAATCCTGGTTATAAACTATCTGTGTGCCAAATTTCATCCAAATCCGTGTAGTAGTTTTTGCGTGAAAGAGTAACAAACATAAATCCATCCATACAAACTTTCGCGTTTTTAATATTAGTAGGAAGTCGAGAAAATGATATCGGTCAAGTGGCCGCTGTAAAATGGATGACCATTACATACTGGCTCGTTTTATGGCAATTCCATCACTTGTGTCAGAACTTGCGGCATTGTTCTCAGGTTCTCGCATTCCTGTCGGATAGTGTGGGCTTCGAGAGTCTGAGGCTTGTTTACATACACCGGAAACTTCAAGTAACCCCGCAAAAAAAGGTCTGGAGCGGTCAAATCTGGTGATCTGGCCGGCCAGTGCAAATCGCCAAAGCGACAGATTAGTCGACGCCACACAACGACGATGACGCAATTAGTCCACGTTCTTGAGCAGTATAGCGTTCCATGGCTTATTTACGTGTATTCTGCGTCACAACAGTATTGACAATTGCCGCCATTTGCAAAAGTTATAGCGCATTCCAATCGGGTGTTTACTTTTACCCCACTTGTAGAGAAATGGAGCGCAATATTCTAGGCGTCAAATAGACAAACCATATTCGCAACAACACACTGCGTTCCAAAGCACAGATCACTGACGTTGCTCAAAGAGTCGGTAAGGTAAAGTGGGATTGGGCTGGCCACGTCTGCCGCATGCTCAATGAGCTGTGGGCCAAAATAACCACTACGTGGGGCCCTGACACAGCTAGAAGGCGTCGCGGCAGACCCCGTAGAAAATGGCAGGACGAGCTGGACAAAACAAACGACCAGTGGTCCACATTAGCCCTAGATCGAAAGAGCTGGGGATGATACAGGCTAACAGTTAATATAGAAATGCAGTTCTTTATACAACAATGACGGCTTAGTTCGGTGCTAAGTTGTCATTTTAGTATTAAGAACTTTGCCCAAATCGAAATAAAGTTCGAAATGCAAGCACCTACTGGCTCAAAGGTTTAGGCTAAAACATAAGTCAAACTTTGTTTTGTAAAGGATGATTTATACCATCGGATCGGAACGGATTTTACAATCGTTTAACGATATTTTACATCGTGTACACCGATGTAATATTTTAAGTCTATATTACCAAGCCGCGCACAGCAGCTTGACTACAGGCGTCTTCCGCGACACGCGATCTTAGCCCAAAGTATGCTGCGAGGCGCGATCGGCTCCGTTCGCCTGTAGTCTTGTTTTCAAAAATTAGAACACTTCGACACGGTAGGAATGAAACTAATTGACTGGGCGCAGAAACGGATACATTCGCAAGCGACGGTACGGAGCCGATCGTATGCGTCGGCATCCTGTCGGACGCGATCGGCTGTCGCCGCATCTGTTCGTAGCCTTTCCAATCCGATGCGATGCGAGCCGTTTGGTAGAAATCTTCCTTAATAAGACGGATTACATTTTCGTTAAATATCCTGAACAAAAAAAAAAAAAAACAGTGATACCAATTTGCAGGGGCTTCAACGCTAAAAGAAAGGTCATTTTGGTTTAATTAATATGTTTTCATTTACGTTTCAAGTGGCATAATTAGGAGACATGGCGCTTTACAGGGAAACATAATTTTATTTTTTTGCCTTTTTCGTGAACGATGTTACTTCACCAAAAAATAAATAATTTTGTAACATTTAGGGCTGATTTATCCAACGCCAGATAATTTTATCGAAGGAATAATTTTGAAATGTTGACAATTATTTCAAACAAAAACTGTCAAACGTCATTTTTATTCCTCGAATAAAAGTTATCTGGCGATGGAACAATCAAAAAAATCAATCAATCAATCTGATCTCAAAAAAATTGTATATAAGTAGTTTATCAGCCATCTTGTTACCATAACACAAGCATTAGGTTGCTTAGCTTCGGACAAATGGTGCTGTGTGAAATGTCCAGGGATATTATTATTATTAATCAGCCCTAACTTGCCAATTTAGCAAGAAGAACTATAAAGTTCAAAATACAGTAACTGGCTCGAAGGTGTAAGCGGTAATAAGACAGTTTGAGTTAGATCTCCAGCTAATCTATCTCAAAAGTAATCGAAGTCACCAACTTCAAAATCAAGATTCAAAATTGACATCGAATCCTGCGAAACACATCGTACATCGTTTGGTTTGCGACCTAAATCGGGTCGTGTGGTTGCCTGGTTGCCGTCGCCGCTCGGTTGGCTGGTTGCTCCCGGTTATTCGGTTACAGTCACACTGATTAGCACCTGACGCTCAGCTTTTTGGGGTGTGGTGTAAAAAGAGGCGGGGAGCGGTTTATGGATATGATTGGACAAAAATATGTTTTTTTTCGCCTATTAACTTACATAATCGGCAGCTTATAATGTTCCCTCTCCTGACACAGGTCTCTTCTCTATGAGAGGGAGTGGGCTGTAATCCACTACGCGGGCCCAGTGCGGGATGGCACATGTCACATCGTCTTCGAATTTTGGATTCTAGGACATGCTGGTTTCCTCGCGATGTTGAGAGCAGTGGTGATGAAATTAAATACACAAAGAAAAGTGCCTGCCTGGGTTTAAACTCACGACCTACACTCATAAATCAGGTTCATACCGCTGGGCTACTGATCTCAAAACTTACAGCTCTTATTAACTTACAGATAATTCATTAATGCGTATAGAGTTTTAGAAAGTGAAAAACTGACAACCAGTCTTACCAAGGGGTATCGTATCACACAGTAACTGGGTTGTAGAGGTCAGATAGGCAGTCGCTCCATGTAAAATACTGGTATTCAGCTGCTATCGATTCGACTGGAAGCCGATGCCAACATAGTTGGGAAATGGCAGATGATGAGAGCTTAGAAAGTATGAGCATGCGTGATAAATATGTTTGACTAGCAGCACTCCGCGGTTTCACCCGCATAAGTTTCGATCCCGTGGAAATATCGAAATAAAGAATATCCTATATGATAATCCTAGTCATAACACACTATCGGACAGGAGTTTTTGCGTGAAAGAGTAACAAACATCAATCCTTACAAACTTTCGCGATTATAATATTAATAGGAAGTAGGATAGGACGTTCTATAAAGCCGGATTTTTCTTGAAACCTAATGTGCTATACGTACAGCTAGGTATACTGATAACACGTCTGTGGTCCCGATCATCCGTCGACGAGTGTCGACAGTTGCAGTAGCGTCTACCGCGTGCCCGCTCGTGTAAATAACTAAGTACTTAAAATCGGAACCGAGACCCTACCTACTCTACGTTTGTTTTCGTGGCCTCCTAATGTAAGCCCTCAGTTTTAGAAAAACGTCCCCCTAGTAGAGCGTTGTCTCTGTCACTCCAGGTGACATCTCTTTCTAAATCTCGATATGTCATATTAACGGGCGGAGGTAGTGTAAAATCGCTACACTGTCCTACCTTGTTCCCGTCATGTAGACATGTTCGCGTGACATGACAGGGAGCGGCGATTTTCTCACAGAATTGATTAATTTATTAAGTTTCATATCATTATGGCGTCTTATTTGATCGGTACGTCGTAACATGTAGCTTTTGAAGCGATTTGATACTAAATGGTTATACACTACAACCGTGGCAGGAGGCATAGATTGTTTGCCGTGCTTTGGAATCAAACCGTCGCGCGAGCCCAGTCTCCTATTCCTCGCATACTCTCTGCGCTTAACGCGCTCATGGACGCTAAGCCTGACTGTGATGTGTTCGCGGATGGATGGAAGATCTTGTCAGTATGTCTGGGGTATTGTGAGATGAGCGTATGACTGGCGAGTAGTTGTGTACTTTTGTTTACTGTACTTTTTAAAATGTGTTTGTGTTGTCTTTAACTAATGTAATTGGCCTTGGCCGTTTTATGTTAAACTAGCTTCTGCCCGCGGCTTCGCCCGCGTGGATGTCGGAAGTTATCCCACGGGAACGTGCTACCAGGATAAAAAGTATGTGCTTCCCCAGGATGCCATCTATCTCTTTGCCAAATCAGAAGTTCAGTGGTTTAGGCGTGAAAATGTAACATACAGTTTCAAGTTCAAATCCTCCCCTGAAAACCGAATTACCCCTTTTTGCCCCGCCAGGGGTCAATTTGCGACAACTTTACATACTTATTATTAATTATTTTCTGTCGAAAATATCAATACTGAGTTTCGAGTTAATCGGACCACGCATTCAATTTCTTCCACACAAACTTCAACACCCCCCCTTCCCCTTCCCTTCCCCTTTGAGGGGTAGTTTGAAAAACTTATAATGATAAACTTTATTACTTACTTAGGCAAGTATTGTTGCCAAGTTTCAAGTTTATTACCTAACTAAATTAATAAGATTTTTCACATAAACTGTATCCCCGCTTTTCAACCCCAGAGGGGTGGAATTTTAAAAAATTCATAAAAATTCATAACATGACTCAAAGATTATTTATACCAATTTTATAATTAATCAAGCCACTTATTATAATCCTCCCCTGTAAAATTAACTACCCCTTTTCACCCCGTTAGGGGTAGATTTTCGAAAAACCCTCATACGTGTTATTATTAATTTTTGTCTTAAGTACACACACAGTGCACTGAGTTTCGAGTTAATCGGACCGCGCGTTCAAATTCTTCCACACAAACTTTAACACCCCTATATCCCCTTTGAGGGGTAGTTATGAAAAACTAATAATGATAAACTTTATTGCTTATTTAGGCGAGTATTCATGCCAATTTCCAAGATTATTAACCCAACGAATAAGATTTTTCATATAAACTGTATCCCCGCTTTTCACCCCCACAGGGGTGGAATAATGAAAAATCATTTGGGATGTGTTCATAACTTGACTCAAAGATTATTTATACCAATTTTCGAGTTAATCAAGCCACGCTTTAAAATCTTCCCCTGTAAAATTGACTACCCCGTTTCAGGCCGTCAGGGGTAGATTTTCGAAAAACCCTGATACTCATTATTCTTTCCTTTCAATTTTAGGTATAAATACTGAGTTTCGATTAAATTGGACCGCGCGCTAAAATTCTTCCATACAAACTTTGAAACCCCCCAATCCCCTTTTAGGGGGTAGTTTATAAAAACAAAAAATGCAGAACTTCATAATTTACTTAGATAACTATTCGTGCCAAGTTTCAAGTTTATTAACTCAAGGAATAAGATTTTTCATACAAACAAAATCCCCCCATTTCACCCTCTTAGGGGTGGAATTTCGAAAATCCCTTTCTTAGTGGATACCTACTCTTCACGAAGAATACACCCTCCAAATTTCATGTCTCTAGGACCAGCGGTTTAGGCTGTGCGTTGATGTCTCAGTCAGTCAGTCAGTCAGTCAGTCAGGACTTTGAATTTTATATATATAGATAAATAAATAAATACACCGTGTTCCGGATGATATACTTAAACTTCGACCAGATGTTCAGACCATGGAAATGAGCATTTTTCATTAATGACACATTCATGAACTCTTATTTTATTTTAATTTTCATACAAACTAAATACCTCGATGTAAATCACCCGATATGCATGGCTCTTTATGTCTTTATCCGAAGCATTTGATAGATTCATCATTTTAGTTGCACTAAGCGTTACATAGGCCAAATTAAATCCCTTTCTTACTGCATAGTTCAGTTAAATTTCATTAAGAGCTGCTTTTTCAATCACCTGATAACTTTATTCGAGGAATAACTTCGATATTTTGACAGTTATTTCGTACAAAAACTGTCAAACGTCAATTGTATTCCTCGAATACTTTTATTCGAGGAATAAAGTTGGCGAAACATCAGGCGATGGAAAAATTAGACCTAAGTGTAATCAAAGAGAAAGAAAGAAAGAAAATACATTTATTTGCGGCAATCATGACGCATAAAAAAAGAACAATCACAAATATCTTTGTAACGAAGCCTTTTTAAGTACTACTTCCTTTGTTATATTTGATTTGTAAAAGCTATAGAAGCGTTTGCCAAAGTTTATGGATGACGTGAAGAACATGGTGTATACAAGTTGAGTTATTAATGATACACCCATATTTCAATTCATATCCAGTTATATTGAAGTTCCCCTATGTAATAGGGGGCCAAGTCCTCTCTGCCTAACCTTGCGGGGATTAAAGGTGTGATATTTCTTAATTTGTTAATAACGATACAATTTTAGGGTTCCGTACCTCGAAAGCAAAAAACGGAACTCCTATAGGATCACTTTGTTGTCCGTCCGTCCGTCTTTCTTTCAAGACCCTTTTTCTCAGGAACGCGTGGAGGTGTCAAGCTGAATTTATATCAAATACTCAGATCTACTGACCCTTGGAGCTGTGAAAAATTCAAACTTCTGAGCCAACTCAATCAAAAGATAGAGCCGTTTATGCCGCAAATTTGCGCCACTCGCAAGGGAATCAAAACCTACAGGGTACTTCCCGTGAACTCAGAATCTTGAAATTTGGTATGAAACAACGTACATATTATAGCACAGATAAAGGAAAAATTGCGAAAACCGTACATTTTTAGTTACATCATATAATTATTAAAAATATTTTTAATAATTTTAAATTGTACGGAACCCTCATTGCGCGAGTCTGACTCGCACTTGGCTGGTTTTTGTTAGTCATCATCATCTGCCTAGCCTTTGTATATATCTATCAAACTCAATCTGAATCATTTCGAAGGATATTGCTAATCCATTGCTTCATATGTTCGAAAAAATTGTCTGCTCAGCAACGTATATAACGCAATGAATGTTGATGTACGCCATTGTTACTGATAGTGTGTAATGCAAATACCCCGTTGTCCTGCTTATCAATAGTATCAACTGCCTTTAAAATGATTACGGTACCGCACCTGAAAGAGTGAAAAATAACTTTAATTTCGGAAGTCGGTGTCTTTGGTTTTTGTATTTCGTTTTTCGCCACCGACTTCCGAAATTGAAGTTATTTTTCACTTAGTAGTGTTTTTAATGGAAGTCGGTTGTTTTTTTTTTTGTAAAAAAGTTTTTATTTTTCAGTTTTTTGTTGTGATTCATTTTTTTATTTTTGTTGATTTCAAAAACCGCTTGTTAGATTTCGATAAAATTTTCATGGGACCTTTTGGAAAGTATCGCCTTTCGAACAAAAAAAGAATTTTGAAAATCGGTCCACAATTGGCGGAGTAATCGCATAACAAACACACAAAAAAAAAAGAAAAACAAACCGTCCTCCTTTTTTGAAGTCGGTTAAAAATACTGCCCCAGACCGAATCTTCTTCTTTTCTTCAGGAAAAGTTTCTTAACTTTGACTGACATATTGGATGGGTCTGTCAAGAACTGTCTGTCTTAATTAGGAAGATAACAAACTTTTACTGATGTTAAGAATCGAAGATAGTGGGTTGCTGATCTGCGAATTTGTATCAATGCGTTGGTTTATTGAAATGAAATGAAATTGGTTATTCTGTAAATAGGATATCGGTATCACTAGGGGCTTGTGGCTAAATAATAACAGTCGCACGGGTCGATCGATCAAGTTAAGCTACGCTTGCCGCGGTTGGTCCGTGGATGGGTCCATGGGTGGATGGGACCATCTTCACATTTACTTTGTGTAAATAATTTCATCACCACTGCTCTCAAAACGGTAAAGGAAAACATGTTGAGGAAACCGGCATAGACCTCGAACCAAAAGATTCGAAGACATCTGACATCTACCAACCCGCACTGGGCCCGCGTGGTGGATTACAACCCACTCCCTCTTGATGAGAGGAGGCGTGTGTCCCAGCAGTGGGAACATTATAGGCTGATAATGCTTATGCTTTTTCTAAACTTACCTCTAACATTATAAACAGAAAAGTTTTTATTTTTCTATGTTTGTTACGCTTTCATGCTAAAACGGCTGAACGGATTTGGATAAAATTTGGCATATGGGTAGACCAGAACCTGGATTAGGACATAAGATACGTTATATCCCGATATTTTTACGGGATCGAGATTTATGAGTGTAAAACTGCGGGGCACAACTAGTATCTAATAGAGCAACAATCCTTAATCCTTTTTTTTTTAAATGCGCTTACTAGGTTTGGTCTTATCATGATGTCAGCTATCGATTTATATAGGGTTCATGCGAGGCCGGCATTTAAAAAAAAAAACAAAATGGCGGACACTATAGGTATGCCAAGCTCAATATGAAAATCTTCAATCCTTACTAAACCATTTGTAAGAAAACGACATTAGCAGAAAAACAAAAACATCTGTTAGATAATATTATTTACTACCTTTGAGAATTTTCCTTCCCTAATTATGGAAAGTAATTTAGTTTTTCCCTGTCAAGGGACCTCAGAAATCTTATTAGTCCGAATCCGTCGTCTAATTACCTTGTGACAAGTAAAACAGTACCTACTTACACCTATATCATACTATACAGGGTGACTTCTTAATATTCCATCCTATGCTATACAGGATAACTTGTCATTTGACGTATTCCTTCCAGGACGTGATAGTGTAAGTGTGACCCATTTGCAACATTAAAGCACTCCATAAACCCTAGGTGAAAATTCAAGGAATTCAAGAAAAGTTCGTGTATTTTTTTAAATATTGGGATATTTTAAAAAATACACGAAATTTGGGTTTTCTTGAATTAGAAAATTTAAAAAAAAAGATAAAGAATAATAATAATTAAATATCACTTTTCTTTAAACTGTCAAATTTAATGGCATTCATTGTTATTCCATTGGGTACCTTATACTTGCACACCTTTCATAATTATGTTCGAAAAATTTGTCTGCTCTACAACGTAGAAAATGCAATGAATGCTGTTGAACTGTCAAAATGCCAGCCATCCTTACCGTTGGTATGTTACGCAACTACCCCGCTGGTTAATATTTAATAACCGTGGATCGATCGAGTTCTAGAAACAGTTGGGCTTTGTAGAGCGTCCATTCTTTTACTCAAATCTCACTGACAGTCTCTTTCTAACTATTCAAAACATCATTCCGTCTCAGTCATCTTCACACGATTGGCAGAAATGGAACGATGTTTTAAATTCGTTTAGCGCTAAAGGAGATGGCTAAACTGAAGTATGGACGAAAATCCAGCAATGTCTAGACATGGTACCTAGCAATATGTAATGCTGAATAGCTGAATATTAGTATTTCATACAGAAAAAGTTTCAGGCGCTTTTTATATCTTTTTAATCCTGAAAATGAAATCGTGTAACTCCTACGTCAATAGGTATAAAAAACTGCAAATAAATTACATTGCTATGAACTTTTACCTAGGTGTTACCCAAACAACACTAGATTTTTCTCCAAAACCAAATCCCTATAGTGAATGTACTCGAGAGATGGGTTCAGGACTTAGTTTAATTAGTATGTGGTGATTGTTAAATCCTGCCTAAACTAGATAACGAATACAGTGAGTAACCAAGGACTTTAAAAGATCATCATCATTCTCCTGCCCTAATCCCAATTTATTTGTGGTCGGCGCAACATGTCTTTTTCTTCCATACTCCTCTATTAGCCGCCATCTCGGTAGTCACCCCCTTTCTAACCATATCATCATTCACACAGTCCATCCATCGTTTCGTTGGTCGTCCCCTACTCTTATAGCCATCGATATTCATACTCAAAACTACTTTAAAAGATATTGAAATAAAACAACAAAAATGCGATTAATTTATTTATTCTGTGAATCTTATAAGAACATTATATAAAAAAGTTAGTTTAGGTTATCTCTCTGTCTGATCAAATCATTCTGATTGGATGTTGCCCAATAACACAACCAGAGAGAGAGAGAGGTCAGGGACAGTAGTCCTGACGATTTGTAGGCCGAGAAACTGAATATCTGAAGAGGAAGATGATAAATGCTACCGGACGGGTATGTAAAGATAAAAAAACACACTGTGTTTAAAAACATTTTATTTAGATAATAGAAAGCTGAATGTGACGTTGGTAAATTCTGCAAAATTGAATCGTTTCTTTCCACTGCATGGCGTTGTATACTTCTCACAGAACGGCCTCAAGTTATGCGCACTATTGTATGACCAAATAATCGTACATCACTAGTTGCTTCTGAATTCAGCAGCTCATAACAAGGATGACAAATGTTGGCATCCCTTGGAACCTAGAACAAACTTAATTACCTTATTACCCACATGAATTATTTATAATACCTACACATTTGATTATTATGACATCTAAAGCAACCAGTCTGTTGTAGTCGTGACGTGTTGAGACGAGATGAGTCTTTCTGATTCATTGCCATTGAGTTCATTATGTATTTTGAAAACACGGTAAACTACTTGAAGTCACATTTGTTCGATGTTTCTTAAATTTATCGGTTCTAGAATGATTCTAGCTGTAGATGACTTACCTCAATTGTTAACCATCGTGCTAAGATAGTGAGTAGAAAAGCAGGCAATGAAGAGGCGATATGCTGCCGCAGCCTTTGCGTGGTTACACCGCAGTTTATGCATCGCAGGATGAATTGATTGCAAGTCAAGTCCGTGTCGAGTAGCAAGAGGTCAGTAGGTAGGCAAGCACACACAATAAGCAAGCGAGGGTCAATGAAAATCCAAAATGAAAAACCACAACGAACAAGCAAACGGCAGTGTTCCAACGATGTCTAACATCTGACGTTTGTTTTTTTTCATAGAGATGGGATTGAACGTCAAGTGTAATCGAATCAATAAAATAATCGATTGGGTTGAAAGATAAAAATATACTTAAATAGTTTTTGTCGACCTGTATTCAGTTAATATTTTTCGACACAAAATAGGTAGTACATTAAACGTAGAAGCACATTCTGAAGCTTTCAATTATTTTTATTTGATTTTGATACGAAAATAGTGGAATTGAATAGAGTTGATTGTCACTTAGAAACAACCCCGTTTCCCTGTGAAAACACAATAAGAAGCAACTAAACAGGACACCGAATTGAATTCCATCGATTCCCGCCAATAACTCTGATTGCCACTTCTTAGTTTCAGAAAATAAATCGTTTTGATACCTGTTATCAAAAATCGATATAAGTATAGTTTGATTTGACATTTAAGAAAAGCGACATGACCCGTCCCTAGTTGCAGTACTGTATTATTATTCCCCTTGAACTTGTCATGTCAATCAAAAAAAGCAACTAAGATACTTTTATATGTTTAACAGTTCACGAAAGCGCTAGGAAATTATTAAACGCTGATTAATTCATGAATGAATATTTAAATATTACGAGTTAATGTGAAGTTACTAGACATGCTTGGGGCAGTCATTTAGCCATGTCCTTTATTTAGGTAGTGATTTATGGTGCAAATGGGCCTAAGAACATATGTGCACCTACCACCTGTGTGTGTATATTAACAACTACTGTACCTTTATTAAACACTGTCTTCTGCCCGTGACTTTGTCCGCGTGAAATTTCTTGATCACGCGCTTTTACTTCGGTTTCGCCTATCGTTCTCTCTGACTTTTGACGTGACAACGTCTAATAAATCGATGAACGCCGGCTGCATGCACGAAAAAGATGACAGATTGTCCCGTTACGCTCATTGTACGCATGCGCGTTTGCAATAATTTCATCAATGTTTTGGTATGACGTTGTCACGTTAAACTATCCTCCGTAAACCAACTAATTACAGACAACCTTCATTTAAACAACTCGTTCTCTAAAATACAAGAATTGCCCTCTGAGATTAGCGCGTTCAAACAAACAAACTCTTCAGCTTTATAATTTGTATATAGTATAGATTTTCAACCGCTTATTAACCAATATCTCATTAAAGCCACACTCGACAAAACATGTCAGCTTACATCCAACATCCCTGTTGACGACTCAATGCGTCTCGCGTGCACCTACGTACTCCGTGCCAGACTGTGAGGTATACTATTACAACGTAACTCGACACGATCTGTGCATACTATCACGCTATGGAAGCTGGGTAATGTTGTGGTGCTTGTTATTACGCCTGTGTTCGATGAAGAGGTAGGCAGAGGTGTTTGGAACAGTAGGCCTTACGACTGTAGTAACAAAAGCTATAGTACAGACGCCACCACATCAAGCTTCCCGAAACTGTCAAATTTTCCCAATCAACCTTGAACCTAATGCTCTACCGATAAAGTTGAAAATCTATTAAAGAAATTTGACAGATTGTAGTAGCTTGATGTGCTGGCGTCTTTACTTCCACAGTTACTTTACCTATAACAGCTGCAACCTAACAGCAACCTTATTAGAACAACAATAAAGATCACAGTGATTTTAACAAGCTTGACAGTTGCAGTTACTCAACAGCCAACTAAAAATTGATCAAAAAACACATTTTGCAAAAATTTTACCATTAGTTAGTATTTTTAATAATTGGTTGAGTTAAACTACGGATCAAAAAACCGGCCTAGGAATGGAACACAGCTCTTGAAACCACTTAAACCTACGGCCATTTTGTGAAATTTATGTCGCACATACTTGTTAAATAAAATTCGCAAAACTAAATCGACGATTTTTATACGCTGTAGGTTACTCAAAAATTAAAATAACACACTGTATATTTTGCAACAAGCCCTAAAACAATAACGTAAAATAGAAAATCTCAAATTCTTTCATACCTTCACGCTATCCACTTTATAAGCTAGACAGATATCGTGTTACTAAGCACGCGATTCGAAAATAGAACGGCCGCCATCTTTGATTTGTTGACATAATGAAAATTGACAGGTTACTGAGATGTGGTGGAACAGACTGACACGCCAGTTTGGGTAGTCAGCTGTGATGGTAACTTAATGTAAGGATCACACTATTGGTACTCGAATAGTATTCACCTTATCTTTACGTCACATTAAAAAAAAGAAAATTGAAAAAGTAAAAAAAATTGTTGCTAACTTTGCGATTAGAACTTAGCCACACAGTTTGGCGGCAGGAATAACCCAAGTAGCAAAATGTGGTCCCTGTAAGTATGTATACTAGTAGAATGTATTTTTTTAGTCCTTTAAACGTTCGATTTTATAATAATCTTAATATGTTTTTTATTTTTTTGTTATTGACAATGGGCTCACTCTTGACCTCAATCCAGCCCAGAGGCACAGATGAGATCTACGGTGGAACGAGCTTGCCCAGAAGAAGCCTATTCACTCTCGCCCTGAAGAGATTAGGGTTGTATGAACTCGGGAATGCAGACGCAGGCAGACAATTCTGGTGATTTTACTGGTGTAATTGATCCAACAGTTGTCAGCGTAATGCATTAGAGCCGCAAATGTATGACAGTGGGTCTCCTTCGGCATGTGCGTGCGTGTTTATTAGCATGCATTTGTTTTACATGGAGGTGATATCGAAGAAACTAGCTAAACCGCGATCATGAGGTATCGCAGTGATCAGGAAACGACCAATTAGAACCATGCACCTTGCTCGACACGCACACGCATACACACACCCCTACTCCCCCCCCCCCCCACACACACACAAACACACTTACTCCACACACACAAAATTGTAAATGAGAATAATATAAGGAAATATTTTGTTTCGTTTTATTTTTGTTTTTACTTGTTTTTTTTTATTTCTCTTTTTAAGTAACCATGTAAAATAAATATTGGCTTGTGACTTTGCTGCGGAGGGACACTGGTCTCTAAGATACAGGGTCACCCCTAGTTTGGAGATCAGGGTTTCAATGTATTGTGCTTAGCATAGCCACTCAGTTGTATGACATTGTTTTAGAATGTACTTAGGCTTTTCTTCAATAAACATTTTTTATTTTTTATTATAACTTCTGACGTTTCATAAGTGCCCATGTAGGTTTTTCTATGTGAAATAAAATATTTTGAATTTGACGTGCGACATATTCCATCGGACAATTTGTTTTACAAGGAGATCATCTACTAAACTCTACTCTGTTTATCTATGGTAGGGGTCAAAACATGTAACTCGCTTGTTCATGACAAAACTGAACGACGAACTGACGAAATAGAGATGATAAAATAAATAGACATTAAAACAAATAAATACAAATATTCCATTCTTTGCTTCATTGCTCAGAATCGGACAATTAAGCTACCCACATAATGAAGCAGGCAATACAGCTCTCTAACCCATAATAACTTCGTGTAGGTATGACCTAAAGTTCTGCCTACACCATAAAGTAATACAGGGCGTGATACAGATCATATCAGCTACATTATATTGGCGCGTCAGAATAAATATTTAACTTTTTAATGGTTATACTTAATTGATATTTCATCGAAGTAACCCACACAATATTTAAGGCGCAGTAATTTCAATACAGAAGAGCTTTCACAACGCGAGGACTTTTAGCGAGTATTCGAAAGTGCATGGAAGAGCTACTGGTCCATTAAAGAGCTTATAAAGGAAACCCTCCTTTGTCAATCAAGCGAAGAATTATGGGTAAAGAAAGAAAGAAAATACGTTTATTTGCGGCAAACATGACGCATAAAAAGAACACAAACGCAAAAAAATAACAAGTTGGGAGAAAACATGCGTCACATCCAAGCAAAACGGCCATCGCTCAGCATAATGCTAAGACTATACGAGACAGGACCGGGTATGCGCATTCTTCCTTTGACCTATGGATCCCAGACTTTGACAAACATTCAAACGTTTCTAAGCTCAAGGTTTGTCAATGTGCAATGAAGCGCAGTATTCTAGTCACTTTAGAGGTATGAGGAACAGGGTGTAAAGTTCACTCATCCTCCATTGAAAAGGGAGGATCCTCCAACCAGACGGGTGTTATGTCTGGCGGGCAATTGCCCAATGATTGATATTGGGAAATTGTATCTATGTTAATTGTATGGTAAACTCTGCTTGCGAGATGCAGGATTTGCGTGACGTCAGTATGACGCGTTGTTCGCATGTGGCGTTGTAGATACCGCTACAGCACGATATTGGCAGACCTTATTCGCAGCACCACAGTGCGCTCCAAAACACAAGATTGTCGTTCCTCAGAAAGCCGTAAAGCTGAAGTGGGACTGGGAATGCCCAATGAGATCCTATCCGTAGTTAACAATATACCTCGCTCGGTAAGTACACATTTCATTGAAACGGTCGGATTGGCCTCTATCCCACCAGATGGCATAACCAGACTACCCACTGTTGGGACACATGCCTCCTCTCAGTGAGAGAGAGTGGGCCGTAATCCAGCACGTGGGCTCGGTGCGGGTTGGTAGATGAAACATGTCTTTGAATTTTTGGTTCGAGGTTTGTGCCAGTTACCTCACGATGTTTTTCTTCACCGTTTCGAGAGCAGTGATGAAATAATTTACACAAAATAAAGCCCCTGTCTGGGTTCGAATCTACGACCGTTCGTAAGTCGTTACCACTGGGTCACCACTGCTCAAATGTAAGCTATCATATCCAAAATATTAAATGTAGCTAAATTAATACTTGAAACCGTTACCTTCCTCTCAAAATTGTTCATCAGAACAGGTCCACGATTATAAATAATCACAGACAGACAAATCGATATTATTAGATACTAGCTGCCAAGCGGTTTCACCCGCATAAGTTTCGATCCCGTGGGAAATATTGGGATCCTTTAAGTTCCTATTATAAACCATCTGTGTGCCAAATTTCATCCAAATTCATTCAGTAGTTTTTGCGTGAAAGAGTAACAAACATCCATCCATCCATACCCGTTTATAATATTAGTAGGATATGAATAGATCGCGGCCTTTACCACATCTCCTAGTGCGTGCCTATAAGTAACTCATGCGCTCAAGACTTGGCGATAATCGTGGAACCTTCGCCTTAACAGCGTTGTGTGCAAAAAAAGTTCGACCACGCCCTTTTGAACCGCGATGTTATCAGCATATTGGATGTTGTACTCATCGTTATTAAGTAAGCCAATGAACCAACAATGTTTAAAAACAAAACTATTAACTTCACGGTGTTTCAAATAACGAGATAAAACTATTTAAGGCTGATTTTGCCAACGCCAGATAATTTTATAAGAGGAATAATTTTGAATTTTTGACAGTTCTTCCCTACAAAAACTGCCAGACGTCAATTTTATTCCACGAATCAAAATTATCTGTCGATTGAAAAGGAAGAAAGGACTAGATAGGTTAATGCTCGGTTCCTATAAACAAAAACGAATCGTTTTGCTTAACAATGCAATGGTAGCATTTTTTACTGCCAAAATGAGCATTTAAATAGATTTGTCAGCTAATTTTATCTGTGATAGCTACTTCCATATGGGTCTACCATGCAAAGGCTATGAGGTCTTCGCTTCATTATTGGTAAAGATACAAGAGTTAATTTTAACCAATAACCGTCCGCAAATTAAAGTAATCGGCCACGAGTCGACCGCACGTTGCTGGTAACAATTTGACCTTGAGCTGGTCTAGCATAGTACGAAGTTTCAATAGAACACGAGCTCAACTTACACCGGCACCCTATGCGTAACACACAATCAATCTCAATCTGAATCTTTTTGAAGGATATTGCTAATCCATTGCTTCATATGTTCAAAAAATGTGACATGTGTCTGCTCAACAACGTAAATAACGCAATGAATGTTGTTGAACTGTCAAAATGAAACCGATTCCGATTGATCGTGTGTTACGCAATTAGGGTGCGGGCCTGATATCCCTGACGTCCGGTCTGCTGTACTATCACAAGAAAGAAAAATAACTACTTCGTTAGTGTAGTAAGCGCAAGCGTGACTGCTGAACATGGGGTCCTGGTTTCGAGCAAAGTGTTATTGAATCTTACCATAAACTTCCTCAGAAGCAGCCTGGAGTGTGGATACGTGGCCTGTTGATGTCAATCGGCACGCCCTCTATTTCATGGGGCTTAAACATAACTCTGTGGGTTCGACGCAGCTTAGAGGGCATACAAATTACAATGCCCTCAGAGTTCAGTATAATAATACTTTCAGGATGTTGTTGGGGCTCCCACGTTACTGTATCGCGTCAGGAATGTTCGCGGAAACACGTACTGACGGTTTCAGTACCATTCTACGTAAGAAGAATGGTGGTAGTGGTGGTATGGTTCTATGATGCGCAGAGTGGGTGGGACCGGCAATGACATTCTGAAGGTCATTAGTGATAAGCCGTGCTGCACCATTATGGCGCATTGGGTACGTATACATGTACATATACCAGCACCCCAATTGCGTGACACACAATCAATCGCAATCTGAATCATTTTGAAGCAAATTGCTAATCCATTGCTTCATAAGTTCGAAAAATTTGTCTGCTCAACACACGAACGCAATGAATGTTGTTGAACTGTCAAAATGAAACCGATTCCGATTGATCGTGTGTTACGCATAGGGTGCCGGTGCGTCTCGTGAGTGCAGCAGATATATAAATTAAATCTTGTTTTTCGTTTGTTACTAACATAGATTATAAGTAGTGTGTATTAATTACTAACATCACATGGATCAAGGTCTGAAATAAAGTTTTTTTTTTTTATAACTCAGACTATTGGGCTGTCCGGTAATACATACTGAACAGCTGGGGTAGGCAGAAACTACAGCGGTCATTGACTACAGCTGCCAGTGGTCTATGACCCAAAAAAACCATCAAATCTCTTTTATTTTTACTTTATCATGTTTAGATATTGATTCCCATTACGTCTGAAGAGTGGCGCTAGTTATTTTAATTTGATCCTGTATATTCTAGTGATGTTATGTTATTTTTCGGATATGGAGATAGCAGGAAACGTAACATAGCTATTATAAATTCCACCATCATCTGCCTAGCCTTTTCCCAACTGCGTTGGGGTCAGTTTCCAGTCTAACCGGATTCAGCTGAATAGAAAGAAAGAAAGAAAGACTCGTACAGGAAGATCACAAACTAAACCAAACACAGTCAAAAATAAAAATGAAACAAAGTCCGTCTTATACGAGGCCAAAAGGCTCCTATCTCAGCATGATGCTACGACATTTAAAAAATAAATAAATAATAAAATATGTAGACAATAATTATAATATGTAAATTATACCTAAAATACAATTATCGTAATAATTAACGTGACCTCATTGGCATTGCTGGGACAAGCTCGCACAATAGCAGTATTTCACATGGAGCAACCGTCTATCTGACCTCCACAACCCAGTTACTGGGTAATACGATACCCCTTGGTAAGACTTGTTGTCAGACTGCCGGGCTTCTGACGACCCCTAATGACTGCATAAAGATCTACGAATTACATTCGGGACCAAAGGCCGACTGTCATTCATAGCTAATAACCTACATTCAGATAGCATAAAACACAACAAAGCATGACACATAATAATTACTGAAAAGTGAAACGGATTGCCCAAACAACATAATATCTAATAATAGGTGACAAACAGTCGAGCCGTGACCGGCTTTAGGCACATAATAGCTTGAAATGCGGCCGGCATTGCGCCACGGACGGACATACGAATCGTATTGTGACAATTCTATTATTTCTGATCACTTGTTGTACGAACTTGGGTCAATTTTTGTTATGTAACCAATTGAATCGGTGTTTTTTTTTGCCAAGTAACGATTTTTTTCTTTTATTCTTTCTGAGTGTACAGAGAGTAACGACACGGAGGAGCTAGAAAATATAAATAGATTATCTATACACCGTGATTTTCACGTTATCCATAAACTTTGTCACACGCTTTTACAAATCAAATCTAACAAAGGAAGTAGGTACTTAAAAAGGCTTCGTTACAAACATATTTGTAATTTCACACTGCATCTTACTGTATATCTCAATTAATGAAATTTAATTGAGATATGCAGTAAGAAAGGGTCTCAATTTGGCCTATGTTGCCGCTTAGTGCAATTAAAACGATAAATATATCAAATTTTAATGCTCGATATAAAAAGGCATGCATATCGGGTGATTTACGTCAAGGTATTTAGTTTGTATGAAAATTAACAAAAAATAAGAAATAATTAATGTGTGCATAATGAAAAATGCTTATTTCCATGGTCTGAACATCTGGTCGAAGTTTATGTATATCGTCCGGAAAACTGTGTAGGTATACCTATGACTATAACCCATGTTATTTAGGGTCAACAATTTTTTTTCTCTCTGAAAATATTATATCAAACCTTATGACTTTAACCCATGTTATTTAGGGTGAACACATTTTTTTTTTCTCTGAAAATATTATATCAAACCTTATGACTTTAACCCATTTTATTTAGGGTCAACACATTTTTTTTTTCTCTGAAAATATTATATCAAACCTTATGACTTTAACCCATGTTATTTAGGGTCAACAATTTTTTTTTATCTCTGAAAATATTATATCAAACCTACCTACATTTACAGTTAAATGATGACACGGTACCGCATGTCAATCAACATAATATATCGAAACACGGCCCTAATTCACTAGGACCAAATAACGATTCCTTACTTCAAAACCACGTCAATTTCTTAGTTTAATCATGACATCTAAAGCCCAATTCTCGTAATTTGAAACGTTCAAAATCTAGTCGCAGTCTCATCTCGGCGACAAACAAACGTCAAAAACTTGTCAAAATGTAGGGAAATTAGCTTGAAATTAGAGGTATTTCTGACAGATTGAGACTGAGATCAGACTGTGAACATTCTTAAAATTACGAGAATATAGCCCCTCTGCTATTGCCGTATTCTATAAGACACAATATCATGGTTTGAACTGTCATCTCTTAACTGCCAGGGCTTATTTTGAATCTTATATTTTGTATTGTTTCTTCATTTGTTTTTTACATTCTTCTCACATACTCGTATACATAGAAGCAACAAGAATAATGTATCCCAGGATTTTGTAATAACATTTTGATTTAAAAGAGTGTCCTTGGAGTTTCTTGCCCGTTCTTCTCCATTGTAGTGTATTGACTAGTATTGGTTGTCTCATGCGCTATGTCACGTGTCAGTCGCGCTAGGAGTAACAGTGTTCTGTGGTCGCGCTCCGGCAGTCTATGGCAGTCTATGGAGTTGTGAAGTGCGATTGTATGCGTGTTGTGGTGTTGGTGAGCCGTAAAATACTCCAAAAGGCAGGACAATACATCCATAGTGATCTACGTTTTGTAATGGGCAACTAGCTTCAACTTTCGGGACTAACTGACCGATTATTTAATTGTGACAATTCAAAAGTGTCTGTAAATGGTTTAATTAAAATAAATGCTTTGAATTTGAGTCCAAAATACAATCATGTTAACCGTAAGTTTGACATTTCGATTCCTAACCGTTAACAAGACACGATATTGACGTGGTTTGCACTGACAGCGATGACATTGACAGCGTCAAATTATAAACTGTAATGTAGGTTTGATAGGGGTCTAGTATTTATTTTAATTAAACTTTTGTATTTTTATTTATTCTTTATGTTAGAGTGTGTTTAGTGAAGTTTTTGATATTCCTGTGTGAGTCCCAAATAAATACTTTTTCTTACTAAAATGGAGTGCTAAAGTGCTAACGTTCTAAGTTTTCGTGGTGACCCTGTCGGTATCTGTGACCAATACTTATCGTTGAGACAACAATCGAGTTGCAGAGTTGATTATTGCATTCGGTTAGTAGATGGTTAAGGCGAAGGCAGCAGGATTTAATCTTAAAACTATCATAGCCCACATTTTGATTGACATTTTCATTGGATATAAAGGAATATTGGATGGATAGAGAGTATCATATTGTTAAACTACAGTACGTTTACAGTTATTTTACCTCTGACAGCAGAAACCTTGAGATGTTTAGGGTCGTTAGGATATTTTAAAGAACAACTCAGATCGGCTGCCAAAAGTATATTGTCTATATTTAATATGAATACAAGTAAAAGAACATAAAACGCTAATCAAGCATTAACTTGATACATAATTATAACGGAGCATACATACACGATAGTGGGAGGGCTATACACTTCACCTCCGGTAATTAAGAAAAAAAAAAAATCTTAACTATTTTTTTTTTTTTTTAGATTTCATAGAACATTCAGGATACAAATAGTTTAGTTCGGTTTTTGTGAACAATATCAATTTTGTTATGCTTGTTTAAAATTTTAACATTACATCCCAAATCTTCTATAACAGTAAATGGACCATCAAATAAAGGATCTAATTTCTGACCAGTTTCATTTTTAATCAATATCAAATCATCCTTATTATATTGAGTTGGATTCAAATATTTATCATAATAGTTATTTTTACGATTACATTTGCTTAATATTAAATTATTTCTAGCATCTTTATTAGCTAATTGAAGCTTATACTTAAAACTATTACAATAATTTTCTGGATTGTATAGTGGTTCAACATCATTATATATTCTAGAAGGAACAATACATGGCCTACCAAATACAAGTTCAAACGGCTGGTATTTTGTTGCTGAATGGACAGTGGTATTATAACTAAAACACCAATAAGCTAACCAATGTGACCAAGTTTGAGGTTTATTGTTGCATTGAATTCTGAGAAAAGCTCCTAAATTTTTGTGTGTATTTTCTAACGAACCAATAGATTGGTGATGGTACGCAGTTGATGATATTTTATCAATGTTTAAAAGCTTACAAACCTGTTCCATTGTTGATGACATAAATTCAGCACCTCGATCAGTTGCTAATGTTTTTGGTAGTCCAAATCTAAGAATAAAGTTGTCAACTAAAGCTTTACTTACAGTTACAGTGTCCTTAGTTCTAAGTGGATATGCTTCCACGAATTTACTTAGCTCGCACTGGAGACTCAGTATGTATACATTACCTTCATAATCTTGTGGCAATGGGCCTATAATATCTAAAAAGATTTTTTCAAAGGCATAAGATGCTGTAGTGGTTATACACATGGGTTCCTTAATAGGCTTACCATGCTTCATCTTTTGACATTTCTCACATTTTGATACAAAATCCTTGACATCCGTTTCAAGACCTGGCCAGTAAAATTGTCTTTTAACGTTATTTATCATTCTGCGCACACCAGCATGTCCACTGGTTGGCAGTAAATGAAAGTCATGTAAAATAAATTTAATATTTTCATCATTAGTAATTCTCTTGACACCTCTTAATACATGAAATCGTGGTCCGGACCAAGTTTTCATTGATTCAATTTCTTGACTTAAGTCTTTAAGAAAGCTAGCATTATTTATATCTTTTATTATGCATATCTCGTTTATATTTAATTTCTTACAAAATTTACTCAATATCGACACAAATTCGGCTCGCGTAAAATGTGAATGATAATCGAGATTTATGAATAAATTCTTTCTCTTTTCTTCATATGCAAAACATTTTTCCGTTAAGGATATCCTATTATTTTTATTTAATTTATTTAAATCTTCACCTTTTATTAAAATCATTTCTACAGAATTATTTGGTTTCTTTAATATTTCCGCAACCCTTGGCTGATCAGACCTTGCGTCTGCGGATCTATTAAACAAATCTGTATTACTTGCATCATTCATATCATTCATCCTCTTCTTTTGAGCTCTTGTTAATATAGTCACTACATCATTGTTCATACTCTTCAGTTCATCCGATGTTATCACAATCCTAGATAATGCATCCGCGGCGACATTTGTTTTTCCTTTTACATACACTATTTCATAGTCGTATTCCTCTAGAGTTAATCTAAATTTTAATAAGCGACTTGAAGGATCTTTCATCCCAAATAAATATATTAAAGGTTTATGGTCTGTTTCTATGACGAAATGTCTACCGTACAAGTATGGTCTAAAATACTTGACTGACCATACAATGGCTAACAATTCCTTTTGAATTGTTGGGTAATTTCTCTCGGCTTTGTTTAATGGACGACTTGCATACGCAACAGGTTTCATATTTTTATTACATAAAACAGAACCAATAGCTATTCCTGAAGCATCAGTTTTTAATACAAATTTGCTTTTATCTGTGAAATCTGGGTATTGTAAAATAGGTGGATTAGTCATTGAATGTTTTAAGTTTTCGAAAGATTTTTGGCAACTTTCTGACCAAATAAAAGGTTCATTTCTTCTGCACAATTTGTTTAATGGCACTGTAATATCAGCAAATGAAGGTATAAATTTTCTATAATAATTGCAAAAGGCTACAAAACGTTTAACCTCGTCTGAATTTTTGGGTATTGTATAATTTTTTAAGACTTTAATTTTTTCTGGATCTGGCAAGACACCTTGCGCAGAAACAACATGCCCTAGATATAATAGTTCTTTCTTCAAAAATTGACATTTGTCGGGATTTAATTTTAAATTTACCTTCCTCAGTCTTTCAAATATGTCCATTAGATTACGATTATGGGACTCTAAATTACGACCAAAAATAATTAAATCGTCTAAATAAACGAAACATTTGTCAAAAGTTAAACCAGCCATTGCTACCGTCATTACTCTACTGAAAGCACTTGGCGAAATCGTTAATCCCATTGGCAGACGTTTCATCTGAAACTGACCTGAATTAGTACAAAATGCTGTGCATTTTCTGCTTTCTGGATTTAATGGAACTTGATAGTAACCAGAATGTAAATCTAGATGGCTGAATAAAATAGCTCCTGAAAGAGAATCTAAGATTTCACTAATATTTGGTAGAGGAAACCTATCATGCTGAATTTTCTCGTTTAGTTTTCGATAATCAACTACCAAACGCCACTTCCTTTCATTATTGTCGTCACTTTTCTTGGGTACTAATAGAACTGGACTAGACCATTCGCTATGTGTTTCTTCTATAATATCATTGTTTATCATAGTTTCAATTTGTTTATTTAATTCTTGTTTTAATTTTTGTGGTAGTCTATAAGGTTTAGTATAAATAGGAGTAGTATTAGGTTTTAGCGTTATTGTTTGTTCATAAATATTTGTTACCGATAGCTTATCGCTAGGTAAGTGAAAAATATCGGAATATTTTTTGCAAATGTCTTCAATAGACGTTTTCTCTTCGGAATTAAGATGTTGTAGTTTCAAAAGTCTTTTTAAAGTCTGAGCTCTACTTGCATCAGCATTGTGTTTATCGAATGTATAGCATTCATATACTGATAACGGTTGCACAACTGGATTAAAGACAGGAACACGAATATGCTTTTCACTTACATTTAAAATTTTTAAAGGTATTTTACTTTTATTTTCTCTAACAATTGCCCCAGCTATAAACAAATCTTTCCCTAATTCACTTGCACAAACCACACAATCTTCTTTTAAACTTGAATTTAAATTTACATAGTGAAGAGATTCGCTTCGCGCTGGAATAGTCAAAATTTCTGAATTGCATTCCGTTATATCCAATATTTTAGTGCTAATTTCCTGTTCATTTATATTTAAAGTCAAAACATTTGTCTCTAAATTAATATTTGACGAGTATTTACTTAAAAAGTCTAACCCGATAATTCCATCGGCCTTGATAGGTAAGTTATTAAACACGTGAAACTTATGTAGAAATACTTCTCCCGTCGGTGATGACAATGCAAGAGAAACTTGACCAAGTGAACGAATTTGTCCAGCTATGCCGTTAACTAAAATATCTTTTCCAAAAATTGGTATATCTGGCGGTAAGCATTCTTTCCGTACAACTGACAAAGAAGCTCCCGTATCCAACAGCCAATAATATTGATTATTATCTAAATTAAATGTAACTAATTTTGTTTGTCCATTAAAAGCTAATATTTCTGGGTTGGGCACGAAAAAACTTATCAGTCTGGTCTACCCCTGGGGTTGTCTGGTCTTGGGCGCTATTATCACGCGTCTCAGTTGCTTGAGCTGAATAAATCTGACGCGAATTTCCCCGATTGTTTGACTGATAATTGTTATTTCTAAACTTTCCGCCTCTAGAGTAACCTGAATTGTGGTAACCACGTGAACGGTTACCCCGGTTGCTAAAATGATTTCCACTTACGTACCTATTTGATGACTGACCTCGTCCTTGTGCTCCTCGTCCTCGATGTCCTTGATTCCTATGACCATTAAAATAATTATTATACATACCTCTCTTTCCTCTTTGGTGGGAAGAGGACTTACCAGAACAATACATGACATTGCCGTTGCTTGTACTCGCACTCGGCGACAGGGAACACTCCTCGTCCTTAGCTGCCTGGATAGCGTCCTTCAGTAGGGTATAATTACGAGCTGCAACTATAGTGCTAAGTTTTGAATTTTTCAATCCCTCTGAAAATTTCCTGATCGCTAATTTTTCATTTAATGGCTTCAGAATATCATATTTATTACAATCGCCATCTGCTTGAGTAATTGTCAAGTCCGTGAATAGTTTTTCGATTTCAGAAGCATATTCATCAATCGAACGGTGACCTTGTGAAATATTTTGTAGTCGCGATTGTATTGCCGTAAATGACTTTCTCGTTAAAAGATGCGTGCGCATGTCCTTGACAAGTTCTAAAACAGATGTATATTTTGAAGCCATTCGTAACTTCGCGTTTTCCGAAAGTCTACTTTTCAAAATAAATTTTATTAATAATTCCATATCCGTTCCGTTAATCATATCTGAATACATCTCAATACCGTCTATTAATCGTTTCGTCACATTTTCCGTATCGTCCATAACAGGCAACAAATTACAAGCAGTTTTCAAATCGAAATCCATTTTGACAGACTCGGTTTTAGGAAAAGTACACAAAGTTTTAATATTTTCATAAAGTTTTCTTATATTTTGTAAAATTTCTGTCGCAGACGCAATAATCTGCGGGTCCTCCATAGACTTTAAAAGTAAAAATAATTCTTTGCATTTATCAAGAATATTTGTAGCTTCATTTAATTTAATTTCAATAGTTTTACCTAAATATCTAGACTTTCCCTTTTTTACTAAATATTTTCTTATATTCTCTAATATTACATAATTGTCAATTAATGTATCAATCATAATCTAAAACCAAGTAAGTATAATATTTCATTACATTCTAAGTTAATTATTCTATAATCGTGCACTTTAGCTCACGTAACTCGATACTTAGTCGCAAAATTGAAACGTTCGGCATTCTTTCGCCGCGCTACTAGTAACTTAACACTTTTGTTTTGACATCTTTACATAGAATTATAAAATACTGGAATGTCTTAATAACTTTTTTTTTTATTTTTAGTTTTTTGTGTTACTTATTTTTAAGGATATTTTTTGTCTTTATTCACTAATATTTTAGCACTCGCGAGAGATTTAACCGCACACACGACACACACTTTTAACATAGTTTATGCTGGTTACTCACGGTTCCTTAGGCTGAAGTTTCGGCGTTATTGTGTCCTCGGATAGAAGCCCGGATACGTTGCATGGCATTAAGACCAATCTCCTCCTGGATCCACTGACGATGGCATCTTCTGTATAGCCGCACCATAAAGTAGGCAATGGTCATGGTGAATACTGCCAGCAGTGCAAACATAACAATATTCATTTGCTCCATGTGCTGACCAATGCCCTTCAAAGTGGCCTCGTTGCTACCCGCAGCGCTTTGGGTGATGAATACCTCATCTTTTTCGACCGTTGAGCGGCACATCTTCTATGGTCAGTCCAATGATTCCGGTAAAGTATAGTTTGGTAAGGTTATACTCTAAACTTGCGATTCACACTGCCGAAACCCAAAGACAGCCCTAGGCAGGGTCGCCATGAGATGTTTAGGGTCGTTAGGATATTTTAAAGAACAACTCAGATCGGCTGCCAAAAGTATATTGTCTATATTTAATATGAATACAAGTAAAAGAACATAAAACGCTAATCAAGCATTAACTTGATACATAATTATAACGGAGCATACATACACGATAGTGTAAAGGAGGGCTATACACTTCAACCTAACAAGCTTATTGTATTTTATTTTCTAAACTCGTTGCTAAATTCCGGGCTGACTCAATTAAGATTGCTATCGAAACGCTAAGAAAAAATAGAATTAACATCATAGGGGCAATTCTTGTAATTTTAAGAACGTTCACAGTCTCGATCTGTCAAAAATACTTCAAATTTCCCTACATTTTGACATTTTTTTGCCGCCGAGATGAGTCTGCGACTAGATTTTGACCGTTTTAAAGTACGAGAATTGCCCTTCTGATTATAAGCATCAGCATAATCAGCCTATAATGTTCCCACTGCTGGGACACGGGCCTTCTGTCTTTGAGAGGGAGTGAGCTGTAATCTATCACGTGGGCCCAGTGTGGGTTGGTAGATGTAACACGTCTTCGAATTTTTGGTTCTAAGACATGCCAGTTTCCTCACGATGTTTCCCTTCACCGTTTTGAGAGCAGTGGTGATAAAATTATTCACACTAAGTAAAGCGCCTGTCTGGGTTCGAACCTACGACCTACAACTCTTAATTCGGGCCGTTACCACTGGGTCACCACCAGTGGCGTGCATTGCTTAAAGGCATATAAGCAGTGCCTACCTCGATAAATCACCACAAGCCTTTCAATTACATTTTAGTGTGTGTGCCCTACAATTAAGAAACTCACTAAAAATTATCATACCTAACAAAATAACAAAATCTTCATACTGCGCGGCAGCAGGCAGTCGCCAGACGGCCTACTCGGTAAACCAATTAATTTTTACTTAAAAAAAAAAAACGCCAACGCGTTACTTAAACCGTCTTATGACAAAACGAAACCTAACTTTAGTTCTAGCCTAAACTATTGAGCAAGTACTTGTATTTCGAACTTTATTTCGATTTAGGCAAAGTTCTTAATACTAAATGACAACTTAGCACCGAACTAAGCTGTCATTTTTATATAAAGAACTCAATTTGTATGACAGTTGGGTTCTTAATTCAATAACTGGGTCAGTGGTTTAAACCTGAACGAAAGAAACACCTTGTTTTGTAATAAAGGGGAAAGTGTCTACCTGTTCTGAAAACCAATGCACGCCACTGGTCACCACAGCTCCCGCACGTTCTCTTCGCAATTTTACTAAGCAACGTTGACAGTTAAAGTCGACGTCGGCGTCGCCTTAACTGCGCTAATTTAACATCACGACTTGACCGCTATAGCTCGGAACTAACAAAACATTGTGACATTTAACTCAACTCATTATGTTCTGGGATTCCTTACCAAAGATATTACTTAACTATCGTATGCCCGTGACTTCGTCCACGTGAGTAATTTCTTGCTTTAACCTAAATTAAAACAAGAAATTTCATCGTTTCAGTTTAGATTAGTATGATATACTTTATGTATGTATTTATTGTATAATGTAAAGATGGTACTTACACCATGAACTACCTAAATTTGAATCCCGACATATTCGCCAAAATTGTTAACAAATATGAGTTTATGGAAAAATAACTTTAATTCCTACATAATAAAGTTCAGTTTACGCTACAACTTCAAATATTTTTATAACTTTTTCAATAATGCTAGTCACTCTGAAAACAACTTATCTTTAAATACCTTAAATAAAATGATATTTGTTTAAGTTGAAATAATGTCACTTTGAAACATAAATAAAATTTGAACATACAGTACCTATTTGTCTTCCCTTCCCCTTTTTAATCCATCCACAGGTTGTGTTTAAAAGATCGCTCTTAGCGATAAAACCGCCCATTGTGTCACCCTTTGTAAAATTTCTATATTTACGTCTGTAATTTATATTTCTTTCATTTTTTTTCTTTTTTTAAAAGACGTTGCCCCACACTAGGAATTTCTCCTGTGTCGTGGGTCCGTGCGTTTACAGACATATAAACTCACATACACAAACAGCCAGACCCGGAACAACTAATTGTAGGTCATACAAATATTTGTTCCGTGCGGGAATCCAACCCGCGACACGCAGCGCAGCAGTCAATCGCTTAACCACTGCGCCAACCGTGCCGTCGTGCTGTATTAATAAGGCGTATTCTAATCTATTCAACATATCCTATAGCTCGAAAGCGGCATGTAGTAGAACCAAAAAATTCGAATACGTGTGATATCAACGGTAGATTACGGCCCACTCCCCCTCACAGAGAGGAGGCCTGTGTCCCAGAAGATTTTTATATTGCTGATTATGATATTATATCCTATTAGATGTGCCTCTTTACTTCGTTTATGTTAAGCGTTCTTTACTTGACCCATAAGTGTTGTAGCGTGATTTTAAATAGCTTATTTAGCTTAGTTCCTCAATTGGCGTACCAAATGCAAAAGCTTTAGCTTGAGTACGTATAGCTTTTATTATATTTGTTGGTATATTCGCGTGGCTTGCTGACATAATGGCAAATAAATGAATTTCATTTTCTGTGTCTTGTAATGTTAATTACTTAACATACCTATTATTGTAAACAATCAAGTTTTTTCTAACTGAACAGACGGCAGTATTTCAGAATACACCACTTTCAAAGAACAGAATCGCGTTTTTATATCGTATAAGCGGCCGCGTTTTTATGTGTGGGCTGTTACTGTGTGGTCTCAAACAGGCCGCGTTTTAAAATGCGTGTCCCACACATGCGGATTACCGAAAATTAGAAAAAAAAAACTTTCTTATTTTATTATTGAGTCGTGTCGAGAATCAGTAGCATTAGTTACCTTCTAGAATTTGACAAGGATGCAAAACGACACCTTGTGGAATGTGTGAGGAATAAAATATTATTCCTCACACATTCTAAAAGGTGTCGTATGAAAGAAAGTAATAAGAACTTAGGCCTAATTGTAAATTGCTTCAAAGTAGACGCCGCACAATTTCAGAGACCGAACAAAAACGTCACCTTTTGGAGTATTTCAGTCCAACGCTCCGCGACTCCACGTCGGATCAGACGAAGATATTTGATAGTAGGTATAATTATACAGTTCGTCGGTAGGTGTCGTAGGAATGCCCTGTGACGTCACAGACAGTCTGCGTACTATGTTGTGGACGCGCGCCAAAAGACTTCTAGGGCTGTCCGTTTTGATAGTGAAGAAAAAATAATTGTCAAAAGCGGATTTGGTGAAAGTTATTCGTGGTCATACATTAGTCTTCCTTTTCCTATTATAATATTGTAAATGCGAAAGTTTGTATGGATGGATAGATGCATGTTTGTTACTCTTTGACCTACCAATCTGAACTGAACTGACCAATCTCAACGGAGATTAGCCATCAGGTACGCAGGAGATACTCGTAATATAGTGCACAAGTGTGTGCGCATTGTGCGCAAACACAGGCACTTTAGAATATATACAAGTTAGAGACGAAAATGAGACAATTTTTTTTTTTTTTATATGTCGCCGCATCATGCTGAGGTAGGAGCCTTTTGGCTTTGTACGCGGTGTCCTGCGTGAGCGACGAATACGACCGATGCTACACGCGATAAGTGTCCTACGTGATTTTGGTCATTACTTCTCAAATCATAGAGAAGTGCAGTACAATTTTGCTCGAAAGTTGAAGTGACGCGTCTGGTCGCCCTCAAAACAAGTACGCGTTGCGTCGCGTCTCGCCGCAGACTGTCATGTAGGCCGCAAGTAGGGTACGCCGTTGAGTTGATCGTGTTCGTCGCGTTCGCAGCGTCACGTCGCGTCGTATTCGTCGCTCACGCAGGACACCGCGTAATACTTTCAGTTTCATTTTTATTTTTGTTACTTTTTAACATGATTTTTATTTTTGATTGTGTTTAGTTTGTGAGAGTCGCAATTAATACTTTTTTTTCCTTTTTCTTACATTAAATTTCGTATAACTAATGCCGCACCCAGTCTGCTTAAATAATAAAAAAAAAATAACCAAATATTATATCCAATAGTTTACTCACGACTCATCTACACACTATTATAATTTAGTTCATTTGAAAAAATAACTTTTGATAAGTAATTTCAATGCTTTTTTTAATTTATTTGATAGTTCTTAAATTTTCACAGGATTATTAATTTAGTAACATTACAATGTTATTATATTATTTAATATCTTAATTGAGTTTCATTACAATTTTATTATTTTATTTTATCCTACTAATATTATAAATCCGAAAGTTTGTATGTATGGATGTATGGATGTTTGTTACTCTTTCACGCAAAAACTACTGAACAGATTTTGACGAAATTTAGCACACAGATAGTTTATAACCAGGATTAACATATAGGATACTTTTTATCCCGACATTCCCACGGGATCGAAACTTATGCGGGTGAAACCGCGGGGCGCAGCTAGTTAGTTATAATATTATTCTGTAGGCAACCCTACACTACAAATGCGTAAGCTGCGCAGACGCAGAACAAAACGTCTCCATTACTTCGTCGTTTTATCTCCAACTAATTATCCGTACCCAATGCTAAACACTAAGACAATGCTAAATATTTAGTTTTATTTAGTCGCTTTTAGTCTATTTCGTTTTACATAACGTCTAGACTGAGAGTGACGGGCTAAAATTAGTCGCTCATCTGGACGCATTCCCTAGCCCAGTTTTAGACCACCCTGTGGAGCTTTTAGTGATTTAGCCGCCTTCAAAAGGGAGGAGGTTACCAATTCGTATTGTGTTTATTTTTATGTACAGTCACGAGCAAAAGTATGTATACACTCAGCTTTATTCAAAAGCGATTTACTCCTTTATTTTTTAATGAAATTTTATGTTGTTACGAACATAGCATTTTCGAACCCATAAGTTTATGTAATGTGTCGTATTTCAAGGTTGCATTCGTTAATTCACGAAAAAATCGCAATTGAAAGTTGGCAAGTGTTGACGTATTGGTGCTCGCGACTGTTTGGGTGGGTTATATTATTACCTTTACTTAGATTTTTGTTTGTATAGATCAACCATCATCATCTTCTGCCTAGCCGTTGGGGTCGGCTTCCAGTCTGACCGGATGCAGCTGAATACCAGTATTTTAGGTGCCTATCTGACCTTCCCAACCCAGTTAGTGAGTAACACAACACCCCTTGGGATGACTGATTGTTACTTCTGACGACCCGTAACGACTGTCAAAGACCCAACAAGGACGGCTGAGACCAACGGTGTAACATGCATGTACTGAAAAATATATACGTAATGAAATCTTACACCTGAACTCATGAACAGCCGATCGATTCTGTAAAAATCTCACCGTGAAAAGTTAGGTGAAGTGAGCTTAGAGTGCGCTGCCGGTCGATTCTGTAAAAATCTCACCGTGAAAAGTTAGGTGAAGTGAGCTTAGAGTGAGCTGTCAATAGTGTCAATCCCTAGCATTAGTTGGAATGACAGCTCACTTTACCTCAGTTTTCACGGTGATATGGTTACAGAATCGCACAGCTGTCAATAGTGTCAATCCCTAGCATTAGTTGGAATGACAGCTCACTCCACGCTCACTTCACCTACATTTTCACGGTGAAATGGTTACAAAATCGCACTGCAGATTCAGATGTTCCTTTGCAGAGAACTCATTAATACCTAACAAGCCAAAAAAAATATTGATAAGAACCTTTTTGATTAAACCAGAAGGTAATTTAAAACGTTCAAAAGCTAGTCGCAATCAAGTTTTTGAGATTTGTTTGTCCCTATGATGACCAGGGACAAACAAATTTTAAAAACTTGTCAAAATGTAGGGAAACTAGAAGTATTTTTTGACAGATTGAGACTGCGATACGACTGTGAACATTCTTAAAATTACGAGAATTGCCCCTCAGTTTTCAAGCATACCGCATTGAAATTGGTGCATTTCCTTGCGAACCACGCCACAGACAAACGCAAACGACAAACGAACAGACGGACAAAGAAGATTATAATTCTGGAATGTTATTAAGGGGTTACTCCATTTATCTATCCCAGAAAATCCACCCTGAGGTGTATACGCGAAAACGTGTGACCAAGAATGCACCCTAAGCTTAAAAAAATCCGTTTAACCAACTATGCTTAGGCTGGAACCGGGCATTTTTTAGGGTAATTTTTTGAGGTGGATAAACGGAATAACCGTTTCAAAATAGCGGATTAATAAAAAGGGTATTCGTCCTGTATCCTAGGCGGGATTCGTTTGGGAGTCTGGCCTGAGCTCGTGTCAAACATCATCCTCCTGCTGCCCCTTATCCAGATTTATTTGTGGTCGGCACAGCAAGTCTTTGTCTTCCATACATGTATGTATAGACGCCTGCAGGTCAAGCTACCCAAAACTGTAAATTTTTTCCCAATCTACCTTGAACCTTAATGCTTTAGCGATAAACTTGAAAATCTGTTAAAGAAATTTGACAGATCGTAGAGAGCAGAGACATCGGCGCCAGCCTGTCCCCATGAATTCAGTACATGATTCTGAGCATGCGTAGAAATTTTCCGCCGGTCATTAAAAAAAATTGCTTCATAAAATTTATTCTTCCATACATTTTGACCGCGTAGGTCACTTTTGTATGACACAGCTGATTTTTTTTTTGTTGATAACCGACGAAAAATTTCTACGCTGTACCCGTCCATTAGGGACAGGGTACAGCGTAGAAATTTTTCGTAACCGTAAACCGTTTTTTGACAGCTGTCTTAGAACGTACATATTCCAGATTACGTAAAAGTTAACTTTAAAATGCGTAATAAAATAAATATATTAACTGCCTTATCTTATCTAAGGCTTCATACAGACATTACCGCAAGTGTATCAATCAATGTATTGTGTGTTGCTGCAATCACTAGTTCCATCTGTCAAAAAACGGTTTACCTAATGGACAGGAAGTATAGGTGTCTTGTGCTGAATTCATGGTTTCAGTTTGCGCGTCGATGTCGTTGCCACCCTGAATTTGGGCGTCATCTCAGAGATTTTGTCGAAACAAGCCCTGTGCCCGATCGGGCTTTCCTCCGTTTAAAAGGATGACACTCCATACAAACTATATCCACTAAACCCATTTAGCCCTCCGAAAATTATTTCTTTATGCTTACCTTTGTTAAAAGCTTTTCAAGCTTTTAGACCGAGTGGTTTAGGCTGTGCATTGTCCGTCAATGAATTTTCCGTGTCGTCAAATTTAAGTGAATTCTTAATAAATATACTATGAAACACTAGTCCTAAAATTCAGTACTGCCAGAATCTGACTTTTGCGTTTGTTATAATAAATAAAATTATAGAATGTGGATAAAAATGCAAGTATATTTCGTTTTTATTAAATCTAGATTTTCTAATTTGATGTATAAATCCATTACAGCTATTGACCTAATATTTTTCAGATACAGTATAGACAAAAATAATGTGATTTCGTAAATATTTCTAGTGCTAGATACTTGAAGAGCTTACTTTGTGTACCAAGTCACATTGTTCCTTTTCATTTACAAGATGAGTGTCAGTACTGCTCCTACATGGCCGCTGACGAACCCTTTCAAGTTCTTCATCGTTGTAAAGTGCCTCGAATGGGTTTGAATCATTCCTACCTTGTGGCATAGGTGATGTCGTGGCGTCCGCAAAACATTTGGGCGTTCCAAATGTAGGATACCAAATATTGCTTGAACTAGGCGAAAATGATTCTGCATTTCTAATTTGTTCAACTAAAGCAGCAACAGCTGCCTTGCATTCAGCTAAGACAGCACATGATGTTGGTTCTGGCGTAATTTTGAACGAAACATATTGGGAGCCACAAGAATTCATGCCTTGTGTCTCTACCTCAGATTCTTTAGTCCCTAGACACGTTAAGCATTCTGGATTTTGCTGAAACGTAGCTTGCCCGACCTTGTTTGATGATGCCGATGTGTGAGAAGATGCACGTAGACACGTGCACGACGACAAGCTCGAGACTGAAGCGGTTCTTCTAATATGACAATCCATCGAATTAACTGATGGTAAAATCATCTTTCTTAGTGCATTAAGTCTGCTACCTCTAACAACTATAACACTATCAATGCTAGCTTCTATTGTCCTTGATGATGTTCTTGTGCAATCTAACTGCCCAGCTTTTGCACGCTTTAAAGAATTGCTTGTGGTACTTGGAGAAGGGCTTGCAAACAAACATTTGGATTGGGTACTGACATTTCTACCCATCCGAATGGTGCCGCAATTCGGAATGCAGTAAGTACTTTTATCTCCTGAATGCTTTTCTGCAGGCTTTTCTTTTTTTGATGAATATGACATATTTATCAAAAGTCTTTTGGGAGAACCGACGCATGAAGACTGCTCATTACTCGGAAAGGGATAACTTTCTGCAGTCATGTAAGACACAGATGTGCTGAGATAATATGACGATCCACAGGTACAAGTATTACTAGACTGACGGGTTGCAGAGGCGTTAGAGGACACAGTATCAGGGCACCCACAAGGTTTAAGGGTTACACTAGGCACTGAGGTCACACTGGGTGATTCACTAGCTTTTGCGGCCCCACATGGCATCGAGGTGTCACTAGGCTTTGGGGTCCCACAGGGCTTAGAGGTTCCACTAAGTTTTGAGGCCCCACAGGTCTTAGAGGTCACACTAGGCTTTGGAGTCCCACAGGGTTTAGCGGTTTCAATGGGCGTTGAGGCCCCACAGATCTTACATGGCTTAGAGGTCTCACTTGGCTTTGGGGCCCCACAGGGCTTAGAGGTTTCACTAGGCTTTGGGGTTCCACAGGGCTTAGCGGTTTCACTGGGCGTTGAGGCCCCACAGATCTTACATGGCTTAGAGGTCTCACTTGGCTTTGGGGCCCCACAGGGCTTAGAGGTTTCACTAGGCTTTGGGGTTCCACAGGGCTTAGCGGTTTCACTGGGCGTTGAAGCCCCACAGATCTTACAGGGCTTAGAGGTCTCACTTGGCTTTGGACAGGGCTTGGAGGTTTCACCAGGCTTTGGGATCCCACAGGGCTTAGCGGTTTCACTGGGCGTTGAGGCCCCACAGATCTTACAGGGCTTAGAGGTCTCATTTGGCTTTGGGGCCCCACAGGGCTTAGAGGTTTCACTAGACTTTGCGCATCCGCAGGGCTTAGGGGTCTCACTAGACTTTGTGCAGTCACAGGGCTTAGGGGTCTCACTAGGCTTTGGAGTCCCACAGGGTTTCGACGTGTCACTAGGCTTCGGGGTCCCGCAGGGGTTAGAGGTCTCACTAGGCTTTGAAGCAACACAGGGCTTAGAGGTCTCGCTTGGCTTTGGGGCCCCACAGGGCTTAGAGGTTTCACTAGACTTCTTTGGAGTCCCACAGGGTTTCGACGTGTCACTACGCTTCGGGGTCCCGCAGGGGTTAGAGGTCTCACTAGGCTTTGAAGCAACACAGGGCTTAGAGGTCTCGCTTGGCTTTGGGGCCCCACAGGGCTTAGTGGTTTCACTGGGCGTTGAAGCCCCACTGGGCTTAGAGGTCTCAGTAGGCTTTGAGGTCCCACAGGGCTTAGCGGTTTCACTGAGCGTTGAGGCCCCACAGGGCTTAGAGGTATCACTTGGCTTTGGGGCCATACAGGGCTTAGAGGTTTCACTAGGCTTTGAGGCCCCACTGGGCTTAGAGGTCTCAGTAGGCTTTGGGGTCCCACAGGGCTTAGTGGTTTCACTGGGCGTTGAGGCCCCACAGATATTAATGGGCTTAGAGATCTCACTTGGCTTTGGGGCCCCACAGGGCTTAGCGGTTTCACTAGACTTTGCGCATCCACAGGGCTTAGGGGTCTCACTAGACTTTGTGCACACACAGGGCTTAGGGGTCTCACTAGGCTTTGGTGTCCCACAGGGTTTCGACGTGTCACTAGGCTTCGGGGTCCCACAGGGCTTAGATGTCTCACTAGGCTTTGAAACCCCACAGGGCTTAGAGGTCTCACTAGGTTTTGGGGTCCCACAGGGGACAGCGGTTTCACTGGGCGTTGAGGCCGCACAGATCCCACAAGGCTTAGAGGTCTCACTAAGCTTTGGGGCTCCACAGGGCTTAAAGATCTCACTAGACTTTGTGCACCCACAGGGCTTAGGGGTCTCACTAGGCTTTGGAGTCCCACAGGGTTTCGACGTGTCACTAGGCTTCGGGGTCCCACAGGGCTTAGAGGTCTCACTTAGCTTTGGGGCTCCACAGGGCTTAGCGGTTTCACTGGGCATTGAGGCCCCACAGATCTTACTGGGCTTAGAGGTCTCACTTGGATTTGGGATCCCACAGGGCTTAGAGGTCTCAGTAAGCTTTGGGGTCCCACATGGCTTAAAGACCTCAATAGACTTTACGCACCCACAGGGCTTAAAGGTGTCACTAGGCTTCGGGTTCCCACAAGACATTGAGGTGTCACTAGGCTTTGGGGTCCCACAGGGCTTAGAGGTCTCAGTTAGCTTTGGGACTCCACAGGGCTTATCGGTTTTACTGGGCGTTGAGGCCCCACAGATCTCACAGGGCTTAGGGATCTCACTTGGCTTTGGGATCCCACAGGGCTTAGAGGTCTCACTAAGCTTTGGGGTCCCACAGGGCTTAAAGATCTCACTAGACTTTACGCACCCACAGGGCTTAACTAGGGTCTCACTAGGCTTCGGGGTCCCATATGGCTTGAAGGTTTTCATAGGTTTTGAGGCCATTTGGGTACAACATGTTTCACTGGGTGCAAAGCTCATAATGGAGCTAAATAATCCTTTGATAACATTGGTGACGTTATTGGTACAGGTAGAAGTAGGAGATCGGGGCTCATTGGTTTCAGAGGTACAACTGGGCGATCGAGTTCCACCGCGTTTGCCCCTACCGCCCCCATCACCTCTTTTGCCACGACTGGATTGACCTCCACTACCACATGGGCACACGGCTCCGCCATCTTTCTCAGGACGAGGCTTTCGTGTTTCAGTTTGTATTGTAATTATTTGTTTTTCCTCGCTTATGCTTCCATCTGGATTCCTCGTTCTCGTCACCTTGATTTTTTCTTCAAACCTCTTCTCAAATTCGCCTAATGTCGTTTTCTTAAATGGTTCTAATTCAAAAACATCTGGCTGTACTTCCGATCGTGCTGACGACTTACTGCATATTGATGCTTTTTCCAATGGCTTACTGCTTATTGACGCTTTTTCCGATGATTTACCGCATATGCATATTGACGCTTTTTCCGATGGCTTACTGCTTATTGACGCTTTTTCCGATGGCTTACTGCATATTGACGCTTTTTCCGATGGCTTACTGCTTATTGACGCTTTTTCCGATGGCTTACTGCATATTGACGCTTTTTCCGATGGCTTACTGCATATTGACGCTTTTTCCGATGGCTTACTGCATATTGACGCTTTTTCCGATGGCTTACTGCATATTGACGCTTTTTCCGATGGCTTACTGCATATTGACGCTTTTTCCGATGGCTTACTGCATATTGACGCTTTTTCCGATGGCTTACTGCATATTGACGCTTTTTCCGACGGTTTACTGCTTATTGACGCTTTTTTCGATGGCGCACTGCATATTGACGCTTTTTCCGATGGCTTACTGCGTATTGACGCTTTTTCCGATGGCGCACTGCATATTGACGCTTTTTCCGATGGCTTACTGCATATTGACGCTTTTTCCGATGGCTTACTGCATATTGACGATATTTCCGATGGCTTACTGCATATTGATGGTTCTTTGATGGATACTGAGGGATCACGGGAGACCAAAATCGGTGGTGCAGAACGCACTTTAGAACCACCACACGGTGATGGAGCGAACGATAAGTCCTTGATTTTACCCTTGACTTCATCACAACACTTGATAAAACTTTCTATTCTTGGAGTTTGTTTCGCAGCCTCCAATTCCTTCGCTATTTGTAAGATTTCATTTAAGTGTTTCATGAGATGTTCCAAACGTTCCTGAGTCGCAGTTGGTGAAGCTTTTGTGGCACAGGCACATGGGTCCACTTTAGGTGGTGGCGGTACTTTTGTGGCACATGGGTCGACTTTAGGTGATGGCGGTACTTTTGTGGCACAACTACATGGTGCGACTTCAGGTGGTGGTGGCGTACATGGTGCGACTTTAGGTGGTGGCGGAATAGATGGTGCGACTTTAGGTGGTGGCGGGATAGATGGTGCGACTTCAGGTGGTGGTGGCGTACATGGTACGACTTTAGGTGGCGGTGGTACAACTTTTTCTTCTTTAGGTGCTAGTGCCATACAACATGGGTCGACTTTAGGTGCGGGTGTCATACAACATGGGTCGACTGGTTCCTGTTCCTTTTCTGTGCACAAGCTACATATAGGTTCTTCTTCAACCTTTCCTTTTGTTTTTACGTTTTTATACTTCAATTGTTTGAATCGTTTTAATCTGAATGACTCTTCTCTCTCTTGTTCATCCAGCTCAGAGAGAATGTATCTCATAGTAATAATAATCCTTGGTATAACGCACCTCGTTAGTACATTCTGTTTCCTGCGAATTTCATAAAAACCTTTTGTTGATATTCTGCATTCTTTTATAAATCCGCTGAACTCACCCTTCATTGCTCATTTAAATTTCGTTTATCGTTTATTCAATGTAATACTGATATTTTAAAATTGATATTTAAAAAAAAAACTTGTACAGTTCTTTTCATGTCAGCAATTGGCTTTTCATTTTTTTTAATACCATTGAGATACGCCAATCGTATTAAGTGAAATGGTGCAAATATACATTGATTTTACGTGTCATAAATATTACATCGCTTTGCTGTGTTTCATTTCTACCAGGTAAAGAATATCTCTGTTAGACCAGACAGGTTATTTTTTGTTTTAATAAAGATCTTTTTCTAAACCTCAACTAATTTTTTTCTTAAAATCGAGCTCACTCTATCCTAAAAGGAAATAGGGACTATTAAAGTAACTATAATGGTCCCTATGTCCTCTCAGTATTTTTTTGTTACTTTGTATTTAACTATGTCATATCTTTCTGTTGAATTGTATATTTGTAATATCCCATTTTATTATTTTTTCCAATGTCAGATATCTTTTATCCGTGGAAAAAAACTGATATCTCCAAGTTTTTGTAAAAAATCAGCCCTAATTAATATTAAGTAGGATACAAAATTTCAGAGTTGATCCCATAGTGAACTAGTTCATCCCATAGATATTTTAGGTCACTTGCGAGTACTGTCTTCAAATATTGTTAGCTATTATTTTTAGACGTCATAAGTGTCAAAATGTTTTTTTATTTAAGTATTTCTAGTCAGGTTTCCTCCCAGGTGATTTTTCCTTACTTCCTTCCCGACACCCCAGGGAAAAAGAGATTAGGATTCTCCGAAAAGTAGGAAAAAATAATAATAATATAGTAGTAAATACTATATAATACTTTATAGACATTTTATTATTGTATTATGGTGTAAATAAAGACTTTAGATTTATACATATATTCCTACTAAACCGTGTCATTTATATCATGTTACTAGCTGACCCGACAAACGTTGTTTTGCCATATAAATTATTTCTAGCTGCCCGGCGCTACTTCGTTCGCGTGGTGTCCTACCCCCTACCCTACCCAACTCCTACACTACTCCTACCCTACTCCTACCCTACTCCTTCCCTAATCCTACCCTACTCCTACCCTACTCCTACCATACTCCTACCCTACTCCTACCCTACTCCTACCCTACTCCTACCCTACTCCTACCCTACTCCTACCCTACTACTACCCTACTCCTACCCTACTCCTACCCTACTCCTACCCTACTCCTACCCTACTCCTACCCTACTCCTACACTACTCCTACCCTACTCCTACTCTACTCCTACACTACTCCTACCCAACTCCTAGGGTGGACATACCTTATCACTTACGGGTTTGAAAAAAAAAAAAAATAAAAAAAAAAATAGATGTTGGCCGATTCTCAGACTTACTGAATATGCATAAAAAATTTCATAAGAATCGGTCAAGCCGTTTCGGAGGAGTATGCAGACTAACATTGTGACACGAGAATTTTATATATAAGACGAGAATTTTATATATAAGATAATAACGGCGACCTAGTATTAGTATGAGGTTGATGAGGATAAAACCACATAGATGAAGTGTATTTTTATCGCATAAATTGCATAATCAGCCTACAATGTCCCCACTCAAACTCAAACTCAAATCATTTATTTCAACTAAACCATTTACAGGCACTTCTGAATTGTCAAAATTAAATAGTCGGTCAGTTAGTCAGAAAGTTGAAGCTAGGCACAGCTGAGACACAGGTCTCCTGTCTGTAAGAAGTGCGGATTGGTAGATGTCACATGTCTTCGAATGTATGGTTCTAGGACATGCCGACTTTCTCGCGATGTTTCCGTTCACCATTTTGAGAGCAGTGGTGATAAAACTAAATACTCAAAGCAAAGTAGTAGTAGTAGTAGTAAAATATATTGCTAAAGCATTGTTTAAAAAGGGAAATAAAGGTAACATAGAAAATTACAGACCGATCTCGATTATATGTGTTTTCTCCAAAATGTATGAATATATACAAAGAATTAGACAAATATTTGGGAAAAAATAATCTATTAGTGAACGAGCAAAAAGAGTTTAGAGAAAATCAAACTATTAATATGGCATTTTATGATTTTTTGTATAGAGTTATGCTAAATGTTGATAAGACCAACCCTGTTTGCACAATATTCTGTGACATGACCCAAGCGTTCGATCACGTTAGGCATGATATTCTCTTAGATAAAATGGAGGCATACGGTATTAGAGGCAACGTTCTAAAAGTATTTAAATTATATTTAGACAGCAGAAAGCAACTCACAGATATATCCTCAATAAATACGACAACAAAACGTGATATTCCAATCACATGAACTAAAAAAATGGAGTTCCTCAAGGCAGTGTGTTGGGTCCTCCACTATTCATATTGTATATAATTGACCTACCTAAATGTGTTGATAAACCTGTGATCCTCTTTGCTGAAGACAGTACCATAACCATTCAATGCGATACTAAAGACAAATATAAAAGTGACATTAATAATTATCTTACATAAATAATAATATATGTATTTGGATAATAATAAAGATAAATCTCAATAAAATTATTACTATGCATTTCAGTCAACGCTTACCAACGTTATCTGATCTTAAGGTTCAATAATGACAACATAATTAAAGAAGTCAACCCTGCTAAATTCTTCGGTGTAACTATTGACAAAAAATTTTAATTGGAAAGAACATTTTGAATTTTTAAGCAAAAAAATTAGTAGCTCTTCTTATGCCCTTCACAAATTAGTTTCTGTGCTTAACGGTGACGCATTGCTAACAGCTTACCACGGCCTAGTTTCATCGCACCTAAGGTATGGAATTATCCTTTGGGGTAATTCGACTGACAAGGATATAACTTTCAAAGCCCAAAAACGGTGTATTCGGACGATGTTTATATTAGATTCGACTGACAGTTGTACACCGTATTTTATTAATTATAACATACTGACGTTACCGTCTCTGTGCATATTCGAAGTTATCATGTTTGTAAAATGTAATCGGCAATTATTTCCACGCATGGCAGACAAAGTCGGTCGCATCAGACGCGATAACACTATGCTTTACTCACATAGTTCCAGAACAGCATTAAAGCGGAAAAGTGTATTTTGCATGGTGCCTTTAATATTCAAAACTTCCTAAGGGGTGGAGAGAACTAAGTGGACACAATTAAAAAAGTGGCTAAAATTATATTTAGTTATAAGGTTCATAACTCATTTGTTGGGCTTGGTATCACCTTTTTTAACAAGATACCCTCCTCTTCTTTGCTACTTGCCTTTTAATGCGTTTAAAGCTCAAAATCCAACCTTTGTTCAAAGGCATACTATTCCATCAACGACTACTTAGACGATAACAATAGTTGGTCGCCCTAATTTAACACAAGACAATGTTTATGTTCTTTCTCCAGAATTAGCTTACTGACAGGTTATTGTTATTAACTTATTTATTTATTTTACTTCGATAGTCTTAGTTTATCATTCGTAACTTCAAGTGACAGCTATGTGAACAGAACCCAGCAATGCATAAATATGTAAGCTGTTTAGCTTTTATGCCTGGAGGCTTTTATTTGGATAGGTAGTAAGTTTTTAATTTACATTTTAATTAATTTTATTTTTTAGCTTGAGTACGTATAGTTTTTATTATATTTGTTGGTATATTGGCGTGGCTAGCTGACATATGGCAAATAATTTAATTTTATGTTCTGGTCTTGTAATGTTAATTACCGAACATAGGTACCTAGTATTGTTTACAATCAAGTCTTTTTTAATTGAACAGACAGCTGTGCTGCTGGGGAGTTTGTTGGGCCACTTCTTCTTCCCAGCAATAGCACTAGGAAGTGGTGAAGGGTGGACGCTTTTGGGGGACTGTCTTTTGTAATGTTGACGACTTTCAAAAAGTGCTGATTCTCAGCCTAATTTGAGAAAAATAATTTTGATATTGACTTACTACAGTATTTAAGAATGTTTAAATGACAAGGTGTAATATTACGAATTTAACAAATATTTACTGACATTTTATAATTTTGACAATTTATAATTAGAATAAAGGACAAATTAATTTAATTCAAATTTATAATTTTTGTTTAAATTTAATTTGTTTATGTATTGTGAAGATTTAATAATGTTTTTAGCTTTGTTTAACACCTATGAAAGACTTCTTACCTTTATATTTGTATGCCACAAACGCCGAACATGACGGATATTTTTTATTTATGAACAACCTGAATGCCTTGTATGTATACTCTGTTTCTACAAATAAATAAGTAAATCAATCAATAAATCTGTAGGTTTCACGCCTACCACATACCTAGTTCAGAAATACGCCACTAGTAGCGCTGTTTACAAAGTCAACTGTCTGTCATAGCCGAGACATACGTCTATGGATTTTCTTGGGTGATTTGAATTAATATTTATATTGTGCTGTGAGTATTGTGACTGTGTGTGCCTGTTATAATCTAAACTATTCTCCTTCTGACTGTTTCCTGTGTTGTGTGTGTTGCCCGATACAATTGTGAGTACCTACTATAAGCAGACTTAACTTTTATTCAACTGCCTATTGCACACCCTTAGTAACTACTAAAAATCAAAGTACCTGTCTGGGTTCGCACCGTACTCACGACCTACATCTCGGTAAGTCGAAGGTGATTCCACTGAGCTTAAATTTACCTTTAAAACATGCGCTTCAAATCTTTTTCATCTCTTTTATTACAAGATCATAAAGTTAAGTAGAAACCAGTTAAAAACAAACGACAAGAAGAATAATCTTTATTGATAATGAAAACACACAATAATTGATTGTAAAAAAACATGACAGAAACGAAGCTCCGTATCTTCAACAATGCTACCATCTATATATCTCCTTATATCTTCTCCCTGTTGTCATTGTATTCGCTGTTTTACCATACGAGCCCCCTACTGATCCTTCGTGATCTTTCATTCGTTTCGTACTATATTTTTTACCAAGATATAGCTTTTACTTTTTGCTGCGAATAAATTGCAGTTGTTTGGATCAGAATTTATAATTTTTTCTTGAGCTGCAGATTGACCAGATTTGCATGAAAGTTTCAATGGCTGTTGTGCAGTACTTTGGCTGCTTATAGTTCTATTACGTGCTAGTATATAATCTTTGTAGGCATGTTGATTTCGATTTGTAGGCATGTTGCAATTGCAGTATTTCAGCACTCTAAACGCATGAAGCTGTAGTACTGCTGGTTGGAAGCTGTTTGGAAGGAACTGAACCTCTGGCGCTGCACGAATGTTTCGTAGGAGTAATGGTCTGGCTGCATATATTTGTACTACAGGTTCAGTTGGTGGAGTTTTAGGCAGAGTATCGGGACAAATATTATCCCGCATGTAAGCGCTGCCGGGTCTTGCGACTGTTAAGCTTAGCTATGATAATTTGGCAGGTTTTATAAAAAAAATCCGATGCTCTCCGATATGAATACTTCATTCTTATATTTTGATATGAAGTTTATAATATAGTTTATATTATAGCGTGTACATTGTGGGGTTATATTGTTGTTTTTATTTCGTTGCAACTTTCAATTAATTCATCTACGCTTCCACTAACCACTAACTAATTCGTCTGCTCAACAGCTTAGATAACGCAATTAACGTGGTTGAACTGAGAAAATGTAAGCTATTGCGTTCAATTGTCATTGTATTTGTGTTGCACGGTTGCACCTTAATACTATAATAGCATTTCAAATGGGTGGCTGTCATTGGCTCCATGTTACTCAGTAGTCTGTAATCAGCTAAATTATGATATAAATTAACTAAATCATTCTTGAAAGGACTGTTTCATGATCACATCGGTAAAACTGAATCATCGTCACTAGTCGTTGGACTAGCACAGAAGAACGGATCTTGCTCAACAGTCTCATTGTCATGGTTTCTTTCCAGAGAACTCAACGTATCAGCAGATACACATGACCAACGAAACGGTGGGTATGGAGATGACAAGTCTACAGATCTGATTAAGGTTTCAGATTTAATATTCCTCACAGATTGTATAAACCCTTTCGTCATCGGTACTTTACATACATTAATTCTCTTAGCACTTTTTCCCGAGGCACATGATCCACACGAGCTGGCCTTTGACTGCGGCCTCTGTGAGTCGTTATTACGTTGCCTTCTAGTTGATGCACATGAATCACACGAGCTGGTCCTTGAAGGCGGCTTCTGTCCGTCGTGAACACGTTGCTTTACAGTAACTGTCTTCGTTTCTTCAACAATGCTACCATCGATCTCTTTATACGTTCTCACTGTTGTCGTTGTACTCACTGTTTTTTGGCTCTCCTTCGGATCCTTCTTTTTATTTTTTTCTTTTGGTACTATTATAACTTTTACTGAGCCTGAGGTCGGGCTTTTACTTCTTGCCGAACATACATTGCAACTTTCTGCAGATTCAGATTTTTTTGGAGGTGCAATTTGTAAAGATTCAGAATGGCATGAATGTGTCGATGGCTGTTTATGGATGCAAGTAGACGCAGTACATGGTGGTGATGGTGCAGAATCTTGGGTTGATTTAGATTTGGAAGAATGTTGCGATTGCTGGCTGACAGCACTCTGGCAGCCACATGTTGTTGTAGTGCCCTGTTCGGAAGGAACTGAAGCTCCGGCGCCGCAAGAATTTACCGAAGGCACTCGGCTGCTTGTTTTTTTACACGGACAAGGTGGAGTTTTAGGCGGAGTTTTGGGACCAGTGCTTTTGCAGCATTCTGCTGGTGGGCCTGCCTCGTTAGAATCTTGGGCTGACTTCGATTTGTAAGAATGTTGCGATTGCTGGCTGACAGCACTCTGGCCGCCGCATGTAGTTGTAGTGCCCTGTTCGGAAGGAACTGAAGCTCCGGCGCCGCAAGAATTTACCGAAGGCGCATGGCTGCTTGTTTTTTTACATGGACAACCAGGTGGTGGAGTTTTAGGCGGAGTTTTGGGACAAGTGCTTTGGCCGCATCCCGCTGGTGGGCCTGCCTTGTAGCTGTCAAGCTTAGCTTTGGTAGTTTTACAGTTTTCATAAAATGTTTCGATGCTATCCGATATTAACGCGCCATCTTTATATTTTGTTATAAAACCTATAATATCGTTTAGATTAAATAGCAGGTCGTCGATCACTTGTGGTTTTGGTTCATTGTGGGGTTCTATTTTTGTTTTTATTTCAACGCAACTTTTAATGAACTCCTCTACGCTTTCACTTACTAGTCCTTTATCTTTTGCTTCTTTGCTTAATACTATACTATAATCAATTTTTTTCAATAGTTTTTCTATACTGCCAACGGAAGGTGCTCCTCTGCATGACTTTAGTCTATCGATTTTAGCCTTAAATTCTTTACAACACGACATAAAGCTGCTTACAGTAGTAGCTGAGAGATCTGTTTTTTGTACAATAGTTGTAATGTTTTCCAAATGCGTGACTTTCTCTTTTAAACGATCTAGTTTTGCTTTAACTAGTTTCTGACATTGGAACTTCTGTATTTTAATTTTAACAGATTGACAACATTTTAAAAAATCTTCTGCGCTTTTAGACAGCAATCCCTCGCCTTGATAGTGGTTAGTCATGCAAATAACTTGATCAACATGGTTTTCTAATTCTTCAATGCGATTTTTAGACATTGCCTCCAAATCGATAGGTTTGGGGTCAGCTATCTGATCTCTGGGTTCTAATCGTCTGGGTTCTAAAATGTACTCTGGTATCGACGTCTTCACCTTGGATTTTGGCATCAAATTCATAGCAGCATCATAACCCTCAGGTTTGGGTATCGTAAAATCACCAGTTTGCACTTGTTTAGGTGCTTCTAACTTCCTTAGACATGAGCACGAGCTCGCGGTTCTCCCAATGTGCCCACAATACGAACATACTCTATCTTTGATCGGGCCTTCACTAAGTTCAATAAGTTTTTTCAACTGATATTTCAGCTTTCCCAGGTCACATATAGTTAACCCTTTTTCCTTTTCTGGTGGTATCGCTGCCAAAAATTTTCAATATATCAATTATGGACTTCTGATATCATTCATACTTTTAGATACAATTACTGAGTTACCACTTATTAAAAAATCTTATATTACCAAGGATAATGGTATCTTTGATAGTCTAAATAATATATTATATAAACCTCATACAATATGTAACAAAAACCCTAGTTATTTCTTGTAGTGACGTAAACATATGCATAGGGTTACAATTGCTGAAAATTGTTTTTTTGATCAATTTTTTTACTCGCCATCAAATAATAAAAAGGAAATCCAAGTTTAAATATCCCTGAACCTCAGTCATAATACAAAACAAGGTTTAGCTTTTGACCCAGGTTTAAACCAGCGACCCACATTTTTGAATTTCGAATTTGATTCCGACAAAATTTAAGTTCCTTCTAATTAAAAAACCGAGTCGTAAGTTGTCAATTTTGTATTTGAAACTTTACCTCCGTTGGAATAAAGGTCGAAATACAAAAATGGTTAGATGGTTTTAACTTGGGACTAAAGTTAGACCCGATAAGGATTGGCAATTAGCCTTTTATGCTATTTAAGAGTTTTCCTAATTTATTATTTTCTGTATGATAATCGATTCTTATAACGCAGCTAACAGAAACAATAGGGTGGTTGTGACATTATTGTATACAAGATGCACAGTCATTTAAGGCATCTGCGTTTACACATAGGGCGTTATAGTATAAGCTATAATTTTACTAATCAGTACCCCATAATAGGTACAAAGCCATCGTTTTCGAGAAAATGCAAATATAACCAAAAATATATCAATAATTGGACATAAGTACATTCGTTTGTTATCCAGCGATTTTAATATACTAAACACTTGGAAGAAATTATTAAAGAATTTAGTAGCAAAATTAGAACATCGTCTTCGTCGTCACTCTGAACACCTGGAAGAGTTCTAAATTAGTTTGCGTCAAGTACATGTTCCACGCATCATGACCAAACTCTACTTTACCAGGGAGCGGTGCCTAAAATTATAGTTTTCATCGTGGTGTGATGGAAGAGTTTCTAAAATATATTCATAAAGAAACAAATATAATATTATAAGGATATGCTTAGAAATGGCAAGGCATAATGATGTTCATGATGCACAAGAGTGAAATATTTTGCGTTGTGTGCGGCGGCATGAGAAATACATAAATTAATAATAAATAATACATAAATAATAATATCCCTGGACATTTCACACAGCACCATTTGTCCCAAATTGACACGAAGGAGCACCTCATGTGCCCTGGCTGGAGGCTTTAAGTTCTCTTAAGGCAACCACAGGAAAGTTTGGTTCGGAAGTCACGGGCTCTCAAGCCCAACTACGAGATGCCATTTATAAAAAAAAAGCACGTCATGCCGCACTTTGTGGCGATCGCGCCGCACGGTCTGTCTTGCGTAGTGAGTTATCGCGTCACGCGTGCGTGCACGTTTTCATCGATATAAGAAATTAAAGCTTGGTGAACATGAAACCGAAAGGAAAGAGAGCACGAGGCTGGTCATCAACAGGACGGTCTAATCAAGTAAAAGAAGCTACGACCTCAAGCAAATCTCAGATGGTGGTGATGGTTACTTTGGTCCGGAGTCGATGGAGGCATATTGTCCGCTTAAGGGTCGTGTGACCACGATCCTCAGTAATTATATCAACTGAAATAGAAGAAGACGAAAAGTGTAATCATCTAATCATTCCTCAGCGACGGCCAAAATTTTAATTATTTGTGGAAAACAGCCAAGTGACACGAAATTTTCATATTGAGGTTAGGTTATTTATATTTTATTAATTAACTAATTTATTTCCACGATTTTGTCCGCGTGTTTCTAGTTTACCCGACCCATCCCGTCGCATGATATCGCCTACACTTTTAATTCGATTTCGCTAAGCGTTCTCCTAAAGGTCCTATTGTGATGTTATATTATAGCCTTCCTCAAAAAATGGGCTACCTAACGCAAAAATAATTTTCAAATCAGACTAGAAGTAGTAGGTATTTTATAATATTTCGCATTCCACATTTACCGTAAATAAAAATCAATGTAGTGCGGGATGGTAAAATTATTATCATTTAAATTAAGACGTCACGTTTGTCCGTGTACTAAAGATATATTTAAAATACTGAATGCTGTCTATGTGGAATAAACTGCAATATCTTTGCCAATTAAAAAAAAACTGTAAAAATATCATATGGTGGGCAAACAATATTCTTGGTAAAGTTGCGTATGAGAAACATGGCGATACTCAAAACTGACAGCGTAAGCTAAAGTTTTTAAAACAATAACTAAGGGCCGGTTTTTTGATGCGTATAGTTAAACTCAACCAATTGTTAAAAATAGTAAGTAATGGTTAAATTTTTGCAAAATGTATTTTTTGATCAAATTTTAGTTTATCTAATGACCATTAGAAACTAAAAATTGATAAAAATAAACACATTTTGGCCGATTTAAAAAAATAACCATTAGTGACCATTAATGGTTATTTTTTTAAATCAGCCCTAAGAGCAAAATCCGAATCTGTGTTCCCTTCCACATTTAACCCGTCTGCCTTCAAAGCACGAGTGAACAGGCAACTTCTGGGCACGTTCGTCCCATCATAGATCTCATCCATTGCTTTCTATCAGGCGTGATCGAGGGAAAAACCAGGTGCATTCAAAAATAAAAAAAATATTAAAAAATCTTTAAGAGTTAGGGGCGGTATCAGTTACGGTATCGAACGCTGATATTCGTAGTTCAATATATAATATTAATTAAAGGTGCTTTTCATGTCTGCCGGTGTGATGGCGTTGTTCTTCAAAACTCCGCAACGGATTTTGAAGCGGTTTTTACCATTAAGTAGAAAATTTTATCCGGAAAGTTTATGCGCATGCTAGTTTAATATTAAACTAGCGTTTAATAAATAACTCTCGAAGTTTCGTCAAGTAGTTAAAGCAGGGATGGGTCGCTAGTAGTTCATTAAAACAATGGTCACGGCGTAAATGAAATAAAACGTGAAATACTTGTGTTGCTTAAAATATGTTTTAGTTAACTTGCTTTATTTGAAAATAGAATTGATTTTTATTATCCCGCAGAAGGTGTAAAAAGTAGAGGATCAAAGGATAAAGGTGGCTCTTTGTTTCGGACGACGAGTGAGGCCCAGAATCCTTCATTACGCACAGGATTCAATATAGCACCCTATACCATAGCACACTGCTTTATCCCCTGAGTGAATAATCAACTATTAAAGTAATGTTATTGCAGTACCTATCAACCCCTTTCGGGTTTTTGTTAATAAATTCTATAGATGTTCTGATTTTGCTACTTATTTGTATTTAATTCTTACTTCCAAGTGTTTTATTTCACTTCTCCTCGAAAACTACCCATGGCCTTGAGTTTCAGACCATAATCATAATGTCTAGCCTTTTCCCAACTATGTTGGATTCGGTTTCCAGTCTAACCAAATGCTGCTATTACTTAGCCACAAGTCCCTCGAGTTTATACCATAATAAGGGGTGCTAACTTGTAGTAAACACAGAGGTCACACTATCACTGCTTATAAAGAATACGTAAAATTCCAGTTTGCCTTTTAAAGCAAGTAAGAACTCACCCGACTGTTATATGGCACATGCGAGCTTTAGAAATAATCACATAACCCAACCAATATGACAACACTAAAAAATAAAGTATTCTGCCACAAATCTCACCGTGTAAACTTAGATGAAGTGAGTTTAAAGTATCAGAGTCTGTCAGTATTGTCAATCCAAACATCAGGTGAAATGACAGCTCACTGTAAGCTCACTCAACCTTAGTTTTCACGGTGAGATTTTTTCAGAATACATCAGCAGGACTGATTCTAAAACTTATTAACATATATATGCAATATTAACGGCCCTTATTTTACCTACATTTTCTTCCAATGAATCTACATATGTACAGATATCTCAAGAAAAGTATACGCTTCGGGAATCGTCGTCTATTATCGGAAATACGAAAGCTCGTTGGTGAGATGTAATATAGAGCTGATACAATCGTGGAATTTGTAAGTACTTGCCTTTTTGCATTACTATGATTACAAAATTAGAAATTAAACAACTCTATGCAATTCCATAAAACTTATTATAAGTTTTGAGAGACAGAAGATGATCTGCGACCGGAGTAGCTAGCCCGACCGATACATAACTTCATACATACAAACGCGCAATGAAAGGTGCACTTAAAGCTTTGTCTCTGTGAAGGGTTACTTTGAGGCGCGAATCTTTCGATTGTGACACGGAAACACTTAGATTACCGAGGCGCAAACTTTTTCTGGTTTACCTGTAATGTATTTTGATGTATCGATCCATGGCAGCAGATATTGCTTTAAACCTATCCTCGCGAAACAAGTTATACACCTATCCTCCTAACCAACCTTAATTGGTTTTGGTATTTCGTCAGCCATTAACTCGGTACGCTTACTCTCTCACTCGCGAGTGGGTTGTGGGCAAAGCACCAACCAGACCATACTTAACTAACGAGGGGTTTCCTACTGAGCTTTTTTAATAAGTTAATCCTTAGTCCTTTCTAGGAATTGAAGCACGTTCTGTTTATAGAAGTATGCGGATCAGGGTGGAAAGCTCGTCATCTTCCACAGAATAGGGAGGATCCTCCGACCAGACGGGTGGTGTCTGGCTTCTGCCAGTTCCTCGGATCATTCTGCTTGAGCGATGTAGGATTTGCGTGACGTCACGTGTACTGTGTAGTTCTTATTTGGCATTATAGATGCCGCCTCAGACTCACTCGACCCACTAAGCTGATAGGTTTAAAAAATCCCACACCAGGTTTCACCATCTATACCCACACAATTGTATATATCCTTTCTACCGCATGCATCTTTAACCACCAAACCATAAACGATCAAATTAATTGAATAAAACGTTGTCAAGAGCGACTGTGAGCGAGTTTGATGGAAATCTGGATTGCCGGCGTGGTTGTCAAAATTGTGATGGTTAAAGAATGTATGTGTCAAACATTTCTACCAACAAACGATAGTCAAGTTTGTGAAGTAGGTTTTTAGTTTATAACATCGTTTGATGAAGACGTCAACGAAAGTTTAAATGTAGAATATAATAAACAATCGTATAATTATTTAGTCGTTTACAGGGGGTAAGTTGAGGACTTTATATATTACTTTAAATTTTTTCGCCTACAGTTCCATATGGATATATTAGTTCTCATTAATTCATTTCTATAAACTTTCCCTTGAAATAGCCTAAACTGTGTTTGATAACAGAAGGCCAATTCTCGTAATTCAAAACGATCAAAATCTAGTCGCAATATCATCTCGGCGACGACCGATGTCAAAACTTGTCAAAATGTAGGGAAATTAGACGTATTTTTGACAGATTCAGACTGAGATCAGACTGTGAAAGTTCTTAAAATTACGAGAATTACCCCTCTGGTTCTAATTCCCTAGACTGTACAGCTGATTACATTGACGGTGATTGGTATTCCTGTGGGTTGTCTTATTCTGGCGGTTTTCGCGGTGATTTGCTGCGTTTTGGCGCAAGACACTAGCTGTCTGGTCTGACGGGTTAGGAGGACAGGATAATACCTTGATTTTACATTCCTTGGCATCGTGTTGCGATGCCAACCATAAACGCTAAGTGAAATAAGAAGGAAACCTACGTTCAGTTTCCAGTTTCTCTGCCAGTCGCACAACTTCAATAAGGTGGTTCATGAGAAGAAGTTCCAAAGAATCTAATTTTGGAGGCTCTGGTACTACTATAGGTTCTGGCATTGGTTTTGGCATTGGTTCTGGCATTGGTTCAGGTTTTGGTGCAGATATTGGTACAGGCTTTGGTTCAGGTTCAGGTTCAACTTTTGGTGGCGGTGTTGGTTTAGGCTCCGGTTCAACTTTTCGTTGAGGTTTGGGTTCAAGTTTAGGTTCAGGTTCAGGTTCTGGCTCAGGTTTTTCGGGTTTTCCATCTTCATCTTCACCTTTCTTATCTTTACCTACATTTTTATACTTCAGTTGTTTGAATCGTTTCAATCTGAATGACTCTTCTCTCTCTTGTTCATCCAGTTCGGACAGAATGTACCTCATTGTAATAATAATCCTTGGTATAACGCACCTCGTTAGTACATTCTGTTTCCTGAGAATACAAACCTCGTGTTTATATTCTGCATTTATCTTTTATAGATCCGCTGAACTCACCCTTTCTTAGATTTATCTTAAAATTTTATGTTTATTGTATATTCAATATAATACTACAACTTATTTAAAAAAAGTCTTCTATGCTTTTCAACTCAATAAATTAGCTTGGCAATATTTTTATATACCTTTGGAGATTACGCCTACCTAAAATGTTTAAAAATAAACAAAATGGCAGAAATATATTTGGGTTTGTAGCATGTAAGGTATTATATAGTTAAGTATATTTTAAGTTACTTTGTCGCACTAGACTAAATATATGTAATGTCAAAGGAAACATGTCATGAATAAATAAATATAACATCGCTGAGCAGTATTTAATTTCTGCCATCTTTATCTTAAAGCATTTATATTTAGTTATTTTTCTAATATATTGTATTCGATCGACTGTTAGTGCTAACAAGAATCTGATTTGGCGCCTGAATTATAAATATTTATTAATAGTTTTTAATTCGTTATTATTACACCGGCCTGCAAAACAAACACTTTTAAAATTTCATTTTTTTCTAGTCTATAGAAGTTAGAGATTTAAAATAAAAAACGTTTTATAGCAAATTTTATCAGCTTTCTTTGAAACTAGTAAACTATATATTTTTAACATTTTTAACTTAAAAAAAAGATAAAACAATAAAAATAGCCTTTTATAACTTAGTGTCAAAAAACTCAATTAACATTTATGGTTTTTTATTAACTGGTATTGCCTCCTCGGGCTCTGACTACAGCTTCGAGCCGGTTTGACATACTGAACACGAGGTTTCGGAGCCGATGTTGGGAAATATTCTCCCATTCTTCAATCAAGGCCTGTTTTAGTGCCCTGAGGGTGGTAGGTGGTGGTCTGCGGCTTCTGACTAGCCTCCCTAGCTCATCCCAGGCGTACTCAATCGGGTTGAGATCAGGACTTCTTGATGGTCAAGCCATCACGCTGATACCAACCTCCTGAATATACTCTTGCATGACCTGAGCCATGTGTGGCCGGGCATTCTCATGCATTAGCATCGATCCATCACCCATATTTGCTAAACACGGCCCTGCATACTCGTTGAGAATCTCTTGAACATATCTTTCCCCAGTCAGAGTGCCATTTTCTATGGCCACTAACTCTGTGCGACCTTCTGGAGATATGCCAGCCCATACATATGCACTGCCTCCACCGTACTGGACTCTTTCTGAGAAACAGTCATGAAGGTATCGCTCACCAGGCCGCTTGTAGACACTTCGCCTTCCATCAGAAGTGTAAAGTGAGAATCAAGACTCATCTGTGAACAAAATTCTTGACCACTCTTCTTCATCCCACTGTGTGTGTTCACGGGCGTATCGTAGTCTCGCTACTCGATGCTCTCTCTCGAGTTTGGGGCCACTCGCTGGTCTTCGGGGTTTTAGATTTGCTTCAGCAAGTCTTGTCACTAAAGTAGTCCCTTCGGGTCTGAAGAAGCTGTTGCTGGACTTCAACTGAATTAAGGTAGCGATTTCTCAACACAGTGGAAACAATATAACGATCTTCTCGGGCACTAGTACACCTGGTTCTGCCATTACAAAGTCTCCTCAGATGGTTTCCAGTCTCTTCGTACCTTCGCTTCACCTTCTGGACCGTTCGTAAAGTAACACCCACCATTTTTGCAGTACGACGCATACTGATGCCTAGTTCCAGAAAAATCATGATCCTTGCATATTCTTCAGGTGAAATAAACATGATAAATAAAATGTATGTGCTGTTGTCTAACTTAGCTTTTGTAACAAGACTCATCGATCAAGAAAAAAATTGTGAACAGAAACAGAAACAAAAAAAATTATGGTAAAATCGTAATTCAAAAAGGATTATTTTTGTTTTTAATGCTCTTTACAGCCATTTCTTAAAAGAACGTTCTCGACTATGAAGTTTTTATATACAAAATTAAACTCTTTTTCGAGTCCTTTTTATTTCGAAAATATATCTTGTGTACTTAAAAAGTTATTCCAATTTTAAAAGTGTGATACTTATTTTTGCGGGCCAGTGTATATGGAGTGTGACTACTTGTAATCTGAAATAAAGAATATAACATATTCTTTCTGTCATCCATCCATGCTGGATTTTTAAGGAAAACATTTGTGAAATTGTCACATAATATTATATTGTTTTGATAAAACAAGATAACGGCTTTAGTTCTGATTATGGCCACGCACCAAAAGATCTTTGTACAGCAGGAACATAATGTAAAGATCTTTTTTGCCTGGAACCAAAAATTTAAATTGATGTGACATCTACCAACCCGCACGGGGCCCGCGTGGTGGATTAAGGCGCAATCCCTTTCATCTAAAGGAGGCCTGTGTCCCAGCTATGGGAACATTACAGGCTGATTATGCTTAATAAAAAACCGGAAAATAATATTTATTGAAAAAAAAAAATATTATGAAAAATTTAAAATAGAACGAGCTGAAGATTTTGTAAAGACATTGGCAAAGCAAATGGAATGCAATGACAATGGCCGAGCCATATCCTTCAAGGACTATTAATAAGGGTGCTTGAATCATAACGGGTAATTGGACGGCCACAACCAAGATTGAATCAACTATGACGATGGTCTTCCGTATTCTTGGTAGTACAAATTTCTTGAGCACGTTTTCTCTTCTGAACAAAACATAATTTTTAATTGCTTGCCGTAAACCACCCTTTCTTCTAAATACATTTTTTTTTTGACCGGAATACTATGATTTACGAATAATAATGCTGACAAAGGGAGAACAGGAAATCAGCACACGCAACTAGCAAGAATAACTATAGTATAGTATAATCCTTTCAGGAACGACTTGTTAGCATCGAAACGGTTTTCTTTTCAAGATTTTATGACAACTTTGTAGAGACCTCTGCGGTCGTTACTGATACCGTCCCTATTTGTTGTGACATAATATTATAACTTTTACTGATAACGCCCCTAATATTTGGTGATTTTTTTTGTTTGTGACTTTTTCAAATGTGCCTAATAAAACGTTTGGTTCAATTTACAGCAAGTAAAAAAAAAAATTGTAGGTCAAAATAATTTTCGACAAATTATGAATGAATATGAATTTCAAAATAGTTTCCTATTCTTCTGCTCATATTTTGTATGTAAGTATGGAAGAAAACAATTGGCGCCGACCCCAATTAATCAGCAAGATAATAATTATTTAGACATCATCATCTGCCTAGCCTTTTCCCAACTATGTTGGGGTCGGCTTCCAGTCTAACCGGATGCTGCTGAATACCAGTATTTTACATGGAGCGACTGCCTATCTAACTTCCACAACCCAGTTACTAATGGGTAATACGATTACTTGGTAAGACTGGTTGTCAGACTTACGGGCTACTGACGACCCGTAACGACTGTCAAAGATCCACGAATGACAGCCGGGACCAATGGCTTAACGTGCTTTCTGAGGCACGGAGGGGTCTTGGAATGTGAAAGTCACCCATCCAGGGACCAACAGCAGCAAGTGTAGCTTAACCTGATCGATGGACCCGTGCGAATGTTATAACTTAGCCACAAGTCCCACTGAATAATTATTTAGTATCTATCATTAAATTTGCAACATTCAAAACCAATACATTTAACACACATGCATACTAATACAGTTTTATTTGGCAAATAAATAATAATAAATCATAACTCCCTGCATGTACGATAGATCGAACGACTATGGTTTATTAATTAAGATATTTTGTTAAGTTTCTCATATTTAAATCAACTACGTACCTATGTTCTTTTTGGGTTTTTAATTTTTTTTACCGAACCTAGTGGGTGCAATCCATAGATATTCAAAAAGGTTCTAAATCATTATTTCGGTAATCTGGGATCGTACGTAAAATAGAAAAAAGCTTCGCCGGCTGGTTAATAACACGTCTTGTTTTTTTTTTATGTAATTTCTCTATTAGGTATACTTCTGCCCAACCCTTCGGTGAAATAAGGCGTGATGTTAAGTTAATTTTTATAGACCTAATATTTTTTTATTTTGATGCTGTTAACAGAATTCATATAATATATATATATTTTTTTGATGGTCTGACATTGTTTCCCTTTGCTGGGCAAAGGCCTCCCCTTTTTCCTTCCAAATCTCCCTGTCTGGCCTGGCCATATTATTAAAAATAAAAAGCCGTCGTGTCGTGCAAATTTTCCACGACGTCTGACGTCGGAATCTTCCTATCGGGAACAGAGATTAATTAAATAGAAGTGAATACTTTCCAATAAAGAGAAAAATATAGTAAAAAATTAGGTAAAGATAAATTGAGGTTATTATTGCATTCGATTTTTTTTCCTGTATCAATAAAAGTAGAGTATCGATAAAAATAAAATTAAGTAAAAGGTTACCCAGGAGTTAATTTGGATCGGTTGGAGTTTTAGAAATAATAGGTTTTTTGAACCTCGATGGATACTTAATTATTGGGAATACCGGAGTAGAAAATTAAGTAGAGGTCTGAGGCCTCATACGCACTAGCGGTTGGCCGCCTAGACGGTTCATTCGAGCGGCCAGCCACCTGACGCAGTTGGAATAGCGGCTGACCGCGATATTGGACCACGTCAAGCAGTTGAACCGCTCGCTCGAAGGCAAAGTAGGTACTGTCGGTCCGTGAACAAAATGGACGCCGTACAACGTGACAATGCCGCCAGTCTCTTGGGTACATTACAAGTCTACAGCGATGCGGAGGAATATTTCGACGCAATATTTTAGTTGTTTAATAATTTTAGTCAGTAAAGGGATATATTTATTTTAATAATTTTTAGTTTATTTAGTATTAGAAGTTTGTTAATAGTATCTAAGTATCTTAAAATGAATAAAAATAAATATATATCGTTAAGGGCGCACAATCATAAGCGGTTGCAGATTAAAATGTAAAAGCTGGCCGCGCCCGCGTGCCCCCGCGGTTAACCGCTTGTGCGTAAGAAGCCTAACAATTATTCGAGGTTATTTCATTAGATGTTGTTTCCTGAGAGTTTCAATAAAATTAAATATAATACCGGGGAGTTAACATGGCACATGGAACTGTTATATAAAGAGTAAGTAAAAAGACGATTTTTTTTTACTTTTCCCCAACTATATTGGGTTTGGCCTCCAGTCTAACCTAGTGCAGATGAATACCAGTATTTTACATGAACCGACTGGCTATTTGACCTTCATAACCCAGTTACTGGGTAATACAATACCCCTTGGCAAGGCTGGATGTCAGAGTTTCGGGATTCAGAACTGTAAAAATCGATACGCCATATTAACGGACAGGGGTACAAGTCTGCTAATTTACAAACACTGCAACGGTCTGTCTGTCAACCTTTGCAAATTTTGACATAATTGCGAGCACATGCACTCTAAATTTGAATCGCGACATATTCGCCAAAAATGTAAGCAAATATGAGTTTATGGAAGCTTTAATTCCTACAAACTAAAGTTCAGTTAACGCTACAACTTCAAACATTTTCATTAATTTTTCAATAGTGTTAGTCAATCTGAAATCAACTTAATAACTATTAAAATAAAGTTGATATTTGTTTAACTTGAAATAACGTCACTTTGAAACATAAATACAATTTAAATATAATTGCGTAACACTATCAATCTCAATCTGAATCATTTCGAAGCATCCATTATTTCATATGTTCGAGAAATTTGTCTGCACCACAACGTAAATAACGCAATGAATGTTGTTGAACTGTCAAAATTAAAGTCATTGCTACTGGATAGTGATAGGATACTACTACAGGATAGTGTGTTACGCATTTACCCCGCTGGTACCGTATCGAGAAGTTGAGTAAAGTTTAATAGCGATATAAGTTGAACGTTGTAAAGTTAGGTATAAGTAATAAGTTTTTTTTAAGATATTTAAGTACCTAAATATAGGTGCTGTCCAGTCCTTAGAGCTAAGAGAAGCAAGGGTGAGTTCATCGGCAGCCTGACCCTAAATATAGGGCTATTTAGGGTTATTATACTAGACACAACTTCTAACTACATAGAATATAACTTTGTTTTAAGAAAGTTAAAAGAAGAAAATATTTTGTGTAATTGTACATAATGTCCAACTTAAAAATGACATTAAGTTTGTTTTAAAACCTCATTTTGAAACTGAGACAGTTTTGAGTGAAACCGTTTCGTTCTCTCAAAACAATATTATATTTCTACTATTTTCTACAAATAAAAACTACGAAGAGAATTAAAATTAAGCAAAATAATTATTCGTTTAATTATATTCGAAAAATAAAATTTAAGGTGCATCTTCTTCTAGAGCGTTCTAGAAGCTTCCTTAAGGAAACATACGACGCGCGCCCCTTTTTGACAGAGTCTTGTTACGTCCGTCAACTGGGAGCTGCGCATCGAAAATGTATCTATGTTTTACTGAATATAATAATATAATTTTTTTATTTTATCTTCGCCCCAAACACTCTATTGTTTATAACATGTATCATAGTGTGTATGTTAAAATCTTTTTAAGTTCCCAGAATAGGTCGCACTTCGTCTTTCTCTTAGCGTATCGAAGGCAAAAAGTTTAAACATCTTTGGGTCAAAATTCAACTATGCCAACTCTGCTCACTGACGCAGTCATAGGATCACTGACAGGTGTCAGAAATGCATTCTCTCGACGGCCGGGCTGTAGTTTGTTTTTTCAAGACTTCAGCACCATTTTATTATTCTAATATATAAAATTCTCGTGTCACAATGTTCGTTCCCATACTTCTCCGAAACGGCTTGACCGATTCTTTTGAATTTTTTTATGTATATTCAGTAAGTCTGAGAATCGGCTACTATCTATTTTTCAAATCCCTAAGTGATAAGGGATGTCCACCCTAGGGTAGGAGTAGGGTAGGAGTAGGGTAGGGGGTAGGGTAGGAGTAGGGTAGGAGTAAGGTAGGAGTAGTGTAGGAGTAGGGTAAGAGTAATGTTGGGGTAGGGTAGGAGTAGGGTAGGGGGTAGGGTAGGAGTAGGGTAGGAGTAAGGTAGGAGTAGTGTAGGAGTAATGTTGGGGTAGGGTAGGAGTAGGGTAGGGTAGGAGTAGGGTAGGAGTAGGGTGGGAGTAGTGTAGGAGTAGGGTAGGAGTAGGGTGGGAGTAGTGTAGTAGTAGGGTAGGAGTAGTGTAGGAGTAGGGTAGGAGTAGTGTAGGAGTAGGGTAGGAGTAGGGTAGGAGTAGTGTAGGAGTAGGGTTGGAGTAGGGTAGGAGTAGAGTAGGGGGTAGGGTAGGAGTAGGGTAGGAGTAGTGTAGGAGTAGGGTAGGAGTAGGGTAGGAGTAGTGTAGGAGTAGGGTAGGAGTAGGGTAGGGGGTAGGGTAGGAGTAGGGTAGGAGTAGTGTAGGAGTAGGGTAGGAGTAGGGTAGGAGTAGTGTAGGAGTAGGGTAGGAGTAGGGTAGGGGGTAGGACACCATGCAAACGAAGTAGCGCCGGGCAGCTAGAAATAATTTATACGTAAAAACAACGTTTGCCGGGTCAGCTAGTTTTGAATAAAATAAACAAAATTTAATAATAATTAAGGAAGTAAACGTACAATTATTTTACTCAATTTATTAATTTTCTCTTCATATAAATAAACAAGAAAATTTCAAGAGTATCTTATTCGTTTAAAATGTTCTTGTTTCATTCTACTGCAACTCTTACCTGCATGTGCAAAGTTGAATAAGAATACATTTATTTTACAACAAATAAAAAAAAAAGATTTTTTTTTCAGTTCTATTGCCTTAGATAATCCCAGGTTCACACGTGCGCGTTTTTCCCGCGGCGATTTTTTTGCGCATTGGATTTTCAACACTGCCTAGCGCCGAGAGTTAAAAATCCAACAGTCCGCTGGGATGCGCTCTGTTGGATTTTCAATGCTCGGCTCAACACCGAGAGTTGAAAACCCCCGCGCCATATTTTTATGTCCGTTCAAATGTGGGCTTACAGAAAAAGTATTGATAATATTGTTTGAATAAATATAAACAAAATACCTAAAATTCTTATCTCACTTTGCGTTAAAAATATAAGGAAACAATACTGACTTAAATATTAATAACAGCATGATCTAAACTACGTACATTTTCTCTTTAATATATTAGTAAACATTTCGACCTGACCCTGTTTCGCAAGGGTGCAATTCGTCATTGAAGTTCTAACAGTGCGCAAGTCATTTTATGAGTGTTTTGATATTTCAATTTCGATGGAGAAAGCTTAATGGCGCGCATCGTATCGACCAATCAAAACATATTGGTGCAAATCATCACAGAGTTTATTTGTATAAATAATTAAACACAATATGGCCTTAAGCGTAAGTTACATTCATTTCATACAGTTTTTTCACTCTCCTGTAAAGTAACAAATTTTGACTTCGGTACTGTTTACTGTTCACTGACGAATTGTGATGTCAAAATATCGAAAGAACTTTGAAGATCCGTGCAATATATTTTTTTTCAAAATGGCGCCCTATCATGAAACCTTTAAAAAAATTGATAGCCGACATTAATGCAAACAGAAAACATAATGGGGTCCAACCAAAACCAACCAAAACCGTGAAAAGCCTCACGTTTCCGAGATATTAACGTTCAAAATTATTGATCACGTGACATCCATATTTTTTTAACTAGTTCTGTTCGATTTTGTTTCGTACATGTTTGACATATGTAAGCATACATCCTTCAAAATGGCGCGACAGGAGGTATGCCAGGCTCCATATAATAACCTTCAATCCCTTTTCCAGGCCATCATCCATTTTGAATTGTAGGTGATTAAACTATTATGTGCAACCATGTAACGAAAATTAGAGGAATTGCTAATGATCTGCTGAGAATTCAGGAAATGAATAGCTTTTAGAGGTATTGCTTAAAGTGGCCTCTTTAGGCTCCCTGCTCTATGTAAGTTAATTAATAACAAATAACACACATTCCACCCACCCTCCGGAAATAAAATGCTCTATACCCTGCCCATTAGGTAAACCGTTTTTTGACAGATGCAACTAGTAATTGCAGCAACACACAATACATCGTTTGATACACGTACGGTATTATAATGTCTGTAAGAAGTCATAAATAAGATAATTCAATAAGATAAGGCAGTTTATACCTATTATATTTTTTTATTTTATTACGCAAAGTAAACTTTTACGTAATCTAGACTATGTACGTTTTAAAACAGCTTTCAAAAAACGGTGAACCTAATGGACAGGGTATAAATGACGCAAACCAGCACCCTATTGCATAACACACTATCGATCTCAATCTGAATCATTTTGAAGGATATTGCTAATCCACTGTTTCATATGTTCGAAGAATTTGTCTGCTCAACAACGTAAATAACACAATGAATGTTGTTGAACTGTCAAAATGAAAGGCATTCCTATTTCCTACTGTTAGTCAATACACTATTATCACGCTGAAATCGTGAAACAGAAAAATAGCTCTTACTGTTTTGTTGAGTTATCATAAAAATGTATGAAGCAGTAGATTTTTTTTTTCGCTATTTCTATGTTGGTCTCATAATGAACGCTGTTTATAGTAGAGGTTTTCAGTTAGGCTACGTACTATCGCCAAAATCTATATCTGACCACCGTAAGGACTATTCCTACTTGCAGCGCATATTATTAGTCGACCTAAAAAGGATCCTCTTTTGTTTTACTTACGGACGCAGCTGTGGTCATCATGTGCACGGGATTTTGTTTTCAAAATGGACAGATAAAGGTTTTGGCGATAATACGTACAGTCGCCAGCACATCAAGGTACTACAATCTGTCAAATTTCTTTAATAGGTTTTCAACTTTATCGTTAAAGCATTAGGTTCAAGGTTGATTGGGAAAAATTGACAGTTTCGGGTAGCTTGATGTGCTGACGTCTGTACTGACGGGTGGCTTGTTTAGCGCCTAGAGCCTAGTGACCAAACTTTCGTAGATACTCGCTAGGCTACTAGTGAAGGCGCCAAGCGCGCAGTGCGGCTGTTCGCGAAGTTTCTAGAGCGTTCGTTTCACTTCGCTATTAGCAAGGTGACTCGCTAGGTTCTAGGCGCTGAGCGAGCCACCCGTCAGTGCGTACGTAGCCTTACACAATACAACAACAACAAACAAACAATACAATACAATGCATGCAAATTTTCATAGCAACTTGTAGCAAATTGTAAAGAATTTGTATAAATTTTGTTGCTATACAATTTTTGTCAGGCGGCTTCATGATGCTCTGTCTCTTTCTATCGAATAGTGATTTTATTTGAAAGCCGCCATTTTGAACTTTAATTCTTGTTTTTATTATGTATGATTTCTACCCAGTCGGCCAATTCTCGTACTTAAAAAACGTTCAAATTCAAGTCGCCATCTCATTTCAGCGACAATAAATGTCAAAAACTTGTCTTCATTCCTTTTACAGTTATTATTTGACCTCTGATTTTGCATCACTGTCCAAATCACAGTGATCTTTATTCTCAATCAAATAAGGTTGCTGTTGGATTGCTGCCACTGACGACTCTGTCAATATCATTGTGATCTTTAGGTTTGTTACTTTAAGGTTGCTGTTAGCTTACCGCTGTCAGAGGTAAAATAACTATGAACGGACAGAACAACGCAGGTATTTTTGATGGATTGAGACTAAGATTAATATACGTTCTTAAAAATACGGGAATAGGCTAGTTTCCTAAAAAAATCTAATTAGTCCGTCAGTTAGATTATCAAAAAATATTGAACCCGTATTTTATCTTTTGTCAATTATATAAAAAATGATGAAGATATCGCCCGTTAAAGTTCCGCGTGACGTCACTTGCTTGCGACACTTTTGCAAGCAAGTGACGTCACGACCCCTCACTCCCAAATTTTGACGCGCTTTATCTTTGTCATTTTTTGTTTGATTGACAAAAGAAAAATTACGTGCCCATTATTTTTCGATAATCTAATTGACGGACTAAAAATAATAATTATTTTTTTACCCAGAAAACTACCCTATTGCCTCTAAGCGTCATTGGCGTCCTGCCACACTAACCACAGCCAATTAATGAGAACCCAACTCTACAAACATTAAATCTTGGTCAAAATGTACGACCTATAAGGGTTCTGTCTTTTCCTTTTGAGTTACGGCACACAGATGGTTTATAACCAGGATTAACATATGGAATAGGTACTCTTTATCCCGATATTCCCACGGGGTCGAAACTTATGCGGGTGAAACCGCGGGGCGCAGCAAGTAAGCAATATCCTTCAAAATCATTCAGACTGTGGTTGAAAGTGTTCAGCAATTACGTTGCAAATGAGATGATAATAAATGTTGTAGCAATGTAAATGCACATTGTTGCTAAGCTAAATTGAACAGGGGTTCCTGTAAATTCTATTGTAATCTGCATTCGCGACATATTCGCCAAAAATGTAAACAAATATGAGTTTATGGAGAAATAACTTTAATTTCTACACAATAAAGTTCAGTTTACGCCTCAACTTCAAACATTTTATAACTTTTTCAATAGTGCTAGTCACTCTGAAATCAACTTAATTCCCATTAAAATAGGTATTGTTTGAAACATAAATACAATTTGAATATTATACCAATTTTCTCATCGGTAATCAGTAAAATGTAGGTAGTTTGAATCATGCTATTTATTTAAAGAGACATTAAACAATACATTTTTGCTGACAGCAAACTAAGAAATAAATGTGCAACAAAGAACTTAGTTGAAAAGAATGTAAAATGACAGTTGTTCTTTGACAGTTGTCATTCTTTGACAGTTTTATGAAAAAACTGACGTAGTGTGTCAATTTAATAAACCATGATTAATTTCCCCGACCGTACTTGTCTATGCATCCTGGTCGGCTTATAACTTTGATATTTATGCACACAAATGTATTAGTTGCTGTCAAAATCATTTGACTAGAATCACTTACTTGGTGGCATTCTTGTGTGCCGTGTCAATCTGTTCGAACGTGATTCGATACTGACACAGCAAGACCATCAATCTGAGGAGCTCCAGCCAAGCTGCCTTGGCCTCCCTGATGACCATTCCACCCTTACTCATCCCCAAATATTGGAAGGAATCACAGCCCATCTGTGAACGAAAAGACGCTTGAATAAATTTGTTTAAAAATACCTCAATCTGCCTAGCCGTTTTTAGATTAGATAACTCTTACTGGGGCTTGTGGCTTAGTAACACCAGCCGCACGGTTCGGCCGATCAGATTAAGCTCCGCTTGCCGCGTTTGGTGACCATCTTTATACACCAAGACATGTCCGTGCCTCGGAAAGCACGTGAAGCCGTTGGTCCCGGCTGTCATTCGTGGATCTTTGACAGTCGTTACGGTTCGTCAGAAGCCCGAAAGTCTGACAACCAGTCTCACCAAGTTCGTATTACCCAGTAACTGGGTTGTGGAGGTCGGATAGGCAGTCGCTCCATGAAAAATACTGATATTCAGCTGCATCCGGTTAGACTGGAAGCCGACCCCAACATAGATGGGAAGAGGATAGGCAAATGATGATAACTCTACATAACTGGCGACCCGCCCTTGCTCGGCACGGTTTTTAAGACTACACTCTGTCCACTAAGTAAACAATTTTTTGACAGATGGCACTAGTGATTGCAGCAACGTAACATTTCAATTATTGACACTTTAATTTGTATTTAATTCTCCAAGGATTGGCCCACAATCGAAGTAGACCGGGAAAAGTGGAAGGAGGGAAGGGAGGCGTTTGTCCTGTAGTGGGACATCACAGGCTCATAATAAGACTATTGTTGCCAATAAGCCTGATATAATGGTGGTGGATCGATCAGAGCGGCGCGCAATGATTGTTGACATAACCGTCCCGCATGATGAGAACCTCGTGAAAGCCCAGAAAGATAAACAAATCAAGTATCTTGACTTGGCTCGCGACGTTGTCGACATGTGGCATATGGTCTCAGCGATCGATGTGTCGATAGTTGTGACAGTCAATGACTTAATAGCCAAGAGCCTCGACCAACACCTGAGGAGGCTATCGTTGGGCAGCTGGATCAAGGGCTTGAATCAGAAAGCGGTACTTCTGGACACGGCTCGCATTGTCAGGAGGTATCTCTAGAGCCCTGACCACCGGTAACTTCGACCATGTTCCTGATACCGATGGCCTACTATTTTTTTTTAAGTTTTCTTACTTTTTATATTCTAATATTTAAAAATATCATTTAAGTATTTATATTGAAATAAAGGAGGTAATAATTGTATGTAGTATCGAGTACCGATTTTTTGCTATAGGTTAAAAATTAAAATATAATTTATAATTAACTATTTATATTGAAATAAAGGAGATAAGTAATTGTATGTAGTATCGATTTTTTTGCTATATAATAAAAATTGGTGCGGTTTCTAAGGCTCTGCTTATCATTAAATACAATATTTATTTGGTTGTAATTTATATATTTTATTGATATTTAAGTAGATCATGCAAAGTTTTTCTATACTGGATACCTATAATATTTTTTTTCGATTTATTCATTTGAAACTAATACACTTAGAACGATAGCAGTTGAATACCAGTATTTTACATAGAGCGACTGCCCATCTGATCTCCACAACCCAGTTACTGGGCAACACGATACCCCTTGGTAAGACTGGTTGTCAGATTTTTGGGCTTCTGACTACCTTGACGGACTGCTATTGGCTTACATACCGAGTACACAAGTGCAAGTCAGACGCGCACGCGAGGGGTTCCGTACCACAAGGCAAAAAACGCCAAAACACACGCGTTTCTTGTATGGGGCTTCCCCGGCCCTTTGATTTTTAACTTTATTTTATATTTATAATAAAAAATAAACTTTTAAATCAATTAATTAAACCAAATCTCTATCCTTCTTTTTATTAAACGCGCAGTAAAATTACAGTATTTTCTCTTCGTTTATTATTAGCTAGCTGCGACCCGCAGTTTCACCCGAATAAGTCTCGATCCCGTGGGAATATCGGGATAAAAATACTTTGTTTCTTAATACAGGTCACGATCTACCTATTTGCCAAATTTCATCCAAATCCGTTCAGCCGTTTTAGCACGAAAGCGTAATTAACAACATACAAAAAATATAATCTTTTCTTTATAAAATCTTAGTTTAGATTAAAAAAGAACATTATCTGAGATTAATTAGGGGGTTGATATAATTATTGATTCATTTTCATACAACTTTGCTGAGATTTCTTTAAGTAAACAATTTTATTAACACTTGAATAAAATTTGACCTTAATTTAGAATGAAATAAGTACCTATCTGAATAAAAATGTATAAATTGGCAATGGATAGGGAAAAACATTTTAAAATTCTAAAAATAGTTTTTTGTCCACGTTATTTTTTCTAAATTATCAATGTAATATATGTAACTAATAAATACAAATTTCATTAAATAAATTATACAATCTTTACTAGTCCAAAAAGTGTTATCGCCCCCGGGTGGGCTCGAACCACCAACCTTTCGGTTAACAGCCGAACGCGCTAGCCATTGCGCCACGGAGGCTGTTGTTAGAACCCTGAAATTTCCAATTCCTTTGCAAGAGTAGGTTGGTAGAGTACACACGACGACATTATCAAGCTGTACATTTCCAGTTTTAACTGATCTCGCATTATATAGATTTTTCGTACAATGAGAAGTCAGCTTATACTGGATACGTATATATCGTCTTGATGATATATCGTCTTGCGTGGGTGCCTAATATTTCGTACGTGGCTTTATAATAAGTTTTCTGATTACCTCAAATTTTACCCGACTGCGCGACGCATAGCCAGGGTTTATATTTTTGGGAAAGTAATTTGAACAAAAGGGGTGAAAGTGGGAATATACAGGGTCAAATTCAATTAGCTAGCGAAACTCCACAGACTTGATGGTATCGATATCTCAGCATAATAAATGAAAATAAAATTGATCATTTTTATTGTGGGGTTTAATCGACCGCACGGTGTTGCACTTGAAATATAAGTTTAAAAAATCTGTTTTTTTTTTTTTTTTTGTAAACTTTACAAACGTGACGGGTTTCCTTATCTACTAAACACAATAATACACAAGAAACCAGATTTTCTCAACTCAAACTTCAACTAACACAACTTTTCTTTTTTTCATTTAAGAGGACCGACAGTACGAAATCCGCACAGACGAAGTAGTGGAATTTCTAGTACAGACGCAAGCACATCAAGCTTCTACAATCTGTCAAATTTCTTTAATAGAATTTCAACTTTATGCCTGAAGCATTAGGTTCAAAGTTGATTGGCAAAATTTTACAGTGTCGGGTAGCTTGATATCTTGGCATCTGTACATCATATAACTTACTTCCATAAGGTGCAGGTTTTTCACTTTCACTCCAGAAACACTTCTTACACTTGAGGTAACTGTTACACATGCCTGAAACAAAGAAAAACATAACATATCATCACGCCTGTAATATCCGAAGGGTTATGCAGAGCTGTAGGTACCTACCTACCTTAGTACACCCACATTTTGCTAGATATGTTTAAGTCCTATGTACGGGGAGCCCATTACCATCAACTGGGGGCCAAAAAGGCCCCTTTGGCAGAATCATAATAGGATAACAATATGAATCATATTAAAAATCGTAAAATGGTCACAAACTGACAATTCATAATTATGATCTGTGTGCCATTCATATCACGCAATTTACCCGTTTGACAGTTTTGTATGGAAATTCGTAAAATGGTCCACCAATGTTTACACCAAATATGGTTGATATGAAATGAAATGTAGATGATTAAACTATTATGTGTAACCATTTAACGAAAATTAGAGGAATCGCTAATGATCTGCTGGGAATTCGGGAAATGAATAGCTTTTAGAGGTATTGCTTAAAGTGGCCTTTTTAGGCCCCCTGAGCAAAAAATGCAGACTCTGAGCTGCTACTGAGAAATGCCTAATGGAAAAACCCAATAGCACTTTGCTCGAACTGGGAATCGAACCCAGGACCTCATGATCGTGCAGTAGCGTTTGCGACGGAACGACGAACCGAGCAGTGAACTTGATTCATATTTTTAAAACAATCTAAGCGGAGGGTGGATATACGTAGCGGGATCGTCCGAAAGGGTTACCGCTGCCCTGGAACGGAAAGGGCTAAGGAAGGAACACGGGTGGGTTTTAGTCTGTAAGAGTCATAGTAACCCAGAGCGGGACCCCGGGGTCATTTGATGATTTCCCATCCACAAAAAAAAAGGGTAAGTAGATATACAGGGTGGCAGGGACATCGACGCGCAAACTGTAACCATGAATTCAGCACATGATTCTAGACCCGATACCGTAGAAATTTTCGTCGGTTATAAAAAAAAAAACAGCCGTAGGTATTATAGAAAAGTGCAATCAAAAAAAGGTCAAAATGTATGGAAGAGCAATTTTTTTTTTAAATTACCGACGATAAATTTCATCGCAAGGGCGTCCAGAATCATGTAAGTGCTGAATCCATGGTAACAGGTTATAAATCGTATCCTGAACCCTAATTCCGTAACTCACTAGCAATCTGAATCATTTTGAAGGATATTGCTAATCCATTGCTTCATATATTCGAAAAATGTGTCTGCTCAACAACGTAAATAACGCAATGAATGTCGTTGAACTGTCAAAATGGAATCCATTGGTACTGTATAATTTTATTGTGCACAGTTTTTTGTTTTAAATCAAATCGCCATAGCTTTAGCTTCGTGCGCCCCATCCCATTATAAAGGTAAGATTTGAGCAATGCGATCGGCGACAGTTGAATGCGACTGGCGACTGCTACACAAGACCAAGACTTCTTCCCTCTTTCTAGACACATCCGCTTTATAACAAATGAAAAACATTTGGAATGCAAGACAGAGACAGGCGACCACGACGAGCGACACGACTATACAGACGAGCGGCATACGTCAATGGTAGAGGTAATTCCAGCTAGTGTTGCTGTAGTCTGTCGATTGACTCTCGATAGTAATTCAACACGATCGTGACCTCGAAAACTAGTAACAATATCGATAGGCTTATCGATAGTATTGAAATTTAAAATACTGTCGATACTATTGATAGTATCAATTGACCGACTTAAGTAATGCTTTTTATGAGTAGCAATAGTATCGATAGTTTTGAGTTGTGATACTATCGATACTATCGCTATAAAAGTGTGTTTTAAAAACAATTACTAGCGATACTATCGATAGTATTAGAACGATATTTTTACCACATTGATATTTAACGAAAATTCAATCAACACAATACAAAAAAACAATAGAAAAATTGTTTGGGTATGTGAAAATGGTCACCCATCCACGGACCAACCGCGGCAAGCGTAGCTTAACCTGATCGATCGACCCGTGCGGCTGTTATTACTTAGCCACAAGCCCCTCATTGAATTTTTCCAAGTATCGCCAGTAATTGTTGTAAAACACACTTTTATAGCGATAGTATCAACAGTATCACAACTCAAAACTATCGATACTATTGGTACTCATCAACAGTACTTAAGTCGGCCAATTGATACTATCGATAATATCGACAATATTTTAAATATCAATACTATCGATAAGCCTACCGATATTGTTGCTAGTTTTCAAGGTTAACTATCAATAGACCAACTAACGATAGTTAGGCAACACTAACTGCAGCCGACACGTTTACGACTGTCGACAGATGCCGCTCGTGTATTTGAGCACCGTACTCAAATACACTAGCGGCACGTTGTCGACGTCAGCCGCCGATGCCGCCGCTCGTGTGCTGCAAGAGACGCATCCCGAATCTATCATATCGCGTGTCGCACGTGGTTTCTGCCTAAAATATTGCCTGAATTTTCTGACTAAATAATTGTTAAATATTAAGAAGAAATAAAAGCCTTCTGTGTTTCCAATCTGGTCTTTGTCGCATTTGGAGTAGGTGAAGCGACACTGTCCTGGTCTCCTGGGGCCGTATATGGAGTATTAATGCCAACATGATTCCATGCGAAAAAGGGACGGTGCTATGGGTCATGTATAGCTCCGTCTCTCTCTTACCCTGGAATCATGATGGCATTATATCCTGTCCATTAGGTAAACTGTTTTTTGATAGATCGAACTATTGAGAACTTATATATTTTTTGTCAAAACTAATACACGTACTTACGGTATTATAATGTCTATAACAAGTCATAAATAAGATAATTCAATAAGATTTGGCAGTTTATACAGGGTTATTGGAAAAACAAGAACAACCTCTTAAGAGGTCATTCTACTTATCATTATGAACAACTTTTACTATGGGACCAAGCCCGAAATCGCGAAAAAAAATCTGCTGTTCCGTACTTTATGTTCACGTAACTCGTCACAATATAGGGAACAGCTGATTTTTTTTCGCGATTTCGGGCTTGGTCCCATAGTAAAAGTTGTTCATAATGATAAGTAGAATGACCTCTTAAGAGGTTGTTGGTGTTTTATCAATAACCCTGTATAATTACCAATTTATTTTATTAGGTGCGCATTTTAAAGTTAACTTTTACGTAATCTGGAATAGTTCGTTATAAGACAGCTGTCAAAAAATGGTTAACTTAGGTCCGGGTATTCTTGTGTCGCGAGTCCCAGTCGCCTGTCTTGGTCGCGTACCTCAAACCGTACCTTATAGAGACGCGTGGTGGGCGCCGCTGCGTCATTCTCTGGCAATGCCAGCTAGAGTGTGGACGTCGCGGCAACCGTGAGATGTACAGTAGCACGCCAAGATACAGCATACAATAAAGTACCAACACCAAAATATTGAGGGCGTCCTGAGAAAAGAAGAGGGCATTTTTCCATAGAAATTCTAATCTTCTCCATAAGAAACTATCTTTTGGAAGGGAAAACTAGAATCAATTGATATATTCTTGTAAATAGTCAGCCTAAAATGTTTCCACTGCTGGGACGGAGGCCTCCTCTCTGTGAGAGGGAATGGGCCGTAATCAGCCACGCGGGCACAGTGCGGGTCGGTAGATGTCACATGTCTTCGAAGTTTTGGTTCTAGGACATGCCGCGGTTTCCTCACGATGTTTTCCTTCACCGTTTTGAGAGCAGTGGTGATGAAATAAATTAAGTACACAAAGCTAAGCGACATGTATGGGTTCGAACCTACGACATACAAGTCGTAAGTCGCGGCCATTGGCATAGCTACGGATTTTGTCTAAGGGGGAGGGGGGGGGGAGCCGTATGATGCCTCCTAATGAGTAATCCCACCAAAAAAATGCTATGTAAGGTAGGTTGCCAAGCAGTGGCGTAGCGTAGTGGGGGCGGGGGGGTGGGGGGGGGCGCCCCAAGCGGCACTTTTTAGGGGGCGGCAAAATTTCACAGTAAATATAATAAAATATATTTTGTAAGTATTTGAACCATTTCATATTTTTAACGCAACTATAAATTCGGACCGATTGAAAAGAGCACGGAATTTTTCATTACTTATTCTGTGACGAATAATGACGAATTCAGGGAATTTTGAATGATATTTTGTAGCGAATGGCAACACCGTCTATACTGACTTGCGGGGTAATAAACGTGATTGTAAAACAAATAAACTTTTTTTATTTAAAATCTAACCTGTATAATGCAAAATAATGATGACTGTTCTTGCCGAAAAGTTCTCTAGAATTATTAATGTATATAATGTATATATTTCAATTTAATATTATACATTGAATTGAAATACCTAATTAAGAGGGTGGCAAAATTGTCTTCCGCCCCGGGCGGCCGATACCCACACTACGCCACTGTTGCCAAGACTTAGTTAATATCGATTTCACTGTTAAAAAGTTATAAGATCTAATAAATGTAGAGCCAAGCCCCTAACTCTACAAAAAAGCGATTAAACAGTAAGTAATTCTTCAATACTCGCGGCCGTTACCACGTGGGCATCACTGCTCTAAATGACATTCAAAAATGCCTTTAAATGTCCTACTTAAAAAAAAAATTGACTTTGACTTTGGCAATATGCTGGATTGCCAAAGTCAAAGTCAATTTTTTTTTTCAAAAAACACATTTTGCAAAAAATTTAACCATTACTTACTATTTTAACAATTGGTTGAGTTTAACTACGGATCAAAAACCGACCCGTAGTAATATTATAATCATACTGATCACTACTGATATAGATTATTGGGATCTTCAAACCAGAGATAGAAATGTTTTTCTACCCCCAGTATGCCAAAACTGCGGGGTAATTTCGTAACACACCATCAGCAGGAATGACTTTAATTTTGACAGTTCAACAACATTCATTGCGCTATTTACATTGTTGAACAGACAAATTTTTCGAACACACGAAGCAATGGATTAGCAATATCCTTCAAAATGATTCAGACTGTGATTAATAATGTGTTAATTAGGGTGCTCGGGATACATAGGTAATTAGATTCGACCGTAAGATGCTCTGTGGCTACTGACGAAACGTAGTTTCAGATAAATAATTTTCTTCAGGTACAATGTTTTAAATTAACTCTTCGTAGGCGCCGTGGCTTAGTTGGTTAAAGCGCCTGTCTAGTAAACAGGAGATCGTGAGTTCGAATCTCGCCGGGGCCTTGGTGGATTATACTTTTTTTTATAACCTGTTACCGTTGATTTCAGTACATGATTCTGACATTTTAACCGCGTGGGATTTTCACTGACTCTTTTCTATGAAACGGCGGGTCGTTTTGGCAACCTACGAGAAATTTCAAGAAGATATTTGCGGTAAACATGACGCAGGAAAAGAATACAAAAAAACGCGCCCACATAGCGTCCGCCATTTACCGGGGAATGACGTCACTGAAACCGTCCAAAATTTACCGGTGAATGACGTCACTGAAACCTTCCGCAATGTACCGGTGAATGACGTCACTGAAACTGACCGCAATTTACCGGAGAATGACGTTACTGAAACCGTCCGCAATTTACCGTAGAATGACGTCACTGAAACCGTCCGCAATTTACCGGTGAAAGACGTCACTGAAACCGTCCGCAATGTACCGGTGAATGACGTCCCTGAAACCGACCGCAATTTACCGGTTAAGGACGTCACTGAAACGTCCTACTCTTACTAACTAATTTAATATTATTAACGTGAAAGTTTGTATGGATGGATGGATGGATGGATGCATGCATGCTTGTTACTCTTTCACGCAAAAACTACTGAACGGATTTGGATGAAATTTGGCACACAGATGATTTATAAACAGGATTAACATATACGATACTTTTTATCCCGATATTCTCACGGGATCGAAACTTATGCGGGTGAAACCACGGGGCGCAGCTAGTACTGTCACTGGAACGTTATCTATAAAAGTAAGTTGGTGGTTGGTTTGTTGGTGTCAAAAACACTCTCTAGAAAAACATTCCCAGAGACTATTTTAATAAAAAAAAACCTGAAGATTGTTTCTTTGTTAGAACGCTCTAATCTCTGGAACTACCTACCACTCTGATTTGAAAAAAAAAATTGTATTTTTGATAGCCCAATTCTTGAGAAAGGCTATTTAACTCTAGGACCATAAGGAGCTGTGCAAAAAGAAAAAAAAATGTTTAAAAGAACGCTAGGAGAAAACAAAGTAATAGCACAGGGAGGCGATGCGATGCGACGCGGTTGGGGGGTGAAAGGGGTTTGGAGATGCGTGATAGTAGGTATGCCACCTACTTTCGCGCCATGTTGTAAATGAAGGCCACGCATGAGACCAGAAGGGCAAAATCGTAATTTTAAGAACGTTCACAATCTGATCTCAGTCTCAATCTGTCAAAAATGCCTCAAATTTCCCTACATCTTGACAAGTTTGTGACATTTGTTTGTCGCCGAGATGAGACTGCGACTAGATTTTGAGCGTTTTAAATTACGAGAATTTGCCTTCTGTTTGCATTCAAAATCAAAAGTAATTTATTCAAATTAGGCTGAGAATCAGCACTTTTCGAACGTAAAAATTACAACAGGCAGTCCCCCAAAACGCCCGCCCTTCACCACTTCCTAGTGCTTTCGCTGGGAAGAAGAAGTGGTGCAACCAACTCCCCAGCAGCGCAGCTGTCTGTTCAGCTATATAATACTTGATTGTGTACAATACTAGGTATGTAAAGTAATTAACATTGCAAGACACAGAACATTAAATTAAAAGTTTTGCCATTGATGTCAGCTATCGATTTATAAAGGTGTCATGAGTGGCCGTGATTTTCAAAATGGCGCGACAGTATATGTATGCCAGGCTCTATATAAAAATCGTCAATCCACTTTCACGCGAACGAAGTCGTGGGCAAAGGTTAGTAGGTACAACATATACGCAGATGAAGTCACGGGCATCAACTAGTTAAAAAATAATCCTAAGTAGGTAGGTAAGTAGGTACATTATCTGTAGCGGTAGTAATTAGCTAAATACTGTACCTAATTATCTTGTATTATGTCAATAATTTGATAGTGTTTAAGATAATACATCGACGCGCAAACTGTAACCTTGAATTCAGCACATGATCCTAGACCCAAACAATAGGCTAGATTCCTAAAAAAATCGAATTAGTCCGTCAGTTAGATTATCAAAAACTATTGGACCCGTATTTATTCTTTTGTCAATAAAATTATATAAAAAATGATGAAGATATCGCCCGTTAAAGTTCCGCGTGACGTCTCGTCTTGCTACACTTTTTAGCATGGCGTGACGCATAAAAAGTGCCCTATATGTTAATCCTGGTTATACACTATCTGTGTGCCAAATTTCATCCAAATCCGTTTTGTAGTTTTTGTGTGAAAGAGTAACAAACATCCATCCATCCATCCATCCTCACAAACTTTCGCGTTTATAATATTACTAGGTGCGCCCCGCGGTTTCAGCCGCATAGATTTCGATCCCATGGGAATATCGGGATAAAAAGTATCCTATATGTTAATCCTGGTTATACACTATCTGTGTGCCAAATTTCATCCAAATCCGTTCCGTAGTTTTTGCGTGAAAGAGTAACAAACATCCATCCATCCATCCATCCTCACAAACTTTCGCGTTTCTAATATTACTAGCTGCGCCCCGCGGTTTCAGCCGCATGGATTTCGATCCCATGGGAACAACGGGATAAAAAGTATTCTATATGTTAATCCTGGTTATAAGCTATCTGTGTGCCAAATTTCATCCAAATCCGTTCTGTAGTTTTTGCGTGAAAGAGTATCAAACATCCATCCATCCATTCTCCCAACAATCTTTCGCGTTTAAAATATTAAAGAAAGAAAGAAAGAAAATACATTTATTTGGCACACACAATACACCAGATACATACATCAGATAAAACGAACAATAACGAAATAAATAAAAAAAGATGAAATAAAAAGTCCGATGTAAGAAATTAGCAGGAAAGTGTGCCTCACGGCTGCGCCAAAAAGGCCCAGTTCAGCAAAAATGCCAGACAACTAGTGCCTGACGCTGGTTTTCAACTGGACCTGAATGTGTGAGGTGACGGATGTAATTCAGTTTTATACTGCAACGTGACGTGTATGATATTTGTAGGATATCATAGCATTGTGCGAAAGGTAAAGTTATGGCTGGGAATGTAGCGAGTACTTAGATGACTATTGATAGAAATGTATGGAAGAGGAAAACATGCCGCGCCGACCGCAAATATGCTGTTTTTTTTTTAATGATATAAACTAGTGCATGACTGCGATCCCGCCTGATGGAAAGCAGTGATGCAATCGTTGATGGTAAAGCGCACTAATTTATTAAGAGCCTATTCACTCTAGCCTTGAAGACACTTTAAATTATAATAATCGGACGGGAAGACAGCTGCAGGCAAATTGTTCCAGTCCTTCGATGTACGCGGGAAGAATAAGGGCAGGATGATATTTAATTCGTTACTGATGAAAGATTCTATCAATCATCTCAGCTTATCGCAGTCCACTGCTGGACATAGGCCACAGCTATAGAAGCGTTTGCCAAAGTTTATGGATAACGTGAAAAACACGGTGTATTTACTGAATAGTAACTCAAACTCAACTCTCAAAGCGTTTATTTCAATTAAATTTACAGGGACTTTTGGATTGTCAAATAGTCGGTAAGTTAGTCAGAAAGTTGAAGCTAGTTGCCCATTCCAAGACGTACCTAGATCTCTACGGAGAAGTTGTGAAATGTTGTATTTTTTATATCGTTCGCAGTCAAAATGTTTCTTATAAGTATTAGGTATTTAATTTGTCAGCGTCCTTGTTCATTTTACTGTGCATGCTGTGGCCTCCTGTAATTGAAGGAATACAGCTACCAAATACTTTGTCGTCCATTACATTACTACATCTAATGTTTAGTGTATATCTGAGATCCTAAAAGAAATAAATACATAAGAAGAACGGGCAAGGAAAAGATATTACAAAATTGCTACATCATTCTTGTCAATCTAAATCTAAGCTCATTAAAACTCGGTATGTGATCAAAATAACTCGTTGGAGTTGAGTAATGAGGTCGTTCTCAAAAGTTTAACCTGAAAAGTGACTATTTATGTAACATCTTTTTTTTTTTTTGAAGACTCTTTCGTTCATTCATGACGTTAATAGAAAAAAAAAAAACTACTTAAAGTCTGGCCGACGAGAGAATGCGTTCTTGTCAACTGTCAGTGTCATACAAACGACAAGTGTTTTGCGAATTTGATCTTTATTAACTACTAGAATTATTTGATCTTTATCAGCTACTAGAGTTACTTCTTCTTCCCAGCGATAGCACTAGGAAGTGGTGAAGGGTGGGTGTTTTTGCGGGACTGTCATTTGTAATTTTGACGTTCGAAAAGTGCTGATTCTCAGCCTAATTTAAATAAAATGACTTTTGATATTGAAAAAATAAAAAATAATTGTCGGTCATTTGTAATTTTGACGTTATAAAAGTGCTGATTCTCAGCCTAATTTAAATAAAATGACTTTTGATTTTGAAAAAATAAATAATAATTGTCGCACTGACAATTATGACAGGTGTCAGGAACGCATTCTCTCGACGGCCGAACAGTATGTTGATTTTTTTTTCTCTTCCTTTTATCTTATCCTACTTCCTACTAATACCTATTATAAACACGAAAGTTTGTATGGATGGATGAATGTTTGTTACTCTTTCACGCCAGAACTACTAAACGGTTTTGGATGAAATTTGGCACACAGATAACCATGATTAATTAGGCATATAACCAGGATTAACACATAGGATACTTTACTTTTTATCCCGATATTCCCACGGGATCGAAACTTATGCAGGTGAAACCGCGTCGGTTCGGTCGTAGGTTCGAACCTGGACAGGCGCTTTTCTTTGTGTAAATTCTATCATCACGACTGCTCTCAAAACGGTGAAGGAAAACATCGTGAGGAAACAGACATATCCTAGATTCAAAAATTCGAAGACATGTAACATCTACCAACCCGCACAGGGCCTGCGTGGTGCATTACGGCCCACTGCCTCTCACAGAGAGGAGGCCTGTGTCCCAGCAGTGGAAACTTTATAGGAAGATTATGTATTAGGCATATTGGCGAAAAAATCACAAAAGCTAAACTTTTTGACGTGTGAATGTAATAAAAACATTCTCAATTCACGTAAAAAAAATCATTATATTGTCACAGTAAAATTATATCTAATATTACAAAAATAATCCACCAAGGCCCCGGCGAGATTCGAACTCACGATCTCCTGTTTACTAGACAGGCGCTTTAACCAACTAAGCCACGGCGCCTGCGAGTGTGAACGTGAAATTCAGGTTTCAGGTTCTATGTATGCAGGTATCTATATATTTTTATATTCATGACCGATACAGGTTAAAATGTAAGTAGAGTTCTGGTACATACTCTGACATTTTTTAGTCTCTACAAATAGAGTCCGGCAAAAATAATTTAGTTTTGTTATTGAAACAGCTTCACTGGTTTTCGTGGTGTAATTTCATGGTTTGTGAAAATCTGATATTTATTATAATAAGTATCAAAATATCGGATATTTGATATATCGTTTTTGATATTTATAATAAATATCAAAATATCGGATATTTGATATATCGTTTTTCATTATGTAAGTGGTTCACGATATGTGTTGCAGAATATAAGTAAGTTTGTGTTTGATTATTTGACATTTTTATTGTAAAAGTAACTAATAATTGCGAATCTTTGATAAATAATAATCAGTTATGGTACCTATAACTAAAACAACACTCTTAACAAAATTAAAATTATAACATTTATAAAGCATTCGCACGGTACGCGTCAGAGGATTCCCATAAAACTGAAAATTATAAACTATAGGGGAAAATCATAATATTAACGTAACGTACAGACGCCAGCAGGTCAAGCTACCCGAAACTGTCAAATTTTCCCAATCAACCTTGAACCTTATTACTGTAGCGATAAAGTTGGAAATCTATTAAAGAAATTTGACAGTTTGTAGTAGCTTGATGTGCTGGCGTCTGTACAATAAACCCTATGTAATAGACTGATACGAGTACCATCATCACCCTAGCCTTTTCCCAACTATGTTAGGGTTTGCTTCCAGTCTAACCGGATGCAGCTGAGTACCTGCATTTTACATAGAGCGACTGCCTATCTGACCTCCACAACCCAGTCACTGGGAAATACGATACTCTAGGTAAGACTGGTTGTCAGATTACAAGGCACAGTTTCATTGCGGTTTAGCGTATAAACCGCGCAGTAGAAAAAACGTACCTACTTATTTGTTAACACGCTTCCATAGCGATCCATACAACACTAACGACCGTATCTATAGACGGCAAATATGGAAGCCTATATTTGCCGTCTGTAGACAGTTGCGACGCGACTCTAGGAGAACAATTTCTATGAAAACTTTATTGAGGTTTTTCTACTAGAATCGCGTCGCAGCGTCGCGTCGCGCCTGCCTGCAGGAGCCTTAAACCGTAGTTTTTCAAGACAAGAGAAACGTGTGTGTACAAAGGGACTTAAGCCACAGATACATTACTGTGTCGTGTTGTGTCGTGACTCGAGATACGCCAATCAAACAAATCTGTTCAGGGCCCCAATTCTGTATAATTCCCCGCGAAATCTTACCACGTCAATATCGTGTCTTGTTATCGGCAAGGAGTCGCAATTTCAACCGTACGGACAACATGACATGTATTTTGACAGTTAAAACCACGCCATTCTGTCATAGAGAATACATTAAAAGCAGAGGCAATTCTCGTAATTTTAAAAACGTTCACAGTCTGATCTCAGTCTCAATCTGTCAAAAATACTTCTAATTACCGAACATTTTTGACATTTGTTTGTCGCCGAGATGAGACTGCGACTAGATTTTGAACGTTTTAAATTACGAGAATTGGTCAACAGATGTCGAGATTAACTAAGGAATTGACGTGGTTTCGAAGTAAGGAATTGTTAACTGGTCATAGTGAATTAGGGCCCAGGACTACGTCAAACCGCGACGAGTTTTGATTGGCTAACACTGCATCAGAAGGCGTCACGACCCTACACGACACAGTAATATGGATCCGGCTGTAAGCTGTGCCTTGTAATAAGAATTTAAGAAATAGTGTGTATTTGTTTGATACTATGTATGTAAACTCTGTATTATGTATTGTAAAGTTATATTTAAGAGTAAGTAACAACGCCTCCGTGGCGCAATGGCTAGCGCGTTCGGCTGTTAACCGAAAGGTTGGTGGTTCGAGCCCACCCGGGGGCGATTCTTTTAGCATCACTTCAATTATTGATAAGCATTTAATAATATAGGTATTTATTGACGTGTCAGATAAAATATATAAAAGTAATTAGTTTTTGGTGATAAAGATAATGTTATCACTATGAAGTGATAAATAATTACTTAGCTTGTATGAACTTTAATCAAATTCATTGACATGGCAAGCTGTCTTATCTAAACAGGGGAAACACCCACAACAATAATAAACATAAACAACATTCGCGCACCACCAAACACCCCAGTAGGAATATTATGTTACTAGCTGCGCCCCGCGGTTTCACCCGCATAAGTTTAGATCCCGAGGGAATATCAGGATAAAAAGTATCCTATATGTTAATCCTGGTTATAGGCCATCTGTGCGCCAAATTTCATCCAAATCCGTTTAGTAGTTTTTGCGTGAAAGAGTAACAAACATCCATCCATCTATCCATCCATGAACTTCCACGGTTATAATATTAGTAGGATATCCCGAAATTAACACACACAACCAAACACCCCAATTAGAACATTCTGTTATCATAATAAGACATTTTATTATTATTATGTCGTTTATTCATTTACTTTTCTTATTTTAATACATTTTTTAATATAAATTTTTAGTATAAAAAGAAAAAAAAACATTAAAAAATATAAAAAATAGTGATCCACCGGTGTCGGGAGCAGGGTCCAAGCTACCGGTGGTTAGGGCTCCAGAGACAGAAACCTCCTCACAATGCGAGCCGTATCGAGGAGTACTGCCTTCTGAATCAGGCCCTTGATCCAATTTATCTTATTATTTTTTATTTTTTTTAATTGAACATGAATCACTTTATTTTTGTAATTATGTAAAAACCACTGTTTCTTTATTATATAAATTAGTTAGGTATACTGATTATGGGAGTAAACTGTGGTTATATTACAAATATAGTTGAAGTTTAGTAAGAAACCGATGGACTTTTTCGAATGAAATCTAATTTGGTAAAAGAATTGTAAGACTGTAATATATTCGATACATTAAAAAGTAAAGAGTTAGTTATTTCAATCGGTATATTTACCTGCTCTCAATATTGTATGTGTTATGTTATGTAAAATAGAAGATTGTTTAATTATGGACCACGCTAACGCATTAGGAATTCCCTGTAATGTTAGTAGTGTTTGTGATAAATAAATAAATTTACGTAGTTATCTACATAGTAGGTAGTTCTTTACGTACTTTCAACATTCCCCCCAGATGGAAGGACGACCTAAAGAAGGTGGCTGGGACGGACTGGATGCGGAAGGCGGAGGACAGGGTGTTGTGGCGCAGCCTGGGAGAGGCCTATGTACAGCAGTGGACTGCGATAGGCTGAGTTGATTACTTATCACTTAACACAATAAAATGCATTTTTTTCCATTTAATTGGAAACCTGGATAAACTCCTAATACTAAATAAACTTACAAAGTTTGGTGAATAGTTCTTCCAAAAAAGGATCGCCCCCGGGTGGGCTCGAACCACCAACCTTTCGGTTAACAGCCGAACGCGCTAGCCATTGCGCCACGGAGGCTATGTTGATCTCACTGAAATATACATATACTTACATATTATAGAGACTAGATAATATCTATAGCGTCATCATCATCCTCATTTCAGCCACTGATCTATCGATGACAAAATTAAGACATTTGATTTCCGCCATTTTGGCGCTGATAACAACGTGAGTGTCCGTGGAACAAATATTTTTGATAGTGAGTCTTACAAAATGCGAATAATCTCATGATAAAAATGTTGTAATTATCTCGTTCTAAACACAAGATACACAAAAAATGTCTTATACCACGATTTAAATGTAAATCATCAGAGACGTACCAGAACAACACGACGACCACTTGCAACAGTGTGTCAATTTTAGTTCCTGAGACGCTCGAGCGGGGCGCTTTGAATCGGCACAAAAAACCACTGTCATTTCGTATTGTATATTTTTTAGTCCAGCGTACTTGTTTGTTAGAGGTCAGTGATTTCAGCCGAAAGACGTCCACTGTTCGACATAAGTCTCTCCCAAGCACCGCCACTCCAACCGGTTCTGTTCCCCTCATCTTCAGATGAACTTGCTGGGCGTACATTAAATCAGCATTGGATGTTATAAAAAGAATCGCCCCCGGGTGGGCTCGAACCACCAACCTTTCGGTTAACAGCCGAACGCGCTAGCCATTGCGCCACGGAGGCTATGACTCCAGACTTCATAATATACACTGATTTTTTTTATAGAAATAGAATATAGTTGTGATAATGATAAATTAATTTTTATTTTATTTAGAAGTGGGGTTAAGCAAACAGTTTAAAGGCGTAGCCACACCTGAACACGTGTAGCGCACGAATAGTGCACAATACGCGCCTCGAGCAGCTACTCAACTAATATTGATGTATCTGTTTATAATGTAAAAAAATAGCTGTTTTACTAAACGCATATAAAAGTAGTAAATTGCCGATTTGTACTGAAAAATTTAAATTCGTTTTTTTTTTTAATTTAGCATATTTATTTAATCAAAACAATTACCATTATTATCTATACATTGCAGCCATCTAATAGGAAGGTCATTTATGCCCTTTGCGATAGAACTCTCGTGATCTAGATTCGACAAACTGTGTGAAAGCATTTTGTACTGCCTCCTGAGAAGAAAACTTTTTATCACGTAGAAAATTGTCCAAATCACGAAAAAAATGATAGTCCGTTGGAGCAAGGTCTGGCGAATGCGGAGGGTGATGAGACAGATTTTTTTTTTCAAAATGTTTGTCTGTGTGTCTGTTTGTTCCGGTTTGTCACCGAAACGGCTGGACTGATTTTGACGGGACTTTCACTGATAGATAGCCAATGTTATAAGAAATAACTTGGCAACATTTGTTTAAAAAATAATAGTAAAGAGATACATTATTGTTTTCCGACATCCACGCGAACGAAGTAACTGGCACTGTTAGTACTAAATAAACTAACGAACTTTGTTCAAAAGTTCTTACTTCAATACTTCTCAAAAAGAATCGCCCCCGGGTGGGCTCGAACCACCAACCTTTCGGTTAACAGCCGAACGCGCTAGCCATTGCGCCACGGAGGCTATGAGTCTAGGGTTTATAATATAGAGTCATTTTTTTATAGGAATAGCAGAAGAGTGAAAATGATACATACATGTTGATATGTTAATAACAAATCAAGTACTTGACTTGGCTCGCGAGGCTGTCGACATGTGGCATGTGGACTCAGCAATCATTGTGCCGATAGTCGTGACAGCCAAATAATGGGCTAATAGCCAAGAGCCTCGACCAACACTTGAGGAGGCTCTCGTTGGGCAGCTGGATCAAGGGCTTGATTCAGAAAGCGGTACTTCTGGACACGGCTCGCATTGTCAGGAGGTTCCTCTCTCTGGAGCCCTGACTGCCGGTAGCTTGGACCCTGTTCCCGATACCGGTGGGCTACTATTTTTTATATTTTTTAATCTTTTTGTTGTGTACTTAGTTGAAATAAAGATAATAATAGGCTAGATTCCTAAAAAAATCTAATAAGTCCGTCAGTTAGATAATCAAAAAATATTGGAACCGTGGTTTTTCTTTTGTCAATTATATAAAAAATGATGAAGATATCGCCCTTTAAAGTTCCGCGTGACGTCACGCCTTGCTACACTTTTTAGCATGGCTAGACGTCACGACCCCCCACTCCCAAATTTTGACGCGCTTTATCTTTGTCATTTTTTGTTTGATTGACAAAAGAAAAAATACGTGTCCATTATTTTTCGATATTCTAACTGACGGACCAAATATAATTATTATTTTTTTACCCAGGAAACTACACTATTGTTAATAACATGTTAAAAACAATATTTTAAAAACTAGATGAGATCGTTGTTTCCTATCCGACTACAAACTCAGAGGTCACGGCCTCTTTTAAAGTCGAAACATAATAAAGTTTTTTTTTTGTTTTTCATACTTATTCTTACACTAGTTATGCCCGCGACTTCGTTCGCGTGCATGTCGAAAAAACATTTTTTTTAAATGTTTTTGCGCGGAACCCTAATTCTTTTTCTAAAATAAAAGGACTTTCTAAGTTACTTCTTATAACAACAGCTATCTGCCAGTAAAAGTCCAGTCAAAAATTAGTCCAGCCGTTTCGGAGATTAGCCGGAACAAACAGACAGACAGACAATTTTTTTTTTTTTTTGTTGGAATTACCGTATATCATTTCATATTCACGCTGTTATTTTGAAAATACAAACAGACACTTCAATTTTATTTATTTGTATGTAGAATGTATGTATGCATGCAAGTATAGATTTGTTTTCACAGGTGGAACTCAATACAATATGTAGCCACAATTTCCATGGTCACACGATTTTTTTTGGTTCTAAGACATACCTACCGGTTTCGTCACGATGTTTTCCTTCACCATTTTGAGAGCAGCTGTGGTGATGAAATAATGTACGCAAACTGAAGCGCCTGTCTGGGTTCGAAGCTACAACCCACAACTCATAACTCGGCAAAAATGACGGACTTCCGCACAGACGCCATCACATCAAGCTACCACAATCTGTCAAATTTCTTTAATAGATTTTTAACTTTATCGCTAAATGCTTACTCTAGGATGCATATCCGGTAGGCTCTTAAATCCTACCCTTTCCTACGGGCACGTCTTCCCTACCATAACCGCGCCCCCTGGTCTACTTCTTGATATGCAATGGTCGCTGTAGCACTATGAACATCAGGCTACAGGAGCTAGTGCGAATCTTGGGGTTCATTCGATTAATCGAGTCTGGTCAAACCACACTGGGATCGGTGCAATTCATTCATTGATTCATAGATTTTTTTAACTTTATCGCTAAAGCAATAAGGTTCAAGGTTGATTGGGAAAATTTGACAGTTTCGGGTAGCTTGATGTGCTGGCGTCCGTACAAGTTTCATCCCCTTTTTAAACTCTTTAAGGGATGAAGTTTTAAAAACCCTTCCTTAATGCTCACCTTTTCGCTCTTGTACCAAATTTCATGCTTTTAGACCCAGTGGCTGAGGCCATGCGTTGTCTGTCAGTGAATTATTGAATTTAACATTTTTATTACATACTAGCGGACCCGGCTGACGTCGTCCTGCCCGGAAAAGCAGCGCCACCTACCGGGTCCAATTGTGTTTTCAAACCATCCAGAAACCCATTGAAATATACACACAAAATTTGATACAAATCGCTCCGGCCATTTAGGAGGATTTACGTGACAAACAAATTTTACCTCTTTACAATATTAGTATAGATTAAGATATTTATTTTTTTTATGCTCTGTGGCGGCATCTACATCGCCATCTGCGAACTACATATCGTAATGACGACACGCAAAATTCTACAGCGCAAGCAGAGTTTGCCGCGAGATAATATACAACTTCCCGACATCAATCGTTTTGTGCAAGGCTAGTAATCAGACGACCACCCTCTAGGTTGACCTGGGAGATGCCAGGCCACCAGACCAAACACCCGTCTGGTCGGACGATCCTCCCTTTTCTATGGAGGATGAGTGAACTTTGCACCCTGTTCCTCATACCTCTATAGCCGTATGATTTTTTCCCTTTGTTTTTTTTTATATTTATGTAAGTACTAGCTGCGCCCTGCGGTTTCACCCGCATAAATTTCGATCACGTGGGAATATCGGGATAAAAGTACTCTTTATGTTAATCCTGGTTATAAACTATCTGTTTGCAAAATTTCATCCAAATCCGTTCAGCAGTTTTTGCGTGATAAGAACAACAAACATGGCGAAAGAGTAACAAACATCCATCCATCCATCCATACCAACTTTCACGTTTATAACATTAGCAAGATAGGATACAATTATGTCAGCTTATTATTTTAAGTATACCTATTACGTAATATTTTGTTTGAAAATAACAAAATAATGTGAAAAAAAAATGAAACATAATACAACCCGCAAGAGTTGACCTGGAGACTTCACTCAGATAACGTAAGCGCGCGGTTCACTGGGTATCTCGTATCCGTAAGTCCGTCAACGAAGAAACGAGCTCGCCCGAAAGTAGTTGATCCGTCAAAACAAATGACAAAATTAACAATCTGCAGTGCGAGTCTATAACCATTTAACCGTGAAAACTTAGGTGAAGCGAGCGTGGTGACAGCTGACTCTAAGCTCACTTCACCTAACTTTTCACGGTGAGATTTTTACCGGGCAAAAAACAAAGGAATAAGGAACAACTGTCAAATTGTTTTACAGTTCATTCTTAATTCGGGCCACGAACTAATCTCATAAGATTAGTTCGTGACCCGCTTGTCCGTATTACCTACGGACCTATGTATTATTGCTTATGGATTTAAATGAAAAGAAAAAGTATTTATTGCGACTCGTACAGGATCATAAACTAAACTAAATACAGTTAAAAATAAAAATAAAACAATAATTATGTTAAAAAAAAGTAACAAAAAGAAAAATGAAACAAAGTCCTATACGAGGCCAAAAGGCTCCTCTCTCATCTCAGCATGATGCTTCGACATTTAAAAAATAAATGGATGAATAAATGTCAGTATTACATTAATACTGACATTTATTCATTCATTTTTTTTTTTTTTTTTATTTTAACTATGGATAATTATGTCCATAAGGACATTTCCCAATTATCCATAATTATAATACTGACATTTAAACGCCCGTAATTTCGGCCGAAACTACGGAATTAGCGCTAACATAGTAGACCCCTGACGCGTCGATGGCGAGAGCGGTAACAGTGCGGGGATCGGGAGTCAAGTTAAATCTTGCGGGTTGTACCTACGTAGATTGAACAGACGTTTGTGACGATGTGATCATTTTTGTAGGACTTTAGGTAGTTCAAAATAATGTTAAAACCAGTGCTTACTTGCTTAGGAGGGCTCTCCAGGACCATTACGTTCATGCCAGGGAAGAAGTACCTAGCGCGAGCCAGCAGGATGAATGCGGTCTTCAGCTGCACTCCGTAGCCCTTCATGACTCTGTAAAATAAAGAAAAGGTTTGAGTTACCTTTATACAGATGTGCTACTGGGGAGTTTGTTGCGCCACTTCTTCGCAGTGAAAGCACTAGGAAGTGGTGAAGGGTGGGCCTTTTGGGGGACTGTCTTATGTAATTTTGACATTTGAAATTCACGATTCACGACGATTCATTGCTGAGTATCAGCAGATTCTCAGCCTAATTTGAACTATAACCATGGATTCAGCACATGAGTTTAGACACCATAGCGTCGAAATTTTTCGTAGGTTATTAAAAAAAATATTGCTTTCCATACATTTTGACCGCGTAGGTATTGCACTTTTATATGAAACAGAAGATATTTTTTTTGATAACCGACGATAAATTTCTACGCTATGGGGTCTAAACTCATGTACTGAATTCACGGTTACAGTTTGCGCGTCGATGTCCCTGCCACCCTGTATGTGTAACAGTGTCCGTGGAATTTGTTGCCGGTTTTTCTCCATAGAAACCTACTACTGTCATGTGCGATCTCTGCCCACGTTGGCCCTGCAAATGATAAGTGAATTTTATTTAGAGTTGCAGCCTCGACGTGTTTTATATGGAATTCAGCACTTTTTGTATGGAAAATATGAAAAATTATTACCTAGATAAGTACATGTTGAGTGCTGTCAAACTAAAATGTAGCTAAGCTGTGTCACTTTAGTCAATTTCAGAATGGGAAATCGCCGTTTGACAGGAATAAACTAAATTTTGGTGATTTTTAGTCTAGTTTAGTGGCATTTGTGACTAAATAATCGTCACCAATGTGGCTAAATTTACGTTTTGATAGTTTTATTAAAGAGGAATAATATTTAAAAAAAAAACTATTAAAGCTAGGTACACAAATACATAAAGAGGTCTACGGTATGGTATGGTGATATGTGGGTATAACGGGGTGAATAGGGATGCAGGGGTGAATCAGGACGAAACTTTAAAATGGATTTTAACGTTGAAATCACATACGTTTGTTGCCAGAAAATAATCCTAATGAGTTTACTGCTTTTTAATTAAAGATTAAGTGTCCTTGTTAGCAGCAAACTATATTATTTTGAAGTACAAATCCATTTTAAAGTTTCGTCCCGATTCACCCCTGCATCCCTATTCACCCCGTTTGACGGTATCTATGTCTGTAAAATTATCTTAGGTTGGAACTTACGTTGCCATCTCCATCGAAAGTCTCCGGAGCTCTTTGCCAGTAGCCAGGGCGGTCCATTTCATCAGCTTCTTCCCCAATTGTGCGAGATGGAGTCTGTTCCTCATCTGCTGTAGGGCCACCAGGGAGGGCATGACGGGATACCTGGTGGCACCCAGTGACGCTTCCTCTTCCTCGTCTGGGGAAAAAAAACCGCGATGAAATCAGTTCATCCACGGACAGACAGATAGATTTGCGTAGGTAGTTATAAGAATGAAAGAAAATACATTAAATATATAAAAAATGTATAGTTTTCAGGTGTATTCATTTTGTGTAATGCCAATAAACGCATTTTTCTTTCTTTACGTTTATTTGCGGTAAACATGACGCAGAGAATGAATACAAACACAAAAAAAAAGTTTCGGGAAAATATGCGTCACATCCACGCAAAACGGCCATCGCTCAGCATAATGCTAAGACCCGACAGAGCCCCAGCGTTAGTTTCAGCGACAGCCGGCTTTGATATGATGACGTCAACCACGCACACACCACTTTGAGCGTTGGGGATCTATGCCATAAATAAGAAGAAAGAAAGAAAATGCGTTTATTGGCATTCATATTGGTCGTTCAAATCATACTTAGCGGATTTTTGCTCGTTTGAAAAAAAAATTACCAGCAGAGTGCGTGTAAGCACAGTAAAGGATTTCGTAGTTGTAAGTGAACGTGGGTAATAACACCCACTCGTGGGCATTCGAGACTATCAGGGTAGGAAGTAGAAGACCCAGAGAAAATGATATAACTATCCCGTCTTACGCCTATACACACACACACGTTAAACACACGTTACACACACGCTACACGTTTAAGGGCTGTTTTCTCAATCGACCGATAACTTTTATTCGTGGAATAGAAGAACTGTCAAAAATTCAATATTATTCCTCCGATAAAGTTGTCTGGCGTTGGAAAAATCAGCCTTAATAATATAATCGTGGCAATAGCTGTTTCAGATTCGCAGATTCGCGTAAGTAAAGAGCCTCCCAAGCTCTAGAAAAAAATATATTCGCAAGGTAAGCAAAATAAGGTTGAGATTGAGAATCTATGGTCTAAAATCTTTGTTTCCATATCCTGCAATAGTTCTGCACCACCTGGTGTATAGGTGCATACAGGGATAATTGTCGGTTGGTGCTTCATTTCATTCAAAACGTCTAACGGGCCTCTGTGAGTAAGCTTCGGCCCCTCAGACGCCTACCAAAGATCTGAGACCTTAGGTTCCTGGGACATGAGTTGCCTTGCGTACCCTGCAAGTCTCTAAACAGACTCCGGACCCAAGTTGGCCGAAAGGAAAACCTGTTCAGGTGGGGATTCATAGACGAGTCCGCCTTGGAGAGAAAATGTGGAGCTGTTCCACAAACGATGGGACACTTAATATCGTGTCTTGCGTGTTCTGTCAGCTGGACGTTACAGGAACTGAAGGATGCTAGTGATGGCGTCAAACAAGTAGCAGAGTCCGTTTAGATTGCTGTCGACACCCTAAGAAGAATGTCAGCGGTATAAAAATACTTACCTCCCATGTTTCTTTACTGTGATTGGTTTCGGTAACAACTTCGTTCTAATATCGATGTCCTTTTCTATTATTGCTGTGCTTGAAAATAAAACATTATTCTTACGACTATTTCATTTTTGGGCATAGACAGACGGACGGGCATTAGGTGCAAATGTGCAACTCCATATTTTTACTCTACTTCATTGTGATTTGGAAAATTGAAAACTTTGAAAAATTGTAATTTTTTCCCTGCTTTTAGGCTGACATTGTGACTTGTGACAGATTTTTGATATTTATGTCATATTATAAATTATGAAAATATTCTTCGTCACTTTATGACGTTAACAGAAAGTAAAGATTTTTTTTAAGAAGAATTTATTCAGTTTATTTATTTTAAGCTCACTCTTAGGGCACGATCACACTGTAGCACCACACTGTCAGTAGCAAGGGTTTCATTTTGACAGTTCAACAACATGCATTGCGTTATTAACGTTGTTGAGCAGACAATTTCGAACATATAAAGCAATGAATTACTTACGTATATTCTTTAATAATAATTATTAATAAAAGGTAATAATTTTTTTTTACAAAATAAATATAGCTAATCTGCATTCACGACATATTCGCCAAAAATGTAAACAAATATGAGTTTATGGAAAAATAACTTTAATTCCTACACAATAAAGTTCAGTTTACGCTACAACTTCAAACATTTTTATAACTTTTTCAATAGTGCTAGTCACTCTGAAATCAACTTAACACCTATTATAATAAAGTTAATATTTGTTTAACTTGAAATAACGTCAATTTGAAACAAATAAAATTTGAATATACCTACATAGTTACTTAGGTAACATTTGCTTTTTATTTTTTCGACATCGAAACAGCGTCCGATCTAGTTTACTTCATGGAGTAGAAACTAGATGCTTATGAAGAAAAATAGCTAAAATATAAATATCGCCCCCGGGTGGGCTCGAACCACCAACCTTTCGGTTAACAGCCGAACGCGCTAGCCATTGCGCCACGGAGGCTATCGGAAAAATAGATCAATATTAAGTTCAGAGCCCAGTGGTAACCGTCGCTACTTACAAGTTGTATGTCGTGGATTCGAACCCCGACAGGCGCTTTATATTTTGTAATTTATATAATTATGACGTCTGCCAACCCGCACTGGCCCCACATGGTGGATTACGGCCCGCTCCCTCTGAAAGAAGACAGGAGGCTAACCTAACCTTTTCTCAACTATGTCTAACCGGATGCAGCTGAATACCAGTATTTTACATGAAGCGACTGCCTAGCTGTACCCAGTAACTGGGTTGTGAAGGTCAACCCAGTTACTGGGTAAGTAATAATACTGGTGCTCTTGCCCCTCTTCGTAAGACTGAATGAAAGAAAATGTGTATAATTTAGCATAGATCATCATCAGCCTATAATGTTCCCACTGCTGGGACACAGGCCTCCTCTCAATGAGAGGGAGTGGGCTGTAATCTACCACACGGGCCCAGTGCGGGCTGGAACGTCTCAGTTAAGCGGTTGGCTTATAATAGCAATGTATTACCCAGTGTCGCCATCTACTGGCACTAAAACTACCTACAAAACCTAGTCTTGAACTGAGAGGAAGACTTAATACCTATATCCCTTGAGCCTGGGAATTTAGCTAAAATTACTAATCACTTAGTTCCTGAGAAATAACGTCTTGTTCACACTGAAACACTTTTAGTCGCATGTAAGTTGAAGTGTTCTGGAGGCCTAAAAGGCCACTGTGGCAGAAACATAATAGGATAACAATATGAATTATGTCAAAAGTCGTAAAATGGTCAGAAACTGACAATTCATAATTATGATCTGTGTGCAAATCATATCACGCAATTCACCTGTTTGACAGTTTTGTATGGAAATTCGTAAAATTGTCCACCAATGTTTACACCAAATATGATTGATATGAAATGAATTGTAGGTGATTAAACTATTATGTGTAACCATTTAACGAATATTAGAGGAATTGCTAATGATCTGCTGGGAGTTCAGTAAATGAATAGCTTTTAGAGGTATTGCTTAAAGTGGCCTTTTTAAGCCCCCTGAAGGCCAATTTCCGTAATTAAAAACGTTCAAAATCTAATCGCAATCTCATCTCAGCGACAATCAATGTCAAAAACTTGTGAGGTCAGAGGGCTTACCACCAACTCTTATAGTAGAACAGAAGTAGAACTGCACTACTTGTTTGTACTTAGTCATAGAACAAAAAACCAGTGCAGTTCAACTGCTGCCCTGCTATAAGAGCTGGTGGTAAGCTCCCAGATTGTAAACGTTCATAAAATTATGAGAATTGCTCCTCTGTTAGGCACTTTTAATCTCTGGCGACATTGGGACCGGCACCCTAATTGCGTAACACAAAATCAATCATAATCTGAATCATTTTGAAGGATATTGCTAATCCATTGCTTTATATGTTCAAAAAATGTGTCATGGTGTCTGCTCAACAACGTAAATAACGCAATGAATGTTGTTGAACTGTCAAAATGAAACCGATTCCGATTGATCGTGTGTTACGCAATTAGGGTGCCGGACTCGGAATGCGACAGCGCAGTCTTTTTTAATGAATAGGAAATATCGCCTTAGTAATTTGACATAAACGACGCCAGCGAATTCTCTTCAGTTTGATCAGCAGTGCGATTCTGTAACCATCTCACCGTGAAAACTTAGGTAAAGTGAGCGTGGAGTGAGCTGCAGTGCGATTCCGTAACCATCTCACCGTGCAAAACTTAGGTGAAGTGAGCGTGGAGTGAGCTGTCATTCCAACTAATGCTAGGAACACTATTGACAGCCATTTGATTCTTTAACCATCTCACCGTGAAAACTTAGGTGAAGTGAGCGTGGAGTGAGCTGTCATTCCAACTAATGCTAGAGATTAACACTATTGACAGCTCACTCTAAGCTCACTTCACCTCAGTTTTCACGGTGAGATTTTTAGAGAATCGATTGGCTGATCTCATTGTGGCTAACTAAAAGAAAAAATTAAGTCAACTAGACTGAAATGGATGATCTACTAAACCTATTATCGATGGAACCTAAATCGAAGGTTAAAGAGCCACGAGCACTTCAACTCAACTACGTATACACATTTGGGTCGAGTAGGTATTCAGGGTGCCAAATATGGCAAGAAAAGAAAGAAAATACATTTATTCAGCACAGACAATAAGGCACACAATACACCAGATACATACATCAGATAGCACCAAATAAAAATCAAATAAAAAAAAGTGAAAATAGATGGGGTTGCCCCTGTAACGCCACATGCGAACAACGCGTCATACTGACGTCACGCAAATCCTGCATCTCGCAAGCAGAGTTTACCGCGCAATTAGCATACATACAAACTTCCCGATATCAGTCGGGGCAATTGCCCGCCAGACACAACACCCGTCTGGTCGGAGGATCCTCCCTTTTCTATGGAGGATGAGTGAACTTTACACCCTGTTCCTCATACCACCAAACTGCAGCGCACCAGGGATGTTTGCTGAAGTTCACGTGGACTGTTTCTACATGGTGATGCGGAAACGGTAAGTATACTTGGCAGCGACATTAGCGTCCTATCTATGATAGCTAGCAGACTTGATTGTGAGTTTGTGAACCACTGCTGCAAGGTTTCGGCTGGGCCACCTTGCAGCAATGATGTCACAATCTGAGTCTTGTTGCTCGAATTAAATTATTAAATAAATAAATTGAAGTTTTGTATGGGACAGTTGATATTTTTTTGGCGATTACGATGTTGGTCCCATGGAGAATGTTGTTCAGTGTAATGGCCAGTACCACACTCGTAAATATGACCACACAATTTGCAGTCTTATAGCCATTTCATACAACTATGACAAAAAAAAATACAGTTGTAATTTGAATATACGGACAATTTAAGTAAGTAGTCAATTCGCTTACATAATCTTTGTAAATTAGATTTTGTTGTTTCTATCTGGTACATGCTGTACATGTCTCAGTCTGAGCAAAATCTTTAGACACTTTAGCGCACTCTATAGGGATTACGGCGCGGCAGCGTAGTAATTGCCTAAAATTGCCTTTTTAATACACTTACCGTAACACCACCTTGGCAAGGCAAGACCAAATAATGAATGAACTTGGCTAGAGTTTTAGGATGTGTTCTTCTTAAAGGCTATGTCCCTAGTGTGGGCAAGCATAATCAGCCAATAGTGTTCCCACTGCTGGGACACAAGCCTTCTCTCTTCGAAAGGGAATGGGCTACAGAGTACAGTCTATCACGCGGGCCCAGTACGGGTTGGTAGATGACCCATGTCTTCGAAATTTTGATTCTAGGACATACCGGTTTCCTCACGATGTTTTCCTTCACCGTTTTGATAGCAGTGGTGATGAAATTATCATCACAAAGTAATGCGTCGGTCTGGGTTCGAACTTACGACCTTAAACTCGTAAGTCGCGTTTCCACTGTGCTACCACAGCGATATTGACGACGAGTTTGTAAAAAAAAAACTTAAATGGATGTTGCTCCAAGGCCCCGGCGAGATTCGAACTCACGATCTCCTGTTTACTAGACAGGCGCTTTAACCAACTAAGCCACGGCGCCTGTGATATGCTACTTCATTAATACGTTGTACAGTCAAGCAGCACAATATGTGTAACTCTTTATCAAAATTGCTTAGGATAGTTGTAATTTCGATTAAATAATCGTTCGGATCTACGGTACATACTAGGGCCTCAGATAATAGAAGATAGACGAGCATAGTATGTACCCCAACAGTACAAAGTGCGTATACCTACTTCGATCCCTTTATGTGCAACTCGGTGCAACGCATCCACCATTGAACTACTGGTGTATGGGGCCTATGGGGTGTGTTCTATGGTAAAAGCTATGTATGTTCATTATACAAATTATGGAGTCGCACAGTTCTCGAGTGGCGCGCTTGTCACCATATCTAGAGGTGTGAATGATTGTGAATGAGCTACGATCTTTTATGGAGTTGGTATTCAATTTATTTAATCAATTTTTAATGGGCTGTGCTGGGGTGGCTGCTGCAGGTGCGGAAAACCTCAAACGGTGCAAATACTCCAATCCCTTTGGAACGTATATGTTCAAACCGTTTGGGGTTGAAAAATTAGGGCCACGGTGTTCGAGTGCCCGCTTAGTATTTCGAGACATCGCCAAGCGGCTGGTCGACTCTTCACGTGACCAGAGGGCTGGCCTATTTTTTGGCCAGAGAATCAGCATTGCCATAAAACGTGGCAATGCTACCAGTCGTTTGGGCACGTTTCCTATTGACAGCAATGCGGACGAATGTTTTGATGCCCTTTGATTATTTCCCCTCCTTTTTATATAGGTACTTGTAAGTACATATTTATTACTAAGTATTTGAATAATTACAAGAAAAACATATTAAATAAATTTTATTTATTGCATATGAAAAATGTTTAGCTACAAGGTGTCGTTGAAATAAGTAGAAATCAGAAGCGAGTTTGTTTAGAATCGAGAATAAAATCGATTACAGTCGGGCCGTCGCGTCGAGAGAACGCGTTCCTGACATCTGGCAGTGCCTGTATCAAAGATAAAAATAAAGTGAAGCACTACGAACATCGTTTTTTGACAGCTGCCTTAGAACGTATGTACCTTCTAAGGCAGCTGTCAAAAAAGGTTCCAGATTAGGTACGTAAAAGTTAACTTTAAAATGCGTAATGAAATAAATATATAAACTGCCTTATCTTATTGAATTATCTTAATTATGACTTCATACAGACATTACAATACCGTACGTGTATCAGTTTAAAAAACTATATAATTTCTCACTAGTTCGATCTGTCAAAAAACGGTTAAACTAGTGGACAAAGTATAATGGCAAAACATAGAGAACCTAAGAAAATGTTGTAACATCTCACACATTGTGCGACTCTACCTATGTTTACAAATAAAGATTCTGATTTATTATTACATAAATGTAAAATCAATCCATTAGTAATTCCGTGTACGCACATACCTCATTGGATTGAAAAGCGAAGGAGGTGTGAAAGAGGGTTGCAGGCTCTTTGTCAGGTTATAATAGCCATTGTACGGCTGTGTCACGCGTTCCATAACCCACCCAGCTTACAAAGACCCCTCATCACCCCTTAACAACCCCCCGCGGTAGAACAAAACTGGGGTCGCAAAGGGGGGAAGGGGTCAAGGGAAAATAGTTACGATATTCCGTATTATAAGTGAGTTTATTATTTTTAAAGTAAGGAATCTCTTTCTATTTTAAGAGGAGGGTCGAAGTGTCGAGAAATTCTTTAATGAATCTCTGTGAATATGATCGTGTTTTTTTTTTATCTGTGTACTTACTCAAACACTCATGTTTAATATTTTGTTTATCGTGTAGGAGTTATCTTGGTGTCACCTCTGAAAGTTGAATTTTTTTTCTTGAATTGAATGAACTTTTAGATTTGTTTACCTCGTTATTGAATGATTTATGTATATTTAGCCTACATCATAGCGGCTAGAACTATATTCAAATTTTATTTATATTTCAAATTGACGTTATTTCAAGTTAAACAAATATCAACTTTGTTTTAGTGGTTATTAAGTTGATATCAAAGTGACTAGCATTATTGAAAAATTTATAAAAATATTTGAAGTTGTAGCGTAAACTGGATTTTATTGTGTAGGGTTTAAAGTTATTTTTCCATAAACTCGTATTTGTTTACATTTTTGGCGAATATGTCGCGATTCAAATGTACCTATCCTATTTATCATCGGCTAGAACTAGGTTTTCAGTTCAGTTAAGCATTTTGGTTTTTTTTATTATCTTGCGCTTCTTGGCATGATTCAGAAGGCGGTACTTCTGGACACGGCTCGCATTGTCAGGAGGTTCCTCTCTCTGGAGCCCTGACCACCGGTAGCTTGGACCCGGTTCCCGATACCGGTGGGCTACTATTTTTTTATATTTTTAAATGTTTTTATACTTTTTATATTTTAAAATATAATTTATTTATATTTATTTGTTTATATTGAAATAAAGGATATAGGTATACTCACATTTATGTAAAAAAATAGAGGAAAAAGAATTATAGGGCATTAAAAAATTCGTCCAGCGCTGCAAACAGGAACAGTGCTGAAAAGGCAGGCAGCATTGTCACATTGTATGGCGATGCTGATTCTTTAGTCAAAAAATCACTGGTCACGAGTTAACCAACCGCTTGGTAATGTCTCGAAAAACCACGTGGCCACTAGACCCTAGTGTTTCAACCCTAAACGCCTCGAACATAACTCCCAATTAGATTGGAATATTTTCGCCGAGGTTTCCGCATCTGCAGCAGCCGCCCCAGCACATTCTATAGGGATGCGAGAATGAAGCCCGCGAAATTCTTTTTACTTTAATTTTGAACAAATTATTCTTAATGTTTTATAATTATATTTCTTATTATATATATCCTGGAATACTGCAGTGTGATATGGAGGCCTGACTATGCAACCCACTCGCTGCGGATAGAACGTATCCAAATAAAGTTTATCCGATACCTTTTTTTTTTTTTTCTGGATGGGAAATCATCAAATTACCCCTCCCGCTCTGAGTGGAGCGGAAGGGAGTGTCAGACTCTTACTGACTAAAACCCACCCGTGTTCCTTCCTTAGCCCTTTCTGTTCCAGGGCAGCGGTAAACCTTTCGGATGATCCCGCCGCCCCGGCAGGCTTCGGCCCTATCGGGCCCCGTCCTCTGCTGACATCTCTTTGAGGCGCGCGTGGAACACAACGCGCCGTCCGGCACGGGCCTGGTCCTGATCGGACGGCGAGCTACCCATTACTCACCGCCCGCAGGCCCGCGCCTACGGTGGCGGTGGCCGGGAGTCGTCACGCGGCTCCCGACGCCCGGAGCGTCTCCCGCGGCGGCTGAGGCGTGAGGTATTCTCCCTCAGCCTCTCAGCCACCTCCTTCGCTAGCATGACTGCTTCGATCCGATACCTAGGGTACTCAAAGGGAAGGCAATTTAAATATCTCTCCTACCTTGATAAACTAGACTGCTACAAAATGAGTACTCTGGAGTCTCGAAGGGAGCTCTTGGATCTCAGAATCGCGTAAAACCTGCTCAATAACACCATCGACTGCCCACAATTGGTATGTAGGTTAAATTTCAGAGTACTCCGTAGATCACCTCGCAAACCTATAACACCCTTAGCTCCACCTGTTTGCCGTACAGTGTCTGGTGCTAATTCGCCTGTACCCTGCACGTGCAAACTCATAAACGAACGCAGCGACCTGGTTGACGTCCACGCATGCTCAATATCGACGTTTGTCAGACGCCGTTAGTATATAATATAATTTAATATAATAATAGTTAGTTTAATAAATAATAGTAAGTATTTAATATAATTTAACATAATCTAGAATGTAAGTAAATACATTGAGTTATTTAAATTGAATTTATAATTATTACAAAGAGCATTTTGCATGTGGTGTTTGCCTGTAATTGGTTGTGCAGTTAGATTTAAGACACAATTACTTGTATGTAACTATATTATGTATAATATCTGTAACAACTGTTGGTGACCCTTAGTTAAATAAATAAATAAAAACTTTTAATTAAATATTTGCCACACGTACTGCTTTTAGTGTTCCTAGCGATTAGCTCTTTTTTTTCTTAAACTTCTATGCCTACTGCTTGTGGACAGCGTTGTGGGTTACTTTATAACTAAATTGCTATTTTGTTAAACTAGTTGTAAGTCCTTATAATGTAACTGTTCGCCGTTCCTCTCAATAAAAAAATAAAATTCAAAACTTGCGTTTTTTGTTTTATTGCGTCAGGGTCAGGTTGTATGTTAATTAGAAAATGTTTCGCCACCGTAACAGATATGGCTTTACAGAATTATAATTATTAGAATCAGCAATACAACTCTTTGAGTTAGAATTGGCCTCAAATGTAATGATTTCATGAAATGGTCATCACAGCGTTTATAAATAAAGAGAAGTTAAGCATCGATTAAGAGCTTAAGCTAAATAGTGACTGATGAGTGATTAGCGAGATTTTTATAAATAAGGCTGATTATGTCTGCCGTGCCGTGATGTCATTCGTAAGCGTGCCAAAATTATCGGTAGCTTACACAAAGTTCAATGACAAAGATCAAATTATTTAACTGGAGTCAGAGGCCAAACCGTAGTTAGTGAGAAGATAACGTTATCACTATTATTTGTAGCGATGCAACCGAATAAAAACGCGCATCACGCGTACCGCAAGTGACATTCATAAAAGTATTTCTTGTCGCGCACATGTGTTGAAAATGGTCGCCATGAAGATATATTTTATTTTGTTTTTATTTTTTGTTTTCACTTCCGCGCGGCCGTTCGGTTCGGAAGAAGCAATTACATATTCTGATCTCGCGGATATTAGTGAATGTAAGTTGGTCATTTTGAATTTTGAATGCAGGAGTGTATATGAGGTACCTATACTCAGAAGGCCTATTCTCGTAATAAATCTAGTCGCAGTCTCATCATAGAAGCGTTTTTGACAGATTGAGACTGAGATCAGACTGTGAACATTCTTATAAAAGTACGAGAATTACCCCTCAGGTATCTGGATAGGTCATATCAATACCCGGGTTGAGTGGCAATTATCTCGTAATGTATAGGTACTTAGTAGACGTAAAATTACTTCTTTTTCATTAACCGACCCCCGACGCGAGGACGTTTGGAGCAAAATATTTCCTATAACTTAAATTTGCTGTATGTGATCTACGTATTTGCTTGGAAACTCTGTATTGGAGTGAAAAATTGTAGGTAGATAAGGTATGTACTACTTTCCAGGTCAGTAACTATTTAATTCGAATATTTTTGTACTAACAACACTTTAGTTTGTCGTTGGTCGTTCGATGCTTCTGATTGGCTAATCAATCGGAGGTCAGCACATTGTCATCTGTGATTGACTGACGACATAAACTTATAGTTCCAAGATATATTATTTTTTTAGTTTTTATAGGTTTTTCTTATATTTCTTACTTATAAACTTACTTTCTTACTTATATTCTATTACTAGTAGACATGCTACGTATTTTTACCACAGTGAAACTAGTTACTTGTGGTCGTTGGCGTTCATTCCATACTAACGTATTCCTGTTTTCTCTCTGGTTGCTGATACTTGTCCAAATATATTTGGCTTGATTTTGATGTTATCATCTGAGTAATCCCTGTTTACTTTATACCAGTACTTTAAGGCAGGCTTGCTTTCGTCAACTGGGAATGTTAATGTTTGGCAAGTGTGGTGATCTGATAGGAAAACTTCACGGGTGTTTCCAGTTGAATTTTCTATGTTACTTATGATCTGATCTAAGCAAGAAAGCTGACGTCTTGGTTTTTATATGTAGTTTTAAGCCATAGCACAGATTACTAAGCCATAGTTAGATAAAAGCCCCTTTATTCATAAACGTTGCTTAAAGTTAAGCAGTGATTAGCGACTATCTAACCATACATTTTTGACGTTTAAACGTTACTTAACTTTAGTCATCGTTTATGAATAAACCCGATCTTTAAGTTTACTTGTATCGTTGCTTTCTTTTAATGTATCAATATTTAGGTCTCCTGTAACGATCATGCGTTTTTTCCGTTTGAGTAGGTAATATGTGCAATAGTAGGTCTAATTTTTCTAAAAAATAGAAGCATGCCACTGGAGTTTTGACCGATACAGTTCCAATAATACTGCATACATTACATGTCAAATTGATAAACTCGAAGGAGTCTTTTTTAAAGTTAAAAGCGGCTATGGAACATTCGGACGGACGAAATTGTAAGGGTTCAGTTTCTGCCATTTGGCTTCGGAACCCCATAAAGCTTCATGACTTTAATTCTGTCATTGCAGGGCCATTCGTGGGTTCCACTAGCAAACCGATGTCAGATGGGAGCTACAAGAAGACTGTACGAGAATTTCGTGGTTTGTATATTGTCCTTATTTAATTACATAGGTACGGTGCAATGATTAGAGATTCAGCAACCGTTCTCCTACGACCGATTCGCCATTGGACTGTTCGTCGACAGGATGATTAATTTATTTCCGTTTCCCCAGCAGAGTCTTTCACCTATGGACATTTCGCCGACAGAACCTTTCATATGCGTCACTTTCGAAGACATCCCTTTCCATTCCAGCTACTAAATGTTTCCCCGACACGACGATTAACCTATAACTCTTTTAACTACAGAACTGTCCATCTACGACGAAGAATTCGCCGTCAATCTTAAGACAAACAATATTATAAAAAATGCACATATCTATCTGATGTCTACAGCTTACTGTGTCTTTACTATCGGCCGAACCCAATAACCTATCTATCACATACTGGAAATAGAAAAACAAATGAAACAACAGAAAACCTATTTGTCATATTGTTTCATTTGTTTTGCTATCTCCAGTATGCCAAAGCTGGTGGATTCGCCATTGGACGAACAGTCCAATGGTGAATCGGTCGTAGGAGAACGGTTGCTGAATCGAAATTTTAAGTTAAATATAATATGTATTATCACCGTAAGAGTGTGTAGCGGTATCTACAACCCCACATGCGAACAACACGTCATCAGTATGACTCTGCTTGCGAGATGCAGGATTTGCGTGACGTACGTCCTCCACTCCGTCCGTCCGTCCGTCGTCGTTCTTCCGTCGTAATCCTGCATCTCGCAAGCAGAGTTTGCCGCGAAATTAGCATACATACAAACGTTATTGGCCGGCTTGAGTGTAGTTTCCCAAGAGCAAACGTGCTCGGAGGATGGAAATATTCCAGTAAGATGCTGGTACGGTTCTTGACCGTACTTCCGGGATTGTCCTGATAGCCGTGGAATGCCTCTCCACTATAAGCACCTCAGGACATGTTGCCCCCTTATCGCTACGACACTATGTGCTAGCGGCCGTTTTCGGGGGCCCATTATTGAATGTGCAAGTCACCCCCTGCCATTTATCAGTGTAATTTATATAAAACATTGATCAGGCAGGGGCCATAGTTGTTCCATAGGTCTTGGTAACTAGTCGACTTTAGCCACCCAAACCTTATCCGTCTTATTACAAAACGAAACCTAACATTAGTTCTAGCCTAAACTATTGAGCCAGTACTTGTATTTCGAACTTTATTATATTTCGATTTAGGCAAAGTTCTTAATACTAAAATGACAACTTAGCACCGAACTAAGCTGTCATTTTTGTATAAAGAACTGCATTTCTCTATTAGTTGGGTTCTTAATTCAATAAGGGGGATATAATCTAACTTTTTATTTATCCATATCCTGCAATAGTCCTACACCAACCGGGGCTGTCCTTGGGTGCAATTGCATAGTGCTTACAAGGATAATCGTCAGTTGGTGCTGCATTTTATTAACATTTACTAAGGGGCCTCTGCGAGTTGGCTTCGGCCCCTCGTGGCTTCCAAAGGACCCCAGGCTCCCGAGATATGTAAAAACATACAAATAAACAATAACATAATAGCAAGAATATTTGTAGGTGTGCATTTTTTGTGTATTACTAAGTACATGACTATAATATAATATGTAATTATTTATCATAAACAATACTAAATATTTTATTATAGGTATTCTGCGACCGAGTAAAGGCATTTTGTGTTAGATATTCCCTTATTTTTCTGTTAAATTTATTGAAAATGGGTTCTTCTTGTTGAATATTTTAGCTGCAATGTAATATGGGCAAAAGCATTTTGATCCGAGAGATTTGAGCGGAAGATGTAATCTATTTTTATGTCGCGTGTTTAAGTTCTGAATATCTTTTGTATTTGGAAAAATGTTGCTATTTTTTAATACAAAATTATGTCATGAAGGTCATGAAGGTCAAGAAGGTAAAGTTAGGAGTTTTAGGGCTGATTTTTTCCAAGGCCAGATAACTTTATCCGAGGAATAATTTTGAATTTTTGACAGTTATTTTATACAAAAACTGTCAAACGTGAATTTTATTCCTCCTTTTTTTGCATTTTATATACTTCTCTTGCATTAACGCTGTTTCCCCATTCTTAAAATCAACCATCCTTGACTGGTCTGTTGAATTGCCTCATGTTATCAGTCCGTATGTTAGAATTGGTTCAACATGTCCACTTTATGCTGGTTTGTTACCACTGACATGCGGCTTACTGTACCTGATGACAAGATATTGCATTCGACTATCATTCTGCTCTCAAAATACAATTCTGTCTCTCGTGTCTACTATTTACTAATGTCTGTCTTTTTTTCAGTTGTAAAACCCAGGCCTGGTGTTAGTTACTTATTTTCTTCTGCAAAATTAATGGTTGTATATCAGCTGTGCACATCAAACGGCTGTAAGGATGTAAAAAGATTAGACGATTTGGAAGATGAAGAATATGTTACATTGTAAAACAAGGAAATCCCTGCCCTGTCTACCCACAATGCCAATATGTACATAATATTTGTCGCCTTGAGATGGTTATATACACAGAGAGGTTTTCTATATTAAATCTATCCTTTCAATAGATTCTTCTATATTTTGTAAAAATTTGTAAGTGAGGACTTTGTAGGCCTTGTAGACTTTAGATCTGTAGGCCATTTTTTATTTTATCAAATATGTACCTGGTACTTGTTGACAGGCCTACGCTGTCCTCCCATACCTACTGTATTTTGAAAACATTGTAAAAGCCAATTATTTTTAAAAGGGTTACCGTGGAGTTTCTTGCCGGCTCTTCTCCATAGGAAACGACAAAATCGAACCGTGCACCTAGCTTCTGACGTTTCATAAGTGCCCATGTTTGTTTATGTGAAATAAAATATTTAGATTTTTGATTTTGATGGTTAAAGCCGTGATATAGTTATATCTCTAGGGATATAGCAATAAACTATGTATGGTTATATAATTATATGAAACCTCTTCATGACTATCTTACTAGACTAATCTAGTAAAAATTATATTATAAGTTTATATTTTCTTCCATCACATTTTTTTATTACTTGCTTATTTTTTTATTACATATAGACGTAAACGTAAGATATGAGTATTGACCCAACTAGCAAAATAATGCTGCCAGCCTTTTGGGCACCTATCCCATTGACAGTGATGCGTACGAATTTTTTGATGCCCAATGAGCTCCTGCCTTTTTCTATATTTTTTCGTATTATATACTTGTATATAATTGTATATAGTATATATTAGTACTGGCAAAATCAGTACTTAAAACGATCTCAAGACTACTTTTACTGTCACCTATAAGAAACTTGTATCATGCTACAAAGCTGGATTTGGGCGCAGTTATTGGAGCATTTATTTCTATAACTATCTTATAATCAACTTTTAAAATGTTACTAAGCTACCTAAGTTACTAGCTTCTATAATATGAGACTACACAATTGCAAGCACAAACGCTCTTGTTAGTATCTGACATAAGTTACTAAAGCAATCTAGTTTATAATACTCTAGTAATGTTATTAGTAATAAGTACATTTTAATAGAAGTTATCTTTGTTGTTCCTTCGGCTGGTGGTTCCGGTTGTTTTGTGGTACTTTAATACTTAATAAAAACGTACGTTTGTATTACTATTATTTTGTATTATTGTAGAACATTAATTACCAATAATATATTGTAAATATAGTGTATGAACTCGTGGGGAAGTCATTTTTACTGTAAATGTGTACCGCAATTTAGTTAGTTTCACAATACCCTCCGAAAAATAGCACATTAGTATCATCATCTGCCTAGCCTTTTCCCAACTATGTTGGGGTCGGCTTCCAGTCTAACCGGATGCAGCTGAATACCAGTATTTTACATGAAGCGACTGCCTATCTGACCTCCACAACCCAGTTACTGGGTAATACGATACCCCTTGGTAAGACTGGTTGTCAGACTTTCGGGCTACTGACGACCCGTAACGACTGTCAAAGATCCACGAATGACAGCCGGGACCAACGGCTTAACGTGCTTTCCGAGGCACGGAGGAGTCTTGGTATGTGAAAATGGTCACCCATCCACGGACCAACCGCGGCAACCGTAGCTTAACCTGATCGATCGACCCGTGCGGCTGTTATTACTTAGCCACAAGCCCCAAAAATAGCACATTAGTATATTGTTGTAAATAAAATATTTCATCAATTCTTATGAACATTCGCCATGTTTTGAAATTGCTCTTCGTTACGTACTTTGTAGAAACAATATAGGTAAATTAGTACTTGTAGCAGTTTCAGTCCAGATAACTCGCCTCCATTTAAAAACAAGTTAGGGTTCCCTTGAAATGGCGCTAATGCTAATTTTTTTTTTTTTAGGATTTAGTTAACAAGATGGTTGTATTTCTTGATGTCGACTGTTTTTTGACCAAATATTCACCGTCCGCCTTCCGCTCGCGGCTTCGCTCGCGTGGATCACATTTTATATCGAGAGACCTGTGCCCAGGAGTGGGTTCAAAAGCTAATCCAGTGCCACATCTATCTACTTACCAAATTTTGTCTAAATCTGTTCAGCCGCTGAGGAGTCAAAGCGGAACAAACATCCATATTTTTACATTTATATTTATTATATGAAAAAAGATCGATCTATGTTTATGAAATAAGTACGTATTTAATGAAATCGTATTTGTTAAACTATTCAAATCCAGTCAGTTGCTTGTTGTTGTTGTTTGTTGCAGTTGCCAGTTACTTGTACTATATGGCATTGTTTCTTGCCAAATTTCATGATTCTAGGCCAACGGGTTTCCCTTGCGAGTGTCAAAATATGCGGCACAAACTGAACATAAACGCCCGTATCTTTTGATTGCGTTGATTTAGAAGGTTGATTTTTTCACTGCTTCAAGGGATTGCAGTCTTAAGTATTTAATATTAATTTCAACTTGATAACTCCACGAGTTCCTGAGGAAAAGGGCCTTGACCTGCCTACAGACAGACGGACAACGAAGTGATCTTATAAGGGTTCCGTTTTTTCCTTTTGAGGTACGGAACTCTAAAAATTAATAATGTAACACAACATCACGTCTTGTAATCCCCGAAGGGTTTGGCAGAAGCGTTCATATGGTACACCCACATTTTATCAGAGGGTCAATTCTCGCAATTTTATGAACGTTCACAGTCAGAAACTGCAAAAAATGTAAGAAAAAAATTTCGCGGGCTACCTTGACGCTTTTGCCTTAAGAAAATGCTGTAGCAATATACTTAGCTAAATTTTAATCGCGACATATTCGCCAAAAATGTAAACAAATATGAGTTTATTTGAAAAATAACTTTATTTCCTACACAATAAAGTTCAGTTTACGCTGCAACTTCAAACATTTTTATAACTTTTCCAATGCTAGTCACTCTTAAATCAACTTAAATACCATTAAAATAAAGTTGATATATTTTGTTTAACTTGAATTAGCGTCAAGTTGATACATAAATAAAATTTTAATATAGTATCTAATAAATAAAGCAATGAAGGTAGTTTAATAAGGAATTTAACAAAGAGGCCTTTGAGACAACATTCCTCATCGATTGCAAAGATATTTTGTGTACGGTCACCAAAGAAGATAAGTAGCCAGGGTCGTCGAATATAGTTGAAGTTTTTTATGAAACCGATGAATGTTTTCGAATAAAATTAAATTTAATGAATAGGAAACAAACAGTACATTTATCAAATTAAATTTCATTCGAAAACATCCATCGGTTTCTTACTAAACTTCAACTATACCCGACGACCCTGGGGATCTACTCCGAAGTAGTATCGGCCGAATGTTCGGCCGTTTCCTGCTACGAAGTTACTATTTGGTTCGGTCGGTTCCGATCCTACACTCCTACAATCTTTCGAATATGGACTATGGTCCCGACCCAACTGAGCCGATTCGAACGTTTTTTCGCATTTTTCAATAATATTCGGTTCGGCCACGTGTCGGTCCGATCCGAACATTCGCACTTTGCACTTCGGAGTAGACCCCCTGGTTACTTATCTCCTTTGGTGACGTACGTCTATGCTGAACAGGTGAAGGGGCTCGTGGCCAAATGATGACATTCACACGCGTCGATCGGATGTTAAGCTACGCTTGCCGCGGTCAGTTTGCGGATGGGTGACCATCCATGACGTACTGACACCCCTCCGTGCCTCAGAAAACACGTTAAACTACTACCCCCGGCTGTCATTCGTAGATTTTTGACAGTGATAAGGGTGTAGTCAGCCGGAAGGTCTGGCAACCAGTCTTGCCAAAAGGTATCGTGTTACCCAGTAACTGGGTTGTAGAGTACTTCATGTAAGATACTTACTGGTATTCAGCTGCATCCAATTAGACTGGAAGCTGACCCTAACACAGTTGGGTAAAAGGCTAAGCAGGATATGATAAGCTGCACATCAATGATCACACTTGATTGAGATGACACCGCCCTGGAGTATAAATGAGGTGCTGTCCCACAAGCAATGGGTGTCCAGCGTGTTCTGTTGTCTACTCGCTACAGGAATTGATGGATGCTACTTAGACATGGGCGAAATAGCTCAGTGAAAAGAAAAAGTGTGATTAGCTCTTTCACTCCAAAGACCTATATCACTCTTCTAGCTCACTAGCTCTTCTGTAGCTCAGTGATCAGACGCCGACTGTTAGCTCATTTGATTCTCGCCGCACGCGCGTCGATGGAGACGCCTCGGCTCGCTCAATAGTCAATAGCTCTTTGGAAATTTTGACTCTTGGTTACTCACTAGCGCAGTAGCTCTTCTATAGCTCAGTGATCAGACGCCGACTATTATTTGACGATTATTTGAAACGGCTTGGCCCGCTCAATCAAGTCATTGTATTTCAATTTTCAATAGCTCTTTGGTGGAGGTTTAGACTCTTTGTTACCGTTGTTTAGTTCATTATCACGCGTAGCGATACATTTTTTTTTCTTTTTTTTTTGTGGCTGTGTTTGGTTTTGCTGAAGTACTGAGCCAGTGAGTCTGAGTTCTAACTGAGCTAGTGAGCTATCCAGCGACCGAGTGAGTGAGCGAGAGCTAAGTCAATCGAAAAGAGCTAGCTCTTTTTTATCTCTCGCTCACGAGCTCCCCATGTCTAATGCGACTGAAGGTGCCAGGCTCGTAGCCAAATCCTGGACTGATTGTAAACAGGGTGGCAGGGACTTCGACGCTCAACCTGTCACCGTGGATCCAGTTTCTGAACCCTCCTGCGACGACATATTTCGTCTTATTCACGAAAACTATAACAATTCAGTAAGGTTTTCAGTTGACGTAAGATCGATATTACTTATATAAATACAGTAGTGTTTATTTATGTAGTTATTAAAGAAATCCAACAGCATAATTTATACTTTTATACTAACATTCAACATTGGCTTTAAAGTATTTAGGAAAAGTATTACTGCTAATGTATATGTCGAATCCAACTGGTTAAATTAGCCGTTAGTCAACCGCCTGGCCTTTGGAAGTAGTGCTCGCCTCGCTTCACTTTCTCGGCTCGCACGCGGTTGATCACAGTTCTAACCTAACCCATTTGGTCGGGGTGCCCTGGCTTAGTTACTGCGACCAATTCGGATCGCGCGTGATTGGTTACAGTTCCAACCTAAACTATAATTTATTGAATATCATTCAGGCCGTTAGTTGAACGGCCGCCGTTTAGTTAAAAGGTTAGGCGGTTAACTAAACGGCTAATTAAACCAGTTGGCTGCGACATACACACAAATTATAGGTGTAGATAACATTTAAGAAAAAAGACATTGGACAGAAGCTGCAAACTAAAAGTAAAATTAAAAATCTAAACAATGTTATTAACTTCAATAAAATAAAATTCAGTAAAGGACAGGAAAATAACACACATTATATCAAATACAAAATTACCATAATAGAAATTATGTGTTTATCAGCCAATAATGATCCCACTGCTGGGAGTGGGACCCAGGCCATAGAGAGAAAGGGAATGGGCCGTAATCCACTGCAACTGTTACAAATTAAAATTTGTGGCCTCTTATGCCAAGCTAACATAAGCCCAAAGGACCAGGATAGCTGATCGTCCGAAAGGGTTACCGCTGCCCTGGAACACAAAGGGCTAAGGAAGGAACACAGGTGGGTTTTAGTTAGTAAGAGTCTGACACTCCCTTCTGCTCCACCCAGAGCGGGAGGGGTCATTTTATGATTTCCCATACGAAACAAAAAAAAAAAGCCCAAAGGACCGGTGAGGTTTGGTATCGATATAAAGGTAAGGAAACAACAAACTACCTCAAACACCGTATATTTATAAAAATAAATCTAAAGCAATAAAAGGTGAACCTTATGAAAACTAATCCACCACGTGGGTCCAGCCAATCGATTCTGTAAAAATCTCACCGTGAAAAGTTAGGTGGAGTGAGCTGTCAATAGTCCCTTAGCATTATTTGGAATGACAGCAGTGCGATTCTGTAACCATATCACCGTGAAAACTTAGGTGAAGTGAGCGTGGAGTGAGCTGTCATTCCAACTAATGCTAGGGATTGACACTATTGACAGCTCACTCTATTACCGTTACCGAATCGCACTGCAGTACGGGTTGGTAGATGTCACGTGTTCGAATTTTTGGTTTTAGGACATGCCGGTTTCCTCATGATGTTTTTCTTCATCATTTTGAGAGAAGTGGTGATTAAAGATAAGCGCCTGCCTGTGTGGGTTCGAACCAGAACCACTACTACAACTCGTTAGTCGTTGCCATTTCCACTGGCCCACGAATGGTCTCGTCGAATGAAATCTCCAAATTATATGACTAAGTGATAATTGTCAAGTTTTTTTTTAAATACCAGCTAAGGGGTCATGAAATATGTCGAGGTTTAAATTTAAGTAAAGTTTTTATTGGGCATAATATTGTATAGTGTTTAATCACTTGAGTGAGGTACTGAGTGAACTTTTCTGAATCATCAAGAGGACTGCACATGCACACTTTGATAGCAACGTTATTCGTAGCTGTAAGAGCGATTTTCGTAAATCAAATGCGGTTGCCCGTATCTACTACAAATCTTACTAATATTATAAACGTGAAAGTTTGTATTGATGGATGTATGGATGCTTGTTACTCTTTCACGCAAAAACTAATGAATGGATTTGGATGAAATTTGGCACACACATGGTTTATAACCTGGATTAACACGAAGGATACTTTTTATGCCGATATTCTCACGGGATCGAAGCTTATGCGGGTGAAACCGCGGGGTGCAGCTAGTACTACCAATAGTAAAAGTTAACGAGGCATACTCCTTTTGCCTCGTAGCAGCTCGTAAGGATCGTAGCAGGTGCCGTTCTGTAGTTTCTGCTTACCCCATTAGAAGAAGGCGTCGGTTTATGTATGTACTAGCTGCGCCCCATGGTTTCACCCGCATAAGTTTCGATCCCGTGGGAATATCGGGATAAAAAGTATCCCATATGTTAATCCTGGTTATAAACCATGTGTGTGCCAAATTTCATCCAAATCCGTTCAGTAGTTTTTGCGTGAAAGAGTAACAAACTTCAATCCACCCATTCATCCATACAAACTTTCACGTTTATTATATCAGTAGGATGTGAAAGTTTGTATGTGTTTGTAGTGCACGGATTAATAAATTGTGGCAGGCAGCGTTTAAAATAGATAAAGCAGGTTTTTTGTTCTGACTCGTTTCTAGAAATCTCCTTATTTGCATGGGAAGGTCTATCATGCGGCGGTCTCACTTATTTATTTATTTATGTAACCTTTAAATATATTAGGTATCAGTATTTTCCTATTTTCTTGTTTATTTTTGCAATGTTACTCACATATTCGTTACTGTTTTTATCTAACACAAATGTTATTGCTATATTTAAGTACGTATGCACACACACGTCACGTTGCAGTATAAAACTGATTTACATCCGTCACCTCACACATTCAGGTCCAGTTGAAAACCAGCGTCAGGCACTAGTTGTCTGGCATTTTTGCTGAACTGGGCCTTTTTGGCGCAGCCGTGAGGCACACTTTCCTGCTAATTTCTTACATCGGACTTCACCCTTTTTATTCCAACTTTTTTTAAATTATTTTATTATTGTTCGTTTTATCTGATGTATGTATCTGGTGTATTGTGTGTCTTTTAGTTTGTGCCAAATAAATGTATTTTCTTTCTTTCTTTCTATGTTTAGTTGTTTGTCGCTCAACCACGCAAATATGGCTGAAGGGATTTGGATGATACTTTTAGTTCCGGTAACTAGGTTTCCGTGGAATATTTTCCTACATCCACGCAAAACCGCGGGCAAAACCTAGTTAGTACATAAAAACATTCTGTTTTACAAAACAGCATCAAAATACAGATCTCCAGCCCTTAAACCACCCTCAGTCGCCACATAATTATATTCACGACTACTTTTCTAATATTTTGCTCTAGCCCACCCCTCTCCCCTATTTCCTAGGCATGTGCCAACCCTAGGAGAAAGTAATTCAAAAGTACATAGTGTATGCTTAGCGAGGGGACATCCCTATGTGGGAGAGGCTTTGATGTAAGTGAATAGAAATATGTCAAGAGATATGCGTGAGCCCATCTTAGTATGCGTGTCTTGTGGGGTGGATTCAAGTCTGTCTTTTAACATTTTTTTTTTCTTTCAGTAAATGTAATCTAAACTAGTAATAATAAAGCTGAAGAGCTTGTTTGTTTGAACGAGGTAATCTCTCTGGAACTGCCTTTACCGTTTATGGTCACACATAAAAAAAACAACAGAAAAATAGGTACCTACAAAGGCGATGCTTATTTAACGTGACGGAGTATGTATGATTTTTTAAGTTAATGAGTCTGTGAAACTTTAAATAAAATGATTATTATGTTTTTTATAAGAAATCTCTTCCAGCATACAATAGATTAGAGATATAAAAAAACGTGTCAAAGAGTAAAGGAGACAAAAAAAATACATAAAATCATAAACAATTCACTTAATAAAACTAAACAAATATAACTACTACATTTTTTCTTTTAAAAAAAAAAAAACGTTGCCCCACACTAGGAATTACTCCTGTATCGTGGGTGCGTTTACAAACATTTAAACTCATATACACAAACAGCCAGACCAGCACCCTAATTGCGTAACACACAATCAATCTCAATCTGAATCATTTTGAAGGATATTGCGAATCCATTGCTTCATATGTTCAAAAAATGTGTCATGTGTGTCTGCTCAACAACGTAAATAACGCAATGAATGTTGTTGAACTGTCAAAATCAAACCGATTCCGATTGATCGTGTGTTACGCAATTAGGGTGCCGGAACAACTACCTGTAGGCAGTACAAATATTTGTTCCGTGCGGGAATCGAGCCCGCGACACACAGCGCAGCAGTCGATCGCTAAGCCACTACGCCAACCGTGTCGTCAAAACTAGGCGGATTTAAAAAAATCTTTTTGCATCTGATAGCCGAATTCTTGAGAAAGGCTATAGGCCATTTAAGATCACGCTAGGACTTTCAGGAGCCGAACAAAAGAAATAAAAAAAAAGAATTATTAAAATCGGACTACTATGTAAAAAGTTATGCGTGGTCATACATAAAAAAATAATATATACGCGTCGACTTGAGAACTTCCTCCGTTTGTTTTCGTCGGTTAATAGGTAAGAAAAATGCTTAGCGAGAACGAAGTATTAGCTCGGACGGGCGACGCGATGCGACGTGGTGGGTCGGAGTAACAAGAAATTTCACGCGGACCAAGTCGCTGGCAGAAGCTTCTATTAAAAATTAAATTGTCACCCTGCGGGGTAGTTGCGTAATACTAACAGTAGCAATCGGTTTCATTTTGACAGTTCAACAACATTCATTGCGTTATTTACGTTGCTGAGCAGACACATTTTTCGAACATAAGAAGCAATGGATTAGCAATGTCCTTCAAAATGATTCAGATTGTGACTGACGCAATTAGGGTGGTGGTTCTCAGTTAGCAAACAGGTGTCAGGAATTAGATAGATTGAACACGAGTTGTGACGTCATAAGTAGCTTAAAAACGCAGGGTAAAAAAGTAAATAAGCTAGCGAAACTCTGCAGAAGATAAAAATGATTTGATTTTTTTTTTGGGGGGTCAACGACCGCAGGTAATTTTGTTACTTGTGTGTTGAGTTGAGAAAATCTGTTTTCTTTTGTTTTACCGTGTTTGGATATCGAAACCCATCACGTCTGTGAAGTTTACACAAAAAATAACTGATATTTCAAGTGACTACACTTTTTATGGGGTCGATGGTCCTACGAAAACGATATCAATTTTTTTTTTTTTTTTATCGTGCGAATTTCGAGAAGAACTTCTGCTACTATTACTACTTCTGCTAGTATTAGTGGGTTTTTCCATTAGACATTTCTTAATAACAGCCCTGATTTTGGAAATTAGCGGTGTGATATCCCCGTGCCTCGGAAAGTACGTTAAGCCGTTGGTCCTGCGCCTGTTCTCTCCCCGGTCGTGTGGCCTCCCATCGGTCTATGAGAGCAAGAGAAGAGAGAGTGCACCTGTGTCTGCGCACATACTTGTGCACTATAATATTTCCCGCACCGAAGGTCTGAGATGTATAAGAGTAGGGGACGACCAAAGAAACGATGGATGGACTGTGTGAATGATGATATGGTTAGAAAGGGGGTGACTGTCGAGATGGCGGCTAATAGAGGAGTATGGAAGAAAAAGACATGTTGCGCCGACCCCAAATAATTTGGGATAAGGGCAGGAGAATGATGACCGAAGGTCTGAGATCTAGGGCGGCGGGATCGTCCGAAAGGGTTACCGCTGCCCTGGAACAGAAAGGGCTAAGGAAGGAACACGGGTGGGTTTTAGTCAGTAAGAGTCTGACACTCCCTTCCGCTCCAGCTAGAGCGGGAGGGGGAAAAAAAAAAAAAGGTCTGAGATCTGAGGTTCCACTATTACCGATGTGACTGATTGCATTGTTATCTTATGTGTCGTGGAAATGCTTTAATAATTTTAATATAACCCTTATAAAAGACTTTTTCAAATGCAAATGTTCACACCGCTGGGAAACAGAGGGCATAGTGCGAGTTTTTCTACCTACTCGATGGCGTTAACGTAAACTCAGATTTGTATGGAATGACAACAGTGCTATCGAGTTTCCACTAGATGGCGCTGCTCTAATACCGTACAAATCTGCGTTTACGTTCACGCGATCGAGTAGGTAAAAAACTCGCACTACGCCCTGAGGCCTCCTCTCGGCTGTAATCTATCTGTATCCACACGGGTCCAGTGCGGGTTGGTAGATGTCACATGTCTTCGAATTTTTGGTTCGAGGACATGCCGGTTTCCTCAATATATTTCCCTTCACCGGTCTGAGAGCAGTGTTTATTTATTTATTAATTAGGTTAGCCAACAATTGTTTACACGTAAAAGAATACATTACAATTGACAAAATACATTTACAAGTGTAACAATCACTTAAAGGCCAACACCGCATGTACAGTAAACGGCTTGAATTACAAAATTAATTATTTTGATTATTATAACAGAGATTTATGTTAGTTTGCTCTTAATATAAGGTTAGTTATAACACTTTTAACATTCGAATAATAATAAAAATAACATAATTATAACATGAAAATGCAATATCGTAAATTGGTTATTAAAAGGAAAAAAGAATACATCAATTAAAATGATTATATTTAAATTAAGAAATATAAGATTAAATATAAATATAAAATTTGAGTCAGTGCATTGATTAAATTAATTGTAAAGTAATTGATCTATTGTGGTATAATAAATTATTGAATTGAATTAAATTAAATTTGAAATTGTTAGGTACAGTGATGACTCAGGTTTTTGCGAGAGAATTATTTACAATCACTTTAATAATTTTATTAATACTGTCCTGGTGTATATCCACTAAATCACTGCAGCCATTGATCATTTTACACAATCTAGGTATAGGTGAGTTTGAGCCAAGAACAGTCCTACGCAGAGGTGGGCATAGCGGTGTAATGAGATTTCTCGGGTATCTAGGTGGAGCATGGAATCTAATAAGACTTAATAATTTAGAGCAGTCAATTCGATTTCTTATGACGCTGTACAAAAATATGGCGTCGGTGACGTCTCTGCGTGTGGATAATGTGTGCATTCTGAAATGATGCAGGCGGGTTTTGTAGGAGGGTGTTGATGAAATAATTTACACAAAGTAAAACGCCTGTCTGGGTTTGAACCTACGACCTATCACTCGTAAGTCGCGGCCACCACTGCTCCAACAAGAATAGGAGACAAAAAGTATCATTATACTTTTTAGGGTTCCGTACCTTGAAAGGAAAAAACGGTACCCTTATAGGATCACTTTGTTGTCCGTCCGTCTGTCTGTCAAGACCCTAAGCTTCTTCTCAGGAACGCGTGGAGGTATCAAGCTGGAATTTATATCAAATACACCTACTCAGGTCTACTGAACCTTGGAGCTGTGAAAAAATCAAACTTCTAAGCCAACGCAATCAAAAGATACAGCCGTTTATGCCGCAAATGTCCGCAAATTTTCGACACTCGCAAGGGAATCAAAACCTACAGGGTACTTCCCGTGAACTCAGAATCTTGAAATTTGGTACGAAGCAACGTCTCACGCACAGATAAAGGAAAAATTGCGATAACCGTAAATTTTTAGTTACATCATAATATAATGAAAATATTTTTAATAATTTTAAATTGTACGGTACCCTCGGTGCGCGAGTCCGACTCGCACATGGCCGGTTTTTTTTGTCCTAAACTCAAGTATTCCTGAAAGCACGGTATGAATGTATTACAATACCCTGAATTTTCGGTTATGAATAATGCATGAACTCCTTGCTCCGTGCTTATCTTGCGTCGACGACTTGACGAGAAACTTGGATGATATAAACAACGATGAAAATGCCATGCTTTTCTTCCATGTTGAAAGTGAATACAGCTTATGGCTACTTTATCCGTACCTAGAGCTGTTTTAGCAGGAAGACCGACACCTAATTGCGTAACACACGATCAATCGGAATCAGTTTCATTTTGACAGTTCAACAACATTCATTGCGTTATTTACGTTGTTGAGCAGGCACATGACACATTTTTTGAACATATGAAGCAATGGATTAGCAATATCCTTCAAAATGATTCAGATTGAGATTGATTGTGTGTTTCGCAATTAGGGTGCGTGGCTGCGAACCGAAGCAGGTACTTTTCTTTGTGTAATTTTTTTATCATCACTGCTCTCAAAACGTAAAGAGAACCGAGAAAGCAGTAGAACCTCGCCAAAAGATTCACGGGTGAAGCTCGACCTGGCCGCGTAGTCTTTAAAAGATGCCCCATCCATAGACAAATATCACCCATCTCTCCACTAGTCCAATGCTTACTCTAGGATGCATATCCGGTAGGCTCTTAAATCCTACCCTTTCCTACGGGCACGTCTTCCTTACAATTACCGCGCCCCCCGGTCTACTCCTTGATATGCAATGGTCGCTGTAGCACCATGAACATGAGGCTACAGCCGATCGATTCTGTAAAAATCTCACAGTGAAAAGTTAGGCGAAGTGAGCTTAGAGTGAGCTGCCAATAGTGTCAATCCCTAGCATTCGTTGAAATGACAGCTCACTCCACGCTCACTTCATCTAAATTTTCACGGTGAGACGGTTACAGAATCGCTATGCAGGAGCGATTAATCGAATGAACCCCAAGATTCACACTAGTGAATCTTGGGGTTCATTCGATTAATCGAGTCTGGTCAAACCATGCTGGGATCGGTGCAATTCATTCATTCATTCATTCACTGCTCTCAAAACGTGAAGAAACCAGCGGGGTAATTACGTAACACACGCAGTAGCAATGGGTTTAATTTTGACAGTTCAACAGCATTCATTGCGTTATCTAAGTTGTTGAGCAGACACATTTTTCGAACATATGGAGCAATGGATTAGTAATATCCTTCAAAATGATTCAGATTGAGATTGATAGTGTGGTACGCAATTAGGGTTCTGTGTGTAAAAGGGTAAATAATGGTGCATATTTGACATAATCAACCTATCATGCACAGTGCAGGATGGTAGATGTCACATGTCTTAAAAATGTTGGTTCTAGGACATGCCGGTTTCCTCACGTTGTTTTCCTTCACCGTTTTGAGAGCAGTGGTGATGAAAATTTTTACACAAAGTAAAGCGCCTGTCTGGGTTCGAACCTACGACCTTACACCTCGTAACTCGCGGTCGTTACCACTTGGCCACCACTGCTCCAACAAGAATAGGAGACAAAAAATATCATTATACATTTTAGGGTTCCGTACCTCAAAAGGAAAAAACGGACCCCTTATAGGATTACTTTGTTGTCCGTCCGTCTGTCTGTCAAGACCCTTTTTCTCAGGAACGCGTGGAGGTGAGTTGTAGCCGTTACCCCTGGGCTACCACGGATCTATGGTGCATGCTTTCCTAGAAGTAATCTTGTCATGTGAAGCTTGACGGCTCTCAAGTAGGTAAATAAAGAAATAGAGAAAATACATTTATTTAGCACAGACTAAAAAACACACCATATATCAGATAAAAACAAATAAAAAGTGTTAATTCCGATGTAAGAAATTAGCAAGAAAGTGTGCTCACGGCTCCTGCAAAACGAATATAAACGGTCAGTTTTTTTCAAAAATGTGTATTCTTTCACAACCATCATTAATTCTTCAAAAAACTTTTCCCCGTAAACTCGTGTAAAAATTATCAAATCACTCGCCATTTTGAGCCACAGCTTAGCCGGTAACTGGGACACGATGAGGCTCGGAGTGTTCACATTATGCGAGCAAGCGCACAGCTAAACACCTATTACTCGCACACGCACCCACTACAGAGGACATAGACCTCGCTATGTGCAGCTAGACTTGGAAAGAAATAGACCAGTCGATCTGTACTGCGATTCTTAACCATCTCACCGTGAAAACTTAGGTGAAGTGAGCGTGGAGTGAGCTGGACTGACACTACTGACAGCTCACTCTAAGCTCACTTCACCTAAATTTCACGGTGAGATTTTTACAGAATCGATCAGCTGTTTGGTAAAACCAGTGACCTCTACTAAACAAGTACACTGGACTAAATATACTATACGAAATGACAGTTGTTTTATGTGCCGATTCAAAGCGCCCGCTTGAGCGTCTCAGGAACTAAAATTGATACATTGTTACAAATGGCCGTCGTGTTCTTTTGGTACGTCTCTGATGATTTAGCTCTAAATCATGGAATAAGACGTTTTTTGTGTATGTTTTATTTACTACGAGCTATTTAGAACATTTTTATCATGAGAGTATGCGCATTTTTTTAAACTCACTATTAAAAATATTAGTTCCACGGACGCTCACGTTGCTATCAGCGCCAAAATGGCAAAAATCAAAGGTCTTCGTTTTGTCATCGATAGTGTGATGTTCACTCTCACCGTGAAAGTTTAGGTCAAGTGAGCTGTCAATAGTGTCAATGTCTAGCATGACAGCAGTCAGCTAGGAAATGCTGGCACCTAGTTTTAAAATATTGACGTGTAAAAGTGTCTTGTCTACTTACAGAAATAATCATTTCATTTCAATTCATCCACTTCAAGTTTACTTCACCTGATGCAGCAGGGTAGCACACTAATAGTAGCAATGTCGTACATTTTGACAGTTCAACAACATTCATTGCGTTATTTACTTTGTTGAGCAGACGTTCGAACATATGAAGCAATGGATGAGCAATATCTTTCAAACGATTCAGATTGTGTTACACAGTTAAAGTGCGGGATGCAGATTCAATACAGACAACCTGAAAAAAAAAATGTTCAATTGTATTAAAATTGTTACGAGTAGCGATAGTTCGGTTTAAAGACATTTATTTTCTCAAAGAACATACAGTTCACTTATAGAGAAACTTAACTCAATATGTTGTAGGACGTCGAGCCATCCAATAAACTGAGCACCATATTATTATCTTTTATCAAAAAAAAAAAGCAATTATGTTGTTAGATATAACTCAAATACAAAGCAGTTCACGCTAAACTTATGTCTAATAAAAAATAAGAACTAATCTTATGTGTCTAACAAATGATTCCTTAAATAAGTAGTTGAATGAACTATCAAGAATGTTCTATTTATTTACATTTCATCGAACTAACACTAATACATATATACTATAGGTATACAATTATATACAAGTATATAATACGAAAAAATATAGAAAAAGGAGCTCATTGGGCATCAAAAAATTCGTCAATCACTGTCAATGGGATAGGTGCCCAAAAGGCTGGCAGCATTACCACGTTGGATGGCAATGCTGATTCAAGAATTATATTTTGCAGCACTACGTTTTGTCGTGTTATAGCAATTACATGCGAGTGGTAAAGAAGTTGTACAGTTGTGATTAGAATATACTGACAATTTGCTGCAGTGTCCCAATGTTCTTCACCTACACCCTTGACAATCTGAACAATGCCTCTGTCGCTGACACCAGTGACGCCGCAATTAACAGGGCTCTCTACTGGGCCCAAAAGTATTATGTAAATGATATGAAACTAAGAAGATTGACAATATAGCAACAATTCATTTCAATATTGTGGTAAAAAAGTACAGCGGATAAAAAACAGAAATTTTACTCCTACCTATCGGAAGGAATATTGTGATGCATGATTTCATAAACAAACATAATTTTACCCTTTCCCACATTAAGTATAGCGCTACAATTCTTTAGGCGCGTGGCCAAAATTGAAACTAATACCGCCATCTTGTTTCGCAATTTATTTCACAAAACAACTGCAGAAATGTCTACCAACAGCGCCTTATTATGACGAGAATAAAGATCACAATGATTTTGACAGACTTGCTAATGGTGGCAAACCAACAGCAACCTTATTATAATGAGAATGAAGTTCACTGTGATTTGGACAGTGATAAAAGGACTCTAATTTAATTTCATATTCTTTTCTATTCAATTCCTAAAAAACCAACAAACTTCGAACTCTTGAAGAGAAACTTCAGCCGGTCTAAATTCTGTACAAATGTCACCGTGGAAACTTAGGTGAAGTGAGCTTGAAGTGAGATGTAATTCCACGTGATGCTTGCTACAGCTCACTTCGGCAGGTGACAATTCGATAGTTGAACGAGAATTGAGAGTGAAACAAGGACCCGACACGTGTACGCACATTTCGTTACACGAGAGAGAAGAAAGATATAACTCTCTCTGTCTCTCACACTAAATCTTTCATAATTTGTATTTTTTAAGAAGCGTCACTTCTACCTCGTGCACGGTGCAGCAAGCGCTTTTATTTTTCAGCCGTCTGTAATAGCTTCCTGAGCCTACCCACCTCTTTGATCGTGCTAGGGCTGGGGAAAGCATACACTTTTATAGTTAAATTAGACCACACCGTCGCATTAATGTGATTTTCCGTTGGCATTCGTATACGCACAACATGCACGTACTAAGTTTTGGAGAAGAATTTAGTTTATTTTCATCTTTCAGATTAGATCCTGGGGATTCAAATTCAAATATATTTAGGTATTTTTACAGATAGGTGTAAAGTAGACATGATGTTATAAAATAAAAAAAATATGGTGTGTCATTATGTGCTGCCTTGCAAGGCGTACAATTATTGCGTATTGCTTACACAGTAGGTAATGGGTGTACAGGTACGCCTAAGTATGTATATAATTATAAAAAAATTAATAATCGCGGATCTGTGGTGGTTGTCTTCTCTTCTAGCTGAACCGCACCCTAATTGGGTAACAAATTGGCGCCGATTCCCTTATTCACAAACTAAACTAAATTTAAGTTCAGTGCATCTTTTTCTTTCTATTTCACTAAGAAAAGGACAGAAGAAAAATATTAGTTTAGTCCTATGGTGTAACTACCCAGACTTCGTTTTATTCATTTTTCACTTCTAAATGAAATGTTATTGTTGATTCTGTATACAGAAAATCGGATTCACTTTAACAAGTCATATTAAAAAAAAATAGCTAGATGGAGTTGTTTCCTATCTGACTAGCCCTGAAAAGAAATGGTACGAGTATATAATATTATGTGCTTGTGATTATTTGGAAATGCAGTCATTATGCAGAAGAAAAAAAGCGGACTCGCACACGAACGGTTCTGTACCACCGTCAATAATTAACTCGATTAAAAAAGAAATACTTTTGTACAACCTTCATTCACCTTTCATTTTATACTTTATTTTTACTACATAAGGACCACAACAGCTTTGACAATAGTGCTACGAAGAGGAAGAAGTACATACACACTCTCTGAAAATTTCAAGTGTCTACCCATAATCGCGACGATAGATCGTGGTGGAGCAAAATGAAATTAGCGGACTGTATAACAAGTATAATGGTAAAAGGTATAAAATTACAACGGTCGGTTAAAACATGAAATAAGAGCTATTAAAACGCGCAAGCGCATCCGGCTCGAAGGACCAATGATCGCGACGATAGGTCGTGGTGGAGCAAAATGAAATTAGCGGACTGTATTGCAAGTATAATGAGTAAAAGGTATAAAATTACAACGGTCGGTTAGAACATGAAATAAGAGCTATTAAGACGCGCACGGTTACGGTTTAAAAGATACAGTCTACCCTGTGACAGACGGACGGACAGACAGCGGAACCTTAGTAATACTTTGGCATCAAAAGGAACAACTGAAGGTGTGAGAAAATGTGATGAAAAAACGGAATTCTGAATCAAATAAAATAATTACTTATTATTATTATATTACACCACCGCCATTTTTAATACCTCGGTGACATTTACGCAATATCTTGTTAGCGGGTAAAAAGCGCGCGAATTTATGTTTTCTTTTTCGAGTGTCATTTCAAATGTTCAGCGCTTGTTTCTGGTTCGATGAAGGCTCCATTGACTACTAGTTATTTTTTTTATTTTGTTTTAAAGTAATGCTTAAAGGAACAAGCACCTTTTGATGGGAAACTGTATCCTAATTGCGTAACACACTTTATATCATAATTCATTGCTATGAATGTTTGAAAAATAGCGCAATGAATGTCGTCGAATTGTCAAAATGAAAGGCATTGTTATTGTGTGTGGGTGACTGGGTGTGTGTGGTGTTAAGCAATTTTAAACAAAAAAACCTATCATGATAAGAATCTATATATATAAAACAAAGTCGGGTTTGTTACAACACTTATAACTCGAGATCGGCTGGATCAATTTTCATGGTTTTTGTTTCGTTGGATTTGTCTCCGCCCTGAATAGCAGAATACATTTTAAAAACAATGTAAACTTGACGAATACATAATTATGAAAATGAATCATTTTCCATTTAATTATGTTCCTTTGTTTCGTACCTGTCAAACATTTGTTTTCCTCCTGTCATCCTGTCAAATACTGTGATTGACATTTATGCATGCGTTCAGAAATGTATTTTGTGTAAACTATTTAAAAAGGGTGAATAAACTTTTGTCTGTATTTTCTTTAATCAATTAAAAAGGTTGAAAAGTGTATTAAGCAGATTTGAATAGAAGTTCCTCAAATATTTATGCGTGCGTTCAGAAATAATGACAAATGGTTAACATCGGTAGGAGTAGGGTAGGAGTAGGGTGGTAGTAGTAGGGTAGGAGTAGGGTGGTAGTAGTAGGGTGGTAGTAGTAGGGTAGGAGTAGGGTAGGAATAGGGTAGGAGTAGGGTAGGAGTAGGGTAGGAGTAGGGTAGGAGTAGGGTAGGAGTAGGGTAGGAGTAGGGTAGGAGTAGGGTATGAGTAGGGTAGGAGTAGTGTAGGAGTTTGGTAGGGTAGGGGGTAGGACACCACGCGAACGAAGTAGCGCCGGGCAGCTAGAAATAATTTATATGGCAAAACAACGTTTGCCGGGTCAGCTAGTATGTAATAATAATGAACATTGTTTTTTTTAATTTAACCTTGGCTTCTAAATAATAAAACTAGTGTCCAAATTACTTTGGTACATAGGCTGACTTCGAGACTTTATTGAAAATATACTGAATTTGAAAAGCAATAATACATTTGCTTTTACTGTCAGCGCCGCCCTGAAGTTTCAAGAAATACAGGTTTCTAAACACAATTGAATCAACTTGTAATTTGTGTGTTTTTACAGCTGCATTAGGATTATTGTTTTTTTACATATTAAACGTACTGTGAAATGAATTAAACAATGTCCATAGTTATCATGACGTAATGTCGCAGATGGATTGTAGAATCCGCTGTCTTACAAAACAGCTCCGTTATGTAGAAACAACTGAACAACGTTCAGCGTTTTTCATAATTGCTGAACTAGAACACGCAGAATTGCGTAAACGTTTTGCATTTATCAATGCAACGAGTCAACGATTAGCTGTTTTGTAAAACAGCTTGAAATATAACGTCAAAATGCAGATTTTAGTTCTAAATTTGGTCACTAACATACCAGAGCTGTTTTGTAAAACAACTAACGGTTTTGTAAAACAGCGGATTCTACAATCCACCTGCGACATATATACAGCTGTTCTTGACAGTGAATGACTTACGCATAACCTATCAAAGAATCAGTGGTCTTGAGCAGGGCTGGATTATAAACTTTTAATACCTACTAAGCAAGCAAGCTGAAGTGGCAATGGGCCGGCCATATTAACCGTAGAACTGATCACCGTTGGCGTAGGCGTGTTCTTGAGTGGAGAACGCGAATCAGCAAACGTAAGATAAGACTCCCTCATGCTAGATGGAGCGATAATCTTTGCAGGGTGGCTGGTAGCAGCTGGATGAGAGTTGCCGAGAATCGAGTTGAATGGCTTATCAAGAAAAGAAAAAAATATATACAATTGGAGAGGACCATATGCAGCAGTGGACTGCTGTAAATGATAAATGATTTTATTTTTGTAAGTAGGTTTGTACAAACACTTTTACACGTCAATCATATTTTTAAAACTAGATGAGGTCGGCGTTTCCTAACTGACTAGTCTGAGAAGAAAGGCCGAAACAAACTCAGAGGTCACAGTCTCTTTTAAAGTCCAGACATAATCTTGGTCAGATCATATGAAGACCATGTAGATCGATGTCTGAGATGGTTTTTTGAGGAAAGAACCACACAGATTGAGAGGACCTGTCCAGACAGTGCACGCATTTGTCAGAAATCGTGCAGCTCAACTCAAAACTTAAGGAGCTCGACGATTCGACGAACAATACCAAAGAAAGGACATTTGGGTAGGCCACATTAATTACTCAAACTGCCAGACCATGACTAAAACTAACAGAACAGAGAGTAAAATTAAAAATAATATAAATAACATAGTCTAGTTGTAGGCTGATGATGCGACCAGCGTTTGGCACTAGTTGGCTGGGCCTTTTTGGCGCAGCCGCGATACACATTTTCCTGCTAATTTCTTACATCGGCCTTTACACGTTTTATTTTATATTTTCAAACTCAAACTATTTATTTCAACTAAACCATTTTCAGGCACTTTTGAATTTTTTCCATTCCAAAGCGTAGTAGGTACCTATGGAGAAGAACGGGCAAGAAACTCAATTTTTTTTATTTGTTTTTATCTGATGTATACGTATCTCGTGTATGGTGTGTGTGTCTTTTAGTATGTGCTAAACGAATGTATTTCCTTTCTTTTAATACATCCCTGTAATTCAAACAATTTTCTTCAATATAAATGGCAAGAAATACTTTAACATGTAGTTAGTAAAGTATTATTGTCGTAAACATATTTTGGAAGACTGTCGTTTATTCAAAATGAAACTATTTTTCATTCTCGCAATTTTATTTGTAGGAGTTGTCTACGCTGACTTGGGTAAGTTTCAATAGACTTTAAAAGAATGCAAACGCCAAAGAAAGAATGGACCCTGTCCATTGGGTAAACCGTTTTTTGACAGATGCAACACCGTACGTGTATCAATCAATGTATTGATACACGATGTGTTGATTATTTTATTATTGCCTTTCGAAGTTGGGTAGGCCTTTGGTGTGGGATGCAACCTGTGTCGACACCCTCGCGCCATCCCATCTTCCTAGCACGGTGGGTTGTGCTGGGGCGGCTGCTGCAGGAGCAGAAAACCTCAAACGGCGCAAATATAACAACCTTATTGGGAGCTATATGTTTGAGCCGTTTGGGGTTGAAACTCTAGGGCCTTGGGGTCCGAGTGCTCATCGAATTTTTCGGGACATCGCCAAGCGGTTGGTTGACTCTTCACGTGACCAGAAGGCTGGCCTATTTTTAGCCCAAAGAATCAGCATTGCCATCCAACGTGGTAATGCTGCCAGCCTTTTGGGCACCTATCCCATTGACAGTGATGCGGACGAATTTTTTGATGCCCAATGAGCTCCTGCCTTTTTCTATATTTTTTCGTATTATATACTTGTATATAGTATATATTAGTGTTAGTTCGATGAAATGTAAATAAATATCTTCGTTTTACTTTGTTAGAAAAAAAAAATGTATTGATTATATTATATACATATATAAGCCATAAATAAGATAATTCAATAAGATAAGGCAGTTAACATAATTATTTATTTTACTAAGCATTTCAAAATTAACTTTCAAAAATCGGTTAACCTAATGGACAGGGTATAGAGGGTGGCAGTGTCAGTGCTGGGGAGTTTGTTGCGCTACTTCTTCTTCCCAGCGATAGCACTAGGAAGTGGTGAAGGGCGGGCGTTTTTGGGGGACTGTCTTTCTTAATTCTGACTTTCAAAAAGTGCTGATTCTCAGCCTAATTTGAATAAATGACTTTTGATTTTGACATCGATCGAGCGCAAACTGTATCCATGACTACAGAAAATGATTCTAGACATCCTAGCGTAGAAATGGTTCATTGTTGGTTTAAAAAAAAACCTGCTGTTTCATGGAAAAGTGCAATAAGTAAGTCCTAAAATGTATAGAAAAGCATTTTTTTTTTAAGACCCGACAAAAAAATCCACGCTGCGTGTTTCAAAATCATGTACTGAATGGCGGCGATACTTTTGATTTTGGCCATGCGCTAAAAGGTCCTTCTTTGTACAGCTATAGCCATATCTTGCAAGGTAACAGAGACATCGACGCACAACGAGAAGGCCAATTCTCGTAATTTAAAACGTTCAAAATCTAGTCGCAGTCTCATCTCGGCGACAAGCAAATGACAAAAACTTGTCAAAATGTAGGGAAATTAGAGGTTATTTTGGCAGATTGAGACTGAGATCAGACTGTGAACGTTCTTAAAAGGAGATGGCTAAACTGAAGTATGGACGAAAATCCAGCAATGTCTAGACATGGTACCTAGCAATATGTAATGCTGAATAGCTGAATATTAGTATTTCATACAGAAAAAGTTTCAGGCGCTTTTTATATCTTTTTAATCCTGAAAATGAAATCGTGTAACTCCTACGTCAATAGGTATAAAAAACTGCAAATAAATTACATTGCTATGAACTTTTACCTAGGTGTTACCCAAACAACACTAGATTTTTGTCCAAAACCAAATCCCTATAGTGAATGTACTCGAGAGATGGGTTCAGGACTTAGTTTAATTAGTATGTGGTGATTGTTAAATCCTGCCTAAACTAGATAACGAATACAGTGAGTAACCAAGGACTTTAAAAGATCATCATCATTCTCCTGCCCTAATCCCAATTTATTTGTGGTCGGCGCAACATGTCTTTTTCTTCCATACTCCTCTATTAGCCGCCATCTCGGTAGTCACCCCCTTTCTAACCATATCATCATTCACACAGTCCATCCATCGTTTCGTTGGTCGTCCCCTACTCTTATAGCCATCGATATTCATACTCAAAACTACTTTAAAAGATATTGAAATAAAACAACAAAAATGCGATTAATTTATTTATTCTGTGAATCTTATAAGAACATTATATAAAAAAGTTAGTTTAGGTTATCTGTCTGTCTGATCAAATCATTCTGATTGGATGTTGCCCAATAACACAACCAGAGAGAGAGAGGTCAGGGACAGTAGTCCTGACGATTTGTAGGCCGAGAAACTGAATATCTGAAGAGGAAGATGATAAATGCTACCGGACGGGTAAGTAAAGATAAAAAAACACACTGTGTTTAAAAACATTTTATTTAGATAATAGAAAGCTGGATGTGACGTTGGTAAATTCTGCAAAATTGAATCGTTTCTTTCCACTGCATGGCGTTGTATACTTCTCACAGAACGGCCTCAAGTTATGCGCACTATTGTATGACCAAATAATCGTACAATACTAGTTGCTTCTGAATTCAGCAGCTCATAACAAGGATGACAAATGTTGGCATCCCTTGGAACCTAGAACAAACTTAATTACCTTATTACCCACATGAATTATTTATAATACCTACACATTTGATTATTATGACATCTAAAGCAACCAGTCTGTTGTAGTCGTGACGTGTTGAGACGAGATGAGTCTTTCTGATTCATTGCCATTGAGTTCATTATGTATTTTGAAAACAGGGTAAACTACTTGAAGTCACATTTGTTCGATGTTTCTTATATTTATCGGTTCTAGAATGATTCTAGCTGTAGATGACTTACCTCAATTGTTACCCATCGTGCTAAGATAGTGAGTAGAAAAGCAGGCAATGAAGAGGCGATATGCTGCCGCAGCCTTTGCGTGGTTACACCGCAGTTTATGCATCGCAGGATGAATTGATTGCAAGTCAAGTCCGTGTCGAGTAGCAAGAGGTCAGTAGGTAGGCAAGCACACACAATAAGCAAGCGAGGGTCAATGAAAATCCAAAATGAAAAACCACAACGAACAAGCAAACGGCAGTGTTCCAACGATGTCTAACATCTGACGTTTGTTTTTTTTCATAGAGATGGGATTGAACGTCAAGTGTAATCGAATCAATAAAATAATCGATTGGGTTGAAAGATAAAAATATACTTAAATAGTTTTTGTCGACCTGTATTCAGTTAATATTTTTCGACACAAAATAGGTAGTACATTAAACGTAGAAGCACATTCTGAAGCTTTCAATTATTTTTATTTGATTTTGATACGAAAATAGTGGAATTGAATAGAGTCGATTGTCACTTAGAAACAACCCCGTTTCCCTGTGAAAACACAATAAGTAGCAACTAAACAGGACACCGAATTGAATTCCATCGATTCCCGCCAATAACTCTGATTGCCACTTCTTAGTTTCAGAAAATAAATCGTTTTGATACCTGTTATCAAAAATCGATATAAGTATAGTTTGATTTGACATTTTAGAAAAGCGACATGACCCGTCCCTAGTTGCAGTACTGTATTATTATTCCCCTTGAACTTGTCATGTCAATCAAAAAAAGCAACTATGATACTTTTTTTATGTTTAACAGTTCACGAAAGCGCTAGGAAATTATTAAACGCTGATTAATTCATGAATGAATATTTAAATATTACGAGTTAATGTGAAGTTACTAGACATGCTTGGGGCAGTCATTTAGCCATGTCCTTACGAGAATTGCCCCTCTGAATTGACGGTTATAGTTTGCTGCTCATCGTTGGAAGTAGGATTGTAGGAAGTAGTATAGTAGGATAGTTCTAAGACTTGCGGCGCATAACTCAAATAAACGAGAACAAGGGCAGGACGATGGGCGGCGGGATCGTCCGAAAGGGTTACCGCTGCCCTGGAACAGAAAGGGCTAAGGAAGGAACACGGGTGGGTTTTAGTCAGTAAGAGTCTGACACTCCCTTCCGCTCCACCCAGAGCGGGAGGGGTCATTTGATGATTTCATTTCCCATCCAAAAAGAAAAAAGGGCGGGACGATGATGATTGATGAAGTTATAGACATTTTTTTCATTTAATGATGTTTTCTGTTTCAGATCCTATATGCTCGCTACCTATAGAAATCGGACCTTGTCGTGCTGCCATTCCTAGGTAGGCATTCACCGTATTTTTCATTTAATTATTATAATACAGACGCCAGCACATCAAGCAAGGACGACACGGTTGGCGCAGTGGCTGAGCGATCGACTGCTGCGCTGCGTGTCGCGGGTTCGATTCCCGCACGTAGCAAATATTTGTATTGCCTACAGGTAGTTGTTCCGGGTCTGGCTGTTTGTGTATGTGAGTTTAAATGTGTGTAAACGCACTCACGATACAGGAGTAATTCCTAGTGTGGGGCAACGTTTTTTTTTTTAAGTAAAAAAAGCTACTATATTCTGTCAAATTCCTTTAATAGATTTTCAACTGTATCGCTAAAGCATTTAGGTTCAAGGTTGATTGGGAAAATTTTACAGTTTCGGGTAGCTTGACCAGCACCCCAATTGCGTAACACACAATCAATCGGAATCTGAATCATTTTGAAGCAAATTGCTAATCCATTGCTTCATAAGTTCGAAAAATTTGTCTGCTCAACACGTAAATAATGCAATGAATGTTGTTGAACTGTCAAAATGAAACCGATTCCGATTAATCGTGTGTTACGCAATTAGGGTGCTGGCAGCTGGCGTCTGCACATACGAATTCCGTGCTTTTTTTTCAGATATTACTACAACCCTACTTCTGGCACTTGTGAAAGTTTTAACTATGGTGGATGTCAGGGAAATGAGAACAATTTTGACACTCTCTGTCAGTGTCGGAAAGCATGTCGTTCTTAAAGTAATATAACGATAAATTCGAGAACATTATTATAACATTTAAATAAATATTATAACATTTGAACATTATTATCAATTTGTTTTGTTTTAATTTTCCTCCTGCTCCTTTATTTCTTAATTAGCTTCAGCCCGTGACTTCATCCGCGTGAAATACCTTATTAGAATTGGGCTACCAACTCCAAATTTTTTTTTTAAATCCGGCTAGTAGTTCCAAAAATTAGCGCGTTCAAACAAACAAAATCTTCAGCTTTATTATTAATATATTAAGTATTTACTCCTGAGGCCGCGTGTCCACGGCAAGAAAAATCGCCGGGTCTATGCAAGAATTCGAAAAATCTTGTCTGGCGCAGACAAGATTTGTCTTGTGCAGCGCCGACGCAGTGTACACTAGTCGTGTGTAGAAACGACATTCGAATTCTTGCATAGACCCGGCGATTTTTCTAGCCGTGGACACGCGGCCTGATGGTCTGAAAGGGGGTGGTCAATTTAACAGGGGAGGATTTTACTGCATGGCTTGATTAACACGAAAATTTGTATAAATAATCTTTGAGTCAAGTTATGAATACATCCCAAGCGATTTTTTTTAATTTCCACCCCTGTGGGGTTGAAAAGCGGATACAGTTTATGTGAAAAATTTTCTTCATTATGTTAATAAACTTGCAACTTTTCAAGAATATTCGCCTAAGTAAGTAATAAAGTTTATCATTATAAGTTTTTCAAAACCAACCCTCAAAGGGGGATATAGGGGTGTTGGAAGTTTGTGTGGAAGTACATAATTGAATGCGCGGTCCAATTAACTCGAAACTCAGTATTAATACTTTTGACAGAAAATAATTAATGATAAGTATGTAAATTTGTCGAAAATGAACCCCTGACGGGTGCAAAAAGGGGTAATTCGTTTAAAGGGGACGTTTTGAATTTGAAACTGTATGTTACATTTTCACACCTAAACCACTGAACTTCTGATTTGACAAAGAGATAGATGGCATCCTGGGGAAGGACATACTTTTTATCCTGGTAGCACGTTCCCGTGGGATAATTTCTGACATCCACGCGGGCGAAGCCGCGGCCAGAAGCTATATAGTAATCGTATAGGTACACAAGGAAAAAAAAAATCTAGATTACAACAAATTGCATGAAATAGTTTAAGTAAAATAACAAAACCTAACAAAATTGTCAGGCAACTAAGGCCCATGGATAAAATTCACAAGTAAATTGACAAAATAATAAACTGTACAGAGCAGCCGATCGATTCTGTAAAAATCTCACCGTGAAAAGTTAGGTGAAGTGAGCTTAGAGTGAGCTGTCAATAGTGTCAATCCCTAGCATTAGTTGGAATGACAGCTCACTCCACGCTCACTTCACCTAAGTTTTCACGGTGAGATGGTTACAGAATCGCACTGCAGATGTGGCACACGTTTTTTTTTAATTTTTTTAGGATATTGATAATCCATTGCTTCATATGTTCAAAAAATGTGTCTGCTCAACAACGTAAATAACGCAATGAATGGTAGTGAATTATTAAAATGAAATCCATTGCTAGGTACTGATAGAAAGAAAGAAAAGAAAGAAAGAAAAATACATTTATTTAGCACATACCAAAAGACACACAATACATCAGATACATACATACATCAGATAGCAACTAATAAAGAAAACAAGTAGAAAGTATAAAACATATATTATGTAAGAAATTAGCAGGAAAGTGTGCCTCACGGTTGCACCAAAAAGGCTCAGTTCAGCAAAAATGCCAGACACCAAGTGCCTGACGCTGGTTTTCAACTGAACCTGATGTGTGAGGTGACGGATGTAAATCAGTTTTACACTGCAACGTGACGTGTGTATGCATACTTAAATAAGATAAATATGTGAGAGATAAAAAATAGTAACGAATATGTACATAAATAGTGTGTGTTGGGTAATATTGCAAAAAAATAAACCTAAAGCACTGACAAATATAATTAGACGGCCGCGTGATAGACCTTTGTTAATATGTGGATAAATAAATAAATTCTTCGAAACGATAAATAAATTCTTGATAGTGTGTTACGGAACTACCTCCCTGGTCAGTTTATCTATGTGCCTTTGAGGATTGCGTCCACAAATGCATTCATGATTATACAGGAGAACAAAATGTATAGGAAATCATGTCCCTACCTAATCTGGAAATATTTTTTGATACACACGGCGACACATCAAGCTATACGGTACTATAGGTTTTGCGTACAATCAGAAGTCAGCTTATACTGGTTTGTATAGCCCAATAAAATTTATAGTCCCAATTTATTTAAATAGCTATTTTTTATTTAACCTTGGCTTCTAAACAATAAAACGATTGCCAAATAAAATTGTTACACGGAAAAATTCGGAACACGATCGAAAGTGTACTATACCCTGTCCATTCGGTAAATCGTTTTTTGACAGATGGAACTAGTGATTGCAGCAACACACAATACATTGATTGATGCACGTACGGTATTATAATGTATGTAAGAAGCCAATAAGATAATTCAATAAGATAAGGCAGTTTATATATTTATTTTATTACGCATTTTAAAGTTAACTTTTACGTCATCTGGAATATGTACAGCCGCCATCACATCAAGAAGCTACAATCTGTCAAATTTCTTTAATAGTTTTTCAACTTTATCGTTAAAGTATTAAGGTTCAAGGTTGATTGGGAAAATTTGACGGTTTCGGGTAGCTTGACCTGCACCCTAATTGCGTAACACACAATCAATCTCAATCTGAAACATTTTGAAGGATATTGCTAATCCATTGCTTCATAATGTTCAAAAAATGTGTCATGTGTCTGCTCAACAACGTAAATAACGCAATGAATGTTGTTGAACTGTCAAAATGAAACCGATTCCGATTGATCGTGTGTTACGCAATTAGGGTGCTGCTGGCGTCTGTACTTTCTAAAACAGCTGTCAAAAAACGGTTAACTTAATGAACAGGATTTATAGAAAAACTATTGACATTTTCTTTACCCTGAAGTTTCAAGGAATACTAGTTTTCGACTATTGAATCGACTTGTAATTTGTGTGTTTTTACAGCTGCTGTAAGATTATGTTTTTTTACATAATAAACGTACTGTGAAATTATTTAAATATTTTCCATAGGTTTTCGTGTATACACAGCCGTTCATGGAAGAACTTACTGTCGCATAATGTGGTCTTGCGCAGGGCCGGATTAAAAACTTAAAGAAAGAAAAATTTAGTAGTTCTTGAGATATCCAGCTGTGACAGACGGACAGACTCGAGTCGCACCATAAGGGTTCCTTTTTACCAATTTGGTACGGAACCCTAAAAAGGAGCATTTAAAATTAACAAAGTTACATTAAAAACAAACAGAAAAATACATAAACCAAAAAAAATACCTGTACGACTAAAAGGCTCCTATCTCAGCATAATGCTACGATATTTAAAAAATAAATACCAGCAGCGGAGGTGTAGGTGCACCAACAGACATTAGTCTATAAATCCCACTATGAGCGATGCCACACAGGCGTTGTCGAAGCGTTACGTCGGATGATTTTGACAGTTCAACAACATTCATTACGTTATTTACGTTGTTGAGCAAACAAATGTTTTGAACATATGAAGCAATCGATTAGGAATATCCTTCAAAATTATTCAGATCAATGATGATGTGATTGATAGTGTGACGCAATTAGGATGCACGCCGGTTGCAAGTACTACACACCTGACTTTTCTGAAGAACATCACGAATAAGGTCGACAGTATACGTCCTTTTAAGCCGTCCTCCCGGAATTTCCACGAATTAAATAATAATTATTACTAAACATTGAGGCAGCCTTAATACATCCCTGTTTCAACCGATTTTCTTTAATGTAAATAGCAAGAAATTATTTAAAGTTATTGTGGTTTGTATTATTACTATTCAGTATCGTGTTTAGTAGTACTGTTGTATCTTTAACATTTTTTGGAAGACTACGTTCATTCAAAATGAAACTATTTCTCTTTCTTGTAGTTCTAACTGTGGGAGTTGTTTACGGTGATTTAGGTAAGTTTCAAAAGAAGAGAAATACCAAAGAATAGAATGGATAAATGTATGAAAAAAAATTGAGCTTCTGACGACCCGTAACGTCTGCCAAAGATCCACGATTGACAGCCAGAACCAGCGGCTTAACGTGCTATCCGAGCACGGAGGGGTCTTGCTATGTAAAGGTGGTCACCCATCCAAGAGCCAACCGCGGCAAGCGTACCTTAACCTGATCGATCGACCCGCGCTGCTGTTATTGCTTAGCCACACGCCCCTCTAGATAATTATCCTTTTCATTTACTTAATGATGTTTTCTGTTTTTAGATCCTCTATGCCTGCAACCGTCTGACGCGGGAGTGTGTTTTGGATACTTTACTAGGTACGTTTATGTACAGAGGCCAGCACATCAAGCTACCCGAAACTGTCGAATTTTCACAATCAACTTTGAACCTTGTACTTTAACGATAAAGTTGAAAATCGACTAAAGAAGTTTTACAGATTGTCGTGGTTTGATGAGCTGGCGTATGTAGGTACTGTTTCATTTTTCTCAATTTTTTTTTTTTTAATCATATCCGCTTTCAGCTATGGGGGTCCAACTTTTTGACGAATACAATCGCGAAGTTAAACAGCGGGGTAATTGCGTAACCCACTAACTGTAGCAATTTGTTTCTTTTGACAGTTCAACAGCATTCATTGCGTTATTTACGTTGTTGACCAGACAATTTTTTTGAACATATGAAGCAATGGATCAGAAATATCCTTATTCAGATTGTAATTGAAAGTGTGTTACTCGATTAGGGTGTTGGGTGTAAAAAGGCGTATTTTTATACTAGTATACATAAACCATCGTTTTTTTTTTTACTAAAACATACACTGATTGTGGTCCACATTGTATAGTGCATACTAATTCCATGCTTTTTTCAGATATTTCTACAACCTGACTTCTGGCAGTTGTGAAAGTTTTGTCTATGGCGGATGTGGTGGAAATGAGAACAATTTTGAGACTTCTCGTCAGTGTCGCAGAGCATGCCGTGCTTAAATCATTATAAACATCAATTTGAGAATTTTCATATAGGTAACCTTATTACTTAATATTCATGGCTCACATTAAAAAGAGTGAAAATTTGATTTTTTTTTTACTCATATTACATACTAGCTGCGCCCCGCGGTTTCACCCATATAAGTTTCAATCCCGTGGTAATATCGGGATAAAAATGATTCTATGTGTTAATCCTAGTTATAAAATAATAAAATATATGTGTGCCAAATCTCATCCAAATCGATGCAGTAGTTTTTGCATGAAAGAGTAACAAACATCCATCCATCCATCCATTTATCCACTTTCGCGTTTATACTATTAAGTAGTACGATTTTTTAGTAACTGCACTTCGTGCGGCGGTTTTAGACATAGGACTAGTAATTATGAGTAAAAAAAATCTTTTTTATATTACCATCTATAAACATCGAACCATTTTGCCTGTGAAATTTCATCCCTGAATTTAATTTGGAAAAATCCAATTTCCATTTTTAATAAAACTGATTATTTTAACAGAATTATAAAAACTTGTAATAACCGCGGTACTATTTAATGTGATACCCTTATCACCACTCTGTATAAATTGAAATGATTATATACAATATATAACGCAACTAACTAGGTACTAAATTAAATTACTAACTTACAAATAAATACAAAAAAAAAAGACACTAAAACTCAGGCGTCGAAGCAGTCATCCGCATCGCTGTCATCCGGAAAAACCGTTCGTGCCCAGAAGATTGACAGGATTGCCACCGTTTATTTCCAATTGAACATTTTGTCCCAATCTTATTAGTAACCACTTGCCATACCTGTAACAAAAAAAAAATACTTCAAAACCCATTTACCATAAACAAAAAAAACATAAAACTAAGTAAAAGACAGATAAACAAAAAAATAAATAAGTAAAGCTAACTCCACACAAACGAAGAATAGACAAGAAAAAAGCTGCAACATTTTCATATTGTGCGGCGCTTGGCAAAGGCAACTACGTTCTGCCTCTCATCATAAACCATGTAAAAATAATATGAAAAAAAGAGCGGGATACAGTGCTCTCAGTATAAAGACAGTGAAGGGAAACTGAAGGAAAAAATGCTCTTATGCGATACTGAATTGCGTAAAAGCGCTACAAGACCGCGTTCAGTGAGTAAAGGTAAGCATTTTGTGTGAACCGTTTATTTATTTATTTTTCATTCATTTATTTTTGTACATGCGTTCCTTTGCGAAGCATGTGTGGTGTTAGTAGGAGTGATAGGCTGAGAAATGATGTGATTATGTAACCGTGCGTTATAGAAGAAGATGTACATCTTCTTTCTGATAAAAATTGAAAATGTGTGAATAGATGGTTTGTTCGTGTTGAGAGGATGAGTGAAAAGCGTTAGTCTAAATGTATTTACAAGGCTGATGTGAGTTGAAACGATGGAAGGAGACGCCCAAAGAGGACATAATAGTGACCTTATTGGTGGTGTTCTTGTAAGAAGAGAAGAAGGAAGATGAGAGGTCAGGTGCGTAGTACTCGCAACTGGGTGTATGGCCAGAGCGGCAATTCTCGTAATTTGAAGAACGTTCACAGTCTGAACCCAGTCTCAATCTGTCAAAAAATCCTCTAATTTCCCTAGATTTTTGACATTGATTGTTGCTGAGATGAGATTGCGACTAGATTTTCAACATTTCATTTTTAATTACGGGAATTGCCCCTCTGATCGCAGTCTCGATCTGTCAAAAAGATCTCTAACTTCCCTACATTTTTTGACAAGTTTTTGACATTTGTTTGTCGCCGAGATGAGACTGCGACTAGATTTCCAACGTTTTAAATTACGAGGATTATTATTGGCCTTTAGGTGTACCCCCCTGGGAACTTGGCATGAATTTATGAATGTATGTTTTTTGATTTTTTTCTGCTTCTGCTTTATTTATGTACTAGCTGCATCCCGTGGTTTCACCCGCATAAGTTTCGATCCCGTGGGAATATCGGGATAAAAAGTATTATATAATATGTTTATCCTGGTTATAAACCATCTGTGTGCCAAATTTCATCCAAATCCATTCAGTAGTTTTTGCATGAAATACTAACAAACATCCATCCATCCATCCTTACAAACTTTTACGTTTATAATATTATAGTAGGATTAAATATTAAGGGTAATTCAAAATTGAATAGTGTTAGAAAGAAAGAAAGAAAGAAAGAAAATACGTTTATTTGCGGTAAACATGACGCACAAAAGAACATAAGAAGAATTACAGAAAATAAAACAATAAGAAATGGTTGACATGCGTCACATCCACGCAAAACGTTACGTTACGTGTAGTTGTAGCATACGACGAGTTTGTAGCGGCATCTACAGCGCCACATGCGAACTACGCATCACTATACTGACGTCACGCATAATCCTGCATCGCACAAGCAGAGTTTATCGTGCAACTAGCAATAAGCAACGTCCTGGCATCAATCAAAAGTATAATGTTTGCCGGTACCTACCTACATTACATATGTAGGTGGGTACCGGCAGAACTATACATTTTTACTTGCCTAAAATACGATTCTTTACTGTTCTGTTGTACTGTGGCCTATCTGCAACATCTACGATGAAAAACTTTTTTACCAAAAAAAACAACCGACTTCCAAAAAATACACTAAAAAGTGAAAAATAACTTTAATTTCGGAAATCGGTGTCGTTGGTTCCGCATTTTCGTTTTTTGAATTCGGTTGTTTTTTTTTTTTGTAAAAAAGTTTTTTAGTTGTACCCTACCCCACACAAATTCATGTTTACTTGCAAAATTAGTAATAACAACTTTGACAGAAATGAGGGTGTACCGTGGTATACTGAACACATCTGCGTACCCTTTTAGAGGGTACAAGCGTGATGTTATGTTGTGTAATTGCGTAAACAATGCATACATATGCGATAGCAGCAATCGCGGTTGATTTGCTGGCATTTATTGAAGAGTTCCGTAGTATGTCCAAAAAAAAAATGTATATAAGTAGTTTATCAGCCATCTTGTTACCATAACACAAGCATTAGGTTGCTTAGCTTGGGACAAATGGTGCTGTGTGAAATGTCCAGGGATATTATTATTATATTATATTATTATGTCTCCGAAACTCAACATCAGATCTTTACGAAATTTAAATGGGACCATTTGGGAATAAACCTCTTTCGAATAAAAAAATAATTTTGCAAATCCATAATGACGGAGTTATGCCCTAACATACATAAATATATACATACATATACATATAAACATCCGACTTGGAAACTCCTTCTTTTTTGAAGTTGGTTAAAAACACACATAAAATGACAATTGATTTTCATTTTGACAGTTGAACCACAGTTATTGCGTTATTTACGTTGTTGAGCAGACTTTTCAAACCTATGAAGCAATGGATTAAGAATTTCCTTCAAAACCTTCGGTTTGTGATTGAAAGTATGTATATTACGCAATTAGGGTAAATTTCAATAGCAATTTATTAAAGTTATCTCCCCATTAAAATAGGTACTTCGGTATTGGTAGTGGTACATACTTATTGAAACCATATGGCCACAAACACTTTCACTGGTCAAGCGCCAAACAAAACAAAAAACCATGAATTTAAAAAAAAATCGCAGCATTTTTTAATTGAAATCACGAGCAGAACACTTTTTTAAACTGCAAAATAGTTTTATGTGAACACGGCCGAACGCAACCCCATTTAGTCCATAGACAATTTATTTTTTTCTATAGCACGCACTGGCCACTAGTTGGGTCACATTTAATAGCGCGGCATAGAATAAAATTCGAAATTGGAATTGATTCTTATTAATGGGAAAATGGTGGCGTGACTTTGACAGAATTAAAAGGATTTTATTAAAATAAATTAATGATTATTTCATTTCTTTTCGTGACCTATAGCCCTTTTAGTTTTAATAGAACATCAAATAACAAAGTTTACATCTAAACTACTAGTCTAACTAATAAAAAAGATGTCAACCGTTTCCAAGGTTGGGTTTTTAGAGTTATTGGTAGACGGATAGATCATTCCAAATGCAGGGCTGTCAAATTCTTAATCAAGGTTGGGATTGACAATGACAAACACTACTTAAACTGGATGTGGTGGCCACTTGCACTTGCAAAAGCAATAACATTGAACTTGTCTGGGAATTGAACGCAAAATCTGCGTGTCACTGATTAAATTCGCACTAAATAGGATGTATTATCTTATTACACTCACTTTTACATCCTGCAGTGCGATTCTGTAACTATCTCACCGTGAAAACTTTGGTGAAGTGAGCGTGGAGTGAGCTGTCATTCCAAATAATGCTAGGGATTGATAGTACTGACAACTCACATCAAGATCACTTCACTTGAGTTTTCACGGCGACATTTTTACAGAATCGACCAGCTGTGCCTATCAGAAGAAGCGACAACTCATCCCAGTGTTCGCTTCTTCTGATTTTGATTTTTTTATGTAATATGGGGACCCCTCAAGTTTTAAACTATTACTGATACAACATAGAATTTGTTACGACTCATAAGGAGTTCTTTCAAAAAGAGTTTTGAACCAACGTATTACCCAACGTCGCCATTCAATACCGAATGTACAGAAGCATACCCACACACAGGCAGAGAACTGATGGTCCTCGTCACCGGGCTGCAGGCAGTCCAAGGAAGCCATGCCATCATTCGATGGCAAGCTAACCAAAAGATTAGGTACTACGCCTGGACAGGAAAGGCCTGCGCCTGGTGACGGGGACCATCACGGGACACTGCTCACTAAACAAACACTTCCACACGATAGGCATAACGGACAGCCCCCTGTGCAGAGCTTGCATGGAGGCTGATGAAACCGTCGCGCATGTGCTCTTTGAGTGCACTGGCGTCACCCAGATTAGATCAGAAACCCTCGGGACACCCAGATCCTACACAGATGTTCTCGACAGAGCAGGAAACCTAATAAGCTTCTGGAGCGAGGTGGGCTGGTTGGAATATCCACCGACGGCCGCCATGGCCCACGCACAATGGTCCACCTGAAGGACTAAGTGCGTAAACCAAACCCGTAACATAGAACATGAATTGAAATATCAATCAGGAAAGCTCTGAGCTAACTAAACGAAAACAAACATTACTTAAAATGTTCTTATGTATCGTCACTCGTCGAAATACCCATTATAAAACGTTTTTGTAAAAATACAAATCGCTGTTGTCAACCTTTGTCGAATTTGAACTTGCGTGTCATTTGCTGGGGAGGTACCTAGTGGGTCATTCCGTTTATCCACCCAAAAAATCGTAACATCGATAGCACCAAAACTTAAATTTCATTCTACCACATCACTAAAGGTTCCCCCCTTCCCTATCCATTTGCATATAATTTTAAGACCTAATATAACTTGGCATACTTTTGTTTCTCCTAATTATATTTTCGCATAACATTATTTACGCATAGTTTTTTTAAGCTTAATTCATGATCTCGAGAAGTTCCTCAAGGAAGAGTTCTGGCCAAAGGGTGTTGTGTGCCGCCGGTTTCGTGGCCGGCTACATGACACCAGTCAGCGAAACACGACGCAGACACTTCGTGTGCGTGACTTAGGTTTTAGTGTGATTATATGTTGTATGTATTTATAGTATTTTTAAGTTATATCAATATTGTATTGTATGTGTTTTATATGGGCCTTGATGCCTGAAATAAATGGATAAATAAATAATTTCTCTAATCATAATAATGATTAAGCATAACATTCTAAAGCATAAATTTATTTACGCATAATGATATTAAAACATATTTTTTTATAGGCATAACAAAAATAAGCATAATAATTAACTCCTAAAATGTTAGACAATAATACGCATTTTTATACAATATGGCTCTAATGAAATTTGAAGGCACTTTACATTGTACTTAAAGGTTGAACAAATCATTTTTAATTTTTCTAAGTGGACGGTATCATAAAACTATTGTGTCACTAAGTGTATTATTGCAAAGTTGTAATTTAATCCTTTAAAAAAAATCAAATTCTGTAATGAATAAGTAAATATCAGGAAACATCATAGATACTACCTATTACCCAAACCACAACCCACAATAATAACAATAGAGGGGATCTGGCGTCGTTAATGGTCACTGTTCTAACCTAACCTAACCCATATCATTCAATAACAGTAATAAATATCAGGAAACATCATACCTAATCAAAGAGATTTAAGATATAATTTAATGTCTTTGTACCTAATAATTGTATGCCTAAATGTAATGTAATGTGTGTTGTGTGCGTTATGTTAATAGTAATTAGGCCTAGTAACATTATGCGAATTAAATTTATGCCAAAGCAAATTAACCTTCAAGATAATTATGCCAACATAAACTGTATACGAAAAAAAAAATATGGCGAAGTATTATTATGGCAAAACCAATTATACAAAAATCGTTATGCCAAAGTATATTACAAAAAGAATATTATGCGAAAAGAAGGGATCACTAAACCATAGACAATTTGAGCGGCCATTGTTGTTTACATTCTGCCAAATTTTAAAACGCCGGACCTTGTTTATGTAACAGTACCAGAGCCCACAACAAAAATTATTATATCATGGTCGGTAGCTCGGTCAAAACAGTGTCAAATATTTGTAACAAACTCATAACTGCTATAAATATTTGAGTTTTTTGTCTGTAAATAAGTTCCGTCGTTTCTACCCTATAATCTTTGATGCCGGACGACAAACAATCGTGCAATATAGACTTATTATTAATTGAAGCCACGAGAGGAGGGTCGCATGCTTTAGTAGTCCAGCTGCTTGCCTAGACCAGGGGTCAGATGTTGAGGGCCTTGTGGGTTGTCAGATTACAAAAAAAAAAACATCAAAACAGTAGTTTTTTTTTATCTGTTTTTTTTTTCATAGTTGTAAGTAATTACGCATAGTTTGATAAATAATTTAGTACCTACCTATAAGAAGTTTATCCAGTGTACTTATACATATGATTATCCTCTTTAATAAAATACTAGTTTCACTCGGTTTCGCCCGCATATGTCTCGATCCTGGAAATTCGAGATAAAACGTCAAAATCATATAGTTACGTTTTTATCCAGGTCATTCATTTGCCAAATTCCATGTAAATCCGTTTAACCGTTTGCGCGTGAAAGGGTACAGGAGACAAACATACAAAAAAAACAAATATTTTTTTATAATATCATTTAAGCTAATTAGCATTTCTGCACCTATGTAGAATTCAAAATAATCCTCCATATCCAAAAATATAATTATGTTTTTATTTTTTATAGATCTGTAGAGGTGCGGTTATGGAGATACAATGATATTTTTAGTCATTTTTAAACATTTTCCTTGTCCCATACGTGACTGCGGGCCCACGTCACATTTTTGAGCTGTAATTTTCATTCAAAATGTCGACAACACGTAAGTAGGCGGAAAAATAATAAGTAACAAGTAAAATTTCTCCTTCCTGTGCGTAATACTTTAATTCCTTGATTTGGACAACAAGTTATTATCGTCACCGTGGACAAAGATCTAAAAAAACCTATCTAGGTCACATTAAAATAAACAACATTATAGAAAGACACCTAAAAAAAGATCAGAAAGGTTCCAGAGAACGTCCGGCGACATCGAGGCAGGCCCAGAAGATGGCGGGACGAGCTATACTACAGAGGATTGCTCCACACTAGCTCAAGACAGAGAGAAAGGGAAGCCTTTGCCCTACAGTGAGTGGGACAAAATAGGCAAAAAAAAAACCATTAAAAAAAACATTTTTTTAATTGCGGCAAGGCTGGCAACACCACGTCATGCCCCCTCCTACTTTGAATAGTAAGTGCTTCTCTAAAAATTCTATGGTCATTATTTTCTAAGTATGATTTCTAATCTGTGGCTAAGTCCTCTAGGTTTATGGTTCTAATGGGAACTGGACCTAACGGACACACTTATAGGTTTATTATTCTTATAATTGATGTGGAAAGGAGAGTGAATACGGGAAGTACAGAGAATGGGGCTAGATTTGACGGCACGGTTGGCGCAGTGGTTAAGCGATTGACTGCTGCGCTGCGTGTCGCGGGTTCGATACCCGCACGGAACAAATATTTGTATGACCTACAAGTAGTTGTTCCGGGTCTGGCTGTTTGTGTATGTGAGTTTAAATGTTTGTGAACGCACCCACGATACAGGAGAAATTCATAGTGTGGGGCAACGTTTTAAAAAAAAAAAAATTACAGTTGTGACTAACGAGTCGATGACCATAAAGTCTCAAATACAAAAAATACAATTTATTCTAGTCGCCCCCCTTTCAAAATGTAGTTTCGTATGGAGAAGAATTGGAAAGGAACTCCAACATTACTCTTTTAAAATCATCAGCTGACTACCCTTTTCCCAACTATGTTGTGGTCGGCTTCCAGTCTAACCGGATGCAGCTGAATACCAGTATTTTATATGGAGCGACTGCCTATCTGACCTCCACAACCCAATTACTAGGTAATACAATACCCCCGATATAAAATGTTTTACAATATTTGTATACATTAATTATTTTGTGACCTAGAATAAAATTAGTACACCACAACAGGTAAAACTAATTAAAAATAAAACAATGACAGGTAAATTAATTATGTGATAGCTAAATGGTGCTCACATATTCACATATTTACAGATAATGTAAAAGTATATGATTTTTCTAAAATTTTAACAAGTGTGTGAGTTAAAGTCATCATCTGCCTAGCCTTTTGCCGATTATGTTGGGGTTGGCTTCCAGTCTAACCGGATGCAGCTGAATACCAGTATTTTACATGGAGGTAAGGCCGTAAGGCCAAGTGGTATCGTATTACTTACCAAGTAACTGAGTTATGGAGGTAAGATAGGCAGCCGCTCCATGTAAAATACTGGTATTCAGCTGCATCCGGTTAGACTGGAAGCCGACCCCAACATATACCTAGTTGGAAAAAAAGCTAGACCAATTGAGTGGTATAGATTCGTGGGTGATGTCTAATTTAAATTAAGATCGCGACTTTGTCAAACGAAGTACACTCTAAAACGTAAATTGTCCCTCGAAAATATCTAGATAATTATATTACACATGACATACAAATAAATAAAATTGAAGTGTCTGTTTGTTATGTCAAAATAACAGTTTTTTACTAAATGCATATGGAAGTACATACAGTACTTATAGCAAAAAAAAATTAAAATGTGTATCAGTCTGTTTGTTACGGCTAATCTCCGAAACGGCTGAACCGATTTTGACGGGACTTTCACTTGCAGACAGCCGCTGTTATAAGAAGTATGCTTAGGCTACTTTTATTCTAGAAAAAGAATTAGGGTTCCACGCAAAAAAATTAAAGCCCATGAAATCCAATTTGTTTTCCGACATGGACGCGAACGAAGTCGCGAGCACAGCTAGTATAAAATAAATGAAAATGTTTTAGTTGTTGTAACATACATTGTATTTTTACGCGGTCATGTCGGCCATTTTGTACACGTCGCTGGTACCGAGCGGTAGGTAATTAATTTGTGGGAACCTACAATAGTGGAAGCGCTAAAAAGTGTGGTACAAGTGAAAAAATAACAGCGATTTTGCTTTGAAAATGCGTGGGTGTATTGAAATAGCCTCCACGATACTAAAAAAAATATAATTCTTTAATCTGTAATTCGCCCTCTTGAAGATTAAAAAATGCAAACCCTATGCATAGATTGGTTTTAAAGTCGTAGGCAAGGTTCACCCAGTGGCTGATTTAAATGTCGATCAGTTAATATTTGGGTGAAAATGACAATCCTTTCACAGAACCTACTATTAACTGACAGTAGCGATACAACAGCAACCTTATTGTAACTACATAAAATAAAGATCACTGTGGTTTTGATAGGATTGTTTATGCCAGCAAGGCAACAGCAAGATTATTATAACAATAATATGGATACCTGCTACCCAACAGCAAGCTAATTAAAACGAGTACCTATGGAACACTGTGATTTGGACAGTTATGCAAAATCACAGGTTTTTTTTAATCCTGTTGTTGTGCCCTCACAGTGTCCATAAGCCTTTTTGTAACATCTTTTACACATTATGTAACGCAAATTATAATTGTGTTTACAACCCGCAAGAGTTAACTGGAGACTTCAATTGAATGACGTAAGCGCGCAATACTAAGGCGTTGATGGCGGTAACAGCTCGGGGTTCGGCGGGTTGTATGGGGTAAATTAACTGTGAAAGAACTATAATTTCATGTGCGTAGTGTTAATTTTAGCACGCTATGAAATCAATCATGATAGATACTAAATATAATCATATCAAATATATATAATAAAATGATATAATCATATCATCAAATATAATCATATAATCATGAGATGAATGTTTGATTTTCGTGCCAATAAATTCACTAGCCCTCCAGCCAGCCTGTGGAGTAGACGACACCTGAAGTGGAAACTGCGTATCGGTAAGCGTAGCGAAAGACGCCCCCCAGCTAGATGGATCGACGACCTTAAGAATAATAATATCCCTGGACATTTCACACAGCAGCATTTGTCCCAAGCTAAGCAACCTAATGCTTGTGTTATGGTAACAAGATGGCTGATAAACTACTTATATACATTTTTTTTTTTGTAAATACATACATATTATAGATAGAAAAACACCCAGACTCGGAACAAATACATGTAGGTCATACAAATATTTGTTCCGTGCGGGAATCGAACCCGCGACACGCAGCGCAGCAGTCAATCGCTTAACCACTGCGCCAACCGTGCCGTCAAAATACCTCTCTACTCATAAGCACCTCAGGGCATGTTGCCCCGTTGTCGCTACGAGAATGTGGCTGGGACAGACTGGGCATATGTCCAGCACTAGACTGGGATTAACTGAGTTGATCGATTGAAATACACCAGCATGCATATATACGTACCTACTCTTCAAACTAGAATACAGCAACGATGGATGTATACCGCCCGGTAGAATGTAGCACGGCGGAGGGTGGTAGTACTTCCCCAGCTGCTTCACAAAGAGGCACACAACTACTACTTCTTTAACACTTTTCTCTCATAACTTGTACCACACACAAATCGCGAATCAAGTGTCGATATATTAACCGTCGATATGGCCGACCTAAATGGCGCGCAAAAAAAATCCCGCGTTTTTTTTTTTTAATATGCCACCGAGAGGCACCGAATCTACCGCATAGTGCCAACTTTGAAAATGGAACTCCATTAATTGAGTATTGGAGGTTAAATATGGGAAAGGAGGATTTAATGGAAGCTGTTTTTAGGGAAAAGTTTTTTTCTCTAATTGCCTAGTCAAGTGCTCGTAGCTAAATAATTAAATGATTTAAGGTTTAGCTATACGCTTGCCACGTCGCGGTCGGTTTGTGGATGGGTGACCATCCCTTTCACGACTTTCATTACGGACGCTTTTATCGTTCTGCATCGTTCTCACATGCATAATTTCTAACATGAATGATGTAACCAATACTTTGTAACCATATTATTCTGATTTAAAAGAGTGTCCATGGAGTTTCTTGCCCGTTCTTCTCCATAGGTACCTACTACGCTTTGGAATGGGCAACTAGCTTCATCTTTCTGACTGACCGAGCCCTTGACAATTCAAAAGTGCCTGTAATTGGTTTAATTGAAATAAATACTTTGAGTTTGAGTTTCACATCGGGGCCCAATCCGTGCCTCGAACAGCACATTACGCCGTTGGTCCTGGCTATTATACGTGGATTTTTGACAGTCGTTACGGGTAGTTAGAAGACCAAAAGTTCGACAAACAGTCTTACCAAGGGGCAAGCAAGCATGCAAAAAGCAAGGGCAAGGGGGTGTTACATGGGCAGCGGGATCGTCCGAAAGGGTTACCGCTGCCCTGGAACAGAAAGGGCTAAGGAAGGAACACGGGTGGGTTTTAGTCAGTAAGAGTCTGACACTCCCTTCCGCTCCACCCAGAGCGGGAGGGGTCATTTGATGATTTCCCATCCTCAAAAAAAAAAAAAAGGGTTGTTACATGGGCTGTCGCTCCATGCAAAATACTGGTGTTCAGCTGCATCTGGTTACACTGAAAGCCGGCGGCACCAATCATTTTTTTTTTTTTGGGAAAAGGGTCAGTAGATTGATTTGCCCCTTGGTCTAGTAGTCGCATGTGCGACTTCTGATCATGGGGTTCTAGGTTTGATCAAAGGGCAGAATACAGATGGATGTCGTTCGATGTCCACCGCGCACAGGATGGATGGAAAGCAGCACATGAAGTGATTTTTTGCTCTATTGGTGTAATTGCTGTGTGGCGTTCCAGTGTGAGGATAAATAAATAAATCTATATATATAAAATTCAAACTCCTGACTGACTGACTGACTGAGACATCAACGCACAGCCTAAACCGCTGGTCCTACAGACATGAAATTTGGAGGGTGTATTCTTCGTGAAGAGTAGGTATCCAATAAGAAGGGGTTTTTCGAAATTCCACCCCTAAGAGGGTGAAATGGGGGGATTTTGTTTGTATGAAAAATCTTATTCCTTGAGTTAATAAACTTGAAACTTGGCACGAATACTTATCTAAGTAAATTATGAAGTTGGGCATTTTTTGTTTTTATAAACTACCCCCTAAAAGGGGATTGGGGGATTTCAAAGTTTGTATGGATGAATTTTAGCGCGCGGTCCGATTTAATCGAAACTCAGTATTTATACCTAAAATTGAAAGGAAAGAATAATGTGTATCAGGGTTTTTCAAAAATCTACTCCTAACGGGGTGAAAAGGGGTAGTTAATTTTACAGGGGAGATTATAATAAGTGGCTTGATAAATTATAAAAATGGTATAAATAATCTTTGAGTCACGTTATGAATTTTTATAAAATTCCACCCCTGTGGGGGTGAAAAGCGGGGATACATATGAAAAATCTTATTAATTTAGTTAATAAACTTGAAACTTGGCAACAATACTTGCCTAAGTAAGTAATAAAGTTTATCATTATAAGTTTTTCAAACTACCCCTCAAAGGGGGATATAGGGGTGTTGAAGTTTGTGTGGAAGAAATTGAATGCGCGGTCCGATTAACTCGAAACTCAGTATTGATACTTTCGACAGAAAATAATAAGTAAATAATAATAAGTATGTAAAGTTGTCGAAAATTGACCCCTGACCGGGCAAAAAGGGGTAATTCGGTTTTTAGGGGAGGATTTGAACTTGAAACTGTATGTTACATTTTCACGCCTAAACCACTGAACTTCTGATTTGGCAAAGAGATAGATGGCATCCTGGGGAAGCACATACTTTTTATCCTGGTAGCACGTTCCCGTGGGATAACTTCCGACATCCACGCGGGCGAAGCCGCGGGCAGAAGCTAGTAAACAATACAGTAGAATAGAATATTCATTTATTTGCTCAGAATGTAGGTATTTACAATAAGGTGGTAACAATAATATGAAAGAATCCTTGTACAGACGTCGCAGGTCAAGCTACCCGAAACTCTCAAATTTTCCCAATCAACCTTGAACTTTAATGCTTTAGCGATAAAGTTGAAAATCTATTAAATAAATTTGACAGATTGTAGTAGCTTGATGTGCTGGCGTCTGTACATTCTATCTACCGGACAAAGTATTACATATTATCGTGTGTTACGCAATTAGGGTGCTGTTCGGACTGCCGCGCCACTGCAGCGCTTCAGCAATCTTTGCGGTCAAAAGGGTGGATGGTTTTCATGCCATCGTGCGGAAGCGTTGTGCGTGTCTTATGAGGAGCATGCGGGCCAGCTCGAACAGCCTTCTGAGCGTGTTTGTGGGACGCTGAGACTCTCCGATGTGGAGGCACTGGATGCGACTACACACTGTGGTTGGTCGCATCCAGGGTTTGCCATAAACTGGCATTCCTGGGCTGTGCCATTTTGTATTTTTTTTTCTGTGGTGTTGTTGTTGTTTGTACTAACAATAGTTTTTTTAAGGTTTTTTGTGTTACTAACAGTATATGGACTTCGTCTGAAATAAATTTCTCATTATTATTACAATTTCTTGCGCAGTGTGATTTCTTATTTTAAAATATAGTATTTTTTCTACCGTAATTCTTTTCTATTGCAGTTTCCATCAACAAAAAAATTCAATTCGCGCCAATCATTTCATTTCAATTTCGAACATGTCAAAAATCATTGAACCTTCCATTTTTATTCACAGCAATTTTTAATAAAAATTAAATTTAATAAAAAAATATTCAGTCGAATGATTTTCAACGGCTATTATCCCACTACGTCACTAGGCAAGACAATAGTACGAGTTATTAATAGAGCGTCATAGACAAAAGAGTTCTCTATGGTTGAACGCCTCTACGATATGGGGGCAAAATAATGGGGTGTTGGTTTGAAGTTTTTAATATTGTGAAATATCAAACGGGAATGGGAAAGTACCATCTCGTTAATATGCGGGATCAAAGACTTGTGCAGTCAGGAAACTTGATTGTTGAGCAAATTGACTAAAGTTCGTTTTTTAAACCCAGACATACTAATTTGACAGGTGTAATGTCAAATTTCTATACTAAAAAAATGCAAACACAAAAGATTTAAATGTCAGATTAGTATCTGGGATTAAAAAACGAACTTTACGTAAACTGTCCGTGTATTCAAATCACAACTGTCAAAATGACAGTTGTATGGAATGACTCGCGGCAAATTGATTCAGGTTGTCAAATCTGTAGGTACATGTTAATAAATTTATTTCGTTTGCCTCGGCGTAAATCTCGACAGCAAACAAACGTGGAGATACCACATAGAGAAAAAACGTGACGAGCTCAACATCCTACTCCGAAAACTAAACTGTCTCTTAGGAAGAACATCACACGTATCACTGGAAAACTAAGTACATACTCATCTACAAAGCAGTATAATATTAAAGCCTGTCTGGACATACGGAGTTGAGCTGCTCAAATGTGGAAATACTCCAGCGATTTCAAAATAAAGCACTCAGAATAGTATCAAATGCTCCTTGGTTTATGAAGACCTCAGAATTATATGAGCATCTACAAATCAGAACTGTAAAAGAAGAAATAAAACACAGGAAACATTAATACAAATATCAAATAACGTCACATACCAACACCTTAGCCACATCCATAAGTGAACCAATAGCCATGAAAGGCCCAAACTACACCACATATGGGACTTTATTGAATAAAGCCTCAACAATTTTGAGGGGCAGATCTTCGCTGGAAGAATGGACCTCAGCAGTCAATATCCGAACAAAAAATCTGCTAAAGGTTTACAACTGAGGGGCAATTCTCGTAATTTTAAGAACGTTCACAGTCTGATCTCAGTCTCAATCTGTCAAAAATACCTCAAATTTCCCTACATTTTGACAAGTTTTTCACATTTATTTGTCACCGAGATGAGACTGCGAATAGATTTTGAACGTTTTAAATTACGAGAATTGGCCTTCTGATTGCAAGATAAAAGAAATATCGATGTGTTTTAAAGTCGGTCGCTAGTTGCTTGATAAATGGTTTAGAGCAGAATGACACACTAGATCAATTTACCGTGTTAGCCAAATAGGTCACCGTCAAAATACGCAACACCACAAACTAATACGCTCCAAGACAGGTATCGCCGATGTTGGTGCAGGTCTGCTGCTGCTGAAGTGGCTGAAGTGGGACTGGGTGGGTCACACTTATAGGTGGGCCAAAAGTCGTCACACAGCGTGAAGACGGGCGTCGTCACCGAGGCAGGCCTAAGAAACGCTGGCGTGACGGTTTGAACTCGTTCCTAACCGATTGGACGGTGAAGGCACAGGACAAGGAAAGGTGGAAGAATATGGGGGAGGCCTTTGCCCAGCAGTACAGTATAGGATAACGGAAAAAAAGAAAAAAATCCAAATAGGGGAAGCCGATCTCAACACTAATATTAACATATTTAGGAAAAACTATTATTTTTCCGTCTAGGGTAATTTAGGAACAGTCACGTATGTAGTAATAATAATAATAGACTTTATTGACACAAAAAAAAAACACTAGAAAAACTCGCTTTTATAAATGCACGTAAAAACAAAAAATCGTGGTCAAAGTTCATTACAAGACTTTTCTAAGAAATCCAAAACAGCTATGATACGATTTTCCATCATGAAGTTCCAGTTCACATCTTCCGGCTCCATCATCAGATCAGTTCGACAGTACCATATTATTGGATTGTCATCAGAACTACATACAGCTGCCAATTTTCATTACGCTACGACCCTTGGAAGATGGTTAAATTAGTTACCTTAGATTCCATTACATAGTTAGTTACATACAGGTCGACCTACATAATAAAAGCGTGTTAAAAAAATATTACAACCATACAAATGTGAAGCCCCTGACTCCCGTGCTAGGCGAACCTGTGTTACAGGAATCAGTGTCCTCCGCCTGACATCAATAATTCAATACACATTTCAATTTTTATGTAATGAAATACAAGTAATAAGTAACACTAGTAGGTATTGAAACTAAAACTAAACAATAAAAAGAAACAAAGCGAACGTGTGATTGAGCGTGTGTGTGTGTGTGAGTGAGGGTGTATGTATGTGTGAGTAGGTGTGTTTTTATGCGTGATGTAGAGCGAACGCATGTGAGTGTACATGAGTGTGTATATGACTGTCTAAATGTTTTTGCATATTATACGCGTCTTATAAGGTACTGATAAAATAAAAAGCTATTCCATACAGCACCCTAATTTCGTAACACACTATCAATCTCAATCTGGATCATTTCGAAGGATACTGCTAATCCATTGCTTCATATGTTCGAATAATGTGTCTGCTCAGCAACGTAAATAACGCAATGAATGTTGTTGAACTGTCAAAATGAAACCCATTTCTATACGCTCCCCTGCAGTTTTCACTAAATAGGTTACTACACCACTACACAGTCTAATACAAACCTTCAGTCCATTTTACGACTTGTTCTTGATAGATAGAGTTAATAAACCCTAGGCTCTTCTCTTTTACAGCCAACCAGTAAAAAAAGAAAATAAAAAGGTCGCGAAACCAACTAAAAAACAATAAAAACCAACCTGAGACTCCACAAAAAAATAATTTAATTTTTTTGTCACCATTTCCTAACCTTTTACGAGGTATATTTTATTTCGCGCCATTTTTTACGTCAGAATAAACGAATTGCCTCCGAAAGTGAATAAGGTTTTCATTAGACAAGATATTTTTTTCTAATGTCCTCAAAATGCGTCGCCAAGATCCTATCTCGTCCTTTCATAAGGCTCTCCATAGACATTAAAAAAAATATAAAGAGTTCTTAGGAAAAAAGTTGAAGATTTTCCATTTGAGAGGCAGGAGGGACGAATATTTGTATTATGGCGGATGCGGTACGTTTTGAGATTATTCCTCCTTCTTTAGGATGTAGGTACTGTAGAGGGCTAGAAGAGCCCTCTGAGGATCAGGAGGAATCAAACGACGTATATGACTCCTCTCAAATTATATTATAGAAACGACTTTACATATTGTTCACTAAATTAGCACTGACTGAACTAAACAAAAATCCTAATAAGAAAATATGACACTTGCTTGAATGTTCGAATGGAACCCGCGTATAAATATAGCCAGCCTGCATTATCTGAGGTCGCCCTCGGCAGACAACCTCTATAGTACCTAGATGACGTTTTAAATGTTGCTCTTTATCTCAAAATAATAGCCACATTTCGACACGGCTCAGTTGCCAAAGAAGAAAAAACAAAAGAACAGCCACATTTTTATGAAACTCCAGGTAGCTCCAGAGATTAGCGCGTTTAAACTAAAAAACAAACAAACTCTTCAGAGGGCCCTAATTCACTATGACCACTTAATGATTCCTTACTTCGACACCACGTCAATTCCTCAAAGTAAAGTTTTGCGTGGATGTCACGCATGTTTTCCCCAACCATTTCTTTTTTTTTTGTGTTTTATGTTTTTTTTTTGCGTCATGTTTACTGCAAATAAAAGTATTTTCTTTCTTTTAAATTGCATGCCTGGGTACATGAAGTAAATTGCCTACCTACCGGCGACCTTACAACTCGTAAATCGGGGTTGATACCACTGTGCCGCCACTGCCCTTCAAAGCCTTACAAGGTAAACGCCGAATTACAGGTTACCACAACGAGGTGATCCGACAGAGAACCAAAGTTGTCGACATAGCCCACAGAATAAGCAAACTGAAGGGGCAATGAGCCGGGCATATTAGCCGTAGAACCGATGACCGTTGAGGTAAACGTGTCCTTGCGTGGATACCGGCAATTGGTAAACGTAAGGTGGGACGCCCTCAGGCTAGGTGGAGCGACGATCTTCGCAAGATGGGTGGAAGCAGCTGGATGAGAGTTGCCGAAAATCGAGTTGAATGGCGTGCAATAGGAGAGGTTTATGTCCAGCAATGGACTGCTATGGGCTGATGATGATGATGACAGGTTACCCTGTCCGATATGGGCAGTTTTTTTAACTGAAAATAATACCAAATTCGAAACAATCGTTTCTTTCTTACCTCTGAGCCCCAAAAACTTCGAAGCACCGTAAATAATGTAGGTATTATTGCATATTTCTCGAATATAAACTCGTCCACCGTCCGCCATCTTGGTTCTCTCAATGAGGCAATACAGCTGAAGTGTTGCCCACTTAGAAAAATGTTGCCAAGTTAAATTAATACTTCACGCTACGCACTGAAGAGGGTAGGCTGGTCATTTTGTATTCCGATATGAAAAATATGTCATGAAATATTTTTGGGTTATCGAGAAGGTATTTTTTGGAGAAATCTTTTTTGAGAGGAATGTGTTAAGTTGGGTCTAAGTGAGGGGCGGCTTGTTTCGATATTTTTTAGGGCAAATTCACACTTCAAAAATGCTGATAAAAAATGTTTTCTCTTCGAATGAATATTGTGAAAAGCATAAGGCGACGCTGATTGACGTCGACGCAAAGACATTAAATTATTACTTGACAACTATCTTAAATCTCTTTGCGTCGACGTTAAGAATTCTAGAAAATATATAGATATAAAAATGTTGCCTAGAGCACACAAAAAAGTAATTTTTTCCTTAATTTTTTTTTTTTTTGTAAAAATATATTTGACCTTCTAGAAATTAAATGTAGCGTAAAGCCACAGCCTTGAAATATATTTTTTTTTTAATAATATTTGCAGTTCTTTTTAAGCTATCCTATCCTACTAAAATTATAAACGCGAAAGTTGATATGGATGGATGGATGGATTGATGTTTGTTACTCTTTCATGCAAAAACTACTAAACGGAGTTGGATGTTTAGCACACAGATAGTTTATAAACAGGATTAACACGTAGGATTTTGACTTTTTATCCCGATATTTCTACGGGATCGTAACTTTTTCGGGTGAAACCGCGGGGCGCAGCTAGTTTTAAATAATTCTATACCCCGGACTGATTACACCTGCAGTATCTTTCAGTGTCTTTCTAAATCTGTCCAAAGGTTGTCTTTAAAAGATCGTTTTTAGCGATAACACCACCGATTGTGTCACCTCTTGTAACTGCACCTGACCTATATAATTAATAATCAATGTCTTTATTGTTTTTAGACTTAAGAGCGTTGACAACGTACAGCATTTCATACAAACTTTCAAGTCCTTGTTCTTCGAAAGGCAGTTTAATGAAACTTCATACGCATAAGCAGGATACATAGGTCTAAAAAGTTAGTTAAGAACATTTTCAAATTGTTTTATTTAAAAAAAGATAATTGGAAATCTCTGTTTCTATGGAAAATTTAAAATCGGTCGAATTTACATGTAACACTATTTTTCGAAAATGTTCTCAATTAACTTTTAAGACCTATATATCCTGCTGCGTAGGAAGTTTCATTAAAGTCGGTTCATGCATTTCGAAAAACAAGGACTTGAAAGTTTGTATGAAATGCCGTACGTTCTACAGGCATGGGTACAAATGTTTAGTTACCAGTAATACAAAAGCAATAAAAATCTTACTAACTCAAAAACTACTGAACTTCGATAGAACATTTGGTGGCTTAATTTGTTTTTTTTTTTTTTTCGCAAGAACAGAACAATTTATTTACATTTCATCGAACTAACACTAATATATACTATATACAATTATATACAAGTATATAATACGAAAAAATATAGAAAAAGGCAGGAGCTCATTGGGCATCAAAAAATTCGTCCGCATCACTGTCAATGGGATAGGTGCCCAAAAGGCTGGCAGCATTACCACGTTGGATGGCAATGCTGATTCTTTGGGCTAAAAATAGGCCAGCCTTCTGGTCACGTGAAGAGTCAACCAACCGCTTGGCGATGTCCCGAAAAATTAATTTGTTGCATTTTCACCCTACTATGACGTCGTAAAATTTCTACATTTACGAGTAGGTATATCAGCAGTTCGATTCTGTAACCAAAAAAAATCTCTCCGTGAAAACTTAGGTGAAGTGAGCGTGGAGTGAGCTGTCATTCCAACTAAATGCTAGGGATTGACATTATTGGCAGCTCACTTCACCTAACTTTTCGCGGTGAAATTTTTACAGAATCGATCGGCTGTAATATTTGTTGTGTACAGTCGCCAAAGGAGAAGTAACCAGGGTCGTCGGATATAGTTGAAGTTTAGTAAGAAACCGATGGATGTTTTCGAATGAAATTTAGTTTGATACTCGTATATGAACAAAATGAAAATTTTATCCGAAAACATCAATCCGTTTCTTACTAAACTTCAACTATAACCGACGACTCTGGTTATCCCTGCTGGCTGGGTATCCCTTTGGTCGCCGTACATAATAATAAAGAGTTTCTATTCTTTTCTGAGTCAAATACAATAGAAAAAATATAACCCAAAATCATCACTAATTAGTGCACCCTTCTAATTTAAACTTTAAATAAATCATTAAAAAAAAACTCACTCGAATTCCCTTCAGCACCTCTAAATAAAAAAAAAGTTACGAACCAAAGAATCTGTTGACACATTAGATCAATGCTAATGTGTGCCGACCTCGTCATGTACAAGTCGTGATGGTAAACTAATGACGTAGGTAATGAAATGAGCTCATATCACTTGTGATTGTTGCGAATCTATAGATGTCTATAGAGGGACGTAGGGTTCCGTATTCATAGTGCTGTTTGGGCTTGTCATCTTGGGACGCTTGTGGGAGTTCTACACCTTTTTATTCGGAGAGAATTCATAGATGCCGTCCGTTGAAGGACGAAGACTTATGTTGGACTCGCTAAATTATCATAGACAGACGAGTTTATGGATCTACGTATACTGGGTGGCCCTAAATTATGTCCAGAGAAAAAAATTAGAAGTCTCTCACCAAGGGCCAAAACACGCCCATGTGTGTTTAGAGATTATTTATAGGTAGCTAGGCGGTTTTCAATATTTTTTTTTTGGGAAATTCTCACTTGACTGCAGACTTTTTTGATTTTCGCTTTCGGTATCGCATTTTTTGAAAAACATTTTTTTTTTTGATACACTGACACGCGGTCTGGTCTAAGCTCGATTGAAAAAACTATCTGTCTAACCATCACCGAACCGGTTTTAGGGTCCACCATGCATAGTTACTAAGATTGCTGCAAACTTAATTTGCACATCGAGAAAACATTTTTTTTTAAATCGGCTTTGTTGCGCATGGTCTTCAAACATAACACAATCAGCCTATAACGTTCCCACTGCTGGGACACAGACCTCCTCTGTGAGAGGGAGTGGGCCGTAAACAGTGCGAGTTAGTAGAGAGAGACTCTGAACTATACATACATGTGTGGAACTCTCTTTCTAAAACACGATATACTATATTCACGCCCAAATAGGTACTGCATTCAGTTTCATTACCAACATTTACACAGCGTAATTTACTCGCTAACATCACAAAGCTCGTTTCCAAATAAACAACTGAAGGTACGGTCAATCACACGTCTCTGTAGTAACCCGAACTACGAAAACGCAAAAACTTGATCATCATTTTCCTGCACTTTTCCCAATTTATTTGGTCGACGCACTAGATTTCTCTTCTATACCCCTCTATTAGTCTTCATCTTCGTCGACGAGTCCTAAAATGGAAACCGTGTATGGCCCGTGAAGGCAAGTGTGTTTCACTATCACACTCGCCTTCACGGAGCATCAGCGACCGACCGACACAACAACCGAAACGATTGTAACGGGTCCATAGAATCTTGTAAACGTAACATTTAATTTTTGAAGTTTAATAATTATTCATTGCTTACAAAGGGAATTTTATTTGGCACCCTAATTAGTTACCCTACGCAAAGGCGTTAACAAGAGTAGTGTGGAACCACCCTAGCTAGTTGGACGGCCTTAAGAAGGTGGCTGGGACGGACTGGATGCGGAAGGCGGAGTACAGGGTGGCGCAGCCTGGGAGAGGCCTATGTCCAGCACTGGAATGCGATAGGCTGAGTAGATTGAGTCGTCATCTCGGTAGTCACTCCCATTCTAGCCAAAATCATCTTTCACACAGTCCATCCATCGTTTCTTTGGTCCTTTACCGCTACGGAATAAAGGCGCTGTCAAGGTCCAAACGTTTACCATGGATGTCTGGTTGACTGTACGCTCACTTAACTTCGTATGACCATTTCATTAGGTGTAATAACAATAAAATGCCGTTGACTATACCGTAGCCTAAATGTGCTAACGTAAACACACTTTTACTGTATATCTAGTAGGAATTACTTGGCACACTGCCAATGCATCCTATTTGACTGCTCAGTTAGACTGTGGCCAAATTAAGTATCGTTGTATCAGCACCCTAATTGCATAACACACTATCAATCACAACCTGAAGATCAATTTGAAGGTTATTGCTAACCCATTGCTTCATATGTTCGAAAAATTTGTCTGCTCAACAACGTAAATAACGCTATGAATGTTGTTGAACTGTCATCATGAGTCATTGCTACTGTTAGTGTACGCCATTACCACGCTGGGTCCCAGTTTTATGTCAGCAAGTTATAGGAATTTCTGGGTTATTAATTTGTCCTGTGGTAAGGTAAGTCTCTTCTAATACAGAGATAGCAATATTGTTAGGTTTCAGACCAGTAAGTCAAACTCAAACTCAAATCATTTAATTCAACTAAACCAATTACAGGCACTTTTGAATTGTCATAGGATCAGTCAGTCAGAAAGATGAATCTAGTTGCCCATTCCAAAGCGTAGGTAACTAAGGAGAAGAACGGGCAAGAAACTCCATGGACACTCTTTTAAATCATAAAATTGTCACAAAATATTTGATTACATCATTCGTGTTGAATTTAACCATGTGAGAACGATGTAGAAAGTCGTGCACGTTTGAAGCGTCCGTTATAGAGTCGAATAAGTCCTAGGTATCCTATCTATGTTTTTTATTTATCAAAGAGACATAGACTGACTGACGTAGTTGGTAAGTACTGAAAGCCTTACCATTTTCAGGGCAGTTGAGTTGCACCGCACATAGTGGAAAATCGTATGTCACTTCAATTTTCATCTAAGTAATATGCCGTGCGGTGTGTATAGTAAAAAAAGTGATATATTATACAGGAAAAAAATTAACCATTGCGCAAACTGAAAAAAAAATCTGCTGTTTCATAAAAAAGTGCAATACCTACGCCATCAAAATGTATGGAACAACATTTTTTTTTTATTACTGACGCTAAATTTCCATCCTCTGGGGTCTAGTATCATATGCTGAATTAATGTTTACAGATTGCGCATGGTAAAAAAAAACTGTATAAGTGGTGCGTGTAATGTGACATTTATTCGGCTCTAAGTACAGACTATGAATACGGGTGACTGCGTGTATTTCTATATTACCGTGGTACAGCAGCACGCTCTTTGACGAACCCACAGTTCGATAAAATGTAACACAGGGCTGTCACGTACGCCTAGTTTTAATTATTTTTTCTATCCAAATGCATAATATGAATCCGTCAAAAAATAAGTGAAAAATAACAATCTCTTCTTAGCGTGTTGATAGCAATCTAAATGGACGGCCCAGTATTCAGCTACTTGTTTGGCGCCATCACCAGCGTCCATCAGTTCCTGTAACGTGCAGCTGACAGGACACGCAGGACACGATATTAAGTGTCCCATCGTTTGTAGAACAGCATCACATTTACACTCCAAGGCAGAGACATCTATGTATCTCCACCTGAACAGGTTTTCCTTGCTTCAGCCAACCTGGGTTCGGATACTTCCAGGTTACCCAAGGTAATCTCCAAGTCGGTGGACTTCAGAGTGTGGAAATAACAAAGATTCGACATAACGGTAAAAAAAACATGACATTTGTATCTGTAAACAGAGGGGAGATTGACTTTTTAAAGAATGTTCGCTTTTTAATCTCAGTCACAATCTGTCAAAAATATCTCTAATTTCCATACATTGTTGACAAGTTTTTGGCATTGATTGTCACTGAGATGAGATAGATTTTATTGTAATTACGAGAATTGGCCTACAGACCGTTTTGTAGCCTCCACAGTGCTTTCTTCTCCCAATTGTTAGAAGGTAATGAAATTATTTTATACCGTCATGCGTTAGGGAAATGTATTAGAAGATTGACACTTTCCGTCTTGACGAACCCAACTGATAGAGAACTGCAATTTCTCTATCAGTTGTGTTCTTAATTCAATAACTGGGTCAGTGGTTTAAACCTGATCGAAAGAAAAACCTTGTTTTGTGTTATGGGGGATTGTGTTTTATCGTTTTATAGACTCGTCATCTGCCTAGCCGTTTGAGGTCTGCTTCCAGTGTAACCGGATGCAGCTAAATATATTTTACATGAAGCGACTGCCTATCTGACCTCTTCAACCCAGTTACTGGGTAATACGATACCCCTTGGTAAGACTGGTTAACTTTCGGGCTTCTGACTATCCGTAACGACTGTCAAAGATCCACGGATGAGAGCTGAGACTAACGGCTTAACGTGTTTTCCGAGGCATGAAGGGATTTCGGAAGCATACGACTGATAATAATAACATTTTGAATAACTAAAGTTGTGATATATGATTATCCGGACAATTTAAGTTAGTACTCAATTTGCTAAACAATTTGTTACCCTGATTGTACTTAAATATCTGACAGTAGTTGTGGAACAAAAAAGCAGAGCTAATACTTGTATATTTTTCTTGTACTTGTAATTTTATATGACATGTGAAATCTACCAACCCCGACTGGGCCTACGTGGTGGATAAGTCCACTCCCTCTCACAAAAAAAAGGCCTGTGTCCCAGCAGTGGGAACATTATAAACTGATTACGCTTATGTAATTTTACTTGAAACATAAAAAAATATAACACTTTTTTTTTCCGGTAATATAAAAGTGTCATCACATCAACACACATAATATTATACCTGTCTAAACCTTCTTTGACAGCCCTACACCTAGATCCCCTCCCACTAGGGTTGTGCAACAATAGCGCCGTGGGGTTGTAATTAAAAAAAAGCGCGTAACGTGCTGGCGTGAATTTTCACGCGTACCACTCAATGGGTTGTCTATGTGTGTGTATTTATAATATTGCGCGCGTATGTGTATGAATTAGGAACGCATGTTCGCGATTTGAAATATATTTTTTCTTTTTTTTTTGCATCTTTTTTTTCGACGTAAATTTCTTCCTTTACTTTTTTTATTATTGTCTTTGGATCGATTGTTTTCGAAGTAAGTAGGTAATTGTTTTCTAGTTGATTTTTTCTCAATTTTTTTTTAAACGTAATATATTATGCAAAATAAAACTTCCCATAGACAACCCGTACAATTACTATGGTAAGTACTAATTACTATTAACCATTAACTAAAATAAAATCGCAAACACAAAAATTGCCTCCGTCGCATGTGTGTACCGAGCCTAAAATCAAGAGATATGTTATAAAACGCGTCAGTAAGTAATTAAAAACTAGCTCGTGTGTAATCAGGCCTTATTTATTAAAATATATACGACTATCGTGTCACATGGGGTGAAGAGATTTACTTATGTACAGGCAGATGTATGGAACATTGAGTCTTAGAAAACTTGTTAGAAGAAGAGATTTAGTATTACAGAACCTCGCCTCAAACAAGACACAAGCAGCCATTTGATTGGTTGAAACTTTTGTAGGTACTCAATTAGCTAAGTTTGCTTTGGGCCGATTTTTCGATCCGTAGTTAAACTCAACCAATTAGTTAATAAAAATAGTACCTAATGGTAAATTGGTTGCAAAATGTGTTTTTTTATCAATTTTTAGTTCATCTAATGATACGAGTATAATATCATTGCTAATGGTCGAATAATTAACTTTTAGTTAAAAAAAATAGATAAAACAACAATAATTGATCAAAAAACACATTTTTAAAAATTTTACCATTAGTTACTATTTTTAACAATTAGTTGAGTTAACTACGTATCAAAAAACCAGCCCTTAGTGTGGGAGACAGAGATAGTTATATTTTTAACCGACTTCAAAAAAGGGAGGCTCTCAATTCGGATGTATTTTTATTTTCATGTTTGTTACGTCAGAACACCGTTATTTATACACCGATATGAAAAAAAAAACAACGTTTGTTTGAAGGGTGTACGTATAGGGTGGTCCCATATTTTGATGAAGTAGGTACTGATGAGTGGTTTTTGAGTTAGCTTCAATAATACCTACGTACTTTTTCCACTTAATGTATGCTGATGATGTTAAAATACCTTCAAGTTACTTTTACTTAGCAAGTGAGGTAAGTATAAGAATTTGTGTGGGAGTAGGTGCCACAACTGAAAACGCCGGCCAAGTGCGTGTCAGGCCACGTATAGAATAGGGTTCCGTAAAATCGTGTGATTTTATTTTTAATATTTTAAATGTTTAAGTACTTATTATTTCATTATTTTTGTACGAAGTTTTCCAAGTAAGCGCATTTTACAAGTTAGGCCTCTATAACTGCTGAACTAACAAAGTTATTTAAGCCGTTATAGTTTTCCTTCAAAGTTCATCACATGGACTACCATCAAGATTTTTTTCAGATTTTTCGAGCCAGCCGTTTACCTTTTTATACGCCCTATTTTAATAAAAAAAAATGCGCTTTAAAGTTGAATATCTCGGGGTGCATGTTGAAGAGCCTCCTCGTGGCGCACCCTGGGCAACGTCGGCTCCAAGTGCCCACCAGATTTTGGTGGACACTTGGGGCTGGCGGCTAATCTTCAACAAACGGGGAAGGGTCACGGTTCCAATCGCCGATCATCCTTGATGGTCGGTGAAGGGAACCGGGCTATAGTACGTCTACTCCCCCTCTGCTTACAGAGGAAGGTGAGTGGGCGTAGACTGGGGAGGGGCGGTTCGCGCCGCTGCACCCACGGGAGTGTGGGTCGTGAAGGGAGTCCATGTCCGCGCTGCGTCTGTCCGGTATCCGGCGGCAGCGCGGGGACGCCGGGGCGACGGTTGGTTTTGCCCAGCCGTCGGCCACCCCGTAATTCTGAGTTCAGGACCGGGGGTCCGGGCCACTGAGGCCCGGGCCGCGAGGAAGACAACCTCTCTAAAAAATCACCCCAATCCCAAGGTCTAGCGTGCCGAGGGGATGAATGGCCGGAGGGGATCCGGTCATTAGCGCGAAAAGGGACCTCACCCTTAAAAGGAACACAATGAAAAACACGGCTAAAGGAAAAAATCCCCAGGCGGGCAACCTCCACAAGGAGGCACAATCCCGTCCTTCTTCGGAAGGCCGCCCCACCGTATATGGGGGGGGCACCAATAGCCCCGTGGGCCGGCACACCACCGCCGACCCGCGTCAACCTGCGTCGCAAGAAAAGGAGCTCCGGGCTAGCCTGGAGCGCCTGTGCGACGCAGAGGTACCGCGCAAGGAGCGCACAGAGGAGAGGAGTGATGCGGGGTCGGAGTCCGACGCCGCATCGGGAGGATCAAGCACGGAAGGCTCAGGGAGCCCGTGCCGTGCGAAGGAGATGGCTGCCGCTGCTAATAGAAAGGGACGAAGCAAGCGGCCAAGGTCAGTGGGCGGCCAGGGGTCGTCCTCTGACTGGGAGCTGGCCAGGAAGATCCCCACCACGAGGCGGGGAGGAGTCCGGGGCCGAGGCACAGGGAGGGGCCTCACTGCTCGGGAGGCGGCCGAGCGTGCGGAGGAGCCCGCAAAGGAGGGGGAGACCGGTCGCGCGGTCGCCTCGGAGCCCTCAGGTGACGAGGCGGTAGAGGTTGGCGGCCCCGAGGCGGACCGCAAAAGGAGTTTTGCGGCGGTCGTGGAGGCCGCGATCCGGGTCGTGGCCTTGAAAAAGCGCCAGGACACGAAGAACAAGGCCATCGACTCGGCAATGGCCTCCATTATGGCGGCAGCGGAGGCGGCCAACTACGCCGGTCCTTCGGCTGGCGAAGTGGCCGCATTACGGGCGGATGTGGCTCGCCTGACGGCTGCCACGGAGCTTCTCCAGGAGGAGAACCGGAGGCTCCGTGCAGACCTGGCCGGCCTGAAGGTCCCTGACAAGGAGCAGGCGGAACCGTCAAGCCGGCCCGTGCCGGTGGAGAACCAGGTCTTGGACCTGGTTCGGCAGGAGCTGGCGACCTTCCAGGCGCGTTTCGACGTCCTGGAGGGTATAGTCCTGCGCCCCCCCTTGGCGGGTAGGACGGTTCCGGGGCCGAAGGCGGCCTCGTACGCGGCCGCTGCCGCCCCTAAGCCAGGGCCGTCTGGCCGGGCCCAGGCGCCGGCTAAACCGGCGTCGGCAGGAGGAGCCCCGGCACCGGCGAAACCGGCGCCGGCGAAACCGACACCGGCGAAACCGGCGTCAGCTGGCGGAGCCTCGGCGCCAGCAAAACCGGCGCCGGCCCCTAAGAAGAAGGGCAAAACGGCTGGGAAGGCGAGGGCCCCAGAGCCTTCGCCTCTCCCAGAAGAACCTCCCACGACCAACGCAGAGTGGCAAGTGGTCGGGGAGAGGAGGAAGGCGGCCAGAAAAAAGGCGCAAAGGCGGCGCCGCAAGGAGCGAGCCGTTGCGGCTAGGCTTCGCTCCCCTAAGACCGCGGCTGTAGTCATAACACTACAGCCGGACGCGGTTAAGGGGGGGGTGACCTACTGCGACGTGCTCACGAAGGCAAGAGCGGCGGTGGACCTCCAGGAGCTGGGGATCACCGGGGGCCTCCGGTATAGGGTGACCGCCACTGGAGATCCCCGGTGCGACGAGTGGCCCCACCGCTGACGCCCTAGCTGAGAAGCTAAGGGCGTCCCTCAATGCGGACGAGGCTCGAGTCTCCAGGCCCGTCAAGTGTGCAGACATGCGCATTATGGGCCTGGATGACTCCATTACGGAGAAGGAGGTGGTAGCCGCCGTCGTCGGGACGGGCGGGTGTCTGGCCGACCAGGTGAAGGCGGGCACCATACGTCCCGACTTCACGGGCATGCGAACCATTACGGTAAGCTGTCCCGTGACGGCGGCGAGGCAGATAGTGGAGGGCGGAAGACTCCTGGTGGGCTGGGTGTCAGCGCAGGTCAAGCTGCTGGAGCCCAGACCTCTGAGGTGCTATCGGTGCCTCGTGGGACACCACGCGAGCGCCATGTGCACCTCGGAGGACCGCAGTACTCTGTGCTTTCGCTGCGGTAAGCCCGGACATAAGGCCGGCTCGTGCAACGCCACGCCGCACTGCGTCGCATGTGCGGCTGCTGGCAAGCCGGCCGATCACCGGGCGGGGAGCAAGTCCTGCGCCCCACCCACCGAAGCCAGGAGGAAAGGCAGGCCCTCCGCCGCCGTCGCCACCACCACCACCGTCGCCGCCACTGCTGCCGCCGCCGCCACCGCCGCCGCCGCCGCCACCGCCGCCGCCGCCGCCACCGCCGCCGCCGCCGCCACCGCCGCCGCCGCCGCCACCGCCGCTGCTGCTGAAGGGCCTCCTCAAGAGGCCCGGGAGGGGGTTGAAATGGAGGAGTAATGGCTCCTTTACGCCTCCTCCAGGCGAACATCAACCACTGCGCCTGCGCTCAGGACTTGTTGCTCCAGACCATGGCGCAGTGGTCGATTAATATCGCCGTGGTCGCTGAGCCGTACTTTGTCCCGCCCAGGGATGACTGGGTGGAGGACCTTAGCGGCTCAGTGGCCATAATTTCGTCGGCTGCCGCCGGTACCCCGTCCCTCGAATGTGTCACGAAGGGACAGGGGTGCGTAGCAGCACGGTTCGGAGAGATTGTAGTAGTGGGAGTTTACTTCTCTCCGAGCCGAACTCTCGCCGAGCTCCAGAACTCTCTAACAGAGTTGAGTGTCGTCGTCGCCAGGAACCATCCCTTCTCCGTGCTAGTGCTCGGGGACTTCAACGCCAAGAACTTGGCCTGGGGTTCCCGGTGCACGGACGTGCGGGGCAGGATGGTGGAAGACTGGGCTCTGGAAACAGGCCTGGTCGTCCTAAATCGGGGTTCTGTTCCTACGTGTGTGCGGATGCGGGGCGAGTCGGTAGTGGACATCTCGTTCGCCAGCCCCGCTCTGACGCAGCAGGTCATTGACTGGCGCGTCATGGAGGAGGTGGAGACCTACTCCGATCACCGGTATATCCGGTTCGATGTCTCCGCCCAGACCTCCAGCGCGCTGGTCCAACAGGCCCCGAGTGGTCCGCGGTGGGCGCTGAAGCAGCTGGACCGGGAGCTTCTCCTGGAAGCCTCGATCGTGCAGGCCTGGGTGTATTCACCGGACAGGCCTGCTGATATCGACGATGAGGCGGAGTGGTTCCGGGAGGCCATGTCCGAGATTTGTGACGTGGCAATGCCCCGAGTCCGGCCAGGACGCGCCCGACGTCAGGTGTACTGGTGGTCGCAGGAGATCGCGGCGTTACGCAAGGCGTGCGTCGACGCGCGACACCGGTACACCAGGCACCGCAGGCGCCGCATCCGCCCTCCGGATGCGGAAGCCACGGAGGCGGAGCTGTACGGGGGGTACAGAGCGGCGAAGACCGCCCTCCGAGAGGCTGTCCAGCGGGCCAAGGACTTGGCCCGCGAGGAGATGCTGGAGACTCTGAACAGAGATCCATGGGGGCGCCCTTACAAGATGGTGCGGAATAAACTCCGCACCTGGGCCCCCCCGCTGACACAGAGTCTCCGCCCACAGCTGGTGGAGGAGGTGGTGAGCGCTCTGTTCCCTTCACGGGGGGAGCATACTCCCCCGCCTATGGCTCCGCCAATAGCGGTGTCCGAAGCGGACCACATGGACGACGACGACGACACACCCGAAGTGACCGGGGTAGAGCTGGGAGCGGCGGTAGGCAGGCTGAAGGCCAAAAATACCGCCCCAGGACCCGATGGCGTGCCGGGTAAAGCCTGGGTCCTGGCCTCGACGGCTCTCGGGCCTCGACTGGAGGCGCTCTTAAGCGCATGCATGGAGAGAGGCCAGTTTCCACTCCGTTGGAAGACAGGGAAGCTGGTCCTCATTCAGAAGCCAGGGCGCCCTGCGGACTCTCCGTCCGCATACCGGCCCATTGTGCTGCTCGACGAGGTTGGCAAGCTCTTCGAGAGAGTGATTGCGGGCCGCCTCGTCGGGCACCTGGTGGGGACAGGGCCGGATCTTGCGGATAGCCAGTTTGGCTTCCGCAAGGGGCGCTCGACGGTGGACGCCATCATGCGCGTTAGAGCCCTCACGACGGGGGATGCGGTGTCCCGGGGCGGGGCCGTCGTGGCGGTGTCACTCGACATCGCCAACGCGTTTAACACCCTGCCCTGGAGTTGCATTGGGGAGGCACTTCGGTATCACCGGGTGCCGACCTACCTCCGTCGAATAGTCGGGGCGTATCTGACGGATAGAGCCGTCATCTACCCCGGTCGCGACGGGAACTGGAGCCGGCGAGAGATGTCGTGCGGTGTCCCACAGGGATCGGTTCTGGGGCCGCTCCTGTGGGACATCGGTTACGACTGGGTGCTGCGGGCAGACCTCCCTGATGGCGTCAGTGTAGTTTGCTACGCTGACGACACGCTGGTCCTGGCGCAGGGGAGGTCGCATCAGGCGGCGGCCGACGCAATGACACGCGGGGTTGCGATAGTCGTGGATAGGATCCGGCAGTTGGGTCTCGAGGTGGCATTGCACAAGTCCGAGGCCATGTCCTTTCATGGGCCCCGGTACGGGCCACCTTCGGGATCTCAACTGATGGTAGGAGGGGTTCACATCGGCGTCGAGACAACGATGAGATACCTGGGTCTCGTCCTCGACAGCCGGTGGAACTTCGTCGAGCATTTCCGACGTTTGGCCCCCAAACTGGAACGGGCCGGGGCCGCCTTAAAGCGGCTCCTGCCCAACCTGAGGGGGCCAAACGCCTCCTGCCGGAGGCTTTACGCGGGGGTCGTGCGGTCCATGGCCCTATATGGGGCCCCGGTATGGGCGCGTTCACTGCGGCTTCGAGCCGCACACTATCTGAACGCGCCCCAGAAGGTGGTAGCCGTAAGGCTGATCCGGGGCTACCGCACGATCTCGCGCGAGGCGGCATGCCTCCTTGCCGGACTGCCGCCATGGGATCTGGAGGCGATAGTGCTTGCGCGCCTGCATGATAGGCGCGCGGAGGCACTACGCCGGGGGGAAACTCTGCACCCGCGGCAAATCGCTGCGGAGCGGACGGACCTCCGGCGCGATCTCATGGCGGAATGGAAGGCGCGACTATCGCAACCCAGCGCAGGGCACGCCGCGATAGCGGCGATAAGACCCCTCTTTGAGGAGTGGCTAGAGAGGCGTCACGGCGCTCTCACGTACCGCCTGACGCAGGTCCTCTCCGGACACGGATGTTTCGGGAGGTTCCTGCACATCATCAGGCGGGAGGAGACGCCCGGGTGTCACCACTGCCCGGATCGCCCAGAGGACACGGTGGAGCACACGGTGGAGGTCTGCCCTGCTTGGGCGGAGACCCGCCGTGTCCTCGTGGAGGCGATCGGCAACGGCGGCGACCTCTCGCGCCCGGCCCTGGTGCAAGCCATGGTCCGGGGCGAGAGAGAATGGGAGGCAGTCACCTCCTTCTGCGAAGCAGTCATGCTAGCGAAGGAGGTGGCGGGGAGGCTGAGGGAGAACACCTCACGCCTCAGCCGCCGCGGGAGACGCTCCGGGCGTCGGGAGCCGCGTGACGACTCCCGGCCACCGTAGGCGCGGGCCTGCGGGCCGTGAGTAATGGGTAGCTCACCGTCCGATCAGGACCAGGCCCGTGCCGGACGGCGCGTTGTGTTCCACGCGCGCCTCAAAGAGATGTCAGCAGAGGACGGCGCCCCACAGGGCCGAAGCCTGCCGGGGCGGTGGGATTTTCCGAAAGGTTAACCGCTGCCCTGGAACAGAAAGGGCTAAGACCGGAACACGGGTGGGTTTTAGTCAGTAAAAGTCTGACACTCCCTTCCGCTCCACCCAGAGCGGGAGGGGTCATTTGATGATTTCCCATCCACAAAAAAAAAAAAAAAAAAATAAAGTTGAATATCTCGCAAACGGATACCTAAATCAAAAAATCGTCTTAGCAACCTATAGAGTTTGAACCTTAAGGCCGCATGTCCACGGCAAGAAAAATCGCCAGGTCTATGCAAGAATTCGTGTCGTTTCTACACACGACTAGTGTACACTGCGTCGGCGCTGCACAAAGCAAAAATCTTGTCTGCGCCAGACCGTGGACACGCGGCCTTAGAGTTTGAAGAGTTATATCGTCTGCCTGCCTCCGGTGGTGCAGATGTTACCGTAAAGGTTACACAGTAAAAGAACCGCTGATTTCAAGGCCGCTGTAGCAAGATAAACCAGCCTGTCTATTCTGAAAAAGTCTCACTGTGATTTTTTTTATAAAGTGTGCTGTTATTTCATCCTATTGTAAGACTTCCTCTAAAATAGTTATTATAACCTTTGTGTAAAGTGCGCTCTACACTCGCGGCGCGAAAGGCCGCGAAAGCCGCGAAACGCGTGTGTAGATGGTTTCGCGCGTTCACGTTCACGTTTCGCGCCGTTCCCCGTTCGTTGTCGGTTTTTTGTCCCGCGACAAAAGGTTCGCGCTTGGTTCACGGCGCGCGAACGCGAACGCAACTACACTCGCAGTTTTTCGCAGTAACTGAGAAGACGCCGTCGCAAGTGGTTGTGGTTGTGCATTATTGCGTACTTAAAAGTTTTTTTTTTTTTTTTAAATGAGTACTACATCATCCACCATCGTCTTTTTCTCCATCTCTTTTTTATTTGATTCTTATTTTTAATACATAGGTAATTGTAATACGATATAGCACAGATCGTCACCGCAGCAGCGACAATCACTTCGTCATCCATTTTCTTTGAGGTCGCGAACGAGACTGCGAAGCTTTGCGAGTGTGGAGGGACACATTGAAACGCGAAGTTCACGGCGCGAATCGCGGCGTGAATTCACAGCAAGAATCGCGGGCGAGTGTAGAGCGTGCTTAAGACTATTCACGATTTCGGTTAACCATTATTGTTATTATTTGTACCAGTGACAAGTATCTGTCAGCTGTCATAGGCACGTAAACCATCTTGTATTTTTCATCTGGGAACATTGACAGATACCCGTCTCAAAAGTAGTAATAGGCCGTTAAAAGTTGAGACCTTTGCCAGCATTATTTGAAAGTGTGACAGTTTTTGACTTTTGCACGTTTTGGAGGGAATTGAGATTTGAACGATCGAACAGAGCGTTAATATTTTTGGTTGTGAAAATTATATAGAAGAATATCTATACAATCGTTGTTTCATTTCTGAGTTGAGGTTGAGTTCCTACACTATATTAGGGATCGACAGTTCACTTTACGGCCGAACTCAATAACCTATTTTCAGTTAAAGACAGATCGCTACTGATGGTAGCCAGTATAATCATTACTGTCAGTTTAATGTAATCATACAGCCGATCGATTCTGTAACCATCTCACAGTGAAAACTTAGGTGAAGTGAGCTTAGAGTGAGCTGTCAGTAGTGTTAATCCCTAGCATTAGTTGGAATGACAGCTCACTTTACCTAAGTTTTCACGGTGGGATGGTTACAGAATCGCACTGCAGATCGCTACTGATATTATTTTATTTTTATTTAATTTTTTGAAAAACGTTGCCCCACACTAGGAATTTCTCCTGTGTCGTGGGTGCGTTTACAGACATATAAATTCACATACACAAACAGCCAGACCCGGAACAACTAATTGTAGGTCATACAAATATTTGTTCCGTGCGGGAATCGAACCCGCGACACGCAGCGCAGCAGTCAATCGCTTAACCACTGCGCCAACCGTGCCGTCGATATGGATTATTGGGACGTTAAAACCAGAGATAGATACGTTTTTCTACCTCCAGTATGCCAAATCTGGTGATAAATAGGTGATGGGGTTCGGCCGTTAGGGTCCCTTCATCTGAGTCTCCACGGAGAGCACAATCAGCGTGTATTCTCTGTGCCCACACACCCTGTTTTCCACTGCTGGGACACAGACCTCCTCTCTTCGAGAGGGAATGGGCTTTAATCTACGCGGGCCCAGTCTCGGTTGGTAGATGTCACATGTGTTCGAGGTTTTGGCTCTAGGACATGCCAGTTTCCTAATAATGTCTTCCTTCACCGTTTTGAGAGCAGTGATTATGAAATTATTTAAACAAAGTAAAGTGCCTGCTTGGATTCGAAACCACGACTAACAGCGCCCAGAGGTTTCACCTGCATAAGTGTCTATCAGCGATCAGCGAATATGAGAGCATCGGTGGCCCAGAGGTAACGGCCCCGGCCCCTTACGAAATGTAGGTCGTGGGTTCAAATCCAGGCAGGCGCTTTACTTTGTGTTTTAGAGGTATGAGGAGCAGGGTGGAAAGTTCACTCATGCCCCATGGAAAATTGAGGATCCTCCAACCAGACGGGTGTTGTGTCTGGTGGGCAACTGCCCAATGATTGATGTTGGGAAGTTTGTATATATGCTAATTGCGCGGTAAACTCTGCTTGCGAGATGCAGGATTTGCGTGACGTCCGTATGACGCGTTGTTCGCATGTGGAGCTGTAGATACCGCTACAGTGTAAATCATTTCATCACCGCTGCTCTCAGAACGGTGAAGGAAAACATTGTGAGGACATGCCGGTTTACTCACAAGAAGAAAAAAATCATAGACATTTGGCATCTACCAACCCGCACTGGGCTCTTTCAGGAGTTTTCGCGTGAAAGAGTAACAACCATCCATCAATCCTGACAAACTGCAGCGTTTATAATATTAATAACTAGCTTCTGCCCGCGGCTTCGCCCGCGTGGATGTCGGAAGTTATCCCACGGGAACGTGCTACCAGGATAAAAAGTATGTGCTTCCCCAGGATGCCATCTATCTCTTGGCCAAATCAAAAGTTCAGTGGTTTAGGTGTGAAAATGTAACACACAGTTTCAAGATCAAGTCCTCTCCTTGAAAATCGAATTAGCCCTTTTTGCCTCGTCAGGGGTCAATTTTCGACAACTTTACATACTTATTATTAATTATTTTCTGTCAAAAGTATTAATACTAAGTTTCGAGTTAATTGGACCACGCATTCAATTACTTCCACACAAACTTCAACACCCCTATGACTACCCCTTTGAGGGGTAGTTTTGAAAAACTTATAATAATAAACTTTATTACTTACTTAGGCGAGCATTCTTGCGAAGTTTCAAGTTTATTAACTAAATTAATAAGATTTTTCATATGAACTGTATCCCCGCTTTTCACCCCCACAGGAGTGGAATTTTGAAAAATCATTTGGGATGTGTTCATAACTTGACTCAAAGATTATTTATATCAATTTTCGAGTTAATCAAGCCACGCTGTAAAATCCTCCCCTGTAAAATTGACTACCCCTTTTCAGGCCGTCAGGGGTTGATTTTCGAAAATCCCTGATACACATTATTCCTTCCTTTCAATTTTAGGTATAAATACCGAGTTTCGATTAAATCGGACCGCGCGCTAAAATTCTTCCATACAAACTTGGAAACCCCCCAATCCCCTTTTAGGGGGTAGTTTATAAAAACAAAAAATGCCCAACTTCATATTTTACTTAGATAAGTATTCGTGCCAAGTTTCAAGTTTACTAACTCAAGGAATGAGATTTTTCATACAAACAAAATCCCCCCATTTCACCCTCTTAGGGGTGGAATTTCGAAAAACCCCTTCTTAGTGGATACCTACTCTTCACGAAGAATACACCCTCCAAATTTCATATCTCTAGGACCAGCGGTTTAGGCTGTGCGTTGATGTCTCAGTCAGTCAGTCAGTCAGTCAGTCAGGACTTTGAATTTTATATATATAGATAAGATAGATTAGTACAATTAGTAGCATTATGACCAAAAGTATTTCTACAAAACGTGTGCTGGTGGTATGTTATAACGCAAATGGGCCTGTTTACTAGTTCCTAAACAGCACCCCAATTGCGTAACACACAATCAATCGGAATCTGAATCATTTTGAAGCAAATTGCTAATCCATTGCTTCATAAGTTCGAAAAATTTGTCTGCTCAACACGTAAATAACGCAATGAATGTTGTTGAACTGTCAAAATGAAACCAATTCCGATTAATCGGGTGTTACGCAATTAGGGTGCATGTTCATTTTACTTAACCGCTTAACTTAAACCACTATTATCAACCTCCTATGCTACAGTATACTTTATTAATGCTAACAACCCAACAAGCTTTGCAAATAAAAATAAAATAACGACATCCACCTAATGTAATGAAAGAAAACTTATGTAAATATGTACTTTCTAATCACATGACGCGTATGTACAGTTTAGTACATACAGCTAGCTTTAAAGTACCTAGACGCCTGTGCGGGCCGCACGCACTTTTCAAGACTAACTACCGTTTCCATTGTGCCAGTTAAAATGACGGATATCATGACACCCAGTTCAAGTATTTATTTATTTTATTATTTAGTCTTACCAAGGGGTATCGTATTACCCAGTAACTGGGTTGTGAAGGTCAGATAGGCAGTCGCTTCATGTAAAATACTGGTATTCAGCTGCATCCGGTTAGACTGGAAGCCGACCCCAACATAGTTGGGAAAAGGCTAGGCAGATGATGACTGCAAAATTATCTACCCTAGATTTTTGATAAACCTTGATTGTGATGTTCTTTAGTACTGAGTTTCAAGTTAATCGGAACATGCGTTAAAATTCTTCCATAAAATTATACTTTGATACCCCGCCATTCCCCCATAGGGGGAGGACCGTTTTGCGCATATTTTTCCCCAATATGACTTTTTGTATTTGAGTTTTTTTCTGTTTGCGTCATTTTTAGTGCAAATAAATAAATGTATTTTCTTTTTTTTTTATTGAACCGGGGAAGTACTGTGTGGCCATCACTATACTTATTTCTGCTTCAAATCAGCATTGCTGTGTTCCACAATTAGCCAGTATTGTTTCCACAGCTGGGACAGCACTGCGATTCTGTAACCATATCATCATGAAAACTTTGGTGAAGTGAGCGTGGAGGTCATTCCAAATATTGCTAAGGGATTGACACTGTTGACAGCTCACTTCACCTAACTTTTCACGGTGAGATTTTTACAGAATCGATCGGCAGGTCTTCTCTTTGTGAGAGGGAGAGTGAACCGGAATCCACCACGGGGGCCCAGACCATGATTTCGAAATTATTAGTTAGTTGGTTGGTAAGCTTCAGGATATTTTCCCTCGGCATTTTGAGAGCAATAGTAATGAAAAAGACTGAACGCCGGTTTGAAGAGTATGAGTGCTGGTGTAACTACAGGCACCTGAGATATTTTGGTCTGGTCTCTAGCATGGCAATCCAGAGACGGTGGTGATTACTACCATACCATGCAGGCTGGTGAATGTCACCGGTCTTCGAATATTTGATTCTAGGACATGCCGGTTTCCTCACGATCTTTTCCTTCACCGTTTTGAGAGCAATGGTGATGGGATTAAATACACAAAGTAAAAGTTCCCGCCTGGGTTCGAACTCACGACTTACAGCTCGAGGCCGATTCTACTTGGCCAGTACTGCTCTCTCTTGTTTATGATCCAATAATTTAACACTCTCCCTGCCAACAATATATAAAGCTTTTTAAGTTCAGGAGGTCATGGAGGTCGCCGGCGATTGTAAAATTAAAAGTATTAAGAAATGTGTGTTGGCCTGCTGAACAAAATTTTTTGGGGGTTGCCGGCGGTTCCCATGGCAGGGAGAGTGTTAAAAAAAAATGCCGCCGCAAATCAATGGAAACTAACCCCAGTCATTCTTAACGAGTCTAGCTCCCCTCTTGCACACACACACATAACTCACGCACTTTTGCACACACATATACCTACGCGTACACATATTTACAAACACACATACACAGCCACTATTGAGGGTAGACGTATGTTGATATTTCAGAGCGTTGACTTCCCTAGACCGACCCAGTTAGGGGTTTTTATAAAATCAGTTCTTTAGAACCTTATAGGTTCAGATTTTCAATCGATCAGGTTAAGCTACGTTTGCCGCGGTTGGTCCGTGGATGGCTGACCATCTTTACATATCAAGACCCCTCCGTGCCTCGGAAAGCACGTTAAGCCGTTGGTTATTAATCGTGGATCTTTTGCAGTCGTTACGGGTTGTCAGAAGGCCGAAAGTCTGTCAACCAGTTTTACCAAGGGGTATCGTATTACCCAGTAACTGGATTGTGAAGGTCAGATAGGCAGTCGCTTCATGTAAAATACTGGTAGGTATTCAGCTGCAGTTGAGATTTCTGATTAAAAATCGTTGAGAAAAAAAAAATGTAGTTACAGTGGCCTTCAAAAGTTAGTTGAGATTTTTCCACTTCCGCTGGGCCTGTGACACACCACATTATGATTTAAAATTCTAGTGATACAAATGTTTGAGCTGCTTTTTTTTTGCGGATGGGAAATCATCAAATGACCCCTCCCGCTCTGGGTGGAGCGGAAGGGAGTGTCAGACTCTTACTGGCTAAAACCCACCCGTGTTCCTTCCTTAGCCTTTTCTGTTCCAGGGCAGCGGTAACCCTTTCGGAAGATCCCGCTACCCATGTTTGAGCTGCTTGTTGACAACGTACGGCATTTCATACAAACTTTCAAGTCCTTGTTTTTCGAAATGCATGAACCGATTTTAATGAAACTTCCTACGCATAAGCAGGATATATAGATCTAAAAAGTTAATTGAGAACATTTTCGAACAATAGTGTTACAGCTAAATAAGACCGATTTTAAATTTCCATAGAAACAGAGATTTCCAATTATCTTTTTTTAAATAAGACATTTCGAAAATGTTCTTTAGTAACTTTTTAGACCTATGTATTCTGCTTATGCGTATGGAGTTTCATTAAAATCGGTTTATGCATTTCGAAAAACAAGGACGTGAAAGTTTGTATGAAATGCCGTACGTTGTAAACGCTCTTAACGTTTTTATTAATCAATCAAATTATCAAGTACCTTACTTACTCGAGTAAGTGACTTATCATAAAAATAATCAAGTAATCCCTTAGGAGTACCTGTGGGGCGATTGCATAACACACTATCAGTAAGAATTACTTTCATTTTGACAGTTCAACATAGGGGTTTATTCATAAACGACGACTAAAGTTAAGTAACGTTTAAACGTCAAAAATGTATCGTTAAACAGTCGCTAATCACTGCTTAACTTTAAGCAACGTTTATGAATAAAGGGGAATATGCATTGCGTTATTTACGTGGTTGTGCAGACAAATTTTTCGAACAAGCGAAGCAATGGATTAGCAATATCCTTCAAAATAATTCAGATTGTGATTAATAGTATGTTACACGATTAGGGTGCTGATTATTTTTATATTCAGTTTTTCGTTCACCGTTTTGAGAGAAGTGGTGATGAAATTATTTAGACAAAGTAAAACGGGGTTAGAACCCATGACCTACGAAACATAAGTCAGGGTCGAAACCGTTGAGCTATCACTGCTCTCTCTCTACAGTAATTAGCAGAACTACCTCCCATAGGCAAAAGTTTTTATGTCCAACTACCCGTTTCCACACCATGCATAAACCGTTTATTTGCGAAATAAGTGGACTCGCAATCGATATGTAATCGTGCACTCAAATCCGGCAAAAGATCCGGTTCCGGTAAAAGATGAACACTGAAAAATATGTTAGAGCAACCTGTACATGTACACAGGGTGTTTCCGGCGTACTACCGGTGGGTGTCTATCAGACCGAACCGTATCGTTTAAGCTTTTATGTTTATTGCATCATGTAATGATAAATGATTTTTTTATCGGTTTGCAGAAGCAATTTTACACGTCAATCATATTTTTAAGACTAGATGAGATCAGCGTTTCCTATATGAATACTCTGATAAGGGTATGTAGCGGTATCTACAACGCCACATGCTAACAACGCGTCATAGTGACGTCACGCAAATCCTGCATCTCGCAAGCAGAATTTACCGCGCAATTATCATATATTATACAAACTTCCCGACGTCAGTCGTTGGGCGCCCGCCAGACACAACACCCGTCTGGTCGGAGGATCCTCCCTTTTATTTGGAGCATGAGTGAACTTTACACCCCGTTCCTCACACCTCTAAATGTTTAATATTACGCCTTGTTTCCCCGGATGATTAGGCAGAGGTGCACTTATAGTACATCCATTTTTAGCCGGTTATGTTTAAGTCCTTAGAACAGTGGGCGAGCTTATTGCCGGGCAAATCTCGACCCCGGGCTGGTACTGAGAAATTCCAGATGGAAAACCCAATTACACTTTGTACGACCCGGGAATCGAACCGATCTGATGGTCAGCAGTAGCGCTTACGACCACTAGACCAACGTGGTTATGTAGTGTGTTCAAGGTCTAACAAAAACAATGAAAAGAAAAAAAAGGTGATAGATATACCCAAGCATATACCTATATATAAATTACATTTATGTAAATTTCTTTTGATAAGGAACCAAAATATTCTGAATTATTTAAAAAAGGGCGGTCTTCAAAATTATTAAACAATCTTTTTATTATTATATTATTTGGTTAAATAAATGTAGCTTGTAGTTTAAAATAATGTATTGATAAGGGATGCCAATCGATTTGTAATGGCTGGACACCCATCCACGAACCGACCGCGGCCGGTGTAGCTTAACCTTCGAACGACCCGCGCAGCTTTTGCCATGTAGCCACGAGCCCCTGCATCCAATTTGCAAAAAATATGATTAAAATATTAAATTGTTACAACATTGTGTCGTGGCGGTGCGCTACGGTGTTACATTTCCCCAATATAAAGGCATGCACTCACTCCAGGAAGCGCACACGACTGCGCTACAAATGCAGTTCAAGCTCCCTCACACGGTTACCTGTGTTGGGTGTTGACAGATTAAACGTCATTTTCAAACATTATACAGACGCCAGCATGTCAAGCTACCCGAAACTGTCAAATTTTCCCAATCAACCTTGAACCTTAATGCTTCAACGATAAAGTTGAAAATCTATTAAATAATTTTGACAGATTGTAGTAGGTTGATGTGCTGGCGCGTCTGTACATCATCATACAACAAGGGATAGGCTAGATCGGAATCAACAACTACTAGCTAGGCACTTCTACTTCACAAAAACTTGTACAAAAAACCGTAGCCCAGAAGCACTATTGTGTATACTCTACGTACACTAATAATAAATCTGAAGAGTTTGTTTGTTTGAACGCGCTAATCTCTAGAACTACCCGTTGGGTTTGAAAAAATATTTTTGCATTTGATAGCTCAATTCTTGAGGAAGGCTTTAGGCTATGTATCATCACGCTAGGATCCTTAGGAGTTGAGCAAAAAGGAAAACAAGTCAGAAAGAACGCGAAAACGAAGTGATAGCGCGGTCTGGTGATGCGATGCGACGGGGTATGTCAGGGGAGCAAGAAATTTCACGCGGACAAAATCACGGGGAGAAACTAGTATTTTATAAGACTTATTCATAATAATATAATTAACGTTTACATGAAGTTTAATCATGAGAGATATTTTTTAAATCATTAATTTCACGGTAGAAAAAGCTATTAAAAGATTATAGTTACTAATTATTAGCTTGTATTAAATTAAATAGCCATTAAAGTGTTTGATAAAGACACCATTCCACTGCGGCGTAGAATGTTACGCACGTAAGTTGCGCGGATATTCATCTGTTGGCCAGCTTCGGCTTCGGAAGTTTATATAAATCGTCCGGAATTTGTTACCCCATTGCAAGTCGTCTAAGTTCACGCAAAAACTTGTACACAATGGAACCTATATTTAATTTTCTTTTTTTTGGTGCTGTGATTGCTGTTTTCAGTTATGTTGACGGTAATTCTTTTTACTTATCTGAGCTATATATCTAGAGCTGATTTTTACAACGCCAGATGTCTTTATAAACGCGCGGGTGCGCGGTAAACTCTGCTTGCGCGATTCAGAATTTTGCGTGACATTTTGACATTTTATTCAAGCAAGAGTTTTGCATTTTTGAAATATTTTCCATCGAGAAACCGTTAGACGTAAATTTTGGAACGTAGTTCCTTATCACAAGACTACTATTGATGAGACTGAGATCATACTGTGAACGTTCTTATAATTACGAGAATTGCCCTCCAGGTTACGCGTTGATGTCCCTGTACACCAAAAGGTAACACAGTACCCCTAAGTACTTCAGTCTCAGTCTGATCATCATATTATTACTATTTCAGCGGGTGTCGACTACAGGTGCACCCTACCTATATTAAAAACCCCGGAAGAGGGAAAGATGTACTGTATGGCGTATTTGCCAATGTAAGTTTTTGAACGTTGTTCCTATACATTCTACATCTAACAGAAGAATTCAGCTGGGCTGGGCAGCGTTTGAGAAGCTTCGTCGAGGAAGTTATGGCTTACGGAGCCGAGGGCACCCTTCTGTACGGACCTCGGCTTAGTGCTTCGCTGGGATTTGAGCAGCGTCGGTCGCAGCTTCGCGAGGTCCTGGTGGCGGAATGGCGGGCCGGTTCTGGCGGACTGGCTCGGGAGAAGGCGCGGCTCCCTGACGTTTCGGGCAACGCAGGTGCTCTCGAGGCACGGTTGCTTCGGGAAGTGCCAGTGTCGCATAAACAGGGAGCCTGTTCCCGCGGGCCCCGGGCGTAGGTGTGAGATGGAACACCGGGGTGGTTTTTAGTCACTAAGAGTCTGAGAGACCCCGCCGCTCACCCCAGGGTGGTGGACATCGCTGGGAGAGGGCAGCAAGGGACACGCTGGATTGGAATTATTTAGGGACGAATTTAAAGCTACAGGCTCAGCAGCGGCCGTGGCCCCTGGCCCAGGCAACTGAAGGAACACGGGTGGTTTTTAGTCTGACATTATGAAGAGTGGGAGAAGTTATGTGATGATTTCCAAAACAACAAAAAAACAAACTTGGGCTCAGGGTCGGGGCTGGATTTTAAGACCCTAGTTCATTTTCATTTTCTTTTCAGGTTTGGCTATGAGGCCTCCACGAACGAATGTGTACGATTCATCTATGGCGGCTGCGGAGGCAACGAAAATAGATTTTATAACAAACTTCTCTGCGAAAAAGCTTGCAAGATCGGGTACTAAGTAGGCGGATACAAAAGAGTAGATTCCTGGGTAAAAAAAAACAATAATTATATTTAGTCCGAACTTATTTTTGCCATGCTAAAAAGTGTCGCAAGCAAATGACGTCACGCGGAACTCTAACGGGCGATATCTTCATCATTTTTTATATAATTGACAAAAGAAAAAATACGGGTTCAATATGTTTTGATAATCTAATTGACGGACTAATTAGATTTTTTTAGGAAACTAGCCTATTCTCCAAATAAAAAACCGGTCAAGAGCAAGTTGGACTCGCGCACCGAGGGTTCCGTACCATTCTACTGATTTCTGAAAAAGTGTGCTATTTAAAGACATCGTATTGGTAACATTTTATTGTAAACGTTTAGCTTTGTGCAATATTAAAGCCTGCTGTTGTTTTTAAAATACTGTTTAATTAAAACGTCATAAAGAAAAGCCTAGTACTTATTTCAATTAAGAAACCTCTCCTTCTACCTCCTTACCCATCCTATTTGGATCCACGGCCTTATTGAAAGGTTGAACGACTTAATCTTTATTTTTATGCAAGTGGTTTTGAGAGTTGGAAAGAGAAAGAGGATTTATCGGAGGATTCTTCCTTTTCTTTAAAGGATGTACATTTATATATGTATACATGAGGAGTATACTTGGCACCCTGTTCCTCAAGCTTCTATAAAGATATCTGGCGTTGTAAAAATCAGCTCTAGCCAGATAAGTAAAAAGAATAACCGTCAACATAACTGAAAACCGTAACCACAGCACATAAAAAAAGAAAATTAAATATAGGTTTCATTGTGCACGAGATTTTGCGCGGACTTGCAATGGGTAAGGAATATCTTGATAGCAAAAGGTAAGTTTAACCATCTATAGACACATGAAACGGTTTAGTTTTGTCTCTGGGATATTTGGATAGATAATGCCTTATGAAACAGCAAAACAATTAAAACAAAAATTTGTATAGAAGTGTAATAAATAAACAAAATAACTGGTGACTAATTTATATGAATTAGATATTGAGAAGTCAGTACTCTTTTAGGCATGACAAGCTCTACAACACTCCTGCGCAGTCATGAAATTGTTCTTATTACCACCGCATCCCCCATAGATGAATTCTTCACATTTGCCAGAACAACTGTTGTAATAAAATCTGAAACAAAAAACATCACGCATTTACTGGCCAAAAGTGAACTTACAGAAAAGTGGTTAATGTGTGGTCATGTCAATACCAGACTGCCCATAGGTCTCGTGACTGCTGAGCGTGGGGTCCTGGGTTCGATTTCCAGCATAGCTATTCACATCCACTCGATACGCTTCCATACCGTATCGAACAGCAATCAATGTTATCGTAGGAGTCCTCTAAGCGATGTTCGTCCATCAAATCCAAAAACCCGAAAATTTTGTCAAAATGAAATAGATGATACTTCGAACACTGTCTGGGGGCAAGGCAAATCTGCAGTGCGATTCTGTAACCATCTCACCGTGAAAACTTAGGTGAAGTGAGCGTGGAGTGAGCTGTCATTCCAACTAATGCTAGGGATTGACACTATTGACAGCCGATCGATTCTGTAAAAATCTCTCTGTGAATAGTTAGGTGAAGTGAGCTTAGAGTGAGCTGTCAATAGTGTCAATCCCTAGCATTAATTGGAATAACAGCTCACTCCACGCTCACTTCACATAAGTTTTCGCGGTGAGATGGTTACAGAATCGCACTGCAGCTCACTTCACCTAACTTTTCACGGTGAGATTTTTACAGAATCGATCGGCAGGTTATCAAAATGTGTCATTTTCGATACGAAAGCGTGTCGGATGGTTGTAAATAGCTATGCAGGTCGGACAAAATGTCATTGGGCTGTTCCATTAGGAATTTCTTGGCAACAGCCCAGAGTTTGGAAGTTAACGGTGATACCCCTGTGCCATGGAAAGCACGTAAACTTTACGTGCTTTCCGAGGCACAGGGGGAATATATGTACTTTACATCGTAAAGTCTCTGGTCCTGCGCCTAATCTCTCTGGTCGTGTTGGATTGCTCACTCCCATCTAACTATGGGAGTGAGCTCCCATAGTTAGATGGGACGGCAATCCACGAGAAGCGAGAGTGCACCTGTGTCTGCGCACACACTTGTGCACTATAATATCTCCTGCGTCGAAGACTAGTCTCCGTTGAGACAGGCCACCATGCCAGAAATACGATCTCGAGGATTATTACACGTTTCGTCTCCAGGCTGCTACTGCAGTCATGCTAGCGAAGGAGGTGGCGGGGAGGCTGAGGGAGAACACCTCACGCCTCAGCCGCCGCGGGAGACGCTCCGGGCGTCGGGAGCCGCGTGACGACTCCCGGCCACCGTAGGCGCGGGCCTGCGGGCGGTGAGTAATGGGTAGCTCGCCGCTCGGTTCGGCCATGTGTTGGTCCGATCCGAACATTCGCACTTTGCACTTCGGATTAAACCCTCAGGACTTTAAGCACAGCCGTCGCGCTTGCGGCAGACAACGAAGCAAAAGAGGCTTTTCTTTAAGTTAAAATAAATAGGAGCTTACCTAGGGATACGCGCACGACATACTCCTGTTACAGAGGGTTGCAGGCAAATGGGGTCTGAAAACAGAAAAAAAGAAGCGACCATTACAGTTTGTCCATTTTCGTCATGGGTGTCAATATCATGGAGGGGTTTGTGGCTAAGTAATAAAAGCCGCACGGGTCGATCGATCAGGTAAAGCTACGCTTGCCGCGGTTGGTCCGTGGATGGATGACCATCTTTAAAGAGACCCCTCCGTGCTTCGAAAAGCACGTTAAGCCGTTGGTCCCCTTCCGTCTGGCTGTCTTTCGTGGTCCTTGACAGTCGTTACGGGTCGTCAGAAGCCCGAAAGTGTGACAAGCAGTCTTACCACCAACCAAGAGGGTACCAGTCGGATTTGAGTAACTCAATTCCGGCTGGTAGCTCCAGAGATTAGCGTGATCAAACAAACAAACTCATCAGCTTAATTATTAGTATAGATAAATCCAGGTTTCCTCACGATGTTGTTCTTCACCGTCGTCAGTAATATCTAAGATAAACTCAGAAAGTAGAAAGGTATGAATTGAAAATGTCACATTGGTACTTGCGCGAAATAAATAGAAAAACTTACCTATGTTATCTAAGTGTTTTGCATAGACAACCGCCACGAATGAAATTATGAGTAAATAAAACAGTTTCATTTTGGATAACCGTAATTATAAAGACAAGGTTTCAGACACCACAATTAGGTACCACCTAGAAGTATTCTTACAAACTCAAACATACAATATTTTCCTGCCATTTATATTAAACAGTTTTTTGGATGCCAGGTATGTATTTCGGCTGCCCAAATTCTACGCTCTATTATTATCTTTATTCATGTATGCAGGTGACGACAGGGCATGCGGTGCAAGATGAGAGGTGAGCCATTGTCTGTGGAGAGACACCGCATACACACCGGAGGTCTGGGCCTTGCATGAACCCCAACTTCTGGAGCTTGTCCTTGCTGCGGCCTACTTGGGTAAGAAGACTTTTTAAAGTTTACCAAGTAGGCCACGAGACTCATTGGTTTCATAAAGAGATTAGGAAGTTTAAGCAGTATCACGTACTACTTATAAGAGTTTTTTTTAATGGTATTTTACCTGGGACTAACTTAAGGCGAAAGCGCTTGGGTAGCCCCCGAAATTCCATTTTTTACGTTTAGGACAGCAGTGCGATTCTGTAACCATCTCACCGTGAAAACTTAGGTGAAGTGAGCGTGGAGTAAGCTGTCATTCCAACTTATGCTAGGGATTGACACTATTGACAGCTCACTCTGAGCTCACTTCACCTAACTTTTCACGGTGGGATTTTTACAGAATCGATCGGCTTGTCTTTCCATGGGGTATCGTGTTACCCGGTAACTGGGTTGTGGAACTCAGACAGACAGTCACTCCATGTAAAATACTGTATACTGGTATTCAGCTGCATCCGGTTAGACTGGAAGCTGAGGGCGACTTCAAATGATGCCTGACTTGTGCCGCCAAGCAACCACGCGGGCCCAGTGCTGATGGTTGGTAGATGTCATGTGTCTTCGATTTTTTTTGGTTCTAGGACATACCGGTTTTCTTACGATGTTTTTCTTCACCGTTTTGCATGACATGACATGCATGTCTGCGAGGCTGAAGTGGGACTGGGCGGGTCACCCCTGATGCATCCAGACAGATGGGCCAAGGTCGTCCTACAGGTGCCTGTTGTCGGGCGTCGTCACAGAGGCACACCTAAGAAAAGCTGGCGTGATGATTTGGACTGGTTCTTAACCGATTGGATGGAGAAGGCACAGGACAAAGAAAAGTGGTAAGTAAGTCGTCTTCTACAGAGTGTACCTCGGAGAGTGTGCTCAAGAGCTACATGAGCTCATCCCGCCTTCACCTTTTTACCATCGAGAGTCCAGACGCACTGCGGGATACCACCCCTATTTGGTTAATATACCATATATACGCACTAAGCGCTTCTCATCATCTTTTCTGATGCGCACAGCAAAGGAGTGGAATTGTCTGCCTGCGTCTGCATTCCCGTGTTCATACAACCCTAATCTCTTCAGGGCGAGAGTGAATAGGCTTCTTCTGGGCAAGCTCGTTCCACCGTAGATCTCATCCCGGCCTCTGGGCTGGATTGAGGTCAAGAGTGAGCCCATTGTCAATAAAAAAAAAAGTGGAAAAATATGGATTTGCCCAGCCCAGGCAAAAAAAATGGACATGTATGCCGGTTTCCTCACGATGTTTTCCTTTGCGGTGCCGTAAACCTGAGTTTCTTTCCTAATACAACCCTGCTCAATACCAGCTGATATCAATGGTAATCAACGAGAACAATGCTGCTGTCTACACTCGATAGCTATGGAAATTAATTAAAAATAAAAAAAAACACCAATCTTATAGCATTTAGTAAATGAAACCGTAATTAAAATTTGTCTTTACAGTGTAAAACCAGTATTTCTTGAAAATTGTGCCAGAGTGGCGTTTTTTCAGTTAAAAAACGTAGATTAAAATATAATTAATATAAAGATTTCCATTAAACGAAGAATTACCACAAATACTTTTATCTTGTAAGATTGATAGCATTTTTAGGGCTCCACACCTAAATCATGCCTCGTGTCATTCGTATATCTCTAAGGGCCCACGACCAACTTAGTTGCCCAGCAACTTTTTTGTCTCTGTCGCCGTCTCAGAGATTTGGACGATGCGCACACGGGAGCGACAGCAACGCTACTTTTTTGTTAAATTTTCGGTTGAGCGGCAACTAGCTAGCCAGCAACTTTAGTCGCCGTACTTGCATTGCAACTAATGGACGGGCGACAGTTGCGTTCAAACCCGCGGACAAAGTCTCCCAGCTGTCGAGTCGCTACATGCGCGCACTTTCATACAATCCCGTAGACTTGATATGAGATACAAAATTAGTTGCGGAGACAAAAGTTGCTCGTGGGACACCAGTCTTACCAAGGAGTATCGTGTTATCCGTGCAGGTCAGACAGACAGTCGCGCCATTTGAAATACTGGTCTACAACTGCAGCATGCTGCATCCTGTTTGACTAGAAGCCGACCCCAGCCCATTTGGGAAAAGGCTAGGCAATCATGATTGCACCATACTATGCCTTAAGGTTAAAAAGGTACAGTCCTGTGACAGACAGAGAGACAGATAGACAGACAGACTGACAAACCGACAGACAGACATATTAGGTGAGCGTAGGTTTTACACCGTTTGAATATGGAACCATAAAAATAGATTAATTCGTACTGTATATCAAACATTCTTATCCTGTGATACGTACTAGTCTGAACTGGCCGATTATTATTTTCGTATTCGTATCGTTTATTTGCATTTCACAAGGTATAAAAATCTTCACAAAAGGCTTATAGCTATGATCCGTTGTAGTTCCTGTCAGGGCACAGAAAAATTATAGTTTTACATATTTATTAAAAATCTAAATCGTAGAAACAAAAATCAAAATAAAATTCTACATGATAACTAAAAAAAATTACGCTCACATAAAAAAGTTAATAACAAAAACATAAATAAATCTGTTATAAGGGTAAGTAGGTAGCTATTTTCTTAAAATACTATTTTTACGTTTAGATATATTTACTTAGGTAATATAATATAATAGGTAACACAAACATTTATTTATTTTTATTTTGAACAAGCGTGGTGATCAATGTTCGTTAATTTTTTGTATGAAAAGAGGCCGTTGTCCTACAGAGGGACAATAATTGCAGGCAGATATTTTTGTTTAGCATTTTCCCCTTACATTGATTTATATAATTTAAATTATAATTCCAACCCCGTGAACGAATTCAAAACTCACAGTGACATCTATCGACAGAATCTAAATTTACTACAAAACAAAAACAGTCCTCTTGCAAGTGATTTCCGTGATGATGTATAGATGGCGCTGTTTTCAATACCATCGCGTGAAAAGTGAAGGCTTGTCACCTGTCATAAAGCATTGAAAAGAAAGAATCTTTCGTAGACCGTAGCCTTCCCGTAGTTCGTTGGGTGCTACGGCGTAGTTTAGTGCCATTTGATGAATGAGAGTGGCCAAGAAATGGGCTCAGTATCTGGCATTGGGAAAGGCCTACATTCAATAGTGGGCTGCTATGTTCTGCGCAATACCACACACAACGCAACGCATACCCACACGCACGCACGCAACGCAACGCATTTTTCTTTCTTTTCTTTCTGCTAATAACACCCTTTTTGTGATAAAAAGATATCACGATAATGAGATTACATAACTGCATTCTGTTACTTTGATGTACTTATTCGCAGCCGTTAAAATGGCAAACCGAATTTTAGACAAAGTTTAGCTTTGTAGAGCGGCGTCTCTGTCACTCATACCTACGTGACAGTCTCTTTCTAAAAAATACGACGCAAGGGCTGCTGTCTCGACATTCATAGCCGGCTTTACGACCGAATTCGGTCGCAAAGTCCTGTCACTCCTTACATTAGGTACACCTGTCAATCCGGGATTTGGTAAGCTTAGGAGTAGAGCAGCGGGGTAATTGCGCAACACACTAAGAGTATATAGTAATGGCTTTCATTGTGACAGTTCAACAACATTCATTGCGTTATTTACGTTAGTGAGCAGACACATTTTTCGAACATATGAAGCAATGGATTAGCCTTTATATCCGGCAATGCTGCAGCAGACATATTGCTACCTTGTGAGTGTTCGTTTTTATCTGTGCTTGTTATCCTGTCTGTATCCTTTTATGTATCCTTTTGTATATGAGTATACTAGCAGCGCCCAGCGGTTTCACACGCATAAGTTTCGATCCCGTGGAAATATCGGGATAAAAGTATCCTAAGTGTTAATCCTAGTTAAAAATATGTGTGTGCCAAATTTCATCCAAATCCGTTTAGTAGTTTTTGCGTGAAAGATTAATAAACATCCATCTATACATCCATCTATCTATACATCCATCCATCCATCCATAAAAACTTTGGCATTTATAATATTAGTACTTAGGATTTACTTGAATTAAACTAATGTTATGTTTATTTATTTTATTTATTAGCAATATCCTTCAAAATGTTTCACTTCAGCTTCCTTATTCTGTGAGCTATGTCGACAACTTTGGTTCTCTGCCGGATCACCTCGTTGCGGATTCGATCCCTCAGAGAGACTCCATAGCATAGCCCGTTCCATAGCTCGCTGAGTGAGCTTGAATTTATGAACCAGCCGTAGCGTGAGTGTCCACGTTGCGGCTCCGTAAGTCATAACTTTGACGGCACGGTTGGCGCAGTGGTTAAGCGATTGACTGCTGCGCTGCGTGTCGCGGGTTCGATTCCCGCACGGAACAAATATTTGTATGACCTACATGTATTTGTTCCGAGTCTGGGTGTTTTTCTATCTATAATATGTATGTACTAGCTTCTGCCCGCGGCTTCGCCCGCGTGGATGTCGGAACTTATCCCACGGGAACGTGCTACCAGGATAAAAAGTATACGTGCTTCCCCAGGATGCCATCTATCTCTTTGCCAAATCAGAAGTTCAGTGGTTTAGGCGTGAAAATGTAACATACAGTTTCAAGTTCAAATCCTCCCCTAAAAACCGAATTACCCCTTTTTGTCCCGTCAGGGATCAATTTTCGACAACTTTACATAGGTACTTATTATTAATTATTTTCTGTCGAAAGTATCAATGCGAGTTTCGTGTGAGTTTCGAGTTAATCGGACCGCGCATTCAATTTCTTCCACACAAACTTCAACACCCCTATATCCCCCTTTGAGGGGTAGTTTGAAAAACTTATAATGATAAACTTTATTACTTACTTAGGCAAGTATTGTTGCCAAGTTTTAAGTTTATTAACTAAATTAATAAGATTTTTCGTATAACTGTACCCCGCTTTTCATCCCCACAGGGGTGGAATTTTAAAATATTCATGAAAATTCATAACTTGACTCAAAGATTATTTATACCAATTTTATAATTAATCAAGCCACTTATTATAATCCTCCCATGTAAAATTAACTACCCCTTTTCACCCCGTTAGGGGTAGTTTTCGAAAAACCCTCATACGTGTTATTATTTATTTTTAGTCTTAAGGACACACACTCTAAGTTTCGAGTTAATCGGACCGCGCGTTCAAATTCTTCCACACAAACTTTAACACCCCCATGCCCCTTTGAGGGGTAGTTTTGAAAAGCTAATAATGATAAACTTTATTGCTTACTTATTATTATATTATGCCAAGTATTCATGCCAATTTTCAAGATTATTAACCTAACGAATAAGATTTGTCATATAAACTATATCCCCGCTTTTCACCACCACAGGGGTGGAATTTTGAAAAATCATTTGGGATGTGTTCATAACTTGACTCAAAGATTATTTATACCAATTTTCGAGTTAATCAGGCCACGCTGTAAAATCCTCCCCTGTAAAATTGACTACCCCTTTTCAGGCTGTCAGGGGTAGATTTTCGAAAAACCCTGATACACATTATTCTTCTCTTTCCATTTTAGGTATAAATACTGAGTTTCGATTAAATCGGACTGCGCGCTAAAATTCTTCCATACAAACTTTCAAACCCCCCAATCCTCTTTTAGGGGGTAGTTTATAAAAACAAAAAATGCCTAACTTCATAATTTACTTAGATAAGTATTCGTGCCAAGTTTCAAGTTTATTAACTCAAGGAATAAGATTTTTCATACAAACAAAATCCCCCCATTTCACCCTCTTAGGGGTGGAATTTCGAAAAACCCTTTCTTAGTGGATACCTACTCTTCACAAAGAATACACCCTCCAAATTTCATGTCTCTAGGACCAGCGGTTTAGGCTGTGCGTTGATGTCTCAGTCAGTCAGTCAGTCAGTCAGTCAGTCAGTCAGGACTTTGAATTTTATATATATAGATTTACAAAAAAAAAATTGTATATAAGTAGTTTATCAGCCATCTTGTTACCATAACACAAGCATTAGGTTGCTTAGCTTGGGACAAATGGTGCTGTGTGAAATGTCCAGGGATTTATTTATTATTTATTTATTTATAACTGGTAGGAAGCGCTGATTGAAGACCTTAGTCTTTAGGCTCTGTGGACTTAACAATCTAAGCCAACAATAGACGATTGACCGGTGTATAAACAATCAGTCAATCAAGTCAGCCTATCGCAGTCCACTACTGGACATAGGCCTCTCTCAGGCTGCGCCACAACACCCTGTCCTCCGCCTTCCGCATCCAGTCTGTCCCAGCCACCTTCTGTAGGTCGTCTGTCCATCTAGCTGGGCATCTAGCTGGTGAATGATTAATGATTCATTATTTCAAATTGACGTCTCTGAACACCAAGGTTAGGTACCTATTAATCAAACAAAATATTCCAATGAAAAACCACTTATATTTCATGTGATAAGTTAGCGTCAGGATACAACAAAATTATTCCTACAAGGTCTGCAGTACTCCTAAGCATGACAAGTTTTACGGCACTCCTGCGCACTCAAGAAATTGTTCTTATTACCACCGCATCCGCCATAGATGAATTGTTCACATTTGCCGCTGCTACGGTTGTATGCATATCTGAAAAATAAAATATAACATCACTTATGTATACGCCATCAGCAGTGCGATTCTGTAACCATCTCATCGTGAAAACTTAGGTGAAGTAAGCGTGGAGTGAGCCGTCATTCCAACTAATGCTAGGGATTGACACTATTGACATCTCACTCTAAGCTCAGCCGCTCGATTCTGTGGAAATGTCACCGTGAAAACTCAAGTGAAGTGAGCTTGATGTGAGTTGTCAGTAGTGTCAATCCCTAGCATTATTTGGAATGACAGCTCACTCCACGCTCACTTCACCTAAGTTTTCACGGTGAGATGGTTACAGAATCGCACTGCAGTTCACCTAACTTTTCACGGAGAGATTTTTACAGAATCGATCGGCAGTTCTAATAATCTCGTTTCTCGGTGAAGTCCCGGTGACGATGACGGCTGCAGTGGACAAACATACAGTACGATACAGTTTACCCAACCCGGGGGTCGAAATCAGGAATTCAGGTCCAACAGTCGCACATGCAACAGACAACGAAGCAGAAGGCTTTACCGTAGTCAAGTGCGTAGCGTGCGTGCGTAGTGCGTGCGTAGTCCGTGTCAAATTAAATATGATAATAGTTACAAAAAAGGAGCTACGTCTGCCAACAAACTGTTTTGCAGTTTGGCGGAGGTAAATATAATAGGTAAAAAATTGTTTTCTGTGAATAAACACTTTTTCATTTTAATTTTTTTTTTTTTTCAGTTAAAATACGTACCGAGGGAAATAAGCAAAACACATTCCTTGTACGACGGGCTGCATGCAAATAGGATCTGAAAAACAAAACAACATTTCAATTTGTGCAGTTTACGTCATGGGTATTTTAGTATTTTTTTCATGGTTTTAGAGGGTGCTCTGAACTGAAAATTAAGTCAAAATAAAAATCCAGAGCGTGCTTAGAACCAAATACCAGGCCCGTACCATGACCGTCTGATGGTCAGGGGAACTTGACAGCAATAGTTGCACCGCATATACCTAGTTCAAAATTTCTTGACAATTCACTTGACATTGTATGTTTTGTGGTGTTAAATGGTGTTTCTGGTGCACAATAAAGTATGTCGGAGTTATTCGTTTATTCGGAACGCCAGCGCCATCTCGTGGCGCTAGACAGAGTCTAGCCTGAGTTCGTGGGGGTGGACGGAGAGCTACAGTTACTAACAGCTTGCTTACTCTGTAAGTTATGTCGGCAAATCCAGTTCTTTTCCGGATTACTTCATTTCTGATTATACCCTTTAAAAAAACTACTATTGGCACCCTAATTGCGTAACACGCAATTAATCGGAATCGGTTTAATTTTGACAGTTCAACAACATTCATTGCGTTATTTGCGTGTTGAGCAGACAAATTTTTCGAACTTAGGAAGCAATGGATTAGCAATTTGCTTCAAAATGATTCAGACTCCGATTGATTGTGTGTTACGCAATTGGGGTGCAGAGCCCGCCCGCAAAGAAGTTATCATACGATTCATAAATAAATAGAAAAACTTACCTATACTATCTACGTGTTTTGCGTAGATAACCGCCACGAATGAAATTATGAGAAAATAAAATAGTTTCATATTGATAACCGTAATTATCTTCAAGACGGGTTCAGACACCACAATTAGGTACTCCTACTACCTTGAAGTAGATATACTTGCAAACTAAAACAGACAATATTTTCCTCCTATTTATATTATATAATTATTTGAATGACAGGGTTGTATTAGGGCTGCCTTAATTCTACGATAAAGAGTTCTTTTTCAATATGGCAAATAGCCATATTGAAAAAGAACTTGGAACCAACTAAAGGGCTCGTTCACACGTATCCACCACACCAAACCACAGCGACAAAATGTGAGCTATTTTTTTTTTTTTATTTATCCATTTATTCCAGGCATCAAGGCCCATATAAAACACATACAATACCATTTTAATATAACTTAAAAATACTATAAATACATACAACATTATAATTACACTAAAAACTAACTAAGTCACACGAAGTGTCTGCGTCGTGTTTCGCTGACTGGTGTCATGTAGCAGGCCACGAAACCGGCGGTACACAACACGCTATACCCTGTCCACTAGCCTAGTGGACAGGGTTCGATGCAGTAACGTCGTGGCTAATGTTTGCAGATAGACAAGATGGGTCATTGTGCTTGCGATGTGGACGGCCGCTTGGGCCACTAGCCCGCAAAATTCTTTTTTTTACGTTTATTGCAATTGGCAGGTCTTACCATGGGGCATCGTGTTACCCGGTAACTGGGTTGTGGAGGTCAGATAGGTAGTCGCTCTACCTAAATACTGGTTTTCAAAAAAATACTGGTTTTCAGCTGCATTCGGTTATACTGGAAGCCGACCTCAACATAGTTGTGAAAAGGTTAGGCAGATGATCATGACGATGGTTCATGATGATGTCATGATCGGATGATGATGAGTTCTGATTCCGATTCTGATGATGCCCTACTTGTCCGGCAACTAACACTGCTGTGTTTTGGTTTCAAGGGTTTGTTAAGATCCCTTTTGGAGTTAAAACTTACACCTTCAGCTACGGCTTCCTAGAAGAGCATAGCATAGCATAGCAAAAGCATAATCAGCCTATAACGTTCCCACTGTTGGGACTCAAGCTCTCTGAGAGGGCCACGCACACGTCCACCACGCGGGTCCAAACCGGGTTGGTAGATGTCAGGTGTCTTTGAATTTTTGGTTCTAGGACATCTTGGTTTCCTCACGATGTTTTCCTTCACCATTTTGAGAGTAGTGGTGACGAAATAAATGACACAAAGTAAAGCGCTTGCTTAGGTTAACGTTAACCCTGGGCCACCACAGCTCTCCAGAAGAACGGTTCCGATATATTAAAACAGCCGTCATTAAAATGTCGTTGATGTCATTTTGTCCAGTATTTGACATAAAGGTGTCAAGAAACGCTCTGTACAGTCACGAGCAAAAGTGTGTATACATTCGGCTTTATTCAAAAGCGATTTACTCCTTTATTTTCGAATGTAATTTTATGTTGTTACGAACATAGCATTTTCAAACCCATAGGCTTAAGTAACGTATCGTATTTTAACGTTACATTCGTTATTTCAAGAAAAAATCGCAATTGAAAGTTGCCAAGTGTTGACATATTGTTGCTCGTGACTGTACATCGACACACTTAAGCGTCACGTGTCTTGCGACAACGACTATGGAGAAAACTAAGGAATGAAGTGGTTTAGAGCATGCCACGAGTAGTACACATATGTATATACGAGCGGCACGTTGCCAAAGGCAGAAAAGCAAATGCCACCGTCGAGTGCAGGTATATGAGCACTCACCGAGACGCAACTTGCGGAGCGATGGATGGAAACAGTCGCATCGCCCGGAGTCGTGAACGGGGCCGTAAACCTAAGTTTCTATTCTAGTACAGCCCTGCTCAATACCAGCTGATATCAATGGTAATCAACGAGGATATATTGCAGCTGTTTACCTTGATAGCTATGGAAATTAATTAGGTAATTATATGTATAAAAGACAACAAGCTTACAACAACTGTAATCCACAAGTTGACTATAGAGTGTAAAACCAGTATTTATTGAAACTTCAGTGTGGCTCAAGGAAAGTGTCATTAGATTGTCTTTAGTACCCATATTCTGTCGTATGTACCAATGTAAATTGGACTAAACACGAAGAACACTGGTATACTGGGTCACATGGTATTCACTTTTTAATTAATAAGTAACTAAAAAGAGTTTGATTAAACGAGTAATTACCAAATACTTTTATCTTGTAAATTATTAGCATTTTTGGGTTTCACACCTAAAGTGTACCTCGTGTGGGCGGCGGGATCGTCCGAAAGGGTTACCGCTGCCCTGGAACATAAAGGGCTAAGGAAGGAACATGGGTGGGTTTTAGTCAGTAAGAGTCTGACACTCCCTTCCGCTCCACCCAGAGCGGGAGGGGTCATTTGATGATTTCCCACCCTCAAAAAAAAAAAAAAAAAGTTTGCCTCGTGTCATTCGTATATCTCTAACAGCCGTCGTTACGGGTAGTTAGATGCCCAGAAGTCTGACAGTCTAACTAAGGAGTATCGTGTTACCCAGTAACGGGTTGTGCGGGTCAGATAGACAATCGCTTGTGAAATACTGTTATAGGTACAGCTGCATGCTACATCCTGTTTGACTAGAAGCCAACCCCAACTCATTTGGGAAAAAGCTAGGCACGTGATGATGATTCAAAGTATACCTACATAACTATATTATTATAATACTACGATTTATGTATTCAAGCTACTTGGGTCTTCGGCTGATTTCAACACGATTAGAATGGTGTATATTGCTATATGTCAGTCCGTCATCACCTATTGCATCACAGTGTGGGGAGGCGCCGCTCGGACAAAGTTTCTTAAGTTGGAACGAGCACAAAGAGCTGTCCTGAAAGTGATGTCAAAAAAGAACTTTATGTATCCTACCACACAATTATACAAAGATGCTAATGTACTCACTGTTAGGCAACTGTTTGTGCTGCGATCAGTACTGAGAAAACACACCAAGGTCCTCCCTCCAGACCCAACACGCCGTAAGAAAAAACCTCTTACTCTCTCGGTAACGCATAAGACCGCTTTCGCTAGACGCCAGCATTATGTTCTAAGCTCACACCTATATACAATAGTTAACAAAAAAATAAACATAATCGAATTAAATACTTATAGGGCTAAAGTTAAAATTGAGGACTGGATAAAGGATCAAGACTACGCGGCAACTGAAAGTCTACTTGCCTGGATCAGCTAAATCACTTATACCCATCACATCACAACGAAGGGAGGTGCCCCCGCAAATTACATCCATATTACTTTAATGCACACTCACTCAACACACCCCACACACCCTCACAATACACCACACTCCACTACACTACATTAGATTCACACCACACCACATCACATCACTCCACACACCCTTCTCCTTACACATACACACACAACACTTACACATGACACGACACAAATTCACTTCACACACACTCAATACAAACTTAACTACTTATTAAAAAATCTGATTAATTAAATATATATAGTTATGCAGATATTTTTCTTACCGTATATCTTCTATTGTCTATATCCTGTTTGTAACTATCCGAGTCTGTTAGTACGCTCATAATTTGCTCGTCCACTATCTATGCGAAGACACTGCCTCCTAAGATACAGGATCTTCCTAGTTTAGGAGGCAGGGCTCAAATTCTGTTTTGACTGTACTTTTCCCATCTTCTGTACACTATTCCTATTTGTTTCTTTCTATGTACCCTTGTTACTACTATGTGTATTTTAATATGTGTCAAACTTGTATTGTGATAATAAAATGCTTATTATTATTATTATTAATACTATATCTTATTTTTTATTTTAGCAACAATCCTGTGACAATCAGCTGGCTGTCTGCCACAGGACTGTAACTTCGCCTTTGTCTATCTAGGACAGACAGACAGACAGACCGGCAGATAGACACCGAGCGTGAGCATAGCCGTTAAAGCACGGAACCAAACCGGAAAAATAGATTACCTACTTCGTATTGTATATCAAAATTAAATATTCTTATCGTGTTCGGTTTGTAGCATTTTTAATTATTATTCTTTAACCTAGACATGCTAATTATTAGCTAAGATAGTCATGTAAATACTAGAAAACTACGTGTATCTTAGACATCACTGACAAAAACTATCTAGTCTGAAATCGCCAATTTTGAGCAAGCGTGGCGATCAATTATTGTCGTTCTTTCTCGGAATGAGAGGGAGAATAATTCCAGGCAGATAGTTTTGTTTAGCATTTCCCCTTACACTGTTATAGTGCAATTAAAATTTTATGCCCAGCCCCGGCAACTAATTTTAAAACGCACAGTGACATCTATCGATAGAATGTAAAACTATTACAAAACAAAAAACGTTCTTTTTGCAAATGATTTCCGTGAAGATGCATAGATGGCGCTGTTTTCAATACCATTGCTTGAAAAGTGAAGGGATGATCATCACCTGAGATAGAGCATAGCGTCCCCATATTTCGTTGGCTGCTACTGAGTAGTTCGGTGTTACGGTGAGAGAGCCCCCATATAGATAACTATTATTTGTTCATATATCCATTGCCATTTGATGGATGTCATAGGCCAAGAATTGGGCTTAGTGGCTTGCACTGGGAACCTATATTCAGCAGTGGTCTGCTAATATTCCGGTAACAAATGTCAAATTGAATTTTAGAAATAGTTCTGCTTGTACCTGCGTGACAGTCTCTTTCAAGCTAGATCTGTCATAATAACGGACTGACCTCTAAAAAACAAGTATGCTGGACTAAATATACTATAGGAAATGCAGTTGTTTTTGTGCCGATTCAAAGCGCCCCGCTCGAGCGTCTCAAGAACTAAAATTGTCACATTGTTACAAATGGTCCTCTTGTTGTTTTGGTACATCTCCGATGATTTGGGTCTGAACCGTGGAATAAGACTTATTTGTGTTTACTGCGAGATAATTACAACATTTTTATCATGAGACTATTCGCATTTTGTAAAACTCACTATCAAAAATATTAGTTCCACGGACGCTCACGTTGCTATCAGCGCCAAAATGGCGAAAATCAAATGTCTTCATTTTGTCATCGATAGTATGAAGTCCAGCGTACTTGTTTAATAAGGTCAGAGTAATAACGCCTGACTAATGTATTAAAAAATAAAACTGCATTTAGTAATCATTCAATTTAATTAAGTAAATCTTAACAAGCCGCTTGGCAGTCTTCTAAAGTAGCAAAACGGTTATCGTTTCCCATGCAACCTCCATAGACGAAACCCACACATCTTTCAGCTACATTGTCGAATGTAAACCTGAAAAAAAAAACAGATAAGTAAGTAGGTATAATTATTTATAATCTAATCTGTGACCCGCCCCTGCTTCGTTCGGTTTTTACGACTTGACAAACATCATGATTTCTTTATTTAAGTTTATTTTTATATATAAACTTCCTACTTTTTTTTTGGGTGGGAAATCATCACACTTCTACTCTCTGGGCGGAGCGGGAGGGCAGACTTTTACTGACTAAAACCCACCCGTGTTCCTTCAGTTGCCTGTGCCAGGGGCCACGGTAACTGTTTCGAACAACCGGCGACCCTGGCCCTGGATAAACCCCTCATACTTCGCGATTTATCTTTGCCTGCTGCCTTTTCAGCTAGTCAGTCAAGAGTCTAGTTCGTCACGCCAGCCTGCCTCGGTCACGACACCCGTCCTCAGGTACTCGCTGTGTAGTTTAGAAGAACAAGGCAGTCTCACAGACAGATTCGAAAAGCTACACACTACAACACTCCACGCGACGGGGCGCGGGAAACAATCAAATTCCCCCATATTTATTGAATTTGTATGTCAAAAATCACGCGCGGGGGCGCGTTATCTGCGCCCCTCGGCGTGGCGCGTTGTAGTGTGAGTTCCGCCATACAGTAACGACATATAATATAAATGTATACGTCTATACTAGCTGACCCGGCAAACGTTGTTTTGCCATATAGATTATTTCTAGCTGCCCGGCGCTACTTCGTTCGCGTGGTGTCCTACCCCCTACCCTACTACTACCCTACTCCTACACTACTCGTACCCTACTCCTACCCTACTCCTACACTACTCCACCCTACTCCTACACTACTCCTACCCTACTCCTACCCTGCTCCTACCCTACTTCTAGCCTACTCCTACCCTATTTTTTAAATTGTTCTCTGCGTAAGAACCATCCTCGTACTTCAAGGAATATTCTAAAAAAAGAATTAGCGAAATCGGTTCAGCTGTTCTCGAGATTTGCGCTTAGCAACACATTCAGCGATTCATTTTTATATTATAGATAGATAGATAATACATACATAGGTTGGTGACCATAGCATATCCCTCCATCTGTAGGAAGTAGGCATCTAGGATCTGAAAGCAAGTGTTATATTTTATTAAACTGTCGTGATCAATAAATCCACCTAGCTTTTTCCCAACTATGTTGGGGTCGGCTTCCAGTCTAACCGGATGCAGCTGAATACCAGTATTTTACATGGAAATCAAAATCAAAAGTCATTTATTCAAATTAGGCTGAGTACCAGCACTTTTGAACGTCAAAATTACAAAAGACAGTCCCCTAAAAACGCCCGCCCTTCACTATCTGACCTCTTCAACCCAGTTGGGCTAGGCAGTGTGATGATAGAGTATTTTACAATATTCGTACACTCAATATCTACCCCATTAATTTGCAATTATACAGAATTTGTGTAAAATTATCTGCCAAGTAACCAAAACTTCTGCATAGACGGAAAGGTGAAAACTCTTTCACTGATTTAAATCTCCCTCTTCTGTATCAAATACAAGTCAAGATAATATTTACAGAATTAAAATAATAATAGATAATGTATATTTCGCAGCCAACTGGTTTAATTAGCCGTTTAATTAACCGCCTAGACTTTTAACTAAACGGCGGCCGTTCAACTAACGGCCTGAATGATACTCAATAAATTATAGTTCAGGTTGGAACTGTAACTAATCACGTGCGAGCCGAATTGGTCGTAGTAACTAAGCAAGGGCACCCCGACCAAATGGGTTAGGTTAGAACTGTGATCAACCGCGTTCGAACTGGGAGAGCGAAGCGAGGTGAGCACTACTTCCAAAGGCCAGGCGGTTGACTAAACGGCTAATTTAAACAGGTGGCTGCGACACATATAAAACAAGGGTAAAGAATCATTGCATGCAGCTGAGATGAGAATGCTAAGAGGGATGTGTGGTGTTACACAAATGGATAGAATAAGAAATCAGTACACAAGAGGATGTCTGAAACTGGCACCGGTAACTGAAAAGATGTGTGAAACGGAGGAATGAGGAAAATGTCGTGAGGAGAGTTTTGGGTATGAATGTCGATGGCTATAAGAGTAGGGGAAGACCAAAGAAACGATGGATGGACTGTGTGAATGATGTTATGGTTAGAAAGGGGGTGACTACCGAGATGACGACTAATAGAGAAGTATAGACCCCAAATAAATGGGATGAGGGCAGGAGAATGATCACATGTCATCAAAAAATACGTCCACATCGCTGTCAGCGGGAAAATTGCCCAAAAGTCTGACAGCATTATTGGCACGTAAAATAGTTTTAAAACTTACCTCTAGCTTCACATAGGGCTAAAGCCACAAACACTAGGACAAGGAAATAAAATAATTTCATTGTAATTATGTAAAGTTGACTCGTTCACGTCGAAATAAAGTCTGCGCTGATTATATTGATATTGATTATGTACTATGTATATATTCGGCAATTGTTTTTAAAGCAGGGACGTATTCAGTTAGGCTTACATCAATTTGGCATATTTTTTTTAATTCCCATTTTGCGCAACTAAAAACATTATTGAACACTAATATAATGATTGCGTCTCTTTTTGTGAACAATTCTCCAATTCCCAATTCTTTTGAGGTCCTAAAAATACTAAATGCCCAAGCAGATGCGACCAGCTTCGATTTAGCGCTCACCGGCCGCTGATGCGGCACCGCTCGCTTCGCTCGCTCGGCTCGCACGCCTTTCGTTATAGTTCTAACTTAACCTGTAATTCAAATTTTATGTTTCAAATTGAAGTTATTTCAAGTTAAACAGATATCAACTTTATAATAATGGTTTAGTTGATTTTAAAGTGACTAGCACTATTGAAAAAGTTATATAAATGTTTGAAGTTGCAGCATAAACTGAACTCTATTGAGTAATATATAATACTCGAATATAATATATTTTTAATATATATATATTTTTTTTTTTTATTGAAACATAAACTTAGTATACAGAAACTCTGTGTTCGATAACAACTGCATTAGTATAATACTGTGTCGCAGTCATTAACGCCCACCTACAAAAAGTCGAGACAAAAGTAAAAGAAAAGTAAAACTAAAATACTAAAAACTAAAACTAACAAAATTTTAAAACTTAACTAATAATTATATATGAGATTGTGTGTTTGTATGGAGGGATTGTGTATGATTTGTGCGTGTAGTGTACCTGTGTGTTTGTGCAGGTGGTGTTTGTTTGCGCATGTTATACATATAAAGGGCATATAAAAGGCAATTGAAAAGTAAGTTTACGTTTTTACATAATTATGATTCTAATTCTTCATAAGAGAGTGTATGAAGCCATTTATCCGTGATCCTTCGACATTCTTGCAAGGTCAGTGGATATATATTGAGCTGTTTATTGACTCGATTGTACAAAATGGAGCTAAGGAAGTGATATTGCCGCCGAACAACTTGAACTCTGGCAGATTCCACCTGGCAGACTCTGTCAGATCTGCGTTTTTGGGTAACGACAACAGGATCGAATGGAAGGGCTGAGTGTTTACGCAGCACTACAGCAAGAAGAAACGCGTGTCTGAGTAGGAATTAAAGTTATTTTTCCATAAACTCATATTGTTATATACATTTTTGGCGAATATGTCGCGAATGCAGATTAAGCCATTTGGTCGGTCCAGTCCCATCAATCTGACACGAATACAGACTCCGGGCTGCTGATGAGAAATTCCAGATGAAAAAACTCAATAACACTGCCCAACTTGGGAATAGAATCCAGGAGTTCATGCTCAGCAACAGTGCTTCCAACCACTAAACCAACAGACACAATCAAAATGAATGACGTTCGTTGGTAAGCGCACCACTTACGAACAGCTGCACCGATTTGGGTATATTTTTAACCGACTTCAAAAAAGGAGGAGGTTCTCAATTCTACTGTAGGTATTTTTTTATGTTTGTTACCTCAGAACTCCGTTATTTATAAGCCGATATGCAAAATTCTTTTTTTATTTGTAAGTTATCTACTACTTTTAGATCGGTCCCATAGAAATTTCAACAAAAACGGTTCAATAGTTTGGTTTTTTAAACAAAATTACTGGTAAAAATTACAACTTAAAATTAAAAAATAAAAACTGTTTTGCAAAAAAAAAAAAAACAACAGACTTCCAAAAAAGACTACAAAGTGAAAAATAACTCTAATTTCGGAAGTCGGTGACGTTGGGTTCGCATTTTCGTTGTTTACCACCGACTTCCGACTGTAATTTTTACCAGTAATTTACACGCGGGTGCAGTGGTAGATGTCACATTTCTTTTATTTTTTTCTCTCTAGGACATACTGGTTTCCTCACGACGTTTTCCTTCACCATTTAGAGAACAGTGGCGATGAAACAACACAAAGTGAAGCGCCTGTCTGGGTTCGAACCTACGACCTACAAATACAACTCGTACTCGTAAGTCACCACTGCTCTCTACTACTTAGTTGGGGCTCATAATATCTGTGTAGGTATATAAAAATTAATCCCTATTTCTCTTGGTCACGCCATAACTTGAGAACGACTTTACCGATTTCATCCATCTTTTTTTTTAAGTTTTCTAATACTTTGTAGAAGGTTCTTACGAAAAAAAAATTAAGAAAGTTGCGCAGAAAATTAGAAAATTTAAGAATTACGCTTTTACGTTAAAACAGCTGAACGGATTTAGATGAAATTCGACACATGGGTAGACCATGATCTGGAGACGGACATAGGCTACAATTTCATCCTGGATCGAAAGAAAAGAAAGAAAGAAAATACATTTATTTGCGGCAAACATGACGCATAAAAAAAAAGAACAAACACAGAAAAAAAAAAAAAAAGTGGGGGGATCGCAGACGAAGTCGCGGGCAACAGCTAGTTTTATATAATTTGATCAAATACGGCCCATAGCTAATATCGCTGAGGTCAACACATATCAGCCAACATGACCTCAGATTCGATAATGTAACTAACACGTTTGACCTTTTAGTGAGAAATATTTACGATTCACTTCTATCCCGGTAAACAATAATTATAGGCCCCTCCTATCTTGAGGCTATCAAACATGGACAGCCGGTCGATTCTGTGCAAATCTCACCGTGAAAACTCAAGTGAAGTGAGCTTGATGAGAGTTGTCAGTAGTGTCAATCCCTAGCATTATTTGGAATGACAGCTCACTCCACGCTCACTTCACCTAAGTTTTCACGGTGAGATTTTTACAGAATCGATCGGCTGGTCTAGCTTCAGATCCGTCCGCATATCAGCCTATAACGTTCCCACTGTTGGGCACAGACCTCTTCTATATTATTAGCCTTTGCCCGCGGCTTCGCCCGCGTGGAGGTCGGAAAAAAGCATAAAACTAATGACTGAAATACTATCATGAATTCATGCAAGTTGTACTTTTTGTTAGAATATGGCTCAGAAAGTCGGCTCATATTTCAATCATGATTCGAAAGACACGTAGCGCCATCTAGGGTCCTAAAGCAATTGTGATCGTCGAAAGTTTTTTTTTTCCTCGGGAACAGTTTTTTTTTTTCTGGATGAAAGGTATGTGTCCTTTTCTATACCTACTTACCCCTGACAACGTATATGCAAAATTTCATGATGACGTATTAAAAAAAACTACTTACTAGATCTCGTTCAAACCAATTTTCGGTGGAAGTTTACAAGTTTACAGGAAAAATGATATTGAGGTTTCTAATATCATTTTTTTCTAAACTTAATAGTTTGCGCAAGAGACGCTTCCAAAGTGGTAAAATGTGTCCCCCCCCCCTGTAACTTCTAAAATAAGGGAATGATAAAACTAAAAAAAATACATGATGTACGGTCGCCAAAGGAGATAAGTAACCAGGGTCGTCGGATTTAGTTGGAAGTTTAGTAAGAAAGGGATTGATGTTTTCGGATAAAATTTTATTTAATTAATAGAAAACAAAAAGTTAATTTATCCAACTAAATTTCATTCGAAAACTTCCATCGGTTTCTTACTAAACTTCAACTATATCCGACGACCCTGGTTACTTATCTCCTTTGGCGACTATACATTACCCTGTAAACTTCCACCGAAAATTGGTTTGAACGAGATCTAGTAGGTAGTTTTTTTTAATACGTCATAAATCGTAAATTGTAATTGTACGGAACCCTCGGTGCGCGAGTCCGACTCGCACTTGGCCGGTTTTTTTTTATTTCAAATGGCGGCCCCTCATGAAACCTATGTAAGTCGATAGCTGACATTAATGCACACAGAAAACATAATGGGACCAAACCCCGTGAAGCGTCACGTTCCCGAGATATTAACGTTCAAAGATCACGTGACATCCATATTTTTTTAACATACTTAGACCTTGTAGCATAGATGTTTGATTACTTTAAACTTTGAGAATGATTATTTCAAATATCTATGCAGGAAGATTTGTACAGGATTCATGCATGACAGGCATTTAAAAAAAAAAACGGCATTCGGTACATGCTTTCCGAGACACGGGGTTATCACACCGAAAACCGATACACCGAAACCGGAATTTCTAATGGAAAAACTCAATAACACTTTGCCCGACCCGGGACTCGAACCCCGGAGCCCACGCTCAGCAGTCGCCCTTGCAACCACGACACCAACCCCAGTTAGGCAGTATTTACAACTAGGTAATTGGCAAAGTGATTATATTAATTTACCAAGCTTGAAAGCCATGTACGTATAATTAGGAATTTGAATTATTAATCAGCTTCTTTCCTATTTCTGTTAATATCGTTTCGAGGTGACACACGGTAAATTCTGTAACATGAAAATTATTTTTAATTTTCTCTTATTCATTCTAATCAGTGTATCGGATATTCAAGTCGTTTATGGTAAAATACATCAATAATTCTAATATATAAAATAAAGAAATACCGTTTATCTTAATCTAAATATATATAACTCAAAGATGACTGACTGACTGACATAGTGATCTATCAACGCACAGCCCAAACCACTGGACGGATCGGGCTGAAATTTGGCATGCAGGTAGATGTTATGACGTAGGCATCCGCTAAGAAAGGATTTTGATCAATTCTACCCCCAAGGGGATAAAATTGGGGATGAAAGTTTGTATGAAACTTTGTCAATTTTTCTTAACGAGAGCGAAGCCGCGGGCAAAAGCTAGTCATAGGATAAACGGATATTTCGTTATCTAAATTGGTTATTGGTTCTATTCTATTCTATTCAAAAAGCTGTTTTAAGGATGATTTCCACCAAACGGCTCGCATCGCATCGGAACGGATTTTGCAATCTTTAAACGATATTAAATCGTGTACACAGTATTTAAAGTCTATATTACTAGCCGCGCGCAGCTGTTTGATCGCGGGCGTCTTCCGCGACACGCGATCGTAGCCGAAAGTATGCTGCGACGCGCGGTCGGCTCCGTTCGCCTGTCGTCGTACTCGTATCCGATCGAATCCTTTCGGCATTAGAACACGTCAACACGTTAGGAATGAAACTATTTGACTAGGAGCAGAAACGGATACGTTCGCAAGCGACGGTACGGAGCCGATCGTATGCGTCGACATCCTGCCGGACGCGATCGGTTGTCGCCGCATCCGTTCGCATCCTTTCCGATATGATGCGCGATGTGCACGCATCGTACACACCAAACGGTGCGCTCGGCTGTAACGTCAAAAATAAATTATGCTTTTAAAATAAGATGAGTTTTGGTGTTTCTCATAGAAATTAATTTCTTATATCTATGGTGATTCCTAGCCAACAACTCTGAGAATGCAAATGGATTAACTGGCCAAATGTGGGTGTACTACAGGTACACTTCTGCCTAACCCTGCAGGGACTACAGGCGCATGTTATGTTATGTGTAAAACTATCATCATCTGCCCAACTATGTTGGGGTCGGCTTCCAGTCTAACCGGATGCAGCTGAATACCAATATTTGACATGGATCGACTGCCTATCTGACCTCCACAACCCAGTTACTGGGTAACACTGGTTGTCAGATTTACGGGCTTCTGACGACCCGTGTCGACTGTCAAAGATCAACGAATGACAGCCGGGACCAACGGCTTAACGTGCTTTCCGAGAAACGGAGGGGTCTTGGTATGTAAAGATGGTCACCCATCCACGGACCAACCGCGGCAAGCATAGCTTACCCTGATCGATCGACCCGTGCGGCTGTTATTACTTAGCCACAAGCCCCTAGTTATGTGTAAAACTAATATTATATAGTTATTTTTCCAAGTTAAAATGTATCGAAATATTTTCAGGAGAAAAATCGCCCAATTGCTTGGTGCCATATCAGGAAGAAACTGGAGTTGCTTGTCTAGCTTATATTCCAAGGTTCGTATACAGTATCCGACCGTAACTTCCATAGCATAATCAACCTATAATAATCCCACTGCTGGGACACAGGCCTCCTCTCAGTGAGAGGGGCTGTAATCCTGTTTGTTACAAATAATAATAATAATATAATAATAATATATTTATTAGACCAAAAAGAATAAACAATTTACACAATTTGAGTTAAGTATCTGTGCGACACAAATCCCTTCCGCTTTCCCTCTCCCTTCCGCAACCCCTATAATGCCTGAGCGAGAGCGAGAAGGAAGCTTCGCAATGCGCGAACGCTGCCGCTTTATATATTTATGACCCGCAAGCGTCGATAGCGGTTGAGAAACTTGCGGTCGAAAAGAACCCAAATTTCACCGCGAAGAACGAAGATTGTCATTAAACTGTGCAAGCGCACGCTTTGTGTGTTGTGAAAAGTGCCGATCTCCCGTACGTGACATCCTGGACGCGCCGCCCCCACGTGGCTAAGGATTCCTTCTCATCGAGTCTCCACCACAGCTCACCAGGCAGGTACCATTATCATTTTCGCACACCACCAGCACCTACTTGCATCATCGAACCGCCCCTCATACAGTTCACTAAAGAAAATTTCGATTTTCCCCCAAGGCAAAGCTGCCGCAAAATTTTGGTTACGAGAGTCAGTACTCAGTGAGAGGGGCTGTAATCCACTACGCGGGCCCAGTGCGGGTGTTTAGATGTCACATGTCTTCGAATTTTTGGTTCCAGGACATGCCAGTTTCCTCACGATGTTTTCCTTCACCGTTTTGAGAGTAGTGGTGATGAAATAATTTACACACTGTAAATTGCCTGCTTGGGTTCGAACCCCCGACTTACAACTCGTAAGTCGGGGCCGTTACCACTGGTTCACCACTGCTCTTCGTGACCATGACCGTTACTTCCCTATTTAATAATAATAATAATAATATCCCAGGACATTTCACACAGCACCATTAGTCCCAAGCTAAGCAACCTAATGCTTGTCTTATGGTAACAAGATGGCTGATAAACTACTTATGTACAATTTTTTTTTTGTAAATACATACATTTATATTTATTGGTAATTGTAATTGTCCATCTTAGCCACTCAAACCCATAGTTCAATAATTATTTTTGTTTCTAACTATATCCTGCAATAGTCCTGCACCCACCAAGGGCTGTCCTTGGGTGCCTTTGCACTGTACATAATAGTCGGTTGATGCCTCATTCAATTTAAAATTCTCTAAGGGCCTCTGTGAGTTGGCTTTCGCCTTCCGTACGCCTTCCAGACTACGGCCAGAACAGGAAGAATTTACAGAACTGCAGTGCGATTCTGTAACCATCTCACCGTGAAAACTTAGGTGAAGTGAGCGTGGAGTGAGCTGTCATTCCAACTAATGAAAAACTAGAGATTGATACTATTGACAGCTCACTCTAAGCTCACTTAACCTAACTTTTCACGGTGAGATTTTTACAGAATCGATCGGCTGTAATTTTCAATATAACCCTTAAGTTCAAATAACAAAACCCGGTCGACGCCCGTTGCAAACTGTGGCAGGATACTCTTCCCCTCCTACTTACTATCTACCACCAAAGGAGCATCTTCCTACAGGGTGTTACCTTCCGTGGTCCACTTAGAAGTCTCTGAACCGTCTCCGGACACAAGTGGGAAGATGTAAGTCTAACCTGGTAAAGTGGGTGGACCTTGACGGAACGGCGGTAGAGGTTGATTGTGGAGCTATGTCGCAAACCATGCTCCACCTCCTATCCTGCCCTCTGTTTCACAAAACATGCAGTCAAAGTGACCTCTGCGCTGCCACTGACGACGCCGTGGAAGTGGCAAGGTTTTGGGTCAACAAGATATAAAATTTAGTCGTGCCAGCGACACGAAAAGGAGAAAGAAGTTAGAAAGAAAGAAAATACATTTATTTAGCACAGACTAAAAGATACAAAATACATCAGATACATACATCAGATAGCAACTAATAAAAAAACAAATAGAAAGTATAAAGACCTATGTAAGAAATTAGCAGGAAAGTGTGCCTCACGGCTGCACCAAAAAGGCCCAGTTCAGCGAAAATGCCAGACAATAGTGCCTGACGCTGGTTTTCAACTGAAATGTGTAAGGTGACGGATGTAAATCAGTTTTACACTGCAACGTGACGTGTGTATGCATACTTTAAAAATAAGATAAATATGTGACCGATAAAAAATAGTAACGAATATGTACGAAGTGAGAGCGTTGTTTCAACGCCAGATAATTTTATCCGAGGAATAATTTTGAATTTTTAACAGTTCTTCCATACAAAATCTGAGGGGTTGTGGCTAAGTAATAACAGCCGCACGGGTCGATCGATCAGGTTAAGCTACGCTTGCCGCGGTTGGTCCGTGGATGGGTGACCATCTTTACATACCAAGACCCCGGGAAGCACGGTGCCTCGGGAAGCACGTTAAGCCGTTGGTACTGGCTGTGATTCGTGGATCTTTGACAGTCGTTACGGGTCGTCAGTAGCCCGAAAATCTGACAACCAGTCTTACCAAGGGGTATCGTATTACCCAGTGATTGGGTTGTGGAGGTCAGATAGGCAGTCGCTCGATGGAAAATACTGTACTGGAAGCCGACCCCAACATAGTTGGGAAAAGGCTAGGCAGATGATGACTTCCATACAAAATCTGTCAGACGTCAATTTGATTCCACGAAAAAAAATATCTGTCGATTGAAAAATCAGCCCTAATAACAGTTTTTTTTTTTTCTAGCTATTACTATGACATAGAGATGGATGAATGCATTTTCTTCATTTACGGAGGGTGCGGCGGTAATGATAACAACTTTATGAGTAAAGAAGAATGTGAGCAGGAATGTGAAGTTCAAACGAACGTTCAGATTGGTAAGTCATAGGCCAACGTCCACCGCCACCGTCAACTGGACTTCAACGAGAAACTTTTGTTCTTACATAACATACACACATAATCAGCCTATAACGTTCCCACTGCTGGGACACAGGCCTCCTCTCAGTGAGAAGGAGTGGGCTGTAACCCACTAAGCGGGCCCTGCGGGTTAGTACATGTCACATGTCTTTGAATTTTTGGTTCTAGGACATAGCACATAACACAGTTTGTGGTTGGGTTTTAAAAAAATGAGGTTGATCAATAATATATACTATAAGGAGGAAAGGACCTAATATCGACCCTTGTGGTACACCATTTTTACTTAGTGACCGAGTAAATTGACAACATTTACTTCAACTTGCTGTTGTCTATCATTTAAATAAGATTTTAATCAACTGAGCCCAAGTTTTTCATGACCGTAATGCTCAAGTTTTAAGAGTAAGGTTTCGTGGTTGACGCTATCAAATGCCTTGAAGAGGTCACAAAAAATGCCTATGGCGTCTTAGGCCTTCCCATGCCGTAAATATTTATATTAATAAGGTGACACCGGCGTCAGTCGTACAACGTTCCTTGGGGAAAACATACTGTGGATCGTGTAATATTTTATTGGTGTTAATATTATTAAGTATTTGGTTCGGTTCAGTCTTTTCACGCACCGTGGTCAAATTGGAAGACATTGCCATTGTTAATGTATTACCCAATTACCTATGTATATGAGACATTTTTCAGCTTTATTTCCACGATGGCAACACGATGCCATGGCTCTGGTATTCACGATGTCCATAGGCGGCTGACCACTTAACATCAGAAGGCTAATTTCCGTAATTAAAATCGTACAAAATCTAGTCGAAATGTCATCTCAGCGACAAGAGATGACATTCAAGAGAATTGCCCCTCAGGAGGCCGTCGAGTTGTTTGTCATTCAATAAAAAAATTAAAGAAACGTAAAAGTCAAAATGTTGTTTTACAGGACCACGTCCGTGTTTAGTGCCATATGAGGAACCAATACAAAATTGCCTCGCTTTTATACCAAGGTTTGTACAACAAAACCTCCTGACGCGTGGCCAAAATCGGAACTAACGCTGCCATCTTGTTTTGCCAATTTCAAAAAAGGCACTTCCTTTCTCCTTAGACATCATCGTTATATTTTCTTTGCGCCTGTTTCATGTTTATTATTATATACAGGGTGGCAGGGACATCGACGCGCAAACTGTAACCATGGATTCAGCACATGAGTTTAGACCCCATAGCGTCGAAATTTTTCGTCGGTTATCAAAAAAAAAAAATGCTGTTCCATACGTTTTGACCGCGTAGGTAGGTGACTTTACCTTACCTATAAAAAAATAATCTTCTGTTTCATAGAAAAGTGCAATACCTACGCGGTCAAAACGTATGGAACAGCAATATTTTTTTTTTTTTAAACCGACAAAAAATTTCGACGCTATGGGGTCTAAACTCATATGCTTAATCCATGGTTACAGTTTGCGCGTCGATGTCCCATGCCACCCTCTATAACCTACACCCTAATTGCGTAACACACGATCAATCGGAATCGGTTTCATTTTGACAGTTCAACAACATTCATTGCGTTATTTCCGTTGTTGAACAGACACATGACACATTTTTTGAACATATGAAGCAATGGATTAGCAATATCCTTCAAAATGATTCAGATTGAGATTGATTTTGTGTTACGCAATTAGGGTGCGAGATCTACACATATTAGGGCTCATACTTCAAAACGCCCTTCCACACATGAAACTTCCACTAAAACTGTTTTAAAAGATCGAGCTACAGAAATAAACATCATTTAATTTTTTTTTATAGTTATTACTATGACATGGCGGCAAATAAATGCGTTTTATTCGTTTACGGCGGCTGTGGCGGCAACGACAATCATTTTTACAGTCAAGAGGAATGTGAACACGTTTGCGTGAAAGGACCAGAGATACGCAAGTCTTTAAAACGTAGGTACCTATAAAACAACATCACGCTAGTCATATGCCTAGCTTTTCCCAACAATGTTGGGGTCGGCTTCCAGTCTTACCGGCTGAATGCCAGTATTGTACATGAAGCAACTGCCTCTCTGACCTCCACAACCCAGGTCAGACTGTCGGACTTCGAACTACCCGTTACGACTGTCAAAGATCCACGAATGACAGCCGGGATCAACGGCTTAACGTGGTTTCCGAGGCACGGAGGAGTCTTGATATGTAATGATGGTCATGGTTCATGGTGGATCCACAGAGCAAGCGTAGCGTAACGTAACCAGGGGGCCTAAAATGGCCACTTTGGCAGAATCACAATAGGATAACAATATTAATCATATTAAAAATCGTAAAATGGTCACAAACTGACAATTCACTATATGATCTGTGTGCAATTCATATCACGCAATTTACCCGTTTGACAGTTTTGTATGGGAATTCGTAAAATGGTCCACCAATGTTTACACCAAATATGATTGATATGAAATGAATTGTAGGTGATTAAACTATTATGTGTAACCATTTAATGAAAATGAATTGCTAATGATCTGCTGGGAATTCAGAAAATGAATAGCTTTTTAGGCCTTTTTAGGCCCCCTGAGCAATCGACCCATGCGACTGTTATTACTTAGCCACAAGCCCCTGTACTCCCCGAAGGTAAAGGCAGAGATGCTTCTACATAAATCTATAACTAAAACCAATGCAAACATAAAAAGCAATAAGACCAAACCCGTAAAGCATCAAGTTTACGAGATATTAAGGATAGCCGCCATATTGAAAAAAAAAAAAAACAAAATGGCGGACCGGTAGGTATTCTTCCGACCTTCAAAGCCCCCTTACGTAGTTGTTTATTAAACCATAACTAATTACAGACACGCATTTGACACAGCAACAGATGAAGGCTTTACGTTCATGGGGTTCCATGAAATTGGCGGCACGTCGAAACCACAGACGATTATGAAGAGCAGAAGAAACTTGTAAGGTATAAACAATAAATAAAAATCATTCCTGAGTAAAAGAAGTTTTTTTTTTATTTGCCTTTTTTCTTTCTTCGTGTTGCTATCACGACTGTATTTTAAATCTTGTTTCCCCAAAACTTTGCCACTTCCACGGCGTTGTCGGTGGCAGCGTAGAGGTCACTTTGACTGCATGTTTTGGGACACAGAGGGCAGGATAGGAAGTGGAGCATCGTTTGTGACATAGCTCCACAATCACACCCTACCGCCCGTTCAGACAAGGTAGGGACTTTACCAGGTCGGGCTTACATATACCCAATTGTGTCCGGAGACGGTTCAGAGACTGCCTAGTGGACCAGGGAAGGTAACACCCTGCAGGGAGATACTCCTTTGGTGGTAGATAGTAAGTAGGAACCACAGGTAGGAACTGTGAACATTTAGGGTCTTCAAACTAAATATGTATTTCCTTATTGGGTCTATTTACGAACCTTGTTTGGCCAATCCTCCGCCTAACACTCTGTATAAATTATTGTTTCGTGATTATTTTTTTAAATGTCTAATAAAATAAAATAGTTCGGTGTTTTGGCTAGTTGTTGCTATAATTATAACCAGTATAATATATAATATAAGATGTTTAGTACAAATTTAAATGCATTGATAAATAAACTTATGTAAGTTCCGTAATGACTTATTTGACTTGATATCCTTTGCTGTTGTCATTTTATTCCTAAAACACTTAATGCCATCTTTGACTTTTTTATTTTCTAAAAATTATACAATAGGCTTTTTTTTAATGGTTTTTAAGTGTTAGCCTATACTTTAGCTATTACATGCATACCATATAACAATCCCTAAACGTTTCAAAATTATTTCCGTTGCCACCGCAGCCGCTGTAGATGAATCGCACACAATCATGCACTGTTAGCTCGTAACCCCATCTGAAAAGACATCCAGAATCAAGTAAAGTTTGAGGCTAGAAAGACTAGTTTCTTGGCCAAAGAATTAGCATCGCCATACAACGGTAGCAATGCTGCCAGCGTTTTGTGCACTGTCCCTATTGACAGCGATGCGGACGAATTTTTTGATGCCCTATGATTCTTTTGCTTATTTTTTCACATGTGCATATTATTACTTTAAATGTTAGCTTATAGAATGTAACATATATTTAATATTATAAAATGTAGCTTGGTTCCTTGGTAAAGTTTTGGTTTCCCTGGAAACCGTTTCCATCAATAGGTCCAGGTCCAGTTGAAATCCAGCGTCAGGCACTAGTTGTCTGGCATTTTGCTGAACTGGGCCTTTTTAGTGCAGCCGTGGGGCATACTTTCCTGATAATTTCTTACATCGGACTTTCCACTTTTTATTTTTTGTTTTATCTGATTTCTGATCTGGTGTATTTTGTATTTTAGTCTGTGCTAAATAAATGTATTTTCTTTCTGTCTTCTTGTCTTTCATTACAAAATTAGATTTTCAAAATGGCCGCATTTAGCATTAAGGTGTAAAAAAAACTGTGTTCGGTGACCGTTCATCGCTTTCTTAGGAAACCAAAGTTCTGGGCTGCTTTTCCACCAGAGACGTTGCTATGGATGCGTTAATATCCACTAATCATATTCACTGGTCCACGTACGAGTAGCATAGCTCTGGTGGAAACGGGTTCAACTAAACTAAGTGTATATACATATAATTATGTTCTATAGGTTATACCTTGTATTGTATACAACAAGTATTTTCTTACTGAACAGACCGTTGTGCTGCTGGGGAGTTTGTTGCGCCACTTCTTCTTCCCAGCGATAGCACTAGGAAGTGGTGAAGGGTGGGGGTTTTTGGGGGACTGTCTTTTGTAATTTTGCCGTTCAAAAAGTGCTGATTCTCAGCCTAATTTGAATAAATGACTTTTGATTTTGATTATGTTTTATATACGGAAGGATGTGTGCCATACCAAGTATGGGAGCTATGGATGCGCGAGTGGTGTAGCTATGTGCAGAGCAGAGCACTCCCTGTAACTTCCCTACTATCGATGCATCGCATAGCTCGAGCTACGCAACTTCCTCGCAGAGCTACCTCGCGGCGGTGCATCTTCATAGCACATCTTACTCGCTCCGACTTCATTACTCCGCTTAGCATCAGTGGAAACGGTCGCATGGTTTCGCTGCATAGCACATCTCTGGTGGAATAATAGCAGCCTTAACGGTACGGTTTCCTAGCAGACCGGTGGACGTCACATAGTGTCCGCAATTCAACGGCGAATAATTTGATTTAAAAGAGTATCCGTGGAATTTCTTGCCCATTCTCTCCGTAGATACCTACTACGGTTTGGAATGGACAGCTAGCTTCATTTTTCTGACTGACTGACTGACCGACCCCTTGACTATTCAAAAGTGCCTGTAATTGGTTTATTTGAAATAAATGCTTTGAGTTTGAGGATAATCAAACCAACACACGCGTGCATAGTTTACCCGTGGTCTGCTGTGGAGCGGCGGCGGCGCCGCCGCCGCCTTGAAAGCTGTCATAAGATGCATTCATGTTCAAAAACTCACCGATATATATACCCCGAACAATGACGACTTGCGTTTTCGTTAGGTTTTTTTAAAACTGGTTCATGGCATCTTGGGTCAATTACATGACCATCATCGTCATCAGCTGAAATAGTAATATGTATTTTTTTTTATGTTTTTATACTTTTTAAATATATTCTTATATTTAAAAATATAATTTATATTGAAATAAAGGAGATAATATGTACAATAATGGACTAAACTAATTGTTGGGGAATTTTAGGTGACTGGTCAAAAAAAACTCCAAATATACTGATAGTTAGTGAACCATGTATTGACTAGATGACGAACAAAAATGGAAGAAGAAAAATCAACATGCGAGTACACATAGGTACATAATCCTTACATCTAGTTACAAACTAATTAGCCCAACGTTTTGCTCATTCTAAACGAGCAGGCGTTTGGCTCGAACATGCCCCCGGACGTTGGAAGCAGCAGAACCGCTTTCAACCAGACGCCAAATCAACGGGCAGTGGGCAAATCCTATTAAAGGCTCTTCTGACGACTCCAACGGATGTTTTGACGTCTGCCACACGAACAATTCCATCTGACCCTGGATGGACGGCGACGACTCTTCCCAATCTCCATTTAAGAGGAGGAAGGTGGTCCTCCTTTATGATGACCAAAGAACCCAACTTAAGCGTGTCTTTGCAGGTATGCCACTTGGTCCTTTGCTGCAGTTCGGACACAAACTCTTTACTCCTACGAGCCCAAAAATGCTGGCGTAGCTGCTCGATCCGTTGGAAACGAGACAATGAAGCAGTGTTGTGGTTCTGTAGATCTTGCTGCGGAAGTGACGTCAGCGGCCGGCCAACAAGAAAATGACCCGGAGTCAGTGGAGTGCAGTCCGCTGGATCGGATGACAGCGGCGTTAGTGGACGTGAATTCAATATCGCCTCAATCTGGACTAATGTGGTGTTAAGCTCTTCAAAGGTTAATTTACAATTTCCCAACACTCGCCTGAGATGATATTTTGTTGACTTAACACCCGCTTCCCAGAGTCCGCCAAAATGAGGAGTGTACGCGGGTATAAAATGAAATTTTATTCCGTCATTAGCCAATTGCTCGCCCAAGGAATTGCAATTAGATTTAAGGAACTTCGAAAGTTCGTTGCAGGCACCGACAAAAGAGGTACCGTTGTCCGAGTAGATGTCACTGGGTTTTCCCCGTCGCGAGATAAATCTAGATAAAGCTAGTAAATACTTATTGCTGGTTAAGTCACTCACCAGCTCCAAGTGTATAGCTTTGGTGGTGAAGCACACAAAGATGGCTATGTACACTTTTACCAGCCTACATCCCCGACCTTGCCTATTGGCAGCCATGATGGGACCAGCATAGTCCACACCAGTGCTTTCAAAGGGATAACCACCTGGAAGGAGACGCTGCTGTGGCAAATTACCCATCACAGGAGTAACTGTTCTACCCGACATGCGACAACAACGCACGCAATTACGATAGCAACTCTTTGCTAGGCTTCGTCCACCTATTGGCCAGTATGAATCCCTAATCGAAGCCAGCAATAACTGAGGGCCTGCATGCATCAGCTTTACATGTTCAAATTCGAATAGTAACTTCGTAAATTTGTGAGTGGACTGTAAAAGAATAGGGTGCTTTTTATCAAAGGAAAAAGCTGAATTTGCTAAGCGTCCTCCTACACGCATGATTTTATTATCATCTAAAAATACGTTAAATTTTATAAGGGCGCATTTATAAGGCAACTTCTGATTATTAATGAGTAATTCATACTCAGGAAAAGACTCAATTTGGCTTCTAATTATAATAATATTTAATGCATCCTGTAACTCGACTTGTGATAGAAAACTAATAGAAGGAATTTTCCTACATAATTTTATAAACCTTAAAACGGTTGCTACACTACGGACCAGCCTTAAATAACTAGAAAAACGACTAAAATCTATGAATGTGTGACATTGACTGTTATCACTAACACTAGCGCTCAATAAAACATGAGGTCGAGTTTCAGGCAGCTTGTCTGACTCTAACAATTTGTGTTGAGTCGGCCAATGAGATTGGGCTTGCTTCAAAAAACTGGGACCACTCCACCACAAGTCCAAAGATTGCAGAACACTAATATCCACGCCACGAGATATTAGGTCTGCAGGGTTCTTGGCGGTTGGGATGTGTCGCCAAGTACAGTGCCCTGCCTTGTCTAAAACTTCAGCAACGCGATTACGCACAAATGGCTGAAGCTTAGAAGGTAACATCTGCAACCATCCCAACACGACGGTGGAGTCAGTCCAGCAATAAACACGACTAAACTTTAGTCGCAGTGAACTCACAACCTTCTCGCATAAACGAGCTCCGACTACGGCGCCACACAATTCCAGTCTTGGAATGGTGGTCGGCTTAATCGGTGCCACTCGACTTTTAGCGGCTAACAGACGAACCATGTACTCACCCTGATCATTGGCACTACGAACATAGACGCACGCACCATACGCACGCTCAGATGCGTCTGTGAATACATGTAGTTCCTACTGGAACTAGTATGTGCATCACATATAACGAGTCGTGGAACACGATAATTATTGATAAGCGGCAATGCTTTAACAATACTATTCCAAATAGCATTAAGTGCCGGGGTTAATGACTCATCCCACGAGAGTTTGTCTAACCACATTCGTTGTAAAAACATTTTCATTGTAACTACGCAAGGAGATAAAAGTCCTAGGGGGTCAAAAATACGTGCTATTGCAGAGAGTACATCACGCTTTGTAACAGGATCCTTAGGAGGTAACGTTAAACTTGAAAACCCAAATTCGTCGGAACTACAAAACCAGTCAAGCCCTAATAACTTATTGGGTTCATTAGATCCCATATCTAAATCTAATGACGACTGAGCAGCTTCAGAGACTATGTTAGGGACGTTTGACCTCCACTTTCTAAGCGGCATGCAAGCAGATGCTAGTGCGTTGGTGACCTCTGTGCGGATAAACATAACTTCATTTAAATCATCAGCTCCTGTCAACAGGTCATCAACGTAAAAGTCATGCTTGATGACGTCAGCAATCTTATCTCTGCTACCTGAGGATGACTCACCCACAGAACACGAAGTGATCTTAGTGTCATTGGCTTGATAGTCCATCCCTATTTGCTTAAGGCAACGTGTAGCAAGAAATGGTGCACTAGCCGTACCATATGTGACGGTATTCAATTTATAAACCTTGACAGGATCGCATGCATTATCACGCCACAGAACCTGTTGCAGATACCTATCAGATGGGTGGACGTATATACATCTATACATCTTCGCAACATCAGCTGACAAGACGAACTTGTGTTGTCGAAACCGAAGAAGTATAGATATAAGATCGTCCTGCACTGTGGGACCCACCATCTGCAAGTCATTGAAGGATACTCCTGAAGAAGTTGCGCAGCTTGCATTAAAAACTACACGGAGCTTGGTAGTTGTGCTACATTCACGCAGTACCCCGTGGTGTGGTATGAAATATCCACTGGGACTGTCATTATTCTTTATTTCGGTCATATGTCCTAAAATCTCATATTCAGACATGAAGTCACGATATAACTTACCGAACTCTGGCTTAGACTTCAGTCTGCGTTCTAGAGAATATAGACACTTAGAAGCCCTTTGGAAAGATTCTCCTAAAATAGACGGATTTTGCTTAACAGGTATACGAACACAAAAATGACCGTCCTCTAAACGTGTCGTATTCCTAACAAAATGCTCCTCACACAACTTCTCCTCGGGTAAATAATTTGAGGATAGTGAGTTAATCTCTTCAAGATTCCAGAATTTTTCTAAATCGGTGCGAATTTTATTTAATTCACCGTCACTAGGGGAGTCCGTTTGAGTTAAATTGCATGTAATGTTTTTATTCAAAATTAGTTTACCATTATACGAGTAGGTAACAGGGCCAGAAACAATCCAGCCTAACAACGTTTCACACAACACTGGCTTACCTACTCCTAGTCGAATTCTCTGTGAGCCAACCAAGTCCCAGAAGAGATCCGCTCCTATTAAGACATCTACTTCTGAAGGCTTGTAAAAGGTGGGGTCAGCTAAACAGATATTATCTGGAATATTCAGATCTGAAATGTCGACTTCACGACTCGGCACAACAGTCGTCAATGATGGCAAAACAAAACAATAAAACTTAGCAGCATAACTATTGTTTAATGACGTCATTTTCACATGACATGTTTTGCTTACACGAGAACTTACGTTATTAATGCCATGGACCGAACCATTTATCTGACTAGTATTTAAGTTAAGCCGTGTACATAATCGTTCCGTCATAAAACACGATGTACTACCACTATCAAGCATGGCTCGCACTATGTGCTCACGATCATTGTGATCACATAACTTGATAAGAGCGGTGGACAATAACACAGCGCGTTGTTTACGCTCACTACTTAAGGAACTGAGATCCGCAGACAAAGTTAAATTATTTGCACTCGCATCAGTAGTGCTAGCCACGGCCTCAGTGGGTAATGACGTTGATACGGAATGGGACGAGCTACCGTGTGATTTGTTTTCATTATTGCAAGAATTCGCCGTACCTTTATTCTCCGACGAATGAATCAAAGTGTTATGTCGGCGCTTACATATCTTGCATCCTGGCTTTTTGCATCGGTTAGCGAAGTGACCTGCCCGAAAACAATTATAGCACACTTTATAGTTAGGTATTAATTTGAGTCGTGCGTCTATGCTAAGTGCAAGGAATTGTGAACAACTACTTAAAACGTGATCAGCTTTACAGTGCGGACACAACTTACTCAAATCAGTGCTGGAATTATTAAAATCATGTGACACAACCATAGATTTCATCTTATTAGAATGTGAACTAGGCTTAGCGGGAGTGGGATTACTACTATTTCGTGTTGTTTCTAACGTTTCTAATAAGTCAGCGCGAAAGCGAAGGAATTGAAGAAATGCAGCAAATGTTATAGTGCTGTCTTTGTCTATACGACCTTTGTGCTCCTCCCACTCACGATAAGTTAACTGATCTAGTTTCCGAGTTACTATGAATATTAATAAAGTGTCCCAATACTTGATGGGCTCATCTAAAGATTCCAACGCACGGAGATTTTTATTAAGTTGGTCAATCAATCCTTTCAACGCAACAGAGGACTCCTTTGCAATAGCGTTCAAGTTAAATAAGGATGACACATGATTTTGAACTAACAACCTCTTGTTATCGAAACGATCACAAATGAGCTTCCAAGCTGTATCATAATTGCTTGCGGAAAACTCAATCGCATGGATTACAACAGCAGCAGATCCTTCCAGAGACGCTCGTAAATAGTGGAATTTGTTAACCTGATCGATTTCATCGTTACAGTGAATGAGGCTAGTAAAAGTGTCACGGAACTCCAGCCAATTGCTAAAACTCCCATTGAATTTAGGTAATTGTATCGTGGGCAACTTAACAGGCTTACGTTGACTGATACGGGTACATTTTTCGCTACTCATCGACTCGTTATCATTGTTATACTTACATAACAACATCTGTGACCTAGACAGTGCTTTGTAGTATTGTAACTCAAACTCAGTACGCTCAGAGAATTGAGCTTTAACATCTTCTGCCAGACATTCCAATCGCAACTGTACCTCATCGTAATGGTCATACAACGCCTCGATTCTACCAATCCGCAACTGCAATTCCTTGACCTCACAACTAGTTAACTCCTTGTCACTGGACGCATCAAGGTAATTTATAAATGCAGTTAAGCGTCCCTTGAAGCTTCCTCGTTTTTTAACAAGCTCTCTTTCCTCGGACATTCTGGGAATCGAATGTAGTCAACCTGAAATTTGTATAATAACAACTTAGGTATTTTTACACAATATTTAACTTAATTTAAGGTATAACCTACGTATAACTATTATGTAACAATTTAACCCAAGATGAAATAGTGACGAATACCTGTTGTAAATATATGTGAATACAAAATTAGATTTTTAATTTAGACTTTTTATTTAAGCTACATAAATTCCTCAAAACTTGAACACTTATTACCTAACGTCGAACTTTAACGCAATACTAACAAATAATAGATTCAACTGACTTATACGGGTTAATTAACTGAATAAAGATTAATATCTATCTAACACCAACCTACGCACATAAACCATTAAATAATAATATGAATACTTAACAAGAATACTGCTATACAATTATAAATGTAGCAAAATACCTACGGGACTTTTCACTGAAAGAACATATAATCGTAATTTTAACAGTATAGGTATTCAGGTAAATGAAGCACTAACCTCTTAATGGTTAAATACTACCTGAACGAGTGTTGGGTGGCGATATTTCAACTCTAAAATTCTTAACACCGTTAATTAGCTTGACGTCCTTTGTTCACAGTCACATTGCCGGCGTATAACCTCTTCGGCAAAACTCCACGATAATAACATCAAAATCCACTGATTATTTGCAAATCTTCATCTGATTACCAATCCGGCTCGGTAATGGACCAAAATGTTGGGGAATTTTAGGTGACTGGTCAAAAAAACTCCAAATATACTGATAGTTAGTGAACCATGTATTGACTAGATGACGAACAAAAATGGAAGAAGAAAAAATCAACATGCGAGTACACATAGGTACATAATCCTTACATCTAGTTACAAACTAATTAGCCCAACGTTTTGCTCATTCTAAACGAGCAGGCGTTTGGCTCGAACACTAATATTTATCTTCTGTCCTTTTCTTAATGATATGGAAAGAAAAAGATGCAATTAATTTAAATTTAGTTTAGTTTGTGAACAAGGGAATCGGCGCCATTGTAGACCTTTGTCGACTGAAGACTAGAAACATTCCTTCTCTTCATCGCCATGCTTAGGACGGTAGAAATCTTTCTACATTTGTCTCTGTCATTTTGTTTATTTTTCCATCGACGAAAAGTGGGGTCTACTCCGAAGTGTAAAGTGCGAATGTTGGGATCGGACCGACACATGGCCGAACCGAATAATATTAAAAAATTCGAAAAAAGTTCGGATCGGCTCAGTTGGGTCGGGACCATAGTCAATATTCGAAAGCGTGTAGGAGTGTAGGATCGGAACCGACCGAACCAAATAGTAACTTCGTAGCAGGAAACGGCCGAACATTCGGCCGATACTACTTCGGAGTAGACCCTCTGATCTTCTCTTCTCTGGTGATCATGCCACACGTCATCATCTGCCTAGCCTTTTCCCAACTGTGTTAAGGTCGGCTTCCAGTCTAACCGGATGCAGCTGGATACCAGTACTTTACATGGAACGACTGCCTATCTAACCTCCACAACCCAGTTACTGGGTAACACCATACCCCTTGGTAAGACTGGTTGTCAGATTCGGGCTACTGACGACCCGTAACGAGTCAAAGATCCAAGAATGACAGCCGGGACCAACGGTTTAACGTGCTTTTCGAGGCACGGAGGGGTCTTGGTATATGAAGATGGTCACCCATCCATGGATCAACCGTGGCAAGCGTTGCTTAGCCTGATCGATCGACCCGTGCGGCTGTTATTACTTAGCCACTAGCCCCTCCGCGTGCAGCTAAGTAATTATTTTTAGAGGCACTTACAACATACGACATTACTGAAGATTGTAATCACAGAAAATATAGAAAGCAAATTAATTACAGTTTTCATTGTACACAGGTTTTATCAATATATTGTTAATATATTGTCGGCTTACACATGGTAAGTTTAACCATCCAATACTTAAGGCGCTGTTCCATTGCTGCGCTAGTCTACGCGTGTGTACCTACGTAATCTGCGCTTGCGATTGTCCTACCTAATATGAGTTTTTTGAAAAATAACTTTAATACTTTAATAACAATAAAGTTCAGTTTATGCTACAACACACACACTACTAACTAACTAACTACAGACAACTTCAGACATTTTTATTACTTTTTCAATAGTGGTAGTCAGTCTGAAATCAACTGAATTACTACCTACTGAAATATAATTGATATTAGTTTAACTTGAAACAACATCAATTGGAAATATGCATTTGAGTAGACCTTAGCTTCGCTATGTATGATAATAAATAATAAAAAGAAAAAAAACTTTTTTTACAAAAAAAAAAACTACCGACGCGACGTCCGAAAAAAGCACTAAAACGTGAAAAAAATTACTTTAATTTTGGAAGTTTACTTTTTTTTTTTTTACTTGCCCCACACAAATTCATATATCACTACTTGCTATGTCAAGTGTCACGAAGCTATTAAAAAAAACATCAATATAAACTAAAAGAAATAGTATTAGTGTTTCTAACTCATGATCATGAACTACCCAAGCAAAATTAATAAAATTTATATGGACCACCCCAGAAAAATCTTTATCAATTTAAAAAAAAAAATTGAAATTGATCTACAATTGCCGGAGATATCGCGTAACATACATTAAAAAAAAACATACAGTCGAATTGAGAACCTCCTTGTTTTGAAGCTTGTTAAAAATAGGCGGGATCTACATCTAATGTCCATCCGCAGAGGTGTAATTACACTTACACGCACATTTCGCCAGATGTTAAAGTTCCACGTCATAGGGGACGAGGCTATTGCCATCAATCGGGCACAGATCCAAACTCCGGCGGGGTAATGGCGTAACACGTGGTCGAGCAGACGAAAAAAACGCTACGACCCAATGGAGCCGAGCAAAAGGAAAAAAAGTCAGAAAGAATGCTATGCGAAAACGAAGTAGTTACACGGGCGATGCGATGCGATGCAATGCGACACGATGAGTCGGGGGCCGAAATTTTACGCGGACGAAGTCTTGGGGAGAAGCTAGTAAACAATAAAGTCCTCCAGAACGAATTTTATCATTTATTTTTATTTATTTATTTCAGGCGACGCAGGCCCATAGATACCACACCATATACACTCATAGACCTTAACCTAAACATATATTTTTACTATAAAACTTCACTTCACTAGCTTGTTCTTGAGCTGTTCTGTGGTACTTGTCCACGGAAGCGACGAAACATCACATCCTGCGGCTAGAAGTCTTCTAGCCATGGCGACCAATCTCAGCGGAAACCAGCCTTCGGCGCGGGAGATACTATAGTGCACAAGTGTGTGCGCAGACACAGGTGCACTCTCTCCTCACTCTCATCGCCTGATCGAACGGCAATCCGACACAGGATCAACGGCTTAACATGATTTCCGAGACACGGGGGTATCATACCGCCAACTTTCAAACTCCGGGGTCTTACTAAGCAATTCCCAATGGCAAAACTCAGTAACACTTTGCCCTACCCGGGAATCGAACCCAGAACCTCACGCTCAGCAGTCGCGCTTACGGCCACGAGACCAACGCGGGACAGTGCACGCCCTACGCAGCAGTGGAATTGCACCTTTATCAAATAACTTCATGGCTATTTAACTTAATAGCAAATACAAGTTAATTATTGGCCACATTAATCTTTTCATAGCTTTTTTTACCGTGAAATTAATGATGCGGCAATAATAAATTTCGATGTAAATTATTACTTATATTAATCAGTCATAAGAATATAGAATTAATTAAAATGAAGTTATTCATTTTAATTTCAAAATGAAAAACACAATCGTGCTTCTGGCTATGATTTTTTCTGTAGGTTTTTGTGAAGAAGAATATTATGACGAAAATTATTCAAAAGGTATTTTTTGTCTCCTTTACTCTTTCACACGCTGTCTACATCTCTCTGTCTATTTTCCTATCGCAGGTATGCTGGAAGAGATTTCTTATGAAATAAGCATCACCTCTGTACCTATTTTTCTGTTCAGTTTTTTCTTGTCTTTTTATACATGTGTGTACATAAATGGTTAAGTAAATAAAAATAAGGTATACTTTTTTTTACATTTTGTGCGTATTTTTGAGTAAACCGTTCAAGTGTGACTGTCTAGTTGCCGCAAGCACGATTGTCGAACGGGTTCCTGGGTTCGATTCCCAGTACGGGATGTCACATCCCCCTGGGATATGACATCCCCGATGCACGAACGTTGCCGAAACGTGGAAACTGACAGTTGGGCTTGTCCACAAGTCCAAAGTCGGTTTGAAGGATAAAATCAGAAATTAAGTTATCAAGCTGCAATGGATGAATGGATGCTGCGAAAGGAGGAGGACAGAGTGTTGTGGCGCAGCCTGGGAGACATCTACATATGTCTGGCATTGCACTGCGATAGGCTGAGATGATTTAGCCCGTGGCCGGTCAGGATTTGTGTCCGAATAATGACTACAGGCTCCCCCATATTACATAGGACAAGAAGTGGGGCAGTGGTGGGTTGTGGCATTTTGTTGAGTGAGCCAAGTTTTGTGTGGATGTGACGCATGTTTCCCTCCAACTTGTTGTTTTTTTTGTGTTTGTGTTCTTTTTCTGCGTCATGTTTACCGCACATAATCGGATTTTCGTTCTTTTCTTTCCTGGTGTAGTATTCACCTCTACCTAACCTTTCGGTTTCTTTTTTCAGAAGTTTTAAATATGAATTGCGTACTCCCGATTTCGTTTGGACACTGCTCTGTGAGTCTCACCAGGTAAGCATTTCCCTGTTTAAATAACATACAGTTTGCTTGTTGCTGTAGAGAACCAAAATTGTCGATATAGAATGAACAAGCTAAAGTGGCGATGGGCCGGCCACATTAGCCGTAGAACCGATGACCGTCGGGGAAGACGTGTTCTTGAGTGGAGACCGCGAATCGGTAAACGTAAGGTGGGACGCCCTCGGACGGGGCCCGATAGGGCCGAAGCCTGCCAGGGCGGCGGGATCATCCGAAAGGGTTACCGCTGCCCTGGAACAGAAAGGGCTAAGGAAGGAACACGGGTGGGTTTTAGTCAGTAAGAGTCTGACACTCCCTTCCGCTCCACCCAGAGCGGGAGGGGTCATTTGATGATTTTCCATCCAAAAAAAAGGTGGGACGCCCTCAGGCTAGGTGGAGCGACGATCTCCACGGGATGGCTGGTTGTTGCCGAAAATCGTTTTGCTCGTACAATAGGATAGCCCTATGTCCAGCAGTGGACTGCTGTAGGCTGATGATGTGGTAAAACAAGATGACCGGTATTCGCGGTCTCCACTCAAGAACACGTCTACTTCAACGGCCATCGGTTCTACGTCTAATATGACCGGCCCATTGCCACTTCAGCTTGTTTTACCGCAAAATAAACGATTTTTTTTTTCTTTTATTTTTTCTTTTTATATTTATTTGGGCTTACAGGTATGCCTTTATGCCTGAAGTTAACGCATGCGTTCAATTTACTTACGGTGGCTGTGGGGGGAACGACAACAACTTCAGATCGCATGAAGATTGTAAAACCATGTGTCCCGGCCTACCATCCGAGGCACCCGATGTATATAGCGATGAAGATGAAGAAGGAATAATATCTTATAGAATATTCATTAAACGTGCTTTCTAATTTTTCATTAGATGTTTTCGTGGATGGGTGACCATCTTTACTTACCGAGGCCCCTCCGTGCAAAAAAGTCAGGACATTCTATACCTTTCTCAGAAATCTTTTTGGTTTTTTTTTTTTCCTTAAAAATCCTTTTTCGTCAGGCCAAACGAAGTCAGGACGCGTGGGCAAGAAACCGGTAATCCCCGGACGGATTGTGACCCTGCCTGCGTGTAAGTATATATGTATTTTAGCTTTTAGCTCGATGAGTGATTATTTCTAACGACCGGACTTGCAAGGTCACGTTATTATAATATATAGATTTAATTATATGTATAATTATATATAATATACTGGCGACCCGCCCCGGCTTGGCGCGGTATTTACGACTAGACAAAACATCGAGATTTCTTTATGACATGTAAGTTTAGTATTGACGTTTCATACGCATCATGTGACTGTTCCTAAATTACCCTAGGCTGATAAAATTTTCGTTTTTCCTAATTATGTGGAATTGTCAGGAAAATGGGGTAGGTCCCCCTTAAACCTTCCGGAATAAATTCTCTAATGATGTCGAAAAGCGACTCAAAATCCGTTGCGTCGTTCAGAAGTGTTCGTTCGCACGTTGTTACGCAGTCAGCAACACAGACAGTCACGAAAAGCAACTATACATATCCTACTAATATTAAAAACGTGAAAGTTTGTATGGAAAGTTTGTATGTTTGTTACTTTTTCACGCAAAAACTACGGAACGGATTTGGATGAAATTTGGCACACAGATGGCTTATAACCAGGATTAACATTATAGGATGTGCCCTGCCGCCAAGCCGCCATATTGACACGCGCCCTTCCGCCACCGCTACCAGCCATAGTCAAAGGGGGAATGGTGTTAATAAAAAGCCTTGCCAGCCACTTTTTTTGCAATTTTATTTGGTAATATAAAGAACAACGTTACTCTGCTGGTTTTATTCTTGCTCATAGTAATAAATGCAAAAATATTTTTTCATATACGACTGGTAGGTAGTTCCAGACACGGGTGAAGCTCGACCTGAAGCACCTGGCGGCGAAGTCTTTAAAAGATCCATAGACAAATATCACCCATCTCTCCACTAGTCCAATGCTTACTCTAGGATGCATATACGGTAGGCTCTGAAATCCTACCCTTTCCTACGGACACGTCTTCCCTACAAAAACCGCGCCCCCCGGTCTACTTCTTGATATGCAATGGGCGCTGTAGCACCATGAACATGAGGCTACACGAGCTAGTGCTAATCTTGGAGTTCATTCGATTAATCGAGTCTGGTCAAACCACGCTGGGTAGGTAGTTCCAGAGATTAGCGCGTTCAAACAAACAAACAAACTCTTCTGTTTTATTACTAGTATACTCGTATGCAAAAATATAGATATTATAGAAGCGAACTGACGAGAATCAGTCTGCTTCATGTTCTATCACTAGTCAGTGTTCAAAAACTTGTAGCACCTGCATAAATATGAAGTTTTTATATCCCTTTGTGTTTGTTGTGATTGGATTTTTCTGCAATGTTTATGGTAAGTATATTTTTTACTATAATATAAATGTAAATTATTTCATCACCACTGCTCTCAAAACGGTGAAGGAAAACATCGTGAGGGAACCGGCATGTCCTAGAACCAAAAATTCGAAGGCATGTGACATCCACCAAGCAGTAGCATAGTTATACCTCCTTGAATTTGACGAGGATGCAAAACGACACCAGAAGGCCAATTCTCGTAATTTAAAACGTTCAAAATCTAGTCGCAGTCTCAACTCAGCGACAAATAAATGTCAAAAACTTGTCAAAATGTAGGGAAATTAGAAGTATTTTTTGACAGATTGAGACTGAGATCAGACTGTGAACGGTCTTAAAATTACGAGAATTGCCCCTCTTGTATTTTACATACATTAGGTAGGTACAAAAAAAACGTCAATTTAATTATTGTTGTATTTTTTCAGGTGCCACAAACAATAAATGCTTGCTGTCAGTAGATAAGGGACCGTGTTTGGCGTATTTCCCCATGTAAGTTCTGCGAAGTTTTATAGGTAAACTGCGTTTGCAATTTATTTGCCAAACATGTTTTAAACAAATATCAGTTTATGGAAAAATAACTTTAATTCCTACACAATAAAGTTCAGTTTACGCTACAACTTCAAACTTTTTTGTAACTTTTCAATAGTACTAGTCAATCTGAAATCAACTTAATTTCTATTGATATAAAGTTGATATTTGTTTAACTTGAAATAACATCAATTTGAACCATACATTTTAATAGTCTTTAGGTGCAGTCGACTACATCAATTTGTGCGTGAGCGGCGGGGTACTTGCGTAAAACACTAACAGTAGCAATGAGTTTAATTTTGACAGTACAACAACATTCGTTGCGTTATTTACGTTGTTAAGCAGAAAAGTTTTTCGAACATACGAAGCAATGGATTAGCAACATCCTTCAAAAGGTTTCAGATTGATAGTGTGTTACGGAATTAGGGTGCTGGCCTAGCATAGTATGGTATGTTTCAATAAAACAGTTGTTTGACTGCGCCGTTGATCTCGTGGACGCAAGCGCGACAGCTGAGCGTGAATTCTATTATAGGTTCGATTAGTATTTTCTAACTAACGAAGTATTTTCTAACTGAACAGACAGCTGTGCTGCGGGGGAGTTTGTTGCGCCACTTCTTCCCAGCGAAAGCACTAGGAAGTGGTGAAGGGCGGGCGTTTTGGGGGACTGTCTTTTGTAATTTTGACGTTCGAAAAGTGCTGATTCTCAGCCTAATTTGAATAAATGACTTTTGATTTTGATTCTCGGGTCCGTGTCTCGGAAAGCACGTTAAGCCGTTGATCCCGGCTGTCATTCGTGGATCTTTGACAGTCGTTATGGGTCGTCAGTAGCCCGAAAGTCTGACAACCAGTCTTACCAAGGGGTATCGTATTACCCAGTAATTGGGTTCTGGAGGTCAGATAGGCAGTCGCTCCATGTACACTACTGGTATTCAGCTGCATCCGGTTAGACTGGAAGCCGACCCAAACATAGTTGGGACAAGGCTAGGCAGATGATGATTATTTCGATTCTCGGGTCGGGCACAGTGTTATTGGGTTATTTATTCCATGGGGAATTTCTTAGAAACAGTCCGGAGTTTGGAAGTTGGCGGTGTGATACCCCCGTGCCTCGGAAAGCTCGTTAAGCCGTTGGTCTTACGCCAGGGGGCCTAAAGAGGCCACTTTGGCAGAATCATAATAGGATAACAATATGAATCATATTAAAAATCGTAAAATGGTCACAAACTGACAATTCATAATATGATCTGAGGGGCAATTCTCGTAATTTTAAGAATGTTCACAGTCTGATCTCAGTCTCAATCTGTCAAAAATATGTCTAATTTCCCTACATTTTGACAAGTTTTTGACATTTGTTTGTCGCCGAGATGAGACTGCGACTAGATTTTGAACGTTTTAAATTACGAGAATTGGCCTTCTGTGTGCAATTCATATCACGCAATTTACCCGTTTGACAGTTTTGTATGGAAATTCGTAAAATAGTCCACCAATGTTTACACCAAATATGACTGATATGAAATGAATTGTAGATGATTAAGATTAAACTACCTATTATGTGTAACCATTTAACGAAAATTAGAGGAACTGCTAATGATCTGCTGGGAATTCAGGAAATGAATAGCTTTTAGAGGTATTGCTTAAAGTGGCCTTTATGCCCTCTGATCTTTACCCGGTCGTATTGGATTGCTGTCTCATCGGACAATGAGAGTGAGGAAGGAGAGAGTGCACCTGCGCACACACTTGTGCACTATAATATCTCGCTCGCCAAAAGCTGGTCTCCGCTGAGATTGGTCGCCATTGCCGAAATTCGATGTGGAGGACTATTATTTATGTTTCGATAGAATTAGAGGCCCGCTTTTACTTGCTGTGTCAATACAAAGGTGAGGCCTGCTGTACTGCCGGACGGCGCGTTGTGTTCTACGCGCGCCTCAAAGAGATGTCAGCAGATGACGGGGCCCGATAGGGCCGAAACATGCCAGGGCGGGCGGCGGGATCGTCCGAAAGGGTTACCGCCGCCCTGGAACAGAAAGGGCTAAGGAAGGAACACGGGTGGGTTTTAGTCAGTAAGAGTCTGACACTACCTTCCGCTCGCTTCCAAAAAAAAAAAAAAAGGCCTGCTGTACGTAACTTCTAATCGTATAGGACATGTTGGTATATAGTCCGGCCGACAAGCGAGAATGCGATCTTGACACCTGTCACTTCCATACAAACGAATACGTGTTTTGTAAATTTGATCTTTATTACCTACTAGAATTGTCGCACTGACAGGTGTCAGGAACGCCTACTACTAATTATGTAATAGGTATTATCGCCAAAATCTACATCTAACCACCGTAAAGACTATTCCTGCTTGCAGCGCATATTATTAGTCGACCTAAAAAGGATCCTCTTTTGTTTTACTTACGGACACAGCTGTGGTCATCATGTGCACAGGATTTTGTTTTCATAATGGTCAGGATATAGGTTTTGTCGATAGTACCTACGTACTACTAATTATGTAGTTACCTGATAAAGCTAATCCGGCACGGAAATTGGCGCTATCAAAATTGTAGCTACATAATTCTTAATGAGCTTGTCAGACTTTCGGGCTGGATAGTCACCCATCCACGGACTAACCGCGGCAAGCGTAGCTTAACCTGATCGATCGACCCGTGCGGCTGTTATTACTTAGCCACAAGCCCCACGCCTAAAGTTTAATGGAGCTTTGTTTTCCAGGTACACGTATGATGCCTCTAAACGCAAGTGTGTGGAGTTTATCTACGGAGGCTGCGAGGGGAATGATAACAAATTTAACACCATAGGAGAGTGCGCAGATGAATGCATATGGAAATCCTCGCGCGAATAGTTATATAGCGGCATCTACAACGGCACATACGAACTACGCGTCAAACTGACGTCAAGCAAAATCCTGCATCGCACAAGCAGAGTTTACCGCACAACTAGCATATAGAGGGTCACATAAAATTAGCTAGTGAAACTCCGTAGACGTGATGGGCATCGATAACTAAATACGACAAAAAAAGAAAACTACAAAATTGATGATTTTTTTTTTTGGGGTCACCGACCGTTGGTTGTGTTGTTACTTGAAGTACCTACGAGTTGAAAAAATCTGTTCTTTTTTGTTTTATTGTAAATGGTATCGTATTGTGATTTATTTTAATGTGTTCGTCCTTGTCAAACTTGCTGTAAGTACCTAGTGAATGATGTAGTCGCTAATTGGAAGCGCACACCTGCCGGTCGATTCTGTGAAAATCTCACCGTGAAAACTCAAGTGATGTGAACTTGATGTGAGTTGTCAGTAGTGTCAATCCCTAGCATTATTTGGAATGACAGCTCACTCCACGCTCACTTCACCTAAGGTTTCACGGTGAGATGGTTACAGAATCTACCGGCAGGTGTGCGCTTCCAATTAGCGACTACATCATTCACTAGATAGGTACAGCAAGTTTGACAAGGACGAACACATTAAAATAAATCACAATCACGCCGTGCTGTATTTGTCCTTGTCTCGTATTGGACATAAATGAAACCCACGGATAGTTTTATGCTTGTATTTTGACACAGAATAGGTCTTTTTTACAATAATTTGTAAAAATTAAGAAAAAAAAGTAAACTCCTAACTATTTACAGCGTCTCATATGAATGACGTCGTTGTTATGAACGTTGCTATGAATGTAGCACTAGGCGTCAACAGTCCTTGTTCATGTTTACATGCATGTAACTGTGTAGCCTCTGTTGGCGATTACACCAAAAGAAATTTACACAAAAAAAAATAGTATAAATAACTAATAACTAAATATAGGTACTGATATTTCAAATGACACTACCACAGCGCACGGTGGTCCAAGCACCCTACAAGCGCGGTCATAAATACCTACCTTACTGTACTAAATGAGATTTTTCTGAATGAATGAATGAATGAAATGCACCGATCCCAGCATGGTTAAACCAGACTCGATTAATTGAATGAACCCCAAGATTCGCACTAGCTCCTGTAGCCTCATGTTCATGGTGCTACAGCGACCATTGCATATCAAGGAGTAGACAGGGGGGCGCGGTCATTGTAAGGAAGACGTGCCCGTAGGAAAGGGTAGGATTTACTAAATGAGATTTTTCTGAAGGGTAAATTACTCGGCTCTTTCTCGTATAGTCTTAACATTTGCGTAGATGTGACGCATGTTTTCCACCAACTTGTTATTTTATTTTATTTTATTACTATTAGGGAAACTTACAGCTGATACATTTTAATATCAAGTACAATGTGTAAACGATGACCAATTACAAGCTTCCACTGACAATTAATGTGAGTAACATTAACAAATACGCGAAAACAGCGACGTAAGAGATACGCACATGAACTATACCACGCTCAAAATGTACAATAAAATAAGAAGAGAAAAAAAAATGGTTATACATCAAAGAAACAATTATTCAAACTTTACTTTACTTCCTTAACACTCTAGTAGTGTTAAGGAAGTAAAGCAAAGTTTTAAAAGCAAAGTTTTAAATAAATCTAAATCAAAATCCTGACACACCATATTAAAAGTACGACAAGCTTTATCACGTACGAGTTCTGTCTGTAGATAGCTCTGACTTGAGGCACATAGAGAAGACGTGGTCTCCGAAAAAATGCACTCGGTACACGAAACCCAATCTTGCCCACCAACTCGGGGACATTATTTTTTGTGTTCTTTTACCTTCGGTTGATGACTAACACAAAAAAAAACTGATTAAATTTATTTATTTTTTGTTTCATCATGTTTTGATATCGTTACTCATCACATCTGCGGAGTTTCGCTGGCTAATTCAATTGGACCCTGTATACAACGTCCCGACATCAATCATCGGGCAGTTGCCTACCAGACACGACACCCGTATGGTTGGAGAATCCTCCCTTTTTTATGGAGGATTTGTGAATTTTCCACCCTGTTGCTCTATACTGATGACCCTGACGTAGCACCCAACAATATTTGGGTAAAGTCAGTAAAAGTAATTGTTTAGCTAATTGACTATTACCAACTTAAAATCACAACTGTGCTGTGACTGACTTTCTCAGACGGTCACAGCATTATGCTGAGCGATGGCCGTTTTGCGTGGATGTGACGCATGGCCATCTTGTTCTTTTTCTTTTATGTGCTTGTGTTTTTCTTTGGATCATGTTTTTCACAAATAAACGTATTTTCTTTATTTATTTTCGTGTCTTTATTTAAATGCGTGGCTGTCATTTAAAAAAAAAAACAAAATGGCGGACGGATAGGCAAAGCCTTTTCGGCCATGGCAGCCAATCACAGCGGAGACTAGCCATCTACGCGGGAGATATTATAGTGCACAAGTGTATGCGCAAACACAGGTGCACTCACTCTTCTCTCACTCTCATAGTCTAAAAAACCCTCGTGCCTCGGAAAGCACGTTAAGCCTTTGGTCCTGCGCAGTGGTGGCCTCGACTTACAAGTTGTATGTCGTAGGTTCGAACCCAGGCAGACGCTTTACTATGTGTGTCCTTTGCTTTTTAATAATAATAATAATAATTTATCTTTATTTCAGACATACGTCCTTACATTTTTACAAACGTTAGTAGGGTTGTTAATAGTACACACAAAAAAAAATGAAACAAAAAAAAAGGTGTCGGTAATTTGTTAGTAAACAAAGCAAGTTACACACTAAATCTATTTCCTATTTCTGTGCAGGTGTACACTTGCCCAGTGCAGTCACGAACACCAATATATCAACACTTGGCGACTTTCAACTGCAATTTTTTCGTGAAATAACGAATGGAACGTTGAAATACGACACATTACATAAACCTATGGGTTCGAAAATGCTATGTTCGTAATCACATAAAATTTCAATTAAAAATAAAGGAGTAAATGGCTTTAGAATAAAGCCGAGTGTATACATACTTTTGCTCGTGACTGTACACAGTAAAAGGACTGTCTATTTTGCACGATAACGCTCTAAGGACAGTGTTGGTGCTACCACGGACACGTACGGACCCTGCTCATCATCGATGCAGTTCTTTTCCTAGCAGAAGAAATCGTCGATGGTAGCATCCGCAAACATTGCGCAAGCACTGCAGTGCCGGGGTTTTCTCAACAATGCCCTCAGTGCGTCATTGTACTGAACACGCAGGGCGTTTTTGTATAGTCAGTCATTTAATTTAGTACCTAGTGTAAATAGTTATTTATTTTTGCTTTGTGTAATTCACATCATCACCATCATCAGCCTATAGCAGTCCACTGCTGGACATAGGCCTCTCCTATTGCACGCCATTCAACTCGATTTCATCTCTCATCCAGCTGCCACCAGCCATCCTGCGAAGATCGTCGCTCCACCTAGCCTGAGGGCGTCCCACCTTACGTTTACCGATTCGCGGTCTCCACTCAAGAACACGTCTACCCCAACTGTCATCGGTTCTACGGATAATATGGCCGGCATATTGCCACTTCAGCTTGCTTATTCTGAACGCTATGTCGACAACTTTGGTTCTCTGCCGGATCACCTCGTTGCGAATTCGATCCCTCAGAGAAACTCCAAGCATAGCCCGTTCCATAGCTCGCTGAGCGACCTTGAATTTATGGACCAGCCGTACCGTGAGTATCCAAGTTTCGGCTTCGTAATTCCAATTCACTACTGCTCTCAAAACGGTGAAGGAAAACACCGTGAGGGCACTGGTATGTCCTAGAACCACATCGGATCGCTAGGCCCACCCCTCTCACAGAGTATAGGCATGTGTCCCAGCAGTGGGAACGTTCTAGGCTGATTATGCCTATGCTGATTCTCAACCTTATTTTGTATATTTTTTATTTTGATTAAAAAAAAAATGTCAAGCGTTCATCATTAATAAGGTATTTCAGATAGCTTAATGAATGATCTTAAGATATAAATATGTCTTATTTTCTGTATGTAAAGGCGCGTCCGCACTGCTACTAGGCCACATTTGTACCGTATCTAAAGGCGCGTCCGCACTGCAACATTTGTACCGCATCATATTTTGGTACAAATTGAGAATTCGACGTGGCGTACCGTTTTATATAAAATCTGTTTCAGATACATGCGCCTTTGTAGGTACTTATTGTAAATTGTCTTCTAGTGTGGACAAGCCTTAATAAAAGAAGACATACTTACGACTTTGTAAAGGCTCGTGAAATTGTGATAGATATTTTTTTTTTTTATAATTTTTTTTTTGCAAATAAATACAAATCATTTTGGTATTTATTAAATGTCCGCCCCAGCTCACTGATCCCGTATGACTAACCACAAATCTAGAACAAGGATTTATTTTTAAATAGCGCCATTTGTTGCCAAAATGAATGAGCCATTGTTTATTTTCCTCAATTATTAATGGTTTATTTTCTTTATCCCCATTCAACAATTAAAGTGTCCATAATTTCCTTAATCCATAACTCACTTTTTTTACTAATTATAATAGGATAAGGCTATTAAATGACAATTATGTCATAAATTAATAATGGTTTGCGCGGTGACCTCAATGTTTCAATATAAAATGGAGTGCTACCTCGTATACTTTACTAAAACTCATAAGGAAGTTTTTTGACACAAAACAAGGTAAAGTGCACCTCGAATCAGACTAAATCATTTTAATGGGGCTGCTGCATGCTTTTGTCATCTTCGATTCCAGAGCGTAGGTACCTAAACGCCCTGCAGGCCTGCAGCCACCCGTTGCCGAGTATACAATATTTCGAAGTATTCAGTATTTAAAAAACTAGCCACAACGATGGTAGGGGAAATGCATGTATTATTTTTTTATTTTTTTGTTAAAAGACATTAAAATCCGAGAAAAGTATTAAAAACCAAATTTTATATTTTGAGAAGATTAAACACCAACAATTTTCTACTGCAGTTGAAACGTCCGTTACTGTCGCTGTCATGATGTGACGTCATTATTCGCGATATTGCGTTGTTTGTAACTCATCATCATCCTGTATCCAGTCCACTGCTGAACATAAGCATCTTCAATCTTCGGCTACTCTCATCCAGTTGCTACCAGAAACCCTGCGAAGATCGTCGCTTCATCAAGCCTAAAGGCGTTTTACCTTACATTTGCCGAGTCACGGTCTCCTCTCAAGAACACTGCCAAACGGGCATCGGTTCTATGGGTAAGATAGCTCGGCTCATTGCCAATACCGCTCGCTTATTCTATCAGAAAAAAAATGGCTGGTGTTCTGTGAGAGAAAGTATGCAAGGAAGTCCACTGTTCTGTGTTAGTTTTTAATTAAATTATTTACAATATTATGTAGGTTACGTTTCTATGTCAGTTAATATTATAATTGGTGTTTAAACATTTTAATTAACTATAAATAAATAAAATCATTAGGTACTCCATTTACTTCTTACTCTGTGTAATATGGTTACAATGTTTCAGTAACCTTGTGACAATTTCATTGAGGTAAGTGCTTAAAACAGTTGGCATTTGTAGAAGTATAGACTTTACTATCAACTAGCCGTCTTTGAAGAACTATAAATTATTTTCAAGTTTTAGAAAAATATTATTTAAAGCTGGTGAAATTCTTATCGAAATTCGTCCTATATGTATAAACGGTTAAAAAAAGACTGCTAAACACTATAATTGAATTTTGTATTTTTTTTTTTTACTTTACATACTAACTAACAATCTGTCAAATTTCTTTAGTAGATTTTCAACTTTATCGCTAAAGTATAAGGTTCAAAGTTGATTGGGAAAATTTGACAGCTTCGGGTAGCTTGACCTGCTGCGTCTGTACGTAGCTTAATAAAGTGAAAACAATGTCAACTTTTTGGTGTTTCTGTGCCTTTTTAACACTCATCAATTTGGCGAATACACAGCAAATAAATGGTATGTATGTAGGTACTACATATAATAATAGTTAACTAAAACACAATTTCGGTTTCATTACGTAGGTAGTAGGTACGGCGTATAAACCGCGCCATAGAAGAAACGTGTCCGTCAACAAGCTTCCATAGTCATCCATACAACACTGACGACCGTTGACCGTGTCTACACACGTATAATAGACCGTAGTTTTTCACGGTAAGAAAAACGCGTGTGTACAAAGCTCAAACGCTAACCCAAATAAGCAAGGGTAAGTAAGGATGAACAAGGCCCCTTTTTGAAATGAATCCGCAAGATTCTAAAACTCTGTAAACTGAGGAGGGGCTCATGGCTGAGGAACAACAGCCGCATTGAGTCTGTAGCTGTGTACATGCGAACAACTCGTCATTCTGACGTCACGCAAATCCTGCATCCTGCTGTCTGCTTAAGAGCCCGTACAAGGATCCACTAGCGCCACTCCTTTAAAAAAATATTATCTCGTGACTGAGAAGGAATTATGAAAATCTGCTCAATCAGCGACCTCGGTAAGTGTGTCTAGAATTTTCTAATACCTTTTATTAAGTTTCATATTGAGGCACGAAGCAACTAAATACGACATATAGGAATGTGGCCGCTTTTCTTTAGATCGAATTTTGTTGCTTCGTGTCTCAATATGAAATTTTATAAAAGGTATTAGAAAATTCTAGACACACTTTACCGAGGTCGCTGATTGAACATATTTTCATAATTCCTTCTCAGTCACGAGATAATATTTTTTTAAAGGAGTGGCGCTAGTGGACCTGTGTGCACCCTCTTAAACTCGGGTCTAACTGGATGCAGCTGAATACCAGTATTTTACATGAAACGACCGCCTATTATGGTATCGTATTACTGGGTAATTCGATACCGTAATTGCATAATACACTATCAATCACAATCTGAATCATTTTAAAGGACATAGCTTCATATGTTCGAAAAAATTATCTGCTCAACAACGTAAATAACGCAATGGATGTTGTTGAACTGTCAAAATGACAACCGTTCCTACTGTTAGTTTGTTATGCTATTACTCCGCAGGTCCTAATGTCCTTAAGGATGATTTCCTCTAAACGGCTCGCAACGCTTCGGATCAGAAAGGATTTTACAATCTTTAAGCGATATTAAAACGTGTACACAGTATTTAAAGTCTATATTACGAAGACACGCACAGCAGCTTGACCGCTGACACGCGATAGTAGCTGAAAGTATGCTGCGACGCGCGATCGGCTCCGTTCGCCTGTCGTCGTATCCGATCGAATCCTGTCGTCATTTGAATACACCACGGTAGGAATAAAACAATATGACTAGGATACGTTCGCAAGCGACGGTACGGAGCCGATCGTATGCGTGGACATCCTGCCGGACGCGATCGGCTGTCGCCGCATCCGTTCGTATCTTTTCCGATCCGATACGATGCGAGCCGTTTGGTGGAAATCATCCTTCACATTCCGCCACCATTCATTACGCTATTCAATCTTGAGTCTTATTTCAGGTGCTACCTGTCAATTACCTATCGATCCAGGCAACTGTGGCGTGTTGTCTCTTCTATCTACTCCTACTCTTAGGTAAGGTTAAGTATCTGTAACATATGGTTTACCCTCACTAAAACGACCCTGGTGGTCACCATCTGTACATGAAGGGGCACCGTTACTCAAAAGACCAATCCGGAGCCCCCTCTGTGCAACGCCTCATTTTGTTTACCCTAGAACCACTTTAACAATACGACCAAACCTGAAATCGTGAAATCACGTCGATCTAAGAACACGCATTTAAGAACAGCAGTTTTTTAGCAACTTCATGTTTGGTCTCGTTGTAGTAGGAAAACACAGAAGTTGGCGACATATTTTTCGCTCAGTCCAACCACTCATTTTTTTTTTGTCTTGTTAGGTTTAAAGATATTTATTTCTCATAAGAACTTCTCAGTTATTATATACTATCCCATTGCTGGGCAAAGGCTACCCCCAAACCCTTCCAGGAACTCTCTTCCCGCGCCACCTCAAACCAGCTCTTGCGGTACACGTCCAGATCATCTCGCCATCTCTTTCTGGGCCTGCCTCAGGGGCGCCGTCCGTCTTCAGGCGCCATTGTGTGGAGATTTTTGCCCAGCGGTCATCGTGCATACCACTCAAATATGTCCTTTTTGCTCATGTTCAGGTACGGCTACGATAGAGCTAGCGCCCGATGTATCCAGTTCACGTACTCCGGCTGCGGCGGCAACACGAACAGATTCACCAGCTACAACCAATGTCTGACTACTTGCTTCTCATCTCAACAGGTGTCTCTTAACGACTTAGTTAATTTAGTTGGATATGTATTAACTGGTCAGACCAATATAAATCGTTTAGTTGGGTGATATTTTGTTTTTATTTACTAATCCCAGCGGGGTGATACAACACACCAACAGTAGCAACGGCTTTATTTTTGACAGTTCAACAACATTCATTGCGTTATTCACCTTGTTGAGCGGACATTCTGAATCAATGCGTTAGGAATATCCTTCATAATGATTCAGATTGTGATTGATACTGTGTTACGCAATCATGAATCATGGTACGCACGGCTACACATCAAGCTATACATAACCAGTATAAGCTGACTTCTGATTGGACTTATGATTGTACGAAAAACCTATACAATGCGAGGTCAGCTAAAACTGGAAATGTATAGCTTGATGTGTAGCCGTGTGTACAGGTAGCACGGGCGCGTTTTTCCCGCAGCGATTTTTTTCGCGCATTGGATTTTTCGCGCGTTGTAGTTTGTGATCGGCATTAACCCTAAAAACCCCAAAAAAAGAGAAGAAACCAAAAACTCAAAGACATGCTGACCCGCACTGGGCCCGCGTGGTGGATTATACGGCCCACTTGCTTCCACAGAGAGGAGGCCTGTGTCCCAGTGGGAACGTTATTGGCTGATGATGGGCGACCGGATGTCACGTGGTTGTTTCCGGGCGGATATGAATGAACTAACGCGTGTTCCAGTAATCGTGGTAACCAAACATAAGTAGTAAAGCTGAACAATGGAAATGTAAACAATGTATACAGGGGGCGTGTAATGTGTTTTGAACGTGAAACTATTTTCACGTGACCACATCTCACTGCCTCGTTCGTTTAGTGGTCCTTGCGACCGGTGATGCTGAGCATGACGTCCTGGTTTCGATTCCGGGTCGGGTTAAAATGTTATCGGGTTGTCTTTTAGATTTCGTCACGCTCAACACCTATTTTATTCTCGCTATGGCAATGATGCAAATCTCGTCAACTCTGCCAATGATGAAAAAACCTAAATGCTCTAGTTGGTTCACGAATAAGCATCATTAAGACGACACAGTCGAGTATGTTTACGTTTTTGACAGATAAGCAAATCGGATGACGTTTTATACAGCAAATTTTTCAGATGTCGTTTTTGACAGCAACAGATTTGACATTTACTTGAAACATTTTCAATATAAGGCCTATCCACATAATATATATCAGGGCCGTGTCCGGGACGTGACTGGGCCGTGGTACATACAAGGCAGACAGTGAAGCTCCGTCGCCATCCCGGACACGGACGTGTGTGATTTGTTCATATAAAATGTAGACACCGATATTTTTTAGAGCCCCTGACGGAGCATGTTCCGTCCACGTCCCAGACACGGCCCTGATATGTGTGGATACCTTTATGATTTTAGAAACATTTTACCAGCCTGCTGTATATTGAAAGGAAATTGAGCACGCCATAACAAATGAAAACAAATGAAACGGTGACCACCATGACTAAACACGTGCGATTCGTAGCTCGGAACCTAATTTAAATGGATTACTTAAAAATAATAGTTTAATAAATAATTGTCATAACTAATTGAACACGTAACCAGTTACTAAATCAATTGATTATTTGGTTAAGAGAATACAGTGTTTTTTTCCTTGTTTGTGTAGTTATGAAAACAAACTTCAGACAATAATGATTAATTTTAGCAATTACTATTGCTTATGAATGAATGAATGAATGGCACCGATCCCAGCATGGTTTGACCAGACTCGATTAATCGAATGAACCCCAAGATTCACACTAGCTCCTGTAGCCTCATGTTCATGGTGCTACAGCGACCATTGCATATCAAGAAGTAGACCGGGGGGCGCAGTTTTTGTAAGGAGGACGTGCCCGTAGGAAAGGGTAGGATTTAAGAGCCTACCGGATATGCATCCTAGAGTAAGCATTGGATTAGTGGAGAGATGGGTGCTATTTGTCTATGGATGGGCATCTTTTAAAGACTACGCGGCCAGGTGCTTCAGGTCGAGCTTCACCCGTGAATCTTTTGGCGAGGTTCTGCTGCTTTCTCGGTTCTTTTGTATGTCCTTGCTCTGCTGTGTTAAATTGTGTTAGATGTTTCTGTTTTCAATGTCGTCGTCGGAGTTCTCGCTACTATCCGTTTCCGGTTTTTTGTATATTTCACTAGCAGCAGTCTTGATCTTGTTTTTGTCTTCAGCCGTATCCACCCAAAAGTCGATTCCCTTGTCGAAGTACTTCATGTCCTGTTTTAGGTTGTCGTTCCACGTGTAGATAGGTCGACCGACCTTCTTGCTCTTGGCCTTGTACTCCATTGCTGCATGCAGAAGATGTGGTACGCGGCGCCTGTAAACATGTGCGAGGTAGCACATCCTGTGGTTCTTGATGCGTTTGGTTACTGTTTTTCCGTCTAAGATTTCATGCATTTTCTTTTGTCTCGGTTTGTTCCTGGAGTGGTTTATCAAATCTCTCATGATAACTCGCTCATATTTTCTGAGTCTTGACCTGTTAGCTTTAGTAAGTGTCGATACTTTCAAACCATGTATCATGCACGGAACGATCACCATTCGATACATAAGTCTGGCTAATTTCCAGTCCATATTTGAGTTTTTTATGAATGGTAGTAACGATTTGGCGTTTCTTATGGCCTGTTTGCAACGTTTTTTAATAGTGCATTTTCTGCTTAATTTAGATGTTATAAGTGTACCTAGGTATTTAATCTCATCACATGTCGGTATGCTTATTCCATTAAGGGTCACGTAGGTCGTTTTCTGTGTAGCTATGGGGTCCCTAATTAGTATTTTTGTTTTTGTTTCGTTTACTTGGAGGCCTACACTATCTAGTAGGGGTTTAATATGGTATAGGATACCTTCTAACCCATCTAAGTCATCTGTAATGAAGATAAGGTCGTCCGCAAATGATAGTACCAGGGGTAGTGAGATTTCACGATCCTGGTCAAGTTTTATTAGTTGAGTTTCCTCCTCGAGGGTTCTGAGGACTTCATCAATGACCAGTGTAAACAGTCGAGGGGACAGAGGGCAACCTTGTTTGACTCCCTTTCCTTTAATAATCCAACTGCTTTGTTGGCCACACCATTTGATGCATGTTCGTTCATTCAAGCATACCTTGATTATCCTGTTAGTTAGCGGTTTGTTGGTACGTTGTAATAGGATATCTCTTAGTGCGTTGAGGTCTACGTTGTCAAAGGCTTTTTCTATGTCAAGGGCGAGTACATAAATTCTTTTACCTGCCCGCCATTCCTCGTCTAGGACCCTTTTGAGTGTGAAGATGTGGTCGTCTGTTGATCTATTGTTTAAAAAGGCAGCTTGGTAGTTGCCCAATTCCGTTATTACATTATCTAGTTTTTTTAGGACGTATGAGGCATAGATTCTGTAACCCGTATTGCAAACCGATATGCGTCGATAGTCATTCGCGTCTTTAGGGTTGTTTTTTTTTGGGATTGGCATCTGCACGGTCTCCAGCCATGTATCAGGTGCTTCGTTCTGCGTCCAGGCTTTATTCATGTGTTTGGTGACGGCTTCCTGTAGTATTAGGGGCATCGCTTTGTAGAGCTCGATTACTACTTGGTCAGTCCCGGGAGCTGTCCCATTCCGCATTTTCTTGATGATTTCCATTACGTCATCTGTAGTGGGTCCATCGCCTTGTACTTCGGTTATTGGCTTTTTTATATTAACTGTTGATATAATACGGCCCGCGGATTTTTTTAGAATTTGCTCCCATTTGGTCATCGGTACATGAGTGGATCTTTTTCGACGTTTTTTTTGCAGTTTGTTTCTCCTGTAAAAAAAGTATAGCATCTGCATGCGTTTTGCAGGGTGGTTTTTCCCCAGTCCGCTGAGGCAGGCCCTGCATGCTTTTTGTTCTTCTTGATACTTAACCTTTTGAAGTGTTGACCGACATTCTTTTACGCGGTTATGCCTATTTGGATTATCTGGTTGCCTGCTTTGTAAGAATTTAGCCTTTTGTAGGTTAGCAAGAGCTAGTCGATGATCTCTGGAGAGAACTGGCTGAAGAGTTAGAGTTTCCTGGGCAGCCGCTTTTAATACCTCCGTTATGGTATTCCAGGGTATTTCGATGTTTGCGTCCGTTGAGATGATTCCTATATTTTTTAGCTTTTTCGTTATGCAATCATGGTATTTTGTTTTGGTGAATTTGCTATTGAGGGCGGCATAATAGCATTGTTTATAGTTGAAATCCTTGGCAACTATTATTGCCTCCTTCATGGGTATATTCTGTTGCCTTTGTGCATTATTGTCTTTTGTGTTTTCTTTTTTGTTTGAAATTCGGTTTGTCCTTAGCAGACCCCAGATTATTTTATGATCGGATATGCTCCTAGCGGCCCATTCACCTTTAATAAATTCGAAGAGATTTTCTGTAGCGTGTGACGTTATAATGTGATCCAATTGGGACTTTTGAGTGCCCTTTGACCATGTTAGCCTGCATGATGATCTCGCTTTTGTCGTTTCTATTTGCAGTTTTTCCCTGTTGGCAATATCCATTAACAGTTCCCCGTTGCAGTTGGAGAAGTCATGGAGTAGATTTTGTTGAATCAGCCCTACATGTTGGTATTTTTGTGTATCATGGCGACCAATATGTGCGTTAAAATCGCCAAGGATTATTAACGTACATCTCCTTGGTTTTTGTCTGATCAAGTTTAATAAGCCTGTGAAGGATCTGTTTGCTATGGATGGACGACTGTTGATGTGGGAGTTGATTATATACAGAGGAGCAGGCTTGTCATTTCCCCTGTCGACTTTAAGAGTAGCTGACATTGCGTCTGTATCCTTTTTCCTGTTAACTAATTCAATTTGGGCTTCTTTTCTGATTAGAATTGCCAGTCCCCGGTGTGTCTTACCTGTGGTTCCATAGAGGTGCCATTGGTAGTGTGTGGAGTTGTATGTTCCTGAGTTCATGCCTGTTTCTTGTATGCAGGCTATATGAATGCCTCTAAGTGAAAGTTCGGCATCTATTCTATCTTTTTTTGCCGGTTTTGAGGCCCCACGGACGTTCCAGGTAGCAATACGCAAGTCTGGGCAAGTGTATTTTATTGCGGTAGACGGCTGGTTTCTTAGTATTGTGAACCCATTGACATCTGCGACTACGTCTGATAACGGTGTATATATTGATACTTGTTGTTCATATTGTGCTGATGACCTAGTCAATTGGGTGTTGTTAGTTTGAGACTGGGTTTTCGAGGGTTGTCCGTTATTTAAAGGCTTAGTATGTTGTGATATTTTGACATTGGTTGCTTCTTGTATTAGATCATTGTAATGTTCGCCGTCGGTCATGACCCAACTATCATAGTGCTGGTTCTTGTATAGGACGTGTATGTTGCCGGGTACTGGTTCACCTGTAGGTGAATACACCAGTGTGTTTCTTGTATCCGTGTGCACATGCACATTAACTAGATAGAACTCAGACGCGGCGATTAGGATATCCTCTCCGCCCCAGAACGAATTGTTGAACTGCATGGTTATGTAATTTGTTATCCTTTGCTTCTGGGAGAGACCGCTGTTAGGAAGGAACTCTTGTATATTATTTAGAAGTGCTAGGAGAATTCTGTCGTCATATCGGTGCTCCATAACATATGAAGCTAAATCGTGACGGAGAGACATGTGGTCGAAAGTTAACCCCATTATATTATTTATTTGATGGGCTAGAGCCCTAAACAAACAGTTCCCATCTTTTTCCATGCGGACAATTTTGGCCATTGTTTTTGACGTTTTAGTAGAACTTTACGCCACACGTGCGGCTTTGTGCTTAGAAAACAATAGAGAAAGCGTACTGTCTGAAATTTATGAGCTTCGTTATTGATCTTAGGAACCTTTTTTTTTATTGTTTTGCTGCGGGTGTCATATAACGCGCGTGGGCACGCAAACTTGATTTACAAGTTAGGAGATTGTTAACTTATTTAAGACAATTTTGGTTGTTTAGCACAGAAAGCAAATAAGACTGGCGTGAAGTAGGAAATCTAGAGTACCGTATCGTACCGTATATTAGGCTAGAATAATAAAGCGTGTAATTTTGTCTTTTCTCTCCTCTATATAAAATGAAAACTTTTTCCTAAAACTCAGCTATGGCTCAAAATGATGTTGAATTCACGCGTGGCTTCAAAACTGAAAATTAACAAATAAAAACACAATCGAATCGGCTTCCGATGGAGATCCCTGAAATAAACGGAAAGATCTCACCAGATTGACGGGGGTCCTCAGGCTCGCTCGACGTCACCAGGATGCTCGGCCGGAAAGCCTAAGTTTCCGGCTGAAGATCAGGAACCACTGCCACTTAACCACCGTTTAAGGGTGTTTTAATTTGCACCCACAAAACAACACACGAAATACCGTTCCGATTTTAAATGCGACACTCAAACTCAACGTTAACCGTTACATCTGCTGAGCACATGGCATCAACTGAGACTAGAGACAAAGCACGTCCGTCCGCTTCGGTGGTCAGAAACCGAATCCTTAGCAATTACTATTGCTTAGTTATATTATTAATTGTTAGAATAACCACATGCCAAACAAATGACTCCAACACTACCGATATAGAGATTGACGTCTCCGATGGTAAGTAGAATTTATCATCTACTAACTGTTGCCCGCCATAGACAAATATCACACATCTCTCCACTAGTCCAATGCTTACTCTAGGATGCATATCCGGTAGGCTCCTCCATTTTTTTTTAATAACCGACGAAAAATTTCGACGCAATGGGGCACCAGTGTTTTACATGGAGCGACTGCCTATCTGACTGATTCTCAGACTTTCGGGCTATTTAATAATAATAATAATAATAATATCCCTGGACATTTCACACAGCACCATTTGTCCCAAGCTAAGCAACCTAATGCTTGTGTTATGGTAACAAGATGGCTGATAAACTACTTATATACAATTTTTTTTTGTAAATACATACATATTATAGATAGAAAAACACCCAGACTTGGAACAAATATATGTAGGACATACAAATATTTGTTCCGTGCGGGAATCGAACCCGCGACACGCAGCGCAGCAGTCAATCGCTTAACCACTACGCCAACCGTGTCGTCATATTTGACATCATTGACGTGATATAAGTAAGTTAGTAAGTAATAACGTTTTTTTAGATTCCGCTGGATCAGCTGATGATGTTTCTGGATCACATTTAAAATTCGATCCAGACGTCTGTGAGCTACCTATCGACGAAGGGGACTGCAGGAACGAAAGCCTGGGCACAGATGAAGACAGTGACAGTGACAACGTAATCAACGAACTCTACCAACTCAACGAACTTATCGACCTCAACGAACTCAATGAAAGTAACGAACACGACAACCTCAGCAGAAGTAACGAAAGTAACTCATTCTAGTAAGTTAAAAAACTATCACATAACATAACATCACGTCAGTAGGAATTAGGTAGGTACCTGTAAAATTGGCAAATAAAAAACTTTTTTACAAAAAAAAAAAACAACCGACTTCCAAGGAATAGAACAGAATACTCTTTATTCCATTCTATTCTATGCCAGCAGATCAAGCTACCCGAAACTGTCAAATTTTCCCAATCAACCTTGAACCTTAATGCTTTAATGATAAAGTTGAAAGTCTATTAAACAAAATTTGACAGATTGTAGTAGCTTGATGTGCTGGCGTCTGTACACCATCATAATAACAGCAGTGCGATTCTGTAACCATCTCACCGTGAAAACTTAGGTGAAGTGAGCATGGAGTGAGCTGTCATTCCAACTAATACTAGGGATTGACACTATTGACAGCTCACTCTAAGCTCACTTCACCTAACTTTTCACGGTGAGATTTTTACTGAATGATGAACTTTTTGAATCGATCGGCTGGTCAAAAAAAATTTTTCATTTTACGAAGGGTGAGACAATGGGCGGTCTTATCGCTAAGAGCGATCTTTTAAAGAAAACCTTTGGATGGATTAAAAAGGAGAAAGAGAAGACACTACAAAGTGAAAAAAAACATTAATTTCGGAAGTCGGTATCGGTGGGTTCGCATTTTCGTTGTTTGAGACCGACTTCCGAAATTAAAATACCTAATATTTTTCACTTTTAAGTTGTCGTTACCCCACACAAATTACATAACACTACTTGCTATGTAAATATCAGTGCCAGAAAGTTATTATAACATCTATATATATAAAATTCAAAGTCCTGACTGACTGACTGACTGACTGACTGAGACATCAACGCACAGCCTAAACCGCTGGTCCTAGAGACATGAAATTTGGAGAGTGTATTCTTCGTGAAGAGTAGGTATCCACTAAGAAAGGGTTTTTCGAAATTCCACCCCTAAGAGGGTGAAATGGGGGGATTTTGTTTGTATGAAAAATCTTATTCCTTGAGTTAATAAACTTGAAACTTGGCACGAATACTTATCTAAGTAAATTATGAAGTTAGGCATTTTTTGTTTTTATAAACTACCCCCTAAAAGGGGATTGGGGGGTTTCAAAGTTTGTATGGAAGAATTTCAGCGCGCGGTCCGATTTAATCGAAACTCAGTATTTATGCCTAAAATTAAAAGAAAAGAATGATGTGTATCAGGGTTTTTCGAAAATCTACCCCTGACGGCCTGAAAAGGGGTAGTCAATTTTATAGGGGAGGATTTTACAGCGTGGCTTGATTAACTCGAAAATTGGTATAAGTAATCTTTGAGTCAAGTTATGAACACATCCCAAATGATTTTTCAAAATTCCACCCCTGTGGGGGTGAAAAGCGGGGATACAGTTTATATGAAAAATCTTATTTGTTAAGTTAATAATCTTGAAAATTGGCATGAATACTCGCCTAAGTAAGCAATAAAGTTTATCAGTATTAGTTTTTCAAAACTACCCCTCAAAGGGGATATAGGGGTGTTAAAGTTTGTGTGGAAGAATATGAAGGCGCGGTCCGATTAACTCGAAACTCAGTATTGATACTTTCGACAGAAAATAATTAATAATAAGTATGTAAAGTTGTCGAAAATTGACCCCTGACCGGGCAAAAAGGGGTAATTCGGTTTTTAGGGGAGGATTTGAACTTGAAACTGTATGTTACATTTTCACGCCTAAACCACTGAACTTCTGATTTGGCAAAGAGATAGATGGCATCCTGGGGAAGCACATACTTTTTATCCTGGTAGCACGTTCCCGTGGGATAACTTCCGACATCCACGCGGGCGAAGCCGCGGGCAGAAGCTAGTAATCAATATAAACTAAGTGGAAAAAAATACGTATTATTGAAGCTAACTCAAAAACTATCAAAGTAAAGTTTATAAAATTTATATGAGGTCACCCCAGAGATATACACTATACATTAAAAAAATAATTTTAGAAATCGATCGACAATTGCCGGAGATATCGCGTAAAATAAAAGACAAAAAAAAACAATCGAATTGAGACCTCCGCCTTTTTTTGAAGTCGGTTAAAAACTATATAATATGTTTATTCATTTACTTAACGTAATTAATTTACCAAATTTTAAATTTAAAAAAAAAATTAAGCAATTAACCAATGTTACCTTTTTCAATTTTATCATTTTTAATTAACATTTCATACATTATTATTTCATTTTAATTTAATACACCTGGTCTACCTCTTACCGACCTCATCTATGTAGTTTTTAAAATATGATTGACGTGAAAAAGTGTTATACAGACGCCAGCACATCAAGCTACTACAATATGTCAAATTTCTTTACTAGATTTTCAACTTTATCATTAACGGATTAAGGTTCAAGGTTGATTGGGAAAATTTGACAGTTTCGGGTAGCTTGACCTGCTGGCGTCCGTACAAACCCTGGGGCTGATTTTTCCACCGCCAGATAACTTTTATTCGAGGAATAAAATTTACGTTTGACAGTTTTTGTATGAAACAAATGTCAAAAATTCAAAATTATTCCTCGAATAAAGTTAACAGATGATTGAAAAAAATCAGCCCTTACAGAAATAAAATCGTTTATCATTTACTTATTTCAGTTTTGGCTACAACAAGAATACGAAAAAATGCGAACAATTTAACTACGACGGCTGTGGAGGCAATGCAAATAGATTTGACACTGTTAACGACTGCAGGAAGACCTGCTACACACCACTAAAGAATTTCCTAGCTAGAGTCACCGATCTCTTAGTGTCCAGAGTCACTTATGGCACTTCGGAATTTTCCGCCACGTGATTTGTGTCATCGTCTGCCTAGCCTGCGGTTTCTAGTCCAACGGGATGCAGCTGAATACCAGTATTTTACATGGAGCGACTGCCTATCTGACCTCCACAATCCAGTCACTGGGTAACACGAGTAAGACTGGCTGTCAGACTTTCGGGTTTCCGACTATCCATCTAAAAGATTTACGGTTGGCAGCCGGAAAATCAAAATTAGGCTGAGAATCTATTAAAATCTATCTATTCGAACGTCAAAATTACATAAGACAATCCCCCAAAACGCCTGCCCTTCACCACTTCCTAGTGCTTTCGCTGGGAAGAAAGAGCGCAACCAACTCCCCAGCAGCAAAGCTGTCTGTTCAGTTAGAAAATACTTGATTCTGTCTGAATCCAGTCAAATCGGTCTTAAAATTGTTTGCGAACATGTTTACCGATTACAAAACTTAGAATAGTCCTCGAGTGGGCCAGCCATGTTTATCTAAGGACCAATAGCGGTTGTACCAGACGAGGCATCGAATGAAGACCATGTATCGACAAGCGTTAAGCTACGGTTTCCTGAAACAGCGGTGGCCGCCACATAACGGCCGCAGTGACTGGCTGTCATGAACATGATGGCACGTGTTTGATTTTACGGTGTCAAAAACGCTCCCAATAAAAACTCACCATCTTTCTTTCATAAATACCGTCTCAGTGACGTCATTTGCCGGTAAATTGCAGTGTGGCGACATCTACATCGCCAATGCAAACTACGCATCATGCTGACGTCGACGCAAAAAATCCTGCATCGCTCAAGCAGAGTTTACCGCGTAACAGGCGTTGTATACAACGTCCCGACATCAATCGTCGGATATTGTGCACACCAGACACAACACCCGGATGAATGAATTTTGCACCCTGTTCCTGATACCTCTATACCAGATGCTACATGGCTGCCACCGCACTTTTAGAAAATCGTAGCTTTAGAGTACTACGTGAGACGCGCACCCCCCTCGGGCGGTGAGTAATGGGTAGCTCACCGTCCGATCAGGACCAGGCCCGTGCCCGACGGCGCGTTGTGTTCCACGCGCGCCTCAAAGAGATGTCAGCAGAGGACGGGGCCCGATAGGGCCGAAGCCTGCCAGGGCGGCGGGATCTTCCGAAAGGTTAACCGCTGCCCAGGAACAGAAAGGGCTAAGGAAGGAACACGGGTGGGTTTTAGTCAGTAAAAGTCTGACACTCCCTTCCGCTCCACCCAGAGCGGGAGGCGTCATTTGATGATTTCCCATCCACAAAAAAAAAAAAAAAAAGACTAAAAAAAGACAAGCTAAACGGATCGATTTAAAAGGCAGTTGGGCAATGTAGATTGATTTAATTTTTATACTAATTCAATTAAATCCTGAGCATAATCAGCCTATAATGTTCCCACTGCTGGGACACACGCCTCCTCTCTGTGAATGAGAGTGGGCTGTATTGCGCCATCCGGACCTGTGCGGGTTGGTAGATAACACATGTCTTGGAATTTTTGGTTCTAGGACATGCCGGTTTCCTCACAATATTTTCCTTCATTATATTCTAAGGCCGCGTCCTAATGACCAAAAGCTATTTTCGGGTGAGTACCTAAGGCATATGAACGCATCGATTGCGTTTTCGCGCTACAATCGCTTTCGGTTAGGACGTGCGGTTAGGTACTTATAATTATTCTAGCCACGTTAAAATAATTTAGAGACAATAAATTATTGAGAATGTAATTTATTTACCTAAGATTGTTTTTAATAAAAATAAAGTAAGTTTGATATTTTTTCATGTCGTTTCATTACAATATTGTTATTCTTCTTTGACTAGGGGCTGATTTTTCTAACGCCAGATAATTTTATCCGAGGAATAATTTTGAATTTTTGACAGTTCATCAATACAAAAACTGTCAGACGTCAATTTTATTACACGAATAAAAAAAAATTCTGGCGTTGGAAGGAGTTCCATAAATTCTTAGTCTTTAACCGAATTTGTACTGAAAATAGAGTTTCTTGATTTTCCTGGGTCCCAGTACATGGCTGGCGGAAACTGTGGTGAAAAACAAAAAGATTTTAAAGTAAGCATATATTATGTTCACACAACACTTTGATTAATGTGCATTTGGATTGAGTGATCTTTTTTTATTTCGTGACAAAATGTGATTTTACATGTGGTCAAAAATAGTCCAAACTCATATATAAATAGTCCAAGCCCAAAGTAAAAAAATTGTCACTCTCAAGGGTCTTCAGTTATTACCCAAAGTGTGGATCACTCAATTCAAACATTTTGCAAACACGGCTATGAACCAAATCTCAACAAAAACGTACTCTACTACCTAAAGGAGATGGCTAAATTTTAATAATAATATCCCTGGACATTTCACACAGCACCATTTGTCCCAAGCTAAGCAACCTAATGCTTGTGTTATGGTAACAAGATGGCTGATAAACTACTTATATACAATTTTTCTTTTTTTGTAAATACATACATATTATAGATAGAAAAACACCCAGACTCGGAACAAATACATGTAGGTCATACAAATATTTGTTCCGTGCGGGAATCGAACCCGCGACATGCAGCGCAACCTGCCAGCCTATTTACAAAAACTGCAAATAAATGACATTGCTATGAACTTTTCCGTAGGCGTTTAGATGTATCTGCGATAATATTGATAATTGTATTTGTAAGTATTTGAAAATAAGGATTAATATTAACTGAAAATAAATGGACTCGAGAGGCGGGTTCTGGGCGCTGAATGGGGCAAGGCGCGCAAGAATAACACTCGGGCGGCAGGCTTTTTCTGACTTGAATTACATTGGTCAATACAACCTACACGAATGTATACCTAAACCTTCCGGAAGAACCAATCTACCTACTGGTGACAGCCCCATTAAAGCCTGTTTGTTGATACATCCGTACAGACAGACTGAGAGACAAACGCGCCAGGAGGACTTAGTTTAATTAGTATGTGTTGATTGTTAAATCCTGCCTAAACTAGAAAACGAATACTGTGAGTACCAACCAAGGACATAAAAGATATTGAAATAAAACAACAAAAATGTGATTAATTTATTTATTCTGTGAATCTTATAAGAACTATCTAAAAAAGTTAGTTTAGGTTATCTGTCTGTCTGATCAAATCATTCTGATTGGATGTTAGCCCAATAACACAACCAGGGAGAGAGAGGTCAGGAACAGTAGTCCTGACGATTTGTAGACCGAGAAACTGAATATCTGAAGAGGAAGATGATCCATGCTACCGGATGGGCATTTAAATATAAAAGAACACACTGTGTTTAAAACACATTTTATTTACATAATAGAAAGCTGGATGTGACGTTGGTAAATTCTGCAAAATTGAATCGTTTCTTTCCACTGCATGGCGTTGTATACTTCTCACAGAACAGCCTCAAGTTATGCACACTATTGTATCACCAAATAAATGTACATCACTAGTTGCTTCTGAATTCAGCAGTTCATAACAAGGATGACAAATGTTGGCATCCCTTGGAACCTAGAACAAACTTAATTACCTTATTACCCACATGAATTATTTATAATACCTACACATTTGATTATTATGACATCTAAAGTAACCAGTCTGTTGTAGTCGTGACGTGTTGAGACGAGATGAGTCTTTCTGATTCATTGCCATTGAGTTCAATAAGTATTTTGAAAACACGGTAAACAACTTGAAGTCACATTTGTTCGATGTTTTTTCATTTATTGGTTCTAGAATGATTCTAGCTGTAGATGACTTACCTCAATTGTTAACCATCGTGCTAAGATAGTGAGTAGAAAAGCAGGCAATGAAGAGGCGATATAAGGCTGCCGCAGCCTTTGCGTGGTTACACCGCAGTTTATGCATGGCATGATGAATTGATTGCAAGTCAAGTCCGTGTCGAGTAGCAAGAGGTCAGTAGGTAGGCGAGCACACACAATAAGCAAGCGAGGGTCAATGAAAATCCAAAATGAAAAAGCACAACGAACAAGCAAACGGCAGAGTGTACCGACGATGTCTAACATCCGACGTTTGTTTTTTTCATAGGATTGTACAGACGCCAGCAGGTCAAGCTACCCGAAACTGTCAAATTTTCCCAATCAACCTTGAACCTTAATACTTTAGCGATAAAGTTGAAAATCTATTAAATAAATTTGACAGATTGTAGTAGCTTGATGTGCTGGCGTCTGTACGTCAAGTGTAACAGAATCAGTAAAATAATCGATTGGGTTGAAAGATAAAAGTTTAATTAGTTTTTGTCGACCTTCGGTTAATATTTTTCGACACAAAATTTTCACATTCTGAAGCTTTCAGTTATTTTTATTTGATTTTGATACGAAAAGAGTGGAATTGAATAGAGTCGTTTGCCACTTAGAAACAACCCCATTTCCCTGTGAAAACACAATAAGAAGCAACTAAACAGGACACCGAATTGAATTCCATCGATTCCCGCCAATAACTCTGATTGCCACTTAGTTTCAGAAAATAAATCGTTTTGATACCTGTTATCAAAAATCGATATAAGTATAGTTTGATTTGACATTCTAGAAAAGCGACATGACCCGTCCCTAGTTTGCAGTACTGTATTATTATTCCCCTTGAACTTGTCATGTCAATCAAAAAAGCAACTAAGATACTTTTTTTTATGTTTAACAGTTCACGAAAGTTCTAGGAAATTATTAAACGCTTCATAATTCATTAATGAATATTTAAATATTACGAGTTAATGTGAGGTTACTAGTCATGCTTGGGGCAGTCAAAAAAAAATTTGTTAATAAATAATATATTTTTAATAAACAATATTTTTTTAAACTAACAAGGCATTTAAAGGTAATTCCAGGTATCTATGACAATATCATTGGATCACTCAGTACAGACACCATTTTGTCTGAGAGATCGTTGTAATAAGGTTTAGGTTGACTTTTTCTATACATCTATTTTTTATCCTAAAATGTAGGTACCGTCAAACGGGGTGAATAGGGATGCAGGGGTGAATCGGGACGAAACTTTAAAATGGATTTGTACTTTAAAATAATATAGTTTGTTGCTAACAAGGACACTTAATCTTTAATTAAATAACCCTAATGAGTTTACTGCTTTTTAATTAAAGATTAAGTGTCCTTGTTAGCAACAAACTATATTATTTTAAAGTACAAATCCATTTTAAAGTTTCGTCCCGATTCACCCCTGCATCCCTATTCACCCCGTTTTACCTGTTCCGAATATATTTGTACCATAAATAACCGCTCACAGTTATTTTTCGTCTGATTTTGCATCCCTGTCAAAATTACAGTGATCTTTATTGTCGTGGCAGTAAGATTGCTATTAATTAAAAATAAATAAATATTATTATTATATTTTTATTATTTTATTTTTTATTATTATTATTATTATTTGTTATTATTTATTATTATAAATAAATTATTGGATTGGCTGTTGCCATTGCCAAGTCTTTCAAAATCATAATGATCTTTATTTTCGTCTTTAATGACTGTCGAGATCAACAGATCTACTTAATCTGTGAAAATCTCACTTTGAAAATAGATAATTTAATATATATTTGGTTTTATTAATAAAATTTTGTTGTTTTTTTTTTTTAACTATAATTTTAAATTGACTATTATTTATTTCCTGATTAATATAAAACTTCAATATTTTTGTCTGTAATTAAATTATAGTGAAATAGATAAGTATGCAGGGAAGTCGGATATAGTTGAAGTTTAGTAAGAAACCGATGGATATTTTCGATTGAAATTTAGTTTAATAAATGAACTGTTTGTTTTACTGTTTCTATTAATTAAATAAAATTTTATCCGAAAACATCAATCCGTTTCTTACTATACTTCAACTACATCCGACGACCCTGCATACTTATCTCTTCTGTTGACTGTACCTAATAAAGAGTATTCTATTCCATTCTATAACGCCAATTAAATATTACAAACTATTTTGTACGCCGAATATGGCAAAACATGTTGAAACAGCAATATTAAACTCGTTTCCATCCTTAAGTGCATATCTATGTATAATGTTACACAGATTTATACAAATAAAAGCATATATCTATAGGAATCGCCTCTAGAAAGAAGCCTTTTATGGCAAACCGGGAGACTTCGTGTCCACAAAAAAAAAACACGAACAACTTATTTTTTCAAATAAAAAAAAAACTTACCCATGTTAGTAACTAAAATATAAAACAACACTGTTAATAACAGTAACATAATCATGGTCTTCATAGGTATTTGTATCAAGAAACACGTTTGTTCAGCGGAAGTCAATATGAATGAATGGTTGACACATTCGCCCTAAAGCAATTGTAATAAGAATACAAGGAAAATCCAACTCAAACTCAAACTCAAATCATTTATTTCAATTAATAATAATAATAATTTATCTTTATTTCAGACATACGTCCATACATTTTTACAAAGAAGACATTAGTAAGGTTAATAGTACACACAAAAAAATTAAACAAAATAAAAAGGTGTTAGTAATTTATTAGTAAACAAAACACGTTACACACTAAATCTATTTTTTATTTCTGTGCAGGTGTACACTTGCCCAGTACACAGTAAAAGGACTGTCAATCTTGCACGCTAACGTTCTGAGGACAGTGTTGGTGCTACCACGGACCCTGCTCATCATCGATGCAGTTCTTTTCTGCTTTTCTTTTAATTAAACCATTTGCAGGCACTTTTGAATTGTCAGAATTAAATAGTCGGTCAGTTAGTCAGAAAGTTGAAGCTAGACGCCCATTCCAAAAACGTAGATCTCTATGGAGAAGAACGGGCAAGAAACTCCACGGACACTCTTTTAAATCAAGATATTATTACAAAATCCTGGGTACATTATTCTTATTGCTTCTATATGTGAGAAAAATGTAAAAAAAGAAACAATTTAAAATATAACATTAAAAATAAGCCCTGGCAGTTAAGAGATGACCAGTCTCAACCGACGGCGCCCGTTCACGAACATGACGCGTGGATCAGCACCACCCAGCTCAACAATTTTGTAGCGAATGATCCAACACACGCGCCACCATCAGTGAGCATGACATTCTCAACTGCCATGCTCTTTCAAGTCAACATCAAAATATCATAAAAAACGGATCCATGGGATCCGTTTTTTATGATATTTTATGATATTTTGATTTTTTTTTTTTAGCTTTGAGTCAAGCGTGATCCCCAAGAAAACCGTATTTTCGACGAATTCAAGTATCTCCCTATTCAATACAACGTGACATAAACTACTTCTAATATTCGGTAAAGCGAATCTAATGCATTTAGTTTTTTTCTCATTTAATACTAAATTATTTACAGTAAACCAATTATGGACCATACGCATAGCGTTATTTACGTCATCAAGCTCTTCTGCACGTCTGCCTACTTTAAAAATCAGTGATGTGTCATCAGCAAATAACACTATTTGTGGTCGGGTTTTTAGTAAATGAGGTTAATTCTTTTATATGTACTAACAATAGGAACGGCCCCAATATTGAGCCCTGCGGTAAACCCATTTTGACTTTTAACCCCAATGAATTCACACCGTTTATTTGTACTCGCTGAAATCTATCATTTAAATATGATTTTATTAAGTTAAGAGCTAGTTTACCCAGTCCGTAATGCTCAAGTTTCAAGAGCAGTGTTTCGTAATTAACGCAGTCAAATGCCTTGGATAGGTCACAAAAGATGCCTATTGCATCTTGTGCCTCTTCCCATGCGTTAAAGATGTGTTTTAATAAAGTGACACCGGCGTCTGTTGTACAACGCCCTTTGGTGAAACCATACGGTTGATCGTGTAGGATGTTTTTACGATTAAAATGATTGAGCATTTGATCCAACATTACTTTTTCAAACACCTTGCAAAACCGATACGGGTCTATAATTATTTGTGTCTTTGCTGTCCCCAGATTTCAAAAGTGGAATAACTTTACTGAACTTCATTAAATCCGGGAATACCCCTTGATCTACACACAAATTAAATATTAAAGCTAAGTAGGGTGAAATTGTCTCAATAATGGAATGACAAACTTTAGTAGACATGGCCCACAGATCTTCGGTAATTTTGATCTTAAGTTGCTTAAATGCCTTTATAATGACTATAGGGTTAATATGTTTAAATTTAAATTCCATAGTACAGGCTGAGACATTCGCTCTTAGTAATTCTATAGCTAGTGCGGGCAAGTTTCTGTAGTTTTAATTGGGATATTGGTAAAGAAAGTTGTAAATTCCTGAGCAACATGCGATGTTATCGCTAATTAGACAGCGGGAAGTGTTCAGAGTGTAATCAGTATTACGTGTTTTGTTCCTGTTCGTTTCATTGTTAATAATCCCCCAACCTGTCTTTATTTTATTGTCTGCTGATTTAACCTTGTTACTAATTAATGAAGCTTTAGCTGCTTTGCAGATATTTTCAAAAGTTTTAGAATAAGTAGCAACATACTTATTAAAAGTATCCGTGTTAATATACGGCTTAAGGCCATTCAGTTCAAATAATCTTTCCCTACTTTTTCTGATTCCTTTAGTTGCCCAGTCACTGAATAAAAACTTAGGGCAAATAGTTTTAGAGTTCTGCTAAAAATAGTTATTGAACTCTGTTTGTACTAATGAAAATAATTCTTCATACAAAATATTTCCATTAGTCATACTTAGGCCCTGCGCACTTAACTTGCTATTTAAAGTTATATTAAACTTATTCAAATTACCTGATGTTATTGGTCTAGTTTGAATCTGCACTTTTTGTATCGGTGTGTTAAACTTAAAATAAACGGTTTGACCGCTGTTATCAGAAGGGAGATAATTTACAATGGCCTTCTCTAGATATTCGCAGCAACAGAAAACATTATATATACATGTAGCAGTAGCCGTAGTTATTCGTGTTGGTTCCAAAAACACATTTGACAGATTGAATGATTTAAAAAGGCTTAATAATATATTGCTATTTGAATTAATTTCCAAAATATTAATATTAAAGTCACCACAAATAATTACTGATTTATTACTAGTTCTTTGCAAGTTTTGCCAAGACATCTTCCATTACTGACTCAAAAATAGAGTAGTTTTGATAGTTTGGAGGTCACGCACACACACACACACATACGCACACTATAAAATGCTTATCTAGCTCAACACAGGACAGTTCGATGCTATGTTCCACCTATAGTTCCACTATGTCTTTACGAGTCTTATATTTTATAGAATTTTTAATTAAAATTAATGAACCTCCACGCAGCATGGATTTTCGGTTAAAGCAACTGCCCACACTATAGTTCACATAATTAATCAGCATTCAGGCGTTATAGCAACCTCCAATGTGATAACGGAGTTCTCTACTTTGTGACAGTACTTTAGACCAACGATGCGCGTCATAAGTTAGCGTTATAAAATGACATGACTAACGAATTAAAAATATAGTGAACTTATAACTGGGTAGCTATCAACAACTGAGAGAAATAATCGCCTTCCACTCTAGTACTGTAACTTACTCTTAACTTAAATAAACTTAACTATACTTAGTGCATCTCATGAGTGGAACGTGTTTCTCTATACTAACTGAACTCACCAACCTTCACGACAAGTCAGTGTACGGAGTTAACTACTAGGTACAGACGCCAGCAGGTCAAGCTACCCGAAACTGTCAAATTTTCCCAATCAACCTTGAACCTTAATGCTTTAGTGATAAAGTTGAAAATCTATTAAAGAAATTTGACAGATTGTAGTAGCTTGATGTGCTGGCGTCTGTACAACCCGTACAGTAGTAGCGATCCACCCCTGCTTCACACGGTTTTTAAGACTTGGCAAATCATTGAGATTTTTTTTATTAAAATTTAAGTTTAATAGATACTAAATTAAAGGACTTAATTAACCTACTATTCAAAAAAATACAAAAACAAAGGACACTTATGCGTCGAAGTATTGATCCGCATCGCTGTCATCCGGAAACGTGCCCCAAAGACTGGGAGCACTGCCACGATGAATGGCAATGCTAAATCTTTGGCCAAAGAACGGCCCAGTTCCTAGTTTAATATGAATGTTATATACACATAAAAAAACCTTTGATAACCGATGTTACATTTCTACGCTAGTGGGTCCAGAACATGTACTGAATTCATGGATACAGTTTACGCACTCGTCATGTTCGTGAACGGGCGCCGTCAGTATATAGGGACTGGTCATCTCTTAGCTGCCACGGCTTATTGTAATTTTTTATTTCTGAATTGTTTTTATGTTTTCTATAACGGACGCTTTTAACGTGCACGTCTTTTCTACATCGTTCTCACATGGTTAATTTCAACACGAATGATGTAATCAAATATTTTGTAAGAATTTTATGATTTAAAAGAGTGTCAATGGAGTTTCTTGCCCGTTCTTCTCCATAGGTACAGACGCCAGCACATCAAGCTACTACAATCTGTCAAAATTCTTTAATAGATTTTCAACTTTATTTCTTAAAACATTAAGGTTCAAGCTTGATTGGGAAAAATTGACAGTTTCGGGTAGCTTGACCTGCTGGCGTCTGTACCTACGCTTTGGAATGGGCAACTAGCTTCATCTTTCTGACTGACCGACCCTTAGACAATTCAAAAGTGCTTGTAATTGGTTTAGTTGAATTAAATGATTTCAGTTTGAGTTTGCACTGGTTAAAAAATCCCGTAATTATGAACGCCATTATTATTAAGATCGCGTAATCGCGTATTTGCGCGACAATCGCTTTCGGTTAGGACGCAGGGTACGAGCAATAGTCAAATAAAGTTTATCTGAAGAGTTTACTATGACAGTTTGAATTTTTTTTTTTACAAAAGCTGTCAATCCGCAATATCCTACTATCCTACTAATTTTTTTACAACTTTTAAACGTCAAAGTTTGTATGGATGGATGGATGTTTGTTACTCTTTCACGCAAAAACTACTGAACGGATTTGGATGAAATTTGGCACACTGATGGCTTATAACCAGAATTAACATATTATAGGATACTTTTCATCCTAATACTCCCCTGGGATCGAAATTTATGAGGGTGAAACCGCGGGGCGCAGCTAGTTTATGTTTATTCCTCAGAGAAAAAGTTATTTCACTATTGAAAAATCAGTCCTTAGGCATTTTTGATTAGTTTGCCCACTTTAAAATAATTTGAGAAAATAAATTATTGATACTTAGTGTATTTGTTTCTATTGCTAAGAAGGATGTCAATATTTTATTATTATTATTATTATCAAGGTTAAATGTGATTGGGCGGGTCACATCAGCCGCATACACGATGGCCGCTGGCCAAAAGTCTCCAACAATGGGAGAATGCACCCTAATAGGTATCCATTACTTCATATGTTCGAAAATATTGTCTACTGAACAACGTAAACAACGCAATGTATATTGTTGGACTGTCAAAATGAAACCCATTGCTACTGAATACTGATAGTGTGTTACGCAATTAGCCCGCTGGATGACGGGTTTGAGAGGTGGCGCGGGAAAGGAGTGGCTGGAAGGACTTTGGGGAGGCTTTTGCCCAGCAGTGGAACCATGAAGACTAAATAAAAAATTGGTTGTCTGTAAAGTTGGTTTACGGACGAGTCATAACAAAACATTGATGAAATGATTGCAAACGCGCAAGCGTACAATGAGCGTAACGGGACCATGAGCGTAACGGGACCGGGAGCGTAACGGGACAATGAGCAAACGGGACAATTTCGAGCAAGCAGCCGGCGTTCATCGATTTATTAGACGTTGTTACGTCAAAAATAAAAATATTTACAAAATTATCAGTGTTTAATAAAAAATTAGGTAAGTTCGACATTATTATTTGTAGTTTAATTGAAACTGTTAGTCTTCTTTATCAAAAGTGATAATAAATTCATAGTTTCGTAAAGGTCATGTTCTGGAAATAGAGTTCCTTCATTTTCCTGGCTGTCATGAAACGGCGGGCGGAAACTGTTGAGAAAAAAGAAAGTTTTTGTAGTATTTGTTCATACAGCGAATTGATTATATTACAGACGCCAGCTTAACAAGCTACTACAATTTGTCAAATTTATTTAACAGATTTTCATTAAGATTCAAGGTTGATTGGGAAAATTTTACAGTTTCGGATAGCTTGGCCTGCTTGCGTATGTACGACTGTGTGATTTTAACAGAATAGATCGGCTGAGCTCAGTCGAGCTCAGCCGATCTATTCTGTTCAATCTCACCGTGAAAATTTAGCTATATGCTATTCTATAATGTTTCTCTATGGCAATCATGAATGTAGAATCCTGTTGATTCCGTACCTATTTAATTTAAATATTTATCACTTCACTGGCTCTCTAAACTGTCACTACCACACCAAGCGCTATTGTGGAGACCCTACTTTACTTTGTCTGTTTCCCGCCATTTCTCTTGACTGACAGATGACATTAGTGACAGCAGCTGGGGTAGCTGCTTTCACTAATGTCATCTTGCAATAAATAATAATATTGCTTTCAATAAAGCAATGAATGTTGCTGTATTGTCAAAATTGGCATTGCAATTAGTGTGCTACGCAATTACCCCGTAGAGATAGTCAAACTGCCTAGCTTTATCCCAACTATGTTAGGGTCAGCTTCCAGTCTTACCAGATGCACCTGTATACTATTATTTTACATGGAGCGACTGCTTATCTGACCTCTGGGTAACGAGATGCCCCTTGGTAAGACTGGTTGTCAGACTTTTGGGCTTCTGATACTATCGTGCAATGAGCAGAAAAAAAATAGCCCTTAAGGCTAACACATTTTGGATGTGACCGTACATCGAGAAATCGTGAGATCAATCAAAACCGGGTTAGACCGATCGGATGAGCATAGCTATTCACAACCACTCGATACGCTTCCGTAATGTTATCGTAGAAGTCCTCTTAACGCTGTTCACAAGTCCAAAACCCGAAAATTTTGTCAGTTTAAGGGATTTTTCCATCGTCATAAAATTAACGTTTGACGGTTTTTGTATGAAGTAACTGTCAAAATTTCAAAATTATTCCTCGAATAAAGATATCAGATGATTGAAAAATCAACCGCTATCCTTCCGACAGCTTTTTGCTGTCGGGGGCAAGGCAAGGAAACTCGGGTTATCGAAATGTGTCATTTTTGATAGTACCGTAGTAGTGTTGTGTACAAGCATAGGTAACGCGCCGCCGCGCCGGCCGCCGCCGCCGCAACGTGGCCGAGCAAGAGCGAGACATCGTCGGTTCGCGATCGCCCGCACGTACCCGCGCACCTCACCCCGGATACTTGTGACAGTTGCATGTTTAAATAAACGACAGTGCGTGCCCGTATAGTAAAAAAATAATTTAAAAAACCCCCGACACCAAATAATAATAAAAATAGTATGAATGTAAAAAGCCTGAAACAATTTTTAAAAAACCACAGAGGGGCAATTCTCGTAATTTTAAGAACGTTCACAGTCTAATCTGTCTCAATCTGTCAAAAATACATGTAATTTCCCTACCTTTTGACAAGTTTTTGACATTTGTTTGTCGCCGAGATGAGACTGCGATTAGATTTTGAATGTTTTAAATTACGAGAATTGGCCTTCAGGTATAAACGTGAAACCCTTTAAAAAGAAAAAAATAACCTTGAAATTATGTATATATTATTATTATTTTGTGTCGAGTGTTTTTAATTTTTTTTATTTCATGCTTTTTGTAGGGACTCCTTATTATTTCATTTCTTTTATTTTCTCTTTCATTTGATACCCATATTGATGGAGTTGTGAAAAAAAATGTAATTCGCCATTTTTTGGAGGCGGCCATCTTGGACCGATTTTCATTAAACATAGCTAAGATCACTCCCGACAAATTCACCTTTCAAACAAAAAAAAACCAAAATCAAAATCGGTTCATCCGTTCGGGAGCTACGAATGCTACGATGCCACAGAAAGACATACACACACACACCCCCACACACACACACCCCGACACGTCAAACTTATAACACCCCGTCGTTTTTGCGTCGGGGGTTAAAAAGTACTCTGTGGCGTTTACAGGCAGCGAGAGTTTTATTTGTCCCGTGTACCGTATCTAACATATACGCTTGTTGCTTACTATACACTTGACGTATAGTTGTGAAAAGCTAAGTATTCAAATACGTCTCATATGATCCGATCAGTCTAACCCACAAAAATCTTAATAATAAAGAGAAACCTTACACAAACAAGAAAACAAAAAGAAAAAATCCAAATTAAAACAATAACTTACCAATATTAGTAGGTAACTAAAATATAAAAGAACACTGTTAGTAACAGTAACTTAATCAAGGTCTTCATATTTGTATCAACAAACACATTTGTTCAGCGGATGTCAACATGAATGAATGCTTGACACATTCGTTATAAATAGCAATTATAATAAGAATACTGCATTCTGCCGATTAGAGGAAAATCTAACGTCGTATTTTGTTTTATTTTCGTATCATTTATTTTCCTGATTCTTCTGCTGGGAATTCAGGAAATGAATAGCTTTTAGAAGTATTGCCTAGAGTGGCCTTTTTAGGCCCCCTTATGGATAATATTTTATGAATTTTTGCTTAGACACGTTGCGTTGGGAGTTGGGAGACCCCTGTAGTTTGGGGCCCTGCTGTAATTGATACGGCTGATACGGCGGTAGCCCTTACATGATCAGTTTTATACCTCTGGTTTTTACATTAAAGTCCACAATAATAATGACATTTTTTGTTATCAATATATATTTTGCATCACGCCTGTAGAAGCAAGTTTAGTTAAAATGAATGCTATTTTGTATCTCCAGCAATAAAGCAAGACTGTTGGCACCTCTTTGGACTTTAGATGCATTACAAGAAAACCAAGTTTCCGAACGAACAAGATAGCGATTTGCTGCTAGCAACACTGTTCACGTTCTGTCAGGTAGACCGTGTAGACATTAGTTTTCAAAACGTCAATCAATTCTTCATTTTAGTTTGGGAAAAGCGTGTTTTTCCTAAATTAATTCGAATTCATTCGTATTACATCTCCACTACCACTTCTAAATGTAAGTATTTTTCATGTCATGGCCTTTTAAAGCGTTAGTCCGTAAATAAAAATGTGAAATGTAGATTTTTGTAGTTCTGCCTATTATGGCGTTGAGGTTATTACAAATAGAAAAATGTGTGCCAACGACGCGTTAAATTAGAAAACGAAAGAATTGTTTCTTTTCCTTTCACAAAATAATAAAAGTTAGCTTGAAAAGACCAATTTTTTTCTTTGATCTTTTGTAAACTAGGTACGTCTTGTATACGAGCGTTTGGAACATTTCATTGCACAATGTTTTTCCTCCACAAACTCATAGAATTACAGTAATGTAGATTTTACCATTTCTAGTAACATGATCAAATCAAATTATGTATTAGGATTACATAGAAAAGAGGTATTTTGTGAAAAAAATATATAACAAAATGTTTTCTATAAATAATTAGTGAACATACATGGGGGTTTTTCGGAAAGCCCTTGGTGAGTGGCTACCTTTACTAGGTCCATTACTCTTGCAAAATAAGAGTCATAAATGATTATGCAAATAAGGATGCCCAATGAATGCCAGTTGTTTGTCGCTAATTACCTACTGCGAAAAAGCAGATAAATTGTTGATTAGTTAATTCGCCAAGTAGTGGTAATACACACACCACAGTTACGCATAACGCTAGCACTGCTCCGTAAGGGGCATAAGTCAGAGCAAGAGGTCCGATTAAAAGGATTTCTATATCTAACTTTGTGTTTGTAATGCCCCGAGTATAATAATTAGTTTTGGTCCACTGCAAACAGGCCATCCTGTATATTTTGTACAGCAATTGTAATAATTGTTGTAAAACCCGCTCAATATGATCATGCATACAATTTCCGATTTAGACCCCAGATTCAGTATTTTGCAATAACAAACTTGACTTTGTGACCACTGAAAACTAGAAGTAATAAAAATTGTTATATTGTCAACTGCACATCAGTAGTAACACCTGAAGGCAAATTCCTGTATTCAAAAACTTTTAAAATGAAGTCCCATTTTTTTTACAGATGATTGTGATTGTGTGATGTGACAGATGTGAGTGATTAAAATGTGACCGTTTTAGAAAAATTCGTAAAAAAATAAATGAATACACTTTATTATGTACTGTACACCATAAAAATTTGAGATATGAATGTAGAAATTTTACAACAGGTGACACAATGGTGCTGTGTAGGAGTTTCGAATACCGGTATTAATACCGCATAGAAAATTTTCAATACCGGGATCCTGGTATTATACTCAATTTTTTTTTAAGTTATAAGTTTCGCTACAAAGCAATAAAGTACATTTTTTTAATATAAAATCACTTTTATTGTATACTATTGTATAGGCCAGTCACAATAGTTTAAAACCAAGTTTGCAGCTTTGAAAAACCTGTGCTAAATTTGTGGTGCTCGAAAAACTTAACTTCTAAAAGCTGTACCTACGGAAAAGTCACCTGATACATTTTTAAAGTATACAAAACTGCGCAAAAACTAGGCATGGGTTGTGGGAGCATTCCGCCGTTTCCCTACCTTTCTTGTCTCCTCAGAAATCTCAGGATAGTACTTCTATTGTTCTATGTACCTCTTGCCTTGACCGAGAGGCAAAAACAAAGACTACCATTTTTTTAATACCATTCCTTACCTGCGCAGGTAGTAATAAAATGTAACTAACTGTCTAACTAAATAAACCACGAAATAGTTAAAATACGCAGGTCATAAAACATACCCAAATTTTAAAAAATATTGGAAATTAATGTGCAATAGAACAAAATTGTGTCACTGTAGTTTTTGCTGAAAATTCAATGGAAGCTCTAGTTCTGCCCACTACTCCAATAAAATAAAAGTTGTTTCAATGAAAAAAAATGTTACCATGACTGTAGTCTGTTTACTGTTAAAATATTATGCATATGACATAATGGTCACGAAACTATAAGCACTCATTCAGAGCGATGGATTACAAGCATTGTCCTTCGTTTAAAGCTGGGTGCTATATGAAATTGATTTTCACTTCACAGTTCTATTTAATACTTGAAGACTTCTTGTGAAAATTAAACATGTCTATTATCAATCAAATCGTTCTATCACAGACTATTCGTGGTCATAGGCTTGACTCAACCTGTCCGAGAATGCTCAGTTCACTGCTTTCTGTATCTTGTAACACACCACACACAATTCTGGCTCAAGTGAATTTAATTAAACATGACCTGCTGTCCGTGACATCAAACTCAAAGCATTTATTTCAAATAAACCAATTACAGGCACTTTTGAAATGTCAAGGGGTCCAGTCAGTCAGAAAGATGAAGCTAGTTGCCTATTCCAAAGCTTAGTAGGAACCTATGGAGAAGCATGAGCAAGAAAATCCACGGACACTCGTTTAGTGCCATTGTCTGCGAATCAGGATGAAAAGTAGCTTAAGAACTTCTCCAGCTCCCAGGCTACCTATTTGTCAAATTTCATAGCAATCTGTTCAGCCATTTTGCGTGATTGAGTAACAAATATACAAATTTTTACATTTATTAGTTTAGCTGTCAACCTGCTCTCAATCCTGACACCGGACTGGTACTGAGAAATGATTTCTTCTGGGGGTTGACTACTAACAATCTTGTTGAGTCTTTGTAAATTGAATAAAGCAAGTTCTATACTATTCTAATTAGCTATGTAGCAGGAGTTAAACTTGCTGTTGCTAAAAAACGGAAAATAATAAAGCTTCCGAAAAACAAATTAACTTCCAGCAATCTGTGGTTGACTGTAATACTAACTGTGTTAAAATGAATTACCGAAAAGTTAATACAAAATTAACCGACAAAAATGTTGTATTTAACAAACAAACATGAAGCTTATTCAGATTATAATTCTACGAAAAATATTCTATAGGTACTTCCAAATAATAACTAAATTTCCAAAAAAAATACTAAACTTCCAAAAAAAATACTAAGATTCCGAAAAGTTACAGTTTAGTGAAATACTAGAGCTATCGTGAAAAGTTATGATTTTTATTTAAATTTAGAGCTTTTGAAGAAAATGTTACTTCTTCTCTATTTTAACCCTAATTTTTAAAGTATCATACAAATTCCAGAGCAATTTTTGTAAAAAAAAATAAGTACTACACTGTCATTGTCAATGCCCATTCATTTATAATATGCCTAATATATACCGATTTCAAAATGGTACCACAATAACAGATCCTATTGTTTAACAGAAAGATATCCAATTTTAATTGAAGAAAAGAAGATTTGCATTCAAATACATTTTAAAATTTAGTAGCGTTAATACTATTACAAAACGTCCCTCCTATAAAACGGATAAAATGTAACTTTTTACTTTTGAAATGTGATTTAGAGTGAGGGGCCGTCTCCACGAGCGAGAGAATTGCGGCGATAATGTACCACGTGCTTATATGCTCACGTGCTCCTGCTCTTCGTGTTTTTGTCCAAGGGTTTTCCGTTAGACAAAAACAAAAAATAAAGGTTTTAAGAACACAAACATGTCTCAGGTAAAAAAAAAACCGACCCTTTTTTTTACCTGAGACATGTTTGCTAACGAAAAATCCATTGAAGCTCTCGCCAATCGAGTAACGCACATTGAAGTCTGCAGAAATCTCGTAATTATTTAGTAGGATCTCGTCACTCGTGCGTCTTATGTCTTTTATTTTTATTCTGCCTGCCTCCGTCAGAAAGTGAGTACCTACGCAGAAACTATAGAACACCACTTGCTACGTCCTTACATACTCCTTTTGCCACATTTATGTTCATGTATATGTCCATACACATACGCCGGTTACCAGCACTACGCACCTGACCTTTCTGAAGAACATCGCTAATAAGGTCACAGTCGAATTAAGAATACCTAACCTTTAAAACCATACCTACCATATTAGTATATTTAAATATACTAACATGTGAGTCACAGTTTTGAAACCGTGTATTGTTAATTGGTCAATATTAGCCGTGACATCCATTGTAGGTCATGTGAGAAAAACTTCTTTATGTCATCCTTTTTTTATAATATTAAGTACCTAGCTAAATGTCTACTATCTACATACTGGGGAATTTTAGGCCAATAACATTTTGAAGCCTCCGGTAGAAAATCTTCAGTTCAATATTGATCTTCACTGAAAGAAAATTAATTGTATATCTATTTTTAAACCCTTGGTTGATGTGGGGTGTCATAATAAAATGTACCCTATTATCAATTTATGTTTACTTAAAATGAAACCAGATTTTTAATATTAAGTATTTTATTTGTGATATTTACAGATGTCAGGCCGTGAAGGTGGTAAGAAGAAGCCTCTAAAGGCGCCCAAGAAAGACTCCAAGGACCTAGACGAGGATGACTTAGCTCATAAGCAGAAGCTAAAGGAACAACAGAAGGCGTTACAGGTTTGTACTTTTTTTTTAACAAAACATAGTTTTGTTTAAGCTACTAAACAGACCAGTAACACATACCAGCCATCATTTTTGAATGTGATCATTGATTTATAATTTCTCTATGATAGCTGTGAAATTCCAATTAAAAAAAAAACATGTCAGCTGTATTATCTATGATCTATCGAGAATGTAATCCCTCATTATACCTTTGCCAAATAATTTCGTGTAACAGAGTATTCTTTTATTTTTTAGGAGGCGAAAGCAAAGGCCTCACAAAAAGGTCCTTTGGCAACTGGAGGCATCAAGAAATCGGGAAAAAAGTGACACAATAACTTTATAATATTTAATTGTAGGCTATAAATTCTAATGTAAGAATTATCAAAAGATCTTTGTTGTTTTTATTTAATGAATACAGCTGGTTCTTTACTACCATCATGTAATTATCGTTACTGGACATCGTCATACTGCCATAATATGGCACATATAAACGTTTCTAACATACATACCAAACTGTAACATGCATTTTTATAAATAAAAAGCATTTGATAACTAGGTTTTAAGTTTTATTTATTAGGCTGTTTGAATTTTGACCTTTGCCTGCATGCTCATTTCCCGCTTTTTCGAAATTGACATTTCACTGGTTTTCTGTAAAGTTGTTTGGTGTTGGCACCTATTTATTTTTGAGAGAGTTACATATTTTTTAATAAAGACTGGATACTTTTTTGGACAAAGTGAGTATCTATATAATTAATATAATGTTATGCAGGGATGTGTGTATCCAGATCCAGAATAGCAATCACGATTGAATACTTACCTAATTTCTGAATCAATGTGTCGATAGCATTGTACTGCAATATTATTATTAGAACAGTGATATGTTCGTACTCAGTTCAGTAAGGACCTACCTATCCTACGCAGCCTAAAATATGGCACATGGACAGAAAAAGTTGGTCTTTGTTATTGCTCACTTTGTAAGCAGTGTCGAAGGCTGCCGTTGGCAACGTCGACGCCACAGAGTACATTATAATATACTGAGGTCGACGCCGCTCGTGTATTCGAGTACAGTCACGAGCAAAAGTATGTATACACTCAGCTTTATTCAAAAGCGATTTACTCCTTTATTTTTTAATGAAATGTTATGTTGTTACGAACATAGCATTTTCGAATCCATAGGTTTATGTAATGTGTCTTATTTCAACGTTGCATTCGTTATTTCACGAAAAAATCGCAATTGAAAGTTACGAAGTGTTGACATATTGGTGCTCGTGACTGCACGTACCTACTCAAACTCGATTACACAAGTGGCTTGCTGTCGACAGTTCACAGCAGCCGTCGAAGGTGCGTGTGAACGTGTCGACGGCTGCATTGTCTCTGCCGTCGGCAACGTGCCGCTCGTGTGCCTATATGAGCATTTAGGTGCCGCGGTTTCAGCTACCTACTGTTGAGTCTCTGTCTAAGACCCAATGTGCCATATTAACGCCCACTAGTTACTTTACATTGTATAGGTACGATACATATTTAGGTACAATTTTGGTGAAACCTGAATTTGTCGTCTGAAAGATTTACAATTTGGTTAAGTAATACCTGTATTACTACCTACTTACCCGATCATCCTTGACTGACTGCCTGTTTCCATTGACGTGCTATTGACTAAGCACCTACCTACTACTAACTAGGTACTAGAAGTCTTAGGTAGGCCTGTAGGTATGCCCTGAGAATAGTATAACAGGCGGGTCCACAACTCCAGCTCGTATTTTGCGTACGGCAGGTATGCCCTTAACTATAGGAGTACCTATGGTTAAGGGTATGGTTGGTATGGTGGATGTTAATCGCCAAAATCTATATCTGACCACCGTAAGGGCTATTCCTGCTTGCAGCGCATATCGACCGAAAAGACTGACCGACCTAAAAGAGATCCTCTTTTGCTTTACTTACGGAAGCAGCTGTGGTCATCATGTGCACGGGATATTGTCTTCAGAATGGTCAGATATAGGTTTTGGCACTGACAGTGACTGGCTGACTGACTGACAGTGTATGTAAACGCCTGAGTCAACATTCATATGCTTTACGTAATCTGGCAAAGGAGGTAAATAAAAAGCTTTTAGTTATGGCATATAATGCATATGTTACGTCTGCATTACGATACGGAATCATATATTGGGGTAACTCCACCAACATAGAAACAGTATTTAGAGCGCAAAAGAGGTGTGTTAGGGCGATATGCGGTATTCAAAGCACGGAAAGCTGCAAACCGTTCTTTGTGAATTTCCGTATTTTAACAGTACCCTGCTTATACATATGTGAGGTGGCTGTATTTGTCAAAACAAACCTCCACCTATTTGAAAACCTGCACAGTTTACGACATAGAAATAAAATAAGCAGCAGGCAACACAAAAAAGCTGTACCTATTCCAAAAAAACCTCTTAGGAATGGCACCACATATCTATAATAAATTACCTAATGCTTTGTTATGTATTACAGATCAATCTATTTAAGAAGCAACTCAATAATCTAATGATAAGTAAGACATACTACACAATTAGTGAATACCTGTCAGATAAAAATTTATGTGTATAATAATAATACATAATATAATATAAATATGGTGAATATGTACTTGGGTCCGATTTATTTTATTAAAATTATTTTATTTGTAATGTTAATTATGTGTTGACTGTTCTAGACATTACTTAATTATTATGACATTATATACTCCGAATTTACTTACTTTTTAATTGTAATTTATGAAATAACTTAATTATTTTATTTGTATTTATGACATTGTATACTGAACTTATTGAATTGAATTTATGACATTGCTTATGGTATTATTTTGAATTTATGAAAGTGTATAACGTATTATTATGAATTTATGACATAGTATAATTTTATTTTAATGATAATTTTGCATGCCTGAATTGGTGCAACACAGTGGACTGCGCATTAACTTGACATCTTGAAATGTATATAATGTACTGTGTTGAGCAATAAAGAATTTGAATTTGAATTTAGCTATAGTAGGTACCTTTAATCATTTATATTATATTTAAATAAACTCTTGATATTCCAGCTTACAATGAACTTCTTTCGAATTTTTGAATTATTTCTACAATCTAGAAACAATACGCAGGAGAATAATAATATAACGAGAACCAGAGAAACATCTATTGATCATGATCAAAGTCATTCACAAATAAATTCAAATAAACCTGATACTGGATCTAATGTTACGTTAAATAATATTGAAGATAGTACTACAAAAGATTCCTCTGTTGTTATTATTGAAGAATTCGGTGTTACTAAGATTCTTCATAACTTAGAAAATGTTGCTCATTCTGATAATGCTTACAAAGAACATAAAGAAAATGAAATACGTTTAAATGATGATGTACCTGAAGATGAAAGAATTTTTAATACAGCTACTGATGTTAGTTTAGTTGTTAACGTTACAGAGGATGAACCTGTCACAAACCAGAGTAATAATGATGTCACACAAATTCAAGGTACTCACAAAGCTGTAGTTTCAAATGACGCCACTTATAAAACTCAAACCGATGCATTCAACAATGTTATAGATGATGAAACTATTGAAAACCTTAAAAAATTTGAAGAAGTTTTAAATAATATAGACAAAACTGCTTTAGCTGATGATTCTGGAACAGAGTTGATGAATTTAGACGATTCTATTGAAATATTTGATGAACTGAACGCTGTAAATGAAGATTTGGTTTCTATAAACGGTTCTGTTAAAAGTGTTTTTGAGAATAATGAAATTGTAGCTTATTGTAAAGAGAATGAAATAAAAAATCCTAATAAAAATGAAACAAATTCGAATATAAATGAGAATATCGATATTATTTCAATAAATTCGTCAACTGATGACGAGAAAAGTCAAACAGAAGAAATTAAAGACAGAATTTCAATGCATGCTATTTCCGATGAACTAGATTCTGATGATGGCTACAACTCATCAGATTTTGAATTCATATCAGAGACTGAGGCAAACATGGCTGGATTTGTAATTAATTGCGGTCATAAAGATTGCCAGAATCTATCTGAAGCTAGTTCTGAATCATTAGTTTGTTCTTCTGGACAATATTTCGATCATAAAGGCGGAAAAGAAGCGTCTGATCCAGGCGAAGGCCCTAGTAGACCAAGAAATGAATTTGAAGACAGGAGTTACAGAAATAATCATCATATTCCTATAGGGGACAATTATTTGGGATTGTTTCAAGGGATTTACAACCCACAGTTGCCTTTGTCCGAGATATATTTCTTGGAAAATAAGTCAGTTAGAGCTTCGGTGATGAATAGCCATTATGATGGGATTGGGTTCGATAAACAGTTGGCGTTGAGGAGACATCAGCCGGATAGCTCTGAAGATGAATGTGAGTTGTATTTTTTTATTTGTGTTATTTTTTAGGGCGACAAGCGAACTACTGTTGATAAAGTACTTCAAAGGAGCCGTAGCTTCATTCCATCCATCGCGGCAGGCCAAGACGAAGATGGCAGGACGAGCTTGACTCCTACCGTAAGGACTGGCCCGCACTTGCAAAAGACCGAATTGTGTGGAAAGGGGAGAGGGAAGCTGCCCTGCCCTGCATTGGGACAATACAAGCTAGTTAGATTAGATTAGCTTGGCGACATTAATTTAATACACGTAATATACGGTTTCGCGTTTTAGTTTTATGAATATATTTTAATTTAATTGAACATTAATATTTATTTATTATATTGAATATTATATTAATGTAATTAAAACAAATAACGTGCAAAGAGAAGGCAAATTGAAGGAAAGAGAGAGAGCCCTATGTCGGCGAGCGGGCCAGGTGGAAGTTTTCAAGTTACGAATTTTTTTATGTTGTTATAATTTTTATGATTACTGGCAACTAGCCCTACCCGTGTGTTAAATTAATGTCGCCATTGGAGCGCCACGTTGTATATGGTACCTCGACCTGTTAGGACTTGGTACCGCATTCGGGTAAAAATAATGAAAAAACCTTCCTTTTGGCAACATTATTGATCTTGTGCGCGGTTTGCAAAAAAGGTCGGATTCGATTCCCGGCTATGCTAGGTTACATGCTCTGTGGCTATGCTAGCGCCTACTTTCTGTCATGTCACCGGAACGAGTTCAAACTGAGATTTGGTGCGCCAATCAATGATATCAATCGATCGTTCTTTTTATTCTTGCTTTAATATTTTTGTGTGTGTGTTACTGTGTCGGGCTCGTGTCTAAATAATAACAGCCGCACAGGTCGATCGATCAGGTTAAGCTACGCTTGTCGCGGTGTGTCTGTGTGTGGGTGACCATCTTTACATACCGAGACCCTTACGAGGATCGGAAAGCTCGTTAAGCCGTTGGTCCCGGCTGTCATTCATGGATCTTTGACAGTCGCATCGGGTAGTCAGAAGCCCGAGTGTATTACCAAGGGGTATCGTATTTATAGTAGAACCCAGTTGGATTCTGGAGGTCAGATAGGCAGTCGCTCCATGTAAAATACTGGTATTCAGTTGCATCCGGTTAGACTGGAAGCCGACCCCAACATAGCTGGGAAAAGGCTAGGCAGATGATGATGATGTGTAATATTTGTATGTTACTGTGTTAGGACAAAGGCATGCCCCTTATAACTTGGTATATATAACCGTATATATAAAAGTAAACCTTGGTATATATAAAAGAGTAGGTACTACTACTTACACAAATAAAATTTCATTTGTTTTTTTTTTGTTTGATGGAACCAATCTTCTGCGAAATTGTTTCTTGTGAGTTTCCTAAAGATGTGTTATTTTTCAGTCGAAGATGAAGCAAAGGAATCTGCTAAAAAGATCCTCAACATGTATCCTGGAGAGAACAGAAAGAGAAGGCGACGATATTTATAGATAGTTTTTATGTTTAATAAGTATATTATAGGTTTATATAATTTGTGTTTTATTGGATTCTGCAACTTACCTTGTCCTTTCCCCAACTGTAGTTTGAGGCGAACAATCGAACATTACCTACTAGGTAAGGTACCTTTTTTTCGGAAAAAGATATACCTACCAAACCGTGCCATAATATTGTCCAGTCAGACAGCTGTGCTGCTGGGGAGTTTGTTGCGCCACTTTTTCCCAGCGAAAGCACTAGGAAATGGTGAAGGACGGGCGTTTTGAGGGACTGTCTCTGTCTTATGTAATTTTGACGTTCGAAAAGTGCTGATTCTTATATAAATGACTTTTGATTTCTTAGTTCTATTTCCTATTTGTTAGAAAATTTAGGTACCTACCTAAAGGGTTATGACGTTTGTCAATGGGACATCCCCTTGAGATAACCCAGCAGTGTCTTTCTCTGCTATGGCACCTGTCCCGCCAACGAGGAAGCGATTAGCTATGGACTATTTTTCTCGATCAAGAAACGGACACATGGCTACACATCAACTATACATTTCCAATTTTAGCTGCCCTCGCATTGTAATCAGAAGTCAGCTTATACTCGTTATGTATATGTTTCTTGATCTAGTAAAATAGGACAGATTTGGTTGGCAATCGCCCACTTTAACGTTTCATTTTAAACCCCCTGCTGCGGTGTCGTCCAGCGCCGTGTTTATGAGTAGTAGGTACATTTCCAAATACCCTCAAAATTGCGTAAGTCAACAAATCCGGTACCTACAAAGACAGATCCCGGGAATTATCGACCCATATCGGTATTACCGGTACTATCAAATATTCTTGAGCGATTCATTTACATTTCACTAGAAAAATACTTACACGACATTATTTATATTTGATTGGCACATTAATAATATTAAAAAAAAATCCGCTACAATATTTACGACTCATTAGTTCGCTCACATATAAATTAGGTACCTAATCGAAACCTACCTGTACCTGCACCTGGACCTGCATCTGCACCTACACCTGTTGCTAGCACCTGCGTCGCTTCTACCTGCTCAGCTCCAACTAGATCTCCACCTCAGCCTCCTCAACCCACCTATCACGCATCGTCATCCTTACACCCCACCTTCACATACTACACACCACTCTTCAGTCCATCTCCATCTTTTATTTGTAAATATAGGTATCTTTGTTTCCAACCTCCCTTTCTTTAATTTAATACTTCCCCTGACTTTTGAAAGTTTAGTTTTACTTGTTGCCACCCGACATTTTCATCTACAAATAGCACAAAATATAGATGGGTGACCATTTTCACATACCAAGACCCCTCCGTGCCTCGGAAAGCACGTTAGCCGTTGGTCCCGGCTGTCATTCGTAGATCTTTGACAGTCGTTACGTGTCGTCAGTAGCCCGAAAGTCTGAGAACCAGTCTTACCAAGGGGTATCACATTACCCAGTAACTGGCTTGTGGAGGTCAGATAGGCAGTCGCTTCGTGTAAAATACTGGTATTTAGCTGCATCCGGTTAGACTGGAAGCCGACCCCAACATAGTTGGGAAAAGGCTAGGCAGATGATGATGATGAAATAGCACAAAATAAAATAATTAAACTTCTATTCGACTACGATTATCACACACCTACATCCTAACTTTACAAACATACCAAACCAATGAGCATTCATCAACTTTATACATTCAATTCCTGCATTCTCATTAGAAAAAAGTCCTAAAAAAACTATACACACAAATTATCCTTTATCATAAAAACAGCCAAAGAAACTCCAACAATAATTTACCGGCAGATGTCAGGAGCACATCATTTAAATCACTTTAAAAATCTGTGTCATCTTGAACTCCACTTTTCTAAACCTTGATTCGAACTAGGCATAGTACGATCAGGAAAAAAGTTTCGTTCATCGACACTGTGAATGACACCCACATTACTGATCGGAAATAATCGAAAAAAGCAAAAAAAGTTCTTTAACACTGAACACGTAAAACTTTTTTTATCCCGATCGTTAAGTGTTGACGACACGGTGTTACCGATAGGGAATATTCGATAACATTCGTGTAGATGGTTTGAGGTATTTCGGGCTAAATTCTGCTTCTTTTACACTTCTGGGCAAAAGTGCAGATCAGCATAGCTATTCACACAACCATTACACAGGCTATCGTGACGACAATGACACATTTGAAGAATAGAGGCCGACGATATGGTTTCAACTGACCATATTTTCGGGCTTTAGATCTGTGAACAGCGTTTAGAGGACTCGCCACGTTAACATTGAGTGATGTCGGATTCGGCACGGAAGTGTATTGAATGTTTGTGAATAGCTATACCTACAGGTGAGATATTCGCGCCGATTACCTTGTTCACAAACTTAACTAAATTTAAGTTCAGTGCATCTTTTCCTTTCTATTTCATTAAGAAAAGGACGGAAGATAAATATTAGTTTAGTCTTGTCAAATTAAGATAGGTACTCCATAGACAGTTTAGACGTGATTAAAAACATGGCTACTAAAAATACGTCAATTTACGTCAGGCGCTGACTAATTTGACAGGACTAAACTAACATTTATCTTCTATTCCTTTCCTTAATGAAATAGAAAGAAAAAGATGCACTGAACATAAATTAGTTTGTGAACAAGGGAATCGGCGCAAGACTCAAATAGGAAATTTTCAGCTTTTACCAAATAAAACCAAAGATTCATATAGGTAGGTACGTTTATTGTAAGTATTTACAATGTAAATTAAAACTAACATTTATCTCTATTATAATTCTAATACAATAAAAAATGTACTTTAACCATAAAGATTGTTTCGAACAGATGAAGTTTACAAAAGCAAACCCTTTTGAAAAACTTCCATATACCTACATGCTTTTAAACGTTCCCAATCTGTGCTGAAATACTATTTACCGTATACAATTTTCTGAAAAACCAAACTATGTACCTATCTCTACTTTTAATCACCCAGTAAACATGATATTTCTTGCAAAAGCTATGCACAACCTAGTTACTTGACATTCGTTTCATTTCAATCAAAAAACCATCATGATGAACTATTATAGGAATACCTAATTTTCTCAAAAAGGAACTAATTTTATAACAAATTAATGCTGTGAGTTCCAAGTTCCAATGCCATTCATTTAGAAATTTCTACAATATTCATTGCGTTATTTGCGTTGTCAGCTGGTGATTTTTTAAAACATACGAAGCAATGGGTTACCAATTTTCTTCAAATCCCTTCGGATTTTGATTGAAAGTGCAACGCAAGGTGTGGTTATTTTTTCAAAATAAGGCATAGATATTACTATTGCGCAAAACTAAGCAATAGAATTAGCAAACAAAGGACCTTATTCTGATATTTACTTCGAAAAAGGCCGCAGATTCATAATATGTAATTATAATGTTAGAAAACATAAACGGCATAAACGTTATCATTTATTCTTGAATTTGAGCAATGCCATAAAATCGTATTCGTTTTGTCAAGATATTATAATCACATTAGCTGTTTATAGCAATTTTGATATGAATCAATTTGTTGATGAAGTCTAATATATTTATAATCGAAAGAAAATTCATTTTAAATATTATAAGCGGTATCGCGAAAGATGGAAGGAGTGGAGCATGTTTGCCCATGAGCAGTGGGACTGCGTAGGCTCGTAAAAAAAACGAAAAAATCTGTTCTAGACTTAGCCTAGACACAATATGGAAGTTGGGAACGAAAAAAACTCCTATAAAAAAAGTTGCATACATAACTTATGTAAGAATCATAAATTATATGTTTTAAAGATTCACTTTGGAAACTTTAACGGCGTCTTCATACATGTCATACTAATCTATGATTATCTCAATTATTTCATAGAAACTGGTTTACGTTAAATTTTTTGACATAAAAACTAGCGGATTCACCGCTTTCTCATTGTGGATGCATTTTTATATTGTATTTGAAAAAAAAAAAATTAAAATCAAAATTACTAAATACAATTTTAATTTGTAAATTTTTGACCATCTCAATACATCTGAAAAGTCAATTCATTTTAACGTATTTAATGTCATCTATCTAACATTATAATGGCGACATATTCGCCAAAAATGTAAACAAATATGAGTTCATGGAAAAATAACTTTAATCCCTACACAATAAAGTTCAGTTTACGCTACAACTTCAAAAAAAATTATAACTTTTTCAATAGTGCTAGTCACTCGGAAATCAACTTAATTACCATTAAAATAAAGTTGATATTTGTTTAACTTGAAATAACGTCAATTTGAAACATAAATAAAATCCTGCGCGGGACGCAGGACTTGCCTCCGCGCGTCTTTTGTTTTAATGATTAAGAACTCAGACGGCTATTCACGCCAGTTTCAACACCAGCATACAAATGGTCATTGACGCAATCGGCGCGAGCGGTTTTCGTCCGGCATCCCGTGCAGGTTTCACCACGTTTAGCCAGATCTTAAGACTTGATTATCAGAAACGGTGAGGGTAAGTAAACTTCTGACAATGGCTACAGAAAGTTGAAGCATTTAAAAACTTATAATTTGATAAAATATTATAGATATGTTATAATATGATGAAAGTATGAGATCGAGCAGTAAGGAAACGCTAAATAATTTGCAAAATTACCCTCACAAACCATTTAACAAAGCCCCTGAATGCAGTTAGCATTGTTGAAAAGATATGAACAGTATTTGAAATAAATGATTTTGAAAAGACCTCTATATTCTACAGTACCTGGCCGAAAATAAACATATCGTTTTTTTTTTTAAGTGAAAACCTTTTTTAGCGGCGTTGTGCACTTTTTTGTGATGGGTAAAAAATGTTAAACTCGCGTCAGGTGTCGTGACCTGATCGAAAATTCGTAAGACGGAGCTCGCGTCAGGACACGTGACCTGATCGAAAATTCGTAAGACGGAGGGAGTTTTTTGTGATGGGTAAAAAATGTTAAACTCGCGACAGGACACGTGACCTGATCGAAAATTCGTAAGACGGAGGGGGAGTAGACCGCATTCCAAGATATCAAAAATGCACAACGTTCATATTCAAGTTTTCACTTCTGGCGGCACTCCCGGAGTGCAACCCGTTTTTTTTTTGTAGAACGTCGTCCTTGTCACTCACACTATAATTAGAAAGAGACTGTCAAACATTGTCATGTGTGACAGTCTTTTTCTAACGCTCAATGTGTCATACTAATTCTGGGTACTATACATGCATAGTTTTTAAAGGCTCTTTTCATATGTTAAGCCAAGCCTTTACTGTCCGATTTTCATCCATCTTCCAAAGCAGATATTATTAAATATAAAATAACATAACGACTGTATTCCCCGAAGGGTATGCAGAGGAATGCACCCACATTTCGCCAATTATGTTACAAGTAATATTTATTAAAAAATATATTATTTTTCTAATACAACATAAAAATGCACCCACAGTACATAACAATACCGCGCCGCGCGGCGTTCGTATAAAAATAAAATCCAATGTTGCTTTATAAAACAAGATTGTTTAAAATTTTGACTTTCGTTTAGCAGGTGACCTTGGCGGCGGGGGTTCAGTCTTCTTGCTCTGTAAATAATTATAATTTTGTGAATACAAAATTATTTAAACATATAAAGGTAGCATTTGGTGCCCTGCGACCGACAGCAGGGACAGCAAGGACAAATTTAGGGATTAACCACACTTTTTTGATTTTGTATGGAATGCGTACGCGTCCGTTCAGCTTTACGGATGCGTACGCATTCCATACAAAATCGTTGTTTTCTATGGACAAAACTTGAACAGAGCTGAATAACTGTGGTTAGTCCCCAAGTCACGATCTTATAGTAAACATATGAAGAAAAGTTGCTTAATCAAATTAAGCCCGTATGGAATCCATGGTAAAAGTTTTCGTTACGATGTTTCTAACATCGTATATTTTTTATTAGTGCAACTTTGGTCACAATGACGTTGCGGCTGTGTCGCTGTCGTCTGTCGTTTGCTAAAGGGCACCCAATGCTACTTAAGTTATATCCACAGAGATTTGGGTCAGGGCCTTCCGGGCTCCGGGCCGTACACGTATGAACGTATGGGACGTCCCTGATGAGGTCTTCGGGCAGTCGGTGTCTGATTTGAGAATTTGAAGTTGCGGGCTTGCCAAACACTACTTGTCCTATGGTGTGGCTCGCGAAATTAATAATTTCCGTTTTTTTTTGCAAAGAAAGCGGATTGAAGACTTTTCTTTTAAGCCTGGCATACCTACCAGTGTCAGTCATTTATTTTTTCATTCAATTCCTATAAATAATTCGATAAACATGTCAGCCATCGGTTAATACAGGATCCTTACGGGTCGCCATTTTGACAATCGAAATGGCGGACAGTAGGTACGCGACGGACTTTCACAGCCCTTTGAATTCGCGTTTGTCACCTTAAGTAAGGTTGAGTTTGACATGTTTTCAGCTTCAAGTGCAAATTCTCAATTTAGAAACCATGCCTGAGCCCGAAAGACCCAGATCCTGATATGTTTATGCACATCACAATTTAAATTCGAACAAATGTTGCACATGTATGTATAACGCGAACACGGGTTAACAGCGGGAAAATTTAAAGTAAGTTTTATCATATTGGGTATTGTTCATCATTCTTAAATAGAAACGCTTAAAGATATGCAAAACTATGTTAATTAGGGCTGATTTTTCTAACGCCAGATAATTTAATCCGAGGAATAATTTTGAATTTCTGACTGTTCTTCCATACAAAATCTGCCAAACGGCAATTTTATTCTACGAATAAAAACTACCTGCCGATTGAAAAAAATATCCTTAGTAAAGTAGTAGTAGCCTTAGTGTTGCAAGCATCAAAAATATAGGGACAAACAGATTGTTCAAAATGATCAGAGGAACGAAATCTAATTAGAGATCTAAAAATCTTAAATTCACTGACAGACAACGCACAGCCTAAAGGACTAACCACACTTGTTTAGCTCTGTTCAGCTTTTGTCAATAGAAAACAACGATTTTGTATGGAACGCGTACGCATCCGTACAGCTGAACGGATGCGTACTCATTCCATACAAAATCGTCGTTTTTTATGGACAAAAGCTGAACAGAGCTGAATAAGTGTGGTTAGTCATGACATTTTGCACAAGAGTTCCTTACATAACGATAGTGAATGATGAAATTTCAAAAAGCCTACCTTTGTAGGATTTATGAAAATTCATCTCTCATCGTTTTTGATATATGTTTTCTTGTCAAAATAGCCGTTGCGTTGTCGCGTACTGTGTTCATTCTGTTTACTTTTCTTAGGGCCGATTTTTCCAACGCCAGGTAATTTTATCGGAGGAATAATTTTGAATGTTTGACAGTTTTTCTATAAAAACTGTCAGACGTCAGTCGACGATTAAAACAGTCTTTTATTATTTTAATATTTTGACGCTGGCTGTATAATAAGGGTGAACTTCACTGGTAACACTGAACGTGATCAGTACTTTTAAGCCGCTTTCAAGACCTCCAAAGGAAAGGCCGTTAAAAGGATTTATTTAATACGTTTATTATCCTTTTATATTTATATATTGGAAGGTGTTTTTACTATATACTACTCTTTTGTCATCATTGTTTCGGAAACTTGGACACTGACAGTTCTTGAACGCAGTTTAGATTTGCTGATCGCGTTAAGTTTCATTGGTGGGATTCGCCGTAAGTTGTTGAAATCCCTGCATGCCACTATAAGGCTCAACTCACACCAAAAGAGCGTCGAAGCGCGGCGAAGCGGAACGCAGTTTCAGTGTCATATGAATTTTAACTTTATTTTCATTACTATAATACTTATTATCGCATGAGAAACTCGAACGAGTCGCGCGGATGCCAGCGGCGCCGCTGCAATTCCGGCGAATTGCCTTCTTTACCGAGTGGTTGCGATAATAAGTATTATAGTAATGAAAATAAAGTTAAAATTCATATGACACTGAAACTGCGCTCCGCTTCGACGCTCTTTTGGTGTGAGTTGAGCCTAAAGCCTCATTGGCGACTATTGTCTAAAATACGTTAGTAGCTACTTTTATGTTACATTACAAACAATACATATTTAAAGTTAGTGATTATTTTACCTATAAACTACCAAATCAATGTATTTTATCAAAAGCCCCATATATTCAGGGTAAACACAAGTTGCATACCATTGTCGCATCAACATGTTACTGGCAACATTTCATGCAGTATATTATGTAACACATGTTCCCAGTAACACAAAACCATGTTGCTGCAACAATCTTGGGCGATTTTTGTTTGCCTCCCATCTATCTCCGAAGGTGTAGGCAGCGGTGTATAGCCAATTGCCCACAATTCGACACTTATAAACCCGGAATTGTAGGGGGCGAGCCTACAGCCATTTAGCTGTCACGGATCTTTGAATCCATTATCTTTATACGCAATATTATCTTAAAGACAACTTTTTAAATGCCTAAAATAACACAGTTTTATACCAAATTCGATTTTTTTTTTTCAATTTAAAGCTTAATTTTCGAGTTCTACCCATTCGTTATAAAATTTCCAAGATATACGTATAATACTAAATTTTCAAGATCTAATACTCTGTGCTATATTCAAAGTACTAATTTAGTTTTTATTAAAGGCCACTTTTATCCGAGATTAATTATCCTATCCACATACATAATCCTATATCCCTACTTTCTGGACTTAATCATTTCTGTGAGATAGGCTCTTAAATTATGATAATTTTGTATGTAAAATAGTGCGTATATTGCCTAAAATGTATATCAATTAAAAATATATATTAATATTTTATGCCTGTTATTTTAGAAACATTTTTATAATCACATAAGTATTTTTGTTAGCAACATTATTTTCGTGCTCTTCCTACGAAAGCGGTGAACGGTCACATAATAATGCCTGTCCAACTACAGAGCATTCTTTGACACCTTTATGACAAATACTGGTGAAAATGACAGATTTTCATGACTGCCGTTATAATATGGCAAGGAACATGGCAACAAGGGTGCCTGGAAGAGATCGCAGAAAACGTTAAGACCACCCGTTGTATGTTTTGTATTAATAATCGTACTTTTTTGTTATGTACTTTCTGGTGTACAGACGCTATCACATCAAGGTACTACAATCTGTCAAATTTCTTTAATAGATGTTCAACTTTATCGCTAAAGCATTAGGTTCAAAGTTGATTGCGAAAATTTTACAGTTTCGGGTAGCTTGATGTGCAGGCGTCTGTACAATAAAGTAAATATAAATATGATGACCACCGCTCTTCTACAAAACCGTAGGCTTTATCATGCTAAACTATCCGAATGAAATAGCCTGAATCATGTATAGACAAGCTACTAATATCAAGCTGTAACTCCTAATCCCAAAGCAGCATGTAAGAAATGTTAAGAAAAAAATAATTAGCAAAACTAAATTCGCGAATGCATTACTTCAAAAGTTGGGTACTTGACTACTTCGTAAATACTTCGTGCATAGAGAAAATCTATTAAAAAAAAATATCTGACCCTTTCCGCGATAGAATTGTTTTGTCTATAGTAACATCATCATATTACATGGATTCGTCTCCTTCTAATCTGTAAAAATGAAATTCTTTTTTTAGCTTTTTTGCTGTACATTTTTCCATGCTTTTTTTTGACTAAATAGAATGTTTTATTTTTTAACAACGATCTTTGTGATAGCTATATGAACCGTGAGAAAAAAACATAACCCTTCCTTTCGGCTTCGCCGTTGTCGGTAATAAGGATAGGTTAGAAAATTTAATATCTTTATTTTTTAAAACATACCTAAACCTCAATGTAGGTTGAAAATATGTTTATAAAGCTTTTTATGCAATTTTAATAAACTTGAAATACTTTAGGTGGATTTGTCGCAAGCTGTCAAATTGATCCCAGTTAAAAAAATCATTCTGTATACTAGTTTAAGCAATTTCGAAATCTATATTGTTACTATCACTACCAAGATTAGCGTATTTTATGCATGCATGCTGAAGAATTATGACTTTGACTTTCATTTTAAGGATTTGAGCACCCATATTGAGACATGAAAATGAAAGATTATGATGAAAGATTATATTTTAAGAAACTTTTAGCTTTGATTGATTAAGTTACTGGGATAATTCAATTGCCTAAAGGCCGGACATACCAACCTATACTACACAAACATGGTTTTTAGAAAAAAAAAAATTACAACCTACTCTAAACTAGTCTTGTCAGCTCATCATATTCGATTACACAGATTCGCCGAAATTACGTGGCATTGGGGTACAATATTGCAAACTATAAAATAACTGTGTAACAATTATATCCTTTACTTAGTAGACCATTTCAGACACGGTCCGGTCCTGACATGATCTGACCAAGATTATGTCTGGAGTTTAAGAGACTGACTCCTAAGTTTGTTACGTCATTTCTTCTTAGAAATAGTCAGATAGGAAATGTCGACTCCATCTAGCGTATTTCTTTTTATTACGACGTGTAAACGTGACTCTCCGATATCATATTTACAGATGAAATAATTTCATTTCAGTGCAATTTCTATTCATCCAAAAGTTATCCAACATCACGCGTGTTTCCCTCGACGGTTTAGACAGTGATGTACAGTCACCAAAGGTGATAAGTAACCAGGGTCGTCGTATATAGTTGAACTTTTATAAGAAACCGATGGATTTTTCGACTAAAATTTAATTTAATTAATAGAAAACTAACAGATAATTTATCAAATTAAATTTCATTCGAAAACATCCATCGGTTTCTTACTAAACTTCAACTATATCCGGCGACCCTGGGGGTCTACTCCGAAGTAGTATCGGCCGAATGTTCGGCCGTTTCCTGCTACGAAGTTACTATTTGGTTCGGTCGGTCCCGATCCTACACTCCTACACTTTTTCGAATATTGACTATGGTCCCGACCCAACTGAGCCGATCCTAACTTTTTTCGCGTTTTCAATAATATTCGGTTCGGCCATGTGTCGGTCCGATCCCAACATTCGCACTTTGCACTTCGGAGTAGACCCCCTGGTTACTTATCTCCTTTGGTGACCGTACGGTTACTATGTTTAATACACCCGCCTTTCGCCAGTTATGTTTCCTAATAATTATTGTTATCCTAAGCTTGTCTAACAGAAATCGATGATTACGAAAATACCGCCCATTGTAACACCCTTCATTTGTTTTTCCTTTAATAGGTGTGCAATATAGGATTCTATCTATTTCGTAAATAAAAATAGTCAAGTACCCAATATCAAAAGTAACTAATTTAAATACTTGGAAATGTACATATTTTACCACTAAAAAGGATAAACTGCTCTCACTGATCAGGATCACCCAATGCTCAAAAGAACATTAAGTTGGATTAGGTTACAATTTGATAATGGTGAGCATTACCCAGTCTTACCACCCTCGGTAAGACTGAGACACGGAGTGACTGCCTACACCATACCCCTGTATGGTGTAGGTAGTAACTTCATGTAAAATACTGATATTCAGCTGCCTGACCGGATAGAATGGAAGCCGACCCAACATAGTTAGGAAAACGTTGAACAGATGATTAAACTTTTTCGTAATAAAATAGGTACATTTCTGGTGAATGTTTGAACAGCATCCATATTAAAACAGCTGACAAGAACTAACCTCTCTCGATCGCTTCGCTCTCGGCTCTCCGATATCTTCCTTTTCTTTAACTTTCTCCACCTTCTCCGCTTCATTCTCCACAACTTTCTCTTCTTCGTCCTTCTCAACTTCTCCATTCTCTTCTTTCTCGGGTTCTTTGTCTTCTGGCGGACTTACTGTCTCTTTTTCGGGCTCTGGGGATTTTTCTGGTGATTTTTCTCGGTTCTCCTCTACTTGTTCTGGCATTTCCTCGTCTGGTTTTGTCGCTTCCGAGTCTTCTGTCATAGCTTCTGGTTGGGCGTCTTCTGTAGTTTCCTTCTCTTTCTCCTCTTGTTGTAGTTTCCTAGAGGATTGCCGTTTGACTGGCGGTTTTGATGTGCTGTTCACTTCTTTCTTGTCTTTCTTTGATTTTGCTGTGGATAGATTTTTGACGTTAGCAAAATGGGCGTTAGCAAACTGGGGAATGAATGTATATATATACGTACTGTTTTAGTAACGTTTTTAATAGGAAACTGAAAAAGCACAACCACAACTAGCCTATAATCCACCACGCGGGCCCAGTGCGGATTAGTAAATGTCACACGTCTTCGAATTTTTGGTTCTGGGACATGCAGTGGTGACGAAATTATTAACACAAAATAAAGCGCCTGCTTAGGTTTGAACCCACGAACTCGTCAGTCGGTGCCTATACCAAGAGTTGCCCTCAAAATTGGAAAATTCGGGAGAAACTGAAAGTTTCTATGATATTTTTATATGAATTATTGAAATTTCGACAGGACAATATTCCGTCAGGTCAGCTAGTTGTAAATAGGAATATATAAAAATATATAACCTGGCGTAGATTTCTTCTTGGTTTTTTCTGTTGTATCTTCTCCTTCCGGTTGTGTCAGTTCGAGCTGCTCCGCTTCATTCGCAGCGTCGACAGCCTCCTTCATATCGTGGGAGGAGGGGACTGACATCTCTGAAACATGAAACATAACATAATATAAAAAAACATCCACGCCTGTATTCCCCGACGGGGTAGACAGAGAGGTATCAACGTAACACCTACTCAGTGAAATAGTCAAAATCACCAGTGGCGCAACCATGGGTGGCAGGAGGGGCAAATGCGATGGAGGGGGAAATTACGAAATCTACGCGGACGAAGTGCCATTAAAAAAATTATAACGTTGGTTGAGCTTCTTTACATTGAGGGAGGGCCCTATCTCATGACTTTGCCACTGGCCCCAAAGGGTATAGTTACGCCACTGAAAATCACATGATATTAACAAACGTCATTAACCCGATGAATGTCGTAATTGCAGACACAATTAAAAAGCCAGTGTTTCGCGGGGATCCACGTTCCGACATATGAAGGGTTAGGGGGTTTGGCAGTAGTGTAAAATACATGCTTATCTTGCGAGTTGTGTTGTCCTAATAATAATAATAATATCCCTGGACATTTCACACAGCACCATTTGTCCCAAGCTAAGCAACCTAATGCTTGTGTGTTGTGTGTGTGGGTTGTCCTAATACGAGGTGAGCCATTTTTTTTGTAATTTTATGAAAGTATGGTTCATATTTGTTTAAATGATAAGTGATGATTCTAAATGATTTAACATTTGCAACCGAGACGGCACGGTTGGCACAGTGGTTAAGCGATTGACTGCTACGCTGCGTGCCGCGGGTTCGATTCCCGCATGGAACAAATATTTGTATGACCTACAATTAGTTGTTCCGGGTCTGGCTGTTTGTGTATGTGAGTTTATATGTCTGTAAACGCACCCACGACACAGGAGAAATTCCTAGTGTTACTGTGTTAGTGAAGAAATTCCTAGTCAAAAAATCTGAATAAACGATTTGATTTTATTTGGAGAGTACTCACCAAGTGGCTCATGTATCATCTCTAATAGCTCATCGGCGCTTATCGTAGATGTGGCTTTCTTGAACTTGAGCACTCTATTCGTGAAGAACTCCCAGAATGATAGCCCTTCTAGTTGAGTGAACAGGTCCTGAAACAAACCACCATAATTAGTAAGTAATCAGTATGAATGAATGAAATGCACCGATCCCGGCATGGTTAAACCAGACTCGATTAATCGAATGAACCCCAAGATACGCACTAGCTCCTGTAGCCTCATGTTCATGGTGCTACAGCGACCATTGCATATCAAGGAGTAGACCGGGGGGCGCGGTAATTGTAAGGAAGACGTGCCCGTAGGAAAGGGTAGGATTTAAGAGCCTACCGGATATGCATCCTAGAGTAAGCATATCATATTCTATTCCATTCTAGACTTTACCCGTGGCTAATTGCAAGCCGCACAGGTCGAACGATCAAGGTTAAGCAACGCTTTCCGCGGTCGCTCCTTGGATGGCTGACCATCGAGCTCAGGAAGGCGGTCATCTCATAAAGGTCCCGGCAGTTATTCGTAAATCTATGACAATCGTTACGAGTATTCAGAAGGCCGAAAGTCGGACAAGGTCAAAGCCAAATTATTTTGTCAAAATTTACAAGAAAATAGAATTGAGTCTCGGGTTGGATTCTGTCCCGGGTGTGCTGGAAGAGATCTTATGAAATAAGCATCACGTCTGTACCTAATTTTTTCTGTTCTGTTTTTTCTTGTCTGTATATATGTGTGTACATAAATGGTAAAATAAATAAATAAATCCTACTAATATTATAAACGTGACAGTTTGTATGGATGCCCCTCAAGTTAAAGGGGAAAATTTATAAGTCTGTGATAAGGCCTGTCGTACTTTATGGGTCTGAATGTTGGGCTGTGAAGAAGACGGATGAAAGAAGATTGCATGCAGCGGAGATGAGAATGTTGAGATGGATGTGTGGAGTGACGAGAATGGATAAAGTAAGAAATGAGTATATAAGAGGAAGTTTGAAAGTAGCGCCAGTGACAGAAAAGTTGAAAGGAAATCGTTTAGCTTGGTATGGGCATGTGATGAGAAGGGACGAAACGCATGTGACTAAAAGAGTGATGAATATACATATTGATGGATGGAGAGGGAGAGGAAGGCCGAAGAAAAGATGGATGGATTGTGTGAGGAATGATATGAAAGAGAAGGGAGTGAATGATAGCGTGACGGTTGACAGGGGAGAATGGAAGAAGAAAACGTGTTGCGCCGACCCCAAGTAACATGGGATAAGGGCAGGAAAATGATGAGTTTGTATGGATGGATGGATGGATGTTTGTTTCTCTTTCACGCAAAAACTACTTAACGGATTTGGATGAAATTCGGCACACAGATGGTTTATAACCAGGATTAATGTATGTGATACTTTTTATCCCGACATTCCCACGAGATCGAAACTTATGCGGGTGAAACCGCGGGGCGCAGCTAGTAATAAATAAATATATTGATTCTAGTTGCTTCAATAACCAGCCTTGTCAAAAGGTATCGTGTTACCCAGTATCTGGGTTATAGAGGACAGATAGGCCGTCGGTTCATATAAAATACTGGTGTTCACCTGCATCTGGTTAGATGGGAAGCCATCTCCATCTTTTTCAATGAGTGTGGACAGCGATTAAAAACGCACACAACTTTTCTACGATTATTACATACGCCATTGCTTCGTCGACGTACATAAATATTTATGTAGTAATACACGCACGCCGGTTGCGAATAAGTATTACCCTTGTCATTAAAGAAATGAAAATGGCCGCGATAATCATGCCCTCTCACTTGCACATTCAAGACAGAAATAATTTGCGAGTGGAAGAGCATGATAAGCGTCCTTTTTGTCCGCTATTTTCAACTTTTTTCGATTTTTGTCAGTATTTGTATAACCCGGTTGTCATTCGTGGATCTTTGACAGTCGTTACGGGTCGTCAGAAGCCCGAAAGTCTGACAACCAGTCTTACCAAGGGGTTTCGTATTACCCAGTAACTGGATTGTGGAGGTCAGATAGGCAATTGCTCCATGTAAAATACTGGTGTTCAGCTGCATCCGGTTAGACTAGAAGCCGACCCCAACATAGTTGGGAAAAGGCTAGGCAGATGATGTATAACTATGTCAGTTTTAGTAAAAATGCTGATTATACCTTCATCTTCTTGTAAACACAGTCGGCTTGTTTCCTGATGCGGTGCGCCTGCTTAGTGAACACGAGCGCTGCGCTCTCCGTGAGCTCCCAAGAGGGAGTGTTGCCGACGTAGGCGCGCATACGTTTGATAGTCTCCAAACATGTCGGGTGTTTTAGCAGCATTAAGGGTTTTATATCTAAACCTGTAAGGAATTATATTTTTACTAGATTAACTCTGACGCTTTGCTAAGGCATTTTTTTTCTAAATAAAAACTATACAGGTGGCAGGGACAGGGGTGGCAGGTTTATTTTTTTTAACGATAATGTTCTGTATTCTTTTTTCAACCAATCGCTAGACGATTATCACAAGGATCAAATCTCTATGATAAACGTTGAAGGAATTTTGTCTGTAAAGTGTGGTCGTCTTAGAAAAAAAGAATGAGAAAATACGTTTATTTCCGATAAGATTTGAGTGGCAAAGAAAAAACTCAACAAAAAAAAAAATCAGGGGAAATATGCGCCACATCTACGCAAAACGGTTATTACTCAGCATAATGCTGTGACCTATACGAAACAGAGCTACAGCCGACGTTGACGTCAACCATGTCTATTCGTCTTTTGTTTTTATGTGTGTTTTTTTAAAATTAATTATGAAGCACTTACCCATTAAATCGTCCAAAAGTTTCAAACACATATCCGTGTCTGCCTTTTCAAGAGACAAGCACGTTTTAATTTTAGCATCTAGTTCTATCAACTTCATTTCAGTCTTCAGAAATTGTACGCGGGACTTTTTCTCTTCTGTAAAAGGAAAAAGACATATTTGAGACAAATGTATGTGACTACGGCCTGCCCCGTTAGTCTCGTGGTAATAAGCGGTACTCCTTGGTTCAATTCCCGGGTCGGGCAGTGTTCTTGCGCTTTTCCATTAGGAATTTCTTAGTAACAGGCAGGAGTTTGGGAGGTGGTGCCCCCGTGGCTCGGAAAGCACGTGAAGCTGTTGTTCCTGCGCCTGATCTCTCTCCGGTCGTGTCCGATTGCCTTCCCATCGGCCTATGAGAGTGAGGGAAGAGGGAGTGCACCCGTGTCTGCACACACACTTGTGCAGTATAATATCTCCCGCGCCAAAGGCTACCGTTAAGATTGGGAAAAGAGAGTCCATAAAAGAGTGTCCATGGAGTTTCTTGCCCGTTCTTCTCCATAGGTACCTCCTACTACGCTTTGTAATGGGCACCTAGCTTCATCTTTTTGACTGACCGACCCTTGACAATTCAAAAGTGCCTGTAATTGGTTTACTTGAAATAAATAGGTTGAGTTGGTAGTAGGGGGTGGGAATGTTAGTCGAATCAAGATCGAGATTAACGCTTTTTTTATTAAGGGAAACAACATCATGCCTGTGTGTTGTGAAAGGTTAGTCAGGCAGAGGTGTATTTATACATGAGTTTGGGCGCCATGACCGAAATACTGTCTGGAGGACTTTTATTATTATGCGACTAATGGCTGATTATTCCAACGCCAGATAATTTTATCCGAGGAATAATATTTTGAATTTTTGACAGTTCCTCCATACAAAATCTGTCAGACGTCAATTTTATTCCACGAATAAAAATTATCTCTCGATTGAGAAAGCCCTAAGAGGTAGGAATCATGCAATCTGCCGACGACATATTCACCACGTATGCACACTGAATGCCAACAAACATTTGTGAGGAAATTCCCTAAGCTATGGGAAAATTGATCAAAGAAAAAGTCTTTGAAGCAATCTTTTTTTTTTTATGCTTTAAATTTTAGGGTCTTTTATAACGCAAAGCGTATGTCAGTCCCATCGTAACCTAATACAGGATACACATCAAACTAATGAGATTATTGAAGCAATCGGTTCGATTCCCGCACGGAACAAATATTTGTATGACCTACATGTATTTGTTCCGAGTCTGGGTGTTTTTCTATCTATAATATGTATGTATTTACAAAAAAAAAAAATTGTATATAAGTAGTTTATCAGCCATCTTGTTACCATAACACAAGCATTAGGTTGCTTAGCTTGGGACAAATGGTGCTGTGTGAAATGTCCAGGGATATTATTAATCTTGCCTAACTGAGTTGTGATAGCATGGAATAGGCTTCCGGAAAATTTTGTGACGGCTCCCACACTGAACCGCTTCAAGAAACGACTGGACAGATTAAATATCTTAAAACTATTTAAAACACACGCATCAGCTAATTAGATGCCAATGTGTCTTACCAAATAATAAGAAAGTATTATGATTCGTCATGTCTTTTCCTTCCATACTCCTCTATTACCCGCCATCTCGGTAGTCACCCCCTTTCTAACCATATCATCATTCACACAGTCCACCCATCGTTTCTTTTTTCTTTCCCTACTCTTATAGCCATCCACATTTACTCAACTTTCCTCACGACATTTCCTACGCATGAAATGTCCATGACAACCAATTTCCACACAACTTTTCAGTCACTGGTGCCACTTTCAAACTTCCTGTTAAATGCACATTTCTTATTCTATCCATTCTGCATTCGTGTAACACCACACATCCCTCTTAGTATTCTCATCTCAGCTGCATGCAATTGTATTACTAAATTACCTTTCATTTATCCCTTGTGTGGCCCAACATTCTGATCCGTACAAAACAGCAGAATGCCATTTCCCGTAATTAAGAACGTTCAAAATCGCAAGCTCATCTCAGCGACAATCAACGTCAAAAACTTCTCAAAAATCTAGGGAACTTAGAGGTATTTTTGACAGATTAGACTAGGATCAGACTGTGAACGTTCTAAAAATTACGAGAATCGCTCCTAAGGTCTCACCATTGTTTTATAAATCTTCGCCTGAAGTTTAAGTAAAATGCGGGAGTCGCAGATTGTTCCCGTGAACTGCCGCCATTTCATGCATTCAATATTCATTCCGTGCTTAACAGTCCGATGTGTAACAAAATTATATTATTTCGCAGTAATTAAGAATAATAACATCAGTCTTTGAAGTTCATACCAATATTACTCCGGCGGAGTTCGTCGAGCCTCAGCGTCCATGGAAACTTTAGCATTTTTTGCGAGTCATATAACCTCTAAATAGAGTCCTTTGTCCAAGGCTTTCTTACGATTCCCGTTTGAGATGCGTAAAATGTATTTAATTCCGTATAACATTTGTCTGATTAGGCACTTATTTCTTGCGATTATCAATTGTTTTCACTTGTAAACACTTGCAATACTCGACGCCATTTTAGTTGTATTGATTATCATATCAGTGCCACCTGTGCCACAGGTGGATGAAAACTGAGAAAGTTTCTTTAATTTGCCGAGGAATTTTGTATACGGGAGTTCGGATCGCTAATTGGGCTTCGTGGACTTTTACACAATGCCTGCATTGTACATTTTGCCCTTTCGGCATTTCACACAGCAGCGACCGTTTGTAAACGGTCGACGCCGTTTGCATAATGCCGAATCATTCAATATACAGAATTACAGACGCCATTTAGAACACCTATATTTTGCCAGTTATGTTATATAAATTCCATGTTAGAGGGCACACCCTAGCCAATAAGCATATCGGAAGGGTCATGAGTACGGGACGTCAATTAACAACGAAATACAAGTGTGAAGTTGGCGCGCTTCGACAGATTCTAGTCTGAAGTTCGTGCGAGTCGACGAGAGCGCTACAGCAGCGTTGCGCGGTGTTCTTTTTGCCTCGGACTTCGTACGGAAAAATGCCTAGAAACTGTCCATCGTTTCGTTTTATTCAATTTTGTCAAGTTCAAATATAACCTAAAAATCAATAATCAACTTTAGACTTTTTCTTCTCGCCCGCAACACATCTACGCTCAGTAACACGTTCTTTTATTTTTTGATAAATGTGCCTCTTGAACTCGATTACGCCTGATGGAAAGCGATGGATGAGGTCTATGATGGAACGAGCGTGCCCAGAAGATGCCTGTTCACTCTTACTTTGAAGGCTGACGGGCCAAATGTGGGAGGGAACACAGATGCCGAGAGTTCCACACTTTAGATGTGCGCATAATAAACGTGGAGGATGTTCTACGGTGAAAATTCCAGCTCCAATCGGCCTCCAAACCCGACAAGCGTATATCCAGACTCCAAAAGGACAATTCTCATAATTTAAAACGTTCAAAATTTAGACGCAGTCTCATCTCAGCGAAAAACAAATGTCAAAAACTTGTCAAATTGCAAGGAAATTTGAGATATTTTTGACAGATTGAGATTGAGATCAGACTGAACGGTCTTAAAATTACGAGAATTGCCCCTCAGGTTGTTACAGAGAAATTCCTTACGGAAAAATCTACCCGAACTGGGGTTTCCATGCTCAGGACGCGTGGCTGCGACCACTAAGCTAAAGAGGAAGTCGGTATCGGTATTAATATTTTGATATAAAAAAAATTGTAGATTCCATTATCATGGCACATCAAAATTCAGAAAAAAGTTGTTCTTTGTAGAGTATCGTGTGTCTTTCAGTGTCTTTCATAGAACACGGAATCGCCTAGAGACGGCAGTACTAATAAACTTCGAGGTTTCGAAAGTACTTTGTGGACAAAATTTCTGTCACCGACCGCCTTATTCAGCTCTGTTCAGCTGTCGTCTATAGAAAACAACAATTTTGTATGGAATGCGTACGCATCCGTAAAGAAATCTACGGATGCGTACGCTGCTGATGCTGAACAGAGCTGATTAAGTGTGGTTTAGTACCTAAGCCGTGAGTTTCTTGACGTCATTTGTGTCGTTATACGAGTAAGTGCTTAAACACACGAACGACACGCGTCGACGACAAAGGCAACTGCATCCGCCGACAAGCATTGACGGCAGCCGTCAGCGCCCGCCGTCGACTACTTGTCGCCCATGTATTTGAGTACGGTGATCAAATACACGAGCGACATTTTGTCAACGGCAGCCGCCGACGCGGCGACGGGTGCAGTTACCTCTCTCTAAACGATGACAAGACACTCTTAGTTCCCTCCAACTCTAGCAGCGGACGCTGAGACGTCTCCGAGCTCTGTATGCTTCTGAAGCCTGATGGGTCATATTAACGCCTCGGGCACATACATACCAGTTTCCCTTTCCTTGTCCAGGGTCGCTTTCTCTTCGTCTGTGAGGTTGAGGTCTGTCACCAGCTGCGCTAGAACCGACTGCGATGTTATGTGGCCTTTTTCTGTTGACAAAAAACAATTATCTTTAGACGGTTTCAACTTTATATGTCACCACTGCGAACAGTTATTGGCGCCGATTCCCTTGTTCACAAACTAAACTAAATTTATGTTCAGTACATATTTTTCTTTCCATTTCATTAAGAAAAGGACAGACGATAAATATTAGTTTAGTCCAGATAGCGGTGGAATACCTCTCCACTCCTCATAAGCACCTCAGGACATGTTGTCAATTTTTTTGTTCTAGGACATGCCGGTTTCCTCGCGATGTTTTCCTTCACCGTTTTGAGAGCAGTGCTGATGAAATAATTTATAAAAAAGTGCGTGTCAAACTCAAATAATTTATTTTAATTAAACGACTTTTGGCACTTTTGAATTGTCAAAATTAAATAGTCGGTCAGTTAGTCAGAAAGTTGAAGCTAGTCGCCCATTCCAAAACATAGATCTCTATGGAGAAGAACGGGCAGGAAACTCCAGGGACACTCTTTTAAATCAAGATATTATTACAAAATCCTGGGTACATTATTCTTATTGCTTCTATATGTGAGAACAATGTAAAGAAGAAATAATTTAAAATATAAAATTAAAAATAAGCCCTGGCAGTGTCTGGGTTAGAACCTACAACCTACAACTCTCAAATCGTGGCCGTTTGGACTGGGCCAGCACACCTCTTACACCTCTACCGCCTAGCATTCTAACACAAAAACAACTTACCCAGCTGCATTTTAAGCGTGACAGCATTCAAAGCAGCCTGCTTATCCCACTGTAGCCTTGTAGATTCGTTTTTGAAGCTGTTAGGCCTCGACTGGAACAGCTTGATCCCGATATACTGCCCCGAAGGCAGGTAAGCTATTAGAATGTTTTCTTTCTCGGCATCTTCTGCAAAAAGAGATTGTTACGGTTATGTGATGGGAAAATAAATAATATAGTTTAAAAAAACAATGAAAATAAATACATACATTGAATTTACAGTTTTCTCAGCTCATAGAAAGAGACTGGCACACAAAAGAGACAACGCTCTACAAAGCAGATTTTTTTTTTTCACTTCATGTGTCATATCTATTAGATCATAGCTATTTGGATAGCAAGTTACCTCAATGTGTTAAGTAAATATGTAACATCATGCCTGTATACCTCGAAAGAGTAGGCAGAGGCGGTAGGTGTATCTTAGGTCTACCTACATTTCGCCTGTTATGTTTAAGTTCTGTCCCTGCCTATTTGCCCTGAAACCGTCACAAATCTATACCCCAGGCTGCAACTGAGAATTAGCTACTAAAAAACTGTGTTACTTAAAGTATTTTCAAACTAATGTTTCAAATTGATGTTATTTCAAGTTAAACAAATATAACTTTATTTTAATGGTAATTAAGTTGATTTCAGGGTAACTAGCACTATTGAAAAAGTTATAAAAATGTTTGAAGTTTAGTTTATTTTTCCATAAATTCATATTTGTTTACATGTATGGCAAATAAATCGCGAATACAGTTTCCATACTTGGTCTGATTTTGAATTATCGAAAGCTACAAAATGAAAATACAAAAGTAACCATACAATTTTTATTTCTACAATTCTACTTGGACAACTTTTTCTTCAATATACTGTTCTCTTTGGGGTACATATTTATAATCTTAAAACAAGTCTCTTTTTCTTCCTCAGTTTGTTCATCAATTAATCCAAAATCTTTCAAAAAATCGGAATATTTTGTATTAAAACCTATATCACCAAACTCAGTACTCATAGCTACAGGATTAACTGTCCCAAAGGAATTATTTTTAAATAAATCGCCAAACTCATTTCCTTCTGGTATTCTATGTCCGCCATTTTTAAAACTATTGCAGTCTAAGTTTTTATAGGTCTTATTCAAAGAAGTTACAGAGCAAAAGGATTGATTTTGAGTTTGTGAAAGGTTTTTTATGCTTTCCTGATCAGAATGTAACTCTAGAGAAAGATTTTCAGTTGGAATTTCATGTTCATCATCCAATATATTTAAAGAACTTGAAATGATGCTGCCAAGTATGTTTGATTTCATTCTCGTTGGTAGTGAAACTCTTTTGTTTGCTTTACTTTTTTCTTGATTATCTGTGTGTAATATCCCTTGTGAGTGTGGTAATACTTCCGTATTTAATATATTTTCTAATATATTAACATTTTCAATTCCTTGCTGTGTATCGCATAAATCCATTCTACCTATGTTTATAGAATCATTTAAGGAAGTTAGTAAATTAGGATAAGAATCAATATTATTAATATTTTGAGTAATTTGCGACATATTATTATCAAATCCCATATTCATAGTATCCATATTTTGCATGAACTGTGATGTAAAGTTTAAGCTCTCAGAATCTTGGCTCAGATTAGGCTTGGCTTGGTTGGTCAAGTTATTCTTGGGTGTTGGTTGCATATGTTGGTCCAAACTTTCCCGTATTTTACCAGTAATTTTACGCTTAGTTGAATTTTGCTCATTATTTGATGTCTTTTTAACCGGTGGGACGAATTTCTTAGCTTTTACAGGTGTTTTTTTAACATCTTTCTTCAAATTCTTCGGTTTACCGAATGAAGGGATTATTCTGGCTTGGGAAACACTCGGTTCTATTTTTTCTTTGTTTGACTTCGAATCTAAAAATATTTATAAAACATGAAGATAAGGTAAAAAAGAACACGAACGCGTCGAATACATATTTCTTTTTTTTTAAGTCGTTTTGTACCAATCTTTTTGCACTAAGTGTCTGTCATATAGAATGCATTTTAAATAACTGATATTATCTAAAGTGGAATTTAAACAACTATCCGAATGCATAACCTCCTACTTCTTCTGAAGTCAGTAAAAAAAATGCATAACGGCAAACAAATTTCATTTATTTATTATCTGCTGCTAGTAGTAATTATAATTAGGTATGACATCTTGTCTTAATAGCTAAAAATTACGCTCAAAAGGTCTATCTATAAGGTCAAAATAATTTATCTAAACTGGATCGGCGATTACGATTTATTTACGAAAATTAAAGACAAATTAGGGAATAATCGTTAATTATTATAGCAGATGCAACACTACGGGTTGCATCAAAACAAAAGATTTAAAAAATTCGTTTGGCTTGACGTCACTCGTCAAAATTAACAATAAACTTCACGAAATTACAATGTTCAAATTAGTAATTTACTTATATAGGAATTCTATGGTGAAAACAAGTTGAATTTTGCTGCAACACGAACATAGTATTATTCGTAACAATTACCTTCAAGCATTTTAGCGTCCTCTGATCCGATATTATTCTCATAGCTCTTCAAACAATCTTCCGTAGCGAAATTATCGTCATATTGACTGAATATGTCATCTTTGAAACTAAATTGACTATTTTCATTACTTGTATCGTCCATTCTTGAAGTAATTTTAATAAAAATTAAATAGTAGCACTTAATTTTTGCAAAAATAATTTGTAACTTGGGCGGTAAAATAAAAAATTTGAAATTGGAATTGTTATTGGAGGACTGGAAGTTACATTTTTTTGCAAAGGTCAGCACGTGTTCAGCCAAAGTTAAATAAGGATTTAGTTTGACGCCATTTTAACGTAAGCATAGATTTCTGGGTTTAAATACGGATATACTTAAATTGATGGCACTATTAATTTTACTGGTTCAATCACATATAAATGGAATAATAATATGCTTTATTTTGAGAAATAAAATATTGTAATATTTTTTCTTCTATTTTATTTTCCTTAAAAATAACTCTTTCTTTTTGTCGTTCGATAAATATATTTGTAGAACAAATCTTAAGTGTTTACTCATTGCTTCTAACTTTTCATCCGGTACGTCTTTAATGAGTTCATTGACCTCTTCGACTATTGCTGTCCTACTTATCTTGGTATCGGTATCGGTCGTTCCTGAAAACGATACTTATGTTTATTCAATGCGCCCTGCACCGATGGTTCGAGCATGGACAAATATACAACGTGTTTTTTTTATATCCCATAACTCTATGGGGTCATTGTACTCATCATTATGAACAACTTTTACTATGGGACCTAACCTGAAAGCGCGAAAAAAAATCAGCTGTTCCCTACATTTATGTTCGTATAACTCGTCAAAATGTAGAGAACACCAGATTTTTGTTTCGATATTTCGGGTTTGGTCCCATAGTAAAAGTTGTTCATAATGATGAGTACAATGACCCCCTAGAGTTATGGTATATAAAAAAAGAGACGTTGTATTTAACTAAATTCTGCACGCGACTTCGTCCGCGTGAAGTTTCTTCCCTCGACCCACCCCGTCGCATAGCATCGCCTATTGCGCCATCGCCGCAGCGCTATTACTTCGTTTTTGTTTAGCGTTTTTGCGCGGCTCCTAAGGGTCATAGCGTGGATGTTAAATACCCTAAAGCCTTCCTCAAGAATTGTGCTATCAAATGTCTGCTGCTGCAAAAAACTGCCCAACGACTGATATCGGAAAGTTTGTATGTATGCTAATTGCGCGGTAAACTCTGCTTGCGAGATGCAGGATTTGTGTGACGTCAGTATGACGCGTTGTTCGCATGTGGCGTTGTAGATACGCTACATAGCGTGATGTTAAATATCCTATAGCCTTCATCAAGAATTGGGCTGTCAAATGGAATGAAGAATTTTTCAAATCCGACCGGCAGTTCCAGAGATTAGCGCGTTCAAACAAACAAACAAAATCTTCAGCTTTAATATTAGTTCAGATTTCGATTACATTAGTTCACATTGATGCCATTAGTCTATATTTGTGCTCCGTGGGTCAAAACTCGAATAAAAAAACGATCTAGTCGGCGGGCAAAAAACAATTTATATTTACGTTTTTAATATATTACGGTGTAGAAGCCCGAAAGTCTGACCACCAGTCTTACCAAGGGGTATCGTGTTCCCCAGTAATTGGGTTGCGGAGGTCAGATAGGCAGTCGCTCCATGCAAAATACAGGTAGTAAGCTACATCGGGTTAGACTAGAAGCCGACCCCAACATAGTTGGGAAATGGCTAGGCAGATGATGATGATTTACGTAAAAAACTAATATTGGTTAATTTTTATAGGTAATTTGGTATCAACTTATACTAATAGGTTAAGAAATAAAATAATAAAGTATGTTCCTGGGTTCAACACCCGGGTCTGGCAGTGTTATTGCATTTATCCGTAACGAAATTCTCAGAAACAGCCGAGAGTAGGAATTCGTGTCCGGTATATGGCCTGGCCCCCTATGACATAGGTCTTATAAAAAACTGGCGAAATACGAGTACAGTACACACATTTGCCTACCCTTTTGTGGAATACGGCCTGATGTTTGTTATGTAAAATATTAGATTTCTTACCTGGTTTAAACGGCTCTTTCAGATCTTCAAGTTCAGACTGTAAAAAATAAATACAAATGTCAATTTATGGTATTATTTTCCTGACCAACATGACATTCGGTCACAGCAGCCAATCTGAACGGAGACTGACAAAGGAAGCAGGAGATATTATATACCTAGATATAGTACACAGACACAGATTCCTTCTTCCATTCTTCTTGTTTTCTTGCATAGTCCGATGGAACGACAGCACAACACGAAAGGGGAGACATGAGGGCGATGGAGATCACTGCGTATTACGTTGGCTTTTAGGCAGTCTCATTGAAAAAAGTGACAGGAAATAATCAACCTTATTTCAATGACACAAAACTCTTTTTTAAACGCGATAAAAAATGTACTCTCCTCTCCGAGCCGGTCTGTGTGGACGGACACTAAGGGGTTAAAACGCGAGGGGTCCAGATTATTCTTATGTAAGATCACAAAAGTAAGCAAAAATTTTATTTTGTCAACGACTGCCCAAAAAGGAGTGTAATGTATTCAGGGTTGATGTATGTTTGTATGTATGTGAGTCTGAGATTCCACCATAACTTTTAAATGCCTGAACAGATTTGGATTTATGGGGTATCGTTAGAATCCTTACATCATCCCGAGTGACACTGGCTATATATTTTTTTGAAAAAATTCAATGTGGCAGCAGTACGGCTCCATTTAGAAAAGTGAAAAAAAAAATTTGGTCAATTATTACAATATGGGTATCAAATGGAAGCCACCTAGCATGAATAAAGCTAGTCAATAAAATGTATAAAATAAAAATAAGTAATTAAAAAAAATAAAAACACGACTGCCCTGCCAAAACACGAACTAAAAAGTAAAAAACAAGTTGTATTCCCTGACTAAACAGATAAATAAAATTGTCATTGCAGTCGGGGGACCTCTTAGATTAAAAAGTGTTCCACAGAATGGTCCCCCGACTGCAATGACAATTTTATTTGTCTGTTTAGTCAGGAAATACAACTTGTTTTTTACTTTTTAGTTCGTTTTTTGGCAGGGCAGTAGTGTTTTTATTTTTTTTTAATTCTTTTTATTTTTCTTTGCTATTTTGGTAGCAAAATAGCAAAGAAAAATAAAAAGAATATATATATATAATAAGATCAGTATCTACAAACTGATCTAAAGGGGCGGAGGGGGTTCTTTAGTCTTATTTTTTCTTACGTGCAAGAAATTGGTCAAAATTGTCTAAGAACCCCTTTGTGTGGAAATTTATAATTTCTGCAAATGAGAAATCCTATAGCACACGGCTTGTTATAACAGAATGTACTAACCTGTGTAACAGCATTGAAGTGTTTAATATTCTTTTCAGCCACTTTCTCCTTCTCCTTGGGGTCGGCCTTATCCTTCTCTTTGTCAGAGATGGGTGAGCCGCCGCGTCGCTTCTTCGGCGCAGGCGACGGTAGTGTTGTGTTCTCTTCTGTTTGTTCGTCCATATACCTGCGGATGTGACGTTGTTTATATTACATATGATCCAATACTGGCATTAGTCAGGAAGTTTTTGTTAATACTCTTAAAGAGGGACTCGTGGGTTAATCGAAGGATGAGTTACACATGCCGCGGCCAGTTCGTGAATGGGTTGCCATCCATTACGAAGCGGGACCCTTCCGTATCTGGAAGCGTTAAGCCGTTGGTCCCGGCTGTCATTCTTGGATCTTCGACAGTCGTTACGGGTAGCTAGAAGCCCAAAAGTACGACAACCAGTCCTACCAAGGGGTATGCTGTTACCCAGTAACTGGGTTGTGGAGGTTCGAAAGGCAGTCGCTCCATGTAAAATACTGGTATTCGGCTGCACCCGGTTAGACTTGAAATCGACCCTAACATAGGGTGTGGGATGGGAAAATGAGAAAAGACTAGGTAGATTTTTTGTAGTACCTATTTCCGTTTCCATCGTTTCTTAGATATTTAATTTAACAATTAGTTGTTCCGGGTCTGGCTGTTTGTGTATGTGAGTTTATATGTCTGTAAACGCACCCACGACACAGGAGAAATTCCTAGTGTGGGGCAACGTTAAAAAAAAAAAAAAAAACTACAACTAACTATTTTAACTATAATTATTATTGTTTAGCAAATTAAGTTAAATAACCACTGTCATATTACATGAAAATACGTCAAATTGACGTAGTATTTAAATCTGCCCAATTATTAATTACCTCTGACTAGAGATGGGTAACCCGCGGGTTTTTTTTTTTTAAAAAAACGTTGTCCCACACTAGGGATTTCTCCTGTATTGTGGGTGCGTTTACAAACATTTAAACTCACATACACAAACAGCCAGACCCGGAACAACTACTTGTAGGTCATACAAATATTTGTTTCGTGCGGGAATCGAGCCCGCGACACGCAGCGCAGCAGTCAATCGGTTAATCACTGCGCCAACCGTGCCGACAAACCCGGTTTAAACCCGTTGCTTTGATAAACACCTATAAACACCCAGAAATTTGGGTGTTTACGAAACCACCGGGATTAAACCCGGTGTTTTGCCCATCTATACCTCTGCCAACCCCATTTTTTATATCCACGCAATCACTGTCCATTCCAAGGTTGCCTGGAAGAGATCGCAGAAAGCGATAAGGCCGCCCATTGTATGTTTTGTATTAAAAACCAGCTTTTGCACGCGACTTCGTCCGCGTGAAGCAACTTTATTAAGTTTTTTTTATATCATAGAAGATTTGCATTTTTCTGTTATGTATATTCTAGCGTACAATAGTCATCATCTGCCTGCCTTTTCCCAACTATGTTGGAGTCGGCTTCCAGTCTAACTGGATACAGCTGAATACCAGTATTTTACATGGAGCGACTGCCTATCGGACCTCCACAACCCAGTTACTGTGTAATACAACCCCTTGGTAAGACTGGTTGTGACTTTCGGGCATCTGACGACCCGTAACGACTGTCACGAATGACAGCCGGGACCAACGGTTTAACGTGCTTTCCGAGGCACGGAGGGGTCTCGGTATGTAAAGATGGTCACCTATCGACAGACCAACCGTGGCAAGCGTAGCTTAACCTGATCGATCGACCTGTGCGACTGTTATTATTTTGTCACGGAGCCCTAGTGTACAATAAAGTATATGAATATAAATAAATAAATCATTTCCCTGAGTTTTTTTTTTTTTTGAGGGTGGGAAATCATCAAATGATATATGAATATAAATAAATAAATCATTTCCGAGTTTTTTTTTTTTTTGAGGGTGGGAAATCATCAAATGACCCCTCCCGCTCTGGGTGGAGCGAAAGGGAGTGTCAGACTCTTACTGACTAAAACCCACCCGTGTTCCTTCCTTAGCCCTTTCTGTTCCAGGGCAACGGTAACCCTCATCATCTCCCTGACTGTACTTTTATATATTTGTACGTCACAATCGCTACCACAGTTTAGAACTCAAGAACTGCACTACGGCACGAGACGCTTTTTTTATCTATGGATTTTTTATAGACATGTTGATAACTTTACAAAATGTCTGTACACCAAATCCAATGTTAATATAAAATTTAAAAAAAAAACGGGTTGCACTCCGGGAGTGCCGACGTTGCCACCCCAGCAACGAATTTATTAAAAAAAATAAAAAAATACCTCTTCGGCCGTATCTTCCGTCCGCTTCTGCTGACAATCTCCTCCTCCTTCTTCCCTGCCTCGTCATCATCTTCTCTAGCGGGCTCGTCTTTCTTGCCTTTGCCTCGAGGAGTCTTCGGCTCCTTCACTGGTTTGACAGGAGTCTCCTTAGCTTTCACGTCGTTCTTGGTCTTTTTGGTCTGTTTTTGCTGTAAAATAGTTCACTGAGTATTGCTTTCATGCCATTTTATTTTTAACCGACTTCTAAAAAAAGGAGGAGGTTCTCAATTCGGCGGTTTGTATTTTTTTTTTTTGTTTGTCCGCGCATAACTCCGTCACTTGCCAACCAATTTGAAAAAATTTTTTTTTTGTTGGAAAGGGTATACTTCCCAAATGGCCCCATAAAAAAATTATCAAAATCAGACAAGCGGTTTTTAAAAAATCAAAAAAAATATCACAACAAAAAAGTGAAAACAACCGACTTCCATAAAAACACTACAAAGTGAAAAAAAACTTTAAAGTCGGTGGCGAAAAACGAAATACAAAAACCAAAGACACCGACTTCCGAAATTAAAGTTATTTTTCACTTTGTAGTGTTTTTATGGAAGTCGGTTGTTTTTTTTTTTATAAAAAAGGTTTTATAAACAATCTAAAAAGTTGCGTAAAATAGTAAAATATGAGAAATTGGAGCCTTTTACCCAGAAGAGGCGCTAAGAATGGACTTTCTTGAAATTCAAACTCAAAGCATTTATTTCAATTAAACCATTTACAGGCAATTTTGAATTGTCAAAATTAAATAGTCGGTCAGTTAGTCAGAAAGTTGAAGCTGAAGCCCGTTCCAAAACGTAGATCTCTATGGAAAAGCACGAGCAAGAAGCTCCAAGGACACAGTTTTATATCAAGATATTACAAAATCCTGGGTACATTATTCTTGTTGCTTCTATATGTGAGAACAATGTAAAAAACAAATGAATGAATTGAATATACAGGAGATTTTTGTATTATGGCAAATTCAGTTCAAGAGACTGGTCACAAAGATGCAATAAGTGACTGACACGACGCCCAAAAACAACCAGAGGGGCAATTCTCGTAATTTTAAGAACGTTCACAGTCTGATCTCAGTCTCAATCTGTCAAAAACAACTCTCATTTCCCTACATTTTTGACAAGTTTTTGAGATTTGTTTGTCGTCGAGATGATACTGCGACTAGATTTTGAACGTTTTAATAATAATAATAATAATAATTCCATTTATTGCAGACTAAATATTACATGTCCATAGTTGTTAGTAACAAAGATCTTAAAATTATGTTAGTTAATACCAAAAATCATTCAACGTTTTAAGTTACAGGATTTGGTCTTCTGATCTCAGTTTAAATCTGTCAAAAATACCTGCAATTTCCCTAAATTTTGACAAGTTTTTGACATTGATTGTTGCTGAGATGAGACTGCAACTAGATTTTGAACGTTTTATGTTACGAGAATTGGCTTTCTGAACTTTTTATATACTCGACGCGCCATATTAACCTTCAGGTACTAAGTTATATTAACATGTGATCAACATACCTTCCCTTCATCAATGACCAGGTTTCCGGTATCATCTGAATCTTCGACTGCAGTGTCATTCTGAGTAGCGTTGAGGGTAGTCTGCAATTAAAGCAAATAAACTAACATATGAGCGCCGTTGAATATTTTCTAACTGAACTGAGCTGTGCTGCTGGGGAGTTTGTTGCGCCACTTCTTTTTCCAAGCGAAAGCACTAGGAAGTGGTGAAGGGCGGGCGTATTGGGGGACCGTCTTTTGTAAATTTGACGTTCGAAAAGTGCCTGTACCAGAGTAGTACCCGTACTATTGGTACCGGTAGGTAATTATTAGGTGGAGTACCGGTACCCATCTGAATCGGTTTCCATCAAATAAGATTCTAAAAACGTTTAGAAATACTCACATCATCAGGTATGGTCTCATCAGCAACCGTGGTATCAACACCGGTGTCATCCAACGTGTCATTTATTGTTGAATCATTAACGGAGTCGTTGGTTGAAGATTCAGCTGGTGGTACCTGTTGAGGGGTAATATTTTATTAATATTTCTTTTATAACATAACTTACAACAGCTAAATGTGTGATAAACCATGACGCAGCACATTGCAAAAATCTTTTTTACATTGCTTGGTAAATTTTATGTGAACAATCCCAAACTATGCTACAGGAATATGCGCTGCACTGCGATCCGTTGCTACATGAGTCTGCGCTAGCCTTTATACAGCTCGGCCTATGATATTCATGAATCTATTGCACAATGTTGTTATTCTTTCTATACATAAAATAAAATAAAAAAGGTTTAAATTGTATATAAGTAGTTTATCAGCCATCTTGTTACCATAACACAAGCATTAGGTTGCTTAGCTTGGGACAAATGGTGCTGTGTGAAATGTCCAGGGATATTATTATTATTATTACATTCCTCGCAAAACAGATCAGTGTACTGAATAGCGCCGAAGCTGCAATGATATCTTTGTGTTCCGACTTCAGATCACAATAGTACTGCCTAGAATCGACATTACAAAGTTGGCAAAGGGCTCATAAGTAAACAATAAGACGCATGGTAGACCCATGCGTCTTATCTTCAAACTTAAGCAACGATTGCCAAGATCGGTGCTCGTGGCTAAATGATTACAGCCACACGGGTTGATCGAAGGTTAAGCTACGCTTGCCGCGGTCGGTTTGTGGATGGGTCACCGTCCATAACATTCCGAGACCCCTTCGTGCCTCGGAAAGCACGTTGAGCCGTTGGTACCGGCTGTCATTCGTGGATCTTTAGACAGTCGTTACAGGTAGTAGAAGCCTGAAAGTCTGACCACTAGTCTTGCCAAGGGGTATTGTGCTGGTCAGATAGGCACTCGCTCCATGTAAAATACTGGCATCCAGCTGCATCCGGTTAGACTGGAAGCCTGAGAAAAGGGCTACGCAGATTGATGTTTGTCAAATGCCCTATTTACTGTCACCGTAGTGGAAATATTGACGGCACGGTTGGCGCAGTGGTTAAGCGATTGACTGCTGCGCTGCGTGTCGGGCGTGGTGGGTTCGATTCCCGCACAGAACAAATATTTGTATAACCTACAATACGTAGCTGTTCTGGGTCTGGCTGTTTGTGTATGTGAGTTTATATGCCTGTAAACGCACCCACGACACAGGAGAAATTCATAGTGTGGGGCAATGTTTTACTAAAAAAAAAAACTTTAACTTACCTCAACAGAAACCCCTATCACTTGCTCCAGCGGCACTTTGTTCGCGAAGTCATGTTCAATCTGCTTGACTCCATCGTTGAAGTCTCGTCTCTTCACAGTTTTAGTCAGAAACTTGTCTTTATTGTCCGCATAGTCGAATATCATGTTCGGGGAGAGGTTAGCGCTGGAAATAAAAGCAATTGATTTAAAACAATTATGATAAACAAACCTTGTTTAGGTTGAATTCTTACGCACAAGGGAATTAGGAACACAATTATTGTAGAATAACATTACTAAAATGGAATTGACAAATAATCTATGAATTTTGAGGAAGTATTTTTTTTTTAATAATATAAACTAGTGCTTGACTGTGATCCCGCCTGATGGAAAGCAGTGATGCAATCGTTGATGGTAAAGCGCACTAATTTATTATGAGCCTATTCACTCTAGCCTTGAAGACACTTAAATTATAATCGGACGGGAAGACCACTGCAGGCAATTTGTTCCAGTCCTTCGATGTACGCGGTATAAACGACGAGGCGAAACGCTTCGTCCGGATCGCGGCGGTGTCAACGACGTTAGGGTGGGACACTCGCCGTACGACGGGTTGTCCGATGATAGAACAGTGATGGCGGAATTAAGTCATGTAATTCCCTCTTTAAACTAAATGAAAAGCATCTTTACGGTGATTTAAAATTTTGTGTAGACCTGTAACGGCTGTGACCTCCACCAACCCAAGCTGAACCTTGGGTTAAGGCTTTTTATTAGCACACAGAGTCCAAACAGTGGGAACATAAAGGTTGATGCTATGGTATAACTATTTTTAAAACATATATTGCAAGTTAAATAAAAGCTTGTAAAAAAAAAAACATTTTGTAATAGGATTAGTTTACAAAAATGCATTTTTCAATTCCATTGACGTTTCGTTTCGGACTTGACTGTGATAAGACGTTTGAATAGATAAATTGTGTTTTCAATTGATTCATTATGATAAGAAGAATTGTTACAGAATTATTTCGGGTAAATTAAACTATAAGCATAATTATATAAAAAAATTAAGGTCATTCCTTCAACATGGCCTGCAAAATTCAAAATCTTTTGCACTGCATTGTGATTTGCAAAAAAATACAAGAATTTTTTAATTTAATAGCGAGTTTGAAAATTTCTAATGTAAACATAATTAACACAACTCAAAAGAAATTACATAAACTACGCAAATGTGGAATAATTTTGATGACAGTTCTTTGAACAAACTCTGTCAAACATCAATTTTATTCCAAGAACAAAAACTAATAATAATAATATCCCTGGACATTTCACACAGCACCATTTGTTCCAAGCTAAGCAACCTAATGCTTGTGTTATGGTAACAAGATGGCTGATAAACTACTTATATACAATTTTTTTTTTGTAAATACATACATATTATAGATAGAAAAACACCCAGACTCGGAACAAATACATGTAGGTAACTATCTTACCGGTGGTGTAACTATCTTTCGATTGAAAAACCAGCCCTAAATAAAGCATCAAAAACATTTTAGTATACTTACGTTTCTCCCGTGCCATAGAAATATACAAAATACTTCTTCCCATTCAATTTTTGCACCTGAAATTAAAGAATTATGTTTTAAATTTTTTTTATTTTTTTTTTATTTCTTTATTATCCATTTATTTACATTTCATCGAACTAACACTAATATATACTATATACAATTATATACAAGTATATAATACGAAAAAATATAGAAAAAGGCAGGAGCTCATTGGGCATCAAAAAATTCGTCCGCATCACTGTCAATGGGATAGGTGCCCAAAAGGCTGGCCGCATTGCTGATTCTTTGGGCTAAAAATAGGCCAGCCTTCTGGTCACGTGAAGAGTCAACCAACCGCTTGGCGATGTCCCGAAAAATTCGATGAGCACTCGGACCCCAAGGCCCTAGAGTTTCAACCCCAAACGGCTCAAACATATAGCTCCCAATAAGGTTGTTATATTTGCGCCGTTTGATGTTTCTAATTATGAAACAGAACAAATTATCATTAGAAAACCAGTGTCAGGCAGCATCTATCTGGCAATTATTGCTGAAATTAACCTTTTTGGCGCAGACGAGAGGCACACACTATTGTTATCTGAAACATTATTTTTTATTTTATTAATTTTTGTATTTTGTGTTTCAGGAACTGTGTCCAAATAAACTTTTTTCTTTCTTTATTTATTTTAGTGTTTGTTAATTGGTTGAAGGATACTCAAAGAGACACACTAGATGTTTGATTGTTACGTCTGGGGGTGTTTAATGTGCCGCGAAGTGTTAATGTATTCGTGAACAATTCCTAGTAGTATGAAAAATAATATATTTTTGCATGACATTTTTAATGTGTTTGTAGATGAATTTATACACCAATTAGCTGCGCCCCTCGGTCACCCGCATAAATTTCGATCCCGTGGGAATATCAGGATAAAAAGTGTCCTATGTGTTACTCTGATGTATAACCTTTATTACTGTAAAGTTTCTTTCAAATTAGTTCAATAGTTTTTGCGTGAAAGAATAACAAACATCCATCCATCCTCACAAACTTTTGTGCTTATAATATTAGTAAGAATAGGATATTGTTTTTTTTTATGGATGCAGCATTTAATTTTATGTTTCCTCATAACAAAAATGTTTTAACAAATAAATGTATGTCATCAAAGTAGGTGAAGTATCATTATTTACCTCTGAAAAACCAATATAAACAAATTACTCAGAATTATTTTATCAATATCATATTATGACTATTTGTATAGTAATTATTATAAATAAATGTGGTAGTAGTGTTTTGTAAATACAATAATATTAGGTGAATTAAATTGCCATACAAAATAGCTTCTATCAGACTTCACATCTTGGTACAAACAGGAACCAAAAAAATTGTCAGATAAGGGTTATCATCAAATGTTTGTTGATGTCAATATTTTTACATTCATTATTAAAACTACAACAAAATAAAGCATTGAGGAATTACAACAATGCATAATATACTTGGATATTTTATTTAAGTCCAAATCCTTGGAAATTATGAGCAAAATGGTTTGGTTCTACGTATTTGTAAGTGTCAGTCACCCATACAATGGTGACAAAATTTTATCTTTAGAATTTTTTTTTTTGTTCGAATTCATGAATAATTCTGCTATCTAAGCACGGAAAATATGATTTGAACGCAAAAATTGCTCCCATAATATGAAAAGAGTCGATAAAATCGCTAAAGTAATATAATAAAACAATGTTATCAGTAAATTAGTGATCTGTTGCTGTGTCATTATCAAACATGTAAATTATGTGGATAAAATAGTGTCTATTTGCTTTCTGAGACCTTGGGGCAGTGCGAAGGCGTCGGGACCGCGATACAACATGTCTTCCCGCGCTTACACCCAATTAGAACACAAAGGGTACAGCTTTTTCATTTTATCACACAATGGCAACAGAATCACTTATATTTCACACTCACCCTAGCTGGCCATGCTGGATATCCTTTTACTTTGGCGAAGATGAAGTCGCCAGCTTTATATTCCTTTACTTTTTTGCCCATTTTCAACGAACGCCGCTGCAATACCTAATGTATTCTTGAAATTTCCAACTGCTCACTGCCTTTTCACAGAAACTGGAACCGAAACGTTAGTGCACCGGTAATTTTTACTTGTTTATCAACGCGTTTGTAATGAATAATCTGTAATTATTGAGCATAATCCTATAGACGCCAAGATAAGTAATAACCTATAAAAAAATTCTTACCGCGGCAACGAATTGACGGTAAAGAAATAAACATGGCGTTTGTCAGAGTTACCATGTGAAAATATTCGTAAATCTACCACGTAAATCTACTATTATGCCTCATACATTGCGATGATATTCTGTTCATGCCTGAAAATTTTGTCTTCATTGTGCTTGTCCATGGAATGGCTATATCCATATTCGTATGTAGTATAATAATTATGTTCGGTAGAATAATTATGGCACATCATCTTTAGAAAATGCCAAAGACACTTGCGAATAATCTTGTTCTGTAACCCTCTCATTTTGAACATTTAGATGTGTACACTTGGTTTCAGTCTTTGCGGATTTTTTTTTGCGGATGATAAATCATCAAATGACCCTTCCCGCTCTGGGTGGAGCGGAAGGGAGTGTCAGACTAAAACCCACCCGTGTTCCTTCCTTAGCCCCTAGGCTTCGGCCCTATCGGACCCCTTCTTTTATGCTGACATCTCTTTAAGGCACGCGTGGAACACATACGCGCCATCCGGCACGGGCCTGGTCCTGATCGGACGGTGAGCTACCCATTACTCTCCACCCGCAGGCCCGCGCCTACGATGGCCGGGAGTCGTCACGCGACTCCCAACGCCCGGAGCGTCTCCCGCGGTGGCTGAGGCTTCTCTCCCTCAGCCATCCCGCCACCTCCTTCGCTAGCATGACTGCTTCGCAGAAGGAGGTGACTACCTCCCACTCCCGCTCGCCCCGGACCATGGCTTGAACCAGGGCCGGAATCGTGGCGTAACTTAAAATAGAATAGAATTTTTATTGATGCCATCTAGCTGGGGGGCGTTCCATGCCACACTTGCAGATACGTGGTCTCCTTTCCAGGAATTTTGGACTCCACCAACAATCGATCCTTCGACAAATATACCACTTCAGTTTGCTTACTCTGCAAACAAAAGCAAAATAAATTCAAAGAATATTGTAATATCGATCAAATTAACAGAAAACTTAACAATAATATAGCAATAACTATTCTAAGTTATACAGGGAAGGGAAAGGTAGAAATATGAAACAGGCAAATGAAAAAGAATACAATAGTTACGCACGGCTACACATCAAGTTATGCATAACCAGTCTAAGCTAACTTCTGATTGAACGAAAAATCTATACAATGCGATTGCGAGGTCAGATAAACTGGAAATGTTTAGCTTGATGTGTAGCTGTGTGTACACCTAGATTTAGTGAAAAAAAAATTAGTATAAAGTCCAGGGAGTCTATTCTAGAGAGTTTTCAAAATATTGAATAATAGCATTTCTTTATTAGTAAATTTCAAAGGCGCGTCACGTTTAGGCACATTTCGTTACATGAGAGAGTGATACGCGGAGTCGACGAAAGATCCAGATTCAGATTCAATTATTTGCAAAAACATGTGTAGATATTATAAATTTTATGATGTCTTTAGAGGTGTTACAGGATATTCTTTGGCACAACATGTTTGTCCATGGCTGGTGTATGTATACAAATTAGGTCAGAAGACCATAAGATTAAAAAAAAAATTACAATTAATAATCTAAAAATAAATAACAATTAGGTACATTAATATTAGATTAAAAACAAAAAAAAATTATAAAACAATTGATAAATATTCATGCTATTCAAAACAAATACAATAGATTCAGTCATTATATCAGAGCGATTTGTCATTTAAAAATTCATTGACATTATTATGTAGTAGGATTTTCCTGCCAGTATTTTTTTAAATGTTTTCTTAAATTGGTCTGTATTTAGTTTTTTGACACGTATAGGGATATTGTTATAAATTATCGGGGCTCTGCATACAACACTTTTATACAGTAGTGCTGTCTTAGCTGGCTGAACACGAAGTTTAGTTTTAGGGTTTAAATAACCCCATTGGGGCACCAACCCCAATGGGGGTTATTTCTTAACAAACAAGGCGATTTCTAAAATATACAGTAACGGCAGTGTGAGGATTTTATGCTTTGATCTAACTATCTCTGTCTCTCTACTAAATCTCCCATAGATCTATACGAAGTTTCACTTCTATCACGGTTACGGTGCGGTACGCGCAATTTTTTTGAAATTTATGATAAGACTGTCGAGCTCGACGTTTCTCTTTAATTGACTGGTGTACCTTATTATAAATATTTATGTGGTGCCTTGCAGATGCTTATCATGGCACCCTCAAATAATTTTCTCCTACTGTAAATATTTCATTAAATATTGTTTTTGTTACTAAAACATTTGTTTTTTACGTCCAACGATTATAAACATTTTGTTCAATTCAAAATATTATTTGAAAACACAAACAATATTCTCAATAATGTGCCGATAACAGTCCCATCCACCCACTTAACTCTATTTGTCTATACGCAAAAACATTAATATTTTAATTGGCAACCCAGTTACTATGAGTGGTCGTGTCAGACGGATGCTTCGGGCGAGCATTTTCGCGTAAACTAATTGATTTCTTCTAATTAAATTATAGTGAATCATTGTGTAAGCGATGCAAGTGTGATGTGAGCCATGCGAATTAATATTGTGCAAATATACAACCGAGAGACTTCAAAATAGGGGATGTAACAGAAAAATAAAAATGGCTTCAGGAGATACTGATCATATCGAAGTGATGGACACTTCGGCTTCTAAAAAGCCTGATAGCGCGACTGGACCTTCGGGCGCTGACGAAGATGGTAGTGCATTGCTAAATCTAATAATACTACAACGCGTTCCATTGTTGTAATCCCTTTGTAACAAGATAATAACGTTGTCAACTGGGACGATTTTCACAATACTCATCGGCCCATTTTTCTTCTTTTCAGATCGAGACAAGAGTTCAATCGCTGAGAAAAATGTACCGTACGATGTAAGTGATCGTTTTATTTGTTATTATTTTGACTATTTCATTCATAACTACGTGAAAAGTTGGAAATATTGTGGAGAAAGTGTTACAGAGATTGGTTAAACGAATTGTGTGTAATTAGCATTCAAGATTCATTAACAATTACGCGGTGAGAAACTGCTAAGTAACACTATTGTGCGTACAATATAATCTTTGCAACACATATATACACAGATTATACATTTACGCCTATCTATAGCTAAAAAAATACGAAAACAGCATCCAATTTTTCTAGAACTCTACCATGGCGAAATTCCCATCAAAAAATGTCAAGCAGTTTTTAGTTTGTCTGTATAAATTTGTTTTTGATTGTAATGTGATAAATATAATAAAGATAAGGTGTGTTACATCATTGCCAGATTTAATTTAATCTTTACAACCACAAACAATCAAAATATTTTTAGTGAATTGTTTACACATTCAAATTTCAAGGCCTATCTATTATTTGCACATTTATTCAGGCCCTTTCTCCCAATTTACTGGACTTCCAAACTCATTACAGCCAATATTCTACTTATTTCTACTTGACACAGCCCTATGCTTGATATAAGCATGTCCCTAACTAAGGCAGTATAAAATATGAGCATTGTCCATGTCCAACTTGTCCATGATTAAGATTTACACCTAACTGTAGCTGAAACAAAAAAAAAAGAACAGTTTTCCCGCCAAATTCAATAATTTCAAAACAAAAAAAAAATGTCTTAGCAACCAGTACTTAAAAGCCATTGTAATCAACAATAGTGCTTACTTTGAATGCTAGCAAAAAGTTGTGTTTGTTTTTTGTCAGATTCTCTTTTTTTAGTAGATTCTCTTCTTTTGTCAATAACTTAACTTATACTACCTGATTCGAACAGGTTTATTGCTAATATTATTGAGTAAATTGCTGTTGGTCGGAACGGACTTGAATTATTAATTTTGGTTGTCAAAACAACAGTATTATTACTAAAAGTTTCCTCAAAAAAAATAATGTAATCGTTAATATCAGAAAAGTTCAAACATATTATGTAAATACTAACTATCATAAAAACTGATTAAATTCTAAAATTATGCAATTATTTTCCTTAGGATAAGTACTGTCACTTAGTAACTATTTTAATTATTTAATATTTTGTTTTCCTGTGATGCAGGTGCATGTACTAATTTTAGTATTTAGGTAGGTTATAGAATCAAGTTCTAATTTATCAGACAGCTGTGCTGCTGGGCAGTTTGTTGCGCCAATTCTTCTTCCCAGCTAAAGAAGTGAAGTGGTGAAGGGCGGGATTTTGTGGGACTGTCTTATGTAATTTTGCCATTCAAAAGGTGTTGATTCTCAGCCTTATTTGAATAAATGACTTGAAATTTTGGTTACCTATCCATTTATTATGTCAGACATTTGAGGAAAATGTTTCTTCTTTTTGTATCAGCTGAACAACTATATCCTATTAATTATTAAACATTTGGGTGTTTGTTACCTACTTAATCACACTGTAATAGCTAACAGAAGGCCAATTCTCGTAATTTAAAACATTCAAAATTAGTCATGGTCTCATCTCGGTGACAAACAAATGTCAAAAAAACAGGGTAATTAGAGGTATTTTTGACAGAATGTTCTTAAAATTACGAAGATTGCCCCTCAGAATTCGAACAATTCTAGATTTACACGTAGATGTAGGATAATTATACTTTTTATTTGGCACAATATATGTATGTAATGTATGTGGTTTGCCGCATGTCATCTGAGTCATGTGCCAAATCTACCACCATGTGGGTCCCAGGCAACGTCCGGCGACATCGAGGCAGGCCCAGGAGAAGATGGCCGGACGAGCTTGACGCCTACAGACAGGATTGGTCCACACTAGCTCAAGACAGAGAGGAGTGGAAAGGGGAAAGGGTTACCTTTGTCCTACAGTGGAATAATATAGGCTGAAGATATAAATAATATAAACATGTAGCAGTTTCCTTAGGATGCTAAAGAAACTCCAGGCAATGGGCAAATATCTTAGTAGCAGCCTGAAAGCCAATTCTCGTAATTTAAAACGTTCAAAATCTAGTCGCTGTCTCATCTCGGCGACAAACAAAATGTCAAAAATGTAGGGAAATTAGAGGTAATTTTAACAGACTGAGACTGAGACAGACTGTGAACGTTTTTAAAAATAAGAGATTTGCCCCTCTGGTGTTTGGTTTTATATGTTAACTAGCTGCGTCCCGCGGTTTCACCTGCATAAGTTTCGATCCCGTCGGAATATCGGGAATATGTTAATCCTGGTTATAAACCATGTGCCAAATTTCATCCAAATCCGTACTGTAGTTTTTGCGTGTAAGAGTAACAAACATCCATCCATCCATCCATACAAACTTTCACGTTTAAAATATTAGTAGGATTTAATCCCATTTAAAACTCATAATTACTCACGTACCTAGATAACAAAATGTTATCACTAACGTTAATTACCATAAATCTTTAAGGTGGATGCTCCAAGGTAGCCCGCGAAATTCAAATTTTCTTACGTTTTTTGCAATTTGCTGGTCAGTACTAAGTTGTACGTTGAATAAAATATGATTCGCTGCCGTAACAAATATGTATTTACAGAATTATAATCATTAGAATCAGTAATACAACTTGTTAAGTTAGCATAATCCTAAAATGTCAAGATTTAATGAAATAGTCATTCAGTAGGATTACTTGATCTTAGAGAGTGTAACAACTGTAACTGCCGAAGTATGGGTCTGTAATATATCTCTGCCCAACCTTTCGGGGAATAGAAACTTGATGGTCTGTGAATATAATATGACACGTCTATACGACGCTAGCGCAGCGTCGACGCGGCTTAAACCAACGCTTAATACGACGGCACCCGAAGTCCCTATCTCATTGATTCAATTAGTATAATTGATAATAATGTCTTAGAAAATAAGTCAAAAGCTTAGCACAGTGTTATCGCCGGTCAATGGCCCGCACTGATAAGACAACTCTTTATCAGTCCCGTGGGAAAAAATTGGGACTAGATATCACAACAGACAGAACATCACGCCTGTTCACGGAAGGGTACGGCAGAGGTGCCCAATGATTCAACATCATTCGCCTGCCGTTATCCCATTTTCTTTGTGGTCGGCGCTCGTCTTTGTCTTTTTCTTTCATACTTTTTTTTTTAATGATATAAATTAGTGCTTAACTGTGATTCCGCCTGATGGAAAGCAGTGATGCAACCGTTGATGGTAAAGCGCACTAATTTATTATGAGCCTATTCACTCTAGCCTTGAAGACACTTAAATTATATTATATAATTACTGGCTGAACCGGCAAACGTTGTTTTGCCATATACATTATTTCTAGGAAATATATATTTTCTTTATGTATGAAAAATAGATATTGGCTGATTCTCAGACCTACCCGATATGCACACAAATCGGTCCAGCCGTTTCGGAGGAGTTTGGTAACAAAGATTGCGACACGAGAAAATTTTATACTTCTCTCATAATTATAATCAACCTATATTGTTCCCATTGCTGGGACACAAGCCCTAGCCAAGCCCAAGCTCTTCGAGAGGAAGTGGGCTATAATCTGTCACGTCTTTGAAAAAAATTTTGGTTTTAGGGCATGCTGGTTTCCTCACGATGTTTTCCTTCACCGTTCATACTTCTCTACTAGTCGTCATCTCTGTAGTCACTCCCTTTCTAGCCATATGTTCCATACAGTCCATCCATCGTTTCTTTGTGCCCCCCCCCCCCCCTCTACTATTATAGAGCTGCTCAATGGTTGTGAAAACAATAATTATTAAAAAAAAAATACTGGCTGACGAATTACCAGTTTGTATGTTGATACTTTCACTTCACAACTTTTAATGTCATACTGCCTATTATGGCAAAAAATTGAGTGGCTTTTCTTATGTTGATAAAACAATTAAAAGCTAAAAGAACCATGGAAAGCTTCATTTTGAAGACATTTTTAGGGTTCTCTATAAGGAATGCAGAACCATAAATAAAATCAGTCATGTGTTCGTCCCCTAAAAAAAAGCCCAAAATATTACTGGCGTAATGCTAACAAACACTCCTGCTTACTCCTCCTGGGGTAAAGGCGTTATATTACGTTTGTCACGCAAAACCTGCCTATCGTATAATCAGACAGACCAAGGCGTCTGCACAACCTAAGAAATCAGTATGCAGCCTTTATAAATATTGTCTATGGGGAAAAAGAATACAAAGCTGGCATACGGCCAGTGCTGAATAAAGAGTCGTTCCCAATGAAACTGCGCGAATATATCTTCATGGTTTTATGGTTGTGCGCAGACTTGGTCAAACCGTAGCTTTTCACGGCAAGAAAAACGTATTGTGTAACACACTCTGAATACGATTACCAGCCAGTCAAGCGCACATATTATGACACCTTCTGAAGGGATTTTTTTTTGACGACAGAACGCCATATCATTTTAGCCGACAGACGTTACTCCTGGACATATACCCCCCCCCCCCCAAACACCGCCACGTCGACCGGTACTGTGCTTTCAGCGGATCCCTGCGGCCTTCACAAGGTCATCGTTCCACCTTGTCGGAGGCCTTCCAACGCTACGTCTTCCGGTACGCGGTCGCCACTCCAGAACCTTTCGGCCCCTATCGGCCATCTGTTCTGCGAGCAATGTGCCCTGCCCACTGCCACTTGAGTTTGGCATTTCTTCGGACTACGTCGGCAACCTTGGCTCTCCTGCGGATCTCTTCATTTCTGATTCGATCACGTAGGGTAACTCCAAAAATATTCTACGAAGTTACCTCAATCGTGACCCATAGTAGTCCTCATTTTTGTCGTCTTGTTTTTGGTCCATATTATCGCACTATTCGTGAAAAGGATGTAATCATTTTGTGTCTTGGAATATCTTCATTAGTACTGCAGCAACGGTGAAAGAGAATTTCCAATAGGTATCATAAACATAACATCACGCCTGCAATCCCCGAAGGATTCGGCAGAGGTGCACCCATAGTCCACCCACATTTCGCCAGTTGTGTTTAAGTCCCATATAATAGGGAACGAGCCTATTACTATAAACCGCGTACAAAGCCAGACTCCGGGCTGCTACTAAGAAATTCCTGATGGAATAACCCAATAACACTTAGCCCGACCTGGGAATTGAACCCAGGGGGTCTACTCCGAAGTGCAAAGTGCGAATGTTCGGATCGGACCGACACATGGCCGAACCGAATATTATTGAAAATTGCGAAAAAAGTTCGGATCGGCTCAGTTGGGTCGGGACCATAGTCAATATTCGAAAGAGTGTAGGATCGGGACCGACCGAACCAAATAGTAACTTCGTAGCAGGAAACGGCCGAACTACTTCGGAGTAGACCCCCAGGACCTCATAACCAACAGTAGCGCTGCGATATCAAGACCATAATCGATATCAAGGCGGTAATAGGTATCATTTCGAGTGCAATTGCGCTGGTGGTCTTAAAAATTTCCATCAACAACTCGAGGCAAAAGCTAAAACATTAACAAAAACTCACAATACAAGGACCCTTAAAGTAACATTCTTCACATAATGTCGTGTTAAGTCCTTCATACAGTGTGAGAACCAACCTTACAATCCATTGTGAGTTCTGAGTCAACCACTAAGCGTATGGCATCACAATGTATTGTAGAAGCCAGATTTAAGTAATGTCTTTTAGTACCTCTTTGTGACGAGGCTACATTGTCGCGATAACGCGAACTACACCTCGCGCGCTGAAAAACTTAGGTGAAATGAGCTGTCATTCAACCTGCCAAGCTGTTCTGTAACAATCTCACCGTGAAAAATTAGGTGGAATGAGCTTGAAGTGATCTGTCTGTAGTGTCAATCCCTAGCATTAGGAAGAATGATAGCTCACTTATTATATATTATATTTCTTCTTAACGTATTGATCGCAAAAAGTTCAAACATCTTTGGCCCAAAAATCACTGCGCGAACTCGGCTCACTGAAGCAGTCATAAGATCATCAAGTGCACAGGTGCAGCGCAGGATGGAAGGTGGACCATTGTTTGTGGGGAGGTGCATTCGCACTTGAGATCGGAGCCGTTCGTGAACCCCATCTGTGGAGATTGTCTTTGCTGCGGCCGAATTGGGTTCGAAGTCTATTTAGAGATTTCCATGTCGGCCACGACAACTCATACCCAGGCGGAAGGTTCTCAGTTGGTTCGATAACATTGCCATACTGATACTGGTTAGATATTGGATCCAGGGCTTCAAAAACCACCCAGTATGTAATCAGCCTTACATTGGTCGGGACAGACCGACTATTACCGATCTAGACAGTCGTCTTTATAAAGTATCAACTTGGCTACAACAGTGTACGAACTCCAGGATATTATGTCATCCCTGATATATGGCTATGGTTTTGGCAAAAGCGGCTGTATTTAAGCCTACACGTTATGGCGGAATATGGCTTAAAAGCTTTTAGTTGTCATAGTGTAAGTTAGTATGTAAACTGAACCCTTTTAAGGATAATAGCGCATTTTCGCTAGGCGTTCGTCTAGTTTAGCTTAGGTGTGTAAATACGTACGGTATTCGGACATATCGAGCTTTAGAAAGAGACTGCCAGATAGGTATGAGTGAGAAGAGACTACAAAGCCCAACAAACTTATGTCGTGGTAAAAATATAAGCTAGTCAGTAGGTTGGTAGGGGAGCTGACTGCTCAGGGTACACAAGCATAATTAGCCAATAATGTCTCCACTGCTGGGTGGGACACAAGTCTCTTCTCAGTGAGGGAGTGCGCCGTTATCCACCACCCGGGCCCAGTGAGGGTTGGTAGATGTCACATGTCTTCGAATTTTTCGTTCTAGGACATGACGGTTTCCTCACGACGGTTTCTTGCATCGTTTTGAGAGCAGTGGTGATGAAATAATTTACACAAATTAAAGCGTCTGACTGTGTTCTAACTTACGACCTACACCTCGTAAGCCGGCCATTACCACTGGTTACTGAATGATCGTCATTCGCGAAGGTTCTTTCTGCAGCAGAGAGAGCAGTGGTGTCTCAGGAAGAGGGTAGGTTCGAACCGAGACAGGCACTTTACTCATAAAATCGTGAAGGAAGACATTCGTGAGGAAACCGGCATGTCCTAGAATCAAAAATTTATTGACATATGACATTCACCAACCCGAACTAGGCCCGCGTGGTGTTCTATGGTCCGCTCACTGAGAGGAAGCTTGTGTCCCAGCCGTGGGAACATTATACACTGATTCCCCCTTATTACAAAACAAGGTTTTTCTTTCGATCAGGTTTAAACCACTGACCCAGTTATTGAATTAAGAACCCAACTGTTATAGAAATGCATTTCTTTATACAAAACTGACAGCTTAGTTCGGTGCTAAGTTGTCATTTTAGTATTAAGAACTTTGCCTAAATCGAAATAAAGTTTGAACTACAAATACTGGCTCAATAGTTTAGGCTAGAACTAAAGTTAGGTTTCGTTTTGTAATAAGACTGTTAATGTTTATGCTTCATCTCCAAACTAAAATCAGTGAAAATGTAACACTTTCCATCTACCAGATTAGAAACACAAAGAACATTCAAATGTATCAGAATATAACGACTCAGTCTCATTACGTAGAACCCATCATTGTTTGGGACCATTGACCTTACCAATTTAGGTGGTGCGGCCATGTTACAGTCAGTGGCAGAAATACCACTTAAAATGTGGGGTGACAAACTCATGCACAATGTGGTCAGTTATTTGGTGTGGTATCAAAATCAAGTCATTTTTTCAAATTAGGTAGAGATTCAGCAATTTTTGAACGTCAAAATTAATAAATAAATAAATATCCCTGGACATTTCACACAGCACCATTTGTCCCAAGCTAAGCAACCTAATGCTTGTGTTATGGTAACAAGATGGCTGATAAACTACTTATATACAAATTTTTTTTTGTAAATACATACATATTATAGATAGAAAAACACCCAGACTCGGAACAAATACATGTAGGTCATACAAATATTTGTTCCGTGCGGGAATCGAACCCACGACACGCAGCGCAGCAGTCAATCGCTTAACCACTGCGCCAACCGTGCCGTCAATATGTATTAAATAAGACAGTCCCCCAAAACGCCCACCCTTCGCCACTTCCTAGTGCTTTAGCTGGAGAGGTGTGGCGCAACAAACTCCCCAGCAGCACAGCTGTCTGCTCAGTTAGAAAAACTCTATACAATAGTATGCAAAGTGGTTAACATTACAAAACAATAATTACGACATTTACATTACATTCCACATTGGACATTTTTATGTCCAGGAAAACCACTGTCTATTCTAAGGTTGCCTGGAAGAGATTGCAGAAAGCGATAAAGCCGGTTGCAGACCGAAAACTAAGCTATGCCAAGGCTAAACTAAGCTATGCCAAGCAAGCTAGGCTAAGCTAAGCTAGAAATAAATAGCGTGCACACCAACAGCTAAGCCAAAGCTCCATAATCGCTACTAAACGACCGTGCGTACAACAAAGAACACTGGACAGCACTGGCGAAGGATGTGCAAAGGGTGTGCGGGGCAGCGGGAGGGGCTTAGCTTAGCTTGTGTAGCTGCGCATCGGCATACACAACTAACTTAGCTTCGCATATTTTAGTTAGCTCACATAGCTTAGTTCGCATAGTTTGCGGTCTGCACACAAGTATGGAAAACTGCGTCAGCTATGCGAGCTAAGCTAAACTAACTTAGCTTAGCTCTTGGTCTGCAACCCGTCTAAGGGTGTATATTGTGTAGTGTTTGATGTATTTTTTTATGTTATGTACTTTTGTGGTGTACAATAAAGTATAGTATATAAATAAATAATAAAAAAAACGTATGCGTCTCGGGACGCCCGACAGAAGTGATAACTTAAACTAATCTATTGTATATGTCTATCGCACACTAAACACTGAGTAGAGAGAGGGGGAAGCGTCTGTCCGAAATACGACTAGCGCTGTGGGTTAGAGTGAGAGAGGAAGAGCCTGCCTACCGCTGCCGTATGTGTTAGAGAAAGGGAAGCCAGACAGACTGGCGCCATAACGCGTTACGTTACGAAGCGGTTTAACCTCCCATAAGAAGTTATCACTTAAATAATACCGATTGAAGACTCACCAGTTGCGCCTGCGGTTATAAGACTAATGTAGTAGTCGCTACACCAACGACAAGGCAGTCAACGTCTGTCTAGCCTTTTCCCAACTATGTTAGGTTCCACTTAGTCTTAGGTACAGGATGCAGCTGAATACCAGTATTTTACATGAAGCGACTGGCTATCTGACCTCCACATTTGCTACCCTGTAGCGGTGTTTTAGTTCTGCAGGTAGACCTTGGTAGTTTCTCAGTGAATTTGTTAGTACATAATAGTACTATTTATTATGTACATAATTTATGAAAATGTAGAAATTTTGGATAGGGTAACATTGTGTCGCCCTATGTAAAATTTCTACATTTATAGGGCAGTTTTATCAATCACTAAAAGCGATCTTTTAAAGGCACAGCATGTTTTTAAATGTTTTTATTCGATAGTTTACATCGCCATAATATAATAGTTAAAAAAAATCTTCAACGCCAAAAACTCAATTAAAATAAAAACTTTAAAAATAGCCAACCGCCACAAGTAGGTAGGTTAGGGTACCTGAAATGCAAACACTTTTTCACAATGATGTTCACAATGGGTGTTATACACATTGACATTTATTGTTTTCATAGACTTTTACATCACATTCGCTCTGGCCTCTGACTAATGGGGTCGCTTTTCAAATATTTGAATGTTCCAGTCATATTGCACTTTAAGAAATTATAATCGAACATATTGATGGAGACGGAGAATAAAAAAAAAATAGAGTTTATTAAAAATAAAAATTGGGTCTTATTTGAATCAGTTGGTCTTCTGCTCTGTCCTTGTAAGTAGTTGTTACCGCGACGCTGGTGGGTGGATGGCTATAAATACGCGAATGTAGGTGAAAGAAAGGTGGTAGGGGGAGCCACAGGCTGCCAAGTTGGGAGGTAGAACGGTTGTATGAAAGTTTGTGACATATTTATTAGAAATGTTAGGGATTGTGTTAGTTCTGCAGATCTAATATTAGTCTAAATAAGGACAGACGTCGCCTTTTTCCATGTTATTATGATCTGGTTCTTTCCAATATTTATATATCTACTAGCTGACCCGGCAAACGTGGTTTTGCCATATACATTATTTCTAGGAAATATATAATTTTTGTTTATGAAAAATAGATGTTGGCCGATTCTCAGACCTACCCGATATGCACACAAAATTTCATACATATCGGTCCAGCTGTTTCGGAGGAGTTTGGTAACAAACATTGCGACACGAGAATTTTATATATTAGAATATACTAAAAATAAAGCTGAAGAGTTTGTTTGTTGGATTTGAAAAAATATTTTTCCATTTCATAGCGTAATTCTTGAGGTAGGCTATATTTAACATCACGCTAAGACGCTTACGAGCCGAGCATAAAAAAAGTTAGAACGCTAAGCGAAAACGAAGAAATAGCGCAGCCGGGCAATGGGATGCGACGTGGTGACTCGGGGGCCGAATATCACGCGGGCAAAGTCGCAGGCAGAAGCTAGTTCTAGAGACAGCTGAAATGCTGATTATTCTGTAGGCGGCGACGTTATCCTGATCGTTAACTTGTACAGCCAATCTGGATCGCTTCAAATGTCAGATCGCCATCGATGCTGACTGCGCATACACAGTCCATATAGATCGCCATGTGTCATCAACTCGTGTTCCACAAAACAAACATCGGTTCACCTCTCCAAAAATACTACAATAAACCCGGAAACCAGATTTTCGACTACTGTTACTCGTAAAGTAGGCTGTTGTCCTGCCAACCATCGATTGAATGAAGGCCATAGATACTAGAAACTGCGATAATCATGATGTCCGGAAATTACCTTACTCATTTTGACAGTTCAACAACATTCATTGCATTATAAACGTTGTTGAGCAAACATTTTTTTTTCGAACATAAATAAAGCAATGGATTAGTGCTTCAAAATTACTCAGATTGAGATTGATAGTGCGTGACACAATTAGAGTGCAGGGAGCTGCAGTCTCGGCATTCATAGCGATCGCTTTACGACCGAATTCGGTCGCAAAGTCCCGGATTGACAGGTGTAATGTATGGAGTGACAGGACTTTCCGACCGAATTCGGTCGTAAAGTGATCGCTATGAATGTCGAGACTGCAGCCCCTGGACCTTCTCAATTTGCAAACCAGCAAAGAAAAAATATGTTGCTAATGATAGCACTAAACTGCATTTGCTACTTAGATTAAAATAAAGATAGAATACTCTTCCCCTCTTCTCCTTTTTTTTTCTCTTTCTTTTTATCATGCTGATGGGAAAGATTCACGGGTGAAGCTCGTCCTGAAACACCTGGCTGCGAAGTCTTTAAAAGATGCCCATCCATAGACAAATATCACCCATCTCTCCACTAGTCCAATGCTTACTCGAGGATGCATATCCGGTAGGCTCTTAAATCCTATCCTTTCCTATGGGCACGTCTTCCCTACAAAAACCGCGCCCTCCGGTCTACTTCTTGATATGCAATGGTGGCTGTAGCACCATGAACATGAGGCTACAGGAGCTAGCGCGAATCTTGGGGTTCATTCGATTAATCGAGTCTGGTCAAACCACGGTGGGATCGGACTCGGAGCAATTCATTCATTCTTCTTTTTATCATGCTGATGCCTTCTAGTCACAGTCATAACGTGCAGCTGTTGACTATTTCCGTTTTGTGCTCGTGATTATTTAAGGATCTATTTTGTTTTTATTTTTCTTTTAAGCCTTGTATACTTTAGATCTGTAGACCATTTTTTATTCTATCAAGTTGCTGGTACTTGTTGACAGGCCTACGCTGTCCTCCCATACCTACTGTAATTTGAAAACATTGTAAAAGCCAATTATTTTTAGAAGAGTAACCGTGGAGTTTCTTGCCGGCTCTTCTCCATATGAAACGACCAATTGGAACCGTGCACCTAGCTTCTGACGTTTCATAAGTGCCCGTGTTGGTTTATGTGAAATAAAATATTTTGATTTTGATTTGGTTAATAATAGAGTTAATTATCTTTTTGTATGCACGTATTTCTGTCACAAATACACCTATTTTTCTTTCTTTCTTATTATGTACACCATAAAAATTAAAGTCCGCTATATAGCCAATAAAAGTTAGCACAAAACCGTTTGCTTGCATGGACGGAGCTACCGGAAGCGAGAGGTCACAGCACAGACTGCCAAGACGAGGTCAGCGTCGTCGCACTTGTCACGCTTCCCTACTTTGTGCCAATTTTGTTACACCATCGCCAGACGTGTAGCATAATCAGACTATAATGTTCAGAATACTCTGTGCTGGGACACATGCCTCCTATCTGTCAGAGGAAGTTCAAATTCAAAATTATTATTATTTTATTTCACACTAGCTAATGCGTTGCAAGGCCATTTTCATTTTTAGAGTTCCGTACCTCAAAAGGAAAAACGGAACCCTTATATTATAAGATCACTTCGTTGTCCGTCTGTCTGTCATGTCAATACTCTTTTTCTCACGAACGCGTGGAGTTATCAAGTTGATTTTTTTTTCCTTTCCGTGCATTGAATTGGCTGCCTATCTATTTATAGCCGGCCATGTTTTCCTTGTAAAAAATAGCTGCAGTAGTGCAACGAAAAGATTGGGTCAGACTGACGAAATAGTTAAACATAGATGCAGAATAGTAAGCTGTGGAAGAAGATTATCTGTATTATAAATACTTTGTCCGCGTGTTTCTTGTTCCATCGACCTTCCCCGTCGCATCGCATCGCCTGCACGCTTTACTGTATTCTTTCTGACTTTTTTTGTTTTTTTTTTTCGGCTCCTGTGTGTCTTAGCGTGATGTTAATTGTTAGCCTTCCTCAAGAAATCCGACTGGTAGTTCCAGGGGCTGCAGTCTCGACATTCATAGCGATCACTTTACGACCGAATTCGGTCGCAAAGTCCCGGATTGACAGGTGTAATGTATGGAGTGACAGGACTTTGCGACCGAATTCGGTCGTAAAGCGAAATTCATTTCATCCATGTCGATAATTTGCTACCACACTCCACTTTTATAGTAAATTCACTGTAATACTGTTTCACTACACAGCCGTAATGTATACTGCATAGAATAATATGTATTCCTTTTTAATTACTATATTCTATGATGTTAGATAAACTGTATTTATTTTGTTTTACTTTCGGCGCAGGCGTCCCTATACTTGTCACATTAATGCCACAGACTGCTTCTGTAGTTCTGACACTTAGGATAAAAATTTACTCTGTGCATTTAGGGCATAGACAAGTACTGAGGTCACGTCTGGCGCGGATAGAATGAATTATTCTATTTGATAAAATACATAATTATAAATATTATAATAAAATAGATTATTAATTTATTTATTACTGTAATTGCCCGTGACATCACAGCGGGCCCTATCAGAATACCAGCGCTGCGACATTTATTTTTAAATGTCGTAGCATTATGCTGAGATAGGAGCCTTTTGGCCTCGTACAGGACTTTTTTGTTTCATTTTTCTTTTTGTTACTTCTTTTTTATATAATTTGGTTTTGTTACTTTTAATATGTATAATTTGTTTTATTTTTTATTTTTTATTGTGTTTAGTTTAGTTTTATGATCTTTCTGTACGAGTCGCAATAAATACTTTTTCTTTCTTTCTAAAGCGATCGCTATGAATGTCGAGACTGCAGCCCCTGGAACTACCAGTCCCCCAGAGATTTAGCGCGTTCAAAAAAACAAAAACTGTTCAGCTTTATTATAAGTAATAATAATATGTATAGATATGTTTAAATATTTATATGCCAGTCTAGTGTTAAATAAAACAAATTGTAATATGTACAACACATACGTGTGTTAAAATTATATAACATGTCTAATAACATTGGTATTAGGGTTCTGTATCTATTTGAACTATAATAGATAGGTACATAAAGTAGTATAATGAAGTCTCAGTATCTTATCTATTACGTTTTTTTATCAAATAATTCTTTCTATGAAAACAATTGCCAACAAGTGAGAGGAGTTCATAACGGCCAAATCCTATCATATCGATAACAACTGCATTAGTATAATACTGTGTCGCAGTCATTAACGCCCACCTACAAAAAGTCGAGACAAAAGTAAAAGTAAAGTAAAACTAAAATACTAAAAACTAAAACTAAACAAAATGTTAAAACTTAGAACTAATAATTATATATGAAATATTATATATCTATCATCAGTTTTGGTATACTGGAGGTAGAAAAACATATCTGTAATTTATTTGCTATTATTTATTTATCCTCACATTGCCGTACGGTAATTACACCAATGGAGCAAAAAATCACTTCATGTGTTGCTTTCCATTCATCCTGTGCGCGGTGGACATTGAACGAGTGGCGATGGATCTCGCACGCTCACATAGCGTGCAAGTGCAGCATTACTCTACATATAGCCAAATCACTCCTTCCATATTGCGCACATTCAATGAGAATTTTTGAAACTCAATTATTTTAGAAGTAAATACATTAAAATCTATCTATCTCTAAACTCTGGTTTCAACGTCCCAATAGTGTATGTCAGTAGCGAAAATTAAGAAACTCCATAGACAGTTTAGACGTGAATGAATGAATTGCACCGATCCGAGCGTGGTTTGACCAGACTCAATTAATCGAATGAACCCCAAGATTCACACTAGCTCCTGTAGCCTCATGTTCATGGTGCTACAGCGACCATTGCATATCAAGAAGTAGACCGGGGGGCGCGGGTTTTGTAAGGAAGACGTGCCCGTAGGAGAGGGTAGGATTTAAGAGCCTACCGGATATGCATCCTATTCCTAGAGTAAGCATTGGATTAGTGGAGAGATGGGTGATATTTGTCTATGGATGGGTATAGACAGTTTAGACGTGATTAAAAAATTGGCAACTAAAAATACGTCAATTAACATCATGCGCCGACTAATTTGACAGGACTAAACTAATATTTATCGATATATAAAATAATATTTTTCTTCATGTTAAGGAAAGAAAAAGATGCACTGAACTTGAACTTGGTTTACACTTACTTTTACTTAAATTTTATTTAAACGTGTAATACTAAGTCGTAAGTCAGGATACTATATAATTTTCTCTGGGGCTTCTACTGCCTCCTGAAAGTCTCAAATGCCCACGAAGGGGGTTGTCGCCCACGTTGAGAACCTATACTCCTATCTCAATTCTCAACTAATCAAAGGTTTTCACATACTCAACTTCAACATGACACATATCTCTATTACAGTTTTCGTTCGAGATAAGATGAAATTTGTTTTATCAAGAAGAACATTGTTGTAAAAATGATTACGCAATGTTTACCTATATTAGTCAAGCCTACCTTCGTATTTCTAAGGATTCAAGAAGAAAAATATTGTGCACAGCTTCGACTTATCATAATGACTTGCTGAGAACCCAAAGTTGAAAAATACACCTCCTTTTTAGGGTTCCGTAGTCAACAAGGAACCCTAAATACCCTACCCTTATAGTTTCGCCATGTCCGTCTGTCTGTCTGTCCGCGGTTTAGCTCAAAAACTAGTGGTACTAGAAAGTTGTAATTTGGCATGAGTATACACGTTAATGACGCCAAAAAAGTGGTACAATAAAATTTTGAAAAAAAACAATTATTTAGGGTACCTCCCCTACATGTAAAGTGGGGATGATAATTATTTTTTTCGTCCTTCCCATAGTCTGTAGTATCGTTGGATAGGTCTTTCAAAAATATTAGGGGTTTGGTAAGACAGTTTTTTGATTAAGTAAACCGTTCGTGACTTATCAAGCTTTAAAGTACCAATTTTCGTTAGAGTCAAGTGTCCCCCCCTCTACCAACTAAACGGTTGTAGTTAGAAATTCAAATGTCACGGCAGTAGTACCTATATTTAACGAAGTTTAAAGGAAAACCATCAGACTTAAGTGGGCTTTACAAGTTTACGAGTAAAAAAGTCGACCAATTGTATTTGACTCGATAATTTCGAACAACTACATAGAAATGTCGATAGATGGCGCTAAGCGTCAGTTGTATCGTAGTCGACTATTAGTTATTCTTATTAGTAGTTAGTACCTATTAGTCGAGTAATTGTGTCGTAGTTGTGTCGTCGTCGTTGTGTTGAAGTTAGAGCATGGTACGAAACTATCAGTCAGCGAACACGACCCGCACTTGGCTGTTATAAAAACTACGGAACCGTACACTGCGCGTGTCCCGACACGCACTTGACCGGTTTTTTTGTACATATCGGCGCCATATTCCTATTTCAATGAGCAGCTTTTAGTGGTGGCCTAGTGGTATCGGTCGCGGCTTATGGTGGGTCGAACCCAGGCAGACACTTTACTTTTTTTTTACTTGTATTTAATTTCATCACCACTGCTCTCAAAACGGTGAACGAAAACATCGTGAGGGAAAACCGGCATGTCCTAGAACCAAAAATTTGAAGACATGACACCCACCAAACCGCACTGGGCTGCGTAGTGGTTTATGACCCACTCCCTCTCACAGAGAGGGGGCCTGTGTCCCAGCCGTGGGAACATTATAGGCTGACAGACAGGCAGACATGCTGCGTAGACTAGACCAGAAATAAATTGAGATACACTACTGCAAAAAAAAAGTAATTGCTTGGTCATTTTTCTACAATAACATTATCATCTCATCATCTGCCTATCCTTTTCCCAACTATGTTGAGGTCGGCTTCCAGTCTAACCGGATGCAGCTGAGTACCAGTATTTTGCATGGAGCGACTGCCTATCGGACCTCCACAGCCCAGTTACAGGGTAATACGAAACCCCTTGTAAGACTGCTTGTCAGACTTTCGGGCTTCTGACGACCCGTAACGACTGACACAGAAAAAGTGTGTTAAGTTTTCTGAAAGACCACAGATAACAAGACTATTGATTTGATTGGTTGAGAACTCGCCGTTGATAGTTGTTTCATTGATTGAAACTTAGCACAAAAACACACAAAACTGACACAGTCAAGAAAGACGCCGTTGTCATAACAAACTCGTTATGCAAAATTGGATCAATCGAGGTTGAACTCGAATTTATTACTTAATTTAGTGTCGTCTTTCTCCACTTAGTAACAACAGAAACTTGTTTATAAAATACGCTTTGATAAATGTTTTCTTTAGAATGAATAAAGGCTATCTAATATGCAAATGCTTAATGAGTTCTTTCACCCTGGAAGCTGAATGGATGTCAGGGGAGTTACCGTCATAAAATGTAGCCACACATACACAGGCATCTTCAGCATTGCGATTCTGTAACCATATCACCGTGAAAACTTAGGTGAAGTGAGCGTGGAGTGAGCTGTCAATGACAGCTAAGCCTGTCATTCCTACTAATGCTAGAGATTAACACTATTGACAGCTTACTTCACCTAAGTGTTCACCGTGAGATGTGTACAGAATCGATCGGCTGGACACGCTCGTTCCATCATAGACGTCATCTAACGGTTTCCATCAGGCGTGATCGAGGTGGAAGAGCAGACCCATTTAACAATGAAAAAAAAAAACGTTTTGATAATGTTTTACCCCAATATAATGATTTAATAGGTAACAAGAGTGCAGACAAAATGGCATTTCGAAGAAGAATGATTTCATAAAAATATCTATTATATTTTAGGAAGATGAGGTATTTTTGCTACCAGTCTATCTGTATGACCTTAAAAGCGTCAAAGACCATGGATTTATCTTAAAAAAACCGGCCCAGTGCGAGCCGGACTCGCACACGAAGGGTTCCGTACCAAACGAAAAAAAACAATTCTTGTATTATTCTTCTTATTCTTATATTAACACGCTTTTATTAGGTCGACCTGTATGTAACTATGTAATGGAATCTAAGGTAACTAATTTAACCATCTTCCAAGGGTCGTACTGATCGACTGTCGAACTGATCTGATGATAGAGCCGGAAGATATGAACTGGAACTTCATGATGGAAAATCGTATCATACTCGTAGCTGTTTTGGATTTCTTAGAAAAGCCTTGTAATGAAATTTGACCACGATTAGGTTTCAAGGTCTGATGATGAAGCCGGAAGATAGGCACTGCCATCGTGCATATATAAAAGCGTGTTTTTCTAGTGTTTTTTTAAACTATTTTTTTTTTTTTACTTTTTTTTATTTGTTGTTATAGCGGCTACAGAAATACACACTCTGTAAATATTTCAACTGTCTACCTATTACGGCCCATGAGATACAGCCCACTGACGGAAGCACAGCGGAGACTTAGTAACAGGGTTCCGATGGCACCCTTTGGGTACGGAACCCTGAAAACCGTCACTCTACTAATTTAATACACTCGAGAGCAATGAATCCGGGTCACTTGAAGAATCCTAAAAATCTCGGAAACTAAAAATGCTAGGTTAATGCAATAAATTGTATTTAATAGACAATGTAATACTCCTTAAATGAAGTTATTAAAACTTCTTAGTTATTGTAAAGTTATATCATAAAAAAATCAAATTTGAAAAAGGGCCACTTTCGAAGATGGAACTACGAAATTACAGCATTTGGTTTTGCTTTTGTTTGTAATCTGTCATTTATGTGGGTACATAAACCATGTTGATAGTGCTCTATATTCATTATTCAAGCTGAAATTATGTCGCTTACGCCTGAAGAATGCACCAGAATACTTACAATGCTGGAAACCGGCCGGAGTCAGCGCGATACAGCCAGGACTGTCGGTGTGTCGCTGTCAACAGTACAAAGAGTTCTCCGACGTTACGAAGAAACTGGTTCTAACCTACGCAGACCAGGAACGGGCAGAACCAGGTGTACCACAGCACGAGAAGACCGATACTTGGTGAACACCATGCTTCGAAATCGCTTTCTCACAGGAACTGAACTCACAAATCAGTTTCGACGCCTCGGAGGAAGTAACCCAAGTGCATGGACAGTAAGACGTCGGCTTGCTGAATCTAACTTAAAACCCCTTAGACCTGCAAACGGCCCTAAACTGGAGCGTGGGCATCGTATTTCAAGACTAAGATATGCCCAGAGCCACGTAAATTGGAGTATTGAAGATTGGTCAAAAGTTATGTTCTCCGACGAATCAAAATTTATGCTCTACAAGCACGATGGAAGACACAGAGTGTATCGAAGACCAGGGGAAAGATTCAAGCAAGCATGCATCGAAGAAAAAGTAGCCTACGGTGGTGGGTCTGTACTTGTGTGGGCCGGAATTTCTTCTGAAAGTCGCACAGAGCTGGTGATCATAGAAAACGGCTCTTTAACTAGCGTAAGATATGTGGAAGAAATCCTCAATGATCACGTTGGTCCATTTATGGTCAATTTAGGTGAGGATGCTATATTTATGCATGACAATGCCCGACCTCATACAGGCAGGATTGTGAATGACTACCTTCAAGAGATGAACATTACTCGTATGGAGTGGCCAGCGCGCAGCCCGGATATCAACCCGATCGAGCATGCTTGGGACGAGCTAGGCAGATGCGTAAAACAACGACACCCTCCCCCAATCACGCTTCGTGAGCTCAAAATTGCTCTCACAGAGGAATGGGAGAATATTCCCCAAAATCGTATGAGGAACTTGGTGTACAGCATGCCAAACCGCGTAAACGCAGTAATGGAAGCACGAGGAGGCAATACGAAGTATTAAAATTCAAGAAAATCGTAATAAAGTTCAAAAATTTCATGTTTCCTATTTTTGTTTTAAGGCAGCAGCAGCAGTTTTTTTCTTTATGTAATTTTGTGTTAATAAAATGTATGGTGACTCATATTTTTTTTACTTTCATATAAGGAGTATTACATTGTCTATTAAATACAATTTATTGCATTAACCTATCATTTTTAGTTTCCGAGATTTTTAACATTCTTTAAGTGACCCGGATTCATTGCTCTCGAGTGTACCTCCTGTACTGTGGGTACGTTTACAAACGTAAATCTCACATATATACACAAACAGCCCGAATAGAAACAACTAGTACTATCAGCAGGCAACACATAAACGCATCTATATCTTCTTATAATAAAGTTTGTTTGTTTTTTTTGACTGTTTGCTTGTTTGTACGCGCTAATATCTGGAACTACTCGTCGGAATTGAAAAATTCTTTTGGTATTTGATAACCCAATGCTTGAGGAAGGCTATAGGTGGTTTAACATCACGCTACCACTCTTAGGAGCCGAGCAAAAACGAAGTAATAGCGCGGGAAGGCGATGGGGTAGGTTGGGGGAACAAGAAACTAGTATTATTATATTTTTCAACAGCTATCCGTCGCTCTGCCTCTGTGCCAAGTTCGTGTTGCCGAAATATAAAACGAAACAGTCCCAAAAACTGTTTGACAAATGACTGATCATTTATTTATATTTTTACTAGCTGCGCCCCGCGGTTTCGAACCCGTGTGAGTATCGGCATAAAGAGGATCCTATTATGTTAATCCTGGTTATAAACCATCTGTGTGCCAGACTTCATCCAAATCCGTTCATCCATCCATACAAACTTTCACGTTTATAATATTAGTAGGATTTATTTTAACATAAAACGACCAAGGCTAATTAGATTATTTAGTGACATAAACACATATAAGTTAAGTTCATCATCTGCCGAGCCTTTTCCCAACTATGTTGGGGTCGGCTTCCAGTCTAACCGAATGCAGCTGAGTACCAGTATTTTACATGGAGCGACTGCCTATCTGACCCCCACAACCCAGCTACTGGGTAAAATACAATACCCCTTGATAAGACTGGTTGTGAGACTTTCGGGCTACTGACGACCCGTAACGACTGTCAAAGATCCACGAATGACAGCCGTGACCAACAGCTTAACGTGCTTTCCGAAGCACGGAGGGGTCTTGGTACGTAAAGATGGTCACCAATCCACGACCTACCGCTGCAAACGAAAACTTAACCTGATCGATCGACTCGGGCGGCTGTTATTACTTAGCAACAATACAAACACAAGAAGGAAAAGTATACAACTATTTGACAGTGATACGCTTATCTCACAAATAAATTACTCCAGACATACTGTCAAGATCTTCTTCCATTCATCCGCGAACACATCACAGTCATGCTTGGCGTCCAAAAGAGCGTTGAGCGTAGAGAGCGTGCGAGGGTCAGGAGACGGCTCGAGCGACGGAGCTACCTATCTCTCCCTATGTTTTAAGCCATTCAAACACATAACATTCTAATGAAAATTTTCCTTACAGCCGGCCGTGGGCCCCTCGGGGGCCATCAGCAAGGTGCACAAATCGGACAGAAAGATCGGTCATCGGCGAGTCGGCGAAGGTGGCGAGATCACCTACAAGAAGATTCAGTCCTCGCAGATTATGGGATCTATACAGCTCGGTAAGTCTAATAAACTGTAAAAATTATGCATATGTAAAATAGGTAAGTGAAATGTAGCTTGTAAAAAATATCAAAACCGACGGAAAATTTTCAAAAAAAGCTTATAAGTAATATAAACTTTGTAATTATTGTCTTTTGTGCAAAAAGTCTTGGTATGTACAAAATGTCCCTTGTGTGTACAAAATAGGGGAGTGTCGGAAATTAGTAAAATTAAAATGGTCTTCGTGTGTGGGCCTCGGTGGTCCACGGTCCAGCAATGGACTGCGATAGGCTGATTTGATTGATATAGCAAGAACTGTCTGTGCATGGATAGGATTTTTGCGTGCCTTTTCATACAGAAATCTTATATCTCTATCGGGTATTGTCTAGGTTTCTCCGGTACCAAGTTGTAGAATTCGTAAACGCGTTTACAAACATAAATCTCTCATACACAAACAACCAAGCAAGAACTGTCTATGCAAGGATCGCTGCATGCCTTTTCATACAGAAATCCATCGGGTATTGCCTGGGCTGTGTTCTGAGACACTCTTAGCTGAAGAAACTTGGTGGATAGTATGCTAACAGGAACTGGTGATAGCGCCAAACAAGTAACCGAATTCTGGGGTCGAGTTCATTTAGATTGCTATCGATATCGACACGCTAAAAAGAAGCTGAAGAAACTTATAACTACCGGTCAGATGGGCAATTCTCGTAATTTTAAGAACGTTCACAGTTTGATCTCAGTCTCAATCTCTCAAAAATACGTCTATTTTACTTACATTTTGACAAGTTTTTGACAATTGTTTGTCGCCGAGACGGCACTGCGACTAGATTTTGAACGTTTTAAATTACGGGAGTACGGGCCCTGATCTCAGTCTCAATCTGCCAAAAAATACTTCTGATTTCCCTACATTTTGACAAGTTTTTGACATCTGTTTGTCGCCGAGATGAGACTGCGATTAGATTTTGAACGTTTTAAATTAGGTACGAGAATTGACCTTCAGATATCGCCTGTATCACCGACTCAATGAAGCTTGGCCTAGCTGTCTGCCTGACTGTAGGTCAGTTTTGTCCGTTTTCACATACACTTGTCAACACTATTAAATGTAATCTAAATTTATATTATCAAGAGATAATATTCGATTTCTTGTATGTTTGTGGGTTACGCTTTCACGCTAAAACGGCTGCAAGGATTTAGATGAAATTTGGCACATGTGTAGGCTATGACCAGGTTTAGGACATAGGGTTCCTTTTATCCCGATATTCCCACGGGATCGACACTTATGCGTGCTAGCCTTAGTGCCTAAGAAAAAAGCGCACTGTTGGATTTTCAACGCTCGGCTCAGCAGCGTTGACATTAAATAATTCAACAGTACTATAATATTCAGGCAATACATTTCGGTGTCTTCTTGTGTTAGTGAAAACAGGCATTACTGCCTTAGTACCTATTTTGATCTTACATGATGTGCAAAATAGGCGACGAACTGGGTTTTTCAGCCTCACCGCACTACCTTTTTATAAATATTCAAATTACACTGACTACTCTTTTCCAACTAACTAAAGTCTAATGATAATGGTGAAACGTCATCAGCCACATGTGACATCCACGTACATATTACGTGTTATGTATAGACTGTATTTACATGCTAATAGAGATCATTACAAACCACATAATGTATCCTTTTATTGAGTGGGTACTTATGTGATGACAGGTCCATCGTACATTGGACTTTGTGTGGCATTTTTCTGAGCTGAAGCTGTTGGATTTATTTGTTGTAGGCAGCGATTTTGTTAGTCAAACTTCAACCTTCTGTCATCGAAATAAAGCCGAGAGGGTCTATGATAGGGGTCTAGAATCATATGCTGCATTCATGGTTATAATGGTTAAAAAAAAATCTTTATACCCTATGACAATCGGCGATAATGTAGCTTCCCATTAGTGAAAAAAATTCGGAATCGAATGAGAAATTCCGTAAATTTCAAACACAAATCTCTACATATTATACGAACATAGATTTGACTTCTTTATTATATTAGTATAGAATATAGACTGCTGTCGTTTCAGCTTTCCAGGATGCCTAGATCCCGAATATCTTGACACTGCTTCCGCCTAGTCAAAGGGTCCTTTTTTTTTGGTTTCGCGTTTGAAATCCTCATGTACTTCCTCCATCGTCGGGGTGACGGAGGGGTATGCCGGACGGACTCTTACCGGCTAAAACCACCGCGGTGTTCTGCCTATGGCCGGGGGTGCGGGATTCGCATAAGCATTCACCGCTCCCCCGACAGGCCTTGACCCGCTGTTCCTCAGCGGGTTCATTCACCGCTCCCCCGACAGGCCTTGACCCGCTGTTCCTCAGCGGGTTCCACCTCCTCGTGCGGCCATTTCTACAATGGCCGCACCGTCAAGAGTGGCGCGCGTGGAACACTGCGGCGCCAACTCGGGCCTGTCTGGTCGGACGACGAACGCCTCTAGTTCGCCGCCTGCAGGCCACCTCTCGTGGAGGTCGTTCTAGTGTACCTCTCCTGTTTCCTAAAACAAGGTCTCATTACACTAAATTTTCTCGTGTTTCCTGAAACCGTCTTAAAATACATTTGTGTCGTATGGGGATCGAAAAAATGTCAGTCTGGTTTATTTTCACCCGAAAAAGGTGTTCTGTGTCCTTGTAACTTGTTATGTTGTCTGTCCTCTGCGACCCTCGTCAAGGATGGCAGACGATATACGTCCTTTTGCGTCCTTCCGTGGTAAACCAGATGCCTAAGGCATGTTCGAAGGACTCTCATACGCATACAACATGTTTCTAAGGCGTTAGGACGACTCCGTTGCAAAAGGACCACTTCTCAAAATGTACCGCGGGGTAATGGCGTAACACACTATCAGCTAGAGAACCGTTAGGGTTACCATACATAGTCAGTTCTACTTTCAAATCCGTCTGAACGAATGTCTGAAGACTAATTCACGTGATTACATGACGCATCGATCAGGTTGCACTGCAGTTGTAGTTAAGTTTGAGTGCTAAACCGTATTACAAAACGAAATCTAACTTTAGTTCTGGCCTAAACCTCTGAGGCGGCAGTATTTGTATTTCGAACTTTATTTCGATTTAGTTCTTAATACAAAAATGACAACTTAACACCGAACTAAGCTGTCATTTTTGTATAAAGAACTGCATTTCTGAATATAAGTTTGGTTCTTAATTCAATAACTGGCGCGGTGGTTTAAACCTGATCTAAAGAAAAACCTTGTTTTGTAATAAGGGGGCATGTATTCTTGTAATCTTTGAACTGCGCGTAGCATTATAATGTGCTATAATTGCCCTCGCGTGACGCGAACTTTACGCGGACGTATCTGACAGCGGTAGAGAATACAAAACAAGTTGGTCGTCACGCCCGCCACGGGACGCTCGGCAAATATGAAACATCGAAATTGATGGATATTAAAAATATTTATAGATGGCCTTTGCCGTGGCTTCGCCAGCGTGGAGGTTGGAAATTATATACCACTGGAACGTACAATGGGAACAAAAACTATCCTATGTGTTAATCCAGGTTATAAACTATCTGTGTGTAGTTTTGGCGTGAAAGAGTAACAAACATCCATCCATCCGTCCATACAAACTTTTACGTTTATAATATTAGTAGGAATATCCATCAAAATTATTCAAATTGTGATTGATAGTGTGTTACGCAATTAGGGTGCAGTCTGATGCGTGTGTTATTCTGCCGGTCAATCCAATCTTGCGCAAGTCGCCAGTTCAGAATGCCTCGTCGAAAACAGCAACAATGATACCAGTTGATATTCTTTTTCATTTCACGATATTTATAACGTAACCCATATTTAAAATGAACCGTTTTAGCCGGATGTTGACAATCCAAACAGTATTTTTATTTTTTTATATTATTTCCAACGGGTTTTGCGCTGACCTGAGACATTTAAATGCTTTTCACTCGCGACCGTGGGACTTGAGTATGAGCATTGGACAATTTAATGTACATGACATTAGCTTAGGTCTGCGATTATATAAAATCTCTACTAAAATATCGTCAGCTTCCTTGGTTTTACAGTCGCAAGCGCGTCTGCTGACCATGGGGAGGACCTGTTTTTTATATTTCTTTTTTCTTTGAGCCATCCATGCCTCCGAAAGCACGTTAAGCGGCTGCGCTGGTCCCGACTGTCATTCGTGGATCATTGACAGTCGTTACGGGTAGTCAGAAGCCCGAAAGTCTGATAACCAGTGTTAACAAGGGGTATCGTATTACCCAGTAACTGGGTTGTGGAGGTCAGATAGGCAGTCACTCCATGTAAAATACTGGTATTCAGCTGCATCCGGTTAGAATGGAAGCCGACCCCAACACAGTTGGTTTTCCCAACTGTGTTGGGGTCGGCTTCCAGTCGGCTGAGCATGGATGATCCTCATCACCATCTGGTGATGAGGATCATCCATGCTCAGCCGTTAGGCTCTGTTGTCTGCCTACTTCGTAAAATAGACCTTAGTAGTTATACATTATGTCATCACCACTCTTACCCCTTTTCCCAATAATGTGATTTTTGGGGCTTCTGCACGGGTCGACAGATCAGGTTAAGCAACGCTTGCCGCGGTTGGTCAGTGGATGGGTGACCATCTATACATACCAAGACCCCTCCGTGTCTCGGAAAGCACGTTAAGCCGTTGGTCCAGGCTGTCTTTCATGCATCTTTGGCAGTCGTTACGGGTCGTCAGAAAACCGAAAATCTGACAACCTGTCTTACCAAGGGGTATCGTATTACCCAGTAACTGGGTTGCGGAGGTCAGATAGGCAGGCGCTCCATGTAAAAACTGGTATTCCGCTGCATCCGGTTAGACTGGAAGCCGACCCCCAACACAGTTGGGAAAAGGCTGGGCAGATGATGATTTATGTGATTTTTTAATGTCGTTTTTGGGTGATAATCATTTAAGTCAAGGCAACGGTCCATCTCAATAATGGTCGTCTGATTCTTCATCTTCACATCTTAACACAAACCTTCTAGTACTTTCTATGCTATTACTAAAAGTACAAACACATTGTTGAATGTCAATAAACAAGCGTTTAAAGCCAGTACAATGTTTATTTACTCGGAACGCCGATTAAACGTCACTTGTATTGATCAAGGCTGCGCATTTAATGGTTGGTATCATCTAATAGCTTGTGCATTATAGTGATAAGACTGTAAAAAGTAATTAATATGCAGTTTTCTTTGGTATGTTTTTGTTTGGTAAATAAAAGTTAAGCTACGGTTGCCGCGGTCGGTTCGTGAATGGGGACTGTTCATTCGATATCGAAACCGCTCCGTGCCTCCGAAATCACGTTAAGCCATTGGTCCCGGCTGTCATTCGTAAATGTTTTACAGCAGTTACGGGTAGTCTGACACCCACAACCTGCACCCTAATTGGGTAACACACGATATATCGGAATCGGTTTCATTTTGACAGTTCAACAACGTTCATTTCAGCAGACAAATTGTTCGAACTTATGAAGCAATGTATTAGCAATTTGCTTCAAAATGATTCAGATTCCGATTGATTGTGTGTTACGCAATTGGGGTGCAGTCTTACCAAATGATATCGTATTACCCAATAACTGGGTTGTGGAGATCAGACAGCCAGTCGGTCCATGTAAAATACTGGTATTCAGCTGCATCCGGTTAGACTGGTAGCCGACCCTGACATAGTTGAGAAAAGGCTTGGCAAATTGATTGAAGACACTCTTATAACAAAATCAATATTAGGACGAACAGTGATGAGTCCTACGATTTTGTACAGACGCTAGCACAGCAAGCTACAACAATCTGTCAAATTTCTTTAATAGATTTTCAACTTTATCCATAAAGCATTAAGGTTCAACGCTGATTGGGAAAATTAGACAGTTTCGGGTAGCTTTACCTGCTGGCGTCTATACCATCTGCAGTACAACTACTACTACCCTGACTTACCCTGCAAATGATGGTGATAAGTGTTCAGTCTCACCATGGACATCTGCAATAACAGAGGCATCGCTGGTGTGTTGTCATCCCAGAGTTAAAGCTAAAATATCATCATGTTACAGATTTTCAAATATGCTCGCCATATTTTGCGAATTCATTTTGATTGACTTTCTTTTTTAAAAAGTAACAAGTGAAATTGTTATGAAGTGACAACTTTTGCAATGTTGCTCTACTTGCACTTTCTCCTTTATGTAGAAAAAGTAACTAGGTACACATATTGTCACATGCAGCAGTAAATCTCTTGTGAAAGAGCTCGTGCGGTGAATATTACCACCTTATTTCTGCGCTCAAACAGCGTTGTCGCGTTCCGATTCAAAGGGTTTAGCTGTCGATGAAATTAAGTACAAGGACATGAATGAATGCTTCTGCTACGTTTCTGACATGGTAAAGCCGCGTCCCCACTAGAGACCGAGCCGCCAGGCCGAGCCTCGTGAGTTCTTATAAAGGCCTGCGCAGACGACGGACTTTTCTCCGCGGCGGAGAAAAAAGTACGCTCCTTGCTGCCGCGCGTGTTTGTATGAAGATTTTGTTTTTTGTTAGGAATGATAATATCGTGGTAGGCACTGCTTATATGCCTTTATGCAATGCACGCCACTGAATAATAGCCTCCAAGCATAAAGGGCGTGACAGCTTACATATTTATGCATTGCTGGGGTTTACAAGTACCTACTTCAGTAACAGCCCTGAGTCCGTATAGTGCCTGGTTGATGGGAATAGCAGTGGTGGTGCAGTGGTAATTGACTCCGAATTACAAGTTGTAGGTCGTAGGTTCGAACCCAGACAGGCGCTTTACTTTGTGTATTTAATTTTATCACCACTGCCTTAAAACGGTGAAGGAAAACATCGTGAGGAAACCGACATGTCCTAGAACCAAACATTCGAAGACATGTGACATCTACCAACCCGCACTGGGATCGCATGGTGGATTAAGGCCCACTCCCTCTCACAGAGAGAAGGCCTGTGTCCCAGCAGTGGGAACATTTTAGGCTGATTATGCTATGATGGGAATAGACCCGTCCTCTATTGCATGGTACTAATACATGTTACTGGCGAAATGCAGGTGCATAATTTATTACACTTCTGCATCCTCCTTCGTAGATATACAAGCGTAATGTTATGTTAACCTTAACACTGCTACGTTAGAAATAGTTAATTTTCCACTACCGTTATTATTACTATACAGTTTATTTTGTAAACAAACCCGTAGGATGTTAGCTTTTGTAATGGTTAAAATTAGATCGCCGCCTGTGGGTTGAGTTGTAAAGTAGGAAGATAATGGATATGCCGATATGGTAATATTTCAGAAGATTCTTCTTCGTTTTTAACCGACTTCTAAAAAAGGAGGAGGTTCTCAATTCGGATGTTTGTATTTTTTTTTTTTAATGTTTTTTCGCGCATAATTCCGTCGCTTGCCAACCAATTTGATAAATATATTTTTGTTGGAAAGGGTATACTTCCCAAATGTCCCATAACAATTTTATCAAAAACGGACAAGCGGTTCTTGAAAACACAACAAAAATCTAAAAAATTATCACAACAAAAAAGTGAAAAATAAAATTATTAACGTCATCATCTGTTTAGCCTTTTCCTAACTATGTTGGGGTCGGCTACCAGTTTAACCGGATGCAGCTGAATACCAGTAGGTATTATACAAGGAGTGACTGCTAATCTGACGGGCTTAGTTTTTAACACTACGGAGAACCAGCCCAGCCCGCCTATTTGTGTTTGGTGGATTACGGCCTGCTGTTGGACACACAAGTCCTCTCTGTGAGAGTGACCTCACTGAGAGGATTCCTGTATCCCAGCTGTGAGATATAGAGTAGCATAAATAAATAGACGGCACGGTTGGCGCAGTGGTTAAGCGATTGACTGCTGCGCTGCGTTCGATTCCCGCACGGAACAAATATTTGTATGACCTACACGGGCTACAAGTAGTTGTTCCGGGTCTGGCTGTTTGTGTATGTAAATTTTAAATGTGTGTGAACGCACCCACGATACAGGAGAAATTCCTAGTGTGGGGCAACGTTTTTATATAAAAAAAATATATAATCAGCCTATATTGTCCCCACTGTTGGGACACAGGCCTCCTCTCTTCGAGAGGGAGTGGGCCGTAATCCACCACGCGGGCCCAGTGCGGGTTGGTAAAAGTCACATGTCTTTGAATTTTTGGTTCTAGGACATGCCGATTTCCTCACGATGTTTTCCTTCATCGTTTTAAGAGCATTGTACTCTATTTCGCTTATGCGTACTTTATAATCAACAAAAGCAATAGAGTACGCTTAAGTACTCTATTTATATAGACTCTGACAGGAATACATAAACTTATATCTATCTTCTGTCCTTTTCTTAATGAAATAGAAAGAAAAAGATGCACTGCACATAAAAGTTTAGTTTGTGAACAAGGGAATCGGCACCAATGTTGTGTTGTGTATGTTTGAAAACGCATAAAAATATAAAAGTACTAGAAAAAATAGTAAAAAATTACTCACATTTACTTAGAGTCGTAAATATTTTCTACACAATTGATGTGCAATAGAAACTTATATAGTTTACGATAACAACGTTTTGTAATGTTTTAGCGATTTAAATTATACCTTTTATGGTTTTCCTTGTACGGGTCATGACGGGTCAATGTGGTATGTAACAGTGACGTGTTCAAACAAAGGTAAATATTTATATGTGTTAGAAGAGGATTATGCAATTCTTGTTATGACTAAAGATGTTGTGCGGAAATCAGTTTCCATGGTACCATGGAACCAGTTTCCATATAATGCGGAACAAGGAACAAATCGTGATGAAAGTTTTAAGTATGAATGATGAAACGATGGATGGATTATATGTATGTCATAATGGCTAGAAAATGGGTGACAATTCAGATCTTATATTTTGAATCGTTTCTTCGTTTGTTTTTACATTGTTCTCACACAAAGAAGCAACAAGAATAATGTACCCAGGATTTAGTAATATCTTGATTTAAAAGAGTGTCCTTGGAGTTTCTTGCTCGTTCTTCTCCATAGAGATCTACGTTTTGGGAATAGGCAACTAGCTTCAACTTTCTGACTAACCGACTGACTATTTTTGATAATTCAAAAATGCCTGTAAATGGGTTAATTGAAATAAATGGTTTCGAGTTTCATTAGAGCTATGTTGCACCGATTCCAAATAAATTGGAATCTGATTCGAGATAAAAGAGGATAACAATATGATAATAATAATTATTCTAGAAAATGTCTCCGAGACATCCACTTCAAAGTACAACATACTGCGAACACAAACGGCTTCAATAATAATTTAATTTTTTCAAACTATTATAGAATTTTTTCTGAGATTTATACGTAAAACGTTTTTTTTTTCTTTAGCCGACACTGTCCCATTGCTGGGCAAAGGCCTCCCCATATTCTTCCACCTTTCCTTGTGCTGTGCCTTCTCCTCTCCGTGCTTTCTTCGACCTGTCTCGGTGACGTCGACCGCCTTCAGGCAACCACGTAGAAAACGTTGCAAAACAAACATGCCATATCCAATCTATATCCCTCCGTGTCACAGTAATACCACTAACCCGAATCGTAATGTTATGGTTCATCTGTGTATTGCACAAGGTCGATTTAATTGACGGATGAGCGTACTTAAACCTAGTCTGCTCGTGCCACATCCAGGAAAAGTGCAGTGCAAAAGAATATGAAAATAGAAAAAAAAGCAGGGACTGAGACAATAGCCGAGTACGCAGGAGATAGTAGGTATAGTGCACAAGTGAGTGCGCAAACAGGTGCACTCTCTGTTCCTTCACTCTCATAGTCCGATGGGACGGCAATCCGACACGACCGGGGAGAGATCAGGCGCAGGACCAACGGCTTTACATGCGGTAACTGCAAACTACCCCGCTGAAAAAAAATGGTTGAAGTGTCCCAATGAATGCTATCAGTGACGTCTGGAATCAGCGTAAACGGCACAGTATTGTTAGAAAGAAAGAAAATATATTTATTTAGCCGCAGACCTAAAGGACAGCATATTGTTAGAGAGCATTTCGAGACCAAATCACAAAGTACAGACGCCAGCACATCAAGCTACTACAATCTGTCAAAATTCTTTAATAGATTTTCAACTTTATCGTTATAGTATTAAGGTTCAAGGTTGATTGGGAAAATTTGACAGTTTCGGGTAGCTTGACCTGCTGGCGTCTGTACATTTCCATAGCAACCATTTTGATGCAGCGTACTGTAAGACGCTGTATGCGAGCGATAACGTTAATAGAATAGTAACGACATGACATCACGAAGGTCAGTTATCAATGGATGCTCAAAGCTCATTACTGATGCCTATCTGTCATTCATTTGTTATATCTGACGAGCAAGTACCAGCACCCTAATTGCGTAACACACAATCAATCTCAATCTGAATAATTTTGAAGGATATTGCTAATCCATTGCTTCATATGTTCGAAAAATGTGGCATGTGTCTGCTCAACAACGTAAATAACGCAATGAATGTTATTGAACTGTCAAAATGAAACCGATTCCGATTGATCGTGTGTTACGCAATTAGGATGCAGGCTACCTAGGAAATGAGCTGTGTTTACACTAGTGTTTATTTATGGCAACTTCTATGTGTTCACCTCGAGGATACGTTTCTTGGGGTAGTCTGATCATCGATACTAACAGTGATAGGGGTCAATACAAGATCATTTGTAATGGAAAGAGTGAAGAAAATGTATTGATTAGTTTTGTTTCATTTCGAAACTAAATTCGCTCTTGCAAATTATACAGTATGTTAAAATAATAGAATAATCAATTTATACTAAAAATAGAAAACTGAATTTTTCAAATTCAAATTCATTTATTCACATTTAAATAGAGTAATTACAATCGATGGTTTCTCGTGTTACATTATTCGGTCTTATACTCTATTTAGCCTGTGGTATGGCATGTGAAGTTCCAAACAAAATAAATAATGTAAAAATTGGCACGAAATAAACAATCTTTATACCTAATACGGCACTAGACACGCGCGGGGCGATGGTATCAAAAATTCAACGCAAACTTTGTGGTATTGTTACCCACAAATTAAGTTTAATGTTGATAAATACTAATAAGAAAAAACCGGTCCCACGGCTAGAATGTTAATTGTTATTAATTATTTCAATTGTGTACATTAAAAATACGTAATGTAGAATACGTGGTTTCAATGAATGTGATAACCTAATCGCCACACTGTATTAATTATGATGGAAAAAATCATTTGTAAACGGTCAGAGACAAAGTATTGATTTCAAACTAGCTGTTGCCCGCGACTTCGTCTGCAATCCAGGATGAAAAGGAGGCTATGGCCTTCTCCAGGTCATGGGCTACCTATCTGCGAAACTTCATCCAAATCCGTTCAACAAAGAAACAAACAAACTTACTTTTGCTTTTATACAATAAATACAATAATTTTGTACAATAAAATAGAATTTGAGAAGGGCCATTAATTATTTATCAATAATCATCAACTAGCCCTGAAAATGATTATGAGCCCCTGATTGCCAATCCCGCTCAGTCCTTGGCAACCTTTTGGCGCAGCCGTGAGGCGCACACTATTTAATTTTGTATTTCACGAACTGTGTCCAAATAAACGTTTTTCTTTCTTTCTTTCTAAAGCCGCGTACTCAGACCACCTCGATTTGAGGTAAAGAGTGTAGTAAATTGGATGTAGCCTTTGATGACTGCTTTGAGCAGCGAGACAACCTCGAGTGGATACATAATCAGCCTGTAATCTTCCCACTGCTGGGACACAGGACTCCTCTCTGTGAGTGAGAGTGGGCCGTAAACTACCACACGGGCCCAGTGCGGGTTGGCAGATGTCACATGTCTTCGAATTTTTGGTTCTAGGACATGCCGGTTTCCTCACGATGTTTTCCTACACCGTTTTGAGAGCAGTGGTGATGATATTAAATACATGAAGTAAAGTCATGGGTTCGACCTCTCCACCTTACAACTCTTTAAGTCGGGGTTGACACCACTGGGCCACCACCATTCACAGTGTTCGAGTGGATCATCATCATTTCAGCACGGAATCACCCACAACTGGGTATAAGCCTGCCCTTTCTTTTGCCATACTTTCCGGATCTTTACTTTTCTTCCGCTTCACATGTAGGTATGGTTGTAATATTTTTTCATGTCAATAAAGTTTATTATTATTATATTCTTTATTTAAATGCCAACATATACATTATATTATTAAATATTAGAATATAGAAAGTATAAAAACATTATACAAATACAAATATACAAATATAAAAAAATAGTAGCCCACCGGTATCGGGAACTGGGCGAGAACAGGGCTCCAGAGAGAGGCACCTCCTGACAATGCGAGCCGTGTCCAGAAGTACCGCTTTCTGAATCAAGCCCTTGATCCAGCTGCCCAACGAGAGCCTCCTCAGGTGTTGGTCGACGCTCTTGGCTATTAAGCCATTGGCTGTCACAACTATCGGCACATCGATCGCTGAGTCCACATGCCACATGTCGACAACCTCGCGAGCCAAGTCAAGATACTTGATTTGTTTATCTTTCTCGGCTTTCACGAGGTTCTCATCATGCGGGACGGTTATGTCAACAATTATTGCGCGCCGCTCTGATCGATCCACCACCACTATATCAGGCTTATTGGCAACAATAGTCCTGTCAGTGATGATGGATCGATCCATTATTATTATCTGTACGTCTCTCATCCAGGTCTTTATCGTCAAACCAGCGCGCTTTTTGACGGCCCTGATTTCTTTGGCCGAACCTTGGCCACCATTCGGTCTTAGCTTTACTCCATCGGCCATCTCTCATCTAGCTAGATGTCCTGCCCAACTCCACTTAAGGCGCACCGCTCTGTCCCCGACCTCGTAGACTTTCGACAGACGACGGATTTCGGTGTTAGGCATTCGGTCGAGTGGATACAAAGCTAAAACATATGCAGTCTGCGCAGTACTCGTATAACCCACTGAGCAACCATTATCCTCAAAAAGCGAATTGAATATAGGAATGAGGAATGCCATATTTAGTATCTAAATCATAACCGCCTGCACCGCAAAACATTGATATAGAATGATTCATCAACCACAAAATATGTAAACACACTATGTATTACTCATTGTAGGTAACCTGATAATTTCTGCTATGGATGTTATCGTTGTAAACAATAATTTTATCGTTGTTTTCATTTTTTTTTTCGGAATCGGCTGTCGCAAAATGAGATTACCAGCATATAAAGTTCCTAAACAAAAGAAAAATACTACACTACTGACTACTACACTAGATTATTGAGACTCAATCCTCCTTTCTGGAATGGGAAGTAAAGGAACCAGCGACCACTTTGTGCCACAGCATTCCTCAGGGTCGAACCATAGGCTTACTCCAGATTCTTCTACCTCTGGTCTCGTTTCAGCACCAGGTATACTTAAATAGTTAAGAGATTCACCAGTCATCTTTGACGGTAGCGGGCCTGACTGTCTAGGATGTCATGGGCGTATTTAGAACTTTCACTGTCCGTGAAGCAGACACCAAAGATAAACTATCGCGGTCAAACCTGAGTGGTTCACAGGGTTGGGGAAGGGTCTTGCCACACGCAGAGAGGCTCATCGTTCGCGGGGCAGGTAACCTCCCCAGCCACCGACTAATGGTAGTATGAGGAACAGTGGTGTTTTAGTCTGTAGGAGTCTGACATAACCCTTCATTCTTCACAGACGGAGGGTATCCATGAGGATTTCCCCAAGGGAAAAAGGGCAGGTGAACCTGACTGTTAACAGCTGAAGCACATGGTACGACATCTCGTGATACTTGAGTTTTTTTGTCTAATATTCACCTGCACCCATATGCGTAACACATTTTCAATCGCAACTCGATGAATTTTGAAGGAAATTGCTAATCCGTCGCTTCATGTTCGAAAAATTGTCTGCTCGACAACGTAAACGACTCAATGAATGTTGTTGAACTGTCAAAATGGAAGTTCCCTAATTACCCGTTGCTATATCCAATAGTATAAGATTATTTTACTGCTATCAATACTATTCTTCCACTACAGACAATATTAATCCGTCTTCCAAATCAGACATCGGATTCCGGCTAGCCAATGATAACACCTTCCGATTGGACAGTTAATCTTATCAAAGTCGAAGATAATTTATCCATAAATACAATAGGCTAGATGCCTAAAAAAATCTAATTAGTCCGTCAGTTAGATTATCAAAAAATATTGGACCCGTATTTTTTCTTTTGTCAATTATATAAGAAATGATGAAGATATCGCCCGTTAAAGTTCCGCGTGACGTCAGGCCTTGCTACACTTTTTAGCTTGGCGTGACGTCACGACTCCCAAATTTAGACGCCCTTTATCTTTGTCATTTTTTGTTTGATTGACAAAAGAAAAAATACGTGTTCATTATTTTTCGATAATCTTACTGATGAACTAAATATAATTATTATTTTTTTACCGAGGCATCTACCCTATTGAAGTGTCTGTAATGTCAATATAACAGCTGTTTACTAAATGTGTATGAAAGTTACTGTTACTGTTACCCTGCATCGTCCCACTGTTGGGCAAACGCCTCTCCCCATGACTTCTAGCTCTTTCGATCCAGGGCTAAAGTTGAACACTGGTCGTTTGTTTTGTCCAGCTCGTCCCACCATCTTCGGGGTCTGCCGCGACGCCTTCTAGCTGTGGCAGGGCTGTGGTGGTTATTTTGGCCCCCCAACTTATTGGGCATACGGCGGACGTGGCCAGCCCAGTCCCACTTCAGCTTAGCGGCTTTTTGAGCAACGTCAGTAATCTGTATTTTGGCGTATCATGCGTTACTTAGAAGAAAAAAAAACTCTTTGTTCCGACTGATCTCCGAAATGGCTGGACCAATTTTGTTCTAGACTTTCACACAAAGATAGATGCTGTTATAAGGAGTAACTAAGGCTTCTTTTATTTTAGAAAAAGAATAAGGGTTCCGTGCAAAAAAAATAAAACCCATGAAATCCAATTTGTTTTCTGACATTCACCCATCGCGGGCACAACTATTTGTAAATACATGAGTAATTCTATCACAGTCCACAGACTATCAGCATACGTCACGAAGTCACGACATGTGAACGGGCTACGTCACTGCTTGATATCTCTTGTTGATCTACGTCATTGGTCAGTTATATAGGAGGAGGTCAGGTAATAAACATGACGTAGGGTAAAAATGTATGAGTTTTGAACATGCGTAATGAAGATTCCGGGTGGCATGCGCTCCGGGAATCTATCGATCAACAAGTGGATTTGCTGTGAGTGATCCATAAATCCACATGGCAATTCAGTTGCTTGGACAATTTTCGCATTTATTCAGTTCAGCTGCATCCGGTTAGACTGGAAGCCGACCCCGACATAGTTGGGAAAAGGCAGATGATGATTCAGTTCTAGTTGCGCCCCGCGGTTTCATCCGACCCGGATAATTCTCGATCCCGTGGGAGTATCGGGATAAAAAGCATCCTATGTCCTAATCCAGGTCGTCTGCCCATGTGCCAAATTTCATCCAAATCCGTTCAGCCGTTTTAGCGTGAAAGCGTAACAAACAAACAAACATACTAATAGTCCAGGAGGAATCGGCGCATGAGTACCGAAAACTATTCCACCTCAATTTTTTTACGTGATCCTCTTCAAATTGCCCTACTGATGATATAAATGCATGTTGCCATGGGGCAACCCGGTGCCATATTGTTTAAACCGAAATTGTTTAAACAATTGCAAGGAATTGTTATTTTTCAACCGGACAAATTTTTTTTATATTTTTTATCGAAATACCAATAAAAAAGGTCCTATTACTTTTCACGATAAAGTTAATATTTTCAAAGATATGAATTTTTTAAGGTTTGAAAAATCTCAAATTTGGGTACTTTCGACCCATGAAAAATATATTTAAAAGAAAAAAAATATATAAGTAATATTTTTTTTTCAATTCTCTATACAATAGTTAATAATATTGTTAATAGAGATTTAAGAAAATTTCATTGTTTATATCTGTTTTTTAATTGTTAACTTCGCGCGCTCACAAGTATGCGCCGCTTACCTTTAAGTATCGCCGTCTCTCTCTGACTCATGCGCTGCATCGGCCTCTCTGTGTCTTGAATCATTATTTATCATTTATCTTAAAAACTATCAACTTTATCAAGATTTTTAAAGAGAGCAATCTTATTAATAATTAAATTGTCTACAATTTGTTTCTTATAAATTTTTTCTGAAATCAATTTTTTTAAAGTTATTTAAGCATAAATCGAAACATGTAATTAAAATTACTTTTTTATCAGTTTATTTTACTTTTTTGTTATTATCATAAGTAATTTTTGCATTTATCTCAACAATAATAAGATATAATATTTATTTAGTTAGTTAGTTAGTAGTATTTGAACATTTTTTGAAATCACAATTATTTATAAATAATAAAATTATATTGGGTACGCACTTGAATGTTTAGAAAAAACATTCAAATAAATTGAAAAAAAATAAAATAAAAACTAATTTTATTAATATATATCATGGTGTGTGTATGATTGTGTCTAAGTAAGAAAAAGATTCTTTTCTTTGTTTTTTATTTTCTCAAGGTTACTCTTTGTATTAAACCGCAAGATGTTTGTTTGTTCTTGTGACAAAAGTATTGATTATATATAACATTTAAAATAAAAATACAAGTTAGTGCATGTCGATTCTCAACTGATCATTCTTTTGTTTTTTACTCATCGTTATTCAGTCTTTTTTATTTCGTTCAAGACTTGAGATTGTTAAACGTTGTTGCACCCATTACAGTGATTTCGTGTGTTATTAACATTTTTAGATGGATATATTTTTAGTTTTTGTGATTTTTCGTTACAATAAATGTGAGTGTCATGTCGTTTTTAGTTGTTCCCAAGAAAAGAAAATATTCTGATGATACCTTACCATGTATTTTTTGTGAAATTGCTGACAATGTAGTGAAAAATCCGAAGCCTGATACATATATAATTGTACAACGTGCAGCTTATCGACGAAAAGATGAGGCCGCTATCCGATTTGAAAATTTGTTTAATTCTTCTCTTGACAAACAAACATTTTCGTGGCATAGAACTTGTTATGCAAGTTACACAAGTGAAGAAAAAATGAAAAGTGAAGAAAAAATGACAAGTGAAAAAAAAACTTAAAGGTAAGCGGCGCATACTTGTGAGCGCGCGAAGTTAACAATTAAAAAACAGATATAAACAATGAAATTTTCTTAAATCTCTATTAACAATATTATTAACTATTGTATAGAGAATTGAAAAAAAAATATTACTTATATATTTTTTTTCTTTTAAATATATTTTTCATGGGTCGAAAGTACCCAAATTTGAGATTTTTCAAACCTTAAAAAATTCATATCTTTGAAAATATTAACTTTATCGTGAAAAGTAATAGGACCTTTTTTATTGGTATTTCGATATAAAATATAAAAAAAAATTGTCCGGTTGAAAAATAACAATTCCTTGCAATTGTTTAAACAATTTCGGGTTAAACAATATGGCACCGGGTTGCCCCATGGCAACATGCATTTATATCATCAGTAGGGCAATTTGAAGAGGATCACGTAAAAAAATTGAGGTGGAATAGTTTTCGGTACTCATGCGCCGATTCCTCCTGGACTATAAGAATCAAATCTTTTCACATCCCTGCACGGTTTTTACGACTTCAAAAAACATGGAGATTTCTTTGTTATACGTAAGTTGAATATACCCATAAACCTTCCGGAATAAATTCTCTAAGTGATGGTGAAAACCGCATCAGAATCTGTTACGTAGTTTACAAGAACAATGCGGTCGTCAGAAAGCGACTTTAATCGAAACTAATATTATAAAGAGAAATATGTTTTTTTGTATGTCTGTTAGTATGTAACGCTTTCATTCTAAAACGGCTGAACGGATTTGGATGAAATTTGGCTTATGGGTAGACCTAGACCTGTATTAGGACTTAGGATAATTTATATCCCGATAATCCCACGGGATCGAGACTTCTTCGGGTGAAACCGCGGAGCGCAGCTAGTTTATAATATTTATAGATATAAATTATTATCCATTACATCATCTGCTCAATTAAAACTGTCCACAGGTCTTATTAATTCTTTAATTTGCATCAGCATCTTTGATATTACACCACTAGACTCCTCGACGACCTTCAATCGTGTTTGTGTATTTAGTGTTAGGCTTTAGTGAATGTTACCGCACCCACGATGCAGCAATAATCGTAGTATAGACAAAGGATTTATTCTAATAAATATACATTCATGCTAGTATTATAATAGTATGACGTAATCACACTATTATATTCGTGAAAAGGCTTTGCGCTAAAGATGTCCAATCTAATATATTATAAAATTCTCGTGTCGCAATGTTTGTTACCAAACTCCTCCGACACGGCTGGACCGATTTGTATGAAATGTTGTGTGCATATCGGGTAGGTCTGAGAATCGGCCATCATCTATTTTTCATATAAAAAAAAATCCTAGAAATAATGTATATGGCAAAACAACGTTTGCCGGGTCAGCTAGTAAATTTATATAATTTATTGTTTTGTATTTTAATAATCAATTATATTTTTATTTTTTTAAATATCCGAGTAATGTTAATCTAGTGGAACTTTTTACTTTATTTTTTTTTTGTTGTTGTCATGCTGCAGTATTGTTAATACTACTTATGCTCCTATATTATTGTTATTTGTAAAAAATTATATTGTAGCTGTTTATTGTCCCATCCTACTAATATTATAAATGCGAAAGTTTGTATGGATGTATGGATGGATGTTTGTTGCTCTAGATGGTTTATAACCAGGATTAACATATAGGATACTTTTTATCCCGATATTCCCAAGGGATCGAAACTTATGCGGGTGAAACCGCGGGGCACAGCTAGTAATATACTATAAAATAAAAAAAATCATTTCCAACGCCGCGCTAGTTAACTATATCGAAGGAATAATTTTGAATTTTTGACAGTTCTTCCATACAAAAACTATCAGACGTCAGTTTTATTCCACGAAGAAACATTATCTGTCGATTGAAAAATCAGCTCTTACTCAAATTAGGCTGAGAATAACATCAAAATTACTTAAGACAGTCACCTAAAACGCCCGCACTTCACCACTCCCTAGTGCTAGAGTTGGGAAGAAGTGACATACGGGTGGCAAGGTCATCGACGCGCAAACTGTAACCACGGATTAAGACACATGAGTTTAGACCCCATAGCGTCGAAATTTTTCGTCGGTTATTAAAAAAAAATATTGCTGTTCACACACGTTTTGACCGCGTAGGTATTGCACTTTAATATGAAACAGAAGATTTTTTTTTTGATAACCGACGAATACTTTCGACACTATGGTGTCTAAGCTCATGTGCTGAATTCATGGTTACAGTCTGCGCGTCAATGTCCCTGCCACCCTGTGTGTAGAACCCCCCGAACCCCCCCCCCCCCCCGAGGGGAAATTCCCGTATTCCATTCCACAGTCTCAATCTCTTAAAAATACAATCAATTTACCTAAATTATTGACAAGCTTTTTTTTTTTTTTTTTTATTTAATCATAATAATAGTCCTAATACAGGTTCATGTTTGTTTGTACCATTAAACCAGAGATGGTTTGACATTGGTTGTCGCTGAGATGAGATTGCTACTTGAATTTTAACGTTTTTTATATACGAGAACTGACCTTCAGGTAACTACTATAATTTTCGCCCAATTGGTGACGCAACCCTCTCTTAATTTCATTCTTCGAAAACCCAGTCACAATTCAAGAACTTTTTATATTATTTTCGGTGCAGCGATGACTCAATATAAGGAATTCTTTCCTGATAATATTCTGACTCAGACGAGCCATGTGATTGGCACTGCCGTTCGCCAGCCAAATTCACGAGATGCATCGAGTATATCCGTTTCCGATTGTCATTGTTAACGATTGTGATCATTGTCTAAATTAAATGCTGTTTATTTCATTGATACATAATAACAGCCACGGGTTGTTCGAAGGTTAATCTATACTTGCCGCGGTCAGTTCGTGGATGGGTGACCATCCATTGAGACTCCTCTGTGACTCGGAAAATACGTTAAACTGTCAGTTGTAGATCTTTTAAATGTCTCGGGTCAACGCAAAACTGTTGGAATTAATATATAAAATACTGTATGGATTGTCAACATCCGGCTAAAGCGGTTCATTTTAAATATGAGTAACGTTATTAATACCGTGAAATGTATAAGAATATCAACTGGTATCATTGTTGCTGTTTTCGACGAGGCATTCTGAACTGGCGACTTGCGCAAGATTGGATTGACCGGCAGAATAACACACGCATCATGCGTAACCGGTTGAAAGAGCCAATCGGTAGCTTTCGAAGGTCGAAAAATTTGTCTGCTCAACAACGTAAATAACGCAATGTATGTTGTTGAACTGTCAAAATGAAAACTATTGCAACTGATAGTGTGTTTCGTAATGACCCCGCAGCATCCGTTGCTTAGTTTAAAATAACAACGTGGTCACACAGACGGACCGAAGAACTAAACGGTCGTGCAGGCAGACGGGAAAAGAAATAAACGGTCGTGCAGGCAGACGGGAAAAGAAATAAACGGTCGTGCAGGGAGACGGGAAAAGCGACTAAGGCCCGGTATCCACCAAAGCGGAGAAGAGAGGAGATGGAAATTGAACAGACAGCTGTGCTGCTGGGGAGTTTGTTGCGCCACTTCTTCTTCCCAGCAATAGCACTAGGAAGTGGTGAAGGGCGGGCGTTTTTGGGGGACTGTCTTTTGTAATTTTGACGTTCAAAAAGTGCTGATTCTCAGCCTAATTTGAATAAATGACTTTTGATTTTTGATTTTTTGATGAGATGATGTGTTTGAATAAACCAATCCGATTTCGTTATTTCCACATATCTTCTCCGCTTAGCTTTGGTGGAAATGGATCAAGCTGAGAGGTGGGGAGATGTGTCATTTTTGTATAGAATTTTGTGCGGTGAGCGAGCTAGCGGCGCGGCAAAACGGAGAAGTGTCTAGTCTGGCGGTCTTGCTTTTGGGTATACGGTTTAATCAAATCATGTAACTCGTAGAAATTATTCTTTGTTACCCTGTAAGATTTTAACTCTTGAAACAGTGTTGCATATTCGCCATGACTGTGACATTTTATATGGTTCCTTATCCAGAATCTATTTTGCCGTCGATAATTTAAATATTGAAGAAGTAATTGTGTTTCTTCAACCTCTAATTCCTCTTCCTCAAGCAAATTCAGATATTATAACTTTTGTAACGACATGACGTGTTCCTTTCGTAGACAGAACTTAACTGGTTTCGAACTCTCACAGCTCACATCTCTGCTACTCACAGCTCACATCTCCTCCACTAAACTTCTCCTCTCCGCTTTGGTGGAAATAGCCTGCCAGCTTCGCAGCACATCTCCTCTCGTCTCCTCTCCTCTCCGCTTTGGTGGATACCGGGCCTAAGGCCGTTAATCTTCTATAATATAAAAATGAATCGCTGAATGTGTTGCTAAGCGCAAATCTCGAGAACAGCTGAACCGATTTCACTCATTCTTTTTTTAGAATATTCCTTGAAGTACGAGGATGGTTCTTACGGTAAAAAAAATGTGAGAAAGTGGCTTCACGCGGACGAAGTTGCGGGCAAAAGCTAGTTTGTGGAATAAATTGACGTCTGACAGTTTTTGCATGAAAGAACTGTCAAAAATTCAAAATTATTCTTCCGATAAAGCTACCTAACGTTCGAAAAATCAACCCTTACAGTGACGAATAATTTATTATAAGTATAGATACAGATTATAGAACTACAGACACATAATATAATATGAGGGTCTGTCCCTCATGGGTTCACTGGCCGTTCAGGGATGTGGAAAACATAGCTTGCGTCGTGGTTTGCATACATTTTACATGAACTTGTTCATACATTTCCGCACGACCGGAAATCCTTGAGCCGGAACTGTGTAGGTATAGCTAAAAGCTGCCAAAATTATGTACGTATCAGGGAAAAGGTAAATGACTGTAAAAAGTCGGAGATAGACGTGTCAAGCCATACTAATAATATATATGCGAAAATTATTCATGTCTGTCTGATAATTTAATCCGTCTTATTACAAAACGAAACCCTAATTTTAGTTCTAGCCTAAACTATTGAGCCAGTACTTGTATTTCGAACTTTATTTCGATTTAGGCAAAGTTCTTAATACTTAAATGACAACTTAGCACCAAACTAAGCTGTCAGTTTTGTATAAAGAACTGCATTTCTCTAACAGTATAACTGGGTCAGTGGTTTAAACCTGATTTATAGAAAAACCTTGTTTTGTAAACCTTGTTTGGGTGTATACATCTAAACTACTGAAGCGATCGTTATTAAACTTGACTAACAGGTATCTTGGGACCTGGAGAAGTTCATAGGTAACCTCAATGCGTAACACACTCAATCTCAATCTGAATACACAGCGCTGCGACATTTATTTTTTAAATGTAGCATTATGCTTAGATAGGAGCGTTTTGGCCTCGTACAGGACTTTTTGTTTCATTTTTCTTTTTGTTACTTTTTTATATAATTTGGTTTTGTTACCTTTTTTATATTTTTTTTTTTTTGTGTTTAGTTTAGTTTTATGATCTTTCTGTACGAGTCGCAATAAATACTTTTTCTTTCTTTCTTTCTAATAATTTTGAAGGATATTGCTAATCCATTGCTTAATGTTGGTCAAAATTGTCTGCCCAACAACGTAAATAACGCAATGAATGTTGTTGAACTGTCAAAATGAAACCCGTTGCTACTGTTAGTTTGTTACGCGATTACCCCGCTGGATATTTGTTTTAAAAAAAATTGAAATACACGCAGACGAAATTGTCATGTCACAATGGGCCCCATAGAGGCCAGGAAGGTCACCCAACGGGCAATGGAGATGGCTATGCTTGGTTCCCTACGCGCTCGTATCAGAAATGAAGACATTCGTTGGAGGACCAAGGTAACCGATATAGCCCGAAGAGTTGCCAATTTTAAGTGGCAGTAGGCAGGGCAGGCATTCCGTCCAGATGCAGCTGTTTTACATGGAGCAAATGCCTATGGCCCCGATAACCCAGTTACTGTAACTATGCCCCTTGGTAAGTCTGGTTGTCAGACTTGCAGGCTTCTGACCGCCCGTAACAATATTCAGCTAATTTTGGTTTTAATGAAGTATTAGATAGAAAGTTAAAGAAATAAAAAAAAAATATTCTGCACAAAAAAAACGCACATTGAATAAAAAAAATACACATTAAAGTAGTCAAAAGCCTCGCACTCGTGCATATAAAAAGTTGTCAATTTTGTCCATTGCTTGATGTCAGGGCCAGGGATCAAAAACAACACATTAATTGACATTGACAATACATACATCCCTGACATGTATCCTACCTCGTGGGAACAATTTCTTTTTAATTGTTCCTGTAATCACGGCATTCATCCGGTTAACTAAGATAAGATCAGACTTTCGGCAGTCTACCCGTAACGATAGTCAGCCAGCTTCACCCTGTGGTATGTAAGGACCGCAGCAGGTGGTGTTCTGTAGTTTCTGCCTTCGCCCATGGGAATAAGGTGTGATTTTATGTGTGTATTCTTTGGTCTGAAAATTATCGAGGCTTTAGTTTTACCTACCCATTAATTAACAAGTCAACGTAATATTTAGTTAATTTAACTACAAACCAACATAGTCTGTGTGAACCGTTCAATTATCAGCATTCGTTCACAGTTCAAGGTTTCCCTAAGGCATTGAGCTCGTTTTCATGTGTATGTTATTGTAATTATCGTTAGTTCAAACTTAACGACAAATTATTTATTTATATTGTGGTTGTTTCCTTCATATGAGGAGTAGGGTTGGTACAGATGTTTAGAGTGGCATACCAACAGATTGGATGATGCTGGGGTCTCTTAGCATAATCAGCCTATAATGTTCCCACTGCTGGGACACAGGCCTCCTCTCGGTGAGAGGTGGTGGGCTGTAACCATCACGTGGGCCCAGTGCTGGTTGATTGATGTCACATGTCTTCGACTTTTTTGTTCTAGGACATGACGGTTGCCTCAGATCGATTTCCTTCACCGTTTCACTTCCTGTCTCCGAGGGAAGGCCTGTGTCTCAGCAGTGGGAATATTATAGGCTAATCATGCTATGCGGCTTGCAGTCAATTACGTTTATAGTAAACTTAACCCCAAACAATTTGAAACTCTGATTTTTCATTTGTGGTCAACGCCTACGTCAATGCTGCCCTTTCAGTTTACGTCCTAAGTGACGCATCCTGCAACGCCATAGCGCATGCGTCAAAAATTGATAGACAGAGCATCACAAGTATAAACATAGCTATTGTTTAGTAGTTGCAAGCCTCGGATACACTAGGGGACATTTTGTCTCGCAACGTGACGCACAAAACTCAATCTACGCGTCGCTGCAACGTTGCAAGGTGTCCCGCCACAAGTCCCGCTACATTTTACGTGACGCGGGACATGTTACTTGCTCTCGCTCCGACAGCGACCGCACGTGTCCCGCGTCAGTGCCGCGCCATTTGTATGCCTGCAAAATGTTCCGCGACATTCTCTCAGGACATTCACGTAGTTGTCGCCATGTTCCGCATCATGTCGCTTCATTTGTCCCCTTTAATAGTCGACATCGCGGCAGGCCCAGACGGAGATGGCTTGATGAGCAGCTGGACTCCTTTCATAAAGATTGGTCCTTGGCAGCTCTGGATGGAGAGAGGTGGAAAGAGAGTAGGGAAGTCTTTTCCCTGCAGTGGGACATTAACGGGTAGTAATAATAGTAGTTGCAAGCGCAGCTACTAAATAGGACAATGTTTTTATGATTCGAAGAAGAAGAAAACTGGTCCAATCTCTTGTCATTCATACTATCCATACTCATATTATTATAAATGCAAAAGAGGGGCCCGTGGCTACATAAAAACAGCCGCACAGGTCAATCGATCAGTTTGTAGCGGTATCTACAACGCCACATGCGAACAACGCGTCATACTGACGTCACGCAAATCCTGCATCTCGCAAGCAGAGTTTACCGTGCAATTAGCATAGATACAATGTCCCAATATCAATCGTGGGGCAATTGCCCGCCAGACACAATGAGGATAACAATGAGGACACAATAAGGTGGCAATGAGGATGAGTGAACTTTACACCCTGTTCCTCATGCCTCCAAAAGGTTAAGCTACGCTTGGCGCGGTTGGTCTGTGGATGAGTGACCATATGATATGGCCGGCCCATTGCCACTTCAGCTTGCTTATCCTTTGAGCTATGTCGACAGCTTTTTGTCAAAAGTTCTGTAGGAAAACATTGGAGGTAGAAAAAGGAATTCATTCATCGATATAGAGTAATTATGCCGGAGACATAATTACAATAATATGATATGAAAAATACTCATAATTACCAATTAAACCTATATCTATACTAATAATAAAACTGCAGAGTTTGTTTGTTTTAACGCGCTGATCTCTGGAATTGCCGGTCGGATTTGAAAAGTTCTTTTTGCATTTGATAGCCTAATTCTTGAGGAAGGCTATAGAGTATTAACTTCACGCTATGACCCTTAGGAGACGAGCAAAAATAAAAAGAACGCTAAGCGGAAATAAAGTGATCGATGCGACGACGGGGGAGCTTTACGCGGACGAAGTCGCGGTCAGAAGCTAGTTTATTCATATGCTGCGACAACCTTATAAAAAAATGACTAATTACTGTCAGTCAACCAATACGAAACATTGCACGCAATTAATACTGATATTCAGGCCCCGCTTCCCGTTGTAGCAGATACTGAAATCAGTCACTCACCAACCGCCAATTAAACAGGGCAAAACACAGTTATTCTAACCAAGTTATTATTATTAAAATTAACAGGAAAATTATGCATTAATCCAGTTGGTGGAAGTTTTAAGGAAATAATTTGTGAATATATTAACAGTTTTGTGTCCGTTGTGTCGCGTTGTGGTCATAGTTTTAGTGATTTAGTGGTGAAAAGTTGAGTTTAAATGGTGTTTTTTAGTGGTTTTATTGCGGGTTAGGTTGTCAAAATGGATGCTAAAAAGCTGATGCATGATATTGTGTGGGGTAAGCTTTAGTTGTTAAATAAAATATTATATCGTTCTCGTATAATGATGTGTCTTAAAATAGCTATAGGTGTGGCTATTAATGGTGTTCAATTAAAATGGTTTGGTGAGGAAACCGGCATGTCCTGGAACCAAAAATTCGACGACACGTGACATCCACCAACCCACACTGTGCCAGCGTGGCGGATTATGACCCACTCCCTCTCACAAAGGGCCTGTGTCCAATTGTGTATACAAATCTTGTCCTGACAATGCCAAACACAAAAAAAAAGAATTATCCAATTTGGTGCAGTCGATCGGAAGTTATGCGCGTACGTACATTTCGGTGATTCATTTTTATTTAAATATAGATAGATGTAAACCTTCTATCAAACTATATTCATAGAAAACCTCATTGTAATCGGCCCATCCGTTATGGAGCTGCAACGCCACCCACCCACAGACAGAAGCATCAAACTTATACGATCCTTCCATTTGCTACGGGAGACCAAAGAGAGATGAACTTCTAAAACAATGTTTACTCAATACTCAACAATATTTATTACATAACGAGACCGTGCTTCAGAAACCACGTTAAGCTATCCCGGCTGTCATTCGTGGATCTTTGACAGTCGTTACGTTTCGTCAGAAGCCCGGAAGTCTGACAGCCAGTCTTACCAAGGGATATCGTCATACCCAGTGACACAGAGAGGAGGCCTGTGTCCCAGCAGTGGGAACGTTATGTCATTATTATTGATAGTTTGTGTTCCACGAACTGTTTTCAAATAAATCATAATTCTTTCAAATTCGCTATTCCGTTCAGCATTAAACACACACACATACCTACAGTAACGAATAACTCTAAAACAAGAGGAAAAATGTCAACAGCAGTGTTTCCTGTGGCGCATAGGAAACCGATATAAATCCAAGGGCGCGCTATCGTTCAGTGCCAAGTGTGTTACAGCCACAAACATTACGCCTGTACTCCGAAAGGTTAAGCAGAGGCAGAGGAGACCCTCGTTTTGTTGCCATGTAATTAGGGTGCGTCAACATCTAATGTTATATTATAAAGATGTAAAATTTGTTTGTTTGTGAGTTTGTATGTAGGGGGTAATCCCCAGAACTACCGGACGGATTTGAAAAAATATTTGATAGCCCAATTCTTGAGGAAGGTTATAGGGTATTTAACATCACGATACGACTCTTAGGAGCCGAGCAGAAAGAAAAAAAGGTCAGAAAGATCGCTAAGCGAAAGGAAGGAGTAGCACGGATGAGTGATGGGATGCGACGCGATGGGTCGGAGGCCGTACGCGGACAGTCGCAGGCAGAAGCGACTAGTAGATATGATATGATTTTCTAAGCATTCATAATTTTTTAAGTAATTTATTAACTGTTGAAAGCGACGCGGGCGAATTTGTAATGCCCTATGATTCCTTCTCCCTTTTTTTATGTTTTACATATTATTTTATAGGATGGGACGCAGGGTCTAGGTGACTAATTATTTCACCACGATGAGACAAACTGCCCCCTAATTGCGTAACACACGATTAATCGGAATCGGTTTCATTTTGACAGTTCAACAACATTCATTGCGTTATTTGCGTGTTGAGCAGACAAATTTTTCGAACTTAGGAAGCAATGGGTTAACAATTTGCTTCAAAACGATTCAGATTGCGATTGATTGTGTGTTACGCAATTGGGTGCTGGTTTTTCTCAAGACCCCAAACGCGCTTCTTTTAAGAGCGAAACCCCGGAGTTTAACCTCACTCTGTAAGGGGGCAACAAGTTGTAGGTCGTAGGTTTGAACTCAGACAGGCGCTTTACTTTGTGTAAATTATTCCATCACCACTTCTCTCAAAACGGTGTCAAACATCGTGAGGAAACCCGCACGTTCTAGAACCAAAAATTCGAAGACATGCGACATCTACAAACCCGCACTGGGCCCGCGTGGTAGATTACCGCCCACTCCCTCTCACCGAGAGGAGGCCTGTGTCCCAGCAGTGGGAACAGTATAGGCTGATTATGCTGTATAACAGCTTGCTAAGTTTATTTGTCAATAACATGTAAATTCAACGTAATTATAACAAAAACAAAACTTTTCCTCCTACACTTTTGTAATGTTTTGATGTGTCACAAAAATACTCATAACACAAACGAGACTGGGTGTCTCATGAAAAGCGGGGATATACTTAGGCTATTTAACATCACACTATGACTCTTAGGAGACGAGCGAAAGAAAAGAAGTTAGAAAAAACGCTAATAAAAAACGAAGTCATAGCGCGGGCGGGCGATGCGATGCAAGAAAGCAAGTCAAGTGGTGGCGCGTCGATGTCCCTTCCACCCTGTATATAAAAGTAGTTAACCCTTTTCTAATCATAAAAACCGGAAAACTAAGATATTACTAGTCTACTGACATCTAGCCTGAGATACAGGTTTATCCTAGTACAGGCATCTAACATTATAATACCTTTGTAAGTTATTTCTAAGACTATGTAAATATTTTACCTATTGAATACTGAATAAAATATTTATTTATTTTATTTATTTATCTTACTTCATGGACTTCTTTTTCGTGTCGTTGTTATTTGTTTTTTGGCCCATTATTCAGGGCAGCACAGCAGTGCAGGCACAAAAACGAGATAATTAAAGTATTTTTGCGAAGGTGCCAACTTTCAGAATGCTCTCTTAATTGTCTGCCTTGAAAATCTGTCAGATTTTTCAAGACTTATAGAGTATCATTGGGGTTCTCACCATCGTTATCATGCAGCAGTTCTTCCTCTGATAAAAATAGGCCTCTCCAAAGCACTGCCATCGGATGCCAGCGACCTTCACCAGGTCATCTGTCAACCTTTTGGCATTGCATCCTCGCAATGCTGAAAGGTGACAGATGACCTGTTCTGCGGTACTGCGGTTTGGTCATGATTACCTACCTAGTCACGACCAAACCGCAGTAATTATACCGCTTTTCTCGATCTACGATCCCTTTATATATTTATATCTCCAAAACCGTCGACACAGTCTGTTCGCATCGCGCCGCCGTCATCTAAAACTGTCGCCAGAACTGAGTCCCCTGGATGTCGTAATTTAAGGATGCTTAACACATTCACTGTACACAAAGTAGACACAATAGTTAAACAATCAACCTGAACCATATGTGGTTCATGGGACAGGGAATGGGTTAATGCCCTCTTGACCACCAATCCTGAATGTGATCTGTTTGCCAATGAATGTAGTAGAATTATGCGTGTATGTCTGACGTTTTGTGAGAAGAAGTATGCTATGCTAGTCCTCTATTATATGTTAGTATTTGAAATATTTTTGTATACCTACCATATCTTTATGTTAATTAATATAATTGGTGTTACTGTTTTAATTAACAATAAACAATTTATAAAGGTCTAGCTACTGCCCGAGACTTCATCCGCATGACATTTTTTGTAACCCCCTCCCACCCCGTCGCATCGTATTGCCCGCCCGCGCTATAACGTCGATTTCACTTAGCGTTCTTTCTGTTTGATAGTTGTACTTTAGCCTTCCTCAAGAAGGCTATCAAACGCAAAAATATTTTTTTTTTAATCCTACTGACAGTTCCAGAGATTAGCGCGTTCAAACAAACAAACAAAAAAAAACAAAGTCTTCAGCTTTATTATTATTAGTATAGTTAGAAGGTTCGTATATGAGTTCCGAATATAGCCCATAAACAAGTTACTTCGTGAAGTAACTGAATCATTTATTTGAAGTTTCGATCGTCCCTTGGACGGAACAAAGCAAAGCTGTTTTTATAAGTACGGAAGTTCTTGAAATATCTTTACTTGAATATTTTATATCGCGTAGCAGTCTTAGGGTTTACCGCTCGATCGTGTAGCAGAACAAAATTAGTCGAAAATTAAATTGTCACGCGATTCTGTGCCATATACGGTAGTCCGTATACGGTAGTCCGTATATGGCACAGAATCGCGTGACAATTTACACAAGGTCAAGGCTACAATTGGTATTGTAACCTTGACCTGCACCCTAATTGCGTAAAACACTATCAATCACAATCTGAACCATTTTGACGGATATCGCCAATCCATTGCTTCGTATGTTCGTAAGATTTGTCTGCTCAACAACGTAAATAACGCAATGAATTTTGTTGAACAGTGTCAAAGTGGAAGCTATTCCTACTGTTAGTGTGTTAGGCACATCACCCCGCTGCCCTGCACATAACCTTCGGATTTTTTGATGACAAAGTAATAAGTGGAGATTTGGTATCTCTAAGCTAGGATAAGACGGATTTGGGAGAATCTAGCTTTTTGATATTACTTTTCTGTAACTGTGTCACTGCAGATCAAAGATCTCATGAGATGAAAAGATGAACATTCTTCTTCTTTTTAAAGTGTTGATGGCAATCTAACGGATTCGGGCCAGAATTCGGCTCCGTGTTTGGCGCCATCACTAGCATCCATCAGTTTCTGTAACGTGCAGCTGACAGGACAAAATCAAATCATTTCAAGGCATTTATTCAAATTAGGCTGACATTCAGCACTTTTTGAACGTCAAAATTACAAAAGACAGTCCCCCAAAAACGCCCGCCCTTCACCAGTTCCTAGTGCTATCGCTGGGAAGAAGAAGTGGCGCAACGAACTCCCCAGCAGCACAGCTGTCTGTTCAGTTAAAAAATACTTGATATTATACAATATTAGGTAACTATGTCCATCCACCGTCACTAGCGTCCATCAGTTTCTGTAACGTGCAGTTGACAGGACACGATATTAAGTGTCCCATCGTTTGTGGGTGAGCATTGGTGATAAAGCTCACTTAAAGCATAATCAGTCTATAGCATTCCCACTGCTGGGACACAGGCCTCCTCTCTTCGAGTGGGCTGTAATCTACCACGCGGGCTCAGTGCGGGTTGGTAGATGTCACATGTTTTCGAATTTTTCGTTCTAGGACATGGCGGTTTCCTTACGATGTTCTCCTTCACCGTTTTAAGAGCAGCAGTTATGAATTATTTTACACAAAGTAAATCGTCTGCCTTGGTTCGAACCCACGACCTACAACTCTTTAAGTCGAGGCCGTTACCACTGGGTCACCACTGCTCATTGCCCGGTTGCCCCCAAAACCCAGTTACTGGGTAATACGATACCCCTTGGTAAGACTGGTTGTCAGACTTTCGGGCTTCGGCTTTCCGTAACGACTGTCACGTAACGTGCTTTCCGGGGCACGTAGAGGTCTTGTATGTGAAGATGGTCACCTATCTGCGGACCAGCCTCGGCAAGCATAGCTTAACCTGATCGATCGACCCGTGCGGCTGTTGTTACTTAGCCACAAGCCCCTAAAAACTCCCCAAGCGCCTTAGGCGTGATGTTATGTAAAAATACCTACTGCATAACCTCTTCGCCAACCTCTTCAATATTATGCAAATGTTCATTAATTTTCAAGGTCGATTTCTCAAGAGTAGTCTTTGACCGTGGACCCGTGGTGTTACTAATGACTTAGCATTAGCATCGTAATAATATAATTATCTTGTCAGCCATTACATATTGCATGTTGTGTCAGCAGGACAAATGGCATGAATGAATGAACACTTTTTTTATGATCTGAGGAGTTTTTGTCACGGAAGTTATGTTTTAGCTGATTTGCTCATTGACGTATTTTGTTTGTTTGAATCTTATTTCTATACTTACAAAGTAAATTGCACTTATTGATACTTGAAACCAGTTTTTTTTTAGGTTTGTCCTATTTTGTTCGTGATTTAGTATCCAAACATGTCAACAAATATGTGTTTTTGGAAAAACAACTTTGATTATGGGTAATTAACTTGTTTACGCTACAACTTCAAATTTTCATCAACTTTTCCATAAAACTAGTCATTCCGAAATCATTAATCAATCATCATTAATTGATACCAGCATAAAGTTGATATTCATTTTAATGGAAATGACATCAATTGGACATGGACTTGAATAGTCTTCTTCAGCCTTTCGCCACCCAATGCTGAGTGTGGGCATCCTGCAATGCATGCCACTCTTCTCTGTCTCTAGCCTTCCTAAGCCAGAGAATCCTATCCTTGAATATATACTGGGCCCTAATTCGCTATGATTCCTCACTTCAAAACCACGTCAATTCCTTAGTCACGCCAAATTCGCGTTCATTTCGCGCGGTTTCGTTCATTGTCATAAAGAATACGGTTCCTGTATAGGTTTAAAATCGTGGCGATTTGAAACCGGGGGGTCTACTCCGAAGTAATATCGGCCGAATGTTCGGCCGTTTCCTGCTACGAAGTTACTATTTAGTTCGGTCGGTCCCGATCCTACACTCCTACACTCTTTCGAATATTGACTATGGTCCCGACCCAACTGAGCCGATCCGAACTTTTTTCGCATTTTTCAATAATATTCGGATCGGCGATGTGTCGGTCCGATCCGAACATTCGCACTTTGCACTTCGGAGTGGACCCCCTGTACAGGAACCTCCTGCGTGGTGTGGTGTGGTCATGGCCGTTCGAGTGTCGAAGTTCCGTGGTTCCGTGGTTCTGGCATGTTTTGCCAGTACCAGACTGTAAACATTTTTTATATTGGGGATACTACATTACAGGTTTTTATATTTCTGTTTTTTTTTTTATCTTTTATATTACGAACGCTTTCAACGTGCACATCGTCGTCGTTCTACATCGTTCTCACGTATAATTTCACCATGAATGATGTCACCAACATTTTGTAACAATATTTTGAATTAAATGAGTGTCCATGGATTTCTTGCCCGTTCCTCCCCATAGGTATCTACTAAGCTTTGGAATGGGTCTGACCGACTAACTCCTTGACAATTCAGAAGTACCTGAAAGCCAATTCCCGTCATTAAAAACATTAAAAATCTAGTCCCAATCTCATCTCAGCGACAATCAATGTCAAAAACTTGTCAAAAATATAGGGAAATTAGAGGAATTTTTGACAGATTGAGACAGATCATACTGTGAACGTTCTTAAAATTACGAGAATTGCCTCTCTGTAATTGTTTTATTTGAAATAAATGCCTTGAGTTTGAGTTTGAGGGCTTCTTCTCAAACCACAAGTTTGACAATGATATAAAACAATAATCAATCAATCATGCTCTGCCTACACTTTCCACCCAATTGTTGTCTGGAAAAGATTGCTTGTAGCGATAACACCGTCATTTATACCGCTCGGATCTTTGTTATTCTTGATGTTTTTCCCCTGATTGTATGTACAGTCAACAAAAGAGATAAGTATGCAGGGTCGTCGGGTATAGTTGAAGTTTAGTAAGAAACGGATTGCTGTTTTCGGATAAAATTTAAGTAATTGAATTAATAGAAAAGAAACAGTTCATTCAACAAACTAAATTTCATTCGATAACATTCATCGGTTTCTTACGAAACTTCAACTATATCCGACGACCCTGCATACTTATCTCTTTAGTTGACTGTAAAATCAACAACCAGAACCGATGAAAACTTTACTTTTTTAAATCTTAATTATTGAGCAAAATATTTAATTCAAATCTTAACAGAAGTATAATTAACTCATCGTCATCTGCCTAGCCTTTTCCCAACTATGTTGGGGTCGGATTCCAGTCTTACCGGATGCTGCTGAGTACTTAAGTACCTGTGTTTTACATGGAGCGACTGCCTACCCCTTGGTCAGACTGGTTGTCAGAGTTTTGGGTTTCTGTCTACCCGTAAATACTGTCAAAGATCCCCGAATGACCGGGACTATAGTCCGCGCGGAACTAGTTGGCCGCGCCTTAGGTACGACGGGAGGGACAGCGGGGGTGAGGCGGCGGGTTGCAACGACGTACGTAGTGCGCGGGGCCCCTCCGTCCCACCGCTCGCATACCTAAGGCGCGGTCTCGATATGTGAAGATGATCACCCATCCACGGACCAATCGCGGCAAGCGTAGCTTAACCTGATCGATCGAACCGTGCGGCTGTTATATAAAATGCTGAAATGCAATTTTGTTTCAATTTAGATGATATGTAAAAGTAGTAAATTTTATCGACTTTTGCCTTTGACCGTACATTAAAGAATATCAATCTCTATTTATCGAAACAACATCTAACAAATACCTTTTCTTTTCTCCCGCAGGAATCCAGCATGCAATCGGAGGGCTAGCGTCCAAACCCGAGCGAGATCTCCTCATGCAAGATTTCATGACCGTCGAAACGACGAACTTCCCACACGAAGGATCCAATCACACGCCCGCACATCACTATTCGGAATTCAAATTCAAGACTTACGCGCCAATAGCGTTCCGTTATTTCCGCGACCTATTCGGGATACAGCCCGATGATTTCTTAGTAAGATTACTGTATTAACTTCTTTCGAAGCTTTTGTAGATGTTCTTCTGTTCGGTAATGTAGTATTGAAGGCTCGTTTTTATGGCGATTTAGTGGCAATTTCACCAATGTCAATTTCACCATAACTAAATTCCGTTCAAGAGCAGTCACTGGCGCCGATTCCCTTGTTCACAAACTAAAATAAATTTAAGTTAAGTGAATCTTTTTGTTTTAATTTCATTAGGAAAAGGACAGAAGATAAATCTTAGTTTAGTCCTGTCCTGTCAGTACAAGAAAATTAAGATACTTCATAGACAGTTTAGACGTGATTAAAAACATGGCTACTAAAAATACGTAAATTTACGTCAGAATAACTTGACAGGACTAAAGTAATATTTATCTTCTGTCGTTTTCTTAATGAAATAGAAAGAAAAAGATGCACTGAACTTAAATTTAGTTTAGTTTGTGAACAAGGGAATTGGCGCGCGGCTCCAGTGTCATTCCACAATACATAATGATGACAGACAGCTCTTAAACTCAGTTTAAACTTTTGCCGCCTAATGAAGATGAGTCTTTACGCCAGGCTAGAGGCTGTGGTTTGCATTGTAGAGCGGAGCGGAAAGCGATAATCAAATGAGCGAGTCCACGAGGCTAATTTAATGTGTCCACGAGGCTAAATTGTCCAAGTGGCTAATGTATCCATGCGGCTAATTTGCCACGGGGCGAATGTGTTCAAAAATGATTTCCTTATAAGTCCTGGGTTCGATTCCTGGGTCAGGGTCGCCCTCTATTTCATTGGCGTTAAAATATGACCGGCGAAATGCAGAAGCGCCTACTCACCGTTGCCTACCCCTTGAGGTGATACAGCGTGATGTTGTATTTTCTAAATGTAAGCCCTTCCTGTAGGGTAGCGGGATCGTCCGAAAGGGTTACCGCTGCCCTGGAATAGAAAGGGCTAAGGAAGGAACACGGGTGGGTTTTAGTCAGTAAGAGTCTGACACTCCCTTCCGATCCACCCAGAGCTGCCATAGCCATATGATGATTTCCCATCCAGAAAAAAAAGCCCTTCCTGTAGACATATACTGCTGTAGTTGGGCATCGTCATCAGGTATTTGTTAACGGCTCTGTTCAATCCGCTCCGCTCTGTTCCGCTCCGCTCATCCGTTCCAGCGGTATCGCAAGCCGCAGCCTACCAGTAGATGTGATAGTTTCAGAACTTAAAAGCACCGATTTAGATATTTTCTTTAATGTCCTTTAATAACTTCACGTAGCTTTGATCAATGTTTTTCGCACGATGCATGTACAACAAATGTGTGACACGTAGCGTTTGTTACAGCACTGTCAGTGTCGAAAACGATATTGACGAACTGACTGTTCAAAATTATCTGCACAACTATGAAAATCACATTTCATCTCAACCAAACGTAGCCGGCCTTATTACAAGACCAGAGAGGCAATTCTCGTATTTTTAAGATCGTTCTCATCATAATCTGACGGCACGGTTGGCGCAGTGGTTAAGCCATTGACTGCTGCGCTGCGTGTCGCGGGTTCGATTCCCGCACGGAAAAAATATTTAGAAAAAAAAATCTGTCTAAATCTGTCAAAAATCTCTAATTGTCATTAATTTTTGACAAGTTTTTGACTTTGATTGTCGCTGAGATGAGATTGCGATTGGATTTTGAAGGTTTTTAAGTACGAGAATTAACCTACAGATTCATCTTTAGATCTAGGTTTAAACTATCAAGCCAATTGTTATATCTAAATTTATTCCGACTTTGTTTGTTCTAAATAATAAAAAAAATAACCCGAGTCTAAGTTGTCAATTTTGTATTTCGAACCTTACCACAGTTCCAAATACAAAATCTGGCTGAAAGGTTTAAGTTGGGACCAAACTTAGAACTCCTTATGCAATAAGACGGAGTGTGTATGAACTGAATGAACACAATACATGGCATAAAACTATCATTCTAACAAGAATGTTACCCAACCGAGATGAAGTTTAATTTTCTTACTTGTTCAAAACACTTTCGACAGTTTCAAGTTCTATTTTTTGGCGCTGATTGTACCTTCAGTCGAGTAGACCCCTCTAGAGCATGAAAACGAAGACACATTACGACCACACATTTGGTCTTAGACTAAATATAGACAAAGGAAAATGTACGATTTCTGTAGGTGAAATAACTTGTTATTCGTGCATTGGAAAAGAGTCAAACCACTCAGAATACCAATTCTTTGGCAATACAAGTCTTTTTTAATAGACAAACGCTTTCATCAACATCAACTTAGCCTATCGCAGTCCACTGCTGGACATAGGCCTCTCCCAGGCTGCGCCACAACACCCTGTCCTCCGCTCAGAAAACTTGAATATTAACGTTGTGCATTTTTGATATTTTGGAATGCGGTCTACTCTCCCTCCGTCTTACGTGACGTATCGTGTCCTGACGCGAGCTGCGTCTTACGAATTTTCGATCAGGTCACGTGTCCTGACGCGATCGTAACATTTTTTACCCACCACAACAAAAGTGCACAACGCCGCTAAAGAAGTTTTCACTTCAAAAACACTTTACTATATTTGAATTAAGAATTTGAGATAATTTTCAAGTTATAGAACAACAAACTGTATGTCATATTCAACAAAGTTCAAATTCCGTTGCAACCAAAAACTGATTAGGACCTTTTTGTTACAAATGGTCACTCAAAAATCAACTTAAAATACATTTCACTAAAGTAGATAACTGATTAAGTGGCGATGGAATGTAAATTATTTGAGATTATGAGCACTGATATACAACCCCTTAATATGACCTCTAGGCTTCGGAAACCGGGGCAAAATTCTAAAAGCATATTTTTCCAACTGTTATTTTATTTCCACATTATTTAGCCAACAAAAATGTACCCTATGGCAATTGAAATAAAGTATATTTTAGATTAGCCAATAACTGTTATGTCGCCATAACATTCTCATAGATTAAAGACAAAACAAATGATGTAATCTGCGTTTGCGATTTAGTTGCCAAACATGTAAACAAATATGAGTTTTTGGAAAAATTACTTTAATTCCTACACAATAAAGTTCAGTTTACGCTGCAACTTCAAACATTTTTATAACTTTTTCAATACATATTGCTAGTTACTCTGAAATCGACTTAATTACCACTACTATAAAGTTGAGGACATAACATCAATTGGAAACATAAAATTGATTACACCTTAGCTATGCTCGTTAGCTACACAATATTATTTACTTACTTACTAAGTTGACAAGACACTTTACATATTTGTTTTGCGTGCAACTTTTTCCGAGAGTCGTGGCAATGATGACATATTGATATAATATATCTGCGGTGTTTAAACTACAATAATATTATAAATACATGGATATTATCTCATCCCTCACGACTTTTCCTTATAGGTGTATTAGCGAGTTATTAATTTGTACCTGTATGGTCCATTCAAATTCATGCTTCCAATTGATATTTGAAGTTAAATAAACATCAACTTTATTTAATGGTAGTAATTAAGTTGATTTCAAAGTGACTAGCGCTATTGAAAAAGTTATAAAAATGTTTTGTGTTGTAGCGTAAACTGAACTTTATTGTGTAGGTGTTAAAGTTATTTTTCCATAAACTCATATTTGTTTACATTTTTGGCAAGTAAATCGCGAATGCAGTATAGGTGAGTTAAATTAAACGTCCAATTTACCTAAATTTATATAGGGAAATCCCATTTTTTATGTATATCAATAGATTTTTATACTAGTGAATATAATATGTTTTATGTAGTGATTATAAGAGGTAATTTAATCTGTTAGATTATGAAACGGTTTCCTCAATGATTATAATCAAAATATTATTACGGTTGACCTTTATTCTGTTACCAAGTTGATGGGTTTTAAATGCTATAATTAGAACCATTTTTTATACAAAGGAGGACACGATTTCAGAAATAATCATTCAATCATAATCATTATGGCATTTAAGGAAAGTTATTGCCAGCGTCTGTGTTCCCTTCCACGTTTAACCCGTCAGCCTTTAACGCAAGAGTGAATAGGCATCTTCTAGGCTCCTCGTTCCATCATACCCTCATCCATCGCTTTCTACCAGGCGAGATCGTGGTCAGGAGCAGCAGTGCGATTCTGTAACCATCTAACCGTGAAAACTTAGGTGAAGTGAGCGTGGAGTGAGCTGTCATTCCAACTAATGCTAGGGATTGACATTATTGACAGCTCACTCTAAGCTCACTTCACCTAACTTTTCACGGTGAGATTTTTACAGAATCGATCGGCTGGTCCATTTTGCAATAAAAACAAAAAGATTCATGGTAAACAAAAGTTGTGTAGCATTGTTGCAGAAAGATCAATGCATGCATTATGTGTGCAACGCGCACAGAACAAACATTTAGCTGCAGCAATTAGGGACACTATGAATTCAAAACTTACATTCATAAAACGGCATTAAAGGAAAAATATAGGATAGAATCTAAAAAAACTATCACAGAAAGACAGTTTCGAACCTACAGAAGAACATCACAACCACACATATTAAACTAACACATATCACTATAGCGCCATTCCAAACCATATTATGTTAATCGATTTCTACCAGATGTCAATGTGCAGCGCCCCGCTGCGCGAGTTGAGCAACCCAGGCGCGAGCGGCAGCATCTTCTACTTGACAAACGATGACGAGTTCATCATCAAGACGGTGCAACATAAAGAGGGGGAGTTCTTACAGAAACTTCTGCCTGGATACTACTTGAACCTCGATCAGGTGAGTTATTTTGGACCTTATTTGCTAGCAGTAGAGCTCTTTGTGAATGAGCTCGTCTGGGGAAGTACTGTCACTCTTTGCTGTGCAAGTTGAGCAACCTAGAAGCCAGTGGCAACATCTTCTACTTGGCAAACTATGACGAGCTCATTATAAAGAGGGGAGTTTCTTCAGAAACTTCTGCCTGGATACTACTTGAACCTCGATCAGGTGAGCTATTTTGGACCTTATTTGCTAGCAGTAGAGCTCTTTGTGACTGAGCTCGTTTGGGGAAGTACTGCCACTTGATGATGAGTTCATCATAAAGAGGGGAGTTTCAAAATACTTTCTGCCGGCATACTACTTAAACCTTATTCGGGTTGGTTGTTATTTTTTGTCATAGACCAAATAATCCTACTAATAATATTATAAACGTGAAAGTTTGTATGGATGGATAGAAGGATGGATGGACGGATGTTTGTTACTCTTTCACGCAAAAACTACAGAACAGATTTTTGGCACGCAGATAGTTTATAACCAGGATTAACACATAGGATACTTTTTATCCCGAGATTCCCATGGGATCGAAACTTATGTGGTTGAAACCGCGGGGTGCAACTAGTTTGGACTATACAATCTAAGGACTGCCTCGATGATCTAACTAGGCTGTGGTTGCAAGTCTGAGTGCTGAGCATGAGATCCAGGGTTCGATGCCCAGATAGTAAACTCGGTAACAGCACGAAGTCAAGATTCGTGTCCGATTGATGCAATCTACTCTATCACTCCGAATTCAAACCTATGTAACTCGCCCAATGTGATCCACCTTTACCTACCCAGTCACGGAATAGAGGCGTTATGATGTCTAATAAAAACAAATTAAACGGTTAATTAAAAATCAGCAGTTTGGCTGATCCAGATTTTCATTCAAGAGGCTGTCATGCACTTAAAACAGATCAAAACTAGACAAAAAGAGAATTGCCAAACGATTTTGAACCTTTTACGTTGCAACTGTTAACTCTCATCTTGACCTGTTCTGCAAATATGGTGGGTCCCAGAATACTAATTACATTTTTCTCTTAACTTTCAGAACCCACGCACGTTATTGCCAAAATTCTTCGGCTTATACTGCTACCAGTGTAACAGTAAGAACGTTCGACTGGTCGCCATGAACAACATACTGCCGTCATCCATCAAGCTACATATGAAGTACGATCTCAAAGGGTCCACTTATAAGAGGAAGGTATGTAGCATACTCGACCTATGATAGTCAGTCTATAATGTTCCCACTACTGGGACACAGGCCTCCTCTAGGTGAGAGGGTTTTTTTATTTCTTTTTATTGACAATGGGCTCACTCTTGACCTCAATCCAGCCCAGAGGCAGGGATGAGATCTACGGTGGAACGAGCTTGCCCAGAAGGAACCTATTCACTCTCGCCCTGAAGAGATTAGGGTTGTATGAACTCGGGAATGCAGACGCAGGCAGACAATTCCACTCCTTTGCTGTGCGCATCAGAAAATATGATGAGAAGCGCTTAGTGCGTACACATGGTATATTAACCAAATAGGGGTGGTATCTCGCAGTGCGTCTGGACTCTCGATGGTAAAAAGGTGAAGGCGGGATGAGCTCATGTAGCTCTTGAGCACACTCCCCGAGGTACAGTCTGTAGAAGACGGACAGACAGGCAATGGAATGGTCCTATCCACCACGCGGGCCCAGTGCGGTTTAGTAGATGTCACGTGTCTTCGAATTTTTGGTTCTAGGACATGCCGGTTTCCTCACGATGGTTCCCTTCACCGTTTTGAGAGCAGTGGTGACCTATAATTGATGTAATGTAGATGATGAGATTATTAATAATAATACTTAATTTGCCAAAATGTAGATGTACAGTCACGAGCAAAAGTATGTATACACTCGGCTTTATTCAAAAGCGATTTACTCCTTTATTTTCTAGTGAAATTTTGTGTTGTTACGAACATAGCATTTTCGAACCCATAGGTTTATGTAATGTGTCGTATTTCAACGTTGCATTCGTTATTTCATGAAAAAATCGAAATTGAAAGTTGCTAAATGTTGACATATTGGCAGTCGCGACTGTACAAAGTAGTATGATCTTAATATAAATGTGGCCCATTTACATTTTACCATTACATGTGTGCAAACAGAGTTTAATTCCAGAAAACATTTTATTATTAAAAAATGTCATAATATTCCTTCAGTTATCTTATCACTATAAACGTTACAAAATGTCTGATGAAATAAATTAATTGCAAATATTTAATTTCACAATACATTACATAATTAAAAAATATCCTAACATTACATCAGTTACCAATATGATTGTTATAAAATGTCCGATTTTATGTATTAATTGAAATGTCCATGAATATTGTTATAATGTCAAAATAAAAGTTGCGTCATGTGACTTTTATTTCTTTAAAATACGGTTTAAATTGATATGATTGAAGCGTGTTCGCAACAATAAATAAGTCTCATTCACTATGTAATAAGTAAAAATATAAGAAGGTGCTTCACCTTTTTATTCTACGATTGTTAATTTTCATAGAGGAGTATCGGGCACTCGTACGAAAATGCTCTGTATATTGAACACAATTATTGTGTTGTATATTAATTATCAATTCACAAAAAAAATGCCAGCTCCCTAATTGCATAACACTATGAATCATAATCTGAATCATTTTGAAGGATAATGCTATACCATTGCCTCATATGTTCGATAAAATTATCTGCTTGGCAACGTAAATAACGCAATGAATGTTGCTCTCGCTAGTAAAGCCGAGATCCTGTGCTCACCTTCTTGCTCCATCATCAGACTATATTCTCTTGTTCACCATCTCTATGTCACACATCTGGCAACAGTTTTAAGCCTTTTTTAGGGTTCCGTACCTTGAAAGGAAAAAACGGAACCCTTATAGGATCACTTTGTTGTCCGTCCGTTTGTCTGTCAAGACCTATTTTCTCAGGAAACCGTGGAGGTATCAAGCTGGTCAAATACTCAGGTCTACTGACCCTTGGAGCTGTGAAAAAATCAAACTTCTAAGCCAACACAATCAAAAGATACAGCCGTTTATGCCGCAAAAAAAGAAAAAATAAAAGCAATAATTATATCACCTGTTTTATGTTTCCAGGCGAACAAAGGTGAGCGTCAGAAGACGTCACCCACCTACAAGGACTTGGATTTCATGGAGCACCACGCTGAGGGTCTGTTCCTAGAAGCGGACACGTACAACGCGCTCATCAAGACTATGCAGCGCGACTGTCGAGTGCTGGAGAGCTTTAAGGTAACAACAAAGATTCAGAACCTTAGTTCATTATCAAGTTGTGCTACCGCAAACTCAATATCTTACAGGACAAAGTTCAAATTCCATTGCAACAAAAAATGTAGATCCTTTATATGTATTACAAAAAGTCACTTGAAAATTTACTTACACCACATAATGATAAATTAGATAGTTGAGAAAGTGACAAGTAGTACAAAAACGGTCACTCACAACGCTTTCAGCAAGACTATGCAGCGCGACTGTCGAGTGCTAGAGAGCTTCAAGGTAAATAATAATATATGTTGAAGGTAACGCTGGTATTAACGCCGCTTGGCGGAGACAGGTAAGGTCTCTCTCAGAATACCAAAATTTGGTACAGTACTACTACTTAATTTATGCGCCTCGGCAATGTTTGTGTTTCTGAATATAGACGATGATAACCGAAGCGCATATACATATAAACCGCTCATTTAAAAAAAAAAAGAATTGTAAAAATATTTGCCCTTACCTTGAAGCCATCTGACAAGACACATGGCTGGTGGAAACGTCTGGTCTACTAACTAGCACTCCCTAAGCGGGATATAGACCACACTGTATCCTTTTTATTCTTATATAATAACTCGATAAACATTGTCAACCTCAGATCATGGACTACTCTCTCCTAGTCGGCATCCACAACCTCGACGAAGCTCAAAGGGAGAAGACGGAAGCCCGGAAGCGTACGGACTCCGGTCAGAGCGAGGGCGACGACGCCGAAGGAGAACCACGGAAGGGACTTAATAGAACGAGGTATGTAAAGAAAAATTTATAATAAAGAAAAATGATATAGTTGTACAAGGATCTTTTGGCGCGTGGCCAAAATCGGAACTAACGCCACCATCTTGTTTTTTCAAAATATTTTCACAAACGTTTACCGACAACGCCCCCTTGTCAGTCTAATTCAAGTGCAGTAAGATCATTGTACAATTTGATTTGATTTATTTATTTGTAGAAACAAGTATACACACAAGGCATGCAGGTTGTTCATAAACAAAAATCCAATCCTTTCACAGTTATTTTACCTTTGACAGTTGCAACAGCCACCTTATTCTAATAATAATAAAGGTCTTAATAGGTAAACTTAATTTTAGTTCTGTGCATCTTTTTCTTTCTATTTCATTAAGAAAAGGACAGAAGATAAAATATTAGTAGATTCCTGTCAAATTAAGATACTCCATAGACAGATTAGACGTGATTAAAAACATCGCTGCTAAAAGTACGTCAATTTACGTCAGGCGCTGACTAATTTGACAGGACTGAACTGATATTTATCTTCTGTCCTTTTCTAAATTAAATAGAAAGAAAAAGATGCATTGATTTTAAATTTAGTTTAGTTTGTGAACAAGGGAATCGGCGCCATTGTAATCCTTATCATTTTTATCAGCATAACTATTTTTTATTTGCCAGACTAGCTAGTTCCCGCAGAGTAATGCCGTAAGACACTATTAGTAGCAAACATGACTTTTGCTCCAACACAACAGCACTTATTGTCACGAGATTAAAGGTCACTGATGATGTCAGTGATGCAAAATCAGAGGTAAAATAATTACTGTGAATGGACTACTATACTCCATTTGAAATAAGATTAGACATTTAAACAAACCTTTTTTACAGTCCTTCAACCGATTTTGAATTCTATTCCGTAGTCATAAGGATGGCATTAAAAGCAAAAAAGTGGTTACAATAACAACTATTTACTGCAGCTGCCATTTGTCATGCCACCAACGCAATAAAAGTCGGTTGAACGGACTATAAAAAGGGTTTATTTAAATGTCTAATCTTATTCAAAATGGAGTATAGTACTGTATATTCTAATTAAGCCACAGACTAAGAAGAGTGTGTTTTTTCACCGACTAAAGAAAACAGTAGACAAATAAGATAACTTCTTATTAATATATCAAGTATTTTTATTGTACTACTGTTTTGGTTCGATTGTGACCTGTTCGTAATCGATCGAATTTCGAGAATTTATTTTTAGTATTTCTGAGATAGGTTTATATTAATTATAAAAATACTTGAAGATAATTATTACTTAGAATAAATGCACATTGAATGAAATAACACTAGACAAACCAGTACTGGTTTTTTTTTCGAAATGTTAGGTCACATAATTATAAATAAGAATGTTTTGTTAATCGTGTTAAATTAATTATTTAATTGCCATAAATCGGGGATATGATTTTGATTTTCCTTATATAATATTATTACACAAAAAAAAAAACTCGTATTATTATAAATTCTCGTGTTTTCTATAAGTATTTTATCGGTGGCGGTACTGTATATCTTTTTTTTTATTAAAAAACCATTTCAGATCGGAACAAGGCAGGGAGGATTTCACCGCGCAGGTCAAACGGACGCAGTACGATTGAGTTTCATATGTTTTGAATGTTTCTTTTTAATAATACGTATTACTTATTATTTATTTTTATTATTGTCTAACATTTTCGTACCTATGTATTTTTTTTTTAATTTCTTGGTGGTGTGTTGGTTATTGGGGTGTGGGGTGGTTCGATTTGGTTTATAAAATGTGTTTTGTCGCATTTGAACGAAAATTATTTGTGGTATAAATATTTGTGACATTTCTGGGTATTTGTGCAACTGTGTTGCATGTCAGTAAACATGTTCTTTCTGACCAGCAGTGCGATTCTGTAACCATCTCACCGTGAAAACTTAAGTGAAGTGAGCGTGGAGTGAGCTGTCATTCCCAATTAATGTTAGGGATTGACACTAGACAGCTCACTTCACCTAACTTTTCACGGTGATATTTTTGCAGAATCGACCAACTGTTGTCTATAAATGCCCGGTGTTGTGGACCATCAAATTGTATTGGTCGTCTAGAAGACATTTTAAATTAAAACTATAAGCTTTGAGGAGAAACCAAAAGAAAAGTTTATAGCCACATGCACTATAAAACACACAATTGAGGGGCTCGTGGCTAGTCAATAACAGACGTAGATCTGGTTAAGCTACGCTTGCCGCGGTCGGTCCGCGGATGGGTGACCATCTTTACATACTGAGACCCCTCCGTGTCTCGGAAAGCACGTTCAGCCGTTGGTGTCGCCTGTCACTCGTGGATCTTTGACAGTCGTTACGGGTCGTCTGAGGCCCGAAAGTTTGACAACCAATCTTACCAAGGGGTATCGTCTTACCCAGTATTGTGGATTGTGGAGTTCACTTATCTAGACTAAAATTGTTCCTATCTACCTACAAAATCCCGTGGAATTACTGGATAATTCCTGCTTTACATTGAACATTTAACCATAACATCTAATAACCCTCCTTCAGACGTATTCGATTGTAAAACATAAGAATATCGACTAGGAATCGAATGAACTCGACAAACTAGTAATCGATACACCACTACTCGTTATGTGATCTGATAGTTAGGTATTATTAACTCGAATAACTGGAGATAAACTACTTCTATAACTGTATATTATTACTGTTATTTATTATGCATGTCTAACAAATATATTGAGGCTCCATTGTAAAAATCTCTTTAAAAAGTGAAGACAAGTACACATCGTTTAAGGTGACAACATGTGCATACAATAGTTCGTTACTAAGGAAACGAGGTTTCCCGGGACCTCTGGGACTAAATAGAACTTAGCATTCTATAGCAGACACGAAACTTTTAGCATCGACGACCAGCGGGGCAGTTGCGTAGATATGAGCTTCATTTTGACAGCTCAGCAACATTCATTGCGTTATTTACGTTGTTGAGCAAACAAATATTTTGAACAAATGAAACAATGGATTGGCAATATCCTTCAAAATGATTCAGATTGTGGTTGATAATGTGTTACGTAATAAGGGTGCAGATATTTAGTCGCTTTTCGGAATCTCCATACAGCGACTGACTAAAAGCGATTCATCGGCATTTGATTAGACTCGAAGCCGGCTGGACGTCTTGGGTCATAGATTTCGACCGCAATTTAGTGTCACCTGTAGAAAGCTTCTTCCGTTTTACTCTGGAACCTCAAAATGTGAATGTGTATGGATCTCTAAAAGCATGCATCTACTTGTTATTGAATGCATTCGCTCATTCAATTGTTCGTTCTAGGTTTTTTAATGTACAGACGCCAGCAGGTCAAGCTACACGAAACTGTCAAATTTTCCCAATCAACCTTGAACCTTAATCCGTTAGCGTTAAAGTTGAAAATCTAGTAAAAAAAAATGACAGATTGTAGTAGCTTGATGTGCTGGCGTCTGTACAGTCACGAGCACCAATATGTCAACACTTGGCAACTTTCAATTGCGATTTTTTCGTGAAATAACAAATGCAACGTTTACACATTTACATTATATAAACCTATGGGTTCGAAAATGCTATCTTCGTAACAACATAAAATTTAATTCGACAATAAAGGAATAAATCGCTTTTGAATAAAGCCGAATGTATACATACTTGCTCGAACCGTACTGAAGTATGAGATACATTATTCTTGACTACAAAACATGCTGAAAAAATGCAAGCATTGACTCTACCAGCTACTTCAGATATGTGTAATGATATTATACAGGATCGCGGGGACATCGACGCGCAACGTGTGACCATAGTTTCAGTACATGATTCTGAAACCCTTGCGTTGAAATTATTCATCTGATATTAAAAAAAAAAAAAATATTGCTGTTCCATACATTTTGACCGCGTAGGTAGGAATACTTTTCTATGAAATGGTTGTTATTTTTTTAATAATCGATGAAATATTTCTATGCTACAGTTTGTGCGTCGATGTCCCTGGCATCTTGTATAATAGCATTACACCTGTATTCTCTGAAGGGGTTGGTAGAATGACTTTTTAGAAAATTTTAGCATGTTTTGTCAAAACAAATGCGGTTAACGCCTTAAGGCCTGTTGCAAAAACTTGCAAATAACATTCTACTAAAATCACTAATAACTATTATAACCAGAATCTTGTATTTCACACTTAGGATGAATAATCATTTGTTGCACCGTTCAAATGTATCTACAAAGATTTACTTCAAGTCTTTGTGTTTGAAAATGCTGATTGTATGCGCAAATTGTGTTTAAAAGTAATACTACAACTCCCTCATAAAATAAATAAATAAATAAATCCCTGGATATTTCACACAGCACCATTTGTCCCAAGCTAAGCAACCTAATGCTTGTGTTATGGTAACAAGATGGTGATAAACTACTTACATACAATTTAACATAACTAGTAACTGGGCTGTGGAGACACTGATAGGCAGTCGCTCCATGTAAAATACTGGTACTCAGCTGCATCCGGTTAGACTGGAAGCCGACTCCAACATAGTTGGGAAAAGGCTCGGCAGATGATGACCACAACTCCCTAATAAACTAGCTTCATGTTCATTTGCAGCCAGAAAACAAAAAAACTGGGAACATTTTTTCTAAGGCTTTTGATCTTTACAATTTGGATCGAAATGCGAACTATATTTAGTTCAGTATTGCCCTATTTCTCTCACAGAAATAATATTTTATCAACCCCTATGTCAGCTTTTGTAACAACATGAGCATGACAAAATCTCATGTCTTCGTTATATATTATTAATATTGTGCAAATTTTGTTTCCAATAAACCGTCTTTTTACCCTTACCCCTGTGCATACAGTCGGCTCTTTACCCTTCACTCCTACTAAACAAAAGCCGTCGTCTATTCCAGATCTATCAATCGTCAGCGGCTGGTGGCCCACTCCACCGCGATGGAGAGCATACAGGCTGAAAGTGAGCCCATCGATGAGGAGGAGGATGTGCCGTGAGTGATTTGTTTATCCTTAGAATATAGCAGTCTACAAGTTTTCTAATAGAGTAAATGACTAAGGGCGGATGTTAAGGGCAGCGGGATCGTCCGAAAGGGTTACCGCTGCCCTGGAACAGAAAGGGCTAAGGAAGGGACACGGGTGGGTTTTAGTCAGTGAGTCTGACACTCCCTTCCGCTCCACCCAGAGCGGGGTCAATTGATGACTTCCCATCCTCAAAAAAAAAAGGGGCGGATGTTACTAAAGTCGGGTATCTTTTATCCGTGTAATAAAAGTGACGTCTGACAGTACAGTCTACTATAGCAAAACTGTCAAAAATTCTCTGGATAAGACTCATTTTAGGTATAAAAGTTTGGAGGAATTTTACCCTATTACATAACAAGTAGTAGGCAGTGGTGACTAGTTCGCCAGTTAGGAGCAAACCTACGGCCAGTTACGTGGCCCAAATCCAAACTCCTGGTGTTAGTGCTATTACTGAAAAGAAAATATTAAAACCCAATAAAACTGCCCAACCTGGGGATACAACCCCGAACCTCAACAGTGGCTAGGTATGTCAATAGCGAATGAACAATGATGCTGTAATGTAAAGTATGTGTAGTTCGTCTCGCAACGGAAAAATATAATTTGTATTCGATTTCCTTGGCTAGAATAAACTTACCAAAGAAAAAAAAAAATATCTGTAGACTGTTGAAAGCTGTTAATTCATTATATTTTCTATTCCTTCCCCAGTCCTGGCGGAATTCCTGCAAGGAACGCGCGTGGCGAGCGTCTCCTCCTGTTCCTGGGTATCATCGACATCCTACAGTCGTACCGCCTCCGCAAGAAACTGGAGCACACGTGGAAGAGCATGATACACGATGGGGTAAGTACCCGCGGCGAGGGTAACATAGGGTAATATTGTCGGTGACTTGCGAACCGCTGAGAGCGAGTCGAAGTGGATTATTGACTTGGGTTTTCCATTTCATACACACACAAGAAAAACGTCTCGATGACACTTTCATTCAAACTGTCTTCATTGGAAATAGTTTACATATGACTGGGACTTTACTCCGTACCGACAAATTTCTACGAATGACAGCCGGGACTAACGGCTTAATAACGTGTTTTCCGAGGCATGGAGGGGTCACAATATGTAATGGATGGATCACCCATCCACGAACAGAGGGCAGTAAGCGTAGTTTAACTTTTGTTTTAAATACCACGGGGTAACTTCTAAGCTAAATGAAAATATAATAATTGGTAGTTATTAGAATAATTTAACATATTTTATTCCCACAATTTCAGGACACAGTTTCCGTGCACAGACCGAGTTTCTACGCGCAGAGGTTTTTAGATTTCATGGCTAAGACCGTGTTCAAGAAAATACCTTCGTGTAAGTATTACTCTATGCTCTCCATAACGTCCATCTACTCTATGACCATAACCAAAAAGGTTCCTTTCACTATGGTATTAAAATGTTGCCATCTAAAATTTAGGGTTTCCAGTCTGAATAATTTCAAGTATTTAAATTTTCTCTTTTTCTATTAAAATCCTGTCATTAGTTAAGCTCTTAATCATGTCGCTATTAATTCTCTTATAGATTACCAAATAGTAAGTCCTAATGTTATTAGAAATATGTGTTTTTGAGGTCAATTTGGAGACGGGTCGGCAGCAGTCTTTGATTGATGAAATTAACAAATTTATAGTTTGTACAATCATAACATGACGTTTTAATCATTTCATACAATTATTATAGATTTATATCTTAACGCACATAACAAATAATAATTATTTTATTCTTTCCTTCGTAATTAAAAGAAAATTTGTTTCGATAATCATTGCAGTCATCTTGTCCTCCCATCTCCAATTGAACCTTATATTGAGAAGGTCCCTACTGTAGATCCAAAGTTACTATGAAAGTGTGAACACGAATTGTCAGCGTTAATATTAGCCGACTTGAGAAAAACAACAAAGGTAACATCACGCCTGTGTACTCAGAAGGGGCAGGCAGATTCATAAGTGTCATGTGAAGAAGCCATTAACCTGGCCATTAATCAAGACTCCGGGCTACAAATGGACTACTAGAAAGAAAATATAACTTGGGTAACACGCTACCTTTGATAGTGGAAATAGTGCCATTAGTGTCTACCGTCCTTCTTCACAGTGGCTAGTGACCAGTAGAATTTTCACCCTCCAATCCAGCGCACTGTGCGACCTATCGCATAAAAAGGCAACTACGGCAAACAAAATTGTTTCAGATTTATTGTTTACCAAAAATCTTGTAAAACTTGCGAAGAAACTTCCTCTATTGATTAATAAAGCCGTGTTCACACCTTCATAGTACACTCGATCTCCGATAGTTAAATGCTAACATTGTGTCTAACGTCTAAATGTTGCATAATCCTTAGGGGGCGGTGTTATAATTAATATAGTTTTAAGACTCCATAACATTTTAAAAGAAGCATAGAACAAAAAAAGTCATATTGAGAAAAGGTCTATAAAGTTCGTTTTGTTAAACGTTCTCCCAGTTTCAAATTCGTTTTGTAAAAATTCGTCCCGGTTCAAATTCGTTTTGTAAAAAGTTCGTCCCGGTTCAAAATCGTTTTGTAAAAAGTTCTGGAAAAGGACTACTTATAGCTATATGTACCTTGTTTTGTTGCATTTAAAAAAAGGAACTCTTACACACACATGCACATGACAATATTATATTACTATAAATAAAGGGAGTCTTAAAAGTATGTTAACAAATATTGTACTAATAATATTGTAGCCTAATGTGTGTTCTAAAACAAAGTTAAGAATATTCCCCTTTTTACAAAATTACATTCCTGTTCTGTGGCATAGCCTAGCGAATGGATTCTGGGAATTGGCCTCGAGTTTTAACGTGAATACAAATTAGAATAATAAGCATTTTCAGTATTGAAAAAAGTATTTTGGAAGTGAACAACTGTTTGTTTGGCACAGCATTGCCAAATGACTTCTTATACCATACTAACAAAAATATGTAGTTGCTGATGTAGACAAAAAAAAAACTGCGTCATCATCTGCCTATCCTTTTCCCAACTACGTTGGAGTCAGGTTCCAGTTCCAGTCTAACTGGAAGCTTAATAAACAAGATAGAACATTATTATGATTCTGAAATATAGGCATCTATAACCACAATCATGTATTTATGCAATGTCACAATGAAATCTTTACAAGTTTTACTAAGTATAACGAATGCGGTTTCGGCATCGTCAAAAATATCGGAACAAAGACTGCCGAAAATGAGTTCAATTTAACTATATACCACTACTATACCCTGTCCATCAGGTAAACCGTTTTTTGACAGATGGAATTAGTGATTGCAGCAACAACACAATGTATGTAAAAAGCCATAAATAAGATAATTCAATAAGATAAGGCAGTTTATATATTTACTTTATTACGCATTTTAAAGTTAACTTTTACGTAATCAGGAATATGTACAGACGCCAGCACATCAAGCTACTACAATCTGTCAAATTTCTTTAATAGATTTTCAACTTTATCTCTAAAGTATTAAGGTTCAAGGTTGATTGGGAAAATTTGACAGTTTCGGGTAGCTTCACCTGCTGGCGTCTGTACGTTCTAAGACAGCTGTCAACAAACGGTTAACCTAATGGACAGGATTCACCACCTCCACGTAAAAGCTCGCGACCAATTCCCACCTCCAGGCCACGCCTTCCAATAAACTTACTAAATAAAAAATGTATGTGTTGCATCAGTGGACCTACCAGAGATCAAGGGGAACCATCGCAAGTTCCGAACGCTAGTCACCTCTTACATAGGTACCGTAGGGATTACTGTGTTACTTGTATATTATAATGTGTGTGGATGTGAATAGGGGGGCGGGTGTTGGTGGGATATTGTTGGAAATGATTTGGTAGTAGTAAAAACAAGTGTTCTGTAATGTCGTTCATTAAACCTCGTTGGAGGAGGCGAGAATCGCCTGGCAATTTATCGCTTTTATGTGATACACTTATACGATGCGACATCTGAGAAACTCCTTCTCGGAACGAGGCTAATAAAAGTTGGTCTTGAGAAAAGTTCGTGAACAAAAAAGTGCTAAATAAATTAGTAAAAACAGAGCGGCTACAACTTCTATTCAAAACAAGACCTCGCGCAGTTTTATTGTGCTATTAAAAAAAGGCTGACACCAAAAAGATTTTACTTAACTAAAAAGTTTACATTATGCAGAGGTAAAATCATTATATACTTAAAAAGTGTGCATTATGCCGAAAAAGTTTTTTGGGGGGATACTATTTTCAAGCCTTGTTTATCGGAAAATATGGGAAAAACAGCTGTAGTAGTAGTGTGGTTTTATTTAGATAAAAGCATGGTGTGTTAAATATACCCAATATCTCATTCGTGACTATAAAGGTGTTATTGACTACACAAAACTCAATTTTATTTTATTTCTTGTCATAGACAAGATATTCGTTTGTTAGAAGTATAAGTAATTAATTGTCTGTGTAGTGTATTTATATTTTTAAAAATTAAGCTAAAGTATACATTTTATTATGAGAAGTATGTTTATGTAATAGTATAAAAATTGGCTTATGTAAGTACTATATTCTTCATAGTCGTATTGTGTTTTTAGTAGAAAAATGTTTTATTTTGGGGTTAGAAAGGGACAAAACACCAACACCTAAACCTCATTTTTGTAGGAATTAGCTGAATAACGTGGTTTTCATTTCAACTAAATATTTAATTTCGTTTTTATTTAAATTATTTTTCGTTCGGAGCAATATAATCAGGCATGTATTTAGACACTTTTAATTTTATTTTAAATATTTATTTTTAATTAAAAAATATATAATTGTATGCAATATAGCATGACGATATAACGGAGATCAAGCACGCCCTTGAATAATGTTGCCAGCCGAAAATAATATCTGTGTTTTTTTCCATTTTTCTTCCCGACAATTGTCCGTAATCGGATACTCGCGCGGGTCCGTGGAGGTCTGAGTAAGTCCCAGTTGTTTTGGGGGTCCCAAAGCATGATGGTGTGACCTTGTGACCCTGACCCCCCCCATTTCATGATCTTGAACCCTCGATGTTTTTTGGATTGTTTCCAGTATTTTTGTGCGTGGTGTTGTCGTAAATATGATTTTTGAAGGAGAATTGTGGTACTGAGCCTGGAATTTTGTAAGATCAAACTTTTATGGGCATGAATAAGTAAAAAAAAAAACTTAAACCAGACAGTAATTTGAAGAAAAAAAAAAGACATCATCAAATGTAAAACTATATTTTTCATGTAAAATTGATGTTTTTTTTAACTACAATTAAAGTACCCTATACTGCTATAATTATTTACGACAACCACCCGCGAATGTGTTGTGGTCTTGTACTAGTATTCCCCGACATCGCCAGTGGCTCCATCTACCGAGCTCACCCCTCATTCATTCCCTACCGTAGTTAGCTACCTCTCTGTGGTTTCTTTCGACTTTCGACGAAGCACGTGTACTCTATGTCTGTTTCTTCATTTTATTTTTTCGTTTGACAGATGTCATTTCGCAGTTGTTTTTTTACCTCTCTCTGGATTGAATTTCGAACTTTTTTATTTCTAAACGGTGAATGCGAAATGATGTCGGATGGAGTTTTTGATGACGTTAATTGTTATATAAATAATCAAGTTTTGTTTTTTATTTTATTTTCTACTTTTGGGGATAGTGACATCTTAAATCAGTATTTTTTATAAAGGCGGATTTTTCCAACGCCAGATAATTTTATCCGAGGAATAATTTTGAATTTTTGACAGTTCTTCTATACAAAATCTGTCAGACGTCAATTCGAGACTAATATTCCACAAATAAAAATTATCTGCCGATTGAAAAATCAGCCCTAAATAATATAAAAATAACATTAAAATTGCATGCAATTTTACCAAAGATTGCGGGTTTTACTGCTAAAAGCGTTCTTAAAACATATTTATAATAATTTCTGATGTTACCATCCCATCTAACATATTTTCATAAAATTCTTCACTGTATTAGAATGCTTTTTGAGAACATTTTGACAGTTATTTTGCGAATTTAAGCGTTCACGCTGATGTTTTATTTTTGAGAAAAAAGAGCTTTTTTTTTCAATTAGTGAGCTGATGTTTTTTATTTTATGTGTTTTTCTTTTTTAAGTTTTGTACATATTTTGGAATATTATTGTGGTCTGCATAAAATATTAATTTAAATATAATGTGAGAAATGCAGCAGATCATTAAAACTGTATTTAAACTCATAATATTTTTTTTCGTATGTTCAAAATTGGATGGATTAATTAAAAAGTACATGCCAATTCATGCATCAAATTAAAAACAAAAATAGAGTGTTTTGACATGTAAAAGTGTTTGTACAAACCTACTTACATTAACATTTTTAATTTTAAAAATTGCACACAAAATCAAAGTTATTAAAACAACGATCATTTTTATCAAAGACATTTTTTACTTAAAAAAAAGAATGAATGATTTTGGCGATTTGTAAGCATCTGTGCAATTGTGTACTAACTTTCAAAATACTATTAAGTGTTTTAAGAAATCAAACCACAATAATATTCCTTTCTCCGCCCATCACCACGTAACCTAACCTCTTCGTCTTCAACTCCACAGCCCTGAAACACTCTCCGTCGAAGAGGAAGAGCATCGCAAAGCCATCGAGACCGCAGGAGGAGATTGATACACCAGGTATGATAGAAACCATTGTTTTTAGTACTCTTGGTATGACCTTTTTTTTCTTAGTTTTTTTTTTTTGTGAAGCGAGTTGACGATTTTTTTTTTATTTGAATTGTAAAAGGTGGTTTCAATGTCATAATATTTAGAGTATAAATGCAAACTTTTACATAGCATAAAACGATTTATTCACAATTTTTTTTTAATTTAAATTGTTTATAAACAAATAAAGTGAAGCTTTTTCGCAAATACCGATTATTGGCAAAAATTAAATAATTACGTCAATAAAAAGGTCAAAAAATTCTCTTAATATTTTTAAGATTTTTTTTGTAAGAAATTAATTAGCACACCGTTCTAATGAGATTTCAATAAATGAATAATTATAGTAAATCGTCAACTCGCTTCATAATAAATGCTCGAATTTTCAAAAAACTAATATTAGTTTATTATTAACCATTACAATATTATTTTAAACAAAGTAGTTTTCACCCCAACTTACCCTAACATTGAATGCGAATTATGTTGGTACCTATTTATTATACATTTCAGTTTATTTTATCCCCCACCCTTCCCCCCTTTCCGGTGTTTGTTACCCCGCTGTTGTGAACCGTCCTATTTTTCGTTTCCTTATTCTTGTAGTATTTTTTTTCCAATTTTTTATACCCGCGTTTGACGTTTTACAAAAAAAAAAAAAAAATTGTGATGTGTTTTTTGTGCTAACGGTGTTGGTGGTCAACATGTTCAAAGCATGGTTTGCCGACGGGGGAGCGAAATAAACTGAAATGTACCAAAAAAAAAAAAAAAAACGTCCAAACGATACAACCATTTTGACAACGACGTTTTTTATTCAGGACGTATCTACATCGGCAGACCGATTAAAGATTACAACCCTGACCTCATGAGGCAGTCGAGACTATCGCCTAGATCTTCAATTAGATCCAGCATGAGCGATTTTACTGACACTACAATATCAACTTGGAATCAAAGGCATGCGAGCGTACAGCAGCCTACCGAGTACCCCTCTGTCCTATCTGATAGACTGAAGATAGATAGAGACAGAACGTTCCCTAGACGTATAGAATTCGATACGTCCAACTTGACTCGAGACCCAGGAACGTCGTATAGTAACAATGTATACAGAGCCTCGATTCAAGACAGAATGGATACTCTATCCGACCAGCTAACAAAAGTCTTGAGCACAGGAGCGGGAAGCTCACATATAAACGGTAGCCTAGCTGACAGCGGGATCCAAACTGACAATACCAGCACAAGTGTACCTCAAATATACGTAGAAGCACACACTAACTTCCCCAAGAAAAAGGACGCGGCCGTAGATACGAGGAATGAAAACAACCTCCAAGATATACCCTTTATAGACGACGAAGATGAAGACGCTAAATGGAAGAGACGATCGAACATTCTAGAGAAACACAAAAGCACTTCTAATATACCTGCGAGAATCGACGAAATAATAGAAACTTCGAATGAGAGACTAACCAACAGTCTCAACAGAGCGAAATCTCCAACATTCGTAGAGAAATTCAAGAAATTCTTCGTAGATATAGGCTTAGTGAAGACAGAAAGCGTTTTGAATGCTGAAACTTCGAACACCTTACCAAAAAGCCTGACTTCCAGCTATAGGAAGTCGGCAACGCCAAGTTTAGAAGCCAGAGAAACGGCGACTCTGCCCAAAGACATGAGATTTCGTAGAGTTATATCCACACAAACGGTTTATATTAAACCAGAATCTCCTATTATGAGGGAAAGGAATCTACAGTTAACCGAACATGTGTCTGTCGTACAATTGAATGGCGACGAACATATTAGAGATTCGGAATCGAAAGAAGAATTTATCAAAGAGGTTGTCTACATTAGGAGTATAGAAAAAGCTGAAATATATTCTGGAAAAGACAGCGGGAGCACTATTATTGTAGTACCACCTGCAGACTGAGGAAGATTACACAAAAAATTGGTATCACACAAATTCGATAGTTTGGTCGACCGTCTCCAATATATCTGACGTCACTTTACTATTGATATATCGATAAATTTTTAGTGTATTATGTCGAAAATTATCGATAGAGAAATTACTGTCCTAAGTTAGTGTTAGAAAGTGTGTTTTGGGAATCGATATTAGGGATGTTAGTCGATGGATGTAGTGATGTGTTTCTGTATCGATATTGTACGATTATCGAAGTATGTAGTTCAGTTTAAAGTAAAAGACATAGTTCATAAATAGCCAAGTATTTGTTAATGCTTTATATGTGACTAGTGTAATCCTTTGTAACTTGGCTAGTATTTGCTAAGTCAATTCCCACATTGATTATCGATAAATTGTATCTATAGATCACACTGTCTATGTCTAGTAAATATAAAGCACTACGTATTGACAATACATATTTAATAAATGTCAATGAAAATACAAGGCCGTAGATTTTATATCGATAAAAATAGTTAATGATTTTAATATAATATCTAGTTGATATTATTTAAAATTAGATTGTATTACCATAAATTCTTATGGTAAATTCAGTTGACTTTCCTAACACTGTTGACATTTATTTTTCTATCAAATCGCTGAACTATTGTGTCGTCTTACTAAAACTGAATTAAAATTCGAATTCAACTAGGACATAGGTAGTCATTTTGTCTGTTTTGTTACCTATACTTTATTCCTATGTAACACGCCCCGGGATACCTAAATCGTGTCACCCTGTACTTTTTGTATAGATTCCTATAACTTTTTAAAGGTCCAAACATATTAGTGTCGTGTCCGGGACGTGGACGGACCGTGCTCCGTCAGGGGCTCGATAAAATATCGATGTGTACATTTTATATGACCAAGTTCACACACGTCCGTGGCCGGGACGGTGACGGAGCTTCAGTGTCTGCCTTGTGTGTGCCACGGCCCTGTCACGTCCCGGACACGGTCCTTATACGTGTGGATAGACTAGAAATGGTCGTGAATTCAAATTCGGAACAATGACTACACCAAAATATTGGCCAGTATGTCGGAATCAAAATTGCATAAAAACTTTTTCTTTAACGCATGATTATTTTGATGTTTTAGGCCTTTACCTCACATGGTCGCACGGTGGCTCGATTTAGTCCGGAAGTGTATTTTAATTTTAAAAGATGTAATATATGCAGTATTTTATTTCGAATGATTGTATGTGCGATTGGGCTCTTTTCGAGGTTAAAGCAATTTCTAGTAGAAGTTTCTGTTGCATCGTCTGACTATTTATTAGAAGAATACCAATTTTGAAGTGAAAACTTCTTTTGGCGGAATTTGAGATCTTTCTGAACCGTGAAACTGAACCGACAAGCTCAGGTCGGTGATGCTGAATCGGGTATACTCGGCTCCCATCGGTCGGTGACGCTGAATCGCGTTTACTCGGCGCTAAATCGGGTATAATCGGCTCCAGTCGTAAGTTTTCACTTCTATCGTGCGGTCATAAGCACACGCGCTCTTATTTTGTACACTGACCAAGGAAATGTGTTGAACTTCATACAAATAACGCTTTTCTTTCGTATCAGCATGAGCTATAACAATAGCTCTTGTATACGGGGTTATTGGTAAAACACCAGCAACCTCTTAAGAGGTCATTGTACTCGTCATTACGAACAACTTTTACTATGGGACCAAACCAGAAATCGCGAAAAAAAAAATCTGCTGTTCCCTACATTTGTGTTCGGTTAACTCGTCAAAATCTAGGGAACAGCTGATTTTTTTTCGCGATTTCAGGTTTGGTCTCATAGTAAAAGTTGTTCATAATGACGAGTACAATGACCTCTTAAGAGGTTGTTGGTGTGTTTCCAATAACCCTGTATAGTGGTATATTATTAGGTAGCGGGGCTGACTGTCCAGGGTGCGCCGGACGTACCGAGTAACTAAATATGAGCACTTTTAGTAATTATAGTAATAAAAATATTTATTACTAAAATAATGGGTACAGTACATCTTCTTAAAAACAAACTTGGTCTTATGTACACTTAGATGTCAAAGGAGTGCTTTGGCACTCGTACTAGGAGAGAATAGGCACCTTGAAATGAAACTTATACCGAATGCCGTATCGTTCGGTTTAAATACTTGTACTGAAGTGTCAAAAATGACAAGAAAATGTTTTTAGTTCAGAACGTGCTGTTCTTTTATTATAAAAGTGGTTCAATAGATATTTTCTGATCATTGTATTTTTTTGTGCGTAAAAGTTTTATCAATTTTGTGTTGAAATCATCAAGAAAGTGTGATGTTTTTTGCCCAGTGATGAGAGTAGGTTTTTGTAGACTGCACTTCAAACTGTATATTTACATAATTTAAAAGCTGTACAAGCATACAAAAAAGAATCATATAATACCAAAAATTTCGTCCGCACCGTCGTAAAATAAATAAAAATAAAAGGAGCACTTTGATATTTATATTAAATACTAAAGTGCCAAGATGTATTTTTATTATTATGACATAAATAAATATCAGAACAACATATGGCAAAATAATTCTTTCAAAGTGTTATAAATAATGAAAGAGAAGTGAACTCAAAATTAAATAAACGTGGTGGATTACGGCCCACTCCCTCTCACATAGAGGAGGCCTGTGTCCCAGCAGTGGGAACATTATAGGCTGATTATGTTATGATGTAGTGCAGTCTTTAAAAAAAAAAACATTTGAACTGAATAATTTATGTAAAGAGTTTGTATGCATTGATTGTTATTTATTAGAGAAATATTATTTTTATTGTTTTATCTTAATTTACTTGTGGTGTCTATATTTAATTTTTTCTGATGCGTAAGGTTTTTTCATAATTTGTTTAGAAAGATAAATGTAATTAGGTATACTTTCAGGCTGCCATTCAATTTACGAATGACAGAATGTGAATAGATTCCTTTAGTTAGTGGTACTTCTCATCATACTAGCTGCATCCCGCGGTTTCACCCGCATAAGCCTCGATTCCGTGGAAACACCGGAATAAAAAGTATCATAATTTATATATGTTAGGACATAATTACGATTACTTTTTATTCCGGTGTTTCATGTGTCAATTTGGCACATGGGTACACCATGGCCTGGATTGGAATCCAAGTCATGGTGTACCCATGTGCCAAATTTCGTCCAAATCCGTTCAGCCGTTTTAGCATGAAAGCGTAACAAACAAACATACAAAAAAATCAAATCTTTTCTCTTTATAATATTAGTTTAGAACAAGAAGATTGACGTCACAAAGTATGAACTGAATTATCAAACTATTAGTAGTTAAATTAAATATTGATTTTTATGTGAGCACCTTCGGGTATTATATTTAAAAACAAAGTCTTCCAAAATTCTAAGTAACTGTATGGTACTTTTAATTTGAAAAATACTCTCATAAAGTATATAGTTAATATAATAGTCCTCCAGACAAAAAATTTCGGCCATGGCGGTCAATCTCAGCGAAGACCAGCCTGAGAAGATATTTAATGCACAAGAGTGTGCGCAGACACATGTGTACTCTCTCTCTTCCCACACTTACTTACATAATGGCGTGGAAGTAAAATTGAGTTATTTAAAACCCTTTACTGAACAAACCCTATCTTAGTTAGTTACATTCCTTTAAAATAAAAAGAAGTATTAATCTTGTCACAATTTTAATGCCACAAACTCATGTAATATTTTATTTTCATTGTAAGTACCATTATTTTTATTACCACTAATTTAACAAAGACACCCTTCACACAATGTAATGAGATTATAATTAATTGAATGAATATTAGTTTATTTAAATATTTCATTTTTAATGGCTGATTAAACTTTTGTGTGCGACTGTACATTTTTCAATTTTGTTATAATTATTTGTAATTAATGCGAAGGATTTTTTTGGAGAAAAAAAAAATAAGAAAATTACAAAAAAAATATATTTTTAGATTTCTTGTACAGTCACGAACAAAAGTGTGGTAGTTATTTAACACTGAACCAGTGTAAGTTATAGTATACTTGTGTGGTAGACTGTTAAGTATTGTATATCGCTTGAGCTGTTTGACCAAAATTTTATGTATATACTATGGTAATTAATAAATGTGAATTTTTGTTGGCTGAAATTTATTCGTTTTATTTACTATCTCGAAACATTGGAGAGAAGACATTGGATTGTTTGAGATTTAATATTTACGAAAGTGTATTTATTATACAATGTTCTCGTACTGGCCGACCTATTCTGTAAAAATCTGACCGTGAAAACTTAGAACATGAAGGGTGCTGAAGGGGACTTGCATGTAGGAGCTGTCATTCCACCTGATGCTTGGGCTTGCCACTATTGGCAGCTCACTTCCCCTAAGTTTTGACGGTGAGTATTTCACAGAATAGACCAGCTGGAATGCGACTTGACGCTAATTTTTAGAGTAAATGCAACCGCTGAATATACTCTACCCCGCCATTTAATTTAGAAAAAAACGGCAGTGCACCAACCAAGTTCGAAAACACTCTTTGCAAAATTAACTTTTATATATTTATAAAACTATTGCTCACGAATATGACGTAATATTTTCACGCTATCAAACGGATAGGAGCAGGATCGAGCGGTGTCGCGAGCGTCAAAGCAGGTGAGACTGAATGTCGTATTGTGTTTTGTCGTTATGTGACAACTATTTGTCGATTTTCTACGACAATATTTTGCGAGATAAAAAAAAAATAATGACAAAATATATTAACTAGTGTTTGAAAGAAAAATGTTTTTGGTGGGATATGAAAGTACAGAATGGAATCCTCTGCTATATCCTTAGGCCAGGCATAATGCTATCGGGTTTTTAGTTAAGGAATTTCGCAGTAGTAGCCTGGAAACTGGATTTGATGGTTGATGATAATTGGGTCGCACCCTATTACGTGGGAGTGTAGGTGTAGAATATAAGTCTACCGTAACCCTTCTGGGGAATACAGGTGTGGCGTCATGTCTTATAAAATAGCAATAGCCCATAATAATTTCAAGTAATTACAGTTCAATTAAGGACAGTATTTAACGCAAAAAAATAACGATTCTGTACTTTCCTATGCCACAAGACATTGAATCAATGAATTTCTACCTACACGAAGTACTATCTATCTACAATAAAATATAATATAACAAAAAGTGTAGCAAGGAGTACACTTTTAAACCTCAAAATTATTTTATAAATAGAAAATATTAAATCAAAATTGTATAAAACTGTTTCCACACCCATTAATCGCTTCAATCAATTAAATATTCAGTTGTCATTAAATTATACATTAAATCAATCAATTGGCTAAATGTAGATTTTAAATTAATTTGCTGCTTCATCGTCGGTGCCAAATTTGTTTTATATTTCATAAATAAAGTCACTGTTGCTTGTGCTTTAAATGTCGAGTCAGTAAATTGGATTTCACGCGAAAATATAATACTCAAAACGTATTCGCACCTTTTTTTTTCAAAATTCCTGTCACCATAATCAGTTGAGCGACCCACTTGAAAGGTCTGGATCCCTTGCTACGCTTTTTGCTTAGTAAACAAAGGCTGTTTAAAGGATTTTCATAAATGTATCTATTCATAGTACCGAAAAAGATAAATGATCACCAACAAAAAAGAAACCAGTAATTTTGTATCACTATCTCTGTCTGTCACTGGGAAGTGCAATTCACTGGAGCTAAAAGTCTATTGGAACGTAAAAGCGCTTTCTATGAGAATGAGTGCGAATAATCACAAGCGATCTTCTCGCTCTGGCAAATAGCTGCTCCGGTGGAAAAAATAAAAAAATTACAAAAAAAAAATTTTTTTAATTTCTTGTACAGTTACGAACAAAAGTGTTGTTGTAGTGTTGTAGTATTATTATATTAATAGTGTTATAACTACAACACTTTTCGTGACTGTACAAGAAATCAAAAAATATTTCTTTTTGTATTTTTTTCTATATACGTTACAACACATGTGTGGTAGATTGTAACGTATATAGAAATAGATAGAGATACAGATTTGTTATTGTGATTTCACACTTATCCTTTTTGATACTAAAATGGGTACATTTCTGGTAAGAATTTAAATTGTAGCCGTAAATAAATATTAAAAAAATATTTAAAGAAACTTATGGTCATGTTATCTCTCCTTTTTTCATGCTGCTGTGGCCTTATTGGAACTTTTTCTTATTGGGTATACCATCAATCTTCGCTTTTCTTTTTACTCCCTAAATCTGCATGCTGTAATTTATTTTTAATATCTAATACATAAACTTGATGCACCAATAAAAAATACGTTATTTAAACGGTCAAGCTCCATCTAAAAAATATAAATTCAAACACGCCATTTTGGATATTTAACGATATTACGTAAAACCCGTCTGTAACTGTAACAACGCTTCCAATGATACACAAATCTTTCAATATTTTTATTATTGTTATAATCTGTTTTTCTAATGTGCCAAATTTTTCGTTTATACATTTTATTATTGTGTATTTTAATTATTAATAAACCTATACAAAATTTTGAGCGTTTTTGTCGATCGCCAGTTTCTTTATCGGATGTGACAGCGCATATAACGCCGATATCGGTGACGTCACCGGTCTCGACTGCCGCTAAAGTCACCATGTCGTCGACTAAGACGACTATCGCCGTGTCAGAGCCCGACATCGCGTTCCCCGCCGTCTTGAAAGGCTCCCAAAAGCAGAGAGTCCCCCCTCCGGTCCCTCCGAGAGGGTCTCCTAAAGCTAAACGCGGAGGCGCCTCCTCCCAAGCGTCTAGCATCGACACGAAAGGTGATTATCCGAATTTAAATATCTCTGTGAGTGACATCCCTCCGCAGACACCTATCACTAGCAGTGATGACGATTTCTGCTTTTACGGGCATGATTTTAAGTTTAACGAACCCACTGCATGTCGCATCCCACCATCCGTATCAAACAGTTCTGTTAAGATCACAAAATTAGTTGCTTCGAACTCTTTCCTAGACTTCGTAGAAGAAGCTGACAGTATCACGGAGAGATCTCATCCCGGTAAAGATTTGGTTGCTCAAACTTCAATGATGGCTAAATTTAATATCGATAAAGTGTTGAGAGAACATCTGGACTCTGGAGATTACGATGATACGTCTCTTACTGAATCTAGTAGCGAAGAACGGATTGTTATTCAAGAAATACGTGAAACTGTCGAAGATGCTAGAGCTAAACAGTCAAAAAGTCCATCGCAATTCGTAAAGGAAGTTGTGACCCAGATAGGCGACAAACTGACGGGAAAAACTCAGATAAACTTAGATTCTTCGAATGAGAAAGTGAGCGTTCACAACGTTAAATCATCAGATCTGATATCAGCGGCCAGAACATTGAGAAAAGTAGCTCCGGCTGATACAACGAAGGTAGAACAGAGCCCAAAACCCGATATAGAAGTTAAAGTAGAAAAGAACGGCTCAAAACCAGGAATTATATCAGGCATATCGAAAAAACTAAACTTCACTCAATCTAAAAGAGACAAAAACCGTTCGCAAGAGAAGAAACCAAAAGTAGAAATTAGAACCTATGAACGTGGAATGACGAAAGACGAAGCTATATGTCACAAGAAAGCTAAAACCAAGATCGATATGTTCCAAAAACATATTTTTAAAGTCCAAACGGATTCTGATAGTTCAAGAAGAAGCTCTATATCATCTTCACAAGACAGTAAACAATCAGAAAAGAATATTGACACGCAAATATTAGTTAAAGAAACTAAGAAAATGTTCGAACCTATTGAATATGCTCACGGTAGTTTAACCGCGATTGACAAGAAGCATTTCTCGTTAGCAACAACGGTTGTAAACCCAGTAGTTTCGAAATCAATTAGTGGTAATGTCCACGAGAAAATTAAACAGTTTTCCGAGACGCCATTGACGAAAACGCCAAATAAAATACCGAGACAGAAAAAGAAGGGGAGCTTTAAAAGAAAATCGGATAAAAGGAAGATGATTATCAAGATGAAGAAAGAATTTGAGGAGATGCTGTAGACAAAACTGATAAAAATTTACGAGAAGATGAAGTTTTATAAGAAAAAAAAGAAGGAACGTATGATGTCCTAAAAGTTTAAAACGAAAAGATACAAATAAAATTACTAGACAATATTGTAGAAAGTTGGATCGAAGATATATTTAACGAATTAAAATTACAAGACAATAATTTAGAAAGATGGATTGATGGAAGATATATTTCGTTGAGGCTCAAAGCCATTTTAAATACTGTTGTTCTTAGTCAAGCATGTAGATGTTTCTAGATTGTGTTGTGATGCGTTATGACTGCCATTTTTTCTATAGCGTTATATATTATTGCTCGGTCGTTGAATTTTCATATTTTATTAAACTCCTTTGCTCCTTAACATAGTGCATCCTTTTTAAATAACACGTTGACTATATTATTATCTATTTTTATGTATTTAATTGCTACATTATCAATCACTTTAGTATTTACTTTAGATTGTATGTAGATGTCATTGTCTATTTCATGTATTTTTAATTCTGAAAAGCGGGTTTCTTGCGTTCTAGTCATATATTGTATTGGTAAATTGGGGACGGTAGTAAATCGTCGAGATAAAACAACTTTACTGACGAAATATTTTATATTTTACTAAAATATTGCCAGATTGACCTTTGATTTTTGTCAGATGAATTATAGAGGGTTAAAATTCACCGATTTTTTTATTTTTAGGCAAATAAATGATAGAGGGTTAAAACTCACCGAGTTTTTATAAAAACAAAGGACGAGGAGGGATATGTTTGCAATACTTCAAGCTGGGCAAAGCTTCAAATGATATCTATGCAGTAGATATTCTCAGTCTTTGAAGTTTTGTTAAAAAAGACAGAAGAAAAATCATTCTTTGTTGAAATCATTTTTCATCCTACCTATAATTTCAACATCCTCAATTCCATTAGCTTTTTAATTCAATAAATATTTCAAAAAGTTTGACTGTAGAATTCTGAATATTGTATTTAGGCATTAAGGATTGAAGATTTTCATGTGGAGCGTAACATACCTACAGTGTCCGCCATTTTGATTTTTTTTTTAAAATGGCGAACAGTTTGTATGCCACGAACCTTCAAAGCCCTTTGCAGAGTATTTCTACAGTGAAACTTCACTGATTCATAGCTTAAAATTAGTAGATTTGTAAATCCACGCCATTTAAAGTACAATAGAAAATATATATCGAACTTTTTTTAAACAAGCACCTTTTTACATGCAGACATAAATTATTTTAAGATCTTACTAGCTAAAACTAGGATTTAGTAACCTAAACAACATTAGAAATAGCTTGAATCTTTTGAACTACCATTAAACTACACAAGCGTAGCCATTTTTTAATTGAAAGTCATACCCTACTTACATAAAATTTAATTTGAACCTGCGTTCATTTTTGAGACATTTCAACGGACCGGACACCGTGACAAATACGCTTGAAATAAACAGTAAAAAGTAATCTAAAGTCACAAATCGAGGGTAGCGGGATCGTCCGAAAGGGTTACCGCTGCCCTGGAACAGAAAGGGCTAAGGAAGGAACACGGGTGGGTTTTAGTCAGTAAGAGTCTGACACTCCCTTCCGCTCCACCCAGAGCGGGAGGGGTCATTTGGTGATTTCCCACCATCGAATAATTCCGAGTCACGTATTTTTAAAATGTCACGCATGTGAACGCAGCTGTAACAGTAACAAAACCATTCAAAAAGCTACACTTGTGGTCATCATCATCATTGTTACAACCACAACCATTCCACCTTTACCCCCAAACATTAGCCCACCTATCCTCTAAGACTGTTATCTTGCTAGTCCAAGTAGTAACGCTAGCTTACCACCAGGCGGTGCTCCTCTCTCGTGTTGTTCGACGCCTCCACCGCCTTTCGAAGAAGCCCCACCTCCCAGGACAAGTCGCACGAACTCTTCATCAACGACGTCGTCAAGTGCGTCTGGTAGACGTAGAGGCGCGTCTAGTGCGGCGAGTGTGATGACGACGTCTTCCGCGTCGTCTTTGGCATTGACGCCGGCTGCGTTGAGCAGTGCGCGCAGTAATGATGCCAGGTAACAATATTTGACGTAAACTTTTTTCAGAACATATCTAGACTTTGTAGGCAGTGTCAAGTGGCTGCTGACATTCATCTGCCATTCAAAAACATGAATAATCCATTGACCGAGCCTAAACCATTACTCCTCATTGGTGATCACCGTATTTTATTACTCAGATACTGAGCCTGGCGTGCCCTTGCTGGCAGTCTTAAACTGCCTGGTGTGACACGAAGATCAGCTTTTCAAAGTGTCGATGTGACATATTTCCTGTACCTAAACGAAATTACACGAGAGACTTTCAGGCATGAGTGTCAGAAACGAGGGTCTACGAAGACAAAATTTTCTCAATGTGGACGTCTTTGCAAGATCTTGCTGTTGTACAGACGGCAGCACATCAAGCTAACACAATCTGTCAAGTTTCTTTAATAGATTTTCAACTTTATCGCTAAAGAATTAAAGTTCAAGGTTGATTGGGAAAATTTTACAGTTTCGGGTTAGCTTGACCGGCTGGCGTCTGTGCATATGATATTTTGCCCTATTTGCTCGTTCTTTCGTGGTCTACTTATAGATACCACTGCTAAGCGTGGGGTCTTGGGTTCGATTCCCGGGTCGGCCCAAGTGTTATTGGGTTTTTGGGAAATTCTTAGTAGGGAATTTCCCCCGTGCCTCGAAAAGCAAGTTAAGCCGTTGGTCCTGCGCCTGATCTCTCGCCAGTCGTGTCGGATTGCCGTCTCATCGGACAATGAGAGTAAGGGAAGAGACACACTTGTGCACTATAATATGAAGGCTGGTCTCCGCTGAGATTGGTCGGAAATTCGGTCTGGAGGACGTTACTTGAAGATGTGCCTGTGTTTTCCAGTGTGTGCTGGACGCCGCCCGCGTCTGTTGAGGGCTCCACTCCGACGTGGACGGAGGGCACGCCCAGCTTCACCGAGTCCAGTAGTAGTGAACAAGGTACGTCATCATTTACATGTTAATCTTTCGCGTCCCTCCGACAACGAACGACGTCTAAAAGAACTATGAATAATAATATCATAAATTAGTTTCTCATTAGGCTCAACTCACACCAAAAGAGCGTCGAAGCGGTGTTTTTCTATCTATAATATGTATGTATTTACAAAAAAAAAAATGTATATAAGTAGTTTATCAGCCATCTTGTTACCATAACACAAGCATTAGGTTGCTTAGCTTGGGACAAATGGTGCTGTGTGAAATGTCCAGGGATATTATTATTAAAGAAAGGAACTAAAAAAAAATATATTGGGCACAAAAATAAGTACAAGCTTACAAAGGTGACTGTTCTTTGCCACAGGCTACCCAATAACGCCAGCTCGCGGCGCCACGCCGAGCGAGTCGCGCTCAGGGCGACGCTCGCCGCGCCCCCCGGCGCCGCCCGCGCGCGCCCTCCCTCCCACCACTATTAACTGCCTGACCAGTGAAGTGGTGAGTGATTCATACGCCGTCTGATTGATTCAAAGCTGGGTGATTGGTTCAATTTTGGAGTGATGAGTTGATTGATTCATTGGTTTGAGAATATTAGTTGATTGTTTCATTTCGAAATAGATGCTTGATTTTAGATAATTTTATTTAATAGAGTTGCAGTGCCTCTGCTATTTCAATTTTGACGTATAAAATATCTTTGAATTTTTGATCAATCGTCTCTTCAAAATTTTGGTACTTTTGACTAAATTGTTAGAAGGAACGGGTAAGTAAATAATGTCACAAGATTTGGTAAAGGATTTAATATACTAACCACACTGACAAGCATTTTACACGCTACAGCTTCTATCCGGTGCGCAAGTGAACGATAAAATCTAAAAATACGATTTTGTACCGAACTTTGACGGGCGCTACCATGCACCCAGGTTTTTCTGTATTTCGTGATATCAAAGATATGTCAAATAAAGGATGTTGTTATGAAAGTAAAGAAAAGTAACATTGAGTATAATTTTTTTTTTAAACTCAATTACAGATTGGATAATTTTTATCGTTCATTTTAACACATACATGTGTTGCCAGAAATTGTTTTTTTTTATATTACAAATGATTTCAAAGATAACGTTTCCTAGTAAGTAAACCGAGCGCAAGTCCGAAACAACTTCTCATTATAATTCGAAAATATTACACCAATAATTCGATGAAAGATGTTTCATGTACAGACGCCAGCACATCAAGCTACTACAATCTGCCAAATTTCTTTAATAGATTTTCAACTTATCTGTAAAGCATTAAGGTTCAACGTTGATTGGGAAAATTTGACAGTATCGGATAGCTTGATGTGCTGGCATCTGTACTTTGGTTATTTTTCTGCTAACAATTTCTGGAACAAGACAAATGCCTACATACCACTTTATATTCTTACATACTCTGCATACTTTATTTTTTTATATTTATCTAGCGCATACGCCATATTAATGAATGCCCTTTTTCTTTGGACGCTGCTTACGGTGGGTTCTAGTTGCATCTTAAAGAGAGAGTAGAAAAGGATTACAAATGATTAAAATATCAATAAACATATTTATAAACGCTTATAACACTGTTTTTACGACGCTAGCTTTTTAGGAACATTTTTTGTCATGGCAATCTCAATATTTAATAAACACAAAATTGGGTGCTTCCATTTTAAGGAATGCGTAATAATAAATAATGCTTTTTGAAAAAAAAAAATGGCGCAGGTATGTCTAATTTTTTTAATAAATTAAGCAATAATAACTGTTGCGTGAATATCGGCTGGTGTAACTTAATTTTATAAACTAAGTGTTACCCTTGTCTTGTTGAAAAAAATATCGTAAAATGAAACGCTAGTTGATGAATGTTGTGCCGTGTGCGCCGTTTTCGAAATATTTAATAATTGCCAAAAAGAACGGACCCATTTTTTTAAAACAAAAAATGTTTTTAGACTATGTAACTTAGCTATTGTAGTAAGTAATAATTTTAATATAATTTTTGTACTTTGGGACTTATTTGATAGTTATTTAGATAACAAAAATAAAAAAATAATAACAGTAGATTAATTTTTAATTTTCAATTTTTATATTAGATTTGTTAAGTCCTTTAAAATTCTCGATTTTTTTGGCAAAATAAAATAGTAATGGCAGTTTTTAACTGTATATCCGTTACAATATTACTTTAAATCTGTTAAATAAGTCCCAAAATAAAGGTTTCGACTGACTTCATCTAATCATATTCAGCAATCGACTGATCTCGACATATTAGTGGAGTTAGAGATAAACAGGGTGTTATGATGAAACAAGTATGTGTGAATAACGTGAATATACGAATATCTATATAACACAACTTTGCACACCCTGTATATAAATACCGGCTTACACCCGCTCAACGATGATTTTTTTTTTCAATTTAATCTGTTGTCGTATGTCATATACAATACGACAGTCGATTAAACTTCTCAAGAAACAGATATAACGCACATAAAGAAACATGGCTAAAAAGATATTCGTTGAAAAATCGATATCTTTGTAAGGGCTGATTTTTCAATCATCTGATAACTTTATATTCGAGGAATAATTTTGAAATTTTGACAGTTCTTTCATACAAAAACTGTCAACAGTCAATTTTATTTCTAGAATAAAAGTTATCTCGCGATGGCAAAATCAGCTATAAGATAACGACTTTAATAAAATAATGCGTTATAAAATCCTAACATCCATTCAACTCAAACAAAGCCGGTATTGCCCGTAGTTATTTCGACAACTGATAGTCTAACAATTTAGTTTTTTGTAATTTTGTGAGCAGACTAGAGTATGCGCGTCCAGTCGTTCGTAAGAAGTCATATCGATTCGTTGCTAAAGTACAAAATTAAAAAGACGATTGAAAACAGAACTTCCTTCCTTTTTTGAAAAATAACTGCCACGAGATCCAGTGTTGTCAACGCTAAGTCGACCAAAACTACCACTTTCGTATTTATAACTTCCGTTTAAATGTATTGCTAATAATAAAATAAAGGTTGTCAGTTAACAAAAGCAATTCGTTGTACGCTTTTGAAATAAATATAATCCGCTTTCATGTGAGTGTAATAATATTTATGAAACTGTATGAGATCTGTAAGTATTTTTACCGAAAAATAAAGTTATAAAATATTAATGTTAGTACATTTCCGACGGCTTTAAAAAGTGATGATTTATTTGACCATAATGCTTATAGGCAAGGCTCAGGTCAAATGTATGCATTTTCTATATTAAAAAAAAAATCGCAATAATACTGCATCTTAATCGAAAATAAAACAAAATTATAGTTATACAACTGACCATTTTAATGTGTAGAATAGATTTGTTCGTTATAGTCAAATATTGTAAAAGTGCTTACAGATCAAAAAACTAAATTAAAACCTTTTTGTAAGTGGTGACCTTTCCTTGATAAGAAATAATTAAAAATAAATGTGTTCATTGTAGGATCACTGGTACAGTACAAATTGTATATCGATTAGTGTAGTAGTATTTCAACTTAAATACACCTAATTTAATGTTAAAATTGACTTAAATTCATTACTTACGGTGTGATGTTAATTTTAATACGACATAAATATGTGATATTCACATATTTTCATTAGAAATTCAACAATTGAAGAAATGAAGGCAACATTTTCTCTTCCACATTCATTAGAGGTTAATAAATGCTGAAATCTTTCCGTAAAATATATAGATAGAGATGACAAATATACATTGATTTCAAAATTGTGCTACCTCAATATGTGATGGCAAAGTACACACGGCTACACATCAAGCTATACATTTCCAGTTTGAACTGAGCTCGCTTTGTATAGGTTTTTCGGCCAAACAGAACTCAGCTTATACTGGTTATGTATAGCTTGATGTGTAGCCGTGCGTACCTAAGGATAATTACATGAAAGATGTCATCTCCATGTAAAAGAAATGCATGCTAATAGACGCCCACGCACATGTCCAAGGATACCTCACTGCGACACATACATTCGCGGGCTGCTTGGGTGCTTACCTCGATGCCTGGCATGTGCGTGCGTGTCTATTAGCATGCATTTGTTTTACATGGAGATGACATCGAGGTAGCGACGTAAACCGCAACCGTGAGATATCGCAGTGAGGCATCTTCGGCATGTAATTACCCGTAGATGCCTATAGTATTGCAGACGTTCATAAGCATCGGTGACAACCTCAAGCTATCAGGTTGACCGCCTGCTTGATTGAATAACAAAAAAACATCGCGTTTACAACAGAAATAAAAGAGAAAATGTGTTGGACAAGGACTATGATGGTATAGACTATCCTTGAATGAAGTCTTATTAATTATTGCAATTTGGACCTTATGTCATTGTCATAAAAGTAACAGGATTTCGTGAAATGGTCTTATTTAGTAAAAAAATACAGATCAAACTGATTTTTCTCCACTGGTCACCCTTACAAAAACGTAGTCTGGTGTGTAAAAACTGTTACGTTTCTCGTCGTTGTTACTATATATCAATATAATGTATATTTTGTTGTTGTTAACTATTTAAAACGACCGACATGTAGAATAAACATTTGAGAAAAAAATAACTGAATATTTTTAATCCTTTTTATGACGGTAGCACGACAACACAACGAGCTATAATTTTCCAGTAATAGCTGACATCTCGTTGTACGGAAAACCTATACAATGCGGGGGCAGCTTGTACTAGAAATGATATATGTAGCCTAAAAAATGAGAAAAAGTATTGCATTTCTGCCTTACTATAAAAACAAAATTAGTTGAATAAGGCATTCAAAATACATATGTTTTTTTACTTTCCATAAATTAAATTTTAGGCGCATTTCATAACAATCCTCTTATACTGTCATAGAATAAGCACGCACTACAACCTATTTCAATTAATATCAACTCAATTAAACCTACATATTTGACCTTCACACATATTATTATATTGTAATCAGGAAAATAATCATTTTAGTCGTGTTAGTTCGTTTTGACAGGTTCATTATTTCACTCCAATTATTGTTAAAGAAATCTACTAATAATAGTATTATAATTAGTTGCCTGTTCTAAAATTTCTACCATTAAGTCTTACCATCATCTGAAAATACTACTAAAATAGTAATCATGCTTAAAGCTTACCTATGGCTGGCTTAAAGCGGACATCCTTAAACGTAGTTTAATATGGATACCTGCTTGTAAAAGGTAAGAATTTTATACTGTATGATATTATATTATAAGTATGGTTTAAAAGTCGTAGGTAAATTATAATTAGCACCACATATTCGTAGAAAATTAGAACATTGACATAAAGTTCATTTTGTTAACGATATTCGTTACGAAAACTCGATTCCACTCCGTTCCGCGGCAATGTAAATTAACCCTGAGTTTTACCCGAGGACGCTATGTCAATTCACCTCGAAATATGACGACATGATTTTTTTTTAAAGTCTTTTCTATAATTTCCCTACGACTTCACTAACATGGAATTAACATAAATTAAAATTCATTATTACGTATTTTAGTATAGTAAAGTATCAATGATAATACTAAAATGGGTGCACCAGAGTGCCTCGTTGTTATTGCACAAATATACAGGATCAAATTAAATTAGCTAGCAAAATTCCACAGACCATATGGATACCCATATGGTCTGCGGAGTTTTGCTAGCTAATCTCTAAACATGATAAAACAAAAAATAATTGAATTTGATTACTTTTTTTTGTGGGGTCATAGACAGAAGTTAGTGTAGTCACTAAAGAAAGTTAAAAAAAAAATGTGTACTTCACAGAAGTTTAGACATACCCATCACGTCTGCAGAGTTTCACTAGCTAATTTCATTTGATCCCGTATATAAGGTCCCATCAAAGTAATAGAGTACCAACCATTACCAGTACTTAATTCAATATTATCATCTTTCTACCCTTATTTCTATAATATATTTCTGAAGGCCAATTCTGGTAATTTAAAACGTTCAAAATCTAGTTGCAGTCTCATCTCGGCGACAACGAAAGGTCAAAAACTTGTTAAAATTCTTGAAAGATTGAGACTGAGATCAGACTGTGAACTTTCTTTAAATTACGAGAATTACCCCTCTGGTCTGTGCAGCATGTCTTCTTCCATATATCATGAACTGTGATCTCAGAATGATTAACCGTGGTCATTATCCTGCACTAATCCAAATTTTAAACTTCAAAATTGTCTTCTATACTTTCTCTATTACTTCTATTAGTCGTCATCTCGGTACTGACTCCCTTTCCAGCCGTATCATCTCGCCCACAGTCTATCCAACGTTTCTTTGGTCTTCCCCTACGCATAGAACTCAGAACGAATTAATGCAGTTTATAATTTTAAGGGGTGATTTTTCAATCGATAGATATTTTTTATTCGTGGAAATAAAATGACGTCTGACAGTTTTTGTATGGAAGAGCTGTCAAAAATTTATAATTATTCCTTCGATAAAATTATCTGGCGTTGGAAAAATCAGCTCTAAATGAATAATAATAAAGTCACTTAAATTAGTAAGACGCATTGAACACAGTTCAAACAATGGACCAGAAGCTGTGATGGGCCCTTAACTAAAAAAATAAACCATTTTAAGAAGCCTTAAGTGTAATAATGACTGCACAAGCTGATTATAACTTTTGATAACAGGTGGAAATTACGCACTTAAGATCTGAAACGTCAAGAATAACAATATCAAGTTATGAAATACACACAGATGCAGACGACGAGGAACCGTGTTAGATTATTGTATAATGCAGCTATGTTTGTAATTTTAATGCAATATAATTCGATGAAACCGTGAAAAAAAAGAGAAAATATTGATCGAATTTCTCCGATAAATCTGAATACAATCTGGTGCCGTATTATGACGGTTTAGTACCACCGTGATTCCTGTGTAAGAGAGAGACGGAGCTGTGCATGACCGATAGCACTATCCCTTTTTCGCACTGGAATCATGATGCCATTAATCCAGCACATCTAAACCGCATTCAAGAGCTGTCAGTATCACTACTGTTGTGGTATTTTGTGCTGATCGCGTTCGAGAGTTCTTTACAACTGAAATTATATTGCAATAAATCAATACAAGAAAACCTATTATCCATTCTATTAAAATGTAACTGTTACAAAGCTTAATGTAAACGTTCAAATCAGTATTTTATAATTGGTGCTTCACCAATAAAATATGGCTTTACTGGAGATCAAAAAATGGTAAATGTACTTAAATGAATCTCTTTTGTGTTAGTTAAACGTAATATGGCAACTACTGAGTCTACAAGATATCAATCATCGGTTTCTGAAAATCTCGGATCAAGCAAATCTGCTGTAAGCTCGAGCCGTACTGTGAAGGGTGTTTAGCTAAACAGGACAGATAGCAATACTCAATTCCTTTCGCAACGCAACTTTGATGACTTTAAAGAAAGCATTCGTAATAGTAGTCCCTGTTGCGATTCAGTCATAAAAACAATCAACTCAGGCTATCGCAGTCCTCTGCTGGACAAAGGCATCTCCCAGGCTGTACAGTCACGAGCACCAATATGTCAACACTTGGCAACTTTCAATTGGGATTTTTTCGTGAAATAATGAATAGAACGTTGAAATACGACACATTACATAAACCTATGGTTTCGAAAATGCTATGTTCGTAACAACATAAAATTTCATTAAAAAATAAAAGAGTAAATGGCTTTTGAATAAAGCCGAGTGTATACATACTTTTGCTCGTGACTGTACCACAATGCTCTGTTCCTCTGCATACAGTCTGTCCCAACCAGCTGTGAAATAGTAAGCGGAATTCTAAAAACTTAATAATGAAGGTAACAGACTTTTAGAAACCGAGGTTTATATTTTTCATATTGTGTTCCAAGTCTTGCTACATCTAGAAGAAAATGAGATTTTTCATATTGTGTTCCAAGTCTTGCTACATGTAGAAGAAAATGAGATTTTTCATATTGTGTTCCAAGTCTTGCTACATGTTGAAGAAAATGAGAATTACGGTCTCCAGTTACTATTAAAGCTAACTTAAAACTTTTCTTAAAACCCCATGTAGCCAAATGTTCTGAAGAAGCATATTAATGTTGCCATCTTTAAAGTAATTGTATCAATAAAATTATATTAATCGGTATATTATTTTTAGGATAAGAATCTACCCACTGCCATTGTTGTTAATTTTAATATTATAGAGAGCATTTTATGAATGGCACTCTTAGTGACTAATTTACTGTAGTACCTGATACGACAGCTGATTAATAACACAGTGAACGAATACTACAGTCGGTTTCGTAAAATAAAATAAAAAAATCTCATTAATTAAATCTCAATTCTGCCTAAATAGATGAATTATAAAAAACGAATTCATATAATGGCGAAATAAAATATAAAATCGAATTAAAACTTGAAAAATAACGTGCCATTCATAAATGTGTAAATAATTTACGTTAGTTAAGAATAAAAATACCGTAAATCAATTATTTGAATGGAGAAGGTTCAAAAACATTAGTTTTTACTCTTTACGTATTATGGTGTTTAGCTCCAAATCAGTATTTTTAATCTCATGTTTTAGGCAACTATATTTTCTTGCCTATACCGTCATATAACACACTAGGCAGCTGGTTTGTTAGCCAATCAGTAATCTCTTTTTAGTATGTACGATGTGTCTATTCACTTTGTAAAACTCTAAATCAATCTGCCAAGCCTTCTCCCAACTATGTTGGGGTCGGCTTCCAGTCTAACCGGATGCAGCTGAATACCAGCATTTTACATGGAGCAACTGAGTATCTGACCTTCATAACCCGGTTACTAGGTAACACCACCTGTAAAATCTGTATTTAAATAATAATTATCGTCTGACTGCAGGTCAAATATGCCTCTTCTCATAAAGAGAAGACATTGGGCACCACGCTTGCTTGTGCGTTGGCCATTTAAGATCAATAAATCAGAGATTTCTAAGATAACTGACTAAAAAGTGGCATTGTTAGGGTTCCTTATTCTAAAGTGAAAACTTAATTAGGCGCACTTTGCGCTCTCTCTGAACAGCGAACGAAACTGAACCGTCACACCCGGGTCGGTGACACTGAATCGGCTATACGAGTAATCGGCTCCAGTCGCACGGTGACGCTGAATCGCGTATACTCGGCGCTGAATCGAATATACTCCAGTCGTAAGGATTCACTTATATCCTATCATAGGCACACATATTTTTTATTTAATTTTCTTTTATTGTACTTTTATCTACGTATTTAAATTGGTTTTTAAGCCAGGTTGCCAGTGTGTTCTTTAGCTATACTTAATTTAGTTTATTTCGGTGTGTTGGTTTTGTAAGATATTAAGTTATTATAAAAAACTTTTATACTGATCAAAGGGATGAGTTTAGAGGCTCTTGCTCACAGAAACATTGCTAGATTTCTAACCTTTAGAAGGAGCCATTATTCCTCTTATTTATAAAAGTCTGTGTCAATGACTGATCTTAACTGCCAGAGTCGCGGGTTGTTCGTAAGAGTTACCGTGGCCCCTAGCACAGGTAACTGAAGGAACATGAGTGGGTTTTAGTCCGTAAAAGTCTGACATCCCGCTCCGCCCAGAGCGGAAGAAGTTATATGACGATTTCCCACCCAAACAAAAAAAAACTAATGACTGAAAAATGTGTTGTGAAAGATTTTTAGAACAAACACCAGGAGGCAATTCTCGTAATTTTAAGAACGTTCACAGTCTGATCTCAGTCTCAATCTGTTAAAAAAATCTCTAATTTCCCTACATTTGACAAGTTTTTGACATTTTTTTGTCGCCGAGATGAGACTGCGGCTAGATTTTGAACGTTTTAAATTACGAGAGTTGGCCTTCTGATTTCTAAAAGCGTTATCAAGTCTGCAGTGTTATTGGTGGATTGATATAACCATAAATCTGCCAAGTCTTTTCCCAACTATGTTGAGGTCGGCTTCCTGTTTAACTGGGTTATTTTACATGGAGCGACTGCCTATCTGACCTCTACAACCCAGTTACTGGGTAACACGATACCTCTTGGTAAGACTGGTTGTCAGACTTTCGGGCTTGTGATTATAGTCACCGGCATGAGTCGTGAGCACAAACTGACACCTGCGCAGTAGTTCATTTTTCGGTCTCTTTGGCGGAATGAAGAAGGCGGGGGGCACCGAGGCTGCACGCGATTGGTTCGTCTGTCGATGCTCGTCGTCTATTGGACTCTCACGTGTCATTCGGCTACTGTACACTTTCGTGCACTTTAAATGACTTACGTTTTTAATTTTGAAATAGTTTATTTTTGTTAATTCGTAATTGTTAAGTCTAAGTAACGGTTAAATTTGTTTCTTCACTATTTTAGCAGTTACTTGAACGAAGAAAACATTTGCTGTAGTATCAGTAAAGGTCAAATAAAAGTTAATACTTTGACTGATTGTGTTGATGAAGAAACTGGCCGTAAGTCACAAAGGCCTACAACATTACTGTATCAAAGTAAAATTTCAAGTACCACTAATACTTTAATTATAGTTTGCGTAAGTACAGCTATCAATAATTTGAGCAAAAGCGGTACTAAATAAATTTGGCCGAAAGTGTACAATGCGCGAGCTTGCCCCCAACACTGCCCATCTGTGCTCACGACTCGTGCCGGTCATTATACCCATAATGACTGTCAATGATCTACGAATGACAGCTGGGACCAACGGCTTAACGTGCTTTCCGAGACACGGAGGGGTCTCAGTATGTAAAGATGGTCACCCATCCACGGACCAACCGCGGCAAGCGTAGGTTAACCTGATCGATCGACCCGTGCGGCTGTTATTACTTAGCCAATGACCCTTGACTGATATAACTTCAACCAAAAACATCTTGTCATTAGATTTGACAACAAATGAAATTGAGTAGGTTTTCAGGAAAAGTGTTTGACACTTTTATAAATAAGGGGGTAATATTACGTAATAATCCGTTTGATTTGTAAAAAAATAATTCATAGAAATGATTGAATCTGAATTTTATTTGATTTTTTTTTTTTCTAATTTAGTCAGCTATTATGTTTTACCTTTTATTTTCATTTTTATTTATTTTGTACGACTGATTATCTTAGATCTGATTTTTATTTTTATTTAACTTATACAATGAAATCGGTTTTTACAAATCAATGATCAGCTATGATACAAAAACGGTATCATTCTTTTAATTTTTAAGTAGACCAATCTTATTTTATCTTTAGTAAATTATTATAATCATGCTCATTTTACTTATTACTCTTCAATTTTGCATTATGCGAAATATTTTAACTAGGCAATCTAAAAATTTCATTTAAATAAAATAATTAAAGCATTCATTATACTTACTTATTTAAATGATTTACATAATGGTACAAAATATATAAACATATTTGGTGGTATATCGTGTTTTGAAGCTCTTATATTTTGTAGGTAGTCGTGGCAATGTCTAAATATTGTTGTGGGTTTTAAATGTACGATATGAACGTTTCTAAATTAAATGAATAAAAACGTTTATGTTTTCAATAACTTTTTTAACCGAAATTCAACGTTAGTCCTTTTAAACATAACGGATTCAAGACAGCGGGGCAATTACGTAACACACTAATAGAAGCAATGGATTTCATTTTAACAGTTCAACAATTTTCATTGCGTTATTTACGTTGTTGAGCAGACAAATTTTTTGAACGATGACGAAATATATTAGCAATATTCTTGAAAATAGGGTAGGTTTCTGGGTAAAGAAATAATAATTATATTTAGTCCGTCAGTTAGATTATCGAAAAATAATGGACACGTATTTTTTCTTTTGTCAACCAAACAAAAAATGGCAAAGATAAAGCGCGTTAAAATTTGGGAGTGGGGAGCGTTACGTCACTTGCTTGCAAAAGTGTCGCAAGCAAGTGACGTCACGCGGAACTTTAACGGGCGATATCTTCATAATTTTTTATATAATTGACGAAAGAAAAAATACGGGTTCAATATTTTTTGATAATCTAACTGACGGACTAATTAGATTTTTTTAGGAAACCAGCCTATTATTCAGATTGTGATTGATAGTGTGTTACGCAATTAGGGTGTTTATCACATAAGACAAAGCCTCCACAAGTCACATCTTTCTAGATACTACGACGAATAGATTTCATTCCATGAGGTCAAATGTGACATAAATTTTACCTGCCACACATTTCTAGGCATACACCCGTATATACTGGGTGGCGCAAAAGTAGTGGCACTAAAGAAAATACCTTTTTTTTTTTTATATGACATTTTCTGTCATTCTGTTGTTGAAAATTGTGTAGTGAACAAATGTAAAATACACTGAAAATAAACATGGACCGTTTTACTCCCCAAGAACGTGGAATAATTGTGTCAATGTTCTTACGGAATAATTCATCAGTGATAAGAACACAACGTGAATTTCGTCGACGATTTCCCCACCGTCCGGCACCGATTGGTCGCACAATTCGACGCTTTGCCACACGCCTTGAACCAACTGGCTCAACATTGGATAGACCTAAGTCTGGGAGACCAAGAACAGGCCGTTCAGCTGAAAATATCGATGCTGTGCGCGAAGATGTGGAAGAGTGTCCAGAAACATCAACGAGGCGACGTGCCACGCAAACGAGAACGCTACAGAACCATGTTACGTGAGTTTTTGATACCCAGTTTGGACGAATTGGGGCTGGAGCACATCTGGTTTCAACAAGACGGCGCTACGGCACACACAGCGCGCGACACTATGGACTTAGTGAGGGACGCTTTTCCAGGCCGAGTTATCTCTCGTTTTGGCGATTTGCCTTGGCCTGCAAGATCACCCGATCTGACCAGTCCAGACTTCTTTCTTTGGGGTTTTTTGAAATCTCGGGTGTATGTGAACAAGCCACAGACTCTCGCAGCTCTAAAAGAAAACATTCGTCAAGAAATAACGAACATATCGCAGGAAGTGTTACGGCAAGTTATGCAAAATGTCATAAATAGGGCTCAAATGTGTATCAACTCTGGAGGTCACCATTTAAAAGACATCATCTTTAAATCCTAATGGTACGAAATTTAATGGCACAAATATACATTTAAAAAAATCTAAATCTAGTTTTCTAATTTAGAAAAAATGTTATAGCTGAACCAAATAGGGTCTTTACTTTTGCGCCACCCAGTATTATAAATATTCTAAAATATAATCAAGCCATATTCTGCATAGGCAAGCCGCAAATTATGCACGGTCACACAATAAACTTTCACATGCTAAATACATTAATATCTTAATGCTTGTCCAGAGTGAGTAGCAAACTCGGGTGTTGAACCTGCGTCCTCATTTGTGACATTTCAACAGACAATTCTCCGTGACAAGTAACAATATTAGCTACTAGCTGCGCCCCGCGGTTTCACCCGCATAAGTTTCGATCCCGTGGGAATATCGGGATAAAAAGTATCGTATATGTTAATCCTGGTTATAAACTATCTGTGTGCCAAATTTCATCCAAATCCGTTCAGTACTTTTGGCGTGAAAGAGTAACAAACATCCATACATCCATACAAACTTTCACGTTTATAATATTAGTAGGATAATATTTTTATCTCTCGAAGCGACGTGCTTTTTACTCGTGGTTACCAAGTGTACAAACACGCAGTGAATGTGTGCGTGAAGACGCCATTGTGTCGGACGGTACCGAGAGCTCATGTACTTGTAAACTACAGAACACCTTCTACGATCTGCCCACCGTCCAGCAGTTCATGAAACGCCTCCAAGCTTTTCTTTGATACTGCTATAAAGCACCCCAATCACCTAATTGTGGCGGCCTCCCGAACTGAGAGATGACATTACCAAAAAAAAAACCTGCTCCTATCATTACACAAACAATCAATGTAAGGATTTCAGACAGTTCTGTGCGTTTTATGGTTTCTGCCTCATGGGACGAACGCGTGAGTGTATGTATGTACATATGTGTACACTTTGATATGTCGTCGCGTCGTGCGTACCTATTCACTCTGGACGTGGCCTTAGAGCTAGTCTTAACGTTTGCAAAAAAGAAAGTCAACTTTACCTTTGATATTTTGATGTCTGACACTTTCATACAAGGCAATAAAAAATTATGAAATGACCAATTACCAGTTTTACGACTCTCCATCCAAATATCGTATCAGTTTTATTAAAGAGGTTTCTAATAGGTGCGCACTGCTACACATCAAGCTATACATAACCAGTATAAGCTGACTTCTGATTGTACGAAAAACCTATACAATGCGAGGTCAGCTAAAACTGGAAATGCTTACTGCATAGCTTAATGTGTTTGCCGTGTGCACCTTATATGGTAATTCATGTGAAAATCTACCGTGTGATCGTATTGTTTTGCAAATGTACTGTTCTCAAGCTCAGTGTAACTTAGGCTAGATTTAAGAGTCCCTGTCCTAATCTATGCACTGCGGTGTAAAATATTCGAAGTATTTTAACAGTTCTTCAATTTAACACTCAATATACAAGGTTATTATTTATTGGGCTCAACAGATAGAAATACGAATTGAGAATGTTAATCAGCACCCCAATTGCGTAACACACAATCAATCGGAATCTGAATCATTTTGAAGCAAATTGCTAATCCATTGCTTCATAAGTTCGAAAAATTTGTCTGCTCAACACGTAAATAACGCAAAGAATGTTGTTGAACTGTCAAAATGAAACCGATTCCAATGGATCGTATGTTACGCAATTAGGGTGCAGATTTCCATACAGATTATTCAGATGTCGGATTTGTCATTGTCGTTAGGGGATATACATGTATGAATATGTGTCGTTTTTACAATGATTATAATATTTTAAAATTGAAATGAAGTGTATCCATGTATGTTGTAACGAATACAAAAACTTTTACGTGTTATAACTGCTATTATTTTAATTTCCATGAAAGAACAAGGTTTTTATTTACCTACAAATGGTTTAGGCATTATTTTCTTTGATGTCTAAAGCATATTGAGACTCTTTTAACGAGCATACGACATTTGATTAATTAATCAGTAAGTACTACATATGATTATTGAATTTAAGTTAAATAAAAAAAAATATCCATTTCAGTTACTCCACCGATGTAATCAATGTTTAATATAAGAAAGGTGACATCACATTTTAACTTATTTTAACATCTGAATTTAATAGAATATAAACTATAGGTCTGAGTTTGGGTTATTTTAATTGAGGTCTGCGTATAAAATCTATGCAATTGAATATTGAGTTAGTCGCAATACACTTTTTCAACAGCGTATTTTTTTTTTTTAATAATAACATACTTTTTTTTCATATCAGTCATATACTCGTACATAAAATAAAAACCTGATCATTTTATTTTACTCAAATCATATAATAAAGTAAGCTAAAACTGATTATATCATAATTGTTGTTATATAATGTAAATGTACAAAACTTTTGTACCTATCTTGTTGAAGTTTGCTAGTGCTGTACCTACCATGTTTATCGATAAATGTATTTGTATTATCCTGTGTACTTATCTGTATAACGCGAGAGATATTTGAATTAAATGCGTATTTCCAATATGTGATTTTTTATTTACCTCAATAATCCTAACAGTTTAAGGAAGGCAGAGAAAAGTACAATTTTAAAAACAAAATAAAAGATACCCATTAATTTTAACAGATAAAAAAAGAAAACTCCGGTAGCAAAACCTGAAAAGCGCTACACACGACCACACTATTGGCTCAAAAACCAACCAACCAAGCAATAATACACTAATAATACACACAAATAAATAATACACTTCGTGCCTTAGAATTCTTTCAACAATATCTTCAGAAAGATTACACTTCAGCATTCAGCTGATCTCTTCTGTAAAAATCTCACCGTCAAAACTTGAAGTGAGCTGTCATTCCGGCTGATGCCAATATTGACAGCTCACTTCATCTAAGTTTTCACGATCAGCAGGTCAGCAGGTTTTAAAAAGCCCACAATATTACTTGGCACAATCTATTATTTACACTGAAGGAAAATTCTACAGGTATACACTTCCGTTCACAGATGTACTCTGGGCTCAACCTTTGGGCACAAATGTTCACATTTATTCGGCACTTTTGTCTTATTGTGTTAACCACTGGTGGTTGGTGATCTAAGGTAAGCCGGGTGTGTTTATGTTGCATGTTTTTGTTTATGTACCAGACGCCAGCAGGTCAAGCTACCCGAAACTGTCAAATTTTCCCAATCACCTTGACCGTTAATGCTTTAGCGATAAAGTTGAAAATCTATTAAATAAATTTGACAGATTGTAGTAGCGTGATGTGCTGGTTGGCGTCTGTACTACCTTTTTACAATTTACAGTGTGTAAAAGAAATTTGTGGTCATATCTATGGGTGGGGTACAGACCATAAAACAACATTTTTCCCCATGGGACCAACATCGTCATCGCGAACAAATACCTTACTCGACACAAATGTATGGGATGGGACAGCTGATAATTATATTTTTTTCACAATTACGATATTGGTACTTACCGTGGATAAAGTGGCTCAGTTTGATGGTATGTACCCCCTATGCCCTTAAATATAACCACACATTTGTTATACACTGTATAAAAGGTTTATGTAATTGAAATGTAATAATATTTATGTCGAAGTATTATGTTGATTTTTTAATTAAGGCAAGCCGGGCTTTTTGGCTTGTATACAGGTAACGTTACTATAGTATAGGTATAGTACATAGTTTGGGGCTGATTTTTCAATCGATAGATAATTTTTATTCGTTGAATAAAATTGACGTCTGACAGATTTTGTATGGAAGAAATGTAAAAAATTCAAAATTATTCCTATGCTGAAATTATCTGGCGTTGCGTGGCGTGGCTGGCCAGATAACTTTTATTCGAGGAATAAAATTGACGTTTGACAGTTTTTATATGAAATTACTGTCAAAATTTCAAAATTATTCCTCGAATAAAGTTTTCAGATGATTGAAAAATTTGCCGTTAGACGATTATGTTGTTTTGTTTTGTATAGACTAGAGCATTTAATTGTAACAGCATCGAGCATTCGCCCTTTTTAAATTGTATCGAACCGCACTTCGAATACGACGCTCGACGTTTTGTTACAACCTGATTTTAAAAACCAACGAACGTATTGGTGTAACATTTTATCGAGCAAAGAGCACGTGCCTTTACCTGTAGGTCCGACATTTCAACGTGGAAAGAAACGTTTCGAAAATTACGTCGAACGCAGCGTCGAGCATACGCGGAACCGTTCCATTACATGGAAATTATTTTGGAAACTAAGCTTTTGCCAGTATTGTAGCAATCGTAAGAACGTTACATTACCATAGGTTCTCAACAATAACACAGGGGGCGCGTGGGCGTTTGATACTTCAGGGAGGGCGGTAGACCCAGAGAAAATGATATATATTATCTTACGACTGTATAATATTACACGGTTCAATATAATCGTGGCAATAGCTGTTCCAGGTTCGCTAGAAAAAAAAAACATTCTCAAAGTGGGAGGTGGGCAAAATAAGGTTGAGAACCGATGCATTACATGGAAATAAGCGAGAAAATGCTCCAGTGTATACTCGCCTTAAGAGGAAGTTTGCGGTGCTATTCTGTAAAAGTCTCACCGTGAACTGAGCTGTCAATAGTGTCAATCCCTAGCATCATGTGGAATGACAGCTTCCTTTAAGCTCACTTCACCTAAGTTTTCACGGTGAGATTTTTACAGAATGGACCGGCAGCTGAAAGTGGCCGATGACCGAGAAGAGGTGTGGAAGAACATCTTGTTATTTTCGTAGACATATAGAATATGCTTTAGGTATTGTTCATACTAAATGTTTACTCTGTGCTGCTATACTTTAATAAGAACAACTTTATGGTTCCAGACTCGACTGTAAGAAGACCGATGCAGTCCTAACTTCATGCCAAAGGAAACTATCTCTAATTTTCTACTACTTAGAGCATTTTATTAAATGTGGCTCCTATTCTTAGCATTTATGTTTTAGCTCAATTTTACATGTATACGCAATGATATATACCAAAAATTATTCTGAAGACTTGTGTATAATTTTTAATTAAGTATTTTACTATACTATCGCCGAGTTTGTAATATTTTCTCCATTTTATTTAGATATAAAATGATGAAAAATATAATGGAGAAAGAGTCTGACCAGAGAAGGCGTTTTACGCTTTAGCCGAGACACTAGACCTAAATAATTCCGTCCATACACGTCGTTTTGCGCACGTATACGCGCGTTTCTCGAATGTATCTCGGCACGCTCGTGAAAAGCCTTATCCAGACAGGCTAAAATATAGTAAAGCAGGTGCAGGTACAGCCCGATTCAAACTTTATGGCGGCTCGGAACATGAGGCGAGTCGCTGCGCAGTAGCAAATTCACTTGTCAGCAGGGGTGAGGGGTGAGGAGTACCTCACCCCAGCTGACACGTGAATTTCGAAAGTTGCAGTTAGCAGAATTTAGAAAGTTGAAGTGCGCTACTCGTTGAGCAGTAGCGCAACGAGCAGCGCACTTCAGAGCTGTCATAAAGTTTAAATCGGGCTGTTTAAGACATTGATCAATATTGAAGCGATATCGATGTTATAATGTCAAAATAATCGTGAAATTATAATCGAATATTTTATACGAATTGAATGATATAATAATAGTAACAATGTAATATTAAAATGATGGGTCGTGAGTTAGAACCCCACCCGCCGCACTATGGCACGAAATAAATAGGTACAGAAGGTAGATGCCAAGTAACGAGTAAAATCGGGCCCACGCACACATATGGTCTTTTCCGAAATTATTTATACCTTTGGATTCCAAATGCTTTGATTTGATTAATTGAATACTTAAACCCCCTTACTAATTTTAAATCATCTTAAAGTTGTTTTAAAATTTGTCCGCTCAACAACGTAAATAACGCAATGAATGTTGAACTGTCAAATGACAACCATTACTACAGTTAGTGTGTTTCATAATTATTCCGCTGACCTTCTGTACCTGTCTTTTTTGAGCTATTGACGTGAATCCACTCCCATCGTAAGCATTATGATACCTAATTAAGTTTAATTGAATGGTTTACAGAAATAGGTACTAGTTTTTAGGTGCTTTATGTATTACTTCGTATAGCATTCAACTTATTTTTCGTGTCGCCAGCACGACAGTATTTCAGACCTTGTTGGCCCAAAACTTCGCCACTTCCACTGCGTTGTCGGTGGCAGCGCAGAGGTCACTTTGACTGCACGTTTTGGGATACAGAGGGCAGGATATGTGGAGCATAGTTTGCGACATATCCACAACCTACTGCCGTTCCGTCGAGGTAGCTCCACTTTACCAAGTTGGAGTTACATGTGTCCGGAGAAGGTTCTGGGACATCCAAGTGGGCCACGAAAGGTTGTGCAGGGAGGTACTCTTTTCGTGGGGGAAGAGTATTTAGCATTCACCCTAATCATCATCTCATTCGAAAGACATCCTCAGCGGACATAGAACCAATTTGCTCATTCGATTGTGGGAATCCTCAGGATGCAGGCAGGCAGTACCGAGCCAGGCGTATCTAATGGCGAGTTTTTGAGAAATCCCACTTCCAGCAGAAACCGTACCTATAAATATATTTTCTTCGGCTTAGTTTTTAATATGGGTAAAACTGATCTCACGTTGCACTGAGGCTCTGGAGCGCAAATTAGGACGGGTCGCACCGCAATGCAACGGTCTTCCTGCGTCCTTCATCACTTTCGTACATTTTCTATAAACGCACACAACCGCACCGTTTTTTATGAAAATGCGTTGCGCTGCGGCCCGTTGCGGCTGTAATGTTAGCTTTGCTTTAGAAAGCATTGTTAGAATGTAAATGAGGGTCTTTCTTAAGGTTTGCGCGGGATTTTATCGCTCACTGGATTTTCAACGCTCCGTGTTAAGCCGAGCATTCAAAATCAATGCGTATCCCAGCGCGTCAAAAAACACACTGTTGGATTTTCAATTGTCGGCGCTGAGCAGTGCGTTCAAAATACGGTGCGCGAAAAAAAATCACCGCGCCCGCCCTTGCAAACCTATATATTATCTTTATTTTACGTAATTATTATGGTATCCCTAATGATCTTAAATTTTCTAGTGATTGATTTTAGGTACCTAGTGTTTTTTATATGATGTGTGTATTGTGAGTTTATTAAAATATATTTTTACAGAGCTTGCTATTTTCATTTGCGATTCCTATACGCATATGTACAGACGCCAGCAGGTCAAGCTACCCGAAACTGTCAAATTTTCCCAATCAACCTTGGACATAATGCTTAAGCGATAAAGTTAAAAATCTATAGAAATTTGACAGATTGTGGTAGCTTGATGTGCTGGCGTCTGTACAAGGTGTAGAGGGGCTTGTGGCTTAGTAATACTAAGGCCCCTCCGTGCCTCGGAAAGCACGCTAAGCCGTTGGTCCCGGCTGTAATTCGTGGATCTTTGACAGTCGTTACGGGTATTCAGAAGCCTGAAAATCTGACCGACCCCAACATTGGGAAAATGCTAGGCAGATGATGATACGAAAAATGTCCTGAAACGTGTCTTCCTTTTTTTGTAAGTACCTATATTATGTGCACCTGGACTGAGGGCCATATACGGCTCCGTGCTGAGTAGAAAACTCGTCGTGGACACGTGCCTCTACGATCTTCCTTATAGGTACAGTCACGAGCAAAAGTATGTATACACCCGGCTTTATTCAAAAGCGATTTATCCTTTATTATTGAATGAAATTTTATGTTGTTACGAACATAGGATTTTCGAACCCACAGGTTTATGTAATGTGTCGTATTTCAACGTTGCATTCGCTATTTCACGAAATAATCGCAATTGAAAGTTGCCAAGTGTTGACATATTGGTGCTCGTGACTGTACGAGGTGTAAAGTTGTCATTTCCTTAATTCCGATCCTGTGTCTTGAGTCTGTTCCATGCTGCCCTCTCCCAGCGACGCCCTAAACCGAGGTCTGTACCTACAGGGGGTGCCCTTAGCGTGTAGTCGCTTAGTTCTTAAGTTTTCAAGTGCTGGCTGGAGGCCTTAATCTGTTGAGGCATCCACAGGCAAGCCCGGTTAAGCAGACGACAACCGCATAGGTTAAACTGTGAGATGCCATATCGAAAATAATAAAAAAAAAACGTGTGCGTCTCGGGACGCCCGACAGAAGTGATAGGTAACTTAAAGTAATCTATGGTATATGTCTATCGCACACTAAACACTGAGTAGAGAGAGGGGGAAGCATCTGTCCGAAATACGACTAGCGCTGTGGGTTAGAGTGAGAGAGGAAGAGCCTGCCTACCGCTGCCGTATGCGTGAGAGAAAGGCAAGCCAGACAGACTGGCGCCGTAACGCGTTACGTTACGAAGCGGTTTACCCTCCCATAAGAAGTTATCACTTCAAAAAGTCATGATTTTCTAGAAGAACGGTGACCGCCACATAACGTCACCAATTTACTGGCGAATGACGTCACTGAAACGTTACTTATGAAACTAATGTTTTCCCAGAGAGCGTTTTTTGACACTACAAAGTCAAACCCACTGCCATTATCGTCACTGCGGCCGCTATGTGTCAGCCACCGCTCTTCCACATTCAAATTTTATTTGTTTCAAATTGACGTTATTTCAAGTTAAAGAAATATCAACTTTATTTTAATGGAAATTAAGTTGATTTCAGAGTGAACAGCACTATTAAAAATGTTTGAAATTGTAGCGTAAACTCACCTTTATTGTGTAGGAATTAAAGTTATTTTTCCATAAACTCATATTTCTTTACATTTTTGGCGAATATGTCGCAAATGCAGATTAGGAAACCGTAGCTTTAGTAAAGCTGCAGATAATTTTGGACCTGGAAAGGTCATTATACTCATTATCAACAACTTTACTATGGGACCAAACGCGAAAACAAAAAAAAAAAATACGTAATCGGCCTATAATGCTCCCACTACCGGGACACAGGCCTCTGTGAGAGGGAGTGGGAGATAATCCACCACGTGGGCCCAGGTCGGGTTGGTACAGACGCGAGCAGGTCAAGCTACCCGAAAACGTCAAATTTTCCCAATCAACCTTGAACCTTAATGCTTTAGCGGTAAAGTTGAAAATCTATTCAAGAAATTTGACAGATTGTAGTAGCTTGATGTGCTGGCGTCTGTACATGGGACATATCATTTTTGGTTCCTTCACCGTTTTGGGAGCAGATAAATTTTAATCAAATAATAATAATATCCCTGGACATTTCACACAGCACCATTTGTCCCAAGCTAAGCAACCTAATGCTTGTGTTATGGTAACAAGATGGCTGATAAATAAAAACTATAAGAAACAAAATACCGTATATTCCAAAATATAAGAACCTAAACAATCTACACAGATTCCCATAAAAGACAATAAAAAGCTACTTTCGATATTATTCACTATCTCTTGATAGCCATCATGATAATATTTTTTTTACAAACAGTTTTATAGGTATTGCTCGCCATAGCTTCGTAATTCGTTTGAATTTCTTGCTCCCTGTCATACACAAACTTCGGTAATTTCGCTACCAAATGCTCTCCGTCGTCCGAAATAGTTTTCTCTGTATATATCTCCAGAACGGCTTTCTTGGCTGCGTAAGACTGCAAGATGTCTGAAGCGTGCATCACTGTCATATCTTTTTTCTCGTCTCGAGTAGTTGAACCACAGAGTAATACGACTTTTTCTTCGTCCGATATATTCAAAATAGCGTCTTTGTTGCGTTTCCTCATTTCACATTCTCTGATATGGCACCTTTCAGGAGAAATCGTCTTCCTCAAGCTCAACTGTCTGGAATCCACGTTTAAAACTCCCGAATCTGATTTTATACCTTCTTCCTTAAAGTTGAAGCTGCCACCACTACTAGGTCTAATACTGCTGTGTACTGATAAATTGGTGCTATTAATTTTACTCGTCAAATATCTAGAATTTTGCGTTTGGACGTCTACAAATTCCGCCGTTTTGTAATCGATTTGCGTGTAGTCGGAATCCCTCTTCAAATCGCAAGTGGTTTCTTCGTTTTTCTTGAATACTTCTTTAGCGGCGCAGCAACAGCCACCTCCGTCGCATCCGAGTCGTGAAGCTAGTTTCAATCTGGCCGCCACAGTGCTGCACATGCATCCTCCTCTCCTCGATTCGTTCTCAGATGATAACACGTCGACACTTCGGACGCTGTTACTGCAATCACTATTATTCTCGCCTGATGGATACACAACTTCCCTGTTGATTGTTGTTTCTGAAAGTACTGTTTTGCTATCCACTTTATAGTAATTATTCATGCTCTCAGTATCTCTAAAATAGTTGGGTTTCAATGAAGCGTAAGTGACATCTTTAGCTAAGTCGCTTGCCGGTACCTTATCCTCATCATGATCATTGCTATCAGAAGTTAATATTACTTTAAGCACATCTCGTAGTTTTCTCATTCGAGTTTTGTTCTTGTATCTAGTATCGTGTACTCTTTCCATCACGTGTTTTAACATTTCTTTCTTTTCGTCTTTAGTTTGAGGTTTAACGATGACTTCTATACTTTGTGATTTCTTTATTTCTGGTAGCGTGTCTGGTTCGTCGGTATCTGTAGTGGACATGAATGTATCGTATGTTTTATTAGGACATTTTTCCGTATCTGTCTCGGTATCAGTCTTCGGCAGGTCGACTTGTCTGTCCGTGTCCGTTTCTTCCGTGTCGTATTTCATTGGTTTGTCTGTATCGGTGTCCTCATTATATTCATACTTGTGATCTGTCAGTTGTGTATCCGTTTCTTCTGCGTTCTCATGAACTTCTTTAGTATTACTGTACTTTTGACTTGGATATGACTTCGGTTCATTATCTTCACTCTTTTCCTCCTCCGTCGTAACGCATCTACATACAGAAACTTCAGAAGAGCCCATTAAAATTGCTCTTCCGATTTCGTTTGCCGGTTCGTTCATTATTTCTACGCTTCTGATGCTGTTCACGCTATTCTTGGTGAGCATGCTTTTCTTGCTGTGCATGCTTCTGTTGCTGTGCATGCTTGTGTGGTTCGTCTTAGTGTTATCGACTGAAGATGTTAGATCAACAGTAGCTCTATGAACTGAAAAAACCTTGTCAGCGTGGATAACGTCACTGTATCCAGTAGAAACTGTGTGGAACTTAGCAGATATCTTCTTTGAAAAGTCATTATAGTCCTCTTGTTTTAGGTTCACGGACTTTTTCTTCCCCGATTTAGCTTTAAAGTTTTTTATTACTATGCGAATGTTAATATCGTTCTTTTGATCCGAATGCTCAGCAAGCCGATCGCCTTCATTTTTTACTACGAAAACTTCTTGAGCAGATTTATTTTTTGGCCCTTTGTGCTCAATATTGTCTTCATTTACTTTTGCACCGTCATTCGCTAAATCAATTTCATTCGTTTTTTCTCCTGGTGTGACTTTGAGTTTAAACTGAATTTCTATTAGGTTTGCTATACTAGCATCGCTTTCGACTTCCTTAATTTCTTTGCGTTTGTCTTTATCTGTTCCTATGGTTTGTGCAGAGTCATTTGTGGTTACTCTGCGTATTTCAGATGCCTTGTACATTTCACCTAATAACGAAGATCGCCTGTCTAAACTGCAATCTGCATGTTGCAGTCTGTAATCTTTTCTCTCAAATAAAGTCATGCCGTCTTCATCTTGCACTTTTATATTTAGGCCTTCTCTTATCTCTTCTGTGCTTGGCGTTTCTTTTTTCAGTCGTATGGTAATTTTCTCTTGGGAATTAAGACTTATACACCCGTCGTCCTTCTCCCAGAGTAGGCAATCTTTAGTACACGTTGGCTTTTTAGTTGAAGGCATCATTTTGAGAAAAAGCCCGGATAATTTTGATTTGCTTTTGCATGGGACTGGGGTCGATACTTTGATAGGTTCCGCGGGAGGCGATGATGGACTACGGGCTGGCGGAGGACACTGCATCCCAGGTATCCTAGTCAAACAGGGTAGTCGTGGCGATCCCGGATAATTTGGACAACTTGTCTTGCAATCTATCTTTTTGAGTGCTTTGAGCGAGCGTACCGTTTCACATGACATTTTAGGCATCATTGGCTCTTGATTATTTTGACCAAGCGATGTACACGACGACTGATTAGACGTTTGGTTCTTGGTTGGCCATGGGCTGTCATCATTTGCATAACAAGGTGATGTACTACACTTCTTAGATTTTGGCTTAGGTTCTTCTTCCGGCGAGCAGGGATGAATGGGGGAATAATATAAGGGTGCGTCAGGATGGACTGCCTTACTCGAAATCGATTTTATAGAATGCTGGCACGCTAGTGATCTACAAAAAGTTAGTTCACAGGGCATTGGCTTGCACGGGGATGAAGCTGGGCACACATGGGGCTTCCTTCTAAAAAGTTTCATGATATAACTTGATGACTTTCTGCAAGGTGGGGGAAGACCAGGGCATCGACCAGGGTCGGTGCAACATTGCTCAGGTGATGCAGGGCAGGACGGAGGAGCCTTTGGACATTTTTTACTTCTTTTACTGCAAGGTGGTGTGTGTGGGCGTGGTGTTGCGAGGGGGCAAGGAGGGGGAGAAGATGGTGGGCCAGGAGGGGGAGAAGATGGTGGGCCAGGAGGGGGAGGAGATGGTGGGCAAGGTGGTGAGTGTGGACATGGAAGGGGCTTTCTTGGAAACTGTGGAGATTGCAATGGTGGACAGAAACACGGTTTTGGTTTTGGGGATGCTGGACCAGAAGGTGGTGGTGGAGAAGAAGGTGGTGGTGGGCAAGAAGTTGGTGGTGGGCTAGAAGTTGGTGGTGGGCTAGAAGGTGGTGGTGGGCTAGAAGTTGGTGGTGGGCATGGAAGGGGCTTTCTTGGACACGGTCGAGGTGGCAATGGTGGACAGAAACACGGTTTTGGTAGTGCTGGACCAGAAGGTGGTGGGGGGCTAGAAGGAGGTGGTGGGCAAGAAGGTGGTGGTGGGTTAGAAGGTGGTGGTGGGCAAGAAAGTGGTGGTGTGCTAGAAGGTGGTGGTGGGCGAGGTGGTGAAGGTGCACACGTTGGTGGGGGTGGTCGGGGATGTGGTACGCAAGGTGGCGTGTGGGGACATGGCGCTGGAACCGCCGGCTTTGGCGGACACTCCACGATGTGGATGTGGGGGCACGACGGATGCGAAGGACAACGGGTTGGCTTTACACAGGGAGAGGGTGGTGGAAAACTGGATAGTGGCTGCATGCAGCAACGTGGTGGAGTTGGTGAGGTTGATGGACAGGATGTTCGGGAACGTTTACAGGGTGCCATCCTACAGCAAGGCGGAGGGGATGGCTGACAGTTAGGCGTGGTTTTCGGTGGACATGGGGGAGAATGGGGACAGCTTGGCGGCTTTTTTGGCGGACATGGTGGAGAATGAGGACAGCTCGGTGGCTTTTTCGGCGGACATGGTGGAGAATGCGGACAGCTCGGTGACTTTTTCGGTGGACATGGTGGGGAATGGGGACAGCTCGGTGGTTTTTTTGGCGGACATGGTGGCTTTTTCGGTGGACATGGAGGTGACGGTGGAGTTCTCGGAGTAGGGGGACAGCTTGGTGATTTCTTTTTTGGTGGACATGGAGGTGACGGAGGGCAAGGTGGTTTCTTTTTCGGCGGACATGGAGGTGACGGAGGGCCAGGTGGTTTCTTTTTCGGTGGACATGGAGGTGACGGAGGGCATGGTAGTTTCTTTTTTGGCGGACATGGAGGAGACGGAGGACAAGGCGGTTTCGTTCTTGGCGGACATGGAGGCGACGGAAGGCAAGTTGGGGGGGAACGACAAGGGTGTGGGGAATTAGGGCACGGTGGTGAGTAGCAGCACGGTGGAGGCCTTGGCCCACACGGCGAAGGCTTCTTACAAGGCGTAGGAGGACAAGAGGGAAGAGACCTCGAAGCAGACGACGGACATCGCGGTGAACACGGTGGCCGCACGTCGCAAGACTGTCTAGACCCTGAGCAAGGCGGCTTCTTCATCAGCTCACACGAGTAAGGGGCGGGCGGGATCTCACAAATCGGATGTGGATTCACTTTCGCGTGCTTAGGACACATACTATCCTTTTTCTTACACATTTCGCAACCGCTCCCTTTGAATGCCAAAATGCTTTCAGGCACCTTAACGCTTAACTGCTTCGCTAGACTATCGTTCATTGTATCACAGTCAGGCAGCGACACATGCTTTTTGCATGTTCGTCGTCTAGGTTTAGGCTCTACTATCTTACTACAAGGCTTAATTAGCTTCGGGCACGTAGTTTGTGGCGTTGTCTGCCCGACCTTCCCACCACTGTCACAACTCGGCACAGTCGACGGCCCATCGAAGTCCGGATTAGGGCCACACCATTTAGACTTCATGCTCGCTGCATATATCTTCCTTCTTTTAAAAACTTCTATGGAATCCTTGGGTTGTATTCTTCTATCGGGGTCGGGTTTTTTGGCATCATTTTTCTTGTTTTTTTTGTTTAATTCTTTACCATTGTCTTTAAATTTGTAGCACTGGCTACAAGAGGAAGCGCCGCACGACGAGACGATGGCCGACGTTTGGAAATCTTCGAAAATGTTCGGACAGGACTTTGTTCCATCCCTCTGATTGTGGTAACTCGATCTGGACCTGGAATGATCTGACGAGCACTTGAGCTGTGAATCGCTGAAACGCCAGGAGTACAAATCGATACCGAGAGGCGTCCAATGCCGATAGTATTCTTGTAAGTAGCTCTCTGCAAATTCGCATTTTTTCGTTTGGGGTTTCAGAATATTATGTTCCGATTCTTCGTCAGAAAAGTCATCTTGGATCTTCAAACTGCAATTAGTAAAATATAGTTTGTAATATATATGTCTCCTACAACGTAGCTGAAAACGGATGTGTTATGTTGAACGCATACTACATTCGAGAAGCCGCCACAGCGCATCGTATTTCAATTTTAAAAATGATGGTGTGGCCTTCCTATGATGTGCAGTATGCGCCTTTAAGAGACAATACGGGCAGCGTTTAGTCCATGATCAAACAGTCAAAACAACTAACATAAAATATAGTACAGTTAGCGGAACTACTTTTTAAGTAAATTGACTGCCAACTTAAATTGTCCGTATATTAAAATCTGCCTGACTACATAAACTTACCACGGAAAATTTACGAAGGGTGTCAATTTGGTTAACATTAATTTCCCTGAATTCATTTCTCACACGCAGTAAGGCTTTCAGAAACTATGTTTAAACTAAAACACAATATAAGTAAACGTCTACACTTACATTGGTTTCCGTATTTGGCTCAGGTCTCTATGCGTGATGATTCCAACTCCAACAACGTCGCACCTCTTCGGTATGTACACTTTACTGCCTTGTACCACCACGTCTCTACGCGATGGCTTCGTTAACGTCGTCTCCAAAACGTCCTCTACACATATTTTACTTTCCTTCACACTGACAGTCACTTTTATCTTATTTTGTTTGTGATCGCCCATGTTCATGTTACGAGTTGCTTTGTCCTTCTTCAAGTCACTGCCAGTTTCATATTCTACAATTTTAAAAACCTCTTCGTCACTAGATTGGTTCGTAGTACGTTTGTTGATTTCATCATTACTAGAATCAAGAAAGAATCCTTTCGGTATATCGATCCTTAGATATTCTGAACTTTCCTCCTTATTAAGTTTACGGAAATTCTTAGAATGTAATACAACCTCTATTTTATGTGAGAACGCTTTAGATTTGTCTATAAACCACTTCTGATCAGAGATTCTAACTTCCATGTTATCTTTTCTGTCTTCGTCTGATTTACATGTCATCTGATGTTTAATTTGCTTAACTGGAAGCTGTAATTTCGGTCTGTCTGTAATAGTTTTTGGAACCATCCAGGCTTCTATATTTTGTTGCATAAAGTTTACATGTTGCCTTGTATAAGATTTGTATGATGACTGAACTGTCACTTGACTTTTTGATCTGAAGACTATGCTGGTATCTTTATAGATATTGTCCATCAGTTCGAAGACAGTACTACTGCTTGGAGCATAAGTTTTGTTGTTCCACCGGACCTTGACACTATTTCGTGAATCAATCGAAGGTGTAAGGAATTTCTTAAGCCATGCTTTCCTTACTATTTCTTCATAATCATCAGGCTTAGTTTCTGGTTCTTTCTCAATATCTTCAGGGTCAAAAACGTTACCGCCAAGTATTTTGATGACTAGTCCATCCCTTACTTCACATCGTCCTGCAGTAACACCTTTCTTAGCTTTAAAAGGTTTTTCTTTAGTCTTCTTTTTATTTTTAAAGAAGAAGAACTTTCTGCCCTCTTTCTTCTCATCTATTTCTGGTTTACTAGTCGGGCTATCTTGTGCTTTGGGTACCGCAGGTTTCTTCGAAGGTCCTTTCCTTGAAGAGTTATACGAAGGTTTCGGAGTGCAGCGTCTCTTATAATGATCTTCTTCCAAGTTGAATTTCTTCCCCCATAACTTAAACATGCCTTTGACGCCTTGACTTTCACTGTCGTCATCAGCTGCTTTTGAAGACCACTCGGCGCTACCTCTTTCCTTTTTGTTACCAGTTACAGACCGTCTATAGTGTGAAGATCTGGGATTGTACATTGTTTTGTCTCGACTGTACCTTGTTGCAAAGGGACTGTAAGGTTTCGTGTTGGAGAAAGATCTTCCTTCTAAAGATGGTGGATCAGAATTTATCGAGACGTCCTTACGGCTCCGTGCGCTAACCTGACTTGATACTTTATTGACAATAACAGCGTTCTTCTTCGAGTCATCCTTCTTAGCCAACCCTCGCCGTAGAGCTTCAAATCTTCGTTTCAACGTTGAAGTACTCTTAAGGTCAGATGCGTGTGAACTATGTTTTGATTCTTTAGACTTGGACTTGGCTGAAAACATATTTCGGTACTCCATCTCAAGTTTATTCTCCATAAGATCTTCGGCCTCTAAGGACATGTGGCTATTATGTTCAGCACTGGGACTCTCGAGATTATGGACATGTTGTAGCAATGAATCTGAGGAGGACCCTTTCTCGGCTGGTTTCTCTTTCGTTTCCACAGCTTTACGTGAATCCACTGTGATCGTTTTCATCTCTATCAGATCTTTCTGAATTATTATTATCGGTTGTTCTATCTCTTCTGTTGACTCTATGACCCTGACTTCAGATTTTATTTCAATGTCCTTTCTGATTGAATTTTCGACTTGTGTTGTTGTATTTGTTAAACTTTTCACAACAGAACTACTTCCTATTTGTATGGTTTTATTGAAAGTGGATTCTTTGTAGCTCGTTGATCCTGACACAGTCTGTATTATAGGGGACAGCTTTTCATTTATGACGCAACCTGTATTGTATTCCAATATTCCTCCGACGCACTTTGACGAAGTTTTTTTATTTTCATAATAACTACTTGCCCGGTGCTGCTTGGTTCTTTCTGAAAATAAAAGTCAGCTTATTGATATTTTGTTCGAAAATCGTCTAGTTGGATGGGTAGGGTCGAACTTCAATGGGATGCGCTAAGGTAGCCCGCGAAATTAAAACTTTATAAGTTTTTTGCAATTTGCTGGTCAGTGTCAGGTTGTATACCTACTGATCAAAATATGATTTGTTACCGTAAAAAATATTTACTGAATAATAATCATAAGGATCATTAATATAAAATGTCATGATTTCATGAAAAAGTCATTAAATTAATAATAATAATAATAATAATAATACAAACAAACTCTCGGCGCTCAACGTCTCTTGTACTGTACGCCAAGTTTGACCGAAATGTTCGCGGGCGAAGGGAAGATGAGCTTGTCAGTATGTAATGTAATATGAGATGAGCTCATCACTGTGATTAAGTAATTTGATTTGCCTTTAGATATTTATTAAAATGTTGGAAGCCTAAATTGACAGTCATCAGAGAATTTATGCCTATTGAGCTGGTCATCACCACACACTACTTAAACATCTCCCAATCTTGACTTACGTAATAAGTACGCAGACAATTCAGAACTACCGACTCCTCTCTCGATTGTCTCTGGTAGATATATCCTTTTCACTTTCTTCCTCTGCAGTGCCTTCACACTGCCCACTCCTATATCAGTGAAGCTCCTTGATCTTTGGTATGCGTATATTTGTTTTGGCGACCCGAAGTATCTAATCTCTTGCCTCCTTTTAGGCGGTGCCAGATACCTACAAGTGCATATCAGGTTATCCCGCTTACTATCGTACTGGCACCCAACTTCTTGGGTTTTCTGGTCATATCTTGCAGGCTCGGGCAAATGTTCTACGTCCGTTACGATCTTCGTGGCGTAGAATTGATATTCTCTATTTAATTCTGCGTTAAAGTCACGTTTTCTCACATAAACAGCTTTACTCTCTTTCATTTCTTCTTATTTATCATAGTTTGTTTTGTGCACTTGCATTTTTCTTCACTTTTATTGCGTTGATCTCAAGTTTTATCTGCAATGCAATTTTATGATAACGTTTAACTTGATATGAAATGCAAATCAGAGATGAATAGAAAAAGGCATATGTGTTACATATTATTGTATTCTTAAACTATAAATAACATGAACACTGTGAGTTTATTTTGTATGTTTTGTAAGCTCCTGTCTGTATTTCAACAAATGTCATGTCCAATATTCAATGGGAATCAAAATTCTAAATTTTTCTAATACTAATATATTTGGTAATATTCTTGCTCTCACAGGCTTGAAGCTAAAAGATTTCAGTTTTTTGACATAACTTTCGGATATATTATAAACATTAAACTGTGAATTTGAAATTTTCACAAAGAATTTTTTTCGGAATCTTTCCCTTTGTTCAATTTTATTGACATAAGCCTTATTGTTTTCGAGGTGACAGTTTTCGGGGCATCCCTAGGAAAAGAAGAATGTAGGTAATCATAGACTTTTGAGAAGGTCGGTTAATTAGACCAGTCTTTTCTTTTTGAGGTGATTCATGATCATCATCATTCTAGCCGAAAGTCGTTCATAGCTGGACGGATACTCCCAGATCGGGTATGCATTTTGACGTGAAAACGTCTTTTTTCTCGGTAAGTAATTTCATTTTTTCTTACTGAAAAACCCATTTCAATCGCCTGACCTGCCTTATCTTTTTTAGGGTTCCGTACCACAAGAGGAAAAAACAGAACCCTTAGTAGACGACCCAGACAGACGGACGGACAACGAAGTGAGGATCACTCCGATTTCTGCCCGTCTGTCTGTCCAGTTGAAATTAATACCAAATACGGTCCTTATTTTTAAGACACATATTTTGATACCCGCAAATAAATCAAAACCTATAGAGTAGTTCCCGTTGACCTAGACGAGACATAAGGCACGATGCATAGTCTCACTGCACAAGTAATGGAAAACGTCCGAAAATCGGTTATTTGTAGTTTTATGACATAAAAATTATTATTTTTTACAGTAATTGGAGAAATTACCGTGTATGACAGAACATGCTTTTTAACCGACTTCAAAAAAAGGAGGAGGATTCCGAAATTAAAGTTATTTTTCACCTTGTAGTGTATTTTTTTTGGACGTATATTGTGTTTTAAAAAAAAGTTTTCAACTACAATGTTAAGATTGTTGTCGGGAAAAATTCATCCCAACTACGGAACCCTTCAATTGCGCGTGGTTCGACACTCACTTGGCCGATTTTTTACAAGTCAAAATTATTCTCGACCCTAAGGGCTGATTTCTCCATCGCCAGATAATTTTTATTCGAGGAATAAAATTGACGTTTGACAGTTTTTGTATGAAACAACTGTCAAAATTTCAAAATTATTCCTCGAATAAAGTTATTAGACGATTGAAAAATCAGCTCTAAAAGGAAACGATATTTATTATAACTTACAAGAAGGTACAGACGCCAGCAGGTCAAGCTACCCGAAACTATCAAATTTTCCCAATCAACCTTGCACCTTAATGCTTTAGCGATAAAGTTGAAAATCTATTAAAGAAATTTGACAGATTGTAGTATGCTTGATGTGCTGGCGTCTGTATACAGGGTTATTTTTATTGTTGTTGGTGTTTTTCCTATAACCCTGTATATGCTTACTCCTTTTCAAAAGGATAAAAACAAGATAGACTTTTGATGAAAATATTCTTCTGTCAGATTCAAATATATTTTTTACACTAGCCAAAAATATTTTGATTTTTTAGGTGTGTTTTATAGATTTTTTTATGAATTTATTCAAAAACATTTGCTGGACCGAAATATGAAAAGGGATATATTCGTTCCTACTCGTGGAGTAAGATCTTTTTTGTAGATATTACATACAGATAGAATTGGACATAGATTTTAGAGTTAGCTAAGACTTGAGGTCCACGGTGAGGTGTATACGACGTGCCGCTTCAATGGCGACATTATTATAACACACATATACGGTTTCGCTTTCTCGCTTTATAAAATATTTTAATTTCACTAAACTGTATTATTTATTTATTTACAATTTTCTAAAATAGCATCTTGGAGCAAATTGTACAATCTGCGTCAATAATATCAAGTCAATCTAAACAACTATGCAAATGAAATCATTATTAACTCAATAACACAAGGAAAGTTTCAGAATGAAGACCGTCCACGACAATTCTCATTACATATTGTTACACTAGCCCAACCCGTGTGTTAAATTAATGTCGCCATCGCGCACGTTGTAGATCCTATGAAATCACCGGGCCTATACCCTGTCCACTAAGTTATCCGTTTTTTGACAGCTGTCTTAGAACAAACTATTCCAGATTACGTAAAAGTTAACTTTAAAATGCGTAATAAAATAAATATATTGAATTATCTTATTTATGACTTCTTACAGACATTATAATACCTTACGTGTATCAATCAATGTATTGTGTGTTGCTGCAAGCACTAGTTCCATCTGTCAAAAAGCGGTTTACGTAGGTAATAGACCGTCGTTGATCGTCTGACATGCGGCAGATGTGTCCAGCCCAATTCCATGTAAACGTAGCAGTTTCGTGGTGGTGTTATAATGACATTGCCTCCAAACAAGTTAGTTGCCATATACGCCGTGAGCAAATTTCTCCCCCCATCCCTTGCAGGAGTAGTCTCAGTTTGGCCAGAGCTTAAGAACAACGGTACTGCGTATGCGGATTCGTCAATATTCTTATCGTGGACGAGGCCTTATGATTCCAGTTATCTTTCATGTTGACACGAGAGTATATTTAAAGGATTTTTTAAGACCTACAAGATAACCCAAAGATTTAAAAATCTTGGCTCGAATCCTCATATGCAGTTGGTTGTCCCCTCAAGAATGAACAGTACCTATAGTATAATTTTAGCCACTGCCTAGGCAGGAATACAATATTCTATAGTCGGGGTACTTTACACAAAAGAAACTCCAACTATTGTGCATGTAAACTGTGTATAATATTGGTATAAAACGATGTTGTACATAGGAAAAAACAGTGTGACACTTATTACTTTAAGTAACATAAAAATGGAAGGCTCGCGAGGCGCACGAGTTTGTGTACGCTGAGCGCGTGCGCAGTTACCGGGCGCTTGTGACTCACTGGCCGGTCGGCGCGCGGCGGGGCGACATTGGTAGTGTTGTGCCGAACCGTAACTAGTCACGTAACCTGGCCGGCACACGACGAACTCTAGAAGTGCGGGGAGTTGACTCTAATAGGGGTCGCGCTATAATTCATAAGTTTTCTATAATTTCAGAACTTCATATGATATCGGGGACAAGAACAAAACGCATCCGTATAGACATAACGACTTACAAAAATCACAAGTATTACCCAGGAAACAAAATGGAAGATAAAGTAAACAAAAAATATTGTAGCAAAGGCCATCACAATAAGGAGCATTACCCAGGAAATGAAATGGACGACAAAGCAAATAAAAAATGTTGCAGCAAAGGATATCACAATAAGTATATATGTGCAATGTGCCTGAACTCGAGAACGGAAGGGAATGCTGGCGAATGTTGTAAAAAAGTACCTAAAAGTTGTCCCATTTGTCAGAAAAGTAAGGATTGCAATGAAAAAATGAAAGAAAGAGAGACGTTACTAGCACAAAAAGAAACGTTTTGTATGATGAGAAATAAAACCAAAAATTGCAGGGAGAATAGTCCTGACACACAACACAAGTCTTCAGAATGCAGTGAAATCATGAAAGGAAGATTGGCTGCAGAAAAAGACAGTCAAAGAAGAGATCCAAATGTTAAAACAGTGCAGACCTCGGGCACGAACGTGGCCCAAGGTTTGAACCTCCTAAATGAAGTGTTAACAGTCTTCCAAAATAACAAAGTGGATATCAACAAGGAAAAAGTTAAATCTGGACTCGTAAAAGACGCCGCTGTTTCTACAACGGACAAAAACGATGAAAGGAGTCCAAAAGACAAACCTAGATTGTCGGTTAGTACCTTCCAATATTCCATCGATGACAAGAAAAATGTCATGGAAAACGACAGATTCATACTCGTGAACTGTTGCCAGCCAGTTTATCTGAAGACACAAAATTCACTGGACCTGATCAAGCATAAGTCTTGTTCCATTCCTCAAATGAAATTGGAAGAATTAAAGTATTCTTTGAAAGAGAAATCGAGGTCGAAAGACGCAATCGAAGAAGTCAACAGAATGTTCGCGACTGTTAGGAAAAGTCATAAGAACTCAGACTACTCAAACCGACCCATGGTCAGAAGTGGACCCAGAGTACTGCCTCTAGTCAAAAGTCACCCAGAAAAAAATAAAAAAACTTTCGGAACTGAACACAGTGACAGCTGCAAGTGTTGCCAAACTTGCATGTCCAGTGGAGATTCTTTTGCGAAAAATGAGTGTTGCCACGATACGGACAAGGAAACGTGCGACAAATGTGTCTATATGCTGTGTTGCCACTATGAGAAGAAACACAAAGTGCAGACCGGGGTGTTGATTTGCGAGCACTGTCGGGATTTGAATGATGAACAGTGTTGCCAGAACTGTGTGGATGACAGTGGTTAGTTCTTTCACAACTCAGAACAGACTCATGTTGGTGACGGATCTTAGTTTCTACAAGATTTTATTTTGATGGTGGTGACTGTCATTGTTTTTATAGTTTTATTTTTTGGCTTTTATTTTTAATAACGCTGATTTATTTTGAATAAAAAAAAATTGATGTTTATTTCTTAATTTTCTCCAAATCATTGAGTTTTGAAGGGTTTATGATAATACATATCGATAGCATTTTAAACTAAACGCAAAAAGTAAATTTATTTATGTAGTCGTTTATATAAGTAAGTTATACAGTACAAGGTTAATTTAACTGAGTGTGTACGTAGTGTGGTGTTCATTGTGATAAATGATGTGGGTGTGTGTGAGGGAGTGAGAAGGAGTGCATGTGTATTGACACTGTTAATATTTATCCCGATATTTTTACGGGATCGAAACTTATGCGGGTGCCACCGTGGGGTGCATACCTATAGTAATTTATAAATTCGAAAGTAACTCTGTTTGAATGTTATCCTGTCACGCCCTACACCGATTTTGATATTACTTGGCAAGGAGATAGGAGGCATCCTGAGGAAGGACATAGGAGACTTTTTATCACGGTAGCACGTTCCCGTGGGATAATTTCCGACACCACTCGACGCGCAAACTGTAACCATGGATTCAGTACATGAGTTTAGACCCCATAGAGCCGAAATTTTTCGTCGGTTATTAAAAAAAATTATCGCTGTTCCATACATTTTGACCGCGTAGGTATTGCACTTTTCTATGAAACAGAAGATTTTTTTTTTGATAACTGACGAAAAATTTCGACGCTATGGGGTCTAAACTCATGTGCTGAATTCACGGTTACAGTTTGCGCGTCGATGTCCCTGCCACCCTGTATATATAAAAATGAATCCCTATTTCCTTGGTCACGTCATAACTTGAGAACGACTTTACTTTGTAGAAGGTTCTTACAGAAAAAAAAAATTAAGAAAGTTGCTTCACGCGGACGAAGTCACGGGCAAAAGCTAGTCTATAATAAAAGTACCATAGCTATAAAATAAGGAATAGTTTATTGCTAAATATCTTAAAACTGTTCACAAATTATTATAAATTAGAAGTAAAAACTCTCCGATGAAAACTTCTTGTCGCCTCTGAAAAAGTGCATTAAAAATATGTTAATAACATTATCTTAGGGCTGATTTTTCCATCGCCAGATAACTTTTATTCGAGGAATAAAATTGACGTTTGACAGTTTTGAGTTTTTGTATGAAGTAACTAAAAATTTCAAAATGATTCCTCGAATAAAGTTATCAGATAATTGAAAAATCAGCCCTTAGTGAGATGCAAATATTCCGTCTTATTACAAAACGAAACCTAACTTTAGTTCTAGCCTAAACTATTGAGCCAGTACTTGTATTTCGAACTTTATTTCGATTTAGGCAAAGTTCTTAATACTAAAATGACAACTTAGCACCGAACTAAGCAGTCATTTTTGTATAAAGAACTGCATTTCTCTATCAGTTGGGTTCTTAATTCAATAACTGGGTCAGTGGTTTAAACCTGATCGAAAGAAAAACCTTGTTTTGTAATAAGGGGGATTGGGTTTTGTGCAGTCGATTATCTGCCCAGCCTATTCCCAAACTATGCTGGGGTCGGCTTCCAACCTAACCGAATGCAGCTGAATATCAAGATTTTACACATAGACAGCGACTGCCTATCTGCGTAGCTATTCACAACCACTCAGTACGCTTCCGTACCGTATCGAACATCAATCAATGTTAATTAATCTAGGAGTACTCTAGACGATGTTCACAAGTCCAAAACCTGAAAATGTTGTCAGTTTTAGGGCTGATTTTTCAATCATCTAAAGGGGCAATTCTCGTAAGTCTAAGAACGTTCACAGTCTGATCTCAGTCTCAATCTGTCAAAAAATACTTAGCAAATTTCCCTACATTTTGACAAGTTTTTGACATTAGTTTGGCGCCGAGATGAGACTGCGCGACTAGATTTTGAATTGAAAATCAAATTGACGACTGCTATTCTAGGCTAGTAACAAGGCAACTCGATAGAGCGTTTTTTTTGGAACGAAGTTCCATAGCGCAACTTGCGGTAAGATTTGACGAAATCTGACGCAAGGAAAAACCGTTATGCGACCATGCGACTTTCTCCCCCTCTCTGTCTCTTTCTAATATACAAGTGTGTGTGTGCGAGTATCGGATATGAAGCTTCGTTCCTACCGCCTGTGCTGCCCCACAGCTGGGCAAAGGTCTCCCTGAAATCCTTCCAGGAACTCTTTTCATATATCGCCACCTCTTTCTAGGCCGGTCTCGGCCGCGACGTCCATCTTCAGGCACCCACGACCGACATACCCAGTTCCCCATAAATATGGCCCATTGAGAAAAGGCTAGGTAAATGGTGATGACTATACGGGTTATTCCGTTTTTCCACCCTAAGATGGATACCCGGAAACAGTGGCGTGCACTGATTTTCAGAATAGGTAGGCAGAGATTTTATTTCGTCGAATTAACTTGAACGAGTAAAGACCAATGACAATGTGCGAATAGTACGGGAGCCGAGTAGGCCGTCTGGCGACTGCCTACTGCCGCGCGTGTTTGTATGAAGATTTTGTTTTTTGTTAGGTATGATAATTTATTGAGTTTCTTAATTGTGAGGCACACACACTAAAATGTAATTTACAGGCTTAGGGTGGACTCTCGGACATGGGTTTTTTGGGGTTGATAAACGGAACTAGTGAGAGTAGTGATGGATGACCCAGTGGTAACAGCTCCGACATACGAGTTGTGGAGTGTGGGTTCGAACCCATCCAGGCGCTTGAGTACGTGTAAATTATTTCAAAAACAGTGAAGGAAAACATCGTGAGGAAACCGACATGTCCTAGAATCAAAAGTTTGAAGATAAGATATATGACATCTACCAACCCGCACTAGATCCGCGTTGTAGATTACAGCACTGTAGAAGAGAGGAGACCTGTGTCCCAGCAATGAGAACATTATAGGCAAATGCTAAAAAATAAATGGAATAACTGGACTATCCTTAAGTAAATATTATAGCCGTTGGTCCCGGCTGTCATTCGTGGATTTATGACAGTCGTTACGGGTCGTCAGAAGCCCGAAAGTCTGATAACCAATCTTACCAAGGGGAACTGGGTTGTGGAGGTCAGATAGGCAGTCGCTCCATGTAAAATACTAGTATTCAGCTGCACCTGGTCAGACTGGAAGCCGACCCAACATAGTTGGGAAAAGTCTAAGCAGATGATGATGCAGTATAATTAATAAAGGTACTAACTTATTACCACCATACTTGTTTCTGCTCCTGTCCATCTGATCGCTGTGAGCTCGGTCCCACATCCGTGGCGTATTTCTGCTGCTTGACAAAAATACATTATTATTATATTATAAATTATAACACACGTGTTTTTACCTCGCACTGAATTTTCACTTTTCGGAATTGAGTCGAGGGTCTGCAATCCAAAAGTACGCATAACGCTGGCATGAACTCTGTTACTTCTCAATGCTCGACAAAACGCTGAAAGTTGAAGTCCAGTGCGCGTTAAAAAAACGTGACGTTAAAAGAAGCGTTCGTACCAACACTAGAAGAAATCGCCTTATGGCCTCTGGATACCAGGGGGTCTACTCCGAAGTAGTATCGGCCGAATGTTCGGCCGTTTCCTGCTACGAAGTTACTATTTGGTTCAGTCGGTCCCGATCCTACACTCCTAAACTTTTCCGAATATTGACTATGGTCCCGACCCAACTGAGCCGATCGGAACATTTTTCAATAATATTCGGTTCGGCCATGTGTCGGTCCGATCCGAACATTCGCACTTTGCACTTCGGAGAAAACCCCCAGGCTAGTAAGGAAGTCAGTTCGCGAGACAGTTCAGTCACTGGCCTTTCATTGGCCGTGTATGAATTTTGAAGACAGTTCAGTAGTGACTGGCTTCATGTACGCGTCAGCCAGCGGGACACGCTGCTCACGCTACTCATTGAACTGGAGCCGTAAATACCATGATGATTCCGTTGCAAACAAGGGATGATCATGGGTTGGTGGTAGGGTTGTCATGTATTATAGACACCTAGCTCCGAGCGCCTAATTATCTCTCTCTCGCACTGGAAAAATTTGGCAACATGCGACTGCGGCAGCTGGACGACGATACGCTGACCTGTGGCATGCGACTGTCATTGAATGAGCGCGTGTACCATGCGTCTAGACGATGCGATGCGACAAGTAGCGAGAGCATGCGACTGCCATAGCCTGTCGTTGTGACTCTGCAACACGACGCCAAGTGTACGCAGCTTTCAAAAATGCATTTATGAAAGTGCTTTGAAGATCCGTAGCATACCTACCGATCCGCCATTTTGTTTTTTTTTTTTTTCGAACGGTAGCCACGCATGAAACCTATGTAACTAAATTGATAGCTGATATTAATGCAAACAGAAAACACAAAGACGTTCAAAGTCATGTTGCTTACATGTTAGTAATAATCACTGAAAGTTTAAAATAAGTAATCAAACATTTACGCAACAAGAACGTTAATATCTCGGGAAAGGTGACCATTTACGGGGTTTGATCTTTGTTTTCCGTTTACATTGATGTCAGGTAAAGGTATCGATATAAATGCGTTTCAAGCGTAGCCGCCATTTTGAAAAAAAAACAAAATGGCGCGGCAGTAGGTATGCCAGGCTCCATACAAAAATCTTCAATCCCCTTTGTCGGCCGCAGCCTGTCGTTGCGCCTAGTCACATAGTGTGCGAGGTGGTTAAAGGTAAAATTCATAATGAACTTGTAAACTGGCCTCGTGTCCGGAGCCCATTAGGGTCGTTCCTTGTTCCTATAAACACCCCTTTCACGCACTTAAAAATCAATACATTCTACCCACAATGTCAGCCACTAGTACTACCATACTTACTCTCCTAAGCACAAATCGAAGAAAGGCTCCTCCGACAAGTGCTCACGTACATTATTCTTTGAATTCGAATCAAACTCTTTAGCCAAAACCTTCTTCAACGTGTTCGATGAATCCACGAACTTGCACATGCATTCATTCAGAGTTTGCATTTTGCCCATGAATTCATCTTTATCGCATTTCTCCAAAGGATACTTAATTAACTTTTCTAGCTCCGCCGTAATCATTCGGCAGTTGTTCTTCAAATCTGGAATGTCTGACCATTGAATTTCAGTATTCGTTGACGCATGCTTCAAAATCTTTATCTTGGGTGTCACAGTTTCTATGATAAATTCGCCATCTTCAATCATTTCATCTGGGAGCTTATAGTAAGGTCTTCGTATTCCGTACAAGGACATTTGAGGACCTTCTTCAGAGAGGCCGTCTTTTGTTTTTGCCATGACCAGTTTGAGCAGGTTCTCGAGACCTATTTTGTGGTCGTTTAGGAGATGTCTGTCTAGAACTGTTATTCTGTAAAGAAGATTTAAAACTCTTGTTGTGTCTGGTGATTTATATCACCATTAGGAAGGTAGGGTAGGGCTAGCGGGGAATGAACAATGCTGCCTAAAATTGAGCAAATTTACAGCCGTTTCAGCGTATGTAGGCTTTATCAAGACCATTTCAGCGTAAAGGCGTCCACTGCTGGACAAAAGACTCCTCCCCCAAGCATGGCCGGTCCGTTACTAGGCTTAGCATATTCAGCCTATAACGTTCCCACTGCCGGGACACATACCTCCTCTCTGTGAGAGCGAGTGGGCCGTAATCCACCATGCTGGCCCAGTGCAGGTTGGTACCAAATTCTGAAATTACCAGACTTAAACCTTATGGTAAATAAAAGATCCGCAACATCATTCGCTCATCCTCCATAGAAAAATGAGGATGGGACCAGACTGGTGTTGTGTCTGCTGGTACTTCCCGACGATTGATGACGGGATGTTGTATACTTATATGCTAGTTGCGCGGTAAACTTCACTTGCGCGATGCAGGATTTTGGGTGACGTCAGTGTGATGTGATGATGATGTGACGTTCGCATGTGGCGTAGTAGAAGTCGCCACAAATTTAAAAAAGGTTTTACCTATCAGCATCAAAAGTACACATGTGACATGCGAATGTCTCTTTATCGTCTAGCAGCTTGTTGACATTGACATCAGCTATACGAGATATCGAGGGTTCAGCTTTAACAGTCTTCGGAGAGCATTCGGTCCTTATTGATGCGTTCTGGTGGGGGAAAGAATAGTATTTAGTCCTACGTGGTTTTATCCGTTAAAACTGGTGGGTCATCGGTCAAATTACACACATAATCAGCCTAAAATGTTCTGCTGGGACACAAGCCTCCTCTCCGTGAAAGGGAGTGGGCCGTTATAAGCCACGTGGGCCCAGTGCGGGTTGGTAAAGATGTCACATGTCTTCGAATTTTTAGTTCTAGGACATGCCGGTTTAGGGTCCCATGTCCTAATCAGGTCATAATCTACCCATGTGCCAAATTTTACGCAAATCCGTTCAGCCGTTTTAGCGTGAAAGCGTAACAAACATACATACAAAAAATCTAATCTTTTCTCTTTGTAATTGTAGTTTAGACAACATTTTACTGTCTTAGCGGGGACTAGAAGAAAAAAGTGTAGGTTGTCATTCTGATGGGACCGTCAAATTAGCCACGGTCACAAAAAAAAGAAACAAAATGATAATGAAAATTCGAGCATGACGAGAATCTTGCAAAAACCTAAAAAAAAAATGCAAGAAAAAAACAACTTTAAAAAAATCGTTTTTCTAATGATCGCATCTTTTTTGTCGGAACTGATTTGTTTGATCGTCATAGTAAAAGTTCGTACTGACGATATGATCTAACAATTACCACTGATCGCGGTTTCTTGGGAAAAGTTGCATTATTCTTTTATATAGGTAGTGAAATATTTAAAAAAGAAACGGCCAAGTACTAGTCGGACTTGCACACGAAGGGTTCCGTATCACCGTCCAATATTGGCCAAAAACACCGATAAAAACCACGTTTCCTTTATTTTTTAACAATTTAATTTACTTTATTGTACACCAAAAAATACATTAAAATTTTATTTTTGATCGAAAACTAAAAATATACAATGGGCGGCCTTCTCCGATCTCCAGGCAAAATTTGAATGGACAGTGATTAGCCATAAAATGGGGTTGGTTGTTATAGAGGCAATAGAAATACACACTGTGAAAAGTTTAACTGTCTACCAATTAAAAACCTTCATGAGATATAGCCCGCTGACAGACAGACGGACGGATGCACGGACGGCCGGACAGCGGAAGCGGGCTGGCACCCTTTGGATAGGGATCTTAAAAATAAATGAACGGGATGCTAACCATGAAACTCCCTGCAGCTCCACCGGGGTCGTTAATAGTTGTAGCAGTAGCATCTAAGTCCTCCTCCGGGTGCGAGAACAGTGTTCTGCTACGACAGATGCGCGCACGCAGCTTGTCTAGCAGCCGCGTCGCTGATGATGTGCGGCCTAGCGCTGTTCGAAAGGGTAGTTATAAAACTTTACACTAAACCTTATACAATAATATAGATATTCGACTAAAGGTGGATCACACACACTAGAACGCGTCAAACGATGGGTCGTGGAAAACGGAGCCAAACTGGCGCGCTGAAGCAAGTTTTTATTGAATTTTTATGTAAGTAGGCGTGTTTTAGCGTGTGCTCCGCCTAAGGCTAGTTAGTGCTGTGCTATCGGGTTTATTCATAAACGATGACTAAAGTTAAGTAACGTTTAAACGTCAAAAATGTATGGTTAAACAGTCGCTAATCACTGCTTAACTTTAAGCAACGTTTATGAATAAAGGGGGCTATGCATAGCACAGCATAGCGGAAAGTACATTAAGCTACTAGTCCCGGCTATCATTCGTGGATCTTTGACAGTCGTTACGTGTCGTCAGAAGCCCGAAAGTCTTACAACCAGTCTTACCAAGGGTTATCGTATTACCCAGTTTTTAACTGGGTATTGGAAGTCAGATAGGCAGTCGCTCCATGTAAAATAAAGGTATTCAGCTGCATCCGGTTTGTTTGGAAGCCGACCCCAACTTAGTTGGGAAAAGGCTAGGTAGATGGTGATGGTAAAAATCATTAAAGAAATACTTACATTTCGCGTCTTTATCATTTTTCACATTATGATATGTTGGGCTCAACGAAGAGGCTCGGGGAAGAGTGGTGGACTTTTTCTGACAAAAAAAATAATTTGATTAAAAACCTATAGAAACACTTCGTCACTCACTGGACGCTTGAGGAGGACAGTCGTCGAGGTAGACCACGGCGAAGTTAGTGCGACGCGCGACGATCTGATAAGGTTTGCAGGGTCAACATGACCAGACATCGCACAAGACAGGGAGGTTTGAAAGGAAAAACGGGAGGCTTTTGCCACCCGAGTACCTGGGCCACTGGGTCACCGAGGCTCTCACAGATGATGTGGATGTTGAAAGGGAACGGAGGGCATTGTCAGTCAGAGCTATATGCTGGCCCGTAGGTTTGCACGTTGTATTGCACAGGTAAAAATTACCTTATTCAAGTCATACCGTCAGTCTTTTTATGCGTGCAGCTTATGGGTGAAGCATACGCAGAAGACTTACAGTGCCCTGCGTGTCCAATACAATAATGCGTTCAGGATGTTGATGGGGTTGTCACGCTTTTGTAGCGCATCAGGTATGTTTGCAGACGCGCAAGTGAATGGCTTTCAAGCGATAGGTACATCGCAAAGGAATTGCGTCTCTGATGCGCCTCATACGGGGCAGCCCCAACAGCTTCCTGCAGCTTATTGCAGGGAGAATGGATGTGGATTGCTACTTAATGGAGCATTGGACAAAACTCCATGTACGAGTAGTGCGGTCCTGATCCTTTTAAGTCATTGTCACTAACATTATATGGATTATGTGTACTTGTATGTGCAGTCCGAAATAAAGAATATATTATTATTATTATTATTTGCCCAGCTGTGGGACACAACATAGGCTAACAATCGAGCTCGTAAAGCCGTTGGTCCTGCACAGATCTCTCCCCGGTCGTGTCGGATTGCCGTCCGGAATATGAGAGTAAAGGAACGGAGAGTGCACCTGTGTTTACAAACACACTTGTGCATTTTAATATCTTCTGCGTACCTGGCTCCCTTGAAATCTCAAGGGAGCCAGGTACGCAGAAGAATGCTAATGATAAGATGTGTGTATTTTGATGAAGATGCATCCTCCCGACCGATTTCGGTCACGGTGGCAATCGCCACCGTGACCGAAATCGGTCGGGAGGATATTATCGGAGGAAATGTTTTTTTTAATCGACTTCTAAAAAAGGAGGAGGTTCTCAATTCAGATGTTTATATATATATTTTTTTTTAATGTATGTTTTTAATGTATAGACGGATTTGCAAAAGTATATATTTGTTCGAAAGAGGTTTATTCCGAAAGATCTTTTACGAAATTTAAATGGGACCACCATTTAAATTTCGTAAAGATCTGATGATGAGTTTCGGAGACAGATAACCGCGATTGCTGCTATCGCATATGTATGCATTGTTTACGCAATCACATGACATAACATCACGCTTGTACGCTCTAAAGGGGTACGCAGATGTGTTCTGTATACCACGGTAACCCTCATTTCTGTTGAAGTTATTTTTCACTTTGTACGAGTAGTGATTTTTTTAAAGTCGGTAGTTTTTTTTTTTAATTCTTACCGCTGTCAGTCTGTTTGTCTTGCTTGTGAGCACCGAGCAATTGTCCTTAGTGTCATGATGAAGTTGATTGTGCATCTTCAGAGCACTCTCGAATTGAGACGTGAACGTGCAATGTGAACAACTGAAATGAATAACATACATGGTCAAATTAAATTAGCTAGCGTAACTCCGCAGACGTTATGGGCATCGATATCTTAACATGATAAACCAAAAGAGACAGCGACCTTCATTCAGAACGTGTTTGTACAGAGCACATCAAGCTACTACAATCTGTCAAATTTCTTTAATAGATTTTCAACTTTATCGCTAAAGCATTAGGTTCAAAGTTGATTGGGAAAATTTGACAGTTTCGGGTAGCTTGATGTGCTGGCGCGTTGCTTCATGAGATTAAAATACTATAGGAGTCGTGAAATCACATAATCGGCCTATAATGGTCCCAGTGTTGGGACACAGGCCTCCTCTCTTGAGAGGGAGGATCGTGAAATTAATCATATATTAAAGAGTCGGCCCAGAAAGCGGTGGCAAGATGACCTGGGGGCTTACCACCAGGGCAGAAGTTGAACTGCACAGCTTTTTTGTACTAAGTCATAGAACAAAAAAGCAGTGCAGTTCAACTTCTGCCCTGCTATAAGAGCTGGTGGTAAGCCCCCAGGACGCGTACCGCGACGGCTGGTTCGAGGTGGCGCGTCCAGCAGTGGGACAGTATGATATCAGATGTAGGTAAGCTATCAAATATGTAACCATAAACAGGTGGGGACCTGGTGACCTGTATTACAGGTGTTACTCTACCACAGGCACCAGCGATCCACAACCAAAAAATCATCAACTAATCCACAACGAAAAAATCGTCAGCTAATCCACAACGAAAAAATCGTCAGCTAATCCACAACGAAAAAATCGTCAGCTAATCCACAACCAAAAAATCGTCAGCTAATCCACAACCAAAAAATCGTCAACTAATCCACAACGAAAAAATCGTCAGCTAATCCACAACGAAAAAATCGTCAGCTAATCCACAACCAAAAAATCGTCAGCTAATCCACAACCAAAAAATCGTCAGCTATTTCTTTTTTTGGCTTGTGGTGAGAAATAAACACTTTTTAGGGTTCCGTAGTCAACAAGGAACCCTTATAGTTTCGCCATGTCCGTCTGTCTGTCTGTTTGTCCGCGGTTTAGCTCAAAAACTATTGGTACAGAAAGTTGTAATTTGGCATCAGTATACACGTTAATGACGCCAAAAAGTGGGGATGATACCACATGTAAAGTGGGGATGATATTTTTTTTCTCGTCCTTCCCATAGTGTGGGATATCGTTGGATAGGTCTTTCAAAAATATTAGGGGTTTGGGTAGACCGTTTTTTGATTAAGTTAACCGTTCGTGACTTATCAAGCTTTAAAGTACTAATTTTCGTTAGAGTCAAGTGTCACAATTATTTTATTTATTATGTTTACAATTATTTATTTATACAACCAATGTTACACCACCAAATACAGCCATCCAAACTTCGCGCCGTACGGCCGTACAGATTAAAAATTCCCGCGCTCGCCGAGTGTTGTCGAGTCATCATATCGATTCTGATTCCTCAAATCGATTATTCCTATTGATATTCGGTTTATTTAATTAGTTATTTAAATGTTTTATTAATTTCTATTAAAAATCATAAACCTTACAATCGTCCGTCCTGACCTCGTGTATGTCCCCATATACGAAGTCACGGACCCGACAACACATACACACAATAACCTTATAATTAGTATAGGCAAAGCAAAAAAAAAAAAAAAGAAGTTGGTATTTTATGTGCTGCGTAAGTGCGAACATCATGCAGCAGGCGCTTACCAGTACAAGTGCATATATTGGGTCATATTATCTGCGTACCTCATCATAATCTGGTTAGCCTTTTCCCAACTAAGTTGGGGTCGGCTTCCAGTCTACCCGGACGCACCTGAATACCAGTATTTTAAATCGAGCGACTGCCTATCTGACCTCCACAACCCAGTTACCGGGTAGGTAATACGATACCCCTTGGTAAGACTGGTTGTCAGACTTTCGGGCTTCTGACGACCCGTAACGAGTGGCTGGCTGTCTGGCAGTCCTGCTGTGACAGACGAACGGGCAGACGGACACAAATGCCTAGTAATAGGGCTCCACTGCCTAAATAGGTTAAAAAAAAACAATTTTGAAAACTGGTCCAAAATTACTCACTCGTCGACTAATGTTACTCAATCAATTAACAACATAAATATGTACTTACGAATGTGTCATTATAAATGATTATTATAATAGTGTAAATATTTGTAAATGATTATATTAACGTTATTCCTTCGACAGTTGTGTCGAAAGTGTCAACGAACATGAAAGCAGGACAGAATAAAAAATAAGTCATTTGTATTCCATAAGGTAACAAAGGAGTTCGATAGTAATTTGAATCATTTTTCGACTTCAAAAAGACGAGGTTCTATGTTCGTCTGTGTATTTTTATGTAAATTTGAATCGCGACATATTCGCCAAAAAAGTAAGCAAATATGAGTTTATGGAACCTACACAATAAAGTTCAGTTTAAGCTACAACTTCAAAAAAATTTATAACTCTTTCAATAGTGCTATTCACTCTGAAATCAACATAATAACCATTACAATAAAGTTGTAATTGGTTTAACTTGAAATAACGTCAATTTGAAACAAATAAAATTTGAATATAGTTACGTCCATCGACATTTTCAGAGAAACTCGGACGGAAATTCATATGGGACCACTATATGAATGTTACTAGCTTCTACCCGACTTCGTCCGCGTGAAATTTCTTATACTTAGCCCCGACCCACCCCGTCGCATCGCATCGCCTTCCTGCGGTACTACTTCGTTTAGCGTTCTTTACTTTTTTGAAGAGAAAACTTCTTATGGGAGGGTAAACCGCTTAGTAACGTAACGCGTTACGGCGCCAGTCTGTCTGGCTTCCCTTTCTCTCACGCATACGGCAGCGTTAGGCAGGCTCTTCCTCTCTCACTCTAACCCACAGCGCTAGTCGTGTTTCGGACAGACGCTTCCCCCTCTCTACGCAGTGTTTAGTGTGCGATAGACATATACCATAGATTATTTTAAGTTATCACTTCTGTCGGGCGTCCCGAGACGCACACGTTTTTTTTTTCCTTTTGCTCGTCTCCAAAGAGTTGCAGCGTGATGTTTAATAGCCTATAACCGTCCTCAAGAGTTGGGTTTTCGCGGTTTCACCCGCATAAGTGTCGATCCCGTGGGAGTATCGGGATAAAAAGTATATTTTGTGTTATTCTGATGTATAAGCCATATTACTGTATAGTTTCATCAACATCTGCTCAGTAGGTTTTACGTGAAAGAGTAACAAACATCCATCCATCCTCACAAACTTTCGCGTTTATAGTCGGAAAACTAGGATTTTATATTTTTAGGTAGGTAAAACTTGCTTTTGCCCGCGTGCAGGTTGAAAATTATCTCATTACCGGGATAAAAAGTATCTCAGAATATTTTTATCTGCTGTGGGCCAAATTTCGTCAAATTCCGCTCAGCCGTTCGCATCTATACTCGCTTGTACGGTTTTCATACTTATAAAATGTTTTCATTTCATCATCTGCCTAGCCTTTTCCCAACAATTTTGGGGCTGCTCCCAGTCTAACCGGATGCAGCTGAATCAAAAGTCATTTATTCAAATAAGGCTGAGAATCAGCACTTTTCGAACGTCAAAATTACAAACATTACTTCACCACTTCCTATAGTGCCATCGCTGGGAAGAAGAAGTGGCGCAACAAACTCCCCAGCAGCACAGCTGTATATTCAGTTAGAAAATACTTGACAGTATACAATACTAGGTATGTAGTCATTAATTATTTGCCATATGTTAGCTAGCCACGCCAAAATACCAACAAATACAATAAAAACTACGTACTCAAGCTAAAAATAATTAATTAAAATAAAAATGTAAATAAAAACTTACTACCTAAATAAAAGCCTCCAGGCATAAAGGGCGTGACAGCTTACATATTTATGCATTGCTGGGTTCTGTTCACATAGCTGTCACTTGAAGTCACAAAAAATGATAAACTAGATGAATACCAGTATTTTACATTTTACGTGAAGCCATAAACTTTGAATCGGGCTGTACATACCTACGTAAGGCGCTGCCATTTAAAATTAATAAACAACTGCGACAACACGTGCAATTTTTTGCTTGGTCTGTCTGCTTCAACCGCTGTCAAGCGCGCCGGTAAGCGCTTATAAGTTTCCAGCTTTCTTTCTGTATACAGCCTTACAATGCCTTGCCACCACAGCTCCGCGCTGTCGGGTAAAATGTCACGGCTAACTACAAAAAGAAAGGTGTTGGATGATTAGTCAGTTTTATAACAATGATTTGGTTACCTCTACATTCCATAGCTGTAAGCTGTACGTGTTTTGAACTAGCCGAGCCCGAGACTGCCTACCTTGAAATGAAAACAGAGGGGCAGCACAATTCTATCGATCAGGTAAAGCTACGCTTGCCGCGGTAGGTTCGTGGATGGGTGACCATCCGTTACATAACGAGACCCCTCTGTGCCTCGGAAAGCACGTTTAGTCCTGACTGTCTAACGTAGATCTTTGAAAGTCGTTACGGGTAGTAAAAAGCCCAAAAGTCTGACTGGTGGTAAGACTGGGTTTACCAAGGGGCAACATGTCACCCAGTAACTGGGTTGTGGTGGTCAGATACGCAGTCGCTCCATGTAAAATACTCACTAACACTACACCAATACTCACTAACAAGTACCAATGGCTTTCATTTTGACAGTTCAACCACATTCATTGCGTTATTTACTTTGTTGAGCAGGCAAATTTTCCGAACATATGAAGCAATGGATAAGCAATATCCTTCAAAATTATTCAGATTGTGATTGATAGTGTGTTATGGAATCAGAGTGCTGGTTAGGTTAAGTTACTGGAAGCCGACCCTGCCTGACATAGTTGGGAAAGGCTAGACAGAGAGAAAAAACTGTTCATAATGTTGAGTACAATGACCCCTTCAGGTGACGTTGTATTGTCTCAACTCAAGCACGAGACTATAGTCAGGGTCTTCTTAAAACCTCTTATCTAAATCACGACACGGTTGGCGCAGTGGTTAAGCGGTTGACTGCTGCGCTGCGTGTCGCGGGTTCGATTCCCGCACGGAGCAAATATTTGTATGACCTACAATTAGTTGTTCCGGGTCTGGCTGTTTGTGTATGTGAGTTTATATGTCTGTAAACGCATCCACGACACAGGAGAAATTTCTAGTGTGGGGCAAAGTTAAAAAAAAAATGCAAGCTTAGATGTAACGTTAAGGCGCTGCCCAAACGCAGGACACCGTAAAACGCTCAGTTTTTTGTCGCGCAGTTTGTGTGCTTATACACGAGTGACATACGTCGACAGGTCGATGACAGAGGTAACTGCAAGCGCCGACGCGTGTCGGTGACAAACGAAGACGCGTCGGTGGCTGCCGCAGACAACGTGTCGCTTAGTGTATTTGAGTACGGTGCTCAAATACACAAGCGGCATAATTCCGATCCAGCCTGTCCCTTCAAAGAGATGTCAGCAGAGGAAGGGGCGCGATAGGGCCGAAGCCTGCCGGGGTAACGGGATCGTCCGAAAGGGTTACCGCTGCCCTGGAACAGAAAGGGCTAAGGAAGGAACACGGGTGGGTTTTAGCCAGTAAGAGTCTGACACTCCCTTCCGCTCCACCCAGAGCGGGAGGGGTCATTTGATGATTTCCCATCCACAAAAAAAAAAGCCTGTCCCTTTACTGCCCTCTCCCAGCGACGGACGCCCTAAGCCGAGATCCGTAACGCACAGGGCGGTTAGCGTGTTATAGGCGCTTAGTTTTTAAGTTTTTTGAGCCCTGGCTGGAGGCCTTAATTTATTGAGGCATCCACAGGCAGGTCCGGTTAAGCAGACGACCACCTCAGAGGTTGAACTGCGAGATGACATATCGAAAAAAAATAAACGAGCGGTATGTGGTCTACGATTGCAGTTGCCTCTGTCGTCGCCATATTGGTATTGGTACATATTATTATTAAAAGCCAGAATAAAAATTTGAGTGTGGTCAAATGTTCAAAGAAAAGACTTATTGGAAAATATTTCATAATAATAAAATAGTATCATGAATTCATGATAAAACAATAGTAAAACAGAGCTCAAAAAAAATTTTTTTCGTCACATAATTCGCAAAATTTGAACGTAAACTATCATATTTTATGTAATGATAATGAAGTGAATTCAATCAAATAAATAAATACCTAAAAAATATTCCACTGAGCCATGCATTTATTTTTTAATTTAATGAAAACTACAAAATCAATTTTTTTTTTGGTGGTCATTCGATTTAACTAACATCAAACGCATCGTTATTTTGAACCTTATTTGTTGGCGCGATGGGATATTGTTATATACCTAAAAGTGTGCTTCTCACCGCGCCTTAATGCCCGTTTTACCTAACACTGCGTTGGTCGATTTTCAACTTTCGGCGCACAGCCGAGGGTTGAACATCGAACAGGCGGACTGTTGGATTTCATTTAGGCATTCATTCAGGTAGTCGCTCTGTTAGTAAAACTTAAACGGCCATAAGCCTTTCTTATCTTATCTTACCTTGTACACTATTACATTACAGGGTGAACTACACTAAATCCTGTGTTAACAGTAAGTGCATTGACATTATTCTAAACGACATAATTTACTTATTTACTTTATTTATCTACTACAACGATTTTCGATTTTTTTCCTTTACTGGTGCTACATCCCAAATTTCATGATTCTAGGTCAACGGGAAGTACCCTATAGGTTTTGATTCCCTTGCGAGTGTCAAAACATGCGGCAAAAACGGAACATAAAAAGCCGTATCTTTTGATCGCGTCGACTTAGAAGTTTGATTTTTTCACTGCTGCAAGGGAGCACAGACCTGAGTATTTGATATTAATTTTAACTTGATACCTTCAAGCGTTCCTGAGAAAAACGGTCTTGACAGACGAACGGACGGACAGACAGATGGACAGCGAAGTGCTCCTATAATAAGGGTTCAGTTTTTGGTACGGAGTACGGAACCCTAAAAACAAACTTAAAACAGGTAGGTAATTAAAAAAAAAACAATAACCTAAATACTTAAAACAGGTAAAATCATGTTCAGATATAAACTTAGGTAGCAACACCGCACAATGGCTACATGTTACAAGGTAAACAAAGAAATAATTGAACAATAACACTGGACGCTGAATAAAATTCTTTCTCTTTAACATTATATTACTTTACTCTAAGACCCCTCCGTGCTCCGGAAAGCACGTTACGCTGTTGGTCCCAACTGTCATTAGTAGATCTTTGACAGTCGTTACGGGTCGTCAGAAGCCCGAAAGTGTCAGAAACAGTCTTACCAAGGGGTATCGTGTTACCCAGTTACTGGGTTGTGGAAGTCAGAGGGGGCAATTCTCGTAGTTTTAAGAACGTTCACTCACAGTCTGATCTAAGTCTCAATCTGTCAAAAATACCCTACATTTGTTTGTCGCTGAGATGAGACTGCCACAAAAATTTTGAACGTTTCAGATTACGATAATTTGCTTTCCGATAGGCAGTCGCTCCACATGAAATACTGGTATTCAGCTGCATTCGGTTAGACTTGAAGCTGACCCCAAAAATACTTGAGAACTGGCAGATGAGGGATTAAATGAATTTAACCCTTAAAAGATGTCCGTAAAGGGAATTAAAGAGTTTATCCTCTAAGCGTAAAAAACTCACACACTTTTTTTTAATTATTTACAACATGTGCATTCAATTTTACAACTAAATCCAATGAACATTGCAAGAGTCACTTTCTAACCCTTTAATGCGAAACGATTTAATAAAATTATTAAACAATAATAACGTTTTTGTATGACATGTAACGAACGGAAAACCGTTTTTATATAGGTACCTACTTATATTTTCAGGGATAAATAAAGGACATAGGCCATAAATGATCTTTAATTCAAAATGCTGTGCAAAACGATTCATTCTAAAATCATGTTTCAAATAACGAATACCTAGTAGGTACGTTCATATAATATGGAATATCGAGTACAACTCTTATAAAACGAATAATATTGTATTCTAAATTGTATGTGGTTTTAAATTCAAAATGAGGTTTAAATCGTCGTGTTTCGCATAGAGCGTATCCGTTACAAGTCTTTAGTATTTATGCAATGCAACTGGGAACGAAGCTACCTGCGGGTCAGCGTTTACCACCTGTTTTCGGTGTTGCCAAGCTATAATGTTCACTTGTTTTGTGGGTAATGTCGTAGAATTACTGAAGGTGGTAGCCTAGGTGGGTGTTTTTATGAAGTGATTTTGTTTGTGTTATGATGATTTTGTATTTTTGTGTCAGTAAAATGATTTTTGATGTTGGTACGTTGAATAAAATGGAGAATAGCATTCATTTAATTTTTTCTTTACCTTTTTAATGAGCACAGCTAAAGTGGTCATAAATGATTTTAACTTAAATTACCGCATGTAGCGTAAATAATGCATTAGTGCAGCGTCTCCGTGGTGTCTACGCAACGTCTAAGCGACGACCTGTATAGTTACTATACTCTTTGGCGACGACTAGACGGCTTCAATATCTTCCACTTTTAGTTTGAAAGTTGTGCGTCAGTGACAGCGATAAAGCTAGCTAGTAACTATTTATAGATCTCGGCCTTAGTGCGACGAGACTCTAAACTGCGGGGCAATTGGGTAACACATTATCATTTTGACATTTCAACAACATTCATTGCGTTATTTACGGTTTGAGCAGACAAATTTTTCAAACTCATGAAGCAATGGATTAGCAATATCCTTCGAATTGATTCAACTTGTGATTGATAGTGTGTTACGCAATTAAGGTGCAGGGTCAGGGCCGTTTTATGAAGTATTACCAATCTCATCATGATTCCAGTCCGAAAAGGGGATGGTGCTATCGGTCATGTATAGCTCTGTCTCTCTCTTGCACTGGAATCATGATGGAATTACGACACTATACGGCACCTGAATCTAAAAAAACATGTTTTCTCGGTCAGAAGTAGTCAGAACTGTGCAGATAACTAAGTCAATCGGCAAAGTTAATCAAAGAAGTTTCCTTATTACGTTTTTTTTTACCTCCAAAATGCTTTAGGACCAGCCGGCAGCCCGGCAACAACTTCCAAGTGATCAATTTGAAAAACAGACAAAAAATCAGGCAGGTGTCGGTGTATAACCAAGCATTGAAGAAATTCAAGACTGGTTATTTTATAGTTTAGTGCCTAGGTGGTGATTTGATTCGGGCAGTAATGAGTTATTGTATGTTATCAGATGCAAGCAAAAAATACCTAAGTTAATAGCTGATTAACTAGTTTAAAGCCCGCAGACTCAGAGGCAAAAACATGTTATTAAGGAATCAAGATTAGATAGCCGTTTTGCGTCTAAATCATAACAAAATGACCATTAAAACTCGCCTATGTACTAATTATCGAGAATAACTATCAGTTCTCTGTATTTACCCAACAAATAATGAATAATTAACTTATCAACACATTGAACCGGGCTAAACGTGTGAAATCTTCATTTTTTTTCTTCCTTTAATGTCATTCAATTATGTATTTTTTATTCGTTTTTAAAACGATAAAATACTGTTTGTACGCGTTCTATCACGATTATGATTAGAAACAAAGTTTTGTTTTCATGTAAAATGTCTAGATGCAGATGATATCAAACCTTATGTCTGTACGATAAGGAAGTAAGAGATTTTTCGATTTGGAAATCTAAGTTTGCATTTAAGCAAAACCTTCTTCGTGCACTGGTAACACTACTTGAGCTGGAAGTCAGTTGTGTGCGGGGGGTCGATGCGATCGCGCGTTGTGTACCTTTCTCCATTTTTATTTGAACACGCCAACAAAAATCTCATTGTAAAACAAATAAATAATGTTGACATACTAATTCTATAATTAAACAAACGTAACTGTGAGTTTCGCAAATCAGATTCTAATATCTAAACTCGTAAAAACCGGTTGGAAGTATAGGAAGTAACAGTTATATAAAAGTTAGTTTTCTTTTGCAAGTATACGGTATACGGCGAGTTTTTGTTTGTGATTTTTTATAAAAAAAGTTTTTTATTGTTGTTCTGAAAGTGTTTTGAGAAGTTTAGTCAGTGAAATCAACGACTTCTGATACAGGTGAGGTTTTATTTTATCTAGAGCAGTGTTTCGACCGCTTTCTCTTGATAGTTTGCAGGGTTGAATAATTATCTGTTACTTTTAACTACTCTGCAAACTATTTACTGTCGAAAGAAACTCCGTTCGTGTTTACGAAGTCCTGTGTATAAATATTGAGTAACAACTTGCGTAACGTACCGGTTTTTTAAATGTAATCAAATAATATTGTTTTCGCATAGAGATTGGCGTAATAAATTGTGTGTGGGCAATTATTTTTAGTAGGTATTACTTCCGGCTGAGAGGGGCCCACAGACAGCCGTAAAATAGCACAAAAACAAGACGAATGTTCTATCATGGCACAAAAAATAGCCAATGGAAATACATTGACTAATAATTACTCATTCGTAGGCAACGTTACATTGTTTTACTTAAAGAGAATGAAGACCTACTTACTTAGTAGGCAGGACAGAGGCATGAGATTTGCCAAAGTTTCTCCAATTTTAAAAAATAATGTAAAAAATATTATTGTCTATCGAAAAATGTTTTATATTAATCCGTTAAAATCGTAATAATCTTAAAATTTAATTGATAAACAACACTAAATTGTTAGTCAGAAACGGTATCTAGAAATCTTAACTGTACTATTAACAGTTCCTGTGTCAGTAAATTATTGATTTTATTCTTAACTACCAAAAGTTAGCTTAGTGAAAAGCCGTTGAAATCCCATTCAAAACAGAAAACAACTTTAAATAATATGTCGGTACTTACAAAGTTTTTTTTATATAACAAAGACTATTTTTGTAGGCACACCTTCCGATTTTCGACAAAAGTCCATTCCATTGTGATTCTGACTTCTAGGAAACTCGAATTAGCCACTTCTTTTTTCAAACTGCGCGCCATTCTAAAGTTTTTATTTTCGTCGCCGCCATTCTCTGAGTCATACTGTCATTTTGTGGTGAAAACTTAAATAGGCATTGCTGAGTAATGAGAGGTTGCTAACCCATCGGTTACTGGCTCCGCGGTTACTTTTCCCTGTAGATTTATGATTGACTTGGTATTATAAATAGCTTGAAACCTACCTACATTCTAGCCGTTGCGATTAAATGGCGTCTCTTTAGAAATTGAGAAACTTATTGGTGGCCAGTTGTCAACATCCTAGACTGCTTATAATTAGTTGTTTATGTTCCACTTTTAACTACATACCGTCACTATAAACCCCGAAGGTGAGGAGGTCAGTGGTGACGTGTTGAAATGTTAAGTCCCACGTAACAGGGGGTGACCCTATTGGCAAATGGGCGCAAAACCAGACTCCGGGCTGCTTCTGTGAAATTCCAGATGGAAAAGCCAGCAATAACACAGCCTGACCTAACAATGGAACCCAGGGCCTTATGCTCAGCAGTGGCGCTTATCATCTGCCTAGCCTTTTCCCAAGTATGGGGTCGGCTTCCAGTCTAAACGGATGCAGCTGAATATCAGTATTTTACATGGAACGACTGCCTACCTGACCTCCACAAGCCAGTTATTGGGTAAGACGATACCCTTTGGTAAGACTGGTTGTCAGACGTTCGGGCTATTGACGACCCGTAATGATGACTGCCAAAGATCCACGAATTACAGCCGGGCCCAACGGCTTAACGTGCTTTCCGAGACACGGAGGGGTCTTGGTATGTGAAGTTAATTTTAAAGAACTAATGAATTGGAAATTGGAATGGTAATGGAATATCCCACTGGCAACCAATATTTCTTTGTGCGGTAATCCTCATTGATAGGTAGCCGCCGTCTAAGGAAAACGAAGCGTTATGTCAGAGTCGTACAGACTAATGCGGTTTAAATGTTATAAACAAAAACGAGTCGTTATGCTTACCAATAGCATGTTCTATTGCCAAACGGGCATATCAAAAGATTCGTAAGCTAATTTTACCTGTGATTACTTCCGTATGGGAGGGTCTACTATGCAAAGGTATGAAGCTTTTGTTAAATTATTGGTAAATATACAAGAGTCTTACATTTTAACCAATAAAAACGGTCCGTAAATTATAGGAATCGGCCATAAAACGATTCCTCCTGCTACCATAAGTCGAAAGCCCGAGATACACCCGCATCTGTCTCATCATCATCATCAGCCTATAGCAGTCCACTGCTGGACATAAGCCTCTCCTATTGCACGCCATTCAACTCGATTTTCGGCAACTCTCGTCCAGCGGCTACCAGCCAGCCTGCGAAGATCGTCGCTCCCCCTAGCCTGAGGGCGTTCTACCTTACGTTTACCGATTCGCGGTCTCCACTCAAGAACACGTCTACCCCAACGGTCATCAGTTCTACGGCATCATCATCATCTGTCTAGGGTTTGCCATCTATTTTGGGGTTGACTTCCAATCTAACCGGATGCAGCTGAATACCAGTACTTACATGAAGCGACTGCTATCTTACCTTCGAAATCTTGTTACTGGGAATAATACAATACGAGATATAGGTACGCGACATATTCATCGCAAAACCGACTGTGTCGTAGTCACCGTCGTCGGTGGCATCGCACAGGTCATTTTGACTGCATGCTTTGGGATACAGAGGGCAGGATAGGAGATTCTTATGTTGTTTTCTGGTCTTTTAGAAACGGGCATCCCAATAGCGGACTGCGTAACACACTTTCTATCATGATCCGAAAGATTTTGAAGGAAATTCATAAACCATTGCTTGAAATGTTTGAAAAATTCCTCTGCTCGACAACCTAAACAACGCAATGAATTTGGTAAAATGGTCAAATGTCAGTGTATAACGAAATTACCCCTCTGGTGTCAAAGTCGTAGGCACGACAACGTTTTCAGTGAACCAAAATCTAGAAGACAAAAGACTTCAAACTCAAAGCATTTATTTCGATATACCAACGCATGCATTGCTTATGATGCTGTCCAACCAAGCACAAACCCATCATGTCCTCACACATCTGCATTTGATAGATGACTACCACACCGGGTAGATAGGATAACCGGTCGATTTTGAATTGCCAAGGGATTGTTCGAAGCTGCAAGCTGACTCACGTCACCCAATGCCTTACGTCTCAGTGCCCCAGAGGCTGAAGAGCCGAAACAGTTTTCTTGGGTGCGTGGATGCAGCTAGTCCAGGCAATAGTAACGCCTCCACAGCAAGATGTTATTTATGGCGGGAGTTGTAACTATGGCGCTGTGTGCCGAGATACAGGTTTGTCACCTAGTTCGGCTGCAGATGCTCCCATGGTGACTTACCCCTTGACATTTTTACTGAGCCATCTGAGAGTCTTGAATGTCGAGGCAATTCAGCTGCTAGACAACACGGACATAGTGCGTAGGCTAAAGAGAACTAAACCATTTGAGTTAGTGTTGTATTAAATAGTGAATGAATAATAGTGCGGTGCTAATGGTGCTATACATGTAACACATGAACAAAGTGTTTTATCAATAATCAGACCCTAAGAAAGTGCTACGAAACTTAGTTAAGTTGCTTATTAGTCCGTTAGGCTAGATTGTACTCCATTACCAAGAACTTTATCTGAGAGTCTTTCGCCTGGACATGCGTTACCGTGGCCGACTTGGAAATCTCTAATAGACTTCGAACCACAGACTTATATGTATTTCGAACCCAGTCGGCCGAGCAAAGACAATCTCCACAGATAGGGGTTCACGGACGGCTCTGTTTTCAAGTGCGTATGTGCGGCACCTCCCCACAGACAATGACCCACCTCCCAATCTGCGCCGCATGCCCTGTCACTATGCACTTTATGATCTCGTGACTGCATCAGTGAGCGGAGTTCGCGCAGCTGAATTTTGAGTCAAAAATGATACGCCAAGAAGAAGGGGTCGGTCGGTCAGAAAGATGAAGCTTGCCCATTCCAAAGCATAGTAGGTTCCTATAGAGAAGAACGGGCAAGAAACTCCACGGACACTCTTAGTTATCACGTACCTAATAAAATCGAAACCAGAAGAACTTACACTAGGAATAATTGAATACATCATAAAGCTAATGCATGTGTTTGCATCTCATTAATTCAATTAATTACTGCTGTAATCGTTTCCTTGTTTCTTTCTGTGTTTTGTGGCTCCTTATTATAGGTAACTTCCTTTTCTTAAACAGGTTTCAACTTAAGCCTGATCTGCGTATCGATATCTACGCTACTAATAAAAAACCGGCCAAGTGCGAGTCGGACTCGCGCACCAAGGGTTCCGTACAATTACAATTTACGATTTATGACGTATTAAAAAAAACTACCTACTAGATCTCGTTCAAACCAATTTTCGGTAGAAGTTTACATGGTAATGTACATCATATATTTTTTTTAGTTTTATCATTCCCTTATTTTAGAAGTTACAGGGGGTTACACATTTTACCACTTTGGAAGTGTCTCTCGCGCAAAGTATTCACTTTAGAAAAAAATTATATTAGAAACCTCAATATCTTTTTTGAAGACCTATCCATAGATAGGTACCCCACACGTATGGGTTTGATGAAAAAAAAAATGTTGAGTTTCAGTTCTAAGTATGGGGAACCTCCAAAATGTATTGTTTTTTTTTCTATTTTTGTGTGAAAATCTTAATGCGGTTCACAGAATACATCTACTTACCAAGTTTCAACAGTATAGTTCTTACAGTTTCGGAAAAAAGTAGCTGTGACATACGGACGGACAGACATGACGAATCCATAAGGGTTCCGTTTTTGCCATTTGGCTACGGAACCCTAAAAAGCTGAACAGTTTGTTTGAACGCGCTAATCTCAGGAACTACCAGTCGGATTTGAAAAATGTTTTTTGCATTTGATAGCCTAATTCTTGAGGAAGGCTATAGGCTATTTAACATCACGCTATGACCCTTAAGAGCCGAGCAAAAATATAAAAAAGTCGGAAAGAATGTTTAGCGAAAACGATGTGATAGTGCGGGCTGCGCCATGCGACGGGGTGGGTCGAGGGAACAAGAAATTTCAAATTTTCAATCAATCAATGATTGATTGAAGGTCTATCTGTATGCATAATCAGCCTATAATGTCGGGACTGCTGGGACAGAGGCCTCCTCTCTGTGAGAGGGAGTGGGTCATCCGCCCGCGGACCCAGTGCGGGTTATGTGCTACACAGATTAAGGACATCTCGATGTTTGTCAAGTCGTAAAAAACTTGCGGGGCCGGGTGGCTAACTTTAACTTTTTATTTTTAAACAAGATTATATTTGCATAATTTAAGAGATATCAGACTTAAATATGTACATGTTTATAAAACTAAACAAGTGTAAATAATCATAGGGCATCGAAAAATTCGCGCACCGAGGGTTCCGTACAAAGTAGATATGTAACTAAAAATTTACGGTTTTCGCAGTTTTTCCTTTATCTGTGCTATAAGACGTTGCTTCGTACCAAATTTCAAGATCCTGAGTTCACGGGAAGTACCCTGTAGGATTGAATTCCCTTGTGAGTGTCGAAAATTTGCGGCATAAGCGGCTGTATCTTTTGATTGCGTTGACTTAGAAGTTTGATTTTTTCACAGCCCCAAGGGTCAGTAGACCTGAGTATTTGATATAAATTCCAGCTTGATACCTCCTTGCTTTCCTGAGAAAAAGGGTCTTGACAGACGGACGGACGGACAACAAAGTGATCCTATAAGGGATCCGTTTTTTTCCTTTCGAGGTACGAACCCTTAGAAAAAGGTTCAGCAAAGTGTTATTGGGTTTCCGTCAGCGATTTCTCAGTAGCAGCCCGGAGTCCGGATTTGAGCCCGGTTTTGACAATAGTCTCGCCCCCTGTTACGTGGGACTTAAACATTACTGGCGAAATGTGGGCGTACTATATGTACACCCCTGGGGGTCTACTCCGAAGTAGTATCGGCCGAATGTTCGGCCGTTTCCTGCTAGTTACTATTTGGTTCGGTCGGTCCCGATCCTACACTCCTACACTCTTTCGAATATTGACTATGTTCCCGACCCAACTGAGCCGATCCGGACTTTTTTCGCATTTTTCAATAATATTATGACGACACGGTTGGCGCAGTGGTTAAGCGATTGACTGCTGCGCTGCGTGTCGCGGGTTCGATTCCCGCACGGAACAAATATTTGTATGACCTACATGTATTTGTTCCGAGTCTGGGTGTTTTTCTATCTATAATATGTATGTATTTACAAAAAAAAAATTGTATATAAGTAGTTTATCAGCCATCTTGTTACCATAACACAAGCATTAGGTTGCTTAGCTTGGGATTGGGACAAATGGTGCTGTGTGAAATGTCAGGGATATTATTATTATTATTATTCGGTTCGGCCATGTGTCGGTCCGATCCGAACATTCGCACTTTGCACTTCGGAGTAGACCCCCAGCTTACCCTTCAGGCATTACAGGCCTGATGTTATGTTATGTTTTTTCTAAGATTTTCTTTACTTCTTTATCATTGCATAAGAAATAATATTTATCCTTGTTTTTTTTCTTTGAACAACGTCTTTTTCTATAGTTTTGTTTGTATTGTTAGGGAAATATCAATGGTCTATGAAAGGGATGTTTTTTAACACGATTTAAAAATATACCTTAAGAGATGGTCAACAGTTGCTACCTTATTGATGAACAGTAATAATAACAGTCGCACGGTTTGATTTTCAAGGAGGTCTGTCCGTGGATGCGTGGCTCGGAAAGCACGTTACAAATGTTGTCCCAGGCTGTCAATCGTAGATCGTTGGGAGTCTTTTTTTTGCGGATGGGAAATCATCAAATGACCCCTCCCGCTCTGGGTGGAGCGGAAGGGAGTGTCAGACTCTTACTGACTAAAACCCACCCGTGTTCCTTCCTTAGCTCTTTCTGTTCCAGGGCAGCGGTAACCCTTTCGGACGATCCCGCTACCCTGGTCCTTTGGGCTTATGTTAGCTTGCCATAAGAGGCCACAAATTTTAATTTGTAATAGTGGCAGTGGATTACGGCCCATTCCCTTTCTCTCTCTGGCCTGGGTCCCAGCAGTGGGAGTATTATTGGCTGATTATACACATAAATTCCGCTAGTAAACGCGGTTTGCTATTGCTCGCTTACTTTGGGAGTCTTACCAAGGGATATCATGTTACAAAAAAAACTGCGGGGTAATTGCGTAACTCAATAAAGCAATGACTTCCGTTCTGACAGTTCAGCAACATTCATTGCGTTTTTTACGTTGTTGAGCAGACAAATTTTTCGAACATATGAAACAATGGATTAGCAATATCCTTCGTAATTATTCAGATTATGATTGTTAGGGTGCTGGGTTCAGGACAGATGACAGTCGCTCCATGTAAAATATTGGTATTTGCGCCGATTCCCTTGTTCACAAACTAAACTAAATTTAAGTTCAGTGCGTCTTTTTCTTTCTATTTCATTAGGAAAAGGACAGAAGATAAATATTAGTTTAGAGCTGTCAAATTAGTCAGCGCCTGACGTAAATTGACGTAGGTATTTTTAGTAGCCAAGTTTTTTAATCACGTCTAAACTTGTCTATGGAGTATCTTAATTTGACAGGAGTAAACTAATATTTATCTTCTGTCGTTTTCTTAATGATATATAGAAAGAAAAAGATGCACTGAACTTAAATTTAGTTTAGTTTGCGAACAAGGGAATCGGCGCCATTCTAGACCTAAAATTAATCATTATCATCATTATAGAATTAAGTGGAAAGTTTACTTATACCTGTTAATTAAGAGAAATGTCGTAATTAAGTATTTCCGTAGCTCGAAACCTGCTGATCAAAATTAAAAAAAGCGGTGTCCAATATAACTTGGATGTAAAACTGGTTTTCTAAACAAATCTGGTTTTAATTTTTGCAGAACAAAATTATTTTTCTAGAATTAAAAAATCCCTTGAAGTAGAACTTTTTTCCAACTATGATGGGGTCGGCTTTCAGTCTAACCGGATTTAACAGAATACCAGTATTTTCAATGTGATGAAAATCACATTGCCTAAGATTTATTGGCAGATTTAGTACTGATGAGGGGCTAGAAAAAAAAACCTTTAGAAATCTCTGATATTGTTCTTTCCTTTTTTTTCTGTCGCTCTGTCTCGCATAAGGTCACAGCATTATACTGAGCGTTGGCCGTTTTGCGTGGAAGCGAAGTGAAGTGTGCATATACTCCATTTTGTTGTTTGAGATTTTTTTATTTTTTTTTATTAATCTCACGGGAATTTTACATTGTAGAAAAATGAAGGTCAACCATTCATAACTACTTATTCCTGTTTACCCCACTAACATACCGCCGTGATGAATGGAATCAGCTGGTACCACAACAACAAAATAGCTAGAATTCAGTTAACGGTAAACGCAGTTTACTGCGAACGTGTGAGCGGGATAGCCTGTCAATTTTACCAAGAGTGAAAGAGAAGGTATGACGGTTGCCGGCGCTCAGAATGAACTTAAAATTGTCGTCTCCGGTTGTTCTGCTGATGTCATTATCTTGACTATTTAGATTAGGACAAAACGGTGTGGACCACTTTGGTTCGAAGCTGGGGTCTACTCCGAAGTGCAAAGTGCGAATGTTCGGATCGGACCGACACATGGCCGAACCGAATATTATTGAAAAAGTTCGGATCGGCTTAGTTGGGTCGGGACCATAGTCAATATTCGAAAGAGTGTAGGAGTGTAGGATCGGGACCGACCGAACCAAATAGTAACTTCGTAGCAGGAAACGGCCGAACATTCGGCCGAAACTACTTCGGAGTAGATATCCCCTGGTTTCATAGAATTTCGACGAAAAAGACTCGCGTACCTATAGTTGGCCTGAAGACTTAAACTTACAGCTGCAGATCCCCTCTTTAAGGTTTTACTAGGCGAAGTTGGTCAAATTGTTGACTTTCCAGGCGACACCCGAAGATTTACTAAAACACTAGCAGCGCCCCGCGGTTTCCCCCGCATAAGTGTCAATCCCGTGAGAATATCGGGATAAAAAGTATCTCCTGGTTAAAAAAAAAAAAAAAAAAAATACAGTGATATCCATGATATAAATACTAGGAACAAACACAAATTTGTTGTACCTATAACAAGGCTCAAGAAAATAGGTGGCTCGTTCAGATGCCAATGTATACGCTTTTACAATAAAGTTCCAAGCCCCGTTCAAGATCTAAGCCTTAATAAATTCAAATCATTCATTAAACGTAAGTTGTGCCAGAAAGCCTTTTATACCGTTAAGGATTATATCGAGGACAAAAAGGCTTGGGATTGAGATGCTTCCAATTTTTTACCTATGTAGTGTTCTTATTTTTCTGTTTTGTTGTTGTTTTTCTTTTTTATATACACTTTGACATCAATGAATTCTATATATAAGTACTGTGACATTTGCTTACTTTGTAAAGTATTCTATTATTTTAATTATTGTGAATGTGAAGACTATGTGGGTCACTTTATTTTTATTATATTTTATTTTTCTCTCTGTTCTCTTAGTTTTGTCATGGTCTGGCAGTTTGAGTAATTAATGCGGCCTACCCAAATGTCCTTTCTTTGGTATTGTTCGTCGAATCGTCGAGCTCCTTAAGTTTTGAGTTGAGCTGCACTGATTTCTGACAAATGCGTGCACTGACTGGACAGGTCCTCTCAATCTGTGTGGTTCTTTCCTCAAAAGACCATCTCAGACATCGACCTGCATGGTCTTCATATGATCTGACCAAGATTATGTCTGGACTTTAAAAGAGACTGTGACCTCTGAGTTTGTTTCGGCCTTTCTTCTCAGAGTAGTCAGATAGGAAACGCCGACCTCATCTAGTTTTAAAATATGATTGACGTGTAAAAGTGTTTGTACAAACCTACTTACAAAATAAAATCATTTATCATTTATCATTTATAAATTATTAGTGTCCCTTTCATCCAAATCCGTTCAGTAGTTTTTGCATGCAAGAGTAACAAACATGCATCCATGGCAGCAGGGTGCTTCAACGCAAACTATGCTCCACCTCGTTTCCTGCCCTCTGTGTTCCAAAACTGGCAGTCAAAGTGACCTCTCCGCTGCAACAGACGACGCTGTGGAAGCGGCGAAGTTTTGGGCCAACAAGACCGGAGAAAACTTTACCCTATCTTTGGTGGTCCCATTTTTAACTTATCGCTCATATATCTTAAAAAATTATGGTTTCATAGCTTCATAAACTTTGCTACCATTATAAAACGTCATTTTATGTTTATGATACTCTTGTAGGTAGTCGAATAGCAAGCAATAACAATACGTATTTTACGAGCTGTTTTGACCCGTTCGACCTTACCTACAACAGCTTGGCTATGTGCTAAGAACAGCTGTGCTCACACCTCTATACTGTATCAACACACTGGGGTTGTATCTGCATATCATCACGACTGTGAGACTAAGTGAGGTAGACAGGTGCATAGGTAAGTACACCTAACATTTCGCCAGTTATGTTAGGTGCCTCGTTGATCTAGTGGTCGGTTCTTTCTGGGTTTGATTTCCAGGTTGGGTAAAAAGTTATTGGGTTCCATCCATTCCATCAGTGATTTCTCAGTAGCAGGTCGAAATCTGAATTTGTGCCCGGTGAGAGGCTCGTAGCTAAGTAAAAACAGCCGCACGGGTTGATCGATCAGGTTAAGCTACGCTTGCCGCGGTTGGTCCGTGGATGGGTGACCATCTTCCCATACCAAGACCGGTCCCGTCCCGGCTGTTATCCGTGGATCTGATACATTACCAGTCGACAGCGATGCGGAGGAATATTTCGACGCAATATTTTAGTTTTTTAATCGTTTTAGTCGAGTGTAGGATATTATATTTTTATTTTAATAATTTGTAGTGTACAATAGGTGCCATAACTAATCCATTGCTTTATGGGTTCGGAAAATATCTTTTCTTTCTTTCTTTCTTTAACCAAAGCAATGAATGTTGTTGAACTGTCAAAATGACACTCATTACTACTGATAGTGTTACGCATGTACCCCGCCGTAATCATTCAACTTCTAAATTCCATTCATGATCTTTTCATTGGCCTCTTTCTTCACCACCGTTCCACATCATTACACTCTCTTGGTCATAATCGGAATCAAAAGTCATCTATTCTAACTAGGCTGAGAATCAGCACTTTTCGAACGTCAAAATTACAAAAGACAGTCTCCCAAAACGCCCACCCTTCACCACTTCCTAGTGCTTTCGCTGGGAAGAAGTGGCGCAACAAACTCCCCAGCAGCACTGCAGCTGTCTGTTCAGTTAGAAAATAATTGATTGTATACCTACAATAATACTACAAGACGCAAATTAATTAATATTACAAGACACTAATAAATTTAATTATTTGCCATATCTCATCTAGCCATGCCAATATACCAACGAATACAATAAAAATTAAATTTGAATCGCGACATATTCGGCAAAATTGTAAACAAATATGAGTTTATGGAAAAATAACTTTGAATTCCAACACAATAAAGTTTAGTTTACGCTACAATTTCAAAAAAAAATATAACTTTTTCAATAGTGCTAGTCACTCTGAAATCAACTTAATTCCAATTTGTATAAAGTTGATATTTGTTTAACTTGAAATAACGTCAATTTTAAACTTAATAAAATTTTAATATAATTATGTAGATACATATTCAAGCAGAAGAAAAAAATAAATAAACAAAACTTACTAAGTACCTAAATAAAAGCCTCCGGGGTATCAAAGGCGTGATAGCTTACATATGCATGTCATCCCCTCCTCGTCGCATGCTCATAACAAGACAAACGATTAACTTTCTATAACATTAATATAATCACAATTCAGCAGAGTAGTGGTGACTCAGTGGCAACGGTCGCGATTTACGAGTTAGGTCGTAGGTTCGAACCCAGACAGGCGCTTTACTTTGTGTAAATTATTTCATCACCACTGCTCTCAAAACGGTGAAGGAAAACATCGTAGGAAACCGGCTGTCTTAAAACAAAAAAAAAATTTCGAAGATATGTGCCATCTACCAACCCGCACTGGGCCCGCGTGGTGGATTAAGGCCCACTCCCTCTCACAGAGAGGAGGTCTGTGTCCCAGCAGTGGGAACATTATAAGCTGATTATGTAATCACAATCGGACTATACGGATCGCAATTTAAATGCACTTTTACTTCTGAACTCGGACGTAATAGGCGTACCTTCATTACGTCCAAAGAGCAACGTACGTTCCAAGAGGTCGAAGGTTAAATTCCATCTCTCATTTTAGCTTAACTCACTAAGGGCCCATTTTTTTCCGTAGTTAAACTCAACCAATGAACCAATTGTTAAAAATAGTAACTAATGGTTTTTTACACGACTGCCCAAAAAGGAGTGTAATGTATTCAGGGTTGACGTATGTTTGTATGTGAGTTTCTTTATTCCACCATAACTTTTAAATGCCTGAACAGATTTGGGTGTATGCGGTATCGTTAGAATCCTTATATCATCCCGAGTGACACCGGCTATATATTTTTTTGAAAAAAATCAATACGGCGGCAGTATGGCTCCACCATTTTGAAAAAGTGAAAAAAAAATTTTTTGTTCAATTATTACAATATGGGTATCAAATTGAAGGCCTCGATGAGCACATTCCAAATATATGGGCACCAGTTTTACTTAGGCACAGTGTACGTGCAAAACAAACATTTCATCTTCCGTCCTTGTCCTCGTCCATCCTATCTATGCCTCGCCTCGCCGTGAGACTAAACCCACCTTTAGTGCTTAAATTAAAGCCACCTAGCATGAATAAACCTTGGCACTAAAATGTATAAAATAAAAATAAATAATTAAAAAAAATTAAAAACACGACTGCCCTGTCAATGCAGTCGGGGGACCATTCTGTGGAAAACTAATTTTTAATCTAAGAGTCCCCCGACTGCAATGACAATTTTATTTATCTGTTTAGTCAGGGAATACACCTTGTTTTTTATTTACTTTTTAGTTCGTTTTTTGGCAGGGCAGTCGTGTTTTTAATTTTTTTTTAATTATTTTTTGCAAAATGTGTGATCAAGTCTGGTTGTCCGACTTTCGGGCTTCTGACTACCCGTAACAACTGTCAAACGTCCACGAAACCAGCGGCTTAACGAGCTTTCCGAAGCACGGAGGGGTCTTGGTATTTAAAGATCACACATCCACTGACCAACCGCGGCGAGCGTAGCTTAACCTGATCGACCGACCTGTGCGGCAGTTATTATTTAGCCACAAGCCCTTCACATCACTCTGCAAATGATTAAGGCCCCCTGATCTACAACAAAACTCAAGCTTTTAAGTCAACAAACAATAAGATTGTCGTCTAAAGCCGTCCAGAGATTCTGACGTCATCCCCGACCTGAGACCTACACTGCACTTACATACTTTAGCTATGACTCACGAAGCAGCCTTTGTACTAAGCACAAAGGTATTAAATTGTAGACCGTGTTCACGTTTTAAGATGTAAAAGCGCTTCGGTATGATATTCCGTAAGAAGCTCGTAGAGTCATTCCAGCGCTGATTTGCTGGATTTATTTTCTGATCTACCTAATTCCTGTATAAAAAAATTCTGGAATGTGACTGAACACTGACCCCCAAAATAGAGGCCTCGGCCTAGTTTGGTAGTTAGGACCAATTCTTTGTAATATATTCTTAATGTAAGATTGTGAGTGTCATATTAATAATAATAATAATATCCCTGGACATTTCACACAGCACCATTTGTCCCAAGCTAAGCAACCTAATGCTTGTGTTATGGTAACAAGATAGCTGATAAACTACTTATATACATTTTTTTTTTTTAAATACATACATATTATAGATAGAAAAACACCCAGACTCGGAATAAATACATGTAGGTCATACAAATATTTGTTCCGTGCGGGAATCGAACCCGCGACACGCAGCGCAGCAGTCAATCGCTTAACCACTGCGCCAACCGTGCCGTCATATTATTAATGTATTTATTCTAGTGACAAATAAACGTTTTTATTTCTCCTGAGATAGTTTATTTTGTTTTTATGTATGTATTAGTATTTATTCTTTTTCGAGTTATTAATCCCTTAAATCGTACCTGCCATGTTTTGTGTCTGAATCACCCTAAGGTTGATTGGTAGGAAATGCCGTCCGCCTTTGTACAGTATTTTATAAATAAATAATCTGTGCACATTATAACCCCTAGATATTGGGCCTGTTTCAGAGCATCATCAACTTCTACGTTGCCTTTTCCAAATCTGTCTATGTAATATCCCTGGACATTTCACACAGCACCATTTGTCCCAAGCTAAGCAACCTAATGCTTGTGTTATGGTAACAAGATGGCTGATAAACTACTTATATATGTTCCGTGCGGGAATCGAACCCGCGACACGCAGCGCAGTCCTATGTGACCTCCACAACCCAGTTACTGACCCCCTTAAAGACTAAAAAAAACCGGCCAAGTGCGAGTCGGACTCGCGCACCGAGGCCAAGGGTTCCGTACAAATTTGTAGGTACATATGTAACAACAAATTTACGGTTTTCGCCATTTTTCTTTATCTGTGCTATAAGACGTTGCTTCGTACCAAATTTCAAGATCATGAGTTCACGGGAAGTACCCTGTAGGTTTTGATTCCCTTGCGAGTGTCGGAAATTTGCGGCATAAACGGCTGTATCTTTTGATTACGTTGGCTTAGAAGTTTGATTTTTTCACAGCTCCAAGGATCAGTAGACCTGAGTAATTGATATAAATTCCAGCTTGATACCTCCACGCGTTCCTAAGAAAAAGGGTCTTGATAGACAGACAGACGGACGGACAACAAAGTGATCCTATAAGGGTTCCGTTTTTTTCCTTTCGAGGGACGGAACCCTAAAAATTCTAAATTGATAGCAACAAACAAAAATGGCTTCTCTACTCATAACTGTAACAACAGAACGAAAATTATATCATGCCATGGTACAAATATTAGTCATTCAGGTGATAGAAAGGTTGACTGCTACTAGGAGGAGCAGTGGTGGTCCAGTGGCCTGGTCATGGGTTCGAACCCGGGCATGCGCGTTACTTTGTACAAATAATTTCATCACCAGTAAAGGGAAACGTCGTGAGGAAACCGGCATGTCCTAGAACTAAAAAAATATAGAGGTAGGAGGAACAGGGTCTAAAGTTCACTCATACTCTATAGAAAAGTGAGGATGAGAACGGGTGTTGTGTCTGGCGGGCAAGTGCCCAACGACTGTTGTCGGGAAGTTTGTATGTATGCTAATTGCGCGGTAAACTCTGCTTGCGAGATGCAGGATTTGCGTGACGTCAGTATGACGCGTTGTTCGCATGTGGCGTTGTAGATACCGCTACAAATTCGAAGACATGTGACATCTACCAACCCGCACTGGGCCCGCGTGGTCGATTCCAGCCCATTCCCTCCCAGAGACAGAAGGCCTATGTCCCAGCAGTGGGAATATTATAGGCTGATTGGGTTCGAACCCACGACCACCACCACAACCACCGCATCACTCGTTTAGGCTGCGCTCACTTTGGATGCGAATTATATCGTACGTAAATGTATGAACACTGTTCGTACGAATTGAGTGCGCACACTGAATACGTTTTTCTCCGTCAAATAGACAGAGTACCGGTGTTAGCGCATACGAACGCACGAACGTGTAATAAAATCCCAACAAGTTCGGATTGATTTCGGACGTCGGACTTGCACGTACGTATACGTACGACTAACTCGCGCGCAGTGTGAGCGCTTTCATAGTACTCAGAAGGTCGGGAATGTTCGTGCGTGTTCGTACGTTTCTGCACGAATGGAATTCGTACGAAAACGTATCCAAAGTGAGCACGGCCTTAGTCAAATGCAAATAGCAAGACTTTATGATATTATCTTCTACAAAAATTGCGTTGATTGATAGATAAAATCACCAATATACAGTTCGATGACGTTATTGTTGATAATTATAATGATTATAATGCGCGCACGCAATTCAGCAACGTATTCAGAGTTTTGACCCTCTTTAATTATAAGCACTTACTTCTTAGGCAAGGTCTCGATGACCTAGATAATGTTATGATGAGCAGGCAATGGCAGGCATTGACCTGAGGCTGTTATTGTGTTGTACCTTTATTACTTGACTTGACTAGTAAATTATTTATATGCTTTGACTAGCCGTGTCCGCGGATACGCCTTTGAATTTTTACATGTTCTACAAGTTTATTAAGCAAATATATAGTCTAATCTATCTTAGGCAGGTTTTGGGAAAGTATATGTAAGTTATATGTAGATGCAATATCTTCATTATTTAAAAAAATACACTTCATGTGACAGAGGGCTGGGTCGTTCTTTGGCCAAAGAATTAGCATTGCCATTCAACGTGGCAATGCTTCCAGTCTTCTGGGCTCGTTTCCGGAATCCAGATGACAGCGATGCGAACGAGTACTTCGACGCCTAAGTGTCCTTTGTTTTTATTTGTATAGTAAGTTAGTTAGCCATTTAATTTAGTAAGTATCTAGTGTGAAAAAAAGTTTATTCTAAATATTTATCTATTGGGAGGACCAAAGAAACGATGGATGGACTGTGTGATAGATGATGTGGCTAGAAAGGGGCGACTGCTGAGATGATGACTAATAGAAAAGTATGGATGAAGAAGCTGCTGCTGCGACCCTAAATCGATTGGGATAATGGCATGTAATATCTTTATATCATCATCATTCATTCATTACTTTCCATATTTCATTTTTGAAGTGAAAACTTCTTTAGCGGCGTTGTGCACTTTTGTTGTGATGGGTAAAAGGTTTAACTAGCGTGAGGACACGTGACCTGATCGAAAATTCGTAAGACGGAGGGAGGGTAGACCGCATTCCAAAATATCAAAAATGCACAACGTTAATATTCAAGTTTTCACTTCTGCCGGCACTCCTGGAGTGCAGCCCGTTTTTTTTTTCTTTCTTTTCTTTATCATTCAGCCGTAAGAAGTTACTGGTGGATATAGGCCTCCCGCAAGCATCGCCACATCGACCTGTGCATGCATCAAAATGGTGCACCTTCACCAGATCGTCGGTCCCACACCCACGCTTTACCTTCTGATACGCGGTCGTTACTCCAGCTAATCGGTCGTTTTATAAATAACATCGGTGTCCAATTGTCCAACAAAAGTAGGTTGCGTTGGTGGTATGGACAGCTACCAATCAAACTCAAAGCATTTATTTCAATTAAACTAATTACTTTAATTGAAATAAATGACTGACTGACCGACAGTTCAAAAGTTCCTACTTTTGACTTGGCGACAGTCAGAAAGTTGAAGCTAGTTGCCAAAGCGTAGTATTAGGTTCCTATGACTCAGAAAGGGGAAGAACCTCCTGGTGGTCAGCAGCAAGTCTCCTTGCTGACTGCTGAGTGATATCTCATGCCGTAGTGCAAATACTATCCGTATTTGCACTACGGCATGAGATATCACTATACAGGTTGGCAGGGACATCGACGCGCAAACTGTAACCATGGATTCAGCACATGAAAAAAAAAATACATACATACGTTTTGACCACGTAGGTATTGCACTTTTCTATGAAACAGAAGATTTTTTTTTAATAACCGACGAAAAATTTCGACGCTATGGGGTCTAAACTTATGTGCTGAATTCATGGTTACAGTTTGCGCGTCGATGTCCCTGCCACCCTGTATACCAGGTGCCTACACGAGACGTTCTCCGCTCCAATATTCCTTGTTCTGTACAAGGAATATTGGAGCGGAGAAGGTAAAATATTAAACGTATGATTTGAAGACGAACCTTTGATTCAAAATCTATGTATTGAAATGTCATGCAGATGATTTGGAATGCAATTCACGACCCACTCGACACAACATTTAATGTTAGCACACTATTTATAAGATAATGCATATTGCTTAGCGGTCTTATGTCACGACTCTTCAACGTAATATCACGCTTGTACTCCTTGAGGCGGGAGGCAGAAGTGTGGGTACCCATAGATATATAAGATTTTTTTTTTTTATATTTCTATGGTATATTTTTTTAGTTCATGTAAAAGGGGACGAGCGTAATGGCATATTTTTTTTACATCCCACTGCTGGGTAAACGCCCCCCCCCCCCCAATCCTTCCAGGAACTCTTTCCTGCGTCACCTCGAACCAGCCCTGGTACACGTCCAGCTCTTTTTGGGTCTGGCACCCATTGTGACGAGACTTTTTCCCAGCGGTCATCGTGCATGCGGCTGATGTGACCCGCCCAATCCCATTGCCATCTGCAGTACACAAATTCAGGCTCCAGGCTGCTTCTGAGAAAATCTTTATTGAAATACTGGGTGGCGCAAAAGTACTGGCACTAAAGAAAATACTTTTTTTTTTTTATATGACATTTTCTGTCATTCTGTTGTTGAAAATTGTGTAGTGAACAAATGTAAAATACACTGAAAATAAACATGGACCGTTTTACTCCCCAAGAACGTGGAATAATTGTGTCAATGTTCTTACGGAATAATTCATCAGTGATAAGAACACAACGTGAATTTCGTCGACGATTTCCCCACCGTCCGGCACCGATTGGTCGCACAATTCGACGCTTTGCCACACGCCTTGAAGCAACTGGCTCAACATTGGATAGACCTAAGTCTGGGAGACCAAGAACAGGCCGTTCAGCTGAAAATATCGATGCTGTGCGCGAAGATGTGGAAGAGTGTCCAGAAACATCAACGAGGCGACGTGCCACGCAATTGGGCATTTCCAGACGGACCCTGCAGCGTATTTTGGTGAAAGACTTAAAGATGTTCCCGTATAAAACTCAAATGACTCATCAGCTGCTGCCTGCTGACCACCGAGCTCGTCTAGATTACTGCCAGCGCGTCATAAACCTCAACCTTGAAGAGGATGATTTTCCTTCAAAATTGGTTATGAGTGACGAAGCGCATTTCCATCTCTCAGGGCATGTCAATAAGCAGAATACTCGGTTCTGGGGCACTGATAATCCGCGCATTATTCAAGAAACACCTCTACACCCACTAAAAGTTACTGTATGGTGTGGCATCTGTGTTGACAGAGTGATCGGACCCTATTTTTTCGAAGACGCTGGAGGCAATGCGATTACTGTCACTGGAGAACGCTACAGAACCATGTTACGTGAGTTTTTGATACCCAGTTTGGACGAATTGGGGCTGGAGCACATCTGGTTTCAACAAGACGGCGCTACGGCACACACAGCGCGCGACACTATGGACTTAGTGAGGGACGCTTTTCCAGGCCGAGTTATCTCTCGTTTTGGCGATTTGCCTTGGCCTGCAAGATCACCCGATCTGACCAGTCCAGACTTCTTTCTTTGGGGTTTTTTGAAATCTCGGGTGTATGTGAACAAGCCACAGACTCGCAGCTCTAAAAGAAAACATTCGTCAAGAAATAACGAACATATCGCAGGAAGTGTTACGGCAAGTTATGCAAAATGTCATAAATAGGGCTCAAATGTGTATCAACTCTGGAGGTCACCATTTAAAAGACATCATCTTTAAATCCCAATGGTACGAAATTTAATGGCACAAATATACATTTAAAAAAATCTAAATCTAGTTTTCTAATTTAGAAAAAATGTTATAGCTGAACCAAATAGGGTCTTTACTTTTGCGCCACCCAGTACTTTGCTTGACCTGAAAATCGAAACCCAGGACGCTCACCATTCGTGCTTGTGACCACCAAGGCCGTCTGTTTAAACTCAGTATAAAACCACAAACTAGGTCGCGCCTTGACTCTTGACAATTTTGTCTAACTGTTTAGAAAACAAAAAAAAAATTACTAGCGTAGCCAGCGAAAGTCATAGACAATTAGAGAAAGCAAACGATTGTCGTCCGCCATTACGCTCTGACCAATTACGGGTCAGAGTTAGTTTGTGAAGCCAATCACGTGCGTCGAAAGTGTAGAGCGCCAAAATTGGCGGCTGTTGATTGGGTGGCGCGGTGCAAATTCGAATTTCTATTCTTTTTTTTTGAAGTTTTAATTGTGGGAACGTTTGTTTTGGTGCGTCCGTTATGGGATTGTATTCAATTGTTTATTTCTTGATACAGTTCTCGCCAAAACTGGGCGCTTTGAAGTAAGTGCTGAAGGCCAATTTCCGTAATTAAAAACGTTCAAAATCTAGTCGTGATCTCATCTCAGCGATAATAAATGTCAAAAATGAATGGGTATTTTTGACAGATTGAGACGGAGATCAGACTGTGAACGTTCTTAAAATTACGAGAGTGCCCATTCGCACATCCATACATAGAGAGACCAATCTGATGGGCCAAAGCACCTCGGAAAGCACGTTAAGCCGTTGGTCCCGGCTGTCATTCGTAAATCTTTGACGGTCGTTACGGGTTACCTCGTTACCTCACCCCTCAGCGCTGACACGTGAATTTGTTACTGCGCAGGGACTCGCCTCGTGTTCCGAGCCGCCATAAAGTTCATCGGTCTGTACCAAGGGTTATCGTGCTACCCAGTAACTGGGTTGTGGAGATCAGATAGGCGTCACACCATGTAAAACATTGCTATTCAGCTGAATCCGGTTAGACTGGAAGCCGACCTCAACATAGTTGGGAAAAGGCTACTCAGAATGATTGAACTGTAATAAACACAGTTGAAAGTAAATGTAGGTACCATAAAGTAACAAGAACGGATATAGACCAGTGAAACTTGTACGTGTCATAGACTTACTATATTTATGGTACGTGCATAGACTATCAAGCTTCTATAGCACTATGATTGACACTTGATATCTCTATGAATGAAAGTGTATAATAATCTATGGTATAGGTATAATCTGTCGTTACATTAACGCTGTGATTTCGAAATTGAGGATATGCAGCTTGCTAGATAATTTGTGATCAAATGTTTATGAGAGTCATTTAGCATATATAATCAGCCTACAATGTTCCCACTGCTGGGACACAGGCCTCCTCTCTGTGAGAGAGAGTGGGCTGTAATCTACCACGCGGGCCCAGTGCGGGTTGGTACATGTCACATGTCTTCGAGTTTTTTGTTCTAGAACATGCCGGTTTCCTTGCGATGTTTTCTTTCAGCGTTTTTAGAGCAGTGGTGATGAAATAATTTACACAAAGTAAAGCGCACCTACCTTTTTTTTTTTTGTTTTCGGGGGGACACCTTCAAAAGTCACCCGTGGGGTTGGTGAGATTTTTACCTCACTAAAACCACCCCGGTGATCACCATTCGCACATAGGGGTGGTTCCGGTTCTTCTTAAAAGGCCGATTCCGGGACCACTCCTACGCAACGTTGTAAGGCACATCCCTGGGTTCGAACCCACGTCCTACAACTCGAGAGTCGAGGCCGTTACCACTGGGCCACCAGTGCTCTCCCCCACCTCTTTATCCAACATTAATTGCCCTCAATAGATAAAAGTAACGAGATAACTCCTAACAGGCAGTTGTATTAATAATTCGTCTTGCGATCTTGCGTTTCTAAAACCTTGACCAATGCCACTAAATACTGATAACTATCCGCTATCAGTTCTAACGAGAGGTCATAATGCTATCGATGTGCATTTTCAAATCAGTTTCCAGACTTAGCCCCTTTTTATGACCATCCCAAGTCCTGAAAAGGGGCTCGTGGCTAAGTAATAACAGCCGCAAGGATAGATCAATCAGGTTAAGCTATGGTTGAAGCGGTCCGGACGGTCCATGGATTGGTGACCATCTTTACATACCAAGACCCCTCCATGCCTCGAAAAGCACGTTAAGCTGTTGGTCCCAGCTGTCATTCATGGATCTTTGACAGTCGTTACAGGTCGGCCGAAGCCCGAAAGTCTGACAACCAGTCTTACCAAGGGGTATCGTATTACCCAGTAACAAGTTGTGAAGGTCAGATAGGCAGCCGTTTCATGAAACATTGTGGTATGTAAAGATTTACATACCGAGATACCTTAGTGTCTCGGAAAGCACGTGAAGCTTTCAGCATCTATGACAGTCGTTACGGGACGTAAGAAGCCCGAAAGTCTAAATCAAAATCAAAAGTCATTTATTCAAAATAGGCTGAGAATCAGCACTTTTTGAACGTCAAAATTACAAAAGACAGTCCCCCAAAAACGCCCGCCTTTCACCACTTCCTAGTGCTATCGCTGGGAAGAAGAAATGGGGCAACAAACTCCCCAGCAGCACAGCTGTCTGTTCAATTAAAAAAAAAACTTAATTGTATACAATACTAGGTACCTATGTTCGGTAATTAACATTACAATCTCAAGTCTGTCCACCGATTCTTATTAGCGTATCGATGGCAAAAAGTTTAAATAATTTTGGCCCAAAATTCAGCTGCGCGAACTCCACTCACGCAGAATACGAACTGGGTAATACGAACCACTCTTCACCAAGGGCTATCGTATTACCCAGTAACTGGGTTGTGGAGGTCAGATAGGCAGTCGCTTCATGTCATCATTCTCCTGTCCTTATCCCAATTTATTTGTGGTCGTCGCAAAATGTCTTTTTCTTCCATACTCCTCTATTAGCTGCCATCTCGACACACAACCCCTTTCTAACCATAATATCATCATTCATACAGGCCATCCATCGTTTCTTTGGTCTTCCCCTACTCATAAAGCCATCGACATTCATACTCAAAACTTTCCTCACGACATTTTCCTCATTCCTCCTAGGCAATCGGTTCATGAATAAACATCCAAATTGAGAACCTCCTCCTTTTTTTGAAGTCGGTTAAAAATACTGTTTTTCAGCTGCATCCGATTAAACTGGGAGCCGCCCCCAATATAGTAGACAGATAATAATGGCAGGGACAGTCCTAAAAATGAAGGAGCTCGTCCGGGAAAGTCATCATTTCCGAAAGACGTCCACTGCTCGCCATTTGCCTCCCTCAAGCACTGCCACCTCGCATCCAGCAGATTCTTGCGTCCGGAACTGTGAAAATGAAACGCAATTACCTCGCTGTCTGCCAATCAATAATACAGGGTAATTTTTTAATCAGTGCACAAACTAATTATGAATTCAACACATGATAGACCCCCTAGAATAGAAATTTTTCGTCGGCTATCAAAAAAGAAATCAGCTGTTTAATAGAAAAGTGCAGTAGGTACAAATATGGTCAACATTTATGGCAGAGCTATTTTTTTTTTTACTAACCGGCATTAACAACGCAGAGGGGCTACAAAATCGTGTAGGTACTTACTGAATGCATGGTTATTAAATTATCTTGTACAAATACATTACAATACAATACAACTTCTGTCGAAGATAAGGCGTTCATAATATTATTTGTTTTTTTCTCGTACTTCCCACAAGATAAATGGGGAAGACGTACTTATTTCCGATATTGTTTTGTTTTTCAAAACTTGGAAATTCTTGTTTTTGTTTTGAACGCTGTAGGAGATAGGTCACGATATTATATTTTATTACGTGAGATTGCGATTCGCGGAATCTCTGACAGTTACATGATTAAGAATATAACATAACATCACGCCTGTAATACCCGGATGGTTTGGCAGAGGTGTACCTATAATACACCCACATTTCGCCAGTTTTGTTAAAGTCCCGTGTAATAGAGGGCGAGCCTAATGCCATCGACCGGACACCAGACGACGATAAGGGGGCCTAAAAAGGCCACTTTAAGCAATACCTCTGAAAGCTATTCATTTCCTGAATTCCCAGCAGTTCATTAGCAATTCCTCTAATTTTCGTTATATGGTTACTCATAATAGTTTAATCACCTACAATTCATTTCATATCAATCATATTTGGTGTAAAAATTGGTGGACCATTTTACGAATTTCCATACAAAACTGTCAAACGGGTAAATTGCGTGATATGAATTGCACACAGATCATATCATTTTACAATTTTTAATATCATTCATATTGTTATCCTAATAAGATTCTGCCAAAGTGGCCTTTTTAGGCCCCAAGGAATGTGACTAATTTATCACTGAAATAAGTTAAAAAACGACCTACCTATGTACATAGATATTTGAATTTCAGATTTGGACACTAAAATAAAAACTATTTACTTATTTACTCTATATACAGGATGTCCCGAAACTCAACGATAACCTAGTACCGGACGACAGGCCAAAGTATAGCAGTTATGAAAAAAATAAGAAAAAAAAAGCATTTTTTTTTTCCACTATGGAGTGTCAAAGTTAACTAACAATAATTTTAGTAAACCATAACTCGTCAAAACTTAATTTATTTTACTTAGTTAACAATGTTTGTTACTTTGATTTGTGGTTGCGATTAATAGCACTGTTATTTGAGATTACATTATTAAAAAAATCACTGTATAATTATAAAAAAATGTGATCACAGTACCTACTTAAAAATGCGACCAAGGGTGTCAAATTTGAAGAACGGAGCGCTGGTTTTCAGTGTTTACAAAAAAAAGGTAATTAAGTACATTTGGGAAAAAGAAAGAAAGAAAGAAAAAAGTTTATTTGGACACAGTTCGTGAAACACAAATACAAAAATTAGAAAATAATGATTCAGACAACAATAGTGTGTGCCTCACGGCTGCGCCAAAATCATCAGATGCTGTCTGTCGCTGGTTTTCTAATGAACCTATAAGGAAAAATGACGGGGAGTACACACAGTTTCAACATACCTAATACATACCTATAAATAAATAAATAAACTAGTAATCACGTACATTATCATTACAAATACAAATAAGAAAAATAAAATAAAAAACAAAACAAGAGTCTCAGCAAAACCTGTTTTTCTCGATTAATCTACTAGAGCAGATTGATCCGTGCGGATTAATATATTTAATGCTAATTATACATTTATAACGATCATCCTACTTCCTACTAATATCATAAACGTGAAAGTTTGTATGGATGGATGGATGGATGTTTGTTACTCTTTCACGCAAAAAATTCTGAACGAATTTGAATGAAATTTGGCACACAGATGGCTTATCACCAGGATTAACATAAAGGATACTTTTTATCCCGATATTCCCACGGGATCGGAACTTATGGGGGTGAAACCGCGGGGCGCAGCTAGTACATTAATACGATTGAGTTAGAAAAAAATACTTTTTAAATACCACGTTACTTACCAGGAATTCCAGAACTACGCCCCCGATCTACCTATCAGTGTCAAAGATACCAGGAAAGTACGCCCATCAAAATGTTTTGCGCGGTTTTACCCGAAAAACGCGGATGACACGGCGTGGTACAGTACGACACACGGAGATTACTGGTGACGTAGTAGACGGGCTTATGTGATATGGAACCAGGAATGTAAATGTTTATTTAGTATTTTTTTGTTTTTTTTTTTCACTGGTTTGTCCTAGAACAAAAATTTCGAAGACATGTGACATCTACCAACCCGCACTGAGCCCGTGTGGTAGATTACAGTACAGCCCACTCCCTCTAGAAGAGAGGGCCTGTGTCCCAGCAGTGGGAACATAAGGGATGATTATGCATATTCTTTTTTTGCGAATGGTCTATGGGCTTAGTGAGAGGGGCTCGTGGCTAATTAATAACAACCGCTTAGGTCGATCTTCAAGGTTAAGCAACGCTTGCCGAGGTCGATCCGTGGATGGACCATCCATTACATACCGAGACCTCTCCGTGCCTCGGAAAGCACGTTAAGCCGTTGGTCCATTTGTACACCATTGACAGTCATCATCATCTGCCGAGCCAGAAATCCGGAAATCATGACAACCTGGCTTTACAAGGGGTATCGTGTTACCCAGTAACTGGATTGTGGAGGTCCGATAGGCAGTCGCTCCATGTAAAATACTGGTATGCAGCTGCATCCGGTTAGACTGGAAGCCGACCCCAACATAGTTGGGAAAATATGACCAATATCGTAGTTAAAGCAGGAAAACGCTGTTTGGGTACCTACTTATTTATTTATTCGTAAGTCGTGTACTCGTATTTACACCATTGTTAGCTAAACATGACTGATATTCTGTCCAGAAACATCGAACACAGTTATCAGGACTTTTTTGTTCGCTGTTTACATTGTTTTACCTTGTTTAAATAAATGTTACAGGAAAACAGTAGGTATGCAGCTATCAATTCAGGATACATAAACACAATATCCAGCACAATTTTAATTCATTAAAATTAATTAAAACTAGGTAAAATCTTGTTAAAATGTCAATACCAAAAGGCGTATTTATCATATTTTTTCCGCTACGGATTAAACCATTACAAACATAATTTGACGTCAACAGAATTGAAGAATGTGTTCGAGGTAAAATAAAAACATTCACAGATGTTTCAATGGTTATATTTAGACTCAACATTTAGTCAAAATCTGTATCAAAATTGTCTTATTAATATTAATATACATATACGCCAAGTGAATAAACAGTAAGTTTGTAACTGCTTAAGTGTCAGCTGATAAAAATGGAAGTCATAAAAAGTTGTGTATGTTTTTAATTTTCGCTTTCGTTTGTTTTTGTATGTGGATATTTTATAAATACTGAGGTTACTGGAGCATCGAAAGTAAGACTAACATTTCCTCGTAGTAGAAAAAATTTAAGCTATCTATTCATTAACAATAAAATGGCTGAAAGGACGTATCTACGACCTTTTGATAGACTCTGAGGAGGACCTATCTAGCAGGAAAGACCAATCGCCTAGAAGTCCTCAGCAAACTGACAGGATGATTAAAAAACGAAAGAGGATGCCAGTTGTAGTCAGAGGGTGGAAACTGAATAATACGATGATGATGAAGCTATGAACATTGACCAGACACTGAACCAGATAGTGATGAGCGAAGCCTTAACGCAGCATGCAGGCTAAAAAGGAGTTGATGGAATGAGACGATATGACTGATTATGTGAATATGAATCTCGATTGCTACAGAAGGAAAAGAGATACTTAAAACCCAAAGAAAAGAGCGATTGTGTGAAAGGTGATTTGGCTGGAAAGATAGTGAATTCTGTGATGACGACTAATAGAGATGTTATAATGGATGAAAACCCCAAAATAAATTAGGATAAGGAGGAGAATGCAAAGTATAATGAGAAAGTAAGGATGGCGGTCTAGTCTACAGTTTAAAGAAAAGAAAGAAAATTCGTTAATTTGCGGTAAACATGACGCAGAAAAAGAACACAACCACAAAAAAGGACAAGCTAAGGGGAAAAAATGCGTCACATGCAAACCGGCCATCGCTCAGCATAATGCTAGTTTCTACCTACCACTAAGAAAAAGGCGTAAGATTATATGTATGTAATCGTTACGACTTCTAAAGGTGGATTTCTGAGTACTGCAATCGAGGTATCGCCGAGCGATATCACCGATTTGTTTTGTTTTGTTCAACACAGAGCTGCAGTGTCGCGCGCCAGTATGTTCTGACTATCGCTGTACTTACTAAGTAGAATTGAGTGAGGGAAAACCCACTATTACACTTTTAATACTAGTAAAGGCTTACTTTCCATATTTTGTATTTTCTGACCTTTATTGGGGTATCGTGTATCTTTAAGAATTGATTGTCTAGCGGAATCAAAGTTAACACTGTGGGCAAAAAAAAATGCATTTTGATTTGCCCCTAAGCAAGAGGGAAGCATGGCATGAAAGAGAGGACCATACTCAGCAGTAAATGGAACAAGGCTGTCAATAATGACAAAGATAATGTTGATGAGGCAGTTTTAGATTGTCACCCAAAAATCTGATGGTGAAGAACGTAAAAGTGATGGTAGAATATTGCATTCTCTAAAGACCATTCCCAATAGCACCCCCCAGAAAACCTCTTTCCTTGAAAGGGGACAGTTTGATTTGAAATACCGCAGTAGGAACACCTTTTTTGATGCGACAACTGTCCGCTCATTACGTCTGATTGGCTATAACGCGTTTGTCTATCGTTTTCTACCTCACAACACGTACAGAATACTAACAAACCAACTGCTTAACTCACCTCACTGTTTTCCTAATGTCATATCAATCCGGAAATACACATAATACGTCTGTGTGTGTGTCTTGTTACGTGAACAAGTCACTCAGGCATACGCCCAACATATTTGGTTAGCTTATTAAGTAATACATTAAGTGGGCCAAAGTAGTGGGTGGACCACTATTGTTTAAATAAATAAAAACTGATCTGTTCTTGATTTTACTAGTGGGACTGGTTTGTACAGGTTTTGGAGTAGTATCTCCGTATATTCAGGAAGCAGAGCAGTTTAAAATTGTATGAGACATACATGAGGCTTCCCTGAAGACTTGCAAGGATAACTCAAAACTCAAAGCATTTATGTCAATTAAACCATTCACAGGCACTTTGGAGCTGTCAATGAGTCGGTCAGTCGACAAGTAGAGGCTAGTTGCCCATTTGAAAGCGTAGTAGGCCCCTATGAGAAAGAGCTGATCAATATAGAATGGTTGAAATGCCTTAGGTCATATTGCCTAACTAATATAATAATGCGAAATTAAGATAGTTTGTTTGTTACGCTTTCACGCCAAAAATTTGGTACATGGGTAGACCACGACCTGGAGAAGGACATAGGCCACTTTTCTAGATCGCAGACGAAGTCGTAGGCAACAGCTAGTAACTAATATATCGTGACACAATGATCAGTTGCATCAATCGTAAACAATAAACGCAACAAAGATAATTATTATCAAAGAAGTTTTATAAGAATAAATATTTGATGATTGTGATGCTGTGGCGTGTGTCAGCTTTGCATAAACCAATCCAATTATCAGTGCCACAACATCGTCCAGCGGCCATCACACGTTATCTGTCTGTATGAGCGTCCATCATTATATTAACATCAATAAAATAATCGTAGAATAGAAACGTTCAGTGCATCGCCGAACGCCGCGGAGACGGGTCGTGCGCGCAAAAACTGTTACGTTATTTACCTCAACAAAAAGTAGTTTCGCGTTTTATTAAGTGTTTATTAAAAAATGGCAGAAGGCGACGTGCCTTTGGTTCCAAGTTTTAGCGGCAGTGAAATTGAATTTGGCGGGAACGGATCTAAAATGACGAAGGCTAATTCGAGGTTTGTTTTTTTTTTTTTGTTTAGATATTTTGTGTTCGGACTGTTCTGTCATCGTTTTTTTTTTTAATGTGACTACAGAAAATTAATAGTGGGATTTTCCTATTTTTTTAAAATTCTAAACACAGCGTTTAATACAATAATTATTAAGTAAAAACACAACGCAAGCAAAAACCTTGAATCGTAATCATAAGTTGACTTAGCAAAACTTTATGCTCACTTTGTGTTCAATGCTAAATCTTTGTTTTTCTCGACAACCCTTTTTTGTACGATTCTCGACTTTATAACCATAGTATAGCGAAGATATCTATATTTACATAGATTCTCTTGGCAAGTTTTGTAAATATTAGAACATTGGACGTGCACAATCATTTTAAGATGAAAGGACAATGTAGTCATATCAAAACAAAGAGCGCTTAATGAAAACGGCTAGCGACAGTAAATATACACAATACATAGGTACATAGTCACAGACAAGGCATTTTATTTTATTTTGACAAGCTCACCCGACAGACGTTGTCCTGTACCTTTTCAATTACTCATACAAAAATCCTATATAAAAATAGACGTTTAGTTTTTCCGGAATTTAAAAAAATTCCGCTATTTTTTTCTAACAATAGCCAAATTAGTTCAGCCTTTCTCAGGTGATACGCTTGCCAAAGAACAGTATTAGTAGTCATTTTTATTTATATTTATGATAAAGGATTAAAGAATACCTACGTCACAATAATTGTGGTTTTAACTGTTTTTTTTGCATAATGCCATCCTACCTCCTTCGTATCATATTTAAAGACAATTTCTTTTTTTTTTTTCAAAATTCGAATTTCAAAATTCGGATTCAAATAAAAACAAAATGGCCTCTATTGCATCGATTATTATAAATTAATTTCATGAGTGACCTACATTAATTAAACATAAATGGTTACTATAATAAAATGTGAGAACAATATTGTAATATGTGATATCAGCTGATCGCGAATGACGGGAAACCGCTATCAACGACAAAAGTCTATGCCGTATTGAAGTAATGCAATGTTTAAACATATGTTTTACTTAAGTATACATAACATAAAAATGTAGGTAGTACCTAGTTACCTACATAATAATACGAACACGCTAATATTATTTGAAAAAAAAAAGTTATTTAAGTTTGACTTTATAGTGCATAATGGGTCTCCCTTTTCTCTCTCGAATCAGCACAATTTATGAGAACATCCCAAATCGGTACCTACTCAAAATATTAGCAACTCACCAAGGTGGTGAGCTGACTGACTAGCGGGGTAGTTGGGTAACACACTAACAGTAGGAAAAGGAATGCCTTTCATTTTGACAGTTCAACAACATTCATTGCGTTATTTACGTTGTTGAGCAGACAAATTTTTCGGACATTTGAAGCAATGGATTAGCAATATACTTCAAAATTATTCAGATTGTGATTGATTGTTACGCATTTAGGGGGCAGGGTGCGCCTGTCCTAGGATCTAAGTACTGCCTCTAGTAAATTCTATGATATTTATTAAAACTTTATGGACAAGTAAAAAAAAAATACTGTACAAAGACGAACTTAATGCCTGAGGCATCTTCTACCAGTCAACCTTAGGGTGAAGCAGAGACAAAACATGGCAGGTGCAACATGGGGTTTAAATCACCTTATCCATGTCGAAAGCACCGTGATGGTTGACAGGGGGGAAAGACCCCAAGTCACATGAGACAAGGGCAGGAAGATTTTGATGATCATTGTTGATCTCGTCATAGCACAAAATGTAGTCGGAAATTTAAATGAAAAAAACTGCACGGAACTTCGTTTCATTGATAAAAAATACAATAAATAATTATTGTGACAGGCTATCAACCCCTGATAACGAACAGTCAATAAACCCCTTTCCAGTCTATTTTTATAATGTTGCCAATGTAAATGGTAGGTTCTGATTTCTTTCCAATTACATTATGTGGGTAGAAGAGTGAAACCTATGAAAAATAAAATGGCATGTTTAAAATCGAACCTCTAATGATTCCATTTTTGCGCTCCTAAATTATTATTGAACACTCTAATATAATGATTGCGCCTCTTTTTTGGAAACCCTAACAATTCCTATTTTGGGGTTCTAGAAATACTAAATAGCCAAGTAACTGCGTAAGTAGAAGCGCAAAAAGTTTCACATTCATTTTAAAAAGTGACCATCGTCAATGAGTTTTTAAAGGGTCAGTTCCCAAAGAAAAATATCTATCCGCATTTTTACTTGTAAAGTTTATGTCGTGCAAAATGCTAATATCTTACTAAACCAATACCGGAAAACGTCCCTAACATAGGTATTTAGGAGAAGGTTATTTTTTATAGCTGCAACCTTTTACAGCACAATCTGTTTCAAGAGCATTTTTCCTTACACTATCCTTGCACTTTTAACTCATCTAAGTACCTAAGCAGTTTTCCCCTTCATTGCAAAATAGAACTATTGATTGGCTTAGGCCCGGGCATTTAGGGCATCTTGGGCAAAGACCTGCCCAAATTGCCCTATATGCCCAATTTTCCTAGCTATTCATACGGTTCGAATAGTGACCTGACAGGGTCTACAACGGTTCTTAGCTCTGAGGCTTTGTTAACACCTTGTGGAACGCAAATAAATGAATATGAATTTTAACTACTGACAGCTGTCAAACTTTTGGTCCCGTGTTCGTTCGAATTACAATCAATGCATTAACTGAATTGAAAAATAGCTCTTGGTCGCAAGTAGGTCAACATGGCTGCTGGCCCATTGACTACGGCTACGGCTATAGGCTACGGTATACGATGGCCCGGAATTAAATGATTACAACTAACCTAGCTATTTTGTTGTTCGAATGAAGGAAGTTCCATGTTTATCATTTAATTCGGAGAATTTTATTACACAGAGTAATTAGATAAATATGTTGTTTGTTAATAATAAATGATACTCACAGTTGTGTGTTTTTACGTGTAGTGTTGTGTACATTAGTTGCTACTGGGTTTTCTAGTTAATTTTATTTAAAAAAACCAGTCTCGCCCGACTTCGTTAGCGTAAACAAATTGGATTTCATGAGTTTTTTTTAGCGTGGAACCCTAACTTTTTTCTAAAATAAAACTAGCCTAAGTTACTCCTTATATCATCAGCTATCTGCCAGTGAAAGTCCACCCGTTTCGGAGATTAGCCGGAACGAACAGACAAACAGACAAAAATATTAAAAATTGTTTTGTTTTAATAAGTACCGTACGCTTTTTTACCAAATGCGTATGAAAGTATATGCATTTAGTAAAAAGCTGTTATTTTTACATTAGAAACAGACACTTCAATTTTATATAATTAGATGATATTATGATTATTTTTAAACAAACCAAAAATAAATACATTTTTAATACGATCTCACGTCAAAAATTATATCACCTTTACGCAAGTTTTAAAACGAAAGGGGGGCAATGTTGTCGGTTATTTAACGGTATAGCTAGAAACTGCGCAACAAAAAATTCTCAAGTTTTGATACGATACCGGTCGGTACATTATAAGATTTACATATCTGGTAAGGTCGTGGCCGTTTGACGCAACCAACCATATGTTACTTGGAAATACCTATTTGATGTTTGCTGTTTTTTTTTCCTTTTAATTACTCGTTATTTCAAAGTAGGTAGTTCGTTGAAGTATCCTTGTTTGTCTGACTGCTTTATTGGTCGTAAGCGCTACTGCTGGGCATGAGGTCCTGGGCTCGATTCCCGGTTCGGGCAAAGTGTTATTGGGCTGTTCTGGAATTTCCCATTGGCAGATATTGTTTGTCTGACTGCCTCATTGGTCGTAAGGTCTACTGCTGAGCATGAGGTCCTGGGCTCGATTCCTGGATCGGGCAAAGTGTTATTGGGCTGTTCTGGAATTTCTCATTAGCAGATTCTATTCGGAGTCTGGATTCCTGCTCGGTGGCTGTGGCTGGCAATAGGCTCGTCCCCTATTACATGGGACTTAAACATAACTGGCGAAATGTGAGTGTACTATATGTATGTAGGTACATCTCTGATTTACCCTTGAGGGATTACAGGCGTGATGTTATGTTATGTTTGCGTTATAAATGGGGATCATTTCTCATCTTCTTTTTATAAAAAATGCCTTAAATACGATCCAAGTCCACGAAAATCGACCATAAGTGATATTTTAAATGGTTTTTCGTGCTCAAAAATTGACAATTAGTTTTAATTATGGTAAGCTGGTGCTTGACCACTATCTCACTTAAAAGTAAACCTAGAAAATGTGTCCTTTTACTCAAAAACACACGCATGGCCATATGAATGTAATTTTAATCGTTCTATTCCAACAAGTGACACGAAAATTAATTCATTTGTGTATGTGGTCTAGATTCCGTGCGTTGTCTGTGGTTTAGTTTACCGCGGTCCCGCCGAATGTGATAGTGAAAAAAAAAATGTTTAGGCACAGATGTTCCGCCGTGTCTGGTCTATGCGTTCCAAATATGAGGTGAGACATAAAAATATAATTTTCCTCCCTTTGTTTTGTAAACTATGGCAAAAGTATTTGCTTCTTTTTGAAAATTCAACACAGGGTTTTATGTGACGCGCCTGCGGAGATGTACAATGTTGAATTTTCAATGCTCGGCTCAACACCAACAGTTATAAATCTATTGCGCTATAAAAAATCGTCGCGTAAAAAAAATCTTCCGTGCGAACCAGGTTTAGACTGTAGTCTTTCTTATCTTACCAAAAATAACGTTTCTTTTTTAAACTTTGAATTGTATCCATCATAGTCCACTAAGTAAATGGAATGGAACCATTCTATAATATTATTCAGTATTTTTTTGTGTTAGCAAAAATATTACACAATATTTTGTTATTTTATCAATCTTTTTAAATTACGTAATCACAGTATGGATTTAGCAAGTTGCTAAACTCGATTTTAATAGTGGTTCAGCAACTGTATGATTCATTTCGAAAGGCCAAATTTTATTCAAAGGTCTACTTTTATCTGTTTTGATGTAGAAGTAAACAACTACTTTATCGTTATTGTAAACAAAATTAAATACATTAGTACCTATAGGGATCTATTCATTTGGAGACGAAAAAAACAACCTATAACCAACTACTAAAATGGTATTTTTATACTTTTTGGTATTATTTTTAAAGACTGGCAAAATCGGGCAAAACCCTAATTGCCTTGTGACTTTTTTTCAATAATTCGTATAAAATTGTTCGCGACGATGCGCGATGGTTCGTGCGGATAAATAAGTATGTATTCAATGTGTACAAGGAAAACTGCCTAATATGTTAAGGCTTAATTTATCAATAATTTAAATATCAATATGTAAACTTTTGATAACATAACGACTAGTCTATATTTCCTGTATATAAAAAACAAGCATTAATTTGTGAAATCCACAGCACACACACGTGGATTATGGTCCACTCCCTCTCACAGAGAGGAGGCTGTGTCCCAGCGCTGGGAACATTATAGGTTGATTGTGGTTATGCTTGCGAAATGCTCATCCAGCTTTATGACAGTTTCTTTCTAAAGCCCGATGTGTCATTTTAACGCCCGGTTTACAATACGGCCGACGTATCATGGCCGGTCTGAACACAGGCTCTTCGAACTTTCGCGAACGTTTTTTCACTTCTACTTCTTTGTGTCACTAACACGACTGTATTTTAGATCTTGTTGGTTAAAACAAAGCCAATTCCACGGCATCGTCGGTGGCACCGTAGAGGTCACTTTGACTACATGTTTTGGAACACAGAGGGCAGGATAGGAGGGGAAGATGTAACTCCAAATTGGTAAAGTGGGGCCTACCTTGACGGGTCGGCGGTAAGGTGAGGTTGTGAAGCTCAAACCATGCTCCACGCCCTCTCAGTCACATTGTGTTCTTAAAAAATGTGACTGCGCACGAAATTTGGACCGGCCACGATACATCGCCCGATTGTGCTGTACCTATAAATATGTGTGTTATTTTGTAAATGTACAGTAGAGGTATTTATTTATTTATTTATTACAAGAACTCGCGTGTTACATACGATGTATCTGACACGAAGGTTATATTACGAGCTGAATGGAATCGATCATTCAAGGATTCCGTATGATTGTATGAAATTCGTAAACATTTGACAAATTAGTCATGGTTGTACTTCCGCTTGGTTTAATGTCATATTTTAATAAATATGGGTATTAAGTATTGGACAGCAGTTTTAAGGGGGATATACTAAGGTAGTCTGCAGAATTAAATTATTGTTTCAAGTTTTTTTGTGCTAATTGCAGCTCTATACGTCCATACTAGATTGAATGTTGAACAAAATGTGATATCGTGTGTGTTTATTTTCTCTTCTTACCTCGGCCATTAACCCTAATTTAGTCATGGGTTTTGGTTTAACTTACTTTGGCAGAATTGTATAAGTAACGTGTAATCTATTTACAGAACCCTACAACAACAATTATCATATTTGCATATACATATTTTCGATAATTGCACACGAAAACATTGAATTTGCAAGATTTTGAGGTTATTTTCGTGCTATACAAGGTTACTTTTAAGTGTTACATATGCGGGTCAAATGTTTTAGATTGATTGTAGGATAACACGGACATTCGCGTAAAATTAAAGATCCTCCAAAAGTGACGTAATTAAGTACGTAGGGCAATTTGGGCAGGCCAAACCTGGAATCGTGGGGCAACTTGGGCAGTCAACCCCACTAGCTGCTTATAATAGAGTAGAACAAGATTCTCCACGAGTGACGTATTCAAGTTCGTGGGGCAATTTGGACAAGCTGCCCTACTAACAACTCTGGTATCGTGGGGCAATTTGGGCAGACAGCCCCAGTTGCGGTCTGGCTAATCTTGGCTCTTTGCTTTTGCTCTTTGGTAATGTAGTTTTTCCAAGTCAGGAAAAACTACAAGATCACTTCGACCTCAACTCAGCTGTTCAATGTTCATATTATGATAAATGACATAATGCTGTGAGTGCTAATAAAATGAACACATGAAACGCAGTGATGTCACATTTAGAACATGTTTTATAAGTGCTCACTTCAAGCTGTAGGTAGCACTTGGGGTCATGTGCAAAAGTCGTCATCAAACTAAAGTTCAAGATCAGAAAATAAGTATATTTATTTGCGACTATGGAAATGGCACTGACCAGCACCCTAATTGCGTAACTCACTGTCAATCTCAATCTGAATCATTTTGAAAGATATTGCTAATCCATGACTTCATATGGTCAAATAATTTGTTTGCTTATCAACGTAAATAATGCAATGAATCATGTTGAACTGTCAAAATGAAATCCGTTGGTACTGTTAGTGTGTTACGCAATGACCCCGCTGGTACAAACAGTAGACTTCAGTACTCGCTACCTGACAGTGGAATATAGTATTTCCATTAGAGTACTTCCACCGTGGTCCACCGTCCATCTTCACAGTGACTAGTGTCCTGTCGTATTTCCACCCTCCAATCCAGCGCACTGTACGACCCATCGCACAAATAATTGATAACTAAGTAGGAACAACAAAAGAAACAAGTTTAAAATAACGTGAGAAGAAAAGAGTTTAAAAATAACATCAAAAATAAAATTGGCCTTAACATAAAACAGAGATATCGATAGATTATATTAAAAAACAAAACAATAGTTAATAAAAACTTAGACATTGTTAATAGCTTTCCTGTGGAACTTGCCAAATGAGTCCGAGTGCACGCCAACAAGATCTCTGTAGCCGTTTATCAGTTTACAAAGCCGATATCATGCCTGTATTCCCCGAAGTGTCAGAGGTGCGTAGTATGCAAATATTTCACTAGTTATGTTTAAGTAAGTACTTTGGTACTTAAACGGGCATGGGTGAAGGAGAGGGCGAGCCGGGCACAGGAGAAATTCCTGATGCGCTGTCCGAGAACTCTGCCCGACCTGGGATTTGCACTTAAACCCAAGAAGGGCTTGTACTGACAAGCTCAACCAACGAGGCAGTCATTGAGATGCAATTTTTGCCCAAAAATCTAAAGAGGAAAAATGGAAAACCTGTTTCAAATGAACTATAATCAGCTAATGAATGAAGTTGGTATTTTGACATTCCTGCTGAAATTTTATGGTTGTGGTTTTATCAATTAATTTAGTCCACCAATCATAAACAAGGACGCGCGGGCTCTGGAAAGATGCAAGGAGTGGAGGGAACCCTTAGCCCAAGAGAAAAGTAAGAAAGAAAGAAAAAGTATTTATTGGGACTTGCATAGAAATATCACAAGCTAAACTAAACACTCATAAACATAAAAAATAAAATCAAAAGTAAAATAAAAATAAAAACAGAGAAAGTTAAAGAAAACAGGAGTGGGACAGGCAAACTCAAACTCAAAGCATCTATTTCAAATAAACCAATTACAGGCACTTTTGAATTGTCAAGGGGTCGGTCAGTCAGAAAGATGAAGCTAGTTCACAGAGCAGGCTAGGAAATAATACGTAAAAGCTAACATTTAAATACTGAACACAAACTTGGTCAAGCTTACAGAAACAACTGGCTACACAATTTATTTAATTATAATTAAAGATGGTAATAAAAAACTTAAAAAAAAATCTCTACTTCAAATCCGTTAATTTTTCATAAGCATGTTAAAATTAACTTACCAAATGAGTAGGAAGGTCACCTGTAAAGCGAAAGTACATCCTATAGTGACGTCATCCAATGTCGAGTATCTAAACTTGAGTAAACTCATTGTTAGCGTTTTCCTGCATTTAAATATACACCTTGTTACGTGAGTGTCAGAGTTTAAAGTTCATTGAAGGTTATACCAGGATTGTATGTAAGGATTTTAGTTATTGTTTACTTATACTTATACTTGATTAAGTTGTCTTTTATGTGTTTGTAGATACTTAGTGCAAGTGTTAACGAGTCTAGGATATCTAGGCAGACTAAATAAGGAAATGAATTGAAATGCAGGTACTTCTTATTTGCCTGCCTGGTGTAGTGGCTGCAAGCAAGGTCCTGGGCCTGATTCCCAGGTCGGGCAAAATGTCGTTGCAGCCCAGTTGATGGCAGCAATAGGCTTGTCCTCAATTACATGGGGTTATGAGAAACAGTTTGTTAGTAAAGTAATGGTAGCAGTGTTTGTTACCATATTTAGGGAATATTGGGCATTTTTTATGCCCAATGCTCCCTATTTTTGTAGTAACCTTGTATTTTTGGGGGCGTTTGTACCTGCATGATAATTATGCGTCAGAGTGCGCCGCTGGTCGCTAAATGTATCCTTAGTTCAAATACAGATAGGTACTAATGGTTGACGTTAAATGGAAACTAACAAGTTTCGCAACTAGACTTTTGGCCTGTTGACTCATTTGTTTTTGCGCTGCGCACTTATTTTTTAAATGTCGCAGCATCATGCTGAGATAGGAGCCTTTTGGCCTCGTATAGGAAGGACTTTCTGATTTTTACTTTCTTTTTATATAATTTAGTTTTTTAGGGTTTCGCACCTCAAAAGAAAAAGAACTTCACACGAACACTTCGTTGTCTGTCTGTCAAGACCCTTTTTCTCAGGAACGCGTGGAGTTATCAAGTTTGAAGTTAATATCTAATACCCAGGGCTGCAATTCCTTGAAGCAGTGAAAAAATCAAACATCCAGGTCAACTCAATAAAAAAATACGGGTGTTTATGTTCCGTTTATGCTGCATATTTTGGCGCTCGCAAGGGAATCAAACAGCGGAGGCTTAGTAATAGGGTCCCGTTGGCACCCTTTGGGTACGGAACCCTAAAACGTGTCACAATATTTGGCTTACCGTGGGAACTGAAAGACTTTACCAAATTGGACAAATTGTCTATGCATGGACAGAATTAAGTATGAAATTGCTCAAATGCCCAAAGTATAAAAGCCTTGGTTGAGTAAAATCAGACGAGAAAATTCTCTTCATTTAATTGTTGGTCTTCATCATACTCCTGCCTGTAAATCCCAATTATTATCTGGTCGGGGCCACATGTGTTTTCCTTCCATACTTCTCTATTAGTCGTCATCTCGGTACTCACCCCCTTTTTAGCCCTATTATCCTTCACTCAGTCCATCCATCGTTAATTGTTGGTAAATATTTGTCTCCTAAACATTTATCATTTAATTAGCTGCGCCACCCGCATAAGTTTCGATCCCGTGGGAATATCGGGATAAAAAGTATCTTATAAATGTTAATGCTGGTTATAAACCACCTGTGTGCCCAATTTCATCCGAATCCGTTCAGTAGTTTTTGCGTGAAAGAGTAACAAACATCCATCCATCCATACAAACTTTCACGTTTATAATATTAGTAGGATAGGATTATTCGCCATTGCACGCGAGCAAAGGTCCAAAACCATACTGCCTTGTCTATCTTGATTGTCTTCATTTTGCTAGCGAAAGGCCAATGACATTTGTGGAGCTTTTGACATTTCGATAGCAAACGTCAGTCAGAGTCATGGAATTAGTAAGTACTATACGAAGTCCTATTGATTGGATATCTGCTGCAATACCAGAGGCAGAGTCATAAAAAGTAGTGTCCGACCGAAAGTTCGGTTTCGGTTTCGGTTTCGGCCGAGTTTCGGCCAAAAATCAAGTTTCGGTGGTAGTTTCGGTTTCGGCCAAAATTGGCCGAAACTTTTGCCGAAACCGAAACAGTAACAATTAGTGATTTGATTTATTGATAACTGATAAACATTTTGCTATGAGAACTTAATTTGAAAAAATAATAAAAATATTATTAATATTTTTTTATATTATTATCTATATCTATATATCGACGCTCCCAAGCAATAACCCAGTAATCGAAAAATCAAAATTTTACAGGAGAAAAGATTTACTGATTTTATCAAATATCTTTTCAACAAGTGGGACTATTGAAGTCATTGATGTAAAAAAAATACCTTTCATTTAATACATCAATGACTTCAATAGTACCACTTGTTGAAAAGATATTTGATAAAATCAGTAAATCTTTTCTCCTGTAAAATTTTGATTTTTCGATTACCGGGTTATTGCTTGGGAGCGTCGATATATAAAATTCAAAGTCCTGACTGACTGACTGAGACATCAACGCACAGCCTAAACCGCTGGTCCTAGAGACATGAAATTTGGAGGCTGTATTCTTCGTGAAAAGTAGGTATCCACTAAGAAAGGGTTTTTCGAAATTCCACCCCTAAGAGGGTGAAATGGGGGATTTTGTTTGTATGAAAAATCTTATTCCTTGAGTTAATAAACTTGAAACTTGCCACGAATACTTATCTAAGTAAATTATGAAGTTGGGCATTTTTTGTTTTTATAAACTACCCCCTAAAAGGGGATTGGGGGGTTTAAAAATTTGTATGGAAGAATTTTAGCGCGCGGTCCGATTTAATCGAAACTCAGTATTTATACCTAAAATTTAAAGGAAAGAATAATGTGTATCAGGGTTTTTCGAAAATCTACCCCTGACGGCCTGAAAAGGGGTAGTCAATTTTAACTCGAACATTGGTATAAATAATTTTTGAATAAAGTTATGAACACATCCCAAATGATTTTTCAAAATTCCACCCCTGTGGGGGTGAAAAGCGGGGATACAGTTTATATGAAAAATCTTATTCGTTAGGTTAATAATCTTGAAAATTGGCATGAATACTCGCCTAAGTAAGCAATAAAGTTTATCATTATTAGTTTTTCAAAACTACCCCTCAAAGGGGGATATAGGGGTGTTGAAGTTTGTGTGGAAGAAATTGAATGCGCGGTCCGATTAACTCGAAACTCAGTATTGATACTTTCGACAGAAAATAATTAATAATAAGTATGTAAAGTTGTCGAAAATTTACCCCTGACGGGGCAAAAAGGGGTAATTCGGTTTTTAGGGGAGGATTTGAACTTGAAACTGTATGTTACATTTCACGCCTAAGCCACTGAACTTCTGATTTGGCAAAGCGATAGATGGCATTCTGGGGAAGCACATACTTTTTATCCTGGTAGCACGTTCCCGTGGGATTCCGACATTCACGCGGGCGAAGCCGCGGGCAGAAGCTAGTATTAAATAAATGATTACAACAAAATTAATATACCTACTGTTTCCATTTCATGTCCTAATTAATGCAGAATAATGGGTAAAATGCACCAAATTTCAGTATTTTAAGGAATTTAAAACTTAACCACGTGAGTTTCGGTTTCGGTTTCGGTTTCGGCCGAAACTGAAGCCAAGGCCGAATATTCGGTTTCGGTTTCGGTTTCGGCCGGAAAACCAGTTTCGGTCGGACTCTAATAAAAAGTGCGTTGCCATCCCAGAGATAAAGCTGAGATTCGCATGTCCTTATGTTTGGCGGCGAAAATATGGTGGACTATATTGGAGTACGAAATGCCCATTTTCACTATACCACGTGACACCTAAATTTATGAAACGCGCTGTTGAATTTGCAGCCCTAGGCTTAGTGCCGAAAGTATAAAATCCAATAGCGCGCACTGGGCCCGCGTGGTGGATTATGGCCTAACTCTCTCTCACAGAGACGAGGCCTGTGTCCCAGCAGTGGGAACATTATAGGCTGATTATGATAATGCTTGATTAGGCCCCTGTATCTCTGAACGAGGTGTTTTTTACAAATAGCTCTTATTGCTATTATCACTAAGTAAATATTAGTCATCGCACAGTCTTTAAAGCCTAATCTTCACCGCTTCCCTATTATTTGAACTGGGAAGCCACAGTACAAACTCCGTACCAACTTAGCAACGCTTCATAGTAAATATCTAGTTTTATGTATTGTAGTTTACCTCAACACAATACCATTTTGTACACAATTGCGGTGGCTGCTCGATTGAGTAACCAACTTTCTCGTTTATTATCATAATCATGAATTCTGTACCATAACCAAGGAAGTATATTTGACTGTTTTTTTCGGTCTATCTATTTATTCAACATTTACCTGAGGAACTAAAACTGAAAAAAGAAGGAATAAAGAACCCATTTAACATTTTTACTCTATTTTAATTTTTTTTTTCTGTGGTCTTTCAAATCTCATGTCAACCTGACATTGTCAACTGATGAGAGCAACTTATAGTACATACTAATTCCATGCATTAGACTGACTGTTTCATTCCACCAATCACAAGAACTAACGATTCGGCGGTAGGTAGGCAGTAGGTACAGTATTCATAAAATATCACCATTCTATTTCTTTGTCCAATGCATTTACTATTTGGTACAGATAACCTAAGAGGTCAATTTATAAACGGACTTCCATTGTATTTTATATTTAGAATCTATTTTTAAACCAAGCCATTCACGCGTTTTTTTCGCGCTCAAGATTCTAGAATCAATTTGAATTTGCCACGGCATATCTAGACTTGGACTTTTGACAAACTTAAAATTGTCACTGAGAAAATGTTGTCTCTTTAGATTTTCATTTAAAGTTTGACCATTACGGTCGTTGACAGCTGCAAATGTAAGTTTGTCAACTAAATTGAATGACTCGCTTTCGAAAGAACCCGGAAGGAGTTGAATCAGAAAATATTATTGTGTAAAGTAAAAGTTTGAAGTATTTTTTTTTGAACCAATTCAGAAATATGGATATTCAGCATAACATTTGTTTTGTATATTTTTTTACCCTGTTATTTGATACAGTCCGGCCGTCGAGTGAATGCGTTTCTGACACCTGTCAGTGCGACAATTCTAATAACTAATAAAGATCAAATTCGCGAAACACGTATTTGTTTATATGAAACTGACGGGTGTCAAGTCAAGAACGCATTCTCTCGACGGCTGGACTGAAGTCAATTTTCTGACTGAGATCTGTACGTTTTCCTAAACCTTTCTGTAACTGACCTCTTCAATTCGATTCATACATCCACCACTATGTTAATTTTGTTTAATCAAAAGAATCATTATTAAAAGTTATCTACTGATATATTCTGTAAAAATCTCACCGTAATAAGTTATAACTTAGGTGAAGTGAGCTGTCAATAGTGTCAATCCCTAGCATTAGTTGGAATGACAGCTCACTCCACACACACCATCATTTTCACAGTGAGATTGTTACGGAATATATTCGATGATATCGTTTCGCGATCTTCAAATCCTTTTAGCACTTTATTTAATGTTTCTTTTGTTTTCGTAACAATCAAGGCTGCCAAAAATTGCTTGAAATATTTTTATTATTGTTAAAGTATTTTACAGCTCAGATATCAGCCTGTCTGAAACATTCGTTGCAGTTCGCTGCTTACCCTTGAATGTCTATCAAAATTTCGAGCAGTACCGTTCACTTTTGCTGATTTTGAAAGCATTTGTTTGTTATTAATACCTACCTAGTTGTTATATGTGATACATCATTGATTGTTTAATTATAATTAAAATCGTTCGTCGAACGTGATCTTTAATAATTTGATATTTTTTTTGCGGATACAACGGTTCATACAATACAGGGTTACTAAAAAAATAGGGAACATTGGGCATAAAAAATGCCCAATGTTCCCTAAATATGGTACCTAACACTGCTTCTTCATCATTTTTTATATAATTAACAAAAGAAAAAATACGGGTCCAATATTTTTTGATAATCTAACTGACGGACTAATTAGATTTTTTTAGGCATCTAGCCTATTGGCATACGTGCATATTAGCATGGGTACCAATAATAATGAGATGAAGTCTTAAATTACACTCAGACCTACGCCCTAATTGCGTAACACACTATCAATCTCAACCTGAATCATATTGAAGGATATTGCGAATCCATTGCTTCTTATGTTTGAAAAATGTGTCTGCTCAACAACGTAAATAACGCAATGAATGTTGTTGAACTGTCAAAATGAAACGCATTGCTACTGATAGTGGGTTATGCAATTACTGTGACTGTAAATATACTTAAGAAAAAAAACTTTCTTTCTTTGATGAACTTTCTTTCATTCTTTGATGGCAATAGATTGATTTGCCCTCTCTATTGCATGGGACTTAAACAGAACTGGCGAAATGTGGATGTAGGATGTAGTACACAACTCTGCCTCCCTTGGGAAATACAGTTGTTACTTCAACTTCCCAAAGAATTGCCAACTCAAGTGGCGGTGGCCGCAGTGGTTAGGGCACATTGCTCGCAGAACAGATTGTCGATGGGCCCGAAAGGTGAGAGTGGCGATCGCGTAACGGAAAACGTAGCGTAGGAAGACCTCGCACAAGGTGGACCGATGAAAGGCAGGCATCCGCTGGATGGAAGCATAGAACCGGTTTAAGTGGCGCTGCTTGGAAGAGCGCTATGTCCAGCAGTGGACGTCTTTCGGCTAAAATTATGACGAAACCTTCAGTCTACTCTGATAAGGGCCTCACTAGAACACCAGAGGCGGCGCAACCATGGTCGCACTGCCAAAAATGTATGGTTGATTGGACGCCTGGTGTGAAACCCACGATAAAGCTGTGTATATTTTGCTGGTAGCGCAGCCCTGGTTGCGCCGCCATGATGTCCTAGTGAGATATAAGCCCAAGAAAAACACCTCAGCAAATAAGGCTAGAAATTGCTAAGGATCAAGTTATTATTTATAATAACTCTAGAGCTAGACAATGTTATTGCGAAGCGGTTGTTGTCTGAATCCGAGAGTATTTTGCAACTCATACTCACTATAAATGCAACTGGGTAATAATGTGTGCGGCTCAGCGTTGGTCTAATAAGTGCCTGTTGTTGTCTACTCTAGGAAATGTTATGTTTCCTTTCCAGTATTTGAATTAGTAAAAACAGTTTCTTATATCTGTTCGTTAGTGTCTTGTGTCTATGTATCTGTGTGGTAGTTTCCTCAAAAGACCATTTCAGTCATCAATCTACATGGTCTTCACATGAACTGACCAAGATTATTTATGGACTTTAAAAGAGACTGTGAGTTCTGAGTTCGTTTAGGCCTTTCTTCTCAGATAGGAAACGCCGACCTCTCTAGCTTTTATTTTTTAATAAAGTGCTTTCGATATCATATTTATAGAATAAACCATTTTATTTTACTTCTTCTGTTGTTACAGTGGCAATTGTCTTGGTCCCAAAGTTTAGGCTCCAGTTTTAGGTCCCTGCCCACAGGTACCATGCTTCGGAATGGTCTACTAGCTACATCTTTCTGACTGACAATTCGAAAGCGCCTGTAATTGGTGTAATTGAAATAAATGCTTTGACTTTGGATCAACATTTCTTTTGAGATTCTCGTTGCTTTTGGAGCGTGTTTGAAATCAGTAGCATGATTTTTTTATATCTTTTGGATCCTACATTAAACTGAATAATGAGCTCACTGGTTTGAGACCTACCGACTTGTAACCTACTTCAGTAATCTCATGTAAAGCAAGAACTTTATCACCATTTTTATCATGTTTAACCTACTTCAGTTTAATTCTCATCGAAAGCAAGACCTCTATAAATCCCCATTTTTCATGTTAAAATTCAACCAAAATACACCGTCTAAAATTCTAAATGCATAATTTATTTGGTCCAATTGTTTTAATTGCGCAGCGTCCGCCTCGCGTCCTTCTCGGTTGAGTTTAATTCTCGTTTCGAGATAAATATTTGTGGACCCTAATGATGTTTGCTTTGCGTGCGAATGAGTGTTGACTGTTGAATGATATCCATGTTGTTTAATGCGCCCACAGACGTAGGATATCCTTGTGTCGAAAGTCGAAACTCGAAGTATGAGAAGAAAACGTTTCTTTTTATTAGATTATCTAATGAACTTGTGAAAATTAACAATTTTTTTAATGAACGGTCTTTCGAGTTTTGCCAGAATCATCTCTTTTGGCAAAGAGATTGATCCTTTTCGATATTACTACAGGATGATATTGTTTTCAATCCTGTTGACCTTTTGTAAGTTTACGACAGTCATTGAAATAATAGGCCGGGCGTTTTGGGGAACCGTCTTATGTCATTTTGACGTTCAAAAAGTGCATAATGTTAATAAATGACTTTTGACTTTTCTTCAAAAAGTCACAAAAAGTACACTTCTTTGAAAGTAAATTACGACTTTGACATTGCACACATTATTTTTCACAAAACATTGACTTTAGGCGAGGTCATAATTACAATTTGTGTTCTTGCAAACAGTATTGAGCAAGCCTCATATGTATGCACGATTCTAATTGTTACAGAGCGCGACTTATGCAATAAGTACATTATACAAACAATTGCCAGAGCATAATATTTGCAGCACAAAGAGTTTTCGCTGTTTGTTTTAATTGCAACTGTTTTGCCTACCAAAGCCTAAGTAACTGGCTGGTTGTAACTAATAAATTGTTTTCAATAATAATTTGCATAAATAGTGCAAATTTTCTAGTGCATGACGTCAATTGGTTAAGCGTAAGTAAATAAATAAAAACTGCTTGTTTAATCATCGCGTTTGTGTAGAATACTGATTTCATAGGTTAGACAAAAGGCATGACTAAACTTATTGCTAGCTTTAGGCGGAAGGTACTTAAGAAAAAAACTATGGTGATAACTTTTAAGAACGTAGGGAAAGACGAATGTAACGATGGATGGACTCTGTGGAAGATAATATTAAGATAGACGAGATGACGATTAAGACATGTTGCGGCGTACACAAAATAAATTGGGATAAGTTTATAAGCAAGATTTTTGTAAACTTACCTTTAATAAAGAAATAATAATAATAAGGGCAAGGGAATGATGATGATGATGGACAGACGCCAGCAGGTCAAGCTACCCGAAGCTGTCAAATTTTCCCAATCCACCTTGAACCATATTGCTTTAACGATGAAGTTGAAAATCTATTAAAGAATTTTGAAAGATTGTAGTAGCTTGATGTGCTGGCGTCTGTACTGTCAAGAATGTCCTAAGGCATAATATTAAATGTCGTTTGAGAATTCATAAGCTACCAGCTCGCCCATATTTAATACTTCATCCAATAATTATGATTATTTTCCATTTATTATTACACCAACCCAACGTCATTCTTGTTTCTCCAATGAACACGCGCATGCGATTTACAATATTATTGTAAGTAATTCCTTTATCTCGTAAAGAACCGCATAGATAAACAGCAAACGAAAACAAAGGGTGTTATATTGCTTATATCCAAGACAAATCGCCTTTGTCGTCTTGCCTTTGTTGACGGCTTTACGGAAGTCGGCTTATTCCGGAATCGTACGTGAATAGGTCGCTTTATGACTTCAATTTGAATTGACGTTCTAAGAATTTGAAAATGACAATGGCGCTAGTGTCGCGAATGTCATAGAGTATAGAGTGACCTAGTTTTAATTAGAGGTTATGTTTATTTTGTTTTCGCGCGCTATTTTAATGGCCGTCGGCGCGAATGGATTGGTTCGGAGCGGTCAGCAACCCACTTGTTTTTGCTGTGATTGCGGATATGCTACGGATATTTTAATTCAGTTTGGTAATTAACATATAAAGAGTACAAACATACATAACATCACGCCTGTATATGCCGAAGGGTTAGCCAAAAGTGCACCTATAGTACAGTCACGAGTATGTTTACACTTGGCTTTATTCAAAAGCGATGATTATTTTTTAATAAAATTTTATGTTGCTAAGAACATTGCTTTTCGACCCCATGGGTTTTTGCAATGTGTCGTATTTCATTGTTGTTTTCGTTATTTCACGCAAAAATCGCTATTGAAAGTTTCCAATTGTTGACATATTAGTGCTCGTGACTACACCCACATTTCACCAGTTACGTTTAAGTCCCATGTTCCAATAGGGGGTGAGCTAAGACTCCGGGCTGTTACTGACAAAGTCCAATTCCAAATTCCACTGCCCGACCTGGGAATCGAACTCCGGAACTGCTCAGCAGTAGCGCTAGCGAACACTAGACCAACAAGACAGCTGCTTTTAAAGAGTCCCCGTCATTAACATTATTTTCAACGAAAACTTTAAACGTCTCGCGAAAAATCTTGACGGGAATGCACACTTTTGCTTGTCACTTCAATCACATACCAAAACTTTCATATACAATATACTCCGGTATACTTGGGGTAAGTGATAACAGCCGCACGGGTCGATCGATCAGGTTAAGCTACGCTTGCCGCGGGTGACCATCTTTACATACCAAGACCCTCCGTGCCTCGGAAAGCACGTTATACTGCTGGTCGCATTCGTCATTCGTCCGGCTGTCATTCGTAGATCTTTGACAGTCGTTACGAGTCGTCAGAAGCACAAAATTCTGACAAGCAGTCTTATCAGGGAGTATCGTATAGCCAAGTAACTGGGTTGTGGAGGTCATATAGGCAGTCGCTCCATGTAAATAATAATACAGGAATAATATAATAATACAGGTATTCAGCTGCATCCGGTTAGACTGGAAGCCGACCCCAACATAGTTGGGAAAAGGCTAGGCAGATGATGATGTACCTACTCTGCTATACTAGGCTGTACAGTGCGCTACAACCTTGAATGGGGGAACCTATTTCGAACGCACGACACAACCTTGTCAGTGCAAACTTAAAAACCGATTTATATTGCTTTACGTGACTTACAAATGTAATTGTTTTACGTACATTTTGATAACGTTTAATTGAAATTTAACTCTCTACACATAATTTTTGCTTACACATAAGTTATCGTTACGGTACGTGTTTTGCGAGGTCGACAGATTAGTAGACACTTAGTGGAAGAAGGGTGGAAGTCCAGCACCCTAATTGCGTGACTCACTATAAATTTGAATAATTTTGAAGGATATTGCTAATCCATTGCTTTATATGTTCGGAAAATTTGTCTGCTCAATGACGTAAATAACGCAATGAATGTTGTTGAACTGTCAAAATGACAGCTATTTTTAATATGTTTCGCAATTACCCCGCTTGTGAAATTAAAGGCACATAACACATTTTAACACTTCAAGTTTCTGTAAAAATTTTAACGTGAAAACTTAGGTGAAGTGAGCTGTCAATACTATCCAGGCATCGGGTGGTCTGACAGCCCACTTCAAGGTCACTTCACCTAAGTTTTCACGCTGAGATTCTACCAGAATCGACCGGCTTGTATAGTTATTGTTGCGGGGCTGACTCAATCACTACACAGGGAAAAAAAACATGCCTTTTTTTCTCCTAAACCACTATGTAAAGATGATACATAACAATATATATATATTAACAGTGATTCTCAATCCACATAGGTATTATAAAGTTATCCTCGTTGATAGGTAACTTATGTCCTATTTTCCTCAAGATTAATTTATTTATGGGTTTAGCCCAACATCCGGCGTGATAAAGTACGTTATGTTATTGACTGACAGGTATCTTAATAGCACTGACGACACGGTTGGTGCAGTGGTTAAGCGATTGACTGCTGCGCTGCGTGTCGCGGGTTCGATTCCCGCACCTGATGTGACCTACAATTGGTTGTTCCGGGTCTGGCTGTTAGTGTATGTGAGTTTATATGTCTGTAAACGCACCCACGACACAGGAGAAATTCCTAGTGTGGAGCAACGTTTTTTTACCTCAAATGTATGAACGTAAACGAGGCAAAAACAATTACATACTCCTTTTTCGGGGACCGTAGCAGAGTGCGTTCTGTAATCTACCCATGGGAGAAAGGTGTGAATTTATGTATATACATTTAGATGTCGCATATAGTGTAAGTGAAAACGGTGGGGTAACTGCGTAACACAGTAGCCATGGTTTTCATTTTGACAGTACAACAACACTCATTGCGTTTATTACGTTGTTGAGCAGACACATTTTTCAAACATATGAAGCAATGGATTAGCAATATCCTTCAAAGTGATTCAGATTGAGGATGATAGTGTAAACGCAATTAGGGTGCGTGTGTTATAGCGTGAATATTGTCGCCTCAGTTATAAACGGTCTGTCTTTAGGCTCCATCAATGCATTGTGTTATCTGATGCGGCTCCAACATGACCCAATTCATTTGCTCTCGCCTGTTTTAATTCATCAATGAACAAATTGATAACACACTGACCTGTGTGCGTAACCTTTTCGTCATAACCTTCATTGTAAGTGGGTTACTGTCTTTATATTCGAATCAGCCGGTCTTCTGTTAAAATCGCACCGTGAAAACTTTGGTGAAGTGTGCTGTCATTCCAGTTGATACTAGGAATTGACACTATTGACAGCTCGCTTCACCTAAATTTTTACGGTGAGATTATTACAGAATAGATCGGCTGCTTGTAAATATATGCGTGCATTGCGCGTGCATAAAGGGAAACTAATATTAATGTAATTAATTAGATATACATGCCATGTATTGCATAGACTCCCTTCCCTGTAATGTTACTTATATTAAACATTATCATAAATCTTTCTGCCTCTAACTCAATTAATTTTCGTATAGTAAAGAATTTTCCTGCTTTAACAAAAAATAATAAAAGAAGAAAAGAAAAAAAAAATTTATTTGAGGCACGCAAAAGAAATCGTAAGGAATGTAAGGATGTCTTCTTTCGCGTCAAATAGCTATTGCCGGTCTATTCTGTAAAAATCTCACGGTGAAAACTTAGGCGAATTGAGCTTGACGTGAGCTGTCATTACACATGATGCTAGAAGTTGACGCTATTGACAGCTCACTTCACCGAATGCATTTTGGTTTTAAATAAGTACCGTTACAATTGGTTAGTTTTTTAAGTATTTCGCCATGTGCGTCGTCAGATTATTTAACAACATTCTTAGAAAAATCAAACAAACACAATATTTTAAATTAGCAACACCTGAGTTAATCTGACCTATTTAAATGGCTGCCGTATAACTGCACACCACACCACACAAACGCGCGAATTTGCGTTTGAATTAAATACGGTCAGGTATTGTTCTGTCAACGGGGCGTTGACCTCTGCAACGCCATCTTGTTAACATCTGTGTTTGAAAATCGAAGTGTTTTGACCCTGTTGTGACTTTGTGACAGCTTTATTTTTTAACCGACACTGACATGTCACACGGCTCATGAACGTGGCGAAATAATCGTGAAATTTATATATACTTTATTGTACACTAGAAAATACATAACAAAAACAATTAATACACATTACGTTGCTTTATAGATCTTTTGGCACCTAGCGCCTGAGTGACATTGACAGGGGGTGTCGTTGGTAAAATATTGTGAAATTGTAATGAAAAAACAAGATGGCGGGGTTTCTGTTGGGTTGTTACCACTAAGGTTGTATTAAAGTTGCTGCTGTCAGAGGTAAAATAAACTGAAAGGACTGTACAAGCTATACTGAATTTGTCATTTTTCATGACAAACAACGCTGCCATCCACAGGTATTTTACAACAATGTCGTACTATATACCTCTTACTCCATCAGGATAGCGACATTGAATATTCCAACGGACAACGTGTAGCAAGACTGACTCAATTCTTCGAAGAAAATAATTGAGTGATCATCAACTGCGATGACTAAAGGTCTAGTAACTAGGTACTGTAGAAGGCTAGAGGAGGCTATGTCCAGTAGCTAAACGTTTCACCGAACCGTTCAGTCCATGACGATAGTAGCAATAACGGGATATTCTAAGAGGAATTTGGTCGATGTTATACGATGCTGGTTATCATCATCGTCATAATTTCAGCCGAAAGACGTCCACCGCTGGACATAGGCCACCTCCAAGCACCTCCACTTTGACCGGTTCAGTGCTTCTCGCCTCCAACGGACTCCTGCGGCCTTCACAAGGTCGTCGGTCCCTTGTGCGGCCTTCCAACGCTACGTCTGTTGTTGGTCCCATAGAGAAAGTTCTTCAGTTTTGATGGACTCTACCAAACCCTTAAATATGACTACACCTTCCTGATACATCATCATTATTTCCACCAAAAGAGGTCCACTGCTGACTTAGGCCTTCTGATACTTGCTGTAAATATAGTGTAAATGTATAGTAAATACTAATTCCATGATCATCGGCTTCTCTCATCCAGCTGCTATAAACCAGCCAGTGTTATTAGCATATTATAGAAAGCACCAATTAATTTGTCACTCTCACTACCGTTTCACCCCAGATGTTAGCATAGCATAATGTTCCCACAGCTGGGCCACATGCGTCCTCTCTTCGAGAGGGAGTGTGCTGTAATCCATCACGCGGGCCCAGTGCGGGTTGGTAGATGTCACATGTCTTCGAATTTTTGGTACATGCACACAAAGTTTTCCTTCACCGTTTTGAGAGCAGCTGACGTTGATACGACTATAATCGACCTGTCCATCTGTATGCACCAATTAACCTCAGAAACGGCTGTCCCGTCTGAATTACAGCCGCCTTGATTACTTGAACGGAGAGCATCCTTATTGGTTCAAATTGCATGAGTCACGTTCAAAGATAGCTATTAGAGGTACAGGTAACCCGTTCAGCTTCGTTAATTCTCTTGCTGGTAACCGGGAATAGCCGCCATGGGTTTCTACTATTTGCATGACAGGCCAAGGTAACTTGAAGGGCATATGGTACAAAATCGTGTGACGCTTTAATTTTCGTTAATATTGACCTGTTATAAGACGGTATAGTAACCTTCTTTAAAATATAAGCCTGCCAGCAACGCTGTCAAAGAGCTGACTTCCTGGCATGCACACAGGCAGTCATGGGCCAAATCTACAACGATGTGGGTCCCAGAAAACGTCCGGCGACATCGAGGCAGGCCCAGGGGAAGATGGCGGGACGAGCTTGACGCCTACAGACAGGATTGGTCCACACTAGCTCAAGACAGAGAGGAGTGGAAAGGGGACAGGGAGGACTTTGTCCTCCAGTGGAACAATATAGGCTATAAAAACGTACGATAAACATGACACAGAAAGAACACAACCATAAAAAAATAACAAATGGGGGGAAAATATGCGTCTCATCCACGCAAAACGGCCATCACTCAGCATAATGCCAAAGCGCTGGTTTTCAGCAACAGCCGGTGTTGACGTGGAATAAGGGAAGGAAAATTATTATGATTTGATTAAAGAAGAATCTCTTTGTTATAAACTAGAATTATTTAACACGGATAATACTACGGTATTCGCTATATAACCGTTGACTCAGTCTCATAGTTCTTGCGCAAGACAACCTACTAGGCTATTTGTATAATCTTAGCGTATATTAGTTTAAGTTATCCACTGGCTTGTGTGCCAAGCTGCTGACTAAATCTTTACCTCGTATATCTGAACTGGTAGGTATTAACGGAACTTTCGCAAGAAAATGTTTCGGAATTCCATCTATAGTATAGCCAGTCATATCCCACAGCTGGGCAAAGGCATCATTTTCCTATTTCCACACACGTCGGTGCACTGCTATTAAGTGGCGGTAGGTGTCAAGTTCATCCCTCCATCTGCGTCTTGGTCTGCCACGATGTCGTCTAGCATTTAGTTGTTGTTTCGGAGTTTTTTGGGCAGTATTCCGAAAGGTTCTGCGAATAGTTCAAGGGTAAGACACGGTTCACCGTATTGGATGCGACTATAAAGTTTATTAGTGAAAAATTTTTAGGCGCGCTGTGCGCTCTCTCTGAACAGTGAACGAAACTAAACCAACACGCTCAGGTTGGTGGCGCTGAATCGGGTATACTAGGCTCCAGACGGTCGGTGCTGAATCTCGTGTACTCGGCTCCAGTCGTGTTTTCACTGCAATAGTGTGGTCATAACCACGCATCCTCTTTTTTTTTTGACTGTTTATCTGAGAACCTCAGGAACCGCATTATAAGTCCTGCAGGACCACAGTTTCTGTCCTCACCGGTTCTAAATACGGAAATTAGGCCAAAATTTCACGCGCGCAAAATGCGTATTTGCAACTTAAGTGATTTATAGCGTACACTATTAATGCGTAATATCTTTACGCCGAGGTATTACGATGGAGGAAGAAACTGCTTGCAGTGCGTGCGCTTGGAGTCTAATCGGTAATTTATCGAGTATATGAATTATCTGATGAAAAGTATGAGAATATTATTGTTACATGTAACATGCAACGCGTTAGTTTAATTTTAATATCTATACATTTATAAATAAAACAAAGACGAGTTAGTTACACCATTTATAACTCAAGAATGGCTTGATTTGTTGGATTTATCTCCGTCCTGGTAGCACATAGCAGAATAACTATTAAAAGATGGAGATGGACAGTGCTGTACAACTACAACCTTCCTATTTAAATTATATTTTTGTAAAAAAAAAACATCGACGAATTCTAGAACCACAAACGTCAAATCAAGTTTTGAAGTTGACAGTTGACTTTTGACATTGACAGGAGCTGTCAATTGTCTCAGGTGACGTTTCTAGTTGGTATATAGCTGGGCTGTTTGCCCAGGGTGCACTGGACTCAGCGTACTTGGCTGCAAAGCATTTATGAATGTATTTCATTCCATTTGACGACATTGAAAACGTCTGAAAATAAATGTCCATGTGCTCAATTCTTTTCTTATTTTCCGTGCAACCTACTTAGGTAATGTTTTTTTTATTTAATCCATATTAATGTATATTTTCTGTTTATTTGCAGGTAATTTCTTGTTCTACGTTGACCTGTTGCAAAGGAGTTTTGAAGGTAACTTTTGTTAACCCTATAATACGAATAGGGTACGTACTTACATCGCCATTTTGTTAAAACTACTTTAAACAATAATTACCTACTATCATTAAAGTCTAAAACCTAACTATTTTTAAGACCTCTTCGTCGAATTTTTAGACAAGTATTGTTTGTGAATACAGGTGTTGAAATGTTCTGTGTCGCTTATGATTTAACTTTACCAAATGTCGTATGAACCAGCGATTGTTCTTAAGGAAAACGCATTCGAAACCACTATGTATAATCGTGAAAATCGAATCAATTGAATTGTATTTCATCTTAATTTGAGACAGATTTATTTTATTACACTACTTACGTACCTATCTCATCAACACAGCCTATCGCAGTCCACTGCTGGACATAGGCCTCTCCCAGGCTACGCCACAACACCATGTCCTCAGCCTTCCGCATCCAGTCTGCCCCAGCCACCTTCTTTACCTATCTACCTATACATAAAATTAAAATACATAAAAAATAGATTCTGTTCTACAAAAATGTTACGTAATCAAGATTATTAACAATTATATTATTTTATTAATAGAGAAGGGAGGCTTTGGCCCAACAGTTCAGAGACGGGAGGGTTCAGGACATTAACGGCTAATAAAATATAAAAAAAATTAAGATTAAACGTCCATTAATAAACCAAAGACAACTTCAGAATTAAAAAAATGCGCGAGCCCAAACTAGCCCGAATTGAAAATCGAACGCGTTACGCTTTTTTTTAAACGGCCACCAACATCTAGTACGGGTATGACACATTCAATCAGTCTCTAATCGATTACGGACATCGATATTGTTTCATCGGTATGACTAAACGATTCATTACATTGTAATGTTATGTTGTTGATGTTGTAATGTCATCGAGTTATGCCTTTAACTATTTGTGTTTGTTTTGTATACAATGTGTTAAATAAACATCAATATTATGTGACACAGTTAGCCTGCACGCCATTTTCTTCATCGATTCTTCTTCTAGTTTATGCAATTCTGTTGGTCCAAAACTTCGCCACTTCCACGGCGTCGGCGGTGACACCGTAGAGGTCACCTCGGCTGCATTTTTTGGGGCACAGAGGGCAGGATAGGAGGTGGAGCATAGTTTGCGACACACCCTGCTGCCATTCCGTCGAGGTTACCCCACTTTAGGAGGTTGTAGTTACATCTTCCTACTTGATTTCGGAAGTGGTTCAGAGACTCCATATTGGTTTTGTTTCTATTCGACTTGAAAAAAATAGGGTCTCATACGACCCTTACTTTGTCTTGTATTGAAAGATGATGTAATGTAACATTACGGCTTTATTCCTGAATAGGGTAGACAGGGATGCATTCGCTCTTATGTACAGACGCCAGCAGGTCACCTGAAACTGTCAAATTTTCCCAATCACCCTTGAACCTTAATACTTCAGCGATAAAGTTGAAAATCTATTAAAGAAATTTGACAGATTGTAGTAGCTTGATGTGCTGGCGTCTGTGGTACAGTCAGAGAAATTAATTGCACTTATATCAAATTAACACACGAGCACCACGTCAATTTCCCGTGTGTTACCATTTCTTCTAACTGTCAAAGAATAACAATGAATGATTTGAATATACCGACAATAAAGGCTCATGAGCAGTTTACCACATTCTCAATTCACCGTCAGTTCACACCGAGACGCGACGCGACACTGCGCGCACACTTTAAAAGAGTGACTCAAAATATACTTTATTTTCTACACGAAAAGGTACACATTGCATTGTGAGAGTTCAGAATACGTTGCGCCAGCGCCGTGCAGCTCTCTCTTTTAAAGTGTGCGCGCAGCGTCGCGTCGCGTCGCGTCTCGGTGTGAAGTGACCCTTACCTGTTTCCGAACTTACCCGATTCTCTACTCACCAGATTCTCGATTCACAAGTTGAAAGCCAATTTCCTAAACAATTAATTTCTCTAACTTTATACCCATATTTCGCCAGCGATAAGTCCCTTGTAATACGGGGCCAAAAATTCGAAGACATGTGACATCTACCAACCCGCACTGGACCCGCGTGGTGGATTATGGCCCACTCCCTCTCACAGAGAGGAGGCCTGTGTCCCAGCAGTGGGAACATTATGGCCGATTATTATTAGAGGGGTCAGCATATCGCTATAAACCGGGTACAAATCCATTCTCCTTGTTACAACTGAAATTAATATTAGAGTGACACTCTAAAAAGTAATGTTACACCGCTAAGTTCGCCCATCACCCCACACAGTGGGCCAATCTTGTCCATCTAATGGTCCTATCATCATGTTTGCAAAGCCAATTGCTTGTCAACAGTGCGATAGTGAATAGATGTGCATTCATGCAATTCACTATAATCGGTAGCACTGCAGCGGGACAGGAAGGAAGATACTTGATCTATTAGTAAAAGAATTTTTAGTTAAATCTCAAGCTGTCTAGCTTTGTCCCAACTATGTTGGGGACGGCTTCCAGTTTAACCGGATGCAGCTGAGTACCAGTATTTTACATGGAGCGACTGCCTATTTGACCTCTTAAATCCAGTTGGTAACACGGCACCCTTAGTAAGACTGGTTGTCAGACTTTTCGCGTTTCTGACTACCCGTAACGACTGTCAAAGATGTACGAATGACAGTCGGGACCAACGGCATAACGTGCTTTCCGAGGCACGGAGGGGTCTTGGTTTGTAAAGATGGTCACCCATCCACGGACCAACCGCGGCAAGCGTAGCTTAACCTGATCGATCGACCCGTGCGGCTGTTATTACTTAGCCACAAGCCCCTCAACGTACTTTCAGAGGCACGATACCCATTTTTATAAAGGGCCTTGTTTGCAACTTTTGGGGTTGGTTTCCAACCTCAACGATGCATCCGTTTCGACTGGGAGCCAACCCCAAAAACCAGCCTTAATACCATTAATTAAAAATGTTCCACATTTCCTTAGTTCATTTTTCAAACACCGAACTTCTTACGTCACAACACAACATAGTCGGGGAGTTACGTATATATTTAAACACATCATCGACCCAGTTGTATGTTCGTATGTCCCTAGAAAGAAAGTTGGTCGAGCATTACGTTAAATACAATTTCTATTCTGGCTCCGTGTCATTTGCGTGGCCCCGGTATGTTTATGCTAGCCGCGTTGAGAATATAAGACTTGTTTTAAGAAATGGTATGATAAGCATCATTTTAGACTTTGGAGACGGCTTTCAGTTTTAACAAGATGTGGGTAAATACACCCACTTACATTATTTATACCTACTATGTATGTATTTGTTATAAATAAATAAATAAAATATAGTGACGCAAATGGACAGAGAGGGGTGGAAGGAGAGTAGGGATGCCTCTTCCCAGCAGTGGAACACTAACTAATAAGAGTAATCATCATCATCTGCCTAGCCTTTTCCCAACTATGTTGGGGTCGGCTTCCAGTCTAACCGGATGCAGCTGAATACCAGTATTTTACATGAAGCGACTGCCTATCTGACCTCCACAACCCAGTTACTGGGTAATACGATACCCCTTGGTAAGACTGGTTGTCAGACTTTCGGGCTACTGAAGGCCCGTAACGACTGTCAAAGATCCACGAATGACAGCCGGGACCAACGGCTTAACGTGCTTTCCGAGGCACGGAGGGGTCTTGGTATGTGAAAATGGTCACCCATCCACGGACCAACCGCGGCAAGCGTAGCTTAACCTGATTGATTGACCCGTGCGGCTGTTATTACTTAGCCACAAGCCCCTAATAATAAGAGTAATAAGTGATGCAAATAACAAAATCATCAAATACAACGTCGATTTTAATTAAATAGTTTGTGAGTTTGCTTTTTGTCCATATCTCTTTTAAACTGGTGATCGGCTGGAAACTAAAATGTTGTTTGGTATGTAACCTGCACCCTAATTGCGTAACACACTTTTACATTTTGAAAGTTTTGCTAATCCATTGCATATGATAATAATTACAATTACTATGACATTATTAATTTGCTTGACATTACTGTTATAATTTATTAGTTCAGATTTACACGATGTCGATGTTTGATTTTTTTTTTATTTGTATGGTGTACAATAAAGAGTATTCTATTCTATTTAATCTAATGTGTAACGAAATTGACTATGTATCTATATTCTCAATGACAATGTAACTTAATAAGAAAACTGAATAAGAATAATTGTATCATAATGTCCCTAATATATTTGCACACCTCACATGGTGCCTTATGCATTTTTTGGAACATCCTCTGAACCTGTGTGATGCAAATAAATGATTTGATTGGATTTGATTCATATGTTCGAAAAATTTGTCTGCTCAACAATGTGAACAACGCAATGAATGTTGTTGAACTGTCAAAATGAAAGTCATTGTTACTGTTAACTGTGTTTCCCGTTCAACCCGCTGGACTTTAAGGATTTTCATGTTGCAAAAGGGGAGATCAGCTGTTATTTTCTAAACTGACAAACATGCGACATAATTTTCACTTCATTTTACTTGATTCCCAACAGTGCGAACATTACACGACCGATGTTTGTCAATGTAATAATTGTCACAGCCTTCACATCCCTTGCTCAACTTCATGGTAATGATTTCAGACCGTTAAGTCTTAAGTTTTCTTACAATTTTTCCTTTATCGTAACTGCAATTAAAGTCACATTGCGGCTGGCACAGAACAATATCCAGCAAGACAATGACGGAACGTAATTACCTACTGACCTAAGTAATTACTTAGTGAAATCTCGCCAAATTGAGCATAAAAATCTTACTGTCTACTTATAATCAAATAGCACATTGTTTTCCGCATTTCTTTGGGGTTTTTAACATAACAATATCAAACCTGGGGGTCTACTCCAAAGTGCAAAGCGCGAATGTTCGGACCGGACCGACATAATTATGGCCGAACCGAATATTGTTGAAAAATGCGAAAAAAGTTCGGATCGGCTCAGTTGGGTCGGGACCATAGTCAATATTCGAAAGAGTGTAGGATCGGGACCGAAAGAACCAAATAGTAACTTCGTAGCAGGAAACGGCCGAACATTCGGCCGATACTACTTCGGAGTAGACCCCCAGTATTCCCCGAAGAGTTTGGCAGAGTTGTACCTTTAGTGCACCCACATTTCACCAGTTATGTTTAAGTTCCATGTAATAGAGGGCCAGCCTAATGCTGTCAACCGGTACACTCTGAGCTTCTGGGAAAACCCAATAACATTTTGCCCAACCTGGGAATAGAACTCAGCGTGCTAAGCAGTAGCACGTCCATTAGGCTCAATATACACTGCCGCGGAACGGATGCTGCGCTTTTTTTTTGTACAAAGCATAATGAACTTTATATCAAAAGAGTAACGCACAAATTAGATACACACATATGCACAGGTCGTGAATCTTCTGGAGAATTATCGTGCATTCTCGGGAATTCCGGCAGTAATAAGCTCGTATCTAGTTTGTACGTTGGACAATTGACATAAAGTTAATTTTGCTATGTAAATATCGCTACTAAAAGTCGCTTCGACTCCGTTCCGCGCCAGTGTAAATTGAGCCTTAGACCAACGGAGCAGATTATGACAATCGCTGACCGCACGAAATCTACATTTAAATTTCCTACTAGCTAAGCTACTAACAAAATTTTCGTCTAGCTGGTTACCACGAAATAGGAACAGGGCAAAAACTCTAGTTTTAGTCTCTTTCGAACTCATAGGATGTTTTGTAAAGAAAAAGACTCATAATTTGTTGAAGTGTTTTTATCTTTTTATTATCCTACTAATACGAGTATTATAAATGCGAAAGTTTGTGAGGATGATTGGATGGATGTTTGTTACTCTTTCGCGCAAAAACTACTGAACCGATTTTCATGAAACTTTACAGTAATATAGCTTATACATCCAAATAAGACATAGAATACTTTTTATCCCGATATTCCCACGGGATCGACACTTATGCGGGTGAAACCGTGGGACACTGCTAGTCCTACTAATATTATAAATGCGAAAGTTTGTATGTATGGATGTATGGATGTTTGTTACTCTTTCACGCAAAAACTACTGAACAGATTTTGACGAAATTTAGCACACAGATAGTTTATAACCAGGATTAACATATAGGATACTTTTTATCCCGACATTCCCACGGGATCGAAACTTATGCGGGTGAAACCGCGGGGCGCAGCTAGTTGTCTATAATCTAGTTATTTTTGAGTTATTTTTCAGTTCTGAAAATAACAAATTCAAAGTTTAAGCTGTAAAAAAAATCCATGAATAGATACAGATTGCTATCTATCTTTGAACGCACTTGACCGGGAAAAACCAAGTAACTACACAGTTGATAGCTGAAATTATTCACCACGTAGTTTCAGACACAATAATTTATAATGATGTCAGCAAAAAGCCATGACAAAAACAAATTATGGATGGAAGTACTTGTTTTGAAATGAGTCTTTAGATTCCAATCTATTTTTGAAGTATATCTCTTTGACTATACAATTCACTTGTTTCTCAAGGGTTTCAGCTTTCAGGTACATAGTCTGAAAAATTTGAATTTTCACTCGCATTAACGTTAGGTAGGTACTTTATTCTTGCAAGACTTTACTCAACATGGTAATCTCAGTCTTAATCTGTCAAAAATACCTCTCATTTTCCTATATTTCTGACAAGTTTTTGATATTGATTGTCGCTGAGATGAGATTGCGACGAGCTTTTGAACGTTTTTAATTACAGGAATTGGCTTTCCGATGAAAAGTGAAGTGTCTGGCCACACTAACTGTAAACTGTCACCTGTCTCCTTGACGTCTGTAAATAACTTACGTTGTACCTAAATGGTTATGGCAGAGCCATTACGTCATCATTTACGCTACAACATACGTTTCTTAAGCACAGAACAGCACCCTAATTGCGTAACACACAATCAATCTCAATCTGAATCATTTTGAAGGATATTGCTAATCCATTGCTTCATATGTTCAAAAAAATGTGTCATGTGTCTGCTCAACTATGTAAATAACGCAATGAATGTTGTTGAACTGTCAAAATGAAACCGATTCCGATTGATCGTGTGTTACGCAATTAGGGTGCCGGTCGAAGTGGCGATGCTTGGGGGAGGTCTAATATGTCCAGCTGTGGACGTGTTTCGGCTGAAATGATGATAAAATGACACGTTTCTCTCATAGCGTTAGGTCAGCCCGATTCACTGAGTGATCGGATATGATTCACAGTAACGGCTAAAACCACAATACTTCCGAATTCTTCTTATCATGGTTTCGTCAACGGAAATCCTGGAGGGAGGTTGTCCTGAAAATAACATTGCGTCATAAACTCATAAAACGTAGTATTATGTATACGTACTACGTCCCGCCTTTTTCTCATCGATATGTCCATCTCAGGTCGGAAATTACAGCTAATTTGATGTAGGCACATATTTAGGTAAATATTTGTTTTAGATGTGTCTAGTAAAGTTTAGCTCGTGTGATATCCGCCAACCCGTACTGGGCCCACGTGGTGGATTACGGCACTCTCTCTCCCTCCCATAGAGAATAGGCCTGTGTCCCAGCAGTGGGTATATTATATTCAGATTATGGTGACTGGCTCGGTATTCGTGAGTCGAGTAACTACACATTGTAGGTTAGATAATGTAAGCAAATATGTACTTAAAATGTATGTCTAGTCTACCCCCATTTCTGCAACAATGAACTAAAATCAATAGCTTAAAAGTAATCCAACACTAAAGCGATTACTGGCAAAAATTGTTTGAGGTACTGACTCTACACTCCATACATTATCAATTTTAGACCCTATCTCCTAGACTATACTGTTAAAATTCCACTACTCAGAAATTAATCGCTTGACCAAAAAGCTTAGTGAAATTGCAACTCTAAGATTGAAATGTTTAAGGTTTAAAGTTCAATGTTCAAGTGAAAACTAGATATTTTTTGTTTATTCAGCCGTGTAGATATTGGATACTGGACATATTAATACCTTAAGTTTAAAGCGTTTCGTTACTTTCATTAAAAGTAATACGAGACGAATCCATTTCTCTTTAGAAAACTGTAAATCATTTTTACACTCTCCTTCTTGTCAAATAGGTTACAAAACTAAGAGTCAAAAGAAAGACTCGCACACTTACCAGCCAGGGTAATTACGTAACAAACTAACAACAATGGATTTCATTTTGACAGTTCAACAACATCCATTGCGTTATTTACGTTGTTGAGCAGATACATTTTTCGAACATATGAAGCAATGGATTAGCAATATCCTTCAAAATGATTGAGATTGATCGTATGTTCTCTTGTGTCTGCTCTACAACCTGCTTCAGATAATAACCTTTTTATCTTGCACTCACAATAACAAGAATGCCTGACAAATTCTCATGGTAACAATAGAGGGCGTGATCTCTTTCACTTTTAACCTCAAACGATTGCCATTTTCGCGCCATTCCGCCCGCCATCTTGTTTTACGTGACCTTTTTGCCGCGTTCCTGGATATGATCTAGTATTTTAGTAATTAAATTGTAATAGATAATCTAGCATACCAAGGGGTATCGTATTAATGAATTAAATAAATGACTTTTGATTTTGATAACCCAGTAACTGAGTTATGGAGGTCAGATAGGCAGTCGCTCCACGTAAAATACTGGTATTCAATTGCATCCGGTTAGACTGGAAGGCGACCCCAAGAAAGTTGGGAAAAGGCTAGATAATGATGAACCAAGGATAATTATTATATTTCTATTGACGGTTAAAAATACTTTTTATGAAATTAATTTGAAACGAAGCCCGACATTTGATAGTTTGTTAAAGTTTTACAAAAAATCATAGATAATGTTGTTTTTTTTTTCTTTTTTAATTAACCGACCCATTGCTAGGCAAAAGCCTCCCCCAGTGAAGATATTTTTCATAATTTTGTTCATGGATATTTTTGTTCGAAAAGACGTTGATATTCTATGTAGGTACTCATATAGGGGTGACGTCACACCGGCGCTTTTTGTTTCTTTAAAAAGTTAAAGGAAAATAATTATCATTCAAATGAACAGACCTAAACAGTTCGTATTTGACGTCCGTTTGACGTGAATTTATTAATTAAAATAGGTACCTTCTTTTTATTACAGACATACTAGGATATTCCCAAGCAATTTGCTGCAAATTGCAATAAAACGAAATTGCTTATATAAAACAATTAGTTTCATAATCATAAAATCTTCACAATATACGATTTGATTAATTTTGTGAGAAACCAGAACTTATTTTGTCTGTAGTTAGCTACAGACAAAATAATTGAAAAAAAAAGTGAAATTAAATTCTAAACAATGGGTGTTGATGAGAATTTGTCTTGAAAACACGCCAGACTGTAGCCGTTTTTATGCCTAACTAGTTTAAAAACGACTAACTTATTTAAATTGCTCAAACTGTGGGATTTAAAAAGAAAGGTGCAAAACAGTTATAAAAATCAAATTATGAAAAATCGAATCTTGTCGGCTCTAAAGAGTAAAACTGGAATTCATTGCGGCCAGCAACATCTCGAAATCTCGACTACAAACTATTTAAAAAATTGGACTGTTATGGTCCCATCCTACGGCTGGCCTAAACTAAATGAATCTAAAACTCTTTGGTGGCATCAGCTAGGTTATAAAAAATTTTGAACCCAGGACTAGGTTACCTGTGTATAATGGCCTTTTAAATACAGAAAGAAAACAGGTACAAACTTCGATATAGATCAGCTACAATATGGCCAATGGTCATCACGGCTGGCCCGATTTTTGCGCAGAAGAATTCGTAATACAATTTTTTAGGAACTAAAAGATGACATGAGGGGAGTGTAAGTAGGGCGGCGGGATCGTCCGAAAGGGTTACCGCTGCCCTGGAACAGAAAGGGCTAAGGAAGGAACACGGGTGGGTTTTAGTCAGTAAGAGTCTGACACTCCCTTCCACTCCACCCAAAGCGGGAGGGGTCATTTGATGATTTCCCATCCAAAAAAAAAAAAAAGGGGAGTGTAAGTGAGTGAACATGCGCGAAAATTCGGAGAGCTTATGTACAATATGGCTGAGGATATTGTACAGAGCATATTGTACACTAATACAAATCGAGGGAACACACAATCAGTACATAGATATCCATTAAAATTCATGTCTGTAAATTGCGTAGGTATTTACTAATTAAAGACTTTAATTGCACACAGAACAGACTAAAAAAATACAGGCATCAACAAAAAAAATCTAAGTATTCTAAATTTAAGCTTCCCTGAACGCAGTTTTTGCATTGTTGCTTTTTTTTCTCACTGTCATTGCGTTTAGCCTTAGCACACACATGCGGCAGTCAGTCTTGAACTCTTGACTAATTAACTTAGTTGTGTCGTGCAAAGCAAAGTTAATTACTGTTGAGGTGTAAGGCTGTCTTCTAATTTTGACCCACTGAGATGATAATTGCGTCCATCGATCTTGTCAATGTACACCTTTTCTTCTTCCGTAGCTTTATTTATTAAACAGCTGTCAATTACCCCGCTGCTTTCATTTTGACAGTTCAACAACATTCATTGCGTTATTTACGCTGTTGAGCAGACAAATTTTTCCAACATATGAAGCAATGGATTAGCAAGGGTGCTGGTATTAGGTATCTAAGAATAAACTGCCGAGCCGTTTAGTTTACCCTACTCGTATGACCTTTAATTCATTCAAATTAACGTATCCTAGTCTACTGAAGCGATGTCAAAGGTTTTTGTAACAGTAAAGGTTTTATAATTTAGGTACCGATTTATAAATTTACCTGCTGAAGCTGTAACTGGTGAACCAAGCCATTAAAATAATCGACATAGAGCCTCGAAAGGCAAAATGTTACTGTGCAGCCTCCTCCAAGACAATATATCCGGTTAGTTCTGCCATGCGGATAAAAGGATTTTTCCGAATCGGAAACGTGTATAATCCTGTGGGTTGAATTGTTCCGCAAATAGCGATAAGACCCTTCCTTATCATTTAGTGGGTGTTGAATTCAGTGTATGATGAAACTAGCGTGATGATTGTGTTATAATGATGAAATAAGTACTGTATCATAAGCATCATCATCATCAGCCGGTCTTGTCTTGTAGTCTTATTAAATACTATTCTGACTATTGCTTCTGGCTAAACCAGCACCCTCAGTGCAAACACTGTCAATCAACAATCTGAGTCATTTTGAAGGATACTGCTAATCCATTGCTTCATATTATGGTTTGGGAATTCCCGATAAGTTCAAAGTCCCGGGACACGAGACAGCCTACAATCAAAGTCCGGGGAATTCCCGGGACTTCGATACTTTTACATTTTTTTTTTTTTTTTATATAGAGGGGTAAGCCTTTTTTGACGAATTTTAAATGAGTTAATTTCTGGTGAAACTTATAGGCAATTTTTTTTGTAAAAATCAACATTTATTAAACAGAAAATTAAATCTCAATAACTTTAACGGTAATTTCAGTCTTAATAATTGCTTTGTTGTAATCTGCATTCGCGACATTTTCGCCAAATATGAGTTTATGGAAAAATAACTTTAATTCCTACACAATAAAGTTCAGTTTACGCTACAACTTCAAACATTTTTATAACTTTTTCAATAGTGCTAGTCATTCTGAAATCCACTTAATTAACATTAAAATAAAGTTGATATTTGTTTAACTTGAAATAACGTCAATTTGAAACATAAATAAAATTTGAATATAGCTAGCCAGCTTTACCTTTGAATTAGAAATGTGTGTTGCCAGTTGCCTATAGTTCATTCCATTTAGAATCACGCGAACCTTCGCCTGCCAGTCATTGACCGAAGCTTATGACTTGTTAGTAACTTAAAATTAATGTTATTTGTCGTTCAGCAACGGAAAAATCCTACAAATGAAGTTCAGGGACGTTGTTGTGGCAAAAAGTCATTAAGTCCATACATAATGGGTAACATTACGAGTCAAAGTCCTTTGTAAGTTGGTCATATACAAAGCTGTTTTCGGGTAAAAATTGGCTTTGCTTATTCTTTTCTTATATTGTTACCAGTTAAAAGACAAGATCATGTCAAGTAGAGAACATTTGCGATCGTAATAGAGTAGCTATTAAATCTGCATGGCAGCGATTTTTTTTAATATAGACACTAGGCATGCTCTTTTGTTTTATTAAATGCGTGACATTATGTCAAATAGTACCCTGAGTTTGTTTCAGCCTTACTTCTCAGAGTAGGTACTCGTACCTACCTAGTCAAATAGAAAACGCCGACCTCATCTAGCTTTTTTTTTTATAATCTGCTGCGTAAAAGTGATTCTGATGACCTATTTACAGAATAAACAATTTCATTTAATTTCTTGCTGCAGTGCATTACGTAAAATTGTTACTAACCCTATGGACTCCTGTCTGAAATAAAAGTTTTCTATTCTATTACATTTCAGTACAATTACAGGCTGTCAAACAATGAATGTACATACTATACTTTCTCCAAAATATATAATCTAACGCTGGAAAAGATTTCAAGATCTTTCAGTCGGTTTAATGTAAATCCATTTTCTAATGTTTTCTATACCTAACTCATCTCGGCGCCATCTTTGAATCCAAAGCCATAAAACTACTACCAACATGTCAATAAAACACTCAACCAATTCACACCAATAAACGGTAATGCCATTAAAATCATGCATCTACAACTGGCCTTAATATTTATATTTCAGGTTAGCACCTTACGTCTTCTATTAGCGAATACTGAGCGGTGACCTAGACACACATTGTGTGTACTATGCCTTACAATGCATTATACGCATATGCCAATGCCGGCCAGTCGTTTAAGAAAAATAAAATATTGCTTTTGGTTCTTCTTCTTTTTAAATTGGGACATTTTTTAAGGTTTCCATTTTTAAATTGTAAGGTTCTTGTTTGGATGTAACAAGGCACTGACCTGGAAGATATGTTTGCAAAACATTATTAGAATCAATATTTTTAGTATTTATTTAGCGAAAATTCATAGATAATAATTAATTTAATATAATAAGAGGTACAATTTTTACGTTTTTATGTAGGGGTAATCTTCGGAACTACTGCAGTATGATTCTATAACCATCTCTCCGTGAAAACTTACGTGAAGTGAGCGTGGAGTGAGCTGTCATTCCAACTAATGCTAGGGATTGCCACTACTGACAGCTCACTCTAAGCTCACTTCACCTAACTTTTCACGGTGAGATTTTTATAGAACCGATCGGCTGATCTGACGTTCGATTCTGTAAAAATGTCACCGTGAAAATTCTTTCACTAATGGAAAGCTATAGTATTGCCAAGTGTCAAAGGATTAATTTTATGTTAAAACAAGAAATTTCTTGCTAAATAAGAAAGAAGTCACTTCTTATCGAAGAACATGGGATTTTCGCTAATTTATAACAGCAAAAACTAACCAAGCATCAGATCTACAAAGTACTTAACTTAATTCTGTCCATACAGTGTTTGCTGCAAAAAACTAAATAACAATGTATTAGTAGCATTTGACAATGGACAAGAATGGGCGTACCAAGGCCGAATGTTCAAATGGCTGTAATATACGTACCACAACAAAAACAACATGGTCTCTATAGCATGACCAGCAAATGATTGACAGTTTGTTTCTGTCCCATGTAATAGGGGGCGTGCCTTCTCCCATTAGCATAATCAGCCCATAATGTTCCCACTGCTGGGACACAGGCCTCCTCTTTTCAAGAGGGAGTGGGCTGTAACACACCCACGTACACGCGAGCCCGGTGCGTGTTGGTAGATGTCACTTGTCTTCGAATTTGCGGTTCTAGGACATGCCGGTTTCCTCACGATGTTTTCCTTCACCGTTTTGAAAACAGTGGCAGTGGCGTGCATTGCAAAGGCATATAAGCAGTGCCTACCTGGATAAATCACCATAAGCCTGTCAATTACATTTTAGTGTGTGTGCCCCACAATTAAGAAACTCAGTAAATTATCAAACCTAACAAAAAACAAAATCTTCATACAAACACGCGCGGCAGTAGGCAGTCGCCAGACGGCCTACTCGGCTCCCGTACTATTCGCACATTGTCATTGGTCTTTACTCGTTCAAGTTAATACGACGAAATTAAATTCCTGCCTACCTATTCTGAATACCAATGCACGCCACTGAGCAGTGGTGATGAAATTACTTACACAAAGTAAAGCCCCTGCACGACCTACAAACTCGTAAGTAAGTCGGAGCTGATACCACGGGGCTACCACTGTCTATTGCCACTAGCCGGGTACAACTCTAAACTCCGGGCTTTTTATTAGCGTGTTATCAATCTAAATAGAGTCGGTTCAGAATTTGGCTATGAGTTGACTCTTGGCTGAGGAATAGGCTATTTTCCAAAAAAAATCTAATTAGTCCATCAGATAGATTATCAAAAAATATTGAACCCGTATTTTTTCTTATGTCAATTATATAAAAAATGATGAAGATATCGCCCGTTAAAGTTCCGCGTGACGTCACTTGCTTGCGACACTTTTGCAAGCAAGTGACGTCACGACCACACTCCCAAATTTCGACGCGCTTTATCTTTGTCATTTTTTGTTTGATTGACAAAAGAAAAAATACGTGTTCATTATTTTTCGATAATCTAACTGACGGACTAATTATAATCATTATTTTTTTACCCAGGAAACTACCCTATTGCTAATATATAGAAATAGATAAACCCAATATCACTTTGATAATCCTGAGTAACGAATCCAGGGACCTCTTAGCACAAACTACTAACTTAACCAGTTCACATCATAATATTCCCGCTGCTCCAGGCCCCGGCAGTCACTCCTAAATCTTTGACAGTCATTATGGATAGTCAGAAGCCCAACCACCAGTTTTACCAAGAGGAATCGGATTACCCATTAACTGGTTTGTAAGTGGAGTTCAGACAGGCAGTCGCACCATGTATAATACTGGCATATACATATTCAGTTGCATCCAGTTAGACAGGAAGCCGACCCCAACATAGTTGGCAAAAGGCTAGGCAGATGAACGTGTCCCAGCATTGAGAATGCTGGGACTCAGTCTCTCTGGGAAAGGTATCAGGCCGTTACATAGACCACAAAGCAGGAGCCAGGACCAGTGCGGGCTGGAACAACCTTCGACTACTCACCATTCTAAAAATAACTAAGTTTATAAATGAATGGACCTTCGACCTTCCAGCACCCGGTACTGCCTCGAACGGAACTGAACGACGTAACAACCAGCAAATTGTCCCTATAATATTTGGACAAGTGACCCGTAGATGACCCTAATAGGATCATCGTTCCAGAGGGGAACAAATTGCTTCGGAGTGTTCACATGACTTGTGACCGGTTCCTTTATTTAACTAATAGTTGGAGTTACCATCCTTGTAAACTTTACAAGCTACGAGCTTGTAAAGTTTAAAAGTTATCAATAAAAATCAATGATAATTATGATAAACTACCTGCGCCCCGCTGTTTCACCCGCATAAGTCTCGATCCCGTAAGAATATCGGGATAAAAACTATCCTATCTTCTAATCCAGGTCATGCTATACCCAAGTATCAAATTTCATCCATATCCGTTTAGCCGTTTTAACGTGAAAGTCGTCCCCTATTCTTAAAGCCATCCACATTCATAAAACTTTCTTTACTGTTAATAATCTAGGCAACTTTATATGATTAGTTATTTTCTAACTAACCATCGTTAAAAATACCCGTAAAGTTCCGTTAGGTATAACCCATCGTAACTTGTAAGTCGGTAGTGACGCACGATGGGACTAAAAATAGATGATTCCCTGCGATAATATAACAATGAACTGTATGGTACTCACTTTGACCCATTGATACAATTCTACTACATAATACTACTCGCTAAGAATTGAGCAAAAACAACCGATATCAACCTTGCCTAAGGGTAGTATTATATCTACAAGATGGACGTCGCATCGATACCTTGGAAAACGTCGATCTTGTAGGTGGAAGAGCTAAGATGCTCGAGGATTAGCTACGGATTGCAAAATGTCAGTTCCGACAATATTATTGGTTCTTGTTTTTTGTCGGGATGACAGGTCTTGTTTTTTGTCAGGATGACCGGAATGACAGGTCCGTCCGTCCGGTCAGGAGACCGCGTATCGGCAAGCGTAGTGTGGGACACCCCCCGGGTTGGTGGACGGACGACCTAGAGCTGGGACAGACTGAATGCGGAAGGCGGAGGACAGGGTGTAGTGGCGCAGTCTGGGAGAGGCCTATTTTCAGCAGTGGACTGCTTTACGCTGAGTTAATTGAATGACCGGTCAGCTAAATCGGATAGCTGGAAACCGATCCCAACATAGTAAGGAAAAGGCTTGGTAGATGGAACGTTCAGGCCTCCTCTCTGTGAGATCACGGGCCTTAAAAGCCAAGCTGGAGATGATGGTGATGGATTGTGTGAAAGATGATACTTATGGCTAGAAAGGGGAGTGAATACTGAGATGACAGCTGATAGAGATGAGACCAAATCATCATTCTCCTGCCCTCATCCCAATTTATTTCTGGTCGGCGCTACATGTCTTTTTCTTCCATACTCCTCTATTAATCGTCATCTCGGTAGGCACCCCCTTTCTAACCATATCATGAAGAGATGAGACCAAATAAATTGTCATAATGGCAAAAATAGTATACATTTTAGACCAGCCGAATTATAACTTAAGTTTTTAATTCCATTATGAATAATAACTACGTCAAAAACTGCAGCCAAAGAAAAAAAAAAAAACAAACGAAAATACAAAAATTCTCTCCTAGCAAACAATGGTGTTGGTACCAATTAAAATGCACAGATTATAAATAGTATTCCCACGACTTGGCTACTCTGTGAATGTTCCACAGACAATGGTTCTCATTCGTGTGACGAAAAAACACATTTACGCAACCTCCTTTTTGTTTTGATTTGAGTCAGGACGAATGAGTTATTTTGATATTATTAAATATCTCCATCTTCTAGATGACTAACTAACACCTACACCCCGATTGCGTAACCTAATACAGGTTGTCAGAATTTCCACTTCTGACTACCCGTTACGACTGTCAAAGATCCACGAGGAGACAGCCGGGACCAACGGGTTAACGTGCTTTCCGAGGCACGGAGGGGTCTCGATATGTGAACACAATCACCCGTCAAGATTCTAAAAACGATGGAAGGATTGTCAGCGAGGTGGAGGATGTTGTGGCATCGCTTTAATAACATCCTTCCGTCGATTTTAAGGCTTTCCCGTAATCTTATAGCCAACAAATTAATACTAGATAGTTCGAAAGTGCTAACGTCAATGGATAGCATTTGTTTCATGTAAAAAACACCCTATTAATGTTCAACTGTTCAGAACAAACGCCTCTTCTCATACAGAAGCCATGAGCATAGATCAATACGCTTGCTCAAGGAGGATTGGCAATTTCAGACTTAAGTTCATTACGTTCAGTTGGTCTATTCTGTAAAAATCTCACCGTGAACTGGCTTCATGTTGTTCCACGTAAAACCCAGATATTCAGTAATTCAGCATCTAAAACGGTGTCAGCCATTTATTTTACTTTTTAAATTCAATAGCACGTCGTCGATGTCGAAATGAAGCCGAAACACAATGCTAAAGTGAAAGGAGCCAAGGAAACTGAATTCAATTGGATGGTATATTTGTAGCACGTAGGGTGGCGGAAAGGTTAGGTTAAATATAACATAACATCACGCCTGTTTTCCTGAAAGGGTGGGCTGAAGAGTACACTCACAATTCGCTAGTTCAGCAGTGCGATTCCGTAACCATCTCACCGGTGAAGTGAGCCGTGGAGTGAGCTGTCATTTCAATATTTACATAATTTAATTCGCATGGTGTACAAAATAAAGATTATTCTATTCTAAAAGTTACAATAATTATTCTAAAATCACTCAAGACTTTCGGGTTTCTGGACTTAGATTTTTTACGTATTTTTACGTAGATAGTACTCTCTTCAAGTTTCAAAGTAAACAATCGTTATGTTTTCTCAACTACGTATAAATAAAGTATGGGGAAAACCGTCACCATTACGGTAACATTTATCGAATACGTTCCATTCTTCCATAGCACGACCACAACACATGATTACAGTTTAAAATCATCATAATTAATCTATGGTATGTACAACAAAGGCTATATCACAGGTAAAGACATTGATACACACATAATTATTTATTTATGATGTTTGACATTCGACGCGTGTAGTCGATTAAATATTCATATTATGATATCGATAATGAGGTGTACATCACTATTGCGCAGTGCGCTCAGCTGATTGTTGTACGTTTGTTTATCCGCCATCTTGCTTGATTGTTTACGATTACACTTAAGGTTAACTTTATTTAACTTTCATTTTTCACCCAAATATCAGAATAGATCTGTCTAGCCTTTTCTCAATTTTGTTGGGGTCAGCTTCCAGTCTAACCGGATGCAACTGAATACCAGTATTTTACATGGAGCGACTCCTCCCTATCAGAGTGGCAATTCTCGTAATTCTATGAAAGTTGACAGTCTGATCTCAGAGTCAATATGTCAAAAATATCGCTATTTTCATAAATTTTTGACAAGTTTTTTTCATTGATTGTCGCTGAGATGGGATAGCGACTAGATTTTGAACGTTTTTAATTACGGTTCATACGTCATCTTTCACGCAATCCAAAGAAAAGATGTATATGTCTTCTCTTTCTATAAAAAAATAAACTTTTTAATTTTAGAAAAAGAGACAGACCTCTTTCTCTAAAAAGTTTATTTTTTTATTTATCCTCTGTGCCAGTTAGAAAATAGTTAGATCTAATGACACACTACAAAAAACAAGTTCTCATGTGAACAGAATCACGGTAGTTATCCAACAAAATGAAATACATGAAAATTTAGACGTAGCGTCCCAATTTTACCTTTAACGAAATTCATTACTAGTTCACAACACACTAGATTTTCAACTCTATTCTCGTTAGTAAAGGTTGAATTTTCAGTGTGTGTTAAATTGGGTTGTGATTTCGATTTTGCAATGTGCTTCATACTGTATTTTCGCGGTTAGTCGCAATTTGAAGATAGTTAAATCTAAGTAGGGTTTGGTAACGTAAAATGAGGTTTGTATCAAAATGGATGTGGAATACTTATAATATCTATCTGTAATTGTGCGAGATGCTAGGCAAAGGAGCAGAGAGCAGTAATGGTGGCCCAGTGGCAACGACCACGAATTACGAGTTATAGGTCGTAGGTTCGAACCAGGCAGGCGCTTTACTTTGTGTAAATAATTTCATCACCACCCGACGACGACCCTATCGTGGAATAAAGCGGTGATGTGATATTATTAAAACGCATTTCAGTGACCTTTGTATCTGATAAAGAAATGGCGCATCAAATTCTCTATACTTACCACGAAAAGAAAACCAACTAATTAGATCAATTAATTCTTATTACTTTCAAGAATTAGATAACCCAATTTTTACTGTTAAAGATGAAGAGCTAAATGATAACCTTTCTCCTTTTGGGAACGCCGTCAATGCGCAAAAAGATGGGTTCGGAATTGATAAAGTAATTACAGCTTTTTGATGCGTGGTTTCAAATACAGTCATGTGATAGTATGTCTGGATTTCAAAATCAATCTCGTAACATTTTGCCAACATGTTGGGTCGGCTTCCAGTCTAGCCGGATCCAGCTGAATATCAGTATTTTACATGGAGCGACTGCCTATCTGGCCTCCACAACCCAGTTCCTAGGTAATACGATAAGACTGGCTAAGACTGGTTGTCTGACTTTCGGGCTTCTGACTACCCATAACGAGGATCAAAGATCCACGAACTGCCGGGAACAATGGCTTAACGTGCTTTCCGAGGTACGGAGAGGTCTCATTATGTAAAGATGGTCAACGATCCTCGGACCAAGCGCGGCAAGGATCGACGTGCGGCAGTCACTACAGCCCGCTTCAAACTTTATGGCAATATGGCGGCTCTAAAGTGCACTTCTCGCTGCGCAGTACCTCACCCCTCACCTCCGCTTTTTTTTTCTGGATGGGAAATCATCAAATGACCCCTCCCGCTCTGGGTGGAGCGGAAGGGAGTGTCAGACTCTTACTGACTAAAACCCACCCGTGTTCCTTCCTTAGCCCTTTCTATTCCAGGGCAGCGGTAACCCTTTCGGACGATCCCGCCGCCCCTCCCCTCACCCCCGCTGACACATGAATTTGTTACTGCGCAGCGACTCGCCTCATGTTCCGAGCCGACATAAAGTTTGAATCAGGCTGTACTTAGCCACGTTCCTATGCTTCTCCCATCCAAAAATTACCTGTGTCCAACCTAATGTATGTTTTCTTCTTTCCTTCATTCCCATTCTAACAACGGAATCGATCTAGTCTAACGACATGTTACGTATAAAATAAAGTTTAAACGTAACTTAGTTAAAAATTACGTAAGGACACGTAACCGAGGCAGTTAAAGTTAACTGCTACGAACTGTAACCGTTTAGTATTTTATAGAAGTGAGTCATCGCGGATTTTTGTTTTGGTCAATATTATGATTGATGATAGGAATTGCTGATATCGGGATGCTATTAAAGCTCCGGCACTCCACTCCACTTCACTGGCAAATGACGTCACTGTAACGTTAGTGAAAGTAGGTTGGTGTTTTCCTTGCGTTTTTTGACACCGTAAAGGCAAACGCCAGTGTCAGCATTTTCATGACAGTCGTCACTGCAGCTGTTATGTGGATGTGTGGATATTAATGGATGACGCTGCAGCAGCTCAGCTTATCATTCAGCCGAAAGACGGCAACTTCTGGGCCCTCCCCCAAGCATTGCCCCAACAAGCGGTCTAGTGCCTCAATCATCTAACGCTCCCTTCTGAGTGACCAACAGCTTAACGTGCTTTCCGAGGCAAGGGATCTCGATATGTTATAGATGGTCACCCATCCATGGACCGACCTCGGAAAACGTTGCTTAACCTCGTAGATCGATTCGTGCGGCTGTTATTATTTTTCCAAGTGCAAGACAGCTAGTTATGAGCTGCTCTTAGAAGAAGATGAACCCAAGATTACGAATCCCTAGTTCAAAACAAAACGTGTTTGCTTACAAAAACAGTAAGTCGAAACTCTAAACATGTTTATAGTCTAAAATCATCTTGCAGTTCTATGAATAGAACCGGTCAAGCGAGTTTTTATTGGATACACGGTGTTTTTGGCTCCATACCTTTATTTAGCACGCAGAATTTTAAGTAACTCACTCGACTCTTTCGAAGATTTTGACACACTTGTATATTGACACTGACATTTTTGAGTTGTGACGATGTAAAAATTAAAATCCGTTTCATGAAAGAAGTCTCTTAGACGCGGCGCCACTGTCATACGACAGAATCATACATATTGATTGATTTATTTATCTCGACATCATAATATTACAAGTACTGGTTAATAAAATGCACAATCTTAAATAGACAAAGGTGTCTGAGGTAGGAGGGTAGTAGGAATGTTGCTAACTGTATAATAATCATTAGTTCAACTTGTTGCCGCGCGACTTCATTCGTGAAACGGACTCTACAGGTTCATGACACATTCTAGCTTTGTCTCTGGAATCAAAATCAAAAGTCATTCAAATTAGGATGAGCATCAGCATTTTTCGAACGTAAAAATTACAAAAGACAGTCCCCCAAAACGCCCACCCTTCACCACTTCCTAGTGCTTTCGCTGGGAAGAAGAAGTGGCGCAACAAACTCCCCAGCAGCACAGCTGTCTGTTCAGTTAGAAAATACTTGATTGTATAGCATCAGAATAGGGTAGTTTCCTGGGTAAAAAAATAATTATTATATTATATTTAGTCCGTCAGTTAGATTATCGAAATATAATGGACACGTATTTTTTCTTTTGTCAATCAAACAAAAAATACAAAGATAAAGCGCGTCAAAATTTGGGAGTGGGGGGTCGTGACGTCACTTGCTTGCAAAAGTGTCGCAAGCAAGTGACGTTACGCGGAACTTTAACGGGCGATATCTTCATCATTTTTTATACAATTGACAAAAGAAAAAATACGGGTTCAATATTTTTTGATAATCTAACTGACGGACTAATTAGATTTTTTTAGGAAACTAGCCCATTGCAACGCGTGATGCCTTAGTGAGTAACGGTTGAGTACGGTGCTCAAATACGAGCGGCATGTTGTCGACGGCGAGTGTCGACGGGTGTCGATGGCTAACATCAACGGCTACAGTTGCCTCTGCCGTTGATGCATGTCACCCCTGTATGCACACCAAGTTTTCACAGTGAGATTTTTACATAATAAATCAACTGCAGCTGAGTGAAAACCTAGTTGCAAGATACTATAACAATTACAAAAATAGTGACAGGTCGAACCTTCATAGTATTTTCAACGCTTCAATGAGTCGAAACAAAAGTGAAACTCTATGGGAACCTCGTTGATCTAAAACTGCACTAGTGCACTTTTTTCTTGCACTACCTACATTGGAGGAAAGAGGGTAATGTGTTTTGCGTGTTTTACAGAAATGATATGTTTAAAGCTTGATGATTAGGTAACCGATTGCAGTATAGTGCAGTTGCTTGACTAGCTTTTGTCTGCGGTTTTGCTTGGTAGTTTTGAGTAATTGAAAATTTTGCCTTCTGGATCGAAATTGCCTTGATGATCGATTAATAAGGCGTTTGAGCACGTTGAACGATGTCCAATCAAATTTGAATTAGTTTACTTAGTAATTATCATCTGCTAAGCCATTTCCCAACTATCTTGGGGTAGTCTCATCTGAATAAGTCTACTTATTCTAACTAACAAAGAAAGTCGAAGTTTTTTCATCGATCTATTTGATATACTCGTTTAGTTTTGTTCAGCGTATTATGATCAATGGTAAACGATTTATTACTGACGTATGTCAATTCAGGCTAGGTAGAGCACCCATCTTCACAGGGTGCCCTGTGAAGATGGGTGCTCCACCTAGCCTGAATGGGTGGACACCAGATCAATATATTTTCAACGATATCGATAGTAGCAACTGGTTGGGAGGAGCCGAAGATCGGGCTACATAAATGGCGTCTGATTGGAGAGGCGTATATCCGGAAGTCGACTGCTGTTGGCTGCTGATGATGAACGACGTCGATCTTGTACGGGTTTTGCTGTATAATAGCCTGTACTTGATACATCCCAGACGGATTTCGGATATTCCGGATACATCCTCCCATACGTCTTAACACAGTAATTTGAAAACATTGTAGAAGCCAATTAGTTTTAAAAGAGTAACCGTGGAGTTTCTTGCCGGCTCTTCTCCATAGGAAACGACCTATTAGAACCGTGCGCCTAGCTTCTGACGTTTCATAAGTGCCCATGTAAGTTTATGTGAAACAAAATCTTTTGATTTTGGTGACTATTTTTGTGTCCGACGAGCATAGACACTAACACCCAGTTTTGTATTACATGAAGATAATTTTTGCATTACAACATTTTCTTTCCTTAGTGACAATAACAACGTCAATAAATATTAGATCACGTTTCTATAAATTATAATCACATCAGCGATATTAATAGCGTGGGAATAAGCATTGATATCTGATTGTCGACCTAGTGCACATTAGTGAAGACAAGAAGGGTTTGTTCAAGTCAGTTGTAGAAAAAATTAATTAATTTTGGTGTTGTTATTTTTGTTTTTTTTTTTAGTTTTTATTATTAATATGTGCTCAGATTGACTGCAGCGCTGGTCTAGTGCTGAGCAAGGAGCTTTGCTAGTCTGTTCTGTAAAAGTCTCACCCTAAAATTTAGGTGAAGTGAGCTGTCAACAGTGTCAGAGTCAGTGTGTGTTCCTTCGATGTATTCTGTAAAAATCTCACCGTGAAAAGTTAGGTGAAGTGAGCTTAGAATGAGCTGCCAATAGTGTCAATCCCTAGCATTTTGTTTGGAATGACAGCTCACTTCACCTAAGTTTTCACGGTGAGATGGTTACAGAATCGCACTGCAGCTCTGCCTAACCCTTCGGGGTATACAGGCGTGGCGTTATGTTATGCATGTGTTATTATGCACATTTATTTGAAAAAAAAAAACCCAATGTAATTCAAAATATGCGGAATTCTTAACTATAAACACGGCTGTGTGCGATTTCTTAACGAAACTGGAATCTAATTAAAAATGTTGTTTTTGCAACGTATTTTTTATAATGACTATCTGAAATACTTACATAGTTTCTATGCGGAATTCATATTGTAATTATTTTAATTTGAATGCATCTCAAGCGTTTTAATTTATTTGTGTGTTTACATACAAGATCCTACTAATATTATAAACGTGAAAGTTTGTATGGATGTATGGATGTTTGTTACTCTTTCACGCAAAAACTACTGAACGGATTTGGATGAATTTTGGCACACAGATGGTTTATAACCAGGATTAACATATAGGATACTTTTTATCCCGATATTCCCACGGGATCGAAACTTATGCGGGTGAAACCGCGGGGCGCAGCTAGTACAGAATAAGCAAGCTGAAATAGCAATCATCATCATCAGCCTGCAGCAGTCCACGGTGGGACATAGTCCTCTCCTATTGTACGCTATTCAACTCGATTCTCGGCAACTCTCATCGTCTCATCCAGCTGCTACCAGCCATCCTGTAAAAATCGTCGCTCCACCTAGCCTGAGGAACTTTACATTTGACGATTCGTGCTCTCCATTCTAAGTAAATGGGCGGCAAAAAAAAATGACAGCACTTGTCAGAACTGTCAAAATATTGAGCGCTCTATGGCTCCGATTTTATTTCTTTATAGGCAAAGGTATCAAAATCCATACAGCCATGTCGCAACCTAAGCCCACTAGTCTAGCGACGGAACACAGCATGCATTAGTTTATCTCACGATCCTAAAACGTTCCATGCATATATTTAAAGGCTGAGTCACTATGTCAACACACCTTTAAGTTATTTTAGTCGAATATCCCGCATTGTTTCATATACAATACAGTTTTAGTACTAAAACTGTGAAATGACTTACAAATGTATGAAGCAATGTATGTACTCGTAGAACACGGAATGGAAGAGCTGTCAAAGTGAGCGGTTTCGCGCGCAAATCGTGTATTCGAATTTAGAATTTGAATAACATAAGGGTGTTCCGTTTATGCAATCGTGTTTAAGTGATGTGTTCTTTATTTAAATTCGTTGATTTTGTTTCTAAATCGGTCCCAGATTTAGAACCTTCGATAACTAATTTCGACTTGACAAAGTTTAGTGACGTCATTTAACGCTAAACTATTGTGCCCGAATTACATAAGTATCGGCCACTACCCTATGGATAAAAATTAGCATAATTATGTATTTAAAGGAACCTCAAATAATTCCCATACTTTTTGCTTTCCTAAAAATCTTATTGAACACTCTAATCCTACTTAATCACACTAAAATTATAAAGGCGAAACTTTGTGAGTGTGTGTGTGTGTGTGTTTGTATATTTGTTTGTTACTTCTTCTCGCTCAAGCGGCTGGACCAATTTTGATGAAATTTGGTACACAGATAGGATACTTTTTATCCCGATATTCCCACGGGATCGAAACTTATGCGGGTGAAGCCGCGGGGCGCAGCTATTCCTACTATCCTACTAATATTACGAGTATAAACGTGAAAGTTTGTATGGATGGATGGATGGATGTTTGTAACTCTTTCACGCAAAAACTACTGAACGGATTTGGATGAAATTTGGCACACAGATAGTTTATAACCAGGATTAACACATGTATCGAAACTTATGCGGGTAAAACCGCGGGACGCAGCTAGTATAATGTAATGATAGATGCGCCTCCTTTTGATAACCCCGAATAGTCTAGCCCTAGCTTGGTTACCTACTTAGAAAAAGACATATAGTCAAAAAGAACCTCAATTAGTTTAAAAAGTGTGCAAGAAGCCCAATAAGTTTTTAGAATTTAATTAACTTAAAAAAGCCTTCATCATCAGAACAAATTCAAAGCAATATTCAAAGAATCACTTACGAAATCAATACTGAACATAAATTTTATCCTTATACCAGCAAAAACAATCGGTTTTACGCTGGGTAATAGACAAAGGTGCTTTTTATTATAAAAAACCCGTTTGCTTGCGTCTTGTTTACAAAAACTTCTGTATCTCTAAAGAGTTTGAATGTCGACGAACCTATTAATGTAGAGAAATATCGCTTGTGTACAATATTCACATCGTTCTAAGATAATCTTACCGTGTGTGCGTGGCCTCCAAAAGTTAATTGACATTTCTCCACGGGCCCCTACCACGTGCAAACCACGTCAATATATCGTGTCTTCATAACGGCAAGGAATCGAAATGTCAACCGTACGGACAATATGTATTTTGACAGTTCAAACCACGCCATTGTGTCGTGATTAACTAAGGAATTGACGTGGTTTCGAAGTAAGGAATCATTCAGTGGTCATAGTGAATTAGGGACCTGCAGTTTAATGCTATGACTTAAAAAAATAAACAGGTACGCCTAATTACTTACTTATTTTTTATGATAAGTCATAGGTAAAAACGTTATAGCAGTTCAAACATTTGGATCAGTAGAATTTTAAATCATAATGTGGTGCGTCACAGCTGTAGTGAAAAAATGTCACCTAACTTTTAGAGGTCACGGTATGTTGTAAGATGATACAGAAGAGATATAGTTTAAAGTATATGATTACTTATAAATAAATACATACAATAATATTAGTTCAATTCAAGTAACAAGACTCATATACAAACAGATACATAAAAGGATACAGACAGGATAACAAGCACAGACAAAAGAAACACTCACAAGGTAGCAATATGTCTGCTGCAGCATTGCCGGATACAAGGGCAATCCAGTCTGTTGGCGATCATCGCCAGGATTTGCTTCTTGTCTGAACATTTAACGATCTTCTTAGCGTGTCAAAGGTAATTTAAATAGAGTCACACACACCTTCAGGGCCCTAATTCACTATGACCTCTCAATGATTCCTTACTTCGAAACCACTTCAATTCCTTAGCTAATCACGCCGACCTCGCGTTTATTTCGCGCGGTTTCAGTCACTGTGTCATAAAGACTACGGCCCCAGTAGCTTCCATCAGTTCCTGCATCGTGCAGGCAACAGAACACGCAGGACCCAGGATATTAAGTGACCCATTTAACAATGAAATAGCCGTCTTTTCAGTGGATTGACCATGAAACATGTACTATCGCCAAAACCGACATCTGAGGGCTTACCACCAGCTCTTATACTCGTAGCAGGGCAGAAGTCTAACTGCACTGCTTTTTTGTTCTATGACTAAGTACAAAAAGCAGAAGAAAAGAGTTGGTGGTAAGCCCCCTGACCATTTTGAAAACAAAATCCCGTGCACATGATGACCACAGCTGCGTCCGTAAGTAAAACAAAAGAGGATCCTTTTTAGGTCGACTAATAATATGCGCTGCAAGCAGGAATAGTCCTAACGGTGGTCAGATATAGGTTTTGGCGATAGCACAGGTATCATCATCACCCTCCTGCCCTTCTTCCGAGTTATTTGGGATCGGTCAGCAAGTCTTCCTGTTCCAAACATGGCTCTCTATCAGCTGTCATCTCAGTAGTGACCTCTTTTCCAGCCATGTCATCTTTCACACAATCCATCCATCGTTTATATGGTCTACTTCAGGAACTATCTAGCATCATCATCATTTCAGCCGAAAGACGTCTTTTGCTGGACAAAGGCCATCCCCAAGCGTCGCCATCGACCGATCTTGTGCTTCTCGCATCTAAAAATTACGTCTGTGTCCATCATCTGCTTGCCTTTTCCCAACTGTGCTGGCGTCTGCTTATTTTACATGGAGCGACTGCATATCTGACCTCCACAACTCGGTTGCTGGGTAATACGATATTAGTAAGGCTGGTGGTTAGACTTTCGGGCTTCTGACGACAGGTTGGTCCTCCCCTACTTCAGCCATCGGTGATGACCTTATGACTGCGTGCGTGAGTGCAGTTCACGTAGCCAGAATTTTGGGCCAGACATGTTATATATGAACATTTTGCTATCGATACGCAACGGATGCACCCCGAGAGATGGGCAACGATCGTCACGCACGGGACGCCTGAGGGAGGACATCGCCGTCGAGGTAGACCACGGTGATGGTGACGATCTGGTAACGTTTGCAGGGCCTACATGGACTGAGATCGCACAAGACGGGGAGGTTTGGAAGGAAAAAAAACCGACCAAGTGCTAGTCGGACTCGCGCTCGAAGGGTTTCGTACCATTATCTATAAAAATTACGTCTGTTGTATGGGAGCCCCCCTTAAATTTTTATTTTATTTTGTTTTTAGTATTTGTTGTTAAAGCGGCAACAGAAATAGGTACATTATTTGTGAAAATTTCAACTGTCTAGCTATCGCTGTTCTTGAGATACAGCCTGGTGACAGACAGACGGACGGACAGACAGCGAAGTCTGAGTAATAGGGTCCCGTTTTTACCCTTTGGGTACGCAACCCTAAAAAGGAGGCCTTTGCCCAGCTGTGGGACACAATGAATGCTAAAAAAATAAAACGCCAAGCAAAAGATTCATAGTCATACTCAAAACTTTCCTAAATATTTCAAAAATGTTAACTGGAGATCTCTAAAACATATATTATACAGGATGGTATCCTTATGAAATTCATCGGAATCAAGGTAGGAAAATTGATAGCAGTATCCTTAATGGTTATTTTAGTCAATAACAAAAAATATTCTTTTGAATATTATTTTCCTTATACAAAGTATACTTGAGATAATTTTAATCTTTATTGTTGGGATGACAAGGCAATTGATACTTCTAGTATTGCAGCTGTTAAAGACTGACAGGGGGTGTATCCTGTAAAAATCTCACCGTGAAAACTCAATTGTGACGATGCCTACTCCCTAGCATCTGCAGTGCGATTCTGTAACCATCTCACCGTGAAAACTTAGGTGAAGAGAGCGTGGAGTGAGCTGTCATTCTAACTAATGCTAGGGATTGACACTATTGAGAGCTCACTTCATCTTAGTTTTCACTTTGAGATTATAAAAACAAAAAAAAACCTCCTACGGGGTTATTACGTAACACACGTAGTAGCAATGGTTTCCATTTTGACAGTTTAACAATATTCATTGCGTTATTTACGTTGTTGAGCAGAAAATTTTTTCGAACATATGAAGCAATGGATTAGTAATATCCTTCAAAATTATTCAGATTATGATTGATAGTGTGTTACGCAGTTAGGGTGCACATACGACATACGTTACGTCATCTTGACCACCATCAAGATTTACTGCTTTGTCGATAGATAAATCTCAGACCACCCATTATGACAACACTATACTCCATTCGGAATAAGATTAGACATTTAAACAATCCTTTTTTACAGTCACTCCAACCGATTTTAACTTCTATTCCCTAAGCATAAGGCTGGCATTAAAAGCAAAACAGTGGTTACAATACCAACTATTTAATGCAGCTGCCATTTGTCATGCCGCCAACACAATAGAATTCAAAATCGGTTGAACGGACTGTAAAAAAGGTTTGTTTAAAATGTCTAATCTTATTCCGAACGGAGTAATAGGTATCCTAACAAACTACCTATATGTTATTTCCCATATTGTTCTCGTCACCTAATAAGGAAAAATGTGACAACAATGATTACTGCCTCAGTGAACTCGACACAGGTTATCGTTATACGCTCGGAGTGCAATTACATCGAAGGAGGACGTGACACATGGCTCTGACGTCACAGGTAGTCTAGGATACCTATCCTAGAATACTAAGGTCGGACTGTAATCTTTACATTATGTTCAAACCGATTACATCCCAAAAATGATAAAGCAATAACAAAAGGACAGTTCTCGTAATTTTAAGAACTATAAAAGTGTTTTAGCAAATACAAAAAATACTTTAATTCGTTCAGAAATTACTGAAACTACTTTTAACGTTATTTCGACCTATTCAATATGTTCAAGCCTTCCCATAAGCCACATTATGAACGATCTTAGTCTCAATCGGTCAAAAATATCTCTAATTTCCCAAAATTTTTGACATTCACTGTCGCAGAGATGAGATTGCTACTAGATTTTGACAGTTCTTAATTACGGGAATTGGTCTTCTGATGTTTTGGCGCGCTAGCTGTTCACAAAACTCATGTTCTCGTTTCAAGCAGCTGTCAAAATTCTACACCTGAAGGCCAATTCTCATAGTTTAAAACGTTCAAAACCTAGTCGCAGTGTCATCTCGGCGACCAACAAATGTCAAAAACTTGTCAAAATGTAGGGAAATTTGAGGTATTTTTGACAGATTGAGACTGAGATCAGACTGTGAACGTTCTTAAAATTACGAGAATTGCCCCTCTGTTTATGGCTTGTTGCAATAATTGTGAAGAGAGAATGAGAATTCGTCTAAAGTAGTAACATAGGAACTACAACTATATGTTATTTATATTCTAAATTCATTTGTTTCTAGGTCAAGTAAAGCATTTCTAAGGTTCCATTAGAAATAGTATGTGCCATAACTGCTACAAATTGGACTAGAGTAGAACTCAGGGCGGATTTCACTTGAAAACACGCGGAGGAGCTTTTTTTTCGGGTGGAAACCTACAAAAGGTGCCCGGTCTTTGAGGAACGTGGCGTGGCTCCAGGGCGTGAGGGATTTTTACATCATTAAAACCGAATATCATTAATTATCCGTCTGCTTTTATCCGAATTAATTAGAGGTAAAATTAATAATTTGCGTCATCCTACTTCCTACTAATATTATAAACGCTAAAGTTTGTGAGGATGCATGGATGCGCGAAAACTACTGAACGGATCAGATACAGTCGTTTCATCCATCCATCCATCCTCACAAACTTTCGCATAATAATTATAATATTAGTTTAGTAGGATCACTAAAGCTAAGTGACGTTCAAACGTCAAAAATGTATAGTGAAACAGTCGCTAATCACTACTTACTAACTTTAAGCAACGTTTATGAAAAAAGGTTTTTTCTTGCTCCAAAGATTTGCATGTAAAACCTACGTATCTATAAAAACTGCTTATCTCCAGTATTCCTTCGGCAAAGGATAGTTCGCAGTAACCTAGTCTACTCGGCGTCCGGCGGTTGTGTGCGTGTGTGTTATGCAAGTATAGTGATGTGCCGTATCGATTATCGTGGGTAACTTGAGATGGGATCGTTATTTTTGAGCAGTAAAGGTTAGATTCAGACCTTGGTAATACTGTCTTTGGTTTAGGAATCTCTAATCGGTATATTCCTGCCTTTTATACTGATTTTTGATGTAATAATAAAAGCGGCCGAATTCGTGCCTGGTTGATGGTAATAAGTTCGCCCCTATTACGTGGGACTTAAACATAACTGACGAAATGTAGGTGTACAGACGCCAGCACATCAACCTACTACAATCTGTCAAATTTCTTTAATAGATTTTCAACTTTATCGCTAAAGCATTAAGGTTCAAGGTTGATAGGGAAAATTTGACAGTTTCGGGTAGCTTGACCTGCTGGCGTCCGTACTACAAGTACAGGTACACCTCTGTAATACTTACTGTCTTCTTCTTTGTGTTTTTGTAACGTGAATATTGTGTCTTCACTGTTTCATTAACCTAGGTAATCTGTGGAAACGTTGTGGATTGTACAGACGCCAGCAGGTCAAGCTACCCGAAACTGTCAAATTTTCCCAATCAACCTTGAACCTTAATGATTTAGCGATAAAGTTTAAATTCGATTAAAGAAATTTGACAGATTGTAGTAGCTTGATGTGCTGGCGTCTGTACATTTACCCACTTCCAGTGTAATCTTATAAGTAATATATAATGTACAATTGTTTGTTTTCCCTAACAAAATAAATAAATAAAATAATACAGGTGTGATGTTATCATAATGTTAAAAGTCTTCAACGAAGCAAAGGTAGTATGCCAGGATCGTAGCGAGTGGCGTCCTATAGTTTGGTAGTATGCCAGGATCGTAGCAGGTGGCGTTCTATAGTTTCTGCCTACCCCCTTGCGGAAAAGGCTTGATTTTATAAATGTGTATGTAATAAAAGTCTTTCTGTCCATGTCAATCAATGGTTATCTCAGTATTTTTAGTACAAATAGGTAACTCTTCTGTGGACATTTCAATTTTTAGTGATCCAATGAATCCAATGGGGGAATCGTTCCCATGGGTTCGTACCCCACAGGGGATGCCCTTAGCGTGTAGTCGTTTAGTTTATAAAGTGTGGTACCCTGGCTGGAGGCCTTTATTTAATAAGGCATCTACCGTAGCAAGCTTGAGTCTAGTGCGTGCGTATGGAATTCTTTTGAGAAGCAGTATGCGTTAGCTTTAGAGAAAGTGCAAAAAGCATTCCCCAGATACCTTTACAAGCATACTCGTATGTACGGGTTTTATCCCTTCTTGTATCCCACTAAATTCCTATTGGGCTGTTTGGGTTTCAATTCTCTAGAAGTAAGACGGTCGCGCGATCAGATGATACTGATATTTAAAGCTTTTGGGGGATTATCGATGACCCTGAATTGCATAATGTAATCTGCAATCTATTTGCCCCAGACAATTACTGTCGCGGCAGGAAACACCGCTTATTGGTTATGACAGTTGCGTACTCCAAGTCAAGTCACCCATCCCTCGGACATTAGGCGCTATTAACGCTCTCCTGGACTCAAACACTTGATATGTTTGCGGATGAATGGAAGATGATACTATCAGAATGTTTGAAGTTTTGTGAGAAGAATGCATGACTGAGTTGAATCAATTATATTTTATCACAAATTATATTAACTAGTGATTACTAGTGTAATTGACTTAGGTCGTTCTATTTAAATGAATAAATAAAATAAAATAAAATGATAGTCTGGTTAAGCACCTGACAACCTCTTAGGTAGAACTGAGAGATACCATACCCAAAACAAAGTTATAGTATCGTTTAGACAATCTATCCATCCTCCGTTTCACACTTATACTACTATTGGGCGAAATTTCACCCCTGCATCAGACATCAAACCTGAAATTGCTATGGTTCTGATAGCATGGAATATTAGAAGAATATTAATCATAACATAGGTACATGGTGCAGACATATTGCAGTGTGTAGCTCAGCAATCAATAACCGAAGTTAATAACTGCCATTATTTTTATTTTTACGACAGTAATTACGATTTTGATTAAATGTTCTAGAGATTGTGATGGTTAGTATTAATTTTTATTTTCCATTCATGTTAATTATGATTGTATTATTTAGCATTGATTGTGTTTAAAAATACTTAACATTATTAGTTTTCTTACAAGGCAACTAAAGATAATATTTACAAACTTCTAATACTAAATAAACTACAAATTATTAAAATAAAAATATACTTTATTTCTACTAAAATATGCGTCGAAATATTCATCCGCATCGCTGTCGACTGGTAATGTACTACCCAAGAGACTGGCGGCATTGCCACGTTGTATGGCAATGCTTAGCCTCTGGCCAAGGTAAAAGCCAGCCCTTGGGTCACGGGAAGTGTCAACCAGTCGTTTAGAGAGCTCATTGAACGATTGTTATGTTGGAAGACGTCATGCTAAAAAAAAATGGTTTGCAGACAGCTGTCTGTCTGCAAACCATTCAAACTCCCCAGCGGTACAGACAGACTGCTGTGGAGTTTCTTGCGCCACTTCTTCCCAGCTACAGCACTAGGAAGTGGTGAAGGACGGGCGATTTTGGGAAACTGTCTTATGTAATTTTGACGTTTAGAAAATGCTGATTCTCTGCCTAGTTAAAATTTATTTTGTTATTGCTAAAATTAGCTGGGTACCTGGAAAAGGACATAAATAAATTAATACTTAACACGTTCACTGTCCACAAAGTAGACACAATAGTTAAACAATCAACCTGAACCATATGTGGTTCATGGGACAGGGAATGGGTTAAAAAAAAGTTGATACTTGGCAGCTTTGCACTCGATAACCCGACCGAAGCCAATGGCTATGTAATAATAATAAACAAGACACAGTTATGAAACTAGCGAACGGTTTCCAATGTTTTTATGTAAAACAAAAAACTATCAAATTACAACAAAAAATTCTAAAAAGAGTTGTTTTATATAATAAATATAAATAAATATACAATAACACATAGGTCGTTGAACGTTTACATAAGTATGAATAATTTTAAAGAAATATCTAGAATTCAAACGTTATTTTTAGCATAAATCAAGACAGTATAGATTTTTACATAAACATACTTAAGATTCGAAGCTGATTTTAATATTTTGACATTTAAAAAGATAAATAGAAACTTCTTAAAATTACATAATTATAATTTCTCAGTAGCAGCCAGGTATCTCAATTTCTGTCCAGTGTCTACCCATTCGTAGTATAAAAGGAGTGATTTTATGTTAATTAAATAGGTGAGTAATGTTCTAAATACAGAAAAAAGCAATGAAATTAAGTAGTTTTGCCCAAAAATGGTTTAATGGCTACTTAGGAACCCTTGAAAATAGTCCTATTATAATAAAAAAAAATAGCTGTCCAACTACACCTTGTTTTAATCAAAGAACTTGTCTTAGAATAACTCCAAGTCAAAAAGGTTTTGAAAAAAATTAAGAGTAAAGAAAGAAAGAAAGAAAGAAAGAAAATACATTTATTTGGCACAAACTAAAGAAAAAATCAACAAAATATCCACGAGTAAATAATCTCTTCAAAAGACGTCATTTCTACTTATATTACCGCAGCAACAAAAAAAACCGTTAAAACTTATCCAAATAACAAAATTATCGTCGCCAACTATCGAGCATGTCCCATCACTACGTTTGACAAGTGTGAATGAACGGCGTTCTGCGCATGTGTGAGTAAGCGCCGTATCAGCCGGTACTAAGTACGGAACTTCGACGCCATCCGCATTGCTATAACGTAACAACCGCCATGCCATCATCAATTGAATGTAGACTTTATTTCTATTTGGATAAAGTTGTATTTAAATGTGTTGGTGTAAAGAAACAATGACAAAAATTCTTTTGTCCGATTCAACTTTATCGTCTTCGTGATAAGGTTGGTTATTGCATGCTTTTTGTAAGTTGTAGAGTAGTGTGTGGTCTACAAAGAAGATTGTGATCTATTTTTAGGGTGTTAGGGTATAGTTTAGTTCGTAGTTGTCTCTTTAAAACCAGATCCTTCAAGTAAGAACAGATGAACTGAGTTTATATCGGTAATGGTTGGATAGTTTGTTTTTCGGGGTTATTGCAATTTGTTGTTAAATTAATTAATACCTACACGGTGTCTTAAAACTGCATCATTTTTAGGGTTCCGTAGTCAACAAGGAACCCTTATAGTTTCGCCATGTCCGTCTGTCTGTCTGTCTGTCAGCGGTTTAGCTCAAAAACTATTGGTACCTACATACTAGAAAGTTATAATTTGCATGAGTATACATATTTGTGCTTTGTACGTACTTACAAAAAAAAAATAACTAAAACGATCCGTTAAACAAAAACACAACACAACATTTTTGTGTAACTTTAGGTCACCTTGCAACGCCCTAAAAATTCTAGCTTACGTACCTATACTTAATTTAGCAACACTAAAAGGATTAACTCTAATTAGTAGTTACACAAAATGATTCATTAATTGGTCATGTTTTCCGACATTTTGTTATTATCTTAAAATCTTTTTATTCTCAGTGTTGCCGTCATGATAATTAAATGTAATTTTAGTTGGCAACCCCGATTAGCTAGTTGGACACACGGAAATGATTGCATCACCGTGTTGTGTTATGTGAATATAATCAAGCTTAGTCCCTTGTGGGATAGGCACATACAAAGACTGCAAAATATCTGGGGACAAAGCAAAATAGATATTAAAATTCATGATGCGCAATGGCAAGCATTCTCAATAATTTTCCGATGCCAAAGGAAAAAATAACATAAGATATAAACATTACGCCTGTTATCCCGGAAGAGTTAAGCAGAGATGCTATAGGCTAGTTTCCTAAAAAAAATCTAATTAGTCCGTCAGTTAGATTATCAAAAAATATTGAACGCGTATTTTTTCTTTTGTCAATTATATAAAAAATGAGGAAGATATCGCCCGTTAAAGTTCCGCGTGACGTTACTTGGTTTAGTTGCAACACTTTTGCAAGCTAGTGACGTCACTCCCAAATTTTGACGCGCTTTATCTTTGTCATTTTTTTTATGATTGACAAAAGAAAAAATACGTGTCCATTATTTTTTGATAATCTAACTGACGGACTAAATATAATTATATATTTTTTACCCAGGAAACTACCCTATTCTCCAGAAGATTGGCGACCTGTGCGTATGTGTGTATCTAATTAGTGCGTTAGGGTCAACTCACACCGAAAGAGCGGCGAAGGGCAGCGAAGCGGAGCGCAGTTTCAGTTTCATATGAATTTTAACTTTATTATCATTACCATAATACTTATTATCGCATGAGAAACTCGAACGAGTCGCGCGGATGCCCGCGGCGCCGCAGGAATTCCGGGGAATTGCCTTCTCTACCGAGTGGTTGCGATAATAAGTATTATAGTAATGAAAATAAAGTTAAAATTCATATGACACTGAAACTGCGCTCCGCTTCGACGCTCTTTTGGTGTGAGTTGAGCCTTACTCTTTTGACATTAAGTTCATTATTCTTTGTACAAAAAAAGCGCTTCCACTCCGTTCCGCGGCAGTGTAAATTAAGCCTAACATTTTGCCCGAGCTGGAAGTCGCACCCAGGACCTCATGCTCGGCAGTAGCGCTTTGACCATTAGACCAAAGAGACAGGCAAATAATCTCGCAAAACCTACTCCCTCCTACTAATATTATAAACGCTAAAATTTATGAGGATGGATGGATGGTTACACCCTGCAGGGAGATGCTCCTTTGGTGGTAGATCCCGATATTCCTACGGGATCGAAACTTATGCGGGGGAAACCGCGGGACGCTGCTAGTCCTATACTAATCCTGCTAATATTATAAATGCGAAAGTTTGTGGATGGATGGATGTTTGTTTGTTACTCTTTTACGCAAAAATTACTGAACGGATTTGGATGAAATTTGGCACAGAGATAGTTTATAACCAGGATTAACACAGGATACTTTCTATCTCGATATTCCCACGGGACCGAAACTTATGCGGGGAAACCGCGGGGTGCAGCTAGTAAACAAATAAAGTAACGGAACCGGACATTGACGGACGTGATACTAATATAAACTTAAATTCGCTTTATTTAAATGTCCCAAGTCAAGGTTTTCAACTGACCTCATCCAAAGTGACGCGATGCGGTGTCCATGTTTACCAACATTCAAATAATGACGCTGCAATAAAACATGGCGGCTACGTATTCTTCATCTTCTCTTTTCAAATTCAAAGCTATCTATTAGGGGGCTTTGAAGATCCGCGGCATTCCTACCGGCCGGCCTTTCTGCTTTTTGTTTTTCAAAATGGCGGTCACGCATGATACCTATAGTATAAATCGATAGCTGACATCAATGCAAACGGAAAATTTAATAGGACCAAACCGCGTAAAGTGTCACGTTTTCGAGATATTAACATTCAAAGTTGATCACGTGACATCCAGAGGTGCGACTCAGTAGCAGCCCCTTAGATAAGTACCCCGATAATAGCAGCAGGTTCGCCCTAATTACATGGGATTTAAACAAAATAGACTAAATGTGGGAGTCAGAACTAGTGTGAAGTACTATCGCCAAAACCTATATCTGAAGGCCAATTCTCGTAATTTAAAAAGTTCAAAATCTAGTCGCATTCTCATCTCAGCGACAAACAAATGTCAAGAACTTGTCAAAATGTAGGGAAATTTGAGGTATTTTTGACAGATTGAGACTGAGATCAGACTGTGAACGTTCTTAAAATTACGAGAATTGCCCTCTGACCAGTTTGAAAATAAAATCCCGTGCACATGATGACCACAGCTGCGTCCGTAAGTAAAATAATAGGGGATCCTTTTTAGGTCGACTAATAATATGCGCTGCAAGCAGGAATAGTCCTTACGGTGGTCAGATTTTGGCGATAGTACCATACCATACACCTCTGCCAAACCTTAGTGGGCATACAGGCGTAACGTTATGCTATATTTCCTATCATCTAATTTTATTCCTTCAATCATTGTAGGTATTAACAAGACCATTTCAATTAAACTTGACAACAGTCCAATTAGGATCACACAGTAGGTACTAGGTACCTACATTTCTCAGACCATTACGTAAGCTTCCTCTGTAGTCCATGATTTCGTCACCATCCGGTACTAAGAAATGATTGGGCAACAGTATCATTCGATCACGGATAAGGATTTATTTGAAGGAAGTTACCGGCTAGTAATAGATAGGTTATTTTACCTCTAACAGCAATCTTATTGTAACGTTAATAAAGATCACAATTATTTTGACAGACTTGTTAATGGCAGCAACTCAACAGCAACCTTATAAGATTGAGAATAAAGACCATTGTGATTTGGACAGCGATGCAAAATCACAGGTGAAATAACGAAACAGTTAAGAAAGAGAATGAAGGACAGGACCTAGTGTGAAAAATTTGATTACAAATGTGGAGCAACTCAACCTGTCGCAGTCCACTGCTGGACAGAGGCCTCTCTCATGCTGCACCACAACAGCCTGCCCTTCGCCTTTCGCAGTCAGTCCCAGCCACCTTTTTGTGGTCGTCGGTCCATCTAGCTGGGGGGCGTCCCACACTACGCTTGCCGATACGCGGCCTCCACTCCAGCCGATCGATTCTGTAAAAATATCACCGTGAAAAGTTAAGTGAAGTGAGCTTAGAGTGAACTGTCAATAGTGTCAATCCCTAGCATTAGTTGGAATGACCTCCACGCTCACGTCACCTAAGTTGTCACGGTGAGATGGTTATAGAATCGAACTGATGGAATCGTCTGCTCCAACGGCGATCGGTCCTTCGGCTAACATGGCCACTTCAGCTTGCTTTACTCTGCTAACTATGTATGTACATTTGTAGATAGTTATATGTAATAGGGTAGTTTCCTGGGTAAAAAAATAATAGGTAATTATATTTAGTCCGTCAGTTAGATTATCGAAAAATAATGGACACGTATTTTTTCTATTATGTGTGTGATAAATAAATGAGGAAAATGTCATGAGGAAAGTTTTGAGTATGAATGTAGATGGCTATAAGAGTAGGGGAAGAACAAAGAAACGATGGATGGACTGTGTGAATGATGATATGGTTAGAAAGGGGGCGACTGTCGAGATGACGACTAATAGAAAAGTATGGAAGAAAAAGTCACGTTGCGCCGACCACAAATACATTTTGATAAGAGCAAGAGATTGGTGATGATGAGTTATAAGAATTGAAAGATGATGGATATTTAGCATTTATAATAGCCTATACCGTCCATGAAATCTAAATAAAGCGACAAATCCTACAATAAGCCTACAAATAATCTGACATTAGTGATAATTGTAATTATAATGATACAGCAGACATCACGTTGGACCTTGGCGTGTCTGATGAAGCGATAGCCGGCATAAAGACCAATTAATATATTATATACGTACACAATCGTGTGCCACGAACACGAGAACATTATTATTATTAATAAGACGAGACTGATATAAAGAATAAATAAATTTTATAAAAAAAAAAAAAAATTCATCACCTCATACTAGCCTTTTCGAAACTATGTTGGGGTCGGCTTCCAGTCTAACCGGATGCAGCTGAATACTAGTATTTTACATGAAGCGACTGCCTATCTGACCTCCACAACCCAGTGACTGGGTAATACGATACCCCTTGGTAAGACTGGTTGTTCAACTTTCGGGCTTCTAACCACCCGTAACGACTGTTAAAGATCCACGAATGACAGCCAGCACCCTAATTCCGTTACACACTATCAATCTCAATCTGAATCATTTTGAAAGATATTGCTAATCCATTGCTTCATATGCTCGAAAAATGTGTCTGCTCAACAACGTAAATAACGCAATGAATGTTGTTAAACTGTCAAAATGAAACCGATTGCAGCAACTGATGGTGTGTTACGCAAGTACTATGCGGGAACAACGGGTTAACGTCCTTGAGGAGGCCATATTGAACGCAATTACCTCGCTGGTTCCATAAATACTCCATAACAGCTATTTTGGTGATATAACCTTGAGGAGTTCACTGACAATACCCTTTCTCTGGTAATGGTGTAAAATAATTATGATTGATTATATAGGTCTGACATTTATGGGAGAGCAACCCAGTTAATGGGTTTTCTGAATTGAAATGTCAACCGATACTGAGAATATGTTATTATTATCAATTACTAGCCTTTGGCAGCGCTTCGCCCGTGTGGGGAACGTAGTACCAGGATAAAAAGGGTCCTTTGTGTTAATCCAGGTTATAAACTACCTGTGTGAGAAATTTCATCGAAATCCGCTCAGCCGCTTTTCGTGATTGAGTAACAAATATCCAAACATACAAACTTTTACATTTTGATTTATAATATTATAGTAGTACTAATAGGTTTGTGCGTACGGTATAAAAAACGTCTAGGCCCAATTTACCGCGGAACGAAGTGGAAGCGAGTTTTAGTAGCGATATTTTACATAGCAAAACGAACTTTATGTCAATTGTCTAGCGTACAAACTAGATATGAGCTTACTACTGCCGGAATTCCCGAGAATCTAAGTAAGTATTCTCCAGAAGATTCGCGACCTGTGCGTATGTGCGTATCTAATTTGTGCGTTACACTTTTGACATAAAGTTCATTATGCTTTGTACAAAAAAAAAGCGCTTCCACTCCGTTCCGCGGCAGTGTAAATTGAGCCTTAGTCTTTTAACATCACGCTGGATTTTCTGAAAGGCTTACACAGAGGTCTAAGTACAGACGCCAGAACATCAAGCTACTAAAATCTGTCAAATGTCTTTAATAGATTTTCAACTTTATATCTAAAGTATTAAGGTTCAAGGTTGATTGGGAAAATTTGACAGTTTCGCATAGCTTGATGTGCTGACGTCTGTACAGTACATCCAAATTCGTCAGTTATGATAGACTACCGTGTTCTACTGGACGAGCCTAATGAAATGAGAACAACTGGAAATTCCTAATAACAAAAACCCAACAAAGAAAACTGCCAAATCGAACTCACGTCCTTACGCTTAGTAGTAGCGCTTGCAACTACTAGACCAACGAGGCTTACACAATGATAAAATAGACATAAATCACAACGATTTGAAGCTTCCTTGTTAATATAATCATACATGCACATATTATACTCGTCAGCATACTAAAGTATTTCTTAATTCGTACTATCATGGAAATCTTCATTGCAATTAACATACCTACATAAGATTCCATCGGTTTCCATCTACATGATCGTAAAACAATAATAGGTACTCGGTAAATAATTATTTATCACACACGTGTTATAAAAAACCGGCCAAGTGCGAGTCGGACTCGCGTACGAAGGATTCCGTATCATTATCTATAAAAATCACGTCCGTTGTGGGTCCCTTAAATATTTATTTTATTTTGTTTTTAGTATTTGTTGTTATAGCGGCAACAGAAATACATAATTTGTGAAAATTTCAACTGTCTAGCTATCGCGGTTCTTGAGATACAGCCTGGTGACAGACAGACGGACGGACAGACAGCGAAGGCTTAGTAATTGAGTCCCGTTTTTACCCTTTGGGTACGTAACCCCAAAAACATGAAAACATATTAATTTTCCATCCATATTGCACACGTGTTTTTATACAGACTGGTTCTCTTTATAAGCTTACTTACTTCTGCCGGTGACTTCGTTTATGTGGAAGTCGTACTACACCTCAGGCCAGTGGCGTGCATTGGTGTTCAGAATAGGTAGGCAGGAATTTAATTTCGTCGTATTAATTTGAACGAGTAAAGACCAATGACAATGCGCGAATAGTACGGGAGCGGAGGGAAAAGGTTGAGCTGGGTGGTGCTGATCCACGCGTCATGTTCGTGAACGGGCGCCGTTGGTTGAGACTGGTCATCTCTTAACTGCCGGGGCTTATTTTTAATGTTATATTTTAAATTGTTTCTTATTTTTACATTGTTCTCACATATAGAAGCAATAAGAATAATGTACCCAGGATTTTGTAATAATATCTTGATTTAAAAGAGTGTCCGTGGAGTTTCTTGCCCGTTCTTCTCCATAGAGATCTACGTTTTTGGAATGGGCGACTAGCTTCAACTTTCTGACTAACTGACCGACTATTTAATTTTGACAATTCAAAAGTGCCTGTAAATGGTTTAATTGAAATAAATGATTTGAGTTTGAGTTTGCCGAGTAGGCCGTCTAGCGACTGCCTACTGCCGCGCGTGTTTGTATGAAGATTTTGCTTTTTGTTAGGTATGATAATTTAGTAAGTTTCCTAATTGGGGCACACACACTAAAAAGTAATTGACAGGCTTATGGTGATATTTCGAGGTAGGCGCTGCTTATATGCCTTTATGCAATGCACGCCACTGCCTCAAGCCTCAATATACTAAAACAACAGCCACGTTTTCACAAAACATCACACTTTTGTAGTTTTGGTCTCAGCAGCCCTCGGACCCCGACCCACCGCATCGCATCGCCATCGCCAGCCCGCGCTATTGCTTCGTTTTCGCTTAGTCTGTCTGTCTTTTTTTCTTTTTGCTCGGCTCCTCAGAATCCTAGCATGATGTTTAATACTCTATAGCCTTTCTCAAAGAATTGGGCTATAAATGCAAAAATATTTTTTCAAATCCGACCGGCACCCTAATTGCGTAACAACTATCCACCGGGTTTAAACCCGGTGCTTTGGTAAACACCCGATAAACACCCGTAGACACCCATAAACATCCAGAAAATTAAGTGGTTACTGGGTCTTCACTAAAGACTGACCTCGTCTCGTCTCTGTCTTGACCTCGATGTCACCTGATGGAAAGCAATGAATGAGGTCTACGATGGAACATAGCGGACCCAGCTAGACGCTTGTTCAATCTTGCTTTGAAGCCTGACGGTAAAGGTGGTAGGGAAACAGGTAGAGAGATCCACACTTTTGGCCTTGCGCATAAAATATTGGATCTTGTTTCTCAATGACATCTATCCCATATTTAAGAACATCCGAATATCCGATACACAATAGTCAGACCAGCACTAATAATTCCGTAACACACAATCAATCTCAATCTGAATCATTTTGAAGGATATTGCTAATCCATTGCTTCATATGTTCAAAAAAGGTGTCATGTGTCTGCTCAACAACGTAAATAAGGCAATGAATGTTGTTGAACTGTCAAAATGAAACCGATTCCGATTGATCGTGTGTTACGCAATTGGGGTGCAGGTTGCGCGTCGGTGTTTAATTACAACTGATCTGACCAGAATCTGTACTGTCGTGGATGTTACCGATCGATCGCGTACGCAAGCTGGAGCAAACAAAGTGAAAAGTAAAAAAAAAAAATGCTATTAATTGATACATGATATTATACCTCTGATGAATTTCTGAATGATGAAATTAATGTAGACTTATTTATTTATTTGACTGGAGAAACAATTTTTAAGTGAATATTGTGACTAATTTAGTGATTACTAGTTTATTTATTTTTAATTATAAGTATGTATTAGGTATGTTGAAACTGTGTGTACTCCCCGTCACTTTTCCCTAAGGGTTCATTAGAAAACCAGCGTCAGACAGCATCTGTCTGGCATTAATGCTGAAATGAACCTTTTTGGCGCAGCCGTGAGGCACACACTATTGTTGTCTGAAACATCTTTTATTTTATTTTATTAATTTTGTGTTTCACGAACTGTGTCCAAATAAACTTTTTTCTTTCTTTCTAATTTTAATTTATGATTATATGCAATGACTGTAGAAATTATTCCATATTGTTCTTATTTCGCATGCAACCATATTTGTGTGCCTCTTGGCATAACATAGCTACCTATGAACTTTAATTAAAGAACTGTATTCACTACCTTTGTTAGGCAAATAAAAAAAATATTATAATGATTATGAAAAGTACGTGTACTGCCTCCTTCATCGTATCTCATTTGTTGTCTCTATTTGTTGCAGGATGTCTACCCTGCTGTTCTGGCAGGGCAAGGGGAAGCAGAACGGCGCGCCCAATGGTCGGACGTGGATACACGCGCCCGACGCCCTCGTGAAGGGCCACGTCGCGTACCTTGTTAAGGTGTGTATTTCCTCCTGAGGAGCACTGGTGGCCCTGTGGTAGCGACCCCGACTTACTAGCTATAGGTCGTGGGTTCGAACCCAAGCAGGCGCTTTACTTTGCGTAATTATTTCATCACCATTGCTCTCAAAACGGTGAAGGAAAACATCGTGAGGAAACCGGCATGTCCTAGAACTAAAAAATTCGAAGACATGTGACATCTACCAACCCGCACTGGGCCCGCGTGGTGGATTACGGCCGACTCCCTCTCACAGAGAGGAGGCCTGCATCCCAGCAGTGGGAACGTTATAGGAGCCTTATTTCAATTTATTTGGGGTCTTTTTCTTCTACACAGTCGTCATTAGTCACCCTCCTGTTAGCCATACCATCTTTCACACCGACACTCCATCGTTTTTTCGTCGCCTTATGGAAATAAAAGCGATGGATGAGGTTTCTATCTTTGAACGTGGACCCTTCATAGTCATAGTTAGTATATAGTTGGTAGGTAAAGACAAAGGGCTCCAAAGTGTGGTTTTTTTTTGTGTGGGAGTATACCAAACGGAGCGAGGGCATGTCAGACTAACGAAAACCCACCCGTGTTCCTTCAGTTGCCTGTGCCAGGGGCCACGGTAACTCTTTTGAACAAACTGCGGCCCTGGCTGGCATCGGCAGTTAGTGCTGACATCTCTTTGAGGCGCGCGTGGAGCACAACGCGCCGTCGACCCGGGCCTGGTCCTTACCGGTCGCCCGCAAGCCCGCGCCTACGGTGGCCGGGAATCGGCTCTCGATTCTCGACGCCCAGGGCGTCTCCTGCGGTGACTAGGGCCGTGAGGGCGCAAAGATTGCCTCTCCCTTACGCATTCCGCCTCCTCCTTCGCGAGCATTACTGCTTCGCAGAAGGAGGTAACGGCTTCCCTTGCACTCTCGCTCCGTACCATGGCCTGCAGTTACCTTTTCGGTGACACGATTAAGCTGAATGGTTAATTTTTGGCTAGGACATGCATGTCGACAGTTAGAACAGTAGGAAACGGTTGAAGTTCTTTTAAAGATACTCTTCTTTAAAAGAACTTCAACCGTTTCCTTGGTTTCTATACCAATAAAGGTTGTAGCACACATATCAACTCGGAAAGGGATCGTCACCGTATCGACTCGATCCATTCAGTAATCTTTGAATGAAACTCCTTACTGTAACGCACACTAATCGGAATCGTAACGTAATCGCCTCGCCTCGGGACAAGCATACGAACCGCGGTGCGGTGCGTGGTCAACTTGCAGTTCCCGCGCTTACGGCTCGTCGTCCCCGCGCTTACGTCTCTTCAAAATCAAAATCAAAAGTCATTTATTCAAATTAGGCTGAGAATCAGCACTTTTTGAACGTCAAAATTACAAAAGACAGTCCCCCAAAAACGCCCGCCCTTCACCACTTCCTAGTGCCATCGCTGGGAAGAAGAAGTGGCGCAACAACTTCGTCTTTTGCAATGGTTATGATAGCCATCTCGCGTATTGTGACCCGGCGCGCTACACTTCACTTTCGGATTCAAACTGATCAGGTGCCAGCCAGGTCAAGTAGGTAAGCGTCGCGTCGCCTAGCCGTAGCCGAGTCGACGTATCGAAGCTGCTGATCCGCTTTGGTTATGTGCTTACGTTAGGTTGACGCCTGTTTGGCGTCGAGGCGAAAGGCGATACGGTGACGATCCCTTTCCGAGTTGATATGTGTTCTACGACCTGTACTAAGTTTTATTTCTGCCATGCTTTGTACCAGTGCCTAGATAACACTGCAGAGCAGTGACGTATACCCTACGCCCCCTGCATACCACAGATATGAACCATCTGCTATTAGCACGTGCAATGATAGCGTTATCAATTGTTTGTTGTTTGATTCACAGGCTTTTGTGTTTATGGTTAGTGTCTGTGCGTCTCGCATGGGTATAACGCCTCTAGCTTCTTGGTAAAACCACCATTATAGTTCTTACACAGTTGTATTGCCTCAGATTTTGCATCTGGTGGAGCAATGGTGAGCCAGGAGTGTCGGCCCCGAATTACGAGTTTAAGGTGATATGTTCGAACCCAGCACTCATCGTCATCATCAAACTCAAAACTCAAACGATTTATTTCAACTAAACCAATTACAGGCACTTTTGAACTGTCAAGGGTCGGTCAGTCAAAAAGATGAAGCTAGCTTGGAATGGGCAACTAGATTGACAGAGCTCTCACGGCCCTACCCTGACCCGTATATCTTTAAATCAATAATTAAACTAACAGACGCCATCTTAGTTATTAATTGTACACGTTCGCACAAGCTATTGTTTTTATAGTAATTGTCTTGTAACATTTAGATTCTAACTTCCTTTTAAGATAAAGTTTCGTTTTATGGATGTCACGCACTGCTTTATGAGCAGAGGTACCAGGGGTTGTAGGTCGTGGGTTCCCAGGCAGCCGCTTGACTTTGTGAAAATAATTTCATCACCACTGCTCTCAAAACGGTGATCGAAACTGTCTTAGAACCAAACATTCGAAGACTTGTGACATCTTCCAACCCGCACTGTGTCCGCGTGGTACATTGCAGTCCACTCCCTCTCGAGGAGAGGAAGCCTGTTTCCCAGCATTGGGAACATTATAGGCCAATTATACACTGCTTTATCTTGAACTCACTAAAATATACTTATATAAAAATAAAAAAATCATCATCTCTTGCCTGTCTTTATCCCAATGTAGTTGTGGTCGGCTCAGTATGTCTTCTTCAATCCATCTCTAACAGCAGTCATCTCAGTATATGATTCTAGATTCTAGCATAGAAATTTTTCGCATTTATAAAAAAAAATTGTCGTTCCATACATTTAGACTGCGTAGGTATTGCGCTGGTCTATGAAACAGCTGTTTTTTTTTTATATCCGACGAAACATTCTACGCTAGGGAGTGTAGAATGATGTGCTGGATACATCGTTACAGTTTGCACACTGTTTAAAATTGTATCCTGTAAATCCACACCACACTGCGCTCTAAAACAATGATTACTAACGTTGCTCAAAAAGCCGCTAAGCTGCAGTGGGAGTGGGCTGGCCACGTCTGCCGTATGCCTAATAATCTGTGGGCCAAAATAACAACCACGTGGAGCCCTGACACAGCTAGAAGGCGTCGCAGCAGACCCAGTAGAAGATGGCAGGACGAGCTGGACAAAACAAACGACCAGTGGTCTACTTTAGCCCTGGATCGAAAGAGCTGAAAGTCATGGGGCGAGGCCTTTGCCCAGCCGTGTGATGATGCAGGCTAAAGTAACAGTATATACTACCCATTCCATGACAACTGATTCATATATCTACCACACAACTTGTCTGTTACCATCATTCTCCTGCCATTATCCCAATTCATTTGGGGTCGACGCAACATGACTTTTTCTTCCATACTCCTCTATTAGCCGCCATCTCGACAGTCACCCCCTTTCTAACCATATCATCATTCACACACACAGTCCATCCATCGTTTCTTTGGTCTTCATCTACTCTTATAGCCATCGACATTCATACTCAAAACTTTCCTCACAACATTTTCCGCCGTAACACACGCCCATACCATGATAACGGTTTCCACACAACTTTTCAGTTACCAGTGCCACTTTCAAACTTCCTCTTATATACTCATTTCTTATTCTATCCATTCGTGTAACACCACACATCCCTCTCAGCATTCTCATCTCAGCTGCATGCAATTGCCTTCCATTCATCCATACAAGACAGCAGGTCTAACCATGGTTTTGTATATTATATTCCCCTTAAAGTGAAGGGGAATGCGGGAGTCGCAGATTGTTCATTCAAAAGTCTGCATTTGTACCCGATTTGTGTTATCAATGTGCACGCCCCCTTTTACATGCAATTTAAAAATAACTGGCGATACGTGGGTGTATTGTAATCCTATACCTACCAAACTTATTCGTAGACTAACTTAATTAATTATTTTTTTTAATTAATTATTTTTTAGCTTGAGTACGTATAGTTTTTATTATATTTGTTGGTATATTGGCGTGGCTAGCTGACATATTATGGCAAATAATTTAATTTTATGTTCTGATCTTGTAATGTTAATTAGGTACCGAACATAGGTACCTAGTATTGTATACAATCAAGTATTTTTTTTAATTGAACAGACAGCTGTGCTGCTGGGGAGTTTGTTGCGCCACTTCTTCTTCCCAGCGATAGCACTAGGAAGTGGTGAAGGGCTGGCGTTTTTGGGGGACTGTCTTATGTAATTTTGACGTTCAAAAAGTGCTGATTCTCAGCCTAATTTGAATAAATGACTTTTGATTTTGACTACCACGGTTTTTTACAGACGTATTTTCATGTAAACTTCTTACTTACAACAAAACTTGCTTATCGTAGTTAAAACATCATCATCATCAGACTACATCAGTCCACTGCTGGACAAAGGCATCTCTAATAGGCTAGTTTCCTAAAAAAATCTAATTAGTCCGTCAGTTAGATTATCAAAAAATATTGAACCCGTATTTTTTCTTTTGTTAATTATATAAAAAATGATGAAGATATCGTCCGTTAAAGTTCCGCGTGACGTCACTTGCTTGCGACACTTTTGCAAGCAAGTGACGTCACGACCCCCTACTCGCAAATTTTGACGCGCTTTATCTTTGTCATTTTTTGTTTGATTGACAAAAGAAAAAATACGTGTCCATTATTTTTCGATAATCTAACTGACGGACTAAATATAATAATTATTTTTTTCACCCAGGAAACTACCCTATTGCACGCCATTCAGCTCGATTCTCGGTAACTCGAATCCGGCTGCTACCAGCCACCCTGCGAAAGTCGCTCAAGATGGAGCGACGACTTTCGCAGGGCAATTTAATGCAATTTTTTTGTGTTTGTGTTCTTTTTATGCGTCATGTTTACCGCAAATAAAAGTATTTTCTTTCCTTCTGAGGGCGTCCTTCCTTACGTTTATCGATTCGCGGTCTCTACTCAAGAACACGTCAACCCCAACGGTCATCGGTTAATATGGCCGGTTAGTTTAAACACGTCTCATTTTCAATTCATTTATTCAATTTCATTTCTCTTCTTCCAGTTCCTCGGCTGCACGCAGGTAGACCAGCCCAAAGGCATCGAAGTGGTGAAGGATGCGATAAAGAAGCTCCAGTTCACACAGCAATTGAAGAAGTCGGAGGCCAAGGATGGGGCCAAGTGCAAGAAGGTCGAAATTACCATATCCGTCGATGGAGTTGCGATACAGGTCAGTGTTTGCTTCAACCTTATTAGCAGTAGTTGAGTTCTTTGTGAAGAAGGCCATCCAGGAAATAAAAAGTAACACATAAATCTACATAATAAATTATCTCGATAAATATCGGCAAACCATCAGCATCATCTTCTATATCCAATTATCCATCTATTTAGCGTAGAACTTATATTAGATTTTGGGGTAGTTCACTTTTGTGACTTAGGCCATCCTAAAAATGTTTTTTTTTTTTATAATTCCGTCCTGATGGCTTAAAATAATGGATAACGTCGAATCAATGATTTTCGTTTGAGTTTTCGATTAAAAACGAGAAATACGTGTCTCAGGATTTTGTTTAAATTACCAGCCAGGGAAGCATGCAATTGTGTAGTAAAGTTCCTTACCTAATAAAAGTGAGCACAAGCAAGGACTGATTAGATTTTTTTTCCTTTAGAGGATTAAATTTATCGAGGGTTAAAAAGGGTATGACGATTCGAAATCCCAACGGGCACGTGTGTTGTAAGGGAAGAAAGTTTCATGGGAAAGTCAGAAACAAGCAGACAAAGTCGGCGGCAACGTACTAGTCTAACAACAAATAAACAAAGCGTTCCATAAAACCAATTGACGACATCAAAATCATCACTTTTAGCAACAAAAACCTTTATTGACAAGACAGCACAATTTACAACCACGATAAAAACGCTACTACCTTCACAAAAAATAATATTCTCATCCCACGACACCTCGGTCTCATAAACAGCGCGAAATCAATTACTTCACGAACTACCCGCAGATATAATCACTTTTACTTTCAGTTCAACAGTTCTAAGATCTGTGTAACTTGGTACTGTTGTAGTATTCGCACGCACGCACTTTGTTTTGTACGGTTGGCAAAAGTGATTTGTAGGCAGGTGTCTACGCAGTTCATTCACAGTTAGAAAAAAAAGAATAGCGTTTATTTGGACACAGTTCGTGAAACACAAGATACAAATAACAAAATAAAAAAGTGAAAATAATGTTTAAATTACAATAGTGTGTGCCTCACAGTAACCTACCAGCAACGTTATTCTAAAGAGAATAAAGGTCACTATGTTTTTGGCCGACTTGTTACTGACAGCAATCGATAAGCAACCTTATCGAAAGGCGAATAAAGATCACAGTAATTTTGGCGGTGATGCAGAGGTAAAATCTATCACGTATTGTTTTAGCTGGGTTATGCAATTGAGCTGCCAAATCTCGATACCGTCTAAATGACGAATGATACTATTTTTACTATTGAAGTTTTCTATAATTTGAAATTAAAAGAGCATCCATGGAGTTTCTCCCAGGGGACGATTCCGAAGAAACTCACAGCTCAATAACAATGCTTTGCTTGCAGATGTTTGTTAAATTGTTACCCTGCAAACCAAACTCTTTTGCCGCGAGTACATTTGATTTCACTTTTAACCGCTTATTGTATGAGCAATCATTGTTTACATACGTGAGCAATACGTAAGCATTACGCTTGTTAATTGGGAAGGGTATGCTGAGCTGTGTATCTCGTGTCGGCACGAGAATATCTCATGCCGTGGTGAAATTAGCCAGTCAGCAAGCAGAGGCCGTATTCTTTAGGGCACAATGAACGAAACCGCGCGAAATGAACCGCGCGAATGGCGTGATTTGCTAAGGAATTGATGTGGTTTCGAAGTAAGGAATCATTGAGTGGTCATAGTGAATTCGGGCCTTGCGATGTGATTACGTAACACACTATATTCAGCAGCAATGGGTTTCATTTTGACAGTTCAACAACATTCATTGCGTTATTTACGTTGTTGAGCAGACACATTTTTCTAACATATGAAGCAATGGATTAGCAATATCTTTCAAAATGATTCAGATTCAGATTGATTGTGTGTTACGCAATTAGGGTGCTGGACTGACTATTGTGTATCGGATATTCGGATGTTCTTAAATATGGGATAGATGTCATTGAGAAACAAGATCCAATATTTTATGCGCAAGGCCAAAACTGTGGATCTCTCTACCTGTTTCCCTACCACCTTTACCGTCAGGCTTCAAAGCAAGATTGAACAAGCGTCTAGCTGGGTCCGCTTTGTTCCATCGTAGACCTCATTCATTGCTTTCCATCAGGTGACATCGAGGTCAAGACAGAGACGAGACGAGGTCGGTGCTTTAGTGAAGACCCAGTAAACACTCAATTTTCTGGATGTTTATGGGTGTCTACGGGTGTTTATCGGGTGTTTACCAAAGCACCGGGTGTAAACCCGGTGGGATTGCCCATCTATAATTATAGCCCACTCCCTCTCGAAGTAAGGAGGCATATGTCCCAGAGTGGGAACATTATAACGTACTGGATGATTATGAAATAGTGCCTGTCATAATTATATATGTAAAAACAATCACTCCATTCTGACAAAACTAATAATAATAATATCCCTGGACATTTCACACAGCACCATTTGTCCCAAGCTAAGCAACCTAATGCTTGTGTTATGGTAACAAGATGGCTGATAAACTACTTATATACAATTTTTTTTTTTTTTTTTTATATAAACTATAGTCACGGTAATGTTATCATAATGGACTATCTTGTGCACCTGTCAGAGAATATACAAATCATAGCATGTTTCATATCGTGTAAGCTAAGCAAATAATGAACATTATATACTCAACACGTACATAATTCGCTATATAACTACCATAATAGCTTCCTGCGATCAAGCTAATTTTACCCGACTTTGAAGACAAGAGGAGGGTTATGTGTTTAACGTGTGTGTATGTATGTTGTGTCTTATATCCTTCCGATCGACGTATTTGGATAATGAGGGTTCATATTGCTGGAGAGCAGCCCAGTGGTAATGGCCGCGACTCATGAGTTCAACCCAGACAGGCGCTTTACTTTGTGTAAATTATTTCACCACGACTCATCTTAAAACGGTGAAGGAAAACATCGTAAGGAAACTGTTCTAGAACCAAAAATTCGAAAATATGTGGCAATCCGCACTGGGCCTGCGTGGTGGATCACGGCTCAGTCCCTCTCGCAGAGAGGAGGCCTGTGTCCCAGCTGTGGGAACATTATAGGCTGATTATGTATAGATTACAGAGAATAACTTGGCATCAATGTTACAGAGTCAGCGGGAAAAAGATCGTTGATGAGAAAAGTGCCAAGCAATCATAAATTAATCCCTCCTTGCAACTGTAGACGTCAATTAAACAAAAGAAACTGTCAATGCTATCACTTAATTCATTATTTCCTTCCATTGTTATCATTACAAAGTTAATTATTGTGCCTGCTGAGAAATTCTGTGCCGATGACAGTTTTCTTTCGCAAAAATCAAACGTAGGTTAGTGGTTTTAAGGGTTTCAATTTATAAACCAGCCAATTGGACTCTGAAACACTCCTCCGTCTTACCCAGAATGGGATGTGGTACCCTGACGAAATGAGTTAGGTTAGATCTGTGACCAACCGCTACTCCAATAGTATAAATCAACCTTCAATGTTCCCACTGGTGAGACACTGGCCTCCTCTCTTCGAGAAGGAGTGGGGCTCTACCGCGCGGACCCAGTGCAGGTTGGTAGATGTTACATGTCCTCGAATTTCTGGTTGTAGGACATGCCGGTTTCGCAAGTTGCCGGTGGTCGCATTTACATGACTATTTATTATTTATAAAACCTCAAAATACGAATGATTACATTAATAATAAAAAAAATAAAAAAAAAATCTTTATTTATCTCCACAACTTACATATCAACGTACAGTCAGACACAGAAATTTTGGCAAAGTGTGTAATTTGTGGGAGATCTGAACTAAGCGTTAGGAGGGAGGGAGGGAAGGAGTCTAAACTAAGCCTACGCATACATTAGGAGGTTCCCAAAAGAAGCGCACTCAGTATATTATGAGAGTTCACTAATATTATTAGGAAAGCAAACAATATTAAGTTTTTAATCGGACATCAAATCATGTCCGATTAAAAACAAGCCTTAGTTCACATGTGCAACATGCAATAACTGCAAAATGCAAAACATCTAACCGTTACACAGAAACACTAATTAGAAAGGGTAAATACCAAATAGTCGCACAATCACACAGCTGTAATCAATGGTGGTTAGCCGAGTGCGTTCGGGCGGACTCGGGCGTTTCCGCCGCTTTCACGTCACGGTGCGCAAGCGCAAGGTCACGAGCGAAAAGCGTCACCGCTCGCGCTCTCTATTGTCAAAGCGGTCATAGGCATGGCGTTGTGTTTGTTTGAATGTTTGTTGGATGACAGTCAGCTGTTTGTATGTTTTGATTATATTGCATTTATGAATGATGCCATGATCTATTCCATAAGGCTACATGGAAGGATCAATCTGAACCGACGAATGCTGTGCTCTATTTTTATTATCGGTTGTCTTTTAAATGAAAGACGATCGATTTGCGTCATTTATTCAAATTGAGAAGAGAGAATCAGCACTTTTTGAACGTCAAAATTACATAACAGTCCCCCAAACCTCCACCCTTCACCTACTTGGTGCGATTTTCTATTTTACGACTATGAAAATACAGTCGAGAATGCAATTATTCAACTCTATTACACTCGTCCGTCGCGTCGTCTGTCGTTGCGCGTTCGTTTTCGTTTAAAACGAAAACCTCGAAAACGCAATTCTATTCCATGTTGGATAAGTTGGCCCTCTTCGAACCAGTTGCAACGACGACCGTTTTCTGCAAAAGATTTCGTCGTCGGGAGAACGGTTGCGTTTCGTCCGTCAAAAATTCGACAAAGACCCACCACTAGTATTTATTGTATTATGTAAATGGTACACCACGGACTACCTACAATATTGTCTCAGCATCCCTTTTTAAATCCATTCAAAGGTAGTCTTTAAAATATCGCTCTTAGCGATAAGACCGCCCCTTATGTCAGCCTTTGTAAAATTTCTACATTTATATCTGTAATTTACATAGTGTGCACAATAAAGCGTATTCTATTCTATTCTAACCAAGGAGTTTCTTGCCCAAAGATATTTTAATTTATACAGCCAATTTTTTTTCGGAACTTTCATACTTACTAAACCCCATATTTTTCCGATTTCAGGAGCCAAGATCAAACAACATCATGTACCAGTTCCCTCTTCATCGGATATCCTACTGCGCCGACGACAAAGGGGCCAAGAAATACTTCTCTTTCATCGCGAAAGGGGGCAGCACCGTCAACGCGGTGAACGGCCATGATGGCCCGGCGGAAAAACACGAGTGTTTCGTGTTTATTTCGACTAAATTAGCGTCAGAAATCACGCTAACCATTGGGCAGGCGTTTGATTTGGCTTACAGGTGAGTTTAAGAGAGAAAATAACTGTTTTTGTTAAGGAAAGTAGGCTGGGGTCCGGTTTGAAGGGTATGCGGCTATACATACGGCGCTGTCCTGCACTCTAATTGCGTAACACACAATCAACCTCAATCTGAATCAGTTTGAAGGATATTGCTAATCCTTTGCTTCATATGTTCGAAACAGGTGTCTGCTCAACAACGAACGCAATTAATGTTGTTGAACTGTCACAATGAAAGCGATTGCTACTGAAAGTGTGTTAGGTACGCAATTACCCCGCTGTACCTCCGATCATCTTCAGCATCAGCATATAGCAGTCCACTGCTGGACATAAGCCTCTCCTATTGCACGCCATTCAACTCGATTTTCGGCAACTCTCATCCAGCTGCTACCAGCCATCCTGCGAAGATATTACAGCGATATTTTATGTCAAAGTTAGGATCACACGTCAATAAATTCCACTGTTCATACGGTTAAAAACAAATGCAGTATGAAACTGAATGAAAATGATTTAGTAAAATATCGTAATGATCATAGTCCTGATGGTCAATTCTCGTAATTTAAAACGTTCGGAGTTTCTTGTCCGTTCTTCTCCATAGAGATCTACGTTTTTGGAATGGGCGACTAGCTTCAACTTTCTGACTAACTGACCGACTATTTAATTTTGACAATTCAAAAGTGCCTGTAAATGGTTTAATTGAAATAAATGATTTGAGTTTGAGTTCAAAATCTAGTCGCAGTCTCATCTCAGCGACAAACAAATGTCAAAAACTTGTCAAAATGTAGGGAAAGAGGAGGAGCAATTTTTTTTTGACAGATTGAGACTGAGATCAGACTGTGAACGTTCTTAAAATTACGAGAATTGCACCTCTGTATACGGAACCTATGGGTGTCGGTGCTCAAATGTGTCAAATGCGCCTATTGTAAACGGACACATTGGCAACTCAGCTGGGATGCCCTATTGCTCATTGGAGGCGGTGACCAAGTGACCACTAACAATAAGGTGGGCTTCAAGTCATTTGGTCATCCCACCCAAAACAATTTAAAAAAAAGTTTTTTTTAAATATGAAAACTTATTTAAAAAAAAAATTAAGCTGATAACAAAATAATAATAATAATAATAATCATTTATTTCAGGAAATTATTCCCATAATAAGCACTACAAAATACATAGAACAAACACAACTAATACAACACAAATTACATACATAAGACATTACACATTAAAAACATTGCATTAAAAATAAAATAAAATAAAATAAATTAGTTGAAATAAAAATAAAATATAATAAAATTATGGTTATTAAGTTAAAATTCATTCGATTAGGTACATTCAATAGGATCAAACAACAAAACAAAACAATAATCATCACTTAACAAATGGTGACGAACTGGCATGTAGGTGCATCCACCTCTCCAACATCACTGAGTCCCACCGCTCGGACAATACGCTCAGGATACTGTTAGTACTGCGTCGGAAGCGACTTAGTAGCGAGGCGCTCCGCTTCCTAATGATAGCATAAAAGTCATCGGTTTGCGCCTGCGCGAACATCGTAGAAGCGCTGCAAAACCTCGGCAGCCCTAGCAGCACCCTAAACGCATTGTTGTATTGTACGCGCAAGGCACTGTATACCCGCTGCACATAGTTGGCCCATAGGCTGCACGTATAAAAAGACTGACAATAGGCTTTAAATAAGGTCACCTTTACTTGTTTAGTACAGCGTGCAAACCTGCGTGCCAACATGTTGCAGCGAACCGACAGCGCCCTACGTTCCCGCTCGATGTCCTCATTGTCAGACAAGTTATCTGTGACCCAGTGGCCCAGGTACTTGAAATGGTTAACCCTATTCAAACTAGCTCCGCAAAGAGTGATCGGAGGTATAAAAAAGGGACATTTGGTACCAGCCTTAAAAACCATGTACTCACTCTTTTTAGGGTTGTACCTGAGCCCATGAGTCCCAGCATATGTCTCACAAATGCGCAGGAGCTTCCGCAACCCCCCAACTGACGGGCTCAGCAGCACCATATCATCCGCGTAGCTAATGTTATTAATAGGCACTCCGCCTATTGAGCAACCCGCATTAGCACTGCTGAGCTCGCCGATCAGCTGATTCATATACAGGTTGAACAAGCGGGGCGAGGTTAACCCCCCCTGCCTCACACCGCAATCCAACCCGTACACGTCGGAATATACTCCTGCCCATTTCACACTGTTCCGCTGATGACTGTACCAATACCTAAATATCGACACTATCTCACTCGGTACCTGTGCCTCACTGTGCAGCTTGTGCCACAGCATGTCATAATTTACTAAGTCGAACGCTTTCGAGAGGTCTAGGTAACAAGCGTACACAGGAGTATTTCTAGCCGTGTAGTACTGTACAGTCTGCTTGAGACAGAGGATAGCACTCTCAGTCGACAAACCAGGCGTGAAACCAAACTGGGCGTCATGTATATGAAGGTGCTTCTCCAGCTGTCTGTCAAGCAGCCTGTCCAGCACCTTGGCTATAACAGTAGCGAGCGAGATAGGCCTATAGTTAGATACATCTGACACATCACCCGTTTTGTTTTTTACGATCGGAACTACCACCGTGTACATGAGATCATCAGGTAAGTAATTATGGCTGACGCACAGACTAAACAGCATTGCCAGTACCCTCGGCAGATGTACACCAGCGTGCTTCAAGTGCTCGATGCTGAGGTCATCATGGCCCGGAGACTTACCTCTAACCATCTTCTTAATAGTGACAGCTACATCCTTGGCTGTAAAGCTAATACTAACGTCTCCATGCTGACACTCAGCATCAAGCTCCTGCGCCGCCGACCCAAGCGGCGACTCCACCTTGAAATGGCGCTGGAAGAGGCTAGCAATGTCGCACGGTTCATGAGCGTCACCTACACTCACCGGGAGGCTTGACCCTGGGTTCAGTTTATTTGTCGACTTCCAAAATTTGTTAAATTTCTTATCAGTGTGATGTTTTGCAATAATGTCCATTCTGATCTGATCCTCGTTGTTTTGACAGTATTTTAATTTTGATTTAAAGAGTTTTCTAGTCCTACACATTTTATCATAAATATGTCCGGATTTAGGTTTGCCCTGTGATAGCCACATCTGAAAACAAAGTCGAGCCTCCCTGTGGGCATTACTCACATGTTTGTTCCAGCCAGGTACATATGTATTGTACTTTCGTTTACGTACATGAACAAGGTGGGCTTCAAGTCATTTGGTCATCCCACCAAAAACAATTTAAAAAAAAGTTTTTTTTAAATATGAAAACTTATTTAAAAAAAAAAAAAAATCTGATAACAAAATGCATCGTTATCATTACGAATTTGAGTCATGTCCCCACATAAAAATGTCACATTGTCCCTCAAAGTGGTTGCATGAGCCTCTTTATGCGAAAACTCACATAATGACAATGGTTTTAAAGAAATCATTGTTTAAATGACCTTGTGGAACAATGGTCGACCCTTTTGGTGTACCTACCCACTTAAACCGTTTATTTCCGAGCATTTACTGTTACTACAAGATGGTCGTAAAATAATCTACGGAAACTGCAGGTTATGACGCACTTTCGGTTTAAGAAAACGAAATAATTTACGGTAGGTACTATCGCCAAAACCTATATCTGACCATTTTGAAAACAAAATCCCGTGCACATGATGACCACAGCTGCGTCCGTAAGTAAAACAAAAGAGGATCCTTTTTAGGTCGACTAATAATATGCGCTGCAAGCAGGAATAGTCGTTACGGTGGTCAGATATAGATTTTGACGTACGTGTAGTCTGTTCCAAAATTATCTGATGAAAGTGTAAACAAACTGTTCAAGATAATTTCTTACGCAATCACGACGAAAAGTCAGAGAACTTTATTGATAAGATACTTAACCTACTATCAAACTGACTTGTGTCCAAGGTCGTCCATCCCCTCAACAATCATGTTCTCTGATCGTACATTATACATAATAGGTTGGGGAAAAAGTTTCTTCGCATTTTTTAAGAAAATTCAAAACATTTTTTAATATAGTCATTATACAGATATAAATACAGAAAATATTAATATTTTTTCGTGAAAATAGCCGAAAAATAAGGCTATTTCTCGGCTATTTTCACGAAAAACTTGCAGTTGAAAGTCGCCAAGTGTTGACATATTGGTATTCGTGACTGTACAACTTGTATTAGTTCCCGACATTTTAATTCAATGTTAATTTCTGTACATTCCAGACGGTTCTTGAACGACAACGGCAAATACATCGAGATGCAGAAGATGCAGCTGCAGAATAAGAAGCTAGAGCTACAGATGAATGCTTACAAACATCGTTTACAGGTAAATATTGAAATACACCTCAACATCATTATCATCTGTCTAGCCTTTTCCCAACTATGTTGGGGTCGGCTACCAGTGTAACCGGATGCAGCTGAATACCAGTATTTTACATGGAGCGACTGCCTATCTGACCTCCACAATCCAGTTATTGGGTACCACGATACCCCTTGGTAAGACTGGTTGTCTGACTTTCGGGCTACTGACGTCCCGTAACGACTGTCAAAGATCCATGAATTACAGCCGCGACCAATGGCTTAACGTGCTTTCCGAGACGCGGAGGGGTCTTGGTATGTGAAGATGGTCACCCATCCACAGACCAACCGCGGCAAGCGTAGCTTAACCTGATCGATCGACCCGTGCGGCTGTAATTACTTAGCCCAAAGATAAATGCCCAAAAGGCTGGCAGCATTACCACGTTGGGGGGCAAAATAGGCAACTTAATTCTAACCACTTCCTTTTTTATTTCCAGGAGTTATCAAAGATCACGTACAAGGATGATCTTTCGTCTTACCTCTCTCGGAACAAACTGTCCGACATCACAGAGTTCAAGCCGCCTCCTGAGCTGGAGAAGCAGATCGCGTCTCTAACCATGGCCAACGGATTCGCCAATGGCAGCAGCAACAGCAATGGAAACGGGAATAATAACACTGAGATGGGTAAGTTGAGGAGATTAACTTAGAGCCAGGGAACTAGATTGTTAAGCAAATTGACTATCAACTTCGTATATACGCACCATATATACGCACTAAGCGCTTCTCATCATCTTTTCTGATGCGCACAGCAAAGGAGTGGAATTGTCTGCCTGTGTCTGCATTCCCGAGTTCATACAACCCTAATCTCTTCAGGGCGAGAGTGAATAGGCTTCTTCTGGGCAAGCTCGTTCCACCGTAGATCTCATCCCTGCCTCTGGGCTGGATTGAGGTCAAGAGTGAGCAAATAGTCAATAAAAAAAAAAGTACATACTCTTGTTTTTTACAATACAATTTCTGTCAAATGTTTAATCCTACTTCCTACTAATACATATTATAAACGTGTATGGATGGATGTATAGATGGATAGATGTTTGTTATTCTTTCACGCAAAAACTTGAAACAGATTTGGATGAAATTTGGCACACAGATCGTTTATAACCAGGATTAACATATAGGATACTTTTTATCCCGATATTCCCACGGGATCGGGATGCGACCAAACCTGAAAGCGCGAAAAAAAAATCTGCTGTTCCCTACATTTACGTCCGTATAACTTGGTATAACTCGTCAAAATGTAGGGAACACCAGATTCCTGTTTCGCGATTTTGGGTTTGGTCACATAATAAAAGTTGTTCATAATGATGAGTACAATGACCCCCAAGAGTTAGGGGATATAAAAAAAAACACGTTGTAGATAGGACAACGTTTAATACGTGCCTGCCTGGCTTCGGATCCGCGACCTGCGACCTGCGACAGATAAAGCGAGGCCATTACAACTGCGCCACAACTTTCTTTGAGTTGTTGACACTTTTAAAGCAATATTCCAAAATTCTCCACAGGCACAGACGCGTTGTCGAACAACTCGACGGACACGTTTAACTCCAACAACGACAACAATCTGTTGCTATCGACGCCGCCGCCACAACACAACGGGAAGCACAGCTTTGGCACTGGGTAAGATAATCATCATCTCACTTTACGACTAATTGCGAAGTTTTTCCACATCCACGCGGACGCTTTCGCGGGCACAGCTATTTTTTATCGGTAATTGTGCTGTTATCCGACTTCCACGCGGATGAAGTTGCGCTTGTAACTTTAAAATCCGATATGAAAATGAAGCCGTACCAAAGAAAAATAGAATAATGCTTCGTATAAAGGGAAACTCACGATCCGAACGCTGGTGGCATCTACCGTTCGGATCCATTAAGATTTTTGCAATGCCAGATAATTTTATCTGAATAATTAATTTTAAATTTTTGACAGTTCCTGCATACAAAATCTGTCAGACGTCAATTTTATTTTACGAATAAAAAATATTAGTCCATTGAAAAATCAGCCAAATAAATGATTTTATTTCTTTAAGGGCTGATTTCCCCATCGCCAGATAACTTTTATTCGAGGAATAAAATTGTCGTTCGACATTTCTTGTACGAAATGAGTGTCAAAATTTCAAAATTATTCCTCGAATAAAGTTATAGAATGAATGAAAAATCATCCGCTGATTTTTCGATCATTTGATAACTTTATCAAATGTCAAACAAACCTACTTAGAAATGAGGTTTGTACCACAGAACAGATATATAATTGTAATATACTACGTGGCGCTACAATGGCGACATTAATTCAACACACGGGTAGGGCTAGTGGCCAATAATCATCTGTTCTGTGGTTTGTACAAACACAGCTGTTACACGTCAATCATATTTTTTTTAAACTACATGAGGACAGCTTTTCCTATCTGACTACTCTGAGAAGAAAGGCCGAAACAAACTCAAGAGGTTTCTTCTAGAGTCTAGACATAAACTTGTCAGATCATGTGAAAACCATATAGATCGATATCTGAAATGGTCTTTTGAAGAAAGAGCCAAAGAGATGTAGTGGACCTGTCCACTCAGTGCACGCATTTGTAAGTAATCGTGCGAAGCTCGAAGAATCGACCATCGATTATGGTTTGATCAATATCGACTGGTCCAAATCTAGTTGCACTTTTAACCGACAGCTTTGTTGCGTCTGATTCGCCATAGACCTGCTTACTATACCCTGTCCATTAGGTAAACCGTTTTTTGACAGATGGAACTAGTGATTGCAGCAACACACAATACATTGATTGATACACGTACGGTATTATAATGTCTTTAAGGAGCCATAAATAAAATAATTCAATAATATAAGGCAGTTTATATATTTATTTTATTATGCATTTTAAAGTTAACTTTTACGTAATTTGGAATAGTTCGTTCTAAGACAGCTATCAAAAAATCGTTTACCTAATGGACAGGGTATAGTAAGCAGGTATATGGCAAATCAGACGCCACAAAGCTAACGGACTGGATATAATTTCACATTGCTTTGTGATGCAAATGAAGGTAGTTTGACAATGAAGTGACTGTGCAATAGACTATAACTATACCATCATTTTATAAAGCTGTTTTATTGATGATTTAATTTGTGTTTTCCAGCAAACTCCTGGGTGATTTGTCGTCAAACAAGAACCCCTCTGTAGGCACCAAGCTTGAAGGTCTGCTGCTCAACTCTGATTCAGACAGCGGTAAGTTATCTTATTAAATACTTATCATCGCTAGCATAGGATAATCAGCCTAGCCTCCTCTCTGTGAGAGGGAGTGGGCCGTAATCCACCACGCGGGTTGTGTGCAGTGACGCAGTGCGGGTTGGTAATGTCATCACATGTCTTGGAATTTTTGGTTCTAGGACATGCCGGTTTCCTCACGATGTTTTCCTTCACCGTTTTGAGAGCAGTGGCGATGAAATAATTTACACAAAGAAAAGCGCCTGTCTGGGTTCGTACCTACGACCTACAGCTCGTATGTCGCGGCAATTGCCACTGGGCCACCACTGCTCTCGCTAGCTTATGATAAAACAACAAAAAAAATTATTGAAGTTCATGAAGTTTTAAAATCTCTTAAGACAGTGCTGTCATCTTTCACTATACGTTCCTTACAATGTATTGCAGACTTTGACCCGCGTGCGTTCGAGTCGGAGCCGATGTCTCGATTCTCAGCGCCGTCACACGACAACGCACTCACTACCACGCCGCCGCTTTGTAAGTATTACATCCTATACTTAATCGCGATTTAATTGCCAGAAATGTAAACAAATATGAATTAATGGAAAAACAACTTTAATACCTAGACAATAAAGTTCAGTTTTGAAAACTGCTAGTCACTCTGAAATCAACTTAACATCCATTGAAATAAAATTGATATTTGTTTAACTTGAAATAACATCAATTGCCAACATACATTATAATAGACCTTACTTGCGTTTTGTAAGCGGTATCACGACAACTACAACTTGAGATATCCCGACCCCGAAAAGATTTGACCCCGTTAACTGAACCGCAACACAACTGAACCCCTTGAGAACTCCGTCCGACCACTCCACCCAGACACCTTGACTCCGTAAACTCAACCAAGACAACTTGACCCCCACAACTTGTTTAGGCGGCCCCAGAACGAATATCCAGGGGCGTACGATTCCATTCTAAATGTCGTTGTGATTGAAAATACTAGATCACGTCTAATTTAACATAGCCATATTAAATAGTCTTACAGCAACTAGGGATCAGTTACAGTACTTATTTATTTTATTTTATTTATTTTCAAATACTCAGATAACAAAGATCCGTAATGTTAGTAAAATACCTTATACCTAGTGTTATTAAAATTAAAATAACAATTTGGGTATGAGTCACCTTGTAAAGAAGTCGAAACCAGTTTCTCAACCGGTCATCTTCTCCACAAAATGCCTCATAAAAGGGGAAAACACATTCTCAGTCAGTTATGAAAACACTATTTATTTATATTGACAAAAAACTAACACTATAATTTTCATTCCAGTGGCGCCCCCACCAAAAGCGTCGAAGCGTCACACTCCACAACAGCCAGCCATAAACGGGAGCGACCTATTCGGTTCCACTCCCTTTTCCCTCCCCAGCCAGCAACCCGCGCCCATTTCTCACCCCCAATCCCAGCCGTTCGCTGCCTCAAACAAACCGACCCCAAACGGACCGACCCCAAACGGACCGACCCCAAACGGGCCGTACCCGAATGGGCCGTACCCCAATGGCATGAACCCAAACGGGCCGAACTACGATATAAGTGACTTTAACCTGCAAACGTCAGTTTTCAACACAACTTCGTTCACGAACGGTCTAAGCGGTTTCGACCCGTTTGACACCCAAAAGAGTGGCAACATTTTTGGCAACGGATTCAATCCTACCTTCAATGGATTTGGCAACCTCAGTGAGAAGCCGGTCGTGGAATTGGACAGCAATTTCAATGGGTTCCTAGACAAAACTATTTCTGAAATGAAGGTGCGTATCTGTTGATGTTTTTAGTCTGTGGTAGAATTGGGGTCCTGTTTTGTAAACGAAGATGGCGCGGATAGGTAGTGTTACCACAGCAGAAAATAGGATTTGTGTAAATAATTACTCATGAACTATCTCGGCTGCTGAGAATATAAAAAATTTATAACACAGGTCAACACGAAATTTGTCCTAGATAAGACCTAGACTATGAAATTACGTTACATTTATCCATAGTAAGGTAAAAAAAAAAAAAAATTGCCTGAAAAAGTTTGCTTTTGTATCCAGAACGGGTTAATCTAGAAAATTCATACTTTCCATTTTTCAAAAAATATTATTATCATAACTACTAAAAAGCAAACTTTTTAAGAATTATGGTTATTTTTCATTTATTTTAAATCTTATTGAATAGAAAAATAATAAAACATACTTTAGGACAATTATTTTTTTTAATTTTGTTAAGCTGTGTAATCATCAACGATCAAAAGAGTATCCGTGTTTAAATCTACTAATGTACAGTCAGCAACAAAAGTATTGGGAATGACGAATTTATTTAATAGGTTTTTTATTGGACAAGCACTTTCTTTTTTTATGCTTGTTCATCATCTGCCGAGATTTTTTCCAAATATGTTGGGGTCGGCTTCCAGTCTAATGGGATGCAACTGAATACAAATATTTTACATGGAGCGACTGCCTATCTGACCTCCACAACCCAGTTACTGGGTAACTCGTTACTTTAAAAATATTCTATGATTTGTTTACTAGACAGGACACCTTATTCTTTTAAGTACTTAGTATAAATAATTTTAGTTACTATTATTTTGATAGTTTTAACAAAGATTGGCATTCTGAAAAATATTTTAAAAGTATTTTTATTCATTTTTGACAGCTCGGGCATCGGTAAGTTCAAAAATAAAATTTACAAAATACGATTGTGATCGTCAAGGGGTAATGTTTGTCGAAAATAAATGTTTTGTCCTTGTTTGATGTGATGTGGTGTGAAATAATGATATTATTTACTAAGTGCCAAGCATATTTATTTTTAAAAATTCACAAAAAAGGTACAAAGGCGAACTTAATGCCTTAGGCATTCTGTACCAGTCAACCAAGGGTGGTGAAGAGATTAGATGGCGCATATTAAGTGCACATTTCGCCAAGAGCTGTCAGGGTCAAAATAAATATTAATTCCTCAACAATTTTGACACTGTGACAGCTCTCGATGCGGTTTATAGTAGAGCTGACCGCGGAACGCGGATAGTTTCAATGGTGAAATTACAAACATAAAATTAATGTACTTAGGGCTGATTTTTCCAACGCCAGATAACTTTATAGGAAGAATAATTTTGAATTTTTGACAGCTCTTCTATACAAAAACTGTCAGACGTCAATTTTATTCCACAAATAAAAATTATCTGTCGATTGAAAAATCCGCCCTTAGTTACTATTAGATCATGATGATTATATTAGCTTTATGCTCTTGACAATAAAATTAGAAGTTACCTTGTCAATATTAACGTCAAATATGCTGGGCACTCCGTAACAAATATCTGCGGGCCTATTCTGTAAAAAATCAGCGTGAAAACTTAGGTGAAGTGAGCTGTCATTCCAACTGACACTAGTGACAGCTCACTTCAAGCTGATTCTCCTAAGTTATCACGGTGAGATTCTTACAGAATAGATCGGCCGTATAAATATGGGGTAAAGGTAATAACTGCCGAATAACAAATTAGGTACCTACGTGTTCTGTTCGCTTTCATTATCAAACTAATTTTGCTTAGGTATGGTTAAACATCATTCTGGGCATTTTAAGGGCAAAGGGCGTCATTTGTTCAAATGGAAGGTATTTTGTAAAGTGTCCCTATTTGGTCTCATTTTTAAATTCCGATAGTGAAAACTAAAAAATCTATAAAACGGGTCCACAGAATCTTGTAAACGTAGTATTTAAATTTTGAAGTTTATTAATTATTCATTGCTTACAAAGGGAATTTCATTTTGCACCCTAGTTATTTACCCTACGCAAAGGCGTTAACAAGAAGTCGACCTATATTTTATGCGGATACGAAATATCGCATTCGTTAAAAATCTATTGGGTTTAAATATTGAAATTATTTTCTAGGAGAATGTTTTTTTATTTATTTATTTCAACAAAAGAGTACACAGATGGGAATACACAGATCTTCTGCCAAACTGCAGGACAGTTTGTCGGCAGATTATTGTAGTTAGATATTTGTAGTTTACACTATCGGAAAAAAAGACCAAGCGGCAAAGTACAGTCAGCAACGAAAGCATGTCAGTATGCGGAGAACTTTGAAACAAAAGAAAAAAAAACGCCATTTATTTATAGCATTAGAAAAATAACGGCCAACGACAATTATTGTGTAATTGTTGAAATTACTGCATTTTAAATGTAATTGGTGAATAGATTACATTGCTTTATATTTATCGTTAAATAAGGGAATTTAGAATACGTTTATATCGAATTATCGTTGTTTATAACCGTTATTTGTCTAATTATAAATGGAGTGTAGGTATTGAGACTTACTACTATTCACGATTATAAAAACCAGAGATATTTTGTAAAACTGTTTCGAATTTCATTAAGCTAAACCGCTAAAGAGAGAGACATGATTTCGGCGAATATGACTGTATAAAATTAATTTTTCCTGTTACCTACTTATTTCTATTTATTTTATTTACAGGACGGATTCAGCCGAGGGATCTCCTTTGGAAACGATGATTTTTCAATAGATAACCTCGATCCCCTGAAGAAAAATTAAAATATAACATTTTTCATAAAATAAAAATTGAATAGTTAAAAATGTAGGTAAATGAAAACCCTTATTTTAGCTCATACAGCTTAGTATAGACAAATGCAATAAATTTATACATTTTTGGAAGGAACTGTATTTGTGGATTAATGAAATATAGTTTTAAGTGCTGTTTGAACTCAAATAAACGTTTTTTTTTTGTACACATGTGTTGCCATGTTATTGGTTACAAATATTTTTGATGCGTTCGTGATAATAGATTAGAAATATAAATCTTCTGTCATCATTTCTTGACTAGATCTTGAAACTCGAAATAATAACCAGTAATATGACAAAACATAGTATATAATGAAAAAAAATCTAAATTTTTTCGGTGATATATTTTAGATTATGCGCGAAAACGCTCAATGTCATTCCAAAAGTGCCTTTATAAGAGTTTTTACAATTTTAATAAAACTTATTAAAAAAGAAAACCCGTTTCTCCAATAGATTTTTTAGGACTAAAAATGTATTTCGGTAGAGATTATGACAAAAAATGTTTTAGGTTGGACCAAATTTTTAACAAAACGATTATCGAAATTTGAAGATCACCTCATAATATTCTGTGATAATTCTTTTCAAGTTGAGGTTCTTCAAATTGTATTAAAAGAAAATTGTCCAAAATTCGACTGAATCGAAAATGATTAGAATCGTCTAACAGGGTGTGTAAATAAACTAACCTTTAATGTAAATTAACGTCATTTAATGTTAAGTTGAAACTGGCAACTTTGGCAAATAAAAACCCGCGAGAATGCGGGGGAAACCATAAAAAAATCACAAACTGCCATTTCGGGCAAAAAACATAGTTGTAATTTTCTTTCAAGAATTAATCCCAGTTAACAATATTGTGCCCGATAAGTAGCAGAATCATCTTTATTGGTGCGTAACAAGCGCTACGGTCAATGCGCCACATTCTAAAACCTAACCTACTTAAAAACAAAGTTGCCAGTTACAACAAAAAAATCGTAGTTATACGGATGACATTGCAGCACTTATGGCAACATTCCAATAAAGAACATACCTATTATAAAATTAACTATTTTTACTCCTGATTATTATAAATAAATAAAAATGTTTTATTTTTAAACGTGTATTATAGTGGTCATAGAACTGTTGTATTGAATATGTGTCATTAGTGTTATTATTTGTTTTAGTATTGTGTACACTAATGTTACTTTAAGGCCAAAAGATATACATAATTGTGTATTTTCAATAATAAATTTATATTTATAATAGATTTTTTGTTTTATTTACACACGCACATCCATACCCATACAAACTCACCCCTAGTGTCGAAAGGGTTCTAGATAACATAGAAACCACTTCAGAATGCCACCTGTACCCTAATTACGTAACACACTATCAGTCGCAATCTGAATAATTTTGAAGGATATTGCTAATCCATTGCTTCATAAGTTCCAAAAATGTGTCTACTCCACAACGTAAAAAACGTAATGAATGTTGTTGAACTATTAAAATAAAACCCTTTGCTACTGATAGTGTGTTACGTGTTACCCCGCTGCTAAGTACTAACGGTAAAGGCACAGACGCCAGCACATCAAGCTACTACAATCTGTCAAATTTCTTTAATAGATTTTCAACTTTCTACTGACTAGGATTTCGAAACTCAAAAGACTAGTATTCGAATCAAATAATCAATGGAAAAACATTAAAACTTTTTGCCTTGTTGTCGTTTGCGTTTCATATTTTGCGGATCAAAGGTTTTGATGAAATTTACGGGAAAACAGTTTTTCTTTTAATAAAAATGGTATATTTCATGATTTAAATAAGTGAACTGACCGTTCTATCGCAGTATTAGGAGGTAATATCTCAGTATTAAACAACAATGGTTGATTTAAGTGGCGGGTCTGAGGGCCCTTTGGAACACGCATTTTCCAACAGTGTTTTTATCGTTCCTGGGATTATTGTCATCAGTTTATCAGGTAAGACGATTCTTTAATTATTTTCCTATTATTTAAGACCAATACTGTAAGAAAAACATAAGTTTCTCTTCGCTACGATGTCAAATTGTATAAAATATTTTTGGCATTTTTTTCGCGGAATTTATCGCGCCAGTTTCTATTTTATTTTGTGTAAAAAAATGTAGGACGTAAACTTAGGTTTTAATATACACGCAGATAATAAAACGACGGCCTTCTTCAAAGTGGGAGCTTATTAATTAAAGACATCACATCTACCATCTTAATAAGTTGTCTGTTTGAATCTGAATTAAAAAAAAAAATAACACACGGCGTGAGTTTGTGTTATTTTTTTTTAATTTAGATTCCTATGGGGTAGGTAGAAACTACAGAAAGCCTGCATCAAGCACACCTGCTATGACCCTTACAAACTCCTTTTGCCTCATTTACATTTATTCATATAAGCATACACACATGCCGCCGGTTAGGAGAAAAATTAATTAATGTTAGTAATGCTGTCATACCCATAACCATATTTGGTTGATTCCAGCTTTACCAACTGATGAACTTGATCAACTCTTGAAAGAATGACTTGTATGAGTCAAGAATTTATTGAGCATGACGCTAACATCATGCACAGCAGAAAAAGTTGACAAAGTGTACTTGTTAGTGGTTGAAAAGCAGAGTTCAAAAGTCATAGACCAGCAAAATGACACAAAGTTATCATGTTTAAAACACAGCTGAAAGGAATTTACCATTTAAAAATAATGCTTGGCAGATCAAATATTATACCCAATATTCACATGAACAAGTCCAAAGTCGGATCCCCCCTTTTCTATGGAGGATGAGTGTACTTTACACCCGGTTCCTCATACCTCCAAATATACATTATGATGAATTAAAAAAAACTCTACCTGACAGAATCAGAAAAAAAAATCCATGCAGGTATCATAAAATAGTTCTAAAATCCACAACCATGAACCCACCAGACCACTGTAAATTCATTCATTTATTCATAAACAATTTACATTGTGTTGAACATTACATATTAAATAAAATTATCATATGCAGAAACAATACCAAATTAAATGTTAAATAAAATTATCACATGCGGAAACAATTCATTTAAAATGAACAATACATGTAAATCTATGACACAGGATACATAAATAATTCCAGCCTATTAATGTCCTATGCAAAGGCCTCTTCTCTTACGGAGAATGCAGATGCATTAATCACCATGCTTGCTGAAGATGGGTTGGTGATTTCAGACTTATATTTGCTATAAATCCAGGTTTTCTCACAATGATTTTCCTTCACCAATGTCAGTAATGTCGCAAGATAAAGGCAAAGTACATATCAATTGAAAAAGTCAAACTCAAACTCAAACTCAAATCATTTAATTCAACTAAACCAATTACAGGCACTTTTGAATTGTCAAAGGGTCGGTCAGTCAGAAAGATGAAGCTAGTTGCCCATTCCAAAGCGTAGGTACCTATGGAGAAGAACGGGCAAGAAACTCCATGGACACTCTTTTAAATCATAAAATTCTTACACACAACCAACCCAAGTCACATTGGTACTTGGCTAGATTTGAACCCACAACCTCGTGCATAAGAAGCAACCACTGTGCCATCACAACATCACTGGCCCTGGGTCAGGGTCCATGCTAGTGGAAAATTTGATATGTGGTGAAAATATATTTTCCATCTGTAAAAGTTTATTAAACATCATCAACGACATAATCAGGGTCTGATATTCCTTCTGCTGTGACTCACCGGGCCGTAATCCACAATGCAGACCCAGAACAGGCTTGGTGGTGGTCACAAGTCGCTGTTGTTTTGGTTCTAGGACATTTCCTTCACCATTTTAATTGCAGTGGCGTTGAAATAAATTGTAGTACCAAGTGAAGTGTATGCCTGTCTGGGTTTTAACCCAAAACCTGCAACTATTACCACTTGTGGTAAAGCCAATGAGTTATAAGAAGCTATGGATATGTTATGGAATATGTTTTATATATGAAATTGCAATGCTCTGATATTGTAGAAATTAGTTGTCCATAATGGGATTATGGTGAGCAGGTGAGCTCTAACCATCTGGAGGGCTGACCTGCATGTTTGCCGTCTCATAAAAAAAAATCTCAAGCTACATAGATTTCGGGGAGTTGGGAAGAAGGCATTCACCCCAGAAGGCCTTGCTAATGTGCGAGCGGGACTAGATTCTGTCCACGCAATATTATCGCCGAAACTAGACATTCTACAGCTGAACGTTTTTTGACGGGTGACCAAAAAAGGGACTAACACCTCCGCGGTGGCGTAGCCTAGCATGGGTGTCACCCGGTGCGGTCGTCATGGTGTCACCCCTACAGAACTGTCTATGAAAGTAAGAAGCGTTGAAGAAGCGACGGTGGAAGACCCTCCCGACTTCAGAGCTGCTGGGGGCCTACTCCGAAGTAGTATCGGCTGAATGTTCGGCCGTTTCCTGCTACGAAGTTACTATTTGGTTCGGTCGGTCCCGATCCTACACTCCTACACTCTTTCGAATATTGACTATGGGCCCGACCCAACTGAGCCGATCCGAACTTTTTTCGCATTTTTCAGTAATATTCGGTTCGGCCATGTGTCGGTCCGATACGAACATTCGCACTTTGCACTTCGGAGTAGGCCCCCAGGTTCGGGGTTCGATCATCCCTCGATTCGATCACCCCTTGAGATTTGTATTTTCTCATGTGCGGTCACGGTCCGCTGTCCGTACTTCGGAAAGCAGGTTTTGCCGTTGGTCCTGGGTACTATCCTTACCATCCTAGATAGTAGTCGTTTAGCTAATGTCAGAGATGCAAAACGCTGACTGTAACGAAATCGAAAACGTAGCACCGCCCGCCGCTGCGACTACGGGAGCGGGGCAGCAGCGTGCGGGGAGCGGGGGACGGGTTGCCGATCGCCGATGGCCTGCACTGCCCAGCTGCCCTTCACTACAAAAATTACAACAGTCCGAGAGGCGCGCGTCCTTATGTCAATTATACGAACCATACCTATTGATACAGTCCGCTATTTTATTTATAACACCTCTGAGAATCGCCAACACTGACACCTATATTCAATTTTTATTTATGTTTCAAATTGACGTTATTTCAAGTTAAACAAATATCAAATCAAGTTCATTTTAATGGTGCTTAAGTTGATTTCAGAGTGACTAAAAAAAAAGCTATAAAAATGTTTGAAGTTGTAGCGTAAACTGAACTTTATGTAGCTGAATTAAAATTATTTTTCCATAAATCCACTCATATTTGTTTACATTTTTGGCGAATATGTCGCGAATGCAGATTAGGAATGGGTATGATTTTCCCTTCTATGTTGCAGCGGTAAATCATAAAAATCATAAATCATAGAGTTTATTTGTAAAACATACTAGGTATACAGTACGCTATGTTTTGTCTTAAGACATACAAATATGGTAACATGCAAAGTAATTAAGCTAAGCAAAATGTTATTAATAAAAGGAAACATAGTATTATTAGTAAAAAAAAAATGTCAGATGTGAAAATCTTAAAAGCAGCATTAATAATTTTTATAACTCTTTATCGGGTAGCGGTCTGATGCGGTCTGATGGCAGCCGCACTGTGTAAAAGACAGGACCCTCGTCAAAATCTCCTGGTTTAGGTAGCCGACCCCGAGATAAATACGGGAAACAACTAGGAAGACTGATTTGGTTTTTATTTATTTACCGATTGTTATATTTTTCACGGTCGGGTGTCATCCTCGAAAAGGTTGCATCCCTAGCTAACATTTCACAAAACAATGTCCCAAATGTTTACCAAAAGCGCTACCCTGTCAATGGCATTCAAAAGGTACAGCACTGCGAGTACATAGAAATGATTTATGCTACATCGTGCAGGGCGCGAACCGTGGCTCGTATACAATGCCGGCCACGTACGAAACAACCCGTTTTAGCATAACCTAATCATTCCAATGCGTAAACTTAGTTACAATTCGACGGGACAATGAAATTATGACGTGCCACGCGTGTAGAGTGGCTGGACACAAAAGTAAAAAAAAAATTAAGTATCTCTTAATTTTACGACTATGCGTCCTTGATCACAAGCATTATGAACAGATAAAAATACTTACATGTATTTGTAAGTCATTTCTGTTCTCAGGTGTTTTAGTGAAGACGTTATATAGACGTATATGTACTTAATTACCATACATGTCTGCTAGTCCATAAACCGGCTCGTAGTGTTTTAAGTCATAGAAATAATATTAATTTTTACAACTTTTTTGATACGAGTCAGGTGGAGAGCCAACAGTATTAAACTCGAAAAGCAGCCTAACGGCATTCTTATTGAATTTGAGACATTTTGAAGGATAATGCTAATCCATTGCTTCATATCTTCGAAAAAATTGTCTGCTCAACAACGCAAATAACGCAATGAATTTTGTTGAACTGTCAAAATGCTATTACTCTTACGACCAGCTTCTTTTGGGGTAGTAGGGTAAATACAAAAACTCGACTGCGTTACCCAGGATCCTAAATTAATGTTTTCGCTGAGTGTATTATTCCACCTCCAAGACAATACGCTCGACTCCTAGCGACTTCTCCTTCAACTGGAAGCCGGACTATGTGCACGGATCTGACAGGATACACCCGGTGCCAAGTTCTGATGTGTGCGAAAATACATCTTTCTCTGAATTCTCCGATGCTTTCAAGTCGATCTATGTGAACGGACGTGAAGATTGATCATAATTAGTAGAACACTTGTGTAATCAATGCTTCATTATAATAAGGTGTAAGACAAAAGTGGTGGCGAGAGCGATTGGAGATTTTGTGCATTAAAATATCCTCCACGAGTCATTATTGCCACCACCAGCCTACAGTAGTGCACTGCTGAACATAACTAACTGGCTGGCTGTGTGACTCGCCCCTCGAGAGTTTGTGGAAGTGAAGCATGACGTCACGCTGAACTAGCTGCTCGAAGGCTGCACTAATGTCCATGTTCGGGGACACCAGTAAAGACACCTCTTTACTTCTATAGAGGATGAGTGAACTTTACACCAAGTTCAAGTTCACTCATCCTCTATAGAAAAGGGAGGATCCTCCGACCAGACGGGTGGCATCTCTGGTGGGCAACTTCCGACGATTGATTTCGGGACGGCTATATGCTAGTTGCGCGGTAACTTTGCTTGCGCGATGCAGGATTTTGCATGACGTCAGTATGATGCGTAGTTCGCATATGGCGCTATAGATGTCGCCACAGGCTTCTCCATTCGCACGCCGTTCATCTCTATACTCATCCAGCTTCTACCAGCCACCCTCCACGAACGCCGGAACTTAAATGTACGTCTGGCGGACCCTGGAGAGTCAGCCACACTACCACCTTGTTAACTGGCTAATCGTTTTACCACGGCGGCGTAAGCTATTTTCATGCACTTAGTGTACTCCGAAATGAGAGAAGAAGGATGGTGAAATAAGAATAGTTAGTGGGGAGATTATGCTTTCGAACCTAGTCAATCTCATTATTGACGTGAAGCCTGGCTAATCCTAGCACAACCATTGTTTTCTTAGAAGGTAGGGGTTACAAGAATAATTAATATTAAGAAATGTGAAACCACACAATTTTTATTATTCTCACTAGCTCATGGCGTGGCAAAAAGACGAAGCTGCCCAGCGGGGTAATTGCTTTCATTTTGACAGTTCAACGACATTCATTGCGTTATTTACGTTGTTGAGCAGACAAATTCTTCGAACACACGAAGCAATGGATTAGCAATATCCTTAAAAATCATTCAGATTGTGATTGATCGTGTGTTACCCAATTAGGGTGCAGAGTACGACAGTAAAGGCTTGTGGCTAAGTAATAACAGCCGCACGAGTCGACCGAAGTTTAAGCTACGCTTCCCTCGGTTGGTTCGTGGATGGGTGACCATCTTTACATATCAAGACCCTCCGTGCCTCGGAAAGCACGTGAAGCCGTTGCGGCAGTCATTCGTAGATCTTTGGCAGTCGTTACGAGTCTTCAGAAGCCTGAAAGCCGGACAACCAGTCTTACCAGGGGGGATTGGGAACGGTACTGGGTTTTGGAGGTCAGATTGGCTCCATGTAAATTACTGGTATTCAGCTGCATCCGGTTAGACTGGAAGCCAACCCTAACATGATGATGGTACGATAGACATAAATGCATTGCTAGAAATAATATTAAAAACAAAAGAAAATTAACAGAAGCAGAAATCTTGTACATTACTACTGAAATATTAATTATCGCTCCCACCCGACCGTATCTCAAAGCTTATCAAACCGCTGATATCTTACACTTTACACCGCTCCTTGCCTACAACGTGGAATCCACGTTTCATTGCAGATAATGAGCTCACAATCGTATCGTTAAAAACTTTAATGTGACGAAAATATTCACCCAAGATGGACACTCTCGATAAAGGAACTCTGGACAAGCTCCAGGAATTGATTGAAGCCAATTCTGAACCTGGAAAGCAACCTTCTAGAAAGGTGTTGATGGATTTACTGGATACAGTGGAGTTAGCTGATGATGTGAAGGAGAATTTGAAGGCCATGCTGACCGGGGATGTGCCAAAAGTGTTCGGTAGTTATGCCGGAGGAACGCTCTTGGCTATTGTTTTTATTTTGCTGGTGTTCGCGTTGATCAGTAAGTTTTGTTTTTTTTGACTGGGTTGTGATTTTCGAAATTGTGATTGTGGTTTTGCTCTCTTTTCGGCACGTTCAGACGTCCTGGCGGTAAATAAGTAGACCAAAGTGACAATCTGCCAGATTTCTATATGTGTGTGAAAAGGGACGCAGGCGAATTTTGCTACTTTAGTGAAAGCAATATTATATTGGTTTTAGATAAAGTTTATCTTGATAGAAGGACAATATTGCCACGAGTGGTTTTTTGCTTTATCAACATAAAAAGTTGTTGTCGTAAATTGGGCGATAAAATATATTGTGGCCGTCAGAATTGGTTTAAGAAAACGCGAGAATCTAAGTTTACCTGACTTGGGATTGGGACTAGGGATTTGCGGGATCCTAAGGAAGTTTTGTTTTTGCTTACTGTGTTTTATTTTTGGGTGACGGATACACACGGCTACACATCAAGCTATACATTTCCAGTTTTAGCTGACCTCGCATTGTATAGGTTTTTCGTACAATCAGGAGTCAGCTTACACTGGTTATGTATAGCTTGATGTGTAGCCGTGCGTACTATCGCCAAAATCTATATCTGACCACCGTAAGGACTATTCCTGCTTGCAGCGCATATTATTAGTCGACCTAAAAAGGATCCTCTTTTGTTTTACTTACGGAGCTGTGGTCGACAACTCGACATGTGCACGGGGATTTTGTTTTCAAAATGGTCAGATATTTTTTGTATTCAAAATGGTCGGTAGATTTTGGCGATAGTACTTTAAGTATAAAATGGCGCCTATTCTGGAATATTCCCGTCTCATATTGGCGCGAAACGTAAAAATTAAAAGAATATTTATTATTCATCGAATACCGCAAGACCTACATTAGCTTATCGCATTCTACTAAAAACAGTTTTAATTAAAATAATTTACATTACAAATCAATTCAATCTGGAGTTGTGTGGAACCAATTTCTTTTAATGAAATGTTAAAATACTCGGATTAAAGCGTTTTGAAATTTTCACCTTGACTAAAACGTCTTAGGGCCTGTGCACACCACGTTTTTTTAAACGCGCCGTCGACGCGAGTTTTAGAAACGCGCGTCGACGGCGCGCTTTTATCCTACAGAGCAGTTTGTTGTCGTTTGTATCGATTCAAACGCGCGGCACCGGCGCGTCTGTATCGATACACACGCGCGTTAGTATAGTGTTTGTTCAATGCTGTCTCGACCGACGCCATCTTGCTATTGTTGACGAGGTTCTGCTTAAAAACGCAAAATGCCAGCGCGTTTGTATCGATACACACGCGCGTTTGCATCGCGTCTGTATCGATACACACGCGCGTTTGCATCGCGTCTGTATCGCTACACACGCGCGTTTACATCGCGTCTGTATCGCTACACACGCGCGTCTGTATCGATCCAAACGCGTATTTGAATTTATACAGGTGTGCAAAGGTCTACAGGCTGCGTCTGACTTGCGTGCGTATCGCGTCTGTATCGCTACAAACGCGCGTCAACGGCGCGTTTAAAAAACGTGGTGTGCACAGGTCCTTAGTAGTGTTGAAGTTTTGGGCCTAGAAAGAAGTAGACATCGTGTTTAAAGCTACAAGACCCGCAGGGCAATTGCCTAACACACCAACAGTTGCAATGACTTTCATTTAGACAGTTGAACAACATTCACTGCATTGTGTACCTTGTTGAGCTATCAAATTTTTCGAACATATTGTTGCGCGCCACAATTAATGCCTGGTACATGGTGACATTAGTTACCACTAGCGCCATCTAATATCCAGCAGCAGAACTAATAGAGTCATGATCCTTCAAGAAATTTCGATGCTAGAACTTTCTAGAACTATTGACATCTGGTCAGTCGTTACCGGTATGTACTCGAACATTCTAGATGTTTCTACAATAGAAGGTTCTAGAACTATCTGCGGCACTATATATAAGGCCGGGGTGAACCACGAGCGAGGCAGACCCCGACCCTTGATCGTTGAAGGGCCAGCCCGCGCCGTAGCTGAGCCTGTAGCTTTAAGAGCGTTGACAACGTACGGCATTTCATACAAACTTTCAAGTCCTTTTTTTTTCGAAATGCATGAACCGATTTTAATGAAACTTCCTACGCATAAGCAGGATATATAAGCAGGTCTAAAAAGTTAATTGAGAACATTTTCTGAAAATAGTGTTACATGTAAATTCGACCGATTTAAAATTTTCCATAAACTCGAAACTCAAAACTCAAACTCAAATCATTTAATTCAACTAAACCAATTACAAGCACTTTTGAATTGTCAAAGGGTCGGTCAGTCAGAAAGATGAAGCTAGTTGCCCATTCCAAAGCGTAGGTACCTATGGAGAAGAACGGGCAAGAAACTCCATGGACACTCTTTTAAATCATAAAATTGTTACAAAATATTTGATTACATCATTCGTGTTGAAATTAACCATGTGAGAACGATGTAGAAAGACTTGCACGTTTGAAGCGTCCGTTATAGAAAACATAAAAACAATTCAGAAATTAAAAATTACAATAAGCCGTGGCAGCTAAGAGATGACCAGTCCCTACTGACGGCGCCCGTTCACGAACATGACGTATGGATCAGCACCATTCAGGTCAACCATTTTGAAGGGAACTGAATGATCCAACACACACGCCACCACCAGCGAGACATTAGAGTGAGCATGACATACTCTCAGCCGCCAGGCACATTCAAGTCAATGAAAGACGTACCCAGTAAATGGTAGCTTTACAGAAAGTACATAGTGCTCACACGTGTGCTATGCAATTATACAATACTAAACAAAAACAATTGAGTTTATACAATGCAAATATAGTTTTCTTCCGATGTTCAGCAGCTCCAACTATGTTTCCGAATGCTAATTAGTTTATGCGCCCCTGTGGAGCTGGACCAGCATTGAGCCAAGCATTGTGTCAGCGATGTAATCCCCTAACTTATAATATGCTTGGCTACAGTGCGTTTAATACAAGATTTAAATTTCGTTTCATTCAGTTGGAGTATGTGGGGAGGAATTTTATTGTAACATTTTAAACAGTACCCCATGAAGGTTGAGTCTACTTTAGCCAGCCATAAAAACAGAGATTTCCAATTATCTTTTTTTAAATAAGACATTTCGAAAATGTTCTTGACTAACTTTTTAGACCTATGTATCCTGCTTATGCGTATGAAGTTTCATTAAAATCGGTTCATGCCTTTCGAAGAACAAGGACTTGAAAATTTGTATGAAATGCCGTACGTTGTAAACGTTCACGTTGACAGGCTAGATAGGCGCCTTGTGCACACACGGTTTTCTTGCCGTGAAAAACTACGGTTTATTCGCCGTGTGTAGGCACGGTCGCCAGTGTTGTATGGATCACTTTGGAAGCTTATTGACAGACGCGTTTGTTCTACGGCCCGGTTTATACGCGCCGTACCGAAATATTGATTCGAGCTTTCGGTTTTTCAGAAGAGTCTAAGAGAAACGCTAAAAACTGTCGAATAAAATAACAGTTTAGAAATTTCCCGCTTCGACATCTAGGTCACATATTTATCAATATGGTTTCTTAGTTTCTAACATACAAACTTGCAATATATAAGATAGTAATACAATGTTTATCTTTATCATTATATTCGAAGAGACTGTTACGTAAATGAGATAGAGATTTGGGTTGGATTACGTGTGATATTGCTATCAATATGTTGTGGGTTTTTTTTTTAACAAATACTGGACAAACGCTCAGTAGAATATAAAAGAGGGTGTGTGCTTATGACCACGCGATAGAAGTGAAAACTTACGACTGGAGCCGAGTGTACACGATTCAACCTACTCCGAAGTAGTATCGGCCGAATGTTCGGCCGTTTCCTGCTACGAAGTTACTATTTGGTTCGGTCGGTCCTGATCCTACACTCCTACACTCTTTCGAATATTGACTATGGTCCCGATCCAACTGAGCCGATCCGAACTTTTTTCGCATTTTTCAATAATATTCGGTTTGGCCATGTGTCGGTCCGATCCGAACATTCACACTTTGCACTTCGGAGTAGACCTCCAGTTTCGTTTACTATTCAGAAAGATCACAAAAGAAGAATTCACTTAAAAAAATAATTGCCCTATCACGGCTTTCTGTAGGACAACGGCATCTCCCTTTTACAAAAGTGCGTAATTCATCATCTGCCTAGCCTTTTCCCAACTATGTTGGGGTCTGCTTCCTGTCTGACCGGACGCAGCTGAATACCAGTATTTTACATGGAGCAACTGCCTATCTGACCTCCACACCCCAGTTATTGGGTAATACGATACCCATTGGTAATAGGTAATAGGTAATAGGTAAAACGGGCTGGTGTCCGCAACTCCACGACAATGCGCGTATTTTGCGTACGGGTGGGAACATCGACTATTCGATCCACCCCAGCTCCTCAAGGAAGGCCAGCAACGCCTTGATGTTACTGACCGTCTCACGTAGGGTACCTGGGTTACCGAAGTACTTTGCCCTGTACGTAGCGACCACCGGGCAGTTTAGCAGCACATGCGCCGCTGTCTCGTCATCCTCCATGCAGGCCCTGCACAGCGGACTGTCTGTTACTCCTATGACATAGAGGTGTTTGTTAAATGACCCATGGCCAGTTAAAGCTGCAGTAACTGTACGCAGCTTTAGTTTATTTAGACGGAGAACCTGTTTCGTGAGGCGGCCATCAATTGTGGGAAGTGCTTCCTTGGCCTGCCTGCATTCGCCTAGCTCCGTCCAAAGTTTGTCATGTTGGTCTCTGGTGCGTTTCCTTACCAGAGTACGTATGTATCCGAAGGGGAGTGGCACTATGGGCTCAGGTCCCACTGGTGCCATGCTCGAGCCCCTTCTGGCAAGTTCATCGGCTGCATCGTTACCTAGCGAACCGCTGTGTCCTTTGATCCATTGAATGGTTATATTATTGAGGCTACCCACCTGGTTGAGGCGCTGGTGGCACTCGTATATTAGCCCAGAATCTGCTGTATAGCTGTTCAGCGCTTGGAGAACAGCCATGCTGTCTGAGAGTACCCATTGGTAAGACTGGTTGTCCATTTTGATTTTGATTTTGATAAGGTGAGGCAAAGGCATGCAGAATTTCTACCAACTTCGTGGTCGGAGTTACGCACTTTTGTAAGGACAAACACCCATTGGTAAGACTGGTTGTCCTTACAAAAGTGCGTAACTCCGACCACGAAGTTGGTAGAAATTCTGCATGCCTTTGCCTCACCTTATCAAAATCAAAATCAAAATCAAAAGTCATTTATTCAAATTAGGCTGAGAATCAGCACTTTTTGAACGTCAAAATTACAAAAGACAGTCCCCCAAAAACGCCCGCCCTTCACCACTTCCTAGTGCTATTGCTGGGAAGAAGAAGTGGCGCAACAAACTCCCCAGCAGCACAGCTGTCTGTTCAATTTAAAAAAATACTTGAATGTATACAATACTAGGTACTTATGTTCGGTAATTAACATTACAAAACCAGAACATAAAATTTAATTATTAGCCATAATATGTCAGCTAGCCACGCCAATATACCAACAAATATAATAAAAACTATACGTACTCAAGCTAAAACATAATTAATTAAAATGTAAATTAAAAAAACTTACTACCCAAATAAAAGCCTCCAGGCATAAAGGGCGTGACAGCTTACACATTTATGCATTGCTGGGTTCTGCAGTAAGCTAATTCTGGAGAAGGAACGGAGAGGTTACATATAAGGCAACGTTACGTATAAGGAACGGTGGAGGTTATATATAAGGTCCCATTAAAATAGGTGGACAAACTTTTAGAAATCATTCAGACCACCAAAATAAGGACAATGGTAAAAAAAATATATAAGAAAAACGCATTAGATACTTACAATTAAAATAATCAGCTAACAAAAATACACTTATAAATGTTGGTTACCCAATGCATAAACACTTTGATGCATGCAATGCATAAATACAGATTGATGTAAGGATGTAACAGAACTGACTATGTACCTACTTACGAGCCTGCGCGCAGCGGGGCGCGAGTGCAAGTATCTACCCATTATTTTAGGTCAAAATAATATAATCATTATAATCAGTGTTTTTTTTTGCTTGGATATCTTTGGTTAGACGTACTGAGCGCTGTGGTAAAATTTGTCCACCTATTTTAATTGGACCTTGTATTTGGGGTCCGTGCAACATGTCTTTTTCATCTTCTCTATTAGATTAATCGTCACCTCGGTGGTTTATTCAGAGTTTAACCTTTTGAACCATATTATGAAATAAACAGTTTAGATCATTACTGGAATCCCTATTTTTTATGAAGGTCATTTGACAGAAAAAGTGGCCTGGCGTCAGGGGTACGGCGGTACGTTTATATACTCTGGCGTTCAAATGGTTAAAATTAATATAGGTGCTATCAATTTCTTATCAACGTCTACTTTATACACTCAGGTTAATTTGTTTTTGATACCCGATAACCTAAAACAGTTTGCGTTTAATATCAGTAAAAGTCTAAAAATAAATACGTGTGTTTTATTTGCGGTAAACATTAAACAGAAAGAACACAAACACAAAAAAGTTGGGAGAAAATATGCGTTAAATGCTCACAAAACGGCCATCGCTCAGCATAATGCTACAACCCTATGCGAGACAAAGCCGCAGCACTGTTTTTCAGCGACAGCCGGCGTTGACGTGATGGCGTCAACCGGTGCAGTATACAATGAGATAGAGGAGGAAACATAGATGTATCGTCGCAACAAAAAGCAGAAGAAGCGCTCAAACCAGCCCTTAAAACTTAAAGCATTAAAATTATAACAAAAAACCACAATACTATCCACCAACCCGCACTGTGCCCGCGTGGTAGATTAAAGCCCTCTCCCTCTCACAGAGAGGAGGCCTGTGTCACTGTGTCCCAACAGTGCATTTTAGACCGATTATGTTATGTAAAAAACACACCGATACCATTTTTAAGCCAGTTTCGAAATTCAGATAATACAACATTATCAATAGAGAGATAAATAATTTTCCAATTATATGTAAACACGTAATGTGGACTAGCGATAAGCCTTTGTCTTCAGATACCGTTAGTTTATCACTAAGTGTCAAACGAGCTGGTGAGTCGAATGACTATGTTTTTATTTGGCTTATTTACTTCTCTGATATACATGTTTTTAAGGCCCGTTTTTTTTTAAATGCGCTTACGGGGTCGTGGTCTTAAACGGAGATAGTATTATTTCACTTTTATATTTGAGAGAGAAAACATATGTCAGCGAAGTATGTACATTGGCTTTATCGTAGAAAAACGTTAATTTATTTTTTTAATAGCCAATAATGTCTCAATCTGCCAAGGACCAATCTTTATTGAAGGAGTCCAGCTCATCCCACCATCTCCGTCAAAAACATTAATTTTGTTATCTACATAACTTCAATTGCTCCCCGATCTGTAATATTTCTATAGTTTATACTGTTCAACACCAAGTGAATTGAGTAAGGTCATGATGATTTTTAAACGCCAGTCCTATTTTTAGTTTGTTGGGTAGCTAAAAGATGCAAACTAAGCCCAATATAATAATTCTATCTAACTAGCCTAGGGGTCTACTCCGAAGTAGTATCGGGCTAATGTTCGGCCGTTTCCTGCTACGAAGTTACTATTTGGTTCGGTCGGTTCCGATCCTACACTCCTAAACTCTTTCGAATATTGACTATGGTCCCGACCCAACTGAGCCGATTCGAACTTTTTTCGCATTTTTCAATATTATTCGGTTCGGCCATGTGTCGGTCCGATCCGAATATTCGCACTTTGCAGTTCGGAGTAGACCCCCTGTATTTTCCCACTGCTCGCCCCGCCATCTTCGCCATTACCTGACAGAAAGAAAGAAAGAAAAAGTATTTATTGCAACTCGTACAGAAAGATCATAAAACTAAACTAAACACAATCAAAAATAAAAAAAAAAACCAAATTATATAAAAAAAGTAACAGAAAGAAAAATGAAACAAAAAGTCCTGTACGAGGCCAAAAGGCTCCTATCTCAGCATAATGCTACGACATTTAAAAAATAAATGTCGCAGCGCTGGTATTCTGATTTCTGATAGGGCCCGCTGTGACACGATGCTGTCGTGCAATTAAATAGGACTCTGGTCTTTTTAGTCCATTTCGCGGCAGACATGTACAGACGCCAGCAGGTCAAGCTACCCGAAACTGTCAAATTTTCCCAATCAAACTTGAACCTTAATGCTTTAGGGATAAAGTTGAAAATCTATTAAAGAAATTTGACAGATTGTAGTAGCTTGATGTGCTGGCGTCTGTACAGTGGCTTCCAAAAGTTAGTTGACAATTTTCCACTTCAGCTGTGGCACACCGCATTATGATTTAAAATTCTAGTGATCCAAATGTTTTACTGCTATAACGTTTTTATTGACAAATTCAAGCACCTTTGACTTATCATGAAAAATAATCAAGTAATCCCTTAGGAGTACTTACCTGATTATTTTCAAATCATAAAGTGGCATCACAGATCGTCAGAAGCCCGAAAGTCTGACAACCAGTCTTACCAAGGGGTATGTTATTACCCAGTAACTGGGTTGTGGAGGTCAGATAGGCAGTCGCTCCATGTAAAATACTGGTATTCAGCTGCATCCGGTTAGACTGGATTACTGGAAGCCGACCCCAACATAGTTGGGAAAATACTCGGCAGATCATGATCAATGTGGCATCACAGCTGAAGTGGAAAAATGCCAACTAAGTTTTGGAGACCACTGTATATGCAGTATCCTGGGGGTTCGAATTTCAGAGAACATATTTCTGTCTATAAGGACCATTACAATAATTATCATCAATCAATACTTCTCTCTGCTTGGCCCTTTTCGAATAAAAGTGATGTGCTATGTCCTCGATAGTTTTATATCGCTCGGGATGCGAGTGGGCGATACCCAATGATAAGTACTGAATCTAGGTTGGTTGCAAAATAGCTGTAGGTAATACGTGATTGGATCATGCGGGCGTGAAATTGTGCGGGAATTTTGTGGAAATAATTAGAAAATGGCACTCGTATTCGAAAGGTTCTGTAACCAAATAGACTCCCTCTTCATCATCATCATTTTAGCCTTGAATCACCCACTGCTGGGTAAGTATAGTTCTCCTTTCCATTCTGCCATATTTCCGGGTGTCGTGAATGTCTAATCCCGCATCCAAATGTTTCCCGCGATTTTGGTGAAATTGTCTTCCCAAGACGCCTTTGGACATCCTTGGTTTCTATAGCCTAAACTTGGCCGCCATTTGGTTAACATGGCCACATCTGGTTCTTCATCTTACCTCCAATACGTATTAGACGATAGTCCAAAAAAAATACGTATTAGAATCTCCTGCATCACTTCAAACCCGAATATCAACCCATGAATAACAAATACCAACTTGAAAAAAAAAAATAATAAATCGGAGTAATCATGAGCAGTTCTTGTCTATTCTCAAAAGGGGATCCCCTTATCCTATCTTGTCCTAGAATTAAACCCAAAACTCTCGCTTGTTATCACCAGACCGCTGCGCCAACATTCTCAAAATAAATTACGCACAGTATTTTTGGCTGACATTATATGAGCGCAACTCGGTGGCGCCACCCGTATCTAATTCATCTAAATTCATACACGATGCACTAGTTAAATTTTTAAAAGAGAAACTATAATATTGCTCAAATATAAAGTTAGAAAACTAAAATTAAAGTCGCCGTAACTTTTTTCCCGCGCAACAGAAAATGGCGGACGAAGAACAACAAGATGTCCCGGATAGACTCGAACTCAGTAAAGTCATCGGCGAAAAATTAACAGAATCCATCCAAAATATGGACCTTTTAAATACACTTCAAAAAATGGTCGCCACGGAAGCTGGCGATGAAGAATCAGAAGTGATCAGAGATAAATTAAAAGGAGTTCTGCAACAGTTTAAGGATATGGGTCCGGAAGACAAGGCGAAATTCGCGTCGAAAATCAAAGAAGGTTTAGCTAGTAAGCTAAGTATGAGGCTGAAGGATAATGCAATGCTGGCTGGTGTCGAAGATGCCATAAGAAGTGCAGTGATGACGAAACTTTATATTTTTGCAGCTGTGGTGGTACTCGTCATATTTTTGTTAGGTATGTCTTTAAATACAAAAGATTCAGACAGAGGAGATGTGTCTCGTCTTTTTTCGTGTCGTGTCGTTGTTGAAAATATTAGCCTAACGGTAAGGTTGGTAGAGGGGCTGACCGCCCTGAGTGTGCCTGACGAATTTAAGTAAAGTCATCAACAGTTAAATGGACGTTAATAATTGCTGGTTTGGGTTCATCATAAAGGTTTAATTCATCTCGGCGACAATCAATGTCAAAAGCTTGTCAAAAATGTAGGGAAATTAGAGGTATTTTTGAAAGATTGAGACAGATATAACAGACTGTGAACGTTCTTACAATTATGAGACTGATTCTTTGATCGCCTAATATTAATTTATCGCTACCTTTTAACAGATATCTGCCTGGGATATCTAAATTATTTCTATTATCGTATTTCGACACTGATTTCAGCATTGAGTGGGCCGCGTAAACAAATTATTTGCTAATCATGAAATTACCAATGTGATAATGATAGAAAATTTTAAAGTGGCTAGCGCTACCTATTGATATTTTTTTTCTGACGTTCTTTAGTCATGGTTTAGTCGACGTGATTCTAAACAAATTTCGCTATGAAACTCACACGAAATTAAAAAAAAAAACATACATGCATCGAAATAGTTTATCTACTGTTGTATAGGAATTTGATTTGTAAAAATATTAGCCAATCAACAATAATTATGGTAGAGGGGCTGATTGTCCAGGGTGAGCAGGATCTGCATATAAGTATCGCCATTCGTGGAGGCAATCGGATGCACTATTATTTACCTGTCAGATGAAAGCTATAACAAGTGTGTTACTCAATTAGATTTTTATCACAGCAATAGTTATTTCCGTTTATTTTTATAGAAACCCTAATAATTTCGGGTGCTATTGTTTATTCTCAATCAACGTTTTACACGAAGAGAAACTTATGTGTGTTCAAATTATTTTAAAGTTTTATGATATTGCGATTTCTCCTAATTATTTCGATGAATAATAGTACAGACGCCAGCGCATCAAGCTACCCGAAACTGACAAATTTTCCCAATCAACCTTGAACCTTAATGCTGTTGCGATAAACGTGAAAATCTATTAAAGAAATTTGACAGATTGTAGTAGCTTGATGTGCTGGCGTCTGTCTGTACATTACGATGCGTGTGACTTAGGTAGTCTATTAATGCACAAATTGAGCGCCCTGGCTACGAGCGTACATTAATTTCACGCCATGCAATAATGGTTAAGTCACACGTGTCATATAATTTTATAGCTCGTGTGACCTAAACCCGGACTTAAGTCACGCTTTTCTGTGTAAAAATAGACTACTTAAGTCACAGAAAAGTGTGACTTCTTAAGTGCGGGCTTAGGTCAATGCTATAAATTGCTTTTTAAAACGCCATTTGTACCTTTTTACTGTATGGTGTGTCCTCAATGTACGATTAGGAATATCACTTTGTCTAGACTACCAAAAACCCGATATTCTATTTTTACACCCAATGCCTAACAGTAATTAAAGGCCGCGATCCTTCAATTTACTCAAAATTTTACAAAATAACTAATGATATTCTTTTCTCTCTATTCCAGTATTCTTCGGCTACAAACTTTACAAATCGATAAAAGAAAAAGAAATCAAACGTGAAGAAAAGAAAAAAGCTAAGCAAATGAAGAAAAAGAAATGATGTGACGACCCAGCGATACATGGAGTGAGGCTTTCATGGCGTTGTGTGTGGAAAATTATGTAAATATTATCATTTATAGAGTTTTAAGATCAAGCATTCTGAGAGTTGACAACGACCCAAATATTCTATGTTTTGATTATTTTATCAATATTTCTGAAAGAAAATATGAAATATTGCTCTGTAATCTAACCTTTCCTAGGTTGGGCTCTAATAATGTAGCCTTTTCCGAACCACCTATGTTGGGGTCGGCTTCCAGTCTAACCAGATGCAGCTGAATACCAGTATTTTACACGGAGAGACTACCTACCTCTACAACCCAGTTACTGGGTAAAACGATACCCCCATTAATCAAAACGAAACGTTTTTGACGTTGCCAACTTTCTGAATAGACCCCCTTAATCACAACAGTAATTTACCTAAAAAAAAAATAACGAAAAGATAGAAATCTCTTTTATCAAAATCAGTCCAGTAGCTTAGAGAAAAGCTATAAAGAATTTCATTAATAAATGTGTAGGTTCTGTGAAAGTAATTTTACCTTTTGCTGTGCGTAGCCCGTTTAAAAAATTTTAGATAGTAAAATATATATTGTTATTTCTAATTAGGTTCAAGTCAGGGAAAATAACTGTCAAACTAATTGACACCCTACGTCGATTTGCTGTGTTATATCCATTTCATACAACTGTCAGGGCCTGAGCACATCTCCGACGCGACAATAATTATGGGAAACCGCTCAACGAATTCCGCTAAGAAACATTACTAGATGTAGCGATTCGAGTAGCGGAACATCATGAGAGTCAGTTGAATTGTAGCAATCGGACCAAATGTCGTCGCTTTTGACTTAGTAAATACAGTATAGGTTACTTCGGACCGCTTAGATTAGTTTTTCCGTAAAATCAACATCCATTTTTACAAAAAAAAAATAAGTTTCGCTTTATAAACATGTGGTGTCGAACTGTCGAGCACAGTTGTGGTGGTGATACGTGCGAAACAAACGCAGCACCGCCACAAAATAGCGAACCTCTTAGCGTACTGAGCGCGGAGCTGTAACTGGCTTCCGAGCAGATCGGAGAAATCACGCGGGAAGGAAATCTATTTCCTTGCTGCTTGTTCTACCGCACAGATTAGACTATGATTCTAATCATAGTCTAATCTGTGCGGTAGAACAAGCAGTTTCGCTTGTACAACGGACAAGTCATGACGGAACTACTGCGGTTTCGCGGCGGAGATGTGATGCCTCCCTAAAAGAATGACAGTTGTGATTTGAATATACGAACAATTTAAGTTGATGTGTAGTTAATTTGCTTAAAAATTATTTTCCCTGACTTTACATACCTATACATTTAAATCGTTAACGTGACATTTATTGTAATATTCTTACCTTACCTGATTTCTTCCAATTCGACTGTGAAATTATTTTTTGTAGTTCGAACCCCATTTTATTTATTTTATAGCACTTTGTGATCTAAGTCACGCTTTGTTGTGACTTAAGTAGTCCATTTTTACGCAGAAAAGCGTGACTAAAGTGCGGGTTTAGGTCACACGAGCTATAAAATAGTGTACTATTTCTTCATTAGTAGATATTATTATGGTTGTTCTTGATTAGCATTGTATTAGACTGTCTCATCGAGTACCTACTAGTATAGTTGTTGAAAAATATACTTTCCTATTTCTGAAAAAAAAAGTCTAGAAAATCTTGTGTTTTTAGCAAAATGACGAAGGTCTACAAAATATATAGAACTATTGTTTTTATTAAATGACGAGGTAAAATGTGAATTTTAAATACGTAATTTTCCGAACACAACCCTTAACGACTGATTAAAAACTATTTAAGATTAAACTTTTATTTTATTTATTCCTGTTGTATTAGTGAAGATATAAAAAATATTGTAACTTCCTTGAAATATTCTTTGCTGGCAACCCTAGTTTTTATAAACGCACAAAAAACAAGGTACTTCTAGAAATTATTGGCCAAAAAGCATTGCTCAAAGAAAATAGATCACGAATTTTAAAAACTATGGGTTAAAAGCGAAAATATATAGTTGTTTACATTTTAATATTGCAAGTTTAAATTATTCATATTGGAAATACAATCAATAAGTCTGCCTAGCCTTTTCACCACTCCACCACACCACCCTTTCGCCACTCTTACCAGGAGCAACTGAATACCAGTATTTTGCATGGAGCGACTGCCTATCTTACCTCCACAACCCAGTTACTGGGTACACGATACGATACCCTTTGGTAAGACTGGTTGTCAAACTTGAGCTTCTATGTACCCGTATTGGAAATATAATCCTATTTCAATATAAATAATCGATTTATTAAAACTTGCTGATTAAAAACGTTTTCGAAGACATTGCCGTACCTGTCAAAAATTAAGCAACAGTGAAAAATCAAAGTATGTTTAATTGTATCAATGTATTTATAATGTTAATACTTAAAACATTCCTTAGCAGTGTAATTTTAGATCGTGTTATTACTAAATTATTTCTCTATCTTTGTTACTTATTTGTTTATTATTGATCTTTGTGAGCTCAGCTGATTTTCTGTTGATAATACATTTATTTTTACATGACTGTGATAAGTTTTATTTATCCTCGCAACACTTCAAGTCTCCCAAAGCAAAGGAGTTCCTAATGTCGTTGAATAATGAGCTTTACTGCCAGGGGCTTATGGCGCGTTTTAGCTTGAGGTGCCTGAAGAGCTACGTTTATGTTTAAACAGCATTGCACTTTATTAATTTGAAAGTAAAGTCAATTATTCAATGTCATCACAGCCCTCCTCTATCTGTACCTGGAGCCTTGAAATAAAGTTGAAACCTCTCATGTGACTATAGCTGTACGCACGGCTGCACATCAAGCTATAAATAACCAGCATAAGCTGACTTCTGATTGTACGAAAACCGAGATCAGCTAAAACGAAAAGGTATAGCTTGATGTGTCGTCGTGAGTACAGACGCCAGCACATGAAGCTACTACAATCTGTCAAATTTCTTTAATAGATTTTCAACTTTATCGCTAAAGCATTAGGGTTCAAGGTTGATTGGGAAAATTGGCAGTTTCGGGTAACTTAACCTGCTGGCGTTTGTACAAGGGTCTTTTGGCGCGTGGCCTAATCGGAATTAACGCCGCCATCATGTTTTTTTTTTAAATGAATTTCTCAAAACTATTAAACATGTTTACCAACAGCGTCTCCATATTCACGCCATTCGAGCGTCAAAAAATCCTTGAAGCACTGTAGCATAAAATTATATTAAAATGTGTAATTGGACAAGCATGTAGTGCCATTTGGTGTTTCCATTAGGAATTTCTCAGTAACAGCCCGGAATTTGGAAGTTGGCGGTGTGTAAAACCCCCTGTGCCTCGGAAAGCACGTCAAGCCGTTGGTCCTGCGCCTGATCTCGTTCCGGTCCTGTCGGATTGCCGTCCCATCGGACTATGAGAGTGAGGGAAGAGTGCACCTGTGTTTGAGCACACACTTGTACACACGGCTACACATCAAGCTATGCAAAACCAGTATTGGCTGACCGTTCATTGTGAGAAAATACCATACAAAGTGAGGCCAAGACAAACTGGTTTTGTATAGCTTGACGTGTAGCCGTGTGTACACTATAAATATCTCCCGTGTAGATGGCCAGTCTTCTCTCAGGTTGGCCGCCATGGCCGAAATTCTGTGTGGAGGTCTGTATATAGTAAGTACTACTAAATAAATAAAACTAGTCAAATCCTGGGAATGCTTTTTATTTGGTATCTATTTGGAACATTCAGAACAACAAATTATCATATTGTGTAGGAATACATTCAATATTTTAAGAGTTCTCTAGACTAGAGCATGCATAACAAAGAAATACTGCTATATATGTAGCTGGAAATTAACTGTTTATCAAATTGACGCACTTCGTCTATTTATCAATTCTCCCAATGTCAGATGTGTTAAGAGAAAAGGTGCGGAGGAAAAAAATTAAAAACCTAAATCCAATACTAGTCGATTAACCCGTTGAATGTCGTAATTACAGACACAATTAAAAAGCCATTGTCTCGCGTGGATCTACGTTCCGAATGAAGAGTTAATAAATAACTGAATTTAATGTGAATCTTGTTGCCGAGAATTAGTAGATACCTACACAGAAACAAACAGATTCATTAAGAAAAGGACAGAAGATGGATATTAGTTTAGTCCTGTCAAATTAGTCAGCGCCTGACGTAAATTGACGAATTTTTAGTAGCCATGTTTTTAATCACGTCTAATTTGTCTATGGAGTATCTTAATTTGACAGGAGTAAACTAATATTTATCTTGTGTCCTTTTCATAATGAAATAGAAAGAAAAAGATGCACTGAACTTAAATTTAGTTTAGTTTGTGAACAAGGGAATCGGCGCCATTATATCATTAGATAAACTAAAAATTGATAAAAAAAACACATTTTGCAAAAATGTAACCATTAGTTACTATTTTTAACAATTGGCTGATTTTAACTACGTATCGAAAAATCGGCCATTAGTCCTTCAGGTGGACCGTGGACGATTGTGCGTAGGCCATGGCGGCCGCCGGTGGTCATTCCAACCAGCCCACCTCCCTCCAGAAGTTGATTAGGTCTCCTGGTCTGTTGAGAACATCTGTGTAAGATCTGGGTGACGCCTGTGCACTCAAAGAGCACATAAAAACACAAACATAAAAAATAATGTTAGTTACATTAACTACGTCAATTTGCGTTAGGTATAGCATGGTTCATACAACTCAAACAACGGACAATATTGACAACTTTTTATATGCTTGAGTACGAGGCTTTTGGTTACTTTGTATGTGTATATTTTATGTCCTTTTTTGTGCAGAATAAACAATTCTTCTTTTTTTTCTAACTGTCAAAGAATGACAGCTATGATTTGAATATACGGACAATTTAAGTTGATATTCAATTTGATAAACAGTTAATTTTCCTGACATGCACATACACCGACATTTAAATTCGTATCAGACAAATACATTTATTAATACAGAAAAATACTGTTCTAGTATTATCTACATACAGGTTTTTTTTTAACCAGTGCGCTAAGTGTAACCATGTATTCAGCATATCAATCTAGAACCTTGTTCTCACAGATAGAAGCAACGAGAATAATGTACCCAGGATTTTGTAATATGTTGATTTAAAACTGTGTCCTTGGAGCTTCTTGCCCGTTCTTCTCCATAGAGATCTACATTTTGGAATAAATAAATAAATATCCCTGGACATTTCACACAACACCATTTGTCCCAAGCTAAGCAACCTAATGCTTGTGTTATGGTAACAAGATGGCTGATAAACTACTTATATACAATTTTTTTTTCTAAATACATACATATTATAGATAGAAAAACACCCAGACTCGGAACAAATACATGTAGGTCATACAAATATTTGTTCCGTGCGGGAATCGAACCCACGACACGCAGCGCAGCAGTCAATCGCTTAACCACTGCGCCAACCGTGCCGTCAAGGGAATGGGCAATTAGCTTCAACTTTCTGACTAACTGACCGACTATTTAATTTTGACAATTCAAAAGTGCTTGTAAATGGTTTAATTGAAATAAATGATTTGAGTTTGAGTTAAAACATATAAGAAATTTTTCGTCGGCTATCAAATAAAAAATCAGCTTTCATAAAATAGTAAAACCTACGCGGTCAAAATATATGGAACAACTAATATTTTATAGCTGACGAAAAATTTCTATGCTGTAATCATATAATTTTGCTTAATTTATGGTAACAGACTGAGCACTGTTTAAAAAAAATGGCCGTATAATGGATTATAACACTATTTGTTTTCTTAGACTTATGAAATGGGTGTGAGAATATTCTTACAATACATAAAGGTACAGTCGACCGCTCGTCGATGGTAGCACTTTGACCTTAGCTGGCGTAGTGCAGTACGGAGTTTCAATAAAATGACAGGATAATTTATACGGTACCCTTTGCGTAACACAGTTTCAATCAAAATCCGACAGTTTTGATCCTTTGTCTCATCTATACCGGCTGACTTTTTGGCGTCTAGACAAAGTAATCGGCCGACTTCAAATCAAAGGAATGATTGTAAATTCCTGTGCCATAGACTCAGGCGCGGTCCGAGGGGGGGGGGGGGGGGTTCAGTGGGGGTCATGACCCCCCAAAATCATTCAAGTTGTCGAGAGTCTGCATGATTTACTTGCCTTACTACTTGGTGACCCCCCAAAACCTTGGGCAGCGTAAATGTATTGTATCGGCCGAGTGTTCGGCCGTTTCCTGCTACGAAGTTACTATTTGGTTCGGTCGGTCCCGATCCTACAAGACTACACTCTTTCGAATATTGACTATGGTCCCGACCCAACTGAGCCGATCCGAACTTTTTTCGCATTTTTCAATAATACCTATTCGGTTCGGCCATGTGTCGGTCCGATCCGAACATTCGAACTTTGCACTTCGGAGTAGACACCCAAGTATAAATAAAACAAAGTCGGGTTACTTACAGCATTTATAACTCAAGAACTGCTGGACCGATTTTTATGATGATCTCTGATTTGTTGGTTTTGCCTTCGCCCCGAATAGTGGAATAACTAACATGAAGATAATTCATTTTCTCATACATTCGTTCTTATTGATTCCGAGGCGACACGAAGTTCGCCGGGACAGCAGCACCCTAATTGCGTAACACACGATCAATCGGAATCGGTTTCATTTTGACAGTTCAACAACATTCATTGCGTTATTTACGTTGGTGAGCAGACACAACATGACACATTTTTTAAACATATGAAGCAATGTATTAGCAATATCCTTCAAAATGATTCAGATTGAGATTGATTGTGTGTTACGCAATTAGGGTGCAGGTTCAATAAATTCGTTTGCTCAAAACCGTAAATAAAGCAATGAACGTGGTTGAAAAAAAAAAATGTTGATAAAACGATGTGTGTTACGTTACGCAATTACCCCGCAGGTGTTTCCACCACTGACATTCGGTCGACTGTACACTTCACTGTAAAGGGAAGAAAGGCATCTCTAACATGGTTATTAGCGATAAAATGTTTCAAACATGGTTTTTACCTAACCTGTAAAATAAATGCTAAGAGAAAATTCTACAGCAAAATCTATAAAATGCTTGCTAGTTTTACATTTTCTTGTAGCTACATATCATAAATACTATTAAGCTTTGATTTTCTAGGAAAGCGGTTCCGTCGTATTATAAACGGCCGTCAAAAAAATGTCATTTTCACCAGTAGGTATTTGAGTGTCAAAAAACCGGTCAATGGTTCCGTACCACCCCTGCCAGGGCCGCGGGTTGTTCGAAAGAGATACCGTGGCCCCTGGCACAGGCAACTGAAGGAACACGAGTGGGTTTTAGTCAATAAAAGTCTGACACGCCCTCTCGCTTCGCGCGCACAGCGGGAGAAGTAATTTGAAGGCTTCCCACCCACAAAAAAAGGGTTCCATACAAGGCAAAATCGCCCAAAAAAAAAAAACACGTTTCTTGTATGGAGATGGAGACCCCTTTAATTTTTATCTTTTGTTGTTGTTATAGCGGCAATAGAAATACACAATTTGTCAAAATTCCAACTGTCTACCTATGACGGGCCGCCCGCTGACAAGCAGACGGACGGATAGCGGAGGTTAAGTAATAGGGTTCCGTTGACACCCTATAGATACGGATCCCTAAAAACGCTGTGTATGTATTTAGACAACCGTTATTGTGTGACCGTTCACCGCTTTCTTAGGAATCCAAAGATTTACACACAAACAATTAATTATTACTGAGTTTTTGGTACTTTTGTCCTATACCTACATACATAATATATTACTAAAACATTTATGATATTATACAGTTGACAATAATACTCTTAATACAACAATATTCGACACAAAAAACATTACGCCTTGTAAGGATAAGCGTGCACTGCGATGCGATTTTTTTGTCGCATGTTTCATTCGAAATTATTATATGCAAATAATTTTACAAGCGAATTTCCAAGCGATTTTTTACCTCAGTGCGCGGTTTCTAGAATATTGGTCTTATTCACAGATTGGTAATTTTTATCCGCAACGATTAAAATTCGTAGTACATAATATTACACAAAGTTAATTAAGTTTCAAACATTTTTACTCCACTTCTGCCTAGATTCTAGCTCAACTAGACCATCAGATTCCCAGCAATGTCTATATCATGTGCACTTTGATAATTTCTAACGTGACGTTATTATTGACGTGACGTCTAAGAAATCAATGAACGCCGGCTGCATGCACGAAAAAGGATGACTCGTTGTCCCGTTACGCTCATTGTACGCATGCGCGTTTGCAATCATTTCATCCAATGTTTTGTTATGACGTTGTCACGTTAAACTATCGTCCGTAAACCAACTTTACAGGCAACCAATTTTTGTGGACATCCAAGCCATCATGATAACACGGAAGTAAGGAATATCATCAGTCTCCTGCCTCATCCCAATTTATTTGTGGTCGTCGCAACATGTCTTTTTCTTCCATACTCCTCTATTAGTCGTCATCTCGACAGTCACCCCCTTTCTAACCATAACATCATTCACACAGTTCACCCATCGTTTCTTTGGTCTTCCCCTACTTTTATAGCCATCGACATTCATACTCAAAACTTTCTTCACGACAGTTTCCTAATTCCTCATTCCTCCGTAACAGATGTATATAATGTAGACGTTTATAAATTGCCATCCCCGACAACGTTACAACGTGCACGTATTTCTATACATTTTAAGTGGACGTGGAAGGGGGATAATACGTCCCCGATCATACCGTGACGTTAGAAATGATAAAAGCGCATAAAGACACATCATTACGCGATTTCCATATAATATAACTTCCATATCACAGTCCTAATTCCGAGTTACTATACTTTCTTTCATTCTTTATCAAACATCAGCCGCTCTTGTCTACTAAAACCTCACCATGAATATTTAGGTGAAGTGAGCTTGAAGTGAACCGCTGGATTTGCGATTTACTTGCCAAAAATGTAAACAAATATGAGTTTACTAGCTGCGGCCCGCGGTTTCACCCGCGTAAGTTTCGATCCCATGGGAATATCGGCATAAAATGTATGTTTATGGATGGATGTTTGTTAATCTTTTACGCCAAAACTACTGAATGGATTTGAATGAAATTTGGCACACAGATAGTTTTTTTTTTAATCCCGATATTCCCACGGGATAGAAACTTATGCGGGTGAAACCGCGGGGAGCAGCTAGTCTATCATACATAACATAACATCACGCCTGTAACCACCGAAGGGTTAGCCAGAGGTGTACATATACAACGTTTTTTTTTTGTTGATATCCCAAACTCTAGGGGGTCATTGTACTCATAGATATATGATATATGAACAACTTTGACTATGGGACCAAACCCGAAATCGCGAAACAAAAATGGTATTCTCTACATTTTGACGAGTTATACGAACATAAATGTAGGGAACAGCTGATTTTTTTTTCGCGCTTTCACCTTTTGTCCCATAGTAAAAGTTGTTCATAATGATGAGTACAACGACCTCCTAGAGTTATGGGATATAAAAAAAAAAAAACACGTAGAACACCCACATTTCACCAGTTATGTTTTTAAGTCCCATGTAGTAGACGACGACGAGACGATTCTATTGCCAGAAACCGGGCTCAAATCCACGACCTGACGATCTGACGGCTGGTACTGAGAAATTCCTAATAGAAATACCCAGTAACACTTTGCCCGCCTGGGAATCGGACCCAGGACCTCATGCTCAGCCGCACCGCTTGCTACCACTAGACCAATGAGGCAGTGTGATTCTTATCTATCACACAACATCATTTATTTACCTAAGCGCTATTTCTAAACCCTTTCCGTTCTCACTTTTGTTCACTATATCACTGTTTTTAGTTCGACAACCCATAATTAGGGTTCCTTTAGAAGTATTCCACATTCTTTGTCCATTAGGTAAACCGCTTTTTGACAGATGAAACTAGTGATTGCAGCAACACACAATACATTGATTGATACACGTACGGTATTATAATGTATGTAAGAAGCCATAAATAAGATAAGGCAGTTTATATATGTATTTATTTTATTACGCATTTTAAAGTTAACTTTTACGTAATCTGGAATATGTACGTTCTAAGACAGCTGTCAAAAAACGGTTAACCTAAATGGACAGGGTATACAATTCTTGTAATGCATTCAATGAAGAGTTTAAAGGTAACCCTTTAACGCTATTAAAAATTCAATCATTCATGTTCTGGCACTTATATTTAAGATTTATAAATGCAATCATTGATTTAAAATATGTTTTTTTTTTGTAATGTACATGCATCAGTCACTCATTAGAGATTCAAGCCACTTCAATACTATTTATCAATGGTTTTTAACACAGAATTTCTGCTTTTCCCTCATCAAAGAGTTTTAAGTCACTGTTAAGACTATTTTTATCACTAAAACGTCTGCTTTTTACCTACATAAATCTGCTAAACACTTGTTTCAACATTATCAATTGTACAAACACGCTGTGAGTGTGAGTGTAAGCGCAGGAGTTCTCAATACCATTCGAGATAATGGCGAGGTCGGAAGTGTGTACGCTATGTGCGGGCGCTACTTGTCTTCACGCACACATTCACATCACAGTGTTTGTACACTTGGTTACCACAAGTAAAGTCCGCGTTACCTCGCGAGATAAAAACACTGTAGTAACTATCAGCGTCTGCATTCCCGAGTTCATACAACCCTAATCTCTTCAGGGCGAGAGTGAATAGGCTTCTTCTGGGCAAGCTCGTTCCACCGTAGATCTCATCCCTGCCTCTGGGCTGGATTGAGGTCAAGAGTGAGCCCATTGTCAACAAAAAAAAAAAAAAAGTTTCAACACTATAAATCACCAAATCAGTAGTAGTTACGAATAGTTCGTCTTTTAAGAGTGTCCCTCATGCTTGTGATAGTTTCTTTCTAAAGCTCAATATTCCATATTAGCATAAGCAAAATCAGTCCATAATTTTCGCACTGCTGGGACACACGCTTCCTTTCTGTGAGAAGAAGTGGGCTGTAATCCACCACGCGGGCCCAGTGCGGGTTGGTAGATGACACATGTCTTCGAATTTTTCGTTCTTCGGTTCGAGAACATGCCGGTTTCTTCACGACGTTTTCCTTCACCGTTTTGAGAGCATTGGGGACGAAATAATTTACACAAAGTAAAGCGCCTGTCTGGGTTCGAACCTACAACTCGTAAGTCACGACCGACACCACTGGGCCACCACTGCTCTACAACTGTTCATCGCTATGGCACTTTCTTCGTCATCATAACCGCAAAACCTTGACCAGGGACACCAAAGTCACCATACATCTAATAGACCAGATCGGCGAGCTCTTCTATTTCTTAAATGACTTTTGTAATGAAAATACACTCTAAGAAGAGATTCAATCCACTTTAACATTATTTATCGGATGTTTTAACTAAATCTGCTTTTCACACATCGAAGTCAACGTTAACACTATTTTCAACACGTAATTGTCTATTTTTCACCTATATAAGTGTTTTAGCAAACACAAAGATGTGTTTAATTTGTACTGAAACTACTTTCAACACTATTTCCAGCTATTCAACGTTTTCAAACCTTCCCACAGGCAGTATGAACCAGAGGGGGCAATTCTCGTAATTTTAAGAACGTACACAGTCTGATCTCAGTCTGTCAAAAATACCTCTGATTTCCTACATTTTTGACATTGATTATCGCTGATTGGGACTAGATTTTAAACGTTTTTCATTACAGGAATTGGCCTTCTGGGGGCTCAAAACACATCGCGCCAACCAGGATTACTGCTCACCGAAGTCGTCATACATCTGGTCGACCAGATCGGCGATCTGTCATTCGTCCGTCATGTCCTCCGGTGTGTAAGGAGGTAGGGACACCTCCGCCTCCATTACATCAACTTCTTGCGCCTCGGCGCGGTCGTCCGTGGAGGCTTCCGCGAAGTCTTGTAGTTCTTCGGTGTGCGAGTCGTCTGACGATGATGGTGGTTCTGATTCGCTGTCGGATCCGTCTTTCTGTAAAGAGAGAATGAGTTTGTGATAGAAATAAAAAAAAAAAAAATTGTAAGCTCTGCTGGCTCTTGTGTTCCCAGTATTTTATTATATATTCATGTTATATTATGTTATAGTATTCCCAGATTGGGCACAGTTTTATTGTCCATTAAGTTAACCGTTTTTTGACAGCTGTCTTAGAACGTACATATTCCAGATTACGTAAGACTTAATAAAATAAATATTATAAACTGAAAGAAAGAAAGAAAGAAAAAGTATTTATTGCGACTCGTACAGGATCATAAACTAAACTAAACTAAACACAGTTAAAAATAAAAATAAAACAAATTATATAAAAAAGTAACAAAAGGAAAAAGTCCTATACGAGGCCAAAAGGCTCCTATCTCAGCATGATGCCTGCCTGCCTGCCGGCCTGCCTGCTGATGACTGCCTTATCTTACTGAATTATCTTATTTAGGCTTCTTACAGACATTATATAATACCGTACGTGTATAAATTAATGTTTTGTGTGTTGCTGCAATCACTAGTTCCATCTGTCAAAAAACGGTTTACCTAATGGACAGGGTATGAAGGAGAGTAAAAATAATAAATATGTTTTGGAGTTTTTTTTTTTAAATTGGTCTTTAAGATACTTAAATACATACCATTTTCGTATTCTCCAAGGGTGCGGGGTAAAAGATAAATTATTTGTAAAAACATGCGTTAGGTTAACAGTACAAATTGGGTATTAGACGCATTGGCTGGATATCATCCAGGCCGCTAGTTGAACGGCGCCGTTCAGTTAAAAGGCTAGGCAGTTAACTGAAAGGCTAATTATGCTAATTTGCTGCGACATTTGACACACATTGTGGCAAGTCTATCCATAATAAAAAAGTATGTTGAGTGCCTTGTTTACAACGAAATGTATGGGAACAGTTTGTTGCGATTTCTGTCTTTTTTAGTACTCAAACCCCGGTTGGTCCAATAGTTTTTTGATCTTTATAAGAAACTGGATCGATTGGCATCAACATCTTTGAGAAAATTGACCATTTTCTTACAGACTGTATTTTTTTTCAAAATCTGCGAATGGGTATCAAAATTTTACAAAAAAAAAAAAATTGTTCAGACGCCAGCACATCAAGCTACTACAATCTGTCAAATTTCTTTAATAGATTTTCAACTTTATCTTTAGCATATTAACACGCTCAGCGCCATGTGTATCTTTTGCGATACACACTGTCTAAACACTTGTGTATCCTTTTTGATACACAAGCACCATTCCAGTCTAAGCGCCGTGTATCGCTAACGCGCACACTTTCCATACATTTTGTATACAAAAAATGTTGCCCTGGCCTAGGGAATTTTCCTGGTGTGTTTGGGTTTTGACATATGGGGCTTGGCGCTGAGCGTGTTAAGGTTCAATGTTGATTGGGAAAATTTGACAGTTTCGGGTAGCTTGACCTGCTGGCGTCTGTACAGTCTTCTAAGAAAGTTTTCTTGTAGCTACATTGGTTGAGGTTCAATTACTAAAATCACGCTGCGACTCTTAGGGAGCCGAGCAAAACGAAAAAAAAAATCAGAAAACGAAATTATTATATTTTGGTGTCTTACGATTTCCACGCGAACGAAGTCACGGGCAGACCCTAGTCTTTCAATCCCCAAATTGTTTTTGTGTTATTTTTTAAGTACACATTTTTTTTGTATTTTCTTTCTATAGAGGAATGTTGAAATAACCTACCTTCAAAGTAAACACGGTGTAGACAGGCGGGTCCGTGTGATAGCGACAGGCGGACGAGGGCAGTGGGAGCTTCGGTATCGGCTCCTTGCACGACACCACGCCGCGAATGTCGCCGCACGCGTTGAATAACACCTGGAAATTAACAACAGAATATTGTGACTTTTGATGAGGACGACACAAGAAAAAAAAGAAAACATATTTATTGTCTATGGCCGTTTGACATTAGCTTGTCTGTTGTCTGTGCTCTCTCCCTCTCGACCCAACTTCTAGTGATATGGTGCGTGTTTATTATAATAAGATATCAAAATCAAAATCAAAATCAAAAGTCATTTATTCAAATTAGGCTGAGAATCAGCACTTTTTGAACGTCAAAATTACAAAAGACAGTCCCCCAAAAACGCCCGCCCTTCACCACTTCCTAGTGCTATCGCTGGGAAGAAGAAGTGGCGCAACAAACTCCCCAGCAGCACAGCTGTCTGTTCAATTAAAACGAAAATACGTGATTGGATACAATACTAGGTTACCTAGATGTTCGGTAATTAACATTACAAAACAGAACATAAAATTAAATTATTTGCCATAATATGTCAGCTAGCCACGCCAATATACCAACAAATATAATAAAAACTATACGTACTCAAGCTAAAAAATAATTAATTAAAATGTAAATAAAAAAAAACTTACTACCCAAATAAAAGCCTCCAGGCATAAAGGGCGTGACAGCTTACACATTTATGCATTGCTGGGTTCTAAGACCTGGCAGTAAGCTAATTCTGGAGAAGGAACATAAACATTGTCTTGCGTTAAACTAGGGTGACCAACTATTCTTATCGTCTAAGTAGTCGTTGATGGAATAGTATGCCTTTGAACAAAGGTTGGATTTTAGTTGAGCTTTAAACGCATTAAAAGGCAAGTCTAGAAAAGAAGAGGGTATCTTGTTATAAAAGGTTATACCAAGCCCAACAAATGAGTTATGAACCTTATGAAGCCGGTGAAAGGGGGCACGTAGTTTGTCCTTATTTCTAGTGTTAACACTGTGAATATCACTATTTTTAGTGTACAAGTGTAAATTTTGCCTAATATATAAAATGTTGGCAAGGATGAATTGTGATGCAACCGTGAGAATACCAATATCTTTAAAGAAATCTCTTAGAGAAACTCTGGCACCTAGCTGGTAAATTGCTCGAACAGCTCGCTTTTGAAGGACAAATATATTTTGTATATCAGCGGCTTTGCCCCACAGCAGAATACCGTAGGACATAACGCTGTGAAAATAACTAAAATAGACTAAACGAGCTGTATCAACGTCAGTGTATTGTCTTACTTTCCTGACGGCGTAGGCAGCCGAACTGAGCCTTCCTGCTAGACTTGATATATGAGGTCCCCACTGAAGTTTGGCATCTACTGTTAGTCCTAGAAAAATTGCCGAGCCTACAGTTTCAAGCACCTCTTTATCTAAGACGATGTTGGGTCCTAGGTTTCTAACATTCGGTAAGGCGAACTTTACACATTTGGTTTTCTTGGCATTGAGAACTAAGTTATTTGACGTAAACCAATCTGTAACTATTGAGAGTGCACTGTTTACGTCGTCAAAATCTTGTCTATTCCTGTCTACTTTAAAAATAAGAGAGGTATCATCTGCAAACAGTACAACATCACAGATGCCCGTCAAATGGAATGGTAAATCATTAATGTAAACTAAGAACAAGAATGGACCCAGTATTGAGCCTTGCGGAACACCTAACTGAACTGGTAGCCCGGATGACTTCACACCATTAACATCTACACATTGGACCCTATTATGTAAATACGAAATAATTACGTTGAGAGCTTCGTTTTGGACACCGTAATGACGTAATTTACGCAAAAGCGTGTCATGGTGCACGCAATCAAAGGCTTTGGAGAGATCACAGAAAACTCCAATAGCATTCTGTGATTTCTCCCATGCGTCAAATATGTGTCTCAACAGAGCAACACCCGCATCTGTAGTTGAACGACCTTTTGTAAAGCCATATTGCTCATTATGGAGGAGGCTATTTAAATTAAAATGTCTTAATTTAAATAGCATGTCTTAATTTATATTGTTCTCCTGTGTTGTTTGGGTAGAAATAAAACGTTTTACGACTATCCCCCTTATTCATAAACGTTGCTTAAAGTTAAGCAGTGATTAGCGACTGTTTAACCATACATTTTTGACGTTTAAATGTTACTTAACTTTAGTCATCGTTTATGAATAAACCCCTTAATCTCACGGTCTTTCCATTAACCTTCAATACATTTATTTAGCTCTTGCCTGCGAGTTCGTCTGCGTGTATCTTGTATACAGGGTGGCAAGGACATCGACGCGCAACTCGTTACCACGGAATCAGCACATGATTCTGAACGCCCCTGAATTGAAATTCCTTGTTGGTTTAAAATAAAATTTTGGAATGTTCTTTTATTGCACTCGTTATCTCGTTCTACCGTTTTGAATTTAAATATCAATTGTACTGTTTATTTTTTTAATTTAAATTTTAATCTTATTGTTATAATTTTGATTCTAATGATAATTTTGATTTTAATATTTGATTCAAATTTCGATTATGATTTTGTATCATAATTTAATGTTTTGTTTTTTGTTTCTAATTAATTTTTCTATCTTCACTACAACTAAAAATCTTGTTAAAAAGTAATATTTAAGAAGCAATTTTTTATGTAAGTGCTGTGTACGCCTGTAAATGACTAATTCACCATAACTCAATGCTTATGTTATTTTTTATTATGTTAATGTTTCTAGTGAATAGGTTGTTGGTGTACCTATCAAAATAAATAAATAAATAAAATAAAAATGCTCTTCCATACATTTTGAACACATTGCACTTTTCTTTTTTAATAACCAACAAATAATTTCTACACTAGGGGGTGTAAAGTCATGTGCTGAATTCAACGTTCCAGTTTGTGCGTCGAAGTCCCTGCAACCCTGTATGAACTTCATCATCTTTTAATACAAAGATCCAGGATAAAAAGTAGCCAATGTCTTTCTCTAGGTTCCAGGCTGCCTATCTGTCAAGTTTCATAACGATCGGTTCAGTGGTTTAGGCGTTAGTTAAAAAGGTAACAAGCTGAGTTATTTTCACATTTATAATATTAACATATCAACTACCTAGCATTTTTTCTACTATGTTGGAATTGGCGACCTATCGGACCTGTAAAACTATTGTATATGAATATAGTGTTCACCTGATGCCTATCATGCAGGATATGCTTGAGGCAGTGCTTAGCGGCCGGCAGGACGTGTGAGGGACACCGCACTCCTCCCTCCGAGAACGTGCAGCGACCTTGCGACGGGATGGGCCGGTTCGGACAGGGGTCGTTCAACTGAGGATAAATAGTTAAAAATTATATTATCATTATTGAAACAAAGATCAATGATATCCTTAGCAAGGAACCCATTTCCACAGCAGGAACAAATTTTATTTTATTTTGATGTCTATGTAATTTTTATTGTTCAAAAAGCTAATTCAAATTAATGGTACACCACAGACTACCTACTATATTTGTCTCTTCTTAATCTTAATCCATCCAAAGGTTGTGTTTAAAAGATAGCTCTTAGCGATAAGACCGCCCATTGTGTCACCCTTTGTAAAATCTATATACTCGTATATAAAAATCAATGCCACTTTTCGTTGTAATTTTATAACTCAAGAACGGCTGGGCCGATTTAGCTGATTTTGGTTTTGAAATGTTTGTCGTAGTCCAGAGAAGGTTTAAACGGTCAGAAAATATGGATAGGATAGGGATAGTGTAGGAGTAGGGTAGGAGTAGTGTAGGAGTAGGGTAGGAGTAGTGTAGGAGTAGGGTAGGAGGTAGGACACCACGCGAACGAAGTAGCGCCGGGCAGCTAGAAATAATTTATATGGCAAAACAACATTTGCCGGGTCAGCTAGCTTTATATATTTATGTTCTGTAATTTGTATGGTGTACAATTAGAGAGTATTCTATTCTATTCTAATTCTGAGCTTAATTTCGACTAACAATATTTTTTCAATAAGATCATACCTTAGCCCTCTTGTGGTGCATCTTCCGCGCCAGCACAGCATCGTTGCCGTGCTTCTTGTGGTAGCTGGCGAACGCCTTCAGCTTGCGCAGCTGTCGTCGCTCGCGCACCGTCATCGGCCCGCTGCGGGCTTGTGCGTTTATACTGCCTGTGGATAGAAGGAATGTTTGTTTGAGTATTTTTTTTTAATATTTTGACTACGGGCTGTTAATGAGAAATTCCTTGGATGGATACGGCGGAAGACAAAAACAAGATCAAGATCGCTGCTAGTGAGATATACAAAAAACCGGAAACGGATAGTAGCGAGAACCATACGATGTAAAACTACATTCTTACAAATAAATAAATTCTATTCTATTCTATTCTAACTCTGACGACGACATTGCAATGAAAACAGCAACATCTAACACAACATAACACAGCAGAGCAAGGACATACAATAGAACCAAGAAAGCAGTAGAACCTCGCCAAAAGATTCACGGGTGAAGCTCGACCTGAAGCACCTGGCCGCGAAGTCTTTAAAAGAATGCCTATCCATAGACAAATATCACCCATCTCTCCACTAGTCCAATGCTTACTCTAGGATGCATATCCGGTAGGCTCTTAAAACCTACCAAAATCAAAATCAAAAGTCATTTATTCAAATTAGGCTGAGAATCAGCACTTTTTGAACGTCAAAATTACAAAAGACAGTCCCCCAAAAACGCCCACCCTTCACCACTTCCTAGTGCTATCGCTGGGAAGAAGAAGTGGCGCAACAAACTCCCCAGCAGCACAGCTGTCTGTTCAATTTAAAAAAAATACTTGCTTCTATACAATACTAGGTGCTTATGTTCGGTAATTAACATTACAAAGCCAGAACATAAAATTTAATTATTTGCCATAATATGTCAGCTAGCCACGCCAATATACCAACAAATATAATAAAAACTATACGTACTCAAGCTAAAAAATAATTAATTAAAATGTAAATAAAAAAAACTTACTAGCCAAATAAAAGCCTCCAGGCATAAAGGGCGTGACAGCTTACACATTTATGCATTGCTGGGTTCTAAGACCTGGCAGTAAGCTAATTCTGGAGAAGGAACATAAACATTGTCTTGCGTTAAACTAGGGTGACCAACTATTCTTATCGTCTAAGTAGTCGTTGATGGAATAGTATGCCTTTGAACAAAGGTTGGATTTTAGTTGAGCTTTAAACGCATTAAAAGGCAAGTCTAGAAAAGAAGAGGGTATCTTGTTATAAAAGGTTATACCAAGCCCAACAAATGAGTTATGAACCTTATGAAGCCGGTGAAAGGGGGCACGTAGTTTGTCCTTATTTCTAGTGTTAACACTGTGAATATCACTATTTTTAGTGTACAAGTGTAAATTTTGCCTAATATATAAAATGTTGGCAAGGATGAATTGTGATGCAACCGTGAGAATACCAATATCTTTAAAGAAATCTCTTAGAGAAACTCTGGCACCTAACTGGTAAATTGCTCGAACAGCTCGCTTTTGAAGGACAAATATATTTTGTATATCAGCGGCTTTGCCCCACAGCAGAATACCGTAGGACATAACGCTGTGAAAATAACTAAAATAGACTAAACGAGCTGTATCAACGTCAGTGTATTGTCTTACTTTCCTGACGGCGTAGGCAGCCGAACTGAGCCTTCCTGCTAGACTTGATATATGAGGTCCCCACTGAAGTTTGGCATCTACTGTTAGACCTAGAAAAATTGCCGAGCCTACAGTTTCAAGCACCTCTTTATCTAAGACGATGTTGGGTCCTAGGTTTCTAACATTCGGTAAGGCGAACTTTACACATTTGGTTTTCTTGGCATTGAGAACTAAGTTATTTGACGTAAACCAATCTGTAACTATTGAGAGTGCACTGTTTACGTCGTCAAAATCTTGTCTATTCCTGTCTACTTTAAAAATAAGAGAGGTATCATCTGCAAACAGTACAACATCACAGATGCCCGTCAAATGGAATGGTAAATCATTAATGTAAACTAAGAACAAGAATGGACCCAGTATTGAGCCTTGCGGAACACCTAACTGAACTGGTAGCCCGGATGATTTCACACCATTAACATCTACACATTGGACCCTATTATGTAAATACGAAATAATTACGTTATGAGCTTCGTTTTGGACACCGTAATGACGTAATTTACGCAAAAGCGTGTCATGGTGCACGCAATCAAAGGCTTTGGAGAGATCACAGAAAACTCCAATAGCATTCTGTGATTTCTCCCATGCGTCAAATATGTGTCTCAACAGAGCAACACCCGCATCTGTAGTTGAACGACCTTTTGTAAAGCCATATTGCTCATTATGGAGGAGGCTATTTAAATTAAAATGTCTTAGCAGCTGCTTGAGTATTAACTTTTCAAATATTTTGCTAAATGCAGGTAAGATAGAAATAGGCCTGAAATTGCCAACGTCATTCTTATTACCTGATTTAAATAATGGTATGACTTTACTACTCTTCATGAGGTCAGGAAAAGTTCCTAAATCAACACATTTATTAAAAGTAACAGCTAGATAGGGGGCTACGATGTCTATTATATTACTTATAATTTTAGTGGAGATGCCCCAATAATCACCGGTGTTTTTAGACTTAAGTGTATTAAAAACATTAACTACATCACGCGGGGTTACATGTTCGAAACTAAATAAGGGACTACATTTAGGTACACTACTGTGCAAAAGGTTTTCAGCTTTAGACGAGGACGAATTTAAGGAGCGAGTCGTAGTTATCGGTATGTTGGCAAAAAACTCATTAAATGCCTCAGCTACGTCAGCTGCTTTGTTAACTAATTTGTTGTCGACCATAATCTCAAGTAGTTTTTCTTGTTTAACCGATTTTCCCGTTTCATTATTAATAATTTTCCAAGTGGTTTTTACTTTATTAGTAGAATTTTTTATTGTATCGCCTAAAAATTTTGATTTAGCAAAAGCACTAATCTTTTTGAATAATTTTGAATAAGTTTTGACATACTCTAGGAAGGGAGTATCAAACCTGTATTTTTTCAAACCATATAACTCGTATAGTCTCGCTCTACTTTTAAATACCGGGAGTAGCCCATTGGTTAAAGCCAACAGAGGATCCATTAATGTTAATAGTTTTGGTCTTGAAAGTGGATTGGTACTCTTTTTGCACAACATCAAAAAGGGCACCATAAATTTCATTAGGATTCTCGTATTCTACTATCGATGGTGTAATTTTATGAGCTATATTATTTTTAAACATTTTGCAACGACTAGCTGTATAAGGCCTGCATTCAAATTTATGTGGCTTTTTATGTAATGGCATGGGGAAGCTAGCTAATAAACCACAGTGGTCGGACGTTAAGTCAGTTAACACTAATTTATTTTTGGCATCACAATCACTAAATAAATTATCAAGACAAGTTGACGAAGAAGCTGTGATCCTAGTGGGTTCAAAAAACAAGTTAATTAAATTATAAGACCTCAAAAGATTGAGAAGTCTAATACTTAATGGAGTAACATCTAAAATATTAATATTGAAATCTCCACATAAGATAATACTTTTGTTATTTGATTTTAACCTATTGAGAGTATCTTCCATTACCGATTCGAAACTAATAAAATCCCCAGAGGGGGGTCGATAAACGCAAATTATAACATATCGCTCAAGTTCAACACAAGACAACTCTATAGTGCGCTCGATTGAAAGATTAACTAAATCTAAACGTTGTTTACATTTCAACTTGTTTGAAACAAGAACTAAAGAGCCACCGCGAATAGCACTTTTTCTCACAAATGCACTCTGTACGGTAAAGTTTTCATCATTTATAAACACTACTTCATGTTCCTTCAACCAGTGTTCAGTCAAACATAACACCTGAACATCGTAGTTCTCCATAAATAAACTTAATTCTAGCTCTTTGCCGGACAGACCCTGCATATTTTGATGTACAACATTCAACATATGTGGCTGACCCGTTGTCGCACCTAATAGTTTAAACTACAAGGCGTATCAAAAGTAGTATTAGTATCAGTACTAACAGTAATCGATGGTACACTACAAGTACCAGTGTCACTGTGTATATTGTATGCTAAAAGATTAGCAATTTGTCTCCTACAACTAGGTGGCAAATACATAGTATAATTTGTCAGTTTGTAATCAGTAATGAATTGATTACAATCAAAATATAAAATAGCATCACTGTGACGACAAGTCCTATTATAAATGAACATATTTAAATTATAAATATGCTTATTTTGCTCATCAGTTAAATAATGGGAATAAGGCAAGGCACAAAAAATAAATTTACAATTATTAGTATCATTAACATGCAACATCAAATGGACACATTCAATTAAGTCCTTTTTCCTTACATTTAAGCTATCCCCATATAATAATATAACAGTTGAACTGGGGTTTATTTTTGTCAATTTGATATTATTAATTAATTGGCTAATACTGGCACCGGGTAAACAATGATTAATTACATATTGTTGCGAACACTGATTTAACAAGCTACCAAAACCTTGACTAAATTTATCAGAAAAAATATAAGTAGTATTAATCAAATTATTCGTACTATTGCTATCATCACTAATACAGCTACCTACTGGTTGAGCTACTGAGGGTGTGGGTGTAATAAGTTGGGGTCCCCGGGAACAGGTACAGCTAAAAGAGAGGTTATTTGTCAAAGACTCATACCTCTCCGCATTATACTTGACCAGGTCTGCCAACTCATTAGCCTGCTGCATGCGCTTACTCAGGTCTTGTTGAGAAGCCTCATATTTACTAAAGATATCCTTTAGAGCGTATTCCCTAACAAACAGTTCATCCTGAAGGTGCTGAGTGTCTGTGTCATACATAGCATTACACAATTCTAATTCACTGTTACAGTTTTTTAATTCTTGTATTAAATTTACTTTTTTTTGCCTAAGTTTTGTATTTAATTTGTTTACCCTACTCCGAAGTCGTATCGGCCGAATATTCGGCCGTTTCCTGCTACGAAGTTACTATATTTGGTTCGGTCGGTTCCGATCCTACACTCCTAAACTCTTTCGAATACTGACTATGGTCCCGACCCAACTGAGCCGATCCGAACGTTTTTTCGCATTTTTCAATAATATTCGGTTCGACCATGTGTCGGTCCGATCCGAACATTCGCACTTTGCACTTCGGAGTAGACCCCGTGTATTTTAGGGGTCAGCGTTCAGCCATGGGATCTATTTTCAATCTAACTGCATTGAGAGTGTCGCTACAGAGTTGACAGACAATGTTATTGCCATTTGGTAACACATATAGGTAAAAATTAAATATAGTAATTACAGTTAAAAATAAAATCAAAGTTATAATGCTAAAGGGTTATGTGTGTTTGTATGTCTGTGTGCGAAAGTGTGTGAGTTGACGAGTGTATGTGTGTGAGTTGATGAGTGTATGTGTGTAAGTGTGCATGTGGTGGAAATGTGTTGTGTGTGTGACTGTGCATATGGAAGTGAGTGAGTGTCTTGTTTGGTTCGCACACTTTTTTTTTTAAAACGTTGCCCCAAACTAGGAATTTCTCCTGTGTCGTGGGTGCGTTTACAGACATATAAACTCACATACACAAACAGCCAGACCCGGAACAACTAGTTGTAGGTCATACAAATATTTGTTCCGTGCGGGAATCGAACACGCGAGACGCAGCGCAGCAGTCAAACGCTTAACCACTGCGCCAACCGTGCCGTCAATGCTTTGAATGTGTGTAAGGACGGGAAAAAGTAAGAATGGGTGAAAGTGTGTATGGATGGATTTTAGATCATATGTATGTGAATATCATTATGTATGTGAATAAACCTTCAGTCTCCTGATAGTCCATCTTATGGAGCCAGTCTGGTACTTTCTTTTTCATTTCCTGCCGACACATTTTACCTATATTTAGCTTAATTAACGATTAGGTGCCCTTGTCGGCAACAAACTATATCATTTCAACGTTAAAATCCTTTTTAAGTTTCGTCCCAATTCACTCCTGCATCTCTTATTCACTCAGTTTGTAGGTAAAACCAGGCCTCCGTCACACCATGTACTTGCGCGCTATAATTACCTACCGCCCGGCCGAGCGGTCTCGGGCCGTTTGCGGACCAAATTCAGTGCTGTAGGATCGCGCGGTGCGAAGCAATCACAACTGTACGTTCGAGCATTTAGGCACATTTTAGCATGCAGCGGTTGCTGACGCGACGGAGTAGGCTATTATAGCAGGAGGTATTGGAAATTTTCTACTGATTGAAGTATTTGTTACGTAGTAACTATTTAGTAATCTGTGGTAATACTCACAGTACAGTTCCCTCTCAGCTTTCAGCTGTCTAAGATACAGTAGTCGGGCAGCCTGCAGTAGCACGCGCAGACGGGTCATCTGTTTGATGTAGGATGTTTGAAGGAGCTTTAGCGCATTCTTAGCGACGCATACTGCTTCTTCAGCCGTGTAGATACCTGCCCTCCTGTAAAATAGAGGTAAGTATAGTAACCGGCACTAGTCGTGAGCACAAACTGACACCTGCGCAGTAGTTCATTTTTCGGTCTCATTGGCGGAATGAAGAAGGCGGGGGGCACCGAGGCTGCACGCGATTGGTTCGTCTGTCGATGCTCGTCGTCTATTGGACTCTCACGTGTCATTCGGCTACTGTACACTTTCGTGCAATTTTAGTGACTTACGTTTTTAATTTTGAAATAGCTTATTTTTGTTAAGTCAAAGTAACGGTTAAATTTGTTTCTTCACTATTTTAGCAGTTACTTGAATGAAGAAAACCTTTGCCGTAGTATCAGAAAAGGTCAAGTAAAAGTTAATACTTTGACTGATTGTGTTGATGAAGAAACTGGCCGTAAGTCACAAAGGCCTACAACATTACTGTATCAAAGTAAAATTTCAAGTACCACTAATATTTGAATTATAGTTTGCGTAAGTACCTATCAATAATTTGAGCAAAAGCGGTACTAAATAAATTTGGCCGAAAGTGTACATGTGCGAGCTTGTCCCCACTACTGCCCATCTGTGCTCACGACTCGTGCCGGGCATTATACATAAAGTGCAACCTTAATATAACGTACCTCAACATTACGACTTCCTCGATTAACAAATTCTTCGTAATCCCCTTCAATTGTCCATAAGAGCCGAATGTAAAATATACTAAAGGTATATTTTACATTCGGCTCTTATTATACCTTTACATTGCGAAGATTTTTTGCGAACAACCTCTTTACGTATAACGAATTTTAAACTATAAAAAAAAAGTGTAAACCGAATTAACGAATTTTTTCAACCCAAAACCTTTTTATAACGTTCCCAATAGTATGTGATTCAGTCGCGACAGGTTTCGATACGTTTTTACCAATTTAAAACAAATTTTAGACCAACTTTAGGTTGGCTATTTGTCAGTTTAACGAATTACGTCTTGATTTATCGAATGTTTACTTGTGCCCTTCCGATTTGTTATATCGAGGTTGCACTCTATTATGATTATTGTCCACATAAGTTGGAGTAACACTTTGCTATCGACTTCGCCGGCCCAATATTTATCCTATCTCGTGGGAATTTCGAAAAACCATATTTTTTTCCGCGATTTCCGCGTTGAATTATAATGATGATTAAAATGACACCTATTTTAAACGACTTCAAAACATTTTGGTAGTTATAGTAGTATAATTTTGTGAATTTTGTATGCCTCAATGGCGGGACATAGCTGGCCTATGTAATAAATTGTACCTAAGACATCCTATGAACCTATGATCCACAATAAATTATTTTGAATATGAATTTCCCAAAGCCCGAATGTCTGACAGCCAGTCTTAACAACGGGTATCGTGTTACCCAATAACTGGGTTGTGGAGGTGAGATAGGCAATCGCTCCATGTAAAATACTGGTCTTCAGCTGCATCCGGTTAGACTGGAGGTCGACCCCAACATAGTTGGCAAAAGGCTAGGCAGATGATGACTTACCACAGCGGCATCTCCTCGCAGGGAGCGTCTTCAGCATCAGACAAGTCCTCGTGGTCTCCCGCGCGACAGTCTCCGTCGGGGCCCAGGGTCACAGACTCGCCGTCAGAGTCGCTGCAGCTAGCGTATTCCATTAGAGAGGTGGAATAGGCGTTGTTGATTGATGTGGCATCGATTTGTTCTGGAATTAAGATAAAACATACATTAATTTAAAAAAAAAACCTTAATGAAACATCACGCCAGGGGGTCTACTCCTTGCCAGGGCGGCGGGATCGTCCGAAAGGGTTACCGCTGCCCTGGAACAGAAAGGGCTAAGGAAGGAACACGGGTGGGTTTTAGTCAGTAAGAGTCTGACACTCCCTTCCGCTCCACCCGGTCATTTGATGATTTCCCATCCTCAAAAAAAAAAAAGAAAAAGGGGTCTACTCCGAAGTAGTATCGGCGGAATGTTCGGCTGTTTCCTGCTACGAAGTTACTATTTGGTTCGGTCGGTTCCGATCCTACACTCCTACACTCTTTCGAATATTAACTATGGTCCCGACCCAACTGAGCCGATCCGAACTTTTTTTCTCATTTTTCAATAATATTCTGTTCGGCCATGTGTCGGTCCGATCCGAAAATTCGCACTTTGCACTTCGGAGTAGACCCCCAGGAATTACCGAACGGCTTCGCAGAGTGTACACTTTCTCCAGCCAGTTATATTTAAGTCAACGAGGTCAAGACCAGACCCATTCGACAATGTTTTTTTTTATTATTTCCTGTTTTTTAACGAGTGAGCATTTGACTGGAAATAAATCTACACTCCGGGCTGTTACTAAGAAATTGTTAATAGAAAACGCAGTAACACTGCTGGGATTCCAACTCAAGATCATCCAGGTAGACGTGCTTGTGACCAACAAGGAGGCAGGCAAAATAAACAAACCTCCTGCCCTTATTCTAACTTTTTTTTTTCCATACCAGCTGTTATCTCAGTTTTCATCCCCTTCCTAAAGCTATATTGTCTCTCAAAAGCTAAGCTAAATCTAATATATGAAATTCTCGTGTCGCAATGTTTGTTACCTCCGAAACGGCTGGACCGATTTGTATGAAATTTTGTGTGCACATCGGGTAGGTCTGAGAATCGACCAACATCTATTTTACATACAAAAACAAAAAAAAAAATCCTAGAAATAATGTACCTTTATGGCAAAACAACGTTTGCCGGGTCAGCTAGTAATGATATTTATGTATGTATAATGCTACTTTCATTTTAAATAAGGGTGTGCTGTTATTTAAAATATGGATGTGTGTTGGTTGCATCTATAATATGTATACTAATTACCCATGTTTGCAAATGAATAAATGATTTGAATGATTTGATTTGTTTTTTATTTTTGAATGGTGTTTAGTTTAGTTTTATGATCTTTCTGTACGAGTTGCAATAAATACTTTTTCTTTCTTTGATTTCTTGGTTTGTTCTTTCACACAGCTCTGGAACGACGTGATTTTTTGCACACAGATAGTTTATAACGCGAAGTGTCAGAGGGTACTTTAATCCCGGAAAAATTTCCCGCACGGCAGTGAAACCTCGGTCAAACGCTAGTAATATTAAGGTACTCACTAAACGGATCAACAGCCTGGGGATCAAGTTGTTCCTGCTCTGCAGGATCGCTCACCACCGACACTGATGACGCGCAGGATGTGGTGCGCGGACGTTCCAGTCTGAAACACGATGTTATATCATTATTGAAGTGTTTAGATTATGCTATATCGCATGTGCTTAGGCTAGGTGGAGCGAGGGTGTTCGCAGGATGGCTGGTAGCAGCTGGATGAGAGTTGCCGAAATTCGAGTTGAATGGCGTGCAATAGGACAGGCCTATGTCCAGCAGTGGACTGTGGTAGGCTGATGATAATGCATGTTCTAAGTAAAGGTCTTGTTAAAGAACAAGTTAATCTAACATCGCAACATATTCGCCAAAAATGTAAACAGATGAGTTTATGGAAAAATAACTTTAATTTCTACACAATAAAGTTCAGTTTACGCTACAACTTCAAACATTTTTATAACTTTTTCAATAGGGCTAGTCACTCTGAAATCAACTTAATTACCATTGAAATAAAGTTGATATTTGTTTAAATTGAAAAAACGTCAATTTGAAACAGCACATCTCTGGCGGAAAATCACCCTATAGATAAGTTTGTTGAGACTGCTCCTCTCAACATCGCAGCGCGCTGGCGGCAGTGAGCGAGGGTCGCGGGGACGGTGTACCGGAAGACGTAGCGTTGGAAGGCCGCCCACAAGGTGGACCGATGAACTTGTGAACGCTGCAGGAATCAGCTGGATGCGAGAAGCACAGAAACGGTCGATGTGACGACGCTTGGGGGAGGCCTCTATCCAGCAGTCGACGTCTTTGAGCTGCAATGATGTTGTTGATTATAGTAAACTCACTTGACATAATGCTGCAGCTGGTTGAGTAGTGATTCTGTAGTAGTGACGGGCGGAGGGGCGGCCGCGCTGCGCTGACGAGCGTAGAGAGCTGCGCGGGCGTGCTCGAAGCATAGACTGGAATTAAAGGAAATTATATTAGTATGGTTAATTGCTTATTGATCAGATGTATGAACGTAAACGAAGCAAAAGGAATATGTAAGGATCGAGCCAGGTGTCTCGCGTCCGGCCCTGGTGCAGGCCATGGTACGGAGCGAGAGTGCATGGGAGACCGTCACCTCCTTCTGCGAAGCAGTAATGCTCGCAAAGGAGGAGGCGGAGCGCGTGAGGGAGAGTCTCTGCGCAATTTTGACGTTCAAAAAGTGCTGATTCTCAGCCTAATTTGAATAAATGACTTTTGATTTTGGTTTTGATTGAGGCTACTTTGTGTAAATGAAGTAATCACTGTCACTGCTCTCAAAACGGTGAAGGAAAACATCGTGAGGAAACCGGCATATCCTAGAACCAAAAATTCGAAGACATGTGACATCTACCAACCCGCACTGGACCCGCGTGGCCCGGCACTGCTGGAGGTGTTTAGCACAACCGTATTTCGCAAGTTATATTTAGATCCCATGTATTGGAAGGCTAGTCTACTGGCACCAACTCCAGGCGCTTTTGAGAACCCAATAACCCTTTCCATGCCTGCTATCACCAAGCACTCAATATTTGTCAGAAAGCAGGTCAATATTTGTCAAACAGCGAAGTGTCAAACGATTTTGACCTCTAATTGGTGCAAATATTACTGGCAATATAACTTGCCCTGCAAACCGAACCCACAATCACACCCAAGAGGCCCGAAACAGGTAGCAATATTAAGACAAGCAGAGCAGTGCATTCAAACGATTTTGACCCTTATCAGTGGGTCTTCTTGGTCAACTTTTGATGGTCTGTCATAGTAACCTATGTGATATTGACCAAATTGTGGTGTCTCTTCCACAAAAGTCACTAACGAAGGGCTGAAGTTATGACAAATTCAGCTCTTCGTTCCGTCGTGCCCTGCATTGAAATTGTCCAGAAATATGGTACGGACCCTGGAGATCTTACCCAGGATCACTCGTTCAGCAGTCACTGTTACTACCTCTAGATTCTAGTCAAACTCGAAACTATTTATTTCAATTAAACCAATTACAGGCACTTTTGAATTGTCAAGGGGTCGGTCAGTCAGAAAAATGAAGCTAGTTGCCCATTCCAAAGCGTAGTAGGTACCTATGGAGAAGAATGTGCAAGAAACTCCATGGACACTCTTTTAAATCAGAATAATATGGTTACAAGTATTAGTGGTGCCTCGTTTGTCTGCTAGACACAACAAGGCATGATTTCCCAATAAACAATATTTTAAATAGTATAAACTCACCCCGGATCCCTATGATCCCTCGAATCACTCGGCGCAGGCATGGTACACCGCTCTCCATTAGCGTATGTGTGTGCACACGGGCGATACGGCGCCGTCGGGTCACGCACTATGTGGCGGTAACAGAACTGACGACCCGAGATCACCGGTAGGGGGCATTCGTAGCTCTTGTAGGCGCAAACTCGGGAACGGGAGACTATTTCTTTCTGGAGCTGTGGATGGGAGAAAGAATGGTTAGTTTGTGTTTTTTTTTTTTTTTGGATGTGATAACTTCTTTAGCGGCGTTGTGCACTTTTTTTGTTAAACTCGCGTCAGGACACGTGACCTGATCGAAAATTCGTAAGACGGAGGGAGAATAGACCGCATTCCAAAATATCAAAAATGCACAACGTTAATATTCAAGTTTTCACTTCTGCCGGCACTTCCAGAGTGCAACCCGTTTTTTTTTTGTGAATGCATCTGTCTTGTCAACCTATGAGGTTGTCGTCAGCTTAACCGGGCTTGCCTGTTTGCCTGGCCTAAATAAAGCCAGGACTTAAAAAACATAAAAACTAAGTGACTACACGCTAAGGGCACCCCGCTCCCGACGCTCGGGGAGGGCTAGCTTGGAATTGTTTAGGGACAAATTTAAAGCTACAGGCTCAGTGGCCGACTGGGGCGTCGCGGTGGTCCTCAGCAGCGAGGACGGAAGGACGGCGGTTGGGACTTGATGATTTTTGATACACAACAACCTTTATACCCAGGATCAGCCAGATTCCTGGTTAAAAAAGATGCACACTTAGAAGAGAATATTGTTTATTAATGGTGCAGGAGGTCTCATTAACTTTACTAATTATTATAATTAATTGACAAGCCTAATTGAAATAAATGCAAAAATGGACATGTTTTTCAGTGCTTTCTTCATAAAATCCTTCACCTCACCCACCATATTTTCTACTTTATTTTAATCACATGCAGATTTGATTATTTTGGACCAAAGATGATGGCAACACTTGACAATCAACAGTTGGCAACCCTAATTCCACAGATAACTAGTAAATAAAAAAAAAATACCTCAGCTCTAAGCTTGTCCTCTTCCTGTTTCTTCACAGTTTCAGGGTCTGGTGGTTTGATGGACTTGACATTAGTGATGCGAACACCGGAAGACATTCGACCTCCGCGGCTGAGCATCCTGACTTTGGGAAGGTGGATTACTTTTCGAGGAGGCTGCGACATTGTTGACGTAGACGGATTAACTGAAAAAAAAAATAAGCAGAATTATTTTTGATCTTTGCCTGTGTTTGGCGCGCTACTAATGTCGATTTGCAAATTATGAGTAAAAAAAAAAAATAGATTCTAGCAAATTGCAATGTTCACTAAAAATTAGCGAAGAAACGTTGAACAACCTTGAAAATTAAATGTTTTTAGAAAAGTATGCACGGTGATAACAGCTTGGTCGTAGTAGGTACACGTAGTAAGTCGTAAAATACGATTTATATGCCGTTTCTATTTTTTACACAGTCATGGTTTAAATAAATGTAAATTAAATGGGCTTGAATATAATTTCATAGCATAATATTGAACTTACGTTCGGTAATCCTAATATTATGAGCATAAAGCTTGTTGGAATTTTCACTTCTGAACGAAAACATATTTGTTGTTGAAATTAGAGTATATAACACTAATACACAACATAAATAAATATCCACAAAATAGAAATATGTTTACTAGAATTATAAACACGAACACTATACTTTAATTACGTAATTAGGCCAGCACAAAAAAATTTTTTTCTTGTTTTCGTCGCACTCGTGCAAATCCACGTAGCCGCGCAAAATTTCACTTCATCGGCTCGTTAGTACATTGTCAATACTCATTCTCATTAATTAATTACCAATATTTCGAGAATTCTAATCACACTACATTAGCTAAAAAAATAATTAGTTAATTATGGCATCATTAGTCGTCACTTCTGTTAGAAATTAATGTTTTTTCACCAAAGAAATAGTAAAGTGTATTGTAAACAGTGGTGGGTCGGCCATTTGCACGGTGTGACAGAGTATTTAGGTCCGTAATTTTAAAGTTGTATAATATCGTTCAAAAGTTAAAGAATCACATTAAATATATGCACAAAAGAAAGAGAAATGTCTATACTATAAAATAAAACGTAGTGATAAAGTGAAACATACCTGTGATTGTTGCAGATCCACATTCTGTCACCGGAGACCTCACTACGTTAACCACCAAGTTTTACAATGGCGTCCGTTTGAGAATACCTATCAAGAATTTATGTCGAGACGAAATTTTCTCGATCGTTATATAATTAATTTGTTGTTTTCAAAAAACGTAGTTAATTTTTAGTTCATAATTAGTGATTAATATCAGTGTTGTACATTCAAAATGCTAAATTATTAGTTCTAAATCTCTCAAATGTTAACGTGGTCTACGTCCGGTCGCCGCTGTCATAGCGCTATCCCTTTCCCACTCACGCACTTAGACGGAGCTCTGCTCTCCGTCGTGCTTTCTCGCGCGCAGTCGGAACATCCGTTCAATGGCTGGAGGGCAAGAAAAATGGTATTTTACAAAAGAACAATTACTGAGTTCCCCAAGCAGAAAATGCGGTTTAGATGCAGATAAAGAATTAGCATATCGGCAGCAGGCCGCAAATTTAATACAGGATATGGGACAGAGGCTTCAAGTGTATCCTTTTTCAAAATGTGGTGTTTTCAGCTCAATGTTTTTGTCGAGTCATGTGCTAAAAGTGCGTAAAACACGCCAACGAAATGTGTTTTTATTTGTGTAATTATCGTTAGCGTGCGTTCAAATGCATAGAGAAGTGTATAAAGTGTGTTGTGACGGTGAAATAAAGTGAAAAGATGACGAAACTTCGACTGGCTTGAGGCGTCATTGTGGGCACTTTCGCTCGGTCGAGTGGGATTTCCCGCCTGACAGTGAGTAACGGCTTGTTTTCTACAGGTAAGACAGTTATAATCTGTATGAAAGGACCTAAAATGTATGAAATGTTTGTATTTAGGTTAGGGTCACGCATGATAGCGTGGTTTTTTCTCGAGGTCACTGATCCTACAGCTGTGAGGCGACGGGACGCTTGCGCGGGTGACGTAGGGCTCGTGTGAGTGATCGACCTGCATGCCCGAGCTAAAATTACTCGATACAAACGATTTTTACATTGAACACGCGCGTGGCGCGCATTTCTACTTAAATTGGTCGTGATCTTCACCTTATCGTGTTTTCCTGGTACTTACAAGTTATAAACACAGATAACGTTTGTAATTTCTTCCACTTTGGCTTGAAAATTGACGTATTTACCCCTATCTTGATCACAATACACTTTATAACATGAAATAACGCATTTTGAAGCTCAATTCTGACATAAATCTTAATATTCTAAGTTGAATTTTCCGTTGAGGAAAATGTTGGAATAAATAAAATACAATACTCTAATTATTCTAATAAAGTCAAAGATGTAGTCATAACTACACTGTAGTTATTTTTTCCTGTTAAACTTGAACCTGACTATCAAACAAATTATTTACTGTAGAAAACCACAATATTAAAGTTGTCTGCATTCAGGAGATAATGCCTGGGTTTTATATATAAACAAAACTCCATCCTGTGTGGAAAAAATATTAAAAGCTGGCCAGTCCTCTTGCACTCATTCTACAAAAGTTAACTCGTTAAATTACTTGAAGATAAACCCGATTATAAAACATCAAGTACACTTTCTCTCCAGTTCCAAAATGTATGATGCAACAGTTGTGGGCATGACTTTCCGATTCGTGAAATAAAATTAATATCATGAGGATATTTCTGTGAAAGTTTACTGATTTTCAGCTGCATCATGTTTATCTGGAAGCTGACCCCAGATTTGCAGAAAAAGGAATAAAAATGTCATATTAAAATCATTTATTACTAGCTAAAAGCCCTGCTTTGCATGGCTACTATAGCCACATATCAAAACATTGAGGTTTGTGTGACATATCCACACTAAATATTATTTTCATTGTGTACACTTAAACCTTTCTGAATAAATTCTCTAACTGATGGTGAAAACTGCATCAAAATTCACTTTGTAGTTAAGAAGATCTTAGCGGTCACACAGACACGCGAAAAGTGACTTTATTTTATACTATGTAAGGATGAGGATCAACATGAAATGAGGATCAACATGAAATTGGATAAGAATGCTCCTATAAACCAATCCCTCTTCACTAGTCCTAGTAATATAATAAATATAATATCTTCCTTGTAATATAATAGTACCTATAATAACACTACAAAAGCAGTTAATAACTACTTTTGTAATGTTATTATATTAATTACAATATAATTGATAGTTAATTAGATAGTTTACCAATGTGTTTTAAAATTTTAAATGATGATGATAGTAACTACTAGTTACTAACATCATCACCTTAAGCATACTCATATCTGTTCTGCTAATATCTGTGTGGTTCCTCAAAAGACAACCTACATGGTCCCCGCATGATCTGACTAAGATTATGTCTGAAAAGAGACTGCTACCTCTGAGTTGGTTTGGCCTTTCTTCTCAAAGTAGTTGGATAGTAAACGCCAACCTCATCTAGTTATTTAATATGATTGACTTGTAAAAGCATACAAACCTACTTACTACTACTTACTTACTTAGATGAAATCATTTATCATCTAGGCCACTTTATAAGTCCCCAATAATAAACCGTTACACTACAAAGAACCCAATTAATCCATCACAGTAAAAGTTACACAGGTTTTTTTTTTCAACAAAACTGAACATTTTTATCTCCAAATTATGTCTATTGTATGTAAGACCTTGCATTGTGAATGCCAAGGCAGAAACCCTGACCCTCATTGATTAAATAACTGACCTTGTGAACTGTGTTTTACATTCAGAAGTTAGTTTTTCATGGTAATATCATGTAAAGATGTGTAGATTACATTCAAGACCGAGTTACTGTTATAATTGTGTGACCTCTACCCAATAGTGGTACTTAGTCTTTGAAGTAGATGACTTTCAAAATTAATAACTGTACCATGACTGAGAAAGCAAAAAAAATAACTTATCTAAAAATTCAAACATAATGTAAGTACAGAATGGACAATGCGTGAGCTGCTAGACAGTCCAATCACTCACTGTTATTTTTGGAGTAAGAATTGTCTCACCATAATCACCGAAATTCGTTGCCATCACCATAGGGACAGCTTTAAAACTTTTCAAGGTGCTTGGAGCCTGAAAGTCTGACCTCCCAAGGGGTACTGTGTAGCCCAGTAACTTGATTGTGGAGGTCAGATACGCATTGCTTCATGTAAAATACTGGTACTCAGCTGCATCCGGTTAGACTTGAATTCGACCCCAACATAGTTGGTAAAAGGCTTGGCAGATTGAATTTGAACTGAATTATTATAAAAAAAAAAAAATTAAATTAATTTAATTATTATTTTTTTATTTGATTTGAAATTGATTGAATAAATAAATTTGGTAGGTAGGCACATTAAATGTGTTGATGCTTGGCTGTGGAAAGATAGAATTTGGTGGGTAATATGGCCGCAGTGTGTAAAAACACAACGGGATAGGATTAAGGCATACAGTTCTTTCTCTCTAAAAACTGCAATGGAACCAGCCAGGAATGTTCTAGAATGAACAAGAAAAAGATAACCAACTGACGGGTAGTAGGTATATTCAAAATCAATGAAACAACTTCTACCATGTATCAGGAGATGATCCAATTTGATAAATGAGTACAAAGTATCTTGAGTAATCTTATATTCAACACAAAGGGTGCTTATCAGATCATAACTAACAGTGTTTGTATTTGTTTTATGATAATTGATAGCAATATATTAGGTATGTTGTATTTTATCAACTTTGCCAATCATCAACTGAATCTCAAAAGCGTTTTCAATAATTTATTATACCTATAACAGGCACTTTGAATTATCAAGGAGCCGGTCAGTCAGAAAGATGAAGCTAGTTGCCCATTCCAAAGCATAGTAGGTACCTATGGAGTAGAACAAGCAAGAAACTCCTACTCATGTTGGCATTCTTGTCAGCACGAGCTCATTGATTAGCCAGGCTGCAATGTGGTATAGGGTAAAAATGTTTGGCAAGCAGTGCATGATGGAATAATTTACACAAGTTAAGCCTGTCAGGTTCGAACCTACAACTTGAATAAGATGCTGTAGTTTTGGTCTGTAATGTGCTTCAAACCTACCTTCAAACAAGTAATGAATTAATATGCATAATAAAAAGTTTTCCTATCTCTTTGAGTCACCTCAGCAAGGTTATGTACTCATTCTAATTTACAATGTTGTTCAATAAATAACAATCTAAATAAAGTAGTGAAGGAAAACATGTTGTTTATTTCTATATATTTATTTGCAAAAAAAGGGACTTGTTTGTCTTGTTGTATACAAAACATAGTTTAGTTTTCTAACCATTCTTATCATAATTATTACCCACTAACTGGGTTGTGAAGGTCAGACAGGTAGCCGCTCCATGTAAAATATTGGTACTCAGCTGCATAATAAGATTAGACTGGAAGCCGACCCCGACCTCAACAGTTATGAAAAGGCTGATGAGTAATACCTACGAAATGGGACAGCTAATAGTTGTCCCATTTCACAAAGTCCTGTTATTGCAATTTGGACCTTATATTCATAGCAACAACAACACAGAACGGGATGGAAAGGGTTGGAGCGGGCTTTTGCCAAAGGGCACACAGAGACTCAGAACAGAACCAATATTAAATGTTTTGTACAGACGCCAGCAGATCAAGCTACCCTAAACTGTCAAATTTTCCCAATCAACCTTGAACCTTAATGCTTTAGCAATAAAGTTGAAAATCTATTAAAGAAATTTGCCAGATTGTAGTAGCTTGATGTGCTGTACACAAGTATCACTCTTGATAAAAACTTGAAAACCGGCCAAGTACAATTTGACTTAAGATAGTGATTATCAGGAAACTAATTAAATTGTATGTAGTGAGACATCCCACACATCTTAAACATTACGTAAATCAGCTGAGATATTTACAATCATGATGATAATATAAACAGGTCAGTGACCTGTGACTGTTCTTAGTGCACTTTACATAATGTCATAGGCAATGACGCGTTTAAGATGTTGTCACATTATTTTGTTTATTTATAAGAGGACATTAACTTACATAACTTTGTATGGAAGTTTTTGAATAGCTTACATACATAATATATCGTAAACTATATTTGAATTTCAAGTTGTGTAACAACAAACTGAATATTGTATCTAACAAAGTTCAAATTCCATTGCAACCAAAAACTCATTTGGACTATTTGGGCAAATGGTCACTCAAAAATCAACTTAGAGTACATTACGCTAAAGTAGATAACTGATCAAGTGATGGAATGTGAATTATCTATAGATGTTATGTCTTTAGCAGTTGGGCAGTCCATAGCCTGTATGTATTTTAGTAAATGACATGATTAACTCAAACTCAAAGCATTTATTTCAAATAAATCAATTACAGGCACTTTTGAATTGTCAAGGTGTCGGTCAGTCAGAAAAATTAAGCTAGTTGCCCATTCCAAAGCGTAGTAGGTACCTATGGAGAAGAACAGGCAAAAACTCATAACATTTTTTTTGTATACGAATATTCGAATGCAAGCCCTCCACGACCTAGAACTCGTAAGACGCGGCCGTTTCCACTGGTCTGGGCCACCATTGCTCTCTTGCATAGTTGAGTACCACACACTATTCCATGAGCTGTTTGTGCCTATAAACTTGTTATCATTGTTGACGCACGTAGTCACGTACATATTTCGGGATCCCCGATTATTTCGGCCTCCCCCAACCGAGCCCCTTATCGTGGGCTGATCACGTGGGGGCGCCACGAGTTGTGCCGACCTTGAATAATAAAAGGGAGGTTTTGCGTTAGGCACGTTCCCTCTGTTTATGTACCGAAAATAGAACGATGTTGTTGCTTTAATTAGTACGTTGACAAGTCAGAATTATAGCTATGTATGTACTATGATTGCGTCCATGTTACGCAACTTTGGTAATTGTGCTGCAAGTTTTTAGAGGATATATTTTACAATAATAAGTAAGTACTAAAGTTTGGATGGATGGACTGTTTGAAAGACGATATGGTTAGAAAGGGGGTGACTGACTACCGAGATGACGATTAATAGAGAAGTAAGGAAGAAAAATACATGCTGCGCCGACCTCAAATAAATTTTTGCAGGCAGGAGGATGATGATTCAAAATCAAAATTTATTCAAATTAGGCTGAGAATCAGCACTTTTTGAACGTCAAAATTACAAAAGACAGTCCCCCAAAAACGCCTGCCCTTCACCACTTCCTAGTGCTATCGCTGGGAAGAAGTGCCGCAACAAACTACAAAAACAAAAACTGTATGAAATGAATATAACGTGTTTAATTATTTATACAAATGAACTCTGTGATGATTTGAACCCATGTTTTGAATGGTCGATACGATGCGCGCCATTAAGCTTTATCCATTGACATTGAAATCTCAAAACACTCATAAAAATGACTTAATAGGTAATAGAACTTCAATGACAATATGATGATGTACTAAAGTCTGATTATATTAAAGAAAACAAAGTTATATAGCCTATATTAATATATAGGCCCAACATTAGGGAGCTTTGTGAGTTCCCTTTATCAGACTAGTTAGTTCTTGTCTTGTGCGTGGCAGCATCAGCTATTTTTTTTTAAATATTGTTTTATGAGCCTACGCTGTCCCACTCCTGGGCATCGGCTCGTCCCACCATCTCCTACGTGGTCAGCCGCGACCCAGCCTTAGTTTCTCGGGGCACCAGTTCTGTACTATTTGGGCCAAAAGTTTGTCGGACATGTCCAGTCCAGCCCCATTTAAGTTGGCATGAGTATATGGCCTTTGTAAAAAGTTTAGCTAGTCAGCAGTTTAAAAGCGCGGCTACCTGCTCAGGGTGCGCCCAACGAACGTTTACCAAATATTTACCTGGAAGCTCTTTTGATGCACTTCTTCACTGTCTTTGAGATGACTCTAGAGAAAAGATGTCGTACAACAGAATTCAAATAAACAAATTACCTTTTGTCACAATACTAAAAGAAAAGCATTTCTTTTAACCTTTAGTTAAAACGTGGACAACGGTTTGGGTTACATGTTTGTTAAATCTTAGTTTAAGTATTTCTCTGTAGTTTGTTACCATGTAAAGGTTTTTGGTCCCTAATAAATAAATAAAATCCACATGACTTAACATTTTCAAATCAAAATACATTTCTTGACGTAAACACCGCTAGCATATTTATTTATTTATAATAAGCACACCAACAGCACAGTCACTTACAATTCAAATTAAATATCATCTAAAATTAGCATTACAGTAACCATGCAAATAACAGGTATGCATGACATTTAACTTAAAAAATATTAGAGACAGAGGAGAGAACAGAACTATAAAAAGTGTGTCTAGTAGATCTTAATCTATAACACTACAAATCTACAAAACAAAACACACCAATTTGAGCTACATAGATCTGCACTCTTCACTGTGTGAATGATGATATGGTTAGAAAGGGGGTGACTGTCGAGATGGCGGCTAATAGAGGAGTTTGGAAGAAAAAGACATGTTGCGCCGACCCCAAATAATTTGGGATAAGGGCAGGAGAATGATGAATGATGATGAGATTTGCACTCTTCACACTGTCTAAATAGGGAACGTCTCACACCATCATCACATTATATCAAAGAAATTGTGCCTACTTATTTATCTATATACATATAAATAAAAATGAATCACCGAAATGTATGTACGCGCATAACTTCCGATCGACTGCACCAAATTGGATAATTCTTCTTTTTTTGTGTTTGTTATGGTCAGGACATGGTTTGTATAGATTCTTCTATACAAACCATGTCCTGACCATAACAAATTAAAAGAAAAAAGAAATATGGCGGTACGATATTCCCCGGGTCAGCTCGTTGAAAATAATACAACAAAAATAATAACGTTGAAAATAATATTATGATTCAACTGTGCATACACACATGTACAAGTTTGAATCACCAAGATAAATTCGTTATAGGTACTTAGCTACTATTTACCGCGACATACACTTACAGGAAAAATGTCTGAGTCACACTTTGAAATAGTGCAATCAATTGCAAAATTAGTAGCGGCTTACTGCTGTTGTATCGCGGATTTCCTTGTTGTAATTATTATTATCTTATGGTTTGTTCACTGTTGCTTAGGACCTTAGCAGACGTGCTACTTTTAGCATCAGCGGTTTAGCTGGTTTTTTGAAGTTGTAACAGCGTCTGGATTCTTCAGTCCGCACACAATCGAAATCCTATCTCAAGCTGAATCCGTTTGAAGGATATCGCTGAAACGCAGTTTTGCTATCGCGACTAGGGGTTTCGAATCGCGGTTTTTTTTCAATACCGGTATCAATACTGCATAGAAAATTTCCAATATTATATTAGACGCAATTCTTATTCTAAAATTGTTAAAAAAATAATTACATGATTATGTAATAAGTTTCACCGCAAAACAATAAAATACCGTTTTTTTATTATTTTAAAATCACTTTTTTAATATAACTATACTTTATAGGTCAGTCACCATAGATACAAAAATCGCGTTTGGTCGCAAAAAATTACACTGTACTGATTTTTAGGAGGTTGTTCGGATAGATACCGAAAGTGTAAAACTAAGTTTGCAGCTTCGAAAGACATCGAAGGACCGACTTCGATGTCTTTCGAAGCTGCAAACTTTCTTTCAGTTTTTGACTTATGAATTCTACCACCCTACGGAAAGGTCACCCAATACATTTTTAAAGTATACAAAACATGTAGGTATCTCGAGTTTTATTGGACCTACTGAGTTGAGAGACGGCAGGCTTCGGCCCTATGGGGCCCCGTCCTTTGCTGACATCTCTTTGAGGCGCGCGTGGAACACAACGCGCCGTCCGGCACGGGCCTGGTCCTGATCGGACGGTGAGCTACCCATTACTCACCGCCCGCAGGCCCGCGCCTACGGTGGCCGGGAGTCGTCACGCGGCTCCCGACGCCCGGAGCGTCTCCCGCGGCGGCTGAGGCGTGAGGTATTCTCCCTCAGCCTCTCAGCCACCTCCTTCGCTAGCATGACTGCTTCGCAGAAGGAGGTGACTGCCTCCCACTCCCTCTCGCCCCGGACCATGGCTTGCACCAGGGCCGGACGCGAGAGGTCGCCGCCGTTGCCGATCGCCTCTACGAGTTCTATGTACCCCTTGTCTTGACCGAGAGCCAAATACAGAGACTACCATTTTTTTATTCCCATTCTTTACCTGCGCAAGTAGTAGTAAAATGAAAGTAACTGACTCAATAAACCACGATATAATTAAAATAAGCAGTTTTTAAAACATAACCAGTCAAAAAATTGGTTGGGAATATAATATGCAATAGAACGAAATTGGCGCCGATTGCGCCGATTCCCTTGTTCACAAACTAAAATGAAAAATATTACAGGAAGATAAATATTATATTAGATGTATACATAAATATAGTTTAGTCTTGTCAAATTAAGTTAATATACTCCATAGACAGTTTAGACGTGATTAAAAACATGGCTACTAAAGATACGTCAATTTACGTCAGGCGCTGACTAATTTGACAGGACTTTCTGAACGAAATTGAAAGAAAAAGATGCACTGAACTTAAAATTAGTTTAGTTTGTGAACAAGGGAATCGGCGCCATTGTGTCACTCTAGTTTCGACTGAAAATAAAATAAAATCACCAATACCGGGAATCCGGTATTGGTGAGAAGCCCTAAATTCGCGATAGATCGCAGAGAGTTACCAACATTTATGAAAGTCTCAAAATCGAAGATCGCTGATGATAAAGTACCAAGTCTGCTTACATCCTTAGAAACAAAGTAATTAATGCTGTGCTGTGTGAAATGTCCAGGGATATTATTATTATTATAATAGCAATTAATCACTTTAACCGCGGGTATTATGTAAAATTATGTGCAACTTGGTTATTTCCTTGATCAAAGGCTACATTCCTTTCTCAGAAGGCTAGATATTATTATCTAAGATACAAGCTTCTGACTGCAACCTCGTTTGCGTGAAATTTGTTGTCCCCCTCCCCCACAACCCCTTCGCATCGCATCCCCTGCCCGAGCTAGGACTTCAAGTTTTCGGCTTTTTGCTCGGCTCATTACGATCCTACCGTGATGTTATAATAGCCTTCCTCCAGAATTGTGCTATCAAACACAAAAAAGCCTTATCATAACTTATTACTAACTCATTATTATAATTTAGTAACTCATTACAAACAATGCATTCTTTGTGAACTCACTCAGAGAACAACAGAATGGATAGGTATGCATAGATAGCCTGGCTTTTGTTTTGCTTTATCTTCAAGGAATGCTCATGGATAATATGCTCCTATGCCTGTCAAAGAATTCCCAAAGATGCCTCTAGTATGTTTATCGGAATTAAAAAAAAAATAACACTCATTAGAACATTATTAAGTGATAAATAAAAATCCATCATTTGACTCTCAGATCTTTCAGCGACCAAGAGACATTTCTAGATTATCCCGAAAATTTACGTAGGTATCTGCAATTGTATACCCAAGGCAAACATGGCGGCAAGCGACACGAGGCGAGCAGCTGCGCGTGCGCAATAACAAATTTTATTGCGCGGGGGTGAGGGGTGCGGTACTGCGCAGCGAATAGCCCACTTCAGAACCTCCATAAAGTCTAAAGTTACACCATAGACCACCCCATAACAAAATAGCCTAACTATACCCCATTTTAGAAAGTCCGTTACATGGTTTAGAGTCTAACTTTCGCTTAGTGAAAGTTATCTCCCATCACCTAACTGTAGTTACAATAGTCCATTTTCTAGAGAGTTCCTTAGAGACAGTTTTGTAGATGCCTAGAAAAAATGCCAACGTATTTGATTGACGTCAGCTCTTCAAAGGTTAAGTAGGTAGGTATCTAAATACAGGTTTGTACTAGTTCTTAACGCGTCATCGGTTGCCAGGCAAGAAAAAAAATGTCTGCTGTAAGATGACTGCCGGCTTCGATTGTCTAGTGGTCGCAAGCGCAGTTGCCGGTTTCGATCGTAGTGTTGTTGTTGAGATTTTTCATGAGGAATTTCCAACAAGCAGCCTAGAGTCTGGAATTGATGGCAATATACTCGCCCTGAGCATGGGTCTGAAACTTAACTGGCGAAATGAAGGTGTACTAGGTACTATAGAGGACTAGAAGAGCCCTCTGAGGTAACGGGAGGAATCAAACGACTGACTCCTTTAACATTATATCATAAGAACAACGTCTTTACATATTTCAGATTAAATTACCACTGACTGTTCTAAACAAAAATCCTAATTAAAATATTTGACACTAGCTTGAACGTTCGAATACAACCCGCGCTAAATTATAGCCGATCTGTACCACATGAGGTTGCCTTTGGCAGACAAATCTCTGCAGTACACACGTCTGCCTAACCCCTAGGTCAATATCCTACAGGCGTGATATTATCATCATCGGGTTAGTCTATTCTCAACTATGTTGAGGTTGACTTCCAATCTAACCGGATGCAGTTGAACACCTGTATGTCATATCTAGCAACTGTCTACCTGATGACATGTTAATATGTTGTTAATTAAACTACCTATGTAATTGAATTTATGACGCATAAACGCAGAAGCAACGTATTTTTCCATCTCCCGCGTTTTTTTTTCTTCATTATTTTTTCTTTTATCAATGGTAATGAGGTCATTGTCTTTTTAGCACAGAGGTTAGTTCGCTTTGCCTTGACATTCGTACTGTGTCGCGTCTGTACAGACGCCAGCACATCAAGCTACCACAATCTGTCAAATTTCTTTAATAGATTTTCAACTTTATCGCTGAAATATTAAGGTTCAAGGTTGATTGGGAAAATTTGACAGTTTCGGGTAGATTGACCTGCTGGCGTCTGTACTAGCGATAATATTGTTTGCTTTCAGTTTATTTGTAGTTATTGAATAATAATAATAATATTCACGCGGGTTTTCGTTGATAATAGATGTAAACCTCAAAAATTAACCTAGCCGATATACCTCTGTCATCCATCACATGGTGGGGCGCACCTTAACAGATCACATATTCAGAATTTGGGCTACTATTGAGAAATTCCAAATGAAAAAACCTTATTGTCTCCCCTTAGCAGTCAAATAGACTAATACATAATATATAATATTCCAAATCGGACGAACAATTTTCGAACTGCAAGCCAAACAAACTTGTAGTACCTATTATAAAATTTATAAAGTAGGTACTACAAAATCGTAAACTACACTCCAACTGCAATGTTATCACGTATCAATGAAGTAAGAAATAGTCAAGAATTTTTATTACCAATCAGTGACCTTGAATTTCATGCTAAATTACAAACATTCCATACACAAGAGTTCTCTAATCATTGGATTTTATTACTGTCGCCGTCACAAGACACCTGTACACTAGCGACATCTATCCGTAAATCATGAAAGCTAAATGTCATTTGTATGACCTGACGCGTGTTCATTGGCTGATTCCATTGAGATAGGAATAAACATGGAGATGCCGCGATAATCTATACATACATTTGCTTATACAAATATGAGTGAAATGTGATTCAGAATTGGAAATATCGTTATGTCTCATTCTTTCTAGTGAGATAATCTTATTTGATAAAAGAGACAACTATATTTTAAGTTGTTGCTAATTATGGCAACATTTTGTCGTGACGTAGGGACAGTTGTAGGTAAGTGCCGTAGCAGCCATCATAGGCGACGAGTTTCGTGGTAGTTTTGCTGTCAAATGGTTGTTTGTTTTTTGTAAAGTTGAGATTTGTGAGAAAATTACGAGGATTTTACCTTTTAAAACTGCATGTAAATGTTGGAAAATAGAAATTGAACATGCCTCTGTGTTGTATTGTGAAGTGTGGTGCAAGAAAGAATGCAAATCAACCTCAATTGTCTTTGCACAGGTTAGTAACCGGTTTTCATACATTAATACATACACTATTACACATTTGATGATACAATTGTAACGCGATCATGAATTTATGGCTAAAGTATTGATATTTGGGTTCATTTCCATATAACAGGCCTTTTTATTATATTTGTTAATTCATTCGTTTGTTTACAAACATATGTCAGAATGGAATAGTGTTGTACCGTTGCCTACTTGCTGTAATAGTTTCCGAAACTAGTTCCTCCGCTGAAACGATATCCGTATATTCTGCGATGTTAACAAAAATAATCATGCATCTTATTCGGTCCGAGTGACCTAGCTAGCCGCTAAGTCCGGCCTGTGGTGCACACTAAACTTTACAGCACCAAAATAAAAATATTTCACATAAACCTACATGGACACTTATGAAACGTCAGAAGCTAGGTGCATGGTAACAATTGGTTGTTTCCTATGGAGAAGAACCGGCAAGAAACTCCACGGTTACAGTTTTAAAAACAATTGGCTTTTACATTGTTTTCTATTTTGTTAAGTACCTGATACATGTTGACAGACCTACACTGTCCTCCCCTACCTATTTTTTTTCTTAAAAGTATTGTTTAGACGATAAGCGTTTAGTAAAAAGCTATTATTTTGACATTACCAACAGACACTTAAATTTTATTTATTTGTATAGATAACAGAAGGTAAGATAACCTACTCATCTTTTTCTGTTACAATTACAACGGACTTTAAGTAAGTAGGTACATAATATTAGGTATGATCCAAACGTGATAACTAGTAAAACTCGTATTTAGTATCGATACTCGTTATAGTAACACCGATGTTACTTGATTGACACAACCCTAGCAATGGCAGCCATTTTATGAGACAATACGAGTTGTAGGTATGCACCCTTTTTTCGTAGGTATTTCCAGTCCATACTTTTCTTAGGTCAATGGCTGATTCATATTTCGAAGGCGCATTGAGTTGAAATGAGGTCAATGAGAGAGCGAAATTCTCGGCTCGTTTCGCGAATGTGTTCCCGAGTTTAAGTACCGGTTTTTCCCCGATACATAATCGAGTCCAAATTCCAAGGAACGATTAACCGTTTTGAGAAACCTGCCACTGAATGGCAGTTTCCTGTTAATTTTTCCTGTGTGCCCAAAATGCAAATTATGCAGAAGTTGTTTGTGAAAGGGCTGGTCGGGGGTCAGTCTTAACATGTTACAAATTTGTGTCGCCAAGCAGCATTGCTGTTCCGGTTTACACGGTGCCAGTGGAATTACAGGCCCACGAGATGTTTCGACTGTTGCTAAAATTGACAAGTGACAACACATCCGCAAACACCTTGTCTGTGCTGATTGTCAGTCTGCTGGCTAAACTACAAATTAAATTCAATAGTCATTTATTAAAATTGGGCTTAAAACCGGCACTTTTTGAACGTAAATAAAAACAAAATCATTCGAGCTTCATGACTTCCTAGCGCTTTAACTGGGAAGAAGTGGCGCAACAAACTCCCCAGCAGCATAGCATCTTGTGTCTCGGTGTTTTTTTTTTTATTGTACGTAAGACTTAATAATTTTATCTGTAGGTATGGTTGCCAATGCCTGAAATAAACGATGATTATTATTAACGAGACCCCCCTGTAAATCTAATTGAAGCACATGACTCGACTTTATATTTAAGTATTTTTTTGGGTACATTTTCAGCCAAAATTTTGATGAATATTTCCTTAACCAGTCCCCCACAGTTCTCAACTATGTATCAACACAGCGATAGTGTACATGCACAGGTTCTACGCCTTCCACTCGTTCACGCAGTTCCACAGGAATGCTATAGCCGCTGCGGCGCTGTTCCTGGCCGCAAAGGTACGTACTTTTCTGTTAATTTGTACTATAAGTCCACGGCAAGGGCGCTTTTTTAACGCGATTAACAAATGTCAGTGTTGGATTTTTAACGGTCGGATAAGCTATAAAAACGTTGCGTTAAAAAAGCGCCCGTGCGTACGTGGGTACGAAGAAAGACGGCGGCGGTAAGAAAGATATGCACGATGACTTATCAAGTTTTAATTTCCAATTCTGATCTCTCTTTGTACGAAAAGCGAGCAATGCGCTATACTGGAAATGTACCTATAACTTGATGCGTCTTGTGTAGAGTACAGTCGACGAAACAGATGGGTAACCAGTCAATTAATTAAAAGGTCTTTGCGATACGTCAAATTGGCACCCTGGACTGTTAGGCACACGCCCAAGGTTTAAATGTCTGGTTACTTACCTCTTTTGTTGGCTGTACAATACATTAAATTACTCTCTTATTAATATTTTCTTTATTATGTTTTTATAGTACATATTTAATTTTAGTTAATTTCATAAAATTAACTAATGAGTGATTTCGCTAAATCACAAACAACATGTTTCTCCCAAGTTAACAAAACAAAGTTGCTGAAACAATGTCATGTAACTTTGATTATTCAACCTTCACTTCCCGTGTCGTTTTTTTTACCGCGCACTCTCGATTTTCAACGCTCGGCTTATCGCTGAGAGTTGATATTCCAACAGTACGCGGTAGGGATGCGCTCTATTGAATTCTCTACTGTTGAAACTACAAAAGAGCGGCAAAATAAGCGCCGCGTTAAAAAAATCGCCCGTGCCTACCTGGGCTATAGGAGGAATTTCATTTCGAAGTACATATTCAAATTTTATTTGTTTCAAATTGACGTTATTTCAAGTTAAACAAATATCAACTTTATTTTAATGGTAATTAAGTTGATTTCAGAGTGACTAGCACTATTGAAAAAGTGTTTGAAGTTGTAGGGTAAACTGAACTTTATAGTGTACGAATTAAAATTATTTTTCCATAAACTCATATTTGTTTACATTTTTGGCGAATATGTCGCGAATGCAGATTAGTTTTTTTAATAAACACAGGTAAAGACTTTCCGAGTAATTTTCATAAAGATTAAAGAAGTCACTGTGCCAAAATTTACCAGACCGGCAAAAAATGTGCCTCACGCAAGCAAACTATTTCGGAAACTGGAAATAAAACGTATACAAACTCGTTGGTTAGAATACCCACATGTTGGCCCCTTCTCCCGTTCGTAAGATCTCACGAGGAGCATTTGCCTTCACGTTTATAAATAACAACGAACTGCATCCGTCTGCTAGGATAACAATAAATTATTTGCTCTCATGCACAACACACACTTTACATAGATTTATTCAGTGTTTTAGAAATAAAATTTTATTATCCATGTTCTGTAATAGTCCTGCACCGACCGGGTGTTGTCCTTGGGTGCACTTGCATGGTGCATACAGGGATAATCGTCGGTTGGTGCCTCCTCATCATTTGGAATTGTGTAAAGGGCCTCTGTGAGTTCGCTTCGGCCCCTTTCAAAGGTCCGGGACACCAGGATCCCGAGATATGTCAAAGACAACTAAAATAATAATAATATGGTAGGTTTTTGCGCACGATGACCAGCAATACATTTTCAGTATAAGCTGACTTCTCTTTGCACGAAAGTCAATGCAAGGTCAGCTAAAACTGGGAATGTATAGCTTGATATGTCGTCGTGTTTTTTTTTTAATTTTAAATTGTACGGAACCCTCGGTGCGCGAGTCCGACTCGGACTTGCCCGGTTTTTTTTAATTAAACTAATCACCGTCGCCGACGGCCTTGATTCGGCAAGCTTTGTCTACAACAACATATTTTTATTTTTTATCTAATGCTTATCAGTAGACACAAATAGTTTGAATGGAGTCCCACGGCACAGATAGGTGGAATTAATTACACTGTTGAGTAAACATGATTTGTTTTGTACTGTCGATAAAATTTATATAAGTAACCAGACAGTTCACTACAACTTCGTATATGTATGTATATGCAAGCAAGTTCTAATAGTTTTTAGTGCTGTGAGGACGTATGATTTTGTTTTCTATAGATAAGGTGGATGCTCCAAGGTAGCCCGAGAAATTCAAATTTTCTTACGTTTTTGCAATTTGCTGGTCAGTACTAAGTTGTACGTTGATTAAAATATGATTCGCGGCCGTAACAAATATGTATTTACAGAATTATAATCATTAGAATCAGTAATACAAATTGTTAAGTTAGCATAATCCTAAAATGTCAAGATTTAATTAAATAGTTATTCAGTAGGATTACTTGATCTTAGAGAGTTGTGTTGATGACTTTAATGATTATAATTCTGTAAATACATATTTGTTACGGCCGCGAATCATATTTTAATCAACGTACAACTTAGTACTGACCAGCAAATTGCAAAAAACGTAAGAAAATTTGAATTTCGCGGGCTACCTTGGAGCATCCACCTTAAGGAAAGGTAATGAACAGTCTTTCACTGTTAATTTACCTCTACCAGCAGCAAATCAACAAGAACCTTATTACAACGAGACCAGTGTGAAAGGATTGTAGTTTACATTTGTACTACTGCAAAGGTCACAGTACATCGTGTTTTGAATCACAAATTAAGACCAAAAGGAATAAACAAAACCTTATCGGCGGAACAAACAATTGAATTCAACATCTGCGAAATTTCTCGGCTGTAAGCTTTACTACGAAATTGAAACATTGTTCAAAAATAGGTTGCAAATACAGACGACACTAGATCGTATTGCACGAATTAGCAGTCCCGTAACACGAACATAATTGGGTCTATAGTCTGTTCCAAAAGAATCTCACGAAAGTGTAAACAAGCCCTGTTCAGGTCAAATTCTTACACAATCACTCATTTCGTAACATATTCATCTGTATTCTGAAGGTTTTGACTTTATATGTCACCACTTTTTCCAACAATTATTGTTTGAATAACATAATTAAAAAATCATCGACGAAAATTGAGATTATAAAATGAACCTCGATTGCCAAATGGAAAACATCTTTAAGGCGATTATAATTACAATTTCGAGTATTTGTATTCAGTTATTGAAATCTTATTCGAAAACAAATTTTATTCGAAAACATCCATCGGTTTCTTATTAACATCTACATGCGACGACCCTGGTTACTGATCTCCTTTGGTGACTGTACGTTTTCTGATCCATTTGTTTACATTTTCATTAGGTAATTTTCGAATACACCATACGTAATGTTCTCGTAACACACTTCTCTCAGTCGATCAAAATAATATGATTATCAATAAACAAAAGCATACAAACAAAGAAACTCTTTTACGTCCAAATACGCAAGTTAACGTTTACATAATGTGTTTTTAATCCTTTATTAAAAAGAAGGTCAATCTAGCCTTAATCGGTTGTCGTGATTACAGAAACAATTAAAAAGCCATTGTGTCTCGCGTGGATCCACGTTCGATAGATTAAGGCGAAAACCCACGAATACGAAGAGTTAAGGGCGAATTTCAACAATGAAGTATTCAAGAGCTGTCAGATCCAATTTTCTATAACAATTTTGACACTGAACTCTTGAACGCGGTTTAGAAGTGCCGAACCCGTTCGGTTCAGTTTGTAAAATCCTCGCTAAGGGCGCATCACCAAACTTTTATATGTGCCTCGGATAAATTAAATTTTAATGGCAGTTTTTCCGTACTTACTATATTTTTTTTATTTTATTTTTTTAAATAAAACGTTGCCCCTCACTAGGAATTTCTCCTGTGTCGTGGGTGCGTTTACAAACATATAAACTCACATACACAAACAGCCAGACCCGGAACTACTAATTGTAGGTCACACAAATATTTGTTCCGTGCGGGAATCGAACCCGCGACACGCAGCGCAGCAGTCAATCGCTTAACCACTGCGCCAACCGTGCCGTCTACTATATATTATTATTATTAATTAAAAAATTAATAATAATTCATTTAGGGAAAAATCCAATAAAAGATGGCAATCCCCCTAAAGAAAGAAAATTAATTAATAATGAATTACTGTTCTTTTTATTACATTTTTATACCACGTATATAAAAGATATCTGACTTTGGTAAAATCAGCCTTAAGACTAATAAGAAATTTTAATCTAATTTACATTTTTACGTGATTATTATTATTTTAAAACTTAATGTTGATTAGTACTTTACACAAGTTATAAAATGTAAAAGTTACATTCGTATGTGACTAATGAACTTGCATTTTGTATTTTCAGGTCGAGGAACAGCCAAGGAAATTAGAATATGTAATAAAAGTGGCACACGTATGCCTCCACCGAGGTGAAAGTCTCACCGCCCTGACGCCAGAACAATATCAAGAACAGGTAATTGTAATTTTATATTAAACTAGCAGCGCCCCGCTGTTTCACCCGTACAAGTGTCGATCCCTTGGGAATATCGGGATAAAAAGTATCCTATGTGTTATTCTGAAGTATAAGCTGTATTAATGTGAAGTTTAATCAAAATCCGTTCAGTAGTTTTTACGTGAAAGAGTAACAAACATCCATCCATCCTCTCAAACTGTCGCATTTGTAATATTAGTAGGACAACGACGAAATAACTGGTGAAATGTCGGTGTACTATACATCTCTGCCCAACCCTTCAGGTAATACAGGCGTGTGGTCAATATGGGACTTGTGGCTAAGTAATAACAGTCGCACGGGTCGATCGATCAGGTTAAGCTACCATTGCCGCGGTTGGTCCGTGGTAGGGTGACCATCTTTACATACCAAGACCCCTCCGTGCCTCGGAAAGCACGTTAAGCCGTTGGTCCCGGCTGTCATTTGTGGATCTTTGCCAGCCGTTACGGGTCTGAAGCCCGAAAGTCTTGACAACCAGTCTTATCGGGGGTATTGTATTACCCAGTGACTCAGATAGGCAGCCTATTTATACACGATGTTTTCCTTCACCGCCTTGGTGTGTGCCCGCTTAATAGCATTAAAATCCCCCCCTAATTACATGGAACTTTTAACATACCTAGCGAAATGTGGGTATCGCATGTCCGCTAGCACTTTTCTAAAAGCACAGTTTTTTTCCGTGTCATATGGGAAGCGAGTTATCCAATACCTCGTGCGTGTCACTTAGTACTTGGTCCTCAATCACCCGTGTTAGGTGTTATGTTACATGCGTTTTATTAAATGTGTACCGTACCGACACGCACTGATGTGACATCATTCATCTTATTCAGAGCAAGCGCTAGACTAACGCAAATGCTTTGGTTTTGACTAGTGGTTTCCCTCGGTTTCACACGCATAAGTTCCGATCCCGTGGAATTTTTGGGGTAAAAAGTATCTAATGACCTAATCCGGGTCATTGGCGCCGATTCCCTTGTTCACAAACTAAACTAAATTTAAGAAAGGGACGAACAGGTCGATCGATCAGGTTAAGCTACGCTTGCCGCGGTTGTTCCCGGCTGTCATTCGTGGATCTTTGACAGTCGTTACGGGTAGTCAGAAGTCCGAAAGTCTGACAACCAGTCTTACCAAGGGGTATCGTATTATCCAGTAACAGGGTTGTGGAGGTCAGATAGGCAGTTGCTCCATGTAAAATACTGGTTTTTGGCTGCATCCTGTTAGACTGGAAGCCGACCACAACATAGATGGGAAAAGGCTAGGCAGATGATGATAAGCATTAGGAAGTTGTGAAGGGTGGACGCTTGACGTTAAAAAAATCCATGTTTCAGCAGCAGTCGCTCGGACGGCCGTAAAATATTGCGGCGGGATTATATCGCGCTCTGGATTTTCAACTCTCGGTGTTGAGCCGGGCGTTGAGAATCCAACAGCGCGTCAAAAAACCACACTACTGGATTTTCAAATCTCTTTGTTATGCCGAGCGTTGAGAATCCAACAGACCGCATCCCAGCGCGTCAAAAAATCAGACTGTCGGATTTTCAACTCTCTGTGTTAAGCCCAGCAGCGTTGAGAATCAAACAGAGCGCAATCCCAGCGCGTCAAAAAACCACACTGTTGGATTAAAAATCCAACAGTGTGGTTTTTTAACGCGCTGGGCTTGACACAGAGTAAATTGCAGCGGGAAAAACGCTTAGATTAGCACGTTATCATCTGCTATCAGTAGTTTCGGGTTTCGGCTATAAGTGATAAGTAACATTATATTGATAAAAGCTTATCTCAGCCAAAATAATCATGACGGTTTTTTTATTAATACTTTTATCAGTGTGTGTATTCATATTTTATATACAGGATGGCAGGGACAGCGACGCGCAAACTGTAACCATGGACTCAGCACAGGAGTTTAGAACCCGGAATTTTTCGTCGGTTATCAAAAAAAATCTTCTGTTTCATAGAAAAATACAATACCTACGCGGTCAGAACGTATGGAACAGCAATATTCTCTATCCCACAGCGTGGAAATTTTTCCTCGGTGCTCATGTGCAAACTCATGTGCTGAATCGTTGGTTACAGTTTGCGCGTCGATGTCCCTGCCACCCTGTATATGAAATATGAATACACACTTCCATGAGCATTGTCCTTTGCTTATTCTTAACCCACTGGTTTAACCACGCTGGGATCGGTGCATTTCATTCATTCATTCATTCATACGTGTCTTTATTATTAATAATAATAATAATATTCCTGGACATTTCACACAGCACCATTTGTCCCAAGCTAAGCAACCTAATGCTTGTGTTATGGTAACAAGATTCAAGATGGCTGATAAACTACTTATATACAATTTTTTTTGTAAATACATACATATTATAGATAGAAAAACACCCAGACTCGGAACAAATACATGTAGGTCATACAAATATTTGCTCCGTGCGGGAATCGAACCCGCGACACGCAGCGCAGCAGTCAATCGCTTAACCACTGCGCCAACCGTGCCGTCAAAATTATTGTCGTTTTCTAACAAAACCTTATTTATTTCATTGTTACAGGCGCAGGACCTAGTTTTCAACGAGAATGTACTCCTACAGACATTAGGGTTCGATGTTGCCATCGACCACCCTCACACGCACGTCGTACGGACGTGTCACCTTGTCAAAGGTGAGACAAGCGTCCTATTGTGTCCTGATGACGTCATGCGACCGACACGACCGGTGCGGGTGACGCCACTGCGTTCGGGTCGGCTCGTTCGGGTTTTTTAAGCGGCTGTGGTTCGGATTCGGGCCGGTTTTCTGTTCTTTTTTTTTTCGAATTTTGTCGCGTATCTATTTTGTTTATGTATTCTGTTGTGCCACAGTGTAATTTTGAAGTGAAAAGTACTGTCAGCGAAGGTATTAGGTGTACAGTGTTTTAAGAGGTGGTCTGAGGGTCAGTTGATGAGCATATTTTGCGAGGTGACTGTTGTTTGTCTGTATATTTAATTCTTTTGCTGTGTGTACTTATTAGAATATTTTAAACTACGTATAGAGATGCTTTCATTATTTCTTACGAATGCAGCGTTTGACTTCCATTCTTTGAATATTATTATTGTAAATATTAATATAAAAAAATTATTATTAAAGATTTTTTTCTCAAAAAATAAAATTATTAATTCTCCCTTTCTACTGTTTTGTTAAAAACTTTCTAACATATCCCCGTAGTTTTGTCACCAAAGAAAATTAGTAATAAAAAAGTGATGCTTATTTGTACCATAAAAAAAAATCAAATAACACTATTCCCTCTCACAATAAAATTCCAGAAACATTATTCTCAAAAGTCCCAAAAAAAAAAACTTTTTTCCAACTTCCAAACTAATTTCAAATAACACTATGCGCACAATAAAATAAAATAAAAAATAAAATCCCGTAAACACTTTTTGCTCTAAAATCAAACTCACCCACAAAGTATGGAAGCCACACGTTGTAATAAAAACCGAGACAAAACCGTTACCGTTTCCGTTAGCCGCACCGAACCTGAACGGTGGCAAAAAAATATGCCGCGTATCAACAGGCTATGTATACCTACTTCATACGAAAATATACTACAGGTATGTGGATAAAACATAGAATTATTGTTTGAGTGTCACCCCTAATCACGTCCATAAAATTGCTGCGATATGGTCACCATACTTCATGATAGTTTTTGCACTCTCATGTATTCTGCCGCTCATACTTTGGCTTGCAAGAATAAATAGTTGTTCATTTTTTCAAATAAATTGTAGGTTTAGACCGACAGCTTAGCTGAGACGTTGCCTGAGGTAACTGCGCGGTGAGGGAGGGGTGGTAGTTGTCACAAGTTGACGAATCACTGAACCCTCGCATCACGTCACCACAACCCTCCCGCATCGCTGCTACCTCAGGCAACGTCTCGGTTAAGCGGTTGGCCTATAGATTTGTGAGTGAAAAGATTAGTCTCTTTGTGATTTAGAGTCGTCACTCATTTATTACTTTACTTACCAGTAAAAAAATACGGGTTCTGTTTTTACCTAAAAAAGAAGCAAGTCTTTTTTTTGTATTTTTATAAGGAACCTGGCATACCTACAGTGTCCGCCATTTTGATTTTTTTTTAATAAAAAAAAAACAAAATGGCAGATTTAAAAGTTTAATAATATTATTTTAAATTGAAAAAATCTGCTATTCTTATTGTGAAAGCTTTAAGCTCTCCAATATTTTAAAACAAAGACGACCTTGAAAGTCGGAAAATTTTAGAGTAGAATTTAAATAAAAAGTCTTGTCATAAAGGAAAATTCTAACATGTTGGCGATGCGCCAATTGTTGTTAGTTGTTAACGATATGGCGCCGACGACTGACGCCGACGAGAAAGTGATAAATGAGTGACGATGCTTAGCATACCGTGAGAACGAAATGAGAATAGGATTGGAATAGACTGGAATAGTATTAAAACTTCGTTTGGATAAGGGTATTGAAGAATTTTATATGGAGCCTGGCGTACATACTGTCGCACCTTTTTGTTTTTTTTTTTTTTCGAAATGGCGGTCGCACATGGAATCTATCTATATCTATAAATCGATAGCTGAAAGAAAGAAAGAAAATACGTTTATTTGCGGTAAACATGACGCAAAAAAGAACATAAAAAACAAATAAAGAAAAAAAAAACAATAACAAATGGTTGATATGCGTCACATCCAGGCAAAACGGCTATCGCTCAACATTATGCTGCGACCCTATGCAAGACAGAGCCCCAGCGCTGGTTTTCAGCGACAGCCGGCGCCGACGTAATGACGTCGTCCGGTGCAGCAAACAATTATTCATCAACAAGTATTAAAACAATTATTTTTATTTTTAAAGAAATCAGTTTTAAAGACGCTGTACTGGTACAGCGTACTTAAAGCAAAATAATACAATTTAATTTCAATGTCATAGAAACAAACAGGCATATAAAAAAAAAAAAGGAAATATACATGCTAAGAGAATATCATCCTCAATAAACATTTTACGCTTTATGTAGTGGCAATATTTCGAAACGTCCTATTTGACTCACACGCACACGGTAGCATCAAAATGTCAGCTACCGTATCGATTTATACAGGTTTCATGCGTGGCCGCCATTTTGAATATAAAATAAAATGGCGGATAGGTAAATATGCCACGGACCTTCAACGCCCTTTGCAACGATTGTATTCAGCTTCAGCATTCGGTTAGACTGAAAGGCAATCCCAACATAGTTGGGAAAACGCTAGGCAGACTGACTGAAGCGTAGTGACTTGACACGCTGAAAATACGTTGCATTGTTGTAAATTTTTCGCGTCGAATTGCTGTCTCGTAGTTGTTACGCTAACACTAGGTTATATTGAGAATCATTTGGAATCTAAGTATTGTATTATATTATGGGTTGGCGTCCGCACGTCCACGTTCAAACGCGTATTTTGTAGAACCAAAATAATCCTATTCTTATTTAGTTCGCGTAGTTCGTTTCACTGTAATACGTAATACAGTGTGGCGGGGACATCAACGCGCAAACTGTAACCGTGAATTCAGCACATGATTCTAGACCCCATAGCTTAGACATTTACCGAAGGTTAAAAAAATTAAAAAAAAAAAATTGTTTTATAGAAAACTGCAATAGGTACCTACGCGGTTAAAATGTATGGAACAGCAGATTTTTTTTTAAATAATTGACGAAGAATTTTGTCGCATGGGGTTTCAGAATCATGTATTGAATGAATGAATCCATAGTAACAAGTTGCGCGTCGATTTCCCGGCCAGCCTGTATAATATTATAACTACTTCAGCGAAAATCGATGTAGAATTTAGTTCTCATGCATTTTAGTTTTTCGAGAGCTAGAGAAACCCTAAATAACCTGTCCTGCTTATACCCTTAAGTCCATAAGCTTTATGATTGTACTTTTATACACTAACGATACTACACTTTATTTTCTTGGGTCTTATTGTGGTAGAGAATGAGTTCCTTTTCACATGATCCGGTTGAAGGATACCCGGTGACGAATGTCAATACATTCGTCACCTCACCGTAAGGGCAAATTCGACCACAATTTTAAACCTAGTACCAATCTTATCCTGCGAAAAAAAAAATGTCTGTATGGAAAAAAAGTATCAAAATTTTTAAATTTTTCACCCAATAAGATTACTAGGTATAAAAGTTTGTTCGAAATCGCTGTAAGGGTTTATTTTTTAATGGTCAGGAAATGTTTATCTGAAGAATAAATATGACGGTTTGACATATTTTCTATAAGTACAGGAGCTGTCAAACCGCGATTTTTATTCCTCATATTATAATATCATGAATGATCAATCAATGAATCATTCATTCATTCATTCTCATATACACTACATTTTTGACGATTGAAAAATCGGCCCCAAGCCGGGTGAATTGTGATAGTGTAAAAGTCTTCATACAGTGGGTTCTGTATGAAAACTTTCATTACCCGTTAATATCCCAAATGGAATTAGAATAAGTTCAGCTTTACAATGCGTCACTCATACCTGTGTGACTGTCTCTTTCTTAAGCTCAATGTGTCATATTACATTCGCAACCGGAGCATGTAAAAAGGCACTTTATACCCTAAGACCCGAGGAATAAAGTTAAAAATCGCACACCTTTAACAAAACCTTCATTCTTTATTATCATTAGCAATATCTTCATCCTTAGCGCCGAAGGACCTCGCCCAGACCTCCTACTTTATGGCGTCGAACAGCCTGCACTTGACGACGATGTGCCTACAGTACAGACCGACGGTTGTCGCGTGTTTCTGTATACATCTGGCAAGCAAATGGAGTAATTGGGCAGTGAGTATTGAACTGTATGTTTTTGTATACCAATTATTATTATTTTTAACCGACTTCTAAAAAAAGGAGGTTCGCAATTCGGATATTTGTATTTTTTTTAATGTTTGTTCGCGCATAACTCCTTCGCTTGCCAACCAATTTGAAAAATTTTTTTCTTCTTAAATGGTCCCATAAAAAAATTATCAAAATCGGACAAGCGGTTTTTGAAAAATCAACAAAAATCAAAAAAAATATCACAACAAAAAAGTGAAAAATAAAAACTTTTTTACAAAAAAAAAAACAACCGACTTCCATAAAAACACTACAAAGTGAAAAATAACTTTAATTTCGGAAGTCGGTGGCGAAAAATGAAATACAAAAACCAAAGACACCGACTTACGAAATTAAAGTTATTTTTCACTTTGTAGTGTTTTATGGAAGTCGGTTGTTTTTTGTTTGTAAAAAAGTTTTTTGTGGGTGTTGTGTGCTGTTGGTGGCAATAGCCCCCCAGTTGTTACATAGAAGTATAGAACTTAGACATAGCTGGCGAAATGTGGGTGTTCCATAAGTATGCCTCTGCCTTACATTAACGAGTTCCTAGAGGAAAGATTTGTATTGACATAGTAGCATATTTGATTAAATTATTGTGTTTCTTAATTTACAATGGAATAGTTTAATTATTTTTTTATATTTATTTTTTATTTATTTCTTATTGTTGACATGATTATTGAATAACAGTATTAATAATTTATTTTTGATTTTGATGTTCTGTTTGATCTTTATTCTTTGAAATTATTACAATATTATTATTATTCTTTAATTAAGTACTTAATTTATTGTTATTTTGAGAGAATGTTTTAAATAGTAATATTTCTTGGCATTTGCACGTCACATCATGTGGCAAACATGCTCTTGCATGCATATATTTTCTTGTATGTATGACACATGTTTAAGCAAATAAATATTATCTTATCTAACACAGGCGTGATGTTATGCGTTACTATTTTTATATTCTATTCTGAACCCCGGAGGTTGGATTTGTACAAGATGGCAATATCCGCGCCGCCTTTTATTGGAACTGGAATATTTCTGGCAGAATGGAGTATACTATGGCTTCATGTCTCCCTGCAATAGGGTAGATGCCTGGGTAAAAAAATAATAATTATATTTAGTCCGCCTGTTATTAGATTATCGAAAAATAATGGACACGTATTTTTTCTTATTTCAATCAAACAATATAAATAAATAATAATAAAGTCACGCCATGCTAAAAAGTGTAGCGAGGCGTGACGTCACGCGGAACTTTAACGGGCGATATCTTCATCATTTTTTTATATAATTGACAAAACAACAAATACGGGTCCAATATTTTTTGATAATCTAACTGACGGACTAATTTGATTTTTATAGGCATCTAGCCTATTATCGTATGTAGATTGTGCTATAATACTGTACTGCCTAGTTGGTCTACTAGCGGCAAGCGTGACTGCTGAACGTCGGGTCCTTGGTTCGGTCCCCAGGTTGAGCAGTGTTATTGGGTTTTAGCTTCATTTCTATCAATGGTTTGAATTTGACAATTTTTTAAATATGTTAAGCGCTAAACTTATTTAGTGTGTGGTGCAAGCAGGTCTAAATTTAAAATAAGTTTTTATTTAACCAACCTTTTTCACGCAAACCTCCCTAAGATCCCGGTTTTAAACCTACGCACAGATACCACAATCAAACGAAGGCCGCCACTGGTTCTCCTACGTAGACCGGTCAGTCACGACCGATCTGCTGGAGAAGCTGACGGCGGAGTTCCTGCTCATCTTCGAGAAATGTCCCTCGAGGCTCAAGAGGAAAATGATGAATGTCAAAGCTGGTGAGTTAACTTACAAAACATTATTTTTTCTATTTTCAAGGCAACTTATTCCAGAATACTCAAATGCTTTAAAATTCGTTGCTACATCATCATCTGCCAGCCTTTTCCCAACTATGTTGGGGTCGGCTTCCAGTCTAACCGGATGCAGCTGAATACCAGTATTTTACATGGAGCGACTGCCTATCTGACCTCCACAACCCAGTTACTGGGTAATACGATACCCCTTGGTAAGACTGGTTGTCAGACTTTCGGGCTTCTGACTACCCGTAACGACTGTCAAACATCTACGATTCTATGTTCGTGATTCTCAATGATAAATTATATTTATTACTGTTAGGGCTGATTTCTCCAACGCCAAATAATTTTATCCGAGGAATAGTTTTGAATTTTTGACAGTTCTTCCATACAAAATTTGTCAGACGTCGATTTTATTCTACGAATAAAAATTATCTGTCGATTGAAAAATCAGCCCTAAATTGTTTAAAAAAAACCACTGTGGATCGTACTATACTATTTATTTATCAGTTAATTTTCTCTTACCCGTTACCGTAAAAACTGTTATATAGTTGTTAATTCAAGCAATTACTAACACACCTATTTTCCCAACAGCAGACGGCAGTTCACCCCACTCGTTGCCGAACGCATCCGGCTCGGGCGTCGCGAACTCACCGTTTGACAAGAAACACGTCGCCGGCGTCGATGAAATTGACAAGTCATTTGATAAAGGTATGTTTATTTTGTACAATTCGAAGGTATTGTTCACTGATTACATTTGGTAGTATCTTTAGGTACCTAAGACGTTCCTAAAGGTGATGTCTCCTGATATACAATGTGTTTTTTTTTATATCCCATATCTCTAGGGGGTCATTGTACTCATCATTATGAACAACTTTTACTATGGGACTAAACCCGAAATCGCGAAACAAAAATCTGGTGTTCCTTACATTTTGACGAGTTATACGAACATAAATGTAGGGAACAGCTACGCGCTTCTTCTTCACGGTTGTATTTTAAATGCTGTATTCCCAAAACTTTGCTACTTCCACGGCGTTGTCGGTGGCAGCGTAGAGGTCACTTTGACTACATGTTTTGGGACACAGAGGGCAGGATAGGAGGTGGAGCATGGTTTGTGACCTAGGTTTAGACCTTAATTGCACACAAGCACTGTATCACCTAATCCTATAACTAAACTATCTTCTCGCAGAATACGAAAGGGAAAGAAGACGTCAACCAGTCCCCGGCGGTTACGTACCGGCTACAACTGCACCACCACCACCGCAGCCGCAACCACAGAAGATAGACTACACCCTATACAGAGAAAAGAGAGAGAGGGAAGAACGGGAAAGACGGGAGGAGAGAGAAAGACGGCAACAAGCCGCTCAACAACAACAGCAACAACAGCCGCAACAGGCAAGGCCAGGCGCTCCTCAACCAAGGCCGAATGCTCAAGCGCCGCCTCATCATCAGCGACCGTCTGGTCAACACCACCATAAACCACACCATCCCTGGCCCCCACATAAGCCTCACCACCAGAAACCGCCACATGATCATAGACACCACCGTCCTCCTATTCCTGGGTCTTCAACTGCCTCTGCTACGGCAACGTCTGCGACTGTAGCACCAGCGCCTTCACATCCGCCTACTGTTCAACCCGAAGTGGTTCCTCAAAGAACAAGACCTCCTTCCTTATTCTCGCCTGAGAATGCGACTACGCCGAGCGCGGCGGCTGCCCAAGCCCCTCGCAGGCCTCCCCAACCAACCCAACATCGCCCTAAACCCGAAGTCAGACCAACCCCAACCCCTGCACCGCTAGTACCTCAACCCCCCGTACAAACTCAAGAACAAAGGCCGCCGAGTCCGCATAGAAAGCGGCCGGATCCTTCAGCGGCTATCAGAGAAATGCAGCCGCCTGCTATACTGTCTCCCTTCTCGTCTCCTCCTTCGAAGGAAGTGCAGAAGCCCAGACAACGTCAACAGTCTGTTTCTGAACCTGAGTTAATACCGGTGGTCAAAAAAATTGACGAAACGCCTGGATATGAGAATGTTATTCGTGACTCGCAAAGGGGTAATGCGATTAAGACCAGAGGGCCTGAGCGAAAGCCTGAAGCGCCTGCAAGGCCGGTGAATGGCATCGAAACTGATCCTACATTAGTATCCAACTTACTAAAGGAAAGTCTAGCCAAACCCGCTCCTATTACAGTCGCAACAGAGCGCAAATCGCCTGAAGTGAAACGCGAGCCGGTCGCGGAACCCCCTCCCGCGCCCGTCTTACCTCCCCCGCCAATCGTAGAACCCCCTCCACCCGTAGAAGAAGTACCGGAACACAGGCACAAGAAGGAAAAGAAGAAAAAGGACAAACACAAACACAAAGACCGGGACAAATCTAAGGAAGAACGCAAAAAACATAAAAAAGATAGGGAGAAGCGGAAAGATAGTCCCGCTCCTCAACCTGTAGAGGCCCAACAGCAGCAAGATGGGGCTTTAAGGATAACTATTCCGAAAGAGAAGTTATCCACAAGTCCTGGATTGAAGATTAAAATTCCTAAGGAAAGGTTAGCGGCGCCTCCACCACCTCCGCAGACTTCGAGCTTGAAGATCAAGATCTCTCGCGACGTCCTCGACGCGTCCAGGAAGCGCGCGCCGCCCCACGAGCCCGGCCCGCCTCCCAAAGTGGCGCGCCACAACGGAACTCCACACCACCCCAAGGTAGGAAACTGGAATGTACCCCCCCCTTTTAGACAGCCTCTACCTTATTTTATGGTGCAACCTCCCCCGCCTCTGTACTACGGGTTAGGTATGGACGGGTATTATTATGGTATGGAGGGGTTCATGTACCCCCCGCGGCCGCCGCCCCGGGCCCCGGGGCCCCCGCCGCGGGCCCCGCAGCCCCCGCAGCCCCCGCTACCCGCGATGCCGCCGCCGCCTGTGCCTCCGCCGCCGCCGGAATAGTGTCACAAATGTTGTAGTTAAGTAGTGCTAACGCTAGATAAAATTTGTTAATTGGTTGGTAAAGTTATGATTGTGTACGAGCGTGGCTGGGAGTCTATCGTCAGATATGTAGTCACAAGAATATTCTAGGGTACTTTAAGGGTCCACTTGTGGCACGGCACGGACGAATAGAAATATAAGTTAATAATATGACAGTAAAATTGAAATTTCATCGGCATCGATGCCGGCGTCATCATTGAAATTTCAATTTTATTGACAGACGTATAAGTTATGTTTCTATTCGTCGCATAAAAATCCCTTGCCGTGTCTCCAGTGGACCTGACCGCGAGTGACCTTAGTCGTTACTAAGGCTGGCTTTCTACCTGAGCTAAATGCAGTGCGAGGCAGAATAGAGCAGAAAAATCCACCAATACAATAGCCTCGTATTTAAAATGAGGAAATTCTATTGGTGGATTTATTCATCGCTAACCGCGTCTCTCTCTTCGTACAAATGAATGAATGAATTCGAAGTCTTGATACGCATGCTCTGTCCATTAGAATATTTTGATAAATGTTGACGCAACATACACATATTTAGTTCGGAATTATGGTAGCAAGTTTATTTACCTTTATTGAAATACCTGAATAAGAAGACTACAAGGGACTAACCACACTTATTCAGCTCTGTTCAGCAACGATTTTGTATGGAATGCGTACGCATCCGTTCAGCTTTACGGATGCGTACGCATTCCATACAAAATCGTTGTTTCCTATGGACTAAAGCTGAACAGAGCTGAATAAGAGAGGTTAGTCCCTTAGACGGTAGATTTCCGGCTTTTGATTTCTTTATCACGTTGTATTCGCATTTGAGGAAATGTATGTGCAATTTTTACTAAGGGAATTGGTAGATTTTAAGATGTGTGTCGCATCACCAAGAGACTTGTAATTTAACATAATAAGTTAAATAAATGTTAGAATAAGTACTGAATATATTCTGTTGAATGTGTTAAGTATTCAACTTGTGCTAGATTAAAGACTTGTGGGTAAACGGGTTGTGGTTATGACTTGCCTATTTGAAACTTGGTACTTAATTGAGGGTAAGGAAATTCTTTCTGCAAATTTATTATAGAAATCCGTACAGCTGAAAAATTACTTGGTACTTTTTTAGTTCTCTAATCTACTGATTATTATTTTATTTTATTTCATTAAACAAATATATAAATTATATTTTTAAATATTAGAATATCAAAAAATATTAAAAAAAAATATATAAAAAATAGTAGCCCACCGGTATCGGGAACAGGGGTACGGAGGAATAATTTTGATTTTTTGACAGTTATTTCATTAAAAAAACTGTCAAACATCAATTTTATTACTCGAATAAAAGTTTTCTAGCGATGGAAAAATTAGCCCTTAGTTATATGATTTTTCCATCGCCAGATAACTTTTATTCGAGGCATAAAATTGACGTTTGACAGTTTTTGTATGACATAATTGTCAAAATTTCATAATTATTCCTCGAATAAAGTTATCAGATGGTTGAAAAATCAGCCCTTAGTACATTAAACTTCTAGTTACACCGTTATGTAGTATTTAAAAAACATATATACCTTGCCTTTATGGCAGCAATGACCACAGCCGCGTTGTACCCAAAAAAGGAACAGAGTTGCCAAATTAATTAAGCAGGACTCTATATAAGGCAACTATTTACACTGCAATATCACAATTTGCGATCACATTTATAAGAATAAACTATTTAAAACTATGTATACATTGTTGACGAGCTGAATATCTAACTGTACAAATAATATAGGACCACAACACATATACAGGGCCAAAATACATATATTTTATATTTACACCGTCATTTATATTTAGGGGAAGACACATATTGTTTTTTATGAGACTGTTGTAAATTAAAACTAATTCACTTACCTTTTTTTAAATAAAAATCTAACTATGAAAATTCTGCTCCAGATGACATAATTCGTAAGACATAATAAATGAGTGGATGGGTTAAATATTAACCTACAGACCGATAACTCAGTAGCAGCTCGGATTCTGCTTTTGTAAATTTAAACATAACTGGCGAAACGGGCAAAAATATTTGCTAGTGTTACCCCAAGGGGAACTAGACTGGGGGACCACGGGCAAGTACCGGGCAAAGTGTGGGTGTACCGGTCACCAAAGGAAATAAGTAACCTGAGTCGTCTGATATTTTAGAAGTATAGTAAGAAACCGATGGATGTTTTTGAATAAAACTTAATGTAATTAATAGGAAACAAACAGTTCATTTGTCAAATTAAATTTCATTCGAAAACATCCGTCGGTTTCTTAATAAACTTCAACTATATCCGACGACGCTGGTTAATACCTATCTCTTTTGGTGACTGTACATACTAAGGTGCACCTCTGCTTAACCAGGCGTGATGTACTAATATAATACACGATCGGATACTTCAGCCGTAGTCCTTGAGGTCAATAATTATGAACAGATTTTTCATTGAAAACGTGAAAAATAGTAATATGATATAAAAAAATATATGAATATATTACGGGTTGTATAAAATCTAATCAAAAGTTAATTAAAAACTCTTAAGGCTGATTTTTTCAAAGCCAGATAATTTTGAATTGTTGACAGTTCCTCCATACAAAAACTGTCAGACGTCAGTTTTATTCTTCAAATAAAGTTATCAAATGATTGAACAATGAGCGCTAAGAAATCTTAAACATTCCACTTTCCCCTAAATATGTCTGGCAAAATATATTCATATTATACATTTAATGTAAATATTTACTGTAGTTAAAACATAGCTTTTTGCTATTCTGTGTCGCTTGAAAGCTACTATATTTAATAAATATATAAGACATAAAAAGAATTACAATATTTACATTTTTGACTATTATAGTTTAAAACATCATATTGAGTGATATTTTTATTTAGTTGTAAGTCTGTTAAATGTATAACTTATATATAATTTATTCAACGTGGAGACGACAAGACGACAATAAATGAAATACTGACAATATCGAGCAGTACCCAGTGGTCTCGGCCCCGACTTAATTGTAGGTCGTGGGTTCGAACTCAGACAGGAGCTTTACTTTGTGTAAATGATTTCATCACCACTGCTCTCAAAACGGTGAAGGAAAACATCGTGAGGAAACCGGCATGTCCTAGAACCAAAAATTCGAAGACATGTGACATCTACCAACCCGCACTGGGCCGCTGGGATTACAGCACACTCCCTCTAGAAGAGAGGAGGTCCTTTGTCCCAGCTGTCGGAACAGTATAGGCTGATTATGCTACTGGCAATATTAATGGGATAGGAATATTTTGAAACTATCTAATAAATCCTATCATTGAAATTGAAAAAGTTTTTTTTTTCCAATAAACTAAATATATTCAAATTTTATTTATGTTTCAAATTGACGTTATTTCAAATATCAACTTTATCTTAATGGTAATTAAGTTGATTTCAGAGTGACTATTACTACTATTGAAAACTAGACTAGTACTATTGAAAAATTATAAAAATGTTTGGAACATTTGTTTGTGTAAGAATTGAAGTTATTTTTCCATAAACTCATATTTGTTTACATTTTTGGCGAATATGTCGCAATTTTATTTTAGTATTGTTGGGCCGGCTATGGGTTTTGCCAATCTTTGTCTAGCTATAGTGACTAAACTGTTGGATATATTTGGTGGAGTTTTTGTAGGCAGACTGAGAACGGCATTAGATATACGCAGTTTAATTTATTGTCGTATTTTCGTCCACTTTGTATAAAACTTGATTTTCACTATTATAGCATTCCATAAAAGGACTTTTGATATGTTTTCCAATATTTATATAACATTTTTGAAATGTTTATTATGTTTTTTTTTATAGTATATTCTATTTTATAAAGTGATTTATAAAAGTTGCTAATTAAAGAACTAATTTAACGCAGCTATCTGAACACATTACCATTTCAGCTTTAATTAAATTTTTAATGAAAATAATAGATTTTCCTTTAGTTAAAAGTTGACTTGTTAATTAATATTTCTTACTAAGTAAGTTGTAAAAATATGTAAATAAAGAAATGCTTGCTCAAAAATGATCAAAAAGTAAAAAAAAAAAAATATATATACAGGGTTTATCTTTAATGTTCCTTAAAACTTTAGCTTTCAAGTTCAAAGCTAAATCCAAGTATTGCGGAATTGTTGTTTTTCATACAAATGTTTTCGTAGGTTTTATAAATATAAACAAAAACAAGACGAAAACGTCAATTACTTCGTTAAAAACCCGCAGGCTTTTATACATTATACTTAACTTTACATTACTTTTTCTGAAAAAATAATTTAAAAAGAAACATATTTTTAAACTTATCTATGAAAACAATTGTATGTATATTTTTTTTGTAAATTTTGTAAATAAAACGAAATATCTGAATATGGTGCCATTGCTGTTACCATTTTACTGTAGTAGAAATAAAAATAAAAAAACTTATATTTTTGATATATTTTCCATAACGAAAGTACTTAAAGCTTGTTCATTGCTAATGACAAGAAATATTTTTAATTGTTTTATGTTCTAAGTTTATTATAGTTTTGTGCAAAAATGTTAGTTTTGATTTCCTGAAAAATATGTCGTGATTATTCAGAAATTTTCAATTTTTCTGAAAAAGTAAACATTTATAAAATACTGTATCATTATTTTTAAGTTATTAGAGGCTCATACAGTAGACTTTTTTTCATCTTTCTTTTCCTAGAAAATTTGATTCTTAAACTTGAATAATCATTTCATAATCATAACTGTAAGCGTTGCGTTGTCAATGAACATTGACAATATTTTAAGTACATAGTATTTTGTTAAAACCTTTTTAATAAATAATAATATTTTTTACAAAAATCTGACAGGCTAATTGTCAAACTATATTGACAGTACATGTTGATTATGTGACGCGGTGTTAACTATAAGATTGAGTTGTTAATTTAAATATATAATGTTTAGCTATAATTCGACACTAGACTCATAATTATAAATAATTTACACTTTGCACTAAACTTTTTAAAATTATTATTTTAATGTACTTATAGTTTAAAAAACGCAATTTTTCAACGGGAATTTTAACGACGAACATAGTGTTGAAAAAAAAAAAAAAGTTCAGTAATAGTTAAAAAAAAATGTAAAAATTTAAATTTATCAGAATACAGTTCAATATATCTATTATTCATGTATGGTTTATTGTTTATCTCTCGATTTAATTTTGTTTAATTTTTGAGTTTTCCGAAAGCAATTTTTAACAAAAAGTATTGTGTTGTTCTGTTTTTAACCGACTTCAAAAAAAGGAGGAGGTTCTCAATTCGGATGTTTACATTTTTTCTATATAAAAACTTATATGTGTAGTGTCGAATTATGTCTAAACATTAATTAAAACTGAGATTACCATTACGAATTTCATAATTATTTTTGTAAAATAGCATTACTGTTTGCATAAGTTGAATCTATCGAATTTATTATGTTTTCAAAACGATTTTATTTAATTAAAAGGTATGATTTCGTAATTTGAAGAGTTTTGCATTTTATTTGAGTTTATAAAACCAACATATTTTTATAAAGAAAGTAACAATGATCTTCTAACAAAAAGAAACAGGTTTTCGTAAACTGTGACTTGTACACAATAAGAATAAGGGAAAAAAAATGGGTATTTTGCATAGCATTGTAAAACCTCAAAAGGTGTGTCAAAATATTTTAACCTATAACACCAAAGGGGGCAATAGGCTAGAGGCCTAAAAAAATCTAATTAGTCCGTCAAATAGATTATCAAAAAATATTGGACCCGTATTTTTTCTTTTGTCAATTGTATAAACAATGATGAAGATATCGCCCGTTAAAGTTCCGCGTGACGTCACGCCTTGCTACACTTTTTAGCATGGCGTGACGTCACGACCTCCCACTCCCAAATTTAGACGCGCTTTATCTTTGTCATTTTTTGTTTGATTGACAAAGAAAAAATACCTGTCCATTATTTTTCGATAATCTAACTGACGGACTAAATATAATAATTAATTTTTTTACACAGGCTCTACCAAATTCTCGTCATTTTAAGAACGTTCACAGTCTGATTTCAGTCTCAATCTGTCAAAAATACCTCTAATTTCCTTACATTTTTGACAAGTTTTCGACATTGATTGCCGCTGAGATGAGATTGCGACTAGGTTTTGAACGTTTTTAATTACGGGAATTGACCTTCAGTTTATTTCGAGATTGACACTTTGACATTGTCCTGCAAAACGCCCTTTGAGTAACAGTAACATTTAACACACAATTATTTAAAAAATACAAACCATACTCGTAGTTTACGAAAGTCCTGAAAATCTTAACGTTATAAATAATAGTTTCATTCTATACCTCTTAATGATAAACGCTTGAATAAAGTTATGACATGAATATCCTCAGTGGAACCGTATTTAGAACCGACTTAAAAATATATGGTTCTGTGTTTGACCCGTATGCGTGTATGCTTGTGATTTTCTCAAAAACTATTGAACAATTTAACGTATGCCATAACTTTATAAAGCGTTTATTACTAAGAGTCTATAATTAACACAATATTGTTATAATATAATGCATGATGATGTTGCTTTACATATTTCATAGCACTGGTCTGTCAAAAAGCACTTTTTTTTTCACTATTATTTAGCTGTTATATTTATTTTAATGCAGTTGTTTTTATTTTTGTAATAAAAAGATGACTTGTTTTTATTTGCTTTTTTTGTTCAGATTTTTTTTTTCGTTTTTTATTTTCATTTTCTTGATTTTTTTTTTGTATTTTTTTTCAATGATACTGGTCATTTTTATCATGTATAGGAAATGTCTTCAGTAATTTTGTGTAATTTTTTTTATAGCTAGCAACTTTTATGTGGTTGCTGACTTTTTTTCAGCCGAAAGACTGAACAATACTTGACAATGTCTGCCGGCAATTTTTTTACAGTTTTGGGCTATTTTATATTTTTTATTATAATGGAATAAGTAGTAATTCGAAAAAGAAGTATAAAAAAAAACTTTAAAGAAATTATTGTTGCTTAATATTTGAGCGACAATTTGCAGCGTAACAAACGCGCTGCTAAATATGAACACACATTGAAAAGAAATATACGTTTGTTTTTATGAAAAAAAAAAATTGGTTGTCTATTTATTTCATTATAATAAAAAAAACTTAAGTCTCACAACTGATTGATGTTTTAAATGTAACAGCTAAATAATAGCTTGCGCGCAGCTGTGTATATCGTGACCTCCTGGGGCTCAAGGCTTTTTCAAACCAAACCTCTTTACTTTGAAAAAGTCCATTTTGGGTTGCAAACGCACATTATTCGTTGGGTACCCTCGCTTTTTAAAACCCTGGTGGCGGGAGGCACATAGCACTTCGGATTTGTAAAGAGAACAGCACTCGAATTTCGTAATACACACTTAATGACAGCTCCTGTCATTTTGACAGTTCAACAATATTCATTGCGTTAAGACCGTAGTACAAACCTGTAACTTGCACGAAGGTGTGCATGCTATTGTGCCATGACAACTTCAGAGAAGCAATTCGTGTAATTTTAAGAACGTTCACGGTCTGATCTCAGACTAAATCTGAAAAGAAAGAAAAGAAAGAAAGAAAAAAAGTTTATTTGGACACAGTTCGTGAAAAACAAAAACATGAAAAAAAAAAATGAGAATGAGATTGCTACTAGATTTTGAACGTTTTTAATTACGGGAATTGCTCTTCTCAATGGCGAATGTCATAATGGCATAAGTAGATTACTTTCATAATTTCGTGCGAGTTACAGGCCCGTATATTTGCGGATTTTGTTGTAACGTCGAAATTAAAGCGATTGACATTACGAGTGTATTACGCAATTAGGGTGCTGGTTCTATGGCAATCCGAGCTGTCAATGTGTATAAGAAAAACACACAGCGGTGGGATAATTTCTTTGATTTTACGTACTGTCTATGATTCTGTTTTAATTGGAATTAGTTTTTCTTCCTATTTAATAATTAGATGAATTCCGACAAGCCCAAACCAGTTTCAGACAGACACCCGGTTTTAGAAAGACCAATCAAATCTCTGCCGATCTATACTGTAAAAATATCACCGGGAAAACTCGGGTGAAGTGAGCTGTCAATAGCGTCAATCCCTACCATCAGGCGGAATGACAGATATTGACAGCTCACTTCACCAAAGTTTTGACGGTGAGTTTTTACAGAATAGATCGGTGGATATGATGCCTAATCTCACGTTAAACGTTGTTGGTTGTCGAAAATATCAACAGCTATTCGAATTACTTGACAGAACATTTGATAACAGATTGACACTGTTTCTGAAAGGCTTATCAACACAAAAACATGCTAACAGACCCGCAAACTCTTGTTAACTGTCGGTATATTCAGTAAAAATCTCACCGTGAAAACTTGGGTGAAGTGAGCTGTCATTCCACCTTATCCTAGGGATTGACACTATTGACAGCACACTTCAAGCACTTCATCTAAGTTATCACGGTGAGATTTTTACATAATAAATCGGCTAAATAAATTAATTAATAATAGATGAATTGACATGAGAAGACTCTGTTAGCACTTTTGCGTTGTTTCGCCTTTCAGTTACTGGGTGTGAATCTATTGACAAATTTTATGATAAGTAATTTTATTGGCTGCTGTTATTTGCGACAACCAATCAGAGAGAGACGTCAGACTAACTAATCGGCTGATCTATTCTGTTAAAATCTCAACTTGAAATCTTAGGTGAAGTGAGCTTGAAATGAGCTGCCATTCCACCTGATGCTCAGCTCACTTCACCTAAGTTCTCACAGTGAGATTTTTACAGAATAGATCGACTGATATTTGTTGGGCCTTTTTGAAACCAGGGAAGTCATTTTCACTTTACTTTTCTATAGTTCTTCTCGTCCCATTGCTGTGCGTGACCCTTGCAGCCTCATTAGGAACGACGACACACGGCTGTGCGCTGAACTGGTCGAACGTTTGCAGGTCGTCGAGCAGGCGATGGGCAACGGTCACGTGGCCAAGTGACGTCAGCCCCGTCCGCGGTAGCGCTTCGTGTGTCGACGTTCCTCAAGCAACAACTATCGGACCTCAATAGTGTAGTGTACCTACGGTTAAAACCTTTTTTTTTAATCAATAATCACCTGTTTTTATTTTTTTTCTCTTCTCTTTTTTTTTAACGGCGCACGGTTTTGGTTCGTTTTCGAAATTCGAATGTCTGACGTCGCAGCTGTGTCGAAGTTTAAGAATGAACACTGAAATGTAAATTATCATTAATTAAATTGCAGCACTTTTGTAAATAGAACGCGAGCAGTTGTGACGGTTTTCCAAACGGACTGTTTGTTTTTGGAGCCAAAATCGTGTGTCCGAATTCAAAATGGCGGGATCTAGGTGCGGGGATGCTAGCTATACTAATAAAACGGCCACTGACGCCGTCACCCACCCTGGGGATGAATGGGCTTGAAAAAATACGTATATCAGTGTCATTTTAAGCGATTTTTTAAGACCTGGTAAATGGTTTTCCAACAAAATTATGTTCAAAGGCAAAATCACTAAACAATAATTAAGTATAGAAGGTTCATCAATTTATGTTTTTTTCTTTTGTACTAGTAGAAAATAAATATTGAATTAATTCCGTTTCAATCTGATACTGATATACATACTTTTTCACATAAAATCGACAACCAACTAAAAGTTACTATACTAAAAAAAAAACTAAAAATAAAAATGACAAAAATTGTAACTTTTCGGTTGATTGGCGATAGTGACTGTTGTTTGTAAAATGGTGAGATTTTTGTTTTAAATAATTTAAATGTAAGTGTATATTTTGTAGGTATTAGGGCCTGTCTAGATTCTTATAGTATTTTTTTTTCCTATTTCTGGCTGGCCCAAGATTTATCGTACGACGCGGATGCAGTGACATCGGCGAACTTCGTAAAACACGAATGGCCCCGAAGCTAAGACTAATGACGTCACCAACGACGCATGCCAATGTCACTGCTACCCGCATTGTTGAAGTGTCGATAAATTATTATTCTATAAATATCGATACTCTACGATAAAAAATCTTACTTTATGTATATGACGATTCTTATGAATAATTCTGATTAGGTGTTAAAAATAAATTAAAAAAATTACAAAACAAAAATATTATGACGTAGCGTTGAGTGATTGGACGAATGAATTGCAAATATATAAAAAAAAAATATAATTAAAAGCAAAAAACGATGTATCGAAAGTAGCTTTTAAGATTCGTTAGTTAGACAATTGTGAATTTTTAAAATAGTATCATTTTAGGGTTGTTGCAAACCGGCGATTAGTCGCTGCGACTTTTTCGTGCGACTTTAGGTTATTTTGAAGTGAATGGAAATACTGTAAATTCAACGAATAGTTTTTAAGTTTGTGTGTTGTCTCGCATTTAGTGTGAAATATATGAGGAAAATACATTTTGTACCAGAAATATGCAAATTCGTATAATATTATAATGGGCCCCTCTATTCCTTCTATGTTCAAAGACATAGCCGTCGTATGTTCAAAGACTAAATAAATTTGGTGTTCAATATAACTTGATACTTGCTTTAAGTGTAAGGAATGTATAGGAAATAAATGTGTACGATTTTAAATGGCTTTTTTAAGAAACTACGAGTCTTCATACAATATGTTGGCTTGGCTGATTGCGACTAATCGCATCTGCACTTAAACATTGTATTGTCGATCTGTAGGGTAAGAAGTAAAAAGAAATTCTCATTTACGAGTACTAGAGCTTATTTCAAAGCCTTTTTTTTCTCTATAACCTTACATATCGATTTTACTATTAATTTATAAATACCATTTCTCAAACCTATCCAGGGATAGGAATACACATAGTGCCAGTAACTTGAACAAAAGTATGCAAATACTGTAAGCCATCGTGATATACCATGTTATCACCAATCAGAAGATTCAGAAGAGCTCGTAACTTTGTTTGCTCGTAAAGTTGAGCTACGCTTGGCGGTTGGTTCTTGGATGAATGACCAGTGACCATCCATTACATATCTAGACGCCTCGCATTACATATCGGCAGAGGCAACACATACAGTCACGAGCACCAATATGTCAACACTTGGAAACTTTCAATTGCGTTTTTTTTTTTAAATAACGAATGCAACTTTGAAATACAACACATTATATAAACCAATGGGTTCGAAAATACTATGTTCGTAACAACATAAAATTTCATTAAAAAATAAAGGAGTTAATCGCTTTTGAATAAAGCCGAGTGTATACATACTTTTGCTCGTGACTGTACACACGACAATGTGCCGTTCGTGTATTTGAGCACCGTACTCAAACTCGCGTCGCTCGTCTGTATGCACTTATAAGCCGTTGGTCTCGGCGGTCATTCGTATATCTTTGACAGTCGTCACGGGTAGGGCAGCCCAAAAGTCTGGCAACCAGACTTACCAAGGAGTATCGTGTTGCCTAGTAACTCGTTGTGGAGGACAGGTAGGCAGTCGCTCCATGTAAAGTACTGGTATTCAGCTGCATTCGATTAGACTGGAAGCCGTCCCCGACATAGTTCGGAAGAGGCTGAATGCAATCAACTTTCAAACTTTAGCACAAGTTACTGGCATATTGTATTCCTAGCTTAAAGTCTGGGTGTACATGGAGGGAAGTTAGCGCGAAAAAGTCGCCCAACACACCAACAGCCCGCCTTTTTTTTATTTAGTTAGACGTTAGCAATTTGTTAAAAAAATAATGAAAAACTTGTTATTGTCTTTCCTAAGGCTAGGTGTAATAAGTGTACATAATTTGTGTAATTTCAATGTTGTTGAAATTCTAGCCTTCGCACCTACTCCGTTTTGAAACTGAACGTTAACTGCTATGCTACGGTTACATTGTCGCGATAACGCGACTATACTTTGTGCGCTCTCTTTCGCACACCGCTCGACGTCTCGCTGTACAACAGAGAGCGCGCGAAGTGTAATTCGCGTTATCGCGACAATGTAGCCGTAGCATTAGTAAACTGGCATTGTTTATTACATGCTTTAAGTTTCAAAATGTACCGCCCGTGAACAAAGAGTGTGTTCAGATTGGTCAGCTTGTGAATACTGGGCCCTGATTGGCTGGCGCTTTTTTTAATCTTGTGAGCCCTGCAGGGGTAAGAAGGCGACAGTGCGTTTTAATTAGAGATTTTAATTTAGTTTTAACTGAAATAAGGTTAGATTAGTGATTTTTTTACGGTTATTTATGAAGCGTTTTTATTTGAAGTGAGCTTTTCCAAGGTATATTCGGAAATAATCGTTGCTCCTTAGTTGCCCAACAGTTGTGCCACAATCGTCTCACTATCTGAACACACTCCAAATTAGTCAATGTATTTATATATGAAAAAAAAAGGAAGTAATTTTGTATAAAGAAAAACATATAAGCGAAGAATCGGCCAGGTTTCTTAATATGTTAAAAATGTGATATAATAGATGTTTTGATTCAGGTGAATAATGGTTGTAAACATATATATCGTTGTAACGTCTATACGTAAGTTGATTTTATAACGCAATTAATAGTTTTTAGTCCAGTTTTATTCATGACCCGGGTGAGGCGTTGTCCTGTCCAAACAAAAATCCCATAGAAAAGGACATTTTTTCGGTAAACTTTTTCAATTTTCTTTCCGTTATACCCACGATGGTAACAATGTCGTCCGACCATCTCGCCGCCGGATGTCCGACACTTCGTCTCCCAGTCCTTGAACGCCACTCGGTCACTGCCTTACTCCATCTGTCATCACTGCGCCTTGCCAGGTGTCCTGCCCAACTCCATTTAAGTTCCATATTACGTCCGTATTAGTCGGGAATATAAGGATCATTTTAAAACAAAAAATTGCCAACGTGGTCCAGGCGTTCTCAAGCGATGCGCTTACCAACGAACATCATTTCAATTTTATTTAATTACTAGCTTCTGCTCGCGACTTCGTTCGCGTGAAGTTTCTTGTACCGGACCCACCCTGAAACAAAATTTTTATTCGTTTGTATGGGGAGTATAATAAGTGTTGTTTTTAGACTTAATCAGGTAATTTTTTAAATTTCTCTGCGTAAGAACCATCCTCGTACTTCAAGGAAAAGAATTAGCGAAATCGGTTCAGCTGTTCTCGAGATTTGCGCTTAGCAACACATTCAGCGATTCATTTTTATATTATAGATATAGATTAGCCTGTAGCAATGGTCCTCCAGACCGTATTTCAGCCATGGCGACCAATCTCAAAGTCAACAAGTACTGCTTAGTAATAAGCTATTAATACACGTTACAATATTGTGGGAGACTGGTGCCTAAGCTAGGCCGAAACCTGTTTCAGGACACCAGGTCTCCACCCCGAGGAACAATGTCTGGGCGTACTAAAGCGTTACCATATATTATGCGGCGAAAATATGCTATCGCATGACATTTTACTCGATTCTCGGCCAGTGTCGTCCAGCTGCCAGAATCAAATCTAATAGAGGTCGTCCATGTCGATATTTAAAGCTTTTTTTTTATAGATTTCTATGACCAATGGACCTAGACAGATTTAATTTAGATCAGGAAAACATCGCTAAATTTCTATCACCCACATAAATAACATTATAAATGAGAAACTACCCGCAAAAAAACAATTGGGTTCCAAATAAATTATTTTTGTTGACTTCGCATGAAATATTTGTTAGAGAACTTATTCACGAATAGGCTCGCTCCGTATTAATTGATACTAAAATATATATGTGGGATGTGTTTGGAATTAAAACTGGACTAAAAGTTATATATTAACGCAAGACTTACCCAAGAAACTTTGTAGTAGAAGAAAGCTTTCTACAAATAATTTAATGTCTGTAGCTTTTTGTAAAAATAACTTGTTTAATGTACTTTCACAAGAGTTGTTTTATTTTATCATCCATTTAAGTGACGACCAAAATCCGTTTAGTCGTAGTTTCTATGGATCTCTAGTAATATGAAGGCAGTCTTACTACAGATAGACGTAGTGGGTCTTCAGAAGTGCGACTTCTGAGCGTGGGTTCCTGGACTCGATTCTCGAGTCGGGTTTTATTGTTTCTAACAGGATTTTTTCCGTAGCAGCCCTTAAACTGAATTTAAATTAATGAATAGATAATAATGAGTTCTAATTCTTTAAGAATACGGTAATTTTAAATCCAATTTGCAATACTCAGTAGTAGTACCTACTACTACACATAAAAATGATTCATCTGACTAAAAGAATAAGGTTAATTTTACAAAAGCTACAGAGTCCAGCTTACATTATAGTGTTTGTACAAATATACTTGGCATTATTCAGGTTATGCTCAAAACGAAGTTTCCTTTCAAATTGCTGGTCGTATAGGTGACAATTTTGATTAGCAAGTGAATTTGGGTGAACTCATGTGAAATGTATCAATTTTTTTTTACAAAAATATAAGTAATTTGTGTAGGAGTCCTTTGAATAATGTCGCTTGAAATTATGCAGGCGTGGTGTTGCTTGAAATATTTAGCACGATAGAAAGTGGCTTGAAATATCTATAATCGATGAAGATATCGACACAAAAATGTATCTGAAATTCGCCCAACGGATTTCATCGTACCAAAATATTGACATCAGAAGCAATTTAAGACGTGGCTTGAAATATTTAAGTATATCCTAATAATATTATAAACGTCAAAGTTTGTATGGATGGATGGATGGATGTTTGTTTGTTTGTTACTCCTTCATGTAAAACTACTGAACGGATTTGGATGAAATTTGGCATACAGATGGTTTATAACCAGGATTAACATATAGGATACTTTTTATCCCGATATTTCCACGGGATCGAAACTTATGCGGGTGAAACCGCGGGGCGCAGCTACTATGATTTTTTTTTTGTTGGCGTACTTTTGACAAACTCTGTAAATTAAATATGCCAGGCTTATTATATATATATATATACTCATATGGAACTGCCTAATAACTTTGAAAATTATGTACCTACCGAACCAGAAAATTAGTCTAGAAATGTATTAAAAATTGTAAAATAAATGTGATAAAATGTCTTCTAAAACTAATAACACGCGAATGTTATTTAACTGAAATAAAAATATTCGCGTTAATATTTTGTTTCTCTATCTTTCAAACTCCTTTTTCGCTTGTCATCATTTTTATATCAAAATCATATTATGTAGTTTAGGATTGAAGATGAGTTCACCCAAACTGAGTATAGCCATTTTATAAAAATATATATCTTTAAGCAAACTTAAGACTTTTCCAAATATTCAAACGTACTAAAAAAAACATTTATGAAACAATATTATAAAAAGGGGATTTAATAAGATTCGCCTCGTAATTTAAGTATTTGAAAAGTACTAGATATTTTCCTGTAGCTTTTTCAGTATTTTTATAAGAAAACTGTAAATAGCTGAGAAACGTACCTTTGTTATTAATTGTAGGCTTCCGTAATTCATAACAAAGTTTCAGTTCAAAATTCATAATTAATTAATAATTATAATAATAGCAAAATATGTACACATTTTACAAACATCATGAAACTTTGCTAAGGTCTGGCCCTCGAAGAGCGGTGCCGACATTATCTTAGCCTTTTTGTGTAACACATTATCAATCATAATCTGAATCATTTTGAATGATATTGCTAATCCATTGCTTCATAAATTCGAAAAATTTGCCTGCTCAACAACGTAAATAACGTAATGAATGTTGTTGAACAAAAGTCAAAATTCAAGCCATTTAGAAGTCTCCTCATGAAACCCTCATCTAATGAGAATTCAGTAATACTAGGCGACAACTAAAATCGCGCTGTTGGATTTTCAACGCTCGGCCCAGGGCCGAAAGTTGAAAATCAGTCGGCACGCTTTCCGTAGTGAAAACAGGCAATCAAATATTTTTACAAGCTTCGTCAAGTCTTGTAAAAATCTAACAAATAAGAAGAAATAGAAATAAACGTAGATAGACAAATTAAACTAGGAAGTTGCGGGAAAAATCTAGTATTTTTATTTTACCTACAAATTATTGGCTGCAATTGTTTTTAATAACTTTCTCGCAAGCGTAGTTTTTCATAGTGTTACAACTTGAGTAAACATCGAGATGTTTTTTTTTACATGTACGCACGGCTACACATCAAGCTATACATAACCAGTTTAAGCCGACTTCTGGTTGTACGAAAAACCTATACAAGGCGAGGTCAGCTAAAACTGGAAATGCATAGCTTGATGTGTCGCCGTGTGTACGTTTAATATTAATAAGTTATACACACAAACCTTCCGGCATAAATTCTCTAAATGGTGTAGAAAACCGCATCAAAATCCTTTGTGCAGTTTAGAAGAACAACGCAGTCGAACAGGCAAGCCAAAAGCGCCTTTACCACGTGTTGCAAGATACACAAAGTAAGCTTCACATACAAATGTGAACATTATTCCTACAGCATTAATGTTCATAATCTTATGAAACACTTCCACACACAGGCCTGTGCGAATATGAACAATACCGGCAAAAGAATAAGATTGACATTGGTTTGGAACGCTTACTTTGTAAAGCCGAAAGTGCGATCAGTGAATTTTGCCCTTACGATCGCGTGGATCGCCTGCTCGATTGCAAACCAAAAACGTCTCAATTTCTATGGCAGATAGAGTTCAAATTAAAACGGACTTTTTCTAATTTTATCTGAAATTGATCCTAGTAACGATGTTGGTGATGTACAGAAGAATCAAGGTTTTTATAAGGACCTGGTAGACGTTTGTCAAACTACGCTTGTGTGAAATCCTCGACAAAGGATAGTTAGTATTGACTAAAATACTTACTTCCAATTTTATTAATTTTCTTAGGATGAATTTTTTAATCATTTTCTTAGCTTTTCTTCGCACCTTTTAGCTTAAGACGTATTCGAATATCCTTTTCCAAAAAAACGATTTTTGAAATAGATAAAATAAACATTTACTTACCGAACATGTTGTAAACAATATATACCATTTAGACCCAATTGTAATCACTCTAGGATATTTTTTAATTGTTGCCTACAGGGGTGTTAACATGACATTTTACTGACCACCCTTGGTTGATCATCAGCCATTTTCATGCAAGTTTTTGAACAGAACGAAACTGAACCGTCACGCTCGGGTTGGTGAATCTGAATCGGGTATACTCGGCTCCAGTCGGTCGGTGACGCGGTCGCGTATACTTGGCTCCATTTGTAAGTTTCCACTAAACAAAGCCTCTTATTTCCCAACTGAAATGCTCATATTAACCCCCTAAGACGTTATATTCTGTTTTAAGTAACTAATAAAAATGCTTTGTCTATGTTAGAAAAACCTTAGTCCTTTCATAGATGTTTTACTTCTGATTTCGCATCAATGTCAATATCACAGTAATCTTTATTGTCATCCTGTTAAGGTTGCTGTTTGCCTGGTGCCACTGACGGGTCAGTCAAAACCACATGATCTTTATTCTTGTTACAATAAGGTTGTTAATAAGTTGCTGCTGTTAGAGGTAAAATAACTGAAAGGAATGTACAATGTAAACAAATTTTAATAGCCCTTAATTTCCTATAAAGAAAGCAATTTTGAATCCATTCTCTTCGAAAGGCACCTTTTCCATAATTTCTGGCGCGTAGGCTTAGTGCGAGTTTCACAGACTTGCTAAGTAAGCGTTTCATTATGAAATAATTTGAACCTTATTCTAATGATTATAATGTTAATATTCGTTTAAGCGAATGTGTGCTAGCGTTTCATACGAATATGAACCTTTTTGCCATAAAAATAAGGTTCACATTAATATGAGACGCTTAACCTACCTAAGTGTGGTCTAAATTTTTCCCTTTATTTGAATACTTTAAGGCGTTATCAACTCCAAAATTAGAAAATTCTAATAGTTAATTTAAAAAAATTATAATATGCATTGATCCGGCTTTTTGTCTTCATCCTAAATTGATTATCAGCAGATATGGCATTCAAATGACAACAACCGAAACAGCTTAGTTCATCAATACGCTGTTTCGTACCAATACGCTGTTTCGTACTAATACGCCATTTCGTGCCAATACACCGTTTCGTACCAATACGCCGTTACGTGTGACGTCATTTCGTAGTTTTGTCTAGGTATATAAAAATAAGCTGTTCTAAAAAAATTGGCAATAAACCGCTATGACGAAAGTACTCGCAATGAATTTGATAAAATTATAGTTAACTGTAGATTATTTATAATTATTTTAACTTAGAAAAAATCTTCTGCAGTGCATTTCACATCTTAGCATGACTTTGTTTTGATGTGGTCTTACGAGCTCTACCGATCTATTGCGAACAATCTCACCGTGATAACTTAGGTGAAGTGAGCTTGGGCCTTTGAGTGAGCTGTCATTCCTGATGCTAGCGAATGACACTATTGACAGCTCACTTCAGCTAAGTTCTCACGGTCAAATTTCTACAGAATAGACTGGCTGGTATCATTTAATTTGTCTGATATATCTCAGACTAACAAGTTTTTATTTAAAACAAAAATTATTATTGAACATTAGTTTTTTTTTCCAAAGATGTATGCTCTGGATTATTTTTTTAGAAAAAACTCGGGAGGAGTGCTGCCAATAATGTTGTATATATAGTTTTTAATGGAAAATAAAAGCATTCTTTCTGTAAAATGTGTTTTATTATAACCCACAAACAATAGTTAACAATAACATCTTTTAGAGCCGGTTTTTTGATCCGTAGCAATCAATTGCTGAAAGTAAATACTGGTTAAATTTTTGCAAAAGTTGTTTTTTGATCAATTGTTAGTTTATCTAATGGGTAATTATTTGGCCATTAGCAATGATGGTGTCATTGCTAATGGTCAAAATTATTAGGTACCTAGTTAAAAAAAATAACCATAAACTAACAATTGCACAAAAACACATTTTGCATAAATTTAACCATTACCTATTTTTAACAATTGGTTGAGCCCTTAGTAACTACACATTTGTTAGGTTAGGTAAGGCCGGCAACGTCGATTGAAGGTCTACCCACACACCCACACCCTTACGAGGACTTTGTTAGTTCTTGACGGAACCGAGGACCCTCCAAAAAACTGGTGTACCTAAATACCTCGTTAGCCTTTTAGAATAAAGCGCAGGCCACACCGCCAGCTGGCGGGCGAGCCGAGCGAGGCATCGTCATCTCACCTTTTTCATACTTCGGTAGCTTATCTCTGTAGTTCGCGGTGTGAACCCAAGTATGAAAAAAGGTGAAACGATGCTTCGCTCGGCTCGCCCGCCCGCCCGCCAGCTGGCGGTGTGGCCTGCGCTTTAGATAGAGACAGGTGAGTTACGTATAGTGATGAGCTTATTGGGATAATGCTATCTCAACATTTTTCTGTATGAATTTCGGCTATCATACCGAGGACCACACAGCTAAATGTGACCAGCGGTGCACATACGAGGAGTTTGTGTAAGCTAACCGAGGACCTCTTACGTAACCCTGGGACGTCCTTCCGAGGACGTATTTTTACACAATATTATAGCTTGTACAGACGCCAGCAGGTCAAGCTACCCGAAACTGTCAAATTTTCCCAATCAACCTTGAACCTTAATGCTTTAATGATAAAGTTGAAAATCTATTAAAGAATTTTGACAGATTGTAGTAGCTTGATGTGCTGGCGTCTGTACTTCAAGGAATATTCTAAAAAAAGAAGAGCGAAATCGGTTCAGCTGTTCTCGAGATTTGCGCTTAGCAACGCATTCAGCGATTCATTTTTAGGGTTCCGTAGCCAAATGGCTAAAACGGAACCCTAAAAATAACGGATTCATCATGTCTGTCTGTCTGTCTATCCGTCCGTATGTCACAGCCACTTTTTTCCGAAACTATAAGAAATATACTGTTGAAACTTGGTAAGTAAAAATAAATAAATAAATCCCTGGACATTTCACACAGCACCATTTGTCCCAAGCTAAGCAACCTAATGCTTGTGTTATGGTAACAAGATGGCTGATAAACTACTTATATACAATTTTTTTTTTTTGTAAATACATACATATTATAGATAGAAAAACACCCAGACTCGGAACAAATACATGTAGGTCATACAAATATTTGTTCCGTGCGGGAATCGAACCCGCGACACGCAGCGCAGCAGTCAAAAAAAAAAAGAGTAGAGAGAGAGAGTCAGTAGAGTCAGTAGATATATTCTGTGAACCGCATTAAGATTTTCACACAAAAATAAAATAAAAAACAATAAATTTTGGGGGTTACCCATACTTAGAAGTGAATAGGTCTTCAAAAATGATATTGAGGTTTCTAATATCATCTTTTTCTAAACTGAATAGTTTGCGCGAGAGACACTTCCAAAGGGGTGTACTATGCCAAATCGAATGCCAAATAATCGAATATTCGACCACTATAGATCGAACGTCTAAATACTCGAACGCTCATAATATCGAATGGTTATTAAATCGAACATTCAATACATCGCACACTCAATACATCGAGTGTTCAAAATATCGAATGTTTGTTTGATCGAGCGTTCAAAGCATCACATATTCATTCTATCGAAAGATCAATATATTTTTTAAGAATACAGGAAAATACAAAATTTCCTAATAAATCACATTTTAATCTTTAATTATATAGGTACCTACTTACATTTTAAAGTTTTATGTGAATTGCATTTGCACGGAGAAACTCTAATAAATCTATGTTGTTTTTATTATTTAATATTTTTTCAATAGCATTATCATCCCTTTTGCCTCTTTTTCTTCCCAATCCCGCGTTTGCCTTTTCAATTGTCCTATTTGTTATAGCTTGCTCCTTAACTGAAAATTCTATGGTAGCATAAATACCTCGTTTGTTCTTATCAAGCAACGTGTTCCATCTTCTGTGCCATCCTTCAATGTTGTTTTGAGTTCTAGGAAATCCCAGTGTATTATTTTGAAACACAGACCACAGTGAAGGTACCTAAATATAGGTGATGAGCGTGCTAGCTATGAGTAAATTCTTGTTTTACACCATTAATGACTGCCATCTGGAAATCCGTCATTATTACTCGTGGGTTCAATTCGATATCTTATATTACCAATATATTTGTCTGAAAAGTATAGGACATGTTTCGAATGTACCATCCATCAGCCAAAGTTGTGATTTATTTAATAGTAATAAATTTGATAGAAGAAAGATATTATACATATAGTAATAATAATACACTAGGTTTTCCTAGAACTCAACACAACATTGAAGGATGGCACAGAAGATGGAACACGTTGCTTAATAAGCACAAACGGGGTCTTTATGCTACCATAGAATTTTTAGTTAAGGAGCAAGCTATAACAAATAGGACAATTGAAAAGGCAAACGCGGGATTGGGAAGAAAAAGAGGCAAAAGGGATGATAATGCGATTGAAAAAATATTAAATAATAAAAACAACATAATTTATTAGAGTTTCTCCGTGCAAATGCAATTCACATAAAACTTTAAAATGTAAGTAGGTATAGGTACCTATATAATTAAAGATTAAAATGTGATTTATTAGGAAATTTTGTATTTTCCTGTACTCTTAAAAAATATATTGATCTTTCGATAGAATGAATATGCGATGCTTTGAACGCTCGATCAAACAAACATTCGATATTTTGAACACTCGATGTATTGAGTGTGCGATGTATTGAATGTTCGATTTAATAACCATTCGATATTATGAGCGTTCGAGTATTTAGACGTTCGATCTATAGTGGTCGATCAATTGATATTCGATTATTTGGCATTCGATTTGGCATAGTACACCCCTTCCAAAGGTGTAAAATGTGTGCCACCCCCCCCCCCTCTGTAACTTCTAAAATAAGGTAATTATAAAACTAAAAAAAATAACCTAAAAAAAGCAAGTCATTTAAGCCCTAAGGTAGGCCCTAGGCTAGCTGAGCATTAATATTGAACTGAATTTCATTATAACCCGCTGGTCATTAATGTGATTTGAATTTGGAATGTCAACTGAGAAAATCGTAAAAGTATGTAAAAATTACCAAAAAAAAAACTTTTTTTTCTATTAATGTACAGGTTGACCAAAGAGTTTTCACTGCATAGGTTTTAGTCGCTGTCAACGAACAAAATGATCGGTTGCTGTGGCGCATATACCTACCCCCGCAATACAATGTGGGATTTGGGTTGACGCTCCCTTGACGATATTATTTGTTGTTTTTGATAAAAATGTATGGTATCTCTATACCTATTACACCTACGCCGGGGGTCGCGGGGACGTACGATCCTTCCGCAACCCCCGACTGGTGCCGGCCCGCCACCGCGGGCCTCCTCGGGTCAGGGGGGGAGTGAGGTGTTAGACTCCCCCCGCGACGTCTAAGAGGGGCGCGCGTGGAACACTACGCGCCGCCACCTCGGGCCCTGATGTGTGGGGGGCGACAGACGTTCCCGAGTCCGTCGCCCCTGGACCCATTTAGGGGGGCTGGAAGAGGGCGTTGTCCGCCCTCTGCCGACACGGGCGGCCGGCTGAGCGGACGAGATCTCCCTCTCCCTTTCCGCAGCCTCCTTCTGCGAGACGACTGTTTCACAGAAGGAAACCACCGCGTCCCAGGACTCTTCGCTGCTGACCATCAACTCGTCACTGCAGCGACAGGTCACTGCCCACTCCTGAGATGAGATGACTCCTATTCCATCCTGACGCAACCTGACCCAGCTGATAAACATTTAGCTTACGCCCGTGTTATAATGTAAAAACAAAACAGCCGAATTGAGAACCTCCACCTTTTTTTGAAGTCGGTTAAAAATAATTAATCATTTAAAAAATAATCATTTATCACATCACCTCTGGCCGTTAATAAATATTTTTATTTTAAAATATTTTAGCAGAAATCTTCATATTTAGGTAGGTATAATTTAAAATAAAAAAAAACTGTTCCTAATTTGATAATGGCAAGAACGAGGGTCACGTGAATTATGATAAATAATTGGCCAAGATCGAGCCGGGCACGTACATTAGGGGTTCCGCAATACAGAGGGTCTACTCCGAAGTAGTGTCGGCCGAATGTTCGGCCGTTTCCTGCTACGAAGTAAGAAAGTGGTTTGCAAGTATATTTAAATTATCTTTAATAACAGATATAGGAATTTCATCATATCCACAAGAACGTTTATTGTCCATCTTTCTGACAATATTAGAAATTTCATTTGGAGTGGTAAGAGTCAAACAAAGTTCGTTTTCGACCCGTTGTGTACTCTGCTGAAGTAATAGCGTCGCTTCCTCAACTTTGCTGTCACTGGTAAGACATTTGTTATGAAAAAGTTTTGCTAGCGTGTTAGCTACTTCTTCGGGATCATCAACTATTTTGCCGTCAATTTTAAGTAATAGATGTTCCGTATGGATAGCCTTAGATCGGTTTGTGCAATTGTTAACAATTTGCCAGATTTCTTTGCTAGAGTTTGTTGAATTCTTTATTTTTTCACTAACCGTTATTTTTTTAGCTTTCGTGATAACCCTTCTATATATTCTGATGTATTTATTTTTGTAATTTAGGACACTGGTTTCAAGATTATTACCATTACTAGCGCATAAAATGCGTTTCATTTTACTAGAGGTTTTCACACCTTTGGTGACCCATTTTAATTTAGTACTCTTTATAAGATTAATTTCACGTTCCTTTTTTTTGTAACAATTTTTAAAAACCTCTGTGAATTTCTTTATAAATTTATTTATTCCCATATTACTCCAGTTATGTCTCAATATTCCCTGCCTAAAATATGTGTTGTTATTAGAACTGAAAACTCTCTTATTTATAACAATATGCTGATTGTAATTACTTGACTTGCTTGTCACAGTTTCCGACCAAAAATTACCTAAAATAGCTCCATGTCCATCAGCCAGACCATTATGGTCTACTTCACATTCTTTTACATAATATTCTGGGATGTTTGTTAGGATATTGTCGATGCACGAAAACGAGTCGTTTCGAATAAAAGTTGCCGTGTTAACAAGATGCCTAAAATTGTAACAAGATAATAAGCTGACAAATTCAGTGCGCTTCTTACTATCTACAAGTAAATCTATATTAAAGTCACCGCATATAATACATTTCCTACTAAATAAATGTTCCAGCAATTTTTCCATGCGTGTCATGAATTGTTCAAAATTCTTGTCATAAGGACTACGATAACAACAACTTATATACAGACCAGTATCGATATCTTTAATACAACATATTTCAAAGCTGTCCATCTTATAAAGTTTGTTAATAACCCCTATATTCTCTACTTTTCTATCCACATGTCCAAGGATCAAACTGCCACCTCTAGTCTTTTTACTTCTAGTGTTGTGTGAAATCAGGTTATAGTTATCTAAGGAAAAAGAAATTACGGACTTGTCGTTTAAAAAATGTTCACTAATACATATGTAGTCTACCCTGATTTCAAGAGATTGTATATAAACATCCAATTCATTCTTCTTATTACTAATACCACACAAATTTTGGTGAAATATATTGATATTTTGTAATCTAGGTGTGATTAGTTCATTACCTTTATTCAATACACCCGCAAAGTTTTGGTGTATTACGTTTAGGTGCTTACAAACGAAAAAACTGCTCTGTTGTTTGTTGTTGATTCGCCGACAGGTCCTCGTTTCTGTCAACTTCATATTTATAGTCAGTGTTGGTAGATTGTACATAAATAATTGTGTTATAAATATCCTTAAAAATACATTGCAGTCCGGAGCTATTTATTACACCAGTGCGTCTGTCGAACATGGTGTCGTCGTATCGTACATTCTTGTTACTATCCAAAAAGTAGGCATATTCGTGAGTATTTGTATCTAAAAATAATAAATTGTTGAAGGTTTCCACTCGTGAATTATACAAGTAATTACTAGTGAAGAATTTGTACGTCGGAGTGCAGATGATTATGTTTGTGTTAGTGATTTCTTGCAAAACTTGTCGAAGTTGTAAAATATTATCAAAATATCTATTTGTGACTTTAAAGTCTTCTTCACCTAGTAATATAATGCAGAAGTCCAACAAAGTGAAATTCTCCAGCTTTTCTCTGATGCCTTTCAACAGAAGTTGCATACTTCCACGAGGTGTGATGTAGTGACAAATTTCACAGGTCCCGAAAGTGTTTTCTGCTATATGAAGCAATTTATTCTTGTTGTCTGTACTTAGGATGCATATTTTGTTACGTTCCGAGTATTTTTTGTCCAAGTTATCTGTGCTTTGTTTTATTGGCGTAGCACTATTATTTTCCTCCGGTTTCGGCTTGTCAGTTTGTGTTTGTTTGGATATATTGTTCTTGTTCTTTTTGCTGGAAGACTTTAGCTTGACTGGACTGCTAGTCACTCTCTTGTATAGGTCATTATTTTTATTCAAATTTTCATTTAATGTCTTGAGATTACTGTTTTCTAAAGACAGTGCTTCAATTTCTAAATGAGCGCTTTGTAGATCTTGTTTAAGTGTCAAAATTTGTTCTCGTAGTTTATTAACTTCATCGTCTTCGTAGCCAGACATTTCCGGTACACTCGTGACAGTCTCATTTAACGTATGACTAGTATCTACCTCACTGTCGTTAAGAATCGAATCCGACTTTGTCCTGGTACGGCGGAAAGTAATATTTTCTAAGAAATTCATATTGTATCAACTTAAGTTTGTCTTGGTTGAAATAAAATCTTATAAAAAGTAACTCAGTTTCTGGGGTTTGAACTCGCGGCACCTCGTGTATTGAGGATGCTTCCTGGGCCCCTAGACCAATTGAGTCGTTAAGTTTGTAAGTGAAATAGTGTTGCACATTCGTAGTATATTTATTTAAATTGAAAAAAGTCGTTATGATGACTCATGCAATAGTTATTTTTGCACTTTTTTTTCCACCAACACAATTTATTTTGTTGCGGTTGAATACGAAGTACTACGGCTTCTAGTATTCTTCTTTCACTATTCACTTATCTTGCCTACACAAAAATTTATGACAGAAAAAAGTTTTGAATTAATGTTGTTATTGTTTATTTTTTGTTGCTGTGTCACAATTGTAGTTGTTTTATTAGTTTGTGAGAGCTGCGTCAACACTTTATAAACGATACTTATTTATTACTTGTAATTTATGCACTTTATTAGATTTGTTTATTAGAATGTTATTATGCCCAAAAAGTTCACTATTTCACATTATTTTACTTAGATTACACTTGTTCATATAGTTGGGATCATACTTTATAAACATAAGCAGAATTCATTATAAATTAACACTTAAAACTATTTTTAATTAATATAAATATACGGAGCTTGTTTACATTGACGTTCACTAGACAGCGCCATCTCAAGTTACTATTTGGTTCGGTCGGTTTCGGTCCTACACTCCTACAGTCTTTCGAATATTTACTATGGTCCCGACTTAACTGAGCCGATACGAACTTTTTTCACATTTTTCAATAATTTTCGGTCCGGCCATGTGTCGGTCCGATCCGAACATTCGCACTTTGCACTTCGGAGTAGACCCCCAGTTCCAAACTACTTACAGTAAGTACCTAAGCAGACGCAAAATGGAACTGACTGAAATGAATATTATTTTAAATAAAGGAGGGAAATATTACAGTGCACAAGTGTGTACGCAGACACAGGTGCACAGTGCACCTGTGTCTATCACACCGCCAACTTCCAGACTCCGGGCTGTTACTAAGAAATTCCTAATGGAAAAATCCAATAATACTTGGTCCGGGAATCGATCCTATGACCCCAGGTCACGAGACTAACGCCCCGTTAGTCTCGTGACGTGGGACGTCGGTATTGTGCTAGGGAAGGTGCAAAAGTAGTAAACATTGAGTTCCTAACAAAAAGATAACTACTGACACTTTGACATTAATTATGAATTTTATATAGGTACAGAGTGGAATTTTGTAATGCCACCTGAAGGGAAAGTACTCTTAATTTTACTCAAAGGAAACATTCCTTTATTTTTGAATAGAAAGAAAGGATTAGCATTCAAAGATTGTCAAACATGAAAATGAAAACAATTTGGGTGAAAAATCAAATGAATAAATAAAATCGTATAAAAAAGTAATGAAGATAATTAAATGAGCGGGGAAATTGCGGCAGAGGTAACTGCAGACGACTGACGACGGGTGCAGTTGCTTCGGTTGCATATGAGAAAATCAAAAATTTTGTTATTTCGTTTATTGTTCTTTTGAAATTTGCTCGAGAAAATTTCAAAAGAACAATAAACGAAATAACAAAATTTAAATGACCAAATGTTTTATTTAGAAATTTTTTAAAATCCCAATGTATGTGACATCAAATGAACGACTGATCAAAAGTTGCTAGATGTAATTTTAAAATATCAAATCATTACTACGTGATATGTATGTGTAAATTAGGACTCTGAATCACTTTTTCCAAGAGTCGGGGTGCCCCAAGGTCTAACACATCTCGATTTAGTAAAAAGGCAATGAGAACTTAGGATGCAAGAGCGAGCGAAGCGAGCTCGGGAATTAGGGCACCCCGACTCGGACAGGTTAGGTTCGAATCATCATCATCGGTTCGAGTCACCCCTTCGTGTTAGGTTCCTTTAAACCCTGCAGACAGAAATACGAAGAAAACGAAGCGAAGCGGGGCTCCGTCGACTACGCCTTATTATTATTGTTATGCTTAATAAAGTTTTATGCTTAAAAAATTTATCCAGTAATCCATTTTGACCTTTAAACGATTTGGTCAATAGTGTAATAAATAATTTAAACATTGATATTCCAGACTTTGGTCAACTGAACTTTTGATCAAATGACCATCGTTATTTTAAACTTTGTTGATTTGTACCTACGTTGTTCTTTTGAAATTTGCTCAGGAAAGTTTTGATTTTCTAATATGCAACCGTTGTTTCTGCCGTTGACGCGTGCCGCTCGTGTTTATTATTTATTTATTTATTACTTTTAAGAAGGCTTACAGACTAATTACAAATAATAGGTAACAACAACACATTATCAAGTTGCTAATAACAAGCCTGCGCAGTTATATTATATAACATATACTTTATGATTACTTAAAGCCAAACAATTAAAGTACATTGTGTACGTAACTAAGTCAAAGAAAGGGCAGAGGAGGAGGAGAGGGGGAGGTAGGTTAATGATCAATTATTCACTACCAATGACAATGCCTTTAATTTTGATAGTTTAACAACATACATTGCGTGATTCACGTTGTCGAGCAGTCGAACTTTTCAAACTTAGGAAGCAATGGATTAGCAATTTTCTTCAAAACGTCCTTCAGACTTCAGATGCCCTTTTCAGTAAGTACTTAATTGCTGCGTTACACGTTGTGCGCCCTGCGGCTGCGGTTATTTGTAGGAATTTTGAAAGCTGGAAGCCGGCAGTATTCTGGGTTTAATTTCATAATTAGTTCCTGAAAAATAATAAATAAATGATTAAAAACTACCTGTTGCCGGCGACTTCGTCTGCGATCCAGGATGAGAAGTAGCCTTTGTCCTTCAGGCCTAACCTATCTGTCAAACATAACGATATCGGCTCAGTGGTTTAGGAGTGAGAAGGTAACAGACAGACTGACAGAGCTAAACTACGACTATTACTTTCACATCTCTAATTATTATTTATTTACTTATATGTGGCTAAGTAATACCAGCCGCACAGGTCGATTGATCAGGTTAAGCCACGCTTGCTACGTTTGTTCCGTGGATGGGTGACCACCTTCATAGGTATACCTACCCCTCTGTGTCTTGGAAAGTAAGTTAAGCTGTTGGTCCCGGCTGTTATTCGTGGATCTTTGACAGTTGTTACGGGTCGTCAGTAGCCCGAAAGTCTGACAACCAGTACGGAAGGATTCCGGTATGTAAAGATGGTCACCCATCCACGGACCGACCGCGGCATGCATTGGTTAACCTGATCGATCGACCACTGCGGCTACTTGCAAAACACACAGTAGGTACAGCACAGTACTTGCAGTATACTTGCAAAATGTACAGTATTAAAATAAACTTATTTATTTAAATACAGGGTGACAGGGAAACTCGACGTATTCCTTGGAAGCGGTTATACTAGAGGTCATTAGCAACAAATGAAGTCCAGTGAACTAGGGGTCAAAACTAGATGGTTAAAAAATAAAAAAAGACCTTCTATTTCTGAGATTATGTAAGTTTTCCAAGCATTTTGTTTTAATGGGCACTCATTTTTCAACTTTCAGAAAGTTTCAATTAAATGTTTGGAGTGGAGTAGTTTTTTCTCTTATTTAATGGTTTTTGGTAACAAGTCAGAAAATTTAAAAAAAAATCGAAGAACCGACACAGCTCGGTAACCATACAGTTTTGACCACTGGACATAATTTTATAGTTCAGTTCACTGTAGTAGTAGTAGTTTAGTTCACTGGACTTAATTTGTTGCTAATGACCTCAAGTATAGCCCCTTTCAAGGAATACATCGAGTTTCCCTGTCACCCTGTATACTTTATTGTAGGTACACCACAAAAATATATAACTAAAAAAAAAATGATCAAACACTAAATATATACAAAGGGCGTCCTTATCGCCTTCTGCGATCTCTTCCAGGCAACCTTGGAATGGACAGTGATTGGCCTGGACGTAAACTGGGGTTGTCGTTGTGCACTAATTAGTTAACAATACACTAAATATCATCTGCCTACCTTTGCCCAACTATGTTGGGGTCGGCTTCCAGTCTAACCGGATGCAGCTGAATACCAGTATTTTACAATATATAACTTACCATTATAAATAATTGTATTCGATTCTGTCGAATCGTCAGTGTTGTGGATATCCGCCTGCGCCGAAGTAAAAGCAAATAATAAAAACAAAATGAAAATTACTTTAACGGCGGCCATTGTTGTACACTACACTACACGAAGTACTTGTATGATGTCAAATGCGATATATAGTTTTATGACATCTGTTCCATATATTATGATAAACTATCAACCCGCCCCTGCTTCAGACGAATTTATCTATCATAAGTAAGTTTAGTATTCATGTATTTAAATTTATACACATAAATCGTAATGAGCTTCATGTTAAACAGTGTATACTAATGTATATTTTTTGTGACAATAAACTATTTTATTTATTTATTTATTTCGGAATAAATTCTCAAAATTATGGCGACATCTGCAGTGCGATTCTGTAACCATCTCACCGTGAAAACTTAGGTGAAGTGAGCGTGGAGTGAGCTGTCATTCCCAACTAATACTACGGATTGACACTATTGACAGCTCACTCTAAGCTCACTTCACCTAACTTTTCACTGTGAGATTTTTACAGAATCGATCGGCTGCATCAAAGTACGTTGCGTAGTTTAGAAGTACAGTGCGGTCACACAGACAGACACGAAGCGACTCAAATGATAATTTATACTATACATATGTCGCAGACAACTGGTTTAATTAGCCGTTTAGTTAACCGCCTAGCCTTTTAACTAGACGGCGCCCATTTAACTAACGGCCTGAATGATATTCAATAAATTATAGTTTAGGTTGGAACTGTAACAAATCACGTGCGAGCCGAATTGGTCGCAGTAACTAAGCCAGGGCACCCCGACCAAATGCGTTAGGTTAGAACTGTGATTAGTACTAGACCCTCTTCTTCTTTTTTTCTTTTCTTTCTTAAAAGAAGAAGAGGGCGCCCTAGAAAACGGTGGATAGAAGATATAAAAGCGATAGCAGGAAGCGATTGGAGAAAGAAAGCCATGGACAGAGAGGTTTGGATGAAGCTGGAGAAGGCCTTTACCCGAGAAGGGGTTCCGATCAATGGTACTGAAGAAAGTAACGATAGCGAGTAAAAGAAAATGAAAGAAAAAAAGAAAAACTTTTTAATTAAAAATCATGTAGGTATTTAATGTTAATATAATTTAAAACACATGTAATATCAATTATTATTGTGGATTGGAAATAAATGGGCTTTATTATTATTATTATTAGTACTAGACACTAGGTACTTCGAAAGGTCAGGCGGTTGACTAAACGGCTAATTTAACCAGCAGGCTGCGACATATATAATACATAGATATAAATTAGATACGGTTCGATGAAATGTGTTTTGTATAATTTAACAATATGAACCTTGACAGAGTTCAGAAGTTATCAACATAATTTTTTGTTATTTAAATCTACAGGGTCAAATTAAATTAGCTAGCGAAACTCCGCAGAGGGGGTGGGTATCTATATCTAAACATGATAACACAAAAAAATTAATTTGATGATTTTTTTTTTGCGTATTCATTTGAAATGTCAGTTTACAAAATCTGTTTTTTTTTTTGTGAAAACTTTACAGACGTGATTGGTACAATCGACCAATAGGATTCATGACCCATTTTAAACTTAATTTAAATTCCACTAGAGATTGAATTCACAATCGTTCAAGTACTTTTACTAACGCTAGACCCAAATAAATTTCAAATTCCATTGTGGTGTCCACTCAAGGTGAACTTTATGGTGATCGGTTGAGGGACCACCTTCCGCATGCTAGTTCTTTCTATTCTGTGAAAAGGAAGGGTTGATATTCAACCCATTTGTTTTACAAAACTTTTACTAAGAGTAGTCATTTATAGCAGTTATTTTTAACTAGATTTTGAGATATGGATGCCTGCCAGTCACGACTGAGGGACCACTTTTAACCGATTGTATCTGTTGAGTGGCTACTTTTACAAATTAGAGGCTGAATTTACAATTGTTTGAGAACTTTTACTAAAAGCTGACGCATTCAAAAGCTCAAAATTCAAATGTGGTCCTTCAATGGGAACGCAAACATTTTTAAATATTGTGCGTATCTACAAACTTACAATTATTGCAGTTGGAATGTATGGGAGAACATGTAAAATTACTGGTAAAAATTACAACTTAAAAGTGAAAAATAAAAACTTTTCTGCAAAAAAAAAAAACAAACGACTTCCAAAGAAGACTTACTTAGTCTGATCTCAGTGTCAATCTGTCAAAAAATACTTATATTTTCCATAGATTTTGACAAGTTTTTGACAATTTGTTTGTCGCCGAGATGAGACTGTGACTAGATTTTGGACGTTTTAAATTACGAGAATTGGCCTTCTGACTGTGAACGTTCTTAAAATTACGAGAATTGCCCCTCTGAGGTCGACCCGCAGCCTTCAGTAGCCATTTCCCATTGCTTGCAAAGTTTTTAGTTTTTTAGAACTGGGCCTTTTTGGAGCAGCCTTGAGGCACATTTCCTGCTAATTTCTTACATCGGACTTTACAATTTTTATTTGATATTTGTTTGTTTTGATCTGATGTAGGTATGTATCCGGTGTAATGTGTGTCTTTTACCCTGTGTTAAATGGGGTGTACTATGCCAAATCGAATGCCAAATAGTCGAATATCAATTGATCGACCACTATAGATCGAACGTCTAAATACTCGAACGCTCATAATATCGAATGGTTATTAAATCGAACATTCAATACATCGCACACTCAATACATCGAGTGTTCAAAATATCTAATGTTTGTTTGATCGAGCGTTCAAAGCATCGCATATTCATTCTATCGAAAGATCAATATATTTTTTAAGAGTACAGGAAAATACAAAATTTCCTAATAAATCACATTTTAATCTTTAATTATATAGGTACCTACTTACATTTTAAAGTTTTATGTGAATTGCATTTGCACGGAGAAACTCTAATAAATTATGTTGTTTTTATTATTTAATATTTTTTCAATCGCATTATCATCCCTTTTGCCTCTTTTTCTTCCCAATCCCGCGTTTGCCTTTTCAATTGTCCTATTTGTTAGGTATAGCTTGCTCCTTAACTAAAAATTCTATGGCAGCATAAAGACCCCGTTTGTGCTTATTAAGCAACGTGTTCCATCTTCTGTGCCATCCTTCAATGTTGTGTTGAGTTCTAGGAAAACCCAGTGTATTATTATTACTATATGTATAATATCTTTCTTCTACCAAATTTATTACTATTAAATAAATCACAACTTTGGCTGATGGATGGTACATTCGAAACATGTCCTATACTTTTCAGACAAATATATTGGTAATATAAGATATCGAATTGAACCCACGAGTAATAATGACGGATTTCCAGATGGCAGTCATTAATGGTGTAAAACAAGAATTTACTCATAGCTAGCACGCTCATCACCTATATTTACCTTCACTGTGGTCTGTGTTTCAAAATAATACACTGGGATTTCCTAGAACTCAAAACAACATTTAAGGATGGCACAGAAGATGGAACACGTTGCTTGATAAGAACAAACGAGGTATTTATACTACCATAGAATTTTCAGTTAAGGAGCAAGCTATAACAAATAGGACAATTGAAAAGGCAAACGCGGGATTGGGAAGAAAAAGAGGCAAAAGGGATGATAATGCGATTGAAAAAATATTAAATAATAAAAACAACATAGATTTATTAGAGTTTCTCCGTGCAAATGCAATTCACATAAAACTTTAAAATGTAAGTAGGTACCTATATAATTAAAGATTAAAATGTGATATATTAGGAAATTTTGTATTTTCCTGTACTCTTAAAAAATATATTGATCTTTCGATAGAATGAATATGCGATGCTTTGAACGCTCGATCAAACAAACATTCGATATTTTGAACACTCGATGTAGTGAGTGTGCGATGTATTGAATGTTCGATTTAATAACCATTCGATATTATGAGCGTTCGAGTATTTAGACGTTCGATCTATAGTGGTCGATCAATTGATATTCGATTATTTGGCATTCGATTTGGCATAGTACACCCGTTAAATGAGTGTATTTACTTTCTACCTTCGTTTCTATTTTAGTGAATTCATGAACGCCTGCGTTCCTGCATATCCTACTGATGCATTCTTACAGATATTTCCTGACTATCACTAAACTAATACAACAGTAGATTGTAAACTCACGGGACTTCTCATTATCAGTCACGTACCGTAACCATAGATATTTATTTTTATTACAAGCGATGACACAAGAGGACTAAACTTCATATTTTTCTGTGTAAGTTCTAAGAACTATCATATAAAATTATCTATAAAAAAAGGAAAAACAAACAATAACCACAAAAAAGATTGAACGTTGGGAATCCCTAATCTCGCGCTGATAACCCTGTAAACTTTCTTGAGTTCGTTGTGGGAAAAACAAAAATATTTCAGTCAAGTGCGAGCGGCACTAGGTCGGGGTTCCGTCCACAACTCCACATACGCGACGGGGCGCGGAAAACGGCGCCAAATTCCCTGTGCGTTTTTATTGAATTTGTATGTAAACAAATCAAGCGCGGAGGCGCGTTGTACTCCGTGGCGCGTTGTAGTGTGTGATCCACATAAGTGGATAACAAAATGATGAAGGCGCTAATAAAGGATGACCTTCCTATTTCACTAAAGCGCAAGCTCGTCGCCATGTGTATCCTGCCTTTTTTTTCAGGGTTGGAAAAGCCTGTCAGACTCTTACTGGCTAAAAACCACCCCGGGTTTTCCATCTCACACCTACGCTGGGGGTCACAGGAACGTACGAACCTTCCGCAACCCCCGCCACCGCGGGCCTCCTCGGGTCAGGGGTTGGTGAGGCGTTTGACTCCCCCCGCGACGTCATGTTTGCCGCAAATAAATGTATTTTCTTTCTTTCTTTCGACGTCTAAGAGCAGCGCGCGTGGAACACTACGCGCTGCCACCTCGGGTCCTGATGTCCCACACATCAGGGGTGAGTGGACGAGATCTCCCTCTCCCTTTCCGCAGCCTCAGAAGGAAACCAGCGCGTCCGAGGATTCTTCGCTGCCGACCATCGACTCGACCACGGCCGGCAGCGACAGGTCACTGCCTACTTCTGAGATGAGGGCACGGCGTGTATCCTGCGTATGCCGCGCCGATGTTTATCCTGCCTATGCTAACCTATGGTGCCCAGACTTGTCTTTGTGTGTTGAGTCTTTGACAGAGGCTCAGAAGTCCAATTTAAACTCAAGGTTTTCAAGCCATAAAGCTAGTTATTTCCAATAACCTGTAAAAATTAGTTTGGACTTCAAGCTTGTACTTACTAATATATCGTACCATGATGCACATCGTTTTTTTGCTGTCCATTACAGAGGTACAGACGATGACATAACAAGCCAGAGTTTATTAGTCGATTCAATTAATAAGCCCAAGCTATTTATTTCCAGTTATAGCTGACCTCGTATTGTATAGGGTTTTCGTACAATAATAATAATAATATAGTGGTGGTGAATCGACTAGAGCGGCGCGCAATGATTGTTGTCATAACCGTCCCGCATGATGAGAACCTCGTGAAAGCAGAGAAAGATAAACAAATCAAGTATCTTGACTTGGCTCGCGAGGTTGTCGACATGTGGGATGTGGACTCAGCAATAAAAGGGCTTGATTCAGAAAGCGGTACAGCTGGACACTGCTCGCATTGTCAGGAGGTTCCTCTCTCTGGAGCCCTGACCGCCGGTAGCTTGGACCCTGTTCCCGATACCGGTGGGCTACTGTTTTTTATATTTTTAAATGTTTTTTTTATCTGTTTATAAAAATATTTAAAAATGTAATTTATAAGTATTTAAATGAAATAAAGGGATAATAATAAACATTTAATTCAGACCAGTTCCATAATTTGTTAGTAATACTAGTCCTTAAAAATGAGAAGTCGACTTATGCTGGAAATGTATACCTTGATATTTCGTCGTGTGTACTCTCATAGAATAATTACTATCACCAATGACTTTCTGACTAACTATAAAAAATATCCAAAATTCTCCATGATTTTTTTCCTCTCTCCAAGCAATTCTCCCCAGGAGTCAAATTTATCGCCAAAATTGCGAAAAAATTACCCAATCTGGTAACCCCGAGGCACTAAAAATATTAAATTTTGTAACACGGCATACTTCAATCCTTCAACAACTGCTACATTCATAATGGTATGAATGTAGCAGTTGTTGTTTTTGAACTATTATTTACTGCTTAAAGCTGGACACCAACTTTCGCCCCTTAAGAGATAGTTCTCCTTACCTCTACCCTCCCTAACGGCAAGGAATCTAAATGTCAACCGCACCGACAACATGTATTTTGACAGTTCAAACCACGTCAACTTCGCATTCATTTCGCGCCGTTTCATTCATTGTATCATAGAGCAGAGCGGCAATTCTCGTAATTCTAAGAACGTTTACAGTCTGATCTCAGTCTCAATCTATCAAAAATACCTCTAATTTCCCTACATTGTTGACAAGTTTTTGACATTGATTGTCGCTGAGAAGCGATTGCGACTAGATTTTGGAGGTTTTTAGTTACGAGAATTAATTGGCCTTCTGATGTCGTGATCAAGTAAGGAATTGACGTGGTTTCGAAGTAAGGAATCGTTAATAAAAACTCGGTACTACGCAGCTCAAGATCAGAGCGGTAACACTGACATGCGGCCTGTTGTGCCGAAAAATATTTTTGTTTTGAGGTTTTTGAGGTTTTTAGCAATGTGTTCTTAAGGGGCCGTCTCCGGGAAGGCTGAGGGAGAAGGGAAGGCTGAGGGAGAACACCTCACGCCGCAGCCGCCGTGGGAGACGCTCCGGGCGTCGAGAGCCACGTGACGACTCCCGGCCACCGTAGGCGCGGGCCAGCGGGCGGAGAGTAATGGGTAACTCACCGTCCGATCAGGACCAGGCCCGTGCCGGATGGCGCGTTGTGTTCCACGCGCGCCTCAAAGAGATGTCAGCAGATGACGGGGCCCAATAGGGCCAGACGAGTCTGATACTCCCTTCCGCTCCACCCAGAGCGGGAGGGGTCATTTGATGATTTCCCATCCTCAAAAAAAAAAAGGGTGCCGTCTGCGTGGGCGAGAGAATCGCGGCGATAGTCTCGCCGTGCCCTCAAATTCTTGCCGCGATGATATCGCCGTGTGGAGACACGTTCTAAGAGAGTATAGAAATACGTGCCACGACGATAATATCGCCGCGATTCTCTCGCTCGTGGAGAGAGCCCCTAACCCAAAATATAACATGCGGAGATAACATTTTGACCTGTGGTATCATCGAACTGAGTATAAGTAAACAGTCGTTAAGTAGTGTCATATTATAGTAAAAGTGTTCCTTGTAGGCAGTGCGTGCGCGTTAGAAGATGGCCGCCATGAAGTTATATTTCGTTTTCTTTTTATTATTTGCTTTCGTTTCCGCGCGACACTATGCTCATTTTGATACAGAACCAAGTGAGTTAGTTTTTTTTTTTTTTTGCCTGTACTGTGCCACAGCTGGGCAAAGGTCTCCCCCAAGTCCTTCCGGGAACTCCTTTCCCGCGCCACCTCAAACCAGCCCTCGCGGTACGCTTCCAGATCATCTCGCCACCGCTTTCTGGTCCGACCTCGGCGGCGTTGTCCATCTTCAGGCACACATTGTGTGGAAACTATTGCCCAGCGGTCATCCTGCATGCGGCTGATGTGACCCGCCCAATCCCACAGCCTGGCAGCCTTCTTGCGTACATCTATTATACCCGTTTGGGAACTTACTAGCTTATGCTCGTGACTTTGTATGCGTGGAAGTCCTATGACATCACAACATAATAATAATAATAATACATTTATTCAAAAAATTGTAAGGCATGAAAATTAGTACAGTTTTGCTTAAATGTAAATAACAATAACATGTAAAATAACACCACATTTTATAAAACTTTCCTGTAAGTATACAAACTACGTTTGTAGTTTTATCTCAGTAGCCAAAATATGAGTCAATATTGTCATAAGTGTTGTGCCATTAAGTAGGCGTATTCACAAAAAACGAAAATTTCGCAAGCAATGTAAAATTGGTACTGAAGGTGTCGACCTCAGGACGAGCTGCTTCTCATGTGAGAAGCAGCTCGTCCTGAGGTGTTGTCCATGTGGACAACATCTCTTACTCCCAACAGTCCTGAATCTCTATATATTTTGGATGCGGAGACCAAAACCACAAACGTAGTACCTATAATAAAAATGTGGCTGTGATCCTACTAATATTATAAATGTGAAAGTTTGTATGGTTGGATGGATGGATGGAGGTTTGTTACTCTTTCACGCAAAAACTACAGAACGGATTTGGATGAAATTTGGCACACAGATGGGTTATAACCAAGATTAACGAATAGGATACTTTTTATCCAGATATTATTATTATTATTTGGTTAGACACATTAGCAGCTAAGCTGATGCGTGTGTTTCGTATAGCTTGAAGATATTTAATCTGTCCAGTCGATTCTTGAAGCCAGTGTGGAAGCCGTCACTACATTTTCCGGGAGTCTATTCCATGCTGTTACAACTCGGTTAGACAAGAATAGCTTTGGGGAATGCCCACGGAAATGTTTGTTCGCATTCAGTGTGTAAAGGGGATCGAAACTTATGCGGGTGAAACCGCGGGGCGCTGCTAGTCTTATAATATTTTGGTGTCTTACGACTTGCACGCGAATGAAGTCACGGACAGAAGCTAGGAAGTAAATATAAGCCGATTTTACTATTGAATATTACAGTGAACCTAATTATTCTGTAAAATCTAACATGTTAAATACTGGTATTTAGCTGCATCCGGTTAGACTGGAAGCTGACCCAACATAGTTGGGAAAGACTAGGCAGACGAGTGAATCTTATTATTATTTTGAGTAAATCATAACGCTAGTCTTTGAAGTATTCTCTACTCCTCAATAAATTGTTACAAACAACAAAATCTCTTCTGTGGTCAACTGCCGCTGAATTTTATCGAGGCCAATGTACAGACGTCAGCACATCAAGCTACTACAATCTGTCAAATTTCTTTAATAGATTTTCAACTTTATCGCTACAATATTTGATTGGGAAAATTTGTCAGTTTCGGGTAGCTTGACCTGCTGTACATTAGCATCAATAAAATTGACCTTTATATCACAAATCAAGCACCTGACTGAAGTTTCGTTATAGGTCCTACTACTACCGAGGCTGTAACCGTAGCTGAAGACGTCAAAATGAGGCCAAAAAACAGTAAGTTTTTTTTTTATCGTTTTCTAGATAGGTACAGACGCCAGCACATCAAGCTACTACAATCTGTCAATTTTCTTTAATAGATTTTCAACTTTATCGCTAAAACATTAAGGTTCAAGGTTGATTGGGAAAATTTGACAGTTTTGGGTAGCTTGACCTGCTGGCGTCTGTAGGTACAGTGACGACGAAAAGTCCATAGGCAATCTCACAAAGCAATAGCTTGACGTTTAATTTGACTTACGTCCTTCTAGTTTCAAGTTTCTAAGAAAATAAACACATTGTCGTCAACAAGTGATTGTAGTTCATCATTTCAACGTTATAATTTGAGTCAAGGCTCAAGATGGCCTAGCGGTTAAGCGCGTACAGATACAATGCGTGTAGTAGTCGAGCCGTATGATCAAATCTCACGGAGTACTTCGACTTTTTGTAAATTTTTACTCGATTGGAAGTAATCTTGTTCGCTTTGTTCACACATTTTGTAAAGTTAGAAAGGTAGATCATTATAAGACTAAATTAAGAATTTAGATTTCTATGAGGTAGATATGAGTTTTATGAATAGTTAACTTGATCGGAATAAACGTTGTCGTTTGGTTGTAGTTGTTGGTTAGTGACGTGTGATTTAATAATAGATAGCGGTATTGTATTTATTCTCAAAATGCAGGCAAATATTTATATTGAGGCGAGGGCGACTATTATTGCGCTGCATAAAAGTGGTCATAATAGAATAGAAATATCTGATGAAACCGGACTGAATGTGAGTATTATATATTTATGAATTGTAAATTAAACTTTTATTTAAATTTTACGTAAGATTATTTGGTAACATACGGATACATTCTTTTTATTGTTTTTTAAATCCATCATGAGGCCTAAAAGATAAATATTAATGTTTATTATTAGATTTATAAATGCAGAATTTTAATATTATATTGTTATATTAAATATATATTATTTTATTATATAAAAATGAAGTCAATTTAGTATTTTATTATAGCTGCCTAATATCACTTTTTTTGTTTTAGAGGAATACTGTAAGTCGCTGGATCAAGAGATATGAGGAAGAGGGTAGTCTTTTTAGTCGACAGCGAAGTGGAACACCATGCAACTAGACAGTTTGCGGTATTATTCGACACCTCATTGCAAACTGTTCGCCGTGCCCTCCACGCTGAAGGCTTGCATCACAGAAGACCAGCTAAAAAGCCCTTCTTGAGAGAAAGACATAAACAAGAAAGATTACGTTTCGCGCGGGATTATTTAGATTTTGACTGGAATACTACCATATGTTCAGATGAAAAGACCTTCAAATCTAATCAATCTTCATTTATGGCGCAAGGATAACACTCGCTGGTGTGATAAAAACGTAATCCCTAATACAGACTCAGGTCGAACTACAATTAATATGAGGGGGTGGATAAGTGCAGCAGGGCCAGGAGAAGTGGCTTTTATTCCTCCACGCGCCAACAGTTCTAGTTATGTAGAAGTATTAGACGATGTCATACTTCCTACTGTGGGCAGCATTTACCCAGCTGATGAGTTGACACAAATATCATTTGTCCAGTACAATAATTGTCCTATTCACCGGGCGAGCACTGTGCGTGAGTGGTTTCACAATCACCCGGAGATAATTGTTGTTCCATGGCCAGCGGGATCACCCGTCTTCAACCCCATAGAAAATCTATGGGGTTTAATGGTGCAAAGGTGGGAGTCACGGGATGAGAGGTGTTTAACACAATTAAAAGCCCATTGCATGGAGGTGTGGGAAAATTTAAGAGGAACCGAAATATGTGGTAATATTCTAAGGTCCATGCACAAACGTCTGCTTGACTGTATTGAAAATACTTAAGGGGGGTTACAAAATATTAATACCTATAGATGTTTCGGTTTTATTAATAGACGGTGTAACTAAATATTTAGTAATACCTATTGATATATCCGTAATTATTTAATTATCTTAAATTGAGGTTTAGTTTCAATCTTCTTTTCGTCAAGAAAATGAACACATAAGCTATAATCTCAATACATTCATTGTGACGTTACATAAAAAAACATGTTCATAAAGTCTAAATCACATATTAGTCTAAATCATATAATAAGTGGGTATAATTATATTTGTGTTATTAGAATATTCTTTCATTGTTATGTTATTGTGGGTATACAACAAAAATATTATGAACCTTGACAAGAGAACTTCTTTTATCTAGGCATGAATGTGACGTCACAATTCTTATAAAAGTTTGCTAATTTTATAAATAAATAAAACGAATAAACATTTTTGTTATAATTCAGCATGACTTTTATTTCCACCTTCCAACACCGAAAATATCTCAATTAAATACAACATAATAATGTATAACTAATAATACAATAACTGATATTTAACTTATAACTAAATGCAATGCAATGCAATAAGCATGAATACATTTTAAATAAACATAAATATTACCTAACAAGTTTTTGCTTAAAATACAAATATTATTATGGTTTCAAAGAAACAGAAAATAGCCGCAAACTCAGACTTTATTGATCGTGAATCCATTGCTTAGCCCAAACATCTACCAGCACATGTTACATTTGCGCGAATTTTAGCAATGCAATGGTGGTAAGAACTGCACCCTAATTGCGTAACACACGATCAATCGGAATCGGTTTCATTTTGACAGTTCAACAACATTCATTGCGTTATTTACGTTGTTGAGCAGACACATGACACATTTTTTTAACATATGAAGCAATGGATTAGCAATATCCTTCAAAATGATTCAGATTGAGATTGATTGTGTGTTACGCAATTAGGGTGCAGGTCTATTTGCGTAACACACGATCAATCGGAATCGGTTTCATTTTGACAGTTCAACAACATTCATTGCGTTATTTACGTTGTTGAGCAGACATATGACACATTTTTTGAACGTATGAAGCAACGGATTATTAGCAATATCCTTCAAAATGATTCAGATTGAGATTGATTGTGTGTTACGCAATTAGGGTGCCGTATTCTAAATGCAACAGAAATATAATGTTATTTCACTCACTCACGCACACGCACTGGCTATATAGTGCTCGCACAAACTTAAACCATTTATTTCAATTAAATCATTTACAGGCACTTTTGAATTTATTGTCAAAATTAAATAGTCAGTCAGTTAGTCAGAAATTTGAAGCTAGTTGCCCATTCCAAAACGTTGATCTCTATGGAGAAGAACGGGCAAAAAAATCCAAGGACACTCTTTTAAATCAAGATATTATTACAAAATCCACACAGTTTATAGCAACGTAGTCCTTAGCATGCCACTGGAGTTTCGAGCGTTACTGTACATTGGCCTCAATGAAATTGACCTTTAGTTTATACCACAAATCAAGCACCTGACCGAAGTTTCGTTATAGCTACAACTGCCGAGATTGTAACCGAAAGCGTAGCTGAAATTATGATGAAAATGATGCCAAAAGATCAAAACAGTAAGTTTTTTTTTATCGTTTTCTATATAGGTACAGACGCCAGCATATCAAGCTACTGCAATCTGTCAATTTTCTTTAATAGATTTTGAACTTTATTGATAAAGCATTAAGGTTCAAGGTTGATTGGGAAAATTTTACAGTTTCGGGTAGCTTTGATCTGCTGACGTCTGTACCTTATCTTTACTGTACCTTTTACATATACTCGTACAGTGACATGAACATTTACTGTATAAAGTACTGCAGTGCGATTCTGTTACCATCTCACCGTGAAAACTTAGGTGAAGTGAGCGTGGAGTGAGCTGTCATTCCAACTAAATGCTAGGAATTGACACTATTGACAGCTCACTTCACCTGACTTTTCAAGGTGAGATTTTTACAGAATCGATCGGCTGTATTTTTTTTAGTTATTGTGAATGTGAGGACTATGTGGGTCATTGTTTCCGTTTCAATCATTGTCTGGCAGTTTGAGTAGTTTATGCGGCCTACCCAAATGTCCTCTCTTGGATATTGTTCGTCGAATTGTTGAACTCCTTAAGTTCTGAGTTGAGCTGCACGATTTCTAACAAATGCGTGCACTGACTGGACCGGTCCACTCAATCTGTGTGGTTCTTTCCCTAAAAGACCATTTCAGACACCAATCTACATGGTCTTCACATGATCTAACCAAAATTATGTCGGGATTTTAAAAGAGACTGTGGCCTCTGCGTTTATTTTCGGCCGTTCTTCTCAGAGTAATCAGATAAGAAACGCCGACCTCATCTCTAGTTTTGAAAAATATGATTAACGTGTAAAAGTGGTTGTAGAAACCTATTTACAGAAATAAATAAATAATGTTTATCATTTGCCTAACCTAATATATTAGTAGTAGTTCAGAGGTGCTGCCTCGCTCTGGTCTAGCGCGACAGCTGAGCATGTGGTCCCGGGTTCGATACCCTCACCCCACCTGCTTACGTCCTGCTATCCGTAAGGCTGGCGCATAAACTAATTGAGCATTTGAAAATACTGTTGGGTCTGATCAAGATTGTAAGACTATATTTGCATTATCGCCGATTCCCTTGTTTACAAACTAAACTAAATTTAAGTTCAGTGCATCTTTTTCTTTCTAATGAAATATCATTAAGGAAAGGACAGAAGATAAATATTAGTTTAGTCCTGTCAAATTAGTAAATTGATGTATTTTTAGTAGCCCTGTTTTTAATCACGTCTAATTTGTCAATGGAGTATCTTAATTTGGTACTATGTGCCTACTATAAAGCTAGCATTTACTGGGTGTGTATGACTGCCTCGTGTCAAGTGGTCGCAAGCGCTACTGGTGAGCATGAGGTCCTGGGTTCGATTCTCAGGTCGGGCAGTGTTATTGGGTTTTTTCATCTGCAATTTGAGCAGCCCGAAGTCGGGATTTTTGTTCTGTTGATGAATATATAATGTTAGGATAAAGTTCAAACACATATACATTCTTGAGTGAGGCTCATGGGTCAATGAGGTGGCTGGATCACTGCGTAGTGACAGAAGCGGCTGTGGCCTCCGTCAGGAGTGTGTATGTAGTTTATGATGTGCTTTGGTCAGACCATTTGCCACTCGTAGTAGAATGTGACTTGGATGTTATGCTGCCAAAGAAATGTAGGTACTAATGTTGTAAATGTGAACAAGGTTGTGTGGGGAGAGAGAAGTCAAAATCAGATAGAAGCTTATCAGCGTGAATGTCTTGAAAGATTAAGACTAATTGACTTCCCACACGAACTTGGTAAATGCTGTGACAGTATGTGTAACAACCCTGGTCACAAGATTGTCATTGAGAAGCTGTATGCAGACATCGTGCATGCTTTAAGTGAGGCTGCTGTGATAGGTCGGGAAGGCAGCAATAGGTGCTCTAAGCGGGTAATAGTTGGTTGGAACAAACATGTTGCAGAGGCTCATAGGCAGAAATTTAAACTGTGGGTGTGGTATGGCAAACCTTCTACTGGGTTACTTTATAACGAAATGCGTGAGACTAGAAAAGTCTTTAAGTCAAGATTAAAGTGGTGCCAGGATCATGAAGACCAAGTTAAAGTAGACATTTTAGCTACACACCATGCTAGAAATTATTTTCGTAGTTTCTGGAAACACACGAACAAATTGAAAACCAGACCGGGAATCCCTGTGAGCGTCGGTGGCATGAATGAGCCTGAGGATATTGCAAATCTTTTCAAAGAAGCATTTTTTTGTGAAATCTCCTCTAGGACCCTCACAGTCGGTGCTCGATGTTGTGCCCGGCATGGAGATAGGGGTAAAATTTAAGTCCCCGGAGATTGCTCGGTCTATCAGACGTATGTCATATTTATTTTTATTTATTTCTTCACAAACAATTTACATTGTGTTTGAAATCGTTCCATATGATAAAAAAAAATGATTTAAAGCAAACAACATTCAAAATACAAGTACTTAAGACATAAGAAAAAATAATAATAACAATATAACTCAACTAAAATTACCTACAATAACATTTTCAATGTCAACTCATTATGAATTTAAGGATTTAAGATTAGAAATAATTTAACATGATACAAGTATCACATTTAAAAATTAACAACATAACTCAACTAAAAATTACAAACTACAAGAAAAATTTCAATGTCAACTCATTAAGAATTTAAGATTAGAAACAGAAAACATTCAAAAATTACAATAAAAATAAATAGTTCAATATCAACTTAAATTAATAATAGGAATACACTTCTCATTTAAACTAGTCTGTCTAGGAGTAAGTCCCCCGGTCATGACGGGCTTAGCATCGAGCACCTACGACATGCTGGCCCTCACTTACCCAGGGTGCTAGCTATGTTGTATGGCTTTTGTATGAGTCATAGTTACCTGCCTGGTGAGATGATACGAACAGTGGTAGTGCCAATTACTAAAATCAAAACTGGTGATCTTGCCGACAGCGGTAACTATAGGCCCATTTCACTGGCTACCGTGATTTCAAAGGTGCTTGACAGCATGCTTAATACACAATTAAGTAGTTGTGTTACAGTTCACGATAACCAGTTCGGATTCAGAGCTGGGTTATCAACAGAGAGTGCGGTGTTGTGTCTTAAGCATGCTGTGACGTACTATGCGAGACGAGGGACGCCTATTTATGCTTGCTTCCTGGACTTATCAAAGGCATTTGATCTGGTTTCCTATGATGTGTTGTGGAGTAAATTAGAGCGGGTGAATGTGCCCACAGTACTTGTTAACATTTTAAAGTTTTGGTATGGAAACCAGATCAACAATGTACGATGGGCGGGGGCGTTTTCTCGTCCTTACGGGATGGAGTGTGGGGTGAGGCAGGGTGGATTGAGCTCACCAACGCTGTTCAACCTTTATGTGAACGAGTTGATTGGCGAGCTCAGCAGTACCAGGCTCGGTTGTTATATAGACGGTACCTGCGTCAATAATATCAGTTACGCGGACGACATGGTGCTGCTGAGCGCGTCAGTCTGCGGTTTGAGAAAGCTAGTTGCTCAATGTGAGGCGTATGCTAAGGTTCATGGCTTGGCATACAACTCTAAGAAGTCGGAGGTCATGGTCTGTGAGGCTGGGGGTAAAAGTCCGGATGCTGTGCCGCCTGTATTGCTTCATGGTACACCTGTGCGGAGAGTCTACAGGTTTAAGTATCTTGGTCATATATTGACTCCCAACCTCAAAGACGATGATGACATTGAACGGGAGCGGAGGGCGTTGTTGGTTAGAGCGAACATGCTGGCTCGCAGGTTTGCACGATGCTGACTTCCTGATTAAATCACGCTCTTTCGAGCCTACTGTACTGCTTTTTACTCATGCAGCCTGTGGGCTAATTATACGCAAAGATCGTACAGCGCTCTCCGCGTTCAATATAACAATGCGTTTAGGATACTGGTGGGGTTGCCCCATTTCTGTAGTGCGTCAGGGATGTTCGCAGATGCGCATGTAGATTGCTTTTACGCAACAATGCGTAAAAGGTGCTCCTCTCTGGTGCGCAGGGTGTGGGGTGGCTCCAACAGTGTCTTAAGCATGATTGCGAGTCGCCTAGACTGTGTGTACGTGGGTCACTGTTGTGCCGTCTCTCATGGGATGTCGCAACGGTGACTGACCATTATTTTTTTTTTTCTTGTATTATTTTCGTTGTTTTTGTTTAGTGTCTGTGCTTACTAACATAGTCGTAAGTTTTACTAACAATCTTGTTGAGTCTCTGTTACTTGAATAAAGACTATAAATAATAATAATAGGCTCGCCCCAAATTACATGGGACTTGAACATGACTGGCGAAATGTGGTTCTACCTAACCCTTCGGGGTTGCAGGCGTGATGTTATGTTTATGTTACTGGGTATGTCTTTCATTGAGTTGAATGTGCCCTGGCTGACTGTAGTTTTGTGATTGCAGACGTGGTCACCACCACCCCACCAGCTCCAGATGGGAGCTATATAGAAATTTATCAAAAAAGTAAGTTCACCTAACTATTATTACTGTATTAACTCATTCAAAATTAAAATTAAAATGAAGTCAAATTCGGCTGAGAATCAGCACTTTTCGAACGTCAAAAATTACGCGTCTTGTGGCCTTAAGCGTGACTGCTGAGCATGTGGTCCTGGGTTCAATCCCCGCACCCCGTCTGATAATAGGTAATACAAAAAAAAAAAAAAATTATGTACCTCTAGGGGATGTTTTTTTTCTCGTCTACCACACGGGGGTAGGTTGGATAGGCCTTTCAAAAAAAATCTCAAACAAAAACAAGAATATTTATGAGCGTTTTATAACTCCTATCCGATCATTGATGTGATGACAAGACAATAATTAAGTATTACTTAATTATTTTTTATACAAAACTCTGGTGAATTGCGTGATATGAATTGCACACAGATCATATATTGAATATTGTCAGTTTGTTACCATTTTACGGTTTTTACTAAGATTCATATTGTTATCCTATTATGATTCTGCCAAAGTGGCCTTTTTAGACCCTCTTATCTTACAACTTACTTAAGTACCTAATTAAACTGTGTTATTTCGCAGATCAGTATCACAACGATGGGCGTCCTGCGAAGCTCGTCACTATTTATAAGAAATGTACAGCAAACGGGACCTGCAGGAATATTCACTATTTGGAGATAGCACTCGATGATTAAGTAATTCTACGATTGTAAATGGATTTATAGTACTGTGTGACCTAAACCCGCGCTTAATTTACGGTTTTCTGTGACTTAAGTTGACTATTTTTACACAAAAAAGCGTGACTTAAGTGCGCGATTAGGTCACACGTTCTAAAAAATTTTACGTGTACGATACGTGTGACTTAAGTATAATAGTATTAATGCAAGGTGTTTAGCATGCACACAACGTCTATTTCGCAGGCACACAAACACCGTTCCAAACTGAAACGCGCGTACCTAAATAAATACGAAAAGTCTTTTGGAAAACGGAGTTTTATGAAAAAACCACTGCATAAATCAATTACTTATAAAGTTTATTGAACTTTTCAATAATTGAACTTTGCCGGTGCCGACTTAGTTTGGAAGATTTTACAGTTCTTTTATTAGTTATATACACCCAAAGTTACATTAAAATTAGCAAGAAAAACGAATCTTTGTTCGCTCATAACTTTTTAATGGCTTTTAAATTTACTATTCTGTTTCCGCACAGACAACATTTATAATAAGACAAAACGATTTAACATTGGATATACAATGTCAAACAGTGGAGTAATACCCTCCCGAATTTTTTATGGATAAAATATCGACTAGTTCCACCTTAAGTCACACGTACAATTTTATATTGAAAGAGTTTATAATAACTAAGTAGCAATGTTTAAGCCTACTGTAGATTTCATTCTGCACTTTTAAAATAAATCATATATTATTGATTGTGTTAAAACTGTTTTCTTAAATTGAAATAATCTTGTCACGTATGCAGGGGTAGGTATGTGCACTGTGGTCAAATTTGAGGAACGGAGAAATTCTCGGTATTAAACGGTCGGTCACCTATCCACAGACTAACCGTGGCAAGCGTATATAATATTAAAATTAACCAATCCGTCAACCAACACCCTAATTATGTAACACACTATCGATCACAATTATCATTTTGAAGGATATTGCTAATCCATTGCTTCATATGTTCGAAAAATGTGTCTGCTCAACAACGTAAATAATGCAATATGATGTTGAACTGTCAAAATAAAAGCCATTTTTCCTACTGTTTGTGTGTTACGCAATTACCCCGCCGCACTGGGCCCGCGTGGTGGATTTCCCTCTCACAGAGAGGAGGCCTGGATCCCAGCAGTAGGAATATTGTAGGTAAGTACTTAAGTAGGCTATAAATGCTTTGCTATACAGGGTGGCAGGGAAACGCTTCCGAAAACGAAGACAGGTGATAGGGCTACTGATTCTCGATACGATACCATAAAAAAATGAGAAAAAAAAATGAACAATTTTACCTATTTTTTTTAGCATTTTTCGTACACTATGCTGTGAGAACAGTTAAATTAAACCATTATTTGCTATTAAACACATTTTTTTTCTTTACAACTCTAACAAGCAATGTATTCGTAAATAAATATCATCTGACGCTTGCGCGTGACCTCAAGTTCAAAGTGCGCGCGCGCTCGCCGACAGCTGTGCGGCTGACGACCCCAAGTCCACGTGACGCGCGAAAATAATCAATTTCAGGCGAAAGGTTATTGGTATCCGTTTGCATAAAGGTTGTATATAATCTACGTTCTGGCTTCGGAAGCGTTCTCCTGACACCCTGTATACAACGATTTTTTTTGAAATCGCATAACTCTAGGGGGTCATTGTACTCATATTTATGAACAACTTTTACTATGGGACCAAACCAGAAAGCGCGAAAAAAAAATGTTCCCTACATTTATGTTCGTATAACTCGTCAAAATGTAGGGAACACCAGATTTTTGTTTCTCGATTTCGAGTTTGCTCCCATAATAAAAGTTGTTCATAATGATGAGTACAATGACCCCCTAGAGTTTGGGATATCAAAAAAAACACGTTGTGTAAACAAACATACCATTAGGTATATTCATTGGATATATTTCTCGATGGCGGGACGAGCTTGACTCCTACCATAGGGACTGGCTGGCACTCGCAAAAGAATAGGGTAGTTTCCTGGGTAAAAAAAAAAAATATTATATTTAGTCCGTCAGTTAGATTATCAAAAAAATATTGAACCCGTATTTTAAGGGTTCCGTAGCCAAATGGCTAAAACGGAACCCTTATGGATTCGTTATGTCTGTCTGTTTGTCCGTCCGTATGTCACAGCCACTTTTTTCCGAAACTATAAGAACTATACTGTTGAAACTTGGTAAGTAGATGTATTCTGTGAACCGCATTAAGATTTTCACACAAATAACTCACTGAAATTTAGGAAAGTAGCCTATTGTGTGGAAAAGGGAGACGGAAGCCTTTGCCCTCCAGTGGGACAATATAGGCTAGTTAGATTAGATTATATAAGATTTCTCAATTCTCTTTTTACTCGCCGAAACCAGAAGCCCAAGGAGCTGAAATTAAAGCAGACCATCGAAACGAAGAGAAAGTATTCACAAATAAATTATCGACCTAAAAAACCACTTTAAAGTGAAGAATACCTAACTTTAGTTTCGGATCTCAGTGTCTTCAGCTTTATTGAATTACTAGCACTTCGCCCGCGACGCCGTCCGCGTAGATTTCGAACGTTCCTTTATAATGTGTAGATTAAAAAAACAAGCTTATAAAGCTCCTGGCTCCATCATCAGACCCTCGACACCAAGTGCAATATATAGAAATCGAAATGTTTGTAAACGCACCCACTATACAGGAGTAATTCCTAGCGTGGGGCAACGTTATAAAAAAGAAAAAAAAATGAGTTTGAGTTTGAATTGGCTGTCACGACTATCGACACAATGATCGCTGAGTCCACATCCTATATTTATTTATTTATTGTGAGCCTGTGTTGTACCACTGCAGGGCAAGTTCCTCCCTTCCCTCCTTCCACTTTTCCCGGTCTACTGCGATTGTGGGCCAATCCTTTAAGGTGTCCAGCTCATCCAGCCATCTCCTTCTAGGCGTATCTTTTCACATGTACATATTATTTAGAAATTAAAAGTGGTGTCAGGATAGACAAGAACAGATAATAATGGATATTCTTGCCTCAAATCATTCAAAAAAGGACTTCAGTAATTTTTGGAAAAATACTAACAAATTTAATAGTAAAACGGGTTTCCCCGTGAGCGTCGATGGTGTAACTGATCATAAAATGATTGCTAATTTATTTAGGCAACAATTTACTGTGCAGTCGTCCTTGAGTACTCCGCTTAGTACTGATCCCGGGACCATCGTGACTAGAAAACCAAATATCACTTTATTCTCCGTGAAAAATGTATCCAGAGCTATTAAAAATATGCAAAGGGGAAAATCACCTGGTCACGATGGTCTCAGCATCGAACATTTTAAATATGCTGGTGTGCATCTGCCAAGAGTATTGAAGATGTTTTTCAATCTCTGCTTAAGTCACTCATACTTACCAGAGTCGATCATGCGTACAATAGTCAAATAGTGGTACCGATAGTTAAAAATAAGACAGGTGACTCGTCTGACAAAACTAACTATCGGCCCATCTCGCTTGCGACTGTAACTGCAAAAGTACTTGACAGTGTGCTAAATGGCATTCTCGAACAACATGTGGAGTTACATGATGCTCAGTTTGGTTTTAGGTCAGGATTGTCCACTGAAAGTGCCATTCTAAGCTTAAAGCATACTGTCAGGTACTATACTGAGAGGAAGACGCCCGGTATACGCGTGCTTCCTTGACTTATCGAAAGCTTTTGACCTTGTTGTATATGACCTTCTGTGGGATAAGCTAGGAGGTGCGGGTGTGCCGGCGGATACCATCTCCCTGCTCAGATACTGGTACTCAAACCAGAAAAACCAGGTGAGATGGGCCGGTACGTTGTCGGACGAATACAGGTCGGAATGTGGCGTCAGACAGGGTGGGTTGAGTTCACCTCTTTTGTTTAATTTGTACGTCAACCAGCTACTTGGGAGACTCAGCAGCACTCATGTCGGATGCTATATCGACGGTACCTGTGTCAACAATATAAGTTATGCAGATGACATGGTCCTGCTGGGTCCCTCGATAAACGCATTGAGGAAACTACTTTATATCTGCGAGCAATATGCAGAAGCACATGGACTAAAATACAATTCCAAAAAGAGCGAGCTGCTGATCTTCAAAGCAGGCAAACATCGTCCTACCCATGTGCCTGCAGTATACCTCAATGGCGTTGCACTAAGGCTGGTTGACGAATTTAAATATTTGGGGCATATTGTGACGGATGACCTCAAGGATGACGGGGATATAGAGCGGGAACGCAGGGCGTTGGCGGTGAGAAGTAACATGCTTGCTCGCAGGTTCGCTCGATGTACAACTCAAGTAAAGATAACGCTCTTTAAAGCGTATTGTCAATCTTTTTACTCGAGTGGCCTGTGGGTGAGCTATACGCGACGATCCTTTGACGCCCTGCGGGTTCAATATAACAATGCTTTCAGAATGTTGTTAAGGCTACCGTGGCGCTGCAGTGCCTCCGGAATGTTTGCAGAAGCCCACACGGACGGCTTCAAGGCCATAATTCGCAAAAAATCGGCTTCTTTGCTGCAGCGTCTGCGGGGTGCTAAAAATAGCATTCTGAAGGTCATTGCTGCTCGATTTGACTGCCCCATTCAAAAGCACTGGGTGAGGGTAGTGAATGGTTTTGTATAATAGGCTACTTATAGATAAGTACTAACAATACTAACATAATTGTAAGCTAATATTGTTGCTAATATATACTAACAAGATATGGATTTTAATTATTTATGAAATAAATTATTTTATTCTATTCTATTCTATTATTATTTTAAATGTTAGCTTATATAATGTTAATATTATCTTGATTAAGTTAGTAAATAAACATTTAATTATTGAGTTAATTGAAACAAGCAGGAAAATCCACCACTTAAACTTTATTACTCTTTATTCTCTCGTTAGGGGTTGAATATTGAAAGACTTTACATATTTTTTAGTAAAATGAACATCTGGGTACATTACTGCATACATTGAAGATATACATATAACAAATAGTACATTACGATACGTGTGACTTAAGTAGTCCATTAATATTAATACTACTTAAGTCACACGTATCGTATACTATTTTATTCAAAATTCAAAATATCTTTATTGTGGGCATATGTTAGTTACAGGTCTTAAAAATAAATTAAAGTTCCAATATGTCCTGCCTAATAGGCATACAATAATTATTTAGTGTCATTAGATTTAAAATGATTTTACATGTCTAATTTAGTTATTATAAATGTCAAAATATCAATATATGGTCAAATAAATACATGGTCAACAATTCAATCAATAATTCAAGAAATCTTGGATCGTGTAGTATGCTTTAACAATTAAAAAGTTACGTAATTTATTTTTAAATACTTGAAGATCCTTAGTGCTCAGAATGTCAGCAGGTATTGTGTTGTATATTTTTGATGCCATGCCAAAGAAGCTTTTGTTAAATACAGCCGTTTTATGTGGTACATCAGAAATTTTAAATATATATCTTCTCGATTTGAGTTTATCAAATAGATTTTCATTTGTCTTTATAAATACGGTTACTTCATAAATGTAAATTGCAGGAAAGGTCAATATTTTAAATATTAACATATTTATATAGCACTTGTGACCTAAACCTGCACTTAAGTCAGTCTTAAGTTTAGTTTTTACAGTCACTATTGCTAATGAGATGCTGCTGAACAGATTGTGAAATAAAATTATTTAGTTGTAATAGTATGAAACTTGTCGCCCTAAGCTAAAGCTGTATTTCAATTTAATAAGATATTTTTGTGAATCTCATTTTGAGTGAACTAAGTTCTTATGAGAAAAATAAAGTTCTTTAAACATAAGTCACGCTGTGGACTACTCAAGTCACAGATAAGCGTGACTTAAGTGCGGCTTTAGATCACAGAGTGCTATAAACAATATTACATCATCATCAAACGAAAGTTTAAACACAACATCAAACAAAACAAAGGTTGGTGTCCAGCAGTGGACGTCTTTCGGCTGAAATGATGACCCTGCTTGTACAAACGCCAGCACATCAAGGTACTACAATCTGTCATAGATTTTCAACTTTATCGCTAAAGCATTAGGTTTAAGTTTGATTGGGAAAATTTGACAGTTTCGGGTAGCTTGACCAGTCGATCGATTCTGTAAAAATCTAACCGTGCAAAGTTCGGTGAAGTGAGCTTAGAGTGAGCTAACACTCACGAGAGATATACGTGAGATAGCTCACTCTGAGCTCCCTTCACCTAACTTTTCATGGTGTGATTTTTACAGAATCGATCGGCTGCTGGCGTCTGTACAGAAACTGCCTGACTGACGCCCCGTTGTCAGTATGTTTTCCTGTAACTATTGTATCTGTCGGCAATGCCCTGTCTGTACTGTGCTTGCATTTTGGATCTTGACGCTAGTCTGTCTGTCCGCACTTTGAATTCCCCGCCTGAAAGAACAATAGCAAAATTGGTATCAACTATAGGGAAATATTTAGCTGATCGTTTAAAAACTTGAACTTCTAACGATGAACACTTTTCAAATTAATAAACCTAAAAAAATGCGCTGTACACTATTTAATATACTCCATCTTAGACAATTTAGACATGATTAAAAACATGGCTACTAAAAATACGTCAATTTACGTCTGGCGCTGACTAATTTGACAGGACTAAACTAAAATTTATCTTCTGTAATTTTCTTAATGAAATAGAAAGAAAAAGATGCACTGAACTTAAATTTAGTTTAGTTTGTGAACAAGAAAATCGGCGCCAATATCCAATAAATTGGAACTACGAGTATCCAACTGTCACTTGGACGAATATAAGACTTTGTCGTTTTATGACTTGCAATGCAAATGACATTCAATCTTAGGGTGTCGGGGGGGGGGGGTCGTGGGGGTCATGACCCCCCCCAAAATCATTCAAGCTGTCGAGAGTCTGAATGATTTACTTGCCTTACTAACTTACGACTTGGTGACCCCCCTAAAATCTTAGGCTGTGACCGCGCCTGGGTCCAATATGCATAATCACACACACACACACATATTTATCTTAAATTATTTTATGTTAACGATACCAAATCGTATCTTAATTAAACTTTTAATTATCTAACTCAATTCTTCGAAATTGTAACAGTAACATCAGAAGCACTATGTAACTTATACGTCATTGTACTGACGCTAGTACATCAAGCTACTACAATCTGTCAAATTTATAGATGTTCAACTTTATCGATGAAGCATTAAGGTTCAAGGTTGATTGGGAAAATTTTACAGTTTCGGGTTGCAGCTTGACCTGCTGGCGTCTGTCTGTACCTCAGGGGACCGGACTGCTTCTCCTTAACACAGGTTTCCATAACCTAGCTAGGAGAGCAGTGCTCACCCACACGTTTGTAGAAATACTACTTATTTTGTAAAACTGTATTTATAACGCGTACTATAATCCTTTGTTTTGAGTTAATAAATAAATAATTAACAGAAAATTCAAGTCATTTATTCAAATTAGGCTGAGAATCAGCACTTTTCGAAAATCAAAATCGCAAAAGACAGTCCCTCAAAAACGCCCGCCCTTCACCACTTCCTAATGCTTTCGGTGGGAAGAAGGACACAGCTGTCTGTTCAGTTAGAAAATATACTTGATTGTACACTATACTAGGTATGTAAAGTAATTATCTTACAAGACACAGAACATTAAATTAAATTAATTGCCATTTATGTCAGCTAGCCACGCCAATATACCAACAAATATAATAAAAACTATATTATGTATTCAAGCAAAAAAATAATTAATTAAAATTAAAAATGTAAATAAAAATTTACTAGGTACCTACCTAAATAAAAGCCTCCAGGCATAAAGGGCGTGACAGCTTATACATATTTATGCATTGCTGGGTTCTGCCGATTGATTCTGTAAAAATCTCACCGTGAAAAGTTAGGTGAAGTGAGCTTAGAGTGAACTCTCAATGGTGTCAATCCGTAGCATTATTTGGAATGACAGCTCACTCCACGCTCACTTCACCTAAGTTTTCACAGTGAGATGGTTACAGAATCGCACAGCTGTTCACATAGCTGTCACTTAAAGTCACAACAAACTTACCATCATAATTTGGATCCACCTGGTTCTCATCGCCGTAGTCGATATAACTTTGTGCCGCAGAGACAGCAAAGAATAAAAACAGTATAAAATATAAAATCTTCATGGCGGTCGTTTTCTACATGCGCACTACAAAACCACTTTTATTACACAAGTAACGTTTGATGAGTGTTTTTATATTAACTTTGAAAAACATGACCCTGGAATGTTCTTGATAAGGAGTTATCTAAATACAAAAACCGCCCAAGAGCGGGTCGGACCACGCATAGTAAAGGGTTCCTCATGCACAATATTAATTTTACCGGCCGCAAAAATAAGTTTGTCATAGTATTTCTCGAAGAGCTATGAAAATCAAAGTTAATAGTAAGTAACCGAAATTGTCTTACATATATTTTTTTTTTATATCACAAAAACAGTTTACTTAAAATAGCAAAGTTATTTGGTATAATAATATTCTTTTTAATCGTCCATGCTTAAATGCGATTGATTTTTGTTCATCCCTCTGAATATTTAAAATATTACTCCAAATATTTTTCGTCATTTCACTACCCCTTTGTTAAGCGATGCACAGAATACACCTATTAAATTTTCATCGATATAGTGCCAACAGTACTGGAGCAGTGGTAACTCAGTATTATAGTAACGTTCGAACCCAGAGAGGCACTTTACTTTGTGTAAATTATTTCATGACCACTGCTCTCAAAATGGTGAAGGAAAATATCGTGAGGAAACCGGCATGTCCTAGAACCAAGAATTCTAAGACATGTGACATCTACCAACCCGAACTGGGCCCGTGTGGTGGATTACGGCCCACTCCCTCCCACAGAGAGAAGGCCTGTGTCCCAGCAGTGGTAAAATTATAGGCTGTTTATGCTATAGTACTTTGGCTACGGAACCCTGAAAATATCCGAATTGATTTTCGTTGCTGGCTCTAGCAATGTTCACCTTACGATAAAAAGGTTATCAACTTATTCAACGCATTGTTTAGTATTTACTAGCTGACCCGGCAAACGTTGTTTTGCCATTTATATTTTAATCATTATAAAGTCATAAGTGGCCAGATATAATATTTGTCAAAGAGTTTTTGATTGAGAAGGATTTTTGTTCTCGGAGGGACCACGGGTAAAGAAAATCCCCGTGGTCCCTTCCAGGGACTACAGCAGAAACTAACCATTTTAATTCGGCAGCATTTTATTTCTCGAAGGGACCACGGGTAAAAAGAAATTCCCCATGGCCCCTTCCAGGGACTACGGGAGGGGACCACGGGGCACACATGATTATTTCTAGCTGCCCGGCGCTACTACGTTCGCGTGGTGTTCTACTAAAAAATATCTTGCCCCGTCGCATCGCAGCGCCTGCCCGCGCTATTACTTCGTTTTCGCGTTCTGCGCAAAACAAACAAAAAACGGAACCCTTATAAGATCATTTGGTTGTCCGTCTGTCAAGACCTTTTATCTCACAAACGCGGGGAGTTATCAAGTCTCAGGGCTGCAATCCCCTGAACCAAAGAAAAAATCTAACTTGTAAGTCAACGCAATCAAAAGATACGGGCGTTTATGTTTCGTTTATGTCGCATATTTTGATACTCGCAAGGGAATCAAAATCTATAGGATACTTCCAAATGATAATTTTGTCGAATTTTGTGAACATAAATGTACTGAGCAGAATTTTTCGTATTAGGTATATTCATTTTACTATAAGATTTCCTAGCTCTGTGTGAGCTACGTCGTAGAGTCGTAGCACAGTGTGGGCTACGCCAAAGAGTAGTGGCGCAGTGTGAGCTACGTCATAGAGGCGTAGCACAGTGTGAGCTACGCTGTGGAGGCGTAGCACGGTGTGAGCTACGCCGAAGAGTAATGGCACAGTGTGAGCTACGTCGTAGAGGCGTAGCACAGTGTGAGCTACGTCGTAGAGGCGTAGCACGGTGTGAGCTACGACGTAGAGGCGTAGGACGGTGTGAGTTACGCCGAAGAGTAGTGGCGCAATGTGAGCTACTTCGTAGAGGCGTAGCACAGTGTGAGCTACGTCGTGGAGGCGTAGCACTGCGTGAGTTACGTCGTAGCGGCGTAGCACAGTGTGAGCTACGTCGTAGAAGCGTAACACAGTGTGAGCTACGTCGTAGAGGCGTAGCGCGGAGTGAGCTACGTCGTAGACGCGTAGCATAGTGTGAGCTACGTCGTAGAAGCGTAGCACGGTGTGAGCTACGCCGATGAGTACTGGCGCAGTGTGAGCTACGTCGTAGAGTAGAGTAGTCACACCATTATTATTTAAGTCGGGTAATAAAAATAACGTTGGAAATTTCAGGCCTTATTCAATCTTACCTCTTCGGCGTAGCTCACACCGAGCTACGCCGAAGAGTATTGGACGGCATGGTTGGCGCAGTGGTTAAGCGATTGACTGCTGCGCTGCGTGTCGCGGGTTCGATTCCCGCACGGAACAAATATTTGTATGACCTACAATTAGTTGTTCCGGGTCTGGCTGTTTGTGTATGTGAGTTTATATGTATGTAAACGCACCCACGATACAGGAGAAATTCCTAGTGTGGGGCAACGTTTTATAAAATAAAAGAAAAGAAAAAGTATGGCGCAGTGTGAGCTACGTCGTAGAGGCGTAGCACAGTGTGAGCTACGTCGTAGAGGCGTAGCACGGTGTGAACTACGACGTAGAGGCGTAGGACGGTGTGAGTTACGCCGAAGAGTAGTGGCGCAATGTGAGCTACTTCGTAGAGGCGTAGCACAGTGTGAGCTACGTCGTGGAGGCGTAGCACTGCGTGAGTTACGTCGTAGCGGCGTAGCACAGTGTGAGCTACGTCGTAGAAGCGTAACACAGTGTGAGCTACGTCGTAGAGGCGTAGCGCGGAGTGAGCTACGTCGTAGACGCGTAGCAGAGTGTGAGCTACGTCGTAGAAGCGTAGCACGGTGTGAGCTACGCCGATGAGTACTGGCGCAGTGTGAGCTACGTCGTAGAGTAGAGTAGTCACACCATTATTATTTAAGTCGGGTAATAAAAATAACGTTGGAAATTTCAGGCCTTATTCAATCTTACCTCTTCGGCGTAGCTCACACCGAGCTACGCCGAAGAGTATTGGACGGCATGGTTGGCGCAGTGGTTAAGCGATTGACTGCTGCGCTGCGTGTCGCGGGTTCGATTCCCGCACGGAACAAATATTTATATGACCTACAATTAGTTGTTCCGGGTCTGGCTGTTTGTGTATGTGAGTTTATATGTATGTAAACGCACCCACGATACAGGAGAAATTCCTAGTGTGGGGCAACGTTTTATAAAATAAAAGAAAAGAAAAAGTATGGCGCAGTGTGAGCTACGTCGTAGAGGCGTAGCACGGTGTGAGCTACGACGTAGAGGCGTAGGACGGTGTGAGTTACGCCGAAGAGTAGTGGCGCAATGTGAGCTACTTCGTAGAGGCGTAGCACAGTGTGAGCTACGTCGTGGAGGCGTAGCACTGCGTGAGTTACGTCGTAGAGGCGTAGCACAAGCTACGTCGTGGAGTCGTAGCACTGTGTGAGCTACGTAGTAGAGGCGTAGCCCGGTGTGAGCTACGTCGTAGAGGCGTAGCACAGTGTGAGCTACGTCGTAGAAGCGTAGCACGGTGTGAGCTACGCCGATGAGTACTGGCGCAGTGTTAGCTACGTCGTAGAGTAGAGTAGTCACACCATTATTATTTAAGTCGGGTAATAAAAATAACGTTGGAAATTTCAGGCCTTATTCAATCTTACCTACATTTAGTAAAATATTCGAAAAGTTAATACTCATGCAGTTGCTAAGAGATTTTAAAATAATTAGCCTCGTTCATGATAAATAATATAGCTTTACTTTTCAAAAGGTCGTTAGACTACATACGCGAGTGTCGCTATGCTGAAACGCATAATTAATGCATGGGAGAACTTGCAAAATGCTATTGGAGTTTTCTGTGATCTCTCCAAAGACTTTGATTGTGTGCACCATGACACGCTTTTGGGTCAACTATGTCATTACGGGGTCCAAAACAAAGCTCTCAACGTAATAAACTCTTTTCTACATAATATATACCAATGTGTAGATGTCGATGGTGTGAAATCTTCCGGGGTACCTACCAGTTTAGTTAGGTGTACCTCGAGGCTCAATAATGGGTCCATTCTTATTCTTTGTGTATATCAATGACTTTACCATTCGTTGGTAGTAGCAGTTGTACTGTTTGCAGATGATAACTCTCTTATCTTTAAAGTAGACAGGAACAGACCAGCTTTTGACGACGTAAACAGTGCATTCTCCATGGTTTTACGGATTGGATCAAATATGGCGAGGGGTAATGGCTAATATTTGCGTTATGCTCGTGAACCGGTGTACGGTCAACGGTGATACGTGTTGCTGCTTGTAGTGACAGGTCGTCTTGCTCACCATGGTTTTATTATCGTTATTAGTAATTAACCGTTTACTTATTTTATGTCCTTTATTGTTTGTGACTTCAAGTTACAGCTATATGAACATAATGCAGCATTGCATTTGTAAGCGGGCACGCCCTTTATGCCTGGAGGCTTTTATTTATGTATTAAGTTCTGTTTACGATTTTATTTATTTTTTGTTATTTATTTCTGCTTGAGTAAAGTTTTCAATGTTTCTCTTGGTATATTGGCGTGTGCTAGCTGACATAATATGACAAATAATGTAATGTTCTGTGTTTCATAATGTCAATTACTTACTTACTTTCTAACACGGGCTTCAGCTAGAGAATAAATAAAACAAACGCATTAAACAGAATCGTCGCTTTATTCAGCAATTTCCGGTTGAAAAAAATAATCAACAAAACTACACGTAAATTGTGAACATGACTATTTTTACAAACATTTTTACAGCGATATTGTATAATTGCGTCGCGTCGGGTTGTGAGCGCTCGCGTGCTCAAGCTCAAATACTCAATGCTCGCCGTGCTCGCCTGGCCGAGCGCGCCGCACTAAACGATACTTGATAATAATATTTACAACAAATGTACGTCCGCATTGTAAACAAAGCTAAGGGAAACAAGAAAGGTCTCGCGGGCGAGCGATCACAACGGGAACGCCTAAACTAGAATTCAGAAACTTATGAGGTACATCATCCTATCCACTTTACTAAGCGTATGTTATCGGCCCCAACGACAACATGAGGCCAATGTTTTTTTTTTACATTTTTTCCCAAATTTGCAGCCTTTTTGTACAGTATATGATACTTACTAATTATATATGTATAGACATAGTTAAACCGTTACTTTTTTTTGTTGCGAGACCTTTTTCCTAACAGCTCATTGGTCCAATGAACTGCCATGAAAAACGAGCTCACTAAATTTTTTTATAATGGTTGAGACAACAGGACACTTGCGTAACACGACTCGATATAATTTTCGCATAGCTAGATTAAACCCCAATGTTTTTAGTTTACATTAAAATACACGATATTTTTAACATTTTTTTTTTGCTTTTTTCTGCAAAAGTTCTAACAAGAAGTGAGTTGAACGGACAAAATGTATTTTTTTTAATTATATATTTGTATCCTGAAAAAGAAACTACATTAACACTGAGAATGCAAATCTGTTGACAAATGTTGTGTTTCGTGATCGCTCCATTTCTGTTATTAAAATGTAGTAGCACAACATACGATCGCTTCTGGCAACACTGGCCAGCGACCACGAAGCACAACTTACAATGTTGCCACATTAAAAACGAACAAAAAGTATTATTTGTTTTATTTCTATCTACCTACATTGTGTCTCTACACGTTTATTTCTAATAATTTGAATGGACACACTCCCTAATATTCTACAATTATCATACCGATTACATTTACAGATATTATAAATCGTGTTTCTGTATTTTGTTGTTTAATATCACTATAAGCGCTGATTTTTCAATCATCTGATAACTTTATTCGAGGAATAATTTTGAAATGTTGACAGTTATTTCATACAAATACTGTCAAACGTCAATTTTATTCCTCGAATAAAAGTTATCTGGCGATGGAAAAATCAGCCCTAAATCAGTTATATCGTGAAATTAAATTAATACATTTAAAATAGCATAATGACGTTGCTTTATGTATTCCCCGACGGGTTAGGCAGACGTGTAGGGACCTTAGTACACCCACACTTCGGCAGTTAAATGATCAGAACGGAAGAGTGAAGCCGTATTCACATCATAACTTGTCCAACCGATCGCCACGCGACATACACTGATCGTGATCAACCAACATTTTGTAACATTGTGAAAATAATAATAATGTAATACTGGCCGACCGAGTTAATTAGACAACTGGCAATCGTGAAAAAAAAATATCGCGATTTCTTTATTATATGTAAGTTTAATATTAATGCTTATTTATACACATAAACCTATCGGATTTCGTACACGCTATTTTCAACTCTATTGCTGTTGAAATTTAGTTCATTATGAATTAACCAAAATCGAGCATTTTGCTGCTAAATGTGAACTAACCCTTACACTTTGTAATATTCTATTCCAGTACGACACGTCTTTGTAGGTAGTTGTACAGTCGACCGCACTTACAGGTTGACATTGGAAGCACTTTTATGTAGTTGCAGTAAGGGTGGGACTCGTTGTTGGACTCATAGGTGGGGAAGGCAAGGCAGATGCGAGTTTCTTGCCGGCTCTTCTCCGTATTGGAACCGTTCACCTAGCTTCTGACGTTTCATAAGTGCCCATGTTGGTTTATGTGCAATAAAATATTTTGATTTTAGATGTATGCATACATATTGTTGAGGCCGACTGTATAACACCTTTCTATGTTCTATCAATTGATTCCTCCCAGTTGTCTAATTCTCTCAGCGGGCTGATTTGGCACCGCCATCGAGTACGGTCGTCACTGCCAAACCAACATCGACCTTGCACTGTTGAAATAAAGTTGAAAATAAATAAACTCCCGTCAGCCCGAGTGCGGGAAGAGGTGCGCGTAAGTGTAGGGTTATGTATTTTCGACTTTATTTTAATGAACGCAATCTTGATATTTGCTTGCCAGATGTACGGCGACATAGAAAGTCAGTCGTTATTAAAACCACGTTTACAAAATGAAGTGTAGTTACTATCTTCAAACAATTTACATTTTGATGTAAAAATAATACACGCACTCGGTTGGTCACAGTTCCAACGTCACCTAACCCGTTTGGTCGGGATGACCTTAGCTTAGTTACTGCAACCAACTTTAACGACACAGATAGTTTTCAAAAACACCAGAAATTTTAGGCGTGGTCTCATAATAAGTTATTCGTAACAATGAGTTCAACGACCCCTTTTCGAGTTTTTAGTTATTCAAATGACACCACCTTGTATCGTCTCAATTGGCGCCCAGCGTGGGACACATCCACCCAGCGACTCTCAAACTAACTTTACTTACTATGCCTTCTAAGGAAAGCTGGTATTAAGCCGCGTCGATTAACTATAAAGTAGTTTTTTTTTTATAGCAACACTACCGCCAGAATCTCGAGTGTTGCCATAAACACGCACCATTTTGTCAGTAGTGCTGCCAGACATTTATATCGATGCACAATATTTTTCAGTTAAAATCCACGTTTATTTGGTATCGGCGTCTCGTAATGGTTGAACACAAAATGGAATATATGCACAGGTTGAGTATTCAGTACATTTGTATATAACGTGGTGGCATCGAGAGTCGTGAAGTACCGGGGACTGAATATCATTATATACAATGTCTAACAATAAATTAATGGTACAAACACAAAATAATACTAACTCTACGGGATCTGTCCACAAGTACGGACCGCCTGACTACTCACCGCGCGCCGACAAGCGTCCGCTCAACTGGTCCGGCCAGTGAACCAATTTATTAAGTAAATATTTTCATTATTTATAATACACATAAACCTATATGATACACAGTAATGCGGTTATTATTTTACACATTTTTTAAACATTTTTATTTCATTTTTTTATGCTCATACACATTTAAAATATACACTCGCTCTCTATTCAATAACACATTAAAACGAACAAAATAAATGTTTCTTTTGCTAAAAAAAACTAGCGAGGGCACGCCAGCCGCGAACAAAATAATATCGACCCTTGCTAAAGTTTTCCACGTATTAACTATTTCACAGCCTTAAATAAGTGTCGGGGCTCGGGCGCGGGCGTGCGGCGGCGTCACGTGACGTGTCTGGGCAGCGTGTCGCCGCCACGCCGCCGCCGCAGACGTGGGCGCGCCGGGCGCGGGCGTGCGGCTGCGTCACGTGACGTGCATGGGCAGCGTGTCGCCGCCGCGCCGCCGCTCGTCCGGCACCGCCGCCGACGTGGACGCGCCGGGCGCGGGCGCGCGGCGGCGTCACGTGACGTGCATGGGCAGCGTGTCGCCACCGCGCCGCCGCTCGTCCGGAGTTGCCGCCGACGTAGACGCGCCGGGCGCGGGTGGCGCGGCCGGCCGCTTCAGCGCGGCGGGCGCGGCGAAGGCCACGGCGGCCACCTGCGGGCAGACAAGTGGTGTAACTACTTGGCCGTCTCTGGGAGCTTTACATTCAAATAGCACATCCGTTTCTGTCGATTTATTACCAAAATTTCTGATGTTCGCTTGTAATATTAGTTCAGTAAAATGTGGCCAGCTATCTTTGGTACATTGGCGTTTCGTTTCCCGTCGAACATCTTGTCCGCAACGGTTCACGAGGCTTGCCAAAATTATCATGACTGTTTTAAATACGCTTACATTTACAGTTATATTTTATTACAAATAAGCGTACGCACGCACGCACGTTGGCGTACGGTTTTTGCAGAAAAAGCTGTAGGTAAGTACCCTACCCTAGTTTATAAAAGTAAGTAATCATTACTTTCACTACTTAATTGTATTAATTTAAACCTAGTATTGATCTTAATACCGGGCACAATACCGTTTCAACTGTCTTTAAAGTGACCGACGATATAAGGCGGGGAGAGGAAGACACTAAAGTGACAGTCTTAGTGTTAATTGACTTCTCCAACGCGTTTAATACAGTCAGTCACGAAGTGGTATGTGCAGTATAGTTTCTCGGGAGGTATCGGATTAATTTTCCTCTTATCTCCGAGTATGACGAGTATGTTCGCGTGCTGGCAACTCTTCATCGAGTTCTGGCGTCCCTCAAGGCGGTATATTATCTCCTCCTTTGTTCTCCATTTTTATTAATCGCAGTACCACCGAGCTTCGGACTGCATATCATAATTATGCTGACGATTTGTAGCATTTACTGCCAAGCAAATGTGGACCACATATCCGATGCGATTAAAGAGCTAAATCGGGATTTAGATTTCGTTAAAAACTGATCTCATCGATTTGGGGTCAGGCTATGATAGTAGGGACTAACAACGGGTTGCACTCCGGGAGTGCCGGCAGAAGTGAAAACTTGAATATTACCGTTGTGTATTTTTGATATTTTGGAATGCGGTCTACTCTCCCTCCATCTTACGAATTTTCGATCAGGTCACGTGTCCTGACGCGAGCTCCGTCATAAGAATTTTCGATCAGGTTACGTGTCCTGATGCGAGCTCCGTCTTACGAATTTTCGACCAGGTCACGTGTCCTGACGCGAGTTTAACATTTTTTACCCATCACAACAAAAGTGCACAAAGCCGCTAAAGAAGTTTTCACTTCAAAAAAATTTAGTGATAGAAGAAAAAAGTAATAATAATCAATGGTAAGAACAATTCTTACAGGGTTCTGTAAGAATTAACCTTGCTAGGCCTAAGTTAATAAGATAACTAATCGAAATTAAACCTAAATAAACGACATCGTAGTGCAACGGATACAGAATAAAATACGAAAACGTCTTCTATCTAAATGTTATCAGTGCGAACTCCCAATGCGTTGACTAAAACTAGAAATAACATGAAAACTAGACAGTAATAAATCTAAATAAGACTAGCCTAACCTAAGAAATAACCTGGATATCCCTTTAAAATAATCAAAAAGTAAGAATAGAAGGTGAAGTAACGCTTTCCTGAAACATAATCTGCCCCAGAAGATCTAGAAAAGTTTCGTCTCCATACAGTGTCACCGACATTGAGAGTGACAGGCGAACGATTCATTATCCCCTTTATTCATACACGTTGCTTAAAGTTAAGCAGTGATTAGCGACTGTTTAACCATACATTTTTGACGTTTAAACGTTACTTAACTTTAGTCGTCGTTTATGAATAAACCCCATTATGTATACGGTCGAGAATTACGAAGGAAAGCCATAGAAAGATTATCAGCGACTTTTGCGTAAACCTCGGCAAGGGAAGAAAGATTCGAGGTGTGCTGAACCCGAATTTCAGCTAAATTTACGCTTTGAGTCTGATTACTGGCACGACTAGAAGTAACCACTTCCCTAACAAACATTAGGAAGTTTGGTGTGAAACCTGTTGCCAAAGACTTTGGGTAAAAGTTTTGCCCAATTTCTTTGGTTTTCTCCGACTAATATGCTCAAACACGTAACAACACTTTGGTTATAGCGTTCAACCGTGTTGGCTTGAGGAGTATAATAGGAAGTGTACGTAGGAGAATCGATGTGAAAGGATCTTAGAAAACTTACAAAACGACTACTGCGAAAAAAGGTAGCGTTATCGCAGAGGATAGCGCGCGGAACTCCGAAATTGAAAAATATTTCAAACTTCAAAGCTTTAATAACGGAACAAGCGTCAACTTTCTTAAGAGGAATAAGTCAAACATACTTTGAAAAAACGTCTACCATAGATAAAATGTACTTATAACCATAGTAAGCAACGGGTAGCAGGAATGTGTCAGATAACGAACAATATGGCCGATTGCAGAATAATAATAATAATAATAAAGTTTTATTGACATAAATAAAGGTGTTACATTTTAGTTTGAAGCCCTGACTCCTGTGCTAGGTGGTACCTGTGTTACAGGAGAATATTACGGCAACATGACATTGTGCAGGAACGGCTGGGCTAAGTATAAAAAAAACCAGCCAAGTGCAAGTCGGACTCGCGCACCGAGGGTTCCGTACAATTAAAATTTACGATTTATGACGTATTAAAAAAACACTACCTACTAGATCTCGTTCAAATCAATTTTCGGTGGAAGTTTACATGGTAATGTACAGTCGGCAAAAGAGATAAATAACCACGGCATCGGATATAGTTAAAGTTTAGTAAGAAACCGTTGGATATTTTTGAATGAAATTTAATTTGATAAAATAAACATAGTATATTTTTTTTAGTTTTATCATTCCCTTGTTGTATGTGTTTTAGAAGTTAAAACTTAAAACTATGTATATAAATAGGTTATATACACATAAGTACATACTATTACTATAATATATACTTATAATATACATATATACATATATTGTATATACAAAATCAAGTAAGAGAGGTGTTAAGATGACTCTATTTTTTAAATTTGTTTTGAAAATAACTCTGCAATTTCCGCTTAAATGCGCATACCGACTGGTGGCCGTCCTGATATCAAGAGGTAGCGTATTCCAAAGAAGAATGGACTGAATATGAAAAGAAGTATGAACAAAGTCAGACGTATGAGAAGGACAGAGTAAGAGAGAGATTGTTAGAAGAACGCAGATTCTTAGTGTGTGAAGAACATAGATATTGGAAGTGAGATATTAGATAAGAAGGAGGAGTGGGAGAGTTGAGAAGGGAGAAAAGCGTGGTCAAAGCGCGCAAACTTCTTCTTTGGCGAATGGACATCCATTTGAGCTCAGAGCTCGACACATGGTCATATTTCCTGAGGTTGAATATGAACCGGATCCCATTGTTAAGCAATCTGTCGAGCTTATCCAGCAACACCGCATTCAAATCAAAGTAGCACACGTCACCATAGTCGATTATAGGAAAAATCACTTCATTTTACCACTTTGGAAGTGTCTCTCGCGCAAACTATTCAGTTTAGAAAAAAAATATATTAGAAACCTCAATATCATTTTTGAAGACCTATCCATAGATACCCCACACGTATGGGTTTGATGGAAAAAAAAATTTAAGTTTCAGTTCTAAGTATGGGGAAAACCCATAATTTTTTTTTTTCTATTTTTGTGTGAAAATCTTAATGCGGTTCACAGAATACATCTACTTACCAAGTTTCAACAGTATAGTTCTTATAGTTTCGGAAAAAAGTGTCTGTGACATACGGACGGACGGACAGACAGACAGACAGACATGACGAATCCATAAGGGTTCCGTTTTAGCCATTTGGTTACGGAACCCTAAAAAGGCAACCAGATACTACTAAAGAACCGTGCAAAGATCGCTTACCTTAGTCACGACGCCTAAACACATTTACACACCAGGCAGACACTACAGGGTACTAACTACAACTAACTATTGGAGTAAAAGAAAACTCGGGATAAAGATTGTATTCGACAACTCAGCCATCCGGTTTAGCTCCGATGTTAAGGATATTAGTCAGCATATCGACTCTCTGCATAGCTCAACGGGAAAATTTTTGCTTGACATGATTCGTTCTAGATTTTCAGTCTTTAAAAACTTTATGCCCATTGCTACCTTTCTTTTTTTAAGGACTGACAATCTAGAACGAATATTGTCGAGCAAAAATAGTGATTTTGGGTAATGTTTAGACAGATAGTATTTTTATCGATCATTTGCCGAACCCCTTGGAGAGAGGCTTCTATAATTATTCTTTGAACTTCGTTTTACGGGCCATTCTGTATTATGGCCCGAATTTCAGAATCCCAACAATCTTAACTGGATAGAAAGAACTAGTTATAACATTATTAAGTGAAAGACGTGATGCTGCAAAATTATTTATTACAGTTACGAGGTTACGAGGTGTGAGCCGGCAGGCTTAGCCACACCTCGTAACTGTAATGACGATGACCGCTCGTGAAGCATCACGAGCGGTCATCCCAAGCTGGATAAAAACCCTGTTCAAGGAAGCTGGTATCATGGGAACTCCAGGAAGTACACTACCTGCAGTAGGCTTTAAAAGTTGGCTATAAAATCATCCACTGGACGAAATCCTATCCCGAGGAAATTGGAAATCGGCAAATTCATTCATAAATTTCTATAGAAGAGGAGTAAGTGTTGAATCAAAGTCAAACGTACATAATTGTTATATCCGATTAATTAGCTATACTGAATACCTCTTAATTTAAATTATAAGAGATTACTTATAATTCGTTATTGTTATTTTTTGTGGTTACTAACAGATTAACCCCTGTATTCATAAACGTTGTTAAAAGTAGGGATTAGCGACTGTTTCACCATATATTTTTGCCGTTTTTAAGTACTACTAAAGAAGGTAAGATATCGATGGAAATGGATAATGCTGTCTCAATATAAAGCTTCTATACTATTAGCTAAGTTAAATTAAACGATTAGGACAGATTTCACTAATGAAATTGAACGCGATCAGCACATCAAGAGCTGTCAGTGTCATCATTGGCATCCTACTCTATGCTCTCACCAGCGGCGGATGCACAAAAGCGGGCCCGTCAAACTGGTTCTCACTTTTTTTGCCCCTACGGCCTCGGACCCACGCACACGCGCACGCGCACAGTGTGCGTGCACGCGTGCGTGTGTGCGTGATTAGCTGATGGCAACAGCTGTAGTGTGATCAATCGGTTTAAATACGTAATGTTGGTATGCCAGAAGGAATATACCTATATTCAAATTTTATTTATGTTTCAAAGTGACGTTTTTTCAAATTAAACAAATATCAACTGCATTTAAATGATAATTAGGTTGATTTCAGAGTGACTAGCACTATTGAAAAAGTTATAAAAATGTTTGAAGTAGTAGCGTAGACTGAACTTTATTTTGTAGGAATTAAAGTTATTTTTCCATAAACTCATATTTGTTTAAATTTCTGGCGAATGTGTCACGATATTAGATTAAGCTGTTAGCCTAGCCTCACGCGGGCCCGGCTGGCGCAGCACGTTCACGTTAGCCTAGGTCTGTGTGCGTACCTGCGGGCGGTGCGCCTTGTGCAGCAGGTTGGCGACGAGCGCGCGCGGCTTGAGCTGCAGCGGGTGGCGCACGGTGAGCTGGCGCGGGTCGAGGCTGAGGCTCACGCGCCGCTTGTCGTCTGCGCGCGGGCCCGGCTGGCGCAGCACGTTCACGAGGTGCGGGCCCTTGCCCAGCGCGCCGCCCTTGAGCTCGAACAGCTGCGCCACGGCACCCGGCGCGGCCTGGGGAGTCATCATTCATTGTTGTAGTCTACATTTAGCACACAGTGATGTATTAGGTTTAAGGTACTTATAAATTATTGTTAAGAACTGTATAGGATTAAGAATATGTGGGTAGTGGTTAAATATAGCTGAGCACTCGGGCTCATTGTGTCAGTCGGAATATATTTGTAACCGTGATCAGGTGTTTTATTCCTGGCTCCGTATCCCGACATCTTGGTGTGCTCCAAACACTTCAATTCCATATACAGGTTTATTAGTGTTTCGATTCTACTAATATTATAAATGCGAAAGTTTGTTTGGATGAATGGATGGATGGGTGTTTGTAGTTTTGCGGGATCAAAATTTATGCGGGTAAAACCGTGTGTCGCAGCTACTATAAAATAAAACTAAACTATTTTTATTACAGATGCAAAGAATGATGATTCCGAGTTAGATAGATAGCGACTTGCCCGGTTTAGATTTATTTAAACCTGTGTTTCAGGCCTAAATTATATTAATTTATGTAAATTGGTTCAAAAAACACTTTTACGCGTCCAAGATACTACCCTCGTCCAAGAAGAAAATTGAAACAAACTCAGAGGTCTCTTTTTAAATATATTTCTATTTTACTATGCTGATTTCAGCTACGGTGAGTGTTTCTGTTTCTAACGACTAGGTTATGAGCATGTGCTCTGGGTGTGGCTAACGTATCCTACCTTGGCAGTGAAGGTGCGAGCACAGTGCGGACACGTCAGAATACCATAATGATAATGGTACTGTATGTTGGAGCATGGCTTACTCTTGCGATGGTCGCGCGTGCCGCCGTGCTGGTGCACAATAGTTACCTTGAGCAGCGCCGGCTTGTTGTCGAGCGCGGCGAGCGACACGACGGCGGGCAGGCCGGCCAGCGCGCGGTTCTGTGCCAGCAGCGCGGTGCGCTGGCTCTGCGTGAGCGGGTGCGCGTGCAGCACCTTGAGCTTGCTGGGCGGCACGTGCTGCAGGTGCTGCTGCTGCACCACGAGCGGGGCGGGCGCGTGCAGCACGTGCTTGTGTACAATAGTTACCTTGAGCAGCGCCGGCTTGTTGTCGAGCGCGGCGAGCGACACGACGGCGGGCAGGCCGGCCAGCGCGCGGTTCTGTGCCAGCAGCGCGGTGCGCTGGCTCTGCGTGAGCGGGTGCGCGTGCAGCACCTTGAGCTTGCTGGGCGGCACGTGCTGCAGGTGCTGCTGCTGCACCACGAGCGGGGCGGGCGCGTGCAGCACGTGCTTGTGTACAATAGTTACCTTGAGCAGCGCCGGCTTGTTGTCGAGCGCGGCGAGCGACACGACGGCGGGCAGGCCGGCCAGCGCGCGGTTCTGTGCCAGCAGCGCGGTGCGCTGGCTCTGCGTGAGCGGGTGCGCGTGCAGCACCTTGAGCTTGCTGGGCGGCACGTGCTGCAGGTGCTGCTGCTGCACCACGAGCGGGGCGGGCGCGTGCAGCACGTGCTTGTGTACAATAGTTACCTTGAGCAGCGCCGGCTTGTTGTCGAGCGCGGCGAGCGACACGACGGCGGGCAGGCCGGCCAGCGCGCGGTTCTGTGCCAGCAGCGCGGTGCGCTGGCTCTGCGTGAGCGGGTGCGCGTGCAGCACCTTGAGCTTGCTGGGCGGCACGTGCTGCAGGTGCTGCTGCTGCACCACGAGCGGGGCGGGCGCGTGCAGCACGTGCTTGTGTACAATAGTTACCTTGAGCAGCGCCGGCTTGTTGTCGAGCGCGGCGAGCGACACGACGGCGGGCAGGCCGGCCAGCGCGCGGTTCTGTGCCAGCAGCGCGGTGCGCTGGCTCTGCGTGAGCGGGTGCGCGTGCAGCACCTTGAGCTTGCTGGGCGGCACGTGCTGCAGGTGCTGCTGCTGCACCACGAGCGGGGCGGGCGCGTGCAGCACGTGCTTGTGTACAATAGTTACCTTGAGCAGCGCCGGCTTGTTGTCGAGCGCGGCGAGCGACACGACGGCGGGCAGGCCGGCCAGCGCGCGGTTCTGTGCCAGCAGCGCGGTGCGCTGGCTCTGCGTGAGCGGGTGCGCGTGCAGCACCTTGAGCTTGCTGGGCGGCACGTGCTGCAGGTGCTGCTGCTGCACCACGAGCGGGGCGGGCGCGTGCAGCACGTGCTTGTGTACAATAGTTACCTTGAGCAGCGCCGGCTTGTTGTCGAGCGCGGCGAGCGACACGACGGCGGGCAGGCCGGCCAGCGCGCGGTTCTGTGCCAGCAGCGCGGTGCGCTGGCTCTGCGTGAGCGGGTGCGCGTGCAGCACCTTGAGCTTGCTGGGCGGCACGTGCTGCAGGTGCTGCTGCTGCACCACGAGCGGGGCGGGCGCGTGCAGCACGTGCTTGTGTACAATAGTTACCTTGAGCAGCGCCGGCTTGTTGTCGAGCGCGGCGAGCGACACGACGGCGGGCAGGCCGGCCAGCGCGCGGTTCTGTGCCAGCAGCGCGGTGCGCTGGCTCTGCGTGAGCGGGTGCGCGTGCAGCACCTTGAGCTTGCTGGGCGGCACGTGCTGCAGGTGCTGCTGCTGCACCACGAGCGGGGCGGGCGCGTGCAGCACGTGCTTGTGTACAATAGTTACCTTGAGCAGCGCCGGCTTGTTGTCGAGCGCGGCGAGCGACACGACGGCGGGCAGGCCGGCCAGCGCGCGGTTCTGTGCCAGCAGCGCGGTGCGCTGGCTCTGCGTGAGCGGGTGCGCGTGCAGCACCTTGAGCTTGCTGGGCGGCACGTGCTGCAGGTGCTGCTGCTGCACCACGAGCGGGGCGGGCGCGTGCAGCACGTGCTTGTGTACAATAGTTACCTTGAGCAGCGCCGGCTTGTTGTCGAGCGCGGCGAGCGACACGACGGCGGGCAGGCCGGCCAGCGCGCGGTTCTGTGCCAGCAGCGCGGTGCGCTGGCTCTGCGTGAGCGGGTGCGCGTGCAGCACCTTGAGCTTGCTGGGCGGCACGTGCTGCAGGTGCTGCTGCTGCACCACGAGCGGGGCGGGCGCGTGCAGCACGTGCTTGTGCGCGAGCGACACGAGCGGGGCCGACACGCGCCGCGCCGTGTGCGCGCTGGCGCAACTCACCGTGCCTGCGGACGAATGTCATATATTATCGAGGGAATATCTAACTGCTCCTAGCCTATAATGTGCTGAGACACAGGCCTCTTCTCTGTGAGAGGGATAGATGATAAAATAGAATCCAAACCCCGAGATAATCCTTGTAATATTTCTAGTAAAACAACATACCTGTCCCATCTCTCTGCTGCACGGGAACGGCGACCACGGGTGGGAACGGTCCGTTCTGCACCAGCACACCCGACTGAGTCGACAGCAGGTGATTCTGAAGGCGGACCTGCAACAATACATTATAAACTTTATAAAGACACACAGCCTCATAACATGTCTATATTCTGTGAAAGAGAAGACAGAGATGAAATCTGCTTTACATTTCTGCCACAAACAAAAAAAAAATTAAAAAACTTTTTGATAATATTTTTTGGGGGCAAGTTTTACCAGTCTTCCAGAAATATTTTATCCGTGGAATAAAATTAACGTCTGACATTCTTTGTATGGAAAAACTGTCAAAAATTTCAATTTTATTCTCAGGATAACACCTAGAAGGTGTAAAAGTTTGGTGGAATTCACGCTAAATGAGTTCTGATTTGACAGCGAGTATATTCCTTACCCAAAATTTTAGTTTGTTGGCCACGCGTGGGTAAAGGCTCTTTGCGACTTAATCTAATGCGAATATAATCATAAAATGTCGCCTGTTTTCCCTGAAGTAGGCAGAAGTAGAGAATGGTACACTGACATTTACAGTACAGTTCGTTTTTTTACAGGTTTATTCAAAAGGAAGCCAGCCCACTTTAAATATTACGTTCTCTCATAAATGTAGACTGTTACCGAGAATTTCCTGATGGGAAAACGACTGATCCGGCTATCAAACCCAAGACCACACGCTCGCAATCGCGTTTATAACCACTAGACAGTAAAAACGACACAGAACATACCTTCAAACTATCAGACACAGCAACAGTCACGATCTGCGGCTGCGACGTCTGCACTTGCGTATCCGCCGGAACTGACGTCACTATAGCGACGTCACTCGTCCTCCTATGCCCCGCCGACGTAATAATATGCTTCTTCAACGGCGAGTGTTTCGTCTGTACAGTCTTGAGTTGAACCCCGTGAGGCAGTTGGACCTCTTCGATAGTATCCTCTTTTCGTTTCTTCTCTATCTTGATGGTTGGTACCTCGTTGACTTCTTCTACTATGATGTTGGTACTGGGCACGGGTGTGGTGTCGGTGACCTTTTCTTCTTTCACTTTGGGCGTTAGTATCTTGATCGGCGGCGGCGGCGGTTCGATCTTGATCATCTCTACGTATATCGGGTCTTTATCCGCGCTCGTTATGTTTACGACGGTCGAACCGAACGCGTCCGCCTGGAAATTTAAATGTGTTTTTAAATATGGCTTTTTTGTTAGTTCTTTTACAATTTACGGAAAAGTCAGTAATATCTAATATAATATACTTTATGTATGTATTTGCGGGATTAAATTAGAACTTAATTACGCGAGTCATTATGTGCGGTAGGAATGCCGCTCGTGTGGCCCGTTTTCATATCGACTAGTGACTAGGTCACGAGAATAAGGACTAATAGCCGCGCAAGGTGCAGGAAGGCAGCCCAAAGAACATGCGCCACTAAGCCGCTCAGAACAAGGAGCGTCGTAGCGAGCGGCCCGCGGGCCCCAACCGCCGCACACCTCTACGCACGCCGCACATTTCATTAACATATATTTTCTTGTCTACATTTTAAACCGACCTTTTCCGTTGTCACTTCATTTGTAGCGGTATCTACATCACCACTACGCGCGAACTACGCGTCATACTGTCGTCACGCAAAATTCTGCATCGTTTATCGTGCAACTAGCATATGTACAACAGCCTGACATGATTCATCGGGCAGTTGCCCGCCAGACACGACACCCGTTTGTCTGAGTGAACTTTACACCCTAACCTCTATGCATTTATTTTCTTACTACATTGTAATTACATATTGTTATACAGTCCACTATCTCTTTTATTTTGCTACACCACGACCTACCGTCATGATCGGGGACATATAAAACAGTATGCATAACAGTATCTGGTGTATTGTGTGTCTTTTAGTTTGTGCCAAATAAATGTATTTTCTTTCTTTCTTTCTTTCTTTCTATGCTCACCTTTCTCTTCCTCGGGCCAGAGTCGGCACGCCCGTCCGAACTCTGGCCGTGCAATAAAAAAGAATCCTTAGCGTCCACATTGTTGACGAGCTCGTCCAGTATGTCGTCGGTGATCGCGATCTTTTTGTCGTCTTCGTCCGCTAGAGCCTTCAGGTCCGTCTCTGAGAGTATGCTTTCTACTTGCGCTTCTGTCAGACCTGGAACAGGAAATTTTACAATTTATATAATTATACAATGAAATAGATGATGATGAGGGATGAGCTGGACTAAAGATTGGTCTTTGCCCAGCAGTGGGACAATAATGGCTTATAAAAAATAAAAATAGTAACGCAGTCAAAACTGTACAGTCACGAACACCAATATGTCGACACTTGGCAACTTTCGATTGCGATTTTTTCGTGAAATAACGAATGCAACGTTGAAATACGACACATTACATAAACCTGCCGGTCGAAAATGCTATGTTCGTAACAACATAAAATTTCATATAAAAATAAAGGAGTAAATCGCTATTGAATAAAGCCGAGTGTATACATACTTTTGCTCGTGACTGTACATCAAATATTTATGAAAAAAAAAAGTAATGTCTATGGGGTGTGGGAACGAGTCTGATGCCGAAAATATATTTTTTACAATGTTTGTCTGTTTGTCTGGACGTATGTTCCGGATTGATGCAAAAACGGCTGAACGGATTTAAATGAAATTTGGCACAATGATAGTTTATAACCTGGATTAAAACATAGGGATCTTTTAATACCGGTAGTACACTCCCGTGGGATGTTTTCCGACATCTATGCTCTGCTGCTATGGGCTCGTGTGTCTCATAGAGGCAAGTACTTGTCTATACGTGACACAAACTTGGCCAGTTTTTGAGTTAATGATCTCAGGCGAAAAACCACTGCTGGACATAAGCCTCCACTTGAACATAGTCACAGCGACCTTCATAGGATTGTTGGTCCACGTTGCAAGGTTTTCAAATAAAAAAAAACATCACGCTTGTATATCCCAAAGGGATGGGTAGAATAGCACCCACAGTTCGTCATTCAAGTCCCATGTAATTGGGAACGATCTTACTATAAAAAAAAACATTCAAAACTCACCCGTAAAGTTCTCAGTTAACAAATCATCGCCACTAATGTCCAGACTGTTGCCACTGTTGTCGACATCCGCATTCAGATCCGGATACAGCTCTCCGAGAGTGAATTCTGAGGTAGTGAAGGTGTCTAGGGTGTCCGAGAGCGGAGTCTCGGCCGCTCTCAGCTCTACAGAGATCGGGGTGTCGAGAGCGACGGGGAATTGGTCGTCGTGTGTGTCTACGTGAGGGGGCGACGGTGGCGGTGTTTTTGGTCGGAAATGTAACCTGGAAATATAATTATTTGAGATTATTAATTGCAAGCACAGCCGAAAGCATAGATTTGTTTTTAAATCTGCTCAAATTCAACAGTAAAGAGGGTCCTTGTATCTGCTAATAGCAACTTAACATATACTTAGTAACTTAGTATCATGTCGGTATACCTGAAGAGGTAGTCAGAGGTGTCAGCAACTCCACGCCTCATGGTAATGGGGCTCGCCTAACGTAGGATAAACCGCTCAGTAGGAGAGGGTACATAATATGAACTATGAAAATCGCCCTTACTGCTACGAAATAAAGACGTTGAAGAATTGTTATATCGGAAGTACAGTCGGCTTTTCATCTTAATATCAAAACTCGTAATCGCTTTTTAATTACGAACATTTACAGTCCAGCCGTGGAGAGAATGCGTTCCTGATCCTGACACCTGTCAGTGCGCAAATTCTAGTAGCTAATAAAGATCTAATTCGTTCGTTGTATGAAACTAACAGGTGTCAAGAATGCATCCTCTCGTCGGCCGCAGTGCAATCAGTGCAGTGTAATAAAAAAAAATACACTCACCATTTTTTATTAACCTCATTGATAAACTGTTCAAACTCCTTCTCCACAGGCTGCAAACTCTCATCCGAATCGTAACTGCTATCCGAACAGCCGCTCCAAGACCGCTTCCTCATGACCCTCTCCAAATTATCTCTTACTACTCCGTCTAAAGTCCTCGCACTTAATCTAATATCACTTTTAACACTGTCTTGAATAACGTCTGGTAGATCCGATCTGTCAGTAAGGTTGGGTAGGACGTCCGATCTGTCAGATTTGTCGGTCGGTTCCTGTTTGATGTCGGATGGCTTGATTTCGTCGGTGGTTGTCCAGAGGTCGGGGTTTCGGGAGAGGTGTTTTCTGAACGCGTGTCGCCACGGGTATTTGCCGCTTGTGTGGTAGTCTCTTGACATTTCTTTTGGCGTTCTATGAGCCTTTGTTTCGAGTTCCACCTGGAATTGAGAGAACGTTTGGTATTATTGTATGTTAAAAACATAATTTCCACGTATTCGTATTCACGGGTCCTCTATTTTTGAACAAGAAAGAAACTCCGTAAATTATATTGTTAGTTCCAGTTGTCATCATTAGATAAATACATTTTTATTTAGTGCATAAAAATCAAATAGTTTAATGTAGTTACTGAGGGATCTGTTAGTCGTTATGTGTGGTAGTCACAAACTCGAAGGCCTGATAACTAGTTTTACCAAGGTGGGGTTGCCCTTTAACTGGGTTGTGGATGTAAGAAGGCCGATTTCAGTACTCATAAAACATTTAAATTCAAATCGCAATGATGCTAGAAACTTGATAAAAATTTAGGTAAATTAGAGGTTTTTTGACAGATTGCTATAATGCCCGGCACGCGTCGTGAGCATAGATGGGCAGTAGTGGGGGCAAGCTCGCGCATAGTACACTTTCGGCCAAATTTATTTAGTACCGCTTTTGCTCAAATTATTGATAGGTATTTACGCAAACTATAATTAAAATATTAGTGGTACTTGAAATTTTACTTTGATACAGTAATGTTGTAGGCCTTTGTGACTTACGACCAGTTTCTTCATCAACACAATCAGTTAAAGTATTAACTTTTACTTTGATCTTTACTGATACTACAGCAAATGTTTTCTTCGTTCAAGTAACTGCTAAAATAGTGAAGAAACAAATTTAACCGTTACTTTGACTTAACAAAAATAAACTATTTCAAAATTAAAAACGTGAGTCACTAAAATTGCACGAAAGTGTACAGTAGCCGAATGACACGTGAGAGTCCAATAGACGACGAGCATCGACAGACGAACCAATCGCGTGCAGCCTCGGTGCCCCCCGCCTTCTTCATTCCGCCAAAGAGACCGAAAAATGAACTACTGCGCAGGTGTCAGTTTGTGCTCACGACTCATGCCGGTTACTATACTGAGTTTAAAATGCGTATGTTGAAAAGTGAACATGTGCCGTGTTACCTCCTCGTCTTTCTGCTTGCGGTAGTGCTCGGAGGCGGGGAAGTTGAAGGGCAGGCTGGTGAACAGCTCGTGCAGGCGCGTGCGCGTGCGGTCCAGCGCCACGCGGCCGCCGCGACACGCGCGCCGCCGGGCGAAGTGAAAAGTGAACATGTGCCGTGTTACCTCCTCGTCTTTCTGCTTGCGGTAGTGCTCGGAGGCGGGGAAGTTGAAGGGCAGGCTGGTGAACAGCTCGTGCAGGCGCGTGCGCGTGCGGTCCAGCGCCACGCGGCCGCCGCGACACGCGCGCCGCCGGGCGAAGCCCACGCAGCGCGCCCGGCCCGCGCGCAGGGACGTCAGCGTGTACCTGGGGGGGGGGGGCATTATATTCAATCATACGAAACAAATATACGGAGAAAAAACAGGTAGCGACTTTTTACGGCTACAAAAACTAGCTAGTTAGTTTCTGTGTAGCCGTAAAAATCAAAAGGCTGAAATTGAAATCACAGGAAACAATCCTTGATTTTTTTTTTGTAGCTGCATTCATAAATTCTAGTAATTGCTTCAGTCAGGAATCGAACTAACTTGCAATACAAATAAGAAAAAAAACTATTCTACATTAATTATTATTTGCTAACATGCTAATTATTATTTTGCTATGCCCAAAATGATCCATAATGATCTCATAAGATTTTAAGTACTACCCCCAACTTACACATTGTGATATACAATAAATGATCTCTGATAAACATTGAATTTAATTATATATGAACTATTAAGTTGCTTCTCAATTTTCAAACTAACTGACTGACTGCTTGAGGATCCAAAGTACCTGAAATGTCGGGAAATTAACGCTAATACGCTATTTATTTATAAGTAGATAAACTGTAGTGTACACTTACCTATACCTTTCATCAACCTCGTGCTCAAACATTCCTTCCTTAGAGGGATCATCTGGGTCCAGGGGATCGCCGTACAGCGTTGATGTGGGCTACAAATAACAATGACTACATTACACACACGGTAAATATAAGTATTGCACTCGGAACTCAGCTGTATGAGAATTAAAGACCCGCACCCCAATTACGTAACACACAATCAATCGGAATCTGAATCATTTTGAAGCAAATTGCTAATCCATTGCTTCATAAGTTCAAAAAATTTGTCTGCTCAACACGTAAATAACGCAATGAATGTTTTTGAACTGTCAAAATGAAACCGATTCCGATTGATCGTGTGTTACGCAATTAGGGTGCTGGTTTCATGTGAAACGAAAGTAGCGCAACATTGTTTCAACAACAACAACTCTTAAAACGGTGAAGCATAAGCACAAAATGTCGTAGAACCAAAAATACAAAGACATGCGACATCCACCAACCCGCACTGAGCCCGCGTGGTATAGCCCACTCCCTCTCACAGAAACAGGAGGCCTGTGTCCCAGCAGTGGGAACATTATAGGTTGATTATGCTTGTACTAAGCTACACCAATTTTTTTTAATTTTTTTTTTTTTTAAAACTTTTCCCCACTCTAGGAATTACTCCTGCATCGTGGGTGCGTTTACAAACACATTTAAACTCAGATACACAAACAGCCAGACCCGGAACAACTACCTGTAGGCATACAAATATTTGTTCCGTGCGGGAATCGAACCCGCGACACGCAGCGCAGCAGTCGATCGCTCAGCCACTGCGCCACCCGTGTCGTCAAATTTCTCAATGTTTTCTAAACTCAACATATAAAGATATAGCATCAATAAAATCGCTCACCATTTCATAATAACATCCGGGCTTGCGTCGGAAGGCGAAGGGTCCATCGTCAGGCGGCGTGGCGACCTCGGCCCGGCCGCTTCCCTCTTCCTCCGAAGAAGTGTACACGCCGGAGTCTGTGGATGTGCGAGAGTTGTTTATGTTGAGGGATTTATGTTCAGTGATACTTTGTAAGGAATATTCGTGTTGTTGTGATCATTTTTTTAAAACGAGATTATAGTATTAGTACGACAAATTCAAAAGCGATTTTCTCGTCGAATAACGATTGCAACTTTCGAGAAAAAAATTGCTATTTAGACCTAAATAAAATGACATTAGTCCGTCTTTAAATAGTATTTTTAGGGTTCCCGATTAGCCGATAGGGATAAGCCGATCGCAGGAACCGTAATAGGTAGACAGTTGAAATTTTCACAGAGTGTATATCTATTATTGCTATAACAACAAATAATAAAAATAAAATAAAGTTAAAAATTAAAGAGGGTCTTCTTCATACAAGAAACTAGTTTTTCTGCGGCGTTTTTTTGCCTTGTGGTACGGACCCTGTGTGTGCGAGTCCAAGTTGCACCCGGCCGCTTTTTTTTTACTAATGCATAAAGTTATGTTCTAAATAACATAGAATTACAATCGATACGGTGGGAGAAAATCACTTTTAAAAGTTCCTAATTGTATACATATTAGTGTTCGTGACTATACTTTGTATTCCCACACAGATAAATAAACTTCGAGTCGGCACACTATTGTTTTATTGTGTGACAAGATCTTCATAACAACAAGAATGTTCTTCCATTCAGCACACCCAGTGATAAGAGTAATTTAATTTCTACCCTTTTGCTTTTAAGAGCGTTGACAACGTACGGCATTTCATACAAACTTTCAAGTCCTTGTTTTTCGAAATGCATGAACCGATTTTAATGAAACTTCCTACGCATAAGCAGGATATATAGATCTAAAAAGATAATTGAGAACATTTTTGAAAAATAGTGTTACAGCTAAAATAGACCGATTTTAAATTAGATTAGACTCCATAGAAACAGAGATTTCCAATTATCTTTTTTTAAATAAGACATTTCGAAAATGTTCTTAACTCACTTTTTAGACCTATGTATTCTGCTTATGCGTATGAAGTTTCATTAAAATCGGTTCATGCATTTCGAAAAACAAGGACTTGAAAGTTTGTATGAAATGCCGTACGTTGTACACGCTCTTAAAAGTGAAAATCGTTTGGCAAGACATCCATTTTATAGGGGTGTTAGATGGTATACGTACAATACTGGCGTCTAAGGGGCTATAGTGTCTTATGGATAGGACAGTATCCAGTACAAGAGATTGATACGGGAAACACAAACTATTTCTCTATTGTGATATTGGATTAAAGAGAAAAGTGTCGTTTCATTCAAGACGTGTTTTCTATGGACACTTGAAACACGATCATGAATGGTCAATTGTAGTTAAAAATACCTCATTTTTAATCACCTTAAATACAGTGTAGCAGGGACATCGACCCGCGTATACTTTTTGACCGCGTAGGTATTGCACTTTTCTCATCACCTGCCTAGCCTTTTCCCAACTATGTTGGGGTCGGCTTCCAGTCTAACCGGATGCAGCTGAATACCAGTATTTTACATGAAGCGACTGCCTACCTGACCTCCACAACCCAGTTACTGGGTAATACGATACCCCTTGATAAGACTGGTTGTCCGACTTTCGGGCTACTGACGACCCTTAACGACTGTCAAAGATCCACAAAGGACAGCCGGGACCAACGGCTTAACGTGCTTTCCGAGGCACGGAGGGGTCTTGGTATGTGAAAATGGTCACCCATCCACGGACCAACCGCGGCAAGCGTAGCTTAACCTGATCGATCGACCCGTGCGGCTGTTATTACTTAGCCACAAGGTATTGCACTTTTCTATAAAACAGTAATTCTTTTCTGATAAACGACGCAACATTTCTACGGGGAATTTAGAAGGGGGAGCTGAATCCATGGTAACATGATGCGCGTCAATGTTCCTGCCACCCTGTATGTTATTCATTCCACAGGTAAGGTTATTTCACCTCGGGTCTTTAACCTCGGTTTTCGTCAAAGATTTCTAATTGCAATATGTATGTATTTGACTACTACCAAAAATTAACATGAATTAATTATTTTAAAGATAAAAAATAAAGATTTGAAAAAAAAAAATGCGCTTTTTTTTTAATTATTCTTCTTCTATCCTTGTCACGTAAAACGATCATTACAGATTCTGAATGGATGATATGACGTATCATCGACGTCAGATCACCATCATAATGGTGATCTGACGTCACAACAGGTTGTGAGGTCAGATCGCAGCAGTGCTGTCTAAAGAATACATCTTCGCCATTTTTTGAGATATTTACTTAAACGTATATTTTCTTTACGTATCTAAACTTATTTTTTTAAATTTATTCAAATACTCTACTGGGCTGTTATTCAGGCCAATATTGTTAGAAAAACTGATGACATATCAAATAGAAACCTTTCTTAATGCAGAAAAAATATGTTTTAAATAGTAATTCCCTTTTACGAAATCGGGATTGTTATACAATTATAGTGTTCGAGTGACCACGACGCGCAGGCTCGAGTTGTGATATTACGCGCCGTGGAAAGCCATCCTTTATACACACGCGTGTAAGTCCCGCGTATTATAGTCTATTCAAACCCTTATTTCCACTTGACGTTATGGGAGAAGCGTAGGTAGCTCGCGAAATTCAAATTTTCTTACGAATTTTGCTGCAAGTCATGTTGAAAAACCGTAAGAGAATTTCGCGTACTACCCTGACGCTTTCACCTAAACGGATATCAACTTTATACATACGTACATAACCTCACGCCCTTATCAACATTATGACATTGTAAATTAAATTAAATTTATTTCAGACTAACCAGCACTATTGAAGTCATAAAAAATGTTTGAAGTTGCAGTGCAAACTCTTTTATGTGTAGGTATTAAAGTTTTTTTTTCCCAAAAAACACGTTTTTGGATCTGTGTCGCGAACGCAGTTTAGAAAGATACGTACCTCGCAGCCCCTGACCGGAGCCGACGACGGGATGCCTGTGTTTCCGTCTCTTGTACGGACGTTTTTCTCGCTGTAAGACAACAGACCATCATGATATCTTGCTCGCTTATTTTTTTGTGTCGAAATGTTGTGTTTTGATATTTGGACACTTTGTCTTAGGCGGTATTGTTTTCGCGAGTTTTGTGAAGCTCTTGTAAATAATGGTCCAGGTTTAAATGGCAGCAAAATGTTCTGAGTAATTTTTCATGACTAAATAGAATATCAACTAAATCTCAATTGGAATAGAGTTTAAATTAGCATCACGCAGCACGCTTTAGGCAATTATTTCTTGAAAGTTATTTTGAACTCTATTTTTATTGCGATTAAGTAAATTTACCAATGAAAACGCTACAGCATTTGTTTGTGCTGACCCGTATGCTACTACAGTGCGAATAACGAGAGAATGCGCTCTTGATACCTGTCAGTTTTATACAAACGCATACGTGTTTTGCGAATTATACCCTATCCATTAGGTAAACCGTTTTTTTAACAGAAGGAACTAGTGATTGCAGCAACACACAATACATTGATTGATACACGTACGGTATTATAATGTAATATATTCAATAAGATAGGGCAGTTTATATATTTACTTTATTACAGTTAACTTTTACGTAATCTGGAATATCTACGTTCTAAGACAGCTGTCAAAAAAACGATTAACCTAATGGACAGGGTATAGCTAATAGAATTGTCGCACTGACAGGTGTCAGGAACGCATTCCGAACTGTAGTATCTAAGAGAAGAGAAATAAGTGTTAATATAAAAAAAAAAACGTGGACCATTCTATACATAGAGCTATTGAAAGTAATCATAATTTGTACTTAACGAGACAAACAAACACCCACACATACAAGTTGCCTCAGTAATGAGATTGTATCTATGAAGTTTGTGACAAAAGAAAATCCTGCCTAAATTATATTTCGTAGTTTTTTTTTCTCCCTCCCCTCACAATAACATTGAGTGGGATGAGAAACATGTCCCACTTGTCTAAACATCACTGGTTTCTGGAAACTTATTCATTGAACTGTGATTGGTTGCTGTTTTTTTTTTTTTTTTATCGGGCAGCTGATTGACCAATCAGAGACTTGATAAGGCTTCCAGAGGCAGCGAGGATATGCCATGAGTAAGTATTAGATAGAGACCAAGCTTCATACAATCGTGTTAGGAAAGAGTCAGTACTTGAAAAGCGAAAACCACCCTTACTGCGACGAAATAAAGGCGTTGCCAAAGTGCAGTTGTTACCATGGACGTGCGTTTGACTGCACGTTTATTTATTGCTCATTAGCTGGCCAGACATTGTCCTGTCAAAATTCCAAATCTCGAATTTTCGAAATTTCCGAATCGGTCCAGCCGTTCTCAAGTGATGCTCTTACTAATGAACAGCATTTCAGTTTCATCTAAATAGATTTCACTCATCCATTGTAGTTATTTTTGGCATTGTCATTAACAACAAATAATGAAAAGTGGCAAAGTTCTAAGTAGACTAAAGTTTTTCAGTATGCCGAATGTTGGTTTAGAGCAATCATTTCCATTAAAGATTATGATGTGCTGTTTAACAGCGCACATGTATGAAGCTTGGTTTTCGTTTTAATTATTTACTCATGGGGTATATCATATCTGGCGTTAGCCCCACGTTTGCGCAGCGTATAACGAATTCCTACGCTCATTGAGAAGACACTATCCTAACTCTCCTAATCCTTAGTATGATTAAATAGTACAGTATATATCCTTGTGACGTAGGTACCTGTCTGGGCTGGTCGACGGGAGTGGGCGGCGGGCGCGGCGGGTAGTGCGGCACGTACGCCTCGCGTCGGAACGACGACGTCAGCTGAGGCGCCGTGTAGGCTGGCCTGGAAGGACGAAATATACGTTGTGAATAACATTAAACAATATAGCCGAAGAAATGTAGACGACGGTAGGGTCAGTAAGTGTACTACACATCTTTGCTCACCCCTTCGAGAAATATAGGGGTCTCTTGGCTAAGTAAAGCCTATTTCACAGGATACAATTGGACTGAATACTCCTTTTTTTGGCGTTTGAACCACCAGGGCGGTGGGTCCGGTAGCATCTGGTTCAGATAAGCAGTAGCTCCATGTGAAATACTGGTATTCAGCTGCATCTGGTTAGACTGGAAGCCGACCCCAACATAGTTGGGAGAAGGCTCGGCAGAATAAATAGTAGATTACTCACCAAGGGGATAAATAATAATAATAGCTTATAACAGTTTTGGAGATTAAGTTGACATAGTTCATTTATGTAACATAGGAACAAAGTGGGGCCTAGGATACTTCCTTGGGGTACTCCGTGCGCGATAGGTAGTTCATTACTGAAGTGGTCACCGATTCTTACTCGTCGCATGCGATTCGACAAGTAGTCAGTAATTAATTTTAACTCATTTCCCCGTATTCCCATATAATTTAATTTACGAATTAGGGTGGGGATAGAGACTGTGTCAAAAGCCTTGGCAAGATCGAGAAAGACGGTCAGGCATTTTTTGTTTTCGTCTAAGTTTCTTACCAAGAAGTCAGAAAAAGTGTGAACGGCTTCATCAGTGGATTTACGCGCCTCATGTCATGGACGCTGTTTTGAATTGAATTGAATTGAATAAGGGACTAACCAGACTTATTCAGCTCTGTTCAGCTGTTGTCCATAGAAAACAACGATTTTATACGGAATGCGTACGCATCCGTTCAGGTTTACGGATGCGTAGGGTGTATAACAAGCCTTACTAAGGGATCCAGTGTTACCCAGTATTCAGCTGCATCCTGTTAGACTGGTAGCCGAGCCCAAAATGGTTGGGAAAAGACTAGGCAGATGAGGATGACCACAAAAAAAGACTTCTTTTTTTACCTTGGCGGTGGGTCCGGGAGCAGCTGGTTAGCGAAGTCCCCGGCGGCGTAGCGTCGCTCGGCGATGAGCGCAGTGAGCCGCACGAGCTCGCGCTTGGCGCTCTCCCGCCGCGCGACCAGCTCGAGTAAGGTGAGCGCTCGCGCCAGATCCCGCCGCAGTTTCAGCATCTTCTCGTATGAGCTCTCGTCGTTTTTTCTGGAATTAAATTGAGGAATTGTTAGTAAGATGATGAGACACGAAATATTTTTTATTATCACAAAGAATTTGCCTATGTGACAGATAGTTTCAACCTTAGTCATGTTTCAATTTACTGGGAATTGTTGTCAAAAGTGATAAAGCAATTAGGAGTTCGACTATACCAATAAAAAGCTTCCATACTAGCACCATCTGAAGGCCAATTCTCGTAATTTAAAACGTTCAAAATCTAGTCGCAGTCTCATATCGGCGACAAACAAATGTCAAAAGCTTGTCAAAATGTAGGGAAATTAGACGTATTTTTGACAGATTGAGACAGGTCCGACTGTCAACGTTCTTAAAATGACGAGAATTGCCCCTCTGATTTCTTAATGGTTTTGAATGTATAGCTGTTGGCATCATCATAATCATCATTTCACCCGAACTGCCAACTGCTGGCCCTTCCCCAAGCACTGTCACTTCGACCGGTTATAATACTTCTCGCATCCAGCAGATTCCTGCGGCATCACAAGCTCATCAGTGCGCCTTGTGAAAGGCCTCCCAACGCTACGTTTTCGGGTACGTGGTCGCCACTCCAGTACCATTCAGCTCTGTCGGTCATCTGTTCTGCGAGCAATGTGTCCTGCCCACTGCCACATAAGTTTGGCAATCCTTCGGGCTATGTCGGTTACCTCGGTTCTCATCTCCTGCTGTTGGTATATTAATGATTTAGCGGGTATATAAAATCGTGTCTAACCTGTTCTTTCTGGTCTGCATCTTTTCCGTCCGCCGCCTGAACGCTAAGTAGGGGTTGTTTGACGACTGGCCCGGCCTGTTCTCTGTTTTCACCGACAGGATCAGCGGGTGTTGCTGTAAAATACATATAGTTCTATTAAAAAGAGTTTCGATATAGACTGCACTCTGGATAAATTGATTAGGATTTGGGAAGGATGCCTGAACTTTACACCCTGTTTCTCATATCTCTATAAAAAAGAGAGGATCCTCCGACCAGACGGGTGTCTTGTCTGGTGTGCAACTGCCCGACGATTGATGTCGGGAAGTTTTATAGATGCTAGTCGCGCGGTAAACTCCGCTTGCACGATGCAAGATTTAGCGTGACGTCAGTATTCAATTAAATTATTTGCCATATGTCAGCTAGCACACGCAAATATACCAACAAAACAAGGAAAACTATAGGATAGACCTGCGGACGGCCCACTCTTTCAGACAGTGAGGAGGCCTGTGTCCCAACAGTGGGAACATAATAGTTTGATAGTGTTATTACTTTGATTACCGTGTTAAGTCGCTTGTTGAGCCAGTAGTCGTACACAGCGATGACGAGGTCGTCGTTCCTCTCGAGCAGCAGTTTCGCCTCGTTGAGGGTCACCACCGTTTGGCCCGAGCTCTTCTCTAGCTTGTCCATCATCTGTTCGAACTTTAACTCTGGAAATAAACAGAAAATTCTCATCAGCAGTGGTCACAATTTGGTGTGCCTAGAAAATAAGTGATTTGATTAAATATTGAATGAAAAAATAGCAATAAATTTTCTCTATTTTTATTTATTTAAAAAGTGATGAAGATACCTCTTTCGGGTTTCCACAAGCTTTTACAATTGAGTGAAGCTGTTTTACTTTACAATAAACAGCGATCACCAATCCATTGGCCAAACATGGTGATCATGGTATTATTTTTCGTCACGAACGCGCATGTTTCTAAGTGAGAAACATCCAGTGCTCGTTCTCTGACTGACCTATCGGCATTTTGAAGTCACCACGTTCATGAAGACGAGGCCATAGTAAATGACATGATGACGATAAATTGTCGTACTAGATTGATGCAGTCGCTAAGCGTAAAGCGCAGGCCACACCGCCAGCTAGCGGGCGGGCGGGCTAGGCGGGCGAACCTTTTTTCATACTTCGGTAGCTTATCTCTGTAGTTCGCGGTGTGAACCCAAGTATGAAGAAAGGTGAAACGATGCCTCGCTCGGCTCGCCCGCCCGCCCGCCAGCTGGCGGTGTGGCCTGCGCTTAAGTCATGAGTCCAAGACAGATCGCAATGAACCAATTCTTATAGCCTGCACGGGTCAGACTATTGTGATTTAGGTTTGCAAACGCAACCACAGATGAACTGAATCGCCATCACGTCTGTGAAGTGTGAAGTTTACACCAAAAAATTTTTCATCAATCGATGACCCCAAAAAAAAACTCATCAAATTAATTATTTTTCTATTTTATCATGTTTAGATATCGATTCGATACCCATCCCGTCTCCAGAGTTTTTCAAGCTAATTTAATTTGACCCTGTCCACTTGAAGTGACATTTATCGTTTGAAGTTGAGTCATCGAACTCATGGACTCGACGCTTCATTTCGTCCAGTGACAGCAATTGATTATTAACCAGAGAAATGATAGGTGTCCATCCCACTGTAGGATCTTGGGGTGCTTTTTATAAAGACGCGGGTTCTCGTAAGGACAAGTTGGTTCCGAGTGGACGGGGCTATTTTACCTGCCGCAGGTAAAATAGTCTCGCATCAACTTATGCGCTGACACATAAAGAAACAGGTAAAACGTTGTTATCGTTACTTTCTGTAGATCAACCTGCATCCGATCTACGGGGTAATTGCGTACCACACTATCAATAGCAATGAGTTTCATTTCGAAAGTTCAACAACATTCATTGCGTTATTTACGTTGTTAAGCACACACATTTTTCAATGCAAGGCAGGATGCTGTACCCGAAAACCTGCTGCTTTATGCAAGTATCCTTAAGAGTTCATCTGTCACTAATGAATGAGTTACACAATTACTTTTTCTATTGTTACCGAACTTAATAAGCTTTCAGAACAGACGAGGGGTTAGAGACAAAACATGGATTTGCCTGCCAACTTCGCTTAAACTTAACAAGGTTCTTCCGTTGAAGAATACGTCAAGAGGCTTTATAATCAGCAATGTTTGTGGGGCAAAGTTTTCTAAAAGAAAATTCAAAGGATTGTTATGAGAGAAGTGTTTACATACTCGTCTGTAGTTATACCTGTGAGCTCGGGATGCCGCTGCTGTTTGAGCCACCGCTCGTCCTCCGTGTCGATGTCGTATTCCGGCGCCTCCTGCTCTTCCCATAGCGCTGTAACAATAAAAAATAGTTTATGAACAAATATTCAAGTTTACGAAGAGATATCAGACGAAGCTATTCTGTAGCGCCCTTATGATAGTTTCGACGATTTCGATTTGAAAAGATGGCCGAGGGTAAGAAACAAATCTAAATTTGAATCGCGATATATTATAAGCGCGAGTTTATGGAAAAATAACTTTAGTGCCTACACAATAAAGTTCATTTTACGTTACAATTTCAAACATTTTTATAACTTTTTCAATAGTGCTAGTCACTCTGAAATCAACTTAATTACCATTAAAATAAAGTTGATATTTGTTTAACTTGAAATAACGTCAATTTGAAACATAAATAAACTTTTAATTTACGTGTTCTATTTGTTATTTCAGTTCATCCACACATATTAATTTAGTTGTGGCCCAGTGGTACAGTCAACAGCAAAAGTAGATGATCAAAACGTTCTGACGCGAACTCCGTTAATTAGTATTGAATTTCTGATTTTGATCATCTACTTTTGCTGTTGACTGTACCTAACGGCCGCGACTTATGGGTTGTAGGTTTCGGTTCGGACTTAGACAGGCGCTTTTTATTTTATTTTTTATAAGCCATTAATGTCCCACAGCTGGGCAAAGGCCTCCTCCTCTTTCCACCTCCTGTCCAGAGCTGCCAAGGCCCACTCATTATGAAAGGAGTCCAGCTCATCCCGCCATCTCAGGCGCTTTATTTTGTGTAAATTATTTCATCGCCACTGCTCTCAAAACGGTGTAGGAAAACATCGTGAGGAAACTGGCATGTCCTAGGACCAAAAACTCGAAGACATGTGACATCTATCAAACTGGGCTCGCGTGGTGGATTACGGGCAATTCCCTAACGCCGAGAGGAGGCCTGTGTCCCAGCAGTGTGAATATTATAAGCTATTTATGAGGACACATATTAATCCACGCCCTCGAGCCCGGAAGGCCCTGACCGGTAATTGTGTGGATAGTACTGAAAAACTCGGAGATGAGTCTAGCATAGAGTGGGCGGCGAGCAATGGGCAGCTCGCCGCCCGGTAAGGACCAGCCCCGGGTCGACGGCGCGTTGTGTTCCACGCGCGCCTCAAAGAGATGTCAGCACGAACTGACGGGGTTCGCTAGGGCCGATGCCTGCCAAGGCCGCGGGTTGTTCGAAAGAGATATCGTGCACAGGCAACTGAAGGAACACGGGTGGGTTTTAGTCAGCAAGTCTGACACGCCCTTCCGCTCAGCCCAGAGCGGGAGAGGTCATTTGATGATTTCCCACCCAAAAAAAAGTCTAGCTATACGCTGGATGCCCACTGAGCCTGGGTGGTGGATTACAATGCACTCCCTCTCCAAAGGAAGCAATAGTTCTATATCGGTGGGAACATTTCCAGTATGTGTCTCGTCGAATGGAATAAAATCGCTTATAGCGAACAAGGCACTAACGTAATTTAAACGAAAGAGTCAAACATCACTCATAGCTTTGTCCAATAGCAATAGCCCTATATTCCCAGAAAAGCTTCAAACCTGAAGTTTATTTTAAATTAAAACATTCCCAGCTAATAAAAATAAGGCAGACAGGCAATCTCTATGGTCTGATTGAATCACGTTTCGCAGAACCGAGCGAACCTTTTAATTTCCTCTTTCCTTGTATAATGATAAGAACGGAATATGTGGCATTTTAATTATACTTTATGTTCTTTGTTAATAAAAGGGAATATTGTGTTTTTGAGAGGATAATGTTTCATTAATAAAATTTGCGTCTGTCTGTACGCACATCGCACATCGAGGTATAGCTATACATAACCAGAATCCTATTTCCTATGCTACTAATAATATTATAAACGCGAAAGTTTGGATGGATGGATGGATGTTTGTTACTCTTTCACGCCAAAATTACTGAACAAATTTGGATGAAATTTGCCACACAGATACTTTATAACCAAGATACATAGGATACTTTTTATCCCGATATCCCGATATTAACACAACACATAGGATACTTTTTATCCCGATATTCCCACGGGATCGAAACTTATGCGGGTGAAGCCGCGGGGCGCAGCTAGTAACGTAAAAACCTATAACAATGCGTGGTCAGCTAAAACTGGAAATAAATAGCTTGATGTGTCGCCCTGTGTACCTGACTGATTATGATTGAATAATTATTTAATACAGCACCGTTTTTGGAGAGGCTTTTGCCCAGCAGTGGGACATTAACGGCTAATAAATAATAATAAAAAAAATACAGATCATAGACGATGCCAAATTTAGATTATATAACATAAATACATATAACGGTAACATTTAATATCTGTACCTAAATACAGTCATCACCAAGACAATCATATAACAAATTGTCAACTAAATCCAATCGTACTAAATTCCCGCTCATATGGCGTCCCCACACGTCCGCTCTCGCCGGTCGCTGTCATCATTCTGCGAACTGCGAAGTGCGAAGGCCGAGCCTAGCCGACTCGAGAGCTCACAGCTGACGGCGCCGACTAACGTAATCGAATCACCAGACGCGTGCGTAGACTGAGAAACCCACACGAGATTACATATCGTGGGATACATCTGTTTGTTAGACGGTACATTCAAATAGCATCTGCAGGGCAGTTGCGTGACATACTATCAGTAGCAATTGGTTTCATTTTAACAGTTCAACAACATTCATTGCGTTATTTATACAGGGTGGCCGGAGAGTTAACGTTCAAACGTAAAATTTAGATACTTTATGATGAGGAGTATCCGAATCACCCCCATGTATGTTCTACGGTTTTTCGTAGTTTTCGAGATAGAATTTTTTTAATGATTTTTTTTTCTCGTAATTTTCACCTAACATCAGTTTTCGATTTTTTTCTCGTTCTGTTGAACATTTCTGGTTCGTAGTACTCCGTTCGGTCTACTACTCATTCATAGTCCTTTTGCTTCGTTTACGTTCATACCCACCCTAATTGCTAATCACTTGCTTGATGCTTCATATATTCGAAAAATTGATCTGCTCAACAACGTAAATAACGCAATGAATGTTGTTGAACTGTCAAAATGAAATTTATTGCTACTGTTAGTGTGTTAAGCAATTCCCCGCTGGTTATACGAAAAGATAACATGGTAAGTATGATCATTTATAAGCGACACGACCACTCAACGGCTAATCATCGATTCATCACGGGGCACTTAGCTAATAAAGCTCTAAAAGCTGGACTGTCAAAGGACCACACACAAGCATCTGTTCCAACTAGATAGGCGTAGGGGAAAATGTACTATGGTTCTAATTAATGTGATGTACGTATCTATACATATACCTGTATTCGGGTTAGGGTGAACTGAGTTGCGATAGCCAGACAATTCAATAACAGGGTGTAGGTAGACTGGGGTTGGAGCACTCCAGCCAGAATTAGCCCACGTGCGCACGGACGAAACAATATCGCGGCGGGATTTTATACACGCACTGGATTTTCAACTCTCGGTGTTGAGCCGAGCGTTGAGAATCGAACAGAGCGCATCCTAGCGCATCAAAAAACACACTGTTGGGTTTTCAACTCTCGTCACTAAGCAGTACGTTGAAAATCCAGGGCGTGAAAAAAAAATCGCCGCGGGAAAAACGCGCCTGTGCGAACCTGGGCTTTGTGAACTATTAACCGCCTATTATTGGAGGGAAAGTTGGTATCAGAATTAAATCACGTTTTTGTTTAATAACAAAAACGTGATTTAATTCTGATACCAACGATTCTGAAACGGACCTCCCCTCTCAATAGAGGGGAGGTTTGTTTGACAGGGTTAATTAATTTCTTTACCTGCCCTTTGTATACTTTTTATAAAGGTATACATGAGGTAACATTATCTGGTGTATTGTGTGTATTTTAGTCTAAATAAATGTATTTTCTTTCTTTCTTTCAACATTACGCCTGTATTCGCCGAAGGGATTGTGATAACTAACATTTCACCAAAGTTTCATGTAATAGGGGGCGATTTTTTTTTTTTTAATCTGATAGGTTAATGCTCGCATAAATACTCGGGAAAAGCAGAAACTTACTCTTTACAAAAAATGTGTATTTTGTGACCCCTTTTTAAAGGAAAATTTTGGAAACATTTACAGTTTCCATCGTGTGGTTTGTTTTCAAAGGATTTATAAAGCTTTCGTAACAAGTCAATGAAAGGGAGGAAAGAACAAAAGGAGGTAAACTAACTTTCCGAGGTGGAACTTTTAAAACAAATAATTTTCCCTAACATTTTGTTTCATACTTCAACAAAAATCATGACAAGAACTCAGAATAGCTTTTAACTTTTAAGTGTACATTTTGTGGGTAACTTTGATGAGGGTTGGGGGCGTCAGAAAGGTAGTCGCTCCGTGTAAAATTATTGGTATTGAGCTGCATCCGGTTAGACTGGAAGCTGACCCCAACAAAGTTGGGAAAAACCAAAGCTACAATTGATGTCTGGCGAGTAACCTTGAGGGTTCCTTAAAAAATAAAATAGTATGTATTATTTATGATATTGTCCCACTCCTGGGCAAAGTATTCTAGTAATCTAGCGTAACATATAGGTACTCGTTCTGAATTGGTATCTTATACATTGGCCTTTTTATCACCGTTTCCATCTTATTAGCAAACACATCACGTCGACAGCACATAGGGGTCTCGCGAACCCCGTATAGAAATCACAAGCAACATTTTAGTCAAAGCTTTCATACGGCCACAACAAGCTATGAAAATTGTTGATCATATTTAAATGAATTCACGTTCAGAGGCGGATTCCGAATTCAATTTCATGCCATTTAAAACGTTGAATAACCGTCAAACATAAATACAAAATGGCTGCAAAAATAATCTTTTCATTTCTCCCTCGTGTTTTTTGTAGGACGCAGGGAGGGAAATGTTTCATGTTTTTGTAATTTTAATTATATTCGGAAGCATCGTGCGGTTTTCAATTAACGTTCAGATTGTACCACGTTATTTATTTTGTTTGAATCTACTTTCTGCGTAATTCATTTAGATCAGATAATTACAACTAACTCACTTTCAAAACAATTACCATGATTAACACAAATCCAACTTATCAAATTCTCACGACCACAAATCTTAAGATTCCAAATCTTCTAAAGCTTCACCACATGTGCGTCAGTTATTTACACAAACACGCGAAACTTTTACGTCCACACACACATTCGTAAAGCGCACACACACACAGACACAAAGCGGTTTTGCTTGGTTCCATGAGTAATTTATGTATCGTGTGGTATCGTTCGCATTTGGTTCTATAGACGAATATTTTCTACAATAGCGTATTATTGTTTGTCTCTCACAAGTATTTTGAAAGCGTTTGGGAACGTTTTTTGTCTCTTTGAAGGAAAAAAAGGTTTCGGAGCTGCCTTTTATTAAAACTTTTATATTATGGTACCTAAGTGCCAGTTTTATTTTTGGAGTTTTACATAAGAACTGGTTTCACGAATTATATCTGGCCTCAAAACCACTTTACATCAAGTCTGGATCATCTAGAAATAGGTAGTTACTGGCAGCGTTTTAGTTTTTATTTGCTTTAATAAATCGTCATTACCTTCCGCTCCCCCCCCCCCCTCCTGTCCTACCCCGTCGTCTCCTGATAACCGTCGAATCCAAAGCTAACGAGATAATTTAGATAATTTAGTCTTCGACTGATTCGATTAAGAATCACGACAACATGTAGTAATTTTAACCAAAATCAGTAGTACATTTTAACGTGATTTTGACAAACCAATTTACGCTGAGTTTCGTAACATCTATAAACGTTACTTAGCACATCTTTTGGCTGAGCGTTATTCCTGTCACTGCCACAGTCACACAACACTATCGAACTACAAGTGCAACATAGAGACGGGAACATGTCTTAGTCAAAAAGCTCGTGCTAAGTAACGTATTATAGATCTGGACCTATGTTACTTCTCTGTACCATACCCTTGGAAATTTGGCTTATCAAACAGGTACCTACTTGAACTAGAATGTATTTATATTATAACATCATCATCACCATTTGTTATTGGTTTTTTTTTCAGCTGGAATTTCTCTGTCCGGAGTGTGGATCAGTACCCGGTTGATGGACTTGAACATAACTGGCGAAATGCCAGTGTACTGTAGGTAGCATAAGCATAGCATACTCAGCCCATAATGTTCCCACGGCTGGGACTCAGGCCTCCTCTCAGTGAGAAGAAGTGGGCCGTAATCTACCACGCGGGCCCAGTGCGTGTTGGTGGTAGATGTGACATGTCTTCGATTTTTTTTTTTTTATCAACCACGCACACGACATGCCGGTTTCCTCACGATGTTTTCCTTCACCGTTTTAAGAGCAGTGGTGATGAAATTATTTACACAAAGTAAAGCGCCTGTCTGGGTTCGAATCTACAACCCATAAGTCACAACCGTTACCACTGGGCCACCACGGCTCTCCTGTACACCTCTGCCGAACCCTTCGGGGATTACTGGCGTTATGTTATGTTATCATCATCATAAAAATACAATACAAGCGGATGACTCACTAAGTTTTTCTCGGTAACACTAACAGTCGCTAACCAATGTTAATGAGGTCGTAAAATCAATCCGATATGGATGAGATGAGAGTTTTAAATGGCTGCTTTCTGAGCAGTTAAATGTGGCTCGTGCCGGACACGTTTGAAGAAACGGTTAGCTAGGAAAGCCGTAATTGTTCAAAGACGTGAAGGTTTGTTGGCTTCCACATATCTTAGAGCTGGGATAGTGAGTCTCTTCAGCCCGAAAATATACAGGACTAGCTGCGCCCCGCGGTTTCACCCGCATAAGTTTCGATCCCGTGGGAATATCGGGACAAAAAGTATCCTATATGTTAATCCTGGTTTTAAACTATCTATGTGCCAAATTTCATCCAAATCCATTCAGCAGTTTTTGCGTGAAAGAGTACCAAAAATCCATCCATACAAACTTTCGCATTTATAATATTAGTAAGAATCGTTGCGGCATCTACCTATATTGGTCATCACATCAGCCAATAACAGTCTACAGGTAGCTAAGCCTCGCCAACTATGTACTTAGTTACCTTTTAAAAAACTTTTAAGATTACGGTTTAGGGTTCTGTATCCAAAGGATGCCACCGGAACCCTATTACTAAGGCTCCGCTGTCTGTCAGTCGTCTGCCTGTCAGCGAACTGTATCTCATGAACCGTAATAGGTAGACAGTTGGTCTAAAAAGGTCTCTGATCACGACAGAGGGACACTAAGCAAAGGCAGGAGTGGGTTTTAGCCGGTAAGAGTCCGGCACTGCCCAGACTGCCTCACCAGTGAGACAGTCTGGGCGTCCATGAGGATTTCCCACTCTTGCCAAAAAAAAAAAAAAAATAGGTAGACAGTTGAAATTATCACAGAATGTGTATTTCTAACGGAACTATAACAACAAATAATTAAAATAAAAGAAGGTTATAAACTCCATACAAAAAACGTGTTTTTTTCCTGTGTTTCTTGCCTTGTGGTACGGAAACCTTCGAGTGCAAATCCATCTCGCACTTGGCCGGTTTTTGTTTTGTTCTAATTTATCTATAGAGGTTTATAATTTTCTATAGAGGAAGTTATTATGAAAGCCCAACATCGACAACAGATTTACGAATCAGAGACCTGTGCTGTGCGCCCTGTGTGTGTGTGTGTGTGTGTGTGTGTAAATGGGTTAAGTAATCTGACCCTACAACTAAATAAATTATAAAATCAATGTAGGAAGTGGTTTTTTACGGCCTAGTACCACAGGACATTGTTATGTAAATTCTGCCATTCATGAGTCAATCATCTCATCACAGTTTAACCCTTTCAACGACAAAGTCAACCATATCAAATATCAAAACATTTAAAAACGTATCCGGTTTTTAATACACCCCATTTTAAAACAGGTTGAAACTGAGGGTTTAAAAAAAAACCCCTTAACAATAAATAACACTTAATCGCCTTGAACAGTGGAACCCTAAAATTAAAAAAAAAACTGCAACATTACAAAGGGTTCCCTACGTACGGTTTTAGGTATCAATTTCAATATCCGGGGGGTGATAGGATGAATGTGTTGAAAACGGAATCTTCTTGCAGAGAGTTAAAGTTTGTTTTTGGTTGTATTACGTGTCGATGAGAGTGGGTGGTCAGACAAAACAGATGGTTTGTATGTTTTTGCAGATAAATATAAGTTAAATTAGCTTATGGTAAAATTATTGGCTTTCATATAGGAATGGTAAAATATTGCTTTGTTGTACACCGTTTAAGGCTACGAAATAGTCATCACGTCCTATTTATTAATGCACTCCTTTATTACTCCTCATTATTATGAGGAGTACTTTTCTCGGGGACTCCGAGTGCTCAACGAGTTACTATACCTAAATGAACGTCCGGTGCACTCTGAGCCTTGAGTCCTGCTACAACCAACCTTGCTGAATGGGAAACATTTCCACCTCGGAATGAGTTATTCATAAAATAGTTCGGCTTGAGCCATTCTCATATAGTTCGTGCCATAGATCACGCCATTTCCCTATAGGATTGGTAAAAAATACGGACCGCTTCATATTAATCCTACTACGTAGAGTTTATTAACCCCTAATATCGCAAATAGACGACCCTTTCGTACCCGCGGGTGTTCAAAGAGACGAATAAGGGATAACAGAAGGATAGGAAGTATTTTTATGTAGATATGTGAGACTTTATTAGCTTGAAAGGTTGCAAATTAAATCGACTGTCGAAACTCTTTCTCGATAATCGAGTGGACTTTTGGATAGGTCAGAAGAGATATAAAAATGCTCATTGCTCTTCATGACAGTCAAAAGAACATTGTTTGGAAAATGGATTCGTTGGAAGAAACTTGAATTATGAGAACGTTTAACATAATATCAATCTCTAACATGTGTGAGACGGAATAAGTATTGTTCAACACACTCACTCACAGGCCTTTTCTGATAAGTTACTTGGAGTCATATTTTGGCAAAACATACATCGAAAATGGCATTAGTTGCTGGTTGCATGCAAGGTATCAAGTTTTGAATCCACCGTTACGTCAAACACGCGAGTTTCATAGAGACACTCCAATTTTTATATGTCCTACTAATCCTACTAATATTATAAGCGCGAAAGTTTGTGAGGATGGATGGATGTTTGTTACTCTTTCACGCAAAAACTACGGAACGGATTTGGATGAAATTTGGCACACAGATAGTTTATAACCAGGATTAACACATAGGATACTTGTTATTCCGATATTACCACGGGATCGAAACTTATGCGGGTAAAACCACGGCGCTGCTAGTATTGATATATTTTAATATGAAATGGGATGGGCTCTGTGTACACTGATAAAATAATAATGTTCGGTGAAAGTCTAATTTCCCTAGGGTTGGGTAGGTAGGTGCGACGAGTAATATCAAAATATTGCCGAATCATGATGGTTTCGATAACGGTTAGTGACGTGATAAGCCTATCATAGCAGTTTATTTAAGCGAACTATGACGTTACCTACTATAAAGAATTTAGACGAAATTTGACGTACAAAACGATGAACGAAGAACGATGGGACATGAATGGGACTTAATTATATATGCTGCGGGTCCTGTCAGCTGCACGTTACAGGAACTGATGGACGCTAGTAATGGCGCCAAACACGTCGCCGAGTTCTGGGCAGAGTCCATTTTGTTGCCATCGATACGCTATGACGGAGGCTTTACGTAAGCAGTAGTGTAGTAGAATTCCGAGTCAAGGAGCTCGTCCGAACAAGTATATATACTATCTACTACCAAACATATTTCTGCCACCAGTCAATGTTGCTGTGTTCCAGCATGAAGCAAAAGGAGTAAGTAAGAATCGTAGAAGGCTTAGGAGTCCTGTGTATGTAGTTTCTGCCAATCCTCATCGGACAAAGGCGTGAGGTTATAATTGTATCATCATTATCATTGATAGTTTGTTCCACCCACTGCTGAGTATACGCTTTCTCCCTTTAGTGCCATGCGTCTCTGGTCTGTTCGGGTCTCATGTATCATCACCATCATCAGCAGCCTATAGCAGTCCATTGCTGGACATAGGCGTCTCCTATTGCACGCCATTCAACTCGACTTTCGGCAATTCTCATCCAGCTGCTATCATCCTGCAAAGATCGTCGCTCAACCTAGCCTGAGGGCGTCCCACGTTTACCGATTCGCGGTCTCCACTCAAGAACACGTCTACCCCAACGGTCATCCGTTCTACAGTTAATATGGCCGGCCCATTGCCACTTCAGCTTGCTTATTGTGTGAGCTATGTCGACAACTTTGGTTCTCTGCCGGATCACCTCATGTATACGACCTCTAAAACCGTTGCCTGAACATTCACAAACAAGTTCCCAGAATCGCAAATCAATTAAACTTTCAAGCACATTCTATTCGACCTTGTTGCCGCGTCCGTCGGGCTGGGTACAGCAAATTGATGTCAAACGATACGTCACATCGGTGTCATATCATGCGTCTATTGTGTAGACGTCGGCGTCGGTGCTTGCAATAGGAGATTTGCGTTTTTTGTCGATTAATTATGTCAATCTTCAGTATAATATCACGCCAATATTTGCCGATTGGGCAGGCAGAGGTATTAATTTCCTAACCAAGAAATCGCAAATTGTTGTTGAACTAACGCCACCATTTATTTATTTATTATTCACTAAATCCACAACTCTTTGAAATGTTATCTTAAAATATATAAAATAATATTACAGCCAATTACAGATTTACAATACAATATATGCAGCAGAAACAAACACACAGAGTGAAGTGAATTACTGGTAGCACCATCTAAGCATTGCTAAGTGTACAGTGGTGAAGGGCGGGCGTTTTTGGGGGACTGTCTTTTGTAATTTCGACGTTCAAAAAGTGCTGATTCTCAGCCTAATTTGAATAAATGACTTTTGATTATGATTCTGAGTGTGGGTGAGTGTGTGTGAGTGTGTAGGAGTGTGCATGAGGAGTTGCGAATGGGTGTGTGTACAAGCACCATCTTGTATTTCGATATTATTTCTGTGAAAATTTCACAAAAATGTTGCTTGGTGTGTGGTGCACCGACAATAATTCGCCGAGTTGTGATGTTCATATAAATAAGGGGATACCCTATATTGCCATAAACCGGGCTCAAGTCCAGACAGGCGCTGAGGATTTCCTAATGGAAACTCCAATAGAAAATTGACCCTGTCGAGATGATAACCCGAAGCACCACCAATATTTAGTTTACGGCTTCTCGTTTATCCCAAGAATCGAATCTGCGGGGTAATAATTGCGTAACAAAGTAACAGTAGAAATGGTTTTCATTGTCACAGTTCAACAATATTCATTGTGACATTTACTTTGTTGAGCAGACAATTTTTTCGAACATAATATAAAGAAATGGAATAGCAATGTCCTTCAAAATGATTCAGATTGTGATTAATAGTGTGTTAGAAAGGATGTTGTTAACAAAATTCATAGTTCCGTTAACTATTACTTTACAAGAAATCTTCTACGAATGCTTTCCAACAGTCCACACAGTACCGTCTAAACTACTGCAAGGAAACCAAGACAGATCGGTGTCAAATCTATCATGAGAACCTCTTCAATGGAAGATGTACTCGACCCATTTCTAGTTGTTTAGCTCTATGTGTATAGCTAAACGTTTGAAGCTTCGTTTAGAATTAGATAGAGTGGAGTAAAACATTCAAACAATGGAAAATTTATTGAGATCGTGGATTATCTGTTTATATTTCAGGCCTAGTTTTGAGCGTTAACAAGAACAAAATTTTATAGACATTACCTGACCCAATAAAATCAAATAATCGAGCGCCGGGAAACTTCTATTTGAACGTGCGGGTAACTTAAAGGTAGGTAATGCTGAAAGCCGTTGAAGTTTTATTTCGTTCTAAGATTTCACTCTTTTTCCATTCGTGCCACCCACTCCCAACTTTGAGCTTGCACGTTTTGCCCGACATTGCGTGGAATATTCCGCCTTTCTACCTTTTTGAATGGTATATGTACTTTTCTTTCTTTTTTTAGACAGGATAAATTTGTTGTAATCAACATCTTAGCGCTAAACAGATTTCAAACGTCATTCCGCCTGTGTCAACTTCAAACGAATGCCACAAACGCATTTGGGTTGTGGAGGTTAGATAGGCAGTCGCTCCATGTAAATCACTAGTACTCAGCTCAGTTGTATTCGGTTAGACTGGAAGCCGACCTCATCATAAATGAGAAAAGGCTAGCAGATGATAAGTGCTAAACGCATTTAATGATATGTTGAGCTCGCGGTCCGTTGTATATGTCAAGCAAATGCTTCTGATATTCAAGAATATAAGTACCCCATTCCGGCTTTAAGTATGGAACACCTACTTGACCGATTTCTATTAGGTAATGGAAATGGAAACGTCGATCGCTTTGCGGTTTCGGATATCAGATCCGACTGTGTTGTTAGCAGATTGTTTGTAGCGGTTTGCTGTACTTTTTTATAGCTTTTTTTAATTTCAGTTTCCATTTGTATTTACTTTTGCAAGTTGCAACGTATGTTTTTGTATCGAAACGTATACTCAAAGCACAGAATCAAAGCTCTATATAGCTACCCCTATTTTTGGCAGTTTAAAGAAAGAAAAAGTGTTTATTGGCACACGCACAGGAAGATCACTAACTAAACTTATCAAAACAAAATTAAGTTTACAAAAAGACAAAGTTCTGTACGACGTCAAAAGGCTGATGCTGTTACATTTCAAAATAATTGTCGCAGTGCTGGTATTCTACTAGTTTATGAGGAACGGACTCGGAATAACTTATTCTTCTATACTCTATCAACCAGTCTCAGTATGCAGTTAACCCCTTTATAGACATATCAGTTTTCTCTTTCAATGTTTGTAATGTTCTCTCAAAGGCATAATTAGGAATCAAATCAGAATAGAATACTGTTTATCACGCCATATAAATTACAGACAAAGAAACATAGATTTTTTACAAAGGGTGACACAATGGGAGCTCTTATCGCTAAAAGCGATCATATCGAGCGAGCATGTCTTCTTCCAGACACCTATAATAACCGTCATCTCAGTATTCACCCCCTTTCTAGCAATACCACTTTTCCAATGTTAGTAATGTTCTCTCAAAGACAGTCAGAATCCTACAAATTTTCATACTACAGTAATTTTGAATGATGAAGTGAAACCTGTGTGGAATATCAATCAGCAACAATGAATAGGTGTAATAAATACACAGCGGCACACGGGTCGGGTTGGCAACATGATTAACTACAGTTGCCTCGCAGATACTGCCAACTATGAGTAACGGGTTGCTTTAGGAGCATCAGTTATTGCTGACGCGTGTTCGAAGCTGTTGCATTTTTAATAGCCCAATTTTAATAGTTTTGGCCTATTTCTACCATTGACCACGACTATTACGATCTTACTGCTGCTAAAAGACTCAAAGTTCTCCCCAAAGTCTTCCACATCCGTCTTTATGTTGCCATTTCGGACAAATCTTTCATGTTCACATTTTTCTTTTTCGTGTGGTTAGAGGCTAACCTGGTGTCAGAGTTTTTATGCTGCCACCCTTGGGCCTCTGACTTGGCTTAGGAAATTCTTAATCCATTGCTTATATTATGCTTGAAAAAATCGTCTGCTCGACAACGTAAATAACGCAATGGATATTGTTGAACTGTCAAAATGAAAGGCACATGCTCACATCCAAAGATATTGAAAAAACAAAGCATACGAATGCCTAAGCTAGACTCATTTTTAAAGTTTGGCCCAAAATTGTTTATTAGATCAGGAATAGTGGAAAGTGGGACAACATAGGCTTTTAATAATAAATAAATAATGCCTGTATACCTACATCTGGTGCACCCTGAGTTGTCACTGTCGTCAGCCCCACCTACCGACTTTAATGACCGCGGGTTGTTCGAAAGAGATACCGTGGCCCCTGGCACAGGTAACTGAAGGAACACGGGTGGGTTTTAGTCAGTAAAAGTCTGACACGCCCTTCCGCTCTGCTCAGAGCGGGAGAGGTCATTTGATGATATCCCACCCAAAAAAAAAAGGGGGAACTAAATTGGGATAAGGGCAGGAGAGTGATGGAGTTGATGATATTAAAGCTTTAAAGCATTAATGTCTTATAATCTTTGGACGCTGCGACAAAGTAATATTGTAAGGAAAAACGGGGGAAAAAACAGCCCTACCACGTTGCTAGAAAGTTATTTTTTCTTGGTCACATTAATGAAGACAGACAAGAAAAGCAGGGAAAGGCAGGGGTGGCTCATTGTAAAGTCTATTCAAACTAGAAAGCCCTACTGGAACAAAAATTAGCACTTTAAAGTTTAATATTTCGGAAATGGAGCATTAAATCGAAAAATAATTTTAGCAACCCCTAAGTCATTTTAGAAGACCTATTCAACGATACACGATGGGGCAGACAACGAAAAAATATTCATCCCCACTTCACATGTAGGGACTAGGGAAGCTACCCTAAAAAAAAATATTTTCCAATATTTTATTTTACCACTTTGTCTGCGTAATTGATTTTTTTTTTTTTTTTTTTTATTTAAAAACATATTATATATAAGTTGCTGACAAAAAGAATATATCACACAAACCATCGCGGGTTTAACCGTGATATATTAGACACATCATCTCGGCGCATACATTACATAGATGTACAGTCACGAGCACCAACACGTCAACGCTTGGCAACCTTGGGTTCTAAAAAATATGCTATGTTCGTAACAACATAAAATTTCTTTCAAAAGTAAGAGAGTAAATCGCGTTTGAACAAAGCCGAGCGCATACATACTTTTGCTCGAGACTGTACCCACAAGTTCACTTCTTAAAATTTAATTACAAATCAAGGAAATGTTTTTTCAATACTTTTTTGCAATTATCCTTGTTTATTACATCACAGATTTCGGTAGGTAGGCCATTCATTATAGATGGCAGCATGTATTCCCACGTCCGCTGTCCGTAAACATACACACTCCTAAGAAATTAAAGCTTTCTAGTACTAACGGTCTCTTAGCAAAACCTCGAACAGGCAGACAGACGGACATGACGAAACTATAAGGGTTCCTTGTCAGAACTACGGAACCCTAAAAACTAGCCTCGTGGCTTAGCCTTTAGATTTCCACTTAAACTTTTAATTATTTAGAGTTTTAGCGGTAGACTGAACACGAACCTTTTAATTTGGGAGTTACTCTATGTATAATTTATAAACAGTACGTCAGACGGATTAAAACAGTAATTATAAAGGTTTAGACTGCCTCGTTGGTCTAGCTAGTGATTGCAAGCGCTACTGACCTAGACCGGATAAACCGGACATGTGTCATGACTTAAGCTTCGCGGCTATCGAAGAAGAAAAAGGGTCTAAAAAAAAACTATATAACTTGATTGTCCTAAAATTCCTTTTCAAAATGGTAATTCTACGGAACCGTGTAAAAAATATCTGACACGATTCGCCCTTTAATAATCCCGATCCCAACCCAACACGACGCGACGGGTTAAATTTAATTTAATAAAAGAACCTTTGCGTACATTGTTCATATGGAAAAATAAATTATGAGGGCGTTTGAAGGGTGTTCGACACAGTGATTTAATTATTATGAGTAACAAAGTAAAATGGGTATACAATTACGTACACCTATATTTATTTATTTCGGTAGTAACAAACATGGTGATTATATTAAAGAGATTATTGAATTAATGAGTGTACGTAGTTTTGGAACTACTACAGGGTCAAATTAAATTAGCTAGCGAAACTCCGCAGACTTGATGGGTATCGAAATCTAAACACGACAAAATAAAACAAAGATGGTTTATTTGGGGTCAAAGACCGCGCTGGTGGTGGTGTTGTTCCGTTGAAGTATGAGTTGAGAAAATCTGGTTTTTTTTTCAACAAAAAAAAACCAGAAATACAACCAAGACCTTTGACCTTTGGACCTTTGGTGGTTTTTACAATTCTCGTAATTTTATGAACATTCACATTCTGATCTCAGTCTCAATCTGTCACATATACCACTAATTTCCCAACATTTTGGCAAGTTTTTGACGTTTCTCTGTCGCCGAGATGACACTGCGACTAGATTTTGAACGTTTTAAATTACGAGAATTGTCCTTCTGATATATGACACTGTGTGCATTGTGCTAATAAGAAATAATTCATGACTGTTTAAGGACTCGATTCGTAGGTTCACGTTATTCGATATTATACAAGCTGCGGTCCGCGGTTTCACCCGCATAAGTTTCGATCCCGTGGGAATATCGGGATAAAAAATAATCCTGGTTATAAACTATCTATATGCTAAATTTCATCCAAATTCCGTTCAGTAGTTTTTAAAGGGTAGGGAACATACATCCATCCATCCATACAAACTTTCACGTTTATAATAATATTATTAATTATTATATTTAGTAGAACGTTAATCCCAGTAGCAGATCGAAATCGGCATACTATGTATTTGGCTGCTCAGAACTGGACATATACAACAAAGAAAAACCCCAAAAGTTTGTTTGCAGCAAAAAAAAAACACAAAAACAGGCTTACTGCAAAATTAAAATACATCCCACACAAAAATCTTTTCAAGAACCTTTCATACCAACAAAATACATACTGTACACTCGAAGTAATTATGGTACGACAAAAAATGACCTAAAAAAGAAGTTTCAAAAGGTACTGCGGCATAAGGGCTATTTAAAATTAACATATGTACGATACGTTCGTTAACCGAATACTTGACGAGATTCCAACGAGGTAGAATGCGGCCTGATGACTAATGGAAGCCGCGTAATGTATAAAAAATGTGAGATGTGAATGTCGGGTCGAGTATAGAATAGGGGTTCCGTATTCACCACATACATTCTTGACGGAAAGTTTTCCCCGAAGGGTTACATAGAGGTAGGTGTACCTATTTAATATATAAAATTCTCGTGTCGCAATGTTTGTTACCAAACTCCTCCGAAACGGCTGGACCGATTTGTATGAAATTTTATGTGCATATCGGGTAGGCCTGAGAATCGGCCAACATCTATTTTTCATAAAAATATATATGTATATATTTCCTAGAAATAATGTTTATGGCAAAACAACGTTTGCCGGGTCAGCTAGTACATAGGTATACTAGCTGACCCGGCAAACGTTGTTTCAATTCAAATTTAATTTATGTTTCAAATTGACGTTATTTCAAGTTAAACAAATATCAACTTCATTTAAATGATAATTAAGTTGATTTCAGAGTGACTAGCACTATTGAAAAAGTTATAAAAATGTTTGCAGTTGTAGCGTAAACTGAACTTTATAGTGTAGGAATTAAAGTTATTTTTCCATAAACTCATATTTGTTTACATTTTTGGCGAATATGTCGCGATTCAAATATATACATTTCACCAGTTGTGCTTAAGTCCCATGTAATAGGGGGCAAGCATATTACCATCAACCGGGCATGAATCCAGCCTCTGTGCTGCTACTGAGAAATGCCAGATGAAAAAACCCCAATTTCACTTTGCCCGACCCAGGAATCGAACCCAGTGACGTGCATTGGTTTTCAGAATAGGTAGACAGGAATTTAATTTCGTCGTATCAACTTGAACGAGTAAAGACCAATGACAATGTGCGAATAGTACGGGAGCCGAGTAGGCCATCTAGCGACTGCCTACTGCCGCGCGTGTTTGTATGAAGATTTTGTTTTTTTTGTTAGGTATGATAATTTAGTGAGTTTCCTAATTGTGGGGCACACACACTAAAATGTAATTGACAGGCTTATGGTGATTTTTCGAGGTAGGCACTGCTTATATGCCTTTATGCAATGCACGCCACTGCCAATACCCCATGGTCGTCCGTAGCGCTTGCGACCACTTGACCAACGAAGTTTAAACTAATTCTTGGTTTATGTCCATTGTTTGTAACGCTTAAACTGAAAAAAAGACACTACTATACTGCGGGGTAAATGCGTAACACACTATAAGTAGCAATGGGTTTCATTTTGACAGTTCAACAACATTCATTGCGTTATTTACGTTGTTGAGCAGACAAATTTTTCGAACATCTGAAGCGATGGATTAGCAATATCCTTCAAAATGATTCAGATTGAGATTGATCGTGTGTTACGCAATTGGGGTGCTGGTCTTTTTTCAAATCTCAATCCCAATATTTGATTGCTATGCATGTAGTTCGATCGATCTCCTATCCGCGTGCCAATCACTCAACTCTGCTAACGTTCGTGAACTTCAAAATAAACAGTTACTATTTTGACACGCGCCAACTGTCATATACGCAATCTTTAATCTATGGTCGGCCGGGCCTCAATGAATAATGATGGCAAAGTCAATTCATGGATTGGTAGGCAAGCTTCATGCAAAAATTAGCGTCAATTTTACAAGAATTATATTGATTTCGAAAGAACGTGCAGTGAAGATCCTTGTATCACTACGGAACCCTAACTAGATACCATACCAGTATGAAAAACTTGTGGTTTTCATAGTGGCGCTGCGGATTGTTGGTAGCAGTAAAAAGTTGATATCTCTAGTTCTTTAGTACAATGCATTACAGGGGTAAATAACCGGTCACTATTGTAGTATTGTTGCAGTGTTCAGTGAAGCATTTACTGTCAATGTAAGCTGTAGTACAGTATTTTTATCTCACGAAGCGATACGCGCTTTACTTGTGGTTACCAAGTGTACAAACACGTTGTGAAGATGTACGTGAAGACGAGTAGCGTCAGCACGTAACACATGTACACACGCATTCACAGCGTGTTTGTACACTTGGTAACCACAAGTAAAGCGCGAGCACAAGAAACGCGCGTCGCTTTGTGAGATAAAAATAACGTATTTGAAACAAATTGTTACGTTGTGTAGTATGTGCTCACATCCTAATAATCTCTACATATGTGGTAGCCTTGAACGGTTAGTATACTTTATGCTAAAGGATGAGCTATTCGCTTATAATTATTATTACTAGGGCGTGCGTTGCGAGGTTTTCTTTCCAAAAATGTAATAAAATAAAAATGCCAAAAATTTAATTCCCGAGTTTTGAGAAATTGATAAACCTGAGTATTTACCTAACTTTGTCTGATGTTTCGATGTGACCAATTAAAATTGGAGAGCCTGCAATAATTTTCCACCAAAGGGAGCGGAAAATACCGCATCCACGTGTACCGCCCACGCAGGGGCACGGGACTCGCAGTAACGTGAAGATTGGCATATATTTGCACTGAAACTCGGATGAATTTCAATTCATGTAACCCGATAGGTTATTTTAAAAACGAAGTACTGTATTCTATATCTACACATCTATATGTATACAATAAAATAAAATTTAAGTGTCTTTGTAACAGGGTTTGCTGAACATTTTATATTTATGTGGATATTAAATAATATTTATTGTCAAAATTAGAAATTCAAAGTTTACTCTAGCAACACTTGAAAAAAACTGCAATTTGGATTACCTTTCACCAAGCTATCAATAATAAGAGGATTCACCAAATAAACGTGCAAGTACGGTTACATTGTTTTAGGGACATTAATTAACACTACAGAACTAATATTTATAAACCTTTTCACAGCCTAAACCACTGAACGGATTTCGACGAAATTTGGCAAGGAGATAGATGGTATCCTGGACATGAGCTACTTATTGTTCTGGTAGTACGTTCCCGTGGGATTATTGTTGACCTCCACGCGGACGGAGCCGCGGATAAAAGCTAGTAGAATATAACTATACAATTCCATATCTAGTCGTTTACCAACTGTGTTGATTCTCACACAGCTATAAACTCCCATAGGATAAGAACTACAGATTGTTCGTATTCATAGTCAATACAGAGGTAACAAACATAGTTTGATATTAAACACTCGAGGGAATTGATAGAACTACACATTATATTGTATGTATATTTATCTCACGAAGCGACACTCGCTTTACTCGTGGTTACCAAGAGTATAACACGTACCGTGCGAGACAATGGCGAATTGGATAGTTTGTGTGTGTGCGTAGGTGTTATTTGCCGGCTCTACTCGTCTTCACACACACATTCATAGTGTATTTGTACGGTTACCACAAGTAAAGCGCGCGTCGCTTCATGAGATAAAAATACTATAACAGTCGTTGCCTGAAATTCGAACAAACAGTCTTAGCACGTGACATCGAGTTACCCTATTGTGCATGTCAGATAGGCAGTCACTCCATGTAAAATATTTTCAGCTTTCTAGCTAAGCAAATGTCACTCCCTCCGTCCAAAATGGAGACATTGACACTAGTTACCGCCACATTTACCCACGATTATGTAGATTTAATACCATTGTCCATTACCCACGTTAGTTCAGCATAAAATCCACCATAACATTCGTAGAGTATTGAACTCAGGCGCAGAGCACGCCCACAGCCATGGGAATTGCGAAGCGTACGCGATGTTACTAATGAGTTTAGAACTAATAGCCGCATTAGTCACAGAGAAAAAGTACGTGTCACTTCAATGTTTTAAGTGGCTGTATCAGAGAGGATTAGGTAAGGCTTTGTGAGCAGTTGTGGGCCAGTGATAACGGCCCTCGATTTACCGAATGAAGGTCGTGAGTTCGAACACAGACAGGCGCTGTACTTTATGTAATTTCATCGCCACAGGTCTCAAAATGGTTTAGGAAAACATCGTGACGAAACCGGCATGTCCTAGAACCAAAAATTCGAAGACATGTGACATTTACGAGCCCGCACTGGGCCCGCGTGGTAGATTACAGCCCACTCCCTCTAGAAGTGAGGAGGCCTGTGTCCAGCAGTGGGAACATTACCGAATCGAACCGTTTTAATTAAATTAATAAATTATAGGAAGATTATGCTGCGGTAAGGTTTTATTCTTTGTGTCTCGTATAGACACGAATTGTATGAGCAAAGCTATACGAGGAAGTCTCAGTTGCACCGGTGCCTGAAAAATTGCGTGGAAATCGGTTGTCATGGTATGGACATGGGATTCGGAGTCGTCTGCTGTTAGTTTGGTACCAGCAAACAGGTTCGTTCCTTTTCTATGCACCTTCCAAAATTAACGAGTATATGACGAAGACACTAACCCAAAAAATGCTCGAAACGCTCGAGCATTTTTTGTGTTAGTGTCTTCGCCATATACTCTTTAGTTTCATCGAATGACGTCTCCCAAACCAAACTCAATAGTTCTCCTTATTCCCAGTGCTTGCAATGTACTCGGTAAACAAAAACTTCTGCATACTAATGAAAACTATAGAGTAGCTTCATGTATGAAACTTTCCGTTAATGTTTTCCGAACTTTATAACTAGTGCTAACGACTACGGTAATGTTTATGTTTAAACTTTATTTCGTTAACATTTAAACTTGTTTATGGATTTCATGACTACGTTTCAGTTCTATTTTATGGTTAATGTTGATTTCGTGTTAATATTACCGTGTTTATGTTTAGTCAGTATCAAATTGATTGCTCAGATGAATGACTAAAATGATAGTCAATGGGGAATGAGGATGAATCATTCACTTGATACGGATCCTGTATTCAGTTTAGTCACAATTTATAGTATGCACGAGTAGTACATTGTATTCAGTCTGAGCACAGATGGCAGCAAAAATGGAGAGCTAATAAGGTAAGGAATACATTTCTTAAATATTAAAATCGTGTGTTGAGCCCAAGGAAAGAAACAGCGCAGTGAGGTGGTACGCTATCACGACGCAAACGTTTTATTGCTGGCATTGAAGACTTGCCATCTTGCCATGCATTCAAACACTAAGGTCGTACGTAGTATAGATAAAGTAAGAGGAACTGGAATATTTTAAAAGCTACTTAGCAGCTGTTTGACTATAGAGGACACGTGAAAATCTTACACTAGACTCGAAAGCTTAGATTGTCTGCCATCATGCTACAGCCCAATTCAAACTATAGCGACTCTGAAGTGTGCTACTCGCTGCGAAGTGCCTCACCCCTCACCCCCGCTGACACGTGAATTCGGTACTGATGTTCCAAACCGACATAACGTTTGAATTGGACTGTATCTCGCATATTATGTAGCTGCACTTCACGTGCTGTCTTCTGTGTTCCTAACACACTCACATACAAACAAACGCGATTAAAATCACACAAACAGTGTTTTATAGCTTTATCCTAACATCTACCTACATGTGTATAGTGAAAAAGCTTTTAACCGTAGCATTGAACCAGAGCTGTTGACGCCCGGTCCTTTGGGTGCGACCGGATTAAATATAGCTCCAGGTATTTAAGCAGCATTTTCGGGGTATACAGACTAAATCCGATTAAAAATTTCAAATGAATATTTTAATACTTGAAAACGAAACAGGTTATTTTGAAATCGGCTTTGCTGTTTGTTTGTGGGCTTGTGATGTCATTTCAATTGAAATGGGTTTAAATTTGATGACAGGAATTCTATAACTATTTTGTACTAGATGATGCCCGGAGTTTCTCTCACATCCGCGGGCCACTACTTTCTGGACCAAAGCATGATACACATAACGTTTTCTTCCGGACTGAGTTCCAGCTTTGCACAATATATCGTTGTAAAGCCTTATGATCATCATCATTTCAGCCGAAAGACGTCCATTGCTGGACATAGGCCTCCCCCAAGCACCTTCGCTTCGACCGGTTCCGTGCTTCTCGCATCCAACGGGTTCCTGCGGCTTTAACAAGGTCATCGGTTCACGTTGTGGGAGGCCTTCCAACGCTACGTCTTCCGGTACGCAGTCCCCACTCCCAGAACTTTCTTGTTAAGCCTGCTGAAATCGTAATCCTCCTTTTGACTTTACCGTAGTCGCGTAAAAACTGTCCAGTCGTTTTGGCGTAAAGCTCAAACATACAACGTTGTATGTTTGAGTGTTAAACGCACAAAAAAAAAACCAAGTATGAGTGGAATTATTAAGATTCACAACGCATCAAGGCACTGTTTATCGACACAGCCGTTTCAGAGTAACGAGCGGTACATACAGACAGATGGTGCGCGGCATATGGGGTTCAATTGCACCGCAGGCGTCCGGAGCTTTCTTTGAATTAACTTAATAACAGTATTGGAGTTAAAGGTAGAATAAGGTGCAGCAGATATATTTTGTCACAAAGAGGGACACTCCTTTGTCTACATGCATGGTCGCCGAAAAACGTAAAGAGCGTAGGCCCTTTGTATATATAATACAAAATATGGCAGCGTATAAACCGCGCCGTAGAAAAAACGTGCCCGTTAACAAGCTTCCATAGTGATCCATACAACACTGACGACCGTGCCACCACACGGTGAATTCAATTTACAAATCCTTGATTGAGATTTCATGAAAAAATCTTTGATGTGATTTCAGAGATTTCATGAACAATCTTTTTGATTGGCTTTTCGCCGTACCTCTGTCCGCGTACGAAATTCGTAGTTTTGGCCGAAGTAACGGGGATTCCTACTCTGTATCACCTACGGACATAAGATTAGTTCGGGGTCCGACCTAAAAATGAATGACAACACGATTTGACAGTTGTCCCTACTCCTAATGTGTTTTTACCCGTCCGAAAAGGTTAATTAATCGGGTGTAGGGTTCAAACTACTAAGTTTCAAACCACTTTCGGACGGACCCGTATCGCTGACGGACTTTGAGAGTAGGCCCCTGGGCCTCAATCCGTCATAAGTACTTTCTCTAAATTTTTGACAGGTTCACTAATCACTGTCCATTCCTTGTTTGCATGGATGAGATTCCAGAGAGCGATAAGGCCGCCCATTGTATATTTTGTAGTGTTTGATGTATGTTATGTATTTTTGTGGTGTACAAAAAAGTAGTAAATAAGGTTTTGACATTGATTGTCACTGAGATGTGATTGCGACTAGATTTTTAACGGTTGGAAGGGTTACAGGGTTGGCCTTTAGGTAATTTGAGATTCGACAGTACATTAACTCACATCCACGTCCTAATTGTGTTCCAAACGGTGGGGATTTAGATGATAGATATTGGTAATGCACTGCTTCATATGTACGAAAAATTTGATGCTCCCACAATGCAAATTACGCACTGAATGATTGTCAAAATGAAAGGCATTGTCATTGTTAGTGTGTTACGCTATTACCCCGCAGCTCTTTAGGGACCCGGGGTCAGTACAAGACTACCATTGACAAATATCATACAAATGACAAAAAAAGCTTGTTTGTCTAACATGTCTTCTACAAATCCGAAGGGACGAGATGACATTTTTTCATTAATTTCTCACAACACCCGTGTCTTCTGATGGGAGATGTGTGTTGACATGTTTACTCGTGGAAATATTTTTTTCTGCTACGCCTACAGGCGTGTATGGATTTTTTTATGAAAAGGAAAGTTTTATTTTGTACAGATAAAAATATCTTCCCTAGAGCTTTAGCGCTCTATGTAAAATACTGGTATTCAGTTAGACTGGAATCCGACCCCAACTTAGTTGGGAAAAGGTCAGGCAGGTGATGATGAGCTTTTTGTAGTGGTAAATAGTTCGAGCGTGCAATAGTAAGATTGGAAACAGAGTTCCGCCTCTGCAGTCTGCACCCACCCACACACGCCACACGCCCGCCACCCACACGCCAATTTTATGAAAAGAAAAGTTTTATTTTGTACAGATAAAAATATCTTCCATAGCGCTTTAGCGCTCTATGTAAAATACTGGTATTCAGTTAGACTGGAAGCCGACCCCAACTTAGTTGGGAAAAGGCCAGGCAGATGATGATGAGCTTTTTGTAGTGGTAAATAGTTCGAGCGTGCAATAGTAAGATTGGAAACAGAGTTCCGCCTCTGCAGTCTGCACCCACCCACACACGCCACACGCCCGCCACCCACACGCCAATTATGTTTCAGTCCCATTCGATAATAACCTTTTGCCAGTACCCAGACACGAATCAAAACTCCAGGCTACTGAGAAATTCTTGATAGAAAAACCAATTACACTCCTGTTTATCATCATCATGGGGAGCAGTGGTGGCCCAATGGTAGCGACCTCGACTTACGAGTTGTAGGTCCTGGGTTCGAACCCAGACAGGCGCTTTACTTTGTGTAATTTATTTCATCACCACTGCTCTCAAAACGGTGAAGGAAAACATCGTGAGGAAACCGGCATGTCCTAGAACCAAAAAAAATCTCCGCGTGGTGGATTAGGCCCACTCCCTCTCACAGAGAGGAGGCCTGTGTCCCAGAAGTGGGAACGTTGTAGGCTGAGTATGCTCATGCTTCTCATCGTCAATTCTACCCAAAGACGTCCAGTGCTGGACATAGGCTTCCTCCAAGCGCCACATTGACCGGTCCTGCCGTCCTGTGCTTCTGGCCATCCAGCGAATTCCCGCGACTTTTTAATGTTTATCAACGTAAAACAAATATAAAATTCATTGAAATGTTTCAGTGAATCATTAGTTGTGTCGTTTCTTCTAGTGATGCTTTCTTTTTAAGAGGTACACTTACGCCAGTTAGCTCTTTGATCCAAGGTAAAAGTTCTTATACTACGTCAGACTACGTGACACCCAGAGCGGGGCGGATGCGGTCACCAACCCGTTTGTATAGTAGGGAGGACGTCGACTTTTCATACTTTGTTGTTAGTCGCTTGCCTTCTTTGGAGAAGAAAAGTTTTGAAATTAATGTTGTTATTAAGTGCGGGCGACGCTCAATTCAAATAGGCTTTAAAGAGCCTGCACGGGATGTGATAGTTAATGCAGCATCCAGGGCAGAAGGAAGACAGCCAAATATTTTAACCACGGCACAATCTATTCTCATGCAGTTAGTCTCCCTTGAAGATCCCAAATGTCAGTTCACCTTCACCCTTGCCGATCTGAACAACGCCTCTGAAACCGCCATAAACGTTGGACCCAAACTGTATAATGTAAATGTACTGACGAAACGAAAACGAAGAAGTGTCGATATTATGAGGAAAATTGTTAAATCTCAATAAGGCTTTCAGAAACCCCTGATATATACCAAAGTTTTATGTGAGTAAAGACAAAATATCCTTAATTAAGTTTTTATTAGCCGTTAATGTCCCACGGATGGGCAAAGGCCTCCCTTCTCTCCTTCCACCTCTCTCTGTCCAAAGCTGCATCCCGCCATCTCCGTCTGGGCCTGCCGCGATGTCGCTTGCCATTAAGCGGGACCCTGGGTCGTAAATTAGGCCCATTGATCGCCTGACAGCTTTCCGAATGACATCAGTATTTTACTGATGGAACGGATTGTTGTATTCTTAACCCGGTCCACAAGTTTAAGACTCAGAATACTCCGTTCCATAGCTCTCTGGCAAACCCCAATAAAGACAGTCCTTGACTTTTTACAGTTAATTGTTAATATTTTGTACATTGATTGATTGATATTTCTCGATATCTAACACTAACAAATACAAAGCTTCCCATAGACAAAGAACACGCCAAAAGAATAGTCAGCAGAAAAAAATCTAATAAAGGTCATAATCCTTTCTAATAAACCTCACCAATCAATGTCAACTATTATCTAGGACCGATTTGTAATCGGCGATAACGATTGTGAACTTTATTCACAGAGTAATAAATGTTAAATATAGTGATCGCATAGAGTATTGTTGTAATAGTTTTGTTTGGTCATAAAGATGACCGCAGATTTTAGAGATTGGATGAGGCATAGGAGCGAATTTTGCAAGGAGGAGGGGAGGAGGATTTTAAATGAGCGACCACTCCTTATTAGTAAGTGAAGAGGCATCAATCTTGCAGTAAGACAAATTATAGGGTTTTCCTCCTTCTCTTTGTCCAATTCATTTAAAGAGTCGGTCGGCGACGCCTGTCTTCTTCTTCCATACATATCTATTAGCAGTCATCTCAGTATATTGAGTCTCTCAAGCCATATCAGTTTTTACCATAATCATCTAGTTGTAGAGTAAGTCAGAAAAAGGGGTGCTCCGGCGTGAAGGCATGTTGTCTGGCGTTGCATGCCCCAGATTGCGGAGTACTGAAAGTGACTGGACGGGGTAAGAGAGTAGAAGGTATGGAGTCTACAACACACTCTGGCTGTAGCCAGAGTGTGTGTTGTGTCTCCAAGAGGTCCGTATGCCGCAAGGCAGGTGGGACCAGTAAAGGGGGATCGGGATTATTCCATCTACAGTTTCTAAGTCTTTTTACACCGCCAGCATCTGCCCGCGACTTCGTCCGCGTAGAAATTTCTTGTTATCATAAAATATATCCTATGACACTTGGCAATACTGTAGCTTCCCATTAGTGAAAGAATCTTCGGAATCAGATCAGAAGTTCTGAAGGTTACCCTAAGACATACAAACTTACAAATTTAGTGGTTTCGAAGGTTACCCCCTACAAACAAACTCCCATCTTACCACTTTATAATTAACACATTTTTGGGAGTGAAAAAAAGGTGTGTGCGAAGTAAAACCGTCCAGACATATGTAGCCTTTACCCGCTGAGAGGATTAGTTTGAATATGTACAGAAATGGTTCATACTAGATTACCATATAGAATACTTTGTAGCTAAGCAAAAGGGGCTTTGATTGATAAAGGATTTTCGACCAAGGGATGTTACGCTATCCCTTTAATTTATAATATGAACGTTAGTTGGTTATGGTCGTAGATATTTTAGTTAAAAAGATAAAAGATATTTTAATTAAAAACTATTTATAAAGGAAACTTTATAACAAGTGCGATACATAGCCCTATAAAAGAGCTTAACTGTCACTTATGAAACACAATTACTATTTCTATTGTTACCGAGCTTAATCAGTCTTCCTAATAGACGAGGGGATATAATATGTAGTAATCTTTTGAAAACCACGGCTCAGCAGAAGGCTTATAAGCCTTCTACCAGGGCTCTACTTCCATTAAGTTGTGACGAACGCATCTGAGACCAATTCTCAGTATACGAAAAGCCCATACGATGCAAGCTCAGCATTTACTGGAAAAGTACAGCTTGTCGTCGTATGTTCCTATATTCAAATTTTATTTGTTTCAAATAGGCGTTATATCAAGTTAAACAAATATAAACTCTATTTTAATTGTTATTAAGTTGATTACACAGCGACTAGCACTATTGAAAAACTTATAAAAATGTTTGAAGTTGTAGCGTGAACTGAACTTTACTAAGTAGGAATTAAAGTTATTTTTCCATAAACTCATATTTGTTTACATTTTTGGCGAATATGTCGCGATATTAGATTACATAGGACCGATATTACTCCCTGCAATTCGGGAACATTTCTCTATCAGAGGAAGCACGCTTGAAGTTTTTCCTAACAGGCCACGTCTAGCTCCTCTCTATTTACTAGATATCATCGACATCACGTCATAGTTATACGAAATCCACGACATTGAATTTTACGTCGCGAGTACAAATATTAAATGTTTGATTATGATATGTTGTTTGCACACATCATATTAGATGCTGCTACAAGTCAATAGTCATGATTCTAAAAAAAATTATTGGTTGTTATTTTAGAGCTTGAAATTCATCGCTTGAGTCTAAAATTGCTTGAGCTTCATGAATCTGAAGTTTTTATTCTGGTCATCCAAGACATAAGTTCACATTGATGACAAACCAGCAGCGACACACCTGATGGTAAGTTACTAAGTACCGACACCTTTACACATTTGCATTACCAGGGGGCTTAGTGTCCGTTCACACAGACCGGCTCGGAGAGGAGAGAGTACATTTTTATTGCGTTTAAAAAAGATTTTTGGGTCATTGAAATAAGGTTGATTTTTTCATGTCACTGCGCGTTAGGCCAGCTCTTAAGCACTCTCATTTAAAAAAGAAGTGACATGAAAAATCAACCTTATTTCAATGACCCAGACCTTTTTGTTAAACGCGATAAAAATGGACTCTCCTCTCCGAGCTTGTCTATTTGAACGGATACTTACTCTCTAAGTCCGCCAACGAAGATCTGGCGCGTACGACAGTAGTTTGATACCTCGAAATGAACCCAATTAGTTAACTTTTTCGGACGAGTAAATAAACATCGGGAGTAAGGACCACTGCCAAAGTGTGTTGTAATTCATTCTTAGATCGGGATCCAAACTAATCTTATTTCGGTAGATGAAACTGAGTCGGAATCGCCCGTAACTTTGGCCGACACTAAGAATTTTTAGCTAGCTAGTAGAGCCCCAGACACAGTCAGAGATCACGTATTTCTAGACCCAAAACTGAAGTTACGCATATGGCTGCACAGCAACGTAGTTTGGACCTTGTTCCTTGGTTCCTTAACAGAGAACTCAGCGGCTGCTAAATCATATGCGACTCAACCGAAGTTAGTACGACAGGTTCGTCCAAAAACCTCACAATATTTGGCCGCACTGTAAATGAACGCATGGCCTAGCATATTAAACCTAGTAATTATGTTAGCATATCCCGTGCCACGCATGACCTATTTCAATACAGGCAACGATTTCCGATTTTTAGCAGAAATATCCTTGACATATGTATCTATGCAGGGAATTTCGAGAAAATATAAAATATGTATACGGATGAAAAACTATTTTGCGGCATATTTGGGGAGCTGCCCTAAGCGCACACGAAATATGGCGGTATCACAAATACTTGACGTATTATCACGTTTAAAACGAACAAAGTGTTAGTTTTTAGTGCAAATATTGAAGTATCGTAGTGTACTTATGATGACTGTACTTATATAAAGGGATTTATGAAATAATAGGTAAGCAACAGTTAAAACAACCCTCTAGCTCATAACAGCATATTATAAAGTCCCTCCGCCGCGTCTCTCTATCTGAACTCGGTAAACTCAAAAACTACGGAACGGATTTTCATATGATTCTCACCAATGGACGTAGTGATTCATGTGGAAGGTTTAGGTGTACCTATAATTCATTAATGTTTTGTGTAAATTGGTTAAATATGACGATGGTTGTTTAAGTTGCCGGAAAACTGACCGACTGGGAGCTTTACTGGCGTGCGCTGCGTAAACCTATAGAGTATATGAAAACAATATACTTGTTTTTCTAGATTAACACATAGGGTACTTTTAAACCTGGTAGTACGTTCCTGTGTGTATTTAACCATTTGTGTACACACGGCTACACATCAAGCTATACATAACCAGTATAAGCTGATTTCTGACTGTACGATAAACCTATACAATGCGAGGTCAGTTAAACTGGAAATGTATAGCTTGATGTGTAGCCGTGTGTACACGCACATAAAAAACAGACAAGACAAAACAGAACAGAAAAAATAGGTAAGTACAGAGGTGATGCTTATTACATAAGAAATCTCTTCCAGCATACCTGCGATAGGAAAATGGATACAGAGATGTAGACAGCGTGTGAAAGAGACATCTCTTAGTACCAGCCCCAAGATTCAGACTAACTGTTTAGTTTGGGGCTCACTAGCAAATACCATATTGTAACCTAGCTGTAGGTAATATCTTAAGCCACTCATGTCGATTTAAGTTGCTGTTAACCTGTGAACCTGCTTACTGTATTATCTGGACGATAAATATTTTCTATTTTTCTATTTCTATTTTCTCTTTTCTATTATAATTTCAGGCAGAGAGGCTGAACAGCCTTTAATACCCGTCCTATATAGGCGGGCCGAAAACAGCATTAGGCTCAAACCAAAACGATTAGAAACTTGTTTTCATCCCTGCCTAGTCTGTTTAGGCTCATAATGGGTTTACCTCAAACGGGAAAGGCTCATCAGCCCTGAATAATCCACCTATCAGAGCACCGCAGCCTGTCGTCACTAGCCAATCAAAATGTGATTAAAGCACGCGGGATTAGTGAACATTGTCTGACTGTTTAATGCTTCGTCTGCCACCTGGATTTCAACTGATTGAATAGTTTCATGTTTCATTTTGTTGTGTTAATTATACCGTTTATCTTAATTACGAGACTCTCTCGTAATTTCGAATCACCATAATAACCACAAACAAATTATTGTCTCGTAGCGGAATTTTATCCACCACCCCACGCTGGCCATGCGGCATACTCCCTCTCACAGGGAGTAGGCGAGCAGTAGGAACATATAGTATATGTGCTGTTATGTAATAGAATTTTCACAATCACGACGAGCTGGTGCCTTCAGGCATACCTCTTAATCCTTGAGTTACAAAACAATGAGACCCGATTGCTTTTAAGCCTAGTCTATGACTTAAGCCTAACGCCTAAGCGTCTTTGAAGATAGGATATCTCGACTAACAACGTTCAGACTTAACATAATGCTTACCAATCCTACCTTTCACGTATATTCGAGGGACTGTACCGTTTATTACTGAAAAGAGGACCAAGGACCTCATGAGTCGTTGACTTTTTCATAGTTAATTTAGTTTGAAAGGGAAAATGGTGACCGTTTGATGTCTTTTGAGCTAGCTAAGCTATATATTCCATTTAATAACTTCTGTAAAACTTTGTGTGTCGCTTGGTCGTCCCCGTCGGTGATTTGGATGTCAATGTGCGAGTTGATTAATTAAATTTTTACGTCTTCATTTTGACGAAAAATAATTGGGTCATAGATTCCCTGTAGTCCATTTTGGACAGACACCATCATCATCTGCCTAGCCTTTTCAAAACTATGTGGCGGTCGGCTTCCAGCTAAACTAAACAGATGTAGGTGAATACCGGTATTTTGCATGGAGTGACTGCCTATGTGCCTCGGTAGCACGACAACCCTTTTTTTTTTTTTTTGAGGATGGGAAATCATCAAATGACCCCTCCCGCTCTGGGTGGAGCGGAAGGGAGTGTCAGACTCTTACTTACTAAAGCCCACCCGTGTTCCTTCCTTAGCCCTTTTTGTTCCAGGGCAGCGGTAACCCTTTCGGACGATCCCGCCGCAGCACGACAACCCTTGGCAACACTTTCGGACTTTCACATATTTAAAAAATCTATTGATAAATCAGTTTCAAGCAGAAGCTAATTGAGATATTACTACAACGCGGTAGAATATCTCGAAGCCACAAGTTTTTATGTGCTTTCAACTAGAGCGCTTACTTCCGATATTATAAATTTCCGAGAGCACTATATTCGTTGTAAATTCTGCTTTCACAGGAGAATATTATATTCGAGACGCTCATGGTAACTCAAGTAGGTTAGTTAGCTTTTAAGTTTAAAAAGAAAAAACGTTCTATTTCATCGTCTTCTAACTACTAGTTTAGTTTAATTTTAGTGTATGTTTTCCTGTCTTGCAATCAAACCACACCCTCACCCAACCTCACTCTGAAAAGGTCGCAATTCCGACCGCTAAGATACAGGCTATTGCCAAATATTCGTGTACATTTTGATATTAATAAATCAAATTGAAATACTATTACAGGATAGTGATGTGGTGATGGGGCATGAAAAGCACCTACCTTAACCGTTGCAGAAAAATCTGCGAGTTCAGTTCTGTTGTTAGTAATGACTCCAAAAGTTATGGATGGTCTTCTAAATAAGTTTTCCTGTAGCTGCAACGATTAAAGAAACTGCTCTTGTATGTCCCAGCGATCCAAAATTACCGTCCTGTATACACATTTCTATATAAAGCTCGCAGACTTAAGGCATGCGCATAAAAAAGTAACACAATGGAAAATTTAAGTCGTAACTCAGATGAAAAACACGTTATGACATCGCCAAATGTTGAATTATACGGGGGTACGACGTGTGTCAAAGGTAAAAATATAATCATATAGGGGATCAAAGCAGCCATGAATAAAAAACGTATGTGGGGTCGATGGAAGTCGTTAAAAGGCTGGAAGCAGATAGGCGCAACGCGACTCAAGTAGAACAATTTCTATGAAAACTTCAAGGGAATTGTTCTATTGGAGTCGCGTCGCAACGTCGCGTCGCACCTAACTACAGTAACCTTTAAACGATTGGTTTTTGTTCAGCACTTACTGTTTATCGATGAAATTATAGGCTCATGAAAATAAGGTTGATTTTAGTAATTTGAGATTGAGATTGAGAGTTCCTGAAAACACTTATAATTATAACGGTCTGAAGTTCCAGCTTCCGCTGACCAACTTAATCGTTCCCTCTCAGAGAAGGAGCTTTTGTCTGGCAATGGAAAAAAATACCGACCGTCATAAAAACATAGAATATATATAGATACATAGAAAAACAGAATACGTTATCTACCAAGCGACATCGCGAAACGTCTGCATAATATCACGTTCCCAAAAAAATCGTGCTATTATACGACAAAATTGTATGGTTCGACTTACGCTGCATATGTATGTGCTGCTTGGGCATTTTGTAATCGGGCGGGTAACATCGCTCGTAGAACTCTAGGTCGCTGACCTGGCATACCTCAGGCGTTGGTATTATCAGACCAGTGCCTGATATCGCCCTCTGGAGATGGTGTTCCTGTGGACAAGAGAAAATTTTCTGTTAGTTGGAGTATTTATGCAAGTTTTTGGCAGATGCAAGGCTATAAAGGCCTGAAAACTGATGGTTCGGGCTGGTTAAAGATACAATGGGCGAGTTCTATGATTAGAAGTATTAATTTTCCAGTCCCTAAAGTCCAGAACCCTGAACATTTTACGTACTCTATAAGGTACATAAACATAAACGAATTGTTGCGGCTTATTATGGTTTTCGTCAGCTAAGCCTTTCCTAACTAGGTTGTGTGTGGATGTTCAACCAGATGTAGCTAAATTATTTTTATGCAAATATAGGTTAACGAACACATAACATGGAATAGCAACCCACACATAATACGGAAAAGCTTTCCATTGAAAGCGGCCCCTCCAATGAATATCATTCCATAGGTTTGGCTTTTGTGTTGTTAGAATAAAACATCACCGCATATGTTTTAAGAGGACAACTGTCTATAATGAATTGCTCTTTACTTGTCGATGCCAATATTAATTGTATCGGCTCAGAATTTGGCTACGAGTTTGGCGCCATCTGTAGCGTCCATCAGTTACAACAAGACACGCAGGAGATAGTTTGTGAAACAGCACCACATTACACTCATATAATTAATAAGCCTCTTCTACGAAAATAAGGTTTCTAATCTGTATTCACGATTTGTTTGCCAAAAATGTAAACAAATATCTATGAGTTTATGGAAAAATAACTTTAATTCCTACACAATAAAGTTAAGTTTACACGACAACTTCAAACATTTTTATAACTTTTTCAATAGTGCTAGTCACTTTAAAATCAACTTAATAACCATTAAAATAAAGTTGATATTTGTTTAGCTTGAATAACATCAATTTGAAGCATTAGTTTGAACAGACTTTAGTAGCCTAGCTACGGTTAATTGCTTTGACACACAGGGCCTATGTTTTATGGAAACCGGGCCTATGCTTTTAGGTCAATGTCTTCGACTAAGCGTTTCCTATGATTGCTAATCTCCACAATTTCAGAAGGATTAGAGAAGGCAAGTTATCTTAGATGATGACGACATGTTTTATTAAGTCATCTTGCATAATATTATGTGACATTTATTATAATATATTTCGTCTCAAGAATGTCATAATCCGTTAATGATCACTTGAAATTATTTCACAGCGGTAATGGGTAGTTTAAACAATGGATTCTCACATAATTAACTCCATTATTGTTTCGAAATAGTTTTCTCTCAAACTTTGGAAGCTGGACGCATATGAACCGTTTCTTAAGGTACGATAACGTATAATCTCGCTTGTATTTCCCAAGGGGGTAGGCGGGGGTGTATTTAGGTACATCCTTTTATTTTTTTTTTGGGTGGGAAATCATTAAATTCTCACCCGCCCTGGGCGGAGCGGGAGGGCATGTCAGACTTTTACGGACTAAAACCCACCCGCGTTCCTTAAGTTGCCTGTGCCAGGGCCAACAGTAACTCTGTCGAACAACCCGCGACCTTGGCAGATAGGCCTTGGTGGACCCCATAAGTTAGTGCTGACATCTGACATGACAGGTACACCCTCACTTCGCCAGTTATGTTTAAGTCCCATGTAAAAGAGCTTATTGCCGTTCAATCGGCATTTTTTTACGCATTTGAATGAACTGTGGTGTTAATTGGTTACCCCACTTTTTGAGGATAAAAGGTGCTCAATTAACGCACACATCTATACAAGCATCACATCGTGAGTCACGAAACGCTAAATGCCTGGTATCTGGGCCTTAAAAGAATGCTGTACAGTTACATCCAGATTAGCACTTAAAGATAGAACATTGTAATTAGAAACAGTTGCATGTTTTAAATAACAGATACAAAACCAACTTTGTGAAGTGTTTACATTTGTATCGACATACATGTATGGCATATTGTGCAGATACACAACCCAAAATAATGCCTTTGTCGCAACATAAGTCCTACAGAAATGAAATTATCCGGAAAACCGGAGTTACCGACATAGCTTGCAGAGTAAGCAAACTGAAGTGGCAATGAGCTGGCCATGTTTGTCGAAGGACCGATGGCCGATGGAGCAGGCGAGACCTGGGGGTCTGCTCCGAAGTGCAAAGTGCGAATGTTCGGATCGGACCGACACATGGCCTAACCGAATATTATTGAAAAATGCGAAAAAATTCGGATCGGCTCAGTTGGGTCGGGACCATAATCAATATATAGCTCCATCCAAAAAATGACTTTAAAAAGTTGGCACCGACGTGCCAACATTGGTCCATCGTTTGCTGTTCAATTTAATATCAGCGTCTGAATATTTCCCACGACTAGTTTTGAATATAAATAAGTCAAAACTTATTGGACTGGTTCAATGCCAACGAATCTAATGATGCATTATACATAGATGAGTAGTTTTGAGTTATACGTTGTCTAATATTAATATTATTTTAAATACCTCATTTGTTTCAATAATTTCATCACCACTGCTCTCAAAAACGGTGAAGGAAAACATTGTAAGGAAACCGGCATTTCTTAGAACAAAAAATTCGAAGAAATGTGACATCTACCAACCCGCACAGGGCCCGCGTGGTAGATTATAGCCCACTCCCTCTCCAAGACAGGAGGCCTGTGTCCAAGCAGTGGGAACATCATAGGCTGATGATGATGATGATTTGTTTCGCTTTTGCAACTTGTCTAAGTCCTGAGTCGAATTTAAGGGTGAAGCAAAAAATGTATTGCAAAATCCTTATTTATAACTGAGGCAAAATTTTTTTGGACGTCTTGCTCGAAAGAACTGGTTGCCATGGAGAATAAAGGCATATTAAGACACTTCAACTTTCGGCCTATGGTTGGCAACGCATCTACAAACCGCAACGCACCGGCTGCTGGTTTACGTGGGCGGTACCTACTCTCCGTCAGGTGGGCTGTCAATTAACCGACCCAACATAAAATAGTATGACACTCTCAAACAAAAGATGATCTAACACTATAATTGTATCGAAAACAGCACCCCACCCCAATTCCGTAACACGCTATCAATCACAATCTGAATAATTTTGAAGGTTATTACCAAACCATTGCTTCATATATGTTCGAAAAATTTGTTTGCTCAGCCAATAATGAATGTTGTTTTACTGTCAAAATTAAAGTCATTGCTACTGTTGGTACGTTACTCAAATTACCAAGCTGGTTAGAAAAAATCGTCTGCTCAACAACGAAAATAATGAATGTTGCTGAACTGTCAAAATGAAAGGCATTGCCATTTTAGGACTCTTACGTAACTACCCCGCAGGTCTCATATGATATAGGAAGCAAGACTATCACCATCCTGACAATTGCATCATAGACCGCATATAGACGATTACATAATTAGACCATTAATATGACTATGAGGCTCCGAAGCGGATTGGCACACTGGATGCTTTATGTGAAATGGTGGAAGAATACTAATTAGTTGGTGCAAAGAAAAAGCGTTATTAGATTCTCATTCGCTAGAAGCTTATCCGCCTCATTACAAAACGAAACCTAACTTTACTTCTAGCCTAAACTATTGAGCCAGTACTTGTATTTCGAACTTTATTTCGATTTAGGCAAAGTTCTTAATACTAAAATGACAACCTAACATCGAACTAAGCTGTCAGTTTTGTATAAAGAATGCGTTTCTATAACTGTTGGGTTCATAATTCAATAACTGGGTCAATGGTTTAAACCTGATCGAAACAAAAACCTTGTTTTGTAATAAGGGGGTCTATGTCTAGCCGCGCATTAGTGGTGTGCAAGAACGCTCCCCATCAAAATAGAAACTTAGGATAGGAAACCTTTGAATTCTTTATTGATTGCGGGTAAAAGTGCTCAAGTTTATCAGAAATTTGATACGATTACCTTCCATCAGAACCATGTAGTAGTATCTTAGCACATTGCGTCCATACGGATAGGTCAGGACACTATAGGTACAATCGCCCAAATCTAACCATTTTGAAAACAAAATCCCGTGCACATGATGACCACAGCTGCGTCCTTATGTAAAACGAAAGAGGATCATTTTTAGGTCGACTAATAATATGCGCTTCAAGCAGGAATAGTCGTTACGGTGGTCAGATATAGGTTTTGACGATAGTAAAATTGTGGATACACAACGGACAACGCATCTGCAAAGATCATCCACCACACTCAAACCCCATTTGTGTGAAAGCATAAAGCTGCTAGCATTGTAAAGAGCATAGTTCTACAAATCCCTCTCACACAGAGGAGGCCTGTATCCCAGAAGTGGTAACATGATTGGATTGACAAAAACACACGAGCCGGTAATCCGTTGGGAGAACACTAAGCTAGAAGAAGATACAGGATATAACTCGCGCACCAGCCGACAAAAACTATTCAATGCATAATCCGATTACGGGAGCTTGAATACAAGTCTAGCAGGCTGCGTAATACTTGTATAAAAGCTAGCACAAAACGGGCAACAAGAACTAAAGAGCCGATTCTAATTAAAATTAATTATCACTTTTTTTTATAGACTCTCTAAGGGATTAGACACTAATGGGATTAAAGAAAGCTTTGAACGAATAGACTAAAGGTTTTTCATAAAAAAAATATATTGAAATGAAATATTGTGCACCATACAAATTACAGAACATAAATATATAAAATTTTACAAAGGGTGACACAATGGGCGCTCTTGTCGCTAAGAGCGATCTTTTAAAGACAACCTTTGGATGGATTAAGATACTTTGCAAAAAAAGGTAAGAGAATTTAGAAGTAATCACGATAAGTAATGCTAAAATAGAGTTTGAAAAGTTCTCAATTCAGAAACCGGGTATATGATTACTAACTCTTTTCTCGGTGAAATATTTCAAGAAAACCCATGGAGCTGCATACATTCATCCACACGACTTGGAAACGTTCCCACAAGTCGACAGCATCTCGAAACCGCAGCGTTACGTCACTGACTCGCTGTTACCGTATGACAATGCTGCGGTAATATGTTATATCGATAAGGTATCCTTAACTTTGTCGGTTATTCATAGCTTGATGATGTAACACGCCATGTTGTTGCATCATCATCTCAGCCGAAAGGGTCCACTGCTGGAAATAAGCCTTCAAAAAGGACGCGACCAGTCGTGCGCTGCCAGCATCTAGCTTATTCCCGCCATCTTCACCAGGTCGACTGTATTGCAAGCTATGTGCCCCGTCCATTGCTCCTTAAGCTTAGCAAAAGCAAGCATTTTGAGCACAAAATATTACTTCGTATAAAAGCGAAATGGTCGTTTCTAACGCCCCTAAGCTCTGGCTAATACCGCGATTTAGAACGTGTTCCGAGTAGGAATTTCACATTTATGACAATTTGCAATTAAGTAGTAAAAGTGGAGTATTGCGTAATATCATAACTTCACGCCTGTAATCACCGAAGGGTTAGGCAGACTTGTACCTTACAGTACACCTACATTTCGCCAGTAATTTTTATGTCCTTTGTAATAGGGTCCGATACTATTGCCATCCACCGTACACATACCCAGAGTCCGTGCCGCTACTGAGAAATTCCTGATGGAAACACTTTGCTCGTCCTGGGAATCAAACCTCATGCTAAGCAGTAGTACTTGCGACCACTACACCAACGATTCAGAAGCCAGGCAGGTAGTATTCACGTTTACTGTGACAGAATTACACCCGCCACAGGCCGTGTTCTGCAAACTTGATATTCCATTTATCCACTTCCTTCACTTTCTTCTTCTTTGCTTTTTTTTTTTACTCCATGTCGCAATGATGAATTATTTCACCCCACTTGCCTCCTTCATAAGTTCCTCGCAAAATTTACCGTAACAATATTAATATTATCATTTATCAACATTATTAGTTGGGTACTCCTTCGAGGCACGTTTTTCCGCATACTTTTACAAGCTCTTGGGAGAACTGATATGGAAATAAAGTGGCGGAAACACTTAGAGCCATTTATTTCAATAAGGTACTTTGGTAGTGTAGAGGCCAAACTTTGAGGAAATATGACTAGATTTTTTCAATAAAACTTTGCTGGCAGGTCCTATTAGTCATCTATATTTATGGTAACCAATCTTATGGAGATTGATTGAGTGAATGATCCTTTTTCGATTTCGTGTCACTGCCACTGATTAATCAATGTGGTCACACTGGCCACCTAACTCAAACTATTAAAAAAAAAAACGTTAGATACTCGTTTGTTCTTTTTATTCATTTTTTTTTTTTCATTATTTAAGTCATCCGAGTGAATGATTATAAAGTGATGATTGTGAACATATTCATGATTATAACTTTACAAAATTTGTAGAAAGCTGTAAATTGTTTCGGTACGAGCTATTTTCGTACAGACTACACAGTATATCGTCATGAAGAAGATCAATTACCGTGATGATACAGATGATAAACCCCAGGATAAAACTGTAAACATTCTACACACAGAATTTCAGCCAATACATTCTGAACATCGTGCCAGCACGCATACAATTTCTTTAATACCTAAATCTGCATAAAGCCATTACAATAAATCTTCGTCCCCAATTTTTCTAAACAAAACTAGGCACGAAATGACCGTAGTCTATATTTTAATCAAGTCCATACAATTTCTAACAGAAATAACTGACCCAAACACTTCGAAGTCACGCGAAGCTACGGGTAAATTTAGTCAAAGGTGACTCGACATTTTGTTGGAATGAACGAGTCACCTCATGGCATGTCTTCTTTGAAATAAGCTGAAGAATTTAGCGATTAAAAGCTTTTATATCTCAAGTTTTCTGACGTTAATTAAGTAGTAAAATGATAGGCCCTCATAATGATAATACAATAGAAAAATATCTTTAGAATTTGTAGTAGGTAACAGAAACACAATAAATACTATCGTGTTGGCATAATACAAACGCCGAGTATACAACGTTCTGCGTGTTCAATTTAATAATGCTTTTAGGATGCTGGTGGTGCCATGGCGTTGTAGTGCTTCGGGAATGTTCGCAGAGACTCGCACAGATGGTTTCCATGCCATTATGCGAAAGAAAGCGGCCTCCTTACTACAGCGCCTGCATGGTAGTAACAACAGCATTCTAAAAATGATCGCTGCTAGAGCGAACTGTCCCTTTCAGGGCGGGGCACTGGGTGGCGACAGTCCTAGCTCTGAATTAATAATAATTTCTGTTTGAACACTAACCTAGTTACATAAGCATTATTGTTACTAACACTTGAATACTAACAAAGTTTTATGGAACTAGTCTGAATTAAAGTTTTTTTTTTATAGTCAGCCTGTAATGTCCCCACTGCTGGGACAAAGGCCTCCTCTCGATGAGAGGGAGTAGGTCATAAACCACCACGCGGGCAAAGAATAAACAGGGTGGCAGGGACATCGACGCGCAAATTGTAACCATGGATTCAGCACATGAGTTTAGACCCCATAGCGTCGAAATCTTTCGTAGGTTATTAAAAAAAATCTTCTGTTTCATAGAAAAGTGCAATACCTACGCGGTCAAAACGCATGGAACGTATGGGTCCTTCTATCACAGACAAACACCTAGATGATAAACGACAATCGTAATATTATAGTTCTGGATATTAATTTATTGATTGGAATTAATTTTAAATGGCATGGTTGACTATTATTATTTTGAAATGTTTAAACTTAATATCGTTTCTTTTCTTTTATTTTTTTATTGTGTCTTTTTGTTTATATTATTGTATTACTCATATAATTTATATTATTAAATGACATCTTATCTCTAGTAAAATTTCTACACAATGTATATTGTTTTGAAAAGAACCATCACTAATCAGTAAACACAACAAGTTTTCTCGCTCAACTAATCATATGAAAAACATCGGCACCCTACTCAAGTTCCCTCATTAGCGAAACGGGAGAAAACTGAACTAACTAGAGGCAATAGAAAAACAAACAAGGAGGGACTGATTGTAAAGGAGGTGTTGTAGACGAAATAGGTATATTGATTACACGTATACTGCGTTTGCGATTTATTTGCCAAACATATAAACAAATATGAGTTACTGGAAAAATAACTTTAACATCTACACAATAAAGTTCAGTTTACGCTACAACTTCAAACATTTTTATAACTTTTTCAATAGAAGGTACTCACAAAATTAAGTTGATTTCAGGTAGGTACTCTGAAATCAACTTAATTTTCACTCTACTAAAGTTGATATTTGTTTAACTTGAAATAACATCGATTGGAAACATGAATTTGAATAGACCTTCGATATTTCAATTCAACATACTTGTCTATATAAATACTAAACTGTTTGCTAAAGTTACGGTTTCTTAGAAGACGGCCGCCATATAGTCACAGTAGATATTTATACTGTGATATAGCGTCTGCAATTTACCGGCAAATGACTTCTCGGAAACGTTACTTATGAAAGTGTGTTTCCTTAGAGAGCAAACAAATTCAAACCCCGCTGCCCAAGGATTACTAAACTGTTTTCAAAGTTTTTTTTTCTGTTTTGTGTGAATATTGTGTGCTAGGAAAATTTTTTTCAGTATGAGAAAATAATCAGGTAACTCCAATACGTCTTTTTTTTATTATTATAATTTTTTTGTAATGTGCGTTTTGTTTGTGCGGAATAAACTAGTTTTCATTCTCTTTCAATAAAGTGCTGTGGTCTAGTACAAAACAATGATGATGATAATGTTAATGACTTCACCTTGTGGCTATCGTAAAAAACAGCTTTATCATTCTATTGTGTCTTTGTCTTACCAGGGGGTATCGTGTTACCCAGTAACTGTGTTGTTGAGGTCAGATAGACAGCCGCTGCATGTGAAATACTCAGCTGCGTCCGCATAGAATGGAAGCCGACCCCGACATAGTTGGGAAAAGGCTAGACAGATGACGATCATATTTTATTGTGTCCATGGCTCCCATAATGACAATACAAGGTACGTAACTACTAATTTTAAAACTATGGAAACTTAGTCCCGCTTTTGCACTACACATCACTAAATACGATAAGTGCTAAAAGGTTTATTACACTACCCAATTGGTAGGGCCCTATTGATAGGGTGGGCAAGTGCGGTCGGGGACACCCGATCGACCCGGCAGTAGGGCCTATCTATCTGTTATTACCTACTAGATACTACTACCTAGGAGATAGGGTAGTGTAATGAGCGCTTAAACGAATTTGCAACATCGTTCTGTGTCTGTCAATCATTTGAAATAGACAGAGACCGAATGATGTTTTAAGTTTAGTGCTAAAGGCATTCAGTGATTTGTGCCAGCGGGCCTTAGTATATAAAATCTTCTCTCTCTCTTGTTGCCAGTTCCACAAAACAAAAGCCTACCAAATGGAATTAATCACACAATCACAAATTGAAAGTACCAAATTCATTCGAATTCGGTTTTGATCAATGAAAATTAATGGTGTCTCTAAACCACTGCGATGGGAGGCGATCCCCTGAAACTGGGGTTAGTTTCGATAAATTGATGTGGTTCAGAGCAGTTTACCCTTTGGAGCCGTTTAATTAATCATTTAGATATCTATTGTCTGTTTGTAGGTTGTCTTTGTTGACCTCTATTTATCTAGCGGCAGTGAGATGAATTGAGATTCTGAAATTGATTTGGGTCTTCAGATGTTTTATTGTTGGATTCTAAAGTTCTCAATCTTACATATACCTATAAAAAATGAAATGCTGTTCCTTGGTAAACGCATCACTGGTGAACGGCTCCACAGATTTGGCTATTATTTGTTTTAAAATGTTCGTAATCGTAACCTGAATTATGTTTTTCATGAAAGAAAATGTTTCGACCTTTTTGTAATGGAATTATTGTATGAACTCAAGACGACAGGAAATCGTCTGTCGGGTCAGTTAGTTGTAAATAGAATAGATATTCATGACTGTACTAATTCTTCTTTTAAGACAAAAAACGTCCTTTAACTTTTGCAATGCCTCGAATATTTCTCCCAAATCTGAATTATTGAAGCTCAATTGAAGAAACATTCCGCATGTTTGAACGCGGTCTACAATAGGACATATTAGCACCTCGTATTGCACACACAAATCTGACTCTTGACTCTTCACGTGACCAGAGGGCTGGCCTATTTTTAGGCCAAAGAATCAGCATTGCCATCCAACGTGGTAATGCTGCCAGCCAGGCACTTATCCCATTGACAGCGATGCCGACGATTTTTTTGATGCCCAATGCCTGCCTTTATTTTTTTTATTATAATTATACTTGTATATAATTTTAGTGTTAGCTTGTATAAATTGTATTTAATGTGTTGAGTACCAATAAAGTAACCCTCACACAAATCACATTTAATTGACCGGATGTGACAAACTGCCGGTCTAATCCAATCCTGAGCCTATTACTTTGAAAGACAATGGTAAGGAGTTACTAAAGTCAGACATAGCTTATTATAAGCCAGATAGGATCGAATAGGTAATTTATTTACAAACTAGCTGCACCCCGCGATTTCACCCTCATAAGTTTCGATCCCGTGGGAATATCGGGATAAAAAGTATACTATATGTTAATCCTGGTTATAAACCACCTGTGTGGCAAATTTCATCCAAATCCGTTCAGTAGTTTTTGCGTGAAAGAGTAACAAACAAATATCCATCCATCCATACAAACTTTCGCGTTTATAATATTAGTAGGATAAACATTTTTTTTCATTTTCATTTATTTATTCACAAACAATTTACATTGTTTGAAATTGTTCCATATGATAAAAATAATAAAAAATAACATTCATAACACAAGCGACACATTTAAAAATTAACAAAATAACGCAATCATAACTCAACTAAAATGACCTACAATAAAATTACCAATTACAGGCACTTTTGAATTGTCAAGGGGTCGGTTAGTCAGAAAGATGAAGCTATGTAGTTGCCCATTCTAAAGAGTAATAGGTAGTTATGGAGAAGAACGGGCAAGAAACTCCTGGATTCGATTGCCGGGTCGGACAAAGTGTTATTGAGTTTTTCTATCAGGAATTTCTTTCTAGGATTTGTGACCGGTTGATAGCAATCGGGTCGCCCCCTATTAAATGAGACTTAAACATAACTGGCTATATACTCGAAGAATTTACACAGTATTTAAAAAGAATCGCGGCCAAAAATATAAACAAATATGAGTTTATCGAAAATTAACTTTAATTCCTACACAATAAAGTTCAGTTTACGCTTCAACTTCAAACATTTTTATAACTTTTTCAATAGTGTTAGTCACTCTGAAATCAACTTCAATACTATTACAATAAAGTTGATAGTTGTTTCACTTGAAATAACGTCAATTTGAAACATAAATAAAATTTGAATACTACACACACAGGTACACTATAGGTACACTTCTGTCTAACCCTTCGGGGACAACAGGCGTGAAGTTACGTTACATAGTTCAGCTGACATGTGTGGAAACTTTTAACAACATATTTTGCACATCACCACTCCGTCTTACAAAGTCTACTAACTTTGAAGATAAGTAACTCTGGCGTCCGTCGGCTTAATACCCTGCCATTATTGTAGGTACATATTTACTATCAAAACAGTGTAGCGTAGAGATAAGAGCATATGAATGGCGAACGTACTAATACTTTATCATCCCACGCGAGTCAATTGAGTTTAATAGGTAACGGTCATTTATGAGTTAGGCTTACCTATCAATACTTACCGCGTATGGTATGTCATGTTAGTTTCTTCAGTTTGAATAACCTAAATAAAAGGTAAGGTTTTATTGAGCTGATATAACCTCACTGACATAACCGGCGATATAACCCATCATCATCTGCCTAGCCTATTCCCAACTATGTTGGGGTCGGCATCCAGTCTAACCGGATACAGCTGAGCACCAGTATTTTACATGGAGCGACAGCCCATCTGGCCTCTACAACCCAGTTACTACGGTAATACGAACGGTCCCTTTGGTAAGACTGGTTGTCAGATTTTCGGGCTTATGGCGACCCGTAACGACTGTCAAAGATCCACGAATGACAGCCGGGACCAACGGCTTTATGAGGCACGGAGCGGTCTTGGTACACCCGCAAGTTACATTGATATTTTGGTTCATTGACCGACCTTAAACACCCCCCCCCCCCCCCCCTTAAACTAACCTTATTTTACAATTACTTAAAATGCCAAGTGTATTACTCTGACACCAAGCTCACGACTCCTTCAGACTGTATTTCATAGTGTCGCTATCCGCTTTGAAAACTTGTCTCAAAAACGTATTCTGTTTTTAATCATTCTAGCTAGAGCAAAGAAAATGAAACTGCCATCTTAATTTCATAGGCCTTATCCTTCGAAAAATAAGAGAATAATGCATAATCTCAAGCTCCTCAAAATATGAATAGCCCGTCGAGCACAGACGCGACGAGAAACGAAATAGTTCCGAGCAAACTTTCCTCGAGACGAGACTTGGGATTTCAATCCAAAAACACGCGTCGAGTAATAATACGTCCAACTTCGCTCCCTCCTCAGGGAAGGAAGGGTAAATATAATAAATAATATAAGTACAGTGTAACAAGCTTCTCGAAACGTCTCGAGAGTCGATCCGATGTAATTTGAAACAGTCAGACAGTACGGTCTAACGCATACGGTCGTTTGCTATATCGTAACCGAATTGAATGTTCGTGTAAAAGAACATTGTAGGACAGAAAATAATACAAAGATTGATAAATGAAGACTTGGAGACGCTAGATATCACCGATGATAAACTACAAGACCGCAAAAACAATAGATTTGCCGATGCGGAACCCAAAAATGAAAGATAAAATGTCGAATGTGCGTATAATTTCACCTGCATGCAGAAACACAGCTATGCTCCTATACGGTAAATAGTTCTACATATAATTATGTCTGCACCCAAAAGAGAACTAGCACTATAGGTAGAACTTCCTTCTTCTTCAAACAAACTCTTTTACAAGGAGCTAAAGTTCTACGTTATTTGCGTACATATTTATAAGTTTCTACAATATGGTACCTCGCATGAATATGTATATAGTTCCCGTAAAAGCAACAAAGGGATTTCAAAAGCGAAATTTATTAATACCATATAAATTATAGTACCTCCAGAACTCCAGATTCAGACCGACAAAGTCAGAGTCCTCAAAAGGTTCGTTGAAACGTGTCGGTAATTGAACCAGACAGACGGCACGGTCCAACGCATACAGTCGCCAAGTACGACGAAATGGGACTTGTTCGGGTGCTCACGAGATTACTGGACGGAAATGAGAGTTAGGCCTTGTTAGGGATACTTCAGATACTTGGATGTACAGTGGGCTGCATCAATTGGGTACCCCAGTTGTATTAAAATTAACTTTGCTACAACTTTGCAATTCAAACATACTAATACATTCTTAAGAATAATACAAAAAGTGTTTAGGCCCGGACGAGATTCGAACCATCGAATCATTGGTCATCCTTTGATTACCGCGAGCTCATACCAACTAAGTCAGATAAGTAGTTATTAACTCGATGAATTATCAATCTACTTGGCGTTATAATTCTGTCTCTGTCTAATCGATATAATGAACTCGCAGCGAACGCATTGTTGTTAATTGAGGGTAGTTATGCATACATTTTACTAATCTATAATGAAGTTACCGTCTGATGAGTCTAGTTTGGTTTCACCTTTCGCATTATCGCATACTAGTATACGTGTTTGTGTTAACAAAATTAAAATGATAGATAATTTCTTGAGGACAAAGATTGTGGTTCTTTACGAACAAAATGCAAGCATTAAAGGGATTGCCAGACAGCTGGGCATAGCGGTAAATCAAATATTATCTACATAATAATAAAATAAAGTGCATGGTTCGTGAACTTTGTCACTGGATTGATTAAATTAAAATATATTTTTTACACAGAGAAAAACGGTGCGCTTGTGGGTGCGACGTTATTTGGATACTGGTGATGTGAAGTCAAAACCTTTTGGGCGGAGATGTTCAGGCATCTATACAGACAAGTGTGAACGCCACCGTGATATAGTAAATGTTCACTTGAATTCGCCGTTTGCAACCACTCGCTCAAGTGCTCAACGACATGACATCTCAATCGCCACAGTGCGGAGGCATTTGCACGCAGCAGGCATTCACAATTATCGTCCAGCGAAGAAAATTCAACTATCAGAAGCTCATCGGGCAGCAAGAGTTCGATTCGCACAGGAGCTTATGGACTTCGACTGGGAAAATAACATAGTTATTTTCACGGACGAAAAAACTTTTAGGTCCGATAATGATGGGAGAAAAATACTGTGGCGGAAACCTAACGAACGCTACAATCCACAAAACATATTACCGAACAGGTCCAGTGGTAGAATATCATTAGGTAAATAAACGGCTTTATTAAGTAAATATAAATAATTGATTCCATATCCATGTTATGATTATGACAGATAGCAATGTTTATCACCACAATATCTTAAACATTATACTTACTTATTAAATTAATATTATGTTACTAAAAAAAAACTTATTTTCAGGTTACTGGGGATGGATGTCATCTATGGGCCCGGGCGAATTAACAGAAGTAGGCGGGCGCATGAATGGCAAGACATATCTTCAAATATTGCAAGAGGTTATGTTGCCTACAGTGCGTGTTGCGTACCCAGAAGGACAAATATACTTCGTCCATGATAACTGTGCTGTGCATCGATCCCGAATGGTGAAGGAGTGGCTAAGTTTACAGGCTGATATAACTGTTATCGCCTGGCCAGCTAAAAGTCCGGATCTTAATCCTATTGAAAATATGTGGGGTCAAATGATTTTAAATTGGGACTCAAGTGAATTGAAGTCCAAGGACAATTTACAACAAGAAGTCATAAGGACTTGGGAATTGATGCGTGGTAGGAATATAGGCTGGAATATGGTTACTCAAATGAGAAGCCGACTACAGCAAATAATACTCAGTGAGGGTCATCCCCTCCGCTATTGACATTTAAACATTAAAAACAAAACGACTTATAGTAAATAGGTAAGTAGGTCCTAATTGCGATCATCCTATATATTTTTGATCCCGTAATCCCGTTTGGTGTATATTGTTATAATATAATAAAAAAAAGTGTCGACATTGACACATAAAATAAATCATTTGACTTCACTATTTCATTTTTCTGATTTATAGCTACTTATTAGTGGTAATTGGAGGTAGATAATATTTATGATTTACGAGAGATGCAAATTGTTTATTCATTAGAATGTTAACTAATGATAACATGTTTTTTCACTCGTTAAATAAGAAAATTATTCTACTACACTGAAAGAAATAAGCAGTAAATAAAAATGAAAAACCATTGATCTGAACTGCTTTAAACAGTTCCATATGAGCATAACGTTCAAAACAGTATTTTTTACACTGATCCGAAAACAGCTTGAGGCAAAATGTTACCGTCATGACAGTAAAGTTAAACGTTTTAAGTGGCTAAAAGGTCACGAAATATGTATAATATATAATATATTATGAAATATACAAATATATATACCTATATATTACAGTAGTGGTGGTTTTCCTTTTTTTTGTTGTTTTTTTCACTAAATAGTATGTTCAATCATTAAAAGCTACTGTTTTGTCTTTTACTGTTTTACAAACACATCTTCTTACCTACTGTATAAAGTCAGTAAAAGTCTTAAAAGAAATTATTTTTTTCAGTGTAGTTTGAAAGGTAAATATTGTCAACCATTATATAATAAGTAGTTGTTGTATTCGCAGTGAAGTGATACAATATTTTTATATGTTACAGTTATCTATTGTTATATAATATGTAGTTAAGTTTTTCAATTTGTAATAAATTTTGCAAAAATAAATATTTCTTTAATTTTAATATTACCTACAGTAGTAGTAGTAGTTATAACAATATATAAAAAGAAAAAGTTGCATAAATAGTATAACTTAGAGAAAAATAAAATTTGACGAAAACAAAAACCTAATTATCAGACTGCCAGTATCGAACCAGGGTCAGCAATTTCACATGTCATATCCTCAACCTCTACACCAAATCAACTATTACTGACAGGTCCAAAATATTCTTGTGCATTGTTGTTTATTTATAAACTTTTTGAAAATATATTACAATAAAAATAAAAAAATATCTAGAAACCTATAAATAAAAATATATAAATTGAGAACCTCCTCCTTTCTTGAAGTCGGTTAAAAATACAAAACATGCTATGCCCATCGTGGGTTCGAACGTAGGTGCTTTCAAGGGGGGTACCCACATAGAGAAGCTGACTGTACTTAGATTGGGTTGAGGGTCGGAGTTTCTGTTTCTTATTAAGGTGTTAAGAAATGATATATAAAGAAACGCCTTATTTCCATGGGGTAAGGCAAATCAGACTGAGATTACAGAACGCCATGTGCATCCTCAATCCTTACAAATTCCTTATGTTCTGTGCAAGTTCATATATCTCGACATATACGCGCACTGGTTGTGACAACTGGCTTAACTTTATTAACACTACAAAATTTAAAAACAAATTTCGTCAAAGGTTCAGCTTCGTCAAATTTATGTTTTTTTTTTTTGACTACTGGCGCGGCATGCTGTTGTCTATAAAGCTGAAACTGAAACTGTCCAATATCAGCAAATATGGGTGTTGTTACCATCAATTCCCTGCGAAGTTGGGTTCATGCATCAAGAATTCACAATTTGCAACAGAATGTAGGATTTTTCTGTGCCAATATGACGATGCGAAGGAAGGACGGAACGAACGGCCAAGGACGGCCGTGAGGAAAGTTTGGAAGACGTGCTGTTGCCAACTCCAAATAACAATAACATGAGATAAGGACAGGACGGTGCTAAGGTAAACTGCATTCACAAACTTAACGTGAACCCAATTTTATTCTGCACAAGCAAAGAGAAAATTAAGTCCGCAGCACTTATTCTTTTCTATCATAAATATTTCAATTGAAATTACCTGGAGCGGCGGAATAAAAAACTAAGTCACCATCGTAATGGAGGTGAAAGATGAAAAAAAAAAGCTTAGGAACGAAGCCGTATTACTGCACAAGGCAATGAAGAAGTACTTTTGCTTTTTTCTTAGGTAACGCCAGGTGTTTCCTGCGGCGCTGCCAAGGTGTGATGTTTTTATTTCTGAGGTTCAAATTACCCTTTGTCCTTGCATTAGTTTTAAGGAAATGGTTCGGTAGAGCTGTCTTTGTTCATAATATTTAATTGGCTGTGGTAATAATAATGATTCTTTGGATAATTCCTCACTCATCAAGTCATCATTATGGCTCGTGGTTAAATAATACCCGCCGTACGGGTCGATCGATGGGTTTGGGTGAGGGTTGGGCGACCTTCCATTACTTATCGAGAGAACCCTGCGTGCCTTGGAAAGCACGATAAGCCGTTGGTCCCGGCTATCATTCGTAGATATTTGACAGTCGTTACGGGTAGTCGAAAGTCCAAATCTTCCAAGCAAGAGGCATCGTGTTACCTAGTAACTCCGTTGAGGCAATCGCTCCATGTAAAATACTGGTACTAAGCTGCATCCAGTAAGGCTGAGAGCCGACCCCAACATATTTAGGAACAGGCTAGGCAGATTGAGTGACTGAATAATGTTGCTTTGGATAATTCTTATACTGGAATGGCCATTACAAAACCAACAGAACGATTTCTCTTTGTGCCTTGTTGCCTACCAATGGTTATACAAACATGTTATTATCTATATATATAAAAATGAATCCCTATTTCCCTTGGTCACGCCTAACTTGAGAACGACTTTACCGATTTCGTCCCTCTTTTTTTTTAAGTTTTCTAATACTTTGTAGAAGGTTCTTACGGAAAAAAAAATTAAGAAAGTTGCGCAGAAAACCAGAAAATTTAAGAATTACGCTTTTACGCTAAAACATCTGAACGGATTTAGATGAAAGTTGACACATGGGTAGACCATGATCCGGAGGAGGACATAGGCTACTTTTCATCCTGGATCGCAGACGAAGTCGCGGGCAACAGCTAGTTTACAAATAAAAATAGTTAAGACTCTGACGCATAAGTGATAAAAAAGGTATATTTTACTATCAAACCGTTTGCTATGATAATCTTATCTTGGCGTTTAACTATTTGTATAACGGTATAATGTGCGTAGTTTTTAAAACTAGTAAAAATGAATGTGTTCTGTGAGGATCTTGTCTGTTAGTATTTTTGTTTTTCCAAAACTTCGCCACTTCCACAGCGTCGTCGGTGGCAGCTGGCAGCGCAGCGGCTTTGACAGCATGTTTTGGGACACAAAGGGCAGGACAGGAGGTGGAGTGGCTCTACATCCACACCCTACTGCCGTTCCGTCGAGTTAGTAGTTACTATTAACAAACTACAAGCATCAAATCTTGGGGGGGCAGAAATTTCTGACTGAGTAAAACCTTTCCACAATATGAGCTCTTCTCAAATAGTTCGTGCCGATTAGATACGAGAGAAAGAGTTACCAAATCTTTCTGCCACGCCTATTATGTGAGTATGTTTACAGGAGTGTTAAAATAGATAACATCATGCCAGTATTTCCCTATGGGTTAGACAGTGGTGCACCTATAGTACACCCACATTTCGTCAGTTATGTTTAATTCTTTTTAATTTTTTTTTAGAAAAACTTTGCCCCACACTAGGAATTTCTCCTGTATTGTGGATGCGTTTACAAACATTTAAACTCACATACACAAACCACAATAGAGGGCGAGCCTATTGCCGTAAACCGTGCATTAATTCAGACTCCGGGCTGGTACTGAGAAATTCCAGATGGAAGAACCTTTTTTAGAGGTATGAGGAACAGGGTGTAGAGTTCACTCAACCTCCATAGAAAAGAGAGGATCCTCCAACCAGACGGGTGTTGTGTCTGGCAGGCAATTGCCCAACGATTGATGTTGGGAAATTGTATCTATGCTAACGGCACGGTAAACTCTGCTTGCGAGATGCAGGATTTGCGTAACGTCAGTATGACGCGTTGTTTGCATGTGGCGTTGTAGATACCGCTACAAACCCAATAACACATTGCCAAATCTGGGAATCGAACCTAGGACCTCGTGCTCAGCAGTAGCGCTTCCGACCACTAGTCCGACGAAACAGTTTTTAAATATGTACATATGTAATGTTACAATACGCTATGTTATAATTATACTCATTATTTTATTGTGTTGTAGAACTTCTACCTTATCAGCACGTGCAGCGGGACATAACCGTAATATGTCGCCTTTAAAGCTAAAGCGTGATATCACGTAATTGACGACTTAATTTTAAGCGTACCACCCGTAGCAAGGTCAATGAATGACAATCAATCTCAAATGCCTACTTTTTATTGGCCAAATATGTTAATATTAAGCGGTTCAAGAAAGACACAAATAAAATATACGGCGAGCTCTTTAAGTCTTTGCCAGAAGACATAAAATCAAATAATATATACCTTTAGATACCTAATAGATACCTTTGATTCGAATGACGCATTATTTATATAATTATAATGCATATCCTACTAATATTATAAACGCGAAAGTTTGTGAGGATGGATGGATGTTTGCTACTCTTTAACGCAAATACTACTGAACGGATTTGGATGTCATTTGGCACACATATAGTTTATATCCAGAATTAACACAGGATACGTTTTTTATCCCGATATTGCCACTGGATCGTAACTTATGCGGATGAAGCCGAGGGGCGCTGCTAGTCATTCTATAAATGAACACTACTCAGTGCTCACAGACCAGACCTACAAACGTTCCCTAAAATACAGTTGTTCATCTCTCGACCCGCCTGTAATCACGCTGATATCCGTCCCTATGGCATAAATTCTCGTATCTCGACAAACCACAATCCCTGCCTTCCTTCAAATAGAAAGTACATCATCCAGTCCTGCGCAATGTCATCGACCTACGTCATCGGAGTGTAAACCACAGAATAAGGATGCGGGAGGGGCTCAACGCACCGCTACATCTCCCCAGCACATATTAAGTTACTACATCTAGTTTTTTCTTGAGGGAACGAGATGTGGTTTTTAAATTAAATAATGTTGTTGGTTTTAACTTGCAGAGGCTAATGTAGAATGCATTAAAACTCTTTCGATTACCTCTCAGATGGACGTTATGTGGCTGGTTATAAACGCCTGAAATTAATAATCAATCCAGTTATAATTTGCATCATAAGATTCACATTTCAATCCATCAAATAGAGTATATTGGGTCACCCAGAAGCTGGATTGTGGAGGTCAGATAGGCAGTCGCTCCATGTAAAATACTGGTATTCAGCTGCATCCGGTTAAGACTGGAAGCCGCCCCAACATAGTTGGGAAAAGGCTAGGCAGAGGAGGAAATAGAGTATATTGGGGCAAAAATCTTGCCAGAAATTTGATTCATACGGTCTTATTGTAGCACCGAACTTACCCCAACATACCTACTTATTTTGGGTGAAGGTTTGTCCATAACTAATCCATGGATTGTGTTCGCAACCATAGCCAAGACATGTGAAACAAATACTCAGTACCATTTCCAAGTCCACGTGTTCCAATGAAATACAGCTTTTATTTCATCCCAACAATATTACAAAGAAATGAATTAGAACGGTTTGCGGTACAAATGAAAATATAACACAGTTTTTATACTCAACGGTATACGAGAAAATTGTTTTGCAGCAGTGAAGCAACATTGTTGCCTTACTACGAGGTTTATGCTGTGGACTTTCTTTAATCAACGTTTATTTAATTTGTGGGAAGGCGGCTAGCTTTATTTCTTTCGCTTTATTTATCGGGTCCACCCTATGAATCGTCCTCAATTTCTTCGTTCCATGCTTCTCGAAACACAAAATGGGCTACATTTAAAAAACAGTGCGGTGAACTAGAATTCACTTACGTATGTACGGTCGCCAAAGGAGATAAGTAACCAGGGTCGTCGGATGTAGTTGAAGTTTAGTAAGAAACCAATGGATGATTTCGAATAAAATTAAATTTTAGTAATAAAAAAGAAACAGTTCATTTTTCAAATTAAATTTTATTCGAAAACATCTATCAGTTTCTTCCTAAACTTCAACTATATCCGATGACCCTGGTTACTTATCTCTTTTGGTGACTGTACTTCACAATTGTCAGAAGTACTTTTCCTTAGGGATTCTTATCTATACAAGTGTCTGTTAGTAATGTTATTTAGTAATCTATGGTAATGTCAAAATAACAGCTTTTTACTAAATGCATATGACAGTATACACGGTAGGTATAACAAAAAAAACTGTCTGCCTGTTTGTTCTGGCTAATCTCCGAAACGACTGGGACGATCTTGATAAAATTAGGTATGGGGGATGCTTTGAACCTTAGGGAAGGACATAAGCTAGCGTTTATCGACATACCATGCGGGTGAAGCCGCGTGCGGAAGCTAGTTCTTATCTATGAGGCTTAAGTCAATACGTTAATTACAATGGCCTCTAAACTTAAAGACAGCAATCAAAATTCTGTCTCTGAACTAAACTTGCGATAGAAGGATTTTGCAAATCATTTTACTCAACCGTCACCTACCCAAGCTAAGTCCAAAAGAACGTGCTAGATGATAGGTATCTGAAGCCTTATTAATAAGGGCATTTAGCCTGTTTACCATGAACTTAAGGCTAGACTTAGAACTGTTAGCCACATCGAGAATGTAATACATAAGATCAAGGATGTACGACTGTAGGTGAGTCAATGCTAATCCTGATTTAATTATAAATAGCCGATATAAATAGTCAGTATGTGTCAAGCAGATGGTAAATAGATTGTCTCGTACTCTAGACGGTAGGAGCTGTTACAGAAGCGACGTATGGTCTATTCGGCTGAGAATCTGCACTTATGTGAACATCAAAAATACAAAAGACAGTTAACTATACTTTCTGAATGTCAAAAGCAGCAACACAACTCTTTAAAGGCTTCTAGATTACAAGGGTTCAAGGGTTCTAGACTCTAAGACGTGCTACAAAAGCACTATGTCCAAAGTTCAAAACTTAGAATGAGAATGGCTGGCAATCAGGGGGTCTACTCCGAAGTGCAAAGTGCGAATGTTCGGATCGGACCGACACATGGCCGAACCGAATAATAATAATATCCCTGGACATTTCACACAGCACCATTTGTCCCAAGCTAAGCAACCAGCCAGCAGCCTATATTATTGAAAAATGTGAAAAAAGTTCGGATCGGCTCAGTTGGGTCGGGACCATAGTCAATATGCGAAAGGAGTGTAGGAGTGTAGGATCTGAACCGACCGAACCAAATAGTAACTTCGTAGCAGGAACCGGCCGAACATTCGGCCGATACTACTTCGGAGTAGACCCCCAGGTCTTTGGCCGTCTAACGATACAAAACGCAGCCCTCAAAACGCCAACGTCAAAAGTGGTGACGGGTGGCCTCACCACTTTCTAGTTTTATAGCTGGGAAGAAGAAGTAGCGCAACAAACTCGCCATCCTTCATGTTGGCATTGGCACACGAAGTATTTCATGTTGGAACTTGGGTAATCCTGAAATGTTGAATTCTACGACCAGACTAAGAAAATACAGAGCACACAGCATGTCGACATTGCATGGGCACGTGTCGCATTTTTGAGATTCCATATCGAACACGAGGTATGGCGATGTCCAGTGACGTAATACGATTTTGCTGGCAACACGTGTTTCCTAACATTGGTAAACTGACCAAATTGAATGCAAAGACTGTCAAATTAGTGTTAAGTGTAAACTGCTGTGATTGGACGACTGAAATAACAACAGACAGTCAAATCAAACCACTTCACATGCGTTTGAAAGTCGACCAGCTTAATATGCTTGCTTGATTACAATGATAAGCTTTTCAGAAACCAGTTGTGATTGTCACATAGTAATTGCAGAGCCGTCAGAATTCTACAAGCTGATAGATATAAATACACGAGTAAACCCACATACAAAATCTGCTCCTTTAAAAGGTTCTGCCTACAAACGTCCTTGCGGTCTCCTTTCGACCCAGACGCGTTGTTTGTTAGGCAATGAAGGCCGGTAACATAAGCACTCTCCAAGGAAAAATGTACCACAGAACAGTATAGAAGGTCGACTCCATACCATCATCCATCGTAATTTATTTGGGGTAGGTGAATTCGTACTCTATTCGCTTTGGAAAATGCTCTGCAATAACGCTTGTGAGAGTGCTGTGTGTGCTTCGTCATCTTTATAATAACCTGCTGAAGGAGGCTGTGTGGTAAGTGAAATGTGGGTGTCATTCAGTAATATTCCGCCCCGTATCTATGTATCTTCCCACATCAATGTATACCATAATCACTTCCCCATATTTTTTGGGGGCCGCCCATCCCCTCTACAAGTTTCATACACGTAGCTTGAAAACGCACACACACACATAGATACGGTTCACGTACAGTGGTGGGTGCAATCGTTCTCGTATACAATAATGTCATTAAACTTAGCGAAAACTTACTATTCAATCTGTCAAAATCACACCAAAATGCTCAGTGCATTTTGACAGATCGAAGAGTTAGTTAATTAGTTTACGCTAATTTTCGACTATGTACTTTGCCCTGAGATCGTCGTACGTAACTAATTACAGCAATTACGCGTATATGTGTGCGTGGAGAAGTTTTTCCTGTTTTGTTGTATGGACCCGACCTTCTGCACTATTCTGTGGCGCTTACCGAATTATGCCTACAATTACTGAACGAATTAGAAGTAATTTCGCCTTAATAAGAAGACTTAGGAGTGTTTTCATCATGGCTAATTCATGAACTGAATAAGGCCTTGAGCGGGACGAGATTATATTAAAAATGTGATTAGATTAGGAGTCTTTACCATTGGGTAAATAATGGAAATTAAGATAAATATTAGCTCGTAACCGTTTTCTGTCAACAACAGACTTAGGAAGCCTTTCTAATCGGTTGAGCGAAGAGATTAATGATCGAAGTATGTTGTTAGAACTGCTGCCCATAACATCACCGGGCACAAATACAGACTCTGGGCTGCTAATGAGAAATTTCTGATGGAAAAACCCGAATTGGGAATCAAATCCAGAACCTCATGCTCAGCAGTAGTATTCGCGACCACTAGACCAACGAGGAAGTCCTTCATTCGTTTAATCCTGTCGCATTAAGATACTCCATAGACAAATTAGACGTGATTGAAAACATGGCTACGAAAAAATACGTCATTTTACGTCAGGCGCTGACTAATTTGACAGGATTAAACGAATATTTATCTTATGTCCTTTTCTTAAAGATATAGAAAGAAAAGATGCACTGAACTTGACTTAACTTACCGTGGACTCCTACAATACCAACGCGAGGTTCGAATTTCCATTGCATGGACCTACACAGCAAGAGTTTTAAAGTCTGAAGAAGTAAGAAAACTGATTGACCGCGTTCGAGAAAGCAAGGTGATGATTACCGAGCCTTCCCTTTTGCCTTAGAAACTTCTCTATTTAATACATATTTTCTTCTATATTTGCCCTCGAAACACGTGACCGTCACACCATCTACTATCTACAGCTATGCGGACATCCTTCCTCCTAAAGAAATGTCAAAAACTTGTCAAAATGTAGGGAATATTTTTTGACAGATTGAGACTGAGATCAGACGTTCATAAAATTACGAGAATTGCCCCTCAGATCGAGAAGGAGTATCTAAGGCTCATAGCAGATGGCGTTCCATAATTTCTACGTACGTTTCCCTTGCGAAGAAGGCGTAAGTTTATGTATACTTCGTACCCATGTCCTCAAAACATATTGCCTCGTTACTGACACATTAGAGACTTGTACTCCTTTAAACTCAATCGATTTTCAATAATCTTTATGCGTAAGCACCTAACCCTGGGTGTATCCACATTGGATAAGTCTTTCAACACTAACTATGACTCAATCTATAGTCCTTTCTTATCTCAGAAGGTTGATCACGACGGCCGTAAAGGGCTTGAAAAGGAGCGATAAAACTAAATAGTAAAGTTAAGTTTTATTATGTAACACGATTACTTTGTAACATTCTGAAGGTTGCTGGGATTTTCTGAGACAGTTTGTAAGGTTTTGTGGCCTAGTTTCCAGTTATTCATGTTTGGAAGAAAACGTTTTAGATTATTACAAGCTTTTATTTGACTTGTTTTGTTAGTCGGTATACTACACCGTCAAATTTTGATCGTTTTAATCCTTAAAAGGGGTCATTGTACTCATAATTATGAACAACTTTTACTACGGGAACAACCTTGAAATCGTGAAAAAAAATCAGTTGCTCCATAGATTTATGTTCGCATAACTCGACATAATGTATGGATCAACCGATTTTTTTTATACTGAATTGCTAAACAAAATCTAATTGTTTTGTAATTTCTTCAAAGTGTGAAAGTTTAAATTGCTCTTGAATTTTTTCAAAGTAATGAAAAGTATTTTTTTCACGACTGCAAAGAACCGTTAGCATAATAATCATAATCAGCCTATAATGTTCCCACTGTTAGGGAGTGGGCTATAATCTACCACGCGGGCTCAGTGCGGGTTGGTTGATGTCACATGTCTTAGAACTTTTGGTTCTAGGACAAGAATCGTTAGATTATACATTTTATTTTTGCTTTAAGCTACCGACATTTCTAAGTGAATGCACAATAACCATGACTTTTGATCTATCACGTCTCTAGTTTTTACTTTGTACTGACTATTCGTTACAAAAACCAAACCAGAAGCAATCGCAGCTCAATCGTCACTACTCACTAGTTAGATTAATCAAGAATTTCCAGTGCATCTGTGATTTTTTACAAGTAAGTAAATAGACATTTAAAACGAGTTTAATACGTGTGAGCATGAGATTATAACACCATTTTACTTGAAGACGCTAATTAAATTAAAAGGTGTGCCTTCATTTGCATTATAAGTTATAATGCAATCATAAAATAAATGAGACACGAGCAAGCATCTTCTAGCGAAAGTGTTACATATAAAATTACCTACATTCAAAAGAAAAGAAAGAAAAAATGTTTATTCTGCACAAACAAAACGCACATTACAAAACAAAAATACATAAAATATACACATACAACGTAGTCAAAAGCCTCGTACTCAAGCATATTAAAGAGTTGACAATTATAGATAATCGTTTTTCTATAAAAATCAGGCTCTTATCAATGCCACAACGAAAGGCTTTCCCCATAAAAGTTTATCTCTCAACTCGAAACAAAAACCAGTCAGTTTCCATTTTCAATCAGAATGGAAAGGATCACTCGTGCGGCCCAACGGCTGTAATCAACAAAAAGAACAGCGGCCGTACTGCGAGAACCGGCCGTTATCTATTCCAAACCACTGGTTTTTATGTTTCAGGCTTGTGCTGACAAATTAGAAGGATTTATTGGATTTGAAATGGGAGGTTAGGGTTTTGGTTTGGATAAATGCTTGAGCGAGGATGGTGAGGTCGTCAGTCGGGGGTTGCGGAAGGATCGTAAGTTCCCGCGACCCCCGACGTAGGTGTGAGATGGAACACCGGGGTGGTTTTTAGTCAGTAAGAGTCTGACAGACCCCTCCGCCTCCCCAGGGCGGAAGGAGGATATCTATGGGGATTTTCCAACCCGGGGAAAAAAAGGATGGTGAGGTCGTGGGGATAAGCAGGATGCGGGTAGCTCAGAATAGGTATTTGATGATGATGAGTGGGGAGGACACATTGGGGTTTATTTATAAACGATGATTAAAGTTAAGTGATGCTTAAATGTATGGTTGGTCGTTATCACTACTATAAGCAACTTTATGAATAAAGGGGTTAATGTCCAGCAGTGTTTGTCGTATGCCACTCGTTCCTGACCTGACGCAATGATAGATCTCACATAATATGTACATCTTGTATATACCACTGTTTTTTGACGAAAAGAGTGGCATCATGAAGGAAAACAAACCGTTGCAACAAAAAATTGCTTTACACAAAAGTCCACAAAAATATGCTAAATATCCAGCAACATTTCACATAATTTTAACCAAAAAACACAGGACCTCATATTTAAAATCTAACAACATTCCCCGGAACAAACAGTACAGCCATTATTCTTTGTGAATAATCGTTTTTAACCATAATATTTCACTGCGGGATTATGAGAGTCAACATAACACGAATTAGGGCAACTCTTACACACTTTTTAGGCGTAATACCTACTAACCCACTTTTTGACGGCACGGTTGGCGCAGTGGTTAAGCGATGGACTGCTGCGCTGCGTGTCGCGGGTTCGATTCCCGCACGGAACAAATATTTGTATGACCTACATGTATTTGTTCCGAGTCTGGGTGTTTTTCTATCTATAATATGTATGTATTTACAAAAAAAATGTGCTGTGTGAAATGTCCAGGGATATATTATATTATTATTATAGATATAAACAATGAACATGGTATTTATGACTGTGACAGATCTATAGGCTGTTTTCGTTAGGGACAAAATAAGAAATTATTATCACACTTGCCTTTAATCCAATTTATTTGAGGTTGGCGCGGCATGTCTTCCTTAGTCTCTATTGATCGTCATCTCAGCAGTCATATCACCCTTATTCTAGCCATATACACAGTCTAACCACAATTTCTTTTGTCTTCCCCTACTCTTATAGCCCGAAAATAGTAATGAATTACTATAATCAATCTCACTGCTGAACACGGTCCTTAGAGACCAATTAAATGATTGATATTGAAGATATAATGCCATAATCACCACTTTGGACTGGCCGGATTAATGCTCGCAATATGAAGATCGTTTTTGAAGATATTAGCTGAACATTACTCGTTCCTAAGATTAACTTGCTTTATGCTTCCCATCCGAGACAAGCTACCTGATATGTTTATTGTACGGATAAGTATGCATAATACATAAATAAAACTAAAGGACTGATTTTTCTAACGCCAGATAACTTTTATTCGTGGAATAAAATTGACGCTGATAGTTTTTTTATGGAAGAATTGTAAAAATTCAAAATTTTCCTCCGATAAAATTATCTAAATACTTTTTCTTTCTCTATCCCTTACGGGTTAGCTACACCATTTATAACTCAAGAACGGCTGTACCGATTTTTATGATCTTTCATTTGTTGGATTTTTCTGCGCCCTGAATACCAGAATAATATTAAAACATGAGAAAAACATTTAAAAAATTATGAGTATAATTCATTCTTTCATACATTCGCTCTTACTGATTCTGAGGCGGTACGAAGTTCGCCGGATCAGCTAGTACCTAATAATATTTGTATACAATATTATATATTTTCTAGGCTTGACTTAATTAGCCTCAAGATGGCGGATGAGACAATGTCAAGAGCTGTCACAATGCGAAATTCAAGGCTAGCAAAAACGAATTGTATATTTCCAATTAAGTATATTATTCTTTTATCTTATTGGAAGGCTTCATGAAGTGCCTTTTACGAAGCTGGGACTGCCGTATATTTGGGGTTAACTTTTGTATAATATTCAAGAGCACTTAAGTCCATTCTTATGGTTATGTGTTTCATTCAAATTCCTTTCTCCCTTCCGTGCATGTTCAAACCCGAGGACACATAATTTCCCTTCATTTATTTCTTAATCGCCACCCTGACACATACTGTTATTCTTAAACACCCTCAAACATTGTCAACGTAATAAAAATTAATAATATAATGTAAAGCCGTGCTAGACAAGCCTGGCTGTCGATCGATACCTATTAGCATTTTCAAATTGAGCCAGCTTTATTTTCTTTGAATATTTCGAGCAAATTTCAGGTGAATTTACATGATGTTAATTAGTGTTGTTCTTTTAAAGCGTCTTGGCTACAAAAAAGCTACATTCAACGTAGATTTTGATGAACTATAAAGTATTGCTTCTTATACGATTTTAACAACCGGCTCCTGGTTTGCACGGTCCCAGCGTGGTTAACCAGACTCGATTAATCGAATTAACCCCAAGATTCGCACCAGCTCCTGTAGCCTCATGTTCATGGTGCTACGGCGACCATTGCATATCAAGGAGTAGACCGGGGGGCGCGGTAATTGTAGGGAAGACGTGCCCGTAGGAAAGGGTAGGATTTAAGAGCCTACCGGATAAGCATCCTAGAGTAAGCATTTTGTAAAACATCGAGATTAAAGAGAGAAAAAACTTAAATATTATAAAGATGCTAGCTTATGCCTCTCTCTGCCTCTTCTTTTTTTGTGCCCCTGACCCACCCTGCCGTCGCCTCGCATCATCTGCCCGCTATATTACTTCGTTTTCGCTTAGCGTTTATTCTGACTTTTTTTTTAAAGAAAAAATAGCGTGATGTGCAAAAGGAATTTTTCAAATGCAGGTAGTTCCAAAAATTGCGTAATTAACTAGCCATTATCCAATTTGGTGCAGTCGATCGGAAGTTATATATATATATACATTCCGGTGATTCATTTTTATTTAATTATATATATTTAAGATTAATATTAATACACATAAACCTTCCGAAATAAATTATCTAAATGACAGTCAAAATCCGATCAAAAATACGTTGTGTAGTTTAGAAGAACAACGCGGTCACACAAGCAGTCACGAAAAGCGCCTCTAATTTATAATAATTATGTAAGTGCTCAATGAAAGCTACTCTACATGAAATTTAATCTCATGAAGCGCTTTGGAGTAGCGCTGTTTCCGCTTAATGTGATAGAAATCGGGACGCAGCATTTGAGGAGGGTGAAAATTCAAACGTAGGCGATTTCTATTGCATCTAATTTGGCTTCAGAGTTCGTGACAAACATTAAAAGATCTCATTATGAGATTAGGCACAATGGTTGTAAATAGTACAAAATTGAGTTAATAAATGTTAAATTCATTGTTGAGTCAATTTGAAACATAAATAAAATTTGAATATAGTGTGGTGAGTCAGGACTCAGAACTTAGAAATCTCGGCAGTCAGGCAGAAGAATGTCTGTTGAACGAACTACAACTTCACGATAAAGTAAGGCCACATTTATTCAGTTTCTAAAGGTCGAGGTTTTACGCCGACAGCCACAGGCAGAATTGGATAAATCAATCAATTCAGCCGAATGCTCTCACGTCTAAACAATAAGCCGGTAACGAAAAACTTTGAATGAGAGCAGACATATTCCCTAAGCTGCTGAACGAATTGCTGGACGCTTTTTCAGAAACTGCATGGTTTGGGAAAAATGGTCGTGCGTAAAAACTGTGTCACAATCACAATCATAAAAATGAATGTGTTGAAAGTATTGATTTTGTATTTGGATGTAACCGGGGGCTTGGCGAGTAGTGGTGGCCCAGTGATCAAAGTCCCAGTCGTAAGTTCGAGCCCTGACAGGCGCTTTACGTTGTGTAAATAATTTCATCACCACTGCTCTCAAAACGGTAAGGGAAACATGGTGAGGAAACCGGCATGTCCTGGAACCATAAAATCGAAGACATGTTACATCTACTAACCCGCACTTGGCCCCGCGTGGTGGATTACGACCCACTCCCTCTCACGGAGAGGAGGCTTGTGTCCCAGCAATGGGAACATTATAGGCTAATTATGTATGGGGGCTAACACAATGAGGGTTAAAATAAAATAACCATAGTACTAGGCCGTTAATATGGCACATCGAGATTTAGACAAAGATCGGCTTTCAAGAGCGTCGTCTCTGTCACTCACCTGTGTGACAGTCTATTTCTATAACTCAGTATCTTCAAGACCAGTTTAAGGGGGTCATCATCATCGTAGCACCACGCCTATTTCCCTTAAGATTTATGTTTAAGTCTCATGTATTAGGGGACGAGCCTAATAACCCCCATCAACCGAGCATTAATCTCAGCTCTGAGCTGCGACTGAGAAATTTCTGATCGAAAAACCCCATTAATACTTTGCCCGAACCGGGAATCGAAACCAGGGGGTCTACTCCGAAGTGCAAAGTGCGAATGTTCGGATCGGACTCGACACATGGCCGAACCGAATATTATTGAAAAATGCGAAAAAAGTTCGAATCGGCTCAGTTGGGTCGGGACCATAGTCAATATTCGAAAGAATGTAGGAGTGTAGGATCGGGACCGACCGAACCAAATAGTAACTTCGTAGCAGGAAACGGCCGAACATTCGGCCGATACAACTTCGGAGACCCCCAGGACCTTATGCTCAGAAGTAGCGGTTGCGGCCACTAGACGAGGTAGTCAGTTTATGGAGTTACCCGAAGTAATTTATTTCACTCAAAATGAGTTCAATTCACGCTACGTTTAAGCTTGTCTGGCACAACCCTCTGTTTGATTCTGGGAATACATTTACGTAGGTACTTAATAACAGAAATTTACAGCAGTGTTGGTACTGTTTCTCGGGATGTTTATCACAACTATGTGAGGCTTCTGATATTCGCAGGAACACTTGAAATATTTAGTTGGTAGTGGTAGTAACTATGTTAATTTCCTCACCATATTCGAGGAAATGAGATTCAGAATGTTAGTAAAACACAACTCAATTTGCAATTTCAGTAGTTCTATTACTCGTGGAATTGGTACTGCTATTAAAGGAGTTATTGGAAGTTGGAACTTAGCATCTTGGTTCTATAAAGCACCTCAATGGTTTTAGAACGGCAAACATAAATGAGGTAGAAATACGGTGGCAGTAACAAATATGTGATTTGGCATGGAGTGGCGGACACCAGTCCGTATTACCTATATGCCACGAGACAGAGCTTATAAACAAACACTGTGTTGATTTTAAGTATTGATTATGGCTTAAATCATCCCTCGGAAGGCTAGCATAAATCCAGGATATCGGGGCCTTCGATATCCTGGATCCCTCCTTTTATGAGAAGGTTAACGAATGGATCCAGTCGATAGGACTCCTTTCGGCACACTTCTCCGTCATCTTTGGTTCCATCCAGGTTTGTGACTTTTCCCATGATCCGGCTACCTGGATGTCTGCGCTAGGTATCCGGAGCCTAAGTAAGGGTAGCTTATACTAGATAGCTTCATAACCGGGTTTCTATCCGGGGCCGACCCAGCAGCAGAACGTGTTAAAAACCACTAACGACCCAGTTGCCACACAGAACATAAATCCAGAAACCCCCAAAAGCACACCAGCTCCCTTTTAAACATATAGCAATAACTCAAACTCCTACAGAACACATTATAACTATGTAACAGCCAATAAAATAATATTCATACTCCGTCTTTCCCTCGGCAACCTATCCTTAAATTCGGGTGTTACGTAACTCCGGGGTCAGTGAACTGAGGCCCGGCCGAACCGCATGGCTTGTCGCGAACTAAAGTTTAGCGCGGATCGTGCTCAAATTTTTCGCTAATACCATTATTTTTTTTGTCATGTTAACGTTTTCCGCGGAGCCAGTGTTTTAGGTTTGAAATTATTGGTGGTTTGGAAATAGAGTTATAAGGATTTTCTTCATATTCATCATTTATGCCTTTTCCCAAATACGTATATTGGGGCGGCTTCAGTCTACGCGAATGCAGTTGAATTTTCATGGTGCGACATGGTCTGTCTGACATTACATTAGCAAATATCTCTATAGGTGTACAGGATGGCAGGGATTATATCGACAACAGCTGTAACCAACATGTGATACATTAATTCAGCACATGATTCTTGACCCTTCTTGATGACTGTTCTCCCTACCGTAGAAATTTTCAGTCGGTTATCATAAAAAAGCTCTGTTATAGAAAAGTGCCATTGGAACAGCAATTTTTTTTTTTATAACTTACGATTATTTCAACGGTTCAGAATCATGTACTGAATCCATAAAATAGGACTAATTAAGATGATTGTACATATTATGTCTGCATGGTTGACTCGACTGGCACCTTATTAAATCTACTTCTCATCAAGGAAGTAATGCAAAAACATGAAACAAAAAGCTACAGTGTTACTTGCTTCGTCTTGTCCTTGCAAAACAAACGGTTTGCAAGCCAGCTGACGCTTAAGACGGGTTGCAAGCGGTCCGCGTGCCCATATGATTGAATTCTTTGCATCACGAATCACGGAATCACGATACAAATTCATGCTTAGTAGGAGTGAATCAAAATATAAAATAACTGCATACTTAGATGACGAATGTAGGCTATAACTGGCCATTAATTGCGATACGCTATTTAAGTAGATATAGCGAAAACTTGCGTGGACAAGACAACTAAAACTGGAACCTTTTTTGGGTAAGAAAAAACCACAGTCCAGGGAGGCTATCTTTCACCAGCTTCGTGTAAGTATACACGAAACTGCACCCTAATAGCGTAACACACTATCAATCACAATCTGAATCATTTAGCCTGATATTGCTAATCCATTGCTTGATATGTTCGATAAATGTGTCAGTTCAACAAAGTAAAAGAAAGCCATTCCGACTGTCCCTTAGGTTAACCGTTTTTTGACAGCTGTCTTACATATTCCAGATTACGTAAAAGTTAACTTGAAAATGCGTAATAAAATAAATATATAAACTGCCTTATCTTATTGAATTATCTTATTTATGGCTTCTTACAGACATTATAATACCGTACGTGTATCAATCAATGTATTGTGTGTTGCCGCAATCACTAGTTCCACCTGTCAAAAAGCGGTTTACCGAATGGACAGGGTATAGTGTGTTGTGTTACGCATATTATTACCCCACTGGTCGAAACTGTCCTAATCAAAAACCAAATATGATGGTATGGTATAGCCACAGGCCATTTTAAGGTGGTTGATTCAATACTGTAGTTTGTAACGCTCCACCGGCCTGCTTTTGACCGTGAAGCTTGTGTAAGAGAAAGTAAAGAAACCCCACAATTTTCCTTCAAGTAAATGGTTATTATTGAACCCTCTGTTGGTACAGGAACAAGATAAACGTACGACACTGTTTTAATATAGCGGGCGGGACTTTTTATATTATAAGAAATGAGAAGTTGATAGCGTTGATGGGAAGGTGAGTAGACTGATACTGATCTGCCAATCTATTCATTAAAGATCTCACCTGGTAAACTTAGTGTGCATACAAACGAGAGGCACGCGTCAACGTTAAAGGCTACTGCAGCTATCGACATGCCCCTCGTGTATTTGACTACGATGTTCAAATCCACGAGCATGTTGTCGACGGCTGCAGTTGCCTGTCTTTGACGCGTGCCGCTCGTGTGTACAAAACGAGCCGTGAATAGTGTCAATCCCTAGTATCAGATGAAATAACAGTTCACTTCATCTTACGTTTTCACGGTGAGATTTTTACAGAATAGAACGACTGGTGCTGTATGGGTGATGTGTACAATATGTGAAAAACTATATTCGTATTCTTTGAAACAAACCTTTAGGAAACATGGCTAGATAGGTGTCTATTAAGGATGCCGTGGAATTGAAACTTCGGAAAACGTAGAAAAGATTGACCAGGAAAACCAGGTACAATAACGCCAAGCAGAAGGACAGACTAGACGCTAGATGGAGTCTTATATTTCAGAAATGTCATAAACTTTAATAATCAGTCCTACGTCCCTTGTTTAGCGTCGAAGAAACTTCGACGACGGTGCCTTGAAGTTCAGGAGTACATACAACTGCAAGCCCCTTGTGCTTTAGAGGAGAAAGTTTTTACTTTGCGAGTTAATAAACTTTTAAGAGTTGTATTGTACTTTTGATATTCAAAGACAGAGCCGAAGTTGTAATTGAGGGTCAGGAAGAGGTCAGGAGGAGTTTTTTTGATGTTCGTTAGTGTTCTTTCAAACCCCGTATGGTTGGACTTCTAGTGATAATACCAAAAATTGTATTGATCCCATAAACATATCTTATTAGGAACTGTCGCCAAAATCTATATCTGACCACCGTAAGGACTATTCTTGCATGCAGCGAATATTATTATTCGACCTAAAAAAATGACCCTCTTTTGTATTACTTACGGACGCAGCTGTCATCATGTGCACGGGATGTTGTTTTCAAAATGGTCAGATTTAGGTTTTGGCGATATTACATACGGAATTCTTCGCACAGCATTCTTTTTTACAAAAAAAGTGTGAAGTAAAGCTTCATTGCACATACACACGTATAGTCTGCCCAATACGTTACAATTGATCTCGAACATTAAGAACATTAAGCGAACCAATCTAATCGGACGCGCTTACTTATTTGAGAAGGTACGTCACGTCTGCGCGGCACATACCGCGAATTTTAGAACGATTATCGATATAGTAGGTGAAGCAATTGGATGCAGAACATGTTGGGTTTAAGCATGTTACCCGCAGCTAGGAGTCTGGTTTTGTGGGCGGTTGATGGCAATAGGCACACCCTTAATACATAGAACTAACTGTTAAAATTAACTGGCGAAATGTAGGTGTACTATATAGTTATACATCTACCCAGTGGCGTGCATTGCATAAAGGCATATAAGCAGTGCATACTTCGATAAATCACCATAAGCCTGTCAATTACATTTAAGTGTGTGTGCCCCACAATTAAGAAACTCACAAAATTATCGTACCTAACAAAAAACAAAATTTTCATACAAACATGCGCGGCAGTACTATTCGCACATTGTCATTGGTCTTTACTCGTTCAAGTTGATACGACGAAATTAAATTCCTGCCTACCTATTCTGAAAACCAATGCACGCCACTGCATCTGCCTAACCCGTCGGGGAAGACAGGACAGGATTTTCCATCGGCAGAAATTAAGAACTCCCATCGGAGCCTAGTACTTGGGACTTTTTAACCCACTAAATGTGAATCTATACAAACCCCTGACAAAAACATTGAAGCACTTCTGAAATGTCACGAAAACGTAAAACAAGATGTTTTGATATAACGTGAGCGTTGCTCACCCTTTCGGGCATAGCACAGCGGCACAGCTGTTTCCACTGTAATAGGATTGTCTTAAAGAGTTACGTTTTACACAAACAATCCTGGTTGTTATTCTAAAGCTTACAAGAACAAACAGCGCCATGGAACCACGACAAAGGTTGAATCTTAAGTTACTAATTCTAATAAAACATCAATTCCAACTAAAATATAGCTAACTCCCTTTCGAGTCCTTAAAAATCATAATCATCCTTCTAACCTTATTTATTTGCCGAATGTTTTCTTTCATACATCTTTATTAGCTGTCATCTCAGTAGACACCCCTATTCAAGCCCTATCATCTTGCACACAATCTATCGAACGAGGAGTTTCAACGAGTTTCGAGGCCCCAAAAATTCTACTGCGAAGTATGCTTTTCTTATCAATGGCTACTGATAACTGTCTACTATCACCACACTGAGTCCATGCCTCGTGTATTGATATTAGTAATTCGTAGTACATATGCTACACACTACACCCACACATATTGTATAACATACATAATTTGAATTCGTCGTTTTCGAGGACACAATCATTAAAGTAGACAAAACAACAATCGAGATTTTTCCTGCCTTTTCAACAATAGATACTTGGAAAACAATTTGATTGTACTCTAAAATGTTAATACAAATAATGTTTTAATCAACTTAACAATAATAATTAGTCAAAAAAAAATCTGACGATACATAATTCGCTTCAATGATTAAAGAGATAGTGGCTGCAAAGTAACCCACTATCTCACAAGCATAAAAATAAATGACCTGTGTTACAGGTCATTTACCCCTTTATTCATAAACGTTGCTTAAAGTTAAGCAGTGATTAGCGACTGTTTAACCATACATTTTTGACGTTTAAACGTTACTTAACTTTAGTCGTCGTTTATGAATAAACCCCTTAGTTCCTAACCATTCTTATTGGCATTGACATAACCCGTGGCCGATTACTATTCACCTCAACAAGTACACTTTAATACATTTTTTGCCACAACATGAGAGCTAGACGATACGTAGGCCCGTCGACCTTGAAAAGGCAAGGTACTAGGTAGGTAAGTACATAATATTACATAGCAAATCACGGCCGTGTGCTACCATGAACAATTTATTTAACATTGCATTCGCTCCATGACACATATTATTTTATAATTAAGTGGTTATAAATACTTTATCTGAGTGGCAGTCGCTCCATGTAAAATACTGGTATTTAGCTGAATCTAATTCGACTGGACAAGGACCTGGGACCTGGAAAAGGCTGGGCACATGATGACGAAATAATTTATCCATTGTGATTATGAGGCGACATATAATATTACTGCTGCTCTCAAAACGGTGAAGGAAAACATCGTGAGGAAACCGGCATGTCCTAGACCCAAAAATTCGAAGACATGTGACATCTACCAACCCGCAATGGGCCCGCGTGGTGGATTACGGCCCACTCCCTCTCACAGAGAGGAGGCCTGTGTCACATCAGTGGGAACGTTATATAGACTGATAATATGTTAACACATTTGTGTTTATGATCGTTTCTGTTTTTCGGAACTGTCCGAATACTTCTACTGGTGACCTTGCCGCGTTATCATGTAACGCGGAAAACCGAAACTGTCTGTTAAGTCCCGAAACATCAAATGAAACCGTAATCAATGTTATAAACATATGTACATGAATCGTCGTGATGACATATTGGCACTTTCCGATGATTTTCATTCGTGGCCATTAATTTCTTCTCTCGTCAAGAAAAGCTTATGCCATGGTAACAATATTAGCCAGTTAGCAAGGTTGTGGAGGTCAGATAGACAGTCGCTCCATGTAAAATACTGGTACTCAGCTGCAACCAGTTATTCTGGAAGCCGCCTGTCTGCCTGGCAGGCTGCTTCCGCTAAACCCAACATAGTTGGGAAAAGGCTAGGGCAGGCTGCTTCAACTAAACCCAATATAGTTGGGAAAAGGCTAGGGCAGGTGATGGTAAGCAAAGTAGTAGCGGGTTTAACTATCCATGGAGCACCAGACACACATATATTTAGGTATCGCCACTCGTATCATCAAGAGTTTCGTCAAGAGACTATTTTAAATAAACCTATTCACTGACCATGATTGGAAAAGTTCTTGGCAAAGGGTGAGTTGGTCATAAACAAGTCAAAGTTACGAACCACCTCAACCTCTAAATGTGGAGCTGAAGAGCTAGAGAATTATTTCTCTCTGGAGAGTCGAAGGCAATATGCAAAGCTGATTGCCTAGTGTTTTAGAAGCGATAGTACTGGTACATTTATAGATGGTAAACAGTCTTACTGAAGCTTTAACGTATGTATGGAATAATTATGCAACCAGTGTCATACCAGTGTTAGATTATTTAGTATAAACTAGAAGTATATGTACCTATATATTACCCAAATAACAAGCTTTGAATATCAGAATGGTTACTAGTTAGAGTACTGTGTATGAAGGTTCTTATGAATATTTGTAGGGAAAGGTTTTTATGAAGTAAAGCACAGATAGACAACTTCGTCTGCCTTTTTCATTATTTCTATAAATATCCTGGGGGTCTACTCCGAAGTATTATCGGCCGAATGTTCGGCCGTTTCCTGCTACGAAGTTACTATTTGGTTCGGTCGGTCCCGATCCTACACTCCGACACTCTTTCGAATATTGACTATGGTCCCGACCCAACTGAGCCGATCCGAACTTTTTTCGCATTTTTCAATGATATTCGGTTCGGCCATGTGTCGGTTCGATCCGAACATTCGCACTTTGCACTTCGGAGTAGACCCCCAGGATAAAAAGTAGCAAATGTACTTCAGGTCCCCAGCTACCTATCTGTCTTTCATAACGATCGGCTCAGTGGTTTAGGCGTGAAAATGTAACAGATAGAGAGTCACTTTCGCAGTTATATATAGCATTATACTGGATGACACTAACAGCCACAAAATTGCGATAAAAAGAAAAGAAAGAAAGAAAAGTTGACCTCTGAAAACTGCAACCCAACAGCAAACCTAACTACAACAACAATAAAAATCACTGTGATGTTGACAGACTTGACAGTTGCAACAATTCAACAGCAACCTTATTGTCACGAGATTAAAGATCACTGTCATATTGAAAGTCAAAATCAGACGTAAAATTACAATGAATGGACTGTACCGACGACGGCGACGCCAGCTGCAAATCAGGCTTTACAGTCTATCAAATTTCTTTAATAGAATTTCAACTTTATTGCTAAAGTATTAGGTTCAAGGTTGATTGGGAAAATTCGACAGTTTCGGGTAACTTGATGTGCTGGCGGGTGGCTTCTGTACATATGTAGATCGGTTGGTTTGATTTGTATACATCTTGCGAAGTAATTTGCATTGCCAATTAAAATATTTCTATAAGCCGCCCTATGTCAGTGTTGAACATCGGGTAAAAGACACAGCCCTATATTTTTCTTTGTGTTATTCACACCTGCCTTTTACCGAGCGATGACCCCATCCCACTTTTACTTTCTACTCGATTGCCTTTACACTGTAGGGTTATTAACCCTATACCAGCCCTATAAATAAAACAGCGCAATTCATACTTACTATAATAAAAAATCTAAACGCGAAAGTAACTCTCGAGTGTCTGTTAATATTTTCACGCCTAAACCACTGAACAGATCGTTATGAAATTTGACAGATAGTTAGCCAGGAACCTGTAGAAGGACATAGGCTTTCCATACTAACATAACTTAAATAACTAGCTCTGCTAGCGTCGCATCGCATCGCCTGCCCGCGTTATTACTTCGTGTTCGCTTAGCGTTCTTTTTGCTCGGCTTTTTAAGTCCTAGCGTGATGTTAAATAGCCTGAATTGGGCTATCAAATGCAGAATTTGAAAAGGAGAATCCAAAAGATTTTTCAAATCCGATTGGCAGTTCCAGAGATTAACGCGTTTAAACAAACAAACTCTACTACAAAACTTATTTCGAAAAAAAAAAAAATTCTTTGGTTTTTGTATTTCGTTTTTTCGCCACCGAAATTAAAGTTATTTTTCACGTTGCAGTGTTTTTATGCAAGTCGGTTATTTTTTTTTTCTAAAAAAGTTTTTATTTTTAACCTTTTTTGTTGCGTTTTTTTTTTAAATTTTTCAAAAACCGCTTGTCCGATTTCGATAAAATTTTCATGGGACCATTTGGAAAGTATAACCTTTCCAACAAAATAATTTTTAAAATCAGTTGGCAAGCGACGGAATTATGCGCGAACAAATATTTTAAAAAAAAATACAAACATCCGAATTGGGAACCTCCTCTTTTTCTAGAAGGCGGTTACAAACACAATCAGATGGAGTAGCCGGCAACAGCTAGTATTTTCTAGGGATAATCCTGTTCGAAAGCTACTTACACAAACAAAACGTGTAGTTCACTTATGTACGGCGTAAGTCACCCCAAAACTGTACCAACAAGGAATACAAAAATAAATATTTTTCCTTATGAGCAAAGAGGATTCAGGAGGAAAATTGCCGGGTGAAAATGAAGCGTATCTTTGTAGGTAATATGGGGAGAAAAATATCACCAAAGAGAGCCGTTTATGTATCGAATTCTAGGAATTTCAAGTCCACATAAAGCAGTGTGAAACCTTTTTGATAAACTTACTTTGTATTTTCTTTTATAAATAATGATACTCCTGAGGCCCAAGATGAAGTAATATGCGATAGTCTATTAGAGATAACGATGATAGAAAAGTCAAAACTGTATTGAGTTGACATAAGCTACCGAAAACATGGAGTAGGGCAAAACCATTTTGATCAACGTACCTACTTAGTATTTCTTTGAAAAAGATTCGAACTCCTGAGTATGTAGACATACTGACTGCTGATAGAATACCAGTGATAACGATGCTGGATGTCAATAGTGTATTGGGTTGAAATAAGCTACTGAAAATCTTAATGTCAATCCTGTTGTTGTGTACAGTAGTACCACATAAAGTTTGCGCTTCGCTAATCTTCGTGTTTGCGATCCGAATTAGTTCGTGTGTGGTTTGATTGGTTGTAGGTTGTAGGTAGTTATTTCAACCAGGGACGCAATCAATCGCATCAGCAAACATGAGATTTGACAGAGCAGTCTCTTATTTTCGTATTGATTACTATTTCAGATATTGGGTTCAAGTAGAGCAATATTTTCTTAACCCGTCAAACGCTCGTCTACTAGAAGCCGTTTGCATGTAAGCCCTCGGCGGTTTTCACGATTACATTCACCGTCGTTTCGAGTGCAGTTTTGTTATGAACCGGTACCTTTTAAAAAGTGCACATACCATGTTGTCACACAACAAAATAATTAAAAACGTCAACAAATAAAACATTAAATCGTATCACTCAAAGTTGTAATCGTAAAACGTCGTCTGTCGTAAATGGCTCTTACTTACAATTTACCATGTTTATTGCGAACTGCGACGACAGCTCTGTTTTATTGTTTTAAACAGTATACCTACTGACATACAGAAAGTGTTTTAGAAACTTTTTGGCACACAGACAGTTTATAACTAGGATTTACACACAGGATACTTTTTATCCCAATTTTCCCACGGGATCGAAACTTATGCGGGTAAAACCGCGAGGCGCAAGCTAGTTCATTAAAATAATTTGTGCCTGTTTTTCGAGTTTGTTTAAACTGTATAAGCTTTTCAAAAGCTTTGTGACAAGCAAATGACAATAGACTTGATAACATGAAAATTATTCTTTTGGACCCAATGAAACTGCCTCCTAAGGTACACATAAATAACGTTACGTTCCACACATGCATATAAACATTTTCCTGGAATAAATATGTCTACCATACATTAACTCACCCCCTAGCCCCATGAGGATAGGTAGAAAATACATAATGCCTCGTTCCATCCTCTTTTCACGATCATACGTCATCAGTCTGCCCATAAATCCGTTTTGACTAACACTAAATGAACGTCAAAATATTTTTTTATTAATATTTAGACATTAATTTAGGTGCGAGACCTATTGTTAGTAAGGCTCAGTCCAACCGTAGATTAATTAGTATAAGATAGAGCAGTATGTTGACCCCAATCAAGCTGAAATAAGTTCATATTGCAGACTTGATTATTTTTTATCAGTGTCACGTTTTTAATTAAATATTTATAAACTTTAAAGTGCATTATCGGTCGCTGAACTTTAATTAGCAGACTCTTCAAGTTTATGACATTCTGGTCGAGACACAAAATTTAATTTTTATAAAGTCTTTTGTTGATACAGAATTTTCGTTTATAGTTCGATACTTCTTTTTTATAAAGATTAGTACGAGGTAGCTCTGACAGAGAGAAGTGGGAGAGTAAAAAGAGTTTTACCCAGCATTGGGAAACATTGGGCTTGTAAAAAAATGGGTGTTTAAATCTGAAGAATAAAAGGTCTCAGTACACTGATTGATCATAGCAGATCGGTGATCGTGCTACTTTTAACACAAAAACATAGAACAAGCATTTATAGGCAAGCAAAAATCGATCTAAAACCGAGACAAAAGCTGAAACACTTCAATAGAGGAAATGAATCAGCAACAGTCCTAATCGATGGCCTGGCCCTGACAGGGGAGACCTACATACGTAGCTCTAGCTACCTACTAGAAGGCTGTATTGTACACAGAGTACGGAGACGTCTCGCCGGCCGCTGCTAGAGGTGGCATAGTCAAAACTTTCCATACAAAACAAGCGTGTCACCGGTTACTCGCACTACGACACTAATGAGAATGACGTATAGAAACTGACGGCGATCCGTACGCCTACTCTCTAAGTCCGTCAGCGAAGATACGGGTCCCTACGAAAGTAGTTTGAAAGTTACGAATGTACAGTCACGAGCAAAAGTATGTGTACACTCTGGTTTATTAAAAAACGATTTACTTCCTTATTTTTTAATGAAATTTTACCTTGTTACGAACATAGCATTTTCGAACCCATATTTTTGTGTAATGTGTCGTATTTCAACGTTACATTCGTTATTTCACGAAAAAATCGCAATTGAAAGTTGCCAAGTGTTGACATGTTGGTGCTCGTGACTGGACCTTACAGCCGATTAGTTAACTTTTTGGACGGACAAAATCACATTCGGGACTGTCATATCGTGGTGTCATTCGTGGTGACATTAATTTTTATTTTGTACTATCATCATTTCTTAATTATTACCTACTTAAAATTATAATACGATTTGCATGCCCATGTGACGGTAGAACATGGAGCACTATTATAAAAATAAAACATCTATATGTATACTAATTACCCATGTTTGCAAATTAATAAATGATTTGATTTGATTCATTGTTAGGTCGGGTCCTAAAGTAAACTTATGTCCAGAGTCGATACGGAGTAGGAATCGACCGTCACTTCGAACAAAACGACGGATTTCGTGGTTAGAGACTAGACCCCTCCAGATAAGTTACGTTCAACGAACTTTCGGCGCCACGAATTTTACTATATGCCGTCGGCGGTGCGGCGATTCTGTGTTCTGTGGCTTGCACAGTCGAGATCACGTTTCGCAAACATATTGCGAACGGATCAGGACCGTTCATTATACCTCCTAGCTGTCTGCGAGCGATGTAGGTTTAGTTGGGGAAGTTATTCTAACCTAATTTATTGAATAATAGATTTATGTTCATCTGAGTTAAAATGAAGTTACTGTGCTTCTATTCTCTATCATATTTGCAACTAAATATGCTTTATTACAAAACAAGATTTATCTTTACAGCCAGGTTGAAACACCAAGAAGTAATTTTCGAATTTAAACTTTTTCCGTCAAAGTTAAAGATCGAAATACAAAAACTAATTTTGAACTTGAGTCTAAGTTGACAATTTTGTACTTTATCACAGCCGGAATAAGGTTCGAAACACAAACACTGGCTATTTGTGTTTCGAATCTTATTCCGGCTGGCTGAGATAGGAAGGGTTTCAGCTCAGAATAAAGTTAGAGCTTTTTTTGTAAAGAGGAGGTAAGCATTAGCTGTACCGTGGCAAAAAAATATGTTCTGCTGGATGTAGTATGTAGATAAAAACATTAAAATCTCGCCACTCGTAAAAGCAACTTTAATGCGTTGTCCATTATAACTTCAAAAGCTTAACATCTTTCCAAATAAATCCTCTCTACATAGCTTAAAATAACTGCCATATACACAACTAAAGTCAAACTTCGAGACAACCAAGCCACACATGTCTAGGAGCGCCGAAAACACGGAAATGCGACGTCTTGGTTCCACAGAACTGGTTCGAAGGAGCGTTTGTAACTCTAAGAAGCAGTTGCGGTTCGAGACTTCGCGAACTAAGCTACCTTATAAGACCTTTGCATAGCAACAGGTAATTTTAATGCAATATTAGGGGGAGAACTTGAGGCTTCTTAGATATTTCTGTTCTTAAGTATCAAGAAGTCCACCAGACTGCAAGAGACAGTTCAAGTTTGAAATTCTACCCTTATTCTTTTGCATTGGCTTCTACAATCATCTTACATCTAAAAATACCTTAGTAAGATGTTTCTCTCAGAAATTATTTTCATAAGCTGGTAGGATTCATACGACAGTTCAAGTTTTAATCAAAATCAGCCCCGCGACTCATATCGAGTATATTTCTTGTAATGATTTGGCAATCCACGCACACTCAGCAAATTCATCCTGTATGGTGAAAATACCGCATTGTCATAATCACTGATGCACTGATATACCTACATATATAAATTATTAAGGAATGACTGGTAAATAATTGCACTAGTTTTGCTGCAGTACGATACAAAACCACATAGGAAACATCGATTAGAACTAACATAGGTACACTGCACACACATACAAACGACCTTTAACATCTGTCTCAATCAGAAACATGCTGTATTATCGTCGTCAGCATTCGATTGTACCTCTATTGCTTAGGACTTAAGACACATTTTCGCTAACTTTAGTAAAGGAACCGGTTGTAGCAAAAGTAATATCTATCCTTTTTATTGTGCTGGCGTTTAGAAAACCTCATTGTTGTGATACAATAGTATGACTTAAGAGTTTAACGTCCTATGTACAGACGCCAGCACATCAGCTACTACAATCTGTCAAATTTCTTTAATAGATTTTCAACTTTATCTCTAAAACATTAAGGTTCAAGGTTGATTGGGATTTTTTTTTAGTTTCGGGTAGCTTGAATTGCTGGCGTCTGTTACTATATATAGTTTTTAGTTTTATGTTCGTGCCTATTTTTAGTTTGCCTGGTACCAGCAAAAATCTATCAATTGTGCTGTATACAGATTTTGTGAAAATGTTGCCAAATCATTTCATTTTTTTTATTGTACTAGTTAAAATTTCTTTGTTGACACGAACAGCCATTGTGATGACTACATTTAAAACTACGGTTAGATTTCGATACCAAGAAGCGTTGAAGCTCTCAGAGATGTCTCGATATCGGTATAATTTCCGATTCAGTTCCGGAAAGAAATCGTATTACCGAGGAGAAACCGTATGAAGACCGAGCTATGTGAATCGATTCCTAACATCTTCATTTTATATTAGTTCACGAAGATATGAGACGATTTCAATCTCTATTTTAGCCTTTCATGTAAGGTTCTAAGTTAACTTTATAGTTTTACTAGCTATTCCCGCGACTTTGTCTGCGATCCAGGATGAAGCCTATGACCTTCTCCAGATCATGGTATATCCATGTGCCAAATTTCATCCAAATCCGTTCAGCCGTTTTAGCGTGAAAGCGTAACAAAAAAACAGACTTACTTTCACATTTTTAATATTACTTAGGATGGTGACAGGCGAATGGTGAATTGGTAACTCAACGACTTCATAAGAGATGACGATGAGAAACAAACTTACTTTTAAAGGCCAATTTCCGTTATTGAAATCGTTCAAAATCTAGTCGTAATCGCATCTCGGCGACAATCAATGTCAAACACTTGTCAAAATTATAGGTATTTTTCACAGATTGAGACCAGCACCCTAATTGCGTAACACACGACCAATCGGAATCGGTTTCATTTTGACAGTTCAACAACATCCATTGCGTTATTTACGTGTTGAGCAGACAAATTTTTCGAACTTATGAAGCAATGGATTAGCAATATGCTTCAAAATGATTCAGGTTCCGATTGATTGTGTGTTACGCAATTGGGGTGCGGGATAAGAATGCGAACGTTGTAACCATACGGGAATTGCCCTCAGGTTTTTGAGAACGTTTTTCAATGTAATCTGGGTAACAATCACTCGGGTCGATCGAAGTTTAACCTACGCTTGCTGCAGTCGGTCCGTGGATGGGCGACTATTCATTACATATCGAGACACCTCCGTGCAGAAAGCACGTTTAAGCCATTGGTTCGACTGTCATTTATAGATCATTGACAGTAGTTACGGGCAGTCTTAAGTCCAAAACTCTGACAACCAGTCTTACCAAGGGTATCGTGTTAACCAGTAAGTGGGTTGTGGAGGTCAGATAGAGGCAGTCGCTCCATGTAAAATACCTGTATTCAGCTGCATCTAGTTACATTGGAAGCCGACCCCAACATAGTTGGAAAAATGCTAGACAGCTGATTGAGTGACTCAAATCACTTAGATCCAAATAAACCAATATGCGTTCAAAATCCGGTAGTTGGCTGATAATTAATTTCACTGAATTATCAGATTGATCTAAAACCAATACTAATAAATTCATCATAATCTCGATGTCGGTCGGATGTACACGGACGTCATTTATCTCGGTACAAATACGATTTAAAGCTCAATTCGTCTATTTGGACATGATTGTTGATTTAATGGAATGCCGCCGCAATCCTTTTTATCGATGCACTAAAGCTCTTCCGCGTGAAATTTCTTGTTTTAACATAAAATATATCATATGACACGGCAATACTGTAGCTTCTCATTAATTAATGAATTTTCGGAATTGGAACAGTAGTTCCGATGGTTCTTAAGATGACTTTGTATAGGGGGTATAAGGTATATACAAAGTGACAAATGTTACCTCCAAATCCTACTAATATTAAAAACGTGAAAGGATATGGATGGATGTATGTTTGTTACTCTTTCACGCAAAAACTACTGAACGGATTGGATTTTTAACATAATATGATACTTTTTATCCCAATATTCCCACGGGATCGAAACTTATGCGAGTGAAACCGCGGGGCGCAGCTAGTTTATACATAAAGTCAAGCTTTCTTTCCAGGTAGGCAGTAACTAGAGAACGCCACCTGGGGCTGCAGTCTCGACAATCATAGCGATCGCTTTACGACCGAATTCGGTCGCAAAGTCCTGTCACTCCATACATTACACCTGTCAATCCGGGACTTCGCGACCGAATTCGGTCGTAAAGCGATCGCTATGAATGTCGAGACGGCAGCCCCTGGTACGATGATCCTTAGAATAAACAGCATATAATGTTCCCACTTGGCATAATCCACCACGCGGGCCCAGTGCGGATTGGTTTTTGGTTCTATGACATGTCGGTTTCTCCACGATGTTTTCCTTGACCGTTTTGAGAGCAGTGGTCATGAAATTAAACACACAAAGTTATGTGCCTGTCTGGGCTCGAGCTCACGAACACTTGGCCACCACCACCACTGCTTACTGCTACAGTACTTACATACACTACTCCTTTTGCTTCGTTATAAAATACCTCTTTATTATGTTGGCATAGATTGATATTGCAGGAATCAATTAGGCATTGGGAATTATCTTTGTTTGCAACTTTGTATATCTATGATTACCTACTAAGAAATCGGCAAATTACAGAGATTGGCTTCTTATGAAAGCAAGTTGTTATAATTTCTGAGACATTCTTACTATCTTCTTCGTGTTTATGTTCATGAGTTCATCAGGCTTTAGTTTCTATCAAGTTCAAAGCTTTCATACTTATCGGCAAAAATTATGACCTTCCATACAAACTTTCATCTACTCTTTAACCCTTTTGTATCATCATCATCAGCCTATTAGCAGTCCACTGCTGGACATAGTCGTCTCCTATTGCACGTCATTCAACACGATTTTCGGCAACTCTCATCCAGCTGCTACCAGCCATCCTGCGAAGATCGTCGCTCCACCTAGCCTGAGGGCGTCCCACCTTACGTTTACCGATTCGCGGTCTCCGCTCAAGAACACGTCTACCCCAATGGTCATCGAATCTACGGCTAATATGGCCGGCCCATTGCCACTTCAGCTTGCTTATTCTGAGAGATTCGCCTTCGTGATACAAGGAACTCTTGTGCAAAATTTCATGTTTCTGGACCAAGTGGTTAAGCCTGTGCGTTGTCAGTCAGTAAATGAACTTGAGAATTTTATTAAGCAGAAGAGTAAACGGTTATTCATACACAAAAGCTTTTTGAACACCAATTAACAAGGCAATGATACCAACTTGGCAAAAAAAGTACAGCGTACTATTTAAGTTTTTGCACCCCTCTATTTGATCTGCATAACTCGTTACACAGCGTGATGTCGACGATCCCTCTTTAAAACTCAATCGTGTTTCGGAATACGAAACCCCTTTTACACTCTTTGAGGATAAAATTACATTCAAGCAAATAAAAAAAAACATAGTCAACATTTTATCAGAATTTCCAATTATGAATACAATTTTTTTTTCTTTTGTAAGAGCAACATTTATGCCAAAAACAATTTTATTCTATGAAAATGCCGGCTGAAAAATATAGCTGCAGTTGATACTGCTATGAAGGTTTTATTTCCACAATGTTTGGCGTGAGCCGTTAAAAATAGTAGGGTGTTTTATGACATGGGCGGGCACAGTGAACAGGGAATGCCAGATCGATGACTAGAAAACACGCTTCATGGGAATTCCATGGCGATTTTTTAAAGTTTTGTCATGGTTTTTTCCGGTAGTGAATTATCGGACGATTTTAACTTTTGAGCCGTGTTAGAGCTGAAGATGTTGCTTTGGGAAATGCTATGGTATCTATGCTTTTAATAAGATAAGGAAGACACATAACATCACGCCTGAAATCCCCGAAGGGTTAGGCAGAAGTGTACCTATAGTTCACCCAAATTTCGATGATATGTTTTAAGTCCCATGTAATACGGGGCGAGCACTAATGCAGACTCCGGGCTGCACTTTGCCCGACCTGTGAATCGATCCCAAGATCTATGCTACTGCTGAGCATGTGTCAGCAGTAGCGTTCGACCGTTGCGACCACTAGACCAACGAAGCAGCCTTCCCCACTCAATTGTATTTAGGCTTAATTAAGTAGGTAAGTCAAGGATACAGATTATGAATAATATAATTTACTACTAACACAGTTTCAGAAGTCCATCCAATGCAATACTATCTTTTTTTTTATCTTGACTGGTAAAAGAATTTGAGGCGTCACCCAATTCAAAATTATTATCAGCAAGTGCAGCAGTGCGATTCTGTAACTATCTCACCGTGAAAACATAGGTGAAGTGAGCGTAGAGTGAGCTGTCATTCCAACTAATGCTAGGGATTGACACTATTGGCAGCTCACTCTAAGCTCACTTCACCTAACTTATCACGGTGAGATTTTTACAGAATCGATCGGCAGCTCTAGATGACGAATTGGACGACAATGCGAGGTTCAGTTATCATGATTTCGTATAGCCATAAAGCCAGCGTCGAAGTAGATTTTTTTGGGTTTTTGTCAGTTTAGATTTTTTTTATAGCAAGTGAGCCAAGTTTGCGCGCCATCATTATTTTCATAGACCGAAAGTATGTCTTTAAGAACAATCTTGACTCGGCGGGGTAATTGCGTAACACACGATCAGTAGCAATGAGTTTAATTTAGACAGTTTAACAACATTCATTGTGTCATTTATGTTGTCGACCAGACATGTTTTTCGAACATATGAAGCAATGGATTAGCAATATCCTTCAAAATTATTTAGATTGATAGTGTGTTAAGCAATTAGAGTGGAGATCTGCGCCCAGTCTGAATCAACAGAGTCACATATGTCCATTTACACGAACAATAGTAAACACGTAAATAAATTACTTTTGGATTTTCAATACTCGGCGCTAAATCGAGCGTTCAACAGTGCGGTTTTATTTAGGTGTGACCTAGTGTTAGTGAAAACGGGCAGACACATACTGGTCAATAGTCCTAACATCTTTGGCTATGCAGGCTGGCGATTTAGTCACCTGCTTCCGGCAAGGGGTCCTCCTACCTTGCCCTCGGTGCCCCAAAACATGCACCCAAAGTGATCTCTCCTCGTGAAGTTTGGGGCCAAAAAATTTTGAACAACTGTCGTACTAGCGACACAAAGAATAATTCGTTAAGGGTTCTTGTCATACTAAACTACTTTCCCTATAAAAGCCATATCCGCTTCGTGAAAAAAAAAATCTAAAACCCAGGAACAGCACATAGCCGGTGGCAACTGACCTCAGATGAAATTGAAATCAACTAAACAAGATATTTCCACCATAAATTCTCTCGTAGAATTAAAATTCCACCCTGTACATTGCGGTTAACTCGAAGCAACGGTAAACTCGGGCGTGTTTCTATTAAAAGTCTAAGTTAAAATGTTTTCGCATCAAAAGCGCAGCCGGTGGTATTCTAAAAATGTTTGCTACTACACTTCTAGTACAGATTTGCGCTTCGTAGTATGAGTGTTTTTAGTTTGTTTATTTTAAATATTCTGCGAGTGAATATGTGTGAGTTAGAAGTTTATAAATAAAACACAAAAACATGATTGTTTAGTGTTCATGCTTGTGTACAAATTGCTTTTAACGTTTTGATTGACACGATTTTAAAATTGAGCGCAGGACGCTTAAATATTCACGCTGCAATATTATAAAGGCGAAAGTTTGTGAGTGTGTGTGTTTGTCACTTCTTCACGCTCAAACGGCTGAACGGATTTGGATGAAATTTGGCACACAGATAGTTTATAAACAGGATTAACACATAGGATACTTTTTATCCCGCTGTTTTCACGGTACCGAAACTTATGCGGTTGAAACCGCGGGGCGCAGCTAGTATTGTATAAAAACATTTTCACACACATTTTCTCTAACTAGGTTTAACATTACCGTAAAGAAGCGCTGGTTACAGTGAAATACTCGGCTCGGTACTTACCTGAAAAGATATAAGAAAAACATTAAAAACAATCCTCAGGAAAAGCATGTTCATTGATAAAAGGCAATAAAAACGTGAAAATTTAAAAAATAATATGTCGTCTAATAAATCGTATGTGAAGTCAGGGAAATTAATTGTTAAACAAATTGACACCTTGCGTCAATTTGTCGTGTTATAGCCATTACGTACAAACTGTCAAAGAATGACAGTTGTGATTAGAATGTACGGACCAATTTAAGTCAATAGTCAATTTGCTCAACAGTTAATTTCTCTGACTTAGCAATAAAATTTTATAACTGATAAGTCCAAGTAACAGTTATCATTATTATAACCTTATCACAACACTATCGGTTACTTTATTTCTTATCACGGTATCTATTACCTACTCCGATCCGGGTAGCGACAACATAACAGCATATGAACTTTATATATTTTCCCACGATCCTCAGCGCAGCGGTTAGAATCATAATTCTTTACTGTCAGAAATCGCCACGTCCCTAGACTCCCCTCTAGGGACGTCGCGATTTCTGACATAAAGGATTATTAATAAATAATTTATATCCTACACGGCAGCGGTTTTAGCAGCTTCAAATAAACTGACTGAAACTTTCCGCGAAAAAGGTTTTTATACAAACTCCTCCAGTGGATGTTGAAATATACGCTCGAATTGACAGACATAAGGATGCTATGTCCTTTATCCTGAATTACTTTAAAAGCGGTTGAGTTGCAGAAATTAAAGAAATGTCAAGGAGCTATTCATACGTCAAATGTATTTATTGAATTGTATTAAATGTATTGATTGTATTCGACCAAAATCACAGACATGGGACATTCACCAACCCCCGCACTGGGCCGGGCCGTAGATTATGGCCCACTCCCTCTTACAGAGAGGAGGTCTGTGTCCCAGCTGTGGAATCATTAATCATAAGCTGATTATGTTTTTCGACCAAATATAGCACATCGATAATTTAGAAAATAAATCAGTGTGTGCTTATGATCACACGATAGAAGTGAAAACTTACGACTGAAGCCGATTATACCCGATTCACAGTCAACGTCACCGACCCGAGCGTGACGGTTCAGTTTCGTTAACTGTTGAGGGAAATTATTCTTTATGACACAATGAACGAAACCGCGCAAAGTTGGCGTGATTAGCTAAGGAATTGAAGTGGTTTCGAAGTAAGGAATCATTGAGTGGTCATAGTTAATTTGGGCCCTGAAAGAGCGTAAAGTGCGCCTAAAGAATTTTTTACTTGAAAATTTCGTCGAGTTTCGTGCCGTCGTCGATTTTTCGTATCAATGCCAGGGTACCAATTCTAAATCTGTTTTCGGCTATCATTTATTTGACTAAGAACAGTTCTAAAAAAAAGCGAAGCAAATTCTTCTCGCCGAAGAGTTCCAACAAAAGGACGATTCTGAAGATCTATTTAATTAGAATTAAAGTTCGTTATAAGGCAGACTCGACGCCGAATGCTTAAAGTCTTCAAGAGAATTACTTATAAATCCGCCTGACTTAAGAAACAATGTCGAAGTTGGAGGTCGAGAGTATAAGTACTATGTAAGTACATTTAGTTGTAGTTTGAAGTCACATCAATATATTATGTAGGTTGGAGAATCGATGACGCTGATGATAAGTGCTTACTCTGTGGAATCTAAAGGCATCGCAAGGCAAGCCAGGGGGTCTACTCCGATGTAGTATCGGCCGAATGATCGGCCGTTTCCTGCTACAAAGTTACTATTTGGTTCGGTCAGTCCCGATCCTACACTCCTACACTGTCGAATATTGACTATGGTCCCGACCCAACTGAGCAGATCCGAACTTTTTTCGCATTTTTCAATAATATTCGGTTCGGCCATGTGTCGGTCCGATCCGAACAGTCGCACTTTGCACTTCGGAGTAGACCCCCAGGTGTTGCATTCCCGCCCTATCATTTTTTACCTCTTATCGGTACGAAAGCTCATGCCGTGGTAAGAGAGACGGAATTTCATAAAAAAAAACGTTTCTTCGACATAAGGAATTTCGCATACACAAATAAACAGCCAGTGTCGGAACAACACTATCTGTTGGCCATTCAAATATATTTTCCGTGCTAGCATCGTGAATTTGCCTCATATAGTACTACTATCCGGGTCGAAAAATCACAGGAACGAACGTAAATATCAAACTATAAAACATACAAATTACTTTAATTAAAATCATCCCCAATTCACTATCCCAAAAGTCATTACTTCATCACGCTATGCAGGTCAATTTAATACCACTTCAAAATTCACGCGATTTTCGACATTTAATATGAGAGATTCATAGGATTCTCATCCGATCAATGTGGTACGTAATGATGGCACACGAGGGGATCGTCGCTATGGCAACCAGACAGACTAACCGGCTAATGTATAGATACAACGCGAATTAGATTGGAGGTGTATTTTGCAGCGCAGCGCTCTCGCAAAATGTGTTTTCATAGAATTATGTTCATCCGTTTCACCAGTAATTTCAAATTGAATTTCCTGGAGGTTTTAATCCTTATAACAATGTTATAAAAATAGGCGTTCGTGGAAATTTTTGTTGTAGAATAACATAAAATATTTTCCCGAACTCCTATTTACAGTCACGAGCAAAAGTATGTATACACTCGGCTTTATTCAAAAGTGATTAACTCCTTTATTTTTTAATGAAATTTTATGTTGTTACGAACATAGCATTTTCGAACCCATAGGTTTATGTAATGTGTCGTATTTCAACGTTGCATTCGTTATTTCACGAAAAAATCGAAATTGAAAGTTACCAAGTGTTGACATATTGGTGCTCGTGACTGTACATATCTATCACGTGTAAACTGCTAAAAAGATATCGTTTACATTATATATATTTTTTAATTCAGTTACTAAAACTACTCCATGAGTAGTTTCACTAGAAACTGTAGGCAACACACCATCTTAGCTAATCTTCTTCTTCGTGTAAAGTTTGGTAAGCCCAAGTGCATAATCAGCCTATAATGTTCCCACTGCTGGGACACAGGCCTCCTCTCTTCGAGAGGGAGTGGGCTGTAATCTACTACGCAGATCTGTTAATAAATGTCACAGGTCTTCGAATTTTTGGTTCTAGGACGTGCCGGTTTCCTCACGATGTTTTCCTTCACCGTCTTGAGAGCAGTGGTGATGAAATTAAATACACAAAGTAAAGCGCCTGCCTGTGTTCGAACCCACGACCTACAACACCTACTTGCCCAACTCAACACCACTTAACCAGCGCTGGGGCTCTGTTTCAGATAGGGTCTTGGCACTTATACTAAGTGATGGCCGTTTTGCGTGGAAGAGCATTGGTGCATTGCATTGATTTAAGAGCATTGGTGATGAAATGATTTACAAAAAGTACAGCGCCTGTCTGGTTTCGAACCTAAGACCGTACGTCGGGCTCAAGTCTAAGCCCAAGTGAATAATAAATAGTAATAGGATAAGTAATAACGCCTTTGGGATTTGGCATAGTCGTATAGAAATACTTGAAAGATTTTTACGTTGTAGAGCCACGTCTTTGCGGTAAGCTAACCAGGCGCTGAATTTAAGCATATGTGAAGTGTAAAATATTATCAAGTTTTCTTTTCTTTACAGGATTAAGTCCCGTATTGCAGAACGTCACTCACTAGTTTTTTTTTTTAATGATATAAACTAGTGCTTGACTGCGATCCCGCCTGATGGAAAGCAGTGATGCAATCGGTGATGGTAAAGCGCACTAATTTATTATTAATGAGTCTATTCACTCTAGCCTTGAAGACACTTAAATTATAATCGGACGGGAAGACGCGGCACGGGTTGTCCGGTGATAGAACGGTGATGGCGGAATTGTCTTGTAATTCCCTCTAATACTCAAGCATTACTTAAAACTAGGGACAATTTGATTGGTTGAAACTAGTTTTAAGTAATGCTTGAGGCTTTTTTTTTTTTGGATGGGAAATCATCAAATGACCCCTCCCGCTCTGGGTGGAGCGGAAGGGAGTGTCAGACTCTTACTGACTAAAACCCACCCGTGTTCCTTCCTTAGCCCTTTCTGTTCCAGGGCAGCGGTAACCCTTTTGGACGATCCCGCCGCCGCCCTGGATGCTTGAGGCTTGAGTGAGGTTCTGTCCTAAGACTTTCAAGATTAAAGAAAATTAAGTGTAGATCTGATTCTAATAAACGTGAACCTTTTCCAGATCAACAGTAAATGCGTCAACACATTTTAGCACTCTAGGAGCTGGAAGAAAGAGGTGCCCTGTTCGATAAGTAGGTATGGTGTTTTTATAAAGATAACGGGTCTATTTTCGCCAATTCTCTGACAATTCGAAGGTGGTTCCGACTCCCATACAACTCTATATAAATATGTTACACTAACTGCGCCTCGCGGTTTCACCCGAATAAGTCTCGGTCCCGTGGGAATATCTGGATTAAAAGTAGCCTATGTCCTGCTCTACCATCCAGGTCACGATCTACCCATGAGCCAAATTTCATCCAAATATATTCAGCCATTTTAGCGTGAAAGCGTAACAAACATATACACACATCAAATCTTTTCTCTTTATAATATCAGTTCAAATAGACTACGCATAAATGGATGGATATCTGGATGCGGAAGGTGGAGGACAGGGTGTTGTGGCGCACCCTGGGAGAGGCATATGTCCAGCAGTGGACTGCGATAGGCTGAGTTGAGGCTACACATAATGCTCAAAATCGTATGCAAACCGCAGCCAAACAACAGTACAGTCCTGGCCTAAATGCTTCATTCAACATTCAAGATACCGCTGTGATTCGACGCAGTATCTTCAAACAAACTTGGCAACCATACATTCTGGGTCTAGGTCTTAATTAAGTTGCTAGATCAGCCAAATCGATTCAACATGGCCGCTCGACAAAAGAAAATCGACTTTGTATACTCATCTCGTTAGGCTGAGCTAAATGATCCTTGTAATTTGAAACTGACTACGTTGAAGCCAAAGAGAATGGCCTTTTTGCGGCTAAGAAAATACTTGTTTGAAAATGCTGAGAAATGGCCAGACAATGGGTAAATAAGCTACCGTGCTTATAGTGTTTGTATAATACCAAAGACACAGAGTCATCATATTATGCTACATTGAGGGGCTTGTGGCTAAGTAATAACAGCCGCACGGGTCGATCGATCAGGTTAAGCTAAACTTGCCGCGGTTGGTCCGTGGATGAGTGATCTTCACATACCAAGACCCCTCCGCCTCGGAAAGCACGTTAAGCCGTTGGTCCCGGCTGTCATTCGTGGATCTTCACAACAAAATATTACCATACAGAGTTTTACATTAGAAACTGACAATACAAAGTCCGAAAGTCTGACAACTAGACTTACCAAGAGGTATCGTATTACCCAGTAACTGGGTTGTGAAGGTCAGATAGGCAGTCGCTCCATATAAATACTGGTATTCAGCTGCCTCCAGTTAGACTGGAAGCCGACCCCAACATAGTTGGAAAAAGGCTAGGCAGATGATGATTATGCTACTCGTACATTGGAGTTAAGGAAACCTTACAATGATAGAACAATAGAAAAAATTGATAAATTCGGAAATTTATCTGGCATAGACTCAATTCTCTACATGTGAAATGATCTATAGATAGCTAGAATGACCTCTCTTCCTTTATTCAAGATCACGCCTTTATTACCCGAAGGGAGGAGGGAGCTACTACCATTTTTCCAGTTACGTCTTTAAGTGCCATGTAATAGCGGGCGAGACCTGAGGGGCAATTCTCGTAATTTTAAGAACGTTCACAGTCTGATCTCTGTCTCAATCTGTCAAAAATACCTCTAATTTCCCTACACTTTGATAAGTTTTTGACATTCATTGTTTGTCGTCGAGATGAGACTGCGACTAGATTTTGAACGTTTTTATTTACTGGGCTGCTAGTGAGAAATTCCGGATGGAAAAACCAATTGCACTATGCCCGTCTTGAGAATGAACAGGTTTATTCATGGATGGTCCATGCAAAAACCAGATCATTTAGCCGCATCAAGATTAACTGAATACACATAACATAACACAATTTCCTAACATACTTCAGGCAATACTGACGATCAAAGATCGGAATAGATAAGAGTATATTTACCTAAACTTCAAAGAATTAAGGGAGGTATTATTCACTCTATATTCGTAGAGTGAATAATACCCCCTACAGTGATGAATGTTATGATACAACTTACTTATGTCTTACTCTTGCTCATCTGTCGGTCAAACACCGTCCCACTACAGTGACGTCATTGTTGTACTAATAATAGAACAAAGTGCGTGTCATGAGGTCAACGGAACCTTTCCAACTGGCCTAGCTTTACCTTAGTGCGGCAGGAAATTATAATGCGCTCTCGTGTTTTATGAGGACGGCTGGTTGAAAACTTAATATTCTTATATCAAACGGTGGATTTACGATAGCCTTGGTTGGAGTCTTTGGATTTGTGAGTTTTGTGAAAAATTATCAGGTCGACGATTTAAAATATCATATGCCGTAGTATCCCCCGTATGTGTGTCGTATAGTTTAGTTAGTACATAGGTTCCCAACGTGGGCGATAACGCCCGCTCGTGGGCGTGTGAGACTTTCAGGGGAGCCGTAGAAGACCCAGAGAAAATTATATATCCTATCTTACGACTATATAATAATACACGTTTAAATATAATCGTGGTCAAAGCTGCTTCAGGTAGTAAGTAAAAAAAAATGGGGACGGACCTCTAGAAAAAATATTCTCAAAGTGGGCGGTGGTCAACATAAGGTGAGAACCTATATAAATAGATAGTAGAACTATAGTTCTAGTGATGATATGACATTATGCTGAGCTGAGGCCCTTTTGGCATTATAATATTTGTTTTCTGTTTTTATAGTTTAAAGGTGTATTAATTTTGTGTATTGCCAATAAACGCAATTTTCTTTCTTTTTTTTCATATGTCTAGGAAGGAAGTGAACTGCGAGATGCTTGGCTGATAGAGATTAGGTATAGAAAAAAACTGTCCAGCGACCGACCCATAATACAAGGATAAGGGCAGGAGGACGATGATGATGATACAGTGCTCATACTCAAAACAAAGCGCTGCTGATAGGCGAAACATTAAACACACAAAAAACTAGAGTTAAATCAAACGTTACTATTCAAACTACCCTTAAAGCTAACAAAGCTACGTTTAAACTCCAATTTATCTTTTCAAAACTTTCGTTTGTAGCGAACCTCACGGCAATACGAGCAGTCTGAATGGTCTATCTCTATTATTTTATTTTTAGGCGCAGACCCGACTTCGGATCCCGTGGGCCGAGTCCGCTTGAAAAGTAACTTTTTTTTGTTGAAAACTTGTCTCATTTGTAAAGGAATGAAGCGAGCGGATTCGATAGATGGAACTCGTTTTGGGTGTTTTTGAAAGGCTATTAGTTTTCGCTGTCAACTAGCTCGGTGGCGGAGGCGAAGATGTTTTTGTCGTTTTACACAGTAACATAGAAGTTACAAGAAGTATCAACTAAACTGCTTACAGATACATAGCATAGTTTGTTCACCAGATTTTAACAGAAACTAATAATAAATGATTTTATTTCTGTAAGTATATTTGTGGAGCCGTGACACAGCTAGAAGGCGTCGCGGTAGACCCCGTACATGGCGGGATGAGCTGGAGTAAACAAACGCCCTCTGGTCCACTTTTGCCTTTCATCGAAAGAGCTGGGAGTCATGGGGAGAGGCCTTTGCCCAGCAATGGGATGATGCAGGCACAAATTTACAGGTCAATTTTTTTTTTTTTTTTAAACTAGTTGAGGACGGTGTTTCCTATCCGATTACTCTAAGAACGAAACAAACTCAGAGGCCTATTTTAACGTCCAGACATAATCTTGGTCAGATCATGTGAGGACCATGTAGATTAGTGTTAGTATTTTGAAGAAATAACCACACTGGTTTGAGTGAACCTGTCCAGTCAGTGCATGCATTTATCAGTAATCGTGTAGCTCAAACTCAGAACATAAAGCCGCATATGGTTTAGTTAGAAACTGGTAGCCTTCGAAAACCCATAACTTAGAAAGTCATCATCTACCTATCCTTTTCCCAACTATGTTTGGGTCGGCTTCCAGTCTAACCAGATACAGCTGAATACCAGTATTTTGCATGGAGCGACTGCCTATCTGACCTCCACAACCCAGTGACTGAGTATCACGATACCCCTTGGTAGACTGGTTGTCAGACTTTTGGGCTCCTGACGACCCGTAACGACTGGTTTCCATAACTTAGAAAGTTTTAAAGATAATGTTTTGCTGTAGCTTCCAAGATGTTATTGATGTTAGTAGTTCATAGTCTTAGGAGCAAAGAAAAACAATGCTTTTGCAGGGTCACGTTGCGCAATTTGTGTGCTTCTCTCCGAGAGATTGATGACGGGAAACAAAACTAAGTACCAGTGCATGTTACAAAGCCTTTTCAAGTGAGTGATGAAACGTTCGGGTTGTAGTTTAGGATTTTTTTTTCTTAAATTACGTATATGGCCTTACATCGTTTTTTAACGACCCGGCCTGGTTTTAACTATAAAATGGCCGTCCTAAAGCTCTTTTTGTTTACCTAAAGTACGGTCACCAAAGGAGATAAGTAACCGATGGATGTTTTTGAATGGAATTAAATTAATAGAAAACAAACAATTTATTTATCAAATTAAATTTCATTCACAATCATTCATCGGTTTCTTACTAAACTTCAACTATATCCGACGCCCTGATCACTCTTTTGGTGACTGCACGTAGTCACACCGTGCCGATATTTATTCGCATTTACCTATTTATATTTTAACTCTGTAACTAAAACAAATTACCCTCCAAGAAACCAAATAATAACAAAACTACCCTCCCCGGCACCATATTAAAACCAGCAGCAGCACCGAACGCATAAACAGTCATTCGAAACACAGAAAATCAAGTTAAAACAGTGCCTGCAACTTCGTTAATAAATTCTGTAGCTTTTATATAGACTGATCCAATTAAATTAATTGGATTAATCACTGGTAGTGCCACGTGTTTGGCAGTGCACGGATAACCGGGGATAAATAAAGGCTCCCGCGGACAGGCGCGACGCGACTTTGGGTGGAATATATTCTATGAAAACTCCATAGAAATTGTTCCACCAGTGTTGGGTCGCATCTGCCTGCGGGGGCCTTAAATCGGCCAACCGATTCTGGAATGGAATGGAACGGTACGTTAAATTATGTTGAATGTATTTAATTTGTAGGTAATTCAGTATGGCAGGTATTTCATTACAGATCTGGGTTAAATTCAGTTTGATTTTAAGGTGAAAATGCTGCTCTTCGGCTGTATGCTTAGACTGGAAGCCGACACCAACCAACCCAGTTGGGAAAAGGATAGGCAGATGATGATGATGGTGATGGCAGTAGACTCCATCCCTATTAAACATAACTGACGAAATGTGTATGGGTGTACTATAGGCCATCTCTGCATAACCTTTTGGGGATTACAGACGCGATGTTATGTATGTACACTTCACAATTTACGAGATAAACAAGGATGCGGGTCGCTTGATGTTAAAGCAATCACCTCTACCATTGAACATCCGCTACACGAGACCCTCTTATCGATTCCCCTTGCCGTGTATGTTGGGAAATCCACTGACCGGACGGCTTACGGGAATATCGACATTATCAAATGGTTTTCGTAGAAGCATTGATGGAGGCAATTAGCAGAAATGGGGAGAATATTATTGGTTCTTTGATGTCCCTTTGACTCATGGGTGCTATTAATGATCTCGTGCTCAGCAGTCGCGCTTGATGTAGTTAATTCGTAGTGTTTCGTACATACATAAAGTCACGTCTTCCAACCACGGGGTATGCAGAAACTATAGAAGGTGGCGTTCTATAGTTTCTGCCTACCCCGTGGGACTGTCTGTACTGTGCTGTTGCTAACAGAGCAGAATGCTCAAATGTTTACAAATAACAATTAGACAAATAACATTAATTAATTTTATGTTTGTTTTGTGTTTGCAATGTAAAGTTTTGTTTTTTCTATGAAAATATACACACATACATAAACTCCTGCTATGCTGAGCCCGACAGGGTCCATAATTGTTTAATTAATTTTAAACCTACCAACTGTTTCACCAACAATATGAAATGCAAGATTGTGAACTCAAGCCTCTTCTTCTCTCCTCATCTTCCCACGAGTGTAGACAGAAGCTACAGAATATCACCTGCTACGTTTCTTACATGCTCCTTTTGCTTCGTTTACGATCATAAATCTGGTCACACAAGCACGCCGCTTGCGAGTAGTACATCGTCTTGGAATTAAATAATTACTGTATACAAAATATTGAAAACATTCTAAAAGAGTAACAATGGAGTTACTTGCCCATTCCTCTCCATACGAAACTACCCTACCCTTTTCGAATGGGCAACTGGAATCAATTCAGTTTTCTTGTAACTGTTGACTTTCGAAACGCCTTTTAATAGCCTACTTGAAATAAATTTATTTGACTTTGTAGAGTCTAAATTTCTGCCGGGCAGAAGGGTAATATTCTATTGGGATAGGAATTAAGCATAACTAGCGAAGCGGCGGAGAGCGGTGAAGGCCCAGCAGTGCGATTCTGTAACCATATCACCGTGAATACTTAGGTGATGTGAGCTGTCATTTCAACTAATGCTAGGGATTGACACTATTGACAGCTCACTCTAAGCTCACTTAACCTAACTTTTCACAGTGAGATTTTTACAGAATCGATCGGCAGGTTGTATGTATCGAACCCAGCAAGACGCTTAACCTTGTGTAAATTATTTCATCACCACTGCTCTCAAAACGGTGAAGAAAAACATCGTGAGGAAACCGGCATATCTTAGAACTAAAAATTCGAAGACATGTAACATCTACCAACTCGCACTGGGCCCGCGTGGTGGATTACGGCCTACTCCCTGTCACCAAAAGAAGGTCTGTGTCCCAGCAGTGGGAACACTATAGGCTGATTATGCCATGCTATGAGAAACGGCGAAATGTGGGGTATGATACACATCTGCTGCACATTTATTTATTTATAGTTAATTAAAACGGTACAACACCAATTACATTAATTAACATAGAGACATGACGTTGACAATAATATAACTTAAAACTAACATGGCACAGTGGACTCCCTTGCATACATTCTCTCACAGAACACCAGACATATACGCATAATTTTATTCCATTCATCTGCAAACACATCACATTCAGGGTTGGCAGCCAGAAGGGCATTCAGCACCTTTAGAGTACGACAGACCGGGGATTCGGCTCTGGCTACAGTTTTCGCTGGGAGTTGCGCAAACAGATTGTGCCGGCGGCTCTGACGGTGTCCGATGTATTTGTCAGGCACAAATAGTCGGCAGAAAAGACCATGGAGCTCTGGGCAGTCGATACGTCCCCGTAAGGTCTTACAGGCTACAGTGAGTTGATCAAGGCCTCTTCTCACCTCCAACGAGTTAAAGCCCAACATCCCTAAAAGATAGTTGGTAGGGTACATGTAGGGAAAGAAATGGTATATCCTTTGGAAGAGGCATCTGAGGAAAGTTTTCTGTACCTTTTCCAGCATTAGGGTTTGGGTCGCGTTATAGGGGTGCCAGATACAGGCACTGGACTCGAGTTTGCTTCGAACAAGAGCGGTGTACAAAAGCCTAACAATATTTGGATTGCGAAAATCACGAACATTTCGTAAAACAAATCCCAAACGTCTGAATGATTCTTTTGCAAGAGTAGAAACGTGGTCCCTAAAAGTCAGACAGCGGTCGAAAGTCACTCCCAAATCTTTTATTTTGGTGACACGAGCAATTACGTCACCGCCCAAACTATATTTATAATGAATTGGCCGAATTCCTCTACCGTATGTCATGACGTAGCACTTACTTGTGTTAAAAAGTAGTTTGTTCGCAATGCTCCACTCATAGATGGCATCAATATCCCTTTGTAGTAGTTTGCAATCCTCGTCTGTTCGGATTTGTGCGACTAGCTTAAGGTCGTCGGCATATAGCAGGCATTTGGCAAACTTAACATTAGTTATGAGGTCATTGATCATGATCAGGAACAGAGGAGGCCCCAACACGGATCCTTGACTTACACCCGAGCGTGTATTATAAGGCTTGGACTCGAAGCAGCCATGTCTTACAAACTGCTTACGATCGCGCAGATAGTCCGAAAAGAAGTTAAGAAGACCGGACGAGAAACCGATGGCCCCCAGCTTAGTCAAAAGCACATCGTTGTCAACTCTGTCGAATGCTTTCCGGAAATCGAAATACAGAGCGTCAACCTGCCCACCGATGTCCAAGCCACGGGATATGTAGTCTATGTGAATCAATAAATTCGAATTTACGGAGCGACCCGGCCGAAAACCGTGTTGGGCATCGGATAAAGACATATTTACGCGTTTGTAAATGAAACCGTGGAGTATATGCTCGAAGACCTTGGCAATGGTTGGCAGGATAGCGATGGGTCTGTGTTCCTCTACTAATGTTTTATCATTGGTTTTAGGGATGGGAGTGACCCGCGAAATTTTTAATTGCTCAGGGTATATACCGGACTGGAGGGCTAGGTTAAATACATGACATAGAGGGGCTGCCAAGATGTCATGACATCCCTTAAGGACAAAGGCTGGAATGTTGTCAGGACCAACCGAGCTACAGGGTTTGAGTTTAGCAATCGCCTTAACTACGTCCTGTGAGGTTAAAAAGGGAAGAGGAATGTTACTTCCCTCACTACTCGCATTAAATTTCCTAGGGTTCAATTCAGGTGTATCGGGTAGAAATACGCTAGCAAAATACTGAGCAAATGCCTCGGCCGCTTTGACACCCGAACTAGTCTGACCATTGTACACCACGTTTGGCTCGAATCCGCCCTTTGATCGCAAACTAGAAATATGTTGCCAGAACTGTCCCGGATTTTTGCCTATGTTATTTTCCAATGCATTACAATATAATCTGTAGGCGTCCTGGGTTCTAACTTTAAGATCACGTCGCAGAACACTAAACTCTGCATAAATGAGATCACAGCGTGAAACTTTCCATTTATGATGTAGTTTGGTTTTACGCTGAGTATCGTTTACAATGTCCTTATTAAACCAGACTGGATACCGTCTATTTCCAGCGATCATTCTCTTCTTCTTTGGAATGGAAGAATCAAATAAGTCATACATTATTCGGTAAAATTCACCAGCAGCCGAGGGTGCGTCATTGCACCGAAAAACGTCTTGCCATGGAGCGGAAGGAATTAGATCACTAAAACGTGTATAGTCTCCTTTTGCAAAGTTCCAATCCCTACTACGATCAATGTTGCTGGGGTCCAATTTTTCACTGTCCCTATGCGATGTGATGGTAATCGCAATATCTAACGGAGGGTGATACAAGTCGATTGGAACCAGCTCTGTACCTTTGACATGTTCGCAGTTTACTTCAGTACCCTCCCGAGCCAACACTACATCTAACTTACTCCCACGCATATTCACCACTTCATTCATCTCAGCCAGACTACAAAAGCTTAAAAAATAACAGTAGTAATTGTTAACATTCACAGACGCACTTTTTAAGTTAAGGTCGCCTAAAATTATTATCGATCCGTTCAAATTGGAGATGATGCTCTCAACCTTACAGAACCACGTCATGTATTCATCGTTAGTTGCAGTGGGCTTTATGTAGACAACACAAACATATGTGTTAGAGCCGTAAATTGTGATCGTAGCCCATAAATCTTCGCCATGGTCAGTTTCGAGATCATGCCTCCTCTTCATGGTAACGCCGTGGCGCGCAGCAAGTAACACGCCGCCACCCAGAGTCACTCTGTCTCTGCGTAGAACGCTCCAATCTCCGCTTGACATTTCAGAGTCCTCTATTGAAGAGTCCAGATTTGTTTCTGTTACGGCTATTAAGTCATGCTCGGAGAGTAACAGGCTTGATCTCCATGTGGGTAATTTGGTTTTGAGTCCACGCACATTCTGGTATAATAAACGCAGATAGACATTGCGATCAGCAGAGTACATGATGCTATGCACATGATGCTATGTAACAGACTATCTATTTCCGTCTTCATTCACAGGTAAATCCCAACTCTCAGACCAGATAGAGCTTTAAACTAAGCTAATTAAATTCCGTATCCGCACGGCAAATGTGGTGCAAACATTTTCTAGACTAGAATCTTGTTACTGAATGAAAGCTCCGACCTTATAATTAAGTTCCATTTATCTGACATAGATATAAATGAACAGAACTCCCACGCTCTGGCGAGATAACGTCACCTCACGACGTCATGGCCTTGTATAGATGGTGATATAACATGGCAGGCTGTTTTGATCAGAATCATTTATGTGACAAAATAAAAAAACAAAATATTTTATTGCACATAAACCTACTTACTTATGAAAAGTCAGAAGCTAGGTGCACAGTTCCAACTGGTCATTTCTATGGACAAGGGCCGGCAAAAAATTCCACGGCTACTCTTTTAAAAATAATTGGCTTTTACAATGTTTTCAACTTACAGTATGAGGTATAGATAAATTCTCAAACTGAAGAAGGGACTCCAATGCATTCCAAAGCTCCTACATGTGCTGAGAACGGTCAACGTATGGTTACGTCAGACATAACCCCCCAGGTTCCTAAAGGGGGGTGGAGGGGTTTCCATACAAAAAAGTTCGGAAACATTTCATTTTGGTACACAAGAACGATGGATGGACTGTGTGAAAGATGATATGGCTAGAAAGGGAGTGACTACCGAGATGACGACTAACAGAGAAGCATGGAATAAGAAGGCATGTTGCGCCGACATCAAATAAATTGGGATAAGGGCTGGAGAATTATAATGATACTATCATAAAAACATATTCTATCTATCTATTTCCTCATGGAAAGTGATTACCGTCATCTAGAAACCGTTCAACCATAGAAACAAAGTCTATAATATTACCGACACCCATAATTTTCAAACCGGAACACATCAATGCTGCCTAAGTAAATAAAGTGGAAGAACTTTCCTGTACGTTTTTATTTCTGCTTGAGTAGTTTTCAATATTTTTGTTGGTATATTGGCGTGTGCTAGCTGACATGGCAATAATTAAATTTTTTGTGTTTCGTAATGTTGTACTTTGCATACCTACTATCTATACTAATATTATAAAGAGGTAAAATTTGTTTGTTTGTATGTAGGGGTTAATCTCCGGAACTACCCGTCAGATTTAAAAAAAAAATAATGCATTTGTTAGCCCAATTCTTGAGAGAGGTTATGGGCTGTCTAACATCACGCTACGACCCTTAGGGGCAGAGCAAAATGAAAAAAAAAACAGAATGAACACTAAGCGATAACGAAGTAGTAGCAAGGAGTGATGTGATGGGACGCGATTTCACGCGAACGAAGTCGCGGGCTGAAGCTAGTTGTTTATAATCAAGTTCTTCTAGCTTAACAGACACGTGCTGCTGGGGAGTTTGTTACGCCACTTCTTCCCAGCTAAAGTACTGGAAAGTGGTAAAGGGCGGGTGTTTTGGGGGACTGTCTTATGCAATTTTGCCGTTCAAAAACTGCTGAATTATCAACCTATTTTGAATAAATTACTTTTGATTTTGTACTTTCTTGTAACACTTCTACTTAGTTCATTTCAATATGTCTGAAAACCGGTAAAGAGTACTTTATAAGGCAAATTTCTTCAAAACGGAGGATAGTAAAAGCTACTCGACTACTTCAGTTGTACGATTCGTTTTATGGATGACAAACACAGCAATAAACCGAGCGGAAGACACTCCAGCGATTGTTAAATCGAATTAAAAGCCGATACGATAACAGCGGCAAGTGATTGACAATTAAAAATACTACTACTTGTGTGCGCTTCGACTGAACTTTTCAGGCTTCTCTAAATGTGCAGGAATATTGTACACTGAACATTCTGATTTTTTTAAGGATTTTAACTAAATAAAACAGAGGAGTCTGCGTCCTACCAAATCACAACCTGCTTAATACCAATCTATTGTTATTATAATAAAGAGATCAATTTCGTGAGTTTGTATGTAGGTAATCTTAGGAACTACTGATCCGATTCCGACAGTTCTTTCACTAAAGGACTAACCACCCTTATTCAGCTCTGTTCAGCTTTTGTCTATAGAAAACAACGATTCTGTATGGAACGCGTACGCATCCGTAAAGCTGAACGGATGCGTACGCATTCCATACAAAATCGTTGTCTGGTTAGTCCCTAATGGGAAGCTATAATATTGCCGAGTGTCATATGTGTAATAGAAATTTCACGCGGACGAACTCGCGGGCAGAAGCTAGCATTTCATAATACCCGTATGCCCCGAGATGCAATAAAAGATTCTCTACCTGAACCGATAATAGGCGTCCGTTTTGTGTAAAATGGGCAGTCAGCCACGGTACTTACCCGCTGACTGGCTTATCATTTAACAAGGGCTTGAGCTTAGTATTCTCGTATAGTCAGCTAGCTAGTGCTGACAAGAACCAAGAAGTAGAAGACTGTACCACGGGAATACCTATTCTACGCCATTTATGGGTTTATTTATAAACGATGATTAAAAAGTGACGTTTAAACGTCAAAAATGTATGGTTAAACAGTCACTAATCACTTTAACTTTTAGAAACGTATATGAATAAAAGGGGTAGATCTATCTATAATATTAAAATAAATCGCTAAATATGTTGCTAAGCGCAAATCTCGAGAACAGCTGAACCGATTTCGCTAATTCTTTTTTTAGAATATTCCTTGAAGTACGAGGATGGTTCTTACGGAAACAAAAATTTAAGAAAGTTGCTTCATGCGGACGAAGTCGCGGGCAAAATCTAGTGTCTAATAAAATAACTAAACCGTTATGACTGTTAACTTATCTTTTTATAAGCACGTATTTCTACGACAACCTATAACTTCTATTTAGAAAAAAAAATACAAACAGATTATACAACGCTGACCATTTAGCCACATAATCAGCCTATACTGTTCCCACTGCTGGGACACAGGCCTCCCTCTTTGAGCGGGAGTGGCCTGTAATCTACCACGCGGGCCCAGTTGGTAATATCACATGTCTTCGAATTTTTGGTTCTAGGACATGCCGGTTTCCTCGCGCTGTTTTCCTTCACCGTTTTGAGAGCAGTGGTGATGAAATAATTCGAACCTACGACTTACAATTCGTAAGTCGCGGCCGTTACCACTGGGCCACTGGGCTCTACTACAATTTAGCTAATAATGAACAATACACATTACGGGTAATATAAAAATACCATCTGTCGCAAGGGCAGGAGAAATAATCCAGACTTCGGCCAGTGTAATATATATGAACCGGATTACAATCCATTAAAGACGAATGTAGGACAGCGTGCCCACAGTACATGTAATAAACAGTAGAGCAACTATGAACAAAAGCCCGAATCTACGCAGTCACATAGACACGCGTCGCTATACCACTTATCTGTGCAATTTTCGCAAAGCAGTCGATGGTTATAGCAACCATTTCTGCAGTGCTCCCTGTTCCGTGATTGATAGATTATGATTGCCGGCCGTAATGCATCGCTGCGTGGACAATAATCACAAAAATAGCCAAGTTGATCTACTGTTTCATACTATGGTGGTCCGTTTGCAAAACACTATTTAGAGCGTCGCTTGTTATAAAGGGTTGAAGATTCTGCTTATAAAAACGAATTATTGGAATAGTAGAAAATGTACACTTCAGTATCTGATATTTCCTATGAGATCTTTGAATAGGAGATTAGCTAGATTAAAGGAGAATGTCCCGAGACCAAGTGAAAACAGGACTAAAATTGCTGTAGCAAGAACTGGCCTGAAGACTTGAGCGTTTTATAAATACATCTTATTTTCAGAATAAAACTCAAGTTAACGAAAACTAAAGTTTCGCCTACCTTTGTAGGCGAAACTTTAGTACTTTTCTGTTTGTTTGATTTTTTTGTTTTTAGCCTTTATACTTTCATAAAGGCTCCCGCAGACAGACGTGACGCGAAAGTGCAACGCGACTCTAGTAGAACAATTTCTATGAAGCTTTCATAATATAAATTGTTCTAATAGGCGACCCTATTAGTCGCACTTTCGCGTCGCGTCTGTCTGCGAGATACTTAACTAAGTAAATATGTGACTAAAGACGACAGAAAAACATTCACAGAATCATTCTATAACAATCAAATAAAACAGTGTACATATAATATTTATTTCCCTACATATTCACTACAGAAAAAAATGTTATATTATATTGAATGAGTTATGTGGCTATGTGACTGGTCTATGTGGGATAAACCTGGTATTTTGGCCGTATTTCATCGATGTAAAATTCCGATACTGAAACCGCAGCTCATATTGGGAAACTAACCCTCGCATATTTGGATAGGCGGTTATGTTTCAATGGACAAGCCATATTTAACTAAGGTTGTGCAAGATCTTGTATTATATACATAATATACAGGCCACTAAAGAGATAAGAAAAGAAAACATATTTGATTACTGAACACACGCATAATATACAGGACAAGGACATAGGCGTCCTGATTTGTATTAAAATGATGAAATACAAAATACACGCAGATGAAGCCGTGGGCAACAGCTTCAGTTCATAAAGTAAGTTGTAGTCAGCTACGCGCGCTTTACTTGTGGTTACCAAGTGTATAAACACGCTGTGAATGTGTGTATTATTTTAAGCGCAGGAGCTCTCGGTACCGTCTGAGACAATAACGAAGTAGGACGTGTGTGTAAATGTGCTGTCGCTACTCGTCTGCACGTGTAAAGCGCGCGTCGCCTCGTGGCATAAAAATATTAAGCCCGGTAGTTTATATTTTCAGGTGACTGTACAATACTAAATTGTAAGTACAACATAACTAGTTAGTACTTCTTGTTTGCCTTGTGCATCCAAAAATATAACTTCTGTCGAAGTAAACGCAAAAACAGCTGATTAATTAAAATCATGACGTATTAATGTTAAGCCACATCGAAAAAAAGGTAAAAGTTACACAATATTTTGCAAGACCAAGATAAAATGACAGTTTGTTTAATTATAGTATTTGATTAGGCAGAACGTACATACGTCTCGAAGTTTATATAGAACACGAAAATTATTCAACCGCATGGTGTATGATTCTATTTTAGAATTAATTATTATTTCTGTCTGTTACATTTTCTGTTTATAAGTATGAACGGGATTAAAGATAACCTTTCTTAATTTAAGACGTGATAAGATTTGTCTTAATTCTTTTTAAGTAACCTCGGTAATGTTTTAAAGTTAACTAAGTTGTGCGTTCATTTCTGATGTTATAAGTCTGAAATTCGCTGGCAGTCAGACGCCTTCAAAATGTCATCTGACTAGCCTTACGCCAATTATGTTGGTGCCGGCTTTCAGTCTAACCGGATGCAACTGAAAACCAGCCTTTCACATGGAGCGACTGCCTATCTGATTTCCACCAAGACCCACTTACTAACCCGACACGTCTTGGTAAGACTGGTTGTCACACTTTCGGGCTTCTGACTACCCGTAACCACTGTCAAATATCTGCGAATAACAAAGCCAATGTCAGGTAAATTTGTGTAATAGGGCCATAATATATTGGCCCTTTACCTTCTTTCAAGACATTAAAAACTAGCTCATCTTAAGCCAACTTAATAGAACAAAACCACAGGGGCCCTATAAAAAGACCATCATCACGAAATCAGCGGAAGTCAGCACATTAAATGCGTGTCCCCGTGGTGCAATATAGTTACTGGAACGCTGCCCGTTTCTTTTCTTCTTTTATTGTACGACGAGTACGTCTCCCCAATGTCGCATCGGCGATTTACGTAACGTCTGGGGCTTCAGACTTTGACGGTTTAATTAAAACCTGCTTTTTATGTTACGATTATGTTTATCGTTTCTTTTTTGAAGGGATGACTAAGATTCTGGCATTTATGGTGACTGTTTGTTTGAGTTTTTTGCGAATTGTTTAATAGCCCAGTCATTTAGGTTTTTAGATTGTACTGAAGAGCATTTTGTCTCCGAGTTAAAGACATCTAGACGAGATGGTTTGTAAATGCATTAAAGTATGAATTTTTCCTTCGTCTCGGGATAACGTTATAAAGACATCTAGGGCACCTCCTGGGCGGAATTGAATAATGAAGTTATGCAGTTGTAATGGGCAAAAGTAATCGTTTAGCAAAACGGCGGGCAATTTCTTCTGCGACTTTAGCACTTAAGCAAATAACGAGAAAGTATTCATAATTATATAAGATGCCAAATAAAATATCTCCCTTGTTCCCATGTCCTGTCTACGAGCATGTATGCAGTGTATATGGCTCAATAGTACAGACACCAAAAGAGACAAGTAACGAGGTTCGTCCGATGTAGTTGAAGTAGAAACCAATGCGATGTTTTCGAATAAAATATAGAAAGGTTTTAATTTCTATTAATTAAATTAAACATCAGCTCTATCAGACGATTCTGGTTACTTATATCCTTTGGTGACCGTACTATTACGACGGTATATCCCTTGAAATCATGGCCTGAAGCCGCTCTTCTCCTCATAATAAAGTTAAAAAAAAACAAAATTGCAACAACCAGTACACGCTTGATGCATGTCCAAACAAACCAGCTGTTACGTCACACATTTCATTAGCAATTCCCCTAGTTGATCACATTGACCTAGACTTAATGTCCAGTTGGTACAGAGGTTAGTCTCAACTGTAAAACCTTTCTATTTTTGTATTTATGTGGGTATTCTTGACTTATAGTGGATGGATCGTTGTTACATGTGTGTCAATGTCTTGTTTAGTTTGTGCATTGATTGAATGTTAATTAAATGCACTCAAACGAATGATATCACCATTTTATAAATAAACCAACGACCAGCCCCTGCTTCGCACGGTTTTTACGATTTGACAAAATATATAGTTTCTTTATTATTTGTAAGTTTGATATACATGGTGGCATGTTGGCAGGGACATCGACCCGCAGCCTGTTGCCATGGATTCAGCACATGATTCTGGACCTTGCGTTGAAATTTTTCGTCGGTAATTTAAAAAAAAAATTGCTCTTCCATACATTTTGACCGCGTAGGTATTGCACTTTTCTATAAAACGGCTGGTTTTTTTTTGATAACCGACGATAAATTTCTACGCTAGGGTGTCTAGAATCATGTGCTGAATTCATAGTTTCAGTTAGCGCGTCGATGTCCCTGCCACCCTGTATATACATACGGCATATGTATATCTTTGTTATGCACATAAATCTTCCGGAATAAATTCTCTAAATTATGGTGAAGCTCGCATCAAAATCCGTTGAATTGTTTAGAAGAACAACGCGATCACACAGATAAGACACGAAAGGCGACTTTAATTTATAATATGCATAGAAGAGTTTCCTAAAGTTCTTGTTGACACGAGAAAAGGAGAAAAATAATTGTTCTACCGAATCATAGAAAGAAAGAAAGAAAGAAAAATATTTTATTCTGCACAAACAAAACGCACAATTACAACTAAATAATAATAATATTTTAAAAAAAATAAGACAAAACACTTAAGATACACATAGTCAGAAAGACTCGTACTCAAGCATAAAAAATGTTGACACTCTTGTCTATTGCTTGATGTCAAGGCCAGGGGCTCAGAACAATAACTATTGACAATGACAACTCACATTGACATTGACAATGACAAGACAATATTGGCAGACGAGTACAAAACAATAACAAAATAACATCATCAATATCGTCCTGCCCTTATTCCAATACATTCGGGGTCAGCCGGCGCAGCATGTTGTCTTCTTAGTCTTTCCATCTCTTTCAGCACACATCTCTCCCTTTACTAACCATAACTTTCACACTATCCATCCATCGTGCTTTTACTTAGTTTTACTCTTATAGCCATCGTAACTCAAAACTTTCCTCACAACATTATCATGAGATACCTACTTTCATTTTTACAGTTGATTGTACTTAAATTACTTGACCAATAGCATATTTGGCAACTTTTCTAATTGGACAAAATAACGATTTGACGAATATCAGACTTGCCCAATGTCGTTCAACGGTTCAACCCGTTCTACCGAACCATACCTAGATAAACATTTCCCTCAAATCAGTTTACAAATTACCCGCCTGAAAATAGTAATCATCCGCTTTCCCTCCAATTAATGACGATTGCACCATGAAATCTGTCTAAAACCTTGTTAAATTTTCCAATAGCTTTCAATAGCAGACACAAGGGTCCAATAGAGAAATTAATTGGTTTCAATTAATACATTGAAATCCGTTCCGATGAGAATCAATAACTAATATTGCATGTCGCATTTTGTGAAGAGCGAACAAAAATGTTATATGGTTTCATGTTTTTATTTGTTGTGTCACGTTCAATTCAGGTTGTGTAACGACTTTGATGAAAGATACACAAGGAATATATGTGCCTCTGTAGTACAGACGCCAGCACATCAACCTACAACAATCTGTCAAATTTCTTTAATAGATTTTCAACTTTATCGCTAGTGTTAAGGTTCAAGGTTGATTGGGAAAATTTGACAGTTTCGGGTAGCTTGACCTGCTGGCGTCCGTACATATTCGTTTTATTTGAACTAATGTTAGTGAGCTTCTGTGTCGGTCTGTTTAGTACGGTTTCAAGACTATACTACCAATATATATATATAATACGAGTAGTAGAAGGCAGAAGCCCGAAAGTCTGACAAGCAGTCTTACCAAGCGGAATCATATTACCCAGTAACTGGGTTGTGGAGGTCAGATAGGCAGTCGCAGGTAAAATACTGGTATTCAGCTGCATCCGGTTAGATTGAAAGCCGACTCCAACACAGTTGGGACAAGGCTAGGCAGATCATGACTATGATGACTACCATTATAATGTTTTGAAATCTACAAGAAAAGTAACTTAGTGCCTGGATAAAAATCTATAGGTTAGTTTACGTGCAATAAAATTACAGACAAACCAAAGAGCCGCGAGCACAGTAACAAAAAAAAGGTTGCACTCCGGGAGTGCCGGCAGAAGTGAAAACTTGAATATTAACGTTGTGCATTTTTGATATTTTGGAATGCGGTCTACTCTCCCTCCGTCTTACGAATTTTCGATCAGGTCACGTGTCCTGACGCGAGTTCGGTCTTACGAATTTTCGATCAGGTCACGTGTCCTGACGCGAGTTAACATTTTTTACCCATCACAACAAAAGTGCACAACGCCGCTAAAGAAGTTTTCACTTCAAAAGTTTCAAGATGTCATCATCTAGCGTCAGAACTTCCAATTTGCTAGGAGCTTCAGCATAAAGAAGTTATAGAAGTTTACAAGCCCTTTACAAGTTCAAAATGGAACAACATTACCCGTAAGTCAGAACGTGGGAATTGGTATTCTATTAACAAACACGTGTGTCAGTACTTTGCAACATATGTGCAAAATTTAAATGTATCGCCAAACGGCCAAGGAAAACTGATGAGGAAACCCAACATCGTTAATAATATATTCTGACCACGTTATATTACCCTGACAACGGCTATAGGTGTATTTATTAGCTTCAGAACTTGTACAATATTCACAGCGCTATCCCGGTTCAATCCTCAGGTCGGGTGAGTTTTTCCGTTAGGAATTTCTCAGTCGTACCTAGATCGCAATAGCATAAGCGTATAATGTTCCCACTGCTGGGACACAAGCCTTCTCTCTTCAAGAGGGAGTGGGATGTAATCTACCACGCGGGCCCAGTGCGGGTAGGTAGATGTCACATATTACCTTGGAACTTTTGGTTCTAGGACCGTTTTGAGAGCAGTAGTGATAAAATTATGTACACAAAGTAAAGGGCCTGTCTGGATTCCAACCGACGGCCTACAACTCAAGTCTGTACATAATATATAATAGGCCCACAATGAATTACATGGGACCTAGTATCTGGAGAAATTTGGGTGTACTTTACACCGCCGCCGTCTACTGTACCCCTTAAAGGATTACAGGCGAGCGGCGCGGCGTGGTGTTAAGTTGTTATATTCCCGGCTTCAAGCTCGTTTTTCTTCCCTTGAAGAAAACTTGGACTTTCTAATACTAGTGGTTTTCTGGCTCAATGCCAGTCATTTTGCTTAAGGAACAAGTTCTCAGCTTGGTAGGCAAATTTACGAGTCTTCGCGTTCATTTCCATACTTCTAGGTCGAATTTTACGACCGAGTGAATACCATTTCGGCAAATTCTTTGAATAGAAAAAACTTCAAGCTGCCAGGATCTCAGAAAGTAGGTTTGTTGATGTGACTTTGACACGTAGGCTTGTCTATTTGCTATTGCGTCAGAAACAACGTGTGTTATGTTGAGAAGCTTCTATTCCAAGTCAATAAATCTCTTAGACCGTGACACTAATAAAATCCCTGAATGTTTTAAGAGACGCTAGCTGCGCCCCGCGGTTTCACCCGCATAATTTCGATCTCGTGGGAATATCGGGATAAAAAGTATCCTATATGTTAATCCTGGTTATAAACCATCTGTGTGCCAAATTTCATCCAAATCCGTTCAGTAGTTTTTGCGTGAAAGGGTAATAAACATCCATCCATCCGTACAAACTTTCACGTTTATAATATTAGTAGGATATAATAGGAAGTAGGATTAATCAAACATTTAAAAAAAATGATGTTTCCTTCGTGTTTTGTTCAAAAAGTACAGAACAAGCAGTAGTTATAGTAAATAATTTCATTGGAAAAAATAATAAAAAACTCCAATTATCCATCGCAACCTCCCAAACATTTTGCAGCATAGTATTGTTTTCCGTAAATTTTCGGAACCGAAACTTTAATAGAAAGCTTGTCGGTAAACTCTACAGCATTCAACAAACATCTGCCCACTTTCCTCCAGCCATAACAGCTACGTGCGCATTCCTCCCTTTTAATAATGGCAATAACAGACCTGGACCCGATCCAATAGTTCGGAACGTAACAGTAACAGTTGTTTTGTATTGAGCCCTTGATAGCCTGCTAAGCGACAGCATTGTTATGGCAGATTCAGTGAAATTGTCACAATACTGTCGCTAACAGAGCAGACAAAGTATAGCATAGTGATGGTGTTGACACGCCCTGATTTTATGTTAGTTTTGTTTTTGCAATGAAGTTTTGTTTTTGCTATAGAAATATACACACATACATAAACTCCTACTATGCATGTCCTGTAAGTAGTTTTGTACAAACACTTTCACACGACAATCATATTTCTTTAAACTAGATGAGGTCGGCCTTTCCTGTCTGACTATTCTGAGAAGAAAGGCCGTGTGCCCGATAGGATCCATAATATTGTTTCATTAATTTAAAGCCTACCAACTGTTTTACCAACGCTATGAAATGGAATAAAGGATTGTGAATTGTCAAGCCTTCTTCCCGCGAGTGTAGACAGAATGCCACCAACAACGATCCTTACATCCATCGTCCTTGCCTCATTTACGTTCATACAACTTGTCATACACGTCGGTTGCGAGCACTACGCACCTGACCTTTCTGGAGAACATCACCAATAAGGTTACTATTATTGTCCGCGTAAGGCGCGTCCCCTCCCGGAAAGTTTAATTTTAACTGCGTTGGACGGAGAGAAGATATTAGTTTTGATCTAGTAAAGACTACTATGTATAGACGAGACACACATTGCTTTCAACAGTGTCTGAAATTGTAAAATTGTTTGGGCGTGACGTATTGTTGTGTCTGCTTAGTTTGAACATCTCTTGCTTGGATTACTGTTTCTTATGAACTTTGTCGAAATCTATACTACTATGAGTGTATTGTGGATTCTAGAAAGTACATGTGGCGGTCTTTTAATATTCTTTATCAATAATCCTGTGTTTAGTGTCTTACGAACAGTCAGAATCTTTTCAGGGGTAATTCACGTATTTTAAATAACGTTTGTGTTCTAATCTCAGTCTCAATCAGTCAAAAAGATTTATAATTTACCTCCACTTTTGGCAAGTTTTTGGCATTGATTGTCGCCGAGATGAGATTACGATTGGATTTTACACCAGTAGAGCTAAAGATGTTTTTCCTCTCGTCATTTTTTGTAGGGCCAGCAAAAAAAATCTCAATTCTACCAGCGCGTGCGATTAATATAAGTTCAGTGGAGAGGGTAACTCAGTGGGCGATGTCTGGCAACTAATCACGTCTCGTGTACTATGGCACCCGACACGTTCCGAACGTACACATAGATACACAGTTGCCAACTATTTAAATATTTCATGTAACACGTAGAATATCTTAATGCACTTTCCACGTTTCATTTTATAAGTTTTCAGTTTATATGTGTTTAGCGAAATGGTTGGTTCGATTTATGATACACATAACTTCAGTATATTTGAAAGGTTGGAAGGAAAAAGAGGCCTCTTTTGAAAGATGCTATGGTTAGAGAGAAGTGTGTGTGAAAACGTGAAAACTGACATAGAAATGCGCCGATCCCAAATAAATTGGGTTAAGGCGAAAAGGAAACAAAATTCTAAAATATGTGACAGATTATCACAAATCGTAGACCGTTGTTCTATAGTTCTATACAAACATACTAAGTAGAAGTACCCTCTTCCTATTTTAAGCCTACGAATTATATATGGATGATGAAAAAGAAAAAAAGGAAGCACGGTCTGAATGTTTTAGGGGCCTACGATTCTCTTGAATGTTATCTCAAAGTCAAATAAAAGTCGATTACAATTCAAATTGTATTAACATCGTTCGACATTTACATTTTCGACACGTTTCGCGCATTTCCCAATGCGGTGTTTGTGATAGTTTTAAGGAAACCTGTTTGATTCGCAGAACAGAAATCTAATGTAAAAATGAGCAATAATTTTGTGATTAGTTGACCAAAATCGGTATAAAAGTAATTTATAAATTTACATCATCCCAGAAGAAAGGTTTTTAGTAGTCCAGTCAGTACACAACACATTACAATTCAACTGTCATTGCTATCACAGTGAACATCGCTCACGTTTGTCAGCGCTTCCCCTTTGTCTGTGAAAACAATTTGAATGCCCCCGAATGCAAAGTCTCGCATACCATTCCCCGGATACCATGTTCCGAGTAAAATGTTAAAAACGTAGCTACGGTAGTAATTTTTCGGGAAATATTTCCGTTTTAATTAACGATGTTGTCGGAAGCTGCAATAAATATTAACAAGATGAGATATTTTCCGATATGAGATTAATAATTTCGTGAAATTTATCAGATTTTATTTGCATTGGTTATTTCGCTTCGTGTTTTTGAAAGCCTATTCAGATTGATATGATTGGTAGCTTTATTATTTTTGTCCATTATTCCCCACATTTATATTTGTAATTCGTATGACAATTCCAAATATTACACCACACGAATTACAAATATAAGAAAGGGTATTTTATGTTTGTCCATTGTATGTTTTGAAGTGTTAAATGTATGTTCTGATGTCGGTGGAATTAAAATTTTAATTAAATAAATATTCTATTCTACCACGAGTTTTAACGGCAAATCATAAAATGTGAGACATCCCGAAACGAGGGAATTAAATTAGTGAATAGTCTGGATATAATCACCAACTTTTCCTCTAAGAGATATATGTACAGATGTGGTCGAAATCGGAAGTTTAATTATAGTATAATCCGCAGAGAGTAATCGATTCATTACCAAACTACTAATTAAGTTAACAAGAACACACAACTGCTTCGTGAAAATAGAATACTGGCAGTATATACAAAAGTTTACTTCTTATATTAGTAGAAAACATAAGAAGCAAGAATTAACCACTTACACAAGTGAAAAAATCTGCTCATAAAAGAGCGTGGTTTAAGGATAGAAAAAAATGTTTTCTCTTCAAACAAAATTCAAGATATTTGTCCAGATATTCTCAGACTGTTCACGTGTCTTCACTGCACCGATTCTATCGATAACGACTGTCAATTTGTCTAATGGTTCCACACAGCTCGATTGTGTTCATCGATATTGTCTGTCGATGTCAAGGAAGCTATAATGTACTCGATTTTGCAGTCCGAGCGTTTATAGTGGGTTTGTTACGTCACAAAACAATAAATTTATCTACATAAAGAAGGAAATATGTCTGGCACGTGTGTAAACTAAAAACTATTGTTTTCCAATAGTCCTTTAAATGAATATGGACAAGTAAGAAGCATGAAAGTAGAATAAATGCTCTGGAATTGTGTTCTTTGCGAAGCATGTGTGGTGTGACTATGAATGATATGATAATGCAACGGCGCGGTTTAAAAGAAGATATAGTGACAAAGAATGAAAAGAGTATGATAAGATGGTTTGGTTATATAGCGCGGTTGAACGAAAGGCGAGTAGGCGACCGACAAAAGTTTTTTTTTTTGTGTATGGGAAATCATCAAATGACCCCTCCCGCTCTGGGTGGAGCGGAAGGGAGTGTCAGACTCTTACTGACTAAAACCCACCCGTTCCTTCATTAACCCTTTATGTTCCAGGGCAGCGGCAACCCCTTCGGACGATCCTGCTACCCCGGCAGACAAAAGGTATTTACAAGGCAGATGTGAGTGGAAACATCTGGAGGCGCCCTAGGAGGACAGATACTAACATTATTTGTGACGTTCTTCAGAAAGGACAGGTGCGTACTGTGTAGCACTCGCAACCGGCGTGCGTGTATCCACATGTAGGTATGAACGTAAACGAGGCAAAAGGAGTATGTAAGGATCGCAGCAGGTGGAGTTCTGTAATGTCTGCCTACACCCCACGGGAAGAAGGCGAGGAGTTTATGGATAAATTAGTTACAATATGACATGATATAACTACGTCTCAAGTAGGCTGCAAATATTTCTAGATTCCTTTGTATTAAGCAGTACAGAATCTGAGCTAGCGACACACCAGAATCTCCATATTTTTACCATAAACCTGTTTCTACTTTTCTTATTTGATAAAATCATTAAACCGCTTTATGCCCATGTATTATGTTAATTTTAGATAATAGAATTCGGAAAAATAGCATGTGGCCGTTGATAGCATAAGAAATCTCCATATATGGCGTAATATTATGGGACTTGATGCAATCGTGGCGATTAGTGGCATAAATATTCTAGAAACATTCAAAGCCGAGGTTTTATAAAGATTCTTTCGAAAGAAAGCAAAATGACTGTTATAAGTTCCTGGTAAAACTATCAAAGTTAGATTCGAGCAGAAGCGATGTACTAAAACTTGAATACCTACTTACTAGTACATACCAGGGAACCATGGCACAAGAGGAAGGAAGTCTATAACTAGTAATGGGTAGAACAAGACTACCAAAGGAGATGATGACGATAGCACTGGCCGTAAGTATAGCACATCCGAGTTATAGAAAATAAGTAAAAGTCTTTGTAGAGCATCGTCTCTGTTATTCCAACTTGACAGTTTCTAACCCCAGGTTCGCACTAGCCGAACATTGAGAATTCAACACAGCGCAAAAAAAACTTTGATTTTTAACTCTTGGCGCTAAGCAGTGCGTTCAAAATCAAATGCGCCAAAAAAATTGCCCCTGGGTACGAGAGCTCAAGTTCAAAGTGTCATATCAAGCCCGGGTACTGAAAAAGAAAATAGTTCTTAATGCGCATGTCATTTCCGGCAGTAGAAGAAGACACATTGTAACAGTTGTAAAAGGAACTTGGCTAATAGCCTACTACGATCCATTTTTAATTAGTACAAATGCAATCAAGAAGAGGAAGAATATAATATTGTTCCTCTTCTTGAATAATATATATAACACAACATGACAGCCTCTCTCTCTACCTATGATGGTCTGGCGGGCAAAGTGCTATGGGTTTCTTCATTAGGAAATTCCCAGTCTGCAGTCAGGATTTACACCGCCCGTCGCCCTCTATACATGAGAACAGGCGAAATGTCGGTGTACTATACACCCCTGCCAACCTCTCTTCGGGGAGCAGTCGTGGTGTTATGTTTATATAACACAATAGCACTTCATTAGTCTTTACACCCACACACGGTATTTTGCTTTAGCATAGAAGCTCGCTTCTCCATTTTACGTAGGCGAGGAGCGGCGAAGGGATTCGAAGCGACTCATTCATACATTATTCAGAATGAAAATTGTGTTTTTACTGTGTCGCTAATAGTGGCTCGATATACCTACTTGTTTTTTCACTTGCTTCGGTGATAAAACGAGTATATCGATATTATTATGTTAGCATAATAATTAACAATTCCTACAAAGGCATCGTGATAAAACATGTATTTTAGATTCCACTTCTAAAAGCTTGATTTGTAATTTTGTACTGCACATATCATTTATGCCTTTTAAGGCAAGTGTTTTGGGTAGCGATATCGTCCGAAAGGGTTACCGCTGCCCTGGAACAGAAAGGGCTAAGGAAGGAACACGGGTGGGTTTTAGTCAGTAAGAGTCTGACACTCCCTTCCGCTCCACCCAGAGCGGGAGGGGTAATTTCATGATTTCCCCCATCCACAACAAAAAAGGCAAGTATTTTGTCAAAAAAACCTGTTTTTATGAGGGGTACACAGGGTGGCAGGGAGATCGACTCGAAACCCATTCATGGATTCAGTACATGATTTTAAACCCGCTGCGTTGAGCAAATTTTTAAAAAGTGCTAGCTCGTTTCTATGAAACAGCAGTTTTCTTATTGCTCGTCGTAGTAATCTAAACTGCATTCTTAAGATTATTATTCTCGTAGCCAAAGCCATACAAACAACGCATAACGTAAATATTTATCTGTGAACGGAAGATAATTTACTAAATTAATTTCTAGACCCCCACAATCTGTCTGTCTAATTGTCTACATCGCGCAAACAACGGGAATGTTGCATCACTTTCATTTCTACTTTTATTACGTAAATGAATTCTGGTATTTAACAATAAATGTCTCGCCTGTATCGTAGCGGACAGAGATGCACTCAAAAGAAGAGTACAGCCCGATTCAAACTTTATGATGGCTCTGAAGTGCGCTACACGCTGCGCAGTACCTCACCCCTCACCCCGACTGACACATGAATTTGTTACTGCGCAGCGACTCCCTTCATGTTCCGAGCCGTCATAAGGCTAAGTTAGTAAGAAGCTAAGGAACTACTAACGCACGGTTAGTAGATCCGGTGCAAGATCAAACTAAATAACATTAACGCGCGGCACAGCGCGGCGCGCTCCGTCTCCTGCGCAGGATCTTGCACTGCGTGGTACCCCGCGCGGTCATATGAACTTAGCCTACAGTTTGAATCGAGCTGTACCTATTTACCTAATAGTTCACATTTCACCAGTGAAGTTGTTGTTAGCTCATGTATACCTGTACCCCGCTACCCTTTATAAATAAGTGAGCAGACCACAAAATATTTCAAATTAGGGACACCTGTAACCTTGAGGAATGCTAGCATAAGGTACCTTACAATAGCCACCGACCACCAGTTTCGAAAGTCATTTTCAATTTCAATAGTGGATAAAAACGATTACTGGCGTCTGAAAAGTACGCCTCCACACGAAACCAGTCCGAACTGACGCAGACTGGCTGGTAGCCAGAATTCCTATGGACGTAGTAATATTTCATAACCACCAAATTCTTTTCAAGTGTTTATTAATTTCTGTTAATTTGGTAGAGATCCATCCGGTCAGACTTGTGAAAAGGCTAGGCTGATGATAATGAATTTGGTAGAGGTAAGTAAGCTTTTGAATGTTGATGGATGAAGAGGGAGAGTAGGAAGAAAGAAAAAATATGGATGGACTGTGTGAGGAAAAGGAGTGAATGACAGCGTGCCGGCTGATAGGGGAGAGTAGAAGAAACAACATCCAAGTAACATAGGACCAGGGCAAGAAGACAATGAAGTCCAGACGTTTTTGGATGTGTTCCTGTTCAGCACTTGATTGCGGTTTTGAAACCTATGACTATCCAAGTCAGCATTGATTCTATCCTAGGATAACCTTAACCATACACTCTTATACATAATTAGCCTATAATGTTCCCACTGCTGGGACACAGGCCTCCTCTCGAGAGGGAATGGGCTGTAATCTACCACGCGCGCCCAGTGCGGGTTGGTAGATGTCGCATGTCTTCGAATTTTTGGTTTTAGAACATGCCGGTTTCCCTACGATGTTTTTCTTCACCGTTTTGAGAGCATTATTATTAAAAGCCTGTGATGTCCCACTGCAGGGCAAAGGCCTCCCTACTCTCTTTCCACTTCTCTCTGTTTAAAGCCGCTAAGGACCAGTTCTTGTTGATGGAGTCCAGCTCATCCCGCCATCTCCGTCTGGGCCTGCCGCGATGTCGCTTGCCATCAAGAGGGACCCATTGGGTCGTAAGTTTGGCCCATTGGTCCGTCTGACATGCGGTGGTGATTAAATTATTTGCACAAAGCAAAGCCCCTGGCTGGGTTCGAATCTACGACCAAGTCGGAGCCGTCACCACTGGGCCACCGCAGCTCTACATACACTCTTATAGCATGACAATATTACAAAACTGAGGTGTAATTGTCATGTCACGATTTTGATACTAACGTGCGCTTTAACTATTAACTGTCACCTTGACCTGCCCTGTAACACTGTAAATGACTATAGTAGGGCCCTGATCTGTAACCGCTAGTAATAAAATGCGCAAGCGCGGTTAAAAGCAGCATTGAAAATGCATTCATTCTCTGTATGAGAACAGAGAACCCTTTTTTCCTGCAGTGGTCATCTGGCATTACTTAACCGTAAAATTGCAGTGCACATAACATAAATTAATCAGTTCATCTTCTCTGCTATTAAATACCAATAGAATGCTGTGATGAAGATTCATATAATGCCTATACTATACATTTCAGCCATACGTTGTCAGTCTGCCAAATATCGAATAAATAGCATTCTTGATCAAAGGTCATCATTTCCGATACACAGGCACAGAGAAAATATTCCAAATGAGTTTCATTTTTCTTTTATTTATTTATGTTATTGTACACCAGAAAATACATGTAAAAAAAATACATTTAACACTACAAAAAAATGGGCGGTTTTCTTTCTTTTGTGCCCCTAAAGTCTATTCAAGCCCTTGTTTCCAATTGATGTTTGTTTTGTGTGTGTTATTTAAACGAGTATCAACTTTGTGCTGGTGTAAATAAGGTTAGTTTCAGAATAAGTAGTACTTACTATTGAAAAAGTCGTAAAAATGTTAAGTTTTATCGCTTACTGTACGGTACTGAACTTGATGTATGAGTGCTAAAGTTGTTTTTTTTCTTCAAAGTCAGTTTGTTTACTAATTTGGGAACTAAATCGCAAATGAAGTATAGCTTTGAAAGAAAGAAAACTAAAGAAATAGGGTGTATTATTTCCTTAATGAGTTAAGCCACTAACAATAGAACAATTTCAGTATTCTGTAACAATAAAGAAACCTCATTGTTAATATTTCGCAACATTCGGCCAGTTCGCATCAGCTGAGTGCTGGTTAAAACACGGTATTGTGTGCGCCTGCGGCGACGAGAACTACTTGATATAAATATAGATTAATAAACAGAAAAGACTTTCGTATTGTGTGAAGAATGACTACTTACAGTAAGTATTCAGAGAAAGTTAATAAGCTGAAGGATCATTTAACATTGTTGACAAAAATATTTACGTAGGTACACAATGTAACGATTTAGGGGTTTATTCATAAACGATGAGTAACGTTTAAACGTCAAAAATGTATGGTTAAACAGTAGCTAATCACTGCTTAACTTTAAGCAACGTTTATGAATAAAGGGGAATAAGCATAATCAACCTACAATGTTCTCACTGCTGGCACACAATCCTCCTCTCTTCGAGATGGCTATAAATAGATTACGCGGGCCCAGTGCGGGTTGATAGATGTCGCATACATCGAATTTTTGGTTTACCTTTACCGTTTTGAGAAAAGCCTCGTAATGACGAAAAGTTATGTGTTGACGCATAAAATTTTCGTCTTATTAAAAATGGACTGTCATTATCTCTGTCGATTATCACGATTTAAAGTGTTTCTGAAGTGTTCTTTTAGATATTAATTAGCACTTAATTTTTAAATTCTTTTGGTAATAATAGCACTAAAAGACCACCACCTCGCCACGAAATATACGGGTGCTCCGATTAAAACATTTACAAAATAACATCGACCCGCGATAACCTCCATATTTTCAAACTGTCTGATATTTTCATACTTAATCTTTGGTACGTCTGACACGCAACGCACCACGTGATCGTCTGACTCACAATATTCATTCAACGATAAACGTTCGTGGTTCGTGTCAGCTGTTGCGAGCTCTCTTCGTAAGTTCGTATAATACGTACGCACTCGGGATTCCGTCGTGTGTAATAGTTTCGTTATTTCGAAGTGGGGTTATCGTGGACGAGGAAGGTATATTGTAAAGTGTGTGTATGTAATATGATTTTATGAAAATACAATAAGTAGATGTTTTGTTGACTTAGGGCTAATTTTACAATAATTGACAGATATTTCTTATTCGTGGAATAAAATTGACGTCTGACAGCTTTTCTATGGAAGAACTATCAAAAATTCAAAATTATTAATTGGATAAAGCTATCTGGCGTTGGAAAAATCAGCCTTTAAATAAATACGTCGCCTACGCGGCAAAGGGGCGAACCTCAAATGAGAAAATTTTACAGGAGAGCCAAAAAACGTTTTTTTTCTCCCGATGACGCGCTTATTTTGATGATATTAAAAAAAATATGCATAATAATGAAAAAAATCAAATGCGACGGTGCACTGAGGAAAATGGACTACAAAATTAATACAAATATAGTATTTTACAATGCTGGGTTTTTCGAGGAAAAGCCGTGAAAAAATATACGCCTTTTCGTCGCGCCACTTTATCACCAAGACATCCCGTTTAACTAATATTCTCTTAGAGTTACGCCTCGATGCGCTATGATAACATGCGTTGTTTTAATTTCAAAAACTATACTCAATACAATCAAAAATATTTTTATGAGATCACAAACTTGTTGACTTAAAAATATTTTTTAAACAAACCAAATGACTTAGTAAGTTTGGATTCTTTGTCATTTTATCTGTATATTATGGTTAAAATCAAATAAAAACAATTTGGTATTATTACAGTGTTTCACATAGGTAACAAATACTTTCAGAAATATGTTCTTAACAACAAAATAAAATAAATCGATGCTAGACCTACTGAAGTACAGTCTGCAAAAAAAGTATGAAATAAAGTGTGTATGTATTAAATTTAAGTACAGTACTAATCTTGTATGTAATAGGCGAATAAGTTGGTGCTGCAGTAATTATAAACTCTAGTTGAAAAATACTAAGACTAGTATTGTAAAGAGATCAATGAGAATTTCAGTCATAAATCATAAACAAACTAAAGTGACTTATAAGTTTTACACATAATTGTTTTAATCTTTATCATTTACTCATGTGGCAAATTTTTATAGTAATTTTGATACTCATGGAACCTAATGATAGGGCAGTCTCCAGAACAAAGACTCAGCAAATCGTCAAATTTAGGCTTAGAAATCTTTATTTGTGAATCATTTAATAGCCTTATAGGTTCTTTTAAGAATTTGGCTTGCGATCTTCTTACAGAAATTGTCCTGTAAGCTACATCAGTGTGACTTGTTTTAAAATACAATGAAGTTGGGGTTTCTTTATCTACCTTAAACTCTACTACTACCGTCCAATTTATTAAAGCACCAGATTCATTGTCTTTGCGAAGACTGAGCATCTTTATGTTTTGTGATAGCTGTTTGTAGTCTTTAAAATCAGGGTATTGTAAGGGTCGAAGAATGTACGGTTGTGAAGATCTAGCCATTTGAATAGTGGGATACAGTTGGGATGGAAGGAATATATCTTCAGATTTTTGCACTGCGTAACTTATGGCACTATGTGCAGTCTCCCTCATTCTGTCCGTGGCTTGGAGCAAAGATTTATATGTTCCCGTATCATGCTGTTAATTTTATTGTCTCTTTGTTTGAGGTTTTCCACATGTCCACCACGAGTGTCTTGAAAAAGTATTCCTGACTGATTAGGCTTAGCCAAAGAATTTCGAACAAATTTTTCCGAAACCGCAAGTGTATTCAGAAAGAATGTTCTACACACTTGGTATTTTTTCCCATCAAAAGATAAATAATACTTGAGTGATCTCTTACGTCTTGAAAGTCTACCTCCGGGTATTTGCGCTAATTTGCGTTTGTCTAGTTTTTCTTCCTTGGCTAAGTTAAATTCACGTCTGGAACCTTCAATGGGATAGTGTTTTTCAATATGAGCTTTCGGCGGGATTAATCATGTTAACTTCAGTATCTGTTGTTTTTTTTGGCCTGTTCCTTTTTTTTGTGGTTTTCACACGAAATATCTTCGTCGAAATGAGTCCAGCACAAAAGTATATTGCATCTAAAACATGAGCTAAAATCGTAGCCTAAACAGTCAGGAACTTCACAAGTTTGTGATCTGAATTCGTCAGTGCTGTAACTCCTATGTGTTTCTATGTCATCTAAAGCAGAATAAGATATGGGACTTATTCTAGCTGAGTGTGCCTGAATAACCTGTTTACTTTGATCAGAAAGAATTTCATGATGTGGTATTAAGCCATTTTTTTCAACAATTTGTCCATGTATAGTGCAGGATACGTTTTCTACGAAATGTTCGGAACACAAAAATAGGAAACACTTATTGCAAGAATTGAAAATATCATTTCCACAATGAGGTACTTCACATGACAATAACATAGGTTGATCCACAGTTATTTCCTGGTAGTCTTGTAAAACCGTGGGTGATAAAGCTCTTTCAGGGTGGTAATCCGGATCATCAACGTCAGCTATATCCATGTTTTCAAACAATCGCGAGTTATTTTAATCAGAAGGACAGTTGGTAATATTACTAATCGTCGGTCGTCTGAATATCCATTTCAGTTTCGGGACGCGACGAAAGGGCGAAATTGAACTAGGGCTTTCTGCATTACTCGCTACATGTCGCCGCTAAAAGGCGTACTTCAAGTTCGCCTTTTCGTAAAATTTCGCTAGAACTGATTTTGAGATACGCCGTCAATCTTTTTTCGTTTCTATTAGTCTTAGAGCTTCGCCTTTTTGTGACAACATAGAGCTCAACAACTGGAGCATTTTTGTATACTTAACTCATTTTTGACCGTTTGTATGAGGTTCGCCCCTTTGCGGTGTTGGCGACGAATAGATACGCGTGAAAAACTTTACAAAATGTTTGGAAGATTGGTTTTATTTTCACTTGGTGTTAAAAGAAAACAACAATGCGTTCTTATCACGAGACTAGCCTTACTAATTTATAAATACTGTACTAGTCATAGTTTATTTATTTTCCTGCAGAGAAACATATACGTAAGTCGAAGCAGCGCCAGCGGGCGTGTATGAATGTTCCAACAACCTTTTTTTCCACGTTAAATTTATCTACATAAGAAATAGAGTTGGATTGTCGATAAAATGGGTTCTCATGCTAAAAGTAGCACTCACATAATAATCTTTTAAGTTGGTATTAAACCGAACTCGAAGGTAAAGTGCGTAGGCCACTTAAAGACGGTTACTTAGGTTGTTTTACTATTAAATCTTCAAAAGTTAAGGTATGTTTATTTTTTAAAGGATTTGGCAGGTACTTGACTAATATTTGGGAGAGATTGGGAGATGGCTAAGTCTAAGGCGCCTTAGGGCCGGCGCCCACTGGCGGCACGGCACGGCAAAGGATTTTTATGCGACTAATAGAAAATATAATTTAAAAGTATGATAATAAAATTGAAATTTCATCGGCAGCAATGATGCCGCGGTATCCTTAGGCATGCTGCGACGAACTTTGGCATTATCATTGAAATTTCAATTTTATTGTCATACATATTAGGTTATATTTCTATCCGTCGGATAAAAATCCCTTGCCGTGCCGTGCCGCCAGTGGGCGCGCCGGCCCTTACTCACCGGATCGGCGCGTTTTCGTTTCTGTATAGATTCTTTACCAAGTGCATGTAATTAAATGAGAGCTTCCTTACCGAGTAATTTCGGTACAGATTCTTTACCGAGCGCATACACACGTCTCTGTACCGAGTACTACCGAACCATTCGAGTCGCCCGTTCCGTCACTCCCGCCCCACCCGGCAGTTCACTCACACGCAGCGCAGGACCCATAACAAATGACAAGAACCGTAGCAAACCGAGCCGGTCAAGAAGTGGTTCTCGGTAAAGAATCTGTACAGATTCGGTACAGAAACGAAAACGCGCCGATCTGGTGAGGAAGGCGCCTTACAGTGGTAGGATGATGATACGTCAAGTGGATGTTGATAATGATGACTACATCAACGGGCTCGCCCTATATTACATGGGACTTAAACATAACTGGCGAAATGTAGATTTACTATAGGTACACTTTTTTTTTTTTTTTTGAGGATGGGAAATCATCAAATGACCCCCCCGCTCTGGTTGGAGCGGAAGGGAGTGTCAGACTCTTACTGACTAAAACCCACCCGTGTTCCTTCCTTAGCCCTTTCTGTTCCAGGGCAGCGGTAACCCTTTCGGAAGATCCCGCCGCCCTGGCAGGCTTCGGCCCTTCCCCCCCCCCCCCTATAGGTACACTGGCTTATCCTTCGGGGAAAGCAGGCATGGTGGTATGCTATGTTAATAACGGGATACTGAAAAAAAAAACGAGACATATCACCTACAGACTTTATCAATACTACATTACAATGCTATATATAGCGGTCTATGACTAATCTCACTCGAAGCATCGGCGGTAGCGGTACCCGATCTACGGATTGCTGATAACAACTATACAAAGATAAACTCGAACTCAAAGCATTTATTTCAATTAAACCATTTACTTTTAAATTGTCAAGGAGTCGGTCAGTCGGACAGATAAAGCCAGTTGCCCATTCCAAAGCAAAGTAGCTTCCTATGGAAAACCACTCTATGGACAACTCTTAAATTCAATCAAAAAATTGGTTACGGCATACTTGTTGATAGATAGAAGACTCTCTGTTATGTACACTATACTATAAACTACAAAGTATAATAAAAAACTGCAATATTTTTTTATAAAACCACATACATTTTCTATACTACGTAGATGCCAGAAAAAACAGATCGAGCTTGCGAAACAGCGAGAATTCCTTTCAGCAAAGAGAATGTTAGACATAAGAAAAATGCTTTTGAGATACGGGAGTACTTTTTTATCATCTTGGCATTTCCCGAGTACGTCGGCGTCGGTTACCAGTCTAACCAGATGCAGCTTAACGGAATTTCACATCGTATCAGTATAAAGTTTATAAACTTACTATGTACATATTGTTATTGGCCTTTTCCATTATGAAATTCTATGTAGAAGTCCGAAGTGTGGATTTGTGCCCGGTTACTGTCAAAAGACTAGTCCCCTTTAAATCACGTGTAGAGCTTTGATAATAAGAATGTATAAGAATGTGGAGGCTATATGAGTAGGGGAAGACTAACGAAACGATGGATGGACTGTGTAGATGACGATATGGTTAGAAAGGGGGCGACTACAGAGATGACGACTAATAAGGAAGTATGGAAGAAAAAAACATGCTGGCCAACCCCAAATAAATTGGTTTAAGATGAGATGTGTGAGAATCGTAAACATAACAGCAACATATAGGTTTTATTACATTTCTGCGTGCCTCTTCGGGGGAATACAGGCGTACTATAATGTTTAGTGGCGTGGCAGTATGTGGATAAAATCAGGAATGAAATTATTCGGAAAAAAACCGGACTTACCGACTTAGCTTGCAGTGTGTAAAGTGCAATGTGTGTGTGTAAAGTGCGAATGATCGGATCGGACCGACACATGGCCGAACCGAATGCGAAAAAAGTTCGGATCGGCTCACTTGGGCCGGACCATAGTCAATATTCGAAAGAGTGTAGGAGTGTAGGATCGGAACCGATCGAACCAAACAGTAACTTCGTAGCAGGAAACGGCCGAACATTCGGCCGATACTACTTCGGAGTAGACCCCCTGAAGTGGCAGTGGGCTGGCCATGTTTGTCGAAGGACCTGGAGTCCTGGAGTGGAGACCGCGTATCGGCAAGCGTAGTGTGGGACGCCCGCCAGCTAGATGGACGGACGATCTTAAGAAGGTGGCTGGGACGGACTGGATGCGGAAGGCGGAGGACAGGGTGTTGTGGCGCAGCCTGGGAGAGGCCTATGGCCAGCAGTGGACTGCGATAGGCTGAGTTGATTATGTTCAGTAAAAACTTACATAAATCATGAACAAAACGTTACAATCATTCGTACTACGTTCTTATCAATTACGTATCTGAATGGCTAAGTATTATGGCTAAGTATAATGGCTTTCTATTATGTATGCTTTATAAAATGATATTATTTGTTCACAGGTTTTTAGGAGAAGCTACACCCGAATTGCTGAGCTAACTTGTTCACTCTTTCAGCAATATTCATTGTGTTAGTTTTGCCGCCGAGAAGATGAATTTTTCCAACATAATAATGGAGCAAAGGATTTAGTTATACTGGACTACCTCGTTAATCTAGTGGTCGCAAGGACTACTGCTGAACATGAGGTCTTGGGTTTGACTACCAGGTCGGACAGTGTTACTGGGTCTTTCTATCTGAAATTCCTCAGTAACAGCCCGGAACCTCGATTTGTGACCGGTTGATAGCAATGGGCACGCCCCCGATTTCACTGCAATTAAACATAACTAGCGAAATGTGGGTGACTGGGTGTACCTACTATATGTCAAAATGAAAGGGATTGTAATCCCGAGTGTGTTCCGCAATTAGAATGCTGTTGTTTACCGAGAAAGCATTTTTTATATCTATTTTTATTACAATTCATTCATGCTCTGCATGTGAATGCCACGTGGCGGTTGTCGGCAGGGGATTTACAAAAATAGCGTAGTATATAAAATAATAGGAAGTTTGTCGTTTTCGTCTGCGCGTTTGACCAGATCTACGGGCTTTCTTGTCTCATTTAAGAATTGATTCTGGAGCTACATCTTCTGGCTACAGTAGAACATACTCATAGAACCTCAAATTAAACGGTGAGTCCCTTCATTCTTCAAGGATGCTTTTAATCATTAGAGTACGACTGTTGTTGTTATACTAATCTCCCTTGAAAATTGTATTACAAAACTGTTTTCATGCTTGAGCATAATTCTAGAATAATTTACATTATTCATATCTTAAACATACGCCCATGTATTAGGAAGAATATGTACCTGTCGTATTTTAGCTTCAGCATCTATGCCTGCCGAGATAATATTGCCATAGAGCAATTATCTCAACAAATAACAAAAGATTAGACATTAACACACAGGAAGATTACTGAGAACAAAACAACGTTTCTTTAATTAGAACAACATAAATAGAAGAAAGAAAATACATTTCTCGACACATCTGCATGCAACAACAGAAGTTTCATCCCAGCCAGTCTTCGATTACGTCAAGCCTGTGACGCAATACCAGGCGCCATTTTGACTCTTATATAGTCTATTTCAACGAATAAAAAGTATATACAACGTGTTTTTTTTGATATCCCATAACTCTAGGGGTCATTGTACTCATCATAATGAACAACTTTTACTATGGGACCAAACCTGAAAGAAAGCGCGAAAAAAAATCAGCTGTTCGCTGTTCCCTACATTTATGTTCGTATAACTCGTCAAAATGTAGGGAACACCAGATTTTTGTTTCGCGATTTCGGGTTTGGTCGTTGTATAGTCTATTTTTTACTAATAAAAAGTATGGATACTTGAGAACTGCAAATACAGTACTCGTAGCTAAGTTATGCTAACATTTTTTTAAAGATTTATAGTTCATGACTTAACTCCCACTGTATGGACTGGCCGGCACTCGCAAAAGACAGAATTGGGTGGAAAAGGGAGGGCTAGGGGGGGGGGGGTGTTTTGTGCTGCAGTGGGAAAATACAGGCTAGGTAGATAAGATTAGATTATAGTCCATGGATTAGCTGAAGAAAAAGTAACCTCAGCTAAGAGAAAGTTTTTGAGACTCAAGCAGGCTTATGACTCTATTACGACCATATTACCGTCATTTTGTCATATTAGTGAGCCTTCTGAATCTTCCAATTCAATGTTATTATAAGTGTGACAGTTGGTGTATTCCGTATATTCCGGTCCGCCGGATCGTATCCGAGCCTCGGCCGTAATTCCGCTGAATCCTTTCTTTAATTAAGGATTTACCTGCGTTAGGTAGGGGTCGGTCGAGTTTTTGCGGCATTAGGAATTTATGTAAGTGGAGTTTAATTCAAAAGCATTTATTTATTAAGAGATATTCTGAATAAATGTTCTTAAGCTGCGGAAGCAAACAAAAGTTAATTTTCGCCGCCGCGTGTTTTGGGAATTATTTTGAGAAGTTCAGTAATGAAAATTCTATTTCCAGAACTGTTTACAGATGAGGAGGCGAACTAGAGAAAATATGTATAGGACAAAGATATGAGGGAGGTGAACGCTGATACGGATGGAGGAAAAAGCCGTATTATGGCGTCCCCTAATAAATTGGGATAATGGCAGGAGGATGACGAATCGTTATCTAAGCTGAGAACAAGCTCCTTGGAGCTCCTAAGACCAATTGATCGGTGACCTCAACTAGAACGGATGCGAAAGGAACAGCGATGTGTATGGCGCAACTTGGGAGAAGCCTTTAGCATCACGCCTGTAATCCCCGAAGGGTTAGGCAGTGTACTTATATTATACATTATATACACCCACATTTCGCCAGTTATGTGTAAATGTAATAGGGGACGAGCTTATTAAATTATTATTACAAGGACTCAGTTAATAGGGTAGTTTCCTGGGTAAAAAAATAGTAATTATATTTAGTCCGTCAGTCAGATTATCAAAAAATATTGAACCCGTATTTTTTCTTTTGTCAATTATATAACAAATGATGAAGATATCGCCCGTTAAGTTCCGCGTGACGTCACGACGAGACTTTTGCAAGCAAGTGACGTCACGACCCCCACTCCCAAATTTTGATGCGCTTTATTTTTGTCATTTTTTGTTTGATTGACAAAAGAAAACATACCTTTCCATTATTTTTCGATGGACTAAAGATAATTATATTTTTTTTCCAGGAAACTACCCTATTAACTGAGTCCTTGTAAACAAAAGTAATAATTAGGAAAAAATTGCCACTTTGTTCAAGTAACAAACGCAAATGGTACTGGAGTACTTTCCTGAACAATTTGCGTGGGATGTACTCGCAGGTAACAATGAAAAAGAAATCATAATGAGAATATCAAAGGTCAAATGGTGTTACTTTCTTTATAAATTGAAAGTCAATCATGTTTGTCAAGTCCCAATTAGAGGAAAAATAGACAGAAATAAAGTACAGTGGCATTTTACTGGCTTATTAGTAGACTCGCTCGAAACGGGCGAATTTAAATAATATATTATTTTCTATGAGAGAGTCGCCTTCAGAAAAAAAAAGAAGTGATAATTCGCCCGTTTCGGGTGAGTAAATTCGTGCGAATCAAGTAACAAAGCCATTTATTTAAGCATCACTTGATCCTTATAGACTTGTGAGTTCGAAATAGGAGGTCCTACAAAAAAGAGCCAAGAAACTATTTTACCTATAATTAACCTACCCAGACGGGTAGGTTAATTATAAAAAAAAATCCTACCTACCTATTTATTATTTTATTTTATAAAACACTTCTCAGTCTATAGCAAAACCGATAATTAGCAAGCCAAGCCATTTCAGGTATAAGTGATTGGCTTGCGACCTCGCCTCACGAATACCTCCGGACGAATCCGAATCAAGTTTGGCATCGCAGAAAATGTAGCTGTAATCTACACACTCACAATATGAAACTGCCTAGCCTTTTCCCAACTATCTTGGGGTCAACTTACATTGTAACGTCTAACCGATGCAGCTGAATACCAATATTTTACATGGCTCGTCTTTCTATTTGACATCCACAAAACAGTCACTGGGTAACACAATACCCCTTGGTAAGAACCCAGTCTTACCAAGGGAGACTTTTTGGCTTCTGATTACCCTGTATCAACTGTCAAAGAAGAATTACAGCCGGGACCAACGGCTTAACGTGCTTTTCACTGACAATAGCATGTCTTATTCGTCAGTCTAATTTGAATGAGACTTAATTCTAGAGCGAAAGAATGTCGTTCGGGTTTCACATTCCGAGTCGGGGAACGTGCCATTCTAAACTTAAATGAGAAATGTGTCATTCTTTTGCTATTAAACATAGCTGCAGTCAACAGGTCTTGATGAAAGATTCCGAAGAGATCAAGAGGTTTAACTAAATTAATATTAGAGAGAGGTAATGGTTGTTTGTTTGTAGGGATAATCTTCGAATCTATTGATCCGATTCCGGAAATTCTTTCTCTAATGCAAAGCTACAGTATTGCCGAGTGTCATAGGATATATTTTATGTCAAAACAAGAAATTTCACTAGGACAAAGTCGCGGACAGAAGCTAGTAAGTATTATAGAGGTAATCTCTGGCAATAATTAAAAAAAAATATTTCACTGATAGAAAGGTACAGTATTGCCGAGTGGCAAACGATATTGAATAGTTAACTCCCAACAAGTAATGGAAAAAAATTGCATAGAATTTTATCTAACGATAAAACTATTCCGTTAAAAGGCTTCGGCGAGTTTGCGCAAGAGATTGACCGATAACGTTGATACGTGTTATCAGCATCCAATAAAATACGTGACGTCATTGTTTGCACGTAATAAGTATTAATAAATATGACAGAATTAATTATCTCGAAGATACGACCTATCTGTCACCGCTGCTTTAGTTAGATCTAAACTTACAATACCTAAATAACGTTCATCAGCCTTTTTGCAATATCATTACCCAAATACGGTGCAGAAAAGTAAGGTTGCAGAATTTATTTTTGTTATTATAGGTAGCCAAAGAGTTGCTTCTAATATAAAGTGATTACCGCCTCGTCTAAGCCTTTAACACCAGGATGTTTACCCATACGTTGAATCACTAAGTTAAATAAGTAACTGTAATTTTACCGTCAACATTTCAAAAGATAACAAAAATGCTTTCGACTTCAAAATCAGGTGATTCTCCTGACGATGATGTGGATTTCATAACCACCCAGACCCCAGTAACGAAGCGATCATATCATGATTTTTGGGCACATTTCCAATCTCGAACCGTACGAATTTTGGAAACCGACAAATGTAATTATACGCCAGACCTGGGATTCGAACTAAGCTCAAAGTCCACAGCCTGCTACCAGACAGCCCGACTAATGAGACGATATAATTAAAAACAAGGTAATTTATTATGAGAGAAATTGTTATACATTTCATCATAATATTTCAAATATTAACATTTTTTCAAAGAGAGCACCGGGCAATGACATTTTGTCCGCTACGCTAAGTTTTCTTCGCAAACAATTTAATTAAGAAAATTAAAGATAAACATTTTCTGTTTTCTTTTTTCCATCTTAGTATTTATTCAGTGAATAGGTAGGTTAGTACTGTTGTGAGATGGCCTAGCAACGAAGCTACAATGTTAAAATACTAAAAACTATACGAGGCACGGATACATCGAGTGCCAAGAATTTATCACGGCGACTGACTCTTCATACTTATCTCCGTTTTTTTCCTTAAGAGAAACGTGTTTCTGACTCTGAATCCATATTTTATTACCTAAGTGGTTGTGAAGTTGGTCTTCAGTTACTTGTCTTAATAAAACAGCGCATATATAATCAAATTTGAAGGACGTAAAACCTATAATAAGTAAGTCATGCAACTTAACTCTTGTATCGTTGTTATAACGTATAAATTAGAAATATTTCCGCGAATTTGATAAAACTTTCGGCAATCATTCTAATTTATACCTTACTTTACCGAGATAACAGTTAAATTACATTGTAATGACCTACTAATGGGTTTCCGTCGAACGTCTTACCTAAGTCATTTCTTTTATGGCAATTCCTAATTCTAAAAGTTTTATCAGTATAAACGAGGAGTCCTGGAGTTCTAATTTTAGCAAGGAACTAAACAGGAAACTCTCTTTTAGTTAAAGGAATTCGAAACTATTTATGTTAAATCGATATGCTAATTCGATTTTAAACGATCATTTTACTGCCATACTTTGCTCATAAAAACTTTACTCACAAAAATAAAAAAAAGTTCATAATGTCCAATGTCACTTCGTTTTAATTATCCTTAGCGTTATAGAAATTTGTTCTAATTAATACGCGCGAATGCCTTGGCGTCGGGCTCGCCATAAAATTAATGTTACCAGCATAAAAACGTTTTAATAAAATTTTACTTGCACTCACTGAGTCGTAAAATATTTTCTAACGAGCCGAATTATTGCTTTATGAAACCGGTCCAGTGTGGAACGTAATCTAAAGTTATCTTACGAAATATCTGATAAGTTTATTATTATTAGAGTTTTCGACATCAAAGTGCGGTGGATTGCTGATGATGGATAACAAAATAGAAGGCCGTTGAATTTAAATACAACTTTATGGAAGAAGCATAATCAGCCTATATTGTTCCCGCTGAGACACCGGTCTCCTCTCTGTGAGAGGGAGTGGGCCGTAATCCACCACGCGGGCCCAGTGCGGGTTGGTAGATGTCGCATGTCTTCGAATTTCGAATTTGGTTTTAGGACATGCCGGTTTTCTCATGATGTTTAATGTTCATGGAAGTAATATACCTTAAATAGATACCTCTATTTCTCATAGCTGATAGGTAAGTACGCGTTTTACAGAATAATTGTTAAATGTCAATCAATTCATCATGACAATGAAATATTGACATTTCCGGTTGAATGCCGTACATATAGTAACAATTAAAAAGTCATTATGTCTCGCGTGGATCCACGTTCCATACGGCATGCGAAGGGTTAAATAGATACTTCCATTTCCCATGGTCAAAGACACGATTAAGGCCAATAATATGGAATCAATCAATCACAAAAATTGATATTTCTTTCAGAAACACCTGCCGTTTACAATTTTCTACTACCCTATTTTCCTGAAAGAAAATAACGTCAATACAATAAAAGAATGTAATTACGCAGGACACAAAATATCGATGAATCATCTTGGCGATACTTTCATGTCTCAGGATCTTTATTTATCGTTCAATTTGTCCTGGTAATTAAATATGTTTTGTTGTTCCGGCAAAAGGCTCGCCTCCTTTTTTACACGGGACTTAAATAACTGGCGAATGGTGTACCATGGGTACACGTCTGCCTAACTCTTCGGGGAATGCAGGCGTCATGTTATATTAATTTGTTTTTCCTGGTTATAAAAGCCATTATCTTTTCGACGTCCAGAGAATTCATGCGTCCAGTCTGCATGCACTATCATGAAGTATCTAACGACAGCATCTGAATATCAGTAGGTGCAGTAGACAGTACGTTGTAACATTTGGACATTCAGCTGACCTTGCGTACTGCTATTATGCTGCTTTTCCTGCCACTGATGAGGAGACAACTGAATTCAGTAGCCATCGAACAACGACACCCTTGTAAAGTATTTGACAGTTGTGTCTACCGTAACTTTGGCCATAGCGATGACATTGACACATGATAGTGGACCAGACTACCAATTATTACAATAGTCTTACTATGACGTTTCAATAGCACCACAGTGGCAAGTCAATGACCATAAATAATTTTTAGAACACCGAATGTCAATAAATTTTCTATTGAGACACTACTGACACACTATTTTACAGAATTGGGCCCCTGATTTTATGTATGATAGTAGCTACACCGGCGAAGAACCGTTTCAACATGCAAGAAACAAACGATCTATCTCCAAAAAGAAGTAAATGCCATCTATAACAACAGTAAAAATAAATCTAGATATTTTATACACCCAGCCTATGTTCACAGCATCTACCGTGACGACGGAGCGTTGCGGATGTATGCACCGTCGCTCTTTTCCCTTTAGCAGAGTGAATGAAACTCCCAACGGTAACCAAACCAAAAGCATCAGTTACAATTGAGAGCAGACGTTCGTTGCATTTGTTGGAATTAAATTGAAGTAGAATAGGAACATAAGAGGGAAAGAATAGGATTTATTGAATTTTTCAGTTAGAGGAGTTTTCATTAAATTGTCCTACCAATATTATAAACGCGAAAGTTTGTATGGATATGTTTGTTACTTATTCACGCAAAAACAGAACGGATTTCGATGAAATTTGGCACACAAATAACCAGTTTAAAACCAGGATTAACATATAGGATACTTTTTAGCCCGATATTCCCACTGGATCGAAACTTATGCGGGTGAAACCGCGGGGCGCAGCTAGTCAGACATAAATGCAAAGCGAAAAAGCAGTGATTTCTCAGAAGAAAAGCCAATATAACGTTGAAACCTTTACAGTGTCTCTCGAAGCAAGGATTGAAAACTTAGTTGCTTCAATAAAATTGTAAGACCCTACCGTGCAAAAAAATGAAATCATGCTAAACTCTGATCAAGGAAAAGAAATATGAGTCCAAAAAGAAAGTAGGAAAGACCTCCATTGCGTTACGGAAACTTGAGGATAACATGCAAAAATCCTACTAATATTATAAATGCGCGTATTATTTATGTATGGCAAAAATTAATCAACGGATTTGGATGAAATTTGGCACACAGGTGGTTTATAACCAGGATTAACATAGGTATAGGATACTTTTTATCCCGATATACGCATGGGAACTTATGTAGGTGAAACCGCGGGGTTGCAGCTAGTATTAGATAAGCGTGGAAAAAAACGAATCAAATAAAAACATACTTCCATAGAAGTCGAAATACATACATAATATGTTCCATAGAAAATGTGAAATAAAATCGATTCCGGTTCTCTTGGAGTGGCAGGATAAAGGCCGATGTCGAATTCAAGATACAAGTATCTTTATTTAGATCTTATATACAGAAATGAGAGAAGTGGTAAAGTCGAGAGATTGCCACCCAATTCCGGGATCGCGTTAATCAGAGTATGCAATTGACCTCAAAAGTTGTTGATCCCCAATTTAAATAACAACGAGACCCTTTTCGAACACAGCCGCCATCTTTCTTTGGTGATGATTAAATTCTTGTGTGATGGACTACTTAGATGTTCAAACTGTCAGATAGTCAACATATATTTCGAAATCCGTGAACAATAAACTAAAACCCAGGACATTTAAAATTAGACACACAAAATTAGGTCGCATTATACAATTACACGATAAGATAAGGGGCGAAAAACAAATACGATGTGGAAATGTTTGGAGTAAAAATGTGCTTCACGTTTTCCTTCGCCATTTCGGTGTAAATGATTTAATTAAAATACTGTATTTAATGTGGGACAAACGTACGTACGTGTACGTTATGTGCCTTAATTTTGCTAGAATGGTGACATTTTGATGAAAATTGGGGTGTTAGGGGAATCCGCGAAATTCCGCCGAAATTCACAGGGGGTCAGGATACTTGAACTCACGACATTCGTCTTAAGACACACGATGCTGTTACCAAGTCCTGAGCTTACAGATTTTTTACCCTACGGTGGCACAAATATTTAGATACAGTGGAAGTACTTTCCAGGCAAACTGCTATTAAATTATACCTAGTGTCCGACGCTTAAACCTTAGATACGAGCTCTAATATACTGAATAAGGCACAGGTACACAATAAGACGTTAATAAAGATTCCACACAATTTCCCTTTAGGCTGCCCGCTCACGTCCGATAATCGGTGATCGATTTTTGCAGGAGAAAAATAGAACGTACTGATGGCAATAGTGCAACGCACACGTCCTACAAAAAAGTCGGTCAGAAATAAAATCGGTGCATCCCGACCGAACCGATTATCGGTGAAAAATGGAACGTTCGGAAATGTATGTGTTAACGCACACTACTCACCGACAGTCGGCCGCATGCACTTGCTAGGGAAGGACATTGTGCCACAGACAAAGCGACAGACGTGTACGTTGAGTCGGTCACAAAATCGATCATAAGAATCGGAGGAAAATTCGGCCCGATTATCGGTGCTACAAAAAGTCTGACGTGGGCGGGCAGCCTTATAACAGAAAGCCTACTAAGATAATAACAGGCTACTTTTCTAAGCTACTACGTCATTTGGTGACGTCAGATACAGTGTTGTTTCATTATGTACTTAATATTGAATTAGCTGTTCTAAATATAGACTAATGAGAACTATACTAAAGTTTGGTTAAGTTTATTTGCGTTCGGGATAAGCTTTAGACCCCAAGCTTACTCAATGTTAACCTAGTTTATTTATTGGTCAAGCAATTACATGGACCAGCATAAGTTTTGACAGTAGCGTTGCCAGCAGCGTTGCCAATCAGAATCTTGCATAGATGCTTTTTTATTTAATGTCATCTCGCAGTTCAATCTATGAGGCTTTCGTCTGCTTTACCAGACTTGTCTGTGGATGCCTCAATAAATTAAGGCCACCAGCTAGGGCTTAAAAACTAAGCAACTTCACGCTAAGGGCACCCCCTGTGGGGGTACGGACCTCGGCTTAGGGAGTCACTGGGCGAGGGCAGCAAGGGACTGGCTGGATCAGAATAAAAATAAGACAAGAGTGGTGATATTTAAATGTACGTCCTGCGCTGCGCACCCTGACAGCCAGCCCCGTTACCACCTTGCTGACTGGCAAATGTTTTCGCCAGTAGTTCTAGTCTATAAGGTCCAAAATGTGGATTTCGGTACCAAATTATTACTTGGGTTTTAAGAAGTTGACCTTCAGCAGCCTTTTAAAACATCAGCTTTTTATCAAGCAATAAACTACTAAATACACATTAAAACAAAAACATCCGTGAATATTTTCCATAGTGACTTACTACTTAACGCCTTATCAAATCGTTACACGTGTTTGTTATCCTAACCTACCTACATGCTTAGTCACTTAGAATATTAATACGTCATCATGTATCTACGCCCTACGGTATTACTGATTCACCGTAACTTGATAAGCCTCCTGTTGACCGATTACATTAACATAAACGACTTATTTGGTAAAATGTTTGGTATGTTCCTAACCACAGAAAATTGTTTCCATGACAGAATTTGTAAGGACATTTGTCAAGAAGTTAGTAGCTCTTGCCATAACTCCTTACAAATTTTGTATCCTACTATCCTACTAATATTATAAACGTGAAAGTTTGTAATGGATGGATGGATGTTTGTTACTCCTTCACGCAAAAACTACTTAACGGATTTGGATGAAATTTGGCACACAGATGGTTTATAACCAGGATTAACACACCGGATTTACATTGACATTTGATCCCGATATTGCCACGGGATCGAAAATAATACGGGTGAAACCACGGGGCGCAGCTAGTACTTTCATAATGGTAGGTTGGCAAAGACAACATTCGAATTGGCATACATTCTAAGTGACCGCTAGGCAATAATGTCCACACGGATCCGACGTGTGGAGACGGCTGAGGAAGCACGGCGCCGTCGAGGCCGGCCCAGGAAGAGCTGGCGACACAACCTAGATGCGTACCGCCAGGGTTGGGTCGAGGTGGCTCAAGAAAACGATGCCTAGAAGGATTTAGGGGAGCCCTTTGCTCAGCAGAGTCTAAGTAAAAAATACATTCTAAGACATCCATGCTTCTATCATTTTAGGGATTAGTTTACAAAAAACATAATTACACACAAACAAAGTCGCGGGAAGCACCTGGACGAGGGAGGCACGGAACTGGGAAGGATGGCAGACAGAAAAGGAGCCCTATACCCAGCTGTGGGTAATATCGGGTTGAAATTATGATGATGAAAACATATTTTATGTCATCAATATCCAGACAAACCTATTGAGGTGTTCGTGACGTTTCTGTTTGTATTTTGGTTTGGTCCTTAATTTAATAACAATAAAAAAAATGTAGAATCACTATATCTATGTTCCCAGGTGAGGCACAAAGGCACAAAGAAAATAATGAATTAGTGTCTAAACACACTATGCCGAAGGTACGCGACCGAAGTTCGGCACGATTACGCCTGCAATGCTATTTGAATTACTGACGGCACATTATGCCGAAATTACGTTGCGTTATAGCGTGCAGCCGAACTTCGGTCGGGCGTAAGTTCAGCGGCAACGTATTCTGCAGAGCACACGTTATACGTGACCTAAGTTCAATTCGATTGCCGAAGAAGATCCGGGGCGGGGGGGAGCAGCGGGAGGCTCGACACACTGAATAAACACAAAGTTGCGCAACTGAATTTCGGCCGCGTAATTTCGGCACTTATGGTGTGTCATATCAGCCGAATACGTCGGAACGTAAAATCAGACGCGGAACTTCGGTCGCGTACCTTCGGCATAGTGTGTTTGGACATTTAATGACTCCACTATGGCACAGACAATAAAGAGTTTCTGCATATAATATACAATGTGCATGATGAGTTAACAAATTCGACCCTTACAATTATCGGTCACGAGGTCCGCTCCCGTGGTGTCAGGAGAGCGATTAAGGGCCCCCGTACCCACCCACAGTGGGTTATTAATTCTGTCTTACAATGTAATCAACGCTCGCCAAGGATTACGGTCGGGGATCTTCGTAATTGGAGGGCCTTGAGTCCATCGGAACTCTTTTGGCGAATATTATATAGGGAGAAGTTTTTAGAGGCTCTTGGATATAGTGATTACTTAAATAATATACAATCTTTCGCTCGAGCCTCTAAGGAGGCCATTCAAGTTTTATTTGTCATTGTAACTGTTTGGTACAGTCAACAGCAAAAGTAGATGATCAAAAATCAGAAATTCAATACTAATTAACGGAGTTCGCGTCAGAACTGTGTGGCGTCGAAGTGATTCAAAAGTATGACACTGAGTCTGACATACTTTTGAATCACTTCGACGCCACACAGTTCTGACGCAAACTCCGTTCATTAGTATTAAATTTCTGATTTTGATCATCTACTTTTGCTGTTGACTGCTCGTATTCTCGACACAGAGCGTCAAATTTTCAAGTTAAGTTTCATTTTAACAAATGGTACACATATTTTGTTAAAACTTCATGTCGATCTAAATATAGGTTTTCCTGTAGGTGCCTCACAACTTAGTTTTTCCCTGAGGTTAACCGCAATTTCAATTTTAATTAACCATTAAAGGCTGAAAGCACAACAAAACAAGGACGCCATAAATGTTGAAGGTTCTTCTTAAAAAAGTTCTATTTTTTTATCGGCCAGCAATGAAATTTGCATTTTTATAAGGTATGTTGTTGCTTACTTGTTACAAGATTGAACTTAGAAACATCTGTAGCAAAATATACATTTTAAACAATTTTTAATTAATACCAAGAAAGTTGTTGTTGGACTATTTTCCGTCTAGATATTACTTAATAACATAATCAGCCTATGTTGTTCCAACTGCTGGGACACAGGCCTCCTCTCTTCAAGAGGGAGAGGGTGGGCCGTAATCCACCACGCGGGCCCGTGCGGGTTGGTAAATGTCACATGTCTTCGATTTTTTTTTTCTAGACCATACCGGTTTCCTCACGATGTTTTCCTTCACCATTTTGATGGCATTGGTGATGAGATTATTTTACACAAATTAAAGCGTCTGTCTGGATTGGAACCCACGACCTACAACTCGTAAGTCGTTACCACCGGGCCACCACTGCTCTCGATATTACTTAATGACCGTTCATAATGAATACTGTCGCAATGCCATTAATTTTGACGGGCATTGCGATCAGCCACGTTCACTGCTATATTTACGTTGTTGATCTGACGAAGTTTTCCAACCTATGAAGCAATGGATGACAAAATGAAAGGCATTGCGATCGATTGCTATTTTGTGTGTTACGCAATTTCTTCGCTGGTTCGTGATCATAATAGCTCTTTAGGGGTAAGTAGATATTGTGTGTGCTAGTCACAAATTCGGTCGGATACACAGTGTTAGGGATTAACCACACTTATTCAGCTCTATCTAGCTTTTGTCCATAGAAAACAACGATTTTGTATGGAATGCGTACGCATCCGTAAAGCTGAACGGATGCGTAAGCATTCCATACAAAATCTGAACAGAGCTGAATAAGTGTGGTCAGTCCCTTAACCTCCGCTTATAGGCAACTGAAGACAATACTCAAGAAACTAGTTGCCAGCCGATGCGTTACCCATATAAGAGAAAATGTGTCTCATTTCATATCATTGACATCCAAATGAGATTTTATCGATGACCAATTTCAAAGGAACTTCGGTACGGGCTTACAAGTCAAAATAGAGAAGAAAAACGTTCTAAAGATCCTAAGTATGATTTAAAACGGTCCCTAAAAATCAATACATCGCGTCACGTTTTACATTACGAGGGGCAGAAAGTCCCAGGGGAGTGGGGACTAACGCACCTCTCAGGAAGCTATAGAAAATTCCTTTTAAAAAGTTACGAGAAGCCTTCCAATCGGATTCCTTGAACTTGTAAGACAAATATTTGAAAAATCAAAAAAATAATTGATTTAATCAGGGAAAAAAATAAGGAAGTTCTCAAATCGACGCGTATTTTTTTTAAGTGAAAATCTTTTTAGACTCGCTAGTTCTAAACAGTGAACAAAACGGAACCGTCACGCTCGGATCAGTGGCGCTAATTCGGGTATAGTAGGGTCGGTGATGCTGATTCGGGTATACTCGGCTCAAATAAGTTTTCATTTCTATCGTGTGGCTATAAACACCCTAAAGCTTCATCAGCAGTCACCTTATTATTAGTCTCACAATATTGCCGTAGTATCCAATAATTCGTTTTAGCTTTCATTAGGGATAAAGTGATTCGGGTTAGTGTTATTTTGGGCTGGAATTATTCGGGATAGCGTCATTTACAAACAGTGATTCAGCACCCTAATTGCGTAACACACAATCAATCTCAATCTGAATCATTTTGAAGGATATTGCTAATCCATTGCTTCATATGTTCAAAAAATGTGTCACGTCATTGTGTCTGTTCAAAAACGTAAATAACGCAATGAATGTTGTTGAACTGTCAAAATGAAACCGATTCCGATTGATCGTGTGTTACGCAATTAGGGTGCAGGTTTAAGGAGTACGAGTCCTTTTCTAGACTACCAAAACTAACAGAAAAGTTTCTACAAAGGAGTCGTAATAATAACGATGAAGATTTTATTTCACTAGCAGATGTGGCTGGAGTTCATATCGGTTTTATCCTATCAGAATTTCATAGCAGTAGTAGGTAGTTAGTTACTAGAAAAAGAAAGAAAATGAGTACACGCGGCGACATATCAGCTATAGATTTCCAGTTTTAGCTGACCTCGCATTGTATGGGTTCTTCGTACAATCAGAAGTCTGGTTATACTGGTTAAGTATAGCTTGATGTGTAACCGTGCGCAGAACAACTTTTTCTTAAGAGGAAACTCGGTTACCTACAGGTATATTCCTTACAAACGTACTTTGTGTAACATTCTTTTATGTAGCATTATGTATTTCAATGTAGGGCGGCGATTGTATGAATGTGAGCTTATAAGTAATTACATACTTAAGAGGAATGGCGGTCGCGTGGTTGTTGGCATTAATTCCATACAAACGTATTGCTCTGTTTTCTCCTTGGATAATAGTGACACTAGAGCTAAATACGATATAATCTATAATCTACGACGGCCAATCGTATATTTGGTTTCTTGGTATTTTTTGTTCTAAAAATTAATCTGAAACAAATCATAGGGACATAACAGACTGTGGTAGATATAACATTATATCGAAAGAAAAGATGGTCTAGTAATATTAACCAGGAAGAAAACAAGAATACGTATGTATGGAATGAATGCCAACAATCACGTAACCGCCATTCCTCTTAAGTATTTCTCATAAGCTCCATTCATACAATCGCTACCCTACATTCAAATATATAATGCCACATAAAAGAATGTTACACAAAGTACGAAAACCTTTTACAGCGATAACAGGGGTTCTATGGATACCAATATATATCGTAAATCATACTTCCAAAAGCTGTCAACTTATGCTTTACAAAGAAAAAGTAGAATTGGAAATATGCTGGTGGAAATATGGTTCTTATTGGATTATTTTGTATTATTATCACAGTTGAATACCTAAAAAGATGAATGATGTAAGTACTATAAGAATTCAATTCAATTACAAACTGACTAAATATACCAATAAATCCTTTTATTTTTTCGTCGAAGTGCTCGTCCGCATCGCTGTCATCCGGAAACGTGCCCAGAAGATTGTCAGCATTGCCACGTTGAAAGGAAGTGGTGAAGGGTGGGCGTTTTTGGGGGACTGTCTTTTGTAATTTTGACGTTCGAAAAGTGCTGATTCTCAGCCTAATGTGAATAAATGACTTTTTATTTTGAATGGCAATGCTAATTCTTTAGCCAAAGAACGAGCCAGTCCTCTGGTCACGTATTTCAAAACTATAAGTAATACTAGCTAGGTGGAAGTCCTTCTCACAAGGTGGACCCGGTGGATCCGATGACTGATCACGATCTCAACAATGACCTTCTGAAAGTCGCAAGAATCCCCTAGAGAAGCACAATACCGGTCGATGTGGGGCCTGTGGCCAGCTGTGGACGTTTTTCAGTTTAAATAATGATGATATATCCTAGCAGAAAAAACAAACTGTCTCGCTTTGATGGCGTCAAATTAGAAGAGCGCAGACAGAAGCTAATTTGTCAAGAACCATTATTGGATCTCCCCACCACAGTCACTTCAAATATCTATACAATTTAAGGCTATAGGAACAAAGACGGACCATCACCATCAATATCAACCTCTATACTAATAACATTACAGTGTTGTCATCAATCCACCTGCCAGCAGTGAGGCGATATCCATCAAGATTATAGCGGGATCCTCTCAGAATTGTTCGCTGTAAGAAGTTTTGTACAGTACAATATTTATAAGCAGTTATGATTAAAAACGGTAAGATAATCTTATTGAAACGGTAGTGGTCAGAAACAATGTAAAGAAAGAAAGAATGTGTCATTATGACCACATGATAGAATGCTTTTTTAATATGATGACGACTGGAACCGATTATACGCGATTCAGGGTCGCCGAGTATACCCGATTGTAACCGTTCAGTTTCGTTCACTGTTCAGAAGTTATCACTTCAAAAATTCGCCTTGTGTCGGTCGGAAGTACGGAGCGCGGAAGTCGGAGCGGGTGTGATCTACATCAATGGATAGTGAATTGTCTCTATTTTGGCCTGTCTAAGATAGTTTTAGTGAACATTTACGAATGTTTTGAGGATGCCTTGATATCTTCCAAGAAAGACAATAAAATCGTAACCCTTTTTATTTTGAAACAGTTCATTACGGTTTACAATAGAGCTTTGAGTATCAATCTATCGAAACTTACCCTGTAAGAGCACAACTTAAACCAACTATTTCGTACTAACACTTACTAACAGCTTCTTGCCCATAATACAATTTATTCAACCTTCCTATTCCATTACCAACAGCCCAAACCCATGTCAAACATTGGCCCAACTGCAGACCTTCGCAAAGTTCAACAATGTTGACACATCGACCATTACCGAAGGTGTTAAACTATTGTATGCTGCCATTGTTTAGTTAAATCTTGCAAAACGGTTAAGCTAAGCATGCTATATAGCCAGTCTACCAATATATCGACTCCTATGTCGACGCGAGCGTTTTCGCAGTGCGCTGAGAATGTGACCGTCGATTTTATGGCCCAAACTGCGGTACGGCAGACATGTAGTTTAGATAAACTTAACATTACGCCTGTATTTCCCAAAGGCGTAGAGAGAATGAGGGTGCATTTACATGAAATAGAAGGGGGCTAGGTAACGCAGAAGTTATGCTTTCTCGACCACTAGTTCAACGAGGCAGTAAAATTTAGAATGTGGATCAAATGTATGGGATGAGACCCTGTTTAGTAGATGCACTGTACTCTACTAGCTATGTTTAGTGTATTGGTACGTTTGAAGTCGATGACAAGAACTAAAGCATGAGTCTAACTTTATGTGTTTATTTGAGTGGAATAGAATTCCAAGTTACAAGTGGTATTACTACGTTCACAGGAATACTGCTTGAAGTCATGTACGTATGGGAATTACGATCTTTTGTTATGGAGATTGAAGTACATTCAAACTTACGTATTCTTACCATGGGGGTAAGCAGAAACAGAACGCCATCTGCTAAGATACTTACATACTCCTATTTTGCTTCATTGTAATTGAAATAGCCGTCGTATATTATAAAAGTAGCATAGCAGGAGTATTAACTCCTGCTCCTCCTCTCTACAAAGGCCATCAGGCCTTTGTAGAGAGATTCGGAGACGCCAGTAAAACCTGGTGCTGTAGTGAAAAGAAAATGTAAAAGATACAAGCTGGCCTGATACGTAGGCTGTGACAAAAAAAAAAACAATACCGTCATTTGTGAAGGCTTTAAATGCACACAATTTACACAAGCAGGCATCCTCCAACTTTGTAAAAAACAACATAAACATGTTTTTATCCCTAAACCCCTAATCCTACATATCAAACACAAACATCCGTCTCGCTTTACGAGAAAAATACCTCCCGCATACCTTAACTTTGAACAAAGTTTGTACCTCCCCGTTATCCGGTATAAAACGAGGTTTAACTACACATTGTTTCCGTTAAACGGTCCCTTCTGAGCCCTTTATGCGTTGCTTACGTCATCGCCTATATCGCTCAGACAATTTCATTATGGAGATCCGCTACGTATTAACTGTATTGTATAAGATTCGGAATGGTGAAGGTATGAGGTGGTGTAGCGTTTCTTATCTTGGGGCATTATAGATGATTGGGATAGCTCATTTATTTTGTAGATCTGAAGATTTTGATACAATAAAGTAGCTTCGAGATATTTCAAACAAAAATAACTACTAGTATTTATAATGAGTAAATACGGTAGTCGGTCAGACACCGTATCGATAGAAATCTTGCTCCTAAAATAGTAACAGAAAACCCAGGATCCATAACAGACGATAAAAAAAAACAACCGACTTCCATAAAAACACTACAAAGTGAAAAATAACTTTAATTGCGGAAGTCGGTGTCTTTGGTTTTTTTATTTCGTTTTTCGCCACCGACTTCCGAAATTAAAGTTATTTTTCACTTTGTAGTGTTTTTATGGAAGTCGGTTGTTTTTTTTTTGTAAAAAAGTTTTTATTGTTCACTTTTTTGTTGTGATCATTTTTTTAATTTTTGTTGTTTTTTCAAAAACCTCTTGTCCGATTTCGATAAAATTTTCATGGGACCATTTGGGAAGTATACCCTATCCAACAAAAAAAGAATTTTTCAAATCGGTTGGCAAGCGACGGAGTTATGCGCGAACAAACATAAAAAAAAAAAAAAAAAAATACAAACATCCGAATTGAGAACCTCCTCCTTTTTTAGAAGTCGGTTAAAAACTGACATTTATGGCGAAACGACAGTCCAATCGATTCAATTTTGTATGCAAGAGTTTCAGCCATGTTTTTTCGACGAAAAATCAACCGTCTACCTGAGCGAAATATTAAATTCTGTTGCGTTCCGAAGTTCTGATTGTTTTTTTTTTTAAATAATATTGGCGTTTTTTGGACGAAGCTTTAAAGTCTAATAACCGGATTCTGGTGTATTAACCTGAGTTTATTTCTATTGCATAGTACATGTGGTACAAATTGTGTTTGTAAACACTCACGTTTAGGAAAAACATCATTTAACCCATTGAATGCCATAATTACAGACACAATTAAAAAGCCATTGTGTCTCGCGTGGATCTACGTTCTATAATAATAAATACGAAGGGTTAAATAAGAAACTCCGTCGAATCAGTAGCTATTGCAAGTGTAGAACCTTAAAAGTTTATTCTTTTTCAGGCATTAAGTCTGCCTATGTACAGTATTTTTATATATGTGCAATAAATAAAACCGGTATTATCGAGCGATCTTTAACATTGGCAAGATTATATCGACGACGGTAGCATTAGAAAAACATATTGGATCTTGAAAGACAAGACCTTCATTTTATTTATCTCTTTCCTAGAAAAAACAAGCTTACGTAACGTCACTCAATTCCTCCATAGACAGCCAGTTTTTTTATAGCCATCCCTAGATAGATACAGGGAGACGGGATATAAATAAGATTATAAGTATTATAACCCACCAATAGCATATATATCCGGCAGTGAGGAACGCAGGCAATACACTGAATACAAATTGAAATATTTATGTTGTTTTTATGTTAACGTGTGGAAAAAATAGAGCTTGGTAATGTTTAAAGATGGGTCGGTTCTCAGTTATTTATTCTGTCGTATCGTCTCATAGCGTGGGGGGCACCCCTTTTCTATTACGTATATTTTTATTTCACCGGCTTACGGTAATGTACGGTACAGCTCGATTCAAACTTTATGGCGGCTCGGAACACGAGGCGAGTCCCTGCGCAGTAGCAAATTCACGTGTCAGCGGGGGTGAGGGGTGAGGTGAGGTACTGCACAGCAAGAAGCGCACTTCGGAGCCCGGGATAGAATTTGAATCGAGCTGTAGGCCGTAAATAAAACCAGTATAAGCTGGCATCTTATTCTATTGAAACTTCGTACTACGTTAGGCCAGCTCAAGGTCAAGGTGCTGTCACCGGCCTATTGTGGTCGATCCCACCTGATGAAACCAACGATGGTTCACGTTTGTTTAGAAGTATCTTGATGACTTTAAGTTTGATAAGTATACGAATTTTATGAACTACCTGTAATAAATACCGAAAAAAAAAACAGGCTTACAATGGGGTTTGGCATAGGTGCATAAGCACTCGTTCAAACAACATAACGCGCGTCAGCGATAGGATACAGCAATGTAGTCAGAATCCAGTTTATTTTACCAGTGAAAATATTTTAATTTTAAAAGCTCGCTCTTTGTGATCGCTTGCAGGTAAATGATTTATTAATTGGATGTCAGCGGGGGAATATTGAACTCATTTTTATGAGCGCTTCGTACGTTTTTAATAATAAAGTAATTTTGTAGAATGTACTTCACGAAAATGAACGTAAAATATTAATATAATAATATCCCTGGACATTTCACACAGCACCATTTGTCCCAAGCTGAGCAACCTAATGCTTGTGTTATGGTAACAAGATGGCTGATAAACTACTTGTATACAATTTTTTTTTTGTAAATACATACATATTATAGATAGAAAAACACCCAGACTCGGAACAAATACATGTAGGTCATACAAATATTTGTTCCGTGCGGGAATCGAACCCGCGACACGCAGCGCAGCAGTCAATCGCTTAACCTCTGCGCCAACCGTGCCGTCAAAATATTGGATTTTTATTACAAAATAAAAACCCACATATGTCCAGTTATGTTTGAAGTATACGAAAATAATTTACTTTGATTCGTCATACAATTTTAGAAAAAAACGTGCCTCTTCGAGACTAAATTAAGCGGCTAAATAGGAGGTACTCTTTCCAATTGGAGCTAAAGTCTCGTAAGAAAATACAGACCGTTGATCCTGGATAAATGAATTACTACGGCTAGCAATGCCAATCAAACAAACCATCTTTCCACTACCAAATTCAAAAGGAAACGCTCGCTCGGAGGACGTACACCGCCCCCGGTAAACTAAAAGATAGGGTATATAAAATTACGTTCGCCATCTCGTAAGATGTTGGCAGAACCCGATGAAAAGATAAGACAAGGTATATATAACATACCTAGATTGAACCACTCTAAACCCATTTAACTCGAGGAACTGCATGTTCCAGTTAGTACGTACTCAATTCTAGATGGAAGCGTAATGGTCCAAATAAAAAATGTGCCCCGAGAGATGTTCGGTTCGAAACGAGTAAAGTAACAGTATGAAATATAACGGTTATCTGTCTGCGGTAGTTTTTACGCGTTTTTTGTGTTATTGTAGATCATTGACAGCCGTTACGAGTTATCAGAAGCCCGAAAATCTGACAACCAGTATTACTAAGAAGTATCGTGTTACCCCCGTGGTTGAGGAGGTCAGAAAAAGCTGTTGCTCCATATAAAGTTCTGGTATTCTGTTGCACTCGTATAGACTGGAATTCGACCCCAACATAGTTGGGAGAAGGCTATAGATGCTGATGATAATATGTTATTGAAGACGAAATAAAGACATGAGAATTAAGAAGATACTACTCAAATAGTCGATTTTATTTTAAAAAAATGGGATGGAAGATCCTAAGTCCCACAAAGAACTCCCTCGAGATCTTTCATTCGATGAGAAGGGTGGTTTTTCTGTAAGGAAATTCCTCAATAGCAGGCTGAAGTGTAAGTAATTATCGTTATAGCTAATGTTATTCATTAGTAATGTAAGCCTATTAGAGAAATGTCATTCATTTTGTGATGATTAATACCAGGCCTGGAAACACATCGATGAACAGCGAGGTAATTGCATATATATACATGACAATATCTTTCATTTTGACAATTCAACAACATTCATTGCGTCATTTACACTGTCGAGAAGACGAATTTTTCAAACATTTGTGGCTAAGCTTTAGCAATTTGCTTCGGATTATGATTCAAAGTGTTTTACGCAAATGGGGTACAGGTACACAATTTATAAGCGAACTCACGGACAGTAAGACAGAGTGGCATTGCGATTGTATACAATAAAATTTATGATAAAATCAATCATAGTCACGTGAAACTGTTAGCAATAACACAATATCTTACATTCCTGTTCTGCCACTTGCAATAACAAATCCCAGTTGCGTTTTTTTTTTTCCTACTAAAGAACGCATAACTAATAAAGGTATTTTAAATCGTAATGTACCGTGAAATACATTTAAATACGCAATTACAGATTGCATTAAGACAACGAATGAGAACGCGAGACTCGCCAGTTATCGATTGAGTCGATTTACTGGTAAAACCCATGATACAGCTGCCTGTCACTCTAAGCAGACTACATATGCCGTAAGACCGCTGGGAAAATTGCATGCTAAGTGGTCTTAAATGGTACCTATTTAGGTAATTGATAGTACTAATCATCTAAGATCGGGGGAGCTGTAGACAAATGAAATGACGGACGGTTGGAAAGGGAGTGAATACTGAGATGACGGCAGATGGAGATGTATGGAAGAAGACATGCTACACGAGCCTTAAAATATGGGTAGGAGAATGATACATGATAATGCATCGTACGAGAGTCTTACTTCTTTTCGTATCCTACAGTAGAAAAGGAACCAAGGAACTATTATGTGAATTGTTTTAGAAATTCAGAAGAACCTGCGTTTTTTCAGAAAGATACCTTTTTTACTACTACTACTTACTACTTTTTTTAACAGACTTCAAAAAAGGAGGAGGTTCTCAATTCGACTGTATTTTTATGTTTGTTACCTCAGAACTCCGATTTGCAAAATTCTTTTATTATTTGTAAGGATATAATTTCAGATTGGTCCCATAGAAATTTAATCAAAAACGGATCAGTAGTTTGGTTTTTAAACCAAATAAAAACTTTTTTGCAAAACAAAAAAAAAACCGACTTCCAAAAAAGACACGAAGTGAACAATAACTTTAATTTCGGAAGTCGGTGGCAAACAACGAAAATGCGAACCCAACGACACCGATTTCCGAAATTAAAGTTATTTTTCACTTTCTAGTATCTTTTTTAGAAGTCGGTTGTTTTTTTATTAATAAAAAGGAGGTTATGCATTCGCCGAATTTCTTTAAACTTATCAGTTAAATTCACTTCGACATCTTTTTATATTCTAACACAATTAACCAGCCTACATATTAGTATAGGTAGCTAACGTTACTCGACCCCTAGAATAATGATAATAACATCAATATCGTCACTTGACAGGCATTATGTACAAACTCATTAATATATCAGATGAAACTGCCGTATCATTCATTAAGGAAACGCCTAATGATGTCATTAATTACGCTTGTTTAGCATCTCACGTAATTAGGATTACATGATTATGTTGTTTTGTTCGTTCTTTCATGCTTCATCGTTAATCTAGCTTTTGCAAACAGCCTTCGGTTCAGGACTGTTCGATAGCGAACAGAATCTATCTTAGTATATACTTCAGCAAATAATTGTGAGCATCGGAACCTGTAGCAACAATCTATACATCCTACTAATATTATAAACGTGAAAGTTTGTTATAGTTATGTTTGTTACTCTTTCACGCAAAATCTACCGAACGGATTAGGATGAAATTTAGCACACATATAGTTTATAACCAGGATTAACATATAGGATACTTTTTATCCCGATATTCCCACGGGATCGAAACTTATGTGAGTGAAAACGCGGGGCGCAACTAGTAATATAAACGCGAAAGTTTGTGAGGATGGAAAGATGAACGGATTTGGATGTTTGGCACACCGATAGTTTATAACTAGGATTAACACATAGGATACTTTTTATCCCGATATTACCACGGATTCGAAACTTATGCAGGTGAAATCGCGGGGCGCAGCTAGTATATTATAAATTAAAGTCGCTTTTCGTGTCTGCCTGTGACTGCGTTAATCTTCTAAGCTAGCAACCGATTTTGATGTGGCCATCACCGCCATTGTTTAGAGAATGTATTCCGAGAGGTTTATACTTATGTGCATAAAACATTGATATTAATAAGAAAGAATAAATGCAGTGGCGGGTCGCTAGTAAATATTATTTCATTCTAGTCTATGCTTTATATCGTGTAACTGTAGGACGACATAAAGCATACATCTCACTGCCTGTGCGGTCGAGTTGGTTGACTGGGTATCCGATGGCTTACGGCCAGTTCGTCCACGTTCGCCACGAGTCCCATATAATGGGCGACAAACCTATTGAAAGGAACAATACCACGCTGCGGACTGCTCATAGAAAATTCCTTATGATTTATGAATAAAGCCAATGGACACCTCGCCCGACCTAGTAATCGGACCCGGGACGCCAGCCTTCTCAGTTGCGAACACTAGACCAACTTGGCACTTCTAGTAGCAACACAGTGATTAATAAAAACATGATATTGTCAATACTTACGTACGGCTGTGTTTACTAGTGGAAAAATGCAGTCGGCTGTTTATCGTACCAGGTACACTTAAGTATGAGTCACTCGTGGAAATAACGTTTAGGCGGACTTCGAACGTAGCAATATTTTAAATTTTTACCCTTGTAGTTACTGTAAATAACTGAGTTACAATAACAACAACTATATCTTAAAAAAGTGGTAAATTTCAACTACATATTTCGTGTCAGCACGAAGTAAATGAGAATAGCTCATGCCGTGGTAAAAATATTGGCCCGACAGCAAGGTGAGGCTGACTGCCAGATTGTGCTGTCATTATAGGAAAGTATCGCCACTTGTGGAGCGTATTTTAATGTTCTTACAAGGTGATCAATAGTGACCGCAATTCCCTATTGTTATCTCTAATTAACAACAGTCATCAGAGGAAGAGGCGGTGCTAAACCTCTTAAAGGTTTTCCTAACCCCCAAATTGTTAAACGAGACGTTCTTTTAAGTATGCCTGTCGCTAATACCCAGTTTAAAGTGACAAGGATACTGACAATAATTAACGGTGATTTAATATTGAACTGGGTTTGGAGTTTTCCTACACTCAAAAATTCCATAACGAGATGTTCTTTTACACACTAATGACCGATTCCTATAATTCACGGACCGTTATTGGTTAAAATTAATTCTCTTATATCTTTACCAAATAATGAAACAAAGACTTCACAGCATTTGCATAGTTTACTATTATAAGAGGGTCTACCCTCCCATATGGTATTAGCTATAACAGGTAAAATTTGCTTAGAAATCTAAAACTTGCCCAGTTTGGCAATAAAAAAGGCTACCCCAAAGGTAGCCCCTTTTTTTTAAACAAAACGATGTTTTTTTTTTTTTTGTAGGAACCGAGCAGGCGATTTATAATTAAATAGCGTTTGAGAATACTGCCCTTACTAGCCCTTTTTCGAAACACTACGAAGAGGCATCGTCCTCGGAGCCCCATAATTTTGTCAATTCACGTCATGCTGGCCGGATGGTGGGTTGAGTTGAGCGTACAAAATGACGACTGTAAGGTCATCAACCGGACCTTGCGCGGCGATTAGAAGATTATACTTTTTCGACAGTAATGTAATGTAAAAGTATACAACTTAGTATATTCGTAGAATTAGATGGAGGAATAAAGAATGACGTAATTCGTCAAATATTCTAACGTATTATTAATATCTGAGTGACGCTGACGTTGGCATAAACAAAAAGTTTTTCCTTCATAAAACCGCTTTAGATAGAAATGATTATAAGTTTACTATTTATTATCGCTTATCTCCAAACCAAAAGTTGACATCATAAAATGTTATTTGTTTTTGCTACGGAGAGTATGACTAATATAATATTTTCATAGTGGGTAGGTATTTTAGTGTGTGTAGTAAAGATTGCTTTAATTACTTACTAGCATAGAGTGAACGCGAAAGATCAAGGTTTTAGTAACAGAATAGATCATTGCCTTGCTGCAAAATGCTCGAGCAATTTTTCACAGATAAATTGTGTCGAAATAGCGTGCAAGAGACGATTCCTTGTGGCATAAATTCGCTTATTTTGCTGCTGTGTCTCAGCCTTAGAAACTCGACACATCGGACGCTTGTGTTTCAAAATAAATCAATCAATCCTGTGTATCATTCCTAAGATTTTCAATACAGATTATTCTACGGAAAAGTAACATGACCGCTCCTCGTCTCCATTGGCCTTTGAAGCTCCTTCATCTATCAAAAAAAGTACGATGAAATCAATCAAACTGCCTAGCTTTATCCCAACGAAGTTAGGGACGGTTTCAAGCCTTCGCGGGCCACACTGGAAACGAAGTTCGTTTAGCTTCGCTCATGTAGCTACCGCGTGTTTTCATACCCCGGTTTATAGTTTGAGGTGTGAAAAGCGACTGCCTACCTGACCTCCACATCCCAGGTACCTACTGGGTAACACGATACCCATGGGTGAGACTGTTAAAGTAAGAAAACTACGTTCAATTGCTCTCAATTGACTAGTTTACTTCCATTATCACATCTCAGCAAGTTTTACTACTCTTTCATCGTAAATATTTGCATCTCACACTCACAGACATACACATCAACATGCTGACAACAGTGACTATAATAGGTATATGAGTCAACGAGGACAATCGTTGTAGTGTGCATATCTCTCCGCTAACTCCGCTAGTCCGCGAAATCCGGTGAGGCGATTGAGGAAATTTTTCGGTGGAGCCATCCATAATTGGTTTTCCTGTTATGCTTCGGCCACACCTGCGTCGTTACGATTTGAATAAGAAATTAGAATTACACAGATGTGGTCAATATTTAATACGTTAATTGAGATGTGACATTGATAATGACGTTAGACCTCGGGTGGCGGTTATTTCGTCGCATCCAAGGGTTTTAGCTTTAGCACGTTGAATAACGCATCAATATATTAATTTATTGAATATCATTCAGGCCATTAGTTAAACGGCCGCCGTTTAGTTAAAAGGCTAGGCGGTTAACTAAACGGCTAATTAAACCAGTTGGCTGCGACATATACACGGCGACACATCAAGGTATACATTTCCGGTTTTAGCTAACCTCGCATTGTATAGGTTTTTCGTACAATGAGAAGTCAGCTTATACTGGAGATGTGCCTAATATTATAGTCGTACGTACCCTATATTAAACACACGTTTTAGACTTCGGTTTAATTAAAGCTGGAAAGGAAAACTGCTGTCGAATGCAAAATTCTGCTACAGCGATGAATCAGCTTTAAAAAAAAAATCAGTTGAAATATGTCTATAGCGGATAATTATTTAAAAAATAATAGTAATGGGTTGGCAGAGCTTCATGCTTCGTGGGCGGATCGAAGATAGCAAATATGATATCTTAAGTTCAATGCCATCCAAGTGACGGCGAAACGATTAAATCGGCAATTGCAAAATCAATTCAGGTTACTCGTGAATAGGGTATAAATTGGTTTAACGATTAAATATGCCGAGCCTAATTGCTTTACGACAAAAAGTGAATGCATGTTTATGCAGTCGTAAATCATTATAGCAATAACTTTAAAGTAGTACGTAAATATCAAAGGAAATCTGTTAAATTGTAGGTATGACCATCTAGAGAGAAACTGACTGGCCTATGAAACCACTCATCAGTCTCCTCCCTTATCCCAATTTATTTACGGTCGTCGTTTTCACCCCCACTGACATTTTTAACCACTATTGAGCGTGTGTCAGTATTACTATTATATTTTAAATAAATAATTATCTTATTAAATTATATATATCTTATTATATTAAATTACAAAATTAAATATTTAAATTTAATTATCCATGGTCAATTTAAAAAAAATCTACCTTTATGGTGGAAAAATCGAGAATGTAAGTTTTTCTTAACGCCAAGTCGCGAGTAATAACATTTTTTTTTTTGTTAGCTTATATTGTGTTCCACTGCTGGGCAAAGGCCTCTCCTTCTTCCAAACCTCCCTGTCTTATGCGATCTTTTGGCAAGTCGGCCCTGCAAACATTATCAGCCCGTCACACCACATTCGCCGTGGTCTATCCCGACGGCAATGTCCTCCTCTCTCAGGCGTCCAATGAAAGACGATGTTTGCCCATCCCTAATCAAAAAAAATCCTAAGGCGCTGAGCAGACGGTGGTCAATTTGTCCGCGGACAATTTGGAATCGTATGGAAATTCCGGCAGTCTATGTCTCCTACGTGTGCGTTATAGAATAGATTTCCATATGTTCTATCGTCGCGGGCAAATTGTCCATCGTATGCACGGCGCCAAATTCACAACTATATCTATGTACGTATTCCTGACAGTGACACAACTAACAAATTCGGTACATAATAAATTGTAGTACTATGTGCTAACTGCCTGCATGAGGTCACCATAACAAAAATAACACATTGTATGACCTCAAATATATGATGAATAGGTAGTTATGAAACGAGGTAAGTATTGACTTTAATTATAATTTGTAAGGGGAATGTTACTTGCCTATGTTTAAAAGTAAAATATTATATAGGAAGGAAAAGATACAAGAAAATTGCTGTTTGTCTATAGTTAACTACAAACGAAATCGAAATAAAAAGTCATTTATTCAAATTAGGCTGAGAATCAGCACTTTTTGAACATCAAAATTACAAAAGACAGTCCACCAAAGGCACCCGCCCTTCACCACTTCCTAGTGTTATCGCTGGGAAGAAGAAATGGCGCAACAAACTCCTCAGCATACATACTTCTAACCCGCTGTAACATTTCATAACATCACGTCTGTAATACTCAAAGAGTTAGGCAGGTGTATACATACACACATTTAGCCCGTTATATTTAGTCCCATGTAATACGGACCATACCCATTGCCACCATACCATCAACCAGGCGGTAAAACTATGAACATAATGCAAAGACATAGTATATTATACAGATAACCAATAAAATATGAAAGTACAATAGAATGAACATGCACAACAAGAATTAAATAAATAAAAATACAGAACAGACAAAAGTTTAATTTATTACCCTATTAATTTTAACTTATACAAACATAAAATAAATTAGCAACGCAAAATAATATAGAAAGCATGTATTACAGTATGTAGCAGAATATATTTAAATGAAAGTACTTTTAATATGTCCAAGTCTACCCGAGTATTGGTAAGTAAATAAAATAATAATATAGGTTTTTTTTTTTAAATGCCTCCACTGGCGAATCCCTCCCCTATGTTATGCCACAATCATCATCATCTGCCTAGCCTAATTGATTACAGCTGAATACCAGTACATGACATGAAGCATCCGTCTATCTGACCTCCACAACCCAGTTACTAGAATGCTACTGTCATTTCTGTTTTGATCCCTTAACTAGCTAAAAATGCTATAAATATCAAGTATCATTAAAGTAGACTTAAAAAGTAGGTTGAAGTCATCATCTCCGTAGCCTTTATAGAACCATTGGGGTCCGCTTCCAGTCTCACCCGATGCAGAGTCTAACTGGATGGAGCTGAATACCATTTTATATGGAGCGACTGCTTATCGGTCCTCTACAAACCAGTTACTACGTAAATATTAACTTGCAGTAGATATTTGCCGTCTTGAGCAGACTTGGTGATCAATGCTTGTGCCCTCTCTGTATGAGACCTCTTGTCATACAGAGAGGGCACTTTGCCCCACTGCAGAGCAGTGATAGTCTGGTATTATCAGATGCATGCTGTCAAAATGTATTCTTTTGAAAGAATTCGGACTTGTATCCCGAAGTTTTAAAACTTAAATTAATTTGCTAAATCAATATAAGTCTGATTAGTAGAATTAAGAGCATTGTCTACTAGGATAAGCAGACTTGAATATTATTGGAGGTGTTGGGAGAGATTTTTATCAATCGCATTGACTTAAAATAATACAAAATAATATGTGTTTAATTTCACACCAAATCAGTAACTCGATGTCGATATCAAGGTCTTTAAATTGTTATTGTTTGCAGAAATATCAAATATGTTTAAGTAGATAAAAAATAATAGTGCCGAAAAATTAATAGGGTAGTTTGAAAGAAATATCCTACTAATAAGTATGGATGTATGGATGTTTGTTACTCTTTCACGCAAAAACTACTGAACAGATTTTGACGAAATTTAGCACACAGATAGTTTATAACCAGGATTAACATATAGGATACTTTTTATCCCGACATTCCCACGGGATCGAAACTTATGCGGGTGAAACCGCGGGGCGCAGCTAGTAATGTATATTTTCAGTCAAATAAAAGGTTAACTTCAAATTATTTTAATACTAACTGTGTTTAAATCTTAACAGATGATCAACAAAATAATGATTATTGTTGTTTGTTATTGTGCAAGTTGTAAGAATTTAAGAACATTTTCAAGTAATACGCGATAATAGTAGCGTACCCACGTAAAACTTTCGTTACTCTTCAATAAATATTGATGTTTTCGTTTGAATTAAGATGTAGAAGTGTATATAATAAATTAAAATGTTGCGCTTGCCGGCATCCATTGTTTGTAAACAAATACCATATGACCCGGCCAACGGTTTACTATAATTTTTACACCACAAAATCTACATAATTTCGCCAACAACATATAAAAATTCCAGCAAAATCCACTTAGAAATAACCGAGAAAACCGTATTTGTATGTTACAAAGTAACAGTAAGTTATGATCACCATGTGGTCTTTTAAATCGCGCCAAAATTTGACACTAACTTTCGCATTCAAGATTACGACGATATATTTGTTGTTATTAATTATTACCCCCAGAAAAAGAATTCTCATAAATCTTACGTGCATGCAAAAGCCAAATAGTACATAATTTTCAAAAATAAAGAATTTCCTGTGAAATTGTACCGCCCCTAGCGGTGAGAATAAGAAACATAACGTAATGGCCGACACACAGTAGTTTCCGATGACTTAACATCTAAATGCGCAAAATACTTACGCTTTCCTCCTCTTTTTCCATTCCAGAAGGCATCTGAGGTACTGCACGGTTAATCGCCGAGTAGTCCGGTAAATCCGGAAGCTCCTCGGCGAGGTATATGGGCATTGGTTTCGACGCATCCAGGGCCCTCGCCCTAAACGAGAGCTTCGACATTTTGTTGACAGAACAAAACACGCTAGCGTCGACACAAAAATGCACTTATAAAACACTTTATAGCTCCACTAGGAGGTCCCAAGGGACCGTAAACTGAACTTTGCACACTCTAGTTCGTTCCCATGATTAATTTTTGCACGCACTCAGTCACAATTAATGAAAAACAATAACGAAACTTTACATATTGAGCGTACTTTACAGAAAGCCATCATGGCGGCTTTCCGTTTGGCGGACGACCATGACCAACTTCCACCTAGCACGACGTGCGCGGGAAGGAAACACGCGGGACCAATTCCACCAATTTTTGTACTCTTAAAATATTTTAACAAATAATGTAATTATTTATAACTTAAAAATTAAACAATATTTACTAATAAATATTTGATTAAAAATACTGAAGTAAAAATGGTTTTTTAATTATATTATTGTAAAAGTACAGAAATGACGCTGGAGGTTACTTGTCAAATCATAGACTAAACCATTCTATATGTTACGTTTCTTTCTAAGTTATATCATTTTGGCTGGTGTTATTTGTATAATTTTCCAAACAAAATATAAAAAAGTTATTTGTTTTTGTGAGTTACAATAATGTACTATATAACCGCTACACTATTAATACATTTTTTTATTTAATTAAATATTTTACTTTTAAATGTTAACCATAGACAAGAGGTTTTTAGCAAAGGTAAAATTTCCATTAGGCCAAATTTTCCGTTGCGAAAATAATAGATAGATTACCCTATATTATTACAGATAGATAATGTAAATATTATTTGCTATGGTATATTTTTTTTTATAAATGAAATGGAACCTCTGATTTCTGTATGACTTTTCGTAAACTCCAAACATTTGTTGTAGAAACTCGATTAACCGGACTAATTGTTGTTGTTAGGCATTCGGATAATCGAAAATCCGGATAATCGAATGTATGAAAAATAGCGGGTTTTATGCATATGTAGTACATAATGTTATTTTCCGATGGTAATAGATCCGATGGTAGGTAAAGGTATTTTATGGGTCCCGGTAGCGTTAGCGCAAACTAATATTGTTAAGGTGCATTCGGGTAATTCCGAATGATTTTCAGACAAATTGATGGAATGTTTGTATTTTTATGAACCAGGCAGAATCAGTGGATTGTATGCCTTCTACAGAAGTCACTTCGTTTTCTTGATTATATAGCCTAGAGCTCTATTCGGAGACCTTTCATAAATATCGTTGTTGTTTTAAAATAAAAGTGTTTAAAAACTTACTTTTTTTTTTCTTTGTTCTAGTGTAATTTCGAATAATGTACGGGCAATTCCGAATGACAGTTAAAAGACGACTTTATTCATTTTTGACAAAAAATACATATTTCTTTTTCTATCGTAATTACCCTCCAAAAATAATATTCACGATATTTGTCATAGAATAACCTGAACACGTTTTTGTGAAATTTCTATTTCGGAATTACCCGCCGATGGTTGAAATGGTTCTCAATCTTTTAGCAGGTACAGAGGTGCAGGTGCAGGTATATATATGATTCTTTTACTCACGCGATTATTCTCGTAGATTAAAAGATATAGGTATCGTTTTCTAAATGATCGCTTATATCCTACTAAAAGTACCATTCTGATTTGGGCAGTAACTGCTCGGCAGCGCGACCCTGCGGCACTGCCGGGTCGCGACTGCCCAACTGCTCACTGTTTTTTATGGATTTGTATGCTACCCCTTCCGACGCACGCGGCTAAAAGCGCGACCCGGCAGCGCAGACGGGCAGCTTGTATCGGAAAGCGTTACATACAAATCCCTACAAAGTGGTGGGCAGTTTCGGCAATCGCGACTCGACAGCGCCGCCGCGCCGGGTCGCGCTGCTGAGTCGCGACTGCTGAGATCCGAATGGTAGATAGATGCAATTCAATATTAATAAAAGTGTTTAAAATTTTCTATAATAAGAATGGCAATAATCACGTAAGCATCTTCAAGGATTTATGACTAAAAGGGTTTGAAAATAAGACTAAAAATAATAAAAAAATAAAGTTTTATTTGGAAATTACTGAAATTAGGTAAGTAAGTACTTCCCAAATGGTCCCATGAAAATTTTATCGAAATCGGACAAGCAGTTTTTGAAAAATCAACAAAAATCAATCATTTTGTGTTTCGTTTTTCGCCACCGACTTCCGAAATTAAAGTTTTTTTTCACGTTGTAGTGTTTTTATGGAAGTCGGTCGTTTTTTTTTTGTGTAAAAGTTTTTATTTTTCACTTTTATGTTGTGATAATTTTTTTGAGTTTTGTTGATTTTTCAAAAACCGTTTGTCCGATTTCGTTAAAATTTTCATGGGACCATTTGGAAAGTACAGACGCCAACACATCAAGCTACTACAACCTGTCAAATTACTTTAATAGATTTTCAACTTTATTCATAAAGAATTAAGGTTCAAGGTTGAATGGGAAAATTTGACGGACGGGAAAACTTGTCCATTCATTTAGAAATAGGAGTTAGGTACCTACTTTGTCGACTAATTCAAAAAAGTTTAAGAATAGAGAATGCAGAATGCAAGAGCGAGCGAAACAACACCTCGCCTCGGATCCTATTTCTGGATGAATGAGCAGAAAAACCAAAGCAAAAGGTTTTTGCCAATTCCTCCGAAAAAAAAATCCTCCGTCCATCCTTAAGTTTTTGTGCATAACTTTATGCACAAAAACTTTACGATGGACGGAGGAACAAAGCGATCGAGAGCGAGCGAGCGATCTTAAGATCCCGCCTCGGATCGGTCTCTATTATTACCTACTTTAGGCGTTTTCAAAATTTTCAGCTAAATCCACGTTGTTTATAATTTAAATTGATACTTACCTGCCTTACCTGTACTCCCGTGCGCGTTCCGCGAGCTCGAGTCCCGTTTTGGTAGTGTTATTCCAAGTTTTTACATACATTTTGGTCATAAAATACGTTTTTTCAGTAACATTCCCGATTTTTCTTCGGGATAAATTCCAGAAATCCAATAGATCGCTAGCCCGCGCGGAGACGCGTCTTTTGATACCTCGCCCGTGCGCTTAGCTCATAAAGAACATCAAAAATTGCAAAAGGTTTTTGCCAATTCCTCCGAAAAAAAAATCCCCCATCTATCCTTAAGTTTTTGTGCATAACTTTATGCACAAAAAGTTTACGATGGACGGAGGAACAAAGCGAGCTGATCCCGCCTCGGATCGGTCTCTATTATTATTTTAGGCGTTTTCAGTTTTTTTTTTATATATTTTTATTTGAAAACCTGGGGCTGCTAGTATAGTACACCAAAATCAAAATCAAAATCAAAAGTCATTTATTCAAATTAGGCTGAGAATCAGCACTTTTTGAACGTCAAAATTACAAAAGACAGTCCCCCAAAAACGCCCGCCCTTCACCACTTCCTAGTGCTATCGCTGGGAAGAAGAAGTGGCGCAACAAACTCCCCAGCAGCACAGCTGTCTGTTCAATTTAAAAAAAATACGAATGTAGGTATACAATACTAGGTACTTATGTTCGGTAATTAACATTACAAAACCAGAACATAAAATTTAATTATTTGCCATAATATGTCAGCTAGCCACGCCAATATACCAACAAATATAATAAAAACTATACGTACTCAAGCTAAAAAATAATTAATTAAAATGTAAATTTAAAAAAAAACTTACTACCCAAATAAAAGCCTCCAGGCATAAAGGGCGTGACAGCTTACACATTTATGCATTGCTGGGTTCTAAGACCTGGCAGTAAGCTAATTCTGGAGAAGGAACATAAACATTGTCTTGCGTTAAACTAGGGTGACCAACTATTCTTATCGTCTAAGTAGTCGTTGATGGAATAGTATGCCTTTGAACAAAGGTTGGATTTTAGTTGAGCTTTAAACGCATTAAAAGGCAAGGCTAGAAAAGAAGAGGGTATCTTGTTATAAAAGGTTATACCAAGCCCAACAAATGAGTTATGAACCTTATGAAGCCGGTGAAAGGGGGCACGTAGTTTGTCCTTATTTCTAGTGTTAACACTGTGAATATCACTATTTTTAGTGTACAAGTGTAAATTTTGCCTAATATATAAAATGTTGGCAAGGATGAATTGTGATGCAACCGTGAGAATACCAACATCTTTAAAGAAATCTCTTAGAGAAACTCTGGCACCTAGCTGGTAAATTGCTCGAACAGCTCGCTTTTGAAGGACAAATATATTTTGTATATCAGCGGCTTTGCCCCACAGCAGAATACCGTAGGACATAACGCTGTGAAAATAACTAAAATAGACTAAACGAGCTGTATCAACGTCAGTGTATTGTCTTACTTTCCTGACGGCGTAGGCAGCCGAACTGAGCCTTCCTGCTAGACTTGATATATGAGGTCCCCACTGAAGTTTGGCATCTACTGTTAGTCCTAGAAAAATTGCCGAGCCTACAGTTTCAAGCACCTCTTTATCTAAGACGATGTTGGGTCCTAGGTTTCTAACATTCGGTAAGGCGAACTTTACACATTTGGTTTTCTTGGCATTGAGAACTAAGTTATTTGACGTAAACCAATCTGTAACTATTGAGAGTGCACTGTTTACGTCGTCAAAATCTTGTCTATTCCTGTCTACTTTAAAAATAAGAGAGGTATCATCTGCAAACAGTACAACATCACAGATGCCCGTCAAATGGAATGGTAAATCATTAATGTAAACTAAGAACAAGAATGGACCCAGTATTGAGCCTTGCGGAACACCTAACTGAACTGGTAGCCCGGATGACTTCACACCATTAACATCTACACATTGGACCCTATTATGTAAATACGAAATAATTACGTTGAGAGCTTCGTTTTGGACACCGTAATGACGTAATTTACGCAAAAGCGTGTCATGGTGCACGCAATCAAAGGCTTTGGAGAGATTACAGAAAACTCCAATAGCATTCTGTGATTTCTCCCATGCGTCAAATATGTGTCTCAACAGAGCAACACCCGCATCTGTAGTTGAACGACCTTTTGTAAAGCCATATTGCTCATTATGGAGGAGGCTATTTAAATTAAAATGTCTTAGCAGCTGCTTGAGTATTAACTTTTCAAATATTTTGCTGAATGCAGGTAAGATAGAAATAGGCCTGAAATTGCCAACGTCATTCTTATTACCTGATTTAAATAATGGTATGACTTTACTACTCTTCATGAGGTCAGGAAAAGTTCCTAAATCAACACATTTATTAAAAGTAACAGCTAGATAGGGGGCTACGATGTCTATTATATTACTTATAAGTTTAGTGGGGATGCCCCAATAATCACCGGTGTTTTTAGACTTAAGTGTATTAAAAACATTAACTACATCACGCGGGGTTACATGTTCGAAACTAAATAAGGGACTACATTTACATAGGTACACTACTGTGCAAAAGGTTTTCAGCTTTAGACGAGGACGAATTCCTCCCCCATTGCACCCTTGTGATACTTGCTTTCGACGAGTCTTATAAAATAATTGTCAAAAACTTGTCTTTTTTAAATCATAATTACTTACTTTTACTTTTTAACATTTTTGAGTTTTAAGTTATGCTTACAACTAGTTTCACTAAATGGTTTTAGATGTAAACGATGAATGAAAACAGTAGAATACATGTTTTATACCTTGTTGCAAATCTGGGTAATGTAAAGTTAAAAACATTGCGTTCGATTCAATTTAGTTCAAACTTAGCTCCATTATTTACTGAGCTGAGATATTGTCAGCGCAGGCGTAATTGTGTAACGCAATAACAATAGCAATGGCTTTCATTTCAAGCTTCGACCAATCCTGCGCGACCAAAGCGACTGCGAAGCGGGAGCCTCTGCTCGCGTTTATCTATGGCGCATTAGAGGCATGAGGAACAGGGTGTAAAAGTTCACTCATCCTCCATAGAAAAGGGAGGATCCTCCGACCAGACGGGTGTTGTGTCTGGCGGGCAATTGCCCAATGATTGATATTGGGAAATTGTTGACTTGAATTGACTTTCCCTTGCAATTTTTGAACCCACAGCTTGTAACTTGTATGGAAATAAAAAAGTCAATTTGGTAATTTTTTTTTCGACGTTCGTATGTCAGAAAATAATTATTCAGGTTTTCCTAATTCAAGGCGTCGAAGGTAACATGTGATTGCGTAATGATTCAATTTGCATGATGATGTAGTTTATTCAAATGTCGAATTATACTAATTAGGTACAAATTAATAGAATTTGCTTATGTACAGACGCCAACAGGTCAAGCTACCCGAAACTGTTAGCGTCTAACTAACTGTTCCGGTTCTTATACAAATTTTAAAATTGAATTTTGTGTGTGGGTGACACATTTGAAGGTATGAGGAACAATCCTCCATAGAAAAGGGAGGATCCTCCTCCAGACGGGTGTTGTCTGGCGGGCAATTGCCCAACGACTGCTGTCAGGAAGTTTGTATGTATGTTGATTGCGCGGTAAACTTCTGCTTGCGAGATGCAGGATTTGCGTGACGTCAGTATGACGCGTTGTTCGCATGTGGCGTTGTAGATACCGCTACATCACTCCCCCCCGGAGACCGGAGGTCGATAGTGGACTGAGTCTGTATCTTGCTATGCTTGCCAGGCCAGCTGAGGTTCCAGTGAGTCGGAACCGGTTGCCGCATAGTTCACGGTGAGTCGGAACTGTCTGCGGAGATGCCCCAGTGAGTCGGGGTGGCGCATAGTTCGCGGTGAGTCGGAACCGTCTGCGAAGATGATGATGAAATTTTAATTCCGTCTGAAAGATGTCCCCAGTGAGATATTTCATTTCTTACAATTACAGATTATTCTTTCACAGATGTTATATTTTTACCCCTGATTTTGCATCACTGCCAAAATCAAAGTGATTTTTATTCTCCTTGCATATGGTTGCTGTTGGCAATGGTAGGTTTACACATTTTCCAAGTAGGTATAGGCTGTTAGATATTTCTCGGCCTTACCTATCTGTACAAAAAAAATCTGTTCCTAGATTTTTTTACAATCAAACATATTGGCTTTTCTTTTTCATGGTTGTCAGAGCAAGCGAAGCGAGCTTGAAAATTTTAGCATAGGTACATAACATTTTGTGTAGGTTAGGTTTTCTTTTAACTACTTAAATTATTTATTCAGAAACAGGAATTAAGTACTTGTCTATTTAAGTATGTAGTAAAGCCTGACAATTAAGGGAATGTTGACAAGAGTGAGCGAAGCGAGCTCGACAATTAAACCCTTCATTTAAATTTTACATAATTTATGTTCAGTAAGAAACAGTTGGAGGCCCCATATATCTACCAATATGGGGCCTCCAACTGTTTCTTACTGAACATATTTTGGCCTTTTGTTTGAGATTTGATTAAAAGTACTTCTCAAGATTTGGGGGATCCCCAGGGCAGGGGAACCAGGGCTGGCCGCCAGTGTGTGTATGATACTTGCCCAAAAATGTCAATTCGGTAAACGTAATTAAATAAGTAATCACTATTGCGGTTACAAAACTAAAAAATAATAATTGGGTAATGTGTGAATGGGGTAGGGTAGGGGGAACAGTGTGTAATATATGTTCTACAATTTCACTCTCTTCTCACTCATACAAAGCCACACTCTATATGAGTGAGTACAGAGCGAAATTCCAGAGGCCGATTACTGACTGTGAGCCGCGAACTGGGTTTTCTACCATAGAATATAGAAGTCACCGGAAAGATGACTACACCTATTCCAAGACATCAGAAAACCGATGGCAAAAAAAAAATTGCCAAATTGGCCGCCATTGACTTCTCTCTCTCGACTCAGCCTGTTAGTAAATCGGCTACATGCTGGTGGGTTGCTTCAATTGACAAGTCTGTTAAAATCAAAGTGATCTTTAACTTCGTTACAATAAGGTTGCTACCCCTGCACTACACTAATATGAGAAGTTCATCGAAGTTAAGCGAATACGAGAGCGTAGAAGGGTACTTCGGTTTGCTTCGTCCAACCTCGGCTCACCTCGGGCGACTATTGGTCGTTGTTGCCTTGTTGGTTTTTGGGCCCGAAAGGACTCGAAGCGCCCCGTAGTTCTTAACATGAGTGTATAGTCATGTAATACGGACTTCGGTCAATTTCGACCAGTACTTCGACGAAGCAACTTCGCGAACTTCTGAAGGCCAATTCTCGTAATTTAAAACGTTCAAAATCTAGTCGCAGTCTCATCTCGGCGACAAACAAATGTCAAAATGTAGGAAAATCAGAGATATTTTTGACAGATTGACTGCGATCAGACTGTGAACGTTTTCAAAATTACGAGAATTGCCCCTCTGTTCTGTGGAAGCGTCTTGCGAGTAGAGATCGAGATGAATGTTGCCACAAAAATAAAACAAAAAAATAACCAATGTCATGATCTTTATTGTATAAATTATAATACAGCGGATAATTTAACGTTCATTAAATACAGGAGAGTTTATTCTAATGCGATTTTATACTCAAACAAATTGTTTCTTTTTCTATAGTGATTTTTATAGTAGATTTTGCTAGGATTATTTTTTCGACTGGTAACAATTGCACTGTGAAATTTTCTACATAAATGTATTCCCCAAACGACGAGGTAGGCAGAGGTGTTTCATTCATAGTATGTCTACATTTTGCCATTTCTAGTTGTGACTCATATTAATATGGGGAGTCACAACTAGAAATGGCTGTTTTTTTTAGCTAGAATGGATGTTTTTGTTTTTAAATTATTTATGAAAGGTTAGAAAATGCCTGTATTAAGGAGAAGCAGTGGTCAAATTTTTAATGGATAGCCATAAAAATATATAAATAATTTTACAGTGCAATTTTATATTCTCCAATCGAAATACAGTGAAAAATATATTATAATTAATTATATTATTTCAGTGTGTGCAATAATATAGTGACTTAAAATTTAGTAAATTCGCTTAAAAATAGTGTTCATGTTGTTTAAACTTCGTAATTCTTCAGTAAGAAGATAAAATAAATTAATATCCTGACAAATGTAAAAGCATTAGACAAATTCATTTTAATAGAAAAAAAAAAGTTTGATAATATAAGCATGGCAACATTACCAAAAACATTTCGCTTTAAAATATCTTTTTAACAACAATTTCCGATTATACAAAACATTTTCGAGAATCTGACTAAAAGCACATTATGACTATCTGCAAAACACGATAATTATAATGTTTCTACAATTGCAGTTCGATAAAAGCGTGTTGCCATGTAAAATAATCAAAATACGTAAATCAGAGTATAAAAAAACCGTAGATTTTGTACAAATTAATATTTTAATTAGGTATCTTAACTAGTAATATGCATAAAATCCAAATGTAGTATGCGAGTGACACGTCAATATTTTTTTCCTCATAATTGCCTAGCATTGGAACTATAAGCAATCTTTCATATTTATCCTTTCCATCTTTGGGCACTCTCTTCGGAAGCCCGAAAGCCTGATAACCAGTCTTAATAAGAGGTATCTTATTACCCAGTAACTTGGTTGTGGAGGTCAGAGTCGACCGCAAAATAGTTGGGACCAGGCTAGGCAGATGATAGAGATATGATGACCCAGCCTCGCTGCTACCTCGCTGAATGGCTAATATTTCTACCACGGCATAAGCTGCGAGCGAGAGAATCGCGGCGATATTTGTCGTGCCATCCAATCCTCGCCGCGATGATATCGCCGTGTGTAGACACGTTCTAAGAGAGTATAGAAATACGTGCCACGACGATAATATCGCCGCGATTCTCTCGCTCGTGGAGACGGCCCCTTACAGCAGTGCAGTAACTATCTCACCGTGAAAACTTAGGTGAAGTGAGCTGTCATTCCAACTAAGGCTAGGGATTGACACTATTGACAGCTCACTTCACCTAACTTTTTACGGTGAGATTTTTACAGAATCGATCAGCAGTTCGTGTAACAAGTTTCAAAATCAAGTAATATCTCTCGCATACCACCTTCATGTTAACTAAACTATCTTAACATTCACAAATTAACAAATCGACCACACTAACATACAATCATAACACAACAAAACATACTATTCAACATTACTTATAATTTTCCCCACTCAGTTTATTTTTCTTAATCATTTTCTTTTTTAAACACCGATTTCTGGAAGCCTACCGTACCTCTGGAAAAGTCATGTATATTTTAGTAGCAGAAAGAGATAGCGCTATTAATCTTGTATAGCTCCACCTCTTTTTAGCACAGGAAGATTATGATACTAAGTCACCTGATCAATACAAAATCTACTGATGATATGAATGATTGGCTAATTGAAATAAAAACAATTTTATTTTTTTACATTTCAATTGACATCTAATTTATTTAAAGAGGCTTTCAGAAATCGGGTTGTTTTGAATTGCTTTTAACAGTCGTTATTATAATATTAGCTTGTAAACTTCATCCTTCAACCACAGCAGTGAGTTTTGTTATAATCACCATGCCTGATGACATGACTGGTGATTAGTGATTAAAGATCCCTCGAATACACTAGGGGACAAATGGAGCGACATGTTGCGGAATATATACTACGTGAATGTCCCGAGAGAATGTCGTGGAACACTTTGCAGGCCTACAAATGGCGCGACACTGACGCGGGACGCGTGCTCTTGCTCTCGGCGGGGGAGCAAGCAACATGCAACACTTTGCAACTTTGCACACGTAGATTGAGTGTTGCGCGTCATTTTGCGAGAAAAAATGTCCCTTAGTGTAATGTCCTAGAGGCTTTATTAATCACCATGCTTTTCAAATTGATTGGTGATTGCAATAAGTTGGAAAATGCTGCTATTGCACATCACTAATACAAATTATATGCGACAGTAGTGTCTGTCACGTTTCACTGCTATAGAGCTGAACATATTTAAAACTTTCTTTTGACCTGACGTGCGTGGTGATTTTGGTCTAGCTATGATCAAAAATGGAAAATGCTTATTTTTTCCCCGATTTCATACAACAACTGATAAAAACAATTAATGTCATTGCCATATCAAAATAGTGATTAGACTTTCTTGTTACAATACTTTCCTAAAATACATAGGTCTGTACCTATTATAAACACGGGCCTATTCTGATTCTACAAACCTTTTCACATATCGCCCGGTCTATTCTGCAAAACCTTACTGCAAAAACTTAGGTGAAGTGAGCTAACAATCTTACAGGTGATTCTGGTGCTCAGTTCACAAGTTTTCACCGTGAGATTTTTACAAAATAGCAGTAGTTATATTTAAGGATAGAACAAAACTTAGGATAATTTTCACACGTTTTTTTTATCATTCAATGTCTTATCCGTTTTATTTTTAGTATTCTAATTTTTATTTCAGAGCCTTTTTGAAGACTATAAGTTTAATTTGAAGCCAGTCTCGCGAGCGAGAGGCAAATAGAAAAGTAGCAATTAGCCATTCCAAATTAAAATAGGGTATTTGACAAAATTAAAAAAAAATGTATTAATTTTCTGTCCGCGTCGCATGAAAAAGTGCCATGTTTGCCATAGCATTGCCACTACCATTTTTATGGGATGATATCAAAAATCAGTGGTGTAGTCTCTATTTATTTTTAAATTAAAGATATTCATTTAAAGTCAAATACCCTATTTGTTATTAAAAAGGTCAAAATAATATTTTATCTGGATTTTTAATTATTGTCTGACAAAATTAAAATAATATATTGAGCAGTTACGTTCATTTTTCTTGTATTTCGTTACATATTTTAATATTATGCTATTTCAAGCTTAGTGAAGCGTGCCTGCCGCTTTGAAACGACTTTTAGTTATATATTATAGGTATTTTAATTTGATATATTCAATAGTGTGAACAAGCAATATTGGAAAAGTCACACTTGAGATGAAAATTGCAGAAAAAGATACATATTAGTTCTGTCTAGGGACCGATCGTGAACCGAAGAGGCTGCGCAGTGCGCTACGGGTTGTAGCTTTGTAGGCAATTTGTATAATACTATTATTGAACCTGCAAATAGTGGTTCCATGTTCTCGATGTTTAAGTTTGTAAGATGTTTGTTTGTAAAAGCTCCTTCGATACAGAGGAAATGTTTATTATGTAGCTATGTCCACGTAACTGGATATATCAATTAAAATCAACTATATTATTTAAAATAATGTGAAGAAAAATGCCAACAGCTTAGTAAAGATTCTATATTATTTAATTTATTACATAATTCGGTAAAATGAGTTGTTATAAAGGAAAAGTATCAAGATCTTTTATTATAGTGATTTCTTAGAACAACAAAAATATTACTTTTTATTGAAGCGAAATTGGGCGTTTCATATACGGTGCAATTTTGAACGCGTTCAGTATAATTTTCGTTTCCATGAAAGTACTATTTCTTTTTCTAATTTTTATTATTTGTAGTACAAGCTGTACCCGCGTCTTAGGATGTTGTAGATATATTAATTTTCTCGGGTTGTAATATACCCTATGTCATTTATTAGTCACCGATAGACCGACCGCTTAACTGAGACTTTGCCTGAGGTAGCTGCGTGGTGCGGGAGGGGTGACAGTCACAAGTTGACGAATCACTGAGCTCTCATCATGCCACCACACCCCTCCCGGACCGCGCTGCTACCTCAGGCAACGTCTCAGTTAAGCGGTTGGCCTATAGATATATTTCAGCCAAATTTTATCAAAATCAGCCCAATGGTTTTGCGGTTAAGTAGTACCAAAAGGACTCACCGGTTGTTCTTATTGGATAACTAAAACAATAAAATCCAATCATGTTAGGCCGGGTTGTTTCACGTCTACTTGACGCACGCGTATACGTTAAAAATGGCGCTAATTATCGTCAAACCAAAAAAAAAAAATCAAATTACAATTACTTACAAAATTATGACCTTGCCGTACGTCAAATAATAACGAGTACGTAATCTTTATTATTTTACGTACGTATGTTACGTTAACGAACCGTTTGAAACAACCGGCCCCAAGTTGAAATAAGATTTGACAAGTTTAAATAAAATCTTGGTACTTTTACTTCACAATAGAGGCATAATTTTTGATACTTGTTATATCTGTTTAACAGTACATACAATTTTAGGCGCATATAATATTTACAATATATATATATAGCGAAAATGCGACAATATGTTGTACAAACTTGATTAAAAATAAATAATTATTAATTTTAGAAGGAATGTGCAAAATCGTATTTTATATTTTATTTAGGTGTCTTACACACGAACGATCTTTGTAGTTCATGATATTGGTAAAAAAGAAAATTTCATGATATTGTTAGAAAAAAAAACGCAAGATTTTTTTTTAATTATTGTCAAATATTTTTTAAGACTTCGTCGCTCGTGTGTGTCGCCTTAAGTAATGAATGAATATTTTTAAAATGATTTCTATTATCATTCACAATTTTAATAGATATGTTTATTAATTGAATTAAAAACAAAAAAAAAATAATAAAAGAAAAACATTTATTTAATAATTTCTTCAAATTGTCTGCAACAAAAAATTCATAGCAAACGAAATAAAAAAAAAACACCATTTCAAATCAATTAAAATTGTAAACAACAAAATAAATGAGAAAAAAAAATTGAAATGAATTAAAAACAATAATTTATTGGGAATTAAAAAAAAATTAATACGATTCCATATTCCTACAGCTTGAGTATCATAATTTCATTATTTTTTAAATTACATACATTTTCATACAAAAACTTATTTTTTCATGGGACTTTTTTTGTATAACCAAAATTATCTACTAAACTATTTTGTATATAACTTTGTACAGGGCTTGAAGATATTTTTTTTCAATTTATAACTTGAGCACTGCTTACACCCTGAAAGAAAAGGCGTGAAAATCCTTACTAAGTTACAGTCACGAGCACCAATATGTCAACACTTGGCAACTTTCAATCGCAATTTTTTCGTGAAATAACGAATGCAACGTTGAAATACGACACATTACATAAACCTATGGGTTCGAAAATGCTATGTTCGTAACTACATAAAATTTCATTCAAAAATAAAGGAGTAAATCGCTTTTGAATAAAGCAGAGTGTATACATACTTTTGCTCGTGACTGTACAAGTCCGTAGCCGTCTGCAGGCAGCAGCAGTAGGCGACATGTCGCCACGACAGTGGCCTGTATGTATTCCGTAACGTAACGACACGTCGTTTGCCACGTATTTCATAGAAATACACACAAAACTAGTACCGTTTTCAAAAACATCTTGTAAATGATAAATGATATTATTTTGTAAGTAGGTTTGTACACACGGTTACACATTAAGCTATACATAACCAGTATAAGCTGACTTCTGATCGTAAGATAAACCTATACAATGCGAGGTCAGCTAAAACTGGAAATGTATAGCTTGATGTGTAGCCGTCTGTACAAACGTTTACACGTCAATAACAATGTACTCATTCTCAAAAGTTACCGTTTAGAGTAATTAGTTACAATTTTTCGCCAACCTTCACGCCATTTGTCTTGGGGTGTAAGCAGAACCATAACCGGTATCTGGACGCTAACATCGATACATCGAGCTTCAGAAAGAGACGGTCACAGATGTGTGAGTGTCAGAGACAACACTCTACAAAGACCAACTTTATCTAAAACAAGTGCCATTTTATCGTTCGCATACTGTAAAATTCTTTGTATCGTGTTACCCAGTTAACTTATGGAGGACAGCAGGCTAATTGCGTACACTATCAATAGCAAAACTTTCATTTTGAGAGTTCAACAACATTCATTGCGTTATTCGCGTTGTTAAGCTGACAAATTTATCCAACATATGAAGCAATGGATTAGCAATATCCTTCAAAATGAATAGGATTGTTATTGAAAGTGTGTTACGCAATTAGAGTGCAGATAGGCAGTCGCTCCATGTAAAATACTGGTATTGAGCTGCATCCGGTTAGACTGGAAGCCGACCCCAACATAGTTTGGAAAGGCTATGTATAACTGTACCTGTGTATTGGCCTATCTTCACGCCATTTTTCGTAGGATGTAAGCAGGGACATACATACACAGTTTAGTAGATATTTTTTATAGTTTAGTAAAATCTAAGGGTAGAATAATCAGCTCTCTTCGACGATTGAGTCCTCAGATCGTTCGGTACTCATACAGTCTCCTTTCGGGGCTACCTTTGAAGGCTTCGCTGTCTTGCCTACGAAGATTTCTACCTCCTGGAATCAGAGAAAATAATCTCTTAGCATGATCAACCTATAATGTTCCCACTTTTGGGACACAGGCCTCCTATCGGTGAGTGGGACTGGGCCGTAAGCCACCACGCGGGCACAGTGCGGGTTGTAGATGTCACATTCTTCGAACTAATGTTTCTAGGACATGCAAGTTTCCATTGACGGCACGGTTGGCGCAGTGGTTAAGCGATTGACTGCTGCGCTGCGTGTCGCGGGTTCGATTCCCGCACGGAACAAATATTTGTATGACCTACATGTATTTGTTCCGAGTCTGGGTGTTTTTCTATCTATAATATGTATGTATTTAAAAAAAATAAAAATTGTATATAAGTAGTTTATCCAGCCATCTTGTTACCATAACACAAGCATTAGGTTGCTTAGCTTGGGACAAATGGTGCTGTGTGAAATGTCCAGGGATATTATTATTATTATTATTGCGATTTTAGGATTAGGGGTGAATAAGATTTTTTTTTTATCATCATCATTTCAGTCGAAAGACGTCCCCCGCTGGAAACAGGCCTCCCCCAAGCGTCATCACATCGACCAATCCTGTGCCTCTTGCATACAGCATACAGCTCTATAACCACCATATTGTAAATACCTACATTCTGAGTAAGTAAATGAATATTCTATTCAGCAAAGCTGTTTGCGCAACTGCCAGCGAAAACTGTTGCCAGAGCCGAATCCCCTCCTGTCGTACTCTAAAGGTGCTGAATGCCCTTCTGGCTGCCCACCCTGAGTGTGTTTGCGGATGAATGGATTAAAATTATGCGTTTATTTCTGGTGTTCTGTGAGAGAAAGGTTGCAAGGGAGTCCACTGTTCCATGTTAATTTTAAATTATATTTTTTTTCAACGTAATTATTGTCTCTATGTTAATTATTGTAATTGGTGTTGTACCGTTTTAATTAACTACAAATAAATACGCTACGCTCATGAATGACATCATTATTATATGCTTAGTTAAAATATTTCTCATTAAATGAAATTTGTACTAAATTTATTTTGAGTAAATAAAATAAAGACTCTTTGACCACAAATAAATAAAATATTGCAGATTCCAGTGAGACCACCACCTTGTGAGGGACTTTTAATTTTAGCCACTGTCCGTAGTCAGATGGCGTATTTGATTTTTAGGGTTACTGGCACTCTATTACAAAGCTATCTGCCTATCACACGACTGTATATTTTTTAAATCTAAATAGCGTCAGGCACATTTGCCTGACACATGCTGAGCTGGACTCCCATTTGGTGCAACCTTGAGACGCACACCGCACTGTGTATGTTTTGTTATTAATTTTATTCGTCATTGTGTCAATTTTATTTCCATATTTGTGTGTTTTTCATTTTGTTTTTTTTATTATCGGCACCTTGTTTTTGTATTATAATCATGTGGGTAGTTTGGTTATCATCTAATAGTGTACTTTTGTGTGTTGTGCTGTCTTTTTTGTGTGCGCCAAATAAATGATTTATCTATCTATCTATCTAAATCATACCGGACTTTGACAGTTATTCATAACACTTTCCTTTTCCGGGCAGTTGGGTTAAAGAAGAATTAATGACAACGTATATACCTGACTGCCTTCAATGCCCATGTCGCTGTGTTCCTCGCTGCTCGTGCCGGGCGCGGCCGCTCGCTGCGCCATCTGGCGCTCACGGGCTACGCGTCTGGAAACAAAAACAAAAAATATAGTATATTTTTCTGTTAATAAAATAAATGACACGTTCCAAGTTTGGATTGTTTCGCAATGCACGCAAGCAGCGGGGTCATTGCGTAACCCACTAACAGTCGCAATGGGTTTGATTTTGACAGTTCAAAAACATTCATTGCTTTATTTACGTTGTTGAGCAGACACATTTTTTGAACATATGAAGCAATGGATTAGCAATATCCTTCAAAACTATTCAGATTGAGATTGATTGTGTGTTACGCAAGAAGTCAAAAAATAAGAATAATAATTGGCCATGAGGACATGTTTGCAGGGCAGAACTGGGGGCCTAAAAAGGCCACTCTAAGCAACACCTCTAAAAGCTATTCGTTTCCTGAATTCCCAGCAGATCATTAGCAATTCCTCTAATTTTCGTTAAATGGTTACACATAATAGTTTAATCACCTACAATTAATTTCATATCAATCATAACTTTGGTGTAAACATTGGTGGACCATTTAAACCATTTTACGAATTTCCATACAAAACTGTCACACAGGTAAATTGCGTGATATGAATTGCACACAGTTCATATAATGAATTGTCAGTTTGTGACCATTTTACGATTTTTAATATGATTCATATTGTTATCCTATTAAGATTCTGCGAAGGTGGCCTTTTTAGGCCCCCTGGCCAGAAATAGCCAAATATTTATTTATTTACTATAATAAAATATGGAGTACAGGGAGGTCTTTAACCAGCATTAGGGTACAATAAAGGCTATTTTTATTTTCATGTGCATTTTTAAGGAGAGCGATTTCTTCAAAATCACCAAAAAAAAGGACCAGTGCTGACAAAAATGCTATGAAAGGTTCAGACGAAAACAATAATTAAATATTAAGTAAATTATATATAATTTATAGCACTCTGTGACCTAAACCACCACCTAAGTCATGCTTGACTTAAGTGCGGGTTTAGGTCACACGAACTATACAATAGTATACAATACGTGTGGCTTAAGACCATGCAATAACGGACAACTTAAGTCACACGCATCGTAATGCACTATCGCCAAAATCTATATCTGACCACCGTAAGGACTATTCCTGCTTGCAGCGCATATTATTAGTCGACCTAAAAAGGATCCTCTTTCGTCTTACATAAGGACGCAGCTGTGGTCATCATGTGCACAGGATTTTGTTTTCAAAATTCAGATATAGGTTTTGGCGATCGTACTTTAAATAATGATTAAAAAAAAATAAGGTTGTAACAGTGTTTTTTTTCGTTTAGGAGAGAGATGGGTCAGACGGGTTGTATATTAAAATAAAAAATGGATAGAATAGACGGTGTCTTACTGTCGTTTAATTCCAATTTAAGAGAGCTAATAAAAATAAAATATAAATGTGAGTTCACTATTTTACTGTAATTTGCGACGCTGACCCAATGTAGACGCTGTGCTACGTGCAGGGCTTGAAATACCGGTATTTTTGGGAACCGGTACCATAGGCCTTGGTGTGATACCCAGTGGCGTGCATTGGTTTTCAGAATAGGTAGGCAAGAATAAATTCCTGCCTACCTATTCTGAAAACAGCCACATGGTTCATGTAAAATACTGGTATTCAGCTGCATCTGGTTAGACTGGAAGGCAACCCCGACATAGTTGGGAAAAGGCTAGGCACATACGAGTAGTTATAGATGCGTTTAGGGAGAATGCTAAGTGTGAAAGTGGTAATTATCTTATTATTGTCTACATGGGGTCCCACTGCTGGGCAAAAGCCTCCCCTTTTTCCGTCCAAAGCTCCAAACTCAACTCAAATCATTTATTTCAATTAGACCATTTACAGGCACTTTTGAATTGTCAAAATTAAATAGTCGGTCAGTTAGTCGACCTACAAAGGATCCTCTGTTGTTTTACTTACGGACGCAGCTGTGGTCATCATGTGCACGGGATTTTGTTTTCAAAATGGTCAGATATAGGTTTTGGCGATAGTACATGCTCTCAATAATCGATACTTCCCTTTGATATTGGCAAACAAACTCGTATTTCTGGGTAATACCTTCTCTGTTATTTTTATGATCATTATTATCTGCCTAACCAGATACAGCTGAATACCAGTATTTTACATGGAGCGACTACTTATCTGACCTCCACAACAAAGTTACTGAATAGTACCCGTACCCGTACCTGTGTAGTAGTAGTAGTAGTAGTCTGAATATAGGTTTTGGCGATAGTACCTGAATTTGGTGCCGGTAATTATTAGCTGGGGTACCGGTACCCGTCTGGAACCGGTACCCGGGTACCGAAATGGCAAAAACCGATTCAGAACCTGGAGGTCTACTCCGAAGTGCTGTATGTTCGGATCGGAGCGACACATGGCCGAACCGAATATTATTGAAAAATGCGAAAAAAGTTCGGATCGGCTCAGATGAGTCGGGACCATAGTCAATATTCGAAAGAGTGTAGGAGTGTAGGATCGGAACCGAACGAACCAAATAGTAGCTTCGTAGCAGGAAACGGCCGAACATTCAGCCGATACTACTTCGGAGTAGACCCCCTGTACTTTTGGTACCGGTTCCAAGCTGCGGCCTGACGGTGGTTATCAAACCATTTATTAAATCATTTGATCCTCACCTCCTCAACTCCAGCATGGCCTTCCGATCTGCCTCTCTCTTCTCAGCCGCGAGTCGTGCCTTCTCGTTCTTGACGACGGGAGTGACACGGGTGCGACGCGGTGGTGACGTCAACGGGGTGGAAGGGACTGGCTTTATGGGGACTGCTATCTGGAAACGAAAACAAAATCAGATTAATTTATTGTTTAGCAGTTATTTACAAGTTTAACACTTTATTGCCTGCAGTATCTATTTTAATTTTTGTGCTCCGTTTGTGGGAACCTGGGTTGGCGGACCATCACCACCTAATACAAGTTATTATATTCAAATTTTATTTATGTTTCAAATTGACGTTATTTCAAGTAAAAAAAAAAAACAACAACTTTATTTTAATGAAGTTGATTTCAGAGTGACTAGCACGATTGAAAACGTTATAAAAATGTTTGAAGTTGTAGCGTAAACTGAACTTTATTGTGTAAGAATTCAAGTTATTTTTCCATAAACTCATATTTGTTTACATTTTTGGCGAATATGTCGCAATTTTATTTTATGTGTCCTAGCTAGGACGGCCAGATTTACTTCTGTGATTTATTACTCATTTAATGTTTACAATTATTATTGGTCCCTAATTTTTTTAATAATATTAACTGCAGGAGACTGTAACAAACTTTTGTTTTAATTATTTCCTTTATTCAACATTTTATCACACAAATCCTTCCAGGAATTATTTTCCCGCGCCATCGCGTCACTTCGCAGTACGCGTCCACAAGGCCAATTCTCGTAATTGAAAACGTTCAAAATCTATTCGCCGTCTCATCTCAGCGATAAAGAAATGTCAAAAACTTGTCAAAATGTACGGAAATTTGAGGTTTTTTGACAGATTGAGACTGAGATCAGACTGTGGATTTTCTTAAAATTACGAGAATTGCCCCTCAGGTCATATCGCCATCTCTTTCTGGGCTGGCCTCGGAGGCGCTGTCCAACTTCACGCGCCCATTATGTGGAGATTCCAAAACCTTTGCAAATGAAGAATAATGACCATTTGGAACCAACCTGCACTGGTCCACAGTGGATTATGGATCACTCTTCACTCACAGAGTCCCAGCAGTGGGAACATTATAGGCTAATTATGCTATGGTCACCCATCCCAAACGTAACCTCGCTTACCTCCTGCCAGTTGTTCGCCTTCAGATCTGCTATCTGCTGGTAGATAGCGTCCACGTTGGTGACCTGCAGACACACCATGTCCCAGAACCCTTGCAGGTCTTCAACCGTGGTAGGGAACGGCTCATCCAGGCGTTCGTTTATGTTGTTGTAGCATAGACCTGGAAATTGTAAGGAATATGGATTAATATTATGCTGATTCATTAGTCTGGTGGTCGCAAGGGCAAATGTTGAGAATGAGGGTTTAGGTTCGATCCTAAGGTAGGGGCAGCAGACATGGGTTTTATCATTTTGAATATCTCAGTGTCATTCCGGTGTCAGTTCGAGTCGAAATTGCGCCCTGTTGTTGCCAGTACATCACAACATACACACACAACATAACAACAACAACACACTGTGTATAATATGGGACTTAATAATAATTCAAAAAACGAATAATTGAAACTATAAACGGAGATAAATGACAAGCAGCCAATCTTCTTCTTCTTCTACTATCTTTTTTAGCCAACCTTTTTTGTTTTAAATTTTTCAAAAATGTAATCTTAATCTAAAAGAAATATTGTATTGTATTGCAAGTTTATTTTGTTCTTTAATTGGAAATATCTGGCATTAGTCCGTTCGCATGTACTATATATCCCAGTTATACAGGGAAACCTATAATTGGCCATAATTACTGCAACACGCATATTTTGTAAAATATTTTTATGTATCGCTGTTGGTTACCTAAATAAATAAAATAAAAAATAAAAATTAAAATATAATTCTCCGAACCGATTAGCCAAGTGCACAAGTGTGTGCGCAAACACAGGTGCACACCCTCTTCCCTCACTCTCATAGTCCGATGTGAGAGCAATTCGACACAATCGAAGAAAAATCAACTATAAATACACCTCTGCCTATCCCATCCAAGGATAAAGGTGCTGTGTTAAAATGTACTTAGCAGTAGAGGACAGTACAGCTAATCGCATGTTACAGCCGCAGCGCATTTAGTGTGCGATGGTTCATACATTATTTTTATTTTCTAGGATTATTTTCTACTAGAAGCAGATGTCTTGAGGGATTGAGATAGCGTCAGCCTTTATCAGTAGAAAATTATGACGTTACCTTCAAACTGCTGCATTTTCTGTGTGGCCAACAGCCTCGCCTTGCCGGATGCAGCGCGCAAGAATCCCAAGATCTCCTCGCTCACATCCTCACGATTCTGAAAACATTAAGCCACATACTTAGGACAAGAAATACAATACATAGCATTATTAGCACGGAGACCAGAAGGTTAATTCTCGTAATTTAAAACGTTCAAAATCTAGTCGCAGTCTCATCTCAGCGATAAACAAATGTCAAAAACTTGTCAAAATGTAGGGAAATTAGAAGTATTTTTTGACAGAAATAAATGATTTGAATTTGACTTTGGGCTACGTTAAAGTTGTCAAAAAATAAAAGGCCCGTTTTGATATTTGAGAATGCGTTCTTGACACCTGTCAGTTTCACACAAACGAATACGTGTTTAGCGAATTTGATCTATAATAACTACTAGAACTGTCAATGTCAAAACGGGCCTTTTATTTTTTGACAACTTTAATTGTTGTATTACTGACGTTTTTAGGTCCTCAAAAGTTTAGTTGCATGGACACTTCCAACATAAATGTAAGAGGACAAATAATTATGGTTAAAAGGAAGAATTGTTAAAATCAAATCTTTTCTCTTTATAATATTAGTTTATGCATATCAAGGATAAGGATTATATTTATAATAAACTAGCTGTTGCACGCGACTTCGTCTGCGATCCAGAATGAAAAGTAGCTTATGTCCTTCTCCAGTCCAGTCTACCCATGTGTCAAATTTCATCTAAATCCGTTCAGCTGTTTTAGCGTAAATGCGTAATTCTTAAATTTTCAAATTTTCTGCGCATATTTTTAATTTTTTTTTTCCGTAAGAACCTTCTACAAAGTATTAGAAAACTTAAAAAAAAAGATGGATGAAATCGGTAAAGTCGTTCTCAAGTTATGGTGTGACCAAGGGAAATAGAGATTAATTTTTATATTTGATAAATTATAATCCCTGTTCCTGATACCAGTGGGCTACTAATAATCAGCCCATAATGTTCCCACTGCTGGGACACAGGCCTCCTCTCAGTGAAAGGGAGTTGATCGTAATCCACCAAACGGGCCCAGTGCGGGTTGGCAGATGTCACAAATGTCTTCGAGTTTTGTCTACTTTTTTTAAACGTTTTTATATTTAAAATTGTAATTTATATTAATGTATATTAATAAAATAAAGAAGATAACAATAATAATATAGCAGATCACATAAATTAGCAATTTAAAAGACTGTCTTTTAGACGGTGTCATAAAAACAAAAGAATCCTACGAATATGGAAACACCTGTATCAACAAGATGAGACGTAGCATCTTAGTCCACAATATTTGAATATTATAATGAGGTATTAACTAATTTGATACGGTATAAGGTCATATTATAAATATCATCCTTGAAAATTTGTGATCAATGTCAATTTTTATTCGTAGTGGACATATTTGTTGAGTTTTATCTCGGTTTTTATATTAAATTTATTATTTGTTTCTTCTTTAAGTTTATAGCTTAACTAGCTTCTGCACGCGACTCCATCATCATAATGAGCCTATATTGTTCCCACTGCTGGGACAGAGGCCATAGCTCACTCCCTCTCGAAGAGAGGAGGCCTGTGTCTGTGGCCTGTCTGTGTGTGTGGAGAGGAGGTGGATCCCCCCGATCCACCTCCTCTCCACATCATCAAGAAATTTCACGCGAACGAAGTCACTGGCAGAAGCTGACATAAACATATATTGCATACATAATTATATTATGAAGATTGAAAAATAAGACAAGACATAAATACACAAAGTTACACACAATTCGTGTCTATTACAGATAAAAATCTCAGACTATGGGAACACTCGAAAGCTATAAATCTTTTTAAGTATTTTCGCAAAAAAATAAACTTCAGAAGTGCAGACATGGCTCGTAAAAAATGATCTAATGACTAGGTTTGGTTGCTAAACATTCCATGGGTATACTTATACAAAATCTGTTGCTAGGGTTGCTAATTTTGTATGCCTGACTGACAACCAGACAATACACGGCGTAAGCTACTGAACATTGAAAGGAAGAAGAGGTGTTAGAGTGTATTAAAACTAGCTTCATGAAATTTCTTTTTCTCCCGACCCACACCGTAACATCTAAGCGCGTTTTCGCTTTAGTTCGGACTTTTAATTCTTTTAAGGATGTTAGCGTGATGTTCCTCAAGAATTAGGCTATCTAACTAAAGCAAAAAGTTTTTTTTTAATCCGACTGTTAGTTCCAGAGATTACCCCTACATACAAACAAACAATCTCTCTTTACTAGCTGCCCGGCGCTACTTCTTTCGCGTGGTGTCCTACCCTACCCTACTCCTAGACTACTCCTACCCTACCCTACTCGCGCTTGCGCTTAGCAACACATTCAGCGATTCATTTTTATATTATAGATTATTAGTATAGAAATACAGATCGAGAGATTTTTGCAACGTCTAGTAGTAAATAAAACAGCAAAAAAAAAACTATCATAGTTTCAAATAAACCAATAACAACAGTGCAATAGACTAATAGAAACTAAATTTAAGTGTACCAATAATTCGTTTGTTATGTTTAAAGAAACAATAAAACAAAAACGAAAAAATTATAGAGTACTAGCTGACCCGGCAAACGTTGTTTTGCCATATATAAATTATTTCTAGCTGCCCGGCGCTACTTCGTTCGCGGGGTGTCCTACCCCCTACCCTACTCCTACCCTACTCCTACCCTACTCCTACACTACTCCTACCCTACTCCTACCCTACTCCTACCCTACTCCTACCCTACTCCTACCCTACTCCTACCCTACTCCTACACTACTCCTACCCTACTCCTACCCTACTCCTACACTACTCCTACACTACTCCTACCCTACTCCTACCCTACTCCTACACTACTCCTACCCTAGGGTGGACATCCCTTATCACTTAAGGGTTTGAAAAAAAAAAAAAAAAATAGATAGTAGCCGATTCTCAGACTTACTGAATATGCACAAAAAATTTCATCAAAATCGGTCAAGCCGTTTCGGAGGATTATGCAGACTAACATTGTGACACGAGAATTTTATATATAAGATGTATTGGTGGCTCAGTGGGAACGGCCGCGCCTTACTGAGTTGTAGGTCGTAGGTTCGTAAATTATTTCATCACCACTGCTTTCAAAACGTTGAAGGAATCCTAGAACCAAAACTTAGAAGACATGTGATATCGACCAACCCGCACTGGGCCCGCGTGGTGGATTACGGCCCACTTCCTTTCACAGAGAGGAAGCCTCTGTCCCAGCCCAGCAGTGGGAACATTATTGGCTGATATGCTTCGAATAAAACAGGCAAGTATTCATTTCTGTCAGTTCTTAGTTCCCAAAAGATACCATGTGAAACAAACCAAATAAAATCAGGCAACCCTAGTGAACCACAAACCGGTTTGGTAGACCGAATTTAATTGTAGAAACAAAACTATAACAATCAGATGCGCCTTAACGGACACGGTCTTCACAACAATTATGTAGAGAGGTCATTCGGTTTTGTTGGTCCATTCAAGGATTAAAATCGAAGCTGTGTCTTTTCTCTGTAAGGATATTTTTAGTGGGTAGATCCTGTAGTAAAGAGGCTGAGGCATATTTTATTTTAGGGTCCTTTAGTATAAGAATAACATTATGCCGGCTACATTGCCATACGAACTATGCAGTATATTTTTTCCTGAAGATATCCAAGGTTTATAGGGTCAACATGGTCAGTGATCACATAAAACAAGGAGGTTTAGAAGGCAAAAGGGGAGGCCTTCGCCTAGCAGTAGACACAGTACAATATAACAAAAAAAATCAACGGGTTGCACTCCGGGAGTGCCAGCAGAAGTGAAAACTGTCCTGACGCGAGTTTAACATTTTTTACCCATCACAACAAAAGTGCATAACGCCGCTAAAGAAGTTTTCACTTCAAAAAAAACCTTATGGATTCTGTACACGTGGAAAGTGTTCAGTTAAAGTCAAATTCCAACTGATTCCGTATGGCGGCCGGAGAAGGCTCCGGGAACTATCTAAGATAGTTCGTAACTGACACAAAGCACAGCCTCAAGGAAGGTTTGTTCCATGGAGGGTGGGTGTAAAGGTGGACTAAGAATGGATTTTTCGAAATTGCGCAAACCAAAAAGACGAACACATGTGACATCTACCAACCCGCACTGGGCCTGCGTGGTAGATTACAGCCCACTCCCTCTCGAAGGAAGAGCGGAGTGGGGGGTGGGGGAGGGGAGGCCTGTGTCTCAGCAGTAGTGGGAACATTATAAGCTGATTATAATCATGATGATGATAACTCACCTGCAAGTCCTCTAACTCCTTCTCGGCAGTTGCGGCAAGCGCCAACAGCCTCTCAGTCTCCTTCTTCTCCAAATCCAAGAAGTAATGGGCATCCCTCACCGCCTCCACTCCATTCGTTCCACCATTAACACTACATATCACCCCCTCATCACTTTCACCGTCTAGTTTTATCACAGAAATACCATTTGTCACCGACACTGCACTTTTATCATCTTCTAGCTCAGTCTTTTCCACTTTAGGAACGTTTGCTTCAACTTTTTGTGGGGACAGATCACTTTTCACACACTTCTTTGGCGATAGGATAGGCAACTGAGCTCGGAACTCTGGTCGTAAATGCCTAAGGACTGGTAAGGATACGCTAGAGTCCATTTCTCCGTTTGGACTCGTGAAAACTTGATCTATGTCCGTTTCTTCATATTTTTTGGGGAGCCTTTCTGGCGTTTTCATAGACTTTTCGGTCAAGACCTTTGGCTCGTCGTCTTCGCTGGTACTCTTTTGTTTGTGACGTTTCTGGTTGAAGAAACCTTGAGCCAAAGCACCCGGCCCATAAAGCCTCTCCACCCGCTGTTGAATGAAACTCTTCATTGGACTCGTGAGCTGTTCCCCATTCTCCTTCGTAATTTCCACTCGTTTAGAGACTCCATTTGAAGAAATCGTGTAAGACTCAGAGCTGAACCGAGTCTCCTTACCATTCGAGGTGACAGTCTTCCGGAAATTCGTTTCCGAATAACTGGACTTGAAGGTAATCTCCTTCGCGTTATCCACCTCATCGGTCTTATGAAGCATTGAGGTCGCGAAGTTCTTACTCTCGCTTGATATGTACGGACGGCTAGTAGTCGTCATGTTTCCTAGAAAATCGTTCTTTAACTGTTTATTTTCGGCCGCCATATAGACATTAAACGGTGACGTGGCTAGGTAAGGATCTGTGTGCGCCTTAGTAGGCGCTTTTTGTGTCAAATCGGCGCGCGTATCATGGGGACCGAATGTCGGGACCAGCAGCTTATTCGCACTGACCGGAACAGGTACCAATAACGAGTTATTTTCGCTTCTGTATTGGTAAGTATGTGTGATTGGTCTAATGGGGGAAGCTTCCCGACTTTTGTTGATATCCTGCCTCAATTTCGAATCATAGGTTGTAAGATTCGTGTAGCCATTGACAGAGCAAGCGAGGTTCAGATAACTTGGCTTCTTGTGGGGAAGATCGTCTCTTTTCTTGTGGTGTCCTCTTGATCTGTGACTCGAAGTGTCTACGTACACTTTTGGGGGCGGTTTGAGGAGATTCTCAGACTTCCTGGGGGTTGGTGTGGTGTATTCTGGGGTCCGGACGGGTGTCGCCACGGGGGTGGGACTGGCTAGGTAGTTAGGCTGTAAATTAGAGCCTGCCCGTTCCTGGAGACGAGATGTGAAGTCCCGTATCCGGCTGGTGGTGGAAGATGGTGTTAGGAGATTCAAGCTTCCCGATGTGGTATCTGGAATGAGGAGAATTTTGGTTATTAGTAATTTAGTAACAAAGATAATGTATTTAAAGACTTTTTTGGCTTGATTAGGCTTGGTAGTGGCATGAAACAAATGACATGTTCTGCAAATAATGGAACAGTTATTATCCTGTACTGCTTATTCTGAATCCTGAGACGTACTTGAAGGAACGTATGAACACTACTGATAACGTTATAAGTATAGCTCTTAGGTAAGTTATAGACTAACACAATTTAGATTGCAATCAACATGTTAAGAATTAGCATATAATTATCTCTGGAACTACCAGTGGGATCTGAAAAATACTTTTAGCATTTCATAACCCAATTCTTGAGGAAGGTAATACGATTATTTTACATCACGCTTCGATCCTTAGGAGTCGAGCAAAAAGAAAAAATATCAGATGTAAAACTAAGCGAAAATTAAGTAATAGCGCCGTCGTGCGACGCGTTTGGTCCAGGAATGGAATTGTATGCCTACGTTGTCGCGGGCAGTAGTTGCTAACATCGTCGTAAATAAAACCTTAGATAATTTATAAAACCTACTTGAACTGACATTTTGTATTTATTGTACAGCATGACCCTACAGATTTAGTTAGCATACCTAAATTAAAAACAATTCTGAGAAATGTAAATAATCCATAGATAACTAAATCAGTAAGTATTTATTTTTATTTTTTTATTTAAGGATTATCAACGAGATACATTACAATTATCTTAAACCATTATATACCTTGTATTATTATACATTATCCTGTAATGCACAATTACAGGTAACCACAGCTTACACATTATCGAGTACACATGCTCTGAATACATACTTAAATTATAAATATATATATATATATATATAAAAAAAAACAACAACAATAACATGCTATTAAGAGATTTACATTAATTGATCATTTATAAGTAATCCAATATGAACTACTATTTGGAAACTATTAACTTTTTTAATCATGTCGTAAGCAAAAAGTTCGCTTCAAAATGTAGGTTCTATCGACATGGTCAAGAGCTTTTAAATGTTATGCATACTCTTTTGAAATTATGCTAAATATTGCTATAACTTAAATCACAGAAGTGTGAAGGTTACTTAAGATATCTCTCTCAAAAAACAAAATTTTAGACCACTAGCTTTTTAAATAGATAGAAGTAGATAAATAGGTAATTCAAAACGTTCACAATATAGTCGCAATCTCATCTCAGCGCCAAACAATGTCAAAAACTTGACAAAAATGTAGGGAAATTAGAGGTATTTCTGACAGATTGAGACTGAGATCAGACTGTGAACGTTCTTAAAATCACGAGAATTGGATCTGGATATCCAGGCAAACATAGATGACACACATACAACAAAAACAAAGCATGAACTCAACACATATCTACCATACAGATAATCCATAGATTAGGCGCACAATCACAAAACTAAACACTGACCAAAAAGGTCGAAACACTGCTTAAAAACTCCTTCGACACTCACACGCATGAAAAAGAAGGAAATAGTCACACATTTTGAATTTACAAGCATTGAGAAGACAAATACAGATGTAAAATTTGGTAAGAATTATTATAATTACTGCACAGCATGTTGTCTGTATCTTATCAAAGAGATATAAGATTAGAATGTGGGAATGTAATAATGATGTAAGGATTGATAAGATGTTTGTGTTATGTGTGTTGGCAATGAACTGTTTGGGGGTAGATTAATCTTCAAGTGTTGCGTAAATGAGGTATGGTACGGGGTATATTTTATTATGAAATATTGTTGCTAATTGCTATACATGTGTAGGTATAGCTACAGGGAATGGAGGATACCTGTTTGTAGTTTTGTAAATGTATTAGAAAACAAATATGAAGCAAGATAAAAGTGCAAGTCAAACCGTATGCAAAATGCAAATACAGTCACTAAATAAGAAGTTGACCAGTCCAACCGCCTACACACAACATGACTCATATGTCAATGTTGTATGTATGTATGCCAACTATTTCTTTGTCTGTTTGTTTATTTCTTAAAGGCATTGCAATAACATTTGCAAGTCTGATTTGTAATCTTTTTTTTATGTAATATTAACTGTGAATGTGGCTCTTGCTAATATGGCTATTTGTTTAATGCATTATCATAACCTCTATGTATAAGGCTAGGCTTTATGGGGCTTGTGGCTAAATAATAACGGCCGCACAGGTCGATCGATCAGGTTAAGCTACGTCTTCGGAGGTTGGTCCGTGGATGGGTGACCATCTTCACATACCAAGACCCCCTCCGTGGCTCGGAAAGCACGTTTAAGCCGTTGGTCCCGGCTGTCATTCGTGGATCTTTGACAGTCGTTACGGGTCGTCAGAAGCCCGAAAGTCTGACAACCAGTCTTACCAAGGGGTATTGTATTACCCAGTAACTGGGTTGTGGAGGTCAGGTAGGCAGTCGCTCCATGTAAAATACCTACTGGTATTCAGCTGCATCCGGTTAGACTGGAAGCCGACCCCAACATAATTGGGAAAAAACTTTTTTACAAAAAAAAACAGCCGACTTCCATATAAACACTACAAAGTGAAAAATAACTTAATTTCGGAAGTCGGTGTCTTTGGTTTTTGTATTTCGTTTTTCGCCACCGACTTCCAAAATTAAAGTTATTTTTCACTTTCTAGTGTTTTTAGGGAAGTCGGTTGTTTTTTTTTTGTAAAGAAGTTCTTATTTTTCACTTTTTTGTTGTGATATTTTTTTTGATTTTTGTTGAGTTTTCAAAAACCTCTTGTCCGATTTCGATAAAAAATTTATGGGACCACTTCAGAAGTATCTCCTTTCGAACAAAAAAAGAATTTTGAAAATCGGTCCACAATTGGCGGAGTAATCGCGTAACAAACAGACAAAAAAAAAAAACACCGTCGAATTGAGAACCTCCTTCTTTTTTGAAGTCGGTTAAAAAGGCAGGCAGATGATGATTGACATAGCCTATAGACTGCCTTACTAAGACATGTGCCTGGGTCGTCAGCCCCGATTTAACCTGGCTATCATAACATTGGCTGTTCTCTCAATTTTTATCCCAACAAGTGTGGCGATCTGATGACGTTTGCAGGGTCAACATGCAGTGCCTACCTCGATAAATCACCATAAGCCTGTCAATTACATTTTTTTTTTAGTAAATTATCATACCTAACAAAAAACAAAATCTTCATACAAACACGCGCGGCAGTAGGCAGTCGCCAGACGGCCTACTCGGCTCCCGTACTATTCGTACAGATGCCAGCACATCAAGTTACTACAATCTGTCAAATTTCTTTAATAGATTTTCAACTTTATTGCTAAAGCATTAGGTTCAAGGTTGATTGGGAAAATTTGACAGTTTCGGGTAGCTTGACCTGCTGGCGTCCGTACATTGTCGTTAATCTTTACTCGTTCAAGTTAATACGACGAAATTATATTCCTGCCTACCTATTCTGAAAACCAATGCACGCCACTGCCCACATGGCCAGAGATTGCACAAGATAGGGACTAGCTTCAACTTTCTGACTAACTGACCGACTATTTAATTTTGACAATTCAAAAGTGCCTGTAAATGGTTTAATTGAAATAAATGGTTTGAGTTTGAGTTTGCAGCTTTGGACGGAAAAAGGGGAGTATTTTGCCCAGCAGTGGGACACCATGTAAACAATAATAAGACAATTACCACTTTCACACTTAGCATTCTCCCTAAACGGATCTTTAACTATCTGCCTAGCCTTTTCCCAACTATGTCGGGGTTGCCTTCCAGTCTAACCAGATGCAGCTGAATACCAGTATTTTACATGAACCATGTGGCTGTTCTTATTTAGCCTTACAGATAATATATTTTATGTTAAAACCTCTCTTCCAATTGAATCTGTAAATGCTGTTATGTAGAGCATTCATTCACAAATCCGGTAATCGCACAAGTGTCATTCTCGACACATCAGCTTTTTGAATGGTTGTGAAAAGTTATGCTGAAGTGCACCGCAATATGCTAAGTAGTGGAGAGAGTAAGTACCAAAAGCAGTCTTACATTTTTCTGACACAATGTTAATGTAATATGACAGTTATGTAAACTGAATTTAATGTCAAATCAATAAAACACTGTATTAACAGTCTGACTTTGAAAAGAGAATGCCGAGGTTGTATAAAACATGCATGTTTTGTATTGTGTAATTCTATAACGAAAATCATGGGACAGAACATTTATAACGGTATACGGGCATTGATAAGGCACCAGTGACCGAAAGTTAAAAGGAAATGCAGTGATGAATATAAATGTTGATGGATGGTGAGGGAGAGGAAGGCTGAAGAAAAGATGGATGGATTGTGTGAGATATTAAAGAAAAGGGAGTGAATGATAGCATGACGGTTGACAGGGGAGAATGGAAGAAGCAAATGTATTGCACCAAACCCAAGTAACATATAAGCAAAGGAGTGGAATTGTCTGCCTGCGTCTGCATTCCCGAGTTCATACAACCCTAATCTCTTCAGGGCAAGAGTGAATAGGCTTCTTCTGGGCAAGCTCGTTCCACCGTAGATCTCATCCCTGCCTCTGGGCTGGATTGAGGTCAAGAGTGAGCCCATTGTCAATAAAAAAATAAATAAAAAAGCTACATATTTGATACTCATGCATCAGCTAATTACTTGCTAATATGTCTAACCAAGCATAATCAGCCTATTATGTTCCCACTGCTGGGAAACAGGCCTCCTGTCGGTGACAGAGAGTGGGCTGTAATCCACCACACGGGCCCAGTGCGGTTTGGTAGATGTCACATGTCTTCGAATTGGTTCTAGGACATGCCTCAGTTTCCTCAGAATGTTTTCCTTCACCGTTTTGAGAGCAGTGGTAATGAAATTATTTACATAAAGTAAAGCGCCTGTCTGGGTTAGAAACTACAATCTACAAATCAAAAGCTGCAGCTGTTACCACTGGGCCACCACTGCTCTGCTCACATGTCTAACTGAATAATAATAAATAAACATGGGACAAAGGCAGGAAAATGATGACGGGAATTGTAATGGCAAATGCAATTTTTGGCACACATGTATGAGTGACATAGACAATGCTCTACAACGCTAAACTTTTTCTAAAACTTTATAAACATTTCACAAGTTGACATTACATAAAAATAGGCTTTACAAAGTCAATTCCAATTGTTTGATAATAGTAGTTTTATCTATGTATTTTATGCATTATTCATATCCATTGCGTGCTATAGAAATTCCATGAATTTACCCTATGTTGTCACACATATTGGCATTGACTACCAAGATGACAACTAATAGAGAACTATGGAGGAAAAAGACAAGTTAAGTCGACCCAAAATAAATTGGGATATGGGCAAGAGAATTACGTGTATGCAAAATACGCGCATTGATATGGAGTTGCGGACACCAGCCCGTATTACCTTAGAGAATTATGTTTGTGCCACACATTATCTTATCTTATTATCTATTTAGTAGCCAGTTTTTTCTTCAACGACAACCACTTCTGACTGCTAAAGGTCAAATGAAAATTTGAGAAGAAAAAGTGGTACATAAACTTTCTTTCTGAATCAAAATCATTTATCAGTTAATTGCGATTTCTTGAGTGTCATGTAATGCCTGATTTGTAGAGATAGATAAAATTAATTATCATCTATGCATTATACATTGTACAATAACATTATGTATGATAATTTCATCACTTAAAATAACCTTTTGATAAGATTTCAAAAGTTTTGGACATGATTTTTAAAGATCACCATTAGTTGTGTTGTTGAAGGATAAATTATGTAAACAACTAATTAAATACAACACATTACACAATTTTTGGTTACATTCAAAAGAATGACAGAATTTGTTTTTTATGTCTGTAATGTATTTTAATTTTAATATGCATACATAAGGATGTATATAATATACTGTAACATTATTAAGATTAAGAACAAGCATACATAATAGGAAATTTAAAAATAAAGAAAGATATCATGCAAGAGTAAAAGGTGAATCGCGTTTCTGTGAACTTTTAAAAATAATCGCATTAGTCATCTACGTAAAGCCAATTGTAAAAAAAATATACTACGTCATGCTGTTTTAGACAATTTCATCATAGTTTTAAATTAATTACGATTCCTCGATAAAATAAATTGGTTCTACAAAAAGTACGGTAAAAGTTCTTTTTGAATCCTTTTTGACATTGAAAACCGGCTCATAACACTTACCAATCGCTTTCAACACACACTTAACTGAATTACACAATAAATAGAATGTTAAAATAATCAATTTATAACCATTATTTTTTAAACACCTCACATAATTTTTCACAGAACTATTTTATGACACTAAATGACATCAGTTCACAAAGAAATGTCAACGTTTTTATTTTTTTTTTTCCTCCAGTCGACAACGCACACCCGTTTGCGGCCAGTCCGCACCGTTCCGTTTCACGGTTGGCAAGTTTCGAATTCGTTACTCACAGACTGTTTATAGATAGTGCGTTGTTAAAATTTTGCGAAACAATTTTATCTCAGGTGTGTTTAGGTGCGTATTCGTAAGCAATATGACGGCAATGACCGAACTAAAAGTCGTGCGTGGGCAGAAAACGAGGTCGATACATAGATTACCCATATGTGTACTGTGTATGCGTATCCGATTGTCTTTTTGTTTGTGAGTTGCATTTTGCAATCAGCATTGTTTGCGATTTCTATGCACGACCTAGATATAAGGTATTTTATCAACATGTAAGGTGTTTTAGTGACGTTTGTGTTAAATCGATCGGTCCAAGTCAACATTGAATTAAATATTCATTGCTTCCGCTGGGAATGAGTAATATTTTATTATGATTGAGGTCATTTTACTTGATTGCCTACTATACTATGATTATCATCTACTAATCGTGGTAATACTTCAAAGTTACTACGACGCGACGGTTAGATTAAGCGAACATAATAAAAGAGCTTTGTTATAAAACTATTTTCAATTTTGAAATGATATTCCCGCGCTTTAACTCGTTTTACGTTTGGTTTCACACAAAACTTTTAATACATTTACATGTTCTTGTGGAAACAAAACCAAACATTTATGAAGCTAAAAATAAAAGCGCTCTTCACGGTGATTTACGAGCCGAAGACGTCTGTACTTAAACAGAAACCAATCAGAAGATGTCGTGGAGGAGCAAAAACAGACACGGAGTTTAAGGGGTACGATTTATTCCTAAATTCCCCGAAATTACTTTAACATGCCATGGAAAGATCTAGAAACTTTTCGAGCTTTGGAATCGCAAGAAAATGCGAACGAAATGAATAAGATTTGTAAATAAACGATAGAATAGCTTTCAAAACACCACAATCACTCTACAGAAAAGGAAAAAAAGAAAACACAGATTACAGATAACAGTAAAGACATTTATTAAAATATGAAAATATAAATAGTAATTAAACTATGATAATAGCGACATACTGAGTTTATTGTAAAAGTTGATAAAACAATGCACTCAATGAAATGAACTAATATGGAATGAAAAAAATTAACAAATGATTATACTTTTAAAAATAAACTCATTCAAAATCGACATAATATTACGATGATAATGAACTGAAAATAATCACAATCACGCATGCATAAATGTTTCAGAAAAAAAATAAACGAATGAACTTTTTTTCTGAATCTGAAGTAACTACAACAACAACAATATAAAAAGCCAAGAACACATTGACAACACTCTATTTACCTGAAAAATCTGTACTTGCGTCGACATCGAGGGAACAGCTGCCTATAGAATCCACTGACTTATCCATCACTTTGACTGTCAGATCCTTTGCTACCTTCGCTAAATCTGACTCCTTCACTTCAATTTCATACGCTCCTATACTGTCAAAATCATCTATATTCGATTTAGGAGACACTGTAGAACTAGGCAGTCTTATATCCGTTTCGTCAGTGTTTATAGTCAGAATGGAGTCAGGTTTCAGTTCTTCAGGTGCGTGTTTGTCTAAAATCAGTGTGCTTTGACTTGTAAATGTGCTGCGAATAGGTTCAATATATTCTACGTCTTCATCAAAGAAAAGATGATTAGTATGCCCGCTAGGACCTTGCACGTTCGTCGCGTCTTTAGGGACAGCGTCAATAACAGTCTGAGTCTTATGAATATTCTTATAGTAATGATTCTCTAACTTTTCTAACTGTCTCCGAGTGTCTGACTGCTTTTTCCTTACAGAGTCTATAATTACTGGTAAATTGAGGAGGTCTGGAGTCTTTTCTCCATTGTTTTCGCGTTTAAAGAGAGGAGAATCATCACTTTCGAGTTCAAAACGTTTGTATTTCGAGGAGCAGTAATCATCTATAGATGAGGTGTCAGACTTTTTCGAGTCGAAAAAAGTATCGAGAGAGAAAAATGATTTTCTTTTCTTCTTTGGTTGAGACGTTTTATTAAAATTTGGGGCAACGAAATCTCCTGTTTTATATTGTTGGACACAAATATTGCTCGTGTTCACCAAAGATTTTGGTCTTGTTTCTTTGGGGAGGCTCACAACACGGTTAGTTTCAACCTTTCTGGAATCTAAGCTCAAGGTCTTTCGGAACCGTTCGTTGAGATTCGCTAGCAGGAAGTGTCTCCTTTCCGTCGATTTCGGGGTAACATTGTAACTTTGCTTGCTACTCGAAGGCTGAGAATGAGGAATGTGTTCTGTATATTTGAATTCGATGTCGTTCTCCGAAAAGTCTTTAGGCTCTTCGTAGTGTTGTGTGCCAGGTTCTGGTCTTTGAAAAGAGAACGACCCTCGAGTGGAACTTTCTTTTCTGTCACAGATGCAACTGCCAACACAACTGAGCTTCATGCATCTTTCTTCTGGTTCTAAAGAAACCTCGTGATCATTGGGAATGTATGTATCTGGTTTGCTTTTATGGACTAGCAGATCCTGTCTTATTTTCTCGAGCCGTTCGTCTCCATGGAGTCCTCTTGTGTATTTCGATTTCAGTGGTCGGAAAAACCTTATGGATCCTGAAGTGTGTGGTTCTATGGAACGTCTTCTGATGAAGGATGGAGAGTCTGAGATCTTGTTCACGCCTAGGAGTAGGACAGGCGATTTCTTGTCCTCCTCGTCTGGTAGATCACTGTAAAGAAAACGTGCTGGTCAAATTGTGGTAACTAAAAAACTATTGTGTAGGGACGAATGTTCCAAATTCTTTGAAAAGTTATACAGAAATGTAATGGTTACTTTTTTCTGATAGTTATTTAAATATTTAGATTTTAAAATTCAAATCTATTGCTTGTAAGACCTCTTTAATTATTCGGATAAATATTAAGTATACCAAATGTTTAATAAAAAAATATTTTGGAACATTTTGTCATGAAAAAGCTTATGAATAGTGGACGTGTTTTAAACATGAATAAGAAGAAATGGTTTGTCGCGTAGGCCATAGCGTTATTCCTTGCAAGCATGCAGTGCCCAATGTATCTTAGACTAGTGGATAACAAAACATTACAGTTGCTTGTCCATTTGAAACGGAGAAGTACGAGATAGTAGTCTAAAGCAGTCAGCGGAGTATCCGTGTCCATTGTACAATATGGTACTTACTAATTCCATGCGTAAATGATATAAGCCAAGAATTTCCCTAAATTCCTAATTCATATGAATTCTAGCTCTGCACACCTCTCCGCTCTAAGAACAGGCAGTCTATACATTGCGACCAGCGCAGTCAGATATACTGGGCACACTGTAGAAGCTGATGAATTTTGAATGGCCAAAAATAGATATTAGGGCTGGCCGTGATTAATGTCGATATTAGTAATTTCGATTAGTAGTAAAAAAAAAACAAAAACAGAAAGCATTGTCAAGCACATGAAAACACAAAAACTCAGGTACTTACGAGTGAAAAAAATAAATACATTGCATATTTTTTTCTGAGAATTATATAGTAGAAGAAAGATAGGATCACAAAATATAAACTATTTTGTCACAAAAAAAAAATAAAACAAATTAGGAGCTAATAATAATGAAAATAAACGTAAAGTAAGGAGGTATTGTAGTGACGGACAAGACAAAACCGACGAAAAAAGATCAATGCCTACAATAATTAGCTATTTCAATTATGTATGTACCTATAGGTATCAAATCAAACCGAAAATATCTGACTTTTTTTCCTTTTGCTCGGCTTCTAAGGGCCATAGCGTGATTTTAAATAGCCTTTAATCTTCCTCAAGAATTGGGCAATCAAATACAAATCCTACTGGTAGTTCCGGAGATATCCCCTACATATGTATAAACTTGCAAACAAATGTTACCTCTTTATAATATTAGTATAGATAAATATAAAGGTACAGACGCCAGCACATCAAGATACCCGGAACTGTCAAATTTTCCAAATCAACCTTCATGTTCAATGCTTTAGTGATAAAGTTGAAAATCTATTAAAGAAATTTGACAGATTTTATTAGCTTGATGTTCTGGCGTCTGTACATGTTGTAACTCTAGTCATTTGGAAATAATTTGTTTGTTTTACCTCGGCAATAATGGTTTTGATAAATAAGGTAAAAATACCTACTTGTTTATGTCAACTTATTTCATTTTCGGTACACGGCACGGGCTGGCACGCCCTTATGCTAAGTTACACCCTATAAACTGGTAAAAGCACGCGACTTTTTTGTATACTTTAGCAATGCACGATATGAAAAGAAACGATGGTTTTTCTAGGTAAATATTGTAAAAGAAAACTGGAACACGGAAGCCAGCGGGGTAATTGTGTAACACACTAATAGTAGCAATGGCTTATAATTTGACAGTTCTGTTGAACTGTCAAAATACGTTCATTGCGTTGTGGAGCCGACAGATTTTTCGAACATATGAAGAAATGGATTAGCAATATCCTTCAAAATGATCATATTCTGATTGATAGTGTGTGTTACGGGTGTTGGTGTTATATTATTGTACATTTTTGGAAAGGTTTATTAGCTATACGAGTATTACGAATCACAAAAATGGTTTTCGCACGGGACGAATTTTGTATGTCCCATCACTGGTAGTTTTTCCGAGCGTGACTTTACATGTTGCACTTGCATGTGTGATTCTTGTCAAATAAAAGAAGAGTCAAAAATCAAGACTGTTTAGCGCAAATACCTCAATGGGATTTTAAATGCCTTGCACTTGAACGATATTATCGTACAGACGCCAGCACATCAAGCTACTACAATCTGTCAAATTTCTTTAATAGACTTTCAACTTTATCGCTAAAGCATTAAGGTTCAAGGTTGATTGGGAAAATTTGAAAGTTTCGGGTAGCTTGACCTGCTGGCGTCTGTACTTTTATTTCATTGGATTATGCCAAGAAACCAGCATGTCCTAGAACCAAAAAATCTAAGACAGGTGACATCCAACCCGCACTGGGCCCGCGTCGTGGATAACAGCCCGTTCACTCAAACTCAAATAATTTATTTCAACTAAACAAATTACAGGCACTTTTGAATTGTCAAAGGGTCGGTCAGTCAGAAAGATGAAGCTAGTTGCCCATTCCAAAGCGTAGTACCTATGGAGAAGAACGGGCAAGAAACTCCACGGACACTCTTTTAAACCATAAAATTGTTACAAAATATTTGATTACATCATTCGTGTTGAAATTGAAACGATGTAGAAAGACGGCTGTCACTCTCTCAGAGACAAGGCTCTCAGGGAGAAGGGGGAAGGGGGGTTGTGTCCCAGCAGAACGTTATAGGCTGATTATAATTATGTGTGTATGCCAAGAAATCGTATGATGAATGGCGAAATGTAAATGCGTTAATGATTATAAATGTTCCTGTTTGAACAGAGATCGGACTAGCAACTTCAACACAGCGCGTATTTTAACATTTTCTGATTGTGACGTCTTGCGTTCCCTAACTTTCGTAAATGTAGTGGAAGAAACTGTAAGATAGAAATGTAACATGTTCTTTCCGTGCCGGTGGCCTGCAGACAGTATGGCACGGTACATCTAACGCGTTGGAACAGATAACAGTAACGCCGATGAAGCGTACCGAACGCGATGAGTTGACGATACTCTAGGGATGGGATATAGACGAGATTCTATCGATATAATGTAATCGTGTTTTACACCTGCACCATATCAGGTGAGATAGTGGTCAAAAGGCGGGCAAACCTTAAAAAAGTGTTAACTACGTTAAGACAACTTGTATTTTCTACTTGTTCTTAAAACCGAGGTTTTCACGTTATAGTTAAGTACGTTTCAAGAAGCTTCTAAAAAAGTTGATTTTTTAAACAGATGATACTTGGGAAATACCACTGATATGTTAACTACGTAGTTAGGGATGTTCAGCTTGACTTAAGATCTAAAACAGAAAGTATCGATAAGTCGTCCGTCGACACATGTAACAACACTACCCGTCCCGTTGGCCCATCAACCACAAATTGCTCTATTGCACGCAAAAGCTGATTACAGACGGTCAAACGGATTGACTTCTTATACACATACATACATACAATCGTAGTAACTGTAACAGAGGTATAGAGATTGAATATGTTCAACTGCAACTCACATTAGAGCGTCGCCGTATGAAATACTTTACTAAGATCAGAGGGCTTACCACCAGCTCCTATAGCAGGGCAGAAGTTGAACTGCACTGCTTTGTTCTATGACTAAGTACGAAAAAGCAGTTCAACTTCTGCCCTGCTATAAGAGCTGGGGGTAAGCCCCCAGTCGGGATTTCGGGAAGCAGCTCTGCCTATTTGCTGTCTATAGATTTTTGAAATAACAAATTTAATTTCTTAAATATTTTATTTCATATAAACCTACATGGTCAATTATAAAACGTCAGAAGCTAGGTGCACGGTTCCAATTCCAATTAGTCATTTCCTATGGGCCGGCAAGAAAGTCCACGGTTACTCTTTTAAAAATTATTCGCTTTTACAACGTTCTCAAATTGCACTGTTATAGGTATGGGTTATGGGAGGACAGTATTAGGCCTGTCAACAAGTATTAGTACTGCTACCACAGACTCATTATTCTTAGGGCTTAGGTTTAGAAACAGGGCCCATGGACCGATGGGCCCCACCCGCTTGAGATCCTTTTTTTTTACATAAAAAAAAATTGTGTGAATCATAGACAAGGCGGCGGGATCGTCCGAGCGGCGGGATCGTCCGAAAGGGTTACCGCTGCCCTGGAACAGAAAGGGCTCTAAGGAAGGAACACGGGTGGGTTTTGGTCAGTAAGGAGACATTTGATGATTTCCCACCCTCAAAAAAAAAAAAAATCATAGACAAGAAAACATGCGTTATGCACATGTGAAGATCTGTTTTTAGGTTGCAATCATCAGCACACCAATTGAGTAACAAACTTAATTCATACGAAGGATTTTGAAGGAAATTGCTAATCCATTAGTTCACATCACATGTTTGAAAAATTCGTCTGCTCGACAGGACTACAGAAATGACACGATGAATGTTGTTGAATTTTCAAAATTAAAGGCATTGCCTTTGTAAGTGTGTTATGCACTCGCCCCGCTAGTTTATATCGGATCGTCATGGGTGATGGAAGGTCAAAAACGTCTAACTAGATGCCCGGCGCATATAAATATGGCACGAAATACCTGCTTGAATGTGTGCTAGAAACAGATAACATGGTGATTATAATGATATTATTATAATGTGTGTCAAGCTAAACAACTATACGCCTAGTCACATGCCAGGGTGGCAAAAATCATTTTGATCTTTATACTTTGATTTTATTCTTAATAATTGAGGGGCTTGTGGCTAAGTAGGTAATAACAGCAGCACGGGTCGATCGATCAGGTTAAGCTACGCTTGCCGCGGTTGGTCCGTGGATGGGTGACCATTTTCACATACCAAGACCCCTCCGTGCCTCGGAAAGCACGTTAAGCCGTTGGTCCCGGCTGTCATTCGTGGATCTCTGACAGTCGTTACGGGTCGTCAGTAGCCCGAAAGTCTGACAACCAGTCTTACCAAGGGGTACCGTATTACCCATTAACTGGGTTGTGGAGGTCAGATAGGCAGTAGCTTCATGTAAAATATTGGTATTCAGATGCATCCGGTTAGACTGGAAGCCGACCACAACATAGTTGGGAATAGGCTCGGCAGATGATGATGACTTTAATTTTATTCTCTTCATTTCTATTCTAAATGCTTTTTACAATGTGGTGGTCCTAAAATGTATGGACTTCGATAATTTCCGATCTAAACGCTAATTACCTACAAACTAAATACTGGCCAAAAAAATCGGCCAAGTGAGAGTCGATCAAAAAATGGGTCCCCATTTTTTTGCCTTCCCCTTTAGTTTTGAACCTTATTTTATTTTTTGTTAAAGTATAGCGGCCACAGTAGTACACAACCCAGCTACTGGATAACATGTTACCCTTGGTTAAAACTGTTTGTCAGACTTTCGGGCTTCTGACGACCCGTAACGACTGTCAAATATCTGTGAATGACAGGATCCGTGCTTTCTGAGGCACGGCGGGGTCCTCACTATGTAATGCACCACGAATCGACCGCGGTAAGCGTAACTTAGCCTTCGATCGACCCGTGCGACTATTATTATTTAGCCATGAGCCCCTCTATTAATTAAACAGCGGATACTAAATTCCAATCAAAAGAACTGTCATTTTCATCCGGTATTACGGCTTCTATTGCTTTACAGATTAGGTTACGATGCGTGGAAGTATGCCGCGAGCTATTGATAGTATATCTGTATTGTTATTTATGCTTCATCAGTTTTACTGTTGCCAGCACCTTCGATGGGTACCGATACGTAAAGGAATTCGTATTATTATAAAATTGAATCGTTTTAAAGCGGTTGTGGTTTCATAGTTGCACACAATTGAGCGTGCCTAGAGCTACGCCTAAAAGTATAGTAATTATATTGTTATCATAATCAGCCTATAATAATCCCACGACTTTGACACAGGCCTCCTCTATGAGAGAAAGCGGGCCATAATCCACCACGCGGGCCGAGTGCTGGTTGGCGGATATCAACTCGTAAGTCGCGGGTCGCGGCCCTCACCACTGATATTGTTATAGGCAGAGGTAATTGTTAAAATAGAAAACAAAACTAGCGCCATCTAGTCGAACGCGTACTGTAACTATTGTACTTTTGAAATAAACGTCAGTCTGGTACAAGCCACTCTGTATGGGTCCAGTCCTGTATATCGCGAAAAATAATCGCGTTGAATACCGTGGAATATTTACGATAAGAGAACTGTTATTCGTGTCTATTGATATCCAAGCCATATGACAGTTCTTTTATATTTTAACTGCCTGACCTAGACTGAGTTAACTATTATTCATGACCATAGCGGATTGTTTTTTATTAAAGAGACGACAACTTATTGTAGGCACTATAAATTAATAATGGATTACAACTCAGTCTAATTTTAAAACCATCGATAAAAAATAGTATGTTACAACACTTTCACAATATTTTACGGTTAATTTTATTATAAGCATCACTTTCTTCTTAGTTTGAATTTTTCATTGATATTTTATATCAGTTTTTCCTTGTTTCAAACTGATAAAGGTCGACTTACCATCGAAATTTCAAAAGCACCTCTTTTCTTTCTCACTTTACCACCACACGACAATATTGCAAAGAAACATCAATGTAGCGGCCATTTAAGCTACCCAATACTTGCGCAATATAGGAAGTGATTAAAATGAAATGTTTTACGCAATCGAGCGATATCTATCGATTCCTCATTGCATACGATCATCGATCGATTGTTCCAATTGACCGTTACATTTTAATGTATAAAGCTGCTTTCTAGTTTTTTTCTTTTCATATGAAAGTGTAACGTGATTTTGATTGAAAGACATCTAGTCTACATACATACAAGATGCATAGAAGAAAGATAATTGTCTATTACTTCGTTGAGCTTCCTCAGAGCCTTTTTAGTTGGTATACTCTATGCCTCAGAGCCTCGGAGAAACTATAGAATGCTACGATAGAATGATAGAAAATAGAATAAATATTTTGATTTAGACATTTCCAAGATGGCGTTGCATGCAAAGGCAAAAAAAAGATCCTGCCTCCTGTCAAGATTACGATAATATTTTGCATGGAATTAGTATGTACTATTCTGTCAATTTATTGTATGTACTATTTTATTGTTTTCATTAAGTTTATTAGATACCTACCTGACATTATTATTCTTTTAATTACTGTTAGATTAATAAAATCAGATTTATTACGGGGTTAAGGAAAGTGATCAAATAATTTCGGTTACAACATCATAATTTTTTTTTCTCATTCAAAGCGTGGGACTTTCAAACCCGAGCCATTACACAATATTGATAGTTTAATTATGAAAACGTGTAATCTTTTTCTGCCATCTTCGAAAGCGTGTTTCTATTTAATACTTAATTTCATTGTTCAAATAAGTTCCCACCGGAATAAACGCTTCGTCATTGTCTATGAATTTTTGTGTAAGTAAATAAAATACTTAATTGATTATCTTACGTACCTTGAATGGTGAATTAACGTAATGCCATTGTCCCTCAGAATATTTAATCGAATTGAAAAGACCCAGGACTATTATTTTTAATCTACGTGGTTTTTATTTTCACATAACATATCATCACGCGTGTAATCCCCGAAAGGTAAGGCAGAGGTGCACCAAAGTAGATACAGTAACATTTTAGTAGTTATATTCAAGTCCCAATAACCCAGGCGAGCCTATTCCCATCAGCCCGGCACAAATCCTCCTCCGGGCTTCTACTGAGAAATCCTTGACAGAATAACCCAAAATAAATAAATAAAAAAAAATTGTCCGAGCTGGTAATCGAACCCAGGTTCCTACTCGGGAGTACCGCCACTAGACCAACTAGGCAGTTAACATTATTTTCAGTAGGTATAAAAAAAAAACTGGACAAAAAATGAGCCAGCACAATTATAATTTGCTAGTATAATTGTATCATGGAAAAAAAGCGAACGGAAAAGCTGAAAAGAAAAAACATGGCGGAACTATACGCACGACTTTCCTATTACCAATTATTACTATAAGTAACGCCTGTCTTCAATAATGACACCTAAATGCCCAAATAAAAGCGGACTATTGGAGTTTTCGGCTGTGAGCCGAGAGTTCAAAATCTAACAGTGCAATAATGAAGTGTCAAAAAACGGCCACGGGGATCTAATCTCTGCTAGGGATCACAGAGACCAATGACCAAAGATGTCTGACTTCATAGAACTTTCCGGAGTAGCGATTCAACCGGTCTATTCCGTAAAAATCTCAACGAGCTTAGGTTAAGTGAGCTGTCATTCCACTTGCACAGACGTCAGCAGGTCAAGCTACCCGAAACTGTCAAATTTTCCCAATCAACCTTAAACCTTAATACTTTAGCGATGAAGTTGAAAATTTACTAAAGAAATTTGACAGATTGTAGTAGCTTGATGTGCTGGCGTCTGTACATTAATCGCGTAACACACCATCAGTCTCAATCTGAATCATTTTGAAGGATATTGCTAATCCATTGCTTCATATGTTCGAAAAATGTGTCTGCTCAACAACGTAAATAACGCAATGAATGTTGTTGAACTGTCAAAATGAAACCCACTGCTACTAATAGTGTGTTTCGCAATTACCTAGAGAGAGTCCAGACACCCTTAATTTAATTTAAATTAATACTAACATTAGGCTAAGTTATACTAACATTATATGGATTTTTAATCTGAAATACCACCAGCGCTGGGGCGCTGTCTCGTATAGGGTCTTAGCATTATGTTGAGCGATGGCCGTTTTGCGTGAATGTGACGCACTTTACCCCCCACTTTTTTTTTGTGTTTTTTTTTATGCGTCACGTTTGCCGCAAATAAATGTATTTTCTTTCTTTCTTTCTTCTAAATAAAATATTTGAATTGAATTGAATTACCCCGTTGATGCTAGGGATTGACATTATTGACAGCTTATTTCACTCAAGTTTTCGTTAGGTGAAGTACATACTTCCGGCACACCCTGAGTAGGTGAGTAGTCAACTAGATAAGCCAACTAGTGCACTACCAACCTTTCTAGCCACCTAATGATTTTACCACGACACGACTATTGTCGTTTGTCGTACAAGTAGTTCAGGCCGATGTATGGAGCAGATACGAGAATATACTGCACCCTAATTGCGTAACACACGATCAATCGGAATCGGTTTCATTTTGACAGTTCAACAACATTCATTGCGTTATTTACGTTGTTGAGCAGACACATGACACATTTTTTGAACATAATTATGAAGAAATGGATGATTGAGATTGACTGTGTGTTACGTAATTAGGGTGCTGATGATATTATCCACCTAACACCTGATTTCTGATTTGGGAGGAAAATTTTAAATTGAGAACTTGTCAAACTCTATTTTAGGGTGAAAGCCCGCGAAATTCAATTTTTTTTTTGCAAAAACTGCCAGATTGTTTCGCGGGCTACATTGAAGAAATCACCTTACAAAGGTAATGGTATTGTAAAGTTCGAGAAGTTCTCAACTTCAAATTCTGGATTTAAAAACACACATCTTTCATTTTGGCATACATTGCTTCATAGGTTTAAAAAATTCGTCTGCTCAACAACGCAATGAACGTAGCTGAACTGTCAAAATACAAAAAAAAAAACATTACGGGTACGCAATTACCCCGCTGGTATTAGAAAGAGAGAGAAGCAATAAATAATTACAGTCTAATCACAGTCTCCCACGACTTTTCGCTTATTACTAAATCCGTCTTAAAACTTACGTAAAACAATGTATGTTTTATTACCTGAGGTCAACGAACCCATTGTGAGGTAATTCGTGACGTTTACATGATGTAGGTACAGAGTACAGACATTACAATACAGGCACACGAGTAGATAATTATACAGAGACTAAGCTTCAATCGCGCTGCTACCATGCATGCATTTTATAGCATTACGCATTTTTTTTATCAGCACTGCCATCCACCGTGGCAACGCTGCCAGCCTTCTGGGCACTTTTCCTACTGACAGCGTTACGGACGAATTTTTTAATGCCCAATGAGGTCTTCCTTTTTTTTTTCTAAAATACTGGTACTTTGTGGTAATGTACCTCCTTCACGAAGTTCTTGACGAAAGAGCTCCGATCTCGAGCGAATGACCACCATGCCTATGTATTTCTGCCATCACGCAGCATTGCTGTGTTTCGCTTTAGAGGGTATGGAGTCTTCCATACCCTCATCCAGTGTGTTTACAGGCACATGAAAAATTTCAGCTTTTTCTATAGGATGGCAATTCTCCTACGATCCCTCTGGTATCGCAGATGTCTATACGCGACGGAAGCCTGCAATTGCGTAACACACTTCCAATCAGAATCCGAAGGATTTTTAAGGAAATTGCTAATACCTACATTGCTTCATATGTTTGAAAAATTCGACTGTCGAAGAATGTTGTAGAATTTTCTACATACAAAACATTGCGATTGTAAGTATGTAACTAAATGATCCCGCTGATTGTTCGCAGTCCAACAGCAAATGTATAAAAGTTAGGTCTCCATTTGTTAATTACTCAGGTGCTTTAGGTGAATGACTTTTCATAATATAGTTGTATGGTTATATCTTTTTTTGCTCTCAAAAACGGTATAACTAGTTAATTTACGAACGGATCAAGATTCCAAGTCGGAGAAAAATGTATTTTTGACAGGTGAAGCATTTTTATGGAACTATTTTTATTACTTAGGCAATGGACTTGTTTTAAATAAATGAAGAACGAGCTTGTTAGGCACAATAATTTTTATTCTAGTCTAGACTATAGTCGAATTATTAATTCACTGGGGTAAACTAACAGGTGTGTTTTTAATAAGGCCGATTTCGACCAAACTCATTTATTACCTACATAGTTTCTGCAAATAAATATTTGACATCTCACAGTTTTTGTACGAAAAATTCAAAATTTATTCGTAGGATAAGACTTAGGTGTAATAGGTATAAAAGTTTAGTCGAATTCGCTTTTACCGACATTATAACATGACATATATTACACACATTATTACACGATATTATGCATGACAGTCAACCAAATCTGTCAAACAACTTGCAGAAATTCAGTCAACTTTCTCAAATCAAACATGCTTGTCTTCTGCAAATCATTTGAAATACCTAAGATTAAAATGATCAAATATTAAATAACATAGTTTTTGTTCACTGTGTGTAGAATACAACAAATTACCAAACACTCGTTTCTTATTTTTAAAAGCCGTAATTCGAAGTCAATTGGCCTAATCGTTTCACAATTGGCTGTTTTATTAAATTAGCGCCATCTTGGTTGAAAGTAACAAATTGTAGGTCGGCACGAAAATGTGTGTGTGCGGTAATCTTCGGAGTTTCTTGGCTGGTGCTTATGGGTTTTTTATAATAGAACCCAAGGTTTTATGGCATTGGGTTGTAGGGTTTCCCCCTTTCTTTAGATAAAGATATATTAACTTGTCATAGGTATCGATTAAGAAAGAATATTAGATACTCCAGGGGCTTACCATTACCACCAGCCAACACCCCATCACTATTTCTAACGTGATCAAAGCATGGAAATAGTATGTACTACATAGTAGGATCAAAAAGTATGCGCGCGTCGTACGTGACATGTATGTTCTAGGATTTAATAAAAAAAAAGCTATAAAAAATAAGCAATTTTACGCGTTCATAAGACTAGTTTATTTTCAGATAACAGTGAACAATTGCAGCCGCAGACAACACTTAGTTTAGTCAGAATTACGGAAGATTTGATACGAATTACAGTTGTTTCCGCACAGTCCGGCAATTTGAGTGAGTGGGCCAGTTACTGGCTGGAATTAATGTCGCGGAAAATCTATGGTCAGGGTCTCTTAGTAAGCTTCTCTTTTTAAAATAAGCATTGCCTTCTATTAAAACAATTGTAGGAATAAAATTCTAGTCAAAAAACAAATGAATGCCACAGCATGCATGACAGCTGATTATCAGAAATTATACGAACGTTTGTGAAACGGCAACGAAGAGGCATAACTACAGTTACCTTGTTTGCTTACGTTTGCCTTGTGTCAAACCATAAATAACACGCGCGATTTTTTTACTTAGAACACACCGAGAAAAAAATCAGAGACAGAACTGAGTTCCATGAATGATTGATTCATTTGATCACTACACTAATTCTGTATACTTGCTCACTGTGTGTGTGTGTGTAAAGTGAGATCAATGGTAGATTGTAGACGATTTTATCTTAGTTTCCCAGAATTTTCCATTTCTCATTTACTGTACTTAAAAAATCACAAACCATGCCATGTTTTGGATCTGCAACCTAAACTATGTCTGTAAACCTAGCTGCCAAGTTATCCGCACCCGTATAAGAAAAGCGTAGGAAAGTAGAAAGCTACATACGTTTATATCTCGTTTTATGTAGGTATCTGCAGTTGTTAATACTACGTAGTGTTACTTTATTTATAAAACATGACTTTTTAAAAGACGTGGTGAAATACTTTTATGTTACGATTTTTTTAGAGAAACTTCGCTTCTTTATGTGTTGAAATAAAAAGAAAAGACTTGCCTTGCTTTACCTGCAGGGTAATTGCGTAACACACTAACTGCTGGCAGGAAGGAATTGCTTTCATTTTGACAGTTCAACAACTTTCATTGCGTTTAACCAATGTTTTGTGTCTGTCAATGTCATACAAAAAAAACCTAATCTGACAGGTGTAATGTCAACCTTCTATACTAAAAAAACGCAAATACAAAAGACTTAAACGTCAGATTAGTCTCTGGGATTCAAGAAACGAACTATAGATGGACCCGACATTTAATATCTGACTACCCCTGAGAAGAAATGGCGAAAGAAACTTAGGGGTCAGTCTCTTTTACAGTCCAGCCGATCGATTCTGTAAAAATCTCACCGTGAAAAGTTAGGTGAAGTGAGCTTAGAGTGAGCTGTCAATAGTGTCAATCCCTAACATTAGTTGGAATGACAGCTCACTCCACGCTCACTTCACCTAAGTTTTCACGGTGAGATGGTTACAGAATTGCACTGCTGACATAATCTTGCTCAGATCATGTGAGGACCATGTAGATTAGTGTTTGAATTGGTCTGTTGAGGAAATAACCACACAGATTTGAGTGGACCTATCTAGTTAGTGCAAGCATAGCATAATTACCCTATAATGGACTGTTGGGACACAGGCCTCCTCTTTCTGAGGGGGAATGGGCTGTAATCCACCACGCGGGCCCAGTGCGGGTTGATAGATGTCACATGTCTTCGAATTTTTGGTTCTAAGACGTTTCCTCACGTTGTTTTCCTTTACCGTTTTGAAGCATTGGTGATGAAATAATTTATTCAAAGTAAAGCGCCTGTCAGGGTTCGAACCTACGACCTACAATTCGTAAGTCGCGGCTGTTACCACTGGGTCACCACTGCTCTCATCAGTGCAAGCTGCAATGATAGTAATCGTGTAGCTGGACAGAATAGAGCTCATCTAGTTTTAAAATATGATTGACGTGTAAAAGTGTTTGTACAAACCTACTCACAAAATAAAATCATTTATCATATACAAATAAAAAATATTTGAATTCATTTATCAATAATATCTATGAGGAAAAACCCCTCAACTAAAACAAAAAAAACTTTTAACGCAGACTGACATTAGCTAAGAATAAACAACCAAAATACGATAAAGCAAGGCTCTCAGACAGAACAAATGAACATGCAAAACTAATTTCAAGGATTTACTTAAAACTTTAAACAAAGAGAAAAATATTGAACGTGTGTACAAATTATTTAATGTTTTACAAGAGCTCATTTTTTTCTGCAAATATTTTATTTAGAAATATATGCGTGTGAACTCTATGGTTAAAACAATAAGTGGTAAAGTTCCTTGTTTTATTATTCTTGTCTATGTTTTGTATTTCGAAGGAGAGTCTTTCTCATGAGTAATGATAATGATGTTATATCTTCTGATACAAGGCTGTGTAGGTTACAACATAAATATTCTTAGGCAAAGGAGTAGTTTTAATACTAAGTACACATTTCGTAGTCTATGGATTTTTAGGCAATCAACCAGTTGAGGCGTGGGATGCATTGAAATATGTCGTCATCATCCGCCTCATTTCCCAACCACGTTGGGGTCGGCTTCCAGTCTTACCGGATGCAGATGAATACCAGTGTTTTATATGAAGCGACTGCCTAGCTGAACTCCACAATCCAGTTACTAGATAACACCGTACCCCTTGGTGAGACTTGTTGGAACAGCTATAATTTTACCATGGCATGAGCTACTGTCATGAAGTCGATACTGAAACGAGAGGTGAAGTTAACCAATTAGTAAGCATTGCCATACAACGTGGCAATGCCACCAGTCTCTTGGGTATATTACCAGTCGTCAGCAATACGGAGGAATTTTTCGACACCCCTACTCATAAAGCTGTCCACATTTATACTCAAAACTTCCCTCATGACATGATCCTTATTCCTCCAATGGTTCTAGTACACAGTTTCATCATCTTCCTGCCCTTATCCCATGTTACTTTCCATGTTTTCTTCTTCTATTCCTCCTGTCAACTGTCACGCCATCAGTCTTTCTCTATCCTATCCTCACACAATCCATTCATCTTTTCTTCGGTCTTCCTCTTCCTCTCCATCAATCAAAATTTATATTCAAATACTATATTTTAGTCATATATACACTTCTATAAGCATTTTTGTAAGCAATCATCTTAGAACTATAAACTTCTCAATTAAAAACTACATAAAAGGCAACTCAAATCAGAAAGGCAAGAGATTAACAAAGCGATAAACAACAAATTGGACAAATTCGGATGAATATAATAAATATTAAAAACAAGTTCTTTGTTGTAAGGAAACAGGTTTTCCCACAAACCCACGTCATAATGAAGTTTATTATCATGTTAATTTGGCTTTAAAATTTGAAACAGATTATTTTTTTGTGTTATTGGGTGGCGATTAAACAGGTGGCCAGTCTGACGATAAGTGGTAATACCAGAAGCATAGCAGGTGCATTGCCAAGTTGCTAAGACAAGGATGAAATGCCCCATAAGCTTGTAATTACATCAGCCTTCAAGCCGAAACTGTATGTCCTCCATCTCGAAGATCTCTACTATTTTCAAAAGCATTCTTCTGTCCTTATTACATTTTTTTTAGGGTAGGCGTAGTGTATCTATTAAATAGATAATATGTAAACACTATCTCATTCACACAAGCAGGGTAGCTGCTGTCACTAATGTCATCTGTCAGTCACGAGGAAGGGCGGGAAACAGACAAAGTGAAGCAGGCCATATACGATGGGCGATGGCGTTTGGTGTGGTAGTGAGCCAGTGAAGTGATATATTCAACATAAATACGGAAACGATAGGATTCTACACGTAGTATGCGTTCTTTTTATATTTTCTTTATAAGTTGTCATCTCAGTATTGTGTGCCCGAATCATCCTCAGCACAATCCATATTATATCGTTTGTTTGGTCTAACCCTACATTTGTCTCTCTCGGTTGGTCAAATGAAATAGAAATTGTACATTATTCCTCCCAAGTTCTGCCAGCATATTGCATTAGAATATGCACTCAAAGATATTAGTTTCTCAATTCTAGAGTCTTCTCAAGCATTCATGCAATGCTTACTCAAGCTTACATTAGGACATACAAAACATTGAGGTTGTTGCATGAAAAGATCATTTTAGAGTCTGCTTGAAAACTGTTACCTAATATAGCTTAGAGAGAAAATAAAACTTCAGCTCCTTGTTAGTAGGTTTTCTGGAAAAGATACCACAATTTTGTCAATATCACGTAGATACATACGGCTACACATCAAGCTATACATTTCCAGTTTTAGCTGACCACGCATTGCATAGGTTTTCGCAAAATCAGAAGTCAAGTTATACTGGTTATGTATTGCTTGGTGTGTAGCCGTACATACTATGATAGACCATCAAAATCATGGAGATTGATCAGTGAATGCTTATTTGGACGGTGAAGAGAGAGAAAATTTAAAATAATAAATTGACATGAGACACTTGTTCAACTAATGTAAATTTTGCTATTCCGTAAAAATCTCACAGTGAAAACTTAGGTGAAGTGAGTTGGAAGTGAGCTGTCAATATGTCAATAGTTCCTAGCATCAGACTAAATTACAGTGACTACAACCTCACTTCACCTAAGTTTTCATGGTGACATTTTAACAGAAGCGTTCTCGTTCTAAACCTAGTTTCAATCTGTCAAAAATTTTCCTACAATTTTGACTGTCGCTGACATGAGATTGCAACTAGATTTTAAACGTTTTTGTTACGGGAAAATGTATTCAGAAAAACACGATTTTGTGTTAGTAAGGTTAGCATGTAAGCTTGATTTCTATGTCTTAACTTAACCGAAACGAATCTTTGTTTCTTGCTACCAACGTTCAACGTGAGATTTCAATCATTATAATGCCTATCGCAATGCAGTACAAAGGCCTCACCTCGGCGATTGACTCAGTATATTGTTTAATTTTCTTTGAGAAACAAACGAAAACATTGAATATTTTGCCGTTGATGTTTAAAACAAAATGGATTTGTCTTGCTCATGTAGTTATTCATCATGTGTTGGTGATGATATTTTGTTTATTTCTATAATTAGTATAACTGTCATGCGACATTTAATTTTTGTTAGCTAATAGCGTGTCCCACTGCTTGGCAAAGGCCTCCCCGTTTCCCCAAACCTCCCTGTCTTGTGCGATCTCCGGCCATGTTGCCAATGCAAACGTTATCAGATCTTCACACCACGTTCGCCGTGGTCTACCTCGGCGGCGATGTCCCCCCTCAAGAGTCCAGTGAGTGACGATCTTAGCGGGTGCATTCGTGAGACGTGTCCGGCCCAATGCGACATGATTGTCAAATTTTCTCCACAGGTGCTGTTTAAAAGTAAATTATGAAAAAGCTTACTAAAGTCAGAATGTCGTCTGTCACCTGGCGGGTTTGTTTAATAGAACCTAGAAATTTCAATTTAACAAATTGAGATCTAGATAAGTTCCTATGTCGTATTGGAACTGCAGAATTATCTGTTAAGATTTCTATTGGGTTGAAAAAAGTGGACTGTGGTAGCGGAGAAATTATTTGGTTCAAGGGTAACGCGATATTTGAGTCTGTTGGTTAAATAATTGTTAGCATAGGGCTATTTTCCCAGTAAAAAAATTAATATGTTACTTAATATCAAATGGTCACCGAGTAGTCAAATAACACAAATTTATTCGAACACAGGTGAAATTTTGTCTTGTTCTTTGAGTTTTCTATGTATAGAATGGTATAGAATCTAAAACGGTCATAAGATGTAAGTTATTGTAAAGTAATTGTAGGTGTACGGTGTGAATACGGATATTAAATGCTTATCAAGATTACTGATTGAATAGGTACATAAAAAAAACAAAGGCATAGAAAAAAACGAAAGTAATCAGTTGGCGTAGATTATCAAAAGAATACTAATCAGTAGAAAAACTTATAAAATAGCAATCTTGACCTTAAAAATAAATCTTTACAACCTTGAACGGTATTAATGAAAGAAATTTCACTAAGTCGACCGAAGCCAATGATTCATCAGAATCAAGAGCACTCTAATTGCAGTCTTAATCACAAGAAAACAGAGTTCATTACTCTTCGAAACGTACTACACAAAGTTTTAAAAACTCATTCACAGCCTCACAAAAAAATACCAGACTTAATACTAGTACTTACACATTTCATTCATTTTGAGTGACAATCAAACCATTTCTTGCACTTGGTTCCCACTGTAGCGAACACTTAAAACCCGTGGGAATCTAATTTCACTTGAGAAAGTGTTCCAAAGATATATTATTTCACACAAAAAGTACATAAAAACAAATGACACACACTTTTACGAATATTTGCAAAAGGTCCTAAATTAGTACCCTGAGGGATTCTTTAACAATTTCTCTTCGAGTTTAGAAGTTGTGTGCGCAAGCGCAACGTCCGCTTACCGTGGGCGGTAGGACCGTATGACGCGTATTCGAAATTGACGTATCATAGCACGCTCGACCTGTTAAACCAACCGGTATCATCGATGTATACAGTATCCAACGCTTGTTCAAAATCCAGTTCAGAATATTTTTGTAGAAGTGAACGAGAGATGGTTTGTTTTGAATTGAAAGTTATAGTTTGGGGATTTAATTAGGTGTGAAGTGGTAGTGGGGTAAAAGAGGGGGATTGGAGACTGAACGGTATGTTTATGTTTGATGGTACGTATGGCACGTGCTCTATGTCTGCGATGACTATCCCGTAACAGATGGTTGAGGAGAATCTCTTTATTTTTGTTAGGGACTTTTGAACTTGGTTTGAAAGTGTTAATTTTGGTACTTTTGTTATTGTGTGTTTATTTGAGGGTAACATGGGAGGCTTTTAACTTGAATTTAGTATATTTTACAACAGGTTCAACAGTACGAGCGAAAGTTGCTTTGATTAATCATAAATTCATTAATCATCTACAGGTCCATTATTGAAGGTATTTGAAAGGGCATTAGAAGAATTTCTTCGTTTTTCTGTCAAGAACTTTCTGTGGCCCGACAGGTTTTTTTTAGTATTTTCTACATAATTAATCAATTATATCAAAAAAAGAAATCCCTTAACTACTTCACATACGACATCCGTTCTGTCTGTTACAAATACTTAACCCAGATCGCACGAAGCATATTAATATGTATGTTATTTACATAAAGTATGTGCATTAAATACCTCTATTATGATCGACACATATCTGTCTACGACGCAGATCCTGACTAGCTATAAATTATGAATAACACTAGTAGGAGAAATCTTTTTGAAGGTGTTTGTCCTAGGAACTCCCACCAGCTCTGTTACGGCTACCGAGTAGTATTGCTGTTTTCCGATTTCAACGATATACTCAGATGCCGAGAGTAGTAGTGACCCAGAGCCCAGAGGTATCGGCCCAGACATACGAGTGAGTTCGAACCCAGGAACTTTACTTTGAGTATTTAATTTCATCACCACTGCTCTCAAAACGCTGAAGGAAAACATCGTGAGGAAACCGGCATGTCCTAGAACCAAAAATTCGAAGAGAAGTGACAGGCACCAACCCGCACTGGGCCCGCGCGGTGGATTATGGCCCACTTCCTCTCACAGAGAGGATGCCTGTCCCAGCAGTATATTATAGGCAGATTATGATGATGACGATAACTCAGATGCCACTGTATTTGCAGGCAAGAGACAATTCCCAAATAGCTACTAAGTTTAAAAAAATCAACACTTCGGCGAATACAAGAGTGACTCTATATGATACTAGCTGTGCCCCGCAGGTTCACCTACCTCGTTCGGATCAAAAGGGCCATATTGTGACGTTAGCCTATTACCGTCTTCAAAAATTGGGCTATCAAAATGTAAAACCAATTTTTGCAATCCGTATGTACAGACGCCAGCGGGTCAAGCTACCCGAAACTGTCAAAGTTTCCCAATCAACCTTGTACCTAATGCTTTAGCGATAAAGTTGAAAATCTATTAAAGAAATTTGACAGATTGTAGTAGCTTGATGTGCTGACGTCTGTACCTCTTTTATAACTGATAGCTATCAGTCTACAACGCAGATTAAACTGAAACAATATAGGTGTGACACTGTATGACTTGGAATTAGCTGCACAGCGGATTTAATGAAACGATCGTTTGTGCAGGAAACTGTTCATTTACATCATCATAATGAATGCGAGCGATAATGCACTTGTAATAATCGTATGGTATCTACAAGCTGGTGAAGGTTGGAAGCTTAGCAGAAACAAACGTAGGGTAAGCAAGCTTCACCTGAATCTGAGAGGAGCACGTGGTTTCCAAAAATCTGACAGGCTTCTGTCAAGCTGTTGCGATCGGTTGACATAAATCACAACAAACTATCAAATAATTTGCCAGATTTTTTTTTTTAGATTTATGCATTAAAAGTCATGCCCACCAGCGGGGTAGTTGTGTAACACAATATCAATACCAATGACTTAAATCAACTTTATTTTAATTGAAAAAGTTATAAAAATGTTTGAAGTTGTAGAGTAAACAGAACTTTATTGTGTAGGAATTAACGTTATTTTTCCATAATCTCATATTTGTTTACATTTTTGGCGAATATGTCGCAATTTTATTTTACATTATTTACGTTGCTGAGCGACAATTTTTTCGAACATATGAAGCAATGGATTATCAATATCCTTCAATCTCAGTGATTAAACCTGTGTTACGAAATTAGAATGCTGGTTTGTTATAATTACCTATAGCAAATCGAGTTTCAAAAAAAGTTCATAGTTGTAGAATGACGTCTCTCTGTCAGTCAATTAATAAATTCAAAAGCTCGATGTGATATTAAAACAACTGGTACTGCTGTACACTACAAGGTGGCAGGGATATCGATGCGCAACCTTTTATCATGGATTCAGATTCAGCACATCATTCTGAACTTGCGGTGAAAATAGTCGGATAGTAAAAAAAAAACAATTGCTGTTCCATACAGTTTACTGCGCAGGTATTGCACTTTTCTAAAAACCTTTTTTTTTTAAACCGACCAAATATTTATATGCTAGGGGATGTAGAATCATGTGCCGAATTCATGGTTACAGTTTGCGCGTCGATGTCCCTCCCACCCTGTATTCTAACGTCAAACGAAAAGTACTTCGGACTAAGTTTAGCTGACAGCTGTCATGTATGTAGTTCGTCCATAAGCGACGCGACTATTAACCTATTGCGAAGTCCGGAAGAAAAAACCCGTTAAGAACTATGAGTCATTTCCCGTTTGTGCTGTAAGGGCCAATTAGCTATATAGGTCACCATGTTGTGTACGGGTATGATGTGGTGCCATTATAATCATCAATATGGCACATTATCGACTGTAACGTAATAATAATAATAATAATAAATCCCTGGACATTTCACACAGCACCATTTGTCCCAAGCTAAGCAACCTAATGCTTGTGTTATGGTAACAAGATGGCTGATAAACTACTTATATACATTTTTTTTTTTTTTTTTTTTGTAAATACATAGGTACATATTATAGATAGAAAAACACCCAGACTCGGAACAAATACATGTAGGTCATACAAATATTTGTTCCGTGCGGGAATCGAACCCGCGACACGCAGCGCAGCAGTCAATCGCTTAACCACTGCGCCAACCGTGCCGTAAAATAGGTTAGTAGTATTTGCACTGTTAGAACAAGTTATGCATCATCAATCAATATGCAAAAAAGAGGGTCACAGGCGCACGGGTCAAGGGTTAAGCTGCGCTTGGCGTGGTCGGTTCGTGGATGGGTGACCATTCATTTCATATCAAGACCCCTTCTTGTTTCGGAAAGTACAGACGCCAGCAGGTCAAGCTACCCGAAACTGTCAAATTTTCCCATTCAACCTTGAACCTTAATACTTTGGCGATAAAGTTGAAAATCTATTAAAGAAATTTGACAGATTGTAGTAGCTTGATGTGCTGGCGTCTGTACTTTAAACCGTTGGTCCGGGCTGTCATTCGTAGATTTTTGTTGGTCGTTGCGGGTAGTCAGAAGCCCAAAGTCTGATAGCGAGTCTTACCAAGGGGTACCGTGTTACCTAGTAACTCTGGAGTATGGTCAGAGGTCAGATAGGCAGCCTCTCCATGAAAAAAGATACTGGTTGGTATTCAGGTGCATCCAGTTAGACTGGAAGCCGACCCCAACATAGTTGGGAAAAACTTAGGAAGATTATTATCACGTTATTATCTATGATCATAACTATTTCTGCCGCTAAACAGCGTTGCTGTGTTCTGGTTTATCACAGGCACGGCATTTATGACATTTCCGCTTCGTCTCTGGGATGTCAACGCACCTGCTATGCCTCTGACGTTGCAGATGTCTATATTATGAAACGGTGACCAAATCTGGGCAATTTATCTTTTGTTTTTAATTAACAATAATGAAATGACATGACATGTCATGGATGGAATGTAATGATGCATTTTTGTCTTCTACAATATCAACAATGAAGATCATAATATTGTGCTTATTCAACACAACAAGAATGATTCATTGTCTAGGAAAAAATCTGGGGGAATGCCGATGTCACCGATCTTATGGACAAAGTTAAACTCATTTGTAAACGATGATTAAAATTAAGTGACGTTCATACGTCAAAAAATTATGGTTAAATGGTCGCTAATCACTACTTAACTTTGAGGAACGTTTATGAATAAAGGGGTCAGTGCTTTTCATTTCACCAGCATCACCTGACCACAGCAACGCTGCTGTGCAGCAGGAAAACCCATAGCACATACACCATACTGTCTTTTACTATAGTAGTTTTCTGGACGAAATTTCTTAAACCAACTTAAAAAGTGAGGTTATGCATTCGTTCATTGAGTTTTACTAGGAGTTGAACTAAGTTTGACCCGATCTTTGACCATAGAGGACAGCACACAGTCCTGGACAGTCAGCCCCTCTACAAACATTGCTAACTAGCCATTACATACCACGACATAAGCTATTTTTGTATAGCTCGTGCCGTCACGACACGACAGATCATTGTCATCTCTCTAAGAACAAAGTATTTGACGTATACAAGCACGAAGGTTGAGTATTGTTGCAGAAACCGCTCAAGATGTCATTATTCCCATACGCTATGCGTTAATATAGCGTAACGATATCAAAACCAATCCTTAAACTAATTAACAATGAAGGAATAGGGTTGCCCCTAAATCTACGCAGAGCTCTTTGTGAAAGGGCTTTTCGTCACCTCAATTTAATAGGCGATAGCGCAGTACACTTTTCTTCCTTATATCAGCCATCATCTCAGTACCATCCATCCGTCCCACAACCTGTTACCATGCATTCATTACTTACACGATTCTGATCCCACCAGCGTTGAAATATTTTGTCGGTTATGAAAAAAAAAAAAAATGCTGTTCTATTAATTTTGACCGCGTTGGTATGAAACAGCGGTTTTTTTTTTTTTGATAACCGGCGATAAATTTCTACGCTAGTGGGTCTAGAATCATGTGCTGAATTTATGGTTTAAGCCCTTGTATAGTTTTTGCCATGCGTATTTCTGCAGCGATGCCGTTTTGTTGTCTTCTTGATGAATAGTATGGATGACAGGCATATCAGACATCATTTTTGTCTGAGTAAGCTAATACCTATGCGTTGTAGGTGTACAGACACCTTGCTATAAGGATCTTTTAGCGCTCGGAAGCCGTTGACAAGAGGGCGGTCGTCTCAGACATTTGTGCAATTGTTTTGTGAAATATAATAAAAAAACAACATGGCGGTGCTAGTTCTGATTTTTGGCCACGCTCCAAAAGAATCATAGAGTGTTATACCCTACTTGACAGCTGTCAATTTACTCAAAAATGCAGGAAGCAAATTGCGGATGCTGCTAACCCTAATGACTAAATAACAGGCATGCGTACGAGTTGAAATACATCACACAATAGTCAATTATTTGTCTTATGTCATTCTATTGTTTTATCGCCCTGTCGAGCTACACAATTCACTGGCATTTGAATATTGTCTGAGGACAGAAGGACGCGGCACAGACTGGAATGTAGGTCTGTAGAATATTTTGTTTATGTAACCTAAACCTGAGGACCTAGATAAGTTGCGTGTTGCTATAACTAATCCCTTCATCGCTATTCACGATTACAGACGGACCTATTGTCGTCTTTGAGCCGGACTATTCTGTAAAAATCTTACCGTGAAAACTTAGATGAAGTGAGCTGTCATACCGCCTGATGGTAACTAAGTATTGACACTAATGACAGCTCCCAAAACCTAATTTTCCATAGTGAGATTTTTTACAGAATAGGTCGGTTGAATAAGTACGGAACACATTAAGTAAAGTAGGCATTGATTAATAATTCAAAAATGCAACACAGTAATTAATCAAACGTTACAATTTTCCGAGCGCTAAACGCCGCTTAGTGAAGCGGTAAATTGCTAAGTTTTTAACCAAGGAAGCGAAGAAAATAATGTATGACTGTGGTATGTTATTTGTTGAGGTCTACATAACCTGGAAATTATGGGTCGTGGCGATGAGCATGGCTTGGTTAACTGTATAGTTGGCAGGTATACTGTGACAGTTAACTTGACGTTTAGTGATCTACCCTAGGCATGGAATTAGTATGTACTATATAGATTACTAGGTATCTATAGTTTTTGAAAACTTGGGCCATTATAAATTATATGATTGAATAAGTCTTTTCTTCAGAAAAAGACGCGTGTTTTGACGTATAAGTAATTAGAGGTATTGATTCCACTGATTCAGGTTAGAATCTATAGGTTTTGGAAGCTCATTTATTAATTTGTCTGCAAGGAGACATGGACATGGAAACGACTGCCTATCTGACCTCCACAACCCAGTTACTGGGTAATACGATACCCCTTGGTAAGACTGGTTGTCAGACTTTCGGGCGAAATGTGGGTGTAATATAATAGCCCCCCGACCGGTTTCGGTCATGGTGGCCAATCTCAACGGAGATTAGCCAGGTACGCAGGAGATATTACAGTGCACAAGTCTTAGTGTGTGCGTAAGCACAGGTGCACTCTCTGTTCCTTTACTCTCATAGTCCGATGGGACGGCAATCCGACACGGCCGGGGAGAGATCAGGCGCAGGACCAACGGCTTTACGTGCTCTCCGAGACACGGAGGTAATAAACCGCTAACTTCCAAACTCCGGACTGTTTCTAAGAAATTCCTAATGGAAAACCCAATAAAATTTTTGTCCGACCCGGGAGGCGAACCCAGGACCCCACGCTTAGCAGTCGCACTTGCATGTAGGTACGCCTCTGCCTAACGCTTCGGGGATTAAAGACGTGATACTATTACTTCTCAGTCTTGAGATGTCTAAGATCAGAGGGGCAATTCTCGTTTTAAGAACGTTCACAGTCTGATCACAGTCTCAATCTGTCAAAAATACCTCTAATTTCCCTACATTTTGACAAGTTTTTGACGTTTCTTTGTCGCCGAGATGAGACTGTAACTAGATTTTGAACGTTAGAGAATTGGCCTTCAGAAATGCCGTTTACATAGTAGTCACTGCATAATACAAGACTGTGCCTTTACAGTGTTCTTCGCATTTAATTACGCGCGCTCAATGGCTCATGCGTGCATATTCTCAAACAGATCCATTCAGTTGTTAATGAAAGCATTCAGCTTAGTTGACGGGTTAACAACAATATTAGTAATGTCCACCGCATTCGTAACCTTTTGACTTCTCAGCTACGCGCAACAAATTGGCACTTAGACCACAGATTAACAAACGTAAAAGGAACGCAAGGCGGCAAATTTTTCACATATTTGATTTGACGATTCGTTTTTGTTTCATAGACACATGATAACATTTTTTTTAATTTTTCTGCATGCCACAAGGTTCAAACACATAGTGAATTGTTTTTTTTTTTAAATATAAATAATAGATAATGATCGGTCATTATTGTTTTCATGTTTAATTAGGTAGTCTGTGTAAAAGTAGATTGTCGCCAATAAAGCGTGTTAGTTAAAAAATTAGGGTCTTTTAGCAAAGATATATCAGCCCCATCGTACCCTGATTATTTATTTTTACAGTCGCAAGCTACAATCAATAATAGATCGAAGATCAGAAATGATTCTATAGTTTTACAGTCGCAAGCTTCGAGTCATTGTTATGCGTTTAAATAATTGAAATGAATAAAACCAACTTAGTTTACCAATTTTATATTAAAAAAAATAGTGTTAGCCACGGTTGACGGAACGCCATCTAGCGTCATAAAAACGAACAAAAGAACAATTTACCACAGTGGTCAATGTCCTTAAAATTGAAATACCAAAAACATGGCGTCAAGAAGTCGTGTGGGTAGTTTAATCCGTCGGTTTAGCAACCTGACCTACAATGAGGCTGGTCGCCCACTTGATCGAGATATGAAACATAATTGTTGGGAAGCTATTTAAAAATCCATAATTGGATTCTGCTACAGTTATTACCTTATTACTTACTAGCTGCGCCCCGCGGTTTCACACGGAAAAGTTTCGATCCAGTGGGAATATCGGGATAAAAATTATCCTATATGTTAATTTATTATTTATTTATTTATTTATCCATTTATTTCAGGCATCAAGGCCCATATAAAACACATACAATACAATATTAATATAACTTAAAAATACTATAAATACATACAACATTATAATTACACTAAAAACTAACTAAGTCACACGAAGTGTCTGCGTCGTGTTTCGCTGACTGGTGTCATGTAGCCGGCCACGAAACCGGCGGTACAAAACACCCTTCGGCCAGAACTCTTCCTTGAGGAACTTCTCGAGATGATGTGTCGGAACACGCACCACAAACGACTTGAAGTTCGTGTTGTGACGCGACTCCAACTTCTCGACCCTCAAAGTCCAGTTGGTCTTCATACGCATGTACTCCACGATCTCCTCAACCTTCGTGGAGTGGTGCAGTCTGGACACGTACAGCTGCGTCGTCGGGATTGCTGGTCGCAGCAGCATGTTTGGTCCTGCCAGCGCGGTGCCGTGCCGCACTGGTTGGTTGGTAATGCTGGTTATAAAACACCTGTGTGAAAAATTTCATACCAATCTGTTCAGAAGTTTTTGCGTGAAAGAGTAACAAACAACCATCATCCATACAAACTTTCACTTTAGGAAGTCTAGTCCTAGTATTAGTATACAATATCAGTTCTGCATCAAACGAATCATTCAACCTGTACCTAAGGCTGTTTATAAACCTATGAGAAATACCTAATGGAAAGTGGTCACTACCACCAGCGCCACCTATCGTATAAGACTTGCAACCTCAATAGACTGGTGATCTTAGTGACAAAGACAATAAACAGCGGGCTTGCGAGCAAGAGAACGTGAATTCGAACCCTATTGACGTAAATCAACGCCAAGCACATTTGGAAAGAACATCATAATCCCAAGCCTTTTCCCAACTATGTTGGGGTCGGCTCCCAGTCTAACCAGCTGCAGCTGAATACCAAGTATTTTACATAGAGCGACTGCTTATCTGTCCTCCACAACTCAGTTACTGGGTAATACGATACCCCTTGGTAAGACTGGTTGTTAGACTTTCGGGCTTCTGACGACAGAAACGACTGTCAAAAATCCACGAATGACAGCCGGGACCAACGGCTTTTACGCGCTTTCCGAGTCCGGGAGGGGTCTTGTTATGTACAGATGGTCACCCATCCACGGACCAAACGCGGGAAGCGTAGCTTAACCTGATCGATCGACCCGTGCGGCTGTTATTACTTAGCCACAAACTCCTCCACATTTGGAAAGAACATTGCTAATAAATTCCCATAATTAAAGCTATAAACCTCAGGTGCCTGTAATTTCACAGGGATTATTCATAAGATACAGCAACGCTGCATGGCAGTAAATGCATCATAGACTTCGGGTGTGTAGCATAATCAGTCTATATAATGTTCCCACTGTTGGTTGGTTGGTATATGTCACATGTCTTCGAACTTTTGGTTCTAGGACATGCCGGTTTCCTCACGATGTTTTCCTTCGCCGTTTTGAGAGCAGTGGTGATGAATATAGACTTCGAGTGTGTGCATATTCCATACGTTTTAATTATTAAGAGTAAAGTAGCATGGTTAGGGTTGTAATTAACCAGTTATTACTGCCTTCCCACTTGGCTTCCTCATGGATTTGAGTCCTGAATGCAGTGTACTGAAATACTCAAAATAGTAGGCTCTTAAATGCGTTTTCAGTAAAAGTCGGTATTTCATGAACTCGTAATGTTTTTGGCACATAAAGCCACCGTAATAAAACATTCAATAAAATCACCAACGAGCCTAAATCTGCATGCAGAAGGCATATTGTCATGAAACAGTTTTTATACCTATTTTAAATTAGGTCATACTGCGCTGAAAATTGCTGAAACTAGGAAACGTCGTAAATTCAGCTGGAACTGATTCCTACTTGGCAGGTAGCCACGAAAGTGCAGTTAACAGTTTTGGTGCACTGGAAATGACTGAAAATCTGCTATTTTCAGCGAATTTCAAGTTATTTACTGTGGTATTTTGAATTTTTGTTGCTCGTTTTTGGCTTTCATGAGAAATATTCTTGGGATTAACCGTCTATCGTCATGATATGCCTGATCAAACGTCTTCGATCAAGAAATCCATGAAAAGTTTAGTTTTTGGTTGACTAAAATAATTATTGTTCTGTTGTTTCTGCCTACCCCCATGGAAAGAAAGCGTCAATTTATGTATCTGTACTAATTCTAATATTAATATTATCAACGCGCAAGTTTGTGAGGATGGATGGATGGATGGATGTTTGTTACTCTTTCACGCAAAAACTACTGAACGGATTGGATGAAATTTGGCACACAGGTAGTTTATAACCAGCGGGGTAATTGCGTAACACACTATCAGTAGCAATGGGTTTCATTTTGACAGTTCAACAACATTCATTGCGTTATTTACGTTGTTGAACAGACACATTTTTCGAACATATGAAGCAATGAATTAGCAATATCCTTCAAAATGATGCAGATTGAGATTGATAGTGTGTTACACAATCAGGATACAGGATTAACATATACGATACTTTTTATCCCGATATTCCCACGGGATCGAAACTTATGCGGATGAAACCGCAAGGCGCAGCTAGTCTTTGTATCTCCGTTTTTAGGAGACCCCCAGAGACCACTATAGCGATATAGGCTGGGTTGGTTAATTCTTAGAAAGCGGCGTGTACGATATATATATTTGTATTGGTAATAACGATTACAACACACAGGAACCGACCGACGACGCTTATCTGTCAATTGTGCGATAATAACGACAACAAACCATTGAACTTTAAGCTATTGTGCTGCCAGACATTACTTACACAATAAGATAGGCTATAGTATATTGATTTTACGTTTTATTTACGTAATATGTATAAGCTAACAATTAAAATAATAATATGTACATGTGAAAAAATAAGCAAAAGAATCATTAAAAAAATTCGTTTTTCGTTTCGTTATTCGTACAAACTTTCACGTTTATAATATTAGTAGGAAGTAGGATTTAAATCGTTAGTTTCGACATACCATGTGAAAAAAAAACAAAATATTTGATTTCACATAAACCTACTGGGCACTTATGAAACGTCAGAAGCTAGGTGCACGGTTTCAATTCCGTTCGTTCTTTCCTATGGAGAAAAGCCGGGAAGAAACTCCACGGTTATTCTTTTAAAAATAATTGGCTTTTACAAAAAGATCCGTCAAAAAGTCCAGCCGGTCTATTCAAATCTCACCGTGAAAACTTAGGTGAAGTGAGCTATCAATAGTGTCTATCCCTAGCATTATACCCTGTCCATTAGGTTAACTGTTTTTTGACAGTTGTCTTAGAACGTGCATAATATTGCAGATTACTTATTGCGTAATAAAATAAATATCTTATTTATGGCTTCTTACAGACGTTATAATACCGTACGTGTATCAATGTATTGGGTGTTGCTGCAATCACTACTTCCATCTGTCAAAAAACGGTTTACCTAATGGACAGGGTATAGTTAGAATGACATCTCACTTCACCTATGTTTTCACGGTGAGATTTGTAATAGAATATAGGCCAGCTTTTTCTGTTTCGTTTTGATACCTTTAACGCATAATGACGTAGTGACTTGAATGTCATGGAACGCTATCAAATAATGTGTGAGCTCACTCTCCTCAGTATGGACACCTTTCGTGTGACTAAGTACGGTGAGGGCAAATCAAAGCGATTTAAATCTTTGGGATTAAAGCAATATTATTTTGAAGAGGGCAGTTAAAAGCCAGTTCAATTGGACAACACTCCTAGATTTTTGGTTCAAGTTAAGCTTTTCGGAATTAGATATGAGTTAAAACGCACTAATTTTTGGGACGCTTTAAATTTTGACTGCCAATTTACTCACTGAATAATGGTACCTACTAAGAAATGAAAAATCGATGCATCCCACGCAACGTTTGATGAAGAAGTCTAGTAAATAATACTTCACCAGTTGTATAGCTTCGCACATTGGCCAGGATCCATCAAAGATTTTTCATGCATTGCAATGATTTTATCATCCAGATAAAGAATTACTTGTTAGTCACAAAGAATCACATTTCAGCATTCATTTCTTATTACAGTACATACCAATTCCATGCTTCTTACAGTGATGTCAAATGAATCAATTGTCGTCAAAAGTGCGTCAAAATTAGCCAATATGGATGCTATTTAAAAAGTTAATAAAAGAAAACACACATATTTCTTTGTTTAATTTATTGATGTTAATCACACAAAAAAGGTATTTAATGAATATTACCTTCTTATCCACCTGAAGAATCGGTTCCCCCCTTTCTTCCCGCTATTTTTCTTCTTTTTCCCCATTTTTTTCTACAATTATCATACGCCACAAACACTTTTATACACTGTCTTTTAAAAAAGTATTTATATCACTTATAGTTTTTACGTAAATATCACTAAGCTCACTTCGTCACGTATTTCTGACCGATACAGGACCCTTAGAGGCTCTTAGGATAAAAAATACAGAATTAGACACTAAAATTAGTACTGTAACCCCAAAAACAGTTATTAACAAAAGCGTTTATTTACAAAAATTACGGTTATTCTTAAAAAATATTTACCAAGATGGCCGACGTTATAATCTATGAATTAAATCGAAAGTTTAGAAGCGCGCGTTGGCCCGTGCGCGCGCATACTGGCTTGTGCCGTCGACGAAATTAGACGCAAAAAAAAAACTATAGATGCACATCTCGAGAAATGCAGCGATGATTTTATTTTGGTACTGACTACTGAAGAGATTATTACGATTCCTGTAGACTGTTTGCCCTTTTGGTATGTAGTTTCATTAAAGAGGGGTTCTCGATACGTTTTTGATTCGATACAATTTAAATTTTCCTGCAAAAGAATTGAAAGTAAAATAATATTTCTACTGGCTTAAAAATCATTTAAAATTTACGCAAGCTGTCCGTGCGAATTTTTGATTAAGTGTTATTTACAAAAGATGCGCGAAATATTTATTCTTCACATAGCGCAAAAGTTTGTCGGTTACGCGACAGCATTGCCAAACAAATGCAAGACGCAATTTTTGTACTGTACTGGCTGCACTTGCCTAAAAAGCTCTTTTCCAGAGATGAAACGACGCTGTCTTTCTTCAGCTATAAAGCTCCTTCTCTACCCAATCACGTTAAATCTGATCCAAATAGACCGACACTTACGGCCAAATACTCAAATGGAACAAAATTTTAAGTCACCGTTAATTCTCATGCTGTTTCTGTCACTTTAAGGTGTCTTGGAGCGACAGAAATACTTTTAGGAACGTCCTAAAGTCTGAGTATTCGGGGGACAAGGACTCATTATGACATTTATATAATAAAACTGTCCTGTAGGTAGATAAGTACCTATTCATTTGATTAAATAAAACAGATTTAAGTTTCAATAGTTATGGGCCAAATCTACCACAATGTGGGCCCCAGAAAACGTCCGGCGACATTGGGACAGACCCAGGAGAAGATAGCGGAACGAGCTTGACCACTACAGACAGGGTTGGTCCTCACTAGCCCAAGACAGAGAGGAGTGGAAACGAGAAAGGCTTTGCTTTGCAGTGGGAAAATATAATGCTAAAAATAAAAGTTTATCGATTCATGGATTTAGATAAAACATACAACAACATCCCTGTCATGCAGAATAATCCCAAAAAGTAAAAGGGCAAATGAAAATATATTTAGATCCACTGCAGTGAGTCACAAAGATCTATATGAGGACGCGAAGAGATTCAACATAATTTGTTGTGGCAAACTGATGATGGTTGCTAATGAAAATCATGTTGAAATCGTGAAAGAAATGTGTAGTGTAAACAGATAGATTTTTTTAAAGATGTGTTTAGTCTAGTTTAGTTGGGTCATAGAAGGATTGTAAATTAAAGAAGTTATGGGCTTGTTGAACTAAAGGGAATGTGTGTAAAATTCAGACTTCAGCAGAAGTAGGGAGGTTAGGTTTTTTTTTTTTTTTTGACAATGGGCTCACTCTTGACCTCAATCCAGCCCAGAGGCAGGGATGAGATCTCCGGTGGAACGAGCTTGCCCAGAAGAAGCCTATTCACTTTCGCCCTGAAGAGATTAGGGTTGTATGAACTCGGGAATGCAGACGCAGGCAGACAATTCCACTCCTTGGTTAAACCAGCAGTGTCTTGTGATATTGAGATTAAACATACATACGGAAGAAAACATGGGTATCGTGTTACCCAGTAAATAGGTTATGGGGGTCAGTCTTATAGGCAATTGCTTCATGTAAAATTTTGATATACCTATATTGATATTCAGCTGCATCTGGTTAGATCGGAAGTCGACCCCACCCCAACACAGTTGGGCACAGGCCAGGCAGATTGATTGGATTGACCGAAGAAAAATTGAATTTTCTAAGAAACAAGAAGCTTCATTTTCCAATTTCGCCTTCTAAAATAAAAACCGATGGATTGTTTATTTTTTTAATTTGCAATGTTTTTGAGGCAGATGTTGATGTTATATGCGTGGCTCACCATTCGAAGCACACGCATCGTAATGTCTGAACGCACCTAAACTGCGTTCAAAGGCTGTCAGGGTCTATATTCCACAACAATGAGGACACTGACAATTCTTGAATGCGGTTTAGATGTGCTGATCACGTTCAGTATCAGTGGTATCCACCCTCAGACTTCTATAGTTATAGCATAAAGAAAAAACAACAAAAACAAACGTACGATTGCAACAGAATGGAGCACTATTTGGGAAGCTTCCAACTGTCTGCTGCAAGCTTTGATGCAGCAAGGAAGTCACGAAAACTAGACAATATTTGTGTCAAAATAATAATTAGCGAAACATTGAGAATCGGATACAGAACCTTTACCCAACTAATAATAATTAGTGAAACATCTTCAATTTCGTAATTGAAAACCACGAAAGCTATCATGAGCAAAATCATAAAATGTCATGTAAGTAAGATGGAACGCATGTGCCGTTATTAAAGATCTTTTTAGGATCAAAGCTTTCTACATCTGGTGACAATCTAAGCTAAAATGTTTCTTGTAGAATGCTAGAATAGTTTCTTGTTGACCATAGATTTTGCCAATACATTAAAGTTGGGAAGCAGAGTTTAAAGATAAAGAAACGGAGCTTTTGGAAGCTTCGTAGTGGTTTAATGCTTCCTAATTAGTATATGCACACCTTTACACACTCATGGTACTACTACTGGTTATACCAATATCTAAGGTAACAGCTTTTTGCAGGAAACTGCCATAGGTCCAGCGGTAAGGTAAGTGCTTTTCGAAAGACGAATAGTTTTTTTAAAATTGGTCATGTAACTGCAAGCGCTTTTTGTCTTGGCAGTAAGATAAACAATCCGCCATGATTGCGGGAGTCCACGCACTTAATGCAAAGTATCAGAACCAACAAAATATAACAAAAAGGTAAACATTATTACGTCACCGTGATGCAACCTCGTTTGGGCAGCGTCCAACTCTTAGATAAGAATGAGGAAACGACTGAAATAGTCACCCAGTGGACGCGGATAATTCTAACCATTCGTCTATTTGTAAATACTCTACGTTGACCAGTGTTTTCAGCGAAAACTACGCGATTTTCGCGATAATAGACGCCTTCGCGAAATCAGTCGAAGAGGTCAAGGAGAAATATTTGGAGAAGATGGTCAACCTTACATAATTGGAGAGACACATGACGAAGAAGAAGAAAACAAAGCGAAATCAGGCGACCTGGAAAGCGTAACTGACGTTACATCTCCATGTATGACTCCCGGGAGTAATGTAACAACAGCCGATCGATTCTGTAAAGATCTCACCGTCAAAACTTAGGTGAAGTGAGCTTAGAGTGAGCTGTCAATATTGCCAATCCCTAGCATTAGTTGGAATGACAGCTCTCTCCACCGCCACTTCACCTAAGTTTTCACGGTGAGTTGGTAACAGAATCGCACTGCAGGTAATATATTGTCTCTTATTAGTCAAGACTGGACAAGCTATTATCAAGGGCTGAAAAGAGACACGTAAGAAGTAAAGTCGTTACTACAAAAGTTCACATGTCAAAAAACCTCCTTGAACCGTAAGCGCAACATTTATTTGAACAACGTTGAGTGGACCCTCAGTGCGTTTTTGGACACGACATAGAATTATTAGGGTCATGAAAGGGACGTGATAGTAGACAGCCATAAAAAACTACAATATTTAGTTGGTATACCCTGCCCATTAGGTGAACCGTTTTTTGACAGCTGTCTTAGAACGTAGCTATTTCAGATTACGTAAAAGTTAATTTTAAAATACGTAAAAAAATAAATTTATAAACTGCCTTATTTTATTGAATTGTCTTATTTATGGCTTCTTACAGACATTATAATCCCGTACGTGTGTCAATCAATGTATTGTGCGTTGCGGCAATCACTAGTTCTATCTGTTAAAAAACGGTTTACCTAATGGACAGGGTATAGAAGTAAATTTTTCAACAAATATTTCACGTAAAACTGTGTTGCTGCTCAGTCGTCGTCGGATATTCTGACCAAAGAATAGTTAAGATTAAACCGCTTAAGTATGATGAGTATAGTTTCGAGAAACCGTAGTGGATTCCATGGAGATAAGGCTACCCACCTTGTTCAATCAACTAAATGGGTTTCTAGATAAAATACTTGAGTTTCGTGATATCGCATTAAGGAATTGGGGTCTGCGTACTCTTGGTAATGGCGTAGCGTAGACGATGCTGGTCCAAAACCTGTTAATTTATTAGATTAATTATCTTCACAGTCTGCTCACAAGTTTGTTAGTCAGTTCTTAGGTGAAACTTCTAAGGCGCCGATTCGATAGTTGGACGAAAATTGAGAGTGAAGGTTGTTGAATTCAAGGACGAGTCACGTTTAGGCGCATTTCGTTACATGAGAGGGACCACTCATGTAACGAAATCGCTCTCACTCTAAATCTCCCTCTTATTCTTATTTTTTTAGGAATATTCACTTCTGTCATGTCAACGGTGCACGCGTATTTATTTTTTTTTGTTACAATAAGTGGCTTTCTGTACATAAAATAAAAAACTCTAAAAATTAAACTGACTTCATTTAAACTAGACTGAACAACTAATATTAGTGTTCTTTGATCTCCACAAAATCTTAGAAATTAAACCATAGTTAAGCTCGTCCGTTGCAAACTTCTTTAGTCATGCAACTGGCTCAAAACAAGCATAAATAAATAGAATGCATTCATTCCGTGTAAACGTCAAAGAGAATTATGACCAATATAGTTAGACTTCCCATTGTAATTAGTTTTGTTTATTGAAGGAGGTCATTTTATGCTGGTCATACTTTCGCGCGCAGACGAAATGACATGCGTTCCGTTTTGAAAAGCTTTTCCCGTTCTATCAATCAATCTATCTTTAATTTTGAATTGAATGTTTTTTTTTTCACTTTTATAATCACATGTTATTAATCAAATCAGGACCATATTTCGTACAATATACCGTTTGCGGGCAAAAGTAACTTGCTAGATTGACCCGATTTTTATTTAGTCATCAGATTTCTCGGTATTTTGAACGTTTTCTCCTCACGAGGCCATTTATACGTGACAACATTAAAATTAGCATTTCCGGATGAGTGCGGTCAAAGCGAATTCGTTTTTTAAGTAAGTCTTTATTTAGAACAAAGAAGACACTTGTTATAAAGTAGGTATTTGAGTTCTCGTACTCTTTTGGATCCTCGAAGTTGTTGCTCCACTTTAAAGTGTATGCTGCCTATGTTGGTCATCCCAAATTAGATTTAATTGGTTCGCACTTTTTCAGATCAATTCGTACGCAAATATAAACAAACATTGCTAAATTCACCACATAAACAAAACACTGTAGCACATTTTTTCATAATTTACCACCATAGCCAATACAAAAACCGTAAACCGCGCCAAAAATAGCACTCAGACCGCGCTATAAATATGGCTGCGTTCAAAAATTTCGAATTTTCAACAAAAAAATAACCGTATTGTACTCGAGCGCTTGTCAAGAGTCCTGTAACGTCAGTCTATCGCAAGAAATCCGGCGCAACTGACCTGTGGGTTGTTAGAAAATACGTGCTTTTCGGGGAAGTCATAAGTTTAATTATAGTACGCTATGAAATGTTTGATACAGTATGAGCGCGGTTCGAGGATAAAATTGATTTATGAAAGAGCAGACAGTTCCAAATATACGGGTGAAAATGTTGATGGTGCAGTTAATTTCAGTTTCTTTTTTGTCCTATTTTACTGAAATGTTAAAGCTTTAAATAACAGAACGTTAGAGATGGACGACGTTGTTTGTACAATAGTTAAATAATCGGATACTATGTGCTAGCGGTCTCGCCCCCTGCCGAGATGAGCGGGTAGGAGCGAGGAATACCGTGTGGATTTAGTCTGTAAGAATCAAATAGCCTCTTCCACCCGCCAGGGAGGAGGAAATCCATGAGGATTTTCACAGGAAAAAAACATTTCTTATGCAAAATTGCAGGATAGGTACGGTCATACTTTGTAACGTCTAAACTAAGTGAACCGATAAGCTTCTAAGGATGATTATGACTGAGTCATCAGCACCAAATAACCTTTAAATGTACTTTACCTCTGTAAGTTTCCTGAACTTCCCGCAAATAAATACTCCACGATACATATCGCACCAACATACTAAATAAGACAATAGAATATCCTTGGAACTCGTAGTTTCCGATTGCCATTGAAGACCTATTGTGAATGAGCCTTCAAAAGAGTTAGCACTGATTTATAGCTTTTGAATGGCAGTGACTAATAATGTGCAATTGTTTTTCAAGAAGCCTTGGTATCGATGCATCTAGGCAATGAGTATATTTCTCCCCCGTAGTAACAAGATAACATTGAGGTTATCCAGTGTGTACTAATTAACTAAAGTTTAGTCTTAACTAAACCTATTAGCAAACGCCATTGGATACTAGTTAAGTATGTCAAACGCATAGGATATTATATTCTTATTTTAATAATTAATTAAGTACAAGTTGCTATTTATGTACATTTTATTTCATAGGATAAAAAAACTAATATTATAAATGCGAAAGTGAGTTTGGTAGTTTGTTTGTTACCCTTTCACGCGAAAACGGCTGAACGGATTTGAATGAAATTTGGGTAGACCATGAGTTGGGTTAGAGCTTTTAGGCTTTTCATCCTGGATCGCAGATGAAGTCGCGGGGAACAACTAGTTCTGAATAAATCTATTTACAATTGTATTCGGGTTTTAGGAAAGTTCATAATTGCAGTGCAATATAAGAAGCGATCAGTTTGATGAAAATATCTGCTGAAAGCTTGTATTTTTCGTGGTTCTTGGGAAATTACCTTGGGCTTAAAATGAGAAAATTACCATTACAAATGAAAGCAACTATGCAGTTTGTTCAACTGAAAGCTCTAATTAAAATCCATTTAAAATTGCAGTTTCTCTGAAGTTTTAAATATACTACATTAATTCAATATGTCGTCGTCACTTTCCGGAGATTTTGGCAATGGTTGCTAAATAAATACGAGGCTTTTAGTGTGCCAGACTTTAATCAATTATTGTATCGGCCATCGAAATAAGAATGAATGAGAACAGAGAATCTATAAATTATGCAAAACCTAATGAAGAGCATGTAAGTAAATACTTTTATTTTATAATTTGACGCAATACAATTTCACAATAAAATCCGACGCAACATGGTTTCGCAACACTGTTAAAAATGTCTTCAATTTATGCTGACAGTTCCTGAGAGGCTCGTGGCCAAGTAATAACAGTCACACGGGTCGGTCGATCAGGTTAAGCGATGCTTGCCGCGGTCGGACCGTTGAAGGGACCTTTAAATACCGAGACCTCTCCTTGCTTTTTTGAAACACGTAAAGCACGTCATTCGTGGATTTTTTTAAATTTTTATTACCCAGTAACTGGGTTTTGGAAGTCTAAGCAGATGATGTCAGTTCCTAGTAGGGTACCACTTTGCAGACACCATATAAAAAAAAACACAACCAGAGCGAAAATTGCACTTGTAGCGACGAAAAGCCAACGACAAATCGTAAGATTTAAATCACAACGACTGCCAAGAACACTGTATTATGATAATACATACATACGTACAGCTGAAATTGGTCCAAGGTCAGGTATTTAACATGTATATTTTAGTATAAAACTGAAACTTATGACTAATCGGCCTCTTCAAGGGTAAAGAGATCATCTATTAAGTCTATTTACATTATCACATAGGTAAATAAATGTGTGTGTGTCGAGAACTGTAGGTCATGTTGTGTTTTAGCTGCATTTTTGCATTAAAATCTATCTCTTAAGTTTATCGAATGTTTTTACGGTGAAATAAGTGAATGCCAGTAAACTAACCACATCAAATTCATTGCGGGAAAAGTGTTATAAAATATTACGCATAGTTACTAAAATGTTTTGCAAAAACAGACACAGATAACAACATCATAAAGCCAACGACAAAAAACCGGTGTTTACCGCAAAAACCGTTAAAAAAAAAAATAGAACACATCAATGAAAATTCGTCGTAAAGCGTGCGGTTTGTTAATATTTCAGACTTTTACGACTCGCACTGCGTATAAATACTTCACAAGAGTCGTTAGTTATTATTCTGTAGTGAAGCTCGTAAGGAGTGAGGAGTTCACTTGTTAGATTTATTTTATTATACTGCACTTATGACTTGCGCACATTTGGGCGGACCGCGTCCCATCGAAACGCATTGCAAAAATCCGTTACGGCGCGGCCCGCCCAAATATGCGCGAGCCTAACTGGAGTGGAAACAATTCAAATTCGACATTTCAAACTGTCTGAAATAATTACTGTGGTGCTAGGCCTTTTTTTTTTGGATGGGAAATCATCAAATGACCCCTCCCGCTCTGGGTGGAGCGGAAGGGAGTGTCAGACTCTTACTGACTAAAACCCATCCGTGTTCCTTCCTTAGCCCTTTCTGTTCCAGGGCAGCGGTAACCCTTTCGGACTATCTCGCTACCCTGGCAGGCTTCGGCCCTATCGGGCCCCTCCATTTGCTGACATCTCTTTGAGGCGCGCGTGGAACACAACGCGCCGTCCGACACGGGCCTGGTCCTGATCGGACGGTGAGCTACCCATTACTCACCGCCCGCAGGCCCGCGCCTAAGGTGGCCGGAAGTCGGCTGTTGACTCCCGTCCAGGGCGTCTCCTGCGGCGGTTAGGGGCGTGAGGGCGCCGAGATTGCCTCTTCCTCACGCGCTCCGCCTCCTGTGGTGCTGGGCCTGCCTTGGCTTCTAATGCGCTTTGGCGCTATTTTTCAATTCAGCGCCCTGCGGCCCTCCGCGGCTATAAGGGGTTAGCGTTATAGAGGGATAGCGAATCTTAGGACTTAGGGTGGACCGATCTCATTTCAAAATTACTGCCATTATTATTATTATGAGCCTGTGTTGTCCCACTGTAGGGCAAAGACCTCCCTTCCCTCCTTCCACTTTTCCCGTTCTACTGCGATTGTGGGCCAATCCTTTAAGAAGGAGTCCAGCTCATTCCGACATCTCTTTCTGGGCCTGCCGCGCGGTCGTTTCCTGCCATTTGGGATCCACTGAGTGGTGGCTTTTGCATATTGCTGCTCCGACATGCGACAGATATGGCCAGCCTAGTTCCACTTTAGCCCAGCAGTTGTGCGGCCAAAATTACTATTTTAAGTATTTTATTTGGGTACTAGCTGCGCCCGCGGTTTCACCCGCATAAGTTTCGATCCCGTGGGAATATCGGGATAAAAAGTATCCTATATGTTAATCCTGGTTATAAACCATCTGTGTGCCAAATTTCATTCAAATCCGTTCAGTAGTTTTTGCGTGAAAGAGTAACAAACATCCATCCATCCATACAAACTTTCACGTTTGTAATATTAATAGGATTATAGAACTTCGATTACTGTACACCGTACAATGGTGATGCAGTTTTATTTTATTAACTCGACGAAGTTCTTTAAAATAAACTCTACATCAAGTACTCCATTTCGCGGCCACAAAGATGTTTGAAAGAAAGTCTATTTTCTTGGGATTGTGCTCCCAAATGAATGAGAGTGAGAGGGGCTTGATTATAATTGAAGATTTTTGTTTTGTTTTTAAGAACAATTTCTGTAGGTATTTGCTTGATGTTCTAAAAATCAAACGTTCAATGTCCGTCGTGCCGCCATTGTTACGCGAAACAATAAATATTAAGGGTCTTCGTTCCCAACGAAAGCGTTAACTGTTTACTTTTGTGTTTATAAGAATTCAAATACTCTATTTCTGAAAAGGTGGTTTTCCTGAGATAATCTCATATGTGGCACCCAATAAAATCTTGATAATCTGAGTGACGAATTGGATAATCTATTAAACACAAAAATAACTAACTCTATAACTATTAATGCTATTCTAAAGAAACGATAACTCAGAACAAGTTGCTTATACTAATGAAATATGAAGAACATTGTGAACAAAGTTATTTCAACATAAATAACTTGCTTGAAATGTTAGTAGACACTTTATTTCTCTCCTACAAGGGCTAGGACTGTCTATTCTCGTTGACAGGGGTGCTATATCCGTTGCAGAAACTTCGATCGCATTTCAGCACCTACATCGGTTGCATGAACAAGGATTATTTTCTTTTATGGTGAATAAGCAGTGAAAATTATAAGCCTTGCTTAGATAAACCTTCCAAATTAGAAGCTACTCACAATTCTCACTGAAAATTGAACGTAACTTGGCATTTTATTGTATTTGTTGGTATATTGGCATCGCTAGCTAGCATATTACAGCAAATAGCGACTTGTAATGTTAATTACTTCGCATACCTAATATTGTATACAATCAGGTATTTTCTAACTTAACAGACAGCTGTGCTGCTGGGGAGTTGTGACACTGCTTCTTCCCAGCGAAAGCACTAGGAACTGGTGAAGGGCGGGCGTTTTGGGGGACTGTCTTTTATAATTTTTGGCGTTCAAAAAGTGCTGATTCTCCTATTTTGAATAAATGACTTCTGATTTTGATTTACCATTTATTTCCATCCACTTCAGGGCTTTAATTAACCAAATATGACAAACAGCTGACAAAATAGTTCTTCCCTTTTCATGTTTACGGCAAAGGAACAAGTTCAACATAAAACCATAAACAACATGTAGTCATAGATATCACGTTACACTCAACCAAGTGTTCTACATCTCTGCTCCGGGCGCCATTTTCTATTAATAACTGTCAAAACAAGTATTAAATTTGAAATTAATATTGCACTTACTAAAATTTATTAGACGTTATATTTATTACTTAATTGGATAATTAATTTGATTAAAATTGTAGATGTATATTGTAAGAAGTTTATAGTATTCGTTTATTTAATGTTCAGAGTAAAATTATTGGGTAAGTATTGAAATCAACGACTTGAGTAATTGGAATTAATTTTCATTGAGCAACATCTCATGCATGATATAGATTCTGTTTGTAGAGAAAAATAAGTTTTTCGAGCTTATAAGCTACTTGAGTTTAATGTAAAAATACGGAAGAAGTTATGATAACTTTCCTGCCCTTATATAGTGTAGGTACAGTCAACAGCAAAAGTAGATGATCAAAATCAGAAATTCAATACTAATTAACGGAGTTCGCGTCAGAACTGTGTGGCGTCGAAGTGATTCAAAAGTATGTCAGACTCAGTGTCATACTTTTGAATCACTTCGACGCCACACAGTTCTGACGCGAACTCCGTTAATTAGTATTGAATTTCTGATTTTGATCATCTACTTTTGCTGTTGACTGTACATAATAAAGAATATTCTATTATATTCTCATCTTTACTTAAGTATGTTTCCTGAAGGGTGTACAGTCACGAGCACCAATATGTCAACACTTAGCAACTTTCAATTGCGATTTTTTCGTGAAATAACGAATGCAACGTTGAAATACGACACATTACATAAACCTATGGGTTCGAAAATGTGTTCATAACAACATAAAATTTCATTCAAAAATAAAGGAGTAAATCGCTTTTGAATAAAGCCGAGTGTATACATACTTTTGCTCGTGACTGTACGGTACGCTCAATTTTTTTGCATTGATACAAATATAATATAGTTCTGCACATCAATCTAGATAGAATGACCCATTGTATTCTAGATCCGTTTCAAGTTACAGGCAACAATACAATGAAACTGAAAGTAAATCGGCTGGATACAAATATTCTTCCATTTAAATCCCTACATTCAATGTTTAGAGCAAAAAATAACAACCTAATCAAAAGTTCAAAACCGAAAGTTTCAATTACTTGTGGTGTATCCAATAAAAAAGCTGAGATTCAAAATTAGAAGACGCAAATAACGTCTGATGTTTATTGTCTACGGCTAGACTTGCACCATGTAGTTTGAGCATTTGAGTTTGCATGCAGTGCAACGCTGGCCGTCCGCCAAAACGGGTGCGTCGACCCTCCTCGTGTATTTCTTTTTTCATGTCTGAGAATGCAAGATAGACACGTAATAGGAGGATAAGATCATAAATATTTAGGTTTGAAGATAGCTTGATGTATGATGATTGCAGTTTTTTGTTTATAGAAAGTTTGATGTAGGGATTTATTTCTGGATCTAAATTAGGTAAAGGCGTTATCGGGGATAGAAGAAGGAAATGGTCTAATTTTTCTTTGATTTCTTTTAGTACGGCAGCTTAATTGAGACCACGCATGTTATAGGTACTTTTCTCCGCCAGTAATCCTACTAATTATAAACGCGAAAGTTTGTATGGATGGATGGATGTTAGTTACCGTTTCACGCCAAAACTGCTGATCGGATTTGGATGAAATTTGGCACACAGATAGTTTGTAACCAGGATTAACACATAGGATACTTTTTATCCCGATACTTCAACGGGATCAAAACTTATGCGGGTGAAACCACGGGGCGCAGCTAGTGGAAGATAATAGTTTGACTTTATGCATCTATTGTTTCAATAATGAATTACAAATCAAGTAACGTCTAGTTAATGTAACTTACCTAAGTTATTACACAACGTATTTAAAACTAAAATATGTAATAAATAATTTTCCAGCGTTTCGCGTAACATGACCGCACGATACATTATGCTGAAGCCACGAGACCACAACGTTGACAAACGTATAATAAGAGGTAAGAATTTTCGATTATCGAAATGAATTATACTTATTAGCGCCGATTCTATTGAAAATTGACTTGTGTAAGCCAAAAATATATTCTACTTGCTGATAAGCAAACCTTATTATAACCCCAACTAAAACTTCCAAAAGCTTCAGTGTCAGTTGCTAACTGTTATTGTCATGTGCTACACATTACATTACATTCCACACCAAATTAGTGGATTAGTCTGTCAACGCAAGATGGGTGGGCTAAGGGCAACTGGTGGGCAGCCTGCAAAGCAGTTTCTTAAAGAGAATGAATAGGTAGATGCCTGGGTAAAAAAATAATAATTATATTTAGTCCGTCAGTTAGATTATCGAAAAATAATGGACACGTATTGTTTCTTTTGTCAATCAAACAAAAAATGACAAAGATAAAGCGCGTCTAAATTTGGGAGTTAGGTCGTGACGTCACGCCAAGCTAAAAAGTGTAGCAAGGCGTGACGTCACGCGGAACTTTAACGGGCGATATCTTAATTTATAATTATTTTTTAAATAGTTGACAAAAGAAAAAATACGGGTCCAATATTTTTCGATAATCTAACTGACGGACTAATTAGATTTTTTTAGGCATCTAGCATATACCAATGTATTTATAAGCTATTAGTTATTCTGTGGTATAAGGGCCGGTTTTTTCGATACCGAACCCAACCGATTGTTATAAATAGTAACAAATGGTTAAATTTTAGCAAAATTAATGTGTTTTTTGATCAATTTTTCGTTTATCTAATGATATAATATCATTGCTAATGGTTTAATAATTAACTATTCGTTAAAAAAATAACCATTAACCAATTTTTAACAATTGGTTGAGTTAACTATAGATAAAAAAACCGGCCTTTAATAACAGTTCAGATGCCTGCAATTGGCTTTCAGTTAATGTTGGCGCCCAGAGCAATGATTCCACCCATCACAATATTGATTGCTCTAAATTTTATGTTAGGGAAACGAAGAAGCAAATTCTTTTATTAACTAGAGACCTGTCCGTTTGTTACTTCTTCACGCTCAAGCAGTTGGACCCATTTTGATGAAATTTGGTATGGACGTAGCTGATACCCTGGATTTACACATAGGATACTTTTTATCCCGATATTCTCACGGGATCAAAACTTATGCGGGTGAAACCGCAGGGCGCAGCTAGTGTAGTATAGTTTGTACATCTACATAAGCTAACAATATAGCCGATCGATTCTGTAAAAATGTCACCGTGAAAAGTTAGGTGAAGTGAGCTTAGAGTGAGCTGTCAATAGTGTCAATCCCTAGCATTAGTTGGGAATGACAGCTCACTCCACGCTCACTTCACCTAAGTTTTCACAGTGAGATGGTTACAGAATCGCACTGCTGAACTCGTAATGATCTGAACTAGACTCAAACCTTTACCCTGCTTTCTTCTTCTGCTTTTTAAAAGCTGATTGCTAAGCTAGCAGTTATTGACCGGCGGTGCTAGCCCTCTCCATAATATATATATTTTTCTGCAGTTCCCGGAGAAGCGTACAAAACATATAATTTTCTGCCGCATTCACAATGACAGGAAGCCACGGTTGGGAAGGCTGTACCCGACCGAGGAGCGTTGACAAACGTATCAGCTGATCGAATGTCGGTCGACGGATAATAATGGAAATATGTAATTAGTTGTACGGACAACCGAACACCACCGGGCCCCATGAACAACGAAAACCACCCTTACTGCTACGAAATACAGACGCTGTCGATGATATGTTATTGTTAATGTGGATCTGTTGGCTGACCGTACGTTTTATTTACTGCTTTTACGGTTTTTTGTATGATGTTTGTCGAAGGTACTTGATGGTGGTACTGAGTACTGGGAAACACTATTGTTGCTTGATAAAGAGTAACATAATGTATGTGAGAATTAATTTATGTGCAAAAAATGCGAGTAAATCAATAGGTTAGAAAAAAAAAAGAATAGAGGAGAAAAGCATCCACCACTTCCCGACTTCGTTAAAGCCCAGAAACATTTGCCTCTCGGCCGTGATCTGCAGTGGCCTATATGAAAAGCTCTCAATCGATTGCGTACCCAAGTACGGCGCTGCAGACACAACTTGTCGAAATGGGGGATTACTAACCCATCCAATACCCAGTGCAAGTGCGGTGCCTCTAATCAGACCATGCCCCACTTGCTGGAGTGCCCTAAGTGCCCGTTGGATGCACCTGCACCTTGATTCTAGAAGAATCGAGGATGTTATACTTAGTACCTAGTTTAAAAGTTTTCGCAGAAAAGTACAATAAGTACTATTAATCCGTAATTTAAAGTTTCGTACGCTGCGTCCAATATTTTTTGGCTCATCATAATGTCTTGCTTGTTGTTATGCCAAAATGCAGCCATGTCTCATACAGGACATTACAATTATTTAGTTCTCTGTTCTGCCGCCCAACAAGATATTCTGGGTGCTCATAACTTTCAAATGTCAAAACCGTACGTCCTTTGTAAATTAGAAAACATCCTACTAAAAACATAAAGTAATTATAGAGAATAAAATATATATTAACAGTTAGCGATCTAATTACTGCGTCCACAATGATATGTTAATTAGTAAGTACCAACAAACTTAGAACAAAAAACATCGGCCAGAAACAACTAGACAGTCTACTTAAGTCCAGGAGTATTCAACGTTGCACTTCACTATCAAATCCACTTTGCATAAAATCAGTTTTCACGGTCCTAATAAAAAAGCAATAACACAAGTTCAAGCGTAAAATTCATAAACTTTCGCGATTGAATACAACCTACATTCGCAAAAACTCATTTCAACACACACACAAAAAAAAACCGAAAACTTTTTAAAAATTCGAACGCACGGTTCGCGTGTTCCATTTCGCGCCACTCACTGCACGAAAATATGGCGGGAAACGATGACAAACTAAAATGGTAATGTGATAAATGGTATCAATTAGGATTCATGTTGTGTTCCCGTCCAAATAAGAGTTGGTAACGTCGGAAGAATTTATGAAGCGTCGTCGGAAGCGGGTCAATGGATAAATAATTGAGTTGTCGATTATGGCACCTAGTGTTCTTGATTGTGGACGGTAAAATAACTTCGATTATCGAACGGTATCTTCACATATAGGTAGTACTAGCTGCGCCCCGCGGTTTCACCCGCATAAGTTTCGATTCCGTGGGAATATCAGGATAAAAAGCATGTGTGTATCCTATGTGTTAATCCTGGTTGTAAACTATATGTGTGCCAAATTTCATCCGAATCCGTTCAGTAGTTTTTGCGTGAGAGTAACAAACATCCATCCATCCATACAAACTTTCGCGTTTATAATATTATTAGTAGGAGTTAGAGGTACTTACCTACTTGAAAGTAAATAAGGGGGAAGCGCAAGGGTAGCCCGCGAAATCGAAATGAAAAAAAAAAAAAAAATATTGATATTTCATGAAATAGTCATTCAATAGAAATTATATGAACTTAAAGGGATTATAATTCTGTAAAAACATACTTGTTACGGTATCGAATCATATTTTGTCCACATACAACCTGACAAAAATTCGAGTTTCGCGGGCTACCCTTTTGCTTCCCTCCTAAAAGTTTAATACCAAGGAAAATCGATGAAGGAAGCTCTCAATGAAGCTCTTGATAAAAGAGGTTCGGAGAATGGTTTGTCGATGAATGATTTCATCTAACTCATCATTGGCGAATGAAGTTGTGTTGATGAAGATTGTTTGTAAGCGAATTTGTGAGGCTAACGAAGTGACGATGGATATCATTTCGAAGACCGCTCTACCGATTGATATATCATTTATTTATTTATTCCCAAATTTCGTATCACATAGGACTGTAACATGCTTTTTTTTTGTGGGTGGGAAATCATCAAATGACCCCTCCCGCTCTGGGTGGAGCGGAAGGGAGTGTCAGACTCTTACTGACTAAAACCCACCCGTGTTCCTTCCTTAGCCCTTTCTGTTCCAGGGCAGCGGTAACCCTTTCGGACGATTCCGCCGCCCTGGCAGGCTTCGGCCCTATCGGGCCCCTTCGTCTGCTGACATCTCTTTGAGGCGCGCGTGGAACACTACGTGTCTAATAAACAAAACACACTATGCCGAAGGTACGCGACCGAAGTTCGGCACGAGTACGCCTGCAATGTTATTTGAATTACTGACGGCACATTATGCCGAAATTACGTTGCGTTATAGCGTGCAGCCGAACTTCGGTCGGGCGTAAGTTCAGCGGCAACGTATTCTGTAGAGCACACGTTATACGCGACCGAATTTCAATTCGATTGCCGAAGAAGATCCGGGGCGGGGAGCAGCGGGAGGCTCGGCACACTGAATAAACACAAAGTTGCGCAACTGAATTTCGGCCGCGTAAGTTCGGCACTTATGGTGTGTCATATCAGCCAAATACGTCGGAACGTAAAATCAGACCCGGAACTTCGGTCGCGTACCTTCGGCATACTGTGTTTGGACACATACGCGCCGTCCGGCACGGGCCTGGTCCTGATCGGACGGTGAGCTACCCATTACTCTCCGCCCGCAGGCCCGCGCCTACGGAGGCCGGGAGTCGTCACGTGGCTCCCGACGCCCGGAGCGTCTCCCGCGACTGTAACATGCTAAGAGTAAAAACAAAGTATTTTTCAATACCATAATTCGAGAGGGAACCGTGGCTAAGTAATAACAGCCGCACGGGTCGATTGATCAGGTTAAGCTACGCTTACCACGGTCGGTCTGTGGATGGGTGACCATCTTCACATACCGAAACCCATCCATGCCTCAGGAAGCACGTTAAGCCGTTGGCTGTTATTCGTGGATCTTTGACAGTCGTTTCGGGTAGTCAGAAGCCCAAAAGTCTGACAACTAGTCTTAACAAGGGGTATCGTATTACCCAGTAACTGGGTTGTGGAGGTCAGATAGGCAGTCGCTCCATGTAAAATTGTAGACGGCACGGTTGGCGCAGTGGTTAAGCGATTGACTGCTGCGCTGCGTGTCGCGGGTTCGATTACCACACGGAACAAATATTTGTATGACCTACAATTAGTTGTTCCGGGTCTGGCTGTTTGTGTATGTGAGTTTATATGTCTGTAAACGCACCCACGACACAGGAGAAATTCCTAGTGCGGGGCAACGTTTAAAAAAAAAATATCCTGGTATTCAGCTGCATCTGGTTAGACTGGAAAACGACCCCAACATTGTTGGGAAAAGGCTAGGCAGTTGATGAATTCGAGAGTGCTTTAAAAAAAATCAAACCCTCTATCAGATTCACAAATCAGTTGAAGTGCACACTCTAAAAATTTCAACACATTTGTCTCAAGAAATTATTCATTCAGCCTGATCTCTAATAAAGTCATCAACTTAGTTGTCGAGTCGCATCGTAAATAAGCCGAATGTAGCATCACATACATCAATGTCTCAGATTAATGTATTTTTCAAATGTCCACGAGGAATGTTAAATGTATGAGACTTTACGAAGGATTCCTTTGTTTTGACGATCCAAAGTTGAAGTCCACTGTACGATAATTTATTTAAGAAGAGACCTGCCTTAAAAATAAAGAAATGTTAGCCAAGAGGGAGTCAAACAACTGAGTTTTCATGCACTTTGGTCGAGTTTTGCGACAAAAACGCAAATATCCCGGAAAATCTTTCTGGGGCCAAATAAATAAGTTTTCGTGCTAAAAACGGTCCCTCGAGTGGAAGCGCAGTATGTAAGGTAAGCCAATCAGCCACCGCGCCAACCGAACTGTCAATAAGATACGGAATAGTTATCTAAATCCAAGTATATTGATTTTATTCGATGCGATAACGTTCACAGGCTAAACTATATTTATGTACTAGCTTCTGCCCGCGGCTTCGCCCGCGTGAATGTCGGAAAGGATAAGAAGTATGTCCTTCCCCAGGATGCCATCTATCTCTTTGGCATCTGCTGGCAGGCAATTTTATCGAAATCCGTTCAGTGATTTTTAGGCGTGAAAATGTAACATACCTACAGACAGAATATATAATTTTATATAGTACCTATAGCTGTTGCCCGCGACTTCGTCCACGTTTCCGCCGTTTTTCGTAAAAAGAAGTAGCCTATGTCCTTCCTCACGGTTCAGTGGTTTTGATGTAACAGACAGATTAACTTTCGTATTTTAGTAGGGAAATATAATATGTCAATCTACAATACTGTTGAAAAATATCGCAATACGGAACCGCACAATATTATTGTTAATAGCTGTGCCCGCGACTCCGTCAGCGTGTAACTCCTTGTGTGTTATTAAGTTAATGTATTGGTAATATTGTTTAGATCACGTTCACATGAGGCTTAAGTACCTATAGAAGGGGTAGCGGGATCGTCCGAAAGGGTTACCCACGGATACCGCTGCCCTGGAACATAAAGGGCTAAGGAAGGAACACGGGTGGGTTTTAGTCAGTAAGAGTCTGACACTCCCTTCCGCTCCACCCAGAGCTGGAGGGGTCATTTGATGATTTCCCATCCAGAAAAAAAAAAAAAATGTACCTATAGAACGAAAATACTTCAGCGCAAAGCTTCCGGGTAAACTATGTTGAAAGTTGACCCGTCCGGCACCTGAACATAAAGATTTCTAGAACTGCTAACCCGATGCTGTCGTGGGATATTTTTTATATAATTTTAAGGAGAACATTTCCGTCATACATGATTTCTGTGTAGCTTTAACCATTAAGGTTGCACACGCGACGGAAGCGTAAAAAATGGAGTAACTTCTCCCGTTTTCCCAACATTTCCCTTCACTGCTCTGCTCCTATTGATTGTAGCGTGATGAAAAGTATACTATAACCAGCTCAGGAGTATGAAAAATAATTGTACCAAGTTTCATTAAAATCCGTCGAGTAGTTTTTGTTTCTATAACGGTTATACAGACAGACAGACAGACAGACAGACAGACAGACAAAAATTTTACTGATTGCATTTTTGGCATCAGTATCGATCCCTAATCACCCCCTGATAGTTATTTTGGAAAAATATTTCATGTACAGAATTGACCTCTCTACAGATTTATTATAAGTATAGATTGCCTACAATCACTAAAAGTTAACTCAGGAATTTTGTTCTGCATTTTAATTTTCACGACTGAACTACCCAAACGACAAACCTGTAAAAAGCTAGTACATGACAGGGCAAATCTCCAATTGAGAAGTCGGTTAAAAACCAGACCAATTGTCGTAATTTTAAGAAGTTCACAGACTGCACCCCAATTGCGTAACACACAATCCATCGGAATCTGAATCATTTTGAAGCAAATTGCTAATCCATTGCTTCATAAGTTCAAAAAATTTGTCTGCTCAACACGTAAATAACGCAATGAATGTTCTTGAACTGTTAAAATGAAACCGATTCCGATTGATCGTGTGTTACGCTATTAGGGTGCTGATCTTAGTCTCAATATGCCAAAAATACCTCTAATTTCAAATTTTTGGCAAGTTTTTGACGTTAATGAACTGATGAGTTAACGAGATGAGCTTGCGACTAAATTTTGAACGTTTTCAATTACGGGAATCGGCCTTCTGAAATGTTGATACATACACAGTTTTTCTCATAAGATTTCGGTTCAAGACGTCTCTGAGATGATAACCCCTCTATTTCTGCGGTAAAGTTATTTCATTTGTTCCCTTCTCCGCCATTATTATCCACTTCCCTTCGTTACCTCTTGCTGACAGGAATGACCCATTCAAGGTTGCACGCATGACTCGAAACAATACTCTTTGTACTACAAATGGTCCATCCGTTTCGAATGTGGCGCTTACACACATACCTATGAACAGTATGAACACAAGTGTCCAGCTTTTAGTAATTTACAAGGTTTAATTATATTACTGGCCTTAGCATCGTTACAAATGTTATGGTAAAGATGACTGAGACTCTTCTAGTAGTTTTTCACGAAAATTCGAGAGCGTCTTTGCCCGTTTTCCGCATTCGGTTATTTAGAAACTGTCGTTGTGGGGTTGTTTTAATGGAGGGATTGTAAGATAGTTTGGTATTTCCCAGAAGCAGCCCGGAGCCTGGATTTGTGCGCGGTTGATGGCAATAGGCCCGTCCCTATGTCCAAGTCCCAGTATGAGTGTACTATTGGGTACACCTCTGCTAACCCTTTAGAGAGTACAGGCGTGATATTATGTTATGTTGCGAGATTAGTCCGGAACTAATCTAATAATCTCAACCGAATCTATGTATAATCAGCAGTGCGATTCTGTAACCATCTCACCGTGAAAACTTAGGTAAAGTGAGCGCTGTCATTCCAACTAATGCTAGGGATTGACACCTCACTCTGAGCTCACTTCACCTAACTTTTCACGGTGAGATTTTTACAGAATCGTTCGGCAAGTGAAGTCGTTAACATGCTTCCTAAAACTGTAGTAGATTCTGTGCTAAACACGTATTTCATTCGCAAATAACTTTCTTAGATTTTCGGGGAAAAAATAATCGTACAGCCTTTAACTACGTTTCCGTTATCTACATCCGATCTATCCCTGTCAGGTTGCAGACACCAGACAGCCAGTCGCTTCATATACATTACTTAACAATCAATATCCATGATTTAGATAACATGTTTTTTTTTTAAACGTTGCCCCACACTAGGAATTTCTCCTGTGTCGTGGGTGCGTTTACAGACATATAAACTCACATACACAAACAGCCAATCAATTGGACGTATCTGGTTTTAATAGGACTGTAGGACCTCGTGTGTTTTGCGTCTCTATCTGCCTAGCTTCTCATCGATTTTAAGGCTTCCAAGTTCCGCTTACAAACAATCTATTCATCAACAATGATGAGTTAGATGAAATCATTCATCGACAAACGATTCTCCGAACCTCTTCTATCAAGAGCTTCATTGAGAGCTTCCTTCATCGACTTTCCTTGGTATTAAACTTTTAAGAGGGAAGCAAAAGGGAAGCCCGCGAAACTCGAATTTTTGTCAGGTTGTATGTGGACAAAATATGATTCGACACCGTAACAAGTAGGTTATATGTATTTACAGAATTATAATCATTAAAATCATCAGTACAACCATTTAAGTTCATATAATTTCTATTGAATGACTATTTCATGAAATATCAATCAATTTAGCCTATATTGTGTCCCACAGCTGGGCAAAAGCCTCCCCTTTTACCTTCCAAGCTTCCCTGTCTTGAGCAATCTCTGGCCATGTTGGCCCTTCAAACCTCGTTAGATCGTCATGTTCGTGTATTATACTTTTTTAATATCTATGACATGTCAGTAATTAATAATAGTATGAGTAGGTAGGGATTGGACCCACCTTTGGCCGACGTTAATTGAGTAAACAGATATCGATGGAATTTAAAAGATAAAATTGCATGCTTACATTATCTGTAATAGATTACTTGGCTTTTGATCTATAGCGATGATCCCTTTACAATATTCCGATGACCCTGATCATCGTCTGTGATCCCGGAAGTGTCGGCAGGTGTTTACTTCGACAGTCTGACAATGAGGGTAGTTGGATATCACGTGACATAGTGACATCTGGCTGATTACCCTTATTGGATTACAGATTCAACTTTTGGGGCACAGAATACATAAGTACCAGTCTAGGCAGTGGTCGATGTGAGGGTCTAATAATAACGTACAGACGGCACATCAAGCTACTACAATCTGTCAAATTTCTTTATTAGATTTACAACTTTATCGCTAAAGCATTAGGTTCAAGGTTGATTGGGAAAATTTTACAGTTTCGGATAGCTTGACCTGCTAGCGTCTGTAACTCTGTAGCCTATAAGATAATTTGTACTGAAACACGAAATCAGCAGATTTCATCAAGTTATGTTCAGAAGAACTTCCTTTGGGCCAGGTAAATTGGCCACTATTAATTCGAGAGCTTGCCAGGTAGTTACAGTTCTATTTTATCTTTCTGTCCTACTTGTAGTGTATTTTCCTCATCTTTTCTTTCTACGAAAAGTTTTATGTTAAGTTAGTCACAAGTACTTGCTTACTAATTATTTTTCATTGAATAATTTTAGTCATAGAAAATTTAGATTTGTGTTACATTTTAGAATTTCGTTTCTCATTGTACTTTTGAAGAATTGAGAATATGGTGAGTTGAGATTCCAGTCTGTCGAGAATCTAGTAAATCGAGAACCAGGTAAATTGCGAATCTGGTGAACTGCTCATGGGCCCATCATTATGACTGAAAAACTTTGGCACCAGGAAGAAAATGGTTGACTGCTAATTATATAAGATGAGATTGGATAGTTTATCTCAATATTTCAAAAATATTTTGGGGTCCCTTCATTTCTACTTAATTTACATACATAAACACACCCCTTCTTCTCATGGGGTAGGCAGAAACTACAGACCACCACCTGCTTCAGTCCTTATATACATAGAGTATGTAAGATTTATAGCAGGTTGTTCTCTACTTGATTTAATGAATAATATTTTCCAGTTCAAGTAATTAATGCCATAGAACTAAGTAACTTGTAATCACAATGCACAAAACCTTTGGGAATGAAGCTATTAACTAATTGTTTTAATTATGTGCTCATGCAATAAATAACTCACATAATTGCAGGGTATTTGGGTCACATTCCTATCAACAGTGGAGTGCGATGTATGGAACTGCCAATAGTGATACGATAGTGATTAGATCAACATGACATAACATCACGCCTGTAATTCTCGAAGGGCAGAGCTGTATCTATAGTACACCCACATTTCGCCAGTAATGTTTAAGTCCCATGTAATAGGGGGCAAGTCTATTGCTGCCAACCAGGTATAGATCCAGACCCCGGACTGCTACTGAGAAATTCCTGATAGAAAATACACAATAACACTTCACCCGACCTGGGAACCGAACCCAGGACCTCATACTCAGCAGTAGCACTTGCAACTGCTAGACCAACAAGGCAGTCTAGAAGAGGCATCATCAGATCACCATGTTATGTATTGGTATGCTAAACATTTAAGTAATCGTGAATTTTGGTCAAAATAAAGGCCCTAAAGGAGCATGGCCAGACCAGCCAGGTGTGTGGACGATCTATAGAAGATCATGGAGACCTGGATGAAACTCGCATAGACCGGGGAAGCATGGCATAAACGGGAGGAGGCATGTACTCACCATATGGGTGGAACAAGGCTTCCTCTGAAGCCAAGAAATATGTTATTACACATGACATTGTGTAGTACATACTTTTTCAGTAGCAGGTATTTGTAAACATCTTTGTAATATTGGAATCAAATATTTCAAAGTAAGTTCTTGATTATCCAGAACAATTACATATTTTAGAATCTAATAATTTCCTTAAAGTTAGCCGCTGCATTCGTTTTGAAGCCAAAGGTATTTATTTATTATGACACAATATTTCCCTATACTAATTATTTTAAGTAACGTTTCCTTGTTTATTACCTGGATAAGTAAACTAAAGTATCTTTAAAATAAATAAAGTACAAATATGAATGATTGTTGATTTTATTGTAACAGAATCTAAGTTTATGCTACATAATGTTTATTTCAATTAACAAATCATTGTTATAGAAACAAAAATTCAAACATGATTTATATTTTTCTAAATCTTTGCTGTCCAGTAATTACATGTTTTTTCTTTTCTGTACAAATAAATTATCTGTGAGATACTCTTGATTAATATTATGAGAAGAAATTTTCTTCTCTTACTATTAATCAAGAGTATACCTTTTTTGTCTAAATGTACCTACTATTTTTTTTTAAATAATATTAAAGTAGAAATAAATAAACAAATTGTCTAGAACAAGATTTTGTTTTTAATGGTTTCTATCCACTGTCAAAATCAATACCATCTACGTTATTTAAAAAGATTTGCAATGAGAAACGAGCTATACGTGTTAAAATAACAACAGAAATTCGAAAAATACTAATAGAAGAGAAATCAAAATATTTCGAATGCTTTCTCTAGATATCAATAAATAAAAACATGTGACGCGACAGTCCAAAAAGTTAATTAGAAGAAATACAATATAGAAGCTTCAACGACAGACAAAATACTTAAAGAAACGCAGTAAAAAATACAATAGAACGGAAGAAAATATTTATAAATTAGGGAATATTTCGAAAAACAACATTTCACTCACCTTACACCGAATATTTCTCGCAGTTATTTAATTTTCAGAGACACAAATATATACACAAACGAATATAAGTTTCTTTAAAATCTCGTATACAGTTTAGAATCATAACTTCGCGAAGATATTTATTCTTTTGTAAAATATGTGTTGTTTACGCACTTCTATCACATTCACAACACCACATTCTTGATTGTTGATTGATTTGATTTCAAATCGGAAGGAAGTAAAAATGTTGTCTATACTTTTGTTTATTTCTAGTTGTTTTACATTTTTCACATCTGGTAGGAATTATGATAACATTATTTTCTATAAATAGAATTCAAGGTTTGTCACCTGAAGGATGAACACAAGGGAAAAAGTATCGAAAATCAAATTCGTATGCGTAGTCGACAAGTGGTAAGAATTGTCTATGTTACTGGAAAAATTGGCGGGAAGTTTAAATAATTGTACGTTGGACAGAAGTGCTAAGACCCAGAAAAGTTAAATTTATAATTAATTATGCTATTATGCAATGGCGGAGGCCCAGAAGTTGCAGAATTTTTTTTTTGTAGAGAAATCATTGCCTGTTATTACACGACTGCCCAAAAAAAGGAATTTATGTTCCCTAATAAGAATCATTTATTACAGAATAATTAACATTCCAATCTCCATAAATTGTTAGTACATAAACAATAGTTATTACATCTATTTAAGTAAATTATTAATTATTATTGTGATAGTTAACATTCAAAAAGGCATCTTCAGATCCGTGAATGGTAAACCAGTGCCTCACAACAGGGCAATCAACCCTTCCCAAAATGGTATTCATAAGGCTGATGGTGCTGCCTCGCACGCGGCGCATCATCATTTCGCACTATTGCTTTATTTTGCTTTCAATTTCTAAATGTTTAATTATTTAAGTTTGTTGCGGCCTGTGGGTATCTTATCTTTTTATTTTAGTACATATATTTTTAAAAGATAATTTATTTTGAATTCGAAAAGATTATTCATTGTATGATGTCGTCGTGTATAGTGCACAGATACATTTCCAGTTTTACCTGACCTCGCATTGTATAGGCTTTTCGTAACAATGAGAAGTCAGTTTATACTGTAAATGTATAGCTTGATTAATTAATATCACAACGACAACATAATTGTTGTCGTGTGTGTAACAGATAAAGTCGGGTGCACAGTGGTTAAGTGTAACATATGAAATGTAACACACGTGCACGTTGAAATATATTCCAATAATTGTTGTGTTACATTTCAAGTTACGTTTCACCAATCTGTACCCAGCATAAAATTTATCTGGACAAAGGTACATACAAAAGTTTTTTTCTTATAGGGCTTTTGCTTGTAAGCCTCTTTATGTTAAATTACGTTTTTGAAATGAAAACTTCTTTAGCGGCGTTGTGCACTTTTGTTGTGATGGGTAAAAAATGTTAAACTCGCGTCAGGACACGTGACCTGATCTAAAATTCGTAAGACGGAGGGAGAGTAGACCGCATTCCAAAATATAAAAAATGCACAACGTTAATACTCAAGTTTTCACTTCTGCCGGCACTCCCGGCGTGCAACCCGCTTTTTTTTATTCAAAAAGACCACTTGCTCAGATTTTGTACTGTGCATTATCATCATTTCTTTTTTGCAACTTTGAGCAGGATGAAGTAATAATTAAAGTTAAGATATTTTGGAGAAAAGTTATGAACTATTAAAACACGCGTTTTAATTAAATATATTTTTTTATTGATTGTTCATTATCCTATATTGCGTTTTATACAATCTACGTTTACTTAGACACAGTAACGGATTGAACCGCTTATACATTACTTGCGTCCATTTTATATTTAAAAACGTTTATGTACAAATCTAATCAAGTTAACAATACATGAAATACATGAAAATAAATATCAAGGTTTTAGCTAATGAGAAACCAAATTTTTAATTACAGTGTTGCCAGTATTATTTGTAATAGCAGCCGTTGGAAAGAAAAACAACAAGTATCGTTGTCAACGAAATCAGTTACATTATTTTGCCGCGTGCCAAAATATACCGAGCACACTGTATTATGCGAATACAGGCATTAATCCAATTCTTATAGGAAAAGTATTAAAAATAAGTCTATATAATAGTTATTAGGAGTACTTTTAGATAGCATACAATTGATCCTTTTGTAAAGGCACTAACATGAAGGGAATGTCTAAATGTTATGTAGTTTCTAATCATCATATTAATTATTCTAGTACAGACGCCAGCACATCAAGCTACTACAATCTGTCAAATTTCTTTAATAGATTTTCAACTTTATCGTTAAAGCATTAAGGTTCAAGGTTGATTGGGAAAATTTGACAGTTTCGGGTAGCTTGGTCTGCTGGCGTCTGTACCTTCGTCCGCGTGGATATCGGAAATGATACCAAAACAAAAGTATCTTATGTCCTAACCCAGCGGGGTAATTGCGTAACACACCATTAGTAGCAACGGCTTCCATTTTGACAGTTCAACAACATTCATTGCGTTATTTACGTTGCTGAGCAGACACATTTTTCGAACATGGCAATGGATTAGCAATAATTTTAAACCTGAAATCGCGAAAAAAAATCAGCTGTTCCCTACATTTATGTTCGGTTAGCTCGTCAAAATGTAGGGAACAGCTAATTTTTTTTCGCGATTTCAGGTTTAAAATTATTCAAATTGAGATAGATAGTGCGTTACGCAATTAGGGAGCATGATCGACACACAAGGAGGCGTTGCCAGGGCCGCGGGTTTTTGAAAGTGATACCGTGGTCCCTGGCACAGGCAACTGAAGGAACACGGGTGGGTTTTAGTCAGTAAAAGTCTGACACGAAGAGCAGGAGAAGTCATTTGATGATTTCACACCCAAAAAAATAATTAAAAGGAGGCGTTTTTCAATAAATAGGAAGCAATGTTGTTACAAATGAAATAAGTTATTTTATACATTTTTTTTGGGAATAATGTTGTAAAATTATTAATTAAATCTAAATCCTCCGTGGATTATTTTTGCATTGAATTTATGCAATACTTAAATGATTTGAACTCAAATAGTTATTCTAACGTCTTACATGTAGACACGTCCGTACCAAACAAATATATTACTAATATTAATTAGTTTACAATAAATGGTAAAGTGACCTAAACAGCTGAAATTAAAAAAAAATTGTATAGTACTAGCCTCTGCCCGCGGCTTCGCCCACATATATGTCGGAAATTATTACACGGGAACGTGCTACTGGGACAAAAAGTATTTCCTTCCTGGGTTTGGTCTGGGCGTTGATGAGTCAGTCCGGGAGTGAGTGAATGAGTGAGTCAGGACTTTTTATATAGATAATAGGATTTATTCCGATCTCCAGAGTTATAAAAATGACCTGACACGATATTAAAAAAAAACAAACTTTTTTATTTGAGGTACTCTAAATCCATTTGGTGTCACGTAAAATTGACATTTTATATAAAAAAAAAAGATCCATGAACGGATGGTGGCGCTGTTTGCGAAGGAAGCATCTGTCAAACATCTGTCAAATTCAAATTCAATATTTCGCCGCATTCATTTAGATCCATGTCGCACTGTACGTTACGCGCCATGTTGAGATTTTTTTGGGGATTAATTAATCTAATTTAAGAACGCATGGAAGATACTTGAACATTTGTTAAATGTACATACAAATTCGATTCAGAACTTAACTTCGTACATTCTGAGAGTAGTTTAATTGATAGGTCTAACTTACTACATTATAAAAAAATACTACACTTTAATATAATTTTAAATACATTGTTTTGTAAGAATATTGTCATTATACATTTTTAAAGTTGACAATACATTTTTATTACGTACTATAAAAGATTCGAAAAGAAACCAATATTACAATATAAAGATGCTATATTAATAAATAGACCGTCGCAAATAAGCGGCATACATACTTTTTAATATCATTATTAGATTTTTATGAAACTTGAGAGTAGGTACGGTCACCAAAGGTGATAAGCAACCAGGGTCGTCGCACATAGTTGAAGTTTAATAAGAAACCGATGGATGTTTTCGAATGAACTTTTATTTGATAAATGAACTGTTTGTTTTCTATTCATTAAATTAAATTTTATTCGAAAACATTCATCGGTTTCTTACAAAACTTCAACTATATCCGACGAACTTGGTTACTTATCTCCTTTGGTGACCGTACAAAGCGATTGTGTCCGATTTTATGGCGGGTTTCACATCTCCGCCGCGAAACCATAGCAGCGAAACCGCAGTAATTCCACCATGACTTGTCCGTTTTACAGACGTCAGCAGGTCAAGCTATCCGAAACTGTCGAATTTTCTCAATCAATCTTGAACCTAATACGTTAGCGATAAAGTTGAAAATCTATTAAAGAAATTTGACAGATTGTATTAGCTTGATGTGCTGGCGTTTATACGACAAACGAAACGGAAGCGAAACTGCCTGTTCTAACGCACAGGTGCTGTATTTTTAATGCCATCATGATTTCAGTGTAACAGAGAGATGGAGCTCTGTACATGACCCGTAGCACCATCCCTTTTTCGCACTGGAATCATGATGGCATTAACAGATTTTATTATGATTCTATCTCTTTCCCGCCTTACTTTGTCGATCTACTCGGAAGCTAGTTAAATTTCCACGTTCACTCCGCTGTTTTGTTGCGGTGCCGCGTTTGTTTCGCACGTGTGTACTTGTGTCATCCACAAGTCTATAAAACGAAACTTACGTTTTTAACACGCCTTTATTAGGTCGACCTGTCAAACTCAAACTCAAAGTATTTATTTCAATTAAACCAATTACAGGTACTTTTGAATTGTCAAGGGGTCGGTCAGTCAGAAAAATGAAGCTAGTTGCCCATTCCAAAGCGTAGGTACCTATGGAGAAGAACGGGCAAGAAACTCCATGGACACTCTTTTAAATCAGAATAATATGGTTACAAAGTATTGGTTACATCATTCATGTTAGAACTGTATGTAACTAACTATGTAATGGAATCTAAGACAACTAATTTAACCATCTTCCAAGGGTCGTAGCGTAATGAAAATTGGCAGCTGTATGTAGTCCTGATGACAACACAATAATATGGTACTGTCGAACTGATCTGATGATGGAGCCGGAAGATATGAACTGGAACTTCGTGATGGAAAAACGTATCATAGCTGTTTTGGATTTCTTAGAAAAGTCTTGTAATGAACTTTGACCACGGTTAGGTTTCAAGGTCTGATGATGAAGCTGGAAGACAGGCACTGGCATTCCATGATGGAATATCGTTTCATAGTCGTGTTTGGACTTGTGAGAATGGCCACGTAATGGACTTTGAACACGACCAGGTTTTTTTTTGTTTTTACGTGCATTTTTTTGTAAAATGGATGCGATGTTACTGAAAAACGACTTTCGTTTTTTGCTAAGTACGTATTTACAGTCGAAAGCGATGAAATTTTGCTCCGGTTGCTACAATTCAACTGACTCTCATGCTGTTCTGCTACCCGAATGGCACAGAATTTAATCAAGTTTCTTAGCGGAATTCGTTAAGCGGTTTTCCATCATCGGCGGAGATGTGATACCTGCCTAAAGACTTTAACCGGTTGAATGCCGTACAGTACACGTTACAGAAAAAATTAAAAAGGCATAGTGTATCACGTGGATCCACGTTCCACGTAATTTTCTACCAGTCAACCTTAGGGCGATGCAAAGACAAAACAAAACATAACAGAGACAAAGCATTGCAAGTGCTACATAAGGAATAGATAAGTCTTAAAATAATAAATATTAATATATACATCACCATCGCCATCTTGTTACCATAACACAAGCATTAGGTTGCTTAGCACTGCTTAGCACTATGTACTTTCTATAAAGCTACCATTTACTGGGTACGTCTTTCATTGACTTAAATGTGCCCTGGCGGCTGAGAGTATGTCATGCTCACTCTAATGTCTCGCTGGTGGTGGCGTGTGTGTTGGATCATTAAGTCCCTTCAAAATGGTTGAGCTGAATGGTGCTGATCCATACGTCATGTTCGTGAACGGGCGCCGTCAGTAGGGACTGGTCATCTCTTGCTGCCACGGCTTATTGTAATTTTTAATTTCTGAATTGTTTTTATGTTTTCTATAACGGACGCTTTTAACGTGCACGTCTTTTCTACATCGTTCTCACATGGTTAATTTCAACACGAATGATGTAATCAAATATTTTGTAAGAATTTTATGATTTAAAAGAGTGTCCATGGAGTTTCTTGCCCGTTCTTCTCCATAGGTACCTACGCTTTGGAATGGGCAACTAGCTTCATCTTTCTGACTGACCGACCCTTTGACAATTCAAAAGTGCCTGTAATTGGTTTAGTTGAATTAAATGATTTGAGTTTGAGTTTGAGTTTGAGTTAGCTTGGGACAAATGGTGCTGTGTGAAATGTCCAGGGATATTATTATTATTATTTCCTTTATTTAAAATTAAACATATAAATTATATTTTTAAATATTTGAATATAAAAATTATAAAAACATTTAAAAATATAAAAAATAGTAGCCCACCGGTATCGGGAACAGGGTCCAAGCTACCGGCGGTCAGGGCTCCAGAGAGAGGGACCTCCTGACAATGCGAGCCGTGTCCAAAAGTACCGCAATACTATTATTATTATACATAAAAATAACGAAAATAAACTTTATCAGGAGAAATATCTTTATAACCTTCGGTGTTTCAAAACCAGACACAATCACTCCACCAGCGATACAAGAACGTCTTCACCACAACATCAACACAGCTGATCCTCGTCGATCAGCAGGCCAGCAGGTCGCCTAGCGCCCGCGCCCCCCCCTCGCTGGCCCAGTACACCCCCCCGCACGAGTTGACCAGGCTCCACACGTAGGGGGTGAAGAACTCCTCTGGTCTCTCTTCTTCAACGTAACGGAATTTTAGGTCAGGGAATTTCTGGAAAAGGAAAATATACTATTTTTTACTTCAATACGGCACATAACTGTACTCTAGTGTAGGCTTAGCTTATTAAGATGCGGCTATGTGCATTTGGATTGAGTGATCTTTTTTTATTTCGTGACAAAATCTGATGGTACCTACATTTAATCAAAAATAGTCAAAATTCATAGCCCAAAGTAAAAAAAAAATGTCACACTCAAGGGTCTTCAGTTATTGCCCAAAGTGTGGATCACTCAATTCAGATATTTTGCAAAAACGGCTATGAGCTAAATCTCAACAAAAACTTACTATACTGACTAAATAGGCTATTTTCCTAAAAAAAATCTAATTAGTCCGTCAGTTAGATTATCAAAAAATATTGAACCCGTATTTTTTCTTTTGTCAATTATATAAAAAATTATGAAGATATCGCCCGTTAAAGTTCCGCGTGACGTCACTTAGGTCTAAAAAGTTAATTAAGAACATTTTCGAAAAATAATGTTACCGCTAAATTCGACCGATCTTAAATTTGCCATAGAAACAGAGATTTCCGATTATATTTCTTTAAATAAGACATTTCGAAAATGTTCTTTACTAACTTTTTAGACCTATGTATCCTGCTTATGCGTATGAAGTTTCATGAAAATCGGTTCATGCATTTGAAAAACAAGGACTTGAAAGTTTGTATGAAATGCCGTACGTTGTAAACGCTCGTAAAGTCGTCATTTTACCCGTGCGAAAAAGAGATGGCGCTGTTCATCCTGAATATCGCCATCTCTCTCAACTTCGACACTTACGCGGCCGCTCTCCTTTCTAATCTCTCGGGAGACAAATAAAATACTTCAGGACTTCACACTTTTATTTAATCTTTGTTTTTATTGTTTGTATTATCCGATGTATGTATCTGATGTATTGTGTCTTTTAGTTTGTGCCAAATAAATGTATTTTCTTTCTTTCTTTCAGAAACTATTGAATAATATTCAAAGTATACCTTTAGTCTGTCGCTAGACCACTGTTCAGCTCCCTTCTTGATGCACTGCAACACCTCAGTGACGCCTAGATCGCCGCCCGCGCCTTCCTGCACACGCTGCAGACGCGTTGAGAAGTAGCCTATCACCTGGAAATAGAAACAGTGGTAGACATGGGCGTAGCCATGGTGGGGCAGGGTAGGGCCCTTGCCCCACCCAGCCAGGGCCCAAGCAAAATCGTTCACTACCCCAACACTATAGTTTCAGTATGGTAACATTATTTTTCTTTGAACTGTCAAGTTACTGAATACGATTAAAAGTCGAGGTATAGTGCTTTAGCTGGATCGATCGACCAATGGGGTTGTTACTTACCCACGAGCCCCTCAATCAATCAACTCAGCCTATCGTAGTCCACTGCTGAACATAGCCCTCTCCCAGGCTGCGCCACAACATCCTGTCCTCCGCCTTCCGCATTCAGAGTCCGTCCCAGCAACCTTCTTTAGGTCGTCCGGCCATCTAGCTGGGAGGCGACCCACACTACGCTTGCCGATACGCGGTCTCTACTCCAGGGGTTCCACTCCGAAGTAGTATCGGCCGAATGTTCGGCCGTTTCCTGCTACGAAGTTTCTATTTGGTCGGTCCCGACCCTACACTCTTTCGAATATTGACTATGGTCCCGACCCAACTGAGCCGAGCCGAATTTTTTTCGCATTTTTCAATAATATTCGTTTCGGCCATGTGTCGGTTCGATCCGAACATTCGCACTTTGCACTTCGTAGTAGACCCCCAGGACTCGTCTGCTCCACCAGCCATCGGTCCTTCGACAAACATGGCCAGCCCACTGCCACTTCAGTTTGCTTACTCCTCCACAGACTACTTACCATATCAATATTCTGTGCGACGGGATGGTGCGTGTGCTGAGTGAAGAGATGTCGCTTGTGCAACAACGCATAGACAACGTTACAGTTGTTGTTTAGTTGGTGAGCGACGCAGGAGTTGATGATCTCCAGCAGCATGCGTAAGACCTCGTCGAGGACTGATATGTGGTCCATCTGGGGAGACAGAAATGTATTTTATTCACGTATTAATAGCGCGCGTATAAATCATTTAAGCGCTGACTATCTTAAGCATTCAAGATCGATTTGGCGTAAATGATTATTATCGAATTTTTGGGCCGATTTCCAATCGTCAGATAAAGTTTACTGTCTGAGGAATAAATATGACAGTTTGACAGGTTTTATGTAGCAAAAGTGTGAAATTGTCATATTTATTTATCAGATAAAACTTATCTAACAGTTCTTGTATTTGAAGAATAAATATGGGCGGCGGTTCGACATTATTTTCTATAATTATATTAAGAGCTCTATATTATTTTATTCCAGGCGATTGAACATCTGCCCTTAAACAAATAATACATACGATTTCTTCTGTCTTTTCTTCAGCGTGATGTGGAAGCTCTAAACTATTTATGTCTCCACCTGAAATACATTAAAAAAAAAAAAGTCAAATGTTCCGTATCTGAGGGGCAATTCTCGTAATTTTAGAACGTTCACAGTCTGGTCTCAGTCTCAATCTGTCAAAAATACGTCTAATTTCCCTGCATTTTGACAAGTTTTTTACATTTGTTTGTCGCCGAGATGAGACTGCGACTAGATTTTGAACGTTTTAAATTACGAGAATTGGCCTTCTGGTATAATTCACACTTTCCAGGTATAATGATCATTTCAGCAGAAAGTTGTACATTGCTGGAAATGGCCTCTAGATTCCCTTTACCTTCACCAGGTCGTTCGTATTTCAGGTAAAGGGGCCTTAAAATTCTACGACGACATTGTAGACCCGTTTGTCTTGCGGCCACCATCAACGGGACGTCCATGAGAAACGAGATTATTCGAACCGAACGTGACGGCCGGTGACAGCGTGCGGTGCACACGCGGTCTTCATAAATATATGTATCGCTTTGCTGTTTCGGCACCGTCATCTCGTTCTCGTTGACGACACGTTGACGTGGTGGTGGACAAACGCCCTAGGGTTGATTTTATCAACGTCATAGTTTAACTTTGGTCAGTACTGAGATCGGTGGAGAAAAAATTTGTCACGAAACCTGAACTTATAGTTAATAGAAGTCGAAATCGCCAACCCTGATTATGAAAAAAGGTCTTAATCCTGTAACGGCCTCTTTTCATATGGAATCAGGGTATTAGCATATTTATTTATTTAAATGCCTTAAAACTATCATTAAAGGTTTATGTCCTATTGCAGGCAGTGGGACATAATCCGTCTTATTACAAAACGAAACCTAATTTTAGTACTAGCCTAAACTATTGAGCCAGTACTTGTATTTCGAACTTTATTTCGATTTAGGCAAAGTTCTTAATACTAAAATGACAACTTAGCACCGAACTAAGCTGTCATTTTTGTAAAAAGAACTGCATTTCTATAACAGTTGGGTTCTTAATTCAATAACTGGGTCAGTGGTTTAAACCTGATCGAAAGAAAAACCTTGTTTTGTAATAAGGGGGTAATAGTCTGGTATTACAATTATTAGGTATGTTTTATATGTAATAAAGTTGATGTTTCACCGTTTTTGTATGGTAAATGTGTTAAATCTATAAAATTATTTCACAGATATTTCTGGCGTTGGATAAACCAGCCCCAAGGCGACTATTAAATAATGCTTACCTTCAATCTCACTGCATAGTCTTGCTCTTCGTTTCGTCAGCGTTTCGAATAGTGATATTAACCTCTGCGCTACGTAAGGATGTAAGTTTCTGAATTCACCTGAAAATAACAAAAAAAAAAAAAATTGTGAGTTTGTAGCGAGGTTGCGGCCACAAGCAACGTTTTTGTTAAATTTTCAGTTGAGCGGCAACTGGCTAAGTGTCTAAACACACTATGCCGAAGGTACGCGACCGAAGTTCGGCACGATTACGCCTGCAATGCTATTTGAATTACTGACGGCACATTATGCCGAAATTACGTTGCGTTATAGCGTGCAGCCGAACTTCGGTCGGGCGTAAGTTCAGCGGCAACGTAGTCTGTAGAGCACACGTTATACGCGACCGAAGTACAATTCGATTGCCGAAGAAGATCCGGGGCGGGGAGCAGCGGGAGGCTCGACACACTGAATAAACACAAAGTTGCGCAACTGAATTTCGGCCGCGTAAGTTCGGCACTTATGGTGTGTCATATCAGCCGAATACGTCGGAACGTAAAATCAGACGCGGAACTTCGGTCGCGTACCTTCGGCATAGTGTGTTTGGACACTAACCGGCAACAGTTTTGTCGCAGTGCGCTCATTTGCATTGGAACCAATAGACGGGCGACAGTTGCGTCCAAACCCGCGGGCAAAAATGTCTCCCAGCTGTCGCGTCGCTAAATGCGCACACTTTCATACAAGCCCGCAGACTTGATGTGGGAGATAAATTACTTGCGGAGACGAAAGTCACCCGTGAGCGGTCCTCCCTTAGTGTCTTTGAACTTCTACTAATATTATAAACGTGAAAGTTTGTATGGATGGATGTTTGTTACTCTTTCACGCAAAAACTACTGAACGGATTTAGATGAAATTTGGCACACAGGTAGTTTATAACCAGGATTAACATATAGTATACTTTTTATCCCAATATTCCCACGGGATCGAAACTTATGCGGGTGAAACCGCGGGGCGCAGCTAGTAATTAATAATATATTTTTTTCTACAACTAATGGTAAACGAAGCAGTGCCAACATTAGTATTCTGAAATACTGTCAAGCCTAAATAACTTAAAAAAACAAGTATGTATTCATTATTTACCAGGGATAGTAATTTTATTTGATTATTTATGTCTTTCATAACAGCCTCCTGAAATTTGACGAGGATGCAAAACAACAGCTTGTATATTTATTAAATATTACTATTTCGAGGAATTTCTAAGTTTCGTGGAGGAGAAAATATTATTCGGAGTTTTAAACACCATTATCGTCCGCTATAATTATTTAAGTCGTTGTGTTACTGTCACCATGATTCAGCGGAAACTATGCTTTGAAGATATATTTTTGAAGAAGCTGTTCTGCAGTGCGATTCTGTAACCATCTCACCGTGAAAGCTTAGGTGGAGTGAGCGTGGAGTGAGCTGTCATTCCAACTAATGCTAGGGATTGACACTATTGACACCTCACTCTAAGCTCACTTCACCTAACTATTCACGGTGAGATTTTTACAGAATAAATTGGCTGATCAGAATGTCAATTCCTGTAATTAAAAACGTTCAAAATCTAGTCGCAATCTCATCTCAGCGACAATCAATGTCAAAAATGTAGGGCAATTGGCTTTGATGTAGGGTATTTTGACAGATTGAGACTGAGATCAGACTGTGAACACTCTTAAAATCACGAGAATTGCCTGATGTTACGTCTAATTATTCCAAGTATTTAACTCCAAGTATTTTTTGATGTTATAGTCAGAATTAACTCACAGCTCATATTAGCGATGGCGGCGAGGCAGTTGGTGTGCAGGTACTTGTCCCTCACGCGCACCATGTTGTACTGCAGCGCTCGCAGTATCACGAGTACCATCAGACCTCCCAGCGATATCTCGGAGATGGCGCGCTCTGTGTACCAGGTCAGGTTTTTAAGCATCTGTGGACAAAATGAAGTATTTTAGTGTTTTTGCAAAATCAGCATATAATGTTCCCACTGCTGGGACACAGGCTTCCTCTCGGTGAGAGAGAGTGGGTTAATCCACCACGCGGGCCCAGTGCGGGTTGGTATATGTCACATGTCTTCGAATTTTTGGTTCTAGGACATGCCGGTTTCCTCACGATGTTTTCCTTCACAGTTCAGTTAGTACTTACAATTAAATGCACGCTCTTGATCAGCGCGTCGTCTTCAGTCAGTATCAGCAGCACTATTAGTGACATATATATGTGATGGTTGTTGTTGTCCGGCGCATTGTACAGTACTTGCAGGATCGGCACTATCTGTGGAGCAAAGATTTAAGTTAAAATAGATAACAGCTAAGGGTTATTTTTTTTAAACTAATAATTAATTACTTGACAATTAGCAATGATATTATAAATTTCAGGGTGGCAAATTAAACAAAAATGTAGTTTAGTAGATAGTTGCTTATATTTTCTCTAACAGGTCAAATTATATACTTTCCAATGTATTCTAATAAACGTTTCTAAATTAAATATAAATAAATTAATAAGCCTAAGTGAATATAATTCTAACAATATTATATCATTAGATAAACTAAAAATTGATCAAAAAACACATTTTGCAAAAATTTTACCATTAGTTACTATTTTTAACAGTTGGTTGAGTTTAACTACGGATCGAAAAACTGGCCCTAAGGCACGTTACTATCTAAATTAAAATTTTATTTATATTTCAAATTGACGTTATTTCAAGTTAGACCAATATCAACTTTATTCTAATGGTAATTAAGTTGATTTCAGAGTGACTCGCACTATTGAAAAAGTTATAAAAATGTTTGAAGTTGTAGCGTAAACTGAACTTTATTGTGTCGGAATTAAAGTTATTTTTCCATAAACTCATATTTGTTTACATTTTAGGAGAATATGTCGCGATTCAAATTTATGTATGTTGGGGTCGGCTTCCAGTCTAACCGGATGTAGCTGAATACCAGTATAGTGAGACTCTGCGCTTTCATCTCCCTCTCGATACTGGACCATCTTGTAGCCGGGTCCTCCTCTTCCCAGGCATTTCGTGGGGATGTTTCAGGACTGATAACGTTGGGACTGGGGAAGACCCGACCCCAGATAGAATTGGTATTAAGGGATGGAAGAAAACTTGACATGAACAAAATCTACACATTTTCCCCAAGATGTCTGCAGACAAACATATCTTAAAGTAAATTTGCCTACTCCTTTCCGACTTAAATAATAACAAACAACTACCCCGTTGGTCTCGTGGTCGCAAGCGCGACTGCTATGCATGGGGTCCTGGGTTCGATTCCCAGGTCGGGCAAAGTGTTATTGGGTGTTTCCAGTAGGAATTTCTCAGTAACAGCCAGGAGATTGGAAGTTGGTGGTGTGATAGCCCCGTGCCTCGGAAAGCACGTAAAGCCGTTGGTCCTGCGCCTGATCTCTCCCCAGTGTTGTTGGATTGCCGTCCGATCGGACTATGAGAGTAAAGGAACAGAAAGTGCACCTGTGTTTGCGCACACACTTTTGCACTGTAATATCTCCTGCTTCCTGGCTAATCTCCGTTGAGATTGGCCACCGTGACCGAAATCGGTCCGGAGGCTATTTTTAACCGACTTCTAAAAAAGGAGGAGGTTCTCAATTTGGATGTTTGTATTTTTTTTTTTTTTTTAATGTTTGTTCGCGCATAACTCCGTCGCTTGCCAACCGATTTGAAAAATTCTTTTTTTGTTGGATAGGGTATACTTCCAAATGGTCCCATGAAAATTTTATCGAAATCGGACAAGCGGTTTTTGAAAAATCAACAAAAATCAAAAAAATGATCACAACAAAAAAGTGAAAAATAAAAACTTTTTTACAAAAAAAAAACAACCGACTTCCATAAAAACACTACAAAGTGAAAAATAACTTTAATTTCGGAAGTCGGTGGCGAACAACGAAATAAATAAAAAACCAAAGACACCGACTTCCGAAATTAAAGTTATTTTTCACTTTGTAGTGTTTTTATGGAAGTCGGTTGTTTTTTTTTTGTAAAAAAGTTTTTTTAATAACAAAATACTGACCAGCTGATCGATCTGCGCAACGTTGCTGATGTGTCGTTTGTACGCGTTGCAGGAGTGCAGCATTAGATACAGGAGCAACGTCGAGTGTTCGCAGCCGGCGGTCGCGCATAGAGCTTTGTGGAGCTGTAATAAACACAATATTTTCATTAGAGAGAGTTGGAGTTCCCATAAAAAAAAAAAAAATGCCAGAACTGAAGATCGCATATCGAATCCGAACCCAACAAGCGGCGTCGTACAGGGCTGAGCGAGCTGTCATTTAACAGAGACAGTAGCGTGACAGAGAAACTTGCCGCGCTTTTAAATTATATCAGTCAGTCAGTTATGTCAGTCAGTGTTGTGCGTAGTTCTCGTGTGGCGATGTAGATGCCGCTACAATTTTAATATACTCTAAAAATTTAGTCCTAATATTCATGTTACGAGGGGGTTCATGCATAAATATGTAAGCTGTCACGTACCCTTTATGCCTAGAGGCTTTTATTTGGGTAGTAAGTTTTTTTATTTACATTTTAATTAATAATTTTTTTAGCTTGAGTATGTATAGTTTTTATTATATTGGTTGGTATATTGGCGTGGCTAGCTGACATATTATGGCAAAAATTTAACTTTATGAACTGGTTTTGTAATGTTAATTACCGAACATAGGTACCTAGTATTGTATACAATCAAGTATTTTTTTTAATTGAACAGACAACTGTGCTGCTGGGGAGTTTGTTGCGCCACTTCTTCTTCCCAGCGATAGCACTAGGAAGTGGTGAAGGGCGGGCGTTTTTGGGGGACTGTCTTTTGTAATTTTGACGTTCAAAAAGTGCTGATACTCAGCCTAATTTGAATAAATGACTTTTGATTTTGATTTTCAACCAGTTAATAAAAATGTGTAAAGTTTTACTTACAGCGGCCATGTCGATCCTTGGCGGCGTCACTTGTGATCCACTGTTTGATTCTTTATGTGGTGTGGTTGCTGATGTTTCTGCAAATAAATAAAGAATATAAAGTAAGGTAAAGTCTATTCCAAATGTTTCAAATTGATGTTATTTCAAGTTAAACAAATGTCAACTTTATTTCTATGGTTATTAAGTTGATTTTAGAGTGACTAGCACTATTGAAAAAGTTATAAAAATGTTTGAAGCTGTAGCGTAAACTGAACTTTATAAATAACAAAAATATTATTGTAATAATATCCTACTAATATTATAAACGTGAAAGTTTGTATGGATGTATGGATGTTTGTTACTCTTTCACGCAAAAACTACTGAACGGATTTGGATGAATTTTGGCACACAGATGGTTTATAACCAGGATTAACATATAGGATACTTTTTATCCCGATATTCCCACGGGATCGAAACTTATGCGGGTGAAACCGCGGGGCGCAGCTAGTAAATAATAATTTCTTTACATTTTTGGCGAATAAGTTGCGATTGCAGATTAGTTATGTTAACAGATGATGCCGTAAAAGCTATCACCATATTGGACTAGAATATCGAGTTATTTTGCCATTTAACAGACAGCTGTGCTGCTGGGGAGTTTGTTGCGCCACTTCTTCTTCCCAGCGATAGCACTAGGAAGTGGTGAAGGGCGGGCGTTTTTGGGGGACTGTCTTTTGTAATTTTGACGTTCAAAAAGTGCTGATACTCAGCCTAATTTGAATAAATGACTTTTGATTTTGATTTCCAATATGGGGTATGGGCAGTTAAGTTTAGGTACGCTTGGCGCGGTCAGTCCGTGGTAGGGTCATCCATTTCATACCGAGAAAACGAGCTTCGGAAAGCACGTCAAACCGTGGTAATTTTATCTTGCTCAATGTGGTGATTTTGTTTTGATCAATGTGGTGATATCGTGCAGCCGTTTTAGTCAAAATTGTGTCAGATACCGCCACTTTGGGCCAGCTGGGTCCAGATTGATATTTAAACACAGTAGGTAGTACCCATTAAACATACAGATAGTTTTTATAATCATGCTGCTACATACAATGCATGACATTCAAGCACCTAAAGATGCTTGAAGACTTTATTGTGGTGATTAGACTATTGTAGTAACAGTCCTGTATCAATGATCACCATAATAATGTGGGCTCAATGTGGTGATGTTGTATTGATCAATGTGGTGATTTTATATTGCTTAATGTGGTAATTTTGTATTGCTTAATGTGGTAATTTTGTATTACTACATGTGGTGATTTTGTATGGCTAAATGTGGTGATTTTGTATTGCTAAATGTGGTAATTTTGTATTGCTACATGTGGTGATTTTGTATTGCTCTAGGTGGTTATTTGTATTTCCCAAAATATTATTAAAAAAAATTATCAACAGCGCCCCTTGGCAATGACATAAATTAAGTTGCCATCCACATAAAATAACATCTCGCCTTGTGTCCCCGAAGGGTTAGGCAGGGCTGTATCCATACTACACCCACATTTCGGCGGTTATGTTTAATTCCCATGTAGTCGGGGACGAGCCGTTAAATATCAAATAGTTTCTTTAACCGACTTCAAGTTCAAATATGAGTTTTTCTCACCTGCAGTATCCTCACAGCATAGTAGCGCGTTTCTATACAAGTTATCATCGTTCATACAATGATTGGCTAGCGTCAGTAGTAGGAGACACGACTGGTTGGCTACAGGGTGCTCCTTTTTCACTCGCTCCTGTAACTCCTGTCTATCTAGAGGGGGATTCGTGTAGATCGTCTGACGAGATGTGGAGTTGAAGGTTATCATGTTCCAAAGACCGGCTGGAAAGAAAATATAAGAATTGATTTATTGAAATGCTTAGTATATATAAAAAGGAGAGGGAACGATGGCCAGCAGGTTTCGTCTATATTAGCCACTAGCTGCGTCTCGCGATTTCACCCGCATAAGTCTCTATCCCGTGGGAATATTGCGCCTGTGGGGGAGGGCCTTTAGTCTTTTTAATGACAATTTGCTAGTCATGGCCGGCCCACTCTACAAACTATCGGTTCTTTTCCGAATCAATTAATTCAAGGACAATCACGAAGCGACGCACCTTACTTGTGGTAGCACGCTGTGAATGTGTGCGTAAGCGCGGGAGCTCTCAGTACCGTCCGAGACAATGGCGAAGTCGGAATTGTGTGTGTTATATTAAGATACTCGTCTTCACGCATACCTTGAGGTTACCACAAGTAAAGCGCGCGTCGCTTCGTGAGATAAAAATACTGGAGTACTTAGTAGTGCTTAGTCTGAAATTGTCGATCCGCACGGAGCATAATCAGCCTATAATGTTCCCACTGTCGGGACTCAGGCCTCACGGTCCACCCCCCTCAGCGATTGGGAGGGGACCGTAATCCACCACGCGGGCCCAGTGCGGGTTGGTAGATGTCACATGACTTCGAATTTTCAGTTCTAGAACATGCCGGTTTCCTCGCGATGTTTTCCTACAACGTTTTGAGAGCAGTGGTGATGAAATTATTTACATAAAGGAAAGCGGATGACCGGGTTCCAAACCTGCGACCTACAACTCGTGAGCCGCGGCCGTTACAGGTCCCGCCACGTAAAAAGAACGCTGGCAGTTTGTTTTGTTTTTTTTTTTTAAAACGTGTTTGCCTGCGCACTGAGCGATTTATCGATCAAATTGGTAACCTATTATGATTCTACAATAAAACAATTACACTTATATTATAAAACAGTAGCCTAGTACATTAGGACGCGAGTATACGCGTCCGCAGGCCCATCCTCTCCACTATCGCTCAGCGTTCTTTTTATGTGACGACAACTATACCACTCGGTCAGCACTGCTTTCGTGCTCACACTCTCAAGCGTTGTGATTAATGCTCATGCTTGCTCTATATGGGATGATATGGGCCTTTGCCAGTGAGCCAAGAATATACTAGGTATAATGCCCGGCACGAGTCGTGAGCACAGATGGGCAGTAGTGGGGGCAAGCTTGCGCATGTACACTTTCGGCCAAATTTATTTAGTACCGCTTTTGCTCAAATTATTGATAGGTATTTACGCAAACTATATTTAAAATATTAGTGGTACTTGAAATTTTACTTTGATACAGTAATGTTGTAGGCCTTTGTGACTTACGGCCAGTTTCTTCATCAACACAATCAGTCAAAGTATTAACTTTTACTTGACCTTTACTGATACTACAGCAAATGTTTTCTTCATTCAAGTAACTGCTAAAATAGTGAAGAAACAAATTTAACCGTTACTTTGACTTAACAAATACGAATTAACAAAAATAAACTATTTCAAAATTAAAAACGTAAGTCACTAAAAGTGCACGAAAGTGTACAGTAGCCGAATGACACGTGAGAGTCCAATAGACGACGAGCATCGACAGACGAACCAATCGCGTGCAGCCTCGGTGCCCCCCGCCTTCTTCATTCCGCCAAAGAGACCGAAAAATGAACTACTGCGCAGGTGTCAGTTTGTGCTCACGACTCATGCCGGTTACTATACTGCTATTATTATAGAACTTACAAGCCAGGTTTATAAGCAGACTGCCGCCGCCAGCGTGTGCTCCGAACATGCTCGGTGGCGCGGCGAGCATGCTCGACAGATTGTTGAGCAATGTCTTCACTAGGAGAGGGGCGTGCATTCCGTAGCGGCCTTGGAACAGGGTTCTGAAAAAAAGGGTCCAATCCAATTATATGCTTCGGCTATGAGAATTTGAACAGTGGGTATACACTAATTAAATTAGTTAGCGCCACTCCGCCGACGTGATGGGCTTTTCGTACGATGAGAAGTCATCTTATACTGGAAATGTACCTATCCCATTGGTTAGTATTTATGGGTGTTTTAATTTCTTAAAACACCTATTATGAAAGGTTGTCTTTAAAAGATCGCGCTTAGCGATGAGACCGCCCATCGTGTCACCCTATGTAAAATGTTATAAATTTATATTCTGTAATTTGTATTCTGTATATAAATTCGTAATATTGAACTAGATGCACACCATATTTGTACGCCTCCTGGCATAACATAGCGTTCTGTTCACCAAACTCAAGATCTGTATCTCTTTACCTGTGTTAACAAGTAACAGTGATTTGATTTGATTTGTATGGTGTACATATTAAAGAGTATTCAATTCTAATATATAAGCTAACATTTAAAATAATGTACGTACATGTGAAAAAATAAGCAAAATAATCATAGGGCATCAAAAAATTCGGCCGCATCGCTGTCAACAGGAATAGTGCCCAACGGGCTGGCAGCATTGCCACGTTGTATGGCGATGCTAATTCTTTTGCCAAGAAACAGGCCAGCCCTCTGGTCACGTGAAGAGTCGACTAACCGCTTGGCGATATATTTAAAAACCAAGTGGGCACTCGGACCCCATGGCCCTAGTGTTTCAACCCCAAACGGCTCAAACATTTAACTCCCAATCAGGTTGGAATATTTTCGCCGTTGGAGGTTTTCTGCACCAGCAGCAGCCGCTCCAGCACAGCCCACCGTGCTAGGAAGATGAGATGACTCAAGGGTGTCGACACATGTTGCATGCCAAACCAAAGGTCTGTCTAACTTCCAGGGCATTATGGCCATTCCGTTTGGTTTTTTCTTCTTATCCTATTCTATTAATATTATCAACAATGTGTGTGTTATACCATGTTTTGAGAAAATAAATATATTATTATTATAATGTTTTGCATAAATGGTGCACTTATTTTATGTACCATTTCGAGTGTATTTTAATAATACTTTATCTGTAGATATTATTAGCTGACCCGGCAAACGTTGTTTTGCCATATACATTATTTCTAGGAAATACAGTATGTAACAAAAACCCTGTTGTTCCAAGTAGGGACGTTTTCCGAATCGATATCCGATGGTAATTACGTAAGTCAATTAAAAAAATATTGAAGAAAAAAAAATCAAAATAAATATTTTATAATAAATATTTGAAAAGTAACACTGATTGCTCACCCCTGCTAAGAGAAATAGGTAGCAACCGGTCGCTTTGTCGCCGCCCGCCGCGCCGCACACTACCATACTACACTAAGGTCATGAACTCGTCACGTGTCGTTCACATCACTCAGCTGTTTGACTGATAGATATCACTAGGAACGTTAGTTTGAATTTTTCAAAAAGTTGGCTTATCAAGTTTGACGATTGATAATTACAATAAACACATAACCAGGCCTCCGTCACTCCATGTACTTGCACGTTATAATTACCTACCGCCCGGCCGAGCGGTCCGGGCCGTTTGCGGCCCAAATTCAGTGCTGTGGGATCGCGCCAAAGAGTATAATAATAATACGGGAATCGCGCGGTGTGAAGCAATCACAACTGTACATTTGAGTATTTAGGCACATTTTAGCATGCAGCGGTTGCTGACGAGACGGAGTAGGCTATTATAGCAGTAGGTAATTTTCAACTAAGTGAAGTATTTGTTACGTAGTAACTATTTAGTCATTTGTGACATAACTAACACTTTAAAATTAATTTATTTACCCACAGAGCACGTACTTCCACGCACGTAGGTACTCAATGTTATGGTCTCGAGTCCTCGGTTATCCTTCGTCAATACGATGTTGGTCTCGACCGTGCACAGACCCAATGTTGAACGTCCGTATGTGGAGACGTTGGGAAGCCATCGTCGACGCAAAGTTATGTTCCTTTGAGTTGCGAAACGTTCTTGGTACACTACAATATTCCTCATTTGAATAAGACATTTTGGAAAAAACGCACACACAGAATTCACTCACAAAATCACAATAATTTGGTTCTTTTTCTAATGCTGTCAACGTACGATACATCCGTCCGGAAGTAAGTTGCGCGGGCGACTGAGGGACAGTGAGGGGGACAATCGGCTAGTGGCGGGGTCGTACAAAGGGAGTTTGTGCGTGCCGCCTGCTTTGTGTTTTGGCGCCAACCTGTCTAGCTATCGCGAATCAAAGGGGCCGCCGCCGGCGGCGGCAATCTTTATCGACCGTAGGCTAGATCCATTAGTACTTGTAAGTTCAGATGTTAAAAACATTTTGTAACAATGTATCGAATTTAAAAACTATCTGATTATGGACAATGTTCGGCCACCATTGTTTTTTTTTTAATTATAACTTCAATAATGGTAAGCCTATAGGTATATATATATACGCTCCTACAAGGAACAACAGGGTTTTTGTTACATACTGTATATATAGGTATATTTTTTTGTATGAAAAAAAAATAGATGTTGGCCGAATCTCAGACCTACCCGATATGCACACAAAATTTCATACAAATCGGTCCAGCCGTTTCGGAGGAGTTTGGTAACAAACATTGCGACACGAGAATTTTAAACAGGTGTCCCGAAACTCAACGATAACCTGCCGGGCCGTGCCGGATAACGTGCCGGGTGAGAGGCCAAGGTATACCACTTATGAAAAAAATAAGAAAAAAAAAAACATTTTTTCCAAGTGTCAAAGCTATCTGACAATAATTTTGTAAACCATAACTCGTCAAAACTTAATTTATTTTACTTAGTGAACAATGTTTATTACTTTGATTTGTGGTTGCGATTAATAGCAATAGCACTGTTATTTGAGATTACATTATTAAAAAAATCACTGTAAAATTATAAAAAATTGTGATCACAGTACTTAAAAATGCGACCAAGGGTGTCAAAGGAGGATGGCGAGTTTGGACCCGCATTATTTATAAATTAACTAAGTGTCGTTCACTTGCAAGTTCATATTTACTATAAATAAGAGTTTGTAAGAGATTTATTTATAAAATATTGAGTCACTATGTGATGGGAATTAAAAGTTAGAAAAGATTTTTATTTACATAAAAATAAGTCATCATGCAGTTATTAAACGCACCGTGTTTCATATTACATTCCAACCTACTCTTTCATTACCTACATGATTTACGTTTTTACACTTGTTTACGCTTATCATTTTTTTTTAAACAAAACTTGTAAAATATGAGAAAAACATACAAAAGTTAATATTAAAAATGCATTTACATTTTTATACAAAAATGTACAATATTATAATAATATAACGAAATTAGAATTGAACGTTATGCTGTCAATATTGGAGTGGGCTGTCAGTGTCAAAACAATTAGTGTTATTCCATTGTTTGTTTTCAACTGGGCTAACGTGGGATATCTATTATTTTCTATGCGACTTTGTGGATTCCTGACGACTTGGTTTTACCTTTGGACTGACTATTCTACATACCGACTTAGACAACAGCTTTTACCTTTGGATTCCGATTTGCAAGTGGTTTGGACTTAGTTACCCGATAAAATGCGTTGTGTGAATTGCCAATTGCGCATAAAATGCGTTGTGTGAATTGCCAATTGCGCATTGCCCGCTTAAGGAGACATCGTTTGTCCGACGAAAGTGCTCAGGCAGTCGAGAGAGTTCAGAGATGGGTTTATCCGCGTGATGTAAGTATGGTAATACCTATAAATAAATTGGTACTTAAGCTCATTTACTTCAGTAGCATCCCGTGGCGTGGTCTCGTTTCCGTTTGATTGCAAAGCTCGCAATCTATTACTTGGAACTTAAAAGTATAACCGTCACTCACAGGATGTTAAGAAATGGTCACATTCTTGATTTTGTACCACTGACATGATTATAACATTAACTTGGTGTATTTGATAACTCTAAAACCATGGTCATAATTATTTTTAGATGACTGGAGACAACTTTATTTGTCATTCCTGTTGGGAGTTGATAAATCATAACACAAATGACGATCCTGAACATAACACCCGACAGCAACTTGGCCATCGTAATGTGTGTGCTGGGTGTGGAAGATCTATTTTGAGAATCAGGAGCAGACTGGCCCTCAGACCAGAGATGTCTGAAAGAGAAGTCCAAATAGGAAATTTTGTGTCTGAATGGATAAGACCCCGCCAGGTTTGTAATAAAAAAAAAAACAATAACTAAGTAATAATGACGTGCATACTCAATAGATTTGTATTTTTATTATTTTTGTGATTGTTTTTAAAACTTTTATTGTTTCAGTTAACCAACACTGATGAAATATGTGTGCCTTGCTATTTACGTGCACAGAGAGTATTTGATAGCTCTCACAGAAGTTCTGCCACTGTTGCACCTTCCACATCTAGTGTAGGAGGTAGTGCACAGCCTATATCTTCGCAACAGATGGAGCAAGTTGTAGAGGTTATTCCGTCGACATCTGGACAACCATTGGATGAAACATCTACTGAACAAATATTGCCCACAACACAAGCAGTTGACACACCTGAAATTAAAGAGGTTGGTCCTTCAATCACCAGACCTCCATTGCAGGTAACATCTGCTGAACAAATTGTGTTGCCTACATTAAGAAGAGCAGCTGATACAGCACGTCGTTGCTTGTTTTTGGAGTGTAATAACAGTGAAAAACGACGTGTGCCTGATGGACTGAGAAAACAGATTATTAAGGATATTAATTTCTATATACCCAGAAATGCCAGAATTTGCAATTTTCACTTTGGTGCCAACTCATTTCATGAATTGTATGCTAGTGAAACTGCTATATCAACATTTAGTGCTGCACATATAGAAGAAATTGTGTATTTACTTGCAGATTGAACAAAATTGGATTTTCTGAATCCTGAAAATATTGATGACCATCTTTTTAAGTACTGGTTTGGACGGACAAAAGATGAATATAATGAAATATTAATAGAAGTACCACGGTTAAACAACCCTAAAATAAAAAGCGGTTTTAGTGCATTTCTGTGTAAAATGCGGACTGGAGATAGTGATGAAAGAATCTCAGCATTATTTCAAATACCCAGACGAACTCTTGAAGAATATATGCAGCAGGCACGAGAAATTCTTTGCCAGGACTATGTGCCTAGACATTTGGGATGGGCACACAAGCCCAGGGAAGAATATGTTGCCATGAATTCTTTGCTTGCTGATCATCTTTTTGGTAATCCTGAAGCGCCCACCGAAGAAAAACGTTTAATTGCCATTGCTGATGGCACATATTTAAGCACTCAAAAGAGTAGTAACTACTTATTTCAACAAGAAACTTATTCCCTTCACAAATATTATAATCTGGTTAAACCATTTCTTATAGTTTGCTGCGATGGTTACATCATTGAGGCAGTGGGTCCGTATCCAGCCACCAAAAATGATGCTTCAATCATGAATGATCTGGTCAGAGCGAGGTGTCTTTACGGATTTGTTTAGGGAAGATGATGTTTTTATTTTAGACCGTGGGTTTAGAGACTGTGCAGACCACATGGCAGCTAAAGGTTTCTTGGTACATATGCCCGAAACAATTTCGACAGGGGAAAGGCAACTTTCGACTCTCCAAGCCAATATCTCGAGATGTGTGACGATGAATAGATGGGTGGTTGAAGTGACAGCTTCAACCACCCATCTATTCATCGGTATGGAAGGTTCAGTAGGGATTTTAAAATATTCCGTGCAGATTATTTAAATAAAAGGTATCATATTATGCAAGATTTTTCAATTGCTGCTGCCTTATTGAACCATTTTGCTGTTCAATTCAGGGAACGAACAAATGTCCATGAGGTCATTCATACAATAGAAGAAAAAATATTTGAAAACAATGAACTTGCTCAAATTGTTCAACACAATAATTTAAATATGAGACATACTATGTCCCAAAATGTTACACATTCAAATATAGAATTCCCTGTATTGACAACAGATGACCTAGAACTAATCGCTCTGGGTACATATCAGATAAAGCAAGCAAAATCATATGTCGGGAGCACCTTAGAGCCCACGGATTGTATGCTTTAGAAGTTTGCCGAGACAACACACCCCTAGAAGGGATATTTAATAACCATCAACCATTTATTATACGTGGCAGAATTAAATCTAGGCATATAGCAAGTAAGTCCTATTTTACATACATTGCAGTTGATAGAAGGCTGGAGGGGCGAAGTGCCATATTAGGATATTATTGCCACTGTCCCGTAGGGACACGGACAGTAGGCTGTTGCTCTCATATAATGAGCATATTGTGGTACATGTGTTATGCCAGACACCAAAGCTATGTTGCTGCACCAGCTTCGTTCTTAGATAATCTTTTTATTAGATAAAAGGAACAGAATCAAGATAGAATGAATATACAATTACTGTATCAGTCTTTAAAATCATCATCCTCCTGCCCTTATCCTATTTTTTATCACAACCTGTATTTTATAACCATAAACGAAATAAAAGATTTTCTTAATATGTATTGTTTTATTCAACAAACCTCTTGTTTAAAAATCGAAGTTCATAGTAGTCTATAAACTCGCGTCTTTGCTAAATTGCTTTTTCATGAAGGGAGTTCCAGGAGATCTATGTTTGTGATTTATATAGGATGGCTAGATATTTATTCTGACTGGTTCATTGGTCTAGTAATCGTAAGCACGACTGCTGAACGTGGGGTCCTGGGTTTGATTCCCAAGACAGGCAAGTTGAAATTCTCTGTATCATCCCGAAGTCTGAATATGTGCTCGGTTAGTGACAGTTGGCTCACCCCCCTTTTATCAATCAATAATTTAGGTAACTGGCAAAACGTGCGACCCGACTTTAGAAAGAATCTCAGTCGTAACTAGACACGTCGCGCCAATGGGAGCCTTAAAACTACATAATCTGCTAGATATTTGCGCTTCTTTCAGCTTAGTTTTTTGCCAGTAATAATTATAGTCTCATCCTAATATCAGTTTAGTCTATGCTTACAGTATTCATTTTATATCTCGTTTTGACTAAGTCACTAAGTAAGTAAGTAGGTACCTATAGTTCCTAGCTCCCAGACGTATTACGAGACGTTTTATTTTGAGTAGATACCTAGGTAAGTAACCTATATTTGGTGTTGGCGCTGTTTGATCACCTTTTTTTTTGAAACTACATAATACTTAAAAAAGATACCTATTGTATTATTAAATACATATATAGCACTATTAGATTCGTTTTAGGTTATAATCTTTTACATTGCATATCTTTTTTCTCCCAGCCTCTACGATTTACAGCCCATTTGCTTTTTTGCTAGTTTTATATAGTTCTACAACTAGTTATAAGTTTTCATACTGTACGATACTCCTAACTGTGGGTCCCATTGTACATGCAACCTCGCCATCCACCTTTTCAACTGTTTCGAAAAATTTGTATTATCGCTTGACTAAGTGACATGATTTTTTTTCATAAATAGTATACCTTGGCCTCTCACCCGGTACCAGGTTATCGTTGAGTTTTGGGGCAACCTGTATAAGTATTAGATTAGACTTACCGGTATATCAAAGAAGTGTCCACCAGTCTGGTCTGTCCGTGCACGCCAGCGAACATGTAAACTGACATGAGCACCAACATCGTGTTGATACATTCTAGGTGTAGATAGTATGTGTTATCACTGTAAAGTAGAGAAATTTTACCTATTAGTGTTGTTATTAACGTTTTAGGCTCAATTTACACCGCCGCGGAACGGAGTGGAATCGAGTTTTCGTACATAGCAAAATTAACTTTATGTCAATGGTCCAACGTACAAACTAGATACGAGCTTATTACTGCGCGAATTCCCGAGAATGCGCGAGAATTCTCCAGAAGATGCGCGACCTGTGCGTATGTGTGTATCTAATTTGTGCGTTACACTTTTGACATAAAGTCATTTACAAACAAGTCATTGCAGTGCAGGTTGACGCGTCGTCGCAAACACAACAAGAAATGGAGCGCGCTTCAGCCATGTGCTCGAAGCGAGCATTCACCACGTCTTATGTATCGCCTTCCTTTCAAACCTGAGCACAATGTTAAGATTTGAACGGAACGCTCATTCCTGGGATTGCAGCGCTCCTGTGATGCTTCTGGTATAGCAGATGGACATAGGCGGCAGTGACCGTTCGATACGCTTCCGTGCCGAATCGAACATCAAAGCATGTGATCAAGAGTCTTATAAAGGTTGTTCTCAAATAAACAACCCGATTTTTTTTCAGTTTGAATCAGATAGACGACCGCCATTCCCCCGACAACTATTTGCTGTCGGGGGAAAAGCAAATTAGTAATTGAAAATGTGTCATTTTCGATTCGACAACCTGTCGTATGACCATGAATCTATGTCATTAACACTTTAAGTGCCGGAAACCCTCTTGATGGGTCCACTAGTAATATGTATGGCGGCATGGCATACTGTTACTGTTAGCCTGCATCATCCCAATAATTCAAAGGCCTCTCCCCATGACTTCCAGCTCTTTCGATCCAGGGCTAAAGTAGGCCACTCATCGTTTGTTTTGTCCAGCTCGTCCCGCCATCTTCAATGGGGTCTGCCGCGACGCCTTCTAGCTGTGACTGTCTGTTATAGCTGTGTGTTCAGTCAGTCATACAACTTGTTTTTATTTATTTACTTTTTTGTTCGTTTTTTGGCAGGGCAGTCGTGTTTTTAATATTTTTTTATTATTTATTTTTATTTTATACATTTTAGTGACAAGCTTTATTCATGCTAGGTGGCTTTAATAAGGCCTTCAATTTGATACCCATATTGTAATAATTGAACAAAAAAAAATATTTTCACTTTTCAAAATGAAGCCATACTGCCGCCATATTGATTTAAAAAAAAAATATATAGCCAGTGTAATTGATGGGATTATGTAAGGATTCTAACGATACCCCATACATCCAAATCTGTTCAAAGTTATGGTGGAATAAAGAAACATACATACAAACATACATCAACCCTGAATACATTACACTCCTTTTTGGGCAGTCGTGTTAAAATATACTTACGTGACAGGAACATCAATGATTAGTCCAATCAGGGCATCGATGAGCATTTCAACTCGACTCTCGGTCCCCGTCAGTTTGGGGGACGTGGGGGGCTCGGGGACGTCCGGGGTCGCGGGGGAAGTCAGCGGCGATGGTGATGTTTCTTGTGAGGGCTGCGGAATGGAAAAAAGAGGTTGTAATATGACAGTTTTTAAGTTGTGTGGTATTATTGGCGCCAAATCTAAAAAAACGTAACAGCGGTTTTTGAGTGGGATCGTTCGTTACAATGTCATATTTGATAGATTGCATGAAACGCCGAGGGCATCCGTTGAGACATTTTCAAAAGCGTGCGTTATAAAATATTTTTCTTTCTTTCTTCTTCTAGCGTTCACGTTGTTGAAAAAATAACATTGCAAGTCAATCATTAGTACAATTTAACAATAAAAACTGTACAATTTAAGGACTAATTTATTGAGATTCGTAAGGGACGGTGCCCGGTGCAACGCGCAACTCAACAGCTTAAACCTATGGTCTTTCAGCTAAATGTGTGACAGAATTTCCTGTGAATGCTGGTAGTGGAGGCGCACTTTTAGAGGCAACTTTACAGCCGGAGCCGTTGATTTATTTATTTAGTCTTGTAAACACCGTTCGTGAATCGTGAAAAAAAAAATCAGTTGATCCATACATTATGTCGAGTTATGCGAATATAAATCTATGGATCAACTCTCTTCTTTTTACGATTTCAAGATTGGTCCCGTAGTAAAAGTTGTTCATAATGATGAGTACAACGACCCCTTTTAAGGATTAAGACGATACAAATTTAACGGTGTATATCTTTTTACCTTACACTCATCTTAAGACAAATAACTGAACTACTAACCGTATTATCCAACCCTTCCGTTTGCACGGGTCCATTCCCGATCCTCCATTCAGCTTGAACGTCTAAGTGCCCGCACAGTTCATATTCAACAACCAGAACCATCATCATCTACCAACCCTTTTTTCAGCTTAGTTCGGGGTCGGCTTCCAGTCGAAACGGATGCAGTTAAATACGAGTACCAGTAGATTACATGAAGCGACTGCCTATCTGACCTCAACCCAGTTGCTGGGTATCACGAAACCCCCAGCTAAGACTTGATTATCAGACTTTCGGGCTTCTGAACCATTTCTGCTAAATATGCAAACAACTAACCATATTATCCAGCCCGTCTCTGGTCTCAACAGGTCCATTCCCGCCCCTCCATTCAGCTTGAACGTCCAAGTGCCCGCACAGTTCATATTCTGGAACCATCATCATCTACCTACCCTTTTTCCAACTATGCTGGGGTTGGCTTCCAGTCTAACTGGATGCAGCTGAATACCAGTCTTTTACATGGAGCGACTGCCTATCTGACCTCCTCAACCCAGTTGCTGGGTATCACGAAACCCCCAGCTAAGACTTGATTATCAGACTTTCGGGCTTCTGAACCATTTCTGCTAAATATGCAAACAACTAACCATATTATCCAGCCCGTCTCTGGTCTCAACAGGTCCATTCCCGCCCCTCCATTCAGCTTGAACGTCCAAGTGCCCGCTCAGTTCATATTCTGGAACCATCATCATCTACCTACCCTTTTTCCAACTACGTTGGGGTTGGCTTCCCGTCTAACTGGATGCAGCTGAATACCAGTCTTTTACATGGAGCGACTGCCTATCTGACCTCCACAACCCAGTAACTGAGTTACACGACCCCTTGCTAAGACTAGGTCGTCAGAGTTTCGGGCCTCTGAATTTGTTCTACTAAATATTTGCAAACTCACCGTGTTATCCAAACCCTCCCTGCTTTCCACAGGTCCATTCCCGACCCTCCGTTCAGCTTGAACGTCCAAGTGTCTGCACAGCTCATATTCAGGCACCATCTCAACTAGATACTTGCTGACGGCTCGAATCACGAAGAGGGCGTTGAAAGTCTGCCATGCCAGCATTACACTGTAACAAGAGAGAGATAAATTATGAGTTTTTGTTTAAAATGAAGATAAGACTAATATTATTTGCAAGAATAAGAGTATAAACAAGGAAAGGCGATGGACAACAAAATTTTGGAAAAGAGCTTCCGCCCGCGGCTTCGCGCGCGTGGTATGTCGATAAAAAGTACCCTTTGTCCTTCCACAGTATACCCATACCAAATTTCATCAAAATCTGTCCAGCCGTTTCGGAGATTAACCGGAACAAGGAGACAGAAAGAAAAAAAAATGTTATAGGTACCTACCTAAGGTATTTTTATTTTACGGTTAAAGATATTTATTTTGTCAAAAGAATTACAAAATTTCCATAGAGAGAAAACATAAAGACACTGGACAGCAAATCAACCGGGTCACCCGCTACCTTGGAAACTTGGAACTCTGGTTCCATTTTCTCAAAAAATATAAATCTTATAACTATCAAAGTTATACCCACAGAAAGTACATTTCATGATGATTATAAAAACTTTTTTGCAAAACAAAACAACCGACTCCAAAAAAGACACTACAAAGTAAAATAACTTTAATTTCGGAAGTCGGTGTCGTTGGGTTCGCATTTTCGTTGTTTGCCACCGACTTCCGACTTTTTTTATTTCCTTGTTTAGATGTTCTTCAGAAACGTCAGGTGCGTAGTACGTACTACGTAGGTACAGTCAACAGCAAAAGTAGATGATCAAAATCAGAAATTCAATGCTAATTAACGGAGTTCGCGTCAGAACTGTGTGGCGTCGAAGTGATTCAAAAGTATGACACTGAGTCTGACATACTTTTGAATCACTTCGACGCCACACAGTTCTGACGCAAACTCCGTTCATTAGTATTAAATTTCTGATTTTGATCATCTACTTTTGCTGTTGACTGTACTAACCGGCGTGCGTGAAATACTATTTTAAGATTTTTTTTCGTTATTGTGAAAATATTGTGTGCCTTACTTAACCTGGGTCACACAAACTTTCTTGCTTTCTTTTCTTTTCTTTCTTTTAATTCTTTTCTTTTCTTTATTGTCTTTCTTTCTTTTATTTCTTTCTTTTCTTTCACAAAATTAATAAAATAACAAAAACTGTACGACGATGTGTGTGTATGATACTGTCACAGATACCTAGAATTAGCTTTAAATGCCTTAAGACATAATGATTTAAGTCCCGGGATTTTATCGCGCATTGGATTTTCAACCCTGTGTCGTATTCGTATAGGTCGGGAGCAGACACCGGTGTGTCACCACTGTGAGGCTTGCCTGGAGGATACGGCAAGCCTCCAAGCTGGGCACACATTGGAGGAGTGCCCAGCTTGGACAGGGCTGCGGCGTGACCTCATCGTGGCAATAGGCGGTAGCGATCTCTCGCTCCCGGCCGTCGTTCAATCGGTGGTCGAGAACGGGAGCGCATGGGACGGGGTTGCCTCCTATTGCGTGGATGTCATGTCTGCAAAGGAGGGGGAGAGAGATAAGCCGCATCCTCTCTCCCCTCCCGCAGGAGACGCACCGGGCGCCCGACAAGGGTGCAAAACCGATCTACGACCTCCATGAGAGGTGGCCTGCGGGCGGCGGACTAGGGGCGTCCGTCGTCCGACCAGACAGGCCCGAGTTGGCGCCGCAGTGTTCCACGCGCCCCACTCGAGAGTAGGTGCGACCAGTGTGGGAATGGTCGCACGGGGAGATGGGACCTGCTGAGGAACAGCGGGTCGACGCCTGTCTGGGGAGCGGTGAATGCTTATGCGAATCCCGGTCCCCCGGCCAGAGGTAGAGGTGGAACACTGCGGTGGTTTAAGCCGGTAAGAGTCCGGCATACCCCTCTGGCACCCCCACGATGGAGGGAGTCCATGAGGATTTCCAACGAGAAACCAAAAAAAAAAGCAGGTGATGATGTTTCGTACTCAAAACTATCCTCACGATATACCCCTTTTTTTTTCTTTTTTTTTTTTGTATGGGAAATCATCAAATGACCCCTCCCGCTCTGGGTGGAGCGGAAGGGAGTGTCAGACTCTTACTGACTAAAACCCACCCGTGTTCCTTCCTTAGCCCTTTCTGTTCCAGGGCAGCGGTAACCCTTTCGGACGATCCCGCCGCCCTGGCAGGCTTCGGCCCTATCGGGCCCCGTCCTCTGACGATATACCCCTCATTGTATCTTTCCATATCACTAAGCGGGGTAGTTGCGTAACACACTAACGGTTAAATGGCTTTAATTTTGACAGCTCGACAATATTCATTGCGATTTTTACACAAATTATAAGTAGGAGGAAAATTATTAAAAATAAACACTAGCCAATTGTCGTAATTTAAAACGATTAAAATCGGTCGGGTTATTCACTAACATTTTATAAGAGTAACGGTGGAGTTTCTTGCCCATTCTTCTTCATACGAAAACTACCTTTTGGAAGGGGCGACTAGAATCAATTCTATTGTACTGTAATTTTTTTTTTTTTTTTTTTAAATTTTTGATGTTCAAAAGTGCCTTGTATGTGCCTATTTGAAATAAATGATTTGACTTTGTTGACTTGTACACCTCCTTTCTAGCGATATCATCATTCTTTGGCCTTCACCAACTCTTCTAATCTCATATCGCGACATATTCGCCAAACATGTAAACAAATATGAGTTTATGGAAAAATAACTTCAATTTCTACACAATAAAGTTCCGTTTACGCTACAACTTCAAACATTTTTATAACTTTTTCATTAGTGCTAGTCACTCTGAAATCAACTAAATTTCCATTCAAATAAAGTGGATATTTGTTTAACTTGAAATAACATCAATTTGAAAGTTTAAATAGACAGGAGGGTGGTGTAGCTATCCCCATTCATACTCAAAACTGTCCTCACGACATGCCCGTCACTGTATCTTTCCTTATCAATGCGTCATTCCATCAATGGCTGAACTGTTCTCGTCATTTAAACGAGTGTTTCGGGCTTACCTTGTTGAAGGAAAACTGTTAGATTAATAGCGGCATTTTGCCGTGGGAAACAGCAGAAGATGTCTGCACGTATTCACGTACGTCAATATAAATAAAATCCTTCCTTTTAGATTTGTCGTAGTTGGGTAAAAAGTTTTAAGGGTAAAATAAAATACATAAACGTAGCCTCACACCTTCCCATGACTATAAGGGTAGGCAGAAACTATAGAGCGCCACCTGCTACGATGCTTACATGTATACGCCTTTTGCTGTGTTTACGTTTTTACATCGGCCGATCTATTCTATAAAAATCTCACCGTGGAAACTTAGGTAAAGTGAGCTGTCAAGAGTGTCCATCTCTAGCATCAGGTGGAATAACAAAAGAAAAGAAAGAAATAAAAGAAAGAAAGACAATAAAGAAAAGAAAAGAATTAAAAGAAAGAAAAGAAAAGAAAGCAAGAAAGTTTGTGTGACCCAGGTTAAGTAAGGCACACAATATTTTCACAATAACGAAAAAAAATCTTAAAATAGTATTTCACGCACGCCGGTTAGTACAGTCAACAGCAAAAGTAGATGATCAAAATCAGAAATTCAATGCTAATTAACGGAGTTCGCGTCAGAACTGTGTGGCGTCGAAGTGATTCAAAAGTATGACACTGAGTCTGACATACTTTTGAATCACTTCGACGCCACACAGTTCTGACGCAAACTCCGTTCATTAGTATTAAATTTCTGATTTTGATCATCTACTTTTGCTGTTGACTGTACTAACCGGCGTGCGTGAAATACTATTTTAAGATTTTTTTTCGTTATTGTGAAAATATTGTGTGCCTTACTTAACCTGGGTCACACAAACTTTCTTGCTTTCTTTTCTTTTCTTTCTTTTAATTCTTTTCTTTTCTTTATTGTCTTTCTTTCTTTTATTTCTTTCTTTTCTTTTGTTATTCCACCTGATGCTAGAGATGGACACTCTTGACAGCTCACTTTACCTAAGTTTCCACGGTGAGATTTTTATAGAATAGATCGGCCGATGTAAGAACGTACACAAAGCAAAAGGCGTATACATGTAAGCATCGTAGCAGATGGCGCTCTATAGTTTCTGCCTACCCTTATAGTCATGGGAAGGTGTGAGTCTACGTTTATGTATTTTATTTTACCCTTAAAACTTTTTACCCAACTACGACAAATCTAAAAGGAAGGATTTTATTTATATTGACGTACGTGAATACGTGCAGACATCCTGCAGTTTATCAGCCATCTTGTTACCATAACACAAGCATTAGGTTGCTTAGCTTGGGACAAATGGTGCTGTGTGAAATGTCCAGGGATTTATTTATTTATCCTCTGCTGTTTCCCACGGCAAAATGCCGCTATTAATCTAACAGTTTTCCTTCAACAAGGTAAACCCGAAACACTCGTTTAAATGACGAGAACAGTTCAACCATTGATGGAATGACGCATTGATAAGGAAAGATACAGTGACGGGCATGTCGTGAGGACAGTTTTGAGTATGAATGGGGATAGCTACACCACCCTCCTGTCTATTTAAACTTTCAAATTGATGTTATTTCAAGTTAAACAAATATCCACTTTATTTGAATGGAAATTTAGTTGATTTCAGAGTGACTAGCACTATTGAAAAAGTTATAAAAATGTTTGAAGTTATAGCGTAAACGGAACTTTATTGTGTAGAAATTGAAGTTATTTTTCCATAAACTCATATTTGTTTACATCTTTGGCGAATATGTCGCCATATTAGATTAGAAGAGTTGGTGAAGGCCAAAGAATGATGATATCGCTAGAAAGGAGGTGTACAAGTCAACAAAGTCAAATCATTTATTTCAAATAGGCACATACAAGTAGGGTTACCAGATGGAAAATTGAAAAGTCCTGACAAAAAGCCTGATTTCCATAGAAAAGTCCTGAGATTTTGTCGCATACGTAATTCAAAACTCTGTGGAAAAATTAGTTATTGGTTTTGTGCATATCAGTTGATTCTAACTATATGTTTTTGATAGAAATTGATTGAAACAATTATGTTTTCTATAAGTTGTTTCTTTCTAAGAATTAAAAAAAAAAAAAATCTGCTGTAGGTATTTAAGTGAAAATCGAAAAATCCTGAGATTTCCAAAATCCGCCCGCAATCCTGTTAGCAGCCTATAAATCCTGAAATCTCAGGACAAATCCTGAGATATGGTAACCCTACATACAAGGCACTTTTGAACATCAAAAATTAAAAATTAAAAAAAAAAAAAAATACAGTACAATAGAATTGATTCTAGTCGCCCCTTCCAAAAGGTAGTTTTCGTATGGAGAAGAATGGGCAAGAAACTCCACCGTTACTCTTATAAAATGTTAGTGAATAACCCGACCGATTTTAATCGTTTTAAATTACGACAATTGGCTAGTGTTTATTTTTAATAATTTTCCTCCTACTTATAATTTGTGTAAAAATCGCAATGAATATTGTCGAGCTGTCAAAATTAAAGCCATTTAACCGTTAGTGTGTTACGCAACTACCCCGCTTAGTGATATGGAAAGATACAATGAGGGGTATATCGTCAGAGGACGGGGCCCGATAGGGCCGAAGCCTGCCAGGGCGGCGGGATCGTCCGAAAGGGTTACCGCTGCCCTGGAACAGAAAGGGCTAAGGAAGGAACACGGGTGGGTTTTAGTCAGTAAGAGTCTGACACTCCCTTCCGCTCCACCCAGAGCGGGAGGGGTCATTTGATGATTTCCCATACAAAAAAAAAAAGGGGTATATCGTGAGGATAGTTTTGAGTACGAAACATCATCACCTGCTTTTTTTTTTTGGTTTCTCGTTGGAAATCCTCATGGACTCCCTCCATCGTGGGGGTGCCAGAGGGGTATGCCGGACTCTTACCGGCTTAAACCACCGCAGTGTTCCACCTCTACCTCTGGCCGGGGGACCGGGATACGCATAAGCATTCACCGCTCCCCAGACAGGCGTCGACCCGCTGTTCCTCAGCAGGTCCCATCTCCCCGTGCGACCATTCCCACACTGGTCGCACCTACTCTCGAGTGGGGCGCGTGGAACACTGCGGCGCCAACTCGGGCCTGTCTGGTCGGACGACGGACGCCCCTAGTCCGCCGCCCGCAGGCCACCTCTCATGGAGGTCGCAGATCGTTTTGCACCCTTCTCGGGCGCCCGGTGCGTCTCCTGCGGGAGGGGAGAGAGGATGCGGCTTATCTCTCTCCCCCTCCTTTGCAGACATGACATCCACGCAATAGGAGGCAACCCCGTCCCATGCGCTCCCGTTCTCGACCACCGATTGAACGACGGCCGGGAGCGAGAGATCGCTCCCGCCTATTGCCACGATGGGGTCACGCCGCAGCCCTGTCCAAGCTGGGCACTCCTCCAATGTGTGCCCAGCTTGGAGGCTTGCCGTATCCTCCAGGCAAGCCTCACAGTGGTGACACACCGGTGTCTGCTCCCGACCTATACGAATACGACACAGGGTTGGAAATCCAATGGGCGATAAAATCCCGGGACTTCAATCATTATGTCTTAAGGCATTTAAAGCTAATTCTAGGTATCTGTGACAGTATCATACACACACACACATCGTCGTACATTTTTTGTTATTTTATTAATTTTGTATTTTGTGTTTCACGAACAGTGTCCAAATAAACGTTTTCGTTTTCGTAAACGTTTCGTTTTTCTTTCTTTCTTTCTTTCTTTCTATCATTGGATCAGTCAGTAAAGACACCATTTTGAGCTGAAAGACCCTTATGAATACTTATAGGTAACTACCTGTTTCGTATTGATTTACACAAACTACGATTAATTTTTGTACAACTTTATGACTAAAGTTTTACATAGAATTCAATCACCGATTCACTAGGTATTGGATTTTTTATTTTTTGTCAGGGAAAATCGCCGTAGGGTGACCACATAATATGAGATCATAGGAAATAAGAGATGATTGACCTAAAATGAATACACACATGATTAATGACATACTACATAGTACATGATTAATGCTCATGCCATCTCGGTATGAGGAGAGGTATTCAAAATCGAAATATTTTATTTCACATAAACCAACATGGGCACTTATGAGACGTCAGAAGCTAGGTGCACGGTTCCAGTTGGTCGTTTCCTATGGAGAAGAACCGGCAAGAAGTTCCACGGTTACTCTTTTATAAAACTAATTGGCTTTTACAGTGTTTTCAAATACAGTAGGTATGGGAGGACAGCGTAGGCCTGTCAACAAGTACCAGGTACTTGATAAAATCAAAAATGGTCTACAGATCTAAAGTCTACAAGGCCTACAAAGTCCTCACATTTACAAAATAGTAATAAGAATCCATCAAAAGGACAGATAAAATATAAAAACCTATTAAAACCAAGTGACATGACTGCCATTACAACCACTAATAAACAGTTGAAACTAGAATTGTCTGTATATAATGTCAAATAATAAAATGATTATGTCAAAGAAGTATGTAAAAAATAAATAAACATCGTAATTTGAAAGCAGTTAATAGACATTTACGTAGTTAGGTATGCCGTTAATGAGGTGCCAGGGAAGCCATATGTGCAGAAGAAATCATTGCCAAACTACCTTGTCTTCAACGTAGTCTTTAATCTTATAATATGCTTTTTTTGATAAGGACACGTTTGATGAGGGTTTTGAACTTTCCATCGCTAAGTTCTGTAACCGGCATTGGCAACTTGTTATAAAAGCGGATGCTGTTTATAAGAAATGATTTAGTGCATATTATGAAAGTAGTTTGTTCAGAATCGTTTAATGAAAAAATTAAAAAAAAAATGTCATTTGTCATGTACAGTCAAAACAAGCCAAAATGGATGAAATACCCACTAAGCTAGACCCTTGTACGTATGTGACTGTGTACTTGCGTAAATTTGAAATGTTACCATAATTTTCTCCCAGAATCAGTGTAACTAATTTATTAAAAAAACAATGTTTTTTTATATAATAATAAAAATTCAATGTGTGTATTATGATTATAACATAATATTCTAATTGGGGTGTCTGGTGGTGTGCGTTAATTCCGGGACATGTTGTATATAGATTACTTGCTAGTTTTAGTTAATCTAAATTTAGGTATTTGTCCGGCAGTGTCAATATCAATAGGCTGGTATTATTATTTCATCACATGTCGAAATAAGGGTGTTTTTACACCTCTGGGAATGCAGGTGTCGTGATGTTATTGTTGACGTACGCGCACGGGATTGCCCGATTCTCTGCCTTTTCAACCAATTGTCTACTATGTTTTTTACTATGATTCATTAATAAATAACAAAGTTTGCTTTATAATGGCTGGATCATATGCCAGCGGCTTATTATAAAGAAATAATTTGAGGAGAACAGTTGTGCCATCATTTATCAAACATGAAGATTTTGTTTTTGTTTTTTTTGGTGCTCGCTGCTGCCGCAGCAAAACTAATGCCGGGTGTTCTTACCAACAGCAATAATCGTAAGAATTTTCAATAATTTTAGTCCGTTTTGATCCCTTCAAACCTCTCAAGGCGTTTCCTCGTCAGGCACTAGTTGTCTGGCATTTTTGCTGAACTGGGCCTTTTTGGCGCAGCCGTGAGGCACAATTTCCTGCTAATTTTCTTACATCGGCTTTACAGTTTTTATTTGATCTTATTTTTTTTTTTGTATTTATCTGAGGGATAATTCTCGTAATTTTAAGGTCATTCACAGTCTGATGGGTAGCGGGATCGTCCGAAAGGGTTACCGCTGCCCTGGAACATAAAGGGCTAAGGAAGGAACACGGGTGGGGTTTTAGTCAGTAAGAGTCTGACACTCCCTTCCGCACCACCCAGAGCGGTAGGGGTCATTTGATGATTTCCCATCCGCGTGATCTCAGTCTCAATCTGTCAAAATACCTCTAATTTCCCTACATTTTGACAAGTTTTTGACGAGTTTTTTTTTATTTGTTTGTCACGATTTTGAACGTTTTAAATTACGAGACTTGGCCTTCTGATGTATGTATCTGGTATATTGTGTCTTTTAGTCCGTGCCAAAATAATTGTTTTATCGAGACCATTCAACTGTCCGCGTAGCATGACAAATTCTATCTCTATTCTACCAAGAATAGACAAAATCCTTCTATCCAACTCGACATCTCTTCTCAATAACCTTTTCAAGTATTCAGTTCTCCCACGATTTAATATTAATTTGTTATTTTTTTCAGCTACCGCGAGGCATGATATAAAACCAGCGACAGATATTATTTGCAGCTACAAAGGAGATTGCTCGAATTAAACTCTAAATCGAAGAATAAATTACTAGTGTCGATTTGGACTATGATTAAAAACTAGGAAAACTACGGAATGATCACCATGATTAGACTACAATAACTGCAGGTCTATTCCGTAAAAATTTCATCGTGAAAACTTCGGTGAAGTGAGCTGTCAACTCCGACCTGGCGATGATCGCCAACAGACTGGATTGCTCTTATATTGGGCAATGCTGCAGCAGACATAATATTACTGCCTTGTGAGTTTGTAGTGTGTGCTTGTTATCCTGTATGTTTCCTTTTATGTATCTGTTTGTAAGAGCTAGTTTAGTAGCTTGTTACTTGAAATAAACTTATTTTATTTTTTACTAGCTGCTCCCCGCGGTTTCACCCGCATAAGTTTCGATCCCGGGGGAATACCGGGATAAAAAGTATCCTATATGTTAAGGTTATAAACCATCTGTGTGCCAATTTTCATCCAAATCCGTTCAGCAGTTTTTGCGTGAAAGAGTAACAAACATCCATCCATCCATACAAACTCCATACAATATTAGTAAGATAGTGTCAATCCCTGGCATCAAATGGAATGACAGCTCACTTCAAGCACGCTTTACCTAAGTTATCAAGGATGTGGAATTGCTTCATCACCACTGCCTAAAAACCTGGCATGTTCTAGAAACAAATGTGCGAAGTGAGTAAAGACATTGTGTCGTCCACCAACCCGCACTGGGCCCGCGTGGTGGATTATGGCATATGGCTCACTCCCAGGGAGGAGGCCTGTGTCCCAGCAGTGGGAACATTATAGCCTGATTATGTATAACGGTGCACTTTTACTTAGCAACAGTAAAATCATACTTCTTACTGTAATTTCATAATTAATAATTTTGCAAAGTTATCTCCAGTAGTGATGTGATTAAAACGCAATGAAACATCGTTTTAATTTAGATATACGAAATTGAACAATTTTGATTTAACCGTAAACAACCAAATATTCGTTGCATTGATCGGATAAAAATATATTATGTTGTAGTTTAAATCAGCGTAAATACATGGTTTACTAAAGATAATTTTGTTTAATTTTTTACTCTATCAATCCTACTAATTAGATCTAAGAAATATTTTTTTTAAATAAATTTAAGTTTTCATTAGGAATAACGATTACTATACCTACAGGGTGGCAGGGACATCGACGCGCAAACTGTAACCATGAATTCAGCACACGAGTTTAGACCCCCCAGCGTAGAAATTTTTCGTCGGTTACCAAAAAAAAAACTTCTGTTTGATAGAAAAGTGCAATACCTACGCAGTCAAAATGTATGGAACAGCAATATTTTTTCTTAAGAAAAGAACAACTCCTGTACTGGGGGCTTAAAAAGGCCACTTTGGCAGAGTCATAATATGAATCATACGAGTATTAAAAATCGTAAAATGGTCACAAACTGACAATTCATAATATGATCGGTGTGCAAGTCATATCACGCAATTTACCTGTTTGGCAGTTTTGTATGGAAATTTGTAAAATGCTCCACCAATGTTTTCACCAAATATGATTGACATGAAATTAATTGTGTGTGATTAGACTATTATGTGTAACCATTTAACGAAAATTAGAGGAATTGCTAATGATCTGCTGGGAATTCAGGAATGAATAGCTTTTAGAGGTATTGCTTAAAGTGGCCTTTCTAGGCCCCCTGTTGCATACACCCAAAAGCACAATCTTCTTCGCTGGCACGACTGTATTTTAAATGTTATTTTCCCAAAACTTTGCCCTTCCACGGCGTTGTCGGTGGCAGCGCAGAGGTCACGTTGACTGCATGTTTGGGTACGCAGAGGGCAGGTTATTGTGGCCTACCCAAATGTCCTTTCTTTGGTATTGTTCGTCGAATCGTCGAGCTCCTTAACTTTTGAGTTGAGCTGCACGATTTCTGACAAATGCGTGCACTGGCTGGACAGAACCTCTCAATCTGTGTGGTTCTTTCCTCAAAAATGGTCTTCATATGATCTTACCAAGAGTATGTCTGGACTTTAAAAGAGACTGTGACCTCTGAGTTTGTTTCGGCCTTTCTTCTCAGACTAGTCAGATAGGAAACGCCGACCTCATCTAGTTTTAAAATATGATTGACGTGTAAAAGTGTTTGTACAAACCTACTTACAAAATAAAATAATTTATCATTTATCATTCAAGTGCTTGTAAATGGTTTAATTGAAATAAATGCTTTGAGTTGAGTGCGTAGTACAGTCACGAGCAAAAGTATGTATACACTCGGCTTTATTCAAAAGCGATTTACTCCTTTATTTTTAATTGAAATTGTATGTTGTTACGAATATAGCATTTTCGAACCCATAGGTTTATGTAATGTGTCGTATTTCAACGTTCCATTCGTTATTTCACGAAAAAAATGCAGTTGAAAGTCGCCAAGTGTTGACATATTGGTGTTCGTGACTGTACGCCTAGTGAGCGTAGTGAGAGTGAGCCATCGACCTTGCACTATGTGGTAGATAAATGTAAGTAGCTCATTAAAATTGTATACTTACTTAAAACATCTGCCATGTATGTATAATCAACAATTATTGGAAAACCAATTGATAAATATGTACGGACTGTAATTAAGCAAAATTCAATGTTATTGTCTTCACGTTAAGGTCTAGAATCTAAAAACATGGGCGATCCTTAAGGTTCATCTGTAGTTCATCGGTAAAGTCCCTCTATCTAGATAATAGTGATGCGCGATCAGAACGAAAGTATCGATAGTGTTCAAATAAATAGTATGGATAATACAAAGATTCATCAATCTCCTGCGCTTATCCCAATTTACTTGGGGTCGGCGCAACATGTATTTTTTATATGTATTTATATTTGATATTTAAATGACATGCGCTGTCTGGATAGGCGCTATCTGCTAAACGGGACAGAATTTGAACATAATTCTGCCAGACACTAGCCTGAACATATCCAGAGGTAGTGACATAGATCACTCACAATGAACTAATCACAATTTATTTAGGGTCGGCATTATAGAGGCATGAGGAACAAGGTGTAAAATTCACTCATCTTCCATAGAAAAGGGAGAATCACCCGACCAGACGGGTGTCGTGTCTGGTGGCCAACTGCCCGATGATTCGTGTCGGGCTGTTGTATATATGCTAGTCGCGCGGTTAACTCTGCTTGCGCGATGCAGGATTTTCCGTGACGTCAGTGTGATGTGTAGTTCGCATGTGGCGGTGTAGATGCCGCTATAGGCAATACTCATGTCATGTCTTTTTCTTCCTCTCTGTCATCAACTTATACCGACTGAAAATTGATCAAAAACGAAAGTTTTTTGTTTGTTTGTCGATAGTGCATTGTTTGGTACACCGATTCCCGGTGACAGGACTAAACAGGATCAGGACAGGATCTTCTGTCCTTTTCTTAATGAAATAGAAAGAAAAAGATGCACTGAACTTAAATTTAATATAGTTTGTGAACAAGGGAATCGGCACCATTATCTTGGTCAGACAAATTATTATCGATGCTTTTATTCCCATCCCTAGTTTTGCTGATCAATATTCTTAGTGCACAAAGTACGTATATGATTCACTTTGATTCAAAACGTTTGTGCGTAGTTTTTGTAACCACATGTAAGAAAACATTCATCCTTGACAGACGTGTACCTTGTACCTTACTTGTTAAAACTATCAACATGAAAATATTGTTTTTAATTATGTTTTTGTTTGTTGCGATGGCTGCGTCTAAGAAGATTTTATTAGGTGCTAAAAAACCAGGTAAGTTTTTTTTTGAGTTACTTATACGTTCCGTGGTTACGTTGGGGAGCAGTGATGGGTCGCGACTTATAAGTAGGTCGTAGGGTCGAACCCAGATAAGCGCTTTGCTTTGTGTATATTATTCATCACCACTGCTCTCAAAATGGTGAAGGAAAACATCGCGAGGAAACCGGCATGTCCTAGAATAGAACCAAAAATTCGAAGACGTGACTACCTGCACTGGGCCCGCGTGGTGGGTTACGGCCCACTCCCTCTCACCGAGAGGAGGTCTGTCTCCCAGCAGTGGGAACATTATAGGCTGATTAAGATTATGAAGCGCTGGGATGCGCACTGTTGGTTTCTCAACGCTCGGCTCAACACCGAGAGTTGAAAATTCGGTAGGTACCCGATAAAATCCTTTCGCGATTTTTTTACGTCCGTGTAGAGTGGGCTTACTTGACTATTGGCGCCGGTTATATTGATATGATTGTTGTTGGTGATGTTTTGATTGTTGTTTTTATTTATGTCTAATTGTATGCTGCACTGGTTGACGTCAACGCCGGCTGCCGCTGAAAACCAGCGCTGGGGCTCTGTCTCGTAGTTTAGCGTAGGTTAGCATTATGCTGAGCGTTGGCAGTTTTGAGTGGATGTGACGCATGTTTACCCCACACTTGTTTATGTTTTTTTTATGCGTCATGTTTGCCACAAATAAATGTATTTTTCTTTCTTTGAACACCTCTTTAAAAGTTAGTTGACAACAATCGGCGCAAGCGCATTCCGTCCCGCATCCCACGCGGGATACCCCTGTTTGGCCAGAGACTTGATAGATGTTCTTTACAGGTTTTTTAATACCATTTTCCTTCTTTTGCAGTAAACCGGCCAGGAGTATTTGCAATGAAACCTTCGTCGCAAATGATGAAACTTTATAGTTTGTACAGGGTATGAAAAGGAGCGAATATAATTTACTCGAGATGAAGCGAAACATGATTATGATATTACCTCACTGAAAATATATGCAATAAAGAAATGTGCATAACTTGCCTAGTACGTAATTTATACACCACCTGCTCGATACCTAATATTAATTATAATTTTTTTTTCGTTAGCCTATATTTTGTCCCACAGCTGGGCAAAGGCATCCTTTTTTTCCTTCCAAACCTCCCTGTCTTGGGCGATCTCTGGCCATGTTGGCCCTGCAAACGTTATCAGATCGTCTACCACCTGCGCCGTGGTCTACCTCAACGGCGATGTGCTCCTTCAGGCGTCCAGTGAGTGACGATCTTTGCCCATCTCTGCGGGTGCATTCGCGCGACGTGTCCGGCCCAGTCCCACCTCAGCCCGGAGATTTTATTATATCACTAAGGTCAAGCCGGACAATTCTATTGTACTGAATTTCATTATAACCCGCCGGTCAATAATGTAACTGAAATTTGTACCCATAACAAAAAAAAAATGTAAACTTTTACATAAAAATATATTTGAAAATTTAATTGCTTTTTATTACCCTCTGGTACTTATAGTAAGTATTACTTATTCTCCTCGGGGATGAAGGTAACTTAGGGCTGATTGCTCCGTCGCCAGATAACTTTTATTCGAGGAATAAAATTGACGTTTGACCGTCTTTGTATGAAATAATCAAATAACTGCCCAAAATTCAAAATTATTCCTCGAATAAAGTTATCAGATGATTGAAAAATCAACCCTTAGACTTGGGCGAGCTTGAGCACTAGAATCCTTCGTTACGCTCGGGATTCAATCAAGCGCCTGTGACATAAGACTCTGCTTTATACCCTCGGTAAGTAATCTATACTAATAATCAAGCTGAAGAGTTTGTTTGAACGCGCTAATATCTGGAACTACCGGTGGGATTTGAAAAATTCTTTTTGTATTAGGTAGCCCAATTCTTGATGAAGGCTACTTAACACATCACGCAAGCATCATTCAATCACAATCTGAATCATTTTGAACGATATCGCTAATCTTTTGCTTCATATATTTAAAAATTTGTCTGTTCAACAAAGCAATGAATGCTGTTGAACTGTCAAAATGAAAGCGATTGTTAGTGTGTTACGCAATTACCCCAGGAGCCGAGCAAAAACAAAAAAAGCCCGAATGAACGCTGACTGATAACGAAGTTATAGCGCGGGCGGGCGATGCGATGCGATGGAGTGGGTTGGGGGAACAGCAAATTTCACGCGGGCGAAGCCGCGGGCTGAAGCTCGCCATAACAATATTCACTAAAAATAATACTATACTTTTACAATAAATACTTTTTCTTTCAATACTGGCAGACTTTCCAAGCTTTTGTTACGTGTGGGAACAGAACATGCGACCCGTAGCACAAAATCAATGATCACAGCCACTGGTTTAATAAGACTTCAAAAAAATAACGCGAACTGAACTTTATGTTTTAAATTTAAAGTTAATTTTCCAAAAGATATATATTTCAGTATGAACAGTTGCACGCGTGGCGATGCGTTTGATGATATTATAATGTTTCGAGGATGTAATTGATTGACTGTGGGATTGCCGCTATCATTTCATTTTCCCACTGTATTTTCCACTATAATGATTCATTAATTTGTTTACAAGTTTCTGCCCACGACTTCGTTCGCGTTAAACGGACACCGAAATTTCAATTTAAAAAAAAGTGAGTCGTATCGCATCGCCTGCCCGTGCTCATCGCGTAGCTTAACCTCACCGATCATTTCATTTTCGCTTAGCGTTCCTTATGACTTTTTTTCTTTTTCCTCTACTCCTAAGGACCATAGCGTGATGTTAAATCCCTATAGCCTTTTCCAAGAATTGGGCTATCAAAAGCAAGATATATCTAAGATAATATTTTTTTCAATCTGACTGGCATGTCCAGACATTACCGTCTACCTACAAACAAACAAACAAATGTAACCTCTTTAATATAAGTATGCATAAGTTTCGATCCCGTGGGAATATCGGGATAAAAAGTCCTAAGTGTTAATTCTGGTTATAAACCATCTGTGTGCCAAATTTCATCCAAATCCGTTCAGTAGTTTTAGCGTGAAAGGGTAACAAACATCTATCCATCCATCAATACGAACATTCACGTTTATAATTATTAGTAGGATAGGATGTTCTCCGGGTATAATATCCGACCAGTACGCGTGCGAATCCGCGGGCAAAGACTAGTTCAATATAAATAAGGATACTCTATATATCCGAGATTTTTTTCTATCCTTAACATTGAAATTGCAAAACGGAATTTGCGAACAAATTAAGCTTAATAACGCCCAGGTGACTCTATAAAATACGCAGTTTCCTTTGAGGTGACATTCATTACATAGTGGCATATAGGAGTGCAGACGTGTTTAGAAAACATGAAGTTTTTGCGAAGAATATTTTTGTTGTTTGGGGTACTAGCTGTGAAAGTTGATGCAGAACAAGGTAAGTTGTTTTTGTGTAACGTTTTTGGAAAACAAAGATGGCGGGACGAGCTTGACTCCTACCGTAGGAACTGGCCTCGCAAAAGACAGAATAGGCTGTTTTCCTAAAAAAAATCTAATTAGTCCGTCAGTTAGATTATCAAAAAATATTGAACCCGTATTTTTTCTTCAGTCAATTATATAAAAAATGATGAAGATATCGCCCGTTAAAGTTCCGCGTGACGTCACTTGCTTGCGACACTTTTTAGCATGGCGTGACGTCACGACCCTCCCAAATTTTGACGCGCTTTATCTTTGTCATTTTTTGTTTGAATGACAAAAGAAAAAATACGTGTCCATTTTTTTCGATAATCTAACTGACGGACGAAACATAATAATTATTTTTTTTTACCCAGGAAACTACCCTATTGTATGGAAATGGGAGATAGAGGCCGTTGCCCTAGTGGGACAATACAGGCTAGTTAGAAAGTTTTTTTCAGCACAAGATTTGTGCCTATTTGAAAGCAATAGGTTCGCCTCATATCTTGGTTGTTGTTGCTTCCAAGGGGCTTGTGGCTTCCAAGGGGCTTGTGGCTAAGTAATAACAGCCGCACAGGTCGATCGGTGAGGTTAAGCTACGCTTGCCGCGGTCGGTCTGTGGATGGGTGACCATCTTAACATTACGAGACCCCTCCGTGGCTCAGAAAGCACGTTAAGCCGTTGGTCCCGGCTGTCATTCGTGGATCTTTGACAGTCCTTACAAAGGGGTATCGTATTACCCAGCAACTGGGTTTTGGAGGTCAGATAGACAGTCTGTAGCTTCATGTACAATATTAGTATTCAGCTGCATTCGGTGAGGCTGGAAGCCGACCCCAACATAGTTGGAAAAAGGCAGGCAGATGATGACCGGCTTGGCCGACGTGGAGTCATTCCACGCTCAGCAGTCACTCTCACCACCACACACCCATAGACACCCTTACATTAACGAAGAAATATTGTTTCAGACACAGCAGACGACAATAGCGTCAAACCAGCTACAGTTATCGTGAAGGACTGGACTGGAACTTCAACTGCGTCATCATCATCATCGGAAAAACCGTCATCATCAACTTTGGATCCAGAGAAAGAAGAATTATGATCAACCAACCCACAACACTATACGCGCGTGGTGGATTAAATTCCACTTTCTTTCGCAGACGAAGCAGCGGTCATCATCTACCTAATCTTTTCCCAAGCAGCTGAATACCAGAATTTTACATGAAGCGGCTGCCTAATTATCTGAGCTCCACAGCCCAGTGACTGGGTACTGCGATATCCCTTGCACGCAGATGCACACAGAAAACATATTAACACCAAAACCCGTAAAGTGTCACGTTTCCGAGACAAACGCTTAAAGTTGATCATTAGGGTCACGTGATCGTAAGGTTAGATACGTGGCCGCCATTTTTAAAATGGCGCGCCCTGTTCCGTTTAAAAATCTTCAAACCCCTTTTACACAAGAGTTACGTATATTACGAGAGTGAACACTAAGGAAGGATTATTGAAAATTCATCCTCTAAAGGGAATGCACGTCTGTGTGGAATGTCGTCATTGGGAAATTAAAAGTTCGTCATACAGATGGAAAATCCCTTTGGGTACACAATAGAAGATAGAAATAAAGTATAAACAATCTAGTTTTAAGTACTTACCTCGTTGTTATTTGTTTTGTTATTATTAAATAATATTAGAAGAACAACATGTTTTCTTTATACCTTCTTCCTCCTCAATCAGGAATATCCCATGAGATTGCAGTGAGCAGTTTTCCATGCCACGCTTACAGAGAGATGACGGTTAGACTGGAAGCCGACCCCAAAATATTGGCTAGGCTGATTAAGACAATGATCCATAAATGCGAAGACGTGACATCTACCAACCCGCACTGGGCCCGCGTGGTGGATTACGGCTCGCTCCCTCTCACACAGAGGAGGCCTGCGTATAGGTATTTCGTTTTCAACTTTTTGCATGAACTTTCTGACAATGTGACATATACAATGTGTAACTGAATTAATGCACATTATGAAAGTAGTTGGTTCGGAATCGTTTACTGTATGCTTAGTGTGAGTTTTTCTAACTTCACCATCGCGTTAGAGTTTACTCTGATTTGTATGGCGCTGAATTAGCGCCACCTGGTGCCATACGCGAGAACTAAAACATGCGAGTGTAAGTTTTTTATTTTACTTTGTCGATGGTGACGATCGATTCCCACTCGATAGTGAGCTCGTAAATTAACGTGACTTTGTGTTATCGCGAGTGTAAGTTACAATTTTGACAGTTTTGACAGCTCGTTTGTGAAACGCGCTCACTTTCGAATAAGTTAATTCTTCACTGAAGGATTTGTAGTGAGAGCCTTGCGAGTGTGGTGAATTTTCAAAGTTATTTTATTTTAATTAGTAGTGTGGGTTCATAAAACCAATATATTTTGCTTGGAAAATGGCATCACGTTTATATTTTGCTTGGAAGATGTTTGAGACCGCTAGGGCACAAGAGGAGCGCAATTACATGTCCAGTGTTCGTGCAAAAGCCCGTACTTCTAGCAATGCCAAGAGATCTTCCGGAGGCCGAATTTAGGAGAAGATATCGGCTTCCGAAGAAAGCGGTCAAGTTTTTATGCTGAGAGCTGAAACAGCTGACTGGTTTTAAGTCTATCTACCCAAGATAAGGTAATTTCTGTGACACACACTTCCTTCATCCTACAAAAGATTACACAGAGTCCATCCTACAAAAGATTACCAGAAAAATATATCACAAAAAATGTGCAGTGTTTATATCGAAGAGGTTATCCACAATGGCCATGGTTGATACCTCCGATTTTAGGTGCTGCTCCAGACACTAGAATCCAATTACAATCAAAGGCATGTGGCAGCCAGAGTCAACATAGAAAATATGTTTGGTAGGCTGAAGAATGGATGGCGCTGTCTAAACAAAGATAGAGTGCTACACTACAAGCCTCTTAAATGTAGGTACCAGAATTATTCAAGCCTGCTGCATTCTCCATAACATTGGTCTTGATTATAATGTTGTAGATGAAGAAGAGAACATCACTGGTATGTTAACAAATTTTACAAATCAGTTAATAGCTTAAATGTGTATTGAATACTAAATTACACTTCCTTCTAGGATTGCAACATGATGAAGAAGAACACAATGGGCCACAGAGACCCACAGGGAGGGAAATAGGAGGTTCAACATCTGACCTAATCAGAAGAAGAAGGATTCTAAGAGAACAATTAGTTAAAAGACTTCAACACTTTTAGTTTAATATACTTTGATGTTCAAAGGTGCCTTTTTAATGGTCTAAATGAAAGTATTTTTAGAATTAGAATTTATTTATTTGTATGAATGTAGTTTTACATAGTAAGGTGTTAATATTTTTTAAGTTCTATACACTACCACAACGTATTATGGTGTACAAATATTCAAATGTCATTCTTATGTATCTAAGTACAATTAATATTAAGATTTGTGATTTACAATAAGTCCAATATGAATGAATATTATTAAAATTAGGTAGTTGTTACTTTAAAATCAATGTCAAGAATGCTCTAGAATAAATTCTTTTAGCACACTTGTAACAAAATGTTTACTTTTTCCTAATCAAAATCAAATCTAATAAGTAGGTACATACTTTCAGTATTTTCCAAATTAATAATGAATCATATAATCAATTATGATTGTTATTAATTCCATATTATTTATAAAGTCATCATCTGCTATTCCTTTCCCATATTTGGGTCAGCTTTCAGTCTCAACTGGATTTAGGTAAATACCAGTAGGATTCTACATGGAGCAATTGCCTATCTGGCAAGATAGGCAGTTTCTCCATGGTGACTTTCTGTGAAGCAAGTGTCGAAGACAGAAAGTGTTTATGAATTATTTCTGTTTAGAATTAGAAAGGTTGAGTAGTGAATCTGACCATAGTAAGAGAAGTTCTTAAATTTTAATTAGAGGTAATGAAATACCAACCACGAAGCAGGTTGCAGTACTTTTATTCATCAATAATCAGTCTTAAATTGTGTCACAAACTAGGAACTTTATTTTGATATTATAACAATTCTTCGAATTCTTAACTAGTTAGTTGAACTTTGAGATAACTTTATTGTCATAAATTGTTTACATAATAATATAACAAGTAGTAAATAGGAACACATATTATATATCACACAAATTCTTATGGAATTTCAGCTTCTAAGTTAAAACTAACTTACAAGAATAATACCAAAAAAGGTGGTGGGCAGTAGTAGTACTTAATATTAAATATATCTAATTAGTCTTTACAAAATGTATCTACAATTTTCTCTAAAAGATTTAATCCTCTGAGCCTGCACCTCCAGCTCTCTAATCCTTTTCTGCTCTCTCCTCGAGTCCATGTAATCTTTATGTTGCTGTTCTTTAAAACGAGTCTGCTTGGAATTCTTGCACAGCGAGGAGTAAGTAGTTTGCACAGACATAACAGGCTCTGGCTGTACTACATAGACATAAGATGAAGGTCTGGTTGGGGAGAGCATGCCCGTCTCTAGAAAAAATAATAAAAGTTATGTATATTATGAGTTGTCATCTTCGAGCCTTTTAAAAACTTAAAAAAGTTCTTTCTGACCTTCCACTTTATCTCCACAAAAGAAAGAGGTGTAGGAGCCATGGTAGGCGGCGACTATGCAGGGGCAATGCCTCTTGATGGCCCTGGCTCATTCCAATGTTGGATGCATAGAACATAAAAATTTTATGGAGTTTTTCAGCTGATGCCGCGACACATAAACATACTTCAGGCTAACTCTTTTCAGAGTTTCATCAAAAACACTTCAGAGATTAGGCACAAGTAACAGGTGGAATTGGGCTGAATGTGAATCTCCTGTAAGAGAATACAATTTATGAGACACAATAAAGTAACTTATTTTTAGACTACCCGTTGGTGTTTTAATAGAAGTTTAAACCCGTGACAACCCAGCTTCTTCTACTGCCAAGTTCGTAGCGACTTGCACACCAATGATATTTGTTGAAGATAGCTTGCTGAGGTCTCCAATTCTCCATGCCTAGAAGACCAAATAAACTTAGTTTTATTTCTGCAAATTTCACAAACTCTAAGCTCTCTAATCACCAAATAATTAAAATTACACTTACCTACTACTCCATAAATGCCACCATCGTAACATAATTGGGACGAACTCGTCTTCATTTTTAATTAATAGAATCCAATAAATATAAATCACAATAACCTTCACACTTGACAAACTAAACATAAACGTCAAGTTATAACCAACACAAATTTGATAGACAGCCGCTTTCATTAGGAACAGTGAATCTAAATGTCATTCTATTTGGTCGGTTTATCGGAGGACGTTTACGTGACACCAACATAAGAAAAATAATGCTCGCAATTCACGGTGACCAAACGCGTATTGGATGGTTAGCTTCGATGTTAACTCGCACTCGCATGCATTCGGTTCTCGATACGTTTGACGTTAACTCGATTTACGCGATGGTTAAGTCATTCGAACGATGTTGTCAAACTCACACTAAGCATACTGAATCGTTTTTTGTCATTTTTTCTATGGGTATTTTTTTCCCCAAAAATTATAATAATAAAAACAAACCAAAATGCACGAAGTACTTACTACTCTAGACCCATAGACGTATGCGACTATGTGAGTGCGTAGATTGGTTATGTGTATAACTTATTTAATAAACTCCCACAATCAGTATAACTAATTTAATTATTAAAGTTTTATACATAACTAGCTGACCCGGCAAACGTTGTTTTGCCATATATGTATAAATAATTATTTCTAGCTGCCCGGCGCTACTTCGTTCGCGTGGTGTCCTACCCCCTACCCTACTCCTACCCTACTCCTACCCTACTCCTACCCTACTCCTACCCTACTCCTACCCTACTCCTACACTACTCCTATTCTAGGGTGGACATCCCTTATCACTGGGTTTAAAAAAAAAAAAAAAAAAATAGATAGTAGCCGATTCTCAGACTTACTGAATATGCACAAAAAATTTCATCAAAATCGGTCAAGCCGTTTCGGAGGAGTATGGCAACGAAAACTGTGACACGAGAATTTTATATATTAGATAGTAAAAATTCCGTGCATTTGTATTATGATTAAAACATAATATTCTAATTGGGGTGTTTGGTGGTGTGTGTTAATTACGGGACATTATCATCTGCCTAGCCTTTCCCAACTATGTTGGGGTCGGCTTCCAGTCTAACCGGATGCAGCTGAATACCAGTATTTTACATGAAGCGACTGCCTATCTGACCTCCACAACCCAGTTACTGGGTAATACGATACCCCTTGGTAAGACTGGTTGTCAGACTTTCGGGCTACTGACGACCCGTAACGACTGTCAAAGATTCACGAATGACAGCCGGGACCAACGGCTTAACGTGCTTTCCGAGGCACGGAGGGGACTTGGTATGTGAAAATGGTCACCCATCCACGGACCAACCGCGGCAAGCGTAGCTTAACCTGATCGATCGACCCGTGCGGCTGTTATTACTTAGCCATTATATAATTATTATTATCATAGTTGTATATTTACATGGTGCACGTAGTGAGTAGCCATTCTATCTTGTTAGGTATCCAGCAGAAAGTTCCTTAATACGCCAGTACTTACGCTCAATGAACGTAGGTACTCGTACTACAGAACACAAATAAGGATACGAGAGTATCCTTATTTGTGTTATAATAGTAGTTGTGTGTTTTACAAAACAAACATAGGAATTCCAAAACAGATTACTGAAAAATGAATGGAGTAGGTATATAAGGCTATATAGTTCATTACATTAGTCTTGTAATACATTACGTAGCGTCATCTTAGAGTGAAGACGTGTTGTGTTGATGAAAATTTTGTGGCTTTTATTGCTGTTTGTTGCGATCGTTGCACTGAAAATGGATGCAGAACACAGTAAGTTTTTTTTTTTTTGAATAATCGAATCTTTTAGTCCTGATTTGGCTCTGTTTATTGGCAATAATCTCGTCCCTTATTTATATCTATGAGGGGCGGGGCTTGTGACTAATTGTAAGTGATACCTGCCGCACGGGTCGATCGATCAGGTTAAGCTACGCTCGCCGCGGTTGGTCCGTGGATGGGTGACCATCTTCACATACCAAGACCCCTCCGCGCCTCGGAAATTGGTCCCGGCTATCATTCGTGGATCTTTGACAGTCGTTACGGGTCGTCATAAGCCCGAAAGGCTGAACCTTACCAAGGGGTATATAAATTACCTAGTAATTGGGTTGTGGAGGTCAGATAGGCAGTCGCTTCATGTAAAATACTGGTATTCAGCTGCACCCGGTTAGACTGGAAGCCGACCTCAATATAGTTGGGCTAGGCAGATGATGATGATCTATATCTATAACTAGCTTTTGCCCGCTGCTTCGCTCGCGTTAAGAAGTATAGTTTGACAAAGTTTCATACAAACTTTCATCCCCTATTTTATCCCCTTGGGGGTAGAATTGATCAAAATCCTTTCTTAGCGGATGTATAAGTCATAACATCTACCTGCATGCCAAATTTCAGCCCGTTCCGTGCAGTATAAATGTCTAATTATGTTTTTTTTTTACAGTAGTATCAGCGACAGACGAAATCGATTTCAAACCTGCAACAGTCATCGAGAAAGAGTATTTATCAGGGTCGCCTTCGACAGACTCAACGCTTACGACCACTACACCATCACCATCACCACCTTCGGAACCAGCGAAAGAAGAATTATAAACCAACCCGCACTGCGCCCGCGTCGTCGATTCCCCACTCCCTCTCACAGAGAGGAGGCCTGAGTCCCAGCCATGGGAACATTATAGGCTGACAAGCTATTTGCACGATGGGATTTCCTATCGACATGAATGGCTTGGAAAGCTGCCACGCTGAAATGGAATTGGGCTGGACAAATGGGCCAAAGTTAAGTCTCAATGGGTCCCTCTTAATGGCAAGCGACATCGCGGCAGGCCCAGACGGAGATGGCGGTATGAGCTGGACTCCTTCAACAAGAAGTGGTCCTTAGCAGCTTTAAACACAGAGAAGTGGAAAGAGAGTGGGAGGTCTTTGCCCTGCAGTGGGACATCACAGGCTTCTAATAATAATAATAATGAATGTCAACATCGACGTGCAAACTTTTATCCTGTATTTAACCCCTTTTGGGGACGAGTTTACAAAAACTTGTGAACTCTTGTGTATAATTTCAGCTTCTAGACCTTAGTGGTTTAGGCTGTGTTTTGTCTGTCAGTGAATCAATTAATTAATTTAAGATTTTTATTTAGTAAGCGCCTGATTAGTCAGCGCCTGACGTAAATTGACGTATTTTTAGAAGCCGTGTTTTTAATCACGTCTTAACTTGCTGTGGAGTGTCTAAATTTGACAGGACCAAACTAATATTTATCTTCTGTCGCTTTCTTAATGAAATAGAAGGGAAAAAGATGCACTGAACTTAAATTTAGGTTAGTTTGTGAACAAGGGAATCGGCGCCATTATCGATCGATAATAACGCGCCTGTGGGGGAGAGCCTTTATCCGACCACAAAATCGAACTTGAATTTGATAAGTATACCATATTTGTGCTCGTAACTATGCACTTCTGTTCTTCCTAATTAAGAGAATTCAAGCGTGATATTATGTGTTTTTACCTCAAACGTAAAACTTAAGCTCAAAAAGCATTTATGATGTTGTAACCAATATGATATGTAATTATGTTTACCAGCCCACCTTTAACTGACAAATAATAGAAAATTATTTGAATCTAGCTTTAAATAGAAGATAGTTATTTTGATAAGAATAATTGTTAATAAATAATATTACAAGCACAACATGTTTTCTTTAAACGTTATTCCTCCTAAGTCGGGAATATCCCTTGAGGTGCGCAATATTCCACGCGTGCCTATGATGTAGACCGTCCATGATGACTGAAAAGAATAACAAGATCATCACCATCTGTCTAGCCTTTTCCCAACTATGTTGGGGTCGGCTTCCAATCGAACAGCTGCGTACCAGTATTTTACATGGAGCGACTGCCTATCTGACCCCCACAACCCTGTCACTAGGTAATACGGTTCCCCTTTGGTAAGACTGGTTGTCAGACTTTCGGGTTTCTGACGACACGTAAAGACTGCCAAAGATCCACGAATGACAGCCGAGACCAACGGCTTAACGTGCTTTGCGAGGCACGGAGGGGTCGACAAAGGCGCCTTCTGGTTTTCCGAACAAAAAGCGACATAATATGAACGCGACGACCGCGCGCTTGCGCGGCTATCGCTTTTGGTTAGGACGTAGCCTTAAAATGCTCGTTACGCGTGCGCAGATGCGTACTGTTAGGCCGTGCTATCACGAAGGGTTTTTAAAAAAAGGGTAAACTGTCTTACTTAAATAATACAGGGTGGCAGGGACATCGACGCTCAAACTGTAACCATGAATTCACATGACATGCACATGAGTTTAGACTTTAGACCCCATAGCGTAGAAATTTATCGTCGGTTATTAAAAAAAGAAACTTCTGTTTCATAGAAAAGTGCAATACCTACGCGATCAAAACGCATGGAATAGCAATATTCTTTTTTAATAACTGAAGAAAAATTTCGACGCTATGGGGTCTAAACTCATGTGCTGAATCCATGGTTACAGTTTGCGCGTCGATGTCCCTTGCCACCCTGTATGTATATTATAAAAAAAAAAAATGGAAATCGAAATTACAAGAATTAGGAATTACATAGAACGTGTGTGGCTCTTTAGTATGACGGAGAGAGACTGGTCTAAGTGTCCTCAGAATTGGGCGATGGTGGTAGGCCCCATCAGTGATACTTGAGATTGGACCTTGCCGACTCGTAGTCACACCAGATTATCACACCAGTATAACAAACAGGATGTTTTTTCTCGTTTGTCACACCACTGATTTTTCCACACCATGTACCTATACGATAATTGCTAGTGCACCTACAAATTCTACTTAAGTGAATGCTGAGAAGTGCAGGATGTACTTCTCTTAATTATTTATTTTTAATTTGCTAGCAAGTAAGGTTTATAACAGTACGCATCCGTAAAGCTGAACAAATGCGTACGAATCTCATACAAAATCGTTAGTTTTCTATAGGCAAAAGCTGAACAGAGCTGAATAAGTGTGGTTAGTCCCCAAGCCATATTTTTTTTCCTCTTAATTTTAGTAATCATCATCTGCCTAGCCTTTTCCCAACTATGTTGGGGTCGGCTTCCAGTCTAACCGGATGCAGCTGAATACCAGTATTTTACATGAAGCGACTGCCTATCTGACCTCCACAACCCAGTTACTGGGTAATACGATACCCCTTGGTAAGACTGGTTGTCAGACTTTCGGGCTACTGACGACCCGTAACGACTGTCAAAGATTCACGAATGACAGCCGGGACCAACGGCTTAACGTGCTTTCCGAGGCACGGAGGGGACTTGGTATGTGAAAATGGTCACCCATCCACGGACCAACCGCGGCAAGCGTAGCTTAACCTGATCGATCGACCCGTGCGGCTGTTATTACTTAGCCACAAGCCCCTCTTAATTTTAGTAATAAAACATTGAAATAGTTCCTGGTTACTGTCAGCCTGCATCATCTCATTGTTGGGCAAAGCTCTCTCCCCATGACTTCTAGCTACATATTTCGAACTCAACATAATTATTCTTTCGTGAGAATAGTACAAAAACAATAAACAAACAGGTTAGGTACTTTGGCAGAAGGAAAACAAGTTACGAGAATAATTTTACCTACTATGTATTTTATAAATGAATACAGGTTGATTATAAATTCACGCTGCTCTGTGGAAGCTTTAGAATACAATATAACACTATTTGTTATGTACGGGGTCTACTCCGACGTGCAAAGTGCGAATGTTCGGATCGGACCGACACATGGCCGAACCGAATATTATTGAAAAATGCGAAAAAAGTTCAGATCGGCTCAGTTGGGTCGGGACCATAGTCAATATTCGAAAGAGTGTAGGATCGGGACCGACCGAACCAAATAGTAACTTCGTAGCAGGAAACGGCCGAACGTTCGGCCGATACTACTTCGAAGAAATTTAATTTGATAAATGAGCTATTTGTTTTCTATTAATTAAATTAAATTGCATTCGAAAACATCCATCGGTTTCTTACTAAACTTCTACTATATCCGACGACCCTGGTTACTTATGTCTTTTGGTGACCGTACACCTTATAAATCTATATTATATAAAAATTAATCCCTATTTCCCTTGGTCACGCCATAACTTGAGAATGATTTTACCGATTTCATCCATCTTTTTTTTTAAGTTTTCTAATATTTTGTAGAAGATTCTTACGAAAATAAAATAATAAGAAAGTTGCGCAGAACATTAGAAAATTTAAGAATTACGCTTTTACGCTAAAACAGCTGAACGGATTTAGATGAAATTTGACACATGGGTAGACCATGATTTGGAGAAGGACATAGGCTACATTTCATCCTGGATCGCAGACGAAGTCGCAGGCAACAGCTAGTTACGTAGATATAAATGTAGAAATTTTACAAAGGGTGACACAATGGGCGGTTTTATTGTTTAGAGCGATCTTTTAAAGACAACCTTTGGATGACTCCCCAATTGCGTAGCACACTATCAATCACAATCTGAATTATTTTCAAGGATATTGCTAATTCATTGCTTCATATGTTCGAAAACTTTGTCTGCTCAACGACGTAAAAAACGCAATGAATGTTGTTGAACTGTCAAAATGAAAGTCATTCCGGCTGTAAGCGGTTACGCAGATACCCCGCCGCCCAGGTACCCTACGTGAGACGGTCAGCAACATCAAGGCGTTGCTGGCCTTCCTTGAGGAGCTGGCGTGGATTGAATGATCGATTTTCCCACCCGTACGCAATGTACGCGCATTGTCGTGGAGTTGCGGACACCAGCCCGTATTACCTATTACCCCGCCGCCCGGGCTCACGATGTTTTCCTTTTTTAACCCCCGACGCAAAAACGACGGGGTGTTATAAGTTTGTTATTTGCTTGTTATCCTGTCTGTATCAGTTTGTATATGAGTCTTGTTACTTGAATTAAACTAATTGTATTTTATTTTTTATTTACCGTTTTGAGAGCAGTGGTGATTCAATTATTTACACAAAGTAAAGCGCCTGTCTGGCTCGGACCTAGGAAGGCTTTACTAAGGCTCAATTTACACCGCCGCGGAATGGAATGGAAGCGAGTTTTTGTAGCGATATTATACATAGCAAAATGAACTTTATGTCAATTGTATAACGTACAAACTAGATACGAGCTTATTACTGCCGGAATTCTCGAGAATGCGCGAGGATTCCCCGGAAGAAGCGCGACCTTTTTTTGGCTCCTATTGAAATAAAGTTCATTATGCTATGTACAATTTTGTTGCAAAAAGTCGCTTCCATTCCATTCCGCGGCGGTGTAAATTGAGACCACCTACAACTCGTGAATCGGGGCCGTCATCACCAGGCCACCACTCCCATTCTGCATTAAAAGAAATACATGACTCACATGACTGACTTTTCTATCAACCTGTATACAAAACTAAGCAGTCATTTATAATCAAGGAAATTGCAGTTTATAATACATTTCTGAGTAAAACTCGTTGTAAAGCATACGTGTGCATAAGAAGTTCAAAACATGAAGTTATTATTTTTGTTGTTCCTGTTTTTTGTCGCTGCGTTAACGCAGCCGACGACGCAGCCGTCGCAAGCGCAGCGTGGTACGTTATTTTTTAAATTAAAAAAATAAACCATCCAATTTTTCACCAATTTAAAACAAATAGAATGTTTAGTACTTTCTCAGGAAGTTTAAAGATAAATTGTGTTCAGATATGAATAACCAGACTAGTGATAAATAAAGTGTGATCGGTTTCTGAACGAGGGTGGCGGATTCGATTCCTGCACGGATTAATTGTAGGAAAAATCACCATTAATTAGGAGAAATCAGAGTAATCATCATCTGCCTAGCCTTTTCCCAACTAAGTTGGGGTCGGCTTCCAGTCTAACCGGATGCAGCCAGTATTTTACATGGAGCGACTGCCTATGTGACCTCCACAGCCCAGTTACTGGGTAATACGAAACCCCTTGGTAAACCTGGTTGTCAGACTTTCGAACTTCTGACGACCCGTAACGACTGTCAAAGATCCACGAATGACAGCCGGGACCAGTGACCTAACGTGCTTTCCGAGACACGGAGGGGTCTTGGTATATAAAGATGGTCACCCATCTACGGACCAACCGCAGCAAGCGTAGCTTAACCTGATCGATTATACTTTTTATATTATTGTTTGCACTATGTATTTGCAAACAAATATTTTTTTAGTTTTTTTTTTTTTTAATGTCGGCATCCCTTTTGTCGTCTCATAGCGCCTGATTGTTACTGAGATAGGATTGCGCCTAGATTTTGAATGTTTTTACTAAGGGAATCGGTATTTTGAGACTGAGACGCTACTGCCTATGTTAAACCCTCTTAGGTAAGAAATTCGCGATCGCCAAGCTACCCGAAACTGCTAGTTCAACAAGCTCGTTCTACCGTAGATCTCATCCCTGCCTGGATTGAGCCTGCCTGGGCTGGATTGAGGTCAAGAGTGAGCCCATTGTCAATAAAAAAAAACTGTCAAATTTTCCCAATCAACCTTGAACCTTAATACTTTAGCAATTACGTTGAAAATCTATTAAATAAATTTGACAGATTGTAGTACCTTGATGTGCTCGCGTCTGTACAATCATTAGTAAGTCATTGCAATGTAACTCTTATCTCGGTAAAGTATTGTATAAATTAGAATGATTGCCGCAATTTTTATTGCACTCACGGCAAACATTTTAATTTAAACTTTTTAACAATGAGATAAAAGTTATATTTCAATGGTTTCACGAGATTGCTCTGCAAAAACCCTTGCCACTGCCTGCCCTGCTGAAGTATTTTTCTTTCTTTCTTAAACGCTATCCTTTGTTTCAGAAACAACAACTAAGAATGACTTCCTCGATAAAAACGGTGAAGGTATACCTGCCTCAGCGATCATTCATTTATACAATAAACCAAAAAGTGGATAAAACCAAGGTCGACGGAGCAGTTTATCCTACTACTGTTATAAAAAAAAATACGAATATTGTGTGTTGTGTTAGAAAAAATTACGAATATTTAAAATTTTATTTAAATTAAACCATTTTTATCATTTTCGTTCTTAACGTAAAATCGTTTACTACCCCAACACTATTAGTTTTAGTAAAAAAAAAACAACTAAGTAAAATAAAAGTAAGCAGATTATAAATAAGTAAATATAAGTAAGTAAGTAAATACAATTAAAAGTCGAAGTAAAGTAACCACGCTGAATTGATAATATTTTCGAGAAAAATTGCCTATTCTTTTCATCAATGTAGTTTTTTTATAAGTACCTACTTAATGCTTAAAATTGGATGGCGATTAAGAATCTACCTGCCGGTCGATTATGTAAAAATCACACCGTGAAAACATGAAGAATGTTAAAGTTGAAGTGAGTTATCGTTTCACCTGATGCTAGGGGATGACACTTTTGACAGCTCACTTCAGCTTTGAAGTGAGCTGTCAAATGTGTAAGGCGAAGGTGTAAGCTATTATTATTCTTTAGTGGAACAATTAATAAAAGATGTGAACACGCTGTGCCTCTTTATTTATCTTGTCCCGGTACTTTAGAATTACCTACAAACACCTCGTAAAGTGAGACTGAAAAAGAAAAAAGGTGTGGGGGGTCGAGGGACCCCCGGCAAGAACCACGTTCAATATGGCGGCTGCGAAAATTTGAAAATGTTCGAAAACATTCGCAGCCGCCATCTTGATATTACATTTTGACCTCCGTATCGAATCTCAATCTGTCAAAAATACCTCTAATTTCCCTACATTTTGACAAGATCTCAGTCTCAATCTGTCAAAATTACCTCTAATTGCCTTACTTTTGACAAGATCTCAGTCTCAATCTGTCAAAAATACCTCTAATTTCCCTACGTTTTGACAAGTTTTTGACATTTGTTTGTAGCCGAGATGAGACTGCGACTAGATTGAGAATTGACCTTCTGGTCATACACGCACGTCGGTTGCGAATACTACGCACCTGACCTTTCTGAAGAACATCACCAATAAAAGTCACTATGTCCTTCCTATATTGTCATTGAACGGGCACAAATCCAAACTCCACCGGCTGTCGCTGAAAACCAGCGCTGGGGCTCTGTCTCGTATAGGGTCTTGGCATTATGCTGAGCGATGGCCGTTTTGCGTGGATGTGACGCATATTTTCCCCGAATTGTTTATTTTTGTGTTTGTGTTCTTTTTATGCGTCATGTTTGCCGCAAATAAATGTATTTCTTTGTTTTTCTTTTCTTTCTTTACTCCGGCCTGTTGCGGAGAATTTTGCTGAGAAAAAACCAGTTAGCGACATCTACACGACAATATACGAACTACGTAAGCTATGGTTATTATTAGTACTAATTCATATGGATGTTTAATACTATGTATTAATATCCAGGAAAACTGGACCGATAACCTGTCCTGGGGTCATGGGGCCTGGGTATTTGTGCACATATGGCATATGTGGGGGTCACACGTCAAAGGGTGTTGTTTTTTTTTTCAAATATAATCATTTTCGCTGCTACGACCTGTAATTTATAATATGTACAGACGCCAGCAGGTCAAGCTACCCGAAACTGTCAAATCTTTCCAATCAGCCTTGAAGCTTAATGGTTTAGCGATAAAGTTGAAAATCTATTACAGAAATTTGACAGATTGTAGTAGCTTGATGTGCTGGCGTCTGTACATATAATTTTTCAAAACAAGAGAATAAAAGAAAGAAAGAAAAAACAATTATTTGTAGTAAACATGACGCTAGTAAAGAAAAGATACACAAAAAGAAGTTGGGGGAAAATATGCGTCACATCCACGTAAAACGGTCATCGCTCAGCGCAAAATCTTTGCCGATTACAAAAAACATATTTACAAAGATTTCTAAACCACCCTGTATACATACTTACTTAAGATAACAATCAATACGTATTTATACAAAGCTGCTTATTATTAAACCTCATTAATTAATTAATATTATTAGTAGCGACACAGAGAGCAAAAAGCAAAGAGAAATGAAATTCCTGTATATGTTAATTATGGTGTCCTCTCTGAGTTTGGCGGTTTCAGGAGAGGTGTTGATTCAAAAATGTGCCTGCAGCTACTGCAGCCGAACACTGTGTAACGTGCCACACGTAACATGGGAACCAATTGGAGGTAATTCATTTATGTTACTATAATTCAAGGGCGCTCAACGCGCTATGGAGCGAGCTATGCTCGGAGTCTCTTTGAAGGATAAAATCAGGAATGAAATTATCCGGAGAAGAACCGGAGTTACCGACATAGCTTGCAGAGTAAGCAAACTCAAGTGGCAGTGGGCTGGCCATGTCTGTCGAAGGACCGATAGCCGCTGGAGCAGTCGACGTAGTATGGGACGCCTCCCAGTTAGATGGACGGACGACCTAAAGAAGGTGGCTGGGGTAGACTGGGTGCGGAAGGCGGAAGACAGGAGTGTTGTGGCGCAATCTGGGAGAGGCCTATGTCGAGCAGTGGACTGCGATAGGCTGAGTGGGTTGATTGCAGTGGCGTAACAATAGGGTGGCAGGAGTGGCAAAATGCCACGGGCCCCAAGCCGGAAGGGGCCCTCGGCCCGAGAGGGCCATGAGCACAGCAGGATCCTAACATACCTAAGTTTAGAAATGCAAACTTTTTTCGACCACTAGACCAACGAAGCTGTCAGGTATTCAATTTTGTAGAGGAAATTACGAAATCTACGCGGACGAAGTCGCGGGCGAAGTGCCAGTAAAACAAAATTATAACGTTGGTTGAGCTTCTTTATATTGAGGGAGGGCCCTATCCCATGAATTTGCCACGGGCTCCAAAGTGTATAGTTACGCCACTGATTGATTGATTATTTAAGAGGTTTAATCTCTAAGCACGCGTTCCGCACCTTCGGCCGTACTTGCGGTCGGAGCCCAAACTAAGAATGAATGACAACATGATTTTACAGTTGCAATTAACTTTGTGTAATTTATATCATCACCAGCCACTGACCTATAATTAAACAAGTACGCTGGACTTCATAATATCGATGACAAAATGATTTTCGCCATTTTGGCACTGATAGCAACGTGAGCGTCCGTGGAACTAATATTGTTGATAAGTGAGTTTTACAAACTGCGCATACTCTCATGATAAAAATGTTTTAAATATCTCGTAGACAAAGACCAAAGACAAAATACACAAAAGTCTTTTTTTTTTTTTTGAGGTTGGGAAATCATCAAGTGAGCCCTCCCGCTCTGGGTGGAGCGGAAGGGAGCGTCAGACTCTTACTGACTAAACCCCACCCGTGTTCCTTCCTTAGCCCTTTCTGTTCCAGGGCAGCGGTAACCCTTTCGGACGATCCCGCTACCCTGGCTGGCTTCGGCCCTATCGGGCACACAACGCGCCGTCCGGCACGGGCCTGGTCCTGATCGGACGGTGAGCTACCCATTACTCTCCGCCCGCAGGCCCGCGCCTACGGTGGCACACAAAAGTCTTATTCCACGATTTAGACCTAAATCATCACAGACACCAAAACAACACTAAGGCCACTTGCAACAATGTGTCAGTTTTAGTTCCCGAAACGCTCGAGCGGGGCGCTTTGAATCGGCACAAAAAGCAACTGTCATTTCGTATAGTATATTTAGTCCAGCGTACTTGTATAATAGAAGTCAGTGTCAACAGTGCTCTCAAAACGGTGGAAGAAAACCGACATGTCCCAAAATATAATTCGAAGTCATCCACCACCCCGCACTGGGTCCGCGCGTTGGATTATGTGTGACCTCTCACACAGAGGAGGCCTGTGCCCGAGCAGTGTTGCTGTGTTCCAGTCCGGTTGAAGGGAAAGAAAGAAAAAAAAAAAAACGTTTATTTCTGGTAAACATGACGCAAAAAAGAAAATAAAAACAAATAAAGAAAGAAAAAAAAACAATAACAAATGGTTCACATGCGTCACATCCACGCAAAACGGCTATCGCTCAGCATTATGCTGCGACCCTATGCAAGACAAAGCCCCAGCGCTGGTTGGGTGTGATACCCGGTATATTTACCAGGCTCACGAGTCACGGCTTTTTAAATCATTTCAGCTTTGTCATGTCTTTAATTCCTGTCTAATATTTTTTCGGCTTTCACGAAGTTAATATTGTTTTTATACAGTTGCAGGCTCATTCCCGACATCAATAAACACTGCAATTACACAAGAGGTAATTGTTTTTTTTTTCTGTAAATTGGTCCAAAAAGCCCTTTTACAAGACAAAAATAAGTTATGTTTTAAACCTAGGTGAGTTCTGTGTTTTCTAACAGACTACTCTCAAAAGAAAGATCTCCTTTTGCTTCGTTTACGTTCAAACGTGTGGTCTGGGCCCGCGTGGTAGATTACGGCCCACTCCCTCTCACAAGAGAGGAGGCCTGTCCCAGCAGTGGGAACATTATAGCCTGATTATGTTCATATGTGGTCATACACGCACGTCGGGTGCGAGTCCTACGCACCATTTTTCCTCTTAAGAAATTTTCAGAAAATGCCTTGACGAATTTTTCCCTTTTTCTTTCAGAGGCAGCACACCCATTCAACTAATATGTGCAGGGTAATCACAAAGAGGCCAAGGTGCTAAGGCATAATAAATCTTCAGTGAAGTGTATGCTCTCCTTTTATTTTATTTTATTTGGGAAAACAAACAATCGTACATTGTATATTATATCTAGTAATACTGTATACATTATATTTTGGCAGCCAATCTAAGTTGTTCTTTCTAAATATCCTTACGACCCAAAAGATCTCATGGCAACCCTGCATAAGGCTGTCCTTGGGTTTCGGTTTCATCATACCAAACTGTATCGGAATCATCGGAATGACCATAGAAGATGTGCCGCTCAACGGTCGAAAAAGATGAGTTATTCATCACCCAAAGCGCTGCGGGTAGCAACGAGGCCATTTTGAAGGACAGCACATGGAGCAAATTAATATTGTTATGTTCACACTCCTGGCTGTATTCACCATAACCATTGCCTGCTTTGCTTATTAGGGTTCCGTAGCCAAATGGCTAAAACGGAACCCTTATGGATTCGTCATGTCTGTCTGTCTGTCCGTCTGTATGTCACAGCCACTTTTTTCCGAAACTATAAGAACTATACTGTTGAAACTTGGTAAGTAGATGTATTCTGTGAACGGCATTAAGATTTTCACACAAAAATAGAAAAAAAAAACAATAAATTTTGGGGGATCCCCATACTTGAACTGAAACTAAAAAAAAAACCATCAAACCCATACGTGTGGTGTAGGTATCTATGGATAGGTCTTCAAAACTGATATTGAGGTTTCTAATATAATTTTTTTCTAAACTGAATAGTTTGCGCGAGAGACACTTCCAAAGTGTCCCCCCCCCCCCCCCCTGTAACTTCTAAAATAAGGGAATGATGAAACTAAAATAAATACAGTATGTTAATTAACAGAGGGCGGTCCCTTAAACTCGTTGATCTATATCATTAATAGATTAAAATAAAAATATCAGCATAGGAAAATAAGCATAAAATAATCCGAATTCAAAAAAATAATTAATTGACAATAAATTCGAAACCTCCTGTTTAAAATCAAAATAGTAGCGCGGAATAGTACCTAGCGTACTAGCATTGCCCAAACCGGCAACGTCGCGCAATGCGCACACGATGCCGAGCGTCTCACGAATACTCACGAAGCCGAGCGAACCGGCCGCCCGCCGCCGGCCGCCCGCCACCGGCCGCCGCGCGCCGCGCTAAATGGTGAATGGCGAGCGGCGACTTATAAAAACAATGAATTAGAAATACACGTCGTCGGGTTGTTATCAGTAAAATTAAAAATTTATGTAAGAATGTTTAGTTTTAGCAATAACATTTAACAACCCGTCTCAAATGCCCGGCTGACAAAGGAACGCGTCACTTGGCACAGATTACTAAATAGTTACTAAGTACGTAACAGATGCTTCACTCAGTAGAAAATTTCCAATACCTACTGCTGTAATAGCCTACTCCGCCGCGTCAGCAACCGCTGCATGCTAAAATGTGCCTAAATGCTCAAACGTACAGTTGTGATTGCGTCGCATCGCGCGATCCCACCACAGCACTGAATTTGGTCCGCAAACGGCTCGAGCGCGCTCGGCCGGGCGGTAGGTAATTATAGCGCGCAAGTACATGGAGTGACGGAGGCCTGACTTTGGGCTTGGAAGGACCTATTCGCAAACATAGTAAATAAAAAAAAAACATAAATTCATGTACCTACCTATCGAAGCCACGTTTCAATAACATTAAAATTAAAATACAGAGTATTAGAAAGTTATTCTGCACGCAGCGGCCGATTAATGAACGCGGGGTGGTGGCAGCGCTTCTGAGTTCTGCCGACACGTCGTCGCGGGCTCGTGGCCACAAAATAAACAGGTCCACTCACGGAACAACACATTTTTACACGAATTTGTTTTACCTAGCCAGTCAAACCGGTGCGGTGGTACGACAGGCTTACAGTGTTAATTATGAAAAAAATATTTTATCTAAAAAATAATGTACTGCTAATAGTGTGCGGTTAAGTTTGGAAAAAGTTTCATTTATTTAAACTACAGTTTAGGCTAGGATTTAAATGATAATGACGATGGTCGATATTACACGTTAGCAAGTGAATGTTTTCTCCAATAACAGAAATTTAAAAACTTTTACTTTACGCAGTTGCCTTCGTAATACCTAAGTACTTGCGTTTATTCATAGCAATCGTGTAACAAGTAAAAAAGCAGTTTTAGGAAAGAGTGGGCCTTCTGAACTCAGTCGTTAAGTGTTATTTTTTATTTTAATGTTTTCGAAATGTTTTAGGTATTATGATACATTTAGATAATGTTAAAAACTTACCTAGATTTTGAACTGCTCAATATGCTGACCTCCTCTGTCTACACATTGTTGCAATCGCCGACGGTTATTTTGGTGCACTCGTCGCATTAAAAGCGGGTCCTCGCGTATGCAGTTCCTGATAACACGAAATGCTGTGCGGATTCGCATTTCCATCTCCTCCCGCGAGTGGCTTTCTTTTTTATAAACGAGTTGTTTGACCCAACCCCAAAAAAAGAAGTCAAGTGGCGTTAGGTCAGGTGACCGTGGTGGCCACGCCTCGGGACCGTACCTCCCGATCCAGCGGCTATCAAACAACTCGTTTAACCGCGACCGCACTTCTGTTGAAATGTGAGGGGGTGCTCCGTCGTGTTGAAACCACACATTTCGGAGCTCGGCTAGCGGCAATCGGTCGAGGTAGCGCTCGACGGTGCCGTTAAGAAGAGCTAGATACCTCACACGGTTTAGAGTCCCTGGGATGAAGACAGGTCCTATTATTTTGTTTCCCTTTATCCCAGCCCACACATTCAGTGACCACCGTATTTGATGTGCTAACGGCCGAGTGGCACGCGGATTATGGCCTCTTTCTGCCCAGTGATGGCATACACGCCGATTCCACATACCATTGCGCGTAAATAGGCTTTCGTCTGACCATATGACGTTTTCGATGAAGTGGGTGTCCTCCGCGCATCGCTGCAGTGCCCACTGGCAATAAGTTAACCGGCGCTCGAAGTCAGCTGGACCAAGCAGACCTTGCACTTTTTGAAGTGAGTACGGGTGCTGCTTGTTTTTCTTTAAAATTTTAAAGACTGCGACGTGACTCATGTGTAACAGGCGGCCGGCTCTTCTAGTGCTTGAACCGGGCTCCTCCTCAAAATGTCTTAGCACGTTCTCTTCCCGCCGCACAGAGATCACGGGTCGGGGGCCACCAGAACGACGCGGCACTACCGGTTCATTGTTACGAATACGCACCAGGGCACTCACAATAACACGAGAATTCCGCGGTTGATGTGCATTGGGGTACCTCTCAGCATACATCCTCAGAGCACGTGCACCATCATAATTACACTCAGCATAAATGAGCACCATGTTCACATACTCCTGAGCACTGAACTGATAACGTGGCATTTTTCACACAAGAATGACGCAAGATGTTGCAATGCGAAAATAATGCGCGTCCGGTCAGCGCGTGAGATTAGTTCCGACTAAAATTAGGTGGACATCCGGGGGTAGGGGGCGGTTCTAGGCGCATCAATTAGATCGCCGCACGCGCGGCCCGTCATTCATAGATAAATTGCGACGTTGCCGTTCTTCAAGTACGCGTGTACAGAGTGTTTCTTTTACGTATCAATTTAAAATTTTTAGTGAATGTTTTAATGTAAAAAAAAAATAAAAACATTTTGTTTTCGAATGGTAATATTTTTTTTAGCATGTATGTGTGCTATACTATTGCGGGTTAACGGGAACGCCCTCTGTTAGTTAACATACTGTATATGATGTACATTACCATGTAAGCTTCCACCGTAAATTGGTTTGAACGAGATCTAGTAGGTACTTTTTTTTTAATACGTCATAAATCGTAAATTGTAATTGTACGGAACCCTCGGTGCGCGAGTCCGACTCGCACTTGGCCGGTTTTTTTTAAGCTTTAGTTCCTTCGCGATGTATTAAGATAACACAGCATGAAGTGGAAACAGCGTAGGGACACCTTTGCCCTGCAGTCAGCCATCACGAGCTGATAACAAATAATAATAAAATGGGAATACGAATAATTGAATAAGTAAATCACAACGCGACTCAACTAATAATAGGAATAACATGGCGCCAACGACAGAAGCAACTGCAGCTGTCGACACTCGTCGACGACCGCCGTCGATGCGTCGGCGTCTGCTGTCGGAAACGTGTTGCTCGTGTATTTTTATTGTATTTTAGTATATAGCTGAAGAGTTTGTTTGTTTGAACGCGCTAATCTGTAGAACTACCAGTCGGATTTCAAAAATTCTTTTAGCATTTGATAGGCAAATCCTTGAGGAAGGCTATAAGCTATTTAACATCACGCTAGGACACTTACGGGCCCAGCAAAAAGAATAAAAGCGGCCAAGTGCGAGTCAGACTCGCGCACCGAGGGTTCCGTACAATTTGAAATTATTAAAAATATTTTTATTTATTTATTTTACCATTTATGTACACACATATATAAACAGACAATGAAAAACAGAACAGAAAAAATAGGTACAGAGGTGATGCTTATTTCATGAGAAATCTCTTCCAGCATACCTACCTTAGATAGGACAATAGATACAGAGATGTAGACAGCGTGTGAAGAGCAAAGGAGACAAAAAAATAATACAAAGAATAAAAAAACAATTCACTTAAAAACTAAACAAACATTACGAGACTGTACTTAACATACATACACATAAAAATACCTACATAAATACTTCTAAAATAAATATTACCAGAATGATAATAATTATATCATACACAAAATAATAAATACATACACGACACGACTATGATGAATTGGACAGATAGTGTTCTTTCACTCTTCTTAAAGACTGCAACACCAACAACAGTATGCAGTTTTTATTATATGATGTAACTAAAAATTTACGGTTTTCGCAATTTTTCCTTTATCTGTGCTATAAGACGTTGCTTCGTACCAAATTTCAAGATTCTGAGTTCACGGGAAGTACCCTGTAGGTTTTGATTCCCTTGCGAGTGTCGAAAATTAGCGGAAATTTGCGGCATAAACGGCTGTATCTTTTGATTGCGTTGGCTTAGAAGTTTGATTTTTTCACAGCTCTAAGGGTCAGTAGACTTGAGTATTTGATATAAATTCCAGTTTGATAACTCCACGCGTTCCTGAGAAGAAGGGTCTTGATAGACAGACAGACAGACGGACGGACGGACGGACAACAAAGTGATCCTATAAGGGTTCCGTTTTTTCCTTTCGAGGTACGGAACCCTAACACAGCTTGACGAAACAAAAGCTCAAGCGATATGTTATATAAAAACTGGTTTGTAGCATCGAATTCGCGACCATTTTTATACAGGCTGTAATTGAATAGGTGCGACAAACTGAAACACCTAATTAAAGTAAATTTAGAGCATGTCATTATGGAAAGGGATGCACATACTTGCGCGTAAGCATGCGATTTGGCAAACTCACCGCTTGCCCCTTTTTAGGGTTCCGTACTCAACAAGGAACGGTTATAGTTTCGCCATGTCCGTCTGTTTGTCTGTCTGTCCGTGGTTTAGCTCAAAAACTATTGGTACTAGAAAGTTGTATCCATGTCATACACGAAGAGCCATGATTGCTCTAAAAAAATGATAATCGTTTAAATAAAAATTCTATTCTATTTTATTCTAGTTATTTTTAATGTAGTATGTATTCATTATTTACCAGGGATCGTAATTTTATTTGATTATTTATGTCTTTCATAACAGCCTCCTGAAATTTGACGAGGATGCAAAACAACAGCTTGTATAATAAATGTGAAAGTTTGGAAAGATGTTTGTTACATAATCACGCAAACTATACGTACCTATATATTAGAATGGAAACACGTTGATAACAAATAAAGAGATTTTGATTAAATTCATGTGTTTTACTGAGAAAATTTCATTAAAATATATATAAATATGTAATATATACATACATATAGGTATCGCTACAGCCGTTTCGGAGCTACGATGCGATGGCGCAGACAGACACAGACACATATGTTAAACTTATAACACCATCTGTTTTTGTCGGGGGTTAAAAACTAGGCAGTCTCGGGGACTGGCGACAGAAACTTAAAAATTCGACATACTTAAGGGCTTTGAAAATCCGTAATACTGACGTATAGGTGTCATGCGTGGCCGCCTTTTTCAAAATTTCACGACAGTAGGTATGTCTGCTTCATATTATAAAAAAATGCAATCCCCTTTTACAAGGGGTAACATAATGGGCGGTCTTATCGTAATTATTCCTACTTCTATTATCTTTATTTGCATTCCATAATGTTTAAATATCTGATAATGAAGATTTCTCCGAAGAAGTATTCTGTCATCGCTGCGAAAATTATAGGCAAGTAAATGAATAGATTTACATTATTTTATAAATACAGGCTGATTGGAATTACGACCTTTTCATTGAAATGAGATAAATACCTAATAATAATAGTCCTCCAGAGTTCCAGACCGTATTTCGACCATGGCGGCCAATCTCAACGGAGTAGCCTTCGGCGCATGAGATATTATAGTGCACGTGTGTGTGCAGACCGCGTGGCGGTTGAAAATCAACCGCCACGCGCTCCGCGGACATCTAGCATTTTAAAATCTGAATTCCCACTAACATAGGTTTTGATATGTTACATTGTCTTGTGAATAGTTGACACTAATCTAAAAATAACTTAATACGCAGGAGACAGCTTGTGTATGAAAACAAATGTTTATATGTAAGGTATTTTGTGTTATGTTTCGAAAAAACACGCGCAGGAGACCCGGCTATAGATATTCAAGTCTGCTATCTTATAAATACCCTGTAACTCCCCCCCCCATACCCCCTGTCCCTGTATACCCTGTCCATTAGGTTAACCGTTTTTGACAGCTGCCTTAGAACGTACATATTCCAGATTACGTAAAAGTTAACTTTAAAATGCGTAATAAAATAAACATATAAACTGCCTTATCTTATAGAATTATCTTACTCATGGCTTCTTACAGACATTATAATACCGTACGTGTATCAACCGATGTACTGTGTGTAGCTGCAATCACTAGTTCCATTTGTCAAAAAATGGTTTACCTCATGGACAGGGTATATGTATAATTAATATTATCTTGTTAAAAAATAAAAACACAATTGACATAAGACAGTCGTTTTTACTAAAGTTTTCTTTAATCAACCTGTATACGCTGTATAGCACCATGATCAGCCATTTATATTCAAGATAAATGCAGTCTTCAAGACATTGCGAAGAAATACTACTTGTGAAGAACACGCGTGCAGTTAAAAACATGAAGAAAGTATTATTTATTTCGTTATTCCTCTTTGCATTCGCCGCTGCGCTAACGCAGCTGGCAAAGGAATCGTCGCAAGAGCAACGCAACGTGCCACCCGGTGTACAACCAAAGTATAATGGTAATTGTAGTCTTATTTTTGTTCCCGTTTGGGTAATCCTTATTCCTCCGACCTTTTTTTTTTATTGTGGGGAAATTCTCATGGATACCCTCCGTCTGGGAAGAACTGAGGGTTATGTCGGACTCCAATCGACTAAAGCCCCCACTGTTCCTTCCAGTAGTATGAGTCGGGGGCCCGGGAGATACTTGTATATTCGCCGCAACCCCGACTGGTATCAGCCCGCCATGCCTAATGCGCCATCACCAAGTGCGGCCGATCCCACGACCACACGTCCTTCCATTAGGGCGCGCATACTGCGTGCCACCTCTTTGAGCCTGCTCGAGCCCCAATTTCGCCGCCCGCAGGCCCCTTCTGGTTGCCATCATCACGTCAACGCCGGCTGCCGCTGAAAACCAGCGCTGGGGCTCTGTCTCGTATAGGGTCTTAGCATTATGCTGAGCGATGGCCGTTTTGCGTGAATGTGACGTATGTTTACGCCCCACTTTTTATTTTTTTTGTGTTTGTTCTTTTTTTTATGCGTCATGTTTGCCGCAAATAAATGTATTTTCTTTCTTTTCTTTCCTTCTTATGGTGGCCGGAGATCGTTAAGCGTTGTTCCGGGTTGAGAAATCCTTATGGATGTCCTCCCACACACAGTATTCCCTTCCCACACTTGGATCGGGGATCATGGTAACTAGTGCGCCTTCCACGATGGTGATTATACTGAGCCAACATATAATGGTACTTTTTTTATAACATTGTATAATTATATTCCTCATTAGCAGACCAGACTGACAATGTCGGTATGGTCGCTTTCCGGGTTTTGGTCATATTATGTTTTCTGTTTGCATTGATGTCAGCTATCGATTTATATAGGTATCAAGGGTGGCCGCCATTTTGAAAAAAAAACAAAAAACAAAATGGCGGACAGCAGGCCCCTAAATCCCCTTTCAATTTGGTCATGAGCGATGGTGAGCCAGTGGTAACGGGCCCGATTTACGACTTGTAAGTCGTGGGTTCGAACCCAGGTAGGCTTTATTTTGTGTGAAAAATTTCAGCACTGCTCTCGAAACGGTGAAGGAAAATATCGTGAGGAAACCGGCATGACCTAGAACAAAAAATTCGAAGACATGTGATATCCACCAAGCATCCCCCAATCCTTCGCCGAGAGGAGGCCTGTATTGAAAGCAATGGGAACATTATTGGCTGATTATACTAAACACAAAAGAATTTAACAACTTTTTTTTTCCAGAATCAATGATTCTCACACTTGCCGCACCATCAACATTAAAAAAACGGTACAACAATTCCAAAAAGTAAGTGAGTTCGAGTCTGCGCACTGAACGTTCCGTATCCTGCAATAAAAAGGTAAGTCCGCAGAGACAAACAACCTCGGAGTAAAAAACAAAATCAAAATCGGTTCATCCGTTCGGGAGCTACGATGTCACAGACAGACATACACAGACACAGAGAGACACGTCAAACTTATAACACCCCGTCGTTTTTGCGTCGGGGCGGGGGTTGAAAACAACCGACTTCCAAAAAAAAAAACACTACACAGTGAAAAATTAATTTCGGAAGTCGGCGGCAAAAAAAACCAAAGAGACACAGTATTTTTTTTTTGGAAGTTGTAATCAATTTTTTTATTTTTCACTTTTTAGTTGTGGTACTGTACCTAACTCACACAAATTCGTATAACACTACTCGCTATATAAATATCAGTGACAGAAAGTTATTATAACATCATTACATAATTGGAAAAAGAAAGAAAACTATCTAATTCTATCTATCAATAACTTGACCAAAGGACGTCATTCAAGTGTTGAACATTTTTTATATCCCAAAATTAAAGTAGTAGTACAGTACTATTTTCTTATGCCAAAATAAAAAGTACTATTTTCTTATGGGAAATATCAAATAAAAATCATCTTGAGCATTTTTTACTATTACTGCGAAACTCTACATATAACCCCCGGCTGCTATTCGAGATTGAAAATGCCAAAATTCATATTTTTATAACAAGTTTTTTTTTTGGGCTGGTTGACACTTCCCGTGACCCAAGGGCTGGCTTTTACCTTGGCCAGAGGCTAAGCATTGCCATACAACGTGGCAATGCGGCCAGTGTCTTGGGTACATTACCAGTCGACAGCGATGTGTAGGGATATTTCGACGCAATACGTTAGTTTTTTAATAGTTTTAGTTAGTTTGTGATGTTATATTTTTATTTTAATAATTTGTAGTTTAAAAGTATTAGAAGTTTGTAAATATTATGTTTCTTGTTAAGGTTAATAAACAGTAAAAAATACCAACTTTTAATTGAATTTCACATCTTGAACATATTTTAAATATAAAATATGTTTTGTTGGCATTTTCAATCTCAAATAGCAGCCGAGGGGTTAATGGCAGACTTTAGTTGTAATAGTAAAAAATTCTCAAGAGGTCATCTATATATATAAAATTCAAAGTCCTGACTGACTGACTGACTGACTGACTGAGACATCAACGCACAGCCAAAACCGCTGGTCCTAGAGACATGAAATTTGGAGGGTGTATTTTTCGTGAAGAGTAGGTATCCACTAAGAAAGGGTTTTTCGAAATTCCACCCCTAAGAGGGTGAAATGGGGGGATTTTGTTTGTATGAAAAATCTTATTCCTTGAGTTAATAAACTTGAAACTTGGCACGAATACATAGCTAAGTAAATTATGAAGTTGGGCATTTTTTGTTTTTATAAACTACCCCCTAAAAGGGGATTGGAGGGTTTCAAAGTTTGTATGGAATAATTTTAGCGCGCGGTCCGATTTAATCGAAACTCAGTATTTATACCTAAAATTGAAAGGAAAGAATAATGTGTATCAGGGTTTTTCGAAAATCTACCCCTGACGGCCTGAAAAGTGGTAGTCCATTTTACAGGGGAGGATTTTACAGCGTGGCTTGATTAACTCGAAAATTGGTATAAATAATCTGTGAGTCAAGTTATGAACACATCCCAAATGATTTTTCAAAATTCCACCCCTGTGGGGGTGAAAAGCGGGGATACAGTTTATATGAAAAATCTTATTCGTTAGGTTAATAATCTTGAAAATTGGCATAAATACTCGCCTAAGTAAGCAATAAAGTTTATCATTATTAGTTTTCCAAAACTACCCCTCAAAGGGGATATAGGGGTGTTAAAGTTTGTGTGGAAGAATTTGAAGGCGCGGTCCGATTAACTCGAAACTCAGTGTTTATACTTAAGACCAAAAATAAAGACTAACATGTATCAGGATTTTTTGAAAATCTACCCCTAACGGGTTGAAAAGGGGTAGTTAATTTTACAGGAGAGGATTACAAAATAAGTGTCTTGATTAATAAGAAAATTGGTATAAATTATCGTTGAGTCAAGTTATGAATATACCCCAAACGATTTTTTAAAATTCCATCCCTGTGGGGGTGAAAAGCGGGGATACAGTTTATATGAAACATCTTATTAACTAAGTTAATAAACTTGAAACTTGGCAACAATACTTGTCTAAGTAAGTAATAAAGTTTATCATTATAAGTTTTTCAAAACTACCCGTCAAAGGGGGATATAGGGGTGTTGAAGTTTGTGTGGAAGAAATTGAATGCGCGGTCCGATTAACTCGAAACTCAGTATTGATACTTTTAACAGAAAATAATTAATAATAAGAATGTAAAGTTGTCGAAAATTGTCCCCTGACGGGGCAAAAAGGGTTAATTCGGTTTTCAGCGGAGGATTTGAACTTGAAAATGTATGTTACATTTTCACGCCTAAACCACTGAACTTCTGATTTGGCAAAGAGATAGATGGCATCCTGGGGAAGCACATGCTTTTTATCCTGGTAGCACGTTCCCGTGGGATAACTTCCGACATCCACGCGGGCGAAGCCGCGGGCAGAAGCTAGTTTCCCATAAGACAGCAGTACTTTTTATTCTGACACTTTAATTTCTGGGTACGAAATGAACGATGTCCTTTATATGGGACCGCCCATATAAAGGACATTTAAGTATACCCTTTGAAACAAAAGAAGAAATTTCTTAATCGGTATATAAATTACAGCGTTCTGAGGTATAACAGACACAAAAAAGGTACAAACGAATTGAGAACCTCCTCCGTTTTTGAAGTCGGTTAAAAATACCATGTGCCGACAACATCATCTGCCTAGCCTTTTGCCAACTATGTTGGGGTCGGCTTCCAGTCTAACTGGATGCAGCTGAATACCAGTATTTTACTACATGGAGTGACTGCCTATCTGAACTCCACAACCCAGTTACTGGGTAATACGATACCATTTGGTAAGACTGGTTGTCAGACTTTCGGGCTTCTGAGGACCCGTAACGACTGATCTGCAATCTCGGTACAGATGACTATTAGTTTGGTTGAAAAAGTATTTCTTTGTTTTTCGATTTTAAGATTTATTTTATTCTGCGCGTTTTCACCGCGAGGAGTTTTTTTCGCGCACTGGATTTTCAACGCTCAGCTTAGCGCCGAGAGTTGAAAATCCAACGGCGTGTGTTTTTGACTTGCTGGGATCCAACAACAGAGTGGGCAAAAAATCCCACCGCTATATTTATCCGTCCTTGCGGAGGTGTACTAACTTATAAACTTGTATTATTCTTATTAAAAGAAGGAAAACTTGTTGTGATAGGTATACTCTGTCATGTCATGCATATAATAAATATACTTACATAACATGACATAAATTTAAGGTCTATTAAAATGTATGTTCCTGTGTGTTAGTGTTGTTATTTCACGTTAAACAAATATAGACTTTATGGGAGTAACAATTAAGTTGATTTCAGAGTGACTAGCACTACTTAAAAATGTATAAAAATGTTTCAAGTTGTAGCGTAAACTGAACTTTATTATGGAAACATTAAAGATGTTTTTCCAAATACTCAAATTTGTTTACATATTGGCAAATAAATCAAGAACGTTGTTATACACAAACCTATAAATAGATATTATAAATTAAACTCGCTTTCCGTGTCTGTCTGTGTGACCGCGTTCAGCTTCTAAACTACGGAACAGGCCTCAAAGAGATGTGAGCTGACGGGGCACGATAGGGCCGAAGTCTGCCAGGGCAGCGGGATCGTCCGAAAGGGTTACCGCTGCCCTGGAACAGAAAGGGCTAAGGAAGGAACACGAGGGGGATTTAGTCAGTAAGAGTCTGACACTCCCTTCCGCTCCACCCAGAGCGGGAGGGGTCATTTGATGATTTCCCATCATTTCATTTTCCTGCCCTTATCCCATGTTACTTGGGGTCGGCGCAACACGTTTTCTTCTTCCATTCTCCCCTGTCAACCGTCACGCTATCATTCACTCCCTTCTCTTTCATATCATTCCTCACACAATCCATCCATCTTTTCTTCGGCCTTCCTCTCCCTCTCCATCCATCAACATGTATATTCATCACTCTTTTAGTCACATGCGTTTCGTCCCTTCTCATCACATGCCCATACCAAGCTAAACGATTTCCTTTCAACTTTTCTGTCACTGGCGCCACTTTCAAACTTCCTCTTATATACTCATTTCTTACTTTATCCATTCTCGTCACTCCACACATACATCTCAACATTCTCATCTCCGCTGCATGCAATCTTCTTTCATCCGTCTTCTTCACAGCCCAGCATTCAGACCCATACAGTACGACAGGCCTTATCACAGACTTATAAATTTTCCCCTTTAACTTGAGGGGCATCCGTGGGTCGCAAGTTGTTCCTGTGACCTGTCGCCATATCATCCATCCTGAGTTGATCCGATGCGTTACGTCTCGGTCTACTTCGCCATCTCCTTGTCATCCTCAAAAAAAAAAAAAACTACGGAACAGCAGTCATTTTGTAACCATTTCACCGTGAAAACTTAGGTGAAGTGAGCGTGGAGAGAGCTGTCATTCCAATTAATGCCAGGGATTGACACCATTGACAGCTCACTCTAAGCTCACTTCACCTCACATTTCAATGTAAGATTTCTACAGAATCGATCGGCTGATATTGTTCCGGTTCTCACTATCATTTATAAAAATATCCCGGAATCTTAAGGTGTACATAATACACAAAAGGGAAAAAGAATTTAAACAAAATTATTTGTGACTAGCAGCGCTCCGCGGTTTCACCTGCATAAGTTTCGATGCCGTGGGAATATCGGGATAACAAGTATCCTATGTGTTAATTCTGGTTATAAACCATCTGTGTGCCAAATTTCATTCAAATCCGTTCAGTAGTTTTTGCATGAAAGAGTAACAAACATCCATCCATCCATCCATACAAACTTTCGCATTTATAAAACTAGCTGCGCCCCGCGGTTTCACCCACATAAGTTTCGATCCCGTGGGAATATCGGGATAACAAGTAGGTATCCTATATGTTAATTCTGGTTATAAACCATCTGTGTGCCAAACAGTAGTTTTTGTGAGAAACAACAACAACAACCACATCCATCTATCCATCCATACAAACTTTCTCGTTTATAATATTAGTAGGATTTGAAAAGTCGAACTTTTTGTTTTGCATGTGGCTGTAAACCCATTTTCAAATAAACCCATGTGGTACGTCGGGGTTTAACTTGTTAGGTATTCATGGATAATCACTAATATACGAAACAAGTTTTCTGAAAAGTAACTGACGTGAATGGTTTAGCGCATTATTGAACCAATGTTACAGTTGTTACCTAATAACTTTAATTTCGGAAGTCGGTGTCTTTGGTTTTTGTATTTCGTTTTTCGCCACCGACTTCCGAAATTAAAGTTATTTTTCACTTTGTAGTGTTTTTATGGAAGTCGGTTGTTTTTTTTTTTTGTAAAAAGGTTTTTATTTTTCACTTTTTTGTTGTGATAATTTTTTTGATTTTTCAAAAACCACTTGTCCGATTTTGATAACATTTTTATGGGACGACTTCAGAAGTATCTCCTTTCGAACAAAAAAAGAATTTTGAAAATCGGTCCACAATTGGCGGAGTAATCGCGTAACAAACACACAAAAAAAAAAAACATACCGTCGAATTGAGAACCTCCTCCTTTTTTAGAAGTCGGTTAAAAATTAACTTAACTTCGGTCTGTAACCGTTAGCGATCATCATTTGCAAACTAGGCGGCGGCGCCGGCGCCTGTATCTTGGGGATCAGAGTTGTGATACATAATGCCATTTACCACTGGAGTTTATGTAAGAATAGGTGAGTAACTGCAAATGATTATATACTTATATAAAACTAAATTATTATTAATTAATACTATATAATTATTATATTAACAATATTAATTATTTCAAAATATATCACATTTATATAGGATATAGACAAAAGTTGTGATAGCTCAGCTAACATGCAAGATTTAAATATAATTTATAACCTCAGGTAGTAGTAGTACTCAGGAATAATGAAGCTTGCTACCAGAGAAAAAAAAATGTATTGGATTATTAGCTCCGGAGATTACCCCCTACATACATAATATATACAAACAAACAAATTTTACCTCTTTATATTTATTAGTTGTCATCATCTGCCTAGCCATTTCCCAACTATCTTGGGGTCGGCTTCCAGTTTAACCGAATGCAGCTGCATACCAGTATTTTACATTTAGCGACTGCCTATCTGACCTCCACAACCCAGTTATTGGGTAATACAACACCCCTTGGTAAGACTGGTGGTCAGATTTTCGGGCTTCGTACGACCCGTAACGACTGTCAAAGATTCATGAATGACAGCCGGGACCAACGGCTTAACGTATGTAAAGATAGTCACCCATCCACTGACCAACCGCGGCACGCGGAGCTTAACCTGATCGATCGAACCGTGCGGCTGCTATTTCTTAGCCATAATATTAGTATAGATGACAAAAGAGGGTTTTTTCGTGCACGGAGCCTTGATATTTAACTTAAATACAATAAAAAAAACCTCGATGTTTTGTGTCGAGTCGAAAAACCCGTGCGAAGCAGGGTCTGGTCGCTAGTTTCACCGACATTATTATAGGATACGTAGACTAAGTAGTAATTTAAAAGCAAGGAAAACACGTCTTCAATTCATTACTAAGCAGTACTCCAAGTAGAACTGACGTCGTAGTTGTACAACAATGAAGATATTGTTTTTCTTGTTTCTGGTGTTTGCGTTTGTGGCTACGCAAAAAAGAAATCCGGGTTCATGTGAGTAGGCTCAGCGGGGAAGTGACAGGGTAGCCCGCGATGTGCAAAGGACCTCATTCAATTGGGACGCAAAAATTAAAGGACAAAATCCAGAAAAAAAGGTGCTGTTTTCAAAAAAAATATAATTTCGCGGGCTACCCTGACGCTTTTGCCTTAACATTATAATTTTTTTTAACCGTCTTAAAAAAAGGAGGATGTTCTATGTTTGTCTGTATGTAGATTTTTTTTTTTTAATTTATAATCATCGTTATTTTCCGAAAGTCTGACAACCAGTTTTACTCCCTTGACTGATACCCGTATCAGTCAAGGGAGGTCAGATAGGCAGACGCTACATGTAAAATACTGGTACTCAGCTGCAACCGGTTGGACTGGAAGCTGATCTCAACACACTTGGGAAAAGGCTTGGCTAGATGATGATGTTCAGTCATACGATTATGAAAATTCTTTTTCATTTGGAAGAGGAAGCTTGCGCGGTGGTCCCTTATGAGTTTCAATTAGTTGGCTTTGTAGACCAGGGTCGATAATTTTTAAAACTAAAAAAAATAATAGTAGGATGAAACCCATTAGAAAAGGAGGAGAATATTATAAAAATGAAAGGAAAAATAATTTACGGGCGATCTGAGGTCGGGAAGGGGATGGGGGTGAGTTTTTAAGGGTAAAAAACGGTTTTTCTCGATTTCCGGCAAAACTAAAAGTCCTATCGAAAAAAGTCAAATGGCAAAGTTGTAGGAAATAAAAAGATCTAAAACTTTTGTATTTACACTTTCTTCACATAACCTCAAATTTATGTGAAAAATTCAAAAAACCAAGTTTTTGGTTTTTTATTTTTATCTTTTACAAAAATTTTTTTTTTTTAACAAAATTTGGTGAAAACTTACCTTTTTATGTCCCAAATACGCTGTAATTTATTTGATTAAAAATATTTATTATTTCACCTTATTTTGAATTAATATCGAAAAAGCACCCTAATTTTCAATCGAAAATTCACCCGTCAAAATATCTGCTTTTTTCAAAAAGTTGGTATGTTTTCTGTTCGTTGAAATCTCTATTTTCCGATGGTGAAAAAAAAAATATGTTACTATAGTAAATCTTCTCAGAAAATGCAAAAAATCGAAACAAACTCGAATTCGAAAACTGATAATCTGAAAAGACAAAATCGAATTATTAATGCCTTCACTATTTTATCGTGAGTATACATACCGCCATGAAAAAAAAATATTAAAGAAATAAATGTCAAAATGTATACTTAAAAAATATATTATTATTTTTATATTATATTTTATTTAGATCATTTTATTTCCTACAACTTTGCCATTTGACTTTTTTCGATAGGACTTTTAGTTTTGCCGGAAATCAAGAAAAACGGTTTTTTCCCTTAAAAACTCACCCCCATCCCCTTCCCGACCTCAGATCGCCCGTAAATTATTTTTCCTTTCATTTTTATAATATTCCCCTCCTTTTCTAATGGGTTTTACTTTTATTCGACTATTATTTTTTTTCACTTTTTATTATTTTTAAAGGCTTCTACCCTGGTCTATTGGTAGTTTTTCAGTTAGCTTCCACAACACGTATTTATTTAATTCACTTTGTGTATATTGATGATGTCATAAGACTTGCTGTAACTGTTGTTTACTATATCAAGTTATGTTATAAGAATTTCGGGTGGGGATTTTTTTTTATTGTGCTTAATATTACATAATAATCGAAACAGACTAAAAACCATTTAATCGAATGGAAACATACCATGCCTGTATTCCCCAAGGGTGAGGCAGAGGTGTAGGTACCCATAGTACAGACGCCAGTACATAAACCTGCCACAATCTGTCAAATTTCTTTAATAGATTATCAATTTCATCACTAAAGCATTAACGTTCAAGGTTGATTGGGTAAATTTGACAGTTTCGGGTAGCTTGATGTGCTGACGTCTGTACACACACATTTCGCCAGTTAGTTATGTTTGAGTCCCATGTTATAGTGGGCGACCCTATTGCCTTCAACTGGACGCAAATCCAGCACCCTAATGTGTGTGTGTGTGTTCATACGTAATCTGAATGATTTTTGAATGTGTCTGCTAAACAACGTAAATAACGCAATGAATGTTATTGAAATGTCAAAATGTTAGTCATTGCTAATGTTAGTGTGTTACGTAATTACCCCGTAACGTACACTTACGGGCAGGAATCTATGTACTTGCCCGGTTTTGAACCCTGAATACGACCAAACCAAACAAAAACAATGAAACCAAAAACAACCTCGTGAATGAGACGCGAGTCCTTAACCACTGGGCCATCATGACACAGAATAATTTATCAATTTTTTTTTAGCCGCATATGTTCAACGTTCGAGAGGAGGGCACCTACCCCGATCAAGGTTCATCCAATATTACAATAGGTGGAACGGCAAATAGATGCAGGGTTACGGAGCCTTCCTGATGAAGTATAACCTCATCAGCGCAGAAAATATGGGAACATGATGTCAAGATCATTGTAATGAAAAGGATTAATGATATAGAATATACTTAACATATTATGTAAGTACATAGAGTGATTTAGGAATCTTCAAAAAAAACCTCCTTGTAACTTTATCCGGTTTAATATGTTACATTTAATCTTTTCTTAATTTACTGTTTAATCTACAATCTATTCAAATTTATGTTTCAAGTTTATGTTATTGTAAGTTAAACGCATATCAACTTTATTTTAATTGTGATTAAGTTGATTTCAGAGTGACTCTATTGAAAAAGTTATAAAAATGTTTGAAGTTGTAGCGTAAACTGAATTATATAATGTAGAAATTAAAGTCATTTTTCCATAAACTCATATTTGTTCACAAGTAAATCGCGAATGCAGCCTTGGATTGCTATGACTTAAGGGCTTATTAATCGATTTGCACGATTCGGGCGAGTAAAGCGTGCTCGATTTTTATTTTGTAATTTGTTTTTCGTGTTTCAAACTATATTATTTCTGTCTTTTCTTTACTTTCTTTGTAAAAAAAATAATATTTTGAATTAAAATATTATTTTGTGTAAGCATAATTTGTTTTATTTAATTAAAGTTCATCTCCTCGAGTCTTCTTATCCTACTAATCCTACTATGTAATATTATAAACGCGAAAGTTTGTATGGATGGATGGACGGATGGATGTTTGTTACACACACTAGGAATTACTTCTGTATCGTGCGGAAATTAACTCAATTAAAATTCTTCAAAAAAGGCTTAGGTACCCCTCTTAAAAAAAACCAAAACAAGTTTTTTTTCTTAAAAGTCTCGCAGTCCCGGGAATTCCCGGAACTTTGATTGTAGGCTATTTCGTGTCCCGGGACTTTGAAATTGTCGGGAATTTCCAAACCCTAATCCCGATATTCGCACGGGATCGAAACTTATGCGGGTGACACCGCGGGGCGCAGCTAGTAGATAGATAATATTAAAGTAGGACTTACAGTTATTGAGGAAAAACTTCGTAATAAACTTAAGCTCAGATAAAGAATACGTAACATAACATCACGCCTATAAGAACAGAAGAAGTTAGGCAGGGGTGTACCTTGTACACCCACATTTCGCCGGCTGCTATGTTGAAGTTTCCATAGGGGGTTTTCAATGGGGGAGGGGGCGATCCTAGTGCCCTCTACCGAGCATAAATGCAGACTTTGGACTGCTATTAAAAAACCTTTTTGGAAGGAGGAAAAGAACTATTTTCTTATGGGAAATAACATCTTTAGGATTTTTTACGATTGCAGGCAAGGATATTGACTTTTTCATGTCACTGCGTTAAGCATTCTCATTTAAAAAAGAAGTGACATGAATAAATCAACCTTATTTCAATTACCTAAAAAACGCGATAAAAATGTACTCTCCTCTTCGAGCCAGTCTGTGTGAACCAACGACCGTTTTATGGTCGTTGGTGTGAACGGACACTTAGCCGCACGTGCGCGTTTTTCCCACGGCGATCATGATTTCGCGCACTGGATTTTCAACGCACTGCTAAGCGCCGAGAGTTGAAAATCTATATTTTTGACGCGCTGGAGTGTGTTGTGTTGGATTCTCAAAATCTCAACGCTCGGCTTAACACCGAGAGTTGAAAATCCAGTGCGCGATATTTTTCCGTCCGTGCGGACGTGGACTGACTTATAAGCTTGTAATAATCCTATTAAAAGCAGGAAAACTAGTTGTGATGGGTACACTGTTTATATCTACATACCTATTATACTATCTCCACCCATATCAACCTTTTATAACAAGATACCCTCTTCTTTGCTAGACTTGCCTTTTAATGCGTTTAAAGCTCAAGTAAAATCCAACCTTTGTTCAAAGGCATACTATTCCATCAACGACTACTTACTTACACGATAAGAATAGTTTCTTTCTCCAGAATTAGCTTACTGACAGGTTATTGTTATTAACTTATTTACCTATTATTTTACTTCGATGGTCTTAGTTTATCATTTGGGACTTCAAGTGACAGCTATGTGAACAGAACCCAGCAATGCATAGATATGTAAGCTGTCACGCCCTTTATGCCTGGAGGCTTTTATTTGGGTAGTAAGTTTTTAATTTACATTTTAATTTTAATTATTTTTTAGCTTTAGTACGTATAGTTTTATTATATTTGTTGGTATATTGGCGTAGCTAGCTGACATATGGCACTTAATTTAATGTTATGTCCTGATGGTCTTGTAATGATATTTACCGAACATAGGTACCTAGTATTGTATACAATCAAGTATTTTTTTACTGAACAGACAGCTGTACTGCTGGGGAGTTTGTTGCGCCACTTCTTCTTCCCAGCGATAGCACTAGGAAGTGGTGAAGGGCGGGCGTTTTTGGGGGACTGTTTTTTTTGCAATTTTGACGTTCAAAAAGTGCTGATTCTTAGCCTAATTTGAATAAATGACTTTTGATTTGATTTTGATTTGATTTGACATATTAATCAACTCAGCCTATCGCAGTCCACTGCTGGACATAGGCATCTCCCAGAATGCGCCACAATACCCTGTCCTCCACCTTCCGCATCCAGTCTACACCAGCCACCTTCTTTAGGTCGTCCGTCCATCTAACTGGGAGGGTGTCTGTCGAAGGACTGATGGCCGCCGGAGCAGACGAGTCCTGGGTCCCGATTGCGGTAATTTAAAATATTTTAAATACGTGCGCGTTTCATCTCTGCTTGAGTTCCAGTAGCAGTCCAGTTGGTGCGGAGTTTGGTATCGCGGTAAAGTTCACGTGCTAACAAAGATGAAACAAAGCTGGAACGCAATTGGGCTGTAAGCAAATATAAATTTTTAGAGATGCGACTTTAGTATGGATGAATACTGTGCTTTTCGACCGTCGATTTGACGATTTATGGGTTAGCTCTACTGCGTTTTGACAGATGCGTCAGAAGTTTTTAATTTTTTTTTGTTTGTTTTTGTTTGCAACTCAAAAGTATGCGAGTGTTTCGAAGACATTTAAAACTTTAATTTATATCCTACTTGGAAGTGATTTCAAATGGAAGTGATTCAAGTGGTTTTAACGATGAGGAATCTAGTGTATCTTAATGGTTTGTTATACCAATAAATAAATCATTTTAATTGTTGATGTTTTATTTGTAACTATTCATCATTACCAAATACAGGAAGAAAAATCATCAATTAAATAATTTTTATATTTTCCACAGTATAAAAACATTGGGCATCTTGATTGGGATACTTGATTAGCAAACAAACAAGATAAATATACATAATATAATGGAAAAAATAAACACTACTTTGTTACTCTCATTTTTAATTTTAATTGGGTGCACTTGATTATTATTAATTTATACATTTGATAATTAGAAATCAATTTTATAATTTCAATAAATCTTATTTGTCTAGAACATTAATTTGCTTTTTTATGAAACAGTACAAAAAATTCTGAATTAATGACCTTTATAGAAATACTATTTCAAATGTAAATAAAATGTAAAGCTATATATGTCTATCTGCCCACAAACGTACAAGGGCATGGCGGCGCGCGCGGCCTAGCTCCAACTCCGAGAGGAGGCTGTCTCCGCCGCGCCTACGTTGTCCCTGTTGCGGCGGCGCCAGGGACCTCGCGCCCTCTGTCAACTCGCGCTCTCGTGCCGCCTCGGCCGGTGTTAGGCGAATGTAGGGGAGTCTAGCCCTGTGTGCTATATTATGTAGCACACAGCAGGCATTTGTTATTTTTGCTGCTACGCCCGGGGAATAATGCAGCTTTCGGTCCACCAATAGGCATCTGCAAAAGTTAATATTAGAATTATAATATTTACTATTAGGAAACATTAATAGTATTAAAAATTGTATGTATGTTAGCCTAGGTTGTACATACCTAAATCTTGCCTTTAATACACCTATACAACGCTCCACTACATTTCTGGTAGATAAATGCAGATCTTGATAATACTCCTCAGGTGTATCCGGAGCTGGGTCTGTCACAGGTATCATAGTATTAGGCCTCAAGGCATACCCTGAGTCTCCTGTAATTGAAAATAGTATTTGAAAAGTTTCTGTTTTTAAAAAATTAAATAAACACAGTAGAAAGTTACAAGCAACATAAAAATAAAATGGATAATTAATTTAGGTAATACTGTATACCTAAAACATAAACATCTTCCCCAGTAATCCTGTGAATCCTATCAAGATATGCATTTAAGGAGTGTTGAGCCCATATAACACTATCATGAGTAGACCCAGGGAAACTGGAATCTACACATAATATATTTAAATATTTTACTACAAAAGAATTATGAGAGATACTAATTAATGAGCTTAATATTTAAAAATACTTATAGAAATGTCTATAATCTTTAACAGTTTATCATAATTATTTACATTATTACTCACTATTAAAACATTTAGAGAGTGGTACCCTTTTCTATTCATGAATCTCTCTTCATTATGCTGAGGGCACACTATGGCCACATGGGTCCCATCGACACAGGCCAGCAGTCCCGGCATTTTATAACGTCTGTAAAACCTAAAAAACAATTTCAATCAATATTTACCTTCAAAAGGTATCAACAATTCTGTATCAATAAATTCAAAGGTATTATTTATACTTACTCTCTTATAACTTGTTCCCTTTCTTGTCGTTGAAAGGGGAAAGAAACATATTTGTTTAAAATAGAGAGCTTGTTTAAAGCCATTACCACCTGCCGGATTGCTTTGGAAACACTGGCTTGAGAAACACAGTGATTCCGGTTATCTCCTACAAGAGTCTGATAAGACCCAGAAGCAAAGAATGCTAGTGCAACCAAAACCTAAAACAAAAATACATAAATATGTAATGGAGTTTTAGTATCATAGTTTATGAGGAGCACCCCTTACATCAAATACATGGTTTCTTACCTTAGTTTCCACGTCCAAAGCATCTGAACGTACTGTAGGTAGAAGGTGAGGAGTTAACTCGGAAATCAGCTGCAGAGAGAGAGAATCACTGAGATCGAAAGCCGGATCACTCTTCCTCGCCAATACGTTCAGCCGCCTAGCCTCAGCACGAGCTACGGCTACGTCGTACGCGTAAGCACATTCTAATAGGTCTAAATATAACATTTTTACAGCAAACACAACAAAATAAACAAATTTCACACAAAAACACAGCGAATGTTCGTGAAACGTTTGAGAAAAAGTAGCTTCATTGCAACTATTCCACAAACGCGCAGTTGCGTTCCGTCTGCGTTTTAACTTCGTTTGAAATAAGTGTCAAAACGACACCGCGATACGAAATCATGTAACGTTTGAACTTCATTCGTGCTTCATTTGCGTTTCATTTGAAAAAAAATACCGCAATTCGGGCCCTGGAGTGGAGACCGCGTATCGGTAAGCGTAATGTTGGACGCCCCCAGCTAGATGCCGGCAAAAGCCAGACATATAGCAAATTGCATGTATATACACATTTGTCGTGTAGCGACAAGTTAAGCTAAACTTTAAAATCAGAGGTGATGAAATTCAAGAAAGGGAGGTAGGAAACAATTAAAGATATATTAACAAACAATTGAAAGATGGAGATGGACTGAAGAGTGGTGTGTAGTTTGTGGAGGTGGGGTGTATGGATGACGATGTGTGATAGGTGGGTTGAGGAGGCTGATCCAGTTGGAGCTGAGGAAGTAGACGCGAGGTAGGTGCTGGTGCGTGTGCGGCACGGAGGGCACCCGTAGGAGCAGCAGGACGGCAGCAGGAGAGAGAGGCACGGCGGGGACGCTGTCAGCCCGCTAGGTGAGGCGGCCCTCGGATGAGGTGCGGCCCGATAGGTTCAGGAGGGTCTTCAGAGTCCTCCGCCGAGGCGCGCTGGCGGTCCGACTGGTACAAGAGGCCTTCACGAAGGACGGAGGACGGAGGCGTAGAGAGGGTCCGTCAGGTACCTACCGGAGCGGAGAGGTACACTGGGTGTTCCCGGGATAGGTGGCCCTGGAGTATCAGGCCTTATTTGATGTGTTCGCTTTAGACGCGAAACTGGAACTGATCCTTGCATTGCGGGGATCTATAATGTCAGCTCGTAGAATAATATCATGTAGAAAATATGAATTTGAGATATGATAATGGCCAGAGTTAGTTTTTGCTAAGTAGGCATATATAATCAGCTAAAAAGATACAGGCCGGTAAGGATTTGAAAGAAAAGTTACCATGGCGACGTTTTAAACATCAAATGTCAGAACTGTCATAATAAAATATATATTATTAAAATACAATAAGATCTATAGTTATTTTGTGTTAAAAGTATAGTGTTTATAGGAAAAATGATATGAATCAATGTGGACGAAATTACCAAGCCTTGTCTTATGTTAAAGTTGGGACTGTGTCTGTGTACTGATTGTGGATAAAAACGTTTCGTGAGGAATAATCAGATCAGCGCCTGACGGTAAAGGAATGTTTATTCTGACCTGGAGGAATGAATGAAGATAACTGTGAGTATGTAAATTATGTTACAATCATGTTCAATGATCTGACCAAGATTATGTCTGGACTTTAAAAGAGACTGTGACCTCTGAGTTTGTTTCGGCCTTTCTTCTCAGAGTAGTCAGATAGGAAACGCCGACCTCATCTAGTTTTAAAATATGATTGACGTGTAAAAGTGTTTGTACAAACCTACTTACAAAATAAAATCATTTATCATTTATCATTTATGTTACACATTATAAATTAAACTCGGTTTTCGTGTCTGTCTGTGTGACCGCGTTCTTCTTCTGAACTATTGCAGTTTTCACTATCACTAAACAAAATGATCCCGGAATGTTTAAGTGTATAATATACGAGCTTCAGCCCGCGACTTCGACTAATAATCGAAAAAGTAATTAATTTAAGTAGTGGTATGTAAAGGTGGTCACCCATCCACTGACCAACCGCGGCAAGCGTAGCTTAACCTGATCGAACGAACCGTGCGGTTGTTATTTCTTAGCCATTATATATAATTATGTAGTATACATGACAAAAGAGGGTTTTGAGCCTTGATATTAAACTAAAATACAATAAAATACCGACCGATAATGACCGATCTGCCATATAAAAGGTTCTGTTGTGCCTTGCGAAAATGGTTAATACAGGAGAGCTTCTACACGGTTAAAGATTTTTTGAATAAAAGCACATGCCGATTTGGTGTCCACAAAGATACTGATTATTCCTCTTATTTCCTGTGACTTTGTCCTTATTAATAATTTAAGTAATTGAAATCTACTAATATAACTCTAATAATTGTATATTGAAATGATTGTAATAAAATAACTGTAACTCTACTAATTGTAACTTAAATGATTGTAATAATTATTGTAATCCAAATTTTCTTATAAATTGTAATAATTAAAATAATAGTAATTTAATTTTAAAAAATGATTGTTGTAAACTAAGTATAATTTTGCATGCCCGTAATGAGGGTGAAATATGTCCTGTGCTATAATTTAATTTAACATCTTGTGTACCCACCATATTTCAGGCAAATAAATGATTTATGATAAAAAAACCTCGATGTTTTGTCGAGTCGAAAAACCCGTGCGAAGCAGGGTCAGGTCGCTAGTTTCACCTAAATTATTATAGGATATGTATATGACCAAAAGTAAAAGCTAGAAAAACACGTCTTCAAGGACTTCAAGACATTACTAAGCAGTACTCCAAGAAGAACAGACGTCGTAGTTATACAACAATGAAGATATTGTTTTTCTTGTTTCTGGTGTTCGCGGCGTTTGCGGCTACGCAAAACCAAAGGCCACGTGAGTAGTTTAAGCGGGGAAGTGACAGGATAGCCCGCGAAATGCAAAGGACCTCATTCAATTCGTATCCAAAAATTAAAGGAGAAAGCCAGAAAAAGAAGTGCTGTTTTCTTATGGGAAATAACAACTTGAGCATTTTATACTAATACAGTGAAGGTCTGCTACTTTTTTTTTCGGGCCGGCACTTAATTTTTAGGTAAGTATAAAATGTAGGACACTTTTTTTTTGCGTACGAAATGTTTTTTGACACGGACGTCATTCAAGTGACGATTATTTTTTTACTTTTTTTAAATTTGTAGGTCCGTGTCAGCTTTTATGGTGATTAAAATAGAATTCGCGGTCGTGACAAACATGGCTTTACATAAAATAATTATTATCATTAGAATCAGCAATAGTTTCTTGGCCATTCTTCTCCATACGAAAACTACCATTTGGAAGGGGCGACTAGAATCAATTCTATTTTACTGTAATTTATGACGTTCAAAAGTGCCTTTTATGTGTTTATTTGAAATAAATGATTTGACTTTGACTTTAAGTCAGAATTTGCCTCAAATGTTATGATTTCATGAAATATTCATCAATCAATCAATAGGGTAATACACTACGGGTACTTAGAGAGATGTGTTAATAATTTTCATGATTCTAATCCTATAAATAAATATTTGTTACGACCGCGAGTCATATTTAGATAAACATATAACCTGATACTGACTTGCAAGTTACAAAAAACGAAAAAGTAATAATTTCGCGGGCTACCCTGACGCTTTCGCCTTAAAATAACAATTTTTAGTTTTAACCGTCCTGTAAAAAAGGAGTAGACCTACTGTTCTAGTTTGTCTGTATGTATTTTTTTTTAATTTACGTTCATTGTTATTTTCCGAAAGCCCGAAAGTCTGACAACCAGTCTTACCAAGGCGTATCGTGTTACCCAGTAACTGGGTTGTGGAGGTCAGATAAGCAGTGGCTCCATGTAAAATACTAGTATTCAGCTGCATCCGGTTAGACTGGAAGCCGACCCCAACGAAAGGCTAGGCTAGATGATGATGTTCAGTCATCCGATTTTGAAAATTCTTTTTCATTTGGAAGAGGAAGCTTGCGCGGTGGTCCCTTATGAGTTTCAATAAGTTGGCTTTAGTAGTTTTTGAGTTATAAGTTAGCTTTGGTAGTTTTTGAGTTAGTTTCCACAACACGTATTTATTTAATTCACTTTGTGTATATTGATGATGTCATAAAACTTGCTGTCACTGTTGTTTACGTATCAAGTTGTGTTAGAAGAATTTTGGTGGGGATTTTTTTTATTATTGAGCTAAATATTACATAATAATCGAAACAGACTGAAAACCAGTTATTCGACTGGAAACACATTATGCCTGTATTCCCTAAGGTTGAGGCAGAGGTGTAGGTACCCATAGTACAGACGCCAGCACATCAGCCTGCCACAATCTGACAAATTTCTTTAATAGATTATCAATTTCATCACTAAAGCATTAACGTTCAAGGTTGATTGGGTAAATTTGACAGTTTCGGGTAGCTTGATGTGCTGACGTCTGTACACACACATTTCGCCAGTTAGTTATGTTTGAGTCCCATGTTATAGTGGGCGACCCTATTGCCTTCAACTGGACGCAAATCCAGCACCCTAATGTGTAACACACTTTCATACATAATCTGAATGATTTTTGAATTGGTCTGCTCAACAACGTAAATAACGCAATGAATGTTATTGAACTGTCAAAATGTTAGTCATTGCTAATGTTAGTGTGTTACGTAATTACCCCGTAACGTACACTTACGGGCAGGAATCTATGTACTTGCCCGGTTTTGAACCCTGAATACGAGCAAACCAAACAAAAACAATGAAACCAAAAACAACCTCGTGAATGAGACGCCACTGGGCCAGCACGACACAGAATAATGTGTGATTTTTTTTAGCCTCATATGCTCAACGACGGAGACAAGGGCAGGGGGGAGGGCATCACCTAACGGCATCGAGGATCATCTATTCATACAATAGGTGGCACGGCAGATAGATGCAGGGTTACGGAGCCTTCCTGATGAAGAACAACGACATCAGCGCAGAAAATATGGGAACATGATGTCAAGATCATTTTAATAAAAAGGACTAATGATATAGAATATGATAGGTATACATTTATGTAGTGATTTAGGAATCTTCAAAAAAAAAACGTCCTTGTAATTTTATCCGGTTTAACATGTTACGTTTTCACTGTTTAATCTGCTACCTACCTATTCAAATTTATGTTTCAAGTTTATGTTATTTTAAGTTAAATACATATCAGCTTTATTTTAATTGTGATTAAGTTGATTTCAGAGTGACTATTGAAAAAGTTATAAAAATGTTTGAAGTTGTAAGTAGCGTAAACTGAATTATATTATGAAGAAATTAAAGTAATTTTTCTATAAACTCATATTTGTTCACAAGTAAATCGCGAATGCAGCCTTGGATTGCCATGACTTGTTACTTGCTAGAAAATGTGTGTGAAAATAAATTGTGTTCAGTATTCAGTTCTTTTTTCTTTGATTTATTTTGTAACAATCTGACCCGGCGAACTTCTTACCACCTCAGAATCAATATGAACGACGTATGAGAAAATGTTTTGTTTTTTCGTGAAATTTTCCCATGTTTTTATAGTTCTATGTTGTATGTTATGGGTTTGGTTTCTGCACTTCTTTTATTAGAACAGCCGGTCGATTCTGTAAAAATCTCAACGTGTAATCTCAAGTGAAGTGAGCTTGATGTGAGTTGTCAGTAGTGTCAATCCCTAGCATTATTTGGAATGACAGCTCACTCCACGCTCACTCACGTCTTCACCTAAGTTTTCACGGTGAGATGGTTACAGAATCGAACTGCAGTACTAAACCACTTATTTACTCTCAAAACAAATAATATTATCATTAAAACTAGTTATAAAGACAAATTAAAATAATTACATTATTTTTAGACGCGATCTCTTAAACAGACCCATCTAGCGACAACTAAGGAACTAGTTATCGGTTTCATAATAATTATTGAATGGTTTGTTGCGTATTCAGAAACGCAGTGACAGTTAAACGACGTTTTTTTTTTTAAAAAAAAAACCCCACACTAGGATTTTGTCCTGTGTCGTGGGTGCGTTTACAGACATATAAACTCACATACACAAACAGCCAGACCCGGAACAACGAATTGTAGGTCATACAAATATTTGTTCCGTGCGGGAATCGAGCCCGCGACACGCAGCGCAGCAGTCAATCGCTTAACCACTGCGCCAACCGTGCCGTGCCGTTTATCTTATGCATAACTTTATTGAATCAATAGCTAACGAGAACTTGGGGGAACTATATGGGGACTTCAAAAACCGGGCATTAGTCCTACAAGTGGACCATTGTGCGTGGGCCATGGCGGCTGTCGATGGTTATTTCAACCAGCCCACCTCCCTCCAGAAGTTTATTAAGTCTCCTGGCCTGTTGAGAACATCTGTGTAAGATCTGGGTGTTCCGAGGGTTTCTGACCTAATCTGGGTGACGCCTCTACACTCAAAGAGCACATGTGCGACGGTTTCATCAGCCTTCATGCAAGCCCTGCACAAGGGACTGTCCGTTATGATTATTGTGTGGAAGTGTTTGTTTAGCGAGCAGTGTCCCGTGATGGTCCCCGTCACCAGGCGCGGGTTTTATAGTTATTCTGCTAGAGACGAAGACAAATCAAAGTTCATAATAATCGGTGAAATTTCTTGTGCACTCGTCTCGATGTTTCTTGTTTTTTTGTTTCTTTTTTTGTGTGTTTGTTCTTTTTTATGCGTCATGTTTGCCGCAAATAAATGTATTTTCTTTCTTCTTCTTTACATTTTCTTTTTGCTCGGCTCCTGAGGGCCATAGCGTAATGTTAAATTACGCTATGATCTTTAGGAATTGGGCTAACACATGCAATAATAATTTTCAAAACCGGTCGGTACTTCCAGAGATCAGCGCGTTGCAACAAACAAACTCTTCAGTTTTATCCTCACTAATATTATAAAGAATTTTAGAGAATAGAATATTATGAAAAAAATTCTTAACTATGCCAAATAATGAACCAGTTATATAATTACAAAATGGCATGTATGTGCCTAAATGCGATAAAGTAACATCCAATAAAGGGCCCAGCATCTTTAACACAAGTTGTCTTGGCAACTTAGCAAGGGTGCTGGTGTCGCCACAATATTGTATATTTTACTTTAAACTGTACATATGTATGTACTACCATGTATTTTATTAACCGACTTCTAAAAAAGGAGGAGGTTCTCAATTCGGATGTTTGTATTTTTTTTTTTTTTTATGTTTGTTCGCGCATAACTCCTTCGCTTGCCAACCGATTTGAAAAATTCTCCCAAATGGTCCCATGAAAATTTTATCGAAATCGGAGAAGCGGTTTTTGAAAAAACAACAAAAACAAAAAAAAATATCACAACAAAAAAGTGAAAAATAAAAACTTTTTTACAAAAAATAATAATTCACTTCAATAATAATAATTTATTTGCATCAAGTTTTCAATCTGATGTTTCAATACACAATACAACTTACAAAAAACTTTTTTACAAAAAAAAAACAACCGACTTCCATAAAAACACTACAAAATGAAAAATAACTTTAATTTCGGAAGTCGGTGGCGAAAAACGAAATAGAAAAAAAAAACCAAAGACACCGACTTCCGAAATTAAAGTTATTTTTCATTTTGTAGTGTTTTTATGGAAGTCGGTTGTTTTTTTTTTGTAAAAAAGTTTTTTGTAAGATGTATTGTGTATTGAAACATCAGATTGAAAACTTGATGCAAATAAATTATTATTATTGAAGTGGTAATTTTTTTTTGTTTGTTTGTATGTATGTAGCGGGTAATCTCCGGAACCACCTGTCAGATTAAAAAAAAATCTCATTGCATTTGATAGTCCAATTCTTGAGGAAGGTTATAGGCTATCTAACATCACGCTATCACACATAGGAGCCGAGCAAAATGAAAAAAAGAAATACCGCTAAGCGAAAATGAAGTGGTAGCACGGGGGAGCGATGGGTCGCGGGCAGAAATTCACGCGGACGTAGAGATACGGCGGTTTTATTATTAACTATGACGATTTGTGGTCACAAAACTGTGGGCCATTCCCAATGCGTAGGCATACACATTCAGGAAGTAGATGAAGTCATGCAAAGGACAATGGATGCGGCATTAACAAGAAGGTTTGCTTCGTGAAACAACGTTTGTACCGGAAATAATAAGAAAAATGAATATTTTGTTATTAATCTTTTTGTTCCTTGCTTTTGCTGGTGCAGGATGGAATACAGTCAACTCAGGTATGTTTTTTTAAGAACTAATTAACATTTAATAGGTTTTTTTCCCCGATACAGAACTATTGGTTAGGTACTATGTAGTTGCCACCAGTGATTTCGTCTGCGATCCAGCATGAAAAGTAGTCATGGTCTATCTGAGAGCCAAATTTTATCCAAATCCGTTCAGCCGTTTTAGTGTGAAAGCGTAACAAACCAACTCATTTCTGCATTTATTAGTTAGGTTACATAAGTGTTTTTCACCTTTGCACAACCAGGCTAACATTATTTTTGATTAAATTTGGTAATTTGTAAATATTTTTTAGACGGGAATTTAATAAATAATATTGAATTTATTCCCGTTCGTATATGTAAAAGTATATAAAACGGAGGGGAAATAATAAAAGGACATCAAAAAATTCGTTTGCATCGCTGTCAATAGGAATAGTGCTCAAAAGGCATTGCCAGTTTGCGCGTTGCATGGCAAAGGCTGATTCTTTGGCCAAATCTCCAACTCTGATCACGTGAAGAGTCGACCAACCGCTTGGCGAAGTCTCAAAAACTAAGCGGACACTGGGACTCCATGGCCCTGCTGTAAATTGTAGAATTTTCAAAATGAAAGCGACTAACGATAACTAATAGTGTATGTATGTCGCAGCCAACTGGTTTAATTAGCCGTTTAGTTAACCGCCTAGCCTTTTAACTAAACGGCGGCCGTTTAACTAACGGCCTGAATGATATTCAATAAATTATAGTTTAGGTTGGAACTGTAACCAATCAGAATTGGTCGCAGTAACTAAGCCAGGGCACCCCGACCAAATGGGTTAGGTTAGAGCTGTGATCAACAGCGTGCGAGCCGAGAGAGCGAATCGCGGCGAGCACTACTTCCAATCCAAAGGCCAGGCGGTTGACTAAACGGTTCATTTAACCAGTTAGCTGCAACATATACACAACAATAAATATACACAACTTCTAATGAAAACTTTCTTTTTCACAGCAAAGTGGGTACGAAAAATGTTGACAGGAAGCAGAATGATACATGCGTATAACAAGCCACTTTCATCACCCCGAAAAGGATAGTGAACAGCGTTTTTAAAACTATTAAGAAACTCTAAGACCATGTCTAACGCATCATCTGCCTAGCCTTGACCGAACTATGTTGGGGTCGGCTTCCAGTCCAACCTCATGCAGCTGACCACCAGTATTTTACATGAAGCGACTGCCTTTCTGACTGTTAATGATCATGCATGTTCAATAGCCACTATTCAGTTCAACAATATCAAGTGTATTTGTCATAAGGTTTGTACAAAACGTAACTAGATGGCGTTGTTCGTATAATTAGAACTCGCAAGCGTTGTGTGACAACGATTTGGTTGGGTTCATGTGAATTTTAGCAAATATAATAATCAGCTATAGAACAGTATACAGTTTGGTTGTTTTATTCAGACCTTCAACCCTACTAGAATACACATAAGGTCAACATTTAAGTACTGAGTACCATACCAGGTGTTCGGTATTTTACAATGACCTCTACAGCCCACGATACACGATACCCCTTTGTAATCGGACGGTTGGTTAAATTATCAGACTTTCGGGGTTCACTACCAAAGATCGTCGAACGACCTGCGGAAGATCGCCCACTGGGTAAACCCCTTGTAAAAATTCTTTTTTTTTTTTAAAAAAAAACGTTGCCCCCCTCTATGAATTACTCCTGTATCGTGGATGCGTTCACAAACATTTATACTCACATACACAAACAGCCAGAACCGGAACAACTACCTGTAGGCAATACAAATATTTGTTCCGTGCGGGAATCGAATCCGCGACACGCAGCGCAGCAGTTGATCGCTCAGCCACTGCGCCAATCGTGTCGTCAGTATTATTTTATATCTGTAATATTTATACTACTTATTATATTCTAATGACAAAATGTGTACGAAACTATGAAACGTGAAATATTATTTGGTCTACTTAAGAGTTGACCAAGTCCCAAGATACAGGCAAATGCCTAGTTCGGGGGTCACCGTCTATTCTATTCTTGTACAGATGTCATATATATGTCATAGATGGTAGACTTATAACAGCACGTGTTAAATATTTATATTATAATTTAGCTGACCCGGCAAACGTTGTTTTGCCATATATAAATTATTTCTAGCTGCCCGGCGCTACTTCGTTCGCGTGGTGTCCTACCCCCTACCCTACTTCTACCCTACTCCTACCCTACTCCTACCCTACTCCTACCCTACTACTCCTACCCCACTTCTACCCTACTCCTAACCTATTTCTACCCTACTCCTAACTTACTCCTACACTACTCCTACCCTACTCCTACCCTACTCCTAACCTACTCCTACACTACTCCTACCCTACTCCTTTTTCCATATTTTCTGACCGTTTAAACCTTCCCTGGATTACGACAAACATTTCAAAATCAAAATCGGCTAAATCGGCCCAGCCGTTCTTGAGTTATAAAATTACAACGAAAAGTGGCATTGATTTTTATATATATAGATACTTTTCCGGGATAAGAAGTACCCAGTGTGGTGCCCAGGATATTAAAGAATAATTATACCAAGTTTCATCGTAATCGAACCGGTAGTTTTTGCGTGATGCCTGAACAAACAGACAGACAGACAGACAAAAAAATTTTTAATCACATTTTTGGGTTCGGTGTCGGTCTAGTAAAATTGTTTTTTTGATATTTTCAATTTACAGAATTTTCACTTCTACAGATTTATTATAAGTATAGAAGATATGTGTATGGTAATCATTACAGCATGCATACAAAACGAGAGAATAAATTAATTAAATTAAATTATTAATAATTTTGGGAAAAAATAAATGTGAAAATGCAGTGTAAATAAATTGAATGAAACTATTCCGTTCTTTTATTTAAGACCTCGTCATGTATCGTACGGTTGTCACCTAAAAATGTGAAGTAATGTAATTAGTTTTCTTGCCTCGTTGGTCCAGTGGTCGCAAACGGCACTGCTGAACATGAGGTCCTGGGTTCGATTCCCAGGTTGGGAAAAGTGTTAAGGGTTTTTCCATTGTGAATTTCTTAGTCGTCCGCGCCAAAGGCTAGTCTCCGTTGAGATTGACCGCCATGGCCGAAGTAAGAAAGAAAGAAAATAAAGAAAAAGTACGGTCTAGAGGGCTATTATTATTACATAGTTTTATTGGTTTTACCATGTTTCAAAGTCCAAGCACACAAGTCACGAGTAATATACTTATATTGTATCTTCGTTCGAGTCCGACACTACTCGGAAAATCCCGAACCGTAAACGGAAAACGGTAGGTAAACAATAATAAATGAATATCGGCAACAATCTTCACATACATAAATAATGATATGTAGTTATAAAATACCTGATCATATTACATAAAAATATTCTTTTATCCTCATATCTACCTAAGAATATATTCTTAGGTAGACATAAGGATAAAATGTTAATTAGTCTGTAGGTACGGACTACTGTCAGCCTCAAATAGATGCAAACATAGACAAGAATTCATTTTATTGTCTACAATTTTGTGTTAGATAACACTGTAGCGGTATCTACAACGCCAACTGCGAACAACGCGTCATGGCACGCGGGGACGGACACAAGGGGACGCCACTGGAACCTCAGCTGGCCGGGCAAGCATCGAAAGATACAAGACTCAGCCCACTATCGACCTCCGGTCTCCGGAGGGGAGTGATGTAGCGGTATCTACACTACAACGCCACATGCGAACAACGCGTCATACTGACGTCACGCAAATCCTGCATCTCGCAAGCAGAGTCTACCGCGCAATTAGCATACATACAAACTTCCCGACATCAGTCGTTGGGCAATTGCCCGCCAGACACAACGCCCGTCTGGTCGGAGGATCCTCCCTTTTCTATGGAGGATGAGTGAACTTTACAGCCTGTTCCTCATACCTCTATATTACTATACTATACAGAGAGACCAGTGGTGGCCCAGTGGTATCGACTCCGACTTACGAGTTGTAGGTCGTGGGTTGGAACCCAGGCAGGCGCTTTCTTTTGTGTAAATTATTGCATCACCACTGCTCTCAAAACGGTGAAGGAAAACACCGTGAGGAAACCGGCATGTCCTAGAACCAAAAATTCGAAAACATGTGACATCCACCAGCCCGCACTGGGCCCGCGTCGTGGACAGCCCACTCCCTCTTACCGAGAGGAGGGCTGTGTCCCAGCAGTGGGAACATTATAGGCTGGTTATGAATACTATACAGTCGTCTTCATCTTCGAGTTGCTAGCACGACTGTATTTTAGATCCTGTTGCACGGCGTAGTCGGTGGCAGCGCAGAGGTAACTTTGACTGCATGTATTAGGACACAGAGGCCAGGATAGGACGTGGAGCATAGTTTGCGAAATAGCTCCACAACCACACCTCACTGCCGTTCTGTCGAGGTAGACAGCTTTACCAGCTTAGAGTTACATCTTCCCACTTGTATCCGGAGACGGTTCAGGTACTTCCAAGTGGACCACGGACGGTTACACTAGTATATTTATCTCACGAAGCGTCGCGCGCTTTACATGTGGTAAACAAGTGTACAAACGTGCTGTGAATGTGTGCATGAAGACGAGTAGCGTCAGCACATAACACATACACACTTCCGACTTCGCCACTGTCCGAGACAATGGCAAAGTCGGAAGACTTCGCCATTGTCTCGGACAGTGGCGAAGTTTGTACGCTTGGTACCCACAAGTGTCACAGGGTTTTTCCGTTAGGAATTTCTTAGTTACAGCCCGGAGTTCTGAAGTTGGCGGTGTGATATTCCCGTGGGTCGGAAAGAGCGCCAAGCCGTTGGTCCTGCGCCTGATCTCTCCCCGGTCGTGTCGGATTGCCGTCCCATCGGACCATGAGAGTGAGGGACGAGAGAGTGCAGCTGTGTCTGCTCACACACTTGGGAACTATAATATCTCTCGCGCCGATGGCTATATTGCATTGAGATTAGCCGTCATGCCTGAAATACCGTCTGGAGGGCTATTTATTTATCTATTTTACCCACTAGTAAAGCGCGCATTGCTTCGTGAGACACGGATACTATATCAACCAAAATATCAACGCTACACCCAATGTGTAATATGTTTTGTGGCTACACATTAATACAATTATGGAACAAATATTGTCAACCATATTAAATGAATTCTTGTCGATGTGTTCATCTTTTTGAGGCTGACTGTACCAACTGTTGTAGGAACTACCAGAACGATTAAAGATGACTAATTGCAGTTAATTTATGTAAAAGAAAAATGATTATATTACCGAGTACCGAGTTTGTTAGGATACCTAATCTATTATTTTAACTTTAATCATTTTAATTATTATTTTATTAGAGCTGCAGGATTTATTATATGCTACATTATTTTTATCTTACAAAACGACGCGCGCTTTACTTGTGGTTACCAAATGTACGCACACGCTGTAAATATGAGTAAGCGACGCAGGAGCGCTCGGGACAATGGCGCCGATTCCCTTGTTCACAAACTAAACTTTTAAGTGCAGTGCACCTTATTCTTTCTATTTCATTAAGAAAAGGACATAAGATAAATATTAGTTAAGTCCTATCAAATTAAGATACTCCATAGATAGTTTAGACGTGATTAAAAACATGGCTACTAAAAATACGTCAATTTACGTCAGGCGCTGACTAATTTGACAGGACTAAACTAATATTTATCTTCTGTCCTTTTCTTAATGGGATAGAAAGAAAAAGATTTACTGAACTTATATTTTCGATTAGTTTGTGGTCAAGGGAGTCGGCGCCAATGGCGGAGTCGGAAGTGCGTGCGTGTGAGTTATGTGCGGACGTTACTCAACTTCACGCACACATTCACAGCGTGTTTTTGCGCAGGCAAGCGCGGGACAGAGGTGGGTTGGGAGACAAGAAAGTTCACATAAACGAAGTCGCAGGCAGACGCAAGTACAAATATTTCACTTCAACTTGCTATATTTATCCGGTCAACGAACCAAACAAGGTCACACAAGATACCGAAGAAGCTGTGTACTTGAACCTTTTGTTATTAAAAATAGTGAAAGGCATGCCACACCCTGTAGGGCTGTACGCAAATACTACTAGTTTCGCTAACCCTATCCCTTTCACGCAATTATAATCCGCACAGCTTCTATCTGGTAACCCTATTTATTTAATTGACCAAGGGCGGGTTGTTTACGTCGCCGTAGCGACCCACGCGTATACGTCAAAAATGGCGCTCACTATCGTCAAACCAAAAAAGCGTTGTTTCAAATTACAATTACAAAATTATGGCACGTTAACCAACCGTTTGAAACTATCGACCCCTATACTCGTATTCGTATGTCAACCAATTATTCGTTCACTATGACATTCAATGTCATTCTCCATGGGGAGACAACTTACAGCTGCAGAAACACGGCACACAGCAGGAACACGGTGTGAATGTGTGCGGACACATACACTACCTACAACAAATCGCAAGGTTTTAAAAAATAATGCTCTCTCATAATTCAAATTCAACTTTATTGTGTAAGAATTAAAGTTATTTTCCATAAACTCATATTTGTTTCCATTTTTGGCGAATATGTCGCGAATGCAGATTAATTACTGGTAGGTATTATAGTAAAGATCATTTATAGAAGGATGCCAGCATGTATAACCACTAATAATACTTTGTCATAAATCATAATTACAGCCCGATTCGAGCTTTATGTCGGCTCGGAACATGAGGCGAGTCACTGCGCAGTAACAAATTCACGTGTCAGCGGGGGGTGAGGGGTGAAGTACTGCGCAGCGCGAGTAGCGCATTCGTTTGTGGATCTTTGTTGTCAGTTGTTACGGGTCGTCAGAAGCCCGACGTCTGATAACCAGTCTTACCAGGGGGAGGGGGGGGCGGGTATTACCCAGCAACAGCAATACTTTTTATAACCAGCAAGACTTGGAACTATTTCGCAGGATCTCGTGTATAAGGAAAATTAAGTAATTAATAAGTTAAACAAACGTCAACAAAAGCGATAGGTATGCAGGGTCGTCGGATATAGTTGAAGTTTAGTAAGAAACCGATGGATGTTTTCGAATGAAATTTAGTTTGATAAATTAACTGTTTCTTTTCTATTAATTAAATAAAATTTTATCCGAAAACATCAATCCGTTTCTTACTAAAGTTCAACTTATCCGACGACCCTGCATACAATCTCTTTTGTTGACTGTACTTTCTTACTGTGACATCATCTACTCTTTATGACATTACATATGTAAATCCGAGCACAGCGAGTACAAACGTATAAAGCTGCTTGAAATTATGTGTTGTCAGTACATTTAAGAGGGTTTTTGAACATCGTGCATTACAATGAAGCTATTGTTCGTGCTATTATTGTTTTTCGTATTCGCCGCAGCGATGGCCGATGAAACTACGAAAGGTAATTTAGATTTAATTATGTAAAGACGCCAGCAAGTCAAACTACCCGAACCTGTCAAATTTTCGAAATCAACCTTGAGTGTTAATGCTTCAGCTATAAAGTTGAGAATCTATTAAAGAAATTCGACAGATTGTGGTAGCTTGATGCGCTGGCGTCTGTATCTACATTTATTTAATTTAAAGTTATTTTTCACTTTGTAGTGTCTTTTTTGGAAGTCGGTTGCTTTTTTCTTTGCAATTTTTTTTTATTTTTTACCAGTAATTTTGGTTTAAAAACCAAACTACTGAACCGTTTTTGATGAAAAGTCTATGGGACCAATCTGAAAATATATCCTTACCTTACAAATAAAAGAAGAATTTTGCAATCTTATAAATAACGGAGATCTGAGGTAACAAATATTAAAAGAAAAATACAGTCGAATTGAGAACCTCATTCTTTTTAGTCGGTAAAAAAAAAAAAATCTTCTGTTTCATAGAAAAGTGCAATACCTACGCGGTCAAAACGTATGGAACAGCAATATTTTTTTTTTAATAACCGACGAAAAATTTCGACGCTATGGGGTCTAAACTCATGTGCTGAATCCATGGTTACAGTTTGCGCGTCGATGTGCCTGCCACCCTGTATAGCAGTAGTAATAAAACTGAAGAGTTTGTTTGTTTGAACGCGCTAATCTCTGGAACTACCAGCCGGATTTGAAAAATCATTTTTGCGTTTGATAGCCCAATTTTTGAGGAAGGCTATAAGCTATTTAACACCACGCTAGGACACTTAGGAGCCGAGCAAAACGAAAAAAGGTCCGAAAGATCGCGAAGCGAAAACGGAGTAATAGCGCGGCAAATCATGCGATGCGACGGTGTGCGCACAGAACCCTTTATAATACGGGTATAGAGCGTCATCTCACGGTATTTTTATGCCAACCTGTCGCGAGTAGCGCCATCTGGAAATCTTGTTCCTAACTAACCATACTATACATACCTATACTAGGTATATCCTTCATTTTCATTTGGTTACTTTTGCAATTATTTCCCAGTTACCTATAGATTGATTTATGAATCTGATGATGGTCTCTTCAAGCTTTTACGGAGGAGCAGAGCTTCAACTGAACGTATTAGCAGCAAAGAAAACAGTATAAACAATACGAAAACAACTAAGCGCACACGCAAGTTACACAACGTATCGGCCATATTGTTTCAGAGAACATTACCAACGGTTTCGACAATTTCGAATTTTTACATTAATTTGTGATTTTTTTTTATAGTAGTCGATAAAATAGGTAAACCAAAAAAATATATTTGCCCGTAATTTAAGTCTTTAAAATTAAACTAAAATAATGAAAATATATTACAAATTAAAATAGTGATTTTCAACAATTATACAGTCTAATTCGTTCGGGGGGTTCGCCAGCACATCAAACTACTACAATCTGTCTTTCTTTAATAGATTTTCAAATTTATCGCTAAAGCATTAGGTTCATGGTTGATTGGGAAAATTTGACAGTTTCGGGTAGCTTGACCTGCAGCTGGCGTCTGTACAAAGCAGGTCGAAAAAGTGTATGAAAATCCATTGTTAACGTTCCGTGTTTTTTTTTTTAATTTAGGGCAATTCAGTAGCTAACATAATTAAAATATAATTTACTGCCAATAAGCAAAAAGTTTTTATCACCGAAATGATACTGGCCACATACTTTTGCTGATCATTCAAACCAATTTTAATATCCCTGGTAAAATGATTAAATTCGAGTTTTATTGTCTGTAATTTTTTTAATATAATAAACTTCACTTAAAACAATAATTGGCTTTATTTTCCTCGTAGGTCTGTATAGTATCACTCGGAAGAAAGTGCGATTCCTAACTCGTGTATAATGTGGGCAGCGGGATCGTCCGAAAGGGTTACCGATGCCCTGGAACAGAAAGGGCTAAGGAAGGAACACGGGTGGGTTTTAGTCAGTAAGAGTCTGACACTCCCTTCCGCTCCACCCAGAGCGGGAGGGGTCATTTGATGATTTCCCATCCTCAATAAAAAAAAAACTCATGTGTAATGTATCACTCGGAAGAAAGAGCGATTCCTAACTCGTGTGTAATGTATCACTCGGAAGAAAGTGCGATTCCCAACTCGTGTGTACTACACTCGTGTGTAGTATGTGTCTTCGGCTGAGCCTCAAAGGCCAGAAAGGGACCCATTCCTAACGAGGGTGGCTCGTTAGGAATGGGTCCCTTTCTGGCCTCGGTGAACATTGTACAAACGCAAGCAGGTCAAGCTACCCGAAACTGTCAAATTTTCCCAATCGACCTTGAACCTTACTACTTTAGCGATAAAGTTGAAAATCTATTAAAGAAATTTGACAGATTGTAGTAGCTTATGTGCTGGCGTCTGTACCTAAATTTATTTTGTTTATTTTTTTTCGTGGTCGTACTTGAAATTAAGATATCCAATGTTCAAGCGACACGTGTCGCTCGTGTATTTGAGTACGCTGCTCAAATACACGCGTTGACGGCTGTCGTCGACACGCGTCGACAAGCTTCAGTTACCTCTGTCGTCGACACGCGTCGACAGCTGCAGTTACCTCTATCGTCGACACACGTCGACAGCTGCAGTTACCTCTGTCGTCGACACACGTCGACAGCTGCAGTTACCTCTGTCGTCGACACGCGTCGACAGCTGTAGTTACCTCTGTCGTCGACACACGTCGACAGCTGCAGTTACCTCTGTCGTCGACACGCGTCGACAGCTGCAGTTACCTCTGTCGTCGACGTGTGTATGCTCGCTTAGCATTCTCATCTCAGCTGCATGCAATTGCCTTTCATTCATCCCTTTTGTGGCACCACATTTTAAATCATCGAAAGATGATTTTATTTATTTGTGTTTATTATTTTACTCACTTGTACGGTCAGCAGGGAAACTCGATTAACACTTACCTAGAAAGAAAGAATAACATTTATTAGGACACAGTTTAACCCCAAAATCAATTACTTATCATCAAATCAGTTTTTTTTGTCCTGTTTAGATATCGACTGCATCACGACTGCGGAGTTTCGCTAGCTAATTTAATTTAACCCTGTATACTATGTAAAGATATGTAAAAAAAAAACTATCTTCAGTTCATGCAAGCCTAGTACTTTTTGTTAAGTTACTGCTCAGAACTTGTCGTGTCGTGAACAGAAAGAATACCGTCTTCGCATGAATTGCACTACTTGCACTATCAATCTCAATCTGAATCATTTTGAAGGATAATGCTAATACATTGCTTCATATGTTCGAAAAATGTGTCTGCTCAACAACGTAAATAACGCAATGAATGCTGTTGAACTGCTGTTGTGTGGGTTACGGAATCACGCCGCGCGGCGGGTTCGCTGGTTTATTATAAAGTAAATGTGTTTGAGATTTTACAAGTTTTAAAATATAAACATTCTTAGGTATGTTTTTTTATTTTCAGAACCCGAAAAGCCACCCAAGAACCCAGGTGCAAGACCCATCCTCCCTGGAAAAACGATTAAAGATTTATACAACGTACCTAAACCTAAGGCGTACAGCACATGATGTTTGAGATGAAAGCTTGATAATGTCGCCGATTCCCTTGTTCACAAACTAAAGCATCTTTTTCTTTCTATTTCATTAAGAAAAGGACAGAAGATAAATATTAGTTTAGTCTTGTCAAAGTAAGATACTCCATAGACATTTTAGACGTGATTAAAAAAAAACATGGCGACTAAAAATACGTCAATTTACGTCAGGCGCAGACTAATTTGACATAACTAAACTAATATTTATCTTCTGTTATTTTCTTAATGAAATAGAAAGAAGAAGTTTGTGAACAAGGGAATCGGCGCCATTGTTAATGAAATATTACATTGCGATACGTGTGATTTAAGTAGTAGTGAAATTGCTAAACGCCTGGCATTAATAGATTACTTAAGTCGCACGTGTATCGTATAGATGCTCCCACACAGTAGTTATATAACGTTATAAAACATTGTGTAGCACGAAACATTTAAAACAGTGTGTAACATTTTGCTACAACATCACTGGTTCAACTTGTTGTATAACATCCCGTAACCATCAGTTTGGGCCTTTTGAGGAAGCTGGTAGTGGCTCTAAATGGAGGAAGTGCATATACAAAAGAAAAGGCGCTCTTACTGGATGCGTGGAACTCTGGCAGCGAGAGAACAGAGAACATTTTGTTACATGAAGTTGTATAACATCACCAACAATTTATAACTTTTGTTACAATTTGTTAAAAAAAGTTAGACAACAAATGTTATGAAACATTCTCTAACGTTATATAACTGCTCTCTGGGAGCACCTTATACTATATACACATATTATCTTGTGTGACCTAAACTCGCACTTAACTCACGATTTTCTGTGAAAAAATGGACTACTCAAGCCATTGACTGCCACCGTGGTCACCGGTGTCCGCCAAAAATAGATTTTCTATTGTGTCTGAATACGAATTATGAAGAAAAAGAATAAAGTGTTTTAGAGTGGAGTGCACTGTGTATTTTTAATTGACCCGTCCGATTCTACTGTGAAGCCGATTGTTTACCGCCAGCTAAACTAAGTTGGTTTAGTTTAGCTCGCATAGTTGAGCCAGATTAACATACATGTGCGTCTCGCAAACTATGCCCAGCTCATCATCCGCCTAGCCTTTTCCCAACTGAATACCAGTATTATACATGGAGCGTCATGTCTCTTCTCTTGTTCTTCTATCACGTCCGATTATCTCGACACTCCAGCACAAACTGATCATCACTAACGTAGTTTTAGCGGTGGACGGACACCTTAATTCCCAGTTTAGCTTAGCTGAGTTCACTAAGCTTAAATCTTAATTAGTTTAGCTGGCGGTGGACGATCGGCTTAAGAAGCTTGTCCCACCACCGGCGAGTAACGAAGAGCGAGTGCGCGACAGCGACGAGCGATTACTCGCTGCTAGGCGGATTCCACACTACAACGTGCCATTCCACGGGGCGCGGGAACAAGAGCCTTAATGCCTCGCGCAGAAACGCGTTAATGTTGAATTTGTATGTATGTCACGCTCAAAGACAGAAAATACTCAATGAGCGCAAAAACAGACATTCCGTAAATAATCTGTCCTAGCAACCTTCTAAGGATGATTTCCACCAAACGGCTCGCATCGCATCGGATCGGAACGGATTTTACAATCTTTAAACGATATTAAATCGTGTACACAGCATTTATTTTTTTCATTTAAAGTCTATATTACCAAGCCGCGCGCAGTAGCTTGCCAAATTTCATCCTAATCCGTTCAGTAATTTTTGCGTGAAAGAGTAACAAACATCCATCCATCCATCCATACAAACTTTCGCATTTATAATATTTCTAGCCGTGTCCCGCGGTTTCACCCGCATAAGTTATGATCCCGTGGGAATATCGGGGTATCCTATGTGTTAATGCTGGTTATAAACTATCTGTATGCCAAATTTCATCCTAATCTGTTTAGTAATTTTTGCGTGAAAGAGTAACAAACATCCACACAAACTTTCGCATTTATTTTATAATATTAGTAGGAAGTAGGATAATACAATTAAAGACGACCAGTGGAAACATTTCGCAGGTTCTGGTTCTGACGTATAAGGAAAATTTTAAACAAAATTATAAATATACCTAATATAAACCAGTTGCGGTCAGAGATATACATAAATACATATTTTAGTTTCAACCTTAGACTATAAAATTATCTAGATTTAACCTCACGAATAAACATTTGAAGCATTGCAAAAGTTAGCGATTTGTTCCGTTTAATCAGACCACATTGCACGCACGCGATTTTCCCGCGGCGATTTTTTTCGCGCACTGTATTTTCAATGCAACTGCTTAGCGCCGAGAGTTCAAAATCCAACAGTGTTTTTTTGACGCGCTAGGTTGCGCTCTGTTGAATTCTCAACGCTCGGCTCAACAATGAAAGTTGAAAATCCAGTGAACTATAAAATCCATATTTAAATCCTACTACTAATATTATAAACGTGAAAGTTTGTATGGATGGATTATGATGATGTTTGTTACTCTCTCACGCAAAAACTACTTAACGGATTTGGATGAAATTTGGTACACAGATGGTTTATAACCAGGATTAACAAATCTAGGATACTTTTTATCCCGATATTCCCACGGGATCGAAACTTATGCGGGTGAATCTGCGGGGCGCAGCTAGTAACTAATATGCATACTTAGTAAGTCCCTCATGTGCTACAAAGCCTTTATGTACCTTAATAATGAATTATTAAACTATCAATCTCAATCTGGATCATTTTGAAGGATATTGAAAGGCTAATGAACTGGCAATCTTTTAGCATAGTTTACTTTATTACGACTTTCGGTACCTCGGGTCGCTTGTCCAAGGAGATGGCGAAGTAGACCGAGACGTAACGCATCGGATCAACTCAGGATGGATGAAATGGCGACAGGTCACAGGAACAACTTGCGACCCACGGATGCCCCTCAAGTTAAAGGGGAAAATTTATAAGTCTGTGATAAGGCCTGTCGTACTTTATGGGTCTGAATGCTGGGCTGTGAAGAAGACGGATGAAAGAAGATTGCATGAAGCAGAGATGAGAATGTTGAGATGGATGTGTGGAGTGACGAGAATGGATAAAGTAAGAAATGAGTATATAAGAGGAAGTTTGAAAGTGGCGCCAGTGACAGAAAAGTTGAAAGGATATTGTTTAGCTTGGTATGGGCATGTGATGAGAAGGGACAAAACGCATGTGACTAAAAGAGTGATGAATATACATGTTGATGGATGGAGAGGGAGAGGAAGGCCGAAGAAAAGATGGATGGATTGTGTGAGGAATGATATGAAAGAGAAGGGAGTGAATGATAGCGTGACGGTTGACAGGGGAGAATGGAAGAAGAAAACGTGTTGCGCCGACCACAAGTAACATGGGATAAGGGCAGGAAAATTATGACGTTATTAACTTGATGATTAGTTAATGTCTAACAGTATTGTACACGTTTAACTTTAAACATACCGTTCCGATACTCGTTCCAAGGAACGTTTATAAGTATGCAACCAGTGTTTCACGTTCTAAGTGAATAATTGTATTCTGCTTTTGAGAAATAAATGTCTTAAACCATAACTGCATCATATGTTCGAAAAATTTGTCTGCTCAGCAACGTAAATAACGCAATTGAATTGTCAAAATTAAAGCCGTTGCTACTGGTGTATTACACAATTACCCCGCCATTCCTAGGTTGTAGAAAGTAATAATCAATAAATATAGGCTTTGTTGCATATTAAATTAATATTATTTACATTTTTATTTTAGTCGTCCTCTATTAATTGTCATTAGGGGTAAAAAATATAATATCTGGCAACATTCCTATAGCTGTCAATGTCACTTGACGTCACTCACACATGTTCACAGCCCCGCTTCAATCAATGTTCAGCGAGTTTTGTCTAGATCATTTTATAGTCTATGGTGCCTATAAAAGTATAAAGCTGCGTGATACAACAAACAACGTATTGTCAGTGGGTTTTAGAACATTGTGCACCACGATGAAGCTACTATATATATTTTTACTATTTTTCGTATTCGCTGTAGTGATGGCAAAAAAACCGAAAAAGGATTCGAATGGTAATTTGAATTTATTGTTTATTGGCGCCGCCGCCGATTCCCTTGTTCACAAACTAAACTAAGTTCAAGTTAAGTGCATATTTTTCTTTCCATTTCGTTATGAAAGGGACAGAAAACAAATATTAGTTTAGTCCTGTCGAATTAATATACTCCATAGACAGTTTAGACGTGATTAAAAACATGGCTACTAAAAATACGTCAATTTACGTCAGACGCTGACTAATTTGACAGGACTAAACTAATATTTATCTTCTGTCCTTTTCTTAATGAAATATAAAAAGATGCCTGAACTTAAAAATTTCGTTTGTGAACAAGGGAATCGGCGCCACGGCGCCGATATTTAATTGTGTGGTACTTTCTAAGTATCACACAACTAAATATCAGAGTTTATGTACAGACGCCAGCAGGTCAAGCTACCCGAAACTGTCAAATTTTCCCAATCAACCTTGAACCTTAATGCTTTAATGATAAAGTTGAAAATCTATTAAAGAAATTTGACAGATTGTAGTAGCTTGATGTGCTGGCGTCTGTACAGTAACGTAAAATTCAAAAGCATTCTTCTCTTAAAACTAACATTGCAAGATTGAGAAGAGACCTATTTCATAATAGTATAGTTTCGATAATACTCTGATCGTATCACCATAAAATATCTATAAATACTTCGAGAAAATCGCTTTTGAACCTTGGCTTGACTGTAGGTATCAAGTTTGATTTAAATCTATGCAAGAATCAAGTGCAGACGACGACATATTAAGCTAATCATTGCTAATAAGTATATGCTGGCCTCGTATTGGATTTCCGTATTATGAGGTCAGCCCAACTGTACTGGAAATCTACTGCCTGGATTTTTGAGATGGAACAGTAAGAGCAGATACCTTTACCACTGTTTCTACAGAAAAATGGTCTTAGGAGAGTGTCCTTAACTTTCAAGATATTTTGATCTGCATGCAGTTTTTTTTTAATTGTACAGTCTACAAGAAAATGGGTAATCACAAAAACGTTCATTGATGCCATTCGATCCTGTTTCTTAAGACATATAGCAGGGCAGAAATTGAACTGCACTGTTTTTTCGTACTTAGTCATAGAGCAAAAAAGCAGTGCAGGTCAACTTCTGGCCTGGTAAGCCCCCTGGTCACTTTCAGTTTCATTGGTAAAATTAGCCCTTAGTAGGTGACGATTCAAGCAAGGAAGAATATTGCTGCAAAAGCTAAAACTCCTTAAAGCTTCGAAAAACTTACAGAGGTTTGGCAACAGGGTGTAAAGTTGTACATTCATCCTCTACAGAAAAGGGAGGAGCCTCCGAACCAGACAGCTGTTGCATCTGGTGGGCAACTACCCGACGATTGATGTCGGGACGTTGCATATATGCGAGTTGCGCGGTAAAGTCTGCTTGAGACATGCGGGTTTTTGCGTGACGTTGGTGTGAGGCGTAGTTCGCATGTGGCGATGTAGATGCCGCCCCAAACTGTAAGACCAACTGAGGTTTGAGTACTAGAAGGGCCCAGTGCGGGTTGGTAGATGTCACGTCTTCGAAATTTTGGTTCTATACTCAATTTTTTTTTTCAGACGATGGAAGAGTTGATGGTACGGTATTACCTGGGTCAAAGATTGTGGAATACTATGGTGGAAACAGAAAGAAGAACAAACACAGAGGATAGTGCAGTAGAATTTTTCGTCGTTGATTTATAAGTTCGTGTTCTTTCTTTGTGTTACATGACTTGCTTTAATTAAAAACCACTGCAAGTAAATATATTGTTGTTTATTTTCTTCGGTGCTCTGAACAGCGGGGAAATAGCGTAACACACTATCAGTAGTAATGACTTTCATTTTGACAGTTCAACAACATTCATTCATGACGGCACGGTTGGCGCAGTGGTTAAGCGATTGACTGCTGCGCTGCGTGTCGTGGGTTCGATTCCCGCACGGAACAAATATTTGTATGACCTACATGTATTTGTTCCGAGTCTGGGTGTTTTTCTATCTATAATATGTATGTATTTACAAAAAAAAAATTGTATATAAGTAGTTTATCAGCCATCTTGTTACCATAACACAAGCATTAGGTTGCTTAGCTTGGGACAAATGGTGCTGTGTGAAATGTCCAGGGATATTTATTTATTTATTTATTCATTGCGTTATCCACGTTGTTGAGCTTACAAATTTTTCGGACATACGAAGCAATGGATTAGCAATATGTTTCAAAATGTTTCGGATTGAGATTGATAGTGTGTTATGTAATTAGGGTGCCTGCACCCTAATTACCCGCCGCCCTGGCAACAGTCCGAAAGGGTTACCGCTGCCCTGGAACAGAAAGGGCTAAGGAAGGAACACGGGTGGGTTTTAGTCAGTAAGAGTCTGACACTCCCTTCTGCTCCACCCAGAGCGGGAGGGGTCATTTGATGATTTCCCATACAAAAAAAAAAGTGTCTAAACCGAATCCGAATACGGCGTAAACATTCTTAGGAGTCCAATAAGGTAACTCCTTTGCCAGAAATACTATAGTAGTATTCATAAACAACAATCTGAGAGAAAAAAATGCATTTATTTGCGTCAAACATGACGCATAAAAAGAACATAAACACACAAAAAAAAAATAACAAGTTGGCGGTAAACATGCGTCACATTCACGCAAAACGGCCTTCGCTCAGCATAATGCTAAGACCCTATACGAGACAGAGCACCAGCGCTGGTTTTCAGCGGCAGCCGGCGTTGAATAAATAAATAAAAACAACAATCAAAACATAAAATAAAATAAACCATTGCAACATAAATTATGATCCCGACTCCGTTGCCTGCGACTTCCGCATTCGTCTTAAACTTAGGGGAAGATATATAAAACCACTAGCTGACCCGGCAAACGTTGTTTTGCCATATAAATTATTTCCAGCTGCCCGGCGCTACTTCGTTCGCGTGGTGTGCTACCCCATACCCTACTCCTACACTACTCCTACCCTACTTCTACCCTACTCCTACACTACTCCTACCCTACTTCTACCCTACTCCTACACTACTCCTACCCTACTTCTACACTACTCCTACCCTACTTCTACCCTACTCCTACCCTACTCTACTCCTACCCTACTCCTACCCTACTCCTACCCTACTCCTATTTTTCCTGAATTTTCTTTGCTATAAACCTCACGGAGCCCAAGACCTTTCCAACGAATGCAAAACCGTGGAAATCGGTTCGTGCGTTCTGGAGTTATAGCGTCAGGAAGGAAAACCCGACTTATTTTTATATAGTAGATGATTAGACCAGAGGGGCAATTCTCGTAATTTTAAGAACGTTCACAGTCAGAGGGGCCATTCTCGTAATTTTAAGACCGTTCACAGTCTGATCTCAGTCTCAATCTGTCAAAAAATACTTCTAATTTCCCAACATTTTGACCAGTTTTTGACATTTGTTTGTCGCGGAGATGAGACTGCGACTAGATTTTGAAAGTTTTAAATTACGAGAATTGCATGGCCTTCTGCTGTCTTGTATAGATCAGAATGTAAGGCCACAAAAGGGATGAATGAAAGGCAATTGAATGCAGCTGAGATGAGAATGCTGAGAGGGACGTGTGGTGTTACACAAATGGATAGAATAAAAAATGAGTACATAAGAGGAAGTTTGAAAATGGCACCGGTAACTGAAAAGCTGTGTGGAAATTCGTAACAAAAAAAAAATGCCTATCAATATCCATTCAGTAATTTACATGAATCACAAACGAATTCAAAAATAAACACATGAATAATGTAAACATCCTAGCTGCGTAAAAGCCACATATTTTTATCCTTAAAGGAAAAACTGGTTACAATTCTATGGTACTATACAATTATTGTAATAGATTTTTCCGTTCTAGAATGAAAATCCTACTATTCTATCCTACTCTTATTAATATTATAAACGCGAAAGTTTATATGGATGGATGGATGGAGGGATGGATGTTTGTTACTCTTTCACGCAAAAACTACAACACGGATTTGGATGAAATTTGGCACACAGATAGTTCATAACGAGGATTAACACATAGGATACTTTTTATTCCGATATTCCCACGGGATCGAAACTTATGCGGGTGAAACCACGGGGGACAGCTAGTTATATTTTATGAGTTGAATTTCAATAGAACCAGTTTTTTTTTGTTTTTCTTCCTGGGAATTTAACAATCTAGTTTAGGTCTAATATTTGTACTGTGCACGAAAATACTCGAGCGATACCACAGTAAAAGCGAGTAGCATTAAATACATAACATAATTTCGTAGTAGGTACTACAAGGTAAAATACTTAACGATTATTTTATTATAATAGCATAGTATTCATACATCTTGACATAATCCAAGAGGGTGCTTGCAGAGTACACGTGTACTCAGTTAAAAAACAACATACGGGTCAATTTGAGAACCTCTTCCTTTGATTAAAGTCGGTTAAAAATGCAGATTTTTAATTTAAAGTGTATATTTGTATTATTTTTGTGTTTCACAATGGCTTCGGCTGCGGTGATCAGGAAGAATAATTGTAAGTAATTTTTAAATTAATAATAGTTTGTCTAAGTCTCCACCAAATGACAGTTTTATACCCTGTTCTTTAGGCAAACCGTTTTTTTACAGATGAAACTAGTGATTGTAGCAACACACAATACATTTATTGGTACACGTACGGTATTATAATGTCTGTAAGAAGCCATAAATAAGATAATTCAATAAGATAAGGCAGGTATATATTTATTTTATTACGCATTTTAAAGTTAACTGTAACGTAATCTGGAATGGTTACGATCTAAGACAGCTGTCAAAAACCGGTTAAAACCTCCCTAATGTTTACATAACCATTGTAAAAATTATAAACCCTTATTTTCTAGCGCACAGAAACACAGGAAGTTCGGGGCATGGGGTGTTGCCGGCGGTCAAATTAATAAAAATATATTCGAAAAACACAAGCAGTCGCGCTTTGGGATAAACTACTCGTACACTATTCGTGGACATGTTCCTGGACTTGCTTTTATGTTTTCTATAACGGACGCTTTGAACGTGCACGTCTTTCTACATCGTTCTCACATGGATAATTTCAACATGATGATGTAATCAAATATTTTGTAACAATTTTATAATTTAAAAGAGTGTCCGTGGAGTTTCTTGTCCGTTCTCCTCCAGCACCTACTACGCTTTGGAAGGGGCAACTAGCTTCATCTTTCTGACTGACCGACCCCTTTTTTTTTTTTTGGATGTGATATCATCAAATGACTCCTCCCGCTCTGGGTGGAGCGGAAGATAGTGTCAGACTCTTACTGACTAAAACCCACCCGTGTTCCTTCCTTAGCCCTTTCTGTTTCAGGGCAGCGGTAACCCTTTCGAACGATCCCGCCGCCCTGGCAGGCTTCGGCCCTATCGGGCCCCATCCTCTGCTGAAATCCCTTTGAGGCGCGCGTGGAACACAATGCGCCGTCCGGCACGGGCCTGGTCCTGATCGGACGGTGAGCTACCCGTTACTCTCCGCCCGCAGGCCCGCGCCTACGGTGGCCGTGAGTCGTCACGCGGCTCCCGACGCCCGGAGCGTCTCCCGCGGCGGCTGAGGCATGAGGTATTCTCCCTCAGCCTTCCCGCCACCTCCTTCGCTAGCAGACTGCCCGACCCCTTGGCAATTCAAAAATGCCTGTAATTGGTTTATTTGAAATAAATGCTTTGAGTTTGAGTTTGACACCGGTCCGCTGACATGGGTTGTAGAAGTCAGTCGTTCTACGTCAAATACTGGTATTCAGCTGCATCCGGATGGACTGGACACCGACTCCAATAAACATAGTTGAAAGACGATAACTGATTATATTCCTACGCTATATTATAGTAAAGTTTCATCAAAATCCTGACACACAGGGACACTGGTTTGGGACACTGACCGTCTTATTACAAAACGAAACCTAACTTTAGTTCTAGCCTATACTATTGAGCCAGTACTTGTATTTAGAACTGTATTTCGATTTAGGCAAAGTTCTTAATACTAAAATGACAACTTAGCACCGAACTAAGCTGTCATTTTTGTATAAAGAACTGCATTTCTCTATCAGTTGGGTTCTTAATTCAATATCTGGGTCAGTGGTTTAAACCTGATCGAAAGAAAAACCTTGTTTTGTAATAAGGGGCTGATAGTTTATTATAACCTGGATAACACATAGGATACTTTTTATCCCGGTATTACGTTTACGTGCGATAATTTCCGACCTCCAAGCGGGCGAAGCCGCGGTAAAAAGTTAGTTAATATATTATTATTCATCTTGGTGCATGGCCACATAACACATTCTACGCAAGTACCTTTATGTCATGACATCTACAACGCAAAAATGCGCCCGTGTATTTTACACGTGCTATATAAAACTGCGTGTTCACTTGCTGTTCTCAACGCGATTTCATTTAACGTGTCAGCAAATGTTTTTAACTTTTTACTCATTGAAAACTAAGTGAACAAATTGAAAATCAAAAGTCATTTATTCAAATTAGGCTGAGAATCAGCACTTTTCGAACGTCAAAACTACAAAAGACAGTCCCCCAAAAACGCCCGCCCTTCACCACTTCCTAGTGCTATCGCTGGGAAGAAGTGGCGCAACAAACTCCCCAGCAGCACAGCTGTCTGTTCAGTTAGAAAATACTTGATTGTATAGAATACTAGATAAGTCACAGTCTGAACACGTGCCTTTACAGGAATGAAACGAGTATATAATTATGTGCGGAATGTATACAGAGTGGCAGGGACATCGCCGCGCAGGCTGATACCATGGATTCAGTAATTACATGATTCTGAAACCCACAGCGTTAACATTTTAGACCTCCCCCAAACACCTCCACTTCGACCGGTTCTGCGCTTCTCGCATCCAACGGCTTCCTGCAGCCTTCCAAGGTCGTCGGTCCACCTTGTGACAGGCCTTCCAACGCTACGTCTTCCAGTACGCGGTCGCCACTCCAGAACCTTTCGGCCCCATCGGCCACCTGCGTACCTTATAGTACTTATGATATCGTGCAATGCGCACGTATTCTATAAATAAAATGTAGTCCATACTATAATTAATAATAATATTCCTAGTATTCCTTCTTCCTTCCCCTTTATAAGAACTCGAGGGTCCATAGTCCACATCCATATCGAATGACGGGTGAGAAAACCCGTAAATAAGGAAAAGGTTAGCGTTCAATTAGTCATGGATTTTCGTATTTAATATATACTAAACAAAATATAATCAGAAGAGCCACAGTAGTTTTTTTTTATTTTTAGGGTTTCGTACCTCGAAAGGAAAAAACGGAACCCTTATAGGATCACTTTGTTGTCCGTCCGTCCGTCTGTGTGTCTGTCAAGACCCTTTTTCTCAGGAACGCGTGGAGGTATCAAGCTGGAATTTATATCAAATACTCAGGTCTACTGACCCTTGGAGCTGTGAAAAAATCAAACTTCTACGCCAACGCAATCAAATGCCGCAAATTTTCGACACTCGCAAGGGAATCGAAACCTACAGGATACTTCCCTTGAGCTCAGAATCTTGAAATTTGGTACGAAGCAACGTCGTATAGCACAGATAAAGAAAAAATTACGAAAACCGTAAATTTTTAGTTGCATCATATAATAAAAATATTTTTAATAATTTGCACTTTGGCGATTGGCACTTGACTGTGCGGCCGCAGATCAACCGATTTGACCGCTCCACACTTTTTAAAGTGAAAACTTCTTTAGCGGCGTTGTGCACTTTTGTTGTGATGGGTACAAAATGTTAAACTCGCGTCAGGACACGTGACCTGATCGAAAATTCGTAAGACGGACCTCGCGTCAGGACACGTGACCTGATCGAAAATTCGTAAGACGGAGCTCGCGTCAGGACACGTGACCTGATCGAAAATTCGTAAGACAGAGGGAGAGTAGACCGCATTCCAAAATATCAAAAAGGCACAACGTTAATATTCAAGTTTTCACATCTGCCGGCACTCCCGGAGTGCAACCCAAACAAACACAAAGTTTTTTTTGCGGGGTTACTTGAAGTCCCGAGTTTATATGTAAACAAGCCTCAGACTCTTGTAGCCCCTTTTTTTTTGATGGGAAATCATCAAATGACCCCTCCCGCTCTGGGTGGAGCGGAAGGGAGTGTCAGACTCTTACTGACTAAAACCCACCCATGTTCCTTCCTTAGCCCTTTCTGTTCCAGGGCAGCGGTAACCCTTTCGGACGATCCCACCGCCCTGGCAGGCTTCGGCCCTATCGGGCCCCGTCCTCTGCTGACTTCTCTTTGAGGCGCGCGTGGAACACAACGCGCCGTCCGGCACGGGCCTGGTCCTGATCGGACGGCGAGCTACCCATTACTCACCGCCCGCAGGCCCGCGCCTACGGTGGCCGGGAGTCGTCACGCGGTTCCCGACGCCCGGAGCGTCTCCCGCGGCGGCTGAGGCGTGATGTGTTCTCCCTCAGCCTCTCCGCCACCTCCTTCGCTAGCATGACTGCTTCGCAGAAGGAGGTGACTGCCTCCCACTCCCTCTCGCCCCGGACCATGGCTTGAACCAGGGCCGGACGCGAGAGGTCTGTATTGATGCCTGAAATGGTCTTTTGAGGAAAGAACCACACAGGTGTTAGTGTATGTTATCCTGTTCCTGAGTCACCTCGAACCAAGTGAGACTTCTTTAACAATCTTGCACAGCGTTACACGCGTGTGGCATGCAGTATGTATTAAAAGTCTAGACCGATCCAGTGACACATCCGAGTAGAACTTCGAGCAGCAAACAGTAAAATAGATCAACATGAGACTGTTATTCATATTGTTGTTATGTTTTTTCATAGCATCGGCAGCCGCTGGTAAAAATTCACTACACAAAAAACGGGAGGGTAAGTGTATTTTTGTTTTCTTTTCTAATGTTAGTACGAATTGAGATGTGCAAGGAAAAATAAGCCACTAGCTTCTGCCCACGACTTCGTCCGCGTGTTCTTGCGCGACCTACACCGTCGCGTCGCATCGCCAGCCCGCGTTATTACTTCTTTTTCACTTTCGTTCTGACTTATTTTCTTTTGCTCGGCTCCTAAAGGTGCTAGCGTGATGTTAAATAGCTTTTTTTTTCAATTCAATATTTGTTTATTTATGGCAACTAAGCCCAATTGTTAGTAAAATTGTTCTTAAAAACTATTGTTAGTAAACAAAAAAAGAGACAAAAACAAAAATAAAAAGAAAATTGTAAGGTTAGCTGTGGGGTCTTCTGACCAATAGTCCTCTGAGGTTGTTAATGTTTCAACCCTGTATAGATGATTGTTTATGTTTCTTTTTACCGACCTTAACTTAAAACGGTTTCATTATATTTTTTCAGGTGTACCAATCATCATTCACAAGAACATACTTCCAAGAAGCGTAATGATCGCGAAATACAATGAAATAAATAGAAATAATAATAAGCAAGGGTAGACAACGAAGAACATAACATCACACCTGTATCATCATACTCCGAAGAGGGAAGCAGAGATATTTAACCAAAGTCAAAGCATTAATTTCAAACTAGCTGCGCCTCGCAGTTTCACCCGCATAAGTTTCGATCCCGTGGGAATATCGGGATAAAAAGTATCCCATGTATTAATCCTGGTTATAAACCACCTGTGTGCGAAATTTCATCCAAATCCGTTCCGTAGTTTTTGCGTGGAAGAGTAACAAATAATTTTTCAAATTGGTAGGCAAGCGACGGAGTTATGCGCGAACAAATAAAAAAAAAAAAATACAAACATCCGAATTGAGAACCTCCTCCTTTTTTAGAACTCGGTTAAAAATTCGATAACAGTTCGTCCAACCTGGACATCGAACCCAAGAGCATAGAAATAATATAACCATTGTACAGACACCAGCAGGTCAAGCTACCCGAAACTGTAAAATTTTCCCAATCAACCATGAACCTAATGCTTTAGCGATAAAGTTGAACATCTACTAAAGAAATTTGACAGATTGTAGTAGCTTGGGGGTCTACTCCGAAGTGCAAAGTGCGAATGTTCGGATCGGACCGACACGCATGGCCGAATCGAATATTATTGAAAAAATGCGAAAAAAGTTCGGATCGGCTCAGTTGGTTCGGGACTGGTCGGGACCATACTCGACGACACGGTTGGCACAGTGGTTAAGCGATTGACTGCTGCGCTGCGTGTCGCGGGTTCGATTCCCGCACGGAACAAATATTTGTATGACCTACATGTATTTGTTCCGAGTCTGGGTGTTTTTCTATCTAAAATATGTATGTATTTACAACAAAAAAATTGTATATAAGTAGTTTATCAGCCATCTTGTTACCATAACACAAGCATTCGGTTGCTTAGCTTGGGACAAATGGTGCTGTGTGAAATGTCCAGGGATATTATTATATTATTACTAGCTGACCCGGCAAACATTGTTTTGCCATATAAATTATTTCTAGCTGCCCGGCGCTACTTCGTTCGCGTGGTGTCCTACCCCCTACCCTACCCAACTCCTACACTACTCCTACCCTACTCCTACTCTACTCCTACCCTACTCCTACCCTACTCCTACCCTACTCCTACCCTACTCCTACCCTTCTCCTACCCTACTCCTACCCTATTCCTACCCTACTCCTACCCTACTCCTACCCTACTCCTACCCTACTCCTACCCTACTCCTACCCCACTCCTACCCTACTCCTACCCTTCTCCTACCCTATTCCTACCCTACTACTACCCTACTACTACCCTACTCCTACCCTACTCCTACCGATGTTAACCATTTGTCATTATTTCTGAACGCACGCATAAATATTTGAGGAACTTCTATTCAAATCTGCTTAATACACTTTTAACCTTTTTAATTGATTAAAAAAAATACAGACAAAAGTTTATTCACCCTTTTTAAATAGTTTACACAAAATACATTTCTGAACGCATTCATAAAAATGTCAATCACAGTATTTGACAGGATGACAGGAGGAAAACAAATGTTTGACAGGTACGAAACAAAGGAACATAATTAAATGGAAAATGATTCATTTTCATAATTATGTATTCGGCAAGTTTTCATTGTTTTTAAAATGTATTCTGCTATTCAGGGCGGAGACAAATCCAACGAAACAAAAACCATGAAAATTGATCCAGCCGATCTCGAGTTATAAGTATTGTAACAAACCCGTCTTTGTTTTATATATATAGAAGATATTATACTCAATATTCGAAAGAGTGTAGGAGTGTAGGATCGGGACCGACCAAACGAAATAGTAACTTCGTAGCAGGAAATGGCCGAACATTCGGCCGATACTACTTAGGAGTAGACCCCTTGGTTTGCTGGCGTCTCTGTACCGTAACACGAAAAGTACCAAAGTGACAAATAAATTTTAATTCTGTGTGTACTCCCCGTCATTTTTCCTTATAGGTTCATTAGAAAACCAGCGTCAGACAGCATCTGTCTGGCATTCATGCTGAAATGAACCTTTTTGGCGCAGCCGTGAGGCACACACTATATTGTTGTCTGAAACATTATTTTTTATTTTATTAATTTTTGTATTAATTGTGTTTCACGAACTGTGTCCAAATAAACTTGTTTCTTTCTTTCTTTTTCTTTCAAATTGTATTCATTCAGTTTAAATGTAAATACATTGTTTTATATGTAAGATCTTTTTTATTAAAGGGCTGATAATGCCACGAGAACTTAATCATATTTTACAATGTCCGTACCGCTGTTAATACGGCGCATTCAGTTTAAAAAAAGTACAGATTTGTAGAGCGTTGTCTCTTTCACTCATACCCTGATAGGCTCTTGATAACGCTAGATGTGTCATATTTAGCTAAGCTAGCCCATGTACCTACGCAGGGGAGCGTTTTTCCCGCGGCGACTTTTTTCGCGCAGTGAATTTCCACCGCACTGCTTAGCGCTGAGAGTCAAAAATCCAACCGTGTGTTTTTTTGACGCGCTAGGTTGCCCTCTGTTGGATTCTCAACGCTCGGCTCAACACCGAGAGTTGAAAATCCAGTGTGCGATAAAATCCCGCAGCGTTATTTTTTCGTCCGGGCGATCGTGAACTTACTGCCGGTAACTGAAAGTACTGTTGTGCCGCAACGCCTAAAGCTACATAATCAGCCTACAAAGTTCCCACTGCTGGGACACAGGCCTCCTCTCTGAGGGAGTGGGCCACTGTAACGGCTAGGGCTTTGCAGGTAGGCTGCGCCGGCCGTTAACAAATTAGGTAGGTCTAATATTAGTGAAAAGTAGCTGTCTTTTATTTTGGTCACTAGTATGTCTGGAGAAAACTCATTGCTATTTAGTTTTTTTCAAGCATTTTTGTTTCTTTTAGTTTATGTAGTTTAAGTTTGAGTTAAAAGTTTTGTATCAGCAATGTTATAGTTAGGTTAGATTATTATTTATGTTATCTCAGTATCATTGTAGTTATTATTATCACAGATTTATTATTTTAGTTTAATTTGCTGTTTACCACTGCCAGCATCAGGTGAGTTCCCATTAAGTACATAGTTTTAAGGTTACACATAAGTAGTTGTCATATTAGGTTAAGACAAAATAAGAAAACTTATGAACTATACCGCTACGATGGTTAGCAAGTGTGCGAGCCCACACGGGCCCAGTGCGGGTTGGTAGATGTCACATGTCTTCGAATTTTTGTTTCTAGGTCATGGCGGTTTCCTCACGATGTTTTCCTTCACCGTCTTGAGAGCAGTGGTGATGAAATAATTTACACAAAGTAAAGCGCCTGTCTGGGTTCGAACCTACGACCCCCAACTCGTAGGTCCGGGGCGATACCACTAGGCAACCACCGCTCCTAAATGATTTATGATAATTAAATTATAATTATAGAATTATAAAATATATAATATCGCGACATATTCGCCAAAAATGTAAACAAATATGAGTTTATGCAAAAATAACTTTAAATCCTACATAATAAAGTTCGGTTTACGCTACAACTTCAAACATTTTTATAACAATAGTGCTTGTCACTCTGAAATCAACTTAATTCCGATTAAAATAAAGTTGATATTTGTTTACTTACCTTGAAATTACGTCAATTTGAAACATAAATAAAATTTGAATATAGAGGGGCTTGTGGCTAAGTAATAACAGCCGCACGGGTCGATCGATCAGGTTGGGTTGGATGGGTGACCATCTTCATACACCAAGAGCCCTCTTTGTCTCGGAAAGCACGTTAAGCCGTTGGCCGAAGCCTGCCAGGGCAGCGGGATCGTCCGAAAGGGTTACCGCTGCCCTGGAACAGAAAGGGCTAAGGAAGGAACACGGGTGGGTTTTAGTCAGTAAGAGTCTGACACTCCCTTCCGCTCCACCCAGAGCGGGAGGGGTCATTTGATGACTTCCCATCCTCAAAAAAATAAAAAAGCCGTTGGTCCCGGCTGTCATTAGTGGATCTTTGGCAGTCGTTACGATCGTCCGAAGCCCGAAAGTCTGACAACCAGTCTTACCAAGGGGTTTCATATTACCCAGTAACGGGGTTGTGGAAGTCAGGTAGGCAGTCGCTCCATGTGAAATAAAGGTATTCAGCTGCATCCGGTTAGACTGGAAGCCGACCCCAACATAGTTGGGAAAGGCTAGATATATGAGATGAATTAAATTCTAAATATAATACCTCTTTACACGTGAAGTGACTTGTTGCTATAACATTTTTACTGGGCGCATGCTTTTTTTTTTTTTTTTTTTTGTGGATGGGAAATCATCAAATGACCCCTCCCGCTCTGGGTGGAGCGGAAGGGAGTGTCAGACTTTTACTGACTAAAACCCACCCGTGTTCCTTCCTTAGCCCTTTCTGTTCCAGGGCAGCGGTTAACCTTTCGGAAAATCCCACCGCCCCGGCAGGCTTCGGCCCTGTGGGGCCCCGTCCTCTGCTGACATCTCTTTGAGGCGCGCGTGGAACACAACGCGCCGTCCGGCACGGGCCTGGTCCTGATCGGACGGTGAGCTACCCATTACTCACCGCCCGCAGGCCCGCGCCTACGGTGGCCGGGAGTCGTCACGCGGCTCCCGACGCCCGGAGCGTCTCCCGCGGCGGCTGAGGCGTGAGGTTCTTTCCCTCAGCCTCCCAGCCACCTCCTTCGCTAGCATGACTGCTTCGCAGAAGGAGGTGACTGCCTCCCATTCTCTCTCGCCCCGGACCATGGCTTGCACCAGGGCCGGGCGCGAGAGGTCGCCGCCGTTGCCGATCGCCTCTACGAGGACACGGCGGGGCTCCGCCCAAGCAGGGCAGACCTCCACCGTGTGCTCCACCGTGAACTGGGCGCATGCTACGCTTTGTTTTAAGTAACTGACCGGCCAGTTAGAAAAAACTTAAAATTAACAACCGACATGGCCGCCGGACATGACAGCTCCGATATTTATGACGGTCGTTATGCAAATGGCACCCGTCTTTGACGACCGCAAAAAATGCCCGCTACGCTATAATGATGACTGTCATTAAGGATCAGAAGTAAGACCTCGTAAAGTTCCGTCGTTTACAACATGGCCGCCTGTTCCATTTACAAAACTATATACACATATTATAGTTAGTTAGTTTGACGGCACGGTTGGCGCAGTGGTTAAGCGATTGACTGCTGCGCTACGTGTCGCGGGTTCGGTTCCCGCACGGAACAAATATTTGTATGACCTACAATTAGTTGTTCCGGGTCTGGCTGTTTGTGTATGTGAGTTTATGTGTCTGTAAACGCACCCACGACACAGGAGAAATTCCTAGTGTAGGGCAACGTTTTTAAAAAAAATAATAAATAGTTTCATAAATTCGACTCGTTATCCTGGGATACGCAGTATGGACCCTATATTCACCAGTATTAATAACACCACCGTAATTTAGAAGGTATTTTTTAGTAATTTAAAGGGCTCATGGCAGAATAACAGCCGCACAGTTTGACCGATCAAGGTTAAGCTACGCTTGCCGCGGTCGGTCTGTGGATGGGTGACCATCCCTTTCCACTGAACCCCTCCGTGGCTCGGAAAGCACGTTAAGCCGTTGGTCCCGGCTGTCATTTTCGTAGATCTTTGACAGTCGTTACTAATAGACAGAACCCTGAAAGTCTGACAACCAGTCTTACCAAGGGGTATCATATTATATTACCTAGTAACTGGGTTCAGATAGGCAGTCGCTCCATGTAAAATACTGATATTCAGCTGCATCTGGTTAGACTGGAAGCCGAGCCGACCCCAATGTAGTTGGGAAAAGGTAAGGGAGATGATGACCGTAATTCAGAAGAAATAATTAAATAATTGTCATCTAAAGCCGTCACTTACTTACGTCTGTCGCAATATTGCGGCACCGCTTTCATAAGAAACCTCTACTACAAACATAATTCCCACTTACTTGTCACTGTTCGGTGCTGCCAGCAGTTCTGTCGCTCTGGTGATGAACACCTGCACCAAGGAACCAAGGTTGCCGGTCTGAGGGTTGTTCTGCAGAAACATCTGGAGTAGAGACTCGGTGCTCCCATCGAACATCAGCTGCTCATCACTGGAATTTGAGAAGAAAAGCTTTTTAGTAGTTGTATTATTCTTGTGTCTCCTTTGTCTAGTGGTCGGTCGAAGGTTAAGCTACGCTTGCCGCGGTTGGTCCGTGGATGGGTGACCATCTTCACATATCGAGACCCCTCCACACCTCGGAAAGCACGTTACGCTGTTGGTCCCGGCTGTCATTCGTGGATCTTTGACAGTCGTTACGCGTCGTCCGAAAGTCTGACAACCAGTCTTACCCAGGGGTATCGTATTACCTAGTAACTGGGTTGTGGAGGTCAGATAGGCAGTCGCTCCATGTAAAATGCTGGTATTAGCTGCATCCGGTTAAACGAGCCGTTTGGGGTTGAAACACTAGGGCCTTGGGGTCCGAGTGCCCACTTGGCGGCTCTTCACGTGACCAGAGGGTTGGCCAATTTTTTGGCCAAAGAATCAGCCTTGCCATACAATGTGGCCATGCTACCAGTACCAGTATTTTCCAGCCGACCCCATCATAGTTGGGAAAAGGGTAGGCAGATGATGCTATTGAATGGCAACCAAGCTGACATCCCTACCTAATGGTAAATGTTCACCTGCAATACCTCGGGAATTGCAGGTGCTTTAGTATTCCAAAAAAAACCCGGCCAAGTGCGAGTCGGACTCGCGCACGAAGGGTTCCGTAACATTATCTATAAAAATTACGTCTGTTGTATGGATATTTAAGGGGGGGTCCCCCTTAAATATTTATCTTATTATTTATTATTAAAGTAAAAATACATCTGAGTATTTTGTGAATATTTCAAGTGCCTAGCTGTTGCCATTATTGATATCGAGCAAAAAAGGGCCAAAAAATCGAGCTTGTTGTATGGGAGCCCCCCTTAAATATTTATCTTATTATTTATTATTAAAGTAAAAATACATCTGAGTATTTTGTGAATATTTCAAGTGCCTAGCTGTTGCCATTATTGATATCGAGCAAAAAAGGGCCAAAAAATCGAGCTTGTTGTATGGGAGCCCCCCTTAAATATTTATCTTATTATTTATTACTAGCTTCTGCCCGCGACTTCGTACGCGGATCCAGTCCCTTTCTCGTTCCGATAGGAATTTCGGCAAGAGTTTGAACTGTGCGTCGATATGTCAGACAATAAAACAATCAAAACCGATGAAGGATTTCGATTAAGTTTGGTATAACTTAGATTGAGTGTTGTAGACTGGGTAGGTTATAACTTCATTAAAATACAAAGGTAGAATTATTTTCATTCCGAAATTATGAAGCGAAATTAATATCAATTAGTTAACATTACTATTCTAAAAAAAATCTTTATAAACTATACTTTTGGTTTTTCCGTCGGGTGCCAGAATATAAAGCCCGGAAGCGTTGCTAACCCTTGAGAAAGCAACATAAAGTTGGCCATCAGAAAAACAGCCGGTTCTCAAAATATCAGCCCCAGCAGCTTTCAGTTTCTGTCCCTGTGACTTGTTTATTGTCATGGCAAAGCATGTAGTCACAGGAAACTGTGTGCGTTTAAATTGAAAGGGGAGATTCTTGGCGATGAGTGGTATGCGTGGTAAGAACACAGTCTCACCGGCACCACTCCCAGTGAGGATTACAGCTACAATAATATTGCGTTGTAAAACCTCAACTATAAGTCGGGTTCCATTACACAGTTTCGGCGGTGTCAAATTTCGCATCAGCATTATCGGAACACCAACTTTGAGTCTTATTTTATGAGCAGGGAGACCACTCGCTGTGAGTGAATTGAGGAACTCAACTGGGTAATTGGTGGCGTCGTCCTGATTGACTACGTTATCAAAAGAAGTGTAAACGACTTCATCTCCAATAATTTCCCCCAATTTTTTTTCATTTATTGATGCAGCTTGTTCGTTTTTTGGGGTCGATATAACGCGTTCACATAACCACGAATTTTCATGGTTTCTTATGCTCTGAATCTCCCCAAATACTGATTGTATAAGTTCCTCTTCGGAGGCAACAACTTTTCCAAGTATATCAGGAACAGTCACCAGACCTGAGCAGGAAGGAGATCTTCTCCAACTTTTAATAATATTTCTGAAAACTCTTGGGCATGTGAATTACCACCAAGCTGGGCTTATTCTCATTTTTATTGTTAATCTTAGCTTTTGTATGTGAGTGTAATGTTTTAATGAGGCGTTAATCTCATCTGTATAAAGTGATTTTCACATCAAATGTTCCTGATCCTTGATTTTTATTATCTCGGCGGAAAATACTCATCAGACCAAACAAATTTTGTTAAAATTTAATGTCTGTATATGCCATAGTTTAGCTGTGCTCTCCAAGTTCCACATCAGATGTTTCAATCTTCGAATTTTATTCTCCCAGCAGAAAATACTCATCAGACTGAACAACTTTTGCAAAATGTCATTCCTATATATGTTATGGTTTAGCTGTCCTCTTAGAGTTCCACATCAGATGTTCCAATCTTCGAGATTTATTCTCGCAGTAGAAAATGCTCATCAGACTGAATAACTTTTGCTAAGATGTCAAACCTATATATATTATAGTTTAGCTGTGCTCTAAGAGTTCCACATCAGGTGTTCCGGATCTTCAATTTTATTCTCGCAGCAGAAAATGCTCATCAGACGCAATTTTTTTTTAAGGCGCCATTTTTCTAACTCTTATAGTTTAGCTGGTCTGTTGCGGTTCTGCATCAGGTGTTCCAGTTTCCAAAATCAATTATAGCCTATATGTTGCCCAGGTTTAGTAGCTAGATAACAAAAAAAGTTTCATTCAAATCCGTCCAGTAGTTCCGGAGATTAGCGTGTATAAACAGACAAACAGACAAACAGATAAACAGACAAACAGACAAACAGACAAACAGACAAACAGACAGACTTTTTTTATTAGATTCGTGTTCTATTACTGTTTCTTAACCCCCCTCAATTATTCTTTTTTAAATATATTCAATGTACAGACACAACTTTTTTACATTCTTATTATAAGTATAGATTAAAGTAAAAATACATCTGAGTATTTTGTGAATATTTCAAGTGCCTAGCTGTTGCCATTATTGATATCGAGCAAAAAAGGGCAAAAAAATCGAGTTTGTTGTATGGGAGCCCGGGGTTAAATATTTATTTTATTTTATTCTTAGTATTTGTTGTTATAGCGGCAACAGAAATACACAATTTGTGAAAATGTCAACTGTCTAGCTATCGCGGTTCTTGAGGTACAGCCTGGTGACAGACAGACGGACGGACAGACAGCGAAGTCTTAGTAATAGGGTCCCGTTTTTACCCTTTGGGTACGGAACCATAGAAAAGGCATTTGTGCCGGGTTAATAGCAATAGGCTCGCACCCTAATGCCCCCTATTACGCAGTGGTGGCTCAGTAGTATCGGTCCCAACTTACGAGTTTGTAGGTAGTGAGTTCGAAACTAGACAGGCACTTTACTTTGTGTATTTAATTTCATCACCAAAACCATAGGCCAATATAAGTCTGTGACCAAAACGGAGATTTTTCTTCTTCATCTTTCTTTTTATAGTACTATTTGAAGTCTTTATATTTTCTCTTTAAAAATCCGGACGTATGGCAACCTTGGGCACACCTCTACCTTCCTCTTCGGGAACGAAACAAAGGAATTTGAGAAATTTGTTATCTACCTACAACAATTGAATTTTATCAGATTGTCCATCAATAATTTTAACCACAATAAACATTTAAGTAATAGGTATCAATAAAAGATTTAAAAAAACATGATATTACATGTTTTGTTAAGTGAGCTTTAATAAAATACTTTGATAACTATCTATGAGTGATACTCTCTGGCCGCGACCATAGCGGGAAATTTAAAAAAAACATGTTTTTAGATAAATTGTACCATTTATGTACAGACGCCTAAACATCAAGCTACTACAATCTGTCAAATTTCTTTAATAGATTTTCAACTTTATTGCTAAAACATTAAGGTTCAAGATTGATTGGGAAAATTTGACAGTTTCGGGTAGCTTGACCTGCTGGCGTCTGTTCTATACTGTATAGTTTCAGTTTATTTTTTTTCATTACACGTACTGTATATCCGCGTACTGTATAGTTTATACAGTAGGTACGTGTAATGAAATTTTTTTTAACTCAATGAATATTGAAATAGTTTTGGTGGGCGGCTGGGGAGTATACTCCCTGGCCGCGACACCACTGTTATTTTGAACTATTAGGTACATCCGGACATAGTAAACACAGAAAAATGTGCGAAAATTGTTCTCTTTCATGCTCTATATAGAAATTTGAAAATCTTATTACTTTAGAAGCCTTTACACTTCCCAGCTGCGCCACCAAAACTTCACGACATGACTACGAAACGACGACCAAAATTATCTTCTATAGAAAGTATTTCCCTTTTTATGATACTTACGCACTAGCCGGTGGATTAATATTGAACGCAAGCAGCTGATTCCAGAACGGGTCGTTGGGACAGATAACTTCGGAAGAACAGAACCGCATCAGCAGCTCATTGGAAGACAGCTCCGAGTATCTGCTCACTGCTACACCCATATTGATCTGGAAATTACATGGATAACGCATTATTAGCTTCTGTGTAATAAAAATGAAATAAGTGCATCAGCCGAGAGCCACTGGACCCATGAAGCTATACAGGGTTATTTGAAAAACACTAACAACCCAAATCGCGAAAAAAAATCAGCTGTTCCCTACATTTATGTTCGGTTAACTTGTCAAAATGTAGGGAACAGCTGATTTTTTACGCGATTTCAGGTTTGGTCCCATAGTAAAAGTTGTTCATAATGACGAGTACAATGAGGTTGTTGGTGTTTTTCCAATAACCCTGTATAGTCTGAACAAGATTTTTACTTTTTATGGAAAGGGGCTGTTTTTTTTTTATTACGTAAGATAAGTTTGACCACTTTCTGACCCCTCCTCCTCCTACGTAAGAAAAAATACGACTTGGAAGAACCCCTACCGCCCTTTTACTTTAGGTAGGTAGTGATTAAGTTGATTTGACAGTGACTAGCACTCTTGAAAAATTTATAAAAATGTTTGAAGTTGTAGCGTAAACTGAACTTTATTGTGTAGGAATTAAAGTTATTTTTCAATAAACTCATATTTGTTTACATTTTACTCAGATTAGGTAAATGCTTAAATAAAGGACTACGAATTTATTACCAGCATATTTCAGCAAAATTGATGAAGATAATCACCACTTTTGGAAACCTTATTGGGTTTAACATTATTAAAATGTTAATACTCAGTGGCAGCCCAGAGGCTGTAAGGTAATTGCATAACACACTATCCGTACCAATGGGTTTCATTTTGACAGTTCAACAACATTCATTGTGTCATTTATGTTGATGAGCAGACACATTTTTCGAACATATGAAGCAATGGATTAGCAATATCCTTCAAAATTATTCAGATTATTATTGATGTGTTACACAAGAGTGCTGGATTTTTGGTCTGATAATGAAACTCAACTGGTGAACCCAGAAATTTATTCACCTTTTGATATATAATATATAATAATATATATATAATATAATATCCCTGGACATTTCACACAGCACCATTTGTCCCAAGCTAAGCAACCTAATGCTTGTGTTATGGTAACAAGATGGCTGATAAACTACTTATATACAATTTTTTTTGTAAATACATACATATTATAGATAGAAAAACACCCAGACTCGGAACAAATACATGTAGGTCATACAAATATTTGTTCCGTGCGGGAATCGAACCCACGACACGCAGCGCAGCAGTCAATCGCTTAACCACTGCGCCAACCGTGCTGTCAACACAATATACACAACAATATACACTCAAGTTGTAATATACAGTTTATCTAACACACAATCCAAGTTCTTCACTCACCCACTTGACATAAATTTTGTCAAGTGGGTTTTAGCAGTATCTAAGACAACGAAAAGAAGTCAAAAGAAAAAAAGAAATTAACTGTCATGACTGCACCATGATCATTATTAGACATCGATTATCGAAAGCCGTTTATTGTAATTACAATAAATAAAATTTAGAAAAACATTTTGTAGTTAAGAAGTAAGGTAAGGACTTACAGACTGCATGGCGTTATTTAATTACTTGTGAAAGTATGTTAACTCGTTCACGCTAAATTAGTGATTTATCGTATCACAGCAACCAAGAAAATCTAAATTCGATATCATTACAACAGATTTCTACCAATGGCCAGATACCACGAATTTCATGAAAAAAATGTTTAATTCAAAGTATATTTGCATTCTAAGCCTATAATATGAAAGACAAACATGTTAGTAAACAATAAAACCAGATCACAACACACTAAATAGTGTAATAAACTAAATTTGTTGTAATCAAAAACTGATTTTTGATAGTGAAAATACATACACAATTATCGTTATTACTTCATATCCATTCTAATTTTGCGAAACTTAGTGAGTACATTATTCCTACCTGTTATTTTCACAGGTTGTAGATACAATACAACATTCAACAGCGATTTAATTATTATTTTAAACCACAATTTGTTTTCAGCAGCCACGAAATCATTGCCGACTTGTCAAATATTTGACGATTTGACGTTTGTGTGACGGCGACGACGATGACAATTGACAATATTAAAATTGGACGCGTTCAAATGTTAATATTTTTACCTCAATAAACCGTCTATATACAGGGGTACCTTACACGATCAATGCAGGAGCGGTCTGGCCTGCTGCGCCGCCCTCCCTCTTTTTAAATCAAATCCCAAACAAGTCTAAAATATGGCCAGCAGTAAGTAAAAGGTAGTTTGGAGTTGGTGGCCTATGGGTATGCATGCTTTATATCAAAGTAGGATGCTAAAATTTTAGAGCTCGCTTCGCTCGCTACGCTATTGCCACCTTTATTCTCACTATTCTCAGGCTTCTCTGCGTAAGTCAACAAAATAACTCCTATTTATTATATAGACGAATAGTCAAAAGAAAACCTTAGCTATCCGGGGTAAAATAATTGTTTAACATTTTCTTGGAAGTAATAAATCGCGTTGCCATAGCAACCAGCAAATGGTGGATTCAATTTCATTCATTCTTTGCTATTGTTGCCATGCCAACTACAGTTTTTTTAATGAGTGACCTTTATAAAGTATCTTAAAACAGACCACTCAAACCAGCCTATTCATCCATTTCCGAAGTAGTAAATTCACACTTGGTCTATCTGCAGTAAAGACCTATTTGAATATACAAACACCGATCTAATACTTATTGTTTCTCTGCTCTTCAAATTTGGTTCATATCAAGTAAAATTGTAATCAACTGAACGCTATCCAATGAATAATTACCTGCATAAACGCTCCTGGTGCATTTTATTGATTGATTGTTGTTATATAGCCTAGTTATGAATCTAGGGCACGCACTGCGGAACTATCCTTCTTTCGGGTCTGGACGCCACCGCGGCAACACAGGCGCACTGCACCTGGCACATCACTAGAGGTACTCCCTTCGCTTATCGTTCATTTGCTTTGCATATTTTATTTTCATTCACCGACCATGTTTTTGAATAACTTGCCGACTTGTTGAATTTTGTTATCTCGAATTAAATAGAAATACTACTTTTATTAGATATGGAGCCGAATCAATATAAAGTGGACGTCCTCCATTATATTAATCCCCATTTGATATGGGTGTTAGTTCGAAAAGAAGGGGATGATATTTTCTTGGAACAAATTGGAATTTATGGGATTCTTCCGCAAAATATAACTTTTGGGGAAGACTGCGTGGTAAAATCTGAGCCCTGTGAGCAATGGATGCCGGCAGCATCCGTTGCAATGCGGAGATGTTTCCTGGAAGCCGACCATGTGATGTTCTCACCTACCTACATCGATGAAAAGTAAGTTGTTGTCTATTTATCCGCAATTCAGCATTTTTTTTGCAGTTTTTCTTTTTCTATTTTCTTATTTTCTTTTCTGGCACCAACGGAGGCGTGGCTCAAATGGCGATAAAATTTTACACGGTTTTCGGTACGTTTTTTCCGTAAGGGTCGCTATAGGGCTTCAGTTTTGCTTCCTTCACTTAGGTTCGGTAGGTGTGGCCCTTTCTGTGTGGGCATTAGTAAGGTTCACCCAAACACGAAGGTTTTCTAATTGTTTTCCGATTAGGATTGATCGGAAAATGATTAGAAACCAATCTCCAGCTGCCAGAATAGGTTTATACAATTTATAAATAAGTAAGATCAGACCAAGTAGTCTACATACTCAGCCTAAACATGCGGAATGGTCATTGTCGTTGTGATTTATTGATGAGACACTTGTACATGTCGACCTCACACAATAAACACCAACTCCATCATGATAACAAGTCTAAACTGCCTAAACGTGTGGCATGGTCATTGTCATAGTAATTTATTGGTAAGACGCCTTTACAAGTCGACCACACACAGTATACATCATCTCCATTAAGATTACAAGTCTAAACTGCCTAAACGTGTGGCATGGTCATTGTCATAGTAATTTATTGGTAAGACGCCTTTACAAGTCGACCACACACAGTATACGTCATCTCCATTAAGATTACAAGTCTAAACTGCCTAAACGTGTGGTATGGTCATTGTCATAGTAATTTAATGGTAAGACACAAGTCGACTACACACAATATACATCATCTCCATTAAGATTACAAGTCTAAACTACCTAAACATGCGGCATGGTTATTGTCATAGTAATTTATTGGTAAGACGCCTTTACAAGTCGACCACACACAATATACACCAACTCCATTAAGATAACAACTCTAAACTGCCTAAACGTGTGATATGGTCATTGTCATAGTAATTTAATGGTAAGACACAAGTCGACTACACACAATATACATCATCTCCATTAAGATTACAAGTCTAAACTACCTAAACATGCGGCATGGTTATTGTCATAGTAATTTATTGGTAAGACGCCTTTACAAGTCGACCACACACAATATACACCAACTCCATTAAGATAACAACTCTAAACTGCCTAAACGTGTGGTATGGTCATTGTCATAGTAATTTAATGGTAAGACACAAGTCGACTACACACAATATACATCATCTCCATTAAGATTACAAGTCTAAACAGCTTAAACGTGCGGAATGGACATTGTCATAGTTATTTATTGGTAAGACACTATAAGTCGACCACACACTATAAACACCATCGCCATTTAGATTACAAGTTGACTAATATAACAAAGAAAATTTTTAATTTTTTGTATGTTTCTTTGTTACACTTTCATTCTAAAATGGCTGAACGGGTGTGGCACATGGGTAGACCATGATCGGAGAAGTAAGTGGGTTACTTTCATCCTGGATTGGAAACAAAGTCTCGGGCAACAGGCAGCAGCTAGTCATAAAAACAACTATGTCAATTAAACAAACAAAGAAACAAGTAATAACTCATTTAAAATAGCTTGGAAAGTAAATGGTCCAGAACTTCAAAACCACAGTTGGCTCCAATCATCGCTTAATGATCCTCAGCTCTCAGATTGATCTTTGGTCTCGGAAAGAATGTTCAAAGTGTGGATAGGAAACGGTATGCAATTCAGAATTTTCTGGCTTTTGAATGAGAATAACAAAAGATTTTATTAAAAGAAAATATGGCTTACATAGTACATCATCATCATCAGCATTACAGCTGAAAACATCCACTGCTGGATATAGGCCTCCTCCAAGCACTTCCACTTCCACCGGTTGTGTGCCTCTCGCATACATATTACATCTAAAATATTTTAGTTTTTTAAGAATTTAACAAATACGCGATTTCCTGGCTTCCTTAAATAACATAAGAATTTAACAAATAAGCGAGGCCTAACCGCAGGAAGCTTTTAAGATTGGCCCAAAACAATACATCTACGTTCAGCAGTGCGATTCTGTAACCATCTCATGGTGAAAACTTAGGTGAAGTGAGCGTGGAGTGAGCTGTCATTCCAACTAATTCTAGGGATTGACAGCTCACTCTAAGCTTACTTCACCTTACTTTTCACGGTGAGATTTTTACAGAATCGATTGGCTGTTCCGCAGTAGGCCAATGAATATTCAAAAATGAGTGCTTTAAGAGCCTTGTACAAAGTATTCGTTTGGAGTACCAAGTGGCTATTTGGAGTCTCAGTGAAGCCAAATACAGTATGATGCTAAAGCAGATACAAAATTAGTATATTAGGTTTAAGTATTTCATGTTCCATGGAGTCTATCCTGGATACCCATTGCATCATGCATTGCATTGCATCTTACCTTATTAATTTTGGAAACGGTTGTTTACCATACATTAGAAATTAAGCGAGAAATAGCACTAGCCACAGGTTTTTTACATTTAATAAGGGGTACAATTATTTCTGACATGACATACTACAATCAATTTCGGCTGTGTACCAGACGAGTATGTGTGACAATCTGCTCCAGGCCGATAGAATACACTTGTTTTCATGTAACTGAACAATTTTACTCTGACGAGACGACCTCTGTGGGTGTTGTGTTATAATTCAGTTAAATTTAGGTGTTAATTGTATATTTGTACTTAACTATTTATATTCATATTCATTTATTGCGAAAATGGGTAACACAGGTAGGTAACATACAAAATATATATTAGTCTCTCCATAATCCGCCTGAAGGCATGCAATTTTACAAAGTATGACTACTGATTTATCAAATGACATTAATCAATTATATAAAACAAAACTCCGTCCTAGATAATATGAAATGTCAGGAAATATTAAATAATTATATATTATGTCAATTAAGAATTTATATAAGTATGTCAAACAATTATCAAAAATTAAATTAAAATAAGTGAATAATAAGTGTTTTTATAATAGCATTGTCCGTGTATCGGCAAGCGTATTATGGGACGCCCCCAGCAAGATGGAGAGACATAAATTACAAGCCAATATTGAATTTAACTAAATTATAAAATGACAGTTTGTTTTGGGATATTACTATAATTATAGGAACTTAGATAAAGTACCTAGGTCCAAGAAATGATGAGCTCAAAACACATTACAATTTGTAACATAATGTACATACCCACAGTTCCAGTTTCGCCTCTAAAGCGAACACATTAAATAAGGCTGATACTCCAGAGCCACCTATCCCGGGACTAACCAGCGTACCTCTCCGCTCCGGTACCTGACAGACCCTCCTTAAGCCTCCGTCCTCCGTGAAGGCCTCTTGTACCAGTCGGACGGCTGACGCGCTTCGCCGGTGCACTTTGAAGATCCTCCTGAACCTATTGGACCGCGCCTCATCCGAGGGCCACCTCAGAAGACCCTCCTGTATCTACTGGGCCGCGCCTCATCCGAGGGCCGCCTCACCTGGCGGGCTGACAGCATCCCCGCCGTGCCTGCTTCCTCCTGCTGCCGTGCTGCGTCCTGCTCCTGCTGCGTGGCCCCCCTACGGGTGTCCTCCGTGCCGCATACGCACCAGCACCTGCCCTCACCTGCACCTGTCACCGGCACCTACATCGCGTCGGTCTTCCTCTTCTGCTCCAACTGCATCTCCACCTCAGCCTCAACCCACCTATCGCATCGTCATCCATACACCCCATCTCCACATACACACCACTGCCATTCCATCTCCATCCTTACCTTTTAAATAAATCTTTAATTGATTTCTACTTCCCTTTCTTTAATTTAAAATCACCTATGATTTTAAAGTTAAGCTTTTCTTATCGCTATACGACAAATTACTGTATCAGAGCATTCTCTATACTATCCAAAAATACATAAACTCGCACCTGGGTATCCTGGTTGTCCCATCAGGGTAGGTAGAACCTACAGAACTCCACCTGCTATGATCCATACATACTCCTTTTACCTCGTATTCATACATCTGGTAAAACACACATGCTGGTTGCCAGTACTACACACTTTATCCGAATTTCTGGATTGTACACACCTTAACCATATCATCATGTTATTTTGCTATTAAACAAATCTTTATCACTGTTGAAACATGCTTATTTAGGCTACTCTGATTACATTATCCCGCTAGAATCTGAAACTGTGGAGATTTTTTACTACTTTTACGTTGGTCTACAAACCATATTTTCCTCGTGTTACCATAGAAACAATGATTATTCTTTATTGTTTGTTGTTGTTTGTATTTGTAATTTGTTAACTAAGCAAACAATTTTAATTTGAATAAAACCATATTGGATAGTCAGTTAACTTCAAAACCACCTTGGCTTCAACCAGTAAACGCTCAATAATCCTTGGCTCTCAGATTGATTTAATTATTTGGTCTCGGAAAGAACTGGCAAGGTGTGTGATGTCACGCTGTGATGTGTAAAGGAAATAGTATGTGTTTTCTAATATTCTGGTTTTAATATCCGGATCATGCACTTGCTGAACATTATGGATGTTTACGCTTGATCTTGGTCTTGGGCTCTATTTTAATATTAGACAATTCTTTATCACCGTTGAAGCATTATCCTTTTTTAGGGTACTCTTATCACTTGTTATATTATCCTGCTACTATGCGGTAACAGTGGAGATTTTTTACTACTTTTACGTTGCTTTACAAACAATATTTTCCTTGTGTTACTATAGAAACAATTCTTCAATTCTTTATTGTAGGTACACATACATAACAAAATCAATGTAACAATACAGGGTTCCCTGTGCCTAATAGGATTATCCCATTGGCATCTTCAAAAATTTAATTTCCTTCTACTGTAGGTATACAGATAAGTTGTAAGTTTTATAAATATCAAACTCAATTTCATTCCAAAACATCATCGACCTTCAAGGCTTCACCTATATCCAACGACCCTGCATACTTATCTCTTTTGTCGACTGTACTCCTAAGAATTTTGCTACTGAGGTTGTGTCTATGGTTTGACCATTATATTAAGTGATATTGTTTGTGACCCACTGGTGAAAATGTATGACTTTAGCTTTTGGTAAGAGATTATTTCTACCTAGCCAATCTATTATTGTTGTTGCAGTATTATTTATTACTTTCATTCAGCTGACCCGGCAAACGTTGTTTTGCCATTTAAATTATTTCTAGCTGCCCGGCGCTACTTTGTTCGCGTGGTGTCCTACCCCCTACCCTCCCCCTACCCTACTCCTACCCTACTCCTACACTACTCCTACCTTACTCCTACCCTACTCCTACCTTACTCCTACCCTACTCCTACACTACTCCTACTCCTACCCTACTTCTACCCTACTCCTACCCTACTCCTACCCAACTCCTACACTACTCCTACCCTACTCCTACCCTATTCCTACCCTACTTTTACCCTACTCCCACCCTACTTCTACACTACTCCTACCCTAGTTCTACCGTACTCCTACCCTACTCCTACCCTACTCCTACACTACTCCTACCCTACTCCTACCCTATTCCTACCCTACTTTTACCCTACCCCTACACTACTCCTGTCCTACTCCTACCCTACTCCTACCCAACTCCTACACTACTCCTATCCTACTCCTACACTACTCCTACCCTACTCCAGCGCTATCTAACGGGTCCAATTGTATACAAACCTTGTCCTAACAATAACGAATACATAAAACCAAGATTTTCCTTATTCTTCTTTTTCTTATCCACACCTTCATTATATAACGAATTCTTGTGCTAAATCTGATGCTTCGAGACTCAGCGGTTTAGGCTGTGCATTGTCTGTCAGTGAATTTAAGATTTTATTTAGTCGATAAGTACAAAACCAACACAACAACAACAATATTTTTAAAGATTCCCCATATTTCTTGCAACAATTCATAATATTCCATAAGCGAATTACTCAAACTGCGATGTATTGCAAATTTATTGCGATTGTCTTAAATATAAACAAGCGGATATTTTTAAAACATTCCATTCGTACCTAACTTGACACCTTATCCCCATGGGGGTAGGCAGAAACTAAAAAATTTCACCTGCTATTTTTCTTGCTTACTCACAGGTCACAGGAACCCGAAGGGGTGAATTTTCTAAAATCCTTAGTGCTCACTTTCGCACTGTAGTGCAAAATTTTATGATTCTACACCTAGCGGTTTATGCTGTGCATTTTTAACTTAAACTTAACTTTAACCTAAATCCATCTAGATTATGGAAATTATTCCTGTAATAAATATTATTGATCATCGGCTACAATAATTGTTAACGAGGGTGGGCGCTGATACCTATAATTACAAGATATTAAGTTAGCTTAGGTATTGGCTGCACTGCACCCCCCTGTGGGTTCCCGCAGCCGTGACTTGGTCACCCACGGTGAAGCCAAGAGGAACCCGAGGAGGGGCCGCTCGTCAGGGCTTTGCCACTAAGCCGACGACGTAGCGGTCAACAAGTAGGTTGCGGTGCCGCTTGGGCGACATCGCAACTGATGTCGTATGGGAGGCATCACGGCTGAGGGTTGGCGGCCACGGCGGGAGAGGAGTGCCGGTATTGCGGTGCGCCGCTCTCCCTACCTTCCGCGGTCTTGACGGAGTCGCCACCGTCTGATGGCGGACGCGGTGGGGCCGCAGGGGAGGAGGAGTGTTGGTATGACGTTGGCCGCTCTCCCTATCCTCTGCGGCCGAAAATTGGTAGGCGGCGGGGCCAATGACCTGACCCGTCGCAGGGGGACCAAGGGTGCCCAGATACGGGGTCGTCTGGCGCCCATGTGCTGGTTTGGTCCCTGGGGTGGTGACGGCGTGCTATGTGTTCTGGTGGGTGCGCCGGTGATGGGGAGTACTCCCCAGAGGAGGGTCCGGTGACGGACAGCCGCGGCGGGTTCACGGATGAGTGCCAACGCGTGCCCGTGTTCCCGCCGTAAGCGGCAGAGGAGGACACCGTGGAGTTTTAGTGGGTTAGAGTCCCACATAACTGCACTATCTGCCCGTGGTAGTGCAGAATGCATGAGCATTTCTCAACGTTAAAAAAAGGCAACTCTTACCTAAGTTACCTAAGGCCTATTTTTATTGTAAACCAAATGTTTTTACTTGAAGCTGCTAATAAACCATTTTTATTTATTTTATTATTTCCTGTTAGTAAATGAATTAAGTTAATCATTTAGGTTTTTTATTAAGTGCATCATCTGCAAACGAGAAATATTGATAATTATCTAAGTTTTTCATTGCTGACGCAAAAAATTACATTACGCGGTTTCAATTTATATTAATCTTATTACAATTTATGTTAATTTTATCTTTGTGCCGTTCAAGCAGAAATGTTAAAAGATTCTTAAATCTGTAGCATTTATAAAAAGTAACATAGTTTTAGACAAGTGACACATTGAACAACAATCCCTTGCATTTTGGCCATTTATTTATAGCCGTTTTTAACAGGCTTTTAATAGCTTCACTTGTTTAACTGTTTCTAACAGTTGCATCGAAATGAAACTTTGTATGTATAAGTAGTTCCGATGACAAAACTATAATTTGGTATCTTGGAGCTGACCTGATGATGGAGCCAGGAGGTGGATAGTGGAACTCTTCAGTGGCTACTAGTAAATCTCTCAAGTTTGGGCTTATATGATTCGTTTTGACGAGTCTAATAGATGGCACTTGGTGTTGAGGGTCTGATGATGGAGACAGGAGGTGAATAGTGGAATTCTTTAGTGACTTCTAGTAAACCGCTCGAGTTTGGGCTCATATGTTTGTTTTTGACGAGTCCAATAGATTGCACCTGGTGTGGAGGGTCTGATGATGGAGCCAGGAGGTGGATAGTGGAACTCTTCAGTGGCTACTAGTAAACTCGAGGGGTTTACTTGTTTGGGCTCATATGAATTGTTTTGACGAGTCCAAGAGATGGGGCTTGGTAACGAGGGTCTGGTGATGGAGCCAGGAGATGGACAGTGGAACTCTTGACTACTAGTAATCCGCTCGAGTCTGGGGTCATATGATTCGTTTTGATGAAACTTTGTATGTGTAATGTAGTTCGGATTTGGTATCTTGGGGCTAATCTGCTGATGAAGCCAGGAGGCGGATAATGGATCTCTTCAGAGCCTTCTACTAAACCTCTCGGGTTTTGGCTTCTATGATTCGTTTTGACGAGTCCAGTAGATTGGGTTTGGGCAACGAGGGTCTGATGATGGATAGTGGAACTCTTTAGGGGCTACTAGTAAACCCCCCGAGTTTGGGGTCATATGATTCGTTTTGATGAGTCTAATATATTGCACTTTGTGTCGAGGTCTGATGATGGAGCCAGGAGGTGGATAGTGGAACTCTTTAGGGGCTACTTGTAAACCCCTCGAGTTTTGGGTCATATGATTCGTCTTAATGAGTCCAATATCTCACTTTAATTCTCACTTCGTCAATTGGTGTCGAGGGTCTGATGATTTTTATTTTATTTATTAAGTATGCGTGTTTTTTAGATTTTGTAAACCAGTTTTTTTTTTTCTTCTCTTCAGTTGCAATCGGCTTTCTTAGTTCGGCTTATTAAATTAAAAAAACTAAATCTTTTGTGAAAAGCCTGCTCTACAGCAAAATTATTAATCAATGGATTTTATACTCACATACACTTTTGATCACATGTATTTCTATGATATTACTTGGAACTTATATGTGGGGAAATAAATAGAGTTATAAGTGTATAGGTTGAGCTTCTACCTTCCTATGGGGTAGACTGATGGTATGTTATGCAGTCGCTCCATGTAAAATACTGGTTGGTATTAGCTGTATACGAAATGATAACATCTGCATGGGCCGATCCAAGGTTAGGCTACGCTTGCCGCAGTCGGTTTGTGGATGGGTGAACATTACATCTATCAAATATTATAGAGCCCCTCCGTGCCTCGGAAAGCACGTTAAGCCGATGGCCCCGGCTGTCATTCTTAGATCTTTGACTTTGGTATACGGGTAGTCAGAAGCCCAAAAATCTGACAACCAGTCTTACCAAGGGGTATCGTGTTACCCAGTAACTGGGTTGTGGTGGTCTGAGATAGGCAGTCGCTCTATGTCATATACTGGTATTCAGCTGCATCCGGTTAGACTGGGAGCCAACCCCAACGTTGTAGGAAAAGGCTAGGCATAATAATGATGACCTTTTTTTCCTACTAAAATTTCAATTCCTTTGTTACAGATCTTCAATTTTTGACAACAACATCCACAAATATGGAGATTTAATAGTAGTGAAAAAGAACGGTGAAAAAGTAAGCGTCCTTCGAGAAATTGTCAATTCAGAATTTGCATATGAGGATGAATGCTTTTTCCACCAACAGTTGAGCAGCAATAACCTTGACACACAATTAAACTACATTACGACGCATCAAATTATGAGTAAACTTGAGGAGGCCAACAAAACTCGAGATATACCGAAGAAAACATGGCTGAGCATTTTGAGAAACCAAGCTACAGTCCATCATGAGCAAAAACATTTGGAAACTTCCATAATGTCTCGGAAACTTGAAGCTCATAACCGTGGCAATGCAGGTACATTACTCCAGAACAAAGTGAATGCTTTTAAGCTCTGCAAAGATGTTGATGAAGTCTCCGTGGGAAGAGCTTGTGGCTCGAGGAAATCAACGTCCAACCATTCCAGCGTGGTCGGTGGGGCCATCAGAAAGTGGCAATGGTTAGAATCTCAGAGCATTGCCAATCAACCAAAGGAAGCCCACGAACCAGTAGCAAGTGATTCTGGAATCCTACCAAAATCAGGCAGCATGCATGCAGCCGATGATAAGACAAATCACATTCATTCCGATATGAAAACCAATAATGGTGTTGAACAGAATAATAATGGAGTGTCTCCAAAAAACATGAATCATAATAAGCAAGACTATAATGCTAAAATTAGAGAAGGTAATTATCTTTTTTAATCACACTAAACGACATCAACCGACAGACAGATAGACCTGTCTGTCTGATCTGTCTGTCTATACCGGCTAATCTCCGGGCGTAGTTAGGGAGGACAAGGGTAAGCAATGCCCACTCTAGAAACTTCTTTGCCCACTCTAGGAAATCGTCAGTATTGAAGAATTACTACCTGAAAGCTTTATATTAGGGTTCCGTACCTCAAAAAGAAAAACGGAACCCTTGTCAAGACCCTTTTTCTCAAGAATGCATGGAGGTATCATAAACGTCATAATGGCGGGACCAACTCTTTGTAATTGAAAGATTCTACCACGTATATTTAGTACGCATTTAGTACTATTTTGGTACATGCCCTGAAATTTTTGTACGTCACACGGCTTAAACTGAATTTCACGATAACACTTATCCCGCCAATATGATGCGTCATAATGACGAGACCATGCCAGTACTCCAAAACTACAACGAATTACCATGAAATCCAATTTGTTTTCAGACATGCACGCGAACCAAGCCGCGGGCACAGCTAGTTGTAAATAAATTAGTTAAATTTGTGGCTAAGTGAGGGGCTTGTGGCTAAGTAATAACAGCTGCACGGGTCAATCGATCAGGTTAAGCTACGGTTGCCGCGGTCGGTCCGTGGATGGGTGACCATCTTCACATTCTAAGACCCCCCATGCCTCGGAAACCACGTTAAGCCCTTGGTCCCGGCTTCGGTTATTCGTGGATCTTTGACAGTCGTTACGGGTCGTCAGAAGCCCAAATGTCTGACAACCAGTCTTACCATTGGATATCGTATTACCCAGTAACTGAGTTGTGGAGGTCCGATAGGCAGTCGCTCTATGTAAAATACTGGTATTCAGATGCATCCGGTTAGAGTTGAAGTCAGGCAGTTTTAAATTTCATATGAAGAATATCATAATTACATTTACTTCGCGTTCTGCACTGCTTAATTATCTGATAATTTTAGGTATGAAATCACGCAAGACTGCAGAGACGCCCACAGTCGCGTTTGGTCCAGCGGGACTCACAGCCAGCAAGTTCGCCATCAAACCACAGATAACCAGAGAAGATAAAGAAGAGCCTGTTATACAAGAAAAGAAACCAGAACCAGAGTACCACGCAAAGAAAAATGAAGATATCTACGCAAACACAGATTCCGAGGTAAACTTAAAAATAACTAACTTAGATTTACTGAAACGGATGAAAGCTAGTAATAATATTACCTATGAAGAAAAACAAAATTCTTTAAAACATAGAGTGAAACATACTGAGGAAGAATGTGCGAGGATACTTGATAGTATTACTTCTTCGAAGTCTGACTTAGACTCAGACTTACACTCAGACTCAGACTCGGAGTTTGTAGATTTAGCAGAATTGGAAGAATTATTACGTTTACACATGAATGAATTAAGAATAGATTTTAACCCGGAAATGCAAACCGATGCTTTTGATGTAAAGACACCTAATGTAAACCCGTTCAAGAACGTAGATGGTACCATATCCATATTTGTTGACAAGCTAGTTAGCCCCGTAATAATGGTACATTGCAAGAAAGACAACCGGATAGAACCAGTTATTGAAATGAGAGGCTTTCCATTCGGGGAAGATATTCATGTAGTACTAAAAAATATGAGTGTAGAGAGGCCGATGAGACCTCAGACCGTGTCCTGGCCTACTATTCTCCGGGGCCATAGCTTCTTTCTCATAGGTCCTAAGGGCAGTGGTAATACTATGGGATACTTGCCACCAGTATGCCGTTTGGTGTATGATTTTAAAAATACACCAGGCAAATTTGGACTTAGCTGCATCATAGTTTGTGCAACGTCTCATGCTGTAACATCAGTGCAAACTCTATGTGAAATGTTCTTACACAGCGCGAAAATTTTCGCCTGCTACGCTGGTTACAGTGATGTGGACATCACAACGGCGCTTCTGAACGGTTGTGATCTTCTCATTTGCACTCCTACCATGCTAGTCCGTCTGATTCAGGAAAATTTAGGTCTTGATATCCGTAACCTAAGCACATTGGTTATTGATGACTGTGAACATATTTCAACGACTTATGAAAATGAACTTAAATTTTGCCTTCTGAAGGTGATGGATATGGTCAAAAATCGCGCTCATAAAGAGTGGAAAGTCCAGTATATCATAGTGTCCAGGGTATGGTGTGACTTTATGTCATCTCTAGCTAGGAAAGCACCAGATTCCGTCGTATGTATCAGTGCTTTCCAAGAATGTGTCCTATACTCCAAGGCTGCAACTTCCGTCGAATTTGTTGTCCAAGAAAACAAGTTAACGTCGGTTATAAACTTTTTGCAAGGTATTGATAAGTCCAGAAAGACTGTGATAGTTTGTACGGCTAATAAGGAAGTGAAACTCATAGAAAAAGCCTTGACTAAATTGGGACATGTCGTGTTCTCTTGTGATAACACAATGACGGTGCAGGACTTGTACAATTTAGATAAAATCCTCAAAGATTATGAAGAGCCCGTGCTAGGGCCCATTTTGGTGTGCTGCGACGGGAATTTGACCCATTTAAACGTTACGGATGCACATTATTTAGTCCATTATTCCTTGCCGCATCTATTCTCGATGTTCTGCAAACGATTTGCAGTGCTCATCGATAACTATGCGTCTATTTTCAAGAGTAATGAAACTAACATCAAAATTAAGATTTTGTTTGACGATAACAACATTGAACAACTGCCAAAAATCCTTCATTTCATTAAAAGATGCACTACGGATGTGCCTCCGTTCTTAGATGAAATTAGCTCAAACGTTAAAACTGAAAAAGATTTGATGAAAGCTCAGAAGCTGGTGCCGATCTGTAGAAGACTTTTGACTCTTGGCAAATGCCCGGACTATTGGAATTGCACCGAAAGACACACCATATTCAAAGAATTCGACTCTCCCAAGTCTTGGCTGCCGAAAGAAGGTATAATCACCTTCCGTATATTGCACTATCATTCAGCAGTAAATTATTCTGCTAGGATATCCTCGTGTTCCATTAAAGGCAATATTACAAAATACCCACAAACTTACAGTTTACTTTCTATTAAAATGGGAATGTATTATAGTAAAGAAGCTAATAGGAAGCTGCATGGTGAACCCAAAGCTGGTGACATATGTGCGGTTACTCAAAAGCAGAATCTATTCGTACGCTGCCAAGTGGTAGGGAAAAATAAGGTTCAGGACGGTAAAACTCCTTACTTTTTGATCAATCTTATAGATGAAGAGATATACGAGAATGTACCCGATACATCCCTATACTATTTGCCGGAAGAATTAAAGAATATTGATACTCATGTCGTCACTGTTTTCTTAGCTAATCTTATGCCCCATGACAAAGATGTAACTTACTCAAAGTTAGCTTTAGACCAGTTAAAAAAAATCACTGATGACAATGACGACCTTTACATGAGAGGTCAAATAATAATGGTTGTTGGTAATACTATATTCGTGGACACATTAGAGGCTTGTCAGGATTTATCTTCGTTGGAAGAAGTCGTTGTAAAAAGCGATTTCCGAAAGGAACTCTTAGATCGTCATGCAATACCTCACCCTGATCATATTGATAGTTTAAGAAAAGTCTGTGATTATGAACGTGACAAAGAAATAGTAAAACCTATTGTAGTTGCTAATAACCCTGTCAAGGCATTACCTAAAGGTAGATGGGCACACTTAGAAAGCGGTGGATTTTCGTCAGTATTCTTTATGTACGCTGAAAATCCATCGCAATTTTTTGTGCGGCCTATCAAATTCGAGAAATGTATGAATATGTTGATCCTAGATATAAGAAAATACGTGAACGAGAACCCTGAACCTATAGAAAGCGTAAACGTAGGAGACATTGTTTTAGCGAAGTTTCCTGACGATAATACATGTGAAAGAGCTAGAATTGATAGTAGCGTTAACAATGATAAGGTTAAATGTTTCTTTGTAGACCAAGGAGAATGGAGAGACGTCTCCATTAAGAAAATTTACCCAATAACAGAAAAATTCATTACTCAATTACCATTTCAAGCTATTGAATGTAGACTAGTAGGTATACAACCTCTCGGCGATAATTGGACGGATTTCAGCACTAATTTCTTCGTAGATTCATGTTTCGACTCCGTTGATAAACATAAACAGTTATTTACTAAATATTTCACTAAAGAAAAAGCAGAATTTACTGAAGGACACAAATATGGCGTAGTTTTAATTGACACGTATTCAGCTGAAGATATTATTATTAATCAGATGATGGTGGATAGGAATTTAGCTGACGAGAATGATGAAATCAGGTTGTTACATGATTTAGGATTTGAAAGAAAATCTGACGAATCCTCCGATTCAGATATAGATGAACCTATTGAGACAGTTAACAAGACAGATAGATCATTTCTGGTTGATGACAATAATAAAGAAAAACAATATATCCCAGCCATGCCTCTGGATGATTCAAATAATAGTTTTGATGATTCTGACTTCGAGTTAATGGGTTATGAAGCCGGTAAAATATTTTCCATACCTTTAGTCCAGGTAGTTTCAATAACAGAAGCCCCGGATACAGAATGGAATGAAACAGTTTTAGCGTCACCAATTGTTCAGAATTCTGAGCCTCCATCGAACATAAATCCTAAACCCAGTGTAAGTGCTGATATTGATCCAGTTAGCAAACCACAAGTACAGTGGCGTCAAAATAAAAATATCGTCACGATCAAAATCAAATTGATAGCTGAAGATTATGATCTTATTATTACAGAGAGGTATATGAAGTTTACTGCAGAAGTCAACAATATCAAATACGGATTTGATTTTGAATTATATGGTGTTGTAAACTTAAAGAAATGTTTTCACTGCAATAAAGGGCAGTACATACAAGTGAAATTATGGAAAATGATGGCCACAAAATGGTTAACGTTGACGAGGCACAACGAATTAATGAAATGGATAGTCTACGATATAGATAGCCTCGATGTTTCTTCAGACGAAGAATCGAATGTTTTTGATCTTAGAAAGAGTTTTGTTAAAAATGCCGATGATAGCGATAGTGATGATGACTGGCTAGATGACGGTAATTATTTCTATTAATTTTTATTATTAATAATAATAATAATAATAATAATAATATCCCTGGACATTTCACACAGCACCATTTGTCCCAAGCTAAGCAACCTAATGCTTGTGTTATGGTAACAAGATGGCTGATAAACTACTTATATACAATTTTTTTTTTGTAAATACATACATATTATAGATAGAAAAACACCCAGACTCGGAACAAATACATGTAGGTCATACAAATATTTGTTCCGTGCGGGAATCGAACCCACGACACGCAGCGCAGCAGTCAATCGCTTAACCACTGCGCCAACCGTGCCGTCAAAATTAATTATTAAAATGAGTAAAGAAATCCACGCATTAAAAAAAGCGTTCCATAATTTATATTTTTAATCTTTTTTTATATTTAACATAACATCACTTTCGCATTCAGTTGCGTACGGTTAGACTGGAAGCCGACCCCAACATAGTTGGGAAATGGTTAGGCTAAAATAACATAAGGTCACGCCTGTAGAGAAGGCCCCAGACGGGTTTAGGTAGAGTTGCTCCTATAGTAACCCAACAATTCGCCAAAAATAAAAGAAATGAAAAGTATTTAAGAGTATGACTTTTTTAAATGTTTTAGTAAGTTTAAGGAAATTGTGATAATGCAATAAAATTGCATGATTGAAGAGTTATTTTGTTTCTATTTTTTATATCTGTTATCTATATAAAAGGCGAAATAAACTGACGGACTGAGATGTCAACGCACAGCCGAAATTACTGGGCTCAGGAACGTGAGATTTTGTAAAAGGCTTCCTTTTTTATAATGTAGGGACTACTAAAAAAGGTTTTAGGAAATTCAACTTTTAAGGGGGTGACTAGGGGTAACCGGGGTAATTTCAAGGGGGGTTTAAGCGATGTTAAAGTTTTTATGCAAGAATCTCAACGCGCGGCCCGATTAACTTGAAACTCGTTATAAATTATTTTGACAGAAAAGAAAGAATAATGAGTTTTTGGGTTTTTCCAAAATTGACTCCTACAGGGAGAAAAGATCTTATTAAGTTTCAGGTTAGGTTCGTAGTTTATATTGGTTAGAATGTGGCGTGATCAACTCAGAAACTGGTATAAATAATCTTTAAGTAAAATAATGGAAACGACTTTTCAAAATTCCTCCCCAGTGGGGGTGAAAAGAGGGGGGCGGAGGGAGGGGTGGGAGGAGGAGGTTTATGAGAAAAAAATATTTCTTTGATCTGAAAACTTGAACAATGGCCCCTTAATTGAATATTAAAAAAAAATGTAATTTCCGAAAAGTACCTGGGGTTGAAGGGGTGCAGAGGTGTGAGTACTATGTACTATGGAGCTACCATTTACCGGGTAATATGTCTTTCATTGACTTGAATGTACCCTGGTTCCACGCACACTGGTCCACTTGAAGGACTGAGTGCGGAAACCAAACCCGTAACATAGAATATGTACCCTGGCGGCTGAGAGTATGCCGTGCTCACTCAAGTGTCTCACTGATGATGGCACGTGTGCTGTGTAATTTAGTTCCCTTCAAATTGCTTGAGTTCAATGGTGCTGTTCCATGCGTCATGTTCGTTAACGGGCGCCGTTAGTTGGGACTGGTCATCTCTTAGCTGCCACGGCTTATTTTCTAGGGTTCCGTACCTCAAAAGGAAAAACGGAATCCTTATAAGATCACTTCGTTGTCCGTCTGTCAAGACCGTTTTTCTCAGGAACGCGTGGAATTATCAAGTTGAAATTAATATCATATACTCATGAATCCAATCCCTTGAAGCAGTGAAAAAATAAACTTTTAAGTCAACGCAATCAGAAGATACGGGCGTTTATGTTCCATTTATGCCACATATTTTGATATTCGCAAGGGAATCAAAACCTATAGGGTACTTCTCGTTGACCTAGAATCATGAAATTTGGCAAGAAGCAATGTCATGTAGCACAAGTTATAGAAAAAATCCGAAAAACGTAAATCAGAATGCCATCAAAATAATATAGGGCGCCCTGTACGCACGGCTACACATCAAGCTATACCATAACCAGTATAAACTGACTTCTGATTGTACGAAAAACCTATACAATGCGAGGTTAGCTAAAACTGGAAATGTATAGCTTACGGGTGTTGTGTCCAGACACAACACCCGTAAGCAAGCCCGTAAGTTATACATCGTCGCATCGTATTGATATTGGGAAATTGTATCTATGCTAATTGCACGGTAAACTCTGCTTGCGAGATGCAGGATTTGCGTGACGCGTTGTTCGCATGTGGCGTTGTAGATACTGCTACAAGATGAAACCAATATTGAAAGTAACGTCGTCCGTGACGGCGCAACAGAACAAATGCAATACGTCATAATAAAAACGTAACAAAAACGTAGGTCTAATTTAAAAAATAGGAGTAATTTTATGAACTACATTTGGTTGCGAGCACTCCCTCGCAAGTTGGAACGGTCCCATGGCATTCTCCTCTGTATACATACCTACAAATTTGTACGGAACCCTCGGTGCGCGAGACTGACTCGCACTTGAACGGTGGTTTTGTTTTGTTTCGTTTCGCGGTACTGTAGACGCTTTTAACGTGCCGTGTTTTTTTTACATCGTTCTCAAATCTTCTTAATATATAAAATTCTCGTGTCGTTACAATGTTTGTTACCAAACTCCTCCGAAACGGCTGGACCGATTTGTATGAAATTTTGTGTGCATATCGGGTAGGTATGAGAATCGGCCAACATCTATTTTTCATACAAAAAAAAAATATATATTTCCTAGAAATAATGTTTGACGGCACGGTTGGCGCAGTGGTTAAGCGATTGACTGCTGCGCTGCGTGTCGCGGGTTCGATTCCCGCACGGAACAAATATTTGTATGACCTACAATTAGTTGTTCCGGGTCTGGCTGTTTGTGTATGTGAGTTTATATGCCTGTAAACGCACCCACGACACAGGAGAAATTCCTAGTGTGGGGCAACGTAAAAAAAAAATGGCAAAACAACGTTTGCCGGGTCAGCTATATAGTATAATTATAAATTCAACATTAATGATGTAACGGTCTAACTCAAAGGTTCTTATTTTGCTCCTTTGGGAGAGCAGCGGTAGCTCAGTGGTAACGACCGTCACTTACGAGTTGTAGGTCGTAGGTTCGAACCCAGACAAGCGCTTTACTTTGTAAAATTATTTCATCAGTTAGTAGGTTTGTACAAACACTTTTACACGTCAATCATATTTTAAAAACTAGGTGAGGTCGGCGTTTCCTATCTGACTAGTCTGAGTAGAAAGGCCGAAATAAACTCACAGTCTCTTTAAAAGTCCAGACATAATCTTGGTCAGATCATATGAAGACCATGTAGATCGATGTCTGAGATAGTCTTTTGAGGAAAGAACCACACAGATTGAGAGGACCTGTCCAGTCAGTGCATGCATTTGTCAGAAATCGTGCAGCTCAACTCAAAACTTAAGAAGCTCAACGATTCGACGAACAATAATTAAAAAAAAAGAAAAAAATAAAAAAAAAACAAAAAAATAATAAAAAAAAACAAAAAAAATAATAAATAACAATACCAAAGAAAGGACATTTGGATAGGCCACATAAATTACTCAAACTGCCAAACCATGACAAATCTAACAGAACAGCGAGAAAAATAAAAACAAAAAAAAAAATCTAATGACCCACATAGTCTTCACATTCACAATAATAGAATACTTTACAAAGTAAGCAAATGTCATTGTATATATAAAATTCGTTAATGTCAATGTGTATAAAAAAAACAAAAAAGAAAAAAAAAGTTCAATCTGTAAAAATAGGAAGCAGCTCAATCCCAAGCCGTTTTGTCCATTGTTGTAGTAGTGGTCATGAAGCAATAGATAATTTGTAATATTTATTAAAGATCTGTAACAACATTAAAAGGAAAAAAAAAAAAACGTTTATTCTGCACAAACAAAACGCACATTACAAAAAAAAACAAAACGTTAAGCTGTGTTTAATGTAATGGCCGCGACGTACGAGTTGTACCTACGTCATAAGTTCGAACCTGGACAGGCGCTTTACTTTGTGTAAATTATTTCATCACCACTGCTCTCAAAACGGTGATGGATAACATCGTGAGGAAACCGTCATGTCCTAGAACCAAAAATTCCAACACATGACATCTATCAACCGGCACTGGGCTGTCTCAACGAGTACTGCTCATTTTACCCGATGACTGACCTGGACCCTAGGATAACGGAACCCTTGAATGGCTACTAGTAAAGTCATTGTCATCAGGTAAAATGAACAGTACTCGCTGAGACACATCTAATGAGGCCTACACTCGAGGTGTTTACTAGTAGCTATTCAAGGGTTCCGTTATTTAGCGTCCAGGTCATGTCTACGACTGCCGGGGCGGCGGGATCATCCGAAAGGTTTACCGCTGCCCTGGAACAGAAAGGGCTAAGGAAGGAACACGGGTGGGTTTTAGTCAGTAAGCGTCTGACACTCCCTTCCGAGTTCCGCTCCACCAGAGCGGGAGGGGTCATTTGATGATTTCCCATCCACAAAAAAAAAAAAGGTCATGTCTACGAAACATTGCCATAAGTTTGTAATGAGCCACCATAGTAGTTATGGTATAATAATAAAATACCTATCTAATGACATATGTGTAGTTGTTATTGGTGCCTAGGACCAGCTTCCATACATTTTTGCCGATTCTCCTTTAAACGACATTAAGCAGTGTTAGTACCTATTTTTAAAGAACTGTTAATGGCATTAAGCTTTGTAAGAGAATTTAAATATATCCTTCGTTTTCTATCATATTTCCTTGTTTTGTTATCAAACAAAAAAGGGGACACTGCCTATTTTTGTGGAAGTGGTCTATTAAGCAATAGAAACTTTGTATTTTTTTAATGTACTGTAAACGACATTCAGTTCTGTTAGTAAGATAATTTAAAGTTAAACAATTACATTATTCGCTTTTAGTACCGGCCTTAGGCCACGACTGATAACCTTTATCACGGTATTATTTAGGGAAATATCGATCCTGGATTAAGATAATATTTCCTATATTATCTAGTGTACCCTAAATATTGAATATGCATGTTTTACTCAAAGGACATAATTTTAAAACCAGCTACCCGCCTCTCTTTCAAACTGGTCCAATGGTTATTCCAATGGTTGGTTGGTTGGTTCGGTTGTGCCCGACAGGGTCCACAATGATCAGATTCTGTAAAACCTACCACCTAAGTTCACATGTGGAAGCAAGCAAGCAAATATATTGAGTATAAACCAAGGAACAAATTATCTTAATGATGGAGAAAACCGCATTCAAATCTGTTGCGGAGTTTAGAAAAAAAATAAACCTAATTTATTCAAAGTAGGCTGAGAATCAGCACTTTTCGAACGTCAAAGAATTCGAAGATCCTAGCGACCAAATGACTCTTGGATTTTTATTTTGCTTTAAATTGAAATGTGTCATTGACAGAGACGGCCTTAAGCGATAACTCGAGTGGCAGGTTTTTCGACGCATAAAAAAGGATATCATTCATTTCGTACCGTGTGTAGGTCTATAAACTTGTTATAAAAATATGATTTTTGGTATTTTCAATCTCAAATAATGGGCGGGAGGGAGGTTAATTGTGGACTTTCGCTGTAATAGTAAAAAATGCTTATTTCCCATAAGAAAATCGTACTTTTATTTTTGGGTATAAAATGTTCGACACTTGAATGATGTCCTTTAAAACATTAAGTCCGCCTTTATGCATTTACGAGTATTGAGCAAAAACTAATTATGTCATAAGTTAAGATTTTGTTACTTTTGTATTTTTTATGTTTAAGCAATTACTTTTGGTTATTCTGGATACGCGTAACCGCATGTCCGTTTATCCAACTAGGCCTGGGGTGGATTCTCGGACATGCGTTTCGGTGTATCCACCCTAGGATGGAATTTTTGGGGCGGATAAACGGAATAACCCACTTCTTTTTCTCGTGGGGAAATCCTCATAGATATGTCACAGCGAACTGGTTAAATTATCCGTTGAGTCAACCGCCGGGCCGTTGGGAGTAGTGCTCGCTTCGCTTCGCTCTCTCGGCTCGCACGCCTAACCCATTTGGTCGGGGTGCCCTGGGTTAGTTACTGCGACCAATTCGGCTCGCACGTAATTGGTAACAGTTCCAACCCAAACTATAATTTATTGAATATCATTCAGGCCGTTAGTTGAACGGCCGCCGTTTAGTTAAAAGGCTAGGCGATTAACTAAACGGCTAATTAAACCAGTTGGCTGCGACAGATATAATATACCTTCCTGAGGAGAAGGGAGGGTTGTGTCAGACTACCACCGACTAAAAACCCTCGTGTGAGCTTTATCCCACCTAATGTTACGCAGTTATAATTTTAAGTTTTTTTTTATTGGCATGTATTTAATCGAACCTTTATTAATTGATTGACATTCTAATATAATAAATGAGCCTCTTTGTAATTCTTAAAAAACAAAATTCAAAGTCTTTATATTAACGACTTATAGAGGTATGAGGAACATTGTGTAAAGTTCACTTATCCTCCATAGAAAAGGGAGGATCCTCCGACCAGACGGGTGTTGTGTCTGCCAACGGTAGCGTGTCAACGATTGATGTCGGGACGTTGTATGTATGCTAATTGCGCGGTAAATTCTGCTTGCGAGATGCAGGATTTGCGTGACGTCAGTATGACGCGTTGTTCGCATGTGGCGTTGTAGATACCGCTACAGACTTTTGATCAAATGTGCGTTAAAAAAAATCGGTCGTCTTCAGACGATCCTATAGAAAATCAAAAGTGATCTGTAATTAAATGGAATTTGGTAAACTCAAAACCTATTCTGGTCCACTGGAGATACGCATAGCATGTCTCCCTTTCAAATACTTTTTTTTTGTTTAGTGTGTACTGTCCCACTGCTCGTAAAAGGCCTCCCCCAAGTCCTTCCAGGAACTCCTTTCCCCCGCCTTCTCGAACCAGCCCTCGCGGTACGCGTCCAGATAATCTCGCCACCGCTTTCTGGGCCGACCTCGGCGGCGCCGTCCATCTTCAGGCACCCATTGTGTGGAAACTTTTGCCCAGCGGTCATCCTGCATGTGGCTGATGTGACCCGCCCAATCCCACTTGAGCCTGGCAGCCTTCTTGCCTACGTCTATTATACCCGTTTTGGAACGTAGCATGGTCTTCCGAATTTTGTCCTGTCATTTTTACACCCAGGATGCTGCGTTCCATCGCTCTTTGGCAACCGCCAAGGCGGAACTTTTGCGACTCGGTGAACGACCAGGTCAATTTTTATTCATGAATAAATAAAGTTATTTTGATATGCAGTTTTTCGACATTGATATCAGTTTCAGGGATCAAATAAATTTATAGCACCTTTATTACGGGGTGCTATTAATCTGTTTGATCTGCGAATTTTCCTCTGACCAGCTTTTTGGTGAAGAGCGGGTAATTTTGACGCTCGAAAAGTGCTGATTCTCAGCCTAATTTGAATATATTATTTTTGACTAGCGGACCCGATAGACGTCGTCCTGCCCGAAAAAGCAGCGCCACCTATCGGGCCCAATTGTGTATACAAACCTTGTCCTGACAATAACAAACAATAAAAATTATTCAATTCGCTGCAGTCGATCGGAAGTTATGTGCGTTAGAGTCCGACCGAAACTGGTTTTCCGGCCGAAACCGAAACCGAAACCGAATATTCGGCCGTGGCTTCAGTTTCGGCCGAAACCGAAACCGAAACCGAAACTCACGTGGTTAAGTTTTAAATTCCTTAAAATACTGAAATTTGGTGCATTTTACCCATTATTCTGCATTAATTAGGACATGAAATGGAAACACAGTAGGTATATTAATTTTGTTGTAATCATTTATTTAATACTAGCTTCTGCCCGCGGCTTCGCCCGCGTGAATGTCGGAATCCCACGGGAACGTGCTACCACTACCAGGATAAAAAGTATGTGCTTCCCCAGGATGCCATCTATCGCTTTGCCAAATCAGAAGTTAGCTGGCTTAGGCGTGAAAATGTAACATACAGTTTCAAGTTCAAATCCTCCCCTAAAAACCGAATTACCCCTTTTTGCCCCGTCAGGGGTAAATTTTCGACAACTTTACATACTTATTATTAATTATTTTCTGTCGAAAGTATCAATACTGAGTTTCGAGTTAATCGGACCGCGCATTCAATTTCTTCCACACAAACTTCAACACCCCTATATCCCCCTTTGAGGGGTAGTTTTGAAAAACTAATAATGATAAACTTTATTGCTTACTTAGGCGAGTATTCATGCCAATTTTCAAGATTATTAACCTAACGAATAAGATTTTTCATATAAACAGTATCCCCGCTTTTCACCCCCACAGGGGTGGAATTTTGAAAAATCATTTGGGATGTGTTCATAACTTGATTCAAAGACTATGGTATACCAATTTTCGAGTTAAAATTGACTACCCCTTTTCAGGCCGTCAGGGGTAGATTTTCGAAAAACCCTGATAATAATTATTCTTTCCTTTAAATTTTAGGTATAAATACTGAGTTTCGATTAAATCGGACCGCGCGCTAAAATTCTTCCATACAAACTATGAAACCCCCCAATCCCCTTTTAGAGGGTAGTTTATAAAAACAAAAAATGCCCGACTTCATAATTTACTTAGATAAGTATTCGTGCCAAGTTTCAAGTTTATTAACTCAAGGAATAAGATTTTTCATACAAATAAAATCCCCCCATTTCCCTCAATCCCTCTTAGGGGTGGAATTTCGAAAAACCCTTTCTTAGTGGATACCTACTCTTCACGAAGAATACACCCTCCAATTTTCATGTCTATAGAACCAGTGGTTTAGGCTGTGCGTTGATGTCTCAGTCAGTCAGGACTTTGAATTTTATATACAATATAGATAATAATATAAAAAAATATTAATAATATTTTTATTATTTTTTCAAATTAAGTTCTCATAGCAAAATGTTTATCAGTTATCAATAAATCAAATCACTAATTGTTAAAGGCATACTATTCTATCAACGACTACTTAGACGATAAGAATAGTTGGTCACCCTAGTTTAACGCAAGACAATGTTTATGTTCCTTCTCCAGAATTAGCTTACTGCAGAACCCAGCAATGCATAAATGTGTAAGCTGTCACGCCCTTTATGCCTGGAGGCTTTTATTTGGGTAGTAAGTTTTTTTATTTACATTTTAATTAATTATTTTTTAGCTTGAGTACGTATAGTTTTTATTATATTTGTTGGTATATTGGCGTGGCTAGCTGACATATTATGGCAAATAATTAAATTTTATGTTCTGGTTTTGTAATGTTAATTACCGAACATAAGTACCTAGTATTGTATACATTCAAGTATTTTTTTAAATTGAACAGACAGCTGTGCTGCTGGGGAGTTTGTTGCGCCACTTCTTATTCCCAGCAATAGCACTAGGAAGTGGTGAAGGGCGGGCGTTTTTGGGGGACTGTCTTTTGTAATTTTGACGTTCAAAAAGTGCTGATTCTCAGCCTAATTTGAATAAATGACTTTTGATTTTTGATTTGATTTTTTGATTGTTACTGTTTCGGTTTCGGCAAAAGTTTCGGCCAATTTTGGCCGAAACCGAAACTGCCACCGAAACTTGATTTTTGGCCGAAACTCGGCCGAAACCGAAACCGAAACCGAACTTTCGGTCGGACACTAATGTGCGTACATACATTATTGATTATAGTGATTCATTTTTATTTATATAGATTTTAGAGGTACAGTTAGTTAGTACATACAGTTAGTTTTAAAAAATACCAAAAATTTAATAGATGCTCATTTATTAAAAAAGCCGGTTATTATTTGAGGTTCAATTAAATATTTCCCGTTTTTTGTATTTGTTCCTTTTATTATTGTTTATTTCTAAGTTTTCGTTAAAATTTAAAATAGAATAAAATAAAAAAAAATGCGCAAAATCTGTTTTTTTTTTTTGTTTTCATTTAAAACATCTGATCCGAACATTCGCACTTTGCACATCGGAGTAGACCCCCAGGTTCGTCGGATATAGTTGAAGTTTGGTAAGAAACCAATGGATTGTAAACTTGACCGTTTGGCTACAGCTTTTAAACCAAATTATTTTGCGTCGTAGTTTGTTGGACTATGTATTTAAAATTCTAAATTGTGTAACAATAAATGGGTTTATTTTTTATTTTATTTTGTTTTCATTTTTATACCAACTCTCTCACTATTACTAACACACGGCTATTATAACTTTTAGAATATAAAATGGATTCTCGAAATAGCATGCGAAATTAAATTATCTCATTTAGATCATCACCTATAAATTGAACAGACAGCTGTGCTGCTGGGGAGTTTGTTGCGCCACTTCTTCTTCCCAGCGATAGCACTAGGAAGTGGTGAAGGGCGGGCGTTTTTGGGGGACTGTCTTTTGTAATTTTGACGTTCAAAAAGTGCTGATTCTCAGCCTAATTTGAATAAATGACTTTTGATTTTGATATTTAATTTTACTTGTTTCATACGTGCAGACGCCAGCAGGTCAAGCTACCCGAAGCGGTCAAATTTTCCCAATCAACATTGAAGCTGAATGTTTCAGCGATAAAGTTGAAAATATATTAAAGAAATTTGACCGATTGTAGTAGTTTGATGTGTTGGCGTCTGTACGTATAACGTAAAATTGTTATATTATTAATAACGGTAGGCTAGATTCCTAAAAAAATCGAATTAGTCCGTCACGTCAGTTAGATTATCAAAAAATATTGAACCCGTATTTTTTCTTTTGTCAATAAAATTATATAAAAAATGATGAAGATATCGCCCGTTAAAGTTCCGCGTGACGTCACGCCTTGCTATACTTTTTGGCATGGCGTGACGTCACGACCCCCCACTCCCAAATTTTGACGCGCTTTATCTTTGTCATTTTTTGTTTGATTGACAAAAGAAAAAATACGTGTCCATTATTTTTCGATAATCTAACTGACGGACTAAATATTTTTTTTTTTAACCTAGGAATCTACCCTATTGCCTCTTTGGTCCAGTGGTCGCAAGTGGGTTCGATTCCCAGATCGGGTAGTGTTATTGGGGTTTTCCATCAGGAATTTCTCAGTAGAAGCTCAAGCCTGGATTTGTGGCTAGTTGATAGCAACAGGCTCGCCCTCTTCTTCACAACTGGCGTAATGTGGGTGTGTAGTCACGAGCACCAATATGTCAACACTTGGCAAATTTCAATCGCGATTTTTTCGTGAAATAACGAATGCAACGTTGAATTACGACACCTTACATAAACCTATGGGTTCGAAAATGCTATGTTCGTAATAACATAAAATGTCATTCAAAAAATAAAGGAGTAAATCGATAAATAAAGCCAAGTGTATACATACTTTTGCGCGTGACTGTACTATAGGACCACCTGCCTAACCCTTCGAGGATAGGGGTTGTTACGTTTTAAATAACGGTATAAAAAGCGGCCGGCAAACGATCGTTATTTCACTTCAACTGCTATTGTTTCAAATATAATTTAATTTCGTTATGCTATTGACATATTTTAATTAATTAAAAAAGAACAACTTACATAATACAAAATGGAACACGACAGATATAATACAGAACACACACAGACAGACACAGACAGGTCGATAGATACGTAAGAACCAAGAGATCTTGACGAAAAAATATTAAGGCTGCCCGCCCACGTCAGGGGTCTACTCCGAAGTAGCATCGGCCGAATGTCCGGCAGTTTCCTGCTACGAAGTAACTATTTGGTTCGGTCGGTCCCGATCCTACACGTTTACACTCTTTCGAATATTGACTATGGTCCCGACCCAACTGAGCCGATCCGAACTTTTTTCGCATTTTTCAATAATATTCGGTTCGGCCATGTGTCGGTCCGATCCGAACATTCGCACTTTGCACTTCGGAGTAGACCCCTGACTTTCTGTAGCACCGGTAATCGGGCCGATTTTTCCTCCGATTCTTATAACCGACTCAACGTACGGGCACCAAAAGAGAGAAGTGACCAGGGTGTCGGAAATAGTTGAAATTTAGTAAGAAACCGATGGATGTTTTCGAATAAAATTTAATTTAATTAATAGAAAAACAACTTCATTTATCAAAATAAATTTCATTGAAAATATCCATCGGTTTCTTACTAAACTGCAACTATATCCGACGACCCTGGTTACTTATCTTCTTTGGTGACGGTACACGTCCGTCACTGTGTCTGTAGCACAACGTCCTTCCCTAGCAAGTGAATGCGGCCGACTGTCGATGAGTAATGTGCGTTAACGCATACATTTCCGAACGTTCCATTTTTCACCGATAATCGGATCGGTCGGGATGCAACGATTTTATTTCTGACCGACCTTTTGTAGGACGTATGCGTTGCACTATTGCCATCAGTACGTTTTATTTTTCTCCTACAAAAATCGGTCACCGATTATCGAACGTGTGCGGGCAGCCTTACTCAAGTAAGTACTCCTTTTAATAAACGTTTGACACTCATTCTTCTAGTTTAAAAAATAGACCACCTACTTCTGACTACCTCTGAATAGAAACACGGAAACTAATCCAAACGTCAAGATTTCTTTAAAAGTTCAGGCAGGTTACAGGCAGTTTCCTGCGGGGTTATTACGTAACACATTATCGTAATGGCTTTCATTTTGACAGTTCAACAACATTCATTGCGTTATTTACGTTTTTGAACAGACACATTTTTCAAACATATGGAGCAATGGATTAGCAATATCCTTCAAAATGAAACCCGTTGCTACTGATAGTGTGTTACGCAATTAGGGTGCTGTTCAGATCAACAACACCACTTCGAACTAACCAATAATTTAATTTTCGTCTTTCTGAGCAAATCAATTTTAGTTTTGCACGATTTCAACAAAAAGAAGGTGTGCACCCACCCCAATTATGGTAAACTAGCTTCCATCCGCGACTTCGTCTGGATAAAAAGTATCCTGTGTTAATCCAGGTCATAAATTATCCATATGCGAAATTTCATCCAGTTACAGTTAGCCTGCATAATCCCACTGCTGGGATCCAGGGCTAAAGTAGACCACTGGTCGTTTGTTTTGTCCAGCTCGTCCCGCCATTTTCAACGGGGTCTGCCGCAACGCCTTCTAGCTGTGTCAGAGCTCCATGTGGTGGATATTTAGGCCCAGTTTACTGGGCATATGGCAGACGAGGCCAGCCATATTATTAGGATTCCAATTTATAATATTACGGGACGTGTCCTCTTAACATAACACAATGCAAGTAAGGATATTATGAAACACAATTTGGAGAAAGAAAGTATTTACTTTTCACTTATAAAAAAGTCTTACAAAAGAACTTGTAGTAAAATGATGGATAACAATCATCTTATAATATCTTAATTGTAAAAGTAATGTGCAAAAGAAAAATAACAAAAATATGTTGAAATTGAACAAAATTAGCTTCTTACTTTTTCAAACATAAAGCGTACTTAAAAAATATGTAACAATTCACTACTAATAGTAGGTACTTATAAGAGAAGGTATTGGTACAGTCTTTAGCTCATCCAGAAATATAATAATTATTAGCTGTGCCCCGCGGTTTCACACGAACAAGTCTCGACCCCGGGAATCATTCTACCCATGTGCCAATTTTATCCACGTCCGTTCAGTCGTTTTGGCTTGAAAGCGTAACAAACGAACACAAGAAATCAAATCTTTCGTCTTTATAAGATTAATAGTTTTTTTTTTTGTAGCCTATATACACAATATAGGCTACAAAAAAAAAACTATTAATCTTTTTTAATTCCCATGGCTCGATAGATAAACCAATTATTTTTTAATTGCCAAGGGGTCGGCCTGCTGTGTAGGTTCCTATGGAGAGGAACGGGCAAGAAACTAATACTAGGATTACCGCACCCTAATTGCGTAACACACAATCAATCTGAATCATTTTGAAGGATATTGCTAATCCATTGCTTCATATGTTCAAAAAATGTGTCATTGTGTCTGCTCAACCACGTAAATAACGCAATGAATGTTGTTGAACTGTCAAAATTAAACCGATTCCGATTGATCGTGTGTTACGCAATTAGGGTGCTGTAGAGGGTGGCAGGGTGATCCGACACGCAAACTGAACAGGAAAAATTTCAACACAGAGGGGTTCATAATCTACATAATCCATGGTAAGGCCCGATTAACACCGGAACGGCAGCGGCACGGCGAGCACTTTCAGTGTGAAATAATTTTAAACTTTATCTACATAATTAAAAGACCAGGGGGTCTACTCCGAAGTGCAAAGCGCGAATGTTCGGATCGGACCGACACATGGCCATACCATAGTCAATATTCGAAAGAGTGTAGGAGTGTAGGATCGGAACCGATCGAACCAAATAGTAACTTCGTAGCAGGAAACAGCCGAACATTCGGCCGATACTACTTCGGAGTAGACCCCCAGTATCGCTAGTGAGCAGTGGTGGCCCAGTGGTAACGGGCACTTATGAGTTGTAGGTCGCGGGTTCGAACCCAGGCAGGCGCTTTACTTTGTGTAAATAATTTCATCACCACTGCTCTCAAAACGGTGAAGGAAAACATCGTGAGGAAACCGGCATGTCCTAAAACAAAAAATTCGAACACATGGTGACATCTGCAACCTGCACTGGACCCGCGTGAGATTACGGCCCACACCCTCACAGAGAGGAGGCCTCTGTCCCAGCAGTGGGAACAGTATAGGCTGATTATGCAATCGCTTGAACAGGTCGCGCGGCTACGCGCGTCCTCCCGCGGCCGCTCGCGGCGACACGAAAATAATTATGCTGCATTCTGGCGTCGCTGCCGGCTTCTGCCGTTCCGGTGTGAATCGGCCCTAACAGGCGTCGATGTGGGATGCCACCGCGTATGTTTTAGCAACATTGATTGAAGAGAACACTGAAGAAATGAAATCAGACGGACAATGTTCCTGTACCATCATAACTTTCCGGCATTAATCTAAAATAATCGTCATCATTCAAATTGGCATGTAAAAACACAATCATTTCAGCCTTCCTAAGCGACAGTCTCTTCCTTCTTTCACGTATATCGATACCCTGTTCTGTAAATAATTGTTCGCTGGGAACAGACGTTGCTACCTTATTACATCTTGTTTTAAATAATTTGGCCAAATGAGGGAACTTTGATTCGTTGCCCTGCCACCATTCACAAGGGTCACCATCAGCTAATTCTTCCTGCATATAGGATTCCACTTCTTGTTGAGCGAGCCTACGATGGTTTACACTCTGACTAGATAGTCTTTTCTCTAAAATCATAGTCCTCCTTCTCCATAGACTGAAGTCGCCTCCATCGTCATTATTTGCAGTGCTGGGGCCGCCATCCACCTTCAAAGGATCATTAGGGTTAGTTCCATCTTTCATAAGTCCTTCTACCTCTGATACTAAATCCAATTTGGCCATATCTCCAGCGCTCTCATCAAGAAACATTGACATTTTGTATCTAGGATCTAATATGGTGCACAAAGCCAAATTAGGCTCGCTCTCAATGCCTTCGAATCGTTCATTTAGTTCATTCTCTATACATTCGATTACTTCTTTAACATAATAGTAACGAACCGGTCTTTTACGTAATTCCTGTAACACATGTTTTAGTCCATTAATAACAGCTATTACTTTTGAAGCGGACGCATATTTATCAGCACCCAGCTCATCCGTCGCTTCTTTAAAAGGTTTCAAAAGCTTGCAGAGCTGTTTCAATTTACTCCAGTCCTCATCTGTTATATCAGGTAGATCGTCGTCGTCAAGTTCCGTTATTATTGCTTCGACGGCTTCTTGTAAAGTTACGAATCTCTCGATCATATCGTACTTCGAGGTCCAACTTGTGTACTCCGAATCTAATAGCTCTAAGGGTTCTGCTGTGCTCTGGTTAGTCTGATACTCATCCAGCATTTGTTCAGATTCATAGTTAGAATTAAAGTAATGTACAATTTGTTTTACTTTAGATAGAGTGTCGTCACATAATTTGAGAGAGTTTTTTAACGCGAGGTTTAGTTTATATGCCATGCAGCCTCTGTGAGTCCAGCCTATCGAGTTGACCGCTTGCACTATGTCCGCACCATCATCTGTGACACACCAACTTATTTTGCCGGTTATCTCCCATTCCGCACACGTTTCGGTTAAAACTGTTTCCAGATCTTCACTAATACACTCACAATATTGACACTTAAGTAAAACAGATTTAAATTTGAAATCAGGAGTGATAAAATGAGCAGTGATGGCGATAAGCGAGTCTTCATAGATTACTGACGTCCATCTATCAACTGTTAGGCAAATCGAGGCTGCACCCTGCTTTACAATTGTTTTTTGTTCCTCCAAACTTTTGCTGAACATCTCTGGTAGGATTCTCTTTGTTATAGCTTTACGTTCTAGCATCGTATAATGGGCATTCATTTTCTTAATTAAGTTTATAAAGGCTCGTCCTTCGACTATGGTAACAGGTAGGTACAACCCCACTATAAATATCAATAACCTAGCATCCAAATGTTTTCTCTCCTCAGGTGACAAAGGTTCCCTAGTTTTGGTGTCTGTGTCTGCCATTTCTTCATCATCAGTGTTGTCAGTTTCTTGGTTTCCAGGGGATGCTATCTCATATTTAATCTGATGCTCGGATGCGGATGAAATAGGCGAATGATAAACAGTTTGATTTGTCGAAACCGTTGGGTTATCGGGGTCCTGCACCAATTTATCATGTTTTTTTAGTTTCCTAATGTAAGCGTTGTAATGTGCGTTGTGTAGTCTGTTCAAATGAGATTTTAAATTAGTGATTGTAGTCTTGTACGATAACTTCCTAGAGCATATGTTACAGATAGCCTTTTTGGGTTCTGCCGTCACCCTACTGAAGTAATCCCATAAGGGATGTGTAATTTTGATTTCTTGGGACATTGTAAAAAGTACCTAGAAAGAAGAAAAACGAAATAATTATTATTTAGAAAAACAATCAACACACACAGGATAAAAAGTACTTAAAAGAAAATACTGTTCAGTATGAGGTCCTGGATTCGATTCCTGGGTCGGCCAGTGTTATTGGGTTTACCATCTGGAATTTCTCAGTGGGGGCCTGGGGTCTGTAATTGTGCCCGAGTGATGGCAATAGCCTCGCCCCTTATAACATGTGACTTAAACATTACTGGCGAAATGTGGGTGTACTACAGGTACACCTCTGCTTAACCCGTCTGGAAATACAGGCGTGATGTTGTTGTTTTATGGTAATAAAAATGTAGCCAAAATTTCAGTACTCACTCGCTAAATTAGGTAATCGTTAGGTACAGACGTCAGCACGTCAAGCTACCCGAAACTGACAAATTTTCCCAATCAACCTTGAACCTTAATGCTTTAGCGATAAAGTTGAAAATCTAAGAAATTGATGTCCGGGTGCACCTTAACAAACACAATAACAGAGTGGTGTCGCGGCCAGGGAGTATACTCCAGCCGCCTACCAAAACTATTTAATAATAATAATAATATCCCTGGACATTTCACACAGCACCATTAGTCCCAAGCTAAGCAACCTAAATGCTTGTGCTAAGGTAACAAGATGGCTGATAAACTACTTATATACATTTTTTTTTTTATTGTAAATACATACATATTATAGATAGAAAAACACCCAGACTCGGAACAAATACATGTAGGTCATACAAATATTTGTTCCGTGCGGGAATCGAACCCGCGACACGCAGCGCAGCAGTCAATCGCTTAACCACTGCGCCAACTGTGCCGTCAAATTATTCATTATTCATTGAGTTAAAAGTTTCTGTACTATACTGTATAGTTTCCGTTTTTTTTTTTTTTCATTACACGTACTGTACCTATAGTCTATCTATACAGTACGTGTAATGAAAAAAATTAAACTGAAACTATACAGTATAGTACAGACGCCAGCAGGTCAAGTTACACGAAACTGTCAATTTTCCCAATCAACCTTGAACCTTAACGTTTTAGCAATAAAGTTGATAATCTATTAAAGAAATTTGACACATTGTAGTAGCTGGATGTGCTGGCGTCTGTACTTATAGTCCGGCCGTCGTGAGAATGCGTTCTTGACACTAGTCGGTGTCATACAAACGAATACTTATTTTGCGAATTTGACATTTATTAGCTACTAGAATTGTCGCACTGTCAGCTGTTAGAAGCGCATTCTTTCGACGCCCGGGGTATATAGTCAATAACTTTTTTTTTTTTTCCGGATGGGAAATCATCAAATGACCCCTCCCGCTCTGGGTGGAGCGGAAGGGAGTGTCAGACTCTTACTAAAACCCAACCGTGTTCCTTCCTTAGCCCTTTCTGTTCCAGGGCAGCGGTAACCCTTTCGGACAATCCCGCTACCCTATAGTCAATCACTTACCTACAAAAAGTTCATAAAAGTAATTAGGTACCTACCTAGACAATTTGATATAATTATGCTCCGTATCAATTGGAAGCAGTGTTGAGCAACAATCGCGCAACGTTGTTGCTAGAGAAATTTGATGCTGGGTGTTTACCAGGAATACGGAACGTTAGCATGTTGCCAGCAACATTGCTACTGTCCAATTCGCCAGCAACATTTTGCCGATTCACGAAAACTTGCTGAAAAGAAAAAAAGAAAAATTGTTTACATACATACATAAAAAAACGCCACCTGCTACAACCGTTACATCCACTCCTTTTCTCCTCCGTCCGACAGGCTATCGTATCGAAAATGACACATTTCGATAACCTGATTTATCTTGCTGCTGACATATGAAACTGCTGATGCCGTGCTGGCGGAAAAATAGTGGTTGCCTATTTGATTTAAACTGACAAAATTATCGGGTTTTGAATTTGTGAACAGCATTTAAAGGATTCCTACGATAACATTAATTGATGTTTGATTCGGTACGTAAGTATATCAAGTGGTTCTGAATAGCTATGCTGGTACTGTGCACTTGACCTCTCTGAAGAACATCACTTCTAAATCTAAAGCGCTTATTACACTATCAATTTAAGCAATGCTAACTAGGAACACTATAACAGAACAGTTCAGTTAGAACTGTTCTTACTGCGATTACATCTGCCGAATTCCTAGTTAGCATTGCTTAAAATTGGATAGTGTACTATGCCCTTTAGTTCACTTTAATGCCCTTGTAGTGTCACATACCGGCGGCGTATCCACTCACATCTGCCTTCTTCATTCATCCTATCATAAAAATGTATAATCGGCTCAAATATAGTTGCAAAAACAATGTTGCGCAACTTGCTTTTCCAATGAATAGGTACGGGGCATAACACGCGAGCATTACCTACTAATTAATCGTCCAAAGTCAGAATAAAAAATACAAATAATACCAATTAAGTACCTAATAAAGTTACATCAACAAAGATAGCTCTGTGTCGACAAGAGGATTCCACGAATAGCGTCCTTCTTACAGCGTGAGACAGCGTCGGCATCGGCTATCTCTCGGTAGCAGTAACAGTTTTTGTCTGCGAAAATTAACAAAGTAATTATTAATACAATTGCACATAACCTACCACGCACTGTACTTACGAGAAAGTGTGTTTATTTTATCAAGTAAACAGTTCATGTACTTACAACTGAAATGGCTAATAGCTGGACTTCTATCACAAAACACATTAATAGTTGTTATCAATCGGCGAGCAGAATAACATACGCGTTATCGCTTGATAAATAAACTGTTAACTGTGTCTTGTCTGTGAGACTTGACAGAGTTGACAGTTGACATGAGAATATTATATTTAGAGAACCTAAATAATAACAGTTCGTGGGAAAGACGTCTTTATCTATTGAATATTAGAGCTTAGAGCTTTTATTAGAAATAACGTCGCCGGGTGGTTACCTGGTTACGGAATGTCAGTCTGTCAGATTGATCAAGGTCGGCAAACCACGGCGCTCTGTGTTCGACGCTCCTGATTGGTCGTAATATAGCAGCCATCTTGAGTCTGCTAGTGTTGTGGGTAAACCGGTAATGTCCGATAGAACGACGCGCACAATTTTAGTGTGAATGATGAACGATTTTAACGCTACGTTTCGTTATTTTAATGCTATTATTCTCGAAACTATAATAAATTACAAAATTAGTAGGTTAAATAAATTACCTACTACAAAAATCGAATCAGGAATGTAATTGCATGACAGGTTTTTTCTCTGTGTAATATAATAATGAATATAGTTTTGACTTCTATCCATTGTCTTCGTTACAACTTGTAGTGCATAGGTACAGTGCTACAAAGATCTTTTGGAGCTTGAATGACATTGACAGGCGGTTGAAAAACAGGTTGGCCGCGTTCCGATTTTTACCACGCATCAAAAGATCCGTATACAGTTGTAGGCAAATGGCAATTATATCACCGTTATCGTTTAAATTAAGTATCCAAGTCGAGCTCGTACCAAAATAAAATAACAGTGACAGTTAGATGGTTACAACTTTAGTGAAGTTTCAATATATTGGTATATTGGTTGCCGAAAGTGTTGGAGCAATGAGAAAAGCAACCGTCACAGTTGCTCTGTCGTAGTTTGATCCGCAGACAAGCTATTAATGCTAGGCGTGAGGTTTTATTAGGGTTCCGTACCCAAAGGGTAAAAATGGGACTCTATTACTAAGTCTCCACTGTCCGTCTGTCTGTCACCAGGCTGTATCTTATGAACCGTGATAGCTAGACAGTTGAAATTTTCACAGATGATGTATTTCTGTTGCCGCTATAACAACAAGTAGGTACTTAGTATTTTATTCTGTTTTAAACATAATAAAATAAATATTTAAGTGGGGCTCCCATACAAAAAACGTGACTTTTTTTCCGTTTTTGCTCGATATTAATAACGGCAACAAGTAGACGCTTGAATTCTTATTCACAGATAATGATACGGAACCCTTCGTGCGCGAGTCTGACTCGCACTTGGTCGTTTTTTTTTATTAATGTTGTTGTGTTTCCAAATGCTCGAAAATTGGAGTCTACCATTTTTCGAAAGACCCTAAATTTCGAAGATTGTGGCGTAAAGCTATTCGAAGAGAAAATATGAACTAAACAGAATTCGAGGCTATACTGTAAACCTTTTGAAGGAAAATTACTAAGGAAAACAGATAGGCCCTCTTCCGCTTGTGGCGGTCGTTTTCGGCCGCCGACATATCCATATTGGAGTCGTTGGAGTCCGACAACTCGTCTGGCCTACTAAACAAGCTGGCCGCAGACGGTGCGCGGTCAGCTTCCAACGCCAAAGCGTCGCCGGCATGGCCCTGAAAAGGGCCGTTGGATTGGCCCTGAGAAGGGCCGTTTGGTTGGACCTGAGAAGGGCCGTTTGAATCGCCCTGGCCCCTGGGAAGAGCGATTCGAAATAAAACGCCCAGAGGAGTCACGCATCGATTTGTTCGTCATATTCGCAGACGACCGCATTGATGTAATAATAATAATAATATCCCTGAACATTTCACACAGCACCATTTGTCCCAAGCTAAGCAACCTAATGCTTGTGTTATGGTAACAAGATGGCTGATAAACTACTTATATACGATTTTTTTTTGTAAATACATACATATTATAGATAGAAAAACACCCAGACTCGGAACAAATACATGTAGGTCATACAAATATTTGTTCCGTCCGTCCGTGATGTCTACGAATCACAGCGCATTTTAGCCGCCGGTCTGCCACTCCGTTACGGTGGTCAGACACGGTGTTGCCCAGGGGAAACTACGAGGAAGTATGCACTGTGGGGGAGCCCCCGGTGGCGCTTACCCTTTTTTTTTGAGAAATGCTTTATGTACTTCGCTGAGAAATGCTTTATGCATCCCCGTCTCGTCCCCCGCGAGACGGGGATGTGGGACTCCCTGTCGGAATGACAGTATACCCACTAAAACTCAGCGGTGTTCTCACATCGCCGTGATGGGAGGGCCATGGGAAACCGGCATAGCCTTTACTTCCACAGCCCTCCCGGCGCATGCCCGCCTAGCTAGTATGGCGGGCCCCGCATGCCCCCCAGGTTGGGGGGCTACGGGAATGGCCGGAAACACCTGGCCATTCCCGTCCCACACTGGTGGAGGCCTGTGCGATACAGGCAATGGGGCCCCCGCACCCGTTGCCTGCTGGCCCCCACGCCCGCCTAACTGGCGGGCCCCGCATGCCCCCCCGGCTGGGGGGGCTACCTTAAACCAACCTTAACAACCTAATCCGATAGTTAATCGAACGGTTGTAAATAGCTCTGTTGTAGTAGTGACAGCAAAGAGCGCTGAACATTATCAATGTATAAAGTTCATTGAGGACTGAATATTTGATTATTTCTTCACATTCTTTGTCTCAAGCGACGTCACTATTAGTGTTAGTGCGGTGCACAACAGTTGCTACTATATTTCTGATTCGTTGTTAAAGAAGTTGATATTTACTCTTACATTTATTCGAGTAGTCGTGACAGTAAAGACCGTCTAACTTCGTCTATCGGTGATGATATCACCACTCATTACAGCATCCACATGTTATAAATTTAATAAAAGCGGTTGTCATATTTTAAAAGTAGTTTAAAACCTAATCAGGCACAAGAAAAATTGTATTCGGTTAAATCAAGGGCTGCCTGGTACTTATATAAATATTTCACTGTCTTTTAAACATCAATTTCCATCGATCTGGTCATACTGCTAGGCACAGTTATCGGTGTCACCAAATAGTGTTAGTGCGGTGCGCCACAGTTGATATTGATGGTGCACCGGTAATGGAACATTTGCGCTAAAATGACATGATAGCGCAACATGAGATCATCAGTCAGCATAACTGAGAATCATGATAGCTTGTCTATCTCTATGCTTAATGCACAGCAACTTGTTCTATTGTAAACGGAATCGTTTTTAATATTTCCCTGTTCAAATTTCGGTCTAGTCCGACTTCGACCATATTCTGAGTGGTCATTCTCATCATTGGACACTTTTTCTGTCCAGTTTCCACTAACCGTATCAACTTGATTCGGTGACATATTTCCAATTCGATTTCGCAGAAATTGACAGTTATTTTTAAATTTATTCGAATAATCCTGTCCACGGCCACCGCAACGCTTCGTCAACGACAGTCGGCGTCATCTCGTTTAAAATCAAAATCAGAATCATTTAATCAGATTAGGCTGTGAGAATCAGCTATGTTGGGACTTGGGACGTCAAAATTACATAAGACAGTCCCCAAAATGCCCGTCTTCACCGTTCTTGATCTCTCATTTATTCGAGTAGTCGTTACAGTAAAGACCGTCTAACTCTATATATGTTCTTTGTGTGGTCCGATTGCGAACGTTATATTATTGTAGTGCGCTTTGTGTGGAAGATCCCTATTTTCATCTTCTTTACGTAAGTACTACATTCAATTCCCAACGAGCTTGTCATAATGCTAGGCAGTCCAGTTATCGGTCTCACTATATAGTGTTAGTGTGGTGCGCCACAGTTGATATTAATATTTCATATCAAGTTTCGTAAGTGGACTTGCTTCTGTCCACTTTCCGCTAGCCGCGTCAAACTTGATTCGGGAACATGTTACCAATTCGATTTCAATTATATTCTTACATTTGTTCGAGTAGTCGTGACAGTAAAGACCGTCTCACTTTATCTATGTTTACAGTTCGATTGCGGACTCTTCTTCTTTAAGTTGTTCTGGATTTCTTAAAGGAGTATTAGAAAAACGGCTTTAACTTGAGTATATTTGATTAAATAGTTCCAGTAGGTATATACATATTTCACTGTATTATTCACTTTCTTTCAAAGAATCTATTTCCATCGATCTGGTCATATGCTAGGCAGTCCAGTTATCGGTCTCACTATATAGTGTTAGTGCGGTGCGCTACTGTTAACATTGGAGATGCTCTTGTAGCTAAACTTTTTGCGCCAGAATTAAATGGTAGCGTAACATGAGAGCATCAGTCAACATGACTGATAAGACTTGTTCCTACATAGACATAACCATATTTAATATTTCATATCAAGTTTCGATTCGTAAGTGGACTTGTTTCTATTCACTTTAAAGAATAGTTTTTTCTTAATTAAAGTAACAAATACTCAACAAGATTGTTAGTAAAACTTACGACTATGTTAGTAAGCACAGACACTAAACAAAACCAAGGAAAACAATACAAGAAGTAACGGTTGAATACCGTTGCGAGATCCCATGAGAGATGTGAGAGATGGTACACATTCCTGTATACATTCCTCCGACCTGTCAACTCGGCAAGATCGTAAGCATATTTTTGAATTTCAAATAGTGTTAGTCTAAAACCTAGTATACATATTTCACTTTATTACGAGTATTCACTTTCTTTCAAAGAATCTATTTCCATCGATCTGGTCGTAATGCTAGGTAGTCAGGTATCTAGTATAACTCTGGATAACTGAGCTACCTGGCAGTTCTTATATAAATATTTCACTCTCAAGGAATCAATTTCCATCGATCTGGTCATGCTGCTAGGCACAGTTGTCGGTGTCAACACATAGTGTTAGTGCGGTGCACCTCAGTTGATATTGCAGGTAGCACAGAGTCACTCCTCTAATGGCCCACGGTGGGTGTTAACATTTCTTCGGGACTGCTAGATCTGAGAATTGAGTTGTTCTTTAAGTTGCGATACAGTTTTTTGTAGTATTATGTTTTGAGAGGCACATTTTTCGAGATTCTGTATTTTTTCCTCAGCACGGGCAATTTTGTGCCGTATTCATCAAGGCCAAGGCGGCTATTGCACTGCATGATATGGTCAGTCAATGACCTCATTTCGGACTTCATCTCTGTCTCTGTGACACTTTCGCGGATTAGCTTAATTTCTAAAGCTAGGTTATTCAGCGCATTAGAGTCCACGGTTACAGGTTGAAAGGCGGGCTTATTGTGTAATTTAACAGGTGTTTGGCTCTCAGAAATGTGTTGGGATGAAATAAAGGTGTTGTCAGAGGCGTTACTCGTGTGACCAGCGCTGGTGTCACTGCTTTGGCAGTGAGGGCATTTCCAACACTGTCGCTGTTCTGCTAATAATGGTAGGCACAGTTCGAGCATTTTATGGGTTGTGTTGATCTTAGAGGTTTAGTGCAATTCGCACTGCTGTTGTTAACCATTTCGACAACAAACAAATATTATGTGGCGCTTACGAGTTCCTGGTTCCGGGAATTTTGATCCGCAGGTGCACGGCGGCGTGTGCGACAGGGATGAATTATCGCGAATCAGCAACTTGTCTCTTTTCCCCGAGGTGATGAGGAGCCTACCTCAGTTAATGCAGCGCGATCGGGAATATAATTCTGGCAATATTTTTGAATTAAATACGCGCACTTGTTCACTCAATTTGCGGCACAATTTGTTAGAACTTTGGGTTTGTTTTATATTGTTTTAATTAATGTATTTTCTTAAGAGATTTTATTTCACCAAAAACACGTCCACTCTTTGGCAACTCAGATTGGATAATGTTCCAGTATATACATACATATTTCACTGTATTATTCACTTTCTTTCAAAGAATCTATTTGCATCGATCTGGTCATAATTATGCTAGGCAGTCCAGTTATCGGTCTCACTATACATATAGTGTTAGTGCGGTGCGCTACTGTTAACATTGGAGATGCTCTTGTAGCTAAACCTTTTGCGCCAGAATTAAATGGTAGCGTAACATGAGAGCATCAGTCAACATGACTGATAAGGCTTGTTCTTAGATAGACATAACCATTTTTTTATATTTCATATCAAGTTTCGATTCGTTAGTGGACTTGTTTCTATTCACTTTAAAGAATAGATTTTTCTTTATTAAAGTAACCAATACTCAACAAGATTGTTAGTAAAACTTACGACTATGTTAGTAAGCACAGACACTAAACAAAACCAAGGAAAACAATACAAGAAGTAACGGTTGGTCACCGTTGCGACATCCCATGAGAGATGGTACACATTCCTGTATACATTCCTCCGACCTGTCAACTCGGCAAGATCATGAGCATAATTTTTTTGTTAGCTTTTGTTAATCTAAAACCGAGTATACATATTTCACTTTATTACGAGTATTCACTTTCTTTCAAAGAATCTATTTCCATCGATCTGGTCGTAATGCTAGGTAGTCAGGTATCTAGTATAACTCTGGATAACTGAGCTACCTGGCAGTTCTTATATAAATATTTCACTCTCAAGGAATCAATTTCCATCGATCTGGTCATGCTGCTAGGCACAGTTGTCGGTGTCAACACATAGTGTTAGTGCGGTGCACTTCAGTTTGTAGTATATTTCTGGTTCGATCTTAAAGAAATTGATAGTTATTCTTACATGATTTATTCGAGTAGTCGTGACAGTAAAGACCGTCTCACTTCATCTATCGGTCATTTTCAGTACATGGATGATCACACCACTCATTACAGCATCCACAAGTTATAATTTTAATAAAAGCTGTGGCGATTGTCATAATTGAAAACTTGTTTAAAACCTAATCAATCAGGCACAAGAAAATTTGTATTCGGTTAAATCAAGGGCTGCCTGGTAGTACTTATATAAATATTTCACCGTCTTTTAAACATCAATTTCCATCGATCTGGTCATACTGCTAGGCACAGTTATCGGTGTCACCAAATAGTGTTAGTGCGGTGTGCCACAGTTGATATTGCTGGTGCACCGGTAATGGAACTTTTGCGCTAGAATGATATGATAGCGCAACATGAGATCATCAGTTGTGCTCACACAACCAGTTTTAATATTTCATTTCAAGTTTCGATTCGTAAGTAGACTTGTTTCTGTCCACTTTACAGAATAGATTTTGAAAAAATCTATTCTGAAAATATCTCTTCAACAAGATTGTTAGTAAAACTTACGACTATGTTAGTAAGCACAGACACCAAACAAAAACAAGGAAAACAATACAAGAAGTAACGGTTAATCACATTTGCACGTTGCGACATCTCATGAGAGACGGTACACATTCCTGTATACATTCCTCCGACATGTCACCTCAGCAAGATCATAAGCATAATTTCTAATTTTCAATAATGTTAGTCTAAAACCTAGTATACATATTTCACTACTCGAATATTCTTCATGTATATTCGAGTAGTGGTGACGGTAAAGACCGTGTTGCTTTATCTGTTCCACTCTGAACGCAACAGTTGATATTGCTGATGCTCCGGTAGCAGACCTTTTTGTGCAGACTTGATTGCGTAACACCAGCGCTTCGTCCTCAATTCGTTGTTATTTTATCCTCATCAACGTCAGTTTTTCTGATTGTTTACTTTGTATTCGCTTTTGTAAATGTATTTCCACCTTTTTGCTAATTTTGTATTAATATGTGAATTTCTCAGCTTCATGACTGAGCCTCATGATAGCTTGAGACTTACTGTGTGCAGTAAGTCTTGTAGCTTGTTCTTTGATGAACACATTTTTAATATTTTTATGTTCAAGCTTCGGTCTAGCAGTGGTGATACCAAAGACGGCCACTTGATGGCTTGTTTTCGTATTCTCTTTAAAATTCACTTTCCAGCGATCTGGTCATAATGCTAGGCACAGTTATCGGTGTCAACAAAACAGAAAACTGGATTTCTGATTTGCTGGACTTGCTGATGTCCATTGCGGACTTCATCTGAGGTTCCGCTCTTTCTCGATGTTCCTCATCTTTAGCTACGTGAAGTATTCAGAAGACGGCTTTAACATTTCCAGTATGTACATACTACTACACTACTACTACGTACTTTATTATTCACTTTCCTTCAAATAATCAATTTCCATTGATCTGGTCAAAATTGATACTTATTCTTACGTTTGTTCGAATAGTCTAAAAGTAAAAACTGTTTAACTTTTCGTGGATATCGATTGGTAGGTTATATTCTTGTGGAGTAATTTAGTATACCGTTACGAATTTCCTAACTTCATGACTGAGAATCATGATGGATTGTCCGTCCATCTATATACTTAATGCACGGTGGTTTGTTCTAAGATGAGATGAAGGCAACCATTTTGATTATATCCTTGTTTAGACCACTTTACCTTGATTCAGATAAGTGTTTCCAACTTGATTTTAAGGAAATTGATAGTTATTCTTAAATTTATTCAAGTAGTCGTGACAGTAAAGACCGTCTCACTTTATCTATGTTTACAGTTCGATGGTGGACGTTGTTCTAATTTCGCATGATATTACAATTCCAATATATACATATTTCACTTTCTTTCAAAGAATCAATTTCCATTGATCTGGTCATAATGCTAGATAGTCCAGGTATCTGGTATAACTCTGGATAACTGGGCCGCCTGGCTGTTCTTGTATAAATATTTCACTCTCAAGGAATCAATTTCCATCGATCTGGTCATGCTGCTAGGCACAGTTGTCGGTGTCAACACATAGTGTTAGTGCGGTGCGCCACAGTTGATATTGCTGGTGCACCGGTAATGGAACTTTTGCGCTAGAATGACATGATAGCGCAAAATGAGATCATCAGTCAGCATAACTGAGAATCATGATAGCTTGTCTATCTCTATACTTATTGCACAGCGACTTGTTCTACTGTACACGGAATCGTTTTTAATATTTCCCTGTTCAAATTTCGGTCTAGCGGTGATGACAGCAAAGACCGTCCGAATTCGTCCATATTCTGAGTTGTCACTGTCATCAGTGGACACTATTTCTGTCCACTTTCTGCTAACCACATCAAGTTGATTCGGGTTTATATTTCCAATTGGATTTCGCAGAAATCGATAGTTATATTCGAGTACTTAGTCGTGACAGTAAATACCGTCTAACTGTGTCTATTTTAAAGTCGATTGTGAACATCCATTCCTTCCGGTTCATCCGTTCCTTTGGTTCAACCGTTCTTTCTGGTTCAGCCGTTCCATTTGGTTCAGCCGTTCCTTCCGGTTGTTCCTGACGACTGTTTCGCAGAAGGAAACCATCGCGTCCCAGGACTCTTCGCTGCCGACCATCGACTCGACTACGGTCGATATCGAACGGTTGTAAAGCTCTGATGCAGGGGTCTATCCTTTATAGCAGAACTTTTTTAGTCATAATATTATTTTGCATAGCAGCGCATGGCATAAACTTCATTTCGCAGAAAGTCGTTTGGCATACACTCATTTATCACACATTCAAAACCCATAATTTTGTAAGTCAGAATAATCTTTAGGCATAAATTTCATATCCATAATAATTAAAAAGTAGAAACATCATATCGCAGAAAGTTCACAGTCAGAATCGTCTTTTGGCATACATTTCATATCGATAGTCATTAAAAGGCAGAACTATCATAAATTCATTATTATGATATCTCAGAACGTTTAAGTTAGAATCATATTTTGGCATACATTTCATATCCATAATAATTGAAAGACGCATCTATCCCATTACAAAAAATTCATTCATTCATTCACCATGCATGCAACAGGTATGCAGCATGCAAACAAGCATACACCATGCATGCAGCATGCAAGCGTGCATGCAAACATGCAAACAAGCATACACCATGCATGCAGCAAGCATGCAACATGCAGAAGGAATGGTTTCTGTAACGGCTCCGGCGCTGTGGAGCTCCGGCGGTCCCACGCGAGCTTATCGTCGCAGATGATTTTAAGGCTCACCACCGTGGCACCGACATTTAAATTTAAGGTTAAAAATGCTATTATAAAGAAATAGCAATATGCCTAATAAAATTATTCTAAACGAGATTCAGCCATCTTCATAGTATGCGAAGTGAACGTTATGCTAAACGAGAGTATGCGAAATTCTAACTTTGCCAAAGTTAATTATGCCAAATAAAATTCTGCTATCTTAAAAGTATGCCACTGTAAATTCGGACATATTAGGTTGGGGAAAAAGTCTTTTCGCATTATAGTATGTATGAACTTGTAATAAATTCTCTTTGGCTATACTATTTGTATCTGGCTGGTTTTGGTATCATTGAACGTTTAAATTTTAAAGAACATAATTACAAATTCAAATTAGGAAAATTTGTGATTTCATTTGTTTTTCTTATTGTCAAGATGAGTGAATCTAATGAAGAAATTCGATACATTTTAAAATTTTACTACAAAAAAGGTAAAAATGCAACGCAAGCCGGGAAAAAAATTTGCGATGTTTATGGACCTAGTGCAGTGTCTGTGAGAGTAGCACAAATTTGGTTTAAGCTTCTTTGACGCCGCCATCTCGTTCTCGTTGACGTCCCGTTGACGTGGCGGTGGACAAACGGCCTTACCCAGTTGAAGTTGAATTCCTAAATGATCGATAACTTTTTGCGCCAGAATTGCGTGATATCGTAACACGAGGTCATCAGTCAGCATGACCGAGGATCATGATAGCTTGTCTTTCTCAGTACTTCATAAGCCGCGGCTTGTTCGACGATAAATACAACCATTTTTAATATTTCCATTATTTCATTGCGGGCAGAAATTCCTTGTCTTGAGCGATACACTCAAAGGACTTAAGTGGACTTGTTTATGTTACGGGAACACATTTCCAATTCGATTTCAAAGAAATTTATATTTATTATTAAATTCATTCGAGTAGTCGTGACAGTAAAGACCGTCTAACTTTATCATTGTTCATAATGTGGATCGATTGCGAACGTTATATTGTTGTATTGCGGTTCTTCCATTTCCATCGATCTGGTCGTAATGCTAGGTAGTCAGGTATTTAGTATAACTCTGGATAACTGAGCTACCTGGCAGTTCTTATATAAATATTTCACTCTCAAGGAATCAATTTCCATCGATCTGGTCATGCTGCTAGGCACAGTTGTCGGTGTCAACACATAGTGTTAGTGCGGTGCACCTCAGTTGATATTGCAGGTAGCACAGAGTCACTCCTCTAATGGCCCACGGTGGGTGTTAACATTTCTTCGGGACTGCTAGATCTGAGAATTGAGTTGTTCTTTAAGTTGCGATACAGTTTTTTGTAGTATTATGTTTTGAGAGGCACAGTTTTCGAGATTCTGTATTTTTTCCTCAGCACGGCAATTTTGTGCCGTATTCATCAAGGCCAAGGCGGCTATTGCACTGCATGATATGGTCAGGCAATGACCTCATTTCGGACTTCATCTCTGTCTCTGTGACACTTTCGCGGATTAGCTTAATTTCTAAAGCTAGGTTAATCAGCGCATTAGAGTCCACGGTTACAGGTTGAAAGGCGGGCTTATTGTGTAATTTAACAGATTTTTGGTTCTCAGAAATGTGTTGGGATGAAATAAAGGTGTTGTCAGAGGCGTTACTCGTGTGACCAGTGCTGGTGTCACTGCTTTGGCAGTGAGGGCATTTCCAACACTGTCGCTGTTCTTCTAATAGTAGGCACAGTTCGAGCATTTTATGGGTTGTGTTGATCTTAGAGGTTTAGTGTAATTCGCACTGCTGTTGTTAACCATTTCGACAACAAACAAATATTATGTGGCGCTTACGAGTTCCTGGATCCGGGAATTTTGATCCGCAGGTGCACGGCGGCGTGTGCGACAGGGATGAATTATCGCGAATCAGCAACTTGTCTCTTTTCCCCGAGGTGAGGAGGAGCCTACCTCAGTTAATGCAGCGCGATCGGGAATATAATTCTGGCAATATTTTTGAATTAAATACGCGCACTTGTTCACTCAATTTGCGACACTATTTGTTAGAACTTTGGGTTTGTTTTAATTAATGTATTTTCGTAAGAGATTTTATTTCACCAAAAACACGTCCCTCTTTGGCAACTCAGATTGGATGATGTTCCAGTATATACATATTTCACCGTATTATTCACTTTCTTTCAAATAATCTTTTTCCATCGATCTGGTCATATGCTAGGCAGTCCAGTTATCGGTCTCACTATATATATATAGTGTGAGTGTGGTGCGCCACAGTTGATATTAATATTTCATATCAAGTTTCTTATGTGGACGTCCACTTCCCGCTAACCGCGTCAAACCTGATTCGGGAACATGTTACCAATTCGATTTCAATTATATTCTTACATTTGTTCGAGTAGTTGTGACAGTAAAGACCGTCTCACTTTGTCTAGGATGATAGATCGGCGGCGGACTCTTCTTCTTTAAGTTGTTCTGGATTTCTTAAAGGAGTATTAAAAAAATGGCTTTAACTTGAGTATTTTTCATTAAATAATTCCAGTATATACATATTTCACTGTATTATTCATTGTCTTTCAATGAATCTCTTTCCATCGATCTGGTCATAATTATGCTAGGCAGTCCAGTTATCGGTCTCACTATATAGTGTTAGTTCGGTGCGCTACTGTTAACATTAGAGATGCTCTTGTAGCTAAACCTTTTGCGCCAGAATTAAATGGTAGCGTAACATGAGAGCATCAGTCAACATGACTGATAAGGCTTGTTCTTAGATAGACATAACCATTTTTAATATTTCATATCAAGTTTCGATTCGTAAGTGGACTTGTTTCTATTCACTTTATAGAATAGTTTTTTCTTTATTAAAGTAACCAATACTCAACAAGATTGTTAGTAAAACTTACGACTATGTTAGTAAGCACAGACACTAAACAAAACCAAGGAAAACAATACAAGAAGTAACGGTTGATCACCGTTGCGACATCCCATGAGAGATGGTACACATTCCTGTATACATTCCTCCGACCTGTCATCTCGGCAAGATCATAAGCATATTTTTTAATTTGAAATAGTGTTAGTCTAAAACCTAGTATACATAGTTCACTTTATTACGAGTATTCACTTTCTTTCAAAGAATCTATTTCCATCGATCTGGTCGTAATTTATTTATTTTATTTATCCATTTATTTCAGGCATCAAGGCCCATATAAAACACATACAATACAATATTAATATAACTTAAAAATACTAGGTAATGCTGGTAATGCTAGGCAGTCAGATATCTAGTATAACTCTGGATATGGGCGACCTGGCAGTTCTTATATAAATATTTCACTCTCAAGGAATCAATTTCCATCGATCTGGTCATGCTGCTAGGCACAGTTGTCGGTGTCAACACATAGTGTTAGTGCGGTGCACCTCAGTTGATATTGCAGGTAGCACAGAGTCACTCCTCTAATGGCCCACGGTGGGTGTTAACGGCACTCGCGGTTTATTCAGTGGCGACTGTTCAGTGTCGACTGATTGTGACCGTTATATTCGCTTTCATGAATCTATTTCCATCGTTCTGGTCATTTTGTAGTCAGGTCTGAATTTCTCAGTGTCGTGATATCGTAACACAAGGTCATCAGTCAGCATGACTGAGGATCATGATAGCTTGTCTTTCTCACTACTTCATAAGCCGCGGCTTGTTCAACGATAAATACAACCATTTTTAATATTTCCATTATTTCAGTGCGGGCAGAAATTCCTTGTCTTGAGCGATGCACTCAAAGGACTTAAGTGAACTTGTTTATGTTACGGGAACACATTTCCAATTTGATTTCAAAGAAATTGATATTTATTATTAAATTCATTCGAGTAGTCGTGACAGTAAAGACCGTCTAACTTTATCTATGTTTATAGTTCGATTGCGAACGTTATATTGCACATTGTTTTTTAATTGGTCACCTTTACATCGCTCTTTCCCGTGTGAGCAGTCCAAGGAACCTTTATGTTCCTATTCCGGACGGGCTCACTGACAATGTCGTGTATGTTGAAGCTCTCAATTGATGTGGTACAGTGACTATCTGTCGTTACCATTATCTTTGTGAGCATTCGTTGCACTGAACGTCAGCTTCGCTATCGGTTATCCTGCTAAACAGGTACCAAAGTAGAAATCTACTACAAAAAACTTACAGAACGCGAGCGTTGCCGCGGGCAAAGATATCATATACCCTCTTAATCAGCGCTAATGAGACACAATTGGTTTTCTATTGTAATTAGCCACAAAGGGTCCGCGCCGGGACAGAGGTATGATTACTGGTATGATCGATAGATAACGTTCTACACAAATAGCACTTTACACAAAAAACTCATTGATAAGTTTCGTCATCCACGCGAACGAAGTCGCGGGCACAGCTAGTATTAAATAATTTTTATGCCTTAAAAATATTCGTTTAAAGAAGATTATGCCAAGTGTATTATGCCAAATAAATTTCGGAGCATCAAGATTCTGCCAGATAGAGGAAACCCAGTGGTAACAGCAAAGAGCGCTGAACATTATCCATGTATAAAGTTCGTTGCGGACTGAATATTTGGTTATTTCTTCACATTCTTTGTCTCAAGCGACGTCACTATATACATAGTGTTAGTGCGGTGCGCAACAGTTGGGACTGCTGATACTTCGGTAGCGCAACATGAGATCTTCATTTGAGGCTCCTGTGTCGTAGTAAGCACGCACACAACCATTGTTTAATATTTCATATCAAGTTTCGATTCGTAAGTGGACTTGTTTCTATTCACTTTAAAGAATAGTTTTTTCTTTATTAAAGTAACCAATACTCAACAAGATTGTTAGTAAAACTTACGACTATGTTAGTAAGCACAGACACTAAACAAAACCAAGGAAAACAATACAAGAAGTAACGGTTGATTACCGTTGCGAGATCCCATGAGAGATGTGAGAGATGGTACACATTCCTGTATACATTCCTCCGACCTGTCAACTCGGCAAGATCATAAGCATATTTTTGAATTTCAAATAGTGTTAGTCTAAAACCTAGTATACATATTTCACTTTATTACGAGTATTCACTTTCTTTCAAAGAATCTATTTCCATCGATCTGGTCGTAATGCAAGGTAGTCAGGTATCTAGTATAACTCTGGATATGGGCGACCTGGCAGTTCTTATATAAATATTTCACTCTCAAGGAATCAATTTCCATCGATCTGGTCATGCTGCTAGGCACAGTTGTCGGTGTCAACACATAGTGTTAGTGCGGTGTGCCACAGTTGATATTGCTGGTGCACCGGTAATGGAACTTTTGCGCTAGAATGACATAGCGCAAATTGAGATCATCAGTCAGCAGGACTGATAATCATGATAGCTTTTCTATCTCTATACTGAATGCACACGGTCTTGTTCTACAATGAACACAACCAATTTTATCATTTTATTTTTGAAGTTTCGGTCCAGCTGTGTACACTAATTGTGTGGAAAGTGGACACTGTTTGTGTCCACTTTCCACTTACTCTTTCAACTTGATTCGGGTAGGTATATCGGGATCGGATTTTTCCAATTGGATTTCAATGAAATTGAATAGTTATTCTTGCTTATACAAGTAAACGTGACAGTAAAGACCGTCTAACATTATCTATGTTTTAAGTTCGATTCCGAACTTGGTTGGTTCACTCCTGGTTGGTCCGTTCTTGGTTTCCATCGATCTGGTCATATTCTAGGCAGTCCAGTTAACTGGTATAAGTTACTGATTATCTGTACCACAATTGATATTGCAGATGCTCTTCTTGTTTCGTTTTTTGACCAAAAGACAAAAAAAAATCATCATTTTGTCGCTTTCCTCCTCAACGAACCGGTTGTAAATAACTCCGCTGCAGTGGTTACAGCAAAGACCGCTATACATTATCAATGTATAAAGTTCATAGCGGACTGAATATTTGATTATTTCTTCACGTTCCTTGTTTCAAGCGACGTCACTATTAGTGTTAGTGCGGTGCGCCACAGTTGATATTGCTGATGCTCCGGTAGCAGAGCTTTTTGTGCAGACTTGATTGCGTAACACCAGCGCTTCGTCCTCAATTCGTTGTTATTTTAACGTCATCAACGTCAATTTTTCTGATTGTTTACTTTGTATTCGCTTTTGTAAATGTATTTCCACCTTTTTGGTAATTTTGTATTAATATGTGAATTTCTCAGCTTCATGACTGAGCCTCATGATAGCTTGAGACTTGCTGTGTGCAGTAAGTCTTGTTGCGGCAGCTTGTTCTTTGATGAACACATTTTTAATATTTTTATGTTCAAGCTTCGGTCTTGCAGTGGTGATACCAAAGACGGCCACTTGATGCTTGTTTTCGTATTCTCTTTAAAATTCACTTTCCATCGATCTGGTCATAATGCTAGACATAGTTATCGGTGTCAACAAAACAGAAAACTGGATTTCTGATTTGCTGGACTTGCTGATGTCCATTGCGGACTTCGTCTGAGGTTCCGCTCTTTCTCGATGTTCCTCATCTTTAGCTACGTGGAGTATTCTGAAGACGGCTTTAACATTTCCAGTATGTAAATATTTCACTTTATTATTCACTTTCCTTCAAATAATCAATTTCCATTGATCTGGTCAAAATTGATACTTATTCTTACGTTTGTTCGAATAGTCTAAAAGTAAAAACTGTTTAACTTTTCGTGGATATCGATTGGTAGGTTATATTCTTGTGGAGTAATTTAGTATACCGTTACGAATTTCCTAACTTCATGACTGAGAATCATGATGGATTGTCCGTCCATCTATATACTTAATGCACGGTGGTTTGTTCTAAGATGAGATGAAGGCAACCATTTTGATTATATCCTTGTTTAGGCCACTATACCTTGATTCAGATAAGTATTTCCAACTTGATTTTAAGGAAATTGATAGTTATTCTTAAAATTATTCAAGTAGTAAGTAAGTAGATGGCGGTCTCTCTTCGGGTGGGATCTCTTCTTCTTCTTTAACTTGTTCTGGATTTCTTAAAGGAGCATTAAAAAAACGGCTTTAACTCGAGTATTTTAGATAAAACAATTCCAGTATACCTACATTCCCCCGACCTGTCACCACAACAAGATCATAAGCATATTTTTTAATTTGAAATAGTGTTAGTCTAAAACCTAGTATACATATTTCACTTTGTTACGAGTATTCACTTTCTTTCAAAGAATCTATTTCCATCGATCTGGTCGTAATGCTAGGTAGTCAGGTATCTAGTATAACTCTGGATAACTGAGCTACCTGGCAGTTCTTGTATAAATATGTCACTCTCAAGGAATCAATTTCCATCGATCTGGTCATGCTGCTAGGCACAGTTGTCGGTGTCAACACATAGTGTCAGTGCGGTGCACCTCAGTTGATATTGCAGGTAGCACAGAGTCACTCCTCTAATGGCCCACGGTGGGTGTTAACATTTCTTCGGGACTGCTAGATCTGAGAATTGAGTTGTTCTTTAAGTTGCGATACAGTTTTTTGTAGTATTATGTTTTGAGAGGCACATTTTTCGAGATTCTGTATTTTTTCCTCAGCACGGGCAATTTTGTGCCGTATTCATCAAGGCCAAGGCGGCTATTGCACTGCATGATATGGTCAGTCAATGACCTCATTTCGGACTTCATCTCTGTCTCTGTGACACTTTCGCGGATTAGCTTAATTTCTAAAGCTAGGTTATTCAGCGCATTAGAGTCCACGGTTACAGGTTGAAAGGCGGGCTTATTGTGTAATTTAACAGGTGTTTGGCTCTCAGAAATGTGTTGGGATGAAATAAAGGTGTTGTCAGAGGCGTTACTCGTGTGACCAGCGCTGGTGTCACTGCTTTGGCAGTGAGGGCATTTCCAACACTGTCGCTGTTCTGCTAATAATGGTAGGCACAGTTCGAGCATTTTATGGGTTGTATTGATCTTAGAGATTTAGTGCAATTCGCACTGCTGTTGTTAACCATTTCGACAACAAACAAATATTATGTGGCGCTTACGAGTTCCTGGTTCCGGGAATTTTGATCCGCAGGTGCACGGCGGCGTGTGCGACAGGGATGAATTATCGCGAATCAGCAACTTGTCTCTTTTCCCCGAGGTGATGAGGAGCCTACCTCAGTTAATGCAGCGCGATCGGGAATATAATTCTGGCAATATTTTTGAATTAAATACGCGCACTTGTTCACTCAATTTGCGGCACAATTTGTTAGAACTTTGGGTTTGTTTTATATTGTTTTAATTAATGTATTTTCGTAAGAGATTTTATTTCACCAAAAACACGTCCACTCTTTGGCAACTCAGATTGGATAATGTTCCAGTATATACATACATATTTCACTGTATTATTCACTTTCTTTCAAAGAATCTATTTGCATCGATCTGGTCATAATTATGCTAGGCAGTCCAGTTATCGGTCTCACTATACATATAGTGTTAGTGCGGTGCGCTACTGTTAACATTGGAGATGCTCTTGTAGCTAAACCTTTTGCGCCAGAATTAAATGGTAGCGTAACATGAGAGCATCAGTCAACATGACTGATAAGGCTTGTTCTTAGATAGACATAACCATTTTTTTATATTTCATATCAAGTTTCGATTCGTTAGTGGACTTGTTTCTATTCACTTTAAAGAATAGATTTTTCTTTATTAAAGTAACCAATACTCAACAAGATTGTTAGTAAAACTTACGACTATGTTAGTAAGCACAGACACTAAACAAAACCAAGGAAAACAATACAAGAAGTAACGGTTGGTCACCGTTGCGACATCCCATGAGAGATGGTACACATTCCTGTATACATTCCTCCGACCTGTCAACTCGGCAAGATCATGAGCATAATTTTTTTGTTAGCTTTTGTTAATCTAAAACCGAGTATACATATTTCACTTTATTACGAGTATTCACTTTCTTTCAAAGAATCTATTTCGATCGATCTGGTCGTAATGCTAGGTAGTCAGGTATCTAGTATAACTCTGGATAACTGAGCTACCTGGCAGTTCTTATATAAATATTTCACTCTCAAGGAATCAATTTCCATCGATCTGGTCATGCTGCTAGGCACAGTTGTCGGTGTCAACACATAGTGTTAGTGCGGTGCACTTCAGTTTGTAGTATATTTCTGGTTCGATCTTAAAGAAATTGATAGTTATTCTTACATGATTTATTCGAGTAGTCGTGACAGTAAAGACCGTCTCACTTCATCTATCGGTCATTTTCAGTACATGGATGATCACACCACTCATTACAGCATCCACAAGTTATAATTTTAATAAAAGCTGTGGCGATTGTCATAATTGAAAACTTGTTTAAAACCTAATCAATCAGGCATATCAAGAAAATTTGTATTCGGTTAAATCAAGGGCTGCCTGGTAGTACTTATATAAATATTTCACCGTCTTTTAAACATCAATTTCCATCGATCTGGTCATGCTGCTAGGCACAGTTATCGGTGTCACCAAATAGTGTTGGTGCGGTGTGCCACAGTTGATATTGCTGGTGCACCGGTAATGGAACTTTTGCGCTAGAATGACATGATAGCGCAACATGAGATCATCAGTTGTGCTCACACAACCAGTTTTAATATTTCATATCAAGTTTCGATTCGTAAGTAGACTTGTTTCTGTCCACTTTACAGAATAGATTTAGAAAAAATCTATTCTGAAAATATCTCTTCAACAAGATTGTTAGTAAAACTTACGACTATGTTAGTAAGCACAGACACCAAACAAAAACAAGGAAAAGAATACAAGAAGTAACGGTTGATCACATCTGCACGTTGCGACATCTCATGAGAGACGGTACACATTCCTGTATACATTCCTCCGACATGTCACCTCAGCAAGATCATAAGCATAATTTCTAACTTTCAATAATGTTAGTTTAAAACCTAGTATACATATTTCACTACTCGAATATTCTTCATGTATATTCGAGTAGTGGTGACGGTAAAGACCGTGTTGCTTTATCTGTTCCACTCTGAACGCAACAGTTGATATTGCTGATGCTCCGGTAGCAGAGCTTTTTGTGCAGACTTGATTGCGTAACACAAGCGCTTCGTCCTCAATTCGTTGTTATTTTAACGTCATCAACGTCAATTTTTCTGATTGTTTACTTTGTATTCGCTTTTGTAAATGTATTTCCACCTTTTTGGTAATTTTGTATTAATATGTGAATTTCTCAGCTTCATGACTGAGCCTCATGATAGCTTGAGACTTACTGTGTGCAGTAAGTCTTGTAGCTTGTTCTTTGATGAACACATTTTTAATATTTTTATGTTCAAGCTTCGGTCTAGCAGTGGTGATACCAAAGACGGCCACTTGATGGCTTGTTTTCGTATTCTCTTTAAAATTCACTTTCCAGCGATCTGGTCATAATGCTAGGCACAGTTATCGGTGTCAACAAAACAGAAAACTGGATTTCTGATTTGCTGGACTTGCTGATGTCCATTGCGGACTTCGTCTGAGGTTCCGCTCTTTCTCGATGTTCCTCATCTTTAGCTACGTGAAGTATTCAGAAGACGGCTTTAACATTTCCAGTATGTACATACTACTACACTACTACTACGTACTTTATTATTCACTTTCCTTCAAATAATCAATTTCCGTTGATCTGGTCAAAATTGATACTTATTCTTACGTTTGTTCGAATAGTCTAAAAGTAAAAACTGTTTAACTTTTTCGTGGATATCAATTGGTAGGTTATATTCTTGTGGAGTAATTTAGTATACCGTTACGAATTTCCTAACTTCATGACTGAGAATCATGATGGATTGTCCGTCCATCTATATACTTAATGCACGGTGGTTTGTTCTAAGATGAGATGAAGGCAACCATTTTGATTATATCCTTGTTTAGACCACTATACCTTGATTCAGATAAGTGTTTCCAACTTGATTTTATGGAAATTGATAGTTATTCTTAAATTTATTAAAGTAGTCGTGACAGTAAAGACCGTCTCACTTTATCTATGCTTACAGTTCGATGGCGGACGTCGTTCTAATTTCTCATCTTTTTTTGCTTCTAGATTTCCTAAAGGAGCATTAAAAAATACGGCTTTAACTCGAGTACTTTTGATAAAACAATCAAAATCAAAAGTCATTTATTCAAATTAGGCTGAGAATCAGCACTTTTTCAACGTCAAAATTACAAATTACAAAATTAACGGCACTCGCAGTTTATTCAGTGGCGACTGTTCAGTGTCGACTGATTGTGACCGTGACATTCGCTTTCATGAATATATTTCCATCGTTCTGGTCATTTTGTAGTCAGGTCTGAATTTCTCAGCGTCGTGATATCGTAACACGAGCTCATCAGTCAGCAGGACTGATAATCATGATAGCTCGTCTACCTCTATACTGAATTCACACGGTCTTGTTCTAAAATGTATACAACCAATTTTATCATTTCATTTTTGAAGTTTCGGTCCAGCTGTGTACACTAATTGTGTGGAAAGTGGACACTGTTTGTGTCGACTTTCCACTTACTCTTTCAACTTGATTCGGGTATATCGGGATCGGATATTTCCAATTGGATTTCAATGAAATTGAATAGTTATTCTTGCTTATACAAGTAAACGTGACAGTAAAGACCGTCTAACATTATCTATGTTTTAAGTTCGATTCCGAACTTGGTTGGTCCGTTCCTGGTTGGTCCGTTCTTGGTTTCCATCGATCTGGTCATATTCTAGGCAGTCCAGTTAACTGGTATAAGTTACTGATTATCTGTACCACAGTTGATATTGGAGATGCTCTTCTTGTTTCGTTTTTTGACCAAAAGACAAAAAAAAAATCATCATTTTGTCGCTTTCCTCCTCAACGAACCGGTTGTAAATAACTCCGCTGCAGTGGTTACAGCAAAGACCGCTAAACATTATCAATGTATAAAGTTCATAGCGGACTGAATATTTGATTATTTCTTCACATTCCTTGTCTCAAGCGATGTCACTATTAGTGTTAGTGCGGCGCACAACAGTTGCTACTATATTTCTGATTCGTTGTTAAAGAAGTTGATAGTTACTCTTACATTTATTCGAGTAGTCGTGACAGTAAAGACCGTCTAACTTCATCTATCGGTGATGATATCACCACTCATTACAGCATCCACAAGTGATTAACTTATTAAAAGTAGATGTCATATTTTAAAAGTAGTTTAAAATCTAATAATAAGGCACGAGTAAAATTTTATTCGGTATAATCAAGGGCTGCCTGGTAGTACTTATATAAATATTTCACTGTCTTTTAAACATCAATTTCCATCGATCTGGTCATACTGCTAGGCACAGTTATCGGTGTCACCAAATAGTGTTAGTGCGGTGCGCCACAGTTGATATTGATGGTGCACCGGTAGCAGAGCTTTTTGTGCAGACTTGATTGCGTAACACCAGCGCTTCGTCCTCAATTCGTTATATTAACGTCATCAACGTCAGTTTTTCTGATTGTTTACTTTGTATTCGCTTTTGTAAATGTTTTTCCACCCTTTTTGGTAATTTTGTATTAATATGTGATTTTCTCAGCTTCATGACTGAGCCTCATGATAGCTTGAGACTTACTGTGTGCAGTAAGTCTTGTTGCGGCAGCTTGTTCTTTGATGAACACATTTTTAATATTTCCGTGTTCAAGCTTCGGTCTAGCAGTGGTGATACCAAAGACGGCCACTTGATGCTTGTTTTCGTATTCTCTTTAAAATTCACTTTCCATCGATCTGGTTATAATGCTAGGCACAGTTATCGGTGTCAACAAAACAGAAAACTGGATTTCTGATTTGCTGGACTTGCTGATGTCCATTGCGGACTTCGTCTGAGGTTCCGCTCTTTTCGATGTTCCTCATCTTTAGCTACGTGGAGTATTCAGAAGACGGCTTTAACATTTCCAGTATGTACATACTACTACACTACTACTACGTACTTTATTATTCACTTTCCATCAAATAATCAATTTCCATTGATCTGATCAAAATTGATACTTATTCTTACGTTTGTTCGAATAGTCTAAAAGTAAAAACTGTTTAACTTTTTCGTGGATATCGATTGGTAGGTTATATTCTTGTGGAGTAATTTAGTATACCGTTACGAATTTCCTAACTTCACGACTGAAAATCATGATGGATTGTCCGTCCATCTATATACTTAATGCACGGTGGTTTGTTCTAAGATGAGATGAAGGCAACCATTTTGATTATATCCTTGTTTAGACCACTTTACCTTGATTTAGATAAGTGTTTCCAACTTGATTTTAAGGAAATTGATAGTTATTCTTAAATTTACTCTAGTAGTCGTGACAGTAAAGACCGTCTCACTTTATCTATGCTTACAGTTCGATGGCGGACGTTGTTCTTATTGTCGTGTTCGTTATCGTTGTTCGTTATCGTTGTTCGTTGTTTTGTTGTCATGATATGACAATGCCAATATATACATATTTCACTTTCTTTCAAAGAATCAATTTCCATTGATCTGGTCATAATGCTAGATAGTCCAGGTATCTGGTATAACTCTGAATAACTGGGCCGCCTGGCTGTCCTTGTATAAATATTTCACTCTCAAGGAATCAATTTCCATCGATCTGGTCATGCTGCTAGACACAGTTGTCGGTGTCAACACATAGTGTTAGTGCGGTGCACCTCAGTTGATATTGCTGGTGCACCGGTAATGGAACTTTTGCGCTAGAGTGACATGATAGCGCAACATGAGATCATCAGTCAGCATAACTGAGAATCATGATAGCTTGTCTATCTCTATACTTATTGCACAGTGACTTGTTCTACTGTAAACGGAACCGTTTTTAATATTTCCCTGTTCAAATTTCGGTCTAGCGGTGATGACAGCAAAGACCGTCCGAATTCGTCCATATTCTGAGTTGTCACTGTCATCAGTGGACACTATTTCTGTCCACTTTCTGCTAACCACATCATCTTGATTCGGGTTTATATTTCCAATTGGATTTCGCAGAAATCGATAGTTATATTCGAGTACTTAGTCGTGACAGTAAATACCGTCTTACTGTGTCTATTTTAAAGTCGATTGTGAACATCCATTCCTTCCGGTTCATCCGTTCCTTTGGTTCAACCGTTCTTTCTGGTTCAGCCGTTCCATCTGGTTCAGCCGTTCCTTCCGGTTGTTCCTGACGACTGTTTCGCAGAAGGAAACCATCGCGTCCCAGGACTCTTCGCTGCCGACCATCGACTCGACTACGGTCGCCAGCGACAGGTCACTGCCTACTCCTGAGATCCCGGATCGCCTCCTCGGGTGGCGCTCACCCTAAACCAACCTTAACAATCGAATCCGATAGTTTATCGAACGGTTGTAAAGCTCTGATGCAGGGGTCTATCCTTTATAGCAGAACTTTTTTAGTCATAATATTATTTTGCATAGCAGCGCATGGCATAAACTTCATTTCGCAGAAAGTCGTTTGGCATACACTCATTTATCACACATTCAAAACTCATAATTTTGTAAGTCAGAATAATCTAGGCATAAATTTAATATCCAAAATAATTAAAAAGTAGAAACATCATATCGCAGAAAGTTCACAGTCAGAATCGTCTTTTGGCATACATTTCCTCTTCCCCCTCGGACTCTGTGCAGTGCAGACGTGTCTACACAAATACTCAGTCAATTTTAAATATTTAATTAAATCAAAATAATCGAAAAATAGTAGTCAAATAAATCAAGTGAAGTACTAGGAGCGCATAGTATCGTGGGTATTGAACACCCAGCGAGCGAGAACACCCCGCGCAGGACAAAGACCGATGTATATTCGCGTGAGTCGTCTTCACTGTGAACGAATAACTCACGTCCAAGGTTGCATCCTTTCACTACCGCCAAGCGAGAACACTCCGCGCAAGACGAAGACAGATATACTTTCACGTGAGTAGTCTTCAACTGTGACAGCATAGCTTACGCTCAAGGACACATCCTCTCACCGCTGCGCCTACGCAAGTCGCTTCCTCACGTGCAATACGCCACGGCTAGCGGCTGCGCGCAGTGACTCACATCTCTAGTCACAATAGGATTACCCCGTGCCGCCTGCGGCCGAAACACTGCTACACGCCCGCGACGACGCTTATACGGTGTAAGCAGCGTACGTCTGGTGTTTTGGCCCTCATAAGATCTTGTTGCTTCTCACTTATAAGATTTCACTGATGAACAAATCGTTATCGGATACGGAAATTAGCAGTGCGGGTATGGATAAAACACCACCACCACACTTTGTATCTCAGCGTGCTAAAAGGGGCAGGGAGTACATGGAGGTTTCTATTGGGCAACAACTAGATGAATTTAAAGAGGAAATGAAAAAAATGTTATCAACCTTCACTGAAAAACAGGGGAAAGATATACAAATCATGAACTCAACATTGCAGGAGGTTCAACAATCTAATATCAAAATAGAAAGTTCAATTACTTTTCTTACTGCACAAAACGAGGAGCTACGAGAGAAAATTGCCCAGCTTGAAAGACAGACTAGAGAAGATAATACATATATCACTATCCTAGAAAATAAAATTGAAGACCTGCAAACCGGAAGCCGGAAAAGTAATCTGGTAATTAAAAACGTACCTAGAAAAAAAGAAGAGACTAAAGAAGATCTTATTGAAATGACCATGTGTCTTTTCCAAAACATGGAGTGCAGCATTAAAAAATACGATATAAAAGACATTTATAGAGTACGCGGAAAATCAGCAGATAAACAGAACACGCCTATTGTCGTAGAAACGGGCTCCACGATCTTGAAGACTGAGATTCTGAAAATGGCAAAGGCATTTAACATGAGGCATAAAAACAAATTATCGTGTAAACATATGGGTTTTAAAACCCAAGAAGATGTTCCAGTATTTATATCAGAACATCTAACCGCCAAAGGCTCCCGTCTCCACTTCCTGGCACGTGAACTAACCAAGTCTGGAAGCTACAAGTTTTGCTGGACAGCCTATGGCAAAGTCTACGCTAAGAAGGATGAAAATTCCCCAACAATAGTTATTAGAAGTGAAGACCAGGTACACAAACTTTTGCTAGAAAAATGACTAGTATCCTGTAGTTCGATAGTTGTATTTCATGATACTGGTAAATTAATAATTTTATTGCTTAGACTAGGTAAACTACATTTGGTTTTGTTTTGCCGAATTTCCTGCAATGATTTGCTTTGTTCTTTAAGTTTTTTTGTTTATGTTATTTATACCCATATTCACTCAGTACACAACCTTATCATATCCACACATACAAACGCACAAACTCTTATCACATATCTACAATATATACACCCATTCCTTTACTCAAACACCACAATTTACACAACAAAAACATATTCCTCACCCAAAACTCATATTACAATCATTATTACAGTAAGTAGTATTCTACTATCTATATTATTTTATATTGAAATATACACCTACTTGATGCAATTATTCTTCCTGGATTCAATATGCTTTAATGGATAATATTTTACAAACTGTATCTGAGTTAGACAACATTGAAATTGCTCGTTCCATCACTTGCGATTACTCAGAACTCCACGATCACGTTATAATAAACAAAAATGACTTTACTATCATATCTCAAAATATAAGAAGTATATATCGTAACTTTGACGATTTTATTATCAATCTGTCCATACTTAACCTCGAACTAGATATCATTATCCTGACGGAATGCAGATTAAGCTCTATTAAACCTATTCCGCAACTAAACAATTACCACTATTACATGACAACTCGACAACTTAACCAGAACGATGGGGTGGTTGTATATGTAAAATGTTCCCTAAAGCACAAAGTTGAGGAGAGACAGCTCGAACAAGCGTCCTGTCTACGGCTGGATATCTTGGGTTGTGATGTGTATTGTATATACCGCTCACCTTCAAACTCTAATATTGATGGATTCACTGACTCTCTTAGCACACAACTTAACATGAAATCATCACATAAAAACACTATTATAGCTGGAGATATAAACATCAACATTATAGCTAGAGACACTGAATCATCCCAAGATCGCAAGAATAGAGTTAGTTACCTAAATGTGCTATCTCATTTCGGTATACTGCCTGGACACACACTAGCCACCAGGGAACAAAACTGCCTTGACCACTTCATGTTAAATATAAACAAAAAGAAGTTCTCTGCATCTATTGCCGTCTTACACTCAACTATCACTGACCATCACACCACATTTCTATCTCTAACAAAATTAAAAAATATCTACACGGCAAACAAAACTACGACTACACTAAATTATGAGCAAGCTCTGAAAGATTTACAGGAGAAGAAATTATCTGATCTATTATTTTGTGATGACCCAGACTTATTAATTATTAGCTTTATAAATACCTTAACTTCTATTATAAATGTAAACACGATCACGAAAAAAGTTCCGAATAGTAAAAGGATCATCAAACCATGGATCACTATCGGTATACTACGCTGTATTAGGAACCGAAATCACCTACAGAAACAGAGTCGAAATGACCCCTACAATAAAATACTAAAAATCACTTACACTAGATACAGGAATTACTGTAACAATGTAATAAAAAAATTAAAAAGGAAATATGAACGAGACTTACTTGCAAAATCTGTAACTGAAAATAAAATACTATGGAAAAACATAAAAAAAATCACATATTCTGATAAAATAAAAAGTCAAAACTTAGAATTGTTAAATGTAAAACCTACCTATTATGACTCGATAAATTATATTAATGATTACTTCGCTAACATTGGAAGGCATCTAGCCTGTCAAACTCACCCAACTTTAGATAATGTCCATATCCCGGTTCACCCAGAGACAACTCCGCTAAACACTTTCGTACTTATTGACACTGACGAAACTGAAGTGAACGGTATATTAACGAATTTAAAATCTGACAGTGCCCCGGGCTGGGACAACATTTCAACAAAACTCTTAAAGTTTGTAAGAAAGGAAGTCGTTCCTGTGATAACCCACCTTACAAATCTCTGTCTCCAGCAAGGCGTCTTCCCGGCTCCCCTTAAACAGTCTATTATAACCCCAGTACACAAGGGAGGGGACAGAGACGATGTCAATAATTATAGACCTATCTCTGTATTACCAGCCATATCTAAAGTTCTCGAAAAGATTATTAATTCTAGACTCACTAAATTTCTAAACAAATTCAACTTACTATCTCCTTCACAATTTGGCTTCAGACAGGCTGTAAGTACCGAAGATGCTGTAACTGCATTAACTTCTCATATAATCGAGCATCTTGACAAGGGAAACAAGTGCCTATCCATTTTCCTAGACCTCAAGAAAGCTTTTGACACCGTCTCTGTCCCTATCCTAGTGAACAAATTAGAAAAAGTCGGAATAAGAGGTACGGCACTCAGCCTGCTCAAGGATTACCTTTCTAGCAGAAAGCAAAAAGTAAAAATAGGACAATACACTAGCGATGAAGCAGAAGTAACATACGGCGTACCACAGGGCAGTGTTTTAGGTCCTACCTTGTTTTTGATATATATCAATGATTTGTGCAATATTAAATTAACAAACGCCAGGGTATTTGCATACGCCGATGATACTGCTATTGTATTTGCTGGTAATTCTTGGCAAGATGTTAAACTGAGTGCAGAGGTAGGTATTGCTCACGCAGCTGAATGGCTGAAAAACAATTTGCTAACCTTAAACACCACCAAGACTAACTACTTATGTTTTAGTGTTAGTAACCGGACACAGCCCAATGAAGACCTACATTTGAGGGTACACACATGCGGGGACATAAACAGCATAGGCTGTAACTGCACATGCCTAAATAGAGTCTCTAAGACGAAATACTTGGGCGTGATGCTTGACCAGTTTCTGTCTTGGTACCCTCATCTAGAGCAGGTGACTGCCAGGGTTAGAAAGCTTACGTGGATCTTCAAAACACTAAGACACGTGGCCCCGACTAAAATGTTGAGGAGTGATAAGCGACCTAGAAACCTCCTTAACGAAATCTATTTTGCTCTAGCACAGTCCGTCCTTCTATATTGTATCCCCATTTGGGGTGGCTCAGCTAAAACTAGATTTTTGGACGTGGAACGTGGTCAACGAGCACTTATAAAGGTTATGTACTTTAAAAATAAAAGATATTCTACTAAAAACCTATACGAAATCAGCAACTTACTCTCAGTCAGAAAACTGTACATAACCCAAACGGTTCTAAAAAAACATAAAACCCTCCCTTATCGTATGAATAAGAAACACAAAAGGAGAAAGGATATTATTGCAGTTGTTCCCCAATGTAAAACCAAATTTAGTAGCAGACAATTTCACCATCTTTCAGCTCAAATATACAACAGGATTAATAAAAACATATATGTACACAATAAAAACAATCACGACTGTAAAAAAATGATAACAAATTGGATTAGGTATCTTAGTTATGAGGATACGGAAGCTCTTCTGGTTTATCATGAGTAATATAATCACACACCATAACGTAACACAACTCACTCTACACCACACACTATACTACACCTCACCACACCACACTACACCACACCACACCACACTGCACGACACCACACACCACACCGCACATCTCATCAGGTCACACCAAACCACACTACATCTAACACAAGCGGCACACTTAACTAATGCACACCACGCTTCACGTGATACATACTCAAGATATTAGATAACATAAGAACAATATGCTGTAATATTATGTAACTTATATCTAAGATATGGAGGAGCGGAGTCTCCTAACACAGGCATTGTTTGCCTAAAAGGAGGCTCCAAACACAATTAATTGTATATGAAGCATTTTGTTTAAATAAAGATTATTATTATTATTATTAAATTTCATATCGATAGTCATTAAAAGGCAGAACTATCATAAATTCATAATATCTCAGAACGTTTAAGTTAGAATCATATTTTGGCATACATTTCATATCCATAATAATTGAAAGACGCATCTATGTCATTACAAAAAATTCATTTATTCATTCACCATGCATGCAACAGGTATGCAGTATGCAAACAAGCATACACCATGCATGCAGCATGCAAGCGTGCATGCAAACATGCAAACAAGCATACACCATGCATGCAGCAAGCATGCAACATGCAGAAGGCATGGTTTCTGTCACGGCTCCGGCGCTGTGGAGCTCCGGCGGTCCCACGCGAGCTTATCGTCGCAGATGATTTTAAGGCTCACCACCGCGGCACCGACATTTAAATTTAAGGTTAAAAATGCTATTATAATGAAATAGCAATATGCCTAATAAAATTATTCTAAACGAGATTCAGCCATCTTCATAGTATGCGAAGTGAACGTTATGCTAAACGAGATTATGCGAAATTCTAACTTTGCCAAAGTTAATTATGCCAAATAAAATTCTGCTATCTTAAAAGTATGCCACTGTAAATTCGGACATATTAGGTTGGGGAAAAAGTCTTTTCGCATTATAGTATGTATGAACTTGTAATAAATTCTTTTTGGCTATACTATTTGTATCTGGCTGGTTTTGGTATCATTGAAAGTTTAAATTTTAAAGAACATAATTACAAATTCAAATTAGGAAAATTTGTGATTTCATTTGCTTTTCTTATTGTCAAGATGAGTGAATCTAATGAAGAAATTCGATACATTTTAAAATTTTACTACAAAAAGGTAAAAATGCAACGCAAGCCGGGAAAAAAATTTGCGATGTTTATGGACCTAGTGCAGTGTCTGTGAGAGTAGCACAAATTTGGTTTAAGCTACTTTGACGCCGCCATCTCGTTCTCGTTGACGTCCCGTTGACGTGGCGGTGGACAAACGGCCTTACCCAGTTGAAGTTGAATTCCTAAATGATCGATAACTTTTTGTGCCAGAATTGCGTGATATCGTAACACGAGGTCATCAGTCAGCATGACCGAGGATCATGATAGCTTGTCTTTCTCAGTACTTCATAAGCCGTGGCTTGTTCAACGATAAATACAACCATTTTTAATATTTCCATTATTTCATTGCGGGCAGAAATTCCTTGTCTTGAGCGATGCACTCAAAGGACTAAAGTGGACTTGTTTATGTTACGGGAACACATTTCCAATTCGATTTCAAAGAAATTTATATTTATTATTAAATTCATTCGAGTAGTCGTGACAGTAAAGACCTTCTAACTTTATATATGTTCTTTGTGTGGTCCGATTGCGAACGTTATATTATTGTAGTGCGCTTTGTGTGGAAGATCCCTCTATTTTCATCTTCTTTACGTAAGTACTACATTCAATTCCACACCAAGCTTGTCATAATGTTAGGCAGTCCAGTTATCGGTCTCACTATAAAGTGTGAGTGTGGTGCGCCACAGTTGATATTAATATTTCATATCAAGTTTCGTAAGTGGACTTGCTTCTGTCCACTTTCCGCTAGCCGCGTCAAACTTGATTCGGGAACATGTTACCAATTCGATTTCAATTATATTCTTACATTTGTTCGAGTAGTCGTGACAGTAAAGACCGTCTCACTTTATCTATGTTTACAGTTCGGTTGCGGACTCTTCTTCTTTAAGTTGTTCTGGATTTCTTAAAGGAGTATTAAAAAAACGGCTTTAACTTGAGTATATTTGATTAAATAGTTCCAGGGTATACATATTTCACTGTATTATTCACTTTCTTCCAAAGAATCTATTTCCATCGATCTGGTCATATGCTAGGCAGTCCAGTTATCGGTCTCACTATATAGTGTTAGTGCGGTGCGCTACTGTTAATATTGGAGATGCTCTTGTAGCTAAACTTTTTGCGCCAGAATTAAATGGTAGCGTAACATGAGAGCATCAGTCAACATGACTGATAAGACTTGTTCCTACATAGACATAACCATTTTTAATATTTCATATCAAGTTTCGATTCGTAAGTGGACTTGTTTCTATTCACTTTAAAGAATAGTTTTTTCTTAATTAAAGTAACAAATACTCAACAAGATTGTTAGTAAAACTTACGACTATGTTAGTAAGCACAGACACTAAACAAAACCAAGGAAAACAATACAAGAAGTAACGGTTGATTACCGTTGCGAGATCCCATGAGAGATGTGAGAGATGGTACACATTCCTGTATACATTCCTCCGACCTGTCAACTCGGCAAGATCATAAGCATATTTTTGAATTTCAAATAGTGTAAGTGTAAAACCTAGTATACATATTTCACTTTATTACGAGTATTCACTTTCTTTCAAAGAATCTATTTCCATCGATCTGGTCGTAATGCTAGGTAGTCAGGTATCTAGTATAACTCTGGATAACTGAGCTACCTGGCAGTTCTTATATAAATATTTCACTCTCAAGGAATCAATTTCCATCGATCTGGTCATGCTGCTAGGCACAGTTGTCGGTGTCAACACATAGTGTTAGTGCGGTGCACCTCAGTTGATATTGCAGGTAGCACAGAGTCACTCCTCTAATGGCCCACGGTGGGTGTTAACGGCACTCGCGGTTTATTCAGTGGCGACTGTTCAGTGTCGACTGATTGTGACCGTTACATTCGTTTTCATGAATGTATTTCCATCGTTCTGGTCATTTTTTAGTCACATAATAACCTAAAAAATAAAAAATTATAATAAATAAATAAATAAAGAACTTAGGTTTGGAAAAAATTAAACATCTCATTCGCGGATTTGAACTCGTGACCATCGTATTGCTAAGCCGCAGTCTTAACCACTAGACCAACGCGCCATTCACGTTATACTACAAAAAACTTAAGCGGTTTGATGTCATTAACCAAGGGGGGTTCCTTTTCTCTGGAGCTTAGTGTTCAAGCTTCGGTCTAGCAGTGGTGATACCAAAGACGGCCACTTGATGGCTTGTTTTCGTATTCTCTTTAAAATTCACTTTCCATCGATCTGGTCATACTGCTAGGCATAGTTATCGGTGTCAATAAAACAGAAAACTGGATTTCTGATTTGCTGGACTTGCTGATGTCCATTGCGGACTTCGTCTGAGGTTCCGCTCTTTCTCGATGTTCCTCATCTTTAGCTACGTGGAGTATTCAGAAGACGGCTTTAACATTTCCAGTATGTACATATTTCACTTTCTATCAAATAATCAATTTCCGTTGATCTGGTCAAAATTGATACTTATTCTTACGTTTGTTCGAATAGTCTAAAAGTAAAAACTGTTTAACTTTTTCGTGGATATCAATTGGTAGGTTATATTCTTGTGGAGTAATTTAGTATACCGTTACGAATTTCCTAACTTCATGACTGAGAATCATGATGGATTGTCCGTCCATCTATATACTTAATGCACGGTGGTTTGTTCTAAGATGAGATGAAGGCAACCATTTTGATTATATCCTTGTTTAGACCACTTTACCTTGATTCAGATAAGTGTTTCCAACTTGATTTTAAGGAAATTGATAGTTATTCTTAAATTTATTCAAGTAGTCGTGACAGTAAAGACCGTCTCACTTTATCTATACTTACAGTTCGATGGCGGACGTCGTTCTAATTTCTCATCTTTTTTTGCTTCTAGATTTCCTAAAGGAGCATTAAAAAAAACGGCTTTAACTCGAGTACTTTTGATAAAACAATCAAAATCAAAATCAAAAGTCATTTATTCAAATTAGGCTGAGAATCAGCACTTTTTGAACGTCAAAATTACAAAAGACAGTCCCCCAAAAACGCCCGCCCTTCACCACTTCCTAGTGCTATCGCTGGGAAGAAGAAGTGGCGCAACAAACTCCCCAGCAGCACAGCTGTCTGTTCAATTAAAAAGAAAATACGTGATTGTATACAGTACTAGGTACCTATGTTCGGTAATTAACATTACAAAACAGAACATAAAATTAAATTATTTGCCATAATATGTCAGCTAGCCACGCCAATATACCAACAAATATAATAAAAACTACACGTACTCAAGCTAAAAAATAATTACTTAAAATGTAAATAAAAAAGATTACTACCCAAATAAAAGCCTCCAGGCATAAAGGGCGTGACAGCTTACATATTTATGCATTGCTGGGTTCTGTTCACATAGCCGTCACTTGAAGTCATAAAAAGATAAAGTAAGACCATCGAAGTAAAATTTAGTAGTTAATAACAATAACCTGTCAGTAAGCTAATTCTGGAGAAAGAACATAAACATTGTCTTGCGTTAAACTAGGGCGACCAACTATTCTTATCGTCTAAGTAGTCGTTGATGGAATAGTATGCCTTTGAACAAAGGTTGGATTTTAGTTGAGCTTTAAACGCATTAAAAGGCAAGTCTAGAAAAGAAGAGGGTATCTTTTTATAAAAGGTTATACCAAGCCCAACAAATGAGATAGGAACCTTATGAAGCCGGTGAAAGGGGGCACGTAGTTTGTCCTTATTTCTAGTGTTAACACTGTGAATATCACTATTTTTAGTGTACAAGTGTAAATTTTGCCAAATTCCAATATATGCATATTTCACTTTCTTTCAAAGAATCAATTTCCATTGATCTGGTCATAATGCTAGATAGTCCAGGTATCTGGTATAACTCTGAATAACTGGGCCGCCTGGCTGTTCTTGTATAAATATTTCACTCTCAAGGAATCAATTTCCATCGATCTGGTCGTAATGCTAGGTAGTCAGGTATCTAGTATAACTCTGGATAACTGGGCGACCTGGCAGTTCTTATATAAATATTTCACTCTCAAGGAATCAATTTCCATCGATCTGGTCATAATGCTAGATAGTCCAGGTATCTGGTATAACTCTGAATATTTGGGCCGCCTGGCTGTTCTTGTATAAATATTTCACTCTCAAGGAATCAATTTCCATCGATCTGGTCATGCTGCTAGGCACAGTTGTCGGTGTCAACACATAGTGTTAGTGCGGTGCACTTCAGTTTGTAGTATATTTCTGGTTCGATCTTAAAGAAATTGATAGTTATTCTTACATGATTTATTCGAGTAGTCGTGACAGTAAAGACCGTCTCGCTTCATCTATCTCATCTATATCATCATTTTTTTTGCATCTGGCAACACTGGTAGCCGGTCGTCAAAAAACGGTCTCTAGGTTAATTAATTTAATAAATTAATAAAACTGTTATAAATAAGTTAAATTAGTGTAATATAGTCAAACCTAGGTATTAAGTATTCTGAAAAGTGATTATCAAGTGTTCTTTGCCGCGAAAATTTCGTAAAAACAGAGGATTCAAAACCGGCTGTCAACTCAACGTACCAACGGTGACGGATTTAAAACTTTCATCAATCCTGGGGAGTATTTTGTTTTATTTATTTGCTTGTATTACATACCACAGAACATCACAAAGTACTGCTCAGGTCTCTGAGCTACGTCCATCACACACTGGCACGGTTTATGTCTCCTTTTGCTTGACAACTAGTGGAAGCAAAATCGATGACGAAAACATTCGCCCAGACAATAAACACTACATAATTACTGCACAAAAATAGGCTCATTAGAGCTTATTCATACTATAAAACCTTTTAAGGGTCATAAACTTGTTATTGTCAACTAAGTTCTTTGTGTTTTACAATAAAAGCAGTGCCTATTCCTTGTAACTTCACTTCTATTTATCATCTCCATCTCATTCCATAATAACTTCAACTAATTTTATAATCCATTTGTTAACATTTCACTACTTACTTATTTTTAACTTACTTTAATTTTATTTTTCCCTTCTACCTCCTACTAATCTAAATATTGGAACATCTTTTTCACACTGTTATTTAGCTGCCTAACTTCACACATTTCAGGTGATTGACATTTTGAAGCAAATGATGACCCGCAGTGCCACAATCAAGGAGATGGAAGCAAAACTGAGATCTACCTTGACAAAGCTAGAGGCTTCTGAAGCTACATGCAAACAGCTGCTCTGTGAAAGGGAAGACAGTGAGGTGGAAATAAAGCTTGTTATTGACAAGAACACTGAGCTTAAGAACCAGCTGACTGAACTACATGTACGGCATATGGACATACTTGACCAGCATCAACACCTCCGTCAACTAGTGTCAAATTTCCAGGAATGTAGTGACACCCACGAACTGGCTTTGAGACGCATATCTGAACTAGAACAGGAATTAAGCGAGGCCCACAACACAATAACTGCCTTGGAAACTCTCAAAGCCCGTGAAGAGTCTGCGATCACCTGCAGTCTTTATGATGAGTTGGTTGGTAGCGGGTCGGGTCCCATATGTGTTGAGCCAGTGGTAACAATAGATTTAACTGATGATACTATCATTAAAAATAAAATGTTTACCAGTCACAATAAGCTAAAAAAATATATTAAAATTAATAGATTAATTAGAAAAACTCAAAAATCTTTGAAATGCCAAAAAGTAAACAAATTAAATACAAAACTTAGGCAAAAAAAAGTAAATTTAATACAAGAATTAAAAAACTGTAACAGTGAATTAGAATTGTGTAATGCTATGTACGACACAGACACTCAGCACCTTCAGGATGAACTGTTTGTTAGGGAATACGCTCTAAAGGATATCTTTAGTAAATATGAGGCTTCTCAACAAGACCTGAGTAAGCGCATGCAGGAGGCTAATGAGTTGGCAGACCTGGTCAAGTATAATGCGGAGAGGTATGAGTCTTTGACAAATAACCTCTCTTTTAGCTGTACCTGTTCCCGGGGACCCCAACTTATTACACCCACACCCTCAGTAGCTCAACCAGTAGGTAGCTGTATTAGTGATGATAGCAATAGTACGAATAATTTGATTAATACTACTTATATTTTTTCTGATAAATTTGGTCAAGGTTTTGGTAGCTTGTTAAATCAGTGTTCGCAACAATATGTAATTAATCATTGTTTACCCGGTGCCAGTATTAGCCAATTAATTAATAATATCAAATTGACAAAAATAAACCCCAGTTCAACTGTTATATTATTATATGGGGATAGCTTAAATGTAAGGAAAAAGGACTTAATTGAATGTGTCCATTTGATGTTGCATCTTAATGATACTAATAATTGTAAATTTATTTTTTGTGCCTTGCCTTATTCCCATTATTTAACTGATGAGCAAAATAAGCATATTTATAATTTAAATATGTTCATTTATAATAGGACTTGTCGTCACAGTGATGCTATTTTATATTTTGATTGTAATCAATTCATTACTGGTTACAAACTGACAAATTATACTATGTATTTGCCACCTAGTTGTAGGAGACAAATTGCTAATCTTTTAGCATACAATATACACAGTGACACTGGTACTTGTAGTGTACCATCGATTACTGTTAGTACTGATACTAATACTACTTTTGATACGCCTTGTAGTTTAAACTATTAGGTGCGACAACGGGTCAGCCACATATGTTGAATGTTGTACATCAAAATATGCAGGGTCTGTCCGGCAAAGAGCTAGAATTAAGTTTATTTATGGAGAACTACGATGTTCAGGTGTTATGTTTGACTGAACACTGGTTGAAGGAACATGAAGTAGTGTTTATAAATGATGAAAACTTTACCGTACAGAGTGCATTTGTGAGAAAAAGTGCTATTCGCGGTGGCTCTTTAGTTCTTGTTTCAAACAAGTTGAAATGTAAACAACGTTTAGATTTAGTTAATCTTTCAATCGAGCGCACTATAGAGTTGTCTTGTGTTGAACTTGAGCGATATGTTATAATTTGCGTTTATCGACCCCCCTCTGGGGATTTTATTAGTTTCGAATCGGTAATGGAAGTTACTCTCAATAGGTTAAAATCAAATAACAAAAGTATTATCTTATGTGGAGATTTCAATATTAATATTTTAGATGTTACCGGTATTTATAAAAGTAGAGCGAGACTATACGAGTTATATGGTTTGAAAAAATACAGGTTTGATACTCCCTTCCTAGAGTATGTCAAAACTTATTCAAAATTATTCAAAAAGATTAGTGCTTTTGCTAAATCAAAATTTTTAGGCGATACAATAAAAAATTCTACTAATAAAGTAAAAACCACTTGGAAAATTATTAATAATGAAACGGGAAAATCGGTTAAACAAGAAAAACTACTTGAGATTATGGTCGACAACAAATTAGTTAATAAAGCAGCTGACGTAGCTGAGGCATTTAATGAGTTTTTTGCCAACATACCGATAACTACGACTCGCTCCTTAAATTCGTCCTCGTCTAAAGCTGAAAACCTTTTGCACAGTAGTGTACCTAAATGTAGTCCCTTATTTAGTTTCGAACATGTAACCCCGCGTGATGTAGTTAATGTTTTTAATACACTTAAGTCTAAAAACACCGGTGATTATTGGGGCATCTCCACTAAACTTATAAGTAATATAACAGACATCGTAGCCCCCTATCTAGCTGTTACTTTTAATAAATGTGTTGATTTAGGAACTTTTCCTGACCTCATGAAGAGTAGTAAAGTCATACCATTATTTAAATCAGGTAATAAGAATGACGTTGGCAATTTCAGGCCTATTTCTATCTTACCTGCATTTAGCAAAATATTTGAAAAGTTAATACTCAAGCAGCTGCTAAGACATTTTAATTTAAATAGCCTCCTCCATAATGAGCAATATGGCTTTACAAAAGGTCGTTCAACTACAGATGCGGGTGTTGCTCTGTTGAGACACATATTTGACGCATGGGAGAAATCACAGAATGCTATTGGAGTTTTCTGTGATCTCTCCAAAGCCTTTGATTGCGTGCACCATGACACGCTTTTGCGTAAATTACGTCATTACGGTGTCCAAAACGAAGCTCTCAACGTAATTATTTCGTATTTACATAATAGGGTCCAATGTGTAGATGTTAATGGTGTGAAATCATCCGGGCTACCAGTTCAGTTAGGTGTTCCGCAAGGCTCAATACTGGGTCCATTCTTGTTCTTAGTTTACATTAATGATTTACCATTCCATTTGACGGGCATCTGTGATGTTGTACTGTTTGCAGATGATACCTCTCTTATTTTTAAAGTAGACAGGAATAGACAAGATTTTGACGACGTAAACAGTGCACTCTCAATAGTTACAGATTGGTTTACGTCAAATAACTTAGTTCTCAATGCCAAGAAAACCAAATGTGTAAAGTTCGCCTTACCGAATGTTAGAAACCTAGGACCCAACATCGTCTTAGATAAAGAGGTGCTTGAAACTGTAGGCTCGGCAATTTTTCTAGGTCTAACAGTAGATGCCAAACTTCAGTGGGGACCTCATATATCAAGTCTAGCAGGAAGGCTCAGTTCGGCTGCCTACGCCGTCAGGAAAGTAAGACAATACACTGACGTTGATACAGCTCGTTTAGTCTATTTTAGTTATTTTCACAGCGTTATGTCCTACGGTATTCTGCTGTGGGGCAAAGCCGCTGATATACAAAATATATTTGTCCTTCAAAAGCGAGCTGTTCGAGCAATTTACCAGTTAGGTGCCAGAGTTTCTCTAAGAGATTTCTTTAAAGATATTGGTATTCTCACGGTTGCATCACAATTCATCCTTGCCAACATTTTATATATTAGGCAAAATTTACACTTGTACACTAAAAATAGTGATATTCACAGTGTTAACACTAGAAATAAGGACAAACTACGTGCCCCCTTTCACCGGCTTCATAAGGTTCATAACTCATTTGTTGGGCTTGGTATAACCTTTTATAACAAGATACCCTCTTCTTTTCTAGACTTGCCTTTTAATGCGTTTAAAGCTCAACTAAAATCCAACCTTTGTTCAAAGGCATACTATTCCATCAACGACTACTTAGACGATAAGAATAGTTGGTCACCCTAGTTTAACGCAAGACAATGTTTATGTTCCTTCTCCAGAATTAGCTTACTGCCAGGTCTTAGAACCCAGCAATGCATAAATGTGTAAGCTGTCACGCCCTTTATGCCTGGAGGCTTTTATTTGGCTAGTAAGTTTTTTTATTTACATTTTAATTTATTATTTTTTAGCTTGAGTACGTATAGTTTTTATTATATTTGTTGGTATATTGGCGTGGCTAGCTGGCATATTATGGCAAATAATTAAATTTTATGTTCTGGCTTTGTAATGTTAATTACCGAACATAAGCACCTAGTATTGTATAGAAGCAAGTATTTTTTTTTAAATTGAACAGACAGCTGTGCTGCTGGGGAGTTTGTTGCGCCACTTCTTCTTCCCAGCGATAGCACTAGGAAGTGGTGAAGGGCGGGCGTTTTTGGGGGACTGTCTTTTGTAATTTTGACGTTCAAAAAGTGCTGATTCTCAGCCTAATTTGAATAAATGACTTTTGATTTTGATTTTGATTTTGATTTTATCGGTCAGTATCCACACATCCTCCAAAGATGACGAATGGTCATTTTCAGTACATGGATGATCACACCACTCAATACAGCATCCACAAGTTATAATTTTAATAAAAGCTGTGGCGATTGTCATAATTGAAAACTTGTTTAAAACCTAATCAATCAGGCACAAGAAAAATTGTATTCGGTTAAATCAAGGGCTGCCTGGTAGTACTTATATAAATATTTCACAGTATTTTAAACATCAATTTCCATCGATCTGGTCATACTGCTAGGCACAGTTATCGGTGTCACCAAATAGTGTTAGTGCGGTGTGCCACAGTTGATATTGCTGGTGCACCGGTATTGGAACTTTTGCGATAGAATGACATGATAGCGCAACATGAGATCGTCAGTCAGCATAACTGATGATAGCTTGTCTATCTCTATACTTAATGCACAGCGACTTGTTCTACTGTAAATGGAATAGTTTCTAATATTTCCCTGTTCAAATTTCGGTCTAGTCCGTCTTCGACCATATTCTGAGTGGTCATTCTCATCATTGGACACTATTTCTGTCCAGTTTCCACTAACCGCGTCAACTTGATTCGGGGACATATTTCCAATTCGATTTCGCAGAAATTGACAGTTATTTTTAAATTTATTCGAATAATCCTGTCCACGGCCACCGCAACGCTTTGTCAACGACAGTCGGCGTCATCTCGTTTAAAATCAAAATCAGAATCATTTAATCAGATTAGGCTGTGAGAATCAGCTATGTTGGGACTTGGGACGTCAAAATTACATAAGACAGTCCCCAAAATGCCCGTCTTCACCGTTCTTGATCTCTCATTTATTCGAGTAGTCGTTACAGCAAAGACCGTCTAACTTTATCCATTTTAAATGGTTTTCATAATAAAGAGTAATACGTGTACATCATTACAGTCTGCCGTTGACTGTAAACGAACAGTATGAAATTGTATAAAAAATACATACAACTTCAGCCGCTGATTGTCTGTCCTTTGTTTTTCGGCTACAGGCTTGCTTGGTGTGAAAGCGGCCTTATTACTACACAGATTTCAGCAGTAACACACATTTGCAATCGCGTGAGGTTCTAATGCATTTTCTAAAATGATGAGACACTATCTTTAGATAAAGTAAGGTATTCATGTGGGAAGAACTGATCTAAGACATGCTCACAGCGTTTGTCCGCGGCCACCGTCAACGGGACGTCAACGACAAACGAGATTATTCGAACCGAACGTGACGTCCAGATCACGGATGTGTGGTGGACACGCGGTCATAGTAAATGTATGTGTCGCTACTTTGACACCGCCATCTCGTTGTCGTTGACGTCCCGTTGACGTAGCGGTAAACAAACGGCCTTACCCAGTTGAAGTTGAATTTCTAAATGATCGATAACTTTTTGCGCCAGAATTACGTGATATCGTAACACGAGGTCATCAGTCAGCATGACTGAGGATCATGATAGCTTGTCTTTCTCAGTACTTCATAAGCCGCGGCTTGTTCAACGATAAATACAAACATTTTTAATATTTCCATTATTTCATTGCGGGCAGAAATTCCTTGTCTTGAGCGATGCACTCAAAGGACTTAAGTGGACTTGTTTATGTTACGGGAACACATTTCCAATTCGATTTCAAAGAAATTGATATTTATTATTAATTTTTATATATGTTCTTTATGTGGTTCGATTGCGAACGTTATATTATTGTAGTGCGCTTTGTGTGGAAGATCCCTATTTTCATCTTCTTTACGTAAGTACTACATTCAATTCCCAACGAGCTTGTCATAATGCTAGGCAGTCCAGTTATCGGTCGCACTATATAGTGTTAGTGTGGTGCGCCACAATTGATATTAATATTTCATATCAAGTTTCGTAAGTGGACTTGCTTCTGTCCACTTTCCGCGTCAAACTTGATTCGGGAACATGTTACCAATTCGATTTCAATTATATTCTTACATTTGTTCGAGTAGTCGTGACAGTAAAGACCGTCTCACTTTATCTATGTTTTAAGTGCGATTCCGAACTTTATCCATTCTTCTGGTTGGAACCTTCTTTAGCTACCACATACTCAGAGGACTTAAAGGAATATCCAAAATACGGCTTTAACTCTCTTTCGAGTTAAAGCCGTATGATTATGTTTAACTCGAAAGAATCAATTTCCATTGATCTGGTCATAATGCTAGGCAGTCCAATTATCTGTATCACAGTTGAAATTGGGGATGCTCTTCTTCTCTCATTTTTTGCCAAAAAATAATTACCATTTTGTAGCTTTCCCCCTAAACGAACTTCGCTGCAGTGGTACCAGCAAAGAGCGCTGAACATTATCCATGTATAAAGTTCGTTGCGGACTGAATATTTGGTTATTTCTTCACATTCTTTGTCTCAAGCGACGTCACTATATACATAGTGTTAGTGCGGTGCGCAACAGTTGGGACTGCTGATACTTCGGTAGCGCAACATGAGATCTTCATTTGAGGCTCCTGTGTCGTAGTAAGCACGCACACAACCATTTTTTAATATTTCATATCAAGTTTCGATTCGTAAGTGGACTTGTTTCTATTCACTTTAAAGAATAGTTTTTTCTTTATTAAAGTAACCAATACTCAACAAGATTGTTAGTAAAACTTACGACTATGTTAGTAAGCACAGACACTAAACAAAACCAAGGAAAACAATACAAGAAGTAACGGTTGATCACCGTTGCGACATCCCATGAGAGATGGCATAGCAGTGACCCTCGTATACACAGTCCGGGCGACTCGCAACCATGCTTAGGACACTGTTGGAGTCGCCCCACCAGGAACTTTCCGCTAACCACATCATTCTTGATTTCGGGTACATATTTCCAATTCGATTTCAAATAAACTAATAGTTTTTCTTACATTTATTTAAGGAGTTGTGACAATAAAGACCGTTTAACGTTATACATGTTATGTGTGGCGCTTGGCGATAACTTTTTGTCCCCCTCAAATACTAAATACTATTATTAAAGTCCAGGGAAATTAAAACAATTTGCCGAAATAATAGTGTTTATTAAGTTTTACGTTACAACTTTTTATTACACTTTAAACTTGTTAACACTTCAACTGTTCGACGACGACTGAATACAGATCAGGCTGCGCACTACTTCCCACCACACGTAACTTTTTAACCGGATACCGCCTCGATTGACATTTTAAATAAAATGTGGAGTGCAACCGGAAGTAGTGCGTGCGATAACACTTAAACAGTTTATTACTTAATCTAAACATAATTAAAATATTGTATTAAATTTAAATACAGCCAATAATATTAACATAATAATATGATCAACTTAAATATCTAAAATAATGATGAATCAATTCCGGAAATCAGACTATCGAATAAAGAGTTTCTAACAGTCGGCCTTTCCTGATAGATTTCCCGCCCCGGGAAAATTAATTCTCTAAAAAAAAAAAAAAACTTATTCGTTATTATACTTTAGAAGTTTAGACTATAAATTCTGATATTAAGGCCTCAAAACCAATTAACTTAAGATGTCAAGGCCTCAGACATATCCTTAACACCTGTCCTAGCTGAGACCTCAGACATATTCTCAGCTAAGCCACTTAACTTAAGATGTTAAGGCCTCAGACATGCACAGTGGTTTGTTCTTCGATGAGATTAACAAAACCATTTTTGATATTTCCCTGTGCAAGTTTTGGTCTAGCTGTTTGTATTCACATTCTACTTACGGCATCGAATTGATTCGGGTAGTATCGTAAATATTCAATTCGATTTCAAGTAAATTGATAGTTATTTACTCTAGTAGTCGTGACAGTAAAGACCGTCTCACTTTATCTATGTTTACAGTTCGATGGCGGTCTCTCTTCGGGTGGGATCTCTTCTTCTTCTTTAACTTGTTCTGGATTTCTTAAAGGAACATTAAAAAAACGGCTTTAACTCGAGTATTTTAGATAGAACAATTCCAGTATACATTCCCCCGACCTGTCACCACAACAAGATCATAAGCATATTTTCTTATTTGAAGTAGTGTTAGTCTAAACCCTAGTATACATAATTTCACTTTATTACGAGTAGGTATTCACTTTCTTTCAAAGAATCAATTTCCATTGATCTGGTCATAATGCTAGGTAGTCAGGTATCTAGTATAACTCTGGATAACTGAGCTACCTGGCAGTTCTTATATAAATATTTCACTCTCAAGGAATCAATTTCCATCGATCTGGTCATGCTGCTAGGCACAGTTGTCGGTGTCAACACATAGTGTTAGTGCGGTGCACCTCAGTTGATATTGCAGGTAGCACAGACTCACTCCTCTAATGGCCCACGGTGGGTGTTAACGGCACTCGCAGTTTATTCAGTGGCGACTGTTCAGTGTCGACTGATTGTGACCGTTACATTCGCTTTCATGAATGTATTTCCATCGTTCTGGTCATTTTTTAGTCAGGTCTGAATTTCTCAGCGTCGTGATATCGTAACACGAGCTCATCAGTCAGCAGGACTGATAATCATGATAGCTTTACTATCTCTATACTGAATGCACACGGTCTTGTTCTACAATGAACACAACCAATTTTATCATTTTATTTTTGAAGTTTCGGTCCAGCTGTGGACACTAACTGTGTGGAAAGTGGACACTGTTTGTGTCCACTTTCCACTTACTCTTTCAACTTGATTCGGGTAGGTATATCGGGATCGGATTTTTCCAATTGGATTTCAATGAAATTGAATAGTTATTCTTGCTTATACAAGTAAACGTGACAGTAAAGACCGTCTAACATTATCTATGTTTTAAGTTCGATTCCGAACTTGGTTGGTTCACTCCTGGTTGGTCCGTTCTTGGTTTCCATCGATCTGGTCATATTCTAGGCAGTCCAGTTAACTGGTATAAGTTACTGATTATCTGTACCACAATTGATATTGCAGATGCTCTTCTTGTTTCGTTTTTTGACCAAAAGACAAAAAAAAATCATCATTTTGTCGCTTTCCTCCTCAACGAACCGGTTGTAAATAACTCCGCTGCAGTGGTTACAGCAAAGACCGCTATACATTATCAATGTATAAAGTTCATAGCGGACTGAATATTTGATTATTTCTTCACGTTCCTTGTCTCAAGCGACGTCACTATTAGTGTTAGTGCGTGCACAACAGTTGCTACTATATTTCTGATTTGTTATTAAAGAAGTTGATAGTTACTCTTACATTTATTCGAGTAGTCGTGACAGTAAAGACCGTCTAACTTCATCTATCGGTGATGATATCACCACTCATTACAGCATCTACATGTGAAATATTATATTTATTAAAAGCGGTTGTCATATTTTAAAAGTAGTTTAAAACCTCCAGGTACAAGAAAAATTGTATTCGGTTAAATCAAGGGCTGCCTAGTAGTACTTATATAAATATTTCACTGTCTTTTAAACATCAATTTCCATCGATCTGGTCATACTGCTAGGCACAGTTATCGGTGTCACCAAATAGTGTTAGTGCGGTGTGCCACAGTTGATATTGCTGGTGCACGGGCAATGGGACTTTTGCGCTAGAATGACATGATAGCGCAACATGAGATCATCAGTTGTGCTCACACAACCAGTTTTAATATTTCATATCAAGTTTCGATTCGTAAGTGGACTTGTTTCTGTCCACTTTACAGAATAGATTTAGAAAAAAACTATTCTGAAAATATCTATTCAACAAGATTGTTAGTAAAACTTACGACTATGTTAGTAAGCACAGACACCAAACAAAAACAAGGAAAACAATACAAGAAGTAACGGTTGATCACTGTTGCGACATCCCATGAGAGATGGTACACATTCCTGTATACATTCCTCCGACATGTCACTTCAGCAAGATCATAAGCATAATTTCTAATTTTCAATAATGTTAGTCTAAAACCTAGTATACATATTTCACTACTCGAATATTCTTCATGAATATTCGAGTAGTGGTGACGGTAAAGACCGTGTTGCTTTATCTATTCCACTCTGAACGCAACAGTTGATATTGCTGATGCTCCGGTAGCAGAGCTTTTTGTGCAGACTTGATTGAGTAACACCAGCGCTTCGTCCTCAATTCGTTGTTATTTTAACGTCATCAACGTCAATTTTTCTGATTGTTTACTTTGTATTCGCTTTTGTAAATGTATTTCCACCTTTTTGGTAATTTTGTATTAATATGTGAATTTCTCAGCTTCATGGCTGAGCCTCATGATAGCTTGAGACTTGCTGTGTGCAGTAAGTCTTGTTGCGGCAGCTTGTTCTTTGATGAACACATTTTTAATATTTCCGTGTTCAAGCTTCGGTCTAGCAGTGGTGATACCAAAGACGGCCACTTGATGCTTGTTTTCGTATTCTCTTTAAAATTCACTTTCCATCGATCTGGTCATAATGCTAGGCACAGGTATCGGTGTCAACAAAACAGAAAACTGGATTTCTGATTTGCTGGACTTGCTGATGTCCATTGCGGACTTCGTCTGAGGTTCCGCTCTTTCTCGATGTTCTTCATCTTTAGCTACGTGGAGTATTCAGAAGACGGCTTTAACATTTCCAGTATGTACATATTTCACTTTCTATCAAATAATCAATTTCCATTGATCTGGTCAAAATTGATACTTATTCTTACGTTTGTTCGAATAGTCTAAAAGTAAAAACTGTTTAACTTTTTCGTGGATATCGATGGGTAGGTTATATTCTTGTGGAGTAATTTAGTATACCGTTACGAATTTCCTAACTTCATGACTGAGAATCATGATGGATTGTCCGTCCATCTATTTACTTAATGCACGGTGGTTTGTTCTAAGATGAGATGAAGGCAACCATTTTGATTATATCCTTGTTTAGACCACTTTACCTTGATTCAGATAAGTGTTTCCAACTTGATTTTAAGGAAATTGATAGTTATTCTTAAATTTATTCAAGTAGTCGTGACAGTAAAGACCGTCTCACTTTATCTATGCTTACATTTCGTTGGTGGACGTTGTTCTAATTTTGCATGATATTACAATTCCAATATATACATATTTCACTTTCTTTCAAAGAATCAATTTCCATTGATCTGGTCATAATGCTAGATAGTCCAGGTATCTGGTATAACTCTGAATATTTGGGCCGCCTGGCTGTTCTTGTATACATATTTCACTCTCAAGGAATCAATTTCCATCGATCTGGTCATGCTGCTAGGCACAGTTGTCGGTGTCAACACATAGTGTTAGTGCGGTGCACTTCAGTTGATATTGCAGATAGCACAGACTCACTCCTCTAATGGCCCACGGTGGGTGTTAACATTTCTTCGGGACTGCTAGATCTGAGAATTGAGTTGTTCTTTAAGTTGCGATACAGTTTTTTGTAGTATTATGTTTTGAGAGGCACATTTTTCGAGATTCTGTATTTTTTCCTCAGCACGGGCAATTTTGTGCCGTATTCATCAAGGCCAAGGCGGCTATTGCACTGCATGATATGGTCGGTCAATGACCTCATTTCGGACTTCATCTCTGTGACACTTTCGCGGATTAGCTTAATTTCTAAAGCTAGGTTATTCAGCGCATTAGATGGACGGTTACAGGTTGAAAGGCGGGCTTATTGTGTAATTTAACAGGTGTTTGGCTCTCAGAAATGTGTTGGGATGAAATAAAGGTGTTGTCAGAGGCGGTACTCGTGTGACCAGCGCTGGTGTCACTGCTTTGGCAGTGAGGGCATTTCCAACACTGTCGCTGACCGCTGTTCTTCTAATAGTAGGCACAGTTCGAGCATTTTATGGGTTGTGTTGATCTTAGAGGTTTAGTGCAATTCGCACTGCTGTTGTTAACCATTTCGACAACAAACAAATATTATGTGGCGCTTACGAGTTCCTGGTTCCGGGAATTTTGATCCGCAGGTGCACGGCGGCGTGTGCGACAGGGATGAATTATCGCGAGTCAGCAACTTGTCTCTTTTCCCCGAGGTGATGAGGAGCCTACCTCAGTTAATGCAGCGCGATCGGGAATATAATATTGGCAATTTTTTTTAATTAAATGCGCGCACTTGTTCACTCAATTAGCGACACTATTTGTTAGAACTTTGGGTTTGTTTTAATTAATGTATTTTCGTAAGAGATTTTATTTCACCAAAAACACGTCCCTCTTTGGCAACTCAGATTGGATGATGTTCCAGTATATACATATTTCACCGTATTATTCACTTTCTTTCAAATAATCTTTTTCCATCGATCTGGTCATATGCTAGGCAGTCCAGTTATCGGTCTCACTATATATATATAGTGTGAGTGTGGTGCGCCACAGTTGATATTAATATTTCATATCAAGTTTCTTATGTGGACGTCCACTTCCCGCTAACCGCGTCAAACTTGATTCGGGAACATGTTACCAATTCGATTTCAATTATATTCTTACATTTGTTCGAGTAGTTGTGACAGTAAAGACCGTCTCACTTTGTCTAGGATGATAGATCGGCGGCGGACTCTTCTTCTTTAAGTTGTTCTGGATTTCTTAAAGGAGTATTAAAAAAATGGCTTTAACTTGAGTATTTTTCATTAAATAATTCCAGTATATACATATTTCACTGTATTATTCATTGTCTTTCAATGAATCTCTTTCCATCGATCTGGTCATAATTATGCTAGGCAGTCCAGTTATCGGTCTCACTATATAGTGTTAGTTCGGTGCGCTACTGTTAACATTAGAGATGCTCTTGTAGCTAAACCTTTTGCGCCAGAATTAAATGGTAGCGTAACATGAGAGCATCAGTCAACATGACTGATAAGGCTTGTTCTTAGATAGACATAACCATTTTTAATATTTCATATCAAGTTTCGATTCGTAAGTGGACTTGTTTCTATTCACTTTATAGAATAGTTTTTTCTTTATTAAAGTAACCAATACTCAACAAGATTGTTAGTAAAACTTACGACTATGTTAGTAAGCACAGACACTAAACAAAACCAAGGAAAACAATACAAGAAGTAACGGTTGATCACCGTTGCGACATCCCATGAGAGATGGTACACATTCCTGTATACATTCCTCCGACCTGTCAACTCGGCAAGATCATAAGCATATTTTTTAATTTGAAATAGTGTTAGTCTAAAACCTAGTATACATATTTCACTTTATTACGAGTATTCACTTTCTTTCAAAGAATCTATTTCCATCGATCTGGTCGTAATTTATTTATTTTATTTATCCATTTATTTCAGGCATCAAAGCCCATATAAAACACATACAATACAATATTAATATAACTTAAAAATACTAGGTAATGCTGGTAATGCTAGGCAGTCAGATATCTAGTATAACTCTGGATATGGGCGACCTGGCAGTTCTTATATAAATATTTCACTCTCAAGGAATCAATTTCCATCGATCTGGTCATGCTGCTAGGCACAGTTGTCGGTGTCAACACATAGTGTTAGTGCGGTGCACCTCAGTTGATATTGCAGGTAGCACAGACTCACTCCTCTAATGGCCCACGGTGGGTGTTAACGGCACTCGCGGTTTATTCAGTGGCGACTGTTCAGTGTCGACTGATTGTGACCGTTACATTCGCTTTCATGAATCTATTTCCATCGTTCTGGTCATTTTGTAGTCAGGTCTGAATTTCTCAGTGTCGTGATATCGTAACACAAGGTCATCAGTCAGCATGACTGAGGATCATGATAGCTTGTCTTTCTCACTACTTCATAAGCCGCGGCTTGTTCAGCGGTAAATACAACCATTTTTAATATTTCCATTATTTCATTGCGGGCAGAAATTCCTTGTCTTGAGTGATGCACTCAAAGGACTTAAGTGGACTTGTTTATGTTACGGGAACACATTTCCAATTGATTTCAAAGAAATTTATATTTATTATTAAATTCATTCGAGTAGTCGTGACAGTAAAGACCGTCTAACTTTATCTATGTTTATAGTTCGATTGCGAACGTTATATTGCACGTTGTTTTTCAATTGGTCACCTTTACATCGCTCTTTCCCGTGTGAGCAGTCCAAGGAACCTTTATGTTCCTATTCCGGACGGGCTCACTGACAATGTCGTGTATGCTGAAGCTCTCAATTGATGTCGTACGGTGACTATCTGTCGTTACCATTATCTTTGTGAGCATTCGTTGCAATGAACGTCAGCTTCGCTATCGGTTATCCTGCTAAACAGGTACCAAAGTAGAAATCTACTACAAAAAACTTACAGAACGCGAGCGATGCCGCGGGCAAAGATATCATATACCCTCTTAATCACCGCAAATGAGACACAATTGGTTTTCTATTGTAATTAGCCACAAAGGGTCCGCGCCGGGACCGAGGTATGATTACTGGTATGCTCGATAGATAACGTTCTACACAAATAGCAATATAATAAAGTAACCAAGACTCAACAAGATTGTTAGTAAAACTTACGACTATGTTAGTAAGCACAGACACTAAACAAAACCAAGGAAAACAATACAAGAAGTAACGGTTGATCACCGTTGCGACATCCCATGAGAGATGGCATAGCAGTGACCCTCGTATACACAGTCCAGGCGACTCGCAACCATGCTTAGGACACTGTTTGAGTCGCCCCACCAGGAACTTTCCGCTAACCACATCATTCTTGATTTCGGGTACATATTTCCAATTCGATTTCAAATAAACTACTTAATAGTTTTTCTTACATTTATTTAAGGAGTTGTGACAATAAAGACCGTTTAACGTTATACATGTTATGTGTGGCGCTTGGCGATAACTTTTTGTCCCCCTCAAATACTAAATACTATTATTAAAGTCCAGGGAAATTAAAACAATTTGTCGAAATAATAGTGTTTATTAAGTTTTACGTTACAACTTTTTATTACACTTTAAACTTGTTAACACTTCAACTGTTCGACGACGACTGAATACAGATCGTGCTGCGCACTACTTCCCACCACACGTAACTTTTTAACCGGATACCGCCTCGATTGACATTTTAAATAAAATGTGGAGTGCAACCGGAAGTAGTGCGTGCGATAACACTTAAACAGTTTATTACTTAATCTAAACATAATTTAAATATTGTATTAAATTTAAATACAGCCAATAATATTAAAATAATAATATGATCAACTTAAATATCTAAAATAATGATGAATCAATTCCGGAAATCAGACTATCGAATAAAGAGTTTCTAACAGTCGGCCTTTCCTGATAGATTTCCCGCCCCGGGAAAATTAATTCTCAAAAAAAAAAAAAAACTTATTCGTTATTATACTTTAGACTATAAATTCTGATATTAAGGCCTCAAAACCAATTAACTTAAGATGTCAAGGCCTCAGACATATCCTTAACACCTGTCCTAGCTGAGACCTCAGACATATTCTCAGCTAAGCCACTTAACTTAAGATGTAAAGGCCTCAGACATGCACAGTGGTTTGTTCTTCGATGAGATTAACAAAACCATTTTTGATATTTCCCTGTGCAAGTTTTGGTCTAGCTGTTTGTATTCACATTCTACTTACGGCATCGAATTGATTCGGGTAGTATCGTAAATATTCAATTCGATTTCAAGTAAATTGATAGTTATTTACTCTAGTAGTCGTGACAGTAAAGACCGTCTCACTTTATCTATGTTTACAGTTCGATGGCGGTCGTCGTTCCAACTCTTCCTCTTTAACTTGTTCTGGATTTCTTAAAGGAGCATTAAAAAAACGGCTTTAACTCGAGTATTTTAGATAGAACAATTCCAGTATACATTCCCCCGACCTGTCACCACAACAAGATCATAAGCATATTTTCTTATTTGAAGTAGTGTTAGTCTAAACCCTAGTATACATAATTTCACTTTATTACGAGTAGGTATTCACTTTCTTTCAAAGAATCTATTTCCATCGATCTGGTCGTAATTTATTTTATTTTATTTATTTATCCATTTATTTCAGGCATCAAGGCCCATATAAAACACATACAATACAATATTAATATAACTTAAAAATACTATAAATACATACAACATTATAATTACACTAAAAACTAACTAAGTCACACGAAGTGTCTGCGTCGTGTTTCGCTGACTGGTGTCATGTAGCCGGCCACGAAACCGGCGGTACACAACACCCTTCGGCCAGAACTCTTCCTTGAGGAACTTCTCGAGATGATGTGTCGGAACACGCACCACAAACGACTTGAAGTTCGTGTTGTGACGCGACCCCAACTTCTCGACCCTCAAAGTCCAGTTGGTCTTCACACGCATGTACTCCACGATCTCCTCAACCTTCGTGGAGTGGTGCAGTCTGGACACGTACAGCTGCGTCGTCGGGATTGCTGGTCGCAGCAGCATGTTGGGTCCTGCCAGCGCGGTGCCGCACTGGTTCTGACAAGGAGGCTTCTTCTTCTTCTTCTTCTCCACCTTGATGAAACCACCCTTGTCGCACGTGTCCTTCTCTAGACCCTGCGTTTTCAAAACCTTGTTGGGTTTCGACCGGCTCCGTTTACCCCCTTTTGGTTTTCCCGCTAGTTTTACCTGCGAGTTTTGCGACTCAGCAGGCTTGTTAGCGGCTACTATTGCTGCGTAGGCTCGTTTGGTAATGCAAGGTAGTCAGGTATCTAGTATAACTCTGGATAACTGAGCTACCTGGCAGTTCTTATATAAATATTTCACTCTCAAGGAATCAATTTCCATCGATCTGGTCATGCTGCTAGCACAGTCTAAATATCATACAGTCGTCCAACGAAGACGTCTAGACAGGGCAATCGTGCGGGGTGTAAGGGGCGAGACGCGGGTAAGCTGATCCCGAACTGCGAACAAAACGATGTTAGTAGTTCGGGATATATCATTCAGGGCTAACGCGTTTGTTTTTTTTTTTTATTTGTTTATTTAAAATGGTGCATACGACGTGTGCTGTGAGAGATTGCAAGTCTTCATCTCATATAAATAAAGATCTGCGGTTTCATCAGCTTCCACGCACAGAAGAAAGGTAAATAAATCTGTTTTGTTATTGTATAATGCATAATTTTATTTGTAATCTCGTGCCACGTTGATAACGCTTTTAAAATGGCCGACCGGCGGCGCACGGTAAAAAAAATATTTAATAGGTTATCGCACAGGACATGTTTGGAAATCCTACTATTAAAAATGTAAAAGTGTTTGTTTGTATGTTCCGTGTCAAAATGGTGGACTTTGTTTTATTATTTGCTAAGGGTGAATTCCGAGATTGTGGACGTAATTTTTTATAATAAGTTAGGGATCTCAATTTTGAGTTTAATTGGGGTGCTTGTTACGAAAAAGCCATCTTTTTTGAAATCCAAGATGGCGGACGTCATTTTTTATAATTTGATATGGGTGTCAATTTTGAGTATAATAAATTGGGGTGCTTATTACGAAAAAGCCAACCTTTTTGAAATCCAAGATGGCGGACGTCATTTTTTATAATTTGATATGGGTGTCAATTTTGAGTATAATTGGGGTGCTTGTTACGAAAAAGCCATCCTTTTAGAAATCCAAGATGGCGGACGTCATTTTTTATAATTTGATATGGGTGTCAATTTTGAGTATAATTGGGGTGCTTATTACGAAAAAGGCGTCCTTTTTGAAATCCAAGATGGCGGACGTATTTTTTTTATAATTTGATATGGGTGTCAATTTTGAGTAAAACTGGGGTGCTTTGTTACGAAAAAGCCATCCTTTTTGAAATCCAAGATGACGCAAGTCATTTTTTTATAATTTGATATGGGTGTCAATTTTGAGTATAATTGGGGTGCTTGTTACGAAAAAGCCATCCTTTTTGAAATCTTGAAAAAAAAATTTGAAAAAAAAAGAAATTTGAAAAAAAATAAATATTTTCATTATTACGAGTATATTAATATGTAATATTGTTTTATTTATAATACTGCTATCGATGTTGATCTGCAATAAATAATTTCATAAATAATTGAATATTGTTTATTTGTGACAACCCTGGCCGATGCGTTATTGTCTAGACGATGTCGGCATTTTACACGAGATCAAAGGCGTCGTCCTACTGTATGATTTTTATACTGTGCTGCTAGGCACAGTTGTCGGTGTCAACACATAGTGTTAGTGCGGTGCACCTCAGTTGATATTGCAGATAGCACAGAGTCACTCCTCTAATGGCCCACGGTGAGTGTTAACGGCACTCGCGGTTTATTCAGTGGCGACTGTTCAGTGTCGACTGATTGTGACCGTTACATTCGCTTTCATGAATGTATTTCCATCGTTCTGGTCATTTTGTAGTCAGGTCTGAGTTTCTCAGCGTCGTGATATCGTAACACGAGCTCATCAGTCAGCAGGACTGATAATCATGATAGCTTGTCTATCTCTATACTGAATGCACACGGTCTTGTTCTACAATGAACACAACCAATTTTATCATTTTATTTTTGAAGTTTCGGTCCAGCTGTGTACACTAATTGTGTGGAAAGTGGACACTGTTTGTGTCCACTTTCCACTTACTCTTTCAACTTGATTCGGGTAGGTATATCGGGATCGGATTTTTCCAATTGGATTTCAATGAAATTGAATAGTTATTCTTGCTTATACAAGTAAACGTGACAGTAAAGACCGTCTAACATTATCTATGTTTTAAGTTCGATTCCGAACTTGGTTGGTTCACTCCTGGTTGGTCCGTTCTTGGTTTCCATCGATCTGGTCATATTCTAGGCAGTCCAGTTAACTGGTATAAGTTACTGATTATCTGTACCACAATTGATATTGCAGATGCTCTTCTTGTTTCGTTTTTTGACCAAAAGACAAAAAAAAATCATCATTTTGTCGCTTTCCTCCTCAACGAACCGGTTGTAAATAACTCCGCTGCAGTGGTTACAGCAAAGACCGCTATACATTATCAATGTATAAAGTTCATAGCGGACTGAATATTTGATTATTTCTTCACGTTCCTTGTCTCAAGCGATGTCACTATTAGTGTTAGTGCGGTGCGCCACAGTTGATATTGCTGATGCTCCGGTAGCAGAGCTTTTTGTGCAGAATTGATTGCGTAACACCAGCGCTTCGTCCTCAATTCGTTGTTATTTTAACGTCATCAACGTCAATTTTTCTGATTGTTTACTTTGTATTCGCTTTTGTAAATGTATTTCCACCTTTTTGGTAATTTTGTATTAATATGTGAATTTCTCAGCTTCATGACTGAGCCTCATGATAGCTTGAGACTTGCTGTGTGCAGTAAGTCTTGTTGCGGCAGCTTGTTCTTTGATGAACACATTTTTAATATTTTTATGTTCAAGCTTCGGTCTTGCAGTGGTGATACCAAAGACGGCCACTTGATGCTTGTTTTCGTATTCTCTTTAAAATTCACTTTCCATCGATCTGGTCATAATGCTAGACATAGTTATCGGTGTCAACAAAACAGAAAACTGGATTTCTGATTTGCTGGACTTGCTGATGTCCATTGCGGACTTCGTCTGAGGTTCCGCTCTTTCTCGATGTTCCTCATCTTTAGCTACGTGGAGTATTCAGAAGACGGCTTTAACATTTCCAGTATGTAAATATTTCACTTTATTATTCACTTTCCTTCAAGTAATCAATTTCCATTGATCTGGTCAAAATTGATACTTATTCTTACGTTTGTTCGAATAGTCTAAAAGTAAAAACTGTTTAACTTTTCGTGGATATCGATTGGTAGGTTATATTCTTGTGGAGTAATTTAGTATACCGTTACGAATTTCCTAACTTCATGACTGAGAATCATGATGGATTGTCCGTCCATCTATATACTTAATGCACGGTGGTTTGTTCTAAGATGAGATGAAGGCAACCATTTTGATTATATCCTTGTTTAGGCCACTATACCTTGATTCAGATAAGTATTTCCAACTTGATTTTAAGGAAATTGATAGTTATTCTTAAAATTATTCAAGTAGTAAGTAAGTAGATGGCGGTCTCTCTTCGGGTGGGATCTCTTCTTCTTCTTTAACTTGTTCTGGATTTCTTAAAGGAGCATTAAAAAAACGGCTTTAACTCGAGTATTTTAGATAAAACAATTCCAGTATACCTACATTCCCCCGACCTGTCACCACAACAAGATCATAAGCATATTTTTTAATTTGAAATAGTGTTAGTCTAAAACCTAGTATACATATTTCACTTTGTTACGAGTATTCACTTTCTTTCAAAGAATCTATTTCCATCGATCTGGTCGTAATGCTAGGTAGTCAGGTATCTAGTATAACTCTGGATAACTGAGCTACCTGGCAGTTCTTATATAAATATTTCACTCTCAAGGAATCAATTTCCATCGATCTGGTCATGCTGCTAGGCACAGTTGTCGGTGTCAACACATAGTGTTAGTGCGGTGCACTTCAGTTTGTAGTATATTTCTGGTTCGATCTTAAAGAAATTGATAGTTATTCTTACATGATTTATTCGAGTAGTCGTGACAGTAAAGACCGTCTCACTTCATCTATCGGTCATTTTCAGTACATGGATGATCACACCACTCATTACAGCATCCACAAGTTATAATTTTAATAAAAGCTGTGGCGATTGTCATAATTGAAAACTTGTTTAAAACCTAATCAATCAGGCACAAGAAAATTTGTATTCGGTTAAATCAAGGGCTGCCTGGTAGTACTTATATAAATATTTCACCGTCTTTTAAACATCAATTTCCATCGATCTGGTCATGCTGCTAGGCACAGTTATCGGTGTCACCAAATAGTGTTGGTGCGGTGTGCCACAGTTGATATTGCTGGTGCACCGGTAATGGAACTTTTGCGCTAGAATGACATGATAGCGCAACATGAGATCATCAGTTGTGCTCACACAACCAGTTTTAATATTTCATATCAAGTTTCGATTCGTAAGTAGACTTGTTTCTGTCCACTTTACAGAATAGATTTAGAAAAAATCTATTCTGAAAATATCTCTTCAACAAGATTGTTAGTAAAACTTACGACTATGTTAGTAAGCACAGACACCAAACAAAAACAAGGAAAACAATACAAGAAGTAACGGTTGATCACATCTGCACGTTGCGACATCTCATGAGAGACGGTACACATTCCTGTATACATTCCTCCGACATGTCACCTCAGCAAGATCATAAGCATAATTTCTAATTTTCAATAATGTTAGTCTAAAACCTAGTATACATATTTCACTACTCGAATATTCTTCATGTATATTCGAGTAGTGGTGACGGTAAAGACCGTGTTGCTTTATCTGTTCCACTCTGAACGCAACAGTTGATATTGCTGATGCTCCGGTAGCAGAGCTTTTTGTGCAGACTTGATTGCGTAACACAAGCGCTTCGTCCTCAATTCGTTGTTATTTTAACGTCATCAACGTCAATTTTTCTGATTGTTTACTTTGTATTCGCTTTTGTAAATGTATTTCCACCTTTTTGGTAATTTTGTATTAATATATGAATTTCTCAGCTTCATGACTGAGCCTCATGATAGCTTGAGACTTACTGTGTGCAGTAAGTCTTGTAGCTTGTTCTTTGATGAACACATTTTTAATATTTTTATGTTCAAGCTTCGGTCTAGCAGTGGTGATACCAAAGACGGCCACTTGATGGCTTGTTTTCGTATTCTCTTTAAAATTCACTTTCCAGCGATCTGGTCATAATGCTAGGCACAGTTATCGGTGTCAACAAAACAGAAAACTGGATTTCTGATTTGCTGGACTTGCTGATGTCCATTGCGGACTTCGTCTGAGGTTCCGCTCTTTCTCGATGTTCCTCATCTTTAGCTACGTGAAGTATTCAGAAGACGGCTTTAACATTTCCAGTATGTACATACTACTACACTACTACTACGTACTTTATTATTCACTTTCCTTCAAATAATCAATTTCCGTTGATCTGGTCAAAATTGATACTTATTCTTACGTTTGTTCGAATAGTCTAAAAGTAAAAACTGTTTAACTTTTTCGTGGATATCAATTGGTAGGTTATATTCTTGTGGAGTAATTTAGTATACCGTTACGAATTTCCTAACTTCATGACTGAGAATCATGATGGATTGTCCGTCCATCTATATACTTAATGCACGGTGGTTTGTTCTAAGATGAGATGAAGGCAACCATTTTGATTATATCCTTGTTTAGACCACTATACCTTGATTCAGATAAGTGTTTCCAACTTGATTTTAAGGAAATTGATAGTTATTCTTAAATTTATTCAAGTAGTCGTGACAGTAAAGACCGTCTCACTTTATCTATGCTTACAGTTCGATGGCGGACGTCGTTCTAATTTCTCATCTTTTTTTGCTTCTAGATTTCCTAAAGGAGCATTAAAAAAAACGGCTTTAACTCGAGTACTTTTGATAAAACAATTCCAAGTATACATATTTCACTTTCTTTCAAAGAATCAATTTCCATCGATCTGGTCATAATGCTAGATAGTCCAGGTATCTGGTATAACTCTGAATAACTGGGCCGCCTGGCTGTTCTTGTATAAATATTTCACTCTCAAGGAATCAATTTCCATCGATCTGGTCATGCTGCTAGGCACAGTTGTCGGTGTCAACACATAGTGTTAGTGCGGTGCACCTCAGTTGATATTGCTGGTGCACCGGTAATGGAACTTTTGCGCTAGAATGACATGATAGCGCAAAATGAGATCATCAGTCAGCATAACTGAGAATCATGATAGCTTGTCTATCTCTATACTTATTGCACAGTGACTTGTTCTACTGTAAACGGAACCGTTTTTAATATTTCCCTGTTCAAATTTCGGTCTAGCGGTGATGACAGCAAAGACCGTCCGACTACGTCCATATTCCGAGTGGTCTCTGTCATCAGTGGACACTATTTCTGTCCACTTTCTGCTAACCACATCAACTTGATTCGGGGAAAGAGAAAAAGAGAAAAGAAAAGATATTAAATATTTTTTATGCCTTAAAAATATTCGTTTAAAGAAGATTATACCAAGTGTGTTATGCCAAATAAATTTCGGAGCATCAAGATTCTGCCAGATAGAGGGAACCCCTGCTGCAGTGGTGACAGCAAAGCTGAATATTATCAATGGATAAAGTATAAAGTTCATTGGGGACCCACGAGCCTCCAACCCACTACTTCTCTGACCAAGATTATGTCTGGACTTTAAAAGAGACTGTGACCTCTGAGTTTGTTTCGGCCTTTCTTCTCAGACTAGTCAGATAGGAAACGCCGACCTCATCTAGTTTTAAAATATGATTGACGTGTAAAAGTGTTTGTACAAACCTAGGTACTTACAAAATAAAATCATTTATCATTTATTTACCTACAACTCGTTAGTCGGGGCCATTATCACTCGGCCAACCCTGCTCCTCGTAAATAAATAAACATTTCTAATTGCAACATTCCGTTCCGTTGTATATAGGAACCCAGCAAATAATTTCATCACCACTGCTCTCATCAAAATGGTGAAGGAAAACACCGTGTGGAAACCAACATGTCATAGAACCAAAAATTCGAAGGCATGTGACATCTACTAATCCGCATTGGGCCCGCGTGGTAGATTACCGCGCACTCCCTTTCGAAGAGAGGAGGCCTGTGTTCCAGCAGTGGGAACATTATTATTTGTTTGTGTGTTCTATTGGCAACGACCCTCGTCGGATTTGTCTGTGCGCGCAGTTACAATCTATGATAAATGATAAATAAATATTTGAACTCAAGTGATGGCAAAAACCGCTCATCTTTATTATTATTGTGCCCACACTTACAACTGGACCTACACGAAGGCTAAATTAAGTTTATAATAACAGGATTGGCACAGGTATCCCTTTTTCCCTACTGAAGCATTTTGCAAAGATAAACGTTTTTGACGTGACAACGTCTAATAAATCGATGAAAGCCGGCTGCATGCACGAAAAAGGATGACTCATTGTCCCGTTACGCTCATTGTACAGACGCCAGCAGGTCAAGCTACCCGAAACTGTCAAATTTTCCCAATCAACCTTGAACCTTAATGCTTTAACGATAAAGTTGAAAATCTATTAAAGAATATTGACAGATTGCAGTAGGTTGATGTGCTGGCGTCTGTACGCTTGCGCCGCATCTATCAATCTTCCACTCGATTTGCCTATGCGTCCGATGAGACTGTTTGCAATCATTTCATCAATGTTTTGTTATGACGTTGTCACGTTAAACTATCGTCCGTAAACCAACTTTACAGACAACCGATTTTAAGGTCGAATGCGAAGGATTAATTTTATAGGTACAGACGCTAGCACATCAAGCTACTACTCGTACAATCTGTTAAATTTCTTTAATAGATTTTCAACTTCATCGCTAGAGAATTAAGGTTCAAGGTTGATTGGGAAAATTTGACAGTGGTGCCGATGTGCCGAAGACATAATAAATAAAATAAATCATAATATAATGAGTGTATAAACGAAAGACATTATTGTTTTTAAACTTACCACGTAAGAAATTCTACACGGATGACGAGGCCCTTTATTCGCATAATATTAGATTCTCAAAATAGCAGATTCTCGAAATATTAGATTCGCTAAATATTATATTCTCAAAATAAGAAAAGAAAGAAAGAAAATAAATAAATCCCTGGACATTTCACACAGCACCATTTGTCCCAAGCTAAGCAACCTAATGCTTGTGTTATGGTAACAAGATGGCTGATAAACTACTTATATTCAAATTTTTTTTTGTAAATACATACATAATTATAGATAGAAAAACACCCAGACTCGGAACAAATACATGTAGGTCATACAAATATTTGTTCCGTGCGGGAATCGAACCCGCGACACGCAGCGCAGCAGCCAATCGCTTAACCACTGCGCCAACCGTGCCGTCAAAGAAAAGAAAGAAAAGACTAGCCGAAATTGTACATTTAACTCGAAAAGTAAATTTTAGTTAGAATTAACTTTTTGCGATCTGATCTGTCCGATAAAAATATCCGGTCAACATAACATGACTAGGCTATGAGTAAAGACATAAAAACTCTTTGCTATGAGTACCTAATTATGGCAAGGTGTAAGTTTTTATTTGAGATTGTCTGTCACTGTAATCTCTTAAAATTATTAATTATACCCTGTCCATTAGGTAAACCGTTTTTTGACAATACATTGATTGATACACGTACAGTCACGAGCACCAATATGTCAACACTTGGCAACTTTCAATTGCGATTTTTTCGTGAAATAACGAATGCTACGTTGAAATACGACACGATTTCATAAACCTAAGGCTTCGAAAATGCTATGTTCGTAACAACATAAAATTTCATTAAAAAATAAAGGAGTACATCGCTTTTGAATAAAGCCGAGTGTATACATACTTTTGGTCGTGACTGTACGGTATTATAATGTCTGTAAGAAGCCATGGATAAGATAAGACAGTTTATATATTTATTTTATTACGCACAGCTGTCAAAAAATGTTTAACCTAATGGACAGGGTATAGTTTCAATTTCAACAAAGGAGAATGCCATGGGACCGTACCAACTTGCGAGGGAGTGGGAGGGATTTTATGAGGGAGCGGTCACAACCAAGCAGCATTTGGCATTATGTTTTTTTGTTTATGTTTATGTCATATTTTTGCTTTTTTTTAGCGATGGCAAGTTTAATGCGATAGACTGGAAGAGCGGGATAAAGCTATGCGAGATTTAAATTTTCATTTGTCAGTCTCCTAAAATCGAGGTTATTCACTTGCCATCATTAAATAATCTCCAGAGCGATCAGTATTTATTTTGAAAGCGACATATCGATCTACAGTCGTCGCGCGTCGACAGAATGCGTTCTTGACCTACCAGTTTCATACAAACGAATATGTGCTTTGCGAATTTTGATCTTTATTAGCTACTAGAATTGTCACACTGACAGCTGTCAGGAACGCGTTCTCTCGGCGGCCGGACAGGGGGCTTGAAAAAGCAGTGCAGTTCAACTTCTGCCCTGCTATAAAAGCTGGTGGTAAGCCCCCCCCTGTAGATAAGTACGGCGATAACATCGCATTCAGCATGCGTCCATAGTGGCGTGCACGCGTTTCTGTGATAGCCACCATTATGCAATGAACGCATATTTGCACGACATTGCGTACGCATGTTGAACGCGTTGCTATGGCCGCAACTTGAACGCAAACGCAAGGCCGTATTGCAACACATTTCAATACACAAAAGCGCAGTGCGGCCCGCTTGAGTGCGCGATTGTTCATAAAAAATGTATGAAAGTCAAAACAAAGACGAAAGTCAAAGTTTGCTTTGACGAAAGTCAAAGAAACGCCAATCAATCCCAAAGGATTGCATTTTCGCGTTGCGATTCGGCCTGCCCAAATGTGCCTTTAGTTGCCATATTCATGTGTTTGTAAATTGCGTCGAAATAATACTGAGCGCTCTGACCCAATTTTTTTATTTTTTTGCTTTTATTTTACCCTTTTTCACAACCAGGTGCACGTGGAAAGGCATATAACATCCAAAAGCCTGCTCCTTAGACTGAGTCGAGAGGTACGTGTGCACAAAACATAACACACTTTAAAAACACATAAAAAATCAACAGAATCTCGGACTTTTCAAAAAAATCTGGACACATCACACATTACTTTACTAATTTGTAGTTAGATCACCTTCGAATACTAACAAGGAGAACGAATGATCGCAATATTTTTTTGTGTTTTAGTTAGTTTTTTTTTATATAGTTGTTGTTTTTTTTTTTTTAATTAGTCTTATGACTAACTTTGCTCTTGGAGTTAGAACCTTTCCGGCTTTAACACAAAACAAGGTTTATATTTAGACCCTCGAGCCATTTTTCAATTTCGAATTAAAATCCGACAAAGTTAAAGTACCTACTTATTACAAAAACTGACGTTAAACCCGAGTCTAAGTTGTCAATTTTGCATTAAGAACTTTACGTTTGTCGGAATAAAGTTTAAAATACAGTAACTGGCTCGAAGGGTCTAAAGTTAGAACTCGTTTTGTCATAAGACGGCTAGGGTCTCCGACGCATTAGGTACAGTCACGAGCAAAAGTATGTATACACTCGGCTATATTCAAAAGCGATTTACTCCTTTATTTTTTAATGAAATTTTATGTTCTTACGGACGTAGCATTTTCGAACCCTCGAGGTTTATATAATGTGTCCTATTTCAACGTTGCATTCGTTATTTCACGAAAAAATTGCAATTGAAAGTTGCCAAGTGTTGACATATTGGTGCTCGTGACTGTACTTGTCGCATCGACGAGTAGAGAGAGAGCGAGAGAGCCTCGCTTCTCGATAATCGTCGAGACAATTGCACATCATAGTGACGACCCTCTGTTATAAGAAAACGATTGAGATGAAGAAGAAAATTGTACTCAGTTCAAAATAATAATTTCAAGGTCAATCTTACGAAATATATTATAAACGTGAAAGTTAGCATGGATGGATGATTGTTACTTTTTCACGCAAAAACTACTGAACGGATTTGGATGAAATTTGGCACACAGATGGTATAAAACCAGGATTAACATATTGGAATACTTTATATCCCGATATTCCCACGGGATCGAAACTTATGCGAGTGAAACCGCGGGGTGCAGCTAGTATAACATAACTTCACGCCTGAATTCCCCGAAGAGTTAGTCAGAGGTATACCCACATTTCGCCAGTTATGTGTAAGTTCCATGTAATTTGGGGTGCGCTATCATTATGTTAGCTGAACAATTGGTACGGGCTAGTGGTAGAACAAATTTGGATATGATGCTTAAGAACCGAGAAAAACGATAAATATTTTCTATAACCTTTTTTCTGTAACTTGAGTGTAATAATTATAATATTGTTTAAGTAACAAGGTTTTTGCTTTGTAACATTTGACTGCATTTTTTAATAGATATAAACTAATCCTGTATACCCACCTACATAAAAAGTATTATAGTAATTAAGGATTTGATGTGATTACTGTCTATATATTCTAATGAAGGGAATAGAGCTAAAATGTCTGGGAATTCGCATGCACCATGTTATTGTAATAAATTGCTGAAAAAATATTTGTAGGTATTAAAAACCTTCGAAGAGGCGAGAGTGCGAGTCGTGAACTTTTTGAGAAAACTTTTGGAAAACTGTGATTTCTATTCCTGGATACGATAGAAGTTGCATATCCCGCACGACTCAGCACATAGGTAGAGAAAAGAGAGAGGTACAGTACGCCGCACATGAGTGGTAACCCAACCAGTATAAGCTGGCTAAATTCTATTAAAACGCCGTACTACGCCGGGCCAGCTCAAGGGCAAAGTATTACCACACACGTGCAGCCTACTGTACTAAAGAGTTGCAACGCCACAAGTCGCAACTGTGTGGTGTGCCTAAAATTGTGATTGTTAAACATTGAAGGACTGTTTTTGGTGTGATATATGAAAGAAATATAAAATTGTGATAATTTTGGCTATGAGAGTTTGACTGTAACATGAACAGCCTATACTGTTCCCACTTCTGGGACTCAGGGATCCAGCTTAGGGTGGAGTTTTTTGGTGTGGATAAACGGAATAACACCGCAGGTCCAGTCCGGGTTGGCTGAAGGACTATTTAAAACTATATATAGGTTCTAAGGCTATAAGTTCTATACAATGTCCGTTATTTCTATGTAGGTAAATCTTTACTTTCTATTTTACATTAGTTAGTTTATAAAATTTCTCTGACAAATAATATTATCAACCAAAAAATTGTTGGTTTCAACTAGGTTAAGCACTTGTAAGTGCATGTTTACATTACTTACTCGTAGTTTATAGAATATTTCTGACAAAAATATTATTAACCAAAAAAATGTTGGTTTCAACTAGGTTAAGCACTTGTAAGTGCATGTTTACATTACTTAGTTTATAGAATATTTCTGACAAAAAATATTATTAACCAAAAAAATTTTGGTTTCAACTAGGTTAAGCACTTGTAAGTGCATGTTTACATTACTTAGTTTATAGAATATTTCTGACAAAAAATATTATTAACCAAAAAAATTTTGGTTTCAACTAGGTTAAGCACTTGTAAGTGCATGTTTACATTACTTAGTTTATAGAATATTTCTGTCAAAAAATATCATTAACCAAAAAAATGTTGGTTTCAACTAGGTTAAGCACTTGTAAGTGCATGTTTACATTACTTAGTTTATAGAATATTTCTGACAAAAAATATTATTAACCAAAAAAATTTTGGTTTCAACTAGGTTAAGCACTTGTAAGTGCATGTTTACATTACTTAGTTTATAGAATATTTCTGACAAAAAATATTATTAACCAAAAAAATTTTGGTTTCAACTAGGTTAAGCACTTATCATGTTTAAATTACTTAGGGCTGATTTTTCAATCATCTGATAACTTTATTCGACGAATAATTTTCAAATTTTGACATTTATTTCATATTAAAACTGTCAAACGTCAATATTATTCCTCGAATAAAAGTCATCTGGCGGTGGAAAAATCAGCCCATAATTTATAGAATATCTCTGACAAAAAATATTATTAACCAAAAAAAAATTGTTTTTTTTGGAGAATTAAAATAGAATAATAAACTATATTCTTTTCACTTGTTAAGAATTGTGTTTCACCTAAGTGAAGGTTTTTTTTTATTAGGTTAAGGTTATACATATAATATTTTGGGTCAATTAGTAAAAACCCCAGAAAATTACCATGTAAGTATTTGAAATTAAAACATTATACTCGTTTGACATGTTTTTGTGAGGGTAGAATTGATAAATCTGTTAAAACTGTATTTAGGTACATTAAAGAGTATTATAATTCAAAGAAATGTTTTTTTTTTGTATAGGCCGGGGGATTAAAAGCTTACAAAATTAACACACTACAGTCCGGCCGACGGCGACGAGGGAATGCATTCCTGACACCTGTCAGTGTGACAATTCTAGTAGCCAATAAAGATCAAATTCGCAAAACACGTATTAGTTTTTATGAAACTGACAGGTGTAAAGAACGCATTCTCTCGTCGGCCGCACGCACGTCAATTTGTTTTGGCCATTTCAGATGACTGACAAAGAATTTATAAATATGGTAGATTTATTTTGGTAGTCAAGTTGTTAAACAATAATTAAATTTCCCTGACTGGGCTGGTTTTTCAACCATCCCATAACTTTATTCGAGGAATAATTTTGAAATTTTGACAGTTATTTCATACAAAATCTTTCAAACGTCAATTTTATTCCTTGAATAAAAGTTTTTTGTTATGTAAAGTCAACGATTAGTGTTGTAACAGTACATAGGAACTACATTTGTAGTTAATTATTTTGTGTAGTACCTAGTATTAAATATTTGACCCCATACACTTTGTAAACATTCCTCGTGTATCAACTACTTGTGAAAAGTAGACCTTGTATTACTATTGCCAAATATTAAAATACACTTAGTTTCTATTTATCTGATTTGTTTCATTTGCATCCTCAAAATATATTTTATAGCACTCGTCTATGTTGGGGTCGGCTTCCAGTCTAACCGGATGCAGCTGAATACCAGTATTTTACATGGAGTGTCTGCCTATCTGACCTCCACAACCCAGTTGTTGGGTAATACGATACTCCGTGGTAAGACTGGTTGTCAGAATTTCGGGCTTCAACCCGTAACGACTCACAGTGTTTGATTTCACTCAAAAAATCTCCCTATGCTGTTTGTCGCATAAATGAATCAAAGAATGCGTTTAAAATGGAAGAGTAGAACACCCACGTGTCCATTTCATATACTTTTTTTTATAAAAAATAATATCAATTTCATGGCCTTGACCTAGAAAAATCAATAAAAAAAATGTGTAAGCGTAACTAATTATGATAAATATATTTTTTTAATATAGTTTTTAGTTTTTAATATATAGATAGTGGAACGTGGTTTTTTTATCAACGATAGACCTAATTGAGAACAATCTTTGAGTGCTACTCACAAGCCGCACTTTTAAGTCATTTAAGGGAAAAAAAATAAAAACACAAATCTGAAAAAATAATAATAACTCAGTGACCAAAGGTGTTAATTCAAAAATTTCTCCATGCAACTCAGTGGTACGTGCACGTCTACGCTTGCGTCTACGCATACGCATCCGGTCTGCTCGAGCCTTAAATCGTCAGAAACGTACCAAAATAAAACGACGGCCATTTGCGGCAATGTGTCAATATTAGTTCCTTAGACGCTCGAGCGGGGCGCTTTGAATCGGCACAAAAACCACTGTCATTTCGTATAGTATATTTAGTCCAGCGTACTTGTTTATTATAGGTCAGTACGTACAGCACAGATAATATTATAATACTACATGTTTTTCGTCAGGTATGTTTAAGTTCAATGTAGTAGGGCTAACCTATTGCCATCAACCGGCGGCGAATCTAGGGGGTCTACTCCGAAGTAGTATCGGCCGAATGTTCGGCCGTTTTCTGCTACGAAGTTACTATTTGGTTCGGTCGGTCCCGATCCTACACTCCTACACTCTTTCGAATATTGACTATGGTCCCGACCCAAATGAGCGGCATCCGAACTTTTTTCGCATTTTTCAATAATATTCGGTTCGGCCATGTGTCGGTCCGATCCGAACATTCGCACTTTGCACTTCGGAGTAGACCCCCAGGCTCCGGGCTGTGGCTGAGAAACTTTTGACGGAAAAACCCAAAAACACTTCGCTCGAACTGGGAATGGAACCCAGGACTTCATGCTCAGCAGTAGCCCACGCGGCCACTAGACCAACCAGGGATTCAAGTAAACATTACATAACTGCATATATCATCAGCTTAGATACTGTTCCCACTGCTGGGACACAGGCCTGCTCTCTTTGAGAGGGAGTGGGCTGTAATCCACTACGCGGGTCCAGTGTTGGTAGATATCATGTGTTAGATGTTTTGGTTCTAGGAAATTCCGGTTTCCTCACGATGTTTTCATTCACCTTTTTGAGAGCAGTGGTGATGAAATAATTTACACAAAGTAAAACGCCTGTCTGGTTTAGAACCTGCTACTGGGTAAGTCGCCGCCGTTACCACTGGGCCCTTGATGCTCACACACCAACACAATCAGCTTATAATGTTCCCACTGTTGGAGAACAGGGGGCTTACCACCAGCTCTCATAGCAGGGCAGAAGTTGAACTGCACTGATTTTTTGTAATTAGTCATAGAACAAAAAAGCGTCTCCATCGGGATGAACGGTCACTAGGCGTATTTAACGTTGAATGTATGCCTAAAAATTGCTTCCCTATTGCTTCTTCGATGGCACGGTTGGCGCAGTGGTTAAGCGATTGACTGCTGCGCTGCGTGTCGCGGGTTCGATTCCCGCACGGAACCAATATTTGTATGACCTACATGTATTTGTTCCGAGTCTAAAAAAAAAAAAAAAAAAAAAAAATGTATATAAGTAGTTTATCAGCCAACTTGTTACCATAACACAAGCATTAGGTTGCTTAGCTTGGGACAAATGGTGCTGTGTGGAATGTCCAGGGATATTATTATTATTCTATTTGCTTCTTATTCTCAAACAATTGCTTCCGTCGTATTCTAGAAGAAGAAAAAAAATTAAGAGTGACCGTTCATCCTGATGGAGACAAAGAACTAGTGCAGTTCAACTTCTGCCCTGGTGCAACCTAGTGGTAAGCCCCCAGACCTTTCTTCGAGAAGAAGTGATCCACCACGCGGGCCCAGTGCGGGTTGGTAGATGTCACATGTCTACGAGTTGGGTTCCAGGACATGCCGGTTTCCTCGCGACATAAAAACAACAAAGTTCAAATGTAACATATTTATTGAATAACATTGATTATAGTGCCTTACAAGATACACATAATAGCAACATCAATGAAATAATACTTCAATAATCTTTCAACATCACATTTTACAATAAAATAAAAATGCAATATTAATAAAGGGGACTGAAGATTTTTTTAAGAACCTGTCATACATACCGTCACACCACTTTGATTTTTTTTTTAATTAAAAAAAATATGGAATGTCACGTGATCAACTTTGAACGGTAATATCTCGGAAACGGGACAATTAACGGGATTTGGTCTCATAATGTTTTTCTTTTGCATTGGTGTCAGCTATCAATTTATATAGGTTTCATGACCGGCCGCCATTTTGAAAAAAAAAGAACAAAATGGCGGACAGGTAGGTATGCCACGGAACTTCAAAGCCCTTTGGAATAAGTTGTTCAATTTATATAATATTTTTAATACAGTGTGGGGTTATTATTTTTATCATTAATTTATTTTAACATTCACACACATCAAATAATTTACAAATACACATTTTTATTTATTTTTTCACTGACGGATTTGTCAGTCAGCCCACCTGAAGGTGGTCACCGCTGCATGTAGACATTTGCAATACCAGAGGTATCCCAGAGACACAGCCAAAATGTCTCAAAGTCAATGTCAAAGTCATGCATAGAATCTAAGGTCTCATGTGCCCGAGACGTGAGGAGGTATGAGGAACAGGGTGTAAAGTTCACTCATCCTCCATAGAAAAAGGGAGGATCCTCCGACCAGACGGGTGTCGTGTCTGATGGGTTACTGCCCGATGATTCATGCCGGGCTGTTGTATATTTATGCTACTCGCTCGGTAAACTCTGCTTGCGCGATGCCCGAATTTGCGTGACGACAGTATGATGCGTAGTTCGCAATTGGCGGTGCAGATGGCGCCACTCCAATATATAAGAGAGGTCGCCGCACTTAACGGACGTAGCTGGCTGTCATGAAAATGATGAAAGCGGCAAAGATTTAAATCGTTAGATTAGCTCTACCGCGTCACAGATAGTCGCGTTTCTGTGTAGTTTTGACACCTCTGACACACAGTGACGTAGTACTTGACTCGATTGTTATGGAAACGCTATATAATAACGTGTGAGCTCACTCTTCGTATGGACACTTTGTCGCGTGACTAAGTACGGTAAGAGCAAATCTACCAATTTAAATCTTGGAGGGGTTTGACTTAATGTCAGACACTGGTTTAAATAACAGATTTTCATGACGGCCGCTTTAATATGACGGGACCGCTGTCCTAGGAAACCAACGCTTTACAAACCTGAACACAGCAACGCTTGGCAGCTCTTCGCAGGTATGACGACAGTACCCCGGGCGAGCTTTCAATGAGCTACTAAACATATTACTAGGAAAAATGATAATTATATTATTAAAGAAAGTGTATATTACAGAATTCAAGAAAGTGCTTATTGATCCTGACTTGAAATACAGAGCTTGACCTAGGGTGCTTTTCCACCAGATATGTGCTATGCAGCTATGCTGCGAGGCTGTGAAAGTTAAGCTACGAAACTGTGTGACCGTTTCCACTAACGTTAAGAGCGTTTACAACGTACGGAATTTCATACAAACTATCAACTCCTTGTTCTTCGAAAGGCATGTACCGATTTTAATGAAACTTCGTACGCATAAACAGGATATATAGGTCTAAAAAGTTAGTTAAGAACATTTTCAAAATGTCTTATTTAAAAAAAAGATAATTGGAAATCTCTGTTTCTATGAAAAGAATTAAAATCGGTCGTATTTACATGTAACACTATTTTTTTGAAAATGTTCTCAATTAACTTTTTAGACCTATAAATCCTGCTTATGCGTAGGAAGTTTCATTAAAATCGGTTCATGCATTTCGAAAAACAAGGACTTGAAAGTTTGTATGAAATGCCGTACGTTGTCAACGCTCTTAAGATGTGTAGCGGAGCGCGTAAGATGTGCTATGAAGATGCACCGCCGCGAGGTAGCTGTGCGAGGAAGATGCGCAGCTCGAGCTATGCGATGCATCGATAGTAGGGAAAGCACCATTCGCGCATTCATAGCTCCCATCCATCGCACGCATCCTTCCATATAAAAAAACAGCTTAGTTGAACCTGTTTCCACCAGTGCTGTGCTATGTGGACCAATGAAAATTATTGGTGTTAAACGCATCCATACCAACGTAGCATAGCACATATCTGGTACAAAAGCAGCTTTAGACTGAAAATCAGGAAAACGTTTTTTACAAAAGTGTGATTTTTAAACTATACATTTTAAGCTCCGTTTTCATCGTCGGCACAGCTTAGAACTAATTATATGTATAGCAGCATTATAATTAATTAACTATTCATTAAGTATACAATTTTAACATCAAACAGATTGTTTACAATTTCATTGTCGGTGTCAAAAAATTTTAGGAAAATTTCGCTTGGCAAAATGGTAGAAAAATCCATACATAAACAGCCTACATTGTTCCCACTGCTGGGACACAGGCCTCCTCTCTTGTTAGAGGGAGTGGGCTGTAATCTACCACGCGAGCCCAGTGCGGGTTGGTAGATGTCATATCACTAAAATACTTTTCTGTCGATACCTGGTCACCTTATTTTAACAGCTTTTAGTCTATTTTGGACATTAATACTAAGATATTTTAGTAATTTTAATACAATTACAGCTTAAAAAATATTGCCAGGGCAAAAAAACCTATAATTCCTACTATTTTGCCAAGCTACAATTTTTTATCGACACGCCTCTAGCAACTAAAAATACAAGAATCAAATTAAGGTCTGACATTTTTACAAATGACCTTTTGCGCGTCAAGGTGAATTGAACTCAATTATTTACACGTTAAACCTGGTTTCCGAACCATCTGCTAGCATTAGGGTGACCGTTCTCGAGTTGGTCCACACGAGTCTTGCTAAACGGGCCGGATTGAGGCGGGCTACGTCCGCCATTGGAGCTGTACTGTAGCATTTCACGCACCGAGTTTGAGCTGCGCCCAATCCGAACATACCTGTGAAAAAACAAGATTAAATTAGTTAGAATTTTGTTTAAACTAATATTACAAAAATGATGCCATCCATGCTTTGGAAAGCACGCTAACCCGTCGGTCCCAGCTGTCATTCGTAGAACTTTGACATTCGATTCTGACTACCCTCAGAAGCCCTGTTGAGACCACTCTTGAACAGCTGTGCTGCTGGGGAGTTTGTTGCCCCACTTCTCCCCAGCGAAAGCACTAGTAAGTGGTGAAACGCAGGCGTTTTGGGGGACTTTCTTATGTAATTTTGACGTTCGAAAAGTGCTTATTCTCAGCCTAGTTTGAATAAATGACTTTTGATTTTGATTTCCTCTCAGCATCCTGGCGCACTGGCGGCAGAGCGAGGGGTGCGGCGACAGCGGAGTCAGCCAGTCGACGGCCGACTCCCGCACCGCACCAGTCAGCTGTTGCACGCCTTCTATTCTTTCACGAAAGTCTTCTGTCTTCCTGCAGGGGTGATAACTTACCAGCCGTGCTCTGCCAGAAGGACAGCCTGTTGTCGGCCGTAGCGTAGGACACGAGGTAGCGTCCGTCGGGACTGAAGGCGCACGCGGTGACGGGCCCGCTGTGTGCCGCCAGCGATTGGCAACGACCAGCTCGCAGCTCGTACATGGCCAGCTGGCCGGTGTGACTACCCACTGAGGAATACAATAATAATGTATAACCAAGTATTAGTAACCGGCATGAGTCGTGAGCACAAACTGACACCTGCGCAGTAGTTCATTTTTCGGTCTCTTTGGCGGAATGAAGAAGGCGGGGGGCACCGAGGCTGCACGCGATTGGTTCGTCTGTCGATGCTCGTCGTCTATTGGACTCTCACGTGTCATTCGGCTACTGTACACTTTCGTGCAATTTTAGTGACTCACGTTTTTAATTTTGAAATAGTTTATTTTTGTTAATTCGTATTTGTTAAGTCAAAGTAACGGTTAAATTTGTTTCTTCACTATTTTAGCAGTTACTTGAATGAAGAAAACATTTTCCGTAGTATCAGTAAAGGACAAGTAAAAGTTAATACTTTGACTGATTGTGTTGATGAAGAAACTGGTCGTAAGTCACAAAGGCCTACAACATTACTGTATCAAAGTAAAATTTCAAGTACCACTAATATTTTTCGATAGATGGCGTTGAACGATTTTTTAACTCGCGGTGTTAAGATTTTCCGTCGACACTTATTTATGGTCTCTTTGGAACAATTTAGTCTTGCCAAATATACCTTTGGAACAAGGTTGCTGCGTTTTATTCAAACACTTCGGATGGTGCATCCGAAGCCCTAAACAGACCCTGGCTGGACATCATCAGGTCGTACATTTATAGAGCAATAATGGCCGTTCGTGTATGACATGGACATGTCAAATAAAATAAAATACCTACCTAGTTTTCAGGTTATCTCGATTTTTTTTAAAATCTCCGATACCCGGGTTTTGGTTTACAAAAAGAACATTTTGTAAGAGTTAATATGATAAAAGTAGTGTATAAAAAACAAAGTTTGAGTTTGATGCAGCGTGGTACGGGATTCCATACATCCATGAGCATGGTCCTTTTTCGTAAGTATATCATACCTGCAATCCTCCGAGTAGCAGGACAGTGCGACACCTGGTTGTATCGGCAGATGGCCGGAAACACCTCGTTCAGACCTTTACTCTTCAGGTGAGACTGGTCAACGCAGTGCAGGATTATGTCCATTACCTGTAAATTAATACGATGTGTTTTTTGAATCCACTTTCTTTAGAGAGTGCAAGGAATACAGGTGTAGGGTGTTTTTTATTTTTTTATTTATAAAAACGTTGCCCCACACTAGGAATTACTCCTGTATCGTGGGTGCGTTCACAAACATTTAAACTCACATACACAAACAGCCAGACCCGGAACAACTACTTGTAGGTCATACAAATATTTGTTCCGTGCGGGAATCGATCCCGCGACACGCAGCGCAGCAGTCAATCGCTTAACCACTGCGCCAACCGTGCCGTCAAATTTTATTTTACTTTACAGTTTTTGTAAAACTTACAGCTAAAAACTTTTGCACTTTTATTTTATTTTTAACTCAAGAACGGCTGGACAGATTTTTATGATCTTTGATTTGTCTCCTCTACGAATAGCAGAATAAACTATTCAAACAGCAGGAAAAATAATAATGAAGATAATTAATTTTCTCATAAATTTTGTATGGAACGGCTTTTTTTTTCTGAGGCGGTAGGAAGTTCGCCGGGTCTGATATAGGCCGACCGCTTAACTCTCGCGTCCTGAGGTAGCTGCGCGGTGCGGGAGGGGTGAGAGTTAAGCGGTTGGCCTATAGCTTGCTATTTTGTACCTAAACATATTATACTTGTGGGTGGTATTAAACAGATGGGTGTAGGTCGATATATTTTTTTTTAATAAAAACAAATTCGTTGCCCCACACTAGGAATTACTCCGGTATCGTGGGTGCGTTCACAAACATTTAAACTCACATACACAAACAGCCAGACCCGGAACAACTACTTGTAGGTCATACTTGTAGGTTTGACATTGCATTCTTGACGTTCAAAGTGTACAGACGTGCTCATCAATGCATTTTTTAATATAAAATAAATTAACGTTTGCATAAATAGTGACCTAGTTTTAGTGTAGGCATTAGCGAGTTATATAGAGAAACATTTTAAGTGACAAGTTTAAATAATGAACTGACTATATTATTTTAAATATTCACGTATATGGAAGGCAGCCCCTTTAATCGGAGTGCGATGATACGACGCAGCCCTCCACCGACACCGACCCCGGTACCGACACCTACACCGGCGCCGACTACACCCCGACAACCAAGACAGGACCAAGATGAAACACTTCCAGTAGTGTCCACTTCGGAGATCCAGACCTGGATGACATCAATTGAGCAGTACCTGAGTGAGGTGTGTGCTATTGCTTCTGATGGTAAGCTCAATACTGAGCAGAAACTGAAAATCACCAATCTTTGCCGAAAAGTTGGACATGGAGTTTCGCAAATGGCTGTTCAATACCAGTCATTAAAGCAAAAAGCCATTCAAACCCATACCTCCCTTAAAAACATGACCGAAGCTCGAGACCTATCCGACTGCCTAACGGAGATGAACCGGACGATTCAGGAGTCCTGTACGAAGCAGGGGGCGGGTACATCTTTTGCAGATATGGTAAAGAAGGGGTCCAACAGTTTTGTTCGTCCTAATACTTTTAGCTCCGTGGCGATTTATCCCAGTGATAACTCAAAGACGAGTGACGAAACCAAGACCATGGTTCAGAATATCATATGCCCTGGAGAAATGAAGCTGAAAGTACGAGGCGTACGCAAAATAGGAAAAGGAGGATTAATAATCAGTACTGAGACAAAAGATGACCTAGATAAGCTCAAGCAAACAGTCCAACTCGCTTCGTCAGGGCTTACCGTCGACGAACCTCAAAAGCGCAAACCTCGCATTATAGTTATAGGAGTTCCCACATCTATGTCTGAAAATGAGGTTTATAAATGTATCTATGAACAGAACTTGACCGACAAACTGTCGACTATGTCCCAAGATACATTTTTGACCTCAATAAAACTGAGCCACAAATCTGGCAGGAAGGATGCTGAGAATTGCAACTATATTATAGAAGTCCCAGCCATCATTCGCAAAACCCTCATCACACAGGACAGATTATTTATAAATTGGACGTCCTGCCCTGTACGAGACTTCACACTAGTAACTAGATGTTACAAATGCCAGCAGTATGGTCATGCAGCCAAAACTTGCAAAATTGCTGCCCCCACATGCGGTCATTGCGGTGAAGAAGGGCACACAATCCAAGATTGCGCAAAGAAGGCCAATCCGCCAAAATGTGCTACATGTTTGCGCTTTAAAAAACAAGCCAACCACAAGACGGGAGACACAGATTGCCCTGCTAAAAAAACTGCCGAATACAGGTACATTAACTCGATAGATTATGAAGGCGCCTAAGAGCGCCACATACTAGTTTATATTTTAGACTTAATTTACTGTCGTAATTTTTGTTTAATATGGATGACAACTTAATTACCGATATCGATAACACATTTTTACCTATATCAAAGACATGTGACGTTGAGGACTGCAGACTATATTTTTCCGACTATCAAAATTCGCTAACCGTAATGACCCAAAACATTCGTAGTATCTATAAGAACATAGATAGCTTTAATGTTTTTCTTCATAGACTTAACTTTCATTGTGATATAATGGTACTAACTGAGTGCTGGCTATCTAACCGCCACGATAATCTCCCAGCAATACCGGGTTACAACTTATTACATACCACAATAAATAACAATCAAAATGATGGTGTGGTAGTCTTTGCTAAGGAATCTTTAAAGGTCACAGTCGAGGAACATAATCTACAAGACTGCATGAGTAATTGCTTAGTCATAAAAATTGGTACAACCACAGCGATAATAGCTATGTATAGATCCCCTTCCTCTAGAAACTTAGATCCTTTTAACAAATCCTTAAACCAGATTTTTCAAGCACTAAGCCCATTTAAGAATGTTATACTAACAGGTGATTTAAATATAAATATTGGCTCCGAAAACTGCGATGCAGGGACCCAAGATTACCTTAATATCTGCTTATATCATGGTTTTCTCCCCGCTCACACATTGCCTACTCATCAGAGCGGTTCCTGCCTCGATCATATGATGATCAAAACCAGCCTATCATATATTACGCTTGTTACTAACTCAACAATTACTGACCACCACGCAGTCTTACTCAACGTAAATTTAACGCTGCCTAAGCTAAATCGTCCTCAGACTATTAGCAAATTAGACATAAACAAACTCGAATATGATATGTGCAACATTGATTTTAGCCTAGTTTACAATACTGCTGACGCTAATTTGGCTTTATCGTACTTAATAAAACAAGTTCAACAAGCAATATTACGTAACGCGACAGTTTCTACAGTGAATAAGAAATTTTATATTATTAAACCATGGATTACTCCGGGACTAATTCGGTGTATAAGACACAGAGATAAACTACATCAGAAAACTAAAAGATACCCTGATAATCTAATAATTGAAACCACCTATAAGAGATACAGGAATTTCTGCAACAATCTCCTGAAAAATTTAAAAATAATTACGATAAAACTGAATTAAATAAAGCAGGAAAAAATACCAAGCAACTTTGGAAACATATTAAAAACGTCACTAACATGTCTAAACAGCGTGAATCAAATTCGAGTTTATTGTTGGCTAATCCTTCACCACTCTTATCAGCCAACAATGTAAATAACTTTTTTGTAAATGTTGGGAAAACTCTTGCCGAACAGATTCCAAAATACTGCGACCAACCATCTTTAAAAAAATCAAGCAATAGCTGTAACTCGAAATCTTTCGCCATGTTGGATACTGATGAAGATGAAATAACTCGATTAATTTCTGGGTTAAAAGAGGACTGTGCAGTTGGATGGGATAATATAAGCAATAAGATCCTTAAACTCTTTAAGCATATTTTGGTACGTCCCTTAACGCATATATTTCGAATCTGTCTTTCCGAAGGAATTTTCCCAAGTTGTCTAAAAAAGGCAGTTGTAATCCCTATCTTTAAATCTGGAAGTAAAGACGTAGTTAATAATTATAGGCCAATATCCTTACTCCCCTCAATTTCCAAAATACTAGAGAAAATTATAAACAGTAGACTAGTTAATTACCTAGAAAAAAACAACATCTTATCCCCTGCGCAATTTGGTTTTAGAGCCAAACTGTCGACAGCCGATGCGGTGCATAGTCTGACTGGTTATATCTCAGAAGAACTTGGCAAAGGAAACCAGACCCTGGGAGTCTTTCTCGATTTAGCCAAGGCATTCGACACGGTGTCTGTTTCTGTCCTCCTGAACAAATTAGAGATCATAGGAATAAGGGGAACGCCGCTGAAACTTTTTACTGACTATTTAGACCACCGATACCAATGTGTTAGAATAGATAATATTACGAGCGATGACCAGAAAAATACTGGTTTTGGTGTTCCACAGGGGAGTATTCTGGGCCCCACCCTCTTCCTTATTTATATTAACGACTTGTGCAATCTAAATATCAAAGACTGTAAAATAATATCATATGCCGACGACACGGCGTTAATATTTAGCGCTAAAACCAGTAGCGAACTGTTCGAAATTGCTCAACTAGGTTTTAATACTGTGACTAATTGGCTTCAAATCAATTTACTAACATTAAATGCCGACAAAACAAAATATATTCACTTCTCCATGCGCAAGCCTCTACTTAACATTACTAACCCTCATCTATATGCCCATCAATGTGGAAACCGTACAATCACCATGTGTAATTGTCCCTTTATCCACAAAACGAGCAACATAAAATATCTGGGGATAATAATAGACGACACACTCTCTTTCAAAAAACATATTGAAAGCCTAGTGAAAAGAGTACGCAAACTAATATATGTTTTTAAAAAATTGCGAACTTTAGCAGATTCCAAATTAATCACACAAGTATATTTGGCCCTATGTCAATCTATAATTCAATACTGCATCACTTCTTGGGGTGGCGCACCGAAAACTAATTTGCTTCCTCTTGAAAGAGCTCAGAGAGCCATTTTGAAGGTAGCAAACTTCCATCCCTTCTTTTTTCCCACAGATCTGCTTTATAAATCCTGCAATGTACTAACGGTTCGCCAGCTTTTCATTATGCACTTAGTATTAAAACAGCACACCATGCTTACCTACAATGCCGACAACACTAACAAGAGACGGAATGATCTGGTATGCATGTCTAATGCAGCCTCAAAACATGTCTTTGTAGAAAGATTTATGACATTCTTAGGTCCATTCCTGTACAATAGATTAAATAGAAAACTAAGTATCTATAAACTAAATTACTATAGCTGTAAAAAAATTATTCTTAATTATCTACTAACAAACAATTATGCACAGACAGAAGACCTACTTATTGTCTGCAAATAAAACTGCTAACACGCTATTTTACGTTTATTTACCTAAGTTTTAATTTAGTTTTTACGTTATACGCATTGTTAATTTATTATTTTAAGTATGTATGCACTTCTTAGCCTGAAGCACAGGTTCAACCTAGTTCAGGCAAATTAGCAACTGTGCGCTATTTTTAATTGTTAAGGTAATCAATGTAAAATGTGTTCCCTTTTTATAAATAAACGATTTATTATTATTATTATTATTATTATTATTATACAAATATTTGTTCCGTGCGGGAATCGAACCCACGACACGCAGCGCAACAGTCGATCGCTCAGCCACTGCGCCAACCGTGTCGTCAAATATATCGAATGCTACAAGAATACCAAAAAACAAACGTACTTCAACCAGCAGCTCGGCGACTTCATTGTGCATCTTGTCGATGAGCAGCTCGATGCCGCGCAGCACCTCGGCGCGACCCTTCTGCAGCGCCAGGTAGGCGGCCGAGGGCTGCCCCGACTGTGCGGCCGCGGCGCAGCGGGCTACCTCACGCGCCATTGTGGTTATGAAGGCTGCGGGCCTGAAGAAAAACGTACAAACATAAGAATAAACATCATCTGCCTAGCCTTTTCCCAACTATGTCGGCGTCGGCTTCCAGTCTAACCGGATGCAGCTGAATACCAGTATTTTACATGGAGCGACTGCCTGTCTGACCACCACACCCCAGTTACTGGGTAATACAATACCGCTTGGTAAGACGAGTACCCCTGGTTGTCAGATTTTCGGGTTTCTGACGACCCGTAACGTACCAAAAATCCACGATTGACAGCCAGGACGGAGACACGGAGGAGTAGTATTGTATGTAAAGATGGTCACCCATCCACAGACCAACCGCGGCAAGCGTAGCTTAACCTGATCGATCAACCTGTGCGGCTGCTATTATTTAGCCACAAAACCCTCTTAATAATCCTACTAATATTATAAACGCGAAAGTATGGATGAATGTTTGTTACTCTTTCAGGCAAAAACTGCTGAAGGGATTTGTATGAAATTACGCACACAGACAGTTTATAATTTCGATTAACACACAGGATACATTTTATCCCCATATTCCCACGGGATCGAAACTTATGCGGGTGAAACCGTGGCGCAGCTAGTATACTTTAATTTATTGGTATTATTATTAATTATTATTACCTGGCAGTAGCTATGAGCGTGAGCGCGTGTCGGGCAGTGCGGCAGGAGTCTGCTTGAGGAGTTAGAGGGAGGCCGTATGTCATTGAGGGCACGAGTTTGTCAGCATCACAGCACATCTCGAGCAGCCCTGAGGGGAAAAGATGGTGACATTGCGACTTTCGTTTGTCAACTTTTTTTTTTGAAGTGAAAACTTCTTTAGCGGCGTTGTGCACTTTTATTGTGATGGGTAAAAAATGTTAAACTCGCGTCAGGACACGTGACCTGATCGAAAATTCGTAAGACGGAGCTCGCGTCAGGACACGTGACCTGATCGAAAATTCGTAAGACGGAGGGAGAGTAGACCGCATTCCAAAATTCACACTTCTGCCGGCACTCCCGGAGTGCAACCCGTTTTTTTTTAAACGTTGCCCCACACTAAGAATTTCTCCTGTATCGTGGGTGCGTTTACAAACATTTAAACTCACATATACAAACAGCCAGATCCGGAACAACAACTTGTAGGTCATACAAATATTTGTTCCGTGCGGGAATCGAACCCGCGACACGCAGCGCAGCGGTCAATCAATTAACCACTGCGCCAACCATGCAGTCCAAATTAACAAGTCAATTCTCAATTCTGTAAAGCGTACAATAATGTATACAGTTGGTAGGGAAATAATTATATCAGTCACAATTATGGACCCTGTCGGGCACAGCATAGTTCAAGCAAAGTTGTCAAAAAATAAAAGGCCCGTTTTGACATTGACAGTTCTAGTAGTTAATAAAGATCAAATTCGCAAAACACGTATTCGTTTGTATGAAGCTGACAGGTGTCAAGAAGGCATTCTCAAATGTCAAAATGGGCCTTTTATTTTTTGACAATTTTAGGAGAGAGGAGGAAGAGCGCTGTGTTTAATAATATGGTAAATTTTATTATTAGTTAAGTAGGTAGTTAGTAAGTTATACAGTTTTATTAATACAGAATTGAATTTAAGAATAATAATTATTATTGTTATTGTTTTACAAATTATATACATTTATTTATTTAGTAACATTGTAAAAACCATTTATTTTTTTAATTATTAATTATTGTTTTATTTAATTTGACATAATATCTCGCGACAACAGTAAAAAAATATGTTTTTGGTATTTCACTTACCCAACAACACATGGCTGACATCCAAATAAGGTTCCCACACAGTGAAGCCCCGGCCCAACAGGTCCACAGCCGCCCGGCGCAGCGGCGTGTGCGCGGGCAAGCGCGGGCACGCAGGGCTAAGAAGTAGATGGGTGAGCGCTAGAGCTGTCAGGCGGGCTAAGTTGTTGGAGGAGCTCAGGGTGAAGCCTGGAACGGAACATAGTGTTATTTATGAGAGAGATCAGTAAAAAAAGAAAAAAATAACCGGCCAAGTGCGAGTCGGACTAGCGCACCGAGGGTTCCGTACAATTTAAAATTATTAAAAATATTTTTATTATTTTATGATGTAACTAAACATTTACGGTTTTCGCAATTTTTCCTTTATCTGTGCTATAAGACGTTGCTTCGTACCAAATTTCAAGATTCTGAGTTCACAGGAAGTACCCTGTAGGTTTTGATTCCCTTGCGAGTGTCGAAAATTTGCGGAAATTTGCGGCATAAACGGTTGCATCTTTTGATTGCGTTAGCTTAGAAGTTTGATGTTTTCACAGCTCCAAGGGTCAGTAGACCTGAGTATTTGATATAAATTCCAGCTTGATACCTCCACGCGTTCCTGAGAAAAAGGGTTTTGACAGACAGACGGACAGACAACAAAGTGATCCTATAAGGGTTCGGTTTTTTCCTTTCGAGGTACGGAACCCTAAAAATGACCCAGGTGCACACAATATACACAGATGCACAAAAAAAAGAACAGTGGTGTGGTGATCCAGTGGTAATTGCCCCGATTTATGAGTAGAAGGTCGTGGCTTCGAACCTTGTCAGGCACTTTACTTTCTATAAATAATTTCATCACCACTGCACAAACGGCGAAGGAAACCATCGTGAGGAAACCGGCATGTCCTAAAGTTGTCAAAAAATAAAAGGCCCGTTTTGACATTGACAGTTCTAGTAGTTAACAAAGATCAAATTCGCAAAACACGTATTCGTTTGTATGAAACTGACAGGTGTCAAGAATGTATTCTCAAATGTCAAAAAAATTCCAAGATCTATGTCATCTACCAACCCGCACTGGGCCCGCGTGGTAGATCATAGCCCACTCCCTCTCGAAGACAGAAGGGCTGTGTCCCAGCAGTGGGAACAATATAGGCTGATTATGGACACAGAAAAAAAACTTAAAATGTAACGTATGTAAGTAAAATGACAGAGCCAGTTTTTAACTTTACGGCACACGCTAAACGCGTCCTGAAGTAAATTTTTGTTTATTTATTTTTAAGTAAAATTACCGCATTTCAAAGGGATAATAATATAAACGAATGCAGGCATCCATGCACAGTACTAAATATATTATATAATAAACAAACAGTACCTAGCTTAGATGTTTCGTTTATAAATCAATATTGAGATTGCTGTTTTGATATGTATAACACGCATTTTCGGGTTCAAACACAGTTCGGCGCGCGAGCGCAAGGCTAGCTAAACATCGGCCGAGCGCCGCGCATGCGCGCTGCCCACGCGCCACCGGCGGCGTCGCTCCCGCGTTCCGATTCAGTCGCGCGCCCGTCCCGTCGAGCGCACGTAACGCATTCGCACCGTCCACGGCTCTCGTTCGCTCCCGCCAAAATCTTATGTGAAACTGTAAAGACCATATTGTTGTTGTGTGCTGCATTAAACTGTTTTTCGTGGTTATCATCGTCTTTTACTGGCATTAACACCTTCACGCTATTATAGTGACGCCCAACTCGCGGCCATGTTAAGTTTTAACAGCGGCAAAACGAACCCAGTGAAGTGTGATTAAATAACAATTCAGTGACCAGAGACATTATTATCATGCCACGAACGACGCGGGCTGCCCGAGCAGCAATCGACCGTAAGGCGGAGGAACGAGGAAGCGACGGTTACTCCGACGCGGACTGTGACTCAGTGGTGGAGACGCGCGCCTATGCTGGCGCCGCTACCAGTGCTATCACCCATGCACGCGACTCAACAGACGCGGCCGAGGAGCTGCGCGCCCAGGGGGGCGCCGCCCTCGACCACACGCTCGGCGGGGCCCACACCGGCGCACCCGCCGCACCCGCCGCCGCACCCGCCGCCGCACCCGCCGCCGCGCTCAGCACCGAACGGCTACTGTCCACCATGATGGAGTCGTTCGCCAGGATGCAGGCGGAGACCAACCGCACGCTAGTGGAAACCCTACGGTCTCTAAATCAAGGCAACCAGTGGAATCCAGTCGCGTCGACACCGGCGGCATCGCCCACGGCGAACGCGCCCGCGACCTCCGGCGGTAACTTTTCAAAGTGCACCGCGAGGTTTGACGGACAGTCACGCGACACCGAGGTACTGGAGGTGTTCATCGATGCAGTGGAGGTATACAAGGAGTGCGCCGACGTGACCGACGAGCACGCGCTACGCGGCCTCTCCATGTTGCTGAGCGGCGACGCGGCGGTATGGCGGCGCGGCGTGCGGGCCTGCGTCGGCTCGTGGCCGGACGCGCTCGCGCGCCTGCGCGCTGCCTACGGCGTGCAAAAGCCCGCGTACAGGATACTGCGCGAGGTATTCACGCGCGAACAGAGTGAGTGTGAACGCGCTGAAGTTTTTATATCGAAGGTACGATCATTATTAGTTCAATTACCCTATGTTGTGCCAAATGTGATGATAGTGGATATTGTGTACGGCTTACTACATCGTCGAATACGGAAACGTTTGTCGCGAGACACCATTAGCGATATTGATAATTTGTTAGAGAGAGCGAGACTCGTGGAAGATTCGATAACGGAATTAAAAAACCCGATCGTTTCCGCGAATAACCCGAATGTACCTACCGTTCCCGACCGCGGTACTACGAGTCCGAGCGCAACCATCGGTTCCAAACTCACCTCTAACTCTAATGAGAACTCGAAACGTATTCGCATTAGATGTTCGTTTTGTAAAGCGTTTGGTCACGCGGCTAACGAATGTCGTAGGGCTAATAAAGTCGACAGTGACAATAAAGCTAATAAAGTTGGTACTAGCGATAAGGATGCTAACCCAATACGTTGTTATGGATGCGGCCAGCCTGGGGTAGTGAAGTCAAAGTGTGTAACTTGTTCGATTAAACCCGCGCCCACCAAACCGTCCGATTTTAACGTCGTAAAAGGTGACTTCTTCGCGACAACGACGTCACATCCTTTAATAACAATAAGCGTAGTAGGTAAGGAAGGGGTAGCGATAGTCGATACAGGGGCTACGCACAGTGTTGCTAGCCCATTGTTGTATTCATTGTTAGTGAATAACGGCGTCCAATTCCAAGAAACGGAGCGTTATATCGGGCTCGCCGATGGCTCGTGTCATAGGAAAATGGTAAAGATCGCTGCGGTACCTGTCACCCTAGGTAGTCGAAGAGTCGACACCGAGTTTATGGTATTTCCTGGTGATGACACCAGAACACTTTTAGGTCGTGATTTTATTGCTAACGCGGCTATTGTTCTAGACATAGCCCAGGAGTCGTGGCATTTTGCAGATAGTCCAGGAGACCGGTTCCCGTTTTTGCAATCTTATGTATTGAACAGCGCGGCCGTGACACAAGCAGAGGTCTGCGATGTATCACTGCGCCAAGATGAAGGTACGAGCTTGCCACCGGAGCACAGGGCCGCACTCAACGAGTTCTTGCGAGACAGAGTCGCTCAGTTCGCTACCGCGGGACCTCCTACAGACTTCGCCGTCCATAAGATAAAGGTAAGCGAGACACAGGAACCTTTGGCTTCTCCTCCGTTTAGATTATCGTCGCCTAAGAGAGAGGCACTAGAGAAGGAGCTGCACAAACTGGTCAACTCTGACGTCATTCGACGTCACGTCGATCCAGGGAAGACCGCGGCAATCGCGGGCATGCCGACGCCTCGGAACATAAAACATCTGAAATGTTTCCTGCAAACCTCCAGCTGGTTCAGGCGCTTTGTCCCTGACTACGCAGAGGTCGCCAAACCGTTGACAACGCTGCTGAAAAAGGTAAGTATATGGAAGTGGGGCCCGGAGCAGCAGGCAGCTTTCGAGAAGATCAAGCAACTGCTAGTATCGGCGCCGATTCTGCGTCAGGCTGATGCGACGTTACCCTTCGTCCTCAGAACTGATAGCAGTGGGTATGCTCTCGGGGCGGTTCTCCTCCAGGGGGAGGGGACCGACGAGCGGCCAATAGAATACGCCAGTCGACTCTTGACCGCCGCTGAGAAGAACTACAGCACGACGGAGAGGGAGGCTCTAGCCGTCGTCTGGGCAGTCTCCAAGTTCAGGGGGTACATAGATGGCGCTGAAGTCGTAATCAAGTCAGACCATCAGCCGCTTAGGTGGCTGATGAGTATGAAGTCTCCGAGTGGTCGCCTAGCAAGGTGGGCCCTGACCCTTCAGGAGTATAACCTGAAAATAGAATACACACCAGGTAAGGCCAATGTTATAGCCGACACTCTGTCGCGTCCGGCATGCGCCGAAGACGCCGATTGTGACCTGTGCTGCGCTGTGGTCGACGTGCCCTCTCGCAGTCTGAGGGACATGCGCGAAAACCAAATGAAGGACCCAGAGGTAAGTAAGATCGTCGAGGCCCTGGAATCCGACGAACCCTCTAGGGGGAGGGCATGGTCAAACAAAGGGTATGTGCTCGCCGAAGGTGTGTTGTATAGATATTGCCCAGAGAACGAGGAGCACGACGACGCCAGTTTGGTAGTCCCAGAACAGGAACGCGCCAAAGTATTGGCCGAATACCATGATGCACCCACCGCTGGTCACATGGGCGCGGAACGTACGCTGCAACGCTTAGTCGGTAAGTACTACTGGCCGGGAATGCGTTCCTACGTTACGCAGTACGTTAAAAATTGTGTACCTTGCCAGCGTTACAAGGCAGACACCGGCAGAGGGCAAACGTCAAAGTTTATCCCTCGCCGTGACGGGCCATACAAGATCCGGGCTGTGGTCAGTCCCACGACGTACACCCTCGAGCGCCTCAGCGACGGTACGGTACTGGGTAAGTACCATGCGTCTGTACTGACTCCTTTCGTTGGTTGCATCCAAGCTCCAGTACAGGAGAAACGAAAGAGGGGGAGACCTCGTAGAAGCTAACCCAAACGCGAGGACGTTCGTTAGGGTTAGAGGGGGAGACTATAACACGCATTTTCGGGTTCAAACACAGTTCGGCGCGCGAGCGCAAGGCTAGCTAAACATCGGCCGAGCGCCGCGCATGCGCGCTGCCCACGCGCCACCGGCGGCGTCGCTCCCGCGTTCCGATTCAGTCGCGCGCCCGTCCCGTCGAGCGCACGTAACGCATTCGCACCGTCCACGGCTCTCGTTCGCTCCCGCCAAAATCTTATGTGAAACTGTAAAGACCATATTGTTGTTGTGTGCTGCATTAAACTGTTTTTCGTGGTTATCATCGTCTTTTACTGGCATTAACACCTTCACGCTATTATAGTACTGTAATGGCGTGATAGCACTGGTAGCGGCGCCAGCATAGGCGCGCGTCTCCACCACTGAGTCACAGTCCGCGTCGGAGTAACCGTCGCTTCCTCGTTCCTCCGCCTTACGGTCGATTGCTGCTCGGGCAGCCCGCGTCGTTCGTGGCATGATAATAATGTCTCTGGTCACTGAATTGTTATTTAATCACACTTCACTGGGTTCGTTTTGCCGCTGTTAAAACTTAACATGGCCGCGAGTTGGGCGTCACTATAATAGCGTGAAGGTGTTAATGCCAGTAAAAGACGATGATAACCACGAAAAACAGTTTAATGCAGCACACAACAACAATATGGTCTTTACAGTTTCACATAAGATTTTGGCGGGAGCGAACGAGAGCCGTGGACGGTGCGAATGCGTTACGTGCGCTCGACGGGACGGGCGCGCGACTGAATCGGAACGCGGGAGCGACGCCGCCGGTGGCGCGTGGGCAGCGCGCATGCGCGGCGCTCGGCCGATGTTTAGCTAGCCTTGCGCTCGCGCGCCGAACTGTGTTTGAACCCGAAAATGCGTGTTATATATGTATTTTTGTGGTGTACAGTCTTTAATATACACCGTTATATTTTGATCGTTTTAATCCTTAAAAGCGGTCGTTGTACTCATCATTATGAACAACTTTTACTACCGGACCAACCCTGAAATCGTGAAAAAAAAATCAGTTTATCCATACATTATGTCGAGTTATGCGAACATAAATCTATGGATCAACTGTTTTTTTGTTGTTGTAGTATTGTAGTATTTTAATAATGTTGTCGTCTTGAAATTGCTTGCGACGACATAATAATATTTTTTCTGTACGTGTGTTTGTCACCTAACTCCTCCTTAACGGCTGGACTGATTTGGATGAAATGTTGTGTGTATATTTCAATGGGTTCCTGGATAGTTTGGAAACACAATTGGACCCGGTAGGTGGCGCTGCTTTTTCGGGCAGGACGATGTCTGTCGGGTCCGCTAGTAAAGTATATTTAAATAAATAAATAACATAATATATTTAACCTACCTTCAACCACGGAGCTCTTCCGACTATCGCCATCCTTTCTCCTCCTATTCCCGGCAGCGCCTAAAACAAGCGAGCCAAATAATGCAAATCATATAAAATAAACAAGCGAGCTTTTAATAATATACATTTGTTAATAAGAAGCATTTTTATAGGAGTACAAACAGTCTGGAATTAATTGTTTATCAAATAAAAACACTATGTTAGTTAGCCATGTTATAGAAAGGGCCGATACCTACTGCCGCGCCATTTTTTTTTTCAAAATGGAGGCCACTCATGACACCATTGTAAAAACAATTACTTTAACGATTTTATATTTATAGCTGTAAATATTGGTAGCAGGCGATATTATTCACAGATGAGTAAATATCCTGGCATCGATAGTTTTTTTTTAGGTAGACAAGGAGAGTTTTTTCAAGGCGAAAGCGTCAGTGTAGCCCGCGAAATTGCTGATTATAATTTTGCAAAGCCATATTGGGTACAGTCAGGAATCATATTTTAATCTATATTCAAATTTCATTTGTTTCAAATTGACGTTATTTCAAGTTAAACAAATATCAACTTTATTTCAATGGTAATTAAGTTGATTTCAGAGTGACTAGCACTATTGAAAAAGTTATAAAAATGTTTGAAGTTGTAGCGTAAACTGAACTTTATTGTGTAGGAATTAAAGTTATTTTTCTATAAACTCATATTTGTTTGTAAAAATTTTGGCGAATATGTCGCGAATGCAGATTGAATAAATGAAGTCCTCCAGAGCGTATTTCGGCCACGGCGGTCAATCTCAACGGAGATTAGCCAGGTTCGCAGGAGATATTATAGTGCAGGCGTGTGCGCGCAGACACAGGTGCACTCCCTCTTCCCTCACTCTCATAGTCCGATGAGACGGCAATCCGACACGACCGGAGAGAGATCAGGCGCAGGACCAAGGGCTTAACGCGCTTTACGAGACACGGGGGTATCACAACGCCAACTTCCAACATCCGGACTGTTACCAATAAATTCCTAATGGAAAAACTTAATAACACTTTGCTCGACCCGGGAATCGAACCCAGGACCCCACACGCTCAGCAATCACGCTTGCGACCACGAGACCATCGGGACACTTTTTATCTAGGTACATACAACCTGACAGTGACTTGCAAATTGTAACGAACGTAAGAAAATTTGAATTTCGCGGGCTAACTAACGCATCCCTTAAAGGAAAGGTAAGTACACTGCAGGGTTTTTCGACAACAGGAAATTGGCATGAGGAACAGCACCCTAATTGCGTAACACACGATCAATCGGAATCGGTTTCATTTTGACAGTTCAACAACATTCATTGCGTTATTTACGTTGTTGAGCAGACACATGACACACTTTTTGAACATATGAAGCAATGGATTAGCAATATCCTTCAAAATGATTCAGATTGAGATTGATTGTGTGTTACGCAATTGGGGTGCTGGGTGTAAAGTTCACTCATCCTTCATATAAAAGGGAGGGGCCTCCGACCAGACGGGTGTTGTGTCTGATGATCAACTGCCCGATGAATCATCGTTAGTTGACCGCCAGATACAACACGTGTCGGGCCGTGATATAATAATATGCTAGTTGCGCGGTAAACGAGATGCAGGATTTTGTGTGACGTCAGTCTGACGCGAAGTTCGCATGTGGCATTGTAGATCATACCGCTACAAATCCTTGTCGGGCTGCAGTCTTTACTTATTTTATTTTTACACCTGTTTTTTTTTACTGAATATTGTTTATAAACCAATTATATTGACCAAGCTCAGCAGTTTATTTCCTCTAAAAAATATCGGAATTTAAACCTTGCATAGTTAAAGCATATTTATGTCAAAGTCAAAATTCAAAGCATTTATTTCAAATAGGCACATAAAAGGCACTTTTGAACGGTAAAAATTACAGTAAATTAGAATTGATTCTAGTCGCCCCTTCCAAATGATAGTTTTCGTATGGAGAAGAATGGGCAAGAAACTCCACCATTACTCTTTTAAAATGTTTTCCAATATTTTGCATACATTAATTATATTATTATAATATGTGAGGACGATACACCTAAAATAAAATCAAATTACTATACCACAATTGGTAAAAGAATAAAAAAATGGTGCCCACATATTAACAAACATTGAAAAAGCAGACGATTTTCATAAAAAAAAAAATTAAGTACATGAAACCTTCGGGCCGTGGGGTCGGAGTGCTCATGGTCTTTTTAAGGAAATTTCGAAACGACTGGTTGACACTTCCCGTGACCCAAGGGCTGGCTTTTACCTTGGCCAGAGGCTAAGCATTGCCATACAACGTGGCAATGCCGCCAGTGTCTTGGGTACATTACCAGTCGACAGCGATGCGGACGAAATTTTCGACGCTATATTTTATTTTGTAAATAGTTTTAGGATATAATTTTGTTATTTTAGTGTTAGCTTGTAAATTGTAATTGGTACCCTATTAATAAATAAATTCAAAATGTACATAATATGTACATACATTTCAACAATAACCAACAAATTATGATTATTAAAACGCATACCTTCGCTGGTGATATCCTGCCCGAACTCTGCCCCGATAACGCCCAGCAGTACGACCGCGGTGGTCTGCTTGCGCTTGAGTTCGGCGAGTGAGGACGGCTTGCGGATTATCTCTTCTTCTTCTTCTTCAAATTCTTCTTCTTGCTGTGAGAAGAGAAGATAGGGGATTATTTGATTGTCGAATTTGTTTCTGCAAGTTTTTTTTTTTGTGAGCCAAGAGGAAATAGTTTTGTGTTGCCATTAGATGCGGAACAGGGTGTAAAGTTCACTCATCCTCCATAGAAAAGGGAGTACTCCGACCAGACGGGTGTTGTGTCTGGCGGGCAATTGCCCAATGATTCATGTTGGGAAGTTGTATATAATTATGCTGATTGCGCGGTAAACTCTGCTTGCGAGATGCAGAATTTGCGTGACGCGTTGTTCGTATGTGGCGTTGTAGATACCGCTACAGCCAGATAAAATCGCTGATATTTTTTGTACTCAAACTGTGTTATACTTTCGAAAAGCATTCTTAGTCACAATGGCTTTTATTTTGACACATGGCTTTTATAATAATTGTATTTATTTCAGGTAAATAACACCCACGTACACGTATAACATCAAATCAAATAAAATCAGATAAAATTCAAATAAAATAAAATCAGATAAAATTCAAATAAAATAAAATCAATTCAAATAAAACATAATAAAATAAATTTATACAGGACTGGGCCCTCGTTGTGGATTGCGGAGGGTCTCACAGAGAGTAGGCCTGTGTCCCAGCAGTGGGAACATTATAGGCTGATTATATATTGTTTTTGTATACTCACTACTTGTTGCACTTTCTCAGCGGGTTCCTTGTGCGCGGCGTGGGGGTTGATACTCTCCGTATGAGTGTATAGAGGCAGGAACTGTGCCCAGTTGTCCACCAGAGTCTTACGCCCTTTTGGACCGAGCCTGTTGAGAAAAAATGTAGATGAGCTTGAAACAATATGAAGCAAGCGACATACAAAGAAATGCACAGCTCTTAATGCCTTGAAGGTTTGTCTTTGATTTTCCACAAAAAAAAAAAGAATTAAATTTCAGATTTTGATTAGCTAAGATGAGCATTCAGGGTACACGCTATAAGATTTAGTGGACACATCTAGTAATGCTACGCTTTGAAATCTACTATATAAAAATAAGTCGGGTTTTCCTTCCTGACGCTATAACTCCAGAACGCACGAACCGATTTCCACGGTTTTGCATTCGTTGGAAAGGTCTCGGGCTCCGTGAGGTTTATAGCAAAGAAAATTCAGGAAAAATAGGAGTAGGGTAGGAGTAGGGTAGGATTAGGGTAGGAGTAGGGTAGGAGTAGGGTAAAAGTAGGGTAGGAGTAGGGTAGGAGTATGGTAGGAGTAGGGTAGGAGTAGGGTAGGAGTAGGGTAGGAGTAGGGTAGGAGTAGGGTAGGAGTGGGGTAGGAGTGGGGTAGGAGTGGGGTAGGAGTAGGGTAGGAGTAGGGTAGGAGTAGTGTAGGAGTAGGGTAGGAGTAGGGTAGAAGTAGGGTAGAAGTAGGGTAGGAGTAGTGTAGGAGTAGGGTAGAAGTAGGGTAGAAGTAGTGTAGGAGTAGGGTAGGGGGTAGCACACCACGCGAACGAAGTAGCGCCGGGCAGCTAGAAATAATTTATATGGCAAAACAACGTTTGCCGGGTCAGCTAGTGACACTATAATTAAGATTGATATCGAGCATGATAAGATGACATACACTTCCTACGCAATAATTTAAAATCTAAATCGCAGGTGCGTTCCCATTCCAGAGACAAAGCTGAATTGTCTTATAATAAACTTAGGTACACTGGACTTCATAATATCGATGACAAAACGAATACATTTGATTTTCGCCATTTTGGCGCTGCTAGCAACGTGAGCGTCCGTGTAACTAATATTTTTGATAATGAGTTTTACAAATTGAGCATACTCTCATGATAAAAATGGTCTTAATGTCTCGTAGTAAACACAAAATACACAAACATGTCTTATTCCACGATTTACACCTAAATCATCAAAGACGTACCAAAACCACACAAAGGCTGTTTGCAACAATATGTCAATTTTAGTTCCCGAGACGCTCGAGCGGGGCGCTTTGAATCGGCACAAAAAACAACTGTCATTTCGTATAGTATATTTAGTCCAGCGTACTTGTATAATAGAGGACAGTGGCCAGTTATCACACACCGGCACTCATAACCATTAACTGACCTGCCAAGTTCAGCGAGCAGTAACGCTTGGGCAGCCTCGCGTACTTCCAAACAGTGATGTTGCCAGCGACGAGCCAGCATCTCTACTTGAGGACGCTTGAAACTCTTGGCTCCTGAAAAATAAGAAGAAAATCATCACCATTTTAGCCGAAAGACGTCTAATGCTGGACATAGGCCCCCAAGCACCACCACTTCGACCGGTTCCGTGCTTCTCGCATCCAACGGGTTCCTGCGGCTTTAACAAGATCGTCGGTCCACCTTGTGGGAGGCCTTCCAACGCTACGTCTTCCGGGACGCGGTCGCCACTCCAGAACCTTTCGGCCCCATCAGCCATCTGTTCTGCGAGCAATGTGCCCTGTCCACTGCCACTTAGTTTGTCAATTCTTCGGGCTATGTCGGTTACCTTGGTTCTCCTGCGGATCTCTTCATTTCAAGAAGAAAATATAGTGACTTAAACATGCATTGAAGTGTTATGTGTGATGGGTAGCGGGATCGTCCGAAAGGGTTACCGCTGCCCTGGTACATAAAGGGCTAAGGAACTAAGGAAGGAACACGGGTGGGTTTTAGTCAGTAAGAGTCTGACACTCCCCCCTTCCGCTCCACCCAGAGCGGGAGGGGTCATTTGATGATTTCCCATCCTCAAAAAAAAAAGTGTTATGTGTGATGACCCCGTTGGTCAGTTGTGTTTTTACAATAAAGAAATTTCTTATTGACATTTTTTTTGCCCGGACGCTCCCTCTTTGTTCAGATGTACCAGAGCCTGTCATTTGTAAGTTTGAACTTTAAAAAGTGCTAATTTAAGCTTCAATAAACGATTCTCATCTAAACTAATATTATAAAGAGAAAATATTCGTTTTTGTATATGTTTGTTTATTAGGCTTACACGATCTGGATGGATTTTTATCCCGATATTCTCACAGGATCGAGAGTTATGAGGGTGAAACCGGGGGGCGCAGCAAGTTAAGAATAAAATGTGTGTGTGTAATTTGCCAGTACCAACCTGCAGCGACGACTTTATCAGGCAACAGCACACAATGTAGCGTCGCCAACAGCGACCAACCCTGTTTGATATGCGCCTGTTGAGCAGCCAGCTGTTCCTCTCTCTCCTCGTCTGCTGCCCAGGATGAAGAGCTCCTGGTGGATGGTCTGGGAAGAATAGGAGTTGACGTCCCGGAAGGGTAGGTTATTGTTCTTTTACATGAATACATGATGAAGTTTCTACTGCGGTAACTTGCAATGGTACGACTAGTATCACTTGAACTACGAAAATCGTCCTTTATGCTACAGAATAAAGGCAACGTTAATGTCTAATAGTTGCCACGGAAGGTTGAATGTGCGCGTGACGACAAAATCATCATCATTTCAGCCGAAAGACGTCCACTGCTGTACATAGGCGTCCCCCAAGCACCTCCACTTCGACCAGTTCTGTGCTTCTCGCATCCAACGGGTTCCTGCGGCCTTCACAAGGTCGACGGTCCACCTTGTGGGAGGTCTTCCAACGCTACATCTTCCGGTACGCGGTCGCCACTCCAGACCCTTTTGGGCCCATCGGACAACCGTTCTGCGAGCAATGTGCCCTGCCCACTGCCACTTAAGTTTGGCAATTCTTCGGGCTATGTCGGTTGCCTTGGTTCTTCTACGGATGTCTTCGACGAAAAATAAAAAATTTATTTTTTTTTATAACATGGTGGATATTTTTGTGATGATTATTTATCGAAGAATACTGATTCAAGAGTGGAGTAGATTTTTGAAAATTCGCGAAAAAAATACGATGTTGCTACTCACAGATAGATAGTATCACATTAGCATACACCCTACACCTGTGCTATCAATATGATATCACTGTGCTATCACTATGGTATCATCATCACCTGTGCAGGCGCCTGATGACCTCCTGCTCGGGCACGAAGCTCGCGTTGCTCATCGACATGAGGGTGTTGGCGAGGGCCACGATGGAGAGGAGGTGGTTGGTTGTTAGAGTTGTGCTGAGCTCCCAGTGGAGTTTTGATGAGAAGAGTCTGAAAAGAAAGTAGTTTAATTAGGTTTCAAATAATATTGCTATGCAACAGCAATAATATTATGTTGTATGTATGTATGTTTAGTATACCGTTACCGAATATATTTGGCTTGAGAGCACAAAAACATTGCTAAAACGCAGTAAGCGTAAATGCTAACTGCTTGTTTCAGTTGATACAAACAGCATAATGATAGGAGATATTTTAATCACAGAGAGTTACAAGCTTTTCAAAAATATTTAAATGTTTTTATTGCAACACATACATTAAATTGGAGGGGCTTGTGGCTAAGTAATAACAGCCGCACGGGTCGATCAATTAGGTTAAGCTACGCGTGCCGCGGTTGGTTCGTGGATGGGTGACCATCATTACATACCAAGACCCCTCCGTGCCGCGGAAAGCACGTTAAGCCATTCGTCCCGGCTGTCATTCGTGGATCTTTGATAGTCGTTACGGGTCGTCAGAAGCCTAAAAGTCTGACAACCAGTCTTACCAAGGGGTTTCGTATTACCCAGTAACTGGGTTGTGGAGGTCAGATAGGCAGTTGCTCCATATAAAATACTGGTATTCAGATGCATCTGGTTAGATTGGAAACCCACCCCAACATAGTTGGGAAAAGGCTGGGCAGACAATGACATTAAATTGGATTAATTGTCTTTTCTCGGATCCGCTTTCATTAATTAATTTGTTCTGCTAACAGCTGCTTCTGTATAGTAATCTGTGGATAACGTCTTGAGTAGTGTAGTAAAACTGATTTACATCCGTCACCTCACACATTCAGGTCCAGTTGAAAACCAGGGTCAGGCACTAATTGTCGGCATTTTTGCTGAACTGGGCCTTTTTGGCGCAGCCGTGAGGCACACTTTCCTGCTAATTTCTTACATCGGACTTCACACTTTTATTTAATCTTTTTTTTATTGTTTGTTTTATTTATTTATTTCAGGCGACGCGGGCCCATTTATCTGATGTATGTATCTGATGTATTGTGTCTTTTAGTTTGTGCCAAATAAATGTATTTTCTTTCTTTCTTTCTAGTGTATTTGTTACTTTTATTATAAGTTTTTATATTGTGTGCCTACTACACTCGCGAGCAATGAAAAAGTTCCAGTGACATAGCACCAAATTACTCCTAAACGGTAAAGGCTAGCTTAATGACGCCGTCTGCAATATTGAAGTACATTTAACAGCGCATCAGAATATTACCAACTAAAAACGTAAATATTGTGTTCAAATTTTAAATTACTGCAAAGGCATCGGCGTCGTCTTTTATCGGCATTTTGTGGGTGGAACTTTTTCATTGCTCGGCAGTGTATGTTATATAGGTACTGCTGTTTGTTATTTCTATCAAATAAAATAAAATTAAAGCAGACTGTTATTTCAAAGCTTCGGAAATCCTTTTTTTTTAATAATGGGATCGACGCAAGGCGTTCCTAATAAAATACTCATGTTATTTTTCGTATTTGACGACAACTGCAACGCAGTTCTTTTTTTTTTAAAAAAAAAACGTTGACCCACACTAGGAATTTCTCCTGTGTCGTGGGTGCGTTTACAAAACTCACATACACAAACAGCCAGACCAACTAATTGTAGGTCATACAAATATTTGTTCCGTGCGGGAATCGAACCCGCGACACGCAGCGCAGCCGTCAATCGCTTAACCACTGCGCCAACCGTGCCGTCAGTTGCTCAAACCACTACGCTATCCATAACTTAACAGCACAATATGGCAATTCCTTACCTGGTCAACTTCTCCTGTCTCAACAGTTCCGGTGGCAGATCCGAGGTAATCAGCAATGGGTCATCAGGGACCGAAGCACAGGCGTCCGACCAGCTTCCAAGCCAGGTTGGCAGTTGTACTGCCATGTGACCATGACGGGAGACCACGCCGAAGCAAACTGGCACCTGTGGGCGAGTGGTGATTGGTTTTTTGATAGAATGATCTGTCTAACATATTGGATTCTAAGACACAGGCTAAATGTTCGACTTTAAACTGTGTCACAGATGTACAGTTTAAGCCGTATCTCCTAGGGCGGCGGGATCGTCCGAAAGGGTTACCGCTGCCCTGGAACAGAAAGGGCTAAGGAAGGAACACGGGTGGGTTTTAGTCAGTAAGAGTCTGACACTCCCTTCCGCTCCACCCAGAGCGGGAGGGATCACTTGATAATTTCCCATCCTCAAAAAAAAAAAAAAAGCCGTGTCTCCTGCGCGTGTTTTTTCGAAACATTATACAAAAAACCTTACACATAAACATTTGTTTTCATATACAAGCTGTCTCCTGCGTATTAAAATGTTTTTAGATTCATGTCAACTATTCACAAGACAATATCGCCTCAAACCCTGTGTCAGTATGAATTCTCTCCATCGGCCATCTGTTCTGCGAGCAATGTGCCCTGCCCACTACCACTTAAATTTGGCAATTCTTCGGGCTATGTCCGTTACCTTGGTTCGCCTGCGAATCTCTTCATTTCTGATTCGATCACGCATAGAAACTCCAGTCATAGCCCTCTCCATTGCCCTTTGGGTGACTTTTAGCCTTTCGGCCCCATCGGCCATCTGTTCTGCGAGCATAATAAATACTCCTCGCGCTCAGAATTGCTTTTTTACAAACGAAGCCTTATACTAAGAAAGGATATCACAACTTCCCAAAAATGGTACAACTTACCATAGGTCTCAACAGTCCCAGCTTGGACTCACAGACCCTATCAAGGTCTGGGTCCAATCCCCAGGCATGGAGCAGTGATATCAGGATCTGTGCTATCTCCATGGTGTGAGGGGGCTCTGCCAGCGACATGTCGCGAGGCCTTTGGCGCTTGCCTTGAGCCGCTTCATCTGTAACAAGAGGAGAAGATGGTGAGTAGAGTTTTAAGAGATGTCCGTTTATAATTTGGTACCTTAATAGTGGTAAAATCATGGTAGACGTCTGCTGAGAATACTTTCATTATTTATGACTAAACAAGGAATGGAAACAAATGAAAAAGAGGAAACTTTTAAAAGAGTAACCGTGGAGTTTATTTCCGGATCTTCTCCATAGGAAACGATCAATTAGAACCGTGCACTTAGCTTCTGACGTTTCATAAGTGACCATGTAGGTTTATGTGCAATAAAATAATTTGAAAAAAAAAAATACACAGGGTAGAAGGATACAACAGAAGTGATGCATAATAGTGTGAACTGTCAGCTGACCAGCAATTACGTAGGTGTGGTTTATGTGTGAGTGTGTTTTGGGATGTAGATGTCGGTGTGTGTGTTTTGTGATGTTGGTGTGGGTGTGTGTGTTTTGATGTTCCTGTGTAGTTTGCCTTGCAGACTCTTTCACTTATATCTGTGTGTCTCTGTCTCATATCTGAGTGTGTATATGCATGTATTCTTTTTGAAACTCGATACCATATTTATTACGGGGTTCCCTTTGTACGCATTTTTCTGTTCTTTTCTTCTTGTCTGTTTGTGAAATACTTATTTATTTATTTATTTATTAATAACCAACTTACATTAACGGTTTGCACCACACATACAAGTTATTAGTCAATATTAGTAATTATAGTTACACATGTCATACAATCATAAAAATTATAAAAATGAAGTTATCATAAAAATGGACAAATTTTGATGAAATTAAATAAAATGAAACAAAAATTTGTAAAAATTAGATAAAATAAGATAAAAATTAGACAAAATAAGACAGAATTAGGTTAAATATAAATAGAATTATTAATAACAAGAAACTGTTTTATTTAATTAAACTACTCTTAGGAAATTGTACTGGGAGTGGCAATGGACTCCAGGTATCGAGTAGCAGTGTGCAGGAATTCCAGTTCAGTACTCGCGAAGACATCTGAGGACTCATCATATAACAGAATGTTGTTGATATGGGTGAGGGCTAGGTACAATGGACTGGTCTTAAGGGTTATGGTACCAGTTTGAGGTATTTCGAATAGAGGACGTTGGCGAGGGCGAAGTGTGTGTCTAATGGCTAGTGGGATGTTAAAGGAGATGTACTGAAGTAAGGAAGAATTGAAATGGGTACCACGAATTAGGCGGATGAAATATTTAACCAGGCTAAGATTTCTCCTTACTTCTAAACTTTGGTACCCCACCATACCCAGCACAAATGGTGTTGGGTACATGTACGGGTAATAACCATAAACTTTTAAGTACAGGTAGCGGACAAAAGACTTCTGAATCTTTTCGATGACCAGTGTATACATTCCTTCATGAGGGTTCCAGATTGTGCTGTTAGTCTCTAGCAAACTGCGAATGAAGGAGTTATACAATATGGTTATGGCTTGACGATCGCTGAAAATTTTGGCCTGACGCAAGACAAAACCTAAGTTTTTGCGGGATTTGTTGCAGGTCTGTATTATGTGCTGGTTAAATGTAAGATGTGGATCGAAGTGAGCACCCAAATCGCGAACGGTTAAGACGCGTTTCAGGGGTTCATTATTCATAGTGTAGATGTTGTGTATAGGTTGTGTGGCTTTTGAATAGGTCATGACCGCGCATTTACTAATGTTTAGGTTGAGGTTGTTGATAGTGCTCCAAGTGTGAATGTTGTCGATGTCGAGTTGAAGTGCGGCCGTATCACTGGAGCTAGCCACTGGTAGAGCAACTTTGACATCATCAGCATACATTAAGACCGTGGAGTGTTTTACATATGTAGGAAGATCATTAACTACTATTAGAAAAAGAAGGGGCCCGAGGTTAGTGCCCTTTTTTTTTTTTTTTTTTTTTTTTTGTCGCTGAGAAATGCTTTATGCATGCCCGCCTCACGGGGGACGAGACGGGGTATGTGGGACTCCCTGTCGGAATGACAGTATACCCACTAAAACTCAGCGGTGTTCCCTCATTCGCCGTGATGGGAGGGCCACGGGAATAGGCATAGCCTTTACCTCCATAGCCCTCCCGGCGCATGCCCGCCTAGTTGGTATGGCGGGCCCCGCATGCCCCCCACATTGGGGGGCTACGGGAATGGCCGGGACCACCTAGCCATTCCCGTCCAACACTGGTGGAGGCCTGTGCAATGCAGGCAACGGTGCCCCCGCACCCGTTGCCCGCTGGCCCCCACGCCCGCCTGAATGGCGGGCCCCGCATGCCCCCCAGGATGGGGGGGCTACGGCCGCAGAGGATAGGGAGAGCGGCAACGACACACCGACACTCCTCTTCCCCTGCGGCCCCACCGCGTCCGCCATCAAACGGTGGCGGCCCCGTCAAGGCCGCGGAAGGTAGGGAGAGCGGCAACGTAACACCGACACTCCTCTCCCGCCGCGGCCTCTAATCCTCAGCCGCAATGTCTCCCACACGGGGGACATCGCGGCCCGCCTCAGGTAGGCTGCGATGTCGCCCAAGCGGCACCGCAACCTACCCGCCGGCCGCTACGTCGTCGGCTTTTCCGCACAGCCTAGACGAGCGGCCGCTCCTCGGGTTCCTCTTAGCTTCACCGTGGCCCAATCCACCACGGCTACTGAGCCCCCCCGCCTCGACAATGCGGGAACCCACCGGGGGGGGAGGTTAGTGCCCTGCCCTATCCCAGAAGTGACCGAGTAGCGCTCCGAATTGGCATTTTTGTATGTTACAAATTGCTTGCGGTCGTGCAGATAGTTCGCGAAGAATTTCAGCGATGATACAGAGAAACCTGCCAATGCTAGTTTACTTAGAAGTACGTCGTTGTCAACCCGGTCAAAAGCCTTCTGGAAATCAAAATAGGCTACATCGATCTGCATTTTGTCATTAATATTTTTGGCGAGAGTGTAGTTATGTTAAGCAGATTAGACGTGGTTGAGCGATTTGGAAGGAATCCGTGCTGCTCATCTGCAAACCAGCGTTGCAGCTTATTAAATATTTTTTTATAGAGTATCGATTCAAATACTTTGCCGAATATCGATAGAACAGCTATTAATACGTGTGTACAGACGCCAGCACATCAAGCTACTACAATCTATCAAATTTCTTTAATAGATTTTCAACTTTATCGATAAAGTATTAGGTTCAAGGTTGATTGGGAAAATTTGATAGTTTCGGGTAGCTTGGTGTGCTGGCATCTGTACATAAATGATTAAATAATTGCAATTGAAGGTGATCTTTTTACGTCGAAATTAATTGCCTAGTATGTGCTAATCTTTAAGTGTACGTACATATAGATAATTACATGGTCTAAGCTTTTTAATTGGATATGGATAATGTCATAATCACCGAAGAATGTAGGCAAGTTAACTTTATAGTATTTTAATTGAGGTATCCGTTACCGACCTCGCTCCGAGTAACATTCGAGCAATGAGGAAAATGTATCATTCAATACATTTTTGATTGTTGGCTGCTGCAGGTCCGGAGAACCTCAAACGGCACAAATACTCCAATCTCCTTGGAACTTATATGTTCGAGCTGTTTGGGGTTTAAACACTAGGGCCATGGGGTCCGAGTGCCCGCTTAGTATTTCGAGACATCGCCAAGCGGTTGGTCGGCTGGCCTATTTTTTGGCCAAAGCAGCATTGCCACGTTGTATGGCAATGCTGATTAGCATTGCCATACAACGTGGCAATGCTGCCAGCCTTTTGGGCACGATTCCTATTGACAGCGATGCGGACGAATTCTTTGATGCCCTTTGATTATTTCCTTTTATACAGGGTCCAATTAAAATAGATGGACAAATTTTACCACAGCGCTCAGTACGTCTAACCAAAGATATCCAAGCAAAAAAAAACACTGATTTTATTTTGACCTAAAATAATAAATACCACAACCATCCATTATGGGTAGGTACTTGCACTCGCGCCCCGCTGCGCACATGCTCGTAAGTAGGTACACAGTCAGTTCTGTTACATCCTTACATCATTCTGTATTTAACAAAGTGTTTATGCAATGGGTAACCAACATTTATAAGTGTATTTTTGTTAGCTGATTATTTTAATTGTAAGTATCTAATGCGTTTTTCTTATATATTTTTTTACCATTGTCCTTATTTTGGTGGTCTGAATGATTTCTGAAAGTTTGTCCACCTATTTTAATGGGACCTTATATACTTGTACATATTACTATTATTCTTTTAAGAATGTTAGCTTTTTTAAATTATGTAAATGTTTAATATAAATTTTTGGTTTGAATATGAATTCGAAAACCCTGACAATGCAAAACTGTCGTTGGTGCAAATATTATGTATATAATACACTAAAATGGATCCACACATATATACCTACATATCCAAAATTATAGATACATACATACTATGTATACAAGCAACGAAAAATAAGACTGTAGACGCTTGCAGTTTGGACAACAAGATCACAACGACAAGTAGTGTTCCTTTACAAGTCTTTTGAACACCTGTAACGACTGCAAGCGTTTTATTTCAACTGGCAATGCATTCCACAAACGAGCGGCCTGCCCCTGTAGTCTCGACATTCATAGCGATCGCTTTACGACCGAATTCGGTCGCAAAGTCCCGGATTGACAGGTGTAATGTATGGAGTGACAGGACTTTGCGACCGAATTCTGTCGTAAAGCGATCGCTATGAATGTCGAGACTGCAGCCCCTGCACCCTAATTGCGTAACACACGATTAATCAGAATCGGTTTCATTTTGACAGTTCAACAACATTCATTGCGTTATTTACGTTGTTGAGCAGACACATGACACATTTTTTGAACATAATATGAAGCAATGGATTAGCAATATCCTTCAAAATGATTCAGATTGAGATTGATTGTGTGTTACGCAATTAGGGTGCTGGCCAGTAAAAGATTTATCTAGGAAAGTTGTGGAATGCATAGGCATTTTGAGCTTCGTTATCGGATGACCTTAACAATTCCGTGTCGCAAAGAAACTGAAAACGTTTCTTGAGATAGAGAGGTGGGGTGGAAGGGGAAAAGAAGATCTTTCTCCATAATGTAAGACAATAGTTCTGATTTCTCTTCATAGATGGCGCCACCGCCTTATTCCGTACTATACTCGACATTTCCGCAATAACCTGGCATCGTGAGTACGTCAGAATGTCACAACCGGGCAGTAGGTACCAGTATCGGTTCAGAGCAACGCGCCGTGATTCCTATGTCGATGTCGCAAGCAGTATTAATGCCTCCGGTGTCGCGTGGAATGTGTCTAATTGTCTGTTATGTTATTATGTTTTACTATTGCGAATATAATAGAAGCAGTGGTGGCTCAGTGGTAACGGCCGCGACCTACAAGTTGTAGGTCGTAGGTTCGAACCCCGACAGGCGTTTTACTTTGTGTAAATTATTTCATCAGCACTGCTCTCAAAACGGTGAAGGAAAACATCGTGAGGAAACCGGCATGTCCTAGAACCCATTTTTTTTTATACCAACATGCTTTTTTATATAATCTTTTACCTCGATAGAGATATACTCGTCCGGGGTGTAGTGCTACCCCGGACGAGTACATCAAACAGCGTTGCTGTGGTCCAGTTTGAAGAATATAGGCAAAGTATGGAAAATACTACCTGAGGAAAGACTATTGTTTAGCTTAAAATCCATTCCTTGATCAAACTTACACAAAAAACCAACGAGTTAAAAGCAGTAAATCTATGATTGTTTAACTGCCCCGCCATTTTCATAACCCTTCTAAAATTCGACCGCTGGCAAAGTTGCTCAACTTTACAGATTGGCCGGCCTGCAAAGTAGCTCTACTTCACTATTAATAACTATAATTAAAATGTTGTTAAGACCAAATAGTTTCTGGTTATATTACGATCGTGATTTACCGATAAACAAGTTCCGCTTCCTTGATTCATTTGTAGTTGAAACGCAAATAAGTTTTTACTTACATATTTGCGTTCTTGGGTTTAGTGGTGGCAAAGGCCTACGGACTAAGGACTACGTTGTCTGTGTATAATGTATGTGCAGCATAAAAAAAAAAAAAAAATTCTACTGCTGAGAATGAGGTCCTAGATTCGATTCTCAAGGTCGGGCAAACTGTTATTGTGTGTGTGTGTGCATGGTGCACTGGTTGACGTCATCACATCAACGCCGGCTGCCGCTGAAAACCAGCGCTGGGGCTCTGTCTCGTATAGGGTCTTAGCATTATGCTGAGCGATGGCCGTTTTGAGTGAATGTGACGCATGTTTACCCCCAAACTTGTTTTTTTTTTTGTGTGTTTCTTCTTTTTTATGCGTCATGTTTGCCGCAAATAAATGTATTTTCTTTCTTTTTTATTGGATTTTCCACCTGGAATTTCTTAGCAGCAGCTCGGACTCTGGATTTGTGCGCGGTGATCACAATAGTCTCGCCCCAAATCCAGTGGCGTGCATTGGTTTTCAGAATAGGTAGGCAGGAATTTAATTTCGTCGTATTAACTTGAACGAGTAAAGACCAATGACAATGTGCGAATAGTACGGGAGCCGAGTAGGCCGTCTGGCGACTGCCTACTGCCGCGCGTGTTTGTATGAAGATTTTGTTTTTTGTTAGGTATGATAATTTAGTGAGTTTCCTAATCGTGGGGCACACACACTAAAATGTAATTGACAGGATTATGGTGATTTTTCGGGGTAGGCACCGCTTATATGCCTTTATGCAATTCACGCCACTGCCCATATTACTTGGGACTTGATAAATTAAATAAAACAGTTTCATGTTATTGATAATTCTATGTATGTATGTATGTCTTGTATGTGTGCTGCAAACTGTTAATATAAGTTGGTTATTAATAATAAATAACTAACGAAATGTGGGTGTAATTACTATAGATACACCTCTGCCTAGCCCGTCTTCGGCGATAACAGGCGTGATGTTTACGATGAGATTTTATAGAATAATGACCAAAGACTCAGACTTTAGACCGGCTAATGTTAAGTGATAACTAATCACAGTTTTAAACAAAACTTAAAATAGTAGATTTACGGCAGGCGCGGTCGTGGTGGTCATGACCCCCCCCCCCCCCAAATCATTCGAGCTGTCGAGAGTCTGCATGATATACTGGCCTAACTAACTTACTACTTCCCCCCCCCCCCCCAAAACTTGGGCTGCGACCGCGCCTGATTTACGGAAGAGGTTATAATTAGCCTCACCTACTCCGGAACCATTTAATTCAAATTAATTAATTTTGTGGCGTCTATCTTAATTTAATTACTACGCGCTAAATTTTTAATAAACAAATAAATACGGAAGGCGGTAGTTTTAGTTTTTTTTTTTTTTATATTTTTACTAAGTTTGGGTGACACCGCCGTCTTAGTCGGAAGCGTATCAGAATGCGAGGTATATCGTGTTACCCAGTAACTTGGTTGTAGAGGGTTGATAGGCAGTCGCTCCATTATGTAAAATACTGGTATTCAGCTGCATCCGGTTAGACTGGAAGCTGACCCCAAAAATAGTTGGGAAAAGGCTAGGCAGATATGGCGGCAAAGGTTTCCCTAATTCTTTTGACACACAACTATCCTCTGCCATTGTCGGCCAAGATGGGACAGTTACTAACTAATTTTGCTGTCAAATTCGAAAGCCAGGTTTAGAATGTCCAATTCCCAAAATGTCCAAAGTCTTCAAAATGTCCAATTCTCAAAATGTACAAGGTCTTCAAAATGTCCAATTCTCAAAATTTTCAATTCCCGAAATGTCCAATTCCCAAAGCACATAGCATACACTCCTGCCAACCTCAGCGACACAAAGCGTAACAAAACAATACACGTATTCAGACCAATAACTCGGTTATGTAAGGACCGATAGTTACTCGTATGCTATCCTTGGCCTGCTCCACGCCGGTCCGGCACAGCCGGTACGGAGGCCGCGTTACGCATACATACATACATTTACTGGCGTCACGGTCTGACGGGGGAGGAATTCCAAATATGCAAGATTTTTTTTGAGTATTTTCTTAGTGGACCGCCTTGTTAGTTTTGTCTGCAAGAGTGTGTGTGCCAAACTCAGCAGTCCTGGGAATCTGCCATGATCCAATCCATCCCCACACAATGTGGGCTGGCAATGTGTTAAGTGTTGTACTTAGGAAATTCCCAATAGCAGCCAGTTTGGACTTGTGCACCCGGGATCAACCCTGAAATCGTGAAGAAAAAATCAGTTGATCCATAGATTTATGTTCGCATAACTCGACATAATGTATGGTCGCATAACTTGACATAATGTATCCATACATTATGTCGAGTTATGCGAACAATAATCTATGGATCAACAGATTTTTTTTTCACGATTTCAGGCTTGGTCCCGTAGTAAAAGTTGTTTACAATGACCCCTTTTAAGGATTAAAACGATCAAAATTTAACGGTGTATAGTAGTCCACTGCTGTACATAGGCCTCTCCTATAAATATATACTAAATTGAATTGTTCAAAAGCCGAGAAGTATTATTACGCCACGTGCACTGCCTATACTTACAATGTGTAAAAAAGACCCTATTGCTATCCTTAAGCGCTAAAGATAACAGCTGGTATAGAATAACTATACATAGCTTCAACTTAAAAAAAAAAAAAAAAACTAAGAATTGATACCAAATTTTCGGTTTCATAATTATGTTTCTTAAATTCAAATCATAACAAACGTGTCGCCGCATTACGTAGGTCAATAACTTTCCACGTTTCTTGACAATATCACGATAAATCTCTTCTGTAATTTTGCGCGCCTAGTTTGGTTTCTGGTATCAATGTATTAAAAATTCTCATAACTTCCGAACATGTAGAGATAGGATTAAAAAACCCTTTCAATATCGTTTGATATCATCCAAAGAACCGTGCCCTTGGTATGTATATCCCTTTTCCACTACACATTGTGATACACTGCATAGACAGTTACTAATAATAGATAGCAATAATACGTAAATGAAGGCTAAGCATTATCTGGGCTAGACAGGTAAAAGCAAATATTCAGAAGGTTAACGACTCCTAGGAATTAACCCCTTTATTCATAAACGTTGCTTAAAGTTAAGCAGTGATTAGCGACTGTTTAACCATACATTTTTGACGTTTAAGCGTTACTTAACTTTAGTCATCGTTTATGAATAAACCCCATTGTGTCAAATCAAAGTATGGGTACTGCACCCCGCTCAGAACGATACTTAGGTAGGGATCGCCTAAGCTGAAATGACGCGCCCCACCTCCGCATTTACGCACACATGCAAATTTCAAATATGGACGCAATACACATAAACATGCAATTACACATACAGATCATAGTTCACTGAACAATCGACGCTCCTACACAGATGAAGTGTCATTATTAATATTTATCGCAATCCACTCCTGCACATAGACCTCTTTCAGGCTGCGTCACAAAACCCTGTCCTTCACCTTCCGCATGCAGTCTGCCCCAGCCACCTTCTTAAGATCGTCGGTTCATCTAGCTGGTCTCCCCCGAGTTAAGATACAGGCTTTTTGTAGCCACTAATTGAAATTAAAAGATTTATGTGAAAAAATAAGCAAAAGAATCATAGGGCATCAAAAAATTCATCCGCATCGCTGTCAACAGGAACAGTGCCCAAAAGGCTGGCAGCATTGCCGTTGTATGGCGACGCTAATTCTCAGGCCAGCCATACTATTATTATTTGAAATGTTAAAATATAAGATTATAAGTGCTTTACATTTTTTTATACAGTAATGATCTCCAATTGAAGATTTAGATGATAACTGTTTATTTGATCTTAATATTTGCATGGCAAGATATGGCGAAATGTGTCATCGCACAAGAATATTTATTTATCACCTCTTGTGTTACCGTATTTAAAGCAAATAAATACTACTACTGTTAACCTGCATCATCCCACAGCTGGGCAAATGCCTCTTCCCATGACTTCCAGCTCTTTCGATCCAGGGCTAAAGTAGACCACTGGTCGTTTGTTTTGTCCAGCTCGTCTCGCCATCTTCTACGGGGTCTGCCGCGACGTCTTCTAGCTGTGTCAGGGCTCCACGTGGTGGATGAAACCAATAAATAATTTTGAAATAAAATGGACCTTTTATCAACGTATACCTGTCCTTATTCCAATTTATTTGGGGTAGGAGCAAAATGGACCTTCTCTATCAAACTTCACCGTGCCTAGACACAATCTAGCCCTGTCTAGGTGATCTGACAGCGGTCTGCCTACATAATTGTTATGTCACGGCGTATATTTTACTAAATAATAGGAAGGATATTGAGGCTCGTGGAATAACTAGGTTCCTTTCAGGGTCGATGGAAGGTATGTAGTGGGGATAAACCTAGTCCACAGACGATTTATAGAACTAGTATACTTTACAAAAACCATCTTAAACTTGCTAAAACAACCACTGATTGGGTTCCATTGAATGCAAGGAGATATCCCGGCAGACCAAGACGAAGATGGAGGGAGGACTTTACTCCTAATGAAAGGACTGGCCTGCAATAGCAAAGGTCAGAAGCGTGTGGAAAAGGGAGAGAGAGAGAGGAATTTGACCAACAGTAGGACAATAGAAAAGCCATAAAAACTACTGAAAATGGTTTAAAGAAAAGAAAGAAATACGTTTAAGTGCAGTAAACATGACGCAAAGATCGAATACAAACACAAAAAAGAACAAGTTGGGGGAAAATTGGCGTCACATCCACGCAAAACAGCCATCGCTTAGTATAATGGTACGACCCTCGAGACAGAGCCCCAGCGCTGGTATTCAGCGACAGCCGGCGTCGACGGGATCACGTCAACCATCGTCGTTTTATTATTGGGTTGCCCACCTGATGGTAAGACGTCACAGCCGCCAATGGACTTCTAAAATACCAGAAGCATCCAGGAGGGTTAACATCCCAGTGACATAGAAGGTAGATACTAGATAGGTAGAACTTCCCCGCACAGGCGGTTACGTTCTTTCACAAAAAAAAAACAAAGTGGGTATCTACATATTTCCCAAAGAGCATAAACTGGCTTAGGAGTTTGATTTTTTCACAGCTCCAAGGGTCAGTAAACCGGAGTATTTGATATAAACTTGATACCTCCACGCGTTTCTGAGAAAAAGGGTCTTGACAGACGGATGGACGGACAACAAAGTGAATCTATAAGGGTTCCGTTTTTTCCTTTCGAGGTACGGAACCCTAAAAAGGTGGTTAAATACCCACTTCCTGATATAAAATTGTTATTTCAAGATTGAACAGCTCGCGAATGTAATGCATTTAGTAGTAATAGCATTCCAAAGACAGAGTCAAGGCCTGTTAACAACGCCTCGATGGTTTTACGGACCTCTTACAAAATACATAACGTTCAAAATTATATGCGACCTTACGCTTTCGCATATGTATTATATTCTATTATTTATATTAATTACAGAAATATTTTGGAGAAGGTAATGGAGCTCTTGACGGGGTCCGCTAGGGCCGATGCCGCCGGGGCTGCGGGTTGTTCGAAAGAGATACCGTGGCCCCTGGCACAGGCAACTGGAGGAACACGGGTGGGTTTTAGTCAGTAAAAGTCTGACACGCCCTTCCGCTCAGCCCAGAGCGGGAAAGGTCATTTGATGGCGTCCCACACAAAAAAAAAAAATGGAGCTCTTTACATCTGGAGTAGGGCAATGACCGAGTGCCGTACTGGGAGACGAAGTGTCGGTCGTCCGGCGGCGAGATGGGCGGACGACTTTGTTACCGTCGCGGATAGAGCCTGGGGGTCTACTCCAAAGTAGTATCGGCCGAAAGTTCGGCCGTTTCCTGCTACGAAGTTACTATTTGGTTCGGTCGGTTCCGATTCTACACTCCTACACTCTTTCGAATATTGACTATGATCCCGACCTAACTGAGCCGATCCGAACTTTTTTCGCATTTGTCAATAATATTCGGTTCGGCCATGTGTCGGTCCGATCCGAACATTCGCACTTTGCACTTCGGAGTAGACCCCCTGGACGAGGGTGGCACAGGACCGTGGGGATTGGCAAAATTAAAGAGAGGAATGGAGCTCTTTGTGAAAGCGCTCGTCCAGGGAAGTAACTCGACGGCACGGTTGGCGCAGTGGTTAAGCGATTGACTGCTGCGCTGCGTGTCGCGGGTTCGATTCCCGCACGGAACAAATATTTGTATGACCTACATGTATTTGTTCCGAGTCTGGGTGTTTTTCTATCTATAATATGTATGAACAAAGAAAAAAAAAATTGTATATAAGTAGTTTATCAGCCATCTTGTTACCATAACACAAGCATTAGGTTGCTTAGCTTGGGACAAATGGTGCTGTGTGAAATGTCCAGGGATATTATTATTATATTATTATTAACTACTTCTTATTCCTCGTGTCGCTGCCGCGACTGCATTTCAGATCTTGTTGGCCCAAAACTTCACCACTTCCACGGCCAGATCTATGTCTGTCATTACATCATTCACGGAACTGCGTGCAGTTCCGTAAAGCTTCTAAAATTCCCACATTAACCCAATACGTCATAAAGAAACTATAATGAAATGATAACCGAATGCGTGGGCGCACCTTGCCATTTAGCGGAACAGGTTTATACGCATGGCGGTAACGCGCATGCGTGCTCTCACGTCATCAACAGCTGACGCGAACCACATATTTTTACAAAGTAATTTGTATCCGTGTGAATGACGTGTACTCCTAGGACTTGCTTTTTGAAAAGTCAGGTTGGCCTAGAGCAGGAGAGATCAGGCGCAGCACCAACGGCTTTACGTGCTTTCCGAGACACCGGGGTTTCACACCACCAACTTCCAAACTCCGGACAGCCACTGAGAAATTCCTAATGGAAACACCCAATAACACTTTGCCCGACCTGGCAATCCAACCCAGGACCCCATACACAGCAGTCGCGCTTGTGACCACGAGACCTACTGGGCAGTCATACACACCAGACGTTCATAAGTCTCGGAAGTCGGTGAAGCTAGACTTCTATTACCATACCCGTACCTGTGAAACCTGTCACATAACTTCTATGTCTAGTGTTACATGCGAGTAGTCATGCCAGAGGTATCCCTTCACTTGACCAGCCAGTGAGCTGTCAAGTGATATGGCAAGTTGTCACTTGATCTGAGGGCGGGGAATAGGGAGGAAGGATGCTCGATAGTAGCAGATATCGACATATTTTTTTTTTTATAATTATGCTGTTATGAAAGGTTAAAAGTAGGTAGTACAGACGCCAGCACATCAAGCTACTACAATCTGTCAAATTTCTTTAACAGATTTTCAACTTTATCGCTAAAGCATTAGGTTCAAAGTTGATTGGGAAAATTTGACAGTTTCGGGTAGCTTGATGTGCTGGCGTCTGTACATTCGTTTAGCAGTAGATGATGATAGGCTAGAGGAGAAGGAGTTAGTATCATTGAGGTTTAAAAAGGATGTATTGCAGAGATACACGGTAAATAATTAGAGTTGAAGCAGTAGGTACCTATAGAAGGAAAGTAAACAAAATTCAGCCAGATTAAATGCTTTTAGGGTACAAAATAGCATTTGGTATCATTGTAAACTGTACATAATATCAAACTTAGGCCGGTATCAGACAGGCAGAATATGATTCATCTATTGTCAAATATAATAGAAGAAAAAAGTAGCAATGCAACTAATGTCCCGATAAATATCTTTTACTAGCTGCGCCCCGCGGTTTCACCCGCATAAGTTTCGATCCCGTGGGAATATCGCAATAAAAATTCCTATGTGTTAATTCTGGTTATAAACCTACCTGTGTGACAAATTTCATCCAAATCCGTTCAGTAGTAACTACGTAAAAGAGTAACAAACATCCACCCATCCATCCATACAAACTTTCACGTTTATAAAATTAGTAGGATAAACACTAACACTATAAAAAAAAAACAAATTAAAGTAATACGCGAAGGTTATCAAAAACATCGATACATTTCCCATCCCTAAGAACCAGTGCGGGGCCTTGCACTTTAAGAAAGTAGTCGCCACCTACACCGTACCCACACAAATCATATCAGGTGACATTGTGCACCATTAAATTACTTATTCCTTAAATAGCTACATTATATATAACTACATTCGTAAAGGAAATACCTAAGTGCCTTTTATAATAGTGGCAATCAAAGTTGTTTACAAATATTAGATCAGAGGGGCAATTCTCGTAATTTTAAGAACGTTTTTAAGAACGTTCACAGTCTGATCTCAGTCTCAATCTTTAAAAATTCTGAAAATCTGGCTTCTTCGAGCGTTAAATAGTAATTTTTCTGTTTTGTGTTATATGTAGTCTATTATCAATTTTCTGTTTTTTTTTTCTGTTTCTGTTTTCTGTCTCATATGATTTATACACATAGTTACTACAAGTCGAAACTAGTAATCGGCCATATTTTGTATAAACTATTACTTACTGTATCTGTTTAGCGGTAAAATAAATAAAATAAAAAATAAAAATACGTCTAAAATCCCTACATTTTTGACAAGTTTTTGACATTGATTGTCGCTGAGATGAGATTGCGACTAGATTTTGAACGTTTTTAGTTACGGGAAATGGCCTTCAGAATGCCTTAAGGCTCACCGAATCTGATAAACAAGGAGCATCCGGTGACAGCTATAATTAAATAAAAAAAAAATATTATCATTCCCCCTGCCCTGATACCAACTTATTTGTGGTCGGCACAACATGTCTTCTTCCATACTTCTCTGTTAGTCGTCATCTCGGCAATTTACAAGACTATCTAAAGGGCCAGCCCCTTTTTTTTTTCGGGGGGAAACCTTCAAAAGGCACCCTACCTCCGGGGAGTGGGGTCGGGGAGTGTGGGGTTTTTACCTCAGTAAAACCACCCCGGTGATCACCATCTGCACATAGGGGTGGTCCCGGTTCCTCTTGAAAGACAAATTCCGGAACCACTCCTGCGCAACGCCTGTAAGGCACATCCCTGGGGAGACTGTAAAGGGGCCTCCCCTTATCCTCGCTATGTACGGTAGCACGTGACCACTGTGCCACCGTCTTCCCTGGGGTCACTTGGTAGGCGGACAGAGTCCCCTGTCTATGCTCCCGCAACCCCAAAGGTCCACCTACCTTGATTGGTAAATGGGTTTCGGCGTATTAGGCGCCAAGGCGGTTGCCTCCCCGACGCCTCCTTCTCCGAGCAGGATCAGCCCTAAAGGGCCACCCCCTATGGATAGCCCTCAAAACTCCGTAGCTTAAACATTAAAGTAAGTAATTACGTGGTCAAGGCATAAACAGTTTGACATTATGACCAAACATAGAGTAATTGACTTGAATGTGTAGGTAGGTGTATAATAAACAGTACAATGTCACTGATTCGTAGGTATATGATCTTTAAACGACCACAACTTTCTCAAAACCAGGGTTATGCACTTTTGGCAATGACACAGGCGACCCACCTGGCCACGCTAATTCACTATGACCACTGAATGATTCCTTTCTTCGAAACCACGTCAATTCCTTAGCTAATCAAGACATCTGCTAATAACGTATTCTCTGACACAATGGACGAAACCGCGCGAAAAAATGCGAAGCTGGCGTGGTTTCAACTGTCAAAATAACACGCTTGACAACCGTTCGTGGTTTACACGAGGTAAGATTACACGGGGAATAATAATTATTATACAGAATTGGGGACCTGGTGGTAGGTGGTCACCGACACCTGCAGACTTCTGCAAGCCCACTCCTGTATGGCAGACAACAATGTTTTGATTTAAAAGAGTGTCTATAGAGTTTCTTGCTCTTCTCCATCCACAGGAACCTACTACCCTTTGGAATGGGCAACTATTAGCTTCATATTTTTGTCTGAACGACTCCTTGACAATTCAAAAGTGCCTGTAATTGGTTTATCTATAATATATCGCTGAATGTGTTGCTAAGCGCAAATCTCGAGAACAGCTGAACCGATTTCGCTAATTCTTTTTTTAGAATATTCCTTGAAGTACGAGGATGGTTCTTACGGGAAAAAAAATGTAAGAAAATTGGTTCCCGCGGACGGAGTCGCGGGCAAAAGCTAGTTTGAAACAAATGCTTTGAGTTTGTGTTTGTTTTTGGAGAGCATTGGTGGCCCAGTGGTAACGACCGCGATTACGAGTTGTAGGTTGTGGGTTCTAACCCAAGCAGGCACTTTATTTTGTGTCAATTATTTCCTCACCACTGCTCTCAAAACGGTGAAGAAAAAAATCGTGAGGAAACCGGCATGTCCTAGAACCAAAAGTTCGAAGACATGTGACATCTACCAACCCGCACTGGGCCCACGTGGTAGATTACGGGCCACCTCACTCTCACGGAGAGGAGGCCTGTGTCCCAGCATTGGGAACATTTTAGGCTGATTATGCTTTGAGTTCGAGTGGAGATGCATTTTGATCCCAGGGATGAAGCTGAACTTTCTCATCATCCTCTCATCTGGCTAGCCTTTTCCCAACTATGTTGATGTCAGCTTCCAGTCTCACCGCATGCAGCTGAATACCTGAATATTTTACATGAAGCGACGGCAGAAATAAATATGGGTAGTGTTGTGCAGTTAGGCATTACCAACCTTCTTTATTGGGTAATCTTTTTATCACGACACGAGCTGTCATGTCGTGTCGACACGAGATACGATTGGACATCCTTTAACATCCATAAAATGAAATATGTATTCTTAAATACAATAATATATTTTTCACAAGTAATTGTACAACAAGAGAGAGATCTTAAGAACAATTAAGCCAATTGAATAATTACATAACCTATTTTTAATTTTCAACGCTCTACCGCTAGTGTTGTAGCGATATATCGATAAACAAAGGTTATCGAGTATCTGTCGTAATCGATTCGCGTCGAGATAATCGCGACCGTAATTGCATGGGAACTAGACATACGAGTACAAGGCTCTTTTCATAGATACTAGATTTTGAAAGGAATAATAATTGGAGGGATCTGTATTATTAAATTTTATGGTATGACTAGCTGACTATTGTCAGCAAATGCATTGGTTATTCACCGATTCGATTAATCGATTTGCCATCGATTTTGACATAACATAACAACACACCACACCAGATTCATAGACGACTCCGCCTTGAAGTGTAAATTTGGAGCTGTTCCACAAACGAAGGGACACTTAATATCGTGTCCTGTCAGCTGCACGTTACAAGAACTGATGGACGCTAGTGATGGCGCCGAACACGTAGCCGAATTCTGAGCAGAGTCTATTTAGATTGCTATCGACTTCATACGCATAAGCAGAATACATAGGTCTAAAAAGTTAGTTAAGAACATTTTCGAAATGTCTTATTTAAAAAAAGATAATTCGAAATCTCTGTTTCTATGGAAAATTTAAAATCGGTCGAAAAACAAGGACTTGAAAGTTTGTATGAAATGGCATAACATTTACTTTATTCCTCAAAGGTGTAGGTAGTGAGAGGATAGCGCACTCTCATTTCACAACTCATATGATTATCGTCACAATAATTATGATGTGAAAATAAGATGAGAAGATGATCTGTTATTAATAATCAGTCTGACCCAAAGATCATGCGAGCTATGTGAACATCTATTAATTGCTTACTTCGCCAAACGCGTGAGAGTCGCGCGTTCCACTTCACATAGATGGAAGACAATTTGTGAAAATTAAAATAATATTAACACTAGAGCTAGCAATTTATGTAGTTTTGTAGCAATCTGGGAAGATGTCTGACAATGGAGAGCCTTGGATTGTGTGCTGATTTTGGTATGTCGTTCGATGTTCGACGTTTAGATGAGTGAATATGCAAACATATGGTAATATGTCTAATTTCCGAATACAGAAAGGTCATTTAATTTTTTAAATCCTACTAATATTATAAACGTGAAAGTTTGTATGGATGGATGTTTGTTACTCTTTCACGGAAAAACTACTCAACGGATGTGGATGAAATTTGGCACACAGATAGTTTATAACCAGGGTTAACATATAGGATACTTTCTATCCCGAGATTCCCACGGGATCGAAACTTATGCGACCGAAACCGCGGGGCGCAGCTAGTTTATTATAATTTACCAACGTTTACGAGTATATACTTACCGTGTCCCGGCTGTCATTCGTGGATCTTTGAAAGTCGTTACGGGTCGTCAGAAGCCCGAGTCTGACAACCAGTCTTTCCAAGGGGTTTCATATTACCCAGTAACCAGTAGTTATGGAGGTCAGATAGGCAGTCGCTCCATGTAAAATACAGTTACTCAGCTGCATCCGGTTAGACTGGAAGCCGACCCCAACATAGTTGGGAAAAGGCTATGATGATGATCAACGTTTGTATACCTACTCGTACACTGCAGAAATCACAGGAATCAACAGAAAATTTACTCAACTGAATTTGAACTAAATCTCTCTCTCTTTGCCTAGCCTTATCGCATTTCATTCAGGGTCGGCACTAAATTGAATTTGAACTAAATGTAACAAACAATTATAGGTAAATAAAAAAAGGTAGGTTAATGATCAATCAATAACTTTATCTAATTAACTAAACACACTTGAATGTGTATGGGCAATGCCGTCTCTTGGGTACATTAACAGTCGACAGCAATGCGGAAGAATTTTTTGGCGCCATATTTTAGTTTTTTAATCGTTTTAGGAAGGTTAGGATATTATATTTTAATTGTTTGTTAGTTAATTTAGGGCTGACTTTTCAATCGACAGATAATTTTTAAGCGATGATTTATTTTTTAAATGTCGCAGCATCATGCTGAGATAGAAGCCTTCTGGCCTCGTATAATATGACTTTCTGTTTTATTTTTCTTTTTGTTACTTTTTTATATAATTTGGTTTTTTATTTTTGACTTTGATTAGTTTAGTTTGTGATCTTCCTGTACGAGTCGCAATAGATACTTTTTGTTTCTTTCGTTTAGCGTATCGTTGTCAAAACGTTCAAACATCTTTGGCCCTAAAACAAAGCTGCGCGAACTCCGCTCACTGAGGCATAAGATTATAATGTAGTAAAGTAGTATTAATAAATACCATGTAACCGGAACGAATCGTACAAAAATGTTGTTTGAGCTGAATCGGTTCAATAGTTACCGAGAATGCAGCATAAAAACGTGAGGTAAAAAAGGGACATTCAGCCGACAAATCAGTACCATGAAAAATACTCCGTCCGTAGCAGAGAGCATTCCTTTGCAGAGGCTGAAGAGATGAAAAAGTTTCCCGAAAAGTTTTTGCCATCGATACCCTAAGACGAAAATTCATTTTTCAGTGCTATATGGGGTTGTTCTTAACCTCGACCACGCCTGATGGTAAGCGATGGACGAGGTCTACGATGAAACGAGCGAGCCCAGAAGCCTATTACACATTATTTTGCCATTACATTGCACCTCTCATAGTAGGGGTCAGGGCCACACCGCTGCCGGTAAATCAGTATCAGGGCCACTACCTGGGTTTTCCATTAACAATTTCTTAGTAACAGTCAGAAGTTTGGCAGTTGGCGGTTTAATACCCCCGTGCAGTGACGTTCATTGGTTTTCAGAATAGGTAGGCAGGAATTTAATTTCGTCGTAATAATTTGAACGAGTAAAGACCAATGACAATGTGCGAATAGTACCGGAGCCGAGTAGGCCGTCTGGCGACTGCCTACTGCCGCGCGAGTTTGTATGAAGATTTTGTTTTTTAATTTAGTGAGTTTCTTAATTGTGGGGCACACACACTAAAATGTAATTGACAGAGGCTTATGGTTTATCGATTTATCAAGGTAGGCACTGCTTAAAGGCCTATATGCAATGCACGCCACTGCCCCCGTGCCTCGGAAAGCAAGTAAAGCCGTTGGTCGTGCGCCTGATCTCTCTCCGGTCGTGTCGCTCCTGTGTTTACGCACACAGTTGTACACTATAATATCTCCTGCGTACCTGGCTAATTTTCGTTGAGATTGGCCTAAGTGCGACATAACACTTCACCTTACTCCCGACGGAAAAGCTGACAGAAAACATGTAGAGAAAACCAACAATTCCAAGGCATATGACATCAATCAACACACACTGGGCCCACGTGATGGACTACGTTACAGCCCACTCCTTCTCTACAGGGAGGCCTGTGTCCCAGCAGTGGGAACATTAGGCAGAGTTTACCGCGCAATTAGCATAGATACAATTTCCCAACATCAATCGTTGGGCAATTGCCCGCCAGACACAACACCCGTCTGGTCGGAGGATCCTCCCTTTTCAATGGAGGATGAGTGAACTTTACACCCTGTTCCTCATACCTCCAAACTCAGACAAATGCAATACGCTGTCATAATGTATGGAACAGCATTTTTTTTTTAATAACCGCCGTTACGCTACGTCTAGAGGATATCCTTGAGAATTTTAACGAGATTCAAAGCTGTGTTAGGTCACAATTATTTCTTTTTAATTAGACTAACTACTCCCCGGCGTTTCACCCGCATACGTATCGTTCCCGTGGGAATTTCGGGATAAAAAGTATCATATGTGTTAATCCTGCTTATAAACCACATGCACACTTACACACATAAACTCATCAACTCACACAATTTCACACACAGACATACTAACACACATAACCCTTTAGCATTATAACTTTGATTTTATTTTTAACTGTAACTTTAATTGTAATTCCGATATGTAATTTTGACTTATGTATATGTGTTACCAAATGGCAATGACCTTTGCTGTCGACTCTGTAGCGACACTATCAATGCTGTCAGATTGAAAATAGAACACATGGCTGAACGCTGACCCCTAAAATACAGGTCCAGGCTTAGTTTGGGGGTTAGGATCAGATTTGTGGCAATATAGTCGTGTGCTTTCTTAAGGTAGCCATTGACGATACGTCTGTTTGGAATGCTTCTAAATGGAAGACTTCCATATGGAGGTACTTCAATTTATAGGCACATTGACTTACTTCCATTTGGACGTACGCGGCGCCACTTCGAAGATAGCACGCTATCAAGTCGACGTCGTACGGAAGAATTATCACAATGGATTTTTTAATGGTGGCAACAGCAGTGTGTATTTCGATAATAAAAACTACTTTTTATTTTTCACATTTTTGTTGTGATATTTTTTTTGAATTTTGTTGATTTTTCAAAAACCGCTTGTCTGATTTCGATAAAATTCATGGGACCATTTGGGAAGTATGTCCATTCCATCAAAAAAATAATTATTCAAATCGGTTGGCAAGCGACGGAGTTATGCGCGAACAAACATAAAAAAACAAAAAAAATACAAACATCCGAATTGAGAACCTCGTCCTTTTTTTAGAAGTCGGTTAAAAAGACAGAAAAGACGCAGGAGAAAATGAACCTTTACAAATAAAACCGTCCTGGTTTCATAGACTCGGCTCTTTCTAGCACTGTAGCACATGTACCCCCCGTCAACACATAGCAAAAGCTGAGACAAAATTTACAAAAAAATGGACGCGGTTTTGCCCATTCACAGACGATTCGAACGGCTTCCAAATTGCGTGTCGAACGTTTTTGACATTGACAGTCGGCCGCGGATGACGTCCATTTGGATTGGATACATGGATTTCAATCCGTTTGGAAATCCAAAGCTGGAAGGCGTCCATTTGATTGGCATACGTTTATCACATTCACGAAACCATTTTGGAAGACGTCCACTCCATTTGGATTGATGGACGTATCGTCAATGGCTACCTTTATTTTGATTGACTTGTAACATGTATTTTTAAGTGCCAAATAAATATTTTTATTTTATCTAAATATATATAACTCAAAGGTGACTCACTGACTGACATAGTGATCTATCAACGCACAGCCCAAACCACTGGACGGATCGGACTGAAATTTGGCATGCAGGTAGATGTTATGACGTAGGCATCCGCTGAGAAAGGATTTTGATCCAGCCGCGGGCAAAAGCTAGTTTATTTATAAACCATATGTGTGCCAAATTTCATCCAGATCCGCTCAATAGTTTTTGCGTGAAAGAGCAACAAACATCCATCAAACTTTTGCGTTTAAAATATTAGCAGGATTGTCTGCCAAGTTTTGTAACATTGACTTCAAGTCCAAAAACGAAAAACACAGCTCTTTTGGTAAAAGGTAACTGCAATGTGTCTCAACTGTTACCATATTAGACACTAAGTATTTGCTAAGTATGTACTAAGTTACGATACTATCTCGGGTCTCCTAAAATGTACATTTAAAATAATGTTCTGTATGTGACCGAAATGCCAACTTTTTTAGTGATATTTTGTTGCATTGGTGATACAGGATGGCAGGGTCATCAATGCGCAACCTGTTACCATATATTCAGGTCCTCAGGCGTTGAAAATTTTCGTATGTTATAAAAAAAAATGCTGTTCGGAAAAAATTTTTTTTTGCTGGAAAAACCGTATTTTTTTTTTTTTGGAATTTCGTACTGAATCCATAGTAACAGTTTGCGCGTCGATCACCTTATATATAGTGCGACCTTATATATAGCGCACATGCCATTTTCATTGTTAAAATGTGTGTAATATTAAGTATTTTGATCATTGTGACAGTGAGGGATATAATTTAAACCTAGAACTATAATATAACTCGGTGCGCCCCGCAGTTTCACCCGCATAAGTTTCGATCCCGTGGGAATATCGGGAAAAAAGTATCCTATGTGTCAATCCTGGTTATAAACTATTTGTGAGCCAACGTTCATCCAAATCCGTTCAGTAGTTTTTGCGTGAAAGAGTAACAAACATCAAATGGTTTAATTGAAATAAATGCTTTGAGTTTCATCCATCCATCCATCCATACAAACTTTCGTGTTTATAATATTAGTAGGATCGTAGTCCTTCTAAATATAGAAGGTCAGAGTTTCGTCACATAACTAGAACGACAGAGGCTAGACATAAAGTTGTTAAAAAAGTTGCGTCCGCGCACCGTAGTGTTGCGTCACTCGAACTTGCACTTGAGACGCAAGCGCAGGGTTGGTAACTATATGCTTTTGTAGAAATAAAATATCGATAAATATTTCAGAGTTTCACAATAGACTGTGCTACGAGTCGATGACAAAAAAATCTGCAGATTAGTTCGTTTAAAAAGGCTTCATTTCTGAAATAATTTAATAACTCAAGCGTTCACCAATGACACAAAGCATTACTATTGTTGCAAGGCTTCGAGGGGCCCGTGGCTAAATAACAACAGCCGCACAGGCCGATTGATCAGGTTAAGCTAGACTTGCCGCGGTTGGTCTGTGGATGGGTGACCATCTTTACATTTCGAGACCCCATGCCTCGGAAAGCACGTTAAGCGGTTGGTCCCGGATGGCATTCGTGGATCTCAGACAGTCGTCACTGGTAGTCATAAGCCCGAAAGTTCGACAACCCAGTCTTACCAAGTGGTATCGTATTACCCAGTAGCTGGGTTGTGGAGGTCAGATAGGCAGTCGCTCCATGTAAAATACTGGCTGCTGCCGGCTGCTGCATCCGGTTAGACTGGAGACCGACCCCAAGATAGTTGGGCAAAGGCTAGACAGATGATGACAATGCATGACTTCCGGGAGGTCAGCTCGCTTTATGTATTAAAGCAATCCAAAAAACTGCACATGATTAAAACCCTACACAGCATGTCGTATGGTGACCGTAAAACGCAATATGGTGGAAATACCAAAAGACGTGGAATATCGGTCAAAAACGTGACGCGGCCATTTTGTTAGGACAGGCCTGGGATAGCTGACAATAGATGTGTTGTAATCATCGACCTGTAGATCGTGCGCCAACACCTTAGCTGTTGACCTGTTAGGAAACCTGCCTTATATGTATGGTGCCTTTTGTAGAACAGCTATTAAAGTTTGGTCAGGTTTTTAGTTGCAAAAAATGAAGAGCGTCTGTGGTCAAGTGTCGAAAGTTGTATTATCGCCGAAACCTATATCTGACCATTTCGATAACAAAATCCCGTGCACATGATGACCACAGCTGCGTCCGTAAGTAAAACAAAAGAGGATCCTTTTTAGAGCGACTAATAATATTCGCTGCAAGCAGGTTGTCCTTTCGGTGGTCAGATATAGATTTTGGCGATAGTACCTACGTATATGCACGCTTTCTTTGTGTATTTTTTTTGTTAACCACCACATCTCTAAAAACAGCGAAGGAAAACGAAGATCGGGAGGAAACTGGTTAAAACCTAGAATAAAATATTCGAAGACATGTGACGTCCAGCACACAATGTGGATTGCGGCTCACTCTCCTCTCACTGGGAGGAAGACTGAGTGGGAACATTCTTAGCTGATTATGTAGTTGCAATACGCTACAGAGGAAGAGCGCCGAGATGGGTGGATGATATTAGCAAAACTGCTGGTACAGACTGGATGCAAAAAGCCTAAGACAGAAATCAATGGGCTTCTTTAAAGAAGGCCTTCACCCGCGGAGGGGTTCTTGGAAATTAATATAGTACATTATAGTAGCCTGAAGTTCATCAGTTTGTAAATATCGCGATCAGTGATGACATATATTTGCCAGGTTTTGGACCAACAACCTGGCGTTTTAAAAAGCAAGTCCTTGAAATAAACACGGACACAAATTACTTTGTAAAAATATGTGGTTCGCGTCAGCTGTTGATGACGTGAGAGCACGCATGCGCGTAACTGCCACGCGTATAAACCTGTTACGCTAAATGTCAAGGTGCGCACACGCATTCTGTTATCGTTTCATTATAGTTTATTTATGACGTATTGGGTTATATGTAGTTTCGTGAATGATGGAATGACAGATATAGATTTCTAAAAAAACTAGCTGCGCCCCGCGGTTTCACCCACATAAGTTTCGATCCCATGGGAATATCGGGATAAAAAGTATCCTATGTGTTAATACTGGTTATAAACTATCTGTGTGCAAAATTTCATCCAAAGCCGTTCAGTAGTATTTGCGTGAAAGAGTAACAAACATCCATCCATCCATCCTCAAAAATTTTAATAGGATGTAATTGCAATTAAGTCTATTTTATTACTTTACTCATATCTGAGAGTGGCAGCCCTACCAACCAGACTACTGCCGCGTCATGACGCAACGATCTACATTACCCACTTAATTGTGACAGCCTTTTTATATCAGCATTGTCTTTCGGCGCGTACGCATAACACTTTATACGGGAATGGTTATTAACTTTAGACTTTTTTCTTTGGCAAGACTTTTATAGAGACTCAGGTACGCCTTCTGTAACGTACAGGAAATTGAAGTTGCAAGATCTAAAATTGGATAAGACAGATTTGGTAACGAGGTTCAAACGGATTCTTTCACCTTTTTCTTCAATGTCGCAAGTACAAAAAGAAATATATATAGCAAAAGGCGCAACAATGAATTTGTCCGACCAGAAATTCTTGCATCAATCATCAGAAAATCTAGCATGTCTAGCAATTCGATTTGAAATGTAGTCTTGTTAATTTTATATGAAATAATGAGAATTGCTTCTTATACACCAACCCGCACTGGACCCGCGTGGTGGATTACGGTTTTGAAATATGATTTTATTTTTAACGATAGACGTTTATTTTAATTTTAGTTGTTTTTTGATTATGAATTATTATTGGACATTAGTTTTTTTTTTACATGTTATTGGCCATAAATTGTAATTATTATTCCAATTTATTCATATTATTGGACTACAGATATTATTATTGGTAAATTTGTTATTATTATTTATACCTACCTATTGTGTTGACATTTTTGATGATAGATGATTTCTTATTTAGGTTGTTTTTATGAATTCGTTATTAAGGAGATTTTTTATTACCTATTGTGTTAAGATCATTTTGGTTGAATTTTATTTTTAACTTTTTTGTTTGTAAACTTTCAGATAAAATATGTGTTGTTATTGAACAAATGAAATGCAATGAAATCTCAGAGAGAGGTGGCCTGTGTCCTAGCAATGGGAACGTTACAGGCTGATTATGAATAAGAATTGACGAGCTGGGCTTTCATTTTGACAGTGCAACATCATTCATTGCGTTATTGACGTTGTTGAGCAGACAAATTTTTCGAACATATGAAGCAATGGATCAACAATATCCTTCAAAATGATACAGATTGTGATTGATACCATAATCAACCTATAATGTTCCCACAGCTGGGACACAAGCTTCCTCTCTTCGAGAGGGACTGGGCTGTGATCTACGACGCGGGCCCAATGCGGGTAAATGACACATGACTTCGAATTTTCGGTTCCAGGACATGCCGGTTTCCTCAAGATATTTTCCTTCAGCCATGTGTTTGAAACCGGGCAGGCACTTTACTTTGTGTAAATACTTTTATCACCACTGCTCTCAAAACGGTGAAGAAAAACATCGTGATTGATGGTGTGTCTACGTTTAGTGTCTACGTACTATGTTGCGTACAACATAGTGAGAATTGAGCTAGCCCCCCGTAAATGGCTCAGCAGCTTACTTAAACATATCTGGCGAAATGTGAGTGTACTATAAGGACACCTCTGCATACCTCTTCGGGAAATGCAGGTGTGATGTTATGGAGATGACTCCTCTTTCAGGAGGAACGGTTTTCTATTTCTACTATTGTATAGAAGCAAGTTTTTTTTAACTGAACAGACAGCTGTACTGCTGGGGAGTTTTTTGCGCCACTTCTTCTTCCCAGCGAAAGTACTAGGAAGTGGTGAAGGGCAGGCGTTTTGGGGGACTCTCTTATGTAATTTTAAAGTTCGACAAGTGCTGATTCTCAGCCTAATTTGAATAAATAACGTCAGATTTGATTTAGTAGACTCAGTGAAAGCTGGAAAAGAACAACGGTTATGCATGAAATATACATTTATACAGGGTTAATTTTCAAAGACCAGCCAAATTGAAGGGTGTGGTACAGACCATCCAACTGAACAACTTTCTCTATGGGACCAATATCGTAATCGCGAAAAATTTATCAACTGCCCCATGGAAACCTTCAATACCTACTCGACCTAAACGTATGGGACGGCTGAATTTTTATTCGCGATTACGATGTTGGTCCCCTGGAGAAAATTGTTCAGTCTGATGATCTGTAGCACAGCCTTCAATTTGGCTGGTCTTTGAAAATTAACCCTGTATAGTGGAAGCTGGCAACGATGTACTCGTTGCCAGCTTCCAGGTCATTGTATTTACTGAAGGGTTTTTAAACTATTCATCTGCTTAGCCTATTCTCAACCATGTTAGGGCCGGCTTCCAGTCTAACCAGATGCAGCTGAATACCAGTATTTTACATGGAGCTTCAGCCTAACTGACCTCCACAACCCAGTTACACGTAACACGATACGGCGATACCCCTTGATAAGACTGGTTGTCAGACTTTCGGGCTTCTGACGACCCGTAACGACTGTCAAAGATCCACGAATTACAGCCAGGATCAACAGCTTAACGTGCATTCCGAGACACGGAGGGGTCTTGGTATGTGAAGATGGTCACCCATCCACGGACCAACCGCGGCAAGCTTAGCTTAACCTAATCTATCGACCCGTGCGGCTGTAATTACTTAGCCACAAGCCCCTCAAGGGTTTTTGAACTATTGTTAGTCAAAAAAGTAATAATATCATTCAATAGGCAATTTTTTATACGGTTGACAAGCATTACTAGTTAAAATGTCAAATATTGATGATATTCGGAGATAATTGAGTCACGTCGGCATTTGGACGAGTAATTTCGTTTTTAAAGTTTGATCTGTTAGAATTGGTTCGTTAGGAACTTTTGAAGAGTAAAGTACCAATAGTGCTTTGTTTTTGTTTCTGGCAAATATATGATTGAGATTAGTCGATGATCCAACTTACATAATATGGCATTCAATCGAAGAGACACGTCCAACAGTGAACTGCTGTAGATTGGATATAACAATCAAATGGACTACAAGAATAACGATTCTATTATACAGGGTTATTTGTAAAACACCAACAACCTCTTAAGAGGTCATTGTACTCATCATTATGAACAACTTTTACTATGGGACCAAAACTGAAATCGCGAAAAAAAATCAGCTGCTCCCTACATTTTGGCGAGTTCTGCGAACGTAAATGCAACAGCTCATTTTTTTTCGCGATTTCAGTTTTGGCCCCATAGCAAAAGTTGTTCATAATGATGAGTACAATGACCTCTTAAGAGGTTGCTGGTGTTTTATAAATAACCCTGTATAAACAAATTTTATTTATGTTTCAAATTGACGTTATTTCATGTTAAACAAATATCAACTTTATTTTAACGGTAATTAAGTTGATTACCGAGTGACTAGCACTACTGAAAAAGTTATAAAAATGTTTGAAGTTGTAGCGTAAACTCCTCTTTATTGTGTAGGAATCAAGGTTATTTTTCCATAAACTCATATTTGTTTAGATTGTTGGCGTATATGACGTAATTTTATTTTAAGTTAGCCAGTCAGCAAGATGGCATCGGAGATCAGAATCATGTACTGAATCTTTGGTAACGGATGCGCGTCGATCTCCCTGCCACCCTGTTTACTGAACCCCAAGTTAAAGATTTCGTTATCACCTCCTTTCCATCGTATACAGGGTGTCCCGAAACTCAACGATAACATGGTACCGGGCGAGAGGCCAAGCTATACCAGTTATGAAAAAAAATAAGAAAAAAAATCCATGTCACTTAGTCAAGCGATAATAGACATTTTTCGAAAAAGTTGAAAATTTGATACCCTTGGTCGCATTTTTAAGTACTGTGATCACAATTTTTTATAATCTTACAGTGATTTTTTTAATAATGTAATCTCAAATAACATTGCTATTAATCGCAACCACAAATCAAAGTAATAAACATTGTTAACTAAGTAAAATAAATTAAGTTTTGACGAGTTATGGTTTACAAAATTATTGTCAGTTATCTTTGACACTGCATGTTGGGAAAAAAATGGATTTTATTTTTCTTTTTTTTTTCATAATTGGTATACCTTAGCCTCTCGCCCGGTACCAGGTTATCGTTGAGTTCTGACAGCCTCCAACAACCTTTTCAAAAAAAAATTCAAAATTCATTTATTTTGTGAACACAGGGTACAATGATCTTAAATGTAAATAATATAGTGTTTGGTCCAACCTATGTTCCGCCGACAGGCATACAAAATAGTGATGCTATGATCAAGATTAAATTAATTGTAAAAATCTCTTAAACTCCTTTCCACCGTATATAACCCCAGGGTTCAGACAGCCTTGTTGATAAAGCCTAGACGATAAGGAACCTTTCACCATAAGTATACATAATATATTAAATCGATGACGTATGCAACACCAACAATAAGCTCTTGCGCACCGGATCTTAAATCAATCATTGTACGCCCTACTTCCTTATAAATCAATACTTGGAACTAGCCTTAGTACCACCAACTTAAGCATACACCTGAAAAACTGTTCACATCACTCTTTTTGCTACTAAAATACGATTGAATTTTGAATGACAAATGTGGTAAGGAACAGTATGAAAAAAATTGTTACAAATCTGATATGACTAATATAATTTTGCGTCCGAAAAATGGTTTCATCACTCTTATTGCCCAAGCAATAAAGGTGATTTTAAATTTTTTGAGTGGTGTTAAAAGGTTGTTTTGTAGAAGGCAGTGTCCCCTTACGAGGTCGAAGCTTATATCATTGGGTCCGGCTGCTGACCATGGTGAGGAATGTGGGGTGAAAGGCGGCATGATGAGAGGGTTTGAGGGGGGAGGTGGAAATGTAATAATGATAATTGTTTGCCGGAAGTTTGGCAGGATTGATTTTTGTAGAGATAAGAAAACTTGGCTAGATATACATATTATGTAGTTTTGGTCCACTTGATTTTTATTATTAACAATTTTTCCATACAACGACGGTCGGAAGTCAATTTTATTTCCCCAATAAGGCCGCCTCCTAACCGAAACTGACCGTCGTACGAGGACGCAATCAACGCGCACGTTTATATGAAAATGACATACTCGCGCGATCAACCAGGTCGCGTATGAACGTCATAATTCAGGTAAACGATCGCATAGTCGCGTATTCGCGCGACAGTCACTTAGGTTAGGTCACACAGTCGGTTAGGACAAAGGGTACAAGACATAACTGACGTTTGTAAAATCCGCTCTTAATTGACAGCCCAATCTTGAGATATTTATAAAAATCGCTACCGCTCATGTACTATATCCTCACCACTAAACAAGTCTGAGTGAACGGCTTTAGGTTACCCAGGGCGTGACGCATGCGCTGTTCAACTATTTACTTGACTATAAATCTAAATATAATGCATCCAAGCATTTTAGATTTAAAGACCAAATCTTATGAAATGGATCACATTAGCGAAGTTAAAATTTGATAAGGAAAGCATAGGATAGAGAAGACACAAAAGAAGGGAAGTTTTTATCCAGCAATGAAGACACAAAAGAAGGGACGTTTTTATCCAGCAATGAAGACACAAAAGAAGGGAAGTTTTTATCCAGCAATGAAGACACAAAAGAAGGGACGTTTTTATCCAGCAATGAAGACACAAAAGAAGGGAAGTTTTTATCCAGCAATGAAGACACAAAAGAAGGGAAGTTTTTATCCAGCAATGAAGACACAAAAGAAAGGAGGTTTTTATCCAGCAATGGGGTACACTGGCTGATACATTCTTCGACCAACCATAGAGAATTCCAAAAGCTGGTCCCTATAATTCAGTACACTATCTAGTCGCATTTATCAATATTGACAGTATTTATGAATATTCATTTCATAGTAGCTGTTCTAAAGTAGACTACAGGGTAATTAGGCTTTTGGTCAACTACGGTCTAGGTAGAAACGCTATCGCGACCGCTTATGAATGATGTCCTCGCCCTTACTAGAGCAGAGTGAACGGCAGAGGGCGTGACTACTCAACAAATACAGAATACAGAAGTTTTACTATCCAGGGTGTTTGAAAACGCAATAAGAAACAAATGCAATTTATGGAAGGATGCAAGCGATGGGCGGAGCACCGCCGCGTCCTCGTGGCGGCGATCTCTCGCGTCTGGCCCTGGTCCAGGCCATGGACCGAGCGAGAGTGCATGGGAAGCCGTCACCTCCTTCTGCGAAGCAGTAATGCTCGCAAAGGAGAAGGCGGAGCGCGTGAGGGAGAAGCAATCTCTGCGCCCTCACGCCCCTAGTCGCCAGGAGACGCCCTGGACGTCGGGAGTCACCAACCGACTCCTGGCCACCGTAGGCGCGGGCTTGCGGGCGGCGAGCAATGGGCAGCTCGCCGCCCAGTAAAGCCCAGGCCCGGGTCGACGGCGCGTTGTGTTCCACGCGCGCCTCAAAGAGAGTCAGCACGAACTGACGGGGTCCGCTAGGGCCGATGCCTGCCAGGGCCGCGGGTTGTTCGAAAGTGATACCGTGGCCCCTGGCATAGGCAACTGAAGAAACACGGGTCGGTTTTAGTCAGTAATAGTCTGACACGAACAGTGGGAGACGTCATTTGATGACTTCCAATGATGACCCAAAAAAAAATAAGATGCAAGTGATATAAATGCACTGGCGAAATTAGCATTCCGTACACCAAATGCTTTGGTATACTTTTTATACCGAATAGGCAAATACTCTCCTTCACTCGAAGATATTTGTGTCTTTTTTTGCATAGTACGTGACGGCTGAAATCGTCAGAGTTGCGGGGAACACCTGGACCCCTCGACAATCGTTGTGAATGGCAAAAAAAGAGGCGTGGAATAATAACAAAAAACGTAACGATCGATTTAAGCCTGATTATGACTACTTTTTGATCTTAGCCCGAGCAAGGTTTGGGAAAGACCACATTGAAAACAAGTCCTCATCCCGAGACCTAAAGGGTAATCCCTATTAAAAACACGCAGACGAAGTCGCCTTTGTCTGCCTATATCTCTCCAGGTCCTTTTGTCCTATCTACCTAGAAATTAGAGAGATGTTCAAATTCATAACCATCGGTACAGAGGTTAAGTCGAGAATAGTAACAGACAGACGGGCAGAGTTACTAGATATGGATTCTAAAAGAGAAAAAAATAGTGAGACTTTTCTACTTATTTTATTTTGTGTCGTGACCCACTCTCAGACTTGTAGACAATAGAGTTTAGAGTTTATATTGTAATTCGTTAACTGGCTTTATGATCTGAGAAGTGAAGCTAAGAACAATATGTATCCGTTTTTGTTAGAAGATTACTTAATTGGGATGTTAATGATATGGCCAATTAGCTCGGAGCTATCTTTTTAGAGATCTAGACTACATTTTTAGTGCATAAAAAAAATAATTTGTATATTTTCTTGGTACAGACGCCAGCACATCAAGCTACCCAAAACTGTCAAATTTTCCCAATCAACGTTGAATCTAATGCTTTAGCGATAAAGTTGAAAATCTATTAAGAAATTTGACTGATTGTAGTAGCTTGACGTGCTGGCGTCTGTATTTATACATATTTTGGCACCATACGTGGATTTAATTCTTTAGGCAAGCACATAAGGAAAACGTATCGGAGATGGCACATTACGTCCAGCACAAGTTGAGAAACGTACGGTGAAATATGCCCTATGCCTGTGTTTACATGTAACGAGTATATTGGCGACACAGTGTGAAGACAGGGAACTGTCCGCGATCCGTTTTGGCACTTTCTAACCACAAATCAAGGCTTAAATATGCAAAAATTTGTGTATCTCATAAAAAGAATCTCCTAACGACCAGTTTGATGCTCCATAGACCTGCCAGGGTTGCGGGTTGTTCGATACAGTTACAGTGGCTGGCACAGGCAACTGAACGCCCCCCCCCGGTGGGTTCCCGCATTGTCGAGGCGGGGGGGCTCAGTAGCCGTGGTGGATTGGGCCACGGTGAAGCTAAGAGGAACCCGAGGAGCGGCCGCTCGTCTAGGCTGTGCGGAAAAGCCGACGACGTAGCGGCCGGCGGGTAGGTTGCGGTGCCGCTTGGGCGACATCGCAGCCTACCTGAGGCGGGCCGCGATGTCCCCCGTGTGGGAGACATTGCGGCTGAGGATTAGAGGCCGCGGCGGGAGAGGAGTGTCGGTGTTACGTTGCCGCTCCCCCTACCTTCCGCGGCCTTGACGGGGCCGCCACCGTTCGATGGCGGACGCGGTGGGGCCGCAGGGGAAGAGGAGTGTCGGTGTGTCGTTGCCGCTCTCCCTATCCTCTGCGGCCGTAGCCCCCCCCCATCCTGGGGGGCATGCGGGGCCCGCCAGTCAGGCGGGCGTGGGGGCCAGCAGGCAGCGGGTGCGGGGGCACCGTTGCCTGTATTGCACAGGCCTCCACCATTGTTGGACGGGAATGGCTAGGTGCTCCCGCCCATTCCCGTAGCCCCCCCAATGTGGGGGGCATGCGGGGCCCGCCATACCATCTGGGCGGGCATGCGCCGGGAGGGCTATGGAAGTGAAGGCTATGTCTATTCCCGTGGCCCTCCCATCACGGCGATGAGGGAACACCGCTGAGTTTTAGTGGGTATACTGTCATTCCGACAGGGAGTCCCACATACCCCGTCTCGTCCCCCGCGAGGCGGGCATGCATAAAGCATTTCTCAGCGAAAAAAAAAAAAATATGCACCATAGACTGTCTGCCTCGCTTCCAGACTTGCTGCCCAGGTTATCTTAATACTACGGCATGAACCAGTACAGGCCTTTTATCTGCACCGGTGCGTTGTATTGAAGATCTCTGAACCCCTTTTCCATTGATTTTAGTAGACAGGAATCTTGAATCCTCTTAGCTTTCACTAGGCGAAACTGGGTAAGGTTATAAGTATACATGTTATAGCCTGTCCATAAGGTTAACCGTTTTTTGACAGCTGTCTTAGAACATATTCCAGATTACGTAAAAGTCAACCTTAAAATGCGTAAAAAAATAAATGTATAAACTGCCTTATCTTATTGAATTATCTTATTTATGGCTTCTAACGTACGTGTATCAATCAATGTATTGTGTGTTGCTGCAATCACTAGAGCCATCTGTCAAAAAACGGTTTACCTAATGGACAGGGTATACTTAGTTAGTTTTCAACATTTCCCACGAAAATATTTAGAAAAAACCTGTATATTTAAAACAGCTTGTCAAATAGACCATCATCTAGTGTCGTAACCATTACACGACACTAATCTAGTTAGATCAATCTGTCTTATTAATTCAGACTAATTATATCTTTTGTATGTCAGCCTTATTGTTTTTTTAAATTAATTATATGCTGTCACAATGGTCGTGTACTCGTATGTCTAGGATATTGTGAAGTAGGTTCGATGTCTGTGTTGTGCAAAGTCACCTAATGTAATATTTGTATCCTTAATAATCAGACTGTACCAACATAAAGCCTCCTATGCATTAGGGTGCACTCACGAACAAAAGTATGTATACAGTCGGCTTTATTCAAAAGCGATTTACTCCTTTATTTTTGAATGAAATTTTATGTTGTTACGTAGATAGGATTTTCGAACCCATAGGTTTATGTATTGTGTCGTATTTCAACGTTGCATTCGTTATTTCACGAAAAAATCGCAATTGAAAGTTGCCAAGTGTTGACATATTATTGCTCGTACAACCAGACACTGTATGAGGTGACATTACTTAACAGGGTTAAATTAAATTAGCTAGCGAAACTCCGCAAACGTGATTCGAATCGATATCTGAACACGATGAAACAAAAAAAATGATTTGTTGATCATTTATTTTGGGGTACTTTGACCCTGTATATGAGGGGCTCGTGGCAATGTATCAACAGCCGCACCGGTCGATCGATCAGGTTAAGCTACGCTTGCCACGGTCGGTATGTGGATGGGTGACCATCTTTAAAACAGAACTCTCCATGGAAGGGTATTTTCTTCACCACGACATGAGCTGGGACCTATGTCATAAAAACGACATACGATTTATCCTATTTCTATGTAAGTCTGAGCCTGGTACATTCTGACAATTTTAATACCTACTCAGAAAAAAAAAATATGTTGAGGAGTGATAAACCTAGTAAATATTGAATTATGGCAACACCGGAGACAGCTGCAACATTTTTGATTGATTCAAGTAAAAACTTGATCAAACTTTTTGTTGGACAAACTAAGGCACACAGAATCTTTTACTATAAAATTAATGTACTCGTAGCAAGATCGATGAGCATAACCTCCGAGTTCTCAAACGACACTTAACGTTAAGACATGTGACATTCGCCAACCCGCACTGAGCCCGCGTGGTGGATTTTGGCCCACTCCCTCTTACTGAGAGGAGGCCTGTGTCCCAGCAGTGGGAACGTAATAGGCTGATTATGCTATTATTTATTTATTTATTTCAGGCGACGCAGGCCCATAAATAAATACCTTAACCTAAACATACATATTTTTATTATATTATAAAATAATACTTCACTAGCTGGTTCTGGTGCTGTTCTGTGGTACTTGTCCGCGGAAGCGACGGAACACCACGTCCTGCGGCCAGAAGTCTTCGTCCATGACGACGGGCAGATAACAATTCGGTACACGCACCACAAACGCCTTGAAGTTGACGTTGCGGTGCGACTCCAGTAACTGCACCCTCTGTGTGTACCTCGTCTTCTGGCGCACGTACTCCACGATGTCCTCTGCCTTAGTGGTGTAGTGTAGGCGGGAGATGTACACCGGTGTGTTCGGCTTTGCGGCACGCAAGCTGACTTCGGGCTCCTTAGGAGCTTTGCCGCAGCGGTTCTTGTTCGTTCGCGATCGGCGCTTCCTCTTTTGCACCGTCACAAAACCCTCATCATCAGCCCTACTCGGTGCCTTTTCTGGCATATATTATGCTGCGCTATGCTCGAAGTCTCATTGAAGGATAAAAAGGTAATGAAAAGAACCGGAGTTACCGATATAGCTCGCAGAGTAAGCAAACTGAAGTGGCATTGAGCTGGCCATGTCTGTCGAAGGACCGATGGCCGCTGGAGTAGACGAGTCCTGGAGTGGAGACCGCGTATCAGCAAGCGTAGTGTGGGACGCCCTCCAGCTAGATGGACGGACGACCTAAAGCAGGTGGCTGGGGCAGACTGGATGCGGAAGGCGGAGGACAGGGTCCTGTGGCTCAGTCTGGGAGAGGGCTATGTCCAGCTGTGGACTGCGATAGGCTGAGTTGATTGATTGATTAATGCTATTATGCTACTTAACGTTAGAGGTCTATCTGTCACTATAATACGCGTTAAACTGACACCGTCTTATTACAAAACGAAACCTAATAGTTCTAGCCTAAACTATTGAGCCAGTACTTGTATTTCGAACTTTATTTCGATTTAGGCAAAGTTCTTAATACTAAAATGACAACTTAGCACCGAACTAAGCTGTCATTTTTGTAAAAAGAACTGCATTTCTATAACAGTTGGGTTCTTAATTCAATATCTGGGTCAGTGGTTTAAACCTGATCGAAAGAAACACTTTGTTTTGTAATAAGTGGGACAGAGTCAGTCAGTTAGACTGATCGGCCATTTTGAAATCTGCCTTTGAGGATTCGGCCGTAAGTTTGCTAAAATAGAGCTAATTACAAGTGAATGGGATCTAAAGATGGTCAATAGTTTAGTGACGGGTCGTTAGCTGTCGCCTGTAGTGTGATTAGTGTCTCCAGAGACAGACATTATTACATTATTGGGTCTTCCATTGCAAATTATTAATAGTGGCCCACCGCGTTGTCGGTGGCAGCGCAGAGGTCACTTTGACTGCATTTTTTTGGGACACAGAGGACAGCACCCCAATTGCGTAACACACAATCAATCGGAATCTGAATCATTTTGAAGCAAATTGCTAATCCATTTTTTCATAAGTTCGAAAAATTTGTCTGCTCAACACGTAAATAACGCAATGAATGTTGTTGAACTGTCAAAATGAAACCGATTCCGATTGCTCGTGTGTTACGCAATTCGGGTGCAGGATAGGAGGTGGAGCATGGTTTGTGACAGCTCCACATACACCGTGGAAGTGGCAAAGTTTTGGGAAAACAGCACCTAATATACAGTTAGCGGCGTCTACTACTTGGGACTTATAACTAGCGAAATGACAAAAATGCATACATAACCAGCTTATAATGTTCCCACTGCTGGGACACAGGCCTCCTCTCTGTGTCTTAAAGGAAGTGGGGCGTAATCTACGTACTTAGATAAATGTCACATAATGTCTTCGATTTTTTGGTTCTATGGCATGCCGGTTTCCTCACGATGTTTTCCTTCACCATTTTGAGAGCTGTGGTGATGAAATAATTTACTCAAACAAAAGCGCCTGTCTGTGTTTGACCTACAACTCGAAGTCGCGGCCATAACCACTGTGCCACCACTGCTTCTATATTCAAATTTGATTTATGTTTCAAATTGACGTTATTTCAAGTTAAATAAATATCAACTTTATATTAATTGTAATTAAGTTGATTTCAGAGTGACTAGCACTATTGAAAAAGTTATAAAAATGTTTGAAGTTGTAGCGTAAACTGAACTTTATTGTGTAGGGATTAAAGTTATTCTTCCATAAACTCATAATTGTTTACATTTTTGGCGAATATGCCGCGATTCAAATGTAAATGAAATGCCTACAACCAATGTACTGTTAAAAACAGGTAGCTTCATACAATATTTGTTTAAAACTCAGTAAGTACTAACATCTGAACTTAAGTAGTCTTGTACTTATCTGTATCTAAGTTCACGAGTAACTCACGCTCACTTGTATACAGGGTGTTTGTCTTTTAACATCAAGTTTATATAAGTGACCACCATTGGACTGATTTCTACAGCGAGATGTTGCAAAAGGGAATGGTTTTCCTATTCTCATCTGGATGAGAATGGCAGGCTTTTATGCAGGCAGGCTGCAAATAATGCAAAAAAAAAATCCTTTACAGGGTAGCAACGATGCGAAGACGTCGTTTTTAAGAAGGCTTATTTATGGTGGAAACAAAAAAGAGCCTCCAGACGTGACAAAACTTGAATACGTCCAATGCATTCTGAGCAAAGGATACCTACTAACTTTGTAGGCAGATTAAAATGTTGACACCATGGCATGAGCATCACGACTTACGCCAATACCTCTCATATTGGCACAAGATGAGGTGACATGAAACTGCGCAATTTTAAACAGAGCCACCATTTTGAACACGACAGATTGAACAGCACCCTAATTGCGTAACACACAATCAATCTCAATCTGAATCATTTTGAAGGATATTGCTAAACCATTGCTTCATATATTCAAAAAATGTGTCATGTGTCTGCTCAACAACGTAAATAACGCAAGGAATGTTGTTGAACTGTCAAAATGAAACCGATTCCGATTGACCGTGTGTTACGCATGGGTGCTGGTTTGCTTGAAACACGAAAGAATAAGTTTGCAACACAACACACCCTGTATAACAAAACTAGAACTAACAGCTCAACAAAAGGTTACGTAAACTAACCGGTTTAAGGTTTAAGTATACAGTTACGTACATTTGAGACTTGGTTAACATATTCTATTTCGTTAGAATTGAGATTTAAGAACTGTAAGTATCGAATTAGCTTAGGAGTCCTGATATAGACCACTGATGCAAGTGGACTGGCTACGTCATCAAGTCTTGCAAGATTCAGAAATTAATCTACATGGTCTTCACATGATCTGACTAAGAAGTGGAAGTGAGAATGGGTCACAAAGTTCTCTACGACGCACCGTTTTTGAGATATTAGTGCATAATCCAAAAGTGTCAGCCGGGAACAACGGCTTAACGTGCTTTCCGAGGCTCAGAGGGGTCATCATCATCTGCCTAGCCTTTTCCCAACTATGTTGGAGTCGGCTTCCAGGCAGGCTCAGAGGGGTATTGGTATGTAAAGATGGTCACCCATCCACGGACCAACCGCGGCAAGCGTAGCTTAATCTGATCGATGGACGCGTGCGGCTGTTATTACTTAGCCAGAAGCCCCACACCCTGGAATCTGTATTTACGTAAACCTAGTCGAGGTCATAATACGATTCTTGATGGTAGAATTTAATTGTCTTTACCTACAACATCAAGGTCAACGGTCTAGTTTGTCACCATTAAACAAAGTAGAACCATTTCATTTAATTAAAATTAATAAATAGTTTCATTCAACACAACAAGCTTAGATTAATGATAGTAGAGATACAAGACATTTTGAAATCAATTAATAACTTTGATTTGAATGCATGTAAGAATTTAAAGTGAATTAAATTGGACATGTTTCTTTTTGAGTTCTAGTTACACATTCAATTTATCTTTTTACTAATTGCGCCTCGCGGTTTCACCCGCATGAGTTTAGATCCCGTATAAGTATCGGAATATCGGGATAAAAAGTATCCTATGTGTTAATCCTGGTTATTAACTATCTGTGTGCCCAATTTCATCCAAATCAGTTTAGTAGTTTTTGCGTGAAAGAGTAACAAACAACCATCCATCCATCCTTACAAACTTTAGCGTTTACAGGATTATTGGAAAAACACCAACAACCTCTTAAGAGGTCATTGTACTCGTCATTATGAACAACATCATTATGTTCGGTAGACTCGTCAAAATGTAGGGAACAGCAGATTTTTTTTTCGCGGTTTCATTTTTTGTCCCATAGTAAAAGTTGTTCATTATGACGAGTACTACAATCAGCCTCATAAGGGGTTGAATATCAGCTATACAAGAACAAGTTAACAGTAACAGGAATTTTATTTCCAAAATTCTGTATACCTTACAACAATAAGGTCCCGACCTTTAAACTAGGACATGATGTATGACAGGGGTCGAGGTTTCTGCAGTTACATAGATCAGACTCCGAGCAGATCAGATCAGATTGACAGATAGCTACTGATGGCAGCCAGTATACTTATGACTGTCAGTATAATCTAATCACACAGATAGCTATTGGTATAGATTATTGGGACGTTAAAACCAGAGACAGATAGGTTTCTCTACCTCCAGAATGCCAAAACTGGTAATAGATAGGTAATTGGGTTCGGCTGTTAGACTATGTACAATTTACACTTAGTTTTTACAATCAAAGAAAAATAAAATTGAAATTAAATAAAATAGTTATAGACAACTGCGAATTCAGGCGCGGTCGCAGCTCAAGATTTTGGGGGGGTCACCAAGTAGTAAGTTAATAAGGCAAGTAAATCACGCAGACTCTCGACAGCTTGAATGATTTTGAGGGGGGGTTCATGACCCCCACGACCCCCCCCCCCCCTCGGACCGCGCCTGTGCGAATGTCGTCACGACCAGTGGGCAACCAGCCAGATTTGCACACCGCGCAGACACAGGAATCCCAGATGCACTAAGCATCGTCAATTCGAAGGAGGCTTTTTTGAATGCACCCCATATTATTGTACTCAAAACATCACCCATTAACATTAGGAATCTTAAATGACTACAACAACGTGATTAAGTCAAAGCCATTCATTCAATCCGTAGTTTTGAATTGCTCTATCAGCTATACAGGGTCGCAGGGACATCGACGCGAAAAACTGTAACCTTGAATTCAGTACATGATTTTAGGCCGCTAGTGTAGAAATTTTACGGCCGTTCTCAAAAGTGCAATGGCTACGCGGCCAAAATGTATGGGAAAAAGAGGAGGCCTGTGTCCCAACAGTCGGAACAATAAAAGCTGATTATGTACGAAAGATGCAGAAGGTTGTTATGTTAGCGTCTTAACTTCAAGGTTCAAGGTTACCTTTTTTGAGTTCACTTCAGCCTATGTAAGGACTCGGTTTCTTCCTAACTCTTAAGGTTGAAATAAGCTAATAATCTCAGGATTGCGACAGACTGGCTCGCTTATTACTGCCGCATGCCGTCGACCGTGGTATCGGTGCGTATTTCGTAAGTAATGATACTTTGATTATAACATGCATGGAGGCAAGGACTTGTCATTGTCTATGTTTTTATTTTAGAGGTTGTTTGTTTGTGGTACAACAGTTGTATGACCGCTAATTTGATTAAAACTTACAGTAATGTCAGCTAGTTAACATTCCAGCCACTTCGAGGCAATGATATTTTTTTTTCTGCCACTCAACGAGACCGTTTCGCTTTTTGAGGGTTGTCTATTGTAGTCGTGTAGTGAGAGTAGGTAACCCAGAGCTATCGGCCCCGACTCACAAAATGCATGAGTTCGAAACGACAAGAGCTTTGAGTAAATAATTTCATCACCGCTGCTCTTAAAACGGTGAAGGAAAATATCGTGAGGAAACCGGCATGTCCAAGAACCAGACATTCGAAGACGTGACATCTACCAACGCGCACTAGATCCGCGTGGTAGATTACAGACTACTCCCTCTCGAAGGGAGGAGGCCTGTGTCCCACCAGTGGAGATATTATGGGCTAAATTATGCTATTGTAGAACTGCACCAACGGCAACGCTTGCCCTTTATATTCTGCTGCTATTTAGCAGAAAAACTAGTGTCAGGTAGTTTAATGCCTAATTTACTAGGTAAGTTCCCAGCAGCAATTTGGAAATTGGAGGTGTGATAACCCCGTGTCTTGTCGATCCTGCGCCTGATCTCTCCCCGGTCGCTTCGGATTGCCGTCCCATCGACTATGAGAGAGAAGTAACAGAAAGTACACCTGTGTTTGCACACACAATTGTGCTTATAGTGCACAAGTGTGTGCGCAAACGCAGGTCCTCTGGTGTATCTCCTGTGCACCAGGCTAATCTCCGTTGAGATTGGCCGCCGCTTCCCCAGACGAACTGATTCACGAGGAGTAAAGTAAATATGGAATTGAATACTTTTCTGAGACAATTTTCCATATACAGACTAATGTACATTTCTTGTTCAAAATAAACAAACTATGACTTCTCAAGCACTCGGCGAGATATTAAACGAGTGAATTATAGCTAAACGCAATATAAGAACATGCACTTTAAGATACCATTCAAAACTACACTGTACTACTATATAATTTTAAGGCCTAAATCCCTTTGACAAAAGACCTCTCTATTCTTACAAGGTGAAATAGACTTTATACATTAGGTTTTACGGTGTGAATTGGAGTGTAAATATAACAATGAAGTGGTGTTCAGTGGGTCAGTAGCAAACTATTGCGAGAGTCCTAAGATTCTTGGTATAAAGCTTGTACGTCCGACTTGTAGGGTGACTACAAAGTAAGGTTAAAGATTGGATATCTAGAGACCCTATTATTAATTGGAGCAGTCACAATTTCGTAGAGACGAAAAGCAAACCTACAAAGCAATAGAAGAGAATTCCGTGGTTAGTCGAGAATAGACGGAAATTACACAAGAATAACCAGGAGTTCCTTTCTTTGTACACGGGGTGGAATGCTCTGAAAATCATTCAAGAATGGTATTCATAGATTGACTGTTGATTCGAGTCCAAGATGTATTTCTGGGCCATTCTGATCAGGACATACAGATGCTGCCAAATTATATCATACGAAAGCAATTTCTCTAAAGCCATATAAAGTAGCAAGTCTTTAACACTGAAAAATGACAAACCTTTCAAACTCTGAACTCTTTACAATGAGAAATTCTACATCTTAAATATCGAGAGATGCTACCATGCCCTATACTATGGCTAAGCTCGATGAAATATCAACGTAAGGAGCCGTAGAATTTGGATTACATATTACCAACACCACGAAAACAGGACTAGTCTCACAAACTCCCATTCCCATAGACACATTACACCACGAATCACGAACAGCCATGCCCAAGTTTCGCACGCTACACTATTACGACTACAAAGATAAAAGTTGACATTTTTACACGATTCCACATAATAACACATAAACACAATGAAATAGATTCTCTTTATTCACGGTTAAGTGCAAGAAGGCCGGCTAACAATTAGATTTCGTTATCTATGGTCATCTTGTCTATGAGTATTCGACCTCTTTATTGGGTGCGTTCTTATTTTTTAATTCTTTTTTCGGTTGCGAAATTGAATGGATGGAATTCGTGTAGTGTTGAGTTAAGATTTGCACTGATACGTTGATGAAAGATTATAGCTTAATTATTATAGATTGTATTCCATTTTAGTCTACTGTCTATTGTAAGAGGTACATGGTGCCCAGTGGGTGTCTAATACTTGCATAATGTGCTGTCATAAACTGGCTTTTATCAACAATGGCCGATAGATTTCATGTTAAATTCGATATTTCAACATACTTGTTGAGTCTGTGTAAATTACTCGAAATATATATTTTACTAAACAAAATCACAAACAAGGTTTAAAAATCACATTCCAAGTCTTTTTACACGATTTCCGATTCAAGCTACACAAAATAAAAATCTGATTAATTCAGAGGGGTTTTCTCAGTAATTTTAAGAACGTTCACATTCTGACCTCAGTTTCAATCTCAAAAATACCACAAATTTCTTCTACATTTTTGTCATTGATTGTCGCTGAGATGAGTCTGCGACTAGATTTTGAACGTTTTGAATTACAAGAATTGGCCTTCTGGTCAACAGATTTCTCATCACGTCATTCCTCATTTCAGTAATTTCAGACAACTGTCAGTCGTGGAAAAATATGAAATAAAATAGCATTTGACATTTAGGTACAGTCAACAGCACGTCATGGGTATAACTTTGACCTTGAGCGAGCCTAATACGGAGTTACAATGGAAGGTCAGCTTATGCTTTAAACTCCCGAGTTTTAATTTGCTAGACCAAAATGACAGCTAATAACGGGTGTAAAAAGACACTTAACGAAGCCGAGAGTCACTTATACTCCCCTGTAACCATTTTTTTGTACTGGACCATGCCTGGGAACCATCTGGTTACGGAGATATTGAAGGTCAAACTTTCAACTTTTACTGACTTTTTTTTTTACGAAAACGAGTTTTTTAATGTTATAATAAAACTTTAAATACCCCCACGACCCGACCGTTGCATGCACCCATGAGCAACACCCATGCGCAAACAGCAAATTTTCACACCAAAAATAATATTTATTTTTGTGCAATGTTACTTAGCAATGTACGGAATGCTTAGTTGACGGCTATGTGATGGGTCTTTTTACACCCTGTACATCCTACTAATATTATAAACGTGAAAGTTTGAATGGATGGATGTTTGTTACTCTATCACGCAAAAACTACAGACCTGATTTGGGTGAAATTTGGCACACAAGTTTATAACCAGAATTAACACAGAATACTTTTTATCCCGATATTCCCACGGGATCGAGACTTAGGCGAGTGAAACCGCGAGGCACAGCTAGTACTAAATAATGTCCTTTTTTTGCGTCTTACAAACGCCACATTTTCTTGAGTAGTAGCTATGCACCTGTTAAGAATTCAACTGAACAACAGCCCATATACAGTTCCGGGTGTGCAACCTTATCGATGAAATGTAGCAACTTGGAGAGGCTTATGAATCACAGGCCTTACCCAACTCGGTGCCAAGCTAGTTTTCTGGCTTCCGTGTACTGTTTACCCCAATAGTAGTAAGGTTATTTGGTGATTAACCTGTACCAGTGGGATACATGCAGTAATTTGATTATGAAATAACATACATATATTCAAATTTTATTTATGTTTCAAATTGACATTATTTCAAGTTAAACAAATATCAACTTTATTTTAATGAGTATTTGGAATGGGCAACTAGCTTAATCTTTCTGACTGACCGACCCCTTGATAATGCCTGGTTTATTTGAAATAAATTCTTTGAAATTGAGCCACATAACTAAGCTTGAATTCGTATCAAAACACTCTCTGCTAACTCCTTCAAGCTATACTTAAACACAAGTAGCTCCATAATGTCAGTGACAGGTAGTTGGCCCTTGCGCCGACGTAATGACACATTTCCTCTGACTTTACAACTAGGAGCTGCAAGCCACACTGTCAGACACAAGACGACGAAGAGATGCAGAAGGTTTACTTCATGATTATCAACAGCCAAGGTGAACTACGGAGTATTTACGTGACACGTTGTATAGGGTTATTTGTAAAACACCAGCAACCTCTCAAAAACTGAAATCGCGAAAAAAAAATCAGCTGTTCCCTACATTTACGTTCGCATAACTCGTCAAAATGTAGGGAGCAGCTGATTTTTTTTTCGCGATTTCAGGTTTGGTCCCATAGTAAAAGTTGTTCATAATGATGAGTACAATGAACTCTTAAGAGGTTGTTGGTGTATTACAAATAACCCTGTATATCTCTACTCGTAAAGACTCCGTAATTCACAGAAATAAATGTAAATAATATTAAAAGTATTAGGTACCTAATATTAAATGTACAGACGTCAGCACATCAAGCTACTACAATCTGTCAAATGTCTTTAATAGATTTTCAACGTTATCGCTAAAGAATTAAGGTTCAAGGTTGATTGGGAAAATTTTACAGTTTCGGGTAGCTTGAGCTCCTGGCGTCTGTACCTACGTCTGGTTCACACTTACTAGTCAATCCCGTTACCACTTTGCTGACAGCCTAAGGCCGCGTGTCCACGGCAAGAAAAATCGCCGGGTCTATGCAAGAATTCGTGTCGTTTCTACACACGACTAGTGTACAGACGCCAGCACATCAAGCTACTACAATCTGTCAAATTTCTTTAATAGATTTTCAACTTTATCGCTAAAGCATTAGGTTCAAGGTTGATTGGGAAAATTTTACAGTTTCAGGTAGCTTGACCTGTAGTGTACACTAGTCGTGTGCAGAAACGACACGAATTCTTGAATAGACCCGGCGATTTTTCTTGCCGTGGACACGCGGCCTGACAGGCTAACAATTTTACCAAGGCATGAGAAGGTCAAAAGGCGCGTTAGACTGTCACTGCCTTCGCTAATGTGACAGGATACTTCTGGGTAAGAGACGCACAATACCCGTGAACACTGGCAGAAATGAAAAGAGGTTTAACTAGCAGAGTGATATCGGGCCGAAAGAGAGAAATTCTTGAGTTTTTGCCGATAGAAGGAAAAATCATAATCTCTTAGCATTATGCTGAGCGATGACAGTTTCGCGTGGATGTGACGGTGACGCATGTTTTCCCCCCACTTATTTTTTTTGTTTTGTGTTCTTTTTATAAATAAACGTATTTTCTTTCTAATCCTGTCTTTACTCGCGCGGTTGGAAAACAAAAGAATAGCCATCATTCATTGTTTCGTAGTGCTGAATTCAACGTTGTTTCTATAAAACTGACGACGTTGACCGGCATGATCTCTGCCGGCATGCAGAGCAGGATATGACTTTATGGCGTAGTATAAATATGGGTTAGTCGGCAAGGTTGGTAACGTAATTTCAGAAGCATTTAATGTACATTGTAAAATGTATGTTATGCTTCGAATGGCAAACAGGATTGGACCTTTCACAAATCCCTATCCTATGTAATATCAACCCACACATATTAAAGTATACTATGTTTTACTTCATGTGATTTGTATTAGTCATGGTATTTCTTGTCTTGGTTTACAAGTCAAATAGTAGCTTAATGATATTATCATTTGAGTTGATATATTAAATAATGATAGGTGTTATTTCATCATCATGCAAATGTGATGCAATGGTACACATATCCTGAGGTTGTATACTGTAAAAATGTCACCGTAAAAACTTAGGTGACGTGAGATGTCATTCCACCTGCTGATATATTCAGTAAAAATCTCACCGTGTTAGATTAAGTGAAGTAAGCTTGAAGTGAGCTGTCTAGTGTAAATCCACGTGAAATGATAGCTAACTTCACTTCTTCATTTGTTTTTGTCCGGCTGTCGTCTGCATGTGCCAGGAAGCAATGGACGATAAATTTAGGCATCCTTGTACACATAACATTATTCATGTTTTTGGGACAACATCTACGGGCCCATTATACTTGAAGTTGCCGTCACATAATTCACTCTCTTTTCATTATCATTCCTCACACAATCCATTCATATTATTTTCTTTAATTTCCTTATACAGGGTGGCAGAGACATCGACGCGCAAACTGTAACCATGAATTCAGCACATGAGTTTAGACCCCATAGCGTAGAAATGTCTCGTCGGTTATAAAAAAAAAAATCTTCTGTTTCATAGAAAAATGTATGGAACAGCAATATTTTTTTTTAATAACCGACGAAAAATTTCGATACCTTTTGATCCCCATATTTTTCGGGATCGAGACTTATGCGGGTAAAACAGCGGGGCGCAGCTTGTTTGTTTTTAAGTGTGTGGTTTATAAACTGTTAATGATTTACATAACAAAATCAGCCTATAATGTTCAACTGTTGGGACACAGGCCTCCTCTCGGTGAGAGGGAGTGGGCCGTAGTCCACCACGCGGGCCCAGTGCGGGTTGGTAGATGTCACATGTCTTTGAATTTTTGGTTCTGGGACATGCCGGTTTCCTCACGAAGTTTTCCTTCACCGTGAATCATTTGATTTAATTTAATTAGTAATTGTATGAATTAGACAACTTTATGCTTATTAAAATTCAAAAGTTGCGTATCGTTTAAAACTAGTTTAACAGATGCTAATTAAAATCAAAATGGATGTATTTAAATTCTATATAAATATAAAGTAAGTATTACAATATTCTTTAGAAAGTTAGTGTTCATTGCAAAATAAAAATAATAATGTTAAAATAATAATTATTTAAATGTTCAATTTAGATTAAACGGATAGATCGGTATTGCTCGCCTTTTTAATTGGGTTCCGTGTTGTAATAAAGGAAACTCCTTTTGAGGTTCCTAAAAATGCACGCCACCCTTGTGATCATTTTTGGGGTACGTACCAAAAGATCATAATATTATAGATTATCTTAGTCTTATTTTCGGCTTATTCACTTAGACCTTTAAAACATTGCAGCAGTGCGATTCTGTAACCATCTCACCGTGAAAACATAGGTGAAGTGAGCGTGGAGTGAGCTGTCATTCCCAACTAATGCTAGGGATTGACACTATTGACAGCTCACTCTAAGCTCACTTCACCTAACTTTTCACGGTGAAATTTTTACAGAATCGATCGGCAGGACAAGAGTGTGAACTAAATATAAGTATAAGTACTTAGATATCAATTATACAATCAGATTCTTCTACAAATTTAAAAGGCCTGGCAATACCTATTTGTACACCTACGTCAGCCGTTCCCAGGGCAGTCATCCCCACTACCACTCTGTTGACTGGCAAATAATTTGCCTACGGCATGCAAAGGCTTTTCTTAAATACTTTGTAGCCACACGAGAATGAAAATTAAAGTTTCTAGACAATTGCACAACTTTTCATTAGGAACTAAAAGTAATAATCAACAGAAATGTGTACGGAACTATCTTCCCAATGGTTGATTCGATTCTCAAACTTTTTAAGTTTATCAGATTAGGCGTATAGTAATTATAACATGATATTCACTTCAATAATTTACTTAATCTAGATCTGGGATCACATTCGAAAGGCACGCTTGTAGGAGAAAGTTATTAATGCTAGTTACTATTAACTTTGCAGGTTATTGTTAACATTCAACTCGTTCATTCAATTCGTTTTGTTGTTGTTTGTTTGTTAACCAGCGCTGGGGCTCTGTCTCGTATAGGGTCTTAGCATTATGCTGAGCGATGGCCGTTTTGCGTGAATGTGACGCATGTTTACCCCCAACTTGTTATTTTTTTTTTTGTGTGTTTGTTCTTTTTTATGCGTCATGTTTGCCGCAAATAAATGTATTTTCTTTCTCTATTCATTTATAATATAAATGTATTCAGCCATATAAAATGTATCACCGTCATTTGCTTAGCTTTTCCCCAACTACATATGTTGGGGTCAGCTTCCAGTGTGACCGGATGCGGATGCGACTGCCTATCTAAAGGCCAATTCCCGTAATTAAAAACGTTCAAAATCTAATCGCAATCTCATCTCAGCGACAATCAATGTCAAAAACTTGTCAAAAATGTAGGGACATAAGAGATATTTTTGACAGATTGCGACTGAGGTCAGACTGTGAGCATTCTTAAAATTACGAGAAATGCCTCTCTACCCTCCACAACCTCGTTACTGGACAATACGACACGCGGTTACTTTTACATCTCTATATTGACACAAAAATATTTGATCCATTCTGTATTTTAGCAATAAAATTATTATATATTATTAAATGAGATTGAATCCTAACCTACTAATATTATAAACGCGAAAATTTTTATGGATGGATGGATGTTATTCTTACACGCCAAAAATTACTACACGGATTGGATGAAATTTGGCATACGGATAGTTTATAACTAGAATTAACACATAGGATACTTTATATCCCGATATTCCCACGGGATCGAAACTTATGCGGGTGAAACCGCGGGGCACTGCTAGTATTTTATAAAATGATAATAACAAATATTTTAAAAATATTGCTCTTAGTCGACTTTTGTCGCTAATTATACCAAAGAAATAAATATCAGGGATTTTTGTGTGACCGCTGATATGACAAAGAAAAGACATCAACGCATAATAAAGATAATTAGAAGAAAAATGAGGTCTGACCCGACTTCTAATAAATTGAATTAAGGACAGTAGAATAATCAGACTCTCAAAATCATCATCATCATTTCAGCCGAAAGACGTCCACTGCCGGACATAATCCTCCCCCAAGCACCTCCACTTCGACCGGTTCAGTGCTTCTCGCATCCAACGGGTTCCTGCTGCTATATCTGTACTTAGACTATACCCATTTCGTTTTCCCCCTGAAGAAAGCGTGTAGACCTCAAACAAGGAGGCCCAGGATACTCCAAGATACTAGAACATCAACACATAAAAAATCTCGGAACGACACACTGACTGACTCCTCAAAGTTCAACCCAACAGCCCAAAGCTTTTTTTTTGGATGGGAAATCATCAAATGACCTCTCCCACTCTGGGCTGAGCGGAAGGGCGTGTCAGACTTTTACTGACTAAAACCCACCCGTGTTCCTTCAGTTGCCTGTGCCAGGGGCCACGGTATCTCTATCGAACAACCCGCGGCCCTGGCAGGCATCGGCCCTAGCGGACCCGGTCACCTCGTGCTGACATCTCTTTGAGGCGCGCGTGGAGTACAACGCGCCGTCGACCCGGGCCTGGTCCTTACCGGGCGGCGAGCTGGCTATTGCTCGCCGCCCGCAAGCCCGCGCCTACGGTGGCCGGGAGTCGGCTGTTGACTCCCGTCCAGGGCGCCTCCTGCGGCGATTAGGGGCGTGAGGGTGCAGAGATTGAACAGCCCACAGCCTTGGACCTAGAAAGCTGTTCCCAGAGGTTCACAGAGGTTCCCTTTGTGATGTAGACAAGGGATAAGGTCGGATTTTGTAAAAATTCCCATTGAATGTACGGCGGACTAAATCGCTGGTAAAGTACTAGTCTAAACTAATATCATAAACTGAAAAAGATATGATTTTTTGTATGTTTGTAACGCTTTCACGCTAAAACGGCTGAACGGATTTGGATGAAATTTGGCACATGGGTAGATTATGACCTGGATTAGAACATAGGATACTTTTATCCCGATATTCCCACGGGATCGAGACTTATGCGGGTGAAATGCGGGGCGCGGCTAGTTTATATACGAGTATCCTACAAATATTATAAACGCGAAAGTTTGTGAGGATGGATGGATGGATGTTTGTTACTCTTTCATGAAAAAACGGATTATGTTGAAAGGCACACAGCTGGTTTATTTCCTTTTTTTTAACGTTGCCCCACACTAGGAATTACTCCAGTATCGTGGGCGCGTTTACAAACATTTAAACTCACGTATACAAACAGCCAGACCCGGAGCAACTACCTGTAGGCAATACAAATATTTGTTCCGTTGGGATGGTTTATTTATATTTAGACACATAGGATACTTTTTATCCCGATATTCCCACGGATCGAGATTTATGCGGGTAAAACGCGGGACGCAGCCAGTTTACATATAATACAAATAAAAAAGCAAAATCTTTTAAACAAAACCATCCAACACTTAATGAAATTAAATAAATTGAAGACAATAAAGTTATTACCTTAATAACTTGTAGAACGCAAAAAAAAGTAAGTAGGCTGTATTCGTAGTTGCCTTGGCCGACTTCTGTATAAAAGTCACGTGGTTCTAGTGGATGGGTGGAGCGCAAACCAAATGCAATGATGACTCATATGTTTTCTTTCTTGGACATGGTTTGCACTATAATTTTTGTGAGTCGGCATACATTTCAAAGTAGCTGCATTGTTGTGGTTTTTCTATTATGAAACAACGCATGATCAGCTTATAATGAACCCATTGCTGAGACACATATACCGACATAACTTGCAGAGTAAGCAATCTGAAGTGGTAGTGGGCTGGCTATGTTTTGTCTAAAGATTGATGGCCGGTGAAACAGACCTTTTTTTTTTTTTTCACGGTTGGGAAATCATCAAATGACCCCTCCCGCTCTGGGTGGAACGGAAGGGAGTGTCAGACTCTTACTGACTAAAACCCACCCGTGTTCCTTCCTTAGCCCTTTCTGTTCCAGGGCAGCGGTAACCCTTTCGGACGATCCCACCGCCCTGGCAGGTGAAACAGACCTGGAGTGGAGACCGCGTATCGGCAAGCGTAGTGTGGGACGCCCAGGAAAGGTCTATCCACTAATTTCAGGGCCGTGTCCGTGACGTGGCAGGGCCGTGGCACACACAAGGCACTAAAGCTCCGTCACCGTCCCGGACACGGACGTGTGTGAACGAGTTCATATAAAACTTTTTTACAAAAAAAAAAAAACAATCGACTTCCATAAAAAACACTACAAAGTGAAAAATAATGTTTTTATGAAAGTCGGTTGTTTTTTTTTTTTGTAAAAAAGTTTTTATTTTTCACTTTTTTGATGTGATATTTTTTTTTTATTTTTGTTGATTTTTCAAAAACCGCTTGTCCGATATTGATAAAATTTTTATGGGACCACTTCAGAAGTATCACCTTTCGAATAAAAAAAAAGAATTTTGAAAATCGGTCCACAATTGGCGGAGTAATCGCGTAACAATGACACATAAAAAAAGAAAGTAAACATACCGTCGAATTGAGAACCTCCTCCTTTTTTGAAGTTAAAAATGTACACACCGATATTTTTTTGAGCTCCTGACAGAGCACGGTCTGTCCCCATCCCAGACACGGCCCTGATATGTGAGGATAGACCTTTAGATGGACCGACGACCTGAAGAAAATGGCTGGGACAGACTGGAAGGAGAGGAAGGAGGACAGGGTGTTGTGGCGCAGCAAGGGAGACGCCTATGAAAGTGGTCACCAGTTTTAAATATCTTGGCCACATAGTCACTGATATCCTACGTGACGATGAGGACATGGACAGGGAGCGTCGGGCCCTGTCGGTCAGAGCGAACATGATAGCCCACAGGTTTAAACGTTGTAATTCTCAAGTGAAAATAACACTGTTCAGAACGCATTGTTCATCACTATACACGTGCTGCTTGTGGGCCTCATTATACGCAAAGATCATTCAGCGCCTTGCGCGTCCAATATAACAATGCGTTCAGGGCGCTGTTGGGGCTGCCGCGCTGGTGCGTTGACGGCTTCCATGCCGTGCTCCGCAAGCGATGCGCCGCGGCGCTCGGCCGGTTGCGCGCCAGCACCAACAGCATCCTGGCGTTACGTCCAGCACTGGGTTAATACCCACATTAGGAAATAAGTAATTATATTTTGTTTTTCTATTTTTTCCTACTAACACTAGTTTTTCATAAGTTCTATTATACTAACATTCTATGGATTTCAAAAAGTCTGAATTAAAAAGTTTTTTTTTTTTTTATGGCCAGCCAAAAGTCAATGAATGTTGTTGAACTGTCAAAATAAAAGCCGCTGATAGTTTGTTGTGTTACGAAATTACCCCGCCTTGTTAGACAGGTCGATAATGAAGCCGAATGTGCGTTACTTGTCTCGCGGTGTGTAAACTGTATTGAATCTGTTGCAATTTTCCATTTCCTCCGAGAATGTTGTTCTATAAATTGACGTGGCTTGATGTTGCAGCAAGTTATTCAAATCTCACCTGTTTTTCGTTAGACCTTTAGTTCACAGAGGTAATAATCTTAGTAGAATTAATGTGCCTAGCCGTTTTCCAACTATGTTGGGGTCGACGACCAGTCTAACAAGATGCAGCTGAATACCAGTTTGGAGGTATGAGGAACAGGGTGTAACGTTCACTCATCCTCCATAGAAAAGGGAGGATCCTCCGACCAGACGGGTGTTGTGTCTGGCGGGCAATTGCCCAACGATTAATATTGGGAAATTGTATCTATGCTAATTGCACGGTAAACTCTGCTTGCGAGATGCAGGATTTGCGTGACGTCAGTATGACGCGTTGTTCGCATGTGATGTTGTAGATACCGCTACACCAGTATTTTACATGGAGTGACTGCCTATCTGACCTCCACAATCCAGTGACTGAGTAATACGATACCCCTTGGTAAGACTGGTTGTCAGACTTCTCGGGTTCTGACGACCAACGACTGTGAAATATCCAAGAATGGCAGCCGGGGCCAACGGCTTAACGTGATTTCCGAGGCACGAGGGGGTCTCGATATGTAAAGATGGCCACCCATCTACGGACCAACCGCGGCAAGCGTTGCTTAACCTGATCGGTCAACCCGAGCGACTGTTATTACTTAGCTACGTACCCCTCTCACTCACAAGTAGTATTTAATAGTTCTACTAATAAACACTAATTGCAGTATTAGATACTAGCAGCGCTCCGCGGTTTCACCCACATAAGTTTGGATCCCGTCGGAATATCGAGATAAAAAGTATCCTATATGTTAATCCTGGTTATAAACTATCTGTGTGTTAAATTTCATCCAAATCAGTTCAGTAGTTTTTGCGTGAAAGAGTAACAAACATCCATCCATCCATCCTCACAAACTTTCGCATTTATAATATTAGAAGGATAGGATAGTAGGATTTCTACCTTACAATTACACACATAATCTTCCATTCACACCCACCACAATCTTCACTTAATTCATTTATCTCGGAACATATCATTAGCATATTATAATTTTATGAGCCTGACGCTTTTAAAATGGCCATTTAGATGCGTACATTACTACTAATATTACCGTTAGGATGACGAATGAATGTAAACAAAAACAAATCGTTAAATTATCAACCTATAACTATACTATTGCAGGACAAAACCTTTCTTCCTCTAAAGGGAATATTACATTAGCATAATCAACCTATAATGTTCCCACTGCTGGGACACAGGCCTCCTCTCTGTGAAAGGGAGTGGGCCGTACTCCACCACGCGGGACCAGTGCGGGTTGGTAGATGTCACATGTCATCAAATGTTTGGTTCTAGGACATGCCGGTTTCCTCGCGATGTTTTCCTTCACCGTTTTTGGAAGCAAAATAGTGATAAAATAAATGACACAAATTAAAGCGCCTCTTTATTTATTTTATTTATTTATTTATTTATTTATTTATTTATTTGTCTGGGTTCTGTCTGGGTTCCTGTCTGGGTTCGAACCCACGGCCTACAACACGTAAGTCGGGGGCGTTACCACTGAGCCACCACAGCTCTCATCTCTAAATTTGCGTGTATCATATTATGAATATACAAAGACCAAATAATTTACTAAGACTTAGCGTTGAAAATGCCGAAAATCACAATTTGTTTTCTGTTTTTTTCGAATGTTTCACTGAAAAATTAACAGAAAGAATCCTTTGGAAAAAAATGCACTATTTAGATTCAATATTTAAGATAACAAACTGCAACGGAACCAGCACGTAAATTGATAAAACTATTTATGCAACTGACAACTAGAATACAGCACCCTAATTGCGTAACACACGATTAATCGGAATCGGTTTCATTTTGACAGTTCAACAACATTCATTGCGTTATTTACGTGTTGGGCTGACAATTTTTTCGAACTTATGAAGCAATGGATTAGCAATTTGCTTCAAAATGATTCAGATTCCGATTGATTGTGTGTTACGCAATTGGGGTGCTGGATGCACAACAGTGGTGCCGCGCGCGGCTAGCCGCTGATATTTTTTTTTATTCTACCCTCCATTGTATTAGTACGTTTTATTATGGAAAGAGTTAAAGCATAGATATCATACTAAGCATGTATTTAAAAAAAAAACATGAAATGATTCCCGTTTCTTTCATATTTTTCAGTTTTATTGAAAAAAAAAAAACATATATACTGGCAAATTTTCTTGAAACATTGAAAAAAGCAACGTAATTGGAAAAAAAACTGGATTTTTTCCTGCTTTTTTCAACGCTACTAGAACTACGTCAAAAGGACCAGAGTACACTGCCCCGCACAGATATTAGATACATTGGTAAATAAAGCCAGAAACACATACATTAAAATAACCGGTTCCGGCCCAGTATTACAGGATATTAGCCAAGCGAGAGAGAGGAACACGATTACAGGCTAGTTCCGTGAACTTTACCTTAAATACATACCTAGATATGTACTTATATTCTCATCAGACGTTTGGGTAATTTTGTGTTTCGTTGGGAATCATATGCAATGGTAATATGGTGTGATATTTGTTTTTTTTAATCTCCATGATACAATCAAAATCTGAGGGGCAATTCTGGTAAATTTAAGAACGTTCACAGTCTGATCTCAGTCTCAATCTGACAAGAATACGTCATTTTTCCCTACATTTTGACCAGTTTTTGACATTAATTGTTTGTCGCCGAGACGAGACTGCGAAAAGATTTTGATCGTTTTAAATTACGAGAATTGGCCTACAGGTGTATAACAAGGTACCTTTAAGGAACTTCCCATTCGTTCAAGAAAAAGCTGACAAGTCGGTTATTGGATAGTGACTTTTTGACATTGGCTAATGTATATATGGAATAATAGCAGCGCCCAGCGGTTTCACCCGCATAAGTTTCGCTTCCGTGGGAATATCGGGATAGAAAGTATCCTCTGTGTTAATCCAGGCTGTCAGCTACATCCATACCAAATTTCATCAAAATTGGTCCAGCCGTTTGAACGCGAAGAAGTAACAAACACACACACGCACACTCACTCACAAGCTTCCGCCTTTATAATATCAGTGTGATTGTGAAAATCCAAGATGAAATTTACTGATTCTATAGATTTTGGTGCAAGTTCTGGCGTTTGGTAATTTTTTTGAGATCCGTACAGCATCAGATTGTATCATGTCTTTAAACAATGAAACTATACTAATGTCTGAAATTGCAGTTTTGACATTCCAAACGCTTATTCGAAGCCCAGTTTGAATAAATTGTGTTTTAAATGTGGTAGCTTATAATTACTATAATTTTAGCTACAGTTTAAGTTTGACTGATTGTTACAGAGTAAAACAACCATCGGTTACTACACACCAACCTAATCTTAAGTGGAGAAAATGTGTTAAATGAAGCTCATGGCAATGAACTAAAAACAAGCAAACAGTAATTAGACGTTACAATACTGACGCCAGCAGGTCAAGCTACCCGAAACTGTCAAATTTCCCCAATCAATCTTGAACCTAATGCTTTAGCGATAAAGTTGAAAATCTTGGTTAACAAAGTCAAATTGGTAATGGTATGCAGTCTGCATAGAACTTCATGGTCTTCTAGCTTAGCTTAGAACTATGAAAAAAAGTTTCTATTTATAAATTCGTTTTTTGGAGTAGGAATTAAAAAAAAAACTTTTAAATACTCCTAATTTTACTGTTTGTTCTTCCTTCTCTGTGCGTATCCTAAATAAAATACTTCCCTTCTTTCTTTCTTACAAGAGGTCCTTTTACTTTCACCATATTTTTTTTTTTTTCATAAATTTAACTTTTATAAAGTTTATCAAAACTTCTTGATTATTTGGCATTGTCCGCCATTTTGCTGCCAAAATTGCTAAAACAAAGAATGTAAAATTGTTTAATATTGCGTAGGTAATACATTTCTAGAGAACATTTAAAACTGAATTTTCAAGACATGACATATTCTTAAATTATTACGTCCTATAGTTGAAAGATATAATTTACGAGGGTAATCTATTGACATTAAAATTAATATGAAAATTTGTTAATTAACTTCAATATCAAATGTAAAGGTTCACCTGTCATTTGAAAGTTCACCTCAGCTCAATAACTAATATAGTTTAGATAATTAAATGGAGCGGCTACTGCAAACGACATTTTAAATACATACCAATATAATAATTAAACCAAAGGTCGAATAACATAAATACCAGTACTTTATAAAAAAGATATTACCATTATTAAAATTCCAATTTGAGCGTTGACATTATTCAAATTAAATCGAATGCACCTTCGTCGTTCCAATTTGAAAAAGTTACCGGCCATTTCCTCGACATACGAATCTATCAGTCAAAAATGTTTCGCGCTTCCTATTCACCCTCCCGCCCTTGAATACAGACCACTTACTTTTTTTACGTATAGAGCTCAAGCAACGTGCAATGGTATAAAAACTCGCGGCGACCAATCGAGAGCAGTCAGTAGCCTTCGAGCAGTCTAACACAGAAGTGCACGATGAGAGTTCTGGTGGGTTGAAACAAGAGTTTCCTTACTTACAACTCTTTGGTGCTTTTAACTATTCATAATATTACAAATTTAAAATTAGTGTTTGCGTGTCAGTGTTGTGATTAGTGATGTGATTCGACATATCGATATAGGGACCGCTTGTGATATAATCGATGTTTTAAATCGGTATTCTTTCACAGATTGTCGCCGCCGTCCTCGCCTGCGCCGCAGCCGCGCCCTCCGGTCTGCTGGGAGCCCCTTACGGAGCACCCTACGGTCATGGCCTCGTCGGCCATGCCGGTCTCGCGGTAGCCCACGCGGCTCCGTACGCCGTGGCTCACGCCGCGCCGTTGGCCGTGGCCCACGCCGCTCCCGCCCTCCCCACCATCTCTCCCGGAGACATCCAGGGTGCCGCCATCGACGCCCATGTTGAAGCTTCCGACCATGTCCGCGCCGCCTCTGACGCCGCCCGCGAATACCACGACCAGGCCTCCGAGCTCCACGGACGGGCCGTCAACGCCGCTGTAGACCACTCTTGGCAAGCGGTCGACGCTGTGCAGACCGCTCAGGCTCAGTTGGACGGTGCCGCCGCTGGCGTCGCCCCCGTGCTTGCTAAGCAGCTGGTTGGTCACGGTCACGCTCCCGTGGTCGCCGCCGGCCCCGCTGTCTATGGTGCCCATGGTCTCGCCGGTCACGGTGTTGGCCCCGCGCTCGCGTACTCCGCGCCTGCCTACGCTTCCAGCCAGACCGTCGTTAGCCAGTCCCTCTCCCAGTCCCACCCCGCCCCCGTGGTGCACGCGCCCCTGGCCGTAGCCCACGCCGCCCCCTACGGCGTTGCCCACGCCGCCGCCCCCTACGGTATTGCCCACGCAGCGCCCGTCGCTTACGCTCATGGACTCCAAGGACACGCATGGTAAACTGTGATAAACGTTTTGATACCAAAAAATAATACTCAACGTTTTGGATTTTGTAAATAAATTATATAAATAAAAAATACAGGCTAACAGAGGCGAGGATGTGTGAATAAATGAAATAGTAATTTTATACAATTATGTTGTTTCCTTTGATTCATATCTCGATACATTACATACATATTACATACATATTTATTACTTCCCACAAGCTCAAGAGCATTGACTTACCTAGCAAATCACGAATGATTTCGAACAATAACACCGATCAAATCGAATCGGTAGTTACTTCGATTATTTAAAACAAATACAAGATAATCTCATTGCTATTATTCGATTCAAAATGTCAAGTTCAATTTTTAAGCCGTCGACCTTAGCACACTAACATTCAATGACTAAATATTTTTATTAGCAAATAATATCGATATTATAGATATAATTTCATAACCCAACCCTAAACACAAAGACATTTTCATTACTCATTGGCAGTATAATCTAATACCTTTGCATTAAAAACATAAAAGGCAAAGGCAAGACTTCCTGACAGCCAGTAATGTCAATAATAACTTTTTAATAACACAAAAAGGTTTTTTTATAGTCGCCACGCCTCATTCTAAACGCGTGATTAGCTTTTTTATAACCTATATATAAAGGTTTTCAAGGTTATATGCTTATTTTAAACTTCCGCTTCTGTATCAGTTACCGTGTTAAATTAATTATTTACGTTCTAGCATATATTTGTTAGTTTTTATAAAATACGACGTTGATTGGCTAAGAGGTATTTTGTGGAAAATATATCTCGAGTAAGGACAAAGGATATGCACAGGGTCAATAATCATTTAAAATTTAAATAATATGGTAACAAGGTCGTGAATTAACAAATTCATAATGAAGGATTTAAAATTAACTGTCTAACATAGACAGCAATATAGGTTTTGAGCAAAAAATCTGCTACTAAAACAACGTAGACAAATAAAATGTTCCCACTGCTGGGACACAGGCCTCCTCTCTAAGAGAAGGAGTGGGTCGTAAGTCGTATAACCCACAACGCGGGCCCAGTGCGGGTTGGTAGATGTCACATGTGTTCGAATTTTTAGTTCTCACTTTTTTTAACGATGTTTTTCTTCACAGTTTTGAGAGCAGTGGTGATTAAATAATACACACAAAGTAAAGCGCCTGTCTAGGTTCGCACTTACGACCTACACAAAGGCCAAATGTGTAGCTTTTCAAGGACAATCTGAGGGCATTTGAAAACGAACACTACAAGAAATTATACCTAGATTTGAACAAAGTTTTATTTTGATTAATTAGTCATGATCCTCTGTCTAGATTTTCCCAACTATGATAGGGTCGGCTTCCAGTCTAACCGGATGCAGCTGAACACCAGTGTTACTGCTTATCAGAGGGGCAATTCTCGTAATTTTAAGAACGTTCACAGTCTGATCTCAGTCTCAATCTGTCAAAAATACGTCTAATTTCCCTAGATTTTGAAAAGTTTTTGACATTTGTTTGTCGCCGAGATGAGACTGCGACTAGATTTTGAACGTTTTTAATTACGAGAATTGCCCAGCCTTCTGGTCTCCACTACCCAGTAACTGGGTTGTGGAGACCAGATAGGCAGTCGCTTCACGTAAATTACTGGTATTCAGCTGCATCCGGTTAGACTCGAAGCCGGCCCCAACTTAATTAGGAAAAGGCTAGGCAGATGATGACATTGCTCTAAATATTCCCTCCCCTTTAAATTGCTTTAAGATTGCATACACCTAAAACATTTCACATTATTGTAATAATAACAGCTAAACAGTTCTAGCAAGCAATGGAGTGCTCAATTCAAAATGGCCCCTTCTCACAACAATTAGATTCGTTATGAAATCGGTCCAAGTGTGGCAACTAAATAGATATAAATTAAACTAAATGCCAAATGCTGCAGTGTAAGGACGTGTGCAGAGTAAACACATAGTGTCGTTAGATAGAACCCTATAGTATGTTTCAAAAGTATCAGAGAGGCAACTCTCGTTATTTTAGAAACGTTCACTGTCTGATCAAAGTGTCATAATCAGCCTATAATGTTCCCACTGCTGAGACACAGTCCTTCTCTCTGTGACAGGGAGTGGGTCACACATCCACCACGCGAGCTCAGTGCGGGTTGGTCGATGACACGTGCCTTCGAATTTTTGGTTCTAGGACATGCCGGTTTCCTCACGATGTTTTTCTTCACCGTATCGAGAGAACACCACTGCTCTCGAAACGGTGAAGAAAAAGACATTAAACATACAGAGTAAAGTGCCTGTCTAGGTTCGACCTCACGACCTACAATTCGAAGGTCGGATAGCTCGCCACCACTGTTCCCTTACAAAGAACGTCGAACCATAACTACAGCTCCTTTTAATCCCCCTCTAAAAAAGAGTTTTTATAAATATGCGTGTGGTGAGTATATTGTCGAGTCTTTGACAACGCTAGACATTTGTCATATGTTCAAGAACTTATTGGTTTTTACGCACCCAACCACAATGGATATTGCCTGCATAATACAAAGGCGTTTATTTCTACATACCTCTTTGTTGACTACTCGTATATCTAAAGTTGTATTGTCTCGGGGATACCCTGTGAAGGTTGGTCGTTTACCCCCTTTAGCGTGTAGTCACTTAGTTTTTACGTTTCTTAATCCCTGGCTGGAGGCCTTAATTTGTTGAGGCATCCACAGGCAAGCCCGGTTAAGCAGAGGACATCATCATAATTTGAACTACGAGATGCCATATCGAAAAAAAAACCTATAGCCATTAGTTAATGGTTCTTGGCAAAATACTTCTTAGTCTTAGATTTCTATCTACGTATTAATCAATTAATTAATAGCCTCCCGACCGATTATGGCCACGGTGGCCAATCTCAACGGGGTTTAGTCAGGTGCGCAGGAGATATTATAGTGTATAAGACGTGTGTGCGCCAACTCAGGTGCACTCTCTTTTGCTCTCATAGTCCGATGGGACGGCAATCCGACACGACCCGGGAGATATCAGGCGCAGGACCAACGGCTTTACGTGCTTTCCGAAGCACGGGGGTATTAAACCGCCAACTTGCAAACTCCGGCTGTTACTAAGAAATTACTATTAAACCCAATAACAATTTTGCCCGCCCTGGGAATCGAATCTAGGACCCCATGCTCAGCAGTCGCGCTGACAACCACGAGACCAACGGGGCAGTTATCTACGTAATAATGCGTTGGAACCTTGGATTGGTAACTGTTCCTCAAACATTGGGTCCAAGTTTTGCCATAGAACTCAATTACTCAAGTTTAGCTCATTGCACACATTATATCACGTACGTTTCCCTCGAAAGGTTAGGCAGAGGTGACTTATACCAAGGTAGCTGTGACGTCTGCCAGGGCCGCGGGTTGTTCGAAAAAGATACCGTTTAGCTTATTGGTTGCCACCAATTTTTTTCCGGGAGTATAGCTGTCACGTTTAGCGTAAAAAACTGTCACACTCTTCCAGCTATATTGCAATTGTCTCCAAGATTGTTGGAAAGTACAGAGTTTGAGGTTTAACTCAAAAATAAAATAAAATATACACTGAGACTCAGAAATATAATATATGTTGTCTTATATATAAGTCTTACAGCATGAACATAAACTCGTAAAATAGTCTAAACTAAAACTCCAACTACTAACACAATCTAGTCACGTCCTTACCCACATTCTAGTCTAGTCTGCCTCACTATATCCTAGATATTACTGCGGCCATATTGGATTGTTACGCCAACAATCAAACTGGAATACTATTTACCTTAGAAAATATATTTAGTTTTTGCTCCGATGAGATCATTTTGTAACTCCGGTCTATTATTATATATAGGTCAGCACCTGCCAAGCCTTTTCCCAACTATGGTGGATGCAGTCTGATTATACATGGAGCGAATGCCCATCTGACCTTCACAACCCAGTTACTGGACAATACGATACTCCTTGGTAAAATTGATTGTCAGATTTCCTAGCTTCTGACTACCCGTAACGACTGTCAAAGATCAACGAATGACAGCCAGGGCCAACGGCTTAGCGTGTTTTCCGAGGCACGGGCCGGCTCTCATAGGTAGTTTGTTATTTTGGTCGTCCAATCCAATTTGGTGGACCGATGAATTCGTGAAGGTCGCCGGAATACGCTTGACTTCGAGTTAACAAAATCCAGCATTGCACATGTAAGCGGGCACGCCCTTTATGCCTGGAGGCTTTTATTTAAGTATTACGTTCGGTTTTTATTTCAGCTTGGTATCAATAATTTTCAATTCACAATAGTGAACTTTCTGGGAGCCCGGTGAAGGAAGGTTTAAACAAACTAGCAGTATAGGTCACCAGAGGGGAAATTCTCGTAATTTTAAGAAAGTGTGATCTCAGTCTCAATCTGTCAAATATACCTCTAATTTCCCTACACTTTTGATATTGATTGTCGCTGAGATGAGATTGCGAATAGATTTGGAACGTTTTTAACTACGGGAATTGGCCTTAAGATCCCTGTTTTTTTTTTTTTTGCGGATTGGAATTCATCAAATGACCCCTCCCGCTCTGGGTGGAGCGGAAGGGAGTGTCAGACTCTTACTGACTAAAACCCACCCGTGTTCCTTCCTTAGCCCTTTATGTTCCAGGGCAGCGGTAACCCTTTCGGACGATCCCGCTACCCGCCTTCAGGTCCCTTACATAGTAATAGAAGAAAGTGGGAACAGACATTTGAGTATTCTACATATGTGTATAGTCATCCAATTAAGTGCAGAAGCCTGTAATACCTTGCTTTTACTGCCGCTAAGTACGTATGCCTGCAGATTTGTAAGTAGGTTAGCAATGTTTAAAGATACACACAGCATCCTAATGACGACCGGACCAGTTTCATTGTAATCTGACGCAGAGAAAGTGTAATGAAATCGTTACAATTGAAGTATCGTAACTATTTGTAACATTCCTGTTTCGAGGGCTGGCCAAAACGGCGAAAAGTACACGGAAACGGCTACTCTAGGGAAGTACCACCACTGTTCCATTGTTTTTTAATGGTATGACTCGAAAGTCAACCTCGGAGATTGTCGTTTAGATCTTGTCCACTCACCCGGCCCGCAGCAGGCGCACCGGGCGTCGGCGGAGGGCGGACAACGCCCTCTTCCAGCCCCCCTAAACGGGTCCAGGGGCGACGGACTCGGGGACGTCCGTTGCCCGGACACATCAGGACCCGAGGTGGCGGCGCGTAGTGTTCCACGCGCGCCCCTCTTAGACGTCGCGAGGGGAGTCTAACACCTCACTCCTCCCCTGACCCGAAGAGGCCCCACAGCCGGAATCAGTCGGGGGTTGCGGAAGGATCGCACGTTCCCGCGACCCCCAGCGTAGGTGTGAGATGGAACACCGGGGTGGTTTTTAGTAAGTAAGAGTCTGACAGACCCCGTCGCCCGCCCCAGGGCGGCGGACATCCATGAGGATTTTCCAACCCGGAAAAATAAAAAAAAGGAGGTTGTCGTCTGTTGCGGTAGAATCGTACGTTGCCGCGACCCCCAGCGTAGGTGTGAGATGGAACTCCGGTGTGGTTTTTAATCACTAAGAGTCTGACAGACACAGGGCGGCGGACATCCATGAGGATTTTCCACCTCGGAAAAAAAAGGTGGTTTTCGTCTGCATAACCGGAGTTGCCTGTGGGTGCCTCAATAAATTAGGGCCTCCAGCCAGGACTTAAAACACTTAAAAACTAAGCGACTACACGCTAAGGGCATTTTGGGGTGCGGACCTCGGCTTAGGGCGTCGTTGAGAGAGGACAGCAAAGTATTGGGGGTCTACTCCGAAGTGCAAAGTGCGAATGTTCGGATCGGACCGACACATGGCCGAACCGATTATTATTGAAAAATGCGAAATAAGTTCGGATCGGCTCAGTTGGGTCGGGACCATAGTCAATATTCGAAAGAGTGTAGGAGTGTAGGATCGGGACCGACCGAACCAAATAGTAACTTCGTAGCAGGAAACGGCCGAACATTCGGCCGATACTACTTCGGAGTAGACCCCCAGGATAGATCGGATTATCACCACTGTTCCTACAGCCCGTTCACATTTATTTTAGCTCTGACAGGAGCAACTAAATAGCAACATTATGAACGAGAATGAAGATCACAATAATTTTGACAGACTTGAAGGTGACAACAACCCAATAGCGACCTTATTCAAATGAGAATAAAGATCATTGTGATTTGGACAGTGATGCAAAATCAGAGGTCAATAACTGTGAAAGGATTGTAATTATGTCTCTAAGGGCGAATTTTACCAAACAAATTATAGACGTATTTGTTTGGTAAAATTATGAATAAAATTAGGAGGTTATTGAGAATAAAATTTGAGTTTTTGACAGGTTTTCCATACTAGAATTACTGTCAGACGTTAATATTTTATACCACCACGTATAGAAGATATCTGACTTTAAGTAAAAAATCCGCCTTAAGTAGCATATTATTTTTTATTTTATTTTTTTTATCAAAAAACGTTGCCCTAGGATTTTGTCCTGTGTCGTGGGTACGTTTACAGACATATAAACTCACATACACAAACAGCCAGACCCGGAACAACTAATTGTAGGTCATACAAATATTTGTTCCTTTTTGTTCCTGGTTGGAGGGCAAAAATACACCAGTTTGAAAGACCAAAAAAAAAAATTGACAGAAAAATACACACAATCCTGTTTATGTCAAGTCAAAAAAACAATCTCCGTATAAACATGACTGATTTGGGAGCAATATTAAAAGCTGTACCCATTACAAATTATTTACGACTTAAATATACTCGTACCTTTGATATTTGTTATTTTTTCCACCCAGAAATGAGACTAGACAATTTACATAATAAGGAAGTAATAAAAAGTAATTGACATGCTTAGGTTAGTGCCTGAAGGGTTCAGTACACAAAACACTAAAGTCATCGATAGTTCTAAAATTTCCACTGCTTAAAAATACTTATCTAGATCCATTTGACTACGAAAATAGCCGTACAAGCATGCAGAGTTTTTTGGTTCCGTTCTTTTTTTTCTTTCTTTTTAATTTATTTAATCCATAGTGTTACAGTTTTATATACACATAACACCGAACCGAATAATCCAACACACGCGCCACCACCATGGAGACATTTAAGTGAGCATGACATATTCTCAACTGCCATGCTCTTTCAAGTCAACATCAAAATATCATAAAAAACGGATCCATGGTTCTTACATTTACAAAATTTAAAAATGCTTCTAAATTATACAAAACTATAGTTTGCAATTTTCTTGAGATAAGAAAAAAAAAATTACTAACAATCAGGAAGAGGTATTTAATATTGAAGTATTAAAAAATAATCTTGTTAGTAGTCATGTTATAAGATATAGGTTTTTATACCCTGTTCATTAGGTTAACCGTTTTTTGACAGCTGTCTTAGAACGTATATATTCCAGATTACGTAAAAGTTAACTTTAAATGCGTAATAAAATAAATATATAAACTGCCTTATCTTATTGAATTATCTTATTTATGGCTTCTTACAGACATTATAATAACGTACGTGTATCAATCAATGTATTGTGTGTTGCTGCAATCACTAGTTCCATTTGTCAAAAAACGGTTTACTTAATGGACAGGGTATAATTTATTATGTACGCGAAAAATAAAATCTTTCTAAAAACTTAAGCGCCTGATCTACTTGCACCGCAATGATACTTGATTTTCAAGTAAATCCTAAACGCCTGTACGAATAGTTTCTGCAAATAGTAAAAAAGCACGTTGCGTTGCTAACATTGCTAGGCAAGCTTGGTGGTTTATGGTGTCCTAAAGAGCACATACTTCCAAGTCAAAAACTATTTGATACTAACTGTAATTGGCTGATTCAATATAAAAGACGGAGGAATTGGCATTATGTGATGTGCGTTAAAGGAAAGATTATGCTGGAAACCATTGGAAATTCAGTCATATTAGCAGGGTATTTTTTAGACTCCTTGCTATCGATATCCATTAGGAAATCTCGAATCTCTGAAGAAACCCGTATTTCACTTAGGGCTGATTGGGCAACGCCAGATAATTTTATCGGTGGAATAATTTTGAATTTTTTACAGTTCTTCCATACAGAATCTGTCAGGCGTCAATTTTATTCCACGAATAAGAATTATCTGTCGATTGAAAAATCAGCTCTTATTGCTGATTTCACCAAAGTCGGATATCTTTTATCCGTGGAATCAAAATTGACGTCTGACACTTTTAGTATGGAAAAAAACTGAAAAAATTAAAAACAAAATCTTTGTGTAAGACTTATTCTCGGTATAAAAGTTTGGTGGAATTCGCCCTTAAAAGCATAAGACCATTCTCCCCCTTGTCCTACGCCTTTGACCTAAGCAAAAATACTGGAAAACAAGTCGTTCTACCACACGGTGCACGGTAACACCTGACCACTCATCCACCCAAGGGACGCTTAATAATAAAAGCCACACCTCTTACATAAAACATTTATCATCAAACAAGACATTGACAGACACACAAACAACAAATTACAACGTCGAACATACCATACGTCACGATCATCAATCACAAACGTCACAAGACTCATGCGCATCACATTACACACACATCTAAGCATAACATCTTATTACGTCACAAGATCATCGTCCGTAGAGGTCGGCGGCCGCGCATCTTCACAGTTCAAGATCAACGGAAAGTGAGAACGGTTTCGTTTTAACGTAAAAAACGTCATGGTTATAAAGTAGCTGTTTTCTGTGATGTCGTTTGCTTTTCAGAAATTCACGACTCTCTAAAGAGTTATGGATTTGTATTTTTTTGTAGTGAAAACTTCTTTAGCGGCGTTATGCACTTTTCAGGACACGTGACCTGATCGAAAATTCGTAAGACGGAGCTTGCGTCAGGACACGTGACCTGATCGGAAATTTGTAAGACGGAGCTCGCGTCAGGACACGTGACCTGATCGAAAATTCGTAAGACGGAGGGAGAGTAGACCGCATTCCAAAATATCAAAAATGCACAACGTTAATATTCAAGTTTTCACTTCTGCCGGCACTCCCGGAGTGCAACCCGTTTTCTTTTCATGGGAATGCTCATCCATAATAATAAGTACCTATCATAAAGAGGAAATCAAGCCTGTGTCCCAGCAGTGGGAACATTATAGGCTGATGATGATGATGATCATAAAGAGGTAAAATTTAATTCGTCAGTGAAGTTCTAACAGAAGTCAAAAATGGCTACTTTACAGGAGAGTGAAAAAACTGTTTGAAAAGAATGTAACTTACGCTTATGGCCATATTGTGTTTAATTATTTATACAAATGAACTCTGTGATGATTTGAACCCATTTTTGATTGGTCGATACGATGCGCGCCATTAAGATTGAAATCTCAAAACCCTCTTAAAATGACTAACGCACTGTTAGAACTTCAATGACGAATTGTTTGTAAGTTTGTAGGGGGAAGGCTATGAGACTATTTAATATCACAACAGGTGATGCGATGCGACGGGGTGGGTCTGGGGAAAAATAAATTTCACGCAAACGAAAGCTAGTATCTACTTTATAATATCAAGACAACCGAACACACTGTTCCTGAAATAAATCTGAAGAATTTCGGTCGCAAAGGCTTTGATGAGTCAGAGAAAAAAATATAAAGACAAGGTCGTCGCTGTGCCGGGCGGCCCATCGTAAGTTCAAGGTCAAAATAAAAAGAGCGTCATTAGACGAGCCTGTGTTATTGAATGTTTTCATAAAACAGATTAAATCTTCAAATTCAAGTTTTTCCAGCAAAGTTCTTAGTGCTAGGCAAAGACATCCCTTTTTTACATCCAGTGTAATTTCTGAACTTGTCTGCCCTGTAAGTACACCAACGCTGTAACGCCTCCTTCGCCAAGGTTGACCTTGACAGCCCCGTCTACTTTGCCCACCTGTCAGGGTGAATTCGAGCGAAATGTCCGGTCCACTGGTCTGTGGTCACCTAAAGGCCATCGCCCACACATTTAAAGGTAAAGGTCATAATTTTAATTACCGTCTATTCGCGAACTTAATATTGTAAATGTGAAAGTAACTTCATATGTCTGTTTAACTATCCTACTAATATTATAAACGCGAAAGTTTGTATGGATGGATGGATGTTTGTTACTCCTTCACGCCAAAACTACAGAACGGATTTCGATGAAACTTGGCACACAGATACTTTATAACCAGGATTAACACATAGGATACTTTTCATCCCAATATTCCCACGGGACCGAAACTTATGCGGGTAAAACCGCGAGGCGCAGCTACATAGTTCTTTATAAATTCGCTTTCTGCAGTGCGATTCTGTAACCATATGAGCGTGGAGTGAGCTGTCATTCCAACTAATTCCAGCTAGTGTTTGCTCACTCTAAGCTCACTTCACCTAACTTGTCACGGTGAGATTTTTACAGAATCGATCGGCGGTTTTCATCTGTATCTTTCTATTATATACGAGTGTTTGCGTGCGAGTATCGCGTAAGGAACTAAGTTCCTGACGTATTTCCGTGGTAATAAACGATTTTTCCTTTCATTCTTTCAATGACAGAGATGTATCGTACTTACAATCTCCTTTCACCGGTGACAAGCCTTATGTAATAAGGGGCGAGCTTATTTCCAGTAACCTGGTACAAATCCTGACTCCGGGGTACCACTGAGAATATTCTCAGACCTGTATTACCCAGGACCTAAACAACACTCGCCGGAAACTTAATCAATATTGCAACACAGGTATGAGGAACAGGGTGTAAGCTTCACTCTTCTTTCCTATCCACCCCGCCCGCCCTTGAATACAGACCACTTACTTTTTTTACGTATAGAGCTCAAGCAACGTGCAATGGTATAAAAACTCGCGGCGACCAATCGAGAGCAGTCAGTAGCCTTCGAGCAGTCTAACACAGAAGTGCACGATGAGAGTCCTGGTGGGTTGAAACAAGAGTTTCCTTACTTACAACTCTTTGGTGCTTTTAACAGTTCATAATATTACAAATTTAAAATTAGTGTTTGCGTGTTACAGTGCTGTGATTAGTGATGTGATTCGACATCTCGATGCAGGGATCGCTTGTGATATAATCGATGTTTTAATCAGTATTCTTTCACAGATTGTCGCCGCCGTCCTCGCCTGCGCCGCAGCCGCGCCCTCCGGTCTGCTGGGAGCCCCTTACGGAGCACCCTACGGTCATGGCCTCGTCGGCCATGCCGGTCTCGCGGTAGCCCACGCGGCTCCGTACGCCGTGGCTCACGCCGCTCCCGCCCTCCCCACCATCTCCCCCGGAGACATCCAGGGTGCCGCCATCGACGCCCATGTTGACGCTTCCGACCATGTACGCGCCGCCTCTGACGCCGCCCGCCTATACCACGACCAGGCCTCCGAGCTCCACGGACAGGCCGTCAACGCCGCTGTAGACCACTCTTGGCAAGCGGTCGACGCTGTGCAGACCGCTCAGGCTCAGTTGGACGGTGCCGCCGCTGGCGTCGCCCCCGTGCTCGCTAAGCAGCTGGTTGGTCACGGTCACGCTCCCGTGGTCGCCGCCGGCCCCGCCGTCTATGGTGCCGGCCCCGCCGTCTATGGTGCCCATGGTCTCGCCGGTCACGCTGTTGGCCCCGCACTCGCGTACTCCGCGCCTGCCTACGGTTCCAGCCAGACCGTTGTTAGCCAGTCCCTCTCCCAGTCCCACCCCGCCCCCGTGGTGCACGCGCCCCTGGCCTTAGCCCACGCCGCCCCCTACGGTGTTGCCCACGCCGCTGCCTACGGTGTTGCCCACTCCGCGCCCGTCGCTTACGCGCATGGACTCCACGGACAGGCATGGTAAACTGTGATAAAAAATTAGATACCAAAAACTAATACTCAACGTTTTGGATTTTGTAAATAAATTATTTAAAAAATACAGGCTGACAGGCGAGGATGTAAATAAATGAAATAGTAATTTTATACATTATGTTGTTTTCTTTGATTCATATCTCGACTAGAGGTGCGCTGGTCTGCTGGGAAATTGTATTCGAACACCAAATGTAGTAAATGATCACTAAATCTTGGCGAGCAAATGAATGCGCTATTTCTGCCTAAATAAACCACTATGATTGCCATAAAATGTAGGTTTATTACCAAATAAAGTATTATGATGCCATATCAAGTTATGTCTCCGGCTTGCTGCAAACTAGATAGACGAGGTTAATTAAAAAAGAAAATGGTTAGGTTAGGTTAAAACTGTGACCTCCTACGCACGAGCCGAGCGAGCGAAGCTAGCGGTGGCGCGGAAGCGGCCGGCGAGTGCCAGAAACGACTAGATTATATAGAAAAAAAATTTGGAACAAGATTTGCTGGCTATCAAGAACCGAACATGATTTATTTGGAGCCATTTTGCTTAAATAGAATTAGCGAGATGTTCAAACTTTGGTTATAAGTTTATATTAAAATGCGGGTTTAATTTTGGTGATCATTTACTATTCTTGTCTGTTATATGTAACTATATCTGGTGGTAAGTTAAACATAAGCCAAATAAAATCCCTACGAATATTTATTATTAGCTAACCTCTATATGAACCAATTCAGATATTATTTTATGTGCAGTAGTGTTACCGGCGGCAACACGCCGATCTTGAATACCGTACTCAATTATCAAATCTTTATTGCATTCCTTATGTGTTACATAGATGGTATTACAAAGTAAAAGATCAATATGGACCCTGTCGGGCACAGCAAAATGTGAAGAATGTGAAGACTAGAGAATAATTCTTTTTTGTTCGATTTTTTCAAATACATTCTCAGTTAATTTTATGATGGTCGCATAGAGTACGTAACCACTTTATGCGGCTTGCAAAAATGTCCTTTAATTTTTCATTTTCATTGCTACTGCTGTGTTACGCAACTACCCCGCTGTTTTCGACAGGGGTTAAAGATACTAAAATTCGCTCAAAGGTCGTCGCCCGCAAATCGTAAGTTCAAGGCCATCAGAGAGTGAGCGTCAGTGATGAACAGGTTTTATTGAACGTGTTCGCGTTCTGTATTAAATGTGGCTTCCGCTTTACAAGTGAAATGTAATCTGGGACATTAAAATAGAATATTCATTTTGCTCAGAATGTAGGTATTTACAATAATATTAAAGAATCCTTGTATATTCTACCATTTTGGCATGCAAACATCGATGCAGTTCGTCATCAAACATTGAAACATTGATACACAACTAAAATTATTCAGTTAGAAAATCCGATACGGAGTAGTAAGATGTATGTGATAGAAGTACAGTTAGTTTCTTTTTGAAAGTTGTCACTGGTTCCTCTTTTATGGAATTAGGAAATAGCCGGTGCCATACCAAAAACACTTTTCCTCAACCAAGCAGCCCTATATTTAATTCTTTTTTTTTTCTTTTTTTATAATAATATATAATAATATAATATCCCTGGACATTTCACACAGCACCATTTGTCCCAAGCTAAGCAACCTAATGCTTGTGTTATGGTAACAAGATGGCTGATAAACTACTTATATACAATTTTTTTGTTTTTTTTTTGTTTTTGTAAATACATACATATTATAGATAGAAAAACACCCAGACTCGGAACAAATACATGTACGTCATACAAATATTTGTTCCGTGCGGGAATCGAACCCGCGACACGCAGCGCAGCAGTCAATCGCTTAACCACTGCGCCAACCGTGCCGTCAAAACGTTAAACGTTTAAACGTTAAATTGTTTCTTTGATCTTTCGAAGAAGTCTGGAGGTTGAAGAGCAAGCTTTTTGAATACTAGCACGTTGGAAACTTGGCGGGACTTTGGAGTTTACTTGTACTTTTTACTACCGAATTGAGGTGAAGGAAAACATCATCAGGAATCCTGGACTATGAAATGAAAATGGTCTTTAATTCTCACTGCTTTTGGAGATTTCGTTTATTTATGATGTTATGGTTAGACAAGGAGGGGACAGCTGAGATGACAACTAGTAGAGAACTATGGACGAAGGAGACATGTTGTGTCGACCCCAAATAAATTGGCGGTCCAATAATTCGAGGTGTCCTAACTATTTGAAAGTTCCATATTTTTTTACAATTTAATAATCTATCTGCGAGAAATGATCCCCTAATCTAATATCGCGACATATTCGCCAAAAATGTAAACAAATATGAATTTATGGAAAAATAACTTTAATTCCTACACAATAGAGTTGTTTACGCTACAACTTCAAACATTTTTATAACTTTTTCAAAAGTGCTAGTCACTCTGAAGTCAACTTAATTACGACTAAAATAAAGTTGAAATTTGCTAAACTTGAAATAACGTAAATTTGAAACATAAATAAAATTATAAAGTTTAGGACCAGGCCTAAAATTTCCTAGTCACTCAATCTGCCCAGCCTTATCCCAACTATGTTGGGGACGGCTTCCAGTTTAACCGGATGCAGCTGAATACCAGTGTTGTGTGTGTGTGTGTTGTGTTTAGTTTAGTTTTATGATCTTTCTGTACGAGTCGCAATAAATACTTTTTCTTTCTTTCTTTTCTTTCTGTTCTACATAGAGCGACATGCCTATGTGACCTCTACAAAAGATCTACGAATTACAGCCGGAACTAACGGTTTAACGTACTTTCTGAGGCGCGGTAGGGTTTCGACATGTAATGGATGGTCACCCATCCACGAACCGACCGCGGCAAGCGTAGCTTAACTTTCAGTGCGGCTGTTATTATTTAGCTTCGAGCACCTCCAAAATTTCCTAGTCACTATGACTATCCACCGCGTAATCATTAAAAAAATACCTCCGCAAAAAACACATTTCAAAAATATTCAATACACTGCGGAAGGCAAAGTTACCAAGTAAGTTTTTAGAGCAATATTAAAAGTTGTATTTCAAATTATTTAAGTACGTCTTAAACACACCTTCGATATTTGTTTTTTTTTTTTTTTTTTTGTGGATGGGAAATCATCAAATGACCCCTCCCGCTCTGGGTGGAGCGGAAGGGAGTGTCAGACTTTTACTGACTAAAACCCACCCGTGTTCCTTCCTTAGCCCTTTCTGTTCCAGGGCAGCGGTTAACCTTTCGGAAAATCCCGCCGCCCCGGCAGGCTTCGGCCCTATGGGGCCCCGTCCTCTGCTGACATCTCTTTGAGGCGCACGTGGAACACAACGCGCCGTCCGGCACGGATGGATGGTAAGTTTTTAGAGCAATATTAAAAGTTGTATTTCAAATGATTTAAGTACGTCTTAAACACACCTTCGATATTTGTTATTTTTTTTCTCCCAGAAATGAGACTAGACAATTAACATATTAAGAGGGCGCCGGTAATTAATGGATAACCTCTTAAGGGGTCATTTTACTTATCATTATGAACAACTTTTACTACGGGAACAAACATGAAACCAAGAAAAAGCGGTTTCCTACATTAGGCGAACATAAATGTAGGGAACAGCTGATTTTTTCTCCAATTTTTTTCGTGTTGTATAGCGCTTGATGGGTTCAGTACAGTCACGAGCAAAAGTATGTATACACTCGGCTTTATTCAAAACCGATTTACTCTTTTGTTTTTGAATGAAATATTATACAGTTACGAACATAGCATTTTCGAACCCATAGGTTTGTGTAATGTGTCATATTTCAACGTTGCATACGTTATTTCACGAAAAAATCGCATTTGAAAGTTGCCAAGTGTTGACATATTGGTGCTCGTGACGTACACAAAACACATCATCATTCTTTGCCAAATGCGCCACGTTAATTATGACGTTTGACAAAACGTCAAAGCCAAACCTATAGTTTTATGACAGCTGCACGCACAGATTAATACCATTTACCAAATATTACATCAACGCTGACCGTCACTGAAAACCAGCGCTGGTGCTGTCTCCCATACGGTCATAACATTATGCTGAGCGATGAACGTTTTGCACGTCATATTTACCGCAAATATAAGATAGATACATAAAAACGTTTATTTAGTGCAACAAAAGACACACAATACAAGTAATAAAAAATAGAACAATAAAAAAAAAGTGAAACAAAAAAAACAAAGATTAAAAAGATAGATCGACCCATAGACACCTCGCAAATCCACAACCTCTAGTATAAAAATAGTAGTCTATGTCCACAATGGTCGATCATTACTGGGCGGTGTGCCGTGTGTGTCTCATCTCATAAAAGTTTCACTAATGTTGGTCACATTAGTGAAACTTTCATCTGCTAAAAAATAATTTTGAAGATCCAACTACTATTAAAGTTTTAGCAGTAAACTAACCTACTCACCGTAACAGCCTATATTTCTCTTTTTGTTATCACTTATTCGAGTTTTTTTTTTTAAACATGATCCACATATTTCTGTAGCAACTAGATTTTTCTTCTGTCTTTCAAAGACAGAGGTGTAAAGTACCTACAATCTCATTTCACCATTAACAAGCCCCATGTAATGAGGGGCGAGCATATTGCCATTAACCTTGGGGCCTACTCTGCAAGACCACCAACGAAAATACGGGCCCGTCCGAAAGTAGATCGATACTGCGGCATGAACCCTACTCGCGATCAATTAACTTTTTCGGCCGGCAAAGCGACTTCGGCAGTAAGGACAACTATCAAACCAACTTGTCATTCATTCTTAGTACGGGCGTAGTAACTATTTAATAATCTGTGATACGGGCCCAAGACTAATCTTTTGTCCAATGGTGATACAGAGTAGGAAATGTCAATTTTTCCGAAACCTAACTTCCGAAATTACGGATTTTGTGCTTAAAGAGTGGACTCCCTGGTACCAGTCCCGACTCCGAGCAACTACAAAGAATATACCCATGACCTACAGTCAACACTCACCGGAAACTTAATTAATATTTCAATACAGGTATGAGGAACAGGGTGTAAACTTCACTCATCTTTCCTATCCACCCCGCCCGCCCTTGAATACAGACCACTTACTTTTTTTACGTATAGAGCTCAAGCAACGTGCAATGGTATAAAAACTCGCGGCGACCAATCGAGAGCAGTCAGTAGCCTTCGAGCAGTCTAACACAGAAGTGCACGATGAGAGTTCTGGTGGGTTGAAACAAGAGTTTCCTTACTTACAACTCTTTGGTGCTTTTAACTATTCATAATATTACAAATTTAAAATTAGTGTTTGCGTGTCAGTGTTGTGATTAGTGATGTGATTCGACATATCGATATAGGGACCGCTTGTGATATAATCGATGTTTTAAATCGGTATTCTTTCACAGATTGTCGCCGCCGTCCTCGCCTGCGCCGCAGCCGCGCCCTCCGGTCTGCTGGGAGCCCCTTACGGAGCACCCTACGGTCATGGCCTCGTCGGCCATGCCGGTCTCGCGGTAGCCCACGCGGCTCCGTACGCCGTGGCCCACGCCGCTCCCGCCCTCCCCACCATCTCCCCCGGAGACATCCAGGGTGCCGCCATCGACGCCCATGTTGAAGCTTCCGACCATGTCCGCGCCGCCTCTGACGCCGCCCGCCTATACCACGACCAGGCCTCCGAGCTCCAAGGACAGGCCGTCAACGCCGCTGTAGACCACTCTTGGCAAGCGGTCGACGCTGTGCAGACCGCTCAGGCTCAGTTGGACGGTGCCGCCGCTGGCGTCGCCCCCGTGGTCGCTAAGCAGCTGGTTGGTCACGCTCCTGTGGTCGCCGCCGGCCCCGCCGTCTATGGTGCCCATGGTCTTGCAGCTTACGGTGTTGCCCCCGCGCTCGCGTACTCCGCGCCTGCCTACGCTTCCAGCCAGACCGTCGTTAGCCAGTCTCTCTCCCAGTCCCACCCCGCCCCCTTGGTGCACGCTCCCCTGGCCGTAGCCCACGGTGCCGCCTACGGTGTTGCCCACGCCGCGCCCGTCGCTTACGCGCATGGACTCCACGGACAGGCATGGTAAACAGTGATGAAAATTTAGATACCAAAAACTAATACTCAACGTTTTGGATTTTGTAAATAAATTATTTAAAAAATACAGGCTGTCAGGCGAGGATGTAAATAAATGAAATAGTAATTTTATACATTATGTTTTTTTCTTTGAGACCCCAAAATTGTTTATCAATCAAGACACTGGACGGGACAATTAACATGCACGGCGAGTACATGTCACATCTTCGCTGTGCGGATGACCACGTCATAATGACAGAGTCGCTGGGACAGTAAAACCAGATGCTGCACAGCCTATGAATATGCCTCAGGGCTCGGCACGAATTCAGACAAAACTTGAATCATTTAATAATAATGCCATGTCTTGTTGAGTCCAATCCACATCGAAGGTTCCACACTCATTTCTTCTTTGTATTTTTCTGGGAATCATTATCACTACTACGACAAAGAATCTGGCAGAAAGATCCAGTTGGGTTGGCCAGCGTCGAAATCTTCGACAGTTTATCTCTTGGCCCGCAATGTTCGAACACTAAGACCTTCTGCCAGTGCGTCCTGCCCACTATTTAAATTATCTTCGAAATAAACCACTAAGCACTTAAGGCTGGTTTTTCCAACGCCAGATAATTTATTTTTTTATAAACGCGAAATTTTGTGAAGATGGATGGGATGGATGGATGTTTGTTACTCTTTCACGCAAAAACTACTGAATGGATTTGGATGAAATTTGGCACACAGATAGTTTATAACCTGGTTTAACACATATGACACTTTTCATCCCGGCAGTACGTTACCGTGGGATAATTTCTGAACACCACACTCAATTTCATTTTTATTGTTCCTTTGAATCTTTCGAAAAAGTCTGGAGATTGAAAAATCCGCTTTTTAACCGACAAAAAAGGAGGAGGTTTTCAAGTTTACGCGTATATTTGTGTTAAGAACTAGGGTGTAGTCTTCAAACAGACTCCGAACCCAGGTTGGCCGAAGCAAGGAAAACCTGTCCAGGTGGAGATTCATAGACGACTCTGCCTTAGAGTATAATAATAATAATAAAGAAATTTATTGACATAAAAAAACAGTTGTTACATACTTTGAAGCCCTGACTCCTGAGCTAGGTAGCAACCTGTGTTACAGGAGCCAGTGTCTTCGCCCATTTGTGGTACAATTAATATCAATGTGCAATAAAACAATATAAAAAAAAAAAAAAAGGAAAAAACATAATAAGGGAACGAAATGTAAGATGCACACATACTCTTAGGTATACAAAATCTTTGTGTGTGTATGTGTGTGTGTGTGTGTGTGGGGGGGGGGTGTTTGTGTTTGTGAGGGGGTATATGTGTGTGTATGTGGGTGAGTGTGGATTGTTTTATGAGTACCTACTGATATTGTAATAGATGTGATGTGTAAATGTGGTGCTGTTCCACAAACGACGGGACACTTACTATCATGTCCTACGTGTCCTGTCAGCTGCACGTTACAGAAACTGATGGACGCTAGTGATGGCGCCAAACACGTAGCTGAATTCTGGGCTGAGTCCATTTAGATTACCAGCGACACGCTAATAAGAAGACTAGGATATAGGTTTAAAGCTTTTGAAAATCTTTTGAATAGGGTAGTTTCCTGGGTAAAAAAATAATAATTATATTTAGTCCGCCAGTTAGATTATCGAAAAATAATGGACACGTATTTTTTCTTTTGTCAATTATATAAAAAAAATATGAAGATATCGCCCGTTAAAGTTCCGCGTGACGTCACGCCTTGCTACACTTTTCAGCATGGCGTGACGTCACGACCCCCAAATTTAGACGCGCTTTATTTTTGTCATTTTTTGTTTGATTGACAAAAGAAAAAATACGTGTCCATTATTTTTCGATAATCTAACCGGCGGACTAAATATAAGTAATTATTTTATTTTTTTACCCGGGCATCTACCTTATTGTGTGGAAAAAGGAGAGGGACGCCTTTGCCCTACAGTGGGACAAGACAGGCTAGGTACCTTCGAGACGCAAATCGGCATTCAAATATTTTAAGGGCATGCCCAAACACGTGATGATGCCTATGATTCTCACACGCGTAATTCCCAAAAGGCAGTGTTATTGGGGCTTTCCATCTGAAATTTCTCAGTAGCTGAAGCAAATTGCTAATCCATTGCTTCATAAGTTCGGAAATTTTGTCTGCTTAACACGTAAATAACGCAATGAATGTTGTTGAACTGTCAAAATGAAACCGATTCCGATTAATCGTGTGTTACGCAATTAGGGTGCCGGAGCTAAGATCAGCACCCTAATTGCGTAACACACGATCAATCGGAATCTGTTTCATTTTGACAGTTCAACAACATTCATTGCGTTATTTACGTTGTTGAGCAGACACAATCATGACACATTTTTTTAACACTATGAAGCAATGGATTAGCATATCCATTTCCTTCAAAATAATTCAGCCGATCTATTCTGTAAGAAACTCACCGTGAAAACTTAGGTGAAGTGAGCGCGGAGTGAGCTGTCATTCCAACTAATGATAGGGATTGACACTATTGACAGCTCACTCTAAGCTCACTTCACCTAACTTTTCACGGTGAGATTTTTACAGAATCAATCGGTAGATTGATTTGAGACTGATTGTGTGTTACGCAATTAGGGTGCGGTGCCCAGTTTTTTTTTCTTTTTTAAACGTTGCCCCCACTAGATATTTCTCCTGTACCGTGACCTGTAGTTAACAATAATATAATAATAATAATAATAACGTTTATTTTCTCTCATAAAGGTACATTGTTACAGTAGTTTGTACGAGTATATACAATTTTGCCTCATGCTAGAACCTTTGTGAGAGCTGGAGTCTGAACTAGGTTCGGGACCTGTATGACAGATCTCCAGGCTCACACCCCTTTGAACATTTATCATATTTAACGGCATCTAGGTTCAGTTGATACATATCACTATTAGCTAACAGTTTCGATTAGAGAGGTAAGTCTATACTAAAGGTGGTTATAATCGTGAAGTGTTATGTAAAGTGATGTTATTGTAGGATTGTGTGAGTAGTGTGAATGTGTGTGGGTGTTAAGTGTATGTGCATGTAAGGTCAGTATAAAAGTTGGTGGTTATTAGTAAATATGAGTGGGAAGTATGTTCAAAATTATTTAATGGTTTGGATGATACTTTCTGTACTTTCATAGTCCATATCCAGCAGCCAGTTCCTTACAGTAGTTTTGCATTTATATTTAACCATTGAATACATATGTAAGATCGTATTAACTTTGTTGTATACATAAGGACCAAGGAAGTAAAAGAATCGTTGAGCTAGCTTTGAATGAACAGCAATGGACGGACACACTGTATGCTTTCGTCTCAAGGCTCCGAACTTTTCAGGATTATAGAAATTGCGGGAGTGGACTGTTAGTATTAGATTTAGAATGAACAATTTCCGGATAGAGAGGACCTTACAGGTTTTATAAAGTTCAGTGGTAGGAAATTGATAAGGAAGGGACCAACCCACTTTAAGGATCGCTCTTTGGGCACGTTCCATTTTTAACAAATGCGTTTTTGCTGCCCCACCCCAGACAACCACACAGTACTCTGCAATTGACTGGCAGAGCGCTAGATATACTTGTCTAAGCACCTGTGTGTCGGCCACATGGCGGAGATTCTTAAAAATAAATATCAATTTGCGTAGTCGGGTGGAAAGTAAGTCTATGTGGTTATAGAATGATAATGAGTCATCTATTTGAACACCCAAATACCTTACACTATCTATGCGACTCAGAAGAGGACAGCTACATGGTGTTTGAGGTGATGCATTACAAGAATGTGCAATCAATGAAAAATTGGATGTTGAATGTTTTCCAACTTTTGACAGAGAAAAAGTAAGATATTTCGATTTTTTATTTTTAACGGCAATATACTCGCCCCCTATTACATGGGACTTAAACAAAACTGGCGAAATGTGGGTGTACTCTAGGTACACCTCTGCCCAACCCTTTACGAAAACAAGGCGTGATATTATATGTTACGTGCATAATCCAAAAAAAAAAAATGCCTACGCAGCCAGCAAGAACTACGCAATTCAATTCAAATATCGCGGAAGGCATTCGTGCTAAGAAGTAATTACTGATTTTGAGCGCAATATTATAGGTTGAATTACATATTATTTACGACTAAATATACTGATACTGTTTTTTTTTTTTCTAACAAATATGAGGCTAAACAATTTGCATACCTAATAAGGTGAACATGCTTAGGCTATATTGCCAGAAGGGTTCAGTACATAAAACCACTAAAAGTCCGTTTGTCCACGGCACGATTTCTCTACGGTACGGCATATAAACTGCGCTGTAGAAAAAAAACGTGTCTGTCAACAAGCTTCTATAGTGATCCATACTGACAAACCGAGTCTACACACGGCGAATAAACCATAGTTTTTTACAGCAAGAGAAATGTGCACAAAGGGCCTGATCCGATCAATAGTAAGTTAATGTCCTCCACTGAAAAATAATTATGAAGATCCCTAGAAAACTATGAAATTGACAGCTTAACATAATGGCTACCGCTTGTAATTCTCCAAAGGCAGACAAGTTCACTATCCCCTCATTTCGCCCGTTACACGTCGTATAGGAGCGAGCCTAACTCCATTAACCAGAGCCTAATTGCGTAACACACAATCAATCTCAATCTGAATCATTTTGAAGGATATTGCTAATCCATTGCTTCATATGTTCAAAAAATGTGTCATGTGTCAGCTCAACAACGTAAATAACGCAATGAATGTTCTTGAACTGTCAAAATGAAACCGATTGCTATTGATTGTGTGTTACGCAATTAGGGTGCAGACCCTAATATAGAGGTCAAAGAAACCATCAGGGCCGTCCAAAAGCGCGTTAAATTGACGATATCATCACAGTCGTGGGAAACACCTGAATGAGAGACGCACAGAAGTGGGTGATTCCGGGCTGAAATGATAATGATAAATGAGATGGTGGTATTGAGAATAACCTAAAGAAAAAAAAACCGGCCAAGGGCAAGTCGGACTCGCGCACCTAGGGTTCCGTACAATTTAAAATTATTAAAAATATTTTTAATGTTTTCGCAATTTTTCCTTTATCTGTGCTATAGACGTCGCTTCGTACCAAATTTCAAGATTCTGAGTTCACGGGAAGTACCCTGTAGGTTTTGATTCTCTTGCGAGTGTCGAAAATTTGCAGCATAAACGGCTATATTTTTTGATTGCGTTGGTTTAGAAGTTTGATTTTTTCAAAGCTCGAAGGGTCAGTAGACCTGAGTATTTGATATAAATTCCAGCTTGATACCTCCACGCGTTCCTAAGAAAAAGGGTCTTGACAGACAGACAGACGGACGGACGGACGGACAACAGAGTGATCCTATAAGGGTTCCGTTTTTTCCTTTCGAGGTACGGAACCCTAAAAATCTAATTTACCACACCCAGGAATTACGCTGAACTGGCACCCATGCGACCACAATATCAATGAGACAGTCGTAAGTCGTTTGTACGGAAAGGTGACCCGGATCTCCAGAATCCCCGAAGTATTCTAAGAATTCTAATTAAAAAAAAAACAACTGTTTTTACAATATTAACAGAACTTTCTGTCACGAAGAGAACTTGAAAAATTTGCAGGCGTAAAAAAATTTGCAATATACGGTTTTTACAAAAAGGTTTAAGTATACAATAATTATGTTTTTACAAAAGTTACGGTTGTATAAAATAGTAACATAGTTTACAAAATGTAGGCTAGCAATCTTTCTGCCGTCTCCGACTCCCTTCAGAGTCGGACTGAGCCCGGATGACCCCGACCTGATATTATGTACCTTCGCAACGAGCTGTTTGTCACGTAGGTAGGTGAAATACCTAGCCAAGACCAAACCCGACCAAAAGATCGCTTGTCCACGACGCTGTAATTTACTCTTTATGGCACTTTTTTCAATTTATTGCAATCGTAAAAAATTTAGTCAAGTGGGAAATGTTGTTGAACAATGGTTCCGTACCTCATCTCATTGAATCATTTTTTATTTTTCACCATTTTATTTATATAGTTAGTTAATTAGTCATTTAATTTAGAACCTAGTGTAAATAGTTAAGAGATTATGAAGCAGCGCAGCAGTCGAACGCTCAGCCACTGCGCCAACCGTGTCGTCAAATGCCTAAGTGATCTAAGTCAGATGCCTAAATAAAAACCTGTGCGAGGTATGTGGGGTGTTAGAACTTGGATGATGTACAACACCTACTTTTATACTGTGTAAAATATGAGAGAGACAGGGAATTACTGATGCGTGAATTTAAATTAAATATAATGGATGTTGGTACAGTCACGACCACCAATATGTCAACACTTGGCAACTTTCAATTGCGATTTTATCGTGAAATAACGAATGCAACGTTGAAATACGACACATTACATAAACCTATGGGTTCGAAAATGCTATGTTCGTAACAACATAAAATTTCATTCAAAAATAAAGGAGTAAATCGCTTTTGAATAAAGCCGAGTGTATACATACTTTTGCTCGTGACTGTACATTTACATCAGTTCTAGCAAATCCTACGTCACCTGCTGCCGCCACTTTATTTAAGATGTTCACGCGTCAGTGAGGTCTTGTTATCGATACCTTTACCTTGTACTGAAACCATGTTGTATAATTAGATGTGACCTAACGGGGCTGACATGTTCTTACAAGAACAAAAGTCCCTAAAACAAAAGACTAAAAAAAAAAAAACCTGTGCGCTTTTATAAAGGCATTCTTGCTGGAACTTCTCAGTAACTTCGTAATTCGCGGCCGTGACCACTGAGCCACCACTGCTCTTATGATCCACCTACATCTATCCCACCATTATTATAACATACTAGCTGACCCGGCAAACGTTGTTTTGCCATATATAAATTATTTCTAGCTGCCCGGCGCTACTTCGTTCGCGTGGTGTCCTACCCCCTACCCTACTCCTACACTACTCCTACCCTACTCCCACCCTACTCCTACACTACTCCTACCCTACTCCTACCCTACTCCTACACTACTCCTACCCTAGGGTGGACATCCCTTATCACTTAAGGGTTTGAAAAAAAAAAAAATATATAGATAGTAGCCGATTCTCAGACTTACTGAATATGCATAAAAAAATTCATAAAGATTCGGTCAAGCCGTTTCGGAGGAGTATGGGATCGAACATTGTGACACGAGAATTTTATATATTAGATTAATTAAGCTGTAAGCTCTATTCTATGCCTAAGTACTACTGCAATACTTACCAGGCAAGTGACGTCCACCTGCATGTCGTTGCAATTGCGATCGTAACTCGGAGAGATAAAGTTCAAAAATCTCTGATAGGCACATGAGATTTCTAGGCTTTACCTCAGAGTCACCAGCATCCTTCAACCAGCTGCTTGGCGACAGAGGTTTAGTGGTATAACTCTCTCCAGCAAAGTTATAGAAGCACTAAGTTTTGCTACTAAAGACTTAGGGTCTGTTTCAAGATATTATAAGCTCTATGTTGTATAGCTAACCTAAACATGCATAAATTACAATCAAACTAGCAACTAGCATAATCTTAAACATATAGAATATGCAACAGCGTATGGATATTATTTCCCATTCTTTTTTTAAATCATCTTCTAGTTAAATTACGCTAACTCATCCGGAAGTGATGAAAAGGGCTATATGAGGCTTTTTCTAACATTTAGAAAATGAAGACGAAAGTAATAACAAGGTATTTACAAGGCAGATGTGAGTGAAACTCCTGGAAACGTCCTAAGAGGACATACCTTTATAGTGATGTTTCTCAGGAAGGTCATACACGCACGGCGGCTACTGTGCGTGTATGAGCAGAGGGGCAACTCGTAATTTTAAGAACGTTCACAGTCTGATCTCAGTCTTAATCTGTCAAAAATACCTCTAATTTCCCTACATTTTGACAAGTTTTTGACATTTGTTTGTCGCCGAGATGAGACTGCGACTAGATTTTGAACGTTTTAAATTACGAGAATTGGCCTTCAGATGTATGAAAGTAAACGAAGCAACAGGACTAAGTAAGGATCACATAAGGGGGCTTTCTGTAGGTTCTACCTACTCCCATGAGAAGAAGGCATTAATTTATGTACCCTATGGACGCAAACAATAATAAAACGTAAATACTTTTTCTTTCTTTTTTTATAAGTGTGAAATACTATTAACAGCAAAAAGTGTCGGTAGCAATATTTAAAAGGATCATTAAATACTTTGTAAAAGGACACCAGCTTCACCTCTTTACCCAAGGAACCCTACAATCTTGCACCGTTGACATTTACCAACTCGGACCAGATAAAGCAAGTAACGAGTTGCGCACAAAGAATTTACATAAAGAAAACAAAGATATACGTTTGTCTGGCTGTGTGTATGTGAATAAATATGACAGTTTATGTGAAGATATTAAAAATTTATAAGGATGGTGGGAAATTGCCTTTTGATAATTAACTTAAAATTATGGTCTGAACTTTCATGAATTTAAATTACCTATATTTAACTAGCTAACCCAGCGAACTTTCATACCGCCTCAGAATCAATAAATGTCTGTTAACTTTTTAGCTATATCATCAAAAAACACCGTTCCATACAAAATGTATGAGAAAATGAATTATCTGCATTTAATTATTTTTTTTCGTAAATTTTTCCCATGTTTTAATAGATATTCAGGGAAATAGAAATCCAACAAATCAAAGATCAAAAATCGGTCCAGCCGTTCTTGAGTTCTAAATGGTGTAACAAAACCGACATTGTTTTATTTACACTTATAAGATGAAAATTTGCAACTGGTGCGGGTGCTTATAAAATGAAGCCCATTGGTACTAAAATAAAGAGTGCAATTGCTAAAGATAGAGAAAATTTGAAAGACCGAAGGGGAGGTGTTGCCCTATTGTGGGACACAATAGGGTCATAGCCATCTATGAATCATATGCCATCATATGTCACAGCCATCTACAATCTCAGCAGACGCGAATCTCTAAGAGAGCTGTTTAAAAAAATTAACATCATGACGGTTCCTTGTCCATATATATTCGAAAACATTATGTACGTTCGAAAAAATCAACATCTTTTTAGTAAAAAAAGTGACAGGCATAATTTTAACACTAGGAATAGGAACAAACTAGATCAACCGCGCTTCAGATTGTCTAAAGTCTAGATAAAAATGCTTGGCTTAATGCTGGTCCTGCTCCACCGGCACTTGGGCTCACTAGTTGATCACAATTTCTATATTTTGGAGGAGATGCTTCCCTTTTTATTTTTGTGTTTCTGACATTATGAATTTAATGTTTATTTTATTCAATCAAGATTAATTTTGAATACTTCACTATTAAATACCTCTTCCAGATTGGTAGTAACTTTTTATATTTTTTTTTTTTTCTTATCTTATATTTTTAGTTAGAAAGTTGCAAACTATAGTTTTGTATAATTGAGAAGCATTTTAAAAATTTTGTAAATGTAAGAACCATGGATCCGTTTTTTATGATATTTTGATGTTGACTTGAAAGAGCATGGCAGTTGAGAATATGTCATGCTCACTTAAATGTCTCACTGATGGTGGCGCGTGTGTTGGATCATTCGGTTCCCTACAAAATGGTTGAGCTGGGTGGTGCTGATCCACGCGTCATGTTCGTGAACGGGCGCCGTTGGTTGAGGCTGGTCATCTCTTAACTGCCAGGGCTTATTTTTAATGTTATAAATTGTTTCTTTTTTTTTACATTGTTCTCACATATAGAAGCAATAAGAATAATGTACCCAGGATTTTGTAATAATATCTTGATTGAAAAGAGTGTCCGTGGAGTTTCTTGCCCGTTCTTCTCCATAGAGATCTACGTTTTTGGAATGGGCGACTAGCTTCAACTTTCTGACTAACTGACCGACTATTTAATTTTGACAATTCAAAAGTGCCTGTAAATGGTTTAATTGAAATAAATGATTTGAGTTTGAGTTCATAATAATAATATATGAGACGTGGTTATTCCCACAAAATCCACCTACAGCGAACCAAAAAGTATTTAACCATATTAATTACCTTCCTTAAGGCAAAAGCCAACACATTCGTCACCGCATGATCAGATTCCGTTAAAAAAACAAATTCAACAAGTTTTTGCTACACTTTTTTCAAAAAATAAACACCTAGTTAGAGCCAATGGCAGTGCAGAACCGGTTACTTGCACGTAGCCTATAATTGGAGCAAAGAAATGGTTCTGGTTTCAATTTAAAATAGGTCTCAATTAAATCCGCCTACAGGATTCCTTGGGAGCTGTGTTATTTTATTTAAAACGTTTCAATGTCATAGAAAAACGGTAGACTGTATTATAAGCTATAAGGCCCAATTTACACTGCCGCGGAACGGAGTGGAAGCGCTTTTTTTTGTACAAAGCATGATGAACTTTATGTCAAAAGAGTAACGCACAAATTAGATACACACACACATACGCACAGGTCGCGAATCTCCTGGAGAATTATCGCGCAGTCTCGGGAGTTCCGGCGATAATAAGCTCGTATCTAGTTTGTACGTTAGACAATTGACATAAAGTTCATTTTGCTATGTAAAATACCGCTACGAAAACTCGCTTCCACTCCGTTCCGCGGCAGTGTAAATTGAGCCTTAGTGGACAGGGACTTATTGTTACCACTTCCCCTCTGAGTTCCACTCACGTAAAGTCGGTGTCAACAACGAAAATGCGGAATCAACGACACCGACTTCGAAATTAAAGTTATTTTGATTAAAGGTACCCTAATAACAACTTTGACAGAAATGAGGATGTACTTTGGTGGTGGTACTGAACACATCTGCGAACCCCTTTAGAGGGTACAGGCGTGATGTTATGTTGTGTGATTGCGTAAACAATGCATACATAAGCGACAGCAGCAATCACGGTTGATTTGCTGGTATTTACTGAAGAGTTCCGTTGTCTGTCTCCGAAACTCATCAACACGTCTTTACGAAATTTAAAAGAGACCATTTCGGAATAAACCACTTTCGAACAAAAAAAGAATTTTGCAAATCCGTCTATACATATATGGCGGAGTTATGCCCGAACATACTTATAAAAAATATAAGCTTCCGAATTGAGAACCTCATCCTTTTTTTGAAGTCGGTTAAAAAACTGCCAAATCAATATTTAAATTCAAACAAAACCCAATAACACAACACGTTCATAGTTTAACGCTAAGTAATGTAATGACGCAACGAGTACACGAAAATTATTAACTCAAAATTCAAGATGGCGCCCGCTTGTCAATCGAAGCTTCCTGCATTCTTTGCGCCCTCGCCCGACCGCCCGGATCAGGGTACCGTTGAGAGAAAAACTGGTTAGGGAAACCCCTTTTAAATGTTATCTTTATGTGAAAGGGGGTCTGAATTTAGCGAATGGAGGTACGCGACCTAGACGCATATAGCAAGGGTTGGATCGAGGTGGCGCTAGAAAGGGATGCATGGAAGCATTTGGCGGAGACCTTTGCTCAGCAGCCCATGGGACAATGTGGGCTAAATAATAAAAAAATGGTCTACTTTCAGCAAAGGTATGTGCGGAATCTAGGAATTTCTATCGCAAACAAAGTACTTACTTATAAAGAAAAGTTTCACATTAGTAGCTTTCTTGAATGCTAAAATGCAGCCAATAACAAAATATACTTGCTTGATCAAAGAGGAGCTAGTCTGTCGTGTCCCGATTCGGCTAAATTCGATAGAGAAGGTGTCTAATACCAAATCAAAATATAATGAACTAACACTGACAAAAGCTGCGTTTATCATAACTCAATTAAAGATTACATAAGAGATTGAGTTATGCCTCCAAAGTGAGTAATGATAAATGATTCGTGGCTAAATTATAGTCCATTGGTTAAGCTACGCTCGTGGATCGGTGACCATCCATTACATATCGGGTACCCTGCGTGCCGGCTGTCATTTGTAAATTTTTGAAGCCCAACAGACTGACAATCAGTCTTATCAAAGGGTATCTATCATGTTACCCAGTAACTGAGTTGTGGACGTCAGATAGGCATTCGCTCCATCTGGAATACTGGTATTTAGCTGTATCCGGATAGACTGGACGCCGACCCCAATATAGATGGCAGAGGCAGATTGATTGTATTTTTTTAAATGTAAAGAATGTCTATTAAAAGATGCTGATAATTATTTGCATCTCATGCAAAATCAATCATCAAACGCAACAGCCTCACCCACTTAGATATGAAGAGTAGTTGCAAGGATACTAAGTAAAACAAGTTCAACAAAGATGGTCCTCTAAGGATACCAACCCTGCCCTTTAGAAAGAACGTGACTAGAAATACATAACTTTACATCAAAAACAGCATCTTGCCAACAACGCAAATCGATCGATATCTCCAAAACTATCATTATTCAAGAAATAATAACTACAGAACCCACGCAGTTTTTTACAAAAATATACTTTACACGATGTATTTTTATTTTATTTTGCCATATTAACCATCGGCGTATCCCGTGTGCTCCATATAGTGGTCGTATAAATAGCATCGGATGGTCGCAGTGGTCATCAGTAGCCATCAGGAGTTCCCAGGGTCAAGATGAGAGTTCTGGTCAGTGTTTTTACTTTTAAATAGTTTTTTACTGAATAAGAATTTCTGGTTTTGAGTGACAAGTGATTTTAAGGAGGATTTTAGTGTTTTTATTTTTTCAATTTTTGAGATTTTTTAAGGATTTTTTTTCGATAATTATAACGGGTGTAAAAGACGCTTATTAAAGCCAAGAGTTACCTGTTCTTTCCTTAATTGTGATATTTTTTGTACCGAACCATACTTGGGAATATTTTGTTCCAATTTCAAGTTCACTCATGTCAATTTTTTTTTTATTGATATTTTTCTACTTGAAATTTTTGATGCGTCGTATTAGCCCCATAAGTTACCTTATGTAAAGCACCAATAGATAGGTAATTATGTACCATTTCTAAAGTCTTAATTGGTGTAGGATAAACATTTTCTTTCGTCATTTAGAGGTTCAACCCATTGTCTAGGGTCAAAAAAAAGCTGGGTTTAGCAGTAACGTAGGACGAAATAAAAATCTACGAGACCCTCATTGCACATGCACATAAATTACCCTTAAATAGTTTTTGGTGCATGTTTTTTTCTTATGATTTGTTTTTAATGCAAGTGTCCCGGCTGCACTATATGTATACTGGTCGTATAAATAGTATCGGATGGCCGCAGTGGTCATAGGTAGCCATCAGCAGTTCCCAGGGTCGAGATGAGAGTTCTGGTCAGTGTTTTTACTTGCTTATTCGTTTTTTACTGAATAAGATTTTTTGGTTTTGAGTGACAAGTGATTTTAAGGAGGATTTTAGTGATTTTTTTTTTCTATGTTTGTGAATTTTTTTTTTATGGGTTTAGTTCATTCAAAGTTTTTCTAGATCTGTCTGGTCAATATTTCGACTTTAAATTACTGATGCGTACGCGCATTATGTGTAACGATTGTGTCTCATTATTAGGCAAGGCCTGATAAGTTTATGCTGGTTTATAAATTTAAAATATACATAACATCACGCTCGATTCCCCGAAGGATTAGGCAAAGGTGTAGATACCCCACATTTCGCTATTTCTGTAAGTCATATTTCGTTCCGTTATTTTGAAGTTCAACCCAATTTCTAGGGTTAAAATTTTAAAAAAAATGTACGGGACGCCCATTCCACATGCACATAAATTACTCTTGAATAGTTTTTGTGTATGTTTTTTTTCTTATTATTTGTTTTAAATGCAAGTATCTCGGCTGCACTATATATAGTGGTCGTATAAATAGCATCGGATGGCCGCAGTGGCCATATTAGATTTAAGCCCTGGCTGGAGGCTTTAAATTCTCTTAACGCAACCACAGGAAAGTTCGGTTAAGTAGTCACGGCCTCTCAAGGACAACTAAGAGATGCCATTTATAAAAAAAAAAGAAGTGGCCATCAGTAGCCATCAGGACTTCCCAGGGTCGAGTTCGAGAAAAAAAAAATGTTGGCTTTTTCAACTTCGCATAGGTTGTGCATAAACTAATACCTAATTTTCCACAAAATATTTTCAATTTTTAGTTTTTCTTTTTTTTTATTACTTTGACTGGTACTGAATTGTTTAATGTTTTTTCTTGGTTTTTACGAATATCCTATAAAAGATCGCTTGTAGCGATAACACCGCCCATTATGTCGCCCCTTGTAAAATTTCTATATCTGTAATATTTATGGTGTATGTAGAATCCTGTTGATTCCGTATTTATGTTGAATATATCACTTCACTAGCTCACTACCACACCAAGCGCTATCGTATATAGCATGCTCTGTCAGTTTCCTGCCATTCCTCGTGTCTGACAGATGACATTAGTGACAGCAGCTACTCCGCTTGTGTGAATGAGACAGTGTTTACATGTATATTTAATATGTGCGAATGTTGTGGCTAATACCTTATGGCCATCATATAGAGCGGGCGTTTGTGCTTATTGTGGGCGTATTGGAATGATGGCCCACAAGTTGTCGCGAGATCCGTGTGGTGTCGGTTTTTAACAAAAGATTAAGAGCGTTGACAACGTACGGCATTTCATACAAACTTTCAAGTCCTTGTTTTTAGAAATGCATGAACCGATTTTAATGAAACTTCCTACGCATAAGTAGGATATTATATAGATCTAAAAAGTTAATTGAGAACATTTTCGAAAGATAGTGTTACAGCTAAATTAGACCGATTTTAAATTTTCCATAGAAACAGAGATTTCCAATTATCTTTATTTAAATAAGACATTTCGAAAATGTTCTTAACTAACTTTTTAGACCTATGTATTCTGCTTATGCGTATGGAGTTTCATTAAAATCGGTTCATGCATTTCGAAAAACAAGGACTTGAAAGTTTGTACGAAATGCCGTACGTTGTAAACGCTCTTAAAGAGTTGCGGCAGAGTTATGGGCGCCGCGTCCACACGTTGGGCGTGCGTTACCACAACATTCGCCACAATGTTGGCCAACGTGAAGAGCCGGCAATAGATACACTACAGTGTACATAATAAAGAGTGTACTAACTATGAGATAGACTAAGAAACATTGTTCTTTCAAAAAAACCCAAGGCGACACTGGCGCCGATTCCCTTGTTCACAAACTAAACTAAATTTAAGGTCAGTGCATCTTTTTGTTTCTATTCCATTAGGAAAAGGACAGAAGATAAATATTAGTTTAGTCCTGTCAAATTAAGGGACTCCATAGACAGTTTAGACGTGATTACAAACATGGCAACTAAAAATACGTCAATTTACGTCAGGCGCTGACTAATTTGACAGGACTAAGGAATATTTATCTTCTGTCCTTTTCTTAATGAAATAGAAAGAAAAAGATGCGCTGAGCTTAGATTTAGTTTAGTTTGTGAACAAGGGAATCGGCGCCACTGTCTATCTAAGTCTAGGACAAGGGGTAAGGCGACAAAGCTTAGTTCCTTACAATGCTAAGATGCATACTACGCATCCAGGAATTCTAATCAGTTTTAGGTCCCATCAGAATTAGTAGAAACGTTTAACTGATTATTTTTTGAGGGGCTTGTGCCTAAGTAATAACTGCCGCACCAGTCGATCCTTGCCGCTGTTGTTCCATGGATCGTTACATTCTAAGACCCCTCCGTGTCTCGGAAAGCACGTTAAGCCGTTGGTCCCGGCTGTCATTCGTGGATCTTTAGCAGTCGTTACGTTGCCGCCAGAAGCCCAAAAGTCTGACAACCAGTCTTACCAAGGGGTATCGTATTACCAGTAACTGGGTTGTGGAGGTCAGATAGGCAGTCGCTCCATGTAAAATACTGGTATTCAGCTGCATCCGGTTAGACTGGAAGCCGACCCCAACATAGTTGGGAAAGGCCAGGCCTAGCAACATGTGGAATGACAGCTCACTCCAAGCTCACTTCACTTAAGTTATCACATATGAGAGACATACACGTGTCGTGATTTTTATAAAATAGCACTTCTGGCTCAATCCCCGAAAATCTGTACCATATACCTGTGTCTATCCCCTCGAGAAATACATGCGTAATGTTATGTAAACTGTGATAAGTATTTAGTTTTCCTACGACATAAAAACTGCTACTTACATCATACTTAGTTGTTATAAGATCAACATTACAACCTACTCGATATTCATAACATACTAATCAATACATATTTATTCGTTACAAGTTTAAATATGCAATCGATAATAAGTTCACCTTCGATAGTAAGTGATGGAGTCATACATTATGTAAAAATACAGTAGCAAAAACATTTATCTAAGACTAGCTAGACTAACGACCCGACTCTGCTCGCACGGGTGTAATCAAATGTATGCGACATCTCAAACCATCGAGAATTCTGTGCTCTAAGTTAAATATTAATTTATCATACACCTAAACCTTTCCATCCCAACCTTTCCATCTTTACATACCAAGACCCCTCCGTGGCTTGGAATGCACGCTAAGCCGTTGGTCCCGGCTGTCATTCGTTGATCTTTGACAGTCGTTACGAGTCGTCAGAAGCCCGAAAATCTGACAACCAGTCTTACTAAGGGGTATCGTATTACCCAGTAACTGGGTTGTGGAGGTCAGATAGGCAGTCGCTCCATGTAAAATACTGGTATTCAGCTGCATCCGGTTAGACTGGAAGCCGACCCCAACATAGTTGGGAAAAGGCTAGACAGATGATGATGATGATGACACCTAAGCCTTTCATCGTATAGTAGCATATTGAGCCCACACTGTCCCCACTGCTGGGACACAAGCCTCCTATCTTCGAGAGGTAATCTACCACGCAGGCCCAGTGCGGGTTGGTGGATGTCACAAATCTTCGAATTTTTGGCTCTATGACATGCCGGTTTCCTCACGGTGTTCTCCTTCACCGTTGTAAGAGCAATGGTGATGAATGATGATTTTTATACACAAATATGCCCATTCACTGACTTACATCCTTTTCTTCTAATGCATGGGTGAATGGGTGGGTGCCTTTTCCTATCATAAACCACACTATACTATCAATACTTTCATACTATAAGGGGCGCACACGCAAGCAGCAGCCAGTCTTTTATGTACCATAAATTATAAACGCCAGGAGCCTAAAAACATTAATCAAGATGCCTAAAACCAAACTAGATTACCTTTAGAACATTAAGATAACTGTGAATTGCGACAAAAAACTTAACACGTAATTCAATTAACTATTTTAAAGGTGAAGGTTTCTGATAAGTACTACATTTTGACTTAATCAAGCAAGTCCCTCGATGTACAGACATAAAATTTTAACACTATCCATTTGACGAAATCATTTCCGCCATATGATGCGAAGGGACGAAACGCATGTGACTAAAAGAGTGATGAATATATGTACATGTTGATGGATGGAGAGGGAGAGGAAGGCCGAAGAAAAGATGGGTGGATTGTGTGAGGAATGATATGAAAGAGAAGGGAGTGAATGATAGCGTGACGGTTGACAGGGGAGAATGGAAGAAGAAAAAGTGTTGCGCCGACCCCAAGTAACATGGGATAAGGGCAGGAAGATGATCATTTCCGCCATATAAGGCACATCGTCCGCGTGAAATTTTAACACTATCCATTTGACGAAATCATTTCCGCCATATAAGGTACATCGTCCGCGTGAAATTGTAACACTATCCATTTGACGAAATCATTTCCGCCATATAAGGTACATCGTCCGCGTGAAATTTTAACACTATCCATTTGACAAAATCATTTCCGCCGTATAGGGCACATCGTCCGCGTGAAATTGTAACACTATCGTGGGAGAGTAGACCGCATTCCAAAATATAAAAAATGCACAACATTAATATTAAAGTTTTCACTTCTGCCGGCACTCCCGGAGTGCACCCCGTTTTTTTTTTAATCCAACTGGTAGTTCTAGAGATTAACGTGTTCAAACAAACCAAAACGAACTCTTCAGCTTTATTATTAGTATATGTATATGATATAGATTTTGAAAGAGATATAGCTCTCATGCGAAAGTTTACAATTTAAAAAGAAATGTTAAAGAAATTAAAGGTATGTTTAACAGATTGACACTGACAGCAGACTGTGAACGTATTTAAAATTACGAGAATTGCCCCTTTGGTCAAGTTTGGAGTCGAGCAGTCAGCGTTTAGATAGTTCAGTCAGGAAGGTTGACCTGACTGTCCAACCTTTTCACGACAAAGTCAGCAATGTAATTTAATACACCATTCTCAAACACCATCTCTCTCTTCCAGATTGTATCCACCCTCCTCGCCGTCGCGGCCGCGGCCCCCTCCGGCCTCTACGCCCCAGCCTTGGTTCCAGTCGTCAGAGCTGTAGCAGTGCCAGCTGCAATCCCGACCATCTCACCCGGAGACATCCAAGCAGCTGCCATCGACGCCCAAGTACAAGCCCAGGACCAACTGCAAGCAGCCGCTGACAAAGCCAGAGAAATAGCCGAGCTAGCAACTGAGAATGCCAATGAGAGAGTGATTACTGGTGCTACAGGCGCTAACGAACAGAATTTGGACGCTTTCTGGTCTGCTGAAGACAAGAAATGGCAAGCTGTTGATGCGTTGAAGACTGCTGAAGCTCAAGTCGATGGCGCTGTTGCCAACAACGCTAACTTAATCGCTAAGTCAGCTATCAATGGAGTCATTCCTTATGTAGCTGCTGTTGGCCCTATTTCACCTATCGTAGCGCCAATTCCTCCAGTAGTCTACTCTCCTTATGTTGCTCCATCAAGCTACTCCACCCAAACCTTGATCACTGGTCAGGAAATCAAAACTGAAATCAATGCAGAGAACCAAGAAGCTGCAGTGAAAGCAGCTGAACCTACCCCTGCAGCTGAACCAGCGCCGGCAGCTAAACCTGCTCAAGCAGCTGAACCTGCTCAAGCGGCTGAACCTGCCCAGGCAGCTGAACCAGCACAGGTAGCTGAGCCCGCACCTATCGTGAAGTCGGCGGAACAAGCCGAAGGCGCGGAATCTGCCGCTTTGAAAGCCGCTGTGAATCTGAACGAGAAGCCAGCGTTGATCGCTCAACCTCTGTTCGCAGCCGGCAATATTGCGCTACCTAATGTATATAGATACGATGTGGCCGTCCCAGCTGTGGGACACCTGATTGGTCAGCCGATATTGAAGTATGCTACTGCAGTTCAACAGGTGCAAGGAGTGCTGACTCCTACGTTTGTGAAGGCGTGGTAAAGAGGAGTGAGGGCGGATTAATTAAAATGATAATTTGACGACACGTTTCCTTGTTTTATTTGGTGTTATCATTGATTCAACCTACGCTTTTTGATCACTCATCATTAAGATATTTTTCATTAGCATACATGCCCGCCCAGTTTGAAAAGAAGAGTGATATAAAGATATTTTGGCGTCTGAATAACATTTTTTTTTTTCATCACTCTCAAAACGGTGAAGGAAAACATCGTGAGGAAACCGGCATGTCCTAGAACCAAAAATTCGACGACATGTGACATCTACCAAGCCGCACTGGGCCGGCGTGGTAGATTACAGCCCATTCCCTCTTGAAGAGAGGAGGCCTGTGTCCCAGCAGTGGGCATTATAGGCTGATTATGCTTTGCATGCCAAAATAACCTTGAAGCGTTGTCTTCCTATAGCCATATGTAACGCAAAGGAATTTGTATACAGGGTGGCAGGGACATCGACGCGCTAACTGTAACCATGAATTCAGCACATGAGTGTAGACCCCATAGCGAAGAAATTTTTCGTCGGTTATCAAAAAAAATTCTTCTGTTTCATCGAAAAGTGCAATACGTACGCGATCAAAACTTTCCATACGTTTTGATCGCGTACGTATTGCACTTTTTCTTTTTCTTTTTCAACAATATTTTTTTTTAATAGAATAGAATAGAATAATTTATTTCGGATAATTAAAATCCATATCTTGTTAGACCAACCGACGAAAAACACACTCTCTCACTCTCTCTCTCTTGTAATAACCGACGAAAAATTTCGACGCTTTGGAGTCTAAACTCATGTGCTGAATCCATGGTTACAGTTTGCGCGTCGATGTCCCTGCCACCCTGTATACATTAACAATCTTGAAGGTGAAGTTAAAATCTATATACGAATAATAAAGCTGAAAAGTTTGTGGTTTGTTTGAACGAGCTAATCACTGGAAGTAAAAGCCGGTTTTGAAAAAAACAAACACAACTTCCCAAAAAACACTATAAGGTCAAAAATAACTTTAATTTCGGAAGTCGGTGTCTTTGGTTTTTGTATTTTTGCCACCGACTTCCGAAAATAAAGTTATTTTTCACTTTTTAATATTTTTTGTTTGTCGGTTGTTCGGAAGAATAGTGGCGCAACAAACTTCCCAGAGTTTGTTGCGCCACTTCTTCTTCCCAGCTAAGAACTAGAGCACTAGGAAGCGCACAGCTGTCTTTTAAATTACTTAAATTGAGTTTAACAAAAACTAATTAGATTTAAAGCTGCAACACAAGACGTGACACTTGTAGAATGACTAGACAGGTTCTGGATAAGTCTAGGAAAAAATAAAAAGTACTACCGCTCTGTAATAAAAATAGATTTCTTGTGCGTTGAGCTTTTTATAGGAGTAATGGAACTAAAGTTCATGTTGCAAAACAAACAAAAAGAAAGACTATAAACAGAAAGAAAGAAAAAAAAAGAAAGAAAATACATTTATTTGCGGCAAACATGACGCATAAAAAAAGAACAAACACACAAAAAAAAGTGGGGGAAAACCAAACATTTTTAACCATCAATTAACTCAGCCGTGTAGGTCGTAAGTTCGAACACAGACAGCCGCTTTACTAGGCGACGCTTTACTTTATGTAAATTATTTCATCACCACTGCTCTCAAAACGGCGAAGGAAAACATCGTGAGGAAACCGGCAAGTCCTAGAACCAAAAATACCAACCCGCACTGTGCCCGCGTGGTAGATTATAGCCCACTCCCTCTCGACGAGAGGATGCCTGTATCCCAGCAGTGGGAACAATATAGGCTGATTACGAACTCGGCCTATCGCAGTCTATTACTAGACACAGGCCTCTCCCAGAGTGGTGGCAAAAATTTTAAACATTTTTGGCCCAAGATTCAGCTGAGCGAACTCCGCTCACTGACGCAGTCATAAAACCAACAAGTGTATTATATGAAACTAGCTGCGCCCCGCGGTTTCACCCGCATAAGTTTCGATCCCGTGGGAATAAAAAAAAGTATTCTATGTGTTAATCCTGGTTATAAACTATCTGTGTACCAAATTTCATCCAAATACGTTCAGTAGTTTTTGCGTGAAAGAGTGACAAACATCCATCCATCCATCCATCTTCCATCCATCTATACAAACTTTCGCACTTATAATATTATAGTAGGATAAGTATTGATCAAGTTGTTTTAACAGAGGGCTTGTTACTAAATGGATGAGACATTCAAGCGCCTAGTAAAATATTGTCACTTTAGTTCAGTTTCGCGCGATACAAAGTAAACAACTTCTTCGTAGGACAAAACATCGAGTTCGTGATAGCAGACGACAAACTGACTATATAGAGTAACAGAAAACCAACACACTTGTAGGTGTCCTTTAATACACACATAACATCACGGCTGTAATCCCCGCAGGGTTAGGCAGAGGTGAACTTATAGTACACCCACATTTCGTCAGTTTGGTAAATTAAGTCTAATTATTATATTATCTGGCAGGTCAAATTCAAGGTCGCTAAGCGAGCTACGGAACGGGCTATGCTTGGAGTCTCTCTGAGGGACCGAATCCGCAACGAGGTGATCCGGCAGAAAGCCAAACTTGTCGACATAGCTCACAGAATAAGCAAGCTGAAGTGGCAATGGGCCGGCCATATTAGCCGTAGAACCGATGACCGTCGGGGTAGACGTGTTCTTGAGTGGAGACCGCGAATCGGTGAACGTAAGGTGGGACGCCCTAAGGCTAGGTGGAGCGACGATCTTCGCAGGAGGATGAGGATTGCCGAAAATCGAGTTGAATGGCGTGCAATAGGAGGGGCTTATGTCCAGCAATGGACTGCTATAGGCTAATTATATATAACTAATAGGATAATCTCTAATAGGGTAATCTGCTATAGGATAATTATTTATTTTAGGCTAATTGGATTATATTTTCTTTTCGCATGGGCTCATTAAACGTTTCCATTGTATTTTCTTTCGTAAATTTATTGATATTGAAAATCTTAAAAAAAACTAGTACAAGTCTCTCATTAATGCTGAAATGAACCTTTTTGACGTAGCCGTGAGACATACACTAATTGTTGTTAAAACATCTTTTTTTTCACTTTTTTATTTTGTTACTTGCATTTTCAGTTTCACGAACTGTGTCCAAATTAACTTTATTCTTTCTTTCTTACAAATGAGTCAAATTAACATACCTAATTTTAATTCGTAAAAAAAAACTCAAGAAATAAACTGGACATTCTGGAAAATGTCGCACTATCAAACATTGACCGCAACACATTATACAGTATGCTACAGTTCCATCGCTTAACGCATTGTAATACCCGTTGACCTTTACCGGAATGCGGTACAAAGTAACGATCCTTTACAATACAGGTTGTGCTATATATTATCTTTATTGTTTTTAATATCTGGCTGTTTTTTATCTGGATCCTTTATTATACATGGTGTGCTATATTTTATCTTTATTGTTTTTAATATCTGGCTGTGGATGTCATGAACGACTAAGATAACAGTTTTATGTGAATTTATGTATTGTAAACAATTGACAGTTCGTCGTCTGGAAGCGAGATGGGCGGACGAGATTGTTGACAAAATGAAATGTTTATTTCTGTCTATCTTTTAAGAAATCAAAATATTTTATGTCATATAAACCTACATGGGCCCTTATGAAACGTCAGGAGCGGTTCCAACTGGTCGTTTCCTATGGAGAAGAGCCGGCAAGAAAGTCCACGGTTAAATTTTTAAAAATAAATGGCTTTTACGATGATTTCACATTACAGTAGGTAGGACAGCGTAGGTCTGCCAATAAATACCAGGGGGCGTAAAAAGGCCACTTTGGCAGAATCATAATAGGATAACAATATGAATCATATTAAAAATCGTAAAATGGTCACAAACTAACCACTCATAATATGATCTCTGTGCAATTTATATCACGCAATTTACCCGTTTGACAGTTTTGTATGGAAATTCGTAAAATGGTCCACCAATATTGAATGAATACTATTGAAGAAAATAAAATATATTCTAATAATGGAACATAACAACTGAACAGTCGGGATCCATTGAAAAATTAGATTGGCTGTCGAATAATGGATCCCGACTGTTCAGTTGTTATGTTCCATTATATATAACATACAAACATACATAGGCTGATAAACACATTACCATTCCTTTGAGTCGCGCAGTCGGGTAAAAAATGGTCTATAGATCTCAAATCTACAAGGCCTACAAAGTCCTCACAATGTAAAAAATAAATAAAAAACAATAATTGTCAAGACACTTTTACACGTCAATATTTTGTTGGCCAATATTTTAAAACAAGATGAGAAACAAACTCAGAGGGCGACTGACTTGGTTGTGTTTCTGACAATCGTTACGGGTACGTAACGACTGTCAAAGATCTACGAATGACAGCCAGGACCAACGGCTTAACCAGCTTTCTGAGGCACGGAGCGGTGTCGATATGTAATGGACGGTCACCCATCCACTAACCAACCACGGCAAACTTCGATCGACCGGTGCGGCTGTTCTCATTTACCCACGAGCCCCAAAGACCTACGAGCAAATAACGGTCACCCATCCACCGACTGACCACTAAAACCACAACTTAACCTTGCATATCAATCGATCCGTGCTGTTTTATCATTTATCACGTCCACAATAAATGTCCAGTGCAACATATGTTAGCCAATAAGCTTTATAATAATACTAGAACACAAACCTAAAAGAAACGGCTAACAAAACAAATATGGTGGTAATTTATCATTAGTAACAGATATCTTAATGCAATGCGATGTGTTAATGCAAGAACACCTTTATATGGCTTGGAAATATGAATAGTTATAATAATACTTTACTAGGGCGTACTAAAATAACCTCTAAGAGATACGATAATTAAATATGTCCGGCGCACCCTGAGCAGCCAGCCCTGTTTACGAACCTTGTTGACTGGCTAATTTCGTTACCTAGACAAAAGCTATTTTTATAAAGCTCGTATTTTTAGAGATCCGTACCTCAAAAGGAAAAACGGAACTCTTGTAAGATCACTTCGTTGTCCGTCTGCCTGTCCAGCTGTCAAGACCCTTTTTCTCAGAAACGCGCGGAGTGATCAAGTTGAAATTAATATCAAATACTCAGGACTGCAATGCCTTGAAGCAGTGAAAAAATCAAACTTCTAAGTAACACAATCGACAGATACGGGCGTTTATGTTCCGGAATTAAACCCTATACTTTCAGTTGACCTAGAATCATGAAATTTGGCAAGAAGTAATGTTTTTTATTTCATCATAGCCATTAATGTCCCACGGCTGGGCAAATGCCTCCCTACTCTCCTTCCACCTCTCTCTGTCCAGAGCTGCCAAAGACCAATCCTTATCAAAGGAGTCGAGCCCAATGCCATCATCTGCCTAGCCTTCTCCCAACTATGTTGGGGTCGGCTTCCAGTCTAACCGGATGCAGCTAAATACTAGTATTTTAAATGAAGCGACTGCCTATCTGACCTCCACAACCCAGTTACTGGGTAATAGTGCCCAGCCCAATAATAGCTCGTATAATAAATTATAATAGTAAAAGAGGCTATGACCTCCGAGTTTGTTTCGGTCTTTCTTCTCAGAGTAGTCAGTTAGGAAACACCGAACTCATCTAGTAAATCACAAACGCGAAAAGCAAAGGCAGGTCACTAGTTCATAATAATAACATAGCCACCCATTTTCCCCAGTTCCTGAACCGTACACAAAGCTCATATTAGTAACAATTACTGCTAATTGCTTAGCGTTAACTGAACGTCTAGGTAAGCTGGTTAGCGAGCATTTCCTTGAGCCAAGCCTACATCATTTGTCAATAAATTATTATTAGTATGGATAATCTATGTATCTATTACGAGAAATTCTTGAATTATTTATAAGAATACACGCCCTGATACAGGATGTTGCTTTTTTGTATTATTTTATTTTTTGTGGGCTGGTGTCTACAGAAGTGTAGGTGCGTGAAAGTCTACAAGAGTGACGGTAGTGAAGTTTTTTACTTCTAGCGCATCCTGGTGGACAACGAAAGTAGCAACAAAGATACGGGCCCGTCCGACAGTAACTCTTAACTTCGTAATAAGACCCTAGAACCAATTAATTAAATTTTTCGGACGGGTAAAAGCATTTCGGGAGAAGGGATAGCTGTTTAATCGTGGTGTCATTCATTCTTAGGCCATTCATTCATTCATTCTTCGGGCCCAAACTAATCTTATTGTCCGTAGGTGACACAGAGTATGTATAGTCCGTAACTTCGGCCGTAACTACGGAACTCGTGCTAAGGGAGTAGACCTCCTAGGTCGGTTAGTACAGTTATCAAATTTCCTACCCACCTCATCTTCATAATTATAAGATGCAGTGAAATTGAAGGTAACATAACATCACACCTGTGTTCGTCCGAAGGTTGGGCAGAGGTGCATCCACATTTCGCCAGTTATGTTTAAGACCTATGTAATAGGGGGCGAGCCTTTTGCCTACTATAGGCTAGTTTCCTCAAATCTAATTAGTCCGTCAGTTAGATTAGGTATCAAAAAATATTGAACCCGTATTTTTTCTTTTGTCAATTATATAAAAAATGATGAAGATATCGCCCGTTAAAGTTTCGCATGACGTCACTTGCTTGCGACACTATTGCAAGCAAGTGACGTCACGACCACTCCCAAATTTTGACGCGCTTTATCTTTGTCAGTTTCTGTTTGATTGACAAAAGAAAAAATACGTGTCCATTATTTTTCGATAATCTAACTGACGGACTAAATATAATTATATATTTTTTTACCCAGAAAAATACACTATTGGCTGCTACTGAGAAATTCCAGATGGAAATCCAAATCGAAAATAAGCCACTATAAAAGTCAAAAACTATAAACCGAGGATATTTTAATACATCCACAACTCCAGAAGCTAAGCTAACATTATAAATTGCGACCGAAAACCGTCAAAATCAAAACATGAAAATTTTCTTAGTCAGTCGTCGTAGTTCTTAAATCCAGCTTTTCCCTGCTTTCTAGATAGAAAAATCGGATTACGGCTATTCACTAATACCGATCAAATGCGTCATCTGCCAACGCACCTAAATTTGAATCGCGACATATTCGCCAAAAATGTAAACAAATATGAGTTTATGGAAAAATAACTAATTCCTACACAACAAAGTACAGTTTACGCTACAACTTCAAACATCTTTATAATTTTTTAATATTCCTAGTCACTCTGAAATCAACTTAATAACCATTAAAATAAAGTTGATATTTGTTTAACTTGAAATAACGTCTATTTGAAACATAGCACATCTCTGGCGGAAAATCAGCCTCTAACCAATCAAATGCGTCATCTGCCAACGCACCTAGCTACACCATAAGCACAAGGAGTGGAATTGTCTGCCTGCGTCTGCATTCCGGAGTTCATACAACCCTAATCTCTTCAGGGCGAGAGTGAATAGGCTTCTTCTGGGCAAGCTCGTTCCACCGTAGATCTAATCCCTGCCTCTGGGCTGGATTGAGGTCAAGAGTGAGCCCATTGTCAATAAAAAAAAAAAAAAAAATTCAAACAAAAATGCTACCGTCACTCGTCAAAATAGGACATTTCACTAACTTACTAAGCCAAGGTAAAAAAAAAGGAGTTAATGAGCAGTGGTGGCCCAGTGGTAAAAGCTCCGACTTGCTAATTGTAGTTCTCGGTTCCGAACCCCCCCCCCCCCCCTCCCCTGCTTTACTTTGTGTAATTTATTTCATCACCACTGCTCTCAAAACGATGAAGGAAAACATCGTGAGGAAACCGGCATGTTCTAGAACCAAAAATTCAAAGACAAGTGACATACAGGGTGGCAGGGATATCGAATCGACACGCCAAGTAAAACTTTTTTCGTCAGTTATTAAAAAACAAGTCTATTGTTTCATAGAAAGTACTACGTGAAAATACTTACGTGGTCAAAATGCATGGAACACTTTTGAGCAAATTTTTTTTTATTATAATCGGCGTAAAATTTCAACGCCGCACGTGTTTCAGAATCATGACAATGGTATCGGTTCGGAATAGAAAAAAAATATGAGTTGAAACAAATACCAGTGGTATTAGTTTTTGGTATTAGAATGGAATAAATCATTGAATCCATGGTAACGGGTTGCGTATCGATGTCCCGGCAACCCTGTATACCAACCCGCACTGGGCCCACTCCCTTTCAGGGGAGGCAGTGGGAACATTATAGGCTGATTATGCTTTTGCAAGGCACACTTCATCAACTTACTAAGTCAAGGCCGAATACTTACTAGTATTTAAAACAATTATAAAAATGTGTTCGCGAACTGTGAAAGACACGTTGCGTAGCACTAATTAAAATAAATATGCAGTACGAGTAACTACAATAATTAGTTTTTTTGTTTGAACAATGTCATTAGCACTGTTTTGTTTTTTTGCGAGTTATGGGGCAACATTCATTTATTGCCTTGTCAATTAGTTGAACGCCTTCATGTGTGCGTGGTTTATTTGCATTCTAATATGCCTTATTATTTTAGACTCAACCTACCTACCTTTAAGATAGCTGACATGGCTCAAAAGGCTGCCCAACTTAAATGGGACCGGGCAGGGCATGTCTGCCGCATGTCTGACTAACTGTGGGTCCAAATAACACAGGGTTGGTGCCCTGAGACAGCGAGGCGAGGTCGCGGCAGACCACGTAGGAGATGGTGACTTGAAGGAGGACGCGCGCCAGGAGTGGGACAGCGTAGGGTAGTCTAAAAAAGCCTACCTATAGATAGGTATTTTTTTACTATAACATTTAAAAAATAACGGCTATCACCTTTTCGTTTATTCGATATAAACGTATAATAAACTCTGTTATTACACGGTAAGTACAAAGCACTATAATCTATTCAGGAGTAATTTTAACAATCACATATTGTTAAAATGTGACACCATGACATGAGAAACCATCAATTGTAATTACTCTATTTAAATGGGAATAAATGAATTTAAATTAAAAATAATCCACTTTAGAGTTATTTTTTAGTTGGTGATTGGTAGATGTCACATGTCTTTTGTATTTTTGGCTCTAGGACATGAAGGTTTCCTCAAGATGTTTTCCTTCACCGTTTTGACAGCAGTAGTGATAAAATAATTTACACAAAGTAAAACGCCTGTCTGGGTTCGAACCTACGATCAACAACTCGTAACTCGTGACCGTTTCCACTGTGCCACCGCAGGGGGGTCCGTAATCATGTACTAAATCCATGGTAACAGGCTGCATATCGATGTCCCTGCCACCCTGTATACCAACCCGCACTGGGCCCGCGTGGTGGATTACGGCCCACTCCCTCTCACAGAGAGGAGGGCTGTGTCTTTAAAGTGGAGTCATTTTAACAATATGTATTACACTATTTTCTGTTAAAACAAGAAATTGCTCGCGGACGAAATCCCGGGCAGAAGCACGTTTATTCCTCTTTTTAGCATGTCGATGGCAAATATAATACAAAAATTATATGTAATTTTTTTTATTTTTTTTCCCAAAATTCAGCAACGCGAATACCGTTCGCTGACGCAGCCACCATGAAATTTCCCCCCTAGGAGTCGTAGTGCCCCCTGAGCCGTCCATGAATCCCCACTTGTGAAGTTTGTCCTTGTTTATTATAAAACGTTGAATAACATCATGTATTCAATCCGTGGGTAAACTTATACCTTACTACACCTAACATTGACACCTCTTAAAGCCCTGCTGACCACAAAACTTCCAAACACGGTAACATAAACCACGCCCCAGTTAAACTGGTACGTTCCATTGTGATCTAGCCGCGTAGTTCCACAATCGACGCCGGCGCAACAGCAATTATTCTCGAGTTAGCTATCAATAAATCGCTTAGCTTTTAACTATTGAGTGGTTACTACAAGTATGTAGATTAATTTAGAAGTCTGGTTTCGTTTAGATTGAAGTCGGTAGCTATTTTATTGCCTATAAACAAATGAATTAAGGACTTTAACGTTACATTGTTGCAAGCGCAAACGCGTGCGTAAATTAGCTAGCGAAACTCAAACGTTATGCGTATCGACATAATATATGTTTTTTATTGTTAATAAAATCATATCATTCTCCTGCCCTTATCCCAATTTATTTAGTGTCGGCGCAACATGTCTTTATCTTCCATACATCTCTATCAGATAAAGAGGCATGCATATCGGGTTATTACGTCAAGGTATTTAGTTTGTATGAAAATTAATAAAAAAATAAGAATTCATTAATGTGTCCATAATGAAAAATACTTATTTCCATGGTCTGAACATGTGGTCGAAGTTTATCTATATAAGAAATAAAGTAAGAAAGAAAAATACATTTATTTAGCACATACCAAAAGATACATAAATCAGATAGCAACTAATAAAGAAAACAAGTAGAAAGTATAAAACATATATTATGTAAGAAATTAGCAGGAAAGTGTGCCTCACGGCTGCACCAAAAAGGCTCAGTTCAGCAAAAAATGCCAGACAACTAGTGCCTGACGCTGGTTTTCAACTGTACCATGTTATATCGTCCGGAACACGGTGTGTTCTGGACAGAGAGACTGTGTGAAAGATGATATGGTTAAAAGGGGCTGACTACCGAGATGACGACTAATTGAGAACTATGGAAGAAAGAGTCATGTTGCGCCGACATCAAATTTTGAATACGGGCAGAGAAGGATAATACTCTACATAGAGATAAAAACGCATTAAACTTACAAGTTTAAACCAGGCTTTAATCGCCAGACTCAAACGCACAAATCGACTCACGCGCGGCGTTCACGCACGATCGAGTTCACCTGCTTACAGCTGACAGCTACATCTTTGAAATATCACGTTAATATTTATCATTAGCACCGGGTGAGACTGTGTCAAGAGCATAGGAAACTGTGGACTGCAAGGGACGGAGTTGATTGATGGATCAAAGAATCTATTATGTTGAATCTGGAGTAACGGGTTCTAATCCATCTCAGACATCGATCTACATGGTTTTTGGACTTTAAGAGAGACTGTGAACTCTGCGTCTGTTTCGGCCTTTCTTCTAAAGAAAAAAAAGAAAGAAAGAAAATACATTTATTTGCGGCAAACATGACGCATAAAAAAAAAGAACAAGACACAAAAAAATAAAAAGTGGGGGGGAAACATGCGTCACATTCACGCAAAACGGCCATCGCTCAGCATAATGCTAAGACCCTATACGAGACAGAGCCCCAGCGCTGGTTTTCAGCGGCAGCCGGCGTTGACGTGATGACGGCAACCAGTGCAGCATGCAATTATACTTATGTAAATAAAAACAACAATCAAAACAAGAAATAACTCGCTAGACAAGTGTGTAAAAATAATCAATCTTACTCCAATAACACTTACTTACTAATACTACTACTATCTACAACATGTCCTGAAATTAACGCACACCACCAGACACCCCAATTAGAATTTTATGTTTTAATCATAATACATACCCTGAATTTTTAAAAAACATTGTTTTATTAACTAATTATTTATACTGATTGTGAGAGAAAATTTATTATGGCCACATTACAAATCTACGCATGCACGCAGTCGCACTCGTATAAGGGTCTAGCTTAGTGGGTATTTCATCTATTTTGGTTTGTTTTGACTGTACAGCGGAAGTGTGACAGTAATTTACTTAGTTTTAATTATTTTTGGGATAAAATATTACCTATATTAAAAATTACAGACATCGATTCAGTAAAGGATTCTGAACATACTACTTTCATAATGTGCATTAATTCGGTTACACCTTGTATATCTAGCTAAAGAGTTTGTTTGTTTGAACGCGCTCATCTCTAGAACTACTAGGTACAGTCGCGTTTGAAAAATTATTTTTGCCCTTGATAGCCGAATTCTTGAGGGAGACTATAGGCATTTAACCTGGTCGGGAGCAAGGCAAACGCTTCTTGGGAATTCATTACAATCGGTGGAAGGGTGTCCGGTCTAGAGTCGGGCCCTACAGAGCAGTACGGAGCTGTTCTTCCACGCAAGGGGAACCTGACCCATTTTCCTGACATTTCCACATAATTAGGAAAAACGAAAATTTTATCAGCCTAGGGTAATTTAGGAACAGTCACAAGGAGTCGAGTAAAATGAAAAAAATCAGAAGGAGAGCTAAGTGAAAACGAAGTAATAGCGCGGGCGGGCGAATTTCACGCAAATGAAGTCGTGGACAGCAGCTACTCATTAAAAGATGAAGAGTTTGTTCGTTTAAACGCGTTAATCTTGGGAACAACCAGTCGGGTTTGAAAAATTTTTTACGGACCACCTCGGGACCTGCAGTGCGATTCTGTATCTCGCCGTGAAAACTTAGGTGAAGTGAGCGTGGAGTGAGCTGTCATTCCAAATAATGCTAGGGATTGACACTACTGCCAACTCACATCAAGCTCACTTCACTTGAGTTTTCACGGTGAGATTTTTACAATCGATCGACCGAATCGACCGGCTGGTCGGGAGCATGGCAAACGCTTCTTAGGAATTCATTACAATCGGTGGAAGGGTGTCCGGTCTAGAGTCGGGCCCTACAGAGCAGTACGGAGGACCCATTTTCCTGACATTTCCACATAATTAGGAAAAACGAAAATTTTATCAGCCTAGGGTAATTTAGGAACAGTCACAAGGAGTCGAGTAAAATGAAAAAGTCAGAAGGAGAGCTAAGTGAAAACGAAGTAATAGCGCGGGCGGGCGAATTTCACGCAAATGAAGTCGTGGAGAGCAGCTACTCATTAAAAGATGAAGAGTTTGTTCGTTTAAACGCGTTAATCTTGGGAACAACCAGTCGGGTTTGAAAATTTTTTTTCGGACCGCCTCGGGACCTGCAGTGCGATTGTGTAACCATATCACCGTGAAAAGTTAGGTGAAGTGAGCGTGGAGTGAGCTGTCATTCCAACTAATGCTAGGGATTGACACTATTGACAGCTCACTCTAAGCTCATTTCACCTAACATTTCACGGTGAGATTTTTACAGAATCGATCCGCAGTTTACTTCTACCACAAGCTCCATTAAAGAGCTTCGTTCCAACAATCGGACAGAACTGAACGAACAGCTAAGTGAAAACAAAATAACATAAGCTAAGCGAAGACAGAACAGGTAAGTGAAAACAAAATAACAGCGCGGGCGGACGATAGGATGCGACGCAGTGGGCAAAGGATATATTTTATGTTTGAACAAGGCGCGAACGAAGTCGCGGGCAGAAGCTGGTTTATCGTAACAGCGGTTAAATGAGAGTATGTCAAGAGCAAAGAATCAATTTTGTTGACGCAGGTCGGCAGGTACAGGTTATGGCTCTAACTGCTAATTATATCATTCGTAATGGAACTTGAAACTTTAAGGCGGTTTAAATATAGATGTTTACATTCCTGGCTTTTATCGGAAAACTATAATAACGTTAATGGCATGTAAATGGCACTTTTCTTTTTGTTTAATGATAGGATACCGTTTTTGTTTTATTTTATCTTTATTTTATTTTTAGTCTTGCATGTTTACATTGTCTACATTTCAATTGCAATAAAAATGATAAGTGCGGAGACTCCTAAGACAAGCAATCCCTTGCTTAAAAGGTGATCTCCAAATATATGTATCTAAATGCCCATTTTAATTGATTTTTTTTATTTATTTTTTTAATGTAAATAACCTCTCGCTAAGGTGAGGGGCTTGAGGCTAAGTAATAACAGCCGCACGGGTCAATCGAACAGGTTAAGCTACGCTTGCCGCGGTTGGTGCGTGGATGGGTGACCATTTTCACATACCAAGACCCCTCCGTGCCTCGGAAAGCACGTTAAGCCGTTGGTCCCGGCTGTCATTCGTGGATCTTTGACAGTCGTTACCTACGGGTCGTCAGTAGCCCGAAAGTCTGACAACCAGTCTTACCAAGGGGTATCGACCCAGTAACTGGGTTGTGGAGGTCAGATAGGCAGTCGCTTCATGTAAAATACTGGTATTCAGCTGCATCCGGTTAGACTGGAAGCCGACCCCAACATAGTTGGGAAAAGGCGGGCAGATGATGAACCTCTCGTTAAGGTAAAGGGTATGCGCTAAGAACAAACCTCCACGTGTACCGTTACTTAAAAGAATGTTGTATATTCAAAAGGTTGTCACCGTCGCAAATAGCCGTCAAATATTTCGCTGTTTTGATTAAGGACCTTATTCATTTCATGCCCAAAAATTAAAGTGCCGGCAAAAAAAAAAAAAGTACTGCTGTCTTAGGGGAAATTACCTCTTGAGCAGTTTTTACTGTTACAACTAAAGTCTAACCCCTCGTCTGCTATTTAACATTGAAAAAACACTACAAAGTGAAAAATAACTTTAATTTCGGAAGTCGGTGTCTTTGGTTTTTTATTTCGTTTTTCGCCACCGACTTCCGAAATTAAAGTTATTTTTCACTTTGTAGTGTTTTTATGGAAGTCGGTGGTTTTTTTTTTTTGTAAAAAAGTTTTTATTTTTCACTTTTTTGTTGTGATCATTTTTTGATTTTTGGTGATTTTTCAAAAACCGCTTGTCCGATTTCAATAACATTTTCATGGGACCATTTGGGAAGTGTACCCTATCCAACAAAAAAATAATTTTTCAAATCGGTTGGAAAGCGACGGAGTTAAGCGCGAACAAACATAAAAAAAAAAAATACAAACATCCGAATTGAGAACCTCCTCCTTTTTTAGAAGTCGGTTAAAAATGGCAAAAATCATATTTTAATAAGAAGTTTACAGTTAAAACATGTTCAGGATGGAGATGGAGCTTGGAGTGCGGGCGGTGCCGTCACGTAAATTATTTATTTATTTATTTATTAGGCTTTTCAACAATGAGTACACTGTTACTTTATAATTTGTACATAGCAAACTTAAATCTAAGCGCCCCATCACTTACAGAAAAGCACAGCATGCACTACATTATGCGCAGATAATAACACATTTATTTAAATAAAACAATTAATAATAAATAGTATGGAAAAAAAAAAACTGTAAACGCTAAATTGATTAAAATGAAATTATAGCTCCCTGAAAATGTGTTCGTTAATATATAAAGAAACAGAAATCAGTGACCAAACTAACTTTACCGGATAAGACCGTGGTGCATATATTAGTGACTTAATTTTAGACTTTCGCGAAAAAATGCTCAAGATATTATTTCCCATAAGAAAATAGTAAAATTTTTTCTAGCTTTCGACTAAAATTTTTGGGTATAAAATGTTCGACACTTGAATGTCTAACTACCGAATGAAATTGTATGTACTTACTCATTATTTTAGTGCACTGCATATCATATTATCAGGCCTCCGTCACTCCATGTACTTTGCGCGCTATAATTACCTACCGCCCGGCCGAGCGGTGTCGGGCCGTTTGCGGACCAAATTCAGTGCTGTGGGATCGCGCCAAAGAGTATAATAATAATACGGGAATCGGGCGGTGCGAAGCAATCACAACTGCACGTTTGAGCATTTAGGCACATTTTAGCATGCAGCGGTTGCTAACGCGACGGAGTAGGCTATTATAGCAGTAGGTATTGGAAATTTTCTAGTGAGTGAAGTATCTGTTACGTAGTAACTATTTAGTTCTGTGATATTATATTCAGTTTCATATCAACCAATTAATCAAAACAGCGAAATATTTGACAGCTGTTTGCGACGTTGCCTACTTATTGAAAGGACTCTGTAAATGTGTGTCCGTCGCACCCTGGACAGTTGCTCCGCTACGACCCAACATTTTTAAGTTGGCAATTTTCTTAAACACTTGGTCGACGGCATAAGGAGAATGCCTCCCCAATCTTTGATGACATGCACTGTTCTAGATAGTGTTGGGTTTTGCCTGCTCTGCATAGTTTACCAAGGCAAAAAGGTGTTCTTATTTTCCTCCAACTACTATCTGGTTAAAATAGTTCTCAAGTGAGTCAGTACAAAATATTTGCATACGGTATGTGAATAGATAATCAAGTACAGCCAGGCAATAGGTGGTTGATTGATAGATTGCACAGAGCACACCGCAGAACATTGTTGTCTATGGTTATTATCATGTTTATTATGCTATCATCATACAATTAAGCTGAATAGTTTTCTTGTTTTTGTTTGAACGCGTTTATCTCTGAAACTACCTAGTCTACCAACGTTGCATTCGTTATTTCACGACAAAATCGCATTTGAAAGTTGCCAAGTTTTGACATATTGGTGCTCGTGACTGTACAGTCCCGATCAACAAATGGTAATTAATATTAACTTTATCACTATCAGTTAACAATCAAGTTAACAGACATAAAATCTTATCCCTATAAAAGAAAAATATGTCGACACATATGTCCATACAGATCATATTTCATACATTCATAAAATAACAATATTTTAACAAAGAAACTGTCATACATTTCTGATTGCCGAGTGCCCATTTACTGCACTTCCCGTATGCTGCTTTTGTTATATATTCCATTGTTTTTACTTTATGTTATTTTGTTTCAGTGTTAAATAGAGCAGTTTGCTTATTCATAATAACGTGGTCGGTACCTACGTGGCTGGTATGCGTATGTGGTTTTAATTAAGTATTTGATAACCAGTGTTTGTGAGTTTCTGATATTTAAATGCAACATAGAAGTATAAAATCAAGGCCCGATTACTCGTCTACCCCGAAGTCTGACACTAGTTTTACCAAGGGGTATCGTATTACCCAGTTATTGGGTTGTGGAGGTCAGATAGGCAGTCACTCTATGTAAAATACTGGTATTCAGCTGAAACCAGTTAAACTGGAAGCCGACCCCAACATAGATGGGAAAAAACCATAAAACATAACATTTTATCGTTCTTAAAGCGCTGGGCTTTATGATGCGAAGTACAAAACCAGGCTCGATTACTGATCTAGAATTACAACAAGCTGGAGTGAGCAAAACTGCAAGAAATGTGACAGGATATGAGAACCTCCTCCGTTTTTTTTCGTCTGTTAAAAAGAGAGAATTTGGCCTATCAGAAAAATTGAAAAAAAACCATCAAAATACTAATATTTCGTAGTAGTGTTATCATTATGAAAACTGCAAAAAATTATTGCATACCCTTTCAAATTTAAATCTTATAAAATAAGAAAAATAAATACTATGTAACAAAAATATTTCATTGATCACTCACTATGTACAGCAAAAAGCAAGTCAACGCCGCATATTCAAATACCCAACAATTTGCATAGAAAACTAACGCATCCGGACATTTCACAGAACGTCTGATTTCACAACATACCCCGCAGCATTAGCCAAGAACGAAAGTGCTATACTTAAGTTCACTTGTTAAATCATTCGTTGTTATTCCCAACACGATTTGAACGAAATCGGGTGACCGGGACAGTTTGTTATGTAACTGTATGTGATTTGAATTTGTTTATGGTAATATGTAAAATTTGGTAGTGAGTAATTGTTAGCGGAACTCTTTCGAGGGGGGAACTGGATGGCAAGGACATTGTGACGTTTGTGATTGTGGCGCCTCTGTAATTCATCATCTGCCTATACCCTGTTCATTAGGTAAACCATTTTTAGACAGATGGAACTAGTGATTGCTGCAACACACAATACCTTGATTGATTCACGTACGGTATTATAATAATGTATGTAAGAAGCCATAAATACGATAATTCAATAAGATAAGTCAGTTTATATATTTATTTTATTACGCATTTTAAAGTAAACCTTTACGTAATCTGGAATATGTACAGACGCCAGCTGCAGGTCAAGCTACCCGAAACTGTCAAATTTTCCCAATCAACTTTGAACCTTAATGCTTTAGAGATAAAGTTGAAAATCTACTCAAGAAAATTGATAGATTGTAGTACCTTGATGTGCTGGCGTCTGTACGTTCTAAGACAGCTGTAAAAAAACAGTTAACATAATGGACAGGGTATAGCCTTTTCCCAACTATATTGGGGTCGACTTTCAGTCTCACCGAATGCAGCTCAATACGAGTATTTTACATGAAGCGACTGCCTATCTCACTTCCACAACCCAGTTACTGGGTAAACGATACCTCTTGATAAGACTGGTTGTCAGACTATCGAGCTTCTGACTACGCGTAACGACTGTCAAAGATCTAGAAATGACAGTCGGGACCAAACGGTTTAACGTGCTTTCCGAGGCACGAAAGGGCCCACCCACCCACAAACCGACCGCGGCAAGAGTAGCTTAACCGTTGATCGATCGACTGCGGCTGTTATTATTTTGCCACGAAACCCCATCATTCACAAATAAATTTCATCTATGTCTAACTATCAAAACACAAGTAGGCGCCAAAACAAAATGGCGCCTATGTCAATCAAGTTTTTGTTAACTTAATGTCAGAGACACGATTGATAAAGAATAAATTAACTGCATTTTTTGCCGACAAGTCTATTGTAAACACATTAAAGAGTTTAAAGTCAATGGTATGCCGGATGTAGCGCTGTAATGGTCTTCAAGGGTATTTTCAGCAGACTACCTCATAGCCATAAGGATTGAATTGAAGTACGTAAGGATTGCAGAGCAGTGATGGCCCAGTGGAATGATTTACGAGTTGTAGGTCGTAGGTTCGAACCGTGACAGGCTTAACTTTGTGTAAATGATTTCATCACCACTGCTCTCAAAGCGGTGAAAGAAAACATCGTGAGGAAACCGGCATGTCCGGCAAAAATTCGAAGACATGTGACATCTACTAACCCGCACCGGGCCCGCGTGGTGGATTACGGCCCACTCCCTCTCAGAGAGGAGGCCTGTGTCCCAGCAGTGGGAACATTATAGACTGATTATGTATGTAAGGATTTCAACACGTGGGGCCTCTGTAGTTCCTGCCTCCTCCATTGGGAAAAAGGCGTAGTCTTTTTGTCCAATTTAAGAAGCCAATCGAAGCCTGGCAATCAACTCCGCCTGTCCCAGTCCACTGCTGGACATAGGTCTTTTCCAGGGTGCGCCACAACACCCTGCCCTCCGCCTTCCGCATCCAGTCTGTCCCAGCCAAACTCTAATATTGTGTGCTGTATTGTGTCGGCCTCCAGCTAGATCCATCCATCCATCTAGCTGGAGGTCACACTACGCTTGCCGATATGCAGTCTCCAATCCAAGACTCATCTGCTCCACAGGCCAGTCTTTCGACAAACATGGCCAGCCTACTGCCACTTCAGTTTGCTTACTCTGCGAAATCTCTACACCCTGTCCATTAGGTAAACCGTTTTTTGACAGATGGAACTAGAGATTGCAGCAACATACAATACATTAATTGATACACGTGCGGTATTATAATGTCTGTAAGAGGCCATAAATAAGATAATTCAATAAGACAAGCCAGTTTTTATAATCATTACGCATTTTAAAGTTAAGTTTTACGTAATCTGGAATATGTACGTTTTACTTTTAAGACAGCTGTCAAAAAACGGTTAACCTAAATGGACAGGGTATAAAAAAACCGAAAACTATTTCACAGTCGTTCGAGATAAAGTTCGCTATTCGCTGATATTCCGACTTGGTTGGCCTTCACTATTTTTGTTTGCCCAGCAAAAGGAATGCGTGCAGAGGCATGGTGGTACATACAGTTTATCATTCGCCATTCTGATTCAGAAGTAAGGTCACTAGGCGTCCTCAAGGAAGCAGACAGATTGATAATACAACTTTCTTTTTAACTCAAACCCAGTTAAAGGTGAACCTGATAATATAATGGAATGTCCCAATAATATAATGATACAAAGAGAAATTATATTGACGGCCGGAATCCAAGACTATATTTGGATGCAAGTCTGGCCAGAAAAAGGTCATGTTAAATTGAATAAATTGAATAATGATTGCAGAGCGATGGAGGTTCTTAAAGGAGGTGCAAGGTCGAGATGAAATAAAAGCGGGGGAATTGTGATAATCTCGAAAATCCAATAGTGTGGACCTGCGTTGGGTTCGATCCCCGTTACTTTTCATTTTTCCTATGGCAGCCGAGTCCACAGACAGTTTGTGTCTTGCACTTCGGAGTAGGCCCCCAGGAGCTTCGGAGCAGACACTCCGAAGTGAACTGGGTCTACTCCGAATATTCGGAAGAGCGTAGGAGTGTCGGATCGGGACCGACCGAACCAAATAGTAACTTCGTAGCAGGAAATGGCCGACCATTCGGCCGATACTACTTCGGAGTAGGCCCCTTGGACTTATAGATGATATAATTATAAGTTTGAAATCGCCAACCCGTCTTGAACGCATGGAGAGAGTTAACTTATGAGCAACCGTGGTGATCTATGCTCGTGTTTTCTCTGTATGAAAAGGCTTTTGCCCTACAGTGGGACAATAATAGGCTGGTATTATAAGTGTAAGAAAGGAGTCTATTGCGATAAACCGGGCCCAAATACTGACAACAGGCCGCTACTGAGAATTTCCTTGAAATTTCAAAAGTACGAATATTTTAGCGTTACCCTAAATACATCCGACAGTGTATCTATATCGTGCCCACGATTCGGAAGGTCGCCGCGAACGAAAGCTGATGAAATAACCGCCACGGATTGCGGGAAGTGGGCGCGTTGAGAGGTTGAGGGGTTAAGGGGGGAGGTATTGACACCTTTGTACTGGTATTGGGGCAAGTTCTAAAGTTAGGACATTTATGTAAATAAATCCCACCCAATATTACGTAATATGAGCTGTTCAGAAATGAATAAGTCATCTGTTCAAACTACGCTGAGAAATAGCACTTTTTGATTGTCAACATTACATAAGACAGTCCCCCAAAACGCCCGCCCTTCACCACTTCCTAGCGCTTTAGCTGGGAAGAAGTGGTGCAACAAACTTTCCAGCAGCGTTCAAAGAAGAAACAACCATAATACAAAAAAAATATGGTTCAAACTTGCTACATATAAACTTAGACACTTAGTTGATCAATTGATTTTATTACTGTCAAATTAAAATGGAACTGCATAATCAGCCTATAACGTTCCCACTGCTGGGACACAGGCCTCCTCTCTGTGAGAGGGAGTGGGCCGTAATCCACTACGCGGGTCCAGTGCGAGTTGGTAAATGTTAAGTCTTCGAATTTTTTTTTAAACATCTGGATGTTCACCTATCAGACTTACATTTCCCTCAATTTTATTATGATATTAATCTCTAGAGATAAAAAAATAAATTCCTATTCTAGACCACACAAACACCAACCAATCCCACATGACAATAACTAATGAATTCCTCGTCAAAACCCACAGAAAAAAATCTCCCATACAAGCCTAAGTACGCGACTTACGACTTACACGAACACACTCCAAAAGGTACTCGTAAATGGCAACAAATTAAAATCCCTTATCACTCAGTTGAGACCAGCTCATTCCTTCACATCCTTATAATAGACACAGTACATGTTTTTATTAACTTATCGAGCGACCAGTTTAATTTGAACTGCGGTGAATTATGGCAGTAGGAACTCACTTCATCTATCAATCATATAAAAATGAATCGCTGAATGTGTTGCTAAGCGCAAATCTCGAGAACAGCTGAACCGATTTCGCTAATTCATTTTTTAGACTATTTCTTGAAGTACGCGGATGGTTCTTACGCAGAGAAAAATTTTAAAAAATGCCTGAAAAAGTCTAAAAACAACACTTCTCTATACTCCCATACAAACGATTCGTAATAATACTTTGAATTCAATTTGAACTTACTATAAAGTGTTGGTAGAGACGTTCCGGGAACCCAAAACAATTGAGTGACGATAGTATTGTATAAATATTGAACGGATTTGGATGAAATTTGGCATACCTATTGTTTATAAACAGGATTAACATATACGATATTTTTTATCTCGATATTCCCACGGGATCGAAACTTATGCGGGTGAAACCGTGGGGCGCAGCTAGTCTCATAATATTTCTGCTGTTATTCTAATTTATTTCGGGGCAGCTCAGCGTGTTTTTGTCAGCTCTCATCTCATTATTCGTACCCTATCTAGCCATATAATCTTTCTATATAAATATGTATAAATGGGGCCTAGAAAAGTCGAATCAAAATTATTGAGCTTTTTTATTTCATTTATTTTGTATTTCAATAAAAAAATCTCTATGAGTGGGACCAATTTACATGTAATAGGGTTGCATTCAAATGAATTAAATCGTGACGGTTAACAGGGGACGATAGAAAAGAATAATGTTTATGCGAATATTGTTTGTATTTCCAAAAAGAATGAGATAATAGGATAAGAGGTATATTTAAATAGCCTCCACAAGTGGCGATGAGTAAATGTAATCCGGCGCATCTGGGGGTCTACTCCGAAGTAGTATACAGTCGCCCAGCTAGCTCTTTGCTGACTGGCAAATATTTTTACCAGGACATGCGTTGTTATTCTAACTTCGCTACTGATTTTGAAGCGATTTTCACCATCATTCCAGCAGGTTATGTGGACTTATAAAACATCCATATTAAATAGCATATAATAAAGAAATAATAAAAGCAGGAGCGACTAGCGACCCGCCCCTATAATTAGATGTAGCGGTATCTACAACGCCAGATATGAACAACGCGTCATACTGACGTCACGCAAATCCTGCATCTCGCAAGCAGAGTTCACCGCGCAATTAGCATAGCTACAATTTCCCAATATCAATCATTGGGCAATTGCCCGCCAGACACAACACCCGTCTGGTCGGAGGATCCTCCCTTTTCTATGGAGGTTGAGTGAACTTTACACCCTGTTCCTCATACCTCCAAACTCAGACTAAATAGGAATAGATTGGGTAAGTATGAGACTCCTCTAAGTGGGATTCAATTGGTAGTACCCTATCAACTCAGCCTATCGCAGTCCACTGCTGGACATAGATATCTCCAATGCCACAACACCCTCTCCGCCTTCCGCATCCAGTCTGTCCCAAGCCCAGCCACCTTTTTGAGGGCGTCTGTCCATCTAACTGGGGCGCGTCCCACACTACGCTTGCCGTTCCGTAGTCCCTTTAATGTCCTCAATCTGTCATTTTGCGGACTAATGCCAATGTCATTAGCGCCATCACAATAGACCAAGATAAACTGGCCACAAAAGGACATAATAACAATTAAATCTGCAACGTAACTCTTGTCCTTAAAACTAATTGAGTAGGTTTCCTTATGTCACACCGACACGAACGAACGGCATTGATCGGTATGTGAATATTATGATCAGATAATTGCTTCTGAATATTTGCGGTTAGGTTTATGATTGCTAATGTCTAAACTTATGCCTTTCTATAAATCAGATCACTATTTTAATTGAGTATCCTTGGAAAAAATGTTCCTTAAAATGTTTTTATGATATTTTGATGTTGACTTGAAAGAGCATGGCAGTTGAGAATATGTCATGCTCACTTAAATGTCTCACTGATGGTGGCGCGTGTGTTGGATCATTCGGTTCCCTACAAAATGGTTGAGCTGGGTGGTGCTGATCCACGCGTCATGTTCGTGAACGGGCGCCGTTGGTTGAGACTGGTCATCTCTTAACTGCCAGGGCTTATTTTTAATGTTATATTTTAAATTGTTTCTTTTTAACATTGTTCTCACATATAGAAGCAATAAGAATAATGTACCCAGGATTTTGTAATAATATCTTGATTTAAAAGAGTGTCCGTGGAGTTTCTTGCCCGTTCTTCTCCATAGAGATCTACGGTTTTGGAATGGGCGACTAGCTTCAACATTCTGACTAACTGACCGACTTTTTAGTTTTGACAATTCAAAAGTGCCTGTAAATGGTTTAATTGAAATAAATGATTTGAGTTTGAGTTTTGCTTTAATATGACCTAAAACAATATCTAAAACTAATAGAAACAAGTGTTTTAAGACTATAGGCTCATAAATAGAAAAACAACTCAGCATTGCACGCCCAAATTGCATTCTGACTCATCGAATCTAGTCGTCATAGCTCATTTGACTAAACATATTTAATTTGTTTGAGGGCGTTAAAAGTACACATCAAATTTTAGGAAGATACTGTCATATACCTACAGTGTTTTCACAGTTATTTTACCTCTGATTTTGCATCACTGTCTAAATCAGAATGATCTTTATTGAGGTGACAATAGGGTTGCTTTTGAATTGATGCCACTAACAAGTCTGTCAAAATCATAGTGATCTTTATTTTCTTTAAAATAAGGCTCCTGTTGGGTTGCTGTCACTAGCAAGTCTGTCAAAGTCACAGTGTGTTGTTACAATAACGTTGATATAAAAAAAAACATGTTAACTAACAAGACTGTGTCTTTCCAGCTACTAACATTAACAAATGACAACTACCCCAAAGTGCAACGTTCTTGCTGTGTTGCTGTCACTGCATGACGCTGGCAGAATAGTCGACATCACCCTTTTTTTTTGGGCCACGGTATCTCTTTGGAACAACCCGCGAACCTGGCAGGCATCGGCCCTAGCGGACCCCGTCAGTTCGTGCTGACAGCTCTTTGAGGCGCGCGTGGACACAACGAGCCGTCGACCCGGGCCTGGTCCTTACCGGGCGGCGAGCTGCCCATTGATCGCCACCCGCAAGCCCGCGCCTTCGGTGGCCGGGAGTCGGCTCTTAACTCCCGACGTCCAGGGCGTCTCCTGCGGCGACTAGGGGCGTGAGGCAGCAGAGATTGTCTCTCCCTCACGCGCTCCGCCTCCTCCTTTGCGAGCATTACTGCTTCGTAGAAAGAGGTGACGGCTTCCCATGCACTCTCGTTCCGTACCATGGCCTGGACCAGGGCCGGACGCGAGAGATCGCCGTCACGAGGATGAGGCGGTGCTCCGCCCAAGCCGGGCAGACCTCCACCGTATGCTCCACCGTGTCCTCCGGGCGATCCACACAGTGGTGACACCCTGGCGTTTCCTCCCGCCTTATCCCGAACAGGAACCTCCCGAATAACTGTGTCCGGTGAGGACCTGCGTCAGGCGGAAGGTGAGGGCGCCGTGGCGCCTCTCCAGCTACGTTTCAAAGAGGGGACTTATCGCCGTAATTGTGGCGTGGCCATAGTCGACATCGCCGCAGTTGCCAAAAAGGAAAAAAAAAGTTACTGTTAGATTGCTTCTGTCAGAGAAAATATAACTGTGAAAGAACTGTAGGTATGACTTATCAGTGAGAGACGACGGTATACAACACCGATTTTTTTCTAAAACTCGTTAAAGTCGGCATTTCGCCACCTTCGTCATGAACTACGGTGTGAGTCGCATCCGGGCGTATTCCTCTCGCCTTAAATGTCAGTACATACTGTGACAGTATTTTTTCTCGTTTGATAAGTCAAAAAGCTTCCTGCTCCACCCAGGTGATCAGCTGGTGTTGTAGACTTACTATGGTGTAGAGGGGACGGTCTGTTGATATTGGACTTCAAAGAAAAGTTGAAAAATCTATACAGTTGAATAAAATTTAAGTATCGGTTTGTTATGTCAAAATAACAGCTTTTTTACTAAATGCTTATGAAAGTATATGCGGTACTTATAACAAAAAAAAAAGTTTTTCTGTCTGTCTGTTTGTTCCGGCTAATCTCCGAAACTGGACCGAATTTGACGGGACTTCCCTGGCAGATAGCTGATGTTATAAGGAGTAACTAAGGCTACTTTTATTTTAGAAAAAGAAATAGCGTTCCGCGAAAATTGAAATGTTTTCTGACATGCACGCGAATGACGTTGAGCTGGGCACAGCTAGTAAACCAATTTTTTATGGTAAAGTTGTTAGATCTGGCAAATGAGCCACACTGATGGGAAGTGAAGTGATGGTCGTGGTACCCGAAAAAGCTGTTGCTGTTGTCAAAAAAAAAAAAAAATTAAATCAGTAAGTCTCCTGTCACGGAGGGCCCATACAACCTGCAATGGATTTTAGCAATGAGCAGTTCCCCAAGCAATAGATTGCGCAGCAAATACGCAATTATCGTGCGCATGTCACTAATTTGTCCGGAAAACCGGGAAAGTCATATGTCGGTGCGATCACGCGTTCAGAGGGCATAGTGCGAGTTTTTCTACCTACTCGATGGCGTTAACGTAAACTCAGATTTGTATGGAATGACAGCAGTGCTATCGAGTTTCCACTAGATGGCGCTGCTCTAATACCGTACAAATCTGCGTTTACGTTCACGCGATCGAGTAGGTAAAAAACTCGCACTACGCCCTCTGGTTCGCCAAACAAAATGAACGTGATAGTCGCTTTGGTTAGGACGGAGCCGTATAGTAGCACTTATAGGCACTCGATTCTATTTTTGTTAGGGAAGAAACCACGAAACAATTCCTTAGTAATATTATGTACTCCGTGATCGAATCAGAATTGAAGAGATCCGCAGGAGAACCACGGTAACCGATATAGGCCGAGGAATTGTCAAACTTAAGTGGCTGTGGGCAGGGCACATTGCTCGCAGAACAGATGGCCGATGGGGCCGAAAGGTTCTGAAGTGGCGCCCGAGTACCGGAAGACGTAGCGTTGGAAGGCCTCCCACAAGGTGGACCGACGACCTTGTGAAGGCCGCAGAAACCCGTTGGATGCGAGAAGCACAGAACCGGTCGACGTGGAGGTGGTTGGGGGAGGCCTATGTCCAGCAGTGGACATCTTTCGGCTGAAATGATGATTATGTCTGTAGCGGTATCTACAACGCCACATGCGAATAACGCGTCTTACTGACGTCACGTAAATCCTGCATCTCGCAAGCAGAGTTTACCGCGCAATTAGCATACATACAACTTCCCGACATCAACCGGCATGCAGTTGCCTGCCAGACACAACACCCGTCTGGTTGGAGGATCCTCCCTTTTCTATGGAGTATGAGTGAACTTTAAACCCCGTTCCTCATACCTCTAAATGTCAAAAAAACTTCTGGGACTAACGGACAAGAAAGTGATCTTATAAAAGTTCAGTTTTCTTTTAAAGGCCGGATTCCTAAAAACAATGTTCTAAAAGATACCATTGTTGCACATACACGAAACAGTAACATAAAAGGACAGCATTCTGACTAAGTGTAAAGGTATTTGCATCATGATGACATTGTAGGTATTACGCCCATTTTTTGCACTCTACGCATGGAATACTAATTGGAGAATACGAATTTCCAAATATAGGGCAACATGGCGATGAGCCCTTCTAAAGATTACGAAGCCTACATTGGCTATTTATTTATAAACATTACATGTAAAAATAAATTCTTTCCGTTCATGACGTAAATTGCATCAACCACCAGTCGATAATATGATAACTTGTTTCCCCAGCGGTTTACGGAGTATATGGTTCCGCGAATCCAAAAACTAGACTCTGATTTAATGAAGACTTAATAAGAAAAATGAATAAGAATGAGAAGAAAAATGAATAAATAAGAAAAAAAAAAAAAAACGTAACTAAAGACTTAATTTCTAGTCTTGCAAGTCTTTTTAAAACATCATCTGCCTAGCCTTTTCCCAACTATGTTGGGGTCAGCTTCTAGTCTAACCTGATGCAGCTGAGTACCAGTATTTTACATGGAGCGACTGCCTATCTGACCTCCACAACCCAGTTACTGGATAATACGACACCCCTTGGTAAGACTGGTTGCCAGACTTTCGGACTTCTGACGACCCGTAACGACTGTCAAAGATCCACGAATGACAGCCGGGACCAACAGCTTAACCGTCCGAGGTACGGAGGGGTCTCGGTATATGAAGATGGTCACCCATCCACGGACCAACCGCGGCAAACGTAGTTTAACCTGACCCCTATACTGACAGGTACTTAGGACATTAATAATTCAAAGGTAAAGTACACAAAGGTACATCTCTGCCCAACCCTTCGGGAATTACAAGCGTGATGTTATGATATATTAATTCAGAGGACATATCGTCATCACCACATTTGACCAACCAGATGGTGATCCCGATATCATAATCAACCGATATTGTTCCCACTGCTACCACGCGGGCCCAGTGCGGGTTGGTAGATGTCACATGTCTTCGAATTTTTGGTTCTAGGACATGGCGGTTTCCAAACGATGTTTTCCTTCACCGTTTTGAGAGCCAGATCCCGATATGTATTAATTATAAAACTCAAACTCAAAGCATTTACTTCAATTAAAACAATTACAGGCACTTTTGAATCATCAAGGAGACGATCAGTCAGAAAGATGAAGCTAGTTGCCCATTCCAAAGCGTAGTCAGTTCCTATGGAGAAGAACAGGTAAGAAACTCCATGGACACGCTTTTAAATCAAAATATTGTTCTATGTGTCAGAGAAAGTCATATTTCTAATGCTTTTTTTTTATAAAAACCGTTTTCCCACACTACGAATTTCTCCTGTGTCGTGGGTGCGTTTACAGACATATAAATTCACATACACAAACAGCCAGACCCGGAACAACTAATTGGTCATACAACGGTAGTTTTTGCACGTCCTCTACGCGTATTCCAACTTATACAACAAGACGAAGCCCTGAGTGGCTTCGGTAGTGGCCCTTTCTGTAGTGGGAAAGATACAAACTATTCCGAAAATAAGTTGTTTGTTACCTTTAAAACTAATCTAAGGCTGTGTCAAATACAGTGGAATAAACAACATGCATGACTAACTGAAGATTCTTATAAGAACTACTAGCTGACCCGGCAAACATTGTTTTGCATACATAAATTATTTCTAGGTTTTTTTTTTGTATGAACAATAGATGTTGGCCGATTCTCAGACCTACCCGATATGCACACAAAATTTCATACAAATCGGTCCAGCCGTTTCGGAGGAGTTTGGTAACAAACATTGCGACACGAGAATTGTATATTATTAGATTAATTAATAGTTTGACAGCAGTTAGGTACAAATCTGAATGAAACATCTATTCATTCGTTGATTGTACATTTACCCATAATGTCTATATATATATTTTTTTCTTTTTCCTTTTTGTAAAACATACTGTACAATTGTTTATTTTTCCCCAAGTGAATAAAATAAAAATAAAATAACGATTTCCGCTTCAATAAACACTTTAACTAACTAGCCTGTGCTGTCCTAGTGCAAGGCAAAAGCCTCCCTCTCCCTTTTCCACGTAATACTGTCTTTTGCAAAATAATAAGACTGCTCAAGTGTACGCATCAAAAAACTTTTTTACAAAAAAAAAAAACAACCGACTTGGAAAAATAACTTTAATTGCGGAAGTCGGTGGCGAAAAACGAAATACAAAAACAAAAGACACCGACTTCCTTTATTTTTCACTTTTTTGTTGTGATATTTTTTTGTTTTTTGTTGATTTTTCAAAAACCGCTTGTACAATTTTGATATTTATGGGACCATCTGGGAAGTATACCCTTTCCAACAAAAAAAAAATTTTCAAATTAGTTGGCAAGCGACGGAGTTATGCGCGAACAAACATAAAAAAAAATACAAACATCCGAACTGAGAACCTCCTCCTTTTTTAGAAGTCGGTTAAAAATATAATTATCATTACAGCAAGTATTAAACTTCCCCTGCTAAATATCATAAGCGAAAGATCGGTGATTACTTCCTATCCAATATCCTCTTGATTCATACCATAATCGACTTTAACCCAAGAGTAAAGATAACGACATCATTATCTACACCAATAATCACCAGAAATTGCATCAACACTCATGAACATTGAAAACAGGGCGGACCCTAGCAACAGCTAAAATAATTCGCGCCAATTCGGTGAATCGGCCATTTTCTTCCTACTACGTTCCAGAAACTCAAAAACTGTCATCATCAAAAAGTTAAATGTCAACAACTTTTTTTTTTTAATTTCATTTTTGAGACCTTGTCTGTATCACTGGACCGCCTAGTCTAATTCTTCATAGTAATATAACAGGTACTTCGCTACACTTTCAATAACACTATACGGCGGTTGTACTCGTATAAAAGACCAGCGTAACACCACCAAAGCATTCAGTAGCTATCCTGCAGTCAAACAAGAAGTGCAAGATGAGATTTCTGGTAATATTTTATTTTTTAATTCTGCAAATAGTGATAACAGAACGTTTTGAAAATGGCAACAGTGATAATCTTGAAAATTAATATTTATTTATTTTCCTTTTTTTAAATCACTAAATTCAAAAACATCAAATACAATCCTTAAAAATAATTTTCCCCGTTGCAAAATTGGCGCCAAAATCTTACTTCAAACTTTTCTCTTTCTATCTGTCAAATTTTCCCGCCAAGAGTTTTATTTTTAACTGACCAAGGAAGTGCATCAAACAGCCTACAAATACGTTCTGTTACAACTATTTATTTAATCATTAACTAATTAAACCTTGTCACATTAATAAGAAACGCTTAGAATGTTAATCTTTCTATTTATCTTTTTAATTAACGTAACTATGCTTACACTAGCAATAGATCTTCCATTTATGGTATTTAAAAGCTAAAGACTGCATAACTGTAATACCTTTGCCATCTATATTGATCCAATTAAGAGTAACTAGCAATTTCAATTAGTATGACAAGGTCGCATATCGAATACATTAAAATCTTACACCTTTAAACCTGCTTCTTGTAATGTCACCTGTCTTATCAAGACAAATAATTACTTACTTAATTTTTCATTCCTTTTAAAGGACTTTTTATTTATCAACCTATCCATTTGTGACCACAACCTCATTTCTTTTCCCCTTTGAGTCCGAATTAACGCACTTCCCATCTTCCAAACTCACTTTTGGGATCCTATGTTCAGCAAAATATTGGAATATATCACGCTTAAATGGTCCCAAATTCTTTAACAAATATCTCACTTCCACCTACTCAAAAAAGAAGTCTAAAACAACAATGCAATAAATAAACAGATACAAGTTTGTATTTCAAACCTTATCCCCATTGACAAGCTATTCAAAATAATGTACCAACATTAAAATTATATTGCAAAACAATAATCATTCGGTCACATAATAGTTATCATAATAGTTGTCTGTGACTAAGCGTTGTTTATCTGTGGCGCGACAATACGCGGATAAAATGTCAATCATCTGGTTTATGGTACTGCACGCTGGTTTAATTTATCGAGGGATTAAATTACAGACATGGATATGTCAATATGTGTGTATCGTATTAAAAGCTACAGCTGTTTTATTTGGCAAAAGTCTATTAAGTTAAAATGGAAATTGTTTCAAGATAATTCGCCAAATTATAAAATCTTTCACACCAAAAAAAAATTAATATAAAAATATAAACAAAAAGTGTCAAAATTACAGTGATCCCAATTTTTAAACACTCTCAATTTCATGATTCCCGCCAATTTTAAAACTTACCACGTGATAATTTATTAAGTAATAATCTGATTAATTTCAACAAAAAAATACGTTGCACGATACATAATCGATTAAATTAAAACGCGATTAGATCTTCGTATCGATACATCGAGTTTTCACAATAAACTTGATTGATGTGAGAAAAGTATACACTGACGTTTGTGTTACGTATTCTCGCGTGATTGTAAACAATTGAAGTTTTATTGTATTCGTTGCACGTGATCGAGTTATTATTGTAACAAGAAAATTGAACTTGATTTTTTATAAATCTCAATCAATCAATCCATAATCTTTGTTTATTTTTTTATAAGTCTGTTTATTGGATCATAATTCCATTGGCTATCTCTCTCTCTCTGAGAAAATTATTTAAAGTGAAAATATGCAGACGTAATACAAAATAAATAACCAAAAATATACACTTTCCAGGCGATTTCGCCGAAATCTTCGAAGGCCATTCATACTGTGACAAATTGTCATTTCCTGTTTTTTGCCAACCAAATGTCATTGAAATACCAATAGACAGATGTCTAGACAAAAATAGATATCCTGTACTTACCGCATCGCATGTCCAAGTATTCATCTTCCTAAAAAATATATATTTCCGTGTCTTGATTAGTGCCCGGTAAATGAATAGGCACTCCCTCTATCGCATAGAACCTAAATAGCTGCTTCATGCACTATGACAGCTCTGCCTACCTCTTCGGCGAATACAGGCCAGTTGTTATATTTATTTTAAAATATTTAACTACATCGAGCGCCACGCCCAACTTCCGTGTTCTTCATAACCAATATAATTTTTTTAAAAATCCATTAGTTAATAGAAAAACTGATCTCATTCCATCACAACCCAATCAAATTATTCAATAACCGCGCGCGAAATAACAAAAAATGTCAATCACATTCCGTTCCGCGCAATGTCATTATCAAGGACAGGCACACATAAAAAAAAACCGTACCATAAACGATAGTAATTATTTTTATTTTACCGACGTTCCGTTTTTGTTTGTTGACTAATTTGTGGCAGTAATTAACGCGTGGTGAGCATGCGAAATTGCTATTTAGTCAAGGTTTAGTGATTAAAATAAAGTAGGCGAATGAACTTGAGAAAAAATAATTAATTGGTTTAGTATATAGTTTTGATAAATGAATTGCTCTTCCCTTACTCGTATAGCCATCCTCATTCATACTCAAAACTTTTCTCTCGCAAGCCCAGTCTTTCTCCAATCCTGCGTACTTACTGCAACCATAGCGCAATACAGCGCCACTTTTCACACGTCCAATTTATCACAACACTACGATACACGCACAAATGTCATAACGCACACGTGTGGTGTCAAGGTCCCTAATTGTGATGCAGAATGCAGGCACATCACTATTGTTGTGTTATAATATTGAATTAAGCGTTCTGTTATATTTGGAATGTAAAGGTCGTTAGGAAATTAATTTGGTCAATGAATAATGGAATGGAATACTCAATATTTATCTGCATCCCTCAATGTGAACTTAGATTGGAGGTTTTACAAAGACGTGATGATCATTGTGTAAACTGTCGGGCATAGCTAAATCGGAGAGGAAGAGAGCTAATTTTAGATTCGATAAGTTAGATCAATAGATTTGAATGTTTAAATAGGTCATCTGAACCATAGACTTAATAGCCATAGACAAAAAAATAAAATTTATAAGTAAATGAACTTAAAAAAAACTTATTTGAATGTATTTATTTCTTTCTATCTTTGTGAAACATACAATAAAACAAAACGTCATCTCTTGTCTTCCAAATTCAAATCTGACACAGATACATTTCGTCACGTAAAGAAAATTTTAGGCCAATGTCAGAAACCATACAGTCTAAACTGCCAGTCGTTGTCCAACATGGCGGCTTGTGAAATATTTTAAGACTAGACAATTTAGGGCTTTGTCCAGTTCTAGAAATGTTGGCAGATAAAGTTTATTACGATATTGTAATTGTAAACTGAGTTCAGGTGAGGTTATTTTGTAAATTAGGGATTGGTTCAACCTGTTTTGTGGCACCTACCTTAAATTATTCAATGGTTTAGGACACTAGGAAATCGGAATAGTTTTATCTTTGTCTCTCTATAAACGCCAAATAGATTAATATTCAAATATGCAACTATTTCATAGTCCTATTATTTTTTTAGACTGACTATCTTGATTGCCTCGTTAGTCTGGTGCATAGCTGAGCATGAGGTCCTGGGTTAAATTCCTAAGTCAGACAAAGTTATTGGGTTTTTTCCATCAGGAGCATCCAGGATTAATGCCCGATTGATGGCAATAGGCTCGCTTCTTATTACATGGGACTTAAACATAATAGGCGAAATGTGGGTAAACTATTAGGATACACCTCTTACTAACCTTTCGGGGATAACAAGCATAAAATATCTCATATGCCTAACTATTTATTTTTTAGAGAAATCAGTCTTAGCAGGCACACAAAACACGTGAAACTGTTTAAAAATCACATCACGTCGTAAGAAACATCACCCATAAACGCAAACTAGAACAAACCGATACTCAGAAACTAAATAAAGAATACTTTACACAATACAAAAGTACTGTTGCATGCTTCCTGCTAACCGATTAGCAAAAATTAACATCAACTCTTCATTTCACAACGTAAACGTTGTGCGAAAAAAACATACAGACTGGCCACAAAAATGTTGCCCAGTATAATATTTACTTAAATGACAGCGACCCGCCCCCGCTTCGATAAAACATACTTGATAAAACATTGAGATTTCTTTAGTTTATGCTAGTTTAATATTAATGTATTATACACATAAACATTCCGGAATAAATTCTCTAAATGATGGTGAAAATCACATCAGAATCCGTTGTGCAGATTAGGACAAACGCGGTCACACAGACAGACACGAAAACGCGACTTCAATTTATAATATGTGTGTAGATGATTTAAGCTGACGTTAAAAGGAGGCCTGTTACACATAAATGACAGGTTTCAAATTGAAATTGACAGTTGGGTTTTGAATTATTAATATTGATGTTGTAGTTTGAGTAATGGGCTGATCAATTATTGACAAAAAAGTGTGGATTTGATAAATGATATCCAATTTTGTGATCTTAATTTAAGATCACTCAATTGATTAATTAATAATTTAAATCATTGGTTAATATAAGTCTGAAATCGTCAAACCGGCTTGAGCAAGCGTGGTGAACAATGCTCGTGCCTTCTCTGCATGAGAATAGGCCTTTACCCTACAGTAGGACAGTAATAGGGTGATATTATAAATAATTATTATAAAATCATTGTTTCTCTATTTAGATCAGCCACAAAAAGTTGCCGAACAGTTGCCCGCATGTAGCCACTCGGCTAATTCGATGCTAATAGAATTTTGTCATATCAATTTTTTCGGCCAATTTCATTACTCGCTACCAGCAATCATGTTTTCAATTACCAATATGGTAATGAAAGAAATAACTTATACTAGCATTAGTCGGCTGAGCAAAAAACAGGAAACACGCAACGCCGTAGGAAAATGCTTCTGCATAAAACTGGCTCAATCATCCATTTAGCCACTGCCCTTTACACACTGGCCCATCATGGCCCATCAATAACCAACGGATATGCGCGACCAAACCCGCTATTATAACGTTAACAACTAGTTACTGTAACGGATAACTATAATAACGGAAACGCGCATTGAGTTATTATAACGTTAATTATTTCCTAATCCGCATACGTTTATTTCAAGGCGTTAACGCAATGTTTCTTCGTTATAAAACCTAGCGAGAACTAATGCTGATAGTTTCACGGTTTGTTTAGCAAATAATTTTTTTTTTTCTACGTTATTTACATATCTTGGTTATGATCTCATAATAGTTTGCACTAACAGGTGTTTTTGAGTAACGGTAATATGATTTCGTTGCAACGGTTTTTTCGTGTTAAGTGTAAATTGATGATTTATTGAGTATGCATAATCAGCTTATAATGTTCCCACTGCTGGGACACAGGCCTCCTTTCTGTAAGAGGGAGTGGGCTGTGTTCTACCACGGGCCCATTGCGGGTCGTACTTTAAAATTACCAACAGACGGGACTTTACAATTTAAATACATGAGTAACGTTATTGTTGTAATCGAATGACACAGATAATTAATGATTAATCACGACAATTTCTTACAAAGCAAATCAAAATTGACTGACCTGAAACCTTTGCCCTGAAGGCCAATTCTCGTAATTAAAACGTTCAAAATCTAGTCGCAGTCTCATCTCGGCAACAAACAAACGTCAAACACTTGTCAAAAGTAGGGAAATTAGACGTATTTTTGACAGTTTGAGACAGATCAGACTGTGAACGTTCTTAAAATTACGAGAATTGCCCCGCTGATAGTCTAAGACCTCCTTCATTACATAAAGAATCCAGCATTCAGCATGATACAACAAGCACCTGACCACGAATCCACCCACTCTTCACCATACCTCACCTCAGCTGAAGACTTGAAAAACCCTTTCTAAAACAACCCATATTCTTCCACAGATCGCCTTTGTTGCCCTCGTCGGCTATGCCTCCGCCAGCGTCATCAGCCCCCTAGTCTACGGGGTAAACGCTGGTGATGCCCAGGCTGCCGCTATCGACGCGACAGTCGCCGCCCAAGACAACGCTCGTGCCTGGGGCGAAAGCCAGGCTCGTGCCGCCGAAGCCGCCGTCCAATACAACACTGAGGCAGTCCGTCAAGTTGCTGAAGCCAACCGAGACCTCCACGAGAACGCGTACTGGGGAGGCCTTGCCGCTAACCAGAATGCCGTCGCTGCTGCTCAGTCCCACGCTGCTGCTGTGAGCGGAGTTGTCGCTGCTCGTGCCGGAGTCGCCGCCGCCCACGCCGGTCTCGCCGCTCCCTACGGCATTGCTGGCATCGCCGCCGCTCCCTACGGCATCGCTGCCCCCTACGGCATTGCTGCCCCCTACGGCGCCCATGGCCTCGGCTACCACGGCTGGTAAATCGATAACCGAATCCAATAACGGTTATTTTAAAAATAACAGTTCTTGAAAAATAACTGTTACTTTTTTTGTAACTGTTCTTGGTAGTCCCTTTGTCGGTTGTATCTGGCAACACTGGTGATGTGTTTTTTATATGATTAGTGTTGTCAGGTAGTGGTTGGCCAGGGGTTGTAACACCACCGCTCAACTGGAAAGAAACACGCTCAAACGAACCAAGGTCTCATATAGTAACTCTCTTTGTAAATAAAAGTAAATAAAACATGCCATCACTGCCAAAGTGTGAATAAACACGTTTTTACAAAACAAATGCAATGCTATTTGATTCAAACCTCCTTTTCACCTCACCTTATGACTCAAACACATCCTTTAGAAATACACAAACCTCCTTTTCACCTCACCTTATGACTCAAACACATCCTTTAGAAATACACAAACCTCCTTTTCACCTCACCTTATGACTCAAACACATCCTTTAGAAATACACAAACCTCCTTTTCACCTCACCTTATGACTCAAACACATCCTTTAGAAATACACAAACCTCCTTTTCACCTCACCTTATGACTCAAACACATCCTTTAGAAATACACAAACCTCCTTTTCACCTCACCTTATGACTCAAACACATCCTTTAGAAATACACAAACCTCCTTTTCACCTCACCTTATGACTCAAACACATCCTTTAGAAATACACAAACCTCCTTTTCACCTCACCTTATGACTCAAACACATCCTTTAGAAATACACAAAAGTAAGGTAGGCAAGTAAAGTTGCTGAACGCATTCAACATTTCATTTTTTCATTCACATCATCATTCGACATCATTTGATAGACTTGATCATCATACTACAACAAACAAAAGTTCAAACCCACTCATTTCAGAACAGAATAGAATACCCTTTATTATTTACACCGTATAAATAAAATGTACCTAGAAAACACAAAGGGTAACAACACAATGGGCGGTCTTATCGCTAAGAGTGATCTTTTAAAGACAACCTTTTTCAGATTCCTCAATTAGGCAGACCAACGCAGATATACATCAATTGATAGACTTGATTATCATAATAACAGCATTCAAAATTTCATCAGCGCCACTCCTTCCCAACGAAAGCACTAGTAAGTGGTGAAGGGCGGGCGTTTTGGGCGACTGTCGTTTGTAATTTTGACGTTCGAAAAGTGCTGATTCTCAACCTAATTTGAATAAATGAATTTTAATTTTAATGTCATCAAAGAAACCAAATCACTACAACAGAACTTCTTCTGAAATGCTCTCGCTTTAAACTTACTAAAATCACCAAAGAATTTTCTATAACACCTTTATCTAACTCATCATCAGTTCATCAGCTTCCAGTCTAATCTGATGCAGCTGAATACCAGTATTTTACATGAAGCGACTGCCTATCTGACCTCCACAACCCTCCACACCCGTTAGTGGGTAGAACGATACCCCTTGATAAGACTGGTTGTCAGACATTCGGGCTTCTGACGACCCGTAACGACTCAAAACATGTATTATACCAAATCAGGATAAATAAAATGTACCTAGAAAACACAAAGGGTAACAACACAATGGGCGGTCTTATCGCTAAGAGTGATCTTTTAAAGACAACCTTTTTCAGATTCCTCAATTAGGCAGACCAACGCAGATATACATCAATTGATAGACTTGATTATAATAATAACAGCATTCAAAATTTCATCAGCGCCACTCCTTCCCAACGAAAGCACTAGTAAGTGGTGAAGGGCGGGCGTTTTGGGCGACTGTCGTTTGTAATTTTGACGTTCGAAAAGTGCTGATTCTCAACCTAATTTGAATAAATGACTTTTAATTTTAATGTCATCAAAGAAACCAAATCACTACAACAGAACTTCTTCTGAAATGCTCTCGCTTTAAACTTACTAAAATCACCAAAGAATTTTCTATAACACCTTTATCTAACTCATCATCAGTTCATCAGCTTCCAGTCTAATCTGATGCAGCTGAATACCAGTATTTTACATGAAGCGACTGCCTATCTGACCTCCACAACCCTCCACACCCGTTAGTGGGTAGAACGATACCCCTTGATAAGACTGGTTGTCAGACATTCGGGCTTCTGACGACCCGTAACGACTCAAAACATGTATTATACCAAATCAGGTAAAACGGATAATTGCTTTAAATTTTATTAAACTACTAGCTGACCCGACAAACGTTGTTTTGCCATATAAATTATTTCTAGCTGCCCGGCGCTACTTCGTTCGCGTGGTGTCCTACCCCCTACCCTACCCAACTCCTACACTACTCCTACCCTACTCCTTCCCTAATCCTACCCTACTCCTACCCTACTCCTACCATACTCCTACCCTACTCCTACCCTACTCCTACCCTACTCCTACCCTACTCCTACCCTACTCCTACCCTACTACTACCCTACTCCTACCCTACTCCTACCCTACTCCTACCCTACTCCTACCCTACTCCTACCCTACTCCTACACTACTCCTACCCTACTCCTACTCTACTCCTACACTACTCCTACCCAACTCCTAGGGTGGACATACCTTATCACTTACGGGTTTGAAAAAAAAAAAAAATAAAAAAAAAAATAGATGTTGGCCGATTCTCAGACTTACTGAATATGCATAAAAAATTTCATAAGAATCGGTCAAGCCGTTTCGGAGGAGTATGCAGACTAACATTGTGACACGAGAATTTTATATATAAGATACCGATCAAGTAGAACTCTCGATTTAAATCCTATAAACCCCAACCGGTTAAGTAATAGATACGAATCTACTGCGATTTAAACTAATTATGATACATTAATCTGTCAGGCATAATGGACTTTGACAGAAATCGATTAAAATTAAAATATAAACCTTGGAACGGTATTTTCATTATAAAATCGCCCTGTAACTGTTTTACAGCATGCATTAAAATAGCTTCCTGTGGTAGATTCAGGTGCGTTAAAAAGCATCTTAAAGTGCATTTAAAATAACTTCTTGAGGTGCATTTTAATCCTAACTAAAATTATAAAAACGAATGTAAATTTGTTTGTTACGCTTTCACGTTAAAACGGCTGAACGGATTTGGATGAAATTGGGCACATGGGTAGACCATGATCTGGAGACCGACATAGACTTCTTCTCTGAATAAACTTTTAATTATTTAAGTAGCTTCTTGAGGTGCAATGAAATAGCCTTTTAAGGTGAAATAAATTAAAGAAGCATCGATGAGTGCATTGAAATAGCCTCCTGCATTCGAATATCCACTTGGAGAGCTTTAAAAGAGCCTTTAGCTAACAAAAAAATAGGAATAGATATAAATATCTTATTCCAGGCACATTTGAATATAATAACAACAAAGGCATCGTCACAAAAACCATAGTTCGTTAAGAATAACTTCAATAGAACACCTAGCGCCATCTATCGAGCAGTGTCCCCAATAACATACTTAATTTTAAGAAAACATAATATTATATTACTGCTCCTGTTAATCGTTTTCAGATAAATCATGTGGTTCTTTCCTCAAAGACCATTTCCAACACCAATCAACATGGTATTACGTTAGTAACTATTTAGTAATCTGTGATCGTGATGGTATTCACATGATGTCTTCACAGATCATGTCTGGACTTAAGTCGAGACATAATCTTTGTCAGATCATGTGAAGAAGACTTTTAAAAGAGACTGTGACCTCTGAGATTGTTTCGGCCTTTCTTCTCAGAGTCAGATAGGAAACGCCGACCTCATCTAGTTTAAAAAAATATGTTTGACGTGTAAGTGTTTGAACAAACCTAGTTACAGAAATAAAAACGTGTGCGTCTCGGGACACCCGACAGAAGTGATAACTTAAACTAATCTATGGTATATGTCTATCGCACACTAAACACTGAGTAAAGAGTGGGGGAAGCGTCTGTCCGAAATACGACTAGCGCTGTGGGTTAGAGTGAGAGAGGAAGAGCCTGCCCACCGCTGCCGTATGCGTGAGAGAAAGGGAAGCCAGATAGACTGGCGCCGTAACGCGTTACGTTACGAAGCGGTTTACCCTCCCATAAGAAGTTATCACTTCAAAATAACTTATCATTATCATAACGTACATAATTACTATTTTTTTACCCAGGCATGTACCCTATTGTAACTCAAGCAAGTGCACAATAAAGAGTAGGTAGATACTAAAAATAAACTGTACTAATAATAAAGCTGAAGAGTTTGTTTGTTTGTTTGTTTGGCGGCGCTAACCTCTGGAACTATAAAATAAAAGGTTTTTTTTTAATCGAAGTGATTAAAAAAAAGCTTTAATATAGCCTAATTCTTGAAGAAGGCTATAGACATAATATTATAATGTTTTAAAACCGACAAAGGGAGTGGTTATCAAGGCGTTGCAAGTGTGTTATTTTAACTGACAACCTGTCACTACGCAGAATGATATTTTATTATAAGCAGTATCTACTCTTTGTACACCTGCTTTTATGAGATATACAATTTTATTATTAACGAGCTTCTGCCCGCGACTACCCCGATCCACCCCGTCGCATCTCATCGCATCGCCTGTCTGCGCTTATTACTTATATTAGTTTTCACTTTGCATTCATTCTAATTTTTTTTCTTCTTGCTCGGTTCCTAGGGGTTCAAGCGTGATGTTAAATAGCTTATAGCCTTCCTCAAGTATCGGGCTATTAAATGCAAAAAGAATTTTAAAATCCGACTGGTACTTCCAGAGATTAGCGAGCTGAAACAAACAGACTCTTCAGCTTTATCTTCAATAATATATCTTCTATCTATAATATAAAAATGAATCGCTGAATGTGTTGCTAAGCGCAAATCTCGAGAACAGCTGAAACGAATTAGCTAATTATTTTTTTAGAATATTCCTTGAAGTACGAGGATGGTTTTTACGGAAAAAAAAGGAAGAAAGTTGCTTCACACGGACGAAGTCGCGGGCAAAAGCTAGTAGATACATAAAAATCAATCCCTATTTCCCTTGGTCACGTCATAACTTGAGAATGACTTTACCGATGACATCCATCTTTTTTTTTAAGTTTTCTAATACTTTGTAGAAGGTTCTTACGGGGAAAAAAAAAAAAGCTGCTTCACGCGGACAAAGTCGCGGGCCCTTAGGGCTGATTTCTCCATCGCCAAGATAACTTTTATTCGAGGAATAAAATTGCCGTTTGACAGTTTTTGTCTGAAATAACTGTCAACATTTCTAAATTATTCCTCGAATAAAGTTATCTGGCGATGGAGAAATCAGCCCTCAATTAATAAAATTTCATGTTTGACTATTTGACGTTTTTATTATAATCTGCCTAGCCTTTTCCCAACTATGTTGGGGTCGGCTTCCAGTCTAGCCGGATGCAGTTGAATACCAATATTTTACATGAAGCTGGAACTGGGTTGTAGAGGTCAGATAGGCAGTCTCCGTCTCAGTCTACGTTTTTATTATAAAAGTAACAAAATTTTTGTCTTTGTTGAATTGATATATCCACATAAATTTCAAATGATATAAATATCATGATATTTATCCACTGATATACAGGGTGGCAGGGACATCGTCGATTATCAAAAAAAAAATCTTCTGTTTCATAGAAAAGTGCAATACCTGCGCGGCCAAAATGGATGGAAGAGAATTTTTTTTTTTTAATTATCGATGAAAAATTTCGTCCAGAATAGTAAAAGTCTGACACTCCCTTCCGCTCCACCCAGAGCGGGAGGGGTCATTTGATGATTTCCCATCCACAAAAAAAAAAAAAAAAAAAAGGGCGTCCAGAATCATGTACTGTAAATCCATGGTAACAGTTTGCGCGTCGATTTCCCTGCCAACCTGTATATCATGATATTTATCCACTGATATACTTACACATATATCTACGCACCCTGATCAAAAATCTTGAAAGCTATAATCCTTCTTAATAAAAACAAAAACTTAAAACTATCAACCACTCTAGATCCCCATAAAAACTCACTTCCTGAACTTAAAATATCGTTCAAAATACCACGAAGAACAAAGAAGGCATTCTGGCGTGCCTCGCCAAGCCCTGTTAAGAAATGGCAGGTCATTATGACCTTTAAGGGAATGATAATAAGAGCCAATTATGTTCGTATGTGTGCGGTAAACAGGTTAGTTGATTTCTAGACTGCCTTGGTGAGGGCGTAGGCTTTTGTTAGTGGTGACTTACGGGTGGGTAGGATGGCGGACTTGTTGGGACAAGATTTCTATGAAATATATAGTTACTTGAAAATAAATAGATATAGTTACTGGTGTTCAGCTGCATCCGGTTAGACTGGAAGCCGACCCCAACATAGTTGAGAAAAGGCTCGGCAGATGATGAGTTACTAGACATCTTGGACATTTTTGATATAATTAACAATACTACGAGGACACCTGCCCCGGCAGTCACGACATTCATAGCGATCGCTTTACGACCGAATTCGGTCGCAAAGTCCCGGATTGACAGGTGTAATGTATGGAGTGACAGGACTTTGCGACCGAATTCGGTCATAAAGCGATCGCTATGAATGTCGAGACACTCGAGACTGCATCCCCTAGGACCAAATGGTTTAAACTCACCTATACGAGACGCAACCAATGCGTTTTTTTCCGAAGGAAACGTTTATTTTCTTCGGTTTACAGTGAGACAACTTCAGGCCAGGCAAATGAGCTTTCAGGGCTATGACTGGTGATGGTTATTAAAGTTTGGAAAAAGCCAGTACTTATAAGCTTCCTTCATCATCATCATCTGCCTGCCTTTTCCCAACTATGTTGAGGTCGGCTTCCAGTCTAACCGGATGCAGCTAATTACCAGTATTTTACATGGAGCTGGAACTGGGTTGTAGAGGTCAGATAGGCAGTCTCCTATCTGACCTCCACAACCCAGTAACTGGGTAATACGACACCCCTTGGTAAGACTGGTTGTCAGACTTTCAGGTCTCTGACTACCAGTAACGACTGTCAAAGATCCACGAATGACAGCCGGGACCAACCGCTTATCATGCTTTCCGAGGCACGGAGGGGTGTCGGTATGTAAAGATGGTCACCCATCCACAGACCTGACCTTAACCTGATCGATCGACCTGTGCGGCTGTTATTATTTAGCCTCGGGCCTCTCTGTTTTTCGCTTTCTTATAGAACACAATAACAAAGTAAAGTAAAGTATGGAAAGCTGAGCCATTTTGACGGCACGGTTGGCGCAGTGGTTAAGCGATTGACTGCTACGCTGCACGTCGCGGGTTCGATTCCCGCACGGAACAAATATTTGTATGACCTACAATTAGTTGTTCCGGGTCTGGCTGTTTGTGTATGTGAGTTTATATGTCTGTACACGCACCCACGGCACAGGAGAAATTCTTAGAGTGGGGCAGCTTTTATTAAAAAAAAAAAATCAGTACTTATATTGGACGGACGAAAGAGGATGAAAACCAGACCCCAATAAGCTTGCTAAGCTCAAACTCAAACTCAAATCATTTATTTCAATTAAACCAAGCTCGTCGTTCTCCACACCCGTATGTCCCAAAGTACATTTGGACGAAATAATTTATGAATGTAGATCACCTTGGGGACCGTGCAGAACGAATAAAACAAGATCTCATTACGCATATATAATTAACATGTTAAATATACTAGCGACCCGCCCTTACTTCGCACGGGAACGAGCTACTGAAGCGATATGACAAAACATCTAGATTTATTTGTCATATCTTAGTTCAATATTAATCTATAATAATATAATATAGCTGAACAGTGTGTCTGTTTGTTTGGACGCGCTAATCTCTGGAACTATCACTCGGATTTAAAAAAAATCTTTTAAATCACGCTACGACCCTTAAAAGCCGAGCAAAAAGAAAAAAACTCAGAAACGGGCGGGAAATGTGGTTGTTATTTAAGTATATTGTGGTGTCTTACGACAACCATGGAAACGAAGTCGCGGGCAAACGCTAGTGTATTATACTCATAAACCTTTCGGAATAAATTATATAAATGATGGTGAAACCGCATTAAATGGTGAAAACACAGACAGACACAAAAAGAGACTTCAATCTTATATGTTTATAAATATTTGCACAGCCTGCATTTATTCGCACTTCCTCTATAAATATTTAAATAAGTAGTGTCAGTATAAGTAGGCTGAACGGGTGTTACCTTCGCTTTACTTTGACTGACATACGCAGGCTGTATGGCTTTAAGACCTTTGCCTGATTAAAAATACTTCAACGACATTTTGACAAGCAATAATTTTGGCGGCAAAGTTTAATTTTGGTTGACATTTTTATCTCAATCGTATTTTTAGCAGTATGTTTATTAAAATTAGTAGTCATTTATCACTTCATAATAAACAATATTAAATTAAATGATATTATAGGTTAGCAAACAGGCCGACAGCACACCTGCATAGCTATTCACAACCACTCGATACGCTTTCGTACTGAATCGAACATCAATCAATGTTATCGTAGCAGCTCTAAACTCTGTTCACAAGTCCAACACCCGAAAATTTTGATAGTTTAAGTGTTGATTTTTCAATCCTCTAATAACTTTATTCGAGGAATAATCTGGCGTTTGAAAAATCTGCCCTAAATCAAATAGACGACCGCTTTTCTTCCGACAGCTGTTTGATGTCGGGGGCAAGGAAAATCAGGTTATCGAAATGTGTCATTTTCGATACGATAGCGTGTCGTACGGTTGTGAATAGCTATGCTGATGGAAAGTCGTTACCCCGGCCTGTGGACACCTGCATGCAACGCCACAGGGATTAACACTGTGTTCAGCGCTGTCCACCTTTAACAGAACGTTGACAAATCTATAGTGCCTTTAATATAACTGATGTGGCAGAGAATAAAACTTATTGGCGATAATAGGTATTGTGGTAGAAAATACTTCCCAGGACAAACTCTTTGATAAAAGCATGTAAACCTACTTCTACTGGATTCTCTGGGTCTGTGGGCACGAACGTACGGCGTAAAAGTTAACTAAATACGAACAATCTTAACATTTAATAATATTAAATGAGTTTTAAGACTTTATTCAAAAATATGAGTTGTATTTTCGATTCGAAATATTAACGTTATGTTTACTAAGCGTGTTTGCGCTAGGGTTGGGCCCTAAACTTAAAAATATTATATTCATAAGGCTTTAGGTACAGTATTTTGAAAATAATACGTGTGTCTGGTCATCTGGTGTCTGGTTAGGTACATAAAAACCGCTTTAAAAATAAAAACAACGGGTTGCACTCCGGGAGTGCCGGCAGAAGTGAAAACTTGACTTGACGTTGTGCATTTTTGATATTTTGGAATGCGGTCTACGCTCCCTCTGTCTTACGAATTTTCGATCAGGTCACGTGTCCTGACGCGAGCTCCGTCTTACGAATTCTCGATCAGGTCACGTGTCCCGACGCGAGTTTAACCTTTTTTACTCATCACAAAAAAAGTGCACAAAGCCGCTAAAGAAGTTTTCACTTCAAAAATGTAGAACTTTGTTAGGAAATCGAATTGGTGAAACGATGTAAGAAATACTTTAAGATCTTGTCCCCTACGGACAACCATAGACCAAATGATTTGTCACAACGTGACTCCAACAGCATTATCTACATAAATGCTCCACAATATTGGACCTAGCATGATAATGTAGCAATAACTCAAACATACCATTACATAGATATCAGACAGTTGTTAACTAAATAAAAATTGTCTTGCTAAACTGTAATTCCGAAAATGAATGTTGAGGTGTAACAAGTGGAAAGGGTGAATTTTATAAACGGCTAGTAAACTTGCTGTTGTTATTTCGTTTAGGGCTGATTTTTCAATAATCTGACAACTTTATTCGAGGAATAATTTTGACAGTTGTTTCATACAAAAACTTTCAAACGTCAATTTGAATAAAGTTATCTGACAATGTTGTCTAATTTTATCGGAGGAATAATTTTGAATTTTTTACAGTTCTTCCATAAAAAAAAACTGTCAGACGTCAAGTTTATTCCACGAATACTATTACTTACCTGACTATCGAAAAATCAGACCTTACTATTCTAACGTAATACTTATAAACTGTTTCTATGTTTGAGTATAAGTTTCATTTAATTTGTACAAATTGTACCTGTCTTCGTGCAAATTCTGTTGCATTTTTTTTTTGTTTTGCTGATTGTGGCATTTGGAGCCATTTGGGCACCTTAAAATCCATAGCATTCATCTACAGTTTACGACAAGTTCTGAAAGTTATAAACATGGGGCTCAGCTATCACATAAATATACTTTAGCTTCATTTGAAGTAAGAAAAATAATGGTATTTTAAACAGACTTTTATTGTTCTGTCGATAACCGTATAGACTGCGTTTATTTCAGCCGTTCCTACCATATTGTCATAAAATAATCGCATAAAAAGCATAAAACCCTCCAACCTCATTGTTACATGTAAACAAACACAATTTCTTACTCCGTTTTTTTCTATATTTTTTGGTACACCACTTTTACTATTTTATAATTTGTCATTGAAGAGCGGGCTCCTAGCACAGGTATATCTTTTACTTAAAAGGAGGAAAAACTTGTTGAAAGTTGTACAAGTTTCTGCAATAAATCTTTTTTTTAACATCACACAAAACCCTTCAGACATTAACCAAAAGGTCTACTTGCACCGCAACACACATACATTAACGTGGGCTAACCGGTGGACACAATACAAGGCTGTGAGCCACGCCTAGACCAGTCTAGACCAGTCATTGTTGTACCTAGGTTGCCTGGGCCACTGGTACGTAGGCTTGAAGCTTGAAGCTTTGAGTTGAGCTTGTTGGGTTTGACATTGAGAAGAATGTGGTGACGTTTAGTTACAAAAAAGGTTTTAAGTTGAAGTATTAATAGCCCAAACTTTGGGCATAGTTAGTAGTTACAAACTATAACGTGCTTTCGCCTTTGGGGAGCCCCAAAAAAGCTGAATTTCAGGCGCTCGAACCTTTAGGGCCTGAATGGCTCGAGACTTGAGGTCTACTCTCTAAGCTCGAAATCCGTGGTTTCAGCCGAAGATACGGGCGATTCCTACTCCGTAACACCTACGGATATAAGATCAGTTTGAAGTCCGGCCTAAGAATGAATTACACCACAATTTGTCGTTCTCCCTACCTATGATGGTTTTTGCCCATCCGTTAATTAATTTGGTGTAGAATTCCCCCGAAGTTCCAAACTTCGGACGGGCTCGCATCTTCTGACTGACTAAGAAAGTACAACAAGTCAACGTTTTCGACCAGTCTTATAGTCAAAAACATGTATCACACACATTGTGTTGACATCACAAGCATTAGGTTGCTTAGCTTGGGACAAATGGTGCTGTGTGAAATGTCCAGGGATATTATTATTATTATTAAATATGAATCAGACAAAGCTATTATTGTATTGTCCTTATCTCGTAAGTTTATGGTAAACGCCCACTGATTTATGCGTCAACAATTTAAAGCGCCGAGATAATAATAATATAATAATAATATCCCTGGACATTTCACACAGCACCATTTGTCCCAAGCTAAGCAACCTAATGTTTGTGTTATGGTAACAAGATGGCTGATAAACTACTTATATACATTTTTTTTTTGTAAATACATACATATTATAGATAGAAAAACACCCAGACTCGAAACAAATACATGTAGGTCATACAAATATTCGTTCCGTGCGGGAATCGAACCCGCGACACGCAGCGCAGCAGTCAATCGCTTAACCACTGTGCCAACCGTGCCGTCGAAGATAAAGCTGACCAATTTATTTACTAAATTAGATAAGTTAAATTACAGCTGGAATTTAAGGCACAAGTATGCTAGTATTGTTAAAGACTTGATTGTAATGGCGACAGCGGTAATCAAAGGCGAAGGTAACGGCTTGTTCGTGCGTAAATATCTGTTGTTGGATTTGATTTATAAATTTAAAATTACCTATTATTGATAGCTATACTAGTTTAAGTTTCTTCTTTTGTTTTCTTTCGCTACCTAGCTTTATCAATGCCGTGAAACTCTATCATTGGCTTAAGTGATAATTGTCATCATCTCGCTATCACTGAGCAGTGTATGCAGACTGTAGCATGCTGTAACTATAACTTCAATTTTGACGTAACTGCATTGGGCTGTTCATTGTTAGTGGGGTGAACATTCATAATTAATGTAATTTAATTATAAGCTGTTGAGTTTCCTAATAAATAAAATAAATGTTGAGTATTGAAGAGAAGTATTGTTAAAATACATAAGTGTTTTTAAATTACCTACTATGATTGTAAGACCTCGAGTACAAGACGCCGGAGCCGCAACGGCACGCGAGGCGGACCGCATGTTTGTGTATACGAATAAATATCGTGCATGCACCACACCGGCGCCGCGCCGGAACCGCGTGTGCACCACGGACCGGCGCGGTGCGGCTACAGGAAACCTAACACTCCGATTTCTGAAAGCTTGGTTCATATCCGGTTTGGGTGGCATGTATTTAATCGAATCTCTCAATTCCTATTTTGCGCTCCTAAAAATATTATTGCACATTTGACGGCACGGTTGGCGCAGTGGTTAAGCGATTGACTGCTGCGCTGCGTGTCGCGGGTTCGATTCCCGCATGGAACGAATATTTGTATGACCAACAATTAGTTGTTCCGGGTCTGGCTGTTTGTGTATGTGAGTTTATATGTCTGTAAACGCACCCACGACACAGGAGAAATTCCTAGAGTGGGGCAACGTTTTAAAAAAAAAAATTGCACACACTAATATAATACTGTTACTTTACAATACTGTTAGTTTTAAGTTATCTTGCTGAGCCCTAACAGGGTCATGTACTCACTAGTTTAAGCCTAGCGTGTAACTATGGTTGTGTACACTGTGCATTAAAGAAATAAATAAATAATATTTGCGCTTCATTTTGTTAACGTCAAAAAAATCCTAAATCATCTTTATTTTAATCATTTTTGATCAACTGTTTAAAGTTATCAAAAAATAAAAGGCCCGTTTGACGAAAAATTTCGACGCTATGGGGTCTAAACTCATGTGCTGAATCCATGGTTACAGTTTGCGCGTCGATGCCCCTGCCACCCTGTATGTCGAGAGAATCCGCTGTTTTACAAAACCACTAGCTGTTTTACAAAACAGCTCCGTTATGTAAAACAACTGAACAACGTTCAACTATTTATATATATTGTCATTGCGCTTCGTTTCACAAAACTGCTACCGACGGTTAGCTTTTTTTTTATAATTTTATTTTTTAATTTAATAGGGCTTTTTGTCCAATAAGGATATGTCAACCCCATCATACCTTATTACAATGTAAATACACTTAGATATAATACACAAAGAGAAACAAATCCAAATTACAATATAGTAATACTAAATTAGTAGAGTATTAGTATTTATTTTTAATGCAATGTTTTTAATGTGTAATGTTTTATGTATGTAATTTGGGTTGTATTTGTTATGTTTGTTCTATGTATTTTGTAGTGCTTACTATGGGAATAATTTCCTGAAATAAATGATTATTTAATTTAATTTAATTTTAAAAGGCTCACTGCTGAACGACTAATACTAAATTATATAATTTTATGGCTGCTTCCAATTTAGGGTTTGCCAAAATGCTTTGAATCAGACCTACATCCAGCCCGTTTAACTTTAATTCGTTCGGCATCACGTCGCGTTTACGTCACGTATAGATGTAACGCAGAATGGCTTACCTACAGTCACAATGACCGTCTTTTATAAAACTCTGATAACTTTTAATTAATCCTTTTAATCACTGTTTTCAATTGAGTTAAGGTAATTTTGACTCGTATTCGTTTTATTTATTTCTGTTTCGGACGCCATTATCCTACTAATATTATAAACGTGAAAGTTTGTATGGATGTATGGATGTTTGTTACTCTTTCACGCAAAAACTACTGAACGGATTTGGATGAAATTTGGCACACAGATGGTTTATAACCAGGATTAACATATAGGATACTTTTTATCCCGATATTCCCACGGGATCGAAACTTATGCGGGTGAAACCGCGGGGCGCAGCTAGTTTTATAATATCTCACACGTGGATCTTACGTTATGAGATAAACACCCTCCTTCTGGTGCGGCTGGGTAAGGAAATAGTACTGTTATATACGTCATACTTACATTTACTTAAAATTCCTATAAATAACAGAGGAAAAGAGTCTAATGAGCCTCATTTAATTTGATACGGATATACGTTTAAATTTTAATTGATGCACGTCACGTCACCTGCCAATTTCATACCAAGTCAAACTTTTTGTGTAGGAAATTGGAACAATTAAAATAGTACTGATGTACTACCGCTTTCTTTAACGCTTATTAAAAGGAAGACCGGAATTTAGCACTAATTAGTTAGTTAAATATGTCTCAAAGATGTCCATTTTTTTAGTTGCACGTACTGTACAGATGCCAGCAGGCCAAGCTACCCGAAACTGTCAAATTTTCCCAATCAACATTGAACCTATTAGCTTTAGCGACAAAGTTGAAAATCTATTAAATAAATTTGACAGATTGTAGTAGCTAGATGTGCTGGCGTCTGTACAGACAAAAGTCAATTACATATACCATATACCACAATTGAATACCTGGAATTATTTTTATTTTGAATGAATTGTGTCCTACTACTGCGCAAAAGCAAGCACATAATTTGTACGGAACCGTACTTTAACGACTTACGCGCCGTGCATTCTGCACAAACATCATTTGTATAAAATATATTTCAATAAATCGCTGTTTAACAAATATTCACGGCGGTCGGTTTTATTTCATCATCCCAATAAAATGGCCTTGTTATCATATCACTTAGTGTAGGGATCCCATACATTTAGTCCTTCGAGCCGGATAATTGCTTTAACAAAATATATCAAATAGAATATTTCCAAGATTTAAATAATTTGTTACCAACAAAACAAGTAACAATAAGCAAGTTTTTATTCCAAGATATTTTCTTAAAACTTTTAAAAATCTTAATTTTAAACCTACTTCTCTTGCTGTGTGTCAAATACCGAAAAACACGTCTCCTGAAAATTCGCAATTTTCCGCAAGAAAATGTAACCGCAAAATTGTTTCCGTTCAAAATTAGTATCAAACCGAAATGTCTTCCCGTCAATTTCAATCGTCGACGCATTTACCTTAAAAATACGACACCTTTAACAGCGACGGTTTCACCTTAAAAATATACACGACACCTCCTGCAAAACAGCTGCACTTCTGCACCTATAAAAGCACCTACCTTTGGCGTCGATATGGCCTTTGAGCTGATCGGCCTTCGCCTGCAGTTTAGTTTGCATATTTTCCGCACCCTCCTTCATTTTAGCCAGTATACCTGGAGAGATATTATGTAAATTAGATTTATAGAAGAAAGAAAGAAAAAGAAAGAAAAATATTTTATTCTGCACAAACAAAACGCACAATTACAACTAAATAATAATAATATTTTAAAAAAAATAAGACAAAACACTTAAGATACACATAGTCAAAAAGACTCGTACTCAAGCATAAAAAAATGTTGACACTCTTGTCTATTGCTTGATGTCAAGGCCAGGGGCTCAGAACAATAACTATTGACAATGACAACTCACATTGACATATGGTTTAGGGTTATAGTTTAACTAATATCTATACAGGGTGACAGGAATATCTCCGCACAATCTATTAACATGGATTCAGTACATGATTCTTAACCCCATTGCGTTGAAAGGGCTTTGAAGTTCCGTAGGGTACGCCACGGATCCTAGTTAAAAACAAGTGCGAGTCGGACTCACGTACCGAGGGTTCCGTACAATTTAAAATAACTATTTTTTTTTTATTATAAGATGTAACTAAAAATTTACGGTTTTCGCAATTTTTCCTTTATCTGTGCTATAAGACGTTGCTTCGTACCAAATTTCAAGATTCTGAGTTCACGGGAAGTACCCTGTAGGTTTTGATTCCCTTGCGAGTGTCGAAAATTTGCGGAAATTTGCGGCATAACCGGCTGTATCTTTTGATTGCGTTGGCTTAGAAGTTTGATTTTTTCACAGCTCGAAGGGTCAGTAGACCTGAGTATTTGATATAAATTCCAGATTGATACCTCCACGCGTTCCTGAGAAAAAGGGTCTTGACAGACCGACGGACGGACAACAAAGTGATTCTGTAAGGGTTCCGCTTTTTCCTTTCGAGGTACGGAACCCTAAAAATATGGATGTCACGTGATCAACTTTGAATTATATTATATCTCAGAAACTACATAATATACCCACCATGTTTATCTTTTTCTTTTAATATCCTTTCCATATCTCCGGCTTTATCTTTGACACGTCCAAAGAAGTCTATCCGTTAAATGTAGGCATGGGCAATACAATATTACACATTATTCAAATAATTGGTCATTACCTTCCAATGTGCCAATGAAAATAAGGTTTATAATACCAAAAATTTTCAGAACGAAAATTTTTTGGTATTGTAAACCTTATTTTCATTGGCACACAGTTCAATTTTATATTCAAATTTGTTATGATTTCTACAAGAAATTAAAGTTGATTTTTCTTCGAATTGTAAGATTGGAATTTGTCATTCTAATTGTAGAGCACATAAAGTAGATATTTCATTGGACAGTTAATCACCTGATATTCTTTTGGTGGCGTCTGGGCTTGCCGACTGCGTCAGGGCTGCTACCTTCATGTACTCGCTCGTTATCAAACCGGCGGCCTGTAACAAATTAAAAAAATATGACAACAACTAAGGCGCCATCTCCACGGGCGAGAGAATCGCGGCGATAGTCTCGCCGTGACATCTGATTCTTGCCACGATGATATCGCCGTATGGAGACAGATTCTAAGAGAGTGTATAGAAATACGTAGTACGACGATAATATCGCCGCGATTGTCTCGCCCAGCCCACAGTTAGTTGCCCAGCAACTTTTTGTCTCTGTCGCTGTCTCCCTGTCTAAATAATAATTTAAATATGTATAGGTCTGTGCGACCATAAGGGACTAACCACCCTTATTCAGCTCTGTTCAGCTTTTGTCCATACCAAATCGTTGTTTCCTACATCGAATGCGTACGCATCCGGAAAGCTGAACGGACGCGTACGCATTCCATACAAAATCCTTGTTTTCTACATCGAATGCGTACGCATCCGTAAAGCTGAACGGACGCGTACGCATACAAAATCCTTGTTATGGACAAAAGCTAAACAGAGCTGAATAAGTGTGATTAGTTCCTAGAAATATATTTTTCGTTACGCAAAACTATTCCGTGTTAGTCCTAACACCTGCTAGTCACTTATACGCTCTTAAACCTTGAAAATATAGTTTATTTGGAGCAATGTTCTGGAATGGCGACCACGAAGACAACTATTTTCTATCTGTGGGTAGTAAGCACAAGTCTACACAGAGATTATGTAAAGAGGAAGGGAGATGGCGCGCCCCATCTGGTGCTATAAGTTTCCCAAACATGCTGGTTTTGGCTTATAATCTTTTGAGCTATAATTAGGAGCCCCATGTTATCATCATCATTTCAGCAGAAAGACGTCCACTGTTGGACATACGCCTCCCCCAGGTATAGGACATAATCAACCACTTCAAACTGATAATTATGATAAACATAGTATATTCACCTCCAAACTAGCAGGACTCATGGCTGAATACTCCTCACTGAGGAGCTCCACAATCAAACCCTCGATATCGAAGAATAGGATGTGGCTCTCGGGATCTGGGGGGGGAAAAACCAATAGTTAACGAAATGAAATGGTATGCACTATCCACTACTTAACCACGCAATCAAAATACCAAATGCTAATACATTGGGTTGTGGAGGTCAGATAGGCATTCGCTCCGAGTAAAATACTGGTATTCAGCTGCATCCGGTTAGACTGAAAGCCGACCCACATACATAGTTGGGAAAAAGTAGGCTAATTACACTGCACTACAGGTTGAAGCTTCAAGCTCATACAATTCATTGTATGAGCAATAAATACTTTTTCTTTCTTTCTTTCTTTCTGTATGAGCTTGAGGCTTCAAACTGCAGTGCCCTGGGATGTTACTCGTATGTTGCAGCTCTTCTACATAGGAAACGACCAATTGGAACCTGCACGGTTCCCTAGCTTCTGACGTTTCATAAGTGCCCATGTAGGTTTATCCTACTAATATTATAAACGTGAAAGTTTGTATGGATGGATGGAAGTTTGTTACTCTTTCACGCAAAAACTACTGAATGGATTTGGATGAAATTTGGCACACAGATGGTTTATAACCAGGATTAACACATAGTATACTTTTTATCCCGATATTCCCACGGGATCGAAACTTATGCGGGTGAAAACGTGGGGCGCAGCTAGTGTGAAATAAAATATACTGATTTAGATTTTTTCTAAAGTCTAATGCGTATCGCGCACGAAGGGTTCCGTACAATATTAAACTTGCGCCGAATAAAACACGTTTTCGCAGTCCGTTCAGTGGTTTAGGCGTGAAAAGGTAACATACAGATTATTTTTATTTGATGCGTAGTTCGCATGTGGCGTTGTAGATGGCGCCACAAGTACAGTACAGTATAGGAACGTGCTGACTCACCAGCAGGGTTACTCCTGAAGCCCTGCACAGTGAGCTGCGCCCGGCGCGCGCGCGCGGGCTCGGCCAGCGGGCCCGCGCTGCCGGCCGGCCCGCTGTGCTGCAGCACGGCCAGGCCGCGCTGCGTGGCGGCGCGCATGGCCGTCAGGTTGCGGTGGCGGAGGCCTCTGTGGGAACGAGGACACTGATCTTTAAGACTTGGCAGATACGCACTAACGATAGCATAAAGGAACAGAATCTTTCCAAATTCTAGGTTTTGTCCCAAAGTTGAGAAATCATGTACGGGGTCAAAGTCATTTTGCTGATGAAGGTCCAGAGACGTGATGAGTATCATATCTGAACACGATAAAATAACGATACGATTTTAATAGTTTTTTTTCTCATTGTTCGTCTCAACCAAAGAACCTGCCATCTAATCTCTTCACCACTCTTGGTTGACTGGTAGAGAATGCCAAAAGCATTAAGTCCGCCTTTGTACCTTTTTGTGCGAAAAGTTTAAATAAATAAATGGAGAAAAAAACATATTCTATAATTATATAGATTGACTGGTAATTAGTGACCGACACTTAAACACATGATTGTACTCATCATATTGAACAACTTTCCCAAAGAAACATTTATTTTTTTAGTTGCCAATCGCATGACCTCCTTCTTTATGTAAAGGATGTATAAATAACTAAAATCCACCTCACCTAAAGAAGTGTACAGCAGGATTGGCCAGTCCATCACTGGATCCAGTCGACAGTGACCCTCCAAGTTCATCAGCTATAGCTTCGTCACACGCCGCCAAAACTTCCTCAGCTATCATACCTGGACAAAATGGTATAATTTTAGTTCAGGAACACCCGATTATACCCGAATCAGCGTCACGGATCCGAGCGTGACGGTTCAGTTTAATTCCCTGTTCAAAAGGAGCGAAAAGTATTCACTTCAAAATAAAATTATTTCGTCCTGTTGCACCTGTCAGACATTTTAGCATGCAGCGGTTGCTGACGCGACGGAGTAGGCTATTATAGCAGTAGGTATTGGAAATTTTCTACTGAGTGAAGTATCTGTTACGTAGTAACTATTTAGTAATCTGTGATATAGTGGCCCGACCACCATCAAATGGTCTGACCACTATCAACCACCATTAAACCACAACTCACCATGCAACACCCTATCCACATGGCCGGTCTCCATCTGCCACACGAACACTGTGCCATCGGAACAGCCGACCACCATGAAATCGTCAGCTGGTCTCCATTTGATGGACACCACGGGGAACAGGTGCCGTGAGGCTAGGGTGACGCATTTACGTTCTGTTAGACCTGTTAGGAGAACGAGATGGTTAGTAGTCAGAGGGGCAATTCTCGTAATTTTAAGACCGTTCACAGTCTGATCTCAGTCTCAATCTGTCAAAAAATACTTCTAATTTCCCTACATTTTAACAAGTTTTAGACATTTGTTTGTCGCTGCGATGAGACTGCGACTAGATTTTGAACGTTTTAAATTACGAGAATTGACCTTCAGAGCTTTTTACGCGCAAACGTAACTATAAAGGTATAGTTACGTTTGCGCGTAAAAAGCTCTGTCCATTAGGTTAACCGTTTTTTGACAGCTATCTTAGAACGTACAGACGCCAGCAGGTCATCTACCCGAAACTGTCAAATTTTCCCATTCAACCTTGAACCTTAGTGCTTTAGCGATAAAGTTGAAAATCTATTAAAGAAATTTGACAGATTGTAGTAGCTTGATGTGCTGGCGTCTGTACATATTCCTGATTACGTATAAGTTAACTTTAAAATGCGAAATAAAATAAATATATAAACTGCCTTATCTTATTGAAGTTAATTATGACTTCTTACAGACATTATAATACCGTACGTGTATCAGTTTTGACAAAAAAATCTACAGGGTGGCAGGGACATCGACGTGCAGCCTGGTACCATGTATTCAGTACATGATTCTGGACGCCCTTGCGTTGAAATTTTTCGTCGGTGATTTTAAGAAAATATACTCTTCCATAAATTTTGACCGCGTAGGTATTGCACTTTTTTATAAAACGGCTGTTTTTTTTTTTGATAATCGACGAAAAATGCCTCTCTCTCTGGAATGCCTCAAATTCACAGAGGAAACGTTATTTTTTCGCACAAATTCAATATAAATTCACAACACTGAAAATATGTTTACAATATGTACGCACGGGTACAGATCAAGCTATACAAAACCAGTATAAGCTGACTACTGATTGTACGAAAAACCTATACAATGCGAGGTCAGCTAAAGGTGGAAATGTATAGCTTGATGTGTAGCCGTGTGTACTTCAAGATTATACATATAATAAGAATATTTCAACTTACTGAGCAAAGTCACGCTGTGGTCCGAAGCGACGGAGCAGATGCATTTTTGAATTCGGGGCTGCAAAAAAAATCATAATTATGATTAGTTAGGTATCAAGAATTTAAAATTTAAAGAGACTCTAGAAATAATTTTAGGAAAACCTGTAAATCTTTAAAGGAACGTTTGTTTCGGGTTTAGAGTCACTATATTATACAAGTACGCTGGATTAAATCTAATATATAAAATTCTCGTGTCGCAATGTTTGTTACCAAACTCCTGCGAAACGACTGGACCGATTTGTATGAAATTCTGTGTGTATATCGGGTGGGTCTGAGAATCGGCCAACATCTATTTTTCATAAAAAAAATATATATATATTTCCTAGAAATTATGTATATGGCAAAACAACGTTTGCCGGGTCAGCTAGTATACTATACGAAATGACAGTTGTTATTTGTGCCGATTCAAAGCGCCCCGCTCGAGCGTCTCAGGAACTAAAATTGACACATTGCCGCAAATAGCCATCGTTTTGTATTGATACGTCTCTGGCGATTTAGGTCCAAATCGTGGAATAAGACTGTATATTTTGTGTTTACTGCGAGATATTTTGAACATTTTTCCCACAGACGCTCACGTTGCTGTCAGCGCCAAAATGGCGAAAATCAAATGTATTCATTTTGTCATCGATAGTATGAAGTCCAGTGTACTTGTTTATTATACGTCAGTGCTATGGTGAATTAAAACATATTTTGTATGCTAGATTCTACCAAAAAATATAAGCAAGGGTAACATTTGCGCTCTATTTCACCACCTCCGAAGATTTTTCGGTTAAAGGCACTTTTGAATTTTCAAGGGGTATAGTAATAGTTGCCCATTCCAAAGCTTAGTAGGTACCTATGGAGAAGAACGGGCAAGAAACTCCACGGACTCTCACACTCTCATTTAAATTATAAAATTGTTACAAAACATTGGTTACATCATTAATGTTGAAATTATACAAACTATGTAGAAAGACGCATGCTCAAAGCGTCCGTATTAAAAACGATAAAACAAAAAAAAACCATAGGGAAGTTTCCTGGGTAAAAAAAATAATTATTATATTTAGTCCGTCAGTTAGATTATCGAAAAATAATGGACACGTATTTTTTCTTTTGTCAATCTAACAAAAAATGACAAAGATAAAGCGCGTCAAAATTTGGGAGTGGGGGGTCGTGACGTCACTTGCTTGCAAAAGTGTCGCAAGCAAGTGACGTCACGCGGAACTTTAACCGGCGATATCTTCATAATTTTTTATATAATCGACAAAAGAAAAAATACGGCTTCAATATTTTTTGATAATCTAACTGACGGACTAATTAGATTTTTTTAGGAAACTAGCCTATACAGAAATTAAAATAAGCCGTGCCGGCTGAGAGATCACCTGTCCAACGTATACTCACACTACAATTATGGGGCGGTACAATCAACTGTGTAATTTCCCCAGCATGCACGCAGAATCTATGGAGCAACGCACCGCTGAATAGATCCCATAGACAAACTGCGAAGTCTATGCCGCCCGATACTAGGTGGGCCTTATCGTATCTGTTGGGTAAATAATTATAACATTAGCTTGAATTAGGACCATACACTGTCCGTTAGGCTAACCGTTTTTTGACAGCTGTCTTAGAACGTAAATATTCCAGATTACGTAAAAGTTAACTTTAAAATGCGTAAAAAATAAATATGTGACTGCTGAATTATCCTGTTTATGGCTTCTTACAGACATTATAATACCGTACGTGTATCAATGAATGTATTGTGTGTTGCTGCAATCACTAGTTACATCTGTCAAAAAACGGTTTACCTAATGGACAGGGTATAAGAGATAGGCAGAGGTGTGTAATACAGCTGTTTTTGGCAAGCTAAACCCAGTGCCAATAAAGAAACGAATCGAACATGACGACGCTAATCATTCTCTCTCTTTTACGCACAATATATTGTGCGAGTGAAAGGGCGAATAAGAACCTTTGTCGCCATTTCTTTGGCCGCCATTTTGAATTATTTTCTTTAATGGCGTGGATTAACCGAGATCCAATCCAGATTCCAAGCTGCTATTGAGAATAGTCGCAGGAACGTGAGCCGTGAGGCACACTTTAATAACATAGGACTTATAAATAGTCCGCCTTTGTACCTTTTTTGTCCTTTATAAACTTTTTTCTTTCTTTCTTTTCTTTTCTTTCTTTATTTTCTTTTCTTTCTTTCTTTTCTTTTCTTTCTTTTTGTGCGAAAAGTTTAAATAAATAAATAAACATAACTAGCGAAATGGACACTTTCATGTTAATATGTTATGTTCTAGTCTAGAAAAACTTTTAAGAAAAGATAACTTGTCATACCTTTGGTGTACATGGTGTGGATAAAGTAAGCAGTTGACACGACCGTTGTGCCCTAGAAGTAACTGATGTGGAGGCCAATCTGTAACAATAATAATAAAAATGTAAATTACAAGTTTAAAAAGAAAAAATATTTATTGCGACTCGTACAGAAAGATCATCAACTAAACAGTCAAAAATAAAAAAATAAAAATTATATTTTTTAAAAAGTAACGAAAAGAAATATAAGAAATAAAAATGAGACAGAAAGTCCTACGAGGCCAAAAGTCTCCTATCTCAGCATGATGCTTTGACATTTAAAAAATAAATGTCTGTCTGTCTGTATTCTGATAGGGCCCGCTGTGATGTCACGGGCAATTACAGTAATAAATAAATCATAAAATAGATATAATTATATAAAATACTAGCTTCTGCCCGCGGCTTCGCTCGCGTTAAGAAGTACCTACGTCATAGTAGCTTTATGCATGCAAAGTCTCAGCCCGATCGGTTTAAAATTGACAAAGTTTCATACAAACTGTCATACCCTATTTTATCCCCTTGGGGGTAGAATTGATCAAAATCCTTTCTTAGCGGATGCCTACGTCATAACATCTACCTGCATGCCAAATTTCAGCCCGATCCGTCCAGTGGTTTGGGCTGTGCGTTGATGGATCACTATGTCAGTCAGTCAGTCACCTTTGAGTTATATAAGGTCCCATTAAAATAGGTGGAAAAACTTTTAGAAATCATTCAAACCACCAAAATAAGGACAATGGTAAAAAAAATATATAAGAAAAACGCATTAGATACTTACGATTAAAATAATCAGCTAACAAAAATACACTCATAAATGTTGGTTACCCAATGCATAAACACTTTGTTAAATACAGAATGATGCAAGGACATAACAGACCTGACTGTGTACCTACTTACGAGCATAAGTTGTGTGTGTGTGGGTGTGTATTATTTTAGGTCAAAATAAAATCATTTTAATCAGGGTTTTTTTTGCTTGGATATCTTTGGTTAGACATACTGAGCACTGTGGCAAAATTTGTCCATCTATTTTAATTGGACCCTGTATATATTTAGAAGATGAGCAAATAAAATATAAATAATTAATTTTTAATCCGCGCCAGACGTAACCCATTACTTGTCTATGCCCTGAGTGTCAGAAGCAAGAAAGAACTGCTTGAAAACTCAATAAACATAATAAGATATCTGTAATTTACAGGTATACGTGACATTGCTTGATGAATGCTCTTTCAAAAAAGCAGTTTAATCGATTCCTCACCAATTTTTTTTTTTGCTATTTGTATTTAATTCTCTTGAAAATATTTTACGGAAAGTAGTTGTTTATACAAAATATTTTGGTCAATTAAAAATACAAGTTTTAACATCACACTAATCTTGAGAAAATTGTATGTGACAGAACACTTAAATAGTTCTACAGGAATTCCATTTTTGTTTCGTTTTTGGAATTGCATAGAGTTGTTGATGATCTACGATTTTGTAAAACTGCAACCTAACTACATGTGCGTAACACACTATCAACCTCAGTCTGTATCATTTTGAAAGATATTGCTAATCAATTACTTCATATGTCAAAAATTGTCTGCTGTAAATAACGCAATGAATGTTGTTGACCTGTCAAAATGAAAGTCATTACCACCGATAGTGTGTTACGCCATTATCCAGCTGGTAATACAAAAAAGGCAACTACTTCCATGGTTATCACAGCTCTATATTAGATTTCATCATCATGCGTTCGTATTTCCGAAGAGAGGCGATGATTCCCGAAGCTACTACTTTCCTTTGGAAAGCTATATTTTGATGTTGTTAAGAGAATAATTACCGTCAAGTTGCTGATGGTTGCCATGCAACAGTTGCAGTTGCACGGTATGCGTTGCATTCACTATGACGATGGAACCGTCTTCTCTGCCGACCACCAAACGGTTAGCTGCTAGTAGATATATCGATGCTGTAAGTTTTATTTCTGGAACAAATATAATTTAGTTTACAAACTGTTTGTAACATTGAACCGGAAATGCAAATGAACTAAACGAAAAACGTAAATAACAGTACCCTCCTCTCGGGGAAGTCGGGTAAAAATAGGGAAGAGACAGATGGAAATAAAATTGCACGATCAAATTTTAGACTTCAGACTTTCGAGCTCAGTAGCCCAGAAGTCTAAAATTTGATCGTGCAATTTTTTTCATCTCAAATTAATTCTTTATTCATACTATAACACAGTTGTTATAGTATGAATAAAGAATGAATTGCATTGATTTAGGTATTATCTTAATTTTAAAATAATTAAAATTTAGTTTTTTTTTTAATTAGTTTACATGTTATAGGTGTTACACACATCTTCATCCGCCTAGCCTTTTCCCAACTAAGTTGGGGTCGGCTTCCGGTCCAGCCGGATGCAGCTGAATACTATATTTCACACATATTATTTTAAGTAAATTAATTCACTCGGCAAACTGTTTTAAATCAAATTAGACAGGTCTAGTTTTCAGCATTATCACATAAAATATAAACAACACAATATTCTTGTTTTGTTAGATTAGTTATTTGCACACATTAATGGTTTTTTATTAGTATTTTGTAGAAAAGGACACTGGGCATTTGGGCTAGGACTAAGGTGACCTTTGAATTACGACACGGTTGGCGCAGAGGATGAACGATCGACTGCTGCGCTGCGTGTCGCGGGTTCGATTCCCGCACGGAACAAATATTTGTATTGCCTACAGGTAGTTGTTCCGGGTCTGGCTGTTTGTGTATGTCAGTTTAAATGTTTGTAAACGTACCCACGATCCAGGAGTAATTCCTAGTGTGGGGCAACGTTTTATAAAAACATTTTTTTTTTTAAATAACTGTAAATCTTGTCACGTAACGTAGTCTCTTACGGTCAACCACCAGGCGTTAATACTAGAACTGCGAAAACCGCCCTTACTGCTACGACATAAAGTCACTGTCAATGTCAAATTGTCATGGACAATACTAATGAACGGAGTTCGCGTCAGAACTGTGTGGCGTCGAAGTGATTCAAAAGTATGTGATTGTAGCAATATACTTCAAAATGATTCTTCATTGTGTTTGAAAGTGTCTTCCGCAATTAGGGTCTGGTTGCGCCACCAGTGATCAGATTGTTCTTACGTAAGATCACAAAAGTAAGCAAAAATTATAAGTTTTTAATTTTTTTTTTTTTGTTACTTTGCAATTTTTGTAGATACCTACTGATCTTACGTAAGATTGAAAGGTGGGAAGGGGGTCATCCAAGTCTTATTTTTTCTTACGTATGGGTAGGAAGGGGGATGGTCAGAAAGTGGTCAAAATTGTTTTACGTAATAAATGAACAGCCCCATGTCTAGAAGAAAGAAAGAAAGAAAGAAAAATATTTTATTCTGCACTAACAAAAAAAAGATTTACTTTAATTTCCATATCTGTAAATCTTGTTATTTCTAAATCTTGAATAACAAGTCATATCCAAGCTTTCCTGGTAGAGTTTGTTAGGCACAAGCATTACCTTCATACTTACTACTTTGTACTCTTTTCATTCTCCTTATCTTTCCTAAATGATAAAATAAAGTAAATAAATAAATAATTTAAAATATACAGGCAAAAAAGGTAATCAAAAGTTGCAGAACATTGATTCGGCATCATGTTTTTGCGTAACGGGAACATGTTGCTGGCAACATTTCGACGCCGTGCCACCGTTTCAAGCAACATTTGATGCAGGTTACGAGAAACAATTTTAAGCAACTGATTCTCAAGTTTTGTTTTCCCTGTCAAGTAAATATCAACATTGTGGCTATTAAAATAAAGTCGAAAATAAATAACTATAACCGCGTACAGCGTCGATGCTCTCTCGGACTAACGGTAGTTTAATTATTTTCAACTTTATTTTAACAAGCGCAAGGTTGATATTTCTTTCCTCCTCGGCGGCAGAAGTCACGCATAAAAGCACATATCTAAATGCGCCCTTATGGGCGACTTCTGCCACCAAAGTAAACGTCACAGATTTTTTTTTTAAACTGTATTGAGCGTTTGTTTGACTCGACGTACGTCAAGACGCTGTATGCGGCCGACGAGGTTTATGGAGAAACTCCACCAAATATGGCTTATATTTGTTCAGATATACTTCAAACGCGAGCCTATAAATCATAACAATAGATATGAGTTCGAAACTAACCTTGCTCCTCAGGATGGTTCAACTGGTCCAGTATACCGACAGGACTAGGGTTCATCTCCTCCCACGCTATATCGAGACTCGTCACCACGATCGGCGCGTGCGCTGTGGACAAAAATATTTAATATGATTTGTTTAAAAAAATATGCTTTTATTTTGCAGTTGTTTTTATCCACTCACTTGGCGTTTGGTCCGGCGTGGGTTGTGCGGCGTCGTCTACATTCCATACGGAGACTACGCCGGCGGAGTCGCCGCGCAGCATCAAGCGACGTTGCTTACCGCCCACTGAGGTTATTACGAAACGCATGGCGGGTGGGCAGGACAAGAGCTGCGGGGAAAAATAAAATACATACTAATAGTTTAAAAAAATACAGTACTCAAGGTTTTATTGCAGAATTATTGTACAAAAGATACAATAGGACATTCAATTTTTTTTTATTTTTTTTAAACCTTTCCCCACACTAGGAATTTCTCCCGTGTCGTGGGTGCGTTTACAGACATATAAACTCACATACACAAACAGCCAGACCCGGAACAACTAATTGTAGGTCATACAAATATTTGTTCCGTGCGGGAATCGAACCCGCGACACGCAGCGCAGCAGTCAATCGCTTGACCACTGCGCCAACCGTGCCGCCGAAATAAATATAAAATAATAAATATATAAAAATAGTTTATTGGTAAAACAAGTTTAGGTATAAACAAAATGTTTTGATTGGATCCTCCTTTTAGGCAGATAGTGCCTGTGTTAGGAGATAGTATTAACAAAAGGATCAGAGCTAACATGATTTTAGTTTATTTAGGGCACTTAGCACACCTCTGACTCGAAAATAATAATGCGAAACCGCTTAACGCGATAATAAGCGATTCGAGTACCGGAACATCATGCGAGTCAGTTGAATTGTAGCAATCGGAGCAAAGTGTCGTCGCTTTCGACTTAGTAAATACAGTACAGGTCAACTTCAGACCTCTTGGATTAGTTTTAGCGTAAAATCAACATCCATCTTAAAAACAAAAAAATAACTTTCGCTTTAGAAACCTGTCGTCTGCCTCGAAACAAATGCGGAACCGCAACTAATTGGCGGGCTGAGCGCGGAGGGGTGAAACTGTAGGTACACTATTAATAATTTTAAGTTTTTGAAATCATAGGTAATCATTTTGTATAGTCCTCCAGACAGCCATGGCGACCAATCTCAATGGAGACTAGCCTTAGGCGCGGGAGGTATTGTAGTGCAGGTGTGTGTGCGCAGGCACAGGTGCACTCACTCTTCAATCACTCTCATAGTCCGATGGGACGGCAATCCCAAACGACCGGAGAGAGATCAGGCGCAGGACCAACGGCTTAACGTGCGCACTGAGACACGGGGGTATTAAACTTTTTTTTTTTTTTGATGGGAAATCATCAAATGACCCCTCCCGCTCTGGGTGGAGCGGAAGGGAGTGTCAGACTCTTACTGACTAAAACCCACCCGTGTTCCTTCCTTAGCCCTTTCTTATCCAGGGCAGCGGTAACCCTTTCGGACGATCCCGCCGCCCTGGCAGGCTTCGGCCCTATCGTGCCCCTCCATTTGCTGACATCTCTTTGAGGCGCGCGTGGAACACAACGCGCCGTCCGGCACGGGCCTGGTCCTGATCGGACGGCGAGCTACCCATTACTCACCGCCCGCAGGCCCGCGCCTACGGTGGCCGGGACTCGGCTATTGACTCCCGTCCAGGGCGTCTCCTGCGGCGGTTAGGGGCGTGAGGGCGCAGAGATTGGTATTAAACCTCCAACGGCCAAACTCCGAACTGTTACTAAGAAATTCATAATCGAAAACCCAATAACACATTGTCTCTGTCGCTCAGCATCGGTACAGAGAGAGAGGTACACACGGCTACTACACGTTAAGCTATGCATTTCCAGTTTTAGCTGACCTCGCATTGTATAGGTTTTTCGTACAAGCAGATGTCAGTTTATACTGGTTATGTATAGCTTGATGTGTAGCCGTGCGTACGGAGGTATCACACCGCATACTTCCAAACTCCCGGTAATCATTTTACTATGTACAGACGCCAGCAGGTCAAGCTACCCGAAACTGTCAAATTTTCCCAATCAACCTTGAACCTTAATGCTTTAAAGATAAAGTTGAAAATCTATTAAATCATTTTGACAGATTGTAGTAGGTTGATGTGTTGGCGACTGTACATTAAACGCAACTTGGGCAGCCCAACCATCCACCCCGCTAACAAATCTTACCATGCCACGAGATAGAACAAGAAGTATGGAGAAGTCAACTGTACCTTATTATCAGGATGCGACAGTATCCCAAACAGCACGGGACTGTCATGGTCGACTGTTGGACCATGGAAGCCTTTGTGATCCGGTACAGAGCTATAATATAACAAATATTTTGTTTAATACATAAATCTTACTGATAATTAAAATGAAGTTTCATATAAAAAGGTTTTTTTGCAGGAAGGGAGTCAGAACAGCACACTTGCAATTTGTTAAATATGGTATTAGGTACCACGAAGTTTAAGATGTAAAGGGCATCCTACTGTCGCGCCATTTTGATTTTTTTTTTTCAAAATGGCAGCAACGCATGTTTTCTATATAAATCAATAGCTGACATCAACGGAAACGAAAAATATATTGAGACTAAGCCCCGTAAAGCATCTCATTTCCGAGATATTAGCGTTCAATTTGATCACGTGACATCCATATTTTTTTTAAACTTGCGTAGGTACATCTTGTTGCTTAGATATATCACTGAAAGTTTAAAGTAATCAAACATCATATGATGATGTCAGCTATCGATTTATATAGGTATCATGCGTGGCCGCCATTTTGGAAAAAAAATCAAAATGCCGGACAGGTAGGTATGCCACGGATCTTCAAAGCCCTTTATTAGGCACAGCAGATATTTATTTCGATGATGTAACTGACAACTTTTGTAATAATAAGAAGACTATACCCTGTCCATTAGGTTAACCCTTTTTTTGACAGCTGTCTTAGAACGTAGCTATACTAGATTACGTAAAAGTTAATTTTAAAATGCGTAATAAAATAAATATATAAACTGCCCTAGCTTATCGTATTTATAGCTTCTTACATACATTATAATACTGTACGTGTATCAATCAATGTATTGACGGAAAAAAACGGTTTACCTAATGGACAGGGTAAGGCCTGTTAAAATGTAGAATTAAATTTTATTTAAAAAAACTGCATATATTTATTTAAAAATAATAGTTACGGTCGAAATAAATGGCACCTAATACCATAGAGGACAGAAAGGAGTAACATTTTCAAAAAAACACATTCAGTTGAATTGAAAACACAATACAATAATTTGTACATAAAAAAAACCTTCAACTTGTTTTTACTATACCAACTCAGTTTTGTAGTAACAATGATTGGCGTTCATCTTTATTTATAATTACGCCACACACCTTTACAAGGTAGGCAGAAACTACATAACTATCCCCGGATTTCTGAATGCCAATTCGCGTAATTGAAAACGTTCAAAATCTAGTCGCAATCTCAGCTCAGCGAAAATCAATGTCAAAAACTTGTCAAAAAAAATGTAGGGAAATTAGAGGTATTTTTGACAGATTGAGACTGAGATCAGACTGTGAACGTTTATAAAATTACGCGAACTAGCCCTCCGAAAGCATACTCATTTAAATCGATCGTCAAATGTCATATCAACTGAAATGATCGGTCGTTGTTATTTTAGGTAACCAATCACAAAAGGTAACATGATATTTGTCAGCAGATTTAGGTAGGTCAACATTCACAGAACGCACTTTGACTTTACTTTGCTAAGGACTGACTTTTCAATCACCTGATAACTTTATTCGAGGAATAATTTTGTAATTTTGACAGTTATTTCATACAAAAACTGTCAAACGTCAATTTTATTCCTCGAATAAAAGTTATCTGGCGATGGAAAACTCAGTCCTAAGTAAAGTAAACGTCGAATACGAATTGTGAACATGAACATTATTCGTATAGCATTTATGTTCACGGTCGCATGGAACGCTTGCTCACATTCACCTACACCATAGGTTCTCGACGTGGGCGATAACGCCCCCCGGGGGAGTTTGAGACTTTCACGGGGACAGTATAAGAGAATAAATTATATATCCTATTTTACAACTATGGCCGTCTGGACAAAAACAGGGTATAAATGGTGAACGGGGTACGGAAATTTTTTTTTTCACTAAAAATATTTTTTTTTTTTTTTACATGCCGAAACCGGCCGATGGCTTCAATTAGAATTGAATGTCGCTACGAATTAATTGATAATTAATTTCCGCATGTAGAGAAGGGTGCCATTAAGTTGAATTTTTATATTACTTGTCGAATTCTGTTTTTTTTTGTAAAAATAAGAGATTTTTGTGCCATAGCCATTTTGTGCTTCTACATCGTTCACCTTTTATATCCTGTTTTTCTTCGGACGGTAAAAAAGGTCAGCCGGTATAATATTGCACGTTTAAATATAATCGAGGCAATAGCTGTTTCAGTTTCGCGACAGATGGTAAGTAAACAAATTGGGAGGCTCTAGAAAAAAATATTCTCAAAGTGGGCGGTGGGCAGAATAAGGTTGAGAACTTATGGATTATATGACTGTGAACATTATTCATGTTCGTATAGAACGCTTGCTTAGTAAAGTAAAATCAGAGGGCGGTCTGTGAATCTTGCCCTTAAAGGCTCTCCCCACAGGCGCGTTATTATCGGTCGATAATATCGGATGCGTTATTGCGATATCTGTTTTCAGTAAATTTTATATTAGGACACGAAGTTACACACGCGATAGAAACGACGCAATAGAAGTAGGACGCTTGCGTTCCTCCGTCCTGCGATATTCCGATATGAGTTCTTAGAATATTTTGTATTAGGAAGCATACGATCTTACACACACCTGCGTTAATAACGTACTAACGTGTAGTGCGGGCGGGGCACCACTGTACGTTACACGCACACGTTAGAAATATCGGTCGATAAAAACGCAGCAATGTGACAAGGACTCGGAACGCATTATCGCAATAACGCATCCGATATTATCGACCGATAAAACGCGCCTGTGGGGGAGAGCCTTTATGATCTTCAGAAAACCAGGGTTTTTCTAGAAGCCAAACATACTTCTTTGCTTCGTACATTTTCATACATCATTTCATTCAAGCCGGTTGCGAGTACTACGCACCTAATTTTTAATTACATTTTTTTTTTATAAATATACTTTTATAATAACACAGAAAGATGGATATAATATGATAGTGCAACTGCAAATGAAAATAATACGCTCTAATTTATTAAAATAAACAACCAAATTGGATTTAATTTAAATATTTTTAAAACAAAATATAATAACAGGGCTTACGGACAGACTAAGGTATTGGCATACTGGAGGCGATAACAATCAGCTATATATATATTTGATATCTTGAAAATATTACTAACACAGGTTTGTCTAATGCAGGCATTTGTCAAACGTTCATGGGGGTACATTAAAATAGCCCCCACAACTGGCAATACTCAACAGAAGGTACATCCGGTGCACCTTAGACCGCCAGAGCCACCCCCCCCCCCCCCCCTGCTGATTGGCTTATATTTTTATCACGTCATGAGCTATCCTCATAATTATGGTTCGTGCTGACGAGAAATATCGGACTTTTTCTAATTCATTGGCGAAATTTTGCAAACATAGCAATAAAAATAAAATGGTTTTATAATTAATGATAATTTGAAGTAACTACACGCGGATTTGCCTCGTGATCAGCTGTTTACATGATTGATCATAGATTTTTCTTTCAATATCATGCAGCCCCATCGAGGCGCGGTCCGAGGCGGGGGGTCGTGGGTGTCATGACCCCCCCCCCCTCCCCCAAATCATTCAAGCTGTCGAGAGTCTGCATTATTTACTTGCCTTACTAACTTTAGTTACTAACTTACTACTAGGTGACCCCCCCCCAAAATCTTGGGCTGCGACCGCGCCTGGCCCCATCTTAAAATGTATTCCGTTAATATGTTTTTTTTTTTATTTCGTTTTTGTAATGCGGAACTGGCGACGTGAACTTCCAGTAACCGCTGAGTATTATGCAGATTTCTTGCAGTATCGACCCCAAACGATTGACGAATGCTCGCACAGTCGCACTGGATAGGCGTCAGAGCCTTTTTACTAGATTTTTTAAGCACTGCTATCGCCACAAAAAAAAACTAACCACTATCTATAAAAAAAACAGAACAAGCCTTCAAAAAAGTGCTAGCAAAAAAATAACTCTATCTACATACAAAATACATATAAACAGACAAACATTGTGCTGACCTACTGATAGCCCGGCCTCGCAGTTTGCTATAAAAGAAATATTTATATCTTCAAATATTATCGTATGTTCGTAGCTTTAAGTGTAGCTTAAGGTTAAAGCTGTGACTCTCCAGCAGTTAGGAATTTTTTGTTTTTATGTGGACGGAATTCGTGGGTTATTCATAAACAACGTATGTTTGATTAATTATACTGCCTATCTGACTTCCTCAATCCAGTTACTGGGTAACTCGATACTCCTTGGTAAAATGGTTGACAGATTTTCAGGCGTCTGACTGTCACGTCTGTCAAAGATCTAAGAATGACAGCCGGGACCGACGTCTTAAGCCGTAACACACGAACAGTAGCAATGTTTTTCATTTTGACAGTTCAACAACATTCATTGCGTTATTTACGTTGTTGAGCAGACACATTTTTCGAACATGTGAAGCAATGGATTAGCAATATCCTTCAAAATGATTTAGATTGCGATTGATTGTGTGTTACGCAATTTTCAGGGGTGTCGTTTCATAAACTTTCTTATGCGTATTAATAATAATTATATTCAATGTATTTTTCTAAAGATCCTGCTTTAAATCATACATTGTTTATGTAAAACCCTTTAATATCCAAATAAACATCTATAACATAGGCATATAGTGCTCCAATGGGAATCTAATGATGATAACACTGTAACCAATGACATGCCAATCGAAACTAAACGCTTATTGTAGAACAGATAAGGTCTATATTTGAACATTCGCTTGAACGAGGTCGTTTTATATCTAATTTTGAGCTCAAAAATTAAAACATAAAAAAATTATTACCGAAATAGTTTTTTTTTTCGATGAAAAAGTATTATGACAGTCTCTAGGGGCAATAGCATAATCAGCCTATAATGTTCCCACTGCTGGGACACAGGCCTCCGCTCTGTGAGAGGGATTGTGCCGTAATCCACCACGCGGGCCCAGTGCAGGTTGGTGGATTAGGGGGAATTCAATGCCAAAAAGTCTAGCAATTTAGCTACTTCTACTTCAGGTAGATCTAGTAATCGTGCAAGCGCGACTGCTTAGTGTGGTGACTGACTGATCCTTTTTTTTTTTTTTTTTGAGGATGTGAAATCATCAAATGACCCCTCCCGCTCTGGGTGGAGCGGAAGGGAGTGTCAGACTCTTACTGACTAAAACCCACCCGTGTTCCTTCCTTAGCCCTTTCTGTTCCAGGGCAGCAGTAACCCTTTCGGAAGATCCCGCCGCCCTGGACTGACTGATCCTGGGTTATAATCCTGCGTTATACAGGGTATACCAGAAATGTTTACAACAACTTTTTTTATGAACAACTTTTTCATAGTCGCGAAATTTTTTTTTGTATATGTGGATACTATGTTTTGTATGGGACAGCTGATCATCTTTTCGCAATTTCGATGTTGGTCCCAAGGAGAAAGTTGTTCAGTTTGATACTCTGTACCACACCCTTAAATATGACCACACGTGTCTGATACACGTTGTATAAAGTTTTATTTCTTAAAAACTTTCTCAGTACCCTACCAGCCTGAATTTAAAAAAAACCACATGTCTGAGCTCCAAAATTAGATACATTAAAGTTGTCAAAAAATAAAAGGCCCGTTCTGACATTGACAGTTCTAGTAGTTAATAAAGATCAAATTCGCAAAACACGTATTCGTTTGTATGAAACTGACAGGTGTCAAGAACGCATTCTCAAATGTCAAAACGGGCCTTTTATTTTTTGACAACTTTAACAATTCATTCAGCGTTTGGTTCAATATAGACGTCCATTTTCATTTTTAATATAGTATTCAATTTTGATTGATCCATTTGGTTGATATCAATTGTTAAGATATTTGCAATCTCAAATGATAGTAAAATTTATTTTACAGAACTGTCTAAAATTTAACTATTATTGTCTTTGATGATCAAAAGTACTAGATTTCTGATGAGAGCATCAAAAACGGCCGGAAAAATAAGACCACAAATAATGTTGTGGTCTTATTTTGCAACTTACTTTCAACCTTATTGCTTAGAAATCATGTTTTATTTTTCCATAAATATTTTTGTCCTTATTTATACATAATACGTTTATTTTTCAATCAAAATAGTAAATATATTACAGACAATAATAAACTTTATGTTTGAAAATTAAGGTTTATAATCAAGCTACACGCAATCGCGGCCAGTTGAGTGATGTGTTTTGTTCGTGATTCTTAATCTAGTGCTAATTGATCTAAAATTATTGTATTTTTTTTTCGTTTGAGATTGCAAACACTAGATTAGTTAGCGTTCGTATCAGTGTAAAACAATCTTTATAGCATCCTAGCAAATTCTGTCACAGTATAAGTCAGTCATTTAGAAGTTTATTATACAAATAAAATATACGTCTAATAAAATGGTTTCGTCAAGGAAGCAGTTAAGTTTAGTCAAAAACTAAGAAATGTAGTCAAGGAGTCAGTTAGACGTTTTGTCATGGAGTCTGCATACAAGTCAAGTTGACTTATTTCTTATCAGTGAGATAATACCTCAACTTATACATCAGTAGTTAAGGAGTCTTTAAATAATTAGACAAACTAATCAATTAGCTTACAATGATGCCAACAGTCTGTAAGTCAATTAGTCAAAGAGCTAACAATAAACTTAGTCAAGGAGTCGAGTCAGTTTGAAGTAGTGATGGGCCGAATACGAATATTCGCCAGGATTTGGCGCCATCCCTTCCGTCCACTGACGCCGCTACCCCCAGACGATGTTTATTCGGTAGAATGTTCGTCATTTTTTGCTAAATAATCGGCCGAATACGAATTTTCGGTAAACCTGCCGAATACCGAACATAAAACGAATATTCGGCCCATCCCTAGTTTGAAGTCATCATAAACAAACGTAGTCAAGGAGTCAACACTAAATAAATTAGTAATCACATATTAGGTTAACATTAGCCACTTAATATGAAGTTTATGGTCTATTGAATGACTTACTTAGCAGGCAGTCTATACAGATATCCTTTGCCTTCAGTAGAACACACTAGTACTCTGTCCGGAGCAAGGAAATCGCCCGACATCCAACGCTCGCCAGATGGCGCTTGTATCGAACACAGGACTGAGAAGTCACCTGGAAAGAGAGTTTCAGTAGTAAATATATGAGTCCAACTGTCACTAATGAGACACAAATACTTTTTCTATTGTTACCGAACTTAATAAGCTTGCCTAACAGACGTGGGGATATGGCAAATTTAGATAATTAAGATATTAGATTATGTATACTTACTGTAAGCCTGCATGATCCCACTGCTGGCTGGGCAAAGGCCCCTCCCCATGACATCCAGCTCTTTCGATCCAGGGCTAAAGTAGACCACTGGTCGTTGGTTTCGTCCAGCCCGTCCCGCCATCTTCTACGGGACGCCTTATAGTTGTGTCAGGTCTCCACGCGGTGGTTATTTTGGCCCACAGCTTATTGGGCATACGGCAGACGTGGCCAGCCCAGTCCCGCTTCAGCTTAGCGGCTTTTTGAGCAACGTCAGCAATCTGTGTTTTGGAGCGCAGTGTGGTGGTGCGAATATGGTCTGTCAATTTGACTCCCAGAATACTTAACTGCACTCCATTGCACATTGGCAAACCTTGAGTTTGGACGTTTTGAAGGTTTTTCAAAGACCAAGTCCATCAACAGGTCAGAATGGGAAGGATGCACATGCACATAATTTAAAAAATATACAAGATTATTACCCAACTTACCCGCATCATATATCTGGCAGTACTTCGCGCAAACGATCAGCACAGTTCTCTGGTTGTAGGCGCAGCAGTTCAGGGAGAGCGCGTTCAGACAACGGATCTGTTTCGATTCGTTCTCGTAGATAGGTTCCGATTGCTTGTTCTCGTGGCCCAGGAGGGACCAGACCTGCAGAAAAAAAGAAAATAATATATACTTTTTTTACAGACACTGTTTGGTAAATACGCTAACATTGGTTAAGTTTGACTACGGATCAAAAAACCAGCCGTTATTCCTTCAAGTGGACCATTGTGCGTGGGCCATGGCGGCCGTCGGTGGCTATTCCAACCAGCCCACCTCCCTCCAGAAGTTGATTAGGTCTCATGTTACCAGCAGTTACCGTAGTTTGTTTCCATCACTCACAAAAGTACTCCACAGTGATTACTTGTTTAACTCGATTTTATGTAACACAAACTTGAAATCGATAAATCAATGCACAACATGCAACACACATTTTTATGACGAAAAAATGCTAGAAAATTGAAGTAAATAGTCGGATATTTAAAGCTACTTAACATTCTAACATAATCTGCGTTCGCGATTCAGTTGCCAAAAATGTAAACAAATATGAGTCGATGGAAAAATAACTTTAATTCCTACAGAATAAAGTTCAGTTGACGCTACGTCTTCAAACATTTTTATAACTTTTTCAATAGTGCTAGTCACTCTGAAATCAACTTAATTCGCATTAAAATAAAGTTGATATTTGTTTAACTTGAAATAAAACCAATGGGTAAAATAAATTTGAATAGACCTTAAGCATGAATGCAATGCTCACCTTCACAGTCCCAGTAATAGATATTGCTAGCACAACGTCATCTTTTCTCGAAGAAGGACGGAGGACCTGGAAAAACATTCAAATCAAAATATTTCTTTGCTAGTAATTTTTTTCTTTCGAACAACCCGCGGCCCTGGCAGGTCGCAGGTGTGCTGGAAGAGATTTCTTATCACCTCTGTAACTATTTTTTCTGTTCTGTTTTTTCTTGTCTGTTTATATATGTGTGTACATAAATGGTTAAATAAATCTAATATATAAAATTCTCGTGTCACAGTTTTCGTTGCCATACTCCTCCGAAACGGCTTGACCGATTTTGATGAAATTTTTTGTGCATATTCAGTAAGTCTGAGAATTGGCTACAATCTATTTTTTTTTTTTTTTTCAAACCCTTAAGTGATAAGGGATGTCCACCCTAGGGTAGGAGTAGTGTAGGAGTAGGGTAGGAGTAGTGTAGGAGTAGTGTAGGAGTAGGGTAGGAGTAGTGTAGGAGTAGGGTAGGAGTAGGGTAGGAGTAGTGTAGGAGTAGTGTAGGAGTAGGGTAGGAGTAGGGTAGGAGTAGTGCAGGAGTAGGGTAGGAGTAGGGTAGGAGTAGGGTAGGAGTAGGGTAGGAGTAGTGTAGGAGTAGGGTAGGAGTAGGGTAGGAGTAGGGTAGGAGTAGGGTAGGAGTAGGGTAGGAGTAGTGTAGGAGTAGGGTAGGAGTAGGGTAGGGGGTAGGACACCTCGCGAACGAAGTAGCGCCGGGCAGCTAGAAATAATTTATATATGGCAAAACAACGTTTTCCGGGTCAGCTAGTACATAAATATGTATATGGGCTACTCACATGTAAAGCCGAAATCCAGTCTGGATTCATCTTAGAGCTGAGAGAGAACAATATCTCTAGCGAGAATGGGTCCATGATGATAATCTCTGGATAGTACCCATTGCAGAACAGACGGAGATCTTCACTGTTGCACATGTGATATGCCTGAAAATTGCAGAAAAGGATATTATACAGAGTCCAATTAAAATAGATGGACAAATTTTACCACAGCGCTCAGTACGTCTAACCAAAGATATCCAAGCAAAAAAAAACACTGATTAAAATGATTATATTTTGACCTAAAATAATGGGTAGATACTTGCACTCGCGCCTCGCTGAGCGCATGCTCGTAAGTAGGTACATAGTCAGTTCTGTTACATCCTTACATCATTCTGTATTTAACAAAGTGTTTATGCATTGGGTAACCAACATTATTTTATAAGTGTATTTTTGTTAGCTGATTATTTTAATTGTAAGTATCTAATGCGTTTTTCTTATATATTTTTTTTACCATTGTCCTTATTTTGGTGGTCTGAATGATTTCTAAAAGTTTGTCCACCTATTTTAATGGGACCTTATATAACATTAAGCCAGTGTTTCTCGAATGGTAGAAGTAGAAAAATTGAGGAAAATGGCGCCGATTCCCTTGTTCACAAACTAAACTACATTTAAGTTCAGTGCATGTTTTTCTTTCTATTTCATTAAAAAAGGCAGAACATAAATATTAGTTTAGTCCTGTCATTATTCATATTTTTTTAAACTAGATGAGTTCGGCGTTTCCTATCTGACTACTCTGAGAAGAAAGGCCGAAACAAACTCAGAGGTCACAGTCTCTTTTAAAGTCCAGACACAACCTTGGTTAGATCATGTGAAGACCATGTAGATTGGTGTCTGAAATGGTGTTTTGAGGAATGAACCACACAGATTGAGTGAACCTGTACATTCAGTGCACGCATTTCAAAAAAAAAATTGTATATAAGTAGTTTATCAGCCATCTTGTTACCATAACACAAGCATTAGGTTGCTTAGCTTGGGACTAATGGTGCTGTGGGAAATGTCCAGGGATATTATTATTATTATTATTTGTCAAAAATCGTAACATATATATACATAGTGCTATTAAAGTTTATCTGACTGCTAAAATCAGAATCCCGTAACCAAAAAAATACTACCAACCTGTATATTAGTATGGACTTGTGACAATTTCACACTCTCCCTGCATTTGCCATCAACTAGATCCCAAGTACACATCTCACCAGCTTCCGATGATGATACAATGAAGTTATTGTCCTGAAAGGAGAAACGAAACATGCATTATCTATAATATAAAAATGTCTATAATATAAAAATGTCTATAATATAAAAATGTCTATAATATAAAAATGTCTATAATATAAAAATGAATCGCTGAATGTGTTGCTAAGCGCAAATCTCGAGAACAGCTGAACCGATTTCGCTAATTTCTTTTTTAGAATATTCCTTGAAGTACGAGGATGGTTCTTACGCAGAGAAAAATTTAAAAAATTGCCTGAATAAGTCTAAAAACAACACTTTTCTATACTCCCATACAAACGAATACAAATTTTGTTTCGGGGTGGGTCTGGGGTACAAGAAATTTCACGCGGACGAAGCCGCGGGCAGAAGGTAGTATTATAATAATAAAAGATTTAAATAAAAGTAATAGGATTTTAATTAATTATGGGATATTTGGAAAGGGCCTATTTTAGTAGTGGAGCAGCGATGGCCCAGTGGCAACGGCCCCCGGTTCCGAGTTGTAAGTCATGGGTTCGCCAGCTGTAGCCAGCCGCTTTACTTTGTGTAAATTATTTCATCACCACTGCTCTCAAAATGGTGAAGGAAAACATTGTGAGGAAACGTCGTGAATGAATTAATGTCCAAGAACTTTACTTGAAGATATGTGACATCCACCAACCCGCACTGTGCCCGAGTGGTGGATTACATCCCACTCCTTCTCACCGAGAGGAGGCCTCTGTCCCAGCAGTGGGAACATTATAGGCTGATTATGCTATTTTAGTGTTCACTGTGAGACTTACATAGGGTCCAAGTGGCCCTTGAGGGCCCACTTGGCCATTTGTAAAAGATTTGAAAAAAAACATGTGTGATATTATCAATCAGTGCAGATGTTTATAATCATCCAGCTAAGTAAAAGGAAGCTGATCAAACAGTCTATAATTATACAATTTCTAGAAAAATCTTAGTAGGTGCGTCATACATTTGACGAAATAATTAAATAAACAGTCTTAAAAACCCACCTGAATAATCGAAGCCCTAGACAAACACGTTACTGGGGCGGAATGTCCAACTAGCAAACATCTCGGAGTCATCTTCAAATTATCCGGGTCGACCTGCCATATGCAGATCTGACCGTCATAGCAGCCGGTGACAAGGGTCTTCTGGTCCCGGGAGAGGTAGACAGAGGACACGCAGTGGGTTGGGGCGTGCTTGCCCCATAGCACTACGGGTACTATGAGGTTAGTGCCGGGCATGGCTGTGGAGAATAGAGATTTGATTTATACATGACAAATAAATGTAATCTTCTTTCGCGTGGATGTGACACGTATATTACATATTTACCCCTTTTTTTTTTTTTTTGAGGATGGGAAATCATCAAATGACCCCTCCCGCTCTGGGTTGAGCGGAAGGGAGTGTCAGACTCTTACTGACTAAAACCCACCCGTGTTCCTTCCTTAGCCCTTTCTGTTCCAGGGCAGCGGTAACCCTTTCGGACAATCCCGCCGCCCTGGCAGGATGTTTACCCCTGACTTGTTTTTTATTTTTGTGTTGAGTTCTTTCTATACATCATGTTTACCGCAAATAATGGTATTTCCTTTCTTTCTTTAACAACGCAGCCAACAAAAACAATAAACCGCCAAATCCAAACCTATACATATTAATATTACTAGCTGACCCGGCAAACGTTGTTTTGCCATATAAATTATTTCTAGCTGCCCGGCGCTAATTGGTTCGCGTGGTGTGCTACCCCCTACCTTACTCCTACACTACTCATACACTACTCCTACCCTACTCCTACACTACTCCTACCCTACTCCTACACTACTCATACACTACTCCTACCCTACTCCTACACTACTCCTACCCTACTCCTACACTACTCCTACCCTACTCCTACACTACTCCTACCCTACTCCTACACTACTCCTAACCTACTCCTACCCTGCTCCTAACCTACTCCTACCCTACTCCTACCCTACTCCTACCCTACTCCTACACTACTCCTACCCTACTCCTACACTACTCCTAACCTATTCCTACCCTACTCCTAACCTACTCCTACCCTACTCCTACCCTACTCCTACCCTACTCCTAACCTACTCCTTACACTACTCCTAACCTACTCCTACCCTACTTCTACCCTACTCCTAACCTGCTCCTAACCTGCTCCTACCCTACTCCTAACCTACTCCTACCCTACTCCTACCTTACTCCTCCCCTACTCCTACACTACTCCTACACTATTCAAAACCCTTAATTTAATAAGTGCTTCAATTCGAGTGGACCCGAGTCTAGCGTACCGAAGGGACGATCGTCAAATGTTTGACCGGAAAGTAGGTAGAACAGTTTATATGGGAAAATGAAATTGCAATTAAATAAAATTGCGACTATAATTTGAGATTTAAACTGTCCTATCTCTCAAGTTGGATCGAACTGCACATGTTGTGCGAATTTTATTATAATCGGTTAAGTGGTTTAGGAGTCCATTGAGGACAAACATTGTGACACGAGATTTATATATATTAAGATATAACAATACAATATAGGTGGTAAAACTACAATTTGAGGACAAGCGTCATTATTTGCTAACCGATTGTCAGTGAACTCCCAATGCCATGATTAAGTCATAAAAGAGTTTTAATTGCAAATGAATTTGATTGGATCAATGTGGGTTCAATTGGGTCAGTAAAATTGTATGCATGTGTCTCATAGAAGTAATAAATAAAAAGGTATGTAATATGTGTTTATGAAACATTCTGCAGGGATAGAATAAAATAGAATATTCATTTGTTTGCTCAGAATGTAAGTATTTACAATAATATTGTATAAAGAATCCATGTATTTTCTACCATTTTGGCATGCAAACATTGATGCAGTTCATCATCAAGCATACAAAAATAATTTATCAGCTAGAAAATCCGTTATGGAGTAGTAACATTTATTTAATAGAAGTGCAGTTACTTAACAGGAGTACATGGCTTGGGAGTAGCATAATTTTAGATGAGCTTAGATTTTAACCATTGGTTTGTGATATTTTGAGTACTTATTCTACTGCCTTCCTTTCCCCTAATAAATTGGGTTAGAGACAGGTCACAGGAGAATGATGATACAATCATACTCTCACAGTAGTTGAAGGAAAATATATAGAAAAAAGTGCAATTATGATGTAACCTTTTAACTTTTTCTCCACTGTTGTAGGCCTTTCTCAAATCCCAAAGAAATGAAAAGAAAATTGGATTGAGGCAAAATTACATTTTTATAGTAACAGATTACTTTAGCAATGTACTAGAATAGGAACTGCATTTTTCCCTATAAAAGGAAAATCCAAATTCTTGTAATGGACAAATTTACAGGCACATTAATTAGTTGAATGCTCCTAATTTATTGCAACACTGACTACATAATTTAAACCTTTTCTTTTGTCTACCCCTCTCTAATGCTTTTTATCAGGCAAAGGCATAGACTGAAAGAACCTGAAATATCATGTAATTTGTAGAGGCGAAATCTACGAAAATAGTGTCTTGCAGGTGTAACAGTAGGAAAAATAATAATACAAAAAAAGAATTATCTAGTAAAAAGTGAGTATTGATATGAGATTTTAGTAATCTCGATGTTTATAAGCAATTTACAACCGGAGACAGCACTCAGAAGATAAATAATAAACAATTTTTTTCCATTCAAAATGACATTGGAGATTCCTATTGAAAACAATCATGTGACAAGAAGATTGCACATAGGTACGTTAGGTAATAGCATAAACAGCTCACAAATGTACCGCGAAGATGTTTTGTTAGCATAATAATATGATAAGACACAGCTTTCGAGGATCATCTGCCTCTAACCCAAGGACAAATCAATTTATTACCTGCCTAGTACTCTTAGAAACCGATAAAAGGGTTTTAACAGCTTCTGCACTGCTAAACGTCCATGGAGGCTACCAAAACTTGCACTGAACTGCACTTATTCAATTTTAATTTAATAAAAACACGGGTACTGCGACAAAAATCAATCGCCTTTGCTGTCACTCTTTTGACAGCTAGCTGATTTCACTTGACGTTGACTTTGATAGTTATTAGCGTAATGTTGGCGAAGTTGACATCTTACATTGTTCTGTTACACGAAATTAAAATTAAATAAAATTACAATTAAAATAATTATTACGTTTTGCTTTTTTTTATTCAGTCTCTGGGTCTTGCGTTGCTGATAATCCAAGGAAATAATAGATTACAACCATTGAATGCGGTAAGTATTATTTAACGCGCGCCTTTATTGCATTTTTTCATTATTCTATATTTGTTTGTAGCCATCGATTTATATATCTATTTGTAGCTCAATTATTCCTCAGTTTCTCGCACGCCTTTACCTGTCGTTAATAATGTCTTTAATCTAAATGACTAGGAAAACTGACAAAGGAGGTCTGCACGCAGTACATACAAAAGAGGCATGTAATGAATTTTAAAACTCGAACAATATTTTACTCTGACTACATATTTTACCCAGAATGACAGTTTTCGTTACTGGGTGCAATGCTGATATTTTATTTACATTTTAAATACAACAAAATAGCCAGAAACAATGACGGATAAAGGAAAATCAACTCGCTCGAAGCAGAGCGTAAAAGAAGATAAAGTTGTAGATTTAGCCGCTAAAATCGACGAAACGGATGAGATGAAACTCAAAATGCTGGCTGCTTTAGACAAACCTGAGCCTGGTGATAGTTTGTACCCACCTGAACTGAATGCTCATTTGATTGAACAACTTAAAGTAGGTGAACTTATGTTTGACTTGTTTATAGATTAATAGAGTTTATTAACAACCTTCTATCAACACATTCTCCCGATGCAACATTAATCCACATTACTCCATTTTTTTAGCTATAGAACAAGGCCAAATAATTTAGTTGGATTGTGTAACCATGTGCTTAGATGTAACTTAGGTACAGACGCCAGCAGGTCAAGCTACCCGAAACTTAACTCAACCTTAATGCTTCAGCGATAAAGTTGAAAATCTACTAAGTAAAGAAATTTGCCAGAATGTAGAAGCTTGATGTGCTGGCATCTGCACACCCGGCGACACATCAAGCTATACGTTTCCAGTTTTAGCTGACTTCGCATTGTATGGATTTTTAGTATGTACAATCAAAAGTCAGCTTTTACTGAAAATGTAGAGCTTGATGTGTCGCCGTGCGTATGTTACCACTACCAAGTAACATTTAAATTTATTTTATCCATAATACCAATTTCAGGTAATGACATGTGACAATAATGAACTACGCAAATGCGTATATTTAAAAGACCAAAATGCGAAAGAGCTAAACAAAACTATAGCCGATCTGAACCAACGAATTCGTGACATAATATCCGGTACTGGCCCCGCCATATCCTCAAAATCCGCAGGTATCATTAGCGCAAAGATAACTGACCTCTGCAAACAAAACCGCCACTTAGTCGCTGAAATAGAAAGCTTCAAGACAAAGAACGCAGCTCTAGAGCGAAAAGTGATGCAGCTCGAAATCCTGAACAAAGAACATGAAAAACTAGACATATGCTTGTGTAAAGACGAACCTATAGACGCAAGCCCTGATGAGCTAAAAGAGCTCAACAATAAACTGTCGTCAGTAAACAAAAAACTTTACGACAGTAAGAACAGGAATTTGGAACTCAAAAACGAAATACTGATGGCTACGAAGATTCTTCAGATGGAATTAGGGGATAAGTTTACAAGTATCAAAGAGTTGCAGAATGATGTGCTGGGTTGGAAAGGCAGAGCGCAGCAGATTGTGTTGCTGCAGGCCAAAGTTAGTGACCTTGAGAACAAATTGAATGGAAAACAAAAGACGGATGGCCAGTTAGCTGATGTCAAGAGGAAGGATCAAAGTCAGGTATGGTAAACATCACTCCTGTAATCCCCGAAGGGTTATATTGTTTTTTTTTTTAATATTTCTACGGGTTAGGCAGAGGTGTGACTATAGTGAAATGTGGGTATCCCAAGACACCCTCATTTCCAGTTATGTTTAAGTCCCATGTAACAGGGGGCGAGACTATTGCCCGACTATTTCTTTAATAGATTTTCAACTTTATCACTAAAGCATTAATGTTCAAGGTTTATTGGGAAAATTTGACAGTTTCGGGTAGCTTGACCTGCAGGCGTCTCATCTTTACTCTTACAGATTATACGAGAGATAGAACTAAAAAGAAAGAAGGAAGTGGAGCAGGCTATGAAGGAGATGGAAGGTCTGAAAGAAGAAAATCACGATTTAAAGAGAAAACTGGAAGGTTCTAGATGCAGGATTAGAAATTTGGAATGTGACGCGACCACTGTTAGACAGAAGATGCAGACTTTTGTTGAGAAGAGCAGCCATGATGATTTGTTGATTAATGAACAGAGGGTGAGAATAATTTTTTAAAATTTAGGCCCATTTCACAACTTATATTAACCCGCAGGGTAATTGCGTAGCACACTAACAGTAGCAATGGCTTAATCGACATTAATTCCGTTATTTACGTTGTTGAGCAGACAATTTTTTTGAATATAATATATGAAGCTGCAGGGGGCCATAAAAAGGCCACTTTAAGCAATACCTCTGTAGCGGTATCTACAACGCCACATGCGAACAACGCGTCATACTGACGTCACGTAAATCACACAACATCACTCCCCTCCGGAGACCGGAGGTCGATAGTGGGCTGAGTCTTGTATCTTGCGATGCTTGCCAGGCCAGCTGAGGTTCCAGTGAGTCGGAACCGGTTGCCGCATAGGTCACGGTGAGTCCGAACTGTCTGCGGCGATGCCCCAGTGAGTCAAGGTGGCGCATAGTTCGCGGTGAGTCGGACGAAGATGTCCCCAGTGAGTCGGGGTGGATGACGCTGCGTTATACTCCAGTGCGTCGGATGTCGTACAGCGCCGGGTTGAGGCCGGCTGCTGCGTCGACCAGGAGAGGGTGCTCTGCTGAAAGATTGTAGATACTATGTAAGTATAGGTAGGTACTTATTTTTTTGTTAATTTACTTCCAGAATCAAATCAAAACGTCAGAGCTTTACTATCAAGAGATCCTGAAAGAGAACACAGCTAAAATGAATAAGATGAACGTCGAAATCGGTGAATACCAAAAACTAACAAAAAATACTGCCGCCAAAATAGACGCCCTAAGAAAACAGGCCACTGAGAAGGCAACCAAAATTGAAGAACTAAGAGCCCAACTCTTGAGATACGAGGAATGTTCTCTTCAAAGCATATTCTTCACTCCTATGAAGACTGCAACAGACAATGAAATAAAAAAGTTGTCCGAATTAGTAGTGATCTTAAATTCGAGGTTAGACGCCGAAAGACGCAAATGGGATGAGTTAGAAACCAGCAACAGGAAAATTAAAGAAAGGAAAAGGCGTCTGGAGCGAAAAATTACCAGTTTAGAAGACGAAATAAGATCGCTAAGAGATTCCAGAAAAGGTTCGAGGATGTCAAAGACTTCGATCGTAAAAGAGCATAATTTTGACTTCAATAATGGATCTTCGGTAGTTGTTAAAAAGTCTTCTACTGAAGGGAGCGGTAATAAGCCTAGTGATTCTGGAACAGGTTCTGATTCTCAACCTGGCGACGAACTAGCTTTAGATGATTTAAAATACAGGCTTGAGTTGACTGAAGAAAAACTAAAAATCCTAGAGGATAAACTAAAGATGATGGAAGAAGAAAAACAGCACGATTACAATCATTTGACTGAGATGATACAAACGTCAAAACAGTTGTTCAATGAAGCGCTGGCGGTGCTTCAAAGAGAGAAATGCCTATGTTCGTAGTTATTTTTTTACGCTATTTATTTTATTTTGTTCTAATTACATAGTTTTGGGATACGTGCATTTTTAATATTTACGTGCTAAAACAATCGTTAGCAACTTCTTGGGCTGTTTAATTGATTAGAAACTATTTACTTAACGGCAACCGTAGATGATTTTTTTTTTTTGTAGGTAGTTGATAGATTTCATAATTTTAAATTACTGTGCGGCAACATTTTTACTGGTTTTTCTAAGGTAGAAATATTTTGTAACGTTGGCTACCCCAACCGCCGCCATTTGTCATTTTTTTGGCATGCGCGTACGGAGATGCTACGAAAATCGTGCTCTTGAGTGTTTTCTTACAATACCGAGTTTTAAACTTTGTTTGTGAATCGTGAAAACCCGTGTTGCTCTGTGAAATATCAGTGCTTTATTATATTTATTGTGTTTTTGTGTTAAAAACATTCATCATGAATAAAACTTGCGCAAGGTGTGAGAAAACAGTTTATCCAACTGAGGAATTGAAATGTTTGGACAAGGTAATTTTCACTTGTATTCCTTTTAAAACCTTTTACGAACCGGTTAACTTTTTTATTGCATATTTTTACGAGAATAGCGATAGAAATGCCGATTTGAAAGCTGGTCATTGAATGTAATTTTCGGTGTTATAAATTCAACGGACTAACTTTTTTCGTAACTATTGTCGTGTGCCGGGCACATCAATTCATACAGCCGGACGCGTGACTCATTAAATTATATAAATTGCTGCTGATATCATTGTGAGCTCTTGTAATACCGCATCTGTACTTGCATCGACCTTTTTACCTAATTAGAGTCGTCTTAGGCAATACGCGACCTTGTGTCACATTAATGTATCGATTGTATTCAAATGATATCTCTTGGAAGAATGGAGGTAATTCCTTAGCCAATTAGTTGAATGAGATGAGATAAAATTGGCGACCATATTACCTAGTACCGCAAATTGTTTACATACTCTATTTCAATTTATCGGTTGTTATCACTTGCTTAATACTTTATCTTTAAAGATAAGAACCGAAATTATGTACTATAATCTCCAAGATATGAAAGAAGTCTCTTGAATGTCATGAAAAGTGATTTTTACAAGGTACAAAAGTTTTTGACAAACTCAATAGTAACTTCCTACAAATCCTAAATCTACAAAATGAATCCTAACGAAAATTTCAAGAAGTGTTGAAAGGAAAAATTTGGCAATCTAAACATTGTTTTCATATTTTCATCTACAAACATAGACAATGAATGTCTGTTGTATGTGCTGCAACATTCAATAAGGGTGCATAACAATCTGTTTGGAACACCTGCACTGTTTTGAATATGGGTACATTTTTCCATTGAGAACAATATTTTGCAGGAATTCTGTCACTTAACGAGAAGATGGTGATATTATTATCAAAATTAATACAATGTCCATGTAATGTTCATTACGTAGGAAGGCTCAAGGCAATCTATGTCCATCCCAAGGTACTAAGGACTACTGTTAATCTATACAAATAAATAAAACTGAAGTGTCTGTTTTTAATGTCAAAATAACAGCTTTTTAAGACATGCCTACAAAAGTATAATAAGTTACAGTTAAACAAAAAACTTTTTATTTTTTCTGTCTGTGTGTTCCGCCTAATCTCCAAAATGGCAGTACTGATTTTAACGGGAAATAGATTAGGGTGCTGCACAAAAAAATTAAAATCCAATTTATTTTCCGAAATGCATGCAAACAAAGTCACGGACACCAGTAGTATTTTATGTATATTTTATTTAAGTTACTTCAGTAAGGGCTGATTTTTCAATCGCCAGATTTTAGAACTTTTATCTGAAGAATATAAATGGCAGTTTGACATAATTTCTATACAAAATTTGTCACATTATTTCTCATATAAAACTTATCTGAGTGTACACAAAATACACGGATTGATGTGGAGTTGCAGACACCAGGCCAGGCCCGTATTACCTACCTAACTTCCTGTCAAAAGATTTCATAGTAATTCACAGCTTCTAAAACATTCCATCTTACATATTAGGTACCCGAGAATTGAGTAGGCAGATGCTAACATGACCAGTCCATTAAACATGCACTTTTATGGATTCCACCAACTCAAATGGGTAGGTAGTTTACGAGCTAAGAATGAAAGAATGTGCTAATTTCAATATCTGGTTTGGAAATTGAATATCAAACATTCCTTAGCCGGAAAATGTCTTATTGTGATAAATTATAAAATATCATAATAGAATAGAAAATTCTTTGTAAACCATAAATATTACAGAATATTCTTTACAAGGCGTGACACAATGGGCCGTCTTATCGCTAAAAGTGATCTAATCAATTATTTATTTCGAATTACCATAAGAATAAGCAAAACCCGAAATTGCGAAACAAAAATCTGGTGTTCCCTACATTTTGACGAGTTATACGAACATAAATGTAGGGAACAACTGATTTTTTTTCGCTAAAAGCTGTTCATAATGATGTGTACAATGACTCCCTAGAGTTATGGCTTATCAAAAAAAAACACGTTGTATACATAGTCCTCATTACCATTTCCGGCGACAACAACCCAGATTCATTTTCTTACCTCTTGTGAGCTCTTGGATGTCTACAATACCAAATCTGGTCTTGAAAACCCGCTAAAGTTGTGAAAAAATAAAAATGCTTTCTTGACACCTGTCAGTTTCATACAAACGAATACGTGTTTTGCGAATTTGATCTTTATTAACTACTACTAGAACTGTCAATGTCAAAACGGGCCTTTTATTTTTTGACAACTTTATTACCATCTACAGAAGAGCTGATCAGCATCATTGTATGTGTAGGTAGATGAAAGTTTTGGGTGACTCTTAAGATTTTAGTATGATTATCCTATTATGATTCTGCTAAAGTGGCCTTTTTAGGCCCCCAGGTGGCATTCTGTAGTTTCTGCTTGCTACTTTTGCTTTGTTTACATTTCATATATTAACTTGTTATAATATTTTGCTTCTTTCCATGTGCTAACAATTGCAGTATTTTTGTCAATAGTGAATTTTATTGTGATTCACATTCAACAAACAAGTGGTTTTGTGGAAGTACCTTCACTAACAAATAAACGGTATGGTAATTAAAAATTAAAGCTAATCACAAATTTATGACCTTATATGCAGGGAGCAACCTTTTCCATAGTAAAATATAATGACTAAAGTAGTTTCTTCATAACTTTTTCATATTTTACACCATTCCGTATACCTTAATTGTAGTTTATTATGAGTTATCCTTATTAAAATTAATTAGTCATGAGGTGAAGTCATGATACTGACTTGTTAGGTCATTATTATCTTATATGTATGGGTAATCCATGAGGTAAATGGTAACTGAAATTACGTTAAAGGCTACAATAAAACCTTTTTGTCAAGTTAAGTTATCACTGTAGAAGGATAATTCTATAAATGTAAATCTCACATAAGTTGGAATAATAATTGCCATGCAGTATGTAGTCTTTTTAAAGATATAATTCCAATTTAATTTAATATAACAATCTCCTGGTAGGTGTGGAAAAATACAGGGTGACATGGAACATCTACGTAACCATGAATTCAGCACATGATTCTAGACTCCGTAGCGTAGAAATGACATATAGGCTAAAAAAAAAAAAAAATTAATAAAAATCTCATAGACCTACGTGGTCAAAATGTACTAAACAGATTTAAAAAAAAAAAACTAAAAATTACCTATTAAGGTAATATGGGCTAGTGTCCGTAACTTCACGTCAATGCGCGTATTTTGCATACGCGTGGGAGGAACGCAGGGGGATTCAAAACCATGTACGTAAGCCATGGTAACAGAGGAAGCAATTCTCGTAATTTTAAGAACGTCGCAGTCTGATCTCTGTCTCAATCTGTCAAAAATACCTCTAATATCCCTACATTTTTGACAAAGTTTTTGACATTGATTGTCGCTGAGATGAGATTGCGACTTGATTTTGAACGTTTTTAATTACGGGAATTGGCCTCCACGTAGCGTGTCGGTGTCCCTGCCACCCTATACAATACTGCTTTGTGAAATGATCTAATACAGACTTGAATTATTACTCTCTAAAGCATTGCTTATTCCTTTTTCACATTAATCTCATCTTCACTTTTAGTTGAAATTACATATATATGTACCTACATTGCCAAAACCTATTTTAATAAAGCGCAAATTATTATCTATAATTTTCAATATCCTTTTGAAAATCATCAGGTAATAATAAAATAATTAATGATGCAGGTAAAAGTTCAGGGAATTAAATATGACACTGAATTACTGATTAGCAAGCTCACAGGATATCGTAAAAAAATATCAATCATTGCAATATTTTAGCATTTTAAATAGCAATATAATTTTTCAATGGGCTTGTGATATTTCTGTGACAAAATTAGAACAGCAGGTAATATAAAAAAGAAACTCCATTGATACTGTATTTTTATCTGATTATGCCTGATTTTGCACTAGAAATTAGGCAGAGGGCAGAGGCATCTAGAAATAGAAGAATTATTTTTTTTATTATCAGTAATCAGTCTATGATTACTGATAATAAAAAAAATAATTCTTGTTAACGAAATCAGCTACCTGACAACGAAAAATACCGTTGTATTTACTAATTAAAAATAGACAAAAAAAAAAAATTATACATAAAATACAGTTAAAAAACCTTAGTTTACAAAAAAAAAAGAACAAATCTTAAATTCCCAAAAAGATATGATTCCGGCCAGGATCGAACTGGCGGCCTTCTGCGTGTAAAGCAGATGTGATAACCACTACACCACGGAACCAGTTGTGTACTTGTTTCAAATTCGCGACTACATCGTACACCCGCTTTCGTTTTTACATTGAATAGTCCGTTACGTCACACTATACAAAATTGTATACATGTACGACTATCATAGTGATTGGTATTCAGATTCAGACACGCAACATGTTTGTAATCATGACTTTTGTTCATGTCTTGCAGTGTTGTGTTGTAATATTCAAATGCTTTGTTGATAAGAAAGCGTGCTATGTTAATTATCTTTATGTCTACTATTTACCACGCGTAGAAAATTTACATCGGTTATCAAAAAAATAAAACAGATTTTCTAGCCCGCAACTTCGTCCGCGTGAAATATCTTGTTGTTGTATGGCAACCTCAAGATTGGGCTATCATATGCAAAAATAATTTTTCAAATCAGACTGGTAGTTTCAGAGATTAGCGCGTTCAAACTAACAAATTTCGTGTTCACCCGATCCGGCCCGTCGCATCACTCACTCGCATCGCATCGCATCGCCTGCCCGCGCTGTTACTTCGTTTTCGCTTAGCTATTTTACCGACCTCATATTTCTTTTTGCTCGGTTCCTGAGGGTCATAGCGTGACGTTAAATAGCCTCCCTCAAGAATTGGGCTATCAAATTCAAAAATATTTTTTCAAATCCAACTGTTAATTCCAAACATTAGCGCGTTCAAACAAACAAACTATTCAGCTTTATTACTAGTATAGATAAAGCAGATATCTATCTATCTATGTAGGTACGTGATGTTTTCGTGGCCTTTTCGTAGTATCGGCGTGGTTTCCCCATTCACACTGTAGTGCCAAAACGCGCAATCGATGTTCTATTTCATTGGTCAGAATAATTGTAGCAAAATTGCGTTGGAACTTTTTATTGAAGAATCCATGTAGTTTTTTTGCGAGTGTTACTTTGTAAGCTTGAGTTTGATTAGTCCTATTTCAAAAGATAAAGATATTTTATAGATAGATATACCATTTATTTGGCGCACACAAAAGACATCAAACAACAACAACAGACAAAAGTACAGTATTTGCCCAGAAAGTCTTTAAAAAGTCGAAAATATGTGGCGAAAGTCTCCACTGTTTTTCACCCACGGAAAAATTAGATTCGCCTGTTCGTTGCCAGGCACAAAAACTGTAAACAAACTAATACATGTACGGACATCGACGCGCAAACTGTAACCATGAATTCAGCACATGGTTCTAGACCCCAGGTGTAGAAATTTATCGTCAGCTATTAGAAAAAATCTGCTGTTTTACTATGGAAAGTTAATACTACTACGCACTAAAAATATTTAGAACTGCATTTTTTTTTTTTAATAACGTCAGAATCATGTACTGAATCCATGGTAACAGGTTGTGCCTCGATGTCCCTGCCACTCGGTATATGTATTTATTTATTTAGAAGATAGCATTGGTCCACAGTAGGTGAAAGTATCGTGTAGTCCTAAAGTAAATATATACTTTTTTTTTTTTATATCTTCTATCAAATCAAACACCTAAATAACATACTACTAAGTAACATCAACTTGGGCCACGTTCCCTACTACCATGTTCCTTACTTGTCAAACAAAACGTTGTAATATCCGATTTCCGATACCTTATTAAGGCGAGTAATATGCTCAGCTCACAACATAACACGGTATCAATGAATAATAATGATACGATATTAGGTAACCAGCTATTAAATGATTAATCGCAACATTGCAAACAAATAAAGCGTGAAAGTGCACCTCTACAGACCATAGACAACATTATGACGTAGAAAATGGCGGTAATTAGCCGCCTTTTTTTGACAGTTACGACTTGACATAACGATTTTGTAAGCGAAAGTGGCTTTCGTGCTTTCATAAATCTAAATTTAGCTCGATTTCGGACTTCAAGTATCGCACTCTAATCAAATATACTGTATCTGGAAAGGCAGTCATTCATAATTGAGATTTTCTTGTTTAAATTGGCACACGTCTTGGCAATGCTAGCTAGTTCCGGGGGTCTAGCATCTCATTTGGCGCCCAAGTGGGACTTCGTCGTTCCACCATAGGGCGCCAAGTGGGACTCTGCTTAGAACCTCAACAATCCGTTGCTGTGATAAAATTGGTTTCTTATTGGTCCAGGCCTTTTTTTTTTGTATGGGAAATCATCAAATGACCCCTCCCGCTCTAGGTGGAGCGGAAGGGAGTGTCAGACTCTTACTGACTAAAACCCACCCGTGTTCCTTCCTTAGCCCTTTCTGTTCCAGGGCAGCGACCTTTGGCCTTTGGTCCAGGCCTTGAATATGCCTTTGTGAGATTTCAATTCCTGTATTCTTGATAATTCCTGGGAGTTGGGAGTTGGGACTAGTTCCACAAAAGACGTGAAAACATAGGGCAGGATTGAACCTAAATTGCTGTAGAATCTTCAGCATATACAGTGTATAAATACTGAAGTCTATCAAAATATCAATTTTATTGGAATATTACGAGTTAACCTAGGTCATTGAGAACCATTATACGAAGATTACGTAACTTTTTATAACTTAATCCGTGTCGAAAGCGTTCATAAAGCTATCAGAAAATCTTTAATTATGAAACTTCAAAATTTAGTATCGAAATAAAAATATTTCAGAAGACTCACGTTCATTGCTCTTAGTTTTAATGACTCGTAAAACTGTAGTAATAACCATAACGTACATATAATCACGCCTTGTATCCCGATAGGGTTGGGCAGAGGTGTACTTATAGTACACCCACATTCGCCAGTTATGTTCAAGTCCCATGTAACAAGGAGCGACCCTATTACCGTCAACCTGGCGCATATCCAGACTACGGGCTACTACTCAGAAATTTCAGACAGAAAACCCCCAAATAACACCTTTCCCAACCTGGAAATCGAACCCGAGACCTCGTGCTCTGCAGTAGCGCCATCTAAACCAACGAGGCAGTCCATAAAACAGCAACGTATTATGAAATAAATTATTTTAAAGCTGTCATTACGATACAGCCGCTGTTAAAAATGTCATAACTTCAAAAACATTAGGATTTGTTCCGCCATTTTGTTTCATTAGTGCCAATGTGAAGAAATTCTTAATCTATTGTGCTGTGGGTCAACATCGTTTGTTATTTGCCAATTAAGAAACAATGTACGGTTTTCATTAACTTTTTTATTACTCTGAACACTGATTACATGGTTTACGTGTATAATCGAATAGGGGTAACCACAACTTAGATTTTTTCTGGATAGTCTCGACCTTACTTATTACAAAACAAGGGTTATTTTTAGACCCAGATTTTAAACCATGAAGTCGTTTTTTGATTTTAAACTTTATGCCGTCAGCGTTAATGTTTAAAATAAAAAAAAAATGTTTTTAAACCCGTATGCAAAATGGGCCAGCTCTTCTCCTCTATCTCGCCTGGTGAAAGCGACGGATGAGGTATATGATGGAACGAGCAAGCCTAGAAGATACACTCTTGCTTTGAAGGCTGACGGGTTATATGTGTTACGGTCGCAAAACATATTTTAATCAACATACAACAGTAGTGCGATTCTTTAACCATCTCACCGTGAAAACTTAGGTGAAGTGAGCGTGGAGTGAGCTGTCATTCCAACTAATGCTAGGGATTGACACTATTGACAGCTCACTCTAAGCTCACTTCACCTAACTTTTCACGGTGAGATTTTAACAGAATTGATCGGGAGGTTGTATTTGATTAAAATAACAAAATTAAACACTGATCTGCAAATTGCAAAAAACGTAAGTGAATTTCGCGTACAACCCCCTTAACTATTTTGTACACCTTATGCAACTAGTTTTTTTTTCTGTTAACCTGTATTATCCCACTGCTGGGCAAACGCCTCCCCCATATAATAATAATAACTTTATTTCACATTTTTACAATTTGCTGCAATACGTTAATTCCTTGACATTAAACTTGCATAAATCACTGATTACTCCACTGGCATCCAAGCTAAGATTAAACTTGTGCTAGGGGTGCCAGGACTCTCTCTGTTAATACATTTCTCAATTTATACAAAAACTAGTACGGAGTTTCATTGGGTAAGTAGCTATCGATTGAGTACAAAAAGAAAACAATGTTATAAAACGATAGAAAAGATTAAATATAAAAGATAAATAAAAATGTATAGCCTCTCTCTAGTGTGAATTGGGTGAGGTTTGTGGTGATTATATGTGTACGGTATGACTGTGTCATGTGTATGTGTCGTGTGTATGTTTATATTCTTCCACCTTTCCTTCTGCTGTGCCTGTAACTGCTGTGCCTGTAAATTGTTTTAATTGTAAACGAAAACAGTAAAACAAACAAATTTCACCCAAACCATATTCACAAGCATTCATTTCAATATCACGCATACAATTGAAATTCTACAATAAATAGAGCAGAAAAATCGAGATTCATGAAGTAACTAGCTCACGTTCGCAGCTTTCGTAAAAATTGTTTGCCAGCACTGTGGACATAGGAACTGGCAAGGTCGATTGATAAGAGTATTATGTAAATAAAGATAACACACAATAGGGGTCTATTCCCGGTGTTAAGTTGTGTAATTGATGATAATTTTCGTTACAACTATGTGGAGCATCTGTTGGAAGAGTTTTTTTTGCCGATAGTTTGTTAATAAGAGAGAAAAAACCGGCCAATTGCGAGTCAGATGAGCATACGAAAGGTTCTGTACCACGAGGCTAAAAACACCGAGAGAAAAAAAAACGTTTATTATGACTAGGTACTTATGAAGACTCTGTCTGTTATGTATACGTTATAAAGACTTTTATTAACTTTTAACTTTATTCAAAATTAATTTATTCAAATTAAGCTGATAATCAGCACTCTTCCTACGTCAATATTACATCAAACAGTCCCCCAAAAATCTCGCCCATCACCACTTCCACTTTCTATTGGTTTCGCTGGGAAGAAGTAGTAGCGCAACAAACTCCCCAGCAGCACAGCGCTCTGTTCAGTTAGAAAAACTTGCTTCTATACAATCGTAGTTAAACAAAGTAATTAACATTACAAGACACAGATTGTTCAATTAAACTACCTATTTGCCTTATGTGGCTTTTGCGGCTTACCACAGAAGGGATGTCTCTTTCCGCACATTTCCACTCATTCACCAATTCAACGCGTTCGAGACGATTCCTCGAATTTGAGTCACATTCGTAACAATATATATATTATAAAATGGGGCTATCCCTACGAATTCCGTGCCGATTTTATCCCTATACAAATTGTACGCTCTCCTATTGAACACATGCCTCCCCTAAATTTTGATAATGAACAGTTGCAATACGGAGGGGAGTGGTGTCTATTAATCTTTATCTAAGGGTGACGGGGTCTAGGCTGGGCTATTTTAGAACGTGCCTGTTTGGATTATCTTTCAAAACTTATAGTTTTCGTTCGTTTCGTCTATTAAAGCAAAAATGACACGCACTGTTTCCAAATTAGTATAGGAAGTTATTAATACGTTTATAGAAGTGTGAGGAACAGGGTGTAAAGACGGGTGTTGTCTGGCGGGCAATGGCTCTCTGAGCCATATTCTCCCATCATCCAATCATATGACTAACATCCTGCTAATTATTTGTAGTCCAGCGGGGTAATTGCTCAACACACTATCAGTACCAATAGTTTTAATTTTGACAGTTCAACAACATTCATTGCGTTTTTACGTTGTGAGATGACAAATTCGAACAAATGTAAAGCAATGGATCAATAATGGCGCCGATTCCCTTGTTGACAAACTATAAATTTAAGTTCAGTGCATATTTTTCTTTCTATTTAATTAAGAAAAGGACAGCAGATAAATATTAATTTAGCCCTGTCAAATCAAGTCCATAGACAAGTTTAGACGTGCTTAAAAACATGGCGACTAAAAATACGTCAATTTACGTCAGGCGCTGACTAATTTGACAGGATTAAACTAATTTATCTTCTGTCCTTTTCTTAATGAAATGAAAAGAAAAAGATGCACTGAACTTAGTTTGTGAACAAGGGAATCGGCGCCAATATCCTTCAAAATTATTCAGATTAAGATTAATAGTGTGATACGCACTTTGGAAGCTGAATACCTCTTAGTTTGTTTGAAGAGTACTCAGCGCAGAGAGCCACATTCTCCCATCATCCAACCATATCAGACGCCAGATAAATCCGCTGATTTATACCCGGCTTAGTAACGTAGTATGTCAACATTTGTGAGCGTTGAAGCGACAAGAGTCATTGTGCCCATGTTTAGAACCGTGACGGAATGACGGTAGTACGGTGACGACTCGTGTCCGTTTTGTAGGACATGGAGGAAGTATTATACGGGTGTGAAAAAAATGGTGTTAATTATGATGAACCACTTTTGAAAAGGAAAAACTGAAACTGACTGAATAATTTTTCTGCTGCATTATGCATCTGCCTGAAAAGACATTTAATGCAGTCGAAGTGAATCGAAGAATTTTTTTTTTAATTTTCTATAGGATTCTTTGTTTTTTATATTTACCTTGTTCAACATAATATTCCATGCCCTCGTTGTAGGTAATAAAATAAAATAATGTTTATTTATCTCCACAAATTGTTATTTTATTTAAGTTGACAGGTATTTCGACAAAATTTTGTAATTTGTGGGAGATCGGAAGCGCAATTCTTGTAATTTTAAGAACGTTCAAAGTCTGATTTCAATCTGTCAAAGTACCTCTAATTTCCCTACATTATTGACAAGTTTTTGACTTTGATTGTCGCTGAGGTGAGATTGCGACCAGATTTTGAACGTTTTTTATTACGGGAATTGACCTACTGGAGTCTAAACTAAACCTAGGCCTGTATTTTAGAACTCCAGGTATGAGCATAATAATTATGTTTAGTAACGCAGTAACTGTGTTTTTTTTTTGTTGCCTAAGGTCGAAACCTCTGAACTACACTTCAGTCTACACATTTTCTTTCTCTGTTAGCATATTTTCATTTGTGTTCTTCGATTTAGCTTTTCCATAATATATTCCTGTATTAAACAGCGCGTAGTATTCCATTCCCTTTTATTTTTAAAAACTGTGTTCTTTATTTTATTTTTGTTTCGTAATTTCTTACCTTTTCTACCAAGGGGTATTGTATTACTCAGTAACTGGGTTGTGGAGGTCATGATAGGCAGTCGCTTCATGTAAAATACTGGTATTCAGCTGCATCCGGAGAGACTGGAAGCCGACCCCAACATAGTTGGGAAAAGGCTAGGCAGATGATGAATTTCTTACCTTTATGTGGGACGTATCCTGAATTATGAACAACGCATGGGGTCCCCATGTCATCGGGCGCGCCTAAAAACACTATTATTGATTTAATAATTCAATTCAGACCACTATGTCTTGCGGTCACTGCGCAGCTCTATGTAATAATTGTATCTACGCGACGTTTTAAAGAATTAGTGTTAGTAGCATTTCTTGGGATTTCAAAACTCAAAGAAAGTATTTGGGATTTTGAGAAAACGATAGATTCTATAAAAGAATGTAACTTTATTGGGTCTTGAGAAAAATCGAATCTACATTGTACTCTTTTGGGGGCTCAACCAAAGAACTCTTCGATCGAATATCACACTAATACTTATTATAACGGCGAAAGTTTGTAAGTGAGTATGTGTGTATGTTTGTTACTTCTTCACGACAAAACTACTGTACGGATTTAGATGTTTGGTACACAGATAGTTTATAACCAGGATTAACACATAGGATTCTTTTAATCCCGATATTGCCACGGGATCGAAAATTATGCGGATGAAACCGCGGGGCGCAGCTAGTATATAAATATAAATTTGTGAACAAAGAAAAAAGGTGTAACATAGTTCTCCGCAAAAACAATTACACTTAACCATCTGTGGATCTGTCTATAATGTGTCAAAACCGTCATTCTAACCGCTTGAATAACGACAAACTGCAATCACCCATCCGTTTGGCCAAGCGTGGTTATTATTTTATTTATTGTTATGGCACTCGAGTCACTAAAACATACACAAACAAATTCACATACAGCTTTAACTGTTGTGGCAAAAACTCCTTTCAACATAATCTGTGAGAATTTGGACTGTTACGCGAAGATGATGTCAAAAGAAAAGATTACACAATACTCCTATTACATTTTTACGCATTACCACCTAAAGGAAAACATCGACCTCATTCTCAGCCAAACAACTCCTTAAAAGCCGAGAACAACAGTCATAAACCCAGCTACACACAGATGGTCGTCACAATATAGAAAGTAGCAAGTAAAGCATAACTGCGACCCGTTCGTGGCGCCTGGGGTTAAACGTCGGTTGCACAATGTTAATCTTTTGTTTAGCTAACGCAGTTCAACACCCGTTCTTCTTAAGGTTTAGCGAAGTCGGCAAGGTTGGCAGTTTATTCCGCACAAACAAAACGCACATTACAAATAAAAAAATAATTAAAAAAAGACATAAAATATACACATACAACGTAGTCCAAAGCCTCGTACTCAAGCATATAAAATGTTGTAAATTTTGTCCATTGCTTGATGTCAGGTCCGGGTACCAAAGACAACACACATTAATTGACATTGACAGTACAAATCAATCCGTGATGCGCCAGCGATACTGGCAGATGACAACAAAACAACAACAATACTGTAGGCCAATTCTCGTAATTTAAAACGTTCAAAATCTAGTCGTAGTTTCATCTCGGCGACAAACAAATGTCAAAAACTTGTCAAAATGTAGGGAAATTAGAGGTATTTTTGACAGATTGAGACTGAGATCAGAACGTTCTTATAATTACAAGAATTGTCCCCTCAGACCTGTGAGACTGTGACTCAGCATCAGGAACATAGGCTGCGCTAAGGTTGGTAGCCGGGCTGAACGCTGAAGTATTACCCCAGCCAAGTCTTATTCCGCAGAATCACTGCTAAACGACCTCCATTGAACTTCTTATAGAACACTACAATGAACGGTAGTTTATCGGCAAAATCACCACGCCTGGCAGTGCGTAGCGTACGGAAAAACGGAAAATAATGCAGTACTTTTCAACTTTGACTTAAAAATCCTCCAGAATTAGCTTACTGCAGAACCCAGCAATGCATAAATGTGTAAGCTGTCACGCCCTTTATGCCTGGAGGCTTTTATTTGGGTAGTAAGTTTTTTTATTTACATTTTAATTAATTATTTTATAGCTTGAGTACGTATAGTTTTTATTATATTTGTTGGTATATTGGCGTGGCTAGCTGACATATTATGGCAAATAATTAAATTTTATGTTCTGGTTTTGTAATGTTAATTACCGAACATAAACTTACCTAGTATTGTATACTTTCAAGTATTTTTTTTAATTGAACAGACAGCTGTGCTGCTGGGGAGTTTGTTGCGCCACTTCTTCTTCCCAGCAATAGCACTAGGAAGTGGTGAAGGGCGGGCGTTTTTGGGGGACTGTCTTTTGTAATTTTGACGTTCAAAAAGTGCTGATTCTCAGCCTAATTTGAATAAATGACTTTTGATTTTGATTTTTGATTTTGAAAATGATCTGAATTTAGTTTTCTTTGTGACTTTAACCGTTCTGTCTAGTTTTATTTTAGTTCACACAGTGCTAATAAAGCGTTACAGATGGTCGTCATAATATAGAAAGTAGCAAGAAAAGCATGACTGCGACCCGCTCGTGGCGCCTGAGGTTAAGCGCCGGTTGCACAATAGGAATCTTTTGTTAACTGTCGTTAGTTCGACATTCAATTACGGGTTTATTGTTGGAGTTCTAACCGTTACGCGCAAAATACGATAATACTTATGAGGTTTAGGGCCCGTGTTTTCATACAATTATGAGGGGGCGACTTGCGCAGTCGGCAAAATTAGTTTTTCTAAAATGTAAGATGATATTATTTCTAAGTAAGTTTAGTAAGTAGTTCTGTACCAACAGCTTTAAAATAAATAATTTTTTAAAACTAGCTACTGTTGCCTGCTATTTTCTTATATTTAACATGCGCTATGCGTTCAAAAATTTTCAATGATAGCTGAAAAACAGCTTACTTTTTGTGTAACAAAATTATATGAAATCGGTATCCGGATGCTAATATGTAGCTGTATGACTCCCAGATGTTGCATTCGTCTGAGTCGTATCCACGTTGAACTGAAAATAAAAGAATCGTGAATCAGCTGTTCAACTTGCAAGCTGTTTAAACGTACACAATGTACTACGCTAACTGCCATTAAAGTTTCTTTGTTAGAACATGATGTATGATTGTATGAACGAAAAAAAAAAGCCATTTTGTGCAGTTTTTTTTGTGATGTCAGACGTCAATTTAAGAATGACCTTATTTAAAGGACGTCTAAGATTTATTAACTACTAGCTGCGCCCCACGGTTTCACCCGCATAATTTTCGATCCCGTGGGAATATCTGGATTAAAAGAATCCTGTGTTAATCCTGGTTATAAACTATTTGTGTGCCAAATTTCATCCAAATCCGTTCAGTAGTTTTTGCGTAAAGGAGTAACAAACATCCATCCATCCACACAAACTGGCGTTTATAATATTTTAATAGAAAAATAGGAATAAGGATTCGTGTAGAATATAATCTCCTGCCGGTCGTTATTCTTCATTCGCCGGGAGAAACAAAGTGACAGATGTCCCACCAACAAAGAACAAAAAAGAAAAAACCAAGAAAGAAGTTAAAAAAGAAAGAAAGAAAATAGGTTAATTTGCGGTCAAACATGACGCAAAGACGAAAACACAAAAAAGAACAAGTTGGGGAAAAATATGCGTCATATCTTCGCAAAACGTCCATCGCTCAGCATAATGTTGTGACCCTATGTGAGACAGAACTACAGCGCTGGTTTTTAGCGACAGCCATCGTTGACGATTAATTCCGAAATTGCATTAACTTACGTACAATTTCTTCAGTAAAAGCTTGTCTGTGAAAACCCACGATCTCTTGACACAATAATGATTGAAGTTAAGCCTGTGGTGCAGCGGTGGTAGTCCTGTGGTAACGGCCGTGACCTACGAGTTGGAGGTCGTAGAATCGAACCCAGACAGGCACTGTACTTTCTGTAAATTATTTCATCACCACTGCAAAATAATAAAAGAAAATATCGCGAGGAAACCGGCATGTCCTAGAACCAAAAATTCGAAAACGTGACAGCTACCACACCCGCACTAGGCCCACGTGATGGAGTACGGCCCACTCCCTCTCACCGAGAGAAGGCCTGTATCTCTGCAGTAGGAACATTATAGGTTACTTACACAGTACACTAATTTTTTACCACACTATCATCTAACAGTCACCATTATATCATCCAACTAATAACTAGCCGTTCACCTTAACCTAAGTTTACCTTAACCTTATACGGTGCGCCCGACAGTTACAGTTAGTCACTTTTATCTCGGAATCTAAGTAAACTGTTCAATTGAACGCTACTTGGACGGAAATTGGGTCAAATAATGTTGTTACTTATAGCTGTATGGTGTATAGAATTATAGATGTCATCGTATCAGACGCCTCTACTTCTCGTACGGTACGAGATTAGTTCTTGCTATGCTTGTCAAAATATTAGGCAGTAAGGTTGGTAGAAGGGTTGACCGCCAAACGAGGGTACAGACGCCAGATGCCAGCACATCAAGCTGCTACAATCTGTCAAATGTATTTAATAGATTTTCAATTTTATCGCTAAAGCATTAGGTTTAAGGTTGATTGGGAAAATTTGACAGTTTCGGGTAGCTTGTTGTGCTGGCGTCTATACTATCGCCAAAACCTATATCTGACTGTTTTGAAAACAAAATCCCGTGCATATAATGCCCACAGCTCGATCTAAACCACGAGTTTCCTATTCAAATGACGGCCGAACGCAGAATCCATGGGAACTTTATAACCATGCAACATTTCTTCGTTCACAAATACCATAAACGGTAATAAACAGACTATTTAGACAACAATAGCATCTGTAATGGCTAGTTAGCTGCCCGACGGTCAAGTACAGTAAATTGACCCATTTACCTCGGTTAGACGTACAATTTGCGCAGGATGCTCGCTCTTTGGGCCTGCATGCTTTGCGGGTACTCACGAGTTGATGACGTCAGAGTTGAGGGACAGGCACGCTTTGGTGTTGCTGGTTACTCACGAGTTGATGACGAGTCTCCATAGAAGACCGTCGTTGTCCCTCAACTCTGAAGTCGAGGGACAACGACGGTCTTACTATGAAGATACAGGGAGGTCTCTGTAGCTTCATAGTCTTCATAATTTTGAGTGTCACATAACATCACACCTGATTTCCCCGAAGGGTTAGGCAGTGGTATACTTAAGTGTGCGTGTGTGCAGTTGGGTGTGAGTGACTGCCTCATTGATCTAGTGGTTTAATTCATACAAAAAATCCATAGAAAACACTTTTTTCAGTATTTTCTTATCTTATTAGGACTTTTAACGAACATTTAAAAAATAAAACTAACGAAATCGGTCGAGCCGTCCTCAAATGATGCGCTAACGAAATAAAAGTGAAATGCTGGTCGCATTTCATTTCAATTTTTATAGGTAGATAACAGCTGATCGTAATTAAAAAGGTCCACACGGCAGCCGGAGGTTACTCTGTAAGTGTCATAATTAACACAAGTAACACGATCCTAAGAGGAAATGGTAAGTTAGTCCTACATCTAGGGCGAGTTAACTGGGGCAAAGAAATCTCCACTCCTATTTTTGTATTTAACACCAGAATTGCTTCATAAGGCGCATGTAAAAGCCAAATAAGAGGGATATTGCGTACTTTATAGCTTTTTGGTAACGCAAGCGTAGTTTGTATTTCATATTATGTACTTTTTGACTTTATCTTGGACAGCGGTGAAGGAAAACGTCGCGAGGAAACTTGGACTTATTGTTAACTAGCTTCTGCACACGTGTCTGTCGGAAATGATCACACGGGAACGTGTTGCCGGGATAAAAAGTAGCCTATGTTCTTCCCCAGGATGCCATCTATTTCCTTGCCATATTTTATCGAAATCCGTTCATTGGTTTAGGCGTGAAAAGGTAACATACAGAGTTACTTTTTAATTAATAATATTATGTATACCGATTACCGCCTAGTTGTCTTAAGCAAGCGTGGTGATTAAAATGTGTGTACGTTACTCCAGCAGGAAAGAGGCTCCTAGGGGTCTACTCCGAAGTAGTATCGGCCGAATGTTCGGCCGTGTCCTGCTACGAAGTTACTATTTGGTTCGGTCGGTCCCGATCCTACACTCCTACACTCTTTCGAATAGTGACTATGGTCCCGACCCAACTGAGCCGATCCGAACTTTTTTCGCATTTTTTCAATAATATTTGGTTCGACCATGTCGGTCCGATCCGAACATTCGCACTTTGCACTTCGGAGTAGACCCCCTGCACTCCTACACTCTTTCGAATATTGCCTATGGCCCCGACCCAACTGAGCCGATCCGAACTTTTTTTCGCATCTTTCAATAATATTCGGTTCGGCCATGTCGAGTGGTATGATATAATGATATATGCAGCACATTACCCACTAATTATACGTTCCACTCATATCACTCTTGGAGCCACTTTCCTGTTGGAGTAACGTACACGATCAATGGTCGTGCCTTCTCTGTATGTGAAGAGGCCTTTGTCCTGCAGTGAGACAATAATAAGCTGGTATTAAGCGTAGTTTATAGTGTTTGTTCTGACCGTGGTTCTCACTGCAAGAAATGCTTTAACTACTGTAGTTTGCAGGCAAAAGGCAGTAGATTCAAACCTTCGAACCCCATTACATTTGTCAGCAATATAAACTAGACCCTTACCAACAAACATTGTTAAACATACGGCCGATCCATTCTGCAAAAAACTCACCGTGAAAACTTTGATGAGGCGGGATTGACAGTTCACTTCATCTCAGTTTTCACGGTGAGATTTTTGCAGAATGGAACGGCATAAGTTTATCAGTATCTAGTTACACAATCGTGATGGTCATGAGTCATAGTATGACAGAATGTATGAGGTAACCCCCATGTCGGTGTGTCTAGAATGGCATCACTAGCATGTCACGATAAAGAACGCTGGCGCTATATGAACATTATTCACTACCTAGATATGGTCACCGAAACTAAACATGTCCTAAAACGGTGAAATAGACTAACCACCTGGCTGCATGTGCAAGTGTTAAACCTGTCGATCGATTCTGTAAAAATCTCACCGTGAAAAGTTAGGTGAAGTGAGCTTAGAGTGAGCTGTCAATAGTGTCAATCCCTAGAATTAATTGGGAAGGACAGCCCACTCCACGCTCACCTCACCTAAGTGTTCACGGTGAGATGGTTACAGAATCGCACTGCTGTTGACTTCAAGTCAAATGAGGTGTTAGGTAACGCATTTTTAGAGACGCCGTAAACGTTCAAAATATAGTCGCAATAACATCTCAGTGACAGTCAAAAATATAGGGATATTAAAGGTATTTTGACAAATAACTTTCTTGTAATTACGAGAATAGCCCTTCAGATAGCCATTCCCCATAATAGAAAATCATGGCGAAGTCATATGGAACGCAACGTTCAGCGTTGACGAACAAAAATAAAGTTTTTGTTATCGCCTCATGTTATTGGCACTTAAAGGACAATGGTTATCTAAATGAAATAACACTCCCCATTATCGAAGCCTATCAGATAAAGGATTATACTATAAAAAAAAATGTTATGAGTTTTTACAGACACGTTAGACAAATGTAACAAAATGAGTCCTCCGTCAAAATGTCTGCCCCTACGTGAAATACAGGAGCGAGGAGATTTAATGTAAGACAAATGTCCTAGAACCAAAAATTCGAAGACGTGACCCCCAATGGGCCCGCGTGGTAGATTACGGCCCATTCCTTCTCACAGGGAGGAGGCCTGTGTCCCAGCAGTGGGAAGATTATAAGCTGATTATGCAGGCAATTTACTATACCAATCACATGCCAAAAAGCCATGGACAGAGACCCATCAATAGCCGGAAACACCACATGGCAACACTACAAAAGAATTTTTAACCACCAGCTTAAAATTCAGCTCACATGAGATAAACTTCGTAACGTTACATAACGAAGCCAAAATTTAATTTAAGCTTGGTGAACGGAACCGCTAATGTTTACATTTCGAGTTATTTGCGAAGTCTGACTCATATTATATGAAGTGGTCCATTTATTTTCAGGGCTATTATTAATTTAACTGCCTGCTTAAGGGCTCCCGCACACGGGCCACCGGCCACAACCACAAAACGCCGCCACTGGCATATTTCCTGTATTTTTCATACATTTTATATGGACTCGCCGCACACGGTTGGCGCCGGTGGCGGCCACACGCTTCAAATCTTCTTCTTCAAGCTTCTAGTGGCGGCGTTTGTGGCTGTGGCGAGTGGCTCGTGTGCGGCGACACTTAGAATTGGTTTCATTTGGGCACGAGTCGGCTAGCCGTGCGGTTTCCGGGACGAAAAAGATTGGCGTCGACATTTCTATTATTAACCCAACCTCTTCTCCATGCAACGAGGTGATCCGGCAGAGCACCAAAGTTGTCGACATAGCTCACAGAATAAGCAAGCTGAAGTGGCAATGGGCCGGCCATATTAGCCGTAGAACCGAAAGAAAGAAAATACATTTATTTGCGGCAAACATGACGCATAAAAAAGAACAAACACACAAAAAAAATAACAAGTAGGGGGTAAACATGCGTCACATTCACGCAAAACGGCCATCGCTCAGCATAATGCTAAGCCCCTATACGAGACAGAGCCCCAGCGCTGGTTTTCAGCGGCAGCCGGCGTTGACTTGAGACGTCAACCAGTGCAGCATGCAATTATAGTTATACATAAATAAATAAAAACAACAATCAAAACAAGAAATGAAATAAACCATTGCTAATTTGCAACATATGATTCGACACTAACAAAAAAAAAAAAACAACGATCAAAACATGAAATAAAATAAACATACATTAAAAAAAAAACATGCTACCTACCTACCTACCTATAGTACCTATAGTCTGGTCCTAGCTGAATGTAAAAGTAGCTGATGAAAGTGTAAACAAACTTCAGACTAAACTCTTACAATCTCTCACTAAAGGGAAATAGTAGCACATTATAGATTAATGAATGAGCGGCAATGTTGAAATTCGACACGTATGACGTTACCAAAACCGATGACCGTTGGGGTTCACGTGTCCTCAGGCTAGGTCGAGCGACGATCTTCGCAGGAGGATGAGGGTTGCCGAAAATCGAGTTAATTGGCGTGCAATAGGAGAGGCCTGGTGATACACGCGCACTATTGATCGATTCTGTAAAAATTTCACCGTGAAATCTTACGTGGAGTGAGCTGTCAATAGTGTCAATACCTTAGCATTATTTGGAATGACAGCTCACTCCACGCTGACTTCACCTAAGTTTTCACGGTGAGATGGTTACAGAATCGCACTGCAGCTCACTCTAAGCTCACTTCACCTAACTTTTCACGGTGAGATTTTTACAGTGGGTTAGTAGATGTCACATTGAACAGGTAGCTGTGCTGCTGGGGAGTTTGTTGCGCCACCTCTTCTTCCTATCGAAAGTACTAGGACGTGGTGAAGGGCGGGCGTTTTGGGGGACTGTCTTTTGTAATTTTGACGTTCAAAAAGTGCTGATTCTCAGCCTAATTTGAATAAATGACTTTTGTTATGACATGTCTTCGAACTTTTGGTTCTAGGGCATGCCGATTTCCTCACGATGTTTTCTTTCATCGTATAAATGCTTTGAAGTTTGGAGTCGCCAGTTCAGTAGTTCTGGTGAACTCTTCTACTTCTTAGAAGCTCATGCAGGACATCTTGTTCCATCTGATATTTTTTTCCTAATAACGCAAAATCTATCTTCCGTAAGTAGGTGTACGACAACATAAACTATTTATAAACCATGACTCATACGAACGCTCCATTTTATTCTACCCGTGGTATTATGTTGTTGACTATTGTATGCTTTCGTACGAACTGGGTCAGGATAAAAATACTGCCTACCTTAGCGTGTGCGTGCTTTGTCGTGCCCAAGTGGACGTGAATGTGTAAAAAAAAACAAGTGTTCAGAAATTCAAACTATATTTCTTCATCGGCAGACGCAAAAAAAAAAATTATTTCGCCATTGTCCTTTACACTGGCTACAGGGCTGGTTAGCAGGTCATTCTTTGGTAAAAAATCAATATGCCTAGCTTTTTAAAAAAAAAAAAAAAAGTGATAATTTTTTTTTTTCAGGCAACTAAGTCCCATAGATAAAATACACAAAATAATATTAAACGATAATAAACTAATACATGCAAAAAAACCTTATCCTGCAAACTTATTAATTAACTACGTTAAACCAAAGAGAAGAGTTAGATAGAGGTGTAGAACACCCACATTTCATTAATAGGAGGCGAGGCTATTGCTATCAACAATAGCTCCTATATGGACGTGACAGTGACCCTAATCTTATCGATAAGATTGGTGATTAATAGCGGCCCTGTGCAGCTCCATGCGTATTTTATTTATCTACTAATCTAAAGCATGACCATTCGTTATCAGGGCAGATAAAACTTATCACAATAATATGTGTGTCCCTGGAAACTGGGAAGTAGTTCTACCCAGCCAGGAACCTTATTCATCACTAGCTGCGCCCCGCGGTTCACCCGCATAAGTTTCGATCCCGTGGGAATATCGGGATTAATCCTGGTTATAAACCATCTGTGTTCCAAATCTCATACAAATCCGCTCTATAGTTTTTACGTGAAAGAGTAACTAACATCCATCCATCCATCCTCGCAAACTTTCACGTTTATAATATTAGTAGGATAATCAGCCGGCACCCAAATTGCATAACACACTTTCAATCAGAATCATTTTGGAGGTTATCGCAAATCCATTGCTTCATATGTTCGAAAAATTTGTCTGCTCAACAACGTAGATGACGCAGAGAATGTTGTTGAACTGTCAAGGCATTGCTACTGTTAGTCTGTTACGCATTTACCCCGTTGTATTGTCTCGCTAATTGCACAGGTCTTCCTTTCCTTTTTCCACTCAACTCAATTTTGAGCCAATCCCTTCTTTAGGCGTATTGAGTTCAGAAGTAAGGAGGCGAAATAAAGCACGGTATTACATATTTCTTCGTTGTATTTCTCTAATATTAGTATTCGTTATTACAAAAATAATTTCGAAGTTTCCACGTCTGAAACCAGGGGGTCTACTCCGAAGTGGGAATGTTCGGATCGGACCGACACATGGCCGAACCGAATATTATTGAAAAATGCGAAAAAAGTTCGGATCGGCTCAGTTGGATCGGGACCATAGTCAATATTCGAAAGAGTGTAGGATCGGGACCGACCGAACCAAATAGTAACTTCGTAGCAGGAAACAGCCGAACATTCGGCCGATACGAGTGTTTTTCTATCTATAATATGTATGTATTTACGAAAAAAAAAATGTATATAAGTAGTTTATCAGCCATCTTGTTACCATAACACAAGCATTAGGTGGCTTAGCTTGGGACAAATGGTGCTGTGTGAAATGTCCAGGGATTTATTATTTATTTATTTATACTACTGCAGAGTAGGCAAATAAAACACTTTTAAACTGATGCTAAACGTAAAACAAATAAAATATAACAGGCGTCAAGTTGTCTTAATAAAAAATGAAATATTTGCTTGTGTCCAATAACGTTCGGGATCCCCTAGTAAGCGCTTAGTAATCGCCAAATCGCTCTAAAATCAGTTTACGACCAACTTTGCAATTTGGAAATTCCCCTGGAAATATTTCCATGGAGAATGACACACAGTCATACATGACTTTGACTGTCCTCTGAAATGTATTCAAACTGCACCGAACATAGTATGCTCTATTCAACACGGAATGCATGTGTATTGTTAGCAAATTGTTTTATTATCTGCCCGTGAAGGTGCCACGACTGCCAGATCTCCGAAAGGACAGCGCTAAGTGAATGAGTGCTTTGTGAAGGTTTTGCAATGTTCTGGAAGATGCAGTTTTTGTGAAGAGCGTATTTTGCAAGACACCCACTTCTGATATCTTGAACCCTTTAAAAAAGGAATCATCAAAATCGGACTAGGTACTTACGTACTTTTTTTTTGTCAGCTAAAAACCATGGTGTGACGATCTAACGAAGTTTGCAGGGCCAACATGGCCAGAGATCGCTCAAGACGGCAGGATTGGAAGGAAAAAGGGGACACAATACAGGCTAACGAAAAAAAAAACCAGGAAGATCTACGTTCTAAACTCTCTTTCCAAGATATCTAGAAATGTGCTATCACTGGCATGACATTTAGAGTTTTCCTTATTTCTGGGAAGTTTTAGCGATACATTTTTGGGACCTTCCTTGGTAAAATTTTGCATAAGCACCATTGTAATTTCGAGTTTCTTTTAAAATAAAAATGCGATTGAACTTCTATCAACCCCGCGACGGCCATTTCCCACCACACAAAATCTATCAATACTAAAAAACTTTATTTGCAACAAACATTGTATGGCCCGTCGCATCCACAAGCGCTAATCGACGCAGAATACTGTGTATTGTTACCTAATTGTTGTATTATATGCTGTGAAGTGGGCCAGCGTTTGCGAAAACGCCGCTTGCGCAATGCCCGATGGACTGTGGGGCCTGTGGCTCAATATTTTAGATGTGACTGATATGATAGTGTTGGTTTCCCAAAAATTACGTGGCTGTAATTTTAAGACCGCTTTATTTGAATTTGTGATTGCAGCTTTAACGCGGCAAAGATTTGACTGGTTTAGGCGAAAGATAAATTCGAAAGTAATGTCTAGATCTTCGGCTTCTTTTGAGGGAATAGTCACCTGGTAAATATCTGCATTATCTAGGTATAGTTATACACACCAAAGACCAAATCACCAGAATTAAAGTTATGCTAAAAACAATGCTATTCGGAGTCGTGATATCCACTAAACCGCACTGGGCCCGTGTGGTCCCACCACCGTTTCCACAACGGTATGGGCTGATTATTCGTTATGTGTGTGACAAGAGGACGTGTTGCAGGTTGCAGACAGTCCAGCCGGTCGATTCTGTGAATATTTCACCGTGAAAACTCGAGTGAAGTGAGCTTGATGTGAGTTGTCAGTAGTGTCAATCCCTAGCATTATTTGAAATGACAGCTCACTCCACGCTCACTTCACTTAAGTTTTCACGGTGAGATTTATGGTTACAGATTCGCACTGCTGAACAGCACCCCAATTGCGTAACCCTTTCTTCACCATATCCATTGCTTCATATATTTGAAAAAAATGTCTGCTCGACAACGCAATTGACCCAATGACTGTTGTTGAATCGTCAAAATGAAAGGCATTGTGATCGATTGGCATTCGGTCTGTTATGCAATTACGGTGCAGACCAGTCCATCATGCAATTAAAGTAGTCGTCGTTCTTCGTCCAAATACATTAAGACAGACCAGCTGTTTCACTACTAACATCCTAGGTGATTGACCAGCTCGTACTTATGATAATTTAATTGAACGAGTAACACGTGATGTTAAGTACGTTACACACGATATCAATTGAGGAAAATTGCTTAACAATTCATGTACGAGCGGGTACTTGACACAGACCTGTGGACTGCCGACAAACTGTTTGATGCCATATTGAGATTTAAGAAACGGAAATATTTTACTCATCATAGTCTGCCTAGCGTTTTCCCAACGTTGTTGGGGTCGGCTTCCAGTCTCACTGGATGCAGCTGAATATTTTACATGAAGCGACTGCCTATCTGACCTCCACAACCCAGTTACTGGGTAATGCGATACCCATTGGTAAGACTGGTCCTGTCCTTAAGAGCGTTGACAACGTACGGCATTTCATACAAACTTTCAAGTCCTTGTTCTTCGAAAGGCATGAACCGATTTTAATGAAACTTCATACGCATAAGCAGGAAACATAGGTCTAAAAAGTTAATTAAGAACATTTTCTAAATGTCTTATTTAAAAAAAGATAATTGGAAATCTCTGTCTCTATGGAAAATTTAAAATCGGTCGAATTTACATGTAACACTATTTTTCGAAAATGTTCTCAATTAACTTTTTAGACCTATATATCCTGCTTATGCGTAGGAAGTTTCATTAAAATCGGTTCATGCATTTCGAAAAACAAGGACTTGAAAGTTTGTATGAAATGCCGTACGTTGTCAACGCTCTTACGGCACCGCTCCATAGCAGTCCTCCGCTAAGCTACGCAGCGCTTTGTATGAAAATTTAGGCTGATCGTCCACGGCCATGCTACGTACGGATGCATGGCTGACAAACAAAAGGACACGCAGCTAGAGTAGCTGTCCTCTTCGTATACATCCTACGTAGCAGTCAACGGTCTACTTCATCCTAATTTACCCGCTGAATTTTTTAAAGATCGTTTGTCCATATACTTTGTCGTCATAAGCTAGGCTTGCCAATTCGCGCTCTCGTTAAGGTGTGCGTGTGGATTGAGTGCTCCTTTTTAAAAGTTAACTATATTTTTCTTCTAACTATATTATGTTTTACGTCAAGGCTTTTGTTGCACAAATTGAGTCTGAATTATACTCGTAAAATAGAGTAAGAATATTAATAATTTATTTAGTCAAAGTTGGAGAGTTTTGGAACACTCCATCTGCTGCACCATAGGAGGATTGGGTGTTCTAATTTATATTTATATAGGTTTACCTATATAAATTTCAAATAAACGGTTAAAATCAATTGAATATTTGTGAATAGTTTTCACAAATTCTACACAATTATTCCACATAAAAATGTTAAACATACGAGTATGTATATCTAGTATTACGTTGAAACACGAGTTACAGTATTTTATCAGACTAGCAGATTGAGTGTTCTAGATAATTGACCATGACTTCCTCACCATAGGTTTCACAATTTTTTTATCTTCACCATGTAGATTTCACAATTATTTCTTGATTTTGTAAAAATATACTTAACTTTTAAAAAGGAGCACTCAATCCACACGCACACCTCGGTAAGGACTCATCTGCTCGGACAGCCTCTGGTTATATTGTGTAATTTTCATTCAAATACTTATTTATTTTTTCCTTTTCAGGTATGGCACAAAGGGTGCTTCAAATGCCAGGAATGCGGCATGACACTCAACATGCGGACCTACAAAGGATATGGAAAACTCCCATACTGTGAATCGTGAGTATATTTTTCTTGAATTATTTACACCAAAACAATATTTTCATCACATACCATACTCTGACCAGTTGTGGCCCGCTTGAGTGGTAACTGTCGCGACTTAGGAACTGTAGTTCGTAGGTTCGAACCTGAGACAGGCGGTTTACTTTGTGTAAAATATTTCATCACCAATACTCTCAAAACGGTGAAGGAAAACATCGTGATGAAACCGACATGTTCTAGAACAAAAAAAAAACGGCCAAGTGCGAGTCGGACTCGCGTACCGAGGGTTCCGTACAATTACAATTTACGATTTATGACGTATTAAAAAAACTACCTACTAGATCTCGTTCAAACCAATTTTCGGTGGAAGTTTACATGGTAATGTGCATCATATTTTTTTTAATGTTTTATCATTCCCTTATTTTAGAAGTTACAGGGGGGGGGGGTTACACATTTTGGTTTGATGAATTTTTTTTTAGTTTCAGTTCTAAGTATGGGGAACCCCCAAAATGTATTGTTTTTTTTTCCTATTTTTGTGTGAAAATCTTAATGCGGTTCACAGAATACATCTACTTACCAAGTTCTAGTAGTTCTAGTTCTTATAGTTTCGGAAAAAAGTGGCTGTGACATACGGACAGACAGACAGACAGACATGACGAATCCATAAGGGTTCCGTTTTAGCCATTTGGCTACGGAACCCTAAAAATCGAAGTCATTTGACATCTACCAACCCGCACTGGGCCCGCGAGGTGGATTACGACCAAATCCCTCTCACCGAGAGGAGGGCTGTGTCCCAGCAATGGGAACATTACAGGCTGATGATTATAATTCTGTAAAGCCATATTTGTTACGGTCGCGAATCATATTTTAATTAACATACAATCGGACACTGCAAATTGCAACAAAACGAAAGTAAATTTAATTTCGCGAGCTACCTTAGAGCATATCCCCTTAAGAGCGTTTACAACGTACAATTAACTTTTTAAATGATAAATGATTTTATTTTTGTAAGTAGGTTTGTACAAACACTTTTACACGTCAATCATATTTTAAAACTAGATGAGGTCGGCGTTTCCTATCTGACTACTCTGAGAAGAAAGGCCGAAACAAACTCAGAGGTCACAGTCTCTTTTAAAGTCCAGACACAATCTTGGTCAGATCATATGAAGACCATGCAGGTCGATGTCTGAGATGGTCTTTTGAGGAAAGAACCACACAGATTGAGAGGACCTGTCCAGCCAGTGCACGCATTTGTCAGAAATCGTGCAGCTCAACTCAAAACTTAAGGAGCTCGACGATTCGACGAACAATACCAAAGAAAGGACATTTGGGTAGGCCACATTAATTACTCAAACTGCCAGACCATGACAAAAACTAACAGAACAGAGAGAAAAATTAAAAATAATATAAACAAAATGACCCACATAGTCTTCACATTCACAATAATTAAAATAATAGAATACTTTACAAAGTAAGCAAATGTCATAGTATATATAAAATCCATTAATGTCAAAGTGTATATAATAAAACAAAAAAAAAAAAAAACAACAACAAGTCAGAGAGAAAAAAAATATAAATAAAAATAAAAACATTAAATATGTAAAAAATTGGAAGCACCTTAATCCCAAGCCTTTTTGTCCTCGATATAATCCTTAACGGTATAAAAGGCTTTCTGGCACAACTTACGTTTAATGAATGATTTGAATTTATTAAGGCTTAGATCTTGAACGGGGCTTGGAACTTTATTGTAAAAGCGTATACATTGGCATCTGAACGAGCCACCTATTTTCTTGAGCCTTGTTATAGGTACAACAAATTTGTGTTTGTTCCTAGTATTTATATCATGGATATCACTGTATTTTTTAAACAATTTTATATTTTTATGGGCATATAAAAGATTTTCATAAATATACTGAGAAGGCACAGTCATAAAATTAATCTCTTTAAATTTGTCTCTGAGCGAGTGTCTCGGACTTAATTTATAAATTGATCGAACAGCTCGCTTCTGCAAAACAAAGATAGTCTGAATATCAGCGGCATTTCCCCACAATAGAATACCGTACGACATTACACTATGAAAATAGCTAAAGTACACTAAACGGGCTGTCTCTATATCAGTTAAATTACGAATTTTTCTAACAGCGAATGCTGCGGAACTTAGCTTTTTTGACAATTTGTCTATATGCGGACCCCACTGAAGCTTAGCATCCAAAGTTAGACCTATGTATCCTGCTTATGCGTATGAAGTTTCATTAAAATCGGTTCATGCATTTCGAAAAACAAGGACTTGAAAGTTTGTATGAAATGCCGTACGTTGTAAACGCTCTTACTATTCCAAAAAAAATTATATGTTCAATCAAACATAAAACAGTCACCAGTCACCACACAATTTCACTTTCAATCCAACAATCATATGTAAATTCGGCCCATTACCTAATGTTAATAGCTGGTCCTGACCAGCCCATTCATAGCACGCACATCGTACATAAGGTGAAGGTCGCGAACACGTTTTTAATAGCTTTTAACCGATTTGCGTGGTGTTAAAGAAATTATTTTTTGATTAATTACTAGTAAAAGGCTTGGTCTTGGGGGTATGACCTGTGAGCTCATGCCGTGGTAGAAATATTACCCAGTCAGCGAGGAGGTATCGGGGTTGTCTGAGCAAGGTGGGCCTACGTATGTAGGGGTGGCAGGCACATTCACGCGCAAACTGTAACCGTGAATTCAGCGCATGATTCTAGAACCCCTAGCGTAGACGTTTTTATAACCGATGAAAAATTTGTACGCAGCGGGTTTCAGAATCATTTGTACTGAAACAATGGTAACAGGTTCAGGTTCATCATCATCTGCCTAGCCCTTTCCCAACTATGTTGGTGTCGGCTTCCAGTCTAACTGGATGCAGCTGAATACCAGTATTTTACATGGAGCGACTGCCTATCTGACTTCCACAACCCAGTTACTGGGTAGTACGATAACGATACCCCACGGTAACAGCACCCTAATTGCGTAATACACAATCTATCTCAATCTGAATCATTTGGAAGCGCTTATTACACTATCAAATTTTAAGAAATGCTAACTAGGAAATCGGCAGATGTAATCGCAGTTAGAACCGATTGGATCCAATTTAGTGTAAATTGGAGGTCCAATCGCACTACTTCCTAAATTGTGTACAATCGTTCTTCACGAATGCGTCTGCATGCGTCGTCTGAAGGATTTAGAATCCAATTTAGTGTAGTGTAATCACTAGTTTCCGATTTCCTAGTTAGAGTGTTCCTAGTTAGCATTCCTTAAATTGGATAGTGTAATAAGCGCTTTAAGAGTGCCCGTCAGGTGAACACGACTGGTTTCGACTTGAATGAAATAAGTGAATCACTGAATAACGTCACAAAAATGCCTGTTGTCTGAAAAACGGCGTCAATTCTTATAATAACGGATACGGTTTTGTACACTTTAGATTGTTTTCGCGGTTAAATGATAAATGATTTTATTTTGTAAGTAAGTTTGTACAAACACTTTTACACGTCAATCATATTTTAAAACTAGATTAGATGAGGTCGGCGTTTCCTATCTGACTAGTCTGAGAAGAAATGCCGAAACAAACTCAGAGGTCACAGTCTCTTTTAAAGTCCAGACATAATCTTGGTCAGATCATATGAAGACCACGTTACACGTATATCGATGTCTGAGATGGTCTTTTGAGGAAAGAAACACACAGATGGAGAGAAGTCCTCTCAATCTATGTGTTTCTTTCCTCAGTCCGTGTCCAGTCTTTTTCAGGACCAGTCGATCGATTCTGTAAAAATCTCACCGTGAAACGTTAGGTGAAGTGAGCTTAGAGTGAGCTGTCACTAGTGCCAATCCCTAGTTGGAATGACAGCTCACTTCACCTAAGTTATCACGGAGAGATGGTTATAGAATTGCACTACTGGAGTGGAGACCGCGTATGGTGTAGAACGCTCCCAGCTAGATGGACGGACGACCTAAAGAAGGTGGCTGGGACAGACTGGATGCGGAAGGCGGAGGACAGGGTGTTTTGGCGCAGCCTGGCAGAGGCCTTTGTCCAGCTGTGGACTGCGATAGGCTGAGTTGATTGATTGATTGATCTAAGTTTCGACGCTAAGAATTACAGAATAGAATAGGTAGTATAGTCGGGATTTAAATAGTTTTCTTCATCAAATTCCTAAACTAGACAATCGACCAATTCTCATTAATTCTTTGACGGTAAAAACCAAGTGTATATATTTATGTGTCGTTACTCATTGCAATTACGTGCTTACTCACAACATAGTTGTTACGCTACACTGCGTTATGTGTGAATCATGCGCCGGCTATGGTGAAGAGTTCATTTTGAAAAATATACGTTGAAATAACAGTCTTATTTTTAAATGAAATTGGTGTACTCCATGTTGGTTCTCTCCGCGGACACAGTGCGGGTGGATCCAGCAATCCACACTGGGTCCGCGTGGTGGATTATGGTATACTACCTCTCACAGAGACGAGGCCTGCCGATGTATTCTGTAAAAATCTCACCGTTAAAACTTAGGTGACGTGAGCTGTCATTCCACCTCATGGCTCATTGACATTATTGCCAACTCGCTTCACCTATGTCTTCACGGTGAGATTTTTACAGCATAGGTCAGCTGTATCAGCAATGGGAACGTTATAGGCTGATTATTGAAGTGATAGCTTCTTATGGGAGGGTAAACAGCTTCGTAACGTAACGCGTTACGGCGCCAGTCTGTCTGGCTTCCCTTTCTCTCACGCATACGGCAGCGGTAGGCAGGCTCTTCCTCTCTCATTCTAACCCACAGCGCTAGTCGTATTTCGGACAGACGCTTCCCCCTCTCTCTACTCAGTGTTAAGTGTGCGATAGACATTATATACCATAGATGAGTTTAAGTTATCACTTTTGTCGTGCGTCCCGAGACGCACACGTTTTTTTTATTTACCAAGTCCCAACATACAAGCACAACATATGTGAGAGGACACCAATGTCACATTATTCAATGTCAAATTGAAGCGCATCACGTTGCGAACGTAATTTCTAATCTCATTTATTTCTTCTAAGTGGATAAGACTGCCTCAGCTTAATCCTTTAATCTAGACATTATTATACAATTCTAAGAAAATTCTCAGGGTCTCGTGCCTAAAACATAGCAGCTGCACGGGTTGATCGAATGCCGCGGTTGGTTCGTGGATGGGTGTCCATCATATCGACACCCCTCCGTGCCTCGGGCGGTCATTTATAGATCTTTAACCGTCGTTACAGACGCCCAAAAGTCTGCAAGCAAGGGGTGTCGTGTTATCCAGAAACTGGGTTGTGGAGGTCAGATAGGCAGTCGCTCCATGTAAAATACTGGTATCCAGCTGCATCCGGTTAGACCGACCTCAACATAGTTTGGAAGAGGCTAGGTTCCTAGCCAGATTTGAGATTTAATCAGGTGATTTACTTCGTCTACTACTGAATAAGGTTGCCTCATAAGCATAGCATAATCAGCCTATAATGTTCCCCCTGCTGGGACACAGGCCTCCTCTCGATGAGAGGGAGCCGGACTTAATCCACCACGCGGGCCCAGTGCGGGTTGGTAGATGTCACGTCTTCGAATTTTTGGTTCTAGGTCATGCCGGTTTCCTCACGATGTTTTCCCTCACCGTTTTGAGAGCAGTAGTGATGAAATAATTTACACAGAGTACAGTGCCAGCTTGGGTTCGAACCTGGGCCACCACTGCTCTTTGGTTGCATCAACTTATAATATATCCTTCAATCTCCTCTTAAACTCTAGAAGGAGCCTAACTTTTCCATAAAATCCTAAGAATGCTCTCAAGTGACGTAACGCCGCGTAACGAACAGACAAACATGTTTGTTACGTCAAAACGGAGTGATTTCCATGCAAATGTCTGACTGGTCAACAACTTGTTAGTAATTATGCAACGAGACGCATATTTTGTCCCACTATGGTCACTATGAGTAGAGATGGGGTGTCGAATCAGAAGTATCGATATTTGTTTTACCAATTAGAACTTACAGTATTTTTAACCGACTTCAAAAAAGGATGTTCTTTATTCGACCCGTATGTATGTCCGCAATTTTCTCAAAACACAAAGCACAAAAAAGCAAGCAAGCGCAATTATCTCACAAAGCGACAGGCGCTTTACAAGTAAAGCTTAAGGTTATGGCGAAGTCCGAAGTGTGTGTTTTATGTGCTGACGCTACTCGTCTTCATGCACACATCAACAGCGTGTTTGTACACTTGGTTACCACAAGCAAAACTCGCGTCGCTTCGTGAGATAAAAATCAGTCTAAAAGTCAGTCAGTCAGCAAACTATAACTTCTACATTATTAATCATACTTAACTAAGTTCAAATTCTATTGCAACCAAAAAAAAACGGGTTGCACTCCGGGAGTGCCGGCAGAAGTGAAAACTTGAATATTAACGTTGTGCATTCTTGATATTTTGGAATGCGGTCTACTCTCTCTCCGTCTTACGAATTTTCCGCTTCGGCCGTTAAGGAAACCGGGGTTTCGTAACTGGTTTCCATGAAGGCTTTTTTTATCCGTCTACGTAAATGGTTTCCATGAAGGCTTTTTTTATACTACTATGTAACTGGTTTCGAAGGAGTACTTATCCAATATCTCTTAAGCCACGTACGAAACTGACTACGAAAGAAGAAAGCGATAAAAGTTAGCAGGTACTTTCTTTTTGTCATTCTATATTCAATACAGCTGAGAGATATGAATGAATTGAAAACAATGTTGTACTATTTATAACTTGTTTTATTTAAAATATAAACTTAAAATATTAAAATAAAAATGCATAAGGTGAAATTATTTCAATGCAGTGGCCCACAGTTATTTGCCCGTTTTGCAAATCGTTTATAGCATTATCAATTTCTGTATCAATTTCTAGGTAGCGATTACTTTTCTTACAGTTAGTTTTAAAAATATTACTGACTTTGGTCTCCTTAATTAATATGTCTAGTAAATTGGCTACTGTAACATTTTTCTGTCCGATGAACCGATTAATCCGGCTATGCCAACCTTCCAAGTTGTTGGTTGTTCTGATCCGTTCCTTGCTACAGCAACAAGTTTTCTCAAAGTCAGTATTGTTTAGCCACTGGTTTCTAAAATAAGTATTGAATCTATTTATATCTTCACCAGCGGGCTTCCTACGCATCACATACTCAATACCACTTGCAATAAATTCCGGTGGTAATCGCGCTATTCCGGCACACCGTGACACATGTCGTTTCTTGACTGGTGATGAAATTTTCAACTGTTTACTCTTTCGGAATAAGCATCTGTTGTAATGGAAATAGCAACCTTTGACTTCTATTCCTGGATATACTTGACGTACAGCATTCATAGCAGACTTTTCGAAATCCATTGTTACTTTAGACGGCCTCCAGCCTCGAAAGTTTGATTCAATAAGCTGAAAAAGTAGTTCGTAGGTTTTCTGGGTCTTATCTGGGAGTAGACAGTATATTAATGGAGTTACAGATGTATTTTCTTCATTATAGCCATGTATAGTGTATATTTGCTTAAAAACTTTTGGACAGGACTTGAATGTGCCATCGCACAATATATGTTTAAAGCACTTTACTAAGTATCGGATATTTTTATTACAGAATATAAGAATTCGCTTGTCATCTTCTTCACTAAAGTAATCAGCTAGAAGGAATGTTTGTTGAAACTTTTTTGGAACTACTACGGCACAAGAAGTTGGAAAACGCATTTTAGGTACTCCAAGGATTTTATTCCGATTACTAAAAAGACCCGTTTTCTTATTTTCGTATGGAGGAATGTCAGCCATCAAATGTATTCCTTCACTTTCCAATTTGTACACCATTTCACTGTACTGTTTTTGAATCGACTCAAAATTAGATCCTGTTGCGTGTTTCAGTTTATCAATTTCCTTAAAAACTTTATTTTGTTCATTGTTTGGCAAACACTCATGTGAATTGTAACTGTTGACTTGGTTTTTTTCATTAAAAGTAATGCTACCATGGCATCCACGATTATAATTACAGCATAGCCAAAATGTATTACCATTCGTGTACTTTTTTTTCCGATGATATTTGTGTCCTCCATGTAGGGCAGCAACGCCTCCTCTTTTCGTTGAGATGAATTCAATATCCCTTAAATCCATTTTTAGTAATTTATCAATAGTCAGAGTAAGCTTACATTCAAGAAAATTAACTATTGACATTCTATCAATATCAAGTGCAAATTTATTATCTGATAGATGACGTCTTTCTAAATGATAAGTGGCCAGACATACGGAAGAGTTTACGTAACAGTTACGTAGAAGTATAAATAAAACCTTCATGGAAACCAGTTACATAGTAGTATAAAAAAAGCCTTCATGGAAACCAGTTACGTAGACGGATAAAAAAAGCCTTCATGGAAACCAGTTACGAAACCCCGGTTTCCTTAACGGCCGAAGCGGAATTTTCGATCAGGTCACGTGTCCTGACGCGAGCTCCGTCTTACGAATTTTCAATCAGGTCACGTGTCCTGACGCGAGTTTAACATTTTTTGCCGGCACTCCCGGAGTGCAACCCGTTTTTTTTTACTGCTATTGTATCGATACTTTTCTCTCATCCCTAGTCTGTTATGAGGTCTGCAATTCTGCATTTATTAGTACCTATTATGTCTGTTTACTTGTCATCAATGAGTGGGGACATAGCTGTAGTTAGCTGGTCACAGACCTTGGCCTGATTCTCATAACTACAACATTTATAACGAGAAAGGTCTGAAGGTGAAAATACTATTTATTTATTCACACCAATAAGTAACATCTTACAGTATTCCAATACGATGCTATACACACTTAATAAAACTATCTATAAACTATACAAACATAAAATTCAACCATAAAAATTTAATAATATCTAAAAAATTACAATATTATGCCGCCTTCAATGCACATTTGTACACATTTGTATTAGAAGGTATGCTTCTAATAGTAATGTTTCCGTTCGAAGTTTTCCTTAACAGTTACTCGTAGTTCATTATAATCAACTAGCTTCTGCCCGCGGCTTCGCCCGCGTGGATGTCGGAAGTTATCCCACGGGAACGTGCTACCAGGATAAAAAGTATGTGCTTTCCCAGGATGCCATCTATCTCTTTGCCAAATCAGAAGTTCAGTGGTTTAGGCGTGAAAATGTAACATACAGTTTCAAGTTCAAATCCTCCCCTAAAAACCGAATTACCCCTTTTTGCCCCGTCAGGGGTAAATTTTCGACAACTTTACATACTTATTATTAATAATTTTCCGTCGAAAGTATCAATACTGAGTTTCGAGTTAATCGGACCGCGCATTCAATTTCTTCCATACAAACTTCAACACCCCTATATCCCCCTTTGAGGGGTAGTTTGAAAAACTTATAATGATAAACTTTATTACTTAGGCAAGTATTGTTGCCAAGTTTCAAGTTTATTAACTAAATTAATAAGATTTTTCATATAAACTACATCCCCGCTTTTCACCCCCACAGGGGTAGAATTTAGAAAATCATAAAAATTCATAACTTGACTCAAAGATTATTTATACCAATTTTATAATTAATCAAGCCACTTATTATAATCCTCCCCTGTAAAATAACTACCCCTTTTCACCCCGTTAGGGGTAGATTTTCCAAAACCCCCATACGTGTTATTATTTATTTTTAGTCTTAAGTACACATACAGTACACTGAGTTTCGAGTTAATCGGACCGCGCGTTCAAATTCTTCCACACAAACTTTAACACCCCTATATCCCCTTTAAGGGGTAGTTTTGAAAAACTAATAATGATAAACTTTATTGCTTACTTAGGCGAGTATTCATGCCAATTTTCAAGATTATTAACCTAACGAATAAGATTTTTCATATAAACTGTATCCCCGCTTTTTACCCCCACAGGGGTGGAATTTTGATAAATCATTTGGGATGTGTTCATAACTTGACTCAAAGATTATTTATACCAATTTTCGAGTTAATCAAGCCACGCTGTAAAATCCTCCCCTGTAAAATTGACTACCCCTTTTCAGGCCGTCAGGGGTAGATTTTCGAAAAACCCTGATACACATTATTCTTTCCTTTCAATTTTAGGTATAAATACTGAGTTTCGATTAAATCGGACCGCGCGCTAAAATTCTTCCATACAAACTTTGAAACCCCCCAATCCCCTTTTTCCCCTTTTTTTTTTTTAGTTTATAAAAACAAAAAATGCCCAACTTCATAATTTACTTAGATAAGTATTCGTGCCAAGTTTCAAGTTTATTAACTCAAGGAATAAGATTTTTCATACAAACAAAATCCCCCCATTTCACCCTCTTAGGGGTGGAATTTCGAAAAACCCTTTCTTAGTGGATACCTACTCTTCACGAAGAATACACCCTCCAAATTTCATGTCTCTAGGACCAGCGGTTTAGGCTGTGCGTTGATGTCTCAGTCAGTCAGTCAGTCAGTCAGGACTTTGAATTTTATATACAGGGTGTCAGGAGAACGCTTCCGAAGCTAGAACGTAGATTATATACAACCTTTATGCAAACGGATACCACTAACCTTTCGCCTGAAATTGATTATTTTCGCGCGTCACGTGGACTTGGGGTCGTCAGCCGCACAGCTGTCGGCGAGCGCGCGCGCACTTTGAACTTGAGGTCACGCGCAAGCGTCAGATGATATTTATTTACGAATACATTGCTTGTTAGAGTTGTAAAGAAAAAAAATGTGTTTAATAGCAAATAATGGTTTAATTTAACTGTTCTCACAGCATAGTGTACGAAAAATGCTAAAAAAAATAGGTAAAATTGTTCATTTTTTTTTCTCATTTTTTTATGGTATCGTATCGAGAATCAGTAGCCCTATCACCTGTCTTCGTTTTCGGAAGCGTTTCCCTGCCACCCTGTATATAGATGATGTATCAAATATATATTATTAGCTTTTGCCTGCGTCTTGCCCGCGTGTAGGTCGGAAGTTGTCCCACGGGAACGTACTAGCGGGATTAAAAGTAACCTATGTCCTAACTCAGGTCATGGTCTGTTTGTGTGCCAATCTAATCTATATGACGTGTTTAAGGCGTGAAAAGGTCACAAACAGACAGAGTTACATACTTTCGCATTTATAATATCGGTATGGATGGGAGTTACGTATCACTATTAATTAGTACGTAAGTAAACTGACTATCCATATAGTCAGCAAAAAAAAGCTGAACGCTGAGCTGATGCTGAGAGAACGATCAAAAATCAAAATCAAAAGTCATTTATTCAAATTAGGCTGAGAATCAGCACTTTTTGAACGTCAAAATTACAAAAGACAGTCCCCCAAAAACGCCCGCCCTTCACCACTTCCTAGTGCTATCGCTGGGAAGAAGTGGCGCAAGAAACTCCCCAGCAGCACAGCTGTCTGTTCAATTAAAAAAAATACTTGATTGTATACAAAGGTGCTTATGTTCGGTAATTAACATTACAAAGCCAGAACATAAAATTTAATTATTTGCCATAATATGTCAGCTAGCCACGCCAATATACCAACAAATATAATAAAAACTATACGTACTCAAGCTAAAAAATAATTACTTAAAATGTAAATAAAAAAACTTACTAGCCAAATAAAAGCTGATAAAGATGATAATTATCACACTAATATTATAAAGGCGAAAGTTTGTGAGTGAGTGCGTGTGTGTTTGTATGTTTGTTACTTTTTCACGCTCAAACGATGAAATTTGTTATGGACGTAGCTGAAACCCTGGATTAACATATAGGATACTTTTTCCCACGGGATCGGAACTGCGGGGCGCAACTAGTGGCAATATTATGTGGAAAGGGTAGTTAATACTGAATTGATGGTTGATAGAGATGTATGGAAGAAGAGATGCTGCGTCGTCCTCAATGATGATACTATTACTTCCTAGGTTTTTTAAACCTGCAACCTGTAAGGATGAGGTTCCAAAAATCTCTGAAACGCAAGTAAAAAAAATTTTTTTTTTTTATGTGTTTGTTCTTTTTCGCGTCCTGTTTGCCGCTAGTAAATGTATTTTCTTTCTTTCTTTCTTTCTTTCTATATCTGTGGCCAAATGTTGGTATACTTTTTGTACAGTTCTATTTACCCCGTTCTGGGAAACAGGCGTAATGATATGTTAGGTTAAATCTCTGTAACCCGTGTAATTAGGTAGAGAAAGCGTAAATAAAATTCATAATTAATTACTACGTAAGTCCTTGACCTTACTCAACATTCGTGTAGATTGCATATTACAAAACATTACGCATATTAACAGACAGTAATCAGCAGTAATTAGCATACTATTGTTGATACTAGAATATTAGCATAGCATATGGCTTGTTGTGAATGATATCAGTACTGTCACGCTATGTGTGACCATTAAAGGTTTAGGCAGAAGTGATCTTTAGTAGCATCCAGGTGACCTAACCATATTTACTTTTAGGCTAAAGCGTGAGGGTAGTCCGCGAAATTCAATTATTCTTACGTTTTTAGGGTTCCGTACGCAAAGGGTAAAAACGGTACCCTATTACTAAGACTTCGCTGTCTGTCCGTCCGTCTGTCTATCCGTCTGTCTGTCACCAGCCTGTATCTCAAGAACCGCGATAGCTAGACAGGTGAAATTTTCACAAATTATGTATTTACGTTGCCGCTATAACAACAAATACTAAAAACAAAATAAAATAAATATTTAAGGGGGGCTCGCATACAACAAACGCGATTTCTTTGCCCTTTTTTGGTCGATATCAATAATGGCAACAGGTAGGCACTTGAAATATTCACAAAATACTCAGTTGTACTTTTACTTTAATAATAAAAATAAAATAAATATTTAAGCGGGGCTCCCATACAACAGACGTAATTTTTTATAGATAATGGTACGGAACCCTTCGTGCGCGAGTCCGACTCGCACTTTGTCGGTTTTTTGCAATTGCGTAACACACTATCAGTAGCAATGGGTTTCATTTTGACAGTTCAACAACATTCATTGCGTTATTTACGTTGTTGAGCAGACACATTTTTCGAACATATGAAGCAATGAATTAGCAATATGCTTCAAAATGATTCAGACTGAGAATGATAGTGTGTTACGCACTTGTGTGCAGGTCAGTAAGTATCAGCAGTGCGATTCTGTAACCATATCACCGTGAAAACTTAGGCGAAGTGGGCGTGGAGTGAGCAGCAGTGCGATTCTGTAACCATCTCACCGTGAGAAGTTAGGGGAAGTGAGCGCAAACTATTCATATTTAGAAGAAAATGATATTAGAAACTTCAATATCATTTTTGAAGACCTATCCATAGACACCCCACAAGTATGGGATTGATAAAAAATTTTTTGAGTGAACCTGCAAAAATTATTGTATTTCTTTTTCTATTTTTGCGTGAAAATCTTAATGCATTTCACAGAATACATCTACTTACCAAGTTTCAACAGTATATTTCTTATAGTTTCGGAATAAAAGTGGCTGTGACATACGGACGGACAGACAGACAGACATGACGAATCCATAAGAGTTCCGTTTTTTGCCATTTGGCTACGGAACCCTAAAAAAGGGACATAATTACTATCTTAATTTATTTTGTCAATGAAAATAATCTCAATCAACAATCAATGTACAAAGTCTGTGCGTGACTTTGTCACACCGATTGAAAGTCGTTCGTCACAAATTATTCACACTTTTCCTGCCTAGATCGCGGAAACTGTTGGCTTTTTGCTAACGGCGCGAATTATACGCTTGGCAGCAAATTGTTTTGTAATTAGCGCGAATTGTCAATTAACTGTTATTGATCGTTTTCAAAAGGAAATACTTATCGATCGGAATTTTCAAAACATTTATATACAAAACTAGCTTCTGCCCGCGGCTTCGCCCGCGTGGATGTCGGAAGTTATCCCACGGGAACGTGCTACCAGGATAAAAAGTATGTGCTTCCCCAGGATGCCATCTATCTCTTTGCCAAATCAGAAGTTCAGTGGTTTAGGCGTGAAAATGTAACATACAGTTCCAAGTTCAAATCCTCCCCTAAAAACAGAATTACCCCTTTTTGCCCCGTCAGGGGTCAATTTTCGACCACTTTACATACTTATTATTAATTATTTACTGTCAAAAGTATCAATACTGAGTTTCGAGTTAATCGGACCGCGCATTCAATTTCTTCCACACAAACTTCAACACCCCTATATCCCCCTTTGAGGGGTAGTTTGAAAAACTTATAATGATAAACTGTATCACTTACTTAGGCAAGTATTGTTGCCAAGTTTCAAGTTTATTAACTAAATTAATAATATTTTTCATATAAACTGTATCCCCGCTTTTCACCCCCACAGGGGTGGAATTTTAAAAAATTCATAAAAATCCATAACTTGACACAAAGATTATTTATATCCATTTTCGAGTTAATCAAGCCACGCATTATAATCCTCTTCTGTAAAATTAACTACCCCTTTTCATCCCGTTAGGGGTAGATTTTCGAAAAACCCTCATACGTGCTATTATTTATTTTTAGTCTTAAGTACATACACTGAGTTTCGAGTTAATCGGACCGCGCGTTAAATTCTTGAACACAAACTTTAGCACCCCTATATCCCCTTTGAGGGGTAGTTTTGAAAAACTAATAATGGTAAACTTTATTGCTTACTTAGGCGAGTATTCATGTCAGTGATACTGTAAAATGTCGTACCGCATTCGCTAGTCGACAGTTTCTCGCTACAAGCTCTCGACTTTATAATAAAATAAATAAAAATTTGTCCATCTATATTCGCACAAAATATGAGGTCAAAAACATTCTCACCAAGTGGTTGCAAAAGTTATCATACGATGAAACTGAAAATCTTCTCAAAATAAATTAATATCTAAATAGTTATATACTGTATGCGCATAAGATTGTTTTCTTTATTTGTTAATATCATAGAAGTACTTGCACGTGTATCATTTATATAGTTGTATGTCATTGTTATTTCGGGGAACATTGGTTTCTAAGATACAGGCTTATTGCCTAGTTTAGAAGTCAGACGTTCGACCTTGAACTTTTGTCACTGTTGTACAACTTACTCATAAGACACTTCTCTGTACTTTCGCTTTATTTCCGTACAAAATAAATATTATTATTATTATTATTATTAATTTTCATGATTATTAACCTAACGAATAAGATTTTTCATATAAACTGTATCCCCACTTTTCACCCCCACAGGGGTGGAATTTTGAAAAATCGTTTGGGATGTGTTCATAACTTGACTCAAAGATGATTTATACCAATTTTCGAGTTAATCAAGCCACGCTGTAAAATCCTCCCCTGTAAAATTGACTACCCCTTTTCAGGCCGTCAGGGGTAGATTTTCGAAAAACCCTGATACACATTATTCTTTCCTTTCAATTTTAGGTATAAATACTGAGTTTCGATTTAATCGGACCGCGCGCTAAAATTCTTCCATACAAACTTTGAAACCCCCCAATCCCCTTTTAGGGGGTAGTTTATAAAAACAAAAAATGGCCAACTTCATAATTTACTTAGGTAAGTATTCTTGCCAAGTTTCAAGTTTATTAACTCAAGGAATAAGATTTTTCATACAAACAAAATCCCCCCATTTCACCCTCTTAGGGGTGGAATTTCGAAAAACCCTTTCTTAGTGGATACCTACTCTTTACGAAGAATACACCCTCAAAATTTCATGTCTCTAGGACCAGCGGTTTAGGCTGTGCGTTGATGTCTCAGTCAGTCAGTCAGTCAGTCAGGACTTTGAATTTTATATAATTAATATAGATAATGAAAAAAAAAATCAAACTCAGAATAATTATTTAAAATAGTAGACACATAAAAGGCACTTTTGAACGTCAAAATTATATTCACTCGTATGAGGAAAAACATAAAAATTAAGATAGGCAACGGTTTCGCTGGGTTATGGACTAAAATTGATTCTAGTCGCCCCTTCCAAAAGGTAGTTTTCTATTGGAGAAGAATGGGCAAGAAACTACGCCGATTACAGGCGTCATTTGACAACCAGTCTTCAAAATCAAGGGGTATCCCCTTGATTTTGAAGACTGGTTGTCAGACCCGTAACGATGATCTAAAAATGACAGCTGGGACCAATGGTTTAACGTGCTTTCCGATATGTAATGGACGGTCACCCATCCACGGACCAACCGCGGCAACCGTAGCTTAACCTGATCGTTCGAGCCATGCGGCTGTTATTACTTAGCCACAGGCAACCAGTCAACTCTCAATTACTTTCCTAAATGTCATAATGTTTTCAAACAGTTTGCCGACAGTCCACGGGTCGGGTCCAAGGGTTGGGCTCGATATGTAATGGACAGCTACCCATCCACGGACCGACCTCGGCAGGCGTAGCTTAACTTCCGATCGACCCCTGTGGCTGATTTAAAATTATCCTCATAACTAAAACTACCGTTAAATATTTCCAGACATGTACCGAAAGCGAAGCACACGACGATGGCGGAGACGCCCGAACTCAAACGAATAGCCGAGAATACGAAGATACAGAGTAACGTGAAGTATCACGCCGACTTCGAGAAGAGCAAGGGGAAATTCACACAGGTATGTATTTCACTAATTAGCATGGCTACAGGCCAATATTTATTAACACGCTAACAGACCTCTCACAATACTCTAAGGCAGGCATACTTTAGTAGGGGGATGCGGTGAGGTAGCCCACGAAATTTAAAAGACAATCGGCAATAGTGGAAAGAACTAAAGAGGGACAGGAGAACAGAGAACCTGCAGAGAGACAACGCAGGTTTTTTTCCATATCAAATTAAAATTCATTTATTCAAATTAGGCTGAGAATCAGCACTTTTCGAACGTCAAAATTACATGAGACAGTCCCCCAAAATGCCCGCCCTTCATCACTTCCTAGTGCTTTCGTTTATGGGCAATAATAGCCGAGAGCTGCGACCTCACCTCAGGAGGCTCTCATTGCGCGGGTGGGCCAAGGGCTTGAAGCCAGAAAACAGTACTGCTGGACGCATAGTGAAGAGGTTCCTCTCTCTACAGCCCTGACCACCGGCAGCTTGAACCCTGCGCCTGATGAAGAATTATTTTTTATAAATAAAAATAATTAAGATCATCATGGGTGAAAGTAGTCCAAATGTCCACCATCAACGAAACCTATGTTACTGAATACTCTATTAAATAAGGAATATTTTTTTATAAAAACACTCATTTAACTATACTGTCAATAAATAACCAAAAGTATATAGCTATTGTTTATGCTACAAAAATTCAACGACTTGAAAAAAAAGGAAGTGTCATAGGATTTGTCTTGATTGACACCACGACGCTGGCCATAAATATTTTGAAAACAAAATAATAAACAGCATTGCGGATTTTACTGCAGATCGCAAAAAAACATGAGTGAATTTGAATTTCGCGGGCTTCCCTGGTGCATCTTCCTTAACACGCTAACACACTACTTACACTACTTCAGGCATACCTACTTAAATAAATCTTTTTCTTTTCATCAGCTAAAACCCTATTAATTTCTTCAGCCGTAGCAGAAGGCTACAATTATAACGGGTGTAAAAAGACACTTAGCGAAGCCGAGAGTCACGTGTACTCCCCGTCATTGTAATTTCTTTCTGTACTGGACCATATCTGGGAACCTTCTGGTTCTGGAGATATTGAAGGTCAAAATTCCAACTTTTCCTGACGATTTTTTTTTAATGAAAACTGCTTTTTAATTATATAATATAACATGTAGCGGTATCTACAACGCCACTTGCGAACAACGCGTCATACTGACGTCACGCAAATCCTGCATCTCGCAAGTAGAGTTTACCGCGCAATTAGCATAGATACAATTTCCCAATATCAATCGTTGGGCAATTGCCCGCCAGACACAACACCCGTCTGGTCGGAGGATCCTCCCTTTTCTATGGAGGTTGAGTGAACTTTACACCCTGTTCCTCATACCTCCAAATAACACAACTTTAAATTAAATACCCCACGACTCCTGTACCGTTGCATGCACCCATAAGCACAATGTTTTGCCTGCGTTACTTTGCGCACTACCGCAAATAGCAAATTTCCAGCAATTTGTTTTATGCAATGTTATTTATGGGCTGATTTTTCAATCGACTGATAATTTTTATTCGTGGAATAAAGTTGACATCTGGCAGTTTTTGTATGGAGGAACTGTCAAAAATTCAAAATTATTCCTCCAATAAAATTATCTGGCGTTGGAAAAATCAGTCCTTAGTTTGATGTACAGAATGCTTAGTTGACGGCTGTGATGTGTCTTTTTACAGCCCGTATACAACGTTTCATTAAATTAAATTTAAATCCTACATGTTAGGAACATATCGAACGCCTCTAGCAGCGGCCACCGAACTTCTCCGTGCTTTGTAATAGACATTTTGCCATCCTCATTCTTTTGCCAAACGGAATTCTGAAAGCAGTATAACATAGCATACTTCCCACAATTGCAGCTGTTAAAGGTATTCCTTCAGCAGTTGCACTAACAAATAAACAGCTTCTAAACTTCAATCCAGTACAAATCTTATTTACAGGTCGCAGACGACCCTGAAACCCTCAGAATCAAGGCCAACACTAAAATTATCAGCAACGTCGCTTACCACGGGGAGTTGGAGAAGAAGGCTCAGATGGAGAAACAACGGCAGATCAACGAGAATGGAGAAATCGTTGGTGAGTTGGTCACCAACTTTTGTAACACGTATTGGTGATGTTTATTTCAATGTTGGTTGATGTCGTGTGGTTATGTTGGCACTTTGTGTTTTGGAGTGAATCTGGATACTGTTAGAAGATGAAATAATTATACATTCTAAAAAAAATTACAAACATTTCATATCTTTTTTCATACCTCACAAAATCAAGAGGGGTCCCGCTTATACATCTCTGCCTTCGCTCTCAGATATTTCAGGCGTGATGTATGTTATTAAACGTATTTTTAAACTACAAAACATAAATAATTTAACATCTTTGATAGAATCACAAAAACTGCAATAGAATTATAGTAGTTTTAAGTTAACAGTAACTAAACTAACTTCCTTAAAGATTGTACATAACATGTATGGTAACCAATAACTTACGTGATTTTAACATTTCATAAACTGGAACTCATTAATAAGTAATTAAAGTTTATCCAGATTCATTCTGAGCACATTAAGATTAAGAATCAATTCACATTGATCAATACAGTATGGTCGTTAGAGCTAGACTAACTCTTATTCAGATTGATATCATAATATTCTTGATGAACTATGCAATAAAAAAATATATGCAGGAGACATAATATGAAATAATTCAAGATTGTTTTGTAGATAATTTAGAAATAAATGAAGTAGTCATAATGGCTTTTCCTTTGGAAATTCACTTCCATTGAACTTTGCTTTTCTTACTTTAACGGGACTGAAGATTTATTTATATGGAGCCTGGCATATCTACTGTCGCGCTATTTTGATTTTTTTTTTTTTCGAAATGGCTAGCATGCATGTAACCTATTTAAATACCGATAGCTATCATCGATGCAAACAGAAAACATAATAAGACAAAACCCCGTATTCGTGCGTGCGATTTATAAAGGTTTCTTGCGTGGCCGCCATTTTGAAAAGAAAAAATCAAAATGGCGGGCAGGTAGGTATGCCACAGACCTTCAAAGCGCGGTCTTGTAATCTCGCCCTCGTAGTGCCATATGTTATAAAGGTTTCGCTCTAACGGCTGCACACAGATCAAAGACACTTGTCATGTCGCACTATTCACAATCGTATCAATGTGGGATGTCCAATCATAAGGTTCATGACCAATTGACCATATGTTGCTAACTTTCATTATATCGAACAGTTCGTCGGAAAAATAACATTAGCGTTGGAAAAGATTTTAATATCAATATTAAATACTCATAATAAATAGTCCGGTCTAGTGGTCGCAAGGAACGCAAGGGCGACCGCTGAGCATGGTTCTGAGTTTGATTCTCTGGCTCGGGCAAAGTGTTATTGGGTTCGCGATTGGAAACCTCTCCTAAACCGCTCCTTAAGTTTTGAGTTGAGCTGCACGATTTCTGACAAATTCGTGCACTGGCTGGACAGGTCCTCTCAATGTGTGTGGTTCCTTCTTCAAAAAACCATCTCAGACATCGATCTACATTGTCTTCATATGATCTGACCAAGATTATGTCTGGACTTTAAAAGAGACTGTGACCTCTGAGTTTGTTTCGGCCTTTCTTCTCAGAGTAGTCAGATAGGACACGCCGACCTCATCTAGTTCTAAAATATGATTGACGTGTAAAAGTGTTTGTACAAACCTACTTACAAAAATAAAATCATTTATCTAAGTAGCAGTCTGAAGTCTACATTTGTGACCGACTCATCACAAAAGCCTCGCCTCATATTCTTCTCTGTGTCGCTGGCTTGACTGTATATTAAAAGCTGTTTTCCCAAAACTTTGCCACTTCCCCGGCGTTGTCGATGGCAGCGCAGAGGTCACTTTGACTGCATGGTTTGGGACACAGAGGGCAGGATAGGAAGCCTCATATTACATGGGTATCATAACATACCTACCTGTCTAAATGTGGGTATTATGTACGGTCACCAAAGGAGATCAGTAACCAGTATCGTCGGATATCGTTGTAGTTTAGTAAGAAACCGATGGATGTTTTCGAATAAAATCTAATTTAATTAATAGAAAACAAAGAGTTCATTATCTGCCAGCCTTTTCCCAACTTTGTTGGGGTCGGCATCCAGTCTAACCGGATGCAGCTGTATACCAGTATTTTACATGGAGCAACTACCTATCTGACCTCCACAATCCAGTAACTGGGTAATACGACACCCCTTGTTAAGACTGGTTGTCAGACTTTCGGGTTTCTGACTACCAGTAACGACTGTCAAAGATCCACGAATGACAGCCAACCGCTTAACGTGCTTTCCGAGGCACGGAGGGGTCTCGGTATGTAAAGATGGTCACCCATCCACGGACCAACCGCGGCAATCGCAGCTTAGCCTGATCAATCGACCCGTGCGGCTATTACTTACGGGCCCTTCCGAAAATAAACAGTTCATTTATCATATTAAATTTTATTCGAAAACATCCATTGGTTTCTTACAAAACTTCAACTATATACGACGACCCTGGCTAATTATCCCCTTTGGTGACCGTACTATACTTACACCTACCGCTGCCTATCCTAGCTTTGGGGTATACAAGCGTGATGCTATGTCACTGCAATTATAGCATTCTGTCGTGAATTAGTTATTTACTGTCAAGGAAAAATACAAGATAAACTATTTTCCCCCATACGAAAGTGTCATAATTATGTGCAGGAAAAACTTTCACTAACATGACTTTATTCTGTTTTGTAAAAAAAGGGTAAAACAGATTTTTTCGAGGATTCACGCACTCACTTTTGAAATTGATTATTTCATTAACGAAATTCAACCCTGTAAATTCTAGCATAGTTCCATTTCACAATAATAAAATTACATCAATGGGAATCATAGTCTAACATAAAATCCGTTCCAGCGTACATAACGTGCGACTTAGGAATACAACCTTAGGCTCGACAGGAGACAGCCACGCATGCAACCACTAGAGCAATGAGCCAGTTTAAAAATAAAAATATTTCAAATGTTATTTTTCCGAACCCACCCATATGTTTCTAATACCTCTCCCCCCCTAGAACTACCATCGGACAACTATCATCAACAAATTGACAACTACGCAACAGAAATGCTGCCACCAAACGTGCCACCACCGCATCTACCACCCAAGAACCACTACCAGACGCCATCAACTCAGTACCACCCACCGCCACCCCAACAACAGCCCGTTGTGCACCAACAACAGCACTCTGTTGCCCATCAACAACAACAACAACAACAACAACAATCGCAACATCAACCGTCAGGACACAACAGACAGTACCAAGAGCAGTACTACAAGCAAAAAGAGGAGCCATATTACCCTCAGTATCAAGAATATCAGGGTCAATATTACCCTCAGTATCAGAATTACCCAGCTCAACAACAGAATCAGCCCCAACCACAACAACAGTCTCAACAACAGAAGATTGGCAGGATTCAGGATTACGATCCTATTAGTGATGGACCAAGGGCGCCTCCGAATACGCAAAGGGCGTCCGCTACGCTGATTTATAATAGCACTAGTGATGGGAAAAGAGGTTTGTGTGTGTTATAAGTGTTTTTTTTTTTTGGGTTTTTTACTATTTCTGAGACGAAAAATTAGCAGCAACTATTTTGTACTCGTATCTACAAGGACTAACAACAGTCCTCCAGACCTAATTTCAGCCATGGCAGCCAATCTCAGCGGAGACTAGCCATCCATCGGTGCAGGATATACATATTATAGTGCAGCAGACACAGGTGCACTCTCTCTTCCCTCACTCTCATAGTCCGATGGGACGGCAATACGACACGATCGGAGAGAGATCAGAGGGTCGATTCTCGTAATTTTAAGAATGTTCACAGTCTGATCTCAGTCTCAATCCGTCAAAAACACCTCTAATTTTCCTACATTTTTGACAAGATTATAATAATATCCCTTTTTTTTTGTACAAATCATAATGAACTTAATGTCCAAAGAGTAACGCATAAATTAGATACACACATACGCACAGGTCGCGAATCTTCTGGAGAATTATCGTGCATTCTCGGAAATTCCGGCGGTAATAAGCTCGTATCTAGTTTCTACGTTAGACAATTGACATAAAGTTCATTTTGCTATGTAAAATATCGCTACGAAAACTCGCTTCCACTCCGGTTCGCGGCAGTGTAAATTGAGCCTTAACGTGCGCACCGAGGCACGGGGTTTTCCACACCGCCAACTAAAAAAGAGAAAAAAAATAGTTGCTGGTCATACTAAAGATCTATGATAGCATACTACAGCCCTTTCACCTTTGTTTTGCGTCGCAGTCAAAATCACAGTGATCTTTACTGTCGTTAAAATAATTAGATGATAATTAGAGAGATATTGGGTTGCCGCTGTAAAAAAATAAAATAACCAACAAAGTACTGTATGTAAAGAAATAGTCAAAAATCCAATCATAATATTTTTTTTTTAATTTGCTTTTTTATGTTCTAGTTCGAATCTTCATTCATTTTATGTTATTCATAATTTTTTTTTGTTTGGTTGAGGGTTATATCTACAAGTAATGTTTTTGCTTCTTACTGTATGTCTCTTTTTATTTTAACCAAGACTCTTCAGACATTCTTTCCCCTCTTTTTATATATGTACATGTTGTTATTGTTATTTTTAAACTGTTAGCTTATATATTATGCATAGTTTATATAAATACCAAGACTTAAAGCGAAAGCGTTCTTATACAAAATTTGAACCTAGCGGATCCCCCTTAGGCACTAACCACACTTATTCAGCTCTATCTGTTCAGCTTTTGCAGCAACTTTTTTGTATGGAATGCGTACGCATCCGTAAAGCTGAACGGACGCGTACGCATTCTATACAAACTCGTTGTTTTCTATGGTCAAAAGCTGAACAGAGCTGAATAAGTGTGATTAATCACTTAAGCGGTAATTTTTTTAATTTTTTCATGTTTTCTTTTTCGTATTATAATAAAATTACAAGAAACCTTTAAAGAGACGACCTCTACCTATTTAACTGCTACTGAAAGAGAGCTTATTTTTTAATATCTTCACGCTATACCCCCAGGTTCTCACCAACAGTCAGGGCATCAGCAGCAACAGAGCCGTCAGATCGGTCGCGTGACCGACCTCGACCCTCTCGCCAACGAGCTGCCCAGACAGACAGCTAACCATCATAATCAGGTAAATATAATAATACTAGCCTGTAGCCTGTTATTGTCCCTCTGCAGGACAAAAAAAAAACTTGATGTGTCATGTTAACACCCAGAGGCAATTCTCGTAATTTTAAGACCGTTCACAGTCTGATCTCAGTCTCAATCTGTCAAAAAATACTTTAAATTTCCCTGCATTTTGACAAGTTTTTGACATTTCTTTGTCGCTGAGATGACACTGCAACTAGATTTTGAACGTTTTTAATTACGAGAGTTGCCCACCTGATGTTACCCTATAGGCCTGCTCGGCTACTTCTGGTTAAGCTCCGATTAACTTATCTAGCCAGAAAATTGTAGACTGATTCTTCACCTAACTTTTCACGGTGAGATTTTTACAGAATCGATCGGCAGTAATCCTACTAATATTATAAACGTGAAAGTTTGTATGGATGGATGGAAGTTTGTTACTCTTTCACGCAAAAGCTACCGAACCGCACACAGATGGTTTATAACCAGGAATAATATATAGGATACTTTTTATCCCGGTATTCCCACGGGATCGAAACTTATGCGGGTGAAACCGCGGGGCGCAGCGAGTGTTATTCTAAATGTTTTTTTATTTCTTTTTGCAGCGAGTATACGTCGCTATGTACGACTACGAAGCGAGCGACAGTGATGAGGTAAGATTTTACAAATATTTCTACCGACGATGATTGAGAGGTCCAACGTTCGAACCCCACTCGTTGTGCTATTAAAAGAAAGAAAAAAAATACATTTATTTGCGGCAAACATGACGCATAAAAAAGAACAAACACAAAAAAAAAACAACAAGTTGGGGGTAAATATGCGTCACATTCACGCAAAACGGCCATCGCTCAGTATAATGCTAAGACCATATATACGAGACAGAGCCCCAGCGCTGGTTTGGTTTGGTCAATTGACATGCTGCTAAAAATTTGATAAGAAAATGTACAAAGCAAGACAGACAGATTGACAGTTGCAGCTTGGTGGTTTTAGCTGACCAGGTGATATTAAATATCACACAGATTTGTCCTTTATCCACAAGTAAAATCTTGCTTCAAGTCTAATGGTAAATTTAAAGTACATGGCACTCATATTGACTTAATTTCTTTATTTTAATAAATCAAAGCCAGAGTGAACAGACATCTTCTAGGCACGCTCGTTCCATCATAGACCTCAGCCATCGCTTTCCTTCCGTGTGATCGAGGTCAAGAGAGGATGGCACATTCAGCAATTAAAAAAAAAAACAAACCTGTCACTGTTCTCTGATAAAAACCCAAGAAAATAACAAGCGAATAAGCAAATTTAAACTGATTTCTCTTTTCCAGGTGTCATTCCGCGAAGGCGACCTAATCTCAAACGTGACATCAATCGACTCCGGCTGGATGACAGGCCAGGTCCTCCGCACCGGCCGCACCGGCATGCTGCCAGCCAACTACGTCGAGCTGACGCCGTCAAACGCGGTGCCACAGCATTATGACAACTGACTGTCAATGAAGTGACCGGTGACCATCAGCTTCAGAAGAACTTGGTTGTGCGATAGTCGGTGATGGTTGCTTTGTAGTGTGTGGTTGATGTTCAAAACCACGAGCATAATTTATCATCATCAGCCTATAGCAGTCCACTGCTGGACATAGGCCTCTCCTATTGCACGCCATTCAACTCGATTTTCGGCAACTCTCATCCAGCTGCTACCAGCCATCCTGCGAAGATCGTCGCTCCACCTAGCCTGAGGGTGTCCCACCTTACGTTTACCGATTCGCGGTCTCTCAAGAACACGTCTACCACAACGGTCATCGGTTCTGCGGCTAATATGGCCGGCCCATTGCCACTTCAGCTTGCTTATTCTGCGAGCTATGTCGACAACTTTGGTTCTCTGCCGGATCACCTCGTTGCGGATTCGATCCCTCAGAGAGACTCCAAGCATAGCTCGCTGGACCTTGACGAGCATAATTACTATGTCCCAATCCAGATCATGGTCTACGCAGACGCCAAAGGGGATTAAAGGTTTTTATATGGAGCCTGGCATACCTACTGTCACGCCATTTTGTTTTTTTCAAATTGCGACCACTCATGAAACCTATATACATCGATAGCTGACATCAAAGCAAACGGAAAATATAACAGGCGTAAAGCGTCACGTTTCTGAGATATCAACGTTCAAAGTTGATCACGTGACTCCCATACTTGTTAACTTGTTTAGATCGGGGTTTGGTCCTATTATATTTTCCGTTTGCATTGATGTCAGCTATCGATTTATATAATATGTTTCACGAGTGGCCGCAATTTTTAAAAAAAAAAAACGACATGTTTGGGTAAGGCTAGGCAGATGACGATTTGACATTTACCCACGTGACTGTCAGGATAACAACAACCATACGCTACAAAGTAATTTCCCTTGCAATTCTACATAGTCGTTAGACACCGTAAATGATTTTTTAATAATATACTGCAATTGTAACTTTAGCCTTTTTTTCAATCTTAAGAAAAAAAAAAGTAATAAAAATGTAACAAAATGTGCCTTTGGTACTATATTCACGAATTAGACTTTTTATAAACTTTTGAAATTGTATTTTAAAAGCAATACCAAGTTTTTACTTGAGATTAGTCAACTTTTTTGGCACTTTTATATCGTATTGATGTATAATAAACTTAACCGTAATTTCTACACCCTGTAGATTTTTATAATTATTTCCATTTTAACTAACTTGTCTCGACTACGCAAAGATATGTTTACCCAATGGCTGGACCAATTTTGTAATGTCAAAATAAGTTTTGGAAAAATCGCGAGGATTTTATACAATTTTTGCGTAGCGGAATTATAAGAATTTTTGCTTTTTATAAATTGCCACTAGCATTACACTATGTAAAGATTTTTTTATGTATAATAATAATAAGGAAATAAAATAAACTTTTTGCGAAATTTATTTAAATATTAAGATTTAAAAAATATATCAAGGTTTTATTTGGACCACCTTTTAAAAAGCTATTAACAATAATTTAAAATCATACTCAACACAACTTTTTAAGGGGTAGTGCAAGTAAGAAACTTCAGTTTTCATTTTCATGTCAATATTGACGCTTGAAAGGCTAAATCGACTAAGCGACATAGGGCTTTATGCAAGATTAACATTTCAGAAAAGAAAAAAAAAAACATAAATTCTTGTACTAATATCAATCAGAATTTATGTTGTTTTTTTTTGGGAAGTTAAACTTTTTACTATTCTACTGTAAAGTTATGTCGCTTAGTCAATTTTGCCTTTCAAGCGTCCAATATGAAAAATATGATTACGATTTTCGACGTGCATGAATATTTTAAAGTCGAATTGTGACTGAATTGAAATAAAAACTTATGTAAAGGCTGCACTGTAACTGCTGAATAGAGGCCTTAGGTTTTTACAGGGTCAAATTGAATTAGCTAGCGAAACTCTGCAGACGTGATGAGTACCGATATCCATCACGTCTGCAGAGAATAAAAAAATAGATATGAAAAAATAAAATGATTTGATGTTTTAATTTTTGAGAGAGTCAACGACCGCTGATAGTTTTGTTAATCACGTCTGTGAAGTTTACACAAAAACAGATTTTTTTAAATTGATATTTCATGTGACTATATTAACTGCGGTCGTTGACCCCACAAAAAAAACATCTAATTTATTTATTTTTTGCTTTATCATGTTTATATATCGATAACCACCACGTCTGCGGAGTTTCGCTAGCTAATTTATTTTGAGACTGTATAACTGTTAGAAATAAAATAACGTTAAAAACTTGATATTAAAAAAGTATTTAACCTACTAACTTGCTTTTACAATTTAAAATTCTGGCCCAACTATCTTAGGTTAAAGATCTTAGCAGTTTTAAAATATTTATTTTTTAATTTTAAATTATAAATATACGAACAAATTCTGTTTTGTGGTCTATACTGTAAGCATTTTATACCCATTCCATTTTTATTTCTTACTTTTATTAAAATCATTCCGATATTTTACTGAGAATCTTTTAATTCCTAAAAAGTAGCCTCTCAGCGATTTTTGTTTACTGCTCGTTTTCACGAACACTAAGCAGCACCTAAATGAATGCCTAAATAAAAGCTCGCTGTTGGATATTCAACTTTCGACGCTGAACTGATCGTTGAAACTCCAGCAACGCACTTTAAAGTTAAGTAAACGGGCATTTAAGTTGTGTATCTATCTCATTCATATCTTAGGCAAAAATACGATGCGGATTTCTTATGGCCGAAGATGTCTCGATTTGCCGGGGACAAAGGCATTGCTTTTTATTAAGTATTTATATTTTACTGTGTAAGGAAGTATCGGACATTTTTTCTACTTAATATTTGGCCTAAATATTTTGAAAGTTAACATTTTGACATATTGTCTGAAAATGTTATATTATGTCTTGATTTTAGCAATAAGACATAATTTAAAATTTTCAGAAATCATGTGTTCAAAAATCCAGTACTGATTTTTTTAACCCTACTGAGTAGGATTACCCTAAATCTATCTTCAAAAAGATCCAGTAGGATTAAATAAACATTTATCTTATGATCCCTAGAAACATGTCCGACACTAAAAAACATGAACTATTGTTATAACTTTGCTAAGAATTAACATTAAAAAGTACCTGGTTACTAAGGCAGGTGGAAAGCTTGTAAATACACACTTTTTAGTTATAAAATACCTATATTATGAGTTAAATAAGAATACTTACGACACATGTAAACACTCCCGCATAATACTAGGCACTGTTTTATATATAACATTCCATTTTAACTTTTTTATGACAATAATTAGGAAGCAGGTTCTGGATTTAATAGAATAAGAACTGATTTAAATGTCTCTGAAAACAAAGGGGTTTATTTATAAACGATTATTAAAGTGACGTTTAAGCGCAAAAAAAAATTATGATTAAACAGTCGCTAATCACTCCCTAACTTCAAGGGACGTTTATGAAGAAAGGGGTATACGTGCATGTGTTTGTAAAATCATTGAGATTAGTTAAATGCACTTAAATTTGCAAATATACATAATCACTAGTTTCTGTAATCGAGACTGGGGTAAAGATAAATAAATATCGGTTGGGGTATTATGGAACCCTTGATAGGGTAAATTTTAATTTTAACCGGGGTCAGGGTAGACCCTTAGGGAGTTTATTTGTTCATAATGAGGGTTAAAGTAGCCCCATTACTGGGTTAAAGTAAATAGGGTAAATGTAGACTGCTAAATGGGTAACAGTAGCCCCATAATGGGGTAAATCTAGCCTTTATAATGGGGGTAGTGCTAACCCTAGTGGGGTAAATGCAGACCTCTTACTGGGTAAATCAAGAAACATTGTTTAAATTATTTCCTCAATAGAAACTATATTTTTCTAAATATGTTCATGTCGCTTCAGTTGTTATCCTGTTACAATAGGTTATAATAGCAATAACTATTGTTGAACTAACTGTTATGTCTTAACCATCACAAATAAACGCTATAATATATTATATAGGACCAGTATTAAGTTACAGTGCCTTTTGTAATATTTAATAAATTTTATAAGCAATTTTTCTAGTTTTATTATTTTTTCCAGCGTCCATCGTATCTCTCATATCAGAAATTCGTAAAATGTTATCCTCAACTGCAATACCTGATTGATAAAAGGCCCGGAATTAATGAATACCTAATGAAAATTGAAAAATAACGCAATTTGTTTATGTTCAGCTGCATCTGGTTAGACTGGAAGCCGACCCCAACATAGTTGGGAAAAGGCTCGGCAGATGATGATGTTTATGTCTTAGGGCCTATTCACACCGGAACGGCAGCGTCTGGCAGTGGCACGGCGAGCACCTTCTGTGTAAAATAATTTTAAACTTCATCTATACATATAATTAAAAGACCAGTATCGCTTGAAAAGGTCGCGCGGCCACGAACATCATATGGTGCACCATATGATGGCAGCGACGCCAGAATCCATTCTGGCGTCGGTGCCGGCTTCTGCCGTTCCGGTGTGAATCGGCTCTTACGAAGGCTTCAAGCTATAGGCGCGGTCTTATGAGGCAAGGGGAAACTTAACGGCCGTTCACAAGGCGCTGTCCTGTACGATCTTTTTTGCGGTAAAAAGGTTGGGATCACACCTGTTCCTACGATTATAAACAAATGCAGTATGTAATTACCCTGCACCCGGTGACCCCAAAGTATAGAGTACATTAGATTAGCAGAGCACGAGCAGCATACGGATTCCGAGTGCCATCTAGAGGCCCCGTCCAGTTAGGCGCACGGCTACTCTGAGCGCCGCCCGCCGCCGCTGAGAGCCCATGGCCATGTGCGACTCGCGTCTAAGCTAGTGTTGATCGATACTTTAACCATACAGACGTGGATTAGGAACGTGGACTGGGACATTTTTATTAGGTATACACTTTCATAAAAACGGAATGAAAGATAGTAAGCTGTAAATTTGTATAAACCATTATGGCATTCTAAAAGTTGTCTCAAGTCTCATAAATCTCTTGTCCGCGTTGACAACGTACGGCATTTCATACAAACTTTCAAGTCCTTGTTCTTCGAAAGGCATGAACCGATTTAAAAAGTTAATGGAAAACATTTTCGAAAAATAGTGTTACAGCTAAATTAGACCGATTTTAAATTTTCCATAGAAACAGAAATTTCCAATTATCTTTTTTTAAATAAGACATTTCGAAAATGAGTTTCCTCGCGATGTTTTCCTTCATCGTTTCGAGAGCAGTGGTGACTGGTGATGAATACTCATATTAAATTGCCTGCCTGGGTTCGAACTCACGACCTACAACTCGTAAGCTGATGCCACTGGGCGACCACCGCTCGGTAAATGAGGCTACGCGTTTGTTCGTCGTGTCTCCGTGCACATCTCTACACAACTTGGCGCTAAAAAGGTTTGTAAATCAAAGAGAAACTAAAAAATGCGTCTTTTATACATTTATTGACTATATACTTCATACATTGAGTAACCTAAATCATGCAACATAATATCTTATTCCAACACTATATTATAATTATAAAATCTTATAAAATATTCTATAACATAATACTCCGTGAAGCAACTGCGCGAACCTCAGAGGTCGTGTTCAGGCACTTTGTAAGGCACCGGTTTTTAAATAAGTTTCAAGTTGTAGATGTATATGTCTCTGCTTAACCCTTCACCCAGTACAGGCGTGATGTTCTGTAATGTGTATGTACATAATGTTATTCTATGTTATGACGATGTAAGTAGTATTGTCTCCAATTAAAATAAGGATAGAATACTTTCTTCTGAAAACTATAGACCTTACCCATTTGTTACCATAAGTTTAATGAACTTTACGCTTACGAGTACTTAAGGGTAAAGAGCATTAAACTTTATTATTATGTTTTTGGGTGGCAATCGCGCGACCTATCTGATGATGAGTAACTTCTAGGGTAATTAATTACCCCTAGAAAGGTAGGTAAAGTAAAGGTCATTAAATTACGTCACGATTTGAATATAAACTTGAAACTTATTTGTAATAAAAATATCATTTATTTATATTAAACATGCAGGTCGCCGAGCGGCGCTATATTAGACGTATCTAAATAACAAATATAATCTGTGATTACATAACAACCGAATTAAAGCTAATTATAAAATAATATGGTGTGTAGCTGCCTTTATTTTATGACATCCATTTGCGGCGAGACCATATTGCACATTAATTTAGAATATAATATTATTAAAATACATAATATTTAATTGAATGCTTGCCCACCTTTTACATAAAATGCGACATGTGGGTGTACTAATGCATGTAATAATGGTGTGTATAAATAAATGTATTTTCTTTATTTCTACTATAGGTAAACGTCTGGCTAACCCTGCAGGTAATACAGGCATGACGTTTATTCTACTGAGGACTTTCGGTCTCGCTCACTTCTTAATAATAATCAACACATACCACCCACAGCTCCATTCTAAAACTGGCGACTGACTTAGGACATTGTCGTAATGTTACATTCGCACAAGGTGGACCGACGACCTGCTGAAGGTCGCAGGAATCAGCTGGATACGGGAAGCTCAGGACCGGTCAATGTGTTGATGTTTAGGGGACCCACCACGTCTGTGGAGTTTCGCTACCTAATTTAATTTGACCGTTTAAATTGTACAAAACAAAGTCGGTTTTCATGTTTCTGTGTGCGTCTAGTTCTTCTAAACTACACAATGGATTTTGTTGCGGTTTTCACCATCATTTAGGGAATTTATTTCGGAAGGTTTATGTGTATATATAGAACATTCATATTTAAGTTGGATTTAGGGCAGTAAAGGGCGAGGTAGGCCTTTTCCCTACAGTGGGACAATCAGTGGCGTAGCGTAGTGGGGGCGGGAATATTGTCTTCCGCCCCGGGCAGCCGATACCCACGCTACGCCACTGGGGACAATACAAGCTAGTTAGATTAGATAGGACAGAAACCTCGACATTAGTAGATCACACCCGTGCGAAGCAGGGGCGTGTCACTAGTTCTGCATTATACAAATGTTCATTATAAGATGTTATTTTTGCATTACGTTCTAATGATACAGGTCAGCCACCAGCTAAATACACTAAGGTGCAATCTGCACAAGTTTATAATATAATACGGAATTATTAACTTAACCAATTTTGCAATAATGTAAACTGATTGTTTAAAATATTAATTTTAGTCACACAACTTGACGACAATATTGGTATATTTTTTAAGTGAATTTTTTTTAGTCACCTCTTTCTGAACAGGTGACGCTGAATCGGGTATACTCGGCTCCGATCGGCCTCTGACGCTGAATCGCGTATACTCGGCTCCAGTCGTAAGTTTTCACTCTTTTTTTTAGTTTTCAATTCGAAATTAGTTTACACTATTGTAAAAATACACAACTAACAATATAGAGTATTTAAAACTAAGCATAGTTTAGTGAAAAACTATACAAAATCTCTTAAAAACTATACATATATAGATTTACAGTATCCGTGTTAATATGAGACATCGATTTAGAAAGAGACAACGCTCTGAGTCGAGGTTTTCCTAAATTTCGATGTCATATTTACAGCTGGGTACTGGGAACATAATCTAAGTTTTTGAGTAAGAATGATAAATGAGGTGAAAATTAATGACAAGAAATACTCCATGGCCCAACTCTGCATTCGAAACATCATTCCTTTTTATTCCTTATTCTAATTTCTAAAGCTTCGTTTTCCTAGGACAGCGGTTCTGTCACATTATAACGACGGTCACGAAAGTTTGACATTTTCACCCGTTTTTGACATCATAATGTCAAAAACGGGGTTCTGTGTTTAGATAGCAGTTATTGTGCGACCATTCTCCGCTTTCTTGGGAAACTAAAACTTTACATCCTTATTTTTTTGGTTCTACAGTAAAAGTTTTAAGTAAACTTTTAGCTAACATTAGTTTTTTTTTGTCAAATCCTTGATTATAGAATAGTTTAGACAAGTCTAAAGTGGCCTATTCACTATCCAACAAGCAGACCACAGTCATGAGTTGCTAGCACAGTGAATAGGCGGTCTTAAACCCCGTATTCATTGGGAAACAAAAGTTGCACAACATTGTTTTAAAACATGTTTTCATGTTGCTGGCAACTTCGTGAGGAAACGTGGAACAAAAAATTCGAAGGAATCTAGCATCCAGCAAACCAACCCGCACTGTCCCAGCATGGTGGATTACAGCCCACTCCTTCTCACAGAGAGGAGGCCTGTGTCCCAGCAGTGGGAACATTATAGACTGATTATGCTAGCAACGTGCAAATGTTCCGTATTTACGAGAAGCAAATTTTGCTGGCAACAATGTTGTGCAACTGTTTTCCAGTGTATTCGCGGCCTAAGTAAAACATCTATACATAGAAAAGTCGTCATAATAATTAGCGATTTATTAAACATCGGTTCATCAACATGAAACGCACAGTATACGTCTTAAGTTCACATTTTGAAATCCATGTTTTAAATTCCTTTCGAGGAACCTTTATTTGGTACATAATCTCAATTTTAATAACTAGTCACCCGTTTGTCTAACGTGGTAACATCGTTATGGCTTAGCCCAGCGTTGGGCAAAGCAGTAACGCCCCATTCAGTAACAATATATCTTTCTACTCGTCAATAGAATTTGTGAATCGTCAAGTGAAAAATTCAACAGCAACTATTCATTAACTTGAATTATAGTTTCACAGCTTGAAGGAAAGAAAAAGTATTTATTGCGACTCGTACAGGAACGTCATACAACTAAATTAAACACAGTCAAAAATAAAAAACAAAATTTGAAACTCACGATTATAGTCATTACAGTTCTAATTTTATCAAAGTCTGTGTGATTTCAAATGTCTATTGTCGAGTAGTATCCATTTATCCACAGAGCACAGAACGGGCGCGTCGGCAGCGACAAGGGACGCCAATACGAATCATAGACAAGACTGGCTGCTGTCTGCAACTCCATGTCAATGCGCGTTTTTTGCGTATCATTACATTCGTGGGACGTAACTGACCGCAAATTCGACTGTCACAGGCATTGTCCGTTAGTTTATATATATATATATATATACGGTGACGCTCACAGACACGCTTGCTTTGTATGAAAAGTGTTGACAATACTCAAATTTTTACTGCATTCCATATGTGTTACCTAGATGGTATATACAAGGTAAAAGATCAATATGGACCCTCAAGCACAGCAAAATTTAGGAGAGGGGAAGTGAGCTAAGTGGAAATTCAAACAATTAAATATTATTAGATGTGCTTAATTGGCTTATAATTATGTATATATATATTATGTTTTTTTATGTGTATTCTTTCTTTTCTCCTCTTAGCTGCGGCCGCCGAGTCGTCTCCATGCTCTGTCCATCGTCCTACCGTCTAATTATTGTTGGTAGCGCACAACAGCAAGGCGCTGCAGTCATCAACTCTCTCGAGCCTGTAGGTAGAGTTGTCGGGCATGTGTCGGACGAGGTCGTCTGTGAGACGAACGCGAGCGCCGTTCGGGCCCGAAACTAGTACTGTCTCGCATTCCTGAGGACAAAAGATAGAGTTTAATAAAAAATAATGTAATCGGTCACAGGTTTCTGTTCAATGTTAACACTTCTGGGACTTACAGACAGGCTTACCCCTCTGTGAGATGGAGGGACGAATTCACCAGGCGGGCCCAGTGCGGGTTGATAGATGTCACATGTCTTTGAATTTTTTTTCTAGGACATGCCGGTTTCCTCACGATGTTTTCCTTCACCGTTTTGAGAGCAGTGGTGATGAAATAGTTTAGTGCCTGCTTGGGTTGGTACCGACCTTCAACTCTTAAGACGCGGTCGAAGACCTGAGACATTCACCAATCCGCACTGGTGTCACTCCCTCACACAGAGAGGAGGCCTGTGTCTCAGCATTGGGAACATGACAGGCCAATTATGCTAAGCACTGGTCCGGGATGGTCCAATATGATGGTGTAATAATTACCTTGGAAGCATGCACAAGTGAGTTCAGCTTGTGTAGTAGTTCGTGCGCTCTGCAAGCGTGTAGATATAGCGCGCTGTATATGTTGCTGCCGGCGGGACAGACGTACACCGTGAGACGGGGCTCGATGCGTCTGAAAAAAAAAAAAAAAACTTTGTAAGTACCAGCTGATATTTTTATTTGTCAAGAATCTCCAACAAAAGATATCGGCCGCGTCCTACTGCTAACTGATATAAATGTGACGTAGCAGCGCGATCAATCAAGTCGCGATTTCACGTCATAATTCCTACAAACGATCGTGTCGATCGACCAAATTATAACAAAAAATCTGCTACTCCATTTATTCATTTGTCCTCACACTGGAACGCCTTACAGCAACTAAACCGATGGAGCAAAAAATCACTTCATGTGCTGCTTTCCATCCATCCTGTGCGCAGTGGACATCCATACGTTTTTATGTTGACATAACTCGATAAAATGTTTAAACAACAGTTTTTTTTGTTTTGCAATTTCGATACCCATCACGTCTGTAAAAATTACACTAGGGAAAAAATCCTACGCTACACTACGGTGGTCTAGAATCATTTGCTGAATTCATGGTTTCAGTTTGCGCGTCGGATGTCCCTGTCGCTGTCGACCCTTCGGGATACACAAGTGTGATGTTATGTATTTTTAATCGACTTCAAAAAGAGTAGGAGGTTCTCAATTAGGTTGTTTTTTTTTTATGTTTGTTACCTCAGAATTCTATATTTATATACCTTATATGGTTATTCTATAGAAGCCTATTCGCAAAATTCTTTTTTTAATGGATTAGGTACCTATGCCTCAGGGGTGGTCCCATATAAATTTGATTAACTTTTCTTGGGTAGTTTTGAGTTAGATTCAATAATACGTTTTTTTAACCGACTTCAAAAAGGAGGAGTTTCTCAATTCGACTGTTTCTTTTTTTTTTTTTGCAAAAGTTTTTTCCACTTAATTTTGGAATAACTTCCTGTCACTGATGTTTACATAGCATAGAATTTATGTGGTGTAGGTACAACTAAAAAGTGAAAATAAAAACTTTCACAAAAAAAAAAAACACTACAAAAGTAGGTTGTTTTTTTTTTAAGTTTTTCTAATTTCACACAATATCCTTACACATCGTTAATATATTTTGGCACACATTAACTTCCTATGGTGAAAACCGACTCGTTATAGAATGATTTAATTATAGTATCTATAATCTGATATCTATTTGCGGTCGGTTTGGAATTGTTCCAAATTGGCGCTTAGGTACAATGTCACTCAATTAGAAATTGCAGTTAATTTATAAGTTGATTTATTTATTTACAGTTAAATTGCGAAGCAGGGTGAATACATTTCGAAACTGGAATCAGCTCGATAGTGCTATTCATGTTTTGACATTCACAACTTTCAGGATATGCTCTGTTCCAAAAGTATCTTACGAAAATGTAAACAAATGGATCAGGAAACGTAACCGTGGATGCCAATTTGTAGTGCCATTTACAAATTGAGAGCTTTTATTTGAATACTTAAACCTGATATTCTAATTTTAAATCACCTTACAGATGATTTTCATTTGACAATTTTATAAACTCAAATTCCGTTGATGGCTTTTGAACTACAATTTAATAATAATGTTATTCAAACAATAATATTGTGGTTAGACAAAGTTGATAACTTCTAAGTAATGATGGATGTGTTACTTTATTCTCTTTAGTGAGTGATTGCGTGAGATTTTAACGCGAGTAGGGTTTGTTTACACTTTTGTCAGATACTTTTGGAAAAGTAAATACTTACTTGGCATGCAGAGCGTTGAACAGACGAATGCCGTCCGCCAGGCCGCAGATCTGAATGATGTCATCGCGGGACAATCTGAACACAAACAGCAAAATATAACATTAATAAATAGGAATATTTGTCTCTGCTTCTCAAGGGACACATCAAAATATCGAGACTCGTAAGCTTTCTGGAATAAATTCTAAACAGCTTTTTTTTTTTGAGGATGGGACATCATCAGATGACCCCTCCCGCTCTGGGTGGAGCGGAAGGGAGTGTCAGACTCTTACTGACTAAAACCCACCCGTGTTCCTTCCTTAGCCCTTTCTGTTCCAGGGCAGCGGTAACCCTTTCGGACAATCCCGCTACCTAATTTATAAGTTCAGTTTTTTGTGGGATTTTTCAACGAAGGATACCAACCTAAGCAGATCAGCTCCAGAGAAGTTGGTGAATGTGGCCGCGTGATGACCGAAGCGTTGTCGCGACAGCCACGCCTGAGTCTCCGATGACGTCGCCTCCTTTGACAACCCCGAGTTCTGCAGCAAAAAAACAACGTTAATAATCTTATTCCGTATCTACATGGACTATGTTGGAAACCAGTCAGCAAGGTGGTCGAAGGCTGATTGATCAGGGTGCGCCAGAGATATTCTGCAGCAATGAAACCACATGAATCATCTTATAGAAGTATCAGGAACAGGGTGTGAAGGACTGTGCACTCATATTCCATAGAAAAGGGAGGATCCTCCGACCAGACATGTTGTCTGATGGGCAACTGCCCGACGATTGATGTCGGGACGTTGTTTATGCTAGTCGCGCTGCAGGATTTTGAGTGACGTGAGTATGTTGCGTATTTCGCATGTCGCGATGTAGATTCTGCCACTATCTTATCCCGTATCTACATGGACTATGTGAGAAGCCAGTCAGCTAGGTGGTCGAAAGGGGACTGATCAGGATGCGCCAGAAATTAGATTAAAGACTTTGTTCCTTCTTTGTTCCAGATTCTGTAAAGCAATACTTGTTACGGTCGCGAATCATATTTTAGTCAACATACTACCCGACACTGACCTGCAAATTTCAAAAACGGAAGTAACTTTGAATGTCGCGAACTACTTTAGCGCATCCTAAAGTAGTTCGCGACATTCAAAGTTACTTCCGTTCCGTACTAAGAAAAGGACAGAAGATAAATATTAGTTTAGTCCTGTCAAATTAAGATACTCCATAGACAGTTTAGACGTGATTAGAAACATGGCTACTAAAAATACGTCAATTTACGTCAGGCGCTAACTAGTTTGACAGGACTAAACCAATATTTATCTTCTATCCTTTTCCTAATCAAATAGAAAGAAAAAGATGCACTGAACTTAAATTTAGTTTAGTTTGTGAACAAGGGAATCGGCGCCATTATCTCGATTTTTACCTTTTCAGGATCCTCGGCGGGTTGTGGCAGGTCAGGCAGTATCGCGCCGGGCGAGTGGCACGGCGGCGAGTTCACTTTCACGTCGTTTGTTCTGAGCAACAAACATTATCCATTAGATGTTGCCAAATGTTATTTTTTAAGCCAGTTCGCCTGGCTCCGAGTCTCCGACACACATTAAGCCTCATTTGCAACACAAATCACGGTTGGAGCCTTAGGGCGCTATGGCGCGAGGACTTAGAAAAAAATCTTTTTTACATCATCTCATGATTTTCGACTAGCTAGAGTAACAATTTCTTTCCAGTAAAGATTTTTATCCGAGCTACCATTTTGGAAATAGAGCGTTTTATATGTATAAAATAAAATTCGGAGGCTCATAATTCGGAAACGGTGCGTCGTAGAGTCATGCTTCTCAGAACCTAAATAGTTTCTATGGTCAAGGTTAACCCGAAACTGCAATAAAAAATTCAGATTAAAAAATATAAATAAAGAAAATTGACTGCTGTCGCACGACTGATGGTCGATATATAGTACTGTCGCCCTAAAATTTGTCGCGTACATTTTTGCTTGTCGCAATTTTGATGCGGAGTCGACTTTAAAGCAGAATGATCGAAACCCTAACATTTGTCGCGTATTCGTTTGTCGCAACTGTGATGCGGAGTCGACTTAAAAACAGAATGATCGAAACCCTAACATTTGGGGAACCTAACCCTAACTGCTGGGGAGTTTGTTGCGCCACTTCTTCTTCCCAGCGATAGCACTAGGAAGTGGTGAAGGGCGGGCGTTTTTGGGGGACTGTCTTTTGTAATTTTGACGTTCAAAAAGTGCTGATTCTCAGCCTAATTTGAATAAATGACTTTTGATTTTGATTTGTCGCGTATTTGTTTGTCGCAACTTTGACGCGAAGTCGACTTTAAAGCAGAATGATCGAAACCCTAACATTTGTCGCGTATTTGTTTATCGCAACTTTGATGCGGAGTCGACTTAAAAACAGAATGAACGAAACCCTAACATTTGTCGCGTATTCGTTTGTCTCAACTTCGATGCGGAGTCGACTTAAAAACAGAATGAACGAAACCTTAACATTTGTCGCGTATTCGTTTGTCTCAACTTCGATGCGGAGTCGACTTAAAAACAGAATGATCGAAACCCTTACGTTTGTCGCGTATTCGTTTGTCGCAACTTTGATGCGGAGTCGACTTAAAAACAGAATGATCGAAACCCTAAGGCTGAAGCTACATTAGGCCGCGACGCGACCTGCCACACATGAGCGATTAAAACAAATAAACGAATGCTCACGTATATGGCTACACCGTACATGAAATATTACTAGCGATCTTTGATTTCTTTCTGCGATAGGAACAACATTACTGTAATCGCGGCATCGGCTACATCAACGTATCAGCGAAATTGAAGCGAATTTATTAGATAATTTCTCACTTGCACGACTAGTTCAATAGTGCTACTAAATATGCGTGTGGCTACATTATGCGTGTAGGATAATATTTTGATTGCATTGTACTGTAGCCACGTCATCGCCGAATACGCGCCGGATTTTCGCTTATAATGTAGCCATACCATGTTTATCTCGTTTCGCTCTTCCAGTCGCACCGCAAATCGCTGCCTACTGTAGCCTCAGCCTAACATTTGTCGCGTATTCGTTTGTCTCAACTTCGATGCGGAGTCGACTTAAAAACAGCATGATCGAAATCTCAAAAATTCACTGTTGATCTCGAATTTCTTCTTACGCCTCTGACAATATAAACAGTGCACGAATTACGGATGCTGCCAAATTCTATATTTATGTTATTTGCATACGGCCTTCAGAGCGTACTGACCGACATACACTATCTCTGAAATGTGTTTGTATTTACATATTTTGAAATCGCTTGGCATGTTTTTTAACCGACGAAAATAAGGAGGTTCTCACGTCAACACGTATTTATTTGTGTGCGCCAGTTTTCGCGTTGTTTCGAATTACAGACAAATTCTCAGTTTCTTTTGGCACAAAACATTGTTATTTTAGGCCGTGTCCACATCAAACGTGAGGACGGCTGCCGACTTTAAGTACAAAATCTGTAAAAAAAAAACAATACTAGACTTATACATTTGGTGTGAACGCGGCCTTATACCAGTAAAAAAATAAAAATACTCACTCTTCGCAATACGACGGCTTCATTTGATTGTTGGAGGCAAGAATTGCTGAAACAATACATAGACCAAATTAGTTTTAAATACAAAAATATCTGTAATCAAAACCCACGATTGGTTGAATTTATTTCAGTCAAACAGTCTCAACAGGCATGTTTACTTATTGTAAATTAGATGAGCTTTTCAGCAAGTGAGGATACTAGGTATAGCCAAAACCTATATCTAACCATTTTGAAACTCATCATCATCTGCCTAGCCTTTTCCCAACTACGTTGGGTCGGCTTCCAGTCTAAATGGATGCGGCAGAATACCTGGGGGTCTACTCCGAAGTGCAAAGTGCGAGTTCGGATCAGACCGACACATGGCCGAACCGAATATTATTGAATGCGAAAAAAGTTCGGATCGGCTCAGTTGGGTCGAGACCATAGTCAATATTCGAAAGAGTGTAGGATCGGAACCGACCGAACCAAATATAATAATAATAATAATAATAAAGTTTATTTTCTCTCATAAAGGTACATTGTTACAGTAGTTTGTACGAGTATATACAATTTTGCCTCATGCTAGAACCTTTGTGAGAGCTGGAGTCTGAACTAGGTTCGGGACCTGTATGACAGATCTCCAGGCTCACACCCCTTTGAACATTTATCATATTTAACGGCATCTAGGTTCAGTAGATACATATCACTATTAGCTAACAGTTTCGATTAGAGAGGTAAGTCTATACTAAAGGTGGTTATAATCGTGAAGTGTTATGTAAAGTGATGTTATTGTAGGATTGTGTGAGTAGTGTGAATGTCTGTGGGTGTTAAGTGTATGTGCATGTAAGGTCAGTATAAAAGTTGGTGGTTATTAGTAAATAGTAACTTCGTAGCAGGAAACGGCCGAACATTCGGTCGATACTACTTCGGAGTAGACCCCCAGTATTTTACATGGGGCGACTGCCTATCTGACCTCCACAACCCAGTTACTGGGTAATACGATACACCTTGGTAAGACTGGTTGTCAGACTTTCGGGCTACTGACGACCCGTAACGACTGTCAAAGATCCACGAAAGACAGCCGGGACCAACGGCTTAACGTGCTTTCCGAGGCACGGAGGGACGTGGACGACGATTGGTATATGAAGATGGTCACCCATCCACGAAACAACCGCGGCAAGCATAGCTTAACCTGATCGATCGACCCGTGCGGCTGTTATTACTTAGCCACAAGCCCCTTCTTCCATGCTTCTCTATTATTCTTCATCTCAGGTGTCAGATTATGAATTGAAGTATTAAAGTTAAAAATGTAGACTCACCATTATGTGGTAAAACAGGCTTGTTGACCACTATTGGGCTTGCAACAGACTTGGGGGCCACACTGCAACAAAAAAAAACAATTGGTTTAGTATTACAAAAATATAGCTAGAATAGTCAATTCAGTTTCATAGCCATTTTCGTTTTGGTAAAATTGGAATTCAGTTTAGCATCTACTTTCAACTCTACCATAAGTGGGAAGCACCAGGGTAACCCTCGAAATTCAAATTAAGGAAACTGGCATGTGCTAGAACCAAAAATTCGAAGACATGTGACATCTATCAACCCGCACAGGGCCCGCGTGGTGGATTATGGCCCACTCCCTCTCACAGAGAGGAGGCCTGTGTCCCAGCAGTGGGAACATTATAGGCTGATTATGCTAGGTAGTCAGAAGCCTGAATTCTCGACAACCAGTCTTAATAGCTAGCTGCAACTGGTTAGACCAATATAAGTCTGTGGGTTAGACTGAAAACTGTCCCCAAAATGGTTGGGAAAAAGTAGTCGGACGATGACTAATTTATAAAACATGTTTTTAGGGTTCCGTACCCAAAGAGTAAAAACTGGACCCTATTACTAAGAGTTCGCTGTCTGTCCGTCCGTCTGTCTGTCACCAGGCTGTATCTCAAGAACCGCGATAGCTAGACAGTTGAAATTTTCACAAATTATGTATTTCTGTTGCCGCTTTAACAACAAATACTAAAAATAAAATAAATATTTAAATCGCGTTTGTTGTATGAGAGCCCCCCGCTCTCATACCACAAACGCGATTTTTTTGCCCTTTTTTGCTCGATTAAAATATTCACAAAATACTCAGTTGTATTATTACTTTAATAATAAAATAAATATTTAAGGGGGCTCCCATACAAAAAACGCCATTTTTTGCTTGATATCAATAAATGTTGTTTACCTAGTCAATGGTACGGAACCCTTCGTGCGCGAGTCCGACTCGCACTTGGCTGGTTTTTTGTTCAGGGGACAACTTTAGTACTAAAATAGATTTCATAGATTTTTTTTAACATTGTTCCTCTCAATGCAAGTACCTGCTATCTAATCTCTTCACCACCCTTGGTTGACTGTTAGAGAATGCCTAAGGCATTATTAAGTCCGCCTTTGTAAATAAAATAAACAAATTGTAATGTGGAGAAAAAAAAAACATGAAAATATCAGTTTCATTCCTCATATTGAACAACAATAATTATAGAATTTTCCTAACAATGAAGTGTTTCCCCATTCTAATTATAAGGACAGAAAAGCATTTACAGATTGTGCGGAAAACAAATATGATTTAATTCAGGAAGTGGAATAATGCAGATTAGATATATAATATTATGTGTATGTTATCTATTGTGCTATGTGTACTGATAGGAATCTATTTTAAAGTGGTCGTAGGCTTGTGGTGTTGCTAAATGGGTGGTACAGCCAGCAAAGAATGTCAATTAACGCTTCAGTTTTTTTTAGTCTTTATTTTTTAATAAGATCTGACTGGCCTTTTCCAACTATATTGTAAAGAAAGAAAGAAAGAAAGAAAAAAAAAACGTTTATTTGGACACAGTTCGTGAAACACAAAATACAAAATTAATAAAATAACAAATAATGTTTCAGACAACAACAGTGTGTGCCTCACGGCTGCGCCAAAAAGGTTAATTTCAGCATTAATGCCAGACAGATGCTGTCTGACGCTGGTTTTCTAATGAACCCTTAGGGAGAAGTTGTAGTCGGCTTGCAGTAACTGGATGCAGCTGTGTTTTACATGGAACCTAACTGAACTCCACAACTCAGTTACTGAGTTACACAATAACCCTTCGTAAGACCGGTTGTAGGACTTCCGAGCTACAAATGATGAAATTTGACGGCACGGTTGGCGCAGTGGTTAAGCGATTGACTGCTGCGCTGCGTGTCGCGGGTACGATTCCCGCACGGAACAAATATTTGTATGACTTACATGTATTTGTTCCGGGTCTGGCTGTTTGTGTATGTGAGTTTATATGTCTGTAAACGCACCCACGACACAGGAGAAATTCCTAGTGTGTAGTGGCAATGTTTGATTAAAAAAATAAAAAATAAATTACAACCGGGATCAACTGTTTAACATGCTTTCCGAGGCTAGGGGACGGGAATTGCGTTCAAAGTTATTAAAAAAAAAAATCATGTGCTAAATTCATGGCTTCAGTTTGCGCGTCGATGGATGTCACCCTGTATTTACTAGCCACTTTACAAATGTGCTCAATACTAATGTGACCCAGATCTTCTGATTTGACCCCTGAGTTCAATCTATTTAACCTTCCATATTATGTCGGTTACATTTCTGGCCTATTGTTGTGAACTACGCGTTGTCGGTATGGGCATGTGATACGGAGAAATGAGGAAAATGTCGTGAGTAGAGTTTTGAGTATGAATGTCGATGGCTATAAGAGTAGGGGAAGTCCAAAGGAACGATGGATGGACTGTGTGAATGATGATATGGTTAGAAAGGGGGTGACTGTCGAGATGGCGACTAATATAAAAGTATGGAAGAAAAGGACATGTTGCGCCGACCACAAATAAATTGGGATAAGGACAGGAGAATGATGATGTTGTGAGCTAGATTCAAATTTTATTTATCTTTCAAATTTACGTTATTTCAAGTTAAACAAATATCAGCTTTATTTTAATGGTAATTAAGTTGATTTCAGAGTAACTAGCACTATTGATAAAGTTATAAAAATATTTGAAGTTGTAGCATAAACTGAACTTTATTGTGTAGGAATTAAAGTTATTTTTCCATAAACTCATGTGTAAAACATTTGACATCTACCAAGTCGCACTTGCCTACTAGATGGATAGTGAAAAACAAGCAACTATTCTCTACATTTTGTTGAGTTATTATGCAAATGTAAATATTCTGAAAGTCATATTTTGAGTATTCATATCTTTTATATTTTGTATTCCGTTGTTAACAAGATCATAGCATCAGCCTATAATGTTCCCACTGCTGGGATGGGACACAGGCATCCTATCTGTGAGAGCCCAGTATCCACGCGGGCCCACTGCGGGTTGATAGATGTCACGTCATATCTTCGAATTTCTGTTTCTAGGGCATGCTGGTTTCCTCACTGCTCTCACAAGATCATACAATGTCTTAAAACTAAGGGACCTCCATCTTCCCCTCTTCTTTGCAAGAGGGGTCAGGAAATGCAAAGCACTGACCATATAATGTCATGGATCCAGCACCCTGACAATTGGGTCTAGCTAAAATCTAGACCCACTGGTTGAGGCTGTGCATTGTCAATTCTATCTTTATTGCATCTATAATGTACACATACAGGCGGTAAGTATAGTACAATAGAATCAATTATGGACCCTGTCGGGCACGCCAAAATGTGATATAGTAGGAGAGAGGAAGAGTGCTTTTATGGTTTTAGTTATTATGAAATACTAGCTGCGCTCCGCGGTTTCACCGGCATAAGTTTCGATCCTGTGGGAATATCAGGATAAAAAGTATCCTATTGCGAACGTTCGGATCGGACCGACACATGGCCGAACCGAATATTATTGAAAAATGCGAAAAAAGTTCGGATCGGCTCAGTTGGGTCGGGACCATAGTCAATATTCGAAAGAGTGTAGGAGTGTAGGATCGGAACCAAATACCAAAACCCAAACCAAACAGTAACCAAAACAGCAAAAAGCAACAGCAACAGTTACCAAATAGTAACTTCGTAGCAGGAAACGGCCGAACATTCGGCCGATACTACTTCAGAGTAGACCCCCAGTAGTTTATGAGTGAAAGTCTGAGTAACAAACATCCATCTATCCATTTAACTACTATATAAAAATAAGTCGGGTTTTCCTTCCTGACGCTATAACTCCAGAACGCACGAACCGATTTCCACGGTTTTGCATTCGTTGGAAAGGTCTCGGGCTCCGTGAGGTTTATAGCAAAGAAAATTCAGGAAAAATAGGAGTAGGGTAGGAGTACGTTAGGAGAAGTGTAGGAGTAAGGTAGGAGTAGTGTAGGAGTAGGGTAGGAGTAGTGTAGGAGTAGTGTAGGAGTAGGGTAGAAGTAGGGTAGAAGTAGGGTAGGAGTAGTGTAGGAGTAGGGTAGAAGTAGGGTAGGAGTAGGGTAGGGGGTAGCACACCACGCGAACCAAGTAGCGCCGGGCAACTAGAAATAATTTATATGGCAAAACAACATTGGCCGGGTCAGCTAGTAATAATATAAATAGTAGGATTAATTACATGTCCTTTCTATCTGTTTTTAACAATAGTATTCTAGTAGTATTACTGTCTGTCAGTGAATTAATGTTTTTTTTTTATAAATTAGACCATTACTTACACCTACATTATAATAGGCCAAGTCATGTATATTATGTTTTTGTGATGATGACTCATTGATATTAATGATTATAATGGTTGCTTCATTGAGAGAATTTGGTCAATAGTATATTGTAGATGTTATTATTATTTGGTTAGACACTTACAGCTACCATCCTTACGAAAACCCCTTATGGAAACCCCTCCGTGCCTCAGATAAGCAAGTTAAGCTGTTGGTCCTGGCTGTCATTCGTAGATCTTTGACTGTCTTTATGGGTCATCAGAAGCCCGAAAGTATGATAACCAGTCTTACCAAGGGGGATTGAAAACAGTACCCCTTGGTAAGATGTGGTGTCAGACTTTCGGGCATCTGCAATTGCCTATCTGACCTCCACAACCCAGTTACTGGGTAACAAACAACCCAGTAACTGGGTTGTGGAGATCAGATAGGCAATTGCTCCATGTAAAATACTGGTATACAGTTGCATCCAGTTAGAATGGAAGTCGACCCCAACATTTGCATTTGGTATTAACATAGGGATTTATAATAAAAACTACTTAATTGGTTAATGTAATGAAAGCGAATGAAGGAGACACAGCAGAAGAGTTTTATTGTTATTACGTCTGGGGGTGTTTAGTATCCTGCAAAATGTTAAAGTTAAGTAATGATTAAGTTATGCTTAACCACACATATTTTGATGTTTAAACAAACACAAAAAATCAAAACTTTTCTCTTTGTAATATTAGTTTGGACAATCCAAGTCCATATGCCCAATGGATTTTCCCAACAGCAAAAAATGATAAACTCCAATGCCCTATATAGACCCCCCTAAAGAGGATGATTTTTAAAAACTCCTTTCCTATTGCTCGCATTGATCATTTAAGGAACTCTAGTGCAAAATTTCATGTTTCCAGACGCAGCAGTTTAGGCTGTGCGCTGTCTGTCAGTGAGTAAATAATTTAAGATTCTAAGTAGAATATAGGTAAGGTTTGTGAACAGGGTGCTTAAAAATATGCAGTATCTCAACTGCTAGTTCACCCTTTACGGTACTTTAGACCGTTCATAAATACACAGATAATGTTTGTGCCCTCTATTCAGAAGTGTTATGTTTACAAACTTATTATGGTGATGCGGTGAGTTCCAAAACCAGTTCTTGAACTGGGAGGTTACCGGTTTTAGGCAGTATGTCACTGTCAACTGACAACACGAATCTTGAAAAACTATGTTGGTTTATTCACTTAACTATCTCCAGCGTTTGATCTATCATAGCACATAGCATGTCTCCTCCACAAAAATCACATATAATAAAGAGATGAAAGTTGTTTAGTTTTTCAAACATTGTAGTACTCTACTTGCAAACGAACCAAATGTATTTCGGAATAAGGAAATTAGCAGTTTTACCTTGTAGTTTAAAAAACAAAATTAAAAAGTATATTTACACTAATCTCGGGCGACGGGCGGGTCTGACATGAACGTTAGCTGCATTCAGCCTCCTTGCGAGTTCCCTATACGTCGCCGGGTCGGCTTCAATCTCGACCTCGGCCTTCAACAGGGAGAATTTCATCCGCCATCCCTGGGCCTCGACGCCGTGCACAAGGCGAGCACTGAGCACTACCCCACGCCCCAGGTGCCGCGCACTCAGTCTTTGCTCGAGCACGAGCATATTACTCGTCAGCTATAGTCCTGCCTCGTTAAGTTGAAGAAGATAAATGCACCAGATCCAACGCGATACGCCCGCCCGCGTGCAACCACCATAGCTGGCCTGCAGCTCGCTTCAACAACCATTTGTCACGATTATATTCGCACTATGAACACCACAACACTAGGCTGTAAAGTCCTTTTACTGTTCGTAGCACCTTTTTACTTGTCCAACATATTTGATCAGTCGACTGCCCGCAGAAACTGATACGCGAATGGCGATGATCGTTTCGGCAATGCGTTATAACACACAGGATAACACCGGTTTGATGGGGTTGAGTGAAAAATTCAACGATTTAACAGCGGAAAAATAAATGTGAATACAAACTAGAAACAAAGGAGTACGTGACAGACGGCGGAGCGCGAGCGACTGGGCGTAATGGCCGCTGATTGGCCGCGAGTGAGGCGCGCACCTCGATTGGATCAAAACCGGTTGGAATCGGTTCGTAGAGGCTGCGGCCGGCTCGGGTCGGTGCATCGTGCGCTCGGCGCGCTAGTGCTGTGACGCGTATGTTTATATCGTATCGATTCGTTTTTTACGTTTCATTTTTTAAATAGAAGCTATGATAGAAGTTTTATTTTAATTTTTATAATAATGGATACACAACAGTTTAAATACGTAGTATTGAGATATTTTTAACTGTATGCACTCAACACCGCTGAGTGCTATTAATTTAAAACTTAGACGGATCGGCAACAAACCGGATATAATAATGGCTATATTCGGTTTCGCCCAATTGTGTGTCAATTCATTGCAAACTCATACAATCCGGTTTCTGCAATTGGAGTTAGTTTATCGCCCGTCTCCAAGTAGTAATAGATGTTAATAACAGCCATCTTATAATCTAAAATGATCTTTTTGGTAGTACGGTCATGTAAATGATTACAAAGACTTTATTTTAAAGCTTGTCGTATTCAAATTATTCAAAGCGCTGAGTACAACACAATAAATTAACTAAAAATAGCTGAACGGTTGAGTATTCTGTTTACCATATCATTGCAATCTAGACGAGTGCCCCTTAAATGTATTTTAGATTTGGTAAGTGGGCATGATAAACATGCGGATACCTATTTTAAGTAGGTACGGTACTTATTCGATTCTTATGGTTGTAGTCTTTTTACGGTTTTCGCAAGTAAGGGTCCACTATAGTAGGGATTGTAGTGGTATGATTTTACGATACTTAATAATCGTAATTCCCTCAATTTAAATACTTTAACGATAGATAAATAGTTTATTATCAGGCAAACACCATTCGCTAGACAGCAGTCCTGTAAAAACCGTTTATATTTTTTAAACAAATGATGTACTTAGGTATGTATGTACTTTAGTTTCAACGAATATGATCGGCATGGAGACAACTTTGTTGTGGCTACAGAAACTAACTCTTTTATAATAATGAAACCTTATTGTCTGCTGTTGTTTGTAATTCAGCTATAGTATGTACACTGAATGCGATATGTCGGGCGTACTGTACCTAGGTAAAAAATAAAGTTTTGGAACGAAGTTTCTCATCGCACGGTATAATCTGCACGCTTGGCGAATGGGAACTAGAACCACCGTCACGACACGATACTTTATTTCTTCCTATTTTCTCGCTGTGAGCGGGTGGAGTATACAACATGTCCCGGAATTAACGCACACCATCAAACACTCCAATTAGAATATTATGTTATGTTATAATCTTAATACAGACACTGAATTTTTACTATTCCGTGTAAAACATTGTTTATTTATTAAACTAGTCAACTACTGTGCGATTGTGGGAGAAAATTGTGGTCACAATACAAATCTACGCACGTACACAGTCGCACACGGATAAGGGTCTAGCGTAGTATGTACTTAGTTCATTTTGTTTTGTTTTGACTGAACAGCGGAAATGTGATTGTAATTTACGCAGTTTTAATTATTTTTGTGATAAAAATTACCTATATTAAAAATGACAGAAATCAGTTCAGTAGTCTTATGAACAAAATACTTTCGGGACATGGAACAGAATAAACATTATGTTAACTTGTGTATCAAAAATGAAAAACAAATGTCATCCATCATGTTTACATTGGATTTTGTTTCCTAGTGCAAAGTTTATTCAAGGTAACATTTTCGATATTTAGCCCATATCAATACGACAAGCCGTTTTTGTGTCATTCTTTTGACATACAAATAAACAAAACTTTCCTATTGATAAGTTCCTGATAACGATTCGATATAATGTATTACATAATAACGAATTCTTCGGTTCGGTAAAGTACGGTTAACCCGACGATTTCGAAAGCATGTCGTTGAGATAACGTTCCCCCTGGCAAAATGGGACAGTGATATTTCACACCACCATCCCTTCTTCATGATAATCCGTCCAGCGTGTCCTGTGGTCTGCACGTTACAGGAATTGATGATGGACGCTACTGAAGGTGCAAATTCTGGGCGGACTCTATTTTGATCGCTATCGACACGCTAAGAAGATTATTCCGGGGTCTTGTACATCATTTGCCTAGCTTTTCCCCAAATATATTGGGGTCGTCTTCCAATCTAAACGGATGCAGCTGAATACCAGCTGGATATTTGTATTAAAAAAATATGAACTGCAAAATACACGCGAACGAATTCGCGGGCTAGTCTGTAATAAATAACGCGCAGCTCTATAAAGAGATAATAGATCGGCACCGGACCTAAGACAACGTCGTTAGTAATTTCTTCGGTTCTTCCGTCACAGTTATGATAGCATGCGGCAGCCGTTAACGGAGATAAATAACTACTGAAAATAGTTTCACGGTTTCGTTTCACTGTAATTGGCGTTTTTTGTGAATGCTAGAGTATTTCCTGTATTCTGCTAGTTACTATAACATTGCCAATTTTATGCTGAATATTACAGTTATTTTTTTTGTTTTAGTGCCTACTTATTTAAGTCTTTGCATCGTTTAGTTATTAATTTATTTCGTGACCCCTATTATATCGGACTCTGGCGAAATGTGGATGTACTAAAGGTACACCTCTGACTACCCCTTCTGTGATTACAGGCGTGATGTTAGGTTTATTTATTTAGTATTACCACTGTTAATCATATGGTCGTCTGGCGGCGAGATGGGAGGACGACATTGTTGCCACTGCGGGTTAAACTTAGATGAGGTTGGCATATTTGGGGATTGGCACAAACCAAGAGGTATATGGCAGCAATGGGTGAAGTCGGGCTGTCGACGATGACGGTGAAATCCTATAAGATTTTAACTATTTGAAATGCCTAACAAATTTCATCTACATTTTTATAAACTCTTAATCGGGAACCCAACCAACCAAGCCTTATCTATCTCCATCCTATAATCAAATAGTAAAATATAATTACCAACAACAAGCGACCACGTCACACAGTCGTGTCGAGAATAAATGAACAATGCGAGGGGTGCTCGCTAAAACCACTGCTGGGTTGGTTCATTCTAGTTAGCGCCACCTTCACACGACTTTGTGGCAAAAACTAATCGGTTACGCGTTTAAAAGCGGTAAGAATATGAGGGTAACCAGTTGATTAGATGGTCGTTTATTGTGACACATGGTAGGTTGAATAAGATAGGAAAAACAGCAAAAGTATTATTTTTAATATTAGTAAGTATTTTTTTCCCCACTGCGCTGCTGTCTCCACGTGGCACTGGCAAAATAGTCGCCATTTGCGCAAATGCCAAGAAAAACTGTTTTCCTTTATAATAAATGACGGTCCCAAAGGAAACCAAGGCATTTCGTCATTATTTCTATTATACTTAGCTTTAAACTCTCGTCCACATATTCAACCTCGATACGATACGGATGAGGGTGAACACGAGCTCTACAAACCGCGTGTTTAATTTGTCTTTAGATTATCTTCGCACATACAGTGAAAACTAACATAAGTACTTTAGTATATATACCTTACTTCTAAAATACATTTGTTTGGTCAATTCGATTATAAAAGCGACGCCTGGAAAGTACACTACTATAAAAATCGACGTTCGTAAAAAAAACTTAAGCACCCATTTAAAATTGAAGTCTCAACAAAACCACCGTGAAAGCATTTACCAAGAAACACTCGAAGAATAACAAACTTCGCAGTTAGCACCTTTTTCAACAATCTGCACTCAATTGGCGGATTTCCAAGAAGGAATGGCGGAGTTTTACCATCTCAGAGCTACTACAACTGTTACAGCACTCTTTATGATTGCGAAAACAACATTCAAGTATAAAGCAGTGTTAGCAGCAGTATTTTGGGACAACAATTTGGATGGAAATAATGCTATCTCCGTTACGAATATTCAAGGAAGAAAATGGCGTAATATTTTTTTGTGATATATGTGATGAGAGCTGTGGGCCACCAGTGATAACGGCCCCGACTTAGGATTTGTATGTCGTGGGTTTGAAACCAGGCAGGCGCTTTAGTTTGTGTAAATCATTGCATCACCACTGCTCTCAAAATGGTGTTCGAAAACATCGTGGAGAAACCCGCATGTCCTAGAGCCAAAAATTCGAAGACATGTGACATCTACCAACCCGCACTGGGCCCGCGTAGATTATAGGCTCACTCCCTCTCGAAGAGAGGAGGCCTGTGTCCCAGCAGTGGGAAAATTATATAGGCTAATTATGCTATGTTTATGTTATGTGATGCGGGGGAATGAGGCAAATGTCGTCAAGAAAATTTTGGATATGAATCTCCTATAAGTAGGGGAAGACCAAAGAAACTTGATGATAGGGCTAGAAATAACTGGTTTGGGGTGACTACTGAGATGTCAACCCTAAATAAATTGGGATAAGGGCAATATCACCATAAGAAGAAGCACAGTAATCAGCTCCTGCTAATACTTCTACCATTTAATTATTTAGCAGTTCATTTTTAGTAGAAAACTGTATTATAATTCATGAACATGTTGAATAAATGAATGTTAGAAAGGATAGACGTGTGATTATGCAGACAACGACAGGCTACAATGTTCCATTTCCTTAATATTGTTTAACAGTTAAAAGTCGAAAACAGACGATTGCACGAACGATATCTTAAAAACGGCAAGACATGATCAACAAGCTACAGATATACATAGCAAAATATATAACAGTCAGAAACCCAATTCTTGTTACCAAGTACCAAGTGGACAAGCGTTTTTCATTGCACACGGGCGGCAAATTGCATTCATTACTTGTAAACTGGATTAGAGCTGAAATTTTGTCGGTGATTTGCAGTTAAAGTCGCCTCCGAAACCGGCCAATTGCATTTGTGTAAACCTATTAGTTTTCATTCGGTCTTTATAGTGTTTTGAAATCTTTTATTATCTATACTTCCTAACTAATATTATAAATGCGAAAGTAACTTAGTTTCTTTGTTACGCTTTCGCGCCTTAACGGCAGAACGGATTTGGATGAAACTTGGCACACGGATAAACCATGACATGGGTTAGTGGTTTAAGAAATAGGATAGTTTTTATCCTGGTGGTACCGTAGGATAATTTCCGACCTTGATGCGGGCGATGTGTGTTCAGGGCACATTGCTCACAAAACAGATGGCTGATGGGGCCGAAAGGTTCTGGAGTGGTGACCACGTACCGGAAGAAGTAGCGTTGGAAGGCGTCCCATAGGGTAGACCAATGGGCTGGTGAAGACCGCAGGAATCAGATGGAGGCGAGAAACACAGAACCGGACGAGGTGGTAGTGCTTGGGGGAGGCCTATGTCCAGCAGTGGACGAATTTTCATACAGACAATATAATTAAGAAACATGATTAACATGACATGCATGATAGGGTCTCAATTGTCAAGTAATACGTTGTGCTTGCCAGTAAATATAACTTTTTTTGCTCCCAAAAAACTGCGCTCAGTGACGCCAAAAATAAATGGAAACTACATCATATCAGCAATGCACGAAACTAGAACACCGGTATTGCATAAACTGCAAACCATGAAAGTCAACGACCTGAACAGACCCTGTATTCTAAATAGGTTACTACAGCCGAGAGCTCACCAATCAGAGAATTAGAGGAGGACAGAGATATAGTGCTATGCAGAAACAGAATTGTATGGCATAAATTCTTTACTAGCTTTTGCCCTACACTTCGCCGACGTGGAAGTCGAAAATTATGCGAAGGTACTACCAGGATAAAATGTATATCAATATAAACCTACTTTTCTTTCTCTCTTTCAAATTTCATCCAAATCCGTACAGTCGTTAAGGCGTAAAAAGGTACCAGACGGACAGAGTTAATTTCGCATTTATAATTTCGAGATTCGAGATTATATATCACGGCTTCACGGGCAAGTGCATTGACGTTTGACATTTTATGGGGAACTGGTGGGAAGGAACCTTTGCCATGTTCTGCACGTCATAATGCGAGGAAAAGTTAGATAATTGAAAGGAACAGCACCCTAATTGCGTAACACACTATCAAGCACAATCTGAATCATTTTGAAGGATATAGCTGATCCATCCTACTTTAATATTATAAACGCGAAAGTTTGTATGGATGGATGGATGTTTGTTACTCTTTCACGCAAAAACTGCTGAACGGATTTGGATGAAATTTGGCACACAAATAGTTTATAACCAGGATTAACACATATGACTTTTTATTCCGATATTCCCACGGGATCGAAACTTAAGCGGGTGAAACCACGGGGCGCAGCTAGTTGCTTCATATGTTCGAAAAATTTGTCAGCTCAACAACGTACAGACGCCAGCACATCAAGCTACTACAATCTGTCAAATTTCTTTAATAGATTTCCAACTTATCGCTACAGCATTAAGGTTCAAGGTTGATTGGGAAAACTTGACAGTTTCGGGTAGCTTGACCTGCTGGCTTCTGTACATAACGCAATGAATGTTGTTGAACTGTCAAAATAAAGGCCATTGCTAGTGTGTTACACAATTACTTCGCTGTACGGAGAAGCTAGATTTGCAATCAAGTTTCAGAGTGTCCATAGTTTCCGTACCTAAGCACCAAGTAGACTTTCAAAATACAGCATTAATATTTCCATCACCACCGCCCACAGCCAGAAACTCAAAGTCAAAGGTCACTAAAGTGACAGGTCACAAACACAGACGGCTTACAATACCATTACATCCTTTTAAATCCGGTCCCAACGAGTTACAAGTCGCGCTAGCATCTATCCGTTCTAAATATAGTCGGGTACAATTTACTGTAATGGGGTCGGTAACTGCTTCGGATACGTCTTGATGCAGGATGAATGGACGTGCCAGCTCGGAGTTGTGTAATATTATCTGGTGATTTATAGGTTTTTGATGGCCTGTGTGAAGAGTGTGACTTTATAAGAGTTCGAATTGTATGTGGTATAGAATTATATATGGTAATTTTAGACAGAGAAACGAGAAAAGGAGAGGCTTGTGGCTAAGTAATAACAGCCGCACGGGTCGATCGATCAGGTTATGCTACGCTTGCTGCGGTTGGTCCGTGGATGGGTGACCATCTTTACATATCAAGACGTGGCTTGGAAAGCACGTTGAGCTGTTGGTCCCGGCTGTCATTCGTGGATCTTTGACAGTCGTTACGGGTCGTCAGAAGCCCGAAAGTCTGACAACCGATCTTACCAAGGGGTAACTGGGTTACTCCTAGGGTTTGTGGAGGTCAGATAGGCAGTCGCTTCAATACTGCCCGCCTAACCTTGGCTACGGCCAAGGCCACCGGGAGGCAAGGGGTGCTAAGAATCCCCGGAATAGATCTGGCTACCACAATCACCTAAACAATCATAAGGGGAAAATACAATGGTAAAATAAAAACACAGCGACAAAAACGCAACCAATAAGTAAACTATATTCTTAAACCAGTTATTATCCTATCAGCATCGCGTGCAAGTGCAGCTGTTTATTACGTAAAACATAAACATTAAAAAAACATAATAACAACACGCTACGCTAGTACAGACACGTTATTTCACGCTGGGAGTACCTACCAATTGGTATGCAAGTGTCGTCGGCTAGTCACGCAAAAGATAAAGGGAGCTATTGTACGGTCAGCATACTAATTATCCCTAATAGGGATATGAGTGAATGAACGTGCTGGACAGAATTAGACCGTTATTTTTGTATCGCTAGCAATTTGCAATGTCGATAGTTATTTTTTGCGGTAATTATCGGTTTTTGCTGGAGTAGGTATGTTCTAAGAGTAAAGCATAAACAAAACATCATAATAACAACACGCTTTGTTAGTACAGACATGTTAGCCACCTTTTTTTTTTTGTTGGGCAGTGGAAATCGTCATACCATCGTGGAGGTATCCCGGAGTCTTACCGGATAAACCACCGCGGTGTTCCACCTCTGCCTATGGCCGGGGGTGCGGGAGTCGCATAAGCATTCACCGCACCAAATGTTATTCAACCCTGGTGATGCTATTGGTAATTGCTATGCAAGTCAGCAAGTATGTCGGCTCGTCACGCAAAAGACGAGACATAAAGGGAGGCAATTGTCCGCAATTGTACGATCAGCATACTAATTATAACTAATAGGAATAGCATTGAATTAACGTGCTGGACGGAATTAGATGAAGGGTTATTTTTGTACCGCTAGTGATGTTGCGATGTCGATAGTTTTCTGGCGGTAAACACCGGTTTTTGAAGCTGAAATTAATGAAATAATCGTTTTTTGTGTAGGTTTAACGGCTTGTTTGCAGCGTATTCCTCAGAAGCAATAAACTACTAACCATTCTCAATGAGACAATAACACCTGCATTTGCAGAACCAAAAGATTTTTCCACTCGTAATTTCCAATTAGACTCAATTTAGCATATTGTACACAATGTTAAGAAACGTTGCGAAGAAATATTTCATTTAAATTGAAACCAAGCGAACTCATTCAAATTGATGAGTTTGTAATTAGCTGAAGTATTAAAATTATTGTGATTTGTTGTAAAAAAAAAAAAAAACTTTGAAACTCATCCTCAAATTGACTAATTAGAAACGTACTGAACTTTGCCTTCTTATATTAGCTACCGCTAAAATGAATAAGCAGACAAACTTATGTTTTGACACTCAACACTTATTTGCTCATCCTCTGGAATCTTGCTATTTTTAGGTTGCAAAACTAAGCATTTTACTCAATGAAGAGTTAAATTTTCACTAATGAGACAGTTACTGTTTCTACGTACTGTTACCGAATTTAAATAAACTTTCCGAACAGATGAGGGAATATTTACCCTATATTTTCTACTAACTTCTGTCCGCGATTTCGTTCGCGTAAAATTTCTTGTTCCCCGATCCACCTCGTCGTATCGCATCGCCTGCCACATGAGAACAACGCGTCATACTGACGTCACGCAAATCCTGCATCTCGCAAGCAGAGTTTACCGCGCAATTAGCATATATACAAACTTCCCGACATCAGTCGTTGGGCAGTTGCCCGCCAGACACAACACCTGTCTGGTCGGAGGATCCTCCCTTTTCTATTTTTCAAATCCGACTGGGAGTTACAGAGATTATCGCGGACAAAAAAACAAATAAACTCTTCAGCTTTATTATTAGTATTTAAATATGAGAAGGTCCGATTTTACTTATCATAATATCACGCCCACCAAATGGGTAGGCAGACTTGTATAGCACCATATTAAAATCAACAAATAAAAACGCAACAAAGTAAGGTTTTTTTTTAATTACAATTTTGCAGTATTATTCCCGAATTTCTCAGTAGCAGACCAGAGTCTCGATTTTGACAGTTCAATAACATTCATTGTGTTATTTACGTTGTTGAGCAGACACATTTTTCGAACATATGGAGCAATGTATTAGCAATATCCTTAAAAATGATTCAGACTGAGATTGATTTGATAGTTTGTTGCGCAATTAGGACGCAGGTTTTATTTTGGGTATTCACAATACTACCATTCGGAACTTCGGGCGGGTCGATCTATGGAGCGAATCCAGGACGCCAATTAAGTTAAAAATACTATTATATTAGGTAAAGCACACACTTTTGTAACTAAATGTACCGACTCATCTACTACCTACTATAAAACTTTTCTTAACTCTGTTGGGGTTGGCTTCCAGTCTAACCGGATGCAGCTGAATACCAGTATTTTACATGGAGCGACTGCCTATCTGACCTTCACAACCCAGTATACATCGAAAAACCTGTTCTCCCCTTAAGGAGAACATGTTTTTCAACTACAATGTTAAGTTTGTTTTTGGGATAAATTCATCCCAACGAACGGAACCCTTCATTGTGCGTGGTCCGACATGCACTTGGCTGATTTTTTTTTCATATTTCTGTGTTGGTCTTCTAATAAAAAATCATTTTGACGGCACAGTTGGCGCAGTGGTTAAGCGATTGACTGCTGCGCTGCTGCGTGTCGCAGGTTCGATTCCCGCACGGAACAAATATTTGTATGACCTACATGTATTTGTTCCGAGTCTGGGTGTTTTTCTATCTATAATATGTATGTATTTACAAAAGAAAAAAAAAAAAATTGTATATAAGTAGTTTATCAGCCATCTTGTTACCATAACACAAGCATTAGGTTGCTTAGCTTGGGACAAATGGTGCTGTGTGAAATGTCCAGGGATATTATTATTATTATTTTCATGAGTACTGCACTCCTGAAAGTATGTCCCTTCTCTTAAATGATACCATAAAATAAATAAAAATACCGCTAGAACAGCTTCAAAATGGAACAAAACCGTAGATTTTTCCATGAATTCTACTGCAGTCCTAGTTTCCAATGACCGCTAGTTAGTTCAGGTCGCAGCCTAGCTTCAATGATATTACTTAACTAACTGCACATATCGACACAGAGGTCATACAGCTTCAGCTCGTTGTGTGAAGGCGAATTCAATTCCATGCGCATTTGTATGAAATGTGGATTTTTTGTGGACTATTTGCAGGTGTAAAAAATTTCCCACGTTTATTTTCAGGTGTAAAAGTTGCCCCGTCATCATTTGCAGGAGTAAAAATTGCCCAGTGCCTATTTGCAAGTGTAAAAATTGCCCCGTGCCTATTTGCAAGTGTAAAAATCGCCCCGTGCCTATTTGCAAGTGTAAAAATTGCCCCGTGCCTATTTGCAGGTGTAAAACTTGCCCCGTGATCATTTGCAGGAGTAAAAATTACCCCGTGCCTATTTGAAAGTGTAAAAATTGCCCCGAGCCTATTTGCAGGTGTAAAAATTGCCCTAAGTCCATTTGCAAATGTAAAAATTACCAAGTATCCATTTGCTGCAAAATACTTTTCATCCTTTTAGTATTTGGGTTAAGGACAGTTTGCTAATTGCTAGCATTACGCCGATAAGAAATTGTCCTAGATTATACTCGTATTGCTAATCTCAAGGTAAAAAATTATTCGTAACGAAAACGAAAAATAATCAGATATCTTTAAAAAGGTAAAATCAATCTGCCTAGACTTTTCCCAACTATGTTGGGGTCGGCTTCCAGTCTAACCGGATGCAGCTGAATACCAGTATTTTACATGGAGCGACTGCCTATCGGGAGACCAATTATTCTCGTAATTTAAAACGTTCAAAATCTCGTCGCAGTCTCATCTCAACGACAAACAAATGTCAAAAACTTGTCAAAATATAGGGAAATTAGACGTATTTTTGACAGATTGAGACTGAGATCAGACTGTGAACGTTCTTAAAATTACGAGAATTGCCCCTCTGACCTTCACAACCCAGTTACTGGGTAACACTTGCAATCTTACAACCCCTTGGTAAGACTGGTTGACAGACTTTCGGTTTTCTGATGAACCGTAACGACTGTCAAAGATCCAAGAATGATGAATTAGGTCCAAATCGTGGATTATGACCTTTCTTTGTGTATTTTGTGTTTAATACGAGATATTGAGAACATTTTATATAAAACTCACTATCAATAATATTAGTTCCACGGACGCTCACGTTGCTATCAGCGCCAAAATGGCGAAAATCAAATGTCTTCATTTTGTCATCGATAGTATTATGTCCAGCGTACTTGTTTAATATAGGTCAGAGATTTGGGCCCTATTAAAATAAAATTTGACAGCAGATTTTTGATTGAGAATTCTGGGTTTGATCAAGGATCAAGGACAGACGGCATATTGTTACAGATTTCTTTACTGGGTTAAATCATTACCCCTTTGGTATTGCCCTATTAATTGTCTCACATGATACCAATTGTTATTTATTGTTTTAAATTCATGGACATGTGACAATGATTTCTATGAATTGCATGCCTGTCAGTGACACAGGTTAGGGGTCAAATTGTGGTATTGTCATCTGTTTATCTCTTTCGTATTGGGGGCTAAGAAAGCAAACCGATTTGAAGGCCTTGTCATGTTAGAAAGCGATCGTACAAATCAGCGTTAGGGCTCTGATTTACCATGAATTACAAGTGGGTAAGGCAGAAGTGGCCCAGTGGTCACGGCCGCGACTTACGAAGTCGTAGGTTCTAACCCAGACAGGCGCTATAAATAATAATAATAATTTTATTTCGGGTGGCATAGACCCATAGAAACCTTAACCTAGTACACTTTACATAAAATGTTTAAAAATTGCCATGACTCGCCACACCTACACACGACATGACCCACCGATTCTGAAAGGGACAATAAAAACGTACTGCTATTGCGTTCAGAATGCCGTTGTGGCTGCCCCGTATACGGGCCAGCTGGGAAACTGCTTTTTTCCGCATGATGGCCTGGAAACCACCAGTGCGCGCTTCAGCAAACATCCCAGACGCGCTGCACCGCCACAGCAGACCCAACAACATAAACTATAGTATGCTATGCGTAAATGATTTCATCACCACTGCTCTCAAAACGATGAAGGTGAACATCATAAGGAAACAGGGGGTCTACTCCGAAGTAGTATCGGCCGAATGTTCGGCCGTTTCCTGCAACGAAGTTACTATTTGGTTCGGTCGGTCCCGATCCTCCAATCCTACACTCTTTCGAATGTTGACTATGGTCCCGACCCAACTGAGCAGATCCGAACTTTTTACGCATTTTTGAATAATATTCGGTTCGGCCATGTGTCGTTCCGATCCGATCATCCGCACTTTGCACTTCGGAGTAGAACCCCAGGTATGTCCTAGAACCAAAAAAATCGAAGACATGTAACACCTATCAATCCGCACTGGGCCCGCGTGGTCCCCTCCCTCTTACAGAGTGGAGGCCTGCGTCCCACCAGTGGGAACATTATAGGCTGATTATGTATTGAGGTAAGGACAAAACAGTCTTTAAATTCAACTAGCATCATCTGCCCGGAGTTTTTCCTTAGTTTCAAGTTTAAAATTCTGTGAAAAACATATGCGTACCTATAGTAATTATCTTCTTTATTATAAAAAAAAATGAATCGCTGAATGCGTTGCTGAGCGCAAATATCGAGAACAGCTGAACCGATTTCGCTAATTCTTTTGATTAGAATATTACGAGAATGGTTCTTACGGAAAAAAAAATGTAAGAAAGTTGCTTCACGCGGACGAAGTCGCGGGCAAAAGCTAGTTAGAAATAAATATCAGTTGTCCTGGCAATTGAGAGAAATTGATATCCCCAACGCGCAAGTCATTAATATGCCTACATTTGTTAGCAAAACATATCACGGTTCCTGGAAAATTACACACGATTTTTTATACGCTTGAGACTCCATCATCATCTGCCTAGCCTTTTCCCAACCATGTTGGGGTCGGCTTCCAGTCTAACTGGATGCAGCTGAATACCAGTATTTTAGATGGTGTGACTGCCTCTCTGACCTCCACAACCCAGTAACTGGGTAATACGATACCCCTTGGTAAGACTGGTTGTTAGACTTTCGGGCTTCTGACGACAGTAACGACTGTCAAAGATCTACGATATACACTTGAGATTCATGACGTTAACTGTCTTCTTTTCTAGGACTAGTTTAACAAAACAAGTCTAATGGATAGGTGGCGACATCTACATTGCCACATGCGAACTACGCATCGCACTGACGTCACCCAAAATCCTGCATCGCGCAAGCAGAGTTTACCGCGTAAATAGCATATATCAATATTGATACTGTACTTTATTCAAATTCCTACATAATTTTAATAAAGTACAGTATCAATTATTGATAAAGCTGCATGCAGGATATATGCAGCTTTATCAATTGATACTGTTTGTGTTGTCGTAGCTATCTATAAACAAAACATAAAACAGGAGTGAGTTCTAGATTTGACAGAGAGTAACATGAAGTTACTAATTGACGACACGGTTGGCGCAGTGGTTAAGCGATTGACTGCTGCGCTGCGTGTCGCGGGTTCGATTCCCGCACGGAACAAATATTTGTATGACCTACATGTATTTGTTCCGAGTCTGGGTGTTTTTCTATCTATAATATGTATGTATTTAAAAAAAAAAAAAAAATGTATATAAGTAGTTTATCAGCCATCTTGTTACCATAACACAAGCATTAGGTTGCTTAGCTTGGGACAAATGGTGCTGTGTGAAATGTCCAGGGATATTATTATATTATTAATTAGCTATGATTTATTTTATTTTATTTCTTTTTTAATTGTATTATTATTCTGTGTTTCGACTTCATTTTCATTGTTTAGGATACCACTTAAGGGAATAGCGAGGCAGCTCCGACACAAGTACTTACTGGGGCTGCCTCAGTTTATGTATGACACAATGTTTGAGAAGTAATAAATATTTTTGTATTTTGTATTTGTAAGTAACGAGCTAAGAAGTGTATTTTTATTTAGATTTTATTAGAAAAATTAAACGTATTTTTAAGTATCATTTCGATTTGCACCCCCACATATATGTATACAACATACCGGCATCAATCGTCAGGCAGTAGCCCGTCTGGTCGGAAGGTCCTACCTCTTCTATGGAGGATGAGTGAACTTTAGTTACTTTAGACACTGTTCCTTACATATCTATAAATGTACACTTCGTAAATTTAATGACACCAAATTTTATTCTGGCTATGCATTTTCATCCAAGAATAGGCTAGATGCCTAAAAAAATCTAATTAGTCCGTCAGTTAGATTATCAAAAAATATTGGACCCGTATTTTTTCTTTTGTCAATTATATAAAAAATGATGAAGATATCGCACGTTAAAGTTCCGCATGACGTCACGCCTTGCTACACTTTTTACCATGGCGTGACGTCACGACCTCCCACTCCCAAATTTAGACGCGCTTTATCTTTGTCATTTTTTGTTAGATTGACAAAAGTAAAAATACGTGTCCATTATTTTTCGATAATCTAACTGACGGACTAAATATAATCATTATTTTTTTAACCAGGCATCTACCCTAACCTTAGTTTTTAGGCTTGTAACAGTTGCTTCACAGGTCCTAGTAGCATCCACCTCACAAGTTTTGAAATTATAAGCTAAACTTCTCAAATATATCTTCATCGACATGGATGAGTTGTTGGAAATATGCCTTTAGCGTTATTATTTTAGTTTTCCTAGGTTACACCTGCTGCATAAAGTTAAATACATAAATATGTGCATTGAAAAGAAAATGAGTAAGGTTTTGGTGAATCAATTTCTCCATGAACGAAGACGTTGTACAGTATCTAAAAACATATTATATCTCTTCTTTGTAGCTGAGTAGAAACTTAAAAAATAAAAGAACTATGGCACTAGTACTCACCACAGTTCAGGTGAGTAGGGTGGTGATGTAGTGACCAAAGATGGCGGCGGCATTAGCGCGTCGTTTGACAGCTGTCAACAAAATACACTTTATCAATTTTGGACATAAAACATTTCGCCAGGGTGGATTTTTGAGACGAGCCAGTAAGGGTACAACCTTAACCGTTGTAGTTACAGGAAAATGGTCTTGGTCTAGGATTAAAAAAATTATATTTGATGTTTTAGCGCAAACTAAACATTATGAGAGATAGTAAAAAAAAAAACAAAAACATATACCTACCTGTTTACATTTTTGGAAACTAAACTGCATAGGCAGTATAGTACCTATGCACTTTTTGACCTGACCTGACATCGGACAATTTTATAACTCTTAACTCTAAATTTTTTTTCTTTCTTTATAATCTTTTACTTCTTTGACTTTTTACTTTACTTTTATTTGTGAAGAAGAAAACAATGATATTATCTACGTTCGCGATTAATTCGCCAAACATGTAAACAAATATGAGTTATTAGAAAACTAACTTTAATTCCTACACAATAAAGTTCAGTTTACGATCCAACTTCAAACATTTTTAAGAATTTTTAAATAATGCTTGTCACTCTGAAATCAACATAATTACTACTCAAATAAAGTTGATATTTGTTTAACTTGAAATAACATAAATTGAAAACGTAAATTTGAATAGACCTTAGGTAGACCTCTGCTTAACCCTTCGTGAAATCCAGGCGTGATGTTATGTTATTTTTATTTCTTTTAATTAGTTCCCCGAACGAGTTCCTTCACAAAGAGTTCTACTAAGTTTAAAATGTTTGTTTCCATACCGTAGTGAGGACAGTGGCTTCACACCCCGGCTGGTACTTCTCCAGGTCAGTGCGAGGTCTTCTCATCACCTTCTCACGATCCTGCTTGTGTTTCCTGTCGGCGCCTTTCAGTTTGAAGACCTGGGGACAAAGTATAGGATTTAGTTAGAATATTTTCTTTTTCAAAGGCAAAATTATTTTTGTTCTCATATCTCTAGCTCATTTGACTCTCGCCGCACGCGCGTCGAAGGAGACGGCTCGGCTCGCTCAATAGTCAATAGCTGAACGCACAATGCACAACGAAGTATTCCGAAGTGAGCCGAATGAGTCGTTTGGACGGTTACTTCGGTGTCTCGCTGAAGTACTGAGCTAGTGAGTCTGAGTGAGCTAACTGAGCTAGTGAGCTATCCAGCGAGCGAGTGAGTGAGCGAGAGCTACATCAGTTGAAAAGAGAGATACTCGCTCACGAGCTACCCATGTCTAATTTGTATTACGTTATATTAATTATTTACCTTGATCTGACACGCAGCAGCATGCAGTCGTGTATGTTCATCGCTGGCGAGGTAAGTCTCCACTTGTATGCGGAACGGCACTCCTTTCTCGCCGCCATGCTTCTTCGCTGTGAACTCTGTTGATATGCAGTTCACCTAGGAAGAAGAAAAGGGAAATAAAATGTTTAAAGGGCCAATTATACAGGACAGCACAAAAATGGGAGTCATCGGCTAATTGTAAAGGCGTACTTTAAAAATAATGAGTTTTGGATTCTGAAGGCGACAGTCATAAGAAAAAAATAACAGAATATATCGTCATTTTAACATTTTCGCAACCGCCATCTTGGATTTTCATTTTGAACTCCATTCCTGTCGGGAGTATAAGAAAAAATTCTTATTTTTTAAGGTTCCGTACCTCGAAAGGAAAAAACGGAACCATTATAGGATCACTTTGTTGTCCGTCCGTCCGTCCGTCAAGACCCTTTTTCTCAGGAACGCATGGAGGTATCAAGCTGGAATTTATATCAAAACATACTCAGGTCTACTGACCCTTGGAGCTGTGAAAATATTTTTAATATTTGTTTAAGTTTAAGATTGACTAGTATTTATATCTTGGAACGGTCGCGCTGTCGGACAAAATATGACAGATTTACAGAAATAATGGAGATACCCCATGTAAAAATAAGCGGTATTCACGGACTGACCTTGATATAAACGCCGACATCTTTGGTAGGGTCCCAGTACACGTGTAACGCGTTCAAACAAGCCGGCTGCTCTACGCGGATCACGCCGTATGAGAGAGGCACATCCACCTGAAAGAATTCAATAAAATGAATGTATGTTTATATTTTTAATGATATGGCAGAAATAAAAGTATTGTCATTATTGTCATCACGCTGAATATTAACTTCGAAGGGGTGGCAGACGTTACTGGTCGTAATTACAAGCGCTACTGGTAAGGAGACCGGGGTTTGATTCATGGGTTACAAATAGGGTAGTTTCCTGGGTAAAAAAATAATAATTATATTTAGTCCGTCAGTTAGATTATCGAAAAATAATGGATACGTATTTTTTCTTTTGTCAATCAAACAAAAAATGAAAAAGATAAAGCGCGTCAAAATTTGGGAGTGTCGTGACGTCACGCCATGCTAAAAAGTGTCGTAAGCAAGTGACGTCACGCGGAACTTTAACGGGCGATATCTTCATCATTTTTTATATAAAAAAAAACAAAAGCAAAAATACGGGTTCAATATTTTTTGATAATATAACTGACGGACTAATTATTAGATTTTTTTTGGAAACTAGCCTATTGTAAGGATTTTTCGATTAAGGAATTCTTTGTTGCAGCCTTGATTTTTCTTTATAGCGTTCATTCTAGATTGTTATCAGGGCAATTCAAACAAAACCCACACATACAACTCGTCAATTAATTCTGGGGCACAATTTAGAATGCCATTGCCATGCTTATTGGTAAGCAAAAATCAAAATCAGAAGTCATTTTTTTTTTCAAATTAGGCTGAGAATCAGCACTTTTTGAACGTCAAAATTACAAAAGACAGTCCCCCAAAAACACCCGCCCTTCACCACTTCCTAGTGCTATCGCTGGGAAGAAGAAGTGGCGCAACAAACTCCCCATCATCGGCCTATAGAGGTATGAGGTAAAGTTCACTCCTCCTCCATAGAAAAGGGAGGATACTCCGACCAGACTGTGTCGTGTCTGTGGGCAACTGCTCGAAGATTGATGTCGGGACGTTGTATTATATATGCTAGTTGCGCGGTAAACTCTGCTTGCGCGATGCAGGATTCTGTGCGACGTCAGTGTGATGCGTAGTTCTGTGGCGGTGTAGATGCCGCCTCAAGCATATGCTAGCCTTCTATTATCATCATCTGCCGAGCCTTTTTCCAACTATGTTGGGGTCGGCTTCCAGTCTAACCGGATGCAGCTGAATAACAGTATTTTATATGGCGCGACTGCCTATCTGACCTCCACAACCCAGTTACTGGGTAATACGATACCCCTTGGTAAGACTGGTTGTCAGACTTTCGGGCTTCTGACTATCCGTAACGACTGTCAAAGATCCACGAATGACAGCCTTCTATTATATAGGATTTAAAACTAGTGAGATGTATTCGTGGTGAATACAGACGTTCTGCAGTGCGATTCTGTAACCATCTCACCGTGAAAACTTAGGTGAAGTGAGCGTGGAGTGAGCTGTCATTCCAAATAATGCTAGGGATTGACACTACTGACAACTCACATCAAGCTCACTTCACTTGAGTATTCACGGTGAGATTTTTACAGAATCGACCGGCTGTTTTGTCTAATTGATCTTAGGGAGATTATCACACTGCCACGCATCACGCTGCATGTTGCATGTCAACGCACCTACGCGCGTACTTGCGGGAGTGCAGATCTGCATCATCGTGCGGGTTTTTGACTCACTCACGCGCGTATTTGGGTTTTCTGGATTCACGGCGGCTCTGACTCCTTTCATTCAAAGCCCGTCCAAAATCACGCACGGCACTGCGAGACTCGGTGTCCTTGCGTCTCGCCCCGCACCCACGTGCGTGTGCGCATGTTTCTCCGCTTGTAGGCGCGTGATCTGAATGATCTGAATTTTCTGTGTGTTGGACTGTGCGTGTTTTCTATACAAACGGAGATACGTATAAGCAACGTTGAAACACGCATTCACGCGCTACGCTGCATGGTGCGTGGGAGTGTGTTAATCGCCTTAAAGGTACAGTAAATGTCTTACCTCTACAATCCTCTCTCCCGGTCTGTCGTTATGCCACTGCGCGATCTGCTCCCTTTCCATGTACTGCAGACGACGCTCGTGGAAACAGATCTTGATTATGCTCTGTTGACAAAGAAGTCAATCAATAATAACCATAAGTGCTGATTTTTGGACCTCATTTCCGCCGAAATACTTTTAGTGTTGGACACAGGCCTCCCCCAAGCATCGCCACTTCGACCGTTTCTGTGCTCTTCGCATAGCGGATGCCTGCGGTCTTCACCAGGTCCTCGGCCCACCTCGTGGCAGGCCTTCCAACGCTACGATTTTTGGACAAGTCGGAATAAATGAGTAGATACGATACCATAGAGGACGAGGGTGGGAAAAAATGTAAAAAGAGAAGAAATAACAAAAAAAAAGCGAGTTGTTGTATGCCCGGTTTAACTTCTATATGTATATTGTGAATTTAGAATTAACTCCTTAAAGTATGAAGTCATTATTTTTTGTGTACATGATATTTTAAGTGGGGCAAACGTCAATAGTGAAATTGAACATCTTTCCTCAGTTTAGATGTGCGATGTCTGGCTGTTGTTTATTCAGACAGTAAGCTGGGTTTTTAAGAAAACTCACTTTAGTGCGAGATCCGTGTCTGGGTTAAATACAACTGGTCAATGAAACCAAGATGCTATACCTTGAGTATCTTCCCCTTGTAATGCGACAGGTCCCCCAACTTCTTGAGTTTGATCTCGTAAGGCTGACCCTGGTTGAGGTATGTCAGGGTCTCCTCGTTCTGCTTGGTGGCTATGGATGTGGCGGCTGCGAGGACGTATTGGAATCTGTCAAATAAAGAAAAGATTTTAATGATGAAGGCATATTAGTCATAAAATAAAAACATACAATTTGTTATGGTCCAAAACAGCACCTGGAATATCTGAAAAGAACGTGTGTATTATATTTTGGCAAATAGAAAAAAGAAAGAAAAATTATTTATTGCGACTCGTACAGGATCATAAACTAAACTAACTAAACATAGTTAAAAATAAAAATAAAACAAATTATATAAAAAAGTAACAAACGGAAAAATGAAACAGAAAGTCCTATACGAGGCCAAAAGGCTCCTCTCTATATTTATATATATATAGCGTACGCCATATTGATTTTTTTGTGACGTCGTAGGGCTAATCCTGCGGGAATAAGGATAAATCTTACGACACTGCAGTTGTTGAAATCAGTAGTTTATGGATGCTAAACGATTTTAGGAAGTCACAAACTATCTTACGCATCTAGCCTGTAATAAAATGCATATCCTTTCTCTCGGTTTGCAGACGTCGGGTACATAATTTATGATGATTTATAAGTTTGAGCATCAATTTTTATATCCGTCTAAAAGCCAAACTTCAGAGAGATACTACTTCTACAGAGAGAGAGAGAGAGAGAGAGAGAGACACTTCTTTCACAAAATATGTCAAACAAATTTATTCTTCAGATAAAGTTTCTCCGACGGCCCTAAGGATATAAAGAAGGATGAGAAAGCAGTTGCTCGCGCAAGTTTGCGTAATATAAATATTATCAACATGTTTCCGAACGCATCCCACATTTTATAATGTATTCGACTGTAGTTTTGAGCTAACTATATCCTCTTCCCTCCTATAACTTTCCCATGCAACACAGAGAGAAGAAATGAACCACCTCACGGGCCAATCAGTCGGCGCATTCACTGCAACCAATCACCGCAGAGGAGTAAAAGTGTCGCCATTTTTTTATTGTGTCCAACTTCTGAAGGCCAATTCTCGTAATTTAAAACGTTCAAAATCTAGTCGCAGTCTCATCTCGGCGACAAACAAATGTCAAAAGCTTGTCAAAATGTAGGGAAATTAGAGGTATTTTTGACAGATTGAGACTGAGATCAGACTGTGAACGTTCTTAAAATTACGAGAATTGCCCCCCTGGTTGCAACCGCTACGCTCCGCTAAAAAATCTACCAAAACCGCTCAAATACCGCTACGCTACGCAAAAACTTAATACAGGCCGCTAATATTCGCGTGTGCCATACAATTATCTTAGTGATAGTGCATCACCGTGAATCCAGAACAGTCGGCGAACACGTGCAATCTTCTTCTCAGGCATTCCTAGTCAACGTGTTCATCCAGAAGACTCCCAAGTAAGTCGTTTAGTACATTTTCCTACCCTGGCCAACACATCCTATGGTTAGCAAAAAAAAACTGCGTCGCGGAAAAAACTTTTGTGGAGAGTGAACTTATTAGTTCATTCTCCGCGACGCAGTTTTTTATATATATATTTCATAAGTTATATGCCCGCAAAAAAGGTCCTTCGAGAAGCCACTTATTCAAAACATAACAGCAGTGGTGGTGGTAGCAGTTTGGTTATCCATTTTGTTTTAATTTCCTTTTTGACTCTGAAACAATCTAACAAATGGGACATGGTTGAAGTTGAATGTAGACAATTACCTGGTGTCATCCTTGAAGCTAGGTTCAGAGCGCGTTTGTATGGGGGAGTGCAGGAATCCATCCAGAGAGCCCACGGGAGAACACATCAGCAGGCCTGCGTCTGTAAAGAAATAAGATTGATTATAATTGAATATAAGTAATTACAAATCAATAGAATCTGTAATTTGTAAGTTATATTAATTGACATCGCTGATTATGAATACATTTGCACGCGATGTTATGGCAGGATATGCTGAAACAAATTTACAAGAGATATAAGCATGCAGGGTCGTCGGATATAGTTGAAGTTTAGTAAGAAACGGATTGATGTTTTCGGATAAAATTTTATTTAATTAATAGAAAACAAACAGTTCATTTATCAAACTAAATTAAAAATTTCATTCGGAAACATCCATCGGTTTCTTACTAAACTTGAACTATATCCGACGACCCTGCATACGTGTTATCTCTTTTGTTGACATTCTAGCATTTTTTTTTTTAATTTTAATTGATTTGAGTTAAGAAAAGGTTGAATTCAGTCTTTCCTTTTCTGAAAACTCATTTTTTCGTTTGCTGTAACATGTATCTGAGTATACGGTTGGTCAATTATTTATATAAAATTATCCATGTCCTATATTACGCTTCCTCATTAAATCCTACTAATATTATAAACGTGAAAGTTTATATGGATGGATGTTTGTTTGTTACTCTTTCACGCAAAAACTACTGAACGGATTTGGATGAAATTTGGCACACATATGGTTTATAACCAGGAGTAACATATAGGATGCTTTTTATCCCGATATTCCCACGGGATCGAAACTTATGCGGGTGAAACCGCGGGGCACAGCTAGTTATTTATATTAAACTAGCTGCGCTCCGGTTTAATCCAAGGTGTCAACTACATCCATACCAAATTTCATCAAAATTGGTCCAGCCGTTTGAGCGTGAAGAAGTACCAAACATACAAACACACACACACTCACAAACTTTCGCCTTTATAATATTATATTAGTGTGATTATCCATGTCCTATATTACCCTTCCTCATAAAATATGATAACGTAGTTAGTGAACATTAATTTAGTAGTTATAAACGCACTAACGGACAGCAAAAGCAAAATAGAGCCTAAGATATGTACAAAAAGTTAAAAAGTTATCACAGCGAACTGAGCATCATCAGTATGCTGAGCGATGGCCGTTTTGCATGATTGTGACGCATGTTTACCTCCAACTTGTTATTTTTTTTTGTGTGTTTATGTTCTTTTTTATGCGTCATGTTTGCCGCAAATAAATAGTATTTTCTTTCTTTCAACTGAGCGAATGACTAGTTATTTTAATTTCTAGGGTTCCGTACCTCGAAAGGAAAAAACGGAACCCTTATGGGATCACTTTGTGCTCCGTCCGTCTGTCTGTCAAGACCCCTTTTCTCAGGAACGCGTGGAGGTATCAAGCTGGAATTTTTATCAAATACTCAAGTCTACTGACCCTTGGAGATGTGAAAAAAAATCAAGCTTCTAAGCCAACGCAATCAAAAGATACAGCCGTTTATGCCGCAAATTTTCGACACTCGCAAGGGAATCAAAACCTACAGGGTACTTTCCGTGAACTCAGAATCTTGAAACTTGGTACGAAGCAACGTTTAATAGCACAAATAAAGGAAAAAATGCGAAAACCGTAAATTTTTAGTTACATCATATAATAAAAATATTTTTAATAATTTTAAATTGTACGGAACCCTCGGTGCGCGAGTCCGACTCGCACTTGGCCGGTTTTTTTTTATTGAAAGGCCAGATGTGCCGTGCATGTTAAAAATAGTTGTTGCTACTCACTCTTGTTCTCCTGTACATTCGGCGAGTGATACCCGTTCATGGGTATCATGGTGCCAGGAGGCATGTTCGGCTGGCACTGCATGCTTTCTGGACTGCCTGCGATGTTAAGATATACTTATTTATTTACTTAGATAAGTTGAGGTTAGTAAAACAATAAAAAAAAAATGTGGCCGTCAGGGGACGCCCGGCAGATCTATGTGAAACATACCTCCTCCTTTTTATCGTCGGTTGAAAACGCTAATACGATTCACCTTATGCAAAGAGGTTACCGCTTGTTAGATACTAACAAAATAAGACGTTTGCCTAAAAATTTGTGGAAATTCCTTTCCACAAAATTGGCTGTAATTTCTTCGGAACATATCTTTTATACACCAAATAAGTTGTTACTTCTTTGCTGCAGTAATTGAAAAATATAAAACATCTCTCTGAATTTAAGTTGCCCCAAATTTTGAAAACGTCTAATGGGCCTCTGCGGGTTGGCTTCGGCCCCTCGTAAGCCTTCCAAAGGTCCGGGACTCTAGGGTCCCGAGATATGCCATAGACAATTTATTATTAGAGTATGTAAGGATTCCAGCAGGTGGCGTTCTAGTCCAAGATATTAGTCAAATGAGGGCAAGTATCTCGGAATGAGAGTTAGTCAGCTATAAAGTTGTATAAACCTTTATTTTGGCACCCTAAAACTTCTCTCAAAACCCTTATCGTAGGTAGGGTGTCCGCGATTTTTTACACATTTATTGCAAATATCTCGTTTCCTATGGGTTTTATGCTACTTGTATTCATAATAAATATTGTAGAGGATTAAATTCTCTACAGCTTTTGTTCAAAATTTTTTTTAATATCTTGAACCATTTTCGAGATAGAGGACAGAGCGCGCGCAGTGTTTAACTATTTAAAGTATCATTCGAGGTCAACCTGTAGTCCCACCCGATTAAAAACACGCCGTATAAAGTTTATAAATTATTGATAAATATATAATTGTAAATAATTTGCTTTTTTATTAACTATTACGTTATAATTTTTTTTTTCAATATTTCATTATCTATTTATTTATTAACACTTAAAATTAGAAAGATCTATAATTTTTCACGCCATCTATAGGCGCCTCGGCGAATAACGAAACTAATTAGTACTTTAGTTCCTAGATTCTAATAACAGCTGGCGCCACTTACCATGCTGCACCATCATGGTCCCATTGTGTGGAGGCGACTGCTCACAACTACCCTCCTCCATGGCATCGCGGTTGCTGTCAACGACCATGCTGGTAATCTGTGAAAGAAGGAAGAGTATTACAATGTAGGTGATTTTGAAATTAACTTGAGTTTTATGGAAACGTTTCGGAAAATATATTTTAGTGTGTTACAAGAATCGCTTGACAGGGGGGCGTGTTGGCGGTATACATTTGTAAAATTGAAAAAAGATGGCAGCGTTAATTCCGAGTTTGGCGTCTATGGAGGGTGGCAGAAATAAACATTATAATGACAGATGGAGTCGAGATTGGGAGCCGTTGCCAAGCAACAGGACAATATAAACTAGATAACAGTTACTTGATTCTAATGCCTTTTACTGTTAAAAATTGTATCATATTATTATATTATGTAGTAATATTCGAATATTTCTTCAATTCTCAGATCAGCTCGGATGTAGTTAATAAGGCTGTTCAATATACATTGTGAAAGTTGGCAACGTTACTAACAGCTGTCAAATTTGTTTATTTATTTTAACATAATACGGCCAAGACCAATGACATTTGTTAAAGACACAAACACATATGTACAGACGCCAGCACATCAAGCTACTACAATCTGTCAAATTTCTTTAGTCGATTTTCAACTTTATCGTTATAGTATTAAGGTTCAAGGTTGATTAGGAAAATTTGACAGTTTCGGGTAGCTTGACCTGCTGGCGTCTGTACAATAACGAAAAGTCTACAACTCGTCGACAGTCATAAGCTCGTCTGACTCACTCACTTAGATAAGGCGATGACAACTTTTAGAATGTACCGTCCTAAGGTCAGTTTATCATACAGTTGAGTCATCATCTGCCTAGCCTGTTCCCATCTATGTTGGGATCGACTTCCAGTTTAACCGGATGCAGCTGAATACCAGTATACATGGAGCGACTGCCTGTCTGCCCTCCACAACCCAGTTACTGGATAATACGATACCCTTTGGCAAGACTGGTTGTCAGACTTTCGGGGGTTTGATTACCCGTAACTACACATCAACATGCAGTCGATCGGTGCATCGACATGCAGTTGATTATGTATAAGCCAATTTTATTAAGGATTGACATAATTATTCACTTCAGCTCTGGCCCAACACCTAGAGCGGGATTTGATGATTTCCCACCCACAAAAAAACAAAAGCTCTGGCCCAATCTTTAGTATAAGTTATAATTAACCTTTTAATCATCCGCTTATTCTGTAAACATTTTGTTGTTAAAAACAAGCGGTTAATTAGTTTTTTCTGCTCTTAGTCATAATATCAGTGAATGTATACAAATGATAGTGAGTCTGAATGAATAAAAATAATGTCAAAACGCACTGTAGGCATAACAAGCCGATTTGCTGTTGGAAATTTTTGTATGGAATAACAAATGCATACTTCAAAATTAAAAAAAAAAATAAATAATCTGCTTGGGCATTTCCCAACTATATTGGGGTCGGCTTCCAGTCTCACCGGGTGCAGAGTACCAGTATTTTACATGGAGCGACTGCCTATCTGATTTGCACAACCCAATTCAGAATACCAGCGCTGTGGCATTTATTTTTTAAATGTCGAAGCATCATGCTGAGATAGGAGCCTTTTGGCCTCGTACAGGACTTTCTGTTTCATTTCTCCTTTTGTTACTTTTTTATATAATTTGTTTTATTTTGAACTGTGTTTAGTTAGTTTAGTTTATGATCCTGTACGAGTCGCAATAAATACTTTTTCTTTCTTTCTTTCTTTGTTTCAATTATTGGGTAACACGATACCTCTTGGTAAGACTGGCAGTCAGACATTTGGCCTTTTGACTACCCGTGACGGCCGTAAAAGATCTACGAATGATAGCCGGGACCAAGAGCGCACCTAAAGCCAGTAAAATTTTCCTCTAGTCTCAACAGAGCGGTAGCGACTGATGTCTGAAATAGAAATATGCTTGAAGCTCTCGCAACGTGCGACAGACGATGATTTCTTGCGCGGAATAAAAACGTAGTATGCGCCAAAACTGTTATATCGTAATAAATCCAAAACTAAAAGGAATAACATAAAATGCCTAAGCACAGCCTTTACTCTTGTATAAATATAATTAATTATCAAATTTTTGTCGCATTACCGTATTGAGTACAAAACGGAAAAATATGAGAATTAGAGGTTACTTCGTGATTTTTTTCTATCGAGGAAATGTTATTATTTCATGTTTTTGATCAAAGTGAACCCTCGGAAATATCATGTAGTTATTCATACATTTTTATTTTAAGATTTGGTCCGGAATTTTTCGTGTAAAATCAAATATAAGATTGGTAATTTTGCTTTATACGCGCTCTTCAAATGAATGATAATTAAACGAGGGACAATTTAATCCGGACCAGCCGGTCCTTGCTGCTTTCCCCTAGCGAATATTTAAACACTGGCTGGAGGCTTTAATTTGTTAAGGCACCCACAGGCAAGCCCGGTTCAGCAGCCGACCACCTTTTAGGTCGACTGCAAGATACCAATAAATAAATAAAAAAATATGTAAACAGAAGATGTATGCTCAAGGAATAATGCAGGCAAAATAAGAACTAGCAGATTTTAAATCTAGTGTGACTTGAAATTTAGAATAGAGAGAACATGGCAACTGTGGCAAGCAATGTTTGTTAAAAAAGTAGAATTTAGATTATGGGGTAAATGTTGAAACCCAAGATTCGCAGAACATAACAGAATTTGAAAGACGTGGTGGACAGACAGCTAAGAATGTAGACCTGAGGCGAAGAATTGGAATTTTTCCAGAGTTCGGCATGCCAGAAGTAAGTACCAGCTTGAGGTTTTCTAAAGATGGACAGTATATAATTAATTCTAGCATAAAAACAAGGTATTTCAGGCTCTAAGAAGATAACGTATATCCACCTCCCATATATTCTTGAAATCCCTGTCAGTGACACCCTGTCCTTGCTGTACCTCTGTATATTCCGCACTGATCTGAGAATTAGAAAGAAAACCACGGTCTGTGAGTAGTAGGGATTATGATACATTTTATTTAGTGAAATGTAGCTGTAAGGTGAAACGATGCTCGTGTGAAGCTCCGTTTAAATGTTGTAGAAGTGAATGTGTCTGATATTTCTGTACCTGCATAAGTATCTGATGAAAAAGAAGGAAAAGAGAGGACTTACCGTATGCATGCATTTTATTATACGTATGGTACTTATATCACAGCTTGCCTTTGAAAGTACCGACCGAATAAAGAAAAAACATGCAGGTGGTGTTCACAGAAACAAACCTACATGATTAAGATTAAGGCCGCGTTAATATTACATATGTATATTCAAATTTTATTTGTTTCAAATTGACGTTATTTCAAGTTAAACAAATATCAACTTTGTTTTAATGGCAATTAAGTTGATTTCAGAGTGACTAGCACTATTGAAAAAGTCATAAAAATGTTTGAAGTTGTAGTGTAAACTGAACTTTACTGTGTAGGAATTAAAGTTATTTTCCCATAAACTCATATTTGTTTACATTTTTGGCGAATGTGTCGCGATTCTAATTTAGTTAGCCTATGCAGCCAAACTATGAACGTCAAATCCAATATGTATGAAAAAAAACAACGTCAGTCGCCAACTGCGTGACCGTTGTTTTTGTACACATTCGCAACAAGGGTAGCAGAACGGAAATCATCCATAACGGTTATTAAGTTTAAAACAAATGAAAAGCGGTAAAATAGAATAATAACGATAGAAAAGCAGACGTTTCTGTTTTTCACATTCGCAACAAGGGTAGCAGAACTTTTAATAACGGCAGAAAGGAACTGAAAAGAAAAACAGAAAAAAAGCTGCATGTTATATAAACATTTTTGTATAGTTTACCTGTCTTTCATCAGGTCTTCGCGCAGCCCAGGCCCGTCGTGGAGGGGAGAGCACGGTGCCACCGCCATTCGGCGAAAGTGCCTCCTGCTTGAACACAGCCAATGATGGCAGCGACAGCAGCGCCTCGCTACGTTGAGAAAAGGTACTACATGGTGAGTTTTTTGAAAGTTCGATAAGAGATGGCGCTGTATCACATACAATGTGTGAAACTGAAAGCAAAAGTGACTCCTTTTTTTTTGGGTAAATGAAGTAACCGGCCGACTTTCTGGCGAATATTCTACGTGTAAATAAAAGTAAAATACACGTAGAGTATTCGCAGCAACAGTAATGCTGTTTTGCGGCAGAAATTAAGATATGATTACTATTTTCCTGCTCGAGCTTCTTGCTTGAAACTGACTCTACTACTACTAAGTGAGCACTCTAATACGGTAACAAGTCAAACTACTTATGGTCAGACTGGTTTAACAGATGGCGCTGTATTACATGCCAATCATAGCGACCATTACAAAGCATTTTATTTGTAAAAAGTTTATAATTTTTAATAAAAGGTAGCGCTGTACTATATCTAACAAAGCATTCTATTAAGTAACAGTTTCATAAGTTTGAATAATAGATGGCGCTGTTATAAACTTAATGAGTTGACAAGTTTTAGTGATACTCACTTCATAGACAGCTCACCGGGCAAGTCTAGGTCGAGGTCGTTGACCTGCCAGCCGGGAGACATGTGTGATGACGAGGAACTGGTGCCGCTGCCACCCATGTCGCTCAAGGCAGCTGGTGGAAAGAAAAAGTAGTTGTAAGTAAAAGTTTTTGATAGAAGACAAATTTTTGATGGATTTTGTGGTGAAACACGTCACATAAAACCCCTATAATTTTCGAAGAAACCTTCTGGCACTGGGGAACGATCGTTGAAGTGCAGATTAGACCCTTTGTCGGATATTTTCAGCAACATTGCCACAAATAAGAAGATTAACACAAAAATTTTCTTTGTTTCCAACCCTTTTCCAATAGAATTCACTAGCTAATAGATGGAGCCATTAGTTATCACTGATAAGTAACAAAAATAGGACGCTTTATTTGTTTATGAGACTTAAATTAAACGATACGCATAAAATCAAACTCAAGCACAAACCGTTTATTTCAATTAAACCAATTACAGGCACTTTTGAGCTGTCAAGGAGTCGTTCAGTCAGAAAGATGAAGCTAGTTGCCCATTCCAAAGCGTAGTAGGTTCCTATGGAGAAGAACGGACAAAAACCCCATGGAGACTCTTTTAAATCACAGCACAGAATAAGAAGTTTAACGTTTTCACTTTTATAATGACAGCGGAACCACGGAGGGAGGTGTATTGATGAGTCAATAGAGGTATGCGGAGCAGGGTGTAGAGTTGACTCATCCTCCATAGAAAAGGGAGGATCCTCCGACCAGACTGGTGTCGTGTCTGGTGGGCAACCGCCCGATGATTCATGTCGGGCGGTTGTATACATGCTAGTTGCGCGGCAAACGGGACGTCACTATGATGCGTAGTTCGCATTATTTATTTTATATTTATTATAAGTTAACAGCATACTTACTAAACAATATAACTAAATGCATGCATGCATGCTAGCATGTGGCGGTGTAGGTGCCGCTACAGGTCCTAATCATTTTATTGATGTCCAAGGTAAATCCCTGACTATCGACAATTCGATATCGATTATGTCATTAAAACAATACAAATGAAATCATAAACAAGGGAACGTGTAAGCTTGATGAAATGCTCTCGTATCCAGAATGAGGTGGTTCGATATTGTTAACTTATTGACCTCCGATATGTTTTTGTTTACTCTTACCCAACGTTTGGTGTGGCGTTATCTTTCGAAAGGAGATTTTGGGTCTCGTTGGCAAATAAAGAACGTACAAACAAATATTTTTTGGTGGGAAATTATCAGTTGCCTTCTCCCGTTCTGGGCGGAGCGGGAGGAGGCAAAACCCACCCGTGTTCCTTCAATTACCTGTGCCAGGGGTCACGGTATCTCTTTCGAACAACCCGCGGCCCTGGCAGGCATCGGCCCTAGCGGACCCCGTCACTTAGTGCTGACTGACAGTGAGTCTCTTCGAGGCGCGCGTGGAACACAAACACAACGCGCCTTCGACCCCCGGGCGGTGAGCTACCAAGTGCTCGCCGCCCGAAGCCGGCGCCTACGGTGACCGGGAGTCAGCTGTTGACTCCCGACGTCCAGGGCGTCTACCAGTAAGACCTACACCCTAATTGCGTAACACACTTTCAATTAATGTGGCCTACGCAAATGTCCTTTCTTTGGTATTGTTCGTAGAATCGTTGAGCTCCTTAAGTTTTGAGTTGAGCTGCACGATTTCTAATAAATGCGTGCACTGACTGGACAGGTCCTCTCAATCTTCTCCTTTTCTCTCTCAATCAATCAAGAGAGAGAAAAGGAGAAGATTCTCTCTCTCTCTCTTTTCTTTCTCAATCTTCTTCTTTTTTCTTCTTCTTCTTCTTTTTTTTCTTTCCTCAAAAGACCATCTCAGACACCAATCTACATGGTCTTCATATGATCTGACCAAGATTATGTCTGGACTTTAAAAGAGACTGTGACCTCTGAGTTTGTTTCGACCTTTCTTCTCAGACTAGTCAGCTAGGAAACGCTGACCTCATCTACTTTTAAAATGATTGACGTGTAAAAGTGTTTTTACAAACCTACTTACACAATAAAATCATTTATCAATCACAATCTCCAGGATATTGAAGTTCCCGCATTTCTTCAGTTATGTGAAGTCCCACTTAGTACGCGCGAGCCTAATGCCACCAACAGGACATAAATCCACACTCCGCGCTGCTACTGACAAATTCCTGATGGAAAATCCCAATAAATCTTTGTCCGCCCTGGGAATAGACAATAGACCAACGAGGTTAGATAGATTATTCTCGTCTCAGAATCTAAACTTTTCTAGTAGCTTGCAAGCTGGCATAGCTCGGGACAGCTGGAAATTCTTTGACGCTTCGTGCACTACAGCAGTTATACCCCAGATACGGACTAATAAAGTTACTCAGATCCTAGATTATAATCAGCATTGATGTTTTTTTTGACCGCGAATCTGTAAACCTAGGGTAGGACGCCCTCGGGCTAGGTGGAGCGACGATCTTCGCAGGAGAGGTCTATGTCCAGCAGTGGACTGCTATAGGCTGCTGATGATTGATTTGCATTAGTTCCACCTGCGGTATAACTTGTCACATTTGTCAGCCGCGTTGATAGAATTTTGTAAGTTGCAAAATACCATCTTAGATTGTAATCAGCTTTTTGATTGCGTAGACACACGAAAATAAAATACCTTCAAACTAGTCCCCACTCCTAAGAGCTAGCCCATATTAAAATATCAATCAAGTCATTGAAACATACGTTAAACAATCCAGCTCTCTTGCAACCTTATCAGCTACACTTTGACCGCGCGGGTACTGAACTAGTTCGAACTACTTCGAGTATCTATCTGTTTGAGTTGAATCGAATTAATTTCGTTCGATTCGAATCGAATGCTGATATTTTTCATGGTTGGAGGGGCTTGTGGCTAAGTAATAACAGCCGCACGGGTCAATCGATCAGGTCAAGCTGCGCTTGCCGCGTTAACCCGTGGGTGGGTAACCTATGCATACCAAGACCCTCAGTGCCTCTGAAAGCACGTTCAGCCGTGGGCCCGGCTGTCATTCGTAGATCTTTGACAGTCGTTACGAAAGTCTGTCAACGAATTTTACGAAAGAGTGTTACCCAGTAAATGGGTTGTGGAGCCCAGTAAATGGGTTGTAGAGGTCAGATAGGCAGTCGGTCTATGTAAAATACTGGTTTTCAGCTGCGTCCGGTTAGACTGGAAGCCGACCCCAACATAGTTGAGGAAAGGCTGGGCAGATTGATAGACTGATGATATTTTTGGTGTTGACAAGATTTTTAGGATAATGATGGTGAACGAGCCACAACCTTACGGTGAGGCACAGACGTACTAGGAGGGAGTACTACTAACCAAAAATAAATTGGGATAATAGCCAGGAGACAAGAAGAGGTTGGTAAACCAGCTGTAGTGTATTTATATCATATGCTATGCCAACAATCATTGCGCGCCGCTCTGATCGATCCATCACCACTATATCAGGCTTATTGGCAACAATAGTCCTGTCAGTGATGATGGATCGATCCCAGTACAATGTGATATTACCATTTTCGAGAACTGGGTCGGGCACATACCTCCGATTCCACAAGATTGTATTTCAGAGCAAGTTGCTGATGGATTATCCTAGCTACAAGGTTGTGTTTGTGTCTATGCAAGTACTCTCCGTTAGCTAGACGAGAACACCCGGAGATAATATGCCTGATTGATTCCCCCGGCCGGTGGCATGCCCGACAGATGTCAACCGTGCCGTCTTTCACAATAAATCTCCGGTAATTGTTCGTCATCATAACTTCGTCCATAATTGCACAGACAAAACCTTCGGTTTCTCCAAAGAGGTCACCGAAACGCAGCCAGGCTACGGACGCTAGTAGATCTACATCAGGTCCATGTAGAGCCCGGAAGAAGCGTCCGTGAAGCTCCTTACTCTTATTATTATTATCTAAACGATGATGTTCACAAATACGAACGGCGTGATACTAGTTCTTTTTTTTTCGTGACGATGGTACTTTTCTTCGATATATTGTTTGAGCCCAGTGGTGGCCAAGTTGATTGCGGCATCAGTGGCATTCATTAGTTTAATCATTTGCGGGACACTTAACGCCTCTCGACGTAATAACAATAAAACTTCTATTGTGTCTCGTTCAGTGTTCTTCAATGCGTTAAACAAAATAGACGACGGCTATTTTTCCGACAGCTATTTTATGTCGGGGACTAGGTAAATCAGGTAAATGAGTCATTTTAGAATCGGAAGCCTGTCGAATGGTTGTGAATAGCCATGTTGTACCACGAAGGGCTTTACCCGGATAAGTTGTAAGCCTTAGGCCCGAAGCACCACAAAACGAATTTACAACATCATTCTGCTTCTGTCAATCGTTTAAAGATTATATAGACAGAATTATGTTTTTATTTTGTTTAGCGCTAAACGTATTAAACTATTAAAGTGATTTGTGGCGCAAGAAGGCCACGTTTAATTCTTTATTTCATTGTTGCAGCAATCAAGCCTATTCAGCACCCTAATTGCGTAACACACAATCAATCTGAATCTGAATCATTTTGAAGTATATTGCTAATCCATTGCTTCATGTATTCAAAAAATGTGTCATGTGTCTGCTCAACAACGTAAATAACGCAATGAATGTTGTTGAACTGTCAAAATGAAACCGATTCCGATTGATCGTGTGTTACGCAATTAGGGTGCTGTTAAGACTTTTTGGATTTCTGAGACGAAAGACAGCCTAGTTCTACTAGTCCTGGTAGCTGCTAGCGAAGAAGACAGTTTAGGACCTTAAAAGAGAATCTATGAAGTCAGTTCATGTAACAAACATCCAAATGATCGCTTTTTACAAAACAAAAGATGTAAGAAAATAAGATGATTTATAATATTTGACCTGGTACTTGTTATAATGGAAAATTCCTGCTGGCACTATCTCTGTGGCCACTGGTACCGAGCCGCAGTTACGTAAACTACAGATAAGTGCCAATCTGCCACTAAAAGTGCCACTTGAGAACATTTAAATGAGTCGTGTTACTGCCTACATACGATCGTTGAACTTTTAGAGCCATCGAAATGATTATAAAATAGGTTAATTATCATCAACCAATGAAAATATTCAAATGCCACTTTTAATATAGCTACTTACATCTTATAGATATATTAATGTAATCCGGGACCGTTATGGTGAAACTTGTACAGTCACGAGCACCAATATGTCAACACTTGGCAACTTTCAAGTGCGATTTTTTCGTGAAATAACGAATGCAATGTTGAAATACGACACATTACATAAACCTATGGGTTCGAAAATGCTATGTTCGTAACAACATAAAATTTCATTCAAAAATAAAGGAGTGAATCGCTTTTGAATAAAGCCGAGTGTATATATACTTTTGCTCGTGACTGTATGTACATAAAAGTATGTTTATTCGCAAATATAATAAAAGATTGCATCATGGACGTCATAAAAAAAACTGTAAGTTCGAACTGGCATTATACAAACACGGAAGCAAGGACACCAGCTTTATTATGACTTCACCCGCTCTGGGCGGAGCGGGAGGGCGTGTCAGACTTTTACTGACTAAAACCCAGCCCACCCATGTTCCTTCAGTTGCCTATGCCAGGGGCCACGGTAACTCTTTCGAACAAACCGCGACCCTGGCAGAAGGACACCAGCTTGTCACTGAAATAGTGAGCATTGGGTCAGGGCAATCAGGGCAGAACCAAGATATAAAATGCTATTGAAAAAATATATAAGAAATCCAGCAGTATAGACCTCCATAGTTCATCATCCGCTGGCTGCGGGAAGCACAAGACCGGTCGTGGCGATGAAGGTTTAAAAGAAAGAAGAAATATAGAAAAAAGTACCGTAAGCATTGTAAGTGATGCTGGCAAACGCGTGAGCTCCAAACTCGGTGAATCTCCTCCCCTCCCTTGCTTCTCTTGCAGCGAACTGCAGCACCGCAGCAGCGGAAACCCGGTCCTGCTGCGGCGTCGTATCTTCAACCATGTTCGACAGCTTGACGTCACACACCAAGAGATGGCGCCACTAGTCTATTAGCAGTCCAGCAACTTTCCGCTAGATAGCACCTCAATTTAGCATCCAATGCGTTCCACTTTTGAAAGTTTTGGGGCTACACTAACAGATGGCGTTGCGTCCGAAGAATTAATTTGAGTTTTCGAATAACAGAGGGCGGTAGTATCAAGTGTACTCTTACGTGATTTTTTTACACTATTTGATGGAATATCATTATATCACAGCCTGAATTAGTTTTTTTGGTCACTGTCAAAAGTACCAGTTACAAAACACACACTTAAACGTCCATGTACAGGATTGGCTGACGTTAATATTTCTGTGATATTTTGTGGCGCATCGAAAATGTTCGAGTGTCATTTTATTAAGAAAAAATTTATTACACTTCACTTTTCTTGAGTTTATTGTTTTGTAAATTTACTTCACTTGTTAAACTTTTGGTAGGGATTCATCGTGTTTATCATTATAAGACTGTAATCATTCACTGCTTAAATAAATTAGCCTGCGAACGTCCACTGCTGAACACAAAATGGAGGTAAGCAAAAGCCCACTATCAAGATTAATTCAGCAAGTTTCGTTCGCAGCCTACTTGCACTCTAGCAATACAGACACAACAAGTCACAATATTTGTACCTACGCCTTGCAAGGCAGCACATAGTGACACAACATAATATACATATATTTTTTTTACCATTTTGTACAGACAGACGCCAGCCGGTCAAGCTACCCGAAACTGTCAAATTTCCCAATCAACCTTAAACCTTAACGCTTTAGCGATAAAGTTGAAAATCTATTAAAGAAATTTGACATATTGTAGAAGTTTGATGTGCTGGCGTCTGTACATTACACATAAGTGTACAAATAAATAAATAATTTGAATTTGAAGTAAACTTATCGACAGTTTCTGAAAATAATGCAAGAAATAAATTGACGGAAGTCGACGGTAAACTGGACTTTATGATGCTAGTTGCGCTAGTGCAAGCTCGAAGCAAAAGTGATTCTTGCTCAAATATACTTGTTAGTGGATAATTTGCTCTATTTTCTTTTATGAATATGGTCTAAACCCCCCCAATTATACCAACGTATTAAAATTCACTACACTTTTTGTAAGATGTTATTATGTTAAGAATTTATTACGAAAAGAGCTCGGATCGATAGTTGCTATATAAGTTTGAATCAACAAACAAAAATGCGATAATACGTGCCGATCATGAAGAAAATATTTTTTTGCAGAACTGCACATTGGTAATCGTGCAAGCAAATCAAAACCTTTCATAGAATCAAGGAAATGTTTCTTTAATGTGCCAAGGCGTATCGCAGATGGGGTAATATTAATATTCATGAAATTGTTTACATAATGTAGCCAAGAGAGAGAGTGAGAGACAAAGATACACATAGAGAGAGAGAGAGAGAGAGACTGTAGCCATAGAGAGTGAGAGAGGCAGAGCGTCCCTGTAGCCATAGAGGGTGAGAGAGGCAGAGAGACACTGTAGGCATAGAGAGAGAGAGAGACTGAGAGACACTGTAGCCATAGAGAGAGAAAGTGTAGCCATAGGGTAGCTGAGTGAAGGACTAAAATACAAACGGCATTAGAACACAAGATTTATCTTTACACCCAGGTTTAAACCATAGATACATTTTTGCATAGGTCCGGGGCCCCAGGCCAGGGTCCCGAGATATGTCAAAGACTGAAATAATATTATCATAAAATAAATAATCATAAAAAAACCTACGAGATTAAGGAAACGAGTCATTTCGTAACGGAATCTTTAGCAGCGCGTGCGACTGTTTGCCAAATAGTATTTAGCAAAGAGAAAAAGATAACCAGAAGACATTGTTTTTATGGGACGCCAAAACACATACCAAATGCGACAGATATACGAAATTCTGCAAATACACAAGTATGTTTTATTTACATAGCTAGATGTGACGTCACACGCGATAATTGAGCGTGATACAGTAATATGAATTGTATGCTAAAACTCTTCAATAAGGATTTCTTTAGGAAACTATAACTATTCCCTTCCACTTGTAACCCGTCAGCCTTCAAAGCAAGAGTGAACCAAGGATATTTGATATAAATTCCAGCTTGATACCACCACGCGTTCCTGAGAAAAAGGGTCTTGACAGACAGACATACGGACGGACAGAAAAGTGATCCTACAAGGGTTCCGTTTTTTCCTTTCGTGGTACGAAACCCTAAAAACTAGAAGCATGCCGAGAGCGGTAACAGCGCGGGGGTCGGGAGGGGCCGCTCGGGTCTCAAGTTAACTCTTGCGGGTGGTACGAATAAAACAACCTATCAACACTGCCCGACACGGGGATCTTACCTCGCACCCTACGCTCAGCAGTCGCACTTGCAACAACTAGACCAAGGAGCCAGATCATCAAAAAAAACGATGGTTTACTCGTAAGTTACCATAACACCATAAGTATAGAATTAAAGACAGCACATGAAATACTAGAGCCACTCAAACCAAATATGAACAACAAAAGAGACAAATGTTTGTTCGTTTTATTGAACAAATTGTCACATTTGTCACAGCGCACACGTCACGAATATTAGCACTATCCTATTATGGTATATATGTATAAATATTACAGATAGAATAAGAAATAAGTACATTAGAGGAAGTCTGTAAATGGCACCGGTAACTGAAAAGTTGTGTGGAAATTAGTTGTCATGGTATGGGCATGTGTTATGGAGAAATGAGGAAAATCTCGTGAGAAGAGTTTTGAGTATGAATGTCGATGGCTATAAGAGTAGGGGAAGACCAATGAAACGATGGATAGAATGTGTGAATGATGATATGGTTAGAAAAGGGGTGACTACCGAGATGACGACTAATAGAGAAGTATGGAAGAGAAAATATGTTGCGCCGACCACGAATAAATTGGGATAAAGGCAGTTGAATGATGATTTTATTGTAACAATAGTATTGGTGCTATGGTCAGAACTCGTTGAAATGTAAAGATCGATCGACCAGATGCGGACTCGTGCACCAAGAGTTCCGTACAAATTTACGGTTTTCGGATTTTTTCCTTTACTTGTGCTACATGACATTGCTTCTTGCCAAATTTCATGATTGTAGGTCAACGGGAAGTACCCTATGGGTTTTGATTTCGGAACATAAACGCCCGTATCTTTGGATTGCGTTGACTTAGAAGTTTGATTTTTTTCACTGCTTCAAGGGATTGCAGCCCTGAGTATTTGATATTAATTTCAACCTGATAACTCCACGCGATCCCGAGAAAAAGGGTCTCGACAGATGGACAGACGACGAACAACGAAATGATCTTATAAGGGTACCGTGTTTCCTTTTGAGGTACGGAACCCGAAAAAGTAAAAAGAATTGCTCCTTGCCGATGGGCCTAAAAAATTGAGGTGTAAACCTCTCAGGGATTACTCGCGTGACAGCTATTGTCCGCGCGGAACTAGTTGGCCGCGCCTTAGGTATGTGAGCGGTGGGACGGAGGGGCCCCGCGCACTACGTACGTGCGTTGCAACCCGCCGCCTCACCCCCGCTGTCCCTCCCGTCCCACCGCTCACATACCTAAGGCGCGGCCAACCAGTTCCGCGCGGACTATAGACAAAAGCAAATCACATCACGAACATTCCCTTATCAGTGTTAACCTATAAATTATAAAATCGCTTCGCATCCAGTATGGTTGGCCTAAGACCGCAGGGTCATGCAGTATCGGCTCGTTATTACCATCAGCTTCAGCGCTAACAGCCGGACACGCGCGAGGTTAAAGTTCGATTACAACAAGTTTTCCTATCTGCTTTTTGAGAGGGTATATTGGGTATTTGGGTGGTGTTCAGAATGGACCCGAATTTAACCTACTTAAGATAAGAGACAGAGGTGTTTAAGTGCAGTCGTAATTCTCCATTTTAACCCATATGTACCCAACTTGTTTATCTAATCTAAGGGCTAATTTCTCAATCGACAGATAAAACTTTTCTGACAGATTTTGTATGGAAGAACTGTCAAAAATTCAAAATTATTCCTCGAATTATCTGGCGTTGGAGAAATCAGCCCTAAGAAGAAGACACTTGCTGTTCCAAAAGTAACAAACTACTTTGGTAAGCGCACTAGAAGGTAGGTACAGACGCCAGCATGTCAAGCTACCCGAAACTGTCAAAATTATCCAATCAACCTTGAACCTTAGTGCTTGAGCGATAAAGTTGAAAATCTATTAAAGAAATTTGACAGATTGTAGTAACTTGATGTGCTGGCGTCTGTACTTAGTGCCAACGTTAGTGAATAACATCATCTTCACATATAATCATATAAGTAATGAATGTATGCAAAATATTGGAAAAATTTTAAAAGAGTAACGGTGGAGTTTCTTGTCCATTCTTCTCCATACGAAAACTACCTTTTGGAAGGGGCGACTAAAATCAATTTTATTTTAATGTAATTTTTGACGCTCAAAAGTGCCTTTTTGAAATAAATGATTTGACTTTGACTAAACTTTTAACACGGATTGCCATCCCATCGGACTATCAGAGTAAAGGAACAGAGAGTGCACCTGTGTTTACGCACACACTTGTACACTATAATATCTCCTGAGTACATGGCTAATCTCCGTTGAGATTTACCACCGTGACCGAGTCGGGAGACTATTTTTGTTGTTGGCATTTTAAACACTTCAATTTAAAAAAAAGTTTGAAACTTTAAAAATTAAAACATTCAAACTTCGGGTTGCTACTGTAATTGGGAATATCCCAATGGAAAACCAAATAACATTTCCGCCAGTCCGACTCGGAAAACCAGCACCCCAATTGCGTAACACACTTTCAATCACAATCTGCCCATCGATTCTGATAAATCTCACCGTGAAAAGTTAGGTGAAGTGAGCTTAGAGTGAGCTGTCAATAGTACCTGTCAATAGTAATTGTTACCTTTTGTATGTCATACCTGGAGGAACCTTGGCTCCTAAGACATAGGCTTTTGGCCTAGTTTAGGAGGCATCAGTTCGCCCTTTAATGTGACTTTAATCCTGTGTACTTATGTATGTGTTCAAACTATACAAATAAATTATTATTATTATTATATTATAGTGTCAATCCCTTAGCATTAGGTGGAATGACAGCTCACTCCAAGCTCCCTTCATCTAAGTTTTCACGGTGAGATGGTTACAGAATCGCACTGCTGAATCATTTTGAAGGATATTGCTAATCCATTGCTATATCCATTTATACAGGGTGTTTGGCAGAACGTTGAACATACGAAAATGGTGGATAGCTGGGGTCATCTGCTACTTACTCAGCCCTAATTTATTTGGCCCTGGCCCGCTGGACATTAAAAAAAAATTTTTTTTGCTTTCTTCTAGTTTCACCACTTTCTTAACTTTAAAGTATAATTTTTATTAAAAATGGGTAAAACAGGCATTTTTTTTTTATCTTAATGTTGGCAGATTCTTATAAAAAGTTTGCTTTATTCAGATGTTAGCTAGAAACAAATAATAAAAATAAAATAATAACAATATTGCCTGTTTTACCCATTTTAATCCTACTAATATTATAAACGTGAAAGTTTGTATGGATGTATGGATGTTTGTTACTCTTTCACGCAAAAACTACTGAACGGATTTGGATGAAATTTGGCACACAGATGGTTTATAACCAGGATTAACATATAGGATACTTTTTATCCCGATATTCCCACGGGATCGAAACTTATGCGGGTGAAACCGCGGGGCGCAGCTAGTATTATAATATTATAAACGCGAATAGATGGATGGATGTTTGTTACTCTTTCACGCAAAAACTACTGAACGGATTTGGATGAAATTTGGCACACAGATGGTTTATAACCAGGATTAACATAAAGGATACTTTTCATTCCGATATTTCCACGGGATCGAAACTTATGCGGGTGAAACTGCGGAGCGCAGCTAGTAACCAATAAAAATAAGACAAAAACGTCATGAGATAGTAAACCAAACAACAGGTTATGATAACAGCCTCTTAGATGATTAACTAATCAATTACTGCACTAATTGGTGATGATGAGTTTAGATTCCTAATGACCGCTTAGTTAATAGTTACATACTTCTGAATGCCAGAAGGCCAATTCTCGTAATTTAAAACGTTCAAAATCTAGTCGCAGTGTCATATCGGCGACAAACAAATGTCAGAAACTTGTCAAAATGTAGGGAAATTAGAGGTATTTTTGACAGATTGAGACTGAGATCAGACTGTGAACGTTCTTAAAATTACTAGAATTACCCCTCTGATATGGGCTAGGGTTAAACAAGAGCTTCTAAAATGTTCTACCTTCTTCTTCTATTTTGAAGAGGTTTTTGTTTGTTTGTTTGTGAGTTTCCATGTAGGGGGTAATCTCCGGAACTACCAGTCGGATTTGAAAAAATCTTTTTGCATTCGATAGCCCAATTCTTGAGGAATGCTATAGGCTTTTTATTATCACGCTAGAACTCTAAGGAGCTGAGCAGAAAGAAAAAAAGTCAGAAAGAGTGCTAAACGAAAACGAAATACAAGCGCGGGCAGACGATGCTATGCGATGGGCTGAGCAACAATTTTGCTCGTAGACGAAGTTGCGGGTCGAAGCTAGTGTAAAAATACTAGTTCAGCTGCATCCAGTTACACTGGAAGCCGACCCCAAAATAGTTGGCAAAAGGCTTGGCAGATGATGATGAGTGGAAAACGGAAGATGCTGCTAAGAGTCCTGACTTGACATAATCCAATCGGCTAGTAGGGAAGCAAGCAAACAAAGTTTCGGCCGAAGTTATGGGCGTTTCCTTCTCCATGTCACCTACGGACATAAGATTGAATTTTTCTTTATTTCTTTCTTTCTCTCTTTTGCCCGTCCGACACAGTTAATTAATTGGTATCAGAGACCATTCCGAAGTATCCAACAACGACGAGCGTGTATCTTGGTTCACGGACTGAGAATGGCACCCTCCTTTGGACTTAAGATTAGTTTGAAGCCCGAACTAAGACTTAATGCAGACAACATGAGTTGACAGTGATCCTTACTCCCCAAGTGTTTTTGTCCGACCGAAAAGTTAATTAGTCGGTAGCAGGGTTCATTCCGAAGTCATCATCAGCCTATAGCAGTCCACTGCTGGACATAGGCCTCTCCTATTGCACGCCATTCAACACGATTTTCAGCAACTCTCATCCAACTGCTACCAGCCATCCTGCGAAGATCGTCGCTCCACCTAGCCTGAGGGCGTCTCACCTTACGTTTACTTATTCGCGGTCTCCACTCAAGAGCACGTCTACCCCAACGGTCATCGGTTCTACGGCTAATATGGCCGGCCCATTACCACTTCAGCTTGCTTATTCTGCGAGCTAAGTCGACAACTTTGGTTCTCTACCGGATCACCTCGTTGCGGAGTCGATCCCTCAGAGAGACTCCAAGCATAGCCCGTTCCATAGCCCGCTGAGCGACCTTGAATTTATGGACCAGCCGTACCGTGAGTGTCCACGTTTCGGTTCCGTAAGTCATAACTGGTAGGACGCCCTGATTGATGACCTTAGTGGCTCTGTGGAATACGCGACGAGAAGACTCGACGAAACTTCCCAAACGCTGCCGAATTTTCATTCCAAAGTATCGAACAACTTTCGGACGAGCCTGTGTCTTAGTTCACGGACTGATATAGGCACCCCCTCCTCAACATTCATCATTTTCCTGCCCTTATCCCATATTACTTGGGGTCGGCGCAACACGTTTTCTTCTTCCATTCTCCCCTGTCAACCGTCACGTTATCATTCACTCCCTTCTCTTTTATATCATTCCTCACACAATCCATCCATCTTTTCTTCGGCCTTCCTGTCCCACCCCCATAGGCACCCCCTCCTATGGAAGTAAAATTAGTTTGGGGTCCGTGCTAAGAATTGATGCTGTCAACATGATTTGACAATGATCCATACTTTGGATGTACTAATTGGGAGTATGGTTTTTTCCGGAGTATCTAATTACTTTCGGATGGCCCCATATCTTCGTTGACGGACTTTGAGATTAGTCTCCCAGATTACATTTCACTAACAACCACAGCAACATGATACTATCCACATAGCAACCAGACAGTCGAGATAAAAAGTTGAGGACTACAGTTTATGAGGTTACGGATAACAACTAGGAAATAATGATGATTCTTAAATAATATTTACTCTTACGAAAAATAATTATCAGTCACATAATTGGACAAATGTAAAACTAAAAGAGATCACTGATATAAATGTGAAAAGGGGATTCTAGTGAATATTTGGAGAATGTAAATGCCTGGAAGAGTTATTATGCCATGAAACATCAAATTGACGTGTGCCTACTTCCCATCCTCACATATGGTGGACAAACATGGTCTTTGACAAATCAGCAGAGGTCCACGCTCGAGGTTTGCCAGAGGGCTACGGAACGGAGTATTCTGGGTATCAAGGCCAATTCCCTCTCACAGAGAGGAGGCCTGTGTCCCAGCAGTGGGAACATTATAGGCTGATGATGCTGTATGTAAGGGGTGATCTTTCATTAGTCAGTTAAATATTGCAATTTGATGGCTTTTGTATATAAAATATGACCAACTGTAATATTTATTACTCAGATAAAAGTTATCTGACTTATTGAAACCAGGGCCGTCCAAAGGACGGAAGGACGGAGGACGGAGGGACGCTCGGAGCCGGGAAGTATGGCAGAAGAAAGGGAAGGCCTTTACCCAGCAGTGGATGATTCCAGGCTGAAAGGATGATGATGAGCGCTAAGTATAGTATGGGAATAATAGTCAGACACACACGACTGAAAGAAAGAAAGAAAGAAAATACATTTATTTAGCACCGACTAAAAGACACACAATACATCAGATACATAGTTACATCAGATAGAAACTAATAAAGAAAACAAATAGAAAGTAATAATAATAATAATAGCATTATTGAAACTAAACTACCTAGTACTGATAGCTGTTGAAGAGGATGAACCCGTGGAGACTCAATCAACAAAAGCCACGTACGACGCCCAACAACTAGAACGGTTGACAAGTGACGATCGAAATAATATCGGCGTAGAGGACTGGATGCGAAAGCTGGAGTACCAAGTTGTAACGCAAAATGTGAGATGGATGTCCAGAAGCTGATTGCGACCAGCAGAATCGAGGTTTCTAATAATTAGCTAAAATATCCGGTTCCATTAGACCACATGCCCGAGAGCAGGAGGAGCCACACAGGTCGATCGATCAGGTTAAGCTGCGCTGGGTTGTGGAGGTCAGATCTCGGCTCCATGTAAAATATTGGTATTCAGCGGCATCCGGTTAGACTGGAAGCTGACCTCAACATAGTTGGGTAAAGGCTTGGCAGATTATGAGTCCAACAGACCACATGGTGTTTGCTGGTTTGCGTCTGCTTCGAGGAAAGTGATCCTTTTATGTAATCTTGATGTTCTAGAATTTCTCAGTTTTTCTTTCTTCTTTCTTTCTTTCTTTATTTCTTCTTTCTTTCTTTCTTCTTTCTTTCTTTCTTCTTTCTTTCTTTCTTTCTTCTTTCTTTCTTTCTTCTTTCAGTAACAGCCCGGAGTCTGGATTTGTGCGTGGTTGATAGCAAGGCTAGCCCTTTATTACATGGGACTTAAACGTAACTGGCGAAATGTGGGTGTACTAGAGGTACACCTCTGCCCAACCATTCGGGGAATACAGGCGTGATGCTATGTTATGATTATGAATGTTCTAGAAGATAATTTTTTTAATGACATTTGTGATCAGAAGGCCAACTCCCGTAATTTAAAACGTTCAAAATCTAGTCGCAGTCTCATCTCGGTGACAAACAAATGTCAAAAACCTGCCAAAATGTAGGGAAATTAGAGGTATTTTTCACAGATTGAGACTGAGATCAGTCAGACTGTAAATGTTCTTAAAATTACGAGAGTTTCCCCTCTGAAGTCAATCAAAGTCACTTTTGTATTGCACAGTAAGAAACCATCGTAAAGTAACATGGACCTCATAGTCTTTCAAATCAAACTCAAAGCATTTGTTTCAATTAAACCAGGCACAGGCACTTTTGAATTGGCAAGAAGTCGGTTAGTTAGTCAGAAAGTTGAAGATAGTTGCTCATTCTAAAACGTAGATCTCTATGGAGAACTCCATGAGCAACTATCTCCAACGGGCGAGGAACTCCGTATATACTCTTTAACACCGTCAATTTGAAGAGAGCAAGCGTGGAACCTACATGGTATACAACAGTCGATGATCAAGGCTGATCGCTTCTTGATATGAAAAGACTTATGCAACGTCGAAATTACAAGCTACTAAAACTGAAGGAAAACATCGTGAGGAAACCGGCATGTCCTAGAACCAAACATTCGAAGACAATTGACATCTATCAACCCGCACTGGACCCGCGTGGTAGATTACAGCCCACTCCCTCTCGAAAAGAGGAGGCCTGTGTCCTAGCAGTGGGAACATTATAGGCTGATATGCTAATATCGTTAAACAAAAAGTGTAGGGAAACAATAAACTATTATTAGAAAATAATTATTTTGGTGAAAAATACCATAAATATTTTTCCCACTTCAAGTACAAATACACACACCATGAATGTAAAAAGAACACAGTTATTCTCGACTTTTTTCGATTTTCACAACACAGCACTTTTTATATTTGCGACAAAATAATCGCAGGCACGTTTGTCGATCGCGACGCGTCGTAAGCCACTGTTTTGTTTGTGACAATTCATATTATTCATAACTCATTATAGTTTACTATCAGTGTTTGTCAAAGATTAACCACTTTATTGAATGGTAGAGTATTTCTGCCTAATATGAGTGTGACTCTGTGAGGGGCCCGTAGCTTAATAATAACAGCTGCACAGGTCGGTTGATCAAGCATTTCATACAAACTTTCAAGTCCTTGTTTTTCGAAATGCATGAACCGATTTTAATGAAACTTCATACGCATAAGCAGGATACATGGGTCTAAAAAGTTAGTGAAGAACATTTTCAAAATGTTTTATTTAAAAAAATATACTTGGAAATATCTTCAATCTGTTTCTATGGAAAATTTAAAATCGGTCGAATTTAGCTGTAACACTATTTTTCGAATATGTTCTCAATTAACTTTTTAGACCTATGTATCCTGCTGCGTATGAAGTTTTATTAAAATTGGTTCATGCATTTCGAAAAACAAGGACTTGAAAGTTTGTATGAAATGCCGTACGTTGTAAACGCTCTTAAGCTACGCTTGCTGCGGTTGATCTGTGGATCTTTACATACGGAGACCCCTCCGTGCCCCGGAAAGCACGTTAAGCCGTTGGTCCCGGCTGTCATTCGTGAATCTTCGTCACAATTTTTTAAGCTTTTTACATAACATCACACCCGTATTCCCATAAGGGTTACGCTAAGCTGTACCATTTCGCCAGCCATGTAAGAGCGAGCCATCAAGCGGGCACAACCCCTGACTCCGGGATGCTACTGAGAAATGTCAAACGGAACATCCCAATAACACTTTGCTCGACCCGGGACTCGAACCTAGGATCTCACGCTCAGTAGTAGCGCTTGCGACCACTATACCAACGAGGCAGCCCTTCAAGCATTTTGGATGTGGTGATTTTATTCTTTAACCATTTACCATTATACTAGCTGCGTCCCGCGGTTTCACCCGCGTAAGTTTTGATCCCGTGAGAATATCGGGATAATAACTAGTCCTTTATGTTAATCCTGGTTATAAACTGTGTGCCACATTTCATTCAAATCCGTTCAGTAGTTTTTGCGTGAAAGAGTAACAAACATCCATCCATCCATACAAACTTTCACGTTTATAATGTTAGTATGGGTATCATGGGATATACGATTACATCAATGGCAAGAGGTCACAGAGGTCATCATTGCTAATTAAGATAAGTAATAATTTTATGCAAAAAAAACATATTTTTTTACTGATATCTATGTATCATCATTTGCCTAGCCTTTTCCCAACTATGTTGGGGTCGGCTTCTAGTCTAACCGGATGCAGCTGAATACCAGTATTTTACATGGAGCGACTGCCTATCTGACCTCCACAACCCAGTTACAGGGTAATACGATACCCCTTGGTATCTTGCAAATAATCATATTCATCAAATTGTGTAACTTATCCATCCTTTTTTTTTTTTTTTTGAGGATGGGAAATCATCAGATGACCCTTCCCGCTCTGGGTGGAGCGGAAGGGAGTGTCAGACTCTTACTGACGAAAACCCACCCGTGTTCCTTCCTTAGCCCTTTCTGTTCCAGGGCAGCGGTACACCTTTCGGATGATCCCGCCACCCTGGCAGGCTTCGGCCCTATCGGGCCCCGTCCTCTGCTGGCATCTCTTTGAGGCGCGCGTGGAACACAACGCGCCGTAACTTATCCATCCTGGTGTACTTATAATGGTGCGTAGGCATAATTCCTAGACCACACTGTCCTATCTACAACAACATTATCTTTGTAACTCATCTCTGATTGGCACACTTATATCAACAAAACTCGCGTCTTTTTAAATAAAGAAGTTTATAACAGTTACTTCATATTTTGAGTGAAAATATTTAAACATTTCATTAGTTTACTAATTACTATGATTCTATGATCACAATTTGCTTTATCTAAATGAGCGTCTTGTTAATATACAGTGTGGCAGGCATATCAAAATCAAAATATTTTATTTTGATTACATAGTATATGGGTACTTATGAAACGTCGGAAGCTAGGTGCACGGTTTCAATTGGTTGTTTCCTATGGAGAAGAGCCGGCAAGAAACTCCACGGCTACTCTTTTAAAAATAATTGGCTTTTACAATGTTTTCAAATTACAGTAGGTATGGGAGGACAGTGTAGGCTTGTCAACAAGTACCAGGTACTTAATAAAATAAAAAATGGTCTACAGATCCAAAGTCTACAAGGCCCATCGACGCGGAAACTGTAACCATGAATTCAACACATAATTAGACCCCCTAGCGTAGAAATTAAAAAAGAAATGTGCGCAAAAAATTGCTGTACGCATTTTCACCACTTTACTATGAAGCAAGTAAAGTGGTGAAAATGCGTACAGCAATTTTTTTTTATAGCCGACAAAAAAATCAACGCAGGGTTCAGTACCATGTACAGACGCCAGCAGGTCAAGCTACCCGAAACTGTCAAATTTTCCCAATCAACCTTGAACCTTAATGCTTTAACGATAAAGTTGAAAATCTATTAAAGAATGTTGACAGATTGTAGTAGCTTGATGTGCTGGCGTCTGTACTAAATCTATGATAAAAGGTTGTGCGTCGATGTCCCTGCCGCTGCGCGCTGGACTAAATTAATATACTATACGAAATGAAAGTTGTTTTTAGTGCCGATTCAAAGCGCCCCGATCGAGCGTCTCAGGAACTAAAATTGACACATTACGAGATCTTTACAACATTTTTATCCTGAGAGTATGCGCATCTTGTACATAAAACTCACTATCAAAAATATTTGTTGCACGGACGCTCACGTTGCTGTCAGCGCCAAAATGGCGGAAATCAAATGTCTTCATTTTGTCATCGATAGTGTGAAGACCAGCCTACTTGTTTATTATTAGTCAGTGGTCTGTAGTATCAGATTTAGCCCTTCCATATCCACAATGCTTTCCAATCTTGTAACGCAGGAATCGACACAAGCCAGATTTTACATACAGTTAATAATGCATAGATGTCGCTGTTTGCAAGCAAAACGTTAAATATATTTACATACTAATTCCTTACTAGTGGCTCCATCTATAGTATTTCTATTTTTTTTTTGTTGCTTTCTTTCTTTCTATTATAGCAGAAATATACTAAAATATACTCACAAACTTTGATCTCGTTTTACTTTACAAAATCTCTCTTTGAAAAATATTCTTACAATGCACACAGGTTTTTAGCCTAAATACCGATTATAGGGTAGCAACGTCAACCTTTCATAACGAGGGGCTTGGGGCTTAGATACAACAGCGTGTAAAGCCTCATGCGATCGTCGCGCATTGCAATCATAATGTCATTTGTTTGTTCGAAAAACCGGACGACGCCGACGCCATCTGTCTACGCGTCGAGGCATTAAGGTTCGGCGTAGAAAATGAACGCAACTATCGACAATCGCTGATGTTAAGACATGGGGTAAAGGTACGCTTTACCTGTCCAACTAGCGAGCAGAAAAATCTAGGTATGATAGAAAATACTTCAACATCATCTGTCTAGCCAATGTTGGGGTCGACTAATAGATGCAACTGAATGCCAGTATTTTACACGTCAGGCAAAACGTAATAAATAAAAGAAAGCCACTCACCCATAACCTTCTTCGGCGGGACCTTCCTCTGCTCCTTCTCCTCGCTCTCATCCCTCCGCATCATCTTCCCGTCCCCCTGCCACTTCCGTTTCCGACCCTCCCGTTCCTCCAGATACATCCCTAGTTCCTCTTCCCTCCCAACCAGAGCCAACCTCACACTAGACTCCCAGGTATAGCTATCCTCTTTCCTGCTATCATGCATACTATAGTCCTTATCTCCCGAATACAATTCCATCACAATATGGCCATGCCAACACAAAAGTCACTGAATGATGAATGAGAATGAATGAATGATTTAAGAAAACGGTTCACACGTTAAAATAGAACGAAGAATGAGTTGTACAACTTTTTGATTCCTGTCGTTTCTCTTTGGCGGTGACTTTGAAGTAGTTCGTTCTCTATTTTCATGAGCATGTTGGGGTTCCAACGGCTGTGGTGGTGTTCTATGTGGGGTAGGCCCGGGAAGGTTGTGCTGAAGGGGGTTCGGGGCTGATCTGGCAGGTGCGCGAGGGTGGGCTCCATGTGGCACAGAGGACGACTGGGGAACCTTTCGATTCTTTGTAGCTGGAGGCCTGCGGGGCGGTGTACTACGGCTCCTGGAAATAAGTAAGGGTTTTGTTATTATTTTTCATCAGAGTTTTTTTTGTGACTGGAGATTTTCGTGCAAGTCTGTGTCCTTGGATGGTCGAAGTTGACTAAAGGGACAGCCAATTTTTGTTGCGTAACATTTTAAGAATCCATTCGTCAGTTGAGGACCTACGAATTTCTTCTTTATTAATGGCATCCTATTTCGTTTTTGGTCAGAATTAAAACTTTTGTATATAACCCTCTTATAGATCATTGATGGCCTAGTTGTGGCCAGTGCGGGTTGCTAAATGTCACATGTCTTCGAATGTTTGGTTCGAGGACATGCCGGTTTCCTCACGATATTTTCCTTTATCATTTACGAGAGTTGTGGTGATCAAATTATTTACTCTAAGTAAAGAGCCTGACTGGGTTCGAACCCAAGACCTAAGACTCGTAAATGGGCCTTTACCACTGGGCCAACACTGCTCACATGATTCCCATACTTTTTCCCTGATTATTTTTGAAGTGAAAACTTCTTTAGCGGCGTTGTGCACTTTTGTTGTGATGGGTAAAAAATGTTAAACTAAACGCGTCAGGACACGTGGCCTGATCAAAAATTCGTAAGACGGAGCTCGCGTCAGGACACGTGACCTGATCGAAAATTCGTAAGACGGAGGGAGAGTAGACCGTATTCCAAAATATAAAAAATGCACAACGTTAATATTCAAGTTTTCACTTCTGCCGGTACTCCCGGAGTGCAACCCGTTTTTTTTTTGGCAAATCCTTATGCCAATAAAACTGTTCTAGTCCACCCAGGCTAACCTTCAGATATCACACAAGTTCACACAACTACTTATTACCCACATAACTCCAACTGTCAAGTCCTTATTCCCCTTATAAACTAGACTACCTTTCCTAAGGTCCACGTCTGGATCTAAATTATTCACTTAGTTTTATATGGCAAGACCTTGGACATCAATTCTATTTGCACTGCTACTATGTACGGGGCAATTGAGGACCACGTGATGCTAAAATGGCGGTTCTAAGAAAGGAGATATTTCTCAACAGATTTATTGCCGAATTTGCAATTTTTTTTAAGTTTACTTATATACTTCTGACCTCGGCTTCGTCCGCGTCGTCGGAAATTATCCCATGGGAAAGTGGTACCGGGATTTAAAGTAGCCTATGTCCTTCCCCAATATGCTATCTATCTCCTTGTCAATTTTTATGGAAATCCGTTCAGTGGTTTAGCCGTGAAGTATACATACATAAACATAGGAGTAAGAAGAAACTACAGAGCGCCACCTGACACGATCATTGCATACTCCTATTACGTCGTTTACGTTTATACTGGTCATACACGCACGGTTGCGAGTCGAGTACGCACCTGACCTTTCGGAAGAACTTCACCAATATGGTGCCTGGGGGTCTACTCCGAAGTGCAAAGTGCGAATGTTCGGATCGGACCGACACATGCCCGAGCCGAATATTATTGAAAAATTCGAAAAAAGTTCGGATCGGCTCAGTTGGGTCGGGACCATAGTCAATATTTGAAAGAGTGTAGGAGTGTAGGATCGGGACCGCCCGAAGCAAAAAGTAACTTCGTAGCAGGAAACGGCCGAACATTCGGCCGATACTTCTTCGGAGTAGATCTTTTTGGTAAAAATCTCACCGTGAAAACTTCGGTGAAGCGAGCAGTCAATAGTTCCTAGCATCAGGTTGAATGACAGCTCTCTTCACCTAAGTTTTCACGGTGAGATTAAAGAATAGACCGGCTTAAGGCCGAGTCAAAGTGACATTCTATTAGCGATAATGATGATGGGAAACTCAAAAATATATTGAACTAGCTGTTGCCCGCGACTTCGTCTGCGATCCAGGATGAAAAGTAGCCTATGTCCTTCTCTAGATCATGGTCTACCCATTTGTCAAATTTCACCTAAATCCGTTCAATAGTTTTAGCATAAACGCGTAATTCTTAAATTTTCTAACTTTCTGCGCAACTTTCTTAATTTTTTTTCCGTAAGAACCTTCTACAAAGTATTAGAAAACTTAAAAAAAAAGACGGATGAAATCGGTAAAGTCGTTCTCAAGTTATGGCGTGATCAAGGGAAATAGGGATTCATCTTTATATACATAATATAGATTGACATAAGCTACCGAAGAGCTTATGTCAATCCTGTTGAAAGTCGCTGTAGGAACGGGAAACGCGAAGGTCATTGCATCAATGACCTTTCATTGATACAATGATTCTCGCAGAAATGACTGTTAGAATTACGTTGAATAGGTCCCAGCGGGGTAATTGTGTAACACACTATCAGTAGAAATGGCACGGTAATAATAGATTACCGTGGCAATAGCTTTAATTTTGACAGTTCAACAACATTCATCTACGTTGTTGAGCGGACAAATTTTTCGAACATATAAAGCAACTAGCTTCTGCCCGCGGCTTCGCCCGCGTGGATGTCGGAAGTTATCCCACGGGAACGTGCTACCAGGATAAAAAGTATGTGCTTCCCCAGGATGCCGTCTATCTCTTTGCCAAATCAGTGGTTTAGGCGTGAAAATGCAACATACAGTTTCAAGTTCAAATCCTCCCCTAAAAACCGAATTACCCCTTTTTGCCCCGTCAGGGGTAAATTTTCGAGAACTTTACATACTTATTATTAATTATTTTCTGTCGAAAGTATCAATACTGAGTTCCGAGTTAATCGGACCGCGCATTCAATTTCTTCCACACAAACTTCAACACCCCTATATCAATCTTTGAGGGGTAGTTTGAAAAACTTATAATGATAAACTTTATTACTTACTTAGGCAAGTATTGTTGCCAAGCTTCAAGTTTATTAACTAAATTAATAAGATTTTACATATAAACTGTATCCCCGCTTTTTACCCCCAAAGGGGTGAATTTTAAAAAAATCATAAAAATTCATAACTTGACTCAAAGATTATTTATACCAATTTTATAATTAATCAAGCCACTTAGTATAATCCTCCCCTGTAAAATTAACTACCCCTTTTCACCCCGTTAGGGGTAGATTTTCGAAAAACCCTCATGCGTGTTATTATTTATTTTTAGTCTTAAGTACACACACAGTACACCGAGTTTCGAGTTAATCGGACCGCGCGTTCAAATTCTTCCACACAAACTTTAACACCCCTATATCCCCTTTGAGGGGTAGTTTTGAAAAACTAATAATGATAAACTTTATTGCTTACTTAGGCGAGTATTCATGCCAATTTTCAAGATTATTAACCTAACGAATAAAATTTTTCATATAAACTGTATCCCCGCTTTTCCCCCCACAGGGGCGGAATTTTGAAAAATTATTTGGGATGTGTTCATAACTTGACTCAAAGATTATTTATACCAATTTTCGAGTTAATCAAGCCACGTTGTAAAATCCTCCCCTGTAAAATTGACTACCCCTTTTCAGGCCGTCAGGGGTGGAATTTCGAAAAACCCTTTCTTAGTGGATACCTACTCTTCACGAAGAATACACCCTCCAAATTCCATGTCTCTAGGACCAGCGGTTTAGGCTGTGCGTTGATGTCTCAGTCAGTCAGTCAGTCAGTCAGGACTTTGAATTTTATATATATAGATAGATGGATTAGCAATAACCTTAAAAATTATTCAGATTGTGATTATATGACTCATATAGTGTACCTAATTGCGTACAATTAGAGTGCAGTACTTATAAAAACAATTTGTACATTGAATCACCTATTCTGCAGATTGCAACGAGAACTGATGATTGAGACTAACAATTCTATTGACGCTCTGGTCGTTCAATTAATTTAAAGGAAGGGTCGAAAGTTCGATACAATTAATTGGTGCATCTGCACTTGTCCGTAAAAAGACACAGTTGCACACTGGGTTGTTGTGAAGTAATAATTGAGGAAAAAGGTTTTATTACCTTCGGCACGGGCCAACAGCCCGGGAGTAATCTAACACATTCCATCTATTCTAAGCGAAGGGTATATCCACATGGATCACTGCGCAAGTTAAAGACGATTAATTTAGAATATTTTCACCCGTAAGGACCAAAAGAGGCAACTGTAGAACCTGACCAGCCGGTCGATTTTGTAAAAATCTCACCGTGAAAACTCAAGTGAAGTGAGCTTGATGTGAGTTATCAGTAGTGTCAATCCCTAGCATTATTTGGAATGACAGCTCACTCCACTCTCACTTCACCTAAGTTTTCACGGTGAGATGGTTACAGAATCGCACAGCTGATTGGTAGAACAGACCTGTCCCGGCTGTCATTCGTGGATCTTTGACAGTCGTAACGTGTCGTCAGAAGGCCGAAAGTGTGACAACTAGTATTGCCAATGGGTATCGTGTTAAAATATCGAAGAAGAGTACAATCGACACGAAAAGAAGAAGATCGTGTTACCCAGTAACTGGGTTGTGGAGGTCAGATAGGCAGTCGCTCCATGTAAAACACTGGTATTCAGCTGCATCCCGTTAGACTGGAAGCCGACCCCAACATAGTTGGAAAAGTCTAGGCAGATTGATTGAAGATCTCTTGCTATGCTATGTTATGTCCAGCCAATATATTCTGTAAAATCTCACCGTAGATGAAGTGAAGTGAGCTTCAAGTGAGGTGTCGATACTGCGAAACCCTAGCGATCCCTAGCATCGAGTGGAATGACAGTTCACTTCACCTAAGTTTTCACGGTGAGATTTTTACAGAATAAATCGGCTGGTTTCAAGGGTATGGGTGGCTATGAAATTACAGCCACAGGAGACTTTTGAACTGTCTGTCTGTTTCAATTAATTTTGTTTCATATTTTCAAAGATCCTGTTGCTTTGGACAATAACAAACAGGATTTTTTTTTTCAAGCTTTTTTTGGTTGATCAGAACTTTAGCTCATAGCGTTTATCTCTATGACCGGTAGTTTAGGAGGGTAAACCTACACATAGTTTTAATGTTAATCTGGAAGTTTGAGTACTGTAAGCGGCCTACCAAAATGCCCTTATTTGGTATTGTTCGTCGAGTCGTTGAGCTCCTCAAGTTCCGAGTTGAGCGACACGATTACTGACAAATGCTTGCACTGACCGGACAGTTCATTTCGAAGACAAGTGACATCTAACAACCCGAAAAAATAACTTGGAAGCCGAAAAGTCGCAAAGCCGAAATTAATTTTCGCCACGAAGCGTAGGGCCAAAATCTTCCATGTTTAGGACAAGTACAAACACAACGTCACGGAGATTTCCTTTTAACTGGTCCTAATTCTTTAATTGGCGGCCTAGCACGCTCAGTTAATTGTTTTCGGGGAATTTTATGTTGTTAAGGCTGTTAGTTCATTGAAACTTGCGAAAAATTCTGGTGGGTTTTGATTGAAATCAAATGGTGTGTGTAGCACAGAATAGAACTGTTGTGAGTAATTTATCTTGTGTGGAAGATAGGCCGATCAATTGTTTTTATTGCTGGTATTGCGCTTTACTTTTTTAATTAATTACCGAACCTTTTTTAGTTAATTACCGAACATAAGCACCTAGTATTGTATACAATCAAGTATTTTTTTAAATTGAACAGACAGCTGTGCTGCTGGGGAGTTTGTTGCGCCACTTCTTCTTCCCAGCGATAGCACTAGGAAGTGGTGAAGGGCGGGCGTTTTTGGGGGACTGTCTTTTGTAATTTTGACGTTCAAAAAGTGCTGATTCTCAGCCTAATTTGAATAAATGACTTCTGATTTTGATTTACCTCGATCACGTCTGATGGAAAGCGATGGATGAGGTCTATGATGGAACGAGCGTGCCCAGAAGATGCCATCTTACGACAACGGGATGTTTTCTCCATCTTACTGATATTCGAAGTCTTATGCCACAGTAAGTAGGTACCTACAGCTAAAACACTAGGAAGCGGTGAAGGGTGTTTTTGGGGGCTATCTTTTGTAAATGCTGGCGTTAAAAAGCTGCTGTTTCTTAGCGTACTTCACCATCATTCTCTTGCCCTGATCCTAATTTCTTTGGGGTCGGCGCAACATGGCATGAAAACGTCAGGAAACCGGCATTTCCTAGAACCAAAAATTCGAAGACATGTGACATCTGCCAACCCGCACTGGGCCGGCGTGGTAGATTACAGCCCACTCCCTTTCGAAGAGAGGAGGCCTGTGTCCCAGCAGTGGGAATTTTATCAGCAGATTATGCAACATGTCATTTCCTTCCCCTTACTAGCCATATCTTTTTGACACAGTCCATCCATCGTTTCTTTAGTTTCTCAGCATTGGTAATTTGAATAAATGTCCCAAACATTTATTTATTACCAGCTGCGCCCCGCGGTTTCACCCGCATAAGTTTCGATCCCGTGGGAATATCGGGATAAAAGTATCCCATATGTTAATCCTGGTTATAAACTACCTGTGTGCCAAATTTCATCCAAATCCGTTCAATAGTTTTTGTGTGAAAGAGTAACAAACATCCATCCATCCATACAAACTTTCGCGTTTACATACAATATTAGTAGGATTTAGGCAATTTTTTTTTAATTCTCTTTGTCTTTAACCTAAGTACCTACTTCTTGGACATTCATACATATTTTTACATCAATTTGCAGATGTGCATTGTCAATCACAATCACTAAAACAATTACAATGAACGAACAAAGTGGCATTGCCACTTGCCATTGATTATTTCAGACAATTTTCATCAAGCGTCGCATGCGCAGAGCGGTCATTTCTTCAACTTTTAACAATGACATATTAATGAAAAGCCTGTCAGAAGTTAGATAAAATTTTATTTTTAACCGACTACTAAAGGAAGGGTTATGATTTTAGCAGTCTATGTATTTTTGGTTGTTGTCCGTTAAAATCTCCGTTTAGTATGAAAAGCAGATTAATTAAAATCATGAAAAATGTTAGTACGACAGTACATAAAAGGAAATACCTCCAAGAAATTAAACCTGTGTCACACAAAAAATATTCCACAAGCAATCCACATGTTCTCACCTTTTTAACGAGTCCTTAACAACACAGAGAGAAAACTAACATTCAAAGGGGGTCCGAATAAGTCCTCACAATTTCTTTTACAAAGCCATATTGGCGAAACACATGTATAATCTATCTCCACGACCGTCCCCGTCCTTCAAAAATATCATGTCAGTCCACCATTTTAAATCCAAATAAAAAGACAATTCGAAATCGTTAAATCAAATCACGCGCTAAATCAGCGGATATCCGTTCGATTTTTTTTTCGAAATTCAAATCAAATTAACGCGGGCAGTCGGCGCGCGCGGACGTCAAGAGTCTGAGCGTCTATTGCTAAATTGACGGTACGTACGTAGACGGTCAAAGGAATAAGTACGCAATATTGTCATTAATTCTCTGGCCAATCGTGGAGTAGAACGCGAACGTCGTGTGGATGTTGAGAATTGGGTCCACTTGGCTGGCGCAGGGTCATACAATCGTCGGGTCAAGATGTTGATGGGTACTGTTCAGTATACAGAGGGTTCCATACATTGCTCTTTTAAAATTGCCTTTGATTGCTGTCAACATGTTGAAATGGATCGGACAGTTAATGTGACCCTCGTCAACTTTGAACCCGGGCAAACACCTTCAAATCAATTTCGCTAGCAATTTGGCGATACAAATTGCATTTATAAATAGTTTTTTTCTCTGAGAGTTTGGCCGAAAAAAGGCAGTGAACAGAGAGAAGAATATAGGGAGTCTTTTTCCCAGCAATGGGAAAGTGTTGGGCAGGAAAAAATGGCGCTTTTAATATCAAACACACCAATGCTCTCTAGCATATAGCTACATATTTATGAGAGTATATCGAATCATCACGATGGAGGGACTTCGTCAAAACGGAAAAGGGATCTTTATTTGTAAGTCTTAAAACTAAAATGTCAGACAAAAAATAGCCTATAACCCATTTTAGCCACAATCCTACTAATATTGTATATGCCAAAGTTTGTATGTTCGGATCTTTGTTTCTCAATCACGCAAGAACGGCTGACCGGATTTGGCACACAGATAGTTTATGACCTGGGCGTCTACTCCGAAGTAGTATCGGCCGAATGTTCGACCGTTTCCTGCTACGAAGTTACTATTTGGTTCGGATGGTCCAGATCCTACACTCCTACACTCTTTCGAATATTGATTATGGTCCCGACCCAACTGAGCCGATCCGAACTTTTTTCGCATTTTTCAATAATAATCGGTTCGGCCATGTGTCCGTCCGATCCGAACATTCGCACTTTGCACTTCGGAGTAGACCCCCTGGATTAACACACAAGATACTTTTTATCCCGGTAAACGCAGACGCACGAAGTCGCGAGCAGAAGCTTGAATGCTATAAAATTTAAAAAATCTCTCCAAGTCATTGTCCCGCCAAAAAGAGCCAATAATAACAGAGATATTAAATCCAAGATGGCTGCCACTGTACACGAGTAATAAACAATCCAATTGTCGCCATTTACTTCTAAGTAATGTATTGCAAAACCTAGACTTTAGAACCGCGGGGTAATTGTGTAACACACTCAGTAGGAATAGCTTTCATTTTGACAGCAGCAGACAACATTCATTGCGCTATTTACGTTTTTGAACAGACAAATTTTTCGAACATATCAAGACATGGATTAGCAATATCCAAATATATGGATTAATATAAAGATTGTGATACGCAATTAGGGTGCCGCCGATCGATTCTGTAAAAATCTTGAAAAGTTAGGTGAAGTGAGCTTAGAGTGAGCTGTCAATAATGTCAATCCCTTAGCATTAGTTGGAATGACAGCTCTCTCCACGCTCACTTCACCTAAGTTTTCACGGTGAGACGGTTACAGAATCGCACTGCTGTACTACATACATAATATAACGCCTTGTTTCCCCGAAGGATTGGGCAGAGGTATAGTACACCCATATTTCGCTAATTAGATTTCAGTCCCATGTAACAGGAGGCGAGGTTATGGCCATCAACCGAACACAGATCCAGACGACGGGCTTCTACTGAGATATTCCAGATTGAAAAACCTAATAACACTTTGCCCGACCTAGGAATCCAACCCAGGACCTCATGCTCATCCAGCAGCGTTTGTGACCGCTAGAGCAACGAACTTTTTATATACAGAGAAGTCTGGTGATCAATGCTGATCCCTGTTCTATACCATCGAGGTGGTACGCTTACGCATAAGCTGCCTATGATGTTCCCACCGCTGGGACACAGGCCTCCTCTCTTCTGAGGGAGTGGGTTATAATCTATCACGCGGGTCCAGTGCGGGTTGATAGATGTTACATGTCTTCGAATGTTTGGTTCTAGGACATGCAGGTTTGATTTTGATCGTTTTAAATTACGAGAATTGGCCTTCAGCTCTGCGGTATTTATTTTTTAAATATCGCAGCATTATGCTGAGATAGCTTTTTGGCCTCGCACGGGTCTTTTTATTGTACATATTTTTTCTGATTGTTTTAGTGTATCTTTGTTAGTTTGAAATCCTCCTTTTTTATTTTTTTTTGTATATCCTGAAGATGGCGGTATAAGCTGGACTCCTTCAACAAGAACTGGTCCTCAGAAGCTTTAAACAGAGAGAAGTGGAAAGAGGTTTGCCTTGCAGTGAGAAATCACAGGCTTTTAATAATAAAGTATTTCCGCGGCAACCGTAGCTTAACCTGATCGATCGATAGCCACAAGCCCCTCACATCTCTATCAAATTAGTTTCGTATTTGCCAATTAAAGCATACAATCAGATTCAAGCAAGCTTCTAATACTTTGTAGAAGGTTCTTGCGATAAAATATAAGAAAGTTGCTTCACGCGGACGATGTCGCGGGCAGAAGCTAGTATATTAATAAAAAAATTAAATTTCTTCTTTGGTAAGAAAATGTCTGGCTCGATTTGGCAATTTTTTGTTTTAAAATGTTCGTAATAGTCCGAATTAGATTTTTGTGTAAGGAAAAATTGAAAAAGTTGCCGGGAAAATGGGTAAATTCAGGAAAAACTTCAAGAAGAGGGGCCCTATCAGAAAACCAGCGCCGCGACATTAATTTTTTAAATTTCGAAGCATCATGCTGAGATAGGAGTCTTTTGGCCTCGTGTAGCATTTTGTGATCTTCCTGTACTTACGAGTCGCATTAAAAACTTTTTCTTTCTATATTTCTTTAAGTGCTTTTTACTAAGGGTTTTTTTTATATGAACGACTGTCGGGTCAGCTAGTTTTAAATAATTGCTCAGAAAACCCCAATAAAAAAAAACCAAGGATCATAAAAAAAACACCCAAGAAATAAAACTCAAACGACTCCACGCCGCCTCTATTCCACAAACTCCATACTTAACCTCCAAAAAAAAACTTTTTGCTAATCCAAAAATCTTCAAGCCATCAAGCCCAAGAGGACGGGCAGACAATTAAATACAATCAGTAGTAATAAAGAGGCGTACATTGAGTACACAATCATTTTAATTGATGCTTATTGAACACAATTAAAGGGGACTCGTGGTGTGTTGCGAATTTAAAAGCATGGGAATGGTTGCAGGGATTTTGCATATTTTTGATTTGATATGAAAGCCATCATCATCGTCAGCCCATAGCAGTCCACAGCTGGACATAGGCATCTCCTATTGCACGCCATTCAACTCGATTTTCGGCAACTCTCATCCAGCTGCATGTAAAAGTAGTGTTTCGTGTGAAAGTGGTGGCATTTATTTCATCACCACTGCTCTCAAAACGACGAAGAAAAACATCGTGAAGAAACCGGCATGTCCCAGAACCAAAAATTCGAAGACCATCTACCAACACGCACTGGGCCCGCGTGGTGGATTAAGAGGAAATGCGGGTGGTGTTTTTTCTATAGAGACGCTCTCGCCCGTTTTCTTTCTGGTTAATGACCATATGGCTATGATTTTTTACAGAATAATAAATGTTAGTTACTTGTATGTCCCTATGTTTTCCTTTTTGATAATACATTATTTTTATAAGCACTAGAACCCTCAAAAAATGCGTGGATGGGTGACCATTTTCACATACCAAGACCCCTCCTTGCCTCGGAAAGCACGTTAAGCCGTTGGTCCCGGCTGTCATTCGTGGATCTTTGACAGTCGTTACGGGTCGTCAGTAGCCCGAAAGTCTGACAACCAGGCTTACCAAGGGGTATCGTATTACCCAGTAACTGGGTTGTGGAGGTCAGATAGGTAGTCGCTCCATGTAAAATACTGGTATTCAGCTGCATCCGGTTAGACTGGCAGGCCGATGATGTAATAGGTAGGCGAGACTGTTGCCATCGAACGGGCACAAATCCACATTCCAGGCATGGCGCTGATACCACCCGGGGCTGCGGCGAATGTACAAGTATCTTCGGGGCCCCCGACTCATGGTAGTAGAAGGAACAGTGGGGTTTTATTCGGTAAGAGTCCGACGTAACCCTCCGTTCTTCCCAGACGGAGGTTATCCATGAGGATTTTCCCAAGGAAAACAAAAAGAAAAGGCTGCTACTAAAAAAATCCTGATTGAAAAACCCAAAAACACTTCGTTCAACCTGGAAATTGAACGCAGAACTATAACCCTTAGTCTCAAGACCTCAAACAAATCCAAAGACTCATATATGTATGTTCAGATACAGTCGTGCAGTACCTGCATCTTATAAAACATTCCAAAAGAACCGTACCTATTTCCAAATTTTATTTACGTGTCAAATTGGCGTTAATTCAAGTTAAACCAATATCAACTTTATTTCAATGGGAATTAAGTTGATTTCAGAGTGACTAGCACTATTGAAAATGTTATAAAAATGTTTGAAGTTGTAGCGTAAACTGAACTTTATTGTGTAGGAATTAAAGTTATTTTTCCATTTAAATTCATATTTGTTTACATTTTTGGCGAATATGTCGCGAATGCAGATTACGTGAGCTTCCTTCCAAAAAATCTTCGGTATCCAACAGTTCTATAAAAAAACACTCTTCTCACTACAAAGCAATCACCAGTCACTCATTCACTCACACAAACACATTCAATCAAACTACTTATATTACACAGATAAAGATCTGTAGCCAATTTAGCGACACGTGTCTGTGTTCATGAGCTGGTGACATCATGGTGGTATCGTCCAAGGGCATGGTGTTCAATGGTCAATGGTTCAATGGACAATGATGGGCGAGGTTGGTCAATGGTAGAAGGTACTAGGTAAGCATGAGGTCACGGGTATAGAGGTTTGCTATTCAGTGATTAATTTCTGTATCCTGTATACCAATCCTAGATAATAATGTTCCCGCTGCTGGGACACAGGCCTCCTCTCGGTGAGAGGGAGTGGGCCGTAATCCACCACGCGGGCGCAGTGCGGGTTGGTAGACGTCACATGTCTTTGAATTTTTGGTTCTAGGACATGCCGGTTTCCACACGATTTTTTCCTTCACCGTTTTGAGAGCAGTGGTGATGAAATACTTTACACAAAGTAGTGCCTGCATGGGTTCGAACTCACGACCTATACGACTCGTACGGCTCGTAAGTCGGGACCGACTTGGCCACACTGCTCTAAAAAAAAGAAATTATAACTGTCTCTCTTTGTAAAAATCTAACCGCAAAAACTTAGGTGAAGTGAGCTATCACTCTGCCTGATGCTAGGGATTGACACTATTGACAGCTCACAGAAGGTCTGTGTTCACAAGGCGGTGACATCATGGCGGTATCGTCCGAGGGCATACTGTTCAATTGTCAATGGTTCAATGGACAATGATGGGTGAGGTTGGTTGAAAGGTTAGCCTGGGATTGTGAGCAGGTACTAGGTAAGCATGATGTCAAGGATAAAGAGGTTTGCTATTCTATGCATAGTGTCTATCAGTGTGTGTCTAGTGTCAATTTACAATTAAAATAGTAAATTCCTAATTGTTGCTGAAAACCAGCGCTGGAGCTCTGTCTCGCATAGGGTCTTAGCATTATGCTGAGCGATGGCCGTTTTGCGTGGATGTGACGCATATGTTCGGCCAAATTTTGTTTTTGTATTCTTTCTATTCGTCATGTTTACCACAAATAATAGTATTTTCTTTCTTTAAATTTTAGGGGGTACCCTTACGCTTTCGCGTTTACACAACAACAGCTGTAAAAAATCATTCCACTAATTAATACAGCCTTATAAAACGAAGATGACAAACGATGGAAGTTTCCTACCATCATGTTTGTCTGTTTGTCTTACTACATTAATCAGTAACTATTTATCGCTCGTCAAGATCAGTGGTCTTACTAAGCGAATTAGGAGTTCAGTGTAAATGACTCTGTCATCATGTGTTGACGGATTAAACAGTCCTAAACATCCCTACGAAACGCCTGGGAAGAGGCAAACCCTCCGCTACATTGTGGTCCAGTATCGAGAGGGATATGAAAGCGACGAACCTAACTCCTATGACAACCTAGGACAGATCGTCCTGGCACCGCTGTACTAGAAGACCCGACCTCAGATAGAACTGGGATTAAAGGATGGAAGAAGACAACGAAAAATTTGTTGATAGATGCGAGACGGTAAAGTAAATTATATAGGAGGTCAGCATCCATAACCATATGAAGGGTCCACTGCAATAGTGATAAATGTCCAAAAATGTTACAATTCAAACTAATACCGGCATTCGGTTACTTGATATATACAGTTTTCGATCACGTTTACAAACTTAGCAATATCACTTCCAGTCTCGAGATAATTGAGTTTTTAATATTTGGCTACACGGTTAGAATGCTCAACGTTTTTTTTATTTTTTATTATTATTAAAGTTACTTAAGAAGATTTAGAAGAAGAAGACTTAAGAATGATTATTTTCCAAAGAACTATTACTATAATACATGCCCTATAAATATCATAAATAAAAACTATTTTCCTATCTCTAACACTGTGCTTTTTTTCACCGTTTGTAACCTTAAAACCCGATTATCTCAGAACGATAAACGAAGGACATTTATTTTATCACTCGAAATAACCTCTTTTTAAAGTTTGTAGCGACATCTATCTCGCTTCATAGGAACTACGTAGCCAGCGAGTGAACTATACTGACCTTTCACAGTTATTTTACGTCTGATTTTGTATCACTGTCCAGTACACCTTAGTAGGACTTTTATTCTCATTCTAATAAGGTTGCTGCTACTGAGAGGTCTGTCAAAATCATTGTGATCTTTTTCACGTCAGAAATAAGGTTGCTTCTGGGATGCTGCTGTCAGATGTAAAATAACTGTGATGTAGCTGTACAAGGATCTTTTGGCGCGTGGCCAAAATCAGAACTCACAACGCCCATTTGTTTATTCACAAATATTTACCAACAACCTGTCAATGTCACCCAAGCGCCAAAACATCCTTGTAGCACTGCGAAAGTTGCGAATGTCAAATATCTATAATTAACGACACCGAAACATCGCGCCATCAAGATTATCCATTCCGTTCTAGTCGAAGGATTCTCCCTTTTCAATGGAGGAACTTCATAATTTGTTTCTCCACCCCAAAAGTTACTGTCTGGTAGCGACATCTATCTCACTTCATGGAAACTACAAGTCGCACATGTCAAATACAACTAACGACACGGAATCCTACATCGCGCTATCAAGATTCTCCGCACCGCTTTAGTGTCGGAGCATCGTCCGTTTTCAATGGAGAAAATTGACACCTTTTCCTCCCCGAAGAGTGGCAAATAAGCAGGCGGCCCATCCTGAAGGTAACAACTGCCTACGGACATCTGCAATACCAGAAGCATCGCAGGAACATTGCCATTCCAGAGACAAAGTTAAAATTGATATCTGTAATTATACCAGCACTCTTTCTCTTCAAGGTTTCGAACTACAACACAGCAACGCTGTTTGGTGGCAGAATTAGATAATTATGGTGATGGTACAGTAGGCCGTACGTACCTCAGTAATAAAATAACCCTTATAAGCTGCGCATTCTACTGAATCTCCGTATTACTCTAGGCCAGCTCAATGTGAAAGTGTTACCACAGACTTCCTATCGACGGTACTTCGAGGTACTTACTTATTTGATCAGTTTAATAAAAAACAATGAAAATATCCACTTACCATTAACAACGAATGGGCGTTCTTTAAAAATATCTCCAATAGTCAGTATAATATCTTGAAGACGGCTAAATTGATCTTCATTACATGTGCAATATAGCCGATACCAATAATTTCCATTAATATTCTATTAAGCGACGGAGGCGACGAAGTGTTGCTGTCCCGCTCTGGCACGTGAGTTTTTATATGTCTGTCTCTCCCTCTCTTCTGCAAGCAGTGTTGAAGTCAGCAAATTGGTTCTGATTTATCTGTAATAGAATAAATAGGGTATTTAGAATTGGGAATTTTACGCTAAAATACAAGGTTTTCTTACAACATATCACAATCACTAAAGCGTTCAGCTGGGACGCAAGCCTTCTCTCTGTGAGAGGGAGTGGGCCGTAATCCACTACACGGGCAAGTTCGAGTTGGTCGGGGGTTAACTTATCGTGTCAAACTCAAACTCGAAGCTCTCTTATAATTAAACCGTTTACAGGTATACAGGCTTTATTTATGTAGTCAGTCAGAAAAATGAAGTTAGTTGCCTAGTCCAAAGCGTAGTAGGTTCCTATGGAGAAGAAGGGGCAAGGAACTCCATGGACATTTTGAAATCAATCATAGCTCCATAGAGCAGAGAGCCATGAATTTTGAACTGTCAAGGAGTCAGCCAGTCAGAAAGATGAAGCTAGTTGCCCATTCCAAAGCGTAGTAGGTTCCAAACTAACAGAAATACTGGCAAAAAAACTCCATGGACACTTTTCCATGGCAATAATAGTTCCATAGAGCAGAGAGCTATGAATTTGGGACGAACCTGTCTGTCAGTGTCCTTGTCTTGGCACGCTGCACCCTAATTGCGTAACACACGATCAATCGGTTCAACGATCAACCCATTTCAATTCTTCCTTACTTCAGTACATCTCCTTTAACATCCCACTAGCCATTAGACACACACTTCGCCCTCGCCAACGTCCTCTATTCGAAATACCTCAAACTGGTACCATAACCCTTAAGACCAGTCCATTGTACCTAGCCCTCACCCATATCAACAACATTCTATTCTATGATGAGTCCTCAGATGTCTTCGCGAGTACTGAACTGGAATTCCTGCACACTGCTACTCGATACCTGGAGTCCATTGCCACTCCCAGTACAATTTCCTAAGAGTAGTTTAATTAAATAAAACAGTTTCTTGTTATTAATAATTCTATTTATATTTAACCTAATTCTGTCTTATTTTGTCTAATTTTTATCTTATTTTATCTAATTTTTACAAATTTTTGTTTCATTTTATTTAATTTCATCAAAATTTGTCCATTTTTATGATAACTTCATTTTTATAATTTTTATGATTGTATGACATGTGTAACTATAATTACTAATATTGACTAATAACTTGTATGTGTGGTGCAAACCGTTAATGTAAGTTGGTTATTAATAAATAAATAAATAAATAAATAAAATAAATAAATAAATCGGAATCGGTTTCATTTTGACAGTTCAACAACAGTCATTGCGTTATTTACGTTGTTGAGCAGACACATAACACATTTTTTGAACATACGTAGCAATGGATTAACAATATCCTTCAAAATGATTCGGATTGATTGTGTGTTACGCAATTAGGGTGCAGGTTGTGCTAAGTTAAATTAAAAAAAAAATTAAAACAAAATTAAAAAAAGGCTTCTGTTTATTTATACTAATAAACAGAAGCCTTGTTCTCACGAGGTAGGCAGAAAAACCAGAAAGCTAGCTGCTACGATTCTTACAAAATCTTTTTTTTTTAAGTTAAGTTTACACAATTCTACTGCTGAGCAAATTCAATTCAATTTATTTATTTCAGATAAATTGCAATCACTACCATTCATATTTTGTTTTTAAATTATATAATAAGAATAATACATGGAATACATAAACACAACAATAGAAACATTGGATCAGGACCGCAGTACTCGTACATGTAGTTTTGTCCAAAGCTCCATGAAGGAGCAATCCACATCCATTCTCCCTGCAATACGCTGCAGGAAGGCCTCCCCCAAACCCTTCCAGGCAACCTTTTCTAGAGCGACTTCGATTCCACCCTTTGTGGTACACATCTAGGTCATCTCCCCACCTCTTCATGGGCAGGCAAGCCTTACAAAAATCATCATCATCATCATCTGCCTAGCCTTTTCCCAACTATGTTGGGGTCGGCTTCCAGTCTAACCGGATGCAGCTGAATACCAGTATTTTACATGAAGCGACTGCCTATCTGACCTCCACAGCCCAGTTACTGGGTAATACGATACCCCTTTTTGCACAAGCCTTACAAAAATGCTTGTGCAAAATGAAACTACAAAAAGTCTCGAGTACCGAGCACAGACAATTGTGCTGCCGTTTTACCGGAAGTGTTTACTAACTTTTCTTCGCAAATGTTAATGTTTGTAGACTACAGAAGAAGCCTTAATAAATATAATTATTAACATTATGCACAATTTTTAAAGTTTGATTTAGATTTTTTTTGGTTATTTTTTATCTACTACTTTAGGAACACAAGACTTGAGACCACAAACTGAATGCATTGTAAACAAATGCGACGGACTAATCACACTGTGTAATTGTCGTAGGCACCGAGCCGGAAACTTAGGCATAAAAGTGTTAAAAGATTTTGATATCCTCCACACTGTCTTCCACTGTGCAACAATGACTACATTTTTACGGTTTTCTCCTTTAGGTACCCCGCGTTTTTATTTATGTAATTTAAAGCTAGAAATAGGCGTTCTGTTGTTTGAATGTTATGGTGAATTAAATACCCGTAGTGTGGACACTACTGACTCGTGCCATTTTTCAATAGCGGTCGAGTTGCTGATGCGCACCTCCGAAGGAAAGCGGTAGGAATCATATTTTATGGTGCTTTCGCGCCACTGTTCCTTAGATGCACATTTGAATACCCATTATTCAAATATAACTAAGGAACGACAAGGTTAGGCAATGTTCAATTTCAAATACTTTTCCTTCCCATATAGCGGTCATACATATCACATGCCACCTTTTCGCACAGCTATTTTTGCCAGAGGTTAAACTCTGGCCAAACTGAAGCGAGCGATCTGGATGCGGGACGCAATTGCGATTGATTGAGGGATGTGAGTTGACACAATCGGCTCGAGCGAATAACGCTGGCTCGCTTCAGACGGTCTTCCAAACCTTCAATTTAAGGCGAGGTTGTTCCATTTTTAAGTTTTTTGGAGCTATTTATATCTAATTAATGTAAATATTGCGCAAAATAAAAATCATTTTAACAAAATTGAGCATATAGTCAAGCGCTGTCTGAAGACGGAAACGTAACTAATAATTGACTCGATACAAAAAAATCGCAAAGATGACACTAAACCGATATTTCGAACGTACTTTTTAGCCAAAAATTATATTACGAAACCATCTAAGTAATATACCAAAAAATAGGTTTTAATATTTTCTAGCGCTGTGAGGAAGATTTTTATATAAGTGGTTATTTATTTTCGTAAGAACAAAAATCAGACGATATTGAGCAGTTCAAGCGCTCATGCCTGCAGATAATTCCGATCCAGCCGCCAGGGCATACCCCACAGGGGGTGTCCTTAGCGTGTAGTAGCTTAGTTTTTAAGTAAAAAAAAAAACTCGTAGATAGTTCCTCGTGGGAGCTGAAAGAGTGGCAGATCACTCTATTAAGAAATTGATACAGTTCCTACGACTAAGAGCTGATCGGATGACCAACAGGATCCCCTAATTATCCTTGAACTCAGCAGCGATCTATTATTACGGGTTGAATCTAGTTCAACCAAGACAAGGAATGATCCCGTGCCGGACGGCGCGTTGTGTTCCACGCGCGCCTCAAAGAGATGTCAGCAGAGGACGGGGCCGGTAGGGCCGAAGCCTGCCAGGGCGGCGGGATCATCCGAAAGGGTTACCGCTGCCCTGGAACAGAAAGGGCTAAGGAAGGAACACGGGTGGGTTTTAGTCAGTAAGAGTCTGACACTCCCTTCCGCTCCACCCAGAGCGGGAGGGGTCATTTGATGATTTCCCATCCAGAAAAAAAAAAAAAAGACAAGGAATGACAAGGGCTCGTGGCTGTGGTTATTGCGCCGTTGGAGGAGCCGGCACGTGACTAGCCAACATTGTTGTTGAAACCTGAGGGGCAATTCTCGTAATATAAACGTTCAAAATCCAGTCGCAGTCTCATCGACAAACAAATGTCAAAAATCTAGGGAATGTAGAGGTATTTTTGACAGATTGACACTGAGATCAGACTGTGTACGTTCTTAAAATTACGAGAATTGCCCCCCGAATCGTGATTGTCATATTTCAAGTAAGTTGTTATAATTGGTTGACCAACGCGGTAAATATTAAAAATATGATTTTATTTTTTAAGCAAGCCGTGTGATGATGATGCTGCATAATCAGCCTATAGGTATTGTTCCCACTGCTGGGACAAAGGCCTCCTCTCGGTGAGAGGGAGTGTGCCGTAATCCACCACGCGGGCCCCGCACTGGGCTTGGTAGGTGTCACATGTCTTCGAATTTTTGATTATATGGTGGCCCACTGGTAACGGCGACTTAGGCGTTTGTAGGTCGCAGGTTCGAACCCAGACAGGCGCTTTACATTGTGTAAATTATTTCATCACCGCTGCTCTCAAAACGGTGAAGGAAAACATCGTGAGGAAACCGGCATATCCTAGAACCAAAGATTCGAAGACATGTGACCTCTACCTACCGGGCCCGCGGGGTGGATGAAGTCTCACTCCCTCTCATTGAGAGGAGGCCTGGGTCACAGCAGTGGGAACATTATTGGCTGATTATGACTTTCGTTCTGAATTGAGAAGACTTGGGGTATAGGCCTTTGCCCAGAAATTGGACGATACAGGATTACTGGATGACTACAACTATAGCAAACATTTATGACTACACTAGCCAACAAAGTGAGGCGTTGTCACGTCAAAAGTGAGATCCCCCATTAACTAATAAGCCTTGAAGCATCGCCTATCATAACAGGACTGATCTAGTTTGTAAAGTAGCTGTGCGACTAGAAAAGAGACTACAATGTAACATGATACACAGCAGTGTCTCTTGACGCGTGATCGATCATATCATATTGTGAATATTGTGATGTAAAGTGACATTATATCTGACTTGATTTTTGCCCGGGGCTTCGCACGCGTTAATTTAGATTTCGACCATCAATTCAGGTTGTTGGTCGATAGTATAATTCAATCATGATTCGAAAGACACGTAGCGCCATCTAGCGTCCTAAAGCAATTGTGACCGTCGAAAGTTATTGTACTTGCCTCGGGAACAGTATTTTTTCTGGATGAATGGTATTATGTATGCTATGAACCGAACCAAACCGAACCGATGAACCGATTATCATGACATTTTACATATAGTTTATAAGTAAAATTTCATGATAATTTTTATTACTTATTATTATTAAAAAAAAAATTATTATGTTAATGTTTCTAGTGAATAGGTCGTTGGTGTACCTATCAAAATAAATAAATAAATAATCGGTTCAGTGGTTTACGTTTTGAAAAAAAAAATAACCCCATCTCACTGCGTCCGTGCCTATACGATAGAAGAAACCCGTCTAAGTACCTATATGATTGCGTCATTTTGGAAATGGCGCCAAAAGTGATAGCTACAGAACGCCATTTTCTTTATTACGTTTCATCCGCCTAGTATTTTCATTGAAGATGGCGCAATTAATGATTGCGTCAATGTGAAAACGGCGCTAAAACTAATAGCTATCGAGCGCCATTTTATTTTTTTTAAACCGGCCAGTATTTCCATTTCCCATACAAGAGAAGAAACCCCTAATAAATTATTGCGTCATTTTGAAAACGGCGCCAAAACTGACAGCTGTCAGCCGCCAGTTTTTTTCTTTTTTTTTAAACCGGCCAGTGTTTTCACTGTCACGTTTCCACATAACATCACACCTCTAACATTACACATCCATTTATTGTCCACGTGAAGGGAAGAGCGCACTTCTAATTTAACGAATGGCAATAAAAAATGTACCTTATTCAGACGTAATACGATACACAGTCTACATGTGCGGAAGCCACCAACTACGATCCGTTTAAGGTACTTGAAAGCAAGATTTATTGTAATAGAATTCAGTATGAACCAGTTTCTGCTGACTGGATACGGTTCTTTTTTCTGGGAGACATTTTCAGGCTTATTTTTTTTTAATATTTACTGTTTGTCTATGATTTTCTATGTAAAATAGACTAACACTTTTATCTCGCAAAGCTGCAGTTAAAATTAAGTAAGATTTTGTTTATAAAAAAATTAAAACACAAATTCTTATGTTTTAATGTTAAATAATGGGGGGTGCTTGCAATGACTACTTATCAATTGGTGTTTAATTCATTAGATAAGCAAACAGCTATCTTAATGCATTATTTAAACTACACATAACAGTTATCAAAACTTCAACAGTCATAATACTACGCCACACATTTTTTTATTTAATGCAATTGGCATTATTTATTTATATGATTAAACTTTTCGCACAAAAAGGTACAAAGGCCGACTTAATGCCTTAGGCATTCTCTACTCTACTAGTCAACCAAGGGTGGTGAAGACATTAGATGGCAGGTGCTTTGGTTGAAAGGGACAATGATAAAAAAAAAACATTCTCAATCGATCAACACAAGGGTGATGCAGAAACCAAACGTGGTAGGCGCAACAAAATAAATGTCCAAGTAATTATCCGAATTTATCGCCCTTAACAGTTACAGGTTACACGTAAAAACACAAAAAAAAAAACTTACCAAAAAGCGTCATCCCCAGGACAGACGCGGAGAAAAACGGCCATTTTTACCCCTCTATAACTGGCTAAGTTTCTAACAAAAAACTTTTTCACAAAAAAAAAATCTCTTTACTCAAAAATGCATGCGCATGAGTTGCGTACAAATCCGGCAAGTGTCTGGATTGCAGTGGTCGGTCGTCGGTACAGTGAGGGGGGATCACAATTGGGAACATGTTCATTGAACATTAGTAGACGCCATATGATTTTGTCAGTTTAAATTAAAATGTTTAAATTGACTAAAAGCTTGTGATTGGATCGGTATATAGGTTTTCATAGCTCAGTGATTGTTGTTCGAGAAAAATGTCAGGAAAAAGGCTTGTTTATTTACAAAATGCAGTAGAGTATAAGAAAACTTTCCTTTAATTGAGCACAGGACACAGACAACTGGAAATTGTAAAGAATAAGTTTTTTTAATAAAAAGAGATACCGTGCTTAACAAAAAGTTACAAGCCTAATTTTTTTCGAAGGCTGGTTGGGGATTACGAAAATAAGCAAGCTGAAGTGGCAATGGGCCGGCCATACTAGCCGTAGAACCGATAACCGTTTGGGTAGACGTGTTCTTAAGTGGAGACCGCGAATCGGTAAACATAAGGTGAGATGCCCTCAGGCTAGGTGGAGCGACGATCTTTGCAGGATGGCTGGTAGCAGCTGGATGAGAGTTGCCTAAAATCGAGTTGAATGGCGTGCAATAAGAGAGGCCTATGTCCAGCAGTGGACTGCTACAGGCTGATGATGAAGGGGATTACAGATGTTTGAATAATATGTGGGGGACTAGCACCACCCCGCGATTTCACCTGCATAAGTGTCCATCCCGTGGGAATATCGGGATAAAAAGTATCCTATGTGTTATCCTGATGTATAAGCTATATTACTGTAAAGTTTCATCAAAATCCGTTCAATAGTTTTTGCGTGAAAGAGTAACAAAGGTCCATCCATCCATCCTCACAAACTTTCACGTTTATAATATTAGTAGGATAGTAGGATTGGGGCTCCTCTAACAATCTAGGAAGAAAGAAAGAAAGAAAATACATTTATTTAGCAAAGACGAAAAGACACACAATACATCAGATACATAGGTACATCAGATACCAACTAACAAATAGAAAGTATAAAGACCTATGTAAGAAATTAGCAGGAAAGTGTGCCTCACGGCTGCACCAAAAAGGCCCAGTTCAGCAAAAATGCCAGACAATGACCTACGCTGGTTTTCAACTGAACCTGATGTGTGAGGTGACGGATGTAAATCAGCTTTACACTGCAACGTGACGTGTCTCTAACGTGAACTGCAATCTAACGAACGCTTGTCTTAAAAAGCCTAGTTAATTCCCCTCTGAGGGGAAATCCTAAAGGTAACCAACATCTTGAAGGAAGCTGTCTTCAACAGAGGAGTTATAGACAATCTGAGGGATTCTTGAATGATAAGCAACCTTATCAAAGGATCAAAAAAAAAAAAACAAGATTGCTTTGATATCACGTCTAATGCGCATGATTAGATGTTGCAATAATAGTATTGAATTACATCAATGAGTAACGTAAAAGATTATGTCAATGCAGTTCCATAGAAGTAGCAGGATTACATTACATAACATAAACATGGGTGCCTACTCTAGTTCTAGTAAAGTCTGACCTATTATGATTGCAATTAAAATAAGGTATTCAGGCGCATTGGATAAGTAGTATTTTTCTTGTTAACCGACGAAAGAACAACGGAGGAAGTTCTCAAGTCGACGCGTATATTTTTTTTATGAATGACCACGCATAACTTTTTACAGAGTAGTCCGATTTTGATAATTCTTTTTTTATTGGAAAGGGTATATTAAATTAAACCGCCGAAAAAACTGATAAGCAAAACATAATAAACCTTTTTTATTTAACCTTAATAACTAAGTCCTTAAATAAATGTAAGTAGGAAGTAATTTTGAGTCGGTTGTGTCGGATTGCCGTCCAATCCGACACGACCGGGGAGAAATCAGGCGCCGGACCAACAGCTTTACGTGCTTTCCGAGACACGTGGGTGTTCAACGCCAACTTCCAAACTCCGGGCTGCTACTAAGAAATTCCTAATGCAATAACGCTTTGCCCGACCTGAGAATCGGACCAAGGACCCACGCGCCGCAATTGCACTTGCAACCACGAGACCAACAGAGCAGTCAAATCATGCTATAGTAAATAAGTAGGTATGTATATTAGCCAGTTAGTAAGGTGTTAGCATGGTTGACTGTCTAGGGTACGCCCCATCATTATCATCATTTCAGCCCGAATTCAGCCACTGCGGGGTATACGCCTCCCCTTTCTTCTGCCATACTTCCCGATTCCGTGCGTCCCTAAAGCCGCGTTTCCACGGCAAGAAATATCGCCGGGTCTATGCAAGAATTCGTGTCGTTTCTTCGAGACAAAAATCTTATCTGGCGCAGACGAGATTTTTGTCTTGTGCAGCGCCGACGCAGTGTACACTAGTCGTGTGTAGAAACGACACGAATTCTTGCATAGACCCGACGATTTTTCTTGCCGTGGAGACGCGGCCTTATTCATGTATTTCCCGCGGCAACCCAACGCGCCTAAGGATACGCCACACGAAGATTTATTATGAAATGTTTAGATGATACTTACATCAAAATATGCCTCATAAAATCATTCAGTTTTTACTTAATATATCAAGTTTAACAACTCAAAAGTTCCTCCGTCTCTCTTTTTTGCTATCCCTCTAGAAGACTATAAAGTCTAAAGTCACTCACTATACCCTATCCATTAGGTTAACCATTTTTTGACAGCTGTCTTAGAACGTACAGACGCAGCAGGCCAAGCTACCCGAAACTGTAAAATTTTCCCAATCAACCTTGAACCTTAATGCTTTAGCGATAAACTTGAAGATCTATTAAAGAAATTTGACAGATTGTTTTAGCTCGATGTGCTGGCGTCTGTACATATTCTCGATTAGGTACGTAAAAGTTTAAAATGCGTAAGTAATTAAATAAATATATAAACTACCTCACCTTATTTATGGTTTCTTACAGACATTATAATACCGTGCGTGTATCAATCTATGTATTGTGTGTTGCTGCAACCACTAGTTCCATCTGTCAAAAAACGGTTTACCGAATGGACAGGGTATAAATGTATTTAAAAATATTGCTATGTTTTAGCCTCCCGTCTCCTGTTTTTAATACCAAATAAATGAATGCCTCCTCCAGTAAGATTTTCGCACATCCACGCCATTTAATCAATCTAGTAGACACCCCGAGTCGCGTCGAGCGCTAGTCTACGCCATTATGACGCTGTATAAATGTACCTACCTACACTACAATGATTTTTGCTAGAAAGCAAGGCTTACCCAATATTGATTATTGGAATTGACTAGCCCATTAGGTAGGTAGTTACCGTCTCTGGCGTGGGCAGTTTACCCAAATGGAAATAGTACCTATATTTTAAAAAACGTTGCCCCACATTTGTAATTACTCCTGTATCGTGGGAGCGTTTACAAACATTTAAACTCACACACACAAACAGCCAGACCCGGAACAACTACCTGTAGGCAATACAAAAATTTGTTCCGTGCGGGAATCGAACCCGCGACACGCAGCGCAGCAGACGATCGCTCAGCCACTGCGCCAACCGTGTCGATATTATGTATTATACAGGGTGACCAGTGGCGTAGCTATCATGGGCAGTCGTCATGAAGGCACGCCGACATAGAAAACCATATTTCCATACATATTCCAAAGATTTCCATACAAAACTGTCAAACAGGTAAATTGCGTGATATGAATTGCACACAGATCTTATTATGAATTGTCAGTTTGTGACCATTTTATTGAAGAAACGATTTCTAATAATGATTCATATTGTTATCCCATTATGATTCTGCCAAAGTGGCCTTTTTAGGCCCCCTGTTCTGGTTAATGGTAGGATAGGGGTTATTTGCGTATGTCTGTGTAGGAGACTGGTGAGCAACATGCTATTTAAATAGCTTCTGCCCGAGACTTGTGCTGCATGAAATCTCTCGTTCCTCCGACCCACCCCGTCGAATGGCATCTCCCTATTACCTACTTCATTTTCGCTTAGCGTTCCTTCAGACTGTTTATTGTTTTTGCTCAACTGCTAAGGACCTTAGCATGATATTGAGCACTATAGCCTTGCTCAAAGCTTGGGTTATGAAATGCAAAAATATTTTTTCATATCCGACTGGTAGTTCCCGAGTAAAGCGCGTTCAACATAACAAAAAAGCAAACTCTTTAGCTTTATTATTAGTATTATAGGCCAACCGCATAACTGAGATGTTGCCTGAGGTAGCAGCGCGGTGCGGGAGGGGTGTGACGTGAATAATGCGAGAGCTCGGTGATTCGTCAACTTGTGACAACTATCACCCCTCCCCCGGTCGGCCTATACCTATAGTATAAATTCATACTGTGAATTGTTATCTGGTTGTGAACAAGTCTGATAGCTGAAATCATTCTTAATCTGTAATAAATTATCTAAACTTATTATTGTAAACGGGTAAAACTATTTATTTGTTTGTATGAGGTAATCTCTGGAAATACCGAGACGCACACACAACCGTACACTAATAGAAACCTACACCATTGCCGAGTGCCATAAGATATTGTGGCGGCATTTCATCGCCACATGCGAACTACGCATCACACTGACGTCACGAAAAATTCTGCATCGCGCAAGCAGAGTTTACCGCGCGACTAGCATATAGGTACACAACGTCCGGACATCAATAGTCTTACAATCCGATCTAGCTTATACCTTGCTGCCCTCCCCCAGCGACGCCCTAAGCCGAAGTCCGTACCCCACAGGCGGTACCCTTAACGTAACCTGGAGTTGTTCAGCTGAGAAATGATGAGGCAGTTACCCTACCTAATAGAACTAGATCATAAAAAAAAAAGATTTTGTCAAAATATATTTTATTGATAGGAATAACTCAATTCACAATATAATAATTACATAGACAAGTAGACAAAACGTCAAAAAATCTATAAAAAGTCTGTAAACACTTCAAAATGATGGTTTAATGATGGCACGCAGTGCAATTTAGTTTTTGAACTCAGAGCTCCTTGGTGGTTATTATTGAAACAAAAAAACACCCTGTTAGCCCGGGCATGCACTAAACCCATTGAACACATAATACAAGGCTCCCTTATCATATAAATATAATACCCAGTACATAAGTAAGGGCTATCGGAAGCATTCATTCTATTTTCGTCCAAAACCTCTTTCGTGACGTAATTTCTGGCGCCAAATTTGACATTTGGGAATTTATTTTTTAAATACAGAAACAGATTGTTGTCTATTCCAGACAAAGACGGATCCTCGGTGCCGGCTGTGTCCCACGCGCCGCCATTTTGAGTTTTTGCTACATTGTCTATGACCAGCATTGCTGAATGTTGTACAGGATGAGTTTGTCTGTCATCAAAAGATATGGCTACAATTGAGCTGATTGATGGATCCACCACAACAGTTGTATTTATATCTCTAAGTAAAATATCTGAAAGTTCCAAATTACTGTTTGTTTCGCTCAAATAATATCTTGCAACTTCAAATGCAATGCCCATGTAGCAGCGATGTTGCATAAGTTCAGCTTCTGCAAAGAATTTGCTCCCACATAATTTTTCTAAGTACTCACTAGGATGGAAATTACAGGACCAGACCCTGCTGTATTCTGTATGTTGCTTTTTTAATTTTGGAGGCAGTGACGGTAAACCCATTACTTTAAAATACTCAAAAGAGTCTTTAAGCTCATAAACCCTCTCTTCGACATACTCCTGGATTGATTCTTGCGTTATAGAGTTTAAATACCTTACTGGGCATAGTAAAACTTCCTTTTTCCGGGCTCTTTTCAGATGCTGAAGTTCTTTAAGAGGTATTTTCTCATTCAAAATTGTTATAATCTTTGATAATTCCTTCACATTTTTTACTTGACCAACGTATACTTTAGTAAATGCTATTGGTTTGGTAAATTCGTCACCGACAACGGCTTGAAGGTTCTTTTTGGAAGACATGATGTTTTGTATAAAACTGTCTATGGTTTCTGCCATCTTAGCTTTTTTAAATGGTGGTTCTGCTGTCTCTGACATAGTTGAGTGTTGTACTTTTCTATAGAAATCCAATAAGTCTTTATGTCATTTTCAGTATTCACCTGTTTTTGGAGTAAAAAAAGGTTGTTTTTCTTGTATTCTGTTAAGATGTCATGTTTATCTTGTAATATCCAATGTCTCCAATCTTGTTTTCTTCAGTAATTGCTGAAAATAAACAAAGAACAACACTATTCATTACACACACTGCATTTCAACTGAATTTAACACAAAACAAAAAACAAACTGGTTAAAAACATGAAATCAAATCAAACATTTAAATTTTTTCTTCCGCCCCGATATATTTTTGGTGTTTTGATTTATTTATTTTATTTTGGCATAGTAATCATACAAATATGATGGATATTATGATTTATTTTAATATTTTTTATTTAAGTATTTATAATATAGTTTTTCAGAACCTCAATCAATGTTTAATTTTCTTTTACAAAGTATACTGTTTTAGTTTAGAAAAATTGCTTATCAGCCAATTGCTTAGTAGCCATTTTTTTGTACTTTTTCATGAAAATCATGTGTTCTGGCAGAATACAAGGTTACCTTTGCCCAGCAACAGGTAAAGTAAATAAAGTTTGACCTTGTAAGAGGTCAAATAGCTAGTGTTATTTAATTAAATAGTATCTATGGCAGTACCTATGGATATTATTCTAGGAACATTTACCATAAACGCATGAATTATAGGTCACAATATTAAAAGTATTGTTATTAAACATTTATCTCATATTATGAGGCATATAGAGACAATACCAAAAAGTTTAATCACAATAGATATTGGTTGATGAAAGTTTTATCTATGCCTTCTAGGCGAGAACAAAATAAATTACTAAGCTGCCTTTGTAAGATCGTAATAGACTCAGACGTAAGATAAAAATTATTTGTCTCTCATTAATTCTATTTATAATTAGATAAACAAGATAGTGTTAAGTATTGCTAGTACAACGCATTGTAGACGAATAAATAAGAGTCCAGAATACTTATTTGCATGATAAATAATCACGACAGATCAAGATTCAAGATAATAACGTAACTATAAAATTTCTGATATAAGGTTGTCATATAAAATGTTGAAATTTCAGTCCCTACAACAGTCAACTACACTAATTAAATGACGACAGTTTTACTACATTTTAGATAATCGACCAGCTTGTCAATTACAGCTCGTTGTTGACAAAAAACTGATAATCGTACCTTTTAAGTTACTGCACTTAAAAACATTTAAAACATGACGTTATTCTCGTAATAAGAGGCCGAACTTATGAATAAAGGCACCGGCAACATCTCTGTTACACGAACACGCCGGAATTACACGGCTTTTTAGCTAAAATACGCAAAATAAATAAGTAAAATAATCTTAGATTTACCTCGAAATGGACTTCGGATTTAGACGTCAATTTCTCTCGTAGACGAAATGTTTTCTCATAGCTTGGGTTAAACTCTCACGTTGGATACTCGGTCAACACACAGTCAATCTTCATTAATTGGTTTAATAACAATGGAAATTTAATTTGCCACACACGTAAATCGCAAAAATGTAGCAGCCATTAGACAGATTAAGATTTGTTTTCGTCATGAAAACGTGGGTCTTATTCGAGTAATCTTATTGGTGCGATCGGGCCAACGATAAGAACAACAAATGAAATGATCCAATTTTTTGACGTTTGTCGCACACAGATTCCACAAAATCACAAAACGTCATTTCATACCATTTTGTAATTTAGAACGCACTTATTAATAACATTCCGTTTCATGTAGACACCATGAATTTTTTAACAAGACGCGTTTTATTATTATTTTCTATGAGATAAATTATCTAGAAAGTTGCTTTTTCAGTTTTGCTCACTGCCCGCTTCAGGTCCATAATCTAATCAAATAGCATATATTCATCTTCTTAGCGTGTTAATGGCAATCTTTATTGAGTCGGCCCAGAACTTAGAACATTATTGTCTTTAATGTATTTAAAAACGAGCTTACAAAAATGCAATTCCAGTAAACAATCAACCAGATAAAGTCGGTATTTATAAAAGCTGCAGATAACCTTTGGTTATCAATGGAAATGAACTCTTCGAGTATCAATATCGGAAGTAGGTATATAGGTTTAAGCATTATTCCTACACAGTTTAACATGGACCAATTTTGCGTATTAAACGTCTAATAACCGCTGTTAGTTATGGAGACCATTAGCAGTAATCCGTGTACATACACGATGAAATCTCAGGGTCCCTCAAGCAATTATCTGTGTTCCAACCAAGTCTGTCTGAGTTGAAGAGCTACTTACTCTGTGAACATTAGAAGGGCTTAGGGCTTGTTTACATTGATAGCACATACCTATCTACTCCAATAACGAATACGGTAAACGAATCTTAGGTTTTTGTTGAAAGGCCTCATTATTTTTGGAGAGTTCTTTTCTTCTGTGAGAGTTGAGTGTGGATAAGATGAAAAAAAAAACCAAGTGAAAGACGATAGATTATTTATTCACGATTACATAAGTTTTGACTAAATAATTATATGCTAGGACATTATTATCATATCACAAAAGGCTGCATTTTATATATAAGTCGGTAGTTTCAGGGTAAAATGATACATAATTCACTTATTTTCTAAAGTTTGGTACCACGCCTGACAGGTTTCGGCGGCAATCTCGCATAAAGCCGACAATGCTTTGCCTGTACTGTCGTATTCTGCAACAAGAAATTAAAAAAGGAATGTTATGGAAAGACACAAATAAATGGGCCAGGGATAAAGTACTTATACACTCGCTAAGACTACATACGAAACCTTTTGACTTCCAGTTGATTTCCTCGTCCAGTTGTTGTACTGCCAGAGCCAAAAGAGCGAAAAGAGGACATTCTGTATTTTTAAGGCACCAATCGAAAGAGTCAATCCTAGTCTCTCAGTTGGAACGGCCCTAACCATTTCATTTCATCTGCCTATAGCCTTTTCCCAGCTATGTTGATCGGCTTCCAGTCTAACCGGATGCAGCTGAATACCAGTGTTTTACATGGAGCGACTGCCTATCGGACCTCCACAACCCAGTTCTGTTACGGGGTTATACGATACCCTTGGTAAGACGAGTTGTCAGACTATCGAGCTTTGGAACGGACTTGACCAATTTTATGTTATGCCAACCGAGTGAACAATTCATCCAGTATCGTGGATCAAGATCCAACCTTCTTGGCAATCATGAAAATCAAATTGAGTTTGAAAGTAAGCCTTAGTTCTCATTAGGTTGAAGACAACTTACCAACAACTCCTCGCTTGCCGAAGATAGAACCGTTGAAAGGGGGCTTCCTGTAAGTAGCCTCAGCATTGTGGATGCACATGACGATGGCGAAGAAGCACAGAGCTATGACGAAACGCATCTTTGTGATGATCTGAAAAATAATAACTGGTGAGCTGAAATTTAGGAAGCACGCCCCCCCAGTTGCGAAACACATATTTCATCACAAAAGATTTTGAAGGTAATTAATAAGCCATTGCTTCATTCATATGCTTCAAAAATTTGTCTGCTTGACAAGACGTTGATACATTGGCATGCCTAGGGATTTTGTCTAGGGGAGGCAGCCATCCTGCTAATCTAACCACAGTCAATTAATCAGAGCCCAACCCTACAAACCTTACATCTTGGTCAAAATGTACGAGCTATAAGGGTTCCATCTTTTCCTCTTGAGGTACGCAACCCTAATAAAAAGCGATAACAGTAAGTACTTCAATACTGACGATTTTTCTAGGGTGGGCAAGGAAGTAATGCCCACCCTTGTCCCCCCCAGCTCCGCCAAAACAATATTCATTACCTACGCATGGTAATGAATATTGTTCAGTGGTCAAAATGAGAGGCGTTACTGTTGTGTGTTACGCTGTTCTTAGAGGTTATGATTTGGTTTAAGGGGCCCTCTCCGCGAGCGAGAGAATCGCGGCGATATTGTCGTCGTCGACGTGCCACGTATTTCTATACACTCTCTTAGAACGTGTCTCCACACGGCGATATCGTCGCGGCGAGAATTAGATGGCACAACAATAATATCGCCGCGATTCTCTCGCTCGCGGAGAGGGCCCCTAAGGGTAAGGCAGGGTTTTTCTAAAATAAAATTACGATATATTCGCCAAAAATGTAAACAAGTATGACTTTATGGAAAAGTAACTTTAATTCCTACACAATAAAGTTGAGTTTACGCTACAACTTCAAACATTTTTATAACTTTTTCCATAGTGCTAGTCATTCTGAAATCAACTTAAATACTATTAAAATAAAGTTGATATTTGTTTAACTTGAAATAACGTCAATTTGAAACAAAAATAAAATTTGAATATATAGGTAGTATGTAGTACCATAATACCATTAGTATACATTTAACTGAGAAAGTTACTGAGAAATTCCAGATTGAAAAACCCAATAACACTTTGCCCGACCCGGGAATGGAACCCAGCAGTAGCACTTGCGACTTCTAAACCAACGAGTCAGTTAACTACTATTTATTTGATTTTTGAAGTGAAAACTTCTTTAGCGGCGTTGTGAAGTTTTGTTGTGATGGGTAAAAAATGTTAAACACGCGTCAGGACATGTGACCTGATCGAAAATTCGTAAGACAGAGCTCGCGCCAGGACACGTGACTTGATCGATAATTCGTAAAACGGAGGGAGAGTAGACCGCATTCCAAAATATCAAAAACGTTAATATTCAAGTTTTCACTTCTGCCGGCACTCGCGGAGTGCAACCCTTTTTTTTTACTTTTAAAGCTTACGATGAGCCAATACTTACTTGATAACAAACTCAAGACTTCTTGAAGACTGAAGAGTTGAAGACCAACTGATGCATCAAACCAGTTCCTACACCCTTTTATACCAGAACTACCCCTATAATTAAATTCACAACCAATCTACTGCAATTTTGTGTCCAGACGATGTTAATACGAATATAATGAAAAGGAAATCTTGTTATAAAAATATGGGTTTAGTATTTTTCTTAGTAACTTAGCAGTCCAATCTCTTTTGGGTTTCATTAGGTTATCAATCAGATAGTAATAAATAACCCATTTATTTAGTGGAAGACTTGATTGACAATCAAAGCGCCTGTTTCGTTTCGATGCGCAAAGTTTGGTTGGCAAGATACGTCTCCAAATCTCTCGCAAGGAGCTTAGTTTTATAAACATACAATGAGTTATTATCTCATAATTATCATCGAGGGTGACTACCTACCGAGATGACGACTAATAGGTATAAAATAGAACTGAACCCGGTATTATAAAATGCTCTGTGACTGAGTCTGGACTAAATTTAGACTTTCAGGATACCTAGGTGAAGTACTGAAGAAAATCCAAGTAACAGGAAACACAACTTTATTCCCTTTTTACCACCAACAGCTCGAGTCAGAATATTCAACCGACCGCTTCCCGCCTCGCAGGTTTTTTTTCATTTCCGCGGTAAAATAGAGTTCTGTGATTGGTTAACGATTTAATGTCGTCAGCCAATCACAGATGACAATGTGCTAACATCAGATTGATTAGCCAATCAGAAGCATCCAACGACCAACGACAAACTACAGTGTTGTCAGTACAAAAATATTCGAGTCAAATAGTTACTGGCCTGGAAATGAGTAATTTTGAGTTTCAATTTAATTAAATAAAATGTAAATTAGCGAACCCTAACAATCGACCATCCTGATATCGTGTGCGTCCCTGCACACGGTACCGGGTGGAACCCTAACAATCGGAATTAGGTCAGTTAAACAAACTTCACAATCCATGTACACAATATTTCAAAATCAATTTAAATGATATGCTGATATACATAACAATTAACATCAAACCTTTATAGTGACTATCTATTTATAAATGTATTCAACTCATTTAATGACTATTAGAGGTTTTACAAATTATTATAATATTAAATATTATTTCTCAAAGATTACAAATCACTTACGAGGAGAAATAAGTTAAAAAACAAAATTTAAGCAATTTAAAGCACAGGTGCGCATAGACACACACAATATGAGACGAAATATTAATATCTATTTACAAAATAGTTTAGCTTATAAGGATGTACAGACTTCTACTGAAGAGTAACTTCAAATTAATCATAGGCAAGGTGTACATATCACAACGATCGATTAGTTGTGTTTAAACCATTCCTCAGGTCCCAATGATCGATTAATCGGGATACCTGGTGATCGACGATCGATTAGTCGATATACTTCAAAGATTACCTCGACGATCGATTAATCGAGAGAACTTTTGCTAACCATTCGCTCAAGCCGATCGATTAAGCTTGAACAATAGGAGCAAGACGAACGAGTAGCTCTGGCATAGATCAGACGCGAACCAATCGATTCTCGCATCCAATCTGAAACAACACACAATTCTGCAGTTACATGCCTTACAAGGGACACCAAAACTTTAATTAAGTATATCTAATCATCTGTGTCGGAAGTAGATTCCGAGTTCTCGTTCAAATTTAATGCAGCCACGTGGATCCAAGGCATCACGCGATCCGCAGCAACAGTCGTTGGACGCTTGCCTTGTGTATTACATAAACCAGGTACTGGAGCTACTACATATTGGTCAGTACCCATGACCTTTGTAACCCGATAAGGACATAAAATATGACGGCAGGAGCTTCTTACTCTGCCCTTCATTATTCAAGCAAGTTTTAGTAATTTTAACAAAGTCGCCTTCCGCGTATACGCGCGCAGGACTCCTACCCTTATCATAATACCGTTTTTGCTTGATCTGCTCGTTGTCTATCCTACTTTTAACTTCCTGGCGTATATTGGTTAAATCCGTAGATTTAGGAGTTTCATCAGAAATCTCATTAAGGATGGGTTTTGCCAAAACATTCATGGAGGTACCAAACATCACCTCGGCTGGTGTCCTGTCGGTTGTTTTTTTTTGAATAGTGTTGTTTAGTCCCCATTGAATTCTTACTAAATGGCAACCCCATTCTGTTTCACCATATTTCACGCTTAAAGCCTTCATAGAGCCGAGAATTGTGCGCCTATATCGCTTCAACTTGACTGTTTGATCGGGGACTAGAGACAGCATTCAGGATATGTTTTATGTCACTCACGAGGCGATCAGGAGTTCTAAATATCCTGAATAATATGTCTTCTAGCACCCTTCATACGTTCTGAGTGTGCGTGTTCCGAACCGGTCGGACAAAACAAAACTTTGTAAAAGCGTCAACCACTAATAATGGGTAAGAAAGACCTCGCTTGGATTTCACGAAGGGTCCGAGATGCTCAATATGTAGTGTATGTATGAGAGGGTATCTCCACTTTCGTTATAGGGTGAAGAAGACCTTCTCTACCACTTTGATTATTTTTAGCGTATGCACATTCAATACAGGCTCACGTACTTTTTAACGAACCGTGTAATTTTTGGGATCCAATAGCATTTTTTTAAATCGTTCCAAAGTCTTTTCAACCCCAATATGACAGATATTGTCATGACTCATCCGACATAATTGCCATCTCTAACCCCTCGGTACTACTCAGCGCACATCTCCCTTGTCTTCACCTACACAGCGAAATAACTTGTTATTCTTAACGACTTAGTATTCAAACTCAAACTCAAATCATTTATCTCAATTAAACCAATTACAGGCACTTTTGATTTGTCAAAGGGTTGGTCAGTCAGAAAGATGAAGCTAGTTGCCCATTCCAAAGCGTAAGTGCCTATGGAGAAAAACGGGCAAGATCTTTCCTTAATATATTGCAAGCCTTTCTGATCTAGACTACTATCAAAAATATATCTAAGTTGAAGGGTATGTAACCAGTTTTCGCTTGAAATGGCCATAACGGTTAGAAGATTATCAGATTGATTCTCCTCGGACTCGACTACAGGATTACGGGATAGCGCGTCAACATGTCCCATTTTTATACCGGCTCTATATTCGACTGTACAATTAAATTCTTGGAATTTCTAAATAGGAATGAGATCCCGTTTAGTAAAAGAAGACCGAAGAGCGCTGCAATCTGTAACGATTTAAAAAGTCTTTCCCTAGCAAATAAACTCGAAACTTTCGTAGAGAACAAACCATTGCTAAAGTTTCCAGTTCATAGGAATGAAAATTCTTCTCCTCTGGCGATGTCTGCCTGCTATAGTATGCAACCGGTCGCAGCGTGTTATCCAGTGAACGCTGAGGGAGGATGCGTCCGATACCTATCCTACTCGCGTCAGTGTGCAGTTCCAGCTCTGCTGATGGATCGAATATTGCGAGAATAGGTCTATTTAACAACCTAGCCTTCAAATCCTGAAAAACAGTTTCCTGATTATCGCCCCATTTCCATGATATACCTTTCTTTAACAATTTGCCGACTGGAAAAGCCATCAAGGCAAAATCTTTGACGAATTTCCGGAAGTAGCTTGCCAGCCCGAGGAATTGGCGAAGATTGTGTACATTTTCAGGACGCGGAAAATTCATTACACTAGAGATCTTTTTCTCCTGGCTTGCTAAAACAGGTCTCTATCGTATGACCGATTTTATTGCATCGTTGGCACTTCAAGAGAGGTTTAGGACAATGTAGGAAACTATGCCCCTTCTCCTTACAATTATAGCAACCATTAGGCTGACCCGATCTAGATATAGAATTTGGAGCTTGGTTTTGGTTATTATTCTGATGTGCATTATCTACAATTTTATTACGAAAAAGGCCATGGTCCACTGAAGGCTGATGAGCATATTTATTGCTTAATAAGAACTGCAAAAGTTGGTCGGGGTGATTGCATCGTAATGCCAACGCACTCGATCTAAGCGTCCTGTCACTCAAGCCGTGAATAACGCAGTCCACGGCACGCTTTCCTACTATATCGCATTGATTCACGGCAGCAAGCTTTTCGTAATAATAAACTTCGATGGGCTCATTGGACTTGCTCTTCCTTTTCAGCATATCCTCCAAGGTCTGGCCGTAATTTTGTTCACAAGGAAATGCATTTATCAATTTATCTTGCCATTCTTTCCAGCTGAAAAGAATGGAATTCAAGCTTTCGTACCACATTTTAGCCAGGCCTTGGAGTTTCTGCATGGCAAAATGAGTGGTAGTTCTGTCGTCCCAACCATATACCGACGCACATTCGTTGACCTTTTTCAGCCATATATCAATACGTTGATTTTTAGTCGAAGGGTCAAAATTAGGCAATATATTTTGGTGGTTTATCTTTTGAGACGACTGTGCATTTTGGTTATGTAGCTGTGACGACAGATCCTCTTTCAACAGTTTTAAAACACTAACAAGATCGTTCTTAGAAAAAGATGGACTACGTGACCTTAAATATTCTCCAGCATTGCTACGTTGCTCGGCACGTGGCTCTGCCCGACGCTCAGCTTCCCGACGTCCGAAGAGCTCGTGACGCCCGCTGGCACGTGGCTCGTCTGCACGACGCTCAGCTTCCCGACGTCCGGAGGGCTCGCGATGCTCGCTGGCTCGTGGCTCTGCCCGACGCTCAGCTTCCCGACGTCCGGAGGGCTCGCGACGCTCGCTGGCTCGTGGCTCTGCCCGACGCTCAGCTTCCCGACGTCCGGAGGGCTCGCGACGCTCGCTGGCTCGTGGCTCTGCCCGACGCTCAGCTTCCCGACGTCCGGAGGGCTCGCGACGCTCGCTGGCTCGTGGCTCTGTCCGACGCTCAGCTTCCCGACGTCCGGAGGGCTCGCGACGCTCGCTGGCACGTCGTGACGATGATCGACGAGGGTCCTCCGTCGCACGAAGTCGTTCACGCTCTCGGCGTAATTCCTGCTCCAGCATCTGTACTCTCTGCCGTCTCAGCAGGAAGTCTCGTTCATCTTGAGATCGATTCGGGCTGCGCAGGCCGCTTCGACTTTGTGAGCGATCCCCTCGACTAGGTGTCTCCAGTCTACGCCCACTGGAGTCTCGATTTGAGCGTTCTCTGCGTCCTGGTGGTTCGTCCATGATCTAAACACTCGCAGACAAAGAGGATATGTTAATAACAATGACTAAAAATATGGTGAATAACACCACATTATTCGGTTCAATTGAAGGATGAAAAATGCGTCATATCTCGAAAACGATGCGTCCTACGCCAAAAATAAGCAAATTTTCGTACCCCTTTTAGTAGCCCCCATAGGATAATATTCTCGATCATTTCAGATACTTATTCAGACACACACACACAAATATTTAGGCACACAAATAAAATAAACCGTTATAAAGTACTTTAGGTCGCATTACAAAACAATAGAACCACTCTCTAATAGTCTTAGACTACGTCTAGAGCTGCTATATAAATAGGTTCAAAAACTGTTTATCTCTAAGCAAACTTGTTCAACGCATGTTCATTCTTTCCATAATACGACCGTAATGCTTAAAATTACCACTGATTTCAGTACCTCATTACTAGTATTAATCAAATGTGCATTAAATATAATTTTAGAATAAATATTATATTATAATGCAAAGATAAAAGACAAAAAGAATTATAATTCAGAATTTAAATAATAAAAGCAATGGGCGTGTACTTACGTTTTAAGTTTGGTTAGCGTGTCACTTCTGATATATAAAATAGAACTGAACCCGGTATTATAAAATGCTCTGTGACTGAGTCTGGACTAAATTTAGACTTTCAGGATACCTAGGTGAAGTACTGAAGAAAATCCAAGTAACAGGAAACACAACTTTATTCCCTTTTTACCACCAACAGCTCGAGTCAGAATATTCAACCGACCGCTTCCCGCCTCGCAGGTTTTTTTTCATTTCCGCGGTAAAATAGAGTTCTGTGATTGGTTAACGATTTAATGTCGTCAGCCAATCACAGATGACAATGTGCTAACATCAGATTGATTAGCCAATCAGAAGCATCCAACGACCAACGACAAACTACAGTGTTGTCAGTACAAAAATATTCGAGTCAAATAGTTACTGGCCTGGAAATGAGTAATTTTGAGTTTCAATTTAATTAAATAAAATGTAAATTAGCGAACCCTAACATAGGGAAATATGGAAGAAAAACATATGTTGCACCGACCACACAAATTTTGGGGTAAGGGCAGGAGAATGATGATAGCATCGTCATCAATTGAGATTATAAAATTAACATGATTTATGTAAACACACATTTGTGTATTTTGAACAGACTACTATCTGTCGTACAGAATAAAAACTATCTGTCGATTGAAAAATCAACCCTTAAAATAATATTAATATTATGTAATGTAGTACTTAATTGTTTTTTTTTATGAGTCCTCCAATTCCAACGAATTATTTAAGAACAAGTAGGTAGTAATGGGTTTCATTTTGACAGCTCAAAAACATTTATTGCATTAGTATTTACATTGTTGAGCAGACAAGTTTTCAAACATGTGAAGCAATGGATTAGCAATATCCTTCAAAATGATTCAGATTGAGACTGATAGTGTGTTACGCAAGGTGCTGAGATATCGAGACGCTGAGTCCGCGTTATCCACATAAAATGTTGAATAAAGAAACTGGACTGTTTTCTTCGGTTATTCAGTAGGGAACCGAGTAGCAAGAGCAACCTTCCATTTAAAACCTGCAGGTAAAAACTTTAAAGAAAATAATACCTACTCAGAATGTTGCTGAATTTTGGCGCATCTAAAAAACTATAGGTAATTGTATATTTTTTCGTGTTCTTTTTGCCATCAACTCGCTAAGAACAAGATGATTATTAAGCCCACACTTCCCTATGTGAATTTAACTACTTATCAAATAAAACGTTGTTAAAAGCTCTCTACCTACCCCTCAGCAATGTGTACAACGAATCCAAGATGGCAGCCATCTTAACTCTATTCCAACAACTAATCTTATGCACTAACGAAGTTATAATCCTTTGAGAATACTCGGGAAACTCTGTCAATATGTGGTCAGTATCCAGTAATCCAATAATTGCGTGGACAGCCGCCATCTTTTGATTTCAGAGTATAAATTGGCGGGAAAATCGTCTCACAGCATCAGTTGACATTCAACCACTTCAGTGTTACCAACAAGAAATACTTCGCTCAATACAAGGTAATTTTTCCTTTTTGGCTTTTGTGTGTTTTCTCATCATCACAGTTAGGGTTTACTGGCAAAGTAAAATCATCATTAAAATTGGTTAAGCCTAAGTTAAACTAAGACTATACCAATGGCTCTCTAATATTGAATATTAATGAATATATCATAATAATTGATAGTGGGCCTCAGAGAAAAAAAAGACATGACTGTATTAATTTTTTATCAGTTTTCATAGATTTTTGGGTTTTATTTGATGTGTTTTACATATCAATGTTATCATGCTTTACGATTAATTGCATAGTTTATTATGCTTGCTGTAAAGACAAAATTGAAGAGCACGACATCTTTTAATAAAAATACATTCTCCTATTTGGATGTTTCTGGATGTTAACTTGTGTATTCGAATTAATTTAAACTTGTGAAGAGTTTAAATTACACGTATTTACTTCTTATCCGTCTTTCAGATGTCCGGAAACATGATGCGTTGCACCATTGGCGTCGTCTGCTTGGTGGCCGTGCTCCTCTCCTTAGCTGAAGTCAGCGAAGCCAACTACAAGAACGCACCCATGAACGGCATCATGTTCGGCAAGAGGGGACCTACTGGTAAGCTAAAATAACCAGAATCATGATTTAGAAGTAATTTTCCTAGTACCTTCAGCACCGTAGTTGCGTAACACACTATCAATCTCAATCTGAATCATTTTGAAGGATATTTCTAATCCATTGCTTCATATGTACGGACGCCAGCAGGTCAAGCTACCCGAAACTGTCAAATTTTCTCAATCAACCTTGAACCATAATGCTTTAGCGATAAAGTTGAAAATCTATTAAAGAAATTTGACAGATTGTAGTAGGTTGATGTGCTGGCGTCTGTACGAAAAAACTTTCTTCTCAACAACGTAAATAACGCAATGAATGTTGTTAAACTGTTAAAATGAAGCCCATTGCTATTGATATGTGTTACTCAATCACACCGCAGGTCCAGTTGAAAACCAGCGTCAGACACTAGTTGTCTGGCATTTTTGCTGAACTGGGCCTATTTGGCCTGATTTTTTTGTATTAATGGATGTATTTTCATACAAACTAGGATTATTACTTTAGTAGTCTTTCTAGTGACGACTTGATCTAGCTAGAGCGTTTAGACCACTCGAAAGAAAGTCGAACCTAATTCCCATCGCGTGGACAGGTGAGGTGGCAAATGAGTTTTGCCTCAAAGTAAAATATAAATCTACCTAACTTTGTAGCTACTCGGTTACTGCAAAATTAGGATCATAGAACATAAGCCACGTTTGACGTTGCGCTAATGCAATGGATGGGGTTCGAAGTTTTTAATATAAAAATCTATCTATCTCCAGTTCAGAGTATCTATACCTATAAGCCAACCGCTTAACTGGGACGTTGCCTGAGGTAGCAGCGCGGTGTGGTGTTGTGATACGAGAGCTCAGTGATTCGCCAACTTGTGAAAACTATCATTCCTCCCGCACTGCGCAGCTACCTCAGGCAACGTCTCAGTTAAGCGGTTGGCATATAGTTATAGATACTCTGAACTGGAGATAGATAGATTTTTCGTTCGCTAAGCGGTCGGCCTGTAGACTAAATTATACCTATTTGCAGGCGTCTATCTATTTAGCCGCGAAAAAAAATCAGCTGTTCCCTACATTTTGACGATTTAACCGAACATAAATTTTAATGTAGGGAATAACCAAACCTGAAATCGCGAAAAAAGAAATCAGCTGTGATTTTTTTTTTCACGATTTTAGATTTGGTCCCATATTAAAAGTTGTTCATAATGAGGAGTACAATGCCCTCTTAAGAGGTTGTTGGTGTTTTTCCAATAAACCTGTATTTGTCAGGCTATAAATGTACTTCTTTCACAGAATACGACCAACGCGGCAAGACATTCACCGCTCTATGCGAGATCGCCACAGAAGCGTGCCAGGCGTGGTTCCCTTCTTCAGAAAACAAGTGAAAAATTAATATTTAAGGCAAAAATGTAACGACAATAGCATTTGGATTTTGGACTGCGGTAGATTAATGTTAATTTGTAGGGAATTTTTGTATCGAGCATTGCAACACGGATGCTTCCGCCATTTTCTAATTAAAATTAACTTTATTATTTATCTATCATAAAGGCTGGGAAATTATGACTTAATACGTAGCAAATAAATGCTTCAAAATTAATTATATAGTACTTTTATTTACTTTCTTATTAAACCACCCTCTCTGATTCCCCCCAAACCTCTTAGACAATAGGTAAAAAAGTAAGGTGTTATGGTAATGAAGATGGGCAGTATCGTAGCTTTAGCGCGATTCCAACAATGAAACTGAGAGAGTCAAAATTCCACAACAATTTTGACATTGGCTTAGTTGCCAAAGAAAAAAAAAACCGTTTTGACACTGACAGCTCTTGAACGCTGTTTTGATGTGCTGAACACGTTCAGATTAATATTGGTAAAATTCACCGTTAGTCAGCAAAAACATGAACCATCCTCAAGTAATAACAACTATAAAACTCCAAATAACAATGGGTCAACCTGGGGTAATACAATGACTACATTCAACAAAAACTTTAGGCATGCAGGTATCTTTGAAGTATAACCTACTCAATAATATTGGTTTTATTTTCCAGTTTATATGTCTGACCACATAATAAGTATACTTATAGACATAACTAACTATACACATTAAATGAAAAATAAAAACAATAAAATAGCCCAACTAACTAAACCTAACAACAAACTATATAGCGTCGAAAACCTTAAGTTTTCGTTATAGTATTTATATCACACGAAGCGACTACTGCTACTTGGTTACTTGTGGTAACCAAGTGTACAAACACGCAGTGAATGTGTGCTTGAAGACGAGTAGCGTCAGCACATAACACACACACACGCACACTCTTCGGACTTCGCCATTGCCTCAGACGGTACTAAGGTACAGAGAGCTCCTGCGCTTCCCACATACCTATTCACAGCGTGTTTGTACACTTGGTAATCACAAGTAAAGTGCGCGTCGCTTCGTGAGATAAATATTGCACTTGCATACTTAGCTAAGAAAATATTCATTAGACCCATGTCAAAGATGCGCACAACATGGGCTTAAAATACCTAGCAGATCTTACTAGGCTCACTGCTTACACATTTAAATACATTTTGATGACTAAACTTGCACCACTTCCAGAGCACCGCCACATATTAGGTACACATGGCTAGTCTAGACATCAAGCTATACATTTCCAGTTGCAGCTCAGCTGACCTCGCATTGTATAGGTTTTTCGTACAATGAGAAGCCAGCTTATACTGGTTATGTATAGCTTGATGTGTAGCCGTGCGTATCTTTTGTTTTTCTCCTAATGAAAAGTGTAGGTAGCCAGCCTGGACTTTTTCTTGAGTTGACGTTTGGACACGCCAATATGGTAAATGGTACCTATTTATGGGAGAGTCATGTTAGGTGCTGAACCCCTTGAATGTGACATCCACTTACCACATGAGTACGTGAAAATATTCGAGTTTCAATTTGAGACACAAAAAAAAACAAAAATATCGACGAGCTGGGAACCTCTTCCATTTTAGAAGTCGGTTAATTTTTTTTATCTTACCTCACTACCGCATACAAAAATCGTTGCGCGCTACAATGACGGGGAATACCCCTACAATAACTTTTAGAGCATCGCAACACTGTAAGAAAAGTTTTTAAAAAATCCCCCATTCTCTGTTGAATTTTCCCCAAAATCCAAATCCAAAACTCCAGAAAAAATGTTAAAAAATCGATCGATGCCTTACAAAAGCCTGCGTGTAATGAAGCGTAAATTTGTCCTAAATACGCTTATTTTAACATGGCAGCCCCGACCGTGGGAACTTTATAGATAAGCGTAACTTTCGATTTGTATTGTTGTCAAATGTTTTTGTCGTACAATTAGATTCCAATACGAATCACTTCCTAGTAGAAATCATGAAATACTCCCACAGTGAGAAATCAAACAGTTTTGTGCAATAATTTATTTGTGATAATGATAAAAAATTGATAACACTGAAAATAAAATGTCAATAACATTGCAGTGACGTTTCGCATTCAGAAAAATCGTATTTCGAATCTACCTTACTTTATTAAAATGGATTATTTAAGTTCTGAACTCGTGGTGAAATAATGAGATAATATAAATTATTTATTCAATTAATCAAGGATTATATAAAATATCAAGATGACTACGAAGGAGCTATACACGAAGGTAAAATTTTAAGTGAAATGTATTTGATTGTATTTTGTTTTTTGTGGTAGATCCATTTCGAATCTAAAATGCAAAGTTAATTAAACTTTTCTCCTCCCCTGCATGCATTTACTCCGTGTTCGGGTTAATTAGATTGCAGACCAATTATTTTGATTAATGTACTATCAGAACAGGGAGTGTTTATGATTGACCTTCTTCACTCAATTTATTGAAGAGGACGTCATTCTCATTCGTTTACTTAGCTATCGCTAATTTTTGCATCATTTATAAATATTTCGCGTGTCAAGGAATATCGCAAGTTCCGGGATGACGTCAGGCGTCACGTCGCTACAGTTCGCCCTACTGTTCCATTTTCAAAAACAATAACACTGGCCATTCTTTCATTCAGTTTTCCAGAAATACTTTTTTCCGATTTATCGGAAAACAATATGGTTTCCAATAATAATCTTGTTGAGACTGTCTAATAAATTACCATAATCACTTTTGCTATCTAGATAAGTTATTTTTTAATGCTCATGAATTATTTATGAACTGCAATTACACAGTATTTGAGTACTCACTGTCTATGAAGTACAATAACATTAACAAATTGTTAAAATTTTGAAATGATCGTTATCTTGAAATATGTAATTAAATTACCTTATCACCTGTCTCAATGCAGGTTGCGTTATCTTGATGACAAAAATATGTCTTTTAATTTGCGGTATCTGTTTATTGGTGACATATTTTTCTTTAGTTTGTCAAGCTTATGCAAGCAGTTAAATCTATTGCTCTACACATATTCAAGACCTCCTTGGTCATGCCCTTCCTAACAGGGTATTGGTTCTCTAAAACTAGCGCTAAGCTACAATGATACAAATTACTCTTTTGGCTTCGGAGAAACCAAATCGTATACAGAGTAAACAGTATGCATGTTTTGTGTTCATAATGTCTTAACATGCACTATAAGTTTTCATAACTAGGATATAAATTCAACACAATTTAAAATGGCTTTTTTTTTTTGTCATTATTAATCTCTTGTTGTTGACTGACACATGCATGAATCTCTTTAGTTTTTTTTACATGGTCTCGCAGTTTGAGTAAATTATAATATGGCCTACCCAAATGTCCTTTCTTTGGTATTGTTCATTGAATCATTGAGCTCCTTAAGTTCTAAGTGCACTGACTGGACAGGTCCACTCAATCTGTTTGGCTCATTCCGAGCCAAACAGATTGAGTGTAAAGACCATTTCAGACACCAATCTACGTACAGGGTGACAGGGACATCGACACGGAAACTGTCACCATGAATTCAGCACATGAGTTTAGTCCCCATAATGTCGAAATTTTTCGTCAGTTATCAAAAAATAATCTTCTGTTTCACAGACAAGTGCAATACCTACGCGGTCAAAATGTATGGAACAGCAATTTTTCTTTTCATAACCAACGAAAAATTTCGACGCTGTGGGGTCTAAACTCATGTGCTGAATTCATGATTACAGTTTGTGCGTCTATGACCCTGCCACCCTGTATTCTTCCCAGTCATGATCTGACCAAGATTATGTCTGGACTTGAAAAGAGACTGTTGTGACCTGCGAGTTTGTTTCGGCCTTTCTTCTCAGAGTAGTTAGATAGAAAACAACAATCTTATCTAGTTTTGAAAATATAATGGACATGTAAAATACAAACCTAATTACAGAAATAGTGCTGTTACAAGTATTTAATTTATTAGTTAAGTAATTTAATGTTATACTTAGTATTATAGTTAACGAATAGTTAGTCAATTTGAAAATGTGTACAACAATACTCTATTGCTAACTGTGGAGGCTTGTAAATAGCTTGTCGTCAATGACCTCACTACTACTTCTGTATTTGACAGACTGTAAGCCACCCAAAGACAATAAAAAATAAAAATTTAATTAAATCATGTATTAATTTAAGAATGCTTGTACCATACTGTAGTCAAAACGTTATAGGTAAGTAGCATTAAGGCAGTCAGCAAGGTGTTAGCAGGCCTTATTTCCAAGAGTATATGCATAATCAGACTACTTGTATCTGTCCACTTCATCATAGTTGTGTATGTAATTATTATTTTGAGTATGATATAATTATTATCATTCTAGTAATATTTATTTTAGAAGTATTTATGTATGTTTATTTGTATGTATGTTAGTATAGTCTCGTAATTTTTGTTTAGTTTTTAAGTGAATTGTTTTTTTATTCTACCTATGTATTATTTTTTTGTCTCCTTTGCTCTATCACACGCTGTTTACATCTCTGTATCTATTGTCCTAGCTCAGGTATGCTGGAAGAAATTTCTCATGAAATAAGCATCACCTCTGTACCTATTTTTTCTGTTCTGTTTTTCATTGTCTGTTTATTGTGTGTACTTACATAAATGGAAAAACAAAAATATATATAATGTTCCCAGTGCTGGGTCTTAGACCTACTCTCTTCGAGAGGGAGTGGGCCATAATCCACCACGCGGGCCCATTGCGGGTTGGTAGATGTCACCAGTCATCAAATTTTTGGTTCTAGGACATGCCAGATTCCTCACAATGTTTTCCTTCACTGTTTTGGAAACAGTGGTGATGAAACGATTTACACATAATATTCAAATTTTATTTGTTTCAAATTGTCGTCATTTCGAGTTAAACAAATATCAACTTTATTCTAATTGAAATTAAATTGATTTCAGAATGACTAGCACTATTGAAAAAGTTATAAAAATGTTTAAAATTGTAGCGTAAACTGAACTTTATTATGTAGGACTTAAAGTTATTTTTCAATAAACTCGTATTTGTTTAAATTTTTGGCGAATATGTCGCGTTATGAGATTAGTACAGCACCTATCTGGGTTCCAACCTACAACCTAAAACTGCTCTGCAGTGCGATTCTGTAACCACCTCACCGTGAAAACTTGGGTGAAGTGAGCGTGGAGTGAGCTGTCTTTCCAACAAATGCTAGGGATTGACACTATTGACAGCTTACTCTAAGCTCACTTCACCAAACTTTTCACGGTGAGATTTTACAGAATCGATCGGCTGTTCATGGCCTTATGAAGTAGAAATACCTTATGCAATATGTTTGATTTGATTTTTAGGTCATCCGAGCTAATTGCGTGTTGTTTTTTTCCTAGCACGTTGATTGCCAGAGAACAGACACAATAGAAAATCTATTGTTGGCGGACACCGGTGACCACGGTGGCAGTCAATGACTCAATTAAAATACAATTATTAGAAGGTTATTGAATAAGATTAGAAGATATATGCATTTTCCAACTATGTTGGGAACATCTTCCAGGTTAACCAGATGCTCCTGAATACCAGTATTATTGACCGACTTCAAAAAAAGGAGGAGTAGGTATAACTAAAACAACAAAAGACGATGAAAACAAAAACAACCGACTTCAAAAAACGAAAATGCGGAACCAAGGACACCGACTTCCGAAATTAAAGTTATTTTTTACTTTGTATCTAGTGTTTTTTTTTGGAAGTCGGTTGTTTTTGTTTTCATGGAGCGACTGGCTATCTGACCTCCACAACCCAGTTACTGGGTCACACAATACTGGTTGTCAGACTTTTGGGCTTCCGAATACTCGTAAAGACTGTCAAAGATCGACAAATGACAGCTAGGACCAACTGCTTAACGCGTTACCCATCCAAGAAACGACAGCATCAAGTGTAGCTTAACTTTCGATCGACTAGTGCGTTATTATTGAGCCACGAGCCCCAGAAGATAGTATTGTGTAATTTTTTTTATTAGTATATTTTTATACTAATCATATTTTTTTTTATTAATACACTGACATTTTACAAGACAGAATTCATTAATTGAATTTTGATTGACATTAATCCAGTGTTTACTTATGTTTGTATTGGAGTGTATCAAGAAATAATAGCGAGTTGGCACTTACTTGAAAAGGATATTGAATTTTAGTTAAACTGTGAAGTTATTGCAAGTTGACTCCTATCAACATACGGTTAGGGTTCTATTTCCTTTGACACATGCACTCACAAAAACTTGAAGACTATTTGAATTTAATGATGTCATACATATCTGTAGAAATACCTAAAGAACGTACATTTGATGCATTTGCTATATAATGCATTCAACTTTGTGGTCATCATTCTTAAATAAATGCGGTATGAAGGTCAACTGCTAAAAACAAATTAAACTTGAATAAAGTGAGGGAATAAGCATTATTTTTATTTTAGCTGCCTTTAAAAATGCCATTCGTGGTTGATATGTAATGAACAGCCGAATAGCACCCTAATTTCGTAACACACTGTCAATCTGTTGCTAATACATTTGTGGCTAACTAATAACAGCTGCTCGGGTCGATCGACTAGGTTAAGCTACGCTTGCCGCGGTTGGTCCGTGGATGTGTGACCATCTTCACATACCAAGGCCCCTCCGTGCCTCCGAAAAGTTGGTTGGTCCTGGCTGTCATTCGTGGATCTTTGACAGTCGTTACTGGTCGTCAGTAGCCCGAAAGTCTGACAACCAGTCTTATCAAAGGGTATCGTATTACCCAGTAACTGAGTTGTGGAGGTCAGATAGGCAGTCGCTCCATGTAAAATACTGGCATTCAGCTGCATCCGTTAGACTGGAAGCCGACCCCAACAGAGTTGGGAAAAGGCTAGGCAGATGATGTTTATTGCTAATCCTTCATATGTTCGAAAAATTTGTCTGCTCAACGACGTAAATAACATTTTTATAATATTTTTAATCATGATTATAAAAATAAATAAATAAATTTAATTTTGACAAGATTTGTTAAGAAATGTTTCTTAACTTGCTACTTTTAAGTTTCTGAAATTCATTAGTAGTCAGCAAGGGGGGTTCAGAATCATGTACTGAAGCCATTGTTTACATTATATGCCTAGTTTATTTGCCGAACTAAAGGTTGGGTACATATTTAACTTTCAGTAGTTCGGTGCTTTGTTAGAACCGAACTATCGCAACTGAAAGTTTCAGTAGTTCGGTCAACCGGACTAACAACCGAACTACTGCTACTAGAGGATGGTAATGGGTCGCGCTTCGATGTCCCTGCCACCTGTATGTCCTTCGAGGTCTCCGCCTCCCGGCGTTCCCACACACATCTGCCTTGTGGTGTGTGTGCCAAGCAACCTTTATGCCTTTTGGTTAAGATCTTACGGCAATAAACGCATTTTTTTTTCTTTCTTTCTTTTAAATATAATGTTTTCTTTGTACCAGGGTGCCCGAATATGGGTGGAGCATCCAGAGAAGGTATGGGAGAGCGCCACGGTGACGTCAGACTACCGGTCTGGCATCCTCATCGCCAAGATAGACCAATCCGGAGAGATTCGGCAGATAAAGGTCAGTATGGTGTAGAAGTAATTATCTATGTGCAGGGGCCTTATAATTCTCTATGACACAAATTGAGACAATGAACGAAACCACGCGAAATGATCGCGAGATTGGAGGGAAAGGCTAAGAAATGTACGTGGTTTCGAAGAAAGTAATCGTTAAGTGGTGATGGTGAATTTGGGCCTTGTAGAAGTAATTATTTTGTAACATAAATCGTGGCGCCTATGTTTCTCGACGAGATAAGCAGAAGTGTTAGGGCAGAGCCACATCTTACCAGTTATATTCTACGTCTTAACGTATCGATGTCAAAATGTTTAAACATCTTTGGCCCCGACATTCAACTGCGCGAACTCCGCTCACTGACGCAGTCATATGATCATCAAGTGCTCAGGTGACAGGCGTGATCGGCGCAGGATGGAAGGTGGACCATTGTCTGTGGGGAGGTGCCCCATACGCACTTGAGTTATATTAAATTCCTATGTAAAATTATTTACCTCCAGACTTCAGTACTCTGAAAAATTCCTGAAGTAAAATGAAAACCCGATAACGCTTTGCCCGACCTGGGAATCGAACTCAGGGCCCCACGCTCAGAAGTCGTGCTTGCCACCGCTAAACAACAAGCCTGTCGACGTCACAGAACTACGTCAAAATATCAAAATTGACAGTGTAACGCGTGAACCAATCACAATTATTGAAACACGATTGTTTACAAAAAAAAAATTAAACATTAACTTCGTCAATCGAATTCTGCAACCAAATGGGGCAAGCAGAAGGAAGCAAAAGTCCACAGGTATTCACCTTATTACGAAAAGACAAAACTCACATTCACAAAACATCAAAATCAAAAGTAAAATGTTTACGTTAAAACGAAAATCAAACATTGACAAATGTCATGTTTTGATAGGTTTTGTCATTCAGTGACATCATTTTTCGTTTTTTTTAATGTTTTTTTATTGTTTTGATGAATTCTCTTTGTTACTTATCCAATCCTAGTGCGTTCTGCCAGTTATGACTTACGGAGCCGAAACGTGGACACTCATGGTACGGCTGTTCCATAAATTCAAGGTCGCTCAAGCTATGGAACGGGCTATGCTTGGAGTCTCTCTGAGGGATCGAATCCGCAACGAGGTGATCCGGCAGAGAACCAAAGTGGTCGACATAGCTCACAGAATAAGCAAGCTGAAGTGGCAATGGGCCGGCCATATTAGCCGTAGAACAGATGACCGTTGTTCGGCGTGTTCTTGAGTGGAGACTGCGAATCGGTAAACGTAAGGTGGGACGCCCTCAGGCTAGGTGGAGCGACGATCTTTGCAGGATGGCTAGTAGCAGCTGGATGAGAGTTGCCGAAAACTGAGTTGACTGGCGTGCAATAGGAGAGGCCTATGTCCAGCAGTGGACTGCTATAGGCTGATGATGGTGATGATGAGGTATCCAATAGAAAAAAAAAAAAATAAAAAAATTCAAACTACATATTTATTTCATGCAATTTTCATATTTTTAAACATACAAAATAGCGCTCAATCTATTTAAATAAGATTAAGTGCGCTATAAGCTTATTTTAGAGTTGCTCACTTTTAATAGGCTAGACATAGGCTGAGAACCTACACGTTGACATCCTCCATTCCAAACTTCCCCACAGTAAAATAGACCTTTAAGATATTTTTAATTTGTTGAGGTTTTTTGTCTTCTAATTTTTTGGCAATTTTCTTTGGTAGTTTATTTAGAATGTCAGGCAAGGCGTACGTCCAGGCTCTCTTACCATATTCATTATTAATCTTTGGCAGTTTATATGTAGGCAAGTACGACAGGTTACGAACAAAGTTTGGTCTCTTTGTAATGCACAATCAAAAACAAACAACAAACAACAAAACAAATGCCATTTTGTAATGCGCAATCTTGTTGACGGTCTTGTTGATTTAGTAGCCACCAGCACGAGTGCTAACTGTTCTGGGTTCGAACACTTCAAACCCTGGGTCGGGTTAAGTGTTGGCGAGTTTTTCCGTAAGGAAATTCTCATTAGCAGTCCATAGCTGTTTAGATTTGTACAGGACCAACGGCTTAGCTGGCTTTCCGAGGCACGGGGCCTGATCTTTCTCCGCTCGTGTCGAATTGCGTGCCGTCCCATCGGACTATGAGAGCACTACGTCCGATCCGAATCCGAATTCAAGATCCGAGTTCAATCCGAATTGGGAATGTTCTAAATTCGGCTGGACTGAGTTCGGATGTAGTGCGCAACCCCTCATACATATAGTACTATGTCTACTTCGGACCGTCAAGGAAAGAGAGACAGCACCTGTGTTTGCGCACACTATACATTTTATATTGTTTGAGCCTAGGGGCTGCAATCTCGACATTCATAGCGATCGCTTTACGACCGAATTCGGTCGCAAAGTCCCGGATTGACAGGTGTAATGTATGGAGTCACAGGACTTTGTGACCGATAAGAAGCTCTTACGATTTTTAGGCAGTTCTACACACCCCTGCCAACCCTCTAGTCTAATGTGACCTAACTATTTCTCAACAGATAAAGGATGAGGGCAAGATGCCGCCTCTTCGGAACCCTTCGCTGCTCATCGGGCAGAACGACCTCACATCACTATCGTATCTCCACGAACCTGCTGTGCTACATAACCTTAGAGTTAGGTAAGTACCTAAACAGCTTTCTAACTTTTACGTTCGATAATAGGTATGCCGTATGCCCAATGAGCTATGGTCCAAAATAACCACTACGTGGAGCCCTGACACAGCTAGAAGGCGTCGCGGCAGACTCCGTAGAACAAGGTGGGACGAGCTGGAGAAAATAAACGACCAGTGGTCCAGTTTAGCCCTGGATCGAAAGAGTTGTAAGTCATGGGGAGAGGCCTTTGCCCAGCTGTGGGATGATGCAGGCTAACAGTAATAGGTAGGGTAGTAAACATTTCGCACTTCTTCGAAAAATCTTGGGTAATCCATTGATAAATTCATGTTCTACTCAAGCCTCTATCAGTATTAGCAAAACGGCAAGCGTTTACTCAACGCTTCAGGGAATGTAACTATTGTTTTAAAAGTACAACATATTTTTTTTTTAAACTATGCTCCACACTAGGAATTACTCCTGTATCGTGGGTGCGTTCATAAACATTTAAACTTTCAACATTCCCGCACGGAACAAATATTTGTATGACCTACAATTAGTTGTTGCGGGTCTGCCTGTTTTTGTATGTGAGTTTATATGTCTGTAAACGCACCCACGACACTGGAGAAATTCCTAGTGTGGGGCAAAGTTTAAAAAAAAAAAAAAATTATTCCGTGCGGGATTTGAACCCGCGACACGCAGCGTAGCAGTTGATCGCTCAGCCACTGCGCCAACCGTGTCGTCAAATTCAATTATCTTACTAATCACTAACACAAACTAGGTTCTGCCCACGACTTCCCGGTGAAATTTCTTGTTTCTCCGACCCACCCCGTGACATCTCATCATCTGTCCGCGCATTGTCATATGTCTTCATTTTCGCTTAGTGTTCTTTCCGACTTTTCTTCCTTTTGCTCGTCTCCTAAGGGTCATAGCGTGATGTTAAGTAGCCTTTAAACTTCCTCATGAACTGGGCTATCAAATGCAAAAAGGATTTTGCTAATATGACTCAAAGTTCCAGATATTAGCGCGTTCAAACAAACATACAAAAATATAAACAAACTCTTCAGCTTAATTATTATTATAGATTATTCAATTACTCATTTAAATACTCTTTATTGCAATCCATAATGTACACATACAAAATATATAACTAATTTAAAAAAAAAATAAAAAAAAACGGGTTGCACTCCGGGAGTGCCGGCAGAAGTGAAAACTTGAATATTAACGTTGTGCATTTTTGATATTTGGGAATGCGGTCTACTCTCCCTCCGTCTTACGAATTTTCGATCATGTCACGTGTCCTGACGCGAGCTCCGTCTTACGAATTTTCGATCAGGTCACGTGTCCTGACGTGAGTTTAACATTTTTTACCTATCACAAAAAACTCTTCCTCTGTCTTACGAATTTTCTGTCCTGACGCGAGCTCCGTCTTACGAATTTTCGACCAGGTCACGTGTCCTGACGCTAGTTTAACATTTTTTACCCATCACAAAAAAAGTGCACAACGCCGCTAAAGAAGTTTTCACTTCAAAAATTATAATAAAATTCTTTCATCAGTGTCGATAGTACGAAAGTTGGGAAAGTCGGCGTACAAAGCGCAGTACCTATAGAATCCATAATGCATACGGTCCCCAGACCAATACATATTATCAATTGGTATTTTGAGCATTCCGCCCCCTCACAAAAGGGGATTTCCTCTTCATCAATTCAAGATAATTCAGCTCAGCTCGTGCCCAGTTCAATGATAAACCCATTCGTTTCCGTACTATGTAAGGACGGTCATGACGAAATCATGAATCATGTCACTGATAGCGACTGATAATGATTGTATTGCTGCAATCATACGACAGTTATTGTATGTGAAATCTGCGCTCTGATTAGTAATATAGGAATGTTGTAATATTTGTTTATTTACTCGTAATTCTTTGACAGTCTTTGCGGACAAATCCAAAGATAAGAGATTACCCTTAGCATGAATTCCGTAGTTTCGGCCGCAGTTACGAGCGATTCCTAATACGCATTGGCGTATCACTGTAGTTTGGGGCCGGAGTGGAAGCGAGTTTTCGTGGCCATATTTTACATAGCAAAATGAACTTTATGTCAATTGTCTAACGTACAAACTAGATACGAGCTTATTACTGCCGGAATTCCCGAGAATGCACGATAATTCTCCAGAAGATTCGCGACCTGTGCGTATGTGTGTATCTAATTTGTGCGTTACTCTTTTGATAATTATAAAGTTCCCGGCCACCGTAGGCGCGGGCATGCGGGCGGCGAGCAATGGGCAGCTCGCCGCCCGGTAAGGACCGTCCGGGTCGACGGCGCGTTGTGTTTCACGCGCTCCTCAAAGAGATGTCAGCACGAACTGACGGGGTCCGCTAGGGCCGATGCCTGCCAGGGCTGCGGGTTGTTCGAAAGAGATACCGTGGCCCCTGGCACAGGCAACTGAAGGAACACGGGTGGGGTTTAGTCAGTAAAAGTCTGGCACGCCCTTCTGCTCAGCCCAGATCGGGAGAGATCATTTTGATGATTTAGCACCCAAAAAAAAGGGGTATCGTGCTACTCAGTAACTGGGTTGTGGGTATCAGATAGGCAGTCGCTCTATGTAAAATACTGAAATGAATGGTCATGATGCCAAAAATCCAGTATGACGTGTTATTAAAGACGAGCTTCGTGGATGCGTGACTATCCATTGCATATCGACCCCTTCGTGCCTCGGAAAGCACGATAAGCCGTTCGTCCCGGCTGTCATTCGTAGATCTTTGACAGTCGTCTATTGCGTAACACACGATCAATCGGAATCGGTTTCATTTTGACAGTTCAACAGCATTCATTGCGTTATTTACGTTGTTGAGCAGACACATGACACATTTTTTGAACATAATATATGAAGCAATGGATTAGCAATATCCTTCAGAATGATTCAGATTGAGATTGGTTGTGTGTTACGCAATTAGGGTGCCGGAAGTTTATAACAACCAGCATTGCCAAGGGGTATCTTGTTACCCAGTAATTCGGTTGTGAAGGTCAGATAGGCAGTCGCTCCATATAAAATACTGGTATTCAGCTGCCTCTGGTTACAATGGATGCGGACCCCAACATAGTTTAGACAAGACTAGGCAGATGATGATGTTGATCATAGATGAAGCCAGGGGGTCTACTCCGAAGTGCAAAGTGCGAATGTTCGGATCGGACCGACACATGGCCGAACCGAATATTATTGAAAAATGCGAAAAAAGTTCGGATTGGCTCAGTGGGATCGGGACCATAGTCAATATTCGAAAGAGTGTAGGAGCCCAAGTAGCACAGAAGGGGTTATAGTAGTAGGCTGCTAGGTAACGTTAGTACTATAAGCTGTACAATCAATCAGTACAAGAGCAGTATAGCATGCTATGCCGCTCTTATACCTCTTAAATGGGCACAAATAATGCAGCTTTAAGTTCACAAAACTGAATAGTGGAAGAATAGTGGCATTACAATAGCAATTTAAGAGGTAACAGTAGTGTAAAAAGCTGATTTAAGCGAGCCAATGTGATTGTTTAGGCAGGCTAGAGCATCATTGGATGGAACAAGTGACCTATCAAATCGCAGTTTCTACATAGTTTGGGGTCCAAATTCTACGTTAAAAGGAGTTTAGTTCACATGTCCTCCAAATAATATCTAAAATAATTTTGTGATCCGCGCCGTAACGCACCGCATACCGCACGCTCGCCATTATACAAATTAATTTTGGATAATCTTAATAATATACAGCGGTGTAAGCTACTTTTGTTTTTTACTCGTTAATTGTATTAAATATTAATGGTAATGCAAGTTTACTGTCAAAGTAGGTACATATTTAGTGTTAAAATTTTCACGCGCCCTAAAAATAATTAATTTTTAATACTTAAATAAAAAATATTGCATCGGTGACGATAAAAATCATATTCATATTTCCCTTTTTTATGTTATTTAATTGTAGTTTGGTTGTTTATTTCTACATTATGTGAATGAAAAAGCCATAAAAATTCTTTATAAAGTGTTAAAATCAAAGTAAATAAACAATGTGTATTTAAATAGTTAAATTTATGTTATCATTATCAGTCATGTAAAATGGTGGCGTATAGGTACCAGCCATGTGAACCATTGAAACTCTAAATTAATGATGTTGACGGTACAGAGGTTCACATGTGTACCATTATACTGAAAATGTCAGTAAGTTATAGGTTTCGTGAACTCATATTTAGTTCTAGGCTATTGTTCTAATCTTTAATAGTTCACATAATCACTTTTACCGTTTATCAGAACTATAAAACCGGTACATAATTCGATTGTAAATTCTAAAAGTTTTAGAGATCCTCATTCAAATACGTTAAACTTAGCTACTTAGTCTACAGCCTACACCAGTGTGAAAGGTCGATTTTTGAATGCATGATAAATTAATTTGTTAGACAGTATTATTTAGATAGATAAGTACAATGAAAATGAAAATAATGAAATATATAAAACTTCAAGGTTCTATTGTAATTTGACCGCTATCCCTTCCCTATTGCTATTGTGCTGCTGCTACCTGCTATTCGTGATTTATGAAGGTACACATAAATACCTTAAGCGTTTTTGTGACCTATTAAAGTTCTTTCATACAGCACATTAACAAGGCTGATTAGCAGGATAAAGGTCTAAACATGTATTGTTTTTAGCATTCTAATACTCTAGATGTAAACCTCATTAAATCTTTTGCCTCCATTGACATTCACATGAACTCTATTATAATGCTAGCAATACTAAATGGCATGTGTAGTCCTTAAAGCAGCAATTGACGTATTTCGCTTCCGTTGAAATATTGTTATGCAGCTTGTAAAATGAAAGCTGTAAAAAAGCGTCGTATTCATCCTCTATAAGACCAAAAGTTACACACTAAGACATTATTACACTTTTAAAAATAAAGTATACAGTTTCTAGTAGTTTTCAATGCTTAAGGTTCACGTGTGGACTATAATAACTATTCACAAATTCTTGAAGCTCACATTTATACTAAATGTGAACAATTATAGCTGCCTTTGTGCTACTTGGGAGTGTAGGATCGGGACCGACCGAACCAAATAGTAACTTTGTAGCAGGAAACGGCCGAACATTCGGCCGATACTACTTCGGAGTAGGCCCCCAGGATATTTTTCTCGCATGGACACAAACTAGATATAAGTATATACGGAGTGGCTTGTAATTCAACGTATTCCTTATAAGAGGTGATTGTATGACCGATGTGCAAAAATTAGCACCTCATACGGTCGCGAAAATCCGTAGTTTTCGAGGAAATGCTAATTAAAAGTATTTTTGAGTAATAGCTTAATAGTACAAGTACAGGTAGCCGACGATAATTATTCACATTATTTATGCTTATGACACAGAATTTAAAAAATAACCCGAAATACTAATACTATTTGACTAATTGACGGCACGGTTGGCGCAGTGGTTAAGCGATTGACTGCTGCTAAACCCACCCACGACACATGAGAAATTCCTAGTGTGGGGCAACGTTTTTAAAAAAAAAAAAAAAAAATCCGATTTTTTATTTGTTAGACCAAAATGACAGCTAATAAACATAAGTATACTAAATAATGTCATGTTGACAAAAAAAAAGAGCGTGTGGGGTCAAGGGCAGGAACGAAGTTCAAAATGAAAATCCAAGATGGCGGCTGCGAAAATTTCAAAAATTTTGCTCCGCCATTTTGAATTTTCATTTCGACCTCACTAGCGGCTTCAGCGCCCTCGAAAACCGTGAAAACTGTCTCCCTCTCTTTTTAACCGACTTCTAAAAAAGGAGGAGGTTCTCAATTCGGATGTTTGTATTTTTTTTTTTCTTTTTATGTTTGTTCGCGCATAACTCCGTCGCTTGTCAACCGATTTGAAAAATTATTTTTTTGTTGGATAGGGTATACTTCCCAAATGGTCCCATGAAAATTTTATCGAAATCGGAAAAGCGGTTTTTGAAAAATCAACAAAAATAAAAAAAATGATCCCAACAAAAAAGTGAAAAATAAAAACTTTTTTACAAAAAAAAACAACCGACTTCCATAAAAACACTACAAACTGAAAAATAACTTTAATTTCGGAAGTCGGTGTCGAAAAACGAAATAAAAAAAGCAAAGACACCGACTTCCGAAATTAAAGTTATTTTTCAGTTTGTAGTGTTTTTATGGAAGTCGGTTGTTTTTGACTCTCTCTATTAATATGTAATAAAAAGTAACATGGAAGGGGCATAACACTTTTTCCTTACGTGACGATTTCTCCAAGTTTACTCCGACCGCAAGCTGCGTTAAAGAACTTCGTTCCAATAAGGCCGATCGTCGGTCATTTTAGTTTAGCAAATTAAAAATTTATGAACTTTAATTATCCATTATACCCTGTCCACTAAGTTAACCGTTTCGTGACAGCTGTCTTAGAACGTACCTACATATTCCAGCACCCTAATTGCGTAACACACGATTAATCGGAATCGGTTTCATTTTGACAGTTCAACAACATTCATTGCGTTATTTACGTGTTGAGCAGACAAATTTTTCGAACTTATGAAGCAATGGATTAGCAATTTGCTTCAAAATGATTCAGATTCCGATTGATTGTGTGTTACGCAATTGGGGTGCTGATTACGAAAAGTTAACTTTAAAATGAGTAATAAAATAAATATATAAACTGCGTAATCTTATAGAATTATCTTATTTATGGCTTCTTACAGACATTATAATACCGTACGTGTATCAATCAATGTATTGAGTTGCGGCAATCACTAGTTCCATCTGTCAAAAAACGGTTTACCTAATGGATATACACTGTCCATTATAAAATGAATGATATTATATAATGGTTTTGCAACTCAATCGTTCAATAAATGATCATTGGTGTTCGTTTGATATTATGTATCTATTTCGAATGCGCTATTAATTGTTTTTCTATTGCTTTGAGTCAACTGGGGTTAACCTGACATGCAATTGTGGTCTTTGAACCTAGTCGTGCGTTTCAAGAAGTATCTTTTGTACTTGTTGACTGCCTCGTTGGTCTCGTGGTCGTGAGCGCTGCTGCTGAACTTGTGGTCCTGAGTTCGATTCCCCAAAATGTTATATTGTCGGCCGAAATGTTATGGGGATTTTCCATCAATACCCTATGTGTTAATCCAGGCTATACTCTATCTGTGTGCCAAATTTCACCCAAATCCGTGCAGTAGTTTTTGCGCTAATCTGGAACAGACATGCAGACAAGCGGACATAAAGTCTTCGTTACTATTTTATTATATGTATAGATTTTTTTCGGAGCTTGTAGCTATGTAATAACAGCCGCACGGGTCGATTGATCAGGTTAAGCTACGCTTGCCGCGGTTGGTCCGTGGATGAGTGACCATCTTCACATACCAAGACCCCTTCGTGCCTCGGAAAGCTCGTGAAGCCGTTGGTCCCGGCTGTCATTCTTGGATCTTTGACAGTCGTTACGGGTCGTCAGAAGCCCGAAAGTCTGACAACCGGTCTTACCAAGGGGTATCGTATTACCCAGTAATTGGGTTGTGGAGGTCAGATAGGCAGTCGCTCCCTGTAAAATCAGCTGAATCCGGTTCGGCTGGAAGCCGACCCCAACATAGTTGGGAAAAGGCTAGGCAGATGATGGTGTATAGATTTCTTGCACCTCAAATCAAAACATAATACATAATGGTTTTTTCGGCTTTGTCCATTTGTGGACAAGGAATTCACACATAAAAAAAACTCCGTAATTTTCATAATCTCAGTATGTACCACTTGTCCAAACACTGAATCATGCATGGCATTGTTAGTTTATAAATATTTGTTACTGAAAAACGCAAAATCAATCTTAGGTGCTCAGGTACAGAGTTCAAAATGGTTTGTTACTATAATTTGTGATACGACTTTGTGGTTGTGTAGGATTTTAGAGAGATATGGGATGTAAGGAATTTTGTTTGAAGATACATAAACATAACATCACGCCTGTATATCCTGACGGGTTAGGCAGGGGTGTACCTGTAGTACACCCACATTTCGCCAGTTATGTTTATGTCCCATGTGTGTGTGTGTGTGTGTGTGTGTCACATGAATCCGGGCTTCCGGGCTGCTACTGAGAAATTGCTAATGGAACAACCCAATAACCGGCCCGGGAATCGAACCCAGGATATGATTTAACCCTTCGTATCGAACGTAGATCCACGCGAGACATAATGGCTTTTTAATTGTGTCTGTAATTACGGCATTCAACGGGTTAATGATGATTAAAAATAGATACAAATATACACCTGATGCTTGAAGATATATTTAGTAAAAATCTCGTCTTGTCCACAGATTCTGCGACCGCAACGCCATCTACACATACTGCGGCATCGTGCTAGTTGCCATCAATCCTTACTACGATTTACCTATTTACGGTAAGTATTCAATAAAGCTTCTGGTTGCAAACTTAAACAATATCCCCCTTATTACAAAACAAGGTTTTTCTTTCGATCAGGTTTAAACCACTGACCCAGTTATTGAATTAAGAACCCAACTGATAGAGAAATGCAGTTCTTTATACAAAAATTACAGCTTAGTTCGGTGCTAAGTTGTCATTTTAGTATTAAGAACTTTGCCTAAATCGAAATAAAGTTCGAAATACACTGGCTCAATAGTTTAGGCTAGAACTAAAGTTAGGTTTCGTTTTGTAATAAGACGGTATGCGTTGGACCAAACTATCATAAGTACATAATCAGTCTATAATCTACTACTGGGGCCCAGGATACCTCACTGTGAGAGGGAATGGTCCGTAATTTACCACGCGGGCCCAGTAAAGGCCTGCGCAGACGACGAACCTTCTCCGCGGCGGAGAAAAAAGTACGCTCCGCGAATAAAAAGCCCGCCGCGGATTTACCGCGAACTCAACGCACACGGTGTGCGATCATTTGTTGCCCGAAAATGTAGAGAAGTGCACAGCGCAAAGTCCGCCATGTGCGTTGCTTCGCCTAGTCACACGAGTTCTATTTTTTTCGGGGACTCCCACATACTTTTGTCCTGTCTGCTCTCTGCATGTCTTCGGTTATTCGGGGACTTTTTGTACGCGGTACTTTTAATCTGTGAGTTTAAATGTTTGTGAACGCAACCACGATACAGGAGTAATTCCTAGTGTGGGGCAACGTTTAAAAAAAAAAAACCCTCGTTTGCGTTACTCGATACAGTTGTAAGCGATCTATTATAGGCCCTGCGCAGACGGCACACTTTTTGTGCGATCGAGTCTGCGGCGCACAAAAAGTCTGCATGGCGCGCAAAAAGTCGGTCGCGGATTTTTCACAGACTCAACGCACACGACGCACATCTTCGATCATTTTTTCGGCAGAGCTGTAGGGACGTAGACGCTATGGAAATCGTGCAGAGATCGCGAAGTATTATTTTGTACATGAAGTACAGAAAAAGAAGAAGAAATAGAGAATTTTGGGTACATCCTATACTTTCGGAAAGATTACTGAAGGGACAGTTCCATACTAATTTATTAGTATTTCTTGAATTAACATAGTTACATCGACCTCTGGCGCCATGATAATAGGTCGCGTGCACGTCCACCCCTAGCAAATGCAGATTGCCGACTAAAGTGTGCGCCGTCTGCGTTAGCGCGCGTTGAAGCAAACGTTCAATTTTTTTCACACACATTTTGTGCTGTGTCTGCCCGAATTACACGGATTTTTTGTGCGCCGGACTTTTTGCGCGTCGTGTGCGTTACTGCATATAATTGCATAGGTTCTATTTTCACAGACTAAAAAGTGCGTCACGGATAGTCTGTCGTCTGCGCAGGGCCTTAGCGGACAAAAAAGTCCGCGGACAAAAATCTGTCGTCTGCGCAGGCTATAAGGGTTGATAAAAGAACATAATTTGCCTCCCTCAAAAGTCGAGTGTTTTCACACTCAAAATTACTCCGTTTTCACGGAGTAATTTTGCGTCGAATGGTTTGAAATGACTGCTCACCATGACTCCACCTCAATACTGTTAAAACACTGAATGAAGCGCAATTTAGACAATGAACGATATCTTGTAGAACCTTGTTAGCTGTTAGCCTAACAGCTAACAAGTTTCTACAAGATATAGTTTTGAAATCATAGAGATTTGCCCAGCAGTGGGATTTTGCAGGATCAGAACAAATCTGACTGATGATCTTTTTCTTTGTGTCCCTGACACGGCTGTATTTTAAAAGCTGTTTTCCCAAAACTTGCCACTTCCACGGCGTTGTCGGTGGCAGCGCAGAGGTCACATTGACTGCACGTTTTGGGACACAGAGGGCAGGATAGGTGGTGGAGCATGGTTTGTGACATAGACTGATGGTAAACACAATTTTATTTAGTCTTCTTTTGGACATCTATGATCTTCTATCTATAATATAAAAAATGAATCGCTGAATGTGTTGCTAAGCGCAAATCTCGAGAACAGCTGAACCGATTTCGCTAATTATTTTTTTTTGAATATTCCTTGAAGTACGAGAATGGATCTTACGGAAAAAAAATGTAAGAAAGTTGCTTCACGCGGACGAAGTCACGGGCAAAAGCTAGTTGAAGATAAATCTACATTTCTAAGTAAAGACAACATTATAATACATAATATTTTCCTTCTCCAGGTGATGAAACAATAATGGCGTATCGCGGCCAAGCGATGGGCGACTTAGATCCGCACATATTCGCCGTGTCAGAGGAGGCCTACACCAAGCTAGAGAGGGAGAGGAGAGATCAGAGTATTATTGGTGAGTTTTAGTTCAGCATTAGCATTCTTTGTTTCCCTGTGTGATCGAATCAGAAATGAAGAGGTCCGCAGGAGAACCAACGTAACCGACATAGCCCGAAGAATTGCCAAAATTAAGTGGGCAGGGCACATTGCTCGCAGAACAGATGGCCGATGGGGCCGAAAGAAGTGGCGACCGCGTACCGGAAGACGTAGCGTTGGAAGGCCTGTCACAAGGTGGACCGACGACCTTGTGAAGGCCGCAGGAACCCGTTGGATGCGAGAAGCACGGAACCGGTCGAAGTGGAGGTGCTTGGGGGAGGCCTATGTACAGCAGTGGACGTCTTTCGGCTGAAATGATGATGATGATTCTTTATTTAACTTACAAACTCAGGCTAAAGATAATTCACCCCATGTCTGGCATTTCCTTTTACCTTGGGTACGTACAAAGTCTGGCCGGTGAGCAAGGAAGCCACATGATGCGATCTCGAGCGAAAAAAAAAAAAGCGATCTCAATCGTTCAGGATTGTCCAATGACAGACTTTTTCTTCCACACATTGTTAAAATTCTGTAAACAAATATTTGGTCACTTTGGAACATGATTTTAAGTGTGAAACTAAATTATACAGTAAAGCAAGGTTTTAGCTCATCACCATAACTAACTGTAAACTTCTACTCCGACAGTGAGCGGTGAATCCGGCGCCGGTAAGACGGTGTCAGCTAAGTACGCGATGCGTTACTTCGCGGCAGTGGGTGGCAACGCCAGCGAGACTCAGGTCGAGAGGAAGGTGCTAGCGTCCAGTCCTATCATGGAGGTAAGATACTTTTAACTTGTAATGACTACAGCTCTTCAGCAGCGCTTCTTAACTGGATTCGCGAATTATTTGCCAAAAATGTAAATAAATAAGAGTTTATGGAAAAATAACTTTAATTCCTACATAATAAAGTTCAGTTTACACTAAAACTTCAAACATTTTTAAATTTTTTTCAATAGTGCTAGTCAATCTGAAATCAACTTAGTTACGATTAAAATAAAGTTGATATTTGTTTAACTTGAAATAACATCAACTTGAAACATAAATTTTAATAGACGGTATATCTATACATATTATACAAACTTTAAGTCGTTTTTCGTGTCTGTCTTTGTGACCACGTTGTTCATTTAAACTTCGCATCTAAGTCTGTTACTTAGATGCGAATTTCACCATCATTTAGAGAATTTTCAGGGTTTTTCTCTTAACCAAACCATTCCAAATATTACCGGGAAGCCATGGCGACGTCGTCAGGTCGTGCTGCCAACTGAATCACTCACCTAGCGTCCACTTGGTTACGGAGCCAACCACACATTTTGTTGGCGTCGCGACCTGGCGACGACGCCATGACGTCCCGGTGACGAATGGTTCTACATCATAAAACTCTTACCGTTTAAAAATAACCAACTCTTTTATCTTCCCCAGGCAATAGGCAACGCAAAAACAACCCGCAACGACAACTCCTCTCGCTTCGGGAAGTTCATAGAGATTCACTTCGACAACGTGTACCGGATATCCGGTGCGAGCATGCGCACCTACCTGCTGGAGAAGTCGCGCGTCGTGTACCAGAGCTCGGGAGAGAGGAACTATCATGTGTTCTATCAGCTTTGTGCTGCTGCCAGGCAGTTGCCTGAGTTACAACTAGGTAGGTTGCATTTTTAGGATAAAAAAAAAACACTAGGCTACAGAAAGAAAAAGTATTTATTGCGACTCGTACAGGAAGATCATACACTAAACTAAACACAGTCAAAATAAAAAAAATCAAGTTAGGTATATAAAAAATTAGGTACCTATATAAAAGGAAAAAGTAACAAAAATAAAATTTTAATGAAACAGAAAGTCCTATACGAGGTCCAAAGACCTCTCAGCATAATGCTGCGACATTTAAAAAAGAAATGTCGCAGCGCTGGTATTCTGATAGCCGCTGTGATGTCACGGCCACGTACAGCTTACAGTGATATGTTTTTTTAACGATAGTAAAAAAATGGATCCTGTGTAAAAAATATTTTTTTATAATAATATCACTGTATAATAATACAAACGGGAAAAGAGTTAACTTTTATAAAAATACCAATTGCATTATTATACAGGTTGTATTAAATACCATCTTGTATTATAACGCCATTTTGTATTTTTATACAGGTTGCTTTAAATAAAGACCATACAGTATTATTAAACAGGCTTCACAAAAATACAATCTGTATCAAAAACAGGATGCTTTTTTTTCTCTAAGTATGTTTGGCTAAAAATTAGTAAAAAGCCTGTTTTACTTGTTGCAGATCATCAAGAATCGTTCCACTATTTGAACCAAGGCGGCAGTCCAAATATAGACGGTGTTGATGACCTCAAGACTTTTAATGAGACGAGAAGTGCTCTCACCACATTAGGTAAGTAATAATAATAATAATAATATCCCTGGACATTTCACACAGCACCATTTGTCCCAAGCTAAGCAACCTAATGCTTGTGTTATGGTAACAAGATGGCTGATAAACTACTTATATACATTTTTTTTTTTTTGTAAATACATACATATTATAGATAGAAAAACACCCAGACTCGGAACAAATACATGTAGGTCATACAAATATTTGTTCCGTGCGGGAATCGAACCCGCGACACGCAGCGCAGCAGTCAATCGCTTAACCACTGCGCCAACCGTGTCGTCGTACGTTACAATCTTATGTTCACTCGGCAAGATTTTATTTATTTTTTTATTCCTCCTGTATCGTGGGTGGGTGCGTTTACAAACATTTAAACTCACATACACAAACAGCCAGACCCGGAACAACTACCTGTAGGCAATACAAATATTACGCAGCGCAGCAGTCGATCGCTCAGCCACTGCGCCAACTGTGTCGTCAAATTGTCGCTGGCAACACCACGAATCTAGTATCCAGACGTCGTTAGCAAAGTCAACGGTGAAAATGAAAATGTCAAAAATTCCGTACGCAAAATACGCACTTGGTACTCAGTCAATAGGTGAAAAGTATCGAACGAAACGTGTCGCTTCACTAATACCTTTTTTGGCGAACAAATACTATATTTTGATTTATTCCTTTTTTTTGTGAACTATTTTAGAATCAAAGGTAAAATGTTTCACCGAAAAGGATCAATTAGCTAAAATAGCAATCTGGCTTCTAAGCCACCTTTAATTATAACTGTCATTAAAAATATCCGTATAAGAACTGCGGCTTCCGAAGCAAGCCATATGATATATAATTTAATTTATTGTTCTGTGTTGCCGCGGTCGGTCTGTGGATGGGTGGCCATCTTTATATACCGGGACCTCTCCGTGAGTCGGAAAGCACGTTAAGCTGTTGGTCCCGGCTGTCATTCGTAGATCTTTGACAGTCGTTACGGTTAGTCAGAAGCCCGAAAGTCTCAACCAGTCTTACCAAGGGGTATCGTATTACCCAGTAACTGGGTTGTGGCGGTCAGATTGGCAGTCGCTCCATGTAAAATACTGGTATTCAGCGGAATCCGGTTAGACTGGAAGCCGACCCCAACATAGTTGGGAAAAGGCTTGGCAGATGATGAGGTTCTGTGTCTCGTAATTGTTAATTACTTTGCATACCTACTATTGTATAGAACCAAGTTTTTCTAACTGAACAGACAGTTGTGTTGCTGGGGAGTTGGTTGCGCCACTTCTTCCCGGCTAAAGCACTAAAAAGTGGTGAAGGGCGGGCGTTTTGGGGGACCGTCTTATGTAATTTTGACGTTCGAAAAGTGCTGATTCTTAGCCTAATTAATATTATATTTATATGTTTGAGCCGTTTCGGGTTGAAACACTAGGGCCTTGGGGTCCGACTGCTCATCGAATTTTTCGGGACATCGCCAAGCGTTTGGTTGATTCTGCACGTGAAGGGCTTGCTTATTTTTAGCCCAAAGAATCAGCATTGCCATCCAACGTGGTAATGCTGCCAGCCTTTTGGGCATTTATCCCATTGACAGCGATGCGGACGAATTTTTTGATGCCCAATGAGTCCTGCCTTTTTCTTTATTTTTTTTTATTATATACTTGTATTATATTATTAGCTTGTAAAAATAGTATTTAATGTGTTGGGTACCAATAAAGTATTGTGACTTTTGATTTTTGAAGGTGTGAAAATAAACACATGCTATTCCTATTGCACTATACGAGAGTCATCGGAGCTTTTGTTTCTGTTCATTTTTTTTTTTTTTTTTTAATAAAGTTTTATTGACATAAATAAAGGTGTTACATTTTAGTTTGAAGCCCTGACTCCTGTGCTAGGTGGTACCTGTGTTACAGGAGTCAGTGTCTTCACCCGTTTACGGAAATTAAACAATTTATGCTACAATATTAAAATAACGTAAAATTAAATGAATTTAGTGCATGCATGCTCTTGAGTGGTTTGTGTTCATGTGTGTGTGCGTTTGCTGTGTTTTGTGTGTATGTGTGTGTGTGTGTATGAGAGTTTGTGCTTGGTTGCTGGACTTAATACATTTTACACTTTATACGTAATATATGGGATTGTTTGCCTCCATTAAAACGGTGTTGTAAATCCGGCTCGATAAAACACGGAAAATGAAACCTAGCTGCTAGTCATCATAAAGTTCAAGATGCTATCCACATGGTAACTTAACCCTCATATTCTCGATCTTCGCAGGAGTAACAGAAACAGAGCAGCGCGACATGTTCACGATCCTGTCCACTATCCTGCACCTCGGTAACGTGGAGCTGAGCGCGTGCGACCCTGACGCGCCGGAGGATGATGACAGTGATGACGGCGCTTATATTAGTGTGAGTAAAATAGATTTAGAGTAAAATAATGCTGCTGAACAGCGTGGGACTGGGAACTGACTACCTGAAGGAATTCGCGGGAATCCATTGGATACGACAAGCAAAGGAACTCACTATAATAATAATAATAATAATATCCCTGGACATTTCACACAGCACCATTTGTCCCAAGCTAAGCAACCTAATGCTTGTGTTATGGTAACAAGATGGCTGATAAACTACTTATATACAATTTTTTTTTTGTAAATACATACATATTATAGATAGAAAAACACCCAGACTCGGAACAAATACATGTAGGTCATACAAATATTTGTTCCGTGCGGGAATCGAACCCGCGACACGCAGCGCAGCAGTCAATCGCTTAACCACTGCGCCAACCGTGCCGTCAAACCAACGCGTGCGCCAACTATGCTTTGGGGACGCCTAAGGGTCAGTTCACACCGAGACGCGACGCTGCGCGCACACTTTAAAAAGAGTGACTCAAAATACACTTTATTTTCTACACGAAAAGGTACACTTTGCATTGTGAGAGTCCGCGTTGAGAGTATATTTTGAGTCACTCTTTTCAAGTGTGCGCGCAGCGTCGCGTCGCGTCGCGTCTTGGTGTGAACTGACCCTAAATCTCTCAATAAAAAAAAGTTAACTGCTGATAGTTGACTTTTTCGACTGAATGATGAGTCGAAAAAACAGTTTTAGTTTTTCTGTTATCGTGCTCCAGCTCCAATATCGAAAACAGCCTGTTTATTATGTATTTACATATTTATATTTGGCTTAAATACAAGACGAAAGTTTTTTTAAGGGTCCAGTGCGGGTAGCTTTTTTTTTTTTTAGAAAACGTTGCCTCACCCTAGGAATTTCTCCATTTTCTCATGTATCGTGGGTGCGTTTACAAACATTTAAACTCACATACACAAACAGCCAGACCCGGAACAACTACCTGTAGGTCATACAAATATTTGTTCCGTGCGGGGAACCCGAAACGTCGTCGAACCCGCGACAAGCAGTGCAGCAGTCAATCGCTTAACCACTGCGCCAACCGTGTCGTCATTTAATATTGTGACTATTCAGTTCGAGAGTGCGTAATAATAATAATGTACAGACGCCAGCACATCAAGCTACTACAATCTGTCAAAATTCTTTAATAGATTTTCAACTTTATCGTTAAAGCATTAAGGTTCAAGGTTGATTGGGAAAATTTGACAGTTTCGGGTAGCTTGACCTGCTGGTGTCTGTACATCTTGCCAGACATCTTGTAGATGTTGCTTTTAAAATAAAACTATGTAATGTTTCTTCTTTTATAGTCGGACGACAAACATCTTGCCGTCGTGTGTTCGCTCCTCGGCATATCTAAAGCTGAGCTGTCTCGATGGCTGACACATAGAAGAATAGCGTCTGCACATGAGGTAATTATTATTTACTAGCTGACCCGGCAAACGTTGTTTTGCCATTTAAATTGTTTCTAGCTGCCCGGCGCTACTTCGTTCGCGTGGTGTCCTACCCCCTACTCTACCCCTACCCTACTCCTACCCTACTCCCACTACTCCCACTACTCCTACCCTACCCCTATCCTATTCCTACCCTACTTTTACACTACTCCTACCCTACTCCTACCCTACCCCTACACTACTCCTACCCTACTCCAGCGCCACCTACCTGGTCCAATTGTGTATACAAACCTTGTCCTAACAACAACGAATACATAAAACTAAGAATCATCCAATTTGGTGCAGTCGTTCGAAAGTTATGGGCATACATACATTTCGAAGAACCATTTTTATTTATATAGATTCTTTAGTATTTATTTAACAAATGATATTTCGCTGGTTATTTCTCTATGTATATGTATATATTTTTTGTTAGCCAATATTGTCTCCCATTGCTGCGCAAACGCATCCTCTTTTTCCTTTCAAACCTTGTGCGATCTCATGTTGGTAAACAGTATTAGATCGTCACACCATCTTTACCGTCGTCTACCTCGATTGCTGTGTCCTCCCTCAGGCGCCCAGTGTGTGACGAGCTTTGCCCATAAGGAGAAACATAACTTGATAGTATTTATTATTTAGATAAGACACATTCATGGGTTTTTCCTATACGAGTTATGGACCATTTTCATGAGCTGATAAAATTGCTGAAAATACTGAAGAATGCACTCGAGTATGCCATAAATCGAGATTTTTTTGCACGATTAATATATCGGTATCTACCGGGAAGGGTCTCGTTTGGTATCACATCACTAGTATTTTATTTGTTTTAATACAAGATCTACAGATAGTAGGGTGAACTCATCTAATTCTGTGACTCGCCTAATTCGGTGATATTTGGTTTTGAATTTTAACTTTATCACAGAGGCTTAAGGTTGTATTTCAAACCATTGATTTCACTCGTATAGCCCTATGATAGCGCTCAAACCAAATATCACCGAATTAGGCGAGTCACAGAATTAGATGAGTTTACTATACAGGATCTACAGGTGGTGGCATGTTATCCCACTAAACCGTATCAGTAATTCTGGTTCCATAAGTTAAATACTACGTATTTTCTTAAGTGAATTTAATTTTTAAATGTTTTTTTGTTGTTTAGTATTTACTCAAACGCGTGAGTCATGTAGTTTGGCACCCTAATTGCGTAACACACAATCAATCTCAATCATTTTGAAGGATATTGCTAATCCATTGCTTCATGTGTTAAAAAAATGTGTCATGTGTCTGCTCAGCAACGTAAATAACGCAATGAATGTTGTTGAACTGTCAAAATGAAACCGATTCCGATTGATCGTGTGTTACGCAATTAGGGTGATGTCATTCAGACTGAAACGAAGCTCCAGCTTGAAGGAGCAACTCAAGCATAATTTTAATACTTTTATTTTTTCTTTAGGTAATAGTATCCCGCATGGACGTGCAAAGGGCGTCCTTCGCCCGCGACGCGCTCGCTAAGCGAATGTACGGCGACCTATTCGCGTGGCTGGTCCACGCTGTCAACAGGGCGCTGGACACCGGACATGCTAAGAAACACTTTATTGGTGAGTTTACTATACAAAGAATAATAATAATAAATATGTGAGTTGCCTATGGCACTGAAACGCAGGCTCATGGACATGTGTATTCTTCCCGTCTTAACCTATAGTGCCCAAACTTGGTCTTTGACTAACATCCAGAAGTCCAAACTCAAGGTCTGCCAACGAGCAATGGAGCGCAGTATACTAGGTGTTAAGTTAACGGATCGTGTTCGAAACACAATACTGCGCTCCAAAACAAAGATAGCTGACGTGGCTCAAAAGGCTGCCCAACTGAAATGGGACTGGGCAGGACATGTCTGCCGTATGCCGGACAAACTGTGGGCCCAAATAGCACAGAATTGGTGCCCTGAGACAGCGAGGCGAGGTCGCGGCAGACCACGTAGGAGATGGCGGGACGAGCTGGATAGGTTCCGTCAAAACTGGAAGGAGGACGCGCGGGCTCGCGGAAGATGGAAGGAGTGGAGGGAGGCCTTTGCCCAGGAGTGGGACAGCGTAGGCTAACATAAAAAAAAAAATATATAAAATAAATAAATAATTTATTTTGAACCAAATACTTGTACACATTTCATAAACCTGCCAAACTGCGTGACAGTTTGTCGGCAGGATTAGCGCTCGTCTTAAAATATTTGGTACAATACAAAATCTGATCAAACATCTTAGTGATAGACACAGATACATTAAATGGACGGTAAGAAGATTATAATTACAGCAGCGCAACTAGTTTTTAATTATTGTTGCATGTTGCGAAAATTTCATTAAGCTGAGGGCATAGTGCGAGTTTTTCTACCTACTCGATGGCGTTAACGTAAACTCAGATTTGTATGGAATGACAGCAGTGCTATCGAGTTTCCACTAGATGGCGCTGCTCTAATACCGTACAAATCTGCGTTTACGTTCACGCGATCGAGTAGGTAAAAAACTCGCACTACGACCTCAGTTCAGTTTTAAATTTAATCTTTAGTGTGAGTAAGAGTGACATAAAGAGCGAGTTTCACGGTTAGAAACCATCTATCAAATAAATAAAATAAAAACCGGTCAAGTGCGAGCCGGACTCGTGCACCGAGAGTTCCGTACTTTGTAGGTATGTGACTACAAATTTACGAATTTCGGATTTTTTCCTTTACTTGTACAGTCACGAGCACCAATATGTCAACACTTGGCATTTTTCATTCTCAGCCTAATTTGAATAAATGACTTTTGATTTTGATTTTCCCTGGCCTTTTCCCATTTTATTTGGGGTCGGCCCTCCGTGTCGTGCATCTCCAGGTAGCTCGTCCTGGGTCGTCTCTTGCTCTTGGCTCTTGGCCTGGCCTTCTTTGAGGTTCTTATTTACTACGGACATCCATGTGATTGGGGGTCTTCCTCGTCCTCGGGGTTTGGTTTTGATATCCAGCACTTTTCTGGTCATGTGGTCGGATGGCCGCCTCATAACGTGTCCGTAACACCGCAGACGGCTCTCCTGTATTTTTTCTGGGATAGGTAATAATAATAATATCTAGTTAATAATTTAAAAAATTTAAAAATAGTAGCCCATCGGTATCGGAAACAGGGTCCAGCGGTCAGGGCTCCAGAGAGAGGAACCTCCTAACAATGTGGGCCGTCTCCAGAAGTACAGCTTTCTGAATCAAGCCCTTGATCCAGCTACCCAACGAGAGCCTCCTCAGGTGTTGGCAGTGGCGTGCATTGCATAAAGGCATATAAGCAGTGCCTACCTCGAAAAATCACCATAAGCCTGTCAATTACATTTTAGTGTGTGTGCCCTACAATTAGGAAACTCACTAAATTATCATACAGACAAAAAACAAAACCTTCATACAAACACGCGCGGCAGTAGGCAGTCGCTAGACGGACTACTCGGCTCCGTACTATTCGCACATTTTCATTGGCCTTTACTCGTTCAAGTTAATACGACGAAATTAAATTAAGCGTACCTATTCTGAAAACCAATGCACTCCACTGGGTGTTGGTTGAGGCTCTTGGCTATTAACCAGTTGGCTGTCACGACTATTGGCACAATGATCGCTGAGTCCACATCCCACATCGACAACCTCGCGAGCCATGTCAAGATATTTGATTTGTTTAGTGAAATAAAGGAAATAATATCTAATTAATAATTTATTTTGTATCAAGTTGTCTAATAGGTAAGTAGCATTAGATAATTACAGAACATAGGTGTTATGACAGAACTGCTGCAAATCTATGGTTCACTCTCCCTCAAATGTAACTTTTATCTCATGTTTTGACCTTTTCCCTAGGTGTCCTCGACATTTACGGTTTCGAGACCTTCGAGATCAACTCCTTCGAGCAGTTCTGTATAAACTACGCCAATGAGAAGCTTCAGCAACAGTTCAACTCACACGTCTTCAAGTTAGAGCAGGATGAATATATTAAGGTAATGGGGGAGGGTATTACCTACCGTTATTTGTAATATGGGGCTTGTGGCTAAGTAATAACGATCTGGTTAAGCTACGCTTGCTGCGGTTGCTCCGTGGATGGGTGACCAACTTTACATACCAAAACCCCTCCATGCCTCGGAAAGCACGTTAAGCCGTTTGTCCCGGCTGTCATTTGTGGATTTTTGACAGTCGTTACGGGTCGTCAGAAGCTCAAAAATTTGACAACCAGTCTGACAACCAAGGGGTATCATATTACACAGTAACTGGGTGATGGACGTCAGATAGGCAGTGGCTCCATGTAAAATACTGGTACTCAGCTGCATCTAGTTGAACTGGAAGCCGGCCCCAACGTAGTTGGGAAAAACTTATAACGCCCCGTCGTTTTTGCGTCGGGGGTTAAAAGGCTAGGCATATGACCCTAAAAAAAAAAAAACTGAGATTTTATTAATATGTGCTCCAAACGGGACCTATTTCATTTTATCCCGCGGATTCATTCAGATCCTAGACAAAACATCCAAATCCATTCAGCCAATAAAGGTGAAGGGCGGGCGTTTTTGGGGGACTGTCTTTTGTAATTTTGACGTTCAAAAAGTGCTGATTCTCAGCCTAATATGAATCGTGTCCCGAAACTGGTACCAGGCGAGAGGCCAAGGTATACCAGTTATGAAAAAAAAATCCATGCCACTTAGTCAAGCGATAATAGACATTTTTCGAAAAAGTTGAAAATTTTACACCCTTGGTCGCATTTTTAGTACTGTGATCACATTTTTTTATAATTTTACAGTGATTTTTTTAATAATGTAATCTCAAATAACAGTGCTATTAATCGCAACCACAAATCAAAGTAATAAACATTGTTAACTAAGTAAAATAAATTAAGTTTTGACGAGTTATGGTGTACACAATTATTGTTAGTCAACTTTCTCAAAGTTGACTAACAATAATTGTCCTCCATGTTGGAAAAAAAAATGGTTTTTTTTTTCTTATTATTTTCATAACTTGGCCTCTCGCCCGGTACCAGGTTATCGTTGAGTTTCGGGACACCCTGTATAAAAGAAAACCTTTAAATAAACAGTTCGTTTTTTGCCCACTGAACATCATCACAATAAAATCATTTAGTCTCAGAATCAGCACTTTTCATTAACACGCTTTTATTAGGTCGACCTGTATGTAACTAACTATGTAATGGAATCTAAGGTGACTAATTTAACCATCTTCCAAGGGTTGTAGCGTAATGAAAATTGGCAGCTGTATGTAGTTCTGATGACAATACAATAATATGGTTCTGTCGAACTGATCTGATGATGGAGCCGGAAGATATGAACTGGAACTTTATGATGGAATATCGTATCATAGCTGTTTTGGATTTCTTAGAAAAGTCTAGTAATGAACTTTGACCACGATAAGGTTTCAAGGTCTGATGATGAAGCCGGAAGATAGGCACTAGCATCGTGCATTTATAAAAGCGTGTTTTTCTAGTGTTTTTTAAACTATTAATAATTATTGAAGTTTTAAGTTGCATAGGGCAGTCCCCAAAATGACCGCCCTCCATCAATCTTAACACCCTTTATTGATCTTAAAACATACTTGACTACCAACAGGAAGAAATCTCATGGAAGATGATAGAATTCTACGACAACCAGCCCTGCATTGACCTGATCGAAGACCGCTTAGGAGTGCTAGCGCTCCTGGACGAGCAGTGCCGAGTGCCCGGCGGAAGCGACGCCGGGTTTGTGTCCAAGTTACACCAGTCTTGTGCCGGCTACCACCACTTTATGAAGCCAAGGTTCGGGAACCAAGGTGAGTCATAATTTCAGCTGGAATATGTCCACTGCTGGACAAAGGCCTGTGGCATCCACATAAATATTCGCCGCTTCAACGTACTTCACGTCTGCTCCGGAGTCAACTGGTCACTTGACTGCGAGTCCGCGCAGCGACCGTAGATCTTTACAGCGTGGCGCTATAATGGCGAGATTAATTTAACACACGGGTAGGGCTAGTGGTCCGTAATCACAAAAATTATAACAATATAAAAAAAATCGTAACTTGGAAATTTCCACCTGCGCCGCTCGCCGACATAGGGCTCTCTCTCTTTCCTTCAGTTCGCCTTCTCTTTGCACGTTATTTGTTTTAATTTCATTGATGCGATGGTTTGATCCGTGACCCCGGCAAATAACTCCTGCGCTACAGTTCTTTAAGTACAGGTTGCTCTAAGATGCTGTTTTAGAAATTGTTGCTAGTTAAATAAATATTAATGTTTAATTGAATTAAAATATAAAAAAAAAAACTAAATCGCGAAACCGTATACGTGTGTTAAATTAATGTCGCCATTAAAGCGCCACGCTGTAGAGCGCGAGCAGGCCGCGAATATTTGTGTGGATGCCACAGGTCTCTCCAATCGTACGTTGTTCAACTCGATTTTGGGCTACTGTTACCTACTACCAGATCACTCCACCCTCCACTTACCCTGAGTATTATGTTACCCTTGCTATGAATGTTGGCAATATTAGCTACTTGGAAATATTGCCTTCCGGCAATATAAGACCACTTTACATTTCTTAAAAAAAGTGAAATTGTAAATTTAATTGAATGTTTTTTCATGTTACGTAATACCAAAATGTTAGTGTTTTAATGTCTTATTGGTGTGACCTGTGACCAATGAAACGCGATAATTTTACAGCTATTTTAACACCCACTTCACACTACTTTTTCTTCCACAGCTTTCATAATTAAACACTTCGCCGACAACGTAGAGTACCAATCAGGAGGCTTCCTCGAGAAGAATCGAGACACAGTGTCTGAGGAACAGCTGGAATGCATCAAGAACGCGAATAGCTGCCGACTGATTCACACCATCTTCGCGGATAGAACGGTGGAGGTGTCTGCTTCCGCTACCCTCCCGCCGCCTTCTAAAAGGAGGACCACGCCCTCCGTGCCTCTCGGCAGTCTCACAGTAAGTTTTCTACTAGCTGGGCTGCCCATGGTGTGCCGATGTTCATTAAGCATAGTCAGTCATGGAAAATCAAAAGTCATTTATTCAAACTAGGCTGAGAATTTAACTTTTAAACGTCAAAATTACAATAGTCGGTGTTCCGGCACGCCCACCCTTCACCACTTCCTAGTGCTTTAGTGCACAAAAAACCCCCAGCAGCACAGCTGTCTGTTCAGTTAGAAGAACTTGATTCTATACAATAGTAAGTAATTCAAATTACGAAACACTAAACAATTAAATTAAATTATTTGCCACATGTCAGCTACCATACGCTAATAAACCAACTCAAATATTGACAATATTCATTCAATAAACATTGACATAATCACACTAATACGAATCTTCTTCTCCACAGCAACCCCCTCGCCGCGCTTCCGGCCAGAAACACACAGTCGGTTCCCAGTTCCGTCAGTCACTGTCAGCTTTGATGTCAACGCTGTCAGCCACGACGCCTCACTACGTGCGCTGCATCAAGCCTAACGACACCAAGGAGCCCTTCATGTTCGACAGTGCCAGAGCCGTCAACCAACTCAGGTATAGGAAACAAAAAGATCAGTAAGCAGATACAGTAAACTCACAAAATGGCATTTGACCATTATGGGACTGTTTAAATGTGTACATTTTGGCCAATTAGTCGTGACTGTTTAAAAAATGTGGTCGTTAACTCATGATAATGTGCCCTGACCTGCATCCTAATTGCGTAACACACTATCAATCTCAATCTGAATCGTTTTTAAGGATATTGCTAATCCATTGCTTCATATGTTCGAAAAATGTGTCTGCTCAACAACGAACATAACGCAATGAATGTTGTTGAACTGTCAAAATGATACCCATTGTTGCTGATAGTGTGTTACGCAACTACCCCGCTGGTCAAAGTGACAATTTTTAACCAACTTCAAAAAAGGAGGAGGTTCTCAGTTCGGCGGTATGTTTTTTTTTTTGTGTGTTTGTTACGCGATTACTCCGCCAATTGGGGACCGATTTTCAAAATTCTTTTTTTGTTCGAAAGGAGATACTTCTGAAGTGGTCCCATAAAAATATTATCAAAATAAAATATCACAACAAAAAAGTGAAAAATAAAATCAAAGTAAAAACACTACAAAGTGAAAAATAACTTTAATTTCAGAAGTCGGTGGCGAAAAACGAAATACCAAAACCAAAGACACCGACTTCCGAAATTAAAGTTATTTTTTACTTTGTAGTGTTTTTATGGAAGTCGGTTGTTTTTTTTTTTTGTAAAAAAGATTTTATTTTTCACTTTTTTATTAAAAAAGTTTTTTATTAAGCTACACTGCTGCAAGGATCTTGTGGCGTTCAAATAACGATGACAGGAGAGAGTAGATATTTATGACTAAAGCGGTTATTTACATTATGACCATAGATGCATCCCGTTCACCTGTTTGTGACAGTATCATTGCCAAGGAGAATGTCCACTTTATAATCTGTACAGGGGACAAAAAATTGAGAGTGCATAAAAGTAGAGCTAAATTCGGATTGCGGCAAAGTTCGGCGCGATCTCCATAGTATACTTATTCTTTAATTTGTTACAGAGCATGCGGTGTCTTGGAGACAATCAGGATATCAGCTGCGGGCTTTCCATCTAGATGGCTGTACCAAGATTTCTTCTTTAGGTACGTAAATGTTTTTTTTTTTTTTTGTTTGGACGTTAAAAACGCTCAAATACTTAATTTATTCTGTCTGGTTGATAATTACACGGGCTTCCTACCAGGTTATTAAACAACCTATGAATATAAACATATATCACTGTAGAAACGATCATGAAATTAGTTCTTAATTTTTTCACAACTCACACACAATCAATAACCAAACAAAATGGAATTAATATGACGAATGAGGATAACTCACACGGCAGTCTGCCGAGCGAATGTAATATACCTTCAGTCGAAACACTCTTTTTCTTCTGTCATTGTCTATAACAAAATTGGGGCCGTATTCTTTATGACACATTGAAAGATACCGCGCGGAATGAACGCGAGATTGACGGGATTCACCAAGGAATTGACGTGCTTTCGAAGTAAGGAATCATTGAGTGGTCATAGTGAATTGGGGCCCAGGATTATTATAGATAGTATATAATATTTTACATACAATTTCGTCCACCAGGTACCGCCTCCTCTGCCTATACAAAGAGATAGACCGCGGCAACATAAAGGCCACCTGCGGCCGCATACTGGCGCGCCACGTGAAGGACCCCGACAAGTACCAGTTCGGAGCCACCAAGATATTCTTTAGAGCAGGACAGGTAACCACTTCCTTACTACTCATGTAGCTAGTCTTCCCTTATAAAGAATCAAAAAAGCAATTCACTTAGTTTATGTAAAACTAAGTGAATTGCTTTTTTGATTCTTTGTATTATTTTTGGTCTCCTTTGCTCTATCACACGCTGTCTACATCTCTGTATCTATTGTCCTATCTAAGGTATGCTGGAAGAGATTTCTCATGAAATAAGCATCACCTCTGTACCTATTTTTTCTGTTCTGTTTTTCATTGTCTATTTATATATGTGTGTACATAAATGGTAAAATAAAAAAGTAAACTAATAACTAGAATTATGGATGTATGTAAAAAGTCAGAGAAATGCAATCATAAGCATGACGGAGAAGGTACGTCTCTCTCGTTATCATCAGCCATATTTTGTCTAATGTGGGCGTACTATGGGTAGTGTTGGTTAGACGCAATAGAAAAACCGTTTGCAGTTCAAATCAAATTATAATTTTTCGAACAAATTAATCACACACTGTAGGTACACGACACAACGATGTGGAACGCGCGACAGTCTATAAACGTGTTCACAGCTTGACCTCCAGCAAATAAGTGTCTTCACACTCGTGGAGCGCTATGATGTAGACCTTGAGAGCCGCTTGGTGGTGCTGGTGTCCCGAATAGTCAAACGATTGAGATTGACTAACGTATTTCCGACAAGCATATTAACTACCAACTTTCATTTTACCTTTACTGGAATTACAAAACGGCTTTAACACGGTAGAACGACGTTTTTTGTTCTTGACTATTAATTTTCCTAACTGTACTGAATGTATGTATGCCTCTGGCTATCCCTTCGGGGAATACAGGCCTAATGTTATGTAAGTATGTAATATTCGACTTCTTTTCCCAGGTGGCGTACTTAGAAAAGATCCGTGCGGACATACAACGCGATTACTGCGTGCGCGTACAAAGTTGTGTGCGTCGATTCATTGCGCGACGCAAGTACCTGAGAATAATGAGTGCGTTGAGGGCGCTGCAAGCTCGCGCCAGGGGTTACCTGGCTAGGAGGTAAGGCATGAGGAAAACTAAAAAAAAAATTTTGACTAGGAGCTGCAAACTTTTTTGGGATAACGTATATATGTCTACAGCTATCCCAAAAAACGGATGCGCTTCGGAAATCATCATCTATCTTTAGAAATGTAAAAGGACGGAATCGGTATATTATCGGTGACTACAGATTTTGAAAAATGCTGCAAATGATTGTAGAATTTACCAAATCAACAGTCAGTCAGGTATCTTTTAACAGGTGAATAAAATTGACGAGTGACCTAGTATGAAAAAACTGTCAAAAATTCAAAATTTATTCTAGGCAAGTATAAAAGTTTGGAGGAATTCGCCCGTAGAGGGAAAAACATCCCTTACAAGAGCAGGGATGTTTTTTCAAATAATTAAAACACTCATTTTCGATATAAACAACGTTAAGTTTTGTAAAAAAAAGGCATCAATTTGTTAATAAAAACTCAATTTTGTTGCTGCAACTGTCCCATACTATTTATTCTTATCCGAACTGATTTAAACCCCATAATTATTATTCACTTTGTACCTCTTCTCATCCCAACAGACGAGCCCAAGAGATCCGTCGTAAACGCGCCGCTATCAAAATCCAACGCAACATTCGCGGCTGGTTAGCAAGACTGAAGTACCAGAGAGTACGTCGTCTAGCCATCGGGTTACAAGCCCACGCCAGGGGTTACATGGCCAGGAACCTGTATAGAGACCGCAGGAAGGTCAAAGCGGTGAGTTACACCTTGGTTACTAGTGGTTACGTCGCTTAGCAATCGGTTTACAGGCCCTAGCTAGGAGTTACATGGCTAGGAACCTGTATAGAGACCGCAGGAAGGTCAAAGCGGTGAGTTACACCTTGGTTACTAGTGGTTACGTCGCTTAGCAATCGGTTTACCGGCCCTAGCTAGGAGTTACATGGCTAGGAACCTGTATAGGGACCGCAGGAAGGTCAAAGCGGTGAGTTACACCTTGGTTACTAGTGGTTACGTCGCTTAGCAATCGGCTTACAGGCCCTAGCTAGGAGTTACATGGCTTGGAAACTGTATAGAGACCGCAGGAAGGTCAAAGCGGTGAGTTACACCTTGGTTACTAGTGGTTACGTCGCTTAGCAATCGTTTTACAGGCCCTAGCTAGGAGTTACATGGCTAGGAACCTGTATAGGGACCGGAGGAAGGTCAAAGCGGTGAGTTACACCTTGGTTACTAGTGGTTACGTCGCTTAGCAATCGGTTTACAGGCCCTAGCTAGGAGTTACATGGCTTGGAAACTGTATAGAGACCGCAGGAAGGTCAAAGCGGTGAGTTACACCTAAGTTGCTAGTGGTTACGTCGCTTAGCAATCGGGTTACAAGCCCACGTTAGGGGTTACATGGCTAGGAACTTGTATAAAGATAGCAGGAAGGTCGAAGCGGTGAGTTATACCTAGGTTACGATAAGTTACGTCGCGTATCCATCGGGTTGCAGGCCCTAGCTAGGAGTTACATGGCTAGGAACCTGTATAGAGACCGCAGGAAGGTCAAAGCGGTGAGTTACACCTTGGTTACTAGTGGTTACGTCGCTTAGCAATCGGTTTACAGGCCCTAGCTAGGAGTTACATGGCTAGGAACCTGTATAGGGACCGGAGGAAGGTCAAAGCGGTGAGTTATACCTAAGTTACTAGTGGTTACGTTTCCTAGACACCGGGTTACGGACCCACGCTAGAGGTTTCATGGCTAGGAACCTGTATAGAGACCGGAGGAAGGTCAAAGCGGTGAGTTACACCTAAGTTACTAGTGGTTACGTCGCTTAGCAATCGGCTTACAGAAGCAGCTCATTTTGCTCAATGGCTTGACTGTGGCCCTTTCAATCCCTTCCGAATGAACGTATTTTTGTAATTATTTTAATTTCCTCTTATTTTGGTCACTTATGAAGACCTAGTTAAAATAAACTTCCAAGAAAATGCTGTTATTTCACAGGTGGTCACAATACAACGGTACGCGCGAGGCTACCTCTCGCGTAAACGTGCCAAGAGGCTGAGAAGACAGATTGTCATAGCGCAAGCTACTGTAAGTATTTAACATTTTTGTATTTAGACGAAACAAAAGACAACTTAGACTTGAATTTATCACATAGCAAAACGTTCCTAAAATGTTCTTGAATGCCACACGGTCATCGTTTGCTACGCCGTAGCACAGTACAAGCTACGCCGTAGCAAACCGCGTAGCGAGATACCGGTTCTGGCGCTACGTGGTCTTATGACACAGATCTGTTGCTGGAGGGTGAGGAGATTTTTCATCAAAAAAAAAAAAACTGTGGTCAGGGGGATTCCGTCTGAAACGAAGGTTGTTACACGATCGCACGCACACACACTAGTATATAATAGACAGGACCGAGAGACTGAGAGAGAGAGAAAGTCGCATGGGTGGAGCATAACGCTTTTTCCTTACGTGACGATTTCTATCAGTCAACTCCTACAGCAAGGCGCATTAAAAAACATCGTTAAAAAAAATCTCAAATCTCTTGGCCCGCCTCACACGAGACTCAAAAGCTGTTTGGCATACAGGAAAAACTATTCCTGTTTCCACTGCCACTATTGCCTGCCAATATCCCAAAGTTCATGTTTTTTATAGACTGCTTAATAACTTTTTAAGCTTATCATGTATATTTTCTATATGGAGACAGTGATTTAAAAGAATTGACTACTCTGTAGACTCAAAACATTGTTTAAAAGTAGTTGTAAGCTAACAGCAGAGTAATTGCGTAACAAACTACCAGTTTCATTTTGACAGTTCAACAACATTCATTGCGTTATTTACGTTGTTGAGCAGACACATTTTCGAATATATGGAGCAATGGATTAGCAATAAACTTCAAAATGATTCAAATTGAGAGTAATAGTTACGCAATTAGGGTCCTGCTCGAATACCAAATAGATTGGTCGGCTTCACTATACAGTCGAAAAATCAACAGCAACAAAGGGGTACCTCTGCCTACCTCTTCAGAGTATATAAGCGTTTATCCTTTTTCTCTCCCCCAGATCCGCCGCTTCCTCGCCCGCCGTCAATACAAGCGTCTTCGCATAGAAGCCCGCAGTTTAGACCACGTGAAATCCCTCAACAAGGGTCTGGAGAACAAGATCATCAGTCTACAACAGAGGCTGGGAGATGCCATGGCGAAGAACAAGGGAATTGAGCCGCTGTTGGCGCAGATTGTGGATTTGAAGTACGTGGTGGACATTTTTATCTGTATTGAAAAGGAAAATAGGAGTTAGTTTGAAACACAAACCTACTCCGTATGTGTTTCTTTTCAGGCAGACGATTTTCTCACCATACATGGTTGACTTATTTTAAAAGGAAAGTAGTTTAGAAAGAGAGCAGCGGTGGTTGTAGGCCGTAGGTTCGGACCCAGACGAGGCGCTTTTATTTGTGTAAATTATTTCATCACCACTACTGTCAAAATAAGAAAGAAAGAGAGAAAAAGTATTTATTGCGACTCGTACAGGAAGATCATAAACTAAACACAGTTAAAAATAAAAACAAATTATGTAAAAAAATTAACAAAAAGAAAAATGAAACAGTATGTCCTGTACGAGGCCAAAAGGCTCCTATCTCAGCATGATGCTGCGACATTTAAAAAAAAAATGTCGCAGCGCTGGTATTTTGATAGGCCCCGAAAATGGTGAAGGAAGACATGGTGGGGAAACCGCCAAGTCCTAGAACCAAAAGTTCGAAAACATGTGACGTCTACCGACCCGCATTGGGCTCGCGTGATGGATTGCGGCCCGCTCTCTCTCGCTCAGAGGAGGCCTGTGTCCCAGCAGTGGGAACGTTATAGACTGATTATGCTTCTGCATATAGAACGCTGGTAACCAGCGCCTATATGCAAAAAAACTGCAATGGATATTGAACTGCTGTGTCCGAATCTTAAAGACTGTTTATTATCAGCTCAAAATATAATTATTTACTTCCCTTTCACAGAGCAAAACTAGAAGTCCTAAAACTAGTAGAAATAGAAGTAAAAACACTCCGAGTGGACATCTTCAGCAAGAACGACCTCGTGGCCTCTCTGCAAGAAGAGCTCGCGAAGGAAAAAGATAGCAACAAACAGCTGATACAGGAGAAGAAGGCGATAGAAGAGCAGTATAAGAAGGACAGAGTATCGTGGCAGGGAGAGAGTGAGAAACTGGAGAATGAGTTGAAGAGTGTGAAGGAGCATTATGATTTGGCGATTGAAGGTGAGTTTTTAAGATACTTTTTCTAGACAAAATTTTCTAAAAACGACGAATTATGCGAAAGGCGGGTCTCTACCATAGACACTCATAGTCATACAGAATGGTTTTATGCTCCTCCAAATAAACTAGATTTGGTTTTGATACTTAAAATTTTACATTGGGACAAAGCTCCATACATTCGTAGTAATTTTCTTTTATGGCTTGTTTCCTTGCGCAATGGCAATAAGCTCACTTGATTATTTAACGGCACGGTTGGCGCAGTGGTTAAGCGATTAACTGCTGCGCTGCGTGTCGCGGGTTCGATTCCCGCACGGAACAAATATTTGTATGACCTACATGTATTTGTTCCGAGTCTGGGTGTTTTTCTATCTATAATATGTATGTATATACAAAAAAAAAATGGTATATAAGTAGTTTATCAGCCATCTTGTTACCATAACACAAGCATTAGGTTGCTTAGCTTGGGACAAATGGTGCTGTGTGAAATGTCCAGGGATATTATTATTATTATTATAATTACAGATTATGTTTTTTAAAAATGGAATAAGAAGTTTTTTATGTACTTTGTATTATTTATGACAATGAGTTAGTTTCCAAAATGTGATATTTTTCCAAGATTCTGGTTTTAACTTAGAAAATCCTGTAACGCCGGGATATCGAACCTCGGACCCTACGGTTAGCAGTCCCCCTTCTGGCCACCAGACCAATAAGTATCTTTGGAATTAATCATTATGCAGGCATTCAAGAATAAACAGCCCAACACCAATAACATTGTTATTTCAACCTTGAACTAATTGTGCTTGTTTTAAAGTATATCTCCGTGTAAGCAAACTTTATCTTCAATGTTTTTATGATAATCACTATGACGCGTGTTTGTCCGACTAAGAAATTAAAGTATTGATTGAAAAGATATTCAAGAACATTTACAATGAAATACGATTAGCCAAGTTGCTATAAATAGCTTTTATAGAAGTGTATACCTACGCTGGCCTACCGATTTTTTTTCCGTTAGCCTATGAATTAAAATTCATTGATTTCGGACACAGCGATCCGTGATATTTTGTGAGTATTCTAGTTACACTTACAGCTTACACGTACAGCCGATCGATTCTGTTAAAAACTCACCGTGAAAAGTTGGTGAAGTGAGCTTAGAGTGAGCTGTCAATAGTGTCAATCCCTAGCATTAGTTGGAATGACAGCTCACTCCACGCTCACTTCACCTAAGTTTTCACGCTGAGATGGTTACAGAATCGCACTGCAGCTTATATTCTAGTGTTAGTAACATTGTCAGAAAAATAGTATCTATAATTAAAACAAAGGATGACCAGACAGGAACATATGTTTCCTACCTAATCAACCTCCGCACAAAATGTCTAATATTTGGAGCTATAGCTCTCAGGATATAGTTGCGACTAGTCCGCACTCTGCACAGCAGCGAAGCAGTTTCTTTGCAAAAATGATTTGAAAGCCGTCTGTGTGGGCTTCGGCAAACATTTCTTAGGCGCTACAGAAACGGCTATATTGTCCCACAGCTGGGCAAAGCCCTCCCCCATATTCTTCCACCTTTCCTTGTGCTGTGCCTTCTCCGTCCAATCGGTTAGGAACGAGTCGAAATCGTCACGCCAGCGTTTCTTAGGTCTGCCTCGGTGACGACGCCCGTCTTCACCCACTGTGGCCTACTGATATAATAAAATAAAAAATAAAAACATTGAAGAAGTTTCTAAGCTTTCGCATTACAATTACTAAAAAATCCTTCAAATACATGTACCTGGTGAAGGCCGCAGGATTCCGCTAGAGGCGAGAAGCACAATGCCAGTCGATGTGACGGTGCTTGGAGGAGACATGTGTATGTCCAGCAGAGTACAGACTCCAACACATCAAGCTACTACAATCTGTCAAATTTCTTTAAGAGAGATAGAGATTTTATTTTTTTTTCTTTTTTTTTTCTTTCATTTTTTTTCTTTTTTTTTTTTTCTTTTTTTTTTTAATAGATTTTCAACTTTATCTCTAACTCATTAAGGTTTAAGGTTGAAAGGGAATATTTGACAGTTTCGGGTAGCTTGACCTGCCTGTACATCTTTTGGCTAAAATGATGATGGAATGTAAATGCATTTAAAGATAATAAAAGGATCTATTTGTCATATCCTTATTCTCATAGGAAAATACAAAGATGCAAAAGTTGTTATTAAGAACATTTTGACTTTGAAAACTAGTCACAAACATCTTCCAAAATGTTGAAAACATTTTTTTTATTTACGATCCTTTAATATAGTTGATAAATGTATTGATAAAACTAAACATTCTGTTAGATAACACGTTGATAAATTATTGATAACGAAAATTTTATTAATTACTTCCATGTTCCATCGATTTCGACACATGCTTCGCTGGCAAATATTTTGGCGTGCGCACAAAAACATACGTGTTTCTCATTCGTTGGAAATAAGTGAAGTTTTTTTGAGAAATAAAGTGATTTTTTGAGGTGTTGCTATAACGTGACGAATAATATGCATACTGTAATATTCGAGTATTCAAATCATTTGAAGATTTGTGTGTGTAATAAAATCAAAAATCATTTATTCAAATTAGGCTGAGAATCAGCACTTTTCGAACGTCAAAATTACAAAAGACAGTCCCCCAAAACGCTTGCACTTCACCACTTCCTAGTGCTTTCGCTGGGAAGAGGAAGTGGCGCAACAAACTCCCCAGCAGCACAGCTGTCTGTTCAGTGAGCAAATACTTGATTGTATACAATACTAGGTATACAAGACTCAGAACATTATACAAAAATGTTATGATATTCTGTAGTTGCTAAGAAGTTGTTTGCACTACTTCATCCCAGCTCAGCGTAAGGCGACGCCTTCTGTGACTTTTGATCTTCAAAATGGAAACTTTTGAATAGTTTAGCTACTTTGAATAGTTTTGATCTTGTGGGAGAATTTTGTATGTTATTTAAATTGACTCCACGAAAATAATAACGCATTTTTTCTGTATGTGTGAGAGGGCTGGCATGACATGTGAATTGATATTGAAAAGAGTGTAAGGAACGCAGCTGGTGGCGTTGAGTAGTTTCTCCCTACGCCCGTGTGAAGAATGCGTCAGTTTATGTATGCGTGTGTAACTGGAGCACTTTTTGTTTTGATCTTGTAGGAGTTAATATGTTATGTTATTGTGTGTTAATTTAACCGACTGCAAGAAAAGATTAACGCATTTTTTTGTGTATGTATGGATGGGATGGCATGGCATGTGTATTAATCGTTTTTCTCAGTATCAACTGTAAAAGAGTATTAAGGATCGTATCAATCGAGCGTTCTGTAGTTTCAGCCTTCCTTTCTTCCTTTTTTTTTCTTCCTTTCTTCCGTTTCTGCCTTTCTTTCTCGTCTGGAGAAGGCGTGAGTACTGAGCATATATATTATGCGTGTGTAACTCGAGTGCTAGGGAGATGGTTGCGCCACTTTTTCTGCCCAGCTAAAGCACTAGGAAGTGCTTTAGCTGGTGGAAGGTTTTCCATGCTTTCCATGCAGCTCGGAAAACAAAAACATCGTGCTTTCATACACAAATGTGTATGGCCACGCCTCTTTGTTTTGACGTTTTTGTGCAATGTTTCTAAAAAACACGCTCAGGAGACACGGCTCTAGATATTTGTTTATTATCGTGTTCGTAGATAACTTTTTTCATAAAACGTATCTCTTTTTTGCTAACTTAACAGGTATATATAGTATGCATGTCACATAACTAGTTATAAACCTGGTCACTTACACCGAAAGTGACCAACAAAGAAAAAACTAAAGCGTATGCAATCATCATAGCCGAAAGACGTCCACTGCTGGGCATAGGTCTATCAAGCACCTCCACTTCAACTGGTTCTGTGCTTCCCGCATCCAGCTGATTCCTGCGGCCTTCACAAGGTCAAAGTGTATGCAATGTAATAACAATATTATCGACAATGCTAGTGTCGGAAGTGATAAGTAATGTGCCGAACAAGCACTATGAAAGTACCAAGAGTTATGACAATAGTCTGGTGGAGTGGTCGCAGGAGTTTAAAAGTCGAGCGCAGTTATGGAAAGGTAATTTAAATATTAGAAAAAAAGTTATATTGAGCATTGTACTCTCACGCTGACCCGACAGACGTTGTCCTGTCCAAACAATAGCTCATACAAAAATCCAATAAAAAAAAACGTGCTATTATTCCCGAATTTTACTTTCTGACTAACTGACCGACTATTTAATTTGGACAATTCAAAAGTGCCTGTAAATGGTTTAATTGAAATAAATGATTTGAGTCTGAGTTTGATTCAACCGTAGAGTACTGACAAGACCTAGACAGCTACGTTACGCACTCTTTCACAGCTTTGACCCTAAATCATACTTAAACATTTCTACAGAACGCGACAAACAACACGAACAAGAGAAGAAGGCATTGAACGCAGAGTTAGAAGCAGAGAGACAGAGTCGACAGAAGTTGTTGTCAGCGCAGTATGAGTTGCAGGAGAGGATCGACTCTTTGCAGAGGTGAGTTAACGCTGAAGTAGATTGGGGATTGCCGTACCACAACCCGACGCATTTTAAAAACCTTTCTCCATCACTTTCTACATTTTCTATGAACCAAAACTAAAAACCGCCACTCCATCATCACACCTCTTTCGTTCATTTTCTATAATCTAAAACTTCATGTCCCATGTGCATGCGCTTTATGCGTTCTCGGTATTCGACTCTCAACCGTCTTCGATGAATAAGAGTATGAAAACCTTGACAATTCAAAAGCGCCTGTAATTGGTTTACTTGAAATAAATAGTTTCGAGTTGAATTGAAAAAAAAAAGAAAATTTAGGTTTGCACTCTCTTGCCAGGGGGTCTACTCCGAAGTAGTATCGGCCGAATGTTCGGCTGTTTCCTGCTACGAAGTTACTATTTGGTTCGGTCGATCCCGATCCTACACTCCTACACTCTTTCGAATATTGACTATGGTCCCGACCCAACTGAGCTGATCCGAACTTTTTCGCATTTTTCAATAATATTCGGTTCGGCCATGTGTCGGTCCGATCCGAACATTCGCAATTTGCACTTCGGAGTAGACGCCCTGGTTAGGTTGCGTCTAAAGTACCTACAGACCGGAAACTGAACTTTATTAACATGAATCTCTTATTTACAGTAAACCAGCACCAAAGGAGCATAGGAGATCCTTATCAGATGCCAGCGACAAATCACAACAAGAAACTACGGTTGAAGATGTAAGTTTAATCACCGATTTTAACTTTACCATATTCATTTCGACAAATGTTTGATTTTAAATGTAGAAGAGCCTGTTAAGATCAAACTAATGTTTGAAAGTGATGTTACTTCAAGTTAAACAAATATCAACTTTATTTTAACGTCAAATTAAGTTGATTTCAGAGTGACTAGCACTATTGAAAAAGTTATAAAAATGTTTGAAGTCGTAGCGTAAACTGAACTTTATTGTGTAGGAATTAAAGTTATTTTTCCATAAACTCATATTTGTCTACTTTTTTGGCGAATTTGTCGCGATTACAGATTATTAGAATTGTAGTAATCTTCAAGAAAATGAAAGTAGCAGTAAGCGCGAAAAGAAATCAGCTGTTCCCTACATTTATGTTCGTACTCGTCAAAATGTAGGGAACACCAGATTTTTGTTTCGCGATTTCGGGTTTGGTCCCATAGTAAAAGTTGTTCATAATGATGAGTACAATGACCCCCTAGAGTTATGGGATATAAAAAAAACACGTTGTATACAACGGCCCGACATGAATCATTGGGCAGTTGCCCGCCATACACTACTCCCGTCTGGTCGGAGGATCCTCCCTTTTCTATGGAGGATGGAGTGAACTTTACACCCTGTTCCTCATACCTCTATACTCCCGGTAGTCATCATCATCCACTTCAGCCAATGCTGGGCATAGGCCCCTTCTTACTAGTGCCAATCCCCAATCTCGTCTTCCAGTCCTTGGATTTAAAAAGCTACATCAAGTCATACAAAGAAAGAATAACTCGTCACCCAAACATCATGGCAAACCATCTCATGGATAAAAAAACCCGCAGGCTAAAACACAAAATTCCACAAGATTTTATCGGACAATCTTCGCATTATGCTTTTTAAGTAAGTGGTTGTGTCATAGGACGCATACCAGACAAGCCATCTAACACGCCATAGAAATGACTTTGTAGCGGTATCTACAACGCCACATGCGAACAACACGTCATACTGACGTCACGCAAATCCTGCATCTCGCAAGCAGAGTTTACCGTGCAATTAGCATAGATACAATTTCCCAATATAAATCGTTGGGCAATTGTCCGCCAGACACAACACCCGTCTGGTCGGAGGATCCTCCCTTTTCTATGGAGGATGAGTGAACTATACACCCTGTTCCTCATACCTCCAAAACTTAATGTCCTGATGAATAGTGACAGATTGTAAGCGAAAAGAGACAAAACAAAAAAAAAAGTTCTACTGAAGTAATTCAATGCTTTCTTAACACTTAATACTAATTTGTTTCCTAGGATTATGGCTACGGTTCAGTCAGATCGGTAGAGTCGACTCGACCGGCGCTGGAGGCTGTCAACTGGTCAGCAGGCTCACACAATGGACCAACACAACCTGTAAGTCATCAACGTCATCTCCACGGCCGAATTAACAATGAAAATAACCTTTTTTTTTTCAATGAAATTGGTAAAATATAGTATGTTTACTACTGATCCTATTAGCCTGCATAATCCCACTGATGGGCAAAAGCCCCATGACTTCCAGCTCTTTCGATCCAGGGCTAAAGTGGACCACTGATCTTCTGGTACTTTTACTAATTAAATTAATATTTATAGACGACCTCCGTGACTATTAAATAGATGGCATAAAATAAACTAGAAAGGCCAGGGGGCCTACTCCGAAGTAGTATCGGCCGAATGTCCGGCCGTTTCCTGCTACGAAGTTACTATTTGGTTCGGTCGGTCCCGATCCTACACTCTTTTGAATATTGACTAAGGTCCCGACCCAACTGAGCCGATCCGAACTTTTTTCGCATTTTTCATTAATATTCGGTTCGGCCATGTGTCGGTCCGATCCGAACATTCGCACTATGCACTTCGGAGTAGACCCCCTGTAGTTTTTCAGTAACATTAGGCGATATCTTAAAATGAATGCCTAAAGAAAAGCGTGCTGTTGGATTTTAAACCTTCGGCTTAGCGCCGAAAGTTGACAATCTAATAAGTTGTCGCAAGACGACAATCTAGTAAAATTTTCGTTGTAATTATCTAGGTGGCAGATGCGGGTCTGGTACTCCGCATGAGGAACAGGATATCAGCTCTTCAGAGTGAACTGTCAAGGACACAGAAGAGGTCAACCGACCTTGAGGAGAGGATTATGAGTAAGATTCAATCTATGTTCTTTTCCTGTTCTGGTGAAATCTTAGCCTACACACCTAAGGCAGGCCTCCGTCACTCCATGTACTTGCGCGCTATAATTACCTACCGCCCAGCCGAGCGGTCTCGGGCCGTTTGCGGACCAAATTCAGTGCGGTTTTCGCAAGCGAAGCGCACGCACGTTGTTCAATTTTAATCGTTCGATTCGTTCGTACGCGTACCTGCAATGCCTTCTGGTGCCTTATGTGCTCTATACTACTACTACTCTATCTCTATAATTATGTTTTATCCAGATGTATTGCACAGTCAGAACCAATTTATAAAACAAATATATTATAAACGATACAATTTTAAACTACCACCTATAGTCAGAACATATTCACAGTTCTCAATAACATAGACACAAAAAGTTATCTTAAAGGCTCGAGCAGACCGGATGCGTATGCGTAGACGTAAGCGCAGACGCGCACGTACCACTGAGTTGTAATGTATGGAACTGTATGAGACAGGACACACCGCTTGCGTAACGACGCGCACGTCTACGCATACGCATCCGGTCTGCTCGAGCCTTAATTTAATTTTATCGAAGAGGCAGCCCTGCGATTGTTGTGGGATCACGCGGTGCGAAGCAATCACAACTGTACGTTTGAGCATTTAGGCACATTTTAGCATGCAGCGGTTGCTGACGCGACGGAGTAGGCTAATAGCAGTAGGTATTGGAAATTTTCTTCTGGGTGAAGTATCTGTTACGTAGTAACTATTTAGTAATCTGTGCCTAAGGGCCCACGGGCCTCCTCGCTCATCGAAGAGATGTCATCACAAAGTGACGGAGTCCGCAAGTCCGATGCGTGGCAGGGTCGCGGGTTGTTCGAAAGAGATACCGTGGCCCAGGCAACTGAAGGAACACGGGTGTGTTTTAGTCAGTAAAAGTCTGACACGCCCTCCCGCTCCGCCCAGAGCGGAAGCAGTCATTTGATGATTTCCCACCCAAAAAAGGGCCCACGGGCAACTTTTGTCTCGACAACTTTGTCTCTTTCATCAAGTCTATGAAAGTGCAGTCTTTGTCGCGTCGCGTTGCTACATGCGCGCACTTTCATTCAAACCCGTAGACTTGTTGTGAGAGACAAATTGGTTGCGAAGACAAAAGTTGTTCGTGGGCGGTACTTAATACATACTTTACACGTTTAGGCTCAGGTATGGGATACATTTTGTAGCGAAATCTTTCATTTTTGCCACTTTAAAGCTCGTCAGATTATAAATAAAGCGTTGTCTTTATTCTTCAATAAATAAGTAAATTAATTTGAAGAATAAAGACAACGCTTTAAAGGTTTTTGTGTTAGAGCGACCCGTTCTGAAAAATAGTTTTTTTTTTTTTTTTTTTTTTTTTTTTTTTTTTTTTTTTTTTTTCAAAACTCATAAAAGTGATTTGATTGGTTATTAGAATGGCGGGAGGAACATGGACGCGCAAACTGTAACCATGAATACAGCACATGATTCTGGACCACTTAGTGTACAAGGTTTTAGTCGGTTTAAAAAAAAACTCTGCTGATTCATAGAAAAGTGCAATACCTACGCGGTCAAAATGTATGGGATGGCAATTTTTTTTTAATGACCATCGAAATATTTCTACGCTGGGGTTTTTAGAATCATGTACTGAAACCATGGTAACAGGTTGCGCGTCCCTGCCACCCTGTATATAATTTAACGAACCATCATCTGAATACCCATAACAAATGTTAAACCTGTTGCCATGTGTGTTGTGTGTTACCTGAGAGGCAATTCTCGTAATTTTAAGAACGTTCACAATCTGAGGGGCAATTCTCGTAATTTTAAGAACGTTCACACTATGACCTCAGTCTCAATCTGTCAAAAAATACTTCTAATTTCCCTACATTTTGACAAGTCTTTGACATTTATTTGTCGTCGAGACGAGACTGCGACTAGATTTTGAACGTTTTAAATTACGAGAATTGGCCTTCTGTTGTCCTGTTATGTTTTTATTGTATGTTTTATCTACGTACGATAGCCGGGAACATCAGGTTAACGTGCTTTCCCAACCCACAGAAAGTCAACGAACCACTAACAGGATTTATTGATACGAGATCTGATCCAGATTGCACAAAATATTAATCATTGTTATCTTTCAATCACAAATTTAATTAATTTGTCCACCAGACCGTCACTCATCGCCACCCACAAACCCGAACATAGATCGCTATAAACTAGAAGAGCTGGAAATTGAGAACAAGAAGTTACGAGAACACCTGGATAGGCTGCGAGCTGCTGGAGACACCATGCTGGTCTCCAAGGAAGTTATAGGTAAGAAATATTATCATCATCATCATTTCAGCCGAAATACGTTCGCTCCTGGACACAAGCATCCCACAAGCACCTCCACCTCGACCTGTTCCATGCTTCTCGCATCCAACGGGTTCCTGCGCCCTTCACAAGGTCGTCGGTCCATCTTGTGGGAGACCTTCCAATGCTACGTCTTCCGGTACGCGGTCGCCACTTCAGAACCTTTCGACCCATCGGCCATCCGTTCTGCGAGCAATGTGCCCTGCCCACTGCCACTTAAGTTTGGCAATTCTTCGGGCTATGTCGGATACCTTGGTTTTCCTGCGGACCTCTTTATTTCTGATTCGATCACGCAGAAATATTATAATTGCGAAAAACTCATGCCATTTTTAAGCTGGCATATGACACTAAGCGATGGACTAGGAGAAATACAATTCACCAGATTTGTATTTTTTCTGAAAGATTCTGATGAAATGAAATGCTTTCATATGTTGAGTTTGTGCTATTGTGGCGCCATCTACATCGCCACATGCGAACTGCGCATCATACCGACTTATCGTAAAATTCTGCATCGCGCAAACAGAGTTTACCGCGCAACTAGCATATGTACAACTCCCGACATCAACCGTCATGTTATGTTAAATATGTATTTCTTTATCTTCTAGAACAAATGAACGTGATGCAGAAAGAACTAGACAGAAGAAGAGACGAATGCGTTCAACTTAAGAGTGTTCTCACCAACCAGGTATGTTGTGAAGAAGTTTTATTTATCCTGATTGACTGGCTGGTCTAAGGCAAACACGACAGCTGAAGGGTCCATGTGACCTGAGTTGGGTCTTCGTGTCGACAATTTTGTTAGCAAAACCTGTATTTACAAAAGCAAGACTCTTTGTACAAAGCACGGTTTCTTAACGGTATAAACCGCGCCGTAGAAAAAGCGTGTCCTTCAACAATCTTCCTTAGTGACCCATACAACACCGACGACCGTGCCACGGCGAATAAACCGTAGTTTTTCTCAGCAAGAAAAACGTGTGTGTACAAAAGGCCTAATATCCCGGTTTCTATCCAAGAAAAAAGATAATTGGCAAAATGTGGTTGTACATGCCAGCACATCAAGCTACTCCAATCTGTCAAATTTCTTCAATAGATTTTCAATTTTATCGCTAAAGTATTAAGGTCCAAGGTTGATTGGGAAAATTTGAGAGTTTCAAGTAGCCTGACCTGCTGGCGTCTGTACACTCCTGCCCACTCTTTCCGAGAAAACAAGCGTGATCATTTAGGTAGAAAACTTAAAATTAGAACACCTTAGTCTCTGACGTACCAGACATGAGACAGAGGTCCACAAGTCGGTCTTGATCCACTCCACAGAGGTCGGTCCACTCCATAGGGGTGGAGAAACCGTCTCTTTTTTATTCATGAAACGCTCTTGGGTTCGATCTCGCCTGAAGTAAACAGGCACAGGCAGGCGGGTAGGCAGTATACAGCCCGATTCAAACTTTATGGCAGCACTGAAGTGAATGAATTTGTTACTGCGCAACGATTCGCTTCATGCTCCTAGCCGCCATAAAAGCTTAATCGGGCTATACCTTCATAAAGTTATTGGTGCTTTTTCATTCACAGAACCATTCAAACGGAACTTCATATCATTATATTAGTGTATTTACAAAATACAGGCTATGTGTACATACGTCACATTGGACGGAGTTATATTCTCTCTCTCCTCTGACTAATCCTTCGGGAAATAAAGGCGTGAAGTTATGTTATTTTCCAGTTTGGTCCTTTTTCATTTACAGAACCATTCAAACGGAACTTCATATCATTATATTAGTGTATTTACAAAATACAGGCTATGTGTACATACGTCACATTGGACGGAGTTATCTTAAAAAGTAATCAGGCTGTCACTCTCATATCTCTGATAAGGCGTTGATATCACAACTGAGCTGTTTGCTCATGTCACTTAAATATCTATAGTAGTAAGCGCATCGTCGCTCTGTCTGTCCGTCGCTACACATAACTCGAGAACTTTTTATCCGATAAATGTATTTTTTTTTTGTTTGGAATACGTCATCGGTCTAAAGGTCTCGAGTGCGACTGCTAAGGGAGCGGCTCTGGGTTCGATTCCCAGTTAAGGCAAAGTGTTATTGGGTTTTAGGTTTTACCCTCAGCAATTTACCAATAGCTGTGTGGCGCCATCTACATCGCCATATGCGAACTACGCATTACCCTGACGTCACGCAAAATCCCTGCATCGCGCAAGTAGAGTTTACCGCGCGACTAGCATACAAGGTCAAATTAAATTAGCTAGTGAAACTCCGCAGAAGTGATGGGTATAAACTCTCGACTCGGGTAGAAGATTCCGACCAGACATGACACCCGTCTGGAGGATCCTTCCTTGATAGAGTTTGAGTGCACTTTACACCCTATTCCTCATACCTTAATAACTGTGTGATTAAATAAAATAAATTAGTTATAAAGACTTATTACTGGTGAAATGTGGGTGTAAAATACACTTGTGCTTACAACTTCGCAAGATACAGCCGTGATGTTATGGTTAGCGCTTATATTATTAGTACTCAACATAGAAGGGAATGGATTTTTTTTATCCGTCTGTCCCAGAAGTAGAGATAAGTTTTTTTTTTAAATTCTACATGATTATTATTTTGTTCACTGGTAAAACAGACACAACCAAATGAAAACAATAGTATGAAACCCAAATATTGTACTTTTTCGCAACATCATGTATTTATTGTGGATCAAAACTGACACATTTATTTTATAACAAGCGGAAATACACAGTGTTATTTTGAAATCATTTCTTGTTTACTAAAACTGATATCGTAAGAAAAAAATAATTGTTTTGCGGATCATTTGTGTATGAAAACTCAAATGAATACCGGTGCTGTTTTTACATACAATATGGGAATTATACTGAGGCCCGAGAACTCTTAAAAAAGTGTACTTTGACAATACCTACACATTGTGAAAAATGTTGCGTTTGAGTTGGACTGATGTGCCAAAATGACTCTTACTTAAATATTTTATTTGAGCTACCAATGGGTAAGCTATCAAAGTTGACAAAAACGGTCACTAATTGATATTTAAAGTACCAGTGTCCAAATAAATTAAAAAAAAAGGAACAGAATTTGCATGAAAGCATGTGCGAGATAAGTTAACCGGAGCATATCTAGAGGTGGCAATACATGACATAAGTGTTGTTTAAAGTGACTAGTGTAATTATGGCACTACCGTTGACCGGGGTGAGAATATCAAAACGACTGTATATAGACCAGCCGGTACATAGAAGTAATTACTACTATTGTCAGAAAGAGGCACAGGTGGGGGTCATTTGTCGTAAAGTTACTAATATTACGCCTGTATTTTGTGAAGGATTGGGCAAAGGTGTGCATTACACCCACATTTTGTCAGTTATATTATAAATCCCATGTAATAAGGGTGCGTTGTTAGAGTGTAAAAATAATAAAAAAACGTTTATTAACGAAGTGAGTGAATAATCATAAATTTTTCAAGGTATAAATTTTTCAGAAACCACCACTGGTGGCCACTGGTGGTGGTGGTTGGGGGCCACTGGTTGGCATGACAAATGACTAAAACACGTTTAACGCTAAACATATTTACTTAAAATATTTTGCCATTTTTCCTCCGTCATCCTTAAATGATTGACAGAAGCAAAAGGATATTTTAAATTCTTTTAGCGCTAAACCTTGGGTATTTGCGTAAATTGATTGCATTTTTACACACGTAAAATTGCAATCAATCCTAATTAGTTTCTATATGAGAGTTCAGGCACGTTCATTGCGTTATTTACGTTGTCGAGTAGATGAATTCTTCGAACATATAAAGCAATGGATCAGGAATTTCCTTCAAAACCCTCGGATTGTGATTGAAAGTTACGCAATGAGGATGATGTTTAGTGATTTGTTGTGGCAAGTGGGTTCCAAGTTTGGCAATTCTTCGGACTATGTCGGTTACCTTGGTTCTCTTGCGGATCTCTTCATTTCTGATTCGATCACGCAGGGAAACTCCAAGCATATTCTTTGGCACAACATGTTTGACCATGCCTGGTGTACAGACGCCAGCATATCAAGCTACTACAATCTGTCAAATTTCTTTAATAGATTTTCAACTTTATCGCTTAAGCATTAAGGTTCAAGGTTGATTGGGAAAATTTGACAGTTTCGGGTTGCTTGATCTGCTGGCGTCTGTACAAATAAGGCCAGAAGATTAAAAAAAAATTACAAAGTTAAATAATCTAAAAATAAATTAATAACAATTACATTAATATTAGATTAAAAATAAATAAATAATTGATAAATATTCATGCTATTCAAAACAAATACAATAGATTCAGTCAGTATATCAGAGCGATAGCCCTCTTCATAGCCTTTGGGAGTGGGCAGGGCACATTGCTCGCAGAACAGTTGGCCGATGGTGCCCGAAAGGTTCTGGAGTGGCGACTGCGTATCGCAAGACGTAGGAAGGCCTCCCACAAGGTGGACCGACGACCTTGTGAAGGCCGCAAGAACCCGTTGGATGCGAGAAGCACAGAACCGGGCGAAGTGGAGGTGCTTGGGGGAGGCCTATGTACAGTACGTCTTTCGGCTGAAATTATGATGACGAAGCGGATTTTAGACCGCGAACTGAACTCCGAATAAGTACTTAGTTGGGTCAGCCGAACCTCGGGCAATGCAGAAGCCTATTAGCATAGTGACCTAAACCTATTATCAGCATTATTTTGTTAGTAATAGAGTCGAGTTTGTCTTCTCTAAAATAAACATATTTTTCTTATTACAACGCAGAAACCGTGGTTCCAAGCTCTGAAAAACGTTGTGAGTAATAGACATGAATGTAGTGATCAATGTTTTAATATCAAATGCTTGAATGTATTAGATATTTTTAGTTCACCATTATTTTTTATTATTTAACCATTTCGTGTAAAAAAGGGGTTTTTTTTTCGTGCATTATATTTTCAAAAATGGGTCTAAAATAAGATAAATATTTATTTCTAATATGTATAACGACGAAGTTATTTTTTCCGAAATCATGTTTCTTATTTTTGACATTATTTTTATTTTTCCACGCCTTCTGTTGCTGTCATTGCATGGTACATAATTTTCTTTTTTTTCGTATTTAGCATAAAAAGTGTATTATTGTTGTACTTATTATGGGCTCCAAACACATAATATGATTTTAACTTTTTAATATATCCAATTAACCATAGATAGTGGATATTCAATACTTTAGACTAGACCCGCTAAAAATATATAATTTTTTTATTACCTTTAATCCAACTTTGTAAATAACAATGAAAACAATTACAATAGTTAATATCACACCATTTTGACCAAAGTATTACACTTAACTTGTAGTCTTCTGTACTAAATAACCAACTAACGCAAAACTTCCAACAAACATACTCGTACATTCAATTTGGAACTCTATTCCAACAGACGGTGAACTTAAAGTCGCTCGCCACATCAAACTACGGTTCGGACGTCGATATTATCAACGAGGATGGTGAGCTGGCGACGGCTTATGAAGCTCAGAAGGGAATTAACAGGTAATTTGAACTATGATCAAGATTAAGAGAGAATTCGTTGTGTAATTAATACATTAATGTAACAGTAGTGGTAATTTAACATTGCACGTGACATTTTGTATTATTTTAATTATTATTATTTATATTACAACATTTATAGTACAAACCTACTTACAAAATAAAATCATTTATCATTTATTGACATTATTTTTATATTTTTCCTTTTGACATTTTTATATTTTTCTTTGTTTTATTTTTTATTTTTGTCAAATCATTTAATACTATATGCATTCCATTCACATTCCATTAATGTAGTTAAGTTATCAATTTTAATGTCAATAACCTCTATGAATATTTGTACGCCTTCGGGTATAACATAGCGCTCTTGTAAATTTTTGTAACAAGTATTTATTGTACCTGTGTTAACAAATGAATAAATGACTTATGGTGACACAGTGGCAGCGTCCCCGACTCACGAGTTGGTCGTGGGTTCGAACCCAGGCCTTTACTTTGTGTAAATAACTTCATCACCACTGCTCTCAATGTTGAAACCTTAGTTTCTTGCAATTCATGTTGTGAGAATATAGGAACCTTCAAGTAAACTTCAATTTAATTACCCCATCACCACATTTAATTTCTTAATTCATACCACACAATATATCATCTTTTATTATAAACTAAATTCACTAAAAATTAAACAATGCTTTCCAAATAACTCCATATGACTGAATGACACCGTCTATGCCAATTCTTTTACAATCAATTCAAAATGCTTCTGACTACATAATCTTTTCAAAGACCATAGACATAAAAACTTGCCAGTAATTCAATGACATAAAATTCTATTAAGCTAGTATTACAACATCCCCTCTGAATTTTATGTTTATTACAATTAGAATAACATCTCTTATATAACTCCCATCAACTCATTTAAAAACCCATCTTAATTAACCCACCCAACTTAACTAAATACAACAAACAAACTTTTGAATTAACTAATCTAAACACCTTACTTAACTAACTTAAACATTAAAAATTTCCAATTAATTCTCAAACAACCTTATACTCTAATAAACCTACATAACTCATCACATTAGATAATGTCCTTTACGTATCACTCACTATACACTGTCTCAATCTCAAAAACTTTGTTCTGTCCAGTGGTTTAGTTAATATATCTGCCAAATTATTTTTAGTCGAACAATAATGAATTTCCAACAAATTCTTATCTATTTTTTCCTTAATGAAATGATATTTAACATCAATATGTTTGCTCCTTCTATTCAAAATTCCATTTTTAATCAATATTATAGCCGATTGATTATCAACAAACAACTGTGTTTTTGGTAATTTATTTGTCAACTCGTAGATCAAACTCTGAATGTATAATAGGTCTTTAATACATTCGGCTGCAGAAATATATTCAGCCTCAGTACTGGAAAGAGCAGTGACTGACTGTTTACGTGAACACCAATGAATTGGACCACCACCATAAAATATAATAAAACCAGTCGTACTTTTCCTAGTATCAGGATCACCTGCAAAGTCTGCATCACAATACGCTTTTAAAGTTAAATCGTTACCACGAACATACTGTATACCACTGCTGACTGTATTTTTAATATATCTAAAAAGGTTCTTAATATTTGTAAAATCATTCAAGTTAGGATGTTCTTGATGTCTACTACAATAACCAACATGAAAAGCCAGATCCAGTCTTGTTTTATTAACCAAATACAACAATGAACCAATCAATTGTCTATACCGATGCACATCATCAACTCCCACTTTCCCCTCTTGATGTGTATCGACTAAAATATCTGGATGACTACTATCTTTTAAGCTTTCATATTTAAACTTTTCCAAAATTTGATTTATATAACTTTCCTGATAAATCTTAATAGAGTTCCGTTCTACTTTAACATCAAACCCTATAAACTTTTCAGTCTTATCAAATTTCCGCATTTCAAATTCTGTTTCTAATTTATTAATAATTTTATTTAAATCAATCTCATTTTCACCAATCAAAATGCCATCATCTACATAAATAGCCAAATATATTTCTTTGTCTTTATTTATAAACACACATGGATCTGATTTTAATTGTAAAAAACCCAATTTTTTCAAAAATTCCGTTAATCTCTTGTTCCACATAAGTGATGCTTGTTTCAATCCATACAAACTCTTCTTTAATTTACATACTTTATTCTCTTTATCTTTTATATCATATCCTAAAGGTATTTCCATAAAAATATCTTCATTTAATTCTCCATATAAAAATGCTGTCTTTACATCAAATTGCTTAATTTTAAAACCTTTTTGAACTGCAATCGCCAACAACAACCTAACACTAGTTGTATTTACCACCGGACTATATGTCTCCTTATAATCAATATTGTATTTTTGTAGAAAACCTCTCGCCACTAATCTAGCCTTATATCTTCCACCAGGCTTTATAGTAAATATCCATTTACTCGAAATTATTTTCCTATTTTTTGCTTCACACTTGTTAACGATTTCCCAAGTCTTGTTTCTCTCTAAGGAATCTTTTTCCTCATTCATTGCTTGTTTCCATAAATCTTTATCAAAACTATTAAAAACATCTGTATAAGTCAAAAACGAAGTCTCTAAATCATAATCTTTCAGCCTAGATGGCAATTTCCTTTCCCTATTCGGTAAAATCCGCAATCCTTCATTAATAACTGGTTCAATTGCATCTTCAAACTCATCACTAATTTCAACTACTGTATCATCTCTAACTTCCCCTCTCAAACTATTATTTTCTTCAACACCAACTCCAATGTCTTCAACACTATCTTCAAAAATCTCATTATCTTCAACACCAACTCCTCTAACTTCAACGTCTTCACTACTAACTCCAACTATAACATCTTCAATACTGCCTTCAAAAACCTCAGCATCTTCATCACTAACTTCAGCTCTATTTTCAAAAACTACTTTATCACCAACAGCTCCATCACCACTATCATTACAAAAATCATCACCACCTCCACCACGAAAAACATTACCTTCACCACGAAAACCATCACGTTCACCACCAATATCGACACTAACCTGTTTAAATAAATTTTCTAAATCACACTGTTTCACTCTACAATTACACATTTTCAAATAATCTGCAACATCACTCTTGTTATTATTAAACACCACATCTCTCGAATAAACAATTCTAAAACTTGAAGGATCCCATATCTTATAACCATTGTTAGTAAACCCTACTAAGAGCCCTTTGCTACTCCTGGAGTCAAGTTTATGTAAATGAAAATTATTTTTATAATATGCTAAAGATCCAAAAATGTTCAAATGTTTTAAATTAGGTATTCTATTAAACCACATTTCAGCTGGTGTTTTAACATTTATTGTATTTGCACTCCTATTCAATAAATAAGCAGAAGTTAAAACGGCTTCGCCCCATAATATATGTGGCAGCTGCATATCAAAAAGCAACGCTCTTGTTTGTTCCATTAATGACCTGTTTAATCGTTCAGCTTTACCATTCAGCTGAGGAGTATAGGGAATAGTATAATCAATATTAATACCTTTGTTACTACAATACATTTTAAATTGTTTGCTAGTATATTCACCCCCATTATCACATCTGAATGTTTTAACTGTTGTATTAAAATGATTTTCCGCCAAATTAATATAATTAATTATTTTAGAAAATGCCTCGTTTTTATTTTTGATTAGAAAAACTTTAATAAAATGAGTATAATCATCCAAGAATGTAATAAAATATTTGTAACCATCCCATGTTTCTGTTTCAATAGGACCACAAATATCACTATGAATAATTTCTAAAGGCTTACTAGCTCTGTGTCTATTTGTTTTAAAAGATTTTCTACATAATTTTGATTGTGTGCAGACTTCACAGATGTCAATCTCCTTTACCAGGCCTCTATCTATACCACGGACAAGATCCTTTGTCCTGTTAATAGGTACATGACCTAATGCAGTGGAAGCGTCCTGGGCCCATAACCTGTTGAAACCTTAGTTTCTTGCAATTCATGTTGTGAGAATATAGGAACCTTCAAGTAAACTTCAATTTAATTACCCCATCACCACATTTAATTTCTTAATTCATACCACACAATATATCATCTTTTATTATAAACTAAATTCACTAAAAATTAAACAATGCTTTCCAAATAACTCCATATGACTGAATGACACCGTCTATGCCAATTCTTTTACAATCAATTCAAAATGCTTCTGACTACATAATCTTTTCAAAGACCATAGACATAAAAACTTGCCAGTAATTCAATGACATAAAATTCTATTAAGCTAGTATTACAACACTCAAAACGGTGAAGGAAAACATCGTGAGGAAACCGGCATGTCCTTGAACCAAACATTTGAAGACATGTGACATCTACCAACCCGCACTGGGCCCGGTAGATTACAGCCCACTCCCTCTCACAGAGAGGAGGCGTGTATCCCAGTAGTGGGAACTTTTTTGGCTGTGTATGAAATGTCAAATTCACTTTTACAACGACTTCTAATGATTTTACCTATTATACTTTATAACAAGCGCAATAAAGTGCAATTTAGTTGTACCAACAGCTATGCAGGCATCATTTTCCCTGTATGTAATAATAATAATCGTCTTTCTATTAATAGGCAACTGCAAGAAGAATTGATAGCAGAGAAGAAATTCTACTCAGAACACATATCGAAATCAAAATCGGAGATCGAGAAACTAAGAGAAGAGAATGAGAAATATCAAAAGTGAGTACAATCTTATTAATTTGTTTCTGTAAATAATATTTTTTTAACATAATTATAGATTTTTTTTATAATATGTTAAATTATTATTTTATTGTTAACTGCACTAATGCAATGAAAAGCAGATTTACTCGAGATTACTTTTGATATAATAGTTTTAACGTACTTTCATCAAATGAGCTAAGTAACCAGGGCCGTCGGATATAGTTGAAGTTTAGTAAGAAACCGATGGATGTTTTCGAATAAAATTTAATTCAATTAATAGAAAACAAACAGTTAATTTATCAAATTAATTTTCATTAGAAAAAATTCATCGGTTTCTTACTATACTTCAACTATATTCGACGACGCTGGTTAATTATCTCCTTTGGCGACTGTACAACAAAATGTATCAGTAACGTTCATAGAGTAGAGAGAGAACATAGACAACATATGAAAAAGGCGCGAAGTTTACCATAGACTATATCAATATTTTAACATTAAGTTTAAGATATTGGTTGGTAGTATCTAAGTTAAATGCATTGATTTTGGCCGTGCACAGACATAAACTAAGTGATAGACACTTCTTACTATTTCCTTTATTTAATTATTTATGTACATACAAAATATATTTTTAAATATTAGATTATAAAAAATAGCAGCCCACCGGTATCGGGAACAGGTTCCAAACTACGGGTGGTCAGGGCTCCAGAGAGAGGAACCTCCTAACAATGCGAGCCGTGTCCAGAATATTTCTTAATATTGTTATGGTTACTTAATAGTTTGCGAATTATTTCGGACTCAAACGCAGCTCATTTCGGGACGTATGATACTTTTAAACCAGACAAAATCGGACATTATCTTAACTGGTTCTCATCTTCATTCTCACCACCATTCTAGTTTCATTCCCATCTATGTATACTTCGGCTGACCCTAAGTTTAATCAGCAAAATCCATTAACCATGCTTGAATTCTGAATCTTAAATAATTTAATTTCATTGCCACTTACTCGACTATCAACTTTAGCATCATTCAGTCTAAGTTAATTTTTGAGTGACTATTTTGACATTTTGGTTGCAATGAAATTTGAACTTTAACATGTTTGACATTAAGTTTGTTTTTCCAAAACTTAAGAATTATCTAAGGTTCTGAATCGAAGTTTAGTTAAAACACATCTACATTTCAGTTGCGAAGATTATACAAATATCCAAGTGGAATTCCGAAGACATTGTTTTAACGACTCGACGAAGTATATAACATGTACTTGCACACAAGTTTTCGTACATTTGACATTGACAGTATTAAAAATTATATGTTTTTAGTTTATAAGTTGTTAATTTGACCTTTATATAATTATGATATTAATTTTTATTTTTTTTAATTATTGATTATGTTTAAGTTTAAAGAGTATATTTTTGATGTTTTTGTTATTTAAATAAATGTATTTTGTCATTAATTTGTCATTTTGCTCTTTATTCTCATCCGTATTGTATTATCATCCTCATTTACAAAGGGTGTTAGGCTAAACGAGCGACATAAAAGGTATTTTTTTTTACCATGTGTCCAACACGGAAATATGAAAAAAAAAATCTCTCGTATAACCTAACACCCTGTATAATACAAGAATACTCGTGTGTCTGAAAGTCTATCACAAGTTAAGAATTAGATTAGGCTGATGTTTTTCCGTTAATCAATAACAACAGCAGACTTTAAGGCGCTTCTGAACATACACAGTAAAAAAATTACGGAGGCGAGGGGTTGAGGGGTGAGGTACTGCGCAGCAAGTAGCGCACTTCAGACCTGTCTTAGTTTGCGGATCAGAGACATGGTCAGGGTTACAGAAACCAGGGGGCCTACTCCGAAGTGCAAAGTGCGAATGTTCGGATCGGACCGAAACATGGCCGAACCGAATATTATTGAAAAATGCGAAAAAAGTTCGGGTCGGCTCAGTTGGGTCGGGACCATAGTCAATATTCGAAAGAGTGTAGGAGTGTAGGATCGGGACAGACCGAACCAAATAGTAACTTCGTAGCAGAAAATGGCCGAACATTCGGCCGATACTACTTTGGAGTAGACCCCCAGGGTGTTAGTATGTTTGCTAAGGTGCTCATATGATGTACGTATTTAGGCAACTACAGCCACATATTCCCAAGGGGAACAATGTCCCGCGACTCGTGTCCCGCGACACTTGTCGCGCGACTTCGCAGAGAGAGTTGATCGAGTCGTTGATGATCTATCATAGAGAATGGAGGTGTAATAAGGAAAGAAGATCCTTCGACTGTTAACAGAATAGGAAGTAAGATAATATTTTTAAAAGATAAGCTAATTATAAAAATATTATTATCTTTTCTAACTTTTCTTGAAACGCCATCAGTTATGGCGATATTTTACAAAATTATAAACCTATTGTAGTGTAGACCTAACAAAATAATTCTACACCGTGTTCCGGACGATATACATAAACTTCGACCAGATTTTCAGACCATGGAAATAAGCATTTTTCACTATGGACACTAATGAATCCTTTTTTTGTTTTTGTTAATTTTCATACAAACTAAATACCTTGACGTAAATCACCCCATATACTCGTACATACCTTTTTATCTCTTTATCCGAAGCATTATCATTATCATTTTAATCACACTAAGCGGCAACATAGGCCAAATTAAGACCCTTTCTTACTGCATAACTCAATTAGATTTCAATACAAATATCTTTGTAACGAAGCCTTTTTAAGTACTACTTTCTTTGTTAGATTTGATTTGTAAAAGCTATAGAAGCGTTTGCCAAAGTTTATGGATAACGTGTAGAACACGGTGTATAAATCCAAAACATACTAACAATGTTTTTACATAGCAGTCTCTCTTCTCCATAGGATCTTGAAATGGGCAATTTCTTATCATTCTTGACTTTCAAAATATACAAGGACAAATTAAATTAACTGGCGAAACTCAACAGACTTTATGGGTATCGATAAATCTAATCTAACTAGCCTGTATTATCCCACAGAAAGAAAGAAAGAAAAACTATTTGTTGCGACTCGTACAGAAAGATCATTAAACTTAACTAAACACAATAAAAAATAAAAAAAATCCAAATTATATAAAAAAAAGTAACAAAAAGAAAAATGAAACAGAAAGTCCTGTACGAGGCCAAAAGGCTCCTATCTCAGCATGATGCTACGGCATTTAAAAAATTAATGTCGCAGCGCTGGTATTCTGATATGGCCCGCACAGCAGAGCAAAGGCTTCCCTCTCCCTTTTCCACACAATTCCGCCTTTTTTCTAGCCGGCCAGTCCATTCGGTGGGAGTCAAACTCGCACTGCCGTCTTGAATAAAAAAAACACGACAAACAATTTTTTTTTCCTTAATCATGCTTTCATGTTTCCTGCTGATGATGATGTTTAATGTTTCTGTGTGGTGGATTACAGCCCACTCCCTCTCGAAGAGAGGAGGCCTGTGTCCCAGCAGTGGGAACATTAAAGGCTGATTATGTATGTATGCTTTCTGTGGGAGTTTCGCTAGACAATTTAATTTGACCTTTTATGAATAGTTTAATTACTATAATATTAATTTTAATTTATTACTAAGCTATTACTATATTGAATACTTAAACATGGTTTGTTGTTGTAGGTTACTCAGTTCAGATTTGAGCGCTGAACCCAAGAACAAGACTCAAGAGTTCGCGCAGAATGAGATCATCAGGCTAGCGGCTGAGAGCTTGGCGTTACAGGTAAAAAAAATAAAAATTAAGGGTGGCTGGCAGGGACATCGACGCGCAAACTGTTACCATGAATTCAGGGGGTCTACTCCGAAGTAGTATCGGCCGAATGTTCGGCCGTTTCCTGCTACGAAGATACTATTTGGTTCGGTCGGTCCCGATCCTACACTCCTACACTCTTTCGAATATTGACTATGGTCCCGACCCAACTGAGCCGATCCGAACTTTTTTCGCATTTTTCAATAATATTCGGTTCGGCCATGTGTCGGTCCGATCCGAACATTCGCACTTTGCACTTCGGAGTAGACCCCCAGCACATGATTCTAGACTCCGTAGCGTAGAAATTTCGCTTTCACGCTAAAACGGCTGAACGGATTTGGCTGAAATTTGGCACATGAGTAGACCATGACATGAATATAGGATACTTTTTATCCCATTATTCCTAGGAGATCGAGACTTATGCGGGTGAAATCGCGGGACGCAGATAGTAACAAATAAATATCGATTTCATGTTTCTACAGGAACGAGTGGACAAACTATCAGAGAGTTGTCGTCGGTACAAGAATCAAATTCGACTGCTGGTCAACAAGCTGAAGGATTGCGGCATCGAAGATGTCAACGATATACTCGACAATAATGGTAATACAACTTTTCTATTTACAAATTCTGGGTTCGTCTATCTGTGGGTGAATTCGGACGAGGACCTAAAGTAGCTAGATGAATTTTGATGCGGATTTCATGAATGAGTCATCTGAATTATTATCAGATGGGCTTATGGCTAAGTAATAACAGCCGCACGGGTCGATCGATCAGGTTAAGCTGAGCTTGCCGCGGTTGGTCTGTGGATGGGTGACCATCTTTACATACCGAGACCCCTCCGTGCCTCGGAAAGCATGTTAAGCCGTTGGTCCCGTCTGTCATTCGTGGATCTTCGACAGTCGTTACGGGTCGTCAGTAGCCCGAAAGTCTGACAAGTACCACAACCCAGTAACTGGGTTGTGAGGGTCAGCTAGACAGTTGCTCTATGTAAATACTGGTATTCAAATGCATCCGGTTAGACTGGAAGCCGCCCCAACATAGTTGGGAAACGGCTAGGCAGATGATGATGAGGTTTTGATGAATATAATAATTGTTTTATCTGTTTTTCTCGACAGACTCAACAGCCCCGCCGAACGCATCAATGACGCTAGAGATGGCGGCGGTGACGCGCAAGAAGGAGCGCGAGTACCTCGGCATGTTCGAGTACAAGATACAGGACGAAGGACTCATTATTAAGAAACTTATCTCTGGTAAGTTATTATGACGAAATAAACAAGATTTTAATATGTAAAAAGATCATTTTAAATAATGAGATTGAATGATGAATTTTGATTTGTTTTTTATTCAATAAGCAGGCGCATGAGGAGTCATGAGCCTGCTTATTTATTACTATAATTAAAACGGTTTAAAACCAATTAAAAGATATAATTTGTATATACACTTATTGAATAAAAAACAAATGAATAAAAAATTATAAAATCTTTATTTAACTCAACATAATATTAATGCACAATCTTAAATAGAAATAATATCTGAGATAGGAGAGTCCTGAGTTACAAATCACCCGGCTCTCTTAGGCCGGGTTATTTGTATGTCAATAGCGCCGTTCACATTGGTCGGGTCGCCCTAATGTGAACGGCGCTATTGACATACATACGCCAATATGGATCCGACACGTTTGTCGGGCCGGTAAAACTGTCGGTCCGACCTAATGTGAACCCGGCCTTAGTGTGCTTACACACGAGCGACACGACAGAGGCAACCACAACCGACGACAACGCGTGGCGGCGACCCGCGTCGCTCGCGTGCATACACACTTAAATAGGACATCTTAATTTACACGCAGGACAGGATCAAGTACTTTAACTCATATCTATGCAGATACGCAAATGTTTAGATAATTTTTAAAGTACAGATTTTTTAATATGTCAACCCAATCTAAATTCAACCTTACCTTCACAGACTTAAAGCCCAAAACAGCGGTAACGCTCCTTCCCGGTCTGCCGGCATACATTCTCTTCATGATGCTGCGACATATGGACCACGTAGATGATGAACCTAAGATGCATCAGCTCATGAAAGCAGTCCGGACAGCCGTGAAGAAAACGCTGAAGAAACGCGCGGAAAGCGTCGAGTATAACGCACTGTGGCTCGCTAATATGCTGAGGTAAGTGGATACCTCTTGATTGCCAATTAAGACGGCACCCCTTGAAAGCATTATCGGGGAAGAAGTTGTCTCCCCCCGGTGATTATTTTTGCTACCTAAGTAATAACAGCCGCACGGGTCGATCGATCAGGTTAAGCTACGCTTGCCGCGGTTGGTCCGTGGATGGGTGACCATTTTCACATACCAAGACCCCTCCGTGCCTCGGAAAGCACGTTAAGTCGTTGGTCCCGGCTGTCATTCGTGGATCTTTGACAGTCGTTACGGGTCGTCAGTAGCCCGAAAGTCTGACAACCAGTCTTACCAAGGGGTATCGTATTACCCAGTAACTGGGTTGTGGAGGTCAGATAGGCAGTCGCTTCATGTAAAATACTGGTATTCAGCTGCATCCGGTTAGACTGGAAGCCGACCCCAACATAGTTGGGAAAAGGCTAGGCAGATGATGAAGGTCAAACCGGAGAGCAGTGGTGACCCAGTGGTAACGACAGCGACTTACGAGTTGTAGGTCGTAGGTTCGAACCCACAGAGGCGCTTTACTTTGTGTATATTATTTGCATCACCACTGCACTCAAAACGGTGAGGGAAAAAATCGTGAGGAAACCGGCATGTCCTAGAACCAAAAATTTGAAGACATGTGACATATTCCTATCCGCACTGGACCCGCGTGGTGGATTACAGCCCACCTCCTCTGGTAGAGAGGCCTATGTCCCAGCAGTGGGAACATTAAAGGCTGATTACGTAATGTGAAACCAGTGGCGTAGCGTGGGTAATGGGTATCGGCTGCCAGGGCGGAAGACAATTTTTGCTACCCTCTTATTTAGGTATGTCAATTTAATGTATACTATACATTAAGTCTAGAGAACTCGGCAAGAACAAACATCATTATTTTGCATTAAACAGGTTAGATTTTAAATAAAAAAGTTTATTTGTTTTACAATCACGTTTATTACCCCGCAAGCCAGTATAGACGGTGTTGCCATTCGCTACAAAATATCATTCAAAGAAAGGGGATTCCCCGAATTCGTCACAGAATAAGTAATGAAAAATTCCGTGCTCTTTTCAATCGGTCCGAATTTAAAGTTGCGTTAAAAATATGAAATGGTTAAAATTTACAAAATATATTTTATTATTTACTGTGAAATTTTGCCGCCCCCTACAAAGTGCCGTTCGGGGCGGGCCGCCCGCACTACGCTACGCCACTGTGTCAAACCTTCCTTCGATGACAGGTTCCAGTGAAATGTCATTAGTGGTAGGTACCATGACATTTCATTGGAACCGCTGCCTGGACGTACTTTAACCCGATGAATGTCGTAATTACAGACACAATTACAAAGCCCTTGTGTCTCGCGTGGATCTACGTTCCGACATATGAAGGGTTAAGGTTACATTGTGTAGTCTACTTCGTTTTACTCGCTCAGAGCAGCAAATAACATCAACGAAACGCTATCGTGGTATTGGCTTTAATGCCGATCGCCTGATCTCTTTATCTGTGATTTTTAAGGGCTGGTTTTTCCAACGCCAGATAATTTTATTCGAGGAATAATTTTGAATTTTTGACAGTTCTTCCATACAAAATCTGTCAGACGTCAATTTTATTTCACGACTAAAAAATATCTGTTGATTGAAAAATCAGCCTTATACCCTGTCCATTAGGTAAACCGTTTTTTGACAGATGGAACTAGTGATTGCAGCAACACACAATACATTGATTGATACACGTACGACGTACGGTATTATAATGTATGTAAGAAGCCATAAATAAGATAATAGGGTACATGCCAGGGTAAAAAAATAATAATTATAATTAGTCCGTCAGTTAGATTATTGAAAAGTAATGGACACGTATTTTTTCTTTTGTCAATCAAACAAAAAATGACAAAGATAAAGCGTGTCTAAATTTGGGAGTGGGAGGTCGTGACGTCACGCCATGCTAAAAAGTGTAGCAAGGCGTGACGTCACGCAGAATTTTAACGGGCGATATCTTCATAATTTTTTATATAATTGACAAAAGAAAAAATACGGGTCCAATATTTTTTGATAATCTATCTGCCGGACTGATTAGATTTTTTTAGGCATCTAGCCTATTCAATAAGATAAGGCAGTTTATATATTTATTTTATTACGCATTTTAAATTTAACTTTTATGTAATCTGGAATATGTACGTTCTAAGACAGCTGTCAAAAAACGGTTAGCCTAACGGACAGGGTACAAGCGAGTTACACTTGAAATGTGTCATAAACTCAAACTTGCAGAACAACGAATTTAATCAACGCTTGGTCGTTTATTTGGGAAAGTTGTTACTTACTTGGACACATCCTTTCAGGTTTTTTTTTTTGCATGTTTTAGCACATATGAATTGTTTTTTTTTTCGCAGATTACTCAACAACCTTCGCCAATACAGCGGCGACACAATCTACCAATCGACAAACACGCCTCGTCAGAACCAGCAGTGTCTGCGGATCTTCGACCTGTCGGAGTACCGCCAGGTGCTCAGCGACATCGCCGTCTGGATATACCAGGGTAAGACTTGAGTCTTTAACCAAGCTACAAAAACAATGCTACGGACTTCGGTTGGTCTAAGAAAAAAATAAAAGATATAAAGTAGTAAGTAGTTTATCAGCCATCTTGTTACCATAACACAAGCATTATTGTATTTTTTTTTTTTTTTTTATATTTGTTCGCGCATAACTCCGTCGCTTGCCAACCGATTAGAAAAATTCTTTTTTTGTTGGATAGGGTATACTTTCCATATGGTCCCATGAAAACTTTATCGAAATCGGACAAGCTGTTTTTGAAAAATCAACAAAAATCAAAAAAATGATCATAACAAAAAAGTGAAAAATAAAACCTTTTTTTAAAAAAAAAGAACAACCGACTTCCATAAAAACACTACAAAGTGAAAAATAACTTTAATTTCGGAAGTCGGTGGCGAAAAACGAAATAAATAAAAAACAAAGACACCGACTTCCGAAATTAAAGTTATTTTTCACTTTGTAGTGTTTTTATGGAAGTCGGTTGTTTTTTTTTTTTTATATTACAAATAGACACTTCATTTCTTTTTTGTATAGATTTATTATTAAAAAATATTTCTTACAATGCAGCACTATAGCTTGTGTGCCCCATACCACCCCAGCATTTAAACCTTAATTTCCTTCTGCAGGTCTCATCCACCTCCTGGAGCGGCAGCTGGAGCGCCTGATCGTGCCGGCCATCCTGGAGCACGAGGAGATCTCGGGCCTGTCGGGCCCGGCCGCGCGCCCGCCCGCCGCCGGCGCGGGCCCGCAGCGCCTCAAGCTGGAGCTCACGGCCACGCACGACCATCTGCACACCTTCGCCGTCGACCAGCCGCTGCGGCTCATGATCTTTAAGCAGGTAATAACAATTATATCATCATCTGCCGAGCTTTTTCCGAACCATGCTTGATGTAGACTAACCTATGAGCTCGGCAGACGGTGTAGTAGATGACAGGACGGATTTCAACTACATATAGTCTGCTATTTCGTTCTGCCTAACCTTTTCCCAACTATGTTGGGGTCAGCTTCCAGTCTAACCGGATGTAGCTGAATACCAGTATTTTACATGGAGCGACTGCTTATCTGACCTCCACAACCCAGTTATTGGGTAATACGATACCCCTTGGTAGGTCTGGTTGTCAGACTTTCGGGCTTCTGACGACCAGTAACGACTGTCAGAGATCCACGAATGACAGCCGGGACTAGCGGCTTAATGTGCTTTCCGAGGCACGGAGGGGTCTCGGTATGTAAAGATGGTCACCCATCCACAGACCAACCGCGGCAAGCGCAGCTTAACCTGATCTATCGACCTGTGCGGCTGTTATTATTTAGCCACGGGCCCCTCATGCCGGAATGTGGGCGTAGTATACTTCTGCCTAGCGTGGTATCATAAAATAGATTATTAATTTATTTATTACTGTAATTGCCCGTGACATCACAGCGGGCCCTATCAGAATACCAGCGCTGCGACATTTATTTTTTAAATGTCGCAGCATCGTGCTGAGATAGAAGCCTTTTGGCCCCTTCTGTACGAGTCGCAATAAATACTTTTTCTTTCTTTCTTTATACGCCTGCCTAACCTTTTGGGGAAAACAGTGATTTTCCATTAGGAACTTCGCAGTACCAGCCCAGAGTTTGGAAGTCAGTGGTGTGATACCCCCTCCTCTCGCGCCCTCCCGACCCGGGCGTCCTGCGCCTGATCTCTCCCCGGTGGTATCGGATTGCCGTACCTAAGGACTGAGAGGGTAAAGGAACAGAGAGTGCACCTATGCTTGCACACACTTGTGCACTATAATATCTCCTGCGTACCTGGCTAGCTCACAGAATAAACAAGCTGAAGTGGCAATGGGCCGACCATGTTGCCGTAGAACCGATGACCGTTGTGGTAGACGTGTTCTTGAGTGGAGACCGCGAATCGGTAAACGTAAGGTAGGACGCCCTCAGGCTAGGTGGAGCGACGATCTTCGCATGATGGCTGGTAGCAGCTGGATGAGAGTTGCCGAAAATGGCGTGCAATAGGAAAGGCGTATGTCCAGCAGTGAACTGCTATAGGCAGATGATGGTGATGATGACCTGCCTGGTCTCCGAAGAGATTGGCCACCGTGACCGAAATCGGTCGGGAGGATTATTTATCCTCCATCCATAACCTTCACATGACCCTAAAACATGACCTAACAGCATTTTTCTCCTCTTTCTAGCTATTCTACTACATCTGCGCGTACAGCTTGAACCAGCTGCTCTTGCGCAAGGACCTGTGCTGCTGGGCCAAGGGCCTGCAGATCCGGTACAACATCAGCCATCTTGAGACCTGGATCAAGGAGCATCTGGCTGAATATGGGCAGAAGAGCGTAAGTGAACCGACTTTTATAAACACCTTTGTTCCAAAGGTTGTCATCACAATGATTTTGGTTACTGAATACAAAAAATAAATGGGAATTTAATGAAATGATGAACAACAAGAGATCATTACACGCTTAGCAGATTGGCTTATACGACATGTACAGACCCCAGCAGGTTAAGCTACCCGAAACTATCAAAAGACAATGTCCAAAAGTCGTACTCAATTATTCTAATTTGCATTCGCGACATATTCGCCAAAACCGTAAACAAATATGAGTTTATGGGAAAATAACTTTAATTCCTACACGATAAAGTTCAGTTTACGCTACAACTTAAGAAATTTTTATAACTTTTTCAATAGTCCTAGTCACTCTGAAATCAACTTAATTACCATTAAAATAAAGTTTATATTTAACTTGAAATAACGCCAATTTGATACATAAATAAAATTTGAATATATTATGTTCGTTTAGAAAAACTTGACTCAAAAAATATTTGTTTTCTTTAGGTGGAAGAAGTTCTAGGCGTTCTGAAACCGATAACGCAAGCGGTGCAGTTGTTACAAGCACGCAAGTCGATGCAGGACGTCCAGAGCACCGTGGACATGTGTGCCAACCTCAACGCGATGCAAGTCTGCAAGGTAAGAATATAAACTAAGCAAGGCAACAAAACCACAGAACAAACTAGTTTGTTTTTTCATTTATTTATTTATTTAAATAACATGGGAGACTTACAACTAAAATAGACAGATAAAGGACAGTACGTCAGTCTAAAAGGTTATTTGTAAAAAACCAGCAACCTCTTAAGAGGTCATTGTACTCATCATTATGAACAACTTTTACTATGGGACCAAACATGAAATCGCGAAAAAAAATCAGCTGTTCCCTACATTTATGTTCGCATAGCTCGTCAAAATGTAGGGAGCAGCTGATTTTTTTTTCGCGATTTCAGGTTTGGTCCTATAGTAAAAGTGGTTCATAATGATGAGTACAATGACCTCTTAAGAGGTTGTCGGTGTTTTACAAATAACCCTGTATATTATGCTAGTCGCACGGTAAACTTGGCTTGCGCGATGCAGGTTTTTGTGTGACGTCAGTGTGATGCGTAGTTTGCATGTGGCGATGTAGATGCCGCCACACACTTAACATATTTTGTGTTTGGCTTCCCGTCTAACCGGATGCAGCTGAATACCAGTATTTTACATAAAGCGACTGCCTATCTGACCTCCACAACCCAGTTAATGAGTAATACAATACCCCTTGGTAAGACTGCTTCTGAACACCCGTAACGACTGTCAAAGATCGACAAATGACAGCCGGGACTCAGGCTCAGAGGAGTCTTGTTAGGTACAGATGGTCACCCATCCACGGACCACCCGACGAAACCGTAGCTTAACCTGATCGATCGCCCAGCGGCATGTTATTACAAGCCCCTCCATACTTCTGTAATTACAATCTGACTCGGTTATCATATTTCTTTTTCCTCTCCAGATCCTGAACATGTACACACCAGCAGAGGAGTACGAAGTGAAAGTAACTCGCGAGTTCATACACGAGATACAGAAGAAGATGCTGGAGAAGGCTGGTACCAACCCCGACAAGGAACCGGTGAGTTATACTTATTATACAGGGTGACAGGGAAACTCGACGTGTTCCTTCTAGGGCGTGATAGTGTGACCCATTTGCAACAATTAAGCACCCTATAAAGCCTAAAACATTCATGGAATCCGAGAAAAACCGATTTTCATGTTTTTTTGAAAATTTCCCAGAAATCCTCACTAAATATCACTTAACTCTTTGGTGGCTTTCATTGCTATTCCATTGGCTATCTAATACTTTAACACACCTATTGATGTAACCAAATTTTCTAAAATATCAAACAGTTAAAAGTAAAGTAAGAAGTTTATTAACTAATTTCAAAAATCATCTACGTACAGACGCCAGCAGGTCAAGCTACCCGAAACTGTCAAATTTTCCCAATCAACCTTGAACATTAATGCTTTAACGATAAAGTTGAAAATCTATTAAGGAATTTTGACAGATTGTAGTAGCTTGATGTGCTGGCGTCCGTACACGAACTTTGACACCAGTTATCTCAAAATTTAACTAAAAAAAAACTTAAATAATGTACTTAAATCCAAACTTTTTATTTTAAATTTAATAATATGTCTTAAAAATGAATAAGAAGAATGACCTCTACGTCTAGGGTTGCCAGAGGAAATAAAATGACAAAAGTAAAAAAAAGTAAAATAACATGATTTTTTTTTTTTTTTCTATTAAAAGAAAATAAAAAAAGGAAATTACTACTTTACTTGACTAATAACGACTTTAATTAATAATCATTCTTATTTTCCACATCTTCATACGAATATTTAAAGTTTTATTTAAATTAAACTTTTTTTATCATTCGTTCTTTACGCAAAATCGTTCACTACCCCAACATTATAGTTTTAATATGGTAACATTATTTTTCTTTGAACTGTCAAGTTACTGAATACGATTAAAAGTCGAGGTATAGTAAAGTGTCCAGTATAGATGCAAGTAGAGACTCAAATCCCATATAAGGTATCCCATACCATACCTATAACGACTGCTTGCGAACAACTGTTGACCCCACTACTAGTAGCGTAAAAGCTGATTGCATATCCACTGTTCCAATGTCTTGAAAGGTCGTTACAGGTAGAATATTGAGAAGCTACCTTGCTTTTTCATCTAGATGCAGAAAACTAACCAGCATGCTCTTTCTTGTTACAGCAAAACCTTCTAATGGACTCAAAGATGATATTCTCGGTGCAATTCCCCTTCAACCCGTCATCCATACGTCTGGAAGCCGTAGAGTTACCAGAAGTGCTAGAACTGGAAGGTCTACTCACCAAGATATAAGAAGACCGAGCAGACCAAACGAAAAGAACGTCGGATTAAGGTTAAAAAACAAGGCTATTGTTGTTATTATTTTATTTATACACTTTGGTAAAATGGTCTACTGGGAAAAATTAGTAGACCATGAAAAGACCGCAGTAGAAGCTTGTGTCAACAATGATTTATTATTAATTATAGGTTTTTGTTCATAGCTAAGAAGAGACATAATATTAGTAGAAGACCGTAGAAGTAAGAAGGTTAATACTGTTCAAACAATAGCGTGGTTTGTTTGTAAAGTTCAATTTATAAACAATCTTGGTCTTTTCACGAAAAGACCGGAAAAGACCATATGAAAAGTAAGGTTATAAATTAAAAACAATAGTTGTTATTATTTTTTAACGTAAAAAATTGTCTAATAGCTGCAAGAAATAGTTAAATAGATTTAAAACGACATAATAATTATGTTTATATGAATTTCACATTTTGTACAATTTGTTTGTGTCCATTTCGGTGTTATATTTCGGCTAATTATTTATTCATATACGGACGGATGTTTGTTATATTATACAAAATATAACAAACAAAAAAAATAATTATTATTGTAATTTTTGGGGTCAACGAGCTGGTAGCGTATTTGCACAAATATTTTTTTTTCGTCTTATAATGTTTAGCTATCGATAGCCATCAAAATTGTGGAGTTTCGCTAGCTAATTTAACTTGACCTTGTATAACTTCACTCAGCGGGCATAAAGTGACCAACGCGTAGAGAGTACTGTTGCGGTTGCCGTGGCGTTGTAGTGCGTCAGGGATGTTTGCGGATAATAATATGAATGGTTTTGCCGCCATTATTAGGAATAGATGCGCATCCCTGATGACGCGTATTCGCGGCGACACCAACAGTATTCTGTGTGTTCGCAGATCGGTGGGATTCCCCGATGTTCGATGCAGCTCCACGCTCAGTTTTAATTGTATGTACTCGTATATCTGTGCCTGTAACCTATAAACACTAGCCCCCTTATTACAAAACAAGGTTTTTCATTCGATCAGGTTTAAACCACTGACCCAGTTATTGAATTCAGAACCCAACTGATAGAGAAATGCAGTTCTTTATACAAAAATGACAGCTTAGTTCGGTGCTAAGTTGTCATTTTAGTATTAAGAACTTTGCCTAAATCGAAATAAAGTTCGAAATACAAGTACTGGCTCAATAGTTTAGGCTAGAACTAAAGTTAGGTTTCGTTTTGTAAGAAGACGGTATAAGTTCAGTAAAATTGTTACCATCCCTATGGACTCCTGTCTGAAATGAAAGTTTTGGGCGTATCATACACCCAGAAACTGTATAGTAATAAGCGCGCATTTTAACGCAATATCTGTATCAAAGATTTTTCTTTTGTAATCGAAATAAAACTTCATTACACCGAATAAATAGCATCTAAATGGACATAAACTTTTGTAAAACATAGCTTGCCTTATCTTCAATTAGCTCAACATTTTTCGTTCCTACATTTTTATTGCCATACGAAATAATCGTTCAATACGGTGCCATTATTATATTCTATTAATTGGTGTTAAAAAATATTATTATACTCGAGTTACACTCACATTCCTTTGAAAATATTATTTTCTTTGATTTCTATTGAGAACACTAATAAAATTATTGTTATCACAATGATTTTATTATACAATTGAAATATTTTGGTCAAGAAAATAAAAATACCTATTGATTGCGTGATAATTGCTTAACACACTATCAGTAGCAATAGTTTCCATTTTGACAGTTCAACAACATTCATTGCGTTATTAACTTATTATAGACATACCTATTTTTCGAACATAATGAAGCATTTTTTTTTTAAATAAAAACTTTGCCTACACTAGGAATTACTCCTGTATCGTGGGTGCGTTCACAACCATTTTAACTCCCAGGCACAAACAGCCAGACCCGGAACAACTACCTGTAGGCAATACAAATATTTGTTACATACACGCATCGCAGCAGTCGATCGTTCAGCCACTGCGCCAACCGTGTCGTCAAAATGACGCAATGGATTATCTATATTCTTCAAAATGACTCAGATTGAGACTGATAGTGTGTTACGAAATTAGGGTGGAGGGATTCAATATGTTTATTCAAATAAATATTTATCTAATTTATAAAATTCTGGGGACATAATTGTTCTGTAAGTATCAAAAAAAAAAAAAATTTTTTTTGAATACCCGTTCACTATGAAACATTGTCACAGAAATAAATTAATAGGAAAATCTGGCCTATCCTATTAAAAATCAATCATTCACATCTTGTCGTACTGAATACGACAACGCATTTACTTTATTAATCATTTGTCGTATAGCGGTGTTCAAACTAAAAATTAAAATAATGATATCGTATTCAAAATTAGACCAAAACACGAATTACTAGAGTTCATTACGGCTTAATGAGATATTAGCAAGCGCAGAAATAATATAAGTATTACATGATAGATTAGGACTCGTTAAGTTAATTTCTATTGACTTTTGAGTTTCTGTGTGCTGAGATATGGATAAGAAAAAGCTCATTCTTGTGTATTTCTATTTCTTCGTTGTGTATTTCTTCACCTTTCTTGATGGGGATGCACTAAGGTAGCCCGCGAAATTAGAAAGAAAGAAAATACGTTTATTTGCGGTAAACATGACGCGTACAAAGATAACAAACAAAAAAAAGTTGGAGGAAAACATGCGTCGCATTCACGCAAAACAGCCATCGCTCAGCATAATGCAAATAAATTAATAAAGTCAAATTTTCTTACGTTTTTTTGCAATTTAAAGGGCAGTGTAAAGTTGTACGTATAATTGACCTGCAAATTGAAAAAAACTTAAGGAAATTTAAATTTCGCGGGCTACCCTGACGCTTTCTCGTTAATCAACCTTGTGCAGCTTCCTAAGGCTTTTTTCAGTTCCTATGTAAGTTACATCATTGTTTTCGATATCCTCCTTGTTGTGTTTACAAAATATGATGACATCTAAAGTATACATTGCTAAAACTGCAGTTAATGTGGAACTTTTGCTGTCAAAACTTTATATGAAAACCCGGCTGACTTTCGTACCGCCTCAGAATCAATAAGAACGATGCATGAGAAAATGATAATATCTTTTCTATTTTTTTTCATGAAATTTTCCCATGATTTAATAGTTATTCTGATATTCGGGGCGGAGACAAATCCAACAAATCGAAGACCATAAAAATCGGTCCAGCCGTTCTTGAGTTATAAATGGTGTAGCTAACCCGACTTTGTTTTATTTATATATAGTTTAAAAGGGCTCTCTAAGAACGGTGTTTAAGAGTTTTTCTTGTGTTTGCCAAATGATTTACAAATCAGTCGCTTCCCAGAATAAGTCTTCCTTTTAATAAGTTGAAAATAAACAACGATTCTTTAGTCATTCTAATATATAAATTAATAATTGTGACTGTTTTTATTTAAATCCAGATTAAGCTTTTATAAGATGGCATTTTAATTTTTACTTGCTATAATTAATAATTGCTTTAATCAGCCTTAAAAAACCTTTTCTTTTGACTAACTTCTTCAAGTCGTAAATTACCGTTATGTTTCTTAACAATACATTAAATCTGTCTCAGCCATTCCTATTTAAAAATAAGTTTTTAATCAACGAAGTTCGTTAGTTTCTTTTAAAATTAAGGTTTATACTTTTTTTTATATGAATTTTGTTATAATTTATACTGATTAGTTCAAACTGTTCACCACTGTTGGACACCACATTTGATTCTGATTCTGAACTTTGAATTTTAATTAATGCAATTAACCAAGATTCGATTGAACACAGTTAATAGTTTAATATTCCTCTTGGTGAAATGGTTTGTATAAAAAAATCCAAATTCACTTAAGTTAACTACAAGCTTAATGTTGTTCATAATCGTTGTTAAATACATAATGTATTGTGATTGTCGTGAAAATATAATCGACACTGCTTTGAGCTGATGAAAGAAATGAATGAATTGAAAAAAAAACACCTTAAAACTATTTAAAAAAAATGATGCAGCTATGACTGGCATGAAGGCAGTATAAGTCAAGTCGAAAAGACTTATTTGTGGCTTCAAAATTTGGCAGTGAAGAAACTATAAAAGCTGCCTAGAAAATCTTAGAATTGTATAATAAAATTCGCACTGCCGAAATTGAACCTTATGTAACTCATGTTTATGAAAAATCTGTGTTCGTCGTGTATAGATTCCTTAAATGTATATAACGATGTTGATATATTAAATGTGGTAAAATTGTGGTGAATTATTGCCGATTTGTCCAAAAAAAGCGCTGCATATGCTGAAAAATATTGCAACGTTGAAATAAAAAATGCTGCAGCAGCTTTATTGACAAATGTTTAGTGTCATTCCATTATATTTAATTTAATGTTATTGTAGTTAATAAAGTTTATTAGAGTATTGTTGTATAGAAAAATTATAGTTGATTTTGGAAAAGTTGCAAAAGTGTTAAACACACCTGATCCGTAGATCGAAAAGACGTCCATAGCTAGATGTTGCTAGACTTAAAAAATCTGCATTACTGATACTTTTGCAACATTTCCAGAAAAATATGAGGACTCAATAAATAATAGAGAATAATAATTAAATAATAATATGTAGACATAAAACTGTTACCATTCGCGCTAGGTGCTTTCGAAGCTACACTATATTTATTATTATAACCGCCTGTTTACAACATATACTGATAGTATTAATGTGTTTATCTAATACTAGACGCGACACTCGGGTTTACCCGCATAAGTCTCGATCACGTTGGAATATCGGTGTAAAAAGTATCCTATGTCCTAATCCAGGTCATGGGCTACCCTTGTGTCTAATTTCATCCAAATCCTTTCAGCCGTTTTAGCGTGAAAGCGTAACAAACAAACATACAAAAAATCTAATCTCTTCTGTTTATGATATTATTATTATAGTTTAAGACTAACAATAAACGCCTGATATTCTCACTATCCACCTTATTATTTTGCTATGGCTTATTTGGACCCTTAAATCCCTGGATGGTGGGGTTTAAATGTAAAGAGGCCTGTGGGCTACAGCCCGTTCACAGTTATCTTACCTCTGGCAGCAGCATTTTAACAGCTACCTTATCGTGACAAGAATAAAGATCACAATGATTTTGACAGACTTGTAAATGGCAGCAACCCAACATCAACCTTATTTGAATGAAAATAAAGATCACTATGATTTGGATAGTGATGTAAAATCAGAGGTGAAATAACTATGAAAGAACTGTAGCAAATTTAGCTAAAAATGTCAAATGACGTTTAGTTTACCGGTTATACACCAAACCATATAAAGAATCAGTTGATCCATACATTATGTCGAGTTATGCGAACATAAATCTATGGATCAACTGATTTTTTTTACCGATTTCAGGGTTGGCCACGTAGTAAAAGTTGTTCATAATGATGAGTACAATGACCCCTTTTAAGGATTAAAACTATCAAAATTTAACGGTGTATTAATCGATTAGAATTAAAAAATCAAAATATTTTTAGCCTTTGTCGTGTTAAAGTATCAATGATATACTACGCACTTTCAGTATATGTTCAAACTGGCTGCTAGACTAGTAAAACGTCATTTCAAGCCGGCTAGAAATCATCTGTATATTTTGTATAAAATGACATGAGAATATATCGGAATCGCTGTTGGCTAGTAAGGCAGCTTACAGTCGAACGACATTTCATGTTGATGACGATCGCAAACGTCGCCGCCTGTCGTTGGCGACTGCCGTTAATATAAAGACTGTGTCGCTCATCTGTAAGCATCCTAAATGTCATTTGCTTCACTTTCAACCTTATTTGAATGAAAATAAAGATCACTATGATTTGGATAGTGATGTAAAATCAGAGGTGAAATAACTATGAAAGAACTGTAGCAAATTTAGCTAAAAATGTCAAATGACGTTTAGTTTACCGGTTATACACCAAACCATATAAAGAATCAGTTGATCCATACATTATGTCGAGTTATGCGAACATAAATCTATGGATCAACTGATTTTTTTTACCGATTTCAGGGTTGGCCACGTAGTAAAAGTTGTTCATAATGATGAGTACAATGACCCCTTTTAAGGATTAAAACTATCAAAATTTAACGGTGTATTAATCGATTAGAATTAAAAATCAAAATATTTTTAGCCTTTGTCGTGTTAAAGTATCAATGATATACTACGCACTTTCAGTATATGTTCAAACTGGCTGCTAGACTAGTAAAACGTCATTTCAAGCCGGCTAGAAATCATCTGTATATTTTGTATAAAATGACATGAGAATATATCGGAATCGCTGTTGGCTAGTAAGGCAGCTTACAGTCGAACGACATTTCATGTTGATGACGATCGCAAACGTCGCCGCCTGTCGTTGGCGACTGCCGTTAATATAAAGACTGTGTCGCTCATCTGTAAGCATCCTAAATGTCATTTGCTTCACTTTATATTATATTTGAAATTGTAGCCTGAACTATTGTGAAATGAACGGATCATAGTAATCGTTTGTAGTGAAATTTTTCGTATTGAAGACAGTTGGTATTATGTTAAAATAGATATTATAATTATAATAGAAATATCGTAGTACGTTATTACGCGAAGCAGGCACTAAGTACTTATTTAGAAAATTTTATAAATCAGTATTTTGTATGTAATCGTTATTATTTATTTATTTATGTGTTATGCATTTATGACAGTACGTTAATCAGTTTCTTCACCTTCATGTAAAGTTGTCGTATTCCTTATTAAAAATGTAGTAGTGTGATATTTATTAATTACTACTCCTTGTTGTACTTAATGTATTAATAAATAGAGAAATATATTATGTATGTTGTGTTGTATATATGTGAAATTATATTTATTAGGTGCTCAAGTTGAAATTATTCGAGTTTATAAATGCATTCCAAATATATTCAAAATATACTATTGTATCTAATTCGTCAATTTATTGAATTATATTTATTATACCTAATTCGTTGAAAATTATATCAGTGTAATGTTAAATTATATTATTGCAAGAAAACGTAGCAAAATAATGGGCAATTCAAATGAATAACCACGATTAAAAATATGTAAACGAAAATGTAACCTATCCTAGCTTAATAGAATCACATTTCTATGAAACATTAAAGCTACGTAGGCACTGACAGGTGGCTTGATTAGCGCCTAGAGCCTAGTAACTTAACATCCTGCGATACACGCTAGGCGCCAAGCGCGCAGTGCGGCCGGTTGCGAAAATTTGGACCGTTCGTTTCATTTCGCTACTCGCAAGTTGACTCGCTAGGCGCTCTCTAGGCGCTAAGCACCTGTCAGTGCGCACGTAGCCTTACAGTTTAAAGCTTGTCTCGCTAGCAGACGTGTTAAATAATATTATTCTAACTAACACGATCATGGCAAAGCGAAAACAAAAATAAAATACTAAAATGCTGCACTTACAGCATCAAACTCAATGCAAGTTTATTAAGGGTTGATTTATCAATTGTCAGAGGATTTTTATCAGAGAAATTTATATTGCGGTTTGAGCTTTTGTATAGGAAATATGACAAACCGTCCTATTTATTCTTCTACTATTGAAAAATCAGCCTTTAGTCAAAAGATAAGCTAGTTTCTTAATTTGCCATACCTTATATGGCAAATTAAGAAACTAGCTTATCTTTTGTTAATAAAATGCCCCAAACGTACATCTAAGCGCTCCAGGAGAGAATTTCCTTGATTAAATTACTGCATTAGCGCAATTTACAAGAAAAGTGTGTGGAAACAAACAAAAAAAAAAATAAAGCTTTGTCATGAAAGAAATGGCAGTTTATTAACCGTAATGTCATTAAAAATATGTGTCATAAATACTATGTAAATGTTAAAAAGATACTAAGCGTGTACGCCATGTCATAAACGCTATGCCGTATAAATAATCGTTTATTAAGCTCGTTTCCTAGAAGAGCAGTAACCGCTCACATAGCGTCCGTAATTTACCGGTTAATGACGTCACTGAAACGTTATTTATGAAAGTAAGGTGGTGTGTTTTCCTTGACCGCGTTTTCGACACCATAAAGTCAAACCCCAAAGATTTAAATCCCTAGATTTGCCCTCACCGTACTGAGTCACGCGAAAAAATGTCCATACTGAGAAGAGTGAGCTCACACATTGTTATTTAGCGTTTCCATGACAATCAAGTTAAGTCACTGCGTCATTGTGTGTCAGAGGTGTCAAAACGAAACGGAAACAAGACTATCTTTTGACGCGGGCGTATCTCACGATTTAAATCTTTGCCGCTGTCATCATTTTCATGACAGCTGTCACTGAGGCCGCTATGTGCGGTGACCGCTTTGCTAGAAAACCGTAGCTTTACACACTGCAAGAAACTACAAAAACTTAGATTTTAATCCCCTGTCATATTCAATATGACAAAAGATTAACAGTTCTCTGCAGTCGTTTCATTTGAAATAATTATAAAAAGCAATATATTGCATATCTATCTAATTATTTTAGTATTTAATTATTGAAACAATCTTATGATCACTAAGATAATTGCGGATTTAAAATCATAGAGAATTATGTTGAAATTATTTTACGTGTTAACAATGTGTCCTGTACTGTGAGCACTTTACATTCCATATAGATGTTATGTTATTAAAATCATTTATTGAATAAAAGTGGTTTTTATTTCATCGTTACCACTTACCAGTAGGTATTAACTGAGATCTACAACCTATATTGCGTAACTCACTATCAATCTTAATCTGAATCATTTTGAAGGATATTGCTAATCCATTGCTTCATATTTTCGAAAAAGTTGTGTGCTACACAATGAAAATAACGCAATGAAAGTTGTTGAACTGTCAAATTGCGTAACACATTATCAGTACCAATGGCTTGCATTTTGACAGTTCAACAAAATCTATGTTGGCGAACAAACGAATTTTTCGAACATCTGATCTGAAGCAATGGATTAGCAATATCCTTCAAAATGATTTAGATTTAAATTGATATTGTGTAACGCAATTAGGGTGCAGGCGTACACGAGTACGAGAGATCTCGAGTAGCCAAACTCGACTCGAGATTGCAATCCCTCTGCCAGGGCCGCGGGTTGTTCGAAAGAGATACCGTGGCCCCTGGCACAGGCAACTGAAGGAACACGGGTGGGTTTTATTCAGTAAAAGTCTGACACGCCCCTCCCCCCCAGCGGGAGAAGTCATTTAATGATTTTCCACCCAAAAAATATTAGGGGTTATAGTATGAAATTGTCGATTTGTACTGAAAAATTGTTATTCGTTTTTTTTTTTAATTTAACATATTTATTTAATCAAAATAATTACCTTTATTATCTATACATTGCTGCCATCTAATAGGAAGGTCTTTAAGCCTTTGCGATAGAACTCTCGTGATCTAGATTCGACAAACTGTGTGAAAGCATTTTGTACTGCCTCCTGAGAAGAAAACTTTTTATCACATAGAAAATTGTCCAAATCACGAAAAAAATGGTAGACCGCTGGAGCAAGGTCTGGCGAATATGGAGGGTGACGAATGGTTTCTAATTGCAGTTCCTGTAGAGTTAAAACGGTTTCTCGTGCTGTATGAGGTCTCGCGTTATCATGGAGCAATAATGGTGAAGATCGATTCATGAGTCGGGGCTGTTTCACTGCTAGTTTTGCTATCATTGTTCGGAGTTCGGCACAGTAGACATCTGCCGTTATTGCTTGACCAGATCGAAGAAAGCTATAGTGAATAACACCATGCTGACCTGGGTTCAGCCATTGCATTTTTCGCTTACGGTTATCGTAAAGAATCCACTTTTCATCACATGTTACAATTCGGTCCAATATTCCTTCATTTCTGTATCGATTCAACAAGGCAACACACGTTTCAACACGCGTTTCTTTCTGCAGATCAGTCAAATCATGATGAGGCACCCATTTCTCATATTTTTTTTATTTTATTGATTTGACGCAAATGAGTCAATATTGGTGGTAAGGCGCTAATTCCTGGGTGGTTTGGCTGGATCGGCTTCCACCTTCTCTTTCAATTCATTGTTATTCACCCATATGGGCGGTCTTCCACGTGGTTCTTTCTTCAAATCAAAGTTTCCATCACGAAAGCGTTTAAACCAAAATCGCACGGTGCGTTCCAGTCCCCTCTCCAAACGCAACATTGATATTGCGAGCTGTTTCTGCCGCGTTAGTTCCGCGTCGGAACTTGTATTAAAAAATAACTCGAATTGTCGAAGTATCCATCTTTCTTGTCTAAGCTGAATAAAAAAAAAAACAACTGAAAGTCGATAATCAAATGTTGCACATTTTTTAAAAGAATAACTTCATAGGTACCATGTGAAAAAAGTTTCACTTAAAAATCTCAAACCATGAAGGTTCTATGTCAATTCGAAGTACGTATTACAATAAAACGGCAATTTCATACTTTAACCCCTATTAAAAATTGTAATCCTTAATCACGGCCGCCCTTCAAAGCCAAAACTCAAATGACGTATAGTAATCGACGTTTCTACACGTCATTTGAATCCTAGTGCGAGTAAACCGACATGCTTGCTTGCTTGCTTGAAAGTGTTGACCACAGATATAAAAAAGTATAGGTATAATAGTTCTATGGTGTTGACAATGCCCTCTCTAGCAGTAGCCGCCGAGGTGTCTGAAACTCAAAAACTCAAACTCAAATCATTTAATTCAATTAAACCAATTACAGGCACTTTTGAATTGTCAAAGGGTCGGTCAGTCAGAAAGATGAAGCTAGTTGCCCATTCCAAAGCGTAGGTACCTATGGAGAAGAACGGGCAAGAAACTCCATGGACACTCAATCATAAAATTCTTACAAAATATTTGATTACATCATTCGTGTTGAAATTAACCATGTGAGAACGATGTAGAAAAGCGTCCGTTATAGAACTGTGCACTGTGGTTCAGACTAAATATCTCTCCTAGTGTGGTAAGGTTTGATGAGGTCATAATGGATCCGAAAGTTTAGAAACTTAGAACTGACCATGTATGATAGCCGTTAGGTTTGACTGCCCCCAAAACCTCGAGAGCTATCACAACAAATTATCAGTCAATACCCTCCTCGCCTGGCCATAGATACGAAGCGATCTACCTACTTACTAACATAACATATTGGACAACATAAGACCCAGTTTAACGTATAATTTATTGGTAAGTAATTATCTTGAATGATAGCTGAATGATAACTAAGCAAGGTATGTACTGATATGATTTGTCATAGATAGATTAATAGATAATGTAAAAGACGTCTTTTGTAAAGATTTAGATAAATGATGTTTCGTAGATAGGTTCAAGGGAAGGCAGAACGGATCACTTAAGCAAGAACTAATGTAGAAAAAAGAACTGCCGATCGATTCTGTGAAAATCTCACCGTGAAAACATAAGTGAAGTGAGCTGTCATTAGTGTCAATCCCTAGCATTAGCTGGAATGACAGCTCACTCCACGCTCACTTCACCTTCACCTTCAAGTTTTCACGGTGAGATGGTTACAAAATCGCACTGCTGTTCGTTTTGTTCAATATTTTCGAGAGTTAAACTGATAACAACATTATTTTACTATATGCTACTTATTAATTAGCAAAAGCATTATCAGCCTATAATGTTCCCACTGCTGGGACACAGGCCTCCTCTCTTCGAGAGGGAGTGGGCTGTAATCTACCGCGCGAGCTCAGTGCGGGTTGGTAGACGGTTCTAGGACATGCCGGTTTCCTCACGAGGTTTTCCTTCACCGTTCTGAGCAGCGGTGATAATTAAGATAGAAACTCATACTGCAGTGCGATTCTGTAACCATCTCACAGTGAAAACTTGGGTGAAGTGAGCGTGGAGTGAGCTGTCATTCCAAGATTGTCAATACTGACCACTCACATCAAGCTCACTTCACTTGAGTTTTCACGGTGAGATTTTTACAGAATCGACCGGCTGTTCCTTTATGCCTTTATAATTGAGGTAAAACGGTCCACCGAATGCAAAATGGACTTGAGAACATTTTGTTCACCGAGTAACGCCAAATCCCTTCCTTTCCGTCTGGGCCGTTTTGCCTTTTTAGGGGGTAATTTTCGGAACTACTGATCCGATTTCGAAAATTCTTTCACTAATGGAAGCTATAGTATTGACGATTGTCATGAAATTTCACTTGGACGAAGTCGCGGGCAGATGCTAGTAGGTACATACTAGACATTGTAACATTAGACGGACATTTGCGGCCAGTTTCTCCTTATGAGTCATTTCTACTTTCACTGTGACATTCAAGTTAGGCATGTACTCGATGCGACCCGTTTGGTGGGAATCATGCTTAATAATTCCCATTTTGAGCTCGTAAAATATAATTAAACACTAAGACAAGATCAAATTAAATTAGCTAGCGAAACTTTGCAGACGTGATGGCTATTGATATCTAAACGCGATAAAATTTAATAAATATTTGATTAGATTTGAATTTTGCAAAAACCTTTTATTTCGGAATTCTGCCAGCTGATTTAATTTGACCTTGTAGGTACTTGTTGGATCAGGTATTATATTACTCTTTGGTAATTATCACCGCTTTTAAACACGTACTATACATATTACTGGGAATTCCCGATGTGTCGCGGACATTTTTGTACAGACGCCAGCACATCAAGCTACTTCAATCTGTCAAAATTCTTTAATAGATTTTCAACTTTATCGTTAAAGCATTAAGGTTCAAGGTTGATTGGGAGAATTTGACAGTTTCGGGTAGCTTGACCTGCTGGCGTGTGTACAAATTAAACACCTACGTAATTACGACGACGACGACGACGTTAGTACAAACGTGCAAAGTGCATGCTTCGAAGATCACAACCGCATTGTCATCGGACAAACCATCAATTTGAGAAATAAGTACCTCCTTGCTACGGAGGAAACTGCCGATCTATTCTGTAAAAATGTCACTGTGAATAGTACGATTATGTAGGTAAAGTACGGTGTGGTCCTAGAGAGGTTCCAAATTTTACTAGTCGCAAAAAGTACATTTTCTTTACTTATTCATGTGCCTATAGGTAGCTACTTACCGTCTTACGAGGTGAATCGGGACCCTAATTGTAACACACTCAATCTGAATCATTTTGTGGGATATAGCTAATCCATTGCTTCATATGTTCGAAAAATGTGCCTGCTCAACAACGTAAATAACGCAATGAATGTTGTTGAACTGTCAAAATAAAACCCACTGGTATTGATAGTGTGCTGCAATTGCCCCGCGGGATGAAACTTTAAAATGGATTTTAGCGTTGAAATAAAAAGGAGTCTTAATGTATTTACTGTGTTATAATTAACGATGTGCCCTTGTTAGCAACAAACTATATTATTTCAACATTAAAATCCATTTTAAGGTTTCGTCCCGATTCACCCCTGCATCCATATTCACTTCGTTTGTAGGTAATAGATACTTGCGTAACACACTAACAGTAGGAATAACTTTCATTTTGACAGTTCAACAACATTCATTGCGTTATTTACGTTGTTGAGCAGACAAATTTTTCGAACATAATATTATATGAAGCAATGGATTAGCAATATATCCTTCAAAATGATTCAGATTGTGATATATGTATATAGTTTATGGTGCTGATGTTAACCTTTATTTATGTGTCATATATTGTGTCCATCTTTTGTTGAAGATCCTAAATCAATAAATAAATTAATGTTTCTATCGCTATGTTTGCGCTATGTTCATGTAATTTACATGGCTCATTATTTCTACTTAATAAGTTAGCAACTGTCCAATATGAAATTAACCTGAGTTCAGCCCGACTCTAAACTTTATGACTACTCGGAACATGAGGCGCGTCGCTGCGCAGTAACAAATTCACGTGTCAGCGGGGGGTGAGGGGTGAGGTACGGCGCAGTGAGTAGCGCACTTAAGAGCCGTCAACAAAGTTTGAATCGGACTTGAAACATAAATTAAAATTAAATATTGACACAGGTGGCATCGATTTTAATGTTTACAACTTTACACAACTGCATACGGTTCACTGTTTTGCAATTCAACCCGTGTGTATTTCTTTTTCTCACTTGTCTGATTTGGTAAACAAAAAACGTCAATTTGAAAACTCAGTGTCAATTAAGTAGATAGGTACGAATGTTCACCTTTGAACCTAAGAAACACCTCATCATCTGCCTACCCTTTTCCCAACTATGTTGGGGTCATGGTCATGCAGAGGTCAGGAGGAAAACATCGAGTGAGTAAACAAAAATTCGATAAATGATAAATGATTTTATATCATTAAGTAGGTAGGTAGGTTAGTGCAAACACTTTTACACGTCAATCATATTTTCTTAAAACTAGATGAGTTCGCCGTTTCCCTCTGACTACTCTGAGAAGAAAGGCCGAAACAATACCAGACTTTTAAAGTCCAGACATAGTCTTATTCTTGTGTGAAGACCGCGAATCAGCAAGTAGGCACTTTAATCCTCAGGCTTTTTTGCTTTGGCTTTAGAGCAAAGATCTTTTAAGGGTAGCTGGCAGCAGCTGGATGAATGAAAGTGACAACGGATCAAGCTAAACACCGCACCCAAACACTATCAATCTCAATCTGAATAACTTTGAAGGATATTGCTAATCCATTGCTTCATATATTCGAAAAAATTGTCTGGTTAATAACGTAAAAAACGCAATGAATGTTGTTGAACTGTCAAAATAAAACCCATTGCTACCTACTGATAGCGAGTTACGCAATTACCCCGCCCGCTGTTGAAGCAGTAGACGCTGATGAATGAATGACTTAATTTCAAAGAGAATCTTGGATGACTCGAGGTTACGGTTTTAATGAAACATCTTAAGAAAAAACATTGATTAATTAGTCAGTGAGCAAACGATGATCATCAATGTTCGCTAATTCTCAGTAGGTACAAGATTTGATGAGGTTTTTTCCTGCAGTTGGACAGTAAAATTACTGGCCGACCTTTTTATGGATGCAACTGTTTTAGTCCTCTCGATCTTGCTTTTCCACAAGAGATGTGCTATGCAGCTATGCTGCGAGGATGTAATAGCTAAGCTGTGAAACTATGTGACCATTTCCATTGATACGAAGCTATGTAGCGGTGCGAGTAAGATGTGCTATGAAGATGCGCCGCCGCAAAGTAGCTGCGCAAGGAAAATGCGCAGCTCGAGCTATGCGATGTGTCGGTAGTAGGGAAGCGGCGAGGGGCCGCCCTCGCCGCTTCCCTGGTGAGTGGTGTAGCTGTGTGCCGACACAGCTACACCACTCGCTATCATCCATAGCACGCATCCATGACACGCATCCATAGCACGCATCCATAGCACGCATCCTTCCATATAAAAAACATATCTTAGTTGAATCCGTTTCCACCAGTGCTAAGCTGTGTGCACCAATGAATATGATTGGTGGATATCAAACGCATCCATAGCAACGTAGCATAGCACATCTCTGGTGGCAAAGCACCCTTACTCAGAAACTGTCACATCGGAGAGATTCAAAGCATGTTTAAAAAAAAACAACAATTTTGACCTCGTATTTTAATTTAGCAAAAAAAAACCTGTTGATTGTGGAAAAAAGTGGCAGAAAGTCATAAAACCTTCAGTTGTTAAAGGTAGCTATTGATAAGGCAGGTATTGTTAAATAATAAAATATAACGCTTTGTTTAATGTTAATTGAGGCGCGAAATCAATTCTGTATACAATTTGAATACGATTCTCCGAGTCGACACGGTGTAAAACTACAAAACAGTATGTTTTAGCCATTGGCGCGAAACGGACGTGTCCGCCATCTTTGCCATAGACAAAACGTGTGTTAAAAACTTTTTTGAAATTAAAGTGCGACAAGGATTTTCTATTTTTTTAATTGGATTTAAAAAATGAGGTGCGTTTATTTCAGTTTTATTTTCTTCAAATGGTTTTATTTTTATTTTTATTTTTATTAGTATGTTTGTGTGGTTTTGTTATGTATTTAGGGTAAGGATTTTCACCACCAGTACAAAATGAGTGGTTTCCTATTGTGAAAGCGATTGTGTCATAATATTTATATGACAGGTATTTGATTGAGCGATTGTGGAATCAGTATCGATAATCTTGAAATTATGCGGTTAGAAAATAGAAATAAATAAGTTCCTTAAATACGATGAGAGGAAGTGAAATTGATGAACAGCCACGGGTCCATTTACGAGTACCATGGCGATAGGGATGCAGGGGTGAATCGGGACGAATCTTTTAAAATGGATTTTAACGTTAAAATAATTTAGTTTATTGTCTTCATCATTAATTATAGTACAGTTAACACGTAGAGTCCTTTTAGTATAAGTCAGTACTCTCTCTAAGAGCTGTCAGGATTTACAGGAGGATAGGGGATGGGGAGGATGTTCATATATTATTACGTAAGGAGATTTGAGGGGGAGAGGGTCCAAAAAACTCTTATTTTTTCTTACGTGGGAGTGGGAGGGGTCTAGATGGTTCTTTCTTAAGATCCCAAACTTTGCAATTTTTTTTTAGTTTAATGTTTTTGCTAGATACTTTTTTTTGCAATTTTGTAGATAGGTACTGATGTTAAGTAAGATTTAAAGGGGCGGAGGGGGTTCCTCCAAGTCTTATTTTTTCTTACACCCTATGTAAGGAGGAGGAAGGAGGGGTCAGAAAGCGGTCAAAATTGCAAAACAGCCCCATACCGGGAGGAATCAATTAAACCACGGTTTATCACGCATGCTCAATAATTATTCCTAGAAATCATTCTACGTATTTTACATATTTTTCCCTTGGATTGTCAGCCAATTCTGACGCATAATCTCTCATAATCTTAAAAAAGCAATATTTTTCGCGAAAATAGAGAACGTGTTATTTCAAGATAAACAAATGTGAACTTTATTTTAATGGGAATTAAGTGGATTTCAGAGTGACTAGCACTATTGAAGAATTAAAGTTATTTTTCCATAAACTTATATTTGTTTACTTTTTTGGCGAAAAAATCGCGAATGCAGATTAGATTTTCTATCCTGAAGTAGTTTTCGATGATTTGTTTCAATTTAAAAACAAGAAGCGCATTGCGAAATTATTAAAATCCATCTATATCTGCTGAAGAGCTTGTGTGAACGCGCTAACCTTTTTTTTTTCGCGTGATTTGAAAAATTTTACCTTTTATAATATAGTATTACACTAATTACACTATACAATATTATAAAGGCGAAAGTTTGTGAGTGAGTGTGTGTGTGTTTGTATGTTTGTTACTTCTTTACGCTCAAACGGCTGGACCAATTTTGATGAAATTTGGTATAGACGTAGCTGACACCCTTAATTTTATCTCGATATTCCCACGGGATCGAAACTTATGCGGGTGAAACCGCGGGGCGCAGCTAGTACAGTATATGTAGAAGTATACACTTTTCACAATGTTTCTCTAATAAAGATATGTTTTATGTGTTCATATCTTTAAGTATGGATTTAAAAATTTATAATTTATTCAACCTACACGTGTTCATGGGATTATGATAACTATTAATCTGCATAATTGGGCTTGGAGTCAATATAAAAAATAATCTAGATCCCTAGTTATTAAGTTCAATAAAAATAATTGGCACGCGATATACATATCATTACGCCTTTATTTCGTGAAGTGGTAGGCAGATGTGTAGGTAGCTATGGTTTTTACGGGGTCAAATTAAATTAACTAGCGAAACTCCACAGACGTTATGCGTATCGATAATTCGATATCTAAACACGACAAAATAAAAAAGATTTGATAATTTTTTGTTTGGGGTCAACGACCGTTGGTAGTGTAAGATAAATAAGTTTATTTTTGTTTCGTCTTTGAAGTTTACACAAACAAACTGATGTTTAAACTTATAATTCAAGTAGGTAACTGCACTACCAACTGTCGATGAACCCAAAAATCAAATTCATTAAAAAAAACAACATTAAATAGTAATTATTTAAAATTTAATAATTTATATTAAATATATTTCAACAATATTTAATTAATTTTTAAATATTATATTAAAAAATTAATATTATTTATATTAATCGAATAATAAGAATACGTTAATTATTATTATTATTTTTTTAGTTATATTTAGATACCCATCACGTCTACGAAGTTTCGCTAGCAAAGTAATACCCAGGCTACAATTTTGCTTGCACACTCACTTGTGCACTAGGTATATCTGATACCTCTTGCGTATCTGGCTAATCTCCGGTGACGTTGGCCGCCGTGACCGAAATTCGGTCGGGACGATATGATTTATCTAAGATAATTATAGTATTATAACACTCCATACATTTCGCCAAGTAGTTATTGTTAAGCAACGACCATGGTCGCTGTTGTTAAGGTAGCGTTTACAGGGTCAAATGAGATTAGCTAGCAAAACTCTGCAGAAGCGATGGGTATCGATAAATCAAAATCAAAAGTCATTTATTCAAATTAGGCTGAGAATCAGCACTTTTTGAACGTCAAAATTACAAAAGACAGTCCCCCAAAAACGCCCGCCCTTCACATATCTAAACATAATAAAAAAATAAGCTAGATTGAGTCTCAATTTCCTATCTGACTAACTCTGAGAAAAAATGGTAATACAAACTTACGGGTCAATATAACAAAAACAATACATATTTAAAAAAAAAATGATGACTTTTTTGTGACGTCATCGACCGCAATTACTGTAATCACTTGAAATATCAGTTCTTTTTTGTGTAAACTTCACAGACGATAAAACTAATGAAAACAGATTTTCTCAACTTATACTTCAAATGACAGTAGTTGCCCCAAAAAAAAAACCATCCAAACTTTTTCATTTTTATTCTATCCATCACGATCGCAGAGATTCGCTAGCTAATTTAATCTGACCTTGTATGACTGTGGTAAACGACTACGTATAACGGAATGGGGCGAGCCAACCTATGGCGAAACCGAGATGCTACTGAGAATTTCCTTGTGGTAAAAACCCACAGAACAGATTTATCTGTTCTGTGGTAAAACCCATTACTTAATACTTTTCACTTTCTCCTTGTAGGCTCCAATGTGGTCCTGCCAGGGCCGCGGGTTATTCGAAAGAGATACCGTGGCCCCTGGCACAGGCAACTGAAGGAACACGGGTGGGTTTTAGTCAGTAAAAGTCTCCGCCCAGAGCGGGCGAAGTCATAATATGATGATTTCCCACCCAAAAAAAAAAGGCTCCAATGTGGTTAAGCTAACCTACAACTCTTGTGCTAAGAGTGACAGAGTTTCTGAAGGTGCTTTTTTGTCTATGTCGTGAATATGAACTTGATATGAACTGACCGCAACTTATAATCTACCTACCATTTGCTCAACTATGTTGGGGTCAGCTTCCAGTCTAACCGGATGCAGCTGAATACTATATAGTATTTTACATGGAGCGACTGCCTATCTGACCTCCAGTTACTGGGTAAGACAGCTTGTCAGACTTTCGGGCTACTGACGATCCGTAACGACAACCAAACTACAAAGATCCACGAATGACAGCCGGGACGAACGGCTTAACGTGCTTTCTGAGGCACGAAGAGTCTTGGTATGTGAAGATGGTCACCCATCCACGGACCAACCGCGGCAAGAGTAGCTTAACCTGATCGATCGACCTGTGCGGCTGTTATTATTTAGCCACAGGCGTGATGACTATCGTTATCTTAACATGATAGAAATATACTAATTTTATTTGAAACTACGCTGAGTTAAGGAAAAAATAACTTTCGATGTTTTTAAATCGTAAAAATAAAGGACAGAACATGAGAGAAAGATAGAAAGAAAATACATTTATTTGCGGCAAACATGACGCATGAAAAAGAACATAAACGCACAAAAAAAAATAACAAGTTGGAGGTAAACATGCGTCACATTCACGCAAAACGGCCATCTAATGCTAAAGACCGTATAGTACGAGACAGCCCCAGCGCTGGTTTTCAGCAGCAGCCGGCGTTGACGTGATGACGTCAACCAGTGCAGCATGCAATGATTATACACATGGGTAAATAAATAAAAACAAGAAATAAAATAAACCATTGCAACATATGATTCGACACAAACAACAATCAAAACATGAAATAAAAAACACACGGACATCTTAGGTACTGCTGAGATAAGGAAAAAGTAACGGAAAATAACACTGGCTAATGATGGTTGACAAAAAAAGGTGCATGTAAAGCTCTTTTTATATTGCCTTGCAAAGGAGTGAAAGCGATATTTTTTGTATAAATCTTTATGAACCCTAGGTCAAATCAAATCAAATAGTTTATTTGTGATACACAGGTTACAATATAGGTCTTACAATATACAGTGAGTTCATGCTGTGATCAGCCTCATGGGCAAACAAATTTATAAAAAATATATATATTTATAAAAAAAAACAATAATAATAATAATTAAACAATAAACAATTATTAATATGATTCACATTGCGCTCAATAAGACATTAACACTTTATTTAAAGCAGTAAAGAGGAAAGAAATAATAAAAACATAGTAAAACCATTATAAGTCTAAAAATTCCTTTAGGGTCAGTTCACACCGAGACGCGACGCTGCGCGCACACTTTAAAAGAGAGAGCTGCACGGCGCGCAACGTATTCTGAACTCTCACAATGCAATGTGTACCTTTTCGTGTACAAAATAAAGTATATTTTGAGTCACATTGTGAACTGACCCTTACTGAGTAAAATGAGTGTTTGCTAAGAAATTTAAATAATTTATTTTTGAATTTAAGGATGCTATTGCAGTCTCTCATGTCAAAAGTGTAACGCACAAATTAGATAACACTCCGTAGCTAAATAATAACTGCCGCACAGGTCGATCGATCACGTTAAGCTACGCTTGCCGCAGTTGGTCTGTGGATGGGTGACCATCTTTTCATTCTTAGACCCCTCCGTGTCTCGGAAAGCACGTTAAGCCGTTGGTCCCGGCTGTCATTCGTGGATCTTTGACAGTCGTTACGGGCCGTCAGAAGCCCGAAAGTCTGACAACCAGTCTTACCAAGGGGTATCGTTTTACGTGTAACTGGGTTGTGGAGGTCAGATAGGCAGTCGCTCCATGTAAAATACTGGTATTCAGCTGCATCCGGTTAGACCGGAAGCCGACCCCAACATAGTTGGGACAAGGCTGGGCAGATGAAGATAATTTTAAAAATCATTTCATTGCTTTACGTGGAGCGACTGCCTAATTGACCTCCACAACCCAGTTACTGGGTAATACGAAACTCCTTGGTAAGAGTAAGACTCATTGCCAGACTATCGGAGTTCTGATGACCAGTAACTATTGTCAATGATCCACGAATGACAGCCGGGACCAACGGCTTAACGTGCTTTCCGAGGCACAGTTTTTTTTTTTTTATAATGACAAATTGACAAATAAATTAATGAACAACTCATATGAAAGATAAGGGAGTGAATGATACCGTGGTGGTTGACAGGGGAGGGTGGAAGAAGAAGAAAACTTGTTGCGCCGACCCCAAGTAACATGGGACCAGCAGTGCGATTCTACAACCATCTCACCGTGAAAACTTAGGTGTGAGCGTGGAGTGAGCTGTCATTCCAAATAATGCTAGGGATTGACACTATTGACAGCTCACTCTAAGTTCACTTCACCTAAGTTTTCACGGTGAGATTTTAACAGAATAGAGAAACTGCAGTGCGATTCTGTAACCACCTCACCGTGAAAACTTAGGTGAAGTGAGCGTGGAGTGAGCTGTCATTTTTCAACTAATGCTAGGAATTGACACTATTGACAGCTCACTCTAAGTTCACTTCACCTAAGTTTTCACGGTGAGATTTTAACAGAATAGAGAAACTGCAGTGCGATTCTGTAACCACCTCACCGTGAAAACTTAGGTGAAGTGAGCGTGGAGTGAGCTGTCATTCCAACTAATGCTAGAGATTGACACTATTGACAGCTCACTCTAAGCTTACTTCACCTAACTTTTCACAGTGAGATTTTTACAGAATCGATCGGCAAGGCAGGAACATGATGATGAGTAAGTGTTCGTTCACACAGACCGGTTCGGAGAGGAGAGTACATTTTTATCGCGTTTAAAAAAGAGTTTTGGGTCATTGAAATAAGGTTGATTTTTTCATGCCACTTCTTTCTTAAATGACAATGCTTAAGAGCCGACATAACGCGCAGCACGCGCATTTTTACCTTACAATTTACATGTAAGTAGCTATAGTACAGTACGTTACGGCGAATGAATCATGGCGGATGCGAATTGCGCAAAAGGCTGCGCACTTGCGCAAGTAACATTTTTTAGTACAGACGCCAGCACATCAAGCTACTACAATCTGTCAATTATTTTTTAAATAGATTTTCAACTTTATCGCTAGAGCATTAGGCTCAAGGTTGATTGGCAAAATTTGACAGTTTCGGGTAGCTTGATGTGCTGGCGTCTGTACCTAGCCAAATGGTGACATGAGGCCAGTGTGAGTGAGAGAACATGTGCGGAAGTTAAATTATTTTACTTCGATTTTCATAAAATATTCAGCTCAATAATTAAGATTAAAAAAACTGAAGTATTAATCTGCACTGCACACAAATACGAGCTTATGTAAAAATAACTTTAATTCCTACACAATAAAGTTCCGTTTACGCTACAGCTTCAAACATTTCTAAAACTTTTTCAATAGTGCTAATCACTCTAAAATCAACTTAATCACTATTAAAATAAAGTTGATATTTGTTTAACTTGAATATACGTAAATTCAGTCGGCGAAGAGCCGATTAGGTAACGACTTTTTCGCTGACTGTACAAAAACGATCTTCGAAAAAACCCCAAGTTTTCCTTAACTTAACATACATTGATCAATGTCTAACAAGAAGTACTTGCTTACGTACTCGCCTCTAACAGGAAAATGGCAGACTCAGTGTATATTCGTTCTTATAACTGTATTACCAGCGGGTTAATTGCGTAAGGAACGGCTTTCATTTTGACAGTTCAGCAACATTCATTGCGTTATTACGTTGTTGAGCAGACAAATTCGAACATATGAAGCAATGGCTTGGCAATATCTGTCAAAATAATTCAGATTCTGATTGATAGTCTGTGTCAATTAGGGTGCTGTTTCGAAAACTTATCATCTTCATGCCCTGGGGGCCTAAAAAGGCCCCTTTGGCAGAATCATAATAGGATAACAATATGAACCATATTAAAAATCGTAAAATGGTCACAAACTGACAATTCATAATAGATCCGTGTGCAATTCATGTACACGCAATTTACCTGTTAGACAGTTTTGTATGGAAATTCGTAAATCCACCAATGTTTACATCAAATATGATTGATTTGAAATGAATTGTACTCGTAGGTGATTAAACTGTTATGTGTAACCATTTAACGAAAATTAGAGGAGTTGCTAATGATCTGGGGGCCTAAAAAGGCCACTTTAAGCAATACCTCTAAGGGAGGAGACGCAGGGTCTCATCATTGCCAGGATCGCCCAGAGGACACGGTGGAGCATACGGTGGAGGTCTGCCCTGCTTGGGCGGAGCCCCGCCGTGTCCTCGTAGAGGCGATCGGCAACGGCGGCGACCTCTCGCGTCCGGCCCTGGTGCAAGCCATGGTCCGGGGCGAAGCAGTCATGCTAGCGAAGGAGGTGGCGGGGAGGCTGAGGGAAAACACCTCACGCCTCAGCCGCCGCGGGAGACGCTCCGGGCGTCGGGAGCCGCGTGACGACTCCCGGCCACCGTAGGCGCGGGCCTGCGGGCGGTGAGTAATGGGTAGCTCACCGTCCGATCAGGACCAGGCCCGTGCCGGACGGCGCGTTGTGTTCCACGCGCGCCTCAAAGATATGTCAGCAGAGGACGGGGCCCGATAGGGCCGAAGCCTGCCAGGGCGGCGGGATCGTCCGAAAGGGTTACCGCTGCCCTGGAACAGAAAGGGCTAAGGAAGGAACACGGGTGGGTTTTAGTCAGTAAGATTCTGACACTCCCTTCCGCTCCACCCAGAGCGGGAGGGGTCATTTGATGATTTCCCATCCAGAAAAAAAAAGCAATACCTCTAAAAGCTATTCATTTCCTGAATTCCCAGCAGATCATTAGCAATTTTATGTAAATTTAGTTGTCTCGGGTACCGAGACTTTCGGGTCCAGACTGGAGGGACTGGCCATCACAGCTTACAGTCCGAATAAACGGATTTTTTACTTGGAACCTGCTGCAGTAGACTCCTATATGCTGATGATGATGAAGAACTTGCCGGTGATCGGATCAAGGCAGTTACAGTAAAATTCTCAATAAAAGAGTGCTTTGATATTGTTGCACCAGAAACTCAAAAACCTCTGTCCTCTACTGACCGCATTTAAAGAAGTTTGTCAACTATTTAAGAGCAAAATAACGTCGTATAAATTCTCATGAGGACTTCAATTAAAACACGAGAAATACTTAAAAACTTTAGGTCAAAAACAGTTACAATCAAGTTTTTTTTAAATGTCATTGCAACCGGCACTTCCAGATTCCGGGCTGGTCCTGAGAAATTCCTAATGAAAAACCTGCCGATATGTGCATCGAACCCAAAAAGTATGCCCAGCAGTTGCGCTAACGGCTACTTGTTAAGCCTACGAGGCAGACAACCGCACTACAATTTTATTTCAAACTATCTTACGCCCGCGTCTTCGCTCGCGTGGTATATGTCGATAAAAGTAAAAAGTAAAGTCCATGTCCTTCCCCAGGGTTCAAACTACCCCTATGCCGAATTTAATCAAAATCGGTCCAGCCGTTCCAGAGATTAGCCGGAACAAACAGACAGACAAAAATTGTAAAAAAAAATATTTTGGTATAAGTACCGTATATAATATACATTCATATGTATATTATATACGGACAAGCTGTGAATAAACTTGTGAATTTCGTCAGCTCAAATTTAGACAAAGGAAAGAAATGCCTATCCATATTCTTATATTTGGCCAAGGCGTTTGATACGATTTCTGTTTCCCTCCTTATTGATAAGCTTGAGGGGATAGGTATTAGGGGCACACAACTTGACCTGTTCCGGAGTTATTTGTCGGGCCGATCTCAATGTGTCAGAATTGATAAATATAGAAGCACGCACCTGCCAGTTACACACGGAGTCCCGCAGGGTAGCATTTTGGGACCCACCTTATTCCTCGTGTACATAAACGAGCTCACGAATCTCCAACTTCATCTAGGAAAAATTATCTCGTTCGCGGACGATACTGCGCTTGTGTTCGCTGCTGATACATGGGAAGCGGTCTTTGGTGCTGCTCAGCGGGGCTTCGATACGACTAGTCATTGGCTTCAGAAAAATATACTTACACTAAATATAAGTAAGACGAGGTATATATGCTTCAGCATTAAACACTCCATCGGACTTAACAGCAGCCACAAAATTATTTCACATGAGTGTTTTTCTGACGTTAACTGTACCTACTACGTGTCCAACACTTGAATGTGTACGCTCCATTAAATATCTGGGTGTAACAGTGGACGATAAGCTTACCTTCAGAGAACACATCAAGCTTCTTTGTTCAAGAGTTCGAAAACTGCTTTTCGTCTTCACAACTTTACGAAATGTTGCCGACTCTGAATTGCTGAAGCAACTATATTACGCTCTATGTCAGTCGCTACTTACATATTGTATATCTTCTTGGGGAGGTGCGTGCAAAACCACTATGAAGTCCGTTGAGATCGCTCAGCGTGCTGTTCTGAAGGTGAGTAGGTTCAAGCCTATTTACTTTCCCACTGCATTGCTCTACCAAATGTGTGAGGTACTAACGGTCAGGCAGTTGTTCATTCTCAATGTTATCCTCCAACAACACTCTAACCTGACTTACGATCCGTGCCTGCTGGAAAGACGCCGTAAGCATATGGTATGTACGATTCCAACAGGCCTTAAAACAAAGTTCAGCTCAGGGTTTGTTGGATTTCTGGGGCCTCATTTGTACAACACGCTAAACAAAACTTTAAATATATACCCATTGACCAAACAAAAATGTAAAAAGAAAGTTTGCCAGTATCTACAAAAACTAAGCTATGATGAAACTGAGAAACTCTTAGTAGTGAAGAGTTAAACTTTGGGTGCCTAGCTGCCCCATAGAATCTATAACGCACAGTCACACTTCACGTTCATTATAAACTGACCTACACACATAACATAACTCACATACTCACACACTGCACCTACACTCATGTACACTCACAGGACACGAACACACACACATACACACACCCTACACACACTCATAAAACCCACTCACAGCTCACGAACACACACACACACACCCTACACAAACTCATAGAACCCACTCACAGCTCACGAACACACACACACAAACTCATAGAATCTTTACACACTTACATACACGCACCCTCTTAGCCGTTTCACTCTAGGATATGTGTTCGAACACAGCAATCAAGAGGATAATACCTATTATTTTTGTCTTTTTTGTCTAAAGTAAGGATTCCTATAATGTTACTTTTTATATCTGATCTAGTCTTCTAGCATTATGTTTTAAATTGTTTAATGGCTATGTTTTTGGTTAATAATATTTGATGGGGATGGGCGCTGATAACCGAAATACAGGCATTGCCTAGTTCGGTTACAGATGCTAGTTTATACTGTTAGTAAATATTATTGCCAAATTGTGTGTAACTTAGTGCTAAGATTTTTTTGGAGACAATAAATTATTATTATATTATATACATGTAGTAAAAAGCGGTTATTTTAATATTACAAACAGACACTTCAATTTTATTTATTTGTATAGATTTTCGGGTAACCACTGAAAATCAGCGCTGTGCTGTGCGTCCCCACTATAGCACAGCATTATGCTGAGTGGAAGCCATCTTGTCTTGTCACAGTCATGACGTGCAGCCGTCGACTATTTCTGCTTTGTGCTCGTGATTAGAGATATTTATTTTGTTATTTTTCCTTATTATTAGAATTAATTATCTTTTTGTATGCACGTATCTCTGTGGCAAATAAACCCATTTTCCTTTCAAATAGCTTCCGACTGCAACTTCGTCCGTGTGGAAGTTGACTAGACAGGGTGGCAAGGACATCGACCGGCAAACTGTAACCATGAATTCAGCATGCGATTCTGAACCCCCCTTGCACTGAAATTTTTTGTTGGTTAATAAATTTTGTAATTTTGACGTTCGAAAAGTGCTGATTCTGCCTAATTTGAATAAAAGACTTTTGATTTTTAATTTTTTTTTTGTTCTCAAGGTAACGATCCCTTAGAGCTATACCTCATCGCGTTCTTCAGCATCATATACTTATAAAACAAATCACCTGCTTCCTACAAAAGTCCAATACCTACGCGGTCAAAATGTATAGAACAGCAATTTAAAAAAAAATAACCGATGAAAATTCTCAGCGCAGGGGTTTCAGAATCATGTACTGAATCCATGGCACTGATCTGTATTATACAAGTACGCTGGACTAAATTTATTATACGAAATGACAGTTGTTTTTGTGCCGATTCAAAGCGCCCCGCTCGAGCGTCTCAGGAACTAAAATTGACACATTGCCGCAAATGGCCGTCGTTTTGTTTTGGTAAATCTCTGATTATTTAGGTCTAAATCGTGGAAATTTTGTGTTTACTACGAGATGTTTAGAACATTTTTATCATGAAAGTATGCGCTTCTTGCAAAACTCGCTATCAAAGATATTAGTTCCACGGACGCTCACGTTGGCGTCAGCGCCAAAATGGCAAAAATCAAATGTCTTCATTTTGTCATCGATAGTATGAAGTCCAGCGTACTTGTTTATTATAGGTCAGTGATCCATGGTTACAGGTTGCGCGTCAATGTCCTTGCCATCCTACATAGCAAAAAAAAATACTTATCTTGAATCATGCTGCAGCTTTTAATCAGTGAAAGAATTTATATAATCGGATCAGTACTTCTAGAGATTGCATTCGACAAACAATACTACCTGTTTATAATATCGGTCATAGTTATTTAATAAATTCGTTTCACGTTCCGTTGGGTGCAAGTTTACTCAATCGTAGCGGAGGTCAGGGGCAGTATTCGGAAGTGTCAGGATCTGAATCATTTAGGAGAATATTGCTAATCCATTGCTTCATATGTTCGGAAAATTTGTGTGCTCAACGACGTAAATAACGCAATGCATATCATCATAATCAGCGTATAATGTTTTCACTGCTGGGATACAGACATTTCCTCTCAGTGAGAGAGCGAGCCATAATCCACCACGCAGGCCCAGTGCGGGTTGGTAGATGTCACAGCCAGCACATGTCGGTTTCCTCACGGTGTTTTCCTTCACCGTTTTGAGAGCAGTGGTGATGAAATTATTTACGCAAAGTAAAGTGTCTGGCTAGGTTCGAACCTCCGACTCGTAAGTTGCTCTCAATTACGCAATGAATGTTGTTGAACTGTCAGAATGATAGCCATTTCTACGGATAGTGTGTTACGCAAGTTCCCCGCAGGTCGATCGTCGACGGTTTGTTTGCGATCATAAAGAAAATCAAAGTAATTTTCCCTAACATAATACGGAAGTCACATCAAGCGATGCGCACCCGCATCACGGTCACGACATTCACGGCGATGTAATAAAATATTGTATAAGTACCCATCACGTCTGCGGAGTTTCGCTAGATAATTTTGTTTGACCCTGTTATATATATGATTCACTGTGATTAGTGACGGTGTGTGATTAGATTATGATAGCTAGCTACACATTTAGAATGCCGACAGCATTTGAGTCGTTTTCTCTAATGAACTATACGAGTATATAGACTGCCGCGTTCGTTTAATCATTTAAAGTAAGTAGTGTTGCAAAGTACGTGTTGTTGATCGTCAATACGAATATTTGTGATTTTCGTACCGTTATGTAATATCAAAAAGATACAGGCTGGCAGGGAAATCGAGTCGCAAACTGTAACTACATATAAATATTATGTATTCAGTACTTGATTCTGTTGCGTTGAAATTTTTCGTAGGTTTGAAAGAGAATAACAATTTCTGTACCATACATTTTGACCGCGAAGGTATAGCACTTTTCTAAAGCCTGCCGCTACACGAGAAGTTTATCGAAGGTGTAGAAACCCTGTAGCGGGATCGTCCGAAAGGTTACCGCTGCCCTGGAACAGAAAGGGCTAAGGAAGGAACACGGATGGGTTTTAGTCAGTAAGAGTCTGACACTCCCTTCCGCTCCACTCGCGCATACGTCAAAAATGGCGCTAACTATAGTCAAACTAAAAAAAGCGTTGTTTCAAATTACAATTACAAATATGGCCTTGATTAAAATTAATTAAGTACTTCAAATAATTACGATGACGTAGGTACTCGTTATTATTTGACGTACGTATGTTACGTTAACCAACCGTTTATAATGACGTTGGTAATGCAATTATGGGGTCAAAATGTCCGACTATACAAAGGAAAATATACAATTTACTATAGTTACAGACGCCAGCACATCAAGTTACTACAATCTGTCAAATTTCTTTAATAGATTTTCAACTTTATCACTCAAGCATTAAGGTTCAAGGTTGATTGGATAATTTTGACAGTTTCGGGTAGCTTGACCTGCTGGCGTCTGTACGTGCGAACAAAACAAGAGCGCCTCAAGCGGATATTTGAAGGAGGAAAAAAACAAACAATAACAAAAACCTGATAGTGGTTAAGTACATTATATTAAAAAAAAATAAGACATTCGATAAAATCGATGGATAAGAAACAACACAACATACCTGTTTAATATCTTTATGAACCTTTTAACATAAGGTATAATCTTTAAATACTTTAATAAAGATAATAGGTACATTGATTGTTCTCATTGACCGCCCCTAGGGGGCGTAGGTAAAAAAAACGTAGGTCCGTCATTATGTAAATTGATTGATATAGATATTATATTAAGTCAGGATTTTACAGATAAAAACGTATTTCATCTTTATCTACTTAGAAATAATTAAGTCCATGTGTACCCACTTGATCTAAAGTCTAAAGTAATATTATAAACAGAAAAAATGTTTTTTTTGTAGAATAGAATACACTTTACTATGTACAGACGGCAGCACATCAAGCTATACATAACCAGTATAGGCTTTTTTTTTTTTTTTTTGTTGATGGGAAATCATCAAATGACCCCTCCCGCTCTGGGTGGAGCGGAAGGGAGTGTCAGACTTTTACTGACTAAAACCCACCCGTGTTCCTTCCTTAGCCCTTTCTGTTCCTGGGCAGCGGTTAACCTTTCGGACGATCCCGCCGCCCTGGCAGGCTTCGGCCCTATGGGGCCCCGTCCTCTGCTGACATCTCTTTGAGGCGCGCGTGGAACACAACGCGCCGTCCGGCACGGGCCTGGTCCTGATCGGACGGTGAGCTACCCATTACTCACCGCCCGCAGGCCCGCGCCTACGGTGGCCGGGAGTCGTCACGCGGCTCCCGACGCCCGGAGCGTCTCCCGCGGCGGCTGAGGCGTGAGCTTTCTCCCTCAGCCTCCCCGCCACCTCCTTCGCTAGACTTCTGATTGCACGAAAAACCTATACGAGGAGAGGTCAGCTAAAACTGGAAATGTATAGCTTGATGTGTAGCCGTGTGTACAGACGGCAGCACATCAAGCTACTACAATCTGTCAAATTTCTTTAATACATTTTCAACTTTATTGCTAATGCATTAGGTTCAAGGTTGATTAGGAAAATTTTACAGTTTCGGGTAGCTTGATGTGCTGGCGTCTGTACACGACATAAATTACAGACATACATAATAATATAAATTTTACAAAGGGTGACGCAATGGGCAACCAAATGAAAAAAAAAATGTAAATGGATGGATGGGAATAGGAAATAAATCGATCCTACTTCAACACACAACAAATAAATACTTTTTCTTTCTTTCTTTCTTAACACTATCGTCTTTCTCATTCTTTTTTTTTTTTTTTATGTTAGCCTACGCTGTCCCACTCCTGGGCAAAGGCCTCCCTCCACTCCTTCCATCTTCCAGTTTTGACGGAACCTATCCAGCTCGTCCCGCCATCTCCTACGTGGTCTGCCGCGACCTCGCCTCGCTGTCTCAGGGCACCAATTCTGTGCTATTTTGGCCCACAACTCATAAATATGTATATTTTTTACTATCTGAGCCCGCCCTTATCTTTCACATAGTGACTATTAGCAAACACACCTCCCAATATATAAATCTTCGATATATAAAAGGATAATAAATGTATTATTGAAATCCTTAGAAAGGAGTTCTCCTTTATTTTCTTTACCTTTAACCCTAACAAGTTAATACGCCAATTGCGTAGCACACTATCAATTGAAGGACATTGCTAATCCATTGCTTCATATGTTCGAAAAATGTACCTGCTCATCAGCGTAAATAATAAATAACGCAATGAATGTTGTTGAACTGTCAAAACGACCATTGCTACCATAGACTACTATTGCTACTGTTAGGGCCGGCGCCCACTAGCGGCACGGCACGGCAAGGGATTTTTAATCGACTAATAGAAAATATAACTTAAAAGTATGACAATAAAACTGAAATTTCATCGGCAGCAATGATGCCGCGGTATCCTTAGGCATGCCGCGACGTCCTTTGGCATCATCAATGAAATTTAAATTTTATTATCATACACTTAAGTTATATTTCTAGTCGTCGTATAAAAATCCCTTGCCGTTCCGTGCCGCTAGTGGGCGCCGGCCCTTAGTGTGTTACGCCATTACCCCGCGGAATGCAAATCTTATCTCCAAACGCCTACAAATTAACATACGTAAGTAGAGTAGATACAAATGAGTCCAATGAGTCGTTAAAATGTGCACAAGCGTTATCTTATTTAAATATCTATGATATCTCGAGTGATATCGCAAAACACTATAGTGTGTGTTCGGACAGCGAACGGTGAGTGTTTCCCTATTGTTTGAACAATATTGTACTTAAGGTAATTGTTTTCCCGTGCCGGACGGCGCGTTGTGTTCCACGCGCGCCTCAAAGAGATGTCAGCAGAGGACGGGGCCCCATAGGGCCGAAGCCTGAACAGAAAGGGCTAAGGAAGGAACACGGATGGGTTTTAGTCAGTAAAAGTCTGACACTCCCTTCCGCTCCACCCAGAGCGGGAGGGGTCATTTGATGATTTCCCATCCAAAAAAAAAAAAAAGGTAATTGTTTTTTTTTTGCGATGATAATATTTATATTTTTCAAGTGAGTACTAACTGCGTTCGATGATCCCACAAAAAAGTCGTCAAATTAACTTCTTTTTTAGGGTTCCGTAGTCAACAAGGAACCCTTATAGTTTCGCCATGTCCGTCTGTCTGTCTGTCCGCGGTTTAGCTCAAAAACTATTGGTACTATAATGTTGTAATTTGGCATGAGTATAGGTACACGTAAATGACGCCGAAAAAGTGGTAAAATAAAATTTTGAAAAAAACTATTATTTAGGGTACCTCCTACCTACATGTAAAGTGGGGATAATATTTTTTTTCCGTCCTTTCCATAGTGTGGGATATCGTTGGACAGGTCTTAGGTAAATATTAGGGGTTTGGAAAGACAGTTTTTTGATTAAGTAAACCGTTCGTGACTTATCAAGCTTTAAAGTACCAATTTTCGTTCGTCGAATCAGGTGAGTATTTGTATACGAGTACGAAGTCAAATTAGGTAGATAGACATGTTTGGGTTTTAGTTGGAGCATGGTACGAAACTATCAGTCAGCGAATACGACCCGCACTTGGTTGTTATAAAAACTACGGAACCCTACACCGCGCGTAGCCCGACATGCACTTGACCGGTTTTTTTGTTATATTGTGTTTATCGATACCCATCTCTTCCGTGGAGTTTCGCTAGCTAATTTAATTTGGCCCTGGAAGTAAACGTGGAAGGAAAATACGGAAAATGATTTAACTACAGCCATTGTGTGTGCTACATTGACACAGTCATGCTCACATAACGTTCAACAGTGTATTGTTGCTATTTAACTGTTTACTAACACGCACGAGCAATGTTGATGGTTGGAACAAAAAGTTGTATCAATCAAGTTAGGTGCTTGTACGAAAACAGAGTAGGAAACCAGCCGGACAACAACCTCATTGAGTAACACGCTTTCAAACACAATCTGAATCATTTTGAAGGATATTGCTAATCCATTGCTTGATATATCTTCGAAAAATTTATCTGCTCAGCGTAAATAAGGCAATGAATGTTGTTGAACTGTCAAAATGAAAGCCATTGCCATTGATAGCGTGTTATGCATTTACCCCACTGGTGCTTGTACACACGGCTACACGTCAAGCTATACATTTCCAGTTTTAGCTGACCTCGCATTGTATAGGTTTTTCGTACAATCAGAAGTCAGTTTATAGGTACAGGTTATGTATAGCTTAATGTGTAGCCGTGTCTACGAAAACGGAGCTGGAAATCAGGCGGTCTATTCTGTAAAAATGTCACCCTGGAAACATACTAGGTCAAGTGAGCTTCACATGAGCTGACAATATCATTAGGTGGAATGACAGCTCACTTCAAGCTCAAGTCACTGGTAGATACAGCAGTGCGATTCTGTAGCCATCTCGAAAAAACTTAGGTGAAGTGAGCGTGGAGTGAGCTGTCATTCCAACTAATGCTAAGGGATTGACACTATTGAGCTCACTCTAAGCTCACTTCACCTAACTTTTCACAGTGAGATTTTTTTTACCGAATCGATCGGCTGATCTTACGTAAGATTTACAAAGGGGGGCTGGGGGGTTCATCCAAGTCTTATTTTTTCTTACGTAGGGGTCCCAGGTGGGGTCAGAAATTGGCTAAAGTTGTCTTACGTAATAAATGAACAGCCTAGTTAACCTAACACTTTGTTTATCAACGTCTACAAATGGGGTTTCTGAGAGTGTGACCTCTGTTTCGGCCGTTCGTTTCAGTAGTCAAAGCGATCTGCATCTTGTTTTTTACCGACTTCAAAAAATGAGGTGGTTGTCAATTCGGATGATTAGGTATATATTTTTTTTATGTATGTTCTTAAAAATATAATTGACGTGAAAGTGTTTGTACCTACATACAAACCTACTTTACAGATATGATTTTTTTAATTTTTTTTTTAAACTATATTTTTCTCTTTTTTCAGATAAAATGGTGCACATCAAGTTAAAACACCTCTCACCAACACACAGAGACTTTGTTCACTTATAAACAGACATTTTAACAATAAAACAGTGTTCACTAATACAGTTAAAAAAGTGATATTAGTTCTAGTCAATATTTATTAAAATTATATTTAAAATGGTTACCACGTCGGACCCTGAAGCTACGCTGGACTTGGTAAGTGTATATCAGATGATTAAAAAAAAATATACAGAGTTTTTGGTTAAACACTAACAACCTTGCAGGACTAAATTGTGTACTTTTTCGCCCAGCGGTTATCGTGCATGCGACTGATATGACCCACCCATAGATATTAATTTCTATGGACCCACCCAATCCCATTTGAGCCTGGCAGCCTTCTTTCCTACATCGAGTATGCCCGTTTTGGAACGCAGCATGGTGTACCGTTTGTTTTTAACCCGCTAATATCTGAAATTCCAATTCTTGAGGAAGGATATACATATATATGTATATCCTTCCTCAAGAATTGGAATTTATCTATTATAATATAAAATAATTTTGAAATTAATATTTGAAATTAATTAATAATTTTAATTTTGAATATTGGTATAGTACCTATAGGTTATTTAACATCGCGCGAAAAAATGTCAGAAAGAACGCTATGAAAAAAATGTTAATTGCAATTACATACAAATGAAAAACACATTAGTTGGAGATCACCTTTAAGCAAGAAGGTGCTTGTGTTAGGTGAACTCCGTTCTTCCACTTATCATGATAACAAGTATGCAATTTAAAAACATATCAAAATCAAAAAATCAAAATCAAAAAGTCATTTATTCAAATTAGGCTGAGAATCAGCACTTTTTGAACGTCAAAATTACAAAAGACAGTCCCCCAAAAACGCCCGCCCTTCACCACTTCCTAGTGCTATCGCTGGGAAGAAGAAGTGGCGCAACAAACTCCCCAGCAGCACAGCTGTCTGTTCAATTTAAAAAAAATACTTGCTTGTATACAATACTAGGTGCTTATGTTCGGTAATTAACATTACAAAGCCAGAACATAAAATTTAATTATTTGCCATAATATGTCAGCTAGCCACGCCAATATACCAACAAATATAATAAAAACTATACGTACTCAAGCTAAAAAATAATTAATTAAAATGTAAATAAAAAAAACTTACTAGCCAAATAAAAGCCTCCAGGCATAAAGGGCGTGACAGCTTACACATTTATGCATTGCTGGGTTCTAAGACCTGGCAGTAAGCTAATTCTGGAGAAGGAACATAAACATTGTCTTGCGTTAAACTAGGGTGACCAACTATTCTTATCGTCTAAGTAGTCGTTGATGGAATAGTATGCCTTTGAACAAAGGTTGGATTTTAGTTGAGCTTTAAACGCATTAAAAGGCAAGTCTAGAAAAGAAGAGGGTATCTTGTTATAAAAGGTTATACCAAGCCCAACAAATGAGTTATGAACCTTATGAAGCCGGTGAAAGGGGGCACGTAGTTTGTCCTTATTTCTAGTGTTAACACTGTGAATATCACTATTTTTAGTGTACAAGTGTAAATTTTGCCTAATATATAAAATGTTGGCAAGGATGAATTGTGATGCAACCGTGAGAATACCAATATCTTTTATTTATTCGTATCAACAATACAGCTATATTAACTTTACATACTTATGACTTAATTGTGGATATTATAGCACTAGAGATAGTGTGAGTGTGCATTGTGTTATTGAGTTACCAAGGGTAAGTTGAGTTTTTAAGTGTAAAATAAGTAATTAGTCTTTTGATCTACTGACAAGCAATAAACCTAGGTATATCATACGTAAAAAAAGTCCCTTTCAAAGTAATTCAACCATACTTTCCTTGATTAAATACAAAATAAATAGTCAAGATAATTTTGTGTCATCACTAATTTAAGTTATCAACAAAAACAAATGATAAAAATGTTAATGTTTAACGCTTTCCGCGGACCGGAAACCGAAGAAAGGCATGTCCTTCGGTTTCGGCTTTTCTGTTTGCAGCCACACCAAACGCTTATTGTGACTGCAGATAAGTCATTCTGCATTACGTCTAAGCGTCGTGTCGGTCGGTAGCAGTTTTGTTACACGTAACCATGACAATCCTGCTGACCGTTGTTCAGTTGTTTTACATAACAGAGCTGTTTTGTAAAAACAACTAGCGGTTTTGTGAAACCGCGGATTCGACAATCCATCTGCGACAAAAACAGAAACCGCAGCGTACAGTCACGAGCACCAATATGTCAACACTTGGCAACTTTCAAATGCGATTTTTTCGTGAAATAACGAATGCAACGTTGAAATACGACACATTACATAAACCTAAGGCTTCGAAAATGCTATGTTCGTAACAACATAAAATTTCATTAAAAAATAAAGGAGTAAATCGCTTTTGAATAAAGCCGAGTGTATACATACTTTTGGTCGTGACTGTTCATGTCACCGCATCTCCGTGCGGTCTGCAGTCAAAGTTAGAAACCGCAGCGGAGCCCACGTCCGCGTCCCACGGCTATGCCACATGGAGGGAAAGTACCTTGAATATTGTAGATGGAACATTTTACTGAAAGAAGACATTATTTTAATTTAAAAAACAATTTAAACTGCATTCATAGATTTTTAAATAATTGCATGGTTTAACCGGGAATCGAACCCGCTACACGAGAAAAAAAATTACCCTGTAGTTTTATCATACCGATCGAAAGGCTTCATCATAAGGATTATTTTTTGCTAAATAATATAGGGGTTTATTCATAAACGATGACTAAAGTTAAGTAACGTTTAAACGTCAAAAATGTATGGTTAAACAGTCGCTAATCACTGCTTAACTTTAAGCAACGTTTATGAATAAAGGGGTTTGTGTCAGAAATAAAAGGGAGACCATATTATCATAAGTACCTATTACTAATAACTGTACCCACTTGAGAAGTACGCATCCTCTCCCTATTATAATTTAAGTGCATGATAAAATGATATTAAAGAGATACTTAATATGTAACAAATCGAACCGTATCCTGAGCCAAAAGACGCGTAAATTATTTTGTCCATCGCAATGCGACTGGCTGATTATAAAAAAATAATTCAAAAATGTGTTCCATTTTCAAACTTTTATTCTTTTGTTTCTGTGATTTTCATTGTAGGATTTTTGCATTGTATTGTGATTTTTTTACATAACCATAGCGTATCAAAATATTTTTTTTTTTTTAAATTGATTTAATGGAAGCATACTTTTTGAACCACAAAAACATAAAATTAGCCTTACAATGGCACCGCGAAAGATATCCTGATAGAAATACACCATCTCGATTTATTATGAAACGGTTGTAAATTTGGGACGTTTCAATCATCGCTTACCACAACCGCGGCACCAAATGATAAACACTGACGATGAACTCGACATTTTGATATACTTTGAGGCTAGTCATAAAAGTTCAGTGAGGGAAGGTGAAGAAGTAATCGGAATTTCAAAAACCAAAATACACCGTGTACTGAAAAAATACAAATTCAAAAGTTACGTTGAAGGGCGATTAGTACAAAAATTACTGCCGGGTGATGCTGAAAGACGACTTATCTTCTGCCATGAAATGAAGAGGCTCATCCTAGATGATCAGTATTTTCTAAATAATATTATCTGGTCAGACGAGACAAACTTCAGCAATAATGGTATGTACAAATAATTTGACAGGACTAAACTAATACTTATCTTCTGTCCTTTTCTTAATGAAATAGAAATAAAAAGATGCAAGTACTGTCCCACGGCAGGGCAAGCGTTCCCTCGGCCTTTTCCACACAATTCTGTCTTTTGCGAGTGGCCAGTCCAATACATCTTTACTGCATTCCATGTGTGTTACATAGATCATGGTATATACGAGGTAAAAGATCAATATGGACCCTGTCGGGCACAGCAAAATTTAGGAGAGGAAGAGAGATAAGTGACAATAGTGTAGTTTCTTGGGTAAAACAATAATAATTATATTTAGTCCGTCATACAAAGATGGCTGGACGATCTTGACACCTACCGTAAGGATAATTATACACCCAATTAAGCACATTAATAATATTTAATTGTTTGAATGGGCTAGTTTCCTAAAAAATTCTAATTAGTCCGTCAGTTAGATTATCGAAAAATAATGGACACGTATTTTTCTTTTGTCAATCAAACAATAAATGACAAAGATCAAGCGCGTCAAAATTTGGGAGTGACGTCGTGACGTCACGCAATGCTAAAAAGTGTCGCAGCAAGTGACGTTCACGCGGAACTTTAACGGGCGATCTTCGTCATTTTTTATATTATATACATATTATGTAATTTGACAAAAGAAAAAATACGGGTTCAATATTTTTTGATAATCTAACTGACGGACTAATTAGATTTTTTTAGGAAACTAGCCTATTCAAACAATTAAATATTATTAGATGTGCTTAATTGGGTGTATAATTATCCTTACGGTAGGTGTCAAGCTCGTCCAGCCATCTTTGTATTAGCATGTTTGCCACATGTCACATGGCAATGGGCAAAGAGAACCACAGATTAGGTCCCACTAAACGTACGATGCCATCGACAATCATGCTGTGGTAAAAATATAAGCCATTCAGCGGGGTAATTGAATTAAATTGAATTAAACACACTGAATAGCTTTCCTTTTGACAGTTTAATAACATTCATTGCGTTATTTTACGTAGTAAAGCAGACAAATTGTTCGAACCTATGAAGCAATGGATTAGCAATATCCTTCAAAATGATTCAGGTTGTGATAGATATTGTGTTACGCAAATACCTACGCGTTTCTTCTAAATAAATAGTGATCTATTTGTTTACATTTTCATTGATATTTTTGGAACAGAATATATTGTTGACAAATCTTTGGCATACTGTTTATTATTACTCCATATCAATAAGCTAAACATATTGACAAACACATAATGTCATATGTTAATAATAATAAGAACTAGTGAATTAATTATGTAGACTTAATTCAGTTGAGTTTGTGCTCTGCAACGTAGCGGTTGTATAAAACAGTTTTTGAGTGCAGTGCAGAAAACTGTTTAAAGGAGGCTTTTATTGTTCAAAATTGCGAATAAGTTAAGTGTTTTTATCCATATCTATACATAAAGGGGGGCTTGTGGCTAAGTAATAACAGCCACACAGATCGATCGTTCGAGTTAAGCTACGCTTGCCGCGTTTGGTCCGTGAATGGGTGACCATCTTTACATACCAAGACCCCTCTGTGCCTCGGAAAGCACGTTGCCGTTGGTCTCGGCTGTCATTCGTGGATCTTTGACAGACGTTACGGGTCGTCAGAAGCCCGAAAGCCTGACAACCAGTTTTACCACAGAAATGCTTTCCTATATCACCGAGTCTTACCAAGGGGTATCGTATTACCCAATAACTGGGCTGTGGAGGTCAAATAGGCAGGTGCAGTACATCTGGTTAGACTGGAAGCTGACCCCAATATAGTTGGGAAAAGGTTAGGCAGATGATGATACCCCTATAAATAAAAACCGGCCAAGTGCGAGTCGGACTCGCGCACCGAGGGTTCCGTACAATTACAATTTACGATTTAAGACGTATTAAAAAAAAACTACCTACTAGATCTCGTTCAAACCAATTTTCGGTGGAAGTTTACATGGTAATGTATCATATATTTTTTTTAGTTTTATCATTCCCTTATTTTAGAAGTTACAGGGGGGGGGACACATTTTACCACTGGAAGTGTCTCTCGCGCAAACTATTCAGTTAAGAAAACAATGATATTAGAAATCTCAATATCATTATTGAAGACCTATCCATAGATACCCCACACATGAATAATGGTTTTTGGGTTCGATGAAAAACACATTTTTGAGTTTCAGTTCAGGGGAACCCCCAAAATTTACTGTTTTTTTTTTCTATTTTTGTGTGAAAATCTTAATGCGGTTCACAGAATACATCTACTTACCAGGTTTCAACAGTATAAGTACTTCTTATAGTTTCGGAAAAAAGTGGCTAGGCATGACGAATCCTTAGGGGTTCCGTTTTAGCCATTTGGCTACGGAACCCTAAAAATGTGACATTTTACGGTTCATACGTAATAGAACCGCTTAAATCTTTTGACAGTTAGTTTAACGTGCGTGACCAACTAGAAAACGGAAAAAAAACATTGTCGGAAAAATAAAATTTTGCCGATTTATTTTTTTCACTTTGCAAATAAATTACTTAACTTTAATGTGATTAATAAACTGAACAGTGGAGTTTATTGTTGTACCATGTACCATACTTAACGCAGAAAAACAAGAAAGAATCCGTAGAAAAATAACATCTGAGATTACTGAATAGGAGACAAACCGGACATTAGTAATAGCTCAGATTTTAGTTTTTGGCGGAAAATTTGAATTTTGGGAGAGTATTCCTAAGTGTTTCTGTTTATTTGTTACTGTCCCACTTTCATTATTAATCGTAAAAATTAACTCCAAAACGCCTCGAACTTGGAAAGCTGCCACGCTTAAATGGAATTGGGCTGGACACATCTGCCGCATGTCAGACGATCAGTGGGCCAAACTGCTATAATGGTAAACGACATCGCGGCAGGCTCAGACGGAGATGGCGGGATGAGCTGGACTCCTTTGATAAAGACTCCTTTGATGGTCCTTGGCAGCTCCGGACAGAGGGAGGTGGAAAGAGAGTACGGAGGCCCTGCAGTGGGACATGAGCCCTCTAACGAGCTTTTTGAACCATCGCCGCGACACCAAAAAACTCACGCAATACCTCATAATGGATACCGAGTCCCCAAATCGGAAAGGGGTCGCTATCTCTCCTCCTGTTACTCCAAAGATCCCACCCACGATAGCGAAAAACCCACGTGGCAGGCTTGTATACAAGGTGTCGTTTTCCTCGTCAAATTCAAGGAGGTAACTATGCTGCTGATTCTCGTCACGAATCAACAATAAAATAAGTAGTTTTTTTTTTCTAATTTTCGGAAATCGGCTTGTGTGGGACACGCATTTTAAAACGCGGTAACGCGGTTCTGTTCTTTGAAAGTGGTGTATTCTGAAATACTGTCAAACTTAAATAACTAAAAAAATAAGTACGTATTCATTATTTACCAGGGATCGTAATTTTATTTGGTTATTTATGTCTTTCATAACAGCCTCCTGAAATTTGACGAGGATGCAAAACAACAGCTGGTATACAGGCTAGGAATAATCCGCCGTAATGTTCACGTTTCCGTTTTTAGAGATAAAATTGTGAATTTATTCTATCGAGCCAACTTTATTAAATCGTTTTTCCATCGTGTATACTGCCTAGTATACACGATGGAAAATAATACCAGTTTATTTCCTTAGATTTTAATTTAATTGTTTACTACTTCAAACAACCGTTATAAAAATCGTTTTTGGTGTATAAAGCTCGGTGCCCGTTAAGGATGGTCAGAATTCAGGCACTGTGTGTACTTACAACCGGTCAAGTTTGGTATGTTTTTGACGATAAACAACATGAACAACACACGCCTCGATGGGGTCAAATGCAGTAGAAATAAAGTGTCGGTTGAAATTCGGGACTTAACACTCGTGGTGCTTACCCTAATTGTGTGACACACTATCAATCACAATCCTAATCATTTTGAAGGATATTGCTAATCCATTGCTTCATATGTTCGAAAAATTTGTCTTCACAACAACGTAAATAGCGCAATGAATGTTGTTGAACTGTCAAAATGAAAGCTTTTGCTACTAATAGTGTGTTAGGCAATTAACTCGCTGTTTTGTTGTGTTTAGTTATCGATGCCCATTACTTCTGTGGAGTTTAGCTAGCCAATTTATTTTAACCCTGTATTATACCTAAGTAAAAGGTTGATTGATTGACTGAATCTATTTAATTATTAATAAAACTCCTTTTTATTTACAGCGGTCGGAAGTCAATGAAGTCGAAATGGATGATGTCCGAAAAAATGGAAAAAATGGCAGCGTAAGTTTTGCACCAGTTTTTTTTTATTAGTAAGCCCACGTACGCATGGATATACAAAGTTCTCAGGAACTCGTGAAGACACCATTTATGACCCATACAAATACGTAATCTAATATCGCGACATATTCGCCAAAAATTTAAACAAATATGAGTTTATGGAAAAATAACTTTAATTCCTACTCGATAAAGTTCAGTTTACGCTACAACTTCAAACATTTTTATAACTTTTTCAATAGTGCTAGTTACTCTGAAATCAACTTAACTCTCATTAAAATATAGTTGATTTTGGTTTAACTTGAAATAACGTCAATTTGAAACAAAGTATATGTATAGGTCTACGGTCCCTTGGAGTAAAAAAAAACCAAGCTTTTAGGTCTATGCAATAAAAAATAAAGCTATTATTCGATATATTTGATCGCAAATAAATCAAAACCTGGTACTTCCTGTTGAAAAAAATAATGAAATTTGGCAAGAAGCAAGGTATCGCAACATTCGCAACACAAGTAGGTATGTACCTAAAGGAAAAAGCGAAAATCGTTAATTTGTAGTTTTATTTTTATCACATTAGTATTTTGTTTTGCGATTACTAGCTTCCATTTGCATATCAATGTATGGAGAACATGTTTTCGAGCTCCTTAAGTTTTGAGTTGAGCTGCACGATTTCGGACAAATGCGTGCACTGACTGGACAGGTCCTCTCAATCTATGTGGTTCTTTCCTCAAAAGACCATCTCAGACATCGACCTGCATGGTCTTCATAATTATGATCTGACCAAGATTATGTCTGGACTTTAAAAGAGACTGTGACCTCTGAGTTTGTTTCGGCCTTTCTTCTCAGACTAGTCAGATAGGAAACGCCGACCTCATCTAATTTTAAAATATGATTGACGTGTAAAAGTGTTTGTACAAACCTACTTACAAAATAAAATCATTTATCATTTACAGTGTTAGGTATATTTGTTTTTGGGATAAATTGATGCCGACTACATTTGACCGGTTTTTTTTTCTAAAAGTTACTGAAATCTACACACGACTTCCATTCGGCGGGGTAATAGTGTAACACACTATCAAGTTTCATTTTGACAGTTCAACAACATTCATTGCGTCATTTACGTTGTTGAGCAGGCAAATTTTTAAAACCTATGAAGCAATGGATTAGAAATATCCTTCAAAATTGTGAGAGTGTAATACACAATTAGGATGCTGGTCCGACACCACTCAACTCAACCCAAAACGAAACTCCTGACCAATAGCATTGCTTGTTTCAGATCGTAGCCCACGAGTACTTAGACTACGAGCCCTCTGGTTGGCTGGAGACGACGCTGAGGCGCGTGGGCAGCTCGACGGACGACTTTATGAAAGATAACCGTTCGATTATGAAGACTGTTTCATTGTTCTTAATTAATGGCGTCGTTTTAGGATTTTTCTTCGGATGCTTGTACTACTGGCTTAATTATAGTGAGTATACTTTTTTATTAACTGCCACACAGGTCGATCGGTCAGGTTAAGCTACGCTTGCCGCGGGTGGTGTGTGCATGGGTGACCATCTTTACATAGCGAGACCCCTCCGTACCTCGGAAAGCACGTTGCCGTTGGTCTCGGCTGTCATTCGTGGATCTTTGACAGTCGCTACGGGTAGTCAGAAACCCGAAAGTCTGACAACTAGTCTTACCAAGGGGTATCGTATTACCCAGTAACGGGGTTGTGGAGGTCAGATAGGCAGTCGCTCCATCTAAAATTCTGGTACTCAGCTGCATCCGGTTAGACTGGAAGCCGGCCCCAACATAGTTGGGAAACGGCTAGGCAGATGATGACGCCTTTATAAGTTTCACATTATACATGGTATAGGCTCCAGAGAGAGGAACCTCCTGACAATGCGAGCTGTGTCCAGAAGTACCGCTTTCTGAAACAAGCTCTGAATCGAGCTGCCCAACGAGAACCTTCTCAAGTGTTGGTCGAGGCTCTGGGCTGTACCACCCAACCCATTGGCTGTCACGACTATCGGCACAATGATTGCTGAGTCCACATCTCACGTGTCAACAACCTCGCGAGCCAAGTCTATTAATATTGAGTATTTAAACTAATACATGTATAGCATTAAACAGAACCCAGCTATGAATAAATATGTAAGCTGTCACGCCCTCTATACCTGAAGGCTTTTATTTAGGTAGTAAGTTTTTATCTCATTTTTAATTTAAATTAATTATGTTTTTGCTTGAGTACCTACGTATAGTTTTTATTGTATTTGTTAGTATATTGGCGTGGCTAGCTGACGTATGGCAAATAATTTAATTTAATGTTCTGTGTCTTGTAATGTTAATTACTTTACATGACCGAGTATTGTATACAATCAAGTATTTTCTAACTGAACAGACAGCTGTGCTGCTGGGGAGTTTGTTGCGCCACTTCTTCCCAGTTAAAGCACTAGGAAGTGGTGAAGGGCGGGCGTTTTGGGGGACTATCTTTTGTAATGTTGACGTGTGAAAAGTGCTGATTCTCAGCATAATTTGAATAAATGACTTTTGATTTTGAATATCATTTTTTTTTTGTTCTCAAGGTAACGATCCCTTAGAGCTATGCCATGGCTTCGGCAACCTCATCGCGTTCTTCAGCATCATATACTTCTTTCTCATATACTTCTTGGTCGTGAAGAGGTTCTGCGCCGCCTGGTTCGAGAGGGTGGTGTGGAGTAAGGTGGAGGAGTTCTGGACGAAGTTGTGGACTATGATGTAAGTAGACCGATGATGGTGAGAATTTTTAGCATAAGCATAATCAGCGTACAATGTTCCCACTGCTGGGACAGAGGCGTCCTTTCTGTGAGAGGAAGTGGGCCAAACCACCACTCGGGCCCAGTGCGGGATGGTGAACGTCATACATGTCTTCGAATTTTAGTTTCATGTTTTGTCCGGCTCGCTCCAGAAAATAATAATTAAGTAAATGATAAATCTATCCACGAGCATACTTTACAGTCGTAAAATACCACCAGCGGGGTAAGTGCGTAATACACTATCAGTATTAGCGATGGGTTTCATTTTGACAGTTCAACAACATTCATTGCGCTATTTACGTTGTTGAGCAGACACATTTTTCAAACATAATTATGAAGCAATGGATAAACAATAATGGAGTCTTGGGTATCCAAATTGAACGCAGTGTTTTAAAAGTCTCAATTTTCCTACATTAACAAAAGTGATTATGTAATTTTTCACATTATTACTATTTAAACTAAACATAAAATTGCCAAGGAAATTGACCATTTAGAGAATATTATCTAAACTGTTACAAAAATAACTACGAACTAAATAGAACAGTTACTAAACCTGCCTAATTAAGTCACGAAAAAAGTAATAACATAGGGGTTTATTCATAAACGATGACTAAAGCTAAGTAACGCTTAAACGTCAAAAATGTATGGTTAAACAGTCGCTAATCACTGCTTAACTTTAAGCAACGTTTATGAATAAAGGGGTAAGTAATTACAGACATGACATACATAAACGCACGGCTTCTTCCCATGATTTATTTTTAAATGTCGTAGCATTATGCTGAGATAGGAGCCTTTTGGCCTCGTACAGGACTTTTTTGTTTTATTTTTCTTTTTGTTACTTCTTTTTTATATAATTTGGTTTTGTTACTTTTATTATATATAATTTGTTTTATTTTTTATTGTGTTTAGTTTAGTTTTATGATCTTTCTGTACGAGTCGCAATAAATACTTCTTCTTTCTTTCTTTCTTTCCATGAAAGGTATAGCCAGAAACTACAAAACGCCACCTGATATCGATCCTTACCTATGCTCTACCTGTCTTCTCTATCCCATCCTTTTGCCTCGTTTACGTTCATACAGCACCCTAATAACACACTACCAATCTCAATCTGAAACATTTTGAAGGATATTGCTAATCCATTGCTTCATATGTTGGAAAAAATTGTGTGTTAAGCCGTGTACGCACGAACGAACAAAAACATGGTGAACATGAACATCGACAACTTTGTTCGCACGTGCATACCTCCAACGAACATCAAACACTGTGTGTTCATTAGTGGTACGCAAGTGCGAACAAAGTGTTCGATGTTCATGTTCACCATGTTTTTGTTCGTTCGTGCGTATAGTAAACTCATCTAATTCTGTGACTCGCCTAATTCGGTGATATTTGGTTTGAGCGCTATCATAGGGCTATACGAGTGAAATCAATGGTTTGAAATACAACCTTAAGCCTCTGTGATAAAGTTCAAATTCAAAACCAAATATCACCGAATTAGGCGAGTCACAGAATTAGATGAGTTCACCCTACACGGCTTTACGCAATTACCCCGCTGCTACGATCCTTAAATCCTTACCTACTCCTTTTGCTTCGTTTACGTTCATACAGGGCCCTAAATTCCGTATGGCATTTATTATTCCCCGCGGGACTCCGCGTAATCTTACCACGTGCAAACCACGTACGATTGTCAAGCATTTTGACAGTTCAAACCACGCCATCTTTGCGTTTTTTCGCGCGTTTTCTTTCATTGTGTCGAGAATAGTTACGTTATTAGCAGATGTCGTTGATTAGCTATGGAATTCACGTGGTTTCGATGTAAGGAATCATTAAATGTTCGTCGTGAATTAGGGCTCCTCGTAAGTACACGGACGCCGGTTGCGAGTACTGCTAAGTTTTAATTTAATGTCTACAAAAAATAATCTTTAACAAGAATCGTTGACCGTAATGATTAACTCATTTATTAATTGTACTCATACAAGAACAATTGATCCAATTCATGTTAGTTTGAGTTCGCCGACAATCACTACGGTAAATATTGTCCATTTGATGTTTTGCGAACAATTGACGATGTACAGACGCAGCATATCAAGCTACTACAATCTGTCAAATTTCTTTAATAGATTTTCAACTTTATCGCTGAAGAATTAAGGTTCAAGGTTGATTGGAAAATTTTGACAGTTTCGGGTAGCTAGTTAGGGTACTTCGCCATTGTCTCGGACGGTACTGACAGCTCCTGCGCTCACACACATTCACAGCGTATTTGCACTCTTGGCAACCACAAGTAAAGCGCCTCGCTTCGTGAGATAAAAAATGTCATCCCGACTGCTCTCAAAACGGTTAAGGAAAACATCGTGAGGAAAATTCGAAGGCGACATGTGGCGAATGTGACATTCACCAACGCGCACGCTCGGTCTTGAAATATGGTATTTTATACATTTAAGTGAGCTGTGGTGGCCGAGTGGTAACGGCCCCGATTCACGAGGTCTTGGGTTCGAACCCAGGCAGGCGTTTTACTTTGTGTTAATTATTTCATGACCACTGCTCTCAAAACGGCGAAGGAAAACATCGTGAGGAAACCGGCATGTCCTAGAAACAAAAATTCAAAGACGTGACATTCACTAACCCGCGTGGTGGTTTACGGCCCACTCCCTCTCACAGAGAGGAGGCCTGTGTCCCAGCAGTGGGAACATTATAGGTTGATTATGATTATGATGAACCGTAGTAGAAAGTTGCCCCACACTAGGAATTACTCCTGTATCGTGGGTGCGTTCACAAACATTTAAACTCACATACACAAACAGCCAGACCCGGAACAACTACCTGTAGGCAATACAAATATTTGTTCCGTGCGGGAATCGAACCGTCATTTAATATTGTGACTATTCAGTTCGAGGGTGCGTAATATAGTGAAGCAGCTGCTGTGGAGCAGCGCCTTTACCCAAAACTTTCCTTGTGTATCACTGAAACATCTTTTTTCTTCCACAGTTGGTTCCGGTTGTGTGTCTGCATAGTTGTGCTGGCCTTGATAGCATTATACCTATATCTAGACGTGAGAAACGATCCTCAGAGACTCATCTCTTTGCTTGGACTTAGTATTATAATGCTGTTAGGTGAGTTGAACTATTATTGTCATTACATAATCTAAACTTTAGTAAGTATTATAAAGTCAAAGTCAGATCATTTCGCACCCACGATACAGGAGTAATTCCTAGCACGGGGCAAAAAAAAAATTCAAATAGGCACATAAAAAGCACTTTTGGACGTCAAAAATTACATTAAAATAGAATTGATTCTAGTCGCCCCTTCCAAAAGGTAGTTTTCGTATGGAGAAGAATGGCCTAGAAACTCCACCTCCAACTCTTTTAAAATGTTTTCCAATATTTTGCATACAATTAATTTTATAATAATATGTGAACTGTGAAGACAATGCACCTAAAATAAAATTACAATACCACCATATTAGGTAAAAGAATTAAAATGGATTAATGAAACCATGACATATAAATTAACTTTGTGATAGATACATGGTGCTCACATATTTACAAACATTCTAAAAGTAGACGATTTTCATAAAAAAAATAATAATAAAAAGTAATAAAAGTCAGGGTGTAAGTTTAAGTAATTACAGTAAAAAGGGAAGAGATTTGTTTCTTTTTTTATGTTTGTTACGCATTCACGCTAAAACGACTGAACAGATTTGGATGCAAGGGTATTGAAGATTTTTATAAAGGAGCCTGACATACCTAATGTCGGGTCATTTTGATTTTTTTTTCAAAATTGTGGCTTTAAATCAATAGCTGACAACTTTGAACGTTAATATCTCGGAAACGTGACACTTTATAGGGTTCTGTCTTAGTATGTTTTCTGTTTGCATTGCTGTCAGCTATCGATTTATATAGGTCTCATGCGAGGCCGCCATTTTGAAAAAAAAAAACAAAATGGCGGACAGATAGGTATGCCACGGATCTTCAAACCCCTTTGGTACATGGATAGACCATAACATAGATTATGACATAAGATACTTTTTATCCCGATATTCTCACGGGATCCAGACTTATGCGGGTGAAACCGCGAGGCGCAGCTAGTATTGGGTTTTGGTATTGTCTATAAAAAGCCAAAACGTACGTAACGTAACGTACGTTCAGTTTCGAAAACGAACATTGTCTTGCTAAGCACAGAGATCTTGAATCAAACCAGAAAAACATCCGAAGTATGAATTTCAGGTCTCCAAAAAATTTAGTAGGCAGTACTTGCCTTCCCCTATGGATTGCCGACTCCCGGGTTTAAATACATAAATAAATAAATAAAAACTTTATTGCATAAAAAGGTGTTGCAGTAAAGCGCCACTTCTTCTTCCCAGCGATAGCACTAGGAAGTGGTGAAGGGCGGGCGTTTTTGGGGGTCTTTTGTAATTTTGACGTTCAAAAAGTGCTGACTCTCAGCCTAATTTGAATAAATGACTTTTGATTTGATTTGAGTAAATACAATAAAAACAGTTACACTTTACAAATGAACACTGGTATACTCTACATCATTTACTTCTGCCCCCAGGTTTCGTGTTCTCAGCCCATCCTGGCCGAGTGAACTGGCGGACAGTGTCCACTGGTCTGCTGATCCAGTTCGTGTTCGGAATCATTTTCATCAGGTGGACTCCTGGACGGGTCGCACTGCAATGCTTCTCTGATAAGGTAGACCTTCAACCTTCACATTGATTAACAATTTTTTACAAAATATCTTGACTTCGATAACACTCCATATTTGTCAGCTTAAATGTAGTTTCCTTAAGTTAACCGCCTAGCCTTTTAACTAAACGGTGGCCGTTCAACTAACAGCCTGAATGATAGTCAATAAATTATAGTTTAGATTGAAACTGTAACCAATCACGCGCGAGCCGAATTCGGGCATTAGAAGTTTATAAAACGATCAGGAACAGCTGCGATGAATTAACGAGGTCTACGAAACTCGAACCTTTTCCACTCCTAAGTCTTCAGAAAGTCCGGTTTGCCTCTCGTAGATCCTTTGAACCAGGCTGCCAGGTTTACATAGGAGTTCATCTTTATTCTCTTCTTTCTATGTTAATGATATTTCTTTCTTTCCTCAGGTAGCGACATTCCTGTCGTATGGTGTGGATGGTGCTGCCTTCGCGTTTGGAGACCTGCTTGTGAGGACTGAAGGAGTTTTCGCGTTCAGTGTGAGTTCTGTTATGCAACTCTTTATACATAACTGGCGAATGGATGACAATATTATGTAGGTACAATACATCTATGTGCGCCTACATATCATATCATAGTGAGTCTAACTGGTTGGTGTTGCAATGTGTGGTTGATGTATGTGATGACCTATGAACTCGGCAGACGGTGTAGTAGTAGATGACAGGACGGATTTCAACTACATATAGTCTGCTATTTCGTTCTGCCTAACCTTTTCCCAACTATATTGGGGTCGGCTTCCAGTCTAACCGGATGCAGCTGAATACTAGTATTTTACATGGAGCGACTGCGTATCTGACCTCCACAAGCCAGTTACTGGGTAATACACTACCCCTTGGTAAGACTGGTTGTCAGACTTTCGGGCTTTTGACGACCCGTAACGACTGTCAAAGATCCACGAATGAGAGCCGGGATCAACGGCTTAACGTGCTTTCCGAGGCACGGAGGGTCTTGGTATGTAACGATGGTCACCCGTCCATGGTCATCTGCCCTAGGATTTCGATCAGCGCTTTCCTTGGTAATTTTCAGTGACATATATGTATAATACATATATTAGGTATCAAAAATCAAAAATTCAACGTTTTTTCCTCAGAAATCTCTCAAAGGACAAACATATCTAACCTTATCTCCTTGTTCCAGACCCTACCAGTGATATTCTTCTTCAGCATGCTGGTAGAGATACTGTTCTTCTGGGGGGCGCTGCAGTGGTTCTGTATGAAGTTAGGGCTCGTCCTGAGAGCAGCCACCGGCACTACGGTGTGTGAGAGCGTCATCGCCGTTGGCAACGTATTTTTGGGGATGGTAAGTTTTCTTTTTTTTTAAAGAAATTAATTCGATGTCCTTTTGTGGGATCTACAACCGCTATTAGTGTATTTACCTGAAATATCAGTTTTTTTTGTGTAAACTTCACAGACGTGGTTAGTATCCATATCTTAAAACGATAAAATTTTCTCAACTCAACACTGCCAGAGGTCGTTGACCCCAAAGAAAAAACATCAAATCTTTTTTATTGTTATGTTATCGTGTTTAGTTATCGACACCCATCACGTCTGCAGAGTTTCGCTAGCTAATTTAATTTGACCCTGAATATCGAGAGTGTAGCTCTTTGTACCGAAGTATTAGTTGGTGTCTGTCCTGCAGTAGCTGTTTATGCAAAGTATCTTCAAACCCATCCCTTTTCAGTCAGAGTCAGTCCTGTTGGTGAAGCCCTACCTCGCTCTGCAGACACCTTCGGAGTTACACGTGATCATGTCATCTGGATTCGCTACTGTATCAGGTAAGTCGATACAATACAACCAACTTTCTAAAAAAAAACTTGATACGTAGGCGCGCGGCCGTATTTATGGTCCAGCAATTATTGTGTTTTGGACCTTAATTCGACTAACGGTGCTAACGGTAGTTATGTTATGTTACCAAAATAAAAAGAAAGTATTTATTGCTTTACAGACATAGATAATGAACTGAGCGTGCCTCACAAAAGTGACTACTCTCTAGAAAGAGACAAAGCGACTGCGCGGCCAATATCTGTCCCTATTCTGCAAGCCTGTAAAAGAAAATACAATTTTATAAAAATGTCAAATTCAATAGTCTTGTGGCGGCATCTACATCGCCACTTGCGAACTACGCATCACACTGACGACGCACGTAAAATCCTTCATCGCGCAAACAGAGTTTACCGCGCAACTAGCATATATAGAACGTCCACAGCAAATTGCTGAATCATTTAATGATTTCTTGTTTCAAAATGTAGCTAGTAACCAACCAGGCAATATTATTGGAACTACCAATATCCGAAATTCTTTATTTATGCCCCCTGTAGTGCCTCAGGATATTGTACGAATAATACAGAATTTAAAAAATAAAAAAAGTTTTGGATATGACGGCATTTCTACCGTTGCCGTAAAGTTTGTTTCTGACATTATAGCAAAACCACTAAGTCACATAATAAACGCAAGCATAAGCTTCGGTATATTCCCTGAAAAATTAAAGACTGTAATTATAAAACCAATATATAAGAAAAACATTAAGGAAGACATGACAAATTATAGACCAGTAGCACTAATTTCAGTATTTTCTAAGATATTTGAAAAAGTTATGTACAAATCAATTTACACATTTATGACTAAAAATAATATATTATGCGATGAACAATATGGATTATTTGTTTTGTTTGACATAGAATTATCTGTTTGACATTGTATTACTGTATGTGTATAGGTAAGTAGACGATTAATTTCTTGACTAATCTTTATCAATTAATTTACAACTGACAAATATTTATTCAATTTTAATTTTTCTGTGGTATCTTGTATCTGTAATATTAATTGTTTGAAAGCATTTGCACGCCGGAAGGTAAAATGTATCGGGACTATTGACATAAAACATCTTATTTGTATACCTACATTATTGGCAAATAAATGATTATGATTATGATTATGAACGTCCCGAGATCAAACGTCGCCCGCCAGACAACACCCGTCTGGTCGGAGAATCCCCCTTTTCTATAGAGGATGAGTGAACTTTACACCCTGTTCCCCATACCTCTATAGGCCTCTACAAGCTTTATAAAGAGAAAGACCCATCACACAGATGTCAACTACGCATTCTGCACATCAAACTAAGTAACATTGCACAAAAATAATTGATGGGAAATGACTTTTATTTTTGATGTGAAAAGCTGTTTGCGCTAGTGCGCAATGTACAGACGCCAGCAGGTCAAGCTACCCGAAACTGTCAAATTTTCCCATTCAACCTTGAACCTTAATGCTTACCAATAAAGTTGAAAATCTATTAAAGAAATTTGACAGATTGTAGTAGCTTGATGTGCTGGCGTCTGTACACAAAACATTGTGCTTAATGTGGATGCTCCAAGGTAGCCCGCGAAATTCAAATTTTCTTACGTTTTTTGCAATTTGCTGGTCAGTACTAAGTTGTACGTTGATTAAAATATGATTCGCGGCCGTAACAAATATGTATTTACAGAATTATAATCATTAGAATCAGTAATACAAGTTGTTAAGTTAGCATAATCCTAAAATGTCAAGATTTAATGAAATAGTCATTCAGTAGGATTACTTGATCTTAGAGAGTTGTGTTGGTGACTTTAATGATTATAATTCTGTAAATACATATTTGTTACGGCCGCGAATCATAATATTTTAATCAACGTACAGACGCCAGCAGGTCAAGCTACCCGAAACTGTCAAATTTTCCCAATCAACCTTGAACCTTAATGATTTAATGATATAGTTGAAAATCTATTAAAGAAATTTGACAGATTGTAGTAGCTTGATGTGCTGGCGTCTGTACAACTTAGTAAGGAGCCCAATTCTCGCGCAACTCGCGTTCGTTATTGACATTCGAATCAACTTTTCCCTCGAAAAAATCAAGCCGAGCTATTCTCGCCATGGCGATTCGAGCATTTCACGCAGGAAAGACACGCGACATGCCTTAGTTTACATGCGTCATGCAACGAGTGGTCATGACCAGTCGCGACGTGACGTATGACTGTGTCGACCTTCGTGCGAACGTCAAACAGTGGTTATGTCAATCATAATTGTGTCAATTGCGAAAGGAAATAATAAATATATTTTAACAAAATGTGTTACGAGTTCATAAACATCTTAGAAGAGTCTGCGACCGTCACAACAAGGAAAAACACGAAGAAAACTTCAGGCTTCCGCCAAAGTTGTCAACAGTGGATAGTTGTTGCTTGTGTAGCGTCGATGAATGAGACACTTAGGACACAGAAGCGGAAGGCGCCAGATTTAAAACCAGTCAAATGGACAAGGACGGCTTTTCCAGGCTTTACTCTGGTTGAGGGCAAGAAAGGTCGATCGCGTCGCAACCACAACAAACGCGGTACTACTTCTGCAAGCGGGGATTTTTGAGCTGTAGTGCCCACTTTGCTCCCGTACATTTCCCGGTTGGATCGACAGATATCGAGAGAGAAAGAGCCAAGGTCTTATTAGTGCCGAAGGAAGGCCGATGATGCAGTCGAGCTAGACTACGAATTTTGACCGGCTGGAGTTGTGGTTAGATGTTACAGAGAAGCATGACCAAAAGTAAACTACCATGTGCGGTGTGATAATAATTATGTTTTTGTGGTTTATACTTGGATGTATATACTGAATTTATTTATGAGTCTGTAAGGTATTCCTATAAAGGTTCTTTTGTAACTAGAAATAAAGTGTTTCAAAAGCATTTCAAACAATAAATATTTCAAATGTCTTTATTTTATTTTTTTCAATGTGAAACTTAGCTAAGTAACAAAAATAACATACGCAAATAATTGTAGGGCTTTGCAGTTAGGCTCCGCAGGCCGTTAACAAGTTGGGTTAAGAAATAGAAACACACAAGCAAAGTTCATATGTATAATCCTCACTGGGTGACAAATTTACAATAGGTAGGGAATGTAGGGATAGATACGTAGTAGTGGATAGGTGTGCGTGCAGCGCCCAGTTAAACTCCACGTGCAGTGCGAAGCGATTGTCCTGTCTTAAACCTGAACGTAGAATCCATATGTAGAACCGGTACGTAGAACCTCTAGATTTGGGGTATACCGTATAGTGAGGGTCAGGGAATCACTCCTGCTAGCAAGCGGATGTTAAAATGACAGAGTGTGTGAAACGGACAACTGGGGTACGTCCAGTACCTACGGTCGTACCTGGGACAGTCTCCCACGTTTTGACGTATGCTCTGATGTACTACTTCTGAGTCGGGTGACTCCGCTGGTGACATACGTCCCACGCACCCCTGAATGCGTAGTCTGTACAACTACTAGGGAGGGCTTCTTAGAGACGGGCAGCGAAGAGGTGATGAAATAAAAGAAGATTTTCTTGTTGAAGTTTGCTTGCAGATTTCGGCTTCTTGCTTGTAGTGTTGCCTCTTCGACGGCTGAGCTGCGACTGACTTTTCGTCAAAAACTGCGCTCTAATTTATACCGGCCTAAGTTCCCTTAAGGCGGACCGTGTATTTTGAGCCCTTTTTTACTTTAATTTTCGCTAAGCCGAGATCTGTCAAGCCCTTGTTTTATTTATTTATCCATATTATATCCTTACAATTTTTACATATATTATTCCTTACGTAATCCTTAACCTAATTACAGCTTAATAATTAACTTAATTATACACAATAAAAAGTTTCTAGAAGAAAAACTGTTCAAAATATCAACTAGGAACATTTTGATTATAAAAATCTCACTATAACTTCTGAACCAATGGTCCGATTTTCATAATTCAAACGGTGTTATTGGTTTTATACCTTTCATTTAAAACAAAAATTATTAAATTCTACCCATAAACAAAAAAGTGATTTTCCAAGTTACGTAATTATGTATGAACAAAATTTTACTTATTGGAATCTTTTCAAAAACAGTCTTATTCGTTCGGGATACAAAAACTAATAACAAATACTGATAACAAATACTAATTAGAACATAAGAAACATAAAATAAATCTCTTTAAAGTATTAACTATTAACATAGAATTATTTACTTTACGTTTTCTTTGTAGCGGTCCCTCCACTACTTGCGCCCTGGTACCCAGATAGGGTCTTGTCGCCGACAGTGTGCAAGTGCTCAGTGTGTTAGGTTTGGTAGGTTAGTTACGAGTTGGGTGCCACTGTAACGGCTAGAGCACTTGTACATTCTCGCTATCCATCGTAGCGGTTTAGTTAATAACGTCTTCTACATGAAGCTATCAAACTAAAATAAACCTAAATCTGTGATAATAATAAACACACACAACAACACAGTACAGTGCAGCACAGGACAGTATATGATCACTAGTTTACACGAACGGTCGGCGTGATGAGTCAAGCGTTGTCCGTTAGCTTAGGAATCGGCTCGGCGGACCACTTCACGTTTCGCCCAGTCTTCATGTTTGTGAGGCAGTTTGACAGTTTGACCACAAAGAAATTTGAATTCGTGTTGTGACGAGACTAGTAACGCGACCCTCAGGGTGAAATCTGTTTTCGCAAGGATTTCCCAACAATCTTTTGGGCCTTTGTAAAGTAATGAAGTCAGGACACGTAGATACAGAAGCCTAACGTCGTTGGAAAAGCGTGTAGCAGGACGGTCCGATTGGTGCAGTACCGCACTCTTCAAAACAATCACCCTTCCTCCTCTTCTTCTCCATCTTGATAAACTTTTAGGTTATTGTGCTGGTCATCAGCTTACTTATAATATCATTAGCAGTCATTCTGTTTTATTTCATTACCTATTATTATGTAGGTAGACCAATGTAAACAAACAACATAAATTGTATTTTGACTTTACTTTGACGTGACAAATATCGATGACGTTGACAAATCAACATGAGCTATGCTTTCCGTTGTACGGAGGCCTTATATTATATCAATGTTAATAATAAAATAAAAATGGAGTAACGAAAACAATAATGATTATTAGATTGATAAATGTTAATGAAATACCTTTATAATGCTGCTCAAAATATGTTTTTGCCTTAAAAATCATTTTTTAAGCTGGTCAAAAGTACATTAACGACTACGACAAAAAATCGCATCGTTATGTGGAAGGGATTACTTCGTGGGACGCATAATGGCAACATTATTGTCCCTAGACTCGTGATTTCTGATAGACTTGTAGTGAGAATAGATGTTTCTGGATATCTCACCGTTTTATAAGCGACATGCGGAGACGACCGGCAAGGATTTCGTGCGGGACGAACGCGATTTGCGCGAGAATTGGGCTCCTGACCAGCAAATTGCAAAAAACGTAAGAAAATATGAATTTCGCGGGCTACCTTAGAGCATCCACCTTAAGGGTGCATGAAACGGTACAGAGGTCGTGGGGGTATTTAAAGTTGTGTTAGAACATTAAAACCTGGTTTTCGTAAAAAATCGTCAATAAAAGTTGGAACTTTGTCCTTCAATATCTCCGCAACCAAAGTTCCCAGGTATAGTACAAAAAAAATATTACAATAATGGGAAGTACAAGTGGCTCTCGACTTCGTTATGTGTCTTTTTACACCCGTTATTAGCTCTCATTTTGGTCTAGCAAATTAAAACTCTGGAGTTTAAAGCATAAGCTGACCTTCCATTGTAACTCCGCATTAAGCTAGGTCAAGGTCAAAGTGATACCCATGACGTGCTGTCGACTGTACCTAAATGTCAAATGCAATTTTTTTTCATATTTTTCCACGACTGACAGTTATCTAAATCCTATCCTCAGCCATACCCCGTGACAGCCGCGTATTAGGTTCCTAATGAATCCTACCTATAAACGTGAAAGTTTGTATGGGTGGACGGATGGATGGATGTTTGTTACTCTTTCACACAAAAAGTACTGAACGGGTTTGGATGAAATTTGGCACACAGATGGTTTATAACCAGGATTAACATATAGGATACTTTTATCCCGATATTCCCTCGGGATCGAAACTTATGCGGGTGAAACAGCGGGGCGCAGCTAGTACTAGATAACATTATGTATTTAGTTTCTTTTCGACTATGTGTTATCGTGTTTGCGATTCGATTACTGAACGTTATCAGAGAAAACCAAACCGGATATTCGTGTCAACCGGTTTAAACTAGATGAAACTAAGTATTTCGTCCTCAAGGAAAAATCTGCAGTGCGATTCTGTAACCGTGAAAACTTAGGTGAAGTGAGCGTGGAGTGAGCTGTCATTCCAACTAATACTAGGGATTGACACTATTGACAGCTCACTCTAAGCTCACTTCACCTAACTTTTCACGGTGAAATTTTTACAGAATCGATCGGCAGATCTCCAGAAAAGACGTGGACCACTTAAACCGATTCTGTAGGAAATATGTAATCAAAACACTATAAAAAAATCAGCATATTTATAATTCGCAACATCAATCAATTTTATCAAGAGGCTCTCCTCTAAAGGCTCTTCTGAAAACCCGGAAATTTTATCGGTACCAACACTCTTCCAACGGTCATAGACCCCAAAAAAAAAAACAACAAATCATAGCTGCGCCCCGCGGTTTCACCCGCGTAAGTTTCGATCCCGTGGGAATATCGGGATAAAAAGTATCCTATATGTTAATTCTGGTTATAAACCATCTGTGTGCCAAATTTCATCCAGGCCCGTTCAGTAGTTTTTGTGTGAAAGAGTAACAAATATCCATCCATCCGTCCATGCATACAAACTTTTACGTTTATAATATTGAATGCCAGATTGGTTACCTACTGGTTATTTAATGTGTATGAAAGTTCTTATGAATATTGTTTGCAGGCAAAGGAAGCAAAACAGAACGACAAAGCTTCCTTCGACTTTTAATATAATTGTACCTATTCAGTAATTTGACAGTTTAAAGAAAAATTATGTCACCATACTAAAACTAATAGTGTTGGGGTAGTGAATGATTTTGCGTAAATAACGAATGATAAAAAGGGTTTAATTTAAATCAAATTTTAAATATTCATAATAATTTTTATAATTCGTCGAATATTCGAAAAATTTACACAATTCCCAATATGGAAAAAGAAGACATTCAAGAGTGGCTGCATAATTCTACAATTTTTAATAGTGTGTATATCGTGTTTTAAAAGACAAGTAATTATAAATTTAAAATAAAGTTTGCATTTAAGTCACATCACATAATAAAAATATTTTTAATAATATTAAAAGTGATACCGATATACTATTTAAAGAATAAACAATGTCATTTTTTTTATTTTTTTTATTTAATAAATCACGGGATTTTTCTGCTCATTGAAATTAATCTCAGGATTTGAGGCATAATCACTTTATTCTTGCGCTGTATGAAATCAGTGTAAGTACATAAATAACTCTACCTAATTCCGACCTCTGAATATGACCTTGTAAATACCTACGGTACCTATCTCTCTAATAATCAGGCGATCACCAATCCAAGAGCTAATCATGGCGATTGATTACAGCAATGTTCCCACGTCACTTACCTCCCTCATTTAAATAGCAAAACAACAATTTGATAACAGTTTTGTACTTATCTATACCATTAATACAGCTGAAGAGTTTGTTTGTGTGTACGCGCTAATCTCTGAAACTACCGACCCCAACATACATATAGTTGGGAAAAGACGAGGGACTCCGTACTAGCCTTTCCAAAAAAAACTACTGTACTATTTTTTATTTTATTCTTAACTATTTTTTTAAATAAAATAAAATACTTAGTAAGTACTTAATTTTAATTTTTTTTAACTCCTAGGTTACATAAAATACCTAATAAGTAAAAAGATTTTTTTTTTTAATTAAAAAGAAATTTAAATAAATTAACCTAGTTTAAATGAATTTAAATAAAAAACATAATTATTATGTGCATGTGAAAAAATAAGCAAAATAATGTATGTTATAGTTATAACTGTATATTATTATTATTATTTTAAATGTTAGCTTATAATAATGTATGTAAGTAATTATTAATATCTATAAATTAGTAACACTTATAATATCAGAATTACATTAGAAAGTCCCCAAAACGCCCCCCCCCCCCCCCCATTGTGCGTCAATTTTGAAAATGTAATTGAACTGTCGTTGCTGACCGTACCTTCCTACTTACCTAGAGAAGATTTATTTTTATCAGCACTCAAATATTATTCTTTATCACTGTGTTATCAAAATAATAAAATACTTTTCGTATCTTAACTAAGTATCAACTATATATCTCATTAATCATCAAGAGGGGCTTGTGGCTAAGTAATAACAGCCGCACGGGTCAATCGACCAGGTTAAGCTACGCTTGCCGCGGTTGGTCCGTGGATGGGTACCCATATTTACATAGCAAGACCCCCCCGTGCCTCGGAAAGCACGTTAAACCGTTGGTCCCGGCTGTCATTCGTGGATTTGGTTTCTTTGACAGTCGATACGGGTCGTCAGTAGGCTGAAAGTCTGACAACCAGTCTTACCAAGGAGTATCGTATTAACCAGTAACTGGGTTATGGAGGTCAGATAGGCAGTCACTCCATGTAAAATACTAGTACTCAGCTGCATCCGGTTAGACTGCATACCGACCCCAACATAGTTGGGAAAAGGCTGGCAGACCAACGGCTTAGCGTGCTTTCCGAGGCTCGGAGGGGTCTTGGTATGTAAAGATGGTCACCAACACGGACCAACCGCGGCAAGCGTAGCTTAACCTGATCGATCGACCCGTGCGGCAGTTATTACTTAGCTACAAGCCCCTCGAAGACGAAGTACCTAATAAATCTAAAAAAATGTGTAATTAATTTCAAGGTAAAGTAAGGTTTTTTTTTTAACTTTGACAAACTGACAACTCTAACGATTATCTTGAGCGAAAACATGATTAAATCATAAATGAATATAATTGGCTATTGTTTACATTTTGACCTTAAGCAAAGTAAACGTTGTTTTGTTACCTTAGATGTCCGAATTGTCTAAAGGAACATGACTGGTTTTATTTTTCATGATTTTTTATTGAAAGTCGTGGAATTATGGAGATATTGTTCGGAGTCTGTTGTACGGAGAATGCAGTAGGTACGATTAGCATAAATAGTCGGTTTCGAAAGAACCTACAAATCTGCTTCAAACTACGAATTTACAAACCTTACGTAATACATAATATCAATCTCAATCTGAATCATTTTGGAGGATATTACTAATCCAGTGCTTCACATGTTCGAAACCTAGAGTAATTTTACAAAACTCGGTCCGTGTGAATTCACTCAGAGTACAGTTGAAGCAGTCAATCTGTTACGCAATTAGGGTGCTGATTGGCACAGAATCGCTAATAATAAAACTGAAGAATTTGTTTGTTTGAACGCGCTAATCTCTGGAACTACCGGTCGGATTTGAAAAATTCTTTTTGCATTTGTTAGCCCAATACTTTAGAAAGGCTAAACAGGCTATTAACATCACGCTAGAACAGTTAAGAGCCAAGCAAAAACGTCAGAAAGTTTGCCAAGCGTAAACGAAGTAATAGAGCGGGAAGATGATGCGATGCGATGCGACGACGCAACGGGGTGGATTGGGGAACAAAAAATTTGACGCAGATAAAGTCGCGGACAGAATTTAATGGAATACAAATTATAGATAGACAATCAAATGAATTTTTGTCAGGCAGGTACACTTTTTGAAGCTGACTGCTCGATACAGACGGCACGGTTGGCGCAGTGGTTAAGCGATTGACTGCTGCGCTGCGTGTCGCGGGTTCGGTTCCCTCACGGAACAAATATTTGTATGACCTACAATTAGTTGTTCCGGGTCTGGCTGTTTGTGTATGTGAATTTATATGTCTGTAAACGCACCCACGACACAGGAGAAATTCCTAATGTGGGGCAACGTATATTAAAAAAAAATAAAAAAATACACCTCTGTCTACACTTTTAGGACCATACTCGTGATTACTCGCGATAAAAAAAAACATGAGTCACATTAAAACTTTGAACCCTCTCCATCAGGTACAATCCTGGCTTCCTACATCGGTTTTGGCGCGGAACCAGCTCACCTGGTGACCGCTAGTGTCATGTCCGCTCCGGCTGCTATCTGCTACTCTAAGCTGCTGATGCCAGAGACGAAGAGGTCGCTCACTACCGTTGATAATATGCAGCCTGTGATTTGGTAAGTGGGAAATCGTAAAGTTAAAATTGCAGTCTCGCCAAGGTGTATAAAGGGTTATTAGTAAAACATTAACAACCTCTCAAGACTAATTACTAATTACTAACATCATAAACAACTTTTAATTGTTCTATGTCTTTTATTAATTCATCCTACAATACAAAAATAAAAATATTTCAATTCAACCTACCGCAAAAGAAGCGCTAGTTAGGTAAACAAACTGCCGTGTCTAGTACAAAATTCAGAGGATGGGGATGGTTAGATAGAACAACGAAATCTTATATTTTGTAAACAAATCTACAACGCCACATGCGAACAACGCGTCATACTGACGTCACGCAAATCCTGCATCTCGCAAGCAGAGTTTACCGCGCAATTAGCATACATACAAACTTCCCGACATCAGTCGTCGGGCAATAGCCCGCCACACAACACCCGTCTGGTCGGAGGATCCTCCGTTTTCTATGGAGAATGAGTGAACTTTACACCCTGTTCCTCACGCCTCTAAAAAGTTAAGTCAAACAAGGTAAGTTAACCCATAGAACAAAAGTTGTTGTTTATGATGTTAGTAATCCAGTCCTGCAGGATTGTTAGTGTTTTACCAATTACCCTGTATTATTTTGTTTTGTACAGTGTATGTACAGTGTGTATATTGTACAGACACTTTTACACGTCAATCATATTTCAAGAACTATTTAGATGAGGGCGGCGTTTCCTATCCGACTACTCTGAGAAGAAATGCCGAAACAAACTCAGAGGTCACAGTCTCTTTTAAAGTCCAGACATATATATCTTGGTCAGATCTTGTGATGACCATGTAGATTGATGTCTGAAATGGTCTTTTAAAGAAAAAAACACACAGATTGAGTGGACCTGTCCACTCAGTGCACGCATTTGTCAGCAATCCTGCTACCCAGTAACTGGGTTGTGGAGGACAGATAGGCAGTCGCTCCTAGCCTACCAGGTCCAGATGGAGAGAGTTTACAGTCTCACCTCCTACCTGCAACACCAAAGCTTTAGCCTGTAAACAAGCAACCTTAAAGACAAACTTGAAGTTTCTCATGTGCCTGTATTTTTTTTATACCAAAATGCGTTTCCCTCCACATTTAACCCATCTGCCTTTAAAGCAAGAGTGAACAGGCATCTTCTGCGCTGCTCGTTCGATCATAGACCTCATACATCACTTTCTATCAGGCCTGATTGAGGTTAAAAGCAGGGCTATTCAGCAATTTAAAAAAAATCTTCGTCTATTCAATACATTCTTTTTCTTCCACAGCGAAGACCAATCAGTTCTCTCAGCGGCCACAAGAGGCGCTACCAATGGCATATCCTTAATCATGAACATCATAGCCAATATTGTAGCCTTCGTGGCCTTCATAGCCTTTATTAACGGCGCGCTGGGCTATTTTGGAGGAATGCTGGGCAATCCTGATATCAACTTGGAATGGATTCTTGGGAAGGTGTTCATTCCCCTGTCTTGGGTTATGGGTGAGTACAAGATATCTAAGATAATAATTAATATATTGTATAAACAACGTGTTTTATTTGATATCCCATAACTCTATGGGGGAATCAGCTGTTCCCTACATTTATGTTCGTATATAACTCGTCAAAATCTAGGGAACACCAGATTTTTTTCGCGATTTCGGGTTTGGTCCCATAGTAAAAGTTGTTCATAATTATGAGTACAATGACCCCCTAGAGTTATGGGATATAAAAAAAACACGTTGTATTTTCGAAAAATAGTGTTACGGCCCGTTCACACATGGGAGTCCGTTTTACTGGTACGTTTTTAACGGATACGTCATAAATTTATGCGCTGTTCACACATAGGCACCGTATAACGTTCAACGAATCCGTCATTACTGGATGCGATGTGTGAACAGAAAACTCGCAGTATACCGCCGCTATTCTATTCACTCCCCCTCCTACACCCCGCACACACCGCCCGCCACGCACACAGTATCTATCCGTTAAAATTCTACGTGTCCGTATATTTTTACTGTTCCGTCGTCCAGTATTCGATGGCAAAACGGAATGTAATGTTTTTACGGAACGATATTTTTTACTGTATACAGAATACTGTGCCATGTGTGAAGTCGCTCATACAACTACATACGCCATCGACGAAAAAAAAACGTACACGATAAAACGGAACAGTAAAACGGAGACATGTGTGAACGGGCCGTTACATGTAAAATGTAAATTCGACCGATTCGATTTTAAATTTTCCATAGAAACAGAGATTTCCAATTATCTTTTTTTAAATAAGACATTTCGAAAATGTTCTTAACTAACTTTTTAGACCTATGTATCCTGCTTACGCGTAAGAAGTTTCATTAAAATCGGTTCATGCGTTTCGAAGAACAAGGACTTGAAAGTTTGTATGAAATGCCGTACGTTTTAAACACTCTTATATTCGTCCCAAAATAATCCAATCCAGCCCGTCCCTTGCTGCCGTCTCCCAGCGACGCCCTACGGCGAGGTCCGCACCGCACAGGGGGTTAGCGTGTCTTAGCGTGTAGTCGCTTTTAGTTTTTAAGTTTTTTTAAGCCCTGGCTGGAGGCCATAATTTATTGAAGCACCTTTGCTCTAGCAGGTTGACCTGCTAGATGTCATTTATTATAAAAAAAAAGATAAGACCGCCCATTAAAACAACAATTATATCTGTAATCTAAATGGTGTAAATAATAAATAATATTCTATTCTATTATTTAACTGAAAAGTAAACATACCTAATAATTGTGTTTAACAAAATACTATTTTTTATGTATTTTGTTACGAAGACAAGCTGCATTTATTTCATTGTTTGTGCATGTACCTATGTCGCGTTAAATACCAATAATATTATAACCGTGCCTCGTATACCCAGTAACAATAAGTTTTTATTGCTTCACTGAGGCGTAGCAAATCTCTTATCATTTAATTTTATTGTTTCCAAAGTGAACCGTAATATTTTAAACTAGTTTGTATTGTTTTCAAGGTTACACTGACCTATACAGGGTGGCAGGGACATCGACGCGCAAACTGTAACCATGGATTCAGCACATGAGTTTAGACCCCATAGCGTCGAAATTTTTCGTCGGTTCGTCGGTTTTTCGTCGGTTATTTATATCTACGCGGTCAAAACGTATGGAACAGCAATATTTTTCTATAATAACCGACAAAAATTTCGACGCTATAAGTCTAAACTCATGTGCTGAATCCATGGTTACAGTTTTCGCGTCGATGTCCCAGCCACCCTGTATAGGTCAGTGTAACCTTGAAAACAATACAAACTAGTTTAAAATGTTACGGTTAAACAAGTACGCTGGACTATGGACTTCATACTATCGATGACAAAACGAAGACATTTGATTTTCGCCATCTTGGCGCTGATAGAAAACGTGAGCGTCTGTGGAACTAATATTTTTGATAGCGAGTTTTACAAATTGCGCATAGGTTCTCTCATGATAAAAATATTCTAAATATCTCGTAGTAAACACAAAATAAATAATAATAATAATTATTATTTTATTTACGTAACAAGGACTCATTGTCCTAGAACCAAAAATCCCGCCCGCGTGGTAGGTGTTCCCAGCAGTGGGAACAGTATAGGCTGATCGCTGATTAGTTACACGTCGATTCTCGGCCAATATAACTTGTCTCACAATAGTTGTTTTAATTTTCAGGAGTGCCATGGGAAGAGTGCGAGCTGGTGGGATCTCTGATCGGCCTAAAGACTGTCGTCAACGAGTTCGTGGCCTACCAAAGGATGGGGGAGATGAAGAAGGCAGGATTGTTATCGGTAAATATTTACTTTGGCTCATCTTGGTAGGTGGCCGACAGTAGAAGCGTTGAAATGGTTCCGGCAGACTTTTGTAAAGATATAAATATAAGATATATACTCCAGAGGTCCTTTAAAAGATGATTTCCACCAAACGGCTCGCATCGCATCGGATCGGAAAGGATACGAATGGATGCGGCGACAGCCGATCGTGTCCGGCAGGATGTCGACGCATTCGATCGACTTCGTACCGTCGCTTGCGAACGTATCCGTTTCTGCGACTAGTCAAATAGTTTCAGACGTGTTCTAATGCCGAAAAGATTCGATCGGATACGACGACAGGCGAACGGAGCCGATCGCGCGTCACAGCATGCTTTCGGCGACGTTCGCGTGTCGCGGAAGACCCGATTGCCTGCGGCAAAACTGCTGTGCGCGGTTTGGTAATATAGACTTTAAATACTGTGTACACGATTTAATATCGTTTAAAGATTGTAAAATCCGATGCATTGCGAGCCGTTTGGTGGAAATCATCCTTTAAAGTTGTAAATAAAAGTTACCTATATTATTCAAGATACCTAATTATATTGTTATTTCGTGTTCATACACACGAGTGGCACGCGTAAACGGTTAGAGCTTGTAGCTGTAGCGGTATCTACAACGCCACGTGCGAACTACGCGTCATACTGACGTCACGTATAAAATCCTGCATCTCGCAAGCAGAGTTTACTGCGCAACTAGCATAATAATTTATACAACAGCCCGACATGATTCATCGGGCAGTTGCCCGCCAGACACAACACCGGTCTGGTTGGAGGATCCTCCATTTTCTATGGAGGATGAGTGAACTTTACACCCTGTTCTTCAGCGCTGCCGTCGACAACGTGCAGCTCATGTATTTGAGCACCGTACTCAAATACACGAGAGTGGTACGTTGTCGACGGCTGACGCTTACCGCTCGTGTATATCACTTACTGAAACGAAGAGTTACTGGTAATGAACCAAGAGTGAGAGCTTATATTCCCAACGAAAGGTCAATCATCGAGAAATCACCAATAAACTCACTAATGTACCATGCTATCCTTCTGTTTCCAGCCGAGATCCGAGCTGATTGCGACGTACTCTCTCTGCGGGTTCACTAATCCCGCGTCAGTCGGTATCATGATAGGAGCCATCGCAGCTATTGCGCCCAACCAGAGAGAAGTTCTGTCAAATGTAAGTACATAAACAACTTAATAATACCAGCCTGCTGCAGAGCAAAGGATTCTTCTCATACAGAGGAGGGAGCATTTCCTTGCTCAAGACAGGTGGGCAAAGAAAAACATTTTTACAAAAAAAAAAACAACCGACTTCAAAAAAAAAAAAACATTACAAACTGAAAAATAACTTTAATTTCGGAAGTGGTGTCGTTGGTTCCCCATTTGATCATAGCATGCAGGCATGACTGACAGTTTGACCTCCGTTTGACCAGGTTGATCAGTATCAGTTTGAGTTTGATCAATTTGACCTACGGCAAATAAATGTTTTGAGAAACGGAGGGAAGGGTGTCAATTTGTGCTCAATGCTCAATTATCTTTGCAAAGCCTGACAATGGCGCGGATTCCCTTGTTCACAAACTAAACTAAATTTAAGTTCAGTGCATCTTTTTCTTTCTATTTAATTAAGAAAAGGACAGAAGATAAATACCTATTAGTTTAGTCCTGTCAAATTAATATACTCCATAGACAAGTTTAGACGTGATTAAAAACATGGCTACTAAAAATACGTCAATTTACGTCAGGCGCTGACAAAATTGACAGGACTAAACTACTATTTGTCTTCTGTCCTTTTCTTAATGAAATAGAAAGAAAAAGTTGCACTGAACTTCAATTTAGTTTAGTTTGTGAACAAGGGAATCGGCGCCAATGCCAAGCACAACGTCACATATTAAATAATCTGTAACCTTGGTATTATGTCACGTTACTCATAACAATACCTAATAGTACATAATATTATTATACAAAGTTATTTACAATGAAATATAATCCTTTGTTTACAGATAGCGGTGAGAGCATTCTTCGCGGGATGCGGGATTTGCTTCATGACTGCGTGCATAGCAGGTGGGTTTCACACTAATTGGCGCACATCAAGCTACTACAATCTGTCAATTTTCTTTAATAGATTTTCAACTTTATCGCTAAATCATTAAGGTTCAAGGTTGATTGGGAAAATTTGACAGTTTCGGGTAGCTTGATGTGCTGGCGTCTGTACACTATTTTATAGCACGTGTGACCTAAACGTGCACTTAAGTCTCACTTTTCTGTGTAAAACTGGATTACTTACGAGTAAGTCACAGAAAACCGTGACTTAAGTGCTGGTTTCGGTCACAGAGTGCTATACATAAATAATATGTATAACAGTTTCGTAATACATAATACAACATCCAGGCGTGAATTCTTCCAAGTGGTAGGCAAAGGTGTATAGGTATTAGGCACATCCACAAACGTCAATTTGACCTAAGGGAGCCCAATAAATCCAGAAATTCCAGAATCCGTACTGCTAACTGTCAACAGTACAAATAAGTACGTATACCGTTACGTTTTACGTTACGTTACGTTTTTTAATCTTATGCAGCGTGGGACATAGCACTTATGTAGGAAACAGCAGTTTTTTTTTAATAACCGACGGCAATGCCATGTAGTTTTACTTCTGTTCTGATTTTAATAAAATATTTAGCTAAATAATTAATAAAGAATATTATCTCAGCTATATTCATGAAATGCTAAAATACAATGTATCGAGTAGTTTAAGGTCATTGAATAGTAGCACTTGTTCATACATTCTCTAGGGGTACAAATCTCCATACATAAAGGATTTTTGCAGAATAAAAACACGTCTAATACGTTTTTTATGATTTATTATTGACGCATATCGTCAAAATCTATTTAAAAAAAAACATCGTTTGTAGCATAACCATTTAGTTGGATGTGTGCAGTAGTGGTAGATAATCTACAGTAATTTTGTTGCCGGCCGTACCAAAACAAATCAAAATCGTTTATTTGCATAAAATGTGGTACGATAAAGACACATTTCACCATGTAAAGCGCAATTATACATACCAGCACCCTAATTGCGTAGCACACGATTATGCGGAATTGGTTTCATTTTGACAGTTCAACAACATTCATTGCGTTATTTACATGTTGAGCAGACAAATTTTTCGAACTTATGAAGCAATGGATTAGCAATTTGCTTCAAAATGATTCAGATTCCGATTGATTGTGTGTTACGCAATTGGGGTGCGGAGCCTCAGCGACCCGCCGACACAGCCCGCCGAAAGAACGACCAACTGAAAACCAACTATGAAGATATTTTGAAGGCCAACTAGCCCGCCGACAAAAAGTTACTGATATAGCTTAAAACTAATAATAAAGCGGCAAGTTGTGACCCACCCGCGTATAAATATATAAACAATAAATTCCCACTTCGCTAGCGACGACAATAAACGTAGGAAAAAACTCTTAACCAATAACATGTGAATAAAGTAAATATATATTTATTTAAGTAATAAATCTAACACTTTCTCGGTCGGTGGGTCGACGGCTTTGTTGTGTATTGCGCTTTAAGATGGCATGCAAATAGTTAATACATGAAATAAGTATGTATAACATAGGTACGGTAATATACCTACTAATAACGTACCACTTTGACCAACCCAGGGGTCGGACTCAAGACCCCAGTTTACTAGTTGTGCTAACGATATCTATTTATTTATTTGTTTAAATCACAATGTACAGACGCCAGCACATCAAGCTACTACAATCTGTCAAATTTCTGTAATAGATTTTCAACTTTACCTCTAAAGCATTAAGGTTCAAGGTTGATTGGTAAAATTTGACAGTTTCGGGTAGCTCGACCTGCTGGCGTCTGTACACCACCATAGTTACACGCTAGGTTTAAACTAGTGAGTACATGACCCTGTTAGGGCGCAGCAAGATAACATAAGTATATAATTATGTTATAGTGATAGTGATTACATAGCTATTATATATAATGACTGGTCATTATATATAATAGCAAAATTGACTAGACAATGTGATAAATTAATTTTGCTATTATATAATTATTATGACCTGTCATTATGTATAATAGCTATTTAATCACTATGACTGTAACATATATATAAATATCTAAGCCCTGTATATGGCAGAGATGTACCTATACAAGTATCTAAACCATGTACATGGCACGTGGCAGAGACAAATTCATTTGTGGTCGATGCAGTTTGTATTTTTCTTCCATACAAGCTTTGTGCCCAATGTGGTTTCCTATCGGAAAAATGATGAGCTTCCATACAAACTCACATCTGTTTAAGAGCTTTAGGGCTGATTTTTCCAACATCAGATAATTTTATCTTAGGAATAATTTTGAATTTTTGACAGTCCATAGAGAATGGATTTTCAAAAAATCCTTCCTTAACAACTAATTTTTTTTTTGTTTTCAGGTCTACTGATGCCTGACAGCGCGTTCGGTTGAAAAGTGATATTTATTAAATTGGATAAAACGTTTAAATAGGCCTACTTAATTTTATACAATTGTTATTTATTAAATAAAAATATTTTCGTACTAATTTTAGGTTTTATTCTGTTTTATGGTCGAACTCTTCATTGCTTTGTACAGACGCCAGTACATCAAGCTACTACAATCTGTCAAATTTCTTTAATCGATTTTCAACTTTACCTAGAGATAAAGTTGAAAAAATTTCAATTTGTTTTTCAAATTTTTCAAGGTTGATTGGGAAAATTTGACAGTTTCGGATAGCTTGACCCGCTGGCGTCTGTACCAGTAAATATTGAAACTTCACTATAACGCTACTATATTTGAATCGCGACTTATTCGCCTAAAATGTAGGTAAACAAATATGAGCTTATGGAAAAATAACTTTAATTCCTACACAATAAAGTTCAGTTTATGCCAAAACTTCAAACATTTTTACTACTTTTTCAATAGTGCTAGTCACTCTGAAGTGAACTTAATTGCGATTAAAATAAAGTTGATATTTGTTTTTAAAAAAAAAAAAACTTCAAATAACATCAATTGGTTTGAATAGACTAGGTCATTTTGGAGCGTTACAAAAATCAGAATTAACGCCGCCATCTTGTTTTATCAATAAAATGGCTGTACTACAGTCACTGACCTACAATAAACAAGTATACTGGACTTCAGACTATCTATCTATGACAAAATGAAGACATTTGATTTTCGCCATTTTGGCGCTGACATCAACGTGAGCGTCCGTGGAACTAATATTTTTGATACCGAGTTTTACAAGATGCGGATACTCTCATGATAAAAATGTTCTAAATATCTCGACGTAAATGCTTGCAAAACTTACATAATCTCAGAAATAAACGGTCTTAGCCATTTTTTAATTTTTTAACCATCCAGGTTTGAACCCTAGTTAACTGTACTTTTGTTGCTAATGACCTCTAGTATAACGCCTTTCAAGGAATACGTCGACTTTCCCTGTCACCCTGTTTAATATTTATAGGGTGACAGGAAAGTCGACGTTATACCACAGAACAGTTAAGAGAATAACACCAACCTAAATATTCCAACCTATTTTGAAAACCTGGCTGAACCGAAAACATCATTCAAGAAATATGAAAAAAAAATTTTTTCGACCGCCTTCCGTTTTCGAACACTAGGAACCCGTCAAAAGAATGTCACTACACTATGCACATATCAGAATTAAGAATATACTATTTAAAAAACCTATATTTAATAACTGTTAAGAGGTACAGTTATGATACCATATCGAAATTGCGAAGTATTCGCTAGTGTTATATTTTTTCTAGTAATCAAAATTTTCTGTAGTTTGGTTAATTGGTGTCGCGTTATGTATAAGAAGCAACCTACCCTAACGAGTATACCGGAACGCAACGAGGTGGAGGAGGAGCATCTCACACACAAATGGGTGCCCAAGAAGAAGCACGAGGTGCTCAAAGCTAAGTATAAGTGCTTGAAGAAACTCTTCCAAATCTATGATGCAAGCGTTATTGGGATTCTGCCAGAGTCTTACGGACCTGAGTACCTAGAGGAGGATATGAAGTCTACCAGCAAGAGGAAAAAACGCTCGCATCGTACGAAGACTGATGCGTGCGCCGGAACCACCGAACTGTCAAGCGGTGACGTGTCCCTTCATTCAGACGAGGATAAGGATTCGATAGCGACAGCTGTCATCAGAGACCTGAAGATCAAGAAATGTCTGTCCACATCCACGCAGATGGAGTCCCAAGTGTCCAAAGAGTACAAGTACGCCGCTACGCAAGACTCGAGAGATAACTTAATAATGGAACGAAACATGTCCGCGGAAGGCGACCTGGTGCGTGAACGCCAAGAGTGCGAGTTCACACAGACGAGCGACCCTCATCCGATCCCATACCTCATGATCAACGAGAAGAGGACGCGGCTGAAACCGACCCGATTCCAATGCTTCATGCAGCGAATCTTCGGGATCCGTCGGGAGAGATCGTACAAGAATTATGTCCTGCCGAATGGTCACATGTACGCGTCCAGCGACAATAATATCTCGGATAGTTTTTACGACAAGCGACGGCGTAGAGGGCTGAGGTTTCGTAGGCTGCGGCGCCCTAAGAAGATCCAGTCGGAGACTGCACTGAGGGACGCCAATAGTCCTGTGATCTTGAGCTACGTGCAGTCTGTGCAGAGGAACTGCTTGGCGGACACCACACTTCGCCACTGTCCTATCTTGGGATGCCTTATGATTTCTTACGGTGCGTAAGTATCATGTAATAGTTCAAGTCCCCAAACTGTCGTCTTCCCCATACAGATTGTGGCAAACTTTCCATCTGTATACCTAACAGAGCTCCTCCACCTTACGTTTGCCGATTCTCATCTATTACTTCATCATAATCCGCCTATAACTATCCCACTACTGGGACACAGGCCTCCTCTCTTTGAGAGGGAGTGGGTCATTTTCCACGACACTGGCCCAGTGCGGACAGTTGGAACCACTACTTACATACTGATTTTCTTTACTATTTCAGGGATAATAAATTACAACGACCACATCAACCTCTGCCACTTCACCGACAGGAAGTTCATCTGCCACTACTGCCACGAAGGATTCGAAAGTCAATACGACAAGTTCGTTCACGAGAACGAACACATCGGAATCTCCAAGCTCGAAGAAACCAACCTCTCCGCCCCTTCCACCACCAGGCAGTCCGTCAAGAAGGCTAGTAACACTCAAACTGAGCCTGATATGAAGTGTGATGTTCCAGAAGATAAACTAAAGAAAATCGTGTCGTTTTTTGATAAAATCTCGGATCCGGAGCAAATGTTTTCGGAAATCAAGAAGAACAGGTTTTCGGAATGTAATTTGCAGCAATCTAAGACTGAGGTGGAGACTGTCGAGGAATCCTCGGATTCTTCAGATAAAAGGACGGTCAGCTGCGTCAATCTTCATCGCAAGAAAAGTGCGAATGGCTCGACGGGCGAATCAGAGCCATCGAGAATCGCCCAGTACGGGACTCCTATCCTTTGTCATATTTGTGGAGAAAATTTCAATTACAGGTAAGTTTTGGACCGGTACCACCCTTACTTGCGTAACACACTTACTTATCCATCTTAATCTCAATCTGAATCAGAATCCATTGCTTCCCATTCCTACTATCGGTCGCCTGTTATTCGAAAATATTCTATTTTGCCATATCCATCTTTAAAATTATCTGCAATCTCTAATAGAATATTCATTTTCAACAAATCACTACCTTCTCTGCATAAGAAGTGACCTTTACCCTGCAATTAAAATAATTGGCTGATATTATTATTAAATACTTACATTTCTATCCTTTTTCAGACGCCAGCTAAGTCTTCACGTGGACTTGGAGCATCGTATCCACAACAAATTCTCCAAATTCCACAGCTGCGCTGGCATCCTTAACCACAGGTCCCAGAACCGAGTAGACATGGTCTCCGAAGATGGCAAAATCAACGTCCAAAGCATTGATAGGTCCCATTCAGGGATGCGCCGGTCCACTTCATCATTGAGCCAGGAATCGTATTCCGAGCTCTCCCGAAGACGGTCGGAGGAAAGTTTAAGTTGCGAGCCCTCTACTAATATCGTGTATTACACGTCTATGGAGACTGTCAAAAAACCGTCTATGATGAACAATATCGTTCAGAAAGTTAGGAGTGGCCTCAACAGCTATAGGTGGGAGCCGGGAACAAAAATTATTCGTGTTTAGTCTGCGTGCTGTGTGAAGTGGCAGTGTTTTGTCAATATAGTGAAAAGTCCAGTTGTTGGTTTTATTTTGGAGTTCTATCCCTAACCATTAGGTACACACTTACTTAATATTAATAGCCTCCTGACCGATTTCGGTCTCGGTAGCCAATCTCAACGGAGATTAGCCAGGTACGCAGGAGATATAGTGCACAAGTGTGTGCGTAAAAGGTGCACTCTCTGTTCCTTTACTCTCATATGGGAATGGGACGGCAATCCGACACGACCGGGGAGAGATCAGGCGCAGGACCAACAGCTTTACGTGCTCTCCGAGGCACGGGGATATTAAACCGCCAACTTCTAAACTCCGGACTGTTACCTACTAAGTTCCTAATGGAAAACCACATAACACTGTCCGACCTGGTTATCGAGCCCAGGACCCCACGCTCAGCAGTCACGCTTGCAACCACGAGAAAAATGTCGAGGCAGTTACACACATACACACACATAATTTTGCATCATCAGCCTACAGCAGTCCACTTGTTGTACGAAGACCTCTCATATTGCACGTCATTCAAATTTATTCTCGGCAACTCTCATCCTGCTGCTACTACTCAAATTTTTGCATAATCAGCCAATAATGTATCCACTCCTGGGACACAGGCCTCGTCTCTTCATGAGGAAATGGGCTGTAATCCACCACGCGGATCCACTGCGGTTTGCTAGATGTTGCATGTCTTCGAATTTTTGATTCTGGGACATGCCGGTTTCCTCACGATGTTTTTCTTCACAGTTCTAAGAGTTTAAAAACCGCCGCGCTAATCGTTGGCATTGATAAATGCAACTTATTTCGTTTCGCAAGGGTTCAAAAAATGGGCCCTCAATCCAGATGCACATGAACGTTTATGCAATTCTGCGTGTTCAAGTTTAGTAATTATGGAAAACCGCTGAACGTTGTTCAGTTATTTTACGTAACGAAGCTGTTTTGTAAAACAGCGGATCAACAATCCATCCGCGACATATACATATATATGAAACCACATCTGTATTCCTCTCTAAGGGGTAGGCAGAGGTACGCAAATTTAGTTTACAGGAGATGAGTAAATAAAATAAAACAAGTTGTATAAAAAAAACCACACATGTTTATTTATTTTATTATTTATGAAGACACAGTAAAATGCATATGGATATGACATAGTTATAATATGAGTACAAAAGTACTGCTTATTTATTGTAGTTATTATTTTTATATAATATTCCTAACACATCCCACGCAGTGAGATCGCCGCAAATAAACAGTCTGGAAGCCAGAGGACAAAGTGTTACCGAAAACATATCAATATGTTACAACTTACACTAGTCATAACGTAAGCTTACAACTAAGGGCTGGTTTTCCATTGCCAGATAATTTTATTCGACGAATAAAATTGAAGTTTGACAGTTTTTTGTATGAAATAACTGTCAAAATTTCAAAATTATTCCTCGAATAAAGTTATCAGCACCATAATTGCATAACACACGATTGTTTTTGTACATTATAAAACGTTCATAATTTGTCTTTTCCACGAAAGCTGTTTTTTTTACCAAAGTTAGACGCTTCCCTTTTCCTTAGCTCGTCTTTTAATAGTGCTACACTCCAATCTAAAAGCAAACAATAACAAAACAAAAGTACTACAGCAGCAGGTGAGATCGTTACAGAATCGCACTGCTGTATACATGACATATATAATTGTATAATTGTATAAATTGACGGCACGGTTGGCGCAGTGGTTAAGCGATTGACTGCTGCGCTGCGTGTCGCGGGTTCGATTCCCGCACGGAACAAATATTTGTATGACCTACATGTATTTGTTCCGAGTCTGGGTGTTTTTCTATCTATAATATGTATGTATTTACAAAAAAAAATTGTATATAAGTAGTTTATCAGCCATCTTGTTACCATAACACAAGCATTAGGTTGCTTAGCTTGGGACAAATGGTGCTGTGTGAAATATCCAGGGATATTATTATTATTAATTATTATTATTTCAAGTCTGTTAGGTTATCTAAATGTTAATATCTATGTCTTGTTTAAAAATGATAGAATGTTTATTTTTCAGGGAATAAGATCTTCGGAATGTCTTCTATCCATTTCACGGCTTTTGTTGTAAAGTCTAATTATTTCTGACCCAGGTATACTTCCAATACGAGCAGAAAAAGTGTCTGTTCCTAAAAAAAAAAAGATTATGTCAAGATGGCGGACATCGCTCTGTCAGCTATCAACATTAATTGGCGCCGATTCCCTTGTTCACAAACCAAATTATAAAGTGCACTGTGTCAGAAATTAAACTAAATTTAAGTTCATTGCATCTTTTTCTTTCTATTTCATTAAGAAAAGGACAGAAGATATTAAAGATAAATATTAGTTTAATCCTGTCAAATTAGTCAGCGCCTGACGTAAATTGACGTATTCTTATTAGCCATGTTTTTAATCACGTCTAAACTGCATGGACTATTTGAATTTGACAGGGCCAAACTAATATTTATCTTCTGTCCTTTTCTTAATGAAATAGAAAGAAAAAGATGCACTGAACTTAAATTTAGTTTATAAACAAGGGAATCGGCGCCAATGATTGACATTTTAATCAACATACTTAGTTACAATCCCTTGTAGATAGAGTAGAGTCTATAGATTAGCTGTATGCGTAAACCTTACTTGTTGTTGCCCGGGATCCCTCATATAATCCTTTTAGTGTGTTACCTCTGATTTTGCATCACTGTCAAATGACAGTGATCTCTATTCTCATTCAAATAAGGTTTATTCCTACACAATAAAGTTCAGTTTACGCTACAACTCCAAACATTTTTCGGATTGCATGCAATATTATGCATTTTAGTGTGACGTCTGTGTCTCATAAATAATTATTTTATTTTTGACACACTTGTTTTGTTTTTGGGAATGGCATCTCGCAGTTTAACCTATGACATTGGCGTCTGCTTAGCCGGGCTTGCCTGTGGATGTATCAATAAATAAAGAAAAAAAAATATATTATTTAGGCCAGGGCCAAGGGCTAGGGCAACTAAGCGACTACACGCTAAGGGCACCCCCTGTGGGGTACGGACCTCGGCTTAGGGCGCTGGGAGAGGGCAGCAAGGGACAGACTGGATCGGAATTATATATGGACGAATTTAAAAGTACAGGCTCAGCGTCGCGGGCTGGTTCGAGCAAGGGTCAAGGGACAGTCACTTGTAACCTGGTTAGTACCTAATATCTATTGGGTATTACTTTACAAAGCTATCGTGTCATGCTATTTTGTTGGACTCCCCTTTCAGGCTAACAACTGGGGTCAGACAAAAAGTTTGCACTCGCGAAGGAGGAAGAAAAAATACATTTCTGTCTCATTTAGTCTTACTAAAAAACCTGGCGAGCCTTTTCCCAACTATATTAGGGACGGCTTCCAGTCTAATCGGATGCAGCTGAATACCAGTATTTTACATGAAGCGACTGCCTATCTGACCCCCACAACTCAGTTACTGGGTACCACATAACCCCTAGGCAAGACTGTGCGGCTCGGTCCGTGCGGCTATTTTTTCTTAGTCATTAGAAATAATTAACAATGTTATAAATAAAATTACCAATATCCGTTGGCAGATGCAGTACACCAGGAGGCCCTTCCGGTTGCTCTGTCGGCGATTCCTCTGGCGGCTGCGTTTGCGCAGCGACAAACCCAAAGAGCAAAAACGATATAAATAATAATATCTTCATGTTTGTAACTGCACACGTGTTCTGTACAAGGAGTATTTCTTATTTATAGTCTTGAAGACTGCATTTGTCTTGATTATAAACGGCTGGCTCATTTTGCTATACATACAGGTTGATTCAAGAAAAAATAAGTAAAAACTACTATACCCTGTCCATTAGGTAAACCGTTTTATGTCAGATGGAACTAGTGATTGATGATTGTGGCAATGAAGGATTCCAGCAACACACAATACATTGAATGATACACGTTCGGTATTATAATGTCTGTAAGAAGCCATAAATAAGATAATTCAATAAGATAAGGCAGTTTATATATTTATTTTACAGCTAACTTTTGCGTAATCTGGAATATGTATTGTACGTTCTTAGATAGCTGTCAAAAATCGGTTAACATACAGTGTTTAGTGGCGTAATTATAATAACATGATATTTGTTACGTTAGATAAACTTAAAAGCGCCTTAATTATATTTAAGTTGGTTATATTTAATAGTTTTGTTTAAATAATAAGAGTATAATTTATGATAAAAAATAAAAGGAAAAGGGAGCACTGGGCATAAAAAATTCGTCTGCATCGCTGTCAATAGGCTGTAAATAGTGCCCAAAAGCCTGGCAGCATTACCACGTTGGATGGCAATGCTGATTCTTTGGGCTTGTTAACCGACTTCTAAAAAAAGGAGGAGGCTCTCAATTCGGACGTTTTTTTTATGTTTGTTCGCGCATAGCTCCGTCGCTTGCCAACCAATTTGAAAAAATCTTTTTTTGTTGGAACCATTTGGGAAGTATAGGCGTTTCCCAAATGGTCCTATAAAAAATATCAAAATCGGAAAAGCGGTTTTTGAAAAATCAACAAAAATCAAAAAAATATCACCATTAAAAAGTGAAAAATAAAAACTTTTTTACAAAAAAAAAAAACAACCGACTTCCATAAAAACACTAGGTACAAAGTGAAAAATAACTTTAATTTCAGAAGTCGGTGGCGAAAAACGAAATACAGAAAAAACCAAAGACACCGACTTCCGAAATTAAAGTTATTTTTCACTTTGTAGTGTTTTTATGGAAGTCGGTTGTTTTTTTTGTATAAAAGTTTTTTTATGATAAGTGTACCACGTGAGCTCGACAAATGGATGTGCGAATAACACTTGTGCGACAAAACTGTAGGTACTGCGATTCACGATAGTTCGAATGCACGCTTGTGCGACAAGCAATAATATTAAGTCTTCGACGTCAGAGGCACCCCGAGGTTCGGTTTGGTTAGGTTCCTTTAAGCCCTGCAGTCAGAAATACTCTAAGTCGTATTTTTTACGTTTATTGCCATACAACATTTTGGAGATAACTAATGTCAAAGTTCCTAAGCGTTGATAATTTTTGAAAATTTTCTTGTAGATATCGATCAGGGTTCGATCGACCAGGTTAAGCTACGCTTGCCGCGGTTGGTCCGTGGATGGGTGACCATCTTTACATACCAAGACCCCTCCTTGCCTCGGAAAGCACGTTAAGCCGTTGGTACCGGCTGTCATTCGAAAATATCTGACAGTCGTTACGGGTCATCAGAAGCCCGAAAGTCTGACAACCAGTCTTACCAAGAGGTATCGTATTACCCAATAACTGGGTTGTAGAGGTCAGATAGGCAGTCGCTTCATGTAAAATACATAGGTACTGGTATTTAGCTGCATTCGGTTAGACTGGAAGCCGACCCCAACATAGTTGGGAAAAGGCAGGCAGATTGATTGGTACTAGTACTTAGCTCGCGAATTTAAAATTTTCGTACGTTTGGAAGTGATAACTTCTTATGGGAGGGTAAACCGCTTCGTAACGTAACGCGTTACGGCGCCAGTCTGTCTGGCTTCCCTTTCTCTCACGCATACGGCAGCGGTAGGCAGGCTCTTCCTCTCTCACTCTAACCCACACTGGTCGTATTTCGGACAGACGCTTCCCCCTCTCTCTACTCAGTGTTTAGTGTGCGATACACATATACCTACCATAGATTAGTTTAAGTTATCACTTCTGTCGGGCGTCCCGAGACGCACACGTATTTTTTCTATGAAAATCTCACCGTGAAAACTCAAGTGAAGCGAGCTTGATGTGAGTTGTCAGTAGTGTCAATCCCTAGCATTATTTGGAATGACAGCTCACTTCACCTAAGTTTTCACGGTGAGATGGTTACAGAATCGCACTGCAGGTCAGTGCCAGGTTACCTGAGTTTTCTAGTACCTACTCAAACCTCAGTTGGTACCATAGAGAATTTTCAATCTTATAGGAGAATATAATCAATTGGTATCAACAAAGTTTTGCAAAAATAGCCCATTCTTGCAGATAAAATATCTCAAAAAGTTAAGGACAGTCTCCTAAGATCGTTTTCCTGTAGCTAAAACGTTTTGGTACCTGTCCTTACACGCCATCTCAAAACTCCAGCCTGTACCTATATTATCTTACTCCAGCGACAACTCTAATGTAAGAATATAATTGAAATCGAATTGGTAACATGTTCCCGAATCAAGTTTGACGCGGTTAGCGGAAAGAACTAATCGGTGGAAGGACGCGGAACAAGATAGAATAGAAGTTTTATTGTTATTAAGTACGTCTGGGGGCGTTTAGTGTCCCGGAAACTGTCAATTCAACATCAAGATTTTTTCAATTATAGGTATATTAGCATCTTTTACTTATCGTGTCGATAGCAATCTAAATGGACTCTGTGTGAGTCTATCTGGCAGGCCCCAACGAGATTTATCAACAGGTGATTGCTTTTCTTATAGACATTATTTTGTACCTGAAGGAAATAAATAAGATATATTTTGTACCTCGACAGTTTTTGATTGAATGACGTTTTTATGAAGTGTCTAGCTAGCGGGCCCCTTATGATTATTTTGATTGTTATTATACTTTCAGATCGCCCAATAGTGCTCGGAGTTAGAAACTATGATGTACCTTACAAATCCATCGACTTTCTGTGAGCAATATTTCAGAAGATATTCGTAATTTACTCAAACGTCCAGCCAGCGGGCCCCTTTTTAAATACTACTCTTTTATATCATACAATAGTTTTAGGAGCTTGACACTATTTTGTACCTTAAAAATCCAAAATTTCGACTTTCTGTGAGCTATATTTCAGAAGATATTCGTAATTTACATAAACGTCCAGCCAGCGGGCCCCTTTTTAAATACTACTCTTTTATATCATACAATAGTTTTAGGAGCTTGATACTATTTTGTACCTTCCAAATCCAAAATTTCGACTTTCTGTGAGCTATATTTCAGAAGATATTCGTAATTTACTCAAACGTCCAGCCAGCGGGCCCCTTTTTAAATACTACTCTTTTATATCATACAATAGTTTTAGGAGCTTGATACTATTTTGTACCTTCCAAATCCAAAATTTCGACTTTCTGTGAGCTATATTTCAGAAGATATTCGTAATTTACTCAAACGTCCAGCCAGCGGGCCCCTTTTTAAATACTACTCTTTTATATCATACAATAGTTTTAGGAGCTTGATACTATTTTGTACCTTCCAAATCCAAAATTTCGACTTTCTGTGAGCTATATTTCAGAAGATATTCGTAATTTACTCAAACGTCCAGCCAGCGGGCCCCTTTTTAAATACTACTCTTTTATATCATACAATAGTTTTAGGAGCTTGATACTATTTTGTACCTTCCAAATCCAAAATTTCGACTTTCTGTGAGCTATATTTCAGAAGATATTCGTAATTTACTCAAACGTCCAGCCAGCGGGCCCCTTTTTAAATACTACTCTTTTATATCATACAATAGTTTTAGGAGCTTGATACTATTTTGTACCTTCCAAATCCAAAATTTCGACTTTCTGTGAGCTATATTTCAGAAGATATTCGTAATTTACTCAAACGTCCAGCCAGCGGGCCCCTTTTTAAATACTACTCTTTTATATCATACAATAGTTTTAGGAGCTTGATACTATTTTGTACCTTCCAAATCCAAAATTTCGACTTTCTGTGAGCTATACTTCAGAAAATATTCGTTAATTAAATAAGTATTCAACCAACGGACCTAATCTAATATCGTGACATATTCGCCAAAAATGTAAACAAATATGAGTTTATAGAAAAATTACTTTAATTACTACAAACTTCAAACATTTTTATAACTCAAACTCAAATCATTTATTTCAATTAAACCATTTACAGGCACTTTTGAATTGTCAAAATTAAATAGTCGGTCAGTTAGTCAGAAAGTTGAAGCTAGTCGCCCATTCCAAAAACGTAGATCTCTATGGAGAAGAACGGGCAAGAAACTCCACGGACACTCTTTTAAATCAAGATATTATTACAAAATCCTGGGTACATTAATCTTATTGCTTCTATATGTGAGAACAATGTAAAAAAAGAAACAATTTAAAATATAACATTAAAAATAAGCCCTGGCAGTTAAGAGATGACCAGTCTCAACCAACGGCGCCCGTTCACGAACGTGACGCGTGGATCAGCACCACCCAGCTCAACCATTTTGTAGGGAACCGAATGATCCAACACACGCGGTCATCAGTGAGATATTTAAGTGAGCATGACATATTCTCAACTGCCATGCTCTTTCAAGTCAACATCAAAATATCATAAAAAACGGATCCATGGTTCTTACATTTACAAAATTTAAAAAATGCTTCTAAATTATACAAAACTATAGTTTGCAATTTTCTTAATACATAAGAAAAAAATATATATAAAAAGTTACTACCAATCAGGAAGAGGTATTTAATATTGAAGTATTCAAAATTAATCTTGATTGAATAAAATAAACATTAAGTTCGTAATGTCAGAAACACTAAAAAAAACAAAAATAAAAAGGGGAAGCATCTTCTCCAAAATATAGAAATTGTGATCAACTAGTGAGCCCAAGTGCCTGTGGAGCAGGACCAGCATTAAGCCAAGCATTTTTATCTAGTAGGTATATAATAATACTCATCCAACTTATAATATGCTTGTCTACATAGTGTGCGTTTAATGCATGTTTTAAATTTCTTCTCATTTAGTTGAAGAATATCGAGTGGTATTTTATTATAACATTTTACATAGTACCCCATAAAAGAAGTTTTTACTTTAGACAATCTGAAGCGCGGTTGATCTAGTTTGTTCCTATTCCTAGTGTTAAAATTATGCCTGTCACTTATCTTACTAAAAAGATGTAGATTTTTTCGAACGTACATAATGTTTTCGAATATATATATTGACAAGGAACCGTCATGATGTTAATTTTTTTAAACAGCTCTTAGAGATTCGCGTCTGCTGAGGTTGTAGATGGCTCTGACAGCCCTCTTTTGCAGAATAAAGATAGAATCAATATCTGCAGCACGTCTCCACAGCAAAATACCGTAAGACATGATGCTATGTAAGTAACTAAAATAGACCAGTCTCGCGGTATCCACGTCTGTTAATTGACGGATTTTCCAAACAGCGTAAGCGGCTGAACTTAGCCGCCCTGCAAGTGATGTTAGGTGAGGACCCCACTGCAGCTTTGAGTCAAGCGTGATCCCCAAGAAAACCGTATTTTCGACGAATTCAAGTATCTCCTTACTCAATACAACGTGACATAAACTACTTCTAACATTCGGTAAAGCGAATCTAATGCATTTAGTTTTTTTCTCATTACTAAATTATTTACAGTAAACCAATTATGGACCATAAGCATAGCGTTATTTACGTCGTGAAGCTCTTGTGCACGTCTGTCTACTTTAAAAATCAGTGATGTGTCATCAGCAAATAACACCATTTGTGGTCGGGTTTTTAGTAAATGAGGTAAATCATTGAGCCCTGCGGTACACCCATTTTGACTTTTAACCCCAATTAACTTATAACTTGAAATAACGTCAATATGAAACAAATAAAATTTGAATAATAAATTTGCGTTTGCACGATACAATTACGTCGTTGCTCGTTGTTATTCTAATTTTGTTTTAATATTTTAAAATAATTTCGGAAATCATGACATTTTATTTCTAACTTAAAATACATATACATATTGACGTTATTTCAAGTTATACCAATATCAGCTTTATTTTAATGGTAAAAATAATTAAGTTGATTTCAGAGTGACTAGCACTATTGAAAAAGTTATAAAAATGTTTGAAGTTGTAGTGTAAACTGAACTTTATTTTGTAGGAATTAAAGTAATTTTTCCATAAACTCATATTTGTTTACATTTTTGGCGAATATGTCACGATATTAGATTAGGTTCGTTGGTTGAATAATTATTTAATTAACGAATATCTTCTAAAGTATAGCTCACAGAAAGTCGAAATTTTGGATTTGGAAGGTACAAAATAGTATCAAGCTCCTAAAACTATTGTATGATATAAGAGTAGTATTTAAAAAGGGGCCCGCTAGCTGGACGTTTGAGTAAATTACGAATATCTTCTGAAATACAGCTCACAGAAAGTCGAAATTTTGGATTTGTAAGGTACATAATAGTTTCTAACTCCGAGCACTATTGGGCGATCTGAAAGTATAATAACAATCAAAATAATCATAAGGGGCCCGCTAGCTAGACACTTCATAAAAACGTCATTCAATCAAAAACTGTCGAGGTAAAAAATATATCTAATTTATCTCCTTTAGGTACAAAATAATGTCTATAAGAAAAGCAATCACCTGTTGATAAATCTCGTTGGGGCCTGCCAGATAGACTCACACAGGAAGAGATACCCAACCTTCGTCACCTTACAGGGGACGAGTGACGAGGGGCTTGTGGCTAAGTAATAACAGCCGCACGGGTCGATCGATCAGGGTAAGCCACGCTTGCGGTTAGTCCGACGGATGGGTGACCACACAGACTTATATTGACATAAGTCTGTGGGTGACCATCTTTACATACCAAGACCCCTCCGTGCCTCGGAAAGCCCGTTAAGCTGTTGGTCCCGCCTGTCATTCGTAGATCTTTGACAGTCGTTACGGGTCGTCACAAGCCCGAAAATCTGACAACCAGTCTTACCAAGGGGTATCGTATTACCCTGTAACTGGGTTGTGGAGGTCAGATGGGCAGTCGCTTCATGTAAAATCTTGGTATTCAGCTGCCTCTTGTTAGACTGGAGGCCGATTCCAACATAGTTGTGGAGAGGCTAGGCAGATGATGGAATGGAGACGAGTAACAAAATAAAACAAAGTTTATAAAAAAAACCACACATGTTTATTGTAGTTATTATTTTTATATAATATTCCTAACACATCCCACGCAGTGAGATCGCCGCAAATAAACAGTCTGGAAGCCAGAGAACAAAGTGTTACCGAAAACATATCAATATGTTACAACTTACACTAGTCATAACGTAAACTTACAACTAAATATATTATATGTTGGCTCTCTATTACATAATACAAGCACATTTTCAACATCAATATGAGGGAACACAATAAATATAAAACATAACACTCCTTTTAATGCAGTCGGGTAAAAAGGGATCACTTACACTGTGTGAGACAGCATGAATAAACAATTTTCTTTATGAGAAGTTTTACAATGTCCGCGTCGTATACATAACCGCTAGCTGTTTTACAAAACAGCTCCGTTTTGTAAAATAACTAGCGGTTTTGTAAAACAGCGGATTCGACAATACATCTGCACAATGCGAAAGCAGGTGGGTTCTGCGATTAGTTTACCTTATCTTTCTGTTTTATTAGAATTTAAAAATGGATTTCCAATTTGTAACCCGGAACATATACGAATGAAGCAAGCTTTTAAAAACTGAACGCTAAGAAGAACATTTAAACATTTTCTTATGTTATAACATGTAATAGACAACCAACATCTTTAACTACAATATAAAAGGGCCAGTATTTATAAATATTTCAACGCTGCATACATAACAACAATATTCTGCAGTTATTTTACAAATCACAATAGCCCAACGTTTGTAATCGGGCTGGCAATCGAAGTGATGTGAGTTCGACCCTACTATGTAGCGACTGCTAAAAACTGCCCGCAATTTTGCAGTAACTGCTACTTTATATAACTGCAAAATATTATCACAATGCATAATTTAATATTAATATGTAACTTAGAAAAATAACAAGCAAATTCGTTGAAAAAACAACAGTTGTCACCTATTAAATTCCTTGAAAACGCAGATTGTACTTACGCTTAAAGTCCAAAATAATAGAAATATATTTTAAAAAATAACACGAAATTAATTTCTTCGTTTATTATAGTATAACAATAGGTTTTTAACCACTGACGGCAGAGATATTCAACCTTTTTTCTCAAATTTTTTTTTATAGAATTTTCCGAATATAAACAATCAAATTGTCCTTTTTTACGTTCCAAATAGTCACACTCACAAATTTCCATACAAAATTACCTATAAATTTTCCTTCGGGTTGAATACCCCTGCTTTTCCTAAGAAATCCCAAAAATGAGAGTTGTAATATACAAAACTGAGCTTACAGTATGTAAGTCTGTATGTCACAAGATGCGATCTCACTTCTATCCACAACTACCCAACCAACTAGCACCGTGCCACGATATTAACCCTTACTTTGAGAATGTATTTTTATTTAAAACAATAATAATTTGATATAATGATAAAAAATATTTTTGGTACGCTACCCGAAACTGTCAAATTTTCCCAATCAACCTTGAACCATAATGCTTTAGCGATAAAGTTGAAAATCGATTAAAGAAATTTGACAGATTGTAGTAGCTTGATGTGCTGGCGTCTGTAAAAAAACTATAAGGCCCTTTGTAGACATGTTTTTCTTGTCGTGAAAAACTACGGTTTATTCGCTGTGTTGTCACGGTCGTCAGTGTTGTATGGATCACTATGGAAGCTTGTTCACCGATACGATTTTCTACGGCGCGGTTTACATATCGTATCGTAAAGAAACAGTGCCGTGTACAATGGGCCTTATGTTCGGAAAAAGAGGGTGTGTGCGACCACACAAGAGAGGGCGTTACCGCCCGACTGGAGCCGAGTATACCCGATTCAGCGTCACCGACAGAGTTTAATAATTTGAGACATGTTTAAATGTATTTTTGGTACAAAAAGTATCATGATAGGAAAAAAGTACTGCATCACAAGATATCTAGTTTTAGAGAAAAGTTGGGTTGTCTCTGTCACTCATACCTGTCTCTTTCTAGAGCTCGATGTGGCATATAAACGACCGGGTTAATGAGAATGAGATCGGAGAAACAACAATAATTATCAACTGCCCCATACAAAACCTCAACTGGAACCAAATTTAAGGGATGGCCGGTTATTTTTTCGGGACTACGATGTTGGTCCCATGGAGAATGTTGTTCAGTTTAATGGTTTGTACCAGACCCTTAAATTTGACCACAGCTTTCTGATACATGCAATACAGGGTAACAGGGAAATCTGCGCACAGTCAACAGTTTGCGCGTCAATGTCTCTGTCAGTCCTGCCACCCTGTAAAACTATGATTTAAAGTATATTATTATTATAAGCATGTGTTGTTGAATAAGTATATATGAGTTAAAATTTAATAATTATGATTTACTAGCTGACCCGGCAAACGTTTTGCCATTTACATTATTTCTAGGAAATATTTTTCTTTTTGTATGAAAAATAGATGTTGTTCGATTCTCAGACCTACCCGATATACACACCAAATTTCAAACAAACAAACAAACATTGCGACACGAGAATTTTATATAAATTAGATAAATGTACCAATTTTATTAGCTACATTTATTTAATTCATATAATCAATAATTTTACATACTAGTTTTACCGAAGTGTTTTAGAAACTGTTAAAAAAAAACCCGACCGTCGTAATGTACCACAATTCTTGCAAATAAATTGCATTACATTTCTGTATGTTAAACTAGTTATCCAAATGATGCATTACTTTTCTTGATCACTTTATTATGGAAGACAAACTTCGTAACGAGACATGCCCCTTGAACTTGTGTGAGAGCAATATTACAACCAATCTGCATAGCTATTCACAACCATTCGAGAGGTTGTCGTATCGAAATTGATACATTTTCTATTACGGAATTGCCTGTCCCCCAGCAAATAGCTGTCGGGAGAATGGCAGTCGTGTATTTGATTTAAATTGACGAAATTTTCGGGTTTTGTCTTTTATAGGACTCTTGATAACATTGGTTGATGTTCGATTCGGCACGGAAGCGTCGTGAATAGCTATGCAGATGGTCGTTTCCTAGCACTTCACATTATATACTTACAAACCCATACCTCGCTACGATTATAAGTATCAATTTAACATAACAACAAATTCATAGAATAAAATAATATTATTTATATGACATGATTCCGATGTAACTGATTTAAAAACAATAATTCTAAAAATTCTAAAGATATATTATAATACATTCTCACTATACTTTACTACGAAATCGACGGCGACTTTGAAAGGTAAACATCTGAAAAAAAAATGACTTCCAATACTTCCCTGCCAACCCCTTTAGAGGAATAGAGGCGTTATGTAACATTCTTCAAAGCCGTCGTCTTTCGTTGTCCAACCCCGACAATCTACATTAAATTCCATTACTTTTGGTACAAACGGTAAAATTGATAAGTATGGAGGCAAGTGACTGATTCGGGTCGTCAGGTATTTTTCTTTGTCTAAGCATACATACATAGCTGCAAAAGCTAAGTTGTAAGATTCACTGGACAGCCCTAGAGGCCAGGAGCTCTACCGGATTACTAAAGCAAGAGAAAAAAGAACGAGAGATATAATTCCCCAAAGTTTTGACGAAATAAAAGAATGGTGAAACCTTTATTTTGAAAAGTTAATGAATTAAGAGAATAAATGGAATGGTGTGCTCAAAGAGGCAAAATTAGATATGGGTTTGGTGAGGGAACTTAGCATGGATGAAGTAATAAAGGCAGTTCACCGATGTGCGGTGTTACACGAAGAGGGAGTCTGAAAGTGGCACCGATAACTGAAAAGTTGTGTGGAAATCGGTTTTCGTGGTATGTTTTACGGAGGAATGTCGATGGCTATAGGGGAAGATCAAAGAAACGATAGATGGACTGTGTTAATGATGATTAGAAAGGGGGTGACTGCCAAGATAGCAACCAATAGAGAAGTATGGAAGAAACAGACGTGTTTCGCCGACCCCAAATAAATTGAGGGCAGGAGAATGATGAGCTGCAATAGCTAAAATGGTTTTCAGATTAAATTAACATCGTTTTTTAGGGTTTCGTACCCAAAGGGTGCCAACGAGACTCTAGTGAAGCCTACCCGTTGAAGCCATAGATGTTGGCTGGTTGAGTGACTCGCCGCTCGAAAGCTTGAGGAAGTGATTATGATGACGTCCCGCTGAACTAGGCACACGAATGCTGAGCTGACGTTCACCAGAATAGAGGTATGAGGAACAGGGTGTAAAGTTCACTCACCCTTTATGGAAAAGGTCCTATCTTCAGTCCATACGGGTATGGTATCTGGTGGGCAACTGCCCGACAGTCGATGCCCGGATATTGTATAATATATGCTAGTCTCACATCAAACTTTGCTTGCGCGATCCAAGATTTTACGTGACGTCACTGTGATGCGTAGTTCGCATGTGGTGTTGTAGATGTCGCTACAAGCTATGCTACTACGAGAGAAGAATGACTTGCCTGCTTATTCCGTAAATTTTCGTCAGTCACCCGCACACCAAACAATTTTGCCGCGTGTACAGACGTCAGCACATCAAGCTACCTGAAACCTTCAAATTTTCCCAATCAATTTTGAACTTTAATGCTTTAGCGATAAAGTTGAAAATCTATTAAAGGTATTTGACAGATTGTAGTAGCTTGATGTGCTGGCGTCTGTACATCTTAAAACATGTCGAAAATAACCTCTCTTTTAGCTTTTAAAGTTAATATTAAATATATTATGTGCCATTACTTTCTACGTGGCAGGGTAAGTGTCTGCGAATTCCCTGTCGCGTATTCTTATAAATTAATTGCGAACAGAGTTGACGATGCTACAAGAATTTAGAGAATCGACGAGATATTATCGTTTTTTTTTGTCTAAATCTTATGGATAGTAATCCATAAGATTTAGAGAAATGATTTTTTAATATAATATTCATCAGGGTTAGCAATTATTTTCGCGTGATTTGATCACGTTTATGAACTCCGGTTGAGCCCCGAAACTAATTTGCAAATTGTTTCACTTTTCGATAAAATGTCTATAGTTGTATCGTTTTAGCACGACAATAGCGGTCATTGACAAACAGCATTCTTTTTATTTCAAAAACTGAAATAAAGTCCGTTAACGTCCTTTCAAAACGATCCAATAACAAAAAACCGTACATAGTTTATTGTTAACGGTCATTGCCCCAAATATCTCTCCGTAGGAATCCACTACGGAGAGATATTTGGGGCAATGACCGTTACTACCATGATAAAATGCAATGACTATAGTTTTTTTTTATAAATCTGTTATCATCGCCAAATCTGTCCGCGATACACCGAAACGATTGTACAAATCTGTAGATAAATAACTTGCGATATAAACTACGATTACATAATATTTTATAGAAAAAGAAATAAAATAAAAACATTAAATCAAAACGTATTTACATTATTTTTATCATCTCCTCGTATGTTTTGTGTGAATTTTAGTTAATTTTATTATTAATATTATAAAACAGTGAAATTACTTAATTATTGAAAAAAACTACATAAGTAATAAAATATTACAAAACTGTAATTTATATGTTTATTTAATAAATAAAGGAGATTAATGTTATTCGATTTTATTGTATTCGGTCGAAAAAATCCGTCTCTATCATAGAAAAAATAACTGCCCAAGTTCGCCATAACCTCTAACTAGAGATCGCATAAAAAATGTATATTCAAAACCTCTTCGCCTGGGCATTGAACCCGCATTCCCACAAAACATACAAGTACATATTAACCACACAACTATAGTTGACGAATAATAAAAAAAAAACAACTATGTATACAATACATTGGTTTTCATAACAACATAAACTCGATAAATGCACAATGCGATGGCGAAATTAATCAAATAGTAATATTTCTTGTAAATCAGTAAACAATGTTGGTTTTGGTGACATATTCGCACAATAACCACTTCACTTGGCGTATTTGGCCAAACATTGGCCATAATACCCCAATACAAAATATAACTTATACCCATTGAAATAAAGTTAATTTTGTGTTAGCAAAAGAACGCAAATATTTGCACAAATACGCCAAATGTAGTGCCAGCATAATATAGAACATTCAAATGTTATTTCAAATCATTATAATAAACGCCAAGATCCGTGGTTGTCGCGGTCACAAAACTTGTGAGAAGGACGACTGTGTTGTGCCATCTCGCTCACACATTTCATGACAGCGCCTGCCACGAACATAGGCGTTTAGTAATTATTTCTACACATTTATAAATTCTATATTATATCATTATGCGATATTGAAATTGGGTTTATATTGTAAAATATTTTTCTTTTTTAATAGGTATAAAAAGGGGCCTGTTATTTGTATTGCATATTATTGACGAGTCTCGTCAGCCAGTCTTACCAAGAATAATCGTGTTACCCAGTATCTGGGTTGTGGAGGTCACACAGGCAGTCGCTCCATGTAAAATACTGATATTTAGCTGCATCCGGTTAGACTGGAAGCGAACCCAAACATTGTTGGAAAAAGGCTTGACAGATGATGACGAGAACTCTCGCCAATAAGACGCAAAATGTAGTCACAAACTATTTCCATAATGGTTCCATGCAAAAAGTATACTATGCTTGATTTGAATGAAGAGCTACCTTCTTTGTAGTCATTTGACGTGATAAAAATGACCTTTTTATCAATAAAAAAAATAAAAAACACTAACAGTAGGAATCGCTTTCATTTTGACAGTTCAACAACTGAGACGTTGCTGCGCGGTGCGGGAGAGGTCATAGTTGTCACAAGTTGTCGACTCACAGCTCTCGCATCACGTCACCACACCCCTCCCGCACCGCGCTGCTACCTCAGGCAACGCGAGAGTTAAGCGATTGGCCTATAGCTCGCTAGCATCCGTAATCACACGTAAGGACAGTGCTAATACGTCTGAATGAACTTCTCGCTTTAGCGAATTGCACCAATGAGTGACAGAAAAAGATCCGATCCGATCTGATCCGTACGTGTAAGTGTGATTTTTACCTGTATCCGCTAACTTAGGCTAAAATGAGCGCCGTAAAAAAATTGTTCATGATTTATTTTTAACCGACTTCAAAAAAGGAGGAGGTTCTCAATTTTCAACAATATATATACATATATATATTTACTTCATGAAAGATTTTACCACATACTTGTATCTAAACTTATGTCCAAAATAAATCAATGACCCACTACCGCCATCTACCGACAAGAAGGTAACTCTCCACAGGAAAACGAAAAGTCTATGCACAGTAAACTCTAATTTATTAAAACATTTATATGTATCGTTTATTATCAAATATTGCGTGTGACGTGCAACCGGTGTTCATAGAATTTGTCATATTTTAAGTATTTTCTTAATTATTATAAAATATATATTGAATTACTTTATAAAAGTACTTTAATTAGTACAATATTATTAGTTTCTGATTTATATCGATTTATTTGCTCTAACAGTTGGTCGATACGCCAATGTACAATCGTGGAATGAAATAGTTCAGCATTTTTTAACTATCTTGATTTTTTACACCGTGAGAACAATCCTTTTCAAATTATTTTGGAGTGTTGGTGCTTCTAAAATCCTCTACGATTTTGTCAGTTATCAGCCCGTATGTCAACGCCAGCTGTCGCTGAAAACCAGCGCTGAGGCTCTGCCTCGCATCGGGTCCTAGCATTATGCTGAGCGATGGCCGTTTTGCGTAGATGTTGACGCATATTTTTCAAGAAATTGTTTATTTATGGTGTTTTTGTTCTTTTTATGCGTCATGTTTACCGCAAATAAAAGTATTTTCTTTGTAAGTAACCGAGTTTCCATCAACCCTCATTGAGTCCGCGTGGTGGATTACGGCCCACACCCTCTCACAGAGAGAAGACCTGTGTCCCAGCTGTGATGAGCAGTGGGAACATTATAGACCGATTGTGTTATGTCAGTAACCGTAGTACGAGCAAAAACCAGACTTTAAAGTACTCACCCATTCCATTCCGCGAGTGTACCTTATTTTCTCAGTAACAAGGTTCAAATTTCTACTTCGTGTAAAATCTACATGTTACAACAAGAGCTATGAACATCGCCACACCGTCACCTATAAGCCTACGACTCAAAAATGGAGGTATTCATTGTTTTGAGTTATCTCTGTACATTTGTGTTGAGTGAGTATAACTTCTTTTCCTTCTCTTTCTTTGCAAGGGGATCTGAAATAGACAAAACGTATTATAACTTTTTTTATAGACCTCATGCATGGGGCAAAAACTGCTCAAAAGGACCCATATTTTGCTCAGATAAATCGAGACTTTTATTTAATTTCATACCCATATTGTTTTTAACTTTACAGTTTGATGGCGAGAAGCGCTCGTTTATCCAACCACCTTACAACTATGTACGAGTGCTGAAAAGTATGGGATTTTTTCGTTCATAATCAATTTTTTATCGACGAACTGCTCGAGGATATCAATCTGTCTGCACCCTTAAAAAGTTGAACCGGTCGAGGATATCACTCTGTCTGCACCCTTAAGATGTTCCTATAGCAGAGCAATACCACCAGCAGAAATTTGTGCAAGATATACCCTGACGTGGCGATATTACACGACGTCAGGCGATATTACCAGCACTCACCTATAAGATTACGACATAGAGGAGCACGGCAGGCGCGGCGAGCCCATCTGCGTGAGCACGCGGTCCAGCCACTGCAGCGGCCCGTTCAGGTGCAGCTCGATCCAACACGGTGTCGACGTTACTGTTTGACGTCTGTGGACAATGAAGCGTATGTAGATCATCTGCCTAGCGTTTCCCCAAACTATGTTGGGGTCGGCTTCCAGTCTTAAACGGGTGCAGCTGAATACCAGTATATACGGTAAAAAAAATCTTCTGTTTCATAGAAAAGCGACCTACGCGGTCAAAACGTATGGAACAGCAATATTTTTTTTTTAATAACCGACGAAAAATTTCGACGCTATGACCTAAACTCATGTGCTGAATCCATGGTTACAGTTTGCGCGTCGATGTGTCTGCCACCCTGTATTAAACCTAATTTTTCTTTTTTAATTGTATTCGCCACAATGCCCGCAGTCAGGCAAAATAACCCAACGTATAGCGTTCTCTTAAGGTAGCCATTGACGATACGTCTGTTTGGAATGCTTCTAAATGGAAGACTTCCTTATGGAGGTACTTCAGTTAAAGGCACATTGACTTACTTCCATTTGGACGTACGCGCCGCCACTTCGAAGATAGCACGCTCTCAAGTCGACGTCGTACGGAAGAATTATCACAGTGGATTTTTTAATAGTGGCAACAGCAGTGTGTTTTTCGATAAAAAGACAGAAAAGACGAAGGAGAAGATGGATGAAAGGCTGGTTGGATCGTCAATGGCTACCTTTACAAATAAAACAGTCCTGGTTTCATAGACTCAGCTCTTTCTAGCACTGTAGCACATGTACCCCCCGTCAACACATAGCAAAAGCTGAGACAAAATTTACAAAAAAATGGACGCGGTTTTGCCCATTCACAGACGATTCGAACGGCTTCCAAATTGCGTGTCGCACGTTTTTGACATTGACAGTCGGCCGCGGATGACGTCCATTTGGATTGGATACATGGATTTCAATCCGTTTGGAAATCCAAAGCTGGAAGGCGTCCATTTGATTGGCATACGTTTATCACATTCACGAAACCATTTTGGAAGACGTCCACTCCATTTGGATTGATGGACGTATCGTCAATGGCTACCTTTAAGCCAATAATATTGCGTGTAATTTGGCAATATAATCCGAATGTCTGGCGATATTACCCACCTGTACTCTGCACCCCAGCCCTTGACGAAGCTCATGCGTATGGTGCACATGCGCGTGAGCTGGAACACCGCCTCGAACCCTTGCGACACTGACTGCGATAATAAAGCTGCGAATTCTTGATTGTTGAAGATTTTTAGGTTGCAGCCTGAAAAAGAGAGAAAAACAATGAAATACCAGCATTCATTCAAAATTATTTATTTTGGGATAACTAGATCCAAAGGCTAGTAGACAAAAACTTAGAAACTATTGTTAGTACTTAAATACAATTACAAAGGACAACACTCATCACATACATCATACAATTATATACACAAATTCCCCTGGGCCTAGACACCCCGACTCGTCACGATAACCAACAGGGAGATATCTCCCTAAAATATGACCAGAAGAACGAAATGCCTCAACACAGGTGCACGTACATCTTCAGCTATAGTTTTCAGGATGCTGTTGCGACTTCCACACACCCTCCTCATAAGTGACAAGACTTTTTTTTCCAAATGACGGCATGAAAACCGTCATTATGAATATGGGCAGATTTTTCAATCAACAGATAATTTTTATTCATAGAATAAAATTGACGTCTGACAGTTTTCGTATGGAAGAACTGTCAAAAATTCAAAATTATTCCTCCGATAAAATTATCGGGCGTGGGAAAAATCAGCTCTAAGTTAACTATCCACCAATTAATTAAGACTATTTTTGCGCTTTATCTGGCAAGATTGTGAGCTGTTGTGCAATGTTGCCCAACACATCGAGCGTTGCCGTTCAAAATCATTGCCAATACTTTATTGCCTGCCTTTGACAACAACACAACGCATGTTTGACAAATAAATGATCTTTTATCTTTTATCTTTTATCTTTTATCTTTATCTTTATCTTTATCTTTATCTTTATCTTTTATCTTTATCTTTTATCTTTTATCTTTTATCTTTTTCTTTATCTTTATCTTTATCTTTATCTTTATCTTTTATCTTTATCTTTTATCTTTATCTTTTATCTTTATCTTAGGTAAAACTATGCCAAGACGAAAGCTACCTTTGTAAATGTATGGTCGTGATGGATAAGAGGCTTTTGTCGCAGTCAGTGGCGATGCTGTGTTACCGAAAAATCGCGATTGATGCACACTCAAACTGCTTTATCACTAGATCAACATCGAAATCTCCCGATGGATTCTACCTGACAATGAAATTAATAGAAATACTGACCAGGCGGTATTTTGCAGACGGTGGCGGGATGCCAGCCGTAGCGCTGGTTGCAGTTGGGACTCTGCACGAATATCGACGAGTCGCTCAGGCACTCCGCGAACACCTCGCCTGCAATTCAAAATATATATTTTTAGGTTGTGTCATACATATTGAAAAGACAAAGGATTTGTAGCGGTATTTACAACGCCACATACGAACAACGCGTCATAATAACGTCACGCAAAATCCTGCATCTCGCAAGCAGATTTTACCGCGCAACTAGCATATATACAACGGCCCGACATGAATCATCGGGCAGTTGCCCGCCAGACACGACACCGGTCTGTTCAGAGGATCGTCCCTTTTCTATGGAGGATGAGTGAACTTTACACCCTGTTCCTCATACCTCCATAGATTATTAATTATGTAAAGGGTTAATTTAAAGCTGGAGCTAGGACCGTGAGTTTTAGAGTTTGGCAATACGTGTAATTATAAACAATGAAAACACCAGCACAAAAGGTAACCTACGTAACTTCACATCCACACCACTTTGTAGAAATGTTGAATTGATTATTTAAAAAGTTAAATAAACTCACCACCAATATAATACAATCTAACACCCTTGCCGATGTGTCGCCGCGTCTGTTCGACCACTTCGTTCCTATTCACGTTCGATAGCAGACCCAGACAGAACCTGTGAAAGAAACAAATAAATAATTAAATATCTCAGAGGAATTCTACACCCAACTGCGTAACACACGTTCAATTACAATCCGAAAGATTTTGATGGAAATTGCTACTACGTGGCTTCAAATGTTTTAGAAATTCGTCTGCTCAATAACATAAATGACGAATGAATGTTCAAACTGAAAGCACTTGCTACTGATGGTGTGTTACGCAACTACCCCGCTGTGTTATTGTGAAACAAAAGACCGGATATAATTTTAGAGCGTATGATTTGCTTGAAAGAGTCATGGTATATCACATTTTATTTATCCACTAATAGGGATGTAACAATAAATATACTAATAACAATTATTTTACTACTCAAAAATTTATGACTACCTAATTTAATGAGAACTGCAATAATTTATATAAGACTGATATTCTTATTTCTCTTCAAGAAAATTACAAGAAAAAAGAGTACAGCGTCAAGACATGATTGTACCATGTACTCTTGAAATCCATAGAACGGCCTTTCCTATGGGTGTCCCCTTTAACCCTACCAATCTTAATATATATAAATTACGTGTCACGTTGTTTGTCCGCGATGGACTCCTAAACTACTTAACCGATTTTAATCAAATTTGTACACCGTGTGCAGTTTGATCCAACTTGAAAGAAAGGATAGCTTACATCTCAATTTATGATCGCAATATTATTTAATTGCAATTTCATTTTCCCATATAAACTGCTCTACCTTCTTTCCTGTCAAACATTTGACGATCGTCCCTTCGGTACGCTAGACTCGAGTCCACTCGAATTGAAGCACGTATTAAATTAAGGGTTTTTAATAGTATAGGAGTAGGGTAGGAGTAATAGTGTAGAAGTAGGGTAGGAGCAGGTTAGGAGTATATTATCCGCTTCTTAGCGATAATATGCTTGATAATATTACTTACTGGTTGACAGCATTACCCTATATTTTTTTTGCAATATTACCAGACTTGTGATTTTAATGGCGCTTACCTCTCACTGTTGCTGGGGTCAGTGAACCCATCCACCGTGATGGAGGGCTGTGACGCGTGGAAGGTCTCTCCCACGCGCGTGTTCAGCTCGTAGTAGCTGATGCTGCACCAGAAGGCTGGCTCGTGGTACAACACGGGGGCGGCTTCGGTAGTCAGCCCTGGGGGTGATGGGGTTAGGCGGGTTAGGTCTGCAACAAAGGTTAGCGGTCAATGAACACAAACACGGATGATTTAAAAAAATATCTAACAACAGTAAATAGTTTCTACTATTGTTTCTTTTTTCTTGTTGCCGTGTGCAAGATCAGAGAGGAAATTCTCGTTATTTTAAGAACGTTCACAGTCTGCATCCTAATTGCGTAACACACGATCAATCGGAATCGGTTTCATTTTGACAGTTCAACAACATTCATTGCGTTATTTACGTTATTGAGCAGACACATGACACCTTTTTTTGAACATTATGAAGCAATGGATTAGAAATATTTTTCAGAATGATTCAGATTGAGATTGATTGTGTGTTACGCAATTAGGGTGCTGACCTCAGTCTGAATGTGTCAAAAATACCTCTAATTTCCCTAAATTTTTGACATTGTCGCTGAGATGAGATTGTGATTAGATTTTGAACGTTTTTAATATGGGTATTGGCCTGCAGGTTGGTTTGCCCTAATGAAGCGACTTGTGTAGTTTAATAGTTGTCTACAGGGTGGTAGGGACACCGACGCGCAAACAGTAACCATGAATTTAGCACGTGACTCTCCAGCGCAATTTTTTTTTTTTGTAATAACCGACGAAACATTGTGTTGTCATTCATTCTTAGTTCGGACTCCGAACTAATAATGAACTAACTAACTACATATGTCAGCGATACGGAGTAGGAAACGCTAGTAACTATGGCCGAAACTACGAATTTCCTGCTTACCCCGTTCATTAGGTTAACCGTTTTTTGACAGCTGTCTTAGAACGTACATATTCCAGATTACGTAAAAGTTAACTTTAAAATACGTAATAAAATAAATATATAAACTGCCTTAGCTTATTGAATTATCTTATTTATAGCTTCTTACAGACATTATAATACCGTACGTGTATCGATCAATGTATTGTGTGTTGCTGCAATCACTAGTACCATCTGTCAAAAAACGGTTGACCTAATGGACAGGGTGTAGATACGGAGTAGACCCCTTGTTCGGATTTTTTTCAGGGACAATAAACAGTTACAATATAAATGTTGGAACAGAGGAAAGAAAAAACATAAACTCAAATCATTTAATTCAACTAAACCAATTACAGGCACTTTTGAATTGTCAAAGGGTCGGTCAGTCAGAAAGATGAAGGTAGTTGCCCATTCCAAAGCGTAGGTACCTATGGAGAAGAACGGGCAAGAAACTCCATGGACACTCTTTTAAATCATAAAATTGTTACAAAATATTTGATACATCATTCGTGTTGAAATTAACCATGTGAGAACGATGTAGAAAGACGTGCACGTTTGAAGCGTCCGTTATAGAAAACATAAAAACAATTCAGAAATTAAAAATTACAATAAGCCGTGGCGGCTAAGAGATGACCAGTCCCTACTGACGGCGCCCGTTCATGAACATGACGTATGGATCAGCACCATTCAGCTCAACCATTTTGAAGGGAACTTAATGATCCAACACACACGCCACCACCAGCGAGACATTAGAGTGAGCATGGTGTAGCGTTGGTACTCTTTGGTGAGTCACCATAGTTGATGATTTGACAGGTGACCAAATGTCAGTGGTTTTTCTTGTCTCCATCAAAGAATTAAATCATCTATCATTTTGTGTACCATATTTTTCCACTTCAATGGCATACTCTCAGCCGCCAGGGCACATTCAAGTCAATGAAAGACATTTAATATTAACAATATTGCAGCCCATTACATTTTTCCACCTATTCACATCTTAACGTGCTGTTTGCAAGTTTCGTGTGATCGACTGCTCTCAAAGCGGTATAGGAAAACATCGTGAGGAAACATGTACTAGAACCAAAAATTCGAAGCCGAAGCCCACTCTCTCTCGAAGAGAGGAAGCCTGTCTTACAGCAGTTAAAAAATTATAATATGAATTTAAATCAGATCAAGATGCAGATTATAATTAAGAATATAATGGATTACAATAAATTGGGATCATTAAAGACAATTTTATGCTATGCTTATGAGATCGATAATTGATCGTCTTTCGCTGGGGCTGTCTCGTATAGGGTCTTAGCATTATGCTGAGCGATGGCGGTTTTGCGTGGATGTGACGCATACGTTTACCTCCAACTTGTTATTTTTTTTGTGTTTGTGTTCTTTTTCACGCGTCATTTTTGCCGAAAATAAACGTATTTTCTTTCATTCTTCGCTCTAATTACTACCAGGCAAGCAGGTTTTAAACAAGAAGTGTGTAATATAACAAAATTGTCAACAAACTCACTCATGTTGTCGTTGTGGTCCATGGGGTCCCCGTCCTCGCTGATGTAGCCCGGCGGCGGTGTCTCCACAGTGGAAGAGCTTCTGGAGACCACATGGATAGGATTATTATCATGCTAAGTGGAGGAAAATAAGAGTTTTAGAACCGCTTTTGACAAGGCGTTGTTGCAGGACAATACACTTGAAACATCGTTGCCTGGTAGTTCAATGTTGGCAGCACAGGTAGATTTTGATACGGGGTCAAATTAAATTAGCTAGCGAAACACCGCAGACGTGATGGGATCGATATCTAAATATCATAAAACAAAATTTAATTAATTCGATGAGTTTTTTTTTGGGTCATCGACCGCAGTTAGTGTAATCACTTGAAATATCAGTTGAAAACAAAACAGTTTTCTTGTGTAATTTGTACGCATGTGAATGGTATCGGTACCTAATTCCGATAAAACAAATGGAAACTGATTTTCTTAGCTCATACTTCAAGTAAAAAAAAAACTACCAGTGGTCGTTGACCCCCAAATAAATACTTATTATTTTTTCCCATTTATATTTTGTCGTGTATAGTTCGCAACAAACACGACATATGTATACGTAGACAACGATACCCATTACGTTTGCGTAGTTCCGCTAGCTAATTTAATTTGACCTTACATGATTGGTTTCAGACTAGGTGGAGCGACGATTTTCGCAGGGTGAATGGTAGCAGCTGGATGAGAATAGTCGAGGGTCAACCAATTGGAGATCCCAATGTCCAGCTAATAGATTACCGTAAAACGGGGTGAATAGGGATGCAGGGGTGAATCGGGACGAAACTTTAAAATGGATTTTAACGTTGAAATAACATGGTTTGTTGCAAGAAAATACCCTAATGAGTTTACTGCTTTTTAATTAAAGATTAAGTGTCCTTGTTAGCAACAAACTATATTATTTTCAAGTATAAATCCACTTTAAAGTTTCGTTCCGATTCACCCCTGCAAACCTATTCACCCCGTTTTACCTATAAGCTGATGATTATGGTCAGCAGTACTTACACATGCACAGTGGTGTTGCCTGGCACCTGCTGGGCCAGCGTGGCCTCCAGATACATCGCGCTGTGTGCGCCCACGCCCACTCCGATCACACCTCCAGTCTGCATCACACTACAACAATACATAACACTTCATTAATAACTAAGTTAATTAGATAAACCAGACTATCAAATAGGTCACATTTAATCTCAAGTCTCTATGATAGATAGAATGACGATACAATTTGCGACTTGTTATAATCATTATCATTTAAACGCATAGGTTTTCAACCTTAATTTGCCCACACCCCCCACCCCAACCCCACTTTCGAGTTTTTTTTTTTTTTCTAGAGCACTCGATGTTTTTACTTACCATCAGGTTTAGGCAAGCCCTTGAAAAACATATTTTCTGTCTACAAAAACGTAGTGCTGGGGACGTTTTTGTAGACAGAAAATATGTTTTTTTTTTCCAACAATTAAACTTTTTCGTGTTTTTAACAAAAACTCACTATGTATTAATGAAGTTGTTTCAATTGTTATTAACCAAAATATTGGCTCAGTGGTTGAGCGATTGGGTACACTCATAAAGCGCTAATTACACTATCCAATTTAAGGAATGCTAACTAGGAACACTCTAACTAGGAAGTCGGAAGCTAGTGATTACACTACACTAAATTCGATTCTAAATCGGACAGACGACGCATTCAGACGCATTCGTGAAGAACGATTGTACACAATTTAGGAAGTAGTGCGGTTCGACCTCCTATTTACACTAAATTGGATCCAATCTGTTCTAACTGCGATTACATCTGCCGATTTCCTAGTTAGCATTCCTTAAAATTGGATAGTGTAATAAGCGCTTAACCTACAACGGGTAGACAGGGAAATTTTAATAGTAAGGCAAACAGATAGTTGTTTCCGACCTGAACATTCTCATGCATTCATTACTCAGAACAGGGGGTCTACTCCGAAGTAGTATCGGCCGAATGCTCGGCCGTTTGCTGCTACGAAGTTACTATTTGGTTCGGTCGGTCCCGATCCTACACTCCTACACTCTTTCGAATATTGACTAAGGTCTCGTCTCTAACCTAACCTAACCCAACTGAGCCGATCCGAACGTTTTTTCGCATTTTTCAATAATATTCGGTTCGGCCATGTGTCGGTCCGATCCGTACATTCGCACTTTGCACTTCGGAGTAGACCCCCGGACATTTCATGAAAAATAAAATAGCTAATCGCTATAATACATGACCGCTTCAACTCACGCGTCCGTATGGTCGTGATGCGACTGATGCGTTTGATGCTGCTGGTGCTGTTGATGCAGCGCGTGCGTCTGGTGCGGCGCGTGCGTCTGGTGCGGTGAGTGTGTCTGGTGGGGCGCGTGCGTCTGGTGCGGCGCGTGGTAGTCGGTGTAGGGCGGCGGGGCGCGCACCTCCGTGTCGCCGCACCGGGGGACTAGGATCGGTGGGAGCGCTGGAATAAAAAGGCATTAAAAAAAAAACATAAAAGTAAACCTACAAAGGGTCATCAATCGACCTGCGAACGTTGACCCCATAATCAGCTGTAAAGTCTATTCCAAAAGTTTATGTAGAAAATGTAAACAAATGGATCGGACCAAGTACTATCGCCAAAACCTATATCTGATAATTTTGAAAACAAAATCCTGTGCACATGATGACCCAGCTGCGTCTGTAAGTAAATCAAAAGAGGATCCTTCCAGGCTGACTAATAATATGCGCTGCAAACAGGAATAGTCCTTACGGTGGTCAGATATAGATTTTGGCGATAGTGTGATCACCAAAGGAGATAAGCAACAAGCGTCGTCGGATATAGTTGAAGTTTAGACAGAAATCGATGGTTGTTTTCGAATAATATTTAATTAATTAATAGAAAACAAACAGTTCATTTATCAAATCAAATTTCAGCCGAAAACATCCATCGGTTTCTTACTAAATTTCAACTATATACGACGACCCTGGTTACTATCTCTTTTGGTGACTGTAAATGTGAATGCCAATTTGTAATATACCACTTACACCTGAAATTTTAATTATAAATCACCTTTAAGATGTTTTTCATTTGACAATTTAGATTAATTAGTTATTTCGCCTCTCTATAATTGGCATTTTTGTTTTTGTTATGATTATTTTGTTATTGTTTTGTGGCCGTCTGCCAATATCGTCCTGTCAATGTCAATGTGAGTTGTCATTGGTCCCTGGCCTTGACATCAAGCAATAGACAAGAGTGTCAACATTTTTATGCTTGAGTACGAGTCTTTTGACAATGTGTATCTTAATGTGTGCAGTCTTTTTTCTTATTTTTTTTTTTAATATTATTGTTTTTTGGTTGTAATTGTACGTTTTGTTTGTGCAGAATCAAATATTTTTCTTTCTTTATTATTAATTTTGCAAGCTCAATTTTCGGCAATGATTTTTCAATTACAATAAATTACTAATGTTATTCAAACCATATTTATTGGAAAACTGCTTGTTGGTGATTTCATACAATAAAAGCCATCAGAGGGCAATTGCGTAACACACTATGAGTAGCAATGGGTTTGACAGTTCAACAACATTCATTGCGTTATTTACGTTGTTGAGCAGAAACATTTTTCGAACATATGGAGCAATGGATTAGCAATATCCTTCAAAATGATTCAGATTGAGATTGATAGTGTGTTACGCAATTCGGAGGCAGGTTGAAGGTATCAGCTAGTAAAATTCAAATCAGTCATCCAATAAAAACCAACCCCAAATAATTTCAATAAGAATCAAGAAAAAATAAATTGCCTATCAGTACTGCTGAATAAACTTAAATAAAAAGCTAGACTTACCAGGCGAGTCGATTTTATTATAATGGTAAGGGTTGATGCACACCTCGTCCTTCTTCAACTGGTATGCGTATTCACAGTGGTCTACCGGCTTTAGTTCATGCTGGCTCTGTAACAATTGAAGTGTATGAAATAATGTACGAGGGATTATCCCCACACCCTCTCCAAGAGAGATGGTCAGTGTCCCAGCACTGGGAACATTACAGGCTGATTATGCTAGTGATTATATCACACGATTAATCTAACTAGAGCTAGTATTTTTTTTAAGGTTATTTCCAATAGGAGTTTACAAAATATAGTTTTTCTTGCTGGACCAAAATAAATAGAAAAAGAAAATATTTTAATGTCCAGGTAAGGTAAGGAGGTTCACACCAAATTGAGATGACATGAGTAGCTTAAAATATTACCTACAGCTAGGTTACAATATATTATTTGCCGGTGATTAATAATATATATAGATCTTACTGTTCTGCAAATTGCAGTTTCCACAATAACAGTTGCAGTCATTGCAGATTATCATATGAAATATTTTTTATTTATTTTTTGGTAAGTATTTTTAAATATTCATAATTTTTACATTCCAAATAAATTTAAAATGTAATACAATTAATAAAAGAAATAATAATATTGTAATCTGTTTAACAGACTTGGGGTCCATCTTTATTATACACTAACAAGACAATAATAACCAAAAATAATAAATTATTAATAATATTACTTATTAATTTATTATTTTTGGTTTGGTTCATGCAAACAGGGATAATAGTCGGTTGGTGCCCCACTTCATTAAAAACGTCTAACGGGCCTGTGCGAGTTGGCTTCGGCCCCTCGTAAGCCTTCCAAAGGTCCTGGACCCCAGGGTCGCAAGAAATATAATAAGACATCATTGTACTCATACCTGTAGCTGCGGCCAGCGCCACAGCCTGCAGTAGACAACATGCGGCAACCCCTTGCGGTATTGACCATTTATCACGTTCTCGTTAGGTTTCACTCTGCAAGACAATAATAACATAAACATAACATAATAATCAACACTAAAGTGGCTCGTGGCTAAGTAATAACAGCTGCACGGGTCGATCGATCAGGTTAAGCTACGCTTGCCGCGGTCGATCCGTGGATGGGTGACCATCTTCACATAACAAGACCCCTCCGTGCCTCGGAAAGCACGTTAAGCCGTTGGTCCCGGCTGTCATTGGATCTTTGACGGTCGTAACGGGTCATCAGAAGGCCGAAAGTCTGACTTCCATCATATTTTAAAAACTAGATGAGGTTCGCGTTTCTTATCTGACTACTCTGAAGAAGAACTCAGGAGTCAGTCCCTTTAAAAGTCTTGGTCAGATCATGTGAGGACCATAGAATAATAATAATAATAATAATATTTTTATTTTCTCTCAAAAAGGTACAGATATTGGTTCACGTCATATTATGTCAAGTCAAATATAGATTAGTGTCTGAAATGGTCTTTTGAGGAAAGGACACATATTTGAGAGGACCTGTTCAATAACTGCAAGCATTTATCAGTGATTGTGTAGATGAACACAGACCTTAAGCAGCTCAACAAACCGGCAAAGAATACCAAAGAAAGGACATTTGGGTAGGCCGCATAATTGTACTCATATTATGAACAACAACAGAAACTACAACTTTTAATAAGGGACTATTATACAAAACTGATTTTGCTAAACACAAAGCAGCTGTTCCCTACATTCTCTTGAGTTAAGCATAACACAGTCCTCCAGACCGTATTTCGGCCACGGCGGCCAATCTCAACGGAGACTAGCCTTCGGCGCGCGAGGCCTCTTCCCTCACTCTCATAGTCCGATGGGACGGCAATTCGACACGGACGGAGAGGTCAGGCGATGGACGGCCACGGGGGTATCACACCGCAGACTTCCAACATCCAGGCTGTTACTAAGAAATTTCTAATAGAAAAACTCAATAACAATTTGCCCGACCCGGGAATCGAACCCACGACCCCACTTTCAGCAGTCGTGTTTACGACCACGAGACCAACGGGGCAGTTAAGCAAAACATAACTAGCTACAGTTTATTGTCACCATATCGGTGTTGTCCTCATAGTAAGAGTGGTTCATAATGATGAATTACAATGACCACTTTTCATTTAAATAACACTAACTCGAAGTTTTTTATAAACCCATCATCATCTGCCTAGCCTTTTCTCAACTATGTTGGAGTCTGCTTCCAGTCTAACCAGATGCAGCTGAGTATCAGTATTTTACATGGAGCAACTGTCTATCTGACCTCCACAACCCAGTTACTGGGTAATGCTAAAACCCTTGGTAAGATCAAATTCGCAAAACAGGTATTCGTCTGGATACTGTATGACTGAACTGTGGTTAAATATGAAAACCCAGTAAGTCAAGGCCCTACTCAAAATTGAACTGTGAATGGGGTCAAATTTGAAATTTAAAATTGCATATTTCTGTGTTCCAAATCAAGGTAAATCACTAAAATCAAAATAAACAATAATCTATTTCATATACCAGTATGTGCATTGCCATGTGTTTATTAACGCCAAGCACCTCCATGACAACCAATCAGCATAAAGTATGACATCTGAGACGGCGGCCTTTTTTTTTCTCATTGTGAAATTTTACGAAAGTATTTTACTTATAGACGTATGCAAAGCTTCACAATTTTATAGCTTATACATGTATAAGCTATAAAATTGTGAAGCTTTGCATGCGTGAGTGTTCAATTACAGCAGAGCCCTAGCTTATATCAAACAATGATATTTCCAACCTGCTCTTTTAGCTTAATCCCTTATTTATATATTATTTTTATTTCTGTGATTGTTTAAACACCCCATAACTTTATAATCTATAGACAAAACATATTACTTTCATTTCCCACTTATAACTTGCGAGTGGACATACCAGGTTTTAATATTTACCTACACAAATTAATATAGTACAAAGTGATGATCCCAATATTATTAAGTGACTACTTACAGTGTAAAATTTTGTTTAATAATCATTTTACATTTAGGCTATAAGAGTAGGGGAAGACCAAAAAAATGGTTGATGGACTGTGTGAATGCTGATATGGTTAGAAAGGGGGTTACTACCGAGATGACGACTAATAGAGACATATGGAAGAAAAAGACATGTTGTCCCGACCCTAAATAAATTGGGATAAGGGCAGGAGAATGATTATGATTAATTTTACATAAAATTAAATTTTTATTTACTTGAGCCTGAAGTAAGATGTTTTGCAAAATGCTGAGAAGAAGAAAGCAGGTGCTAGATCTTGGGCTCACGCATGACACCATATGTATTTGAATTAATAACCCACAAAAAGCAAGTAAAAATTACGATTTGACAAATAATAATACACTGTGCAGACATTAACAATAAAAAAAAAAATGTCATTCTAGGCAAAAATAAATAACTTGTATCAATTTGGCGGCAAAAGATTTCCAGATGATTGTCATCGTCTAATTTAATAATAAAAACTTTTGCGAATCTTTATTGTTGAGATCATAGTGGTTTCTTATTAGCATTAATGGGTATTTAATCAATCCTTTTGGTGTCTAACTACGCAAAATACCTGTCCATTCACAAAATAACCGCGCAGAACGTGTATTTATATCCAGAAACAGTAATTTTCGCATAAATTAAAACTGATAAAACTCATATTTTATAATAAACACAGAGGAAGCATTCGTGACGTATTTACCTTCAAGGACGAAAGGATACACGGATGTCCTTCAAAACGGGCACTGAACACAGAAATAACAAAAAAACACAGGTTTCTTTTAGAAACGATAAAGAATTTTAGCAATTAAAAAATTGCAAGGTTCAAAATATGTCCGCCATATTGACATGAGGATTCGATTTGTTTTGACGGAGTCTTGACCTTTCAGATTTTGCGTCCTGTATGCTATTAGGCACCCAAAATGCGATGGTCGTTGCGATCTACCGGGTCAATGACAATGAGCGACTATCGAACTTAGCCGGGCAATAGAACCCACAGAAATAACCCGACCACGGAAAATACTATTCGTTCGCAAACTGAATTAATTTAGTAAAATTATAATAAAAAATTGCAGTGATGTCTTATTATATTGTTATTTGATAGTATAATAAAAATTGAAATACCAGAATTTGGCAACAAATTCATTACGAGATTTACGAACGTCTCTTTGATTAGCTCAACAATTTTTGCAATAAATGTGGTTTGCGAAAACAACTTCTATCTCAGTAGAAATAAGGTCCAAAAACATTGCAAGGATATATTAGCCACCGGAAACGTCATATTCCCAAATGATTGTTATCACGAAAAAAATAAATCAATAGTGAACTGACCTGGGAATTGTTACGCATTTAGTATGACTGTTCTGGCTTGATATTGCCTTTTCCAATTCTTCGAGCGCTCCGCTTTTCTTTAATTTCTTAACTAAACTCTTCACTGCCTTCTCGGACCATTTATCTTCGGCTGCAGACGAACCCTCAGGGCCCTTTTTCCACCCTAACAGCCGTTTCACCACTGGTGGTGTTAGGGGAAACATGCCGCGTCACTTCACTCACTAATTCATCAGTTTAAACAAATTATCATTTGAATAGCAAATTATATATTCGCGCACAATTATTATGTTCCGTATTTAGGTAAACTATCGGCCATATTGCGAGTGAATGACAGTTCACTTGTCAATCAACAAATCAAGATAAATTTGTCTCTTTCACACCCCGGTCTTTTCGAGTTATTAAACGTCGCTGGTCTTAACCATTTATCATTAAATCACAGATTCATAAACGGTTTATCATAATTATAGTTTTATTATATATCGCTGGATAAAGGCAAATTAAATCATTCAAAAATAAGTTAAATAAATATGCCTGTATCTGCCCTTTTCTTGCAAATTACTTCTTCTGCAAAGGGCATTTCCATAAACAAAAGATTTTCAGCCTAATCTACTAATACTTAGTTGCATTTAACCTTATTCAAATAATTACATTAAATAAACATAATAAGCGATAGGTAATAAATACTGTAGATACAAGAGATAGAATCCTACTACATTCCGAAGTACTATTCCGACATCAGACATGCCACCAATCCTTCATGAACTTATATTTTTCATCATTTTCATCTTAGTGCAATAAAAAGTAAAATAGGATTTTGTTGATTCGATGGACATTTGCATACATTGCGATATGAATATTTTGTGTGATAAACAGCAATGTAATACAAAATGTGAAATTGTTAAAAAGTGGTTATTATGGTCTATGGTATATAAATTGGAATGTTTTTGTTTTGAAATTTGACACAAATGGCGATAAAAGTATTGTTTCATTTGTTTTTTTTCTAAAGAAGTGCCAGTTGTTCTAAGAAAGTGCATATATTTGTGTTGAAAAAGAAGATTTGGTAAGATATTTCTCGTTTACTGTGTGTTTCTATAATTTTATCACGTTTTTGTGGTTCAAATGGTCAAAAATGTGTGCCGGTAGTAAACTGTCACTGGCCGTTTAATTTTATTTTATTTGGTGGCCAGTGTCAGTTTTCATAATCCCGCTTTGGTTTTTTAATGGCTAGGCTGGAAATGATTATTTAGAGTAAAGATAAATAAATAAACTACTTTACGAAAACTTTTAATTTCGAATTTCCCATTCTCATTATTTTCGTGTCTGAAACTTTAGATTTGTTTTGTCACGAATTTTTTAGCATAATTTTAATCTAAGGCGAACATTTATATTTATTTTAGCTTACTAATTAATGCCTTTTATTGGAATACTGTAGAGATATTTATAAAAATATGAATGTCATTTTGTCCTTTTCTTTTATTATTTGTAGGATTTCAATTTTAACAAGCTAAGGACTGTATCAAAATATAGTTCACCAGTTTTTCTAAAACCTAAGGTAGGTTTTAGAAAAACTACACCCAGGTAGCCTATCAATTATTTTTCTGCTAAGCCTACTTTGTGTAATCTACTAAGTTTAATAACACATATTTTTTTATATTAATTTCTTGATAAGTCATACTTTACCTGAAACTGATATTGAATCCTTGGTAGCTTCTATACATATTTTATATTATAGGCACTTTTGGTGTCCGTCTGTGTGACCATATTGTTCTTCTAAATTACGCAACAGCTTTTGTTGCGTATTTCATCATCATTTTGAGAATGTATTTCGGCACCGGGACAGCTTTTAACCCTTTACAAAGCACAAGTCCGATCGTGTATGGAGTACTGCAGTCACCTGTGGGATGGCTCAGCTAAATACCAACTCGCCACTTTAGACTCAGTCGAGCGCAGAGCTAAGAGACTCATTGGCGATAAAAAGCTGGTGGAGGCAAAGCTTCACAGTTTGGCTCACCGGCGAAGTGTTGCCTGTCTGTCCGTCTTCTACAGACTGTACCTCGGGGAGTGTGCTCAAGAGCTACATGAGCTCAGCTCATCCCGCCTTCACCTTTTTACCATCGAGAGTCCAGACGCACTGCAGGATACCACCCCTATTTGGTTAATATGCCATATATACGCACTAAGCGCTTCTCATCATCTTTTCTGATGCGCACAGCAAAGGAGTGGAATTGTTTGCCTGCGTCTGCATTCCTGAGTTCATACAACCCTAATCTCTTCAGGGCGAGAGTGAATAGGCTTCTTCTGGGCAAGCTCGTTCCAACGTAGATCTCATGCCTACCTCTGGGCTGGATTGAGGTCAAGAGTGAGACCATTGTCAATAAAAAAAAAACTTGTCTGGTTAGACTGAAAGCCGACTACAACATAGTTGGGAAAAGGCTAGGCAGATAATGAGTTGTGGCTCAGTGGTGAGGGCCCCGACTTAAGTAGTGTATAGGTCGTAGTTTCGAACCCAGGTAGGTTTACGCTGCTTTCAAAGTACGCTATACTATAATAGTGCCTTAAAATACCTATAGCAAAGAAGACCTAGTATTAATTTTAATAGTAAGCCAATAGGCAGGCAAAGTACTTCGGTAACCCAGGTACCCTACGTGAGACGGTCAGTAACATCAAGGCGTTGCTGGCCTTCCTTGAGGAGGTGGGGTGGATCGAATGATCGATTTTCCTACCCGTACGCAAAATACGCGCATTGTCGTGGAGTTGCGGACACCAGCCCGTATTACCTATTACCTATTAGTAAGCCAATAATATATAGTGTGAACGTGTCCATAACAATGTATGTTGCGCGATATTGTTGTGCTATGAGCTATATAGTAATGCTATTATATTATAGCGTAGTCTGAAAGCAGCTTTACTTTCTGTGATTTATTTTATCGCCGTTGCTCGGAAAGCACGTTAAGCTGTTGGTCCCGGGCTGTCATTTTCGTAGATCTTTGACAGTCTTTACTAATAGTCAGAACCCTGAAAGTCTGACAACGAGTCTTACCAAGGGGTATCGTGTTACCCAGTAACAGGGTTGTGGAGGTCAGATAGGCAGTCGCTCCATGTAAAACACTGGTATTCAGCTGCATCCGGTTAGACTGGAAGCCAACCCCAATATAGTTGGGAAAAGGTAAGGTAGATGATGATTTTATCGCCGTTGCTATGAAAACATCGTGAGAAAACCGGTATGTCCTAAAACCAAAAATACGAAGACATGGCATCTGCCAGCCCGCACTGGGCCCGCGTGGTGGATTACGGCCCACTCCTGTGGACCAGCTATAAGAACACTGAAGGCTGATTTTGCTATGCTATTATTCGTAATAGATGCCCAACACACTGGCTAAGTTTAGCGCAGCGTGGTACATTTTTTTTTTTTGTTTTCAGTTAAGGCAGTAATGACGGAGCCGCAACCACCATTGATCCTCTGCATGGAGAATGCGTCGGGTGAGGACGTGGCGCTCAGGATAGAACCAGATGATAACTTCCAGATGTTTCTGGATAAGGCCAGGTTAGTCTTCTTTGAAGCCAGGGCCAGCACTAGTCGAAAAAACCTTCAGACAAATCCCTGGGAGTGCCATTCAAGCGCCATAGATTTTGTTATTTTGGTGCTGCTGTTCTTTGGGGTCGAGAGTGTTGCTGCTGTGTAGCAATTCTCCCACACCTCAAAAGGGAGAAGCCTGACCGATGGCACTTTCGATTCCGGGTTGGCCCTTTGTCCACGGCCCGGTTTCTTTACGGTTTAGAGGTATGAGGAACAGAGTGTAAAGTTCACTCATCCTCCATTGAAAAGGGAGGATCCTCCAACCAGACGGGTGTTGTGTCTGGCGGGCAATTGCCCAATGATTGATATTGGGAAATTGTATCTATGCTAATTGCACGGTAAACTCTGCTTGCGAGATGCAGGATTTGCGTGACGTCAGTATGACGCGTTGTTCGCATGTGGCGTTGTAGATACCGCTACAACGGCACGGCGAATAAACCGCGCCATAGAGAAAGGGTCTATCAACAAGCTTCCATAGTGATCCATACAACACTGACGACCGTGGCTATACCCGGCGAATAAACCGTAGCTTTTCACGGCAAGAAAAACGTGTGTGTACAGCAGTGGCGTGCACTGCATAAAGGCATATAAGCAGTGTCTACGTGGATAAAAATCACCATAACCCTGTCAATTACATTTTTGTGTGTGTGCCCCACAATTAAGAAACTCACTAAATTATCATACCTAACAAAAAACAAAATCTTCATAAAAATACGCGCGGCAGTAGGCAGCCGCCAGACGGCCTGCTCGGCTCCCTTACTATTCGCAAATTGTCATTGGTCTTTCCTCGTTCAAGTTAATATGACGAAGTTAAAAATACGTACGTCTCACGCGTATTACTATGGACGTTCGATCTTCGCAATTTGTCACCCTTAGGTAGGCATGCCTACTCAAGTAACTAACCAAGTATGAATGTTAAAATTAAAAATAATACTTCGTAATTTGGCCGTGCGAAGGAAGAAATGGATGATAATGAGGTTGCCGTTAGTGAGGTAAAAATGAAAATCCAAGATGGCGGCTGTATTTTTTTTTCCATAATTGGTGTCGTTTTTATGGGTTTCAAGGTTTTACAGTCGCCCATGTTGGATTTTCATTTTGAACTTTGTTCCTGCCGGGGGTCCCCGGACCACACATTTTTTTTTTGAATACCCATTAAATCAATTACATTTTACTTAAAAGTGTCCACCTGCAGTGCGATTCTGTAACCATCTCACCGTGAAAACTTAGTTGAAGTGAGCGTGGAGTGAGCTGTCATTCCAACTAATGCTAGGGATTGACACTATTGACAGCTCACTCTAAGCTGACTTCACCTAACTTTTCACGGTGAAATTTTTACAGAACCGATCGGCTGTTCTGAAAACCAATGCACGCCACGGGTGTACAGTCACCAAAGGAGATAAGTAACCAAGGTCGTCGCATATAGTTGAAGTTTGCGAAGAAACCGATGGATGTTTTCGAATGAAATTTAATTTGATAAATGAACTGTCTGTTTTCTATTAATTAAACTAAATTTTATTCGAAAACATCCATCGGTTTCTTACAAAACTTCAACTATATCCGACGGCCCTGGTTACTCTCCTCCTTTGGTGACCGTACAAAGGGCTTTACGATTTCATGGACATGGATTAATTTACATAATTAGATTAACCAATTTTTCCCCCTGGGGCCAATGAAATTAAACCTGATCGTGGAATCGAAACTAATTTCCAAGCTACGTGTAAAAACTTGCGTCGAAAAATTTAACCCTAGGCTTTCGCATTTAGAATTCCCTAGCACGTATTACCTGATTCGAACGAATTCACAGAATTTAAAAACTTCACAATACCTAGGCCAATACATTTTCAACCTATTCACTGATTGAACTATTCCAGGTCACTCCTAGGCTTCGATGTAGACATAAACTCGATAACCAGAAACCAGCCCGTTTCATTATCAGAAAATGTCTACCAATTCCTAGTAAACGCTGAACAAAACTTACAAGCAGACGAGCTAACACAAAACTTTGACCAAATGTTGGACCCCAACGATGGAGCCAACGACTTGGTCTACATATTGGACGATGGCACACAAATCCGTGCCTCACAAATACACTTCGACAATGATGATCCTTTAGTTGATTTGACTGCTGAGAAAATACCTTTTGTTAAATACGCTGAAGATGTCACTGACGTAGATGTTGATGATATAAATATTCACGAAACTAAGAAAATTAATATTGTTGAAAGTCCTGTGTCCAGATGGTCAAGTAATAACTCTAGCCCAAAATGCAGTTTTGTCAACTCTCTTCCATTCAAATTAGTGTGCAATAATACTTCGGGTTTCGAAGCTCAATTCACGAAATATTTAGAAGCGAATACAACAAAAACCTACGCGACCCTAAACCCTGTGACAACTCGAAATAAATCTCCGAAAAGTTTGATCAAAGATAATTTTAAGAACTACGATGATAACTATCAGAGGAATGACAACTTGTCGTACACTCGGGAGGAGATTTTGAACATGTTCAAAGACTCCCCGATGACGTCACTGCCGTATGACCAGGGTTACAGTGAGAGGAGACATGTTCGGAAGACGGATCCTTCGAGACTTGTTCATAAGAGTTGGAGTAAGCCTCTTTCTTACGTCGACATTGATGGGGTATTGATCGGAGAGAGCGAGAGCCAAATCTGTTTTATTTGCGGCAAACATGTGGATAACAATGTTGATAAATTGTACCTTTTTGATAACGAAGATCAGAGGTTATATCGGTGTTCTCCGCAGAAGAAAATGTCAACTCAGCTAAAAATTATCTGCGAGTGTTGTCTTAACGAAAACTTCACTCCATGTAGAATGAAAAGCGCAAATCAATTCTTGAATCCTGATGAATACCTCGTGATCAGAAACAATCAGCAATATATCTTCCAGAAAGTTAAAAACTTCAATTTCGCGCACCTAGGTAAAGCTAAAGAAATCATAAACAAGATAGAGAAGAAAATAGACAAGGAAGAGTTTGTTAAAGTCGAAATTGGCTCTGATGGAGAAATTATTACCAAGCCCATAGACACTAGGTCTGATGACATTATTATTGTTAAAGATGAGAAGAAGGAGGGCAGTTCGAGTGACGTAGAGATTGTAGAGCCGGAACCAGAGATAGATAATATCATAGACAATTTGGAGGAAGCTGATGAGGAGGTGAAGGAGTTTTTGGGGAAATATCAACGCGATGATACTGAAGTTACTGAGTTAAAATGCAGGTAAATATTTAATTGATTAATAATTTTATCGCTATCACGCTGTGCGCAAGCGTGGTAATCAATGCTAGTTCCTTTTTGTATTAAGGGTGCACACACGATGCGATACGGCTCGACGACAGAGGCAACTGCATCCGACGACGCGCGTCGGTGATAGCCGCTGACGTGTCGGCGGATGCAGGTGCATCTTGTGCACGTTCTAACAAACAAACTCTTCAGCTTTATTATTTTGTTAGTATATATATATATAGACTAGCTCTGCCCGCGACTTCGTCCGCGTGAAATTTCTTGTACCCCCGACCCACCCCGAAACAAAATTTGTATTCGTTTGTATGGGAGTATAGAAAAGTGTTGTTTTTAGACTTTTCCAGGCATTTTTTAAAAATTTTCTTTGCGTAAGAACCTTCCTCGTACTTCAAGGAATATTCTAAAAAAAGAATAAGCGAAATCGGTTTAGCTGTTCTCGAGGTTTGCGCTTAGCAACACATTCAGCGATTCATTTTTATATTATAGATTATAAACAGTATTTACTTTGCAGATTCTGTGAGCAAATCTTCTCTGATCTGGCGGCAGTGACGGATCACTGTGAAACGCACAAACATGACCTAGAAGATGGAGAAGTATTTCCTTGTCCACTCTGCAATTATGGTAAGTTGGATTTACTTGCAGTTATAGAGGTAAGAGGAACAGGGTGTAAAGTTGACCCATCCTCCATAGAAAAGGGAGGATCCTCCGACCAGACGGGTGTCGTGTTTGGTGGGCAATTGCCCGACGATTGATTCCGGGACGTTGCATATGTGCTAGTCGCGCGGTAAACTCTGCTTGCGCGATGCAGGATTATGCAACGTGACGACTAGTACGCATGTGCCGATGCAGCCGCCACACAGTAAATATTATTGTGTGCGCTTTGAATTCGATCCAGCCGTTTGGGAGCTACACTGCCACGAAAACAGAAAACCAGTCAAGTGCGACTCGGACTCGCCCACGAAGGGTTCCGTACCAATATCTATAAAAATGACGTCTGTTGTATGGGAGCCCCCCTTAAATATTTATTTTATTTTAATTTTATTATTAAAGTAAAAATACAACTGAGTATTTTGTGAATATTTCAAGTGGCTACCTGTTGCTAATATTGATATCGAGCAAAAAAGGGCAAAAAATGCGCGTTTTTTGTATGGGAGCCCCCATTAAATATTTATTTTATTTTGTTTTTAGTATTTGTTGTTATAGCGGCAACAGAAATACATAATTTGAGAAAATTTCAACTGTCTAGCTATCGCGGTTCTTGAGATACAGCCTGGTGACAGACGGACGGACAGACAGACAGCGAAGTCTTAGTAATAGGGTCCCGTTTTTACCCTTTGTGTACGGAAGCCTAAAAAGGATTAAAATTTATAACACCCCTCTTTTGTGGTTAAAAATAGAAGACTTTGCCGATCAAGAGAATGCTAGAAATAATACTAAAATAACATCAACATTGACTGCCCGGAGTCTTGATTTGCCAAGATTTTGGATTTGGTGCATGCCTGGGTAATGGCAATTACTTGGCTCGCCCGCTATTACTTGGACTTAAACGTAACTGGCGAAATGTGGGTGTACTATAGGTACTCCTCTGCTCAACCCTTCGGGGATTACAGGCGTGATGCTATGTAATATCAACATTTATTTATTTAATTGCATAAAACATGGTGTACAGTCACGAGCAAAAGTATGTATACACTAGGCTTTATTCAAAAGCGATTTACTCCTTTATTTTTTAATGAAATTTTATGTTGTTACGAACATAGCATTTTCGAACCCATAGGTTTATGTAATGTGTCTTATTTCAACGTTGCATTCGTTATTTCATGAAAAAATCGAAATTAAAAGTTGCTAAGTGCTGACATATTGGTGCTCGTGACTGTACAAAGGTGTTACATTGGCTCTTGACAACTTGTATTGTGTATAATTTATATTTATAATTTAAACACAGGTTATGCAAATTTAAAATGGCTGAAAGCTCATGTGAAGGCGGCTCACGAGAAGACAGAGACCCTTAAAGTATTAAAAGAAGAAAATGAACCAGTTAAAGAGGAGAGTAAAGGTAAATTAGCATTACTTACTCAGTTGGCTGATGGCTGTTTGTGTGTGTGTATATTTAAATGTTTGTAAACGCACCCAGGATACAGGAGTAATTCCTAGTGTGTTGCAAAGTTTAAAAAAAAAAGTTGCTAAGGTTCAGCGCAGAAGCAGCAAAATGCTCGAGCGATTTTTCAATGATATTCAATCTATCTATATCTTGCTCATCATCTGCCTAGCCTGTACCCAACTATGTCGGCTTCCAGTCTAACCGGATGCAGCCGAATACCAGTATTTTACATGGAGCGACTGCCTATCTGACCTCCACAACCCAGTTACTGGGTAATACGATACCCCTTGGTAAGACTGGTTCTCAGACTTTCGGGCTTCTGACGACCCGTAACGACTGTCAAAGATCCAAGAATGACAGTCGGGACCAACGGCTTAACGTGCTTTCCGAGGCACGGAGGGGTCTCGGTATGCACGGACTAACCGCGGCAAGCGTAGCTTAACCTGATCGATCGACTCGTGGGGCTGTTATTACTTAGCTACTATCTATATCTTACTATACTACTAATCATAAAGCTGAAGAGTTTGTTTGTTTGAACGCGCTAATCTCTGGAACTACCAGCCCCTGATTGCGTAACACACGATCAATCGGAATCGGTTTCATTTTGACAGTTCAACAACATTCATTGCGTTATTTACGTGTTGAGCTGACAAATTTTTCGAAGTTATGAAGCAATGGATTAGAAATTTGCTTCAAAATGATTCAGATTCCGATTGATTGTGTGTTACGCAATTGGGGTGCGGATTTGAAATATTGTTTTGTATTTGATAGCCCAATTCTTGAGGACGGCTATAGGCTAGGCTAACATCACGCTACGACTCGTAGGAGCCGAGCAAAAAGAAAAAATAAAAACTTTTTAACAAAAAAATTAAACCGCCGAAAAAACTGAAAAGCAAAAAATTGTAAACCTTTTTTATTTAACCTTATTAACTAAGTTCTTAAACTAATGTAAGTATACCTAAGTAATTTTGAGTCGGCGCTAAACAATCAATAAACAAAGATCACTAAATTGCCTTAAATTTAAACGGCGCTGACTCAAAATTATTGTCAAAAGTTATAGGACATACATAAAAAAAAAAATATACGCGTCGACTTGAGAAACTCCTCCGTTTTTTCGTCGGTTAAAAAGTCGGAAAGTACACTCAAGAGAAGCGAAGTCCTAGCGACGTAACCGACGACGACGACGACGACGTAACGACGTAATATGGCTGTTATTTTAGTAGATCAATTGCGAACGAAGTCTCGGGCGGAAGCTAGTAATTGATAAGGAACCAAATCACAACTAAAATAGAGTTAAAAATGGCGTGCAAGCTTCCTTACTTAACACCCTCGAGGATTTTGCTGCTCTTTTTGTGCTGACCCTAACTATAAGCAAATACCAATCTGAGGAGCAATCCTCGTTATTTTAAGAACGTTCACACTTCACAGTCTGTTCTGTCTCAATCTGTCAAAAAATACCTCTAATTTCCCTACATTTGTGACAAGACTGCGGCTAGATTTGAACAGTTAAAATTACGAGAATTGGTCTTCAGGAGTCAGTTATGAAGAAAAGTTAAGGATAAGATTAGGGATTAATAATAATCGTTTGTTTGCATGAAATATCGTGCTTACAGATGTCATAATTCAATTTATAGTACTTCATATTCCGCCTACTAAATTCAGCATGCAAATTTTGGATGTGCCATGATTCATGATTCATAGTTATTGAATGATAGTTGTATTCATTAAAATTATGTTAGAAAATGTCAATAAAATAAGAAATTACAAATGTCAAAATAAGAATACAGGCATGTCAAAATTAATAAAATTACAGGAATGTCAAAATGAATTAAATTACAGGAATGTCAAAATGAATTAAATTACAGGAATGTCAAAATTAATTAAATTACAGGAATGTCAAAATTAATTAAATTACAGGAATGTCAAAATTAATTAAATAACGTACAGAAATGTCAAAATTAATTAAATTACAGAAATGTCAAAATTAATTAAATTACAGGAATGTCAAAATTAATTAAATAACAGGAATGCCAAAATTAATTTTTTCACCATTCTTTATCATTATAGACCTACCAAAGTTGCCTTCAAAACTGTTTTCGATTGATAGCAGCATTACCTTTTATCTATTTAGATGACGAAGAGATAAAAACAAAAGCATCATCACCCATTGCGACTCGTACTAGAAGTTCTATTAAAAAGGGAGATGGCGATAGAAAAGGTATTTAGAATATCACCTTCTCCCACTATTTTCGTATTCTTTAATAACGTATTTTTCTTTTCGTAAAAATTTTAGACGATGAGAAGTCGGATGAAGTTAAGGCTGATTCTAAAACTGAGGTGGTTAGTTATAGACAACTGTCAATCTTCTATGTAGTTCATATTTAAAAGTTTAGAAATGAATTAGGTATAAGTTTGTATACGGGGTGGCGATTTAGGGACTAACCAAACTTATTCAGCTCTGTTCAGCTTTTGTCCATAGAAAACAACAATTTTGTATGGAATGCGTGCGCATCCGTAAAGCTGAACGGATGCGTACGCATTCTATACAAAATCGTTAGTCCCTTAGTCACCAGCATCCGTTAAGAGGGTAATTCTACACGTCATACAAAACAACTGTCGTTATGAAACTCATAACTAAAATTGTAAAAAAAAAGAAGTCTTAGGTACATGTATCGAAATAGTCTTGTCTACTGTTGTATCGGAATTTGTTGTTTTTTTTTTTCACGAATCGCAAAAAAGTTTCGTAGCGAAATTTGTTTAAAATGACGGGTATAATCACCTCCTTGAAGGATGCAGATGACTAAATCACCATCCTGTGTAGGCACATTTCATTTTAATTCTGATTAAACTAGTAAAAACCTTCAATATTGCATAGAATCTCATAGAATTAGTTTTCTTAACATTTCTTGATTATGCAGGGTGGCAAGGATCTCATCGACGCGCTACGCATTACCACGAATTCAGTACAGACGCCAGCACATCAACCTACTACAATCTGTCAAATTTCTTTAATAGATTTTCAACTTTATCGCTGAAGCATTAAGGTTCAAGGTTGATTGGGAAAATTTGACAGTTTCGGGTAGCTTGACCTGCTGGCGTCCGTACATGATTCTGAACCCCGCCCATCGAAATTTTTGGTCGATTATTTAAAAAGAAATGGCTATTCCATACATTTTGACCGCGTAGGTATTGCATTTCTCTGTGAAACAACAGATTTTTTTTTATTACCGACGGTAATGGGTGGACTGCTTTAGGTTAATGATGAACCGAAGAAAAAAATCCATGCTAGGGGGTCTAGAATCATGTGCTGAATTCATGGTTTCAGTTTACGCGCTGATGTCCCTACTATACTATACCTTTATTTTAAGCACTAAGTTATGAAATAATAATTTAGTTTGAATCACTTTTCTTCATCTAGGGTATTTTTAAGATCATGTAGTCATCATAATCATTTGAAAATACATAATTTCGGAATAAAAATAATTTGTAGGTATTAAATAAATAAATAGTACCTATAATAGCTATACAGGGTTATTGTAAAAACACCAACAACCTCTTAAGACGTCATTGTACTCGTCATTATGAACAACTTTTACTATGGGACCAAACCTGAAATCGCGAAAAAAAAATCAGCTGTTCCCTACATTTATGTTCGGTTAACTCGTCAAAATGTAGGGAACAGCTGATTTTTTTTCGTGATTTCAGGTTCCTCTTAAGAGGTTGTTGGTGTTTTTCCAATAACCCTGTATATAATTTTAGCCACAAACTATTATAGGCCAGCCACTTAACTGTCGCATTGCCTGAGGTAGCAGCACGGTGCTGGAGGGGTGTGGTGACGTGATGCGAGAGCTCAGTGATTCGTCAACTTGTGACAACTATCACCCCTCCCGCACTGCGCAGCTACCTCAGGCAACGCGAGAGTTAAGCGGTTGGCCTATATACACATTTAACGTATTTAAAAATCGTTCTGTATTTTCAATAGCTTAAAGCTGATGATGAGAATGATGCTTTAAATACGTTTTAGTGCTAAACGTAATTTAGCTCAGGTTCAGATCTCACGATCGTTTTTTTCCTGCGGCAATTTTTTTGTGCGCACTGAATTTTCAACGCTCTGCTTAGCGCTGAGAGCTGATAATCCAACAGTGTGTTTTTCGACGCGCTGGGATGCACTCTCTTGGATTTTTAACGCTCGGATCAACGATGAGAGTTGAAAATCCAGTGCGCGATATTTTTACGCCATGGCCAACGTGGGTTTAGTGAATGATGGTGCAGGTGGCCCTTAGCTTGGTTCGTTCTACCTAATTCATTGAAATACATAAACAAATAATACCCAACCACACAGACGGAGCCACCCGTCATAAAAACGGAGGTAAAGCAAGAATGCCTGGACAGCAGTGAGGATGAGATCTGGATCGTTCAGACTGCTGATGCCGAAGCCACACAGGAGCTGCAGAAACTACTCTGTAGTGCCAAGGTAAGAAACCAGGGCCCGTACCGTAAACGTTTGCAGGGCAGATCAACTTAACACTAATAGGTGCAACACGTCGCCTCGTTGATGCTTATAACGCTCACTTTATGGAGCTCGACATGTTTGCTCTTTCCAAACATTGTTTCAAGGCGAGAGCAATAGAGTTACTTGTTTCCTAAGTGTAATCTTCCTATTTTTTATTTCTCTTCTTATCAGTCTTTTATGATGCACACTGTGTGTCTGTTTTCTTTTAACTTCTTTTTTGTGAATTCGTGGACAATGATGTGGGTTACATGTGTAGTAACACAAATATAGAATAGATTATGTATAACTGTATTCTAAGTATTGTGCTAATTTAAGCATTTTAGATAAGTTTTTTGTTTTTGTTTGAAAAAAAAAAAAAACACATGACTCAAAATTGCTTGACAGTTTACATGCTATCCGACTTTTTGATACTCATCTGCTATAAAAAAAATAAAATTAGTTTAATTCAAGTAACAAGACTCATATACAAACAGATACATAAAAGGATACAGACAGGTTAACAAGAACGAACACTCACAAGCACAGACTACAATCTCACAAGGCAGCAATATGTCTGCTGCAGCATTGCCGGATATAAGGGCAATCCAGCCTGTTGGCGATCATCGCCAGGACGGAGTTCGAGAATTGTTGTTGTTATAAGAGTACATAATGTTACTGTCAAAACTGTGCCCCAGCAGTCAAGTGGGAATGTTATAGGCTTTTTATGCTTAACGCAGGATGACCTTTACCAGAAGTGGTCAAGTCAACGTATCAGTGCTAGCAGCTTCAATATCATCAGAGTTGTACCTGAATGCTATGTTCCGGTACAACTCTGATGATATTGAAGCTGCTAGCTGTTCGTCGTGGACTTGGTATGACAGCGGCGACAAACATTGACGCGACGCTCTGCTAGAGTGAAAGTCACCAGTCAGATTCACTCTTATTAGACCTTTTCGGTGATACCAGTAACTTCGTAACAAAAGTAGATGGCGCCACTTGCTGCGAAAAAAAATACTGTACAAAGGCGAGGCATTTTCTACCAGTTAACCTTAGGGTGATGCGGAGACAAAACATTGGTAGGTGCAACATACGGGATAAATAGCTCGGAAATGTCAATAAAATACAAGAATAAATCATAACCAAGATTATTATTCGTTCCAGGTTAAAGAAGATGGGCAAGATGGTGAATCTGAAAAGACACCTAAATGTTTTCATTGCGGGTAAGTAAAACTTTCTTATTTTTAAAGAATACATGCTGCGAATTTGTGCGTGAAGACAAGTAGCGTCAACAAATAACACGCACACACACACACTTCCGACATCCCCATTGTCTCGGACGGTGTCGAGAGCTCCTGCTCTAACATACACACATTCACAGGGCGTTTCTACACTTGGTACTGCACCTGAACCTACGCATATGACCTTCCAAGACGTTCCCTCCCGGCGTTTCCACCGACATCTGCTAAAACTTAATGTGCCATATTAACCAAAATCATTTCAGCCGAAAGACGTCCACTGCCGGACATAGGCCTCCCCCAAGCACCGCCACTTCAACCGGTTCTATGCTTCCAGCAGACGCTTTGGCACTTAATTTTTTTTTTCTGGCACACAGCCAGATATTCACGAACGCAGATGGGCTGTCAAGCCATCGCTGTAGAAGACGCAACCGGAAGCGGAAGTCCAAGGACAACCTCATATGTATACCTACTGAGGAAGACTTCTTGAAGGTACGTGTTCTTATTTCTTTCCTGTTCAAAATCAAAATATTTTATTTCACTTATGAAACGTCAGAAGCTAGGCGCACGGTTGCAATTGGTCGTTCTTCTATAAAATGACCACAAGAAGATGTAGTTAAGTACTTAAAATTTTATAAAGCCATACTCTTTTTGTAAAAAAAAAATAATCATACGTACTACTAATTACATTCATGACTTTGTTTCATATTAAGTGATCATTTCTTATGGGAGGGTAAACCGCTTCGTAACGTAACGCGTTACGGCGCCAGTCTGTCTGGCTTCCCTTTCTCTCACGCATACGGCAGCGGTAGGCAGGCTCTCCCTCTCTCACTCTAACCCACAGCGCTATCAACTTAGATTAGTTTAAGTTATCACTTCTGTCGGGCGTCTCGAGACGCACCCGTTTTATTTTTTTGTGTAAATATATAAACGAATAAATAATCATAACTTAGAAAGAAAGCATATTTATTTTGCATACATTCAAAGCACAGAAAATGAAATAAAACTAAAACTGAGTTTGAGTTTGACCAACCATATCGAAGTCGGGAGTCGATTATTTGATATCTAAAACTGTCATCTCTGTGAAGTTTTTCCAGTGAATTTAATTTCCGTGTCTCGAAATGTTAATTCCTTTGCATACCTACTATTGTATAGGATCAAGTATTTTCTAACTAAACAGACAGGTGTGCTGCTGGGGAGTTTGTTGCGCCACTTCTTTCCATCGAAAGCACTACGAAGTGGTGAAAGGCGGGCGTTTTGGGGGGACTGTCTTATGTAATTTTGACGTTCGAAAAGTGCAGATTTTCAGCCTAATTTGAAGAATAAATTACTTTAGATTTTGATATCTAAAACTGTCATTTTTGTGAAGTTGTGCCAGATAATTTAATTTGACTTTGTATTTTGAAAATATGATACTATTGTACCTTATAATTTTGTCACAGAGAGCTCAGGGTCGCCCTCGGCCAGGTGATACGTCAATAGACAGTGATCTTCTTACTATGGTAAGTACCACAAATATAGTAAATAAAACATAATATTTAGCCTGTATTACCAGAAGTGGAAGAGAGTATGAGTTGTAGGTCGTAGGTTTGAAAACTGAGAGGCATTTTTTTTTATTTAGCCCACTCTGTCACACTGTTGAGCAAAGGCCTTCCCCAAATCCATCCAGGCATCCTTTTCTAGAGCCACTTCGATCCAACCTTTGCAGTACGCGGCTAGGCCTTTCTCCACCACTTCCTGGGCCGAGCTCGGTGGCCCCGTCAGGCGCTTTACTTTATATAAATAAGTTAATCACCACTGCTCTCAAAACGGTGAAGGAAAACATCGTGAGGAAACCGGCATGTCCTAGAACCAACAATTCGAAGACATGTGACATCTACCAACTCGCACTGGGCCCGCGTGGTGGATTATAGCCCATTCCTTCTCACAGAGAGGAGGCCTTTGTCCCAGCAGTGGGAATGTTATAGGCTGATTATGATGATTCTGCTCCATACAGCAGGCCTAACCTTGTTCCACCCGCTGTTGTGTGACTGAAAACGAAAATATAAAACGCTTAATACTAAGGCCATTATTTAAGTGCTGACTCCTACACTCGTTGTAAAGCCTCCTTCCTCCCTTTGTTGTAATGTAATATTATAAATACGTCTTATTAAGATTGAGCTTTGATGTCTTTATCTATTTTTATATTGCAGCGGCCTCGTAAACGCCGCAGCCGGGAACCGACCTCCAACCCTCAGGTGGTGACTTGCCACAACTGTAATGAGTCCTTCACGTCCAAAGTTAGACTCAAGTTTCATATGTAAGTATTTTAAAGATAATAATTGTACGTACTCCCGTGCCACTAAACCTTTTGGATTCCACGAAAATTAAACTGATTACTTCATCATCTAGTTTTAGAAACCTATAACTCACAATTCACAGATCTTCATATTTTCGCGCTGTCGCAATCTAAATTTAAAAGAATGGTTTCACAATCTCTTGCAAGTCACCCTTAAGTCAGATGCTCTTCCTTCAATTCGTCGGTATATGTATGTATAGTGTTTTTCTTTTAATATGTTCTTTTTATTTTTTCTCCCATTTAACACGCGTTCGTTATCATACTCCGATGTCACTTCGTGGACAATAGTGTGGGTTATACGTTTTCTCGACTGTAATATAACTACTTTTTGTAAATGCTGTAATGTACATAACTGTTTTTTGTCCCAAATAAATAAAATAAAAATAAAATAAAATAAAATCTGCCTAGCCTTTTCCCAACTACATTGGGGTCGGCTTCCAGTCTAACCGGATGCAGCTAATCTAATATCGCGACAGATTCGCCAAAAATGTAAATGTAAACAAATATGAGTTTATGGAAAAATTACTTTAACTCCTACACAATAAAGTTCAATTTACGCTACAACTTCATACATTTCTATAACTTTTTCAAATTATTGAAAAAGTTATAGAAATGTATGAAGTTGTAGCACGTGCGTGCGGGCGCGTGTGTTGTGGGTTGTTATGTGTGTTGTTTGAGTGTCTAGCATTAGCTAGACACTCTGAAATCAACTTAATCACCATTAAAATAAAGTTCATATTTGTTTAACTTGAAATAACGTCAATTCGAAACAAATATAACTTGAAATGCAATTTGGTGACAAATGCCAGTATTTTACATAGAGCGACTGCCCAACTGGCCTCCGCATCCCAAACTGATTACTTACTGTCTTTAATGATGGTGGTAGTCACACCTATAATTTATTACTAAAAGTCATATTTATCATAAGTCTTTGGAAGGTTATAAGCTTGTTAGCATCACGCTACGACCCTTGGGAGCCGAACAAAAAGTCAGAAAGCTAACCTAAGCGAAAATGAAGTAATACCGCGGGTCGGCGATGCGCAGCTATGATGCGGTCGGTTCGTTGCCGAAATTTCTCCCAGACGAAGTCGCGGGTAGAAGCCAGTGCTAGAAATACACGAATAAACTGCAAAGCGTATTCCCTCTCCTGTCATCATCATCTGACATCAAGCAATGGACGAAATTGGCGCCGATCCCCTTGTTCACAAACTAAACTAAATTTAAGTTCAGTGCATCTTTTTCTTTACGAGTTACGAGTACGAGGCCTTTGACTGCCTTGTATTTTTATATGCTTGAGTACGAGGCCTTTGACTGCCTTGTATTTTATGTCTTTTTTTGTGAGGAATAAACTATTTTTTTTCTTTCTTCTCCCAGGCAGTTCCACGAAACATCAAACCAAGCCCGGTCAGACGGGCGCTACTCCTGCTCCGAGTGTGACGACGCCACCTTCGCCACGGAGACGGAGCTCTTCGACCACGTGCACTTCCAGCACGACAAGCAGAAGAGGTGGCAGTGTCCCGTCGAGGGCTGCGGGAAGACCTTCTTCCTCAGGTACCGATTGAATTTAAAGATCATTATTAAAATTATTGTACTGTGCAGAAGGACGTGTCATACGCCCAAACTTTTAATCAATTTTTATGCTCCCATTGATGGTATTGTTCTGTGTCGATTTCTTTGACCACGGAGTTGGGCTTCGCCATTTCCTCTCAGGGATAGTCGGATAGGAAATGTCGACCCCATCTAGCTAAACTGGATGCCATAATCATGCCAGGGAACTGAACTTACATAACTTCATTTATTAATAACAAGGTATTCTACCATTCCATTCTGCTGACCTTACTAAACAAATTCGCTGGACTAAATATACTATACGAAATGACAAGTGGTATTTCATACCGATTCAAGCTTGAGCGGCTCAGGAACTAAAATTGTCACATTGTTGCAAATGGACGTCGTTGGTTTGATACGTCTCCGACGATTAAGGTCTAAATCGTTGTAATAAGACGTTTTTGTGTTTACTACAAGACATTTAGAAAAAAAATATCATGAGAGTATGATGTTGTAAAACTCGCTATCAAAAATATTAGTTCCACGGACGCTCACGTTCTTATCAGCGCCAAAATGGCGAAAATCAAATGTCTTCGTTTTGTCATCGATAGTATGATGTCCAGCGTACTTGTATAATAACCTATATTATACAAGTACGCTGGACATCATACTAATAAGTGCATTCTACCTAATAAGTGGTGCATTTCTCTATAGAGATTGTCATTTATATGTATTTATTTCAAACATTTATTTCTCAGGGCAACCCTAACAAAGCACAGTCGCACGCACACAGACACACGACGATATGTGTGCGTGACATGTAACAAGCGGTTTTTAGACAAACAGACGCTAGATGAACATGGAGTGACGCATTTACAGGTAAAATTATATAATCATCAGTTTTAGCATAGTTCACAAAAAAAAAAATTATTCAACGTGTGTCAGTGGAAACGTCGGGAACAACAAAAAAAAAATATCTTGTCTTTTACTTTAATTGGCGGCACGGTTGGCGCAGTGGTTAAGCGATTGACTGCTGCGCTGCGTGTCGCGGGTTCGATTCCCGCACGGAAAAAATATTTGTATGACCTACATGTATTTGTTCCGAGTCTGGGTGTTTTTCTATCTATAATATGTATGTATTTACAAAAAAAAAATTGCATATAAGTAGTTTATCAGCCATCTTGTTACCATAACACAAGCATTAGGTTGCTTAGCTTGGGACAAATGGTGCTGTGTGAAATGTCCAGGGATATTATTATTATTATTAATTTGTCATAATCCAAAAGTTGCTTAAATATTTCTCCTCGCAGATAAAACCCTTCCAATGCCACATATGCCTGAAGCAGTTAACCCGTCGCTCGCGCTTGCGTATGCATGTGCGCGCGCACGAAGAGGAGTTGTCGCCGAGGCTTGTGCGCGTCTGTGCGGTCTGCACGAGGGCCTTTAGAGATCATCGGCATGCACAGGTTTGTGGGTTGTGTTTTTGGATGTAGAAATAAAATAATTTATTTAAACCTGTGAAATTTTATATAATAGTGAATTTTTAACGTCAGCAAAAAAATAAGAACGTCATTTCTATTATGTAGATAGGTCATGGGTTGGATACCAATGACCTGAGGGGCCACCTCAAACGCGGAATAAATAGCTTCAGTAATATTGAAACTTCGCTCATTGAGGGTAGTTAGATCATCTGTAATTTTATACATTTTATAGTTGCAGCAGATGCGGAGAGAGACTTGTAATTTTAAAAACGTTCACAGTCTCATATATAGAAACGTTCTCAATCTGTCAAAATACATCTAAAATCCCTACATTTTTGACAAGTTTTTGATATTGATTGCCGCCGAGATGAGATTGTGACTAGATTTTGAACGTTTTTAATTACGGGAATTAGCCTTCTGGTAAATATCATGAGATTAAGACCCACACTGCTCGTTATGATCCCACAACCCAGGCGATCAATCTGCTGAACGCCCTGATTGCTTAGGAGCCGGAAGTTGACATATTTATATATAGCAGTAAATCTATGTTTAATGTATGTATGAAGTTTTTTAGTTAAATGTTATGTTGTTGGCTTGTTGCGCGCTTTGGTGTCTACTGTAAGTGCAGCAAGCAATTGATATATAAATAAATAAATAAATTAACCGGTTGAATGTCGGACAGAATTATAGACACAACTAGCTGACCCGGCAAACGTTGTTTTGCCATATAAATTATTTCTAGCTGCCCGGCGCTACTTCGTTCGCGTGGTGTGCTACCCCCTACCCTACTCCTACACTACTCCTACCCTACTCCTACCCTACTCCTGTTTTTCCTAATTTTCTTTGCTATAAACCTCACGGAGCCCGAGACCTTTCCAACGAATGCAAAACCGTGGAAATCGGTTCGTGCGTTCTGGAGTTATAGCGTCAGGAAGGAAAACCCGACTTATTTTTATATAGTAGATTAAAAAGCCGTTGTGTCTCGCGTGGATCTACGTTTCCGCCATAAGAAGGGCTAAGCTGGATGCGGGAAGCTCAGGACCGGTCGATGTGGCGATGCTCGGCTCGTGATCGGGAGCCTTATGTCCAGCAGTGGACGTCTTTCGACTGAATAATAAATAATAAATCAAATATACATTTATGTACAGTCGGCAAAAGAGATAAGTAACCAGGGCATCAGATATAGTTGAAGTTTAGTAAGAAACCGTTGGATATTATTTAATGAAATTTAATTTGATAAATAAACTGTTTGTTTTCTATTAATGAAATTAAATTTCATTCGAAAACATCCATCGGTTTCTTGCCAAACTTCAACTATATCCGACGGCCCTGGTTACTTATCTCCTTTGGTGACCGCACATATCCTTTACACGACATGAACGAATCTTCTTAGTTTTTAATGAACCTATCTTTGCATCAGGAGCACGCCTCAAAGTCAACAGAATGTATCGAAGCTTTCGCAAACGAATTAAAAGAGGAAGCGGAAGAGGTGTCAGTACAGTTGTCGCCTACCAGTGGACTTGTCAGACATGCTGTGCAGATAATTGGTGAGTTTACCTACCTTATTAAAAAATATATATGATTGGGGCTCGTGGCCAAGTAATAGCTGCCGCACGAGTCGATCGATCAGGTTAAGCTATGCTTGCCGCGGTCGGTCCGTGGATGGGTGACCATCTTTACCTACCGAGAACCTCCCCAGCTGTTATGTTGAAACACCACGTTCTAGATCTAAGCAAGTTTATTTATTTATATATATGTACTTTATTGTACAGACGCTAGCACATCAAGCTACTACTATCTGTCAAATTCCTTTAATAGATTTTCAACTTTATCGCTAAAGCATTAAGGTTCAAGGTTGATTGGGTAAATTTGACAGTTTCGGGTAGCTTGATGTGCTGGCGTCTGTACACCAGATAATACATAAAAAAAAAATACAAAACAAGTTAAAATGTTAAGAAAGATAAAGAGTTTCGAAGTTTAATCGTTTTAATTAGATACAATCAATCTGCCTAGCATTTTCCCAACTATGTTGGGGTCGGCTTCCAGTCTAACCGGATGCAGCTGGATACCAGTGTTTTACATGGAGCGACTGCCTATCTGACCTCCAGAACCTAGTTACTGGGTAACATGATACCCCTTTGTAAGACTGGTTGTCAGACTTTCTGGCTTCTGTCTACACGTAATAACTGTCAAAGATCTACGAATGATAGCCGGGGGACTATCTGACCCCAACAACTCATGGCCCACCCATATGGGTTGTGGAGGTTAGATAGTCCCGGCTACGCGGCCGTTACTCTATGTAAAGTTGCTCTATGTAAAATACGGGCGTTCAGCTGAATCCGGTTAGACTGGAAGCCGACCCCAACATAGTTGGGAAAAGGCTAGGCAGATGATGTGTCTAATAACTTCGTGTTTGTGGTCCAGAATCTCCGAAGCTATCAAAGCCCATCAAACGCCAAGTGTCGAATGAAATGGGCGAGCACCTCCTGTCTCAGTTAGCTGACGAAGCGCGCGCTCTGATAAGGGTGGTCGAGATTGAGAAGGCGTTCCGCTGCGAATATTGTGAAGAGTTAGTATTTATTACAACATATACGAAGTATTATCTCCATAGCGCGCTATGTCTAAAATAAAAAAATATATTCCTGAGGCAGATTTATTTTTTGACTCTCAATGGACAGTCGCTAAACATGTGTATATTTATTTAAATATAAAGAAATAATAATTGTTTAGTTTCTAATTTTAAGTTTAAGGTTGTTTTTGTTTACAAATTTTATGTTACTCCGTTTTTTTTTGCCTCTATTTTTATTTAATTTGTTTAGTCTAAGAAGTTTTAATTATAATTTTAATGTAATTTTGTAAAATTAGGATGGATATAAGCGATTTGGTGAAAGCTGTTAGCTTATATTTCATAAATAAATGAATACTGAATGCAGCGGGCTATGCACAGAGTTTCCATCCATCAAATGATGGATAAAATCAGGAATAAAATTATCCGGAAAAGAACCGGAGTTACCGACATAGCTTGCAGAGTGAGCCAACTGAAGTGACATTGGGCCGGCCATGTTTGTCGAAGGACCGATGGCCGGTGGAGCAGACGAGTCCAGGGGCTGCAGTCTCGACGTTCATAGCGATCGCTTTACGACCGAATTCGGTCGCAAAGTCCTGTCACTACATACATTACACCTGTCAATCCGGGACTTTGCGACCGAATTCGGTCGTAAAGCGATCGCTATGAATGTCGAGACTGCCGGGGCTGGAATCGAGACGGCGTATCGGCAAGCGTAGTTTGGGACCTCCAGCTAGATAGATGGACGACCTAAAGAAGGTGGCTGGGACAGACTGGATGCGGAAGGAGAACAGGGTGTTGTGGCGCAGCCTGGGAGAGGCCTATGTCCAGCTGTGGACTGCGATAGGATGAGTTGATTGATGGTATCAGTCAACTGATAAACATAGGTCTTCCAACGCATTCGCACGATATTAAACTTGATACTTGGCTGCTCTCATCCAGCTGCTACCAAGCCACCTATCCGCCATCGCCACAGCCACGGACACTCTTAAAACTGTTTTTTAAGGGTTCGTACCTCGAAAGGAAAAAACGGAACCCTTATAGGAACTCTTTGTTGTCCGTCCGTCCGCCCGTCTGTCTGTCAAGATGGAGGTGCTTGAGGGAGGCCTATGTTCAGCAGTGGACGTCTTACGGCTGAAATGATGATGATGATGATCAACACACACATTTTGACTATATTTTGTTTTGTTCTAGTGTTTTCTATTTGGAAAGTGGTCTGAATACCCATCGTGCGATACACAAAGGAGTCAAAAATCCCTTCACCTGCCACATCTGTAAAGTTAGCTTCGCTACTTATTCCAGGTTTGTTAACTATTTCATATACTGGGTCATAATCAGCCAATAATCTCCTCTATGTGAGAGGGAGTGGGCCATAATCCACCACGCGAGCCCAGTGCGGGTTGGTGGATTTCACATTTCTTCATTTTTTTTTTTGTTTCTGGGACATGGCGGTTTCCTCGCGATGTTTTTCTTCACCGTTTTGATAGTAGGGTTAAATTTTAATATACGTATAGCTGTATCTACAACGCCACAGGCGAACTACACTACGTGTCAAACTGACGTCACGCAAAATCCTGCATCGCGCACGCGCAGAGTTTACCGCGCAATAAGCATATATGTATACAACAGCCCGACATGATTCATCGGGCAGTTGCCCGCCAGACACAACACCCGTCTGGTCGCAGGATCCTCCCTTGTCTATGAAGGATGAGTGAACTTTACACCCTGTTCCTCATACCTCTATAAACGTATTCAAGAATATGAACAAGTTTCAAGATGGTCTGGAGTCGAGAAAACAACTTTAATTTTGCAACGTTTGTGACTCAAATCATGTTTGTATTGTTTTTTTTATTTCGGTACTTCTTTAATGTCCTTTTGTCTCCAGATGCACAACCCACAAAACAACCCACGGCTTCTACAAACGCTCGCTAGCCGACGCTAAGAAGCAAGCCGACGGTCCCGCACAAGCTGATGCCGACTCCTCCGCCCGCTCTGCCACCGGCATTCTGGGATACGGCGATTTTCCTGTCGTCAAACACTTCCTATGCGAGGTAACACAGAAGTGCCAGAAGCTTGTCAAAAGCTAAAACAGTGTTATAATCAGAACCCAGTGCGGGTTGGTAGATGTCACATGTCTTCGAATTTTTGGTTCTAGGACATGCCGATGTCCTCACAATGTTTTCCTTCACCGTTTTGAGAGCAGTGGTGATTAAATTAATTTTACAAAGTAAACTCAAACTATTTATTACAACTAAACCAATTACTGGCACTTTTGAATTGTCAAGGGTTGGCTTCTCGCCATCAAACTCGAAAGTTTGGCGAGTAAAATTGTAAAAACCACAAAATAATGTATTTTTGAGAATAATAAAAAAAAAAAAGAGGAAGCCAGTTGCCCATTCCAAAGCTTAGTATGTACCTATGGAGATGAACGGGCAAGAAACTCCATGGACACTCTTTTAAATCACAATAATAATTAATATGGTTACAAAGTATTGTTTACATCATTCATGTTAAAAATTATGCATGTGAGAACGATGCAGAACATTAAAAGCGTCCGTAATGAAAAGATTAAAAAAAAAACAATTCAAATATTAAATTAAATCAAAAAGAGATGACCAGTCCCTACTGACGGCGCCCGTTCACGAACATGACGTATGGACCAGCACCATTCAGCTCAACCATTTTGAAGGGAACTTAATGATCCAACACACACGCCATCGCCACCACCAGCGAGACATTAGAGTGAGCATGGCATACTCTCAGCCGCCAGGGCACATTAATGTTTAAAATTGACTTTATTTAAAGTTAAACAAATATCAACTTTATTGTAATGGCAATTAAGTTGATTTCAGAGTGACTGACACTGTTGAAAAAGTTATAAAAATGTTTGAAGTTGTATCGTAAACTGAACTTTATTGTGTAGGAATTAGAGTTATTTTTCCATAAACTCATATTTGTTTACATTTTTGGCGAATATGTCGCGGTATTTAGATAGATAACTTTTCTAGCAGATATTTTTTTACAAATACAGTTTTATTTCTTAAACTAGCTGCGCCCCGCGGTTTCACCCGCATAAGTTTCGATCCCGTGGGAATGTCGGGATAAAAAGTATCCTATATGTTAATCCTGGTTATAAACTATCTGTGTGCTAAATTTCGTCAAAATCTGTTCAGTAGTTTTTGCGTGAAAGAGTAACAAACATCCATACATACAAACTTTCGCATTTATAATATTAGTAGGATTATCTGGGAGATAGTCCTTCTCCAGAGACAGTAACTGAGGTTCTTAATGTTTATTCCTTTAGGACTGCGGCCGCTCGTACCTACACTGGACGTACCTACAAGTACACAGACGCATGAAACACGCGAATGAAAACTTTCTGTACAAATGTAACCAGTGCGAACTTACCTTTCCAAACAGGTAAGATATTATTACTTTTGTCAGCCTAATGGTGCGCAGTGCTGGGTAAAGACTTGACCCATACGCGGGCTTTACACAGGGGAATACAGCGCGTCTAAATGGCAATACGGCTATACGGCCGCAGGTGACTAAATGACTATATGGCCGCAGGTGACTAAATGGCTATACGGCCGCAGGTGACTAAATGACAATACGGCTATACGTCCGCAAGTGATTAAATGGCTATACGGCCGCAGGTGACTAAATGGTCATACGGCTATACGACCGCAGATGACTAAATGGCAATACGGCTATACGGCCCCAGGTGTCTTAATGGCAATACGACTATACGTCCGCAAGTGACTAAATGGCTATACGGCCGCAGGTGTCTAAATGGCTATACGGACTATATTCACTGAGAACATTTTGTATGTGACACAGTTGGGGCCTGGCGTATCATCGTAAGAAGGTGCACGGCAAGTCTGGAGCTGACGACCCTGGAACCACCAACAAGAGCAACAGGGATGATTATAGGTATCCTTCATCTACTTAATAAAAATTAAATCCATATATTCATTCACTCACAGCTTGCAGAGTAAGGAAACTGAAGTGGTAGTAGGCTGGCCATGTTTGTCGAAGGACCGATGGTCGGTGGTGCAGACGAATCCTGAAGTGGAAACCGCGTATCGGCAAGCGTAGTGTGGGACGCCCCCCAGCTAGGTGGACGGACGACCTAAAGAAGGTGCCTGGGACAGACTGGATGCGGAAGGCGGAGGACAGGGTGTTGTGACGCAGCCTGGGAGAGGACTGCGATAGGATGACTTGATTGATTCATTCACTCACAGAGTAACGCACAGCTTAAACATCCTAGAAGCATGAAATTTTCATGTGTGTTCACTGCTTCTAAATTAACCTCTTCGTTTCACTGTAACTGGGGGCCAGTCTCATACTAATGTAAGGATACCATTCATCTTCGTTTAGGATACCGTGTCGGGATTGTGACGAGGTGTTGCCCAACAAAACAGCTTTGTACAAGCATCGTAAGAAAGAACACAGCGATGGAACTGCTCGAGCTTATACTAAACCAGGTGAGAATATTTACATAATTATGTGGGTAAATAGGCAGTCGCTCCATGTTAAATACTGGTAAAATACCAGGTACTGGTTAAATACTGGTATCCGGTTAGACTGGAAGTCGGTCAGAACATAGTTGGGAAAAGGCAGATGACTACCATCTATCAAATTCACCTGTATATCGATCGGCAAATACAAATACAAAAATGTTTTATTCAAGAAATTTGTTACAACAATGGGTTGGTTGTGTTTGGGGACTCCTTTTAAGCAATTTTTGCCTGTGATAGGAGACCCCGCTTTCCATAGCAAAATAATTCACAACAGTAACAAATATGTGGGTAACTAAACTTAGAGTAAGTTATTAAATTAAATTAAATTTTAAAAAGTGCTTTAAAGCTGTGGGAGCTTCAAATATTTAAAATGTGACGCTCTGAGCGAATGTGACGTGAAAGTTCATGATAACAATAACTGGCATTTTTTTTTTAATATAGTAAAAATTATACATATTCCCTGTTATTGAGTCCTTATTTCATATGCTCAGAAAGTCAGATCAACAGTGTATTCAATTTATGTCTGGCTGGTTTCCATACAATAGGACTGTCATTTTTTATTCGATTTTGTGTGTCTAAAACAGGCATGTATGCGAGTGCAGAGTCAGGATCCACAGGCGGAGCGTGTTCCCATTGTCACGCCACGTTCACGCACGCGATTGATCTGCACAAACACGTCAAGTAAGTGACTGTATAGATTCCGTTTCTTATTAATGTAATCTTCATGTGTCTGAATAATAGCACAAAGGGTTTTGAAGATCGGGGCATACCGACCTGTGCCCCATTTTGTTTTTTTTTTTCAAATTGGCGTCACTCTTGTGTAGCGGTATGTACAATGCCAAATGCGAAGTATGCGTCATACTGACGTCACGAAAAATCCTGCATCGCGCAACTAGCATATTATTATATACAACTTCCCGACATCAATCGTTGGGCAGTTGCCCGCCAGACACGACACCCGTCTGGTCGGAGGATCCTCCCTTTTCTATGGAGGTTGAGTGAACTTTATACCCTGTTCCTCATACCTCTATACATGTAACCTATATAGATCGATAGCTGACATGAATGCAAACAGAAAACTGTTGTATTGATGTCAGCTATCGATTTATAACATCATCGATTTGTATTCTAGACGATGATTTCCGAAGCGCATAGTTAACTTTAGCTATCTGTATTTTGCACGATCACTAGGCCTGAATAGCCCTGGCCCTGAAAAGCATAAGCTTTATTTACAAGTACTACATCACACTTTTCCCCACCCTAGAGAAGTCCACGGCAAAGACGATGACTCCTGCCTATCCTGCAACAATACATCGACCACGGAGGGGACATGTCCGCGCCGGCCGCACGCGTGTCCCGTCTGCGGACACGCCTTCCGGACACTATCTATGCGGAACGAACATCTGAGGGTACACACAGGGGAGAGACCCTTTCCTTGTGACGTTTGCGGAGTTGCGTTCAGGAGGTGAGTGTGAGTAGGTGTTTTTGGAAAAGAAAATAACATTTATTTCGTTTAAAAAGAGTTACTAGCTTCCTCTACTTCTTTTAGCGTCGATGGTACTCTTCCTCGTTGCTTTTTAACCGACTTCGAAAAGAAGGAGGTTCTCAACTCCTTTATTTATAAGCCGATTTGTAAAAATCTTTTTTTATTTGAAAGTTTATACTCAAAGATTGGTCGCATAAATATTTCATCAAAAACGGTTCAGTAGTTTGGTTTTGAAACCAAAATTACTAGTAAAAATTACAACTTAAAAGTGAAAAATAAAAACTTTTTCTAAGTTATTTTTCACTTTGTAGTAACTTTTCTTTGGAAGTCGGTTGTTTTTTTTTTTATGTAAAAAAGGTTTTATTTTTTGTTGTTTTTATATGGTTGGGGCCTAGTAGGTGGCCACGTTGATTTACTTACTAGCTAACACTTTATTTAGTTCTAGTAGCTCCTGAGTTTTCCTTTTTCCAAAGTGACACTACTTTCTCCAAAACCTAAAGTTGAATTTTCAAAAGCATCTTAATTTTGGGTCGCCTCAAGGCTATGTGCAGACAGAAAAATAACTAGATTCAACCCGCAATTTAGGCATTACCAGTGAAGACACAAACAGACAAATGCTCCAAATCTAAAAGCTCCCCTGTATAGCTTCACGCAATTTGTTTCAATTCGCGCCATTCACCTGATTCACGTACAGACGCCAGCAGGTCAAGCTACCCGAAACTGTCAAATTTTCCCAATCAACCTTGAACCTTAATGCTTTAGCGATAAAGTTAAAATCTATTAAAGAAATTTGACAGATTGTAGTAGCTTGATGTGCTGGCGTCTGTACACCTGCCGATCGATTCTGTAAAAATCCCACCGTGAAAAGTTAGGTGAAGTGAGATTAGAGTGAGCTGTCAATAGTGTCAATCCCTAGCATTAGTTGGAATGACAGCTCACTCCACGCTCACTTCACCTAAGTTTTCGCGGTGAGATGGTCACAGAATCGCACTGCTGTTCTTTCGTTCACTTGCTCATTCGTTCGGTCACGGCGGTTCGCGTTCATCAGTCTTCATCATATTTAGATTCTAAATAGTATTTAAATAGTCAAGTTTTTTTTTATTGCAGCGCAAACTGAGCTTTATTTGTTGGTGTTAAAGTAAGTTTGGCACAGACAAATGTAAACTTAATCCCAAGTTGTGACAGTCAAAATGTGCAGCTACAGAAAAATGTAAGTGTTTTTGCGAGTAATCCCCTCACGGCCACAGGTCCACAGCCATGCGCAACCACCGCCTCATCCACACGGGCGTGCGCGCGTGGGCGTGCGGGCGCTGCCCCAAGCGCTTCCGCATCCGCTCCGACCTGCGCACGCACCTGCGGCTCAAGCATCCCGCCACCATTGTCGTTGTAGAGGTGACCAGCTGATTATTTTTCATATTTTTTGTCCTTTTCTTCAGTATCTACTACGTGGTATCTACCACGCCACATGCGAAGTACGCGTCATACTGACGCGAAATCCTGAATCTCGCAAGCAGAGTTTACCGCGCGACTAGCATATATACAACGGCCCGACATGAATCGTCTGGCAGTTGCCTATCAGACTCAACACCCGTCTGGTCGGAGGATCCTCCCTTCTCTATGGAGGATGAGTGAACTTTACACCCTGTTCCTCATACTTCCATGCTTAGTTTACTCTATTAAATGAATTGTCAAAATGAAATGATTATCAAATCAATCGAACGTATACTAACTAACTTATTCAGTACTATAGGCCAACCACTTAACTATCGCGTTGCCTGTGGGAGCAGCGCGGTGCGGGAGGGGTGTGGTGACGTGATGCGAGAGCTCAGCGAGTCGACAACTTGTGACAACTGTCACTCCTCCCGCACCGCGCAGCTACCTCAGGCAACGTGAGAGTTAAGCGGCCGGCCTATAACTTCTGCCTGTGACTTCATCCGTGTGAAATTCCTTGATCCCCCGACCCACCCCGCCGCATTCCATTACCTGCCCACGTTAACACTTCATTTTCGCTTAGCGTAGCTGACTTTTTTTTTGCTCGGCTCTTAAGAGTCTGAGCGTGATATGCCTTTTTATTTTTTTTATTGCTGAATGGACCTGATCTTTACCTCGATTACGCCTGATGGTAAGCGATGGTGGATGGTGGAACGAGCGTGCCCAGAAGATGCATGTTCTCTCTTGCTTCAGCCTTCCTTAAAAATGGGGCTAGGAAATGCAAAATTGATCAATCTGACCGGTAGTTCCAGAGATTAGTGGGTTCAAACAAACAAAATAATTTTCAGATGGAAGGCCTGAACCCGTCGTCTGAGGAAGTACTGAAGGCGCTCGCTGCACAAAACGTTCCTCACGACAAGCTTATAGATATCACTAAGATGTCCTTCGCAAAGGTAGGTTGTGATTGAAAAATGCGGACTTAGGCATCTCCTCTATGAGTACACTCATGAGCACTAATATGTCAACACTTGGAAACTTTCAATAGTGATTTTTGCGTGAAATAACGAAAACAACAATGAAATTCGACACATTGCAAAAATCTATGGGTTCGGAAATACTATGTTCGTAGCAACATAAAATTTCATTACAAAAAAGGAGTCAATCGCTTTTGAATTAAGCCAAGTATATACATACTCGCTCAAGTATATGCATGCTCGTGACTACACTAGCAACCCGCCCCGAAGCACGGAGGGGTCTTGGTATGTGAAGATGGTCACCCATCCACGGAACAACCGCGGTAAGCTTAGTTTAACCTGACCGATCGACCCGTGTCGCTATTATTACTTAGCCTTACTAATGTTTTATACACATAAACCTTCCTAAATAAATTCTCTAAAGGAAGGTGAAAATCGCCTCAAAGAGATGTCAGCACGAACTGACGGGGTCCGCCAGGGGCGACCGCCGATGCCGCCGGGGCTGCGGGTTGTTCGAAAGAGATACCGTGGCCCCTGGCACAGGCAACTGAAGGAACACGGGTGGGTTTTAGTCAGTAAAAGTCTGGCACGCCCTTCCGCTCAGCCCAGAGCGGGAGAGGTCATTTGATGATTTCCACCCAAAAAAAAAAAAAAAAATTAAAATCGCATCAGAAATCCAGAACCCTAATTGCGTAACACACTATCAATCACAATCTGAATCACTTTGAAAAATATTGCTAATCCATTGCTTTATATATACAATGCTCAACAATGTAAATAACGCAATGAATGTTATAGTACTGTCAAAAAGAAGCCCATTGCTACTTGTATGATCATTACTGGTGACCTGTAATACAGGTTTTTTTCTAAAACCTACTTCAGGCACCAGCTCTCACAATGTGAATTTATGTTCTTCATAACTGTTAAGTACTACAAACCATTGTAAGAGAAAATAAATAAAATAAAAAAATAATCCTATGATCCCTTGCTAGACCCTTGCCCGGCCCTTGTTGGCTGTAACGAGAACGCCTGGCTGACTTGATAGCCCAACGCGAACTGAACTAATTATTATGAGTTGAAATGAATGTGTGGCGTGAACTGCTGAATTGCAGAATGTGCGGTTGCACCGTACACTACTGATAGTGTGTTGCGCAATTACTCCTCTGGTATACTTATTTTGTCAACATATTTTTGGGCAGTTGTGTAAAAATTACCCAAATCTCTTAGTAGCACTTTTTCCAAACATTGTTTATTCCTGTGTGATAATACTATCCTGCTAATATTATAGACGTGGAAGGTATATTCGGATGTTTGTTTGACGACACCATCATACGAACATCATAGCCCGGTTAAGGAACCGGGCTTGCCTGTGGGTGCCTCTATAAATTAAGGCCTCCAACCAGGGCTTAAAAAACTTAAAAACTAAGTGACTACACGCTAAGGGCACCCCCTGTGGGGTACGGACCTCGGCTTAGGGCGTCGCTAGGAGAGGGCAGCAAGGGACAGCTGAATCGGAATTATATATTAATTCCGATCCAGCCTGTCCCTTGCTGCCCTGGATTAACATATAGGATACTATATATCCCGATAGTCCGTCCTCCACGCGGGCGAAACCGCTGGCAAAAACTAGTACTTTATAAAAGTTTATTTTTAAATAAATTAACATGTGTATGTTTATTGCAGGGCTCAACGAGCGTGATACCTTCGTGCGCACGCGCACTGTCAGCCCTGAACAACGTGCCGCGCACACACGTCGCGTGCATCAAACCTACGCCCGCACGTATGTGTATGTAAACCATTTCTGATATTTCTTTCAAGATATCTCAGAGTTGGTCACATATTGAAAGTCGTTCATACATACTCAGTCTATAACGTTCCCGCTAGGACACATTCCTCCTCTCTACGAGAGGGAATGGGCCGTAATCTACCACGCGGGCCCAGCGCGGGTCGGTAGATGTGACATGCTTTTGAATTTTTGGTTCTAGGACATGCCGGTTTCCTCACGATGATTTTCTTCACCGTTTTGAGAGACTGCTCTCAAAACGGTGAAATAAATTAGATAAAGTAATGCGCCTGTCTGGGCAGGCCTCCGTCACTCCATGTACTTGCGCACTATAATTACCTACCGCTCGGCTAGCCAGTATACTGTTGTAGTCTTTGCGCCCGGCCGAGCGGTCTCGGGCCGTTTGCGGACCAAATTCAGTGTTATTAGATCGCGCGCGGTGCGAAGCAATCACAACTGTACGTTTGAGCATTTAGGCACATTTTAGCATGCAGCGGTTGCTGTCGCGACGGAGTAGGCTATTATAGCAGTAGGTATTGGAAATTTTCTACGGAGTGAAGTATCTGTTACGTAGTAACTATTTAGTTTTACGTAGTAACTATTTAGTTTGACGGCACGGTTGGCGCAGTGGTTAAGCGATTGCTGCTGCGCTGCGTGTCGTGGGTTTGATTCCCGCACGGAACAAATATTTGTATGACCTACATGTATTTGTTCCGAGTCTGGGTGTTTTTCTATCTATAATATGTATGTATTTACAAAAAAAAATTGTATATAAGTAGTTTATCAGCCATCTTGTTACCATAACACAAGCATTAGGTTGCTTACCTTGGGACAAATGGTGCTGTGTGAAATGTCCAGGGATATTTATTTATTTATTTAGTAATCTGTGGTCTGGGTTTGAATTTACGACCTAGAATTCGTAAGTCGGGGCCATTACCACAGCGCCACCACTGCTGGTGTTGGTGGTCGTTCATGAGTACTCGTAATTTTGTCTATTTGTTGAAAACTACGATTTACTTGCCTTGTAGGCACGGTCGTCTGTGTTGTATGGATCACTACCGAAGATTGTAGACAGATACGTTTTTTTTAAGGCGCGGTTAAGGGACTACTCACACTTATTCAGCTCTGTTCAACTTTTGTCCATAGAAAACAACGATTTTGTATGGAATGCGTACGCGGTCGTAAAGCTGAACGGATGCGTACGCATTCCATACAAAATCGATGTTTTCTATGGAAAAAAGCTGAACAGAGCTGAATAGGTGTGAGTAGACCCTTACACGCCGTACCATAAAGAAACCTTGCCGTGTACAAAGGGCCTTACTCTTTTATTGTCTACACTTAACCTACAAGTCTATTTTCACACTTGCAAATATCTATCAACGAGTTTGTCTGTTATTTCTCGCAGTTTTAGTGTGGTAATAAAAACGGTTAACTTACAAGATATTCTGAAAACAATTTCAGTGGAAGAATTTCAACCGGCCCGTCGAGGTCGCGGCATCGCTAAAAACCCGCGACGACCCAAGATACTGCAGCGAGGCGAGGTGGAGCCACACGACAACTCTGCCTACCCTATCGTTGGTGGAGAGGTGAATATACACATTTAGTAGTAAAGTAGTTTGTGAAGGAACTTGTCCGGGGAAGTACCAGTATTCGCTATTTATATCTCTAATATATAAAATTCTCGTATCGCAATGTTTTTTACCAAACTCCTCCGAAACGGCTGGACCGATTTTTATGAAATTTTGTGTGCATATCGGGTAGATCTGAGAATCGGCCAACATCTATTTTTCATACAAAAAAAAACTAGAAATAATGACCAAAAAAACAACGTTTCAGCTAGTATCAGCCGGGTCAGCTAGTATATTTATATATCGGGATCTGTGATACCTCTGACGCCTCTATGGCGACTGTGACCATGAACTGTCGAGTGGACCACCTATTCTCGCCGCCGCCGCCTCAATCTGTGTGGTTCTTTCCTCAAAAGATCATTTCAGACACCAATCTACATGGTCTTCACATGATCTAACCAAGATTATGTCTGGACTTTAAAAGAGACTGTGACCTCTGAGTTTGTTTCGGCCTTTCTTCCCTGACGTGTAAAAGTGTTTGTAAAACCTACTTACAGAAAATCAATTATTTATCATTTATTGCCACATGATCTGACCAAGATTATGTCTGAACTTTAAAAGATACTTTGACCCCTGAGTTTATTTCACTATTTCTTCTCAGGGGTATTCAGTCCATCTTGCTCATTATTATAATAACATGACGTATAAAAGTGATTCCGTTATCCTATTTAATAAAAACAATTTGATTTCAGTTCATTGTTTTGCCATTCAAAGTAAAAAAATACACATAACGCCTGCAATCCCCAAAAAATCCCCAAAAATGTATGCATTTGCATAAATAAGTATCAACATTACAAAAATCACGTAAAAAAGCAAAAAGCCAACGTCACGCGGTGTTCCCAGGCGGTCACCCATCCAAGTACTGACCGCGCCCGATGTTGCTTAACTTCGGTGATCGGACGAGAACCGGTGTATTCAACGTAGTATGGACGTTGGCGATAGTAGTAACGAAATTATCAATCTGTATCCATGACCTAGGAGTGACGTCATATTTACATTCTAACACCCGAAAAAATTATTACATTATTTATTAGTTTATAAGTAACTCACTTGTACAAGTAACAATGTAATATTTTTTTCGGGTAGTAAAATCATGTTAAAAATATGTATTTAATCTACTGAACAGCATTTTTTTTTAATTGAATGATGAATGGTTTCAGTTTATGCGTTGGATGGCCCCGCGGTTTCACCCGCATAAGTTTCGATCTCGTGGGAATATCGGAATAAAAAGTACCCTATGTGTTAATCCTGGTTATAAACTATCTGTGTGCCAAATTTCATCCAAATCCGTTCAGAAGTTTTACCGTGCAAGCGTAACAAACATCCACCCATCCATACAATCTTTCGCGTTTATAATATTACTAGCTGCGCCCCGCGGCTTCACCCGCATAAGTTTTGATCCCGTCGGAATATGGGGATAAAAATTATCCTATATGTTAACCCTGGTTATAAACCATTTAGAATATTTTGGATAAATTAATCATATAAGTAATTTCCTTCCAAACCTTCCTGTCTTGTGCGATGTCTGGCCATGTTGGTCCTGCAAACCTTATCAGATTGTCACATCACCTTCGCCGTGGTCTACCTTGGTTTAGAACGAACAACTCTTGGGGTTCTGCCCAGCAGTACAAATAGACTAAGAAAAAAAAAAAAAACATAATTATTTGTGAAGACGATGTACTATCGTTAAAACGTATATCTGACCATTTTGAAAACAAAATCCCGTGCACATGATGACCACAGCTGCGTCCGTAAGTAAAACAAAAGAGGTTCCTTTTTAGATCGACTAAGAATATGCGCTGCGAGCAGGAATAGTCCTTTTTTTTGGGTGGGAAATCATCAAATGACCTCTCCCGCTCTGGGCTGAGCGGAAGGGCGTGTCAGACTTTTACTGACTAAAACCCACCCGTGTTCCTTCAGTTGCCTGTGCCAGGGGCCACGGTATCTCTTTCGAACAACCCGCAGCCCCGGCGGCAGCAGGAATAGTCCTTACGGGGTGGTCAGATATAGATTTTGGCGATAGTACCTAAATAGCAAATATGCTCCTACCTTGTCAGAATAATGGTGAAATGTTGGTTCACAAAACACAAAAAAAAAACATTTGGGGTTCAATCGAACTTGTTGATACGTGGTTGAAAAATGTAAAAATGACGACACTCTTTGTTCATAGATACTGATTGATAATTTCGTTACTGCTTTCGCCAACGTCCATACTACGTTGAATACACCGGCTCTCGTCCGATCACCGAAGTTAAGCAACATCGGGCGCGGTCAGTACTTGGATGGGTGACCGCCTGGGAACACCGCGTGACGTTGGCTTTTTGCTTTTTAATGTAATTTTTGTTATGCGAGTTTTTTTTTTGTCTGTGCTTACCCCATTAGGGAGTATATAGAAACAATATTATGTTACAATTACAATATTTATGTACATATTGTAAATTAAAGTTTTTTGTGTCTGTCTGTATAACCGCATTGTTCTTCTAAACTAGGCAGTATTAAACTTACATAATAATAAGGAAAGGAGAATCGGCAAAAATGATGGTGTTATGACACCTGAGGGGCAATTCTCGTAATTTTAAGAACGTTCACAGGCTGATCTCAGTCTCAATCTGTCAAAAATACACACAACACTTTTGACAAGTGTTAGACATTTTGTTGTCGCCGAGATGAGACAGCGACTAGATTTAGAACGTTATAAATTACGAGAATTGGCCTTCTGGTCTAAGCATTAATAATAACCACACATAAGTCATTATTTAGGTATTTTACAATACTTATGGCGGGCGGCTCATTTCAAATCGCTAAGTTATGTTTTGTAGGACTGTCCAGAAGGCCAATTCTCGTAATTTAAAACGTTCAAAATCTAGTCGCAGTTTCATCTCGGCGACAAACAAAATAATGTCAAAATGTAGGGAAATTAGAGGTATTTTTGACAGATTGAGACTGAGATCAGACTGAACGTTCTTAAAGTTACGAGAATTGCCCCTCAGGTCACAGTAGATAACGGAATAGGTACTTAAAATTAATCAGTTAATCACTTCTTTTGAATTTTTGCAAATGACGTATGCATTCCGATGATGGTCGTGGGGAACATCTGGTAAATTTTCCCTAAGGGTTCATTAGAAAACCAGCGTCAGACAGCATCTGTCTGGCATTCATGCTGAAATGAGCCTTTTTGGCGCAGCCATGAGGCACACACTATAATATTTGAAAAACAAATGAAATAATAATAATAATGTCTGAAACATTATTTTTTATTTTATTAATTTTGTATTTTGTGTTTCACGAACTTTTTTCTTTCTTTAAATTACAAACTAACTAATTAATCAACATTATTCCCTGTTAAATTCCATTTTTTTTTGTTCTCAGGAGCTGTCAGATCTGAACGTGCAACTCCTACTGCGGGATGGCGTGCTAGTCAACGGGAACCAGATGGTCCAGCTTCAGTTAGACGACCCTATTCTGATGGAGTAGCCATTCAGTAGGGGTACATAACATGGTAATATTAGTGAAGATTTTTATATCGCATGAAATATGTCATTGACTTATATACAGGGTTAGTTTTCAAAGACCAGCCAAATTGAAGGGTGTGGTACAGACCATTAGACTGAACAATTTTCTCCATGGGACCAACATCGTAATCGCGAATAAAAATTCAGCCGTCCCGTACATTTAGGTGGAGTAGGTATTGAAGTTTTCTATGGGACAGTTGATACATTTTTCGCGATTAAGTTAATTAATATTGGTCCCATGGAGAAAGTTGTACAGTTTGATGGACTGTACCACACCCTTCAATTTGGCTGGTCTTTGAAAATAAACCCTGTATAACTGGGTAGGTAATGCTATAGTGCCAAAAACTTATCTGACGCGATGGCTGAATGTGAAACTAAAGAAATCGCCACGAAAAGTGACCAAAGAGGCTATTCCCGTATTTTTAACAACGTTCACAGTTTGATCTCAGTCTCAAGCTGTCAAAAATACCTCTAATTTCCATATATTTTTGACATTGATTGTCGCGAAGATGAGATTGGGACTAGATTTTGAACGTTTTTAATTACGGGAAATAGCCTTCCGAGGCCCTACCACAAACGCGTCACGTAAACGTAACGTAAATTACAAGGATGTTTTAATCGAAAATATTACTATTCTATAGCATTTTGGTTATTTTTTTTTGGCGATATGCTCAATAAGAACCATTCATAGGTATGAATGAAGTATTAAAACAAGGTAAATATCATGTGCGTAATGAATATTTTTCAATTTTACATTTTTTCGATCGAATTTACATTACGTTTACTTATCACTTCCGTTCTAGGCCACATGTCTATCAGTTTTTGTTTAAGTACAGCGCCCCGAGGGCCAGATAGGCATGTTGGACATTTTTTTTCCATAGGGCATCTCGCAATTTAACCTATGAGGTGGTCGTCTGCTTAACCGGGCTTGCCTGTGGATGCCTCAATAAATTAAGGCCTCCAGCCAAGGCTTTAAAAAACTTAAAAACTAAGTACCATTAGACCTTTTTATGCGATTGGTACAGTCACGAGAAAAAGTATGTATACACTCGGCTTTATTCAAAAGCGATTTACTCCTTTATTTTTGAATGAAATTTTATGTTGTTACGAACATAGCATTTTCGAACCCATAGGTTTATGTAATGTGTCGTATTACAACGTTGCATTCGTTATTCCACGAAAAAATCGCAATTGAAAGTTGCCAAGTGTTGACATATTGGTGCTCGTGACTATACAACGTTAGTGTAACCACGGTATCGGCTTCTCGAGCGAAAAGCGAAATTGAAGTCAATTTCTTGTAATTCATTGCTAATTTTTGCGTTTATTGTGGCGTTTATTATAAATTATATTGTTGCTGTTAGTTATCAAAATTTTCGATATTAGATAGTATTTCATAATGACGTGTCTGATTGTATTGACTTTGGCTTCACCCAAATGTAATTATTTTTAAGTGCAATTCCTTAGCTGTTAATTTTCATATTTTATTTTCTAATAAATGTTTTGATTGTAACACGCTTGTTTATTTTGCTTCCCGTTTTTAGGGTTCCGTAGTCAACACGGAACCTTTATAGTTTCGCCATGTCCGACTGTCTGTCTGTCCGAGGTTTAGCTCAAAAACTATTGGTACTAGAAAGTTGTAATTTGGCATGAGTATATACGTTAATGACGCCGAAAAAGTGGTAAAATAAACTTTTGAAAAAAACAATTATTTAGGGTACCTCCCCTACATGTAAAGTGGGGATGATAATTTTTTTTTCGTCCTTCCCATAGTGTGGGATATCGTTGGATAGGTCTTCCAAAAATATTAAGGGTTTGGAAAGACCGTTTTTTGATTAAGTAAACCGTTCGTGTCTTATCAAGCTTTAAAGTACCAATTTTCGTTCGGGAGTCAAGTGTCCCCCCCCCCCCTCTACCAACTAAACGGTTGTAGTTAGAAATGCAAATGTCACGGCAGTAGTACGTAACGAAGTTTAAAGGAAAACTATCTCACTTAGGTGGGCTTTACAAGTTTACGAGTAATAGTCGACCAATTGTATTTGACTCGAAAATTTCGAACAACTCCATAGAAATGTCGATAGATGGCGCTAAGCGTCAGTTGTATCGCAGTCGACTATTAGTTATTAGTAGTTACTATTAGTCGAGTAGTTGTGTCGTCGTCGTTGTGTTGTAGTTAGAGCATGGTGCAAAACTATCAGTCAGCGAATACGACACGCATTTGGCTGTTATAAAAACTACGGAACCCTACACTGCGCGTGGCCCGACACGCACTTGACCGGTTTTTAATCCATCCAAAGGTTGTCTTTAAAAGATCGCTCTTAGCGATAAGACCGTCCATTGTGTCACCCTTTGTAAAATTTATATATTTATGTCTGTAATTTATATGTTTTACATATACACTAAAGAGTATATTCTAATATCGGGCCCTAAATGTCGTTTAGTGAAATAGGGGTTATTCCGCTTATCAACGCCATAAAAACCACCCCACCATGTTCTAGATTCCACCCAAGCCTATAAATTCCGTTTATCCAACTATAGGTCTACGGTGGATTCTAAGACATGCGTTTCCGCGTAACCACATAACCTTAAGAATAACCCGTTAAAGCCCCGAATTCAAAGTGACGAGCAGGCAACTGAAGGCCGTAATTAAAAACCTTCAAAATCTATTCGACATCTCATCTCTGCAACAATCAATGTCAAAATCATTTATTTATTTTTACATTAATTTTTCATTTTTTTTTTTCGTACCTCAAAAGGAAATAACGGAACCCTTATACGATAGGGTACGTTCGTTGTTCGTCTGTCAGTATTTCGGGACCATTTTTGTCACGAACGCGTGGAGGTATCAAGTTGAAGTTAATATTTATCAAATAGGTAGGTAGGTTTACGGTCCATATTAGCTTGAAAAAAATCAAGTCAACGCAATTAAGCTACACATTTCCAGATTTCCAGCTTAAGTTTTTCATACAATGGGAAGTCAGCTTATACTGGAAATGTAGGTAGGTATAGCTTGATATGTCGTGGACAAAAATTTAAAAGCGTCTTCATAACATGTGATACCTCGTGCCGCGGACGTGGACAATGGACATCCACGACAAAGCCCCGTGACGCGGACCTGGATGACACGATAATTATAATGTTACGTTAGAAATTATACAAGCACACATTAGAATGCGTATATTCATAAAAATACAGGAATTGCCCCCTTTATTTACTTCGTGACGCTTCGTGGCGTCAATCTATTATGATTTTGGTGAAAATTTACATAATTTTCTATTGGTCAATACTTGATAGTATTTTAATTGACCTTCGGCTTTTCAAAAGATACCCAATGTAACATTTTTGTTCTTAATAACTACACTACTCGTAATATAGACCTACTTGTGTATAGGCATCAGTATTTTCACTTGTGTCATCATAGCCTCCGTGGCGCAATTGGTTAGCGCGTTCGGCTGTTAACCGAAAGGTTGGTGGTTCAAGCCCACCCGGGGGCGATTCTTTTTGTACTTTTTATGATTTGTTTGTCACTTTTTTTCAATGTGAAAAATATTGTGGGCATAGAAATAAAGTAAAATGTCATTCTTTTCTCCATTTTTATTGAAAATTTCAGCATTTATAACCCTTTGGAGCTCGAACAGACGCCATTTATCTCTCCCTCATGTTTAAATTTATTCAGATTGAGATTGATGGTGTGTTACGCATTTAGGGTGCTGCACCAACCGGGGGTTGCCCTCGAGTGCACTTGTGTATTACAAACAGGGATAATCGTCACTATACCTATACATACATTTGAAGATTTAGGTACATCCAAACAGAACTCATTTTAATGTTACGTTAATAATTTAATCAAACGCGATTAGCATTAAATATCTATTTGATAACAACGCGATATCAAGAAATTTATATGTTTTGATAAAAACTCATTTAGTTATACAGTGATTTGGTTGTGGTGACATTTTAATAATATTGTTAAAGGTTTGTGATTTTATTTAATTGCTAAGTTTATAGACAAATAGAAGTAGATTTTTTCTGATATTCTATGAAATAAAGTACAGACTTCTTTAAATAGATTTACAATTTAAAATAAACGTACTAAAAAGGGAATTGTATTAGGTAAACTGTGAATGTTACATTCATTAAAAATTTATAAGTCGTTGTGCTAGATGAGGTAACTTTAAAATGATTCGATTTTTATGTCGTTGTGCTAGATGAGGTAACTTTATAAGTCGTTGTGCTAGATGAGGTAACTTTAAAATGATTCGATTTCTAATCCAGTTATTACACTTGCTTTACATGAGTTTACATAACTGACCTAAAAATAAATAAAAAGTATACTAACTACACATAACAACGCCTGTAATTCCCGGAAGGGTGAGGCAGAGGTACTGTACCTATGCATGTACACCCTTATTTCGCTAGAAACGTACATATATTAACTCAAGCTATAGAGGTAGCATTGGACGTGATACGGGGCCACAGATCTGCGCACTCCTTAGCAACAGGTCCGGAAATAGCGGAGCCCTTCATCTCGCCCTTGCTGTTCACTATGACGCCTGGGTTACTTCGAAGTATATGAACACCCCGTCCCGCCTCCTGAATGGTTTCCGATGTCTGATCACCACTTGCATTACCTTTTTCCTTAGTTCAGGTTTGCCTTTCTTGACGGTGGCGACAATCATATGTCTCCTGATCCGGCAGCGGGAAGCCTGTTCAGGCGACTCTTGATACCCTGCACGGCGCGATACAGGTTCTTTGCTCCTGTGTTGTCTGCGCAGTTGATGACGGCTCTTACAGGGAGACTCAAATAGACGCAGATCTGATGATGACTTCGCTTCGTTCCCGCGGAACCACCACATCCTCTTTTAGACATTTTGTTGTGTCAATTTTTTTAGAGGAAATTGAAAGTTATGTTTGTCCTATGTATCTAATAGTAAGGGGCAACATCACGCCTGTAAACTACCTGATTCCCTGAAAGGTTAGGCAGTGGTTTACCTAAGGGTCAGTTCACACCGAGACGCGACTCGACACGACGCTGCGCGCACACTTTAAAAGAGTGACTCAAAATATACTCTCAACGCGAACTCTCACAATGCAATGTGTACCTTTTCGTGTAGAAAATAAAGTATATTTTGAGTCACTCTTTTAAAGTGTGCGCGCAGCGTCGCGTCGCGTCGCGTCTCGGTGTGAACTGACCCTTAGCATGTACACTTGTAGATACAGTCACGAGCAAAAGTATGTAAACACTCGGCTTTATTAAAAAGCGATTTACTCCTTTATTATTGAATGAAATTTTATTTTTATTACGAACATAGCATTTTCGAACCCAAAGGTTTATGTAATGTGTCGTATTTCAGCGTTGCATTCGTCATTTCACGAAAAAATCGCAATTGAAAGTTGCCAAGTGTTGACATATTGGTGCTCGTGACTGTACACCCACATTTCGCCAGTTATGTTTAAGTCCCATGTACAGACGCCAGCAGGTCAAGCTACCCGAAACTGTCAAATTTTCCCAATCAACCTTGAACCTTGATGATTTAGCGATAAAGTTGAAAATCTATTAAAGAAATTTTACAGATTGTAGTAGCTTGATGTGCTGGCGTCTGTACTTATTAGGGGGCGAGCCTGATACCATCAGCTGGACATAGATCCTGACTCCGGGCTGGTATTGAGAAATTCCTGATAGAAAACTACCAATCTAATTTCTAAACGAATTTTGTATAGCAAAAATCTAGCTAAGTAGGTAGGTACTTAATTTTGTTCATTATTCTACTAATACTTATTATAAAATGTCGTGAGGAAAGTTTTGAGTATGAATGTCGATGGCTATAAGAGTATAGGGGACGACCAAAGAAACGATGGATGGACTGTGTGAATGATGATATGGTTAGAAAGGGGGTGACTGTCGAGATGGCGGCTAATAGAGGAGTATGGAAGAAAAAGACATGTTGCGCCGACCACAAATAATTTGGGATAAGAGCAGGCGAATGATGATTCTACTAATATTATAAACGTGAAAGTTTGTATTGATGGATGGCTGTTTGTTACTCTTTCACGCAAAAACTACTGAACGGATTTGGATGTAATTCACACAGATAGTGTATAACCATCAGGATTAAGATATAAATATGATACTTTTTATCCCGATATTCCCACGGGATCGAAACTTATGCGGGTGAAACAGCGGGGCGCAGCTAGTCGTCATATAATTACCACTATTATTATGACTGAAAGCACAGTCAACCGCATGTCACGTTTACAGCGCCCTTATTTCCTAGCGGTAAAGGGCAGTTTTCGTAGATCGACTTTTACCAATACTGACTTCTGGTTTACTGGTACTTACCTATTATAATAGGCAAAACAGCATTTGCAAAGATTAGATTCCACGAACGTGGTCCATTCACTTCGTTTGCAACACCGCTCTCAGGATTAGTGTTTATTTATATCTAAGCGTGGATGAAAAGATAATAAATAAAAACATTGAAAATGTTTTAGCAGTATCTCTTTAGATGACAATCTCGATTTCATGAGCATGTAGATTTACCTAGGTAATGAGAACAAGTTCTTGTAACACTAGAACCAATAAAATATTGCACAGTCAGCCTTCATGTCGCCTGATCGAGTCTATATTTAAGAATCTAAATTAAAGTTGAATCGTATATTTTAACTAGACCATTTATAGGTACTTTTGATCGTCAAAAATTACCAGAAATAGAATCTATATATTCCGTTCGTTCTGATAATGAAGACAAAAATAATCTTAAATTTCTTTTTGTTTTTTTGGTTTTTTTTTTAATGTTGGAGTATCTAAGTATCCTCGTTTCCTCGTTTTGTTTTATTTTTAATGTTGGAGTAATGTCTCGTATGCCTATCCAGGTGCATTTCATGTAAACAACAATGGTTTGGATCCCTTGTATCGGTGGAACACGAGACGAAGTGGAAGAGCACTCTAAACAGATCGACAGGGAGATCAAACAATGGATCAAGTCTTACAATGAAGTGAGTATGAAGGAGAACAGCCAATCGATTCTGTAAAAATCTCACCGTGAAAAGTTAGGTGAAGTGAGCTTAGAGTGAGCTGTCAATAGTGTCAATCTCTAGCATTAGTTGAAACGAAAGCACACTCCACGCTCACTTCACCTACCTAAGTTTTCACGGTGAGATGGTTACAGAATCGCACTGCAGATTTCCTATCGGCAAAAATAACAATCATCCTGGATACACACTTTCATCCCCTATTTCCCCTTTGGTTAGGAATTTCCCAAAAATCCTAAACCTAATTCCTTATACCCTGTCCATTACATTGACCGTTTTTTGACAGCTCTCTTAGAACGTACATTATATTCCAGATTACGTAAAGTTTACTTTAAAATGCGTAATAAAATAAGAATAATTATAAACTGCCTTATCTTATTGAATTATCTTATTTATGGTTTCTTACAGACATTATAATACCGTACGTGTATCAATCAATGTATTGTGTGTTGCTGCAATCGCTAGTTCCATCTGTCAAAAACCCTAAACTGTAAACTGTACCCTGCTCATCTTTGCTTTAGAAGTAACTCTTTGTGCAAAATTGTATGCGTCTAGACTCAGCGGCTTAGGCTGTGCGTTGTGTCAGTGATCAACTGCTTGTCTTTATTGTATGTTAAATAACATCCATTAAATATTTACATGCCATCACTGCATGGCGGAATGTGTCTGCACTGAATTTTATATTATTAAGCTTTTGTACAGCAGTGCGATTCTGTAACTATCTCACCGTGAAAACTTAGGTGAAGTGACCGTGGAGTGAGCTGTCATTCCAAATAATGCTAGGGATTGACACTATTGACAACTCACATAAAGATCACTTCACTTGAGTTTTCACAGCGACATTTTTACAGAATCGACCAGCTGGTCACATTTTATGCAAAACGATTTTGATTAGATTTGACTGACACACTGATCTACTCAAGTAGATATTATTGAGTTTCGTTTCTGACTGTACCTAGCCCGGTACGCTCAGCAACAGAAGTCGATTTAAAACTAAGTTTATTTTTATCAGATAAACGCAATGAAAAGTATCTAAAATCGACTTTTGTAAATTATTTTCAGGCAATTAAACTTTTATTACTGGGAACAGGGGAGAGTGGGAAAACAACCATTATAAAACAAATGAAGATTTTACACGTTCAAGGATTCTCTGCAAGGTAAATATGCCTACTGTATTGTCCATGTCTATGTACCTACCTACTAGGGAAGTTTTGTTTGATTTTTACCTGGCTGTGTTTTGGGGGACTGTACCCAAAGTATTTTTTGACATTCAAAAAGTGCTGATTCTCAGCTTTATCTTGAATAAATGACTTTTGATTTTAATACTTCTAAAACCAATCAAATTGTCTTTTCAGTGAACGTTCAGACAAAGCGAACCATATTCGTCATAATATTCATGAATCTATTCACGATATTGTAGACAGCATGGCAATTTTGAATATACGACTACAAAATCCAAAGAATAATCTTTCTAAAGAATATATTCTGAAACTTGGTGATGACGGGCCTAAGGAATACACAGAAGTGAGTATTTTTGGCAATCATAATTAAACTAAGTATCTTATAAACATATAAAAATTAATCCCTATTTCCCTTCGTCACGTCATAACTAGAGATCGACTTAACCGATTTCATCCATCTTTTTTTTTAAGTTTTCTAATACTTTGTAGATGGTTCTTACGGAAAAAAAATTAAGAAAGTTGCTTCACGCTGACGAAGTCGCGGGCAAAATCTAGTTTGCAACAAAATTCAAAGCAAGGATTGGGAACATAATTTTATTTTCTTGTTTCCAGGAGTATTTTGACCACGTAAGAGCATTATGGAGAGATGGTGGAGTCAGAGAATGTTTTAAAAGATCTAATGAATATCAACTAATAGATAGTGCTGAATAGTAAGTTAACAAAATTGCGTTTTTTAAGACAACGCCATCTGTTGTGCAATAGAAAAACTACGCAGACAATCCAGCCTGGTCGGGATTTCAACTTTTACTGCAACATGTTGGTCATAATTTAAAACACTGCCATCTAGTGTCGAATTATATAACTAAATTACTATAAATCTAATGTTCGATAATAGATAGCGCTTTTCTAAATAGCTTTCATTTCAATCATAAATGCATCAGATGCACGAAATTCGCATGCTTATTTAATCTTTGTTATTATTTATATCAAAATTGTTATTGTTTCTTATTAGATCTCTTTCAGTTTTCTAGATAGAATAGATCTCATTGAAAAACCCGAATATATACCATCAGACGCTGACATATTGAGGTGTCGACAGAAAACAACTGGCATACAGAAAATTGAATTCAAAGTTAAGGTAACAACAACAACAACAAAAACAAACATAACTTTTACTTAATAACCACTGAGAAAATAGTAAATAGTTTAGTAATAATGACTAGTAGGTATGAATCTTTTTAAGAGTTTAATTTAGATATACCTAGCTACTGTTTACTTAAATGCTTTTTATTTCTAGGTCCCAAAATCAATGCACGGTGGCATACAAGAATTTTGGATGTTTGACGTTGGCGGGCAAAGGGGTGAAAGAAAGAAATGGATACAGGTAGGTCTACCTAGTGTTTGGTATTATTGTAAGTGTACCTATAGGTCGAACTAATATTATAGATGCGAAAGTTTGTAAGGATGGATGGATGGATGTTTGTTACTCATTCACAAAAACTACTGAACAGATTTGGATGAAATTTGGAACACAGATGGTTTATAATCAGGATTAACACATAGGTACTTAAAACTAAACTAAACTTATGCGGGTGAAACCGCGGGGCGCAGCTAGTATAATAAACATAAAATAAAGTTAATAAGAATTAAAGGGGGTCTCCATACAAGAACACAGGGTAGGACAGGGTCCATAATTAATTCCATCGATTTATACTAACCACCTGCATGTGTACCTACTTACATTGTGGATGCAATAAAGATAGAATGGAATTGAAGAACCGTGTTTTTTTTTTTGGCATTTTTTGCCGTGTGGTACAGGGACCCTTCGTGTGCGAGTCCGACTCGCACTTGGTCGGTTTTTTAATAGTTATTTTTCATATTAAGTTGTATCTCCTTTCAGGTATTTGAAGGTATCCACGCCATATGGTTCCTGGTAGCATGCAGTGACTTCGACCAGAATTTGCGAGAAGATGGCACTCAGAACAGACTGAAAGAAGCCCTCGTGTTGTTTGAAGATGTTTGGCAGAGCAGGTAACACAATGATATTGAATTATTTTGTACCAGCTGTACAGTCACGAGCAATTTTACATTTTTTCGATCGAATTTACATTACGTTTACTTATCTCTTCCGTTCTAGGCCACATGTCTATCAGTTTTTGTTTAACTACAGCGCCCCGAGGGCCAGATAGGCATGTTGGACATTTTTTTTTTCCAAAGGGCATCTCGCAATTTAACCTATGAGGTGGTCGTCTGCTTAACCGGGCTTGCCTGTGGATGCCTCAATAAATTAAGGCCTCCAGCCAAGGCTTAAAAAACTTAAAAACTAAGCACCATTAGACCTTTTCATGCAATTGGTACAGTCACGAGCAAAAGTATGTATACACTCGGCTTTATTCAAAAGCGATTTACTCCTTTATTTTTTAATGAAATTTTATGTTTCTACGAACATAGCATTTTCAAATCCATAGGTTTATGTAATGTGCCGTATTTCCACGTTTCATTCGTTATTTCACGAAAAAATCGAAATTGAAAGTTGCCAAGTGTTGACACACTGGTGCTCGTGACTGTACTCTATAACACCTAACATAGCTAAATTATCTAAATATACAAAATATTAAACTATAAATCATGCCAGCCATAGAACGTAAATTGGATTGATTTCTCACCGAGTTAAGCGCACTAACTGACATACAGACTGAGCTATACGTTACTGCAAAAACAGGGCAAAAAATCTCGTCTCATTTTAATACATTTAAAAGTGGACTTAGGTACCATTGGTTCACGGGTGCTTGCTCCGGTGTCTTCAGCGAGTTTTCAGCATTAAAGTATCCAAAATTCCGGTGGAAGGATATGTCACATACTAAAATCACATGCAAAGCTATGCTCAGCCACAACGATATTCGATGTAATGCTTCTAGAAAACACGGTTAACTCAAAAGCGCCTAACCTTTTCTTCACCGCAAGTCTGTACAAACAAACTTAGTAGCTAACCTTATTCCCACAGATTCCTGATGGAAGCGGGTCTGATATTGTTCCTGAACAAGCAGGACATACTGGAGAGCAAGGTGTCACAGGGTCGCAGCATCGCCCCCTACTTCCCCAAGTACAATGAGTTCCAGGCAGCAGGAGATGAGTACACCAGGACCAAGATGTTTATCAAGAGCTTGTTTGTGGTGGGTATTTTTTTTATAAATAGCTTGAAAGTCTAGCGTTTGACAACTTAGACCTCACCTATATCTATCTATATCGAGGTTGTTTGTTAATGGGACTGCTTTACCTACCTAAATATATATGCACATTATCGTGTAATCTTCTAATTTGGAAGTTACTACGGTGAAATTAGAGATCCGTAGTACTTGCACGCTTGCTTAAAAGTATTATGTGCTAACACCTAAATTTCGGTTATTCGATCACCCAGAGCGTGACAAAAAGTGATAATATACTAGTACCTAGTAATATCAGCTTGGCAGTTGTACCACTGGTAGGCAAAAGTCCCTCCTCGTATAGAGAAAATAAGCATTGACCAAAAATATTGTACCTACAAGTAATTTTCCATGCCCACAGTTTCAGAACAACTGGGGCATTATATTATTAATATGAATATCTACAAAGTTAATGACTTCACAACCTCTTTTTCTTTATATACAATCCACAGCACGAACACAAATGAATCTACTTATCCACTATACCCTGTCCATTAGGTTAACCATTTTTTGACAGCTTTAATTACGTACAATTCCAGATTACGTAAAAGTTAAAATGCGTAATCAAATCAATATCTAAGTACCTACTTATTTATTATGACTTCTTACAGACATTATAATACCGTACGTGTATCAATCAATGTATTGTGTGTTGCTGCAATTGCTAGTTTCATCTCTCAAAAAACAGTTTACCTAATGGACAGGGAAGAACATATTTCTGCCTAACTATTCCAACTATCAAAGGCACCACTTTAGTTCCAAATACGCTCACATGGCGCTGTAACAACTTTCAACCACTTAGTTTACGAATTTGCTTGATATTCATGCTATGACTACCAACAACAAAAAAAAACCTAATAAACATAAATAAACTTGTCTCTTTCCAGGAGCTAATAACAAAAAAACGTGACCGCCGCGCCCTGGACGCGTCTGCAGAACGTTTCGTTGTGGCAGAGGCGCGTCGAGCTAGAGAGTGCTACTTCCACTTCACTACGGCCACGGACACCGACAACGTACGAACCGTTTTCAGAGACGTGCACCAGATCATACTCACTCATATGCTGAATAATTTAGGAGTTTATTAGAGTAAAACGCATTTGGGGATTGTCTGCTAGGTAAAGGACCTGTTTCAATACCGTCTGCGTCAGGATGTCTGCCATGACTGGACCAACATATCTGTCTGTGTTAACCACTGTAACCAATCACTGTTATCGTAGGAGTCCTCTGTTCAATCACAAGTCCAAAACTCGAAAATTTTGTCAGTTTAAGGCCTGATTTTACCAACGCCAGATAATTTTATCGGAGGAATAATTTTGAAATTTTGACTGTTCTTCCATTCAAAAAACTGTCAAACGTCAATTTTATCATTCAGGTGCAAAATGTCCAAGTTCTCAAAATGTCGAACGGTGTCAAAAAGTCCAAATACCCAAAATGTCCACGAATAAAAAATATCTGTCGATTGAAAAATCAGCCCTAAATCAAATAGACAACCGCTATTCTTCCAACAGCTGTTTGCTGTCGGGGGCAAGGGAAATCAGGTTATAGAAATGTGTCATTCATCATCATCATTCTCCTACCCTTATCCCAAATTATTTGTGGTCGGCGCAACATGTCTTTTTCTTCCATACTCCTCTATTAGCCGCCATCTCGACAGTCACCCCCTTTCTAACCATATCATCATTCACACAGTCCATCCATCGTTTCTTTGGCCGTCCCCTACTCTTATAGCCATCGACATTCATACTCAAAACTTTCCTCACGACATTTTCCTCATTCCTCCGTAATACATGCCCATACCATGACAACCGGTTTCCACACAACTTTTGTCAATAGAAATGTGTCATTTTTGATATGATATCCTGTCGGATGGTTGTGAATAGCTATCCAGGAGAGATCCTATTTTGTACTATTTGTTACCAGACATCAAATCTTGTCAACATCAGAACTTGTTATAACGCCTACATTTAAGTAAAACCGACGTGGTCCAGCCACTCTGAAGTCAGAATTTCCTCGTAATAGTTTTCTCACTTTAGCGAGGTATCAATTATTTGACGTCTGGTACCAAATAGATACAAACACAATTGGTATTGCTCAACTCCCACAATATCTCTAGGTCCAGTCACCCTGACGCAGACTCAATAGCTTGATTAAGTTCCTGTTAACTTACTTGACAGATAATTTCACACAAATTCTATAATCTTTTCCATTTTTTTTATTTATTCGGTGAGTAGAGGATGTTCGAAAATTGGAGGTCGTGAAACGCCAATTTCAATAAATTCTGTTAGTTATATATAGCAGATAGAATATTAGAATTATGCATAATTTTACACCAAAATGGCGTACTTTGTCACATAAACCGAGTCAAAATGGTACACTACCTGCAATAATCAATAATTATTTACCAACCTGTTTTTGGGTAGGTGAGGCGCTAGGTACCGCCATTGTTGACTTTAGTAGGTAACTTGTTAATCTTGAACTACCCACTAAGATATTTATATTTATATTTGCCATTAAAATAAGTTTCTGAGAATAACAGCTTCATTTTGTTAACCTACCTTCCCTAATGCATGACAAAATATTTAAATATGTGCATTTGGATTGAGCGATCTTTTTTTATTTCGTGACAAAATGTGATTATACATTTAGTCAAAAATAGTCAAAACTCATTGCCCAAAGTAAAAAATTTGTCACTCTCAAGGGTCTTCAGTTATTGCCCGTTAGTGTGGATCATTCAATTCAGACATTTTGCAAAAACGGCTATGAGCCAAATCTTAACAAAACCTTACTCTAGGTACTAACTAAATTTATATCTCAAAAATTTTGTATAACTTTAAGACTAAAGTTTTGCATAGAATTCAATCACTGATTCACTAGATATTAGATTTTTATTTTATTGGTAGAAAAAAGCGCAGTAGACCATATAATATGAGATCATCGGAAATAAAGATACAGTAGGTACATATTATCAGCTCGTCTATTTAATTTAGAAAGGAAATACAATGTTATTTACAAATCATAAACTGCGTAAATAAATGTATACGTACCTACTCGTAAATGAAGTGGTTCATTTTTGCTATCCTAAGTTATAGCCAAATTATCGTCATAGCAAACTATTCGTCCATTTACATAACCATGCTTAGTAATCTGTGGCCATGCGCTCGATAATGACCGATGCCGTCAGGATGTTGAGAAGGAATAAATTCAATACCTCCAAGTAACCTGTACGATCTACTTTTTATTAAAATAATTACGGGCACGCCGTGTAACTTTATCGGTTTTGTTCCATTCAAATCCATGAAAATACCACTTGAAAGTTTATAACCATAGATAGCTTTACCATTACATGAAAGACAAGTCCCCTTGTAGCTAAAGGAAATTGCTTCTTCTATACTGTTACAGATATTATCTACTTGTAGATTCAATGGCAGAAATGCCACATTTCTAGTTATTTCAGATGCCGCGCAAGATTAATTTAAACAGGTTATAGTGGTAACTTCGCTTGAACAGCTATTTATTAGCATTGACTCGAAAATGTACGTTACGTTACAGAACACAGTCGACTGGCCATTTTCGAGGCCAGTTTGCTTTTTGTAAAAATATTAAAGCGCTATACGAGATCTCAGTGTAAAAATATCGTGATTCGTGAGCTCATATGTAGGTACCCTACATCACTCAATTTCTCTAGAAAAAAAAACTTTAGTTATAAAGTTGTACAAAAACTAATGTATTTCTAAGGATCACTCAGTTCAGCAAATTTAAAAACATTGAATTACTCATAACTTTTTAACAAAAGGTAGTGATAAGATATTTATTATACAAATATATTCGGAACATACCTTTTAGGATAAAAAATAGATGTAGAGGTAATTATAGAAAAAGTCGACCTAAACCTTATTACAACGATCTCTCAGACAAAATGGTGTCTGTACTGAGTGATCTAATGATATGCTACTGTCATAATACCTGGAATTAGCTTTAAATGCCTTGATGGTTTTAAAAAATATTGTGACAATTTGTAAGTTTTTGTTGAGATTTGCCTCATAGCTGTTTTTGCAAAATGTCTGAATTGAGTGATCCACACTTAGGACAATAACTGAAGACCCTTGAGGGTGACAATTTTTTTACTTTGGGCTATGAGTTTTGACTATTTTTGACTAAATGTACAATCATATTTTGTCACGAAATAAAAAAAGATAACTCAATCCAAATGCACATTGACAAAATCTAGACAAATATTACAAAAAAAATTGCTTTCCCCAAAAAAACATCCTACCTGGCTGACTAGTAAAATTCCAGTAATTCGGCAGTATGAGGTACTTATAGAAACTACTACCTCTACCTTCTACCACAAATATAAGAGTTTTAAGTAGGTACCTACATTTCTTTGAGTAATACATACATAGGTACGGGTATACGGTATATCCGTCGGTACGGTACGATAAACCGTACCATACTACCGATTTGTGAAAGCTTGTGATCATGAGAGCTTCAACTATAGTTTGTTTTAGAGAAACAGACGCCAGCAGGTCAAGCTACCCGAAACTATAAAATTTTCGCAATCAACCTTGAACCTTAATGCTTTAGCAATAACGTTGAAAATCTATTAAAGAAATTTGACAGATTGTAGTTGCTGGATGTGCTGGCGTATGAACCTACCTACATACAACGCATTGTGGTAATATACGAACAGCGATAAACTGAACCACTCAATCAACTTGTTTTTTTAAACGTTTTTAGACAAATCCATCAAGAAACAGAATATCTGCGGCCCTGAAAAGGGCCTTGTCAAACTGCGCCAAATAAATTAAATTACTGTAATTTCTTCAACATAACCTCAAAAAATCACCCGCCAAAACCGTACAGCGTTCTTCCTTGTCTCTTCAAAGCATAGACAACGTCCATCGCCGTCACAGTTTTCCTTTTGGCGTGTTCAGTATATGTCACGGCATCTCGGATCACATTTTCTAGAAATACCTTCAGCACGCCGCGAGTTTCTTCGTAGATTAATCCTGATATTCTCTTGACACCTCCTCTTCTTGCTAATCTTCTAATAGCAGGCTTCGTGATGCCTTGGATGTTATCTCGAAGAACTTTTCTGTGGCGTTTGGCACCTCCTTTGCCTAATCCTTTCCCGCCTTTGCCGCGACCTGTCATTTTGACGTTAACTTTAACTTTTTTTTTTTCTAAGCGCGAATGTGACAATTGCAAGATGTTGAATGCGGTTTTGTCCGAGCGCGACGAGTATTTATAAGCTAGGCGCGCGGATATTATTTCTGTTGCGGGTAACTTTGTTAGAAAAATATGGAATTTGTGAAATAACCCTCGTAAAACAAATATTGTTTGTGATAGTGCGATCATGCGATTGATTCACTTGATTGAATTACATATTAGATTTCTGCTTGCGGTTCTTGATTTTAACTCTAAATAGGTACGAAAATGTCATTAAATTAGCAGCAATGTCATTGTCTTTATTATTTTCATATTATTTATTAGCTTTTTCCGTATTCTATAATACAGTGTAAATACAATAAGAGTAGGTACCTACTCAAAACAAATTTTGTAGATATTAAACGCCCAGTATGCATACTTATTAAGTTTCAGGATTACATAGCTGATAAAAAATCTTTCCTTGACCCTGGTCCTGCTCCTTAGGGGTGCATTTATAGACTAATTGAGTAGGTAGCATTCGAAAATTTTGTTGGAGCTGCAGGAGATTGAAAGACTATCTTTTGTTTAGATCCTAGTTAGTCCGCACAATCATTGTTAAAAAAATGATGCGCGTTGATTTCTAATCAAAGTGGTGCTTGTATTTTTTCAATATTTTCTTTATTTATTCTTGCCTATCATAGCTTTATCGATACAAACATCTTTAACTAACTATAAACATGGAGCAATTAATCCATACTTAACATACAAAGACCCCTCCGCGTGCTTTGGAGAGCACGTTAAGCTGTTGGTCCCGGCTGTTATTCAAAGATCTTTGACAGTCGTTACGGACAACCAGAAGCCTGAAACTGACAACCAGTCTTACCAAAGGGTATCATGTTACCCAGTAACTGGGTTGTGGAGTTCAGATAGGTACGCTGTCGGTCTATGTAAAATATTTATAGCTGGTATTCAGCTGCAACCGGTTGAACTGGAAACCGATCCCAACATAGTTGGCAAAAGGCTAGGCAGATGATGAAACAGAGAGGATAAAACATATTAAAGCGTTATCCAAACGACATTAAATAAGTGGCTTGACCTTATCAACGCTCATGATTGGTCGATTATTTTACGTAGCTCGCACGGTCACCCACTATTTGCGAACAACATAATTCCACCTAAACCACACATCACACGACGCCGAATGTTACAAAATTAAATCTCAAACCAAAACAAAAATGGCGCCCGTGAAGGTACCTAAGAAGGCTCTGAAACCAACACCAACAAAGGACAGCGTCTCCAGACCAATCATCAAGACGAAAAAACTTAAGAAGAAAAACTACCAGAGCTTCTCCATCTACCTCTACAAGCTACTCCGAATGGTGGCCACAGAGAACCTGGGAATCTCACGAAAATCCATGCTTATAATGAACAATTTTCTCAACGATATGCTGGAACGGATTGCGGTTGAAGCTGGCAGGTTGGCTGTCCACAGCAAGAAGTCGACGATGGGTAGCAGGGAGGTCCAAGCTGCTGTCAAACTGGTCATCCCTGGAGAGCTGTCAACACACGCGAACATAGAAGCTATTAAAGCCATCAATATGTTCCATAAGAGCCATGAACGAGACGCTGCTGCGAAGCAATGAAAACAATAGTTAGATGTGACAATGTGTATGTGATTAGGAGACGTGAAGTCGAAGACAATATGACATTACTTGGAAATGTCGTAGTTTGTTGGATACAGTGAAAATTATTGGGTTTAAATTATTATTAAAGTTGATTGATGAATAAAATGATTGTGAAGTTTGTCTGTGGTTTTATTATGGGTACCTAAATATAACTTATCATACCCCCTGTGTTCCCCGAAGGAGTGGGCAGACACAGAACAGACACTCTTTTATCTGTTCTGTGTGGGCAGAGGCCTATAACCACACACACTACACACACACACACACACACACACACACGACCCGAAAATCGAACCCAGTTTTTGCGTTTAAGTACTTTATTGTCGTCATGAGGACCAAATCACCTTACTATATACACGCCAGCTACCGATACCCAGTAACTGGGTTGTGGATGTCAGACACGCAGTTCCTCCTCCATGTAAAATACTGGCATTCAGTGGCATCGGGTTACTAGCCGACCCCAACATGGAAAATGCTAAGTACGAGTAGGTTGATTGATAATTCTTTTAGGAATATTCCTCTAGTAAATGGTTTGATGTTCCCACTGCTGGGGCACAGCACCCTAATTGCGTAACACACGATCAATCAGAATCGGTTGCATTTTGACAGTTCAACAACATTCATTGCGTTATTTACGTTGTTGAGCAGACACATGACACATTTTTTGAACATAAATGAAGCAATGAATTAGCAATATCCTTCAAAATAATTCAGATTGAGATTGATTGTGTGTTACGCAATTAGGGTGCAGGCCTCCTCTCTTACCGGTGGAATATTTCTAGTTCTACAAATTTTCACTTTCACATACCGTGGGTAATTATGGCTCAAAACAATTGAAATCTACCCTCATCATCTTTAATTTACCTAAAAACCGCGCTTCTCCCACAGGCGAGGCGTCACTCGTCATCGCATTAGCTCGTGTGTGAACGAAAACAAAATGGCGCGAACAAAACAGACAGCCCTCAAGTCTACCGGATTAAATAGCTCCTCGGAAGCAACTGGCGACCAAGGCAGCAAGAAAAAGTGCTCCAGCCACCGGCGGCGTGAAGATACCGCACAGATACTGACCAGGGACTGTGGCCCTGCGAGAGATACTCAGATACCGCTAGAAGAGCATGGAACTGCTCGTCAGGAAACTGCCGTTCCAGCGTCTCGTAAGAGAGATCGCGCAGGCTTCAAGACTGAACTCCGGTTCCAGAGCTCAGCTGTGATGGCGCTGCAAGAGGCCACTGAGTCGTACTTAGTGGGGCTGTTCGAGGATACGAATCTGTGCGCGATCCATGCGAAGCGAGTGACTATCATGCCGAAGGACATGCAGGTGGCGAGGAGAGAGCGTGGCGAGCGCGCGTAGTGTAATTAGTACAATTTTTAGGGTTTAGGTAGGTATTTATTTTTGACAAGGCCCTTTTCAGGGCTGCAGAGATTTGACTATATGGACTCGGCCCAGAATTCGGCTACCTGTTTGGTGTCATCACCAGTGTCCATCAGTTCCTGTAACGTGCAGCTGACAGGACACGCAGGACACGATATTAAGTGTCCCATCGTTTGTGGAACAGCACCACATATCCACTCCAAGGGGGAGTCGTCTATGAATTTCCACCTGAACAGGTTTAACTTGCTTCGGCCAACCTGGGTCCAGACATTACCCAAGGTAACGTAATTCCAGATGGGAGGTCTTCAGCGGGTGGAATGAATGGTTTGGGTAAGGAAGAGGTTGAAGGTAAGAAGGTCTTGCCACAGTTTCAGTCTTTCCTGTGATCGTTCGCCAGTAAGTGGAACAACACACTTTTAAAAAATCCTTACGTTATTGACACTTCAGTTGTATTTTGATAACTACAAACCGGAAACTTTAAAGTTAATCTTATCTTATCAAAGCTTTTTTTTTGCATCGAACATAAATTATAGCTCGGGTTGTTATCTCTCCAGACACTATAAAAAAGTTGGAAAGATCCTGCAAAAAAAATCAGTTTTCATTATACATGGTGGCTGGCAGGGACATCGGTGCGCTAACTGTAAGTAGAAAAGAAGCAGAAAAATAATAATAATAATAAGTTGTTGGTTATCAAAAAAAAAATATTGGAGTTTCATAGAATAGTGCAACACCGCGATCAAAATGTATGAAACTGCTTTTTTTCAAATAACCGACGAAATCTGGTTCAGAATCATGTAGGTCTGTACAGACGCCAGCACATCAAGCTACTACAGTCTGTCAAATTTCTTTAATAGATTTTCAACTTTATCTCTAAAGCATTAAGGTTCAAGGTTGATTGGGAAAATTTGACAGTTTCGGGTAGCTTGACCTGATAGCGTCTGTACATATAATACTAAATCCATGGTCGGGTCACGTAACACGTAACTTGGCCAGGTTTTAGCGTAAACTTACTCCCACAAGTTTGCGTATGTATACCAACAAAAATTGACACTTTATAACTTGTCATTCCTCTGTGTTTATTGCCTTATTTTATTTTTAAACATATCTTTTTTTATTGATGTAAACTAGTGTTTGACTGCGATCCCGCCTGATGGAAAGCAGTGATGCAATCGTTGATGGTAAAGCGCACTAATTCATTATGAACCTATATCACTCTATCTGTTGTGAAGAAAGTTAAAGAAAGGAGAGAATCATGTCAAGACTGGCCAAGTTACGTGCCGGCGACTTGTAACAGGTTGCGCGTCAATGTTCTTGTTACCTGTATAACATCACGGCTGTATTCTCGACGGGATAGGCAGGTAATAGAGGGCGACCATATTGCCATAAACCGGGAATATTAGGAAGCTTGTTATTACTATACCAAGATCATCAGCATGCTTTCGGTAGTAAGTATAATAAATAACATAATGGTACGTTTGAAGGTCAAAATTATCGATTTTTGCGTGCAGCACAATAGGTCGATACGATACGGGTGCAGGGCGCACACGCATCCAGGTGCTGCCAACATTTTGATGGGAAGCATAAATAATTTAACAAATTGTACAAACTAGCCGCAAAAGCCGAAAGGTCTAGAGTGGTAACCGCGTACCGGAAGACCACTACGTCTTTCGGTACGCGGTCGCCACTTGGAAGGTCAAGGTGGACCGATGACCTTGTGGAGGCCGCAGGAATCGACTGGATGCGAGGACTCGAGGAGCACAGAATCGGTCGAAGTGGCGGTGCTTGGTGGAGGCATATGACTAGCAGTGGACGTCTTCGGCTGAAATGATGATGATGTAATTACGATGCGTCACCAAACAAACTAAGTGTACCTACTGGTTTGGAATCATAATGATAGAGCTTCTACAACAGTGCCTAACATCATAGTTTGTGCAACACCTCCTAGAACCTTGACGCAGTGGGCAATTTAGCCGTATAATTTTGTTCATTGAAGTTGGAGCGATGATGTGGTAACAATTACAGGGCCAACATGGCCAGAAATCGCGCAAGACAGGGAGGTTTGGAAGAAACAAGGGGCTCAACAGTGGGACACAATGTAGGCTAGCAAAAAAAAAACCGTTGAATTTCTTGCCGACGAACAACCAATTGGATCCGTGCACCTAGTTTGTTTCTGGCGTTTCATAAGTGCCCATGTAGGTTTATGTGAAATAAAATATTTTGGATTTAGTTGTTCTTTTTTGAATGTCGAAGCATCCTGCTGAGATGAGCCATTTAATGGCCTCGTTTATGGGCTTATTACACTATCCAATTTTAAGCAATGCTAACTAGGAAATCGGCAGATGTAATCGCAGTAATAACAGTTCTAACTGAACTGTTGCGTGTTCCATTGCTACTTTGCTAGTTACCATTGCTTAAATTGGATAGTGTAATAAGCGCATTAGGACTTTCTGTTCAATTTATCTGTTTGTTATTTTTTTTAATATAATTTGGTTTCTTTAATGTGTTTAGTTTAGTTTTGTGATCTTCCTGTACGAGTCGCAATAAATACTTTTTCTTTCTTTCTTCTGCAATAAAACCAGTACCATTGTTATGTCACCTGAACTTGTTATCAATCTTCACAAATGTTGTGCGCCCCACCTCGCAGCTGTGTATATCAGCAGCTGCCGGCGACCGTTACACTCGACGGCACGTGCTACCCCAGCACAATAATATTAATTATTATTATTACGTAGAAAGTGGGGTGTGCAGGGAGGTCATGTATCGGACTTTCGATTGAACTCGAAAGCTCTGGAGAAAGAAACAGGACGGTTTTGAGGTTTTCACGTTCAGCAGTGGTTTTTATATTAATGACATCAAATATGACAGTTTTTTTTGGCCAGTAGGGTAAAAAATTGTTGGACCTAGCCTGTAATTATGGACTACATAATATAATATGTCGTCTAGTTGAATAGGTCACGCATGGTGCTCATGATACAAAGTCAGTCTTTCACCTGTCGCTACTCGCTACACACTGTCAATCTCAATCTGAATTATTTTGAAGGATATTGCTAATCCATTGCTTCATAATTATGTTCGAAAAAAAAAATTAACGCAATGAATGTTCTTGAACTGTCAAAATGACAGCCTACAGCTACTGTTAGTGTGTTACGCAATTACCCCGCCGATGGCCGTTGTGAAGGACAATGATGAGTATAGAAACAAAGAAAGAAAGAAAGGAAAGACAGAAAATACATTTATTTGCGGCAAACATGACGCTTAAAAAAGAACAAACACACAATAAAAATAACAAGTTGGGGGTAAACATGCGTCACATTCACGCAAAACGGCCATCGCTCAGCATAATGCTAAGACCCTATACGAGTATAATGATGATTGTTGAGTTTCAACGTGCAGACTCGAATAGGTATAGATCAACGACCGTACGGTACGGTACAGACGCCAGCAGGTCAAGCTACCCGAAACTGTCAAATTTTCCCAATCAACCTTGAACCTATTGCTTTAGCAATAAAGTTGAAAATCTGTTAAAGAAATTTGACAGCTTGTAGTAGCTTGATGTGCTGGCGTCTGTACATAACATAATCAGCCTAGAACGTTCCCACTGCTGGGACACAGGCCTCCTCTCGGTGAGAGGGAGTGCACTGTAACCTACCACGTGGGCCCAGTGCAGGTTGGTAGATGTCACATGTCTTTGAATTTTTGGTTCTAGCACATGCCAGTTTCCTCACGATGTTTTCCTTCACCGTTTTGAGAGCAGTGGTGATGAAATAAATTACACAAAGTAAAGCGGCTGCCTGGGTTCGAACCCACGACCTACAACTCGTAATTCGGGCCCCGAATTACGAGTGGCTTTTGTACGAGCAGTGGCTCTTACGGTACATAAGCCACACAAAAAAACATTCAATAACTGTCCAGACAAGATATTAAGAGAAACGAGTATTATATACCTAGCTACTACACAAAACAGGGAGCCCTAACAACACGACCCCTGATAAAAGGGACCTTCCTCGAAAGCTCATTCAATAATTGCACAAGGTAATACCAGTTTTTCTATAAAACTTTATAGAATTTCAATTAACAACCTTTTTGTGCTAAAAAGAGGGTTTAAATTGCAATGACACCGTCTTCTATTGTATACATTTCCATTTAAAGTAACACAGAAGTTATATTCAACTTTAAACGTTGTGCGATAAGGTTTCTATTCGATTTGTTAAACTTTTTTGAACTTGGAATTCAAACAGCGCGTGCCCGTTTGCAGGGGTGCGCAAACGCCGCCGTTTCCGACCCCGGTGTTTTTTTGAAAAAGGAATGATTTTACAGTTGACGGTTAGACGTTGAACTGGATACACGTGTGTTATCAATAGAATAATAATAGCTTTTAATATTAAACTAAGTGTAGTTCTAGTGTGGATAAGTGAAGTGTCTTTAAGTGAACAAAAATTGAAAAGAATACCAAGTTTAATGGTTTAAAAATTAATTAAAAATCACTTTGAAAACTAAACCCGTTAATTTAACATAATTTAATTATAAATCGTATAATTTAAGTGAATATACTTAGGAAACCTAGAAGCTAAAGATAAGTATAAGTAAAAGCACTGAACGTGAACGGTTCCGGTTACGGCCCACCCTTCTTTTATAACAAGGAATCATGCACTAACAATTGCACGGGGAAAAAATACGCTTACAAAATGGATTCACCGAAAATCGTGTACAAATATTACTCAAATCCAGCTTTCTGCTCACAAAGCGAAGTTGTTTTTGCACAAAAATCATGCGTGACAAAGATTGTGTCACCGGAGAGGCAGAGGATGCCTCCTTTAGGCGCGAACTCGCCGAGAAAGATCGAAATAAGTAATAGGATTATGAGGACAGATATCTCTGATAATCCTTTGAGAATATCTCCAGCTGGGGCTCCAAGATACAGAGACGAACCGCCGGAATTGCCACCCAAACCGCCCAAGTTTCAAAACAGGAGTTTCCAAAGACAGTCCTCTTTAGTTTACAAACCTTCTCGTTCAGTAAGATGCAGGACAAGAAGCGAGGACTTAGAAATGGCTCAATTGAAACATCAAAGACGTGCAAGGTATGATAGACGTGCAGACAGCGACGATGGTCTTGAGGACAGCAGGACAAAACATAGGTACGAGGTTATCGAGGACTTCGATGATATCGTGGACTATTCACCGACGAAGAAGAGAATAGTTGAAGCGCACGCTGATGAAATTGAAGAGTACAATGTAGATGGACCAGACGAGAATGAACTTAAAGAAATACCTACAGAAATTGTTAAAACTGTGAATGGAAGGACGCTGAGGTACGCTATAATTCCTACGGAAGATGAAGAGCCTAGGAAGTGTAACGTTACTTTCACATCTCCCGTCATGACGAAAAAGAATTTGATAGCAACGCAGAAACTCCACGAACTGTTATCAACACCAAGGAAATTAAAGAGTTATGCCAGCCAGCCTTCAGTAAGAATCACACCCAACAAATCTATAGAAAACAAATACTCGGAAACGCCAAGGAAATTCGTATCAAGCACTCCCACTCATGGTGTCACTCCATCCAAATCCTGTGCCAACCTGACTACAAGAACCAGTGCACCAACTTCACCCATTTCACCGAAAGCCCAGCAGAAATTAAGCTACGGCCTACCTGAGAATTTACCTGAGAAACTGCCTGGTTTTGATAGACATGATGTGTTCGTGACTAGTTTTAGAGACAAGAGTAGGGATCGCAGTTTTGATCTTGAGAGGGAGATGAGTAGAGAAAGACGGGATTATGATCGGAGACGAGACAGTCAGAGGAAGGATAAAAATACTGCTGTTATTATTCCGAGGTAAGTAACCTACGTATATTGTTTAATTGGTTCTCTAGCTTCTGCCCACAAATTTCTTGCGCCCCTGACCCAACCCGTCGCATCACCTGCCCTCAGTGTCCCTTGTTTTCGCTTAGCGATCTTTTTAACCCTAAAAGATCGCTAAGCGAAAGCCGTACACCGTAGCCAAATGGCTAAAACGGAACCCTTATGGATTCGTCATGTCTGTCTGTCTGTCTGTCTGTCCGTCCGTATGTCACAGCAACTTTTTTCCGAAACTATAAGAACTATACTGTTGAAACTTGGTAAGTAGATGTATCTATTCTGTGAAGCGCATTAAGATTTTCACACAAAAATAGAAAAAAAACAATAAATTTTCGGGGTTCCCCATACTTAGAGCTGAAACTCAAACAATTTTTTTTTCATCAAACTCGTTTGGAGTATCTATGGATACTTAGGTAGGTCTTCAAAAATGATATTGAGTTTTGAATATCATTTTTTTGTTTACGCGAGAGACACATCCAAAGTGGTAAAATGTGTCCCCCCCCCCCCGCCCCTGTAACTTCTAAAATAAGAGAATGATAAAACTAAAAAAATATGTGATGTACACTTCCATGTAAACTTCCACCGAAAATTGGTTTGAACGAGATCTGGTAAGTAGTTTTTTTTTTTAATACGTCATAAATTGTAATTGTACGGAACCCTCGGTGCGCGACTCCGACTCGCACTTGGCCGGTTTTTTTTCTTTTCGTTCGGCTCCTAAGGGTCACGGCCATAACTCTTGAGAAAGGCTATAGGCTATTTAACATCAAATAGCCTGTAGTCTTCCTCAAGAATTTGGCTATCAAAAGCAAATATATTTTTTCAAATACGACTGGTAGATTCAGAGATGAGAGCGTTCAAACAAAATCTTCAGCTTTATTATCAGTAGTACAGAAGATTGGATAGTTTCATGGCTACGTTAAAACCTAGAGGTACGAAATTAGTTCGGGTGTGGCTGTTTGTGTATGTGAGTTTAAATGTTTGTAAACGCACCACGATACAGGAGTAATTCCTAGTGTGGAGCAACGTTTTTTTTAAAAGAGAAAAAAAAGAGTTAATTGTATATCACTTATCTAACGAACAAAGGTAATGTTTAGCTTTGAGAATCACAAATTCACAACTGATCAGTACATCGCACAATTCAATAGTTAACTGTCAATAGTCACAGTTAAATATTAAATCTTTGTGTCGGTTACGTAACGACAACTTCGCGGTCTACAGATAAACCGTCGCACAGCTGTTTCACATTTGTGTGAAGTTTTTTTTTAACTAATGGTCTAACGCCTAACACGCGCCTAAAAAACGACGCATTTTTGCACTATAGCTATTAATTTTTCACAAGGCGTTCTTTGTTGATATACTCGAACTCAAAAACAAAGCATTTATTTCAATTAAACCATTTACACTTTTACAGGCACTTTTGAATTGTCAAAATTAAATAGTCAGTCAGTTAGTTCGAAAGTTGAAGCTAGTTGCCCATTCCAAAACGTAGATCTCTATGGAGAAGGACGGGCAAGAAACTCCAATTCTTGAAAACTCAACCAATTGTTAAAAATAGTAACTACATAATGGTTAACGCATTAGCTGCTGAATTATTAGCAATTTTTTTGCAAATGCTACTTAGATAGCTTACTAACCCTGTGCGACAAACGCTCATGCGCGTTCAAATAATTTTCGTGGGGTGCTATGAACGCGCATGCGCGGTTGAAGAAAGTTTTTGCAAAATGTGTTTTTTTATCAATTTATAGTTTATCTAATGATATAATATCATTGCGTATCATTGTGTGATATCGACTGCGCGCCGTTGCTGCGATACAGTCCGTCTAATGGCAGCCTAACCAGATATCGAATCCAGACTTCTACTGTTATAGAACCTACATTAAACTGCCTAAGGATCGACTGACTGGCTTCTGTACCCTAATTGCATTGCATATTAACACACCATGAATCTCAATCTGAATCATTTTGAAGGATAGGTATTGCTAATCCATTGCTTCATAATATGTTCAAAATATTTCTCGGCTCAACAACGTAAATAACGCAATGAAAGTTGTTGAACTGTCAAAATGAATCCGATGATGTGTGTTACGCAAATTGCCCCGCTGGTCGTAAGATTTAATGACTGCTGACCGTGGACCCCCGCCACCCTAATTGCGTAACACACGATCAATCGGAATCGGTTTCATTTTGACAGTTCAACAACATTCATTGCGTTATTTACGTTGTTCAGCAGACACATGACACATTTTTTGAACATTGTGAAGCAATGGATTAGCAATATCCTTCAAAATGATTCAGATTGAGATTGATTGTGTGTTACGCAATTAGGGTGCTGGTTTGTCCAGCGATACACAATTTTATGTTATACTAGCAGCGTGCCGCGGTTTCACCCGCATAAGTTTCAATCCATTCTTATAAGACACTCCAGTGTCCCACCGTCTGATCCCACCAAAAGAACCAACATTCCCCCAGTTACACGATACAAAACTGCTTTTGCCAAAAACCAATACTTCACCTTAAGTTCACTGATCTACAAGAAAATTCATAAAGAATTAAATATACTGGATTGCAATAAGTTTGAATTGAAAGCTAAGCTGATGGAATGGCTACTTCAACAGGACTATACACAAACGGAATCTCTGCTAAAATGTATTGCCTAATATTGCCTTATTTTTGCTTTTACTCCCTCACATATAACACCTCACACTCACTACTCCCATACAAAAACTCGCCACACATAGATACATAAATCATACAGACATACTTACACACATTCACCCACACACAAACATAAGTTTTAAATTGTTATTTCTTACATTATTTCTCCTTTTTCCTTAAATATAATATGTTTCTGTTAAAAGTAATAAAATAGTTAAGTTGTTAACACGTACCTACTATAAGTTGGCACAGTCCGCAGTTGTATGATACCTATTTTTAAGTAACCTCACAGCTCACAGCTGAACACTGTCTCTTAAGATACAGGTTATCCTAATACCTACGTTTGAGAGGCAGGGCTCACAATATCTGTATACAAACTACTACTGCAGCGTTAATTAGCTTCATGTTAAACAGTGTAGGTATACTAATGTATATTTCTTGTGACAATAAACTATTTTATTTATTTTTATTTAATCCCGTGAGAATATCGGGAAAAAAGTAATTCATGTGTTAATCCTGGTTTTAAACTATCTGTGTGCCAAATTTCATCCAAATCCGTTCTGTAGTTTTTGCGTGAAAGAGTAACATACATCCATCCATCTTCACAAACTTTCGCGTTTATAATATTAAGGCTTAATTAATTAAAACGCTTTCTCGTCGCTTTCAGGGTAGCGTCCCCACCATCAGTTTACTCCGAAGAAACTTACAAGTCCTTCTCAAGCCTCAAGACGATATCAGGAGCGACAGCGTCCCTGCTGATAGCGGCTATCATGCTGACAATGTGTGGTGGTCTTACTGCGGGTCTGAGCTTCTACATGATGTATGCCGTAAGTATCCTTGAATTGATGACTTACTTCTTTATTTATTTTCGCACAGGTGCATAATTATAATGCTTCTAAAACTAGGGTGCATTCAGAGCATAAATACCTTACACTTACGCATGATTCTGAACCGATTTTCTGCTAATGATATAAATTTTATGGTGATACGAAGATAGTATAGATAAAGAATCGCGAAATATTCACCAAAAAATTAAACAAAATACGAGTTTATGGAAAAATAACTTTAAACCCTACAAAATAAAGTTCAGTTTACGCTACAACTTCCAACTTTTTTATAACTTTTTCAATAGTGCTAGTCACTCTGAAATCAACTTAATTCATACTTAAATAAAGTTGATATTTGTTTAACTTGAAATAACGTCAATTTGAAACAAAGAAAATTTGAATTATAGTGGTTCGGTGTTTAATTACCAAATCGTGAATATCCGTGGCATGACTTTGTATTGTGACTTTGTCCTTTGTCTAGTTTCTAGCAGAAAACATAGGTTAGTTACCGTGTGTCCAAAAATACCTAAGCTTTTATTCTCATTTAGAAATTACTTTTCTTTGAGCAAAGTTCTTAACCGCTACATGTTGCTATTCTAGATTGGCAGGCGGTACTACTTGGACTTCGGCGTGCTTGCTGGCTTCACCTGCTTTTTACTTGGACTATTGGGCTTCAGGACGAGGAGACAACAGCTGCTGCCTAATAGAAATTATATTTCTGGTAAGTTTTGAAACATGTTGTTACTCGCGAAAATATCTAATTTCTTTGGTGAGTCGTTCTGAGTGAGTGTATATTGTTGTTTACAAATTTATGATTTATCGTTATTATATTATATCCACATATTAAAATAAGTCAGTTGTCAGTTCAGAAGCAACAGAATATCTTTATGGTAACCCTAACCACTCATGCGGGCGAGCAGGTGCCATGACTTTTATAGATTCATTGGCGCCTGCAATAATATATTTAGACTTCACGCATTTAAACGTATGTTAGGACAAAAAAATACCTATTTACACTATGACAATAATAACAATTGACTAACGACACTCCCCAGTACCATAACCAGTACTGCCACTAATTTCATGATGGTCATAGAAATTTTTTTTGCTATACCAGTTGTTTGAAAAGTAAGATGTTTTTCTAACGCCTCATAATGAGAATGCATACTCATAATATTGTGTTGTGTAGGTACAGGCTTGCGTAATTGTTCACAAAATCTCGGTACACTCATCGTAAGGTCAACTATTTTCTGTCGTTATGATCACCAAAGTCGTTGGGTTGATGATACTGTCAAAGTTGCGGGAAACGCGGAATGAGGGATGCACGGAACCGGGAAGTATGGCAGAAGAAAGGGAAGGCCTATAGCTGTGGGTGATTCCGGGCTGAAATGATGATTATGACCATGTCGTGTGAAGATCTAGCAAAGGCCCAGAAGAAACAATGCACTCGATGCTAACGTCTTTTGTTTTCTCTTACAGGTTACATCGTCCTCTCCTCCTTCTCTCTCCTAAGCGCCTTCGGACTACTGATTCTCCTGTCAGTGGAGCCAAAACCAGGGATGCCATTGAACGACATCACCTCAGGAGCTATCTGCGGCGTCAGTATCCTGGCTTTGTGTTTGGCGACTGTTGGCGTACTCGCTTCTTACTGCTGTGTCAAAGACCCGCCTGATAATAGGGTTGGGAGTACCAGGTGGTATTGAAATAGGCTTGTACTAAAGAATTATGAATAGGAACAGCAAATCTTTATCAAATCCCTTGCCGAAATGACTAGCACTGATACGCCGCGAAGCAGCGTTGCTATATTCCGGGCTTTAGGCGCCTCTGAATTTAGAATCAAAGGTTTTTTTTTTAATTTGATTGAATGAGTAGTAAGTTCATAGCATGGCCCCGGATTATTTCTACATGAAACTGGCCAGTTTTAGCCCCATTTCCGACATACATTGATCGGTAACTAATTGTAATTTGTTGATGAATGTTGTGTGAACTTAGCAATGGATGTCGAGAAATCATGGTCAAAATTGACTTTTATTCTATAAAGATTATCTCAGAGCTGAGGTACTTATTGAAAGTCTAGAAGAAGTCCGGTGGCCACAGTCTATTAATAAATTGCTCTAAGTGTGCATATCAAACACACGAGCGACACGCGGCTGTCGCCGACAATGTGTCGCTCATGTATTTGAATAGTGTTCAAAAACACAAAGCGGCCTGTTGTTGGCAGCAGCCGCCGTCACTTCGTTCGTTGCCACCAACTCGCGTCGGCGGCTGTCGCCGACACGCGGCAATACTCGCAGTTGCCTCTGTCAACTATTTAGTAATCTGTGCCTCTGTCGTCGACAAAGTGTGTATAAGCTAAGTAAGAAGAGAAGAGTGAAGATGAATTTAAATATTATTTATAACACATTTGCTCGTAAAGGGTCTCTTATTTCACCAATTTCAATTTCAATTGTATCTCATTACGTACTTGTGCGTTATTGTAATGTAAAACGCACGAGTTTCTTTTAATAAGGTAAAACGCACGGTTTATCAAGATGCTCCGTGTAAAACGAACGGTTACTTTTTTAAATCTTAGCAAAGAGTTCTTATGTCAGAAAAGTGGTCAACATTTTTATGAATAAAATTAACTTAGGGAGATTAAATATAAGTAATAAATAAACATTTACAAATTGTTCAAATTTTTATAACTGCTTTAACAAGTGATTAAAGATTTATTCGTTTAAGAAAGTCCGAGTTTTATTTATTTCCTCGCAAATATGTTAGAAAACGTTGTATGACATACACGTGCGCTTTGATAATTACAGCCTCTGCTTTCTTGTAGCCCTCGCCTACCTCGACTGTAATTTTCAACTTACCGCACCTAAATCATAATGTACTAGTTTTCTTATTGTGTTAAAAAAGGAAATCAAAATATGCATAAGGGTGGATTCCATTACGGTTTTAAATATTATTCTTATTAATTTATTTCATAATTTTAGGAGTTTCTTTTTCATAAAGTGCGATGGAGTTGGTCTTTATAGCTATGTTTTATTATAAATGTGTAGTTTAGTTAAACCAAAGCAGGTCCTTTAAAATTGATTGTACCTAAGTATTTTACTATGTATGTTCGTTCAGGGTCGTTTGGACTTTAGGTTCATGTCATGAGATATTTTCCTGTATTATCACAGAATAACTAATAGTAATAAAGTGACGCGCGCGCGTCTATGTGATTGTTGTGAAATTTTAATAAAATTGGATTGAATATTACGTGTTTGCGTGTTTTCTTTCAATAAATAACCAGTTCACCACAAGTCTGACAATTCATCAACATTCACTGCGTTATTTACGTTGTTGAGCAGACAAATTTTTCGAACATATGAAGCAATGGTTTAGCAATATCCTTCAAAATTATTCAGACTGTGATTGATAGTGTGGTACGCAATTAGTGGTACAACATAAAGCTATACATTTCCAGTAATAATCTGACTTCTCATTGTACGAAAAGCCTATACAATGCGAGGTCAGCTAAAACTGGAAATGTATAGCTTGATAAATATCCTCGTGTGTACGCACGGCTACACATCAAGCTATACCTATCCAGTATAAACTGACTTCTGATTGTACAGACGCCAGCAGGTCAAGCTACCCGAAACTGTCAAATTTTCCCAATCCACCTTGAACCTTAATGCTTTAACGATAAAGTTGAAAATCTATTAAAGAATTTTGACAGATTGTAGTAGCTTGATGTGCTGGCGTCTGTACGAAAAACCTATACAATGCGAGGTCAGCTAAAACTGGAAATGTATAGCTTGGCGTGTAGCCGTTACCGGTGGCGCAAAAGCATACTCTATCGGAAGATGCTATAATGTTTGCAAATGGCGGTAAAGGGATGGGGAAGGACTGGACTGTGTGAAAGATGATAATGATATATCTAGAAAGGGGGTGACTACCTAGATAGCGAAAATACTAATAAACAAGACGAAAAGAAAAAGACATGTTGTGGCTACTTATATTTATTATAAATTGGTATAGGGGCAAGAGAATGACGATTTCCTGAATAGGAGCTGCCCGAGCTGCTTTTCTTTGCTTTCCTATTACTTAAGTCACAAGATGGTGGTTCACCTTACTACAGCGTACTTTACGGTCAACGGTATAACTACAAAAACCATAAAAGAGCACGGAACTGTTCTTCACAAGGTTATCATCATAGGTACAGCAATACATAGGTACCTTACCTGTTCTGTATTTGGCTATCTAATAATAGGTAAACAAGCAAACGGTCACGGACACCATTTGCGACACGGCGACATTGCTATACAGATTGCAAACACGGCGCTTTATCACTGTTTTTGTTAATGAACAGGCACACATAGTATCCCTCTAAGAGCTTAGGTACTTGCTCAAGATATCACGAGGTTTTCTCCGAAAAGGTTTATTGCAATTTGCAATCAAAATAAGATCTCCTCGAAAAACAGAGTAACAGACCCGTTAAAAGTTCCGGATTACGTGCCTACCCAGCTGAAAGAATTGCATTGCAATTTCTTACTTTCATAATTTTTGTAGATAAGTTGACCAATTTTTCTTAATACCATATACTTTTTTAAATAAATAGGATACTTTATATAATTGGTAAGTATATATAAAACGTAAGTTTATAACTTATTTTCTGGAATTATTTGAAATGGAACGACAAAAGTAGTTGTCAAACTATGCGTCAACAACGAAACGTTCCAATATTTACTTAAGAGAGATCGAAGCATTTAAGGATTGCTGTCTTTGTCTAACTCATGTAAAAGGATAATAAACTATCCTGCTGTATCTTATACAGGAACGAGTATCACGAATGTTCACCTCTCGACTGTGATTTTCTATTCAGCTTTTGTGCTAATTTGATAACAATTGAACTGTTTGATAACAATTTCTAATTGGTATAACTATAAAACGAGATGTAGCTTTGATTATATCATCTAACCTGTCAGCTGCATTTATGTCAACGCCCAGCGAGATATGCATTTCGTAATTTAAGTGGTTAAAGTGTTGTTGATAGTACAAAACATGTAAGTCTTTGTTTTAATACGTTTTTTTGTTAGGATGAATAAAGTAGGTGTCGCAGTCACCACCGCCCCATCTGCTAATTTGCTCATTAAAAATCCTATTGTTGTTATAAAGATTGCAGCAGAAAGCAAAGGTCTTTTGAAGAAGTAAATAATTTGAAGGTCGAAAAATAAATAAAATATGTTTTTCATTAATTCCTTGTGTTATTTCATGATGCCCAGCTGTTAATAGCTACGTGTTTAAGTTTGTTATTATAACTAAACGCTTGTTGATATCAGAATAATGGGGCAACATATCAATTATTGAGATAAACAAAGTCTGAAATTCTACAGGCCTTTATAACTGGCCCAATTGTGTTATCGTTAATTATTACTAGCAGCACTATTGCATGGTTACATTACCTACAGTGATTCAGTCATACCAAGTGTATTTCCAGTGAACATAATGGGTTGCTCATTGTAAGTGTTTATCTTTTTTCATTACAACACTGACTGGTTACGTCTTGCTTGTCCAAATATAGTAACAAGTTCTTTTTCTTGGCAGAATACTCAACATCGGCTCAGTTAACCGCTCGACCTCCGGTGGTCAGTTAGCTAACGGGAAAATTAACAAGTAAAAAAAAAACCTTTTTCAAACATGTAAAATTAAACTTTCAAAGGCAAAACAATTCTTCTATCTCAATTTATTCTTGATTACAATGTAATTTTATTATTTTTTAGTTAAATTATGTCACATTTCTTTTTGCACTAAGACGGATTTATAAGTCAGGATATGGATGTTCGATCATAGCGCAAAACTGCTGATCCCATTCGACAAATAGAATGAAAACCTTATTTAATTTATTCTTTGTAAATATGACAAAAAATTGTTTTTTTTTTTTGTTTAAGCTTTTTTGTTCCGCTGTTGAGAAAAGGTGAGATAGAGATATTTTTATTTTGCAAATATGAGTACAAGTGATGATGGTACATAATATAAATACAGAAACAGCCATATTTTGCCAATTACAAGGCATGCAAAAGTACAGAGCTTACAATTAAAATAAATATTTACTATTCCATTTAATAACATATTTCTAGTTCATCATTCACTAATAATTATCAATATTCAACTATTCAATTCATTCAATAAATAAAATAATTGTAATTCATCAGTCAATAATATAATTATAATGTTACAATTTCTTATAGCTTTTTAAATACAACTAGCTGACCCAGCAAACGTTGTTTTGCCATATAAATTATTTCTAGCTGCCCGGCGCTACTTCGCTCGCGTGGTGTGCTACCCTCTACCCTACTCCTACCCTACTCCTACACTACTCCTACACTACTTCTACCCTACTTCTACCCTACTCCTACACTACTCCTACACTACTCCTACCCTACTCCTACACTACTCCTACCCTACTCCTACACTTCTCCTTACCTACTCCTACCCTACTCCTACCCTACTCCTACCCTACTCCTACCCTACTCCTATTTTTCCTGAATTTTCTTTGCTATAAACCTCACGGAGCCCGAGACCTTTCCAACGAATGCAAAACCGTGGAAATCGGTTCGTGCGTTCTGGAGTTATATCGTCAGGAAGGAAAACCCGACTTATTTTTATATAGTAGATATATAAAATAATCATACAATTTCTTTCTCCAATAAAAAATCTGCGACACCATAATAAACTTTGTCTACTAAAAAGTTCCGAAGTCTTTTTTTAAATAATGTCAAATTATAGTCCTTCCAACAACTTGGTGTTTTATTATATATCACCGGTGCCATAAAGCAGACACCCTTGCGCATCAGAGTTGTTCTAGCACTGGGGATACACAGACTACGATTGTCACGCCTATTCCGTGGAAATACGTCTGCCATTCGTGCGAAGCGATCGGGGTTTAATTTTACGAACATTGCCATTTCTAAAATGTACAAGAATAGTACTGGTAGTGACCCACGTAGTTTTCCAGTTTTCTTTGTGTTTTGTCTTCTCGGGCCAATCAACCAGGAACGAGTTAATTTAACAAAGGATAAATTAAAATTATTCATTCATTATAAACTATTTTTAACAAAATATAAAACTGTTATCAGTGTTATAAACATACACGTGGTATCAGGCATTGCTTTCAAGATAACAAATGTACTCTTTTCTTTGTAAGTATTGAATTACAGTTGGATTAATTGATTTTTACTGCTTTATGCCTAACTATTAAAAAAAACTAGTTTCTGCCCGTGGCTTCTTCTCAAATTATCCCATGGGACATACTTAATTTGCCTAGCCTTCTCCCAAGTATGTTCAGGGTCAGCTTTCAGTCTAACCTGATGCAACTCAACTGCATACCAGCATTTCACACGTGAGCGACTGCCTATGTGACCGCCACAACCCAGTTACTGGGTAACATGATCCCCTTGGTAAGACTGGTTGTCAGTCTTTTGGGCTTCTGACTACCGGTAACAACTATCAAATAACTATGAATGACAGCCAGGACCAACTGCTTAATGTGCGTTCCAAGGCACGGAGGGGTCTAGATATGTAATGGATGCTCACCCATCCACGAACCGATTGCGGTAAGCATCGTTAGTAGCGGAATAAAAAGTATCCTACTCACTGTGGGCAGTGGAGTCCATATGCAAAACAAAAAGTCCTGTGACCTAACCCAGGTCATGGTCTAATTGTGTGCCCATTTTAATCCATACAGACAGACAAAGTTACATACATAAACTGACAACTTCTTCCCGTGGGTGTAGGCAGAAATTACAGAACACCACTTGCTATATCCTTCATACTCCTTTTGCATTAATAATATTATTATGCATAAACCGAGGAGCGAGTAATCATCATACTACATGTACCTATAGTAGAATTACACATACATAAATAAATAATTCAGCTGTTAGAATACAACAACAAGCATCGCCATACATGACATTGACCTATATTTCCTTAAATGACCCGTATATGAAAATATTTCCCTATATTAAATCATTCATTCGTTGCGGTCAATGGTCATTAATTAAAAGACCCGTCATCATTCTCCTGCCGCTATCCCAATTTATCTAAGGTCAGCGCAACATGTCTTTTCCTCCCATACTTCTCTATTAGTCGTCATCTCTGTAGTCACCCCCTTTCTAACCATATCATCTTTCACACAGTCCATCCATAGTTTCTTTGGCCTTCCCCTACTCTTATATAGCCATCTACATTTATCTTCAAAACTTTTCTGACGACAATGGCGCCGATTCCCTTGTTCACAAACTAAACTAAATCTCAAGTAAACTAAACTAAATCTCAACTAAACTATTTCTAGGTTTTTTTTTTGTATGAAAAATAGATGTTGGCCGATTCTCAGACCTACCCGATATGCACACAAAATTTCATACAAATAGGTCCAGCCGTTTCGGAGGAGTTTGGTAACAAACATTGCGACACGAGTATTTTATATATTAGAAGAATTTATGACTAATATGTGGACACTGCGTCCTTATCAAAATCTCAATACCATGTATTGACAGTAAATTGTCGATGATTGTTATTGCTATGTAACTATCTCATTACTACATAATTATAATGAATGATATAGAGAATGTACCTATTGTAGTAATTAATAACTCCTTTTTATAATACCTACATTATTTATGTCGATTTATTACTGTTTATTAATTTTAAATAAATATTTTTACATTCATCAATTTATGACACTGATGACGAAGCAAAAAATTTTTTTTTTTCTACTTTTGATAAAAAAAAAAACTGAAGTGCTGAACGACTTTCGTTACTAGTCAGTAACGTTCACTTTTTACGCAGTCGGGTTTTAGATTTTTTTTAATTCGTACCTGAACACAATTCTAATATTAAAAAAAAAATGTTATCACAGATGTAAACTTAAATAAACAAACCTTTGAAAAAATAATTGTGTTGATTTAGGTGTTACGTGAAAGAAACAGAGTTTACCGACTCTTAACAGTATTGGATCCAGCACCCTAATTGCGTACCTAACACTATCTGATTCATTTTGAAGGATATTGCTATTCCATTGCTTCATATGTTAGAAATAATTGTCTGCTTAGAAAAGTAAATAACGCAATCTATGTTGCTGAACTGTCAAAATTAAATCCATTGTTATTGATAGTGTGTTACGCAATCACCCCGCAGTATAAGCTGACTTCTGATTGTACAGACGCCAGCAAATCAACCTACTACAATCTGTCAAAATTATTTAATAGATTTTCAACTTTATCTTTAAAGAATTAAGGTTCAAGGTTGATTGGGAAAATTTGACAGTTTCGGGTAGCTTGACCTGCTGGCGTCTGTACGAAAAACCTATTCAATGCGGGGCTAGCTAAAACTGGAAATGTGCTTGATATGTAGCCGTGTGTACAATTAGTCATTACATAACCAAACATAACAAAGTAATTAGGGGGTGGTGGGAATGTGCTTAAATAAATATTGTTCATAAGTTAATAAGTCATTAACTTCTAATGATTCCAGAGGCCAGGATGTCGAACCCACACTATAGGGAGGCGGCAGAGTCGCTTCTCAACAGTGTTAGTCCACACAATCGGACGTTAAGTGAGTTTATTTTTATTATACCCAGTCCAATAAGTTAACCGTTTTTTGACAGCAGTCTTAGATATTCCAGATTACGTAAAAGTTAACTTTAAAATGCGTAATAAAATAAATATATAAACTGCCTTATCTTATTTATGGGTTCTTACAGACTATAATACCGTACGTGTATCAATCAATGTATTGTGTGTTGCTACAATCACTAGTTCCATCTGTCAAAAAACGGTTTACATAATGGACAGGGTATAGTTAGCGTTTTCCTGTGGAAACTACGTAGAAAGTTTTATTTTTACCGGAATAAAAAGTGCCCCGTTATTTAATACAGAGTGGCAAGGACACACATCCTTGTACCATGGATACAGTAAGTACATGATTCTAAACCCCCTGCAATGAAATTTTTCGTCGGTTATTAAAAAAAAAAAATTGCTGTTCCATACATTTTGATGTCACTTGGAAAGCTGCCACGCTAAAATGGAACTGGGCTGGACACATCTGCCGCATGTCAGACAAACAATGGGCCGAACTTACGACCCAGTCCGTCTTAATGGCAAGCGACATCGCGGCAGGCCCAGAAGGAGTTGGTGGGATGAGATGGACTCCTTCAATAAGAACTGGAGACCTAAAAAGGCCACTTTAAGCAAAACCTCTAAAAGCTATTCATTTCCTGAATTCCCAGCAAATTCCTCTAATTTTCGTCAAATGGTTACACATAATAGTTTAATCACCTACAATTAATTTCATATCAATCATATTTGGTGCAAACATTGGTGGACCATTTTACGAATTTCCATACAATATGAATTGCACACATCATATTATGAATAATTGTCAGTTTTTGACCATTTTACGATTTTTAATAGGATTCATATTGTTATCCTATTATGATTCTGCCAAAGTGGCCTTTTTAGGCCCCCAGGTCCTTAGCAGCTTTGAACAGAGAAAAATGGAAAGAGAGTAGGGAGGCGTTTGCCCTGCAGTGGAACATCACAGGCTGATAATAGTAATACATTTTGACCGCGTAGCTATTACACGTTTCTATGAAACCGCCATATTTTTTTTTTGATAACCGACTAAAAATTTCTACACTAAGGAGTCTAGAATCATGTGCTGAATTCATGGTTACAGTTTGCGCGTCGATGTCCCTACAACACTGTATGTTAGTGAGAAAAGTGTCGTAATAAAGTGGTACGCGTTAAATTCTTCTAAAAGTCTTTTCCATAACTCCTCTTTGTGTTGGAGCCCTATTTAACCGACTCCTGTTGATTCCTGTTACTTCAGGATGCACACCTACCGTGTAACTTTACGAGGAGGTAATTCCAATATTTCAATATTAAGCTGTAGTATTTTCATCTCACGAAGCGATGCGCGCTTAACTTGTGGTTCTTGCCCGTTCTTCTTCGTTGGTAGACCTACTACGCTTTGGAATGAGCAACTAGCTTCATCTTTCTGACTGACCGACCCCTTGACAATTCAAAAGTGCCTGTAATTGGTTTGTTTGAAATAAATGCTTTGAGTTTGAGTTTGGTGACTAAGGCTCTATTTACATTTCCGCGGAACGGAGTGGCGAGTTTTCGTAGCGATAATATGCATAGCAAAATGAACTTTATGTCAATTGTCTAGATATACAAGATATTACTGCAGGAATTCCCGAGAATGCGCGATAATTCTCCAGAAGATGCGCGACCTGTGCGTATGTGTGTGATAATTTGTGCGTTACACTTTTGACATAAAGTTCATTATGCTTTGTACAAAAAAAATATCGCTTCCATTCCGTTCCACGGCAATATAAATTGAGCCTAAGTTTATAAACATGCTGTAAATGTGTGTGTAAGCACAGGAGCTCTCGAATCTCGATACCGTTCAAGATAATGCCGAACTTGGAGGTGTGTGTGCGTGTTATGTGCTGACACTTCTCGTCTTCATGCACACATTCACAGCGTTTGTGTACTTGGTTATCACAAGTAAAGCTCGCGTCGCTTCGATAGATAAAAATAATGTACAGACGCCAACACATCAAGCTACCCGAAACTGTCAAATTTTCTCAATTAACCTTGAACCTAATGCTTTAGCGATAAAGTTGAAAATCTATTAAAGAAATTTGCCTGATTGTAGTAACTTGATGTGCTGGCGTCTATGCGTAAATAATACTGTGTACCTTTCTTCGGAAATGATAATAATATTATGATAGCAAAGTGGACAGCGCCTAACGCTGTAGGTAGTGCATTCTAAATATTTGTGCAGTTCAATAAACATATAGACAGACTCGTACTTAAAAAAAAACGGATCGGTCGCTATCGTACTTATACAGGGTCAAATTATATAAGCTAGCAAAACTCCACAGACATTTTTATCGATTTCTAAACATTATATTTTTTTATTTTAGAGGATTAGGACTTATGACTTTATTTATTTTAGAGGTTATCTATAGCTGTTGTTGTAATTATAGTATTTTTATCTCTAGACGACGCGCGCTTTACTTGTGGTTACCAAGTGTACAAACATGCTGTGAATACGTCGGCACCATCCGAGACAATGGCGAAGTCGGGAGTGTGTGTGTGTGTGTGTTATGTGCTGACGCTACTCGCTCACGCACACATTCGCAGCGTGTTTGTACACTTGGTTATCACAAGTAAATCGCGCGTCATTTCGTGAGACAAAAATACTGTACTTGAAGTATCAGTTTAGAAAATCATTTAATATACTCAAACTCAAACTCAAATCATTTATTTCAATTAAACCATTTACAGGCACTTTTGAATTGTCAAAATTAAATAGTCGGTCAGTTAGTCAGAAAGTTGAAGCTAGTCGCCCTACCCTTATGGATACCCTTGTGGAGTTTTGCTAGCTATTTTAATTTGACCATGTAGTCCTCTCCTACCTCTGTTGGATATTCTGTGAGACATTCCAGTAATCTACTTTTTTCTTTTATTCCAGCACACTCCACCTCTCTCAACCTAGTATCAGAGGACCTGGTAGCCGGCCACAGACCCCAGGGCAAGATGTCCACAGTGCGGAGATTCTTCTGTCTGTTCGTCACATTCGATCTACTGTTCACTAGTCTTATGTGGCTCATATGTGTGATGGTGAGTTTTTATGTATACAGAGTAGTTAATAGGGCTCTTGTTAATAGGGCTCTTGTTAATAGGGCTCTTCCTCGTCTAGTCTAGTCGACCAAGTAATTAATTTATCACCCTAAGACCGGTTTCACATTTAGGCGACTTTAGCAGTGTGACATTCGCGCGACACACGCGCGTCTGTCGCCCAGTCAGAATTTTCAGTCCCAAAATTTATGATTTTTTTAAAATTTCTCAGAATTCGTAACTAAATATCACTTTTCTCTAACCCCTCAAATTGAATGGTAATCATTGCTGTTATATTGGGTACCTAATTCTTTAAAAACCTTTCAATGTATCCAAATTTTCCAATATCATCCAATATTAGTTAACACATAAAGGAAGAAGTTAATTAACCATTTTCAAAAATCATCTACCAGTACAGGAACTTTGACAGCAGTTATTTAAATTTTTTACTATGACATTAACCGTACAAATTACGGAGAACACATCTTCATTTAATCAGCTATCTAACGAGGTACAAAAGTAAAAAAATATTCAGAGGTGCCGATAAAACAGTCGATAACACTAGCTAAGGTCGAATTTGCAAATTAATGATTCAAATATTTAAAAATTGTTTGACAATCGAATTAATAAACTGTTTCAGGGCCGATTTTTCAATTGACTGCTTAACTTTTATTTGTGGAATAAAATTGACGCCTGACAGATTACAAAATAAATAAATAAATTCATTTATTTTAAGGTAAATAGCACCCATTTCCACACATTAAAATAAATCGAATAAAATCAGATAAAAACTGCATTTTGCCATGCTCAAATCTATTAAATTATATTGCCAATTAACACGTGGACACGTGGGACAACTGGACAACTGGCAAAATATGGGTGTACTATAGTTACATCTATGCCTAACCCTTCGGGGAACATACTGTGTTCAATTAAAATATTATTCAATTTTATTTTTCATTCCAGATGCGAGGCGAAACACTAGAACAAATAATGAACACAGAAATCCTACAGTACAACGTGAAGACTTCTTTATTCGACATAGTAGTGGTCGCTGTCTGTCGGTTTGTGGTGCTGCTGTTGTTCTACGCGATCTTGTATATAAACAACTGGAGTATCATCGCAGTGAGTACTATACATACACAGCATGACATTTGCAGCCGTAGACGTGTGTCGGCGGCTGCCGTTGACAACCGTCGACGCCTCTCGACCTCTATTTTTACTAAGTACCTGGTACTTGTTGTCCTAGTTGACAAGCCTACACTGTCTTCCCATACCTATACAGGGTTATTGGAAAAACACCAACAACCTCTTAAGAGTTCATTGTACTCGTCATTATGAACAACTTTTACTATGGGACCAAACCTGAAATCGCGAAAAAAAACAGCTGTTCCCTACATTTATGTTCGGTTAACTCGTCAAAATGTAGGGAACAGCTGTTTTTATTTTCGCGATTTCAGGTTTGGTCCCATAGTAAAAGTTGCTCATAATGACGAGTACAATGACCTCTTAAGAGGTTGTTGGTGTTTTTCCAATAACCCTGTATATTACAATGAAATTAAAAAAAAAGCAGGTGAACGTTCATTCCTATGTAATTTGGTCGGTGTCGAGTGAACGTGGAATGAAACAAAAATGAACGTTCACTCGAATAAAGTGTCTAATAACAGAAGGTCGATTCTCATACTTTAAAATATTCAAAATCTAGTCGCAGTCTCATCTCGGCGACAAACAAATGTCAAAAACCTGTCAAAAATGTAGGGAAATTAGAGGTATTTGTGACAGATTGAGACTGAGACGGGTGTTGTGTCTGGAGGGCAACGGTTACATTCACAACTGACTGGCGAAATGTGGGTGTTACTAAAGGTACACTTCTGTCTAACCCTTCGGGGCATGCAGGCGTGATTATGTGTTATGTGATATGTGACTGATATAAATGCTTCATCTAGACTTAGTCTAAATGTTTTGTTTTGTTTCAGTTATCAACAGGGAGCACCTGTGCGCTGTTAATAGGAAAAGTTTTCGTTTTTGATGTAAGTAAATGATAAATGATTTTATTTTGTAAGTAGGTTTGTACAAACACGTCAATCATATTTTAAAACTAGATGTGGTCGGCGTTTTATATCTGACTCGTTTGAGAAGAAAGGACGAAACAAACTCAGAGGTCACAGTCTCTTTTAAAGTCCAGACATAATCTTGGTCAGATCATATGAAGACCATGTAGATCGATGTCTGAGATGGTCTTTGGAGTACTATACCCTGTCCATTAGGTAAACCGTTTTTTGACAGATGGGACTAGTGATTGTAGCGACACTCAGTACATTGATTGATACACGTACGGTATTATAATGTCTGTAAGAGGCCATAAATAAGATAATTCAATAAGATAAGGCAGTTTAATACAGCATGTCCCGGATTAATGCACACCAAAAATCAAATCAAAATAATTTATTTGTGAAACATAGGTAAACATTTGAGGATCTTAAATATAATATAGATAGTGCGCTATGTTGTGCCATCAAGACATACAAATGTGGATGAGTAGAAATAAAAAAAAAATAAAAAAAAATAAAAAAATGTTTATTTCATCAACTTATACGTTTTACATTAATATGTGTGTGGAAGCACCTTTTAAGCAACAATATGCTTGTGTTAGGTGGTTCCGCTCTTCCAGTTTGCAATAACTAAGTATAAATGCTGTGAGATAAACAAAGGTAATCTAAAATAAGCATGCAGTGGACGATGGGCGAAATAACAACGCGCGCTATAAGTATATATAGTAGAAATAGGGTTATAAATTAAACAGTCAACAATATTATGTAAATAAATTAAATCAGTCAAATCAAAATTAAATCCAAATTAACCACCAGACACCCTATTTATAATGTTATGTTATAATCATAATACATACACAAAATTTGTATAAAACATTTTTTTTTTAATGAATTAACTAAGTAATTCATTAAAAAAATACTGATTGTGGGAAAAAGTTGTGGTCACATTACAAATCTACGCATGCACACAGTCGCACCCGTATATGGGTCTAGCGTAGTAGGTACTTCATCCATTTTTGTTTGTTTTGACTGTACAACGGAAGTGTGACAGTAATTTACGTAGTTTTAATTATTTTTGGGATAAAAATTACTTTTATTAAAAATGACAGAAATCGATTCAGTAAACGATTCTGAACAAACTACTTTCATAATTAATTCAGATACACATTGAGTATAACAGACTAGAACCGAAAAAAATGGTACAGAGGTGATGCTTATTTCGTAAGAAATCTCTTCCAGCACACCTGCCCCTGTACTTACTTCAGTTATTCAACTTCCTTACATCACGATAAGTTTGAAACAAGTGTTTATTAAAAAAAAAGTGAAATGGCAAACGTCAAAATGTCCGAAGTGAGAATAATTATAATTAGAATCTTTTGGCGCTAAATTTATTGAAAAAACAAGTTGGCAGCGTTAGTTCCGATTTTGACCACGCGCCATAAGATTCTTTTACAGCTTTTTTTTCCCCTTTTGGCAACTGAGCCGATGTCGACTATTCTGCCAGTGTCAAAAGTAAATTTTTTACAGCTATTTATTCGTCTCTATGGTAGGTACTTGTCAGAGCTGTAGTATGACAATTTTGTAATGTTCGAATTAAATAATTATATTGATAATGGTAGGTATTTTTATGCTTGAAGGTCACTATAGAGCCGTAGAAATATAACCGTGTAATTCACAACCGCCAAAAGTAGCCAGATGGCCGAAAGTCAGACATACAATAGAAGTGACAAAATTTAAATTTTATTTTATGCCACGTGCAAGGTTCACTTGACATCGAATGACGTGCGATCGAATAACACTTGCTCGAAAACATAATATGCATTTCATGTGTGTCAAAAAAGTGACTCGGGATAGCGTTCATTCAGGATAGAGTGATTCGGGATAGCGTTCTTTCGGGATAAAGTTATTCGGGATTGCGTTCTTTCAGGATAGAGTGATTCGGGATTTCGAGTTTCGGTCTAACGTATCGAGTCAAACACTGTTTAGAGGGTGCAACTTTTATTCTTGCTTCAATTTCTGGTATGCCACATGTATCGAATAATTCAAGAGCAATCGTGTAAACGGAAAGCTATATATTAGTATGGATGGATCATCTAACCCCACATGTTTGCCCAACAGTGGCCTAACGCGGTGCAGCCAGTGTACGAGGTGTTCCTGATCCTGACGTCATTCACTCTCGCGTGGAGCGAGGCTTGGTTCCTAGACTTCAGGGTACTACCGCAAGAGTTCCAAGCTAAGACGATATTGGAGTCTATAGGTATGTATTTGTACAATATGGTACAGTAACGATGGCCTTTGGTCCTGCGCCTGATCTCTCTCCGGTCGTGTCGGATTGCCGTCCCATCAGACTATGAGTGAGGGAGGAGAGAGTGCACCTGTGTCTGCGCGCACACTTGTGCACTATAATATCTCTAGTGTCCGTTGATATTGACCACCATGGCCGAATTTCGGTCTGGAGGACTATACAGGGTGGCAGGGACATCGACGCGCAAACTGTAACCAAGGATTCAGCACATGAGTTTAGACCCCATAGCGTCGAAATTTTTCGTCGGTTATTAAAAAAAATATATATTGCTGTTCCATTCGTTTTGACCGCGTAGGTATTGTGGCAAGTGTAACTGGCAGAGACATCGACGCGACGCGCAACTTGTTACCATGGATTCAGTACATGATCCTGGACGTCGGTTATTAAAAACCATCATCACCATTCTCCCGCGCTCAGCACCCCCTGCGTTAAAACTTATCGCTGCATACATTTTAACCGCATAGGTAGTTTGCACTTTTATATGAAACAGCAGTTTTTTATAACCTACGGATTTCTACGCTATGTCTACAATCATACTACTGTAGTAAAACTCAGGTCACTATGTTTTACAATTATTTATTTATACAACCAATGTTACACCATTGGTTACACCACCAAATACAGCTACCTAAACTCCGCGCCGTACGGCCGTACAGATTAAAAATTCCCGCGCTCGCCCAGTGTAAGGTTATTGTGACGCGTATATGTGTTGTCGAGTCATCATATCGATTCTGATTCCTCAAATCGATTATTCCTATCGATATTAGGTTTATTTAATTACTAGCTGCGCCCCGCGGTTTCACCCGCATAAGTTTCGATCCCGTGGGAATGTCGGGATAAAAAGTATCCTATATGTTAATCCTGGTTATAAACTATCTGTGTGCTAAATTTCGTCAAAATCTGTTCAGTAGTTTTTGCGTGAAAGAGTAACAAACATCCATACATCCATACATACAAACTTTCGCATTTATAATATTAGTAGGATTTAAAATGTTTTAGTAGTTTCAATTAAAAATCGTAAACCTTATACTTACTACTGAACCATCATACTGAATGCATGGTAACAGGTTTCGCGTCGATTTCCCTGGCAACCTGTATAACGTTATACCAACAAACAACGTAAGATACATAAACAATACTGCATACATTGCAACACAACCACACACTGCAAGTACGACTACGTAGATAAGATCAAGAATTGTGATAATGTGACCCATTTTGTACTATTGATAAGAGGTCATTCTATGGATTTCAAAAAGTCTGAATTAAAAAGTTTTTTTTTAATTTTTTTTTTTATTGACACCTGCAGCAGAACGTGGGTGTCAAATTGATATGGTGTCAAGTCTATATCAAGATAACAGATGCAGTTCGAGATTTGATACAGAATTGCACAATAGCTCGCATGCTTTCTTTTATAAACTACTGAAATGTTAGGTAAGAAAGCCTGGATTTATTGGGCTAAGGTGTGCTACACATTTGTTCGGATTCGACACGATTCGGCAATGCCGCGCGGCAAAATATACATATATCTTTGTAAGTTGTCCATAGAGTTTCTTGCCAGTTCTTCTCTACAGAAACCTACTCTGGAATGGGCAAGCTTCACCTTTCTGACTGACCGACCCATTGACAATTCAAGAGTGCCTGTAAAGAAAGAAAGAAAGAAAGAAAAACGTTTATTTGGACACAGTTCGTGAAACACAAAATTAATAAAATAACAAAAAATGTTTCAGACAACAATAGTGAAAATGTAAATGCTTCAATCAATCTGCCAAAAATTCAATCTGCCAAATCATATCAAGGATAGCAATCGCTTGCAAGTTGCAGTGTTTGAATCAAAACTAAAAAAATACATTTGTGACAACATCTATTAGAATTGCTCGATCGCTGTATATTACCTTTACTTTATTTTTACATAAGCTCATTATTAAGTGAACTGTATTGTTCTTTATGGGTAAATAAATTCGTTAACCTGAATGCTTGGAGTTTGCGTTGAGTTGACACTGATACGCATCAAAGACGGCAAATCAAACCGAGTGGCGGGCACCGCTTGTTTTAAATAACAGAGAATCCATACGAGACAGGACAGAATGATAAAGACACCTCGAATAACCATCTTCCTTCTTCCACAGTCCACCAAGGCGCCTCAGAACGAACCCCCCTTCTACAACCACACGCCTCCCAGTCCAACTACGCCGAGTCCACCGTAAAATGGTTCTCCCCGGTGGAGACACCCGAGTCCAGTCCGCGGGTCAGGAGGCCGGGCGAGCAGATCATACTGACGCAGGAGCAGGTATGTGGTCCTTCATAAAGGCCCCTCGCTCACGGCGACTTTTTGTAAACGCGCGACAGCCTCGCTACTAACGCGCGTTAGTCGTATTTGCAACGCGCTACAGCATCGTGACTGTATCGATGCAAACGCGCGACCGTGTCGGGCGACATCGGGGAGAAAACGTAGGGCGCGTGAGTGGAGAACCGAGCATCAGCGCAACTCGCATCGCGACAGAAGCTCGACAGTATCGCGTCTGCATCACGACTGAGAATCGTGGTGTGGGCGAGGGTAAACAGCTAGCGACCGCATCGCGACTGTGCATCGCTACAAAAAGTCGCCGTGGGCGAGGGGCCAAAGGTTTAATATTCCATTGCATTGGTCGAGCGACTGTTGAGCAGCTTTGTCGCTCCTGTATTCCAGCTGCAATATTTGCAACCGCAAATAAAAAATATTCTGTGAATATTTCAAGCGTCTACCTGTTGCGGTTTTTAGGGTTCCGTACCCAAAGGGTAAAAACGGGACTCTATTACTTAAGACTCCACTATCCGTCTGTCTGTCACCAGCCTGTATCTCAAGAACCGCGATAGCTAGACAGTTGAAAATTTTCACAAATTATGTATTTCTGTTGCCGCTATAACAACAAATACTTAAAATTAAATTAAATAAATATTTAAGGGGGGCTCCCATAATATACAACAAACGCGATTTTTTTGCCCTTTTTTGCTCGATATCAATAATGGCAACAGGTAGGCACTTGAAATATTCACAAAATACTCGGTTGTATATTTACTTTAATAATAAATAATAAAATAAATATTTAAGGGGGCAACAACAACAACACAACAACACACAACAAACAACAACACACGCGCGCGCGCGCGTGTGTTTATACAACAGACGTATTTTTTATAGATAATGTTAAAGAACGGAACCCTTCGTGCGCGAGTCCGACTCGCACTTGACCGGTTTTTTTTTACTATTACAGCGAAAGTCTGCAATTAACTCCTCGGCTGCTATTTGAGATTGAAAATGCCAAAAATAATATTTTTATAACCATCTCTACCATGGGTGGCGTCCAGCTCAATCTAAATACAATGAGGTTACCTGCTACATCGTAAGATGCAACTTCAAAACTTGGATTTAGTAGTAAGTTAAAATATCATCGTCAACTTCCTGCCCTTGTTACTTGTGGCTATAGAGGTATGAGGAACAGGGTGTAAAGTTAAAATTTACTCATCCTCCATAGAAAAGGGAGGATCCTCCGACCAGACGGGCGTTGTGTCTGGTGCGTTACTGCCCGCCGATTGCTGTTGGCACGTTGGATATTATGCTAGTTGCGCGGTAAACTTTGCCTGCAGGAATTTGCGTGACGTCAGTATGAGGCGTAGTTCGCGTGTGGCGATGTAGATGCCGCCACAGAATCGGCGCAATACGTTCACTTCTTCCTTTCTCCCCTGTCACCCGTCACACTATCATTCACTCCCTTCAGTAAGTTGTAATATATTATTGGTACATATTCCCCTTTATTCATAAACGTTGCTTAAAGTTAAGCAGTGATTAACGACTGTTTAACCATACATTTTTGACGTTTAAACGTTACTTAACTTTAGTCATCGTTTATGAATAAACCCCATTATGTATAACTCATGAAAGCCGAGAAAGATAAACTTATCAAGTATCTTGACTTGGCTCACGAGGTTGTCGACATGTGGGATGTGGACTCGGCGATCATTGTGTTGATACTCATGACAGCCAATGGTTTAATAGCCAAGAGCCTCGACCAACACCTGAGGAGGCCCTCGTTGGGCAGCTGTTTTAATGGCTTTATTCAGAAAGCGGTACTTCTGGACACGGCCCACATTTTTAGAAGGTTCCTCTCTCTGGAGCCCTGACCGCTGGTAGCTTGGACCCTGTTCCCTATACCGGTGGGCTACTATTTTTTTATTTTTTCACCCCAATATCTGCTTACCTCCCACTCTTAACAATCGTTAATCTACATAAACTCGCCATATTGTACCTTAATCTGCATGAACTAGTTCTTGATTAGTATAAAGTCGCCGCTGATCGTCAATTGACATTAATTTCATGTAAATGAATCGTCCTTGCGTGTGTTCTGACAATTGCAGATATGGGCATATTTATGGATAATTGTACAGACGCCAGCACATCAAGCTACTACAATCTGTCAAATTTCTTTAATAGATTTTCAACTTTATCGCTAAAGTATTAAGGTTCACGGTTGATTGGGAAAATTTGACAGTTTCGGGTAGCTTGACCTGTCTGTACAATTGTATAGAATCAAGTTTTGGCAGCGGTGGCCCAGTGGTGTCGGTGACTTACGAGTTGTAGGGCGTGGGTTCGAACCTAGGCAGGTGCATTTTTTAGGGTTCCGTAGCCAAATGGCAAAAAACGGAACCCTTATGGATTCGTCATGTCCGTCCGTATGTCATAGCCAATTTTTTCTGAAACTATAGGAACTATACTGTTGAAACTTGGTAAGTAGATGTATTCTGTGAACCGCATTAAGATTTTCACACATAAATAGAAAAAAAAACAATAAATTTTGGGAGTTCCCATACTTAGAACTAAAACTCAAAAAAAATTTTTCATCAAACCCATACGTGTTGGGTATCTATGGATAGGTCTTCAAAAATGATATTGAGGTTTCTCATATCATTTTTTTATAAACTGAATAGTTTGCGCGAGAGACACTTCCAAAGTAGTAAAATGTAACTTCTAAAAGAAGAGAATGATAAAACTAAAAAAAATATATGATGTACATCATATATTTTTTTTAGTTTTATCATTCTCTATACTATATCAGTACATTACCATGTAAACTTCCACCGAAAATTGGTTTGCGCGAGATCTAGTTAATAGTTTTTTTTAATACGTCATAAATCGTAAACCGCAATTTACAACTTTTATATTATGTTACTTGCTGCTACGGAACCGCACTCGCACTTGGCCGCTTTTTTTTACTAGCCTGCTCTGTCCTGGGCGAGGGCCCACCCCTCCACTCCTTCCATCTTTCGCGAGCCCGCGCATCCACCTTCCAGTTTTGACGGAATCTATCCAGCTCGTCCCGCCATCAGGCAGGTGCTTTACTTTGTGTATTTAATTTCATCACCACATGCTCTCAAACCGGTGAAGGAAAACATCGTGAGGAAACCGACATGCTCTTGGACCATAAATTCGAAGACATGTGACATCTACCAACGCGCACTGGGCCCGCGTGGTGGATTACGGCCCACTCCCTCTCACAGAGCGGAGGCTTATGTCCCAGCAGTGGGAACATTATAGGATAACATCGTTACGAAAAACAAAAAAAAAAAAAGAATTGGCATCATACAGTCACGAGCAAAAGTATATATACACTCGGCTTTATTCAATAGCGATTTACTTCTTTATTTTTTAATGTAATTTTATGTTGTTACGAACATAGCATTTTCGAAGCCATAGGTTTATGTAATGTGTCGTATTTCAACGTTGTATTCATTATTTCACGAAAAAATCCCAATTTAAAGTTGCCAAGTGTTGACATATTGGTGCTCGTGACGGTACAAAACAAAATCTTAAACTATTATATTTGTAGAGGTATGAGGAACAGGGTGTAAAGTTCACTCATCCTCCATAGAAAAGAGAGGATCCTCCGACCAGATGGGTGTTGTGTCTGGCGGGCAATTACCCAACGATTGATGTTGGGAAGTTTGTATATTTATATGCTAATTGCGCGGTAAACTCTGCTTGCGAGATGCAGGATTTGCGTGACGTCAGTATGACGCGTTGTTCGCGTGTGGCGTTGTAGATACCGCTACAATATTGAATAGGTAGGTGTAACATATGAGTAGGTATTGATTACCTACGCAGCAAAGCTACGGTATTGCGGTTAAGCCAATTAAACAATTTGTATGTATGTAATTCGATATCTGGATTAATTGTAATCTTCAAACCGTCTCTATAAGTAGGTACCTTCCGTGACCTTGCTGGTCACACCGTGCCATAGCCGTATAGCTCTGCAAAGTACGGGTGCTGAAACGTATCAGCAGTGACGGACAAGCCTGTCAGGGGCCCGGGGCGGCAAAACAAGAAAGAAAGAAAAATGCGTTTATTGGCCTTACAGCAAAAAAAATGCACCTTAAAGCTATAAAAAACAAAGCTTATATTCTCAAACTCAATCTCAAAGCATTTATTTCATTTAAACCATTTACAGGCGCTTTTGAACTGTCAAAATTAAAAAATTAAATAGTCGGTCAGTTAGTCAGACAGTTAAAGCTAGTTGCCCATTCCAAAACGTAGATCTCTATGGAGAAGAACGGGCAAGAAACTCCACGGACACTCTTTTAAATCAATATATTTATTACATAATCCTGGGTACATTGTTCTTGTTGCTTCTATATGTGAGAACAATGTAAAAAACAATGTCAAAATATAAGATTAAAAATAACCCTGGCAGTTAAGAGATGGCCGTGCCAAAAGGGCTCTGCTCAGAATAAACAGATCACAACACAAGGTGTACCACCTGACGCTGATTTTCAGCTGCAACCCACGAGTGCCATAACGCGGGCATATACTTACTCGTAGTTAACGAAACGCACGGCGCCCTCCGCCCGTAATGTTGGACTGACTGTTGGAATGACTTCGTTAAACTCGCAAGCGCAAACTGCATACTTGTATTTCCACCAACAAGCATGCAGTTTGCGCTTGCGAGTTTAACGAAGTCATTAATGGGTCCGTTCCGCTCGCGGTGGAAACCGGGCTTAACAGCGAGCGAAGCGAGCTTGAAAATTTTAGCATCCCACCGCGAAAAGGTTAGGTTTTCCACTCTAGACCGTTAGTCAAGAAATAGGAGAGACCTACTTTATCGACTTTACGGATAAGTTATAGTATTACATTTACAGACTTTACACATTACATTACATACATTACAGACTAATATAGGATGTTAAACCGAGCAAAGCGAGAGGGATATTTGTCGAATTAATTATGCAACACAAATTAGTGGAACAAGAGATTGTAGGATGCAAGAGCGAGCGAAGCGAGCTCAAAAGTTTTAGCACCGCTCGTTTATATTAGTACTTGCCATCAGGTGGGCCGCGTGGTTGTTCAGCACATGTTTTTTTTTTAAAAATCGGGTTCTTAATTTGCTCCCAAATCGCATGTTTATCTCTGTTTTGTGATTGGTTGACTAAAAAACAACTACTAAGCATAATCAGTCTACAATGTTCCCACTGCTGGTACACAGGCCTCCTCTCTTCAAGAGGGAGTGGGCTATAATCTACCACGCGGGCCCAATGCGGGTTGGTAGACGTCACATATCTTAGAATATTTTTGGTTCTAGGACATGCCGGTATCCTCACGATGTTTTCCTTCTTAAAGAGCAATGGTAATTAAATTATTTACACAAAGTAAAGCGCCTGCCTGGATTCGAACCCACGACCTACAACTCGACCGTTACCACTGGGTCACCACTGCTCTCCACGAAAAACAACTAAGTACTTAATGCATGATATTTGGGAACAGGTGAAAAATATTCAGTATCTCATCAGTTTTGGAAATATAATTATAAGTTGTGACGTCTTATATACCTACGGCAATAAAGTGTCTTCGATTGTTCATTGTGAAGGTCAAAACAGTTCGTACAATGTAATGTACACTGCGGTGCAAAATAATTTGGCACCTACTTATATTATTAAGAAACTATTTTTTATTTTTTTGGTAAATAAACTGTTGTAACTCAAGGCCAATTTCTCGTAATTTAAAACGTTCAAAATCTAGTTGCAGTCTCATCTCGGCGACAAACAAATGTCAAAAACTTGTCAAAACGGATTGATGTTTTCGGATAAAATTTTATTTAATTAATAGAAAACGAACAGTTCATTTATCAAACTAAATTTCATTCGAAAACATCAATCCGTTTCTTGCTAAACTTCAACTATATCCGACGACCCTGCATACTTATCTCTTTTGTTGACTGTACAGTCACGAGCAAAAGTACATACTTTTGCTCGTGACTGTACAGTCAACAAAACACACACACACATATACACATACACACATACATACACATACATTCGGCTTTATTCAAAAGCGAATTACTCCTTTGTTTTTGAATGAAATATTATGCTGTTACGAAGATAGCATTTTCGAACCCATAGGTTTATGAAATGTGTCGTATTTCAACGTTGCATTCGTTATTTCACGAAAAAATCGCATTTGAAAGTTGCCAAGTGTTGACATATTGGTGTTCGTGACTTTACACCCACATTATGTTTAAGTCCCATGTAATAGAGTGCGAGCCTATTGGCCTCAACCCCAATAACACGACCCGGTAATCGAACCCAGAAGGTTATGCTCAGCAGTAGAGTTCACGAGTGCGACCACTAGAAATACATAATTTTCAATATTATCAGTGTTTTGACCCTATGTCAATTTACATTGCATTTTGACATTCAACAAATCCGTCTACTAATCCCTGATACGTGTTATCTCTGTATTTGGTACTTATCCAAATCAACACAGATAACATTGCGTGATTGATTAAAAAAGACATGTCTTATATTACTTTAACGCACATGAACGAACGTATGATGGTTTATTCCGCTTGATTGCGCAGGAGTTCTTTGTGATTGTCTAGACGGTCAGAAGCTGTGACAGTTACGCTCGCGCAGGGAAATTATCCAATAAGTAACTGCTCCGTGTTCAGATTGAGAAAAAAACGTAGAGCTCATCGTCAATAAGGTGGTTGGCGATTCCGTTGGTAAACTCAGAACCCTCCTTAGGCTTTCCCGTAGTCGAATTAAAACACACATCGACAAAGTTGTGACAAACTTTTAAATTAAAAAGAAACAAAATAATGAATGTGTAATTTTTTAACAAGGATTTATGTTATTATTTACCTCTACTAGATTTTTTGTTTATTTTTCTCACATGTATGTTAAGGGATAGCAAGCTAAACAAAAAACTCAAACTCAAAGTATTTATTTCAATTAAACCAATTACAGGTACCTACTTTTGAATTGTCAAGGGGTCGGTCAGTCAGAAAAATTAAGCTAGTTGCCCATTCCAAAGCGTAGTAGGTACCTATGGAGAAGAACGGGCAAGAAACTCCATGGACACTCTTTTAAATCAGAATAATTTGGTTACAAAGTATTGGTTACATCATTCGTGTTAGAAATTATGCATGTGAGAACGATGCATAACATTAAAAGCGTCCGTAATGAAGAGATAAAAAAAAACAATTCAAATATAAAATTAAATCTATAATAAGCCATGGCAGCAAACCAATCCACAATAGTTCCTGTCCAATCCACAATACTGTCCCATTAAATTTGCACCACAGTGTACAACAATTAGCTTATATAATTCGTACAAACACGCGTGGACACGCAGTCGCGTACCCACCGCGCGCTGAATACGGTGTCCTTACATAACGGTAAACGAGTGAAAAAACACGTGAATATTGCGGAAATCTGTACATTATACAGTACAATAATAATCGTATTTGATAATCTTGAGATTTTTGGAGTTATCGGTACATTTGTGGATAAAGTGTTTTGTAATAAAATATAAATTGTGCTGTGCTATTTTTTTCGGCCACATGTGACTGGACTTTGAATTATTTTCTTTTTTGTTGTAATTTATTTTCAGTGTTGCTGAAATTCTTACAAATATATATAAATGATAATATATAAAATGTAATATAAGAAAAAGATTGGAATATGAACATTTTAGGAAAGAAAATTTAATCGGTTTCTATAAGTGGTTGTAATTGTAATAATTCAATAATTCACTCTTAGAAACCCACTAAAATACCTAATAATAAGTATATACTTATCTATTTTTATCTACACGTTTGAACATAAAAATTAAATACAAATGCATACACAAAAACTAAATACAACGAAATTAAATACATACACAACATACATATTAAACACATACATACATTACATAGATATACCTAGAACTAGCCCAACACACTACACACTAAAACGTAGGTACTTTTTTGGTTTCAATAACACTATCGTATTAAAAAAAGGTCAATTTATAAAACATATAATAACCCGTAGGTTAATCTTTAGTCTTGGTAGACGTAAGCACATGTTTCATGCAAATTTATATTTAAATATCAAATAATATACTTAAAAAAAATACAATGACTAACACATTACATGTTGACGTTTTAAAGAGCTACTTCACTAGGTATTTTCCTGTTGACCCGTTCATAAATTAATGGTAGGTATATTTAATTTGTATTTATATTTAAAAACATTATTAAAAACTTTATTAAGGTAAGTATATAAGTTTTTAGTTTACATTTAAATGCATAAATACAATTATTACATAAATAACTATTTAAAAACTAAAAAAAAAATATCATTATAATCAGCCTATATTTTTCCCACTGCTGGGACGCAGGCCTCCTCTCTTAGAGGGAGAAAATATACTTGATATTATAAATTAAATGCCCAACTATTCAAAAAAATGGCTGGCTGTAAATAGGTACTTAATAAAAAATAAACTATACAAATATTACTCAAACATATTTAATATAGGGAATACAATCTTCTCTGCCTTTTGAACCCAAAAACTCCGGTCTCAACTGTCAATTCATATCCTAGATATTCATTCAGTGTGCAAACTGAAAGAAACCTAGACACCTAGACTTTAGGGTCTAAATTCGCCAACACGCAGAGTGTGTTGTTTGAACCCAATCCTGGAAACGAATTTAGTTTTCATACATAAAAAGAACCTAGAAACCTAGACGTTAGGGTCTAAAATCCCCAACACACAGAGAGTAATGCTCGTTCCTTCTCCGTATGTAAGAAGGCCTTTGCCCCACAGTGACTACCTGTATGCAAATAAATGCCATCAGGTGCACTTTTAGCTCAGGCCGGTCATTGACCTGCAAGGTCTCCTATAGTTTATTTCTTGCTGCGCCCCGCGGTTTTACCCGCATAAGTTCCGATCCCGTGGGAATATCGGGATAAAAAGTATCCTGTATGTTAATCCTGGTTATAAACCATCTGTGTGCCTTTCATCCAAATCCGTTCAATAGTTTTTGCGTGAAAGAGTAACAAACGTCCATCCATCCATCCATACAAACTTTCGCGTTTATAATATTAGTAGGATTGTAATACGTAGGTATTTAGTATTTTTTATCGGAGTGTATTCTTGTTTGACCTAATTTGTTGTTTTGATAGCTGTATCGTTTGACCTTTCGGTAGCTAAAGTGATGCGGATTGTAATCTTGGTTGTGTATAATTCTATCCTACTAATATAATATTATAAACGTGAAAGTTTGTATGGATGTATGGATGTTTGTTACTCTTTCACGCAAAAACTCCTGAACGGATTTGGATGAAATTTGGCACACAGATGGTTTATAATCAGGATTAACATATAGGATACTTTTTATCCCGATATTCCCACGGGATCGGAACTTATGCGGGGGAAGCCGCGGGCTCAGCTATTTTAATAATATTCAGGTTTTAGGGTAGGTATTTCTTAAAAAACGTATGTTGGTTTTTTACAGCACGTTGGCGGTCAATAACTTCAGACGCAAGTGGCAATATTTACGACGAATAAAAAAAAATGGATACCGTTCAATGAAATAATACCGTCGCGCAGTAACAGTTTCTGCTTACCCCGTGAGACTAGGGGAAAATGTATGAGAGGTAGTTGCATTATTATCACATGATTTGACAGTTGTATGCTTCCAGGCTTCCAGCTGACTCTAACTTGGTAGCGCAAAAAAAAAGAAAAAGAAAGAAAGAAAGAAAATACATTTATTTGCGGCAAATATGACGCATAAAAAAGGAACAAACACACAAAAAAAAAAAAAAAATTTAACTTGTTTTCACTTTTTTTTTAAATATCCATTTATAGAGAACTATGTAGCTTCTGCTCGTGATTTCCATCCGCGTGGAAGTCAACCAACTACACCATAACCCATATCCTACCTATCCGACGGCACTCGGCAATAGTACAGCTTTCTATCAGTGATTTTTTTTTTTGCTATCGGTTCTGGACTCCCAGAGATTGCCTCTACCAAACAAACAATTTGACCTCTTTATAATACAGGGTGGCTGGGACATCCACGCGCAAACTGTAACCATGGATTCAGCACATGAGTTTAAACCCCATAGCGTCGAAATTTTTCGCCGGTTATTAAAAAAATTTTGCGTTGAAAACCTTTTGATTGCGTTGGCTTAGAAGTTTGATTTTTCACAGCTCCAAAGGTCAGTAGACCTGTGTATTTGATATAAATTCCAGCTTTATACCTCCGCGCGTTCCTGTGAAAAAGGGTCTTGACAAACAGACGGACGGACAACAAAGTGATCCTATAAGGGTTCCGTTTTTTTCCTTTGAGGTACGGAACCCAAAAAATATAAATCCAATAACACTCGTCCACCGGATCATACCATATTTATTATCAACTAACGCCTACGTAGAGATAACACAAAACATACGAACATTACACAAAGATTATTTGTGACAGTTATATCATTCTATTTGACGCAGTGTTCACGTTTCACACAACCGTTTGAGTAAAAACACGTGATTATGAACATTATTTTAATAATAATAATAAAATATCATACGCACTGGTGTACCATAGGTACACGTCTGCTTAATCCTTCGGGCAATACAGGCGTGCATAGAATAAAAATACAATATGAAGAATTACTTACTTACTTAACAAAATCAAAAGTTTTTTTTACGAAGATTTATTAATAAGTTGTCAAAATTGACATTAATATTAATTTTGATAGTTAATATTGTGTGTTTCCAAAAAGCCGGGGTATAAAAAAGAGTGTAAAAATAATTTGATAGGGTCAAGGGTGTATATAAAAAGTGTGTGGCGATACTGAATGTTATAAAGTGCGTTATTTCGGAGAATATAATTGCAGAAGGCTAATTCCCGTACTAAAAAACGATCAAAATCCAGTCGCTTTCTCACCTCAGCGACAATCAATGTCAAGAACTTGACAAAAATGTAGGGCAATTAGTGGTGTTTTTGGCAGATTGAGACTGTGAACGTTCTTAAAATTACGAGAATTGCCCCTCAGGTGTAAATCCAAGAAGTATATTTTGCAGGGTCTTTGAATCTTTGTTAGCTGGGTTGAGTTTTGCTTATGACAGTTAACATCGAGTATAGGTAATGTTTTTTGTTTATCTTCTAAAGATAAAGATATATTTATTGCATAACTGTGTACATTAAGTTCTTATTGATAAACATTATATTTTAGTTTCAACAGTCTACCCAAGTCGCACATGCAATAGTATTTTAGGACATTATGTACATACAAATATTATTTATTATCAAAAAACTCATTCAGATTATAAAATACATTATCAAATAACATTTTTTTCAATTTATTTTTAAACATATTTCCATTTAATTGCTTAATTGCTGGTGGTAACTTATTTACACACGAATAGCAGTAACATAGGTACTTTTATAATACATCATATTGTTAATAACCGGTAGATTGATGTCATATTTATATTGTTTACGAATATTTATTTTAGAATTCTTTGCATTCTTTTTCTAATTGATTGCATTGAGTCTTGATTTATTTAAGTGATTAAAATGATAATGAATTGGGCTTATTATAATATTCGTGCGAAAAATATAACCTTTCTTTGAGGTCGGGTAAGTGATTCAATATGAATCGTAATGTTTTTTTCCAATTAGTTTAATTGATTTCACCAGTCTTACCAAGGGGTATATCGTGTAACTGGGTTGTGGAGGCCAGATAGGCAGTCGCTCCATGTAAATTACTGGTATTTAGCTGCATCCGGTTAGACTGGAAGCTGACCCCAGCATGTTTGGATAAAGGCTAGGCAAATTGAATTTAATTTATTTTACTTTTTGATAAATTTTTACTACCTAAAGTAGTAAAGTAACTAATACTTGCTATCTACAGATTCTACAGTGAATCATTGTCGCCCATCCTTGAACTGGTTGCCTACTGAACCAGTCTTTGTCTTTCAATAAACTGATAAATATTATATACTTATTTGACATAATAATTATATTATATTGAGGTTCAAAGATCGAGTGAAACATACGGTAATGGTATTACGCGCTTTGACCCCTGTATCATAAAATTAATATGAAGCATGTAAATATATGCACCGTTAAATTTTGATCGTTTTAATCCTTAAAAGGGGTCATTGTACTCATCATTATGAACAACTTTTACTACGGGGCCAACCCTGAAATCGTGAAAAAAAAATCAGTTGATCCATACATTATGTTGAGTTATGCGAACATAAATCTATGGATCAACAGATTTTGACATTTGTTTGTCGCCGAGATGAGACTGCGACTAGATTTTGATCGTTTTAAATTACAAGAATTGGCCTTCTGGTCATACACACTCACGTCGGCCGCGGTAGGAAGTAATGGGCACCTGACCTCAAAAAAAAATGGCAAAAATAAGTTTTGTTTTTTTTTTAAATAAAGGAACACAAACTTCCCTAGCTTATCAGATAACATATTCATTTTGAAAACAAATAAATACTTACCTATATCTCTATACTTATCTAACTACGAATCCTAACGCAGCAATTATTATTATTATTATATAAATTACTGTACATTTCAATAATAGTTTGTTATTTGTCGATAACAAAATCTAGTATTTAAACACTTATCTTACGTCTTCATTTTAAACTTTAACTGTATCAGTTGAAGTCGGTTTCCTGTCTAACCAAATGCAACAACAAGAATTTAAAATTATTGACTACATTCAAGGCTTTTTACTGACGTAGCTAAGGGCTAGATAACAAATAAATATTGAAATTCTATATTTTTAAATACGTGCCTAATCTATTTTCAATTGTATTTAACTTGAAATTCTTTTTATATTTTGATTGCAATGGTTCTATCGATATATCTATTATGTAAGTGCTAAACTTGTGCTTATAAACGAAAATTATTCGAAACCTAATACTACTTATTAAATCTTCATAAAAACACAGTACAGTACACTTTTTAAACAAGATAAAACGTATTTTTGCTATAACGGTTGTGCATCTAACAAAAAAGAATCAATTCAACAGTCCAGTGCCATAAAAACAAAAGTGACAGTTATTTAAAAAAAGAACAAAAGTAATAATCCAAGATGGCGGCTTCACCTTCAGCCCTACCTGCTATTGATGACCCGGAAATCGAGAAGCATGTTCAAGAGCTGGAGAAGGCGAAGACTCAGGAGGAGTATGAGGGGAAACTGAGCAAGATTGGTTTCTCCGTTGCCAACTGGATGAAGCTGCTGTTCAATAGTGCTCCCCCGGAGGAGTTTCATGCGGATTGGTTGACTGTAAGTGTTTCTAGAATAGGGTAGTTTCCTGGGTAAAAAAATAATAATTTGTATTTAGTCCGTCAGTTAGATTATCGAAAATTAATGGACATCGACGGCACGGTTGGCGCAGTGGTTAAGCGATTGACTGATGCGCTGCGTGTCGCGGGTTCGATTCCCGCACGGAACAAATATTTGTATGACCTACATGTATTTGTTCCGAGTCTGGGTGTTTTTCTATCTATAATATGTATGTATTTACAAAAAAAAAAAAAAAGTGTATATAAGTAGTTTATCAGCCATCTTGTTACCATAACACAAGCATTAGGTTGCTTAGCTTGGGACAAATGGTGCTGTGTGAAATGTCCAGGGATATTATTATTATTATTATCTATTTTTTCTTTTGTCAATCAAACAAAAAATGACAAAGATTAAGCGCGTCAAAATTTGGGAGTAGGGTGTCGTGACGTCACGCCATGCTAAAAAATGTCGCAAGGCGTGATGTCACGCGGAACTTTAACTAGCGATATTTTCATTATTTTTTATATAATTTACAAAAGAAAAAATACGGGTCCAATGTTTTTTGATAATCTTACTGACGGACTAATTAGAATATTTTAGGAAACTAGCCTATTGGGACGTCTAATGTCATGGAGAAAAGGTTGATGGTTATTAGACACACATACAGTACTGTGAAGGGCTAGAAAAAGGAAATACTATTCCTATAAGTTTATATTGACTGAACATCTTTGCACATTCCCGAGTAGCACTGACTCTTCACAAAAACCCTGATAAAATTTTTTACACCCCGTTCTAAACTTACTTGAATGTTCGAATGGAACCCGCGCTAAATTATAACCAGCCTGCACTATATATATGGTTACACCACAGTCTAAATAACTGTGGTTACACTATGGTTGACTTTGGCGGACAACGTTTACAATACTGACAGCTGCATTCATTAGGTGCCCCCTAAAAGTAAAGGGGGTAATCAAACCCCTTCATTATTTGGTCTGTAACCAAATAATGAAGGGGTTTGATTACCCCCTTACATATACCCCCAGTACCTACATAAAGATATTTGCAACTCTTGCTAAATTCACCCGAATATTTAAAACGGAATATCTTTTAGAAGAAGTACTAATTTTTTTTCTAAAGTCTTAAAAAGACGCTGACAATCTCTTTTCAACCGACTTTAAAAAAAGGAGAAGGTCCTCAATTCGGTTGAATATTTTTTTTTATGTTTGTTACCTCAGAACTCCGTTTTTATAAGCCGATTTGGAAAATCCTTTTTATTTACATTGTTTTTTCTAGCTACATCGGTTATGTTATTACTGGATTTACCAAAATGTCCGCTCTTTATAATGATGTTTACCCTGTGTACAGACGCCAGCAGGTCAAGCTACCCGAAACTGTCAAATTTTCCCAATTAACCTTGAACCTTAATGTTTTAGCGATAAAGTTGAAAATCTATTAAAGAAATTTGACAGATTGTAGTAGCTTGATGTGCTGGCGTCTGTACCTAATAATAATTATACATTCTGTATATCATTTGAGTATATTTTCATGATAGTCTAATTTAGTCCTAAAATACTTACAATAAGGTAAGTAAGCTAAGCATGTAATAATACATTTTCTGAACGATAAGCTAAAGGGATTATACAGGGTGGCAGGGAAACGCTTCCGAAAACGAAGACAGGTGATAGGGCTACTGATTCTCGATACGATACCATAAAAAAATGAGAAAAAAAAATGAACAATTTTACCTATTTTTTTTAGCATTTTTCGTACACTATGCTGTGAGAACAGTTAAATTAAACCATTATTTGCTATTAAACACATTTTTTTTCTTTACAACTCTAACAAGCAATGTATTCGTAAATAAATATCATCTGACGCTTGCGCGTGACCTCAAGTTCAAAGTGCGCGCGCGCTCGCCGACAGCTGTGCGGCTGACGACCCCAAGTCCACGTGACGCGCGAAAATAATCAATTTCAGGCGAAAGGTTAGTGGTATCCGTTTGCATAAAGGTTGTATATAATCTACGTTCTGGCTTCGGAAGCGTTCTCCTGACACCCTGTATTTACATACTAAATTAAATCAATTAATTACCTTATCAACACTTGCTTGGTATCATGTATTAGATAAAAGTAATCTATGTATTCTTATGATAGTTTCTATGTAAATATATACTATGTCACAATAAGATGGAGATATGTTACTCATAATGAATCTTATTACCTAGTAATTTGGCCTTGATACTTCTAGATTAGCATAGGTTCGTTAGATAATTTTATAGGTATGAGGAACAGGGTGTAAAGTTCAAAAGAAAAAGAAAATAAAGAAAGAAAATACATTTATTTAGCACAGACCAAAAGACACACAATACATCAGAAGGCCAATTCTCGTAATTTAAAACGTTCAAAATCTAGTCGCAGTCTCATCTCGGCGACAAACAAATGTCAAAAACTTGTCAAAATGTAGGAAAATTATAAGTACCTATTTTTTGACAGATTGAGACTGAGATCAGACTGTGAATGTTCTTAAAATTACTAGAATTGCCCCTCAGATAGCAACAAATAAAAATCAAATAGAAAGTTCACTCATCCTCCTTAGAAAAGGGAGGATCCCCCGATCAGACGGGTGTTGTGTCTGGCAGGCTACTACCAGACACAATACCCTCTTTACAATATTAGTTTAGACGTGATCATCGAGTACAATTTCTCCCTTGAAACCTGGGAATTTGATCTATTATTTTCATCATCTGAAAAAAAAAAACCCTTGAATGCTAGTCTAGACACAACATTTTGAAATAATTCCTATTATCAGTTATCAATGGTATCAACGAAAAAAATGTATCACCCTGATTGGCGATGTCCTCCTTATCAATTGTTTACTATTGCACCGAATCTCTACGACCATTCCTTCAGCCTTTTTTTTGGAAGTTGAAAAATCAAGTTACGCATTACAAAAACCTTATTTCTTAACTATGTAAAAAAAATAGTTATAGGGCTCGCAGAGGTTTGTTACGAGTACATACATACAGTACATACTTGTCAACTTCCGTTTATGTTCGCCAATCGGTAGTTTTATTTTTTATAAGCTGCGCCCCGCGGTTTCACCCGCATCAGTTTCGATCCCGCAGGTATATCGTGATAAAAAGTATCCTATGTGTTAATCCTGGTTATAAACTATCTGTATGCCAAATTTCATCCAAATCCGTTCAGTAGTTTTGGCGTGAAAGAGTAACAAACATTCATCCATCCATACAAACTTTCGCGTTTATAATATTAGTAGTAAAATCTACTTAATAAATACAATCTAATGAGCCTGAAGTCTGGACGCTTATATCTAGAAATTATGTTTCTTTTCGACGTATGCTATAACAGGTATAACTGCTCTGAGATTACTAATAAAATATGCTACTGTGTCCCAAGAACTGTTTATTAGACGAGAGGTGCGCGCACGTCCTCTTTTTGCTGTGTCCCACTGCCGCACCAATGCTGGTCTGCGGGCGCCTCCACGTCGCTTGTGCAAAAACTATAATGATTTTTGTTTAGAAACTACAGAATTAGATTTATTCTCAGTGTCAGCAAATAGATTTCGCTCTGCTTTGTTAAAGAAACTTAAGGATTCCGATGTATAGTTATATGAACAGTCTTGTAGTCTTACTCGCATAGTTTGTTCATTAGTAAAGTTATATGAATTGTATATGCTGTGGATAACGGTGTGAGTTTCACATTTATATAATATCTTTGTTTATATTATTTGCGCAGATATAATGTGTCACTGTTTGTTTGTCCCAAATAAATAAATAAATAAGTAGGTATAGGATTAAAATCTATAAAACTAGGTTTTTAAACTTTAAAACACAGCTGTGTGGCTATGGTCGTAGTGATTCGGCGCAACAGTAACAAATGATAAGGAGGACTTCCCCGAACAGAGTAATATTTATATTTTTCGCTGGCCGCACTTTGGGTTTTGGGCCCAACTTTGTATGAACCGTGGCTGGTCTCCATTTACTGTTTACTCAAAGTTCGCACAAAATAAATCGGCGGTCCGTCAACGAAGATAGAGGTCCGTTCGAAAGTAGGTGATCCGTCAAAACAAGAGACAAATTAAGTTATCGGACGGGCAAAACGACATCGGGATTAGGGACAGCTGTCAAATGGTGTTGTTATTTATACTTTTTTCGGGCATCTGAACTAATTTTATTTCCCTAAGAGGTGACGCCCGTAACTTCGGCTGGAACTACGGCTTTCGTGACTAAGGAGTAGACCCTCGGATTCGGAGGACTGTCCACCATTTGGTGACCTCTGAACTATACACTTCTTCCTATCACCCTTTCAGCAAATACAAGGGTGATTTTATATTAATCCCGTGTGCTCTTGTTCACAGATAGACGAATACAAAGCGCAAGCGCAGGAGAGCATGCACAACGCGTGGCGCATCGTGAACCTGCCGAACTGGAGCCTTGAGAAGAAAGGCTATCATGGAGACATTGTGGAGTCCAAGAGGACCGAGCAGTATGGGAAGGTTTATAGGTTTACCGTGAGTATTATAAACATATCGGTCTTATTATAAACATATCGGTCTTATTATAAACATATTGGTCTTATTACAAACATATTGGTCTTATTATAAACATATCGGTCTTATTATAAACATATTGGTCTTATTACAAACATATCGGTCTTATTATAAACATATTGGTCTTATTACAAACATATCAGTCTTATTATAAACATATCGGTCTTATTATAAACATATCGGTCTTATTACAAACCCAGCGGGGTAACTGCGTAACACACTAACAGTATTATGTAGTATTTTTTTAACGACACGGTTGGCGCAGTGGCTAAGCGATCGACTGCTGCGCTGCGTGTCGCGGGTTCGATTCCCGCACGGAACAAATATTTCTATTGCCTACAGGTAGTTGTTCCGGGTCTGGCTGTTTGTGTATGTGAGTTTAAATGTTTGTAAACGCACCCACGATACAGGAGTAATTCCTAGTGTGGGGCAACGTTTTTTTTAATAAAAAAAAAGAGAAGATATACCCGACCCTTCTTGGCTCGGCAACGGCTGTCATTCGTAGATCTTTGACAGTCGTTACGAGTAGTCAGAAGCCCAAGTGCGGTCAGATAGCCGGGTAGCGGGATCGTCCGAAAGGGTTACCGCTGCCCTGGAACAGAAAGGGCTAAGGAAGGAACACGGGTGGGTTTTAGGCAGTAAGAGTCTGACACTCCCTTCCGCTCCACCCAGAGCGGAAGGGGTGATTTGATGATTTCCCATCTGCAAAAAAACAGGGCAGATAGCGGTCGCTCCATATAAAATACTGCTGCATGTGGTTAGACTGGAAGCCGACCCCGCCGACCCGAATATTTATACAGGGTTACCGATTCCTATTACACAACTTTGGCCAGTGTTCTTTAATATTATACATATACAGGGTTATTTGTAAAACACCAACAACCTCTTAAGAGGTCATTGTACTCATCATTATGAACAACTTTTACTATGGGACCAAAACTGAAATCGCGAAAAAAAAATCAGCTGCTCCCTACGTTTTGACGAGTTATGCGAACATAAATGTAGGGAACAGCTGATTTTTTTTTTCGCGATTTCAGTTTTGGTCCCATAGTAAAAGTTGTTCATAATGATGAGTACAATGACCTCTTAAGAGGTTGCTGGTGTTTTACAAATAACCCTGTATACAATGTTCCGTTTGTTCTTTCAAACCTTTATACCTAAAATGTTAATGTATGTATTTCCAGGGAGTCGTAGAAGCCCCACCGAAGTTTTTATACGAAGAGTTTAAGGACAATATCACTAAGCTGCCTGAGTGGAATCCCACGATTTTGAAGAGTGAACTTATAAAGGTACCTTATTCGTCTAACTACTTACACATTTTCTAAGCAGGGGCTTGTGGCTAAGTAATAACTGCCGCACGGGTCGATCGATCCGGTTAAGCTACGCTTGCCGCGGTTAGTCCGTGGATGGGTGACCTCTCCGTGCCTCCGAAAGCACGTTAAGCCATTGGTCCCGGCTGTCATTCGTGGATCATTGACAGTCGTTACGGGCCGTCAGAAGCCCGAAAGTCTGACAACCAGTTTTACCAAGGTGTATCGTATTACCCAGTAACTGGGTTGTGTAGGTCAGATAGGCAGTCCCTCCATGTAAAATACCGGTATTCAGCTGCATCCGATTAGACTGGAAGCCGACCCCAACATAGTTGGGAAAAGGCTTGGCAGATGATGTTCTACACCTTTTCTAAGTAAATATCTATCTATAGCAGTTTTACAGCACATCTGTAGCTAACTGTAAGGCTGCTATCAGACGGTCTGCATCTCAGCAACTGCGCGCAGTCGATATATTCAACTGCATGCAGTTGTACGTTCGACGTCGTACAGTCATGATATTCACATTACGCGGTCGGCTGCAGTTGTGTGAAGTCAATATTAACTGGATACAGTCGTGTCCTGTCATTTAACCAGAATTTGACATAAAGGTGTCAAAAACGCTCCGTATTTCGACAGCCGGTATTGTGTGACCGTTTATTGCTTTCTTATGAAACCTAAACTTATCTCTGAGATGGTTCGACAAGAAAATATTATGTTTCCAAAACCCGCGAAATTCAAAATTTCCTAAGTTTCTTTTAAATTGCAGCACTGTTTTAAGATAATCAAAATGCAATATGCGCCAGTTATGTTAAAATAATGTCTAAGTACATTATAACAATTTAAAACGTCAATAGAGTTCTCGAAATTGCATTTCGTCGTAATAAGAATACCTATTTCGTGAAAATATGACAATTCGCGGTAAATATAATTTGCAAAATAAATGTTGGATTTCGCGGGCTACATTGTAGTAATCACCATTACTCTTTTTTTTATTTTTTTTATTTATTTATTTCAACAAAAGAGTACACAGATGGGAATACACAGATCTTCTGCCAAACTGCAGGACAGTTTGGCAGAAGATAAATTAAATTAATTAAATTCTTAAATCCTCTTCCAGGAAGTAGGTCCCGGCATAGACCTGTCGTACCAGGTGACAGCCGGAGGAGGGCGCGGCATCATATCGCCGCGCGACTTCGTCATCCTGCGCTGCACCGCGCCGCTGTCGCGCGACGGGCAGGTCGTGACGTCAGACCCCTACAGCTACATCAGCAGCGGCGTCAGTGTCACGGTACCTGGCTACCCGCCGCATAGAGACCTCGTCAGGTAAGCCGGCAACCATCGCCTTCACACATTGTTATGAGCAAGGCTTTTAGATCAACCAATGTCCAAAGAGGCTAACCAAAATTAAATAAATACTTTTCAGGCATCAAAATGATAAAATAAATAGGAAAAAACAATTGATTAAACGTATTTTTTTTTAACTGTCGTATTTTGTTTTCAGAGGTCAAAACAAGGTTGGTTGCTGGTTTCTGAAGCCGCGAACAGTACAGACTTCTGGCGGCAAGATTGAGACACACACTACGTTCCAATGGCTCATGTGCTGTGATTTAAAAGGTAAGTTTTGTGTCTGTACTCTTTTTTGTGCAAAATGCAAATGCGTTTAAGTTCAAAGTCAATATATAGTGCCATTTAGTTTGTAGCAGTATCTACAACGCCACATGCGAACAACGCGTCATACTGACGCCACGCAAACCCTGCATCTCGCAATCAGAGTTTACCGCGAAAAAAACATACATGCAACTTCCCGACATCAATCGTCGGGCAGTTGCGCGCCAGACACAACTCGCACAACACCCGTCTGGTCGGAGGATCCTCCCTTTTCTATGGAGGCTGAGTGAACTTTACACCCTGTTCCTCATGCCGCTATCAGTTTAAAAAGTAAATAATCGAACCCCCCTCTCTAATAATTTCCATTTTGCGTTCCTAAACACGCAGTGGTGGCCCGGTGGTAACGGCCCCCACGACTGACTTATGACTAACGAGTTGTATGTCGAGGGTACGAACCGAGGCAGGCATTTTACTTTGTGTTAATAATTTCATCGCCACTGCTCTCAAAACGGTGAAGGAAAACATCGTGAGATCAGACTGTTAACGTTCTTAAAATTACAAGAATAGGGTAGATGCCTGGGTTTAAAAATAATAATTATATTTAGTCCGTCAGTTAGATTATCGAAAAATAATGGACACGTATTTTTTCTTTTGTCAATCAAACAAAAAATGACAAAGATAAAGCGCGTCTAAATTTGGCAGTGGGATGTCGTGACGTCACGCCATGCTAAAAAGTGTAGCAAGGCGTGACGTCACGCGGAACTTTAACGGGCGATATCTTCATAATTTTTTATATAATTGACAAAAGAAAAAATACGGGTCCAATATTTTTTGATAATCTAACTGACGGACTAATTAGATTTTTTTAGGCATCTAGCCTATTGCCCCCTGGTCGAAAATGCCTCGGGCATTAAGTCCGCCTTTGTACAGTATTTTTTTTACTTGTGCATAAAGTTTTAATAAATCACACTAATATTATAAAGGCGAAAGTTTGTGAGTGAGTGAGTGTGTGTGTTTGTATGTTTGTTACTTCTTCACGCTCAAACTACTGAACGGATTTGGATGAAATTTGGCACACAGATAGTTTATAACCAGGATTAACACATAGGATACTTTTTATAACAGGATTGAGACTTATGCGGGTGAAACCGCGGGGCGCTGATAGTAATATTATAAATGCGAAAGTTTGTATGGATGGATAGATGGATGTTTGTTACTTTTTCACGCTCAAACTACTGAACGGATTTGGATGAAATTTGGCACACAGATAGTTTATAACCAGGATTAACACATAGGATACTGTTTATCCCGATATTCCCACGGAATCGAAACTTATGCGGGTGAAACCGCGGAGCGCTGATAGTATAATATTATAAATGCGAAAGTTTGTATGGATGGATAGATGGATGTTTGTTACTTTTTCACGCAAAAACTACTGAACGGATTTGGATGAAATTTGGCACACAGATAGTTTATAACCAGGATTAACACATAGGATACTGTTTATCCCGATATTCCCACGGAATCGAAACTTATGCGGGTGAAACCGCGGGGCACAGCTAGTAAATAATAAATATGACACACAATGAATCTTTGTAATTCAATACACTTTTATCTCGATTCCAGGTAAAATCCCGATGTTCGTGCTCGATGCGGCGTTCGCAACGGTAATGTTAGACTACATAGTGCACGTACGGAAGTTCGCAGCCGAGGCCAAACAACAGGGACGGTTCTAAGCAACCATTCACTTCACACTCGCGAAGCAGCAACCATTTGCTACAACTTCGGTGATAGCCATTTACTGATTGGTTTCTATAGACCAACCAATTGCTACGTACTTGTGAGCCAGCAACCATATGCTGCGATGCAGTAACCAGTAGCTTCAGTGATTTTTGTGACAAGGATTTTTAGAGCAACCAATTTCGACAATCGCTTTGTTTTTAGCTGACGCTATAAAGCAGTAGCGCTTCTGAACAACCATAAACTTCACATTTATAAGTCAGCAACCATACTATCAATATCCATGATACAAGTGGTCTTATAAAACGTTGACTTCATGGTTTCAATACAGCAACCAATGACGATAAACCGGTGAACCAGCAACCTTTCGCTTCGATTTTTTTATTATCGACTTCAGTGGTCCTTCTGAGCTTTACCTAATATTCCGGCTATGATTGTTAGCCTAAGAACAGATACAAACTATATACCTATACATAATTTGTGAAACCAGCAATTTTAATCGCATGTGGTCTGAGGAAACAATGAAATGAAATGTTTATTTCTATCAATAGATCTTTTAAGACACTTTTACACACTGATGCCAACATTTCCTATCTGACTGATCCCTGAGAAAAAACGCCGAAACAAACTCGGAGGTCATGGTCTCTTTAAAGCCCAAACATTGTATTATAACATTTTATGTGAGTCTAACAATGCAGGGCCATGTCTGGAAGGGTCTTTTGAAGAAAGAACCATTGCAGCTTTGAGTTGACCTGTCCCAACAAACGGCATGCATGCATCAGTCATCGTGTAGCTCAACCCTATGTTAGGGAGCTCAACGACCCGTCATACGACATTCGCATTGACATTGCCAGACAGTTATAAAGTCATGTATTCAATCTAGCCTGTGTTTTCGGCTCTTCTGTAAGAAATTGTTGTCTCAAACGTGGAAGGCCGGTGCTACTCAACAGCTACTGCCAATCTGAACGGTCGTTTATCTAATCTGATTGCAGTCAACCAGAAACTACAATTTATAATGGATTAAGAAAAAGGAAAATATACACTATACGTACAGAGATATTTTAATTGAAAGTGAATGAGAACAATAATATTCTGGAACACTTTATCAACCAATTACTAAAGAGTATGGGGTTTATTCATAAACGCTGCTTAAAGTTAAGTAATTATTTGCGAGTGTTTAATCATTTATTTTTAACGTTAAGTAACGTTTATAAATAAAGGGGAAGTCTTTAGAGAGTAATGTTTTTTTTTTGTAAAGTATCATTTATTGTGTACATATTTTGTTAGAAATCAATAAATAAATAAATAAATATTGTGTAAAGAAGTTTTTTGCACATTTAATTTAAATAATGCAATTTTAAGATGTAGAAATTGTATGAAGCAACTGCTTCGTAAAATTGTTCAGTGCAAGTTACATTTAGCAACCAAATGAAATGAGCAACCAGTTGCTTCGAAGCTAAGTAACCAATGACTTCTTTAACAGGCTGGCAGAGACATCGACGCGCAATCTGTAACCATGGATTACTGAATCCATGATTCTTAAGTGCGTTAAAATTTTTTGGTTATAAAAAAAATGCTGGATACATTTTAACCACATACATATTGCACTTTTCCATGAAACAGCAATTTTTTTTTTATAAACTACGGAAAAATAGGTCTAGAATCATGTGCTGAATCCAAAGTAACAGGCTGCACGCATACACTATTTAAAACATGAAATGACGAGACTCGCTAACCAGGGCCCTAATTCACTACGACCACTTAACGATTCCTTACTACGAAACCACGTCAAATCCTTAGTTAACGACATCTGCTATTATCGTATTCACTATGACAAAATGGCGTCGTTTGAACTGTCAAAATACTTGTTGTCCGTACGGTTGACATTTCGATTCCTTGCCGTTTAAAAGACACGATATTGGCATGGTTTGCACGTGGTAAGATTTCGCGGGGAATATACAGAATTGGGGCCCAGTAGTATGTTATTATAGTGTCTGTAGGTGATTCGTCAGAGATTCAGCTCATATAAGCCTAGCATAAATCGTAGGGATGAAGTTTCAAATAAGTTTTCTCAAAGACCGGTTTGTTGACTGCAATATAAAAGAAAATAATACAAATATTTATGTGAAAAATTCTGGTTAATATGTAAATACCAAAAAACTTACAAAATTGTAAACGAAAAATACAAATCATGCATTTAAAAATAATAAAATTATAAAATGTTTAGTTAAGTCAAGCTTACAACGCAAGTTTTTAAAGCTAAATTCGTAAATACATAAAAATATACATAGATAAAATATAGAGCACCGGTAGCCCAGTGGTAACGGCCGCGCCCACTTGTAGGTTCGAACTCAGGCAGGCGCTTTACTTTGTGTAAATAATTTCATCACCACTGCTCTCAAAACGGTGAAGGAAAACATCATGAGGAAACAGGCCCAAGTCCTAGAACCAAAAATTCGAAGACGTAACATCTACCAACCCGCACTGGGCCCGCGTGGTGGATTACAGCCTTACATTATAGAAAAATATACCTGTATAAGAAGAGGTAAACTCAATCATGCTGTAAAAACTCGCGTTGTTATCACCATCGACTGACATACACGTTCGATTCCCGAGTCGAACAAGCTAATAGCTTCCAATATCCATAAAAACACATGACAAATTAATGGCATTCATTGATTGAACGAATGAATGAGTGAACGAAATCCTTCATTCTTGGTATTACTATTAGCTAATTGCCAATTAGTAGGGTGAAGTTATTTAAGTAATTATAACTGATTTTCTATATTGCCAAAGGCTGTATGTATATAAAAATCTAAATTTGTAATATATTTTGAACGCGGACTGTAACTGGTAACCTCACCCTAATTGTTAGTATTTGTCGATATAAGGCCTTTTTGTGAATGATGATCATAAAGACGAATGAATGATAATGGTAAAAAGGAGTGAATGATTGAGCCTTTTTAGTGATGTATAAATAGTATGCAATTTTGTATAAAATATATTCGGGGAATTAAAACACTGTCACTGTGACATCGTCTGAAAAAACACTAAATATTGTAATATTTTTTTGCTATAGTTGTCACGTTTTAGCACGACAAAAGCGGTCATTGACCCAACTACATTTTCTATTAATTATTTTTTCAAAAACTGAAATAAAGTCCGTTAACGTCCTGTATCTATCTATCTATCCAATCTATCGTGATCTTCTACATGTTACAATAACGAAAAATTATTTGTTTAGGTTCCTACGGAGAGATATTTAGTTCTGTCAAATTAGTCAGCGCCTGACGTAAAGTGACGTATTTTTAGTACCAATTTTTTAATCACGTTTAAACTTGTCTATGGAGTATCTTAATTTGACAGAACTAAACAAATATTTATCTTCTGTCCTTTTCTTAATGAAATAGAAAGAAAAAGATGCACTGAACTTTTGTCACGCTAAAACCCGACAACTATACCTACATACTTTATGCAAAATAGAATAATTTGTACAAATTTAAACAGCTTAGTATTTATTTAGATAATAAATATAAAACACGGGGGTTCAGAGGGGCAATTCTCGTAACTTTAAGAACGTTCACAGTCTGACCTCAATCTGTCAAAAATACGTCGTAATTTCCCTACATTTTAGACAAGTTTTTGACATTTGTTTTTTTGCCGAGATGAGATTGCGACTAGATTTTGAACGTTTTTAATTACGGAAATTTGCCTTCTGGTATCATACATCTGCCGTCAGATGTGCGATCACCCTTAAGGCGATGAGAAAAAATATCGCCCCAAAGTGAAAGCGAATCGTTATAAATTCTTAGTTTCTTTAGGTTCAGCACAGACAAAGCAGCATGCTCTAGCTAGCATATAGATTATCAACGTGGGTGATAGCGCCCCCTCGTGGGCTTTTGAGACTCTCAGGGGCGCAGAAGGCCCAGAGAAAATTATAATATAAATATATTATATTCTATTCTATCTTACGACTATATAATACCAGCAGCGCTCCGCGGTTTCTCCTGCATCAGTCTCGATCCAGTGGGAATATCGAGATAAAAAGTATCCTATGTGTTATTCTGATATATAAGTTATATTACTGTAAAGTTTCATCGAAATCCGTTCAGTAGTTTTTGCGTGAAAGAGTAACAAACATCCATCCATCCATCCTCACAAACTTTCGCGGTTAAAATATTAGTAGGAAGTGGGATTACAATACAAAAAAAAAATTCAAAGTGGGGGTGGGCAAAATAAGGTTGAGAACCTATGCCCAAGCATGTTCTTTGCTGTCAATATTCAAGTGGCCACAGGGAAACATTTCTTGCTATTTTGAGCTTTATTTTAGTAGTGTTACTGTTCATTATTGAAAAACTGCTCGAGAACTTTGCTGCAATATCTGTGCTGACATTTGATATCGTTTCGCTGGTTGAAAAACGAGGGGTAATACTTTTTTATATTGACAAGATTCATAGTTTCTTAAGAGTCCAATATGGTCAGATAGTAGGTACCCAATGTTGGATATTTAAATCTCTAGGTAGTACCAATGCGCTAGAACCAATTGTACCAATTAAATGCAAGCAATAGCTAATATTAAAATAACTTACCTACACTCTAGTAGGGGGTTTATTCATAAACGATGACTAAAGTTAAGTAACTTTTAAACGTCAAAAATGTATGGTTAAACAGTCGCTAATCACTGCTTAACTTTAAGCAACGTTTATGAATAAAGGGGCTTTGTGTAAAACACTCCTATACCCTGTCCATTAGGTTAACCGTTTTTTGACAGCTGTCTTATTAGAACATAAATATACTCCAGATTTCGTAAAAGTTTACTTTAAAATGTGTAATAAAATAAATATAAAACTGCCTTATCTTATTTATGGCTTCTTACATACATTATAATACCGTACGTGTATCAATCAATGTATTGTGTGTTGCTGCAATCACTAGTTCCATCTGTCAAAAAACGGTTTACCGAATGGACAGGGTAGGTATACCTACTTTCAGTTTGACAAGTCAACAATATCAATTGCGTTATTTTTGTTGAAAGGCAGACGATTTTTCAAAATTACGTAGCAGTGGCTCTTTATTTAATGTGAAAATGGAAGGGATACTGTCATTGTAATTACACATTCTATCATAATCCGAATGAAACTCATAAACCTAAAATGAGCAACAACTACTTACGAGCAACCTAATTTGCTCGACAACGTAAATAATGCAATGAATGCTGTTGAATAGTCAAAATGAATGGAATTGGGATTGTGAGTGGGTTACGTGGTAACCCCGTGTGCATTTCGCAATTAGAGTGCAAGTTTGTGCGTTTTGCAATTATTAGAGGTTTTCGGAGGTCGATTCAATATAATCTGTTGTATATCATGTGAAAATAGTTAGATTTAGTTATTCTGATCAACCAATCTTACCAGCTGCACTGTTACAAGGATCTTTTGGCGCCCGTATGACTTTGACAGTTGTGTGCAAATTTTTTGTGCAGGGTATGGAAAAAGCCAAGATGGCGGCGTTAGTTCCGATTTTGACCACGCGCCAAAAGATCCTTATTGTACTGCTTTAAATGATGTGACAGCAGATTAACTGATCAGCACCCCAATTGCGTAACACACAATCAATCGGAATCTGAATCATTTTGAAGCAAATTGCTAATCCATTGCTTCATATGTTCGAAAAATTTGTCTGCTCAACACGTAAATAACGCAATGAATGTTGTTGAACTGTCAAAATGAAACCGATTCCGATTAATCGTCTGTTACGCAATTAGGGTGCTGGTTTTCAGAAATATTATGAAGTTAGTTGCAGGAAAGACCAATTTTAATAAATATGTCAACATTTGGAGGAAATAAAAATGCATGTGTTTTAAATATGGCCACTAAAAAACTAAGCTTCAAAGGAAATTGGACTATATGAATTAGGTTTACGGTTTATAATCGGAAAGTACGCGATTATGTATGTAGAATTAAAAGAATAATGTATAGAATTAGTATGTATTTATTGAAAGTGGTCTGCTAATGCGACACAGTACATAGTTGTTATAAGTTAATGTATCTTAGATGTAAGGTAAATAAACGATTTTTATACTGTACACCGGCTTATCAATTTCGAACATCCTTAAACTAAAAAAAAAATACGGGTTTGCGGCTCGCCTGACCAGAAGGCCAATTCTCGTAGTTTAAAACGTTCAAAATCTAGTCGCAGTCTCATCTCGGCGACAAACAAATGTCAAAAACTTGTCAAAATGTAGGGAAATTAGACGTATTTTTGACAGATTGAGACTGAGATCAGACTGTGAATGTTCTTAAAATTACGAGGATTGCCCCTCAGATACCAAATAGCCTCTTGGGTGTTACCAGACCGCCAACATGCTAGTAAAGGATTCTTAATAAGTAATTATAACGAAACATAACCTCATCATTACACTCATTATTTTACATTATGTGGTTGGATCAAGGACCTGATTGAGAAGGCTGTTCTACTCGATACGGCTTGCAATGTGAGGAGGTACCTGTCTCTGAAGCCTTACCCACCGGTAGCTTGTACCCTGCTCCCGACACCGGCGGGCCACAATTTTGTATAATGTTTTTTTTTAATAAAAATGTATTTAATAATTGGTTTATTTAATATGCCTTGGAAGTTGACTAGGCCTTTGGTGTGGGATGCAACCTGTATCGACACCCTCGCGCCATCCCATCTTCCTAGCACGGTGGGCTGTGCTGGGGCGGCTGCTGCAGGAGCAGACAACGGCGCAAATATAACAACCTTATTGGGAGCTATATGTTTGAGCCGTTTGGGGTTAAAACACGAGAGCCTTGGGGTCCGAGTGCTCATCGAATTTTTCGGGACATCACCAAGCGGTTGGTTTACTCTTCACGTGACTAGAATGCTGGCCTATTTTTAGCCTAAAGAATCAGCCTCACTTTTTTCAGCATAAACCGGCCTGTACCTATTTGGAGCATTTTTTATAGCAACCTGTTTGTTCTTGTCGATTAAAAAAAAGGCAATGGACATTTCACTATAAAAAATTGGATGCCATAAAATTCTGGTTTTTTATTATGCTTTTAATTTCTTTAAAAGGCCCGTCACTTGTTAGCAACTTTATTCAGCCTAAACAACGAATTTTATTGTAACCTTTTTTGTAATTAATTATTTGCCTGCAATTAAAAATTGTTTTTTAAAAGTATAACTTTGACGCGCGTAGGGTAATTCCAGGATAGGTGCCCCAATGGGATAGGTGCCGCGGTTTTGAATACTCTATGTTAGAAATGTAGTAGGCTAAAATCGAACTACGTAATAGGATGCGCTCACCCCTCAGACCCGAGTGCCACGCCAACCGCACGCGAGAGCGCACGCGTTTTGCCCGTGAGTGTAAAAATCTTCCGCGGCGAGATCATTACAAGCGTTGAAATTATAATCGTAAGTACTGACTATCGAATATCTTTTCACTGTGTTATAAATTCTATATCTTTTTAATTTATTTGCTGATATTATAGTTTAAAGTACAAGAAATAATGCTATAAATTATAGTTTTCTTTTTAACTTTTTTTTTATTAAAAAAGGCATCTATCCTGTGCTAAAAGTATAGTTGCCCCATCTGCTGTCCGGGATAGATGCCCTTAGGGGCATCTATCCCTAACTATTTCTATAAATGTTTTGATATTGCAGGTGGAAGAAATGCCTCGAAAATATAAAAGAAAACCTGGGGTGGTCCCCCGTCACATTAGTTGGACTGAAGAAAGAGCAGCCAATAACAAGAAAGCCAAGAAGACCAAGGAAACTAACAGAAAAGAAAAAAGACATAAAAAGAAAACGGAAAGCATACCAAGCGGTAGCAAAATTATAAATAAGCAAAATAACAATAAAAAAGAAAAAGTGAAAGCAAAGAAACAGACACAGATATATAGTTCTAGCAGCAGTGAAAATGAGGATGTAGATCCTATTTTCATGAACTAGAACAAAGGGAGAGGGTTAAGAAAGAGACCATTAAAAATTTACAGTACGGACAGCGAAAATGAACATGATGGTAGTAATATAACATCAGACAAAGGAAAAGCCACTAAAGGAATATTAATAAAAAAAGTTAATAAGGCACAAATCCCTGAGAATACATAACATATTATATACCCAAATTCTACAAGATATTATACAAGGACAAGCGAGAATGATTCAGTTGATAATTATTGTGTAGAATGTTATGAAAACTACAATTTGACTAAATCCAAATCAGATTGGATTGCATGTGCCACGTGTCGGCAATGGCTACATGAGACATGCACACAATTCCAAATTTACTGTTCGAGATGTGGTAAACTAAAAGCTATTACATCACAGACTGAACTTAAGCTGTGGCTAAGCATATGATGATTGCGGTATAATTAAGGTATAAAGAAGAATAAGACTGATTAAATTATCTTTCGTTAGTTCTGAAAACTATATTGATTACGTTAATTAGATGTATAAGATGATTATTATTTCACCAATAAAAAAAAATATTTCTTTTGTTTAATAATTCTAGATAGACATATAATTATAAAAGATGTCACAAATTAATGTTAAATATTGAATACAAACTGATTATTGAAACTAGTATGTTTTATTTCAATTAGCATCTAATATTGAAGCATTCATGCAGCGAGTCTCCTATCCCTCACGTTAGGCATCTATCCCTTGAAGCATTTTTACAATGAGTCTTCTATCCCTCACGATAGGCATCTATCCTACTTTTGAGAGGTGTAAAAAATACACAATTTCCTCAAAATCTATGAAACTTGTGTAAAACAAATGAGATACCATGATAGATTAAAGATCAAAGTTACCATATGCAAAAGACGTATGGCCAATAGATTTTTAATTAATAAGTTATGGCTCTCTATCAAAAAGTGGGGCACCTATCCTGGAATTACCCTACATAGTCGCACCCAATTCGTCTCGAAATGTCTTCAATTTAGGTTCCACAATACTTCGTTATAATTAACTATGTACAGACGCCAGCAGGTCAAGCTACCCAACTGTCAACTGTCAAATTTTACCAATCAACCTTGAACCTTAATGCTGTAACGATAAAGTTGAAAATCTAATAAAGAATTTTGACAGATTGTAGTAGCTTGATGTGCTGGCGTCTGTACTAGGTATGCGACAAGGCAGGGCGGTGTAACGTAGGCGACTGACGATCCGATCGCCTGCGCTCCCATATTCCGTCAAGAATGCAACTCAGCAAATTGCTACTACTAAGCCGCCGCAGAAAATTTAAATAACTTCTCCCGCTCTTCGTATCAGACTTTTACTGACTAAAACCCACCCGTGTTCCTACAGTTGCTTGTGCCACAGGAGCCACGGTATCTCTTTCGAACAACCCGCGACCCTGGCAGGCATCGGACCTAGCGGACCCCGTCACTTAGTGCTGACATCTCTTTGAGGCGCGCGTGGAACACAACGCGCCGTCCGTCGATCCGGGCCTAGTCCTTAACGGGCGGCGAGCTACCCATTGCCAGATCTCCTAGCGTAGATAATTTAGTCGGTGACAAAAAAAAATCATCGGCTCTCTGTATCTACGTGATAAAAATGTATGGAACAACTAATTTTTCATTAATAACCGGTTCACACTTAGGTGCATGCGTCCAGACAGATGGGCTAAAGTCGACATACAGTGTGTGCCTGACGACGGGCGTCGTCACCGAGTCAGGTCTAAGAAACGCTGGCGTGACAATTTGGACTCGTTACTAACCGATTGGACGGAGAAGGCACAACACAAGGAAAGGTGGAAGAATATGGGTGAGGGCTTTGCCCAGCTTTGGGACAATACAGGTTATCAGAAAAAAAACTGGAGAAAAATTCTAACGCCCACCGCGTTAGAATTTTTCTCCAGTTTTTTAATTTCATCCAGAATCATGTACTGAATCCATGGTACAAACAAGTTGCGCTTCTATGTCCCTGCCACTCTGTATAGACATGCAATGTCATGCATTTGTCTACCTACTATTCATCAGATGACAAACCACGATGCGGCTGATAATAGTGCCTATTCACTCAAGAACTCAAGACTCATAGGTGGAAAAAAAGCAATTGCAGTCTATAATTTGCCCGCTTTTCCTGTATTGTCTTTTTACAAACTGTATCTACGTCCCTCACAGACTCACCAACACTTCTGTCGAAGGTCTGCTGGAAGAAATTTCTTTGTGCCCTTCTATCTTTAAGTATTTTTCTCTGGTATGTAAGTAAAGTCTAAGTAAGTGTTATGTGTGTATCTACATAAATAAATAAAGATGAAGGTGATTAATAAGAGTAGGTACAGACGCCAGCACATCGAGGTTACTACAATCTGTCAAATTTCTTTAATAGATTTTCAACTTTATCGCGAAAGTGTTAAGGTGCAAGGTTGATTGGGGAAATTTGATAGTTTCGGGTAGCTTGACCTCAGCTGGCGTCTGTTTTGTATAAATTTTAGTTTGTAGTGTAAGGTTCTAAGTTTTAAACAATGGCCTACAGGTTTTGCCATACACAATGGCATATAAAATAAAAGATGCAAGTTTTCATAAAAGTTTCACACACGAGTACGGTCACCAAAGGAGATAAGTAACCAGCACCCTAATTGCGTAACACACAATCAATCTCAATCTGAATCATTTTGAAGGATATTGCTAATCCATTGCTTCATATATTTATGTTCAAAAAATGTATCATGTGTCTGCTCAACAACGTAAATAACGCAATGAATGTTGTTGAACTGTCAAAATGAAACCGATTCCGATCGATCGTGTGTTACCTACGCAATTAGGGTGCCGCACCCTAATTGCGTAACACACGATCAATTAACATCAATTAACAACTTAAATTTAGTTTAGTTCACAAACTAAACTAAATTTAAGTTCTGTGCATCTTTATCTTTCGGGAATCAAGGGAATCGGCGCCATTCTTTGGTGGACTAATTTAATTTATTATACCTACCATTCAAAATGGGCGGTGCTTGTTGAGCCGTCCTCATAGAAGAATCTTGTTCACGTGCAATTTCTGTAGGTAGTAGGTAGGTATAAAAAAAAAAATTGGAGAATTGGGAATTTTTATCAATCATATCTTGTTTTAATAGGTTTTTATACAGGGTGGCAGGGACATCGACGCGCAAACTGTAACCATGAATTCAGCACATGATTAGACCCCATAGCGTCGAAATTTTTGGTCGGTTATCAAAAAAAATCTTCTGTTTCATAGAAAAGTGCAATGCTGCTCGATCAAAATGTATGGAACAGCAATATTTTTTTTGATAACCGACGAAAAATGTCGACGCTATGGGGTCTAAACTCATGTGCTGAATCCATGGTTAGGTACAGTTTGCGCGTCGATGTCCACCACCCTGTATGTTATGTTTTATTTATCCTTTTGATAGATTCTTTTACCTATTTTGTAAATGTGAGGACTTTGTAGGCCTTGTAGACTTTAGATCTGTAGACCATTTTTTATTTTATTAAGTACCTGGTACTTGTAGACAGGCCTACGCTGTCCTCCCATACCTACTGTAATTTGAAAACATTGTAAAAGCCAATTATTTTTCAGAGAGTAACCGTGGAGTTTCTTGCCAGCTCTTCTCCATAGGAGACGACCAATGGGAATCGTGCAGCTTGTGACGTTTCATAAGTGCCCATGTTGGTTTATGTGAAATAAAATATTTTGATTTTGAGTCATCATCTGCCTCGCCTTTGCGCAACACAACTATTTTCATAACTACCTACTTACCTACCCTTAGTTAGCAATATAAAATATTAGCTTTTGGCCATGTGGAGGTCCCAAATTATTATCCCACGAGAACTTAGGTACTACCAGGATGAAAAGTAGGTATCCTAACACAGATTATAGGTATGTCTATCCGTGCGCCAAATCCATTCTGCCGTTTAGGCGTGACAAGAATAACCATAGAAATGTAAAAAACAGTAACAAAAATACACAGTTACTTTCGAAGTTATACTAGGGCTTGTGGCTAAGTAATCAGGTCAAGCTAAGCTTGCCGCGGTTGGTCCGTGGATGGGTGACCATCTTTACATACAAGACCCCTCCGTGCCTTAAGCCATTGGTCCCGGCTGTCATTCGTGGATCTTTGACAGTTGTTACGGGTCGTCAGAAGCCCGAAAGTCTGACAACCAGTCTTATCAAGGGGTATTACCTAGTAACTGCGTTGTGGGGGTCAGATAGGCAGTCGCTCCATGTAAAATACTGGTACTCAGCTGCATCCGGTAAGACTGAAAACCGACCCCAACTTATTTGGGAAAAGGCTAGACAGATGATGAAGTAAGTATTTTGGATAGGTTGATAATATTATGAAAAACGGTGCAACTGCTCACCCGTTATGTCTGAAGTTCGAAAAGTAACAAGTACTTCCCAACCAAGCTACCTCCCAGCCTTTATGTATCATCACGACGTTACACAGTTCTGCCATAAAATTCTTTCAAACACACAGATACTCAATTACCCACTTTCAAAGATGCCTATTATAAAACTAAATAAAGTAGATCTAAGAAACTACCTATGTTTTTTTCTTCATCCATTCGTGTCGATGGCGATGGTCCTCTTCGATATTTTATATTGTTTGAGCCCAGTAAGTGGCCACGTTGATTACGACAGCAGTGGCATTCATTCAGTCATCCAAGGTGCAGCTGAACGGGCACTTAGGGCACTCCAGCAAGTGGGGCATGGTCTGATTAGAGGCGTCGCACTCGCACTGGGTATTGGATGGGTCAGTAATCCCCCATTTCGACAAGTTGTGTCTGCAGCGCCCTACTTGGGTACGCAATCGATTGAGAACTTTCCATAGAGGCCACTGCAGATCACGGCCGAGAGGCAGATGTTCCTAGGGTTTAACGAAGTCAGGAAGTGGTGGATGCTTTTCTTCCCACAATTTCCTTCCTATGTTTTGACATCTATCATCATATTCACACCTGTCTCTTTCATATTATTCCTCACCAATAATAATTCATCCACCATCACAGAATAACTAATAAGTACCCTCCACCGTTCACGTTTTTCGTTTTTTTCGTTCATCCACTAAAGAAACCTTGCAGCCCTGAAAAGGGCTTTTTTTGTGTGTTTTCTCACTTTCAAATATAATATTTAATTTAATAAAATAGACTTATTTCGTTTTGACAACGTCCACCAAAGAAACAGAAATCCCTGCAGCCCTGAAAAGGGCTTTGTCAAAACCGTGCAGCCCTGAAAAGGGCTTTGTCAAAAATAAATATCTACCTACAACTTAAAAATTATACTAACTACACTACGCGCGCTCGCCACGCACTCTCCTCGCCAACTGCATGTCCTTCGGCATGATAGTCACTCGCTTCGCATGGATCGCGCACAGATTCGTATCCTCGAACAGCCCCACTAAGTACGACTCAGTGGCCTCTTGCAGCGCCATCACAGCCGAGCTCTGGAACCGGAGATCAGTCTTGAAGTCCTGCGCGATCTCTCTCACGAGACGTTGGAACGGTAGTTTCCTGACAAGCAGTTCCGTGCTCTTCTGGTATCTACGTATCTCACGCAGGGCCACAGTCCCAGGTCGGTATCTGTGCGGTTTCTTCACGCCGCCGGTGGCTGGAGCGCTTTTTCTTGCTGCCTTGGTCGCCAGTTGCTTCCGAGGAGCTTTTCCTCCGGTAGACTTGCGAGCTGTCTGTTTTGTTCGCGCCATTTTGTTTTCTGACGACTGTGTAGTAACGAGTAATGTGACGAGGAGCGATAAATAAATGTACTCTGTGACGAGCGGCGCCAGTGGGTGAAGCGCTGCCTTTTATAGTTTTTTGGGTCCCACTCTCGGAAAATTTGAGAGGTTGTGGGTAATTGTAGATTGTTTTGAGCGAGAACTACCCGCAGTACCTACCTAAATTGTGTGGAATTTATGAACTGGTAGGAACATTACTTTGGTACAAATACACGCGTTGTACTTGGTTTGATTTTCAATCTATTTTTCTGCAGATTTTTCTCAATGGGTAGATTAACAGCGTAGCAGTAGGTACCACCTTTAGTGTTAAATTAGATAATCATCCCTAGAAATAGGGGAGGAGAGTTTAAATGAGGTTCCCATTTTTTTGTTTTTGTTAATTTCGCATAGAAACATCAACCTCCTTTAGTTTTTTGGAAAATGCATAATCCATACGAACTAAATGTCGGACAAACGCTAGTTTTAAAACATATTAAGTCATCATCTGCCTAGCCTTTTCCCAACTATGTTGGGGTCGGCAGGTCGGCTTCCAGTCTAACCGGATGCAGCTGAGTGCCAGTATTTTACATGGAGCGACTGCCTATCTGACCTCCAGAACCCAGTGACTGGGTAATACGATACCACTTGGTAAGACTGGTTGTCAGACTTTCGGGCTTCTGACGACCCGTAACGACTGTCAAAGATCCACGAATGACACCCGCAGCCGGGACCAACCGCTTAACGTGCTTTCCGAAGTACGGAGAGGTCTCGGTATGTAATGATGGTCACCCATCCACAGACCAACCGCGGCAAGCGTAGCTTAACCTGATCGATCGACCTGTGCGACTGTTATAATTTAGCCACGGGCCTCTAGCAGATGGAATGATAAATTAGCAGTATTAGGCTGAGGCTACATTAGGCCGCGACGCGACCTGCGACACATGAGCGATTAAATAAAACAAATAAATGAATGCTCACGTATATGGCTACACCGTACATCAAATATTACTAGCGATCTTTGATTTCTTTCTGCGATAGGAACAACATTCCTGTAATCACGGCATCGGCTACATCAACGTATCAGCGAAATTGAAGCGAATTTATTAGATAATTTCTCACTTGCACGACTAGTTCAATAGTGCTACTAAATATGCGTGTGGCTACATTATGCGTATAGTATGATATTTTGATCGCATTTTACTAGAGCCACGTCATCGCTGAATAATGAATATACGCCGGATTTTCGCTTATAATGTAGCCATACCATGTTTATCTCGTTTCGCTCTTCCAGTCGCATCGCAAATCGCTGCCTACTGTAGCCTCAGCCTTAATTCTGCAGTTCTGCAACGTCGAAGTATTACCATAGGTACCTAATGTTGCGCAAGAGGTGGGTAAAGTTTACCTACTTACCTACTTATGTATGTTGAATGTGTTGAGGTACAGACGGCAGCACAACAAGCTACTACAATCTGTCAAATTTCTTTAATAGATTTTCTACTTTATCGCTAAAGCACTATGGTTCAAGGTTGATTGGGAAAATTTGACAGTTTCGGGTAGCTTGTGTCTGTATCTATATGTATAAATCACAAGCTAATCGAGAACCTCCTCCTTTTTGAAGCATAATTAATTTTATGATCATAAAATTACGAGTTAGGTAGGTACCTACCATGTGTACCTACCTAGCTACATCAGTAAACCAACAACCTACAATAGGAATAATAGATATATATGAAGTAACAAGAACTACATTATATCTACATAACGTTAGGTAATATTCAAATTTTATTTATGTTTCAAATTGACGTTATTCAAGTTAAACAAATATCAACTTTATTTTAATGGTGATTAAGTTGATTTAAGAATGACATTATTGAAAAAGCTATAAACATTTTTGAAGTTGTAGCGTAAACTGAACTTTATCGTGTTAAAGTTATTTTTCCTTAGACACATATTTGTTTACATTTTGACATTTTGACAGATACAAAATAGTACCTTAGGTACCTAGGTAAGTACTTACTAGAAATTGGAAATAGCCTGACGGCATCCGCAATTCGACCACGCATTATGAAGACCACCGTACCTATGTATTATTATATTTATTTCATCCTATCCCAGGTCTACTGACCCTTGGTGCTGGGAAAAAATCAAACTTCTAAGCCAACGCAATCAAAAGATACAGCCGTTTATGCCGCTAATTTCCGCAAATTTTCGGCACCCGCAAGGGAATCAAAACCTACAGGGCACTTCCCGTGAACTCAGAATCTTGAAATTTAGAGAGCCTAGCTAGCCAAAAAAAAAATTCCTTTCCTTTAAAATATTCCTGTATAGGTAATGATAATTAGTATGAGTCTTTTGTTGCTTGATTATAAATAAATAATAATAATAATGTGCCTACATAAATATTTAGTAAGCAAAAAGTCTTATCAATACCTACCTTTTAAGTACCTATTCACACACACAAATCCTCCACAAACTCTAGGCACTACAGCTGCATGACTAACCCACAGAGCATGAGCTCGCGTGCTGCTAACAACCACCCATGCCCCATGTAACGCCTAATTAGGTAGCGTTTATACCTAATTAGCCAAACCGCGAGCACCTGTTGGTCGCTGGTCGCATCCTGCAGGGCGTCAGACCTCGTGTAGGGTGCCTATGACAGGTTGGAACTTTTTCCAATGGTTTTTGTTTCGATTTGTGTGGAGACGTAAAAAGTTGTGCTTTGTGTGGCGTAGTAGGTGTTTTTAATGGTTAAATGTTATTGTGTGATTGTGTTGGAGTCCATTCCGTTTATGTAGTTGTTAAATATTTAGTTTGCGCGTTTTTATTCAATAATCCTACCGTAGTACTTTCGCACGACGACATTCACATGATTTCCACTCAACCAAAATTCAGCGCTTCCGTGCCGTCAACCAACACATCTTCTCAGCAGATCACAGACAATTGCTGTGTATGGGCATCTCCCAGGTGGTGCCTGCCTATTTCTTCGCCTTTCTGTTAAGAAAACAAATACTTACATTCAAAAAAATCATGCAATTTTACTTAGGTAAGTACCTATTAAACCTACTTCAGCCGATTGATTCTATAAAAATCTCACCGTGAAAAGTTAAGTGAAGTGAGCTGTCAATAGTGTCAATCCCTAGCATTAGTTGGAATGACAGCTCACTCCACGGTCACTTCACCTGAGTTTTCACGTTGAGATGGTTACAGAATCGCACTACAGATTATTTCACTAAACTTTATTTATCGAAATAACAGATGCGCTTTTGGTTTAATTTGTCGTTTTAGCGAAGCATCTACCTGCGGGGTAATTGCGTAACACACTATCAGTAAACATTGGGTTTCATTTTGACAGTTCAACAACATTCATTGCGTTATTTACGTTGTTGAGCGGGCATATTTTTCAAACATATGAAGCAATTGATTAGCAATACCTTTCCTTCAAAATGACTCGACTATTTCAATCAACCTGTTAAACATTCAGATTTTCTGATCAGATTATGTAGCAAAATCAAAAATATGACGCTGTAAGGCGCCTTTAAAATTTAAGTCGGCAAGTAGTGGGTGGACCAACTAGTTCGCAAGATACAGAAGTGCATGTAGCTTCTTTCGAATCGATATATAGTCCAATTGTGTTTTCAAACCATCCAGGAAATCATTTAAATAGGTATACACACAAAATTTCATCCAAATCGGTCCAGTCGCATAGGAAGAGTTGGGTGACAAACACACGTACAGAAGAATTATGTAGGTACAGGGTGACAGGGAAACTCAACGTATTCCTTGAAAGGGGTTATAGGTACTAGAGGTTATTTTTGGTGATAAAGACCTTTTTTTCTGAGAAGTAAGTTTGTTACTACTATGTATGTTTTGCAAGCATTTTTTTTTAATCATCTTTCATTTTTCAACTTTCAACAGAAAAGTACCAGTGAAATGTTTGGAGTGCAGTAGTTTTTTCTCATAATTAATTTTTTTTGGTAACAAGTCAGAAAATTTCAAAAAAATCGAAGAACCGACACAGCTCGGTAAACATCCAGTTTTGAACCCTAGTTAACTGGACTAAAGTTGCTAATGACCTCTGGTATAACGCCTTTCAAGGAATACGTCGAGTTTCCCTGTCACCATATATATTAAGATAAGCTGATCACCTTCGATTCGCAATTCCGGTTCGATTCAACTTGGAAAGGTTATAATGATATAGGTAAGGTAAGTTTTTAAACATTATGGTTTGTTATTTACTTGTATTATATCAAGATGTTCATAAATAGTTGGATCTACGTATAATCATCATTCTCCTGCCCTTATCCTAATTTATTTGTGGTCGGCGCAACATGTCTTTTACTTCCATACTTCTCTATTAGTCTTCACCTCGGTAGTCACCCCCTTTTTTATTTATTATTATTTATTTAAACTTTTCGCACAAAAAGGTACAAAGACGGACTTAATGCCTACCTGCCTGCCTGCCTGTATGCCCTTTCTAGCCAAACTTGTATCATCTTTCATACAGTCGATCCATCGTTCTATACTTGGACCTACGTACGTAAGTATACACATTCATAATTATATCCCCACTTACGGCGAACCGAAGCAACCCAGTCGCGAATTCATTAGCTACTAAACAAAATACAAGGCGAAACCTCTTTTATATCATCCACATTAACCAAAACATTTACCAACTACCCACATTTTTTTAACAATCCCTCCAAGTCCCCGTTAAGGTAAAGATCTCGCCTACTTGACTGCACCAAACATTTACAGAAATGTTTAAAAAACTATCTATTTTTATCCACAAACACCCACAATGTCTTCCGGAGGATCGGAGTCTGAGGGCTCAGACATTCAAATACAATCTGCGTTGCCAAAAATGCCACAAAAGAAGTTGCCGAAGAGTCCATCAGATGATTTACTTAAGAAAAAGGGAGACAAGAAGTTGACCACGAAGGTGATGATACATCAAGCACTCATAGACTTGAAGAGTCGAAAAGGAGTATCATTATACGCCATGAAGAAGTACATAGCGGACAAATACAACGTGGATGCAGAGAAACTTAGTTATCATATCAAGAAATTCATAAAATCTGCCATAGAAGAAGGAACTATCATACAAACTAAAGGGATTGGAGCCACAGGATCCTTCAAACTTGCCCCTATCAAAGAAAAGAAACCTAAAACGAAGAAACCAAAAAAAGAGAAGACAGAAAAGATTAAAGATCCAGAAAAGAAGAAATTAAAAGAAAAATCGAAGAAAACTGAAGGGAAAAGCTTGAAGTCGAAAGTGAAGTCCAAGGACAGCAAGGAAGATAAACCGAAGACTGTTCAGCCAAAGAAAAAGATGGACACGGAAAAGAAGCCGAAAGAAAAGAAAGATGGCGGAGAGAAGACGAAGAAAGTGAAGATTGCCAAGAACACGCATACGCCTTCGAAGAAGAAGGCCATGATGAAGAGAAAGAGCATCGGTTCAATTATAAAACCACCGAAAATGAAGCCCAGAGCGAAGACGTAAACTGACATTTTTGTAACCATTTATAATTTGTAGATTTTTTAATATATTTGAGCGAATAATGTTGATTTTTTAACTAATAGACAATTGAAATTTTAAAACTTGTTTTCTTTTGATACAAAAGCATAACAACACTTTTGATGGAGCTGCCTTTCCATCAGATATGGGTGTGGTAGCTAAACGGTGAAGTTAAGGCACCTGCAGTGTGATTCTGTAACAACCTCACCGTGAAAACTTAGGTGAAGTGAGCGTGGCACAGCTGTCATTCCAAATAATGCTAGGGATTGACACTACTGACAACTCACATCAAGCTCACTTCACTTGAGTTTTCACGGTGAGATTTTTACAGAATCGACCGGCTGCTGTGCGATTCTGTAACCATCTCACCGTGAAAACTCAGGTGAAGTGAGCGTGGAGTGAGCTGTCATTCCAAATAATGCTAGGGATTGGCACTACTGACAACTCACATCAAGCTCATCACTTCACTTGACTTTCACTACTACACAAACACGACGTTGCGTAGTTTTGTACCTATATGGATCTAGTTTGACCACCATCTCAATGATGTGACCGGCGATAATGTACGCGTGGCTTTTCCGATTGGCACATGTTGGTAGCACAATAGTTTCCCTGCGGGGTAATTCCGTAACACCATAGATATCTGTTTTTTATACTTCTATGCGTAACACACTATCAGTTAGCAACGGCGTTCACTTTGACAGTTCAAAAACATTCATTACGTTATGTACGTTGTTGAGCAGACAAATTCTTCGAACATAATTATGAAGCAATGCATTAGCAATGTCCTTAAAAATGATTCTGGTCGAGATTGATAGTGTGTTACACATTAGGGTGCAGGTTTTAGCGTGTACCTACTGAATATAGATAAATCATTCCGTTGTGCGTCCCTCCTCTTGCCCGTATATAGGTCATTTCACCGTTGAATATAATATAACCAATCAATGAATATCGAATGTAACGAACTGAGTTAGTTAAATAAGTAGATATTTTGTTTGAAAACAAAACAGGCGGGATTCTAAACTAACTGAAGATCTTTCACTAGGTTTGTGTTGTGGGGACATTTCGATTGTAAGTTTTTGCTAATAAACTCATGCGCTTCGAAATCCGTAAACATTTTCGGCTTCCAGTCTAACTGGACGCAGCTGAATACCATTAGGTATTTTACATGGAGTGACTGCCTATCTACCTCCACAACCCAGTTACTGGGTAATACGAAACCTCTGGGTAAGAATGGTTTTCAGACTTTCGAGCTTCTGACGACTCGGTAACGACTGTCAATGATCCACGAATGACAGCCGGGACCAACGGCTTAGCGTGCTTTCCGAGGCACGGAGGGGTCTTGATATGTAAAGATATTCCAACCCATCCACGGACCAACCGCGGCAAGCGTAGCTTAACCTTTTATCGACCCGTGCGGCTGTTATTACTTAGCCACAAGCCCCTTGCAAGCCTTACATAAACCAAATTCGTGAATAAAGTCGTATCTATAATTAATTTAGAGCTTAAGTTATTAAAAAGTAACTAAGTTTAAATATTTTTTTATGAAATGAAAATAATTTTTATTTTAAAAAAGTAAATCGATTACCTACAAGTAAGTACTTAGTCCACCCACTCGTCACTTAAAATGTTTTGCTTGCAATTCACATACCTCTACGTTGATTGGCCTATTCAATTTTCTTAATCTATAGTGTCCTCACTACTTCTGCTAACGTGTCAAACCACTTAAGCGCGATTTGTATGAAAGTTAAAATTACTCCGACTGTTTTAATTTTAGCCAAACTCAAGCAGTCTCTTGATAATGTTTTCCAATAGAGGTTTTCCCGTAGAAGATGATTTTAGGCTGTTTTAGGTTATTGTCCAGACGAGAAAGCCAGTTTCGATAGGCTATTTTGAAAAGCTAATTTCCATGTTCACACGACACGAGCAAAAATTATTTATATTATGTAGGAATGAAGTTGAATCTGCTCCTTTCATTCCATGTTTCGATCATTCAGTAACCAAGTGAAAGATCGGCGGGGTACCTAATTGCGTTACACACTGTCATGTAGAGGCTTCTCTGCCAAAGACGACCTCATATGATGCAGGCTGGCTATAATTTATGCGCGGGTCACATTCGAACGTTCAAGCTAGTGTTTTATATTTTAATTAGGATTTTGGTTTAGAACCGTGAGTGATAATTTAGACAGAAATATGTACAGACGCCAGCAGGTCAAGCTACCCGAAACTGTCAAGTTTTCCCAATCAACCTTGAACCTTAATGCTTTAGCGATAAAGTTGAAAATCTATTCAAGAAATTTGACAGATTGTAGTAGCTTGATGTGCTGGCGTCTGTATTCTGCCAATATAATCTAAAAGGAGTCATAGTCGTTTGATTCCTCCCGTTACCCCAGAGAGTTTAGTGAGAAAAAGAGGTTCGCCCAATATATTCTAAAAGGAGTCATATAAGTTGTTTGATTCACTCCCGTTACCGTAGAGGGCTCATCTGGCATATGGCAAATAATTTTATGTTCTGGTCTTGTAATGTTGATTACCGAACATAGGTACCTAGTATTGTTTATAATAAAGTTTTTTTTTTTTAATTGAACAGACAGCTGTGCTGCTGGGGAGTTTGTTGCGCCACTTCTTCCCAGCGATAGCACTAGGAAGTGGTGAAGGGCGGGCGTTTTTGGGGGACTGTCTTTTGTAATTTTGACGTTCAAAAAGTGCTGACTCTCAGCCTAATTTGAATAAATGACTTTTGATTTTGATTTTCATCTAGCTCTCAACAGTCAGTTGCAATGCATTTCATTTTGACAGTTCAATAACATTCATTGCGTTATTTAGGTACCTAGGTACGTTGGTGAGCACATTTTTTTATCTAAGTACATTGTTTCGAAATTCGGACGGTGTTGAGGTCTGCCGAACTGTTCTGTGACAATCTCACCGTGAAACCTATGAGGTGAGCTTGAAGTAGGTGTGTAGGTAAGCAATATATACCTAGTCAATCTCGAACGTTCAAAGAACGTTCACTGTCTGATCTCAGTTTCAATCTGTCAAAGATACCTCGAAAATCCCTACATTTTTGACAAGTTTTCGACATTGATTGTCGCTGAGATGAGATGAGATTGCGACTAGATTTTGAACGTTTTTAATAACGAGAATTGGACTTCAGGTGGAATGACAGCTCACATTATCTAAGTGGGGATTTAAGGTTTTTACAGAATATTACTAGGTACTGTGTGGCAGAAATGCAAAAAAAAATGACATCAAGTTTCATTCAAAAAAAGAATAGAGAAAGGCCAGAAGATAACAATGGCCGATCGTTAACATCGTCAGTAGATACTAAGATAAAACGAAATTGATCACAAAATTCAAGACAAACGTTACAACCAAGGTCAGCACCCCAATCATTTATTAATCCCTATTAAAATCCCTTCCATTATTATTACTTAGAAATGATTTTGTTTTTTACACGGACTCTCTTACTCAAATATGCTTAAATTTTATTTTTGCCGCCAAAATGCGTCTTGTTTCTTCCAAAAACTTTTTTTTTAAAGCGCGTTCTATTTGACCATTTATTTACATAAAATGCTATTTCTTTCAACCCCTCTATAGTTAATGGGCGTTCGTACACAATACGTAAGCATTTAAAAGTCACCACATTTTTTAAAGGGGAGATAGGGGCAAAATGGACACGGGTTACAAATATGTGTGTAATAAAACATAATAAATTATTTTATTATTCAAATTTAAAATCACCGTTCTTCGTTTTGTAAGTAGTACCTACATGTTTAGCAGTGACTGTATAAAGGATATTACAGTAAAAAAATTCGCCCTAAATAAATGCGAGCAGTTTTTTTTTATGATTGCTTATTTTTTTTCCAAATATTAGTCACACCCTCGTTCCATTGCTAAACAGATAGGAACTATAAAATATAAATAGGGGGATTCTTACCAAGGGGTATCGTAGTACCTACCTACCCAGCAACTGGGTTGTGGAGGTCAGATAGGCACTCGCTCTATGTAAAATGCTGGTATTCAGCTGCATTTGGTTAGGCTGGAAGCCGACCCCAACATAGGTGAGAAAAGGCTAGGCAGATGATGAATTGATCGCTGGAGAATAGATAGAGTACATGCTTTAATGCAATGTCTTGCGTAGGTACCTATGTTACGCAAGTGTGTCGATTTTCTGCATTTTCGTCCTTCGTCACTGCCTTGATAATGATAGATATTTAATTATCATTACAACTGGAGTGTTCAAGGCTTCGTACGTTTAGTGAAAATAAATTGTCAAGTCGAAACAATCTTTCTTTTAAGTTTATTGAAAGAATGCAGGAGTTTTTTTTTTACGCAAACGTTCTTAGGGCAAGATGCTGGAGAACGTTTAGAGGAGAGGCAAATAGAATCATATTCTTTCAGTTTTGAATAAATCCAGTATCTTCGTATTTCATTACTATTATTATCTAAAAAATATCAATTTAAACTGAAAATCCATATTTTCTGTAAGAATCTCAACTAGAAGTTTCCGACGGGAAACTTCAGTCGATTGAGTCTGGCTGATTCAACACTTAGATTTCTATCTATTAAATAAAATACCTACATAGTTTCTGTAAATGAATATATATCTAAAGAAAACATCACTGACATATTATAAATAATACTTTAACAATGTAACATGAACCATAAACTCAGCAAATAGGCCCAAATCGTGTGAATAATTCATTATATCGGCCATTCTACTTGGATGACATCACTACGCAGAGAGCACAAACCTACTACATGATAATCAACCTTATGCACTTTTAATAAAGCTGATTATAAATCGATTACTGGTCAAAAGTAATTTCTTAAGTCGCCTTTCCGTTTAAATCTGAAAAAAATGCATTCGTTTTCTCACTCCAACTTGTGCCTAATCCCCGTAAGTAAGAAAGAGACACACGTACATTTGTTGAGCTAACCCGTCTCGTAGAGAGGATATTGGGGTCATGGAACGTGTTTGAATTTCGAAACACGTTCCATCCAATACCGTGCGTTGTTATTCACTGTTTTATCATTGGTTAGGCGGCCTCCGTACCACAATGTTCAGTGTTTAATAAAATCGATACGAATTTGTACGGGGATATCGCTTCTCTGTCGTTTTTCAGTGTCGCTTCGAGTTTTGTGGTAGTCAAGCTATACACTGTGACCGTATCTTTTATGTTATTCGTGCAGCCATTTCGTTTCGAAAGATGTCCGGAGTGACTTTAATCGTGACGTTTTGATACGTTTTCTATAGTTTTTTGACGTTTAAGAAGACACCATTGCTGTGGATCTGTGACGGTAAGTGGTTTGCACCTTATTTCATAAAGATATTCATGTAAAATTGTGTTTCAACCGTGATTTTGGAGGGAAAACGTCAAAAATTCCAATTTTAGTACCAGAACTGTGTTGTAACACTGAAATAACTTCGAAATTCGTGCGTGACGTCACGGCCATTTGAAATTTTTATTCAATTACTGATTCCGTTAGTTTTTTAATCGATTTGGTTTTAGAAAATCGTGTTATTTTTTAGAAAATTTGTTTTTATTTAAATTTTATTTAAGAAATCGATTTTTGACGTTTTATTTTTGTTTGTTTACATAAATTTTTGTATAGTTATAGTGACTAACATATATTTTTAGTATGTAAGATGGCTTCAAATGACAATTTGCGCTGAGATATCAATAACATGGTTTCTTATTACTTCCCAGTAAAGACTATAATGCTGTTACTGCATATTTTGATTGGATATTATGTTCTGTCTCTTTCTAGCAGTATTTATTGTTGTCTTTGCATCTCTTTCTAGCTGATGCGACTTATTTATAGAGAACGCGGCGTGTATGCCGTTCCCCTGTGGCGCCCTACATTTGCGATAGTGTTGTAATTTTGACGTGTCGTTTTATCGATACAATTTATTGTTATCGATAACTTTGTTATTTTTGTGTGGGTCATGCGATATTTTGTTGTTATTGTTTTGCGTTTTGTTTCTTCTTGCGTTTCATTGATTTGATAAATACATAAGACTAAGAACGTAATATGGAGATACTCACCTCTAGGTACATAAAGTTAGATCCATAATTCATATTTTCCTTGTTATATTTTACCCTGTGCTGGAACTGAGACCTCGTCTCAGATTTGTTTTGTGGGGTACTTTTACCTCGTTTTAAGACATTTTTTCGAAGGTACCTGAGTAGCAAGAGGCATAAACTAAGGTATTTATCATACATTAGGCCTCAATTTAGCTTCTCTAGCTACCGTAATGAAGTATTGTACGTCTAATATTCCATTTGGCCTTTGCTAAGCCTGTGCTGGACCATTAAAAATAAACCACCTCCTCTCTTACCGTGGGTATAAAATGCGATTATTGAAGGAGAGGTAAAAGCATCATTTTGTACGCAAGAAGCATCATATTATCTTTGCCTAAGTCCTCTTAGAGCCAATTATTCCAATTTGGTAGTGCGTTATAGACCAAGAATGTTCCAGGTTTAACTTTTCCTTCAAGGAAAATCTCTTCATCGGAACATAGTTCATGTTCTTTAACGCCACCAGTCATATGCTAGTTACCGTCATATTATGCTAGTTATTACTAAGCAGTCATAGTTGTCATGTATTTGAGACTTTGCTTTCCATCCATCTGTCAATATCATGCCGAAATCAACTTTAAGCCTAGATACATCCTTTAAGCTACTTGTAATGTTTCGTGAAACCTCACCAATTGACCATCTAGGTGCTTCTAGTTCAATTTTTTCGCGTTCTAAGTATGTAGTTTCATTCATGTTTGTCTCGATTTTTTCTGCAGTTATTAATTTTATCTACCCTATCAATTCTGTCCCCTTATCAAAAAACTAAAACCATATTTCTGTGGTGTTAAAGTAAAAGGGGATAAGTCATTAATTTTGAAAAACGAGTTAGTTTTAAAATTCGATACTAAACATTAATATGTATCGAATTTTAAAACTAACTCGTTTTTCAAAATTAATGACTTATCCCCTTTTACCTTAACACCACAGATTTAGCAAACAGGAAAAAAAATGACAATAAATATTCTCAGGCTATATAAAAACCCAATTTTTAAAAAAATAATAATAATTTCTATCGACATTCACCACATCACTATCAGAGATAAAAAAAATAAAATGTCTGCCGCCATCCGCCGCGTAGGGATTATTATTACTCCCATCCCTTATATACATAATAAACCTTATTTACTAAGTACTAAAGTCCATATTCTATTGGTGTACATGAATACCTTTGTCGATGAAGGGCTTTTGATATGTCATTGGAATTTGGACTTTCTGTGGATGGGGTACAGTTTGAAATGTTAAAAAGGGTTTGATAATAAAAGCAAATAGTTCGGTTCTATTGAAATATCTCTGTTGATTTACGAGGGGCTAAAGATGGTGGGTAAGGCAAGCTTATTTCGATGTTTTTATCCACATTGGGATACTGTCTGTGTGTGCCTTTCTCCGAAATAGCTGGATTGTTTTCGGTGATGTCGTTAACTACTTCATTGTGTGTTTATTACTTCGTTTAAATGACTTTTTGTTTTGTGTTTTAAATTATGTTGTTATAGAGAGGTGACTGGTATTTTTTGTTATTATTTCCAAGTTTTTTGTTCACTGCGTTGTCTGATTAGTCTAGTCTAGAGGTTGCAAGGACGTTTGCCAAACATGAGGTCCTGGGTTCGATTCCCAGATTAAACATCGTATTATTAGAAGTTTCTATAACCATAAACAGAGTCAGTTTCGTATTTTGCCCAAAATTACATTTGGTGTTAGGTCGTCGTCAGTGAAATATATTTATACTAGCAGCGCCCCTTGGTTTCACCCGCATATGTTTCGATCACGTGGGAATATCGGGATAAAAAGTACCTATATAAACTATATGTTTTCCAAATTTCATCCAAATCCGTTCAGTAGTTTTTGCGTGAAAGAGTAAGAAACATCCATCCTTCCACCCATCTTCACAAGCTTTCGCGTTTATAATTTTAGTAGGGATGCCTTTGGAGAATTTACCAACGACATATTTTTTCTTTGAAAAAAAAATAGACAAATAGTTTTGTACGAGGATAGTGATAATGACATGACACATCACCAGCACAATCAGGTAAGCCGCCAGTCATTGGAAGAAACCAGTATAAGCTGGGCTCGCATTCCATTGAAACTCCACACTGCGCTAGGCCAGCTCAAAGTCAGTGTTTCCATCGTATGTGCGGTCTACCGTATCATTGTCAATCTTCATAATCATCATCTGCCTAGCCTTTCCCAACTATGTTGGGGTCGGCTTCCAGTCTAACCGGATGCAGCTGAATACCAGTATTTTAGGTTAAGCTACGCTTGCCGCGGTTGCTGTGTGGATGCGTGACCATCTTCACATATCAAGACCCCTCCGTGCCTCGAAAAGCACGTTAAGCCGTTGATCCCGCAGTTATAAGTCATATAAGTAATTTATTTCATAACAATCTAAGTACAGACGCCAGCAGGTCAAGCTACCCGAAACTGTCAGATTTTCCCAATCAACCTTGAACCTTAATATGTTAGTGATAAAGTTGAAAATCTATTAAAGAAATTTGACAGATTGTAGTAGGTTGATGTGCTGGCGTCTGTACATAGTGTTGAAAAATTAAAAGTTCTCATTCGTGGATCTTTGGCAGTCGTTACAGGTCGTCAGTAGCCCGAAACTCTGACAACCAGTCTTACCAAGGGGTATCGTATTACCCAGTAACTGGATTGTGGAGGTCAGATAGGCAGTCGCTCTATGTAAAATACTGGTATTCAGCTGCATGCGGTGAGACTGGAAGTCGACCCCAACATAGTTGGGAAAAGGCTAGGCAGGTTCATTTGTCTTCTCTATTAGTCATCATCTCGGTAATCACCCCCTTTCTAACCACATCTTCTTTCACTTTCTGAAGTACCGTGTACGCTAAAATTTAGGTGACAGATTCGAATCAGACATAACGTATCTACAACATCATTCATACACAACCAGAAGAGAGATATTTTACAAAAATATTCACATAATAGAAATACCAATTAAAAAAGGATCACAAGGCTCATCAAAAAAAAAAGCCCCTTGTAGTCCCTACTTAAAATTGCCCTCGACTGACTGCGTCCCTGCCAGCGTTAAATCACATTGATCCAGTTTTTTTTTTATATAAAAAAAAAATGCTTCATCCCTTACCACCTGCGGGATAAATGCACACACTATCAGTAGCAATGGGTTTCATTTCGACAGTTCAACAGCATTCATTGCGTTATTTACGTTGTTGAGCAGACAAAATTAGGGTGCTGCTTTTTAATTCTGTATTAAACATCAAAATAATGTATTCGGGCTATTTTATTCGCAACGAAGCCCTTCATGTTTGTCAAAAACTGGATATGTTGCATCCCCTCTGTCCGTTGTCGGATCTCAGGGGACAAAAATCACCACGCTGCGCTGGGCAGATTAGCGAGTACGGTCAACCCCCGCGCCCCAATTGTGTAACACACAATCTGAATAATTTTGATGGATATTGCTAATCCCTTGCTTCGTATGTTTGAAAAATTTATCTGCTCAGCAACGTAAATAACGCAATGAATGTTGTTGAAATGTCAAAATGAAAGCTATTAGTGTGTTAGTAGGTACGCAATTACCCCGCCAGTCTATTCTGTAAAAATCTCACCGTGAAAAGATACGTGCAGTGAGCTGCCAATAGTGTCAATCCCTAGGATCACGTGGAATGACAGCTCTCTTCAAGCTCACTCCACCTAAGTTTCCACGGTGAGATATTTTACAGAATAAAGCAGCTGGACAGTTGTTACACTAGAACTACGAAAACCGCCCTTACTGCTACGACATAAAGTCGCTTTTAACGTCATTTGTTACCGTCGACGTGTGTTGCACGGTACAATACAATGTTGTTAGTTATTATCATTGTAAAAGGAAGGGTTGTATGTGGTCTATAATTGCCCGGAAGCCAGGTTTAAAATTGCACGCGATTTTTTATTATTGGAAATAATCAATAAATGTTTGACACATAATGTCAGGGTTAGCTGGTATAGCAATCCTAACATTTTTTTTTTTTAAACTTGATTGATAGCATATTTATTCCGCTAAAACAGAAAAAAAAAGTTTAAAAAGTGTGCCATTTTGTCCCCAGTCTCCCCTATCGATTTTGTCTTTGTTGCGAAAGGGGTGAAGTGGAAATGGGGGGGCGAGGGGAGCCATTTTTGTGATATTTGGATAGTAGGTAGCTAATTGGGTTATGAAACCCGCTCAAAATAATAAGGATATCTACTCGTTTTTAATTATTTTACGTAAACAAATAGCTAGTTGCAATTAAAAACAAAAATTTAAGAACCCGAATATTTATTTCACGAGGATTGGGACAAAAAGTTTTTTTTTAGGGTTCCGTCCCTCAAAAGGAAAAACGGAACCCTTTTAAGATCACTTCGTTGTCCGTCTGTCAAGACCCTTTTTCTCAGGAAAGCGTGGAGTTATGAAGTTGAAATTAATATCAAATACTCAGGGCTGCAATCCCTTGAAGCAGTGGAAAAATCAAACTTCTAAGTCAACGCAATAAATAGATACGGGCGTTTATGTTCCGCTCATGCCGCATATTTTGACACTAGCAAGGGAATCAAAATCTACAGGGTACTTCCCGTTGACCTAGAATCATTACCTAAATATTGCAAGGCGCAACGTCATGTAGCACAAGTAAAGGAAAAAATCCGAATAACGTAAATTTGTAGTTACAAATTTGTACGGAACCCTCGCCTCGGTGCGCGATTCCGACTCACACTAGACCGGTTTTTTTCCTTAATCTCCCGTTCCGTGTTACCTTCTTCTAAAAAGGTTGGGTATTTTAATTTAGCGAAACGTGACGAAGCCTCGTGTCACGTGGGTTTCAATCCTAACTTGGGGAATGTCGAATGCTGTGATCACTTTATTTGCACAATCCTACGGGTAATTCCTCATCCATTTCTTGATATTGTAGCGGTATCTACATCGCCACATGCGAACGAAATACTGACGTCATGCAAAATCCTGCATCGCGCAAGCAGAGTTTACCGCGCAATTAGATTATTAATATTATTACATTACCAATTTATAAACAACAGCCTGACATGAATCATCGGGCACTTGCCCACCAGACACAACGCCCGTCTGGTCGGAGGATCCTCCCTTTTCTATCGAGGATGAGTGAACTTTACACCCAGTTCCTCATACCTCTATAATATTTTTCGAAAAAATTGTCTGCTCAACAACGTATATAACGCAATGAATGTTGTTGAACTGTCAAAATGGACGCCATTGCTGCTGTTAGTGTTTTGCTCGATTACCCCGCGTGACAGAAGTTTTGCGCTCAATGCACTTGCGGCGCCACGAATTCTATTTGGACAAATTAGCATTCACGCTCGTTGTTAAAGGGAAAAGAAATTATCAAGTATAGTTTTATCTTTTGACAGATTAATGGTGCCTTATATAACCTGGTGTCGAACCATGAGAAGCTATAATAGGCTATCTGAGCACTGGGCTATTATTTGACTTGATTATCCTCCTGGACTTGAGAGCAGCAGTAGCAATGGTTTTTATTTTGACAGTTCAATAACATTCATTGCGTTATTTGCGTTGCTAGGCAGTCAAATGTTTCTAACATAAAAAGCAATGGATTAGCAATATCCTGCAAAATGATTCAGATTATGGTTGCCGTAACCCACTATGGTTACGCAATTAGGGGTCTAGTGGTAACGGCTCCGACTTATGTGTTGTAGGTCGTGGGTTCGAATCCAGCCAGGCGTTTTACCTTGTGTAAATAATTTCATCACCACTGCTCTCAAAACGGTGAAGGAAAACATGGTAAGGAAACCAGCATGTTCTAGAACCATAAATTCGAAGACATGTGACATCTACCAACCCACACTGGGCCTGCGTGGTGGGTTACAGCCCAGTCTCACTCGAAGAGAGGAGGTCTGTGTCCCAGCAGTGGGAACATTATAGGCTGATTATGATCCTGGATTTAGCTTTAGCTGGATTTATGGATTAAACAGGCGATGCGACATACAGTACTTCCATAGTTATTTTACCTCTCATTTTACATCCATGTCAAAATCAGAGTGATCTTTACTGTGATGACAATAAGGTTGCTTTTGAAATGCTGCCACTAACAAGTCTGTCAAAATTAGTGATCTTTATTGTCGTCACAATAAGGTTGTTAATGGGTTGCCGTCACCGAGAAGTCTGTCAATATCACAATGACCTTTATTGTCCTGAAAATAAGGTTGCTGTTGGGTTGCCGCCCCCGGCAAGTCTGTCAAAATCACAGCGATCTTTATATTCGTTGTAATAAGGTCGTTAATGGGTTGCCGTCACCGAGAAGTCTTTCAAAATCACAGTGAGAAAAAAAGCCCATAGAATTAGCAAGTTTAAGTGGTAATGGACTCGTAGGCCCGATGACCTTTGGGATAGACGTGTTCTTGAGTGGAGACCGGGAATCGGCAAACGCAGAGTAGGACGCTCTCAGGCTAGGTGGAGCTACCATTTACTCGGAGTGGCTGGTGGATGAGAGTTGCCGAAGATCTAGTCTAATAGCGTGTGATTGAAGATCCTGTCTCCAACAAGCTAGAAGTTTACAGCTTAGGCTGATATGCCATACTATTCCTTCCAACGGTACTGCATTTGCCAACGTGTAACCGTCTGACACCTGTATTGCCTGTTTTTAATAGGACTATCCATTTCCCTTGGCACTATGCCATTATTCCTAAAACTTATAACACGTCCAGACCAGATTCGTCATGTTGATTCGCGTCCATTGTCCATGTAGGACTATCGATTAAGGAAAACCAACCTTGAATAGGTACATACACAAATTAATAGTGGACCTACACTATATTATTTGTTTTTATTTGTTATCAGATGCAGCAGCCAATGAATCAACCAGAACCCATAGGGTAAGTTCGAAAATATAATAATTAAAATTATTTATTAATACAATACGATTTCAACATGATGAAGGAAAACTTAGTAAGGAAAAGCGCATGTCCTAGAACCAAGGACATTTAAATAGAACCAGCAGTTCGAAGATATTTTGTCGTTGGCAAAGTCGTTGTCACGACAATTATGTATTGGAGAAGGCTTAAGTCTAGCAGTAGACGTCTTTCTGAATGATGATGTGCAAGGATTGGTGATAGCAGCATGTTCTGAGAGGAGGACGCGGCCCCCGACCCTCTTGACGTAACCCTTTAGACATCTTTTACAACAACCCCTGGTGGCGAGTGGGTGTAGCAAGTTCTTTGTCGAAAACTGCAACGTGATTGAAGGTATCTGCTCACTGAACCTCCTTGTTAGTTTATTTTTGGGGGAGTCGTATGACGAGCAGTGAATGTCTTTCGGCTGAGATGAAAATGATGATGTCGTACGGTGTGCAGGGATTGGTGATTGCTATACTTATGTTGTTATCAGCAGCAGACAGGAGAACACTGCTAATACCCATCAACTTGACCAAACCCCTTATGCTTCTTGTTCGACATGTCTGGTGGAGAGGCCAATACCTTCCCAGGAACAAACACACACACACTTTGACGATCTATTACACATAGGCCCACTTTCTAGCTGATCAAGACCTATATCCTTTTTAAAAGTTTTCTGTCTCAACAAAACACATGATGATATTTTTGTCTGCAGGGGCCAGCAGGCGGTGCAACAGCAGATGGTACTGTGTCCAGTACGGTTTGTGTACGAGACGCAGGTGTTGGTACAACCTGGTGAGTGTTGTTTACACAAGGGTCGACCATGGTCTGCCAATCCTTTGATAGACTCAGTTCTGATTTCATACGAGTATGTATGTGGTTTGAGAGATGGATTAGTGATAACAGTATCTGTCTAGCTTTTATCTCGTTGCGATGGGCTGCATATCAGTAAAACTGTTATCAGATCAACGCAAATGCCCAAGCTGTTAAGGAAATCCAATAGCCTGGGGCTTCATAGCTGTCCTATCCTATCGTTCGATGATTTAACATGTTCAAAATATGAAGTTCATATTCGAAGAAAATATTAAAATGTACGGTCAGTAAATAGTAATAAATTGTTCCAGGAGACCAGATCCAGCCAAACCAGACCTTCTTCATAAACCCTCAAAACCCACCACCATGGATGCAGAACAGGCCCCAGCCCAACCCAGTGGTCTACGTCCAACAACTGCCCAACAATATGATACAGCCAGTCCAACAGCAGATGGATCAGAACCAACTGTACCTCCAACAAAATTTCGCCAACTTCCAACTCCAACAACACATGTTGGCGCAAAACCACCAAGATATGAGATCGATGCAACTCGCCAATATTGTGCCAAACATGGTTCAGAATGTACAGCAAAGCATACAGAGCAACGAACGAAACATCAACCAAAATCCTAATACAGGACAGATGCAAGCAAATGCACAGAATTTGATGCAAAATCAAATGACTGTCGCGAGGCAGGTCCCTAACCAAGGCAATCAAGCTGTTGATGTCCAAAGACAAGTCCAGTTCATGAACGTGAGGCCACAGATGAACCAACAAATGAACATGACGAGGCCAGTAATGTCTCTGAACCAACTACAGAACATGCAGGCGATGACCAACATGCAGAATCTACAAATACAACAAGCCAATGCTGGACAAACGTTTGTGCAGAATATTGGACAACGAATGCCTCAAAATGTGAATGCTGTACGGCCACAGATTATGCCCAACAATGCGATGAACGTGCAGAACGTTAATAATATTAACAAACCAACCAACCAACCTCCTCAAGAAGCTAATAAAGCTATGAACAATACAGTTGGGTCTCCCTTGCCAAATGTAAGAAACTTTGCACAAAATTATAACTGTCGTCCGATACAACCGAGAAGGAGATTCGTCGAAAATAATGCTAATAATGTACCAAAAATGCAACAGCAAAATGCTCCTGTGCAACAGCCAAAAATACAACACCAAAACGTTCCCCAAATCGTACAACAGCAACAACATATACCAGTCCAAACTCCACCAACACAGCAACCACACCAATATAACCAGGTGAACAGCCATCAAATTGCAGCTAACACAGCTGCTGCCACAAACTACTTAAATAACCCGAATATTAGTCGAAAACGAAAGAGTGAATCTCCAGATGAAACCCAAAACAAAATGGCTGTGCCTCCAGCGTCGCAACCAATTTACAAAAATCTTCAACAGGGTATTATTATCACTAAGCTATGTAATGAAATAGGTACAAACACAAGTCCTGTGCACAAACCTAAGTTAAACGCTAATATCCTTAGCAACCAAGCAGTTCAAATGAATCAGAGCACGCCAATGGTTATAGTAGAAAACACAGAGCATAGCAAACAAGATGTAAATCAAATTAAAACTGAAACTAGAACTGTGATAGCTCCTGCACCTAGTGAAAACGATAAGCTCATTCGGAACACAGTGTACACTCAAGCTCGAGGTAGACTATTACAGGATAAAATAAGTGATAATATGCCGCAACAGGTTATAGAAAATAAACCACCTGAAAGTGTTCAAAATACGACTGAAACTAATACTAATATTGAGCCACAGACTGATAACAATACAGCGATGATTGAAGTACCCACTGATAAGGTTATAACAGTCACCATTCAATCAGAAAAGGGAGCGACTGTGACTAAAGCGCAGGCTGAAACAATTGAAAGTAGGATAATACAGATACTTGAAAGTATTCCTAAGAATAAAAATACGCAAACGCCAGAAAAGAAACCTAGAGGAGTTAAGAAAGAAGAAGTTAGAAAAGAAATTAAAGTTGAGGGTGTTAAAAACAATGAAAGTAGTGTTAGCAATGAAAACAGTGCTAGTAAAACAATTAAAATAGCAGCAGCAGCAACGAGTGAACCAAAAAGTGAACCACAGGAGGAGAAGATAGAAATAAAAGAGCAAAAAACTGAAGTTAAAGATGAAAAAATAGCAGCTACTGACAAAGTTGTTACTAAACAGGACATATTGACTCATGTAGTGGACGGATATGTTATTCAAGAATCTAATTTCGCCTTTCCGGTAAGTACAAGCATCTTTTTATTATTACAAGCTTTTATTTAACTTGCCTTGTTAGTTAGTTGTATATGTATGGGCCAAATCTTGCTAGCTCAATTAAAACCACTTCGAATTGAAATTTTACATGTTGATTCTGTTTCGAAGACAATGCATTTTTAATCAAACAAGAATCAATGTTGCCAGGTGCCATTCTTCCTGGACTTTCATTAAATTGCTCAAGACACTTGAAACCATCTTTAATACTGTTCTGAATAAATGAATTTGTACTTTGACACCCCTCCGTGCCTCGGAAAGCACGTTTACCAGTTGGTCCCGGCTGTCATTCAGATCTTCGGCAGTCGTCACGGGTCGTCAGAAGCCCGAAAGTCTGACAACCAGTCATACCAAGGGGTATCGTATTATAACTCAGTAACTGGTTGTGGAGGTCAGATAGGCAGTCGCTTCATGTAAAATACTAGTATTCAGCTGCACGCGGTTAGACAGGAAACCGACCCCAACATGGTTGGGGAAAGGCTAGGTTGATGATGTACTTTGGCACAAGCAAAGAGACCTTATGCCCAGCAGTGGGTGAAGACGGGCTGTGGATGATGATGATGATGATGGTGGCGTCTGACATTCAACAACATCCTTATCATATTATGTTTAATTCATTACAGATCAGAAAACCTTTAATAGAAAAAACGCTACAAGCGAACCCAAAAGCAGAAGCGGAATCAATGGACGCTCTTAAAGAATGTATGAAGGAAGAAATGAAGAACACAGGAGTGGACGTACAGCTGCTGCCTTTCCATTATCTTCTCCTGCATTGTGAGAAGAAGAAGGAGGAAGAGGAGATGGCGGATAGTAAAACGCTGAATCCGTTTACTGATTTACTGCATAGTACTGTGAAATCTTGGACGGTAAGAAACTTTTATTTTTACAGTTTACGGCCGAAGTGACGGCTGCCATGGAAATGATGACAGCGGCAAAGATTGCAATCGTTAGATTCGCCCTACCACGTCAAAAGATAGTCGCTTTACTGTTTCATTTTGATACCTCTGACACACAAAGACGCAGAATGTGTGATCTCACTCTTCGTGTGGACAGTTTTTCGCATGACTAAGTACGGTGGGAGCAAATCTAGCGATTTAAATCTTTGGGCAGCGGGGTTTGGCTTAATGTCATGCATACTTACTCGTGTAAATAACAGGTTTTCATGACGACTGTACCGCTTTACTCGGAAACCAAAGCTACGTTCCCGTCTCTATCACTTGTAGTTTGACAGTTGTGCGACAGTAACAGAATAAACGTTTTAATACCGGGTTCATACGGTTCGATTTTGATTAAACAACTTTTGATGTTCAACGAAAAGTACTTTGAATTTGAAATTCCAAAGTGGTGGCCAAGCGGCAACGGCCGCGACTAACGAGTTGTAGGTCGTAGGTTCGAACCCAGACAGGTGCTTTGCTCTGTGTAAATTATTTAATCACCACTGGTCTCAAAACGGTGAAGGAAAACATCGTGAGGAAGTCAGGACGTCCTAGAACCAAAAATTTGAAGACATCTATCATCCCGCACTGGGCTCACGTGGTGAGTTACGACCCTTTCCCGAGAGGAGGCCTGTGTCCCAGCGGTGGAAACATTATAGGTTGATTATATTCCAAGTTTAGTTTGTATCTGTTTTACCTGAATCTAAACATTTCTTCCCCAAATTCGCAGGTTGAGGACCTATCAAACCATCTCCTCAAATACGACTGGAACGAAACAGTCTCGGTCTTCCAAGACCATGAAATAGACGGAGAGTCCCTATTTCTGGTCTCGAAGCCACAACTCGTAAACATAGGAGTCACCGAGGAAAATGCCGAAGCCATCTGTGCATTCGTCAGGAGCTGATCAGCGTTAGGACGGGAGGACCCGATTCTTATAGACTATGATAGTGAAATTAAATCAAATATCATTGAAGTGTCATCCTGTACTCGGTCCTCCAGAAATCGGTTATGTAATAATCGGTCCTATTATAATCGGTATACCAGACAGTCCTTATACTCGTATTTAAGTTATTGCAATTGTGTGTCTGTAAATCGATCATATTACAATCGTTTCTCTGTTATTCGAAGCAGTCTAAGGTTCAAAAACTACAGACAAATGCCTTTAAGAAGAACTGTAATCAAGCATTCTATTAGGCGCCCAATGTATCCAGGAGCTCAAATAAATACTGTACTACAAAGAATAACTAATGATATAGTGAACATAGAACTTGAACGCACTACTGAAGCTGGTGTGAGAAACACAACGAAGTCCACGCTGAAATGTAACTGCAGACTAACACTAAAAAAACTACTACGACATAGAAACTACAGTAATAAAGATACTAAAAAAGAAATAGATATACAAAATATTCCTGATGAAGCTAATCGAATTAGCTATGGAATTGAAAATTATGGAGAGGAGCCTGAAATCCCTGAAAACGATTCACTTATTGAAATGTCTGATATCAATATTAAATACGACATTATAGCTCCTGAAATCAATCAAGAAACGGAAATTGAAAATCTTGAAAATATGTTTGAAAATGTCGTAACGGAGTTTGAAACCCCTGGACACTATTCAAATTATTTTGAAGAGGAGATCGAAAACCCTGTAAATAAGTCTGAAATTGATGAAGAGACTGAACAAGAATTGCAAAGTAACGACGAATTTAAAGATGATTATGATAGTGAACAAACCATTGAAGATGCTCAAATGTTACAAGCAAATGATGAAAATGCTGAAATACTACAAGACAATGAAGAAGCAGATGTATCAAAACCAAATAACAAGTTAAAGATTGAAATCTTAGAAGATATTGTTATTAAACATGGAACTAAAAGTCATGCTGAAATATTTAAAACTATTAGGGAAATGATTTATTTAAAACAAGGAAACAGTTCTTCAAAGGTTGACGATGTTACTGCTCAAGAAGTATTTGTTCATAACAGTAAAGTTAATGAAGAAATCAATGATGGGAAAGTTAAAATACTACAATCAAATAATGAAATTAATAGCAATGTCGAAGGAATATACAATATTGATCCTAAAAACAACGAGCCTGCGACTGAAATTACATCAACTAGAAGTAGAGAAACCGAAATAACTGACAAATTGAACGGCGAAAATATTGAAAAAGCACCACAATTTGATAATTTCAAAGTGCCGAAGGAAGTAACTCACTCGAAGAAGAAAAGAGTCAAGAAACAGCAAACAAGATTCGTTTTGACTCATGTCGTGGGCGGACACATTATTCAGGAATCAAATTTCGCTTTTCCGGTGAGTAAAAAATGTATAATACTTTGGTTTGGAGTAAAATAACCCTTTATTTGGTAAGTTTTTAAAATGATAACAGCCGCACAGGTCGATAGATCATGTTAAGCTACGCTTGCCGCGGTTGATCTGCGAATGGGTAACCATTTTTACATACCGAGACCCGTCCGTGTCTCGGAAAGCACGTTAAGCCGTTGGTCCCGGCCGTCATTCGTGGATCTTTGACAGTTGTTACGGGTAGTCAGGAGCCCATAAGTCTGACAACCAGTTTTACGAAGGGGGTATTTTGATGGCCCGGTACCGGGTCGCGACGCACCAAATGGGAAACGCTGGACTAGAGAGTAGGCACCCTGGTCATCCGGCAGGGTCGCATCCGTACATTACTTTGGAGAAGCCGAAGCTGTCTTTTGACGTTTGTGCTGAGACCAGTCTCCGTCAAGTTTATTTTGGTAGGACTTCAGAGTCTTCGACCTACACGAAGATTGTATGCCTCTAGTCAGAAACACTAGATCATCTCAAATCTGCACTATATCCCTTTGGTATACACAATCAGCCTATAATGTTCCCACTGCTGGGACACAAGCCTCGTCTTAGTAAGAGGGAGTGGGCCGTAATCCACCACGCACCAGTGCGGGTTGGTAGATGTCACATGTCTTCGAATTTTCGGTTCTCTTTCTTTTTTCCTCACCGATGTTTTGTTTCACGGTTTTGAGAGCAGTGGTGACGAAATAATTTACACAAAGTAAAGGGCCTGACGTGATTCGAACCTACGAATCGTTAGTCGCGGTCCATACCACTGAGCTAACAGTGCTCCTATCCCTATTCGGTATCCCTGTTAATAAATTGTACATTTAACAAAATATTTTATCATTACAGGTCAGAGAACCACAAAGTCAAAAAAATAAACCCCAGAGCTCCAACACAGAAGTATATTTGCAAGAAGCAGAAAAGGTAATTGAAGAAGAAGGTAAAACAGAAGAACCTGCTCCTACAGAAGTGAAGGAAGATGAGAAAGTTGTTCAAGAAGAAACTGTTACACAAGAACCTACTCCTGCAGAAGAGACAGAAGAAGTAGCAGTTGTTAAAGAAGACAGTGTAACAGAAGAACCTGCTCCAATAGAAGTGAAAGGAGAAGAGAAAGAAAATCCTCCATCCTCCATTAGCTCTCTGTTAGATGTAGCTAATGGAGATTTTAATCCATTCGCCAGGTTACAGCAGTCTACTGTCAAATCTTGGACGGTAAGAGGTTTTTTTTTTGTTACATTATTATTTCTAATTTCCTGTAGTTAAGCTACTCTTGCCGCGGTTGGTCTGTGGATGGGTGACCATCTTAAGTAGGTAAATTCCCATTCACTTCACTTCATTTATTTTTGCATTAGTATTTACAAGTTCAAATTAAATTGACTAGCGAAACTACACAGGCGATCGATCCATAAATTCATATTTTTTTTGTTTTAATCATCATTAGATACCAATACCCATCACTTGTGGCTAAGTAATAACAGCCGCACGGGTCGATCGATCAGCTTGCCGCGGTTGGTCCGTGGATGGGAGACCATCTTTTCATGCCAAGACCCCTACGTGCTTCGGAAAGCACGACAAGCCGTGATCTCGGCTGTCATTCGTAGATCTTTGACAGTCGTTACTCGTTACGGGTCGTCAGAAGCCCGAAAGTGTGACAACCAGTCTTACCAAGGGGTATCGTATTACCCAATAAGTGGGTTGTGGAGGTCAGATAGGCAGTCGCTCCATTTAAATACTGGTATTCAGTTGCATCCGGTTAGACTAGAAGCCGACCCCAACATAGTTGGGAAAAGGCTTGGCCGATGATGATGATGACCCTTGGGTAAACTCACAACTATGATACCCTGTCCTATTTAATTTTACGAATCAAACATGGACCAGTTTCCGTTTATTTCGAGCTTTCCATCTCGAAAACTAAAGCAACTTGAAAATAAAATTACTTTTTCATTCATTTACAGGTAGAAGAGTTATCAAATCATCTCCTAAAATGTGACTGGGAGGAAACAGCATCACTCCTTCAGGACAACGAGATAGATGGAGCGTCCCTGTTCATGGTCACGAAGACGCAGCTGATGATCATAGGAGTTAACGAGGAACAAGCTGATGTCATCAGTGAGTTTGTTCAGAGTGGATCGTCGAAGGGAAATTGAGGGAGTGGAATTTGGAAGGCGGTGAAGGTCTTGAAGTGTTAATTGGTGAGGAAATTTAAATGATCGGTCATTAATTATGTAGGTTTACAGTTTAGTATACAAGGTCAAATTAAATTAGCCAGCGAAACTCATAGATGCGATATCTAATGATGATAAAAACAAAAAAAAATATTATGAATTTATGGGTCGCCTGTGTAGTTTTGCTAGTCAATTTAATTTGAACTTGTAAATACGAATGTAATAATAAATGAAGTGAAATGAATGGGCAATGGGCATTTACCTACACATGGATCAGTTCAGTATGTAATGTACAGTCACGAGCAAAAGTATGTATACACTCGGCTTAATTCAAAAGCGATTTACTCCTTTATTTTTAATTGAATTTTTATGTGGTTACGAACATAGCATTTTCGAACCCGTAGGTTTATGTGATGTGTCAACGTTCCATTCGTTATTTCACGAAAAAAAATGCAGTTGAAAGTCGCCAAGTGTTGACATATTGGTGTTCGTGACTGTACCTAACATTGACGGTGGTCTGGAAATAGGCCAATGTGAAGCGTTACTTTTACCTGGCAAATTTATGTTAATATTTACGAATGTCTATTGAATAAGGACTTTATACATAGACAATTTACAATAGCTTATCTACAATATTGATAAATTACTTAGTTGAAACAATTTATGCTAAAAGGATTCGATTTTCGAGCAAAGAGGACATATTTTCTCTATGACTTGAAAACTCTTTGGACTCTGTTATCTTTTGCTTTGAAAAAAAACTTTAATTCCTACACAATAAAGTTCAGTTTACGCTACAACTTCAAATATTTTTATAACTTTCTCAATAGTGCTAGTCACTCTGAAATCAACTTAATTGTGATTGAAATAAAGTTGATATTTGTTTAACTTGAAATAACATCAATTTGAAATATTACTTTGAATGAATAGACTTTAGTTTTGATTTCTGGGACTCCCAGATAGGACAATTCTATTGTAAATATTTGTAAGGCCCCTAGAGCCTATTTCTCTAACTGCCGAATTCTGAAACGCCACTCAATTTTAAGCCGTCGTGAGGGAAATTAAGATACTCCCTAAACAGTTTAGACGTGATTGAAAACATGGCTACTAAAAATACGTCAATTTACGTCAGGCGCTGACTAATTTGACAGGACTAAACTAATATTTATCTTCTGTCCTTTTCTTGAAATAGAAAGAAAAAGTTGCACTAAACATAAATTTAGTTTAGTTTGTGAACAAGGGAATCGGCGCCACTGTCTTTGTTACTATAACGTATATTGTGGAGATAGAAATACTTTTAGGCTGGATTTAGTCTTATAATATGCTGACGTCGGTCGCGTACCATCAGTCACGCGTAGCAATACGCTGACGATAAATGGACGTATATATTGTAGCACTGACGGTCAGCGAGCGCGACTCCATATAAACCGGTATGCGACCGATGTCACTCCCTGACTGTTGCTCGAGCCAGCCCACGCCTCTGAGCCTGTAATTTTAAATTCGTCAACCTGTCCCTTGCCGCCCTCTCCCAGCGACGCCTTAAGCCGAGGTCCGTACCCCACAGAGTGTAGTCGCTTAGTTTTTAAGGGTTTTAAACCCTTAATTTATTGAGGCATCCACAGGCAAGCCCGGTTACGCAGACGACAACCTCATAGGTTGAATTGCGAGATGCCATTATAAAAAAAAAGGATCTCAGCACTGCGACCACTAAATCCAGCGTTATGAACGTCTTGAAGTTAAGTGGCGTTTGAATTCGGCAGTAAAATGTCAGTTTTCACTTACACTAGGCGACTAAATCCATAAACAAAAGCGCGCTGTTGGATTTTCAACTCTTGCCGCTGTTGAAAAGGTCTTGAGGGTTGAAAATACAGTGTGTTCTTGTCAGTGAAAACGAGCAAAAATAATCTTAAATTTTGCAAGGGATATGCTACTAAATATTATGTACAGATATGATTTTATAAGACCTTCGAATAGAATTATTTTAATTCAAAATATGTTTTTATGAATATAATAATGTCTCCTGTTTGTAACCTTAACTTGATTGTAACCTTATTTTGTAACCTTATCCTGATCTTCTTCGTCGATTCGCTGGCACGACTGACCTGATCCTTCTTCGTTGATTCGCTGGCACGACTGTATTTTATTTAAATGTTATTTTCCTAAAACTTTGCCACTTCCAGGGCGTTGTCGATATATCGATTTAAATGATACTTGTAAATCTGCTGATAAATGTCAAAGCCGTTGTGATTGTTTGACCAAAATAACAACAAACAGCCGTAAACTTGACTGACTTGACCACAGATTATTCAATATTGAATAGCGTATCAGAAACCAGCGGGGTAATTGCGTAACACACTATCAGTAGCAATGGGTTTAATTTTGACAGTTCAACAACATTCATTGCGTTATTTACGTTGTTCAACAGACAAATTTTTCGAACATATGAAGCAATGGTTTAGCAATATCTTTCAAAATGTTTGAGATTGTAATTGATAGTGTGTTACGCAATTCGGATGCAGTTTATGTATGATAAAATAAATTTGTACAGACGCCAGCACATCAAGCTACCCAAAACTGTCAATTTTTTCCAGTCAACTTTGAACCTAATGCTTTAGCGATAAAGTTTATTGACAATAAACGAATAAGAATTTTGACAGAGTGTAGTAACTTGATGTGCTGGCGTCTGTTCAGGATTTGCAATTAAATATTATGAGCTCAGCAATATGTGTGACAACCGCTATTGTATAGAATTTTAATAGTTTTCCATTATTGTATAGAGGCGAGATTTCGTTGTAGATACCGCTACAATTGCATTGTAATGTATCATAATTAACACCTTTATTTCTAATCGTTGCTGACTACCATACATTTTGACGTTTAAACATCCCTATACCCTGTCCGTTAAAATCATAGATACGGTATTCTATATCTATGGTTAAAATGTTAACCGTTTTTTGACAGCTGTCTTAGAACGTACATATTCTAGATTACGTAACAGTTAACTTTGAAATACGTAATAAAATAAAATATAAACTGCCTTATCTTGGTGAATTATCTTATTTTTATGGCTTCTTACTGACATTATAATACCGTACTTACGTGTATCAATCAATGTATTGCGTGTTTCTGAAATAACAAGTTCCATCTGTCAAAAAACAGTTTACATGGACAGGGTATAAGTTGAAGAAACGTTTACAATAAAACCCTTAATATTAGAACCTTATAGATGCAAAGCTCATGTTTTACTATATTGCGGTCACAGTAATTTTACCTCTGACAGCAGCTACCTTATTGTAACGAGAATAAGGATCACAATGATTTTGACAAACTTGTCAGTAGCAGCAATGTAACAGCAACCTTATAAGAGTGAGAATAAACACCACTTTGATTTGGACAGTGATGCAAAATCAGAAGTAAAATGACTGTGGGTTTAACTTGTCAGTCAATATTTTTACCTTGGCAACCTTTCTATTTACTATATCACTTTTTTTTATAATGCAACACTGGTAGTCTGTATTCGCGATTTATTTGCCAAAAATAAAGAAAACAAGTATGAGTTTATGGAAAAATAACTTTAATTTTTACATAATAAAGTTCAGTTTACGCTACAACTGCAAACATTTTTATAACTATTTCAATAGTGCTAAACTCTCTGAAATCAACTTAATAGTGATTGAAATAAAGTTGATATTTGTTTGACTTGAAATAACATCAATTTACAACATTAGTTTGAATAGACTTTACAAATAGTGTGGGCATTCCTTTAGTCGATTACATAAATAAGATTCACTGAATTGATACTGCCGTATGTGTTTCAGCGGTTTTTTTAAGTTAAATTGACTGCAATTTTATTTAACGTATTTCTAAAATTGATGTTTCGTTACTAATTTTCTAATTTGAGTCGATTTAATCGTCAAAATCTCAATGTTCTTTTCGTAATATACGAATTATTGTACAGTTAGTTATTAAATCTTAAGCGATTTACTTATTTATATTGTATTATTTTATCCTCATTGTATTTTTGTATCGACTGTAAATAAAAACGAAATAAAAAAAATATTAATACTATTCCAAACTTTTATTTTTAAACACTGTTACAAAAGACAATTTTTTTTTTACCGAAGCGGTTGTTTCTAATATTACAAGTTAACCTTGATGTCTCATTATTTCACAAAGAACACAGTTAAGTATATAAATCTACATCCTTTTAACAATAAAATAATACGAAACTTGTCTCCGCTAGCCATAACACCAAAAAGGACATTCTATGACAGCTGTCGCACAGATACAACTCAACGCCAACTCGATTCGACGTAGATCATTGAAAAGTGAGCTTTATAACGTGTCTCTTACAGTCACATTTTTAAAATTACGAGACAACACACGTCACGTTAACAAAGCATAGTCGACACTCAAGTCGGTATGCGACAGCGATTACAAATACAAAGAAAACTACAAAAACAAATACACACAAAAAATCGACTTAGTATCTACCGGTGGAGAGACATTCGATCACCGTGGCACAGCACTAATTTCTCCTGGTCGTCTTCCCCATAAAATTTACGACTTGCTGGAATGGCGCGAATTTGCCTCGCCTTCCTCGTTTTTTTAGACCTAGTTCCTGCAAAACATCATCAGATTCTACTACGGAAGAATCCACATTCTTTGATCCGATGTCTTCGGAGTAATCTTCGCTGTCATTCTTGTCTGTATCTGACACCTCTCTAAACTTTCTAGTATACTCTATTTTATTTCTAGCTAAACTGGCGTCTCGTCTTTTCATAGATTCTGGAGAGCCGAATTTCGGATGGTCGGCTGGCTGCTGGCACATTAGAGTTTCGTAAAAGTACCTGTCGGCTCGACCGTCGGCCTTCTGCCTGGGTTTTTGCTCTTCGTCAGAGCTTTCGTTTGAGGAGTGCAGTTGTGGGGAACCAGGCGCTGACTTCTTGTGCAATGACCTTTGGCTGGAAATAAATTTAAAAAAATTGAAACCTATTGTTTAGGATCTTTTTGCACTCGAATGGCGGGAGCGCTGCGCTGTTGGCAAATATGCATTAATTATTAGCCTATAAAATTCCCACTGCTGGGACACAGGCCTCCTCTTAGTAAAAGGGAGTGGGCAGTAATCCACCACGCGGGGCCAGTGCGGGTTGGTAGACCAAAAATTCGAAGACGTCATGTAGTTACATGTCGAAATTCAATTTTTGGTTCTAGGACATGTCGGTTTCCTCACGATCTTTTCCTTCACTGTTTTGAGAGCAGTGGTGATGAATTTAAATACACAAAGTAAATTGCCTGCCTGGGTTTGAACTCACGACCTACAACTCGGTAAGTCGGGGCCGATGCCACTGGGCCACAACTGTTGTTGGCAAACATATTTTTGTTTCGTGAACATAAGAAAAAACAAGATGGCAGAGTTAGTTCCGATTTTGGCCACGCGCCAAAAGATCTTTGTACCTACAACTTTCTTATTAGAGTGCCCTAAATATGCACACATACATAACAGCAGTTATGGCACTTTAATAACAAAGTTGTATGATGTTTTTTTTTACAGTTAATAACTAAATCGTTGGTATTTAGAAGTTTGTAAGTACAATATTTTTTATAGTTATTTTGGTAGGTACCTATTTCATAAAAATTGATATATTGATTGAATTGATCACGATGAAATATTTTTATTTAAGAGTAAATGTTTAAAATAATTTAAAAAAAATACCGATGATCTAGTAATAGTAGTATAACCAATAGGAATGCGAGTTGCCACTGCCCGCCCGCGCGGGATCAACGCTCTTTTTGACGCGTACCGTACACACGGCTACACATAAAGCTATGCAAAACCAGTATTGGCTGACCGTTCATTGTGAGAAAATATCATACAAAGTGAGGCCAAGACAAACTGGTTTTGTATAGCTTGACGTGTAGCAGTGTGTACAAGTGTTTTTATAACCTATTTAGCTATTGCCCGCGACTTCGTGTGCGATCCAGGATGAAAAGTAGCCTATGTCCTTACCCAGGTAATGGTCTATCTGTGTGCCAAATTCCATCCAAATCCATTCCGCCGTTTTAGCGTGAAAGCGTAACAAACAAACAAACTTACTTTCGCATTTATAATACCTATTCGTTAGGATTTTATGACAAACTCGTTGGTGTAGGATAAGTAAGAATGTCAAAATATTTCACCATCGTTTGATGTCCGCGCCAGCTACCATTGTGGGTCGCGGTGATTGCGGCAGAAAGGCACCCGGCGCACCAGCTTCATCTCCACTCATCGCCTGCTTGAAGAGAAATGGACATTAGCACTACGGCTGCTCTCGTCAGGCAGAAGCCGAAAGGAATCCCCTGCTGGACATAGGCATTTTGAACTTTAAAGAGAGTCAAATGAAATTAGCTAGCGAACCTCTGCAGACGTGAAGGGTATCAAAATCTAAACACGATAAAATAATATCGTAAGACTCGTAAGTTGCAGGCGATACCACTGGGCCTCAGTAATGTACTCTGTGCACTGGGCCACCACTGCTCTGCACGCGTAGCATGACCACCATAGAAACGGGTTTTGTCGATGGAAGAGTAGACAAAATGACAGATTGTAGGCACATTTCTAAAGAAATCTGTCATTTTATCTATTCTATCTGTCATTTTGTCTATTCTGTTTGTCACTTTGTCTTGTCTATCTGTTATTTTCTCTATTCTGTTTGTCATTTTGTCTAATCTGTTTGTCATTTTGTCTATTCTATCTGTCATTTTGTCTATTATATCTGTTATTTTGTCTATTCTTTGGTCATTTTCTCTATTCTTTGGTCATTGGTTCTTGGAGCTTGATTCATTTGGTCTAATTCTTTCTTATCGCCCTCAAAAGTTAGCATCAGCCTTTTTAATTACCAACCTATTCCATAATATTTGCAGCTTACCTTCGCGAATTGGAAGTAGCAGTGCGTGACCCTGTCAATGTCTGCCCACGCGACGATGTACTTCGCCATTGACAACGGAATCTTGGGCAGGAAGTTGGAATGGAACTTGCCCTGGCAGTAGATTGTGATCACGTCTGTGTCCTTTATCTCGAATATTATTCTGAATATTGTACCTGAGGGATACGCGAATTGCTAAAATTAGAAAATTATGTATCTGACTTGTTCTAGAATGTATACTACACGACACACGCACATAATCAGCTTATAATGTTCTCGCTTCTGGGACACAGGCCTCCTCTCTGTGAAAAGGGAGCGGGCCGTAACCCACCACGGGGGCCCAGTACGAGTGAAGAGGCCTTTGTCCCGCAGTGGGCTGCTGAAGACTGATGATGATGATGATAATGATGCCAGGGGTCACCCCTGGCATCATTATCTTCATCAGCCTGAAAGTGGCGCCGGTCTCTTGTGTGATGCAGAGGATTGAGGCACATGTCATTTGAAAAGTTTTGGGTGCATGAATATGGCTTTAAAATTTAGGGAAAATAAAGAAACAAAGGGATTGTCTGATAAATGATAATTTGGCTGGAAAGGGAGAGAATACTGAGATGATGGCAGATGGAGATGTATGAAGATGATAATATACTGATTGCTGACTACAAATAAATTGGGATAAGTGCAGAGAAGGATGTTGACTAACGAAAGTCTTTCCAATGCTAGATCCGCGGGGTAATTCCATGACACACTTTAAGTGGCAATGACTTTCATTTTGACAGTTTGTTGAACATTCATTGCGTTATTTACGTTGCCGAGCAGATGATTTTTTCGTACATATGCAGTAATGGATTAGCAATATTCTTCAATATGATTGAGTTTGAGATTGATAGTTTGTTATTAAGGGTGCTGGTACACAGAGTTTGAACAAACCTGGCACAAACATATTATAGTTGGTGTCATAGTTGCCGCTGCCGATCCAGATGCCATTCTTCCGCGATAAAGAGATGATGTTGTCTCGATGGAACCTCACGTCGAAGTGGAGGACCACGTCGCGTGGCTCCTCACCCTCCTGCGCGCATAGGTTCACCGACATTCTGAGGAGAAGGCGTGAGATTGCAGCTTTTGGGTTGGTTGGTTGGTTAGTAGGGTTGTTGGGTGGGTTAGTAGGGTTGTTGGGTGGGTTGTATTGTCCTGAGTTGTGGATGGGTGACCATACATTACATATCGAGACCCCGCAGTGCCTCGGAAAGCACGTTAAGCCGTTGGTCCCGGCTGTCATTCTTGGATCTTTCACAGTCGTTTCGGGTCGTCAGATGCCCGAAAGTCTGACAACCAGTCTTATCAAGGGATACCCAGTAACTGGGCCACAACCCAGTTACTGGGCATCCCTTGGTAAGATACGTATTGCCTATTTTACCTCCACAACCCAGTGCTATTGCTCTATGTAAAAATATTGGTATTCAGCTACATCCGGTTAGACTGGAAGCTATATGCAAAGGCTAGGCAGATGATAATGATGACGACACCTTAGGAAGAATTTTGGGAGGCTGGTGTTAAGCTTGGGGTCATACATGGATACATCGAGTAGTGATCGTCAACGGTCAAATATCACACGAGTCCACTAGCAATTACTATAACTATAAACCGCAGATACTTTTAACAGTTCAATCTGCTGGCATGGGTTTTGGGAGAGTGTGTTTGATTATGTGTCATAAATAGTCCTTGCTTGAAGCAGTCACTTGCTTGCCGTACGATGGAACTGCTATGACTCTGGCCTCATTTCTGGGTGAAAGATTTCTCACTCCGGAGGCCCAGCATGGGCTGGTGGACATCAAGATGACTCCGAATTTTTGGAGTTGCGGAAATCATCATAGGTGTTGATGAGTGAACCAATGAGTTCCTGCCTTTTTCTATATTTTTTCGTATTAGATACTTGTATATAATTGTATATAGTATATTAGTGTTAGCTTGTAAAAATAGTAATTAATCTGTGTATGTGTGCATGTAAATACACATAACTAAATCTTACTTGCGAGCATTCTCTTTAATTTTACCCCCGATTTCAATTCTATCGCCAACTTTGAGGGTCCCAGGGATGTTAGCAGTGAAAACGGGCATTTTCTCCAATTATTATTTATTATATATCTGTATATGCCTGCCCCAGTGATCGCTAAGTCAGGGCCAGTTGTGTATATGGACATTTTGAACGACTAATTTATACATTACACAATAGTGTTTATTGAGAATGGTTTTGAAAGCTCAGACAATTTGTATGGTTAGAATTGACGTATGCCAACGTGACGCAAGTCTGGCTTCGTATACTTCTTCTTCTTTCTTTATTATTTGTTTTTTATTGGAGTCTGATGTTGACGGAGTTTTTATCTAGCAGGTTATTTTTGGAACGATGTTCCGGTATATGCATACGGTAATGTACAGACGCCAGCACATCAAGCTACTACAATCTGTTAAATTTCTTTAATAGATTATCAACTTTATCGCTAAAGCATTAAAGTTTAAGGTTGATTGGGAAAATTTAACAGTTTTGAGTAGCTTGACCTGCTGGCGTCTGTACATGATATAAATAAAAAGGCAATTTATACACTGTGTTATTCACGTTATCCATAAACTTTGGTAAACGCTTAGCTATACTTTTTACACATCAAATCTAACAGGAACTAGTACTTAAAAAGGCTTCGTTACAAATTTATTTGTAATTTCTATTAATGAAATTTAATTGAGCTATGCTGTAATAAAGGGCCGCTTAGCGCAATTAAAATATTAAATCTATCAAAAGCTTCGGATAAGGAGATAAAGAGGCATGCATATCGGGTGATTTACGTCAAGGTATTTAGTTTGTATGAAAATTAACAATTCATTAATGTGTCCATAATGAAAAATGGTTATTTCCTTGGTCTGAACATGGTCGAAGTTTATGAATAACGTCTGGAACACAGTGTATAGGACAGAATTTGGTCAGTTCCACTGCTAGAGGCGCCCGTGGGCAGTCCGGGCTGCTACTGTTGTCTGCTGGCCGGTATCGACGAGTGCGACCAGCCTGGCCGGGGAGACCACGTGCACTCCAGTGGTTTTTGCTTAATGCTGGAACAAACATTCTGAAAAACATCGTCTGGTAGAAGTTTAGAAGAAGAAAAAAAAGCGTTATGCCTCCATGCGACTTTCTCTCTCTCCCTCTCTGTCGCTTTCTATTATTTAGGAGTGTCTGTGTACGTGCGAGTATCGTGTAAGGCACTTTGTTCCTGGCCGGGATGTCCCGACCGCACGTATTTTTTTGCTGGTCGTTTCTTTGTCATCTATATCGAAAATGGTCAAAGTCCAATACATGTTTTGAGCTCTTTTTCCCCTTGCATCGGCACGATAATGTTAGTAGAATAGTTCAAACTGTGTTACAAAAAAAATATCAGCCTATAACTTACGTAGTAACTATTTAGTAATCTGTGCTATAACCTTGCAAGTCGTAATAAGATTGCCACCTTGCTAGCACAGGCGAGTCATCAGGCATAAACTATCAACTCAGCCTTTCGCAGTCCACTGCCGGACATAGGCCACTCCCAGGCTGCGCCACTACACCCTGTCCTCCTCCTTTTGCATTCACTCTGCTTTTTAGGTCGTTGGTCCATCTATCTAGCAGCAGCAGTAGCGGATCGATGGCCGGTGGAGCAAACGATTCCTGGAGTGGAGGTCTCTTACAAACATGGCCAGCAAGATATGTCAGTAACTCCGGTTCTTTTCCGGATAATCCCTGATTTTATTCTTCAAAGAGACTCCGAGCATAGCTCGCTACGTAGCACGTTGAGCGACCTTGAATTTGTGGACCAGTGAATTTATAGACCAGCTCTACAGTCACTGTCCACGTTTAGGTATATTATGTTATGACGGAAAGGAAACACTGGTTGAAAACCTAAGTCTTCAAACTGTGCGGTGGCATAGGCGACGAAAAGATTTAACGAAGTTTGCCAAATGCTGTCCAACCCAACTTGAACCTTCTGTCGGCTTCTTTCTCAAAGTGGTCTCTACCGAGCTGGATGACTTGCCCTCAGGAGCTCATGCATTAGAATTTTTAAGGAACATAATTTTCCTCGCAATCCTTTTTTTTCGATCATAAAATAATTATTTCTAAAATATGTTCTTTCATCGGCAACACTAAATGCTGCCAGCGACCAAATGTCATTTCAAAATAATATTTTTATTTATGTCATTTGAGTTTGACATTTCTGATCGTTGCTGAGTTAACCTATCCACATAGAGAGTGTATTTTTGCAAAAAAATCACGTTTTTTGTATTTATTCAGTAAGTTTTTTGTGCGAATAGTAAATAAGAAGAATTAACTAACTAATTAAAAACAGTTGACGGTGAGTTTAACATTTAATTAACATACTTTTCGCAGAGTGCATGATGCAAGTTCGTGTCGAGAAATGGCAATCTTTTAACAACAATGTTATTTGCTTTTCCCTATCTTGGCTTACGTGTGATGATTTTTAATCATTTTCCGAAGATACATTGCTTAGTAATTTTATTTAGAAGCCAGTATTTTCCGTTTAAACCTTAGTCGGAAACCGGCACGTGAACATCGAAAATGTTGTAAAAATCGTTAAAATATTAGCGAAATCTAATTAAAAGTAAAGTTTATCTAACCGATAACCTGTGCGCATCCGTTTCATTGCGGTTTCTGTGATAATATCGTATCTATGCAAGTATTATTTTAATTTCATAGAACATTGCAAAATTGCATCAATTCGCGATGTCATATAGGTTCCTACAGTAAATAATGTACACAAGTGGGTGTGTGTGTGTTTGTTACTAACACTTTATCATTGTGCTCTTGTTCCACATATGGAATTCATTTAGTGTTATCAAGTATGTACTTGCTTCAAGCTGTTGACAATAATCTGTTCAATTTTGTTAGCTGAAAATACTTTATAAAGTAGGCACTTTATTTTTTAAATTACAGTCAAATCTGCTTATAACGACATTGAAGGGACCGTCCAAATGCTAACATACAGGGTGGCAGGGACATCCACGTGCAAATTGCACTTGAATTTAGACCCCATAGTGTCAAAATTTATTGTTGGTTATTAAAAAAAAATATTGCTGTTCCATACGTTTTGACCACTAGGTATTGCACTTTTCTATGAAACAGAAGATTTTTTTTTGATAACCAACAAAAAATTTTGATCGGTCTAAACTCATAATTGCTGAATTCATGGCTACAGTTTGCGCGTCAATGTCCCTGCCACCCTGTATAGCCGTTAGTTCTAATTGTTTGGGTTCCTACAGAGAGATATTAGGGAAAAGGCAATGACCGCTATTGCCATGCTAAAGCAATTTGGGTATACTGGTTACTGTTAGCCTGCATCATCCCCCCGCTGGGCAAAGGCCTCTCCCCATAACTTCCAGCCCTTTCGGTCCAGGGCTAACCTGGACCACTGGTTGTTTGTTTTCAATTTGGGTATAGTATTGAATAAATGGTTTTCTACTCCAATTGGCATCAACTACCACATTCATCTATGTTCTATGTTACGGGTTTGGTTTCCACACTTAGTCCTTCAAGTGGACCATTGTGCGTGGGCCATGGCGGCCTTCTCGGGGTCACATCCTCATCATTCTTATTCCAATTTATTTGGGATCAGCGCAACATGTCTTTTTCTTCCATACTTCTCTATTAGTTGTCATCACGGTAGTCACCCCCTATCTAACCATATCATCATTCGCACAGTCCATCCGTCGTTTCTTTCATCAACTACCACACCTATTGGGTTGCAATAAACATGCACTTATCAGATAGTAGTAATTAAATAAAATTGGTTTCTGTACAAGTACTGATACAAAAAGCACTTGAATATGACACTTATTGGTCACACGATTACGGCACGGTTGGTGCGGTGGCTGAGCGATCGACTGCTGCGCTACGTGTCGCGGGTTCGATTGAACAAATATTTTATTGCCTACAGGTAGTTGTTCCGGGTGTGGCTGTTTGTGTATGTGAGCTTAAATGTTTGTAAACGCGCCCAGGATACAGGAGTAATTCCTAGTGTGGGGCATTGTTTAAAAAAAAAAATGGAGCAGTGGTGGCCCAGTGGTATCGGCCGTGACTTACGAGTTGCAGGTCGTGGGTACGATGCCAGGGCGGCGGGATCTTCCGAAAGGGTTACCGCTGCCCTGGAACAGAAAGGGCTAAGGAAGGAACACGGGTGGGTTTTAGTCAGTAAAAGTCTGACACTCCCTTCCGCTCCACCCAGAGCGGGAGGGGTCATTTGATGATTTCCCATCCTCAAAAAAAAAAAAAAAAGGTCGTGGGTACGAAACCAAACAGGCACTTTCTTTGTGTAAATTATTTCGTCACCAGTGCTCTCAAAACGGTGAAGGAAAAAAATCTGAGGAAAGCGGCATGTTCTAGAACCCAAAATTGACACGTTTGAAATCCACCAGCCCGCACTGGGCCCGCGTGGTACATTAACGATTCGACGACACGGTTGGCGTAGTGGCTGAGCGATCGACTGCTGCGCTACGTGTCGCGGGTTCGATTCCCGCACGGAACAAATATTTGTATTGCCTACAGGTAGTTGTTCCGGGTCTAGCTGTTTGTGTATTGAGTTTAAATGTTTGTAAACTCACCCACGATACAGGAGCTATTCTTAGAGTGGGGCTAAGTTTAAAAAAAAAAAATTAAGATTGACGGTGAAGTCTCCGTAGGTGGAAAGGTCTATACTTCTATAGTTAAAAGAGTTATAGGTTTATTGTCGTGTCGGTGAAACATTCTGTAGCTGGAAAGGCCTGTCGTCGAAAGTGACGTAGATGAAAGGTTTTTTTTTTTTTTGTGGATGGGAAATCATTAAATGACCCCTCCCGCTCTGGGTGGAGCGGAAGGGAGTGTCAGACTTTTATTGACTAAAACCCACCCGTGTTCCTTCCTTAGCCCTTTCTGTTCCAGGGCAGCAGTTAACCTTTCGGAAAATCCCGCCGCCCCGGCAGGCTTCGGCCCTATGGGGCCCCGTCCTCTGCTGACATCTCTTTGAGGCGCGCGTGGAACACAACGCGCCGTCCGGCACGGGCCTGGTCCTGATCGGACGGTGAGCTACCCATTACTCACCGCCCGCAGGCCCGCGCCTACGGTGGCCGGGAGTCGTCACGCGGCTCCCGACGCCCGGAGCGTCTCCCGCGGCGGCTGAGGCGTGAGGTTCTCTCCCTCAGCCTCCCCGCCACCTCCTTCGCTAGCATGACTGCTTCGCAGAAGGAGGTGACTGCCTCCCACTCCCTCTCGCCCCGGACCATGGCTTGCACCAGGGCCGGACGCGAGAGGTCGCCGCCGTTGCCGATCGCCTCTACGAGGACACGGCGGGGCTCCGCCCAAGCAGGGCAGACCTCCACCGTGTGCTCCACCGTGTCCTCTGGGCGATCCTGGCAGTGGTGACACCCGGGCGTCTCCTCCCGCCTGATGATGTGCAGGAACCTCCCGAAACATCCGTGTCCGGAGAGGACCTGCGTCAGGCGGTACGTGAGAACGCCGTGACGCCTCTCTAGCCACTCCTCAAAGAGGGGTCTTATCGCCACTATCGTGGCGTGCCCTGCGCTGGGTTGCGATAGTAGATGAAAGGTTCTGTCGGCGAAATCTCCGTAGGTGAAAGACTGCTGGGGAAACGGAAATAAATGAATCATCCTGTCGACGAACAGTCGGATGGCGAATCGGTCTTAGGAGAACGTTTGCGGAATCCAATTTTTCAATCAGCATATTGCAAATTACACACTTGATTTGATAAGGCTCTGTTACTAATTGAACTCATTAATTTAAGATTGTATGCGTGCATTTTATGATAGGATAGGCACACAACACTAGAGGACTTCTCATACGTATAAATGATCAAAATTTAGTTTATAACTGGCATCATCATCATCTGCCTAGCCTTTTCCCAACTATGTTAGGGTCGGCTTCCAGCCTAACCGGATGAAGGTGAATACCAGTATTTTACATGGAGCGACTGCCTATCTGACCTCCACAACCCAGTTACTGGGTAATACGATACCCCTTGGTAAGACTGGTTGTCAGATTATCGGGCTTCTGATGACCCGTAACGACTGTCAAAGATCCACGAATGATTCGAGTGGTATGTGAAGGTCACACATTCACGGGCCAACCGCGGCAAGCGTAGCTTAACCTGATCGATCGACCCGTGCGGCTGTTATTACTTAGCCACAAGCCCCTTCACCTGTATTCTCCTGAATAAGTTACTGTTAACCTGCATCATCCCACGGCTGGGCAAAGGCCTCTCCCCATGACTTCCAGCTCTTTCGATCCAGGGCTAAACTGGACCTCTGGTCGTTTGTTTTCTCCAGCTAGTCCCGCCATCTTCTTCGTGGTGTGCCGCGACGCCTTCTGGCTGTGTCAGGCCTCGCACACACACCACGTAGCAGTTATTTTGGCCAACAGCTCATTGGGCATTGGTCACGTGGCCAGCCCAGTACCAGTTCAGCTTAGCGGCGTTTTGAGCAACGTCAGTAATCTGTGTTTTGGAGCGCAGTGTGGTGTTGGGAATATGGTCTGTCAATAGGCTGTAGAGATATAATTTGCACTATTAAAGGAACAAATTGAAAATGGCAGCCAACAAAGAAGCGTATCATATATTTCACTCACTCATTACTTCTGTCGAGAGGGCCATGATTAGCGCTGCCATTTTCTGGCGCGGGTTAGCTAATCACTAACTTTTCACTGGTTATGTTTAAGAGAGTTTACAACGTACGGCATTTCATACAAACTTTCAAGTCCTTGTTCTTCGAAAGGCATGAACCGATTTTAATGAAACTTCATTAAAATCGGTTCATGCCATTTGGAACATTTTCGAAATGTCTTATTTAAAAAAAGATACCTAATTGGAAATCTCTGTTTCTATGGAAAATTTAAAATCGGTCGTATTTAGGTACATGTAACACTATTTTTCGAAAATGTTCTCAATTAACTTTTTAGACCTATTTATCCTGCTTAAGCGTAGGAAGTTTCATTAAAATCGGTTCATGCATTTCGAAAAACAAGGACTTGAAAGTTTGTATGAAATTCCGTACGTTGTCAACGCTCTTAAGTTTTATGTAATTTGAACTAGGCTCCACCTCCTATCCCGACCCCAGTGCCCCAAAACATTCAGCCAAAGTGACCTCTTCCCTGCCACCGATAACGCCGTGGAAGTGACGAAGTTTTTGGCCAACACTTGCGTAACACACCAGCCAAAGTGACCTCTTCCCTGCCACCGATAACGCCGTGGAAGTGACGAAGTTTTTGGCCAACACTTGCGTAACACACTAACAGTAGGTAAATGGCATTCATTTTGACAGTTCAACAACATTTATTGCGTTATTTACGTTGTTGAGCAGACAAACTGTTCGAACATATGCAGCAATGGATTAGCAATATCCTTCAAAATTATTCAGATTGTGAACGATAGTGTGTTACGCATTATGGGTGCTGGTTATTAACTAGTCTATAATCGCAAGTCCTCACAAAAATCGTCTCTTATCAGGTCAATCAGTGCTCATCGCAAAATGGTAGTGTCAGAAGAGCAGCCCCCTGTAGTGGAAGGCGACGCGGCCGCCAGCAAGAAGGCAGCCAAGAAAGCCGCCAAGGCTGCAGAGAAGCAGCAGAAGAAGGCTGAACATAAGGTACAGAATGAAAATGCGTTTATTGGCAGGCTTTAAAATTACAAAAAGAAAAAAAGGTAAATTTAAAAAATCCAAAAACACGTCTGCGTAAAAAGTGAGCTTTAAAAAAGATGCCCCATTTCTGTCTCCAATCCCACACCCCGTAAGTACACGCTAAGCCGTACAATCTCATGCAGTCGGAGGCATGTTCTTAAATTTAACAATAAAGACCTGTTGCCTCCGACTGCATGAGATTTAATAACGAGTATTCTACCTATCTAACCACGCAGCACCTTCCGGTACGTGGTCACGCCAGAACTTTTTGTCCCAATCAGCCATCCAATGAAAATTCCACTTAAATGCTACATGCTAAAGTCCTATTTAAATTTACCAATTCCTGTGGCTATGTTGTACCAGTAACTCATCCATTTTTCCATCCTCCAGGCAGCCTCAGGCCAACCACAAGGCGAGGCCGAGGCCCCGGAAGCCGACGTGTCCGTAGGCCGATATGGAGCCCTAAAGATGATCCAATCGACCGGAGAGAACCGCGACAGAGTGTACACTGATGTCAAGGAGCTGACTGTCAAACTGAACGGACAAAATGTGTGGGTTAGAGGTGAGATTACCATTATCGTTCTCCTGACCTTATCCCAATTTTTTTGTGGTCGGTGCAACATGTCTTTTTCTTCCATACTCCTCTATTAACCGCCATCTCGGTAGTCATCCACTTTCTAACCATATCATCATTCACACAGTCCATCCATCGTTTCTTTGGTCTTCCCCTACTCTTATAGCCATCGAAATTCATACTCAAAACTTTCCTGACAACATCTTCCTCTTTCCTCCGTATCACATGCCGCCCATGCCCTGACAACCAATTTCCACACAACTTGTCAGTTCCCGGTGCCACATTCAGACTTCCTCTTATGTACTCATTCCTTACTCTATCCATTCGTGTAACACCATACATCCCTCTTAGCATTCTCATCTCAGCTGCATGCAATTGCCTTTCATTCATACCTTTTGTGGCCAAACGTTTCTGATTAGATTACCATAAAAATTATATTATAACTTCAGGAAAAAGACCTCTTTTCATGCAGAGAAGGCACCATTGAGGAAAATGATTTAAGACCTGCTTGACCTGCAACAGACGCTAGACAATTCATGCAAGTTTACAAGAACAGAGGATTTGGATTATTTTAGGTCTTCATATTTGTTTAAGAACCTCTTTATTGTTTTAAATCATTATCTGCATAGCCATCGCAACTTTGTTGTGTTCGGCTTCCATGTAGCGACTGCCTATCTGACCTCCACAACCCAGTTAATGGATAACTCGATCCTTTTGGTAGGCCCGGTTGTCTGACTGGCACTGGTTGTCACTTTGGTAACCGCTAAAATAATAATACAAGCACCACCACCACACAACCACCACACACCACCACACAACCATTACCATACCACAAGCACCACCACCACAATACACAAGCACAAGCACCACCATAACACAAGCATTAGGTTGCTTAGCTTGGGACAAATGGTGCTGTGTGAAATGTCCAGGGATATTATTATTATTATTATTAATAATGTAACTTTATTGATACTAAATACCTTTTGTTACAATAAGTAGTAAATCTAAAGTAATCTAGTAGTAAATGTTCCATTTCTCCTTTCAGCTCGCCTACAAACGTCCAGAGCGAAAGGGAAGCAGTGCTTCGCTGTGCTTCGGCAGAGTAGCAGCACGGTGCAGGTGCTGATCAGCGTGAGCGACGAGCGAGCCGTCAGCAAGCAGATGGTCAAGTTCACTGGCAAGTAGGTATTACTAGCTGTAATGGCATAAGACTCGCCGGCTATAACATTTTATTTTATTCGGTTCGGGAAACATAAAGTGAGTATAGACTAAATCATTTACTTGTAAGAGAACATCTAGCATTCGCCATTTTATCATTTTTACGAACCGCACTTCGAACACGACCCTCGATATTTTGTTACAACCTGATTTTAAAACACAACATTTCATTCAACATTTTCTAATTTCGGTGCCAATATTAAATTTTTTTTTTTTTCTTTCTTTGATATTTACCTAATGAATTTTTTGAAGTTTTGTGTAATTTTTTGAATTTTTTGTCATTTTTTGAATTTTGTGACATTTTTTGAATTTTTTACTGTAAACTTTAAAACTACCCATATTTGTATGTTTTACCATAGGCAAAACATAGCGCACTGTATTTACCTTTAAGATCTGTATTTTTTTATTACCTATGTTTTACAAATAATAAATGATTGATTGATTGATTGAAAAACCAACGAGCGTATTGGAGTAACATTTTATCGAGCAAAGGCACGAGCGCAAGAACGCGCAATCATCAACAATGAACGCGAGGTAGAAAGAATTGTTACTCGAGAAAGAAATGCTGACTCGCTGTGGGCATTACGTCGCACAAAGCGTCGAGCATTCGCAGGAATGTTACATTACATGAAAATGCTTTTGGAAACTGAGCTTTTGCCTGTATTGTACCATTCGTAAGAATGTTACATTACAAATGGAAATGCTCGAGAAAATGCTCCAGTGTATACTCGCCTTTACAGCTAATTTATTTACGATGTTCTTAAAAAATATGAAATTAAGAACAAGTTTTCTGCTGATAATCACTAAAACAAAAACTTTAGGGGCTGTCTTTTGTAGTTTTAGCCTGTCAAAATCTGCTAATGCCCGACCTGAATTTTGAAGACTAACCTATAAAACTATCTCCGTCTCTTTCCAGCATAACCAAAGAGTCAATCATAGACGTATACGCGACGGTGGTGAAGACGGCCACGCCCATAGAGTCTTGTACAGTGAGTGACGTGGAGCTGGTGGCCACGCAAGTGTGGCTCGTGTCCGCGGCGCGTGCGCAGCTGCCGCTACAGATTGAAGATGCGGCCAGGCCGGAGAAGAACGATGTGAGTTAGATGACTTTGTCTAGTATTGGTAGGATTCATGTGGCTAAGTAATAACAGCCGCACGGGTCGATCGATCAGGTTAAGCTACGCTTGCCGCGGTTGGTCCGTGGATGGGTGACCATTTTCACATACCAAGTCCCCTCCGTGCCTCGGAAAGCACGTTAAGCCGTTGGTCCCGGCTGTCATTCGTGGATCTTTGACAGTCGTTACGGGTCGTCAGTAGCCCGAAAGTCTGACAACCAGTCTTACCAAGGGGTATCGTATTACCCAGTAACTGGGTTGTGGAGGTCTGATAGGCAGTCGCTTCATGTAAAATACTGGTATTCAGCTGCAGCCGGTTAGACTGGAAACCGACCCCAACATAGTTGGGAAAGGCTAGGCAGATGATGATGGTAGGATTCATGTCAGAATAAGTTGTTCCATGGTAATAAATAAATATAAAAAAGTCTTTCATTTACAGACTACATAGGCACACATTGTTGTTGCTGTTGTTAGTGTCTTAAATTATCTTAATCTATGTTAGTATATACTTAAGGTGATAACATAACGACCACAAATAGTTTTACCACGCCCCATGTAGTACATGAAGCTTGATAAACCAACCCATGGTAGACCCATCCAGCCTTTCACCAAACACCCTCAGTATCCTCGTAACGCCTAAGAGTAAAATACTTGACCACATTTACAAAGTTTTATTAGCTTAATGTTTACCAGACTGTGCATTTAAGTGTACAAAATATGATTATTTCTGGTTAAAGACATTTAATTCTCATAAAGAAATTTACATTTCACTTACATGAGAACTATAAACATAAAATATAAAAACTAATCATTGTCCTTCGGCACTCGGACTCACAATAGATTAACCTGACGTATTTGAATACAATAATAACAACAGAAAACAAAACAAAATTAAAGTAACATTAGTATGTAAGAGTATTATAAATTATTTAGGTTCGTGGGTACTCCCAAAAGTCCAACACTGTGCCACTATGCGTAACTACCCTGCCTTGAGATAAAGAGTGCGGTCCCGCTGTCACCATGTAGATACATCACAGTAATACAACTTTTGTTTACAGCGGCTTTTTTTTTTTTTTCATTTGTTAAATTATTTTTCAAATTGGCTTTATGTTAAGTTGCTAGCATTAATAGTTTATGGTTAGTAAATACTGATATTTTGAAGAACATATTTTTTTAGTTTGGTTTTAAAAATATTGATCGAAATCGCACCCTTTATCTCATCTGGTAATTTATTGTAAAGTTGCACTCCCTCGTAACTAAGTGATCTTTTACCTTGAGTGGTTCGCACTCGTTGAAGTACTATGTGATCTTTTCTACGACTGCTACGGTGATGTAATTGATGCGTTTTGGTGAACGAAATTTGTGTATGTATGGTTTTGTTAAGTATTTTTTGAATGAGTATGCAGGTGCAGTATGCATGAAGTTGTTTAATGTTCAAGAGTTTCGTGTCCTTGTATATTTTGATTGTAGGTGTTAGGTAATCATAATGAAAAAGCATTTTAATAATTTTGTTTTGTGCAATTTGTAGGTCTTTTAAGTTTGTTTTAGGTGCATTGCCCCAGATTTCGATTAGGTACAGTATGTGTGGCTTTATCAGAGAGTTGTATATTTTCTGGCGCACACTATATGGCAGACAGTGTACGATGTTCCGTAGTGAGCCCAATAAAGATGTCATTTTGGATCTGATGTAATCAATTTGAACCTTCCAATTTAGATGACAGTCTAGTCTTAACCCAAGGTATTTCTCGTGTTGTTTGAGTTCGAGTATTTGGTTTTCAATTGTAAGAGGTGGATGAGGTGGTATTTTCTTATTTTTGGCTTTAAATATGACGTAACTAGTCTTGGATGCATTGATTGTTAGAAGATTTTGTTGAAACCATATAAACAATGAGTTTAGGTCTTCTTGGGCTTGGTTTATCATGCCAGCTATAGAACTACCAAAATAAAAAAGGCAGGTATCGTCCGCATATAGCGAGATATGTCCGTGTTTTGGAACTTTGTGGATGGAGTTTATGTATATTAAGAAGAAAAGTGGACCTAACAGTGATCCCTGGGGAACACCAAACGTGATATTGTGCGGTTTACTTTTGTATTCACCAATTTTGACCACCTGAAGCCTATTATTCAAGTATGATTCGAACATTTTATATGCTACACCTGATACGCCTATGTCTTTTAGCTTTTGCAGTAGTATAGGGTGGCTAACTGTATCAAAAGCCTTTTTTAGGTCGATGAATAAGCCTAGCGCCATGTTTTTTTGATCAATGTTCATTTGTATTTTCGTAATTAGATCTGTAGTAGCTGACAGGGTGTTAGAATGTGTTCGAAACCCGTATTGCCTTGCAAAGAGGAAATTTATTGACGTTTATTTTTTGTTTATTATTTTATTTTATTTATTAAGGGATAATCAACAACTACAACATATACAGGGTTATTTGTAAAACACCAGCAACCTCTTAAGAGGTCATTGTACTCATCATTATGAACAACTTTTACTATGGGACCAAAACTGAAATCGCGAAAAAAAAATCAGCTGTTCCCTACATTTACGTTCGCTTATCTCGTCAAAATGTAGGGAGCAGCTGATTTTTTTTTCGCGATTTCTGGTTTGGTCCCATAGTAAAAGTTGTTCATAATGATGAGTACAATGACCTCTTAAGAGGTTGTTGGTGTTTTACAAATAACCCTGTATACATAATACATAAGGTTAACAAAAGTTTAGGAAGTAATGTTGCAGTCCACTGCATTATCCGCGGATAGGACAAAAAATCAGAGGTTGCCACTAGACGAGCATTACCAAAATTAACAAATATTTTTAAACAAATAAATAAGTTACTGTGAGACTAGGTATAGCTACAAGACCAAATTAGATTAGAAAAACAATTTCATTTACTTAATTTGCGCCTCAAACCATGATTATATAAGTACTGGGGGTCTACTCCGAAGTAGTATCAGTCGAATGTTCGGCCGTTTCCTGCTACGAAATTACTATTTGGTTCGGTCGGTCCCGATCCTACACTCCTACACTCTTTCGAATATTGACTATGGTCCCGACCCAACTGAGCCGACCCGAACTTTTTTCGCATTTTTCAATAATATTCTGTTCGGCCATGTGTCGGTCCCATCCGAACATTCGCACTTTGCACTTCAGAGTAGGCCTCCTGGCTTCTGCCGGCGACCTCGTCCGCGTGAAATTTCGGCCCTTGACCCACCGCGACGCATCCTATCGCTCGCCCACACTATTACTTCGTTTTCTCACCTTTTTTTTTTGCTCGGCTGCTAAGTGTTGTAGAGTGATGTTAAATACCCTATAACCTTCCTCATGAATAGGCTAGATGTCTAAAAAAAATCTAATTAGTCCGTCAGTTAGATTATCAAAAAATATTGAACCCGTATTTTTTCTTTTGTCAATTATATAAAAAATGATGAAGATATCGCCCGTTAAAGTACCGCGTGACGTCACGCCTTGCTACACTTTTTAGCATGGCGTGACGTCACGACCTCCCACTGCCAAATTTAGACGCGCTTTATCTTTGTCATTTTTTGTTTGATTGACAACAGAAAAAATACGTGTCCATTATTTTTCGATAATCTAACTGACGGACTAAATATAAATATTATTTTTTTACCCAGGCTACTACCCTATTGCGCTATCAAATGCAAAAATATTTTTTCAAATCCAACAGTTACTTCTAGAGATAACGCGTTCAAATAAACAAACTCTTCAGAATTATTACTAGTATAAATAGATAGATTCTAGAACGCTGCAGAAACATTAACCTTGATTAAAAAGTATAGATTTAAATTTAGATAATATTCCTTTTGTCTTTTGTGAAGTGCATTGGTTAAGAACTCTTGCCATAAACTACACAGTTTCTTTCATTCTTAATATTTCTTTATTCGCAGGACCCCGAAGCCCTAAGAATCCGCGTGAACCAGGACACTCGTCTCGACAACCGCGTGTTAGACCTGCGTACACCCGCCAACCAAGCCATCTTCAGGCTGGAAGCCGGAGTGTGTCGCCTGTTCAGAGACATACTAACTCAAAGAGGTACTGTAAATATTGTAACAATTTTTCACTAATCACCAGTGAGCTTACCAAGTGTGGTGATTACAGAAAAAAACGGGAAACTATTGTCCAAATGAGCAGGAATGACCAGAGGGCTATTCCTGTATATTGAAAAACTCCGCATTCTAATCTTGGTCTCAATATGTCAAAATTCCTCTAATTTACTTATGTTTTTGACATTGATTGTCGCGAGATTAGTTTGCGACTAGATTTTGAACGTTTTAATAACCCGAATTGACTTTCGGGTTACAAGACCAATCACTATCCTGACGCTTTCGCCGGGTGAAAATCATTTTATATTTAAACTATGACGTTTATTCTTGTACATGTACAAATTATTAATCCACAGGTTTCGTCGAGATCCACACGCCTAAGATAATCTCCGCCGCTTCAGAAGGAGGCGCCAACGTGTTCACAGTCTCCTACTTCAAGTCGTCTGCCTATCTAGCGCAGAGCCCCCAGCTTTACAAGCAGATGGCCATCGCCGCTGACTTCGACAAGGTTGGTGATTAACACAAATGTTCATGATTAACACATGTTGACTAGATAGTTGCCGGGACTTTGACTAGATAGTCAACATGTGTTAATCATCAATATTTGTGTGCGCTAGACCTTACAAACTGATGACCATCGCCGCTGACACGACAAGGTTGGTGATTAACACATCATCATGTGTCTATTCATATTTTACATTAAAACCTACATTGACATATCAAACGAATCAACCACGAAAACCAAAAACCCTGATTATTGTTAATATCACGACTACCCACATTACAGGTGTTCACAGTAGGCGCAGTGTTCCGCGCGGAAGACTCGAACACGCACCGCCATCTCACAGAGTTCGTGGGACTCGACCTGGAGATGTCCTTCAAGCACCACTACCACGAGGTCGTGGACACCATCGCTGGGACTCTGACGGACATGTTCAGGGGACTGAGGGACCAGTGAGTAGCTTGTGAAACTTGTAAATAGCCTTCAATTTCATATTGTTTTAAGAATTTTGTATAAATTAGCTGTGTAGCGGTATCTACAACGCCACATGCGAACAACGCGTCATACTGACGTCACGCAAATCCTGCATCTCGCAAGCAGAGTTTACCGCGCAATTAGCATAGATACAATTTCCCAACATCAATCGTTGGGCAATTGCCCGCCAGACACAACACCCGTCTGGTCGGAGGATCCTCCCTTTTCTATGGAGGATGAGTGAACTTTACACCCTGTTCCTCATACATCTAGCTGTAAGTATCCCGAATAGAATAAAATAAAATACATACTAATATTATAAAGAAAGTAACTCTGCCTGTATGTTACCTTTTCACGTCTAAATCACTGAACGGATTTCGATAAAATTTGGCAAGGAGATTGATTGATTGTTGGTTGTTGTTGTTGATTGTTTTTTTTTTGGTTGGCCTAGGGAAGGTCGTTGGCTACTTTTTGTCCCGTACGCACGTCCCGTGGAATAATTTCCGAAATCCACGAAAAAAACGCAAAACCCTAGTAAAATAATAATTTCCTATGTTTCTAGGTTCGCGTCAGAGATAGCGACGGTGGGTCAGCAGTACCGTGTGGAACCGTTCAAGTTCCTCGACCCGCCGCTCAGGCTGGAGTTCCCTCAGGGCATACAGATGCTAAAGGAAGCAGGTAATCATTTTGTGTTCAATTTTATCTGTTTAACCCCGAAAATCGAAAATTTACATCGAGAATCTTCGATGTCAATTTACATCGAGAATCGTCGATGACAATTTACGTCGAGAATATTTGGTGTCGATATACATCGCGAATCTTCGATGTCAATTTACATCGAGAATCATCTACTGCTATTTCTGAATCTGTTACTTCGCAGCGACTCGCCCTATGTTCCGAGCCGCCATAAACTTTGAATCGAGCTGTACTCGGGGAATACAGTCGTAATTATATTTCCATCTTCCAGGAGTGACAGTAGGTGAAGAAGACGACCTCTCGACCCCTGACGAAAAACTCCTGGGCAGGTTGGTCAGGGCCAAGTATGACACTGACTTCTACATCCTGGACAAGTACCCGCTGGCGGTCAGGCCTTTCTATACCATGCCTGACCCTAACAACCCGGTGAGTAAAAAAAATGGCGCCTTCAGCACTTGTTAGAAGTGTATCTTCTTAAAAAAAGAAAACGGTCAAGTGCGAGTCGGATTCGCGCACCGAGGGTTCCGTACATAGGTATGTAACTACAAATTTACGGTTTCGGATTTTTTTCCTGTACTTGTGCTACATGACATTGCTTCTTGCCAAATTTCATAATTCTAGGTCAACGGGAAGTACCCTATAGGTTTTGATTCCCTTGCGAGTGCCAAAATATGCGGCATGAACGGAACATAAACGCCCGTATCCATTGATTGCGTTTACTTAGAACTCTGATTTTTAGGGTTCCGTAACTCGAAAGGAAAAAACGGAACCCTTATAGGATCACTTTGTTGTCCGGCCGTCTGTCTGTCAAGACCCTTTTTCTCAGGAACGCGTGGAGGTATCAAGCTGGGATTTATATCAAATACTCAGGTCTACTGACGCTTAGAGAAAACCGTAAATTTTTAGTTACATCATATAATAAAAATATTTTTAATAATTTTAAATTGTACGGAACCCTCGGTGCGCGAGTCCGACTCGCACTTGGCCGGTTTTTTTCACTGCTTCAAGGGATTGCAGCCCTGAGTATTTGATATTAATTTCTACTTGATAACTCTATGCGTTCCTGAGTAAAAATGTCTTGACAGACGGACGGACAGACAGACAGACAACGAAGCGATCTTATAAAGGTTCCGTTTTTCCTTCTGAGGTACGGAACCCTAAAAAGAATAAGAGAGATTTTGTGTGTGAGAGACAAAGAGAGTTATATCTTTCTTCGCTCTCATGTAACGAAATGTGCCTAAACGTGACGCATCCTTGAAATTTCCCTCTCAGTTCTCGTCCAATCATGGAACCGCCGTCCATGAAGTTTCTCTTAAAAAATAAAGAAAAATTTTGAGATTTTTTTTCTGCACAAATAAGGACTGTTTATTTATTTATTTTATTTATTTAGGTAACCAACAGCGATACATAAAATATTTTACAAAATATGCGTGTTACAGTTATTATGGCCAATTATAGGTTTCCCTGTATAACTGGGATATATAATACATGCGAACGGACTAATGCCAGATATTTCCAATTAAAGAACAAAATAAAATTTCAATACAATACAATATTTCTTTAAGATTAAGATTACATTTTTGAAAAATTTAAAACAAAAAAGGTTGGTTAAAAAAGATAGTAGAAGAAGAAGAACATTGGTTACGTTCGATTGGTTGGTTTACGTTCAAGAACAGTCGATCACACGTTAGTGGTAACTAAACTAATGCGTTCACATGTAGCGTGTATAAATGTTTTAGAACATTTAAATAAATTATATAAAAGGTTTACTTTGTTTGGTAAAATAAATTGTATACTATGTTTTGTAAATGTATGCTGGATACAATGTTATGGAACAATGGCTGTAGACATTAAATTGGTGTCTTGTCCGTGTTTACACCTTTTTGTGGCTGACTGTACATTAATATTACTGTAAAGTTGTTGTTCTATATTTACTTTTAAATTTGATAAAATCTTTACAATGAATTCTTCTCTTTACAGAGAGTGTCGAACTCCTATGACATGTTCATGCGTGGTGAAGAAATCCTCAGCGGCGCGCAGAGGATACACGACCCGGAGTTCTTGACGGAACGCGCTAAACATCATGGAATTGGTCAGTAAACAATGTTGTACCAAAGAGGAATATCATAACATTGTATATGTAATGATATATACGTGATTACTAGTTTATTTATTTATTTATAAGTATGTATTAGGTATATTGAAACTGTGTGTACTCCCCGTCACTTTACCCTAAGGGTTCATTAGAAAACCAGTGTCAGACAGCATCTGTCTGGCATTAATGCTGAAATGAACCTTTTTGGCGCAGCCGTGAGGCACACACTGTTGTTGTCTGAAACATTATTTGTTATTTTATTCATTTTGTATTTTGTGTTTCACGAACTGTGTCCAAATAAACGTTTTTCTTTCTTTCTTTTCTAACATAAAATCATAACAGTCGCGTGGGTCGATCGATCAAGTTAAGCTACACTTGCTGCTGTTGGTACGTGGATGGCTGACCATATTTACATACCAAGATCCCTTCGTGTCTAGGAAAGCTAGTTAAGCCGTTGGTCCTGTCATTCGTGGATCTTTGACATTCGTTACGGGTCGTCAGAAGCCTGAAAGTCTGACGACCACTCTTACCAATGGATTTCGTATTAACCCAGTTACTGGGTTTTGGATGTCAGATAGGCAGTCGCTTCGTTTTATGGTATTTCTGTACGAGTCGCAATAAATACTTTTTATTTATTTCTTTCTCCATGTAAAATACTGGTATTCAGCTGCATCCGGCTGGACTGGAAGCCCCAACATAGTTGGGAAAAGGCTAGGCAGATGATGATGATGCGACATTGATTCCTTTCACTAATTGGTCGTACCCCCTTTTTTTTTGGTTGCGAAATCATCAAATGAACTCTTCCGCTCTGGGCTGAGCGGGAGGGCGTGTCAGACTTTTACTGACTAAAACCCACCCGTGTTCCTTCAGTTGCCTGTGCCAGGGACCACGGTATCTCTTTCAAACAACCTGCAGCCCTGGCAGGCATCGGGCCTAGCGGACCCCGTCAGTTCGTGCTGGCGCTCTCGGCGATCTCTTTGAGGCGCGCGTGGAACACAAGCGCCTTCGACCCGGGCCTGGTCCTTACCGGGTGGCGCTGCCCATTGCTCGCCGCCCGCAAGCCCGCGCCTACGGTGGCCGGGAGTCGGCTGTTGACTCCCGTATTAGTTGTACCCTTCAATGCAGCAGTAGGCCTGGCAGTACAGCTATGCCTTGATTGGCTAGCTCAAACCAGAAAAGATTAATTTAAACTCAAAGCATTTATTTCAATTACCGCCACCAACCATTTACAGGCATTTTTGAACTATCAAGGGGTCGGTCAGTCAGAGATATAAAGTGAGTTGCTCTCCCAAAGCGTAGTAGGTTCCTATGGAGAAGAACAGTACACACTTTTACGCACACAAACAAATCTTGTGTGTGCAGGCCGGTGCGTCCTTTTTAACCCGATCATAATGAGAAATCTCCAAATGCCACAAAAGCAAATAGCAGCAATAATTAAAAGTGTTTATTTCTCAATTTTCAGATATCACTAAGATAGCCGCATACATCGAGTCGTTCAGATTGGGATGTCCTCCTCATGCAGGTAAATAGTGTTTTAAGTTAGTTTATAACTACATATTAATAGTTGTTAAGAACCACAGGTTTGCTTACCCAATTCTAAAGCCATCCTTAGGATCTGGAGCCCACAAATACCATCTATCTTTGTCAGGGAAGACCTCTACTGGCTACACTGATTTCAATTCTGTTTGGATACAGAAATCTTCTCCTAATCAGCCAATAATGTTCGCACTGCTGGGACACAGGCTCCTCTGTTCGAGTGTGGGCTTTAATCCACCACGCGGGCCCAGTGCGGGTTGGTAGATGTCACACGTCTTCGAATTTTTGGTTCTAAGACATTCGGTTCCCTCACGATGTTTTCCTTCACCGTTTTGAGAGCAGTGGTGATGAAAATATTTACACAAAGTAAGCGCCTGTCTGGGTTCGAACCCACGACCAACTCTTAAGTCGGCGCCGTTACCACTGGGCCACCAGTGCACACACACACACCCACACTACACACACTACTTTTTTCTAGACATCACTTAAGGATTTTATTTGGTCCTTGTAGATCTCAACATACCAATTTTAGCTATTTTTCCATTTCTTTTTCCTTCTTCAAATAAATAAATGATCTTTATCTTCCTTCAGGCGGCGGCATCGGCATGGAACGCGTCGTAATGTTGTACCTCGGACTAGACAACATTCGCAAGACGTCCATGTTCCCGCGTGACCCCAAGAGAGTGACCCCCTGATGTGTATATATTTGTATATTGTTGTTATATTGACGACAGATCAAAAAGAATAAATGTTTGTTAAAAAACTGTTGCGTTTTATTGAATGAACTAGCTTTTGCCCGCGGCTTCGCTCGCGTTAAGAAGTATACAGCCCGATCGGTTTAAAATTGACAAAGTTTCATACAAACTTTCACTCCCTATTTTATCCCCTTGGGGGTAGAATTGATCAAAATCCTTTCTTAGCGGATGCCTACGTCATAACATCTACCTGCATGCCAAATTTCAGCCCGATCCGTCCAGTAGTTTGGGCTGTGCGTTGATAGATCACTATGTCAGTCACCTTTGAGTTATATATATTTAGATAAACAACTAACACACACACACATTTTTGTACAATTTTTAACTGTAAGACCTGTTATACCATGTGTTGAGCAAATAAATATATTATTATTAACTAACGCCGTCTACCGGCCATTGAAGACAACCAACGGTCGAACCAAATTACCTATCTATCACCAGTTTGGGCACACTGTGACTGGAGGTAGGAAAACCTATCTGTCTCTGGTTTTAACATTCCACTGTTCATACGGTTAAAAACAAATGCAGTAAAGAAAAGCCATGTGATTCCAAAATTATACAGTCAAATATCGTACTCATCATCCTTGAGGGGCTTAACCATCAGAGAGAAATATGGTTGTGAAGTGTGGGGGGACTGAATAAAATAAAAACCGTTTAAAAATTATGAATTTGAATTATATTTTATTACAATATATAGCAAAGTATGTCCAATTTTCATTTTTATCACACGTCTCTCGATCACATTCCTCACATTTTCCTTATATCAGCACAAACTGAGAACTGTCAGTCTTGCCTGACAGTCTCCCTCAGTCCGCACTGACATTCACACTCAACATCCAACATGATTTGCAAACACCAATAAAATCAAAAATCACTTAAAAATTACTTACTTATACAATCTGTCTCTATATTATTTTGTTTTCATTAATTTTTAAATATTTGTTCATGAACAGTGAAAAGTTGGTATTACATTATTGTACAGACGCCAGCAGGTCAAGCTACCCGAACCTGTCAAATTTTCCCAATCAACCTTGAACCTTAATTCTTTAGCGATAAAGTTGAAAATCTATTAAAGAAATTTGACAGCTTGTAGTAGCTTGATGTGCTGGCGTCTGTACTAGATATTTCTTTTACGGATTCCTTGTTGGTCTAGTAGTCGCAAGTGCTACTGCTGAGGATGAGGTCCTGGGTTCAATCCCCAGGTTAGGCAAAGTGTTTTTGGGATTTTTCAACTAGGAATTTCTCAGTACAAACCCCGGGTCTGGATTCCGGGATCCGGTTAAGGCAATACGCTCGCCCTGGGACTTAAACGTAACTGGCGAAATGTGGGTGTACAGTCACCAGCTACATGTCAACACTAGGCAACTTTCAATAGGCTATTTTACTAAAAAAATCTAATTAGTCCGCCAGTTAGATTATCAAAAAATATTGAACCCGTATTTTTTCTTTTGTCAATTATATAAAAAATGATGAAGATATCGCCCGTTAGAGTTCCGCGTGACGTCACTTGCTTCACTTGCTTGCGACACTTATTGCAAGCAAATGACGTCACGACCCCAAATTTTGACGCGCAAACTCAAACTCAAATCATTTATTTCAATTAAACCATTTACAGGCACTTTTGAATTGTCAAAATTAAATAGTCAGAAAGTTGAAGCTAGTCGCCCATTTATCCGCCGCCCGCTTTATCTTTGTCATTTTTTGTTTGATTGACAAAAGAAAAAATACGTGTCAATTATTTTTCGATAATCTAACTGACGGCCTAAATATAATAATTATTTTTTACCCAGGAAACTACCCTATTGCGATTTTTTCGTGAAAAAACGAACGCAACGTTGAAATACGACACATTACATAAAAAAATAAAGGAGTAAATCGCTTTTGAATAAAGCGGAGTATATACATACTTTGGCTCGTGACTACGCGCACACATCTGCCTAACCGTTTCGCGAAAATAGACGTGATGTTGTTTTTCTAGATTTTTTTAAATAAGCACTATCTTTTAAGACCCTTCTTTGGAGACTTGAAATACAGACTTCGACTATATTTAGCATTTTTTTTCAGCTCACTTGAACATACCATTAGACGTGACCATTTTAAAGCATAAAATTAGGCCTTCACGCATCACAGAAATGAACAAGTTTTCTCTTTATTCACATAACATACAGACGCCAGCACATCAAGCTACTCGAAAGTGTCAAATTTTCCCAATCAACCTTGAACCTTAAGGCCTTAACGATAAAGTTGAAAATCTATTAAAGAAATTTGACAGATTGTAGTAGCTTCATGTGCTGGCGTCTACAAATCCCTGCACATTTACGAGATATCAAAAGTAATTTTGGTTCATGAAGAAATATGTTAAAATAAAAATTACTCCACACGTTCAATGGTCCATATAATTTGAAATAAGTTAGCCTCAATGATGACGTCACTATCGAAACTTACTTGTGTAAAATGTCAAACTTATCCAATTTATTTAAAAATGAAATTCATTTTAACAGTTTTTTTACTAAATAAAGTATGCACCTTATGTAATTAAATATTTTTTTCATGAGTTTTTTTTAGTTCGTTGTCCACTTTTGTATCCGATACAAAAGAAATTGAATCAAATCTCGAATCGAATCGATCGAATCTCGAATCTCGAATTTCGAATTGTATTCAATCAAAATAGCACTTATTTAAACAGGGTTTAATTAAACTAACTAGCGAAACTCCGTAAACGTGATGGGTACCGACATCTTAACACAATAAAATAAAAAAATAAATGATTTGATGTATTTTTCGGGGGTCAACGATCACCGGTAGTGTTGTTACTTGAAGTTTAAGATGACAAAATCTGTTTTCTTTTGTTTTATTCTGTTGAGACATCGATACCAATCACGTCTGTGAAGTTTACACATTTTTTTTTCTTCTAAAAACTAATATTATAAACACTGCGGTACAAAAGTGTACAATAACTGCGGTCGTTACCCCCATAAAACTTCTTTTTTGTTTTATCATGTTAAGATATTTATACCCGATCACGTCTACGGAGTTTCGCTAGCTAATTTAATTTGACACTGTAAAGTTGTGCTTTAGCATGACAATAGCGGTCATTGCCCTGTCCCTAATATCTCTCCTCTCCTAATATCTGTATAGGAACACAAACAATGTATGGTTTTTCGTTATTGTTACATATTTAAGAACACGATAGATATTCGAACTTTAACTGACTTTATTTCTGAAATAAAAACATGCTAGAAAATTTAGGTGGGTGGGTCAATGACCGCTATTACCATGCTTAAACGCGACGACTATAATCTATAGCAACAAAACAAAATAATAGAATATATTTACAAGAACACAACTAGCGAAATAGGAGTGTACTATAGATAGGTACACGTCTGCCGAACCCTTCGGGGAATAAAGGCGTTATGTCTATGTGTTATATACAAGAATACAGAACCATGTAGAAGTGATTTGTATCCGATACAAATGGTGGTTTTAATATAGATATTAACACTTACAATATTATAAATACAGACGCCAACACATTAAGGTACTGCAGTCTGTCAAATTTATTTAATAGATTTTCAACTTTTATAGCTGAAGCTTTAAAGTTCAAGGTTGATTGGGAAAATTTTACAGTATCGGGTAGCTTAACCTGCTGGCTGTCTGTACAAGTTTAGGAACAAAATACAAGAGGAAATCGTCGCGTCAAATTGCTTCTTTTACTTATTACTCTTGTTTTGTACAATCCGACTCGAATTTCACTAATATTTATTTATTTAAACTTTTCCATGTGTTGCTATCTCTGTGTTGCTCTATGATTGCTACTGATAGTGTGTTACGCAACTACCCCGCTGGTCTTAATGCCACATAGTAAATGTTTAAATGGGAGATAACAAAGGCAACACAAAAAGGCAAATCTGCTACAGTCATTATTCAGAAAAAAAATGTATATAAGTAGTTTATCAGCCATCTTGTTACCATAACACAAGCATTAGGTTGCTTAGCTTGGGAGAAATGGTGCTGTGTGAAATGTCCAGGGATATTATTATTATGAAATTCTTCAAAGTAGTCCGTTCAAAGTTATTTTAAGTCTGATTTTGCATCATTGTCCAAATCACAGTGACCTTTATTCTCATTCTAATAAGGGTGCTGTTAGGTTGCCGCCACTAAAAAGTCTGTCAAAATCATTGTGATCTTTATTCTCGTCGCGGTAAGGTCGCTGTTAGCTTGCTGCTGTCACAGGTAAAATAACTGAACGGACTGTAGTTGGCGTTCAAAACAAGAGTATTACAGCAAGAATCACCTCAAATCTCTTTCTACCAATCCAACTATTGTTTACATAGAAAAAAGTTTTGATATTACAAAATCTACAGTTTTCTGACCGCCATGTCACAACCATACCTAAATATACCCTTTTTTTTATTCAAGCTTTTTCCGCATAATTTATCTCTGGGACCGTGTAATGAAGTATTAATACCGTCATGATTCCAGACAGAGACGATGCTATCTGTCATGTATCGTCCGTCTCTCTCTCTCACACTGGAATTATGTTTCCATTCTCGTATCGCAACGGAATACAAGATCAAATTATTTTAGCTAGCGAAACTCCGCAGACATGATGGGTTGTTGTTCGCATGTGGCGATGTAGATGCCGCCACAAAACTATCTGCAAAGTTTCGCTAGCTAACTTAATAACCAGCATAACCATCTGCAAAGTTTCGCTAGCTAACTTAATTTGACCCTATTGTATTTGAGAATGATAAATGATTTTATTATGTAAGTAGCTTTGTACAAACACTTTTACACGTCAATCATATTTTAAAAACTAGATGAGGTCGGCGTTTCCTATCTGACTCGTCTGAGAAGAAAAGCCGAAATAAACTCAGAGGTCACAGTCTCTTTTAAAGTCCAGACATAATCTTGGTCAGATCATATGAAGACCATGTAGATCGATGTCTGAATGGCTCGTGACGTAGTAACAATATTAGCCAATCAGGAAGATGGCAGGGATTTACCAGCATAGTGTGCAGAATGCGTTTATCTAAGTATGGTTGTATTATGACTATAGCTAGTTAAAGCATATATAATAGGAAGATTCAGTTACATTCTATTTTATTTATTTATTTACATGGCTAGATAATTAGTTTCTGTTAGGTAAACTGGGTTGATAACGGTGTAATAATAATCTTGCATGCTGGTTAGATTCATGAGGTGGTATAGAAAATGTTGGCTTATAATGTTTTTTGTTTGACCAATTGGTAACTCGCATTCCCGTACAGTCACGAGCACTAATAAGTCAACACTTGGCAACTTTCAATTGCGATTTTTTCGTGAAATAAAGAATGCAACGTTGAAATATGACACATTACATAAACCTATGGATTCGAAAAAGCTATGTTCGTAACAACATAAAATCTCATTAAAAAATAAAGGAGGAAATCGCTTTTGAATAAAGCCGAGTGTATACATACATGCTCGTGACTATACATATCTCTTAGGACAACAAATCCTCCGCCAGATAATTTTATCGGAGGAATAATTTTGAATTTTTGACAATCAAAAATTGCCAGACGTGAATTTTATTCCTGGAATAAAAATTATCTGTCGATTGAAACGTCAGGCCTTAGTGTCTAAAACAAGACGTTAATATCTCCTTATAGGCTTATATCAATAATAGCCTCAAAAGAACGGAACACTACGCGGGCCCAGTGCGGGTTGGCATTTCAGTTATAAAAACATATTTGGGAATAATGCGATTAGATGTTCAGAACATTATAAGTCTATTAAATACTGAATAGGAGTAATTTTTTGTCTATCCAGCTCTATTTTAAATGGAACTCCTACAGATGTTGCAGTCCAGTTTTTTGTTCTCTTTGAGCGAAAAACTATGTCATTTTTACACCACTATCGAACCATTATAAAGTTTGTGAACATCTTGTAAACTATGAAGCAACAAAAATATTTGAGAAATACAAATTCCAGTCAATTTTATGTCTATTTGAATTACAGAAAAATTGCAGAAGTAGCATCACTATTTCTATTGGTATTCCTGAATTAACCAGTTTCTCTCATAATGTATTAAATATAGAATTTTTGAGCTTTTTAAGTACACATCACTTGATTTTTTTTTTTAATTTACAAATTGTCAATATCACTGTGTTTTTCGCATTCTTATTCATTATGAATGATATTTCTTTTCATTGCATATTTTACGTTTTACAAATGATTTTTGAAAACTGTCAACTATTGAACTTTTAACGGCTATATAACTTTCAGTTAGCACCTAACTGTTTATTTTTAGAGTGAAATCGTACTTACACGCATGGGTCAGCGTTTTCCTGTATCTCTATCTCTTTCTGTTACTTAGAGGCGTCATTTGCTAGAGCGAGAAGTCCGCCCGCAAGCGCCCGCACTCATTCGCATTGAAAACGCGTTTAACTGCGAATGGACTTCCCGCTCTAAAAGAAAGAGAGAGAGGAAAAGTACAAACTGTATGTGATTCTAGTCTTTCTACATTCAGAGTTATATTCTGACTACACTAAAGCGGTATTCTGTAGTAATTTCTAGTGAAATTCTCGGAGATATGGTTTGCTGAACGGTATTATAACAATTTTATGAATATAAATGCATATTGTTGGTTTGTTTCTTGCTCATTTATGCCATAACCGCTACAAAAAATTGGATGAGCCCCGTGTATAGGCAGAATGATTCCAGGATTTAACAAATTGGGTAGTTGAACATTAATTTTAACCCAATAAATAGAGTTATAGGGAAAACTTTTTTTTTAGCAGATAGTTGCTAACTGATAGTCATGCTTAATGGAAAAAGACACGTAATTTGAAAAAGCCATTTTAAAACATAAGTACGTTTAATTTATTCTTACACATTACAGTTATCGTCAGTTTTAACAATAGTTTACAGTAAATTATATTCGAGTTTAAAAGTAACAAGTTTAAGTATTCGTAGTAACATTATCACAATTTATTTTTTATTTTATTTTATTTACATTTTTACCATCAAATTCAAATTATTTCCTTCTCAACCATAGAGTTCTATAATTAAGACCAATTTATTTTAATTTTAAATAAAACCATAAGGTTTTAAAAAATCATAGACATAATGTATAGAAGTTGTTTTTAAATTGTACTAGAAGAAATTCCAAAATTAAGTAAGTATACACAAGTGTTTTGTGAATCTCAAAAACTACTCAAAAACAGGTGACACAAATAGCACCAAGAATGGTTAAAATAAATGTAAGTACAACGGTACAAGGAACTTTTGGCGCGTGGTCAAATGCGGAACTAACGCCGCCATCTTTGTTATTCAATACATTTTCTGTGTCACAATTTCACAAACGTTTACCAACAACGCCCCCCTGTCTATATAATTCAGACGCCAAAAGATCCTCGCAGTATTCGAGATCTTACCATCTGACATGACATTTTTCAAAATTCATTAATTATTTATTCATATTTTTCTGTACACTATGGTCACAGACCATAAACATAGTTTTGCTTATAGCCACTAACACTTGCAAATCAAGCTGTTTAAGTCCGATTGGCACTTAACACTGGGTTCACCACCAAATTCTTACGTTATTCACATTTTGCACAGGATTCCAATATTTTGCACTGGTCTTGGCCACTTTGCACAGTTCTTGGTCACTCTGAACAAGTTGCACCAAAATTTTGCACAGCCTTGGCCACTTTGGATGTTGCACATTAACCGAATAAACTCTTAAGGTCCTCTTCGTAGAGGGCAATGACCAGCATTATGCCGATTCCCGTGGCCAGTCCCATCAGTTGTAGTATGCACTGGCAAAGAGTACCCTCTTTGCTGTGCGATGTACTTAGTTCTGGCATCTGTGGGAGACAATTGAGGAATATTAATGTTATTATTAAAAAAAAATTGTTCATGCTAAGGAATTTGTTAGTAATAATATCGTTAAACTCGGCAATGTGGTGAAGAACAAGTCACAAAGTATTTGGAAAAGATCGGTGTGTACCGATAGATGGCTAGCAGTCGGGCTGCGAATGATGATCATGAGCCAGAATATAAAATTTGGTGCAAGATTGCACTCAAAAGCAACGCAACTTTGTCCCATTGCACAAAACATTTTCATATTGCTCAACACACTACCAGATTGCACAATCTTCTAGCATACTGCACACAGCCACTGCCAGATTGCACGATCCTTTGTTAGGTTGCATAACACACTGCCAGATTGCACGATCCTATGTGCAATATTGCACGATCCTCTGTGCAAAATTGCACATGGCCCTACAAGTAAGAATACTCACCATATCAACGAGCGCAATGTACAGGAACATGCCAGCCGCGGCCGCGAACAGCCAGCGCGTGGCGGAGGGCGCGTGGCCCGCCAGCACGCCGCACACCATGCCCAGCAGGCACAGCGCCGACGACAGGATGTTGTAGCACACCGCGCGCTTCACCGACATACCAGCTTTAAGGAGGACGGCGAAGTCACCTGGGAAGGAAAGAAGAGAGGTGGTTGAGATTATTTCGTACTTTAATACGAGTACACTGACTGATTGTCTTCTTGGTCTTGTGGTCGCAAGCGCTACTGCTAAGCATGAGGTTCTGGGTTCGATTCCTGGGTCGGGCAAAATGTTTTCCATCTGGAATATCTTTGTAGCAGCCCGGACTCTGGACTCGTTCCCGGTTGGTAACAATGCGCCCTCTATTACATGCTTAACATGCATAGGATAAAAAAAACGAGAATTAACATACCCAATTCATGAGGCAGTTCGTGGCATAACACTGCGATGGCTGTCGAGAAACCGCCCGCTATGTTTGAAGCGAAGGCGGCGCCTGAAAACGTAACACTTGTATGTTAGTAAGTTTAGCAATAGGTAAATTATGAACCATTCTTCTTCGTAAGTGTTGCCGGGACTGACTGATCCCAGGCTGCAAGTCTAAGGTAACCACTTCTCATCATGCGTGTTCATCCTGCTGGATGACAAACATTTGGCAGCACAAAACTCAGGTATACATCACAAGCATCACAGTACCGTCCCACTTCTGAAGCCCTGATCAAGCCGCTAATCAGTAACTGTACTGCCAAATTAGCTATTGCGATGGTTGATCAAATGATTTGAGCTTAACACCCGTTGAACAATCGGCTTTTTTGCTTACTGCAACTCTTGGCTTCACAAACATTTCATTTATGTGAAACGTGTCAACGAAAGACACCACTTCTTCCCTCGAATCCCACACAAAGTTTGCCAAGTCAAAGTTTAGCCAGTCATGAAGGTTGATAGTGATTATCCAAGTTAAATCTGGGTAGGTTCTTTTTTCCGCGTACCGGAAGACGTAGCGTTGGACGGCCTCCCACAAGGTGGACCGACGACCTTGTGAAGGTAGCAGGGACCCGTTGGATGCGAGAACCACTAAGCCGGTCGAAGTGGAGGTGCTTCGCCGAGGCCTATGTCTAGCAGTAGACGTCTTTCGGCTGAAATGATGAGGTTCTTTTAATACATAAACACACTTACCTATTGCCATGCCGTCAGTAAAGTTGTGCAGCCCATCTCCCATGATGACCATCCAAGCGACGGACGCGATGGAGGACGGGGGCGCGTGCACGTGGCCGTGTGCGTGCGAGTGGCCGTGGTGGGCGCGCGAGTGTTCTCTGCGGGTACAGAAATACGGTTAAAATGGAAGAAATATCTTTATAAATGTGATCATATAAGTCTGGAAACATCTATCACTAAACATGACACTGACTTCCTGGGAGGTCTAAATATGCATCCGGCCTCTTAATGTTTGCTTCAATGAACCAGGGGAGATGTTGCCATAGCCAAGAGGCTTGGCAGACGGATTAAAGAAGGCAGTGTGATTTTGGCTGCTGCATTCAGTCGTCTTCTACCATACCTAAGAATTGAGAAGGATGTCCTATGTTTGTATTAAGGCCCGTAATAATACTGAAGAAGTGGTTCATATTAATAACGGGATTTGAGGGAATACAGGCAATTTCCCACTGGCGAATGTTAGTTTCGATAAGGAGACTAAAACCAGCCTTAGAATTGGATGCATGACAGCACGGATCTCCGTGTAAGGCCGTTCGGACATCTTGCCCAAAGTGGGACTATCATAGACGAAAAAAGTCAACTAACCTCAAAATCACCGTATAACTGTCACCATCTTTCAGATCCTTAACCCCATCTTCCTTATGTTTAATATTATTCATCTCCACAACCGCTGGCTGGGACTCAGCCTTCAGCAACCAATCCTTGGCTGTAGGCTCCTCCTTACCCTCAGGGTTGAGGGCATTTGAAGACACCACACTCACGGAGTTATTGTGCTTCTTCCCATGCTTTGGACTTGAAGGTATACCATCCCTTAAGTGATGGTCATCATGGGTATCAGTATCAATTTCGTCGTAACAATAAGGATATTCGGAATACTTATGCTTGCAGGTTTTCGTAGTGGGATCTCCCTTTTCGTCTCTCTTGAAGATTTTCATGAGAGAATTTGATGTGGAGTTTGTGACTGCTGATTTTGAGCCTCCGGAACAACCCATTACGGTCTCGTCTTTAAGAACGCGGACTCTGGAAGGGAGTTTGTCCTCCTCCAACTTCTGGCGACGCTTCCTCCACTCAACGACAACTGTTAAGCCCTTTTCGGTGAAGTAGAAGAATACTACACCCAGCATGGCAGCCAGTCCCTTCCACATGCCATCATCGTGAGAGGCTCGTATTTCTACCTCTGTTTGGCCATGATTGTGACCGTGCTCATGGTCTGCGCTCATGGCATGAGGCATGAGATGCAGTAAGGCATCCCCACATAGCGTTCCAACTGCCAACGCTACCAAGAACTGCAGTAGATGGTTATAGTAAGTCTTATGCATGATAGGGATGACTGCGACTCCTAACAAACCACAGGCACTGATCGCCAATATACACAAGGATGAGTACAACCAGACGGCGTACATATTTTTAGTGTACGCCATTTCTTGGGGTACGTGTACCGGTGCATTTTGTGGTACATCTGTCTGTTCTCTCGTTCTTTTTCCTATACTGGTTTCTTTGACGCATCCTGTTCGTTCTATGGATGTGTTGGCTAGTTTTTGGTACAGGAGTATAGGGCATATAGTCTGTAGTGTGGTCTCAGTTATGATGGCGTCTAAGTCGTGGTTGTGGTCACTGTGTTCTGAGTGTGAGTGGTCGTGTGTTGGTTTTAATCGTGTGTTCACTGTTGTGATTAGGTCGGAGCTGTTCATACACTGGAAAGAAGGAGAAAATATTGTTATATTAGAGTTACATCACAATTTTAAAGGAGTCATCATCTGCCCAGCCTTTTCCCAATTATGGTGTTAACCGTTAACCGGATGCAGCTGATTACCAGTATTTAAAGGGAGTCTCGTGGTATAAATATAGAAATTATTTATGAGAAGACTTTCCAGCGCTCTTGTAATGCCCCTATTTATATTAAATCCGAAACCGCACTCTGATTACTTCCTCAATCTGAGAGCAATTCAGTTCTTAAAAATGCAATTGTTTATTCACTATTATATTTCATTTGCAATATTCAAAACATTTTTATGAAAACCTTGAATCAACGGAAGCAGGGAAGACTTTCACATAACACAAAACAAAACATATAAAAATACTCACATTAACAACTTCATCTTTAACATTCTTCCCATACATATAATCCCGGCTCTCGGTATTCTGGCCACCTTCCACCAGCTTATGAAGATCCAGCTCCTCAAGCATCTTATTAAACCCTGTCAAATTCATTGTCATACTGCCCACATCTCCATACAACCTAAATATCTGCGTGACATATGTGTCAGGGTTCACTTTGACCTCTCTCTTATCTTTGCCTTGCCTTATCTTCTGTAATTTCTGTTGGTATCGAGGAGAAAGTTTTCTCTGCTCATCCAAGTCTATATGTAAATCATCTACATCGTTTATATTTGAATCGTAGGTAAGCACGCCGTCGTTTTGTATGTCTATGTGGGACCCGCACGAGTGTGCCGCGCAGAGCAGGCAGAACATGCACACCGTCACTATGTGACGCGCCATGGTTATACTTAGGCTAAATATGATTGGCTTATATTATAATATAAGGCTAATCCATTTGTTGCGTAGCGGCGCGTGGTTGGCTGCTGTTGATCTGTGGACAAGGAGAGAGAGGATATTAGTTACGTTATCATAAGACGAAACCGGCATGTCCTAGAACAAAAAAACATTTGAAGATATGTCCCACGTGGGGGATTATTTATCCATTTATTTCAGACATCAAGGCCCATATAAAAAACATACAATACAATATTAATATAATTTAAAAATACTATAAATACATTCAACATTATAATTACTCTAAAAACTAACTAACGCACACGAAGTGTCTGCCCACTCCCTCTCATAGAGAGGAGGCCTGTGCCTCAGCAGTGAGAACATTATAGGCTGATTTTGCTATCTAACTTATATTATCAGTAAAGGCCTGACAAAAGGCTGCTTTTTGAAATTGTCGTGCTGTTAATCAATAATTCCTGTGATAAAATGATACATGATTTTATTTCTGTAGGAAGATTTGCACAAACACTTTGACACGTCAATCATATTGTAATAACTATTGCCTTCAACCGAGCACAAATCCTGACTCCGAGCTGCGACTGAGAAATTGCAGATAAAAAAACCTGATAACACTTTCCCCGGCCTGGGAATCGAACCCAAGATCTCAGCAGTAGCGCCTGTGACCAGCGAGGCAGTGTTTTATGTTGTGTTTTACTATATCAAAAGGGTAGTTTCCTGGGTAAAAAAATTATAATTATGTTTAGTCCGTCAGTTAGATTATCGAAAAATAATGGACACGTATTTTTTCTTTTGTCAATCAAACAAAAAATGACAAAGATAAAGCGCGTCAAAATTTGGGAGTGGGGGGGGTCGTGATCGTGACGTCACTTGTCAATATTTTTTGATAATCTAACTGACGGACTAATTAGATTTTTTTGGAAAATAGCCTCTTCTAGCCTAGGAATGTAGAACGCCTGCCAAATCGTCAGTCTTCTTCATATTTGCAATAACGTTATTAACAAAACCGAACTATTCCTTTTCGTCTCATGAGTTAACGCAGTGGATAATTGTCGTAACAACTAAAGTTATGTCTACTAGTTTTTTCGCTCCGACTGACCTTGTACCAGATAGTCATTGTGAGATGTTTGTTCCGACTGTGACGCGTTGATAGTTTCCTTTATTTATTTGTTTGTTTGTTTTTTTTAAGTATGAGATATCAGATTTCTGAAATCCTTTTTTAATTTTAGGTTGTAGGTGTAACCTTCTAAGACGGAATTAGGAAGGGCTCAACGATAAACTTATGAGAAGTTGTAAAAATTGGTTATTACAATAAAAAAATCTGTGTTATCATTTGAATGTAAAATATTAATAAACTTATTAAAATGTTTTTTGTTGTTCTTAGCACACGTTTCTTGAGATTTTTTTTATTGCCAGAATAACATTTGATGTCTCGACTTCGCCGCGTCTCTAGGGGTTCTGTCACCGTCCGGCCATAAAGGGGTTTTAAAAAAGTTAATCAAATGTCCGGTTTTTTTGCACAATGGCCTGCTTTTCAGATTTTGATGTGGTAACCCTGGCTCACTGAGGGAGCCGTTACCGTTCAAAACAAATCGAAAAATCCAAAACAAACTACACTCACCGGCACGGAATCTTGGCCAAGCGCGTATTTCGCGATAACAAGAGCTTTAAGTGTTTCCTATGATTATTTATTATGAAGGTTGGTCTAAAAAATGTTTACCTTTAGTTCAAGAGGGTAATTTATCATGTTTGAGTGCAATATGACATTATTTTTAAGTTTTAGTTGAACCCGGTCATCTGAGCGACTAAGTTGCTGTTTTAAATTTGTGTTTTGTGAAAGTTTATTGTTACGTTATTCAATTATTGTGATATCGTACTGTTACTTCAATAACTAAAGGTGATTTAATTCCAATAAAAATGCCATTAACACCATCACAGGTTGCACAAGCTGTAGCATTGATCGAACAAGGGCTGACACAGCGAGAAGTTGCTGTTATACTGAATGTACCACGTTCATCGATGCAGTATGCGCTGAAACGATACCAGGAGACAGGCCGCTACTCCCGCAGACCAGGCAGCGGAGGCGTCAGATGCACATCAGCCCGGGATGACCGCTTTATTGTCCTGGAAATTTTGAGAAACCGCTACCTCACCGCTGTTGAGATACGCCAGCGACTCCAGTTCACAAGAGGTGTCAATGTTAGTGAACGTACAGTGAGAAGACGAATGGAGGAAGTGAATTTACAAGCTCGTAGACCAGCACGCGGCCCAGAACTTCTCAGAAGTCACCGAGTAACTCGACTTCGATTCGCACGAGAACACGTCAACTGGACCCATGAGCAGTGGGCTCGAGTACTGTTCACAGATGAGTGTCGAATCGCTTTACGAGCTCCAGATGGTCGGGAGCGAGTGTGGAGAAGAAGAGGAGAGCGGTTTTTACCCATTACCACCACACAAACTGTTAGTTTTCATGGAGGCTCTATAATGGTTTGGGGAGGAATAAGTTCCGATGCACGTACGGAGTTAGTTATCGTCGATAACCAATTAACGGCAACACGATACATCGAGGAGATTCTTCAGGAACACGTGTTACCATATTCAGGGTTTATTGGATTTGACGAATTCCTCCTAATGCACGATAACGCGCGCCCACACGTTGCACATTGCGTGGAGGAATACCTTACAGAGGTTGGTATTCAAAAATTGCAGTGGCCAGCTCGTAGTCCAGACTTAAATCCAATAGAGCATATCTGGGACAAGCTTAAAAGAAAAATAAAGTCCTCCTCCAACCCGCCTGAAACTCTAAATCGGCTTCGAAATGCAGCACTGACCGCTTGGGAAAGCATACCACAAGTTGAGATCAGAAACATCATCCAAAGTATGCCAGAACGAATGCAAGCTGTTATCGGGGCTAGGGGAGGAAACACCCGATATTAAAATGCAAACACAACGAAGACTTTTTGGTTATTTTTCATTTTGTGTTCTTTTTAAATTGACAGTGTTAAAACCAATATTTTAGTGAAACTGCTTATTTTTTTAAAGATTACTGCTGGTGCATCATTTTTTCCATAACTGAGTTACAAAACCATAAAAAAACCCTAATTTAGTGCATAAACCCATAATATAGTGAAAATTAAATATTTAAATAGAAATTATCGGCAAGTTATTGGTGGCCAAGTTTCCGTGCCGGTGAGTGTAGTACTTAAATAGTGAATATACTTAAAATATCAAGATTTATACGTCATCCAGGTTAAAGTCACACCATTACTCAATTCCACAACAATTTTTACTTACATATCAACTCTCGCGACCAAAACCCACTGTTACAGCATTTTGGCTTAAAACGACCATTATCTTACGCACAATGGTCGCAAGTCGCATGCAGTATTATCACGGTACGGGAGCTAACGACACAAACATCTTCTGGCAGGCTGCCAGCGAATTACGACGTTATTGACGAAGATTTTTACGCTGATATGAAAGATTTTGCGGGAATCGTAAAATTTTGAAGAGTAGTTGGTTTGTTAATTTTATACAGTCCTTTCAAGTTATTTAACCCCTTATTTAGAATCATTAGCGCCGATTCCCTTGTTCACAAACTAAACTAAATCTAAGTTCAGTGCATCTTTTTCTTTGAGAAAAGGACAGAAGATAAATTTTCGTTTAGTCCTGTCAAATTAAGATACTCCATAGACAGTTTAGACGTAATTAAAAACATGGCTACTAAAAATACGTCAATTTACGTCAGGCGCTAACTAATTTGACAGGACTAAAAAGAAAAAGACGGACTGAACTTAAATTTAGTTAAGTTTGTGATCAAGGAAATCGGCGCCACTGTCAAATTCACATAGATATTTATTCTCGTTACATTAGGTTAGCTGTCAGAGGTAAAATAACTATGAATGGATTTTTATTTCTAGCTTTGGTAGGCTTGCTTGAACAATAATAGTGGAAAAGAGAATTTTTCAGTAATTCTTCCGCACTTATCCAAATTTATTTGTGGTCGCAACATGTCTTTTTCTTCCATACTTCTCTAATAGTCCTCATCTCGGTAGTCACCCCTTTCTAACCTTATCAATCAACTTTACTTTCTCACCACAATATACATATATGTACATACATTATTTTACAGTCAGATTCGACAAAGATGCACAATTCGATCGACCTGCATGGTCTTCATATGATCTGACCAAGATTATGTCTGGACTTTAAAAGAGACTGTGACCTCTGAGTTTGTTTCGGCATTTCTTCTCAGACTAGTCAGATAGGAAACGAAGAACTCATCTAGTTTTAAAATATGATTGACGTGTAAAAGTGTTTGTACAAACCTTTTTTTTTTTCTGTAAGTTTAATTCCTGTAAGTATTATATTGTGGGAGACTGGTGCCTAAGCTAGGCTCGTGGCCTGCGTTTCAGGAAACTAGATATCATCGTTATTATACCATCATTCACACAATCCATCCATCGTTTTTAAGTTGACAAGACACCATCGTGCACTTTAAATAGGAACCATATCTTCGGTACAAAGACGAGCCCATCAATTTATCGGCACGGGTATTTAGCGATGCCGAATCAATTCGCTACAATGTCGAAAATTGCATGTAAAAACATGTTAAACATCAATGGGTAATGTTTTATTTTAACTTATTATGTGTTCAGTACAAAAAGAGGTCATCTTTTTCAAGATTGAGTCAAATGACGTTCAAACGTCAAAATGTATGGTTAAACAGTCGCTAATCACAGTAATCACTATACCCTGTCCATTAGGTAAACCGTTTTTAGACAGATGGAACTAGTGATTGCAGCAACACACAATACATTGATTGATACACGTACGGTATTATAATGTATGTAAGAAGCCATAAATAAGATAATTCAATAAAATAAGGCAGTCTATGTATTTATATTATTAAGCATTTTAAAGTTAACTTTTACATAATCTGGAATATGTACGTTCTAAGATAGCTGTCAAAAAAGCTTGACAGCTAAGGTTATCCTAATGGACAGGGTATAGGTACTAACTTTAAACAACGTTATGAATAAAGGGGGCTTGTGATTGTTATCATTCTTAATAGATAACCTATAAAATTTTAATTTGAATATTTTTTGAGGGAAGTAATTTTGGGCAATTTTTTCCATCGCCAGATTTTTTTTCCTCCGGATATAACCCGGTTAAAATATCTGCCAGATAATTTTCTGCCGTAACTCTTGTCTATTATATGAAAATAGTTGGATAATGGCTATCAGGAAACCCAGAAACAGGTAAAGCTTATAAACCAAGTATTTGTTCATTAAAATAATAAATAAAAAATAACAAAAAAAACAATGCACCTTTTAAAAAAATTGTGTTACTATAACACGACACCATTTCATTCGACCTCACGGACAAGCAAACACACTAACGCTTGGCCGTCTCAAAAGATCTAAATATAAGACTCGTGCGCACGTGTACACTGTGCAAGTTCAAGGCGTAGAAAGTGATCTAGATTACATTTTTTATTACATACACACGAGTACATAGTCTTTACGTCATGTGTCGAAGGAATTAAAATGCAAAAATAATTTGTGATTCAACGATGCACACAATGTTTCAGTAATAGCCTCGGGGCTCTTAGTCGTAGCTAAGTAACCACTGTAACGCTTGCCGCGGTCGATCCGTGATGGGTGACAATAACCCATCACAGATCGACCGCGGCAAGCGGTCTTTGACAATATTTTTTTTTTTAATATCCCTGGACCTTTCACACAGCACCATTTGTCCCAAGCTAAGCAACCTAATGCTTGTGTTATGGTAACAAGATGGCTAATAAACTACTTATATACAATTTTTTTTTTTAAATACATACATATTATAGATACAAAGACAGCCAGACTCGGAACAAATACATGTAGGTCATACAAATATTTGTTCCGTGCGGGAATCGAACCCGCGACACACAGCGCAGCAGTCAATCGCTTAACCACTGCGCCAACCGTGCCGTCAAATAATTGATACGGGTAGTCAGAAGTGTAACAGTCAGTCTTGCCAAGGGGTATCGTGTTACTCAGTAGCTGGGTATTTGAAGTCAGATAGGCAGTCGCTCTATGTAAAATTTGCATCCGGTTAGACTGGAAGCCGACTCCAATAGAGTTAGGAATAGGCTGGGAAGATGATGACGAGCTAGAGATTCATCTATGAAGTGTATGAAGAATTCAGAAGGCCAATTTCTCGTAATTTAAAACGTTCAAAATCTAGTCGCAGTCTCATCTCGGCGACAAACAAATGTCAAAAACTTGTCAAAATGTAGGCAAATTAGAAGTATTTTTTGACAGATTGAGACTGAGATCAGACTGTGAACGTTCGAGAATTGCCCCTCAGATATAAATAGTGTGGCAAAAACTCAGGCGCTACCAGATATTTTCCCCAAACTTGCTTTTTTTGTGTTTGTGTTACTCCCTTGCGTCATCTTTACCGCAAATAAAAGTATTTTATTTCTTTCCTCTTTCTTTCTACTTCCTCGAACGAGCTCCTTCACCATGAGCTCTTACAACAGCTATAATATTACAGTTCGCCAGATTGATAATTGTTACTATGACGTCACAATCGCGGTCACCGATAAATTTCTAGGCCTTGGACAACGTACGTGCAGACGCGTGAAAGTGATCTACATACTAATTGGTAAAGTAAACCACGTTTTGGTTGGTTAACGAATGAAAATATTCTTTGTTAGACAAGAGACGAAAACAAAGATTTAAATGGTGATTTGCCCTTACTGTACTTATGTCGCGCGAACGGTCCATACAGGGTCCCAATTCACTATGAGCACTTAATGATTCCTTACTTCGAAACCACGTCAATTCCTTAGTTTATAGAGGTATGAGGAACAGGGTGTAAAGTTCACTCATCCTCCATAGAAAAGGGAGGATCCTCCGACCAGACGGGTGTTGTGTCTGGCGGGCAACTGCCCAACGATTGATGTTGGGAAGTTTGTATATATGGTAATTGCGCGGTAAACTCTGCTTGCGAGATGCAGGATTTGCGTGACGTCAGTACGACGCGTTGGTCGCATGTAGCGTTTTAGATACCGCTAGGTACAAGTTAATCACAACATCTGCTATTAACGTATTCTCTATGACACAGTGAACATAACAGCGCGAAATGAACGCGAAGTTGGCGTGGTTTGAACTGTCAAAATACGTGTTGTCCGTACGGTTGACATTTCAATTCCTTACCGTTACAGGGGTTTCTACCAGACACGATATTGACGTGGTAAACTTACGTGAGGAATAATCCTACTAATCTTATTACAAACGCGAAAGTTTGTATGAATGGATGGATGAAAGAAAGAAAGAAAAAGTATTTATTGCGACTCGTACAGGAAGATCATAAAACTAAACTAAAGACAATAAAAAAACCAAATGGATCGATGGGTGGATTTTTGTTACTCTTTCACGCAAAAACTACTGAACGGATTTGGATGACATTTGGCACACAGATAGTTTATAACCAGGATTAACACATAGGATACTTTTGATCCTGATATTCCCACGAGATCGAAACTTATGCGGGTGAAACCGCGGGGCCCTACTAGTAATAAATAAAAAAAACAGGCAGAAAAAAGTCGATTGCACTGTAAAAACATCAGTATACTTATTACATTGTCTCATTAGCAATTAATGCAACCACCAAAATAGATTACAAAGACATACTTTACGACAATGTCACGAAAATGTGCAGGTTATCTATCCCATTAAAAGTGCAATTAAAAAACATTGTTTACAAACAATTAAAAAACAATACTCACATTTTTTTTACATGGCAACAATAAAATACAACAGAAAATGACAAGAGAGTAATTTATTTTTCAATTAAAGAAGGATAAACATTGGACAGTTGTTGTTTTATTCCTATTTCAAACTGAACGAATTCTGACAGGTCGGATATCCTACCCTTGTTTAGCGAGAAAGCGAACGTACCTACCGACATTTCAACCATCATTACATCATCTGCCTAGCCTTTTCCCAACTATGTTGGGGTCGGCTTCCAGTCTAACCGAATGCAGCCGAATACCAGTATTTTACATGGAGCGACTGCCTATCTGACCTCCACAACCCAGTTACTGGGTAATACGATACCCCTTGGTAAAAAAGGCTATCAGGCTTTCGGGCTTCTGACGACCCGTAACGACTGTCAAAGATCCACGAATGTCAGCCGGGACCAACGGCTTAACGTGCTTTCCGAGGCACGGAGGCGTCTTGGTATGTGCAGATGGTCACCCATCCACGGACTAACCACGGCAAGCGTAGCTTAACCTGATCGATCGACCCGTGCGGCTGTTATTATTGAGCCACAAGCTCAACATAAAAAAACTAAAATATCAGCCAGCGAAACAAAACCGAGGGTTTTCACGGTCAAGGCGAAATTTTATTTGTTCGTTACTACCACCCAAGGGTAGGGATGATACTTGGGGGTGTATTTAGGGGTTCAAAGTCAAGGCACATCGATATTAAGCTATGCTACACGGAGTTACAAAGTGATATTTTTGAAGGAGGCTCTCGGTAATGAGCAGACAACTAATAATATTGCCAGTTACAGTAATAGTACAGAAAGAAAAAGCTTTTATTGTGACTCGTGAAGGAAGATCACAAACTAAACTATACACAATCAAAAAGAAAGTAACAAAAAAAAAAACAGTAAGTCCTATACGAGGCCAAAAGCTTCTCGGCAGAATATTTCCTCAGAGGATTGTCCATAGCATGCCCTAATATTTTGTCTAAAAAGTCCAACTACATTCATGTTTTGAAGACTCCTATTGTTACGAGTACGTTATCACTTTAAATTAATTGTTAAAATGAATTGAAACCCTACGTTTACAATTTGCCATGTAATAGCCATTTCATACAATTTTCAAAGACTGATTTAAATATACGGACAATTTAAGTTGACAGTCGATTTGCTTACAACGAAGACAAAACTAACAGGGATTTGTTGGTATGCAATATACAGATATTTTATCAAGGCCGGACAGGCCTCCATATTATCTCTATATCTGTTCGTCGGAAGACCTATGTCCACGTGTCCAGCCATAGTCCCTACTGACATATTATTACGTACACAAACATACACTAAATTTCAACGTACATAACATTAATATAAAATGAATTTCCACGGCCTTGGGGCTGCCCCAAAAATAGTCCATACATTAATAAGGGCTATCGATTGAGTGCTAAACTTGGAACATTATGGTTTTGCCTATATCCAGATGATTAAAATTAATGGAGTGGTAATATGTATTGAATATTGCAGCTGCATAACGAGCTTACCTGCCTAACCTGTTCCCACTGCAGGGACACAGGCCTCCTCTCTTCGAGAGGGAGTGGGCTATAATCTACCACGCGGGCCCAGTGCGGGTTGGTAGAAGTCACACATCTTTTGATTCTAGAACATGCCGGTTTCCTCACGATGTTTTCCTTCGCCGTTTTGAGAAAAGTGGTGATGAAATAATTTACACAAAATAAAGCGTCCGGGTTCGAACCTGCGACCTTCAACTTTTAAGTCGCGGCAGTTGCCACTGTGCCACCACTGCTCTCATTTTGGGCCTGGTAAGCCGAATATTACACAGCCTTTCGCAGACGACAGATACAGCACTCATTAAGACGTATCAGCAGAAGCGAGATCGTCAGCGAAAGCACTAGGAAGTGGTGAAGGCGTTTTGGGGGAGTGTCTTTTGTAATTTTGACGTTCCAAAAGTGCTGATTCTCAGCCTAATTTGAAAAAATGACTTTTGATTTGATTTGTATCCTATTGACCTAGTACACACTGGCACTCCATTTCTTCCTACTCCATGTACCAGGTATTTAGGTAAACCTTGAGAGGTTTGGGGCGTCAGAAATACGATGCCGCGATATCTCTGACTTGAACTTGTATTTCATACGTATTCTCTTCTTACATAACATGTACAAAGCCTACGTTTAGTTCGGTATAAATAGCTCTAATAAACTTTGTATACAATGCGTGTTTGGTTAGAGTCAGGTATGTCAATATTTTCCTAATAATTTATTGCCATAATATTTTCCAGTACTAGTAGTTTCTAGGGTTTCCTGATGACAAAACCCAATAACACTGCCGGACCTGGGAATCGAACCCAGGAGCTCATGCTCAGCAGTAGCGCTTGCGACCACTGGACTAACGAGCCAGTCCTAACCAGTCATACCAAAGGGTATCGTGTTACCCAGTAACTGGGTTGTGGAGGCCAGATAGGCAGTCGCTCCGTGTAAAATACTGGTATTCAGCTGCATACGGTTAGAATGGAAGCCCACCACAACTTGAAAAAGGCTAGGCAGATGATGAACATTTTCCAGTGACGTGTGTGTCTACCCCTCTTCCTGTCCTAAGACCTGGAGTGAAGAGCGCGTGTCGGCAAGCGTAGTGTGGGACGCCCCCCAGCTAGATGGACGGACGACCGAAAGAAGGTGGCTGGGACGGACTGGATGCGGAAGGCGGAGGACAGGGTGTTGTGGCGCAGCCTGGGAGAGGCCTATGTACAGCAGGGGGAGGTGTTGATTATGTGTCTACCCAATAGGTACTCACATAACTAGAATACATAACATAATAGATAAATGCTATGACGTACACATTACGAATCTCACGAGACCTTGTACTATGTCGCGGTTGCCTAATTCTAGGTACCTTGAACTCGCTCAGACTGTCAGTACAGTACAGTCAGTCAACCCAACGTGCAACGTACGAAAACCGCCCTTATGGCAACAATATAAAGGAGAGATATCTCCTTGTCTAGCCTTTTCCCAACTATTTTGGGGTCGACTTCCTACTTCCAGTCTAACCGGATGCAGCTGAATACTAGTATTTCCCATGTCGCGAATGCCTATCTGACCTCCACAACCCAGTTACTAACTGTAAAGGTTATAGCACATTACACCGGCACCGCAACTGCACAGCTGCAGCACTTCGTCGCCTCGAATTTAGGCTACGGCTAGCTGCCAGCACGCTAACTACGCGTCGTCCGCAGGGTGCAAGCTCGCAGTCCGCGCGCCGGCCGCAACTTGTAAGCTCACAGTCCGCGCGGTGGTCGCGAGGTGCAAGCTTGCTGTCACCGCCAACTCAATATTGTTATATGGCATATATGGCGGTGGTGCGCGGGCGACGCGCGACGGCGCAGTGACGTTGTTTCGCTGGCGACTCGGAGTCGGCGCGTAATAAGCATGCGGTCGACGCGCTGTAAGCACATGATCCACTCGCTTGCAGCACGCGGGCTGCGAGTCGAGTTGTATGGTAGCGGCAAATGCGCTGACTGCCCGCCGTTGGCTTTTTCATATTGACGTTATGAAATATATTATACTACACACAATTTAATGCTCAAAATTGAATGACAAGTTAAATGCTGGTTTGGAGCGGTGCCGTTGCGGTGCCGGTATAATGTGCCATGACCTTAAGACCTTAGTAAGACTGGTTTTCAGACTTTTGGGGATTCTGACAAGACCATGACCTGGGTAAGGACATAGGCTACTTTTCATCCTGCATCGCAGACGAAGTCGCAAGCAACAGCTAGTAAACAACACATTACAAACTTAGCTTCCGGAGAATCCACTCCTCAGACCAAAAAACAACAAGAGTTATACGGAAACCGACAGTATAGACGTGTAAAAGAAACTTTTCAGTCGAGTACCTCTACCTAAAGGCAATGCAATCATTCAATCTAAGTGAATTATAAGGAAATGGCTTTGAAATGCTTTTTTGTAACATCAGACACACCTTAGGATCACCAAAGCATGAAGATAGGCATTCATAAACGAATTTCCTTAACAAAAAACTTCTAAGGAACCCGAACCAATTCACAAACAAAAATTGGAAGGTAAAAAACTTTTTTCTTAATTAAAAAAAAAAAAAGTTTGACTGAAAGCCGACACGCCCGAGCAAATAAACAAATTAAAAAGAAATAAAGAATGCCAATACAAACTTTCTTTGCCTAAATAAAAAAAGTTGCGAAAAACATCGGAAGGAAACAGATAAAATAAATTGATTTTTAAAGTGTTGTACTTATCGATTAGTTTGTTTGCTCATTCGATTATAAGTATACATCGACAGGTCTGATTTGGGCGCTCGAGGTGCGCCTCGTGATAAGAGGCAGGAAGAACATATTTGCTGAATGTTGAACTTTTTGTGCAAATAAACATTATTTTATCTTTAGAACGAAAATTGTGTTTTGCTAACTTATATTTATGATTTTTTAAAGCTTGAAACTTTAAGATTCTGAGAAAGACTCAGTGCTCTGTTGCAATTAAGACTATGTCAAGCTTGGACGACATCGAGGCAGACTGAACACAAGATGGCGGGACGAGCTTGACACCTACAGACAGGATTGGTCCACACTAGCTCAAGAGACGAGTGGAAAGGAGAAAGGGAGCCTAAGCCCTGCAGTGGGACACCATTGGCTAGAAAAAGCGGTGGAGCTAACCTAACGTTGTGGCCATAAATGGACTTCACCGAGCGTTGAAGTGAATTCTACCCTTGAAAATTTCGTCCGTCCTACAAAGAGTATAATAATAATAATGAAGTTTTATTGACATAAATAAAATAAGTATGTAATTATCATGTATCATCCCTCTTCAAAACTATTCAAGTAGGAAAGTATTATAATTTCACTTCATTACATTCTAGAATCGTTACATGAAGTCGTTATCATAAACACGTTATCAGTAACGGAATCAAAACAAGGTGATACCGTAGATAATGGGCACATGTTTTTGTTTCGTGTCTTTAGCTGTCCTAGATGAAGTCAGTTCAGTTCAGTTCTATGTTTAGACTTGACTTTGCTACTTTTAGTAAACAAATATTGTAAGCAAGAGAACTAAATAAGAACAAAAAAAATATAATATAGTTATGATGTTTAGGAAACCCGAAATAAAGACCTAAGTGAATAAAGTTTGACGTTTATCGTCCGCCATATTGAATTTCCTTTGACGTCATTTAGGCTAGTTATAGTACACTCTGGCCGGATAGATGACAAGTTCACTGACACAGTATTTTGTTGAAATTGGATTAGTTGTATAAGCTTTGTGAGGTAACAAACTAAGTGATGCTTGCAATTAAAAAAAGCATGTCAAATTCAGTCGTTTTAGTTTCAGGGAAGCGTATTATTTACTAAAAAGTTGTAGGTTCTGTTTCCCAAACAATACTTTTTTTTTTCTGCAACGCCTGATTGATTTTGAATAATGTTTTTATGCATTAAAACTCTATCGGCTAAATATAAACCTCATCCAACAAGGCATGAGTTTCTATCAAAATCTAACATTTCATGGAAAAGTGACAAAGAAAATCCCTCGCAAACATTTTCGTCGTCATTTCTGACCTGATCTAATTTCACAACCAATTCGAGCGCCGGATATCATGTTGTTCAGTTATAAATACACATACACACTCCCATACGTTTTAATCGATTAGTTTATCGAGTAAAACATCGATAAGGGCTCACTGTTGGTTACATAATAATCGCGTAGTACGACCTAATTCATAGGGTCGACGAACCTGTAATCACGTGAGGGTTATGCTGTTTATTTAGTGTTAAAAGTTCTACAGTGATTTTATTTTACTCGAAGATTAAGTTTTCAAACCGGTTTTATTCAGTTATCAATCATGTACATGACATAAGTTTTTTGCATAGATGATATTTCATTATCTACCTAGCCTTTTCCCAACTATGTTGGGGTCGGCTTCCAGTCTAACCGGATGCAGCTGAATGCCAGTATTTTACATGGAGAGACTGCCTAATAGTTGCTGGGTAACACGATACCCCTTAAGAAATATAAAAAAAAAAAAAATATAAACTTAAGTGTTCAAACTTCATACAAAAATATATGGCTAAATATACGGCTTTAAAATACATATAGTTCCTTAAATAAAAGAATAACTTATGCTTGTTCTACTAACGAATTGATAGAAAACACTCAAACAGTAATAAAATACTGTTGAATCTGAAGGCTGAATTTCAAAAGGAAAAAACATCGATTTCTTTATCCTTATACAACATGTCCTGGAATTAACGCACAGTACCAACCACCCCAATTAGAATATTATGTTAAAATCATATTACAACACTGAATTCTGTATACGTGTGTTTGTCACCTAACTCCTGCTTAACGGCTGGGCCGATTGAGATGAAATTTTGTGTATATTTCAATGGGTTCTTGGATGGTTTGAAAACACGATTGGACCCGGTCGCTAGTTATGTATAAAATGTTGTTTATTTATTATGTTAGTTACACTGATTGAGGGAAAAAGAGTGAGTGAGCAAAAAGGGTGCTTCGTCCATTTTGGTTTGTTTTGATTGTACAGCGGAAGTATGTAGTACCTATTCATTATTTTTGGGATAAAAAATTACCCAGAGACTATTCAAACTAATGTTTCAAATTGATGTTATTTCAAGTTAAAGAAATATCAACTTTATTGTAATGGTAATTAGGTTGATAGGTTTACTTTTGATTTTTAGAATCTTTATCTCATCATTATTTCGTTATTAAAAAAGAATGAAAGAATTTGAGTTAAATTCGTTAAAAAAGTTAAAAATGAAATTAATAAGTAGGTACTTGGTCCACGTTATTTAAAAATATTTTAGAGTAAAAAAATGTAAGCACCATTTGCAAATAATTTGTCGAAAAATAATTAAATAAACAATAATAGGTATATTAAAAAAAATATGTTAAAGTCAAAACACATACCCTTCCTTTTCCAAGTCGGCTGTCTCAACTATAGCCCAGACAGTTTAACCATCAATGAATATATTGAAAAGATAACCGTATTATCTCAAAGATATAAACGAATATTATCAGAAGCACTTATCTTCAAGTAGCGAACGCCGCTAACGGATAGCGCCCGTTACACGAACACATGCACAACGAAATGAGAACGCACAGTGAAATCAGTCGAACGAATATGATACTACACTTGTCACACAAAAATAAACCTTAATACAACAAAACAAAGCCTAAATTAACGAAAAACAAAGACTTATTTAAAAAAAGAAACAAAAACAGTCGTTAAATTTTCAAGAATAGAACACACATTCGCAATTCAAACGTTCGAATTATGATTTATTTTGCGAAACGGTCTCGTCGAACGATTTCCAAATCTGACATTGGCTTGTGCAATTTTAAACTGAATGAGACTCTGTACGCTGTGCACAAGACTTATATTCAAACGGTTAGCCTAACACTAAACAGGAAATGTTTTAACATTACGTCATATGGCTATTTTTGTATGCGCATGATTCAGCGTCGTTAAACGGAATAACGAAAAAGCGTCGTGATGGATTCGTTAGGGCGGAAATATACTAGCAACGCCAGTCTGTATGCCACGTTATGTGAACGCTTGGCGGTTGCTCATTGGTAGTGTACATAGCCACGTATGTGTGAGTTTCAAGTGTGTGGGCACCTTTTTTGTGAGGTTAGATGCGTGTGCGCATTTGCTCATTTTTAGCCATGTAGGCTGTAGATTATTTATATTAGTACTTATTACACTTTTATTAGTCTTATCAAAGCTAGATAAAACGACCAATAACTTGAGTGTAATGTGGGCCAAGCACACAGCCGTAATATCATACCAAAAAAGGAGGGTGAAGGTGTGTGTGTGTGGTCTGTCTACAAACAGCCGTAATACTATTAAAATAGGAAGGCGAGTGTTTAAAATTTGGGACTGTAGAGTTGTTTCCAGATTTTTTCAGAACCCAAAAACAATTTAACTTGTGCAAGGGGCGGGTTCTAGAGTTGCGACCGCGTACCGGAAGACGTAATGTTGGAAGGGCACCAGGTGGACCGATGACCCTGTGAAGACCGAGGAATCCGCTGGACGCGGGAAGCACAGAGGTGCTTGGGGAGGCCTATGTATAGCAGTGGACGTCTTTCGGCTGAAATGATGATGATGAAGAATGGGTAGCATAGTTATTCTTCAAGAGTCTGAGAAAGACCACGTGTGTGTACTTATAATTTCCTATTTATTTTTCAAAATAGCTCATCTTTGTAAATTCACCATATTATATTAACATTAATTTCTGTACTAGACTGTTCGAAATCATAGCCAGCCGATCGATTCTGTAAAAATCTCACCGTGAAAAGTTAGGTGAAGTGAGCTGTCAATTGTGTCAATCCCTCGCATTAGTTGGAATGACAGCTCACTCCGCGCTCACTCCACCTAAGTTTTCACGGTGAGACGGTTACAGAATCGCACTGCTCTTTAGGAATACCACACCACACAGCTCTAAGCCCAATTAATTTGATAAACAAAAGACGTCAAAATGACGACGTAATTAATTTTCCTTTTTAGAATATTCTAATTTCAAAGCCCTACGCCGAAGGGCATTGTCCATGCGTTAATATCGCTGGAAGGTTGTAGAGCCGGAAAGTTGTGTGGGTGTTTATGATAAGGGTATAGGGAAATAGGAAAAACCCAGAGAACACGGCGTTCTAGAGCATCAGCACAATCAGCCTATAATGTTCCCCACTGCTGGGACACAGGTCTCCTCTCTTCGAGTGGAAGTGGACTGTCATCCACCACGCGGGCCCAGTGCGGGTTGGTAGATGTCACATGTCTTCGAATTTTTGGTTCTAGGACATGCCGGTTTCCTCACGATGTTTTCCTTCACCGTTTTGAGAGAAGTAGTTAGGCAGAGGTGTACCTAAAGTAACACCCATTTCGCCAGTCATGTTTAAGTCCCTTTAGGGGGGCTACTGAGAAATTCCTGATGGGAAAACCCAGTAATACTTTGAACGACCTGGGAATCGAACCCAGGACTACACGCTGAGCTAGCCCTGGCGACCACTACACCAACGAGGCAGTCTAAACTAACTATAACCGTACTTCTAATGTATTCCTCACGACCGCGATGTTTTGTGGCGAAAGGAGAAATCTAGCAGACAGTGAAGTACTACTATTTGAAGTAGAATAACTACCTGCATTGACCTGAATCTGTTGTGCAGTGGCCTAAGAATATTCCTTTCTCTTGCTAGCAGGTGAAGTTAGAAAGAGATGCAAGAAAACTGGAGATGTCAGATTTTGATTAGACGACGCACCAGCAGAATATGATGCGTAAAACGCTAAGGGCTGAAAAATATGTTTTCTCGAACGAAAATTACCGCAAAATGAATGTGACAAATTTGCAAGCGTGCATAATCGGCTGCAATTGGTTGAATGATTTACCATTTACAGCCAATCGCAGCAGTTTACGCGTTTAGGAATTTATCGCAATTATTTTGAGATAATTTTCGTTCGGAAAACAGGCCCAAAGTTTTACATTGAAAACACGAGGCAAATCAATCATAAAGAGTATTATATTTTGATAAATCTTTTGGCAAGCGTGATTATAAAAGTAATCTTCTATAATATAAAAATGAATCGCTGAATGTGTTGCTAAGCGCAAATCTCGAGAACAGCTGAACCGATTTCGCTAATTCTTTTTTTAGAATATTCCTTGAAGTACGAGGATGGTTTTTACGCAGAGAAAAAATTAAAAACAATGCCTGAAACAGTCTAAAAACAACACTTTTCTATACTCCCATACAAACGAATACAAATTTTTGTTTCGGGGTGGGTAGGGGGTACATGAAATTTCACGCGGACGAAGTCGCGGGCAGAAGCTAGTTAACTATATATCTATCTCTGGGAAGCCATGTCGAGCAATTTGACGTAGACTTAGTTTGCTGACCTCTTACGGCAGGGTTGGCGCAGTGGTTAAGCGATTGACTGCTGCGCTGCGTGTCGCGGGTTCGATTCCCGCACGGAACAAATATTTGTATGACCTACATGTATTTGTTCCGAGTCTGGGTGTTTTTCTATCTATAAATGTATGTATTTACAACAAAAAAAAATTGTATATAAGTAGTTTATCAGCCATCTTGTTACCATAACACAAGCATTAGGTTGCTTAGTTTGGGACAAATGGTGCTGTGTGAAATGTCCAGGGATATTATTATTATTATCTAAATCTTGTACAGAAGATATACTAACCTAGTTATAAGACTTAATTATTTTATCTAGATACTGCCAAACTGTTGTACCTACACTTTAAATGAAGTCATACAGTCACCCATTCGGTCTTGAGCTTTGACGACAGCTGCTTACTGACAAGTCTAGTTTTACTCGGCTATACTTAGTTTTGTCGCCTTCGAATCTAACCGGATGCAGCTGAATACCAGTATTTTACATGGAGCGACTACCTATCTGACCTCCACAACCCAGTTACTGGGTAATACAATACCCCTTGATAGGACTGGTTGTAAGACTTTCGGGCTTCAGACAATCTGTAACGACTGTCAAAGATCCACGATTGACAGCCGGGACCAACAGCTTAACGTGCTTTCCGAAGCACGGAGTGGTCTTGGTAAGTAAAGATAGTCATCACATAGAGGGCCCACCTATCTGACCTCCACAATCCACTTGGGACTTACGAATCTCGTCAATATATAGGTCCCAGGCGGTCTACTCCGAAATGCAAAGTGCGAATGTTCGGATCGGACCGACACATGGCCGAACCGAATATTATTGAAAAATGCGAAAAAAGTTCGGATCGGCTCAGTTGGGTCGGGACCATAGTCAATATTCGAAAGAGTGTAGGATCGGAACCGACCGAACCAAATAGTAACTTCGTAGCAGGAAACGGCCGTACATTCGGCCGATACTACTTCGGAGTAGACCCCGTTTTCGGCTTCAGAATGGCTATTACCTACACCTCATAGATCTTAATTTCTCATCATGGAAAATTTTCCTTCCTTATTTGTTAATAACCAAAGTCCATTACTCCAGATAAAACAATTACAGTAGTGTCATTCAGTCTCTAATAGGTCTAGTTTTAACTGAATTGATTGTTTCAGTCTAGACTAGAAATAATTAACAGAGACGGACGTAACTAACTTACTGAGCTAGATAAAGTTCAAATATTTCGGTTAGAAACTTAATTTAGAAGTATGGAGGAAGAAGACATGTGGACCTCCACAACCCAGTTACTTGAGACTGCTCTATGTAAAATACTGTTATTCAGCTGCGTCTGGTTAGACTGGAACCTGACCCCAACATAGTTGGGAAAAGGCTAGGCAGATGACCTGCCGATCTATATAAACTGAGGTGAAGACAGTCTCTAGCATCAGCAGTGCGATTCTGTCACCATCTCACCGTGAAAACTTAGGTGAAGTGAGCGTGGAGTGAGCTGTCATTCCAACTATTGCTAGGGATTGACACTATTGATAGCTCACTCTAAGCTCACTTCACCTAACTTTTCACGGTGAGATTCTTACAGAATCGATCGGCAGGTGGAATGACAGCTCACTTCACTTAAGTTTCCAAGGTGAGATTTTTACAAAATAGTCCAGCTGTTGATGTCATCATAACCAGCGTATAACCTTCCCACTGCTGGGACAGAGGTCTCCTCTCTGTGGGAGGGTTTGGGGTGTTCTACCACGCGGGCCCAGTGCGGGTTTGGTAGATGACACATGTCTTCGAATTTTTGGTTCTAGGACATGCCGGTTTCCTCACGATGTTTTGAGACCAGTGGTGATGAAATAATTTACACAAAGTAAAACACCTGACTGGGTTCGAACCTACGACCTACGACGAACCAACTCGTAAGTCGCGGCCCCGGCTGCAAATGAGTGCCAATGAAAAATTTTTGAAGATAAACATGTAAAGAAAGATGTGAGTAAAAGATACCTTTTTTTTTTTTCGCGCCTCAAAGAGTAAAAGATACCTTGGATGTTGATTGTTGACCCAGTCCTGACCACATGAAGACCATGGTTGCCCAAAGGTAGACATGTCAAAGACCGTGCTATGAGGAAAACCTTGGCTAAGGTCAGAACCTCGGCAGTTATTTCGTTAGGTCGTCGTAGGAGTGACTGCCTATTTGAACTCAACAGTCCAGGTACACACGGCTACACATCAAGCTATACATTTCCAGTTTTAGCTGAACTCGCATTGTATAGGTTTTTCGTACAATCAGATGTCAGCTTATACTAGTTATGTATAGCTTTATGTGTAGCCGTGCGTACTGGGTAACAAAATTATGTTCAAATTTTATTTATGTTTCAAATTGACGTTATTTCAAGTTAAACAAATATCTACTTTATTTTAATGAAGATTAAGTTGATTTCAGAGTGACAAGCACTATTGAAAAAGTTATAAAAATGTTTGAAGTTGTAGCGTAAACTGAACTTTATTGTGTAGGAATTGAAGTTATTTTTCCATAAACTCACATTTGTTTACATCTTTGGCGAATATGTCGCAATTTTATTTTAAGTACCCTTTTCATTAGGTTATCCGTTTTTTGACAGATGTCTGAGAACGTACAGTCGCCAAAGGAGATAAGTAACCAGGGTCGTCGGATATAGTTGAAGTTTAGTAAGAAACCGATGGATGTTTTCGAATGAAATTTAATTTGATAAATTAACTGTTTGTTTTGTATTAATTAAATTAAATTTCACGGCCCTGGTAACCGTACATATTCCAGATTACGTAAAATTTAACTTTAAAATGCGTAATGAAATGAATATATAAACTGCCTTATCTTATTGAATTATCTTATTTATGGCTTCTTACAGACATTATAATACCGTACGTGTATCAATCAACTTATTGTGTGTTGCTGCAATCACTAGTTCCATCTGTCAAAAAAACGGATTACCTAATGGATAGGGTATAAATGTATAACGTGCAAGGGTATCGCAGAAGACCCAGGAGTAGACGGGACGAACTTGACGCTTATATGAGGGAATGGTCCATATTAGCTCAGGGACAAGTTGAGTGGAAAAAGGAAAGTACGGCCTTTGCCTGTGTGCAGTGGGACAAAACAGGCTTATTATTGTATTGTATAATTTACAAAGAGATCCAGTTATTTTTATGCCTAAGGCAGAAACATACAGTTCCACAAACAGGTATAGCAAGTGATCTTTGAATATTCTGCAAAAAATGTACTTTCACTTTAATGCTAAGTGCATATTATTTTGATTGCACAAGTGGTCAGTGTTACTCAAACTGTTCCACTCTACTCGATACCCCCAAAATGTCCACAGACAATATTTGGTTTTCTAGTAGCTAAGTAAAAGGAACACTTAAGTACATCGCCATGGACATTGCCATAATCATCATACTTGTTTAAAGGGTGGATTTTTGAATCAAAGAATCCTGTCATACTCCCAAGAATAACCGGCGTGTGTGTATGATTGGTGTATGACCAGGGGGCCTAAAAAGGCCACTTTAAGCAATACCTCTAAAAGCTATCCATTTCCTGAATTCCCAGCATATCACTAGCAATTCTTCTAATTTTCGTTAAATGATTACACATAATAGTTTAATCACAAACAATTAATTTCATATCAATCATATTTGGTGTACTTAAACATTGGTGGACCATTTTACGAATTTCCGTAAAAAAACTGTCAACAGGTAAATTGCGTGATATGAATTACACACAGATCATAATTATGAATTGTCAGTTTGTGACCATTTTACGATTTTTGATATGATTCATATTGTTATCCTATTATGATTCTGCTAAAGTGGCCTATTAAGCCTCCAGGTGTATGAACGTATAAGAAGCAAAAGGATTATGTAAGGATCGTAGATGGCGTTCTGGAGTTTCTGCCTACTCCTATGGGAATAAGGCGTCAGTTTATGTATTTCATTATCAGTCTATAATGTTCCCACTGCTGGGACACAGGCCTCCTGTCTATGAGAGGGAGTGGGCTGTAATCCACCACGCGGGCCCAGTGCGAGTTGGTGGATGTCACATGTCTTCGAATTTTTTGTTCTAGGACATGCCGGTTTCCTCACGATGTTTTCCTTCAGCGTTTTGAGAGCAACCACTGCTCTCAGATGAAATATCTTGTTATAATTATAACCTGTTGAAAACTCTTAAAAATACTTCTAACATAACATTACGCCTGTATTCCCCGAAGGGTTAGCCAGAACTGTACCTTTAGAACACCCACATTTTAGCCAATTATGTTTAAGTCTTAGAATACTTCTAGTTGTCTGTAAACTTGTTAAAATAAAATGGAGATCTTAATTAAAACTTCGAGAACCACAGCATGTTTTACAACGTAGTGCACTTAACAAATATTATGATAGCAGATGATTCTCCGAAATATGTTAGTCGCTAGTAAAAATAAAACAAGACAAGACTTAGTCGTGTTGCGAATGTACTGTACAAAAAACATTTATATTTAGTTTTATTTTGAAGAACTGTACTGCAATAGAGGCTGTGATTTTAATCAATAAGATCGTTGGGAATTATTTATTATTAAAGGCTGATTATGCTGTACTTTTGCATGAACTTTTTCAATAGATGTTCTGCTATTATAAATTATAACCGATTTACGTTGACCCCAAAAAGGTATCCAGCAGTAAACTCTTTTAATGATAAAACCACTATCAGATACACGTCCAAAGATTACAGGTAGAGTTAGCACACCGCATATTTTTACATGCATAATATTTAATATTTATACATGCAATATAAACAGGAGATAAATCGTGTGAATCGCTCTGCCGTGTACGTCACAGATCGAAGAATGTCCGATATTACGCGACGATCGATATCGAGAATGAACTTTGTTTATTTTGGAAAAATAGGGGGACATGAAAGGAAGTTCATTGCAGGGTGGGGCCCGTGTTTGTGTCGGCCAGGTTCCAGCATATAAATAAAAAAAAAAATATTGAAGACTATTTACTGAGAGCGCATACATAGATAAGACAGGCGTTAAATATCAAGAATTTTGGATAAGTACCCGCGGTTTCACCCGCATAAGTTTCGGTCCCGTGGGAATGTCGGGATACAAAGTCCTATGTGTTAATACTGGTTATAAACTATCTGTGTGCCAAATTTCATCCAAATCCGTTCAGTAGTTTTGACGTGAAATAGTAACAAACATCCATTCATCCATACAAACTTTCGCAGATAAAATTAGTAGGAAGTAGGATTATTTATATATCCTTTAAGGATGTAAATTTTCAGACGTCTTTTAAAAACGTGGGAGACGAAACCTTATGTCTGTGGTGTTGGGGAGTTTGTTGCGCTACTTCTTCCCAGCTAAAGCACTAGGAAGTGGTGAAGGGCGGCCGTTTTGAGGGACTGTCTTATGTAATTTTGACATTCAAAAAGGGCTGATTCTCAGCCTAATTTAACTGAATGGATTTTGATTTTCCTACAGCTTAATTGTTCCCACTGCTGGGACACAGGCATCCTTTTTTCGAGAGGGGCTATAATCAACCAGACCCAGTTCGGGTTGGTAAATGTCACATGCCTTCGAATTTTTGGTTCTAGGACATGTCGTTTTCCTCACATGACCTCCTTTTGTATATTTTCCTACATTTTTCAATTAATAAAAGATTGAGAAACACTGGTACCATAGTAACGGAATCATATTTCAGCGATACAACAAAAACTGTCTTAAAATAAACAACAACGCTCTATATGAAGATAGAGTTAATAACATAAATATAATATTACAAACATGATAATTATATTTATATGCTGACATGAAAGAGCGTACTGTTTTTCGTATCTGCTGATTTTTTAATAAAGTGAATGGTCCTGTGTTTGGCAAAAACACTGATTCTTTTACTGAATCTACATATAAGCTGAAGAATGTTTGTATGAACGCGCTAATCTCTGGAACTATACATCAGATTAAAGAAAAACTTTATGCATTTGATAGCCCAATTCATGGGGAAGGTTATAGGGTTATATTTAACATCATGCTACAACCCTTAGCCGAGCAAAAAAAAAAAAACGGAAAAAAACGCTAGACAAAATAGAATTGGGTGATCGAAATAGCGGGGGCGTGCGATGCTATGCAACACTCTGGGTCGCCGTTCGGGGCCGAGGAAGTTTTTAAATATGGCTGATGTTTTAGTATATTGTGTATCTTACGACTTCCACGCGAACGAGTCAGTAGGTTGGATAGGAAATCGACTCAATGTTTTTATGGGTTAGTTTCAAAGCAAAACTGGAATTGGTTTGAATGGGTGAGGGGAGATGTGGGTTGCTCTAATGGCAATAAATAACTCTGCCAATAAACATCGTGAAGAAACCGGCATGTCCTGGAACCTTGAACCGAAAATTTGCAGACATACGACACCCTCGCACTGGCCCCGCGTGGTGAACTACGGCCCACTCCGAGATATCGACACCCATCACGCCTGCGGAGTTTCGCCAGCTAATTTAATGAGAGCCTAAACATAAACGAGCGAGACTTAAGTGTGTTTAACACCTTCTGCTTACCACTTCGAGGAACACAAGCTTGATGTTATCTTATTAATTTATACATATTTGATTCATATAAAAATATGCTGACAAAACTAAAAGAACAAAATCATTCAAGCGAGCGTTGCTAAAAAGTCAACGCCAACTCAATTCTTGGCACCGGTCCGGGGTTCGATTCTCCGCTGTGATAAAGCATTGTTTAAATAAAGTCCACGTCCGACCCTCATCTTTTTGTAAGTCAAATTCTTTGGATGTACAATGTACGTTGTAAATATGGAATGCTAAAAACAAAACATCTCTAAAATAAATGTTTGATTTTGTTTTTATTTTAGTGTTTTGCACCTTCTGTTATTGTATTCATTTAGATTTTAATCTGTGGTTTGGGACACGAAAACATAATGTCTTAATTTTTTTGGTTTTAGGACATGCCGCTTTCCTCACGATGTTTTCCTTCACCGTTTTTGAGAGCAGTGGTGAAAGAAAGAAAGAAGGAAAAAGTATTTATTGCGACTAAACTAAACTAATTAAACACAGTTAAAAATAAAACAAATTATATAAAATAGTAACAAAAGGAGAAATGAAACAGAAAGTCCTGTACGATTTAATATACCACTAAGGAATGATTTTACCAAAGTATCCATGGAATAAAATTGATGTTCTAGTATGCAAAAACTGTCAAAAATCAAAATGTATTCTCAGGATAAGGACTTATAAAAGTTAGAAAAAATTCGCCCTACACAATACATGCAAATATTCTAGCAAATTTTACAAATTCTACCAATCCAATGATTTCTCAAAATTAATATCTGAGACAGTTAATTAGAAAAATATGCTGGAAAGATATCAAAGAGACGTATCATGTCGGATCTCGGAGAGAAGCCAAAATAAATAAAGACTGTGATAGAGATTTTATACTTATGACTAGCAACCCGCCCCTGCTTCGCTCGGTTTTTATAACACGACGAATCATCGAGATATCTTTTCTACACGCAAGTTTAATATAATAATCCTCGTTATAAACTATCTGTGTGCCAAATTTCATCCAAATACGTTCAGTAGTTTTTGCGTGAAAGAGTAACAAACATCCATCCATCCATACAAACTTTCGCGTTTATAATATTAGTAGGATTCTTTACCATACAAGTGCACAAACCGTCAAAAATATATCCTACCATAAACCCTATTTAATACTACATACATACTTCAAGCAATAAAATGATAAGAATAGTACAGTATGATGAAAACACATAATATTGTACCTTTGTAATGTAAACTGTGAAAATGACGTAAGGCTTAGCGTCACCACCGCCATTACATACTAGCTCTGAAATGTACATAACAAACTAACACATCGAAATCTGGAGAAATATTATTATCGTAGATTACTACACTCCTGGGACACAGGCCTCTGTGAGATGGAGTGGGATGTAATCCACCACGCAGCCCCAGTGCGGGTGTGGATGTAAAAAAAAAATGTGAACAACACTTTTAAAATATGTAGGTACTAGGAAAATATTATGTTGCTCAAAACATAGAATTGCATGTGTGCGTTAGAAAATTATAAGGTTCCAAAAGCAACATAAAAATATCAAACTAGAAAATAATAGAAAGGAATACAAAAAAAAAAAAACTCACATAAAAATTCAGCAAACGTCAAAAAGGTAGCAAATTCAGAATCACTTTAAAATTAGAACGGCGCGGCTCGTATGCGTCTGCGCAGGTACGTTCTAAGCGCGTTGAACGGCGCACACCGATAAGCTATCGTCGATAACGTGCCGTTACGTTCGTTCGTTAGCACTCGCTATAACGATGTCGTTAGGATGTCATAGATTAATTAGAGTTAGGGAAAAGAGGTCACGGTGCAATATGGGCTTTTAGTGGGGGCGAGTTTGTTACCTAATTCTGTGTGTCACTGAATGTGAAGTGTTTTGAGATTATAGGGTTGTGATTAAGTGTTCATTAGATACGATTATTGGGATGTGCATTTGATTTTCTTAACCAACAGTTATCATTAAAGAAAGTTTTTCTACGCAAATAAAACGCACATTACAAGAATTATGCACGATAATACTAAATCCAAAACTTAGGTAAGATTTGTAACAAAAAATTATACAGTTGGTTATGTTAAACGCGGCTTAGCGAAGATTTTCGCAGGGTTGCAGGTTGCAGCTGGATGAGAGTTCGCGAATCGAGTTGAATGGTGTGCAATAGGAGAGGCCTATGTCCAGCAATGAACAGCTATAGGCTGATAATAATGATGATCAAACAGTTTGGACTAAACTCAAATTACTTTATTTCACACAAACCTACATGGGCGGGTACTTATGAAACTTCAGAAGCTAGGTGCACGGTTCCAATTGGTCGTCTCCTAAGTAGAAGCAACGGCAAGAAACTCTACGGTTATTCTTTTTTACCCTAAGATAATGTAGGTGGCAGACAAAATCACGTAAACGTTTGAAAATTCTGTCTGAGTAAACAGTTAAACATGCCTACGCAGACAGAACGTAAGAAAAACAGAGTTGGGTTTAAGGTGGGAGGTGAACATCAAAAGAAACTTAAGCAAAGCAAATCTTGCGCTCACAAAGATGTTAGATATCACTTTCTCACTAAACATCTAAAAATAATTCCTTCATCTTGAGACGAGGCCGTACAATTAAAATTATCCTTCAATTAATAATGATTCTATTTCAAAACACGGTGAGTGTGTTTGTGCTGAATGTTTTGGCTCGTGTTCCGCTATAATGTCTGATAAATCATGCAGTTTGTTAGTCAGTGATGACGAGGAGAATATCTTACAGGAATAAAGGGGAAAATAGTTGGACTGTAAAAGGCAAAAACTGAAATCATCAAAAAAAGTAAACGTATTTCTGTTAATTTCCGTATTTTATTTAGAAATTAACGACAAGCCATTGCCGAGCTTCCACAATTTATTAGTATTTACAGGAAGGAGTCTGTTAGTTTATTTTCATATATTACACGCCAATTTTTTAAAATAAATTGTACTCGTACCTTCCGGAATCACTTCACGTGAACTTTAAATTCCGATCAACAAAACGTCTTCACAACTCACAACTTTCCTCTCTGAGGCAACGCACGTTACTACCTACTATCCCATCTACGGTTATATGCTCATAGGCACACCACGTGACGCGCTAAGGAAAATGCGCGGGCGCAAGCCTTGTGATCGGAGGCCGTGTAATGGTAATTCAATGGATGGATCGACTGTTTTATTTCATTAGTTTTATTTTTATGTGTGTGAAATGAGTGGACTAGAATAAGACCTCGATTCATGACACGGGTCGTTAGTCCTTTTAAATTGTGCTTTCACAATGTTGGATGGTTGAGATTAGTAAATCTGCCAGATAACATCACACTAGAAGGGTTCGGCAGAGATGTATCTATAGTACCTACACACACATTTGGCCAGTTATGTTTAAGTTCCATGTAATAGGGGACGAGCTATTAATAATAATTAAGTGCAATCAATCTTTCCAAATATACGTACCTTACACTACAGAAAGCTGTTATATTAAACACATGTCGCATAGTTCGGAAATTCCTACAATTAGATTTAGACAATAATCTGAATGCAGTACAAAACACCTAATCTGCTCAAACTTAAAATCTCACCTTGGTTTATACCCGTGAGATTTTAATAAATACCAGGTTAAGTTCCTAGAGAACCTAAGAAAAGAAATTAAAAAAAAAAGAAAATAACAATAATAACTTTATTTCGGGTGGCATAGAGCCATAGAAACCTAGTAGGTTTAGGGGTACACCATTACATAAAATTTCTATAATTTGCCATGACTCGCCACACCTACACACGACATGACCCACCGATTCTGAAAGTGACTTGATTGCCATCAACCGAGCACAAATGCCGGGCTGCTGCTGAGAAATTCCTGATGGAAAAACCCCACAACACTTTGCCCGACCCGGGAATCTAACCCAAGACCGCATGCTCCGCAGTAGCGCGTTTGTTTGTTGTTAAAACAAGTTCATGTAAGCAAGCAAGTCTGTCAGATACGTCTGTAAAGAATACAGACAGCCATATGCTCTAGATATCCAGGATACCTAAGGGGTATCGTATTACCCAGTAACTGGGTTGTGGAGGTCAGATAGGCAGTCGCTCCATGTAAAATACTGGCACTCAGCTGCATCCGGTTAGATTGGAAGCCGATCGCAACATAGTTGGGAAAAGGCTAGGCGGATGATGACCTAGGATACCTAGGCCAACAATAATTCCATTACGACGAAGTAGGTATCGAGTAGTTTTTTTTCGTTAACGAAAATGGACAAGCATTACTTCAAAATACATAAAAAAGTGACCAACTAGCATCCAAACTGCGTACAAATGATTATATAATACATTTACACCACCTCTGTTATTTATTACTAGTCAAACAAAAAACCTCGTCTGTCCGTCTGTCCTTCAATAGTACAAAAAATTCGCGATCAGTTCGTCGACCCGAAGTTTGACGAACGCTCGCGAAATGATACGAGGCCACTCGAACGACGTCGTTAGGAACAAATTACGAAGTCAGTAGAGTTTATGAGATATTATGCTTTACAGTGAAATTATTGTAACAATAAAGATTCATTTGTTTCTGTAATATATTAATTGGATTTACTGGAAGACCTTATTACCAGCAGTGGTGGTGACCTAATTAAACCAGCCGTCTAATGTTGCCATATTTCGATGCAAGGTTTCCATAAATAGCTAGGTTGTCATCGAGTCAAAATGTGAAAGAAATGGAAGTAATTCCATGAAAAGGTTACATAATAATCTGATGTAATATTTCTATGAATCTAGATTTCTAGGATAAAGTCAAGCATGGAATTCAGTGAGCATAATAAGACAATAATGTTTCCACTGGTGGGACACAGGTCTCCCATCTTCGAGAGGGGCTATAATCCACCACGCGAGCAGTGCGGGTTACCAGATGTCACCATGTCTTCGAATTGTTGGTACATGGACTTTTTTTAAAATACAGATACGAGAGAGAGATTGTGTTTCTGGACAGTTTGGTTTTGGGGGTCATTGTCTACAAAAGTTTGAGAAGCGCTGTTTTATTAGAAAAACGTTTGTTAAAAATGGCTCTTCTTTAACATTGTGATTACTTAGCGAATTTAAAATAAAACCTTATTAGGCATATCTGAATATTCTGAATACAATTATATTTTTATCGATTCATGCATGAAATTAACATTACATGGCGCAATTTCTAAGAAAAAATGTAAATAGATATTGATACCGACTCATTAAAATAACACATGCGTTGCAACACTTGCAATCTAAACAATAATAATAATAAAGCTGAAGAGTATGTTTTTTTGAACGCGCTTATCTAGGGAACTACCGGTCGAATTAGAAAAAAATCTTATTGTATTTGATAGTCCAATTCTTGAGGGAGATTATAGACTATTAAACCTCACGACACGACCCTTGGGAGCTGAGCAAAAAGAAAAAAAAGGTAGAAAGAAAACGAAGTAATAGTGCCGGGACTCGGGAGGCCATGCTATGTGACGGGGTGGGTTGAGGGAACAAGAACTTTCACGCGGACAAAGTCACGGGCAGTAAAAATTCAACCAAACATGATGTCACCGAAACCATAATATGATACTGACAAACATCAGCAATGCGAACCTGACCCCTCACATCAAACGAATGTTACAAATAGCAATAGCTACTTGCGATCATATGACACCGAGCTAACGACCCATTGTTTTGACATAACTACAGATAATAATGATGCTATAGAAGATCATATTATGGCATACATTAGGATGGCAGACCACGTGCCTGTAATTCTGATTAGGACTTCGTGAATCATGGTCAGAAGAGGCCTGCTGAAGATCATTATCATCAGCCTATAGCAGCAACTCTCATCCAGCTGCTACCAGCCATCCTGCGAAGATCGTCGCTCCACCTAGGCTGAGGGCGTCCCACCTTACGTTTACCGATTCGCGGTCTCCACTCAAGAACACGTCTACCACAACGGTCATCGATTCTACGACTAATATGGCCGGCCCATTGCCACTTCAGCTTGCTTATTCTGTGAGCTATGTCTACTGAAGATAGGCTTCCAATATTGGGATCACTACCGGTAAACAAGCATAACGTACGATCTTACTCACTCTCCCTAGCTTTGATCTGTCTAGCCTTTTCCCAACTATGTTGGGGTCGACTTTCAGTCTGACCAGATACAGCTGAATACCAGTATTTTATATGGAGCGGCTGCCTATCTGACCTGCACAACCCAGTTACTGGGTAATACGATACCCCTTGGTAAGACTGGTTGTTATATTATCGGGCTTCTGACTACCCGTAACGACTGTCAAAGATCCACGAATGACAGCCGGGACCAACGGCTTAACTTGCATTGCGGGGCACGGAGGGGTCTTGGTATCTAACGATGGTCACCAACCGCGGCAAGCGTAGCTTAACCTAATCGATCAACCCATGCGGCTGTTATTACTTAGCAACAAGCCCCTCTCCTCCATTTGAAACTATTTCTAAAAATATTCAAGAGTTAATTGCTTACATATGGACGATTCAAAAGTGCTAAGTGCTCTAATTGAAAAAACTGACATCACTTTGACAAGGCCAAAAATCCGTACGGTAAAATCTAAAACGGTTCCACAAAAGCTGCTACGTAACAGTGGTTTTTAAAGCCTTATCGCAGAACAATAAGTAATGCCTTTGTTTTCTCATAAACTATTAGGTACATTCTCGTTTAACTGTAGCCAATGTTTTGTCACGGCAATTATATAATTCACGCAGAAATACTTCTGACCTACAATATTACAGGAACTGAGTCACGGAAAGAAGTAAATAGATCAAAACGAGGCTGGTTAAAGATGGATGAGAGTGGTCAAGGATCTGGCTCAGTGGCGTGGAGTTGAAGAGGCATATCCTGCTCTTTGTGAAGGCCACAGGAATCCCCTGGATGCGGGAAGCACAGAACCGGTCGAAGTGGCGGTACTTGGGGTAGGCCTATGTCCAGTAGTGGACGTTTTTAGGCTGAAATGGTGATGATGTCCAGCAGTGGACTGCCATGAGTGATGAAAAGCAAGCCAGATACAGCTCCGTTGGCTTATCTGGCTGAAAAATGTAAATTACTTTTAATCCCTGCATTAAGAGGGAATTGAATCTCGTTTTCAGTGGTCTTGGACTCTTGGTCAACCAACCAAACTAATTTACATAAGATTTGGCAGCTTAATGGCCAGAGGTTACCCAAAATCTTGAAGGAAGGGGTGATAAAAAAGCGGTCGCAAAGTTCTGACAATATTCACTCTGCCAAAAGACAGAAATATACCATATTACGTTCATCCGAAGTCCCAGCCCTACCCAAAAAGCTAAGCCTAAGGTTCAAAAAGCCTCTCGAAATCCTCCTGGATGAAGGCTAACTCCACCAAATCCTTGAAGAGTTAGAACTGTCATTGCGAAAACAGATTTTGGCTCATACTTGTACGTTTATGTAAATTGAGAGACTACCCGCTCTGCGGCAAAGTAAATAAATTATGAGTCTATTCGGTTTTATTGGAGCTTCCTTTTTCAGTAAACCCTGAATGGATTACGAGGTGATTTTTTTGGGTTCTGGCTTGTTCGCATTTAGGTATTATTTTGGTAAGTATAAAATGCTGTTGTATGAATTTCTCTACCAAAAATCAAGAAAGTTTTTTTGGTACAACACTATGCACCAAAAGAACTTTCTTGATTTGGATAACTCCAAATCAAGAAAGTTCTTGAATATGTTATGGTATAATATATTGATTGCGTAAGTTTTAAATGATGTAAATTTTTAAGAAGATTATCTTAATTGCAATGTAACTCCAAATCAAGAAAGTTTTGTAACATGTGATGTTAAGTATTTGATTGAGTAAATTTTTAATGAAATATTTTTTTAAGAAGATTAATGTATAATTAAATAGAAAGTAAACTCACCAAGACAGGACCAGATCAGTGAAAGCAATCCAAATCTGACACCACTAAACAACCTCAGGGGATGACTGTCATCCCGACACTGACGACACTACGTCACAAATCACCATTTTATACACAAAACACGCGGGAAAAACGAACCGACCAATACGGAAGCAGGAAGGATGCGTTTTTATTCCGTTTCAATTTGAAATTCGAACGCTCCATTAGGCAAATTGTTCCCGCTCTTTGTCGAGTGAAGATTAGGTTTTTATGGAATTCTAATTGAAACGAGATTGGTATAAAAACTTCTGTCATATTTGCATGTGTTTTTATGACGTTTTTTGTCAGAGAATACATTACTTTTGCAGGAAAACGATGCTTTTTTGTTTGGGTGCAGTTGTCACTTCATCGTAGTGACGGTTAGGCGAAATCAGTGCCGGTTCTAGCTTCTAAATCTATAGACGTTTTTGAGCAATTTCAGTCTATTAGACTAATTAGTTCGTTAAATTTGGCAATCATTAAACCAAATGTATAAGTAGAACAGTTTGCAAGATTATTACATTTGGAGTAGTGTGGGAGGTATCTTCAAAATTCGTGCAACATTCGCCCACCAAAAATAGAAGATTGCTTTAAGCAAAAAACTTATCAACCGATTGTGGAGTACCCTGGACTAATAAGTGTGTGACAAGGACAGATACAGTTAATAATGACGTCATTTGCCGCCAAGTTCTTCAAAGTTTTGTGCAAGATTTGGACACGGCGTGATGAGGACGACGAAGAAGAAATCATTTGGAAGATTGAAATGTGTAAGTGTGCATATTATTTTTATGAAGTCCGAGCTTTAGGACCGATGGCCGGTGGAGCAGACGAGTCCTGGAGTGGGGACCACGTATCGGTAAGCTAAATCTTGGACGCCGTCCAGCTAGATGGACCTACGACCTTAAAAAGGTGGCTGGGACAGACTGGATGCGCAAGGCGGAGGACAGGGGATAGCGGGCTCGGCTTGGCTGGTAAATGCCTGAATCCAAAACTACCCAATCTTTGGAACGACTCCCTGACATATTGTAATGGTTTCTTGCTCCTTACGGTATCGAACACAATTAACCTATAAAGTTCTCACTGCTGGCACACAGTCCTCCTCTCTGTGGGAGGGAGTGGGCCATAATCCACCACGCGGGCCCGGTGCGGGTTGGTATATTTATGTCACATCCCATCGGTCGAAATGGCGATGCTTGGGGGAGGCCCATGTTCAGCAGTGGACAGCTTTCAGCTGAAATGATGATGATGATGACTGAACACTAACCTGCTAGTTAACGACCTGAGCAGCCTACCTGCAAAGCCTTAGCCATTATACCACGGCGGAAAACCTGATGGGAAACCCAATGAGACCAACCCTCATTGGATTTTCCCATCAGGTTCAGGAAAGCTTTCGAAGTCTTCGTTCATGCTGGACATACACCTTACGGTATGATTTACTATTAAGTATATTAAGCAGCTTACTTACAACATTTACGAGTCCTAATTTCTGGTGCTTCGAGCCTATAAAGATGTAAGCTGCTCTTACCCAAGTAGCACACGAGGCTGCTTATCAGCCGCATAACGGATTCCCATTATGCTTAAAGCTGAATAAAATAGCTGCATAATGGCTGTATAGGGCCTTATTCAGCTCTTATAACTCTTAAATGGGCACAAATTATTCAGCCTTAAGTTCACGTAGCTGCTTAGGAACTGTGTAGCAGCAATTTAACAGTGTTATAAAAGGTAACGACAGTACTATGCGCTAAATATCGACTGACTAAGAGATCACAAGTTATTCTTTATTCAGTAAATATGTCACATCTACGCTCTTAATAGATGTTTAAAACCGGGAAAGGCTGCTTGCGACCAGTGTAAAAGTGAACATATTTGATGTAGCAAACATATAGAAGCAAATGTACAGTTGAACACTTTATGTTTCGTGGAGTGAATTATACGTGGATAATATTCATATCTGGTAAGTACATTGTTTTACTTAATAATAAAAGAAAAATGACTGGGAATGTAATTTGACTGACATTATACATATATATTGTCTAAGAAAATTTTAGTGCGCCACGAAAATATTCTCTTTTTAATTAGTTTTGTAATATAAATAAGCCGTGATGAAAACTTGAATAAACAATTTTTAGAGTTTTGAAAAGAATTATAAGATAAAAAGTTATTATTATGTTATCAGGAAGTAAAACCTAATGCAATACATTCCTAATTCATACACAAAACATCATAAAAGTTGAAAAATGAATCAGTATATTTATAGGTTATACAATACAATGTTAAACAGCGACGTGAATATTTAAAACTCTTATATGCTGCAAAAAGCTGTCTAATAGTTCACTAGGGTACTGTTAATCAGCAAAAAACTGAAAAAAATTACACATGTGAACTGTATGCAGCTATAAGCTGTTTTCTTTACTTTTAATGGCCCACAAGCTCTGCCGTTAACCATAATGTGAACAATTAAACAGTTGTTATACAGACTCTTTAGGGATCCGTAGTATTATATCTAAAACCACCGCATGGATAATTTCTGATTCAACATTGTCAAAGTGATATTATTTAACACACCGATTTACGCGCGCACGAACTTTTTCAAATTGGGTAGAAATATATTAATATATAAATCGATATATATATTTTTTTTATTGTAAAATAAATTGTACTGCAACATAAACATAAATGCAATATTTCATCCTCAACATATTTTAATTTCCTAGTTTTAACACACTCTAAAAAGGCTGTTACTCAAAACGTGACGTCACGCTTAATTTTCGTTTAGTAAAACGATAACTGTCCTTGCGTTTGATTGTAATTGAATTTAGAGCTGACGCTCATTTCTGACTTTTGTATTGTATTTATGAAATTGGCCCTTAGAGACATTTGATCCTCATAATGTATCGGATCGACTGATAAACTTAACGGCTGCGAAGACCGCGCGCGCGCGGCTCTCGTTTATAAAACTGTGTTGTCGCCTAGCCTATTGTGCCTAAATGAAGCCATGCTAACAATACTACTGTAAAAAGCTTATGCTAACAATACTACCTACCTACCCAGATGATACCTTTGTACAAGTTATGTATTTATTACTTATAATAACTAAGTGATTGTTTCATTTCTTTATTACAGAATAATGCCTTTTAAGGTCGTTAGTACTTCAGAACCGGATGGTGATCGATTGAGCATTGTACCGTCACTTTGGGAGTTTAATGGAATATTAAGTTGGCCTCCAAAGAATAAAAACATTTTGAAGATGATCAAGGAAGAACGTTCGAAGCCGAGTCCTGATTGGAAGAAAATGAACTGCGATCTAAAAAGCAAAATTTGTTTTCGTACGCACATGCAGAAATTGAATTAGAAAGTATGGAGCGATATAGTGACACCGATGTCTATGAGCCGCAGTGCCAGGAAACCGCTGATCCAACTCCACATAATATTCAAACTCGAATAGTGGATCAAATAGATACAATGGAGAAAAATCGAAAATTGCTTTGAAAAACTACAAATTATTAGGGAAGTTTTTTTTGACATGGTTCATTCGTGGGACGCAGCATTTACAGTAGAAGCTCCGGAAATATTTTTCAAGACTGAATTACCTTTTACTTTTCTGTGACAGATGGTATCAACATTGACAGAGTACCAATTCATGTGAGCTAAATGAATCAATAAATATGTATAAGTTAAATCATTTATTTTGTTTTATTTACAAAGTATGTTGTTGATAATTGCTGCTAGATCCTTTAAAGCAACATGGTTAATACTCTTTTCTACAGCTCACGTTCTAATTTTTTCCCTAAACAGTGAGTGCTTTACATCATCGCTATAGCTGCCGTCGTCATCATCTTCAGAACTCGATATTTTTTCCGAGTTATAATTGCCGGTGTTTAGAATTGAACAATTAATATTATCACCGAGGTTACTGGAAGAAGAACTTGGACACACATAATTTGTTGAATGTGCAACATCTTCTGAGCTATTGCGACTAATATTTTGTACGGAACCATCCTGTTTCAAACTATTCGTCACGCTTTGCGTTACATCCCGACTTGAAGGTTTTATTTCTTCTGTCTTCATAATTCTTTGATACTCTTTCGATAATTTTCTTCTAATGCCTGTTCTAGCTTTCATTTTCCACGAATTAGTCGAATTCATATTTATAAAGCAATAAAATATATACGTCAGTGTAATCGCCATCTAGGTACACTGACTGATTACAGTACCACATGTTACTTTTATTCAGATAAAGTCTGATTAAAGGTACTTATGTGAACCACTATGAAGTAGAAGCCCTTAATTCGATACACTAGTGAGTCTCTAAGCAGCTGCGAGGCATCTAGTGAATGTTTAAGCAGCCGCTATGCAGACACTATCAATGGCAGTATAAAGGCTGATTAACGGTAGACATATTCAGCAATAAGCTGTAATGTGGCCACAAGTCATCCATTATACAGCTATTAACGTCATAATAGTTCACACGTGCCCCTTTAATAAGTCAGTGTAATAGGAGTTCACAAATACCTTCTTATACAGCATTTGGCGGTATTTCATCCACTAAACAGCTCTTACTACGGTTAAGGCATTAGAAAAGGTTAAAAGCTGAATAGAGTCGTTGAAAATATACCTTTATAGCACTCGTAGCGTATTAATTGTAGTTTTGTCGGTCTTAATCAGCCTTAATGCAGCTCTTAATCAGCCTAAGCTGTTTCAATATCACTGACAGCTATTATGCAGCTGTAGGATCACCTGTGTACTCTTAAAAGAGTCTTAATACGCATAGAGTTTGAAATAGGTCTAAAAGTGAGTAGTTAAACAGCTATCTGTGCTACTTGGGTAATCCTCGGGAGATCTTCCCTTCACCTTTACTATACATTTCGCTAACGAAGGAGTGGGAGCAAAAATGTCCATACCTGTAACAAAACAAAAACATTATAAGTAATCTGACACCTAGATCCAAGCTTAAAAAACACTGTTATGCCAGATTCTGAGTGAATCTGGGGACATCAACTGAAACAGACAGACAGACGAAGTCGCATATGGGTTTCTTTTTTACCATTTTGGTACGGAACCCTAACGTAACTATTGCTATCTCATGTTCGTTTATAAACAAGAAGGAAACAGAAGTACCCATGGAGGCACGGGCGTTTTTTTAACGCGTCAATATTTTTTCGCGGAATGGATTGTCTCGTTGTTGAGCCGATTATTGAGAATCAAACCAACAGAGCGCATCCCAGCGCATCGAAAAACAAACTGTTGGAATTTCAACTCTCGGCGCTAAGCCAGTGTGTTGAAAATCCAGTGGGCGATAAAAAAAAAACGCCTGAGGGTATGAGGGCTTACAGTCACTTAAAACCAGCACCCTAATTGCGTAACACACTATCAATCTCAATCTGAATCATTTTGAAGGATATTGCTAATCCATTGCTTCATATGTTCGAAAAACTTGTCTGCTCGACAACGTAAATAACGCAATGAATGTTGTTGAACCGTCAAAATGAAAGCCATGTGTTACGTAAATACCCCACAGTTTAATTTTAGTAAACACCTCAGATACTACAAACAAACAAGCTAAAGTTTGACATGTGTGCCCAAGTTTGACAGTTCTGAACTAACACTGTCTCCTCTCTTTATCTGTTGGAGAGAGATAGTTATACCCTTTTTCATGCGCTAAGTAGTAACTTCCTATTGATTCATAACTGTAACGTTTTTAAGGATGAAAACTATTGAAAATGTCTTACAAAATTACGTTAGATTTAGCGATCAAGATTTTATTCCTCAAAGATGTTGTTTCTAGTACCTGCTGTGAAACAATAACGATCAATTTGACGTGAACAAGGAGGTCCTTGTGGGTAAATGATAACAGCTGCACGAGATGATCGACGGTTAAGCTACGCTTGCCGCGGTCGTATCGTGGATGGCTGACCAAACATTACATATACCGAGGCCTTCCGTGCCTAGTAAAGCATGTTAAGGAGTTGGTCCCGGCTGTCATTTGTAGAACTTTGACAATCGCTATGAGTAGTCAGAAGGGCAAAAAGTTTGGCAACCAGTCTTAAATGGGTTGTGGAGGTCAGATAGGCATCCGGTTAGACTGGAAGCTGACACCAACATAGTAAAAGGCTAGGTAGATTGATTTTGCTGTGTAATAATAATCTGAACAAAACGTTTGTTTACACAGCAAACATTAAAAAAACAAGTTCGCGTGTCATACATGTAAACATGCACGTTGACAATTTTGTAAACGTCCTACGTGCTTTTACAAAAATGATAGGAATTATCTTTGGAAACGATGCAGAAATAATAGAGCTAGTTATTACAGTAAAATGCAGTCGCATTGTATATGAAATTATTGAAATTATCAATGGAGCAAAAATTAACTCATTAGAAATTATGTGAAATTTTATGATTTGCTTGAATTTTGTGGTTAAACCACAGGATTACCGATGTTAGTTGATACAGCACAGCGCACCCTAATTTCACAACACGCTATCAATCACAATCTGAATCATTTTGAAAGATATTGCTAAGCCATTGCTATATGTATACGCTTTGACGGCACGGTTGGCGCAGTGGTTAAGCGATTGACTGCTGCGCTGCGTGTCGCGGGTTCGATTCCCGCACGGAACAAATATTTGTATGAACTACAATTAGTTGTTCCGGGTCTGGCTGTTTGTGTATGTGAGTGTATATGTCTGTAAACGCACCCACGACACAGGAGAAATTCCTAGTGTGGGGCAATGTTTTATAAAAAAAAAAAATACGTTAAAAAAAAATCGGCTCAACAACGTAAATAACGCAATGAATGTTGTTGAACTGTCAAAAATCTGCTCAACAACGTAAATAACGCAACGAATGTCGTTGAACTGTCAAAAATCTGTTTAACAACGTAAATAACGCAACGAATGTCGTTGAACTGTCAAAAATCTGCTCAACAACGTAAATAACGCAACGAGTGTCGTTGAATTGTCAAAAATCTGTTCAACAACGTAAATAACGCAACGAATGTCGTTGAACTGTCAAAAATCTGCTCAACAACTTAAATAACGCAACGAATGTCATTGAACTGTCAAAAATCTGCTCAACAACGTAAAGAACGTAAAGAATGTCGTTGAACTGTCAAAAATCTGTTCAACAACGTAAATAACGCAACGAATGTCGTTGAACTGTCAAAAATCTGTTCAACAACGTAAATAACGCAATGAATGACGTTGAACTGTCAAAATCAAACCCATTCCTTCTGCTAGTGCGTTAAGCAATTACCCCGCCGCTCTAAACTCTGACTTTGGTTGAATCACACCAGCATAATCAGCCAATAATTTCCCCACTCCTGGGACACAGGCCTTCTCTCTGTGAGAGGGAGTTGGCTGTAATGTACCACAAGAGTGCGGGTTGGTAGATGTCACATGGCTTCGAATTTTTAGTTCGGACATGCCGGTTTCCTCACGATGTTTTCTTTCACCGTTTTTGAGAGCAATGGTGATGAGGTAAATTACAGAAAGTAAAGCGCCTACCTGGGTTCGAACCCACGACCTACAACTCCAACAAGTCACTGGGCCACCATTGTCGGTCTCTTTCTGTTTCTCTGGAGATTAAAATCATAATAAAAATTAAGGAAATTACTTATGTCTAACCGGTGAAAATCCAGATGTTTAAAACTTTAAATAAACCCCGCGGTTAACTGGTCAAGTGATATTATTGTAGGGCATTCCCCTATAGGGTTATCTAAACCTCCCCCCTTTCATTCTACTCTCACTTTCGCAACGTAAAGAAAGAAAGAAAATGTATTTATTGCGACTCGTTCAGGAAGATCACAAACGAAACTAAACACAGTCAAAAGCAACTTCACGCAGCGGGCGTACAGCGCACTGCGCGTGCAGTACAACAATGCTTTTAGGATACTGTTAGGGCTGCCGCGGTTTTGTAGTGCTTCGATTATGTTTGCTGAGGCGCGGACAGATGATTTTTTCGCGATCATAAGGAAACGGAGCGCTTCACTATTGTGTCGCCTACAAAGCTGCTCGCACAGTCTCCTGAGGGTGTTGTCCGAGCGGTGGGACCTGCACCCTAATTAAATAAATAAATAAATCCCTGGACATTTCACACAGCACCATTTGTCCCAAGCTAAGCAACCTAATGCTTGTGTTATGGTAACAAGATGGCTGATAAACTACTTATATACAATTTGATATTGCGTAACACACGATCAATCGGAATCGGTTTCATTTTGACAGTTCAACAACATTCATTGCGTTATTTACGTCTTGAGCAGACAAATTTTTCGAACTTATGAAGCAATGGATTAGCAATTTGCTTCAAAATGATTCCGATTGATTGTGTGTTACGCAATTGGGGTGCCGGTCCCTGATACAGAGGTGGATGCAGCTTCATGTTAGCGCCTCTCCTAGTATTATTTGACATTGTGTGTATGTTTATTTGTGTATGTTTAATTTTGTAATTGATTGGTTGTATATGTTTAAAATGTAATGTTATTGTAATGTCTTTGTCTATTTTTAATTTTATTTTAATTTTGTAATAGTTAAGGACATTGTCTGAAATAAATGAATTGAAAAAAAAAAAAACAAATAAAAAAGTAACAAAAAGAAAAATAAAACAGAAAGTCCTTTACGAAGCCAAAAGGCTCTTATCCCAGCATGATGCTGCGACATTTAAAAATAATAAGTGTGGAACGTGTGGAAACCTCACGATGTTTTCCTTCACCGTTCACAATCACGCCAAATTCAATAAAGAAACAACACCTAGTGCTTGTGTCATGAACAGATCAGTCAGTCAGCAAATTTGGTAGCAGAGCTGACTATCCAAAGTGCATTGTCAAGTCATGTAAAAATATTTATTTGCAATAAATTGTCTATCAAATTAAATTGTCCGTATTTGCAAATCACAACATCCATTTTTTGTTGCCTTTGACTGTCAAAGAATTACGCATCGTGTTTAGATATCGATGAACCATCACGTCTGCAGAGTTTCGCTAGCCAATTTAATTTAACCCTATATAATTAATGTACTTAAACAAAATATTTTAACTACCCGAAACTGTCAAATTTTCCCAATGTACTACCTTGAACCTAATGCTTTAGCGATAAAGTTGAAAATCTATTAAAGAAATTTGACAGATTGTAGTAGCTTGATGTGCTGGCGTCTGTACTTTTACAAAATATCGTAGAACATCTTAAAAGAGTAACGGTGGAGCTTCTTGCCCATTCTTCTCTATACGAAAACTAACTTTTAGAAGGGGCGACTAGAATCTATTCTATTTTATTGCCCTTTTATGTGCCTATCTGAAATAAATGCTTTAAATGATAAAAGATTTTATTTTGTAAGTATGTGTGTACAAACACTTTTACACGTCAATCATATTTTAAAACTAGATGAGGTCGGCGTTTCCTATCTGACTAGTCTGAGAAGAAAGGCCGAAACAAACTCAGAGGGCACACTCTCTTTTAAAGTCCAGACATAATCTTGGTCAGATCATATGAAGACCATGTAGATCGATGTCTGAGATGGTTTTTTGAGGAAAGAACCACACAGATTGAGAGGACCTTTGACTGTGGCTAAGAAATAACAGCCGTACGGGTCGATCGATCAGGTTAAGCTACGCTTGCCGCGGTTGGTCCGTGGACGGGTGACCATATTTACATACCAAGACCCCTCCGTGCCTCGGAAAGCACGTTAAGCCGTTGGTCCCGGCTGTCATTCGTGAATCGTTGACAGTCGTTTCGGGTCGTCAGAAGCCCGAAAGTCTGACAACCAGTCTTACCAAGGGGTTTCGTATTACCCAGTACGGAGTTGTGGAGGTCAGATAGGCATTCGCTCCATGTAAAATACTGGTACACAGCTGCATCCAGTCATCCAACATAGTTGGGAAAAGCTAGGTGCCTAGATGATGACTGACTGTATAAGTATTCGTAATTTTCACCTCCATGCAACATAAATCAAAAACCCAGTGCACATCGGAGCTCTTAACATACACGTTACATGTCGTAATATGTTCGATCGTTGAATAACAACGAGCGGCATTGATTCATCCGTGACCGCGAGGTCAGTACGGGTTCGAATCGAGCCATATCGATAAAGGATGCTTGCATTCATTACTGTCTTGTTATGGTCAAGTATTTTACTTTAGTAAAATCGAGAAATGAGATTGTATGACTTGGAGATAAGAGAGAAAAAAGCGGCCAAGTGGAAGTCGGACTCACACACGAAGGGTTCCGTATCACCGTAAAATATTGAGCAAAAAAACGCCGATAAAAAGACGTTTCCTATTATTTGTTATTAATTTATTAAGTATAGCGACAATAGAAATGCACTCTCTATGAAACTTTCAATTGTCTACCTATTACAGTTCATGAGATACGGCCCGCTGACAGACGGACGGACAGCGTTGGCACGTTGGCACCCTTTGGGTATATGGAACCCTAAGAAAGACAAATTGTATACATGTATTTTTTATGGACCTCTGATTCAGAGACAAATATTAAAATAACTTTATATTTGAGATCCGATTCGCTACACCTAGATATCGTGCGCACGTTTTAATTCACAATATCCGTATAGATTAACCGATTTCCAATTTGTCGTAACTTTATCGACGTCGGATTAAAATCAACGTCATACCTAACAAATTGTTGCCATATGTTTACAAAAGCATTGATTTTCCATTCTGTTTGTTGTTCTAAAGTTCTAAATCGGGTTCCATGGGTAAAATCATCACTATGAATCTCCCTTTAATCAGGAGGACTACTCTCTTAGCAAAAAAACATCTTGAGGAAACCGGCATGTCCTAGAAGCAAAAATTCGAAGACATGTGACATCTACCAACCCGCACTGGGCCCGCGTGGTAGATTAGCCCACTCCCTCTCACAGAGAGGAGGCCTGTGTCCCAGCAGTGGGAACATTATCGGCTGATGATGCTTATGCGATGCTTCCTTAGCACGGTCTTCGTAGGCCATAGATACGGTCGTTTCCTACTCCGTATCACTTACGGAATAAGATTAGTTTGGAGCCCAAACTAAGAATGAATGACAACACGAATTGACAGTTGTCCCTAATTCCGAAGTGTTTCTGCCCGTCCGAAAAATTTTATCTGTCACTTGTTTTGACGTATCTACCCACTACTTTCGGACGTGCCTGTATCATCGTTGACGGACTTAGAACGTAGGCCCTCAGATGTGGGTGACCAAATCAATTAGTATTATCACTTTATCAGTAATCCAGGCCAATTAACATAATTGTTTTTTTTTTAAAACGTTGCCCCACACTAGGAATTTCTCCTGTGTCGTGGGTGCGTTTACAGACATATAAACTCACATACACAAACAGCCAGACCCGGAACAACTAATTGTAGGTCATACAAATATTTGTTCCGTGCGGGAATCGAACCCGCGACACGCAGCGTAGCAGTCAATCGCTTAACCACTGCGCCAACCGTGCCGTCTAATTACTTTTACTACACAGTTACTAGTCACACACAGTCACAGTTAGTTACTAGTTGCATAGTTACTTCGCTGTTTGGGGCACCACCGACAAAAGACAAGATTTTAGATAAAATTTATATCGATATTTTAATCGATTAGATTTATTCTTCGGTATCGATGGACGTTCCAGCAATTCCTTCGTTTGTATCTAGACTGAAATGTAGGATAACATATTTAATTACATGCTCCAATGATAATTATTGTGTATTTAGATAATATCTTAAGTAATTTATCAATAACGTTTTGCTTGATCAAGTTATAAGTAAGCGAAGCAAGAATATAATGAAAGCAAAAAACTATGAAAAAATGTTTTAAAGGCTACTTAGGAAACTAGTTTATTTCTTTATGTAAATCGAGTTTGCTGAACAAAAGAAATGTCATTAATTACAGCTAATTGCAGTAATTCAAATAAAGGAGAATGTTCAAAACCAGTCTAGAAAAGTTGCACGTATGAAAACCAAATTAATATACAAATTATTTGCTTATTTTTTACAAGCTTTTCACTTCAGGAATTTTGTTTTCGTATCCGGAATTATGATTTTAGGATAAACAGTAAATTAACGATTGTTAAGTACATTTCCGTATAGTCGTGATGGACGTTTCGTTCTCTTCATTTGTACGAGTTACGTAAGTATACTTTTACATAAAAACATCACAAAAAAGATATTAAACTCATAAATAGCTAAATAATTAGTAATATCATAATCAAAACGTAGGTACTGTATAATTATGTATTTCATAGTTCCATTGTGAAAATATTTATTTTTTCGTTTCGTCTCACGCAGATGCAACTGTCAAGGCAGATGAAAGACGTACCGGTAGGGATGACGATTATTCCTAAACAAGATCGATTTTTTAATCTGTCCGAATCGGAGGAAAGAATCGATTCAGCAATAAATTGAGTTCTGATAGATCTGTTCCCGCCATTATTCTACATCGACAGCTTTACTATAGATAATCACTTATTCGTTTTGGTGTTGCCAGCATAATTAGTCAAATGTAATGAATAATCGAATACAAAATAAATTATATAATATTCTTGGTTACAAAAAACAGAACAAATAAACTGCGTATCAAAACTTAAAAGTTGCAATCCGCAGGAAAAACATCGGAACTCGTTTTCAAGTTTCTAAAATCGATTAAAAAATATATATATATATTTACTTGACCTATAAAATCGATTCTAGATCGCCATCCCTAAGCCGGCGCCTGCGGAAGCCGCCATTACTGTTTATGTGTCAACTGAGAATAGTCACCTCGATTAATCTCTCCACATAAATAGTAATGCTTACGGAAATTCATTGGTGTATTTGTTTTAAAAAACTTAGCGTGTTTCATGTAACTAACGACAAGACGTTTTCATTTTAATTGTGTTTTATTACGCCAGAACGTTTTTGTGTTGTGTTTTTACACTCTTTTGAGATTCTAATCATGTCCATGCATGATTCTGATGAACCGATGCCGCTGCCGGTGGTAATGAGAAGCCGATGTGTCAATTATTCACTTTTGATACCCAGAAATCACCCGCAACATTTCTTGCAACAAGCGTCTACGACGATGATTACTCTAATACGATCTTTGATAACTCCTACTGAGGTAAGTTTCACTATATTACCTACTTCTAGATTATCAGACATGCTAGCATCCTGTACTTTGAATAGCTGACTAATATCCAATAACCTTAGTGCGGTGCAACATCTAACTCTAAGTTGTACCATGATAACAGACTTATCAAAGATTTTCTATTGATCTTTAATGTGAAGAATACAGCAATGTAATATACTGATGTAGGTACTGTATAATAAACCAGAATACTATTGTGTTGATTTGAAAAAAGTATTTTATTATATGATTATCAGATTCATGAAGAATACTTCAGTAGTTTAGTTATAGTTAACAAGAATACGTAGGGAACACAGCAAGACACAGCTTGGCATGGGTGATAAAAATCTTTTGAAATTCTCGGTTTTTCTCTATTATGATATGCATGTTTTCTACACCTAAACCTTCCCCATGAATCGCCCTGTCTATTGGTGGAAACTGCATGAATATCTGTTCAGTACTTTTTGAGTTTATCATATTCATACAGACCGACAGTTACAGTAATAAACAGTTTTTAAATCATAGAATGTGTATTCAATAAAGATTTACAATATGCAATGATTTTGCAATGTGTATGTGTGTGTCTTTGTTATATAATAATTATGTGAGGATTCAATGATTATTGGTGAATAACAGAAAAACAGCAACATTGAGAAATAATTTCTTTTATTTCAGCTTTCATCAGAAAGTGTACTATGTACGGAGTGTATGGTAATACTTCAAGATCGAGTAAGCACATTCATTGATGGAAATGCTATACCATTGCCTGCATTTGGTCACAGAAGTCTATGCTTTTCTTGTGGAAAGTCTATTGTACGTACAACAAGAACACATGCTGTGAGATCTGACCGCCAAGAAAGGAACATTATATTAAGAAAGGTTCCACTGCACTTGGTAAATATTTTTTGACTTACACATATTTCTATAATGTTAATTTTCATTCTTGGGGAACTTCACTACCACCCAGAAAACTGCAGCAAAACAACTATGTTGTTTCTGTGAGTGTATAAGGTCACCGGTGAGTCAAAGCTAGTGGTGATTTCTAATAAAAGTATTTTACTTTGAGCGGTAATAATCTATACACTGGACTAACGCAGTCCACTTAAGACTTCAAAACCCATAGCCCTATTAACGTTGTTTTCATATGTTGCAATAGTTTCCCACCAACGGGGGGTTGTCCTTGGGTGCAATAGCATAGCGCATACAGGGATAGTCGTTGGTTGGTACCACATTCCATTAAGAGTGTCTAACAGGCCTCTGCAAGTTGGTTCGGGTCCTCATACGCCTTCCAAAGGTACAGGATCCCAGAGTTCTGAGATATAAGGATGATTTTAGAATTTGTTGTGCACTAACTAATAAGTTCTACACATCCATACAGGATCCACCGGAGGCTGCAGAGTATGTAAGAATTGCAAAAGATAGGCTTGCACTTTACAGTAACTACTAACTATTTAGCAGTATATGTTGAACGAGAACACCTTAATATAAGGAGAGCGAATTTCCAAATGATTGACCAGGATAATCCACATTTAACCAGGTTTCCGCGACTTTCAATAAATGATTTGAAGCGATTTGCCCTTGGCACCTACCAGCTTAAACGAGTCGAACTGGTACATATTATGTGGAAGTGAATAATGAGGTTGAGGATGACATACCTCTGATGCAATTGCCTGGTTGGAAAGAGAACTGTGGGCCGTTGCGCTCATATAATGACTATAGTTTGGTTCTTGAGCTGGGGACATTATAACGATATAACTGCTCCAGCTTCGAATTTAGATAATTACTTTGGTGAATATGAGGAATAATAAAGGTAATTGGTACCTAACACAATGATATTTCTACTGATTTTACATGTCAAATACGTAGAACATCTATAGGTATGTTAAGTATACTTGTTGTAACATTAAATACACCTAATGACTACCTACATGAAAAGTCTGTTCATATTATGTGTTTTATACCTTTGTATACATTAGGTAGGTAACTTATTCATTTGTGAATAGATCTGGGATAAATTGAAGTTAATAAAATAAAATCTCTATCTGACTGAAGTTGTTTTATTTCAATAATGTCACATCAACGCTGCGAGGCCATAAAAAGCACGATTATTCGTTATTCACGATTACTCACGTTTTTTTTTTCAATTAGCAGCTGTTCTCTTATTTTGTTTTTAACTATCTTTGTGGTTTTGTACCTACATGAGTGATCTGTGGTCATTTTATAAGTTGCGAGTAGTTTAGACATGATTTTTAGGTTATCTCCGAATTTGTTTAATTACTTTAAAACTCGGATACTTGTGTGAAAATGAACACTTTTATTTAATAGTATATAAAGCGTAGTCTATAATAAATAAAGATTTATTGTGTTTCAACTTAAGACGGATTTCCATACAAAATCGGTCATGATCCTTTGAATCGCGACATATTCGCCAAACATGTAAACAAATATGAGTTTATGGAAAAACAACTTTAATTCCTACAAAATAGAGTTTAGTTTACGCTACAACTTCAAACATTTTTATAACTTTTAGTCTCGCCTCTATCACATAGGACTTAAACATAACGAAATGTGGGTGTATTTTAGATGCACGTCTGCCTAACTCTTTGGGGATTACAAGCGTGATGTTATGTTTTGTTTTACGTTACTACCCACTGTTTAGAACGAATCCTTGACATATTGTTATGGTTTCTTGGTCTTTATGGAATCAAATACAATCAGAATGTCTCTACTGCAGGGAAACAGGCCTCCTCCCTGTGAGGAGTGGGTTATGGTTCACCACGTAAGCCCGTACAATGGGTACAACTCTGTCTAATCCTTCGGGGAAACAAGGCGCGATGCTATGTGACTTTCAACTCTATGTTAAGATCGAAAGACCCCATCGAATCGGTATTTGCGCTGCAGAGAGGAATAGTTGTGAAAGGATGTTTTGCGTCGTGGCCAAAATCGGAACTAACGCCGCACTCTTATTTTATTTTTTTTCAATACAGTTTTACAATTGTTTACCATCGTCACTCAATCGCCGCTCCCTGTCGTCATTCAATCGCCAAAAAATCCATGTAGCAATCTACTTTTAATCAAGTGAAACGTCTGTTTTATTTTCCACCAATCACACGAAAAAAACTACCAATATGGTAGAAACTACTTTAACATGGCAACACAGAACCATACAACGCGAGCATGTGTGTTATCGCCTAAATTAAGATAAATCTTTGGTTAAATTATACGTATTCTATTTACGGACATTTTGCAGACAAATGTCAGTAGTTCACCTTTAAACAGTATTTCGATTACGAGTATATTGAGTCGTTAGTTTTAACGATGTAAAACTTTCTTTTTTTTAAATTAAAAAAACGTTGCTCCACACTAGGAATTACTCCTGTATCGTGGGTGCGTTTACAAATATTTAAACTCACATACACAAACAGCCTGACCCGGAACAACTACCTGTAGGCAATACAAATATTTGTTACGTGCGGGAATCGAACCCGCGACACGCAGCGCAGCAGTCGATCGCTCAGCCACTGCGACAACCGTGTCGTCAAGAAGAAGAACTTTGAAATGTTGTTGCTAAAATGGTGTAGGTATTGATTAATAAAAGATCCTCTACGAACCATGTGCAAACAGCATCTGTATAAATATTATGGCTAAATGCTTGTTCTTCAAATCCAGGCATGACCTGACCTAGACAGCCACATCTAAACCAATATTATTAGACGTGATTCAACCGATTAAAAAAAAAAAAACTCACTGATAGAAATCTGGACTTGCCCAATGTTAGTTAGTTATGGGTATAGGTAGTTACATCCACGCGGGCGAAGTTGTGAAAGAAGCTAGTAAAAAATATTCTTGCTGGTCTTATCACTTCATGACCTGAAGGCCAGCTCCCGTAATTAAAAACGTTCAAAATCTAGTCGCAATCTCATCTCAGCGACAATCAATGTCAAAAATGTAGGGAAATTAGAGATATTTTTGACAGATTGAGACTGAGATCAGACTGTGAACGTTCTTAAAATTACGAGAATTGCCAATCTGACCTTGTGCATTCTTGGTGTCATTATGAGACTGATTGATTGATTTTTCAAGGTCTTTATTGCTACAACTGTTGTTACAATAGTGTTTACAAATGATCTTATTCTATTTGTACACAGGTCATGAATAATTTTTGTTACATAGGCTATATTTCGCCTTTACAAACATTAAAACATATTTTATTGGCTTATTTTTAGTTGAAATGAATTGACTTATAATGTATCTACATCGATTAAAATTTTAAATACTAGGTATGTGCAAGTCTTAGTATGGACCCACATAATATTGAATGCTTAAGTTACAAAATGTACGGTTTATTATAATAAAAATGAGTTAAGTAGCGGGTAGTTCGCGCAAAGATCTTTGTATACACGGCCGGTCAAGCGGCGTCGGCTAGCAAACGAGCTATCGTCATGATACGTCACTGAGAAAGTAGTGATGGGGCAGTCGGTATCGATTGTACGTGCGAGCGTAAGACAGTGTATTTAGTCTACTTTTACCAATTGCAGATATTAGTGTATTACGGTGTGAAGGGTTTTTATGCAAGTAAAATTTACGTGAGATTTTTAATATGAAGTCTTTTAAAAATGGATACTTTATACGCGTGTGTAATGTTTTAAGGTTTGTGCGAAATTGTGTGTTATACGATAATTTTAATGCTTTATTTTGGATCGTTTGGAGTTTACTATATTTGGTTTCTGCAAGGCTGGACCAGACAGGCGCTGCGTAAGTTAGGCATGGTCTTACTAAAGTTGAGTAGATAAGCAATTTTGTTGAAGGACTGAGAATGGATTTGCGATTTAAAATAGGTTTTAATGAATTTAGGGCTTTTGCACCTTTCTTTATAGTTAGTTCAGTGTTTTTGTTCCAGTTAAGGGTCTTGTCTAGGATTATGCCTAAATATTTAACTGATTCGCGCCATGTTATCTGGAAATCGTCAATTTTAACGAATCTGGTCGGTAATGTGCGTTTTCTAGTAAACAGAATTCCTTCGGTTTTTGTGGAATTTAGTTTCAGTTTCCAGGTCTTGAAAAACTGGCTGAGTATTTCCAATGAATATTGTAGCCGTCCAATGACTATGTTAATGTCTTTGTCTGTCGCGAATGTTGCTGTATCATCAGCATAGATGGCAAGTTGTGTGTGCGCCTGTTTAGGTATATCGTTCAGATAAAGTATAAAGAGGTACGGCCCCACAAGCGAACCCTGAGGCACACCGGCTGGGATGGCTTTGGGGGCAGAATGCACTTTGCCCAGATAGACAGCGAAGGATCGATCTAATAAGTAATTTTGAATGAGTTTTACTAGACATAGAGGTACTTCATGTTTGATTAACTTATGTAATAGTCCATCATGCCAGACAGAATCAAAAGCTTTTTCAATGTCTAGTAAGATCATGCCCGTTGAAAGACCGCGGTTTAGCCCATGGGCTACGTGTTCAGCCACTCTGGCTAACTGTTGCGTGGTTGAGTGTGAGCTTCGAAATCCAAACTGTTCGGGGATCAAAATATGCGCAGTTGTTTTTGAGACGCGGGATAAGATGATGGATTCTAGTAGTTTTCCTATGCTTGGTAGTAAGCTGATTGGCCGATAGCTAGATGGAATGCACTGATCTTTCCCAGGTTTCTTAATGGGTATGATCTTAGCGTGTTTAAATGTCTTCGGGAAGTATGCAAGGCGTAAGCAACCATTAAATAATTTTGTCAAATAAACAATAGCTTTCTGAGGGAGATTCTTTAGTAAGCCATTTCCCAGGCCGTCAAAACCAGGCGCTTTGTTTGGTTTTAGTTTTCTTATGAGTTTTCGGATCTCATTCGGCCTAACAAGTGATGGGTAGTCATCCAACTGATAACTTTCCAGCAACCTAATAGAGTCTTTGACTGCATCTTCAATTGTGGGATCGCTGACCCAATGTTTAGTTAGGTTCATGTTTTCTAGGAAGGTATTGGCTAGTGTCTCACATTGTTCAAGCTCTGAGGAGGTGATAGTATTATTCGATGTTGTTAGAGGGGGTATTGTAATAGGGTGATGGTTTATTGACTTGACCACTCTCCATAAGTCCGAAGCAGGGTTAGTTATTTTAGCTAGTTTATTGTTCCAGACATTGTCGTTTAGGGCTTGGATCTTAGACTTGATGGTTTTCTGCATGTTGTTGACTTGGAAGAATAACTGACGTCGGTTGAATGGGTTAAATTCTTCTAAGGCTAATTTACGAAAACGATTTTTTATTTTTATTTGTGACCTGATCCGTCGTGGGAGTTTATGATTGCCATCACTGGGTAATTTAGGGACGGTTTTATCTCTAGCATTAATAATTGATTGGGTTAGGTATTCAGCAGCACGGTCAATTGCCTCAGGAGAGTTTAGCGTTGTTTGGTTTAAGGTTATAGATTCATTCAAATGGGATTTATAACCTTTCCAGTCGGCCTTTCTGTAATTAAAGATGACACGTGCTTGTCTGTTGACTTTACCAGCTACGGTAAAGCATACAGGCAGGTGGTTAGAAGAAAGACTGGTGATTACCTGAGGCTCCGAAAGGTGGTAAACCGAGTTGGATAGGATAATGTCAGGGGTAGATGGTAAATGCGTGCAATGATAGTGGACTAGGGTGGGACTACAAGGAGCATGAATGTCATATTCGTTGTTGATCATGTGGTCGAAGAGTACTTCGCCGTGTATGTTGGAGCGAGAGCAGTGCCAGTAGGAGTGTTTGGTGTTAAGATCACCCATAATGAGAGTTTTAGGTCGAACATTGATAATTGTGTCTAAATCCGTAGGTAGTAAAGCTAGGTTAGGTGATTGATAGGCTGAGATAAAGGCGATTTCCTGATTTGATAGAGCTATTTGTATTCCTACACATTCTAGGTTTTGAGTTAAAGGTATATTTAGAGGGGTATGTTCAATGTCCGACTTGACTAAAATTGCGACTCCTTGGCCGTGTCCGTCTGGTTTCTTATCGCGCCGGTAACAGGTGAAGCCTGGGGTGTGTAATTTGATGTGGGGGGATATTCTGGTCTCTGACAAAGCTACAATATCAATAGAAAGCTCGCTTACCAGGTCCAACAGTTCCATGATTTTAGAGCGAATGCCGTCGGCATTCCAGTAAAGGATACGTACATTTTGTATTTTACACATATTGACCAAGGTGGGTTAAAATTAAAATAACTTTATCCATCATACTAGTGCATCCTAGAAATTGGCTTTTGATGGTTTTTATCGTCATTAAAATGGCTAGCATGTCAGCTGTCGTCTGATCTTGTACAGTTTCTTTAGCAGTGGGTTTTTGTGTATTGGCAGCAGCAACTAAGTTCCAGGGGCGCTCATCGACTACGTTTGTCTTCGGTGGCGGATTCATAGTCCTGACGGCTTTGAGTTGTTCCTGGCGTTCCCGTAGAATCTTTAAATAATTTTCGCGCTCTTTGCACTGACGGAAGTTTGCAGGGTGGTTTCCACCACAGTTACAGCACTTGGCTGGCTGGTCCCGGGTCTTCTTGGGGCACTCTTCAGTCTTGTGGGGTTCGGTGCATTTCACACAGCGGGGTGCTAGGTTGCAATTGGTGGACGAATGGCCGAAGCCTTGACATCTGTAACACTGTGTTCCATAGCGATTGTTACTTCGGTATTTCCGGATTTGTACTACGGTGTTACATAGGAGCCTGATCTGTCGAAATTTAGCGAAATCAGCGCCAGGTGACAATTGAACCAGAAAAGGGGGGCAGTAAGAAGACTTTTCAGCGGGTACTCTCATTTTACGGACAATTACGTTCTCAAAACCAAGCGACGAGATTTCGGCTGGAAGTACATCCTCGACGTAGTCAGGAAGACCGAAGATTACTGCTTTGTACATCTTCTCATCCTTTCGCGAGTAGGTGTGAAAGGCAATTTCCTTAGTACGTAGACCTTCTTTGATGACTTGATGACTTTCGGACGTGTGGCAGATAACAGCTACTCGATTATTACGTCTGTACTGCAGGTGAAAGCTTTTCGAGTACGACATGATTGTAGTTCGGATGTGTTCATGTGTCCAGGTGGGTTCTATCTCCAAGACGATAGGAGGAATGCGGCTGGTCTTTTTGGTGACAGCATCACGAAATTTTGTGTTGGAGTCAGCGGCAGATGATTGGTAGCCAGGCAGAGGGCTGAAGCTGTTGGTAGTCTTGATTGGATCAGGTGGGCGCTGTTCAGCGTGACGCGCAGCTCTTCTAGGTACTTTCCACTCATTAGTGTTGACGGATCCTTCGAGAGGCCGTTTGCCGACAGAATTAGAGCGCGTCAAGAAACGTTCCATATCGACAGCTTTTTAACAATCGTGTTCCCATCACTAGTGGCGATGCGAAGGAGCTGGGAGGGGGTTATAGATAGATAGGCGTGCGACTAACACGAGCGCGCGCGCCGAACTGTGAACCATTATGAGACTAAGAGAAGATTCCACGGACAGGTTCTATTTTTAAATTAGATGCGGAAGTGTGACCAGTAAACGATTTCCAAAAGCGATTTTCTACCAAAAAAACGTCAATATTCAAACAAATTGATATTTTTTGTCTTTATGTATGAAAATCGTCTGTTTTATAAAGCCACTGACGTATTCTTACGTAAAACAGGCGCACACTGACCTACTCAACGTACAATTCATAACATTCTACACACACACTGAATTGAACACATGACCAATCGTTATATCTGTTTGTACGTAACAATTAACCTCAAAACCTATCAATAGCAGACAGCTCCGCATGTCCGGATAAAGGTGACTGTCCACTATCTTGAAAGGTCCTGATCTTGGCTTGACCCACCACGAAAAATATGTTGATAAAGTTCACGATCATGTTGTTTACTTTGTGTTCATTATTCACCACTGCTCTCAAAACGGCGAAGGAAAACATCGGCATGTTCTAGAACCAAAAATTCAAAGACATGTGACATGTACCAACCCGCACTGGGCCCGCGTGGTAGATTACGACTAGGGCTGCCGTCCGTCCGGGTTTCGCCGGATTTGTCCTAGTTTGGAGGGCGTCCGGGGAGCGTCGGGCGGGGTTCTAAGTGTCCACTGACACTTTCTGTGTAAGGGGAAAGAGAACCCGACTTTGAATAAAGCATAAATCATATTTAAAAATTCGCCACGCGGAAAACATACCCGTGCGCTCGTGACAATTCGTAATTTGCTTTTGATTTTCATTTTTTTTTTTTTAATTTTCTTTGATGCCAAATAGAAGATTCCTAATTATTTTTGTTACCAGAATACCTTTCGCATAGAGAAGAGTTCAAATCATGTTGTCATTCCTTCTTAGTTCGGGGCCCAAACTAATGTTATGTCCGTAAGTGACGAGGATTAGGAGAAGACCCGTAACTTCTGCCGAATATACGGTCTTCGTTCTCAGACTGATTCGTTTGATTGCCCTATCCTGCGTCACGACTCAACACAACACAGAAATCTATGTATCTATTAATCTATTTATCTATGTGTACACAACTGTTTTTAAAACTAACCTACTGCGTTATCACTGTATAATAGTCTAAAAATTATCATAATTTATTAGGCGTCGACGTCTTCGCGTCGCGTGACGTACATCGCTGGCCCACTGACCTACACGCAGTTAAGAAGACACACCTACGCTTCAATGGAACGCGTCTCGCGATAAAATTACATCGCTTCTTTTACGTGTTTGCCTAGTAACATAGAAGTTATTTTAGTGGCTAGAATTAAAGTGCATTTACACACTTGTTCTGCGCAGTGATGAGGTAATCAGAATAAATTGTAAAAGTACACACAGTACAGCGGAAATAATTATTGTCTTTGCTACATGACAGTCCTTTCAAAGTTGATTTTTCATTACTGTCAAAATCACAGTGATCCTTAATATCGTTACAATAAGGTTGTTGTTGGGTTGTCACCACTGACAAGTCTGTCAATATCACAGTGACCTTTATTCCAGCTACAATAAGGTTGATGTTGGGCTGCTGCTGTCAGAAGTACTCGCAAAATAAATCGTTCGGCAACTGTCATTGGTATGACTTTTAACCCCGTATCTATTATACCTACAATTTCTGGCGCGTGGCCAACATCGGAACTAACGCCGCCATCTTGGTTTTCGAGACCACGTGGAAAACAACTGTCAAAATGGCGCTGTCCAGAAACAAGCTAATAATACAAGGCGTGAGGTGTTTTTTTCCATTTATTTTGGCGAAAATGACTCGTTGTTGTGTTCCTAGATGCTCGTAAATTGGGAGTCTACCATTTTTTTAAAGACCCTAAACTCAGAAGATTCTGGCTTAAAGCTATTCGTAGAAAATCATTTTAATTAAATAGGGCTCGAGGTTATGTCGGAGACATTTTGAAGGAAGTGATTACGAGGAAATAAATAATACCTACCTAATGTTTTAAATTCTGACACTTTCCATGTCCGATAAATATTGAAATCACCGACGATCACGAAATAGTGGACGAAACCAAACTCATGAATTCATATACTGTAGGCCGTAAGGACTAGCTATGATCAAATTGATCACAGAGTCTACAATCAGCTTTGACCGACCTTTCACCATTTCTGTGACAGCTCTAGTAATGTTTACCAACAACGCCCCCTGTCAATGTCATTCAGGCATCAAAAGATCCTTTGTAGTATCTATATCAATCACTTCTAAAACAGCTGTCAAAATGTAAATGTCATCAGTGTCATGAACACATAAAATAGTGTTATTTTTAAAATAACTTGCTTCGTCTAATGACTAAAGAAATGTTCCTTATTCTTTTGCTCTTGAATGAGACAACGGTCGACGCTTCAAGATGTTGATATAACAGTATTGAGCGCTGATGTAAACATTAATTAGCATTGTTGCGCACTTCATTATTAACTTAGCCTTTCTTAATTATGTGGGTCAACTTTGTAGCATCTGCTTGCTCTCTCTAATCTAACATATTGGAGACACCGGTTCATTTCCTAAACCCGATAAGGGAAGCCAATTGACCTCCAGAGTTCAAGTGTTAGCGAAAATGGTTGACCTTCTCGAAGAAAATTTTCGGTTGAGGAACCCGTTGGATGCGAGAAGCACAGAACCGATCGAAGTGGATGTGCTTGGGGGGGCCTATGTCCAGCAGTGGACGTCTTTCGGCTGAAATGGATGGGTCGATCTCCTCATTCACTTTAGTCGAAAATGGTTTACCTCCGGAGTCAAACATTGGAGACGTCAGTTCACCTCAACACAAATCAAGGAACTCTGGGGGTAATTGCTGAACACACATCAAATGGCATACGATCGCAATACCTTTCATTTTGACAGCTCAGGCACTTACATTGCGCCATTTACGTTTTTCAAACATATAAAGCAACGTATTACGAATTCAACAAAACCCTCCGATTGTGATGAAAGTGTGATACGGAATTAGGGTACTGGTTGACCTCCTCAATTCCTTATCCCAAGTATTTAAACACCTGAGTATATCATCACCATCATTTCCATTGCTGGACATAGGCCTTCTCCAAGCACCTCCACTTCGACCGGCTCTGTGCTTCAAGCGGATTCCTGCGGCCTTCACAAGATCATCGGTCCACCTCCTGTGTCTTTCATGCTCCTAATATTATTCTATTAAGGTAGCCATTGACGATACGTCTGTTTGGAATGCTTCTAAATGGAAGACTTCCATAAGGAGGTACTTCAGTTAAAGGCACATTGACTTACTTCCATTTGGACGTACGCGCCGCCACTTCGAAGATAGCACGCTATCAAGTCGACGTCGTACGGAAGAATTATCACAATGGATTTTTTAATGGTGGCAACAGCAGTGTGTATTTCGATAAAAAGACAGAAAAGACGACGGCTGGTTGGATCGTCAATGGCTACCTTTACAAATAAAACAGTCCTGGTTTCATTGACTCATCTCTTTCTAGCACTGTAGCACATGTACCCCCCGTCAACACATAGCAAAAGCTGAGACAAAATTTACAAAAAAATGGACGCGGTTTTACCCATTCACAGATGATTCGAACGGCTTCCAAACTGCGTGTCGCACGTTTTTGACATTGACAGTCGGCTGCGGATGACGTCCATTTGGATTGGATACATGGATTTCAATCCGTTTGGAAATCCAAAGCTGGAAGGCGTCCATTTGATTGGCATACGTTTATCACATTCACGAAACCATTTTGGAAGACGTCCACTCCATTTGGATTGATGGACGTATCGTCAATGGCTACCTTTAGGTACACAGTTGCTTATTAAACAGCCAAGGGAGCCCTCATCGCAAATCCCGTTGGGCCATTTTCATAACAATTTAAATGAGTATCCAGCAGTCTTGTACCCCACAAGTAAAGTTCAGCTTCTAAAAGATAACATTATCAACTATTATGTCAGTCGATATCTTCATTAACATCGTAATTATGAACGGTTGTCATCATTAAGCCCTGTATACACGACGGCGTCCCATCGGCATCGCGTCGCCGACGATTTAATATGCGGCTGTCGCGACAAGGTCAACTGATAAGTCTGCCGTTAGTTTCTGTAACGACGTAGTACAGTAGTGACTAGTGAAACTGTAGCGTTATCGGGTTGTTTTTGCAGATCAGTAGTGTAACTTCTGAAGGCCAGTTCCCGCCATTAAAAACGTTCAAAATCTAGTTGCAATCTCATCTCAGCGACAATCAATGTCAAAAAGATGTAAAACTGCTGAGGGGCAATTCTCGTAATTTTAAGAACGTTCACAGTCTGATCTCAGTCTCAATCTGTCAAAAAATTCTCTAATTTCCCTACATTTTGACATTTTTTTGTCGCCGAAATGAGATTGCGACTAGATTTTGCACGTTTTAAATTACGAGAATTAGCCTTCTGCCTGTTAACGTTCTTAAAATTACGAGAATTGCCCCTCTGGTCGCATTTAGGTCATGCTGACAAACTGTTTATTAGTCAGCAAGGTGGCAACGATACTGACTTCTTAGGGTATGCTGTCAATGGCCACGAGTCTTTTAATAGACGCCTCTTTGTCATAGGAACCATAGACAGTTCACTGTGCAGGTCCTGCATGGAGGAAGACGAGACAGCAACTCATGTGCTTCTTAACTGCCCGGTGGTTGCCACTTCAAGGACAAAGTCCTTCGGAAACCCAGGTTCGTCAATGAGGTTGTCAATAACACCAAGGCGTTGCTGGCTTTCCTTGAAGAGCTGGGGTGGATGGTGGATCGAATGACCGATTTTCTCACCCGTACGCAAAATACGCGTTTGGACGTGGAGTTGCGGGCGCCAGCTCGTTTTACTACTACTAGGGTACGCTGGATGTATAAAGTACTAGTCATCGCATCGTATGCCCGCGCTTTTACTTCGTTTACGCTTAGCGTTATTTCTTACTTTAAATGTTCCGTACCTCGAAAGGAAAAAGCAGAACCCATATAGGATCACTTTGTTGTCCGTCCGTCTGTCTGTCTGTCAAGACCCTTTTTCTCAGGAACGCGTGGAGGTATCAAGCTGGAATTTATATCAAATACTCAGGTCTACTGACCCTTGGAGCTGTGAAAAAATCAAACTTCTAAGCCAACGCAATCAAAAGATACAGCCGTTTTGTAACGATTCCGTGCTTCGAAAACACGTAAATTCCTTAGTAGGTAAATCACGACATATGCTATTAACGTATTCACTATGACACACTGGCGTGGTTTGAACTGTCAAAATACTTGTTGTCCGTACGGTTGATATTTCGATTCCTTGCCGTTAACAAGACCCGATATTAATGTGGTTTGCACGTGGTAAGTTTTAGAAATAAAAAGGAAGAAAGAAAGAAAATACATTAATTTGCGGCAAACACGACGCATAAAAAAGAACATAAAATAACAAGTTGGGGGTAAACATGCGTCACATTCACGCAAAACGGCCATCGCGGGGAATAATACAGGATTGGGGCCCGGGGAATCGAACCCGACCTCATGCTCAGCAGTAACGCTTGCGACCACTAGACCAATGAGGTATCTAATAGACTAATAAGCTAATACTGTTCCCACTGATGGGACACAGGCCTCCTCTCTGTGAGGGAGTGGGCCATAAACCACCACGCGGGCCCAGTGCGAGTTGGTATAATTATTATTGATGACTTTGATGAGGCATAATTATTCATTATAATTTATATGTATATGTGTCATTCAGTTACGCCTCCGCAATGCTGACAACTGAGTAGATCATAAACTTGTGTTGTCGTAAAAATAATTTACTATATACATTTCAATCATCATCATAATATTTTATGTCGCAGTTCCCAGGAAATATACGTTATAATGAATTACTGGACATAGAAGGTCATTTTAACCAGGATAAATGGGCAAAGACTGTCACTCACTCAACGCCTGAGGCCATCACCGTCGGTTTTGACGTTGGCGAATATTGAAGTTATTTACGGGTCAGGTGAGATTTGTTTCGCGATTACGATGCTAGTTCCATGGGAAAAGTTGTTCAGTTTGATGGTCTCTAACAAAGCCTTCAAAATGACCATACATTTCTGCTACACGCTAAGAAGAAGTGGCCAGAAACCTAAAAAAATAGAGAGGTTTGGAAGAAGAAAACAAATCAAATTAGGCTGGGAATCAGCATTTTTTGGACGTCAAAATCACATACAGTCACCCAAAACACCCGCTCTTCACCACTTCCTAGTGCTTTAGTTGGGAAGAAGAAGTGACCACAAACTCCCCAGCCAGCATAATCAAAATCCATGTTATTTATTTATAGGAGAACCAACAGCTATAAATTCGAAAGTAACTCTGCCTGTCTGTATGTAACCTTTTCACGATTTCGATAAAAATTGGCAAGGAGATAGATGTGAGATACATCTATCTCCTTGCCAATTTTTACCAAATTTTATCGTAATCCGTTCAGTGGTTAAGGCGTGAAAAGGTCCCACAGGAACATGCTACCGGGACAAAAAGCCATCACTTTTAGTCCCGATACCACGTTCTCGTGGGATAATTTGCGATTTCCACGCGAGCGAAGCCGCTGGCAGAAGCTAGTGTGTCACAATGTCGTCGATCAACTACGATATCGTTGCACCCTAAATCTAAAATAGAACAGCTATTTTTAAACCGTATATTTATAGAAAACCCAGTCATTGTACTTTCTTAGACGATGGCTCAGACCATTTTTTAGAACATGAATACTTGTCAAAATATGTATCTGACTGAACTCTGACGTATATGTTTCCGAGTGCCAAGTATATTAAAATGTCGCTAAACCATGCAAAGAACAAGTCGAAATACGGCCATTAGCAAATCTGTGCTAATCATATTAAAAGCCTGTTGATTGCCTCGTTAGTGTAGTGGTTGAAAGCTCTACTGCTGAGCATGAGGACCTGGGGGTCTACAACGAAGTGCAAAGTGCGAATGTTCGGATCGGACCGACACATGGCCGAACCGAATATTATTGAATGCGAAAAAAGTTCGGATCGGCTCAGTTGGATCGGGACCATAGTCAATATTCGAAAGAGTGTAGGAGTGTAGGATCGGGACCGACCGAACCAAATAGTAACTTCGTAGCTGGAAACGGCCGAACATTCGGCCGATACTAATTCGGAGTAGACCCCCAGGTTTCGATTCCCAAGTCGCGTAAAATGTTATTTGGTGTTTCTATCAGGAACTTCTCAGTAGCTGCCCGGTAGCTGATTTCAGATCGCTTTCCATCAGGCGTGATCGAGATGAAGAGCAGGCCCACTAAGCAATAAAAAAAAACCGGCCAAGTGCGACGCGACGTATTTTTTCTTTCTTTCTTTTCTTTTTCTTTAAGACTCAAAGCATCTGTAGCGGTATCTACAACGCCACATGCGAACAACGCGTCATACTGACGTCACGCAAGTCCTGCATCACGCAAGCAGAGTTTACCGCGCAATTAGCATATATACAAACTTCCCAACATCAATCTTTGGGCAATTGCCCGCCAGACACAACACCCGTTTGGTCGCAGGATCCTCCCTTTTCTATGGAGGATGGTGAACTTTACACCCTGTTCCTCATACCTCTATATGTACATCCAATGATCTGAAATTTCAACTCGAAGCAAATTTGAGCTTACAAGTTCTCCTAACCAATAATAATGACCTTCCATATCATATACCACGAAATCTAACACTGTTCAGATTCGCCGAAAAACCGATACGATATTTATTTGTAAGACGAGTATTGAAATTGTTCGACTGCACTCCGCCATTCGCGTAATCTTCCAGCGCGTCCGCTTCATAATAAAAAGATGCCAAAAATACACGTTGTCGTGTTGTAACAGGTCTATTTCTGCACACGCACGTGAGCAGCCGCATGTTCGGATACCCGACGGGTTATATATTAACATAGACGTTATTCACGCTATCTTCTCATTAGATTAAGATCGTTTTTGGTTGGTGATTAGTGGAAAAATGTAGGTCACTTCACCATTTGGTATTTTAGGCTAATTCAAAATTGAAGAATGCAAAATTGGGCCCAAAAACTCCCGATGGCTTACATATTTACAAAGATGTTATTCACATTTTCTGCTCATGAGATTAAGATTTTTGGATGGTCTTTGGATGGTAATTAGTGGAAAAAATATAGGTCACTCCATCACTTTTGGTGTGTGCAAATTCATTTTTTTTTTCTCCAAATTGGCCCCAAAAAAAACCCGACGGGATACGGGTAATCAGCATATAATAATGTTTCCACTGTTGACACACAGGCCTCCTCTCTTCGAGAGCGGGGCCCCAGTGCGGGTTGGTAGATGTCACATGTCTTCGACTTTTTGGTTCTAGGACATGCCGATTTTCTCACGATGTTATCCTTCACCGTTTTGACAGCAGTGGCTCCTAAGTCGGGCCTTTGAACACAGCCATCACTGCTCCCAAAAGTTACGAAAGACAGCATAATTAAAAAGCCTTCCCTTTACACCGCTTCCCAGTATTTGAGTAACTCCCCAACAAAACGACTCTGTTTATTGCCATGGCGATGATTCAGAATACCTTAGACAATGAAGCTAGGCATATCCCAAGAAATGATTCAACTGTTTTGGCACCGGAAAAATATCATTGGTGAAATGGGTAACAACGTTAGCAACAGCTTCTAAATTTGATGCTTGCCAGATACGGACTGGGACTACGTCAGTAGTGTTCAAATAGCGAAGGAAATCGAACGTATTCTGTGATTTTTGACATAAACCAGCTTCAACTTGCCCGATCTTTTGACACAATTCCATTGAGATGCTGTGGTCTGCGTTAGACCCAAATTGGCGGTCATCATGGCTTTACTGCCTCATTGATCAAGTGGTCGCAAGCACTACTGCTGAGCATGAGGTCCTTTTTTTATTTTTTTGCTTTTACTGACAAAAACCCACCCGTGTTCCTTCAGTTGCCTCCCAGAGACTCCCGTCCAGGGCGTCTCCTGCAGCGACTAGGGGCGTGAGGGCACAGTGATTGCCTCTCCCTCACGCTCTCCGCCTCCTCCTTCGCGAGCATTACTGCTTCGCAGAAGGAGGTGACGGCCTCCCATGCACTCTCGCTCTGTACCATGGCCTGGACCAGGGCCGGACGCGAGAGATCGCCGCCGCGAGGACACGGCGGTGCTCCGCCCAAGCCGGGCAGACCTCCACCGTAGAGCATGAGGTCCTGGGTTCGCTTTCCGGGCAAAGTGTTATTGGCTTTGTCCATCTGTCATATCTCAGTCGCAGCCCGAAGAATTGTGCTCGGTTGATGGTAATAAACTCGCTCCTGATTACATGGAACTTAAACATATCTGGCGTAATGTGGGTGTACTATAGATACACTTCTGCCTTACCCTTCGGAGAATGCAGGCGTGATGTTATGTTGACATTGAACTTCTCAGATATTAGCTGCACTATTCAATGCAGCGGGGGTAATTGCGTAACACACCATCAGTAGCAATCGCTTTCATTTTGACAGTTCAGCAACATTCATTGCGTTATTTACGTGGTTGAGCAGACACATTTTTCGAACATTTCAAGCAATGGATTAGCAATATCCTTCAAAATGATTCAGATTGAGATTGATAGTGTGTTACGCAATTAGGGTGTAGTTCAGCAATGCTTTTGTAAGTTTCTAACTCAAAGAAAAGACGAAATCGGACTATAGTCTACCGAATGCTTAAGCTGAGTTCGTCGACTAAAGAATCTATCGTTCAAATCGCGTGTATAAACTCCATCCATCATAATACCAAAGAAATGGAGCATCTACGTAATATTTATTGGAGTTAGCGGGTCAGTATTACTGCTTGTATTGGTAACAATGTAATGGTATGGTAATGGTTGGTCTCGAACCACGCACTCGAACATCGATATGACTGGGTATTATTGGGTAAAAGTGAGGGCTTTACCGACTTGGTGAAACTCAAGGAAAATAATCGCCAATATTCAGCGTTTTATGTAATCTTTTCACGTCGGCTCCCAGTCTAACCGGATGCAGGTGATAACCAGTCCTTTACATGGAGCGACTACTGTCAATCTGACCTCTACAACCCAGTTACTGGGTAAAACGATACGCCTTGGTAAGATTGGTCGTCACACTTTTGGGCTTCTGACTGCCTGTAACTACTGACAGAGATCTAGGAATGACAGCCGGGACCAACCGCTTACCGTGCTTTCCTAGGCATGGAAGGGTCTCCCGTCTCGGTCTAGTCTAGTATAACTATAAAATGCGTAACCTGTTATCATGTTTGTTACTCTTTCACGCAAAAACTACTAAACGGATTTGGATGAAATTTGGTACACAGATGGTTTATAACCAACATTAACATACTTATAGGAAACTTTTATCCCGATATTCCCACGGGATCGGAACTTATGCGGGTGAAACTGCGGGGCGCATATAAAGAAAAGAAAGAAAAATTGTTTAATGTTTTGTTTGCTTTGTATGTCCTTTTAAAAATATCCTTTTATATTCTTTATTTCTAGAACTGCCATTGTTTGCGCAGCATGTTTATTTGCTACAGCCAAAGCATTGTTTTTCTCCGAGTAATGCATGTCATGACTAATATTTCCTAAAATATGTGTATCGTTTTAGAGAAATTAGTCATTCCTTTGAAATGTGAATTCAGCTTTTTTCCTAGTTAGACTGAGCCAATGAAATTTTCTGATGTGGCAATCTTTGACTCTATGACGAAAAATAGTCTCTCTCCACTTCAAAGAATACTTGGCCCGCGTGATGGATTACAGTTACAGCCCACTCCCTCTCACAGAGTCCACCAACCCAGTCAGTAGGGTACATAACGTACAGTGACTGTACCTGTTGTGAACACCCTTGTTCAAGTAGCGGTCACTCGTCATACCTGCTGGCAAACTGCACCCTAATTGCGTAACACACAATCAATCTCAATCTGAATCATTTTGAAGGATATTGCTAATCCATTGCTTCATATGTTCAAAAAATGTGTCATGTGTCTGCTCAACAACGTAAATAACGCAATGAATGTTGTTGAACTGTCAAAATGAAACCGATTCCGATTGATCGTGTGTTACGCAATTAAGGTGCTGGTCTGTCTCGTTAGTCTAGTCGTTGCAAGCGCTATTGCTGAGCATGAGGTCCTGGGTCAGGCATATGTAAAATTGATTGTTTTTCCATCTAGAATTTCTTAGTGCCAGCCCGGAGTGATTTGTGCCCAGTTGATAGCAATAGGGTCGCCTCCGCTAAGTGGGGCTGAAACATAACTCGCGAATTGTAGGTCCTGGTGTACTATGGTTTGGGACAATGTCGTCGCTCGAGCAGTCAGGCTGAAAGAGGTGGCACGCTGTATGCGCGCCTTAATGGAAGGACGTGCGGTCGTGGGATCGGCCGCACTTGGTGATGGGGCCGGTAGGCATAGCAGGCTGAAACCAGTTGGGGGTGCGGCGAATGTATAAGTATCTCCCGGGCCCTCGACTCATGGTACTAGAAGGATAACCCTCCGTTCTTCCCAGACGGAGGGTAACCACCGCAAAAAAAAAAACGGAGGTGTAGATGCACCTCTGCTTATCTCTTCAGGGTATACAAGCATGATGTTTTGTTTCAAGGATTGACACAATAGTAAGAGTCAGTGAGAGATAGTTCTTTAAATAATATGAGGATTAATTCCGTCTATACGCTATGTATAAACAAAAGTTTGATAACAAACATAGACAACAGCGTCCTCCCTTCGGCGGTCACATTAATAACCACGAATCAATATTGATTGAGAGACAATAAACTGAACAGCTTACGAGTATGTAGACATAATAATATAGTTACCCGTATCGATTTTAGAGTCGTGCTGCCCAACCCAGCGACGGGTTCGAACATAGGAAGGCGCTTTTAATACATCTAGCCTTTTCCCTACTATGTTGGGGTCGGCTTCCAGTCTAACTGGATGCAGCTGAGTACCAGTATTTGTCAGTGTGTTAGTGTTGTCTTTGACACCCCTTGACCTTTGACCCCTTGACAATTCAAAAGTACCTGTAATTGGTTTAATTGAAATAAATACTTTGAGTTTGAGTTTGACAGTCGTTGCGGGTAGTCAGGCAGTAGTCAGAACCCTAAAAGTCTACCAGTCTCACCAAGAGGTATCGTGTTACCAAGTAACTGGCTTGTGGAGGACAGATAGACAAGTCGCTCCACGTAAAATACTAGTTTTCAGCTGCATCCGGTTAGACTGGAAGCTGACGTGAAAAGAGTACAGAAAACGCTGAATAATGGCGGTTGTTTTCCTTGAATACCAGTATTTTACATGGAGCGACTGCCTATCTGACCTCCACAACCCAGTTACTGGGTAATACGAAAGCCCTTGGTAAGACTGGTTGTTACACTTTAGGGCTTCTGACGACCCGTAACGACTGTTAGAAATCAGCGAATGACTGCAGGGAATAACGGCTTAACATGGTTCCGAGGCACGGTTTTTGGTATATAAAGATGGTCACCCATCCACAGCCCAACCGCGGCAAGCGTAGCTTAACCTGATCGATCGATGAGGCTACATGCGGCTGTTAATACTTACCCATAAGCACCCATAGATAGAAAGAATATCCTTTATTATTTACACAAAAAAAAAATACAGATATACTTAAATGAAGAAATTTTACACAGGGTGTGAAGACTGCATCAGCACGGTGCTGAACCCGACATTTGCTCTGCAATAATATACCACGACATTTGCAACATTATTTGTCGGCCTAATGACGTCTTGCGCCCGCGCATGTTGATTTATATTATGCCTACTGCGATGCAGTTCAACAAAATATTATTACAAGCGGAAATAGCCGAACGGCTAAGATTTTCGGATGGCACATGTGGCGATTGCTCGCAAAAGAGTGTGGCGGAAAATTTAATTAAAGACTTTTAGCTCAGGAATTTGACGCGCCATGTCTTCTTGCAAGCGTGAATAGTAAGAAATAGTGAAGTTTGGGTACTACTGTCATCTGTACTAATAATAAGTTTTTTTGACTGTCTGAACGTGCTAATCTCAGGAGCTTACAGTCGGATTTGAAAATTTAATTTGGCATTGAGCGGTGAGTGCTTATGCGAATCCCGTACCCTCGGCTATACCTATGGTAGAGGTGGAACACCGCGGTGGTTTTAACCCCTCTGTCACCCCTACGATGGAGGAAGTCCATGAAGATTTCCACAGCGAAACAAAAAAAAAGGCTTTTAACATCACGCTAGAAACAAAGCAAAAAGAAAAAAAGTGATTTAAATAATATAGAAACGACAGCAAACATATCGCATTGTACCACCATTTTTGTCACAAATTTTGTATTTTTCGAAAGAAAAGCATAATTCAAAGAGACCATTGTTATGGCAACCCCAATGTTACATACACAAAGGCAGACAAAACCTTTTATAATAAGGAATGTAGGGATCGAGTCCCACGTGGAAAATTGGAGTATACTTATAAAGGACCTCTAAAATTGTACTTGTGTACTCTGGGTTCTGGGGTAATTGCGGGTCAGATGACAGTCACTCTGCGTAAAATTGAGCGAGGAAAATGTCGTAAGGAAGTTTTGAGTTATTTATTATTATTTTATTTAATCATAATAATAGTCCTAATACAGGTTCATGTTTGTTTTGTACCATTAAACCAGAGATGGTTTAATGGTACAAAACATGTGGTTGTATTGGTACTCACATTCGCTAAAACAACACTGCTTAATCACTACTAAACAAATCTAAGTAAAAATGTAGATACATGAAAAATGTGAGAGTGTGAACGTGAAACGCTATGTGTAGGGGAAAACCAAAGAAACGATGGATGGACTGTGTGAAAGATGATTATGGCTAGAAAGGGGATGACAACCGAAATGACGACTAAAGCGCAGGCCACATATAAATGGCGTCGGGCGCGGACATGGCACGGGCGGCTTCCTATTCCATTCAAATTTCATACAAAATGCATGGAAATAAAGCGCAATTTAGGAAACACGGTATGTCGTTGATCGGACGTGGTTATGAGGCGCAATTTCGGCGCCCGCGCCTGAATTTGAATGGAATAGGAAGCCGCCCGTGCCATGTCCGCGCCCGACGCCATTTTAATATGTGGCCTGCGCTTAACAGAGAAGTCGTCGTCTTCTGCCTAGCCTTTTCCTAACTATGTTGGGGTCGGCTTCCAGTCTAACCCGATGCACCTGAATGAATACCAGTATATGTCAGTGTGTTTGTGTTGTCTTTGACAGTCGTTACGAGTCCTCAGAAGCGCAAAATTCTGACAACCAATCTTACCAAGAGTATCGTATTAACCAGTTACTGGGTTGTGGAGGTCAGATAGTCGGTCGACTGACAAAAAATTCTGGTTTTGGACTTGTGAACAGCGTTTAAGAAGACGGATGAAAGAAGATTGCATGCAGCGGAGATGAGAATGTTGAGATGGATGTGTGGAGTGACGAGAATGGATAAAGTAAGAAATAAGTAATAAAGTATATAAGAGGAAGTTTGAAAGTGGCGCCAGTGACAGAAAAGTTGAAAGGAAATCGTTTAGCTTGGTATGGGCATGTGATGAGAAGGGACGAAACGCATGTGACTAAAAGAGTGATGAATATACATGTTGAAGGATGGAGAGGGAGAGGAAGGCCGGAGAAAAGATGGATGGATTGTGTGAGGAATGATAAGAAAGAGAAGGGAGTGAATGATAGCGTGACGGTTGACAGGGGAGGAATGGAAGAAGAAAACGTGTTGCGCCGACCCCAAGTAACATGGGATAAGGGCAGGAAAATGATGTTTAGAGGAATCCTACGATACCATTGATTGATGTTCGATACGGTACGGAAGCGAATCAAGTAGTTGTGAATAGCTATGCTCATCATTTCCAACTAACTTTCATTGCTTAAAGTAGATAAGTATTCAGCACACCATTATCATTATCGATTTAAGTATTCTTAGTACTTTCAAGGCGAACCTTCTCTGTCGAGCTAAACAAACACTAACAACTTGCTATTTGATTACTACGATGGCGAATCGAATCGATATTTACGTTAGTTCGAACACACACATAAATCAGATAAGTATACATATATACGCAGTCATAACATAACAAAATGGTCCGTGGCTTGGCTATCATTATTTCATATCGACCGGCTTGAAATAGTATTTCTGGTAAAGGCTTCTCATACATAGAACGAGCATTGATAACCAGACCTGTGGTGTGCATTGCATAAAGGCATATAAGCAGTGCCTACCTCGAAAAATCAACATAATCCTGTCAATTACATTTTAGTGTGTGTGCCCCACGGTTAGGAAACTCACTAAATTATCATACCTAACAAAAAACAAAATCTTCATACAAATACGCGCGGCAGTAGGCAGTCGCCAGACGGCCTACTCGGCTCCCGTACTATTCGCACATTGTCATTGGTCTTTACTCGTTCAAGTTAATACGACGAAATTAAATCTTAAAAAAAAGAAGAATATTGTCTTACGGAGAATTAATTGAGAATTTAAGTTGTGGAATCGATTATTTTGACGTCAACTTCGTAAAACGTTCAGATGCACTCAAAACTATTACTATAGAAATAGATCGATACCGACGACATCCACTTTTTTATTCTCTACCAAAAGAATATGTGTTCTCGAAAACTTAACAGCAAAGTTCTCGATAGTGAAACGATTGTTTATTTCTGTAAGTAGATCTTTTAAGACACTTTTATACGTCAATATTTTAAAACTAGATGGCGCCAGTGTTTCTTATCTGATTGACCCCTGAGAAGAAACGCCGAAACAAACTCAGAGGTCATCGTCTCTTTTAAAGTCCAAACATTATATTATTCGGCTTTTACGTGAGTCTAACCATGCAGGGCCATGTCTGGAAGGGCCTTTTGAAGAAACAGCATTGCAGCTTTGAGTTGACCTGACCCAAGTCCCAACAGACGGCATGCATGCATCAGTCATCGTGTAGCTCAACCGTATTGCATGCATCAGTCATCGTGTAGCTCAACCGTATGTTAGGGAGCTCAACGACCCGTACCACGACGCAAGAAAGGAGAATGTTCTCGGGAATTTACCATCACTATACCCTGTCCATTAGGTAAACCGTTTTTTGACAGATGGACTTAGTGATTGCAGCAACACACAATACATTGATTGATACACGTACGGTATTATAATGTCTGTAAGAAGCCATAAATAAGATAATTCAAAAAGATAAGGCAGTTGATACATTTATTTTATTACGCATTTTAAAGTCAACTTTCACGTAATCTGGAATATACATATACGTTCTAAGACATCTGTCAAAAAACGAACTAAAAAGTAAAAAAAAAACATCCCTGATTAAACAGATAAATAAAATTGTCATTGCAGTCGGGGGACCTCTTAGATTAAAAAGTGTTCCACAGAATGGTCCCCCGACTGCACTGACAATTTTATTTAAATATCTGTTTAGTCAGGGAATACTACTTGTTTTTTTTTACTATTTAGTTCGTTTTTTGGCAGGGCAATCGTGTTTTTAATTATTTATTTTTATTTTATACATTTTAGTGACACTGGTAAAACTGGTGCCCATAAATTATATATATTTGGAAAGTGCTCACCAAGGCCTTCAATTTGATACCCATATTGTAATAATTGAACAAAAATTTTTTTTTTCACTTTTCAAAATGGAGCCATACTGATTTTGAGCGAGAGCGATATTGATTTTTTTCAAAAAAAATATAGCCAGTGTCACTCGGGATGATGTAAGGATCTAACGATACCCCATACATTCAAATCTGTTCAGGCATTAAAAAGTTATGGTGGAATAAAGAAACTCACATACATACAAACATACATCAACCCTGAATACACACTCCTTTTTGGGAAGTCGTATAAAAAATGGCTAACATAATGAACAGGGAGTCACAGCAATTCTAACATAGATATAACATACTAAAAGTATTTCCGTACAAGTACATGAAACAGTCACGCTCGTATCTACTCGTAATGATAAAACGGATTGTCGTTAGCGTAACGAGGGCTCGTTAGAACAATTGCCGGCGGTCGTTACGTCCGTCGTACAATGAGTGTGTGTGGCCGCATCGGATATTATTATATATATTTATATTATACATACACTGTTGTATAATCATTAATGATATGCTTGTTTACAGTAGATTTGATACCGGATTCAACTTGGGGTGGTCTTTGGAGACGAATAAGCTTATTTTTCTTCTCGTTTTATCGAAACGTCGATTTGGCTTAATCAACTATTCCTGAAAAACTATGCTCTTAATTTATTTATAGTTAATTAAGACGATACAACACCAATTACATTGATTACGTCACGTTGCAGTGTAAAACTGATTTATATCCGTCACCACACACATCAGGTTCAGTTGAAAACCAGCGTCAGGCACTAGTTGTCTGGCATTTTTGCTGAACTGGGCCTTTTTGGTGCAGCCGTGAGGCACATCTACCTGCTATTCTTTTACATCGGTCTTTATACTGTCTATTTGATTTTTTTTGTTGCTATCTGATGTATGTATCTGGTGTATTGTGTCTTTTAGTATGTGCTAAATAAATGTATTTTTTTTCTCTTTAATTAACATAAAACAATTATAGCCTGACAATAATTATGTTGTATATAAAGTAAAACTAACACGGAACAGAGGATTCCATTGCATACTTTCTCTCACAGAACACCAGACATATACGCATAATTTTAATCCATTCATCGACAAACATATCACATTCAGGGTTGACAGTCAGAAGGGGCATTCAGCATTTTTAAAGTACGACCGACTGGGGATTCGGCCCTGGGGGTCTACTCTGAAGTAGTATCGGCCGAATGTTCGGCCGTTTCCTGCTGCGTAGTTACTATTTGATTCGGTCGGTCCGGATCCTACACTCCTACACTCTTTCGAATATTGACTATGGTCCCGACCCAACTGAGCCGATCCGAACTTTTCTTTTCGCATTTTTCAATAATATTCGGTTCGGCCATGTGTCGGTCCGATCCGAACATTCGCACTTTGCACTTCGGAGTAGACCCCCTTGCTACTAAAATAAATAATGATTAAGATAATCCATTTTCTGATACACTTTCCAATTTAGTGATTCCGAGGCGGTACGAAGTTCGCCGGATCAGCTAATGTATTATTTAGGTGAAATTAACTTTCTTTATACATCGAGTAGTCACTTCAATCTTGGAATAGAATATTAACTTTCATACATATTAAATTGCAGTTAAACATGTTTATCTACTTACTAGCTGCGCCAAACGGTTTCACCCGCATATGTCTGGATCCCGTGGGAATATCGGGATGAATAGCTTTCACAAATTTTCATTATCAGTCTATAATGTTCCCACTGCTGGGACACAGGCCTCCTCTCTATGAGTGGGAGTGGGCTGTAATCCACCACGCAGGCCCAGTGCGAGATGGTGGATGTCACATGTCTTCGAATTTTTGGTTCTAGGACATGCCGGTTTCCTCACGTTTTTTTCCTTCACCGTTTTGAGAGGAACCACTGCTCTCAGAAGGAATAATTTACACAAAGTAAAGCGCCAAACTGGGTTCGAACCTACGACCTACAATTCTTAAGTCGCAGTCGTTACCAAATTTCACAAATTTTACCTCTTTATAACTACAGGAGAAAAGAAATAATCAACACGCTTAGGCCGGATTTACATTACTGTGTTGTACTTGTATCGTGTCGTGTCGCCTTCTGACACAGTTTTAGCCAATCAAAACTCGTAGTGATTTGACGTAGTATTGAACACATTCGTTTGATTGGTGTATTCCGCGTCACGACACAACACAACACAGTAATGTGCCGGTGGCTTTACTCAACGCAGTTTGGCGCGCAACGGCCATTACAAGTCCAATTATTTGATGTTTTTCATATTATAACCGCAACGATTTTTTGGCACAATTTGCGTTGCGGTTGCGGCCAGACAGAAGGCCAATTCCCGTAATTAAAAACGTTCAAAATCTAATCGCAGTCTCATCTCAGGGACAATCAATGTCAAAAATGTAAGGAAATTAGTGGTATTTTAGACAGATTGAGACTAAGATCAGACTGTGAACGGTCTTAAAATTACGAGAATAAAATTACCTTCTGTTGTATACACCCTTATTAAGAAGCAGGTGGTTGTACGCTAGTGTGGGCAGTGTTTAAAAAAAAAAAACCCGTAATTAAAAACGTTCAAAATCTAGTCGCAGTCTCATCTCAGGGACAATCAGTGTCAAAAATTTAGGGAAATTAGAGGTATTTTTGCCAGATTGACACAGTTCAGACGGTGAAGAATTACCTTCTGTTGTATACACCCTTATTATGAAGCAGGTGGTTGCGTGGTGAACTGTTGATTGACCTAATACAGAGTTTCATTGGCGTTACAAGCGGCTCGGAACTGACCTTACTCAATGCTACCTTTAGTAGCATTGGACTAACGATTAAGGTGGATGCTCCAAGGTAGCCCGCGAAATTCAAATTTTCTTACGTTTTTTTTTGCTAATTTGCTGGTCAGTACTAAGTTGTACGTTGATTAAAATCTGATTCGCGGCCGTAACAAACATGTTTTTACAGAATTATAATCATTAAAGTCATCAACACTACTCTCTAAGATCAAGTAATCCTACTGAATGACTATTTCATGAAATCTTGACATTTTAGGATTATGCTAACTTAACAAGTTGTATTACTGATTCTAATGATTATAATTAGCAGCGTTAATTTTTTTTTTTAAATAATAACATTTGGAAAAGAATGGGTGGCTCCGACGGACCAAGGAATTACACGCGGTAATTAATATACAGGATAAAATTAAGTTTTAATAGAGTTGATTCAGATTAGGGCAGGATACAGGAAAATAATTCATTGAATGTCAACTTATCAAAAAGGAACACCTCAAACAAACTAAATGAACAACACCATAATGTTCATTTTTTGTGATGTACACTTTGCCCGACTCGAGAATTGAACCCAGGACCTCATACTCAGCAGTAACAGGCTAGACTAACGAGGCAGTCAAGCAAAAAGTTGCTCAATAAACATTTAATAATAAACCAATATGTCTGCCCTCATTGTGGCCAATCAAAATCAATCAATCACATTGATGGCATTGATGTGTCAATATTTCTGAACTACAGTGTAATGTATGACATAACATAACATCACGACTGTATTCCCCAAAGGGATAGACAGAGATCCCTAGTACTTTCGTATTTCAGGTAAGTAGCCCGCGAAATCCAAATTTTCTCACGTAGTTTGAAAATTGTTTGTAAGGATCGTAGGAGGTGGGGTCCTGGAGTTTCTGCCTATGGGAAGCGTAATGCCATGAACCGGGAACAAATCTAGATTCCAGGTTGTTACTGAGAATTTCCTGGTAGTAAACCCATCAATGTTTTTGTGTTGTTGTAATTGTAGAGACCATTTGTAAATGAACTAATGCTGTATTTAAATTAAGGCGCTGTTAGTTTAATTTAAAATAAAGAGTAAATAGAAAATGTCATCATTACCCTAGCCTTTTACCACCTGTACGCAAAATACGCATTGACGTGGATTTGCGGACACCAGCCCGTATTTGTTTGTATTGTTTTTAAAAAAAAAAGTTGCCCCCCACTAGGAATTACTCCTGTATCGTGGGTGCGTTTACAAACACTTAAACTCACATACACACACAACCAGACCCGGAACAACTACCTGTAGGCAATACAAATACTTGTTCCGTACGGGAATCGAACCCGCGAGACGCAGCATTGTTTTTTTAAACTTTTCATTACGGACGCTTTTAACGTTCTGCATCGTTTTCACATGAATCATGTAACCATATTATTGTGATTTAAAAGAGTGTCCATGGAGTTTCTTGCCCGTTCTTCTCCATAGGTACCTACTACGCTTTGGAATAGGCAACTAGCTTCATTTTTCTGACTGACCGACCCCTTGACAATTCAAAAGTGCCTGTAATTGGTTAAATTGAAATTAATACTTTGAGTTTGAGTTTGCAGCGCAGCAGTCGATCGCTCAGCCACACAACAACCATGTTGTCGTATTACCTATTACCTAGCCTTTTCCCAACAATGTTGGGGTAGGCCAATGGTCATTGGGGTAGGCTTTAATTCTAACCAAGTGCACCACCAGTATTTTACATGGAGCAAGTGCCTATCAGACTTCCACAATCCAGTTCCCGGTTGGTTGATGGTAAGACTGGTTGTCAGACTTTTGGGCATCTTCCGAGCCTTGTATTAGACTGTAAACTTTAAAGAAAAGCAAGGTTTTTTATTGGTAAATATGCTGGCAAAGGATTATTTTAATTTTTCTTGCCTTCTGTATTTCTTTTGGTGTGTTATTAGAGTTTATTACAGGAAACTTAGAATTGTATTTAAAAAACAAATACAGTGGACCCCCGGTAATCCGGCCCCTGTCTAATCCGGCGAACCTGTAATCCAACATGCCTATCACTGTTGAATTTAGGAACACAAACATTATTTTGACAAATCTTCACTAATGTAAAAAAAAAAGAAGAAAATATTGTGCTTGACGCGCTTTGTTTAGTATAAAAAAAGTAATAAAAGTGGAAATGGAAAAATGATTACTTATTATTATTTGATTAGACACACTAGCAGCTAATTAGCTGATGCGTGTTTCGTATAGTTTGGAGATATTTAATTTAAAAAATGTAATCATTCCTTTTTTTTTCACATACATTTCCCTGGCCCTACTTATTGTTTTGATTTGTAATTTGTCATATTACAAGGTACTCTTTTTAAAAAAATCCATACCCCCGTCTTAGGCAGAACTCTATAATCCAAAAAATTCGATAGTCCGACACTGCCCTGCAAAACATTTGTCGGATTAGCGGGTGTCCACTGTATTTGCAATAGCAGTTGGCATTCTGTACTTTCTACCTACCCCATGGTAGGTGTGATTATAGATACCTCGATGGAATACATGAATTAGCTGATAAATTATATTATTATTATGTTTGGGTTATCATTAAAAAAAAAGATTAGAACTTGTCAATATTTACATAACCTGCATTTCTATTTCTTCTTAAATTTAGGCCAGATTTGTAGAATATATATGAATTAAATGTAAAATGTAGACTGGGTACATTTTTCATTTAATTTAACAACAAAGTTATTTAGAAAACTTTTCCAAACAAATTATTAATGAAAAGTATGCCTAATTAATGTTTCTATCTCAATAAATAATTAACGAAAATTAATTCAAGAGTGTTCACGTAATAAACTTCACAAAAATCCGTGACATTCAGGCGATAAAATGTTTTAATTATTCTCACAAATTCCTATCAACATAAAAAAAACCTTCACGGTTCCGGTGATGAAAGCGCACATTTTTCAGCGATCTAACCTTCTACCGGCATTCGAATCGGTAGAGGCAACAGCAACAATCAAGTTTTAATAACTTCGTACAGGCCGCTCGTTAGCACTTTCCAAATTTACGCTCGAGACTCGGCAACTAGCCGTACCAAATTTATACTGATTTTTTTTACATGAACGTCTGTTTCAACGGCACGTACAGCCCAAAAATAAGTCTCAAAGATACAGAGAATCTTAATAAGCTACACGACACCGCGAGAAACCTCAGAATACCCAAATAAAGACAACAAAATATACAATGTCCATCTTCAGTTACACTGACCTGTATCTCGTTATTGTAGCATCAGCGGCCCGCAAATAGGCTTCCATCAAACATTTAACACTGTACAGAACTTGAAAGATAACATTAAATGTTTATTTCACACAATAATCATTCAGTTTTTGCGATTTTTTTTATTGTGACACTCGCGGGTTACAAGAGACAGCACAACGCGTTCGCGAGTTTTGAGTGTCGCCAGATATCGGTTTAAGATACTACTATTTCCACACAAAAATAAATGTTAAAAACTAAAACCCAACTACGACAAAAACGCCAATAATTATAGGTATAAACAAGACATTACAGTCAGACTAATTAAAACTAACATCGGTTTTCGTTTATCCGTAGTCACACATCATTATGTCATGTAAAAAAGGCTTAAATCGTACAGTAACGTATGAGTTCAATACGAAAAACGATGTTATTTTTACCCGAATACGGCAAAGCCAAAAAAGGGTTATGATTTTAACAATAAATGTATGTCTGTGTGTATGTTCATCTGTTCCCTCATAACTTCTAAATTACTCGTCGTATTTTGACAAATGATATCGTTGAAAGCATAATGTTGTACACTTGTACTTTTTCTACCAAAATAACAAAAATACAACGCCGGCCATGCATTTTGTACTGTAATAAAGCGTGATTTTCGGCAGTTTCGTCGTAGCAGGTCACTGCAGTCCTATTAAACGTCTTCTTTTTATGAAACAACGAGTCTAGTCTAAATCTGTATAATCTATGGTCTAAATGTTGTTCTATACATGAATAAGAACTGGAACGCTCTATTTTTAATCTATGTACTGACAACTGACGCGTGTTTTGTTTCAATTTCCGAACGAAATTGTTAACGTCACTGTCTAAACACAATCGATAATTTTCGTTCATGATTGGATTACAATAGATTATCAATTAAATAAATGAAAATACAGTAATTAGTTAAGTTTCTAGTTAATTAGCACAATGATTAAGGCCATATTGGTGTTCAACAATCATGGGAAGCCGAGGTTATCAAAATTCTACCAATACTTCGTGAGTGAAAGTTTTTTTTTCTATTTTGTGTACAAAGGAATGTGTTTAAAGTACGCCTATATTTTTGGTGACAACAGCTTATGACAAATGGAGCAGGTTATATTCTAGTAATATTTAATATTTTATCATGTCATGTAATTTTTGACATAATTTTCGCTTATCTTTTTCCCGTTTTATCGTTCGAGTGTGCAAACATTAAATACGCTATTCTATAAAATCTAATAAATAGCCTAAAACCGGTAAATGTAATTCCTCATGTGATTAGGTTACTACTTCTGCAGCCCATAGCTGCAGCCCAAAGCTGCTCTGTCTTCAGCCAAGCATTTTGCCCACCCAGTAAGCCAGAGGGCCAATTCTCGTAGGTAATTTTAAGAACGTTAACAGCCTGATCTGTCTCAATCTGTCAAAAATACCTCTAATTTCCCTACATTTTGACAATTATTTGACGTTTGTTTGACGCCGAGATTTTGAACGTTTTAAATTACGAGAATTGGCCCTCAGATTTCAGTGGCACCACCAAATATACTTGAATATTATCAGTATTTTATTTAATCGGTCTAGCCATCAGACTATCCAGAGAACAGCTATATTCTGACAAAAAAGACCATCAGAAACATGATTTTTATCAATACCAAAATTTCTTCTGATGTAGCATAATCAGCCTATAATGTTCCCGCTGCGGGGCCACAGGCCTCCTCTAAGTGAGCGGGAGTCACAGCATAAATCAATGTGTATTAGAAACCAGCTTTTTAACAAATAAGCTAAGTTTGAAGCTACTATAAAAAAAAATACTTATCACCCATCATGTAGTCCAACCCGCAAAGCCAAATTTGGTAAAATCAATTTACTGAGCGATCAACATGCTAAGAAATAATAATAATAAGTTTATTGATTTAAAAAATACAAGTGTTACATATAGGTTTGACACTGGATCCCCTGTGTCGCAGGATCCAGTCTCTTTCGACAAATAGGGTGACTTAAAAAACAAAACAAAAAAAGTTAAATAAAATAGGAACATTTAATAGTAACAAACCACTTAATCAAATTCTGGAGGGAGGTTGGCTGGTTGGAATAACCACCGAGGACCGCCATGGCCCAGACACAATGCTCCACTTGAAAGACTAAATGCAGAAACGAAACCCATAACATAGAGAATAGTAACAAACGGAGCTCTAAGCAGCATATTTTAATTTTAAATTAATCACTATATTGGCATTTTATCAGACTATTAACCTCTAGCTGATAAGGTCAGTGTCGCAATATTTTAAACATATTTTGGCAAGATATGCTTGTACAACTATAACTAATAAACAATATGAAACATTTTTTTTTATATCCCGTAACTCTAGGGGGTCATTGTACTCATTATTATGAACAACTTTTACTATGGGACCAAACCCGAATTCGCGAAACAAAAATCTGGTGTTCCCTACATTCTGACGAGGTACACGATGATAAATGTGTTGGTGAACAGCTTATTTTTTTTCGCGCTTTCAGGTTTGGTCCCGTAGTAAAAGTTGTTCATAATGATGAGTACAATGACCCCTAGAGTTATGGGATATAAAAAAAAAAAACATGTTGTATAGGAAATAAGTTCCATCACCAGATAACTTTTATTTGAGAAATAAAATTGACGTTTGACAGTTTTTGTATGGAAGATTATGTCAATAATTTAAAACTATTCCCCGTATTAAATTATCTGGCGTTGTAAAAATCAGCCCCTAATTGGCTTTTAAATGTGATAGATAAAAAAATATTTTTGACAGTAAATGGAATGGACACATTTAAAAAAATTAAAAACTGCACACAAGGCTTTTCGATTATCTTCATCGTCATGTTTAAATAATTTTGTAAAAAGTGTCACAATCGATTAACCGTAGAAACAATTAAAAAGCCACTGCGTCTCACGTGGATCCACGTTCCAGCATCTAAAGGGTTAGTCAATCAACATAAAGTTTTTCTGCTAAATACATCATCCTCAGTTTCTTGCTCCCTATCTCAATTTATTAGGGGTTGGCGTTATATTATGTCTTCAATAAAACACCAAATATCGTTATTTGTATATTGAGCTAAGTAGCCTAGAAATATAAGTGGATAAATCATAAGAGTATGGTAGGAACAAAAATATGATGGAGGGTAGACTGAAAACACAATAAACATAAACTTATAAACTAGGAAGTATGTAGGTACACACGGCTACACATCAAGCTATACATAACCAGTATAAGCTGACTTCTGATTGTACGAAAAACCTATACAATGAGAGATCACCTAAAACTGGAAATGTATAGCTTGGTGTGTAGCCGTGTGTACCTATATACAACACGTTACATGTCTTTTTCTGCCATACTTGTCTATTAGCCGCCATGTCGACAGTCACCCCCCTTTTTAACCATATCATCATTCACACAGTCCATCCATCGTTGCGCAATCTCTGTTTTTCTGCTAAATTATTGATCAAAATAAGTCTTATCATCTGCAAGTCATCTAAGTTAATATTAACTTAAGTAACGGTGTAACACCTTTATTTACATAAACTGCTGGCCAAGCAACATCTCTACATAAATGAACATATTAAAAATTCTATACTTACTTACACCAATATATTAACTATCTATAATATTATACAACTGCCTCGTTGGTCCAGTGATTGCAAACGCTACTGCTGAGCATGAAATCCTGGATTCGATTCCTGGGTCAAGCAAAGTGTTATTGGATTTTTTCATCAGGAATTTCTCACTATCAGCCCGGAACCTGAATTTCTCACTATCAGCCCGGAACCTGAATTTCTCACTATCAGCCCGGAACCTGGCGCATCCTGGGGGTCTACTCCGAAGTGCAAAGTGCGAATGTTCGGATCGGAACGACACATGGCCGAACCGAATATTATTGAAAAATGCGAAAAAATTTCGGATCGGCTTAGTTGGGTCGGGACCATAGTCAATATTCGAAAGAGTGTAGGTGTGTAGGATCGGAACCGACCGAACCAAATAGTAACTTCGTAGTAGGAAACGGCTGAACATTCGGCCGATACTACTTCGGAGTAGACCCCCAGGTAGCTTTCATAGTCCAGCTCCTTTTTCAACTTGAGTGTAGCCTTTTTCGCAAGGTGGTCGGCGCTTTTATCTTCGACTTGCCCAACTTTGTATGAAAAGAAACTATTTTCCTTTAACAAGCTGGCAAGTGTAATTTTCCCTCATCTCTTTCCGACTATGTTTTATTTCTATGTTACGGGTTTGGTTTCCGCACCTAGTCCTTCAGGTGGACAATTGTGCTTGGGCCATGGCGACTGTCCGTGGTTATTCCAACCAGCCCACCTCCCTCCAGAAGCTTATTAAGTCTCTTAGTGAGACTCTTTCCGACTACACAGTTTTTTGTTTACCGGAAAATGATGACAGTAATTTTATTATAGTTCCAAATCAGTGCACAGACGTGTCATGTTATGTTAGAAAATGGCTTCTATGTTGTGGGTTTGGTTTCCGCACAATGATGTGATGCATTTTTCCCTATGGATTGGAGGACTGAGGCGCTGTCAGAGAGTATGCGAATATTGGTGTCCGTATCTCTCCTGGCTGCTATGGCATAAGCCGCTTGTTTATTCCCCACACACTCAGCTTGGTAGACCGTGTTGAGCATTCCCAGCGGGCTGGATATGTTTATGTTGAGGTCGTGTGAGAAGACTCCAGTTCCACAGTTGAACCTTGATCCGTCAATGTGTCTCAACTCTTTCGGGCCTGAGAAGTTACACTACTCTCTTTAAGCACTAGTAATGCTTTTGAAAGAAGTATTGTTTCGGGGCTGGAAAATGGCTTATGGTGTCATTAAAACGAGAAACTAAAACATTCAATAATTATGTTAATACTGTTCATCCTCTTGTTACAGAATGAAGACATGCAGCAACAGATAATAAAAGAGACATTTCAACTGGTGTCGAAACGGGACGACAATGTGTGCAATTTTCTTGAAGGAGGAAGGTATGTACTCGTATATTTTTTACTACAGAAACAACAATTTTTGCAAGCAGCCAGTTCACCTGAGTGGCAATTCTCGTAATTTTAAGAACGTTCACAGTCTCAATCTGTAAAAAATACCTCTAATTTCTATACATTTTTGACAAGTTTTTGACGTTGATTGTGGCTGAGATGAGATTGCGACTAGATTTTGAACGTTCTTAGTTACGGGAATTGGCCTTCAGATTGTTACTGCCGCCTTTGGAATTCTACCATCCCCGAGACCGAGCTGAAAATATCCCATGCACGTGAAATTACACCGGTATCCGTAATTCCGTACCTGTCAAACTGAAGGGAGCCGTAATCCGTGGTGGGCCCAGATCTACAGAATAGAATAGAATAGAAATTCTATTCTATTCTATTCCCAGATCTACAACTCGTAAGACGCGGCCGTTATCACTGGACAACCATTGCTTGAAAACTAATTTATATAATATATATTTTTTTGTATTGATTTCAGCCTAATAGGTGGTTCAGACTACAAGCTGATCTACAGACACTATGCGACGCTATACTTCGTCTTCTGCGTGGACTCCTCCGAGAGCGAGCTCGGCATACTGGACCTGATTCAGGTAATATTTTTGAAGTGAAAACTTCTTTAGCGGCGGCGTTGTGCACTTTTTTGTGATGGGTAAAAATGTTAAACTCGCGTCAGGACACGTGACCTGATCGAAAATTCGTAAGACGGAGGGAGAGTAGACCGCATTCCAAAATATCAAAAATGCACAACGTTAATATTCAAGTTTTCACTTCTGCCGGCACTCCCGGAGTGCAACCCGTTTTTTATTTTTTCGTATTTCTGGCTTTCAGCTTACAATACAGAAATTAATCGCAACATAAAATCATTATAATCAGCCTATAAAGTTCCCACTGCTGGGACACAGGCCTCCTCTCGGTGAGAGGGAGTGGGCCGTAATCAACCACGCGGGCCCAGTTCGGGTTGGTAAAAAGTAAATTACGACAAGACATTTACAAGCCTCCCCAGTTACCAAAAGAGACCATGTGATTACTTCAAAAATACTGCTTATACGATACACTTAGTTCACCCTTTATCAAGCGTAGCGAGGGACAGTCTGGAATTAGTGAGGCAGTTTGGCAGAGAACTATCCTCAGCATTGAACTGCGATAAGCTGAGTTTTTGAGACCAATATTTATTGTGTCAGACAATTGGGCTAAGTGAACCACCGATAAGGTCCCACTAAACGCACGACGACATCGCGGCAGGCCGAGACGGAGATGGCGGGACGAGCTTGACTCCTACCGTAGGGACTGGCCGGCACTCGCAAAAGACAGAATTGTGTGGAAAAGGGAGAGGGGGGCCTTTCCCTGCAGTGGGACACTACAGGCTAGTTAGATTAGATTAGATAGTTATTGGTCTTTCATAATTGATAAACTGATGACTGCTAGAGCCTGGCACCAATTCCGTCCTAAAATCTCTCAATTTCATGTTCTATGGTTTGAAGGTATGAGGAACAGGGTGTAAAGTTCACTCATCCTCCATAGGGAGGATGAGTGAACTTTGGTTGGTGTGACACAACGCCCGTCTGGTCGGAGCCTTTTCTATAAAAGGGAGGATCCTCCGACCAGACTGGTATTATGTCTGGCGGGCAATTGCCCAACGATTGATATTGGGAAATTGTATCTATGCTAATTGTACGGTAAACTCTGCTTGCGAGATGCAGGATTTGCGTGACGCCAGTATGACGCGTTGTTCGCATATGGCGTTGTAGATACCGCTACAATGGCATGAAGATAGGTGAATTTTGTACCAATTTTTTATTCACCAATCCCTCATCCCCAGGTATTCGTTGAAACCCTAGACAAATGTTTCGAGAACGTCTGCGAGTTGGACCTGATCTTCCACGCGGATGCAGCACACCAGGTCTTGGATGAACTGGTCATGGGCGGCATGGTACTACAGACAAACATGGCTGACATACTCTGCAGGCTGCAAGAACAGAACAAAATGCAGAAGGCTGAGGTTAGTAGGAGGATTTATAAGGATTATAAGCAATAACTAGTTGGTTAAGGTAAATAATTAGTCGGTAAAGATAAATAATTAGTTGGCTAAGGTAATACTTATTTTGCATAAGTTAAATAATTTGTTATATACGGAATAATTAGTTGGTAAAAAGTAAATAATTAGTTGGTTAAGGAAAATAATTAGTTGCTAAAGATAAATAATTATTCGGTTAAGTTAAATAATTAGTTAATATAAGAAATAATTTGTTGGTAAATAATTATTTGGTAAAGTTAACTAATTAGTTTCTATAGTAGAGCTTGGTAAAAAAAGAGTACACATAAGGGCGACACTGTCGCTTAAAGCCAAGCGCACATTACAGCCGCAACGGGCCGCACTGCAACGCATTTTCACACAAACAAGTGCGGTTAGGCCCACGTGTCCTGTGCGTTGGTTCATAGCAAATGAACGGAAGTGATGAAGGAGGATTTTTGCAATGCGTTGCGTTGCGACGCGACCCGTCTGAACCCTAAATGCGTGACACACTATCAATCTTAATCATTTTAAAAGATATTGCTAATCCATTGCTTCATATGGTCGAGAAATGTGTCTGCTCAACCACGTAAATAACGCAATGAATGTTGTTGAACTGTCAAAATGAAAGTGATAGTGTGTTACGCAGTTACTCCGCGGCTTTAAGCGTTTATGTAGCAACTGAAGCAAGTGGTTTTTAATAGTAGTTTGGATACAAATAAATATAACTCTAAGTATTCTGTTATCTTTATTATAGAATATCGAAGTAAGTAAAATAAAACTAAATAATCATATCAAATAATATTTAATAATATTTTTTTTTTAAACGTTGCCCTACACTAGGAATTTCTCCTGTGTCGTGAGTGCGTTTACAGACATATAAACAAAAAAAAAATCATCATCATTAATAATTATGTAGTAATAAGAAACGACTTGATTCTTACTCTAATGAGTACTTGTAATAGTTAAATTAAAATAAAATAAAAATGCATTGGTGGTGGTGCTGACATTGAATTAATTTGACCCCTTTGACCTAGATGAGCCCCGAATACAATTAAACGATAAACTGCCTTAGGTGATTGATATGATAACTGGTTCGACGGACAGTAGCTAGTATAGTTTTATAAAACCATCGTACATCGATGGAAATCATCTCCTTTCTCGTATTCAGGGCTTGTGGAGCAGGCGGTCGCTCCATGTAACATTCTGGTATTCAGCTGCATCTGGTTAGACCGGAAGCGGACTCTAATACACACATATCCCAAGAAAAGTATGCGCTTCGGGAATAATCGTCTATCTTCAAAAAAATCAACGCGCGATGACGACATCTAATATAGAGCTGATACACCATAGAAACAATTACCTGTGTGATTCTTTCCTCAAAATACCATCTCAGACATCGATCTACACGGTCTTCATATGATCTGACCAAGATTATGTCTGGCCCTTAAAAGAGACTGTGACCTCTGAGTTGGTTTCGGCCTTTCTTCACAGACTAGTCAGATAGGAAACGCCGATCTCATCTAGTTTTAAAATATGATTGATGTGTAAAAGTGTTTGTACAAACCTACTTACAAACCTTTTATCATTCTCATTTTAGGTAAATGAGAATGATAAAAGGTTTTAGACTACTATGCTTACAAAATTATTGATTAACAACTCTATACAATATCAGATACTATTCAAAACTGTTCAGGCAGTTGACGATCTGAGACTGGATTATGTAACACGACAGAGAGAAAACGCGCAATGATGGTGGTGGTGGTGGCAATGAGGTGCACTACATACTACAAACCGTTGTAGTACAAAACTTAGAAGCTTTGCCTCTGTGTCGCGACGTTCGTGCTCATTCGGAAACACAAAGATTACCGAAGCGCATACTTTTTTTGGTTTAACTGTACTAGGAAAAAGGCTAAGTAGATGATAATTAATATGTTATTTATTTGTTGTCTCTTTACAGGCGGGTATATCAGCCGCGCCGGCGCGTGCGGTGTCTGCAGTCAAGAGTATGAACCTTCCTCAACAGCTGAGGGACATGAAGCTCCCCGACCTTCCGCAGGCTATCAAGGTGAGGCGTGGATGATGACCAGTAGAATCTATACAGGGTGGCAAGGACGCGCAAACTGTAACTATGAATTCAGCACTTGATTTTAGACATTTTTTGTCGGTTAAAAAAAAAAAAAATAGTATAACATAGTATAATGACCGGCACGAGTCGTGAGCACAGATGGGCAGTAGTGGGGGCAAGCTCGTGCATGTACACTTTCGGCCAAATTTATTTAGTACCGCTTTTGCTCAAATTATTGATAGGTACTTACGCAAACAATATTTAAAATATTTGTGATACTTGAAATTTTACTTTGATACAGTAATGTTATAGGCCTTTGTGACTTACGGCCAGTTTCTTCATCAACACAATCAGTCAAAGTATTAACTTTTACTTGACCTTTACTGATACTACGGCAAATGTTTTCTTCATTCAAGTAACTGCTAAAATAGTGAAGAAACAAATTTAACCGTTACGTTGACTTAACAAATACGAATGAACAAAAATAAACTATTTCAAAATTAAAAACGTAAGTCACTAAAATTGCACGAAAGTGTACAGTAGCCGAATGGCACGTGAGAGTCAAATAGACGACGAGCATCGACAGACGAACCAATCGCGTGCAGCCTCGGTGCCCCCCGCCTTCTTCATTCCGCCAAAGAGACCGAAAAATGAACTACTGCGCAGGTGTCAGTTTGTGCTCATGTCTCATGCCGGTTACTATAACAGGTTGTGCGTCGTGTCACCCTGTATATAAACCCCTAAATGGTTTAGGAAAATGTTTGTTTGTTACTTACATCGGAGTTTACATTTTCTATTTGTTTTTATTTTATTTTTTATTACTTGCTATCTGATGTATTGTATCTGGTGTATTGTGTGGCTTTTAGTCTGTGCTAAATAATTGTATTTTCTTTCTTTGAATGGGTTCTGTATGAAGGGTGTTTGTTTTCTGTTGAGAAATCAATGAGTACCTAGTATTTTTTTTAATTGATAAAATAATCTTTTGAATTTTTTAACATACTTAGGGCTGATTTTTGAGTAGACATAATTTTTATTCGTGGAATAAAATTGACGTCTGACATATTTTGTAAGGAAGAACTGTCAACAATTCAAAATTATTCCTCGGATAAAATTATATCTGGCGTTGGAAAAATCAGCCCTTACTCAACTTACAATATTATTATCAATTATTGACAATTCATACAAAACTCATCGACTTTGTAATCTAATCCTTTTTTAAGACGGTTTTAAAGTTGATAATACCCTAATATCTACTCTATCATAATTAAACACTATGTTATGCAATTATTATGCCTTTTTAACAAAAAAATAATGATGACCGACGAATCGACCAATACTATTTTAGGTTTTTTTCCCCTTTTGTTACTTTATTTGTTTATTTATTTTTTATAAAAAAACCGCGTTACAGGATTATCCAGTGTCGCTGTATCAATAGTTAAAATTTAGTCAATATTATGAACATTTTTTCATATGAACAATGAAAAGTAACTATGAACGGCTATGCGAAGATGCTGTTTGTCTTACCAATATGCCGATTGGCTTAACCAAAAAGCCAATTGGCTAAACCAAAAAGCCAACTGGCCAAAACCAAGATGCTGATTGGCTAAAAGAAGCTTTGCGGTGGCCAAAAACGTCCCAACGAATGCAGCTAGAAAATTCAAAATACTACCTCATTTTTACTAACACTTAACATTACACCAGTATACCCAGAAGGGTTCAGCAGAGGTGTAATACAACCACTGACCTATATTATACAAGTACGCTGGACTAAATATACTATATGAAATGACAGTTGTTTTTTGTGCCGATTCAAAGCGCCCCGCTCGAGCGTTTCAGGAACTAAATTTGACACATTGCCGCAAATGGCCGTCGTTTTGCTTTGGTACGTCTCTGATGATTTAGGTCTTAATCGTGGAATAATACTTTTTTTGTGTATTTTTTGTTTCCTACGAGATGTATAGAACATTTTTATCATGAAAGTATGCGCAACTTGTAAAACTCGCTATCAAAAACATTAGTTCCACAGACGCTCACGTTGCTGTCAGCGCCAAAATGGCGAAAGTCAAATGTCTTCATTTTCTCATCGATAGTATGAAATCCAGCGTACTTGTTTATTATAGGTTAGGGAATACAACACTCAATATTAAATAGTGATATAATATAATAGTGAGATATAATAGTTTAATTATTAAATAGTGTCGTTAAATCAATAAAAAAATCTTAAAAATATTTTTTCTTTGGTTTTTTTTGTTGTACTTATTCGTTTAAAACTTTTTAGTCTTATATTGTTATTTATTTATCCATTTATTTCAGGCATCAAGGCCCTTATAAAGAGTGGTGACATGAAAATTTCATTGAAATATAAAGTAGTTAGCCAAAACAACAGAGCTTTCGAAAGGGGATTAGAGGTTTTTATATGGAGGCTGGAATACCTACTGACGCGCCATTTTGTTTTTTTTTCCAAAATGGCGGCCACGCTTGATACCCGCTGTATATTTCGATAGCTGACATCAATGCAAACGGAAAATATTCTAGGACCAACCCCCGTAAAGTGTCACGTTTCCGAGATTTCAACGTTCAAAGTTGATCACGTGACATCCATATTTTTTGAACTTGCGTATATCTTGTTTCTTAGATGTCAGAAATAATCACTCAGAAAGTTTAAAGTAATCAAATATCACACAATAGATATACTTTACGGGGGTTGGTTTTATAATGTTTTCAGTTTGAAATAATGTCAGCTATCGATTCATATGGGATTCATGCATGGCCGCCATTTTGAAAAAAAAAATCAAAATGGCGGATCGGTAGGTATGCTACGGGTCTGCAAAACCCTTTGTTATTTGTGAAAATATACCAGGACATGAAATACCATCGGCTTCATTCTTATTTCTGACGGTAAACAGACATTTAAACTATGTTCTTCTTTGGTTAACAAGCAAAATTGAATGATGGGCTACGACCTATTGCTGCTTTATTCAAAAGTCATCAGTTGGGCCAACTGTCTGCTCCATCTATATTAATAATATCTACACTAATGATAAAGCTAAAGAGTTTGTTTGTTTGAACGCACTCTGGAACTATCAGTCGGATTTGAAAAATTATTGTTCCATTTGATAGTCCAATTCTTGAGGAAGGCTATTTAACATCGCGCCATGGCCCTAAGGAGCTGACCAAAAAGAAAAAATGTCTGCAAGATCGGTAAGCGAAAACTTAAAAGTAACAGCGCGGACGGGCGATGCCATGCAGTGGCAAGAAATTTCACGCGTACGAAGTCGCGGGCAAAAGCTAGTCACGTTATAAAACTATACAGACAACAGCTTACTGTATAATATTGCTCCTAAGAAAAACTCCTGTATCGAAATAAAAATCCATTAAAAACAACCCAGGACATAGAGTTACGAACGTAACTGGATATTAGTTTGGGTGTGAGGAACAGGGTTTAAAGTTCACTCAACCTCCATAGAGAAGAGGATCTTTCGACCAGACGGGTGTTTGGTTGGCTACTGCCCGTCGATTGATGTCGGGACGTGGTAAATTATGCTACTGGCACGGTAAACTCTGCTTGCGCGATGCAGGATTTTGCCTGACGTCAGTGTGATTCGTAGTTCGCATGTGGCGATGTAGATGCCGCCACATTAGTAGTAACTTAACTGGACCCTCTGGACCTTAAGAGTTACTTAATGGGATCACACTCATATGCGCCATCTCCACGGGCGAGAGAATCGTGGCGATAGTCACGCCGTGGCATCAAATTCTCGCCGCGATGATATCGCCGTGTGGAGACACGTTCTAAGAAAGTGTATAGAAATACGTGGCACTACGATGATATCACCACGATTCTCTCGCTCGCGGAGACGGCCCCTTAAAGTGCCAACCTCCTTGCGCTTTTAAAATAGAACTCCTCACCAAACGCCACTCGCCTGGAAATAAATAAATACAAGTTTTAATGGTCTGAAATTGCTCGTTTCTTCCTGTACGAGAACTATTCCTTGTCAACGGACAGTAAATGACAGGTGCTTTATATTAATTCTAAAGTGTCCCAATAGTGTAATTAAAAAAATAAAAATTACATTAAAAGTAATTGACAAGGCCGTGAATTCCATTAATCTTTAGAGAAAACGAAAAATAACACCACTGATTTAAAAAAAGAAAACTCGAGGGGCAGTAATCGTAATTTAAGAACGTTCACAGTCTGAAAGGCCAATTATTCTCGTAATTCAAAACGTTCAAAATCTAGTCGCAGTCTCATCTCGGCGACAAACAAATGTCAAAAACTTGTCAAAATTTAGGGAAATTAGAGGTATTTTTGTAAGATTGAGATTAAGATCAGACTGTGAACGTTTTTAAAATTACGAGAATTGCCCTCTGATCTCAGTCTCAATCTGTCAAAAATACCTCTATTTTCTTTACATTTTTGACAAGTTTTTGACATTGATTGTCGCTGAGATGAGATTGCGACTAGATTTTGAACGTTTTTAATTAAGGGAATTGGCCTTCTGATTTTAATGGTCTCAAATCGATGCTTATTATTGTATGAGAGGCAAACCGCTGCTATTAAGGGGGATGCTACGTAGCCCGTGATATTCAAATTTCCTTACGTTTTTTTTTGCGATTTGCAGCTCAGTGTCATGTTGTATATCGAACAAAATATGATTCGCGACCGTAACAAATATGACTTTATAGAATTATAATAATTAAAATCATTAATACAACCTTCTAAAAGCGGATTTTTCCATGGTTAAATAACTTTAATTCGAGGAATAAAATTGACGTTTGACAGTTTTTGTATGAAATAACTGTCAAAATTTTAAAATAATTTCTCGAATAAAGTTATCAGATGATTGGAAAATCAGTTCTTAGTTCATATAATGCTATTGATTGATGTTACATGAAATAGTAATTGAGTACCTACATAAGAGTAATAGTAATAGATGGGCCAACATGGGCTTGTGGCTAAGTAATAACAGCCGTGCGGGTCGATCGATCGACGAGGTTAAGCTATGCTTGCCGCGGTTGGTCCGTGGATGGATGATCTTTACACATCAAAACCCCTCCGTGCCTCGGAAAGCACGCTAAGCCGTTGGTCCCGGCTGTCAATCGTGGATCTTTCGTAGAGTCGTCAGAAGCCCGAAAGTCTGACAACCAGTCTTACCAAGCGGTATCCGTAAGTGGGTTGTGAAGGTCAGATAGGCAGTCGCTCCATGTAAAATACTGGTATTCAGCTGCATCCGGTTAGACTGGAAGCCGACTCCAACATAGTTGGGAAGAGGCTGGGCAGATGATGAAGTAATTCAATAGGATACAAAAACCGACACTGACCTGCAAAATTTGAATTTCGCGGGCTACCTACCGCATTCCCCTTAATGCGAAAGTGCCTAAAAATGGTATCACTAGGATGAATATTTATATGAATACCATCACAGTTTACAAATTATCCCAAAGCGCTCTCCAGTCCAACTATAGTTTTTGAGTCCAACGCACTCGACTGCACCAGTCTTACTGATTATAATATTTCTACAACAAATGAACTGTCGACAGGAGATAAGGTGTAGCCCATATTTGCTAAGAATTTAGATATGTCGCGTTAGATTTATTAATATGTAAACATTGTGATTGATGTGTACAGTTACGAGCAGTAATATGTATACACTTAGTAACTTTTACAAGTTATTTAAGAGAACATACATAAAAAAAAACATAACATCAAGCCTATGTTCTCCGAAAGGTTAGGCAGACATGGATCGGTGAAATGTGGGTGTACGATATAGGGTGAAATCAAATTAGCTAGCGAAACTCCGAGTTTCAGTCTGTTATAAATCTAGGTTCTCAGATTTTTTAACACTAAAGTTAATAATTAAAGCAGTTTTCTCTTAATATTTCACAATATTTGACTTTAACTTAACTTTACATTCAGTATAAGATTAATAAAGAGAAAATACCTAATCTGTATTCGCGATTTAAATGCCAAACATGTAAACAAATATGACTTTATGGAAAACTAACTTTTAATTACAACACAATAAAGTTCAGTTTACGCTACAACTTCAAACATTTTTATAATTTTTGCAATAGTGAATAGTCACTCTGAAATCAACTTAATTTCCACTAACATAAAGTTCATATTTAAATAACATGAATTGCAAACCCAAATTTGAATATACTTAATTATCTAGTTCTAAATATTTATGAGCATATACGCTGCAGTGGAACAATATCAAGATGATAAATACTCATGTAATTTACATGTAAAGATTAATATGGCATCAGTATTATTAATATTATAATAGAAGAAGCAACAATGTCTACTAATTAGGTTAATTACTTATAGATAACTGTTTATTTTTGTCTTAGAACTGACATACCTACTGTGAATGTAACTGTGATAGTTTAGTCATCTGCCGAGGCTTTTCTCAACTATGCTGAGGTCGGCTTCCAGTCTAACCGGATGCAGCTGAATACCAGTATTTTACACGGAGCGACTGCCTATCTGACTTCCACAACCCAGAAAGAGCAACAATGATCTTAAATACATTGAAATAAATGACTTATGTGTATTTTTTTTTTTATTTAGAAAATAAGTTATGTGTGTCCTTTTCTTACTGAAAGCCTTTGTAGGCCTGTGTCTATATGTTTTTTTTTTCTTTCTGGTATAGTAAATCTGAAGATCAATTCTCATAATTAAAAAAAATCGTTCAAATTCAAGACGCAATCTCATCTCAGCGAGAATCAACAATGTCAAAAAGTTGACAAAAATGTAGTTTTGAAATTGTTGATTAGGGGTTTTTTGACAGATTAGGACTGAGATTAAATTGCGAGCATTCTTAAAAATACGAGAACTGCCCCTCTGTTTAAATATGATCTATAATATAAAAAATGAAGCGCTGGATGTGTTGCTAAGCGCAAATCTCGAGAACAGCTGAACCGATTTCGCTAATTCTTTTTTTAGAATATTTCTTGAAGTACGAGGACGAAGTCGCGGGTAAAAGCTAGTTTTAAATAAAAGCTCAGCCCACCGTAGTCTACTCCCGGACATAGGCCTCTCCCAGGCTGCGCCACAACACCCTGTCTTCGGCCTTCCCCATCCAGTATGTCCCAGCGACCTTCTGAAGGTCAAAGGTCAAAGGGTAAAAAAATAAATAAAGAATTTACTACTAAAATACTCAATCTCTCTTTCCAGGACCTGAAGTTCTGACCGATACAACAGGGGACCTACCCCGCCACGCCAGTTGCCATAGCAACCAACATCCTCAACACAATCTACCCGCATAACGAGAAATATCAAAACCTACAACGACCCGCAGAAACTTACACTACGAAATTCTTCGGCTCCGAAACGTTGAGTACGAAATTTTCGGAAACATTTTCGGAAAACTACCAGCAGACGGAAGGGGTTAATTTTCCTAATTATGAAAGTCAGAAGTCGGATGGGTACCAAGACTTGAGTGGGACTACAGTGGAATATGATTATAGTGAAGTTAGAAAGAGAAAAAAGAAGAAGAAGGGAGGCAGAAAGTAATCTTAGAGATATTTAGTACTGCGGGATAATTGCGTAACACTAAGTAGGAATAGCTTCCATTTTGACAGTCCAACAATTCATTGCATTGTTTACGTGGTTCAGCAGATATTTTTGTCGAACATATGAAGCAATGGATTAGCAATATCCTTCAGAATGATTCAGATTGAGATTGATAGTGTGTTACGCAGTTAGAACGGTGTTAAGAGGTTTTTATTAAACTTTTTAAATTATGTGTAATGGATTTGGTGTTGTTCGTGAACAAGCTTCTAGCTTCCGTCAGACTCTCTAAAGCTCCGGTTTCCTGGGAAAGCGGTTCCGTCATACTCTAACGTTCGTCATAAAAATCTATTATTTTCACCAGTATTTGACATACATTGATATTTCACGGAGATAGTCATTCAATAGGATTATATGAGCTCAGACGGTTGTATTGATTATTTGAATGATTATAATTCTGTAAATACATACTTGTTAGGGTCAGTTCACAACACACTTTAAAAGAGTGACTCAAAATATACTTTATTTTCTACACGAAAAGGTACACATTGCATTGTGAGAGTTCGCGTTGAGAGTATATTTTGAGTCACTCTTTTAAAGTGTGCGCGCAGCGTCGCGTCGCGTCGCGTCTCGGTGTGAACTGACCCTTACGGTCGCGAATTATATTTTGTTAGCAGCCGTGTAAAAAAGTACTGCTGTAATAATTGCCTTAATGTTCCAAAAATTATAAGTAGGTATTAAATATTTTTGTGTCGATCATAATATTAAAACATTTTAAATGACCTTTTCTTGGTGATTATTGTTTAATTTTGACAGCATAGAAATTCTTACTTACAACACATAGAAAACTAAACAAGCTCTCTTTTTTACTTTTAAAAGAAAAACGACACTGTCTCTAGACCAGTCTATCCATAAAGTAAATTAATAGACATAAATATTAAAATTTAACAAATAAATAAATGTATGTAAGTAGATAAAAAAGCTTATTACTAAACGTTATATAGATGCATTGATTATTGTGGTTATAAAATTAAAATGTAAGTATTTTAATCATTCCGTTTTATCACTGCGTGGAATTTGTGTAAATCTTGATTTTACGGCTCACATGGCGCCCGCGTGGCGATTTAGATTTAAACATAGCTTATTATCATATAATTATGTATTTAGGCAATAAGAAATATATATTTTATGTTACATGTTTGAATGTTTTATTTTGAAGTTATAAGAGGCTAGAAACATGAACATGCATGCATGTGCATGGCTGGGAACATGTTATAATGTATTTTAGAAATAACTTTTTATACCATGATTTATGCAAATAAATATTATTTCTATTTCAAGAAAATTCATAAAGGCTTCAAGCGCACTTACGGGGCGGTTAGTGTGACGGCGAATGTTGCCGACTGGCTAATCTTTACAAATCACAAAAATAACTTTTCAAGTTGATTTGTGTCACTCCTGTGGCTGAAGAGTAGAGCTTAAATTTTAAATACGTGTAAATAAAATATGATTTCAGCGCCATCTATCGCTTGATAAAAAATGCTTCGGCTGAATATTCAGACCATGCGCTGGTTCCGTGACGTGCAAACAGATGGCAGCATGTAATAATTTATAACTACAACAGATGGCGTTGTACTTACATCTGTTACATGTTTAAATCAGCGCCATCTACTTTCAACACCAAACAACAATTTGATTTGGGTGCAAAATGCCCGTATGCTAGTAAAGCTATTGGATACTAGATGGCAGCACCTACACATTTAAAAATGGTTCCGCTTTTCAATACTAGATGGCGCTACTTATTTTTAATTGAACAATTCATATATTATGGTTATAATAATTGATAATATTCTTCAGAAAAAGTTTCAGTAATTGAAATAATGAATCATTTCGACAACACAAAGAGACAAACTTATTAATAGCGTTTAAAATTAACTTAGGTCCTAGTAAACCTATTAATTATATACCTACTATACTACTGAAGTTCTTTCCGGTCCGGTTCGGTGTTATGGTATGACATAAACCATACTCGTACTTCTTATTGCCACATAATTGCGGCTTGGAACGGAACCAACACACCTGGTGTTGCTGTTGATACCTACGTTTAAATTAAATTACCTTGAAAACACCGCAACGATACGTGCGATTAATTTGGCTATCTTTCATGTCATTTAATGGCGCTATATTATAATTAATTAAATGGGTTATATTTACACTGACAAGATTATTGTTGCTAATTAGTCCGACTATGACTGTCTTCACTAGTTCGATTAGAACTCTGCTCAAAGATTGTTGATGCAGCCGCATACAGGGTGGCAGGGACATCGACGCGCAAACTGTAACCATGTATTCAGCACATGAGCTTAGACCCCATAGCGTAGAAATTTATCGTCGGTTATCAAAAAAAAAAACTTCTGTTTCATAGAAAAGTGCAATACCTACGCGGCCAAATATATGGAACAGCAATATTTTTATTTAATAACCGACGAAAAATTTCTACGCTATGGGGTCTAAACTCATGTGCTGAATCCATGGTTACAACTTGCGCGTCGATATATATATAAATTTCATGTCCCCCTGACCCACTGCTGGGACACAGGCCTCCTCTCTGTGGGAGAGGTCAGGTTGGTAGATGTCAGATGTCTTCGAATTTTTAGTTCTAGGACATGCCGATTTCCTCACGATGTTTTCCTTCAGCGAAATAAATTACACAAAATAAAACGCCTGCCTGGGTTCGAACCTCGACTTGCTGGCCGTTGTCACCACTGCTCTCAACTCATGGACGGTAATTTTTGTAAGAAACAAAAAATGCAGAATCTTTACTTTGAAAACGAGGGTGTCTGCATGAAGGATACAGCCCGACACCTGAGGCAATTCTCATTAGGTAGCTGGCTCAATTGTTTGATTCTGAAAATCCTAGACACGGTGAGTAGGTAATGTTAGGAGGTTTTTCTCTCTGGAGCCCTGACAGCGGGCCGCTTGAACTCTGTTCTCGATGGGATCGGTACTACTTATTTTAAAACAATATATAATAATATCAATACACATACCAAGACCCCTCCGTGCCTCGGAAAGCCCGTTAAGCCGTTGGTCCCGGCTGTCATTCGTTTATCTTTGACAGTCGTTACGGGTCGTCAGTAGCCCGAATGTCTGACAACCAGTCTTACCAAGGGGTATCGTATTACCCAGTAACTGGGTTGTGGAGGTCAGATAGGCAGTCGCTTCATGTAAAATACTGGTATTTCAGCTGCATCCGGTTAGACTGGAAGCCGACCCCAACATAGTTGGGAAAAGGCTAGGCAGATGATGATGATAATAATATCAATCGACTCAGTATATCGCGGCCTGGACATAGGCCTCTCCCAGGCTGCGCCACAACACTCTCTCATCCACCTTCCGCATCCAGTCTGTCCCAGCCACCTTCTTTAGGTCGTCCGTCCATCTAGCTAGGGGCCGTCCCACACTACGCTTGCCTAAACGTGGTCTCCACTCCAGTAGGTGCTCGTCTGCTCCAACGGCCATCGATCTTTCGACAAACATGGCCAGTCCAATGGGGTGTACTACGTGAGATCGACAAATGAATGTGCGAATAACACTTGTGCGACAAAACTGTACTGCGACTCACGATAGTGCGAATGCATGCTTGTGCGACAAGCATATTATTAAGACTTAGTCGGCGGAGCCCTATTTCTGTCTGCAGGGCTTAAAGGAACTTAACCACACCGGACCTCGGGGTGGCTCTGACGTCGAAGACTTAATATTATTGCCTGTCGCACAAGCGTGCATTCGAACTATCGTGAGTCGCAGTACAGTTTTGTCGCACAAGTGTTACTCGCACATCCATTTTTCGAGCTCACGTGGTACACTTAGCCCAATGCCACATCAGCTTGCTTCCTTAGCAAGCTATGTCGGTTACGCCGGTTAATTTCTGATAATAATATGGAAAGAAATAAATAATGGATATTTTAAGTATGGTAAATCTACAAACATTATTATTTTGGTCAACTTTCAAAATCCATTTCTCAAGACCACATTCAATTGACCACAACTCAAAATCGAACTTTCCCTTAGTGTTGAACTACAAATAAGTAAAATTATGTTACTTCCTTCATCCATTCTTTGTCCAGCATAATTATGAAAACCTTGTATTTATTCAAGAATAAAAGTATATTGTACCTAAATATATATAATTTCTTGAGAACGTGTGGTCAACAGATGGACATGAGGAATTGGGTCATTCCTTCCGCTAAGAAAGTTTGTTTTGTGCTCAAGTTGAGGATACAATTTTGAGGTTCCGTCTAAATAATTATAAGAAATAGAAGGCATTTGTGTTAAGCTAAACATACCTACTTCTTCTAGGAGCAGGGTTCATCTCATTAGTGCAACGGGTGGGAGTCTCACCACCTCTGGCTCGCTGTCGTTAGTCAGCGATTTAACATTTTAAATAATTTTCTTTTTATTCATAAACCTTGCATAATGACACACATTTAAACGTCAAAAATGTATGGTTAAGCAACGTTTATAGGTATAAAGGGGTTTAAACCCCTTTATCTTTAACAAAAAATATTTGGCAAGTTTATCTTAAAAGACGTCGTCAGGTACTCGTGATGTCTTCCAAACTGCTTTGTGGCTTATGAGAAGGCTGCTTCTAAAATAATGACACGGAGCATTATTTACAAGATTCACTGCCTCCGTCAAATACCGTAAGTAGTAGGTACCTACTTACCTAAAGAAAATCACTAACACTTATTATAGATCCTATCAATCTGCCCAACCTTTTCCCAACTATTTTGGAGTCGGCTTCCAGTCTCACCGGATGCAGTTGGATACCAGTATTTTACATGGAGCGGCTGCCTATCTGACCTCCACAACCCAACTGGGTAACACGACAAGTATTTCATTCTACTTTCAGATCTCTTCACAGAAACCTGACCCTTACTTCAGATTATTTCCAAAAATTCGAAAGATCTCTAAAAATCACCTGCCGTCATAACCATAACACGACAGTAGCTTCATAATGACATAAGTAATGTAACAAATGGATCTGTAATTACGTCCGCAGCCCGACAGATGTCGCTGTGGTCAGCACAATCTGGAGCAGCTTAAGTACAGGGACCACGCGAATTAGGAGACATCTTGGACATACAAATTGAGGAAAAAAAGCATAATTTGTTTTTTTTTTTGTACAGGAGACCAGCCATTCTGGTCCCAAATTACTTGTAAGAAGTACACACTAGTAGTAAGTACTGCTGTTAAACCATCCATTTAAGCAAAAACGTATATTTAGTTATATCTTTATTTGCATTCCATAATGGTTAAAGGTCTTACAAGGTACAATTACTGCAATAAACAGTACAGTCATACCAAGGCGAATCGTGTTACCCAGTATCTGGGTTGTGCAGGTCAGATAGGCAGTCGATCCATGTAAAATACTGGTATTCAGCTGCATCCGGTTAGACTGGAAGCTGACACCACCTTAGTAGGGAAAAAGGCTAGACAGATTTTTGACACACAGCAAACCGCATAAAATCAATTCGTAAAAATTAAATTAGAATTAGGAAACTATTAAAAATTATCTAACAATTTTTAAATATTGTGTTATTAACATCACAATTAAGTAAATTATAACATTTATTTATATTGAGAACGCTTATGGGTACATAATAATTATCTGGTAAGGTCAATTAAAAATATATTAGTATAACATGAATGTGTTACAATAAATTGGCGTCAAACACTAGTGCAACAAAATTGGAACTCCTCGACAAATAAAATCTTAAACGCATTTTACCCGCGGTACAAGAAGAGGATTGTCCGTTTAGCTTACAGGGGTAAGCACCAACACCCGTACCTACTATGTATTTTATGGTCGATAAGAATTCATTTTTAATGATTTCATAGCGACTATTAACCACACCTGCAGTTATGATACAAGATAGCAAGTATACTAGTCTGCGGTGTTGAACACTCATTTCTTGCCACATTGTTGAAGTCTATTTGAACATAATATTTGTGGGTCCGTGGATGGGTGACCATGTTTTCATACCAAGACCCCTCCGTGGCTCTGAAAGCACGTTAAGCCGTTGGTCTCGGCTGTCATTCGTGGATCTTTGACAATCGTTACGGGTCGTCAGAAGCCCGAAAGCCTGACAACCAGTCTTACCAAGGGGTATCGTATTACAAAATGACTGGGAGGTCAGATAGGCAGTCGCTCCATGTAAAATACTGGTATTCAGCTGCATCCGGTTAGACTGGGAGCCGACCCCAAAATGCATAGTTGAGAAAAAGCACGCCAGATGATGATTTAATTATATTTTATGTGCATAGAATATCATAACGGTATCATCATAGGTAATTAGGCATGAGTTTTATAAAGTTGATAAGGTTTTTATTTATTTATTAACCCATATGTTGTACACTCATCTATCTATATACTAAATAATAAAGCTGAAGAGTTTGTTTGTTTGAACGCGCTAATCTCAGGAACTACCAGGCGGATTTGGAAAAATATTTTTGTATTTGATAGCCCAATTCTTGAGGAAGGAACGCTAGGGCCTTTAGGAGCCGAACAAAAAAAACCGGCCAAGTGCGAGTCGTACACGCGCACCGAGGGTCCCGTACAATTTAAAATTATTAAATAATTTTATTATATGATGTAACTAAAAATTTACGGTTTTCGCAATTTTTCCTTTATCTGTGCTATAAGACGTTGCTTCATACCAAATTACAAAATTCTGAGTTCACGGGAAGTACCCTGTAGGTTTTGTTTCCTTTGCGAGTGTCGAAAACTTGCGGCATAAACGGCTGTATCTTTTGATTGCGTTGGCTTAGAAGTTTGATTTTTTCAAAGCTCCAAGGGTCAGTAGATCTGAGTATTTAATATAAATTCCAGCTTGACACCTTCACGCGTTCCTGAGAAAAAAGGTCTTGACAGACAGACAGACGGACAACAAAGTGATCCAAGGGTTCCGTTTTTTCCTTTCAAAGTACGGAACCCTAAAAAGACAGAAAGAAACGCTAAGCGACAACGAAGCAATAGTGCGGGCTGCGATGCGATGCGACGCGGTTGACAAGAAATTTCACGCGGACGAAGTACCTATCGTCAAACTGAAACTCAAAGCATTTATTTCAATTAAACCATTTACAGGCACTTTTGAATTGTCAAAATTAAATAGTCGGTCAGTCAGAAAGTTGAAGCTAGTTGCCCATTCCAAAACGTAGATCGTCGTGGACAGAAGCTTGTAGTACTATACATAATATAGTATTACAAGCTTCTGTCCACGACGTTCTACTTAGGTACTTATTACCCTACCTACTTATTTTTATAATAGTTATATATATATATATTATAAATAACTATTATAAAAATAAGTAGGTATCACTTGCGAAAAAATATAGATGAAAAAAGAAAAACCTATCTTTAAAAGCAATCTTTTAAACACAAACTCAAAACAAACCGCCCACAAACCTCAACGAACCACAATTAATTTATCAAAATAATTACCATCGACAAAAAAGACCTAAAAGCGCAATATTTTACCAAAAAAAACATGGTCCTTTGTAGTATTTTGTCACTTTGCGACCACCCAGGCTTAAAGTCGCCGCCAGACTATTACCGTGATATATGGCGGAGTCACACACAGGTAGGATTGTAAGATTCTATTGACGCTTAAAGGTTGCCGCCTCAAAAGTCACCGAAAACCATAAATTTAATGCTTTTGTTGTAAACATGTCAAAATATTTGAATCGGTCTCAATTGTGTATTGATGCGATTATTTTTAAAGTGTTTTTTTGTTTGAGAATTTATAAATTGTAGCGATTTCCAACTTCTTCTTCAAAAATCAAAATTAACATATTTTATTTCACATAAACCTATGTATTGGACACATATGGCACGTCAGAAGTTACATAGGTGCACGGTTCCAATGGAGAAGAGCCAGCAAGAAACTCCACGGTTTCTCTACTTGGCGAGCCGATGGCAAAAATATCGTTTTTTTTCTTAAATTTGTTTGGCCCAAAATTCAGCAACGCGGATAGCATTCACTGACACAGCCAGTAGTAGGTCCTCACGTGTGCAGGTTACAGGGCATGCGGTGCAAGATGGGAGGTGAGCCATTGTCTGCGGAGAGACGGCGCATACACACCGGAGGTCTGAGCACTTGTGGAGGTTGTCCTTGCTGCGGCCTACTTGGGTACGAAGTCTTTTTAAAATTTTCCAGGTAGGCCACGGTAACATGTGCCCGGATGAGAGACTCTATGATGGTGTGAGAACTCTCTTCTCTAAATGCCTGAAAGCTGAAAGGGATCTTGCGTATCAATATAGGCAGAACATTCCTGAAAACGGCGCTGTGATTTGATTGCCGACTCTGTGTCTTTAGAGGTCAGTAAAAAAAACTGTCGTTGTTATTCGCGAAATGCTCGTTTAGCTTTTAACACTAGGTTAAAATGTTGGATACATACGTACTCTGGTAAGGAAACGCACCAGAGACCAACACGACAAACTTTGGACGGAGCTAGGCGAATGCAGGCAGGCCAAGGAAGCACTTCCCACAATTGATGGCCGCCTCACGAAACAGGTTCTCCGTCTAAATAAACTAAAGCTGCGTACAGTTACTGCAGCTTTAACTGGCCATGGGTCATTTAACAAACACCTCTATGTCATAGGAGTAACAGACAGTCCGCTGTGCAGGGCCTGCATGGAGGATGACGAGACAGCGGCGCATGTGCTGCTAAACTGCCCGGTGGTCGCTACGTACAGGGCAAAGTACTTCGGTAACCCAGGTACCCTACGTGAGACGGTCAGTAACATCAAGGCGTTGCTGGCCTTCCTTGAGGAGCTGGGGTGGATCGAATAGTCGATTTTCCCACCCGTACGCAAAATACGCGCATTGTCGTGGAGTTGCGGACACCAGCCCGTTTTACCTATTACCTACCTACCTACCTAGGTTAAAATGTTTTAAAAGCCAATTATTATCAAAAGAGTAACCGTAGAGTTTCTTGCCGGCTTCTTTTTGTTGTTTCTTGATTCGATTCGGTACACTGAGGTCTCTCTCGCCTTTCCGGCGCGGAAGCCCGCGCACAATTAACGGACTAATTACCTATCAAAACGGAAACCGGCATGTCCTAGAATAAAAATTCGAAGACATGTACATCTACCAAACCTCACTGGGCCCGCGTGGTGGATTTCGGCCCTCTCACTGAGAGGACGGCTGTGCCTGTGTCCCATCAGTGGGAACATTACAGGCTGATTAATACCTAACATGTAATATGTTTATTCCAATTCGTACATACTTAAAGGTATATAAGACATTTCTATTCCCTTCATTAGAATCCCCCGTGATGACAAGCACCTTGCATTCCACATCTCTCTCTAATTCCCACACGGAAAAAATACATTACCTAATAATTTCATGGCTGGAAAAAAATAAATAAAAAAGCAATAGATAATATAGAGTCATCGGGCCGACCATAGATTATATGAAGTCATCCCGCGGCTACAGATTGCCGCCATTATTATTTGGAGGGAAAAAATCCAAGATGGCTGACACTAATGTATGGTGACCATGAAGGGATAAGGGCATGTTTTGGTACTTTTAAAGGATACAATAGGTATTATTAAAGTTGTAGAACGTCTTGATAATATCTGCCTGTCAATAGGCATGTTCTAAATAAAGCTTTGTCGTAGTGACTTTGGAGATTTATGTCCTACATGTTTTCTTAGCAGTAGGTCTAAAATTGTCTAGCACTCGTCTAACATTTCTAATGTCACAATATGGTCAACAGTAAATTGTGGGTGCTTTCGTTTTTTCGCCGGCGCTATCGTCGAGAAATTGAACGTGTGTAGTGGGGAAAATTGTATTTAGATCTTGGGGCCTAAAAAGGTCACTTTGGCAGAATCATAAAAAAAAACATAATTGGATAACAATATGAATCATATCAAAAATCGTAAAATGTTCACAAACTGACAATTCATAATATTAACTGTGTGCAATTTATATCACGCAATTTACCTGTTTAACAGTTTTGTATGGAAATTTTTAAAATGGTCCACCAATGCTTACAACAAATATGATTGATGTGAAATGAATTGTAGGTGATTAAACCATTATGTGTAACCATTTAACGAAAATTAGAGGAATTGCTAATGATCTGCTGGGAATTCAGGAAATGAATAGCTTTTAGAGGTATTGCTTAAAGTGGCCTTTTTAGGCCCCCTGATATTTGGCCGCGGCAGTGTTTTTATTATATTCAATTTATCGAATAAACACTACCTCCTTGGAGAAATGCGTGAGATTATACAGTTTAGGTAGGTATACTAGTTTTACTTAGAGGCGCGGCCATACACATTTGTGTATATGTAATACACGATGTTTTTCCGAGCTGCATGGAAAACATTCCCCGCGCGGGTGAAGAGGGAAAGCCTTTGTATAATTCCGACTGACACAGGTTTTGAGGTTATATTGTCTTGTGAATAGTTGACACTAATTTAAAACTATTTGAATACGCAGGAGACATAGCTTGTGTATGAAAACAACTGTTTATTTGTAATGTTTGGAACAAATACGCGTAGGAGACACAGTTAGTAAAAACCATAAAATATTACGAAAAATCGGAAAAACTACATTATATTCCTAACTAAACATCCACTTATGCCCTATATCTCAGTATTCCCTGCTAAACAGTCACCCTACAGTTAATTTCGAAACCAAAAAAGGCCAAAATGAACCCAAAGATAATTATTATTTTACCTACTCCGAGTAAATTATATGTAAGCCATAGTTGCTAGAAAATAGGCCCAGGACCAACTCAACTTGACCCCTTACCATGACCAAAACCCTCAGGGCCAGAGCCCAACGTATCCTGGTCTAATAACTTATTAATTTCTTCACCATTTTGGGTGAGAAAGAGACAAGTATAGCTATTAGCGTGTGTTAGAAGGAGACGGCGAATGTTTTTTTTATTATATCGGAGTGCATGGGCGGTGTGCTTTGGTGATTATTGTTTTTACATACAGGGTGTTCGTGTTTTACAAAAGTTAATTTTGTTGTTTTTCTTTGTATAGCGCGGTTGTAAGATTCCTGTTAGTGCAAAGTATTTCAGTTAAATGTGCTTGTTCTTAGAATGGGTTAATTAGAACGATGGCATGATTGTGTTAGGCGTGAGGCAGCGCTGTTAGGAACACTTTAGCGCCAGTTAGAAAAAAAAAACTTTTTTCTAAATACACAAAGTTTGGCTTTAAGTGTTGTACGTACGTAAGTAGGGGCTTGTGGCTAAGCAATAACAGCCGCACGGGTCGATCGATCAGGTTAAGCTACGCTTGCCGCGGTTGGTCCGTGGATGACCATGGGTGACCACCACCAATACCCCTCCAAGCCTTGTTAAGCTGTTTGTCCCGGCTGTAATTCGTGGATCTTTGACAGTCCTTACGGGTTGTCAGAAGACCGAAATCTGACAACCAGTTTTACCAAGGGGTATCGTATTACCCAGTAACTGGATTGTGGAGGTCAGATAGGCAGTCGCTCCATGTAAAATACTGGTATTCAGCTGCATCCGGTTAGACTGGAAGTTGACTCTAACATAGTTGGGAAAAGGGTAGGCAGATGGTGTTGAGACCTTTCACTAATCATTTTGAAGGATCTTGCTGGAGATGATGATTCAGGTGGAGATTGATAGTGTATTACGCAGTTAGGATGCAGGTTTCTCAAAACCTGAGAGCTTTAAAAAATGCTGTAAGCAGCAGGCGTATTGAAAACAGCAAAGAAAACAAGGCTCCTTCTGAGCGTATCGATGGCAAAAACTTTAAACATCTTTGGCCCAAAATACAGCCGCGCGAACTCCGCTCCCTGACGCAGTCATAAGGAAACAAAGCTGAAAAGTAGGGAATGTGGCTGGTGACCTAGAAAGCGGAAGAATTCTGGACTTGGTAGGTACATAAGTAACTATCTCCACTTGCATCATCATCAGCTTCTCCAATTGTTACTGTGATTGCCCGTGACTTCACAGCGGGCCCTATCAGAATACCAGCGCTGCGACATTTATTTTTTAAATGTCGTAGGATCATGCTGAGATAGGAGCCTTTTGGCCTCGTACAGGACTGTCTGTTTCATTTCTCCTTTTGTTACTTTTTTATATAATTTGTTTTATTTTTAACTGTGTTTAGTTAGTTTAGTTTATGATCCTGTATAACGAGTCGCAATAAATACTTTTTCTTTCTTTCTTTCTAATTGTAGGCTATTCATCTCGTTTCTCAACTACTCTCATTCAACTGCTACCAGACCTGTGCATATCGTCGCTCCATCTAACCTGAGGGCGTTACGTTTACCGATTCGCGATCTCCACTCAAGAACACGTCTACCACAATGGCTATCGGTTCTACGGCGAATATGGCCGGCACATTAGTATTTACATCCCATTTTGGCAAAATTACTGTTCCTTTTTATACTGTGTTTTAACTCAATTCAAGTACAGACACCATCTCATCAAACTACTACAATCTGTCAAATTTGTTTAATAAATTTTCAACTTTATCGCTAAAGCATTAGGTTCAAGGTTGATTGGGAAAATTTGACAGTTTCGGGTAGCTTGATGTGCTGGCGTCTGGACCAACACCCTTGTTTGCCCTAAAGTATAACTTAACCATTCCTGGCCTGATAAATAACATGTCAATGTAATTTGAACAGCCTGTATAAAAGTTTCGGGTTCTAACAAATGTGATAATTTAGTTTCCGAGACCACGCACACATACGTACAGACAGACGGAGTAATGATTTTATTTATAGGCCCTCTATATTATTAGGGTACCTTGAAATGTGTATGTTGTTTAAAAACCTTCAGTTTTTGGAGCTTTTTACCAACTGTGGATGGAAAAAGGAGGGAATGAGGTTGAAGTTGTGAAAATTCAATGATTTTGAAAATATCTTTGATCCGCAGAACTTGTTGTCTATGAGTTTTCTTGAAACATATCCATAAAATTGTATACTAAACATAAACATTGGTTTAAAAACACAACAGTTTTCCTACTGTGGCAAAGTTTCCCAGCACGATTTTCGTAAGAAAATTTGACATTGATAAAAAATCTTCAACAAACTAAAACTACGGAACCAAACACCTAATGGTTATCAGAAACTCGTGGGATTTCCATAAAAACTGCGCACCGAGACTAATCGCCTTCACAGAGCACTTTTATCTCTATTTTGTGTTGGTATCATCAAGTTTTTCTTCCGTAAAAGCTGGCGCAGGTAGCGTGAGCGTGAACGCTATGATAAGCCATCGTATCTCTGGCCGAAGGTGTCGGAAAAGGCTAGGACGAAGACAAGGATGAATAAGAAATGACAACGATGTGATTTATTTTGAAGGATTTGAGATACAGAGACGGCACGGTTTATTTTGACGGCACGGTTGGCGCAGTGGTTAAGCGATTGACTGCTGCGCTGCGTGTCGCGGGTTCGATTCCCGCACTGAACAAATATTTGTATGACCTACATGTATTTGTTCCGAGTCTGGGTGTTTTTCTATCTATAATATGTATGTAAGTATTTACAAAAAAAAAAAAAATTGTATATAAGTAGTTTATCAGCCATCTTGTTACCATAACACAAGCATTAGGTTGCTTAGCTTGGGACAAATGGTGCTGTGTGAAATGTCCAGGGATATTATTATTATTAGACACACCACTCCACACCACACCTCATCACATATCATACACATACTAACACTTCACACTTAGTATAGTTTTCATATGTTTTCACCATAAAGTCCTAAGCAGTCTCTATTGGATTTTTGTATTCCTTAAGTGGGAACCTGGGCTGGCGAACCTTAATACAGGTTACCACGTAACCTAGCTAGGACGCCAGATTCAATTCTGTTGTAAATCTTTTTGTTTTTTTTTTCCCCTACATTGTATAATTTTTATCTTTATTAAAATAGACTGTATGTACCTCACTTTTTGAGACGTAGAGGCGATGAAAGTTTGGAAAAACTGATTGTGGTTGGGAACAGCGAAGGCAAGCGGTCGCGCGGCCGTTCACCAACACGATGGACCGATCAGAGGGGTAATTCTCGTAATTTTAAGAACGTCCACAGTCTGATCTCAGTCTCAATCTGTCAAAAAATACGTATAATTTCCCTACATTTTGACCAGTTTTTGACATTTGTTTTTAGCCGAGATGAGACTGCGACTAGATTTTGACGATTTAAATTACGGGAATACGGGCCCAGGTGAAGGAATCATCGTCCTCTAAATTCTGCACGGTGGCAAGGGATGTGCTGGACAGAAACCGATGGAGGCGGATCATTCGCTCTAGATGCAACTCCGAAGCAGACCACGATCCTCAGACATGAGGGACCGACTACAGAAAGAGAAGGGTTTGAGATTAGGGATGAATCTGGGTGGAAAACCGCGAAATTACACTATGCGTGACCCTCTTTCTTATCGTATCAATGGCCAAAAGGTCCGGATGCAGCTGTATACCAGTATCATACATGGAGCGACTGCCTATCTGACCTCCACAACCCAGTTACTGGGTAATACGATACCCCTTGGTAAGACTGGTTGTCAGACTTTCGGGCTTCTGACGACCCGTAACGACTGTCAAAAATCCACGAAAGACAGCCGAGACCAACAGCTTAACGTGCTCTCCGAGGCATGGAGAGGTCGTATGTAAAGATGGTCACCCATCCACGAACTAACCGCGGCAAGCGTAGCTTAACCTGATCGATTGAACCGTGCAGCCGTTATTACTTACAAACCATTTATTTCAATTAAACTATCTAAAGGCACTTTTGAACTCTCGGAGAATTCAAAAGTGCCTGAAAGAGTCGGTCAGTTAGTCAGAAAGTTGAAGCCAAGTTAGTAGTAATTACGATACGCATGTGTGCTATGTTTTGTTGAGTATAACAATCACTTTTACAGCTGAAACACATCTACTACAGCAGTGTGATTCTGTAACCATCTCACCGTGAAAACTTAGGTGAAGTGAGCGTGGAGTGAGCTGTCATTCCAACTAATGCTAGGGATTGACACTATTGACAGCTCACTCTAAGCTCACTTCACATAACTTTTCACGATGAGTTTTTTACAGAATCGATCGACTGGACATAAGCCTCTCCCTAAAGATTGGTGGATGTTGAAAGAAATTAATGGACCTGAAAAAATTATTTATGGTCAGTTTTAGAATAAAAACAAATTAAGATTCATGAAGTATCTCTCCTAAGAAGTTCTATTTTTCATAGAAGAGCAGAATCAAAATCAAAAGTCATTTATTCAAATAAGGCTGAGAATCAGCACTTTATGAAAAAAAAAACCCCAAAAACGCTTGGGCGCCAAAATGTAACGACAAGTAAAACTTAACTTTAAAAGTCAGGGGTGATGAAATTAAAGAAAGGGAGGTAGAAAACAATTAAAGTTATATTTATAAACAATTAAAAGATGGAGATGGACTGAAGAGTACGTGGTGTGTAGTATGTGGAGGTGGGGTGAATTGATGATGATGAGTGATAGGAGGGTTGAGGAGGCTGAAGTGGAGCAGTTGCTGGCAACAGATGCGGGTACAGAAGCAGGTCCAGGTGCAGATGCAGGTACAGGTGAGGGCAGATGCTGATGCGCCCTTCACCACTTTCTAGTGCTATCGTGAGCGCTATGTGATGAAGAAGTGAAGTGGCGCAACAAACTCCCCAGCAGCACAGCCGTTTGTTCAGTTAAAAAAAACATGGCATCCAAGGAGGTAACTTCTCAAGGGTTTTACTTAAATTTCGAACTGGCTTGCAAACAGAGTTGTTTAAATGAAGGTTGTCTGTAAAGTTGGTTTACGGACGATAGTTTAACGTGACAACGTCATAACAAAACATTGATGAAATGATTGCAAACGCGCATGCGTACAATGGGCGTAACGGGACAATCTGTCATCTTTTTCGTGCATGCAGCCGGCGTTCATCGATGTATTAGACTGTTGTAACAAAACAATAGAAAATTCACCATTTAGAATTCGTTTTGATACTTTTACTGTTCTAACTGGATTTCTCAGGAGCAGCCCGGAGTGTGGATGTGAGCCCGGTTGATAACAATAGGTTCCCCCCATTACATGGAAAAATTAAATAGTCGGTCAGTTAGTCAGAAAGTTGAAGCTAGTCGCCCATTCCAAAAACGTAGATTTCTATGGAGAAGAACGGGCAAGAAACTCCATGGACACTCTTTTAAATCAAGATATTGTTACAAAATCCTGGGTACATTATTCTTATTGCTTCTATACACATTACATTATTCTTCTATGCTATGTGTGTACTATATGTACTATCGCCAAAACCTATATCTGACCATTTCGATAACAAAATCCCGTGCACATGATGACCACAGCTGCGTCCGTAAGTAAAACAAAAGAGGATCCTTTTTAGGTCGACTAATAATATGCGCTGCGAGCAGGAATAGTCTTTACGGTGGTCAGATATAGATTTTGGCGATAGAGTACACCTCTGCTAAACCCTTCGAGGAATACAGGCGTTATGTTTGAAGCTTTTAACGAAACCGTTAGCACCAAATCAAACCGCAAATTCAAAAGATAGCCATCAAAGTACATAACATATTTCACGAAATTAAGATTCAAATATTTAAGTCCCAACAAAAAGGCCGGTACCTAAACCAAACCCAAAAATAAATTGTTATCGCCAGAAAAAAAAAAAAAACAAAAAAAAAAGTCAATTAAGTAAATGCATTTTAAAAAGACCGCGTGATATAAAGAATCCTTAGGCCCCGTAACTTAATGTCGTTGCTTAAAAAAAAAGTGTGGTCCTTTTTTAAACGGACCAATGAGAGGTCCCGATACTTAATGTCCTACCGAATTTTGAAATTGGAGATTTGAAAGTAAGAAATGGAGTCGTTTTGGAAATTATATTTTTTGTTTTTAGTTACTTTTTTATCTTTGAACTCGGTTTTTAGAAGCCAATGAGATCAAATTACCATAAGAAGCATATAATTAACTAGAGAGTCTCGAATATGTACCTACACTACGCTACCTACAAATAACGCCTAGAATAACGGACAGTCTAAGCCTTCGGAAATTACAGGCGTGGTGTTATGTGTGTGTGTGAAATTAAAATAGGTAATTAAAAAGACTGATATAGATGTTATCTAGGTCTTTTACGAAGATCTAAAGGCATTGTTAGCTACCTATTCACTCTAAAAATCTAAAAGCTCTACAAGAACTTTTCAGACATGAAAAACTACAAAAAAAAGACGTCGCTTTCTCTGACTCTTCATCCGCACAACCGAAGAGCCACAAAAATACCATAAACTAAATAACAAAAATTATCAACTCTACGCCATTTTATAACCGTGCAATATTGCAGCCGAAATTCAAAATAAGAGAACAACGAGCTCAGCCGAAGTGAGCCGAGCGGACGTTCTTATTTCAAATGTGAAGCGACGCGCGATAAACAACTTGCAGACTTATTTGTTGATCGTATGCGATTGTGAACTGACGTGTGATTTTATTTTTAATATCATGACTGTTATTTTGAAACGGGATGACATTTTTGATGTATCCAATCCTTCCAAACTAAGAGCCGGTTTTTTGATCTGTAGTTAATCTCAAACCGTCTTATTACAAAACGAAACCTAACTTTAGTTCTAGCCTAAACTATTGAGCCAGTACTTGTATTTCGAACTTTATTTCGATTTAAGCAAAGTTCTTAATACTAAAATGACAACTTAGCACCGAACTAAGCTGTCGTTTTTGTATAAAGAACTGCATTTCTCTATCAGTTGGGTTCTTAATTCAATAACTGGGTCAGTGCAGTGGTTTAAACCTGATCGAAAGAAAAATCTTGTTTTGTAATAAGGGGGAAACACTTGTTACAATAGTAACTAATGGTTAAATTTTTGCAAAATGTGTTTTTGATCAATTGTTAGTTTATCTAATGGTCATGTAGATTACAGCCCACTCCCTCTTGAAGAGAGGAGGCCTCTGTCCCAGCTGTAGGAACACTATAGGCTGGTTAGGTATGCTTGATAATTGTGTCGTATCAGGCCCCAACTAAATCCATAAACTGCTGGGAGTTTGTTGCGCCACTTCCTCTTCCCAGCTAAAGCACTAGGAAGTGGTGAAGGGCGGACGATTAGGGGGATTGTCTTATGTAATTTTGACGTTCTAAAAGTGCCGAGTCAGCCTAATTTGAATAAATGACTTTTGATTTTGTGTGAATATTGGGCCCAAATGTTCTGAACCGTGAATCGAACTCAGACTTAATTTCGGAGACATTTAACTCCCGAACCAAAAGCGTGTCATTGAGAAATGTCCTACTCAACCGTATCAGAATTTAAACAAACATTTGAACTTAGAAGACAAAGCAATCAAACTGCCGTCAGTATCTATGGTCGCGTTCAGTAAAAATTGCCATAATTAAAATTTGTTCAGAAAAACTCGGAATGCACCCGTAACAATGGGCCATTAGGTGCGTTGATAAACATCTACGGAAGAATAGTAACGACTTTTTTGAATTTCGAATTTCGGAACGATTGTGTTTTTTTCTGAAGTTGCCAGTTCAGTGTTTGGGAAGCGTTAGAGACTTTTTAATAGACAACAAAACACATTTTTACTAGGCTTTGTATAGGATAAACGGGATTCTTCAGTTTATTATTTTTTCAGAGCAACGACAAACAAAACTTTTAACTGTCAAATACATAACTGGCTGGCTTGGCTTGTCTTTTTTAATCTGATAAGGGCTCGGCTAAATGATGCAGACAAATTTTTCGAACATTTATTAAGCAATGGATCCACAATCTGAATGATTTTAAAGGATATTTCTAATATCCTTTAAAATCATTCAGATTGTGGTTGATAGTGGGTTACGCAATTAGGGTGCAGATAGGAAGTTGCTTCAAGTAGAGTACTGGTATTCAGCTGCATCCAGTTAGACTGGAAGCCGACCCCAAGATAGTTGGAAAGAGGCAGGCGGATGAGGCTCGTGTTTGATGACTTTTTCACAAAGTACACACATCATCACATATCTTTCGAAACAATAATCCTATGGTAAGTAAAAAAGGAGCAGTGCTGGCTCAGTGGTAACGGCCCCGACGAGTTGTAGGTCGTAGGTTCAAACCCAGGCAGGCGTTTTACTTTGTGTAAATAATTTCATCACCACTGCTCTCAAAACGGTGAAGGAAAACATAGTGGAAACCGGCATGACCTAGAACCAAAAATTCGAAGACATATAATTATGTGACATCTACCAACCCGCACTGGGCCTGTGTGGTGGATTACGGCCCACTTCCTCTCACCGAGAGGAGGCCTGTGTCCCAGCAGTGGGAATTTATAGGGTAATTATGCTAAGCTAAAACGTCACAGCGTATTTGACTGACAAAAAAAGGTTCTCGTTACTCCATTTCTTTATCTACCACAATTCCGTAACTAACGACCTCTGATAAAAAAAAGAACCATTAAAAACAAACCGATTTATTGTAAACTGCCGATAAATTGGAATTATTCAAATTCAAACATGGAACGTGGAACGCTGGCGCTAGCGGACCTCACACGTTGCTAATCCGCGCTATCGTCAATCAGTCACGTCGCGGATTTCGAGCGAGTCGCACGTCCTAACCAGTTCTGTTACCAGTTAATTAGTCTTATTTCTTTGAGAATATATTAATAACTAGCTTTTGCCCGCGATTTCGTCCGCGTGAAGCAACTTTCTCACACATTTTTCCGTAAGAACCATCCTCGTACTTCAAGGAATATTCTAAAAAAAGAATTAGCGAAATCGGTTCAGCTGTTCTCGAGATTTGCGCTTAGCAACACATTCAGCGATTCATTTTTATATTATAGATGTACCTTTTAAGATATTGGGAGAAAAGTTTTAACAATAAATTGAGTTATAAAAATGGTGGAAAACTAACGAAACGTCCTGTCCAGAAAGACGGACGGACGGAGCCTAGGGTCTCGTTGGCACCCTTTGGGCGCGGAACCCTAAAAAACCATGACTTTCTCATGAAAAACACAACATTCTACACCCGTAGCTATTTTATCGACATATCTACCTAACCTATTAGCATATAAACACGAAGTCAATGTAAAATAAAATGCGTTTATCTACTAGCAACATCTGTTTTATGTAACACTGTGTTTGTTAGACCATGTGGCTATGTACACAGACTTTTACTGAGGCTCTAAAGTTTTTATTAGTTAGGTACAATATACACAGTGTTCTTCATGTTATCCATAAACTTTGGCAAACGCTTCTATAGCTTTTACAAATCAAATCTAACAAAGGAAGTAGTACTTAAAATGGCTTCGTTACAAAGATATTTGTAATTTCATTTAATGAAATTTACTTGAGCTATGCAGTAAGAAAGGGTCGTAAGAAACTTAGTTTTGGCAAGTTTCAGCCCGCCAAATCTTATGAATGAAAGTACGACGTTGCCAATTCGGTTATAGACGTATGCATATCGAATGATTTACGTCAAGGTATTTAGTTTGTATGAAAATTAATACAAAATGCTTATTTCCATAGTCTAAACATCTGGTCGAAGTTTATGTATATCGTCCGGAACACGGTGAATAGTCAAAAGTTTCATCAGCGGTAAAAGGATACGGAACGGTCCGGTAAACGGAAAGTATCATTTCCTAGAACCATAAAATTCTAAGACATTTCACCTCTGCAGTGCGATTCTGTAACCATCTCACCGTGAAAACTTAGGTTAAGTGAGCGTGGAGTGAGCTATTATTCCAATTAATGCTAGAGATTGACACTATTGACAGCCCTAACTTTTCACGGTGAGATTTTTACAGAATCAATCGGCTGATCTACCAATCCGCACTGAGCCTGCGTAGATTGCCTACGACCCACTGCGGGGGCAGCGGTCTCTCACAGAGAGGACGCTTGAGTCACAGCACAATTATTATAGGCTGTTTACGATGACTATCATAAACTACAAAAAATATATTTGGATAGTTCTACTACAAACTAAAAAGTTCACTAGACTGGATACATTACGTATGGCCGAGATAGAAATATGGATTTTATGAGAAAACTTTATAATGATATCTCTATTTACTATTGTCACTTACATCCATCAAATAGGTATTCATACAAAACGGTGGGAAAATGCATGCCAGAATTGCTCTAGTCTAAACAAATACTATATCATTCCAGGATTATAAAGAATGATATACAGCGAATGTGTGCCTAGAATAAATTAAAACATAATAGTTGTTATAATTTATAAAACTTAAAAATATATCTATCACTTTTTCATCCTAATCGTCGCCATTTTGTTCAAATGTCACGCTGACATAACATTTCGCGCGCTCCTGCAACCATAGATAAAGGGTTTAAATATTTTTTTTCGGCCACAATAGCACAAATCGGGGTTGAAAAATCCAAGCGATTAATTTTAATTCTTCCATTTATATTCGCGTCACATAGTTTTAAGAGCGGAAGTGCGTTTTTTGATTCCATAATGGTTTCTTACATCCGGTTGTAATAGAAAATTGTTCGGTTTTAGGGATGGTAGGGCTGTTACCGCTATAAGTCATTTGTTACTGTTATAGTATTTTTTTTCAGTGTTTAATCGGATTAAATAAAGTTAACTGTACACTAACATGGAGTTTCTTGCATATTTTTCTCCATAGGAACCTACTACGCTTTGGAATGGGCAACTAGCTTCATCTTTCTGACAGTTCAAAAGTGCATGTAATTTGTTTAATTGAAATAAATGCTTTGAGTTGTTGTAAACATTTATTTTCAAACAAGATAATATTTACGTAATATAAGTAAGCTAACAAGCTTGAAATACTTAATATTAATAATATTTGCATGTGCTGCTAATATTATAAACGTGAAAGTTTGTATGAATGGATGGATGGATGGATGTCTGTTACTCTTTCACGCAAAAACTTTTCTGAGTTTGTTTCGGCCTTTCTTCTCAGACTAGTCATATAGGAAACGCCGACCTCATCTAGTTTTTAAAATATGATTGACGTGTAAAAGTGTTTGTACAAACCTACTTACAAAATAAAATCATACATTCTCACTAAACTACTAAACGGATTTGGATGAAATTTGGCACCCAGATGGTTTATAACCAGGATTAACATATAGGCTTTTTACGATTTTCCCACGGGATCAGAACTTATGCGGGTGAAACCGCGGGGCGCAGCTAGTAAGTATATAAAAAAAAGAAGACACGTAATCAAAGGTCATCAAAAAAATCCTCCGCATCGCTGTCAACAGGGAAATTGCCCAAAAGGCTAGCAGCATTGCCACGTTGTATGGCGATGTTGAATCTTTGGGCAAAAAATTTGAGTTTGGGTTTGATTATTTCTCAAATAATTTAATCATAAGAACTTGTACTTGTTTGATTTATTTTTGAATGTCGTTTGAGAGTTTCGCGGTTATTTTAAAATAACAATCTGTTTAAAGTAAGTTATAACTAACGACAATCATGAAATTGTTTTGCTTGCGTGTTTTGAAGCAGTTAATCTCCGCTCAAAATTATTACGAAAAACATTGTCGAGTAGTTTGGTTTGCTGGTTAAAAAAATACTTAGCCAAATGAAAACACCTATGTGCTATTAAATACTGCGGTAATATCAGTAGGTGTTCAGTATCTAGAGAAATAATTAAAAATCATGTCTCATCGTTTACCTAGCCTTTTCCCAACTATGTTGGGGTCGGCTTCCAGTTTAACCTGAAGTTGAAGACCTTTCATTTTGACATTTCAACAACATTCATTGCGTTATTTACGTTGTTGAGCAGACACATTTTTCGAACAATGAAGCAATGACCTTCAAAATGATCCAGATTGAGACCGGGTACGCAATTAGGGTGTAATTTTGTCTGGCCCTAGCTTAGTGGCTGCGACCAAAAGACGTGAGTAAGAAAAGACCAAAAAGTTAAAAAGAGGATCAATTATTTAAAAAAGTCTCCATCATTACAAGATCAATAAGTTTTTAGAGGATCATTTAAATTTTTCCCCTATTATAACAGACTACTAAGCCTCGATGACCCTAGTATTAAATACTTGTATAATTTCATAGACAACGGTGGTTTTTTTTTTATAAAGCGATTATTCCAATTGGTAGCCAAACAACTGTTGTTAGATGAATTATTTAAATTACTACAAAATATTTGGGACGCCATTATGTTGTTTAAGTAAATGTTTCTATTATTTAAATAAAGGTTATGTTGTAACTTATTTTTTTTATTGTATTTTGTAATGGTTTTTGTGTAGCGGAAATATTTAAAATGTTTTGTTTGTACTTATTTATTTTTGTTTTGGAATGAATGGATCGTTTAATTTCCTTTTTATATTAGTTATTTGTCGTCTCTAACTAATTCATGATGATTTTGTAAATCCCAACAAAAGGTTATGTTGAATGGCTGGTTAGAAGCTGGTAGTATTATCACATCATCATCTGCCTAGCCTCTTCCCAATATGCTGGGGTCAGCTTCCAGTCTAACCGGATGTAGCTGAATACCAGTATTTCATATGGAGCTACTGCCTATCTGACCTCCACAACCCAGTTACTGGGTAATACGATACCCCTTGGTAAGACTGGTTGTCAGAGTTTTGGGCTTCTGACATGACAGGACCAACGGCTTATCGTGCTTTCCAAAGCACGGAGGGGTTACGGTGTGTAAAGATGGTCACCCATCCACGGACCAACCGCGGCATGCGTAGTGTAATAAAACTGCTCACTTCACTTCACGTATAGGTATTTATTGTTTTGGTTTTACAATAATAATAACACCTCTGATAACTTATATGCAGATGAAGACTAGCAATGTAAAAATACCAATCGTGCTTCCGACCTCGATGCGACCATCATGACTATTCATGACAGATCCCTTTCTTTTTCTTTTTTTTTTAAAACGCTTTCCCGCCATTATCTTCCACTGACAGCTTTTCCAAAAAAGAATCACACAAATTGAATCGTTTCGGAGTTGCCAGCACAATAAGTAGATTACAGATAATCGAATACAAAAGGAAATTAAATTTTAATAACTAGTTTACAACAAATTGCGTGAAATAGTTTAAATAAAATAACAAAACCTAACAGTAGCTTAACCTGATCGATGGACCGTGGGGCTGTTGTTACTTAGCCACGAGTCCCTCTCAATAGGTTAACATATATCATTAAATAGATAGAGGTGACACGGCTAGGTTGCAGGTAAAGATAACATCACAGGCGAATACTCCCGACGAGGGAGCGCCTTTATGCGTCAGTCTATAACGTTCCCACTGCTGGGACACAGGGCTTCTCTCTGTGAGAGGGAGTAGGCCGTAATCTACCACGCGGGCCCAGGGCAGGTTGGTAGATGTCACAGGTCTTCGAATGTTTGGTTCTAGGACATGCCGGTTTCCTCACGATGTTTTCCTTCACCGTTTTGAGAGCCTTTAAAAAATGCTATATTATTCCCACACAAGTTAGGTTTATTACGTGTGTGGGCATTTGAAATTTTGAAATTTTTCGTCGTTTGTGGTGTTTTTTTTTTGTAATATTCGTATTACAAAAAAAAGCCCCACAAACCACGAAAAATTTCAATCATCCGCCCAAACCAATTTGCACAACAACTACAAAACGTAATCCCTCACAAGTTGAATGAAAAACATTCTATAGACCAAAACCCAATAACATTTAAGGTTTCAAAGTCGCGGCATCTCAAAGTACGCCCCCGGGGCGCCGAGAGCGTATTTTCAAAATATTTTGACTTTAATAGCCCTCTTTGACATTACACTGACGTATTGTCGATGGTCATGATTTTTTTTTCGTAAATCGGCAAAGGTAAAGGTGTTGTTGTGCTTTTTTCTTGTTGATTGTAATAGAAGTCGGTGTCGTGTGTTCTGCGGGGGTGGCCGAATTTAATGTTCGTGTGTGATTGAAGACCAAACCTTGCAAATTTTTATTTAAATTTTTTCTGTGCTGTTTTTGGTTTTAGATGTAGCGGTAAACCTGTTAGAAATGTCAATGCCAATGGACTTGATGGTGACTGGTGAAACCTACGTCGTGTAATGTTTATAAATGCATTGAATGTTTTTGTTTCTGACCCACTGTTGATCACGGTATAGCATAAGTATAATCAGCGTATAATGTTCCCACTGCTGGGACACAGACACAGGTCTACTCTCGGTGATAGGGAGTGGGCCGTAATCCACCATGCGGGCCCAGTGCGGGTGGGTTGATGTCATTATGTCTTCGAATGTTTGGTTCTAGGACATGCCGGTTTTCTTACATTGTTTTCCTTCACCGTTTGATAGCAGTGGTGTTTACATAAACGAAAGCAGCTGCTTGGGTGATCCACGACCTACAACAAGTAAGTAAGTCGAAATTGTTACCAGTGGACCACCATTGCTCTCAATCATATTTGCCGAAATTAATACGGTCGGTCAACATTTTGCCAAACTACTTAGTTCAAGTCACCTCTAATCAGATGTCACAACTTTCAAAAGCCACAAAGAGAAACCAGTACCTTTTTTCGAACGTTTCAAACCCAACATGTAATCACATTACTTTATAATACTCGTCATTCTGTCCCCTTTTGATAACACGTGTCCAAACCGCGTTCACAATACAAACAACATCACACCCTGGCAGGAAACGGCTGACCGCCACAAAGCCTTTGCCAAGCGGCTTTCTTGTAAAAAAAAAACCGGATAATTTATGGTCAAGCCTGACAGCTGTCATTTTTCCCGCGCGCGGGAAACGTCAAAGGATCGCGTTTTCATTGAATAGGGATGGGCAATTGGTGAGTGGAGTTTGCAGTTATTTTTATTGCGTTATCATGCTGAGTACTTTGTAGGTGGTCTGTTTTTAATTCAGGTTTATGTTATTAATTTTATAATAAGCAGACTTCGTTTGTTAAGCATTTGTTTTAAAAATACATCTAAGATTCAAAGGTGCACGGTTCCTAGGTAGGTCCTAAGGACAATAACTAGTAAAAATCTGGATTCAAGGTTTTAAACTTCGATCAATATTAGTACTTTTATTGATCGAAGGTTTGAAAAGAATTATTGTAATGTTAAGTTAATTTAGGCTCAAAACTTTTAAATTAATAAGCATAATTATTTAAATAAATTATGTATAATTTTGTTGTCAGGTTTGTTCATCTCGCCTTTAAAAATCTATAATATAAGTAGGTATTCAAGTTAAGTTAAAAGTAAGTAACTAACTTGTGTTAGTTTTTTCTTAATATACCCACAATCCTCTACTCTTTTCAATCAATTTATTTCATTCAAAGAAAACGACTAAAACCTACAACGTCTTACGAAACTTTTCCAGCCAATCGATTCGATCCCTTACAAAGCAACAAAACTTGCCCATCCCTACAGGTATAACTAAAAATGTCGACGTTAAAATTTGTTTAGCAAATAAAAAAAGAGATCGTTGAAGTCAGAGCCATCAGCTGGCAACCGCAAACTGACCAGTAATGACGGATGCACAATGCATACAGCTTTGTATTGTTTGAAAACAATTGAAAAACTCAATGACAGCAAACATCCCTTTCTTTAGAATACTTACACTAATGTTGGTCCGTTTTTGCAGTACACTGTCCATTTTGAACAACTTATAATTATATGTTCTAAACAGACCCAGCAATGGATATAAAAGTAAGGTTTACATTGCCGCGAGACTTTCCAAAATTGGTCGGAATAAATTGGGCTTTACACCAGTTTACAAAGACCTCTAAGCGTTCCAAAGTTCTAAAGAAAACTGGGTCTGCAGTAAACAGTTTGAATAATCATCTTTATAAGACCTTTAACTGCCCAGCAAATGCATTTAAAACGAAGCTCAAGTAATTCTGGATATTAAAACCTTCCAAATTATAAAGACCTGCAATTGTAAGCACAATTAAAGACAACACAGGTCAACTTAAATCGGTTCTTGTTTCAAAAGTTGTCGCGTGCCGAAAGCACCCATAACCAAATGTTTGTAATTTTTTTCGCGTCAATTGTTCGGAGACAATGGACAACACGGGTACAGCCTTTTGAGTTTTGACGGATTGTTTTGAATAAATAAAACTACCGGTGTTACTTGCAGTGAAAAAAATAAGACGATGATTTTTACTTTTTTTTTTTTTGTTGTGGCAACTTGTGAAGTTACTGGTTGCGGTTTTGAATGATAATGCGTTGGTTTTAAGTGTTGTTAAATGTAAATGGGTATGTACCTGAGGGGCATTGCTTAAATAGGTCTAGACAGCGCTGACTTAGCGTTTTTTTCATAATATCGGCCAGTAACTGTCCCTCTTCAGGACAAATACCTCTTCTCATACAGAGAAGGAGCCACGCTGGGTTCAAACTGTTTCTTTACAATGTATACGTTTTTGTGAGCCAACGATACCCTAGGATCATTATCATCTGGCAAGCCTTTTCCCAATCATGTTAGAATCAACTTCCAGTTTATTCGGGTGCAGCTGAGTACCAGTATTTTACATAGAGCGACTGTCTACCTGTACCAACGCAGTAACTGGGTAGCACGGAACCCCTTGGCAAGACGGGTTGTCAGACTTTAGAGCTTCTAACTACCCGTAAAGACTGTCAAAGATCGACGAATGACCGCCGGGACCAACGGCTTAACGTGCTTTCCGAGGCATGAATTCTACCCAAGATTATCAGTAATAAGTAATTTACGGGCCTCAAATCTTTCTAGAAAGTGTTAATTGACAAACAAATTCACCACAACCACGAAATTTTTAACACCTAACTTCACAAAACATGATCAGTCCACTTGGACCCATCAGTCCCCCGGGTGCTATAAAACAATTATTCCCCTGTACAAACAGATGAACCGCAGCCTCTCGACTAACCATAATCTGTTTATGGTGTTCTGTTTACCGAATAGGGGTCGTGATGCGGGGGTAGTTGGTAGGGGTGTCGGAGACGTGTTGAAGTTTTGGAGTTTTGTATGGAAGTAGTAAGTTGTCTTTATAATTTTTGTGAAAGGTGTGCCAATTCTTGTAATTTGAAAAGTTCAAAATCTAGTCGCAGTCTCATCTCGGCGACAAACAAAAGTAAAAAATGTAGGGAATTAGTGGTATTTTTGATAGATTGAGACTGAGATCGGACTGTAAACGTCCTTAAAATTACGAGAATTACCCGTCTGATATGCTATAAGTATCCAAACCAAATTACATACTTATATCAAGTTAATTGGATTTATTGGACCTGTCATGTAAGTTTAATATAAATGTATTATACATACATAAATCTTCCGGAATAAATTATCTAAATTCCGTTGCGGAGTTAAGAAGAACAACGCGATAACCTATGATTTTAGAACGAACAGCGAACGAAGAAATCTTCGAACTAAACCCAAAAAAGGTATTTTCCCCCCTGAAAATGTGGTCATATTCGTGGTCTACAGCTGAAAATAGGCTTTCCAGTGACTATGAATGACTGCGAAAGTTATCACTAGTATTTATTAAGTAGCGTTGGACAGAGAGACGTGGAAAGAGAGAGAGCCACACACGTAGCAGCACCACAAATAGAATAAAACTAGTATTTGCAATAGCACAAAAATACTTTCAAAAATGGAAGACGGAGGACAGGGTGTTGTGGCACCGCCTAGGAGAGGCCTATGTCAAGCTGTGGACTGCGATAGGCTGAGATAATTATTGATGTTGCTAAGTAAATATAATAATAACGATCTCGTCACTAACTGACAGTTCTCAAATTATTTGGCCCCCGAAATATTCGCAATTTCTCTGCCACCGGTTTAGTTACACCCCTAACACAAGGGGTTGTATTTTAGCACCCTCTCAGGCGGATTATTACCGTTTTGTTACTTACCGCTGTTTTCGTGTTACGCAACGTTCTGTTAAATTGATATTGTTATCATATTTTTCTTATTGTTAGAGTTATTATTTTCGTGATTTGGGGGCGGAGGGTTTATTAGGAAATTTTAATTGAATTGCTGACGTGGGGTATCGTTAATTTATTATTAGTAAATCGTTATAGACATGGTACTCACAGCGTTTATAAGTTTTTTTTTTCTTAATGAGCAATAACATTTGTTAGTCTATTTTGTAATGTATTTTTTTGTACTATTGTATAGAATCAAGTTTTTTCTAATTGGGCAGACAGCTGTGCTGCTGGGAAGTTTATTGCGCCACTTCTTCGTCCCAGCAAAAGCACTAGGCAGTGGTGAAGGGTGGGCGTTTTGGGAGACCGTCTTATAGAATTTTGACGTTCAAAAAGTGCTGATTCTCAGCTTACTTTGAATATGAATTTTCACTTGATTACTTTGAATAGCCTTCCTCAATGTTAAAGAATTAGGCTAGCCTGGGTTCGAACCCATAACCGTAAATCAGGGCTGTTACCACTAGGTCACCACTGCTCTCAAAACGGTGAAGGAAAACATCGTGAGGAAACCGGCATGTCCTAGAACCAAAAATTCGAAGTCATGTGACATCTACACACCCGCACTGGGCCCGCGTGGTGGCCCATTCCTTCTCACAGAGAGGAGGCCTGTGTCCCAGCAGTGGGAACATTCTAGGCTGATTATACTAAGAACTAGGCTAACAGATGCAAAAAAAAAAAACGGTAGTTCCAGAGATTAGCACCTTCAAACAAACAAACGCTTCAGCTTTATTATTAGTATAGCTATACAACGTGTTTTTTTTATATCCCATAACTTTATTGTTCATAATGATGAGTACATCGACCCCCTAGAGTTATGGAATAACACGTTGTATATGAAAATATCGACGGATCACCTAAAACTATGGCACTACCACCCACCGGCAATCGGGCCCTCATATATAACAGACCTACTCAGATATAATGCCAGGAACACACACATAACACCCACATATCCACCGCAACGCATAAAGAACATCCCTCACAAAAACGGCGCTTCCACAATCATCCCTGGCCGATATGAAACATGTATAACATCGGTTGCGCCTCCCCGGTAAACAATGAGCTTCGAATAAACAGAACTACCCCTACAGCGCCGCTGTTTACGAATTTTCACCCCCGACCCGAGCGGTAATGGATTTTGTGAGGTGTGGTACAGGGTAAAAGATGGAGCGGGAAGCAGTATGTTTTTTACTAATTACGCCCCGCGGTTTCAGCTGCATACGTTTCGATCCCGTGGGAATATCGGGATAAAAAGTATCCTATGTGTTAATCCTGGTTATAAACTATTTGTGTGCTAAATTTCATCCAAATCCGTTCAGTAGTTTTTGCGTGCAAAGAGTAACAAACATCCATCCATACAAACTTTCGCGTTCATAATATTAGTAGGATTTCACACGTCACGTTGCAGTATAAAACTGATTTACATCCGTCACCTCACATATCAGAGGGGCAATCAAATTTTATGAACGTTCACACTTCACAGTCTGATCTCCGTCTCAATCTGCACAAAAATACGTCTAAATTCCCTACATTTTGACAAGTTTTTGACATTTGTTTGTCGGCGAGATGAGACTGCGACTAGATTTTGAAAGTTTTAAATTACGAGAATTCCTATTCCTGATTTTTATTTGTTTTAAGCCTTCAGATTAAAACAAATAAAAATCAAATAAAAAAAGTGTAAAGTCCGATGTAAGAAATTAGTAGGAGTAGAGTGTTCACTATTCATCACCATCATCTTTTCCCAACTAATTTTTGGATCGGCTTTCAGTCGAACCGGATGCAGCTGATTACCAGTATTTACATGGAGCGACTGCCTATCTGACCTCCACAACCTAGTCAGTGGGTAACACTAATACCTCTTGGTAAAACCTGTTGGCTGACTTTCGGGCTTCTGACGACCCATAACGACTGTCAAAGATCCACCAATGACAGCCGGGACCAACGGGTTAGCGTGCTTTCCAAGGCTCAGAGGAGTCTCGGTATGGGTATGTACAGATGGCCACCCGTCTACGGACCGACCGCGGTAAAGAAAGAAAGAATGAAAGAAAGAAAGAAAGAATAGAAGAAAGAAAGAAAGAAAGAAAATACATTTATTTGCCACAAACTAAAAGCCACACAATACACCAGCCAGATACATGTATCAGATAAAACAAACACAAAAAAAAGATTAAATAAAAAGTGTGAAGTCCGTGTGAAGTAAAATGGAAATTATTTGAGGTTAAATTCTTGCCACAAAAATAAGGTGCGGCCATTTTCTTTCTTTCCGCTCCTCGCTTATAACTTGTAACAAAAAACTTTCCAGCAAGGTGTGGCCCGTGATTGTTAATATCACGAGGGTGAGCAGAGCCCCTGTCGCATGTATTGAATGCTAATCACAATCTTTGTGGAGCGAGATTGTCTTTCTCTTATGTTTGTGTCGAGTAATTGGGAAGATGTGTTTTTTGGTGACCTTAATTTTTCACATTCTATGTTTGTTTTTTTACTATGCGCTCTGGTTCGAATGGTGCGATCACAGAATAGAGACTCCGTGGATGTGATGACAACAGAGTCAGCCGGCCTATTCTATAAAAAAACGCACCATGAAAACTTAGCTGAAGTGGCATTCCACCTGATGCTAGGGATTGATACTATTGAATATTGATAGCTCGCTTCAAGTGCACTTCACCTAAGTTGTCACGGTAAGATTTTTACAGAATAGATCCGATCCGACGATTTGCAGCTGTTTTACATAACGGAGCTGTTTTGTAAAACAGCTAGCGGTTATGTAAAACAGCGGATTCGATATCCATCTGCGACTAATAAATTAGTAGTAATACCTATACCTACTTTTGTAAAACAATGTTGAATAGGTATACAATTATATATTTTGGTTTTCAGTACCTAATAAATAATATAAAAAATATTATGAACGAACGATTAAAAAGAAAATATAAAAAAAAAACAAATATTAATCTAATAATAAAACATTAATACCACAAGCGAAACCACAGGAAACCAACAACAAAGAAACCATTTTCAGTAATATCTTCAAAAGCAATAAAAAGCCGCCATATTGCCGCGACATATGTTCTGAACGCTCCCGCGGTTTGTCTATGACAAATTTTTTTTTATCTGTCGATGGGCAAAGGCAACGGCGTTTATTGGATGTATTCGCTGACTAAGTTCTCGTTCGGATATTGTCGTTTTTATTAGAAAATGGAAGTCATAAGTTTGACTTTTGTGGGTAGATAACAAATATCATAAATGGGAGATTATGGCTCTTAGGTTAGTCGTGGGAATAGACAACTTTGTGGTAAGAGGGAATATAGTTTGTGAGGTGCGTTATTGCTTTTCTTGTGGACATAACTTACGTTCTACTGATGTAGTTTGAATCTTAGCTTTTACTTGAAGTTAAGCGAAGATATTGCTTGTCGGATTTACTCATGTTTTCTCAGCATCTATACGTAAAATAACTATGTGATATGGATAACTAGGTACCAATCTAAGAACCGTGTATCTGGCGTTTCATAAGTGCAGCCCATGTAGCCATCTATAATAATAATAAAGCTGAAGAGTTTGTTTGCTTGAACGCGCTAATCTCTGAACCTACCAGTCGGTAATTCTTTTTGCATAGATAATACACTCGAGAGCAATGAATCCGGGTCACTTAAAGAATGTTAAAAATCTCGGAAACTAAAAATGATAGGTTGATGCAATAAATTGTATTTAATAGACAATGTAATGCTCCTTAAATGAAAGTAAAAAAAATATGAGTCACCATACATTTTATTAACACAAAATTACATAAAGAAAAAAACTGCTGATCTCTCCTTAAAACAAAAATAGGAAACATGAAATTTTTGAACTTTATTACGATTTTCTTGAATTTTAATACTTCGTATTGCCTCCTCGTGCTTCCATTACTGCGTTTACGCGGTTTGGCATGCTGTACACCAAGTTCCTTATACGATTTTGGGGAATATTCTCCCATTCCTCTGTGAGAGCAATTTTGAGCTCACGAAGCGTGATTGGGGGAAGGTTTCGTTGTTTTACGCATCTGCCTAGCTCGTCCCAAGCATGCTCGATCGGGTTGATATCCGGGCTGCGCGCTGGCCACTCCATACGAGTAATGTTCATCTCTTGAAGGTAGTCATTCACAATCCTACCTGTATGAGGTCGGGCATTGTCATGCATAAATATAGCATCCTCACTTAAATTGACCATAAATGGACCAACGTGATCATTGAGGATTTCTTCCACATATCTTACGCTAGTTAAAGAGCCGTTTTCTATGATCACCAGCTCTGTGCGACTTTCAGAAGAAATTCCGGCCCACACAAGTACAGACCCACCACCGTAGGCTACTTTTTCTTCGATGCATGCTTGCTTGAATCTTTCCCCTGGTCTTCGATACACTCTGTGTCTTCCATCGTGCTTGTAGAGCATAAATTTTGATTCGTCGGAGAACATAACTTTTGACCAATCTTCAATACTCCAATTTACGTGGCTCTGGGCATATCTTAGTCTTGAAATACGATGCCCACGCTCCAGTTTAGGGCCGTTTGCAGGTCTAAGGGGTTTTAAGTTAGATTCAGCAAGCCGACGTCTTACTGTCCATGCACTTGGGTTACTTCCTCCGAGGCGTCGAAACTGATTTGTGAGTTCAGTTCCTGTGAGAAAGCGATTTCGAAGCATGGTGTTCACCAAGTATCGGTCTTCTCGTGCTGTGGTACACCTGGTTCTGCCCGTTCCTGGTCTGCGTAGGTTAGAACCAGTTTCTTCGTAACGTCGGAGAACTCTTTGTACTGTTGACAGCGACACACCGACAGTCCTGGCTGTATCGCGCTGACTCCGGCCGGTTTCCAGCATTGTAAGTATTCTGGTGCATTCTTCAGGCGTAAGCGACATAATTTCAGCTTGAATAATGAATATAGAGCACTATCAACATGGTTTATGTACCCACATAAATGACAGATTACAAACAAAAGCAAAACCAAATGCTGTAATTTCGTAGTTCCATCTTCGAAAGTGGCCCTTTTTCAAATTTGATTTTTTTATGATATAACTTTACAATAACTAAGAAGTTTTAATAACTTCATTTAAGGAGTATTACATTGTCTATTAAATACAATTTATTGCATTAACCTAGCATTTTTAGTTTCCGAGATTTTTAGGATTCTTCAAGTGACCCGGATTCATTGCTCTCGAGTGTATTATTAGTATATTTAGATAAATATCGATAGATCACCTGAAACAATGCACTAACTATACATCGACAGGCGCGCTCTCAATATATACACATGTATACACCCACATTTCTACCGCAAGGCATTAAGAACATCCCTCATAAAAACCATATTAATGGCATCCTAGAGGCCAAAGCCATGAGATTCTAATTTGTGTGCGGTCACTTGTGAGAGGTTCCTACACTATACAGAATATTACTTATATAATATAATACTGTTATCACTATTCGAACATCAAATCACAAGTTTGCGTAATAAGATTTAAATTAAACCGCCAAACGCCCTCGACACCATCTTTTTTGTCCTCTTCGAATTTTAAAACCGCCTAATCCCATGTCATGTCACGGATTACCACGAGATAACTCTCAACACCACTCAAACCAAACCAAAACATCCAATTTGGTTCCAATCCTATCAACAATAACAATTTTCCGTCAAATTTAATCACAATTTCAAATCTAATAACAAAAAAAAGATTACATACTATCCATGGCAATCTACCGCAGGCTGTAGCAACGAACGCCTTTGCCGAAAAGAAAGTGGAAAGATTGTCTATGGAAAAAGATGGCGGTACATTTAGGCGGCTTGTTTGACACGAACATCTTGTTAGCCTGTACCAAATACGTAGTTTTATAAATATAAATAAGGTGTAAAAAAGGTTGGTAAGTGTGTTTATGGTATTTGTCTTGTGGGTTCTGTATAGTAACATTTTTTTTTTTGATATTGTAAGGTTTCTTGATTAACTCACATAATAGTAGCGCGATATATATTCACTATAGTACTTTTATCTCACGAAGCGACGCGCGCTTTCCTTGTGGTTACCAAGAGTAAAAATGTGCTGTGTGTAAGCGCAGAGCTTTTGGTACCGTCCGAGACAATGGCGAAGTCAGAAATGTGTGTCTTGTGCTGACGCTACTCTTCTTAACACATTCGCAGCGTGTTTTTACACTTTGTATAGCAGCATAGCATACCGCAACCGCATATATACCGCATAGCATAGCATATTACAGCATATTTACCGTAAACAAATGTATTTTCTTTCTTTCTGTACAATCGTGTTTTTAGTCAAATTGGTTGCTTGTGTGAAGACCAAGCCTCAGAAAGCACGTTAAACCGTTGGCCCCGGCTGTCATTCGTGGATCTTTGACAGTCGTTACGGGTCGTTAGAAGCCTGAAAGTCTGACAACCAGTCTTACCAAGGGGTATCGTATTACCCAGTAAATGGGTTGTGGGGGTCAGATAGGCAGTCGCTCCATGTAATATACTGGTATTCAGCTGAATCCGGTTAGACTGGAAGCCGACCCCAACATAGTTGGCGAAAGGCTAGGCAGATGATGATGTTTGGGGTTCCGTTGGCTTGTTTATAGAAGGGATGCTAGGTCCAGTTATTAAAAACATGAAATTACCAACATAACAAGCCTACGGAACCCCAAACCCCCTCGGATATAATACTCTTCAACACAATGGGAGTCCGTAACAAATGTAGCGAGTCGTTTTCTTGTCACTTTTTCTATGTAAATTGTCTGCGCAATTTGTGTCGCGACTGTCGCGCCTTTGTTGCCGGCAATTTTTTTGTTGCCGCGCGATTTTTTTGTTGCCGCCCTTTCGTATTCAATTAAACGTGTTGCTGTGAGCTGAAGTTGGATTATTGGATGGATTTATTTATATTTCACGCGAGTTTAAGGGGGTTTTCGAGTTAAGTGAGTGTGGTGTCAGGGCCTCAATTGAGGCGATTGTGTGGGTATGATTATTTGAATTAGTTGTGTGGTTTGTAGGGTTATGATTTGCTTGTGTGGTACTTAATGTGCGCTTTTGTGAAAGCGGCTTCGTAAACAGGTTCAGGTCAAATGTACTTAACTAGCGAAGCTCCCCAGACGTGATGGTTATCGATCTGACCAAGATTATGTCTGGACTTTAAAAAAGACTGTGACCTCTGAGTTTGTTTCTGCCTTTCTTCTCAGACTAGTCAGATAGGTAACGCCGACCTCATCTAGTTTTAAAATATGATTGACGTGTAAAAGGGTTTGTACTAATCTACTTACAAAATCATTTATCATTTATGATAGGTATATGAAAATAAAAAAGATTTTCATGTATTTTGCATGCATGATGCCAGCAGCCAAAGTGACCAAGTGTACCACGTGAGCTCGACAAATGGATGTGCGAATAACACTTGTGCGACAAAACTGTACTGCGACTCACGATAGTTCGAATGCACGCTTGTGCGACAAGCAATAATATTAAGTCTTCGACGTCAGAGGCACCCCGAGGTTCGGTTTGGTTAGGTTCCTTTAAACCCTGCAGACAGAAATAGGAGCCCGTCGACTAAGTCTTAATAATATGCTTGTCGCATAAGCGTGCATTCGCACTATCGTGAGTCGCAGTACAGTTTTGCCGCACAAGTGTTATTCGCACATCCATTTGTCGATCTCACGCACTGCGCTGCCACCGACGACGCCATGGAAGTCGTGAAGTTTATTTATTTATTTATATACTTATATTTTATTGTACACCACAAAAATACATAGCTTAGAAAAACACATGATACACTACAAAATATACAATGGGCGGCCTTATCGCATTACTGCGATCTCTTCCAGGCAACCAGGGCAGGGGGGGCAGGGAGGGGGAGTTTTGAGCCAACGAGATCAGAGGGGCAATTCTCGTATTAAAAACGTTCAAAATCTATTGAACGTTAACGTTAACGAACGTCGTTTGAACGTTTTTAATATTGTTTTGTAACAACACAAGTTTTTGACATTGACATTGTCGCTCACTTGTCAAAAATGTAGGGGAATTAGAGGTATTTTTGACAGATTAAGACCGAGATCAGACTGTAGGTAAACGTTCTTAAAATTACGAGAATTACTCCTCTGAAATGTGTGGGCTAATGTAGCGAGTTGAATCTTTGCTTCTTGTAGGTAAATCGATCCGTACGTAGGTCCTTTAATGATATTCCAGTGAATATTAATTTGCATATAGGTACCACATAACATGCTTTGACGACGCGACGCCGCCAGATATTAGCAGCCACTAAATAGGACAAGTTCATAGATAGATAGATAGATAGACAGAATACTCTTTATTGTACACCATAAAAGTTACAGAACATAAATAAAATATATAAAATTTTACAAAGGGTAAAGGGTTCATAATATGTGGTTGATGCAATAGTTTCTGCCTTTTTATCTGAAAAGGTATAGATTGCATAAACATTTTACGTTTTGTAGGACACTAGCTGCGCCCCGCGGTTTCACCCGCATAAGTTTCGTACCAGTGGGAATATCGCGATAAAAAGTATCTTGTGTTTTTTCATTTTCAAGTCAGGGTATCACCTACGTTCGTATCAATTTTCATCAAAATTGGTCTAGCCGTTTGAGCATGCAGAAGAAACATACAAACGCACACACACACTCACTCACAAACTTTCGCCTTTATAATATTAGTGTGGGCAAACTCTAAGTTCGTCTACAAAGATATGGGTCCGTCCGAATGAAGTTCGAGACTATAGAGTGAATCCTACTCCCGTGTACACACGCCAGCAGGTCAAGCTACCCGAAACTGTCAAATTTTCCCAATCAACCTTGAACTTTAATGCTTTTGCGATAAAGTTGAAAATCTATTAAAGAAATTTGACAGATTGTAGTAGCTTGATGTGCTGGCGTCTGTACATATTTAATTTCATTACCACTGTACTCAAAACGGTGAAGGAAAACATCGTGAAGAAACCGGCATGTCCTGGAACCAAAAATTTTTAAGACATATCGCTGAAAACCAACGCTGGGGCTCTGTCTTGCATAGGGTCGCAGCATAATGCTGAGCAATAGCCGTTTTGCGTGGATGTGACGCATGTTTCCCCCAACCATTTCTTATTGTTTTTTTTGTGTTTTATGTTCTTTTTTGCGTCATGTTTACCGCAAATAAACGTATTATCTTTCTTCTTTCTTACATGTGACATTCACTAACCCGTTGTTCGGATGGGCGAAAACATATCAAAATTAAGGACAACTGTCGAATCGTATTGTCATTTATTCTTAGTTCGGGCTACGAACTGATCTTATGTCAATAGGTGATACGGAGTAGGAAACTCCCGTAACTTCGGGCGAAACTACGGATTTCGTATTAGTGAGACCTTCAGTTTCGTCCGGTTTTTACGAGTGTACAAATCTTCGATATTTAGGTACCCCTTTATTCATAAACGTTCCCTAAAGTTAAGTAGTGATTAGCGACTGTTAACCATACATTTTTGACGTTTCACATTTAATTGTCACTTAGCTTTAATCATCGTTTATAAATAAACCCCTTCTTTATTTAAAGTAAGTTTAGTGTTAAAGTGTTATACACTTATACCTAAATGATGGTTAAAAGTTACAACCACATCAAAATCCTTTGCGTAGTTTAGAAGCACAACGCACTCACGCCGACAGACACAAAGCGGCTAAGCTGTGGCGGTTCCATTTGTTTGTAAAGTGCAGTTTTATACCTAAGGATTACGTTAGTAATATTTACCATATTGTCTGGGTAGATTATTAAAAAAATGCATCCGTCGGTAGATAATTCATATTTTTAAAACTTTTAACTTGTTGTTCCTGAACGGGGAGCCTTTTGTTAAATAATTGTGCTTTTAAGTATTAAGAAAGGTTTAAAAATAGCGTTCTCTTGGGTTTAAATTAAAATCTCAATTACAGCAAATAGCACCAAACCAATCGTCTTACTTAGGTACTCTTTAAGGGGGAGTGCCAGGCTGGCCTGCGAAATTTAAATTTACTTTTTCAATTTGTGCATTTTGCAGGCCAGCGTCATGCTGAATGTTGATAAAATATACGCGAGCGTAACAAATATGACTTTACATAATTAAAACCATTAAAATCATCAATACATTCCCCTAAAGTTCGTTTTTCAAAAGAGACTGTGCCCTTTAAAAGAGACTGACCTCTGAGTTTGTTTCGGCCTTTCTTCTCAGACTAGTCAGATAAGAAACGCCGACCTCATCTAGTTTTAAAGTATGATTGACGTGTAAAAGTGTTTGTACAAACCTACTTACAAAATAAAATCATTTATCATTTAATCCCAGATAATTGTCTTTATTCAAATAACAAAGACTCAACAAGATTGTTACTAATGTTGTTGTTGTTGTTGATACTAATTTGACATTTAAGTCTTTTGTGTTTTCGTTTTTTTTTGTATAGAAATTTGACATTACATCTGTCAAATTAATATCTGGGTGTTAAAAACAAATTTTAAGCTCTTACAGGTAGTACAAATGTCAATCAATAGGATTACATGGACTACTAGTAAACCTAGCGCAGCCCCCTTAAAGAAAAAAGCATTAAGGTAAACATAGATAAAATCTCATAAAAAAGATTAAAACTAAAAGGGACTAGGCTACTTACGAGTACTACCTAAGTGCACGCCATTTTATATTCCCGTCCCTTCATAAAATTGACATAAAACCAGATTGCTGCGCTCAAAACGTAAAAACTCAAGTTTAAGACCAACTTCACAGCTTAATGAACACCAAATGATCCCTATTGGCTAATCCCCACTGATTATAACCTCTTTTAACCTCAAAACTCTTTTCATTTTTCCTTCTTTTTTTTACAAGCGCGTCCAACGACAATAATTGGTTAATTGATAACTATAAAGTTTGTTGTTTATGGTTGTATCGTTTTTTTATATTAATTGTGAGTTTTAAATTAAGTATTTATACGTTTGTGTGTAAAATGAGGAATTTTAATTGAGCGGCGATTGTTTTATTTGAGGTTATGTAAATAATTTAATTATGGGTTTTTCGCAAGTTTGCGTTTGCATGAAGAATTGTTTTTGTACCATCTGCTTATATAATACCACACAAGACGATTAGCTGTCAGAAAAAATAAAAAAACGTTGTCTTTTTTGGAGGTATGAGGAACAGGGTGTAAAGTTCACTCATCCTCCATAGAAAAGGGAGGATCCTCCGACCAGACGGGTGTTGTGTCTGGCGGGCAATTGCACAACGATTGATATTGGGAAATTGTATCTATGCTAATTGCACGGTAAACTCTGCTTGCGAGATGCAGGATTTGCGTGACGTCAGTATGACGCGTTGTTCGCATGTGGCGTTGTATATACCGCTACACTTTAATTGACTTTGTATAAATGTGGGAACGTCAAGTGCACCCAGCCGCGCTACCACCCTCAATCAACAATCAATTCATCCTATCGCAGTCCACTGGTGGACATAAGTAACTCTCTCCCAGACTGTGCCACAACAAACTGTCCTCCACCTTCCGCATCCAGTCTGTCCCAGCTACCTTTTTAAAGTCGTCGGTCCGTCTAGCTGGGGGGTGTCCCACGCTGCGCTTGCCACTCCTGGGGGTCTACTCCGAAGTAGTATCGGCCGACTGTTCGGCCATTTCCTGCTACGAAGTTACTATTTGGTTCGGTTGGTCCCGATCCTACACTCCTACACTCTTTCGAATATTGACTATGGTCCCGACCCAACTGAGCCGATCCGAACGTTTTGCGCATTTTTCAATAATATTCGATTCGGCCATGTGTCGGTCCAATCCGAACATTCGCACTTTGCACTTCGGAGTAGGCCCCCAGGACTCGTCTGCTCCATCGGCCATCAGTCCTTCGACAAACATGGCCAGCCCACTGCTACTTCAGCTTGCTTACTCTGCAAGCTATGTCGGTAACTCCGGTTCTTTTCGCTATTATATTACTGACTGGCAAATATTTTTAACACGGTGAAAACAGAAGATCAATATTCTTGTAACTAAAAAACGTTTAAATCCAGAGTGCGCGGAAAATAAGACTGCGCGCGAAGTTTGACCTCCAAGATTATGTTCCTGTCAGCACTTTTAATCAATTTTGGCATAATGATGGCGATTATTAACTTTGGCAAACACAGAGCACTTTCTTGATAACAGACATTAACGTCAAGACAGCGGCAAACGATCATTTCCGATTTTCACAGATTACTGACGTTGCTCAGAAAGCACGTTAAACCGTTGGTCCCGGCTGTCATTCGTGGATCTTTGACAGTTGTTACGGGTAGTCAGAACCCTGAAAGTCTGACAATCATTCTTACCAAGGGGTATCGTATTACCCAGTAACTGGGTTGTGGAGGTCAGATAGGCAGTAGCTCCATGTAAAATACTGGTATTCAGCTGCATCCGGTTAGACTGGAAGCCAACCCCAACACAGTTGGGAAGAGGCTAGACAGATGATGTTGACTGACGTTGCTCAAAAAGTCGCTAAGCTGATGTGGGACTGGGCTGGCCACGTCTGCCGTATGCTCAATGAGCTGTGGGCCAAAATAACCACTACTGTGACAGCTAGAAGGCGTCGCGGCAGACCCCGTTGGATGGCAATACTGGGGGTCTACTCCGAAGTGCAAAGTGCGAATGCTCAGATCGGACCGACACATGGCCGGACCGAATATTATTGAAAAATGCGAAAAAGTTCGAATCGGCTCAGTTGGGTCGGGACCATAGTCAATATTCGAAAGAGTGTAGGAGTGTAGGATCGGAACCGACCGAACCAAATAGTAACTTCGAAGCAGGAAACGGCCGGACATTCGGCCGATAGTACTTCGGAGTAGACCCCCTGATTCTTTGACCTAAAAAAACAATCGTTTAGCAATGTCCCGAAATACTCAATGAAAAAGCCTTCCTCGATTGATTTGAAATCGATTACACAAAGATCGATTTCAATTCGATGTGTAACACGCAATACCGCCGATAATCGATTGCGTTCATCCTTCAAGACTTCTAAGCCATTGCATTTTAAATTCTCTGCGGGACTATCGTTGCTGCTTACATATGCATACGATGTGGTTCTGTCTGTTTGTGCAGCACGCGATGCGTTGAGGAGTTATTGCTTCCCCTTGCTGCCGTATCGGGTAATGTTTTTAAACGTAGTATGTTCTTGTTAGCAGTAAAGAGGTGCTGAGCTGAAATGCTGGCTGTTTTATAGAGCTTGAAGGGTCAAATAAAAAAAAACGAGTATTTTGTCTATGGAACTACGATGTTCCGAATGTACTACCTTTAAAAAAATGGAACGTTTTCAACGTCATGCAGAACCGAGATTGTATTAATGTTACACGTTCTGTACTTTTATATTTTAATTATAATATTGCGTACCACACTAACAGTAGCAATAGGTTTCATTTTGACAGTTCAACAACATTCATTGCGTTGTTTACATTGGTGAGCAGACTAATTTTTCTAACATATGAAGCAATGGATTAGCAATATTCTTCAAAATGATTCAGATTGTGATTGATAGTATGTTACGCAATCAAGTAGGGTGCTATGACAACGCTTGGAGGAACTACGGTCAGACTGGCTGAAGAAAATCTAGTCGCAATCTTAGCTCAGCGACAATCAAAACTTGTCAAAAATATATGAAAATAAGAGGTATTTTTAACAAATATTTATACTGAAATTAAAATGCGAACGTTTTTAAAATACGGGCATTGACCCCCTGATATTTTGAACACAGCATGAACTATAACAGAAGCACAGAACAGCACCCTAATTGCGTACCTAACACAAAATTAATCGGAATCGGTTTCATTTTGACAGTTCAACAACATTCATTGCGTTATTACATGTTGAGCAGTCAAATTTTTCGAACTGATGAAGCAATGGATTCGCAATTTGCTTCAAAATGATTCAGATTCCGATTAATTGTGTGTTACGCAATTGGGGTGCCGGTCGAAGTGGCGGTGCTTAGGAGAGGCCTATGTCCAGCAGTGGACGTGTTTCGAGTGTATCTACCTACTACGTGAGTTCGGTAAATGGATGTGCGACAAAACTGTACTGCAACTCACCATAATTCGAATGCACGCTTGAGCGCAACAAATGGATGTGCGAATAACATTTGTGCGACAGAACTGTACTGCGACTCAACATAGTTCGAATGCACGCTTGTGCGACAAGCAATAATATTAAGACTTAGTCGACGGAGCCCCGCTTCTCAGGGCCCCTATTTCTGTCTGCAGGGCTTAAAGGAACCTAACCAAACCGAACCTCGGGGTGCCTCTGACGTCGAAGACTAGTACATTTACGCGTTTCGGCTGAAATGATGATGACATATAAAAAAAGAATAATGATGTTATAGTGATAACAAAAGTGTCTCGCAACTAGGATGAAAGATCTTCTGTCAAATTTAATCCAAGATGGTTGCCCCATAGACCGATCCGATTTTGGAAGCAATCATTCTGGTTTCCCATTCAATAGACAATTTATGAATAATTCATATTCCCAATAGTATTTTGATTTGGATCGTTACCATAAAGTTTAACCGTAAACTTTTATAGATCGTAAACTTATTGGTCAAGTATTGGTTTAAAGTTAAATAATTTACGCTCCAAATTATTTCAAGTGTTACAATAATAAAAATTGGATGAGTTTTATTTGAATTTATTTAAGATAAAGAAATTCTTATTGGTTCTTTTTGATTGGAGAGATTTTGTTTTATGTGTATGCCATAAAATGTTATTAAATTAAGTATTTCGTAAATAAATATTTTTGGTTCTGGAGTGGCGAACGCGTACCGGAGGACGTAGCGTTGAAAGTCTGGGAGGCCACAAGGTTGACCGATGACCTGGTGAAGGCTGCAAGAATCCACGGGATGCGAGAAGCACAGAACCGGTCGAAGTGGCCATGTTTTGGGGGATGCCTATGTCCAGCCGTGGACGTCTTTCAGCTGATAATGATGATGAAATAAACATTTTTGAGATGGGACAGAGCCTTCGCAAGTTCAGATAGAGCAGTGACCTAGGACTTATAGAATAAACTAGCTTTTGCCCGCGGCTTCGCTCGCGTTTGACAAAGTTTCATACAAAGTTTCATCCCCTATTTTATCCCCTTGGGGGTAGAATTGATCAAAATCCTTTCTTAGCGGATGCCTACGTCATAACATCTACCTGCATGCCAAATTTCAGCCCGATCCGTCCAGTGGTTTGGGCTGTGCGTTGATAGATCACTATGTCAGTCAGTCAGTCACCTTTAAGTTATATATATTTAGATATATAGTAATGAAGACCCAGTGAGCAGTGGTGGCCCAGTGGTCACGGCCGTGACTTACGAGTTGTAGGCGCTTTATTTTGTGTAAATTATATCATCACCACTGTTCTCAATACGGCGTAAGAAAACATCGTGAGGAAACCGGCACGTCCTAGAACCAAAAATTCGAAGACATGCGACATCTATCAACCCGCGCTGGGCCCGCGTAGTGGATTACGGCCCATTCTCTCTCACAAAGAGGAGTCCTGTGTCCCAGCAGTGGGAACATGATAGGCTGAGTATGTAATAGAGACCCATGATGGAACTGTAAGTTATTTACGTAGCTGTCTTAAAGCATCTTTTCGTTTAAAGAAATCCAGGTTTGTTTCTTTGTAGGTTAGTTTATTTTCCCCCTTGTTCTTGTCTATATTCCTCAGAACAATAAATTATTGCTACAAATTGAATTCAAATTGCTAAAATACTTCTAGGAATCCACAAGAACACGAAAAACACAATAGTCCAACATTATTAAATAAAATGTGAAATAACGACTCTTTCAGATGTTAATAGATAATAAAACTCCTCATAAAAAGTTATTAAATACACGCGAACAGAATCTCAAGAATCCATTTAACACAAGAAAAACTCATTTCATCTTTATCGAACAACATCTAAAAACAGGGCCATCAAAATTCTATCTCTCAACCTCATTACAAAAATCCAATTCTTTCTTCAAAATAACATCATCATTGTTAAAAAAAAACACACACACCCCAGCACATCCCTACTATATTTATAAAAATAACCAATAACATGCGTTAATGTTGGCTGAATACATGCAGCTGCCGTTGCTATGAAAAAAGTTAGGCGCGTTGTCATTGGTCGGTGTCATGGCGGACGCATTAGCCGCATCTGTCATCTTTATATTGTTCGCGCCATATTTTTAGCGCTAATATTACGTATTTATGTGTTGTAATAAAATGTTATGTTTACGGTTAATTGCGTAAGGTATGGGTGTTTATTTTGTGAGGAATTTTATGGGAAATGAAACGTGTGGTTTTTATTTCAGTGTTGCGGACATATGTCATGAATTTCGCTGACCGTTGATTACCGTTGATAGTCGATACAGACCCAATGACCTGAAAAAAACAGTATAATTATTAATGACCGATACATGTAAGTTTTAAAATAGTAGATAAGTAGTTTAGTTTATATTTTAAAATTAAACAAAATATTCATGTATATTCAATAGGTTGTACTGCTGATGCTGGGGAGTTGGTTGCGTCACTTCTTCCCAGCTACAACACTAGGAAGTGGTGAAGGGCGGGCGTTTTGGGGGACTGTCTTATGTAATTTTTCGTTCAAAAAGTGCCGATGCTCAGATTAATTATTTGATTAAATGACTTTTGATTTCATCATTTACTTACAATTCAAAATGCCAAACGCTAAAAAAGAAGTAAACTTTAAGAAGGATATGTAAGTAATTACTGAACTAAACTAAGGAACAGTGAAGTGAATTATGCTCATATTTAAACAGTACTTATTTAATTATTTTTATCTTAATAAAAGTAGTTTTTTCCTTAATTTTAAAGCGTCGCCAAAGAGACCATGACCTTTTGAGTTTGTTTCGACATTTCTTTTCAGAGATCAGTCAGCTAGGAAATGCCGGCGTAATCTAGTTTAAAAATCTTTACCAAATATTGAGATGTAAAAGTGTCTTAAAAGATCTATCTACTTACAGAAATAAACATCATTTCCTTTCAACACAATAAAAAACAAAAAAGGCGTCCCTAAAGGGTCTATCATAGGTCCTATACAAAACAGACCTTTGAAAAGCGTTCGATCAACTCATTATCATCCAATATAATAATAATTTATTTATTTAAAAAAGTGAGGTACATACAGTCTGTCACAATAAAGATAAAAATTATACAATTTAGGGGAAAAAAACAAAGAGATTTACAACAGAATTGAATCTGGCGTCCTAGCTAGGTAACATGGTAACCTGTATTAAGGTTCGCCAGCCCAGGTTCCTACTTATGGAATACAAAAATCCAATAGAGACTGCTTAGGACTTTATGGTAAAAACATATGAAAACTATACCAGGGACCATAACAACCACACTGACTGGATAACTGTCCAGGGATTTTATTTATTTATTTATTTATTTTATACTAAGTGTGAAGTGTTAGTATGTGTATATGCTATGTGATGAGGTGTGGTGTGGAGTGGTGTATATGTAGGTGTGGTGTGTGGTGTGTGTGTGTGTGTGTATAATATAAAATAGAGTCTTCACAAATCAATAATATTATCGAATTAATACACACTTAACATACCATGTTCTCTCAGGCAAATCAAACAAACATAAGCTAAGCGTAACATGTATATTTTTTACGAAATATATTGATATGTATGAGAAACTCATTGGCGTGAAAATTATTGTCGGCAGTCATGTAGGAGTAGTAAGAGCTAGCGAGCTTTGTACGTGGACTGAATACTAAGTAGTAGAATGATAGATACTTACGTTTGTTAATGATGCGCATAAATGAGTAAATAACTTGGATATGTTTTCTAATAGTTCGTGCCTAGGAAAGACTCCGTATGAAAGTAGCGACAAACAAATACGCGACAAATGTTAGGGCGATACTACACAACATAGTTGGTAAAAGGCTAGGAAAACAACTCATGTCGTGGTAGAAATAATTTAATAACCAGTCAGAAAAATGGTAACGAGGCTGACTCCACATGTAGCGTCGGACGTACTTATGCATCTAAGTACATTGGTGGCTACTTTAAGCCTAGCTCAAAAAAGGCCCTCAAACTCTAACAAGTTTATTCCACCTAGCACCTCCACCTACCTCTGCATAATATAGAACAATGTAATCGTTTGCGCGCCGTGCCTTATCGCGCCACGGCCACCGTGCTTGACAAATAACAATTTATATGTTAATAATTCGGGTTTTACGAGCGGCTGGATGCGGGTAGTGACAGGAGGAACCTAACTGATACTTTTTTGTGTTCTTTTTTTAATAATTTCGAAGGTGGAATAGGTATTTCATGTTACGAAGGAGTACGTATATAATTGATGGCCCCAACTTACGTGTTGTAGGTTGTAGCCTTGTAGGTGATATTTGATTGTCGCCGAGATAAGACTGCGACTAGATTTTGACCGTTTTAAATTACGAGAATAATTGGCCTTCTGATGATTGAAAAATCAGCCCTTAGGGAATACTTAAAAAAAAATCTATAAAGGTATCTTTTTTTATATATAAGGAATCCTTGTGCAGTGTCATATTTCTAGACCGACCGTTTTGGCGTGCATTGTTTGTCAGCGAATGAATTTAAGATTTTTAACACGCTTTTATTAGGTCGACCTGTATGTAACTAACTATGTAATGGAATCTAAGGTAACTAATTTAACCATCTGCCAAGGGTCGTAGCGTAATGAAAATTGGCAGCTGTATGTAGTTCTGATGACAATACAATAACATGGTACTGTCGAACTGATCTGATGATGGAGCCGGAAGATATGAACTGGAACTTCATGATGGAAAATCGTATCATAGCTGTTTTTTTTTTGTTTTTACGTGCATTTATAAAAGCGTGTTTTTCTAGTGTTTTTTAAACTATTATTAATTTATTATTCCGTAGATTGTCATTGATTGACCACATCTGGTGATAATATAAGCTTTGGGACTGTAGCATCTGCAAGATGGATTCATCTAGTATTCTAATAGCTACTAAGCCCACCCTTTCATTATCCTTCACCACATTAAAAATACAAGACTGCCATCTTCCCCACATAAATTTAGCCCAGGGCTGTCACTTTACATAATTATGACGTGCAAACTGAACACATTATCAACAATTATTGCACATTATATGCCTATGAGGAGCCACACCTGTCGTTACTGCATGTTTATGTAAAGATTGCTCAGCAGATAAGCATATAGTGTGAAGTGCTTTTTAATGCACACCCTTAATACCTAATGATGCAGTTCTTAATAGTGTGAGGAGCTTGTGGCTAAGAAATAACAGCCGCACGGTTCGATCAATGAGGTTAAGCGCCGCTTGCCACGGGTGGTCCGTGGATGTGTGATCTTTTTATACCAAGACCCCTCTGTGCCTCCGAAAGCACCGTTATGCCGTTGGCCCCGGCTGTCATTCGTGGATCTTTGACAGTCGTTACGGGTCGTCAGAAGCCCGAAAGTCTGACAACCAGTCCAAGGGGTATCGTATTAGCCAATAACTGGGTTGCGGAGGTCAGATAGGCAGTCGCTCCATGTAAAATACTGGTATTCAGCTGCATCCGAATTGACTGGAACCCCAACATAGTCGGGAAAAGGCTGGCAGATGATGATGCAGTTCTTCATAAGCTACGAGGTAATCGCAAACAGTAGGAACAGCTTTCATTTTGACAGTTAAACAACATTCATTGCGTTATTTACGTTGTTGAGCACACAAATTTTTCGAACATATAAAGCAATGGATTAGCAATATCCTTCCAAATGATTCAGATTGTGATTGATAGTGTGTTGCGAAATTAGGGTGCTGTTGTAGTGTCGTTAGTCTAGTAGGTGCAAGCGCTATACTGCTGATCAGGAGGGGTTCGATATAATACCCAGGACGGGGATGAAGTGTTATTGGAGGGTTTTCCGTCTGATGAGAAATGTGCTGCTGGGGAGTTTGTTGCGCCACTTCTTCTTCCCAGCGATAGCACTAGGAAGTGGTGAAGGGCGGGCGTTTTTGGGGGACTGTCTTTTGTAATTTTGACGTTCGAAAAGTGCTGATTCACAGCCTAATTTGAATAAATGACTTTCGATTTTGCTCTTGTCCGAAAAATAGAACGTTTTTGGAGGTATCTCTCCAAAAAATGATTTGATTTTAGAGAATTCTCCGGAGCAGCTCGGAATCTGGATTTATACCCGCTTGATGGTAATATATATATAGTATATATTACCATAAGTTATATATCACATTAAGGTATAAGCTCGCCCCGTGTGACATGGGACTTGAACATGACTTGCGAAATGTGGGTATGCTATAGGTATACTTCTGCCTAACCCTTCGAATAAAGGCTAATAGCAACACCTGCTGTCTTTACTGCACGTTAAGGTAAAGATTGCAGGACAGATAGGCTCACAGTGGGAAGTGCTTGTTAATGCAGATAATTCATAGCTAATGATGTAGTTCTTAATGGGGTGAGCGGTTTTATGGTACCAAAGGACATGGCTGGTCAACTATATCTCAGGGGTTTATAATCAAAACAGGTTTTGTTTGTACTTGCAAAAAAAAAAAAATACAAAAACAAACAAACCTACATTTTCATTCAAAATAACCAGAAAATGAGCCTATGTTTGACTCTAAATGGTTTTTCGAGGTATCTACAGGGTGGCAGTGACATCGACGCGCAAACTGTAACCATGGATTCAGCACATGAGTTTAGACCCCATAGCGCCGTTTTATAGTCGGTTATTAAAAAAAAAATGCTGTTCCATACGTTTTGACTGCGTAGGTATTGCACTTTTCTATGAAACAGGAGTTTTTTTTTTTCATAAACAAATATGTGTTTATGGAAAAATAACTTTAATTCCTACACAATAAAGTTCAGTTTACGCTACAACTTCAAACATTTTTATAACTATTTCAATAGTGCTAGTCACTCTGAATTCAACTTAATAACCATTAAAATAAAGTTGATATTTGTTTAACTTGACATAATGCCAATTTGAAACATAAATAAAATTTGAATATAGATAGAAGTGAGCATGATGCTCACTTCATCAGCATACAGCAGTCCAATGCTGGACATAAAATTCTCCTATTGCACGCCATTCTACTCGATTTTCGGCAACTCTCATCCAGCTTGTATGTCATACCTGGAGGAACCTTGGCTCTAAAACACAGGCTTATGACCTAGTTTATGAGGCTTCAGTGCGCCCTTTATTATGACTCTATTGTACAATATATTTTTAATCCTGTGTAATATGTATGTTTTTCAAAGTGTACAAATATAATTTTATTATTATTTTTATTAAGCTGCTACCAACCATCCTGCGGGGTAATTGCGTAACAACTACGAGTAGCAATCGGTTTCATTTTGACAGTTCAAAAACATTCATTGCGTTATTTACGTGTTGAGCAGACAAAGTTTTCGAACTTACGAAGCAATGTATTAGCAATTTGCTTCAAAATTATTCAGATTCCGATAGATTGTGTGTTACGCAATTGGGGTGCCGATCTATTTCGGGCAGACCTCCATTGCAGCAGACTGCGTTAGGTACTAGGGCTTCGCCCAAAGCTTTGGTTTCCTAACAAAGTGGAGCCGTCATAGAACGGTCACGGCCGTCCGTTGCAGAGCGTTTTTTGACACCATAATGTCAAATTCTCGTGAAAATGATAGATTTTCATGTCGCCCGTTATACCTAATAATGCCGGTACCGGGACTTAAAAAAACTTATTAATTTCGGTCACGATTCTGTTTTGCTGCGACGACGACGATGCTTCAATCAACGCCATTCTTATATGAAAGTATAATACATATATTCGATTGGATCCAACAAAAAACTAAAAAAAAAAAACAACCAAATTGAGAACCTCATCCTTTTTTTGAAGTCGGTTAAATTATTTATTAAAAGCCTATTTTCCATTCCATTTCTCTCTGTTTAAAGCTTCTGAGGACCAGTTCTTGTTGAAGAAGTCCAGCTCATCCTGCTATCTACGTCTGGGCTTGCCATTTTAAATATTTGACTGGATCCAACAAGACTAAACTAAAAGACAGTTCCTGCCCTTATATTCAAGTAAATACACAAAAATATCTACCAAAAAATATCCCCTCTCTCCCCTACCATGTTTACTTACTCCCTACAGACACATAAAGCCCGAAAATGATATAAATCACTTAACAATACGAAACTGGGGCGAAGCGGCACAATTAGACACTAACTAGTCCAAATTACCCACATCTCCTCGTCTCGGGGGAGAATGTAACAGATTATTGGTGTTACGAAGCGCTCGTGGGGGCGTGATGTTGCATTTTTGCCTATTCTACTCATAATGGAGTGGGGAGTCTGTTATTGTTACTGAGTGTCGGTTTTTGTATCAAGAATGATGGTTTTAGTTGTCTATGGTTGATTGTGATACTGAAATATTGTTTCAAAGGGGATTCGAGATTTTTATATGGAGTCTGGCATACCTACTGTAGCGCCATTTTGATTTTTTTCGGAATGGCGTTTGAATTGGCCGCCATTTTGAAAATAAAATAAAATGGCGGACAGGTAGGTATGCTACGGATCTTCAAAGACCTTTGCTGACTGGCTAATTTTACACCAAAGCATTTGATAATCTTGTAGATATTACTTCTATAACTAATTACGGTAGATGCATTATCGTTGCTAAAAGCCTAAAAGGGGCTCATGGCTAAATAATAGATATTATTTTGTTTTTATATAACTATTATCTACATATCAGTGGCTTTTCGATTTTGAATTGTTGAACTACGAAGATTGTTTTATTTGTCACTCATGTAGGACGTATTCATAATAATTAATTGTTATTTCTTATCTCTAAATTGTATTTCATGTTATTTTAGATATAAATGTAATACATTTTACACAGTGTAAAAATTGTTAATGAAATAAATAAATTAAAAGAAAAAAAAAGCCGCACGGGTTGATCAAAGGTTAAGCTATGATTGCCACGGTTGGTCTGTGGATGGGTGACCATCTATTACATTATCTAGACCCTTCCGTGCCTCGGAAAGCACGTTAAGCCGTTGGTCCCGGCTGTCATTCGTAGATTTTTGCCAGTCATTAAGTTCACTGGTAGTCAGAAGTACAAATGTCTGACAATCAGTCTTACCAAGGGGTATCGTGTTACCCAGTAACAGGGTTGTGGAGGTCAGATTAGCAGTCGTTCCATGTAAAAAAAGAAAGAAAAAGTATTTATGGCGACTCGTACAGGAAGATCACAAACTAAAATACTAGTATTCAGCTGCATCCGCTTAGACTGGAAGCCGACCTAAATAAAGTTCGGAAAACGCTAGACTGATTTTCATTACATTAATAAACTAAAAACATAATAATAAAATTTGCAACAACAATAAAATTCCCCGCCAAAACACAAAACACAAACGTCAAAAATTCAAACGCAGAACGCTACGACTAATCACCTCGAGAAAAGGAAACAACAAAAAAACTCTCGCTCCGTTCCACGTAACGAAAACCCGAAAAACGATTACAAAAATAAGCCATACCCACCCCTATTTTATTACATGCAGATAACAAAATAATCTTCAAAGACCGAACCACATACTTACCGTGGATATTTAAAAAACTATAAAAAGTAAAACTGGCGATGTCGGCTGTTAAGGAGCGTGGTTCTGTAATAAAACATTGTTATTTATGGTCGGGCTCTGCTATGGTGGAACCGTTTATATTTATATATTGAGGTGTGATTGCAAGTAGGTAGTCATGATTTGGTATTTGATTGGCGATTGCGGCGGCGTGGCGATCGATTTTTAACCGACTTCTAAAAAAGGAGGAGGTTCTCAATTCGGATGTTTGTATTTTTTTTTTTTTTTTTTTTTTATGTTTGTTCGCGCATAACTCCGTCGCTGGCCAACCGATTTGAAAAATTTTTTTTTTGTTGGATAGGGTATTCTCTCCAAATGGTCCCATGAAAATTTTATCGAAATCGGACAAGCGGTTTTTGAAAAATCAACAAAAATAAAAAAAAAATATCACCACAAAAAAGTGAAAAATAAAAACTTTTTTACAAAAAAAAACAACCGACTTCCATAAAAACACTACAAAGTGAAAAATAACTTTAATTTCGGAAGTCGGTGGCGAAAAACAAATTAAAAAAAACCAAAGACACCGACTTCCGAAATTAAAGTTATTTTTCACTTTGTAGTGTTTTTTTAGGTTCAGGGACGGTTAATTTTTAAGTGTGTAGTTTAGTTAAAATATTTACGTATTATGTTGGCCTATGCTTCCTTGAAAAGCAATCTTAGGCTAGGATTAGCTGGTCCAGCTTTTGTTGGCTATGAGGAAAATAAGCTAAAAAACCGGCGAAGTGCGAGTCGGACTCGCACACGAAGGATTCCGTACTACAAGGCAGAAAACGCTGAAAAAAAACACGTTTCTTGTATGGAGACCTCCTTTAATGTTTAAACTAAACCGCCTGTTCGAATATTTGAATCCATTTTGCATATCCTGTCACTTTAGTGTCTGCAATAGCGTCACAAAATAACTTCCAGCATTAATAATAAACATGAAACAACGTAACTTATTATTAAAATTATTAACTGCTTAATTATAGAAAACTGATATATTATGTAAATTGCTTGAACAGCAGAACAGCTGCAAGTCATAAGTTACCTGGTCCTGTGGTAGTAATAAGCCCAATTATTATGTTGATAGAAATATCTAACTTAAAAACTGGATTTTGTCTAGAATTTGTTTTAATACTTATAATAATTAGTTTGGGGTGGCGGTCCTTGTGAAAGAGTTCTTACCGGGTAATAAGACCACCTTACATATCTATTTAGGTACTGTAGAGCTTATATTAGCCCTGAAGCCCTGAGCATAGGTGAGCACAGCACACTGATACATACCTATATATACACTACCATACATAATATACACACTAAGATACACTGCTTTACCGCTAAATAAGAACAAAAATCGAATTTTAGCTCTACCTATTAATATCAAGAAGACGTGTTCACTTTAACGCGCCTAAAACAACGATGTCTTATTTAAAAGCAAATTTTTTTCAATTTCGAAACGGATTCTAATGTCGAATTATTTTTCTGCCAGCCAGTATGATGTAAGGCCCTTGTGTAGACAATCTGTACAGCCAGTCTATTCTGTTAAAATCTCACTGTGAAAACTGACTTGAAGTGAGCTGTCATTCCATTTGATGCTAGGGATTGACATTATTGATAGCTCACTTCAACTAAGTTTACACAGTGAGATTTTTACTGAATAGCAATACAGTACCTACCTATCTCACCAAGCAGCGTTGCTGGGCTGTGTTTTGGTTTGAAGGGTGCTGGAAAAAATACTGGTTTTAGGTCTCAAGTCACATTAAACTAAATACTGAACTATCCGTGGTCCAGTGATAATTGTGTCGTGTCTTGGTATATTACTTTCACGTTTATAATATTAGTAGGATTATTTATACTTTATTGTACTTACAGCAGAAAATACATGCTTACCAAAAAGAAAAAAATGTTAATTGAATTTTTTTGCCCTTGGCAATGGGCCTTATTGCTGAATTTAAGATTTTTATTAATTAATTACTCCAATGTTTTATACTAGACAGCTTGTAATTATAAATACTTAAGTATTTTATTATATTTTATTATTATATATATTATTATACTTAAGTATATCCAGTGTTTCATACTAGACAGCTTGTAATTATAAATACTTAAGTATTTTATTATATTTTATTATTATATATATTATTATACTTAAGTATATCCAGTGTTTTATACTAGACAGTTTGTAATTATAAATACTTAAGTACACAATTATTATATCTACACACACAATTATTATTATTATTTTTACAATTATTACATTTATTAATAAGCATGTATTTTCTGCTGTAAGTACAATAAAGTATAAATAATCCTACTAATATTATAAACGTGAAAGTCTGTATGGATGGATGGCTGGCTGTTTGTTACTCTTTCACGCAAAAACTACTGATTGGATTTGGATGAAATTTGGCACACAGATGGCACCAGGATTAACATATACATATACTTTTTATCCCGATATTCCCACGGGATCGAAACTTATGCGGGTGAAACCGCGGGCGCTGCTTGTAACATATGAATTAATTCACGGACAGGCTATGTCGCTGGGTCTAAAATAATGAAATTTTGGAAAAAATAATGAAATTTTCCTTAATTTTTATGTATTAGGCGTAAGTGGATTTTTCATTTTATTTGGTGTGTATTTGCTAACCACTATTGCATTGGGGTCATCCTGTAAAGATAGTGTGTGAAGTTTTTAATAAATAAATAATAAATAAAACAACGATGAGATTACATACAACAAAGTAACTACCTAACTAAAATGGTCAAATATCCGTCCTCCAAGGACGGATATTTGACCATTTGTATGTAAAGGGGTGAAATAGGGGATACAAGTGTGTATTGAAGTTTGTAATTTTTGTCGATTGGAAATTCCATTAGAGTCTAAGTATCTCAGTCTATTTGGATTGGGCTTGTTTATAAAATGCTGTAAGTAACCGATTTCATGAGGTTGGCCGTCGGTGACTCCTGTTTTGTAAACTTATATTACTTTTAAAGATTAATGTACAAAAACTGGAACTTTAGAAAATATTTTGATTTATTCTTTTATCTTTTAGGGGTTTTTTTTACATAATTTAATACCTACCTACTACTACTTATGATACCTGTGGTTCGGTGATACTCCGACGGCCGCGACATGCGGCCTCTCGAAAAAGGAAACAGTAGAATGAAATTCTGCTTATTTTATAAGGAAAACGTTTGAGAAGAGCTCAATAATTACATTTATTATAATAATTTAAAAAAATCCGTATAACTACCTATTTCAATGAATTTTACGGAATTTAATAGATAGTTAGATAAACTATTTATTCAGTGCACGCAAACACAACACAGCACACAAAAGTACAATAAAATGATAACAAACAACATGAATATTTATTTTATAAACAAGGTGCCAACATACAAAAATTGCAAACATACTAAAAGAAATTATGTAAGTGACACTTTGAAGACATACGGGTATGACATTTTGAATAAAATAATGAATAGACAAAGTACGGTGTGTGTTTCAAATGATTTTGTTAGCAAAGAGCGAGTGAGACAAAATAGAACAAATAAATATGCAATAATTGTTCCTAGGTCAGTAAAGTTTTGTTACGGGGGAAGTTATTCCTTTGTTTTTTTTAACTTCATCGTATTTTGGCATATTAGCACTCCTTTCGATAAAGCTTAGGTTTCCTAGGAAAATGGTAAAGGTAAAGGTTTCCGGTCAACGGTTTCTTAAAAAACCAAAAATTTACAAGTCTTCAGTCTTGTAAAGTTTTGGTATTTTCCAGCAGTGCTATTAAAATCAACTTTCAGCCGTTGAAAAAAAGACATCTTGACTTTTCAGCCAATCTTTGTCTGGTTTTTTACTTTTTATTACGTCTAACGCAATAGGCACCGATGCTAATAATAAAAAGCAAACCTAGCCCACTGCACAAACCTATTTTCCAAAGCACACAAATCAATTTAAAAGTGAAGTAAAGATTATAAAATCAAATGGAAGTTCTCACAATCGTTTGCTACTAAACTCCCCTCTACACGAGAAGGCGTGTATATAGCTAGCCTCGATGCCTTCGCTCTTAAAAAAAGAAAATTAAAAAAAAAACCACCCGACGATGAGGTAACGAACGAGGCGCGGTCGGCGCGTTCCTTTTTTAAAACCTTCGACGTGTGTGGTCCGATTGGATTCGACACAAGTGATATTGAACTTTAATGTGTTCTGAAATATGGTTGGTTTTCGTGTGTTAATGTTTTAAAGAGATGTTTTTCTGTAGTATGTATGAATATTGGAGTTTTGAAGAACTTAATTGGTAGAAAATTGTATGTAATTTTTGTTTTGTGTGTGTGAGTGTGTTTTGACTTTCCTAATTCTTGTATGACTCAATATTGTGTATTGTTTCATTCGGTTTAATTGGTTTAATTTTAGTAGTTGATTGTTTTCCGACACCTGGAATAATTCACGGACAATATTATTTAATTTTACGTAGTCGCTTGACCACAGACTCGCGCCATAACAAGTCTACCAAAGACAAACATTTTCATAGATATTTTGTATCAAAACCTGTTTGCAGGATTCTTGATTTTAATAGGAATCTTTATTTCAGCCGAAAGACGTCCACTGCTGGACATAGGCCAACATAGGACTTACCTAGCTATTTTATAAAGGCACGATTCTTTTAACAAAATTATTATGCTTAGCTAAGTAGCTATACTTTCCGAAAAAGTTATTTGCATTCAAAGATTTTGTAAAATATTTTTATGCACATTTATTTTCCTAAAGTTCTCAATAGATGGCGCAGTAAATCCCACAAGCACAATCAGTGACTCGGGAGATTTTCAGCAATTCAAGTCAAAGTCATCTATTGGCAGTAAGTAAATGGGGTAAGTACAAAAGATGTCAAGTCATAAAATTTATTTCAAATAGGCAGATAAAAGGCACTTTTGAACGTCAAAAATTATAGTAATAAAATAGAATTGGTTCTAGTCGCCCCTTCTAAAAGGTAGTTTTCGTACGGAGAAGAATGGGCAAGAAACTCCTATGGAGAAGATGGTAGGTAGATTATATAAATTGTTAGTGCAATGACACATTTCGCTATTAAGAGCGCTTACAACGTACGGCATTTCATACAAACTTTCAAGTCCTTGTTCTTCGAAAGGCATGAACCGATTTTAATGAAACTTCATACGCATAAGCAGGATACCTACATAGGTCTAAAAAGTTAGTTAAGAACATTTTCGAAATGTTTTATTTAAAAAAGATAATTGGAAATCTCTGTTTCTATGGAAAATTTAAAATCGGTCGAATTTACACGTAACACTATTTTTCGAAAATGTTTTCAATTAACTTTTTAGACCTATATATCCTGCTTATGCGTAGGAAGTTTAATTAAAATCGGTTCATGCATTTCGAAAAACAAGGACTTGAAAGTTTGTATGAAATGCCGTACGTTGTCAACGCTCTTAATTGGCATGCAATTATTACAAGGTGAAGGTCAAGGTGCTAATTTCAATACACAAAATATGTCTAAACAGTTGAACAAATTATTGAACATAAAATTTTTTAAACGAAATATTTTGCTTTATAAACACAACATAAAATCTAATAGCTATACATAAAAAAAAATACAACATAAAATATTGCATAAAAGCTGTTACAATTTGAACCTCAACCTGAAAAATAGCCTGATAACAGTAGTTCTATGTAATGTACCGAAACTTAGCCTTTTCTAATTAATTAGACTGAAAGTCTATCTGGACATATGTAGGTACAGATGGCAAAAAAAAAACTTATCTACTAGGTACTAATTAAAATAAAATATCTATAAAAAAACAGATTTGTTTTTCCCAGTTTTTTTACCGTAACTACTGCAGTTTTTCATTATGGCTGTAATTTTTTTTCCCAAATACTTTTTATTTTTCACAAACAAAAAAAAAAGTTTTTTCTCTCCGTCGGGTCGAAACGTGACACTTTAGGTACCAACCGGGACAGATAAGGTAATCAATTGAGATAAATGATCATTGAGCGGCCAGAAGGGGTCAATTTCAATCATTTATGGTTTTGTTGACAATGGGAAAAGGATTCTGTTTGTGCCGCCAAGGAAAAAACTAAAAAAAGGTATTTTTAGGGTTCCGTACCTCGAAAGGAAATAACGGAACCCCATATAGGATCACTTTGTTGTCCGTCCGTCTGTCTGTCAAGACCCTTTTTCTCAGGAACGCGTGGGGTATCAAGCTGGAATTTATATCAAACACTCAAATCTACTGACCCTTGGAGCTGTGAAAAAATCAAACTTCTAAGCCAACGCAATCAAAAGATACAGCCGTTTATGCCGCAAATTTCCATAAATTTTCTACACTCGCAAGGGAATCAAAACCTACCGTGAACTCAGAATCTTAAAATTTGGCACGAAGCAACGTCTTATAGCACAGATAAAGGTAAAAACCGTAAATTTTTAGTTACATCATATAATAAAAATATAATAATTTTGAATTTTACGGAACCCTCGGTGCGCGAGTCCGACTCGCACTTGGTCGGTTTTCTTCATATAGCTATGAACTGTAGGAGAGGGGGTTGTGAGTGATGGACAACAGCCGCACCGGTCGATCGATTGCCGCGGCTGGTCCATGGATTGGTGACTTCTCTTCCGTGCCTTGAAAACATCTCTTTTCGCACATTATGACCTTTCTTGACCCATTGTGGCCATCAAAAACGAAAGTATTAATTTCAACTTACTAAAAGATCGCTCACAACTTCCGACGGATACTGCAATTGTAAGCAGAATTTGTGACTGATCAGGATCACGAAGTATTTAAATATAATAGTATGAAATGGTTCATTGTAGTGTATTTTGTTTTTAAAAAGAATATTAGGCGATTTAGCACCCCTCTTCGATAGGCGTCCGAGACTCGTGCCCTACTTAAATTGCCCCACCCAAGTTTCGCCTCTGAACCCATCACGTCTACGGAGTTTCGCTAGCTAATTTATCCGACTCGGTATTTTTGTCTGCCTCTATTCTTATAGCCAGCCACATTCAGACACTTGAACCACTTTCCTTATTACAAGTTCCTCATTGCACAAATTGATATATTATCTAAAATTCTCTAAATGTCCTTTCAGGATAACCACCATGACTAACTCTTAATTCTAACAGTTCCATAAAAGGCCATCTTCCAAAAAAGGAAAAACTATTTTTGGCAAGTCTAGTAATCACTTATATCTTTAGTATTCTTCCCCAAAATGGCGTCCCTACACTTACTGCATACCTCCTATAAAATATGACTTCTTTACGGCCATTACCTGCGCCTGCGCACGTCGGAGTAATAGGATAATTACAGTGTTACCAGCTAAAAGCGTGGCAAGTAATTATGTGCAGATAATTGGCGAAGATGGCGGGGTTGCCATGTATAATAATTGAAATGCCTAGCGTTGCGCTTGCACTTGTTTGAGGGATTCTTTGGTTTTATATTTTTTTAATGGATAGGTAATTAAAAAGATACCGTCTTTATGCGGGTTTGTAGAAGAGTTAAAAAGATATTACTCGGAAACACAGAAATTTTATTAGCAGATAGAAAAACACTACACTAGATAGAATCTTGGATCTTAATCTCTTCAGGGCGAGAGTGAATAGGCTTCTTCTGGGCAAGCTCGTTCCACCGTAGATCTCATCCCTGCCTCTAGGCTGGATTGAGGTCAAGAGAGAGCCCATTGTCAATAAAAAAAAGAATCTTCTCGCGTTGATAGGAGCTGTTCGAGAAAAATATAGGCAGTCAGCATGGTGGCAGAGGGGCTGACTGTTCAGGGTGCGGTTGTTTGTTGATGTGCGGTTGACCTAAAGTCCTCCAGACCGATTTTCAACCATGGCGATCAATCTCAGTGGAGACCAGCCTTCGGAGCGAGAGATATAGTGCAGGCGTGTGTGCGTAGACACGGGTTCACTTTCTCTTCCCTCACTCTCATAGTCCGATGGGACGGCAATCCGACATGACCGGAGAGAGATCAGGCGCAGCACAGGGCCAACGGCTTAACGTGCTTTCTGGGGCACGGAAATCATACCGCCAGCTTCCAAACTCCGGGTTATTAAGAAATGCCTAATGGAAAAATTCCAATAACACTTTGCCCGACCCAGGAATTGAACCCAAGACCACGAGACTAACGGGGAGTCATACCAGCTACCTTTTTTTTTTTTGAGGATGTGAAATCATCAAATGACCCCTCCCGCTCAGGGTGGAGCGGAAGGGAGTGTCAGACTCTTACTGACTAAAACCCACCCGTGTTCCTTCCTTAGCCCTTTCTGTTCCAGGGCAGCGGTAACCCTTTCGGAAGATCCCGCCGCCCTTGCAGGCTTCGGCCCTAGCGGGCCCCGTCCTCTGCTGACATCTCTTTGAGGCGCGCGTGGAACACAACTCGCCGTCCGGCACGGGCCTGGTCCTGATCGGACGGCGAGCTACCCATTACTCACCGCCCAGCCAGCTACCTACCTACTGAAGCCGCTACCTACTTACTAAAGTATCATCACATTCATCACCCTCAGATGGTCTTTTTAATGCTACATAATTATCTATACTTATTTCGTACTCTTTGATAGAATATATAAATTACGATATAACATGAACTGCTGATCAATTCTGTAAAAATCTCACCGTGAAAAGTTAGGTGAAGTGAGCTTAGAGTGAGCTGTCAATAGTGTCAATCTCTAGCATTAGTTGGAATGACAGCTCACTCCACGTTCACTTCACCTAAGTTTTCACGGTGAGATGGTTACAGAATCGCACTGCTGTTCATTTATGCATTTCAATTTGAATGAAACCACCAAATCAAATCGTGTCAACTTATCAGTGAATAATTTTATGTCAGCCATACCTACATTTTTCTGCATCTTTCAATTCCACCCCCAGTTTAGTTTAACTGTCAAAAATTGCCATAACATAAAAATATACCAATATTTCGTGTAACATTTTTTCTCATGGCAACACTAATGACTAATTATTAATTAAACACCTCGTTACGACTCAACAAAGAGTGCATGACTAGAAATGTACCCTCAATCATCAGTAAAAGAAGGGAGGCGTGTCAGAACGTGTGTGTTGTCTTGTGCATGCTACATCGAAAACCGCTGCGTTAATTTTGATGTTTAACGTTTTAACAGGAAAATTGCTTCATTTTTTTCGTTTGAGCTGTATTTTGCTCGTTCTTGTAAAGGTCACAGTTAATGTTTAAGTTTTATTGTTTAATTGTCAATAAACAATTTTAATAAACTCAAATCCTTTCCTCTCCTCAAGTTCTGATGGACGCTAGTGACTCCAAACACGTAGCCGAATTCTGGGCATAGTTCATTTACATTGGCATCGAAACGCTAACACGAAGAATATTTGTTACCGCCGCGAATCATATTTAGATCAACATACAGCCTGATACTGACCTGGTAATTTCAAAAAACGTAAGAAGAAAAGAAATAAAGAAAATACGTTTATTTGCGGTAAATATTTAGCTATATATTATATATTTAGCTGTTGCCCGCGACTTCGTCTGCGATCCAGGATGAAAAGTAGCCTATGTCCTTCTCCAGATCATGGTCTACCCATGCGTCAAATTTCATCTAAATCCGTTCAGTTGTTTTAGTGTAAAAGCGTAATTCTTTTTTCTAATTTTCTGCGCAACTTTCTTCATTTTTTTTCCGTAAGATCCATCTACAAAGTATTAGAAAACTTAAAAAAACAAGATGGATGAAATCCGTAAAGTCGTTCTCAAGTTATGGCGTGACCAAGACAAATAGGGATTCATTTTTATATATATAGATTTGGGGGAAATAGGAGGGAGGGGCTTGTGGCTAAGTAATAACAGCCGCACGGGTGGATCGATAAGGTTAAGCTACGCTTGCCGCGGTTGGTCCGTGGATGGGTGACCATTTTCACATACACACCCCTCAACACCCCTCCGTGCCTCGGAAAGCACGTTAAGCCGTTGGTCCCGGCTGTCATTCGCTGATCTTTGACAGTCGTTACGGGTCGTCAGTAGCCCAAAAGTCTGACAACCAGTCTTACTAAGGGGTATCGTATTACCCATTAACTGGGTTGTGGACGTCAGATAGGCAGTCGCTTCATGTAAAATATTGGTATTCAACTGCATCCGGTTAGACTGGAAGCCGACCCCAACATAGTTAGGAAAAGGCTCGGTGGATGATGATATATAGATTTGGGGGAAAACATGCGTCACATCTACGCAAAACGGCCATCGCTTAACATAATGCTAAGACTATGCGAGACCGCCCCAGCGCTGTTTTTCAGCGACAGCCGGCGTTGACGTGATGACGTCAACCATGTCACGTAAGAAAAGGACAATGGCCAAAATGTACAACAACCAATTTAGTAATGATATCATCACTATTGGTTGTTGTACATTTTTTCTATTGCTATTATTCTGTGTCAGATTTCCTAACAGATCAAATATAGCTGTTGTTGTTACATTTTTAATTCCGATATTGTTATTATTATTATTTTTGTTACCTACATATTATGATACTTTGTTGTGAATGTTTTTAAATTGAAGTTGTATAATCGTTTATAAGTATAAGTTTTTGCATGCCAAATGGTAGAATGTACCAGGAACAATGTTTTTTTACTGTTATATCTCATATATGTACCTACATTCAATGCAAATAAATGACTTCTATTCTATTCTATTCTATTCCATTGTCCTTCCTTTTCTTACGTTACAATCTATGATTGTCGTTGGATAGACCTAAACATGAATTTCGCGGACTACCCTGACGCTTTCGCCTTAAGACGTCCATTCACGATATACCCACTTAACGTCATCAACATAAAGTCCGAACTTCCAAAGTCACACCTGTCTTCACAACAGCTGCTGCTAATTACGTACGAGAAAGGATATCAGGTGTCAATCAAATGATTAACTACATCGTTATTGATGAGGTAGCCATTTTGTATGTTGGAGTAATCTTTCAAATTGAAGTAGCATTTCAATGTCCTCCTTTATTAATTAACTGCGAATATAAATATATATGTATATAGGATGCCGCTGCTGATAGCCTTTTCCCAACTATGTTGGGGTCGGCTTCCAGTCTAACCGGATGCAGCTGAATACCAGTACCTATTTTACATGGAGCGACTGCCTATCTGACCTCCACAACCCAATTACTGGGTAATACGATAGGTACCCCTTAGTAAGACTGGTTGTCAGATTTTCGGGCTTCTGACGACCCGTAACGACTGTCAAAGATCCACGAATGACAGCCGGGACCAATGGCTTAACGTGCTTTCCGAGGCACAGAGAGGTTTCGGTATGTAAAGATGGTCACCCATCCACGGACCGACCGCGGCAAGCGCAGCTTAACCTGATTGATCGACCCGTGCGGCTGTTATTACTTAGCCACAAGAATATAAATAAGCGCGATAATTTAATTAAAACTAAATAGGTACAAGGTAACAAGGGCCTTGGCAGCTCTGGACAGAGAGAGGTGGAAACAGAGTATGGAGGCCTTTGTCCAGCAGTGGGACATTAACGGCTAAAAAAAAAGGTAATAACAGAATAAGGTTAAGCTGCACTTGCCGCGGTCGGTTCGGGGATGGGTGACCATCTAATAAACGATACCGATCCGTGCCCGTGGAAACACGTTTAGCCGTTATATGCAGATCTTTGACAGTCGTTACGGGTAGCGAGAACCCCAAAAGTTCGACAACCAGTCTTACCAAGGGGTATCATGTTCTGCCAGGGTCGCGGGTTGTTCGAAAGAGATACCGTGGCTCCTGGCACAAGCAACTGAAGGAACACGGGTGGGTTTTAGTCAGTAAAAGTCTGACACGCCCTTCCGCTCAGCCCAGAGCGGGAGAGGTCATTTGATGATTTCCCACCCAACAAAAAAAAAAAAGGGGTATCATGTTACCCAGTAAATAGGTTGTGGAGGTCAGATAGGCAGTCGCTCCATGTTAAATACTGGTATTCAGCTGCATCCGGTCATACTGGAACGGTGGCGTGCATTGGTTTTCAGAAGAGGTAGGCTGGGATTTAATTTCGTCGTAGTAAAGACCAATGACAATGTGCGAAAAGTACGGGAGCCGAGTAGGCTTTGTTTGTATGAAGATTTTGTTTTTTGTTAGGTAGGTATGGTAATTTAGTGAGTTTCCTAATTGTGGGGCACACACACTAAAATGTAATTGACAGGCTTATGGTGATTTATCGAGGTAGGCATTGCTTATATGCCTTTTTGCAACGCACGCTGGAAGGCGATCCCAACATAGTCGGAAAAGGGTAGGCAGATCGATAGCGCAATAATAGGTACTCAAAACTTTCGAGCAGTCGTGGTGACCCAGTGGTTACTGCCCCATCGTACGAGTTGTAGCTCATGGGTTCGTACCCAGGCAGCCGCTTTACTTTTTGTAAATAATTTCATCACCACTGCTCTCAAAACGGCGAAGGAAAACATCGTGAGGAAACCGGCATGTCCTAGAACCAAAAATTCGAAGACGTGTGACATCTATAACCCGCACTGGGCCCTCGTGGTGGATTACAGCCCACTCCCTCTTGAAGAGAGGAGGCCTGTGGGAACAATAAAGTACAGTAGTTAGTAGTTTATTTAAAACTCCAAAGCGCATCGAACCACAGGAAACATTTCAGTGATGATGACGATATTTCCAAGCACGTCTCTAATCTATTTTTAGATTAAGTTTTTCTCTCCTTCAAAATTGTTAACATTACACCGGTTCCTCGTCCCCCGAGAAAATAATCAAAGTATTTCAAACCGAGGGGCCCAATTAAAGGCGAAAATTGGGAACTTTCCCACAAACTTTCACCTCCTAAAGGGGCTAACTCAGGAGATGTTTTTTTTTTTTATTGGGAATCCTTCTTTAGTGCTAATTCCTACTATCCTACTTATTAATATTATAAACGCGAAAGTTTGTCAGGATGGACGGATGGATGTTTGTTATTCTTTCAAGCAAAAACTTCTGAACGGATTTTGAATAGAATAGAATAGAATTTTTTATTTGCGTAAAACATGGTAAGTATACAACGGTGTTAAATACAAATTAAGGCACAAGCATGTTCAGCTAGGATAAAAACATAGCATGCAAAATTTTAAAGACAAGTTTAACAAAACAGTCGTTTTTTTTTTTAAAACATTATTTCTTATCTATAAATTCTTTTAAACTATAAAAACTACACTCAAGTAACCACTTATGAAATTTAATTTTAAATAATTTTGTATTTATAGCTTTGAAATGCATTGGGATTTTATTATAAATGCACACACACATTGCCAAGCAGTTACTATTGTATTTAGACAGTTGATGTTTGATTGTTGATGAAACTTTACAGTAATATATGTAGCTTATACATCAGAATAGCATATAGGATAATGCTTATCCCGATATTCCTAAGAAATTGACACTTATGCGCGTGAAACCACGGGGCGCTGCTAGTTTGTTATATAAAGAACTCTTGTGCCAAATTTCATGTTTCTAGACCTTTACCACCACCTTTAAACCAGGTTTAGGTTGTGTGCATTGTTTGTCAGTAAATGATCTTAAACAAGCTAGCTAGCTAGCTTTTAACCATTTTTTTTGTCAGTAAAGTCAGCACTTTACTGACTGGATAGGCCCACTGAATCTGTGTAAGTAATTCTCTGATCAAAAGATCGTTTCAGACATCAATCTACATGTTCTTCATATGATCTGACCAACATTATGTCTGGACTTTAAAAGAGACTGTGACCTCTGAGTTTGTTTTAGCCCTTCTGCTCAGCCAAAAACGCAACGAATTTTCATTCTTCTTCATTCACTTAAGTACGAGGAGACAGAGAAACTTCTCTGCGGACACAGAGACCTCTAACACACAAACACACTTACACACATTAACACACCCCCACTCACCACACGCACACACGCACATAAGCACACATGCATCATTACTTACTCATAACTATACACATCCTCACTCGCCCAGTAACAAACCACTCATTTAGCTCATTCCTAATCACGCAACTCATAATTAGTTAGATTCTAGCACGTATACCTGTCCGGGGAGGCCAGGAGACCCATGACACAAGTTCTTTACTTAGTATGGGCTCCTGTCTCCCTTCCATGTATTAGCATTATATTTAAATTTTTGAAACGTATGTATCTTGTGGGAGAAAATAAATGAAATGAAATTCTATTCGTCCTTAAAGAAAGACTAACAACACAAAACATTTATACAGGCACTTTTGAATTATCAAGGGGTTGGTCAGGCAGAATGATGAAGCTAGTTGCCCATTCCAAAGCGTAGTAGGTACTGAAGTAGACACTAATACCCTATTTGGTGCCTACATGCAACCTCCGCGAGTCAGTTAAAAGTTATTGGCATGAAATACGAGATACACATGAAGTTAGTTTAAGATTAGAAGAGATTAGGCGTCAGATTTGGCTGACAAGCCAAATAAAAACACTACAATACACGGTAGAATCATTTCTAGGAATAATTATTGAGCATACGTTATAAACCGTGGTTTAATTTATTCCTCCTGGCACCCTGAAGCCCATACGTAGATTTATACGGAGAAGAATGGACAACAAACTCCACAGAGAAATTCGAAATACAGTTTCTACATAACCGTATTTCAGTAACACTCCAAGCAAAAATGACCACAGATAACATAAAACAAACAGCCCAACGTTATCAACGAAATCTTTAACTTTAGTCCTCCTTTTGAAACCCAATTTTCGCCGCACCATTTTGGGCCGCGGCGGGCGGGGATAAAAAACGTGAAACGGTTGAAAAAAAACGAGAAACGAAATGAAAAAACGACAAGTATTTTGACAGGTAACACAATAGCGGATCCCGTAACGCGCTGCGTGTAGCTCCTAATCGGTTTTAGGCCCGGTATATGGTAATTTTCGGAGCCGATTTTTATTTTTCTTTTGTCATTCCTGTGACTGTAGTTTTGTGTGTTGTGTGCAAAAGTAGTTATGTTGTTTGTCTTGTTAGGTTCTGCAGTACTAGCTACGCCCTGCGGTTTCACCCGCATAAGTTTCGATCCCATGGCAATATCGGGATAAAAAGTATCCTATGTGTTAATCCTGGTTATAAAATATCTGTGTACCTAATTTCTTCCAAATCCGTTCAGTAGTTTTTGCGTGAAAGAGTAACACACATTCATCCATACAAACTTTCACGCTTATAATATTAGTAGAATATTTATTTACTTACTTACAAATATAAATACATTTTTAAATATTTTTTTAAAAAACATATAATATTCGAGTAGTCCCCGTGTATTGGGAGCAGGGTCCAAGCTACTGGTGGTCAGGGCTCCAGGGACAGGAACCTCCTCACAATGCGAGCTAATGAGTGTCAAGGAGTACTGCCTTCTGAATCAGGCTCTTGATCCAACCACCTAACGAGAGCCTCGATAGATGTTGATCGAGGCTTTCGGCCATCAGGCCATTGGCCGATTCGACAATCGGCACAATGACAGCTGAGCTCACATTCCACATGTCAACAACCTCGTGTGCTAAGTCAAGATATAGTTAATAGATTTGTTATTAGTATAGATAGGATAGTAATATTACTAGTTTTAAATGCAGACACATAAAAATGTCTAGCCAAACGATACGGCTTTATTTTCAACGTCAACGTTTTATGTAAGCAATATGTACCTACTACATTAGTTGAATAACATTTGAGTTTCTGAGATGTCTTATTTAATTGCTTTTCGTCATATGATATACTAGCTGCACCCCGCGGTTTCACCCGCATAAGTTTCGATCCCGTAGGAATATCGGGATGAAATTATCCTATGTGTTAATCCTGGTTATAAACTATCTGTGTGCCAAATTTCATAGAAATCCGTTCAGTAGTTTTAAAAAAATAACACGATACCCCTTGGTAAGACTGGTTGTCAGGCTTCGGACGACCCTTAACGACTGTCAAATATCTACAAATGACAGCCGAGATCAAAGGAGGGCTTTACATGGTCACCCATCCACGAACCGACCTTAGCCAGCGTAGCTAAACCTGATCCTCCATGAGCCTCCCCACGAGTAAAGTCATCAGAGGACTGGAACAATTTGCCTGCAGCGGTCTTCCCGTCCAAAATCAAAATCAAAAGTCGTTTATTCAAATTAGGCTGAGAATCAGCACTTTTTGAACGTCAAAATTACAAAAGACAGTCCCCCAAAAACGCCCGCCCTTCACCACTTCCTAGTGCTATCGCTGGGAAGAAGAAGTGGCGCAACAAACTCCCCAGAAGCACAGCTGTCTGTTCAATTAAAAAAAATACTTGATTGTATACAATACTAGGTACTTATGTTCGGTAATTAACATTACAAAACCAGAACATAAAATTTAATTATTTGCCACCATGGGGTTTATTCATAAACGATGACTAAAGTTAAGTAACGTTTAAACGTCAAAAATGTATGGTTAAACAGTCGCTAATCACTGCTTAACTTTAAGCAACGTTTATGAATAAAGGGGAATATGTCAGCTAGCCATGCCAGTATACCAACAAATATAATAAAAACTATACGTACTCAAGTCCAATTATAATTTAAGTGTCTTCAAGGCTAGAGTGAATAGGCTCATAATAAATTAGTGCGCTTTACCATCAACGATTGCATCACTGCTTTCCATCAGGCGGGATCGCAGTCAAGTACCTAGTTTATATCATAAAAAAAATAAAAATGTTTTACTAACATCGCTGCCGCTCATTCCCATATCCTCTCCCTAACCCATGGTGGTTCCAAACACCATGAATACTTTCACCTCTCCGTAGTTTAGGTAATTAGCTCACCGCGGGTATCATAGCATTTCCATTGTCCGCCATGTTGGATCCTAAAGAACAAATAATGGGAATTCGATGCTTTTTGTGGGTTTTTTTGAATAAATTGTTGTTACAACCTATTGGGGAATAGGTATTGGTATGAGAATGTTTTATGGTAAATAATATTAACATAACACCACGCCTGGATCCCTGAAGGGTTCCCTTTGCCCGCCCTGGGACTCTAACCTAGATTTCATCATGCTTCGCAGGCAGCTCTTCAGTTTTAAAACTAGGCATAAATGGTTTTCAACTAGCCGTTAGGCTAGTCGAACCTAACAAAAATGTATATTTTCTCTGGTATTCTAGCACTCGATAGCATAATCGGCCAAGAACGTTCCCACTGCTGGGACACAGGCCTTCTAGAAAGAGTGGGCTGTAATCTACCACGCGGGCTCAGTGCGGGTTGCACTCTTCGGTAAATAATAGTACTATTATAATTGATGGTTGAAGTATTATGGATGGTGAAGGTTGCACTAGATACCTACTTATGCACTTTATCTACCTATAAAGATGGAAATAATTAATTATTTGTGAAACATCTGCTCTACGTAAATAGCATAAGTTTCTATTATGACAAATACCTAATGGTGTTTGTATTAGATTTCGACAACATTTTATAACAACAATCTTCTAGGAGGACGAAAAATGTACGAAGATCCCAGAGTGGTTATTTAAATATACGTCATAGAGAATTTCGTGCCAAAGATCAATCCTTTGCTATCAAACCTCTTCTTCAAATATTCAAAAAGAGAATTCCACGTAGAGCGGACATTTTTTTCCTTTGACAGAAATCGATTTGGCGCGTAACGTTTGAAATAGGACCGTTCTCGCCTGTCAAACGTGTCGAGTGCACTTTGTTCTCGATTGCATGCCGCAGTGATATTGTTTGGTTATCCTGTTCTCCTTTATTTGAATGTTTTTGACTGTATATACTGAAGGCCGTGGGGTCCGAGTGCTCATGGTCTTTTTAAGGTAATTTCAAAACGACTAGTTAACACTTCCCATGACCCAAAGGCTGGCTTTTACCCTGGCCAGAGGTTAAGCATTGCCATACAACGTGGCAATGTCGCCAGTGTCTTGGGTACATTACCAGTCGACAGAGAGAGTTGCGGATGAATTTTTCGACGCTATATTTTAGTTTGTAAATAGTTCTAGTTAAGTTAGGATATAATTTTGTTAATTTAGTACTAGATTTTAAATCAATAACTAATATTTAACTTCATATAAATAAATAATAAGCACTGTATATTAGTTTGTCGACAATTGTAAAATGGCGGGTCGAACTTGTTGTTCAAAATGTCCGTTATACTTAAAGCGGAATCTACAGGAATGTTTTTATCATTTCACCATCCTTTGCCCGTGCCATAGTCCTCGTGGAATTTCTTATGCCCCGATCCACCCCGTCGCATTGCATCGCCTGTCTGCGCTATTACTTCGTTTTCACTTAGTGTTATTTCTGTTTTTTTCTTTTTGCTGGGCTCCTAATGGTGCTAGCGTGATGTTAAATATCCTATAGCCGTCCTCGAGAATTGGGCTATCAAATGCAAGAAGATTTTTTCAAATCCGACCGGTAGTTCCGTAGATTAGCGCGTTCAAACAAACAAACTCTTCAGCTTTATTTTTAGTAAGCATAGAAGATTAAGAGGAGCTCGGAACTAAGAGGGGCTGGTGGCTAAGTAATAACAGCCGCACAGTTCGATCGATCAGGTAAAGCTGCAATTGCTGAGGTCGGTCCTTGCATGGGTAACCAGCTATTTCGTGACGAGACTATCCCCTTCATGCCTCGGAAAGCACGTTAAGACGTTGGTCCTCGACTGTCATTTTGTAAACCTATGGCAGTCGTCAGAAAATCTGACAACCACTATCACCAACGAGTATCTGTTACCCAGTAACGGGGTTGTGGAGGTCAGATAGGCAGTCACTTAATGTAAAATACAGGTATTTCAGCTGCATCCGGTTAGTCAGGAAGCTGACCCCACTATTGTAGCTGGGAAAAGGCTAGGCAGATGATGAAGCGCTACGGAATTACTTCAAATTTGATTCAAAATCAATGAAATTTCCAATATTTGAAGTTGTACCTACTTGCTAAAAAAATAATATCTGCACGTTCAAAAATGAGTGCAAGTTCATCATTAAACGGAATTCCTATACACTTTTAGTCACACTGCAGGTACAATACTTTTATTATATAACTTTTACAATACGTACACACAATACCAATTTCATTCTTACCCGTAAAATTTTAAACCCATCTAAACTCTTTGCAGAAAAAAAGTAACAAGCCCCAATCAGCCATGAACCGTGCCCGTCAACAAATAAAAAAAAATAAAGTCAAAACACTTGATAATCAATTTTACCGCGAAAATTGTACGACGAAATATGTAACAAACTTGTATTTGCGGTTGTCAAACTGCGTTTTGTTCTGACAGCCCATAGATTGGGTGTTTGAACAGCTGTATTGGTAAGTTTGTCGGGTAACAACAATGGTTTCTTAGAATACCTGCCGTGAGTTTTTAAATCTGTTTTCATTAGTGACAAGCGTAACTTATTAGGCGTATGAATGCAGCACGAAATTGACAATGCGACCTGTATTTGACAGAAAACGCCATATTTCCGTATTTGGATTGGTCTGTTTCGTGATCCGTGGACAAAATGTTCGCGGTAAGAAAGTTCTACTTACTAAAGAAAAAAAACCGGCCAAGAGCATGTCGGACTCGCGCACTGAGGGTTCCTTACCATTCTGATGATATCTGAAAAAGAGTGCTATTTAGAGACGTCGTTTATTTTTCCTGTAATCTGTACATAAACATAGATTACGATAGAGACGTAGATTTTTCTCTATGCAAACTTCGGAGATAAGGGGGCGGGGGGGGGGGGGGGGGTTACATTTTTCATCAAGTCGAAAACTTTGCGGCCTAAAAAAAAATATGTTTGAGAATATGCATACAGCGCTCTTTCATATGTGACCCCACATGTCCTGGTAGTCCCACTTCGAATTTTTAAGACCCCCTTTCAGTCCTTGTTGCAAAAACAAATATATATTTTTTTATTTCTTTCTTATTTGCAAAATAGTTGGGCAAACGACAGCTAAAACTATTCCAAATTTCAAGTTGATAGCATTAGTAGTTCTTGGGATATCTAGCCGTGACAAACGGCCAGACTGACAGACTGAGCCGCACCATAAGGGTTCCTTTTACCATTTTGGTACGGAACCCTAAAAAGTTGATGATCTTTGTTGGCACGTCCGTTCCTACCTATTTCTTGTCACTTAAACTTTTAACTAACTGGTTTCTATGCTTAAAGTACTCAATACTGGTTAAAAGGTTAAAACACGACAAATTAATTAAATACTAAAATGAAAAAATAGTCGTAAGACTTCTCGTAGCTCGCGTAGCACTCAAAAACGTACCTACTTTATTAAATATTTTGTTTTTTTTTTTTTTGACTTTGAGTTGCTTATTTTTATTTGACATTGTATTTATGATTTGTTGACATTGTATTTATTTTTATATTGTGATTGTTTAAATCTCGTGTTTCGTGACTTTTGATTGTAATATGGGAGAACCTGAAATAAATGGATTTTATTTTATTTTTATTTTTATTGTGTACCTATTAAGTAATATCTAGTATCTACCGTGTCTCTACTATTATTTTATTTAGTTATTTATATTATTATGTGTATAGAGATGGGCTTGTGGCTAAGTAATAAAAGCCGCACGGGTCGATCGATCAGGTGAAGCTACGCTTGCCGCGGTTTGTCCGTGGATGGGTGACCATCTTTACATACCAAGACCCCTTCGTGTCTCGTGCACGTTAAGCCGTTGGTCCCGGCTGTCATTCCTGGATCTTTGACAGTCTTTACGGGTCGTCAGAAGCCCGAAAGTCTGACAACCAGTCTTACCATGGGGTTTCGTATTACCTAGTAACTGGGTTGTGGAGGTCAGATAGGCAGTCGCTCCATGTAAAATACTAGTATTCAGCTGCATCCAATTGACTGGAAGCCGACCCCAACATAGTTGGGAAAAGGCTAGGCAGATGATGGGTTATTCTTTATTCCGATTAATTTGTGACATTACCTGTATAAGACATCATTTAATAAACACGTAACGATTTAGATTTTATTCCTGGCTAAGAAAGCTCAATTGAACGGTTTCAAGCCACTACTATTTAAACGAACTGATGGGTTAACTAACGCATCAAATTTGTTGTAGGCATTTTGAACTGTAACAGCCATGCATAGGTGTCAAAATTATCTAAGGTAACTTTGCACGTCGCACCTCATAGTGCCTAAAAACCCCATTAGGCCCAGAGCGTGAACATTCCTCCACACCGTATCAAACGATTCCAAAAATCCCGTTGAACCCACAGGACATTACTAGTCAAAATACAAACTCCCACAGCGTTACAAATCGCGCCAAAATATTGACGTAAAGTTTGACAGCTCTTTGAAAAACGAACACCGAATTGTCTCTGTCACCTGGCCATAGACAATGGTGTGTTTACACCGTCGCGAATGTGTGTTTTGAATAAGTCCTCTTTGTTGAAGACTTTGTTGGTGTTTTGAGGTAAACATATTGTTAGGTACTTTTGTGTGTATTGTTTTATTTATCTTATTGTTGGTACGTACTACTGGGTTATGTTACGCGTGCCCAATTTTATTTCTATTACCTGCAGTAATGAAGAGAGCTGTTGTGGCACAGACGAGTTGTACGCGATCAAAATGTATGAAACAGCAATTTTTATTGAAGTGAAAACTTCTTTAGCGGCGTTGTGCACTTTTTTGTGATGGGTAAAAAATGTTAAGCTCGCGTCAGGACACGTGACCTGATCGAGAATTCGTAAGACGGAGCTCGCGTCAAAAATATCAAAAATGCACAACGTTAATATTCAAGTTTTCACTTCTGCCGGCACTCCATACTCAATACTCAATACTTTATTGCATTCCATAATGAATCTCACCGTGAAAACTTGGGTGAAGTGAGCTGTTATTCCACTTCTATGCTAGGGATTGACACTATTGACAGCTCACTTCACCTAAGTTTTCACTGGGAGATTTCTACAGAATATATCGACCGATCCATGGTAACAGGCTGTGTGCCGGTGTCCCTGCCACCCTGTACGGCCACCATATTTTCCCATATTCAGTTCCCACGTATTGCCGCAGCAAATCAAAACTCAAGGAAATACAAAACGAAAATATAGCTCGATATTTTTCATTATAAAATCAATGGACGCATTATTGTTGACTGGGCGTCAATTCGGCCGTGAAATAAATAAGCGACCAACGACCGGCGACCAGCAACCACCGGTCGCAATAACAATAATATTGTTTATGTGAGATTGTTTTACATTTTACTGCGTTTGCGCAATGAGGAAATTGGTTTTAGATTGGAGGAAAAAAACGCGGCGCTTGGAGACAGGCGTTTTTTTTTAAAGATGTTTGTAACGAGATACCAACTACCAGTCTTACCAAGAAGTATCGTATTACCCACTAACTGGGTTGTGGAGGTCAGATAGGCAATCGCTCTATGTAAAATACAGTTTTTTTTTAACATTGCCCCACACTAGGAATTTCGCCTGTATTGTGGGTGCGTTTACAAACATTTAAACTCGCATACATAAACAGCCAGACCCGGAACAACTACTTGTAGAACAACGGAACATCTACTGTGTGTCTGATTCCTTAATTCGAAACCACGTCAATTCCTTAGCTAATCACACCTGCAAATCCGCGTTCATTTCGCGCGGTTTCGTTCATTGTTTCACAGAGAATACGTTACCAGGTGTTTCCTGTGACTTTGACAAAATCGTCAACCCAACGCGCTTTTGGACGGCCCTGGTTTCTTCACCATTCGGTCATAGCTTTACTTTATCGGCCATCTCCTCGTGTAACTAGATGTTCTGCCTCCACTTGAGACGCATCGCCCTATCCCCGACGTCGTAGACTTTTGACGACGGATTTCGGTGTTAACCACTCGGTCATACTGGGGAGTTTGTTGCGCCACTTCTTCTCCCCAGCTAAAGCACTAGGAACTGGTGAAGGGCGGGCGTTTTGGGGAATTTTCTTATGTAATTTTGACGTTCGAAAAGTGTTGATTCTCAGCCTAATTTGAATAAATGACTTTTTATTGACTTTGTTCGGTCTAGAAGGGTTATGCAGATTAACATCCCTAATCTTAAATAAATTTCCATGGCTGTTTTTTTATTTATCTTGGACACACACAGCGGCTACCATTATTATACTAAAGCTGAAGAATTTGTTTGTTTGTTTGCGCTAATCTCTGGAACTATCAGTCCGATTTGAATAAAACCTTTTTGAATCTAATAGCCCCATTCTTGAGGAAGGGTCTATCCCTTAGGAACTGAGCAAAAAGAAAACAATCAGAAAGAAGTGAAAACGAAGTAATAGCGCGAGCAGGCGATGCGATGCGACGGGATTGGTCATAATATTATAAACGTGAAAGTGTGTATGGATGGATGGATGGATGTTTGTATCTTTCACGTAAAAACTACTGAACGGATTTGGATGAAATTTGGCACGCAGATGGTTTATAACCAGGGTTAACATATAGGATACTTTTTATCCCGATATTCCCACGGGATCGAAAGTTATGCGGGTAAAACCGCGGGGCGCAGCTAGTTTTAAATAAATCGTAAAATTAATAACTTTAATAACGTGCGTCACGGTCGCCACTTGTTATTATTTAAAACTCGACGCACTTCACTAAAAAATGGTCAGATTAGGTTAACAGTAGTGACTCTTTTACAAATTAATTATCTTTCCGCTCAATTAATTTTTATAGTTCTCAAAAAATAAGCTGTTACAGCGCTGTCTAATTAAAACAAAAAATAAATCAGAAACTCGCTTAATTTTCTAGATTATTCTCGTAATTATTTAGAGTTCCGTATCCAGAGTGGTAGCTCGGCGGTATGCCCGACCTCTCGAGTCTCTCGACCACTCTACTTTGTATACTTAATTTCATTACCACTGCTCTCGAAACGGATAAAACGGAAAACATCGTGAGGAAACCGGCATGTCTTAGAACCATAAATTCGAAGATATCTGACGTACACCAACCCGCACTGGGCCCGCGGTGGGTTACAGCCCACTCCACACAGAGAGGAGGCCTGTGTCCCAGCAGTAGGAACATGATAGGCTGCTTATTCAAAGGGTTTCATTAAACCTTTCAATGGAAATATTTAACTATTAGGTACTAAGTCGTTTGTCTGTCAATCTTTCTTGCCTGTATATCAGAAATAGGACTGTTTTTAGATCCGTAATAGTTAGCTTCTTAAAACTCAAAATACGTGTAATTGTGGACGCTTTCATACACAATTAATAAAACAGTCCTAACTAAACGTATTTACCGTACAGCAAATCTCGTAGTTATTCACAGACCTGTGGCCAGATATGTGGCAATCTCTTTCAAACCATTTCGTATTTCTATTACGTTCTTCAATGGGATTAACATTATTAAGCTTTTGGGTAGCTTAATGGCCGATTCCGATAATTTACGGGCCGTTATTGGTTAAAATAAAGACTCTTGTATCTTTACCAATAATGAAGCAAAGACCTGATAGCTTTGCATAGTAGACCCTCCCATATGGAAGTAGCTATCACAGGTAAACTTAGCTTCCGAATCTATTTATATGCCCAGTTCGGCAATCAAAAATGCTATCATTGGTAAGCAAAACGATTCGTTTTTGTTTATAGGAACCGAGCATAAGTGAACACAGTCCTAAACATTTTTGAATTTTCCATCGCTGATTAGAATAGGTCACTTTGTCTAGGCCATCTATGGTGAAATGAAATTGTTTATTCTGTAAATCGTCATATTATTAAAAAAAAAAATAAGCTTGATGAAGTCTACATTTCCTATCTGACGACCCCTGAGAAGAAATGGCGAAATATACTCAAGGTCTTGTTTAAAGTCCAGAGATAATCTTGGTTAGATCATGTGAGGACAATGTAGATATTTGTTTTTATATGGGTTTATAGATTCCTTATTTATTCTAAAAGAAAATGCATTGTTCACTTAGCGAATAAATACATAACTAAGATAAGTGTATATCGTATTTAGATCGTGCTACGGAACCCATAGCACGCGAGTCCCACTCACATTTAGCCAGTTTTTCAACGAAATACCTACCAACTACTGTCGAAACGTTACGCCTCATTTAAAAACTAATCTCAGAGAATTAAGTCTTCTAAATAACTTAGCGTATTTTGTAATTTACTTGCGATAAAAAAAAAATGGCAAAAAAAATCATAATGGCGTCGCTGGTAAAAAGTGGCTCATTATGTATATTAAGCTATCTATCTTCGCGTTAGGTCATTAAGTTTAAATTAGACTGGACTAGATCCTGAGGCGTTAAAGCGATCATAATAATAAAATTATTATAAGTAGATGCCATTGGCGTTAACATTATGTAAGTGTAAGTATCTACTCAAAAAACCAAAATACTAAAATAAATATAAAAAATAAATAAATACCTACTTTTATATAGTACCTACTAGCTGACCTGGCAAACGTTGTTTTGCTTTTGCCATATAAATTATTTCTAGCTGCCCGGCGCTACTTTGTTCGCGTGGTGTCCTACCCCCTACCCTACTCCTACCCTACTCCTACACTACTCCTACCCTAGTCCTACCCTACTCTTACACTACTCCTACCCTACTCCTACACTACTCCTACACTACTCCTACCCTACTCCTACACTACTCCTACCCTACTCCTACACTACTCCTACACTACTCCTACACTACTCCTACCCTACTCCTTTTTCCATATTTTCAGACCGAAAAACCAAAAAAAAAAAAACTATAAACCTCACGGAGCCCGAGACCTTTCCAACGAATGCAAAACCGTGGAAATCGGTTCGTGCGTTCTGGAGTTATAGCGTCAGGAAGGAAAACCCGACTTATTTTTATATAGTAGATAAATACTTTTTCTTCTTTCTTTCTTTCTTTCTACTCATTTTCAGTGTCACCGGTGGAGTGTCCATGGAGTTTCTTGCCCGTTCTTCTCCATAGGTACGCGCTACTACGCGCGGTACTACGCTTTGGAATGGGCAACTAGCTTCATTTTTCTGACTGACCGACCCCTTGACAATTCAAAAGTGCCTGTAATTGGTTTAATTGAAATAAATACTTTGAGTTTGAGTTTGTGGCCTGGGGATTGCTAAACAACAATTATTATATGTTGCTAAAAATAAATATGACATCTACTAACACGTACTGGATCCGCATGGTGGCTTGCGGCTCTCTCCTTCTCTCCTCTCACAGAGAGGAGATAGGCTGATTAAACTCATGCTAAAATAAGTGTCGCTAACCCGCGCGGCATGTTTGTCGCAATAAGTATATGCTCCCTTGTTTGGCAATAAAAGTTTTAAATTAGCGTCCGACAGTGGCGAAGGGCATACCCTGGGCTGTCTGACTCCATCTACTAATAGAGGTGGCAATAAGTAAGAGCAGACCTGTGGACTCTGGTCAGTCTGCCTTCATCGACCATATTGCTGACTGGCAACAATTTTTACCACGGCAAGGGTAGGTATAGGTACTCTTTTGTAGTTCATACTGATACGAGATCAAAAGGACGTGTTCCTAGTCATTCGAGAAAACTGAGAGTCATTAGGTGACGAGCGAATACTGCTACTACTATACAATTACTTCCAGACTGTCCGAGCCCCTCATATTTCTAAATTGTTTCATATAATCGCAGTTAGCAAAATTTTTTTAGTTAGCTTAGGTGCCGTCCGCTCAAGTGCGGTTTACATCAACGCTAGAATATTTTTGAGCTGTCATCGGTTTGAACAAAATAAATACCTAAGTATTGGAATCCGTACTACCAATTTCCGTAGGTAGGTACGCCAAACAAGTCCTAATTTGTTATAGTTTAAGGAAAACTTGTGTTCCGCTTGATTTTTCATATGGGAACTCTTTTACAAAACGGCATTTCTGATATTTTCAGCTTTGTGGAGGCTCGGATGGATGCATAGCCCGCACAAGAAGATACTACACACAGACCATTTCTGATAATACCTTATTATGAGCTATAGGTTATCGATTGCATCTACGAGAAGAAAATATAGTTGGGTAGGTTTAAAAGGAGTGAAAACCACACAATTATTGTCCTTTAAAAAGTTATGAATATCGACTCAACTCTCGTCAAAATCGGTCTATTAGTTACAAAGTTACAGAACATTATACCATGAAGTATTAACTCATACACATTACAACCTCCATGCGCTTCAAAACTCCTTTGTAAACCAAGCTTGCAAGCTTCACACAATCTGCGTCATTGCACATTTAAAATCTATTCTCTAACCACAAAACATAATCAAAATTAATAGTTATTTTACCACGCTACTAAAATCATACATTACCGAACAAACGCATACAATGAGCGTCTAAAAACTCCAGTGCGTAAAATTCTATCGGCAACACTAGAACCATAGAGAACTTAAATATGGCGGCTTGCGCAAAACCGAAACAGTTTAATTACAAGCAACCCGAGAACGGACCACACACACAGCTCATTAAAACACGAATCATAACAATAATTATTTTACCCCAGCTTATAATTTCGCGCGGCGAAAAAAAAACGTTAATATTAAAACATAACCTGATTATCAATGTGTCAACAACTCAATTTATAGCGGGAAACCGGCGACGCCCTGCGCGCGGGAAATATCAGCCAATGACGCGTAGCCTGTTCTGCTCGACCACAACAACGAAAAGTGTTGCTATCTCTTTCTTGCTTGTACAAAAGTAGTGACGCACGAATCGTTTGTCAATGTTCCTGTCTTTGTCTTTTAGGGGGATCGTTCTATTTTTAAGGCTAATGAATATTACGGGATGACGTTATTAATTTATGCGAGGGATTTGTTTTTTTAATCACTCGTTTTGATTATATAGGCTTTGGAAAGATTTAGGGTTCGTTGGGAAATCGGACTGGTTTTTATTTTAATTATTATTTTTTGTTTTAATTAGACGGGATTATGCACGTACGTGAAACTAGTTGTTTACTTACGTGGCTTTGCCCATGTTAATCAAGATATTTTTTCTTTTGACTGCAGGTCTCACCCAATATTGAAAAAGCTTTTTTTGCGTTTTTTTATTTTTATCTTTCTAAAAGAGACGTCAAATCGTTCATCCAACTCCAACATATATCTCCATTATCAAACAAAGAAGCTACCATATCTAAAGCTTTAGTAATTCAATACAGCTAATTGAATTACAGAAATTGACAGCCGCAGGCGCGCCCCTATCACATCGAGCATGGATGACATGTGACAAACATACTTAGCTGTTTATTCTTTATTTATGATAATGCAGACGGAGACGGGGCGAATTTGAAAGCTCGCTCAATCGATGTAAATTAGCGATTGCTTATTCATCTTTTTATACGTTTTCCTGTGGACATTGTTTACAGGAATTGAACTCCATTAGGAAGTTTGTATTGAATTCGTTTATAATATGCATGATGTAGTAGGGACTCGTGGTTAAATAATTATGGTCGTACGGGTTGATTTTTAAGGTTAAGCAACGCTTGCGGGGGTTGGTCCGTGGATGGGTGAGTATCTGTAACATATAGACACCTCTCCGTGGCTCGGAAAGCTTGCTAAGCCGTTGGTTGGTTGGTGGCTGTCATTCGTAGAGCTTTGACAGTCATTTCGGGTAGTCAGGAGCCCAGAAGTCTGACAACCGTGCTTGCCAGGGTACCTATAGTGTTACTCAGAAACTGGGTTTTGGATATCAAATAGGCAGTCGCTCCGCTCGCATGATGTACTTAGTAACTTTAGGATTCAAGCAAAGCCTGAATGTAACGAAATATTTTCTTTTTATTAATATTTTCTTTAATATTAATCAGTTTAACAACAGCTGTGTAGACAGGTAAGCAAGATACCTGCCGATATATTCTGTAAAAATCTCACCGTGAAAGATTAGGTGAGGTGAACTTTCATTTCAAGCCAGCTATTTCACCTGATGCAAGGAATTGACACTATTGACAGCTTACTTCACCTTAGTTTTCACGGTGAGATTTTTACAGAACATGTCGGCTGATTAGGCTGAGAGTCTAGGACGCCCCCAGATAGAACGATGACAAGTGGTAGCTAGAACAGATTGGATGTGAAAATTAGGGGAACATAGTGCTATGGCACAAATTAGGTGAGATATACCAAACATTGCACAGCGAACTTGAGCTGATTGTCAGTGTTTATTATTTATGACGCTGCCAAGGATATATGCTTATTAGGAATAAATGGCACCCTGCCAGCACTCAAATTGCATAAGATAAACGCAGTAACTAATGTAACAATCAAACAGTATGTTACTTGAACATTCACATCGGCCGAGACTTTTCACAAGTATGTTTGAGCTGGCTTCCAGTGAAACCGGTTGCAGTTGAATACCAGTATTTTGCTCCTCGAAATAGTACCTATGTTTCAGACAATCTTCTTTATGACATCTTTGTCACACCAATTAATGTTTTCTGTTGTTGAAAAGAAAGTTTGAAATTGTTATACTTATAACCATGTTTGGATTCATGTTCGAGTCGAGCATCGTACGGCATTTTAGTAATGTATAATTAAACTCTAACACCAATTAATTATTTACACTTCAAATAATTATTTACGACGGAACCCACATATTAATCTCAACACCCACACTAACAAAGATTTTATGTCTTAGGAATAAACAGGGTTGCCAACTCATAGACTTTTATGAATTCGACCTCATTTTGAAAATAGATTAAAGAATTTGAATTTTAGAACCGTGTTGGTTGATATATTTTTTATCTGCTGTCATAATATTTCTTTATGGTATTTTATTTATTTGTTTTTATTTTAATGAGCTTTGCCTGCAGTCTTTATTAAAATTATTTAAAAACAAATTGATGTAGACTTATGTACAGTCACGAGCAAAAGTATATATACACTCGGCTTTATTCAAAAGCGATTTACTCCTTTATTTTTTAATTAAATTTTATGTTGTTACGAACATATCATTTTCGAACCCAATAGGTTTATGTAATGTGTCGTTTTTCAACGTTGCATTCGTTATTTTACGAAAAAATCGCATTTGAAAGTTGGCAAATGTTGACATATTGGTGCTCGTGACTGTATGTACGAAGTGGAAACTATCTAACCTACTACAGATACAATGAAGTCAAATCGAACTGTTTATTTCAAACAGGCATATAAAAGGCACATTGAACATATGCATGAAAATAGATTTGATTCTAGTCGCCCCTTCCAAAAGGTATTGTTGTATGGAGAAGAATGGACAAGAAACTCCACAGTTACTCTTTTAAAATGTTTTACAATATTTTGCTTACGTTAATTACATAACTATAATTATGTGAATAAGGGCTGATTTTTCAATCAACAGATAATTTTTAGTCGACTGTCACAAATTCAAAATTTTATCAGTTTCTGGTTAAATCAGTTTCTAATTCCTCCGATAAAATTATCTGGAGTTGGAAAAATCAGCTCTTAGTAGTAACTAAGTGCCTGGTTCCAAACGATATTTTGTTAAAAAGTGTTGCGATTTATTAATAAATCATTTATTTTACCAAACGTTTGTACACTTGTCATAAACCTGTCAAACTGCGTGACAGTTTGTCGACAGATTGGTTATGTCGGAGAGCGAAACTCTTTGTTGTTTGTACCTACTTACATAAAAATAGCTTGTTGGACAAGTAGATTGGAAAATATTTAACTGACTCTCTTAAAACTTATTAAACGTTTTAAATCAATGAACCTAAAAATTAAACAAATCCCGTGACGTAAGCATTGCCATACAACGTGGCAATGCCGCCAGTGTCTTGGGTACATTACCAGTCGACAGCGATGCGGTTGAATATTTCGACGCAATATTTTAGTTTTTTAATAGTTTTAGTTAGTTTAGGATATTATATTTTTATTGTAATAATTTGTAGTTTATTTAGTATTAAAATTAGACGTTTGTAAATATTATTTTAAAATGAATAAATATAAATGAACCTCTTAAATACTATTTGCGATTTTAATGATGCACAATTTTTAAAATAAGTAATTGAGCCTCTCTTTGACTATCTCGCCTTTTCTGATAGTTGGTTAAGTTAGACCATAGCCATCCGTGCGCGAGTCGAGCGAGCGTAACGTACAAGTTGGTCGCAGTTTCTTAGCTACCTATTTAGTATTTTTAGCAGACCAGCACGCTAATTGCATAACTCACTATCCGTCTCAATCTGAATAATTTCCGATACCTTTAAGTTTATTGTTTTAAAAACTTAATTATTGTTTGTCTATGATTACTACGTCCTGTCCAAAAAATCTGAGCCTCTACAAAATATAAATTACCTACATAACCTTTAAAATTCTCTCTACTCAATTGACGCCTATGTTACACAGAACCCTACATCAAAACCTACCATATTATAATTATGGTGGCAACAACAAAAAAATATTTCGACAGTCGGCCATCTTGGGAGCGTTCGGAAACGTTCCAGATTCAAGTTTTAAAAACTTAATTCCTTCGGTCGTTAGCGCTGGCTTCGGCCCTAAGTGGTTTTTGGTATAATACCGGTTTTTGGTGTTATGTAGGACTTTAAGCTTTTCATGGAATTGTTGAGGTAGGGAATAGTGGGTGGGTCGGAGGAATTTTTAGTTTATATAATTAGAAACGCTGGCGTGACGATTTGGACTCGTCCTAACCGATCGGACGGAGAAGGCACAACACAAGGTAAGGTGGCTGGGCAAAGGCCTCCCCCATATTCTTCATATGGGGGAGGCCTTTGCCCAGCTGTGGGACAATATAGGCAAAGAGGAAAAAAAAATTGAGACTCGATGGACTGGGTTGTGGAGGTCAGATAGGCAGTCGCTCCATGTAAAATACTGGTATTCAGCTGCATCCGGTTAGACTGGAATCCGACTCCAATGTATTGTGAAAAGGGTAGAGAGATGATGTTGATGATATTTAAGACTCGTGGCTAAATAACAAGCGTGCGGCTCGATCTTCAAGGTTAAGCAACGGTAGCTGAGGTCGGTCCGTGGATGGGTGACCATCCATTAGGTACATATCGAGATCCCTCCTTGTCTTGGAAGGCACGCTAAGCCGTTGGTCCAGGCTGACTAAAAGTCTGACGTCCAGTCTTACCAAGGGGTATCATGTTACCTACACAGTAAGTGGATTACAGAGATCTGAGGGGCAATTCTCGTAATTTTAAGAACGTTCACAGTCTGATCTCAGTCTCAATCAAAAAAATACTTCTAATTTCCCTACATTTTGACAAGTTTTTGACATTTGTTTGTCGCTGAGATGAGACTGCGACTAGATTTTGAACGTTTTAAATTACGAGATTCCTTCTCCTCCTGCCTTCAGATATTCCATCTGGAAAAATGACGAACTTTCATACAAACTTTCATCCCAATTTAACTTCTTTAGATGAAATTTTTCAAAAATCTCTCTTTAGTGCTCACGTTCGTCACACGAGGAACTCTTTGGCAAATGAGAATGAAGTAATAAATTCAAGATTTTAATTAAGTAAGTCAAATGTTTTACGGAAATGGCGAAGGAATTCCTCATAATAATCACACTAAATAACACGAAACACATCTTCATTTACTTATATTTTTCAAATAACATAACATACCTAGTACATAATCTATTAAAAAAAAAATTAAACTAACAGCTGCCTACCTATTACGATTCAGAAAACAAACTTAGAAAACGTATTAAAAATCTATAAAAATGGAGATTTCAATCTAACGTAGTACTAATCTTGAAGTATGTAATTAATTTCCAAAGACTGTCGGATGTTGAAAAAAATCCCATCTGTCGGCTGTCGGTTGAACAGAAAAACTTAATAACAAAATTTTGGGAAATAAGGATTTTTGAAATCGTTAGGGGGAGAGATACGGTGTGTTGTTTTTCGAAAACGTCATTCAGGCTATTTATTTTTCTATTTCGTTCAGAAGGGCAATTTTACTCTCGTAATTTTAAGAACGTTCACAGTCTGATCTCAGTCTCAATCTGTCAAAAATACCTCTAATTTTCCTAAATTTTCGACATTGATCGTCGCTGAAATGAGATTGGGACTAGATTTTTTTTCTAATTACGGGAATTGGCCTTCAGATCATAACTTTTATGAGTAGGTAAGAAAAAATGTTTTCCATATTATTTCAGAAGTTTTAATTTTTAAATACAGCCTTGTTGGACTAGCGGTCGCAAGCACTACTGCTGAGTATGAAGTCTTGGGTTCGTTAAAAGTGGTACTTTTTAAGAGGAATTTCTCAGAAGCAGCTCGGAGTATGGATTTGTGCCCGATTGATAGCAATAGGTTCGCTTCTTCTTATTACATGGGACTTAAAAAATACTATAGGTATACCTCTACCCAACCGTCTCGGGAAAACAGGCGTGATGCTATGAATTTTTTTATAAAAAAAACCAAGCAAATTTTTCAATCTAATGTATTCTCTCAACAAAGCTGTTTTTTTCGAATAAAACTTTAAGAGAGAAAAGTACATTACAATAAAAATAAACAATGTACTTATACATATAACTTATTTCATAGCGACTATAGTTGCAAAATACTGCTTACCTACTGAAATAAAATACCTACTTACATGAAAAATTGCTCAATCCGTGCATGAAAGCGATAAAACCATGTTGTAGGTAATTTTCTCGACAACTTACGGAGTTACGACTGTAGGAAGTTTTATGTTTTATTAGTCAACTCTGATTACTTTTTGTAGTACCTTCATATAATCTTGTCTCTCTCAATTTTCTTTATATTCCTCACTCATCGCGTCGCATCGCATCGCCCGCCTGCGCGATTACTTCGTGTTTACTTAGCAATTCTTCCGACTTTTTTTCGCTTTGCTCGGCTCCTAAGAGTCTTAGCGTGATGTTAAATAGCCTTACCTTCCTAGAAAATTGGGCTATCAAATGCAAAAAGAATTGTTCAAATCCGACCGAAAGTTCCAGAGATTAGCACTTTCAAAGAAACTCTTCAACTTTATTATTAGTATAGATTTAACAAACCCGCTGTACATGCAGCAATCAGCTTCAAATGACACTACCTACTGCGTTCATAAAAACCAAAACGTATGTTTCAAAGCGTTTGATAATTAAAAAAAAAAACTAACCAATATGGCGTCGTCCTTTGCTACATATACAAAAAAAAAAAAAAAACAAATCTCTCGCGGCGGGAAAGAAAAAGCGGCACTAATTTCATGCACTCATGCCGCGTTCGATTTTCAAAATGACCCTAGTAAGAGATGCAGTTACGAGTTAGAAAGAGACACGAATATTAATAATGTTTTAATCGCATCATATATTTCGGTCGATATGTTGTTTATGCCCGAGTTTAAAAAGTATGTTTTTTATTATTTTGGGGACTTGGAAATTATAATATTTTCGTTTACAATAATATATTTACGATGTATCGGTGATAATCATTTGATTTCTGCACTGATTCGGTACGGGGAAAAGGCTCAAATGTAAAAGCAATAAACGATTATGTTTTCGCGAAACCCTAATGGCTCTCGTTCATTAAAATACTGGTTGACCGATATGCACAGAAGTCAGGCTTGTCTTGGAATCAAGGAAATTATTTTAAAGTACTCATTTAACATTTCAGTTGCGTTGAATTTTATTGCGGTTGGCAATTATGAGATGTGTTCGAATTCAGAAACGTCAGAAATAACGCTAAGTACGCGAAAAGTATAATAGCGGCGGTGAGTATTATAAAATTGAGGCTGTTATTTTATTTACATTTCATCGAACTAACACTAATATATACTATATACAATTATATAGAAGTACACGAAAAAATATAGAAAAAGGCAGGAGCTCATTGGGCATCAAAAAATTCGTCCGCATCACTGTCAATGGGATAAGTGCCCAAAAGGCTGGCAGCATTACCACGTTGGATGGCAATGCTGATTCTTTGGGCTAAAAATAGGCCCGCCTTCTGGTCACGTGAAGAGTCAACCAACCGATTGGCGATGTCCCGAAAAATTCGATGAGCACTGTCATTTTAGTATAGCCATTGTGTATCTTAGCATGTGCACGCGAACGAAGTCACGGGTATTACTAGTGTCACTAGTGTGAAATAAAATATTTTGATTTGGATTTTTAACCGACTTCAATAAAGGACGTTACCAATTCGACTGTTTTTTATGTGTTACCTCAGAACTTTTGACTGGGTGAACCGATTTTGATGATTCTTTTTTAATTTGAAAGCTGGTGCTTCCCGTGTGGTCCCATTTCAATTTGGCCCAGTTCTGACAATGGCATCCATGAGAAAACCATATAAGTCTTAAATTTTGACAACTAAAAAGTGAAAAATAAAAACTTTTTTACAAAAAAAAAAAAACAACCGACACCGACTTCCCAAAAAACACTAAGTACAAGGTGAAAAATAACTTTAATTTCGGAAGTCGGTGGCAAAAAACGAAAACACAAAAACCAGAGACACCGACTTCCGAAATTAAAGTAATTTTTCACCTTGTAGTGTTTTTTGGGAAGTCGGTTGTTTTTTTTTTTTTTTGTAATTTCTTTTTTATCGTAACAGAAGGCTATAGGCAAATAAGTCTAATGTTGAAATATAGCGTCATACATACCTATTATTGTAGGTACTTACGTAGTTGAAATGAATAGTAGTCAAAATGTAGATTTTGACTACTATTCATTTCAACTACGAACCTCATGATATTCGCTAGATGATGAGACGTCGTAGGACGTCTCATCATCTAGCGAATATCATGAGGTTCGTGAAAAGTGATTTCCAGTGTAGATTTTCACCGATTGTGAGGTATTATTATTACCATGTTTGTTACCATAACACAAGCATTAGGTTGCTTAGCTTGGGACAAAATGGTGCTGTGTGAAATGTCCAGAGATATTATTATATTATTATTAATTTTTTGTTTTGTTCTTTATTTCATGGATTGACTTGGACGCACTAAAAATTGCACCCTAATTGCGTACCTAACACACGATCAATAGCAATTAGGTTTCACTTTGACAGTTCAACAACATTCATTGCGTTATTTACGTTGGTGAGCAGATACATTTTTTGAACATATGAAGCAATGGATTAGCAATATCCTTCAAAATGATTCAGATTGAGATTGATTGTGTGTTACGCAATTGGGGCGCTGAAGCTTTTCGCATTTTACAACGACTTTCAACCAGATTAACATAAGCTTTTTGGTAGCTAGCTCATCATCCTTATCGCAGGAATTGTCACTTTAAGCCACGGCACGGAACGGCATTAAACCGATGACAATGATCCCTTCTGGAGTCCTTCTGAAGGCTTTCTGGAACTTGAAAGCAAGATTTTCACAAGGATTTTTCCGATTTACAGGCTTCTAGATTTCTGTAAGGCTCCATGCCTAACTGCATCACAAAAAGTAAAATATTATCATGTCACACATAAAAATAATGACACAAAAACCATCCTATTATGGCTTGCGTATAAAAAATCATGTAAATATCGTGTTGCCAGCAGGAAATATAACCACAACACAATAATGATGAGCATTACCGGCGCGCCCTGAAGCCGGTGGAAGTAGATTAAGAAAAATGTTCCACAGATTATAGAATGGAGGTCCGCCATTTTGGGGTGAGGTAGGGTGGCTGTGATTTTGAGCGGATAGATGTTTTTTTTTTTTAATTTATGTTTGTTGAACAGGTAAAAGAAGAAAAGGAAAGGTTTTATATTAACAACTTGAAAAATCTGTCGTCTATTTTGTTTTATTAAGACGTGGTCACGTCAAAAAAAAAAAAACATTATTCACTTGTTTTTGAGTGCCTCGTTGGTGTAGTGGTCGCAAGGGCTGCTGAGCATGAGGTCCTGGGTTCGATTCCCGGGTTGGGCAAAGTGGTATTGTGTTTTTTCGTTTGGAACTTCTTAGTAGCAGTTCGGAGTCAGGATTCGTGCCCGATTGATGGCAATAGGCTCGCCCTCTATTACATGGGACTGAAACATAACTGGTGAAATGTAGGTGTACTATACATAGATACATCTCTGCCGAACCCTTTAGAGAATACAGGTGTGATGTTATGTTACGTTAAGTAAAATATATAATGTTTGTTTATGCCGTTGGTCTCGGCTGTCATTCGTGAATCTTTGACAGTCGTTACGGGTCGTCAGTAACCCGAAAGTCTGACAACCAGTCTTACCAAGGGGTATCGTAGGCAGTCGCTCCATGTAAAATACTGGTATTCAGCTGCATCCGGTTAGACTGGAAGCCGACCCCAACATAGTTGGGAAAAGGCAGGCAGATGATGATGATTTCCAATAACCTCAGTATGTAGGATGCCTATCGTAGCCTACTAGAACATCCCTATTTATCCCTTACATCCTGAACCCATGGTTATCCTACCCTGGGAGAAGCCAGGTGTGTCTACAATAGTACTAATGCTACGTCCCGACCGCGCTCGCTTTGTGCAACGTTATTTATAGGTAGGCGAATCTTGGTTATTGTCCATGTATTAGGTATGTGTATTTGAGGACGTGTGATGGAGTATTAATTTTTTTTTTTAGATTATTTTCTCATTTTAATACCTACCTACCTAGTACCTAGGTTTTATGGAGGTGCTCTAAGCCAAGTCATAGCCACTAGGGTCCATATATCAAGGTTAAGCAACGCTTGCGTAGGTTGGTTCGTGGATGGGTGACCATCTTTACATACCGAGATACCCTCCGTGCCTCGTAAAGCACGTTAAGCCGTTGGTCCCGGCGGTCATTTGTAGATTTTTGACAGTCTTTACGGGTAGTCAAGACGCTTGAAAATCTGACAAACAGTCTTAGATACCAAAGGGTGGGGGGGGTCGTGGTACCCATGCAATAACTGAGTTGTGGAGGTCAGATAGGAAGTCGCTCCATCTAAAATACTGGTATTCAGCTGCATCTTATTACGACTGGAAGCCGACCCCAAAATAGTAGACAGGCCTCCCCCAAGCACCACCACTTCGACCGGTTCTGCGTGCTTCCCTCATCCAGCGGATTTCTGCGACCTTCACCAGAGAGGGGCAATTCTCGTAATTCTAACAACGTTCACAGTCTGATCTCAGTCTAAATCTGTCAAAATTACCTCTAATTTCCCTAAATTTTTTACAAGTTTATGACATTGATTGTCGCTGAGATGAGATTGCGACTAGATTTTGAACGTTTTTAATGATGGGAATTGGCCTTCAGGTCTTCGATTCACCTTGTGGGAGGTCCGTTCACGCTTCCAATCCAGCAATGCGATTCTGTAACCATCTCACCGTGAAAACTTAGGTGAACTGAGCGTGGAGTGAGCTGTCATTCCAACTAATGCTAGGGATTGACACTATTGGCAGTTCACTCTAAGCTCACTTCACCTAACTTATCACGGTGAGATTTTTACAGAATCGATCGGCAGAACCTTTCGGCTCCGCGACAATCATCATTATTCCTTTATTTCATTTAAGTATATACTTATAAATTCGTTTTAAAATATTTTTATAAACAAAATTATAAAAAAAAAACATTTAAAAATATAAAAAATAGTAGCCCACCGGTATCGGGAACAGGGTCCAAGCACGGGGTCAGGGCTCCAGAGAGAGAAACCTCCTGACAAAGCGGGCCGTGTCCAGAGGTACCGCTTTCTGAATCAAGCCTATGAACCAGCTGCCCAACGAGAGCCTCCTGAGGTGTTGGTCGAGGCTCTTGGCTATTAAGCCATTGGCTGTCACGACTATCGGCACAATGATCGTTGAGTCCACATCCCACATGTCGCCAACCTCGTGAGCCAAGTCAAAAGTCCCACATTATTATAAACTTAATAACCCAATCTGCTTACTACAATAGAAAATAGAATTATTCAAATCATATTATTAAATACATAAATAGTTCAGTCAATATTGGCCTATTGTAGCAGACGTACCTCAGACCATAGATAATATTATTCGATACAAGCTGTTAGCAACCTATGAACCAATTGAGCTGTACAGAGACGGATTCGAGCTTCCATTATTTCTAAGTAGTGCATATTAGTATAGTAGTGCATATAAGTAGTTTTTATAAGTAGTGCATGCTGTGCTTTTCTGTAAGTGATGAGGCGCTTAGATTTAAGTTTGCAATGTACAAGTTATGAAGAAACAGTGTACTCATTGTTGAAAAGCCTAATAAATAAATAAACTGCGACGAGAAGACTATTTATGTAAAGGAAATAATAATTGTACAGACGCCAGCACATCAAGGTACCCGAAACTGTCAAATTCTCCTGATCAACTTTGAGCTTTATATGCTGTAGCGATTAAGTTAAAAATCTATTAAAGAAATTTGACAGATTGTAGTAGCTTGATGTTCTTGCGTTTGTACTGTTTGTAACTTCAAATGAAATAAATAAAAGACTCCGAAGAAGTTAAGCTATTCCTAATTTTTCAGAAGTTTTTATTTTTTATTAATCTCGACTATTATATGGCGAACAGAAGATTTTTTTACTATACCTACCTATTATTCTAATCAAAAGTCTTTTTTTTTCAAATTAGGCTGAGAATTTGCACTTTTCGAACGTCAAAATTACATAAGACAGTCCCCCAAAACGCCCGCCCTTTACCACTTCCTAGTGCTTTCGTTGGGAAGAAGTGGACAGTGAACAGCATAGCTGTCTGTTCAGTTAGAAAAACTTGCTTCTACACACTGTCTCAAGTCCTAAAAAAACGGTTTCTCATCTCAATATTTAAACATAGGTATACTTGCAAGTTAACCATTAGCTACTGTGGAGTTTGTTGCTTCTCTCTAAAGTCTAAACAAAATCAAAGTCATTTATTTAAGAAAGAAAGAAAGAAAAAGTATTTATTGCGACTCGTACAGGATCATAAACTAAACCAAACACAGTTAAAAATAAAACAAATTCAATATCAATAATCATAATATAATAATTTAATATCAATTCAATTTCATATAGGCACATAAAAGGCACATTTAAACGCCAAAAATAAAATGAAATTAAAATTGATTCTAGTCACCCCTTCCAAAAGGTAGTTTTCGTATGGAGAAGAACGGGCAAGAAACTCCACCGTAACTCTTTTAAAATGTTTTACAATATTTTGCATGACATTAATTATGTAATTATAAGTGAAGATCGTCTTCACTTATAATTGTATAATTAATGTATGCACCTAAAAATAATATTAATTACACCACAATAGGTAAAAGAATTAAAATGGATTAATGAAACCATGACATATAAATTAACCATGTGATAGATTCATGGTGTTCACATATTTACAAACATTCTAAAAGAAATCGGGTAATCTAATCACACCTGAGTAGTTTCAAAATCACGTCGATCCTTTAGCCAATTAGGTAAATACGTTTATCAATTTATGAACCCCAATCCAACCCTGCTTGCTTTAACAAGCCCGAAATAAAGTAAGCTTACAATGAAAACCTCACGCGAAAATCTTTCATAAATCTAAAAAATTCTATAACACAACGTTTTACACGTAAAAACTAACTTTAATTTCCAGAATATAAAGCACATTTTCTATTAAGCGTAAAAAGGAGTTATGATGTATCACTTTCGCAAAAACCTTTTACAAGTAAAAACCATCTTTAATTCCCAGAAGATACAGCACATTTTTCATTAAGCATATTAAGGAGTATAAGATGTATCAGTTTTATAGTGTTTGTATTCGAAATGATATTTGAAATCAGAACAAAATAAGTGAATAATGAAATGGTTTTGGTAAGGAGTTACGGCATTTTGCATTTTTTGGGATCTTAGGGGCTGTATGTGGCTGCGATTTTTCGATTATCAACTCGGGTAACAATTCGGCCAAATATCTAATTTCGTGGCTAAGTAATAACAGCTGCGCGATCGATCAGGTTAAGCTACGCTTGCCGCGGTTGGTCCGTGGATGGGTGACCATCTTTACATACCAAGACATCTCCGTGCCTCGAAAACACATTGAGCCGTTGGTCCCGGCTATCATTCGTGGATCTTTGACTGTCGTGACGGGTCGTCAGAAGCCCGAAAGTCTGACAACCACTCTTACCACGGGGTATCGTATTACCCAGTAACCTTGTTGCGGAGGTCACATAGGCAGTCGCTCCATGTAAAATACTGGTATTCAGCTGCATCCGGTTAGACTGGAAACCGACCCCAACATAGTTGGGATTAGGGTAGGCAGATGATGATCTTATTGCATTATAAGTAAATCAAGCTACCTCTCCGGAACTTCATCATAACATCATAACCAGCCTATAATGTTCCCACTGCTGGGACACAGAACTCCTCTCTGTGAGATGGAGTGGGCCGCAATCCACCACGCGGGTCGATAGGTACTTAGAATGTCACATGTCTTCGAATTTTTGGTCCTACGACATGCTGGTTACCTCACGATGTTTTCCTTCACCGTTTTGAGAGCAGAGGTGATGAACTAATTAACACAAAGTAAAGTGCCTGTCTGGTTTCGAACCAACGAACGACTAATCGTAGGTCGCGCCTGTTACCACTGGGCCATCAAAGCTCTTTTTCTATGTCCACCGCTTATTAAAATCCCATTGCATCACACAACATAAATCCATTAAAAAATTAACCCAAATTACCAACCAACAAAACGCAACCCCGACTAATCGCAAGCGTACACAAGCCCCTAAACCCATTTGTTAATATTATTATTTACAGAAAACTCACGGGCTCCAAAATGGCTGCCACACCCGCGCGCGGGAAATTTGACAACTGTCGTAGACGCCATGTTGTAGATGAATGGTCTACTGCTTTGTGGTTCTGAGGGTTTTGAATTTGTAACGTTATTTATGGCTTTAGAATCGAAATTGTAGGCAATAAGTAATATTTCTTTGCTTTTGGAAGGTTAAGTCCCAGATAATAGGGGGTGACCCCCTTACCACTCTCCGGTTCGTAAAATATATGCAGACTCCGAGCTGATGGCCCAGTGGTAACGGGTTGTGGGTCATAGAACCAAGAAGACAGGCAGTTTACTTTGTGTAAATTATTTCATCACCACTGCTCTCAAAATTGTGAAGGAAAACATCGTGAGGAAACCGGCATGTCCTAGAACCAAAAATTCGAAGACATGTGACATCTACCAACCCGCACTGGGCCGGCTTGGTAGATCATGGCCCACTCCCTCTCGAAGAGACGAGGCCGGTGTCCCAGCAGTGGGAATAATGTAGGCTGATTATGTCTCCTTGACAATTCAAAAGTGCCTGTAATTAGTTTAATTGAAATAAACGCTTTCTGTTTGAGAATATAAGAAAGTTCAACCCAAATACATACCAGTATGTATATAAAGAATTATCACCGATTTAATTACTCTAACAACTAATAAGAAAGTATAATTATGAGGTCAAAGGGCACAAGCTTAAGAACATCAACATTTCTTTACCCAACAGAGCGAGATAGCGCCATACAACTGTCATATCTCCGTCCCTTTCAATAGAAGTGACGAGTTTGACATTTCGATGAGCGCGTGAGTGTTTTTTTCTTCTAATTTGATGTTTATTCGAGTGTCAGTCAAAACTGACAGTGTATGTGTGAGGTTTATAATGCTTGTTCACACGTTTAAGTTTGATGGGAAGTGTTGATGGGGTCTTTATGTGTGTCGAGTATTTATTTGGATAAATAGGTTTGTTGTAATTATGGGCGTTGAAAGGCAATTTAGCGCTCATCGCGGTTGTTTTTTTATGGAATAAGTTTGGCAGACCAATCTATGTTGCAGCCGCTGAACGATCGTGGTCACCGCAGCCTCTATCAATCTGCCTCGACTTTTCCCAACAATGTTGGGGTCGGATCCACTCTAACCAGATGCAATACCTAGTATTGTATACAATCAAACCACCCACACACACCCTCTCACACACCCACACACACCCCCTCACCCCCACACACACTCACATACTATTTTAATTTATTATAATTTTTTCTTTAATTTTTTATTTTTCTTTTTGTTTATATTTTATTATGTTTTGGTACACCACTTTTACCATTTTATAATTTGTCATTGAAGAGCGGGGCCTCCTAGCACAGGTATATCTTTACTTAAAAGGAGGTCCCTATGTAAGTTTTACTGTAAAATTGTAATCAAGTATTTTTTAACTGAACAGACAGCTGTGCTGCTGGGGAGTTTGTTGCGCCACTTCTTCCCAGCGATAGCACTAGGAAGTGGTGAAGGGCGGGCGTTTTTGGGGGACTGTCTTTTGTAATTTTGACGTTCGAAAAGTGCTGATTCTCAGCCTAATTTGAATAAAGGACTTTTGATTTTGCAGCTGAGTACCAGTATTATTTTATTATTATTTATTTATTTATTTCCCACCATACATCTTTACAGGTTTGCCACCTAATGCGATAATGTAGACAAGTTACAAACTACAGTTACACAGTTACAATAGTAGATTATTAACCAAGGGGATCAAGCAGTGTCTTCTGTCGCGGGTGACGATTTAAATCGCAAGTGTAGCGAGGAATTTAAGTTCACCCAAGACTAAGACAGCTTTATCACTGAGGAAAATACTCTACTTTTTGTACCATTTGCGAAAAATAAACTTGACGTTTATGTATTTGAAGAAAACAATAAACGCGGCAATTTCCTAGACTAATATTTATTGTCGGAAAAGCAAAGGCATCAAGCTCATACGGCCTCGTCGGTTTTCGTAATTTTATTTAATAATCATAACTGCCATAATAAATGCGTATTCCTTTTTCAAAAAGATGTATAATGCTTTATATACAAACTCAATGGTGTAAACACAGATGTAGTTCAGTATAAATTTCGGTAAGTATTCCAAATTTAAATCACATTCTCCCCCTAGAGGATGAATGAAATTCAGTACAATTTTCTTTCCCTGTTTTTAACATATTAAAAATGACTATTGTTATGTTCGCTTTTTGTGGCATAGAATGTCATTTTTTTGAGCAAGTGGTATGAAAACTACCTATATTACATTCTAGATCATATTTACTGCTACTACAAACACCATATATGTATGTCTATGTCCTAGGGTGGGTTCACTTGGTGGGAACCATAACTTACTTCAAAGAGAGCTCTCACTGTGAACCCACCCAGAATGCAACAAAATATAATATCTATATCCTCCGCTATACTGTTGAGGATACGGTGTGCGAGAGTAAACGGCGCTTCATTCACTAGCTTCGTGCTTCGGCACTGCCAGCAGCCGCGGCCGCCACCGCCGCCACACGTATCTGTCCGGAACACACATGTACACCTGTTGCAATACGTCTGGATTGTGAATCTTTCCCCTCATCACTTTAAAGATTTAAGAGACTAGTGCTAAACTCCTTCTGACATAAAACATATCCACTATCATCATCAGTCATCTAAAACAAACTAAGTAATCATACAATAAAACAACAATATCTACTACTTTCGCTTGCATATTACTAACTAACAAATGCTATACATTTAGCAGTAAAACTGCTGTTAAGCAAAACGCTGCTATTTACAGTAATCATTCAGTAATTGTCAGTACTCGTAGTACGCAGTATGGCGTCGTAACATATCATTTTGCGTGCGGTGACCAAGGATTTTGCATTCTCGCAAGACGTATGGAATAATATCGAGTCGTTGCGGGTAGTTGGAAGTCCGAAAATTTGACGACCAGTTTTACCAAAGACCTCTTAGCGGTAAACTTAACCTACGCACTTAACTTAATACTGTCATATGAGAAACCCTTTTTATTTTTTTTCCCGGGGTAGAAAATCCTCATGGATATCCGCCGCCCTGGGGTCGGGCGGGTCGGTCAGACTCTTACTGACTAAAAACTACCCCGGTGTTCCATCTCACACCTACGCTGGGGATCGCGGGAACGTACGATCCTTCCGCAACCCTTCACTGGTGCCTGCTCGCCACTGCAGGCCTCCTCAGATCAGGGGTCAAACATCTCACTCCCTGTGAGGTGTTTGACTCCCCCCCCACGACGTCTAAGACGGGCGCGCGTGGAACAATACACGCCACCACCTCGGGCGTTGGTGTGTGGGGCCGACAGACGTACCGTATGAGAAACCCTGGTACAAGCTCAACACCTATGTGGAAAGCTTGCAGCAGCGATTCACCACAAGCAGTCCAGTCTGCTTGCGATGCACCACAGTATAATGTTGGGGCTGGCACGCTCTCGGCGCACCAGAGAGGCGAAGAAGCAATCGACACGAGCTTCAGCAAAAATCTCTGATGCGCTACTGAAGCGGAACAGCCCCAACAACACCCGGGAAGCATGACATATAGCATAGCATAGCATATATTGAATGCAAAGGTACGATTTTTTTGTGTAATCTACCCACAGGCTGGACGTGTAATAAAATGACGTGCAATATCATCATCATCTGCTTATCCTTTTCCCAACTATGTTGGGGTCGGCTTCCAGTCTAACCGGACGCAGCAGCATACCAGTATTTTACATGGAGCGACTGCCTATCTGACCTCCACAACCCAGTTAATAAGTAATACGATACTTCATGGTTAGACTGGTCGTCAGACTTTCGGGCTACTGACGACCCGTAACGACTGTCAAAGATCCACGAATGACAGCCGGGACCAACGGCTTAACGTACTTTCTGAGGCACGGAGGGGTCTTGGAATGTGAAGATGATCCACGGACCAACCATGGCAAGCGTAGCTTAACCTGATGGATCGACCCGTGCGGTTGTTAATATGCACGGAATATTAAACCAACGAGGTAAATTTTCTTTTAATTTAAACTAAACCAATATCTCTCCGTTCACCTTTCACCTTTCCAAAACAAACAGAAGGGTATGCCTGTTTGCCACTAAATAATAAATTCGTTGAATCGTGCTCACCCCAGTGCAGCTAAATCAATACAACTTTATTATTCATGGCTGCCGCGCTGGACGTTGTCACAATATGTGAATTGGAAACATTGTTTGTGTCTTCAGTAGAGAGTTTGTAGAAGCGACATTTTTAATGGTATGCCTAGTGCCTATTGTTTTGTAGCTTTTCAGTCGATTCGCACGAATTTCAATCTGTGTGGTTCTTTCCTCAAAAAACCATCTCAGACATCGATCTACATGGTCTTCATATGATCTGACCAAGATTATGTCTGGACTTTAAAAGAGACTGTGACCTCTGAGTTTGTTTCGGCCTTTCTTCTCAGACTAAAATAAAATCTTTTGTCATTTCATTTACTCGCTCGAATCGGCGGAATCGTAACTTTTAAAATACGCCAATTCAAGCGAGTCGCATATGAAAAAAAAAAATTAAAAGTTACGAATCGCCCGTTACTTGTGAGTAAATTCTTGCGAATAGACTAATAAGGCTGTTTTGGGCTAGACAAGTTTTCAGGTTTTGCACAGTTTCTGAAAGGTTGATCAATCCTACCAATTATGTAGTATAAACGCGAAAGTTGGTGAGGATGGACGGATGGATGTTTGTTACTCTTTCACGCAAAAACTACCGACCGGATTTGGATGAAATTCAGCACACATATATTTTATAACCAGGATTAACACGTAGGATACTTTTTGTCCCGATATTCCCACGGGATCGAAACTTATGCGGCTGAAACCGCGGGGCGCTGCTAGTAAATTGTAATTTCTTGTTAAACCTCACGAAATCTCATATGCTTGTTTGGTAACAGTAGCAGCTAAAAGTCATCATAATCACCTGCCTGCCTTCTCTTGAATATGTTGGGGTCGGCTTCCAGTCTAAACGGATGCAGCTGAATACCAGTGTAGTATTTTGCATCGAAGCTTGTAGACGTTCATAATCTAGTCGGAGTCTCGTCTCGGCAACAAACAAATGTCAAAAACGCCGGCTGCCGCTGAAAACCAGCGCTGGAGCTCTGTCTCGTATAGGGTCTTAGCATTATGCTGAGCGATGGCCGTTTTGCGTGAATGTGACGCATGTTTACCCCCCACTTTTTATTTCTTTTTGTGTGTTTGTTCTTTTTTTTATGCGTCATGTTTGCCGCAAATAAATGTATTTTCTTTCTTTCTTTCAAAAATGTTGGGAAATTAGAGGTATTTCTGTCAGATTGGGACTGAGATCAGACTGTGAACGTTCTTAAAATTACTAGGGTTGCCTCTCTGAGTCGCTTCTACCCAGTTTATTGATCTTCAGTCGCTTCCTTGAATTGAATTTCCTTGGAAATTTTTGTATAGAAGAAACTGACCTATGTAATATGAATGTCAGTTTGTTCGACCACTTTTAATCGTATCTTTTGTTCGGGCCCCGAACTAATCTTAAATCCGTAGGTGAACCGGCGTAGTTAAAGCCCGTAACTTCGACCGGAACTACGGATGTCGTGAAAAGGGAATAGACCTTTCGTTGTGACACTTATAATTAGTGATCTTAGTTTATTTTTTAGGTTAGACACAATATGCTGTTCATTCTTTTGAATTATCTTGGTAATATGTTTAGGTACTCGAAAGAAAGAGCATACTTATCTACGCAAACTTATCTACATAAGCTATGTATTGCTAGCTCAAGATTTTAACTAAAAATAGAACATATCCCATATACAATCAGAAATGTCCTTTCATATCACTTCGTCCAGATTTTGAAACCCAGAAAACCATAACCATATTCACTACACAACTACAAAAACTTAGAGGGGCTTGTGGCTAAGTAATAACAGCCGCACGGGTCAATCGATCAGGATGGGTGACCATCTTTACATACCAAGACCCCTCCGTGGCTCGGAAAGTACGTTTAAGCCATTGCATCCACGAATGACAGTCGTTACGGGTCGTCAAAAGCCCGAAAGTCTAGTCTGACAACCAGTCTTACCCAGTAACTGGGTTGTGGAGGTCACATATTCAGTCGCTCCATACAAAATACTGGTACTCAACTGCATCTGGTTAGACTGGAAGCTGACCCCAACACAGTTGGGAAAAGGCTCGGCAGTTGATGATTAAATACAAAAACGAATGCACCACGAGTGGCTCCGCATGAAAACCCAAGTTCCTGTATAATTTCCAAGCTAAATATTTCAAGATGATACACTAGTATTATCAAGTTAGCGGTTATCAATTTAAGCGCAATTTCCTCACCATGTTGTTTATGTTGCAACTTAGCTTCATACATAGGTAATATGCTGTTCCGCGAAGTTTGTACTTGGCTTGGAAAATAATATCCCTGCTTTTCTTGCTAAATGTATCGCAAAAGATGACTAAAATGATGGGTTACGTTTTTGTGTGTTTTCACACTAACAGTAGGTACCTAACAATGTCTTTCATTTTGACAGTTCAACGACATTCATTGCGTTATTTACGTTGTTGAGCAGACAAATTTTTCGAACATATCAAGCAATGGATTAGCAATATCCTTCAAAATGATTCAGATTGTGATTGATAGTGTGTTACGCAATTAGGGTGCGGTTGAGCTACGCTTGCTGAGTTTCGTCTGAGGATTGTTGAACATCTTTTCTTACCGACATCCTTCCGTACCTCGAAAAGCATGTTATGCCATCATTTGTGTACAGTTGACAGTCGTTAAGGGTAGTCAGAGGCCCGAAAGTCTGACAACCAGTCTGACCAAGGTGTTCCTGACGACACATCGGGCCACATAACAACCAAGATCGCGAGCTTCCCCACTCCTGCCACTCATTCGCCGACACCTTGAGCGTGCACACACAACCGGTCGTCTCCACATTTCAATTTGTAATCAGCATCCAAAAATACAGTAATTGTAATATCGTAGTGTTTTTCTTGTATTTTTTACGGATTTTTTACAGGTTCAAACCAATTAAAAGTTACATTATATAAGCTAACATTAAAATAATGATATGTACATGGGAAAAAATAAGCAAAATATAAATAATAAATAATAATAAATAAATAATAATAATAAATAATAATAATAAATAATAATAATAAATAATAATAATAAATAATAATAAATTGAAACTCCGTACTACGCTAGGCCAGCTCAAGGTCAAAGTGTGACAGCTGCGTAATGATAGGGCATCAAAAAATTCGTCCGCATCGCTGTCAACAGGAACAGTGCCTAACAGGCTGGCAGAATTGCCACGTTGTATGGCGATACTAATTCTTTGGCCAACAAACAGGCCAGCCTGTTTGTCTGGTCATGTGAAGAGTCGACTAACCGCTTGGCGATATCTCGAAAAACATGCACTCGGACCCCATGGCCCTAGTGTTTCAACCCCAAACGGCTCGAATATATAACTCCCAATCAGGTTGGAATATTTTCGCCGTTTGAGGCTTTCTGCACCAGCAGCAGCCGCTCCAGCACAGCCCACCGTGCTAGGAAGATGGGATGGCGCAAGGGTGTCGACACATGTTGCATCCCACACCAAAGGTCTGCCTAACTTCTAGGACATTATGGTCATTGTCAGTCATATCGTAGTAGTTTTATTACCAGGTCAAGACTACCAGCAGCACATCTGAAGCTGGACACTCAACAAAGGAGTATCGTGAATCCCATGAGCCATTGGGTTGTGGAGGTCATTCGTCATAGGTATATAAAATACTGGTATTCAGCTGCATCAGATTAGACTAAAAGGCGACCCTTACAAAGTTGGGAAATGGCTAGGCAGATGATGATGAACTCTTTCACAAAGACTCCTCCTCCGTGACAACACGAAAACCGTCCGTCCCTCCGTGAAGACTTCTCCTTCTCTTAATATTTTTGGCCCAAAACCTTGCCACCTCCACGGCGTCGTCAGTGGCAGCGCAGAGGTCACTTTGACTGCATGTTTTGGGACACAGAGGGCAGGATAGGAGGTGGAGCATGGTTTGCGACATAGCTCCACAATCACACCCTACTGCCGTTCCGTCAAGGTAGCCCCACTTTACCAGGTTGCACTTACATCTTCCCACTTGTGTGAGCGGAGATTGCTTTAGTTTGTAACGGGAGTCGGCCGGGTTTCCTGGCATGGGCGTAGCTGGCTATCTAATAACTTCCTTGCCCACCCTAGAAAAATTGATTTATTAACTGTATAAACGCTTTTTATTAGGTTTCCGTACCTCAGAAGGAAAAAAAACTGAACCCTTATAGGACAACTTCGTTTTCCGTTCGTCTGTCTCTCAAGATCCTTTGTCTCAAGAACGCGTGGAGGTATCAAGTTGAAATTAAAAAAGAACAAACTTCTAAGCCAACGCAATAATAAAATACGGCCACTTGTATGCGACATATTTTATTTTGATATTCGCAAATAAATCAAAACCTATACGTTACTTCCCATTGACGTAGAATCATAAAATGATAATTATGCTCTCTCATTAAATGACTGTGGTTAGTTCAGCTGGAAGGCTGCCCAAAAAAATGACAATACACCATTAGGTTTTTGATCAAAACTTTAGTAAAATCATGTTCAGTTCATGAGCGCTTATCGATCTACTTTTGACGATCGCACAGGTAGCGCCATCTAGTCTCGGTGTTCGTCACTAACTTCTTTTAAGTCCGGTGAAGTCAGAGAATAATTATTTAACAAATTGATTACTAACTTAAATTCTCCGTATATTCGAATCAAAACTGTCATTCTTTGACAGTTGTAGCAAATTGTCGCAGTGTGTCAATTTGATGAAAAATATTTGCCTGAGCATACCTACAAGCCGTTTTCTGTCGTATCTAAAGTTCTAAACAGTCACCTCTGTCCTTAAAACGAACAATAGGTAGTACCACTGTCCTAGGTATATACAAAGTAACAGTTCATTAATAAGTTTTTATAGAATTTTTTCCAGATCCAACACAGTCAAAGCCAAGTCCATAAAAAAAATCGAAAGAAATACAATCTATAATTTTGTCTAAGACTATTTTATAGGTAGGTTATGAAGCATATCAGTAAGTTATAGCTAGTAGCTGCGAACACGATACCAACTGTTTGAGCGAGCGCGTGCGCCGGCCACTAGCTGTTAAGGCGACGACTATTCGGAAACAGGTGTGAATTTTAAGTATTTAATGTTTCGTCAGGGGTTTAAAAAAAAAACGTGTGCGTCTCGGCACGCCCAACAGAAGTGGTAACTTAAACTAATCTATGGTATATGTCTATCGCACACTAAACACTGAGTAGAGGGGGAAGCGTCTGTCCGAAATATAGCAAGCGCGGTGGGTTAGAGTGAGAGAGGAAGAGCCTGCCTACCGCTGCCGTATGCGTGAGAGAAAGGGAAACCAGACAGACTGGTGCCGTAACGCGTTACGTTACGAAGCGGTTTACTTTACCCTCCCATAAGAAGTTATCACTTAAAAGCATAAACCCAGACCCCCTTATTACAAAACAAGGTTTTTAAAAATGTAGGGAACTTAGAGGTATTTTTGAAAGATTGAGACAGATCAGACTGCACGTTCTTAAACTTTTCATTAAAAAAACATAATAAATAGTGATTTAGATAATAAAATACGATTTCCAAACAGTAACAATTACGCTTGTAGTATAGTATCAAGCACAAGAATGAATATTATTTTTTTCTGAAAAGTTAAACTTTAAGCTGTTCTCCTGTAAAGTTAGCTATGTCGCTTAGGGCCGGCGCCCACTAGCGGCACGGCACGGCAAGGGATTTTTAATCGACTAATAGAAAATATAACATAAAAGTATGACAATAAAACTGAAATTTCATCGGCAGCAATGATGCCGCGGTATCCTTAGGCATGCCGCGACGTCCTTTGGCATCAAGATGAAATTTAAATATTATTATCATACACTTAAGTTATATTTCTAGTTGTCGTATAAAATTCCCTTGCAGTTCCGTGCCGCTAGTGGGCGCCGGCCCTTAGTCGATGCGTCGATTTCTTTGTCAGGCTCAGGAGTAACAACTAATGAACCAAACCAAACTTTAGTTCCTCAATTTGCAAACTAACCATTCATCATCAAACATTCTTGCCGCTTCCTTCCTGCCACATTCCCCCACAGCAGTCTCCCCCTTAACGGCGCCGGCGCTCATTTAAACGCCTCGCGCAGACCACACACGACGCTCGGAAATAAACTCGATCACACGGCGGAATGGGAGCGACGGACTTTTCTTGTGATATGGAGAGTTTTAGCGGGTTGGAGGATGGAATAATTATTTAATGATCGGAGAATTATTATGAGTGGATTGGATAGTCATAATAAATGGTAATAATTTACCGTACATTGTAACACGACCTTCAACTACAATGCTGACTCTCAGCCTAATTTGAATAAATGACTTTTGAATGCTCAGCTGTTTATTGAGGTTTTTTTTTTGCCTTCTTCGCGTCGCTGCCACGACTGTATTTTAAATCTTGTTTTCCCAAAACTTTGCCACTTCCTCAGCGTTGTCGGTGGCAGCGCAGAGGTCAGTTTGACTGCATGTTTTGGGACACAGAGGGCAGGATAGGAGGTGGAGCATGGTTTGTGACACAGCTCCACAATCAGACCCTACTGCCGTTCCGTTAAGGTAGCCCCACTTTATCAGGTTGGACTTACATCTTACCACTTGTGTCCGGAGGCGGCTGAGAGACTTCCAAGTGACCATGGAAGGTCACACCCTTTAGCCTTTCCTTCCAAACCTTCCTGTCTTGTGCGATCTCTGGCCATGTTGGTCCTGCAAACGTTATCAGATTGCCACACCACCTTCGCCGTGGTCATCTCACCGACGATGTCCTCCCTCAGGCGTCCAGCGAGTGACGATCCTTGCCCATCTCTCCTAAGGAGTAAATTAAAAGAAAACCATTTGTTATGAATGATTTATTTTTTAATCTAGAGGTTTCGACGGAGAAAAGGAAAAGTATTGGTTTTGAAAATAGGTATTGTAATATTTGTGCACGTCTTGTGAAAATGTCATTAAATGTGTTAGCCCATTCCAGAATCGAGGCTAATGCCTGTGATCTCAGCAGGCTGTGACCACCTAGGTGTATGCTGTAAGAGACGGTTATGAATTGGTGGTTTTAGGATGACGTCAAAAGGAAGAGTAGTAGCGTCCTCATGTCTGTTAATAACAACAACATACTGCAATCACCAGTCCGTCGGTCAAATTCGGGCAATTCATTCTTCGACCAATCATTGCAATGTTCATTGATAACTCTTTAAGCTACGTTTCCCGAGATCGGTCCGTGGATTCACCCATTCATATCGAGGCACCTCAGTACCCAGGAAAGCACGTTAAGCTGTTGGTCCGGCTGTCTCTCGTAGATCTTTGACAGCCGTTACGGATAGTCAGAAGCCTGAAAGTCTGACAACCAGTCTTACCAAGGGGTATCGTGTTACCTAACAAGTGGGTTGTGGAGGACATTGTATGTATGTATAGGCAGGCAGTCGCTTCATGTAAAATACTATTCAGCTGCATCCGGTTAGACTAGAAGCCGACCCCAACATAGTTGGTACAAGGCTGGCCAGATTGACATTGCTTACAGACTGATTATTATGATGACAACCAGATAATATCACTTAACCATTGTTTCTACATTAAAACACCATCCCACACAATCACCAACAAATTATTCATCAACCTACATATTTAAATCGATAATATACTAATCAATCTATATTCTTACATCTATGTATCTAGAGTATATAATCTATCTATAATATTATATAGAGAAAATATTTGTTGTATGTATGTTTGTTTGGTTACGTTTTCACGCTAAAACGGCTGAACGGATTTGGATGAAATTTGGCACATGGGTAGAAGGACCTGGATTAAGTTATAGGATACTTTTTATTCCGATATTTCCTCGGGATCGAGACTTAAGTGGGTGAAACTGCGGGGTGCAGCTAGTAATATAAAGCTGAAGAGTGTGTTTGTTTGAACGCGCTATTCTCTGGCAATATCAGTCGAGGCCTTCAAATACGCTTAGGGACCAAGCCAAAAGACAAAAAATGAGAAAGAACGAAGTAATAGCGCCGGCAGACGATGCGATGCGATGGAGGAACAAGAATTTCACGCGGACGAAGTCAAAACCAAAAGTAATTTAATCAAACTAGGCTGAGAATCAGCACTTTTCGAACGTCAAAATAACATAAGACAGGCCCCAACAAAACGCCCGCCCTTCACCACTTCCAGAAGGCCAATTCTCGTAATTTAAAACGTTCAAAATCTAGTCGCAGTCTCATCTCAGCGACAAACAAATGTCAAAAACTTGTCAAAATGTAGGGAAATTAGAGGTATTTTTGGCAGATTGAGACTGAAATCAGACTGCGAACGTTCTTGAAATTACGAGAATTGCCTCTCTAGTGCTTTAGCTGGGAAGACGAAGAAGTCAGGGCAGTAGCCAGTTATTCATCAACCCACATAATTTAAATCGATTGACCTAATCGCTATACAATAATTTGCGTACCAGCGACGAGACAAATCGATATTCGTTATAATAAACAATAGTTTACGTCTGCACTGTCGGGAGGCTGACATTTTGACAAGCATAAGGACAAGGTCGTCATGTTAGCGGGGAGTTATCGGCGGGAGGAAAGTAATGTTTTGTTCTTATATAGGTGTTGTTGTGGTGATTATTTAGGTAATAGATTAGTTGGAATGTTGGAATATTGGCTGTGTTATTGTTCTACTGTGGGGCAAAATTATAATATTGAGAAGTTGCTTGTTCGATTCATAGATCAGGTAAAGTGTTGGGAATTTCTGTCCGAAATTCTCATTGGCTGCAGAATTTGGAACTACAAAACATAACATCATGCCTGTATTCCCCGAAAGGTTAGGCAGAGGTGTATGTATAGTACACCCACATTTCACCAGTTATGTTTAAGTTCTATATGATAGGGTGCGAGCTTATTGACATCAACCGGATACAAATTTAGACTCCGGCTGCTACTGAGAAATTCTGGATGAAGAAACCCAATGGCACTGTGTCCGGCCCGGGCGGGATTGGACCCCAGGAGCTGCAGTGCGATTCTGTAACCATCTCACCGTGAAAAGTTAGGTGAAGTGAGCGTGGAGTGAGCTGTCAGTCCAACTAATGCTAGGGATTGACACTATTGACAGCTCACTATACCTAACTTTTCACGGTGAGATTTTTACAGAATCGATCGGTTGAACAGGCGAGTAGCGAAGCAGTCTGGAGTTTGTAGCTGTGCCCGGTATATGGCAAAAGCTTTACCTTTTACACCAATTTAATAGGGTGGTGGTGAACGTGGTAAACCGGCCAGTCCTAAATTGATATTATTTATTTATCCATTTATTTCAGGCATCAAGGCCCATATAAAACACATACAATACGATATTAATATAACGAAACAACGGCACGATACGATATCATTTTTTATTTTTATTATTTATTTTATTAGGTCTACCAACAATTGTTCACACTGGATACAGCCACATAATTCATTCTTAAAATTAAATTACAGCGTAAAATATTGTTAGAAATTTCGTAAGTTAAGTTCAGCCGGTCAGGTTCGCTGCTAATCCTTCTGGGAAACAGCAAAGCTACTTTTAATTAATTTCACGAGACGGCCGTACCCGTAACATACTTTTAATCACAGTCCGATTTAGAAGGCATTTCCGGAATAAATGACGCAGTGAATGTTGTTGAATTGTCAAAATTAAAGGCAATGCGAGTGTACATAAGTGTTACGCAAGCTACGCAATCACCCCGCAGACCTCTACCTAACGAAAGCCGCATGAAATGTTGATTCATCATCTGCTTAACCTTTTCCCAACTATGTTGGGGTCGGCTTCCAGTCTAACCGGATGCAGCTGAATACCAGTATTTTACATGGAGTGACTGCCTATCTTACCTCCACAATCCAGTTACTAGGTACCTAATACCAAACCCGTTGGTAACAGTGGTCGTCAGAGTTTCGGGCTTCTAACGATCTGTAACGATGTGTAACGATTGCCAAAGATCCACAAATGACAGCTGGGACCAACGGCTTAACGTTCTTTCCGAGTCACGGAGGGGTCTTGGTATGTATGGTCACCCATCCACAGACCAACCGCGGCAAGCGTAGCTTAACCTGATCGATCAACCTGTGCGGCTGTTATTACGTAGCCACAAGCCCCTCATGCCGCATGCATGAAGCATGGAAAGTTGATTGAAGACTAAAAATAATAAATTATAATTAAAATCTCTGTCTGTAGGTATGACCGCAGCCTCACTTGACATTTGACAGCTATTTAGGCGGGAAGTGACAGCGCGCTCGCTATCGACGCCATCTTGGTTTATTTTTCTTTTGTTTTTGTTTACACATTGTCTAGCCGGTGGCGCTTACAGCCTAGTGTTAGTTTTAATTTAGACATGCTAATTTGGTGATTTTTTGGCGCCTTTTTATCTTAAGACTGGTTACCTAATTATCGTTTCATTAGCATAAAATAAGTGTGAATAAGTACGTTGTCCTTAGCATAGTCAGCCTGTAATGTTCCCAGTTTCCCACTGCTGGGACACAAACCTCCTCTTGATGAGGGGGAGGGCTGTAATCCCACACGAGAGCCCAGTGCGGGTTGGTAGATGTCACATTGTCTTTGAATTTTTGGTTCTAGGACATGCCTGTTTCCTCACGATGTTTTCCTTCACTGTTCCTGTCCTGCACTGCACTGCCTGCCTGGGTTCGAAACCTATTACTCGTAAGTCGGGGCTGTAACCACTGGGCCAACGCTTCTCTCGATGGAGCAATCATGGCTGACTATGAAGTCTCGGGAACAGCAAGCAATTTATCGCAATTTCAAGATTGTAATGAATTCCCAAGAATTGCTCAATTTAACTTATTCGTTGCTTAACAAAACGCTACAGGCCATCAATGACATCTACACTGTCAACATCACATGGTCATGCATATTTTTTTTAAGTTAAAACGCAGAAATTAGTGTGGTATCGGGCCATAAGAATAATCCGACTCGGCTGGGCAGCGTTCGGGAAGCTTTGCAATATCTTCTCGTACCACATACCACAGTGTCTCAAGACGAAAGTCTTTGATCAGTGCGTGTTGCCAGTGATGACCTATGGCACTGAAACGTGGTGGCCCACAATGGGCCTTATTCGAAGGCTAAAAGTCACCCAAAGGGCAATGGAGAGGGCTATTATGCTTGGAGTTTCCCTGCGTGATCGAATCAGAAATGAACAGATCTGTAGGAGAACCAACGTAACTGACACAGCCCAAAGAATTGTCAAAATTAAGTTGCAATGGGCAGGGCACGTTGTTCGCAGAACAGGTGGCCGATTGGCGACCGCGTACCGGAAGACGTAGCGTTGAAAGGCCTCCCACAAGGTGGACCGACGACCTTGTGAAGGCCGCAGAAGCCCGTTGGATGCGAGAAGCACAGAACCGGTCGAAATGGAGGTGCTTGGGGGAGGCCTATGTCCAGTAGAGGACGTCTTTCGGCTGAAATGTGGATGATGATGAATGATGAGACAATAAGGTTAGGGTCTACAAGTTCTACTACGCGCTACGCAATGGTCTACGACGCTACGGCGTAGCTTCTTCTTCTCTATCGTGATTATGTGTAGGTACTATCGTTACGATTTATAAAAGAATAGCTCATGTCGTAATCAAATATATTAGCCAGTCAGCAAGAGGGTATGAGGCTAACAAGAATTTTCACGCGGACGAAGTCGCGGGCTAAGCGCCGAGATGAAACAAAAAAAAAATCAGAGAGAATGATAAGCGAAATCGAAGTATTAAAGCGGGCAGGCGATGCGAGGCGATGTGTTGGGTCGGTGGAACCAGAAATTTCACGCGGACGAAGTTGCGGACAGAAACTAGTGACTAATATAAGTGTAGCAAGTGCGTAGTTGCCAAAATACCATTTCAATTTTTTTTTTTAGTTTAGTTTGATCGAAATAGTAAGTAGGTATTTGTAGGACAATCGATAGAACACACCTCACACCCAACACTTACTAACTAAGGTAGGTTTTATATTAACGTAATTATATTAAGCTTTTAAATAATTCAACAGCAAAACCTTTAACCTTTACATTGTCGGCACACGATATGTTTCGGCGACTTCAAAACTCTGACACTTACACTTATGCAGATTAACCGACTTCGGCGAAGATTAAAGGAGGTTCTGACTTTACTTGCGTCTGTGTGTTATATAGGTGAGAAGGCTGAGTGGGGTCTCTTTGGCGCCATTCATTCATTACTAAGAAACATTTGTCATTTGTTTTTCGGAGTAAACGAGTTTTCCTCAAGCTGAGTAATATCCATAACCATTCAAAACCATCCGACACCCTATCGTATGGAAAATGACACTTATCAGGATCATCTGATCTGGTTTTGTAGCTTTAGCAAGTGTTGCAAACTGAATGTTACTCAGCGTACGTTTTCCTTCATATACTAGCTTGAAGCAATCAAATAGTAACTTATTTACTTGTTATCGACTATTTGATTTAAACAGGCCTCCTCTCTGTGAGAGAGAGTGGGCCGTAATCCACCACGCAGGCCCAGAACGGGTTGGTAGATGTCACATATCTTCAAAGTTTTGGTTCTAGGACATGCCGGTTTCCTCACGATGTTTTCCTTCACCGATTTGAGAGCAGTGGTGATGACTTAATTTGCACAAATTAAAGCGCCCCTCCCAGGCTGTACCACAACACCCTGCCGATCGATTCTGTAAAAATCTCACCATGAAAAGTTAGGTGAAGTGAGCTTAGAGTGAGCTGTCAATAGTGTCAATCGCTAGCATTAGTTGGAATGACAGCTCACTCCGCGCTCACTTCACCTAAGTTTTCACGGTGAGATGGTTACAGAATCGCACTGCTGTCCTCCGCCTTCTGTAGAAGTCCGAACCTAGCTGACTGGTTGACCTGTAGACCACGAATGACTATAATACTCTCGTGCAGCTCACGCAGACATGAAAGAAGTATATGTCGAAAAAGTATTTTCAAATTTTCGTGAGTCTGGGCCGTAATTACCATTGGGCTTCCGCTGCCCACGTTGATGGCAATTGGCTCGCCCATGATTAAATGGGACTGAAACATAACTGGCGAAATGTAGGTGTACTATAGGAACACCTCTGCCCAACCCTTCGGGGGATACAGTTCTGAAGCTCAATTTTCGTCATTTAAAACGCTCAAAATCTAGTTGCAGTGTCATCTCGACGACAAACAAATGTCAAAAACTTGTCCAAATGTAGGGAAATTAGAGGTATTTTTGACAGATTGAGACTGAGATCAGACTGTGAACGTTCTTAAAATTACGAGAATTGCCCCGCATACTGTGAACGTTCTTAAAATTACGAGAATTGCCCCTCAGCAGGTGACGTTCTGTAGTTTCTGCCTACCCCGTGGGGACAAGGCGTCGGTTTACGTATGTATTTTATTTCACATAAACCTACATGGGTAGGTACTTATGAAACGTCAGAAGCTGGGTGCACGGTTCCAATTGATCGTTGCCTAAGGAGTCCTGCCAAGGTCCCTATGTATATGACAATAGTACATACCTACTGCCCCAACAATTATCTACAAAAATAAATACAATTGTTCATTCTAATCCTCCGCTTGAATACTTTACATTACACAATAACACAACCTCACTTTGTTACAGTTGGTTAACTTTTGGGAGTCACGCTACGGTCAGTGTATTCAATACCAATTAAATCGGTCGGTTGATACAAATAAAATGTGATGTCATAGTGTCGTTATGTTGTCGGTAATTAGATCAACCATAGAGTAAAAAGGATGGGCTCTGTGTAGGTAAACAGAAAAGAGATTGGGCTAAAGTAATGTTTGTTTTTTTTGGAGCTGATTTTTCCATCGCCCGATAACTTTTATTCGAGGAATAAAATTTTCGTTTCACAGTTTTTATATAAAATAATTGTCAACATTTCAAAATTATTCCTCGAATAAAGTTATCAAAGTATTGAAAAATCCGTCATTAGGTACATTGGAAAAATGTAGGTAATATTTGAAGTTTAAACACCAAAACTCGTAGAGTATGATATTAGACGCCATTTTATTGTAAATCTATAGCAGCATAATCAGCTTATAATGTTCCCACTGCTGGGACGCAGGCCTCCTGACAGTGAGAGGAAGTAGGTAATCCGTAATGTACCACGCGGGCTCAGTGTGTGGCGGATGTCACATGTCTTCGAATTTTTAGTTCTAGGACATGCCGGTTTCCCCCGGTACGTTTTGAGAGAAATTGTGATGAAATAATTTCACACCTTTTTTTTAGCGCCTGTCTGGGTTCAAACCTACGACCTACAACTCGAGAGTCACGGCTGTTACCACTGCACTGCCGCGACTGCCACTCTGCGACTGGCGCGTTGCCACTGCTGCTGTGTGTTAAATTTGCAATTTTTAATGACGCTTGCAAACTAATCATCATAATAAATATTTTTCACAAAACTCAATTACAATTTAAACACATTAACAATCTACTTATAACCAAACCAATTAGTCCATAGATTGTAAATTATAATTAACAAAGATTCCTTGATTGATTAATACCAAAAGAACTAAAAAGTAAATTACTAAATTAATTAAAGATATAATTAATAAGCGAGTCTGATTGACACGCTCATTTTGAGATTATTAACGAGATTATTATTAATTATTATTACAGGAATACAATGATTTGGAAGTGTGAAACTAGTCACATTAAAAAAACTAATTGAAACTATAAAAAGATATATGTAAAGTGAATAACGAGTGTGGCTTTATTGAATTTGGTTCCGTATGATTAAATTTTATTCATTTATTAGCTGCGACCCGCGGTTTCAGCCGCATAAGTCTCGATTCCGTGGAGTATTGGGATAAAAAGTAACTCATGTTCCAAATTTCATCTAAATCCGTATAGCCGTTTCTAAATGAAAGCGTAACAAAGAAACATACAATAAATCAAATCTTTTCTCTTTTTTATAATGCTTGGTGTTGCCTGTGACTTTGTCTGCGAACCAGGATAACAACTAGCCTATGCCCTTCTCCAAGTTCCAGGCTACCTATCCTTCAAAGTTCAGCCAAATCCGTTCAGCCGTTTTAGCTTGAAAGCGTAACAAACAAACTTCCTTTCGCATTTTTAATATTACTTAGGATTAGTTTAGATTTAATTTAATTCTTACATCTATTATTACAGGGTAACTATTGCGATAGTGCTAGTTAAATGTTATCCTAACTTAATATTATAATTAAATGTTGGAACTTATTACAAACAATGCCTTCTTATTTCTTTGTCACTCAGATAACAACAGAATAGGTCTGGAATGTTGTTCTTTAAGCCACAATGTTAATTTTTTTTTCTGAAATTAATTAATTTTAACTGCAAAAATTATGTAGTTTATTTTATATATTAAAAGAGGACAAGTAGGTACTTTACGGACATAATTCGCAATTTTTTCATAAAATAAATTATTTAAGTACTAGCTGCGCCCCACGGTTTCACCCGCATGAGTTTCGATCCCGTGGGAATATCGGGATAAAAAGTATCCTATGTGTTAGTCTGGGTTATAAACTACTCGTGTGCCAAATTTCGTCCAAATCCGTTTAGTCGTTTTTGCGTGAAAGAGTAACAAACATTCATCCATCCATCCATCTGTACAAACTTTCGCATTTATAATATTAGTAGGATTTGTTTTAGTTGTCTTATCATAGTATCTATGTATAACTGTAGGCACTATTTATTTAACTCTTATAAAGGTACTAGGTAGTTTCAAACAAAATATTGGTTTAAAAAGCCCTATCCTTAACCGACGGAAGCTTTAATCCAATTTCTTCAAAGCCCTTGAATATTCGCAATGCCGCCTGTGATACAGGTTTATCCTTAACGCCTGTTAATGTTAGATACTTATTTAACATTACCTACCTATAAATACATTTGTAAATTATTTCTAAGATTTTACTGTTAATTTACCCATTTTAATTCTGAATAAATATTTATTATTATTCAATTCTATTTTCAGAAAGGTTTTCTATAAAACGGCACTAAAATAATGGCAATTTAATATTAGAAGGATGCGCAAAAAAAGCAAAAATCTAGGTCAAAACTACAATCCGCAACATTTTTACAGAACCCTAAACAGTAATTATATTCAGCAATAAAACCTGCAACAATCGTAGATTTTATCGCGTTCATACAATTTAATATTAATAAACACAACTTAATTACAACAGTATTATGTTATAATTTCTTTAAAAAATCCTACTTCGTCGATATCGGATCAATAATTCAACATGGCGCACGTCTATCAATATAATAATTCTGTCAAAGTTTAATTGAAATTCTGTACAAAGCGCACCGCAGTATTATTGATACATTATGAGTGCGCGAAAGAGCCATAGAAGCAATTTACAACTGAATTACAAATCTGGACGAAGCCCCACTAAATACACACTCAGGTTAAATCAATTGTCGTACATCCATCTCTTTTTTACTCAGACAAACTCCATAAGTTAGAGAAGGATGGAGGATGCAAAAGATGTTGTCGAGCAATGAAAAGCGAACGGTTAACGCCTACAAAACGAATGGGGAAGGGTAAAAAGCTTGTTTGTTCGGGGGCGTGTCCCCCCGACGAGGCGAGGGGCGCAGTCACACGGCAGCCGCCGCCGGGACCAGTGCCCGTGTCACACGCAACTGACGTTTCAATCTGACAGCCGTGGCTGTCCATCACGCGCCCTTTGCATCAAAAAACTAGTGCGGTGGAATTAAGAAATCATGCTAATCGATTCCGATAAATATTAATGTGAAGACTGTGTCTCATTCAAATTAACTGACATTTTTTTTATACTGTGGACTGTGCTGAATAATGAACTACAGACTCTAATAAACTTGTAATCGGTTTGAAAAATTGTGTGAAGATGGCTTTTGAAGACCGCTGCAGCCCGAACCAGGCGAACAGCCCTGGACCTGTCACTGGACGAGTGCCTGCACCTCACGCGGAGAACCCGATGAACTACTGCCCTCCAAGTCAGTACACTTGTACCACAATCGACTCAAGATATGAGCGAACATCTCCAAACATGACGATTGTCAAAGTGCAGCCAAATTCTCCTCCACCAAGCCCTGAGAACCAGAACGAGATGGACGGTTTCCAGAACTACTACAGGCCCGAAACGCCTGACGTCAAACCACAAATAAACCCTGAAAACCAACGGTTTGAGAACGATAAACTTCGAGCTCAAAGACAACAGCCGTCGGTCCCTATAGGCTTCTCAATAAACAACATCTTACACCCTGAATTTGGTTTGAACGCGTTAAGAAAAACAAACAAAATCGAGGGTCCAAAACCAGTTGGGCCAAACCACAGCATCTTGTACAAGCCCTACGACTTATCAAAACCTCAGAACAACTTCCAAAAATACAGCTTCGATTACTTAAAATCGAAAGAATCAGAATTCAGCTCCTTGCCACCTCTTGGGGGCTTAAGACAGACGGTTTCCCAAATCGGGGAGCAGGTGCCTAAAGAACGGGAGATGCCGAAAGTGATAGAGAATCAGAAGAGGCCAGATTCTGCGAGTTCAGTGGTTTCGTCTACTTCGAGTGGGGCTTTGTCTACCTGTGGGAGCACTGATACCAATAGCCAGTCGGGTAATGCTTCATTGTGGCCAGCGTGGGTTTACTGCACCAGATACAGTGACAGACCTAGTTCCGGTAAGTGGCAACACTGTTTTTCTTCTTTTTTTTTGTGGCTCAGTTGTTTTTTCCGAGGAACAGGTATTTTATTTTTCTGTTGGCATTACTGCGGTGTCTTGCGTTTTTTTTTTTACGAAAGAAATTGTTTGTCTTGCGTGACCAGAAGCTTCGAAGTTGACGTGTTTATTTTTGGCAGGTTTTTTTTTATTGATTGGTTGAAAAACGAGTTGACTTCGATGGAAGGTTCTTGCAAATGGTAATGAATTATTATCGATTTAGATTTTACCAAGTTGTTATTAAGCTAATTAATTAAGAAACTCTGAGGTGCTATTTTATATTGCAGTTTTAATATGCTTTTTTTAATGGTTCAGTGTTTTTTAAATCAACCAGCAGTTGTTTTTTCATTAAAAAAAAGTGTCTTTAGTTTACATTGACGACATTATCGAACCATCTCATTTTGAAAACCATTTTTTATCATTTCCTAGTCTACAACAGAACTTGAAAACGAAACTGCGTGCCACATTGCCATTACACAACTTTTAAACGAGTAAAATATTCCATTCGGACAAAAACATACATAAATATTTTGACAATGAGTCTTCAGGGTACAGTCGTATGTATTAGAATACATTACATCAAATGATCCGTAACATTATGCTGGTATATTTTGTGTTCGTTGACACATCACTACAGATGTAATGACTTTCGTATTTATTTATTCAAAACATTGTTTTCTTTTTTATTTTGAATTCGTTTTAGGTTGAATGCGGTGTCCTTTATGGGAGTTCTAATGGATAGGACATCTTTATTGCATTTAAAATTTAAAATGGAGGTTTGTTTGTTTATCTTGTATTGAATTTAAAATGGCTGACTGTTTTGTTTTCTATTATTATGACTATTTTTCCATTTTTGAGCAGAGATCGATAATTATTGTTCCCTTTATGTTACTCTTCCTGTAATTAACTCGTTTTTCTTTGGTTTTGTTAACAAAACACACATACATACATATGTAAACTCATGCCTTATTCCCTTAGGGGTAGGCAGAACCTACAGAACGCCATCTGCTACGATACGTACATACTCATTTTGGTTCGTTTACGTTCATAAATCTGAGGGGCAATTCTCGTAATTTTAAGAACGTTCACAGTCTCAGGGGCAATTCTTGTAATTTTAAGAACGTTCACAGTTTCATCTGTCGAAAATACTGCTAATTTCGATACATTTTTGACAAGTTTTTGACATTGATTGTCTCTGAGATGAGATTCGGAGTAGACTTTCAAAGTTTTTAATTACGGGACTTGGGGATTGGCCTTCTGGTCTGATACACGCACGCCAGTTGCGAGTACTACTGTTTTTAAACAAAAGAGCTTCCAGTTTTAAAAGAGCACGTTTCTGGATTGGGAATACCATCACTATTCCTAATTCCACCACACGGGAATATTCCTACGTTCCATTTTGAAGATACTTCCGGCAATAAGAAATAACAAGCACATGAGACTCCTCTTGGTATCGTATTACCCAGTAACTGGGTTGTGGAAGTCAGATAGGTAGCCGCTCCATGTAAAAATGGCTACTGACGACCCGCAAAGACTATCAAAGATCAACGAATGACAGCCGGGACCAACGGCGTAACGTGCTTTCCGAGGCACGGAAGGGTCTTGGTATGTGAAGATGGTCACCAATCCACGGACCGCGGCAAGCGTAGCTTAGCCTGAACGACTTGGGCGGCTGTTATTACTTAGCCACAAGCCCCTCAACTCAAAATAAACCAATACAGGCACTTTTGAAGAGGTCGGTCAGTCAGTAAGATGAAGCAAGTTGCCCATTCCAAAGCGTAGAAGTACCTATGGAGAAGAAAGGCAAGAAACTCCACGGAACGGACACTCTTTTAAATCAAAATCGTCGGTTATGACCTCTCCCCATCGGGTGGCCGTTGTCGGCGTGTTTGCCAACATTACAAAAAAAAAGCGAGAATTGGGACAGGCGTGCATAGGCTTATTGAAACCCCGTCGGTTTAAGAGTTACGAGTTTACGACGATCTTTTCATGGTTGGGTAATATGCTCTACTCTGTCCAAGTATTATCCCACTTCCTACTATGCTTTTCCTACTAGGTATATAATAATATTATAAACGTGAAAGTTTCTATGGATGGATGGATATTTGTTATTTGTTACTCTTTCACGAAAAAACTACAGAACGGATTTGGATGAAATTTGGTGCACAGATAGTTTATAACCAGGATTAACATAATGGATACTTTTTATCCAGATATTCTCACGGGATCAAAACTTATGCGGGTGAAACCGCGGGGTGCAGCTAGTTTTTCTATATTTTTTTTTCATTTAGCGTCGGAGTTTTATTCGGATGTAACACATTAGTTTTCTATCCATTTTTTTTTCGTTTTTTAATTGCAAGTTTTGCATTTGTTTTTAATTGAATTTGATTATACTTTTTTGGTCTTTTTAGCCGTCAACCCGCACTGGGCCCGCGTGGTGGATTACGGCCCACTCCCTCTCACCGAGAGGAGGCTTATGTCCCAGCAATGGGAACATTATAGCCTGATTACGTGTGTATACCTATGTGTATACGTCGTCATACTTACCTACTGAGATGCAAATAAATGTGTTTTATAAAAAAAACTTTTTTACAAAAAAAAACAACCGACTTCCATAAAAAACACTACAAAGTGAAAAATAACTTTAATTTCGGAAGTCGGTGTCTATGGTTTTTTTATTTCGTTTTTCGCCACCGACTTCCAAAATTAAAGTTATTTTTCACTTTGTAGTGTTTTTTATGGAAGTCGGTTGCTTTTTTTTGTAAAAAAGTTTTTATTTTTCACTTTTTTGTTGTGATAATTTTTTGATTTTTGTTGATTTTTCAAAAACCGCTTTTCCGATTTCGATAAAATTTTCATGGGACCATTTGGAAAGTATACACTATCCAACAAAAAAAGAATTTTTCAAATCGGTTGGCAAGCGACGGAGTTACGCACGAACAAACATAAAAAAAAAATACAAACATCCGAATTGAGAACCTCCTCCTTTTTTAGAAGTCGGTTAAAAAAAAAACTACCTACCATTTCTGCAAATTCATTAATTTTATGTTTTTTTAATGTCTTTTTCTTAATTTATTGTTTTGGGGTTGGCTTCCGGTCTAACTCAGTTTACCTTAATGACAGAACATCACGGCTATTTTCCCCGAGGGATCAGGCAAAGGTGCACCTATAATAGTACATCCACATTTCACCAGTTACATATGTTTAAGTCCCATGTAGTAGAGGGCGAGCCTCTTACCATCGACCGTGTAGAAATCCATACTCCGGCGGGGTAGTTGCATAACACATTATCATTTTGACAGTTCAACAACATACATTGCGTTACTTACGTTGCTGAGCAAACAAATTTTTCGATATGAAGCAATGGATTAGCAATATCTTTTAAAATTATTCAGATTGTGTGTCACGAAGTTGGTGCGGGTTGCCTTAATATCAGTAGGTAGGTATTTAAATGGTTTTTAGACCTTCAGGTTTTAAAAACTGTCATAGATAATAACTGGAAATGATAGGTTTACGTAGCACGGAAGTCTCGTATCTCCATCCATCCTCAAAATAATCATCGCAAGTGTGGCTTAACTTTGCAATTACTCGATCAAACACCATTTATAGTAGATGCAAATCGATTTACTTAAATACACTTGTTTTTCAGCGCCAAGAACTGTCATTATCACACTGTCAAAACGACATTAGGCTAAATGTCATGTTTTAAAAACCAGCTTTCACTCAGAGAAAGTGTTTTGACAAATCAACAGCGTCGTGTTAGGGTCAAATTGTAACAGGGGTTATGTTTGAAGATATTGACATAAAGACATATAGATTATGAATTATTCATTAAGAATGGTTTTGACTAGCAGTTTGAGCTGGGTTTAGTTGTGTTTAGCATGTTTTTTTTGAAGTTCTGTAGTCAAATATGAAATCCGTCATTTTATTGCAGCGGCCATGGACAATATATTCTTTTTAAATGAAATTAAGTTTATTTGCAAGAATTGTAGAAAGTTGAATTGTTGTTGTTGTTGAACTGTTTGTATTGTGTAGTTGTTGTTTACTTTTTTTTATTTGCTTGTATTTTAACATCAGTGAATTTAAAAACAATTACCTACGCGTAAAAATTATTGCAATTGCCAATCATTTGACCAAGTGTTGCTATCATAAAAAAATGCGTTTTATTTTCAGAAACAGTAGTATTTTTTACCATTAAACAAATATTTATTTTCCTTATTAATATTGAGCGTTAATAATATATTCAAACATAGATTGTATGTATGTCTGTCATCATGTTTTACACATTATTGTTTTTTGTCCTCATTGTATGTTAATTTGGTGAATTTTGATTAGGCGAGGGACAGAATTAAAATTGCAGGACTCAGAGAGGAATGAGGTGCTTGAGATAATAATGGTAGACATAAACTAGGTAGGTATAATATATATATTTCCTATGATTGTTAATTAATATGAGATATAGGGGACGACTGACTGTATTAAATTTTGCGAAAATATGAAACCGAAAAAATGTAATGAATTATTTGAACACAAAAGTTTTTTTTAAATTAAAAACTAGCTTCTGCCCGCGACTTCGTCCGCGTAAAGCAACTTTACTTATTTATTTTTTTTCAAAGGAACCATCCTCGTACTTCAAGGAATATTCTAAAAAAAGAATTAGCAAAATCGGTTCAGCTGTTTTTGAGATTTGCGCTTAGCAACACATTCAGCGATTCATTTTTATATTAGGTATAGATAAAGTTTACACTGCGTTCAAAATGTTAAAAAAAAAAAACTACACAATTGAAGTCTTAGGGTAGCTAAAATAGTTCATCTCATTTTGAAGACCTCGGAATGATTATGAAAAATCTCAGTTCTTGTGAAGTGGACTGCTGATTAGGAAACGTTGGTATCTATATTAACTCACCTAATTTCATATCGCCTTATTTATATTTGTATGTGTCACAACACTCAACAGAAGAGAAGGGATTTCCTATTTAGATGTAAATTGCAAAATGTATCGATACCAATAAGAAATTAAATTATCGAGTCGACAACCTTATTCGATTCGCTCTAGAATTATATTGGTCAAGTACTTAGTCACATAATTATTGCAATACGAAAATATTTATTAGAATTTCTAGTTTAATATTACGTTCTTAGAGGTCGTAATAATTTAGCAAATCAGCCAAGAAATGAGTGTATGAGAGGAAGTTTGAAAGTGGCGCCAGTGACAGAAAAGTTGAAAGGAAATCGTTTAGCTTGGTATGGGCATGTGATGAGAAGGGACGAAACGCATGTGACTAAGGGACTGATGAATATACATGTTGATGGATGGAGATGGAGAGGAAGGCCGAAGAAAAGATGGATGGATTGTGTGAGGAATGATATGAAAGAGAAGGGAGTGAATGATAGCGTGACGGTTGACAGGGTAGGATGGAAGAAGAAAACGTGTTGCGCCGACCCCAAGTAACGTGGGACAAGGGCAGGAAAATGATGATGATGAGCCTATGATGTTCTGTTCCCACCGTTGGGACACAGGTATCCTCTCGGTGAGAGGGAGTGGGCAGTAATCCACCACGCGGGCCCAGTGCGGGTTACCAATGACAAAATGTGTAGCAACTACAATGATTATTTTAAAATAATACTTATATCAGATAAATAATGACATAAACATCACGCATTCCCTGAAGGGTTAAACAGAGGTCTATCTATAGCACAACCCAAGGGCGTAGCCAGGATTTTATATAGGGGGGGGCAGACAAAGAAAATCCTAGTGTTTTGATCGTCATTCATTTTTCTATAACAAAAAAACTACGCTACTCTTGTCGTTTTATGTGGCATTTTTTAAAGTAAGAAATGATGTAATAAAAATATATATTAGAGGTCACATCCCGTATTGTTGAATTTCACAAGCCAGCCTTCAAGCCTGTTAGTTTCTTAGGTCTTATAAGAAGCTTCGCAAGCTATGAAGCTCGTCAGATTTACAGTTTACCAGCGAACGACCGCTCTTCTAAAGGGGTTCCAACACGGTCAAGCGGCTTGACGGCAAGTGAAAATCTACGTGCTTGCCGTCAAGCCGCTTGACCGTGTCGGAACCCCGGGGTTAAGGGGGGGCAGCTGCCCGTCCTTGCCCGTACCTCGCTACGCCCATGGCACAACCACATTTCGCCAGATATGTTTAAGTCAGATGTAATAGGGAGCTATATATATGTTTGAGCCGCTTGGGGTTGAAACACTAGGGCCTTGGGGTCCGAGTGCTCATCGAATTTTTCGGGACATCGCCAAGTGTTTGGTTGACTCTTCACGTGACCAGAAGGCTGGCCTATTTTTAGCCCAAAGAATCAGCATTGCCATCTAACGTGGTAATGCTGCCAGCCTTTTGGGCACTTATCTCATTCAGTGATGATCCGATTTTTTGATGCCAATGAGCTCCTGCCTTTTTCTATATATTTTTTCGTATTATATACTTGTATATAGTACATATTAGTGTTAGCTCGTAAAAATAATAATTAATCTGTGTATAGTAACGAATATATTCTTGATTATATGAAAATGAATATATTATGTGTGTTGTTGTGTGTTGTTGTATGTTATGTGTGTTTTGTGTATTTTTATTTTATGTGTTTATATTTCTTGATTATTTTTTATTCTTTTGCTGTGTGAAATGTCCAGGGATATTGTATTATTATTATTATTATTGTATTATTATATAAGTTAATCCTGGTTAAAGGGGGCAAGCCTGTTGCCAATAAACCCTAACAAACCACCAACACCAACCACTCTATACTTCTCTAGCAATATTATTCTGGCGATACCGACAGCCGAGGTGAAATGGCTCCAAATCCGTCGGGTGCACTCCGAAGCCAATTTTAATTCCGGTGAAACCCTTACGCGGCGGTATCCTTCCTAATCGCCAAGGGTGATAATATTCTCATATAAAATTTGCCTAGTACTGTGACGACTGTACAGTAAAATCAGACACAGTTTCCTTGTGCTAAGTTATGTTTTTTCTTTCATATTACACTAACTGACTAATTTGACTGTCAAACTGTGGGTTGACATGTAAACATTAAATTGTGTTGTGCTCCCGTTAAAAGTATTCCGAAAAATAGTGTAAATAGTCTTTGGACCATAAAAGGTGTATAAAAGTGAATCTGGACACATAAACTTGCTGTGACAGTGTTATTAACAGTGTTTGATGACTATTTCTAAACCAAAACGTTAAATAAAAACTATCAGAACGGTGACTACTAATATGACTTTTAAGAACAAAATAAGATATAACAAGTAGGTAATTTGTTTACGCATAGACCATATTTAAGTGCAGTGTTAAAACACCTGTTGAAAAACCTGAGATAACCTGTCAATATTTGCATTTTAGAAAGACGTTTTCTGAGGTTGCTCATCTCGGGTCCGTTTTTTATTTGAATCACGAAGTTATTGGCGCGATTATAACACCATCTAGCGCAAATCTGAGGAATGTAATTGCATTTAGTGTTGCCTCACCCATAATAGTGTTATCAACACAAATAAATAATTAGTTGTGCTAGTTGCTGCGAAACAACGACATCTGTTGACTTTGGAGTACACTTACGACACCAACATACGGTCAAAAATTTCGACGCTTTGAGTACTGTACAATTGGCGCAACGGTACTACGCTCGCCGACAAAGGAGTAATCATTGTGACCCGAGTTCGATTCCGACTACAGTTGATATTTGTTTTTGTGATCTATATTTGGAATATCAAATATTAGTATCATGAATTTCTTGGAGAACATAACTTTCCGTCGTACCCGCACTAGATCAGAGCCAAACAATGATGACAGTGATATCATTTCACAAACACTGGATTGTACCACCTCGAATAGTATGCCAGACATATCCGAGGATGAAGACGATCAACTGTTAAAATTAAAAGATGAGATCGAAAAACTAACGGCTCAATTAAATAGTGCACACATTGAAATTGAACTATTATCGTTAGAAAATAAAAATTTGAGGCAAGTTAACGATGACTTAATAAAGAAAAATGATATTTACAAAAAGATCACTTACAGTCCAGTAAAACAGAAAAAACAAACCCCAAAGAAAAATAAAAATAATTCCACAAAAACAAAGCAGACACAAACTGTGGAAAACATGAGCACAGACTGCACACCTGCAGATACGATATTGACGAACAAAAAAAGCGAAGATAACCTGTGTCTCTCAAGCACTTCTCAAGAAAGAATACCTCAAAGAAATCAAACTGTTGTTTCATCTTTAAGACACAAAATATGTCTACTTAGTTGTGAAACTTCCAACAGAATATACAAGATCACTCAGAGAACGCAATTATGTAATTTTGAAATATGCCATTATCGCAAGCCTCACTGTAGTCTGAACCTTTTATTAGATAATATTGACGAAAAAGTACGAAACTTTACATATAATGACTATTGTATTATTTATATTGGCGAAGTACATTTTAGGAAAACGTATAATTATATCGAACTTGTATCGCTTATACGCGAACAATTAGTTAATTTGAAACACACAAACTTTATAATATGTTTACCAACGTTTAAATTTATGGAAAACTGTAATATAATGTATAACAGCCGAATTGAAACGTTCAATAATCTGCTTTGCATGGACGCGGAAACATATAATTACGCATATATCTTGGACTCAAATTTAAATCTGCCCTATACTTCCGACACATACAGCTATCGTTATGGCACTTTGAACAATAAAGGCTTAAATACTGTCATATCAGATCTTCAAGATCTCGTCTTAGACATAAGTGCCCTGAATGCTGCACCCTTAGAGGTTGATTGTTTTCAGAAAAATGAAATGAATGCTTTACCAGTCACACAGACAACAAATGATTCTCAGTTTTTTCTATAACTGTCTCAATATTCTCCATCAAAATATAGCAGGTCTAGCGAACAAATCTGATATACTTTTAGTTAAACTAGAGGAATTATTCAATAAGGGAACTATTATAGACGTTATATGCATTACAGAACATTTTATGGAATCAGGCAATGAGGATCTAATGTATATACCCAACTTCTATCTAGCTGCTTACTATTCAAGAAATACGAAACGAGGAGGTACATGCATCTTTGTCAGAGCAGGACTGCAATATCGAATACTAACTGACGCAGCCCAACAATCGATTTCAGGATTATTTGAATGTTGCGCTGTCGAACTTACGTCTTATAACATTATTATTATTTCTATATACAGGGTGCCTAAACATAATTATCTATTATTTTACGAAAAATTGGACAACATACTCAAAAGGCTTAGTTCTGGGACAAATAAAAACATTATTCTTGCAGGAGATTTTAACATTGACGTATTAAAGAGAAATAAAATTACTCTTGAATTGGAATATTTTCTCCTACAATATAATTTAAAACTAGCACTTTACAAACCAACAAGACTCTGTAGTAATACCTGCATCGATAATTTTGCACATAGTTACAAAAGGGGCTGTAAAGCTGAAATCTTAGATCTAGCCCTCTCGGATCACACATGTCAAATACTGAAAGTGCCCATAAAAATAACTTGCAAATTACAACTTTGGAAATGTAAAAAGAAAGATTACTCGGAAGATAATTTGATTAAATTTAAAAATCTCCTAGGCAGTTTATCTTTCGTAGAAGTCTTTAATGCTAAAGATGCAAACATGTCTTTTGAAGCCTTCATGGACGATTTCTTATTATTATATAAATTATGCTTTCCAGAAAAGACAGTAACTATCAAATTAAATAGAAAAACTAAGTGGATATCTCGAGGGATAAAGATATGCAGCCAGAAACAAAGACATTTACTTTGGAAATATCGATTTGACCCTAGCTCAACAAATAAGAATAATCTAAGGAAATACTCCAATCTGTATAAAAAAATTATAAAATTGACACAGAAAGCCCAAAACAGTTATTTTATAAGCTCTTCTCAGAATAAATCTAAAGCCGCTTGGCAAGTTATTAATAAATCTAAAATGTGCTTACCTCAGGAACAAATTATGACTATAAATAGAGACAATTTGACTTTTACACACCCTATTGACATTTCTAATGAATTTAATAATTACTTTATTGACACAATTGAAAATAATATAAATTCTGATAAGATTAATGGTAATGTTTTTGATAATCTTTCATCACAATCTTTATTTATGTCACCGGTTTCGAAAATTGACATTATAAAAATTATCTCTAATCTAAAAAATACGAATACTGTTGGTTGGGATGGCGTTTGTACTAAGGTCCTAAAGTATGTTAAGGAAGATATAGCACAGCCATTAGCTCACATTATTAACATATGTATTGCTGATGGCATATTTCCAAATAGCTTAAAAAAAGTTATTATTAAACCTTTACTTAAAAAAGGTGACAAAACGAATATGAAAAACTATAGACCCATTGCAAAAATTTCCGTCTTGTCCAAAATTTTTGAGAACGTTATATACAACTCCATGTATACATATTTTGAAAAATATAACCTATTTTGCAATGAACAGAAAGGTTTTCGCAAAAACATAAATATTAACTTGGCACTCTTTGATTTAATTAATAGTGTTATGACCTCAGTTGATAAAAATAATCCAATTTGTACTATTTTTACTGATATGACGAAAGCATTTGATTATGTTGACCATGGAATATTGCTACAAAAGCTATATGGCTACGGCGTAAGGGGGAATATCCTAAAATTGATAGAATCATATTTAACTGATAGAGTTCAATGCACCGAAGTCTCCCGATTATGTCCCAAAACCAAATTAGAAACTGTATATTACTCAAAACAAAGAGCCATAAAATATGGCGTACCACAAGGTGGCGTGTTGGCACCACCTCTATTTCTGATTTACATCAATGATCTCCCAAAAATAATTCAACATAAGATGGTTCTTTTTGCAGACGACAGCACAGCTATAATAGAATGCAATGACATAAATAATTATGAAAATGATATTAATGAATCTTTAACTAAAATAATAAACTGGCTTAGCGATAATAATTTGAAAATTAACCTAAGCAAAACCAACATCATGCAATACCATCAGCGTCGTGAAAATAATAACATTAATATCACTTATAAAGACCATAAAATTCAGGAAGTTGATAGTGCTAAATTTTTGGGAATGACTATTGATAATAAATTGACTTGGAACACTCATACTGACATAATATGTAAACGACTAAGTAAAGCTGCGTATGCACTATTCCAACTTTCAAAAAAGGTTAATATTGAGACATTGCTAATAGCATACCATGGACTTGTAGCTTCTGTTTTACGGTACGGTATTATTTTCTGGGGGCAGTCGGCTAATAGGGAGGTTGTATTTAGGATGCAGAAACGCTGTGTGAGGTCTATGTGTGGTCTAAAAACGACAGATAGCTGTATTCCGTATTTCCAAAAACTAAAAATATTGACACTGCCAGCAATGTATATAATGGAAACTGCATTGTTTGTAAAAAAAAACCCGCATTTATTTGTCAGCTTATCGGCAGTCAGAAGAAATCCATTGCGTACTCAATATTGTAACAAACTATGTAACGTTAAATGTAAAACAGCCTTAATGCGTAAAAGCCTTTTCGGCAACGCTCCAAAAATTTATAATAAAATACCGGATGCCATCAAAAATTTGCCATTAATAAAATTCAAAAAGGCACTAAATAGCTTGCTTAGTGACAAATGTTACTACACACTGGATGATTTTTTCAATGATGGCTCAGTATAATGCTGTTTCTATGTTATACGAAAAGAAACTTAAAGGATGAATTAATTTGTAGTCGAAATTTATTATTAATATTGACATTTAATAATTTTTGACATTTTCAATTATTCTGACTTAGACTTTATTTTATTTTTTGACATACATAACTAAATAATTCCTCCTTTAAATCTGACATCAGTCAATTTTTTAAATAATATTATGTAACTGTTATAATTTATTTTGAAATTTTAAATAGGCATGATTATCAAACATTTTTTTATTTTTTTTATTGTGAAATGTATATTCGTAATATTGAGCTAGATGCACACCATATTTGTACGCCTCCTGGCATAACATAGCGTTCTGTTTACCAAACTCAAGATCTGTATTTCTTTACCTGTGTTAACAAATAAAAGTGATTTGATTTGATTTGATTTGACAATTGGTGTATTTATAAAGGTTGCTTAAAGTTAAAAGATGTTTATACGTCAAAATAATAAATTATTTTTATTCATATTCAAATTTTTTTTTTAACGTCAAAATTGTATGTATAAACAGTCGTTAAACATTAAAGCAACGTTTATGAATAAACTTCTGGGTGTTTTTGGAAAAACGTTTAACTAGATGACCAATTCTCGTAATTAAAAATGTTCAAAATCTAGTCGCAATCTCATCTCAGCGGCAATCAATATCAAAAAATGTAGGGAAATTAGAGGTATTTTTGACAGATTGCAACTGATATCAGACTGTGAACGTTCTTAAAATAGCGGAAATTGCCCCTCTGGTATTTTTTAACTCATGGAAATTATTTACGTAGGCAGGTACGGTAGCCAGTTACTTGTATCATAAAATGTTTCAATATTAACATTACTTTTAAACAAATGTGACGAAAAGAATTAAAAAAAAATAACAACCAAGAGTTAAAAAGGTCCATCTTTACAAGATAAATTCTAACGTCACTACATTCACAAAAACCAACACATTTTAAAACAATAACACTTTCAAATTACTCCCATTGTTTTCTCGAGAAAATTCACATTTGAATTGTTTCCGTCATTTTCCCGTGTCATTCAATGTGACAGCTGTCAAGGCGCCATCTTGTTGACATGAATGTCAACGATTTATTGTGTTGCCTTCCAACTTTGAAATTAGTGATGTTTTTCTTTGAATGTATGCAAATATCGTTATGGTTTATTGTTTTCGCGTTTTAGAGGTATTTTTAGACTGCCTCCTTGGTCCCGTGGTCGCAAGCGCATTCTTCCCGGGTCCTGCACATCGTGCAGTGTTATTGAGATTTTCCATCTGGAGTAGCTGACCGGAGTTTGGATTTGTTGAGAGCCCGGTTGATAGCAGATAGATAGATAGTTGGCTCGCCCCTTGTTACATGGCAGTTAAACATAACTAGCGAAATGTGGGTTTACTATAGTTTCTGCCTAACTCTTTGTACATACAGTCATGATGTCAGTTATACCTATAGATTAAGAGGTTAGAATTTATTATGTTAGATAATGGTGAGTGATTATCTGACAAAATAATTTATCTAACAGAAATAGTAAAAATATGTTAATACACGATGCATGTGTCGAAATAGATTTATGTCTGACTGAATCAATTTAATAAGGTTTCCGATAATTTATTAACTTTCGTAAGTTGGTACGCACGGCTACACTTTATGCTAAACATATGTAACTAGTATAAGCTGACTTCTGATTGTATGAAAAACTTACACAATGCGAGGTCAACTAAACTGGAAATGTGTTGCTTTATGTGTACAGTTAAACAGTTCAACAACATTCATTGCGTTACTTACGTTGTTGAGTAGACAGATTTTTCGAACATAAAAAGCAATGTATTCGCAATATCCTTCAAAATGATTCAGATTGAGTTTGATAGTGATTTGAAAATTAATCTTTTTGGAAACAAATTAGGCTCTTTTTTATAAATAGTAGAGAGAAAATGGAGCTTCTTGCCCGTTCTCCTACATAGGAACCTACTACGTTTTGGAATGGGCCACTAGCTTCATCTTTCTGACTGACCGACCCCTTGACAATTCAGTAGTGTCTGTCATTCGTTTACTTGAAATAAACGCTTTCCGTCTTATTACAAAACGAAACCTAACTTTAGTTCTAACCTAAACTATTGAGCCAGTACTTGTATTTCGAACTTTATTTCGATTTAGGCAAAAATCTAAATACTAAAATGACAACTTAGCACCGAACTAAGCTGTCATTTTTGTATAAAGAACTGCATTTCTCTATCAGTTGGGTTCATAATTCAATAACTGGGTTAGTGGTTTAAACCTGATCGAAAGAAAAACCTTGTTTTGTAATAAGGGGGTTTGAGTTTGAACCTAATGATATAAAAAGAAATACCTAGTACAATGACAGTATTACCCTGTACTAGTCGCCATTTTGTTATTTGAAGACAATTTCTGGAAAAAAATATTTTAATCGCGTCGAAAAAATCTAGTAGAATTTCGTAATCACTCGCTTTAAGCTTAAAGAGGAAACCGGTTCCATCTTTCATCGCAACCGCTGCTAAAAGAGCTCATTATTAAAAAAAAGCCCTGACAACATAATTATACCCTCACCAATTATTAAAAAACATACCTTTTAACCATTATTCAACTCTATCCATCAAAATATAGAGTTTAATTTCGCAATATCGACGGAAACCCTTAACACATTGACACTACCTTTATTTTTCCATAAGAATAGACAATTTAACTTTTACAGTTAGCAAAACGTTTTGTAATAAATTACGCCTTTTTTCCTTTGTAATAAGACGGTAAATCGATTGATTTTTTTCAGTGAGCAGCATGAGTATGTTTGTAGAATTAACAGGTGAAGTAATGAAACAATTTAGCTCAATTATATCGTGCAATTATTCTTTTTTCGAGCGTCCGCCATTTTGCCTGACTCGCGTTATGTTGGCAACGCCCAGTAGCATTTAAGGTGCGATTCCGTGGTGCAATATAATTATTTTTAAAATAAAATATAGCTTGGATAAATTGTTTTTTATTTACATATAAGCTGTTAAGGTGTGAAATATGTAATCATATTTATTTATTATGCATTGAACTTTTAAAAGCATTTAATATTTTCGGTTCCGATAAGAACTGTTTTAAGTGGTTTTTTACTGGATCCTTAATTCAAAGAGTTCGCACACCCTTTTTATAAAGGTTGATCGGTAATCAAACTTTAACAGTTTAGGTATGTATGTCTTTATTATGTTGGTAATAACAACAAGACCTTATGATTATGATACCAACATTAAATCACGCAAATGATTGGATTGCCGCGCAAAATTAGAAAGGAGAGAAACAAAGAAAAGACGTTTATTTACGGTAAACATGACGCAGAAAAAGAACACAAAAAATTACAAAGTTGGAGGAAAACATCAGTAAGTACTTATAATGCTCAGACCCGCAAAAAAAAAGAAAAAAATTGTAAATTGATCAATCTGCATTGCATATTTTGCTTCTTTGATTTTCATTAAAGGTACTGCGGGCTTGTGGCTAAGTAATAACAGCCGCACGGTTCAATCAATCAGGTTAAGCTACGCTTGCCGCGGTTGGTCCGTGGAGGGTGACCATTTTCACATACCAAGACCCCTCCGTGTCTCGGAAAGCACGTTAAGCCGTTGGTCCCGGCTATCATTCGTGGATCTTTGACAGTCGTTACGGGTCGTCAGTGGCCCGAAAGTCTGACAACCTGTCTTACCAAGGGGTATCGTATTACCCAGTAACTGGGTTGTGGAGGTCAGATAGGCAGTCGCTTCATGTAAAATAGCAGCTGAATACCAGCAGCTGCATCCGGTTAGACTGGAAGCCGACCCCAACATAGTTGGGAAAAGGCTGGGCAGATGAGGTGATGATGGGGTAATTGCGTAACACACTATCAGTAGCAATAGTTTTCATTTTGACAGTTCAACAACATTAATTATTGCGTTATTTACGTTGTTGAGCACACATTTTTCGAACATAATATATGAAACAACTAGCAGCGCCCCGCGGTTTCTCCCGCATAAGTTTCGATCCCGTAGGAATATCGGGATAAAAAGTATCCTATGTATTAATCCTGGTTATAAACCATCTGTGTGCCAAATTTCATCCAAATCCGTTCAGTAGGTTTTGCGCGAAAGAATAACAAACATCAATCCATACAAACTTTCACGTTTATAATATTAAGTAGGAAGGATAGTAGGTAATAATAATAAATAATATAATAATATCCCTGGACATTTCACACAGCACCATTTGTCCCAAGCTAAGCAACCTAATGCTTGTGTTATGGTAACAAGATGGCTGATAAACTACTTATATACAATTTTTTTTTTTTTGTAAATACATACATATTATAGATAGAAAAACACCCAGACTCGGAACAAATACATGTAGGTCATACAAATATTTGTTCCGTGCGGGAATCGAACCCGCGACACGCAGCGCAGCAGTCAATCGCTTAACCACTGCGCCAACCGTGCCGTCATAGTAGGAAGTAGGATGGATATCCTTCAAAATGATTCAGATTGAGATTGAACGTGTGATACGAAATCAGGAGCGGTCGCAGCCCAACATTTTGAGGGGGGTCACCAAGCAGTAAGTTAATAACTTAAGTTAGTAAGGCAAGTAAATCATGCAGACTCTCGACAACTTGAATGATTTTGGGGGGGTCACGAACCCCTCCCCTCTCAGACCGCTCTCGTGTTAAAATTGCATTTTTTTCATCTTTTGTAAGGTCATGTTTTGCCTGAAAAAAAAAACTCAAACCAGTAGCTCCTACTCAAATTTTATGCGTTCTACCAACAAAGAAGTGAAACTCAAGGAGAGCACATTAAAAAAAAACTCGTTAAAAGTACTGTAGTCATACAAAGTATTCTTTCTGTATTCCCTTACCCATAAACTATAACAAGTTTATTCGCAGACAAACACACACAGGTACAGCAGCAATTAATCAATTAACACAGTACTTTTAGCCGTAAATACGTTTCTGAGAAATTAATGAAACAAACGAGTATATCGTCAGAGTTGTCTATGCTTGCAATAGAATGAGGTGTAATCGACCGTGAATTTGCTCTATGGTTCTGTAGATACAATGGAGAAAGGTTTTTATACTTTTTTTGTGGTTTTTAAAACGGTTCGGGTATTGTCTCTGGTATAATTAATTGCAGTTTTTATGTTTCCTCTAAAAATGTTTTGCCTCAAACAGTCAAACTGTTGTACAGTCACGAGCAAAAGTATGTATATACTCGGCTTTAATCAAAAGCGATTTTATGTAACAACGAACATAGCATTTTTGAACCCATAGGTTTATGTAATGTGTCGTATTTCAACGTTGCATTCGTTATTTTACAATAAAATCGCAATTGGAAGTTGCCAAGTGTTGACATATTGGTGCTCGTGACTGTACTATATTTTTTTTTTATTTAACTAAGAATGCGGAGCCTCTGGGACTATTTATTCTGTGCTCTGGGTACCAGTATTTTACATGGAGCGACTGCCAATCTGACCTATACAAACCAGTTACTAGGTAATACGAAAATCTGACAACCAGTCTTATCAAGATTTTCGGGCTTTTGGAGACCCGTAACGACTCAAAGATCCACGAATTGATTGTATCAAAAATTTCAAAAGTAACAATGTGCGACGTAGACGAAACTTAAAATAATGCAGGCATTTATGTCAATAATTTTTCTCACGGACCCCTAAAAATCGTTAAGCGCGAAAAGCGAGTTAATTACCCGTTGAACCATAACTGCTGCTTATGCCCCAAAATGGAAATAGACACATTCCACCACAGTTATAGCTTAGTTTCTTAGACAATAACTAACAGACGGACGAATTAAAATGTTACTTTTTGTTAGTATGATTTTAAATTTTAATTCTTAAAGTAAGTTTAAGCAACACTTGCCGCGGTCAAGTCAAGGATGGGGGACCGTTCGTGACAGTTTTTGTTACTAGGAAAGTATGATTTTATATTTTAATTTTAAGTGAGGTTAAGCTGCACTTGCCGTGGTCAGGTAAAGGATGGGTGACCATTGCAGACCGTTTTTTTTTGTTTTTTGCCAATATTTGGTCCCATTGCTGTTCAAAGGCCTCTCCTTTTTTCTTTCAACCCTGTCTTGCCCCTCTCTTTTTTTTACAAGGAAAATATGATTTTACATTTTTTTTAATTTAAAGTGAGATTAAGCAACAGCAATTAACAAAGCAGGTAAAGGATGGGTGACCATTCACACCAGTGCGAGCATCCTCCTTACACAATCTATATGAAAAGTCATTCATTCAAACTAGGCTGAGAATCAGCACTCTTCGAACGTCATACCTACTTACAAAAGACAGTCCCCCAAAACACCCCCCTTCACCACTTCCTAGTGCTTCAGGAAGAAGTGGCGCAACAAACTTCCCAGCAGCACAGCTGTCGTCTCCAGCCAGCCTCAGGCCTTTTACTATAAGCCTCATTGGCTGCCTACCTCCTTTTGCGAAGGACCCGTGATTATAGCAAGGTGTTGCACCCACCTGATCAGCCACAATGTCTTAATAAAAAGCGAAATCAGAATCGCTTCGGTAAAAGTACAATTTTGACTCGGTATTGCAAAAATGTCTGTACAGGGCGACACAAAAGTGATTCGTTCATTCATCAATTTATTGTAGGTACTGCTAAACAGGACCTAGGAAGATCAATGACGGTTAAGGAATAGATATTTCTTATCTTGAAATGAAGAAAAAAGAAGAAAAAATTGTGATTGTCATTGTTTTATTTAGTACTAGCTGCGCCCCGAGGTTTCACCCGCATAAGTGTCGATCCCGTGAAAATATCGGGATAAAAAGTTTACTATGTCCTAATCCAGGTCATGGTCTACCCATGTGCCAAATTTCATCCAAATCCGTTCAGCCGTTTTAGCGTGAAAGCGTAACAAACAAACATACAAAAAATCAAATCATTTTTTTATAATATTAGTTTAGAATAGTGAAGACTTATGACGTTCTAGGTAGTGTCTAGCTTGATTTTGTAGCTTTGTATACTCGTTAGGACCTGCTTGCCAACCTTCGTATAAGTTGCGGTTTACCAGGTGAATGATAATTATTTATATAGGATACATTTTTAACCATTGCGAAAATAGTAACCATGAATTCAGGACATTATTCTAGACCCCCAAGCATAGATATATTTTGTCGGATATAAAAAAAAAACAACTGTGTTTGAAAAGTGCAATACAAGCATAAGTGTAGCTTCCCTGCTGGCCCGTATACGGTGTAGCAACAACGGCATTCTGAACGCAATAGCAGTGCGTTTTGACTGTCCCTTTCAGAATCGGTGGGTCATGTCGTGTGTAGGTGTGGCGAGACATGGCAATTTATAAACATTATGTAAAGTGTACTAGGTTAAGGCTTCTATGGGTCTATGCCACCCGAAATAAAGTTATTATTATTATTAATACCGACGCGTTCAAAATGAATGGCAGAACATTTTTTTTTAAATAACTGACTTAAAATTTCAACGCAGGTGGGATCAGGATCATGTACTGAATTCATGGTTACAGTTAGTGCACTGGTTAAAAATGTATCCTGTATATTCCATTTTTATTAGTGTTATTATTTTAAGGATAGATTTTTACTTTATTTTGTCTAAATTTTTTTTGTCCTTGCCGTTAGACAATTTTTTTGCGTTCGGTTTCTAAATTATTTTTGTATGAATGAACACTTTCTCACATACCTGTATCTACATCGTTTATAAGTACCACCCATCTCAACTAATTAGTGCGGACTTTCCGGCTACTGTGACAATTGGTATTACAGGGAAAACCAGGGTTGTGCGTTAGTGGTCGATATATCGATAAATTTCGCGCTAAAGCATTAACATTTGACATGCAGCTTGACACAAACGAAATGGTGGTGTCCACCTAATCAGAAGCTGTTGCTAATAGGTGTTTTTATTATTTGTTTTATTTGTAATTTATTCAAACTAGGCTGAGAATCAGCACTTTTTCAAAGTCGAAATTACATAAGACAGTCCCCCAAAATGCCCGCCCTTCACCACTTCCTAGTGCTTTCGCTGGGAATATGAAGGGGCGCAACAAACTCCCCAGCAGCACAGCTGTCTGTTCAGTTAGAAGAACTTGATCCTATACCACATAATTATACGGTTATACAGATTTAAAAAAATATTTACATTTTGACATTTACGATTGTAGACTAGTCATTTTAAAAGATTACGAGTACTTAACACGTAAATCATTCTGCAGATTATCCAATTTTCCAATTCTTCAGGAAGTAAATGGCATAACTACCTATAATAACAGCAACAACATAGTTATTCATCAACTATGTCAATAAAGGCACTATTGTAGAGCAAATTGCTTAATAATATAATTTGTTACAACTACTGACAAAGTCTCGATACCAATTACATATAGTTAAAATTGTTACCTGGTTCATATCAAAGTTGTTATTATTTGTTAAACTGTTTGTTTTAACTATGTTTAAATTAAAAAGTTAATAGTATACTACTCTACTGCCTCGTTGGTTTAGTGGTCGCAAGCACTACTGCTGAGCTTGAGATTCTGGGATCGATTCCCGGGTCGGGCAAAGTGTTATTTGGTTATTCCAGTTTTTGAGTAGCAGCCTGGAGTCCGGATGTGCCCGGATGATGGTTAGGCTCGCCACCATTACATGGGACTTAAACCTAACTGGCGAAATATTGGTGTGCTATAGATACACCCCTGCCTCACCCTTCGGGGCTTCGGGGGATGCTCGTGATAATAATGATTTCTGAATCAATATTTCGTGAACGCTCATAAATAATAAAAAAAAATACACATTATTACTTTAAGATTCAAAATAGTCAGACACAAAGCAAAACCAAACAGACATTTGTATATTTTATTACAAAATATTTTTTCACTCTCGTTCTCAATATGATCTGTTAAAAAAATATCGATAACAGCTTATCGGTAACGATCGATGTCCCATCCCTAGATGACAATACGTCTTTATTTTTAATGGTAACCGTTTACGGTATTGTATAGGGCAATAACAGATGCCATCCTTAAGAATGAGTATTGAATTTTTTAGACTAGTCTATATACTACGGGTTCGGCCGGATTTTTCTGCATTATGGGTTCATCTTTGTGCACTAATTTGGGTAGGCATGTCGATAAATTAAGACTACGTAATAAATTGTTAATACATGTTGGGGTTGGGGACTGAGTGAGTGTTTTGGTCGTCATTAACTGTTGAGTTCTCATGTTATTAAGATATTAAAATATAATGTCTGGCAATTTATGAGTTCTTTGAACGTCAAGTTTTTATCAAACATCATTTTTATCAATCATGGCAGTTTACCTACGATATTATTTTTTAAAAAAAATCTTATATTCATTATTTTTATTAATTGAATGAATATAACAATTACTAGCTGCGCCCCGTGGTTTCAGCCGCCTAAGTCTCAATCCCGTGGGAATATCGGAATAAAATTTGTAAGTATGTATTCTATGTGTTAATTCTGGTTATAAACTATCTGTGTGCTAAATTTCATCCATATCCGTTCAGTAGTTTTGGCATCCATACCAACTTTCCCGTTTATAATATTAGTAGGATAATACTCGTATAATTATGTATTCTAATAATTGACGATGTTAAGTAACAAATAAACATTTACAAAACTGAAGGCTTTATAACAATACATTCCCAATTTTCAATATGATGGATATATTAAAAATTGGGAATGTATTTTACTAGATGAAAGTCCCATCACTATCAAAAACATCGACAAAAATCATCGACTCGTCCCATCCCTAGCTACTAAGAACAGGCCACCATGCGCAAGAGTTTTTGTTAATCACAAGAATGTCCTAATAACTTGATTTGGTCCGTTTATCGCGGATTGTTCTCGATACAGGGGTAGGCAGAATTCTAAGTCGTTAGTTTAAAAATGTTTAATACTTACTTTATTACGAGTACCTGTAGGTATTTTTATTGATGGTTGATAGTTACTGATTGGGTGGTAAGTGGTCGAGAGTTCGATTGTTGGGTGAGGTAAAAAAAAATTGGTGGGGATTTTTATTTTTTCTTACATAACGAATCGCTCGCGGGGCTCGCGGCTATATAGTAACAGCCGCCCGGGGTCAACCCGGGCGGCTTCAAGGTTAAGCAGCACTTGTCAAGGTCAGTCTGTGGATGGGTGACCATCCGTTACATGCTAAGACCTAATAACATCACGCCTGTAATCCTCAAAGCGTTAGGCAGAGGTGTACCTGTAGAAAGAATTGAATTAGTTTTTTTGGATATTGGTAAAAGAAACCCTTTTATTTAAATCTTTTACGTTATACATTACCAATTTCATGTTTATTCCATTTTCTTTGAGCAACAAAATCTTTTCCCTCCTCAAGAGGGTGTGAAAAACAAAGCTTTTTCATGTAACAAGAATCCTCCCTTAAGAACCCTCTCAAAATCACAGTAACGTGAAAAAAATACCTCCCAACTCCCAATAAAATATGAACTCTATTTCTTTCGAGATAAGATTTAAAATCGGTTCATAAGGTCGCTGAGGAAATGATAAAAATTGCGCAAGCGATTATAGGATTTATTGCTAGGAAAATAAAGTCCATGTGCTTGGAATTGGGTTGAGTGAGCGTGTGCTGAATATGTAATAGGGTCGTGGATGTGTGAAACGGTGTTGCGTTGAAAATGGAAGTGGCTTATCGGATAAATGACGATTATGAAAAAAAAAAGTGGTAAAAAGTAGTTAATCCTTTAAAGAAAGAAAAGAGGAGTAAATTGTATGTTTTTAAATTTGCTGTGAAATATACAACGTGAATATAACTGAAATAATGCACATTATGAAAGTAGTTTCTTCAGATTCTTTGACTGAATCAATTGCTGTCATTTTTAATATAGGTAATTTTTTTAACCCAAAAATAATTTAAACTACGTAAATTACTGTCACACTTCCGCTGTACGTTAAAAAAAAAAACAAAATGGACGAAGTAGATACCCCTTATACGTGTGCGACTGTGTGCGTGTCTAGATTTGTAATGTGATCACAATGTTCTTCCACAGTCAGTATAAGTAATTTAATAAATAAACAATGTTTTATACATAGGTACTAATAAATAATCTGTGTATGTATTATGATTACCTACTTATAACATAATACTGGGGTGGTCGGTGGTGTGCGTTAATTCTGGAGCATGTTGTATACGATTTGATACTGTTAGCCCCAAAGTAACAAACACTGAAGTCGTTTTTTACATACAAATACCCAAAAAAAGTGTAATTTCAAATTTAAGACCCAGTTTCACAGACTGGACCCCCAACAGTAGACCTACAGTAACAGGTTTTGTGTGATTCCTGTCGGCTTTGTTGGACCAAAACTAATACAATTCACTATTCAAACTCGATGTGTAGGGATAATATTTTGTTACAATGTTAAAATGCCGTATCCATTTAACACACATCTGTGGCAAAAAAAAAACAATCTCACTATTGAGCGAAGTGCTGTAAAACGAAATGTAATTCCTTAAACAATGTTGAACAGCTGGTCGATTCTGTAAAAATCTCACCGTGAAAACTCAAGTGAAGTGAGCTTGATGTGAGTTGTCAGTAGTGTCAATCCCTAGCATTATTTGGAATGACAGCTCACTTCACCTAAGTTTTCACGGTGAGATGGTTACAGAATCGCACTGCTGTTCAACATTGTTTAAGGAATTACATTTCGTTTTACAGCACTTGTATGGCGGAATCACCACCTTTAGCAACAGATTTTGTTATTAGTAGAGAGGAGAATGCTAATCCACATGCCCGTGGATAAATCTATACAACAATCATCATCATTCATCTATTCTAATCTATTATATATGTATACAAATAAATAATATTTTATTCTAAGAAACAGACAACAAACAAAGACAGAAAAAAATAAAATTTAAATAAAACGTTTTAAGTTCATTTATAATCCTATTGATTGATAGGATTGGATAGGAGGGGCTTGTGGCTAAGTAATAACAGCCGCACGGGTCGATCGATCAGGTTAAGCTACGCTTGCCGCGGTTGGTCCGTGGATTGGTGACCATTTTCACATACCAAGACCCCTCCGTGTCTCGGAAAGCACGTTAAGCCGTTGGTCCCGGCTGTCATTCGTGGATCTTTGACAGTCGTTACGGGTCGTCAGTAGCCCGAAAGTCTGACAACCAGTCTTACCAAGGAGTATCGTATTACTCAGTAACTGGGTTGTGGAGGTCAGATAGGGAGTCGCTTCATGTAAAATACTGGTATTCAGCTGCATCCGGTTAGACTGAAAGCTGACCCCAACGTAGTTGGGAAAAGGCAGGCAGATGATGATAATCCTATTGATTGATATTTCCAATAGGATTATAATATATGAACTTAGCGGGTATTGACGATTTTATGAGTAAAATTCTGTTACACACTTGTACATACTTGTTGTTACGGTCTTGTTACGGTTGCGAATCATATTATATATGTTCAAAATACAACCTGGCCAAAACTGACCTGAAATTGCAAAAAAACGTATGAAAAATTGATTTTGCGGGTTGCCTTACCGTATTACCGCATACATTAAGTAAGAAGAAGTGTAAGAATTTATGTAAATATTTTACCAATTTTAATACCGAATTAACAGTAATACTAATAACACTAATATAGCATATTATATTATATAACTAACACTAACATATAACTGTTAGAGGTCTGAAATAAAGATATTTCTATTTTTTATTATTTTATTTATTTATTAAATATTTACTTATCCACCTGAACCAGGGCATCATAGATCCAGACTCCGAACTCTGACTAAGAAATTCTAAAAGAATCACCTATAAAGATTTTGGAAATCTTGGTTCCTCTGACTTCTACTAGACCAAGGAAACATTCTTCAATTCCAAAAGCCAGTTATTTTAACCCCATTCATGCTATCTCAAAAAACTCTTGTTGAATTTTAAAACCGCAAACCACAAGTAAGAATTCTACTTGTAAAACCAACTCTTTTTATCGATATTTAACGATTACCGATTCATACAGTTTACTCGTAATCGTATTATTACGGTAATTACACGTATTACGGTTTTACTTCACGACCTGCTGCTTATAAAATGGTTAGGCAGTCACACCGGTATCAAATTATGAAGTTAGCAAAATTAAATCAAAATTAAAGAGAGCGTTTTGAAGTGCTACGGGACCGTAGCAGTGAGTTACGCCGTAGCATATTTTTTATGATAATCTAATCTAATCTAATAATGACTAGCTTCATTCCGCGGCTTCGTCCGCGTGGTTGTCGGAATTTATATTCAAAAATGATTTAATTATAATTCTAAAGGATCGGCAGTAGGCTCTATAGGTTTTACACAATGTTGATATCATTATTAATAGGCTAGGGACCTGTATGATACATCACGCATTATATATTTTATATTTTTTATATTATGTTTTTTTGATATTTTTTTATTTTGTGTTTGTTTTTTTTATTTACTTTTTTTGGTTTGACTTATTGAATATTTTTTATCTTTTTTTTTCTTTTTTCATTTAACTTACGTTTCATTGAGTTAGCCCTGCTACATTTAAAGTTTTCTTACAGCTTGTTTTTTGTTTAATATAATATAGTAATCTGTGGAAAATGTTGTGGGTGGTATATTTGTTAAGTTTAATTTTAAGACAACACTGTTTATGCTTAATATACTGCTGTTTGTTTTCCCGAATGTAATAAATAAATAAATAAATAAATAAATTATCCCACTGGAACGTGCTCCTGGGATAAATAGTAGCGTATGTCCTTCGCCAGGATGCCATCTATCCCCTTGCCAAATTTTATCGAAATCCGTTCACTGGTTTAGGCGTGAAAAGGTAACACTAACATCCAAAGTTAATGACGCCGATTCCCTTGTTCACAAACTTAACTAAATATAAGATCAGTGCATCTTTTTCTTTCTATTTCATTAAGAAAAGGACAGAAGATAAACCATAGTCTAGTGCTGTCAAATTAGTCAGCGCCTGACGTAAATTGACGTATTTTTAGTAGCCATGTTTTTAATCACGTCTACATATAATTTGTCTATGGAGAGAATCTTAATTTGACAGGACTAAATTAATATTTATCTTCTGTCCTTTTCTTAATGAAATAGAAAGAAAAAGATGCACTGAACTTAAATTTAGTTTAGTTTGTGAACAAGGGAATCGACGCCATTGTGGAATTTATAATATTAAGACGGATCATGGTTACTCATCATCATTTGCCTAGACTTTTCTCAACTATGTTGGGGTCGGCTTCCAGTCTAACTAGATGCAGCTGAATACCAGTATTTTACATGGAGCGACTTCCTACCTGTCCTTTACAACCCAGTTACTGGATAACATTTGCATATAATACCAGCTAAGCAAAGAGGAAGCGTTGGAAGGCCTCACACGAGGTGGACCGATAACCTCGTGAAGGTTGTAGGATTCCGCTGGATGCGAGAAGCACAGAACCGATCGATGAGGCGATGCTTGAGGATGGCTATGTCCAGCAGAAGACGTCTTTCAGCTGAAATGTTGATGAATGATGAACCAAAAAGGCCTATTTAAGACCACTCAACAATATTAGTTCTAAAACCCAATTAAAACTTTAGTAATAATGACCTTCGCCAACTATTGAACTGAAGTTCAAGTTAATTAAGTTATTATCATCTGAGCTAACAGTTGAATGTTGAACCGAACTGGTTTGAACCGGTTTAGACTGGAACGTTGGTTCTTGAAGTGAGAGGTTGTTCGTATGTCTGTCACCATTTTTGTCGGGAACTGCTGTGTGTATTTACGTAATGATATGGTTTTTTCGCATGTACGGTGGATTGTGAAATTGAAAAGAGACACTTTTACTGTTTCATTTGATATTTTATCTCTTTTATCGTGTTCTCAGCTTTTCGTAGATCTTTAAATCTTTGACAGCCGTTACGGGTAGTCAGAAGGCCGAAAGTCTGACAACCAGTCTTACCAAGGAGTGTGGTGTTACCCAGTAACTGGGTTGTGGAGGTCAGATAGGCAGTCGCCCATGTAAAATACTGGTATTCAGCTGCATCCGGTAAGACAGGAAGCTGACCCCAACACAATTGTAAAGGCTAGGAAGATTGATTGATAAATTATCATGCTCTCAGCTGAATGACGTCATCTACTGGACATACGCTTCTCCTAAACATCGTCACAACGATCCTATGTTTACAACATCTAGAGAATTTCTATGACATTAACCAGCGGGGTAATTGCTAACACACTATCAGTAGCATTTTGATAGTTCAACAACATTCATTGCGTTATTTACGTTGGTGAGCAGACACATTTTTCGAACATACGAAGCAATGGAGTAGCAATATCCTTCAAAATGATTCAGATTGTGATTGATAGTGTGCTACGCAATTAGGGTGCAGGCCTTCCTTAGACATTGTTACCCTTTTCGCGAAGGGTAATTTTCAAAATAAATCTTCACAGAAAAAAAGGGGTAAAATAGTAAAAAAAAAAATACTTAAATGAATTTATCTCCTTAACCATGTCTATAGATATATAACCTCATTTGTGCCGTTAATGTCCAGATGGGGTTGCCAGGAATTTAAATGGTCCCAACTTGGGGTAGGGGCATTCAAATTATGTCTTTTAACTGCTTTATGTCCGTTAATTTGTTTTGTTCTGCACTTAGGGGTTGATGAATTGAGGTTTGTATGTGTGGAGGGGGTTGGGAGGGGTTGAAGTTATGACGATGAAGTACTAAGTGTTACTGTGGTTTAAATACTATGTTATTTTTAGCTCGAAAAGTAATTTGTGTCCCTTTTGGAGCTTGTGGACGAAGTCGCAGGCAAAAACTAGTATGTTCTACTAGCTTTTTCCAGCGAGTTCGTCCGCGTGAGATTCCTTGCTTTAACATAACCCTATGACACTCGGTAATACTGTACCTTCCCATTAGTGAAGAATTTTCGGAATCCGTAGTTTAGTTCCGAAGATTGCCCCTTAAATACAGACTCACAAATATTGCGTCTTTATAATATTACTAGCTCCTGCCAGCGGGTTCGTTCGCGTGAAAATCCTTGTTCACCTGACCCACCCGTCGCATCGCATCGCCGGGGCACCGCATCGCTTAGCGTTCTGTCTGACTGTTTTCCTCTTTGCTCGTCTCCTAAGTGTCGCAGCGTGATGTTAATGGTCTATAGGCTTCCTCGAGAATTGGGCTATCAAAAACAAAAATATTGTTTCGAATCGGACTGGAAGTTGCGTCGAGCTCGAGCGACGAGTACTTTTCTCCGCCCACGACGCCACCACCTGCTCGTCGACGGGGAGGACGGCTTAGGACCTCGAGGCCCACCGGCCTCTGATAGGGTCCCAGCTCCCGGCGGAAGTGTGCAGCGCATGAGATGGACACGATCCATCAATGAAAATGTCATGCGCTCATACTATGGGGCTACAGAGGGGGGAAACAATCTGACCGCGTACCGTGTTCGGACTTCGGATGCTCTCTCTTTTTCAGGTGCTTGAGCCAGCTGTCAACGTTACGGCACAACGACTGTCGGATTAGGTGCGGGAGAGAGCTAGATTATATTATTATATTCTAGAGCTTAGTTCAAACATACAAACAATCAAACTCTTTAGCTTTATTAGTATAGATAAGTATACTTGGTTGTTGTGTTAAAAAAGCAATGTGCACTGTATTTTCAGAAATTATTTTTTGGGCATTTATCGTAGATACGAGTAGTAGAAATGGAGAAATAAAACCACTTTCGTATGTTGGAATTTTATTCCAGTCACTTTAAATCGAAGCAGTAAAACACCTCGATTATCTTAAATTAAGTCTAGTATACCTTCCCATTTGGCAAATATCCGATTTCCTTCGCAAAACGGTAGATAACAAGGTCTAAAGGCGAAATTAAAGTACAAAAACATTATACACACCATATTTCTTGCACAGTCGCGTAAATTTTAAAGAGAAATAAAAAGAACATGGCGACCGTTCTTTTTTTAAAGTGACCAGCAATTTTCTCGCGCCATTCTCGTAACAGAAAATGTCCGAAACATTTTCAACTCTTGTTTAATTAAAAACGCGAATAAAAATTTGGTTCGCCTCCTTTATTACCCTGATGTATGGCCTTTTAAACTGCTCCAGAATAATAAACTGTATTTTCTAGGAAATAAAACGCATTTTTCCGTGTTGGTGTTACGGTATTCTTTTTCAGAAGTCCAGTGTTTTACGATTTCCTGTTCTATTTTAAGGGTGATAAAATACAATTTTGATTGCGGCGTTATTGTTTCGATTTGAAAGTGATTTTCCGTTTGATTCTCGGAGATTCGTTTGTAATCTTCACGCTCTATTTCTTGTGCTGTGAGCAGAATTTTAAGTATTGATTCACTTGAAGGGCTTTATTCGCGAAAACGTGTTTGATCTTTCTTACAGATTAATGTTTAATAGGCGCTAGTAAAAAGTTAAGAAAGCTTATTTTTTTTTTACTATAGATGATGTGTGTATCCGGCATTACGCTCATCTTTTAAAAAGTAATAAAAATCATGATTAAATTATTATTTCTTTGATCAAGATTGGTGTGTTGCCAATAGCAATAAATGTTACGGTTTTTAATTTATTTATTTTAGTTCAAAAGCAAATAGTTCGTTACCTACTATAAATTATTTCATTCATTTATATTAGTTTTTATGTGAAGGAAATATAATAATAATCATAACATAAAAATATTGTGATTATGTATATTTTGACTAAGCTATTTGTAAATTCGAGAATATAATAACTAACAGTAGGTATATATTATGTAATTTTATTTAACTTTAATTTTATAAGAATCTTCTTTCAGCAGTTGATTTTATTCAATTCAATATGTGTTTAATTTTAGCAACTAGGCCCAATTTGTTAGTAACATTAGTGTTCTTAAAAACTATTGTTAGTAAACAAAAACACAGAGACAAAAACAAAGAGAAAATTGTAAGGTTAGCTGTGGGGCCTTCTGACCAGCACCCCCACAGCGTGCGTCAACCAAGACGCGTCGTACTTTTCTATCAACTTACTGAGGATGCTGTGAACCTCAAAAAAATAAACAAAATTCACCATAAAAAGTGGATTAAAAAAAGTGACGATTACGTTAAGTTAGGAGGACTCAATCAATATCCACTTTCTTATACCATTTCTTATAACAGTAACCAAATCACTAATTCTCAAAAACCACCCATATAGCCTCCACAGAACCCATCAACACCCCATTACAATTTAAAACGAATAATAAAATCGGCCACAATCACAAAAGATCTGGCAAACGGCTATAAATTCACTACATTTTAACACTATCGCGAAACGGTAGCCGTATAGCCGTAAACACTTCTCTGCTTTCCTGTACTTTATTTTTTTTCGCAAAGGAATTTAGTGTACTGCCTAGTGTGGGAATGGCGTTTGGCGCTAGTGGGCAAGATGGCGGATTTAAAAATGTTCGCTCGTTGTGTGATTGTTTGTGGTATTGTATTGTCTGTGGCAGGAAGAGTATAAATTCTTTTGCGTTGTAGAGTTGGGTTATCAATCTGTATTATCTTTGGTTGGTGTTTTAGTAGACGGAGAGTTTATTTATTTATTCCTAAGTAGGTACTTAATTAGTTAAGCTACTCGTGAAAGGGACTGTCTAGGGAACTTGGTACTACTTCTACTTCCATTTATTTCTGTTCCCAAGGAAAATTTATCATTTATCATTTATTTGTAGTTAACGTGACTTTCAAGGTTTATTTCTGATGCATAAGTAGAGCTTACCACTTATAACTAATTGGGCTATATCAGCTCCCTAACTGCGTAACATACTATCCATCTCAATCTGAATAATTCTGAAGGATATAGCTAATCCATTGCTTCATATGTTCAAAAAAAGTGTCTGCTTACTAACGTAAATGACGCAATGAATGTTGTTGAACTGTCAAAATGGAAGCCGTTGCTACTGTTTGTGAGGTACGTTACGCAATTACCCCGCCGTTCTTAAAACTTATTCAATTCTTCAAGAAAGGAATCCAGTTAAGTTCCTATTATAATAGAAATACTAATACAGATCGAAATTCATTTATCCTTTCAAATATTCATAACGAAACGTCAAAAATCCATAAAAACATGTCATTTACACACTTCAAATCCTGAAAACAGCCAATTAAAATAGCCATTTCTCTAACAATTAAGTGCTGCCACACGAATGGCATAATAAATCATAGTGTGGCATGCCATCACGCCAGTGCCAGTTAAATATTCAATCTTAACACTTCTGACCGCGATTGTACGGCCGCCATATTGGATTTGACACTTCATTTATTGTTTTTCAGGAAATTGTAGTTTTTCTGGTACACTGAGGATTTTATAAATGGTTTTTGTTTTGTTAGAGTTTTGTGAAGCGATTTTAAAAAGGTGGTTCAAAACCAGATATTGCCGATATTATTTTTTTTCAAAACCAAAAACCTTACAACGTTGTTTGCACTGTTTTAATTTTGATAAGACAAAAGCCTAACTTTCCGTGACCGAATACATCGTGTTCCTTCGGTGACCACATCATGCCCAATTTACTTACAATAAAACAGCTAGGTACATGAAGCATTTTAATTATAGTTTAAAACTCCTTAATTAATAGTTACTTCTTAAAAATATTATCGACCCTAATTACTCTAAACATGCTATCCTTAAAATATTGTCAACCCTAATTACTCTAAAAAAACTATTAAAAATAACATCCCATCACTATTTAACCAAAAACCAACGAAATAACGTTCTACCATCACCCACAACACTATCATTAGGGTTCATTAAATTATTTATTAAGGACAATAACGACGAAAGGGTTCCGTAGCCACGCCTCCCTTTATTGTATTTATGATTTCGTTACGAAACGATTGGCTTAGAAGTTTTGAGGTTATTAAATTAACTGGTAGTTTCATGTTAGGGTATTCAATTGATTGTTATTTAATATGGTTAAGAGAAAGGGGAATGTTTCGAATACCGGATGTTTTTAAGGGATGGGCAGAAAGGATGTAATAACTATGTGAACAAAAACACATAGCAGTTTACTAGGCATTCTGTACATCAAACTAAGTAAAATTGCATAAAAATAATTGCTGGGAAACGTAATTTTTGCTGTGAAAATTTGCTGTTTGCGGTAGTGCGCAATGTAACGCACGCAAAACTGGTGCATGCAACGGTAGAGGGGTCGTGAGGGTATTTAAATTTGTGTTTACCTATAACATTATTAAAAACTGGTTTTCGTAAAACAATGTCTGTTAAAGTTGTAATTTTGAACTTCAATGTCTTTACAACCAGAAGGTTCCCAGGTATGGTCAGGAAAAAAAAATATCGATGTCGGGGAGTACAAGTTTTTTTTTTTAAACGTTGCCCCACACTAGGAATTTCTCCTGTGTCGTGGGTGCGTTTACAGACATATAAACTCACATACACAAACAGCCAGACCCGGAACAACTAATTGTAGGTCATACAAATATTTGGTCCGTGCGGGAATCGAACCCGCGACACGCAGCGCAGGAGTCAATCGCTTAACCACTGCGCCAACCGTGCCGTCCTTCATTCAGTGCCCCAGTATGTAGTTCATTAAGTGGCTCTCGGCTTCATTAAGTGTTTTTTTTACTTCCGTTAGATGTAAAACTTTTTTATAAGCAGTAGTAGTAGGTACAACAAGGGCAGTCGTGGCCCGAGAGCAGTATAGTGACCCAAGTGGTATTGGTTCCGGCAGACGAGACGAAGGTCATGGTTTCGAACCTAAGCAGACGCTTTACTTTGTATAATTTATGTCATTACCGCTGCTCTCAAAACGGTGAAGAAAAACATCGTGAGGAAACCGGCATGTCTTAGAATGAATGAATGAATGAATTGCACCGATCCCAGCGTGGTTTGATCAGACTCAATTAATCGAATGAATCCCAAGATTCACACTAGCTCCTGTAGCCTCATGTTCATGGTGCTACAGCCACCATTCCATATCAAGAAGTAGACCGGGGGGCGCGGTTTTTGTAGGGAAGACGTGTCCGTAGGAAAGGATAGGATTTGAGCCTACAGGATATGCATCCTAGAGTAAGCATGTGAGGAAACCGGCATGTCCTAGAACCAAAAATTCGAAGACATGTGACATCTACCAACCCGTACTGGGCCCGCGCGGTGGATTACAGCTCAGCCCTCTCACAGAGAGGAGGCCTGTGTCATATTATGCTAATCTTTTTTTCTCTTTGCCAACAGGTCCCAGAAGCAGAAGGATGAAGAAGAGAGCTGCAGCAGTGCCAGAAGAGAAGAGACCAAGAACAGCCTTCAGTGCTGCGCAACTCACTAGATTGAAGGTAATTAGCAATAACTATTACAATATCAGCCTAAATAAGATGTGAGTGGAAATACCAGGACGGGGACGCCCTAAGATATTTGATCTTAGGGCCGGTTGTTTGAAACGGTTGGTTAACGTAATATACGTACGTCAAATAATAACGACTACGCTTATAAAAAAAAAAAATCGTTATTCCATTTTGACCGCGTAGATGTGGCACTGTTCTATGAAACAGCCGTTTTCTTTTTGATAACCCATGAAAATTTTCTACTCTAGGGGTATTGAATCATGGGCTGAATTCAAGGTTACAGTTTGCGCGTCGATGTCCCTGTCACTCTGTATAAAGGGTCGGCAGAGAGACGCAAGACGAGTCGGTAGAACAGCTTCCATGAAGTTTTCATAAAAATGGTTCTACTAGAGTCGCGTCGCGCCTATCTGCAGATCCTTAACCTCTTTTGGAGAAATACAACCATGTATATTTTAATATCCAAAGAGGTTATCACAATATCTTTATTATGCACTTGAACATTAGTATTTAACAGAAATAGGTTTAATATCTTATGCTCCAAAAGATATCGATTTCTGATCATAAAACAAAAGGTCACCGCACATTAGGTCTAAGGAATTACGTTACAAAGGTCTAGCATTCATTTAATTAAACAGCATACCTACGTTCGCGACTTGGTTTCCAAACATGTAAACAAATATGAGTCATTGGAAAAATAACTTTAACGCTTACATAATAAAGTTCAGTTTACGTTACAACTTCAAACATTTTTATAACTTTTGTCAATAGTGCTAGGCACTCTGAAATCAACTTAGTTATCTTAACAAATAAAGTTGATATTTGTTTAACTTGAAATAACATCTATTGGAAATATGAATTTGAATAGCCCTCAGCTAACTTACATATCAACTTGTTATTACATAGCTTAGGTAATTGATATCGCATACTATTAAAATTCTCATAATTATTATGTTTCGATCAAGCTCAGAAGCACGACGAACCGAAACATCCCATTATGAATCTAAGATGATTCGATATCACAACATCACGCCTCTTTTCCCCGAAGGGTTGGCAGAGATGTCCAGACGCCAGCAGGTCAAGCTACCCGAAACTGTCAAATTTTCCCAATCAACCTTGAACCTTCATGCTTCAACGATAAAGTTGAAAATCTATTAAAGAAATTTGACAGATTGTAGTAGCTTGACGTGCTGGCGTCTACACCCACATTTCACCAGTTATGTTTAAGTCCAGGAGGCGAACCTAGTGCCATCAACCGTGGACAAATCTAGTCTCCGAACTGCTACTGAGAAATTCTTGATCAATACAAAAAAAAAAAAAAAAAACAAAATGCAAAAATGTTTTATTTCATAACTATTAGTTATTTACATTTTGTTGGTGAATGCCGCCTCCTTTTAAGCAGATAATGCCTGTGTGAGAAGACGCCGCTCTTTCTTAGGCAGACTAAAGATGTTATGAAAACTATTTATGACATTTACAAAAGATATTTATACTACGTGTGTTCGCATATGAAGTAGGAGGGGTGGGGGGTGACTCAGTATATTTTTACCGTAAATAGCTGTATCCAGTTTATTAGTTTTTGTTTACATTCAGAATCATCAATCAATCAACTCAGCCTATCGCAGTTCACAGCTGGACATAGGCCTCTCCCAGGCTGCGACACAACACCCTGTCCTCCGCCTTCCGCATCCAGTCCGTCCCAGCCACCTGCTTAAGGTCATCCGTCCATCTAGGTGGGGGGCGTCGATTTTATCCTTCAAAGAGACTCCGAGCATAGCTTGCTCCATAACGCGCTGAGCGACCTTGAATTTGTGGACCAACCCGACCGTCAGTGTCCACGTTTCGGCGCCATATGTCATGACGGGGAGGATGCACTGGTTGAAATTCTTAACAGAAAAACCGATTTACCCTTTTGCCCGGCCTAGGAACCCCCAGAAGCTTTTGCGATGAATGAGGGAGTCAGAACTTGGTTCTGTGCAGGATACGCTAATCATCTTTACTCCTAACGCAGTAGTAGTAGTTAGCCAAAAGCACGTTAAGCCTTTGGTTCTGGCTGGCATTCGTAGATCTTTGACAGTCGTTACGGGTATTCAAGTCAATTCAATTTACCAGTCGTACAAAAGGGTATCGTGGTACCCAGTAACTGGGTTGTGAAGGTCAGATAGGCGGTCACTCCATGGTAGGCGTCAATAATAGTATTCAGTTGCAACCGAATAAAGTCGACCAAAGTTGGGAAGGCAGTTTGATTTTATACTACTTTAGTTCCTAACCCGCATTTTTTGCCCACAGCACGAGTTCGCCGAAAACCGCTACCTGACAGAGCGAAGACGTCAAAGCCTGGCAGCAGAGCTGGGTCTAGCTGAAGCTCAGATCAAGATCTGGTTCCAGAACAAGCGAGCCAAGCTCAAGAAGGCTTCGGGCCAGAGGAACCCCCTCGCGTTACAGCTGATGGCACAAGGGCTGTATAACCACAGTACTGTGACGGAGAGTGATGAGGAAGAAGAGATTAATGTCACATAAGAAGATAGGATGTCTTTCGTAGAAGGATTTAGATAGAGTAAAATTGTTACTGAAAGGCCTTTTGTACAGACGCCAGCAGGTCAAGTTACCCGAAACTGTCAAATTTCCCCATTCAACCTTGAACCTTAATGATTTAGCGATAAAAGTTGAAAATCTATTAAAGAAATTTGACAGATTGTAGTAGCTTGATGTGCTGGCGTCTGTACATGGCACGGTTTCATTACGGTACGGCGTATAAACCGCGCCGTAGAAAAAAACTTGTCCGTCAACAAGCTTCCATAGTGATCCATACAACACTGACGAACGTGCTTATACACGGCGTATAAACCATAGGTTTTTTCACGGCAAAAAAAACGTGTGTGTACTAAGGGCCTAAGCCCAGGTTCGGACGGGCTCGTTTTTCCTGCGGCGATTTTTTTTTCAAGCACTGGATTTTCAACGCACTGCTTAGCGCCAAGAGTTGAAAATCCAACAGTGTGTTTCTTTTACGCGCTGGAATGCACTCTGTAGGATTCTCAATGCTCGGCTCACCACTGAGAGTTGAAAATCCATTGCGCGATAAAATCCATCATGAGACTGTAAATGTAAGAAAAAATGGTTAAATTACTGAGCCTATTATGGCGAAAATTATGGCGTTTGTGATTAAGTGCTTATGCATAACGGCGACTCACGTTAACGGCAGAGGCAACTGTCCTCAACGAGTGTCTACAGCAGCCGTCAACTGCAACTGTCGGCGGCAGCCGTCGACGTCTCTAATTTCAAATCGTCGCGGGAAGAACGCGCCCGTATGACCTGAGCTTACGGTTTGCCTAAAAAAATGCGTCCAGTTACTCGTGAATATGTTTATTGAAATAAAAGGCCATTTTGAGACTACGAGATATATGTATTTTATAATAAAACATAGCGTATGTATATTATGGTACTTTGGGGCCATCCATAAATGATTCCACACGCTAAGGGGGATGAAGGGGGTAAGAAAAATGTGACGTCGTGCGACAAGGGAGGGGGTGAGTCATAAGCTTCGTGACGTTACATGTAATATATCAAAATCTAACGAAAATCTTTAAAATATTACCAACTCTATTAATAATATTAAAAATTATGTTTGTGATGTCACACTAGGGAACGTCATATTTGTGTGACCTGTCATACAATTGTGACCACCTGTGACATGGACGAAAATCATGAAATTAGTGTGACGTCGTTTACGTATGGTCCCTTTGCAAAATAAAAAAAATGTTCCTGGTAGTGTGAATAATATAGAATTTAATGTATTTATTCTTATTGAGTAAAACGTAGTTATTTTAGGACTTATAAAATAGCTGTTAACATAGAAAATAGTAAACTGTTCTAAAAACCAATTACTAATATTAAAAAATTGCTAGCATTTTCTAGCTGTTTCCTGAAAATAAACAATCTGTTTCTGAGGTAGTTTTGACCGGAGCTTATCCATTCGACAGTTGTCATTTTTTGCGTTTCCGAACGTCCTGTTTCATTCGTTTACGACTTTCAGGATTCACCCTCATAATTAGGGAGCATATATAAGCAATCAGCTAATAATGTTCCCACTGCTGGGTCACAGGCCTCCTCTCTGTGAGAGGGAGTGGGCCGCAATCCACCACGCGGGAACAGTGCCGGGTAGGTGGATAACGGAGAACTTTGCTTAAATATGTATATATTTTTATTAAATGAATACTTATAGACAGTTTGAGCACCTCAGAAACTACGTTTTTAAGACTTTAATACTGGTTTGGCTTTTCAGTATAAAAAATCTAGATTAAACTTGACTTAAAAACTTGAATCTCTGTAATAGCTAAAAACTAAAAAGTACTGATAAAATGATGCGATAAAATAACCAAATAGTGTATAAGTTTGTTTAGATTATAATTTATTAAAATAATAATATTTAATAATTTGGTGAGGCACTGTACAAGAAAACGTGTAATAAAAATTATAAGAATGAGGTTAAGAGGGAAATGTATCTAGGAGGAATGAGGAGAAAATATTTAGAGAAATGAGGAAACATTTCCTATTGAGGAAATTTGTTTTTAAGTAATATATGAGTGTTTTCCTCGTAAATAAAATGAGGAGAAAATATTGAGAAAATGAGGAAACATTTCTTATTGAGGAATATTGTTTTAAAGTAATATAGAACATTTTTTTTTCGTGGGGAAATTACTGCATAATTAATGAGGACATGGTATTTTCTTCCTCATTAGCATAAGCATGAATGGAAATGGGTCGTAAAATACCACGCAAGCCCAGTGCGGGTTGATAGATATCACATGTTTTCGAATTTTTGGTTCTAGGACATGCCGGTTTCCTCATGTTTTCCTTCACCGTTTTGAGAGCAGTGGTGTTTAAGTAAATTGCACAAAGTAATGTGCCTGTCTGGCTTCGAACCCACGACATAGGCCACCATTGCTCTCCTGCTCATTTAAACAACATTATTACAATTTTATTTCGGCATAAAAATTCACTTGTTTGTATTATAATGTAAAGAATATAGTTTTAAGTACATATTAATAATTTATGTGTGTTCTATATAAAACGGTGTTTCTATTTTAATTTCTAGAAAAACTGTTCTTTAGTCATTTCATTTCTTCCATTTTTTTTTTCGTTTTTTTTTCTTATTAATTGTAAATATTTATTAAAAATATTATTATCCGGGTAGTTATTGTGACTGTGCTAGTTTTTAAATGTATAGAAAATAATAAATAAATTATATTACGTTATAAAATTATTTTGTTGTTTTGTTTCTATGAACATCCCGAATTACCAACCTACCACCTAACTAGCTTCACTGTTACAATAAAGTAAAAAACAAAATTAAAAAGATGAAAAATCCAGCCCATCGATTCTGTAAAAATCTCACCGTGAAAAGTTAGTTGAAGTGAGCTTAGAGTGAGCTGTCAATAGTGTCAATCCCTAGCATTAGTTGGAATGACAGCTCACTCCACGCTCACTTCACCTAAGTTTTCACGGTGAGATGGTTACAGAATTGCATTGCTGCACCCTGATTGCGTAACACACTTTCAATCACAATTTGTCAGTTTTATTTATTTATTAATTGGTCTATCTAAAACAATTAGACTGTTCAAATCAAATTAACACAAGATAAGATAAGATTATTTGCATAAAACATGGTATACAAGGTGTTATTAACAAAAAAAAAAATTAGATCGGACATGTTTTGCTTAATACTAAAGCATGCAAACATACAATCCGAAAAAAATGCAATCACAAAAAGAACAAGTTGGGTGAAAATATGCACCACTATCCATCGCTCAGCATAATGCTACGACCACCGCGGTGGTTTTCTAACGACAGCCGATGTTGACGTGATGACATCAACTGGTGCAGTATAAGAAAGAATAATATAAGGTTGTTTACATGTAAGTACAGGAGTGGAGGAAGGCCAAAGAAAGAAGAAAAATCTGCATTCCCGAGTTTATACAACCCTAATCTCTTCAGGGCGAGAGTGAATAGGCTTCTTCTGGGCAAGCTCGTTCCACCGTAGATCTCATCCCTGCCTCTGGGCTGGATTGCGGTCAAGAGTGAGCCCATTGTCAATAAAAAAAAGGCGATGGATGGACTGTGTGAAAGATGATATGGCTAGAAAGGGGGTGACTGTCGAGATGACGACTACCTAAAGCGCAGGCCACACCGCCAGCTGGCGGGCGGGCGGGCGAGCCGAGCGAGGCATCGTTTCACCTTTTTTCATACTTGGGTTCACACCGCGAACTACAGAGATAAGCTACCGAAAGTATGAAAAAATGTTCGCCCGCCTAGCCCGCCCGCCCGCTAGCTGGCGGTGTGGCCTGCGCTTAACAGAGAAGTCTTGTATGCAAGAAACAGACATGTTGCGCCGACCACAAATCGATAAGGTCAGATAATGATTCATTATAAAACGTGTTTTTTTTATATCCCATAACTCTAGGGGGTCATTGTACACATCATTATGAACCACTTTTACGATGGGAACAAACCCGAAATCGCGAAACAAAAATCTGGTGTTCCCTAGATTTTGACGAGTTATACGAACATAAATGTAGGGAACAGCTGATTTTTTCGCGCTCTCAAGTTTGGTCCCATAGTAAAAGTTGTTTATAATGATGAGTACAATGACTCCCTAGAGTTATGGGATATAAAAAAAAACACGTTGTATAATAATTATGTAAGTAGATACCTACAAAAGAAAAGAAAGAAAAAAATACGCGTCACATCCACGTAAAACGGCCATCGCTCAGCATAATGCTACGGTCCTGTGCGAGATAGAGCCACAGCGCTGGTTGACTAACTGGAATTGGGCGGTAGAATAAGATCCTTGACGAGTCACGAAAAACTCTTAAGGGTTCGGCGCACCGAGTGCAGCCTCGTATTGATGTGGTACCGAAGTAAATGTAAATGGGCTGAAATTTTGGCTGAGATCTTTTTCTCCACTAAGTTGGGGTTGGCTTCCTTGACACGAGTGCCTATCTGATCCACAACCCAGTTACTGGGTACTACCTACGATTGGTAAGACTGGTTGTCAGACTTTTGGTCTCTGACTACCCGTAACGACTGTCAAACGTTCACGAATGACAGCCGGGACCAACGGTTAGCGTGCTTTTCGAGGCACGGAGGGAAGGGGTATGTAAAGATGGTCACCCATACACGGACCAAGCAATAATCTAAACCAAATCAGTGGAAACTTGCCCGATAAGAGAGAAATAATATCCGGTGTTTCATCAATCAGCTTCAGTATAATGTTCTCACTCTTAGTAAGAGGAAGTAGGCCATAATCCACCACGCGGGCCCAGTGCGGGTTGGCCGATGTCACGTGTCTTAGAACCAAAGATCAGAATCTTTGGTTCTAGGACATGCCGGTTTCCTCACGATGTTTTCCTTCACCGTTTTCAGAGCAGTACTGATAAAATAATTTACCCAAAGAAAGTGACTGAAGGAATGGAAGGAGACTTTTGACCAGGTGTTGGGCAGCGTAGGCTAGTACAAAACGGGCCTGTCTGGGTTCGAACCTACGACGTACAACTCGCAACACGCGTCCGTTTCCACAGCACCACTGCTCCATGTTTCAGTGTCTATTAGTTTTCCTATTTTCAAATATTACAATGTTGACACAAGACTACACCCCTCTAACACTACGAAAACACAAACCATTTTGATTTACAACAAACCAAAGAATGTACAATAAAAGTTAATAAATCAAAATAAACTTGCATACAGCGAACCGCATGATTTAAATGTACTCTACCGGGAATCGAACTGCGGATGTCGCGATAATTGTTAACTACTGAGCCCTGGTGCCCTTTGAAGTTTGAGTACGTTTTGAAATCGTGTGATGTAAGGGTTTTAAATAGTGATGTGTGTAGTAAGGGGATTGGTATTGGTTTCGGTTTTCGGCCTGGTGTTGGCAGGCCGAAAATTTGAGTTTCTTTGTTTTTTTTTTTGTTTTCAGAAAATATGTAATCTGCCATTGATGTGGCAAATGATTTCTAATGGAGGATTTCAAAAGGATTGGCAGCAGCGTTCTCCTGTCTGCCAAATGACAGCATAAGTAGGTACTGCATTAATGTAATAGAACAGAAATCATTTATTTATTCATTATAATGTAATGTATGCTGATATAATGTACATGCTGATTTGATGGACTTTTCTCAGGTAGCCCCAACACATTTTATCTTACGGCAAGCAAAATTTCCGGAAATTTGAATATGAATTACCTTTGTATAAAAATTCTACAATAAAATGAATGATTTATGAATGTTAGATATACCCTAAAGGAAGTCAGATTTCTTCAAATTTTGAGGGTCAAGGCTGGTCCGCTTTGGACAGATTTTTAACCACCAACAAAATACAACAAATAGACCATCTACATAATTACCTTCATCATCTGTCTTAGAAGCCTGAGAGAGTCCATTTTTCAGAACCTCAGCTCACATGACAGGCGTACTACTTGGTTGATTTTCAATCCTTACGGTATTAGGCATCGATACCAAAGCACACCTCAATCCCAACCCAAAAGTCTCGAAAATAAAAAATCACAGACCTTTTTTCCCGAATTTAAAATCCCATAAACTTTCCCCAAGGATAAAAATCTTCAATCAAATCCTGGCGCAACTAAACTCAAACCAAACGACAATAATTCAAGAGCTATGACATCCGAAATTAGGCACTAATTAGTCCGGTATTCGGGCATCCATCATGGCTGCTTAGCGTTCCCGCGAATGTGCCGTCAAATACTTTGTACACAAATAGATGGGGACGTTTATTTGTAGCTGTGATGCTAATTGGCGTTTTTGCTTATTATATTTGATGTTAGAAATTGTCTGTGACGCGAGGCGTAGTGGCTGTGAAGATGTGGTGTGACTTATGAGTATTCCTAAGAGGTACCACCTAATTTTGAGTGATATGATGAAAAAATTGAGGACCGAAAGGGGGCGTTGGGACATTTTCTTGAGCCAATTATTAAATGTTATATTATTAGTATATTTTTTACAAGTTTATGTTCGAAAAATGTTGTGTTTAATGTCACCTAGTTTGGAAGGCATCATACAATGATTTTTTCATTAGTACAGCAGACACCGATACTTTTTTTTTTTTTTTTGAGGATGGTAAATCATCAAATGACTCCTCCCGCTCTGGGTGGAGCGGAAGGGAGTGTCAGACTCTTACTGACTAAAACCCACCCGTGTTCCTTCCTTAGCCCTTTCTGTTCCAGGGCAGCGGTAACCCACCGATACACTTATATCTGAAATGTTCTATTTTTACTTGAAAAACTGTCTTTGTGAACCGTAAATATGTTTTTTTTTCTGAAATAAATTTATTTTTCTAATAATTTTGGTGACAATTGTTTTATTTAAAAGGTTTTTTTGCTAAGCACATATTTAGTATTTTGCCAGCAGCTGCAGAGTGAAGCACAATAGATTGTTTCGAAAAAAAATTAAAATTTTATGAAAAAAAAAAACAAAATTCGATGCAGTCGTGTAAGAAACTCTCTAAATCCTATATCCAATACATACTAACCTATTACGACTTTGCTGGTTTTTTATACTGTAGGTACGCACGGCTACACGTCAAGCTATGCATTTCCAGTTTTAGCTGACCTCACATTGTATAGGTTTTTCGTACAATCAGAATTCAGCTTATACTGGTTATGTATAGCTTGATGTGTAGCCGTGCGTACAGTATAAAAAACCAGCCCCAAAAAAAAACTTATAAAAAAAAAAACAAAATGATTGAAAAGACTTTTCATTAAAATTATCTGCTTGTTTGTCTACCCTTCATCGATCCATAATTTTTAAAGACAAGTACATCCCTACCCTCTCATAACTCTCCTCAACAGTAATTTAAAAATAATATAGACAAAAATAAACTGCCCATTACTCATACATATCTAATAGTTAGTGAGAAAGATTCTGTCAATAAACGAACTAAAACATTCTATTATAAATACATTCTGGGGTTACTTGACTATCTAAGAATAAAACTGTACGAGTTTGTCTGTCTATACAGAAAAAGGAGTTAAATAAATTTTTAAATCTTTCCACAAGGGATACCAAAATCCCGCAAAATCTAGTCAATCAACGCTTATCTAAATGTAATACAGTGCAACCTCGATATAACAAATCGGAAGGGAACAAGTAAATATTCGTTATATCAAGTAATTCGTTAAGCTGAGGTTTGTTATACCAGCAGGTTGCAGAAGAGCGAACTCTGAGATAGAATCGGTGGCAGATTGTCAAATGCGAACCTTCCTTATGAACTATAATGCTGCTATAATGCTTCTGATGTTTCATAAGTGCCCATGTAGGTATATGTGGAATAAAATATTTTGATTTTATCCAAGATAACTCCACAAAACTTACTTCTAATCAATTTTAACATACATATTCTGCAAGCAAACCCACAGTATGCAACTAGTATACAAACAATAAAACCCATCGATGATGTACCACGCAAGTAAATCTGTCATCCCACCCCATCCGTCACGCGGACGCTAAGATATTAATATGAGTCACTATGCGCCTGCGCAGGCACGAGTGCAAGTTACTGAGTGTACTTATGATGAGAGGGATTTGATGAAAGGTGAGCATCGAAACTAAATAGTGGAAGTATTCATGAAGTTTCTTGCCCATTCATCTCCATATGTACCTACTACGCTTTGGAATGGGCAACTAGCTTCATCTTTCTGACTGACCGACAAAAAAAAAGTAAATTCGTTTTAAGTCTTTGTCGAAAGTTATTTTTCACTTGTAGTGCTTTTTTTGGAAATATTTAGTTTAAAAAAAAAATCAGCCAATCTCCTCCTTTTTTAAGTGGATTAAAAATATGACTTCGATATGTTCTCGTCCTCATTCAAGTATCTGAAACTCCAAGTCAAAACGCGTATTTTGCTTAAGGGTGTGAAAATCGGTTATTCGATCCACCCAAGCTCCTCGTTCACATTCTCTTTGGACGTGGCTTGTGGCTAACTTAAAGCTGTGGGTCGATCGACCAGGCCCCTAATTCACTAACTTCGAAACCACATTAATTTCTTAGTTAATCACGACTGCTAATAAAGAAAGAAAGAAAGAAAAAGTATTTATTGCGACTCGTACAGGATCATAAACTAAACTAAACTAAACACAGTTAAAAATAAAACAAATTATATTAAAAAAAAATAACAAAAGGAAAAATGAAACAGAAAGTCCTATACGAGGCCAAAAGGCTCCTATCTCAGCAACAACGTACTCTCAATGACACAATGGCGTGGTTCGAGCTGTCAAAATACATGTTGTCAGTACGGTTGACATTTCGCAAGACACGATATTGACGTGGTTTGCACATGGAAAGATTTCGCTGGGAATAATACAGAATTGGCGCCCTGAGGTTCTAGACAAGTGACAATCGCTTTCAAAGCTTTAAATATTTCTAAAACAACTTTCAACAGGATTAACATAATTATGTATTTTGGCTTTTTTGGTAGAATATTTATTTTTTATTAATAACCAACTTAAATTATAACAGTTTGCACCACACATACAAGTTATTAGTCAATATTAGTAATTTAGAATTACCTACACATGTCATACAATCATAAAATTAACTTATCATAAAAATTTACAAATTTTGATGAAATTAAATAAAATGAAACAAAATTTGTAAAAATTAGATAAAATAAGATAAAATTAAACAAAATTTGATAAAATAAGGTAAAATTAGATAACATAAGATAAAATTAGATAGAATTAGGATAAATTGAAATATAATTATTAATAATATGTCAGTCCCATACATTTAGATACTTCTCATCATGGTTGTCGCTGAAGGTGTGTCACTTTGTCTATGCCTTCAGGTCCAGCTACGTTGGGGTTGACTGTCAGTCTAACTGGATGCAGCTGAACGCCAGTTTTTGAAGTGAAAACTTCTTTAGCGGCGTTGTGCACTTTTGTTGTGATGGGTAAAAAATGTTAAACTCGCGTCAGGACACGTGACCTGATCGGAAATTCATAAGACGGAGCTCGCGTCAGGACACGTGACCTGATCGAAAATTCGTAAGACGGAGGGAGAGTAGACCGCATTCCAAAATATCAAAAATGCACAACATTAATATTCAAGTTTTCACTTCTGCCGTCACTCCCGGAGTGCAACCCGATTTTTACATGGAACGACTGCCTATCTCCCTCTCCCTCTCAGAGAGGAGGAATGTGTCCCAGCAGTAGCAACAATAATATAGGCAGATAATGTTGACTGACTTCCACAACACCCCTTGGTAAGACTGTTTGTCAAACTTTCGGGCTTCTGACTACCCCTAAGGACCTGAAAAGGTGCGGGCGGTGAGTAATGGGTAGCTCGCCGTCCGATCAGGACCAGGCCCGTGCCGGACGGCGCGTTGTGTTCCACGCGCGCCTCAAAGAGATGTCAGCAGAGGACGGGGCCCGATAGGGCCGAAGCCTGCCGGGGCGGCGGGATCATCCGAAAGGTTTACCGCTGCCCTGGAACAGAAAGGGCTAAGGAAGGAACACGGGTGGGTTTTAGTCAGTAAGAGTCTGACACTCCCTTCCGCTCCACCCAGAGCGGGAGGTCATTTGATGATTTCCCATCCACAAAAAAAAAAAAAAAAGGACCCGAAAAGGTCAGTTATGGAAGATTTGACACACATAGACAGAAATTAAAATTAAAGTATGTTGGCATAACACCTATTTCCACGCTCACCTGCCCTTATTCTACGGGAACTTTCTAAAACTACATCGTGAACTACATTTAATAGTGCAATCAAATATTAGTTCACGTTTTCACCTCTTTAAGAGTCATAATCACCATTACAATGCATAGTCATAACTAAACCTAATATTGACACGAAACAAACTTACTAAATGCGTCTGTGAAACTAAAAACCTCGAATAAAATGTTCCAGCTACCTCAATATCGAACTGCAAGTTTAAAGTGGTAACCGTCATACTAAAATACCAAATTAAGTTTACAGTTCCGAATGTTCTACGTTCAAGGAAGTTGTTTGAGGCAAAACCGCAAATGTAACTTTGTCGTAGTATTACATGAAAAATGTAAATATTGATGGTGTTCCTTAAGTCGATCATGATCGGCAAACATCGGACGTGCTCGGTAAACATCGGGAGCGTTCGGCAAACATCGGCTTCTAATAGCAAATAGTCGTGAATCGGTGATAATTCGAAAAGTGTAGCATCGGTGGTTGTTTTTGAGTTAATATAATTAAAAATTGAAAGAAAAGGGTTCAAAATGGTTGATGGGAGAAGTTATAGGTGTAGCTGTGAATTGATTCTTGTATTTTAACCCGTAAACCTTCACTGCTAGGGGACTAAATGATATCAGCCGCTCAGGTCGATCGTCAAGGTTGAGCAACACTTGCCGCGGTCGGTTCGTGGATGGGTGACCATCCGTTACATATCAAAACTCCTCCGTGCCTCAAAAAGCACGTTAAGCAATTGGTCCTGGCTGCTAAACGTAGATCTTTGTCTTGACAGTCATTACGAGTAGTCAGAATCCCAAAAGTCTGACAACCAGGATTCCCAAGGGGTATCGTGTGACCCAGTAACTGGGTTGTAGAGGACAGATAGGCGGTCGCTCAATATAAAATACTGGTATGCAGCTGCATCCGGTTACACTGGAAGCCGACCCCAACATGGTAGAAAAAGGCAGGTAGGAAAAGATGCAGGCGCGGTCCGAGGGGGGGGGGGGGGGTCATGGGGATCATTACCCCCCCCCCCCCCCCAAAATCATTCAAGCTGTCGAGAGTCTGCATGATTTACTTGCCTATTTGCCTTACTAACTTATGTTACTAACTTACTACTTGGTGACCCCCCACCCCAAATATTGGAGATGATGATTATAATGCATTTCGCAGTTATTTTAAGTCCATGTAATAGGAGGGCGAGCCTGTTGCCTTCAACTGAGCACAACTCCTGACTCCGAGCTGCTGCTGTGACATTCCAGGTACACGCAAGCATAATCAGCCTATAACGTTCCCACTGCTGGGACACAGGCCTCCTCTCTGTGAGAGGGAGTGGACCGTAATCCACCACGCGGACCCAGCGTGGGTTGGTAGATGTCACATGTCTTTGAATTTTTGGTTCTAGGACATGCTGGTTTCCTCACGATGTTTTCCTTCACTTTTTGACGTGACAACTTCTAATAAATCGATGAACGCCGGCTGCATGCACGAAAAAGGATAACTCATTGTCCCGTTACGCTCATTGTACGCATGCACGTTTGCTATAATTTCATCAATGTTTTGTTATGACGTTATCCCGTTAAACTATCGTCCGTAAACCAACTTTACAGACAACCAATTTTTTTGAGAGCAGTGGTGATAAAATTATTTAGGTACGCTTAATAAAGCACCTGTCTGGGTTCGAAACTACGACCTACAACTTGAAAGTCGCGGCTTTTACGACTGGGCAACCAGTGTTCCCTGATAGAAAAATAATTTCCAGATGGAAAAACCTTAAAAACAGTTTTCGCGACCCGGGAATCGAACCCAGGACCTCGTGCTCAGCAGCCCTTGCGACCGCTACACAAATGAGGCACTCAAAAACAAATTAATAATGATATAATTATAAAGACTTTAATAACATCAAAATTACGGTGATTGGTTCGCAGATTGTATTTTTTTGATCATCGTTAAGACAGTTATTATGCAAAACATAGTATTATATTTGTGCAAAAAATAATAAGATGCGTATGTAATGAGAGGATAAATAGGTATTTGTAGGTTACCTATGTAGTTTAAAAGTGACTTTATTTCTACGCAATTATATACTAGTTGCCCAGTGGCAACGGACGCTACTTAGGAATTCTAGGTCGTGGGTTCGACCCCAGGCAGGCATTTAACTTTGTGTAAATGATATCATCACCGCCGCTCTCACAAACGGCGAAGGAAAACATCGTGAGGAAACCGGCATGTCCTAGAACCAAAAATTTGAAGACATGTGACATCTACCAACCCGCACTGGGCCCGCCGTGGTAGATTACAGTTCACTCCCTCTCACAGAGAGAAGGCCTGTGTCCCAGCAGTGGGAACATTATAGGCTGATTATGATACTGATTGTGGTTGCCATTTTAACAGACTGTACTTATCTGCATTTCGTTAGGAATTTCTCAGTGCCGGAGATTGGGTTCATGCCCGATTGATAGCAACAAGCAGTATAAATGTGTTACAAGGGAGTTTATACATTTACTGAAGAAATGTGTAGGTAGAGGTAACATAGGTGCACTACCTACTCTGCCGACCCCTTCTTGACATACAAGCATGATGACTTATAAATTTATTTATCTACAACCACCAGACCACCATTACAAAATAATATTTAACAAGAACAGTCCAACTAGATTCCTATGTGGAATACAAAATTTTCCCAAATATAGAAATTCCGGAGAAAAGTAATATGAATGTAGAGCATACTGCGAGCCGTTCCACTGGACCACACACGTCGCGGCCGCCGCGTGCGCTTGCGCCGCGGTGGAATACAGTGGATGAGACGGGCTATAAGTTGGTATGGGAATCTTAGTGGAATTTCGTTTGGAATAAAATTAGGATCAATGATTGGAAGACTGGTGGAGTTTTCGTCCTACAGTGTGACTGTTCAGTAGATTATAAGTTGAGTAAATAATGTTTTGAACTCTGTATTAATAAGTAAAACTTAATACGTTGACTGCCAGACCACAGACACAAGAGAAAATCTATTGTTGGCGGTCACCGGTGACCGCTGTGGCAGTCAATGCCTTGAAAGTGAAAAAAAAAACTTTTTACAAAAAAATAAATAAACCGACTTCAAAAAATAATTTAATTTCGGAAGTCGGTGTTGTTGGGTCGTATTTACGTTGTTTGCCATCGACTTACGATATTAAAGTTATTTTGTGTTCTAGGGGACCAATCACTTGTTATATCATGACATGAATTGTTTTTTTCTCTTTTTTGTTCATTTCATATTATTTTTTACTGCAGAGCTGTTTTTTTATCGGGGTATTCGCTGATTAAAGCTAGCAAATCAGGTTGTTAAATTAATAGAGGAATGTCTGATGAGCTGTCACTAGGGATATATTTTCAAATAAAAAAAGAATTTTGCAAATCGACTTAAAAATAACGGAGTTCTGAGAAAACAAACATTAAAAAAAAACTTATTGAGAACCTCCTCCTTTTTTTGAAGTCGGTTAAAAATAGTACATTACGATACGTGTGACCTAAGCAGTCTGCGAGGGTGCTAAACGCCATGCATATTGACTACTTAAGTCACACGTTTCGTGTACTATTTTATAGCTCGTGTGACCTAAACGCGCGCTTAAGTCACACTTTTCTGTGTAAAAATCGACTAAGTACTTAAGTCACAGAAAAACGTAACTTAAGTGCGCGTTTAAGTCACACAGTGCTATAAATACATTTATTTGTGTTAAAACATAACGCAAACACAAACACAAGAAATAACAAGTTGGGGAAAATATACGTCACATCCACGCACAACGGCCATCGCTCAGCATAATGCTGTGACCCTATACGATACACAGCCACAGTACTGGGGAACTTCGGCCGATACTATTTGGGAGTAGACCCCTTGGTTTTCAGCGACAGCCGGCGTTTACAGTGGTATAAAAATAGTTTCAATCACTCAATTTGTTCCTGACTATGAAACCAACTTTGTTTAAAGGGATTTTTAGTTCTTTATTTTATTTTATTGACCATATTGTTAGAATTTTTCATATTGACAGTGTTTTAGTCTAATTACTAATTACACATGCAACCTTTATAATATTTGACATTTTTGTAGTAATATGACAAATTGTTACTGTAATTTAAGCAATTTGACATTTTTTGTATTAGTATATATATATTTTTTTGTGTATTTCAAACGATTTGACATCTATTGTAATTTAAACGATTCCACATTTCTGAATTATTATGACATTTTTACTGTAGTTCAGACGATTTGACATTAATTTGTATTTTGTACTATCATCATTTCTTAATTGTTACTTAAAGTTATAAAACGATTTGCATGCCCATGTGACGGTAGAACATGGAGCACTATTATAAAAAGAAAACATCTATATGTATGCTAATTACCCATGTTTGCAAACTAATAAATGATTTAATTTGAAAGAAAAAAAAATACATTGTACCCAAGCCGTATCCACACTATTTCCCGCGCTTTGCCACCACAGTAATCGTCCAGAAGCAATAAACGACCAGTATTAATAACAATAATAAACTTTATATAGCGACAGAGTCGACAACCAATCGCACACGCACACACAAGTTTGGTGATTGTGTGCGAAGTGGTGATTAGTGGTCAGTGATGCCAAGACTAGTAATGGCGTGAACGTTGTGACCAGACATAGTCGACAACCAATCTCTCACACACACACACACAAGTATAGTGATTGTGAGCGGAGTGGTGATTAGTGATCGGTGGAGAAAAAGACTGGTCGGTGAGCAGTGATCAGTGATGTGAGAAAGTAGTTATCTATTGTCTGACATCTTGTATCTTATCAGCGATCATTAAGCGCCACTCTACACACTATCTCCGTACTTCAAAATGTGTGACGACAACCAATCGCACGACGACAACGACTTGGGGATTGTTGATGACAGTGCTTAGTGACAGCGTCGACAACCAATTGCACACACACACACACTAGAGTATACGGGAACAGTGTGTGGGTGTGGAGTGGCGATTAGTGTTCAATGATGGCAACGACTTGGGGATTGGTGATGACAGTGCTTATTGACAGTCGACAACCAATCGCATACGTACACATTGTGTTATAGCGATTTTGTTGATTAAAGGAAAGGAAAAGGAATGAAAGGAAGAAGGAGGAAGGAGGAGGAAGGGAAGGAATTAAAGGTGAGTGGATTGAACAGTTAAGTTAGACTAATTCTACTTCCTACTAATATTATAAACGCGAAAGTTTGTGAGGATGGATGGATGTTTGTTACTCTTTCACGCAAAAACTACTGAACGGATTTTGATGAAACTTTACAGTAATATAGGTTATACATCAGAATAACACTTATGATACTTTTTATCCGGATATTCCCTCGGGATCGATACGTATGCGTGTGTAACCGCAAGGCGCTGCTAGTAAATCATAAAACTAAGTGTGGACTGGCGAATAAAGACTTCACACACATCTGCCTAGCCTTTTCCCCACTATATTGGTCTCGGCTTCCAGTCTAACCTGATGCAGCTGAATACCAGTATTTTACATGGAGTGACTGCCTATCAGACCTCCATAACCCAGTTACTGGGTAACACGACAATCCTTATTAGTCCCACGAAACGGGCAAATAGTCACTTTTAAATAATAATATATTTTCTATTCCTACTTGATTGGATAAAATTAAAAATGTCCCAATTGACTGATACTTTTTTCCGGAGTTGTCGACTCGCCCAATAAAAATAAATAATAAATTAACTTCGTGCGAGTCGCCTAATTGTTATTTTTTTTATTTTTAAAGTGATGATTCGCACGTTTCGGGCGAGTAAATTCGTGCGAAACTACTAACAACGTAACTGCTGTCAAAGATCTACGAATCAGCCATACTTGCTCTCACTAAACCGTGACTCAGATTATTAATAGTGAACTCTCGTTTAAGAAGCCACTAAGTATTTAAACGGATGTTTAAGTTGCCATTAGCGGTTACTTACTGTTCACCACATCAATCAAACTTATCAATAACTGTTAGTGATTAAAAATGTACTGGAGAGAAGCTATGATAATATTTTGATGAGAGTAAAGAGTTCTATGTTTTGGTGTGCTGGGGGCCTAAAAAGGCCACTTTGGCAGAATCATATGAATATAACAATATGAATCATATTAAAAATCGTAAAATGTTCACAAACTGACAATTCATTTAGGATCTGTGTGCCATTCATATCACTCAATTTACCCGTTTGACAGTTTTGTATGGAGATTCGTAAAATGGTCCACAAATGTTTACACCAAATATGATTGATATGAAATGAATTGTAGGTGATTAAACTATTATGTGTAACCATTTAACGAAAATTAGAGGAATTGCTACTGATCTGCTGGGAATTCAGGAAATGAATAGCTTTTAGAGGTATTGCTTAAAGTGGCCTTTTTAGGCGCCCTGATTAAAACAAAAATTACCAACCATTGATGCCCCACTACTGGGCAAGGGAATCTTATTCCACCTCTCTCTGCCCAGATTTTCACTTGGAAAGGCATCATATTTTCTGATTTTCATTCAGAAAGCTGCTTAAGGTAAATGGGAATCCAATCAAATTCAAAACAATTCAAGACATAAATGAATAATATGACTGTGTTTGGGGAAAGAAATAGTGACAATCTTTTGGTGCTTTTCATGGTTTCCTTCCTATATAAACCTTCGTGGATCTTTGACAGTCTACGGGTCGTCCGAAGCCCTAAAGTCTGACAACCAGTCTTACCAAGGGGTTTCGTATTACCCAGTAAATGGGTTGTGGAGGTCAGGTAGGCAGTCGCTTCATGTAAAATACTGGTATTCAGCTGCATCCGGTTAGACTGGAAGCCGACCACAACATAGTTGGGAAAAGGCTGGGCAGATGTGTGTGACAAATGGTAATCCTAACAAGAACGAAAGTGAGTTCGTATGTTTATTTATTACGCTGTCACGCTAAAACGGCTGAACGGATTTGGATGAAATTTGGCACATGAGTAGAACATGACCTAAATTAGGACATAGTAAACTTTTTATCCTGATACTCTCACGGGATTGATACTTATGCGGGTAAAACTGCTGGGCGAAGCTAGTTTTGTATATTTTTTACAAGAGACTGACGTTTTGCTAATCGAAAACGTTAAAAAAATCCCTTAAAACGCCATTTATTTCTATCTATAATATGTATGTATTTACAAAAAAAAATTGTATATAAGTAGTTTATCAGCCATCTTGTTACCATAACACAAGCATTAGGTTGCTTAGCTTGGGACAAATGGTGCTGTGTGGAATGTCCAGGGATATTATTATTATTTATTTATTTATTAACTATGGATAACTTATAGCTAAAACAAACAGAATAAACACTTGTGTGTGAGACTGACAGCCAATTAAAAGCACAAAACAGTCGCATAGAGGTTCCTTTTCGCCCATTTGGCACCGAACACTAGAAATAATGATATTATCGTGAATCGATCGTCTCACATCATTTAAACAGATACAGGTATGATTCATCATTTTGCACAAAAACAGATGAGAAGGTAGATAATGATAAAAAATGATAATATCATTGTTAATGAGGAAGCTGTAACTAATGATTGCTTATCTAATGAAGCCGAAATTAAAATAGAAATGTCTAACCACTTGATAAAAAACTTAAATTCATTAATTCACTGACTGACAGCACACAGTCTAAACCGATGGGTGGCTAAAGCGGGAAATTAGCAAAAGTTCCTTATAGAAAGCAGTGGTGGCCCAGTGGTAACGGCGGCATCTTACGTGTTGGTCGTGGGTTCGAACCCGGACAGGCGCTTTACTTTGTGTAAATTATTTCATCACCACTGCTCTCAAAACGGTGAAGGAAAACATCGTGAGGAAACCGGCATGTCCTAGAACCAAAAATTCGAACACATGTGACATCTATTATCCAGTAACTGGGTTGTGGACGTCAGATAGGCAGTCGCTCCATGTAAAATACTGGTATTCAGCTGCATCCGGTTAGACTGGTAGCCGATCCCAACGTAGTTGGAAAACAGCAGATGATTTTACACCTAGAACATACCCAGCACATTGATTGAACATGCATAGCAAAGCAAAGTTGCTCTATTTATCTCTAACAGCTACTTAATAGCCTCAAACATTCTAATGTCTAGCGGATGCGTCCCATTAACATCTGATGGACCACTCAGCATCCCACATCAATCGATTATCAATAAATAATACTTTGGATTAAAAATGTACTAAGGAGGCGCTAAGCAAACATTCTGAGGAGGAAATTTACGGGGGAGAAGTTGGAGCGGGGAAGGGGCGTTTATAAAAAAAAAGAGATTTGAGATCGATCGAATTGATTTTTTTTATTATTTTTTTATTTTGATTTTTGATTTTTTATTTGATTTGGTGTTTTTTTTATTTTTTTTTGGGTTTTTTTTGGGGGGGGTTTGTTTTTTTTTTTTGGGGTTTTTTTTTTTTAGGTTTGAGATTTTTTTGTGTGAGCTAAGCTAAGCTAAACAGAGTGAGGGGCTTGTGGCTAAGTAATCACAGTCGCTCGAGTCGATTGATCAGGTTAAGCGACGCTTGCCGCGTTCAGTCCGTAGATAGGTGCCCATCGTTACATAGCGAGGACTACTCCGTATCTCGTAAAGCACGTTAAAATCGTTGCTCCTGGCTGTCATTTGTAGATATTTGACAGCTTTTATAGGTCGTCAGAAAATCGAAAGTCTGACAACCAGTCTTACCAAGGGGTATCGTATTACCCACTAACATGGTTGTGGAGATCAGATAGGCAGTGTCTCTATAAAAAATACTTGAACTTCTAGGTACTAATACATATTCAGAATTAAAATGCATTCGGTTACATTGTAAGCCGACCCCAACATTGTTGGGAAAATGCTATACAGATGATGATGCTTCATGTGAAATCTTACTGACCATCATTATCATAGACTGGGGAGAATGGAAGACAAAGACCCCAAGTAACATGGGCCAAGGTCACGAACATGATGGTGACCTCTACTTTTTACTGCTGCACTAATTAATTTATCCCAAAAATATTTTGCCCTGCGCTTGGGATGACAACACCCTCCACCCAAAAACAAACTGAAAAACCTTGATAAAATTCTTCATCACATTGCCCCGTCACAAAAGTGACTGATGATTCAGAGGCTGACAAGAAAATAATGGCTCCCTAGTTTTTCTTATAAACACTTAAACACTACAAAACAATATTTTAGATACGTAAACTAATTATTGTTCTACGACATTTAGCACATTTATAACTGCTAAAGTCGCAACGGGGCCGCACAAACTTTTCACCGGTATGTTTCCACACTAAATCGTTCAGTACAAGTACAATCATTGGTTGAGATCAAAAAATGTATTGGTGCAAACCTCTGGACTATTACAACCGTATTACTACGACCTACTCACTTGATACTTGGGTCCAATTGAGTGACTAATCATTTTACCATTTATTATTTACCATAACTGTTTGCAGTCATCAAAAGTCCATATTTAGGCTCGATTATCATCATCATGATATAATATAATTTATTTAGGCGTTGTCGCTGAAAACCCAGCGCTGGGACTCTCTCTCTTGCATAGGGTCTTAGCATTATGCTGAGCGATGGCCATTTAGCGTGGATGAGACGCATGTTTTCCCACAACTTGTTATTTTTTTATGTTTTTGTGTTCTTTTTCTGCGTCATGTTTACCGCAAATAAACATATTTTCTTTCTCTCTCTCAAAGAAAACCCTATAGAGTATTAATTTATAAAAGAATATATTAATTAATTAGCTGCACCCCGCGGTTTCACCCACATAAGTTGCGATCCCGTGAGAATATCGGGATAAAAAGTATCCTACGTGTTATTAATCCTGGTTATAAGCTATGTGTGTGCCAGATTTCATCCAAATCTGTTCTGTAGTTTTAGCGTGAAAGAGTTACAAACATTCATTCTTCCATCCATACAAACTTTCGCGTTTAGTATTAAATTAGTAGAAAGAATATTATGACCAATGCTCGTGACTATCTAAAAATATCTTATTAATACATCGCTTGCATACCTTTATAGCCAAGTTTTTTATTACTGTAAGGATATTAATGATAGCAAAGCACTAAAATTAAATATTTGTAAGACTAATTCCAAATTTAGTTCATTTTAATGAATAACATAACAGGCAGAGGTGTACACCCACATTTCGCCAGTTATAATATATATTTAAGTCCCGAGGGCCGAGAATATGGCCATCAATCGCGTACAATTTCAGAAAAACCGAATAACATTTTGCACGATCTAGGAATCGAACCCAGGACCATTCTCAACAGTAGCTCTTGCGACCACTACACCAACGAGGCAGTTAAATGAATATACACTTTACAATAAATTAACTCATTATTATTGTGTACGTAATAAAAACTGCATTCGTTTAAATAACACCCGCAGGCGACAATCGAGGACGGGCTAAGCCAATTTATAAAAAGTGACTATTAACTCTTTTTTTTTCATACCTATCTTATTGTTTGCAGCTAAAATAAGGCCAGGCCATGTTTTTCCTGAGGCGAAAGAATTTCTTTTCCTAAAAATAGAGTAAATTTATTAGCCTTAGAGAAACGGGTATTTTTTTGAGAGAATTTTCCGAAAGTCCCCTAAGTAGGTGTATTCGATTTTCTTCATTATGTAAGTCCGAGCGTATTGTTACCTATAAGTACTTAAGATACACAGAAGCTGTTGCTGTATCTTAAAAAATAAATTATATCAAAATCGTTTCAGTAGTGATAATGAAAGTGTCAATCAACTCAACCTATCGCAATCCACTGCTGAATATACTGCTGGGCTTCTTCCACGCTGCGCCACAACACCCTGTCCCCCGCCTTCCGCATCCAGTCTATCCCAGCCACCTTCTATAAATCGTCCTTCCATCTAGCTGGGGGGCGTCCCACACTACGCTTGCCGATACGCGGTCTCCACTCCAGGACTCGTCTGCTCCACCAGCCATCGGTCCTTCGACAAACATGGCCAGCCCCATTAAAGTGTCAATAATAATGATAAATGATAGAACGCACAGTATTTTTCCAATTCTATATACTTATTTAAAATTGAAGTCGCTTTTCGTGTATATCTGTGTGACTGCGTTGTTCTTCTAAACTCCGAAACAGATTTTGATGCAGTTTTCATCATCATTTATAGAATTTATTCCGTGTCATCATATCTGCCTATGCCTAGCCTTTTCCCAACTATGTAGGGGTCGGCTTCCAGTATAACCCCAGCTGAGTACCAGTATTTTAGATGGAGCGATTGCCTATCTGACCTCCACAATCCAGTTACTGGGTAATAACGAAACCCCTTGGTAAGCCTGGTTGTGAGACTTTCGGGCTTCTGATTATCCGCAACGACTGAGCTTACATATAATAATATAATAAAGAAATCTCAATATTTTCTCAATTCGTAAAACACGTGGGAAGCATGGGGCGGGTCGCTAGTTGATTATAAAGTAAAAAAAAAACATCTCAATTAAGATATATTATACCATAATTGCCACCAAAAACCAACAAATCCAGAACCGGAATCAAACCCGGACTTGCCTAAACCAATTGTGACTTTTGATTGCACATCAAAATTCGCTTATTAAAATAAACAACGTAAAAAAAAATAATTAAAAAAACTATCAAGATTATAATGGCGAACTCGAATAGTTTGTCGGATGCCAAGCGTCGACTTGGGTGGTCTAAACGAGACGTGCGGTCTCGCTCTAACATTCACATTCTGGAGTATTATCGTCTCGCTCGCTCTCAAAGTTTGGTTGTCAAAGAGTAAGTGTAGATTGTTAAAGATTCGCTTAATTTGTTCTATCGTAGATCTGAAGTACTTTGATTGCGCGTGAGTGCTGAAATGAAGCTCTTTTTGAAGTTTTTTAAGTACGTTTTCGTGTTGGTGAAGGAGTTTGTATATAGAATGCGTTTGTATTGGATGAGTTTTTGAAAGACAGCGCTTGCGTTGTGTACAATTAGTAATTAGGTACTTTGTTGTTGAAAAGGGTGAATAAATTGAGAAAACAACCTTTTTTTTTTCAAACAGCTTGCATTTTCAGCTGAATTTTCATTACTTACAAGAAACTACACATTTTGGCATGGACAATAAAAAAAAAATAAGTTAAAATTAAAGGCGCTTTACTTTGTGTAAATAATTCCATCACCACTGCTCTCAAAACGGTGAAGGAAACATCGTGAGGAAACCGGCATGTCTTAGAACCAAAAATTCGAAGACATCTCGCAGAGAGGAGGCTTGTGTCCCAGCAGTAGGAACATTCTAAGCTGATTGATTATGCAAGTCAAAAAAAGGAGTAATTTTTTTATTATTATCCTACTAATATTATAAACGTGAAAGTTTGTATGGATGGGTTGATGGATGTTTGTTACTCTTTCACGCAAAAACTACTAAACGGATTTGGATGAAATTTTGCACACAGTTGGTTTATAACCAGGATTAACATATAGGATACTTTTATCCCGATGTTCCCACGGGATCGAAACTTATGTGGGTGAAACCGCGGGTTAATTCATAATTTCTATACACACAGACGCACAAACTGTTACCATGGATTCAGCACATGATTCTAGACCTAGAACAGAAATTAGTCACCGATTATTTAAAAAAAAACTGTTTCATAGTAAAGTTCAATACCTACGCGGTCAAAATGTATGGAACGGCAGATTTTTTCTTTTGCTAACTGACTTGGGTCTAGAATCAAGTGTTGAATTAATGGTTCCACTTTGTGCGTCGATGTTCCTGCCAGCCTGTATATTACGTATGTATCTCTGGAGGTATTAGGAACAGGGTGTAAAATTCACTCATCCTCCATAGAAAAGGGAGGATCCTCCGACCAGACGGGTGTTGTGTCTGGCGGGCAACTGCCCCACGATTGATGTTGGAAAATTGTATATAGTTAATTGAGCGGTAAACTCTGCTTGCGAGATGCAGGATTTGTGTGACGTCAGTATGACGCGTTGTTCGCATATGGCGTTGTAGATACCGCTACATATCTATACTAAATATTGTAAAGAGGTAACATTTTGAGTTGGTATGAAGGGGGTAATCTGTCATTCGTGGATCTTTGACAGTCGTTACGGGTCGTCAGAAGCCCGAAAGTCTGACAACCAGTCTTACCAACGGGTATCTTATTACCCAGTAACTGGATTGTGGAGGTCAGATAGGCAGTGCCATGTGAAATACTGGTATTCAGCTGCATCCGGTTAGACTAGAAGCCGACTCTTGGTAAAGGCTAGGCAGATGATGTATGTAGGGGGTAATCTTCGGAACTATACTGATCCGATTCCGAAAATTCTTTCACTACTGGAAACCTGCGAGCAGAACCTAGTGGATAATAAATTACCTTTTTTCTATAATGTCAATAATTTGTGTCTATGGCCGCTGAACGGGTCTCCGTTCGGACCGTAATTTGGGGCGTTCCTAGAGACGGTACGGTAGTGAACGGATTTAGGGACTGCTTATGTTCGGCACGTGCCGGTATTTAGGGACGAGGGAGGAATGTTTGTATTTGTCTGTTGTTATTAATTCAGCAACTTTGTTTTGAATACATGATTATGATATTGGAACGGAGTTCTTTAACGCGGCGTGCAGTAGGTGATGTAATCTGGTAGAACTCAGTGGTGGATTTACCAGCAGGTTTATGTCGCAGCATCATGCTGAGATAGGAGCCTTTTGGCCTCGTATAGTTTTGGTTTAAATTTTATTTTTGTTACCTACTTTTTTTTATAAAACTATTTTTTTTATTTTTGACTGTGGTTAGTTCAGGTTGTGATCTTCCTGTACGAGTATAAATACTTTTTCTTTCTTTCTTTCAGGCTGAGTAGGCTTGAGCCTAGAGCGGGAGATTAGGGACGGCAATTTTGAACTGGCCACGCTCGCTCTTGCATCACACATTCATGATTTTCCATGAAAATGTCCGTGAATGGCATTGTGTTTTGTCATGTGAATCATGCCGGACCTGAAGAACGGGGGGCGACTTCATTTTATTTTACCACCTTACATTAACCGGCCTTATTAGTCGAGCAAAATTGAGTTTTGGCTAGCTCAGAAATATAGGTACCTACCCAAAAACTATCTCTTGTTCAATTTCAACCAAATTGTTGCATTTCAAATACAGGATGGCAGGGACATCGACGCGCAAACTGTAACCATGAATTCAGCACATGAGTATAGACCCCATAGCGTCGAAATTTTTCGTCGGTTATTAAAAAAATATTGCTGTTCCATACATTTTGACCGCGTAGGTATTGCACTTTTCTATGAAACAGGAGTTTTTTTTTTTGATAACCGACGAAAAATCTCTACGCTATGGGGTCTAACCTCATGTTAGATTAGATTAGATTAGATTCTTTATTTGCCTGAAATATGGTATTTTACAGATTTTATAACACACACAATAGTTCTTCATATTCCGCCTACTAAATTCGGCATGCAAATATTGTGACAATAGTAATAATTCTAATTAAATAAATCGATTTAAACTAAATGATTGAATTCAAAAGTCAAAAAAAAAAAAAAAATGTTTTAAATCAAGGATCGTCTACAAGTCAAATCAAAATGTCAAATAAAAATAATTAAATTACAAAATAAGTGTATAAATAATAGTTTTCAAAAGACAACCAAAGAAACTAAGTTACAAATTGTTAAATAGCTTAAAATCAAAATGTCAATTTAATTTTATGTCACGCCACTTTACCATTTGTCCTAGAATTCATAAATTCCTTAATAGTATAAAAACAATGTTCGATAAGCCATGCTCTGAGATGCTTTTGAAATAAGCTAGTTCTCAGCTCTCTAATAACCTTTGGTATATTATTATATATGTCTATTGCCATTCGACTAGTGTTTTTATGGCAGTACGCTGTTCTACATCTTGACATTGCCAATTTTGTTGGATCCCTTGAGATTTTGCCCACTTTATAAACATTGACGCTATCGGCTGTACGAAATAGGTGAGGATGTTTTTTTACAAATACTCCCATTTCCAGTATGTATAAACAGGCTAATGTTAATAATTTATGTTTTATAAAAATAGGTCTGCAGGATTCTAATGGGTCTACACCAAACACAGCTCGTAAACACTTTTTTTGCACAATAAATGCCTTGTTGCTGTTAGTGGAATTGCCCCATATGATCAAGCCGTATCTCAGCACAGATGAGACATATCCATGATAAGCCAATAGAGCGGCATCACGTCCAACAGTTTTCCTGAGATTTCTTATTGCAAATGTAAAGCTATTTAGCCTATTACATATATTTTCGATATGTTGTTTCCAATTACAATTTTTGTCAATTACTATGCCTAAAAATTTCGTATAGTCAACTTCTTCAATTTCATTATCACCTCCAATAATTTTCATTGCTTCATTTGTCATTTTGTAATTAGAGAAATTAATATATTTTGTTTTGGAAACATTCACACATAAATTATTTTGTTCAAGCCATTCTATTATAGCTTCTACAGCAGCATTTATTTTATCCTCAAATTGATCATTTTTACTGTCATTATTTACTATCAATGAGATGTCGTCTGCAAACAACACGCACTCATTCTTCGTCACTGTTGGCAAATCATTGATGTATAGAAGAAAAAGCAATGGCCCCAAAATACTACCTTGAGGCACGCCATATCTATTCGTCCTGTATTGAGATTTATACTTTATTACTTCCCTGTCTTCATTAACGCCTAATATTTCAACCCGTTGTTGTCTATTAGTTAGGTAATCTTTTAGCCAATTCAACGCTTTTCCTCTTATCCCGTACCTCTCACATTTATCTAACAGTATATTATGTTTTACGAAGTCAAATGCTTTGGTCATGTCGAAAAATATTGCAGTGACCGGTATCTTCTTATCTATATTCTCAGTAATCGATTTTATTAGTTGATAACAAGCTAGTGCGGTTGACTTTCCTTTTTGAAAACCATTTTGTTCTGTACTTATTATATGTGCTGAATTCATGGTTACAGTTTGCGCGTCGATGTCCCTGCCACCCTGTATAATCTAGGAACTGACAATTGTAGAGGCAGTAAAAGTATAGCAGACTATACTTGGGCAATGTAGTCAGAAGCCCGAAAGTCTGACAACCAGTCTTATCAAGGAATATCGTATTACCCAGTAACTGGGTTGTGGAGGTCAGATAGGCAGTCGCTTCATGTAAAATACTGGTATTCAGCTGCATCCAAAAGGCTTGGCAGATGATGACATGGCAATCAATAGTGTCGTGGCGACATATCCCCTGCTGCTGTCGTCAGCATTCGGCTACATTACTGGCCAACATTAAAATGTCCGCCATCTTATCTAAAACACTTCTGTCTCCAAATAATCTATGCTTTTCACTTATCATTATACTTTTCGCAACATCTATCTCTTTCGCACGCGAACAATTTGTGTATCCCCATTTCACGCGTCCACCTATGACCTCTGCGTGTTACATCTCTTTCTTATCGCGAAGAAAGTTGTTGTTGTCTCGCTTGTACTGTAGTGTTCCAAGTTCGCAATGACTTTTCATATATGAAATTGGGACTGTGGGTTTGGATGGCACAAATGTATATTCTTTGATCATACATAACAACGTGCGTGTCTGACCAGAAGGCCAATTCTCGTAATTAAAAACGTTCAAAATCTAGTCGCAATATCATTTCAGAAACTATCAATGTCAAAAACTTGTCAAAAATGTAGCGAAATTAGAGGTATTGTTGACAGATTGAGACCGAGATCTGGGGGCCTAAAAAGGCCACTGGCAGAATCATAATAGGATAACAATATGAATCATATTAAAAATCGTAAAATGGTCACAAACTGACAATTCATAATAATGATCTGTGTGCAATTCATATCACGCAATTTACCTGTTTGACAGTTTTGTATGGAAATTCGTAAAATGGTCCACCTATGTTTACACCAAATATGATTGATATGAAATGAATTGTAGGTGATTAAACTATTAGGTGTAACCATTTAACGAAAATTAGAGGAATTGCTAATGATCTGCTGGGAATTCAGGAAATTAATAGCTTTTAGAGGTGTTGCTTAAAGTGGCCTTTATATGCCCCCAGACGTTCTTAAAATTACGAGAGTAACGTAAACGAGGCCAAAGGAGTATGTAAGAATCGCAGCAGGTGGCGTTCTGTAGTTTCTGCCTACCCCCATGGGAAGTGCGTGAATTTATTTATTTATTAAACGATATTTATTTATTAAAAATAACACACACTCTCTTTACAGGATGACCCCAATGCAATAGTGGTTAGCAAATACACACCAAATAAAATGAAAAATCACCTTACGCCTAATACATAAAAATCAACACTAAAAACTTTAAAAATACAAAACTTTTTTTTTTAGTGCTATAAAAACTTAACCTAACTAAAATAGAAAATCAGACAACACAGAATATTAATATTTAAGTATAACTAACAAAATTCAACAAAATTCTTGGGAATTCACTCAAATTGCACGAAAATATGTCAATTCTCTCATGGACTTCCTGTTTTAGCATAATCAATCTAGAATGTTCCCACTGCTGGGACACAGGCCTCCTCTCATCGTGAAAGAGTAGGCCGTAATCTACCACGTGTGCCCAGTGCGGGTTGGTAGATGTCACATGTGTATGTGTTCTAATTATTGGTTCTAGGACATGCCGGTTTCCTTACGATGTTTTCCTTCACCGTTTTGAGAGTGACTGTGATGAAATTAGTAAAAGTACAGCACCTGCCTGGGTTCGAATCCACGACCAACAACTCGTAAATCGGTGCCGTCACCACTGGGTCACCACTGCTCCCTCGCTTATGTTATAAATAAAATAAATAAATAAAAATAGTTTATTTGATAACCATATTTGTACAGCAAAATTTGAGATTGAAGCCTCCTTTTAAGCAAAAGATGAAACAGGAATGATGTTTGGAGTCTCCTAATACAGGCGTAGGTATTAGGAGACTCCAAACATCATTCCTGTTTTCCACGAAAGGTTTTTCCTTTGCTGTATCACACGCTGTCTACATCTCTGTATCTATTGTCCTATCTAAGGTATGCTGGAAGAGATTTCTTATGAAATAAGCATCACCTCTGTACCTATTTTGTCTGTTCTGTTTTTCATTGTCTATTTATATGTGTGTACATAAATGGTAAAATAAATAAATAAATAAGGTTTTAAGCAGCTGTATTTAATGACACTGTGTACCGACATTTCTCCACTTTTCCCTGTGACACGGGTAGCTCCTATAGCCTTTCACCAGCCGATCGATTCTGTATTCTCACCGTGAAAAGTTAGGTGAAGTGATCTTAGAGTGAGCTGTCAATAGTGTCAATCCCTAGCATTAGTTGGAATGACAGCTCACTCCACGCTCACTTCACCTAAGTTTTCACGGTGAGATGGTTACAGAATCGCACTGCAGGCTACTACTGAGAAAATCCTAATAACATTTTGCCCTACCCTAGAATCGAACCCACGACGATTCTGACGTTCGCTCAGAAGTCGACCCCGCAATCACCAGTACAGCTACAGCGTCCTTCTGTTTGCTGATAAAAACAAATAACGATAAAAAAAAATTAACCAGGTGACACAAGAGAGTAGTGGCGCAGTGGTAACGGCTTACGAGTTGTAGATCGCAGGTTCGAACCCCGACAGGCGCTTGACTTTGTGTAAATTATTTCATCACCACTGCTCTCAAAACGGTGAAGGAAAACATCGTGAGGAAACCGGCATGCCCTAGAACCAAAAATTCGAAGACGTGTGACATCTATCAACCCGCACTGGGCCCGCCTGGTGGATTACACCACTCCCTCTCACAGAGAGGAGGCCTGTGTCCCAGCAGTGGGAACATTATAGGCTGATTATACTTACGCTATCCAGTCTTCAGACTGGGAGCCGACCACGTCTACCAACCCGCACTTGCCCCGCGTGGTGGATTATGGCCCACTTCGGGCCACTACCTCTTACAGGGCTTGTGTCCCAGCAGTGGGCACATTATAGGCTGATAATTATGATAACGGACAGACACAAAACACTTATTAGAAAAAAAAACTTTGATACAGTTTTTCGATTAGGTACCAATCCATCTCACTAGTTAACTGTGATGCTCAAATGATCAATATACCATTCAAAACATATCCTATAACCTCATCAACTAACCTACTTCCTTAACCCCAGTCACCCATCAAAATCCAAGCCTGCCCACCCGCTGCTTACCATCATAAAGTCATAAACACACAAAGCATGCTTACAATAATTGCTTACATGCTAGCACGCGCTTGTCACGACACTTGTCAGGACTGTCGGAGATGTCAAACTTGTCAGAACTGTCAAACATGTCAAATATGGTGGTCGTCAAAGGTGTGTTATCGATCTAATTGATCTGAAGTTGAGATACGATCTTGAGATTGTGTGTAGTTGAAGCTTAGCGGTGGCGAGGCGATGTTAATGATTGGCCAGAGCGAGATGATATCTCAGGGGGAAGCGCCAGGGTAGCCCGCGCCTCTATTAATTGATAGGTATTTCATGAAATAGTCTTTCAATAGGAATATTTATGAACTTAGAGAGTTGTGTTGACGATTTTAATGATTATAATTTTGTTGAATCATATATCAACATACAACCTGACACTGTTCTGCAAATCCTACAAATATTATAAACGTGAAAGTTTGTATGGTGAATGGATGGTTCGATGGATGTTTGTTACTCTTTCACGCAAAAACTACTAAACGGATTTGGATGAAATTTGGCACACAGATGGTTTATAACCAGGATTAACATATATGATACTTTTTATCCTGATATTCCCACGGAATCGAAACTTATGCGGGTGAAACCGCGGGGCGTAGCTAATTGTAAATTAAAAAAAAAACAAAAATTCAAATCGAACTGAATTTTTTGTTACTTGTAACCAATTTTACCTCTTTATAATATTAATATAAATTAATGTGTTACGCAAAAAGGTTACTTGTGGCAGTAATAACAGCCGCACGGGTCGATCGATCAGGTTAAGCAACGCTTGCTGCGGTTGATCCGTGGATGGCTGCCCATCTTCACATACCAAAACCCCTCCGTACCTCGGAAAGCACGTTAAGCCGTTGGTCCCGGCTGTCATTCGTGGATCTTTGACAGTCGTTACGGGCCGTCAGTAGCCCGAAAGTCTGACAACCAGTCTTATCAAGGGGTATCGTATTACCCAGTAACTGGGTTGTGGAGGTCAGATAGGCAGTCGCTCCATGTAAAATACTGGTATTCAGCTGCATCCGGTTAGACTGGAAGCCGACCCCAACATAGTTGGGAAAAGACTGCAGCTGATGATGAAGTATTTAGGGCCTAGTCTTCACGATGCTTTCTTTCATCGAAAGTAATGTCGGACAGCATAGCTTTCGGTAGAACACCAGTCTTACCGAATCAATGGTCAGCAGAAATCATACTTGTAACAGTCATGGTTAAGTTATAAAAGAACTTCAATTAACCCGCAGTGTTTTCTATAGCCATCATTAATTTATCAGCCGAGCGAGAGAACATTGAACATTCTCGTCCATCTTTGCCGCCAGCGTTCCGTTAAAGGAATTACAGGGACATGAGTCTGTAAGGTTCACAGATAACGCATCGGTGAACTCCTTGGTATTGCAGCCCATCACCTGGCTACCTTTTCAGAACTATTTAAGGGTCGGCTTCCAGTCTATCAGGATGCAGGTGAAGTCCAGGATTTTTAGGTCAAGCCGAGACAAAAAAAATCGGTCAATTGCGAGTCGGACTCGCGCACCGAAGGTTCCGTACAAATTTGTAGGTATATAACTACAAATTTACGGTTTCCGGATTTTTTCCTTTACTTGTGCTACATGACATTGCTTCTTGACAAATTTCATGATTCTAGGGCAACGGGAAGTACCCTATAGGTTTTGATTCCCTTGCAAGTGTCAAAATATATCTTCTGATTGTGTTGACTTAGAAATTTGATTTTTTCACTGCTTCAAGGGATTGCAGCCTTGAGTATTTGATATTAATTTCAATTTGATAACTCCACGCATTCCTGAGAAAAAGGGTGTTAACAGACGGACAGACAGACGGACCACGAAGTGTTCTTACAAGGGTTCCGCTTTTCCTTTTGAGGTACGGAACCCTAAAAAGCAAGACAGTCATCAGGATGGTAGCGGGCTGACTGACAAATCAAGACAGTACACATATATAAGGAATTCAATAAACTCTTCCCAAAGACAGGAGGCCTGTGGCCCAACATTGGGAACATTAGAGCGATTTTTAGGCTGATTATGCATTAAATAGGTATATTTTACAGGTTAGATGGGGGTTCATGAACGGGTGGCGAAGCATAGGGACGCACATCCTGGACAGTTTATTACATAATAATTGAAGACATGAGCGGATGAAGGTGATATGTCGCATTTTTAGAGTTTCGCTGTTCTATGTATGGATGATGGTGTCATACAAACAATTTAAAACCTTAAAACAACCAAGTTTGTGGTTATTTTTGAAATTCACTACTTGACGAAGGTGTCATGTACACTATTATTTTTTATCAATATTGGAAGAATGTGGTATGGGCACTTAACATTTTTATAGCTGCCTAAAAAGAAAAAAGTTAACTTTTCTGCAGTGGATGAAGGAGCTATGTGGCATTGCACTGTACTTACAGTGAATGAAGGTGTTATGTGCTGTACATAAAGGAGGAGATATATTATAATTTATATACTTATAATATTTATAATAAAATCTAGGGAGAGAGGTGTTAAGATGACTCTACGCTATTTTTTTTATGTATTTGTTTATTTTATGGCTGCCCTGCTAGTCTAGTGGTAGCAAGCGCTACTGCTGAGCAGCAAGCGGTCCTGGGTTCATTTCTCAGGTCTGACAGCGTTATAGATTTTTTTCATCTGTAATTTCTCAGTGGCAGCCCGGAGTCTGGTTTTTAGGGTTCCGTACCCAAAGGGTAAAAACGGGACCCTATTACTAAGACTTCGCTGTCTGTCCGTCCGTCTGTCCGTGCGTCTGTCCGTCCGTCTGTCTGTCACCAGGCTGTATCTCAAGAACCGCGATAGCTAGACAGTTGAAATTTTCACAAATTATGTATTTCTGTTGCCGCTGTTGCTGTCGCTGTTGTTGTTGCTGTTATAACAACAAATACTAAAAACACAATAAAATAAACATTTAAGGGTGGCTCCCATACAACAAACGCGATTATTTTGCCCTTTTTTGATCGATATCAATAATGGCAACAGCTGGTAGGCACTTGAAATATTCACAAAATACTCAGTTGGATTTTTACTTTCATAATAAAATAAAATAAATATTTCCCATACAACAGACGTCATTTTTATAGATAATGTTACGGAATCCTTCGTGCGTGAGTCCGACTTGCACTTGGCCGGTTTTTTTTTTTACATTAGGCTCGCTCCATATTACATGGGACTTAAACAAAACTGGCGAAATGCATAAATAATCATCATCAGCTGCCTAGGTTACTATTTTGGGGTCAGGTTCCAATCTAGGCAGATACGACTGCCTATCTGACCTCTACAACCCAGTTACTGGGTAATACGATACCCCTTGCCATCCTGCAGTGCGATTCTGTAACCGTGAAAACTCAGGTGAAGTGAGCGTGGAGTGAGCTGTCATTCCAACTAATGCTAGGGATTGACACTATTGACAGCTCACTCTAAGCTCACTTCACCTAACTTTTCACGGTGAGATTTTTACAGAATCGATCGGCAGGTTGTCAGACTTTTGAGCTTCCGACTAGTCGTAGAGACTGTCAAAGATGTACGAATGACAGCTGGGACCAATAGCATAACGAGTTTTTGAGGTGCGGAGGGGTTTCGATATGGTCACCCATCTACGGGCGGGTGTACTGTACATCTCTGCCCAACCCTTCGGGGTAAAAGGCGTGATGTTATGTTTGTGTGTTTATTTATTTATTTTTATAAACAGTTCTCATATCATCGTTCGTGCATCACAAAACTTCATGTTTTTCGACTACGAAGCCACCATTTTCGCACACTAAATTGCATTACAACGCAAAAAGTTATTTTAACTGACTCACTTGCTTGCTAACTCAAGTTAAAATGATTAAAAGTGAATATTGTAAATTGATATATAACCTGTGGGCCACCCAGATCGCGCGCTGTTTGTTTTTATTTTGGTTGCGCTCGCGCCGACCGCGGTGATAGATCGGCGCCGGCGACGCTGATTGGTTGGGGGAGTAGGGTTGGCGAGGTGTGGAATTGTGGATTATTTTGTCTTTACAATAGTTAGAGGAAGTTGTTTGGAAAGTAGATAGTGATTCTGAAAATAAAGAAAACATAGTGAAACTATTTTAGTTTACGGCAAAATTCAAAATTAACTAATTTTTCAGCATAAATGTTTAGCCTGGAAAGCAGTAATTGCTTTGCTTTCCAAGCTGAGGTTTTCTTATTTTTTTAATTAAAATAATTACTTGTGAGCTTTACCAGCAAGCTTCTTAAAAAAGCATTTGAAATGGGTTGAAGTAGCTACATGCCGAGTTTTTGGTCTCCAACACGCTCAGCGCCATGTGTATCTTTTGCGATACACACTGTCTAAACACTTGTGTATCCTTTTTGATACACAAGCACCATTCCAGTCTAAGCGCCGTGTATCGCTAACGCGCACACTTTCCATACATTTTGTATACAAAAAATGTTGCCCTGGCCTAGGGAATTTTCCTGGTGTGTTTGGGTTTTGACATATGGGGCTTGGCGCTGAGCGTGTTAAATTAATTACGGACACAAAACTTACTCCACGCATAGTCAGGCTATAATGTTCCGACAGCTGGGACACGAGGGGCCCGTGTCCCAGCTGTGGGAACTCTCTTTGAAGGAAAGACGTAGGTACTCCATTTCATGCAAATAAAGTTCCTAATTTACCGATGAAATCAAACACTCGTATACCTATACTCGTAAACATGCGCCAGGCACTACTTGTCTGGCATTTTTGCTGAACTGGGCCTTTTTGGTGCAGCCGTGAGGCACACTTTCCTGCTAATTTCTTACATCGGATTTTGCACTTATCATTTACTAGCTGCGCCCCGCGGTTTCACCCGCATAAGTTTCGATCCCGTGGGAATATCGGGATAAGAAGTATCCTATGTGTTAATGCTGGTTATAAACTATTTATGTGCCAAATTTCAGCCAAATCCGTTCAGTAGTTTTTGCGTGAAAAAGTAACAAACATCCATCCATCCATACAAACTTTCGCGTTTATAATATTAGTAGGATTTTGTTTTTATCAGAAGGCCAAATTATTATTCTCGTAATTTAAAACGTTCAAAATCTAGTCGCAGTCTCATCTCGGCGACAAACGAATGTTAAAAACTTGTTAAAATGTAGGGAAATTAGAGGATTTTTTGACAGATTATTACTGAGATCAGACTGTGAACGTGCTTAAAATTACGAGAGTTGCCTCTCTAATGTATGTATGTATCGGGCGTCTCTGTCTGTCATTTAGTTTACGCTAAATAAATGTATTTTCTTTCTTTAATCTTGCACTTATTAAATTGCCTAAGTAATAACAAATAGTGTAATTCTCATTAGTGCCACCCCTGCCCGCTGATTGGCGCTTGCGCAGCGCATTTACAAAAATTCCTCGCATTGATACTACACGTCTAAATAAATAATTATTATTTATAAATTTTCCCACATACATTTTGCATACATTCGCATTTTTTATAACGATTCGCTACTACCAGCTGTCACATTATGGATAAAGGCAATCCTTATCTTCGGCATTCTAATCTGAAATATGCTGTGGTTGGCTCCCAGTCTGAAGACTGGATAGCGTAAGCATAATCAGCCTATAATGTTCCCACTGCTGGGACACAGACCTCTCTGTGAGAGGGAGTGGGCTGTAATCCACCACGCGGGCCCAATGCGGGTTGATATATAATAATAATAATAATAAAAATCTTTATTTCCAACTTACAATTCATAATGTCACCGATAACATAACAATATTTATACAAGTTTTAGTTTTAAGAATTGTACTTGATATAGACATACACTACTGACACCCAAGCTAAGATTGAACTTGTATTATGGGTGTCAGGGCTCTCTAAGTTCACTAGGATAGTAAATACAAAAAAAGGAGTTTGGTACACGTCAAACAGGAAACAAAGACTAAGTATACAATTAAATAAGATTTTTTTTTTTTTTTAAAGTATTCAACAAAATAATAATTAATTTAAAAAGGCAAATGATATATGTCACATGTCTTCGAATTTTTGGTTCTAGAACATGTCGGTTTCCTCACGATGTTTTCCTTCACCGTTTATAGAGCAGTGGTGATGAAATTATTTACACAAAGTAAAGCGCCTGTCTGGGTTCGAACCTGCGACCTGCAACTCGTAAGTCGCGGCCGTCACCACTGTGCCACCACTGCTTCTCAAACACTAGATGCTGCACAAAGAAAGAAGAGAAGAAGAAGTCTGAATACCAGGACCTAGTTTGCAGCTTGCAGTAACTGCAGTAAGACGTACAGCTGTATTATCCTGTGGTTATAATGGTTAGGGGCTCGTGGCTAACATAACAGCCGCATGGCTCGAAGGTTAAGCTACACTTGCCGCGGTTAGTGCGTGGATGGGTGACCATCGATTAGGTAAATACTGTGACCTCTCCGTGCCTCGGAAAGCACGTTAAACCGTTGGTCCCGATTGTCATTCGTAGACTGTGGTTACGGGAAACTTTATCCTGAAATCCCTAAAGTCGAGTTGAGGGAAAATATGAGCTCAATCCACGCAAAACGGTCATCGCTCAGCACAAAACTACGACCATATGCGAGACAGAAACTTAGTCGCTGAATGATCTCATTCGCTGCTAAATGTTGGTCACCCATCCGCAGGCAGACCGCGGTATGTGCAGCTTAACCTCCTTCATTATCTAAGTCTAGAGCTGAAAATTATTCATTATTATTCGACTAAACCGTCAGTATTGGTCATTTTGTCATATTTTTTTTGTTTTAAAAACGTTGCCCCACACTAGGAATTTCTCCTGTGTCGTGGGTGCGTTTACAGACATTTATACACTCACATACACAAACAGCCAGACCCGGAACAACTAATTGTAGGTCTTACAAATATTTGTTCCGTGCGGGAATCGAACCCGCGACACGCAGCGTAGCAGTCAATCGCTTAACCACTGCGCCAACCGTGCCGCCATTTATAAGTAGTTAATTAAAACGGTACAACACCAAGTACTTTCATTAACATAGGGACAATAGTACGTTGATAATTATGTGAAATATAGTTTAGAGCACCAGAAGGCAAATACTCGTAATTAAAAACGTTCAAAATCTAGTCGCAATCTCATCTCAGCGACAATCAATGTCAAAAACTTGTCAAAAAGTAGGGAATTTAGAGTTATTTTTGACAGATTGAGACTGAGATCAGACTGTGAACGTTGTTAGAATTACGAGAATTGCCCCTCTGACTTACGGCTGATTTTACCAAAGTCAGATATATTTTATCTGTGGAATAAAATTTACGTCTCATAGTTCTAGAATGGAAAAACTGTCAAAAATTCAAAATTTAATGTCAGGATAAGACTTGTTCTTGGTATGTGTAGCGGTATCTACAACGCCACATGCGAACAACGCGTCATACTGACGTCACGCAAATCCTGCATCTCGCAAGCAGAGTTTACCGCGCAATTAGCACAGATACAATTTCCCAATATCAATCGTTGGGCAATTGCCCGCCAGACACAACACCCGTCTGGTTGGAGGATCCTCCCTTTTAGTGAACTTTACACCCTGTTCCTCATGCCTCCAAATTCGTCACGCTGAACTACTTCAGCGTGACGAATTTGGAGGCATTTTAGGCAAAATTATGCGTTCATAGGCGAATTTTACCAAACTTTTATACATCAATCGTGCACCTACGTGCACGATTGATGTATAAAAGTTTGGTAAAATTCGCCTATGAACGCATAATTTTACTCCCATACTAGCTAAATTGATTGGTGACCACAGTTTCATATAGGTAGGTACTTACTCCGTGGTAGACAGAAAATATTTATTTTGCTTATGCAAATTGAATGTTGAACTGACAAGAAAAAATATTTAAAAAATATTGTGGTGTCGACCACACAATGAGAACCTGTCCGGAGACATTAAAGTCTTAATATTTTTCTTTTATAGTCTTGGGTATAAATAAACTGTTTCTTTTCATGCTAGCATACAAGACTGGCCAGAAAATGAGTTATTTGTTAAATAATGGTACTAGTTCTCATACATTATTGTTTTTTTATAAATAAAAGACAAAAAAAAACTAAGGCTGTTCTTAATTTCACCTATCTATTAGATGGTATGACGAAATTAAGAACAGTTTCTGTTTAAACGTCTGGTGCCGAAAATAAGACCCTCCTAATTCACCAAAAACGTCCGATGATAGGACAAAAATGGTTCAGTCGCCCCTCGTGTTAGTCAAAATCTGCTAAAAATGTATAATCATTGAACCAGCCTATAAACGTCCACAACCGAACATAGGGACATGTCATTCACCAAAAACCTCCGATAATAGGGCAAAAATGATTAAATAGCCTCTCGTATCAGTCAAAATCTGCTAAAAATATTTATTTCCTTGTCATTGAACCAGCCTAATACGTTCACTGCCGAACATAGTATCATACATTCATAAAAAAAACGACCGATGTTAGAATAAAATTGGTGATTTGCTTGCGGATCTTACGATTGCAAAATAAATGACCAATTTTAAACAATAATAGCGGAATAATCATTCTTGTTTTACGAATAGGTGATTTCCTAACTACCATTTAAATTCTATCTATCCACCAGATAAAATCCTATTTAATCGCCTCTAAAGAAACCCATAGACAAGGATTATGTGATGGTCGATACTTAGATCGAAACTAAACGACAGTGTTATACCAAAGACAATCTGTCTCTAAACATCAAACCATAGTCAAAGACCCCTGAATTCTATTTAAATGTTCTAAAGCTCAGTCCAATTTAAACTGGTAGTATCTAGTATAAGTAGATCCTTACAAACCTACTAGATACTCCGTAAGACGGGTCAAGTTCAAATGGACGATAAACCATTGCAATAGGCCTCATTTTATTGAACGAATGTTCTAACTGACAGCTCAACTTATGTTAGATGAGTTTCGAACGATATTCGAATCTCGAACGAAACCACGAAACTCTAGCTATCTCTCTTTATTGTACAGGGAAATGATAGGAATGTTTTAAGGTAGAAAGGGATGCAAATACCCGCTGTCGCGAAGTGGTTTAGTGCAGTGCGTTCGTCGTGGGTGGTCGGTAATTTTTATACTGACGTCAAAAGGTCATTCAACTCGGTCCGATTAATTTTTGACACCTGTATGGGTATTTTTTTTACTTTTTTTATAGTTTGTTATTGAAGACGTGATAGATAGTTCCTCTTAAGTTTGAACGTTGATTAATTGGTAATTAATATGTTCAAGCTTTCGGTTTGTGGGCTGAGCAGAGGTTTAATTTGTTATTAAAAAAAAAAAAAATTTTTTTAGCTTTACTTAATTTTGGTTAATTGCTAGTCTATCTAGATACATACATAACATCATGCTTGTATTCCCCGAATTGTTAGGCAGAGGTGCAAGTAAGTCATCATCTGCTCGCCTTTTCCCAACTATGTTGGGGTCGGCTTCCAGTCTAACCGGATGCAGCTGAATACCAGTATTTTACATGGAGCGACTGCCTATCTGACCTCCACAACCCAGTTACTGGGTAATACGAAACCCCTTGGTAGGACTGGTTGTCAGACTTTCGGGCTTCTGACTACCCGTAACGACTGAGCTTACATATAATAAAAAAATCTCAATGATTTGTCAATTCGTAAAACACGTGCGAAGCATGGGGCGGGTCGCAAGTTGATTATAAACTTAAAAAAAAACGTCTCGATTAAGATATTAATAACTGCCACCAAAAACCAACAAATCTCGAACCGGAATCAAACCTGGACCCGGTTACTGCGTAATACATACGATACCCCTTGGTAAGACTGGTGATTCTCGTTGGTCATCTGTGTTGCCATAATCTGCCAAGCCTCTAGTATTGAAGATAATCACGATGACTATGTACCTGCTAACTACTTACCATCAGATGAGGGGCTCGTGTGCAGCCGCACGTCAATCGTAGGTTAAGCTACGCTTGCCGCGGTCTGTTCGTGGATGGGTGACCATCTTTACATACCGAGACCCCCCCGTGCCTCGGAAAGCACGTTAAGCCCTTGGTCCCGGTTGTCATTCGTATATCTTTGACAGTCGTTACGGGTCGTCAGAAACGCAAAATTCTGACAATAAGTCTTACCACAGCGTATCGTGTTCATGTTACCCAGTAACTGGGTTGTAGAGGCAGTAGCTCCATGTAAAATACTGGTATTCAGCTTCTTCCGGTTAGAGCCTGGAACTGCAGTGCGATTCTGTAACCATCTCACCGTGAAAACTTAGGTGAAGTGAGCGTGGAGTGAGCTGTCATTCCAACTAATGCGAGGGATTGACACTATTGACAGCTCATTCTAAGCTCACTTCACCTAACTTTTCACGGTGAGATTTTTACAGAATCGATCGACTGGTTACCCCAACGTAGCCGGGACAAGGCTACGCAGATGATATGGAATGGGAAGCCCCTTAATTTGATACCCAATAACGTTAAAAAAATAAGTCAGTCAAACTGTCAGCCGTGAAAAAAACGCAATAAGACAATCGCACATCCACCCTTACACAGGGGGATGTTAAAAATAAAATCGCGACTTGTAATCAAATTCAGTTCGATAGGGTGTTGTCAACCCCCTCGATAGGTCCATGTCGAGAATTTCGACACCCCTAGAGATTGAGCAGGGTTTGTATGGGTGAAAAATGTGGGAATCACTTCCTTTTTTTGGGTAAGTTTTCAATGTTTATTTTTTCTTTAGACAGATATTTTAAGGCCCACTTATTACACAAATCACCTAATACGTTTAGCACCAAACATATTAATAACTAGCAGTTCCCACGACTTCATTCGTGTGCATGTCGGAAAACCAATTGGATTTAGAGTATTTTACATGCGTCTGTAGCGGTATCTACAACAACACATGCGAACAATGCATCATACAGACATCACGCAAATCCTGCATCTCGCAAGCAGAGTTTACCGCGCAACTAGCATACATACAAACTTCCCAACAACAATCGTTGGGCAATTGCCCGCCAGACGCAACACCCGTCTGGTCGGAGGATCCTCCCTTTTCTATAGATAATGAGTGGACTTTACACTCTGTTCCTTATACCTCTATATGTACAGCATATACCTACTTCTTTCAAGAATAATCAGCCCTAATCTTCTTGCCGGAGTATTTTAGCAGCATCGTCAGCTGGTAAACTGTTGTATTTCCATAAATTAAATAACCAAGGATCAATCCGTCGCACCATCCATTGCAATTCTGTGGGATCTCTATACAATTCCAATTTTTTTTTGTCACCGAAACCAGTTTCAATGTACTTTTTCTTATTTTTACAAAACTCCACTGATTGATAAGAATTTAATAAAATTTCTTGGTACTAGCCGTTTATAGGGCAGAAATGAAATTTGCAATTGCTTAGTCTAACTTTAAGTTTGATTTTATTACTAAATAACGCAGGTCAACACGAATTTTGTCATAAATAAGAGAGTATGAAATTTCGGTAGATTTATCCATAGTAAGGTACAAAAAAAATATATGGCCTGAAAAAGTTTGCTTTTGTATCCAGGAGAAAGTTTAATCTAGAAAATTCATACTTAACATTTAAAAAAAAATATTATTATCATAACTTACAAAAGCAAACTTTTTAAGAATTATGGGTATTTTTCCTTTATTTTAGATCATAATGATTAGAAAAATAATAAAATAAACTTTAGGACATTGATATTTGTTGAGCTGTGTAATCGACCATAAAGTTCGGTCAAAGTCAAATCATTTATTTCAATTAGGCGCATAAAAGGCACTTTAGGTAACTGCAGTGCGATTCTGTAACCACCTCACCGTGAAAACTTAGGTGAAATGAGCGTGAGCTGTCATTCCAACTAATTCTAGGAATAGACACTATTGACAGCTCACTCTAAGCTCACTTCACCTAACTTTTCACGGTGAGATTTCTACAGAATCGATCGGCTGATCCCAACCTCTTCACCAACTATTTTTCATACTGCTTCAACAGCACTTTATCGACAAGAACCATGTAACATTCTTTTCCAACAAACCTCCAATTTACAATTCCATCATACATTTATTCATGTCACACCGCCGTCGCCATGTAAACGCCTCCTTATCTAGAGGCGCGCGTGTCTCGAGCATGTTCTCAAATTAACTGTTTTTTTTACAACAGAACTATAGTCAACTACTGCAACAATTCACAACAACACAACAGCAGATCGATTCTGTAAAATCTCACCTTGAAAAGTTAGGTGAAGTGAGCGTGGAGTGAGCTGCCATTCCAACTAATGCTAGGGATTGACACTATTGACAGCCGATCGATTCTGCAAAATACTCACCGTGAAAAATTAGGTGAAGTGAGCTTAGATAAAAATGCTGTGGGCTTGCTAAACCGGTTGTATGCTGTAATTACAGAAACAATTAAAAAGCCATTGTATGTCGCGTGCTTCCACGTTTCGGCACAACTGCTACATCTCTCTCACCTACTATATCTATGTGGTATTCTTCAAGGATCATAGTTCTAAAAACCATCAGAGAATCTCTCATCCGGGCACAAGTTACCGTGGCCTGTTTGGAAGACCTCAAATAGACTTCGTACCCAAGTGGCCGCAGTAAGGACAACCTCCACAAGTGGTGGTTCATGGAAGGCTCTGACCTCCGGTGTGTGTGCGGTGTCTCTCCACAGACAATGGCTCACCTCCCATCTTGCACCGCTTGCCCTGTCACCTGCACACGTGAGGAGCTAATGGCTGCGTCGGCGAATGCTATCCGCGTTGCTGAATTTTGGGCCGAACAAATTTAAGAAAAAAACTAATTAATGTTTCCCATGGACACGCTCAGAAGAGTAGTTCTAATTCCTGTCGCCACATCGTATTTACCTCGAAAGGGTCATTTAGGGTTTTGGTATACAGGGTTATTTGTAAAACACCAGCAACCTCTTAAAAGGTCATTGTACTCATCATTATGAACAACTTTTACTATGGGACCAAAACTGAAATCGCGAAAAAAAAATCAGCTGTTCCCTACATTTTGACGAGTTGTGCGAACGTAAATGTAGGGAACAGCTGATTTTTTTTTCGCGATTTCAATTTTGGTCCCATAGTAAAAGTTGTTCATAATGATGAGTACAATGTTTTACAAATAACCCTGTACATTACCGACTTGCTACGATTGGTAGATCCTTTAGGGATCATGTTTCCGGCTTCAATACGGACAGACTTACAGCGGTTTTGCACTTCGTCTGATCCGAATCCGAGAAATGACGGTCCGAAGTAGCCATACCTAGTAATATTTGTACAGACGCCAGCAGGTCAAGCTACCCGAAACTGTCAAATTTTCCCATTCAACCTTGAACCTTAATACTTTGTAGATAAAGTTAAAAATCTATTACAGAAATTTGACAGATTGTAGTAGCTTGATGTGCTGGCGTCTGTACGAGGGGTTGCGCACTACATCCGAACTCAGTGCGTCCGAATTTAGAACATTCCCAATTCGGATTGAACTCGGATCTTGAATTCGGATTCGGATCCGACGTAGTGCGAAACTGCTTTTACTAGCACAGTTCGAACTTAAAATATATCTTACTAATATTATAAACGCGAAAGTTTGTGAGGATGGATGGATGGATGTTTGTTACTCTTTCGCGCAAAAACTACTGAACGTATTAGAATGAAATTTGGCAATCAGATAATTTATAACCAGGATTGACAGATTGAATAATTTTTCTCCCGATATTCTTACGGGATCAAAACTTACGGGGTTAATAAATTAAATTACTGAACGCAATGTGAACTAATTCCTTGGCCCCAAACAACTAATGTTGTTCTACGCAACTCTCAAATTATCGACTTTTTCTTACAACTGTTTTCTATTGTAACAGTTTGATTGCAGATGGCAATCTGTACAAAGTTGCGCCTATTGATTGAGAATAAGACAAAAAATAGATTGATTACTCTCAGCTATCGGCTTGTGAATCAATCAGTTACTGAAACTATAGTTATATTGTAATGGTAATACAGTAATAATCTGAAGGCCAATTCTCGTAATTTAAAACGTTCAAAATCAAGTCGCAGTCTCATATCGGCAACAAAGTGTAGGGAAGTCAGAAGTATTTTCTGACAGATTGAGACTGAGATCAGACTGTGAACGTTCTTAAAATTACGAGAATTGCCTCTCTGAGACAATCTAGAGTCTAGACAAAATCAAACTGCACCCTAATTGCGTAACACGCGATCAATCGGAATCGGTTTCATTTTGACAGTTCAACAACATTCATTGCGTTATTTACGTGTAGAGCAGACAAATTTTTCGAACTTATGAAGCAATGGATTAGCAATTTGCTTCAAAATGATTCAGATTCCGATTGATTGTGTGTTACGCAATTGGGGTGCTGGTTGCTACTTTAATTCATCATCTGCTCGCCTTTTCCAACTATGTTGGGATCAGCTTCCAGTCTAACCAGATGCAGCCGAATACCAGTATTTTACACGAAGTGACTGCCTATCTGACCTCCACAACCCAATTACTGGGATACGGTACCCCTTGGTAAGCATAACCGACAGCCACCTGTGCAGAGCTTGCATGGAGGCTGATGAAACCGTCGCGCATGTGCTCTTTGAGTGCGTTTTTGAGGGACTGTCTTTTGTAATTTTGACGTTCAAACAGTGCTGATTCTCAGCCAAATTTGAATAAATTACTTTTGATTTTGACCCGGTACGTATAGGTATACGACTAGGTACGTATATACGACTAGATACGTATATACGACTAGGTACGTATATACGACTAGGTACGTATATACGACTAGGTACGTATATACGACTAGGTACGTATATACGACTAGGTACGTATATACGACTAGGTACGTATATACGACTAGGTACGTATACATCTTATTTTTTTTGCTTGTTGGCTTAGATTAGGCTGAATCTCATATTTGACACCCCGTTCTGAACTTACTTGGATTTTCAAATGGAACTCGCGGTAAATTATATCCAGACTGCACTACATAAGGTTGAATTTGGCGCACCAGTTTTGTTGCGGAAGGATCGTACGTTCTCGCGACCTCCGGCGTACGTGTGAGATGGAACACCAGGGTGGTTTTTTAGTCAGTAAGAGTCTGACAGACAACTCCACCTGCCCCAGGGCGGCGGACATCCTTAAGGATTTTCCACAATGGGAAAAATAAATAGTGGAAAACCTTTACAGTACGTATCTCCAAGTAAAAGATGACCTTGCTGACTGGTTTAATATCTTATCCACGGCATTAAGCGTTTAATACAGATCGCCCCAATACGAGAAGAACAACGTTTTATTCTTCAACCCCCAGTAACCATTAAAACAAATACACATCTCCAAAAAATAAAACATTTAACACCCCTAACGAATTTTCTTTAACTTTCACCCCTTTTTAATTTGGTGTCTTGCGAATGAACTGACAGCCAGGGGGGTGAGGGGGGGTGAGAGGGGTGATTTTATTGAAATACTTGCGGCGGCATCGCGAATCGGGAATGCGGGTTCGATTGCTGGTGCTAAACTTTAATTTCGGGTGTTTTTTTTTTATTGCATTTTTAAATGCGACGTGAAAGCGATTGACGTGGTGGAGATAGATACTTTTTTAAGGGAACGAATTGAACGATGTTTATTTTATTTCGTTAGAAAAAAAAACTATCAAAATTTTTATTTTTTTTTTGTCAATTCATCACTCAGAAAAAAAGAGTGTGCACCAAGGCATTTTTGAGTGTCAAAAACAAGAAAATAGAATTGATTTTAGTTGCCCCGTCCTAAAAGGTAGCTTTTTATACAGGGTGGCAGGGACATCGACGCGCAAACTGTAACCATGAATTCAGCTCATGATTCTAGACCCCCCAGTGTAGAAATTTTTCGTCGGTTATAAAAAAAAAAACAGCCGTTTTATAGAAAAGTGCAATACCTACGCGGTCAAAATGTATGGAAGAGGATTTTTTTCTAAAATTACCAACGAAAAATTTCAACGCAAGGGCGTCCATAACCATGAACTGAATCCATGGTAACAGGCTGCGCATCGATGTACCTGCCACCCTGTATCGAGAATAATGAGCAAGAAACTCCATGATCTACTCTACTCTATCTTGCTTCAAAAACGGAGGAGGAATTAAAACCTAGGCCTAAGGAAAAAATTAAGTCTGAACTGGAATTCGATCCCACCAAAAAAATTACCTGTAAGTAAGTGGAGGCTTCCACGAGTTACAGCCGAAAGACGAATACCGCCACTTCGACTGGTTATGTGCTTCCTGTATTCAGCGGAGTCCTGCAGCCTTTACAAGAGCATCGGTCCACGTTGTGGGAGGCCTTCCAACGCTAAGTCTTCCAGCACTCGATCGGCTCCATCGGCCATCTGTTCTGCAAGCATTATACCCTGCCCGCTGCCACTTAAATTTGGCAATTCTTCGGGCTATGTCGGTAACCATGGTTCTCCACGAGTAAATTTGCTTCAAATACACCCTGGAAAGTCAGCCCCGCTATCACCTTGCTGTCTGGCTAGTATTTTTACCACGGCATTACCATTTCCTATACCTACAAAGACATTCGTCCCTCTAGCTCCCGTTCTGAATGAAGGCCAATTTCCATAATCCAATGAACTATCAGCCTATCGCAGTTCACTGCTGGACAAAGGCCTCTGCCGGGCCTCTTCCAGGCTGCGCCGCAACACCCACCTGTCTGCCACCTTCCGCATTCCCATAGGTAATTAAAAACGTCGCAATCAGAGGGACAATTCTCGTAATTTTATAGAACGTTCACAGTCTGATCTCAGTGTCAATGTGTCAAAAATACCTCGATAATCAATGTCAAAAACTTTTCAATGTAGGGTAGTTAGAGGTATTTTTGACAGATTAAAACTGAAATTAGAGTGCGAAAGTTCTAAAAAAATACGGGAATAAAAATGATGATTATTTAAAAAAAATACGAGAACCATGACGTCGACGAACTAAGGGTGACGCTGAATCGGGCATACTCGGCTCGAGTCGGCCGGTGACGCTGAATCGGGCGGCATACTTGATGCTGAATCGCGTATACCTGGCTCTGATCGTAAGTTTTCACTTCTATCGAGTGTTCACACACACTCTCTTTTTTCTTCTTTATTGAGTTGATAAAAAAATAAAACAAAACAAATTCATTTAACTTCTTTTAATAAGATTTGTCTATAAATCGCTACTTTTTTCACATTTATAAATTGACAACAAGTTGGAAATTAAAGTCACTCCGGAAAAAATACATTAAAAAAATCTAAAATAAAAAAAAAAACGTTTCTGCGACTGACATCATTATTTGTGCCCGTTTTTCCAAAATGTGGTCAAATTATAATAAATGACTAATACTGCTACATTGCACAATAAATAACTTAATAATAATTTGTTAATTAAGTCTTACAATCAAGTTTTTAATTATTTACACTTTTTTATTTTATACAATTCGAGTGGGAGATTCGACTATAATTTTTTACAAAAAACTTTTTTACTGTTTTTTTTTTTCATTAATTTCTCAAACGCAGGTATTATTTTAAAGGATTGTGTCCACATTGGCTTATGCTGAATTTTATCTCATATTCGATTTTTTTTTATTATTCCTCCTGCCAGCACTCAATCTCAATCGGAATAATTTTGAAGGATATTGCTAAACCACTGCATGTTGTTGAATTTTATTGTCAAAATGAAAAGCATTGCAACATTTGCAACTGTTAGTGTGTTATTCACAACCATTCGACAGTCTATCGTATAGAAAATGACACATTTCGATAACCTGTATTGCCTTGGTGGTCGTCTGTTTAATTAGCTGAACAGCGTTTAGAGGACTTCTACGATAACATTGATTGATGTTGGATTCTGTACGGAAGCGTATCGAATGGTTGTGACTGTGAATAGCTATGCAGAAACGTTGATTAAAGATCTATGAACATTTATCAAAAACATAAAAATAAGACAAAAACACAGGCCAATATGTACCCAAACAAGAAGAAAAATGCAAGTTAATAATTAATCAGTAAAATGCTATGGTAAACTTCAAATGTATATGACCAGAAAACAACACAGAATTATGTGTATATCGTCGCAATAATATAATAATAATTTATTTTATTTCATTTAAATACTTATAAATCACATTTTTAAATATTTTTATAAACAAAAAGATGAAAAAAAAACATTTAAAAATATAAAAATAGTAGCCCACCGGTATCAGGAGCCACCGGCGGTCAGGGCTCCAGTGAGAGGAACCTCCTGGCAATGCGAGCCGTGTCCAGAAGTACCGCTTAATTATTATTATTATTATCTGCCATATCATAAATATCACTGCTACAGAATGCCATTTGGTATAATTTACTGCAAATGACTTGTAATATTCAAGATGAAGTTGTTATTACACTATGATTCAATTTTGGACAAAATTATGTGAATTTTACTTGTAACGGGACATTTATGAACACTCTATAATGTCCACATTATCTTTGCTGTCACCGTTTGGATTAAACTATAATTTTTGAGGAGCATAGCAAATACTGTTGCAGTAATAATATCACAGTAATTTTCGGTGTTGAACCCCGCTTAGTAATTGACTAACACACTAACAGTAGCATTTTGACAGTTCAACAACATTCATTGCGTTATTAACGTTGTTGAGCTGACAAATTTTTCGTACATGTGAAGCAATGGATTAGCAATATCCGTCAAAATGATTCAGACATTGATTGATAATGGCGCCGATTCCCTTGTTCACAAACTAAACTAAATTTAAGTTCAGTGCATCTTTTTCTTTCTATTTCATTAAGAAAAGGACAGAAGATAAATATTAGTTTAGTCCTGTCAAATAAATATACTTCGATAGACAGTTTAGACGTTATTAAAAACATGGCTACTAAAACTACGTCAATTTACGTCAGGCGACTAATTTGACAGAACTAAACTAATATTTAATCTTTTGTCTTTTTCTTAATGAAATAGAAAGAAAAAGATGCACTGAACTTAAATTTAGTTTATTTTGTGAACAAGGGAATCGGCGCCAGTGTTTTACGCAATTAGGGTGCGGTTCCTAAATCAATAACCCATCGTTGTTAGTTATTTTACATCCTCGACCCGTCGGCGTCGCTTAGGATTGCGTAGTATTCACGGACGTACGAAGCGACTTTTTTTTTGATACTAAAGTATCCTTGGACGGTTGAGTGACTAATAAAATAACTTCGTAAATAAATCTGTGTGTTGTAAAATGACCCCGCGGATATTATTGCGACGACATTATGAAGAAGTGAACAAAACATGTAAAACATCTACAAATTAAGTGTCATGTCAGTTGTATTATTGTTGTATCTAAACTATTGACGTGTGAGAGGGATGCAGGATTGTTTCTGATCTCATTTGACATTAGCAGTTGAGCTTTGATGAGTGAGGTGCTAGGATTTATGAAAGGACACGCTTCTGTAGAATTATTTACATCAACTATTAAGAGGGCGATTTTCGCCATAGTAATAGAACGCGATGAGCACATCTTTATTAACGCTCAAGAGCTGTCACTCATTATTGTAAGCGATTTTATTGCGCACTGAATTTTAAATTCTCGTTGCTGAGCCGAGTGTTGATGATCCAACAGAGCGCAATCCTAGCGCGTCAAAAAACACACTGTTGGCTTTTTAACTCTCGGCGCTAAGCAGAAGGTTGAAAATCAAGTGCGCGAAAAAAAATCGCAGTAGCAAAACCCCTTGCTAACCGAAGAAAAAGAAATTTGGAAGAAACGCGAATAAAAGCATACAAGACATTCTTCAGGTTTCCTTTTTCACCAAGTTCCATAAAGTTGGTTACGTACACCTTTGTAATTTTTCACACAGTTATACATTTATGTCTGGTATGGTCTGAGTTATTAATTGTTATGGTATGGGGAAATAACTGTGAACTTCAAGAAGTTATGAAATGCCTCCGTTAATTATTATTAATTAAGAAATTGCACATGCTTTTAAAATGGCGGAAAACCCTGAACAGGGAGAATTTTAAACATATCCTTAGTCTTGCTAACCGCTAAGTCTTGTAGCTATAAGTTGTATGCTTTTAGATTATTATCAATTTGAATTACCTAAGTCTAGGTTACATACCCATTAACTGGGTTGCCTGATAGACAGGCCTCTTATTTTCCAAATCCCTAAAATAGTGTATGCACCAGTTCCGGACAGACTTAGTGTGCCCCAGCAGAGGCAACTGCAGCCCTCGATAATATGTTGTTCGTCGAATCGTTGAGCTCCTTAAGTTTTGAGTTGAGCTCCACGATTTCAAACAAATGCGTGCGCTGACTGGACAGGTCTACTAAATTTTTGTAGTTATTTCTTTAAAAGACCATATCAGACATCGATTTACATGGTCTTCATATGATCTGACCAAGATTATGTCTGGACTTTAAAAGAGACTGTGACCTCTGAGTTTGTTTGACCTTTCTTCTCAGAGTAGTCAGATAGGAAACACCAACCTCATCTAGTTTTTAAAATATGATTGACGTGTAACGGTGTTTGTGCAAAACTACTTACGGAATATAAATCATTTAGCACTCATGTCACTCGAATGTTTGAAAACTGTGTTCAAATACACGAGCGCTATGTTGCTGACGGCTGAAGTGTGTATGAGCACTAAATAAAACACCTTCTCGAACGGCGAACAAAAAGTCTCACTCACTTCAAAAACTGACTCAGTTGGTAAAAACAATTGAAAATCAAGAAATTTTGCAAAAAATGAATCCAAATAATCATGCCTCTCTCCACCAACCAGAACTACACCATCAAAACTCAACCAGCCTTTACAATCTAAACTCTATTCAACTGCTGTTCTCTCTCTCTAGCCTTCATTTCTAACTCCTCTTCCTCCTTCGTCAGTGGCACTGTACTGTGGTTATACAGCCCTTGTGCCATCAGCTGTAACGCGAGGGGGTTCCTCTGGCCCGAAGCCTTCTTGATCTTCGCGCGTTTGTTCTGAAACCAGATCTTGATCTGTGCTTCTGCTAGTCCGAGCTCTGCTGCCAAGCTTTGACGTCTTCGTTCTGTCAGGTAGCGGTTTTCGGCAAACTCGTGCTGTGGAGGAAAACGGGTTGTTAGATTATAGTTTTTGGATTACAATGAAGTATATTCCATATTTTTATGGAAATAATTAGGGCAGAGAGGAGCGGAATGGATAATCGACAAACTTGCACGTGTATGCTCTCTATGTAAACTCTTTAGAGCATCCTGGATGGTTTTTGTAGGTAAGCACCATCATGCCTTTTCCCCTTATCCGAATTAATTTGGGGTCGGTGCAATTTGTCTTTTGATTTCATCCATCTCAAAAGTTTCCTCACAACATTTTCTTTACTCCTCCACGCAAAAACTTTATCTTTAACTGGCAATATTATGAGAATTTTCTCGATTATGTGGTACAAAGTGAATCCCTAAAAATAAAAAATAGGTTTGAAGACCCATACCTTTAACCTTGCAAGTTGTGGTCCAGAGAAAGCAGTGCGGGGTCTCTTCTCGTCAGGTACAGCGTTGTCTCCAGGAGGTTTCTTCGGCCTTCGCGTCCGGGGACCTGCTCAGAAACAGACTAAAATGGAGGACGAATATCTAAGCTCAATGTATGATAGATATTGGTTATAAAATATCGTTTAGATATGGAGAGAAGAAGCCTGTGTCGAGCATTGGACTGCTAACGGTGATTTAATAATGATTGTCAGAAGGGAACATAGATATGCCTAAGATTTTTAAGGGTTAATTGAATGTTTAGCTGTTGTATATATATTTTTTTAATAATATAAACTAGTGATTGACTGCGATCCCGCCTGATGGAAAGCAGCGCCTGGTATAACCTATAACCTAACATTTAGTTTAACTCGATTTGGTTATTCGCCTTTTCTTACAAAAATCCTATAGAACATAGCATTTCATTTAAAATAATGTGATACGAGTATCTAAGCTTAATTCTATGTACTCAGGTATAAAAATTTTAGCCCAGTTTTGGAGCGACTCATTAAAAAGTTTAAGCACAAAGTTGAAACATGACCAAGCTAGGTTACAAAACAAAGACAACACAAACATAAGAAACATACACAACAAACAAACACAAGCATAAACATATAAAGCAAAACACACATGTTACAGTAACCAATAAAATATTTAAGTCGCAACAATAAAGAACAAACAAAATGTAGCATTAACAAACAAACGATTTATCTATTGCAGAAACAAACAAACACACATTACAAAATATTTAACGTTAATCCAGCATGCGTAACATGACCACTTCTATATAGCTACGAGACGAATTGACATTTGTTATGGCAAAAATCTCAAAAAATCTGACCTTCTAATGTGCACACTTTTTTAAATAATTGATCCTCTTTTTAACTTTCTGGCCTTTTCTCACAGTTGGTCATAGAATGTAACTAAGTTAGGGTACCCCAACCAAACGGGTTAGGTTAGGTTGGAACTACCAACCGTGCGCGAGCCGAGCGAGCGAAGCGACCGGTGCTGCGACAGCGGCCGGCGAGAACCACATCCAAGTTGGTCGCAGTTACTTGGCTATTTAGTTTTTTTAGGGCCCCAAAATATATTATTATATTATAGTGTTCAATAATATTTTAGGAGCGCAAAATGGGAATTATTAGATGTTTGATTAATTAAATACATGCAATTTCATATCTTCATTTTTGACATCGCGGCGTAAAAATCTTTCTGAACTACAATCTGCCATTTTGTTTCTCATTCTTCCTCTTCAACGGTGGTCATGCTAAGCGAGCAGAGGAGCATTTCTCGTAATTTTAAGAACTTTCACAATCTGAGAGGCAATTCTCGTAATTTAAAACGTTCAAAATCTAGTCGCAGTCTCATCTCAGCGACAAACAAATGTCAAAAACTGGGAAATTAGAAGTATTTTTTGAAAGATTGAGACTGAGATAAGACTGTGAACGTTCTTAAAATAACGAGAATGGCCCCCCTGATCTCAGTCTCAATCCGTCTAAATAACCTCTAAACATTTTTTGACAAGTGTTTGACATTTGTTGGTCGCCAAGATGAAACTGCGACTATATGCCAACCGCTTAACTCTCGCGTTGCCTGAGGGAACAGCGCGGTGCAGGAGGGGTGTGGTGACGTGATGCGAGAGCTCAGTGATTCGTCAACTTGTGACAACTATCACCCCTCCCGCACCGCGCAGCTACCTCAGGCAACGCGAGAGTTAAGCGGTCGGGCTATAGATTTTGAACGTTTTAAATTTCGGGAATTGGCTTTCAGGTTGATCATTTAATAAATAAAATGGGCATAATTAAAGACACACGGAGCACAAACATCCCTCGTTGAATTCCCCGAGACAAGCGGACGATGCAATATCTTAACCAATTCAGTGCTGAGCTCCAACGAGCATCGAACACCCTCGCGATAAAATTGGTCAAAATATTTCACCGACCGCCTGGCGGGCTGGTGGTGATGATGAAGGTATATGATGTATCTTCTCTGGAATACTGGAGATGTGGCTAGAAATGGGTGTACAACTCAGATTGATGATTGAGATTAAAAAAATTCACCGCGTGCGAGCTGTCATTCCACCTGATATTAGGCACAATCAGCCCATCATGTTCCCACTGCTGGGACACAGACCTCCTCTCATCGATAGGGTGTCCACCACGGGGGCCCAGTGCGAGTTGGTAGAACATGTCTTCGAATTTTTGGTTCTAGGACATGGTTTCCTCTTGATGTTAGGGATGGACACAAAAGACAGCTCACTTCACCTGATTTTTGACGGGATGACTTTTACAGAAAGGTCATCATTGTCTGCCTAGCCTTTCCCAACCATGTTGGGGTCGGCTTCCAGTCTAACCGGATGCAGCTGAGTCCCAAAATTTTACATGGAGCGACTGCCTATCCGACCTCCACAACCCAGTTATCTGGTAATACGAAACCCCTTGGCAAGACTCCACGGAAATGTAAATAAATTGTGAAATTAATAAAGATGCTTAATTCTTTTTCTTGTCTATAAACTATCGAAGTGACGATGAATTTGACGTCAACATAAATTAAATTTGTTTGGTTGCAGTTAAATCATTCACAAATAGACCATCTCAGACACTAATCTGCATGGCTCTCATATGGTATATAATATATTTCTAGATTTTATAAGAGACTTTGACTTCTGAGTTTGTTTCAGTCTTTCTTTTTAGAGCAAGCAATAGGAAACACGGAACTCAGCTTAGAACATAATTTATTTTTGACTTAAAAAAGGGGTTTTTGAACTAATTTACAGAAATAAATATCAATTATCATATTTTGATACTATACTAACACGTCTAACACTTACTCTCTTACAAAAAACTTATCGATTGGTCACTTCCTCGCCAAAACTGCATATTAACATTCTCGAAGAGCAAATTAATGAAATTTAACCGATGCCGCTCAGGTATCTATTGCGAATCTACAAATAATCAATCTGAGTTGTAGGCTGCATGAAAATAATGTTATTAAAGCTGTTAGTCCAAAAACAAAATTATTGCAAACAATAATACACAAATCAGTATTGAACATGGCAAACACAAGTTATAGAGCACAATTTTAGCACAAAAATTAACATGCTGAATATTTATTTTTATACAATAAAATAATTTGGTCATGTTTCAACTTCACTTACATTTTTCTGGAATTACATATAATTCTGACTGCCTATCTCAAATCAAAGACCTCATCCATCTCTTCATCAGGCGGAGTAGGTCCATTCAGCAATAAAAAAAAGTCCTGTCTTTACCAGAAATGTGTGATCATATTTTAAGGGCGTGGTATACCATCATACTGAACAACTTTCACCATGGAACCAACATCGTAATCAGTAAACTGTTCCATACAACACTTCAATACCTACTCGACCGAAATGTATGGGACAGTTGATATTTTTTTCGCGATGACGATGTTGGTCCCATGGAGAAAGTTGTTCAGTATGATGGTTTGTACCACAACCCTTAAATATGACCATACATTTATGATAGATGCTGAGTGGCCGGGACATCTACACGCGGAAACTGTTACCATGAATTTAGCACATGATTCTAGACGTAGTGGACGTAGACATGGGTCTACCATAGACAATTCCCCTCTACCTCTATCTGCCTAGCCTTTTCCCAACTATGTTGGGGTCGGCTTCCAGTCTGACCGGATGCAGCTGACTACCAGTATTTAACATGGAGCGACTGCCTATCTGACCTCCACAACCTAGATATTGGGTAATACAACACCCCTTGGTAAGACTGGTTGTCTGACATTCGGGCTTCTGACGACCCGAAACGACTGTCAAAGATCCACGAATGACAGCCGGGACCAACGGCTTAACGTGCTTTCCGAGGCACGGAGGGCTCTTAGTACGTAGAGGTGGTCACCCATCCATGGACCAACCGCGGTTAGCGTAGTTTAACCTGATCGATCGAACCGTGCGGCTATTATTAGTTAGTCATAAGCTCGTCCTAAAGTTTAATATCTATGCGGTCAAAATGTATGGACCAGCATTTTTTTTTTTTATAACCGACGCAAAATTTCAAATCACGGGGTTTCAGAATCATGTACTGAATCCATAGTAACGGGGTGCGCGTCAATGTCCCTGCCACCATGTATTACTTAGAAACTTTATCAAACCTCTACAGCACCCTCATTCCTTAACAATCTCAATCTGAATCATTTTGAAGGATATTGCTAATCCATTGCTGCATATGTTCGAAAAATGTGTCTGCTCAACAACGTAAATAACGCAATGAATGTTGTTGAACTGTCAAAATGAAACCCCATTGTTACTGATAGTTTGTTACGCAGTTACCCCGCAGGTAGGCATATTTTTGCCCTAAAAATTTCTCGTTTAATAATCAAATCAACCAGCCAGTATCAACAATAACCATTTCCCACTTCGCCCAAAAAACTGAATAAGACCACGTATTCTCAATTTACGCGTAACTAATCAATTTAATTTCATTATTTACCAGCATCACGAGTTGCTTTTTGTCAAATTTTTTTACAACTTTGACCATTGTGGTAACGAAAATAGACGAGTTTTTGTACGAAATCTGTGAATTGCTGTTGTGACAATCCAATTAGAGTTCTGGGTGGAAAATAATCGAATTTCGGTATCTATGATTGGGCAAACGCGTATTGGAAATGCTGCGTGTGGCGAAACGAAATATTGGGCCAACATTTGATTAGGTATGGCATAGACAAAAAAGGGGAATTTCTTAGTCTTGAAAATGCAGTTTGGCCAAATATTGGGCCAACATTTGATTAGATATGCCAAAAATGCAGTGTGGCCAAACATTGGGCCAGCATTTCATAAGGGGCCGTATTCCCGTAATTTAAAACGTTCGAAATCTAGTCGCAGTCTCATCTCGGCGACAAACAAATGTCAAAATGTAGGGAAATTAGACGTATTTTTGACCGATTGAGTCTGAGATTTGACTGTGAACATTCCTAAAATTACGAGAATTACCCCTCTGATATTATTATGCCAAAAATGCAGTGTGGCCAAATATTGAGCCAACATTTGATTAGATATGTCAACAACGCAGTGTGGTCAAATATTGGGCCAACATTTAATTTGATATGCCATCGATTTAAAGAAGGTGTAAGTCAATTTTGCATGATACTGCAACGTGCACTTTTTTCGTGCAAGACTAGTATTTTTATTTTTATTTTTGATTATGATTTTTTTTAAGAAAAACACGGCTTTAGTTATCAGTTATCGGATTTCATTCCTTCAATGCTTTCTATATTTCCAAATGTGATTTAAATGGGGAAGTTCCCAATTTCGACTGTGTTTCATTGTTTTATGTTGTACCTATACAGGATCAAATTAAATTAGCTAGCGAAACTCTGCGGACGTGATGAGTTTCGATATCTAACACGATAAATTAAAAAATTTGATGTTTTTTTTGGGGGTCAACGACCGCTGGTAGTGTTGTTACTTGAAGTATGAGTTGAGAAATTCTATTTTATTTTATTCTATCGTGGAGATATTGATATTCATCAAGTAGATATGTGAAGTTTGCACACAAAAAAAAACAGTTTTTTTTTAAATTGATATTTCAACTGACTATACTAACAGCGATTAAAACTCGCGCTACCAAAAAAAAATCGTCAAATTAATTTATTTCTTATTTCATCATATTTAGATATCTACCCATCACGTCTGCGGAGTTTCGCTAGCTAACTTAATTTTTCCCTGTATAAATTTTTCTTTTTGGTAATAATTACAAACTTGGATCTAAAGGTCTTCAAAATTGTCACAGAGATCGATCTTGACCGTTTCTTAACTCTTCTAGCTATAGAAAGTTTAGTTGACAACCAGTTTTTTTTTTATAAATAAAGCCATCAATTTACTTTATTATGTTAGGAATTTACTTTCAAACTAATAATATTAAAATATGCTAAGAAAAACTGTTTTGATCGTTAAGTAATATCTACAGTTCTATTTATTGAACAGGTTTAATAGAAATAAATAAAAAGCATTTTATATTATACTAGATTCTGCCTTGGCTTCTCCTTCTTTTTTAATCCGACTAGTAGTTCCAGAGATTAGCGCGCAAACTCTTTAGCTTTTTTTATTTATTTACAATCGGCTCACTCTTGACCTCAATCCAGCTTTTTATATTTGTGGGTATACAGGATGGCAGGTACAGACGCCAGCACATCAAGCTACTACAATCTGTCAAATTTCTTTAATAGATTTTCATCGCTATCGATCGCTAAAGCATCAAGGTTCAAGGTTGATTGGGAAAATTTGACAGTTTCGGGTAGCTTGACCTGCTGGCGTCTGTACAACGACGCGCAATCTGTCACCAGGGATTTAGTACATGATTGTGAACCCTCCTACGATAAAATTCTTCGTTGTTATTAAATAAAAGCAGCTAGATGGACGGACGATCTTAGGAAGGTGGCTGGGAAAGACTGGATGCGGAAGGCGGAGGACAGGGTGTTGTGGCGCAGCCTGAGAGAGGCCTATGTCCAGCGGTGGACTGCGATAGGCTGAGTTGATTGATTTTGGTTGATAAAAAAAAGAACAGTTGTTCCATACATTTGGCCAGCGTAGGTATTGTATTTTTATATGAAACAGCAGGTTTTTTTTGATAACCGACGTATTATTTCTACTTTAGGGGCTCTAGAATCATGTGCTGAATTCAAGGTTAAAGTTTGCGCGTCGATATCCCTTCCACCCTGTATAGATTTTGACAGTGATATTATTGCCATGCATTTTCTCTCCCTAAGCATAGAAAAGTTGAAGAAACTTTCCTTGTGTCAAATGTACCAGATTAAAATCAACATTATAAAATAATAATAAAGTCAAATATACACCATTAAATTCTGATCGTTTTAATCCTTAAAAGCGGTCATTGTACTCATCATTATGAACAACTTTTACTACGGGACTAACCCTGAAGTCGTGAAAAAAAAAATCAGTAGATCCATAGTTCGCATAACTCGACATAATGTATGCAGTATGGATCAACTGATTTTTTTTTCCACGACTTTTAAGGATTAAAGCGATCAAAATTTAACAGTGTACAACCAGAAAAGTATTTAAAAAAGGAAAATAATTGCAAATGTAAAAAAATATATATATAATTATTATTTTTGTGGATACGTAAAATAAATAATTATAAAAAATAAATGGAATTATCTCACGTGGTTCCCGTGAGCGCGTCCCGTACTTACTTCGTCCTGGAAAAAAAGAGAAAATAAAATTAATATAATTTAATAAAATAACACACAACATATAATAATACTAGCAGCGCCCAGCGGTTTCACCCGCATAAGTGTTGATCCCGGGAGAATATCGGGATAAAAAGTATCCTATGTATTATTCTTATGTATAAGCCATATTACTGTAAAGTTTCATCGAAATCGTTCAGTAGTTTTTGTGTGAAAGAGTAACAAACATCCATCCATCCTCACAAACTTTCGCATTTATAATATTGGTAGGTTACGTAATTACAGATTTTTTTTTAGAGGCTCGCCCCCTTTTACATGGAACTAAAACATAGCTGGCGAAATGTGGTTGCACTGCAGGTACACCCACGCCGAACCCTTCAGGAATCACAAGTGTGATGTTATGTATACCTACACAAATAATACTTATATTTTCTACTATTTCGTCTTAGCCATTCATCAGTTTAAATATTTTACAAAATTATTATAGAACATTATATAATTATTTAAAATATCATGATAATAAAATTCATTCAAACATGACGTCAGCAAAATGGAGGCTAAACGCTGCCCTAAGGTGATAACACACTATGCTCCATTATGTATCATTATGCTCAAGCTGCACCCCAATTGCGTAACACACTATCAATCTCAATCTGAATCATTTTGAAAGATATTGCTAATACATTGCTGCAAATGTTCGAAAAATTTGTTTGCTCAACAACGTAAATAACGCAGTAAATGTTGCTGAACTGTCAAATTTAAACCCATTGCTACTGATAGTGTGTTACAATTATTACCCTACAGCCGATCGAATCTGTAAAAATCTCACCGTGAAAAGTTACGTGAAGTGAGCTTAGAGTGAGCTGTCAATAGTGTCATTAGGTGAAGTGAGCTGTCATTCCAACTAATGCTAGGGTTAGTTGGAATGACAGGTTAGTTTAGTTGGTTAGGTTAGTTGGATTGCTCACTTCACCTAAGTTTTCACAGTGAGATGGTTACAGAATCGCACTACAGGTTAACTTTTACATTTTGAGCATTTCGCGAATGATCAGCAATGTGACAGATGAGGAGCAGTGGTGGCCGAGTGGTATCGTTCCCGACTTACGAGCTGCAGGTCGTAAGTTCGAACAGACAGGCACTTTACTTTGTGTACTTAAATTCATCACCACGGTGAAGGAAAACATCGTGAGGAAACCGGCATGGCCTAGAAGTACAATTTCGAAGACATGTGACGTCCACCAACCCGTACTGGGCCCGTGTGGTGGAAGGCCCAATCCCTCCCACAGAAAGGAGACCTGTGTCCCAACAGTAGGGACATTATAGGCTGTTTGTGCAGCAATTTGACGGAATGCTCATGGCATTGGCGTGTGAGCATTTCTTACTTTCAAGTTTTACCAGCGTCTATTTGCTAGATGAAATGCCACAAATACTTAAATGTAAACGAGCCTTTACGTAATACCTTTACTATTAAAACCTCGTTTCGAATATTACTTATGCTCATTAAAAGTGAGCTTCAAGCCTAGCCGTAAATATAATTGCAAGAAAAGAAAAACGTTTTATGCTTCAATAAATTGCAAATTACAGCCAATCACCAAGTTTTATAATTATTACTATCATTGCTAAGCTTTAGTACCAACCAGACAATCTACCCAATAAATTAATGAGCGTCAAGGAATAAAGACTTGACTTGGAAACATCCACTACAACGTGGCCCACGCCATGGCGCCACTTTCCAAGCGGAACGTCAAAAATCCCCTACATTTTTGTGGTTCCAAATTTCGCCGCATTCAAGATATTTTTGTCGGCTCAACTACTGATTAGGAACGGAGTGACGTCACAGACCACCCATGTAGGTCGATAATTAAGACATTCGGTATTACTGAACCATGTTTGTTTATTTTTATAAAGTTTTTTTTGTGCTTTTATGTGTTTTATTAGGACGAAAACATGGCCTTTATAGTAACTTCACGGGTTGTTCTTAAAAGGGTAGGCAGGATAAGATTTAGTTATTTTTATGTTGTGTTTGACCACTTTAAAATCTTTCCTAATGGTTAGCTATGATGTGGTCGAGTTATGCTCGTTTGCCTACAAGTAACCAGCGGGTTCGTTGCGTAACACATGACTAACAGTAGCTTTCATTTTGACAGTTCAGCAACATTCATTGCGTTATTTACGTTGTTGAGCAGACAAACTTTTCGAAAATATAATAATAATAATATCCCTGGACATTTCACACAGCACCATTTGTCCCAAGCTAAGCAACCTAATGCTTGTGTTATGGTAACAAGATGGCTGATAAACTACTTATATACATTTTTTTTTTTGTAAATACATACATATTATAGATAGAAAAACACCCAGACTCGGAACAAATACATGTAGGTCATACAAATATTTGTTCCGTGCGGGAAATATGAAGCAATGGATTAGCAATATCCTTCAAAACGATTCAGGTTCTGATTGATAGTGTGATGCGCAATTACGGTAAGATTCACTTGGTGCTTACAGACTCCTAGAAAAAAACTTCCTCTAACTGAACTAGACAGCTGTGCTGCTGGGGAGTTCGTTGCGCTACTTCTTCCCAGCTAAAGAACTCAGAGTTGGTGAAGGGCGGGCGTTTTGGAGGACTATCTTCTGTAATTTTGATGTTACAAAATGTGATGGTGCTTATTCTCAGTCTCAAATTGAAGAATAATACTTTTGATTTTTACTGTTCAGCGAAAAGTTTCATAATGGCTAAAGGGCTGGTTGGAATAACCATCGACGGCCGCCATGGCCCAGGCACAATAGACCACTTGAAAGATTAAGTGCGGAAACCAAACCCTCTAACATAGAACATAGATAACTTGCTTTGCTTATAGCCAGCCATAGACTTATAAAAAAAAAGATGGACTCCGCGCCACGCATATCGAAAGTGAAGCACCGTACCGATCTATGTGTGCGTGATTTGAGGGATACCAGAAAATCTCTTTAAATCTTATAAATTTCTGGGATATAGAATTATTCTAAATCCATGAATATAGGTTCAAGGTTAGTTGGGAAAATTTGACAGTTTCGGGTAGCTTGATGGGCTGGCGTCTGTACTTAAGAAGTACGACAGGCGCACCCTGGACAGTCAGCCCCGCTGCCAACTTGCTGACTGAACAAACCTTTGCACTACGACACGAGATATTCTCATAAAACCCGTGCCGACACGAGACAGCTCACAACATCCCAAATTAAGAAGTTATCGTCACATAATTATTGTCTTTTTTAATCACTTACAAAGTTTTGACTACACTAAACTTTAGCAATAGTCCTTAGTGCAAGGAAATAAGTTCGAAAATCCCTTGTAGATTAATAATTTGGTTGTTTATCAGAGCTACGCTCCTTATCACCTGGGAATAAGGTCGAAAATCCCGTGTAGACTAAAAATGAAGATGCTAATCAGTGGTAATACAGTAAGCAGTCATGTATTGGGGCAAATGTCTTCATTATTGGACTTCGTTGGTGGCGACTTGTTTTAAACCCAGTAGGGGTCCACAAATTGGGTTCAGTATGTTGTTTTTTGGTTTTATTTTTGTGGACTGACTGATCAGCTGTGGTTTAGATTTGTTTTTTGAGAAAGACTTCCTACTTATAGGTATTATAAACGTGAAAGTGTATGGATGGATGGATGGATGTTTGTTACTCTTTCACGCAAAAACTACCGAACGAATTTGGATGAAAGGCACACAGATGGTTTATAACCGGAATTAACATCATCATCATCTGCCGAGCCTTTTCCCAACTATGTTGGGGTCGGCTTCCAGTCTAACCGGATACAGCTGAATACCAATATTTTACATGAAGCGACTGCCTATCTGACCTCCACAACCCAGTTAATGGGTAATACGATACCCGTTGGTAAGACTGGTTGTCAGACTTTCGGGCTACTGACGACCCGTAACGACTGTCAAAGATCCACGAATGACAGACGGGACCAACGGCTTAACGTGCTTTCCGAGGCACGGAGGGGTCTTGGTATGTGAAAATGGTCACCCATCCACGGACCAACCGCGGCAAGCGTAGCTGGTTTATAACCGGAATTAACATATTGGATACTTTTTATACACCCCATCGTTTTTGCGTCGGGGGTTAAAAATACTGGTATTCAGCTGCATCTGGTTAGAGTGGAAGGCGATCCCAACATAGTTGGAAAAGTCTAGTCAGATTAAGAGAATTGACACTTAAAGTGGGGCTTCAAATAATATATATCTAAGTATAATATTATGGTAATAATTCCATGTAATTTATTATAAATATGCAAATAAGTATTTAAAAATATTCTCCGTACATATTCATTAGTGAAAATATCCTAAGAATGCAACCAATGATGGTGCTTCTTATAAAATGGATGGTTGTTAACTGGATAATTTTAATTAACCACTTTTAATAGCCGTAATATGCTGATTTTGACGAATTTCGGTTGAGTTTTGAAGGGGACACACGGATACTTAGAACGGCTAGCCAAATAGCTAGCATTAAGCGCAGGCCACACCGCCAGCTGGCGGGCGGGCGGGCGAGCCGAGCGAGGCATCGTTTCACCTCTTTTCATACTTGGGTTCACACCGCGAACTACAGAGGATAAGCTACCGAAGTATGAAAAAATGTTCGCCCGCTTAGCTCGCCCGCCCGCTAGCTGGCGGTGTGGCCTGCGCTGTAGACGAGGCTATTATTATTATACATGCATATCATAATCAGCTTATAATTTTCCCACTGCTGGGACACAGCCCTTTTCTCTTCAAGCCCACTCCCTGGCTGTAATCTACCACGCAGGCCCAGTGCAAGTTGGTAAATGTCACATGTCTTGAAATTTTTGGCTCTAGGACATGCCGGTTTCCTCACGATGTTTTCCTTCACCGTTTTGAGAGCAGGTGATGAAATCCTTTACACAAAGTAAAGCGCCTGACAAGATATGGGCGTTTCTGTTCCGTTCATGCCGCATATTTTGACACTAGCAAGGGAATCAAAACCTATAGGGTACTTCCCGTTGACCTAGAATCATGAAATTTGGCAAGAAGCAATGTCATGTAGCACAAGTAAAGGAAACAATTCGAACACCGTAAATTTGTAGTTACATGCCTACAAATTTGTACGGAAGCCTCGGTGCGCGAGTCCGACTCCGACTTGACCGGATTTTTTTTCATGTTCCAACATGTTTGTAGCCGTCTCTACAACGCCGCATGCGAACTACTCGTCATACTGACGTCAAGCAAAATCCTGCATCGCGCAAGCAGTGTTTACCGCGCAATTAGCATATGTACAACAGCCCGACATGATTCATCGGGCAGTCGAAGGATCCTCCCTTTTCTATGGAGGATGAGTGAACTTTACACCCTGTTCCTCATACCTCTATATGTTCAACACAGCCCAACATGTTCGCTCGCTCACCAACCTCTTCAGCCGTGTTCTCATCCACCCACACAGCGCCAAGCTATGCAAATTTTATAACTCAGCATAACCATAAATATAACTAAATGACAGTAATTGCTTCATCAAGAAGAGCCATGATAGTTTTTATGCCAATGTTACCAATTAATAATTTTATTTCGTTCCTGTACGCATAATTATTATGTGGATTTGCGTATGGTAACATTCTTGACTTTGATGGGCTAAGGAAGATAGGTTTTAAAAGTAATTATAGTGGGCAGTAAAGTGCGCACGAGTGGATACATAGAGGGTTTATAAAGACCCGTCACATAACCGTTCTCTACGTATTCTGTACTAGCAGAGTTCCGCGGTTTCACTCTCGATGCGGCTGGCTTTAGTCCTGTGAATGTTTGGAGGCGCAATGCCACTCAGTGGATACAGCATTCGTACTGGGGTTGGTTTAAGACAACCGCTAATGAACAAGCACGTCTCATTTGGCACGGCTGGCGTAGTGGTTAAGCGATTGACTGCTGCGCTGCGTGTCGCGGGTTCGATTCCCGCACGGAACAAATATTTGTATGACCTACATGTATTTGTTCCGAGTCTGGGTGTTTTTCTATCTATAATATGTATGTATTTACAAAAAAAAAATTGTATATAAGTAGTTTATCAGCCATCTTGTTACCATAACACAAGCATTAGGTTGCTTAGCTTGGGACAAATGGTGCTGTGTTAAATGTCCAGGGATTTATTATTATTTATTTATTATTTAGAACTGTATCCACTAGGTTAGCGGGGGCAGAACGGTTCTATACTGGGCATCTCTTTATTATAGTAGGTATTAGTTTAGATAATATTACATAGTTTAGACATCAAACTAAGTAACATTAAGCAAAAATAATTGCGGGGAAACGAATTTTATTTTTCGTGTGTGAAATCGCCTTACAGTAGCGGGTATCGCACGCAAAGCCTTGTGCTTACAGGTGCATGCAACGGTACTGGATTTGTGGGGGTATTTAAAGTTATGATATTTAAAAACACGCACACTAATGTGTTCCCTTCCACATTTAACCCGTCTGCCTTCAAGCAAGAGTGAACAGGCATCTTCTGGGCACGCTCGTTCCATCATGGACCTCCTTCATCACTTTCTATCAGGCGTGATCGAAGTCATTCAGCAATTTTTTTTAAACTGGTTTTCCAGAAAAAAAAGTTGGAACTTTAACCTCCAATATCTCCTTAACCAGCAGGTTCCTAGGTATGAGGAACAGGGTGTAAAGTTCACTCATCCTCCATTGAAAAGGGAGGATCCTCCAACCAGACGGGTGTTATGTCTGGCGGGCAATTGCCCAACGATTGATATTGGGAAATTGTATGTATGCTAATTGCACGGTAAACTCTGCTTGCGAGATGCAGGATTTGCGTGACGTCAGTATGACGCGTTGTTCGCATGTGGCGTTGTAGATACCGCTACAGTCCGGAACAAAAAAAAATACCACAATGACGGGGATAACAAGTGACTCTCGGCTTAGTTAAAAATGTCTGGTTATACCCTGTAGGCGCTCCCTGGTATATGAAATGCTACCACTATCTGCCAAGCTTTACCCAACTGTGTTGGGGTCGGCTTCCAGTCTAACCGGATACAGCTGAATACCAGTATTTTACATGAAGCGACTGCCTATCTCATCTCCACAACACATTCACTGGGTAATACGATACCCCTTGACTGTCAACGGGCTGAATGACCGCCAGGAACTCGTGAGGTAGACTCAAAAATCTGCCTGGCTTTTACCAACCATTTATTTATTTATTAGATTTATTTTGTAGACTTAACAGGTCAACCCAAGGCGTCTACAAACAAGTTACAATTAACAATATACGCGTACAGTTGTTTTTAACATAGGGATTATTATTTAATACTAATGCTTAACTACTAACATAAAGTACATACAGCTTAGCCTAGTTATGTAAAACACGTACCTATTCTAAAAAGATAAATAATTAAATTATCTTTAAAGTGGTGAAGGTTTTATAAAAATAGCCCTTTTTGGCACTATGCAATATAAATATAATCTAAAACATTCACATGTTACGCTATTAGGAAAATGCTCTTGCGTAACTCACATTTTCGTTTTAGATGTGAACTCCCAGTATGTTGGAGTCGGCTTCCAGTCTAACAGGATGCTGTTAAATACCAGTACTTTACATCAAGCGACTACCTATCTGACCTCCACAACCCAGGTACTGGGTAACACAATACTCCTTGGTAAGACTGGTTGTCAGACTTTCGGGCTTCTCGTACCCGTAACGACTGTCAAAGATCCACGAATGACAGCCGGCACCAACGGCTGAACGTGCTTTCCGAGGTACGGAGGGGTCTCTGTATGTAATAGATGGTCACCAGGTATACTGGTCTATGTCACATTATTGTCTCGTGGACGAACCACAAGAACCTCCTCCTTTTCGAAGTCGGTTAAAAAATACAAAAAAGTTTACAACCAGGACTCGAACCCACTCCTTAACGATCCAAATTCCATGTTAACCACCGTACCCTTAAGTCTGGACAATTAATTTATTTCCTTTTATTGAACGGTAAGGTAAACCACCCAATTATCGTCCATGTTCGTCCACGTCGGTAAACATAAAGGCCTCATTTTTGTCATACCGGAGCCGATACCACATTTTAGTTAATTAAACAATTATACCAAAGCGGTATTTTATCGAGATCGTACGAGCACCTGGATTACTTAATTTGTGTTTATAATTTTGTATGGATAACAACTGTGGCTTGCACCCTAAGATATAATAAAAGATTTTTATTGCTTAATTAAGTATGTAAGTATCTGAAATTATCTTGGAAAGCCCGTTTGAATGCTTACTTTGTTTGTTTCAAACCACTTTGTATTTTTACCCGACTGCGCTAGACAATGGAAAATAATTTTGCGTCGGTTAACAAACAAAAAATGATATAATTATAATCATTCTAGTGATATTTATTTTAGAAGTATGTATGTATGTTTATTTGTATGTATGTTAGTATATTCTCGTAATTTTTGTTTGTGCATAGGAAGTTTCATTAAAATCGGTTCATGCATTTCGAAAAACAAGGACTTGAAAGTTTGTATGAAATGCCGTACGTTGTGAACGCTCTCAAAACTATCAATATGTCCACCCAATGGTGTTACAACTCAAAGCTTGAAATCGATGTTGATTCATGCATTAAATTCCTCTCACTCTAAAGTTTTGTATAAAGATACACATTAGTCATTTCTTCAAAATTACCATTGGCGCCGATTCCCTTGTTCACAAACTAAATTTTTAAGTTCAGTGCATCATTTTCTTTCTATTTCATTAAGAAAAGGACAGAAGATAAATATTAGTTTAGTCCTGTCAAATTAAGATACTCTGTAGACATTTTAGACGTGATTAAAAACATGGCGATTAATTTGACAGAACTAAACTAAACAATAATAGGTACTTACAAAAAGTAGGTAATATAATGAAAATCAGTAACCATATTTAACTGTTACATGTTATAAAACCATTACAAATAAGCCATTTACGAGTATGTAGGATTTAAAGTATTTAAGCGGAAGTTCCGTAAGTTTTTTGGAATATATAAAGATAAAAAGATATTTATTATTTATTTATTTATTCACTAGTACACATACGTTATATACTTTTAAGTTGGTGCAAACATAAACTCATTAGAGTAAAATATGAAAGGAGGGATCGAAAATCCTTCAACAAACCAAGTCACGGGCAACAACTAGCTCCTTCATAAGAAAAGATGACTATTCTTAGCGGAGACCACACTGCATTTCAAGGAATGAGTCCGCGAGTCCTATTTTTGGAGCACAACGCATATATTTAGCGTGTTGATTCCTTCGTACGGAATTACAAGTTTAAATTAATAACAATTTTATTGTTCTATTTTGGGACTAGTCTGTACATACTGATATAATTGTCGCATTGTTAAAAGTGTCTTCTTGTACTGAGAAGGCACGAGCATTCATCACCACGCTTGCAGATTTAAGACTAGAAAGAAAGAAAGAAAGAAAAAGTATTTATTGCGACTCGTACAGAAAGATCATAAAACTATACTAGACAGACAAGACAGACAGACAGACAGACACACACGACAACACACAGACAGACAGACACACACGACAACACACAGACAGACAGACACACACGACAACACACAGACAGACAGACACACACGACAACACACAGACAGACAGACACACACGACAACACACAGACAGACAGACACACACGACAACACACAGACAGACAGACACACACGACAACACACAGACAGACAGACACACACGACAACACACAGACAGACAGACACACACGACAACACACAGACAGACAGACACACACGACAACACACAGACAGACAGACACACACGACAACACACAGACAGACAGACACACACGACAACACACAGACAGACAGACACACACGACAACACACAGACAGACAGACACACACGACAACACACAGACAGACAGACAGACAGACACACAGACAGACAGACACACACGACAACACACAGACAGACAGACAGACAGACACACAGACAGACAGACACACACGACAACACACAGACAGACAGACACACACGACAACACACAGACAGACAGACACACACGACAACACACAGACAGACAGACAGACAGACACACAGACAGACAGACACACAGACAGACAGACACACACGACAACACACAGACAGACAGACACACAGACAGACAGACACACACGACAACACACAGACAGACAGACACACAGACAGACAGACACACACGACAACACACAGGCAGACAGTCTAGACTATCAATATTTCCAGTATCACTGTCTGACTATTTTAATTTTTTATACAAAAAACGTTGCCCCACACTAGGAATTACTCCTGTATCGTGGGTGCGTTTACAAATATTTAAACTGACATACACAAACAGCAAGACCCGGAACAACTACCTGTAGGCAATACAAATATTTGTTCCGTGCGGGAATCGAACCCGCGACGCGCCGCGCAGCAGTCGGTCGCTCAGCCACTGCGCTAACCGTGTCGCCAAACTACACAACAGCTATCAGTTTGTCCACCCACTATGTTATTAGTTGGGGTGAGTATGGCTTGTAGGTAAGTAACAACAGCCGCACGGGTCAATCGATCAGGTTAAGCTGCGCTTGCCGCGGTTGGTCCGTGGATGGGTGGCCATCTTTAGATACCAAGACCCCTCCGTGCCTCGGAAAGCACGTTAAGCCGTTGGTCCCGGCTGTCATTCGTGGATCTTTGACAGTCGTTACGGGTCGTCAGAAGCCCGAAAGTCCGACAACCAGTCTTACCAAGGGGTATCGTGTTACCCAGTATCTAGGTTGTGGAGGTCAGATAGGCAGTCGCTCCGTGTAATATACCGGTATCCAGCTACATCCGGTTGGAAAAGGATGGGATGGGTGGGTCAATATCCCCCAAATGTACCAGATTCTATGAATACAGCTTACCCCTTTAACCAGCTAGCTTGCGTATAGCCGGAATTAGGAATTGAGAATGGTATCGCCTAATTTGAGGCGTACAAACATATGGGGAAAGTACCGGGCTGGGTGGTCTGCCACCCACGAGACGGAGCCGTGGAGTCGAATCGGAATAAAGATTTTTGGGAATAATATTTTTGTGAAGCAAATTTTTTATGGAGTGCTCCTAATCATTTGATTAGTGTTTTGATCTACAGACTTACTAAAAGCATGTGGTGGAAAGTGGCAGTGGGGAACAAAACATTTTATGGACTACAAAAAATACGAATACAAAAAATACAGATTGAGAATCAGAATCTATTAAATAAAGACAGATTGTAGTAGCTTGATGCGGCTGGGCCCAAATACAGGCCGTTTTATTTTCCAAAATATACTGCAGCCCACAGATCTGTCCTTACGAATTGCAAAAAACCTAATTGGGCTAAACATACGCGTAAAAACAGTTCAATTAAAAACATAACGCACACTCCATGTTTTTCTATAATTCGCATACCACTTCGCAAATTAAATAAAAAACAAATAAAAATAAAATAAAACACATCGGCTCCACATCTTCCTCTGCGCTAGCCGTTCGCTCATGTCACCAAAACATTTCAAGCCCGACTGCCCGCGTACTTACATCATTACAAGCGAAAACACACTTTATACCTATGTAAATAAGCTTGGAATTTGCATAACATATTACCGTTCCTTCTTTGTCGTAATCCGTGTAAAGAGAACTGTACTTTATTTCAATCGAATTAGAACTTATTTTTAATTGGCAGTGTTATTGTAAGGTTTTATTCTTGGATTTGAGATGATGTTTGAAGTCGTTTCATTTTCTACTTTAGTTAGTTAGTTTTAGAGTGGTTTTTTCGTTGTTAATAAGTTATCTATTTGAAGAACTGTGAGAACTAATTGAGATGTCTTCCGCAGTCATCTTTTTGTGTGTCTGTCTGTCTGTCTGTATGTTTTATGTTTGGGTTGGTAACCTGCCACTATTTAACCTTAGGGCCTAAGACCATTTATAGTGACCTCTGTGGCCTTATGAATCAACGGCCGATGACCAGCGCAAGCGCCGGGTCGATGTCCGCGAAAATAAAATTGGACTGAAAGTTTGTCTATGTATTGCAAAGATGATGCAAATAGAGACGATGGAAGTCGGCAGTGGTGGCCCAGTGGTATTGGCGGCGACTTACGAGTTGTAGGACGCAGGTTCGAACCTAGACAGGCGCTTTACTTTGTGTAAATTATTTCATCACCATTGCTTTCAAAACGGTGAAGGAAAACATCGTGAGGAAACCGGCATGTCCTAGAACCAAAAATTCAAAGACGTGTGACATCTACCAACCCGCACTGGGCCCGCGTGGTGGATTACGGCCCCCTCCCTCTCACAGAGGAGGCCTGTGTCCCAGCAGTGGGAACATTATAGGCTGATTATGATGTAAATATTCAGTTATATATGCGGGGTAACTCCGTGACACACTCTCAGTAGCAGGGTTTCATTTTGACAGTTCAACAGCATTCATTGCGTTATTTACGTTGTTAAGCAACCAAATTTTTCGAACATTAGCAGCGATGGATTAGCAATATCCTTCAAAATGATTCAGATTGAGATTAATAGTGTGTTAGGTACGCAATTGGGGTGCAGCTTGAGCATAATGATACATAATGGAGCAAAGTGTGTTATCACCTTAGGGCAGCGTTTAGCCTCCATTTTGCTGACGTCATGTGTCGTCAAAATTATTCAGATTAGAGATTCCATAGAGATCTACGTTTTTGGAATGGGCAACTAGCTTCAACTTTCTGACTAAGGGTCTCCCCACATTTATCGACGCAAAATCGGCTAACACCGGTCAAAAAAGCCTTTATGTCTACGTAATAAGGGTGTTACTAATACCATTCTCATCGGCTCGGCTCGGACGACGCGTCGCGACGCCGGCCGACGGCGAAACGAGCCGTTTGTCGATTAGCTGATCAGAGAGCGTAGTGCGAGTTTTTTACCTACTCGATCGTGTAAACGCAGATTTGTACGGTATTAGAGCAGCGCCATCTAGTGGAAACTCGATAGCACTGCTGTCATTCCATACAAATCTGAATTTACGTTAACGCCATCGAATAGGTAGAAAAACTCGCACTATGCCCTCAGTAGTGTGGTGATACGCAGTCGGCTCAAGCCGATTCCGCGTCGATAAATGTGGGGAGACCCTTACTGACCGACTATTAAATTTTGACAATTCAAAAGTGCCTGTAAATGGTTTGATTGAATAAATGATTTGAGTTTGAGTTTGATTAAGATTATAATAATAATATCCCTGGACATTTCACACAGCACCATTTGTCCCAAGCTAAGCAACCTAATGCTTGTGTTATGGTAACAAGATGGCTGATAAACTACTTATATAAAATTTTTTTTTTTTTGTTGTAAGAACATACACATTATAGATAGAAAAACACCCAGACTCGGAACAAATACATGTAGGTCATACAAATATTTGTTCCGTGCGGGAACCGAACCCGTGACACGCAGCGCAGCAGTCAATCGCTTAACCACTGCGCCAACCGTGCCGTCATAAAATCAAATAAATGATTTGAGTTTGAGTTTGATTAAGATTGTCAGTGTTTTAGCAATTGAGGTGCTGGTTTGGTTTAGGGCTCTAGGTAAAGCTTGAGCAGATAGCATAGAAGAACGTGGAGGAAGTGGGAATGTATCAAATCATGCCAGACGTGAAAAAACATAACACGCTTATTTTCTGCGTTCGGCAGAGGTGCACCTATTGTCGTCCACATTCCGCTCCAGCTCCCTAATTGCGTAGCACGCTATCAATCTCAATCTGAATCATTTTGAAAGATATTTGCTAATACATTGCTTCTTAAGTTCGAAAAAGGTGTCTGCTCAACAACGTAAATAACGCAATGAATGTTGTTGAACTGTCAAAATGAAACCCATTGCTACTGATAGTGTGTCATGCAGTTACCCCGTAGAGGAACTACGGGGTAACTGCGTGTTTTCGCCTCTTCCTCTCAAATTAGGAAGTGGATACAAGTTTATTAATATAAATGGCAAAGGTAACGAAGAGAAACCGCCTGCCGACAGGAAAAAGTTACCAAAAAAATATTAACAAAACAATCGACTCTGATTATTCAATTAAAAATCTTCAGACTAATGTGGGAATAAAAGAAAAAAAATTAAAAAAACTATAACTGTTACCCGTGACTTTGTCTGTGTGTAATATCATCTGCTCAGCCTTTTATTAACTAATATCTAATACTCAATCATTTATTGTGCTGCTGGACAGTTTGTTGCGCCACTTCTTCTTCCCAGCGAAAGCACTAGGAAGTGGTGAAGGGCGGGCGTTTTTGGGGGACTGTCTTTTGTAATTTTGACGTTCGAAAAGTGCTGATTCTCAGCCTAATTTGAATAAATGACTTTTTATTTAATTTGCATTCCACAATGCGTCAATAGGTCATCACTTCAGCCGAAAGATGTCCTCTGCTGGACATAAGCCTCCCCTAGCACCGCTACATCGACCCGCACATTGGTGGTGACTTAAAAATATATGAGTTGAATGTGGAGAGGAAGAAAGTTGCGGTTGTTGTTAGCTAAGTTTTAAAAACTTAACTCAACCGAGAGTTAAAGATATCTTTCTTCTCTATCATGTAACGAAATGTGCCTGAACGTGACGCGTCCTTGAAATTTCACTCTCAATTCTCGTCCAATCCATTATCGATTTACCGCCTAAGAAGTTTCACTTACAATAAATCATAATTGGGAGAAATAAAGTGACACTATGACGAATATTATGGATTTTTGAAACCGCAAACACGCGAACCGCCGCCTTTTTCTAAGATTAACCTAAAAAAAAAAAACAAAAACTCTGTACCTACTTTGTTCCAAAACAGACAAACAAATCCACCTTTCTATACATATATCAACATACATCATAATAAAATAATAGCTACATTAAAATCGCGTTTATTAGCAACGGTCAGACGAGCAGACAAAAAATATTCACTAATAACAAAATCCGGTCATGCGCGAGTCGGCCGTTAGACCGTGAACAACTTTATTTTATTAATTAACTTCACACTAAATTACTTTATGGGATATGCAGAGTTTTAAGATGTTTTCTGGTATGTTAGGGGCCCGTGAATACGATTAAAATAAAAGATGAACGAGCTATTCAAAGCGGGCTGAGAATCAGGACTTTTTAAACGTTAAAAATTACATGACAGCTCCTGTCACCTGCACCCTAATTGTGTGTGTATTTGTAAAACATAGTTAATTAAATTACTTATTTACAAAGATCTTAAAAAAATAGTAGTGCGCTATGCTTTGCCAATATTGGCATTGATTAAGTGATTAAATACAAATAATGAGTGGGTTTGACTATTAAATTCCAATGATAAATTTATTACAATATAATATTATAAGTATTTCAGTACCTAGATATTTGTATTAACGTATGCATGTAAATTAAATTTTCAATTTCATTTCATGTCAGAATGGAATGTCAATTCAATTCAAAATACTTGTATTAAAGTAAGGTATTAAAATTAAAAAAATGATGTCAGCATTACAATTATGATTACAGAGATTCGTCATTAAAAAAAAACATCTAGAGTATAACAACACCTTTCATTATCAATCTCAATCTGAATCATTTTGAAGCATAGGTATTGCTAATCCTTCCTACTTCCTATCCTACGAATATACACGCGAAAGTTTGGATGGATGTTTGTTACTCTTTCACGCACACTAATAGTTTATAACCCGAATTAACACATATAATACTTTCTATCCCGATAAACCCACGGGATCGAAACTTATGCGGGTGAAAGCGAGGGGCGCAGCTAGTTGCTTCATATGTTCGAAAAATGTGTCTGCCCAACAACGTAAATAACGCAATGAATGTTGTTGAACTGTCAAAATTAAACCCATTGCTTACTGATAGTTTGTTACGCAACTACCCCGCTGTTTAATTTTTAAGCTGAGAAGAAGAAGTGGCGCAACAAACTACTCAGCAATACGTCTATGTTTATGAAGTAAGTCGGAAGTTGAGACTATATAAAGTACATTCTCCAAAGGTCTCCAGAGTACACCCACATTCACCCACGAGATGGGCATCGATGTGGGCGAAACCTGGATGAAGCTTAACTAAAACTATGCCATGTTACGTGCTTTATTTGCGGGTGGTTAGACAGTGAAACTGCTCAACGATTTTAACACAAGTTTATTAAATGACTGAAAGAGCCGGTCTAAAGGGCAGTGACAGCTTGGCACTAAAACTTAACTAATTAAATCTAACTTACAACTAAACAAAAAGGGCGCCAGGAGGGTTTTAGACAGGTGGCGGTAGGAGCATGGAACCCTTCCAGTCCTCAGTACTGCGCGCTGGCGTGAGTCTTCGCCACTGAAGTGGTAAATAATAACGTAAAGGTAATGATAATGACAAATCGTACATACGGTTTAACATGCGTACTTTGGGAAATTTCCACTAGAACTTCTCCAAGGATTAAGCACAGGAGCGTGGGGATTGGTACAAGGAAAGACGGGCCTATTGTCCAGCTGTCGGTTAAGACGGGCTGTGATGATGGTGATGTTGAGACCCACATTCCGGCACTTTTGTGATAAGTCCCATGTAATGGAGGGCGAGTTTATTGCCATTAACTGAGCACAAATCTAGACAACTGGCTGCTTGTAAGAATTTATATATTGAAAACGCTTTTTTTTGCTCTATAGGAAGAATTAACACGCGGCAGGTCACGGGAATAATCTGCGACTCCCGCATTCCCCTTAAACTTAAGGGGAAGATATACAAAACCATGGTTAGACCTGCTGTCTTGTATGGATCAGAATGTTGGGCCACAAAAGGGACGAATGCAAGGCAATTGCATGCAGCTGAGATGAGAATGCTGAGAGGGATGTGTGGTGTTCCACGAATGGATAGAATAAGAAATGAGTATATAAGAGGAAGTCTGAAAGTGGCACCGGTAACTGAAAAGTTGTGTGGAAACCGGTTGTCATGGTATGGGCACGTGTTAGGAAGGAATGAGGAAAATGTTGTGAGGAAAGTTTTGAGTATGAATTTCGATGGCTATAAGAGTTGGGGAAGACCAAAGAAACGATGGATGGACTGAGTGAATGATGATATGGTTAGAAAGGGGGTGACTGTCGAGATGGCGGCTAATAGAGGAGTATGGAAGAAAAAAAACATGTTGCGCCGACCCCAAATTAATTTGGATAAGGGCAGGAGAGTGATGATGAGGAAGATCTAACACTTGACTTCGTCTGCGATCCACGATGAAAGTAGCCTATGCCCTTACCCAAGTCATGGTCTATCAGTGTGCCAAATTTCATCCAAATCCATTCAGCCGTTTTAGCGTGAAAGCGTAACAAACAAACAAACTCACTTTCACATTTATAATATTAGATAAGAATTAGGAATAATAAGACATAATAATATGAATAAAGAGATAATTGCATAGTTGGGAATTTACAAGACACTGGCAAAAAATGGTCACAATTCAAAAGGTTTTGTTATCCCAATAAACGCTACAGTACCCCAAAACTGCAGATTGAATCATCAAATTTTAGCTCTTTGTATAACGAATCGCAATTAGCTGACTACCTCTGGTCTGCTGGCATTCCTTTAGTGTTGGTAATACCGCCGGGGGCTCCGCTCATGTGCAAAGGGATACGGTATTGTGCGTCATAAGTCCTGCATCCTGTGGGAACTGGGAATGCTCCGTTATTAATGAGTGGAGGTTTATTGTAAGATCGAACTTACAAGTAAAGTAATTAACAAAGACGTGCTAATGTTTTTACATCGTTCTCACATTCACGTAAAAGTTTAAATTCTACATTAATGATGTAAAGACAGCACATCAAGCTACTAAAATCTGTCAAATTTCTTTAATATATTTTCAACTTTATTGCTAAAGCATTAGGTTCAAGGTTGATGGGGAAATTTGACAGTTTCGGGTAGCTTGATATTGGCGTCTGTACTTAACCAATAATTTGTAACAATATAATTCAAAAGAGTGTCCATGGAGTTTCTAGCTTCATCTATCTGACTGACCGACTCTTTTGACAAATCAAAAGTTCCTGTAAATGTTTTAATTGAAATAAGTAATCGCTTTAAGTTTGAGTTAGAATTGCTACAACTTTCATAAAAAGGTTTCCGCGTTTTTGACGATATCATCAACCCATCGCGCTTTTGGACGGCCCTGGGGGTCTACTCCGAAGTAGTATCATCCGAATGTTCGGCCGTTTCCTGCTACGAAGTTACTATTTGGTTCGGTCGGTTCCGATTCTACACTCCTACACCCTTCGAATATTGACTATGGTCCCGACACAACTGAGCCGATCCGAACGTTTTTCGCATTTTTCAATAATATTCGGTTCGGCCATCCGAACATTCGCACTTTGCACTTCGGAGTAGACCCCCTGGTTTCTTTGGCCAAATTATACAGCGTGGTAATTACGTAACAAACATACAATTACAATTCTGACAGTTCAGCCACGTGCGTTGCGTTATTTACGTTGTTGAGCAGTCTAATTTGTCGAACATATGAAGCAATTGTTAGCTTAATAATATTTAGTCGAGTTATTTCTCACATTGTTGTCTTTTGAATCTATTGTCAGTGTCACTTTTAATGTCTGTGGACATCAATGTGACACTGACAACTGTAAAACTTACCAGCCATTTGAAATGAGTTATTTGCATTCGAAACTCAACGGTCGAACTGTACGGATTAAATCCAAATATTTCTGAGCAATCCGTATTTTATTTGAGTGATCCTATACTGATCTTTCATCTCAGAAGTGGCATTAGACAGGCTAGCTCTACATTTCTAGCAAAACGCCCACAACTCAAGAGTTTTGCTACACGTGCGTTTTCGATTGTTCTGACGCAACACAATGGAGGATGGAAATATGACACCTACCGAGACTTTGGATCGTCACAAATCGTCTTCAAGAAAAAGGAAACGACACGATCGCAAAGACAAAAGAAAACAACGCAGACGCAGATCAAAAACTGAAGATGAATCAGCAACTGACTCGAGCGTTGCTATGCGAAGAAGTCGTTCTCGGAAGCGTTGTGAGCATCGTCGTCAGCGACGTAAGACTGTCAGCAGCCAAAGCAGTGACTGTGATCCTCACAGACGCCGTCAGGAAAACAGCAGCAGCAGGCAAAGCAATCGCCGTGAGCGTCATGGGCGGCGCCGTAGGAGTGGAAGCACTCGCCGTGAGCGTCATGGGCGGCGCCGTAGGAGTGGAAGCAGTCGCCGTAGCCGCCGGCAGGTCAGCAGGAATGCGGGTGCGCGCGGCAGCAGCAGCGGCTCGAGATCTTCGCATCATGACAGGCGCTCATCTTCCCCAGTAAGACGTTCCAATAATAGTACTGACAATGTGACTCATTTATTGTTGACTAAATTAGTGAACACCTTGGCAAATTCTCGTCCTGAAGGTAATAAATTTCCAATGCTAGGAAACGTCATACCTGACTTTGATCCGATGGTTAAGGGGCAAACTATACAAGTGTGGCTCAGTAAAGTCGATGAGTGTGCGAAATTATATAGATGGGCAGATGAACAGGTTATACATTATGCTTTACCTAAATTAATTGGTGTTGCAAAAACGTGGTACCAAGCGTTACCCACTATGTCATTTTCATGGCCTGAATGGAAACGAAAATTATTAGAATCATTCCCTAGTAGTGATGATTATGCCGAGCTACTCACAGAAATGTTATCTAAACGCGTAAAATATAATGAGTCACTAGAATTATATTATTTTGAAAAAATCAATTTGTTGAACCGGTGTAATATCATAGGTAAAAGGGCAGTCGACTGCTTATTGTACGGAATCGAAGATCGTTCATTAAGATTAGGCGCGAAGGCATTGAAGTGTCAGGAACCGGAACAAGTATTAGAATATTTTCAGTCTATCAAACAACAACCGCGTGAAACAGATAGGTCACGTCCTTATGGGGATAAGAGACCTAGCGCTTTATCGAACGCAAAACCTACCAGCAATGACGCAAAGGCTAAAAGTAGTAGTAATTCTATTGTTTGTTACAACTGTAACGAACCAGGACATTTTAGTTTTAAATGTACTAAAAAAATACTCAAGTGCAATATTTGTAATAAACTTGGACATACTACATTCAATTGTCCGAAACTACCCTCCGACAATAATAATAGTAATACTGATAAAGCGGGTCAAAAGAATATTTTACGCATAGACGCCGAGAGCACCGCCAGAAACGATTGTAAGTACATTATGCAGTTGATGCTTAACGGACAATCGGTCGTAGGTTATGTAGATCTAGGCAGTCAATGTACTTTAATTCGTTGTAGTGATGCTAGAAAACTAGGAATTAGTTGGTCAAATAATCCAGATCTTCCTACTATGAGAGGTATTGGTAACAACATAGTGTTACCTTTGGGACTCGCTACTGTCACTATACAGATACAAGGTGTCATGGAAAAATTGGATGCCTTGGTTGTGGACGACAACATTATTAAATACCCTGTATTAATCGGACACAGTTTTACTGAAAGGCCTGGTATTATCATAATGAAAACTTACGATTCCTTGATATTTACGCGGGAACTTACAAACAAATTACATCTTGAATTAGTTTCGGACACATCAATACGGGCTAAGGAAATGTGCTTAGTTGAAGTTAGTTGCACCGGCGATTATTCAGGAACTGTGTATGTGCGCGGTTCACTTCGTGGAAAGTCTGAACATGAGTTTTACCTTCTACCAGGAGAGTATGAACTAGACAATGGTCGTGGTCGTTTATTGATTCAAAATATATCTGACAAGGTAGTTTTACTTAAAAAGGAGTCATTAATAACTCGCGCTTTTAGAACTGACGGTTATTTTGATGTAAATCTTTTGAATATCGATGCTAGTAATTTTTGCTCAGAATTCAATTATGACCCGAATCTAACCAGTAATCAAGTAGATCAATTAAAAAGCTTATTAAATAAATACAAGGAGTGTTTTTCAAATAATTTGAATGATTTGGGATTTACTAACATAGTGAAGATGGAGATTGAATTAACTGATTCTAAACCAGTCGTATATCGTCCGTACAGACTTTCATATCCTGAGCGTCAGTTGGTACGATCAATGATACAGGAAATGATAGACGCTGATATTGTTTGCGAGTCTAATTCTCAGTACGCCAGTCCTATACTGCTTGTAAAGAAAAAGACTGGCGAAAAAAGACTATGCGTGGATTATCGCGCTCTTAATAATAAAACAAAGAAAGAACATTACCCTTTACCATTGATCGACGACCAGCTGGATATGCTAGCTGGGCATTCTCTCTTTATCACACTTGATTGTGCATCAGGCTATTACCAATTGCCTATTGTAGAAAGCTCCCAAGACAAAACGGCGTTCGTCACACCGGACGGCCAATATCAATTTAAACGGATGCCGTTCGGTTTGGCAAATGCTCCATCAGTATTCCAAAGCTATACAAAAGCTGTGGAGTTCTCACTGTGAGACAGCTCTATGTCCTCCACACCGTAGTGCTACAGCATCTCAACACCCCTTACGCCATAATTACCAGAAGACGTAAAGACATGGTCTGTCAGCCGCATAGTTGTAAGTTCGTTTTCACTAAAAGATTCTTTTGCTTTCAAGGCCCACATTTATATAACAGACTCAATAAATATCTGCAATTCTACTCCTATCCAAGTAATACCTTAAAAAAAACTGTAACAAATTGGCTACTTGAACAAAATTACACCGACACAGAACGGCTTCTTCTTTCTGGAGATAGGTTCTACTAATTGCAACTTTCCCTCTCATACACAACACACACACTTCACATACATAACTTACACCTCACACCCCCACACTACACACCCTCTAGTTGTACTTTGGCATCTTTTTTATTTTTTTTTTTTATTTTTTCTCTTAGTTCATAATTTTATTTTACTCAAGTTCCATGTAAAAGTGACCATTATTGCTTTTATTGTATCTTTGCAATGCCTTAATACATATGAACCAAGGGTTGGGACTTGTATCCTTAATACAAGTTATCCTGATAACTTAGCAAGGGTGCAAGTTACGACAATCTCTAGTGCTATAATATCCACAATTAAGTCATAAGTATGTTAAGTTAATATAGCTGTATTGTTGATACGAATAAATACTATTATTATTATTATTATTATTATTATTATTAAAGGGCTATGAATAAGATACTGGTAAAGTCAAAAGTCGACTTTGCCATTATATTCATGGATGACGTTTTAATTCCTGCTAGATCATTCGAAGAGGGTCTTGAACGGTTAGAGATAGTACTTAAACTACTGCATGAGGCCGGGTTAACATTAAAACTTAAGAAATGTAACTTCTTCTATAGAGAAATAGACTTTTTGGGATTTCAAGTTAGTGGTCAAGGCATAAGACCGGGGTCACGTAAGACGTTAGCTGTTTCAAGTTTCCCCGTACCCAAGAACGTACATGACGTCAGACGTTTCATTGGACTCGCTAGTTTCTTCCGGCGTTTCGTAAAAGATTTTGCTCTGATCGCGCGCCCCCTAACTGATCTCCTCAGGTCCAATTTCACATGGAAATGGAACGAGGAACATTCGAAAGCCTTTAATACGCTGAAACAAAAACTTGTTGAACGTCCTATTTTGGCCTTGTACGATTCGAGATTTGAAACGGAACTACACACCGATGCATCTAAGTTAGGCATTGCTGGTATTTTAATGCAAAGACATAGCGATGGAATGCTTAGATCCGTGGCGTATTACAGTCGGAAAACAACTCAAGATGAACAAAATCTACATTCGTTTGAACTGGAAACGTTAGCAGTGATAGCCTCATTGAAACGTTTTCGTGTATACTTGCTGGGATTAAAATTTAAGATCATAACCGATTGCAATGCGCTACGCACGACACTTACCAAACGTGATCTTATACCGAGGATATCTCGGTGGTGGGTGCAGTTCCAGGAGTACGACTGTGATATTGAATATAGGCCTGGAGCTCGTATGGCACATGTAGATGCTCTCAGTCGTGCACCTGTGACTGAGCCCGTAACGAGTGATGATGAGACACACGTACTCGATGTTTTAAATATAGACATCAAAGACTGGATTTCCACAGTACAAAGTAATGACGAGGAAATTGGGAGAATTAGGGACATTTTACGCGACAAAAATACGAACTACATAGCAGATGTGTATAAAAATTATCAATTAAAAGGTGACCATGTGTACAGAATTGTTGGTGACAAAATAAAATGGGTAGTTCCTAGAGCCGTCAGGTGGCAGGTTTTAAGAATGAACCACGACAATGTAGGCCACTTTGGCTATGAGAAAACTCTTAGTCGACTACGCGAAACATTTTGGTTTCCTAAGATGCGACGTTTTACCAAAAAGTACGTTTCAGCGTGCCTTGAATGTGCACATCATAAAGCTCCGGGTGGTCGTAGGGAAGGGATGCTTCATCCAATACCAAAATCAGATATTCCCTTTCATACGATTCACGCCGATCATTTAGGCCCGTTCATTCGGTCTAGGAGAGGCAACACTTATATTCTTGCGATTATTGACTCTTTTACCAAATTTATAAGCATAAGTGCTGTACGGGATACAAAAAGTGCCACAGCCATTAGAATTTTTAGAGACCATTTTAGCACTTTTGGTACTCCAACACGTCTTATCACTGATCGGGGTACTTGTTTTACAAGCTCAAAATTTAAGTCTTTCATGGAGAGTACAAATGTTAAACATATACTTAATGCAGTGGCTACTCCAAGAGCGAACGGACAAATAGAACGTTATAATAGAACCATATTAGACGCTTTGAGCACGAAATGCCACGATAAAGGTGACAACACCTGGGATGAACACGTCGGTGACATCCAGCTAGGTATAAACACAACAATGAATAAAGCAACAGGGAAAAGCCCATCAGAACTACTATTTGGTTTTAAAGTCTTAAATTCATCAGAAAATATAATAAATGAGGTGTTAAATGAAGTTATATGTCGTGCTAGTGATAGTGAGTTAGTAAAGATAAGGACAGAAGCTAAGTCTAGAATAGAAAAACAGCAGTCTGACTCAAAGAAGACATTTGATAAGCAAAGAAAAAGGGTGACGTTATATAATATCGGCGACCTGGTTAGGGTAGAAAGAACAATAATAAATAAAGAACATGCAGGTAAATCAAAGAAGCTTATATCCAAGTTTCATGGCCCATATAGAATAACAAAAATTCTAGAAAATGACAGGTTTGTGATTGAGGACACTCCTCTTACTAGGAGAGGCAATAAAAAGTATGAAAATGTTGTAGCAGTGGATAAGGTACACCCCTGGCTAAATTATACAAATATATCCAGTGACGGTAGTGAAATTGATAATAGCGGCGATGAATAAAACTGATTAGCTACTAGTTCAGATTAGGATCAAAGTCTAGTATATGATAACTATAACTTAAAATTGATGGCAAAAAAAATAATAATAATAATAATATTGATTGGAAATTAATAATAATATGAGTTAATTATTAAATACCTATGAGTCATTGTGAATGAGAGTATTTGATTAATAAGGACGATGAGATTTGCTAAGTTGTTGACTTAAAATATTGACTAGACAAGAGACTTGACGACACGACGCTTAGGCTATGAGCAATCAGTGTAGAAAGTGATTGATATCGGGGACCGATATTGCACAGATGATTGTAGATTATAGCAAACTGAAAATCTAGGCATAGGCTATGAGCTTCCAGTGCAAAATGCGAAAGGTGATGAAAATCATCGCACAGATGGTCGCAGATCATAGCAGACTATGCAACTAGATGACGTAGACATAGAGCATGGGTTGTGAGCGGTCAGTGCAGATTGCGAATGGTGTCATGCAATTGACATCGCACAGATGACCGTAGATCACAACAGACTGTGCAGATTGATGATGATAATGACGTGAACTGAATAAGAATGGAACCAATTATTACGTAAGAATATGAAAATGTATATTACCTTAAGTTATCGATAAAGTTATAATGATTTTGTGTAGTTTAACTAAACATTGTATTTTTTTTTCTGATGTTATGTTTATAATTATGTTTACTGATCAAGTGAGAGGACTCACTTCAAAAGGATGGCCGAGTTGTTAGCTTAATAATATTTAGTCGAGTTATTTCTCACATTGTTGTCTTTTGAATCTATTGTCAGTGTCACTTTTAATGTCTGTGGACATCAATGTGACACTGACAACTGTAAAACTTACCAGCCATTTGAAATGAGTTATTTGCATTCGAAACTCAACGGTCGAACTGTACGGATTAAATCCAAATATTTCTGAGCAATCCGTATTTTATTTGAGTGATCCTATACTGATCTTTCACAATGGATTGGGAATTTCCTTCGAAACCCTTTTTTTTTTTTGTGGATGGGAAATCATCAAATGACCCCTCCCGCTCTGGGTGGAGCGGAAGGGAGTGTCAGACTTTTACTGACTAAAACCCACCCGTGTTCCTTCCTTAGCCCTTTCTGTTCCAGGGCAGCGATTAACCTTTCGGAAAATCCCGCCGCCCCGGCAGGCTTCGGCCCTATGGGGCCCCGTCCTCTGCTGACATCTCTTTGAGGCGCGCGTGGAACACAACGCGCCGTCCGGCACGGGCCTGGTCCTGATCGGACGGTGAGCTACCCATTACTCATCGCCCGCAGGCCCGCGCCTACGGTGGCCGGGAGTCGTCACGCGGCTCCCGACGCCCGGAGCGTCTCCCGCGGCGGCTGAGGCGTGAGGTTCTTTCCCTCAGCCTCTCAGCCACCTCCTTCGCTAGCATGACTGCTTCGCAGAAGGAGGTGACTGCCTCCCACTCCCTCTCGCCCCGGACCATGGCTTGCACCAGGGCCGGACGCGAGAGGTCGCCGCCGTTGCCGATCGTCTCCTTCGAAACCCTTGGTTTGTGTTTTACGCGATTAGGGTGCTGGTTTCGTTACCTCTGACGTGCAGCCTAATATACTTCTCCATAGAGATCCTTTACCTTTAACATAACCAGCCTACAACGTTCCCACTGCTGGGACACAGGCCTCCTCTCTGTGAGAGGGCTGAGCTGTAATCCACCACGTGGGCCCAGTGCGGGTTGGTAGATGTCACATTACATGTCTTCGAATTTTTGGTTCTAGGACATGCCGGTTTCCTCACGATGTTTTCCTTCACGGTTTTGAGAGCAGTGGTGATGAAATTAAATACACAAAGTAAAGCGGCTGTCTGGGTTCGAACTTGCGACTTACGACGTCAATCAGCGTCTTTACCACTGGGTTACCACTGCTCTATGAGCTTTACAAAGTACTTATTCTGGTGATAAACTTTTTACTTCAAACAGATGGTCGATAAAATAGCACATTACGTTATTAATTGTTACAATTTCCTGTCACTGGTTTTAAGTATAGTGCAGATCCAGAAATGTACGTGAGAAACACGTTTCTGTAATAAGTTGAAGTTTACAAACGGGTTTTATTAAGGGATGAAGGCATTATAGCTTTGGGGTGGTACTTTGTATGGTGGAAATAAATGTTACTCGATCTTGCAGTAAGTTATCAGCTGCACCTTTTTTATTATGGTATATCCTATCCTACTAATTTATATTCTCCTTATAATTATTTATAAACGCGAAAGTTAGTGAAGCTGGATGGTTGTTTGTTGCTCTTTCACGCCAAAATTACTGAACGCATTTGGATGAAACTTTGCACACAGATAGTTTATAACCAGGATTGACACGTAGGATACTTTTTATCCCGATATTCCCACGGGATCGTCTCTTATCGGGTGAAACCCTCGGGCCGTGGAGTCAGAGTGCTCATGGTCTTTTTAAGGACATTTCGGAATGGCTGGTTGACAATTCCCGTGACCCAAGGGCTGGCTTTTACCTTGGCCAGAGGCTAAGCATTGCCATACAACGTGGTAGTGCCGCCAGTGTCTTGGGTACATTACCAGTCGACAGCGATGCGGATGAATTTTTCGACGCTATACTTATTTTAGTTTGTGAATAGTTTTAGTTAAGTTAGGATATAATTTTGTTATTTTTATTCATTAAGTAGATATTAACAGTACTTCTTGACGTACTTAAATATAAATATAATTCCTTGTCAATAAACTTTAGCACTTCAACAAAAACTTTGGATTTTTTTTTTCTTTTGCGTTTATCTCGAGTAGACTATTTTTTTTTAAATAACCCAAAAGAAAAAAGGTTTGTTGACTAAAGCTCGGTGACGAGGCGCTACTTAAACCACTAATGTTTTTCGGTTATTTTTTTGCGTGAAAAGTAACAGTTAGAAACTTAACAAAAAAAACCGGTTAACTGCGAGTCGGACTCGCACACCGAGGGTTCCGTACTTTGTAGGTAATGTAACTACAAAACGGTTTTCAGATTTTTTCCTTTACTTGTGCTACATGACATTGCTTCTTGCCAAATTTCATAATTTCAGGTCAACGGGAAGTACTCTATAGGTTTTGATTCTCTGGCGAGTGTCAAAATATGCGGCAGAAACGGGACATAAACGGCCGTATCTTTTGATTGTGTTTACTTAAGTAGAACTTCTAAGGTATGCTGGAAGAGATTTCTCATGAAATAAGCATCACCTCTGTACTTATTTTTTCTGTTCTGTTTTTCATTGTCTATATATATGTGTGTACATAAATGGTAAATAAATAAATAAATAAACTTTGTTTTTTTCATTGCTTCAAGGGATTGCAGCCTTGAGTATTCAACATGATAACTCCACGCGTTCCTGAGAAAAAGGATCTTGACAGACGGACGACGAAGTGATCTCTCTTATAAGGGTTCCGTATTTCCTACTGTGGCACGGAACCCTAAAAATAAAAATAAACGATTTTGTAACTATCACTTTGTAATTCGACGGTACCTCATTGTGAATCCGCGATAATTTACTTTAAAAATAAATGAGTTGACTTGACTTGATGATAACAGCATATCTTCACGGATCGATCGAAGATTAAGGTGTGCTTGCCGCGGTTGGTTCATGGATGGGTGACCATCCAATACATACCGAGAGAGAGGTCCCGGCTGTCATTCGTAGATCTTTGACAGTCGTTACATGTAGTCAGAAGCCCAAGTCTGGACAACCAGTCTTACCAAGGGGTATCGTGTTACCCAGTAACTGGGTTGTAGACGTCAGATAGGCAGTCGCTCAATGTAAAATACTGGTATTCAGCTGCATCCGGTTAGACTGGAAGCCGACCCCAACATAGTTGGGAAAAGGCTATTTAAATTGACTTTGAGTGAGTTTCCAAGTGAACTTTACAAAACAGCTCTACACTTTAATATCCTAATTCAGGCTATAAAATCGATAAGTATAGCTATTATGATGTCGTTCACAAAACAAACTTTAAGTCATAAAAATAATGCCACATAAACTCTATAGTATCCATTTTATGTTCGAGTATATGAGCCGTATATGTTAAAGTTATGTAGTACGCACGACGACATAGCTATAATAATATTATAAAGTGGTAAAATTTGTTTGTTTGTATGTAGGGGGTAATCTCCGGAACTAAAAGTCGGATTTGAAAAATTCTTCATGTATTGGATTGCCCAATTCTTGAGGAAGCCTATAGGTTATTTAACATCACGCTAAGACCCTTGGCAGCTGAGCAAAAGGAAAAAAGTTAGAAAGAACGCTAAGTGCAAACGAAGTTGTAGTACGGGCGAGCGACAGAATGTGACGCGATGGGGCCAAAATTTCAAGCGAACGAAGTCGCATTCAAAAGCAAGTCAAGCTGTACATTTCCAGTATAAGCTGACTACTCATTCTACGAAAAGCCTATACAATGTGAGGTCAGCTAAAACTGGAATATACAGACGCCAGCAGGTCAAGCTACCCGAAACTGTAAAATTTTCCCAAACAACCTTGAACCTTAATGCTTCAGCGATAAACTTGAAAATCTATTAAAGGAATTTGACAGATTGTAGTAGCTTGATGTGCTGCGTCTGTACTTATAGCTTGATAGAGGAGAGTAAGCTATATGTCTGTCGATCCAAAATGGTGACATTTGTGGCGCTGCGATCGCATTTTTTTTGTTGTTATTGCAAGAAATAGTGTAATTTGATAGAAATAGAGAAGTAGGTACAATTTAAGTGCCGGTTCAATGTAAGTTACTCTTCTCTATGTAGTCGTGTGTACCTACAATATTTTATGTGTTTGGCAAACAGGCCGACAGCCCACCTGGACGGAGAATAGTTTCCGACGCCTAGAGTCACCTGCTTTATCAAGGAATTTGCCAAGCTTAGATACAAAGTTGAAACGTCCCCTGTAATGTCGTGAGCTCGAACACAGTCAGGCACTTTGGGTATTTAATTTCATCACCACTCTCTCAAAATGGTGAAGGAAAACGTCGTGTGGAAACCGGAATGTCTTAGAACCAAAAATTCGAAGAGGAGATCTACCAACCGGCACTGGGTCCGCGTGGTGGATTACAGCCCACTCCCTCTCACAGAGGCGTGTGTCCCAGCATTGGCAACATTATGGGCTGATTATGCTGTAAGGTCACAGGCACATATACCCTTCAAACTTAAACACAGCAATGCTTGACAAAGGAATCAAAATTCAAAATCAAAAGTCATTTAGTCAAATTAGGCTGAGAATCAGCACTTTTTGAACGTCAAAATTACATAAGACAGTCTCCCAAAACGCCCGACCTTCACCACTTCCTAGTTCTTTCACTGGGAAGCCGAAGTGGCGCAACAAACTCCCCAGCAGCACAGCTGTCTGTTCAGTTAGAAGAACTTGATTCTATACAATTAATATTAATAGTTTTGGTGGTAGAGCCTCCTTCACAAGGAGCTCTAATAGTACAAAAAAGGTTCCAAAACAACACATAATTGACTTGTCACCCTAGACAAACCGTCCTTAACAAAAAAACAAACGAAAAAACAACACTTAACACCCACCCATCCCTTTCCAAACCTTGCCAACTGACACTTAATCTAACAATATTTATCCACTTTTTCATTACCAACCCACTTGTCCACTAAAAGTATGACACGTGGTTCTAAAAACAAAAAAAAACGTCATTTTAATCCCTTGCGCGTGAGTCACTATGCCACCCAAAGAGTGAAATAGCCCTATCTCTGTTTCGCGAATAGCCGTGTCTCGCTCGCACGCTCGTTTTTTTCTCCATTGAAGACTTTGCTGTCAAAATAAGGATTATAAAAGAAGTTTGGATGGCGTTATGCAAGAGACTTTTTTTCTAATATAACTTACTAGAATATAAGACTAGGAGACAGTGACAGAATCACCAACCTTGATAGACAGTTCATTAGCAGACAGCAGAACGAGGAATTAGAAAAATGTCGTAAATGAATAATTATGACAGACAGCTGTGCTGGTTGTTTGTTGCACCACTTCTTCCCAGCGAAAGCACTAGGAAGTGTTGAAGAGCGGGCGTTTTGGGGGCCTGTTGTAATGATTACGTTCGAAAAGTGCTGATTCTCAGCCTAATTTTAATAAATGCCTTTTGATTTTAATGTTGACAGGTCTGACACAGAACACAGTATCCCAAAGGTATTTTGTCGAAAAATCGGGCAAGTAGGAGCTGGTTTATATCAAAAAACAAAACACGACTGATCTTCTTCGCTATTTGAACACCACTAGTAGTCCCAGTCCGTATCTGACAGGCATCACATTTAGAAGCTGTTGCTAACGTTATTTCCTATTTCACCAATAAGCTTAGCAGTTGGGCTTTGTGACTGCTATACCAATAGCAGTTACACTTTATGCTAAAATAAAATAATAATGTCCTATTATACGTGTACCTATATAATAGAAAATTATTGAATTAATTATGGCCCGCGAGGTGGATTCCGGCCCCTCTCACAGAGAGGAGGCCTGTGTCCCAGCAGTGGGAACATTATAGGCTGATTACGATTTTAGGTGCATATTTTGTAGCTAAAGCCAACACGATAGAAGAAGAAGTGGGCATTAATTTCTCATAAATCTATCTATGCCACATAACGCCATCCCGCGTGGCATTTACAAAAAAAAATAAAGCCACGAGAATGTTGTGAGTGATGACTTAATTTTTAGAACCACCGGTAACCGGACACTGTACACGCGAGAGACATATTGTCACAACACGGAATAGTAGAGGATTAGAAGGCAAATAACAGCTAGAGAATAAATTAAAATTATTCATTGTCAAGAAGTAATTTTTTATCATGCGACATTTTTTTTTAGCTATAATTGAGGTATTGCTAAAGAGCTAAGGTTATAATGTACTTATATTATTTATAGTTATTATTTTTTGTAATTATTTAGACTAAAAGACTTGATTCTATACAATAGTAGTTATGCTATTGCGCATAACTACTATTGTATAGAATCAAGTCTTTTTTTTAACTAAACAGACAGCTGTGCTGCTGGGGAGTTTGTTGCGCCACTTCCTCTTCCTAGCAAAATCACTAGGAAGTGGTGAAGGGCGGGTGTTTTAGGGGACTGTCTTAAGTAATTTTGACGTTTGAAGAGTGCTGATTTTGTGCCTAATTTGAATAGATGACTTTGGATTTTCTAGCTGTAGTGGTATCAATGTAGATTCTTCGATAATGGGCTCGAAATAAATATAAAGTAAAAACGCGCACCTTAATTTTCAGTGTTAAGTTAGCAAATAGCTTAAACTAAATTTATCTATGACTTAGGTACTGTTGTAAATTTTAGAACGTGTTAATAATACTACAAAATTTAATTTGGTTATGTACCTATATCTTCTATCATGTATGTATGTACGAGTATCTTCTATGAATCTGCTTACTGTTGATGTGGTGACCTGAAATTATAGCACACGAACTAAATAGTAAAAATCTCGCTCTATTGGCAAAACTATTCTATACCATAAGTAAGATCATCCTCCATAGACAATCCACCCTCGCCTGTAGGTGTACCTATCCTGTCCCAGCCTCGTGATATATTGTCTCTTCACACTAGCCTTAGACTTACAGCCTAGCCTTAAATTAAAAGCAAAATGATGGATACAGCCAGCCCAGTTGATGAAAATTAATAGCCTTTAATTTTTTTAGCATCAAACTTTTTTTTTACTTCGTATAAAGCTCATTCAGTGTGGTCTTCAAAATAAAAAACAAGTGTCATGATATTGTGTTTCAGATAGATTGACAGTTGTATTTATTTTGATGGCAACACTGAATTTGCGATGCTTTTTTTTTAAGGTTGTCAGAGGTCAGACGACAGTTGGTTTTAGGTTTTTGGAGAAACAGGATTCGATCATAATTATTTTAGTTTTGGAAATGAATTACGTCACAAGTTGTGGCGTATACTTAGGATTCCACCAGTGGCTTGTTAAGAAGGCCTCGATCAGGTTAAGCTACGCTGACCACGGTTGGTCCGTGGATGGGTGACCATCATTACATAGAAAGACCCCTCCGTGTCTCGGAAAGCACGTTAAGCTGTTGGTCCCGACTGTCATTCGTGGATTTTTGACAGTCGTTACGGGTCGTCAGAAGGCTGAAAGTCTGACAGCCAGTCTTACCAAGGGGTATCGTGTTGCCCAATAACTAGGCTGTGGAGGTCAGATAGGCAGTCGCTCCATGAAAAATGCTGGTAGTAACATATTAAGGAAAAGGCTAGGCAGATGATGATTTGAAGAATGTTTACGGATATCGGGATCATATAGGCAGTCGCTCAATGTAAAATACTGGTATTGAGCTGGATCCGGTTAGACTGGAAGCTGACTCCAACATAGTTGGGAAAAGGCAGGCAGATGATGATGATGGCTGTTAAGAAGGCCTCCCAAGAGAGTCAGTCACCTTAAAAAGATAGGACTACGAATCAATCAAGCAAGATTTGATTACTAAATAGAAATTTTCTCTATGACCGTTTATTCTAGCATTCGTAGCAGTCATTGGGTCTTTGTCTTCAATTACTCCGTATCTCCCTCCACTCTCTCGAATGCCTTGGTAATTAAAACGTACAGTCACGAACACCAATATGTCAACACTTGGCAGCTTTCAGCTGCAATTTTTTCGTGAATTAACGAATGCAACGTTGAAATACGAAACATTAAATATACCTATGGGTTCGAAAATGCTATGCTCGTAACAACATAAAATTTAAATTAAAAATAAAGTAGTAAATCGCTTTTGAATAAAGCCGAGTGTATACATACTTTTGCTCGTGACTGTACACAGCCACAAGATACAAGCGACGCTTGGTTTGTGGTTCAACGAACCAGTCACATTGTATTTTTACTTTTTGATGAATAAACTTTATTTTTTATTATTAACTTTAACCCGCTAGGGAGCCCGCGAAAGTCATCTAGTATATGAACATGTTGTGAATGCCAATTTGTCTGCAAGACTGGTGAATAAAGGGGAAGCGGGTAGCTTGCGAAATTCTTATTTACTTACGTTTTTTGCAATTCAGTGTCAGCTTGTATGTTGAACAAAATATGATTCGCGAGCGTAACAAGTATGTTTTTACAGAATTATAATCATTAAAATCATCAATACAACCCTCTAAAGCTCATATAATCCTATTGAATGACTATTTCTTGAAATGTCAATCATAAGGGAAGGAAATTGATGAATTATATTTTAATCAACATGCAATTTGGAAAAACCGTAAGAAAACTGGAATTTCACGGGCTATCTGCTTCCCCTTATTCAACACTCTTGCAGACAAATTGGCATTCGAAACATATCCATAAACTAGAAGACTTGACAATCTCTCATACAAAAACACTACGAAATCCAAACAAATATTTAACAAATGACTCACGAAATAACTACTAAAGATATCCTTTTAATAGAAAAAAAACGGTCAGTATCTCACACCTCTAAACCATTAAACTATCATCCTCATCCATCATACATTAAAATACTATTTTGACATCTGTCAAATTTTTTCATCATGGCGGACGCTTTGATGGCGCGCATTTGGTAGCTCACAATACAAGATGTAATGGCATTAATAGGTCTTAATGGGTTTATATTTGAAGATGGTCTTGTGGCTAAGTAATAACAGCCGCACGGGTCGATCGATCAGGTTAAGCTACGCTTGCCGGGGTTAGTCCGTGGATGGGTGACCATCTACACATACCAAGACTCCTCCGTACCTCGGAAAGCACGTCAAGCTTTTGGACCCGGCTGTCATTCGTGCATCTTTGACAGTTGTTACGGGTCGTCAGAAGCCCGAAAGTCTGACAACCAGTCTTCCAAGGGGTATCGTATTACCCAGTAACTGAGTTGTGGAGGTCAGATAGGCCGTCGCTCCATGTAAAATACTGGCAATAAACTGTATCCGGTTAAACTGGAAGCCGACCACAACATAGTTGGGATGAGGCTAGGCAGATGATGATTTGAAGATGGTTTACGGAGTAGATTGTAGGTTTAAGACCTGATATACTGAACTGCCTACTTCATTAGTCTAGTGGTCGTAATCCTGGATTCTCGGGTTCAATTTCCATGTCGGGTACAGCTCCTACTGCAGGGACACAGGCCTCCTCTTTGTGAGAGGGATTTGGCTGTAATCCACCACGCGGGCCCAGTGCGGGTTGGTAGATGTCACATGTCTTCGAATTTATGGTTCTAGGACAAGCCGGATTCCTGTATTCCTTCACCGTTTTAAGAGCAATGGTGATGAACTAATTTACACAATGTATAGCGCCTGTCTGGGTTCGAATCTACGACCTCGTAAGTCGCAGCTGTTACTGGGCCACCTCTCCAAATAGATCAAGTATGGCATAACTCAAGAAACCATATCAGATTCAATTGTGATCCATTTAGCCACTTCTAAATGCAGCGCCAACAAAAATGGACGAATTTTATTTTAAAGTCTCCAATCGCGGTGTGTGGCCAGAGATATTAAATTTTATTGATATAAAACATTTTTATATGTTAAGGAAATTGTACAGTTCGAGATATGAGATATGAAAGGCTATTAGCTAGCTATGGTTTGATAAAGATGAAAGGAAGTGCGATAAGATAGATTTTTTATTAACTGTGTCTCAGGTTGTTAAAACACCTTCATTCTTATTGGTATTATATATGTTCGTATAGCTTGTGGTGGCTGGGACAAACTGGATGCGGAAGGCGGAGGACAGAGTGTTATGGTGCAGCCTGGGAGCAGCCTATGTCCAGCGGTAGGCTCTGATAACAATTTGAATTGATAGCTTGTATACGAGAATATTTGGCAGAGAAATGTTGTCGTGAAGGAAAACATCATATCTCTCACAGAGAGCAGGTATGTGTGCCAACAGTGGGAACATTATAGGTTCATTATGACTGCAGCTGAGTTGACTACCCAGGGTGCAGTCGTCGCTAACCTTCGAGGCTGTAAGTACACCCGTACTTCCTTTCTTGTAGCATAGCTACAGCTTCGCCTCATACTGTGTGCAGTACCTAACCCCGTATATTTATTTCTGGTGCTGCCTCGCTATAAATCATATCTGTGTGTGTGACACTGCTCGATGCTGTCAAGCCGCCGCGATGAAAATATAGTATTGCCAGCGTTGTAAGCGCAAAAAGAAATAAATTGCGTGTGTTGATATTTCTTATTTTTTGATCGAAGATGATTATGCATGGCGTGTTCCTCTATTAGTACTTATATGGCAGATTGTTTTAAAACAGTCCTGTTTACTTTACAGGTGTATTGAAATGTTGTTGACTTGGTGTGGAACTCAGCAGTGGGATACAGTTTTGGCTTACGCCAAGAAATTGATGAAAATGGTTGGACGCTCCATCTTACTATTTTGTAACCTGGTTTAATACATAGGATACATTTTATCCCGGTGGTATGTTCCCGTGGGATAATTTCCAACCTCCGCGAGGACAAAGCCGTGCGTATAAAGTTAGTTAGTGTTATACTGTTTTTTCCTTGCTTCAGAAGACATCTCAAGAGAGGGAAATCAGTCATCATCTGCCTTTTCCTAACTATGTTGGAGTCGGCTTCCAGTTTAACCGGATGCAGCTGAGTGCCTACCAGTAATTTTCATGAAGTTACTGGACTTACTGGGTAATACGAGACCCCTTGGTAAGACTGGTTGACAGACTGGAAGAGAGGGAAATAAGTATAAGACTTCAAATATATTTAATTGATTGATTGAGGTCAAGAGTGAGCCCATTGTCAATAAAAAAATAAAATGTTTAAATAAAAAAATAGGCGGTATATATCTATAAGAAATTGCCTTTCTAAGCTATTGACACTAGACTCGGATATTTCCAAACAATTTATAACACAAGACCGTAAGTTTAATATTACAAACCAATAACAATCGTAATCAATCATGTGAATAAATAAATAAATAAATAATACCATAAGTGATAAGAATTTATAACCTCTTAAATAAACAAACAACTACTAAAACATATTTCCTAGCTAGCAACACTAAAATTCTAAATTTAGTCGCACCTCTTAACATCAAAACGAATGACACCACAGACATATTTATATCCCTGGATGTTCCTGTATGTTTTATGTTGAACAAATCGCCGAGAAACGAGATGGCAGCCATTCGGTAATAATTAGTTATAACTTACTGACAAATGAGTGTCGCGCCACTAAACTGTCAAAGTCATTTTGACATTAGAGGTGTTGACGTTTGAATGACAGTTAGTGACAATACATTGATGTTTTTGCTGTCAAATGGTGTGTGAAAGTTAGTTGTTGGGAAGTAATGGTTATGTTAATTTGGCTTTGTTTGCAAGGAATATAATATTATTGGTGTTAATTTTATAGGAAATTTATATATGCGAAAGCTATTGTGGTGAAATACTGTGTGTCATAAAGAAAAACTTTAAAGGATTTTAAGAGAAATATTTATTTTGACAGCTAATTTAAGATGGCGGCATTTTAAAACGTTCTGCTGCTATAAAAAGTACATTATTTTTTGTGAAATAACTATATTTTCTTGGGCTTGCATGGAGGCTGATGATAGCATTGCGCATGTGCTCTTTGAGTGCACAGGCGTCACCCAGATTAGGTCAGAAGCCCTCGGGACACCCAGATCTTACACAGATGTTCTCAACAGGCCAGGAGACTTAATAAACTTCTGGATGGAGGTGGGCTGGTTGGAATACCCACCGACGGCCACCATGGCCCACGCACAATGGTCCACTTGAAGGACAAGTGCGGAAAACAAACCCATAACATAGAACTGTAATGTCCTCTGGATGCGAGAAGCACCTACCACGCGGGCCCAGTACGTTTTGATAGATTTCACATTTTATCGATTTTAGCCTGGGTTCGAACCCACGACCTACAAACTCGTAATTCCTTGTTCAATACCACTGGGCCACCACTGGTCGAACACAATGTGGACCAAATAGGTATGATTGAATCTAACTCCTCGAGCAAAATTTCATTCACCCTTTTAAAAATCTTAATCAACCATAATCCATCAATCAACCTGCAACATTCTTAAAGCCGTCAAAAATTAAGAATTTCAAACCGAACCAAAAACTATTCCAATTAACTTTTTTTTTTAATTACTTTCGCTTCGGACGCAAAGGCAAAAAATATTGTCAGCCTACTTAACTAGCTACCAGTGACAAATTGGGGATATTTTTTCCTATCAAAATTACACGGTCGCTCTCTGATAAGTTTTAAACTGACGGATAACGGATAATACTGCAATTAATAACAGTCCCCGAGATAAATGTTCTGGGAGATTCTTTTTAGGGTTCCGTAGGCAAATATTTAAACGGAAAAGTATTTGAGAAGCTATTAAAACCTCTGTTGTTCCGTTTTATATAAGCTCTACTTCGGTTTTGCAGTTTTTGCAAATTCAAATTTATTTATTTGTACACATAGGTGTAATGTAGTGGTATGAGAGTGAGCTGTCAATAGTGTCAATCCCTAGCATTAGTTGGAATGACAGCTCACTCCACGCTCACTTCACCTAAGTTTTCACGGTGAGATGGTTACAGAATCGCACTGCAGGTGTCAGGTATCCATTTTTTTTTTTTTGCTAGGTTTGTATTTAAATACTAGTTTACAAACAGCTATGAATTTATGATTCAATAGTACGCCGTATTCACAAGATTATGATATTTCAAAAACCATATTACGCAAATCTCCTACCGTACCACTTGGAATCTCACTCAAGTGAGCGCGTACAATTCGAAAGCGAACTCATTTTCGCTGATTTCACAAAGAGACAATCTTTTTAGGACTTCGAAGTGATAACGTATACCCTGTTCATAGGTATACATAGTAGGTTAACCCTTTTTTGACAGCTGTCTTAGAACGTAAATATTCCATAGCACGTAAAAGTTACTGCCTTATCTTATTCAATTATCTTCATACATCCTATCCTACTTCTTACTAATATTATAAACGTGAAAGTTTGTATGGATGGATGGATGTTTGACACTCTTTCACGCAAAAACTACTCAACGGATTTGGATGAAGTTTGACACACAGATCAACCAGAATTAACATATAGGATACTTTTTATCCCGATATTCGCACGGGATTGAAACTTATGCGGGTGGAACCGCGGGGCGCAGCTAGTTCATTATAATAACGTACTTGCATCAATCAATGTATTGTGTGTTGCTGCAATCACTAGTTCCATCTGTCAAAAAACGGTTTACCTAATGGACAGGGTATAGTATAACATCACGCCTGTAGTCCACGAAGGGTAAGGCAGAGGTGTGCTTATAGTTCAGCCACAATTCGCCATGCAGTTACGTTTAAATTCTATGTCAAAGGCAGCAAGCCTAATTGCACTCAACGACACCGACTTCCGAAATTAAAGTTATTTTTCACTTTGTAGTGTCTTTTTTGGAAGTCGGTTGTTTTTTTTTTGCAAAAATGTTTTTTTTGTTTTTGTGTTCTATTTCGTCGTCATGTTTGCCGCAAATTATTTTCTTTATTTCTTTCAAAAACGCTGCAGAACCCACCAACAAAAACAACAACCTGCACTTACCATATTTCTGTTAACAAATTGAATATATCTCACACGTTTTAAAACCCTATTTATTACCATGTTATCTGAGACTAGTTTGTGCGTACGGATTGCTTCGTTCCGTCACTGGTAATTTTAATTGCCGAGGTATTTTTCATTCTAGTCTTATCATATCATTAGGTTATAACTAAAAGACATTAGGATCCGTTTTGCGTCGAAAACTGGTCTTTGGAGCGTTTATTTAACAAGATAGAACTGATGCTTATGATGACTACCTCTTTGCTTTAGTGGTTGTAAGCACAACTGATAAATTAGGGCCGGCGCCCACTGGCGACACGGCACGGCAAGGGATTTTTATGCGACGAATAGAAATTATAACTTATATGTGTGACAATAAATTTCAATGATGATGCCAAAGGATCGCAGCATGCCTAAGGATACCGCGGCATCATTGCTGACGATGAAATTTCAATTTTATTGTCATAATTTTAAGTTATATTTTCTATTAGTAGCATAAAAATCCCTTGCCGTGCCGTGCCACCAGTGGGCGCCGGCCCTTAGGTTCATCATATAACTAGCTTTTTCCAACTATGTTGGGCTCGGCTTCCTGTCTAACCGGATGCAGCTGAGTACCAGTATTTTACATGGAGCGACTGCCTATCTGACCTCCACAACCCAGTTACTAGGTAATACGATACCCCGTAGTAAGACTGGTTGTCAGACTTTCGGGCTACTGACGACCCGTAACGACTGTCAAAGATCCACGAATGACAGCCGGGACCAACGGCTTAACGTGCTTTCCGAGGCACGGAGGGGTCTCGGTATGTAAAGATGGTCACCCATCCACAGACGAACTGCGGCAAGCGTAGCTTAACCTGATCGATCGACCTGTGCGACTGTTATTCTTTATCCACGGGCCCCTCTCCAGATTCACAACTGCTACTGCGAATTTTTAGATTTACAGAACAGATCGGCTGCTAACCCATCAGTTACGACCACAAGACCAAGCCAAGGGGTCTACTCCGAAGTAGTATCGGCCGAATGCTCGGCCGTTTCCTGCTACGAAGTTACTATTTTTTTTTTTTTTAAACGTTGCCCCACACTAGGAATTTCTCCTGTGTCGTGGGTGCGTTTACAGACATATAAACTCACATATACAAACAGCCAGACCCGGAACAACTACTTGTAGGTCAAATATTTGTTCCGTGCGGGAATCGAACCCGCGACACGCAGCGCAGCAGTCAATCGCTTAACCACTGCGCCAACCGTGTCGTCGTATTTGGTTCGGTCGGTTCCGATCCTACACTCCTACACTCTTTCGAATATTGACTATGGTCCCGACCCAACTGAGCCGATCTGAACTTTTTTCGCATTTTTCAATAATATTCGGTTCGGCCATGTGTCGGTCCGATCCGAACATTCGCACTTTGCACTTCGGAGTAGACCCCCAGGTCTGATAGCCATACTTAATACATAAATAAAAATAACAACTTAATCCCTCGAAAACGCAAGTAAAATAACATTCCCACAACCGGGTGTAATAAACGAATTTGTCCGAGGATACAGCCTCGTAAGACCACGCGTGGGCGTGGGCTTAATGGCTCTATAGACCTCACACGTCGATGATATAGATGTCAATCCTGTATATACAGGTTGGTGACAAATGTGACAACCAGGTTTTTGTATTTAATTTGATTTTAAAAGTGATGAATGTGATGATATTAATAAATATTATTTATTTCTGTGAACTGGTTCTAATTTGTATAAGTACTTAATTATTTTATTGACGTGTTTAATAAAATAATTAACTACTTATTCAAATACTCAATCAATTAAGAAATCAAAAGTCATTTATCGACGACATTCTGTATTGTCATAAGGATAGTTTATAGAGTCAACAATAAGGATCAAATGCCTCTAAACGTCCATTATGTCATAAAATGAAGAAATTACAGTGAAATAATAATTTTCCATTGAATTCTGCAATTTTATGATGTAAGTACAGACGCTAGCTCATCAAGCTACCATATCACAATCTGTTAAATTTCTTTAATAGATTTTCAACTTTATCGCTTAAGGTTCAAGGTTGATTTGGAAAATTTGACAGTTTCGTGTCAGCTTGCGTACAACGCTGTGACGTATTTGGTCCCTATTCGTTGACGTTTTTCAGCTGAAACGATGATTTTTTTTCTTGTATTTTGTGACTTAGAAGCCCAGACAGGCTCTTTACTTTTTGTATTTAATTTCATCACCACTGCTCTCAAAACGGTGAAGGAAAACATCGTGAGGAAACCGGCATGTCCTAGAGCCAAAACTTCGAAGTCATGTGAAATCTACACACCTGCACTGGGCCCGCTTGGTAGTCTACGGCCCACTCACTCTCACAGAGAGGAGGCCTGTGTCCCAGCCTCTGCTGTACGTTATATAGTGATTATGCTATGCTCGAGATAATGCTTCTTCTTCCTCTCCGTGTCGCGCCGGCACGACTGTATTTTATTTAAATGTTATTTTCCCAAATCTTTGCCACTTCCACAGCGTTGTCGGTGGCAGAGGTCACTTTGACTGCATGTTTTGGGACACAGAGGGCAGGATAGGAGGTGGAGCATGGTTTGTGACATAGCTCCACAATCACACCCCACCGCCGTTCCGTCAAGGTAGCCCCACCTCACCAGGTTGGAATTACATCTTCCCACTTGTGTCCGGAAAAAATGTTCTAGTGCATACTCACCTCACAATGAGCTGTTCATTAAGACAAGCCTTAATGACTACAATCTAAAAGATTCAGAACAATAGGGAACTCTTTAATAAGACGTCTCTTGTATGCTCCGAGCCGCGATCACGTATCGGTCGATGTAAATAATTTATTCATGGTGTGATTATGGTATACGATCTTTGGAATGTAGTGTTTAAAGGTGATCTTAGACTTACAGGGTCATATTAAATTAGCTAGCGAAACTCCGCAGACGTGATGGCTATCAATACCTAAACACGTAAAAATACGATAAAATAGATCTCTACGGAGAAGAACGGGCAAAAAACCAGCGCCGTGGCTCTGTCTCGCATTGGGTCACAGCATTATGCTGAGCGATGGTCGTTTTGCGTAGATATTTCTCACATCTTGTTCTTTTTTGTGTTTGTATTTTTTCCTTGCCTCATATTTTACCGCATATATACGTAGTAGCTGCGCCCCGCGGTTTCACCCACATAAGTTTCGATCCTGTGGGAATATCGGGATAAAAAGTATCCTAAGTATATGTTAATCCTGGTTATAAACCAAATCCGTTTAATAGTTTTTGCGTGAAAGAGTAACAAACATCCATCCATCCATACAAACTTTCACGTTTATAATATTATATAGTAGGATTTCTTTCTTTTCTTTTTTCTTTGAAGAAACTCCACAGACACTCCTTTAACTACTAGGTAGGTACAGAAATATTCTTTACGAATAGAAAGTCTACCACGCAAACGTTGTAGCAGAATCGACATCTGCCACTTTAACACCAGCCTGTACATAAAAACAATAAAAACCGCCGTCCACGTGCGCCCACGCAAGTATTCGCAACAAACACCAGCACGACAACAGTACGATATTATTTAATTTTACATTCACACTCTTACCAATACGGAGTTAGCAGAGATATTCCTCGTAGCTATTAACCGTTAACGGATAGTAATCTTTACTAAATCGTTAGTTATTGGAGCAGCAAATTTTTCTCAAGAACATTGTTTATTGCAATTAAAAACGCATGAATAGAATAGAATATATTTATTTGCTTTAAAACATGAAGATCCTACTAATATTTTAATAAACGCGAAAGTTTGTGAGGATGGATGGATGGATAGATTTTTATGACTCGTTCACGCAATAACTACTGAACGAATTTTGATGAAACTTTACAATAATATGGGTTATACATCAGAATAACACATAAGATACTTTTTATCCCGATATTCCCATGGGATCGAAACTTATGCGGGTAAAACCGCATCGCAGCTAGTAATTAATATCATCATCTGCCTAGCCTTTTCCCAACTATGTTGGGGTCGGCTTCCAGTCTAACCGGATGCAGCTGAATACCAGTATTTTACATGAAGCGACTGCCTATCTGACCTCCACAACCCAGTTACTGGGTAATACGATACCCCTTGGTAAGACTGGTTGTCAGACTTTCGGGCTACTGAAGGCCCGTAACGACTGTCAAAGATCCACGAATGACAGCCGGGACCAACGGCTTAACGTGCTTTCCGAGGCACGGAGGGGTCTTGGTATGTGCAGCTAGTAATTAATATGCTTAGCTATAAAGATTAGTTTTAAATATTGGTAAAGCTGCTTTCAGACTACGCTATAATATAATAGCATATAGTATAGCTCATAGCACAACAATATCGCGCACCATACATTGTTATGGACACGTTCACACTGTACTGTTCTATATTATTATTGGCTTACTTTTAAAATTAATACTAGCTCCTTCTTTGCAAAGGTAGGTAAGATATAAAACAGTAATTACTTGTCGATTTAAAATACCATTTCAGACACTAATCTACATGGTTCTCACATGATCTGACCAAGATTATGTATGGGCTTTAAAAGAGACAACAAAAAAAAAATCAACTCTTCGCGATTACGATGTGGGTCCCATGGAGAAAGTTGGTCAGTATGATGGCCTGTACCACGCCTTTCTGATGCATGCTGTATAGGATAATCCAAACTCTGGGCTGCCATTGAGGATTTCCTAACAGCATCATCAGCCTATAACATTCCCACTGCTGGGACACAGGCCTCCTCTCTTCGAGAGGGAGTGGGCTGTAATCTACCACGCGGGCCCAGTGCGGGTTTGTAGAAGTCACATATCTTCGAATTTTTGGTTCTAGGCCATGCCGGTTTCCTCACGATGTTTTCCTTCACCGTTTTCAGAGCAGTGGTGATGGAATTATTTATACAAAGTAAAGCGGCTGGGTTCGAACCTGGTAGTGTTGTTACTCGAAGTTTCGCTAGGTAATTTAATTTGACCCTATAAATTTGCTAAATGGACCTTCTAAAAATGAGTTTTGAATGAAGACTTCATAGTAAATATCCTCTTAATCCACAGAACCGCTCAATCCCTACCGAAAACATTCCATGTTCATGTTCCATGGCCACAAGTGACCTCAAGCTAGCCATTTTATTAATAATGGAACCGACTTATGTTTTGACAAATTAATTCTGCGCAGGAGTTTACCGATAATTATATTTTGTTGTAGGGCTGGCGCGCGTAAGTTACGCTCGGGTGGGCTTGACGATAACTAGTGATGTAGGTAGGGCTTTTCGTGAAGGACCTCATCTAGGGAAGTACTACTGACTTTACACAAATCCTGCATCTCGCAAGCAGAGTTTACCGCGCAACTAGCATATATACAACGGCCCGACACGAATCCGCGGGTAGTTACGCGCCAGACGCGACACCCGTCTGGTCGGAGGATCCTCCCTTTTGTATGGAGGATGAGTGAACTTTACAACCTGTTCCTTATACCTCTAAACTACCACCTCGATCGATCTGCCTAGCATTTTCCCAATGTTGGGATGTGCTTCCAGTCTAACCGGATGCAGCTGAATACCAGTATTTTACATGAAGCGACTGCCTATCTGACCTCCACAGCCCAATTACTGAATAACACGATAAGACCTCTTGGTAAGATTGGCTGTCAGACTTTCGATGGGCTTCTGACTTCCCGTAACGACTGTCGAAGATCTACGAATGACAGCCGGAGCCAAAGGCGTGCTTTCCAAGGCACGAAGTGTCTCAATAATGATAATATGGATATAAGTAGTTTATCAGCCATCTTGTTACCATAACACAAGCATTAGGTTGCTTAGCTTGGGACAAATGGTGCTGTGTGAAATGTCCAGGGATTTATTTATTTATTTTTATTATTATAATGATATATGGATGGTCACCCATCAACGAATCGACCGTGGCAAGAGTCGCTTAATCTTCTATCGACCTGTGCGGCTGTTGTTTATTAATCATATAAATCAATATACATAATTCGCAATTAAATTAATTATGTATAATAAATTATACCATCTTTTAAAATCTAGTGCCAGCCCTAGTTCCACATCTGGGTGGCCCTCGCGTCCGATACCGTGGCAGCTAAAATAAAACCAACGCGCCGTGCGAGCGAGTCGCAACCCGTTACGTCACGACCCTCTCGCTCGCGCGCAGAACAACGATCTTTTTGAGTTATTAGTAATGGTTTTTATGCGTTATTTTACAAAGAGATGAAGTTTAGACAAAGGATTTTTCTAAGTGCAATATCTGCCTGTAATTGTCGCATAAAGGGGCTATAATGAAAATTAGGTTCATATTACTCCAGCTTCGCGTGCCTTCTCCGGAGGGGATGAGCAGAGGTGTATAGCATAATCAACCTATAATGTTCCAACTGCTGGGACACAGGCCTCCTCTACGTGAGAGGGAGTGGGCCGTAATCCACCACGCGGGCCCAGTGCGAGATGTCATATGTTTTCGAATTTTTGGTTCTAGGACATGCCGGTTACCTCACGATGTTTTCCTTCACCGTTTTGAGAGCAGTGGTGAAAAAAAAACGATATTTTTCCCATCGACACGCTGAGAAGGAAATTGATACTTCCCAGGATATGAACCCATAACCTCGTGCATGAAAGACGCGGCCTTAAAACCACTGGGCCATCACGACATGACACCAGTCACCGTTCCGTCTATCAGGTCGCCTGCAGATGAAGTTGAAGGGGGATGTTCCCCTCACAAGCCGGGAGAGGGTGGAGAAACAAATGTTTAATTCAAATACTTCCCCTTGATTAGTTGATCACAAGTGTGGAGAGTAGATACGGTGAATTTAGTTACGAATCATTTGTTAGCATTAGCATTTGGGGTGGTCTGAAGCTGTGTTTAATTTTGTAAAAAAATATTGTTTGAGTATGAAGTAGTGTCGTCAAATGTTGGAAAATTACAATAGCCCTGAGGGTTAATTGCTAAAGTCAAAGCATTTATTTCAAATAGGCACATAAAAGGCACTTTTGAACGTCAGTAAAAACATTTTTGCAAAAAAAAAAAACAACCGACTTCCAAAAAGACAGTACAAAGTGAAAAATAACTTTAATTTCGGAATTCGGTGTCGTTGGGTTCGCATTTTCGTTGTTTGCCACCATTTTTCACTTTGTAGTGTCTTTTTTGGAAATCGGTTGTTTAAAGTTTTTTATTTTTCACTTTTAAATTGTAATTTTTTCCAGTAATTTTGGTTTAAAAACCAAACTACTGAACCGTTTTTGATGCAATTTCTATGGGACTAACTTCGATCAATAAAAGGGGGACCAATCTGAAAGTATATCCTTACAAATAAAAAAAGGATTTTGCAAATCGGCTTGTAAATAACGGAGTTAACAAACATAAAAAAAATAAAGTCGAATTGAGAACCTTTTTTGAAGTCTGTTAAAAATTACAATAAAATAAAATTGAATCTAGTCGCCCCTTCCAAAAGGTAGTTTTCGTATGGAGAAGAACGGGAAAGAAACTCCACCGTTACTCTTTTAAAATGTTTTACAATATCTTGTATACTTACATTAATTATAATTATGCATAATAATATCTGAAGACGATACACCTAAAATAAAATTACTATACCACAATAGGTAAAAGAATTTAAAATGAAACCATGACATTTAAATTGATTATGTCATAGATACATGGTGCTCACATATTTACAAACATTGTAAAAGTAGACGATTTTCATTAAAAAAAATTAACATGTATAAGTCAGGGTGTGAGTTGTGTAATACTCTATAAGTAGCAATGACTTTAATTTTGACAGTTCAACAACATTCATTGCGTTATTTACGTTGTTGAACAGTAATTTTTTTCGAACATATGAGGCAATGGATGGACCTTCAAAATGGTTCAGATTGTGATTGAAAGTATGTTACGAAATTAGGGTGCAGAGTTGGATAAAGCTAGTGAGGGACTCGTGGCTAAGTATTAACAATCGCAAGGGTCAATCGGCCAGGTTAAGCTACGCTTGCCGCGGTTGGTCCGAGAATGGGTGACCTTTACACCGAAACCACTCTGTGCCTCGGAAAGCACGCTAAGCCGTTGGCCCCGGCTGTCATTAATGGATCTTTGACAGTCGTAACGGGTCGTCAGAAGACCGAAAGTCTCACAAGCAGTCTTACCAAGGGGTATCGTATTACTCAGTAACTGGGTTCTGGAGCTCAGATAGGCAGTCGCTCCATGTAAAATACTGGTATTCAGCTGCATCCGGTTAGACTGGAAGCCGACCCCAACATAGTTGGGAAAAGGCTTGGCAGATGAGTTGGAAAAGCTAGTATTAAAAACCAAATGGTAAAAGATCCTATTACTTATATACTACTATATTCTTTCATCCACACCTCAAAATTACAAAAACCACATTGAATTAAAAATCACTGTACAATTATCCGAAAAAAACTTATATTAGCAGATATTATTTCTCTTACTATATTATTTCCTTTATACTTACTAATTAGTGGTAAAAAAAACGTAATAATTGCTACGTACGAATTGTCAGTGGGTAGTTATCACGCGTTAGGTGCTAACTGTGGGTCTCATTATTTTTTAATTGATTTAATTACAGCTGTGAAGGTGTCAGAACTATAATATTTTATATTTGTGTATGTTTTTTTTTATATATGACACTGTTTCGTTAAGTCTCACATTTTAGTAGTCGCACATATTTTGTTGTTTGTACAGGCTGTTGGAAATTCTGTTTGACGAAATCTTTTATAAAAAAAAAATTAAAGAAAAAAATCGTTTTAGATTTTTGACAGTCGTTACGGGTAGTCATAAGCCTAAAAGTCTGTCAACCAGTCTTACCAAGGGGTATCATGCTACCCAGTAACTGGGTTGTGGGGTTCATATAGGCAGTCGATCCATGGCCGTTGGTCCCGGCTGTCATTCGTAGATCTTTGACAGTCAGTACGGATAGTCATAAGCCTAAAAGTCTGTCAACCAGTCTTACCAAGGGGTATCATGTTACCCAGTAACTGGGTTGTAGTTGCTCCATGTAAAATACTAGTATTCAACTGCATCCAGTTAGACTGGAAGCCGATCGCAATATAGGTGGGAAAAGGCTGATCGACTGTTCTTTTGAAAACTTCAATAGACTCAATTTTTTATGCTTTAACTTTATTTTTAATTTAACTCAATATTTTACTGTAACTAATAACCATTAGAAGTGTAGTGCTTGGTACGTGGAACTTTTTGTTAAAACAACATTCAATACGTCACGGTTAAGTGATTTATAACACTGCATTTCTAACCTACTAAATCCAATCTCTGATCAATAAATCTTGTGTCAATCTTATGGAAGTTGTAATAATTGGTTAAGGTACCTAAATAGTTGACATACGATATAACCGAGGTATATAGGTGAGGAAAAACATCCTGATGGAACCTGCGGGCTAATTACGTAACACACGATCAGTAGCAATGGGTTCAATTTTGACAGTTCAACAACATTCATTGTGTTACATATTTACATTGTTGAGCAGACAAATTGTTCGAACACTTATGAAGCAATGGATTAGCAATATCCTTCAAAACGATTCAGATTGAGATTAATAGCCTGTTACGGAATTGGGGGGTTGGACTCATCTTTAAACTAATATATTAAAATATTATATAAAATATTATACACAATATTATACAGCTAAAGAGTTTGTTTGTTTGAACGCGCTAATCCCTGGAACTGACTGACGGATTTGGAACATTAGTTTTGAATTTGATAGCACAATCCTTGAGGAAGGATATTTCCTATTTAACATCATGCTAGTACTGTTAGGAGCCGAGCAAAACGAACGCCAAGCGAAAACGAAGTAGTAGCGCTAAATTGTGTACGGTATCTTACGACTAACGTGTTTTTCTATCAATAATATGTATGTATTTACAAAAAAAAAAAAAAAATGTATATAAGTAGTTTATCAGCCATCTTGTTACCATAACACAAGCATTAGGTTGCTTAGCTTGGGACAAATGATGCTGTGTGAAATGTCCAGGGATATTATTATTATTATTACTTCCACGCGAAGGAAGTCGCGGGCAGACGCTATTATTATATAAGCAATGTAGTGTAACAAGGAACTTTACAAACAGTGATATAGTGCTCCGTTTTATGGGTAAGCTTTTGCCCGCGGCTTCGCTCGCGTTAAGAAGTATAGTACGTCATAGTAGCTTTATGCATGTAAAGTCTCAGCCCGATCGGTTTAAAATTGACAAAGTTTCATACCCGATAGCGTCGAAATAAAAAAAAATTATTGCTGTTCAGTACATTTTGACCGCATAGGTATTGCACTTTTCTATGAAACAGAAGTTTTTTTTTTTGATAACCGACGAAAAATTTCGACGCTATGGGGTCTAAACTAAACTCATGTGCTGAATCCATGGTTACAGTTTGCGCGTCGATGTCCCCCCCTGCCACCCTGTATTAAGTAAGTATAGATTGTCAATTAAACATGAACACTTACAACAAACATAAAATAAAGTTAAGCGATGAACGCAACGACATTTTCAAGAACCAAATCTTTCTTTAATATGTTCACTTAATTCCTGAACAATGAAGTAATCTTTACTTACCGAACAATAACCCATATTCCTACTAACGCTTACAAGCGTTCAAATGGCGCGAAACTTGTAAACGTCAAATTTGACAGCCCGCCATCTTAGAGCGGTGCCCGCTGCCAATAACCCGGGATAATTACTTGGGCGATTAGTCAAACGTCTTAAGTTGGATGTCTGTTACAATGTCGTGTATCGAATAAGTTTTAAAATGTCTTATCATTTATTTCAATCAGACCATTTAAGTGCGGAACGAGAAATAGTAAGATGGTATGGATGATTTTGAACTTTTGCCTTGAAATTTTTCGTCAGTCACTAAAAAATGCGAAAATGTCTACACTAGGGCGTCTTGAATAAAGTACTGGGTTCGTGGTTTTAGTTTGTGCGTCGATGTCCCTCAACACAACACACGACGTTAGAGTGAGCTGTCAATAGTGTCAATCCCTAGCATTAGTTGGAATGACAGCTCACTCCACGCTCACTTCACCTAAGTTTTCACGGTGAGATGGTTACAGAATCGCACTGCTGATCGACTCACTTTTCACGAACTTAATAAAGAGTGTTTTCCAAGAATTTGTGCCAAAAGACCGTACGTTTAATTAAAAACGAGGGTAAGGACTTAAACCTTAGTCAAACCCATCCATTGTCTATACAAACGTAAAACAATACCAGCATTACACGCATATTAAGATAATCTCACACAACTTATTTCCATCCGCTCGCGATAAAATCTGGACGAACTATCTCGTTACGGTGCGGTGTGAATGCGGTCCTCGTTAAGGTTAAGTCAAAGGTAAGGTGGCAAGCGTATTGCCTTTAATTACACATTTGTTTACGAGAATATCAGGTAACGACGATGTGCGAACTGGGAATTGTCTGTGGAGATAGATTTTGCTGTCTATTGTTTGGAAGATGTGACTTGTTTTAGAGTTTATTTGTGATTTATGGTATAGTTATATTGTTTTCCATAGATGTGTAACTATGACATATCCTGAGGCTCTACACGAGCGCTCGAAGTAAGTGTGACGTAAACTAGAAATCGAAATTGAATTTTGAATCTAAATTACAACTTGTGTTTTTTTTAGCATCGAAATATTAATAATATTTACAGAAATACCTTATACCTAGTTCTATATTAACATACACTGATTAATTACTATGTTTACAAGCTAAGTTTAATATATATATATATATATATTAGTGTTAGCTACGCAAAAAAATTGCGAATTTTTTTTTTGCTTCAAGCACAATTAGTATTTAAACACATCTAGCTACCTACTTAATAAAAATCTTCAATTCATTCATTTATTTATTGACAGACAACGCACAGCCTACACTACTGGGTTTAGAAGCATGATTCATTTTGCAAAAGAATTCCATATGCTCGATGCACTAAATAAATGCGTGGCTAAATAAATGGTTCTTCGAATTCTGTTTAAATGTAAAAGTTATTATTTTTTTTTTTTTTTGAAAATTAACCCCCTAAGGTTGCTGAGAAGTTGCTAAGATAACAACAATAGGGCGATCATCGACATCGTCGGCAAAAAGTATCCTATATATTAATCCTGGTTATAAACCATCTGTGTGCCAAATTTCATCCAAATCCGTTCAGTAGTTTTTGCGTGAAAGAGTAACAAACATCCATCCATCCATACAAACTTTCTCGTTTATAATATTAGACGGATTGTTCCCAAGTAATATAAAACCGATCATATCTCCCTCTATATCACTTCGCCACAATGTAAACAACGTATTATTACATTTATAGTAAAGTATATGCGCGGGAAATTACCAGTTATTACCTGTATGTACTACATAATGTACTACTTTGACCCCCATTGTCAATATCGTAATATTCGCACGATACTTATTGGATTGTTTCGCCTAAGGCTTGCAATGATGGATTTATGGGCATTCTTCATTTGTTTCGATACGAAAATACATAGCTAATGCCGTGGTGAAGAAACAAGCAGTTGGTCAGCAAGCACAGCATTATGCTGAGTGGAAGCCATCTTATAACAGTCGTGACGTACAGTTGTTGACTATTGCTGTTCTGTGCTGTATAATATAATAATATTGTCGTTCAATACGTTTTGACCGCGTAGGTATTGCATTTTTAACCGACTTCTAAAAAAGGAGGAGGTTCTCAATTCGGAAGTTTGTATTTTTTTTTTATGTTTGTTCGCGCATAACTCCGTCGATTGCCAACCGATTTGAAAAATCTTTTTTTGTTGGATAGGGTATACTTTCCAAATGGTCCCATAAATTTTTTATCAAAATCGGACAAGCGGTTTTTAAAAATCAAAAAAAATATCACAACAAAAAAGTGAAAATTAAAAACTTTTTTACAAAAAAAAACAACCGACTTCCATAAAAACACTACAAAGTGAAAAATAACTTTAATTTCGGAAGTCGGTGTCTTTGGTTTTTGTATTTCGTTTTTCGCCACCGAAGTCGGTTGTTTTTTTTTTTTGTTTTGATAAACGACGAAAAATTTCGACGCTATGGGGTCTAAACTCATGTGCTGAATCCATAGTTACAGTTTGCGCGTCGATGTCCCTGCCACCCTGTATAATATATATTAGTGTTAGCTTGTAAAAATAGTTATTAATCTGTGTATGTTAAATAAATTCTAATTATTATTGACAGTTGATGCTGATTGACTTTGCTTGTCTTTTTTATAGTTCAACTAGCTGCGCCCCGCGGTTTCACCCGCATAAGTTTCGATCCCGTGGGAATGTCGGGATAAAAAGTATCCTATATGTTAATCCTGGTTATAAACTATCTGTGTGCTAAATTTCGTCAAAATCTGTTCAGTAGTTTTTGCGTGAAAGAGTAACAAACATCCATACATCCATACATACAAACTTTCGCATTTATAATATTAGTAGGATATAGTCCCACCATAAGTATAATCAGCCTATAATGTTCCCACTGCTGGGACACAGGCCTCATGAGTGGGAGTGGGCTGTCCAATCCACCACGCGGGCCCAGTGCGGTTTGGTAGATGTCACATGTCTTCGAATTTATGGTTTTAGGACATGCCGGTTTCCTCATGATGTTTTCCTTGCTACTCACGAGTTGTTAGTTGGGGGTTCGAACCCAAGCAGGTACTTTAAGCGAAAATACGGAACCAACGACACCGACTTCGGAAATAAAAATTATTTTTCACTTTGTAGTGTTTTTTTGGAAGTCGGTTGTTTATTTCTGTAAAGAAGTTTTCTTTGTTTCTTTTCTTCATAATTGTACTTTACATAATATCAAGTCTGTATTCCCAAAAGGAGTAAGCAGAAGTGTATAGCAGGCACACCCAAATGCTGATTATAAGTCTCATTTAATAGGTGTCATAACTGGGCACAACTGAGAATTACCTCGTGAGAAGATAAAATATGATAAATTCATCAAAACAATAAATAATATAAATAATGCAGTGATTCATAAAAATACATTTTATTAATGTTCAAGATACATTAATAAATAAATCGTGACAATGCATGGATGTTGAATGAAGTTGTTTATTCGCATGCGAGATGTTTCCAACATTACTGACAAGAACTGTCGAGGATTTAATATAAATTACATTAACAGTAATATTGTTTATATTTTATTTTATTTTAAATCAATCTGTACTGTGTAACTTATTGTTACTTGTAGTAGCAAATTAGGGTTTAATTAAAGCTTTTTTATTTTTGTAATCATTTGCCTAGCGTTTTCCCAACTATGTTGGGGTCGGCTTCCAGTCTAACTGGATGCAGCTGAATACTATTATTTTACGTGGAGTGACTGCCTATCTGACCTCCACAACTCTGTTATTGGGTAATACGATACCCCTTGGTAAAACTGGTTGTCAAACTATCGGGCTTCTGACGACCAGTGACTGTCAAAGATCTACAAATAACAGCCGGGACCAACGGCTTAACTTGCTTTCCGAGCAACGGAGGGGTCTCGATATGTTATAAATTGTCACCCATCCACGGAACCACCTCAGCAAGCGTTGCTCAACTTTGAAGATCGAGCCGTGCGGGCCTAAAAGTGACACTGACAACATCTAAAGCAAATAAATACCATCTTGTTACAAATTCAAATTGATTCCCAAAATCATCTCACACCGTTTCACCCCCGAAAATCCATTCCCTTCCCAACTCCTATCAAGACAGCCACATCTAATTGTAACTAACTAATAAAATAAGTTAAAACAATAACAATTCTAATTATTTTCATCGCTTTATTAAGCGCTTCGCCCAGGACGTTTGACTGACTTTTAATTAGGAAAGTTGTGCCAATTGAAATTTCAGTGCAGTCGAGGGGTTGGAACTTGAGTTGGGCGTTCAAAATGGCGGGGTGATTGGCGGAGGTGAATTCCGGGTATTTTTTATTGTCTTATTATTTTCTGTTGGGGTGTTCTATTATAGATTTTCTTGTAGATTTTTGCAAAACAAAAATTCTAGATACGGAATCAAAATCAAAAGTCATTTATTCAAATTAAGCTAACAATCAGCCCTTTAGAACGTCAAAATTACAAAAAACAATCCCCCAAAACGCCCGCCCTTCACCACTTCCTAGTGCTTTCGTTAGGAAGAAGAAGTGGCGCAACAATATCCCAGCAGCACAGCTGTCTGTTCAGTTAGAAGAACTTGATTGTATCCAATACCAGAAGACACAGAACATTCAATTAAATTATTTGCCATATGTCAGCTAGCCACGCCAATAAACCAACAAATACAATTAAACCTACTACTCAAGCAAAAAAATAATTAATCAAGAATTAAAAATGTAAATAAAAAAATTCTACCTATGGATTAATGAATAGCACCCTAATTGCGTAACACACAATCAATCTCAATCTGAATCATTTTGAAGGATATTGCTAATCCATTGCTTCATATTTAAAAAAAATGTGTTATGTGTCTGCTCAACAACGTAAATAACGCAATGAATGTTGTTGAACTGTCAAAATGAAACCGATTCCGATTGATCGTGTGTTACGCAATTAGGGTGCAGGTCATGCTGTGATTGGTATAAATATTAGCAAGTCAGAAAGCGGTATTTTGTAACAATTGGAGTTTCTTGCCCGTTCTTCTCCATACTGCGCTTTGGAATGGGCAACTAGCTTCATCTTTCTGACTGACCGACTCTTTGAGAATTCAAAAGTGCCTGTAATTGGTATTTTTGAAATGAATGCTTCGAGTTTGAATTTCAGGTGGTTCTCGAAGATGATGTTTCATTGTTTGACAAGATGTGTGGTCGATGCTACGTTTTGCATTTGTTTCTACATTATGACAGCAACAGCCTTTTTCAGAGCGTCCAGACAGGCATCGACCAAATTTTTTGCAAGTTCTAGCAATTTTCTTTTAATCATAATCATTTATTTGTCAGAATATGATACATTATTTGGAGGCATGAGGAACAGGGTGTAAAGTTCACTCATCCTCCATTGAAAAGGGAGGATCCTCCAACCAGACGGGTGTTATGTCTGGCGGGCAATTGCCCAATGATTGATATTGGGAAATTGTATCTATGCTAATTGCACGGTAAACTCTGCTTGCGAGATGCAGGATTTTCGTGACGTCAGCATGACGCGTTGTTCGCATGTGGCGTTGTAGATACCGCTACAATTAAAAATGTGGTCTTAAAGTTATATCTTGTCACAACATATTCTGCCGTAATTTATAATGGCGTGCATTTTCTTTTTAATAATTTATGCACAAGTAAATGTACCCAGCAGTGGAAAAAATATTAGCTTTTTTACCTAGATAGTGACAAAAGGCTTCTCGAAGCTGACTGAATATAAATATTTCTTTAAGTGTACCTACAACTGAATTGAGCCTTGTTCTGAACCACTTCACTTCATGTACATACATACAATTCAGTTTTACCGATGGAAAAATATGAATGGCCCCCACAATTATGGCCCATAAAGGGCCCTTTATTCTGACCCTTTTACGATACTATATTAACGACGTTTTATAAATGTTATTAGGTACAGTAGCTATATAGTACGTACACTCACATTTCGCTAGTTACGTTTCAGTCCTATGTAATAGTACATACATACTCCCGGCTGTTACTGAGTATTTCATATACATTATTACCTACATAACATTTCGCTTGTATTCCCTGAAGGGTTGGGCAGAGTTGGAATCACACGGACATTTTGCCAATAGGGTAGTTTCCTGGGTAAAAAAAATAATAATTATTATTTAGTCCGTCAGTTAGATTCGAAAAATAATGGACACGTATTTTTTCTTTTGTCAATCCAACAAAAAATGACAAAGATTAAGCGCGTCAAAATTTGGGAGTGGGGGTCGTGACGTCAATCCCTATAGTGTCAATCCCTAGCATTAGTTGGAATGACAGCTACTCCACCTAAGTTTTCACAGTGAGATAGTTACAGAATCGCACTGCTGTTCTTTCTCAAGAGTTTGTAAACCATGTTTGTTTATTTATTACCTACTTTGTAAGGCTTAAGTGGAAATTAAGTGTCCGCACTCCGCACTTGTAAATCTGTTTTTTTTTTTGTACTGTTTGTTCCATTCCCACAGACAAACCGTGAAAACTGTTTTGTGGGGCATAGTTTATAAGCAAGATTTTTGTAAACTTACCTTTAATAAAGAAATAATAATAATAAAAATAACCTCGTGAAAGCCGAGAAAGATAAACAAATCAAGTATCTAGACGTGGCTCACGAGGTTGTCAACATGTGGGATGTGGACTCAGCGATCATTGTGCCGATAGTCGTGACAGCCAATGGCTTAATAGCCAAGAGCCTCGACAAACACCTGAGGAGGCTCTCGTTGGGCAGCTAGATCAAGGGCTTGATTCAGAAAGCGGTACTTCTGGCCACGGCTCGCATTGTCAGGAGGTTCCTCTCTCTGGAGCCCTGACCGCCGGTAGCTTGGACCCTGTTCCCGATACCGATGGGCTACTATTTCTAAATGTTTTTATACTCTTTATATTATAATATTTACAAAATATAATTTATATGTTTACACTGAAATAAATGAAAAATATTTAAAATCGCTTTAAAAGCGTTTCGTCTTTCAACAGGATTGCCATAAGCTTTTCGATAGCTTGTGTCAGTCCCATACATTTTCGACTTTTCCATCTTCGTTATCACTAATAGAAAGTCACTTGGATCCAGACTGGGCTGCTACCTAATAAGGAACTATAATCATCATCTACCTAGCCTTTTCCCAACTATGTTGGGGTCGGCTTCCAGTCTAACCGCATGCAGCTGAATACCAGTATTTTACATGGAGCCACTGATCTGACCTCCATAACCCAGTCGGGTAACACGATATCCCTTGCTAAGACTGGTTGTCAGACTTTTGGGCTCCTTGCTATGTAACGACTGTCAAAGAGCAACGAATGACAGCTGGTTACAACGAAGCACGGAGGGGTGTCGATGATGGTCACCCATCCACGAACCGACCGAGGCAAGCGTAGCTTAAACTTCGACAGACCCTGTTTAGCCACAAGCCCCTCCAAGAAGCAATCAATACAAATTATTTTCCTTACAAAAAATCTTTTTCAAGCCCTGATTTTTTTCAACTTGAACACAACATAAATACATAATGTATCCGTTAGTAACACACATGTACCTACGTATATATTACAGTAGGTAACTACATGCGCCAGGTGTGAGCTCGCACTTACTTCACACCTATGTAACAACTGATCGTTACTTATAATGAGCTGTTCTTAATTAAACCTAGCGTAGTTATACTCATTAGGAGAACATAATGTTGGGAAATAATTACAGTTGTCTACTGTTGTAATGTGAGCTTGGCAGTCGAAATGTTAGGTACAGAAAAGTGGAAAAATGTGGTAACGTCGATTTTTTTGGTGATCGAAATTGATGTTGTAACCACAGGTTTTATGATGGATAGTGGATAAATATCGTTGCCTATAGATAGGTAGTGGTAACACCACATGATTATAACAGAACTAGCAGAGCCCCGCGGTTTCACCCGCATAAGTCTCGATCCCATGGGAGTATCGGGATAAAAAGTATAATTTGTGTTAATCCTGGTTATAAACTATATGTATGTCAAATTTCATCCAAATCCGTTTAGTAGTTTTTGCGTGAAAGAGTAACAAACATCCATCCATTCATCCAGGATTAAACAAAATATTCTAAAACATTTTAAAAGAGGAGAGATGGAGGGTGGAGTTTCTTGCCCGTTCTTCTCCATACGAAAACTACCTTTTGGAAGGGGTGACTAGAATCTATTGTATTTTTGAAGTTCAAAAGTGCCTTTTATGTGCCTATTTGAAATAAATGAACTTTGACTTTGATTAAAAACGCTTTCCTGTCTGTCTCTGTGACCGCGTTGTACTTCTAAACTACGCAACGGATTTTGGTGTAATTTTCACCATTATTTAGAGGATTTATTCCGAAAAGTTTATGTGTATAATACATTAATATTAAACTTAAATTTAATAAAGAAATCTCCATGTTTGTTAAGTCGTAAAAAACATGTGAAGGAGGTCCTTGATTTTGATCTCAAGTAAACTATGACACTCCATTTTCCTCACCAAACAACCAATTTAAACCAATCTCCGGATACGAAAGCTCGGAACATTAAATATACATTAAACTGCGAACATTTTCCTGTAAAACTGTTGAGTGTAAAAACGATTTGTTCAACAATTTTCACGGGCACTGCAGACGTATTGAAGAGAAAAAAAATGCGAAGACATTCAAGGGCTAATCGTTCGGAATGAAATGCGTTGAACAGGGCTGGGACTGCGATTTAAGTATCGAATTATCGATAAACAAATAAAAATTGCCTAGGGTTACATGAAGCAATACCTACGCGAATTATTACAGTAAGTGACCATCACACTAATTATAAAGGCGAATGTTTGTGTGTGAGCTCGCTCAAGCGGATGAACGGATTTGGATGAAATTTAGCACACAGATAGTTTATAACCAGGATAGGATATATTTTATCCCGATATTCCCACGGGATCGAAACTTATGCGGGTGAAACCACAGGGCGCAGCCAGTGGTAGATAAAGCATGACAATTGCTGTTAACGTATTGGATGGGTTGACCTATCCATACTTAGAATATTACTAATTTCACCCCGCGACTTCTCCCGATCCACCCCGTCGCATCGCATCGTTTGCCTGTTCGTCTTGCGACTTCGTTCCGCTTAGCGTTATTTCTGTCTTTTCTTCGTTTTGCTCGGCCCCTTAGGTCACAGCGTGATGTTAAAAGAATTGAAAGAAAGAAAAAAAAAGAAAGACAAATATTTTATTCTGAACAAACAAAACGCACAATTACAACAAAAAAATATGCCTTTATAATTAGGCTAAAAGAAGCAAAAAGAATTTTTGAAATCCGCCTTGTAGTTCCAGAGATTAGCGCGTTCAAACAAACAAACTCTCAGCTCTATTATTACCTAGTTAAGTATAGATAGATAAATGGGTAAGTAATTCTCTGTATGTAACCTTTTCACGCCTAAGCCACTGAACCGACCGTTATGAAATTTGACAGAAAGGTAGCCTGTAACCTGGAGAGCAGATTTAGCAACTTTTTTTTTATTACACACAATATTCACGCAGTCGAAGTCACGGGCAACAACAGCCAATCGATTCTGTAAAAGTCTCACCGTGAAAAGTTACAGAATAGCACTGCAGTTTACCTGTCAACGTGAATGAGCTAGAATGTTTCTGGCATAAAGTTATCGAAATCAACAACGTCCTACACTCAGGAACTCGCAGTCGCAGTAAGCACACGTGGCGAATACTATCAATTCTGGCCTGCAAATGAGAAGATGCTAGCTAACAAGGGGGTAGTTTCCGATTGATAATAAGTACGTCTTACTTCATAGTTGCCTTTCAAAATGACATACACAACACAATGTTCGCAGTCAAAAAATTCACCCCCAAACTCAAGACAACTTTAAATAATGAAAACAACATATTAAGTTTATCCCTCTATTCGACTAATTCAATCGACTACACTCCTAGGGGAGCAATAAGTGACTACACTATACTCAATAAGTTAAGAGCAATCTCTAGTTTGAGCGTGAAAACATATGTTTAGGGGTGACGCTAGAGGGGATGGGTATCGATAAATCTTTTTTTTTTAAGGCAGGGAAGCGAGGAATGCTCTGTGTTGATCTGGGATTGCCGAAGATGGTGTGTTTTTTAAAGAAAATAATTTGTTTTTCTTCAAGCTAATGAGAAGACAGAGGCAATTCAAAATTGTATTAATACCAACAACAACAGTCGATCGCTTTAGCGAAGCTACGCTTGCCGCGGTTGGTCCGTGGATGGGTGACCATCTTCATATACTGAGAAGCACGTTAAGCTGTTGGTCCCGGCTGTCATTTGTGGATCTTTGACAGATAACCAATTTTACCAAGGAGTAAGGTATTCCCCACTGGTTTGTGGAGGTCAAATAGGCACTCGCTCCATGTAAAACACTGGTATTCAGCTGCATCCGGTTAGACTGGAAGCCGATCCCAACAGAGTTGGGAAAAGGCTAGGCAGATGATGTATGACTCTCAAGCGTAGAAAACACTATATGAAAGTTTGCCACAGTCGCTCAAGAGGTAATTTTATTTTTAAAAAGCGCTTATTAATTAATCACTTATATTACTTTATTCCCATACTCATAATGATATCGTAATTAGCACCAGCTAATACAAGCCCAGTGTAGTTAATCACGTGAAACCGTCACAAAACCTACTCTACTAATACTAACATTTCTAAGCAAAAACTCAGAACTTACACACAAAAAACCATACTACATCTTAAACTAACAGCTAATTGGCCTTACATGATATAATTAACCGTCAAGTAAATTACATCGAGTAATTAACGGCATTTCCAATCGATTAACTCGGAAATCATCGACTAGGCGCACCTCTAGTGCGTTGGAATAAGGTTTCAAATGTCAAACCGCCATTTTGTACTTTATTCGTATTTCAAACTATCGGAGTTCTAATTTCAAAATGCTGCTAATGAGAACAGTCGAGTATGAATTCTGGTTAAAACGGCGGAATTTTATACACATTTTTTGTTGTATTTTTAGATAAATGCACTTTTATGGGTTTAAACTGTAACGATCTGATTAGAACTAGAATTAAGTACGTCCTAATTAAATTAGCAGTACCAAAAAAGGGGATTCAAATTATTTGGTATTTTCTTGATATATTTCTGTGACATTTGAAATGTCGCGTGTCCAATTAGGAACAGCTATTTTTGGCACTTCTGAAACTTTTTTGACACTGTTATTACCTTTAACTTTCAGTCGTTACGTGTAGTCAGAAGCCTGAAAGTCTAACAACCAGTCTTACCAAAAGCTTCATTCTTTGTTTCAATTTGAAAGGAGTGAATGCCGCTGAAATTACAGCCACAAGTGAGACTTTTCAGGCTTTTTTTAAAGCACTCGTACCTACGGCACATTTAATAAAGTTGCTTTATACAGTAACATAACCTGTCGAAGTGGCGGTGCTTGGAGGGTCGTCGAAGGACGTTTTTCGGCTGAAATTATGACGAGGATAATGATTCAGTTGAATGTCTACTTAAAGCATCACTAGCTGGGTAACGGGGTCGTCCGAAAGGGTTACCGCTGCCCTGGAACAGAAAGGGCTAAGGAAGGAACACGGGTGGGTTTTAGTCAGTAAGAGTCTGACACTCCCTTCCGCTCCACCCAGAGCGGGAGGGGTCATTTGATGATTTCCCATCCTCAAAAAAAAAAAAAAAGTCATCACTAGCTGGCACTGCACATCATCATCATCTGCCTACCCTTTTCAACTACGCCGGGGTCAGCTTCCAGTCTAACCGGATGCAGCTGAATACTGCCTATCCAACTCTACACTATTGACTCCGCTACGCCCAAGAATTTAACAACATAGACAATCAAGACACTCCCACGTCTCTCATTATACCTCATACGTCACACGCGATGCCTATCTTACGCTATTACATGCGCACACGCCGGTGCGCTTTAAACGATAAATTATCTTGAATAGCGTTGTTTAGCGTAGATTGAGCTATTTTAATAAGGTTTTTATAGAGTAATGGTGGACTTAGGCGTGTCCAGAACCGGTTGAAGTGGAGGTGCTTGGGCCCGGCTTATGTCCAGCAGTGGACGTCTTTCGGCTGAAATTGTGATCATGATGACGATTTGAAAAATGTAAGCTGTCCCGCCCTTTATGCCTGGAGGCTTTTATTTAGGTAGTAAGTTTTTATTTACATTTTTAAATTTTAATTTATTATTTTTTGCTTGAGTACGTATAGTTTTTATTGTATTTGTTGGCGTGGCTAGCTGACATACCTATGGACAATAATTTAATTTAATGTTCTGTGTCTTGTAATGTTAATTACTTTACATACCCAGTATTGTATACAATCTAGTATTTTCTAACTGAACAGACAGCTGTGCTGCTGGGGAGTTTGTTGCGCCACTTCTTCCCAGCGAAAGCACTAGGAAGTGGTGAAGGGCAGGCGTTTTGGTAGACTGTCTTTTTTAATTTGATGTTCGAAAAGTGCTGATTCTCAGCCTAATTTGAATAAATTACTTTTAATTTTGAAGCATACATTCTGCCAGTTGTGTTTAAGTCCCAGGCAGTATAAGGCGAGTTTATAGTAAAAAAAAAACTTTTTCCAACCTGGGAAACGAACCAAGAAGGGGGCACCCAGCAATACCGCTCACGATCACTAGACCGACGAGCCATTCAGAGTATATCACGTACCGTAAACAACATTAATTAATATAATAATTAGACTCATTTGTAGCAATATAATCATAAGTTTTGATTAGCGTGGTCTGTTCACCTCAGTACCGTAGAGATTTAAATGGAGATAACATCTTAATTAGCAGTAGAAAGATTTCATACAGACTATGTATACCTCGCAGTAGTGATTTTGAAAAGGTAAATTGGAAATTTGCGTGTAAAAATATACAGAATACTAGTGTTTTTAGTAGGAGGATGTTATACAGGGTGGCAGGGACATCGACGCGCAAACTATAACCATGGATTCAGCATATGAGTTTAGACCCCATAGCGTCGAAATTTTTCGTCGATTGTAAAAAAAATTTTGCTGTTCAGTACATTTTGACCGCGTAGGTATTGCACTTTTCTATGAAACAAAAGATATTTTTTTTAATAACCGACTAAAAATTTCGAGGCTATGGGGTCTAAACTCATGTGCTGAATCCATGGTTACAGTTTGCGCGTCGATGTACCTGCCACCCTGTATATGGTGGGAGCTGTATAAGACTTGGACAGTTTTATTGAGACACCTGAGAGCCTTCCACCTGGACACACGTTACCGTGGCCGACTTGGAAATCTCTAAATAGACTTCGAACCCAAGTCGGCCGGAGCAGAGACAATCCCCACAGATGGGGGTTCACAGACGGCTCTAAGGGGCAATTCTCGTAATTTTTAGAACGTCTGATCATCCGTCACAGTCTGATCTCAGTGTCAATCTGTCAAAGTACTCTAATAATTTCTATCAAAAAATATTGAACCCGCATTTTTTCTTTGGTCAATTTTATAAAAAAAATATGAAGATATCGCCCGTTATAAATCCGCGTGACGTCACTTGCTTGCGATACTTTTTAGCATGGCGTGAATTCACGACCCCCCACTACCAAATTTTGACGCGCTTTATCTTTGTCCTTTTTTGTTTGATTGACAAAAGAAAAAATATGTGTCCATCCATTATTTGTTTTTACCCAGGAAACTACCATTGCATAATACACTTTCAATCGCAATGCTGAAAGATTTTGAAGGAAATTTCTAATTCATTGTTTGAAAAATTCATCTGCTCAATAACTTAAATCACAAACAATTTGGAAAATATCTAGGACTAGCTGCGCCCCGCGTTTCACCCGCATAGGTTTCGATCCCGTGGGAATATCGGGATAAAGGTATCCTATATGTTAATCCTGGTTATAAACCATCTGTGTGCCAAATTTCATCCAAATCCGTTTGGCAGTTTTTGCGTGAAAGATTATTAAACATCCATCCATCCATCCATACAAACTTTCACGTTTATAATATTAGTAGCATAAATACTTAACTAACAGTGTAAGAGGAAAAAACTTATCCACACTTTCGCTTAACCAATGCAATCAAATTATCTACAAATACAAAAGTTCACACAACGAGGAAAACCTTTAAAAGATACTTATTGTAAACAATATGACTCATACGCACATACTAACAAACACTATTTGTTCAATTAGCTACGCTAATCGATTACCAACAATCGAATAGAATCGAATCTGTTAATCAATTGTTCACACCAATCGAGTGTTTGTATGTGTTGGTGATATTTCTATGTGTGTGTTGGTGATGTTTCTACAGATACGTTTCGATCATAGAAATATTATATTTATAGTTTTAACTGTATAATCCCACAGCTGGGCAAAGGCCTCTCCCCATGACTTCCCAGTCTTTCGATCCAGGGCTAAGGTAGACCACTGGTCGTTTGTTTTGTCCAGCTCGTCCCGTTTCGACTATCGACTTTATTTCCAACCAACCTGGTAAATGACCATGATCCATGACCCAATTAGGGGGAGAAAAATATTTTATATACAGAAGCGGTACTAATAATTTGCCAGATAAGTATATTGTTAATGCAAAATATCGAAATATGCAAAAAATATTATTTTATGTTACGACACATCTACAAAAAAAAATATTAAAAAAAATTGCCTGTGTATGATAAGTAACGTAACCTTTTGTTAGAAATTAAAATCTTTAGAAGGGTGTATGTATGTACCTGGTATAGGTATACCTCTGCCTTACCTTTCAGGGAATTTATGTGGCTCTATTTAACAAAAGCTTCTTTGGCATGGCATCAAAAATATACAACAAAATACCTGCTGACATTCTGAGCACTAAGGAACTTCAAGTATTTAAAAATAAATTACGTAACTTTTTAATTGATAAAGCATACTACACGATCCAAGATTTCTTGAATTATTGATTGAATTGTTGACCATGTATTTATTTGACTGTATATTGATATTTTGACATTTATAATAACTAAATTAGACATGTAAAATCATTTTAAATCTATAATGACACAAAATAATTATTGTATGCCTATTAGGCAGGACATATTGGAACTTTAATTTATTTTTAAGACCTGTAACTAACATATGCCCACAATAAAGATATTTTGAATTTGTTTATGGCATCGCTAACAGAATGACACTTTTTCTGAACTTCAGTAAATATATACAGTCAATTCACAATTCACAGCTATTTTACCTCTGATTTTATGACAGTGATGCAGTGATGTCAGCTATCGATTTATATAGGTGTAAAGCGTGGCCGCCATTTTGAAAAAAAAAACAAAATGGCGCTACAGTAGGTACGCCAGGCTCCATATAAAAATCTAAAATCCCTTTTAAAGGAGTCTAAGTTCACACCCAAGTTAAGGCTTCGTGAAAAAACATGCTGGCCACTGGACACGCATAATAAAAGTTTCACTCGACGTCTATCATTACGTGACTTTATCATTGTGTAAACATACAAATCGGTCGTTGTAATCAATTTAATAGTAAGTTATTGTTTTAATAAAGGGATCTTTATTATTAAATAATAGTACTACGTGACAATCTACATGACAGACGAACATGATACATTACAATTGATGCTTAAGTACAGTAGTTATCTACCTACTACACAGACAACACGGTTAGCGCAGTGGCTGAGCGATCGGACTGCTGCGCTGCGTGTCGCGGGTTCGATTCCCGCACAGAACAAATATTTGTAAGTCCTACATGTATTTGTTCCGAGTCTGGGTGTTTTTCTATCTATAATATGTATGTATTTACAAAAAAAAATGTATATAAGTAGTTTATCAGCCATCTTGTTACCATAACACAAGCATTAGGTTGCTTAGCTTGGGACTAATGGTGCTGTGTGAAATGTCCAGGGATATTATTATTATTATCAAAGATGTACTTACCTACGTTAGCTACGTGTCTACCTCATCATCTGCCTAGCCTTATCCCAACTATGTTTGGGGTCGGCTTCCAGTCTAACCGGATGCAGCTGAATATTACTATTTTACGTAGAGCGAGTGCCTACCTGACCTCCACAACCCAGTTACTGGTAATACGCTACCCCTTGGTAAGACTGGTTGGAAAGACGATCCGTAACATCTGTCAAAAATTCACGAATGACAGCTGGGACCAACAGATTAACGTGCTTTCCGAGGCATGGAGAGTTTCCACACGATGTTTTCCTTCACCGTTTTGAGAGCAGTGGTGATGGAATGATTTGCACAAAGTAAAGCACCTGTCTGGGTTCAAACCCGCGACCTACAACTAATAATTCGAGGCCGTAACCACGGGGCCACTACTGCTGTATATCTCCTTATCTTGTGAAAGCACGAGCTAAGAAGATAACTCGAGTCGTGCTCGAAAGTACTACCAAACTGACTAACAGTTGGTAGTATTTCACAAAAATATGAGCCCTCGAACAAAGCGATTGCAATTTGATTTAAAAGTTTCTTTAAATGCAAATTAAGAAACATATTTTTCCGATTCTACCTATTTAAGTTGTTCTGGCTAAAATAAAAGACTTATGTAAAAAGAATAACCAACAAAAAGATAACAATTTTCTTTATTTCGCTACCACCTACCAAAACTATCGACAACAACCAAAATACTTTATCGACACACTCCCATCTCTAAAATTCAATTTTTATTTTCTTCCCCTCCAGTCTCGCGTACACATATTTATCAGCTGTATTGCACCATGCTTAATGATCCCTAATTCTATTAACAGTCTATCCGTCTGTTTGTTTTGATCCACGAAACATGAAAAACCTATTTTGGTTTGGAAAACCTGGTTCATATTTTTGAAAGGTGGGGCCTTATAGTTAATATCGTCTTGAGCAAGAAAAACCAATCTGCCTAGCCATTTCCTAAATATGTTGGGGTCAGCTTCCAGTCTAACCTGAATACCAGTATTTAACATGGAGCGACTGCCTATCTGACCTCAGTAACTTGGTAACACGGTGATCGTGTTACCAAGTTACTTTACGTTACTTTACGTTACCTTGGTAAGTCTGGTTGTCAGGCTTTCCGGCCTACTCGTGACGACTGTCAAAGATCCACGATTTCCAGCCGGGACCAACGGTTTAACGTTCTTTCCGAAGCACGGAGGGGTCTTGGTTTATAAAGTTGGTCACCCATCCACGGACCAAACGCGGCAAGCGTAGCTTAACCTGATCGATCTACCCGTGTGCCTGTTATTATATTACTTATAACGAAGATACGAAGAAAAATATTAATTTTATTGGTGCACGAATTTGTTTTTCGAATTACCGCAGTTACTTTTTTTGGTCAGTATAATCCTCCCTCTTCTAAAACAAAACACGTGTAGCAATCTTCTCACCGTGTTAACAAACCGACCCTCTTCCAGAGCAGGGGTCCGCCCCCTTATCTAACGCTACCAACCCCACGGGGGCACTTATCAAATTATTGGGTTAGATTCTACTACATTGAATATTGTGGTCGAAGGGATGATGTAGGTAGTGAGGAAAGATTTAGTTAATATTGTTGTGGGTGTGCAGGGGGAGGCTTGTTAATTTGATAAAAGGGGTTACAAGGTTTTTGATAGTCTGTGAGATATGGAGATTAATTTCTATGTCTTCGTTGATGAACGGTTTCCATGGTTTTATTGTTGTTACCTATTAGTAATAACTTGTTTATTTATTTTACTTCGATGGTCCTAGTTTATCATTTGTGACTTCAAGTGACAGCTATGTGAACAGAACCCAGCAATGCATAAATATGTAAGCTGTCACGAACTTTATGCCTGGAGGCTTTTATTTAAGTAGTAAGTTACGAGTATTATTTACATTTTTAATTTTATTTAATTATTTTTTTGCCTGAGTACGTATAGTTTTTATTGTATTTGTTGGTATATTGGCGTGGCTAGCTGACATATGGCAAATAATTTAATTTTATGTTCTGTGTCTTGTAATGTTATTTACTTTACATACCTAGTATTATATACAATCAAGTAGTTTCTAATTGAACAGATAGCTGTGCTGTGTGACTTTTGATTTTGAAAATCGGGTATTTAAGAATCCTAACGCTCCTCGTGGCTCTTTCAATGTAAGTAATCTCATAATTGTACGCACTGTCCCTAATAAGTTAGTTTAAGCACCATTTACTTAATAGCGAAGTTGCTAAAACACCGCTGAATTCACACAAAGGAAAGCCTTCAAGGGATGGTCTGTCTGAATACAGAGCAAACTGTTCACCAAAAATTTCACTATATCTATGTATTACGATTGACGGTTTAAATGCAATGAGTATCAAGGCTAAGGATTTTTTGCAACAAAATTATCATGTTAGATATTCATCGACCGTGAAAACGTCTTCAGGCAGGTGATCTACGTACAACTAGAACGGTGAAGCACGATTTTATTCTAGACTAGGTTCCGCCCGCGACGTCGTCCGCGTGAAATTTGAGCCCATCGCTCGCCCGTGCCACTACTTCGTTTTTGTAGTGTTCTTCCTGACCTATTTTTACGCTTGCTACGAAGTTACTATTTGTTTGTCTATACACTCCTATACTCTTTCGAATATTGACTATGGTCCCGATCCAACTGAGCCGATCTGAACTTTTATCGCATTTTTCAATAATATTCGGTTCGGCCATGTGTCGGTCCGATCCGAACATTCGCACTTTGCACTTCGGAGTAGACCCCCTGTACATATGTCGCAGCCTACTGGTTAAATTAGCCGTTTAGTCAACCGCCTAGCCTATGGAAGTAGCGCTCACCTCGCTTCGCTCTCTCGGCTCGCACGCGGTTGATCACAGTTCTAACCTAACCCATTTGGTCGGGGTGCCCTGGCTTAGTTACTGCGACCAATTCGGCTCGCACGTGATTGTTTACAGTTCCAACCTAAGCTGTAATTTATTGAATATCATTCAGGCCGTTAGTTGAACGGCCGCCGTTTAGTTAAAAGGCTAGGCGGTAAACTAAACGGCTAATTAAACCAGTTGGCTGCGACATACTTTCATTTTCAAATCAAAATTCGATGACAACTTCACGCTACTGTTTTCTTATATTAGGCATCTAATTCTACATAGTAAAAAAATGGCCGAAGCAAGGTCGTTATATTAATAACTGAATATGACTCACCGGAACTGGGTCGGTCACTGTACCTGGTACAGTAGACCCACGCAGGCCAGACCATCGCGCCATCTGCCATCGTGGTACCTGCAGAGAACATGGATTAACAAGAGAAAAGGAAACTGTTGGTCGATGAAGTTAAAACAATAATTGAAATAGATAGATATAATTTTGGAAATGTTTCTGTTAAAAACAAATGATTTCGGATAGTTTTTTTTTCGCAGATCTAGATAGATCTGCGAAAAAAAAACTCAATACCTTTAGGGTTGTCACCAACACCAGATCATTTTACGCCACAGCCACAGAGATATTATATTGGCTAAAGAATAGATTATTCTTTAGCCAATATAATATCTCTGTGGCTAATTGATTAGAGGCTGATTTTTAATCGACAGATAATTATTCGTGGAATAAAATTGACGTCTGACAGTTTTTGTATGGAAGAACTGTCAAAAAGCTCAAAATTATTCCTCCGATAAAATTATCTGGTGTTGGTGACAACCCTAAAGGTATTAGTGAAATAGAAAATGATGTTGACTCTAATAATATTAATTGGTTCAAAATCCAGATGTGAATCTATCGTGTTTTACATCCAAACTATAATAATTATTATAAAGAGATTCCGATATTTTCATGGGATCGAGACTTATGCGAGTGAAACCGCGAGGTCCAGCTAGTCACATATAAATTAAGTATATAGAACAGCCAGCCGATCGATTCTGTAAAAATCTCACCGTGAAAAGTTAGGTGAAGTGAGCTTAGTCAATAGTGTCAATCCCTAGAATTAATTGGGAATAACAGCTCACTCCACGCTCACTTCACCTAAGTTTTCACGGTGATATGGTTACAGAATCGCACTGCTGTTCGTCGTGTAATATATTTCGGAAAAACCTCAATATAAAAAAGGAGCAATAATTTCAATCTCTTACCGGTAGCCGAACTCTGACTGCTACCACTATCTTCTCCTTTCGACAGGTCAATAGCTCCAGTCTTCTCTCCCGGCTTCACCTCAGGAACTCTCGCCTCCTCAGGCTTTGAAGGAGACGCCTCTTTCACAGGAGACATCTTTGCCTCAACCCTGGCCTTCGTCTTTCTCTTAGTCAAAGGATCTGTGATTCTCCTCCCAAAATCAGCCTTCAAAATATTGTCTATACTGAACTTCAGACAATTCTGGTTGATAAAATCCCTCCCAGACTCATTCTCCGGCGATTTTGGGGACACATAGTTCATTCTCCTATTCTCGTCTGTTCTTCTTAGCTCCTGCTGCTGGCTCTTCATTCTTAAACCGAAGTTTAAACCGAAAGGTTGGGGATTAAGGTTTAAATTGCTCTGAGGAACTGGCATTCGACTTTGAAGACCAGATTTTAAGTCTACTTGGTTGATTAAAGGGTTTTGGAACAAGAGGGGTTGGTTTAGGAACATTAGTGGGTTTGGGGTTATCGGACTCGGCCTTAGGAGGAGCGGCTGGTTCATGTTTTATATTTTGGTTTAACTGTGATATCGCATTCAAGTGCGTCTGTATGTGTTTGAAAGATGTCAGATTCTGTGAGGTTTCCGGCCCTTTCTGCTCGAAAGTTGGCAACGCTTCATTGCCAACTGAAAGCACAGTATCATCACTGCAGCAGGAATT